>JALAZF010000378.1:0-5092500 GCA_022829125.1 Lathyrus tuberosus
GAAAGAAATGGAAGATTTTATCACGGAAGAATTTAATGATGTTTTGAAGAAAATGTTCATGGTTGCTCTTTGGTGTATACAATTAAAACCTATTGATCGACCTTCAATGAGCAAAGTAGTGGAGATGCTTGAAGGAGATATTGCAAATATTGAAATGCCTCCAAAGCCTGTATTATATCCACGTGAAACAAATCAAGAGAATCTTGATACCGGATCAAAGGAAACTGAAACAGATATTGGCTCTACCAGTTATGTGGAGGAAATTGAAAGCAATTCTTTGTTAAAGTATCCTGCTTGATAATCACAAGTAATTAGTTTTGTTTTGATGTCTTATGGCCTAATATATCAATATATTGTTTACGTTTTTGTTTGTCTGTAAAATATGAAATAAGAATTTGTGACTTTCGTTACTAACCATTTATATTTTTTCAAAGTCACATTGAACCCAATCATCATGTGTAATATTTATACTTGTCATTTTGATCCATTTCCTTGTTAGAACACTTTAGAATTTGGTGCTTTTAATGAAAGCAGAGAGAAAATAACGAGGATTACACGATTTCGAATCGTATAGTTATCTATTCTTGGTGGTGGATAGGAAAGAATCACAATAGTGCTCACAATTGTAACTATTACACTTGGGTAAATTACCCTAGTGATTTTTTGTAGGCCTTGTTTTTTAGAGAGGCTTTTGATGTATACGGGTTGGGATATCCCTATTTAGGGATGGCAAAAAAACCCGTACCCGCGGGTACCCGCGGATAAAATTCGTCACGGGTACGGGTAAGATGGATTAATGGGTATCCACGGGTAATGTAAACGGATATTTAATTACCCGTTTCGTTACGGGCACAGATATGGATTTAATGGTACCCGTACCCGCGGGTATCTGTATCCGTTTATAATTAATAAAATTAATTAAATATTCTTTAAAATTAATATATACTAATTACTTATCTTTTGGAAAAATTAATCACATATTATAGAATAGATTCTACTAAATCACATGTATAATTTATGTGCAATTTATGGTATTTGTACTAAATCACATGTGTAATATATTGTTATATGTTTGATGTTTCTATAAATTAATATGCATTATGCGATCATTTTTCTCACATTCTCAAAGCATAGTCTCAATATATATTTGTTTCAAGTTTGTTGAATCATGACTTTCATGAAAAATTATAGATAGATTTCTATTTACACATAATCTTCTAATTACAAAAAAGCTAAAATTTCTATTTAACAAAAGAAAAATTAGTAAATTACAATTAAAAAAAATCTATGGATATCCGTTAATATCCGCGAATATCTCAAAATCCATGGGTACCCGTCTGCCAGATACCCGTACGGATATGGGGCGGATACGGGTATCATATTTACTAAACGGGACGGGTAGCGGGGGACTAGTACCCGTCCCCACGGGTACCCATTGCCATCCCTACCCCTATTGTATCCCTGATTAATATATTTTAGCTTATAAAAAAAAAATCTTAGAAATATCGTGGTTGTTGTTAAATGTAACATGGAAAGTAAAGGTAGAACATGTAACGTTACATTTTTCCTGCACTAAGTGGTAATGTTTCAACTATAACTTGTGTTATACTTGTGTATGATTTGAGGGAATTTTGTACTAGGTAGAAAGAAACTTTTACTTTAGAAAGTTACCTTAGAAAGTTACGTGCTACCCTTATTATATTCACTTAGTGGTGTATATGGTAAAATTTCCTTAAAAAATCAAACCGAATCAAATTATAATAAAAGTTCATTCAAATTGAATCGAACTATTTTAATTTATTCAAAATCGAACTAAACCACATTATTTGCTTGGTACACCAGCTTGAATTATGAACCGTACCGAATCGTTTTTCTTAAATCATTTGTTAAGGTAAATTGAACATTTTTTTTTTACTTTTTATAATAAAAAGTTATTTTAAAATTTTCATTTTTACCATATTTTTTTGTTAATAAACTTATTTTTATATAATTTTGGCTTAAATGCAGTTTTGGTCCCCTATAATAAATTTTCTAACTTATTAGTCCCCCTTTAAAAAAATCAGGTATTTGGTCCCCTGTTTTGAATATTTTTGGGATTTTTTTGGTCCCCTCTAAGATTTGGCTATGTGGCAGCCTCATTTATGACGTGGCAGAGGCTGTGTTGACCAATTTTAAAAATTGTATTGCCACATCATTTAAAACCAATTTTAATTAATTAATATAATTGAAAATCATTTAAAATAATTCTTTTATTTATAAAATAAAATCTCAAACTCATTATTCCCCCTTTTCAATCGTGTTCTTCCCCTTTACACCCAGAAAACCCTAACTGTCCAAGTTTCCAAATTCTTTATCACACTACTCTTAGATCCAAATGTCTATTAATTCCCCCTTTCTAAATTGTATGAAATTGAACCCGCACATATATGATGTTTAAACTGAAACAACAACAAAATTGTTCGTCTGCGGTGGTGGTGAGCTTTTCATGGCGGTTATAGAGGAGACTTGAAATGGATGGCCAGAGAAGGTTGACGAGAGTGAGTTGGGTTTTTGGAGAAGTTTGATGAAGGTGTTTTAGCGAATCTGAGTGATGGTTGTTTAAATGCTTGAAAGGTTGTGAATGATGGGGTAGGAGATAGACGACGTGTATTTTTTCTCACAGCGGAGAATGTCGCTTGAGGACGAGGATGAAGCTTGGTGAGGTGTGATGGAAACGAAAATGGGGTACTTGAATGATGGTATTTTTGTTCCTCCTCTTTGCAATTGTGAAATTTCTATGCAATTTTGACAGGATTGTTACTTGGACAAAATTAGACAAGAGATGTACAGAACAATTATATTGCATTGGAGGTAGATCTTTAACCATATATTCTGTAATCTATAATATAAGAAAAGAAGATGCTTTGGAAATCACAACATTGCCCTTAGTTGGTTTTTTGCCACATCATGATTTTAGGGGTATTTTGTGTCCAAAATTTACTTTTTGTAACCAGTGATGTCATATTGTTCAAATGCAACTTGAAGTTTGTAGAATAAAGTATAATGTAATGGGATGATGATGTCACAACATAAAATTAATTGGAAACTAACTATGTCCAAAATTTAATTTGTTGACTTATTCTCTCTCTCTTTGCGTGTGCTTCCCCAAACCATGTGCCACGATATTCATTTCGTTAATGTTTTTCTCTCTCTTCGACCATCTCCAAGTGGTGGCGTCTTCTTCGTCTTCTGATTTCTTTCTTCTTCGTCTTCTTCAGAATCTCATGTTTTTCTTGATCTTCTTTGATAACAACGCAGTGAGGATTTTTTATATTGTTGAATCGAACATTGGGAGAAGAGATGTTTCATGGAAAGGCGATATTGTAACTGTTGAACAACATTAGTTGTATTTCGTCCAGATGCAAGACGCAGCCATTGTGAACCTCTTCTGTCGAATGTTCGAGAAAATGTGAATCTGAGCCTTATTTTGTTGATTCGTCTAGGAAAATTTGTTTGATATTTAGGGTTTTTTGTTTGTACATTTTAAAACCCTAAATCTGTAATTGATTTGAATGAAATCTGAACGAAGAACCCTAGATATGCACTTATTTTGGCTTGAAAGTGATAGTGTTAAATGTTTGAAGGTGAAACCTGTAACACCCCCTTTCTATACTCCCAAATCATCAAATAAATCATTTAGGCACGTATTGGAAATTTCATCAGAGTATAATTGTAAACAAGGCATAAAAAGGCATGTCACATTATGCTTGAAATTAAAACATACAACACCTGCTCAACAAATGATATGCAACAGTGGGGTAACTTTCAACGTAGGAACTCAGTCCTTACACCCACATCTCAATATTTAGAATAAAAGCGGAAAATCTAAACATTGATAACATCAAACATATATACATTATATATATATATATATATATATATATATATATATATATATATATACATCAACAAGTATGATACAACAACATCATTCGTGTTTATATACACAAATTCATCAGCAAGATACATACACGAATGTATCACAAAAAGGAATCAAACATAAGCATCCTAGCTACCCGGTGCTACATATCAGAGCCAACCGACCAAAAAGGTATGAAGACACACTTCACAAAAGACCACCAGATACATAATCTGCAATGCCTCGTAGAGCATCATAAAACAGCAGAAGGGTGAGAAATATTATCATAATAACAATGCATATAATCATATATCTCAACACAAAAGTATACACATAACACATTCTCACCATTCTACCATTCCACATAAACATACATATTATATTCATTCTTCAATGCATCATTACCACGATACAATTCTTATCATAATTCATCACATATCATTTAATATACATCGCAAGGCATACATATATATATATATATATATATATATATATATATATATATATATATATATATATATACATATACAAAACCAAGCATATTCATCACAATGCTTATCATTCAACATAAACACATATATTCATGTTCATTCATCCATCCACAAATACAAGGATGACCAATGCAAATCATAGAGACCGACTCACGACTCTATGCAAATGCAATGCGGGTACCGACTCATTTCATCTCAAGTTCAATTGAAGAACTTATTGGAACCATCGCTCGTTACTTAGTGTAACTCCCCGTCGGGCATACGATGTTCACGCATTGCTGCCACCTCTCAAAAGGCTTACAATGTTTATGGATTGCTCCCACCTCTCAAAAGGCTTACAATCTGATTGCTCCCACCTCTCAAAAGGCTTACAATCGTTTGTAATCATCGCCCCCACCTCTCAAAAGGCTTACGACGTTACCACGGATTCCTCTTAGAACCCCACAATGCAAGAATGCACATCATGATGCTTCACATACAACATGACTCATGACACTCTTGACATGCATACATATTCACAATATAGTCATGCATTCATCACACACAACCCACATACATTCACATCAATTGTGCCAAACGGCAACCGAACGTTTTCACAAATAACCAAACAATTTGATTTACGGTTTATCGAAAAAGTCGGTTAAAAGTCGGCTAAAAATAATATTTTCCATCATCATCAAAAAGTACTCATCCACAGCTTCGATTCGATATAAAGAACACTTAAATCCGATAAATAACGAAGAAGATATGTATATTTCAAAATAACGCAAAAACATAAACCAGAGGCCCGACACTACGAAACGGTTCGAAAATACTGTTCCAATTGGACCAGGTTTAGACCTCAAAACCATTTTTTCTAGAAAGAACATCTCGTTAGCTTCCCAACGCTTCGAACGGGGGTCAAAACCGACTTACGGTTCAAGAGATATGAATTTCCGAAGTTTCCCCGACAAACCAGAATTTTCTGGTTCAGCACAGTATGTATCGATACATAGGCTTATGTATCGACGCATAGAGGCCACATGTATCGATACATAGCACGCATGTGTCGACGCATGCTGTAGTGAAAATGTTGTTTTCTCAAATTTCTTCAGTATGTATCGATGCATAAGGGTTATGTATCGATACATAAATCATTTCGTATCGATACATAGCTGTTATGTATCGATTCATAGCCCTGTTTTTCTCAAAAATCAGATTTCTCAATTTACACACTTGCGGTAACTTTTCTGAAATGCCCGAAACTCGACTAAATCGAACATTTTCACCGAAACAAACATATACGCGCAACCACCAAATACATAAGAACAATTTAGAACACATAAACGAAATTTCTACGACGTTCGATTTTTCGATTAAATTTCAACCTTTCAAAAACCAGAATTTTCAAACATCACCAAATCGAATAAAAAGCACGCTATACGACGACCTAACCTTACTCGATACAACTACGTAATTTATTTCGAAATTCATCCGTGAAAACATCGGTTTCTATCGATTTCCTACAATTCGACCTAAACGGAAACAACAACGGAAACATACCGAAAACTAACCAAAACATAACCAAACTTCATGAAACTTTAAACAGCAGCTCACATACATATATCCAACCAACACATGTATTTATACGACTTTTCGACCGTAAAAACATCGGTTTCTATCGATTTCGTCAAATACGGCATAAACGGAAACATATGGAAAACCAACCAAAACATCCACACAACACACATACATAATCATACACAAAGTTAGGATAACAATATTTCACACCCTTACCCGATTAAATTCGATTCCTAGAGTTGTCTTGACGATTTCCTAGCTTTTCCAATCTTTTCTTCTCTTTTTCTTCTCTTGTTCTTCTTTCTCTCTATTTTTCTTTCTAACTCTCCTTTTCTCTCTTTTCTAACTCTTATACTTTTCTTTCTATTTCTTTTCTTACTACTTTCTTTTCTTTACTTTAAATATCTCACAAATACCCTTAAATCATTCCTCACTAAAATTCTAACTTAACAATAATTATGAAATGTCTAAAATACCCTCCAATCTAATTTCCCCCGAAAACTCTCAAAAACGGTGAAATAATACAACACGCCAACATATCAGATTAAAACACCAATTTCACAATAACATTATTATCACCCAAATTAAATAAAAGACTCAACAAAATAATACAAATTAGCACAAAATGGAGATAATCATAATCGGGCTGTTACAAAACCCTATATTGACACGAAATCTGAACGAAGAACCCTAGATCTGTAAGTATTGTGTTTTGTAGTCTTATTAGTTTGGCTTGAAATCTGAACTAATTAAGTATTTTCTAATTAATTTGTTTGAAAGTGATGCTAATTAGTTGTTTTGTTGCAGGTTGTATAGGGTAAAATGTTGATGGTTGATTAAGTGCGACATCTTCTGGAAAAACGTGCAACAAGATTCTCCAAAAGATGAACTCATTCAAGGTTACATTTAGTATTTCAATGTTATTAGTCTAATATTGTGTTTGTAACATAGTCATTAATCTTGAAGGATTGTATATGTCACGTATTTCACGTAAAATCTCAATTCAATGTGAATAGATTTTTTCTAATATTAGTTGCTTGACTTGCTTACAACATTCAGATATTGTGACATAAGAATTTCACAGAAGATATTATGCAGGTATCTCCTTACAGTTGTTTATATATTGTGACATTTCTCCTTATATGCAGGTATCTCCTTACAGTTGTTTATATATTGTGACATTTCTCCTTATATGCAGGTATCTCCTTACAGTTGTGCACAGAAGATATTACACCACATGATCATAAGAATTTCACAGAGCTTTGCAAAGTCAGTTGCCTATCTCATGTTTTCGCTTGATTATGTGTTTGTGTTTAATATCCAAAAGTAACACCTAAAATTGAGACCCAGTGGGCCACTTCTTCTTTATTTTGGTATGGCTCCATCATTTATTTTCACACTTTTGCCTCCAGTCATTCTCTCCCTTATTTTTTACTGGGTTCGTATTATATGATTAGTTGTCATGTTGTTTGGTTTTCTGTTACCTATTCATGACTTTACTATGTGAATGTTCTAATTACCCTTTGTTGAGCCACATTTAGAGGTAAGCATATTCATGTTTTATTGTGATGCTGCTTTATTAATGTCTGCTGACCACTGTTTGTGTTGTGTTTTGTTCAAACTAAAGTGTTTTCAGGCGAACAGGTTGTGTTGTACCCCAAATTTTAACCTCAGATTCTGATCATTTCATATCATTTTAAGTCGGTCTTTGTTTTCGCATTTTTAGTAAACGTCTCATTAATCATGCATTTTTTTAATCGATTTTATCATTCTATGTCATTTTCTTTTTTGTTTTATTTTATTTGTTATTTGATAATTTTCCTAGACTATTTAAATTTAATTTAATTTCAATATAGTACATTTTTTTAAACTAGTTCATTTTCAAGTTAGTTTTTTGTTAATTTGTTTTTTTTAAACTTTAATGTAAATTCAATTTAGTTTATTTGTTACTTTAGTTTAGTTGTAATTTTTAGTTATTTGTAATTTAGTTTAAATTTTAGTTTAGCTTTAATTTTTTAGTTTAGTTTATATTTTAACTAAGTTTTAATTTAATTTATTTATTTATTTTTAGTTTAAATTTAATTCAACTAATTTGTTTTTAATTTTAGTTTAAATTTAATTTGATTAATTTTAGTTATTATTGGTTGATTGGTCTATTTCCTTTTGTCTTAAAAAAAAATGTAATAATAATTCAAAAATAATACCATACACATATTCTGTTTTAAGAAATTGCATAAGATACTTTTTTTTCATCAACCAAACCTCCTACCTAAAACAACCTTTGACCGGGTCTCGTCCAAAACTTCCCTCCCACGCTGCCTCAGTTGCTAGTACTCTGTACTCCCTGCATTCTGCATCAAAGCTGCTACTGCTCCCTACTACAAGCAACAACGACAACACACACAAGGACAAAAATCTGCATTGAGGGAGACCTCACCAAAAGAACAGCAGACGAAAAAAATTCAAACTATTAGATAAAGGAGAGGGATTGAAATAAAAGGAGAGGATTCAGATTCAAAAACATATACCCGCCTGTTACTTCAACTCTACACCTTTTCACAACAGCCTCTTAACTCTTCTCAACCTAATACCATAAATCCAACATTGATACAAACAACCTTTCCAGCACCCCATTTTCCTTCAAGACACCTACATCATATCATATTCCACCCTCATTTTTCAACATCCTGCAACTTTTAATAAAAAAGAACACCATTGGCCATGCAACCACCACCTTAACCTTGTTGCAGCCATAACAACTTTGCTCCCTCCATGACTGCAACTCACTTTTTCACAGCTTCAAACCATTAAGCCAACAACACACCTGCTCATTCACTCAACCGAACAACCTGCACTTTTTTCGTAAGGACCAAAACACCATCTTCATCTTCACTCAACAAATAAAAAAAACACTACTCCATGCATACTCCTTCCAACGTTACAACCACTGCTCCATTATCCTTGTGTTTCATCTTCGATCAAACACCAAGGTAGACACCGACGAAACACCACAACACCGAGACGCCGACAGCACCGGCACACTGCACCGCCGCTGGAAGAGAGAGACAAAAGAATACGGCCGAGTGAGGGAGCTGCTAGTAAGAGTTTTCAGGTTATGCACTTTTTTATTTACTATGCTTTTGTTATTTTTTTTTAATATTATTAGTATGCTGTTATTATAATATCCATATGTGTGAAAGTTATGATCATATCTATATTTGTGTAATAGTAGTTGTATCTTTTTTTGTGTTGTTACTGTTGCTCTGCGTTCTAGTTTCAAATTTTATGTGTTTGCTTTGCTTGTTTCAAGTTGTTATTGTTTGCTGCATCATGTTTTGGAAAGAAAACTTGTTTCTCTTTTTACTGTAAGTAGCACTTACATTTTATTATTATTACCTTTAATGTTTTAAGTTATAATATTTTTTTTGGTTTTATTCTGCTTTAGAAGTTACTGTATATGGGGTATAATAGTATGTGTTAATGTATAATTCATTTTGTTACTTTGCTTTTGACTTTTGTTTTAATTTTATTTAAAGAAAAGAGAACCAAGAGAGATGCGAGAGTGTTTATTCCTTTTTTTTTAGTGACAATGTAACGTGAGGTGAGGGAGAGAGTAAAGTGGAATTTATTCCATTTATTTCTTATTTTCAAGTTTTGGTTTGAAAAAGTCAGTCTCTTTTTGTTTGGTTGGAATAGTCATTTATTTATTATTTATTTGTTATCATAAAAGTTATATGAACATAATTAAAAGTGGCTATTTCATTCATTATTATCATTATATTTAATATGTTAAAAAAAAGAAGGAATTGGAACATGTATGAGAAACGTGACCCTGGCCCATTTTTTTGTTTATTCTTGTTTATTTTAATTTTTTGTAATTAAATTTTAGTCGTATAATTAAATTAGTTTAGTTAGATTTTTAATTTAATTAGATTTAGTTATTAGCTTTATTTAGATCTTGTTTATTTATATTTTATTTATTTTATTTCATTTAACTTTATCTTGACATTTTCTATGTTTTCATTCTAGCCATTTCATAATACTCATTTTTTTCATCTAACCATCATTTCATTTACCGTATATATTGCTATTCATTTCATTCTGGATACCCGAAGTTTACCTCGTTGTTTCTCTGTTGCTTGCCCCTCCTTCCAAAGGAAAAGTCTCTCTATTGACTTCATGTCATAGATAGCTCAAATACCCTGTTAACCTCAAATCCTTTCAAGAGATAGCCGTTAATCTCTTCTTCCTTCTGACCTGGCATTCCCAAAGAGATAGCTATTAATCTCTTCTCCTTTAAGACGGTCCAACCTTTCACAATCCTTTCAAGAGATAGCCATTAATCTCTTTCTCCTAACCAATCAATCCTTACAAGCTTTGCTTTCAAGCTTTTCACCCTACTTTCCCTTGGAACCTTGACCACAGTCAAGAGTGCCTCACCCCCGCTAGGGGAACTACGATTGCTCTGATTTCTCAAGTTCACCTTGGGAATACGTAGGCATAGGATTGCGAGATCCTAGCGAGCTACCTTTTTCTTTTTCCATCTTTTTCCTTCACATCCGATGCCTTCTCGGATTCCACATTTTCTTTTTACACCCTTAGACCATACTTAGTGTACATACCTTAGTCATTACCTTAGCACATTTCTCTTAGCAAGCAAACTTTAACATAACACAATACTAACAAGAGGTTCCCGTAGAGTACTACGGACGTTTAGGGTGCTAATACCTTCCCTAGGTGTAACCAACCCCCGAACCTTAGATCTCCCCCCTTTAGGTTTTTAAACGATCTTGAACCTTTCCTTTGGATAAATCAAAGTCGGTTGTAAAAGAAAATGATGCAAGTTAATTCATAGCTTGTTATCCGATTTTCACCGCAACAGGTTGTTTTACACAGTTCAAAATAGTTGTGCCACTTTAGTACCTTTCCATTCTCACTGGCAATGATGATAACAACTCAGCTCTTACGGCTGCCATTTTCTTCTATGGTAGTAGTTTGACTATTTTTTGCCAACAAATGTTATTCTGAGCCAGTCTCGCTCATCCAGCTTATGCTATCTGAGCCACTACGACTAATCCTTCAAGTTTTTCACGATGCAGTTTTAGCGGTAACTATCTTAATGTTATTATGTCGTGCTGCTTCAATTATGTCTGTGATCCGTGTTTTTGTTGTGTTTTGTACAACTATATTGATTTCACTGGCAATGATGACAACAACTCAGCTCTTACAGCTGCCAGATTCTTCGATGGTAGTAGTTTGACTATCTTTTGCCAACAAGTGTCTTTTCTGAGCCAGTCGCACCCATCTAACAGACTCTTTCTGAGCCTCTTCGACTAATCCTCCAAACATTTCCCGACGCTAATTTAGAGGTAACTATCTTCATGTCATAAGTCATGCTGGTTCAATAATCTCTGTCATCAGTGTTTTTATTGTTTTGTAGAACTATGTTGTTTTCACGCTATGGGATTTTTGTAGACAATTGTGCGCAAAAGATTTTACACCACATGATAAGAAGAACTTCACAACGCTTTGCAAACTCAGGTGCATATCTACTCTTTTTTCTTAATTATGTGTTTGTGTGTTTAATATCCTAAATTAACACCTAAAATTGACACCCGGTGGGTCACTTCTTCTTTATTTTGGTATGCCTCCATCATTTATTTTCACACTTTTGACTACAGTAATTCTCTCCCTTCTTTTTTACTCCCTTCGTATTATATGATTAGTTGTCATGTTGTTTGGTATTCTGTTACCTATTAATGACTTTACTAAGTGAATGTTTTAATTACTCTGGTTTTAATATGTTTTAATTACCAATGTTAATCATTAATTTGACCTTTAGTTTTCAATTACAGTTTATTGAAACGTTATTGATAGGCTTGACCATGAATACTCAATAAACAACATTGGCTTTTGAATTAACCAAACAATTATGATATCCCACTAAAAAGTTGTTCATTTCCAATGTAAATAGAATATCAAGAATCAAATAACCCATTATAAAATCCTACTTTCTCTTCATAGTATCACACAACCATCACCTGAGGATAGGGAAACAACAAAATGAATTCAAATTATGCTGTCCCGGTTGAACCTGAGTCAGATGTTCAACAACCACAACACGTTCCCCAGGTAATTCCTGTGGTTGATGAGGTCCAACAAATACACCATGTTGAACAGGAAGTACTCTTCCAGGCCGAGGAAGCTGCGGAAGCTCAAGAAGCTGCTGCATTGCGAAGAAGACAAGCCAGGAGACGATTAAGAAGGGCAAGAAGAAGGGCATTGCGAAGAAGACAAGCCAGCATGCGGTTATTCGATTCAGGCGATGAAGATGAAGCACCTTTTAGCTGGAGTAACTTCATGCGGGCACGGGGTTTTAGATTTGATCTTTAATATTTTAGATTTTCATCTAGGGCTCTTATAAAATCTATGATAAAGTAGTTTATTATTGTCAGAATCGACTTAAACTAATGTGTTTTTTGGAACCATTTTGCTACATTGTATGCATTTTTATATTTTGATTGAATGTCGTATATTAGCTATCTGTTTTATTGCGTTTTCTGCTACATATGATGTATTTCTGTTAGTATATTGCCCAAGTTTGTTTGTTATGCAGAATCTGGAAATGAATTACCAAGAAGCTGAGAATGATAAAACAGATACATATCTCAATCGTAAACAGTATTCAGTGACTATCAAATTAATAATAATATTTTTTCTTTTTAATTTTTTCAGTCGTTTGAAGTTCTTCATCGACTTTTACGCAAACAACGGACAATTGTTGGACTATTTAACAACTGTACGGTCGTTTGAAGAGTGATTTCCATTGTTGGTTGTTCATAGTTTGTATAGTTCTATTGAATTTAATATATTGTTCATAGTTTGTAGAGTTCTATTGAATTTAATATATTGTGACATTTCTCCTTATATGAGACCAAGTTGTGAAACTTTCGTCATCGGAAATCCCAGACCATAACAATAGAGTCGACCGGAGTATCGCAACACATTATCGTCTGTTGTGGAAATTAGTATTGGGCTACATGCAGGTATGTTACAACTACTCTTGAAACAATACAACTTTCAGATTAGAAATGACTATTGTATTATAACTACACTTGATTGATGATATATAATATCTTTCAGAAAGTTGATAGATTGGATTAAGTGACTACACAGACATAACTTGTCGCCTTTGATTATAACCGTCTTTCTAACTACACAGACATAAGTTGCCGCCTTTGATTATAACCGTCTTTCTAAGGTAATGTGATATATCAGATTGTATTGTATTTGATGTTCTAAGGCACATCTAACATGATATTAATATGGATATGTGATTCATGCATAAGAGTTTTGTGTTAGGGACGTCGCCTACAATATCTACAGAGCTATTGATCATTTGAGACAATGTTATCTATATCTAAGAAGTGTTTGTTTATAATGTATGTTTGGCTTCTGAATTGAGCAGTTTGAATGATATGGATTTCAATTTATTTTAATGAAATTATCGTTGCTTTTATGATTTCCATTTATGTGTTATATAGTTTTAGGTGGTATAGGATTAAATGTTGATGGTTGATGCAGTGCTACATCTTGTGGAAAATGCTCAAGAAGATGAACTCATTCAAGGTGACATTTAGTATTTCAATGATATTACACTAATATTAACACCTTACAGAATGCAATTAAAATCTCAATCAAATGTGAATAGATTTTTTTCATTTAGAATTGTTAGTGTTTGAAGGTGATGAAGTGGAAGGCAATGTGGAAATTATGATATGGAAGACAAGGTGGAACCTTTGCAAATCAATGATACTGAAGAAGGTTTGTCAAATATACTGCCTCTGTAGTGCTACTATTCACATTAATAATATTGTTCAGTATTTTTGTCTCCTGACATGGAATTTGTTAATCACCTTTCAGGGAGAGGGGAGAATGCACCCACCAAAATGGTAAGACAATGGTATACGACAGAAAATAAGTACTCAAAGTGAGTTATTAATTAACAACCTTAGTTTTCTTGGACAAGGTTTTTATGGAGCTTTTATATTAATTAACAAGATTATTTTTCTTGGACAAACTTTCTATGGAGTTTTTCAGGTCTACCAAAGTGTGTTAAGTTTGGATAATCATTTGCAAATTTGTTGTTATAGACTTAGGATATAGTTACATGTATAATGAGGAAGTTGGCTGGTCTTACAGATTTAATTTACTTTTGTTTGTAGATATCAAACAGGAGGAAATTTCAAAGATATGACAGTTGAACATCAAAAGAGTAATAAATCAGAACTGCAGAATAATCAGGTACCTGTTCTAACTATTCTTGCTTTCTCATCTCATTAATTTTATATCAATTTATTTATGTTCTAATACCTACCCCTATTAGCTACAGTTCATAACAGTAAAGAGTTGTCTAATCATGAACAATAATGATGCAGGCTAGGTAGGTTATACAGCCAAGGAAAGACTGGTCTAATCTGAAGGGTTTTTAAAAATAGAGTCTCATAAGATATTAAAGAATAGTAAAGGTAATATAATGCAATATCTTTTGCGCTTTTCAATAAATATCAAGTAATATAATAGTCAAATCAATAAATATGAATTAAGACCTCAATTAATTAAAAATCAATTAATATCAAATAATTTTTATTATATTAAATATTATAATAAAAATCTATAAATATAGTCATTAGTTAGACTTACTGTTAGTATAAAAGTAATATTGGGTTGAGTTGGACAAAGGCCCAACTTTATGTAGTATAAATTGGATATCATTCATAGTAAAGAAAACCATAACAAGGTATGGTTAGGGGCATTTGTTGGAACTGTACATTAAACAAACACTCCATGGAAACAGCGAAACCCATTTCATCTTCAAGCCGGTAAGCTCTTGATTTTCCTGTCAAGTTATACAAAAACATGTTTTTCTTCCAGGCCGCATCAATATTTCAAAGTATGACATTTGTTTTTTATTTCAGATCTTCCTCAGATATCTCAGCAACAGAGGAACGAACTGAACAGTATGTTGAAGTGCGTCAAGAGGTAGAAGCAATACCGAGAAATGAAAAAAATGGAAAAGCACATGCAACTGTTCTTGATAGATGGAAAGTACGCAAGGCTGCTAAAAGGGGTGTGAACAAAGACATTATTGTGAAAAAAGCATCCTTTGGTGAAAGTTCTAAAGTTAATGAGTTTGCTGAAAACAAGTTTAACAGGTATGATTGAAAATTTTTGCTTTAGGGTTAGGTTTTGTAAATGCATGCAGTATTTCATGATACATTTTCGTTTTGGTCATGTTGCATCTATCAATGACATTTTCGTTAGGGTTATGTTTATCAATGACTTTTTCGTTTTGGGTTTGGGTTATTTACTTTGTTATTATTAGTTCTGCATGTTGAATGTTATGTTTTGTAATTTGTTTCTGAATGTTTTGAAGGGAAGGAAACATAGTTGACGAAGAAAATGAGGAATCGAAAAGCGAACAACACAACGGTGAGAAAGACCAGTCTGATGATGACGACTCAAATGAGGAAGAATTAGAGAAAGAATCTGAAGATGAAAAAGAGCTGGTATTTTACTGGGAAAAGGAAATTTCTTTTGGTTATAAGGCTCAGAAAAATGTTCTTGTAAGACCACCTAACTCAACCTATTTTCTAAATCATATGTATGTTACAAAATTGATATTGAGTGGTTTTAAATTTAAATTTTACAACATTTTCCAAGGGAGGTCACAATGAATTGTCTATTTTGGGATCAAAAATAAATATTAATAGTTGATGAAGATACTGCTAATACTTACTCAGGAAACATTCACTGTGCAAAGCGAAATGGAAAAAACTTGAAAAGGAAAAATTTATAGGGACCGGGTGGTATGAGTATGCTAAAAATAAGAAATTACGAAGAGGTGATAAGCTTGGATTTTCGATACATACTACCTGTCCAGAAACCATGTATGTATGTCTGTTAAACCGTTGATGGTCTTGAAAGAACTAATGTGTAGCAGTTGATGAATAGGTGGTGCAGTTTTTGTTTTGTTTTTGTATTTGTAGTTGAACCTGGTTTCAATTTGCAGAAATGTTTTGGTTTGATTTTATGAAATAGGTGGGGTGTTGTTATGTGTATGTTGGTTATTTGATTAATGTTTTGTTTCGGTACATTTTATGCTGCATATAATTTATTTTGTTTCGGTACAATTGATGTATTGTTTCTACGAATTTAACTGTTTACACCATGAAAGATGCTAATCTCAACACGTTATAAGGGCTGCATATAATCTCAACACGTTACAAAATAAATTATATTTCTATACATGCAGAATAAGTATTTGTATACTTTAAAATAAAATTTTATTGTAAGTATTTAATTATAAATATTCTATACATGCAGAATAAATTATTAAATTCTAATTCTTTAAAATTAAATATTATTGTAAGTGTTTACCATCTTTAAAATGAGTGAGTGAGATAATGAGATCTACTTCACATTTTTAAAGGCGATGTCTATTCAAAGCAAAAAAAAAAAAAAACCTTTTACCAGTCTCTCTCAGGCGTTAGTACAAAAGAAAATGATAGATGAGACTTATCAATGAAAAGTGTAATGATAGTAGAATAAAATAATATAAAAAATATAGTTTTAAGCAGATATCACACTACTCTCTAAATTATTTATGTGTGTATTAAACTTGCAGGTATTGGAAAATAGAAATTATTATTCATCTAAATTTTCTGTCCATCCCTAATAAATACCATATATTCGGATTCACATTTTGTATATAAAAAAATGATGACTGCTACCTACATTATAGAGTTAGAAAATGGTGAATGGTGTTCTGTTACTTTCGATAAATGCTGGGTGAATTTCTACGTTGATGTTAAAGTTTGCTTTTGTTGCTTCTACAAATCACGTTAAATATAACATTGAAATATGAGATTGTATAAAAAAAACGCTGAACCGAACACACTAGAATACTACCCACATTTTCATAATTTTTAATATACACTAATTATAGTTATAAATTTAATTATATATAATTATTATTAATAAATAGGCATTAATTGTACAATAATATATCATACTTTTTTATATAATCATATATAGTTATTGAGTTAGAAAGTTAATTATATATAATTATTAATGGTATAATAAGACTTCATAATTTTTTTTTATAATTGTAAAAATTTAATAGTGAAAAATTTTTTTTAAAACTTTTTAATATGACATTGATGATAGAGTAAGAATTGGAATGGTAGATAATCAATGACAATAATTAATGAGAAATTATAACTCATTTTTTTTTAATATGACAATAATCGTAGAGTTAGAATTTAGATGAATAGATAGATAATCACTTTTAATCAATATTAAAAAAAATGTTTCAAATTGTTATGACACTAATTAAATAGCAAGAAAATGGATTAGTAAATAGTCATTGATACTAAATAATAAGCAATAGAATTTTAATTTTTTTTAAATATTTCATTAATTAAATAATATCAAAGAACTATGGTATGTAACGGTTAAATGTATGAAACAAATACTATAGTTATAAACGAGCGCAACTTTAATTTTGATTCAAATTTTTAATTCACGAAACAAATATTATTGTAATCAACGGGCGACAACTTTTTTTTTATTTAAATTTTTTTATATACAAAAAAATACATATGTTATAAACGGACATAATTTAAATTTGGATTCAATTTTTTAAATAAACGAAACAAATATTATAGTTATAAACGAGCGCAATTTTAATTTTGATTCAATTTTTTAATCTATGAAACAAATACTATTGTAATCAACGGGCGGCAACTTTTTTTTTATTCAAATTTTTTTTATATACAAAAAAAATACATGAGTTATAAACGGACACAATTTTAATTTGGATTCAAATTTTTAAATAAACGAAACAAATACTATAGTTATAAACGAGCACAACTTTAATTTTGATTCAATTTTTTAATCTACGAAACAAATACTATTGTAATCAACGGGCGACAACTTTTTTTTTATTCAAATTTATTTATATACCAAAAAAAAAATACATTTGTTATAAACGGACACAATTTTATATACATAAACAATTTCTATTATTATAAACTGAAACAACTATACTACTAATTCAAATTTTGAATAATACAAATTTCTCCCCAATTTTGTGAAATCTATTTTTATAATTTTACAATTTCTTTTTTCAATTTGATAAACAATTACGCGTCCATAACATAAAATCCTCGAACAGACATGTCCGTGCGAACGCACGGGTTAGTTACTAGTTAAGGTTAAATAAAGGTTTGATGTGAAGAAATTGTTCTAAACTGGTCATTGTTAAGGTTAAATAAGGTTCAGAATTGTTCTAAAAGAATTAGTTTGAGTTTGAGATTTTATTTTATAAAAGAATTATTTTAAATGCTTTTCAATTATATTAATTAATTAAAACTAGTTTTAAATGATGTGGCAATACAATTTTCAAAATTGGTCAACACAACCTCTGCCACGTCATAAATGAGGTTGCCACATAGCCAAATCTGAGAGGGGACCAAAAAAATCCCAAAAATATTCAAAACAGGGGACCAAATACCTGGTTTTTTTTAAAGGGGACTAATAAGTTAGAAAATTTATTGTAGGGAGACCAAAACTGCATTTAAGCCTATTATGCAATATAAATGTATTTAAATTCGAGCCTATTTAAATTAAAATATTTAACCTTTAAAAAAATTCAAAATTAATATAAAATTAAATATTAACGAATATCATATTTTTTAAATATATGTTTAAATTAGTCATTTAAAATCAAATTAGACTTCGCCTGATTTACCTTGAGATTAGATGAATTTTTTCTTAAAAAAATCGATTCAAACCATATTTTAAACACTAATTATTTTACTTTTTTGTTGTATTTACTGCATTTACATTTAACTTTCTTGTTATTTTACATTTCTTAAGTATAATATTTACAAGTTATTTGAGTACTAAGTCATAACATGAACCAATAAGCCTATCAATTAAAAACTCTAAAATATTTAAATTAAATTCTATATTAATTATAAATTTATTTTTTAAATTGATAAAAATATTGTAAACAATAGTGAGATGATAATTAAATATTGAATATAAAATTATATAATAAAGTGACAATTAAATATTAACTAAAACATTTGTTTTATTTTTAAAATTAAAATTATTATTTAAATTATTTTGTACACAACTATTATTAAACTATCAATTTAAAAAAAAAATCTAAACAAACCATACTTAAATTAAAATAAGTAACTTATACTCTATTTAATAAATAGAATTAAGGAGTACTACATAAGATATAGAATTTAAATTAATTTATTAATTATTAAATAAAAGTTAGTTTTTTTATGAACGTAATTTTTATTATTTAAAATAAATCAAACTGTGTGAAACTACTAGAACAATTAGTGTTTGAAAACTAAATAAAAACTAGATTTTATCAACGTCCTGGAGAATTGAAAGGCTCTGGTCCAATTTTAAAAATAGATTACAATAAAATGGAAGATAATTTTTTTTAAATAATATATTTAAATAGTAAGAGAGTATGTACTAAGAGTTGAACCATTGACTTTTATGTCAAAAACGAAATTCTTTACCATTATATTAACTAGCTTACTTTATAAATTTAATTCAACAGCTCCAACTTCTCTCTAAGTTTTTGCTCTCTTTGTTCTTTTCTCAGACGGTGGTCGGTCCTCTCTCGGTGCAAAGGCTTCTCCACTTTCCGATCTTCCGCGTTTTTTACCCGCTTGCATGTCTTCGCTCCAGTGAGGTTTGTGTTGTGGGTGGTGTTCAGAGGTGGTTTTTGGGTTTATGGCTTGGCATCAGCCTAGGAAGAGAATCTTTAGCAACTTAGATCCGAAATGGGATGTTTGCCGGTTGAAAGATGCTTCGTTCAAGGGAAGGGATAGTGTTTTGTCTTCCATCTATTTTTCGGAGATTCCTGATGGTAAAAAAGCTAGCGACTTTTTCGACCTCTTTGGTTGTGTAGGAGATATTGTGGAGGTGGTGATTCCGCCGAGGAGAAATAGGGTGGGGAAAAGATTTGGTTTTGCGCGTTTCAAAGATGTTGAGGATATCAGAAGTTTGGCTGTTAAACTTGACAACATTTTGATCGACAGTAGAAAGATCCACGCGAATCCGCCTCGTTTTGAAAGGAATGAGGTTTTGGGTAGGAAGTTCAATGCTGGCTCTGGGTTTCATGAGGTGGATGGACAGCTTCTCTTCAATAGGGATTCTACGGGGGGTAATAGTAGGTTCTGGAGGGGGAAAGGTAAGTCTTTTGCGGAGGTGGTTGGCAGTTCGGGGAGTAAACCTGGCGTGGCAAATGTTCCAGCTGTTTCTTTTGTGTCTGAAGAAGGAGTCCATGAGAAGCTGAAGAAGGCGTTTATTGGTGAAGTTATTTCTCCAGGAATGACTTTTAATATTCAAGCGGTTTTGGAAATGGAGGGTTATTTCACGTTCAAGTGTACTCCTTTAGGTGCGAAGTTGTGCTTGTTGGAGGAGGACGAGGAAGGAGGAATTCTGGAAATGATCAAGGAAGGAGAGAAGTGGTGGAAACAATGGTTCCTTTTCATCAGACCTTGGGAGGAGGAGGATGTCGATAATTATAGAGTTGTGTGGTTGCGCTTGTTCGGGATCCCTATTCAGGCGTGGCATGTTGATTTCTTCAGGAAAATTGCGGGTGAGTTTGGTGACTTTGTCAAGGTGGACGATGATTCTTTGAAAGGAGCCTCGAAGGATGTTGCGAGAATAAAAGTTAAGGTGCCACTTTCGTTTAAGGTTTTGGATCCGCTGTTGGTGTCGGTCAATAATAAGGTTTTCAAAGTTTTTGTGAGAGAAGACCTTGAAGGCTTCAAGGAGGTCATTGATTCTTCATTGAAATCCACTTCGGTCTCTAGCGATTCAGTTAAGGGCTGGGAGGAAGACGCTTTTCTGAATGAAGAAGGTGGGTCTCGGGGGTCTTCGATTGCTGCAGAGTGGATGGAGGGGGAAAGAGTTTTGCCGAAAAATTCTTTTGTTGGAGAAAGTCTGTTAGCTGGGAGAGAGTGTTGTATGCAAGGGGAGGAGAAAAGTACTGAGGGCAAGAAAGTTTTTGTGGATAGTGTTTTTGATGGTACTAAGGAGGCAGTGTCAGAAAAGCAGATAGTGGATAACGTGTTTGACGAGGCGATTTTGGCTGCAAAAGGTAACTTTTGTTGCTCTTTGAACAGTGGGAAGGAAAAGACAAGGGTAGCAGTCAAGTCTTGTACCTGCGATACGTGGGTTAGATGTTCATGTGGGCCCGGCCTTGATTTGGGTAGTAACAAATTGGTGAGGGCTAAAGGCTCATCTCTCTCCTCAGACTGTAATAGACGTGTGGCTGGTATTGGGTGTATTAAAAGCAAGAAGTTTAAAAGCCTATACTCCTTGGGTGGGCCTTCTAATAGTAGGCGAAAGAAAAATAAAAATATGTTTTCAAAAGTGGGCAAACGTGGTTACAAGGGTGGGGTAGGTCCTACTGGGAGTTTTGAGGAAATTATTTCTTCTTTTAATACGAACAATCCTGCTATTGTTCCTTCTGGTCGTGCTTCGGGTAGTCATTCGGTGGGTGTTTATTCTGGTGAATCTGACATTGTGAGATGCAACCTCAGGTTGTTGGAAAATTTGGACACAAATCTGGGTGACAAATTATGGAATGCTATAACTGATCTTGGGGTGATAAAAGGTGACTCGAAATGTGATTATAAGCTCCAATTGGAAGTTATGGAAGAAGAAGACAAGCGTAGGGCAGGTGGAGGGAAGGTTTTTCTAAATGTGTTAAAATGATATTAGGGTCTATGAATATTCGTGGAGGAGGTAGTAGAGTGTAGAGGAACAGAATTTCTAAGTTTATTTCTAACGGCAATTTCGACGTTTTTATGATACAGGAAACCAAGATTCAAGATTTGTCCGACTCTTTAGCCAAGAGTTTTTGGAAGGGTCATTTAGTTGATTACTCTTTTTCTAACTCGGTTGGTTCAGCTGGCGGTCTTTTGACGTTGTGGAAGGTGGGGAGTTGTGAAGTCATTTGTAGCTTCAAGGAGGAAGGTTTGTTGGGTATTAAAGTGTTGTTTAATAAGGAGGTGTACTATATTGTGAACGTTTATTCTTCTTGCGATGTAGTCCGGAAGCGTGTTTTGTGGAGTAGATTATTAGCCCTAAAAGCTAGTAAGACGGATGGTGAATGGGTTTTTGGAGGAGAATTTAATGCGGTTAAGAGTTGTAGTGAACGGAAGGGTTCTTCGATGGGTAGGAGGAATGCGGAGATGGTTGAGTTTGCAGAGTTTATTTCGAAGAGTGATTTGGTCGATGTTCCTTGTAAAGGTAAGAAGTTCTCTTGGTACGGAGGTGTGGGAGGGGCTTGTAGTAGGATTGATCGCTTTCTTGTATTGGAGGTGATTATCCAGAGGTGGGGAGTGGTTGGCCAATTCATTGGCTCCAGAGATATTTCGGACCATTGTCCGATTTGGATTGTGATTGATAAATCTAATTGGGGTCCGAAGCCTTTCAAATTTAATAATATTTGGTTCGAGCACAAGGGGTTCATTTCTTTTGTTGAGAAGGAATGGAGTAGGTTAGAAGTGGAAGGTAGAAGTGATTTTGTGCTTAAAGAAAAGTTGCGTCTCCTTAAAGATAGGCTTAGGTGGTGGAATTCTAATGTTTTTGGAAAGTTGGATTTGGAAATTGATGATTGTGTTGCCATTATGAATGAGGGAGACGATCTTGAGGCGGATATGAATGATGACTTGATGGAGGTTAAATGGAGGGCGAAGGGTAGATTCTGGGCAAAGCTCAAGTTAAAGGAGAATATGCTCATTCAGAAATCGAGATTAAAATGGTTGAACGACGGGGACTCTAATAGTAGATTCTTCCACAGAGTTGTTAAGGAGAGAAGGAGACGTAATTTTATTGGGTCTTTTAAAACGGATAGAGGGAAGATAGCCACGGTTGAGGAGGTAAAAGAGGAGGTTTTGGGGCATTTTGCGGCTAAATTTGTGGAGACGAATTGTTCTAGGCCGGTCCTTGATGGTGTTTCTTTCAATTCTCTTTCCTCGTCTGACAGGTTATCCCTTGAGGCTCCGTTTTTGGAGAACGAGGTTAAGGAGGCCGTTTGGAATTGTGAGGGTTCGAAGAGTCCGGGTCCGGATGGTTACACTTTTTCTTTCTTAAAGAATTGTTGGTATTTCTTGAAATCGGATTTTATGAAGTGTATTGAGTTCTTCCATTTGGGGGCGAGTTTGTCTAGTGGTTTCACTTCTTCGTTCTTGACTTTGGTTCCGAAATCCTCTAACCCTTTGGATTTAGACGATTATAGACCTATTTGTTTGGTCGGATGCGTGTATAAAGTCTTATCCAAGATCTTAACGGCAAGATTAAAAGTTGTTTTACATTCTATTATTTCCATTAACCAAAGTGCTTTTGTGCCGGGGAGGCAATTACTGGATGGAGTTTTGGTGGTTAATGAGTTAGTGGATTTTGCTTCTAAGGAAGGGCAAGAGTGTTTGCTTTTCAAAGTTGATTTTGAAAAGGCTTATGATAAAGTTTCTTGGGGATTTCTTAAGTTTATGCTTAGGAAGATGGGGTTTGGTGTTTTATGGATGAAGTGGATGGAGGCGTTGGTTTTCAAGAGCAAAATGTCGGTGTTAGTGAATGGGAGCCCGACTAAGGAGTTCGTGGAGAGAGGGGGTTGAGACAAGGTGATCCTTTATCGCCTTTCCTTTTTACGATTGTGGGGGAGGGTTTGAGGGGTATGGTGAGTAATGCCGGTGAGAATGGCAATTTCAAGGGGTTTTCTTTCAAAGGTAAGTGCATGGTGGATATTCTTCAATTTGCGGATGATACTTTGTTGGTTGGGGATGGTAGTTGGAAGCATCTTTGGGCGATTAAGACGGTTCTTAGAGGTTTTGAATTGGTGTCGGGCTTGGGTATTAACTTTCATAAAAGTAAGTTAATTGGGATTAATATTAATCTGAATTTCTTGGAAATGGCTTCTTACTTCCTTTCTTGTAGGAAGGAGGATAGTAAGTTTTCTTTTTTAGGGATTCCTATTGGTGTTTATTCCAACAAGGAGGCGTTGTGGGCGGGTTTAATTGTGAAGATGGAAAGGAGATTGTCTTGTTGGAGTAATCGTTGTCTTAGTTTTGGAGGGAGATTAACTCTTTTAAAGTCAGTTCTTTCTAGTCTTTCTATTTTCATGCTTTCCTTTTATAAGGCCCCGAGGAAGGTGGTTAATAAGATTACTTCGTTACAAAGTAATTTTCTTTGGGGAGGGTCGGTGGAGAAGAAGAGTATTCATTGGGTGGGTTGGAAGGATTTGTGCCATCCGGTGGAGAGAGGTGGGCTTGGTCTTCGTAGGATTGACGATTTCAATATTGCTCTCCTTCACAAATGGAGATGGAGAATTTTATCGGAATCCAAATCGATTTGGTTGGAAGTTTTGAAGGCGCGTTACGGTGATATTTCTCTTCAAATGGTGAAGCCTGTGGGTGGGATTCCAAAAGTTAGATTTTCATCTTCTTGGTGGAGAGAGATAACCAAATTGGTAGCTTATTATCCAGAATATTTATTTGTTTCTAATTGTAAGGTGGAGCTTGGCGATGGGTTTTCCACTTCTTTTTGGCATTCCTTTTGGCTTGGTGATTTTTGCCTAAGGGAGAAATTCCCATTGCTTTTTAATGCTTCTAGCCTTAAAGATGTTTCCATTGCTTGTATGGGAGGGTGGGAAGGAGGTTTATGGAGATAGGGTTGCTTAGGCGTGGATGACGTTTCCCGGATTGATGATCTTCCGGTTCTGCTTTCTTCCCAGGTTGCTGCCCGTGATAGGCAGAACCCGTATCAGGTGCAGTCCGGTGTGGGGAGGGGTGGAGCTGCTGGTGCAGCGGATTTGGTTCAGGGAACTCGCGTGGGGCGGGCTGCTGTCTGGGCCGATTTGCAGCTGCTGCTGCATTTGTTGGATGGAGTTGGACCATCGGCGGTGGGGCGGGATAATATTTTGTGGCGGCCGGAGATAGAGACGGGTTTCACGGTTAGTAGTTTTCGATCTTTATCTTGTGTGTTTTCGATTCCGTTTGGTCCTATTAATAATTTTGACATAGCTTTCAAATTATTATGGAAGATGGATGTTCCTTTAAAGGTGAGATGTTTCGTTTGGAGATGTTTTTTAAAGCGAATTCCTACAAAGTTTGCTTTATCTTTGAGAGGTTGTTCCTTTGGTGACAGTAATCTTCGTTGTGTTTTTTGTGGTAATTGTAATGAGATGGTTGATCATTTATTTCTGAATTGTTGTGTTACGAGGCTGGTTTGGAAGGAGGTGGCGGAGTGGATTGGTTTGCTTGGGATCGATTTTATTAATTTGAAAAATAGTTTCTTGATTTGGAAGGGGTATGGTAGTCGAGTGGGAATGAAGAGAGGTAGAGAGGCTTGTGTTTGGTTTGCAGTTATTTGGATTATTTGGTTGATGAGGAATGGGGTTATTTTCAGAAATATGGTTTGGAACGTCATGGACATGGTGTGGAAAATTAAAGCATTGGTGTGGAGATGATCGTTCATCGGGAACATTACACATTCCAATTGTAACTTTTATGAATTTAGCAAATTTCCAGTGTTGTATTTGTCGTAAGTTTCAATTGGGGTGTAATTTTCCTTTCCGTGCTTTGGGCTTCTTTTGTAAGAAGGTTTGAGAACCCTTAGTTCTCCTTATTAATCTATTCCTTGCTTACAAAAAAAAAAATTTAATTCAACAACTAATATTTATATATTTATTTAAGATTTATAATTCATAAAAAAAATTTTAAGGTCCCTATTTTTTTTAGAGGTCTTGGGTTATGGGCCTGTCTATCCGATCCTAAAGTCGGCCCTGTTTATTATGAAAACTAAATGAAACTGTAAAGTTGGAAGACAAATCAAATGAAAACAAATTATCAACGAGAGAGTACCATACCATATATTTGGTTATTTTAGTTTTGGTTTGGTTAATAGAGTTTGATTATTGAACTATTTGACAAATTGTATTTTTGTTCATTAATTTAAAAAATGGTTCAATTATTTAATAACGGTTCAGTTGAGTTCTATACTTCGGTTTATTTTCTGAATTTTTTGAACAATCCTATATTCACTAAATAAATGTAGAGAGATAAGTGAATCATAGGAATCGAGCATATGTGATCCACACTTTTTAAGGTGCTACACTTTTGTTGTTGAAGTTACTGTTAGCTCCTAATTTCGACGCTACTTGTTTCAAACAAATTTGGCTTTAAAGAAGTTGTGTTGTTATTTAAAAATAAATAAGCTAAAAGAAAAAAGAGGTTTCGACCATACTTGGTGAAAGCTTGGGTCGAAGAAAGGAGTCTTGAGACTTCAAGTATTTCTAAGTCTAAGAAGTCAGTTCGACGGGATGATGCGTTGTAGTTACAAATAATTAGTGGAGGGAATTTTCTACTATTTTGAATTTGAAAAGAGGACAAGTGGCGAAGATCCAGAAGTTGAAGACATGCAAAGTGCCAAGTGGCATGTTTTAGGAGTAAACTGTCAAATGGTGGTTATTTTAGAGTATTATAAATAGGTTAGTTCTAGAGTTAGAATGTGTGTGAAAAATCGTGTTGTACAAGTAACTCCATAATCACTCAAAGTATCCAGCGTGTAGAGAAAAGGGTGAAGCGAGAATGTACATGATTGTAATCACCATTATCTTTCATTGCAATGCAATTTACTTTGAAGTTTCTACCTTAGATCCTTTACTTTGAAGTCCTTTAATTCAGTCTTTTACTTCTAAGCATTTTACATTACAAAGTTTTTACTTTGCAGTTCTTACATTATAAAGCTTTTACCTTCAAGCATTTATATTTCTGCAGTTTATTCAAGATTTTATGCTCTTCTTTTATCATTTAAAGTTCAGTTTTTATCAAACTTTTCTTTACATTTCAGTCTTTCTTTAAGTTTCTTGTTTCGACCCAAACGTTTTCTTTCTTCTTATTACTTTTCATTCACATTTCAAAACATCCTTTTTGCACGCAAGCATTGTCGGAATGTTTGTTTTATGCATTAGTGAAACATTTTAAATACACTCATAGCACATGTCCTAGGATCAATCTGATCAATCCTGTAAGTTACTAGAACTTTGTTGTTTTAGAAGATCAACGGTTGTTTACCAATTTCCAGGGTAAACAAATTGGCACGCCCAGTGGGACAGTGCTAAACGTGTATTTGGAAGTTTGTAACTTTTAAATAACTGTCAAAAGGAAGTTTTATAACTGCCTTTTTGAAATTTGTTCGTTTCATTGGTCGAGATTGTGGCAAACTTCATTGTATGCACTTGAGAAGTGGAAAGGTAGTCAATTCAAACGAATATAGACCAAAGAGAAGAAACACGAGGAAAATGGCATCTAGCCAAGGGAATCCAAACCCCAGTTCTGCTGGGACGAATCCTCAACCAAGCAGTTCAAGCGCGCAGAACAGCACCATCAATCCTCAAGAATTACCAAGAAGTACTGTGGCGCCAACTCCGGTTCCTTCGTCAGGAGGGCCAACAGTATCAACCATGGTGACAGAGCCAATGCCTTCGACAGCGATAACAGGGGCGACATATGTGAGGCCTTACACATAGCCAGTCCTGGAGTACATTGGCCCATCAGTGACAAATCCTCAAACTCTTCCAGGAGGAATTTCGACGTTTAGGCAATTTCCTCCCCCAGGATTTTCACAGCCTCTGCCTAGGAACCCAATCTATGGCATGCCAACGTCAATGATGCAGAATTTGCGTAATGCACCCCCAGTATTTTCAGAGAATGTGATATCTTCCCCTTTACAGGAGTCAGGTTCTGGAGTTAATATGGGTCAAAATAGCCAGTCTATAGGTGTGGGATATTTTGCTCAAGGGCCCAGCTTAACAAACGAATCTGCAGCATATTTGAGGCAATAGATGGCTGAGAACAACATGCAAATGGTACATACTTTGTCTCAGACAATGGGAGAGATTTTCTAGCCATTGATCCAGAATACTACTCAAACCAATCAAATGATGACAGCCCAGATGACGCATATAGCAGAATTCATGGGAATGTCCGCTCCTGTTCAACACCAAAATCAAGGAGTCAAGATGAGGGAAAACGCTCAACAAGTGAATCCGGTAAATCCAGAGTTGGTCGAACCACCTAGAGAGGAGCCTCCTAGAAATCAAATACCTATACTTGAAGAGGAGGAACCAAGGGTGGTGCTAGTAAACAGAAATCAAAATGCTGATCGTGTGGTGAATCAGTTTCGACACAATAATATAGCAGTAGAGAACAATTTGGCAGCCATGGTCGAGAGAATAATGGCTCGAAATGGTTTGAATATGGGTTTTACTAGGCCAAACTTCACTTCGCCTATAGTAGACTATATACTCCAAGCCGAATTGCCCCCCAGGACGAAAGTACCCAAGTTTACTAAGTTTTCAGGGGACACTACAGAGTCTACCGTCGAACATGTGGCGTGCTACCTGATCGAATCTGGCGAGATTGCAAATGATGAGAGTCTAAGGGTGAAGTATTTCCCTAGTTCCCTCACTAAAAATGCATTCACGTGGTTCACTACATTACCATCTGGCTCAATTTGTAACTGGACCCAGTTAGAATGTCTATTCCATGAGCAATTTTACATGGGGCAGACTAAAATTAGTTTGAAGGAATTGGCTAGTGTGAAACGAAAGTTCAATGAGCCAATAGATGATTACTTGAATAGGTTTCGACTACTCAAGGCTAGGTGCTTTACACAAGTGCCTGAGCATAAACTTATCGAAATGGCCGCTGGTGGCCTTGATTACTCTATCAGGAAAAAACTGGACACCCAGTATTTGAGGGATATGGCCCAATTGGCTGATAGAGTTCGACAGCTAGAGCGTCTCAAGGACGAGAAAGCTAGGGCGAACAAAAACAAGAAGATAGCTTACGTCGAATACCAGGAGGGCATCGAAGAGTTATATGATGAGCCTGTTAAATTTGACGAAAACGAAATAGATCTTGCTGAACTTAAGCAAGGTCCTCCTTATTCTTGGAAATTATTAGTCCCTTCAAATGGGAAAAATCCTGTCGAAACCGAAAAGAACGATAGGTTCCCAAAGAAAATATACACTTTCGACATCACTAAATGTGACGAAATTTTTTATTTGTTAGTTAAGGATGGTCAAATACTAGTGCCTCCTGGTGCTAAAATACCACCTTTAGATCAAAGGAAAAAGAGAGGTTTTTGTAAATACCATAATTATTTGGGTCATAAAACTTCTCAATGTTTTCTTTTCAGGGATCTGGTGCAGAATGCTATTCAGGAAGGCAGACTCAAATTTGGGGAGAAGACTAAGACCCAGATGAAAATTGATACCAACCCTCTTGAAGTAGCTGAAGCAAATTACACAGAGCCCCATAAGGCTAACATGGTCGAACTAGCTGAGGAATCTGACAGCAGCTCAGATAGTGTTAGCACCAATGAAGCTCTTGGCAGAAATGCCACAGTGGTCGAGGTTACTGAGGACCTTGCCAACGATGTCGTGTTTATTAGAGAAATCGAGGAAATGGATGGTTTCCAGCTTGAGCATTTGATATGTATGGCAGCTGAACACTACTTTAAGACATCTTCTGAAGTCCAAAGGTTCGACGTTGAGTCCACAGTTGAGACCCATGACGAAGCTGAAGCGTCGAAATTGCAGATGGTAACAAAAGAAACTGATGACCGTTTCAGACAGATGGATGAGGCTGCTGAAGGCCTTGAGGCCTACTTCTCCAAAATGCGCTTGAAGGATGAAGTTGACATAAACATGGTCGAAATTACTAACAGACAGGCCATGGATGTGGACGAACAGGTTCGTCAAGAAGACTGCAACAAGCTGGCTTATCCTAGAGAAGATGAAACCATTGTTGATTTTCTCCACAAGTGCCAAGGAAAAAACTCTGAAGTCATGCTATGTCCTAGGTGCAGTGCTATCTTTGACAAAGAGGCTGCCCATAGCCTCCAAGTGGGGAAAGAAGCCAAGACTGGACGTTAGAAAAGAGCTGCTCGGGTTTCGACCAAAGTAAAACTACCCAAAGACAACATGGCCAAAGGCCATATATGCCAAGGGCTAAGCAGGCTACTTTCAAGCCTAGCAGTGAGGTACCAACTGGAAAGTGGGTCAAACCAATTAAAGCAGCAGGGAAAGGGAAACAGAGATGGAAGAATTTCGACGTGGCAAGAGGTTCTTCAATGGAGTACCAGAAAGAATTCAAGTCCTCTAATAAATCTGCCTATATTTCTGAGAATTACAAGGGCAAAAATCCTATGTCCAGGTCCCAGTGGAGAAGGGAACTGAGACGAAGAAAGGCTTTAAGGGAAGCTCAGGCCAGAGATCTAACTGAAACTAGTACCAACATTCTGTCTGCTAGCAATAAAGATGTTGGGACAAAAATAACAAATAAGATGCCTGTGGGGCGTAGGTTATTTACTTCCAAGAAGAAAGAAGCTGAGAGGTTTGCAGTCGAAGCAGCTGAGGATAAAGATTTGACTCACAACTTTGATTCCGACTCTGATGCCTCTTTAAAACATCATTTTTAATGTGGTTTCGGTGATGCCAAGAGAATATGATAGGATAACTGAAGTGGAAAACTTAGACGCCAACGCTGAGGCTGAAATAGCAGCGCACCAACCTGTGTCCTACTATGTGATGAACAATGGTTGTGTCGAAGAGCAGAATGCCTTCTTCAAACGACCAACTGAGGCCATGAAAGGGCACTTGAAACCTCTGTACATTACAGGGAAAGTAGAGAACGTGGTTGTGAATAAAATCTTGGTGGATTCTGGGACTACAGTGAATTTAATGCCATATTTCCTACTAAGCATGATTGGTAAATTTGATTCTGATCTTAAGCCCCACAACATGGTCCTTTCTAACTATGAAGGGAAAATTGGGACCACTCTGGGTGTCCTGCAGGTTGATTTGACTGTGGGAACAGTAACAAGACCTACCTTGTTTATGGTAGTCGAAAGCAAGGCTAACTACAATCTTCTGTTGGGGAGGGAATGGATCCATGGTGTTGGAGCAGTGCCTTCATCAAATGCACCAGCGGATAACAATCTGGAGGCCTGATGGCATAGTCGAAAACATTGAAGGTGATCAAGGGTATTTTAAGGTGCTTGTTAATCACGTTGATGGTGTTGAGTTTGACAAAAACTTGGCGCATATTGCGCCTTATACTCCAGCAGAATTTGATTTCACCCCAGATGACCATGCATTCTGCTCATTATACTTGCACCCTGTGGAGGGATTTCGATGGGATAGAGAGGTCATAAGGGAAGAAGGCAATGTCCCATACTGTGGGGAGCCTGGTGTAGACCCCGCAGGCTGGGGAAGTGAATTCAGTAATAATGACTGAATTCGATGCACTACAAAGAATTTCGGCCTATGTGGCCGAATCTAAATTATAAGCGGCCTTGGAGGCTGCACAGAACCACATGGCTGTCGAAGCCAAAACTCAAATTTTTGAAGTAGGGCCTGGTAAGGACTTTGAGCCTGAACCACCTGATGGGTCTCAAATCGAAGACCAAAATCAAAGGCTTGATGCTATTTATGATAATGAGCCTTTGGGTTTTGAAAAGGATCCAGTGTCAGATAACATTAAAATGCTGGCGCAAGATCCTTTGGAAGAAATTGACTTGGGTGAAGGGGGAATAAAAAGGCCTACTTATGTTAGTGCTAACCTTGGCCCACAACTCAAAGTCGAAATGGTCCAACTATTGAAGGAATTTAAGGATTGCTTCGCTTGGGACTATAATGAAATGCCTGGTTTGAAGAGAGAGCTTGTTGAACATAAGTTGCCAATCATACCTGGGAAAAAGCCAGTCAAGCAAAATCCAAGACGGTTTTCCCCATCCATCCTTTCAAAGATCAAAGAAGAAATTGAAAGGCTACTTAGATGCAGGTTCATCCGTACAGCTAGGTATGTCGAATGGCTAGCTAATATTGTACCAGTCATTAAAAAGAATGGTTCTTTAAGGGTCTATAAAGATTTTAGAGATCTAAATTCTGCAACCCCTAAAGATGAATATTCTATGCCTATAGCAGAAATGCTAATTGATTCTGCTGCAGGACATGAATATTTGAGTATGTTGGATGGTTATTCTGGTTATAACCAAATATTCATTGCTGAGGAAGATGTCCCAAAGACTGCCTTTCGATGTCCAGGAGCATTAGGTACCTACGAATGGGTAGTAATGCCTTTTGGTCTAAAAAATGCTGGGGCAACTTACCAAAGAGCAATGAATTCGATCTTTCATGATTTTATTGAGACTTTTATGCAGATCTATATTGATGATATTGTTGTTAAGTCTTTTTCAGGAATAGATCACTTAAGCCATCTTCGACATTCCTATGAAAGGATGAGAAAGCATGGTCTTAAAATGAATCCTCTCAAATGTGCTTTTTGTGTGCAGTCAGGGAATTTTTTAGGCTTTGTGGTCCACAAGAAGGGGATCGAAATTAACCAGAATAAAACCAAAGCCATTATGGAAGCGAAAGTGCCATCAACAAAGAACGAATTGCAGTCTCTTTTGGGCAAAATAAATTTCTTGAGGAGATTTATATCCAACTTGAGTGGGAAAACGCAAGCCTTTTCGCCATTGCTTCGAGCTAGCAAGAATGGGTTCAATTGGGGGCAAGCTCAACAGGAAGCCTTCGATAAGATCAAAGAGTACATGAGTCACCCCCCGATTCTCTCACCACCTTGTGGGAATAAGAGTATGAGATTGTACATAGATTCATCAGATAGAACTTTAGGGAGCATGTTAGCTCAAGAGGATGATGATGGCGTCGAAAGAGCCATCTATTACCTTAGTAGAGTTTTAAATGATGCAGAAACTAGATATAGCATGATCGAAAAATTATGCTTATGTTTGTATTACTCTTGTACAAAATTGAAGCATTATATAAAACCAGTTGATGTTTATGTTTCTTCTCATTATGACGTTATTAAACATATGTTGTCAAAACCTATTTTGTACAGTCGAATTGGAAAGTGGGCACTAGCATTAACGGAATATTCTTTAACCTATAAGCCTTTAAAAGTTGATAAAGGACAAGTAGTGGCGGACTTTATAGTCGACCATTCTATAAATGAAACCCCTCTGAATTATCTTGAACTGGAACCTTGGAAGTTATACTTTGACGGGTCGAGCCACAAAGATGGGACAGACATAGGAGTGCTTGTTATTTCTCCTAATGAAATTCCAACAACACTTAAGTATAAAATTGAAGGTCATTGTTCTAACAACGAAGCTGAATATGAAGCTTTAATTGCTGGACTTGAAGTATTGTTGGAATTGGGGGCAACTCAGGTCGAAATAATGGGAGATTCAGAGCTGGTCATAAAACAAGTTACCAAGGAATACAAGTGCATAAAAGAAAACTTGATTATGTACTTTGTAGTTGTGAATCTACTGTTGAAAAAGTTCGAAGCAGTTAGTTTTCGACACATCCCTAGACTGGAAAACCAGGTCGCTAATGACTTGGCTCAGATTGCATCAGGGTATAAAATTTCGAAAGACAAATTACAAGATGCAATCGAAGTTGAAGTCAGAGGAAAGGTGGTGTCAGTAGGATTAGCCCCATCAGACTTGGAAGAAACTAAGCTTGGATACGCTGATGAAGATAATTTTGCAATTCTGACAGTTGATAGCATAACTGACAAGGATTGGAGAAAACCTATAGTAGATTATCTAAAAAACCCAATATCTTCGACAGAAAGGAAAATCAAGTATCAATCTTTGAGTTATGTCTTGTTGGGTAATGAATTATTCAAAAAGACTCCTGAGGGAGTATTGCTTAAGTGCCTTAGTGAGGCAGAAGCGTACTTGGCCCTTTCGACTGTCCACAGTGGGACATGTGGAGCATATCAGGTAGGCCATAAAATGAAATGGTTGTTATTTTGACAAGGTATGTATTGGCCTACCATGTTAAAAGATTGCATTGAATTTGCTAAGGGTTGTCAGGAATGTCAAGTCCACGCTGGCATTCAACACGTCCCTGCAAGTGAATTACACTCTATAGTGAAACCTTGGCCTTTTAGAGGATGAGCTTTGGATTTGGTTGGAGAAATCAGACCAGCATCATCAAAAAATCATAAGTACATTTTGGTGGGTATTGACTATTTTACCAAATGGGTCGAAGCTATCCCTTTACCAAATGTTGATCAGGAAGATGTGATTGAATTTATTTAGAAACACATCATCTATAGGTTTGGAATCCCAGAGACAATTACAACAGACCAAGGATCAGTCTTCACTGGTCGAAAAATGCAAGAATTTTCCAAAGTAATGGGATTCAAGCTTTTGACGTCCACACCTTATTACGCTCAAGCTAATGGCCAAGTCGAAGCGGCCAATAAAGTAGTTATTGGGTTGATAAAAAAGCATGTGAGATAAAGGCCAAGAAATTGGCATAAGACATTGGACCAAATACTTTGGGCATGTGGAACGTCCCCAAAAGAGGCAACTAATACTACCCCATTTCGACTGACATTTGGTCATGATGCAGTTTTGCCTGTAGAAATTCATCTTCAGTCCATAAGGATCCAAAGGCATCATGAGATCCCATCTGAGTCTTATTGGAATATGATGCTTGATGAGTTAGTGGATTTAGACGAAGAAAGGCTCCATGCGTTGGAGTTGCTGAAAAGGTAAAAGAAAAGGGTGGAGAAGTCTTATAACAAAAAGGTCAAGATTAAAACCTTTTCAGCTGGGGAATTGGTGTGGAAAGTGATCTAGCCTATGGATCGAACGACCAGATCTTTAGGGAAGTGGTCTCCTAAGTGGGAAGGTCCTTTTCAAATTATTAAGGCATTCAGTAATAATGCTTACGAGGTTCAGGAGATTGAGGGTGATCTAAGAGTCTTAAGGGTAAATGGGAAATATTTGAAAAAATATAAGCCTATTTTGCAAGAGATTCATATTAGAACATAAGTTTTGATAAGATTATAAAAGCCAAAATAGGCTAGATAAGGCCAAAATGGCGTACAAAGGAAAAGAAACAAGTATAATAACGCCAAACCCAGGAGAAGGATCATTCATAGTCTCTCCAATTGATGGAGTTGAGAAAGGTGAGGTAATCTTCGTCAGCTTCATCATCAGGATCTTGTGCTTTAGAACGCCCTTTCTTGGGGACCTTCATCTTAGTTTCTCGCTTCTTGGCCTGGGAACTTGCTCCAGTTGAAGTGCTATTGCAGGCAGTGGTGGTTGCCTCAACCTTCTGTGTTTCTTCAGCCACCTTCTTGGTTATTGTTTTCTTTGAGGAAGTACTCATACTTGCTTCAGTGAGTGCAGAATATGGCTCATGTGAAGAGGATTTTATAGGGGCAATGCCTTGTAAGGATTGGTCAGTCAACGATGGAAACACGTGAAATTACTCTTGGAAATATACCCTAGGGTTACGCTATTAATATTTCTTTATGGAATAGAGACTTGTGTCGTTGGAGCACTAGCCTGCTAAAGCTGCGTTGTTTTCATGATTTCCAAGGGAAAAGGCAGAGTGCCTTAATCACAAAGATTAGTAAAGTTTGAGGCCATTAATAAAACATTTAAAAGAAAATGTACCATGATTTCCAAAAAATTTGCAAGTCGAAGAGTGAACAGTAAATAAAAGTATTCAAACAGATGCCAGAGGGCATTAAAATTGTCATTGCATAAGGCCTCAAAAGGGCCAGAAAATATGGCGATAAAAAAGAACTACAAACAAAAGTCATGAGATGATCAAAAGGGGAGCTTCGACTTCAACTGAAGAAAGTTGACCTTGTGAGTCTGAAGGCGTGTTTCGCATAAAGCTTTGTCGAGTTTTGCTGCTGAAAGTTCTTTTTCAAGCTTTTGGGCATTATCAATGAAGTCCATAGTGCGTTTCAGCTCTTTGGCCAGTTCAGTGTCGTCGAAATTCTTCAGCTCAAGATTACGCTTTTCAGCATCAGAAATTTTGTTTTGCAGTTCTGTGATTTGCTGTCTCCATGTGTCAATATCCTTTTCGTTCGACACTATCTCTTCCTGCCTTTTAGCTTGGGCAATTTCCAGGTCTCCGACTTTGGCTTCTGATGCATGTGCTTCATCCCAAGCTAGATGTTCCAGCGCAGTTGTATTTTTAATGGTGTTTTGAATGTTGGGGAGAAGCTTGAAGTCTTCAGACATCTGATTCACTAAAGTAGTTAACTCTATAAGGAAATCAGATACCTCTTTCTTAAGGGTCGAGAGGTCCAGTTTCTGGAGGGTGTCTGTCAGAAAGAGATGAGTAGTTCGATCTGCATTTAAGATGCTGTGGATGTCTCCCTTGAAGAATTTGTTTTTAATTTTCTGAAGGATAGGGCCAGCAAAGTCATCTGGAGCTGGATCCCCAGAAGTGGTCGAGGTACTAAGATTGCTACCAGAGGAGCTGTACTTTTTCCCAAGTGTCATTTTGGCGTACTCTCGAGGATTCGACCATCTAAGGGCAGCCAGTGGATCTTCAGTAGTGGGTCCTCCAGTGGTCAAAGTGCCTGTAGGTTTAGGAGTTGGAGTTTTGACAGGACTTTTTCAGTTACGGGTGAAGTGGACTGGTCCTTCTCAGTTCTTTCTTCTTCATCCTATTCATCCTCTTCTTTTTCCTCTTCTTCTTCTTCCTCTTCGTCTCCTTCTTCATTGTCTTGGTTATCATTCTCTTGATCATCATTAGATGTAGTTTGGAATGGGGGTTCTCCTATATTGTCCATCCCTTCATGGGCAGTTTGATTAAGGTGATCATTATCTGGTTCATTTTCAAGACGTCCTTCTTTCGTGGCAACGGCCTCTGTAGGTTGTTGGCTAGAGACATCATCCTTTTCAAAATCAGAGCCATCTGTCTGGGATTGTTTAGTGGTGGTCTTGACAGGCGAGTTTTTGTTTGTTTCGACCGTCGCAGAGGGAGGAACTGTAAGGAGGATAGGTTGGTTAATTTCGTTTATTGAGCTGTACCCAGAACCAAGGTCAAAAGTGGGGTGATAAGTTGGCTCACCTTGGCTATTCAGAAGAGTTTTTGCAGAGGTCGACGTAGTTTGTGGTGGGTTAGAATCACCTACATCAGCCTGAAACCACAAGTAAGGAAAATAAGATTGAAGGAGATTTGAGTGAAGAGTGCAAATACTATGAGAAAGATGGTGTGCATACCTGAGCATTTGCAACATCAGGGCTTGAGTTTTCACTCTCATGAGTGCCGACGTTCGATTTCGACGCGGCCTTGGAGGATAGTTTCTCGACACCACTAGTGGTAGGTGTCTTTTCAAGAATTTTGCTGCCTTCGAGGAAGGTTGACCAGCAGCTCCAGAAGCTTTGGTAAGCTTTATTTTCCTTTTAGTTATGACCTCCTCAGGAGATTCACCATCAGCATCTAAAGGAATGACTGTTTGAGAACCTTTCTTGGTCTTCTTTTGAGGTGTTGGAGGTTTTCGAGCAGTCTAAAAAGGTGATGCAAACATTAGAAGGTGATCACATAAAGAAGACTTAGGCAAGGGATATAAAATACCTTTGTGTCTTCAGATTCCTTCTCGACCTTCACAGCAGCACTCTTAGCTGGTTTGGTCTTCCTAGGCATAGCTGAAAAGACAAAGACAATTATTACAAGTTAATAATTAAGTGGTTAGTTATAAATCACAAATCGAGGGCCTTAAACCTTCATATATTTCATATTCAATGCGAACATCCTCGATCCCTATATGAAGGTTTCCTTTAAAACTGTCCAACGTATGCTTAGTCGCAACCACCCTTTTGGCTTTCGGTTGAGACTGCTGTCGAAGGATTTTAATGGAATCACCACAGACAAACTAGTCTAGAAATGGAGGGGCAAGTGCCACTCCAAAATCAGTGTTAGGCAGTCGAGGGAACTTTGGAGGAAAGAGTTTAAAAGCCATCTCATAACGTCTCTCAAGAGGAACGTTGGAAAGGATTTTTAACAGCCATTTTTTGTAGAAATTTCTCCTTCAAAGTGACAGCAGCCTCACGAACGGTTCGACTAATATCATCTGGTCGATAGACAGTTTCAAAGTACCTTTGGAAGGCTTGGATTTCTTTGATATGAGTGAACTTACTCTTCCTGGTTTTCTCCTGCACATCAAGGAAAGCTTGGTCAAGTAATGAGGAGAAGGCAGCAACATCAAGAAATTGTTCATTGTAGTGCTTCGACCACCAGTCGTGAAATGGTTGAGTGCACAAAAAACTGGGCTGAAAGTACACAGGGGAAATGACTGATTTTCGAGCATTCAACCGGTCGAAGTGGATTGCAGCACCTCCCTCGTCGAAGCTGGCAGTGTGAAGAACAACATGGCCCTTTTTCTCATATAGGCACTTAGGGAAAGTCTGGGCCAACCCAAATTGTCGAGAGACAAGGTTTGGTTGGTAAGCAATCAAGGTTGCTATATCTTTTCCAAGATTCAGCCTATGGACGATAAATTTAGGAATCAAGAAAGCCTTCCAGATTGAAACAAATTCAGTATGGAGCTTTTTGTTTGAATTAGGGAATGGCCTTGTGAACCATTCAGGGCCACATCTTCTCTCAGCAAAAGGGGCCATGCTTGGTGTGAACTTGAAATTCTGGTACCAGACGTGTGATGTTAAGGTGCGATGTCACAACAACACACTCTGCACAATGGACAGCAATAACAGTAAAATAACACCAAGAATTGTTGACCCAGTTCGGTTACAACCAACCTACTCTGGGGGCTACCAAGCCAGGGATGGAATTCACTACTTGTAGATATAATTTACAGACTCAACAACCCGTTGACAATCTCCTAAACTTATACTCTACTAATGACTTCCTACCTAAGAACCCACTTAGGTATGAGAACACCACTCAATCCCTTACAAACTCTCAAAGAAACCACTTTGAGTACCCTTGATCTTACTTCACAGCTTCGATCAACCAACAACTCTCTATTGCTTCACAGCTTCTAGAGAGGACAGATCACCAATTCACACTTGAATGGTTTACTTACAATTCGTACAAATATCTAAGACACTCAGCCTCTGCTCTTATTCTTCAATCTGTACTTTTTCCTTTGGTCTTGTGCGCTTTATATAGCTCCTTGAATTGGGCTTGGACTTGTCACAATATTTGATCAGATTTGTTAATTAAAACTGAATCTTCAAAACAGATTTTATCCCCAAAATCTTTTTAAATCTTCAACCTTTTAATTCTCCAACAAACCTGCAATCAAATCTCCCATGTAACAGAAAATATCTATCCCAAGATATTCTCATCCAATGAGTCAACCACTCTCCACAATTCCAACTAACACGCGTACCCTAATAACATCACGACCTGATGTTATCAGTTCTGCAGATCCAATGTCACAACATCAGACATGTGACATCAGACATCCAACTTCAGCAATTTCACACTTAACACAGCCCAGTGTTAAGACTTCAATGTTACAACATCAACACCATGACATCAACATTGAACACCTAGTTGTTTTACCAAAATTCCAGCCAATCCAGGAACTTACAATCTCTCCCTTTGGCTAATTTTGGCTAAAACACCCTCTGAACCCCTCAGAGTCTTCAGCAGCGGAAAATCTTTAGTATTTTGAAATTTCCAACATCAGCAGCAGTTTGACAATCTTCATAGTCTTCATTACTAGATCTGCTGCAGCACCATCTTCATTATTGACAACAGCCAATTGGTGCTCCCCCTCAAAAACATGAACCAGCATCACAGCTGTTCAGTAGCTCACAATGTGCAACACTTCTCCCCCTTGATGTCTGCTTGGCTGCACTCTTCAAACTTTTCAATTGCTACGATATCTTCCCCTCAATAATTGCATTACCACTTTTCAACTAAACACCTTTTAGCAGCATCAATTTATCTCCCTCTTAATATCCGCATCACATTGGCAATAATACTCTTGACTGTCTTGGCTATTTTCTCCCCCTTTTTAGCCACAATTAGGCAACCTTCAGTTAGAAGCCCTAATAACTATAGTCAGTATACCCTAGCTCTCATAGAAGGAAACTAAAACATAAACAGTGCATAGAACTGCACAATATTCAACTTACATAACCACCCACATTAAGTGCTTAAACAAAGCATTGCAGAAACATAAACTAAACTATTATCAAGAATAAGCAGCAAGCAACTAATCTTCATCAGAACTGGTACCATCTTCATCTTCAGTTTCTGAATGATTAGCACCTTTATCACCATCACCTTGTTCCAAGGATTTTATCATCAGGTCTATCTTCATCTTTCTTGCTGTGCTAGTACTAATGACTTCATCAAGATCTTTGCACGTGGCCTTCAGTTCTTCAAGTAATTCAGCCTTGGTACTCTTTTTGCCACCAGCATCTGATGTTACAGCAATGTCTGGAACATGATGTCCACCAAACAACTTAGGATGCAAGGACAATGCTGACTCCCTCTTGCAAGCTATATCTGAACTTGTTAAAGTTTCAGGATGTTGCTCCAAGATGATTCCACAAACAAGAGATGGGAATGCTATAGGTAACTTGATAGCATTTGTTCCAGCATGTTTCACCACTTGCTCAAAGATGTAGCTTCCAAAGTCAAACTTGATCTTTTTCCCAACAGCATAAATGAATCTACCCAAACCAACAGCTATTGTTGTCTTGTGGTTTGTTGGCACCCAGTTGGCTGCTCCAATTCTATGAAGAATGGCATACTTGATGCTAAGTTTACTAGCCTTCAACTTCCCTTTCAATGGCCAAACCTTTACCTGACCAGCTGTAATCTCTTTACATATTTCATTATCAGTCATCTCTAGCTCACATCCCTCTTGTTCCTCTCTTCCCAGATATTTATTGATGGTACTAGGAGAGAAGTCAATACACTGCCCTCTAACAAACACCTTCATGTAGTTCACACTTCTATTGTTAGAAATATCTATGGGAATGTTGACAACAAATTCCTTAACAAGTCCACTATAGCACTTAGAGAATCCGGACACAGTCTTCAGCAGTCCAGCACCATGAATGAGGTCCATGATTTCGTTCATCTCCAAGACATCCTTTCCAAGCTCCCTTTCCAATGCTAATCTCCTTTGGCATACAAATTTCCACAAGGGAGCACTGCTCGCATAATGAAAGGATATGTTGTCCACTGGCACTTCAGGGACCTTATCAGAAATTCTTTTAAAAATGGTCTTTCTGACTGGTGTGATGTCATGGACATCTTCCTCAACATCATCCTCAGATTCTGATTCTTCTCTCATCTTTCTCTTTTTGGAGGGTGTAACAACCTTGCTCCAAGGTTTTGTGGGACCAACAGCAATTTTCTTCTTGCCTTCAGTAGACTTCTTTGGAGAAGATTCAACCTGCTTTTCTTTCCTTGTCCTTAGTCTCTTGGCAATGCTTGGAACAGCCCTAGCTATCATCTCATCATCTGATAAGTCAACTACGTTGATTGCATCAGCATTGTCTTTACCACCAGAAGCAGGGTCAGGTGATGTTCGAACATTTTCTTCAACATTTGTTTCCTCAGGCACGTCTCCTTTCTGATCAGCATCTTTAATACCTTCAAAATCTTTAATAACAGACATGGCAAATCTATGAAGATTCGTTGCAGCACTTTGCACGTCCCTCTTTTCTCTTGTACACTGATCCGCAGCCATTTGTCTCAGGGGTCTGGATATACCCTTAATAGGGAGTCCTTTCTCAAGAATTTTGTCCACGATCTGCCCCATGCATTTATCAACGTCAACCCTTTCCTCAGTAGTTTGTGGAAGCGGGTTAGTAGTTCTAGGTTTGTCACCAAATAACACGCTAGTAACAACTTTCATTGTTTCAGGATTCTTAAAAATAGTAGCAGGTCTCTTGGGAGTTAGTTTAGTGGGTCTTGTAGTACCTGATTCAGGAAAAATGGTTGAGAGGGGCTCAATGTCCATAGGATCGGAAGCAGAACCTTCGTCAGTGGAAACCCTATTTCTTCCTTTTGTGAAACTCTGACACTCAGATTTCTTGGATGGAGAAGACATCGTTCCTTTGTAACAGACTAGGTTTAGAGAAGAACTTTCTATTCTATTGAGATTTAGGGAGATGAAACGTTGCGATGAGAGTGCTTTGGTAAGTCTTGATGTAGTATCAATATGGTAAGGCGCCTGATTTTGAATACTCTTTAAAGACCAATTACTAATTTTCTCCCTCCATAAAGACTTTCCTTTTAAGAAATTCACATCAGGACTCACTAACTCTGAGTGACCTTTCAGCATCCTGATGTCATAGTCTGATGTTATAACATCAACTCGAGCATCAATAGTTGCATTTTCTTCAAGAGATATCCACTGATAGCAGTTATCCTTGGTTCTGACACCCTTCATAACCATCTGATTATGCTCATCAGAAACCATACACTCATCCTTAGTGTAGTTTACCAGGTAACCTTCATCACACGACTGGCTTATGCTAATCAAATTTGCATTTAAACCACTGACACACAGAACATTGTCAAGTTCAGGTATACCATCACCTTTCACTTTCCCAATTCCTGCAACAACATCTTTATCTCCATTGCCAAACATAACTTCAAGAGAGGGGCAAGGTCTAAATTCAACAAACATGGATCTACATCCAGACATATGTTTGGAACACCCACTGTCAAAATACCATGTTCCTTCTTCAACCTCTTTGTCAGCCATATGAGCCAATAAGCACTTCACCTTCTCCTTAGGTACCCATTGTTTAACAACTTTGGGCCTGTACTCTCTCCATCTGTTTTGAGACTGGGGGTATCCATGCAGCTTGTAGCAAGAGTACTGCATATGTCCAAACCTTCCACAATAAAAACATCTCACCCTTTCATCTCTGAATCTTCTGTCATGAAGAGATTGCTTAGGCTGCCATCCATAATGTGGTCTCATCCTACCATAACTGGCCTGCCTTCTACTATGCTGGTATCTTCTTCCATAAGGAGGTTGAGAATGTTGTTTCCTGGATTGTCTCCCATGATGGTGAGGCTTTCTTCTTCCGTAGACATAAGGCACAACATTGTTGAATCCAAAACCATGACCATACCAGTTGTCCTGATGTTGAGACATCTGATGTGACATGCCCTGTTTTAACCTAGCAGCTTGCATGCTCTTGTGGTATTGTGGGGGCATATACTGACTAGCTCTTTGTGGCTGCTTTCTCTTCTGATAAGGACCAGTCTTCTTCTCAATCCTCTGTGGTTGTGAAACATCAGTTTTCTTAGGGGTAGGGTCCTACATCTTTGGCTGATGTTGAGATAAAAGTTGTGACACTTCCTTCTTTGAACCTGAAGTGCTTGCTTCAGTAGATACCTTTCCCTCAACCACAAATCCTAATCCAGTCTTGTCTCCAGCTACCCTTTCCGTCTGAAGAATCTTGTCAAGAGTGTCTGTACCACTGTTCAGCATCCTAACAGACTTGGTCATTTGATCAAGGTGAGCTCTAACCAGCACCACTTCATTTTCCAGCTCAGTCTTTTCATTCTCTAGCTGAGCAATTTGTTGCTTGTGGCACTTGTTTTCTTGACAAATCTCAGCACTTTTTAAGTACAGCTCTTGATAGGTAGATGTTAACTCCTCATAAGTTACTTCTCCATCACTAGAATCATCATCAGAAACCACAGCTCCTATTAAAGCTCTCACATGCTTTGCTGACTCACCTTCACTTTCACTATCAGAGTCAGACCAGGAAACTGTCATGCCCTTCTTCTGCTTTTTCAAGAAGGTGGGACATTCTTTCTTGACATGTCCATACCCTTCACACTCAAAGCACTAAACTCCTTTATCTTGGGTAGTTTTCTCTTCATCCTTCTTGCTGGTGTCAGAAGTCATGTTCTTGACATTAGGCCTGGAGTTATTATTCATTCTCTTGAATACTTTGGTGAACTGTCTTCCCAACATCACTATGGCCTGAGATAGATCCTCCTGCGATTCAGAACTCTTTCCTTTTTCTTCTGCATCATTTGACACCAAGGCTATACTCTTTGGTTTCTTTTCTGGCTCTTCCTCATTCAACCCCAGCTCAAACGTTTGAAGAGATCCAATGAGCTCATCTACCCTCATCTTGCTGATGTCTTGTGATTCTTCAATGGCAGTAACCTTCATCTTATACTTCTTAGGTAGGGACCTAAGGATTTTCCTTACAAGCTTTTCATCTGACATTTTCTCACCAAGAGCACTAGAAGCATTAGCCAGCTCCAGAACATTCATGTGGAAGTCATGAATAGTCTCATCATCCTTCATCTTCAGGCTTTCAAATTTTGATGTTAAAATCTGAAGTCTTGACATCTTGACTCTAGATGTTCCTTCATGTGTTGCCTGCAAAATATCCCACGCTTCCTTAGCAACTTCACAGGTATTGATTAACCTGAAGATATTCTTATCCACTCCATTGAAGATGGCATTTAGAGCTTTGGAATTTCCAAGGGCAAGCTCATCTTCCTCCTTGGTCCACTCTTCTTCAGGCTTAGGCTTAGAGGTGCCTTCTTTATCTTTGCCGGTATCATCTTTCTCACACATGACAGGTGCTTTCCATTCTTTAATAACAGCCTTCCAAGCCCTGCCTTCCAAGGATTTTAAGAAGGTGGTCATCCTTGGCTTCCAATAATCATAATTGGATCCATCCAAAATAGGGGGTCTGTTGACGAATCCTCCAACTTCTTTGTCCATCTTTACACCAGAAAGTAACTTCCCTAGATCTCACCCAGAGACAGACAGGATGCCTGCTCTGATACCAATTGAAATTCTGGTACCAGACGTGTGATGTTAAGGTGCGATGTCACAACAATACACTCTGCACAATGGACAACAATAACAGTAAAATAACACCAAGAATTGTTGACCCAGTTCGGTTACAACCAACCTACTCTGGGGGCTACCAAGCCAGGGATGGAATTCACTACTTGTAGATATAATTTACAGACTCAACAACCCGTTGACAATCTCCTAAACTTATACTCTACTAATGACTTCCTACCTAAGAACCCACTTAGGTATGAGAACACCACTCAATCCCTTACAAACTCTCAAAGAAACCACTTTGAGTACCCTTGATCTTACTTCACAGCTTCGATCAAGCAACAACTCTCTATTGCTTCACAACTTCTAGAGAGGACAGATCACCAATTCACACTTGAATGGTTTACTTACAATTCGTACAAATATCTAAGACACTCAGCCTCTGTTCTTGTTCTTCAATCTGTACTTTTTCCTTTGGTCTTGTGCGCTTTATATAGCTCCTTGAATTGGGCTTGGACTTGTCACAATATTTGATCAGATTTGTTAATTAAAACTGAATCTTCAAAACAGATTTTATCCCCAAAATCTTTTTAAATCTTCAACCTTTTAATTCTCCAACAAACCTGCAATCAAATCTCCCATGTAACAGAAAATATCTATCCCAAGATATTCTCATCCAATGAGTCAACCACTCTCCACAATTCCAGCTAACACGCGTACCCTAATAACATCACGACCTAATGTTATCAGTTCTGCAGATCCAATGTCACAACATCAGACATGTGACATCAGACATCCAACTTCAGCAATTTCACACTTAACACAGCCCAGTGTTAAGACTTCAATGTTGCAACATCAACACCATGACATCAACATTGAACACCTAGTTGTTTTACCAAAATTCCAGCCAATCCAGGAGCTTACAGAACTCATACCGTTTGGCAAACATCATGATGTAGCTGGAGAAGGCTCCTTTGAGAGTTTCCCTATCATCATTAGGGGTGAGTTTGACTAAGCGAGTCCCTGCGACCTTCCTCTCCTTGATTTCAGTAGAAGTTTCATCGACTCTCCCTTTCCTGGGAAGGCTGGCTTCGAAAGTTGCGTTAAGCCATAGTTGAAGCAGCCAGAGGGGGCCATTCAGGTGTACAGTGCCCTGTGCCTCTAAATCTTTGAGTCGAGATGACCCTTCGCTGATAGATTCATAGAGGTTTGCCAGGATCAATTCACTAAGGCAAACCCCTCTTTTGTTGTGGAGTTGGTTGGCTAGAGTTAGATACTTCTTAGCCACTTGCCGAGAATTGGAGCAAAATACATACCTAGACAGCCATACAGTCAGGAATGCAATGTGTTCTTGGTCAGATACTTCTTCAGTGCCGCGTTTGAAGTGGTGGTTTATGAAATATGTGTAGGTGAGTTTGGAATTGGAGATCCCTATTGTATCCTCTGCGTCAGTTTCAGTGTTATAAGAAATGCCATCTGGTCGAAGTCCGGTGATGGCAGCCACGTCGAAGAGGGTAGGGGTGACCATCCCACAGGGAAGATGAAAGGTAAAGTGGGTACTATCCCAAAAATAAAGGGATGCTGCCAGCAAGTTTAAACAATAAGGAATACTAGTTTTCGACAGCATGAGCAAGTCATAAATTCCTATTGTTTTCCAATGTTCATATTTTACCTTTTCTATCCTGGTCATCCAAAGGTCAAAATCTTTCAACGGGCTAACCGCTCTCACTAATCTAGTGCCATCTTGGAGATATCTAAGATGCATCTTGGTTAAGGTGGGTTTATCAGGGGAAGTTCACCTATTTTAGGGTTACTTTTTTGCCCCAATGGCCTTGATTTGCGATAGGAAGGAAAAAACTCACTAAGTTTTTCATCAGAAGCTTTAGCATCGGATAAAGGACCAGATAAATCATAAGGTTTGTCAGAAAAAATAAGAGGAATCATTACCTGAGATTCATAGATACTCCTTACTTCTGCAGCATGGGGTTCTGGCATGAACTGGTGATTATTTACCATCTTAGGTCCTGGAAGGTTTGAAAATGGTGGAAGAGATTGTTTGAACTATGTGACCTTGCCTTTTTGACCTTTCATTTCTTGAGGAGCGGTTTGTGAGGACGCCATTGTTGGGAGTTAGAGAAGAAATGAAATGGTGTTCTGGGTTTCTTGAAGAAAGTTTGAAGGATGAAGAAATGAGTTACAAGAAATTCTGAGAATGCAAAAGTTTGGCAAGTTGTGGAAAAGGAGTATTTATAGGCGTTTGGAAGTTCAAAGGATTGTTAATCCACCGTCAAAGCAAGTCCAGTAGTGGGACGCGTGTGTTCTTTTTGGAAATTTTTTAGTGGTGGCAGTTATGATCAGACTGTGAAATGTCTAGTTTCAAGAAAAGGTAATGATGAATACTGATCAAAGATACGGCTGAAAAGACGTTTGAAGATTCACCATTATGATATGACGTCATAAGCGTGGTTGAAAGAAACTGAATAGTTTCTAGATCATGGGCTAAACAGTTATGACCATGTCTTCTCATAGTCGAATGAACAAGCGTCGAAAATTGTTCTATCCAAAAATGACCTTCCTACCGATACTAGCGAAAGGACATTTTTGGGGGGGCAATTTGTTAGCTCCTAATTTCGACGCTACCTGTTTCAAACAAATTTGGCTTTAAAAAAGTTGTGTTGTTCTTTAAAAATAAATAAGCTTAAAGAAAAAAGAGGCTTCGACCATACTTGGTGAAAGCTTGGGTCGAAGAAAGGAGTCTTGAGACTTCAAATATTTCTAAGTCTAGGAAGTCAGTTCGACGGGATGATGCGCTGCAGTTACAAATAATTAGTGGAGGGGATTTTCTACTATTTTGAATTTGAAAAGAGGACAAGTGGCGAAGATCCAGAAGTTGAAGACATGCAAAGTGCCAAGTGGCGTGTTTTAGGAGTAAACTGTCAAATGGTGGTTATTTTAGAGTATTATAAATAGGTTAGTTCTAGAGTTAGAATGTGTGTGAAAAATTGTGTTGTACAAGTAACTCCATAATCACTCAAAGTATCCAGCATGTAGAGAAAAGGGTGAAGCGAGAATGTACGTGATTGTAATCACCATTATCTTTCATTGCAATGCAATTTACTTTGAAGTTTCTACCTTAGATCCTTTACTTTGAAGTCCTTTAATTCAGTCTTTTACTTCTAAGCATTTTAAATTACAAAGTTTTTACTTTGCAGTTCTTACATTATAAAGCTTTTACCTTCAAGCATTTATATTTCTGCAGTTTATTCAAGATTTTATGCGCTTCTTTTATCATTTAAATTTCAGTTTTTATCAAACTTTTCTTTACATTTCAGTCTTTCTTTAAGTTTCTTGTTTCGACCCAAACGTTTTTTTGCTTCTTATTACTTTTCATTCACATTTCAAAACATCCATTTTGCACGCAAGCATTGTCGGAATGTTTGTTTTATGCATTAGTGAAACATTTTAAATACACTCATAGCACATGTCCTAGGATCAATCTGATCGATCCTGTAAGTTACTAGAACTTTGTTATTTTAGAAGATCAGCGGCTGTTTACCAATTTCCAGGGTAAACAGTTACATTATTGGTTTAAACAATAAAGATTTTTGGGTAACGACTAAGTGAGTGTAAATTTGCTAAGTGAAATTGGATCCACCATCATCTATAAATAGATGGTCATTCGGCAAGTCATATTTTTGTTAATTTTGTCAAATTTTCAGCCAAATTTTTTCATTTTTTCATCTATACTACTCCCAAGTCATATTGATTAGCCTAAAAACTTCTTTGTCTATCCCATTACTAATTATATTTATCTTCTTGACACTTTCAACGAGTATACTTAACAACCTAATTAAAGTGTTGACCCATGATGAAGAAAGTCCAATATGATTTTCAAAAGTCAAAGACCAATGGATCGAGGCTAAGATATCATCTAACATTAACCACATGATGACATGTGTCACAAAAAAGAAAGTTGTAGGACCTCTGGAACAACAATGGACCCTAGAAAAACAACTAATCAAGGCAAATGAATGAAAAAGGTCCGACACATCACAAACCAAATGATATTCTTACAAATTTCTTTTTAAACATTTATTCTACCTAACAGGTTCTAAGTCTCCAAAACCCTAGAGCCCGGCCATAAAAAGGAAGACATGATGCTAAATAAAGGTACACACTTTTCTAACTTAAAATTTCTCTTACTTGCGATAGTCACTAATTTGGGCATCATAATATTTGCAAGTATACCCTCCTACGTCAGATTGGGACATCTCAAGACAGCAGTTCTTCAACCACAAACCAAAATACACCATTGAATTTGGATTTATAACTCAAAAATTTAACACCTAAGGTTCTTCACGAGATCTATGGCAGCATACAACAAAGATGGTATTCAATAGAGCCTCTTAACCAAAATTTATTGCATATATACAACACAAACCTAACAGAAGAAGTCTCCCCAAACTGAAGGGTAAAGCGAGGGACGCAAGTTCCTCCCCCTTTCATTCGCAAACACTCCAGAGAAATATTCAACTTTTGGGACGACATCTCCACCATAGCTTGTGTCGATGGGAAATTGTGTTCTACTTGGGAGGATTTACCAATAAATTCCTCCCTTGGGTACAAGAATGAACTTTGTTCTGATACTTCATCGTATTTGGCGATCCACTTCACTCTTATGGTACTAATTTATTTTCCTCAATAAAAAACATCATGAATTAGTACCCTTTGAAGACTCATTAGTAAGCGAGAGACTATCATTGTTACTTTATAACGACGAACTAGTTAACAACATCCCAAACCACCATGAACCCATCCCTATCAGAGAGTTGATAGTAGGACATGACATTCGGTGCATGTTAGTGGTCCAAGGGAGCTAATGCGACATCATGTATGTAGAAATATACACTAATCTGAGAGTGGAACCGATACTAAAACCCTATAATGGAGGGGAACTCCATGGTTTGGATGGTACTGTCACAAAACTCTCACTACAAGGAATTTTCCATATAGCAACGAATGCCTATGCTAACGACATTTAATAAAAATGGGTATATCACTTCCATATTGTGAAAAATATTGTTGTACTTTTCCTTTATTTTTTCAGACTCATTCTTAAAATCACAAGCTTCCGTTTCTTTTTTATTTTCATTTTTTATCTTTTCATTTTCCCCCAAATTTCTTTAGCGTCTCAATTTTTATTTTTTTTTCCTCAAAATTTTCCCTCTTTGTTTCGGCTTCTCTTTTGGCTACCCTAATCTCCCTTTTCCTTTCTATGATTTTCCAAATTATTACGATTTCATACCCACTCAACTCTCGCTTTCAATCGCTTCTTAGTATTTTGTTGTCCTCGATCTCACTGTCATTCCTCTCTATTTCTCTATCTTAGTCATTTTACTTACTCTCTCACTGTGGTCATCGTCACCACCGCTCCATTCGTCTTCCTCTTATTTTATATCATGTAAGCCTTTTTCACTATGATATTTTCGAAAACATTTCTTGCATAACTCGATTTTTTGTTTCAGAGGAATAGAGAAGCATTGTGCTAGTGATTTTACTTTATATATCATTATTTTAGATCCTGGAAAAAAATCTTTTAATGTGCGTTTTGAATGATCTTTGATTTTTTTCAATGTTCAATTACCTATATAGTTAATTGTTTGAAAAAAAAAAGGTAAACCAAATGGGTTGGATTCAATGCTTTTAAAGTTACAACACTAAGAAGATCGCAAAGAAGAAATTGGAGGAAGTGTAAGATATGCATGATGTTATCAAAGCAAATCTAGGTAGCTACTGTTGTTTATCTTGTAGATTTGGGAGAAAAAAAGCCATCTTTGGTTTGTGTTAGGTGCGGATTTGGCCTAAAAAGGGCATATCTTTCTTTGCACTTTTTCATCTTTTTTCTCATGTTTTCATGGTTTTTATCCATGATTGTTGTTGTTCTTCTACATATTGAGAATATACTTTTAGTGCTTGTAATGTGTGTGTTATTGTGCAGGAAATGCACTAAATGATCAAAGTTTGAAGACACAAAGAAATGGTGCAAGCTGCCAAAGAAATGAATTTGCAACAGCAGGATTCGCCTCGCGAGTTCTGGCGAGCTCCTAGCGAAGGTTCGCCTAGCGAACGTTGGCGAGTGTTCCAGCGAAGGGTGGCAGAAAGTTTCATTAGGAAAAGACCCTAAATTCACTGGGGCGAAGGTTTTGGCGAATGCTCGCTTCACGAGTGATTCCTTCGCTTCGCGAATGCACGTGAATTTCTGGGGCGGTTTAACTGTTTGAGGCACCTGATGTGCCTATTTTTAACCATTCGCCTAGTGAATGAATTGGTTCGCCTAGCGAACCTGCAAATTCCTGAATTGTATAAATACAATTTTTACACTTTTTAGGGGGTGGTTTTTTTTATGTTGTTGTTATTTTGGATAGAGAAACTTAGAGTTAAGGATCAGAACTTGATATTTCTTCATTTCCAAGGGAGAAAAGGTAGGATCTTTGCTTTCTTGTTGGTGTTGGATGTAATCTCTTGATACCTTATGTATTTCATCTAATGCATGTTTGTGAATTGAATTCTGATTTTCTATTGTTGTTGTCTTTGGTTGATTATTTGTGGTCTTGACAAAACCTTTACAAATCTTTGATCTTAGATTTTCATCTATCAATGAACAAGCTTTTGACATGGTTTTGTGAGTTGATATTCATTTTATCTTTTGTTGTATTGTGTTGATTAAGTATCATGGGTAGCATGAGTAGGATCGATACGGTATCGCGAGGATGCATGATAGTAGTGATGAAGAAGGATATTCATATTCATTGGGCAAATTAGTTGAATACATGTAACAAGGGTTAAGCGTGTGTACGTATTATAATCTTGCTTAAATATGAAGAAATCATTTATTTGATATGGATGTTATAGTAATATCTGTTAGGATTGAACTCTAGACATAGATTTAGGCTTAACACTTGCGTGAGTATCTGCTCTTAAAGCTCTGTGTTGGTTTTGTTGCGTGAGACATCACTGATGAGACAATACAGTTGGCCTCTCGACGTTGCGTTAGACATAACCTCTGTTGTGAGTGATACGTAAGGATATTAGGCGAATGATTGATTTGTGTTTGCTTGATTAGAAGAATGCATGTGTTGTCAATTGATGAGATCCAATTCCAACAAGGCTCCGTTTATAATTCTGTCTTTACTTTATATTTTCTGTCTTTACATTTTCCTCATTTGCTTTTGGTTCGTCTTTAAACCAGAACTTTTGACCCATGAGCTTTGAAATATAGAAACCGTTGAATGGCATTCTTTCCCTCGCACTGATCCCTGTGGAGAACGATAAATTTGGGTACTTATATATATTTGCTTGCTGCTATTCTTGCACCAACAGTTTGTGATAGTGTTACTTCGAATTTTTGGCATAAGCCTTGATTGTAATGATTTGACAATTTATTTAAGATTGTTTGATTGACTTAGGTTTTTACTTAGATCGAAATGGTCATTCGACCATGAGATCAGAATAGGCATTTTTTCGACGAAGCGATTCCATCAAATGATATTGGTTACATTGGTCGAAATTCCAAGTAATTAGTCAAAGACCATGGATTTGGTAGCTTCTAGACTTAGTGAAATTTAGAGTTTCCAAAGTGATCACTCCACGCGGTCAAACGAGGCACAAGTGGATAAGATCATACAGTTATTCTAGAACACGTGGAAGCCTGTCGAGAATGGAGATTGCATGGAGACGAAGACACGATGTAATTTGCTAAGTCAAGCGTTACAGACAATTATGTTAGGAATAGTATATAAGTAGTGCTCACTTGTAGTTTTAGGGGTCCGCAATTTTACACAAATTTTGTAAACTCAAAGTAGCCAAGTGTCTAGTGAGAAAAGAGTGACTTGAGAATGTATGTATTTGTGTTCCATTACATGAATTAAATTATGTACTTTTATCATTTACTGCATTAAAAGTTCTTTTACTTTCGATTTCAACTTCAAATGTATTCAAAACTCATATTTTTTGCACAATATGTCCTGGGATCTTTTCGAGTTTAATCCATTAAGCAAAATAAAACGTGTTTTTGTTTACTAAATTTCAAGGTAAACAAATTGGCACACCCGGTGGGACTCTTTGTGCGAAAATTTACATTTTTCTTTTAAAAATTTGCATTAAGTTCTTGATTTATAAAACTTCTCAAATTTTTTAGTGTGCATGAGATTGAGGAGTGGTGGGATAACTAAAAAAGACGTTAGAAAACCAACCAAGAGATACGATAGGAGAATGGTTAATCACATAAATAACAATAGAGAACAACCGACCAATAGCACAGGGGCAGGCACAGACGTTGTAAATTCGTCTAAACCAATCGCCTCCATAGCCAGCACGATAGCCATACCATTGACTATGCAAGAAGGAGTGAGATTATCCCATTCAACAACATAGAGTCACCCTGTGACTCCTAGAAAAACTATCGCAAGTGACTTCAAGGCTTTTGCCACAAGTTTCACAATGCTTATGCTTGGCCGTGAGCAACCTTATGGCATGCCAACATCAATGATGAAAGCATTGCATATAAATGCTTCAACATTTGCTAACAACACGGAAACTACATATTTGCCATTATTGGCATCAAGATCGACTATGGATAGCCCTGGTGGCACATGCAACCACAATTGGGGATGGGAATCGCTTTCCAAGCGATGCTGACTTTCAGCGCAAATCCAGTGATGGTGATGAGACAGCAAATGGACGAAAGTAACCATGAGATGGTTAAATTGATTACCCAACAAATGGGTACTATATTTAACCTTTTGATTTAAAATACGAATCATAGTTGAAATTCTGGCCTATGCAGACAACAGATGTCCTAACACATGTCAAGACATTGTGCTACATAATCATTTAAACTCAGAGGCGCCACAGCAGACTGATACCTTGAATATCAGAACTGCACAATCACAGTTGTCATGACATCTGATCCAACAAGTTTATCATGAACCCTAACAGAAAACATAAATCTGCAGAATGATAAAGAACACAGTAAACACACAGAAATTGTTAACCCAGTTCGGTGCAACTCACCTACATCTGGGGGATACCAATCCAGGACGAAGACTTCACTATCTGTAGAACAGTTACAAAGCTAAACTCCCCCGTTTACAACTTTATACCTAACATCTTCCCAATGAAAATCTTTACCAAGGCTAAACTCAACCGTTTACAACCCTGATATGAGATACCCCACTCACATCCTAATCACAAACTGTGATATCTAAACCATTCCTGTTAATACAGAATTCTGTCAAGCATTCTTGACTCACAAGTTATCTTGGATTTGCTTAGAAGCTTCATCCAAGAACAATATTCAACTCTTGCATAAAAGCTTCAAGTGAGAACATTTTACAGCAACCTATGTCGACCACATAGTATCAAAAGATACATGGGTGACTTACAAACTACACATGAGACTCTCAAAACCCTAAACCCTTGTGTTGCACCAATGAATTGTTGTTGTCAATCTGTTATCTCTTTTAGGTCTAGCAATTCCTTATTTATAGACTCTTGCATTATGGGCTTGGACTCTTCAATCAGATCCAATCTTCACGTTTTAAATCAGCTGCAAGATCTTCACATAGGAACAAATCTTTTATTGTTTCCTAAAAAGTCTCAAAGATCCTTTTTATGAAATCCAATTAAATCTGCACTTTGTTCCTAATAAATCTCATTGACCTGCTCATAATGATGAGGTATATCTAAAAGATTCTCATCAAATAAAATCTCTTGACATCTCATCACAGCTTGCTTGACGCACAGTGCAAACTGGAACTCCACTGCATCCTCGCAGTAAAACTTCTTAGATCAAGGAGCAACTCCCCCTATCTAAGGTAACCAGTGCTCCTCCACAGAACACCTAGCTGATGAATGGAAAACATAAGACGCATCTTCATGTCTTCAAGAGCGCACCCTCAGTTCAAGCCACCTGCTGAACACAATCATCAACTCTCTTATTGCTTCTTTTGACAAGAACCAATAATCACTCACACATGATCACCATCATGCTACCCGTGAGGAAATAACAGGATCACCATCCTACCATAACAAACTCTTGGCTTTAGATCAAAATCCCATTGATCCCCCCATCCTGCAACCATCTACACACCACACGAACTTCTCCTGAATTCTCATGTATAGTCCTCCAGCTGCTTGAGGTATAAACCAATTGAATCAGAATGCTTCACATTCCTCAAAGAGACGCTCATGGCCCCTTAGTTTGTTACAACGATGTCAGATATCGTATGCATGCTCCAGAACTTCACAGCTACTAAACTGATCCACTACTAGCATGACTTGCAGCCAAGGGTAACATCCCCTTCGTAAGATTTTCCACTGACCTTACCCAGCCAGCAATAGAGATAGACACCCCACAATCCAAGACAGTCATTCCTTATCATTCTCCCGTATGATAACCCGGAATACTTCTGATTTTCTGGTGAATATCCACTTCTGAACGCATCAGAAACCAGGCCTTCATGCAATCAACATATGATCCACTCCAGTCTTCTCAAAACCTTACATCAACCTTCCAAGACAGTTCTTCTACTCCATAATTCTCCCATATGACAATGTAGATACTTCTTAGACACGATGTAAGTAACCAGATCCTCACAGAACCTGAAATCCTTCTTCAAGGATAACCAACCCAAAGATGTTCTAACATCAGTTAGGACATCTTCCACACATCAGAGACACCACGGTTCTTGATATGCTCCACCACTGGACTTATTATCAGCATAGTAATCCACACTGAAGATCTTCACATAACACTGTGCCACCAGCTTGAACAAAGAGAACTTCAGAAACCCATAGAGAAATAAACTCTCATCCACCAAAAGAAGGTATGCTTGCATCCTCAACCCAGAACTTCTGCCACAAGCTCCCAGAGAACCAGAACCTCCTTACAATTTCAACTAACTACTCTTCTACACAAGAGCAATCAGTTTCAAGCATCCTGCTTGAATGCACATTATGAAACCAACCAAATGCCACTTTTGATTGACCTCACTCATCTTCAACACTCACACAAGATACACTGATCCACCAATGAAAATAGATCTTCAAGTCACATGAACTACTTGCCCCATAGCAAGACATCTTGGATCCACCAAGCCTCTTAGTCATGTAACATCTTCCCATCCACAGCTCCCGCAAACTGCATGAGATAGACCTTTTTGAAGAATCCATTACTTCCATTCTCCTGTAGATCACCTTATCTTAAGCTGATGTGCCATATCACCAGCTGAGACCTCTAATGTTAAGCTAGATGTCAGAACATTTTGACATGACATCCAACTGTTTAATTCAGCTCCTCCTTCTGCCACTTAGAAGAACCTCCTCCCTTTGCAGAACAAGAGTTCCATGCTCTCATAGACTTGATTCAACTACCAAGTTTGAGTAGACAACCTCCATCCTGCTTTAAAACTCCAAAGACTTCACACCTGCCACGTCTGAATCTTCAGAAAATAAGTAGTCCAAGACTACACCATAGCCATACCAAAGAATGCCCATTTCCTCAGTAGAGTAGACTGTAGAAAGTCAGAGATAACTGCCACTTAACTTTGACCTTCAACCTAAGCAAAATTCTATGCTCCCATGTACCTAGATCAGAAATAAACTGATCCAAGCAATAACCATCAAGATCATGATGTCTTCATCTTCATCTTCAAGAGCATCAAAGTCTAGACTAGTTTCTTGCTAGGAAACTCTCCAGAGAACACATGCTTCTGTCACACCCGACTGAAGCCACTTCTTAGGTCACCACCTAAGACTAAAACAGATGCTAAAGCGTATGCAGTACCCCTCCCATGATTCTGCACAAACTCGGATGATGAGATGTTCCAACATCTTATTGAACATTAGCAATCTTGAATTTAAAGGATAATTAATTAAATACTTGTGGATTCCACAAATAGAAATTGATCACAAATCCTTGTACAATAACCCTTCTTCACTGTTGTAGCTGAGCTCCACCAGATCACGTCATGAACACTTATAAAGTATTCAATCTTTTTGCAAGTATCCTCTTCAAAGGACAATGTTGAGATACCAAGGCTTCCATCCTTGACTCAAGTAACTAAGACTTTCTTTGAACAAATCTTATTTACCTCAACAATTCTTCAATCAGATTGGATCCACTCTTAGGGTCAAGAGAGATGAATCCTTCCTTGCTGTTTTTGGATGGTGAAAATAAATCACCTCCACTTTCTTCATATTGTGTTTCAAAGAAACACCTTCTAGTCAGAAGAGTAACTAGACGACTCCAGATACACGACTTAGATGCCTTTATGAGTGGACTTGAGAGAATTCTCAAGTATCTTTGACAACCTAGCCGATCAATAATTTATCAAACTCCTAGAGCAAGAACCTGATAAACTTAAACTCAACTCCTCTCCTCTTTAACTGACTTCAACTGCACCAAGAAACCCAGCTTCCAAGTACCAAGTCACCATACCAGATATCTAAACACAACTCCCTTTACTCCATTGCTCCTGACTTTGGAATAAAAGAATGCATATATCTTCACATATAGAGGCTGACGATTGAGACCTTCCACCAACTGTCTTCAGTAACAACTCCAGAATCCCATAATTCTAGAGCTCTTCCATCAGAAACACATGTAGCGGAACCACCAAGGAACAGATCCTGCTTACCCTAATAAGATGTCCCAACATATTATAAGACACACCAACAAGAGAACTAGCCACTTCTCCTGTAGTTGTTGTAGAATCTCCTCAGCAACATGAACAACCTCCGGGTTGCTCCCTTCGATCCAGAACATCCATCTCATCCATTAATACCCTTGAGTATGTCTAAGTTGATTGATCTGATCTTTAAAACTCCTCCTTGTTTAAACGCCAGAAAGTATCTCCCAAAGATCTCATCCAGAACCAGACAGGATGTCTGCTCTGATACCAATTGAAATTCTGGCCTATGCAGACAGCAGATGTCCTAACACATGTCAAAATTTTGTGCTACATAATCATTTAAACTCAGAGGCGCCACAACAGACTGATACCTTGAATATCAGAACTGCACAATCACAGATGTCACAACATCTGATCCAACAAGTTTATCATGAACCCTAACAGAAAACATAAATCTGCGTAATGATAAAGAACACAGTAAACACACAGAAATTGTTAACCTAGTTCGGTGCAACTCACCTACATCTGGGGGATACCAATCCAGGACGAAGACTTCACTATCTGTAGAACTGTTACAAAGCTAAACTCCCCCGTTTACAACTTTATACCTAACATCTACCCAATGAAAATCTTTACCAAGGGTAAACTCAATCGTTTACAACCCTGATATGAGATACCCCACTCACATCCTAATCACAAACTGTGATATCTAAACCATTCCTGTCAATACAGACTTCTGTCAAGCATTCTTGACTCACAAGTTATCTTGGATTTGCTTAGAAGTTTCATCCAAGAACAATATTCAACTCTTGCTTAAAAGCTTCTAGTGAGAACAGTTTACAACAACCTATGTCAACCATATAGTATCAAAAGATACATAGGTGACTTACAAACTACACAAGAGACTCTCAAAACCCTAAACCCTTGTGTTGCACTGACGGCTTATTGTTGTCTATCTGTTATCTCTTTTAGGTCTAGCAAGTCCTTATTTATAGACTCTTGCAGTATGGGCTTGGTCTCTACAATCAGATCTAATCTTCACGTTTTAAATCAGCTGCAAGATCTTCACATAGGAACAAATCTTTTATTGTTTCCTAAAAAGTCTCAAAGATCCTTTTTATGAAATCCAATTAAATCTGCACTTTGTTCCTAATAAATCTCATTGACCTGCTCATAATGATGAGGTATATCTAAAACATTCTCATCAAATAAAAACAAATCTGTCAAGGGATATAAAACCGCAGCGCCTGCTGTATCAGACAAAGATGTCATGACATTGGCTTTGACATCTGTCTGAAAAACACATAACAGTAGCGCCTGCTGTACCAGACCAAGATGTCATGATAGTTGATGAAGATGCTTCAACATCTTGCTCGACATCTTTCCGTAAACTTGTTTTAGCCACAATGCATCCAATCTAAGACTTAATAATAGTTACCAAAAATTCCTAACTCAAATTACTCGAATCAGTGATTGCTTTGGCGCCCCTCATGCGCAAGTTCGACCAATTATACAACCCCAATTAGATAGGCTAATTCAAAACGAGAAAATAATCTGTGAATAAAACACAATTAATTAGTGCCAACAATTTGGGCCCCATGTAGTTGAACAACTGAGGCCTAAGGAGGCTGATCGCCCGATAGTTTTACATTTTAATCGAAATCAGGACACCGACCAAGTGGACCATCAAGTTTAACAGGAGAGCCTGGTAGGAGAGAAAAATTTCACAACCATAGTGAAGGTGAGGAAAATACACAAGAAGTGGGTTGAATTGTGTTCTCTGGATTCGTTATTACTTCATAACAGAGTTCAGACCGCAGCCTAAGACTTTCTTTCTCAGGTTCCACGAACCCAAGACTTTTGCTCATTCCCTCAAGTGCAATACTTTTGCTCAGACTCATAGTTCAAGACTTTCTTGTCCAATCAACAACTGATCCAGACTTTCAATGCTATAACACATAGTAGGACTCTTACTTGGCTCAAACTTCTCAGCAAGAGACTTTGATGCTCAAGCACATAGCAAGATACTTTATCTAAACTACTAAACAACATGTTTAGAAGAATAGAGAACAAGGTGTATTTGATACAAAATTAGAGGTACAAGGTAATCACCATAACAAAGTGTAATACCCTAATTTTTAACCCTAAGATCCCACTTACCATTTGCATCATCTGCATCACAAACAAGATCACTACTTGGTTCTCTTGCCCTCTTCTGTAGGTTTGATTCTGAGAGAGATCATCAAGCACCCATGTGTTCTTACTTATTTTATATTTGTTTATGTTTACTAACCTTTTATCAAAATACCAAAAATATGTTTTTGTTTCCTTTTGTTTATGTTGCAAAATAGGTAAGGAAGACATCAAGGATATCAAGCTCAGTTCCTCAGTATTATTCAAGCTCATTTTAATCAGGAACACCCCAAGGTTTAATAACTTGTCTCTCAAAAAAGTCAAAGGTTCATGTGTTTATTTCCATGCCTTCTTCAACAAGTAAACCTTAAGCCAAGACCAAAGCAATGCAACAAAAGGCCAATTTTCCACTTTTTCACTGGTGCAATCAATTTGCATATTAGTGCAATCGATTGCACCCTTTCAAAAAAATGCAGGATTTGCAGTTTTCAGCAGTGCAATTGATTTGCACATTAGTACAATCGATTACACTACTGCAGTTTGGCCAAAAATGGTAGTTTTAAGTTCTGCAGCTGTTGACTTATGATTGCATTTGCATTGATTCACTCTTACATCAGAAGGAACATTCTAGAGCCGCAAAAATCATCACAAATGTCAGCTACATATTATTCACCTACCTCATCATGATTAATTCCACCATACACCCTCATTTTAAACCAATTGATCTTTGATTTGTTTTCCAAACCAACTTCTAAACCTCCTTGTGCTCCAAACATATTCTCTACTTAAATAAATCCCTCTCATTCCTAGAGGATCTTCCATCATTTTTCTGAATTCTCTACTCATCAATTCTCATTCTCTCTCACTTTTTGAATTCTTCACTCACTGATAACACGAAAATATATCATGTTTTTACTTTGATTTATGTTATTTTCTTATTCCGTTTTCGTCTAATATCTGATTTTCTCGAGAGTATTTAAGTGTTTTTGCAGGTAATTCCATTTCCAAGTTAAAAGTATGCAAAGTGTGGAAAAGAAGCAAAACATGCAAGAAAAGAGCAGAAAAGAGAAGAAAAACAGCAGAATCCAAATTTTGCTGATGTGACGATCGTCACAGGTTCCACCACGACCGTGGCAGATACAATTTTCATCACGACCGTCACAATGCTTCACGATCGTCATGCGCGCAAAAATAGAATTTACACGTTAAGCTCAGACGTGGTCACGAAGTCTCAAAATTCAGTTGTTTCACGTTGCATTTCCTCCGAGAAATTCTAGGTTCCAAAGTCACATAACTGTCAAAGGAGTGTACCTACATTTTCTCCAACCACTACCTCAGCTCAGTCTATAAATACGAGAAGAATTCCAAGAACAAAGGGGTGACCAATTTTTGATTCCAAAGTACCGTCTTGCTGCCAAATTTTATTCAGAATTCTTGTTTCGTTTTGTTTATATTTACCGTTTCCTTGTCACCCATTACCGAACAAAGTAGTAGTTTCTCACATTGAGGAACTATTACACTTTAGATTTAGATTGTTTCATTGCCTTCATCATTTGCTATTTTAATTTTATCCAAGCAAGAACCTACCAGTTTGTGGAGGGATTGCTGCTACTGCATTTACCAGGTTTCCATTATTCAATTTATAGTATCGTTTATTTTCTTTTAATTATGCCTTTGATTAATTGTTTTTCCGTTTTTATGTTTAAGTTCGTAATTATGTCAAGCTAAACCGATCTTATCGGTATGTAATGAAGTAACCAAATGGATTAAATAACTCTAAGCTAAAATCAATAATTAACTCTTCTTCTGGCTTCGATTTCTTAATTTTAAACCCAGCTTTTATTACGAGAGTAAAAAGGTAACAAAGGTTAAGGTCAAGACCACGAGAGTGTGAGGCTTTACCCGGATAGCTGAAATCGGGCATTGGTTTTAAAAACAGCCGAAGCGCTTTAAAGTTAATTAGGTCTTATTAGTTTTCAAAAAGTATTTTTAACCTCATATGGGCTAGCGAGAGCAGACATATTGACTTAAGAGTATAGTCCGAAGCAATAACCACGGGAGTGTGAGGTGAGGGCTTTTAAACTGGTTTTTCCTACAGAGGCATAGGGTGATAAATCTTTATACGCTTAGGTTTAATTAATTCCACGTAGGTTTACTGAATTATATACCGATATCTTATTCATAACTAGTATTCCCGAATTTTAATTTCTCTTTAATTTCCCGTTTGAACTTAAAAACCAATTCTGATTAGCCTTAGATAAACATAGTAACGATGGATAACGGTGCGTTCGATTTCTAGTCTCTATGGGATCGATAATCTTTTAAAACTACGCAATACGACTGTATACTTGCAGTTAGATTTATTTAGGCACACTAAATAGAGCGACCACTCACTCTCTCCATTTTTCATCTTCCCCAACCATTACTAAAGCTCTCTCCATTGAAATTTAACAAGCTTTTCATTGAAGCTTGTTAATCTTTGAGATAAACCTCCATCAAAACACTTCTTCTTCATTAAGTTTTGTTGAATCTAAGCTTTGGAGATCATTCTTTGAAGTTGATTTTGAAGCAAATTCATATTTGGTTGGTAATTCTTGAATCAACTTTGTTTGAGCTTAATTTACATCTCTCACCATGTGATCTCTTGTAATTTGTGTGTTTCTTGATCCATTTAATTTGAAATTGGATTGCATATGGTGTTTATTTGATGATAATTGTTGTGATTTTCGTTCTTATTTGTTTACATGATCATTTGGTGTTTGAATGCATAAGTGATTATGGAAAACTGATTTTTAAAACTCATTTTCTGCTGCTGTTGCAGATGCAATCAATTTTCACATTAGTGCAATCGATTGCACCTCTTTATTGCGCTCCTGGAAGTGATTTTTTTCAGGGTGCAATCGATTTGCATATTGGTGCAATCGATTGCACCAGTGCAAAATGCAGTTTTTGGCTTGTTTTTTGGGACAACTTTGTTTCCTTTTCTTCTTTCTTCCCCTTTTCCTTTATTTTGTATTGGATCATGACTTTGTTGATCAAATTTCTCTTCAATTTCTACGGACTTTGGGTATTTGATGAAGTTGGATAAACCTTCATTAGTTCAAATCTATCTTTAAGTGAATCATTTGATTCATTTTAAGTGCTTTGAATTAGTGATAGGTTTAGTAATTTAATCCACCAAGAAGAGTGGTTGAAATTGAAGATGTAATGATCTAAATGTTGTGATTCAATTTGGTTCCTCTTCTTCTCTTTTCTTCTTTTTCTTTTGGTCAATGAAAATCTTAAACATCATAGAATTTATTTTAAGTTCTTGATTTAGATAAGACTACAACCTCTTTTCCTTTAGTGTGGCAAGCTTTAGGAGATTGAATTATATGTCATTTATCTAGCTTGTGTTAGCACAAATAGTGTTATTGACCGGTCTCCCATATTATGACCTTCTTTATAGGACGTGCTACGATTGCTTAACATAGCGCTACATTTTTGTCCCGAATCGGATATCAAGTTGTTTTTGTAAGCGAGATTATCAATCTCCTACTCTCCATGGTGTGGTGTGAAATATATTGTCTCTTTGTCATTAAGAGAGCTAGTGGCATACTTGTCGATTTATCTAAGTTGGAGCCCTTCTCTTAATGATGTATAGATTTATGTTTTCATGCTTATGGTTGACTAGTCGAGTATTCTCCGAAAAACGACAACTTGTTCTTCATCAATAATACTAACATATTAACTATATTATTGCACTATCTTTACTTTGTGCCATTTAATTTTTGCTCTTTAATTTTTGTCATTTATTTTATGCCTTTAGTTTTAGCATTTCATATCATATTATTATGTTGTTTTTCTCTTTGTCCACTTGGACCTTTGTTCATGCTTATGCTCTTTCTATTTTGTCCACTTGGACCTTCTTTTTCTTTTAAGACAATAATAAATATCGAAACACTTAAAAGACTTGGTTCTCTTAATCTCAGACTTGGACCTTGGACTTCGGACTTAGATCTAGGATCCTTGCCCTATGCTCTTGGAGATTTGAGACCTTGGACCTTTGGGTTGCTTTTGTCCGTTTGTTGGGAAATTTTGTGTGTGCAGGTGTTGATACTTTGACATTATGAAAATCGTCTGATGCACGACTCTCCTAATTGGCTTTTAACCCTTGGGAAGACCTTACTTTGACTTTGTTATGGCTTAACTTGGTGCTTTCTTCGGATGCTTTAATTCATCTGGTTATTATGCTTGCGGTTTAAATCCAAAAAGAAGAGGAATGCTTATGTTGACTTATTGTCAAGTGTTTGCTCCTTGTGTGGTTAGATCCTTCCTTCTTTAGCTTTTATTTTGTGTTTTAGGGTAGTCACTTCCTCTCATCCCCTTCTTCAATTTTCAAAATCTTCTCCCTTTTTCAAAACCTTCTTATTTTCAAACTATAACCTCTTTCACAATAAAACCTTGACTTTGTCAAGTGAATTTTCAAAACCTTTTCTTAAATAAATGTCAATCAAAGTTAAACATACTTTGACAATTTCAAAAAGACCTTAAAAACACTTAAACTCATTCATACTTTTGTGCCTTTGTGCACTTTTCATTTAAAACTTTTCATAAAGTTTAGACATGAGTTATTTTCATAGTTGAGATGTAATTCTCCTATTCCCCATAGTATTTAAGATGTTGACATTTTCCACTTAGATGTTGAGTGATAGACTTGTTAATTTTTATCCAAGCAAAAATCCTCCATCTCAAGGTGATTCAAATGTTGTTTTCTTATACTTATGGGCGAATAGTTGTAGTTTTCTCCTTAGAATGCAACTTGTCTTTTAATTTAAAATCAATCAAAACAAACCAATTTTGTTATTTGTACCACGAACTACGGGGTTTTGATCCTATATTGCACTTTGTGGGTACTGTAGTGGCAAAATCGTGAGTGTAAGCTATTGATTAACTTAACTTGAAAAGAAAGAGTCGCCACCGCACTTTTATTTTATCCAAAAGGAAAGGAAAAAGAGCGAACAAAACCTACACAAGCTCTACAACAAGAACAATTGAACAGAGTCTGGGTAAGGGGGTCGGTTACGTTAAGGGAAGGTGTTAGCACCCAAAACGTCTATAGTACTCTATAGGAACCCTTTGAAATATTTACGCTTTTGGTCTGAAAATGTTTGCTTGAAAAGTGATTGAGGAGATGAGAAGAGAAATTGTTTTTAATACTTTTGTGTTTGGAGAGACTTGTCGCCTTATGCCTACGTACCCACCATGTGCAATGTAGGATCAAAACCCCGTAGTTTGTGGTACAAAGAATGAAATTTGTTTGTTTTGGTTGATTTTAAATGTAAAGACAAGTCGCCATTTCCAAAACGAATAATTCCGCTTAAAGAGATGAATCACGCCTAAACTTATGAAAAAGTTTTTAAAGGGAAAAAGTGCATAAGGCACAAAAAGGAGTTTGAATGAGTTTGATGTTTTTTTAAAGTCTTCTAATAAAAGGGTGTCAATATGCTTATGTAGTTTAGCATTTGTTAAGAAATGAAAAGAAAAGAGTAAAATCACTAGACAAAGTCAAGGTTTGATTATGAAAGAGGTGAGAGTTTGAAAACAAGAATGTTTTGAAAAAGGGAGAAAGTTTTGAAAATTGAAGAATGGGTGGAAAAGAAGTGACTATCCTAAAGCATAAAGTAAAAGTCAAGGATAAGAAAGATCTAACCACAAATGTAGCTATTTTCACCATAAACCATGCAAAAGCACAAGTCTTCGAAGTCTTCGAACCATAATTCCAAAGCAAAGGGAAAATGTCCTAGTTCTAAGTCCAAGATTCCAAGAATAGCATTGGATGTACGAGTTCTAAGTCCAAGGATTCAAGAATAGCATTGAAGTCCAAGGTCTAGGTGCAAAATTTCATGTTCGTTGCCAAGGATAGTAACCATAGTCCAAGATTAGAAGCACAAGTTTTTTAGAGGTTCTGGCCTTTATTAATGTTTTTGGTCCAAGTGGACAAAGAGAAAAAGGCATAAGCATAAACATGTGTCTAACGGACAAAGGAAAAATTGCGGAAGCATAAACATGTGTCAAACAGACAAAGGAAAAATATGCAGAAGCATAAACATGTGTCCAACGGACAAAGGAAAAATTGCATAAAAGTAAAAGAGAGATAGGGAGCGAGAAGGAATTGTAAAGAAGTTAGAAGTTAGTAATTAGTAATTAGTTGTTAGAGTAAATGATCAATAATGATTGAATAATTTACTTAGGTCAAGGTTAACGAAGACTTGTTAGAAGATTGATAGAATCAAAGCCTCTACAACAACAAGTTTCATAGATTTTGAACCTAATACAAAAGATCAATCAACATTGAGTTGTTTTCCGATACGGGACATAATGTTGCGCTATGTTAAGTAATCGCCGAGTAATTTATGGAGTAATTACCCTACAATGAGGCCGGTCAATAGCTCTTTGTGCTAATGCATGCTAGATGAACGATATGTAGATCGTCATCCAAAAGCAATACCGCACGAAAAGAAAAGAAGGTAGCGATCTAGTCTTGATCAAAATTCAACAAAGGAATTCTAAGATCCATAAGACTTTCATCGATAAAAAAGAAGAGAGGTGTAGATGAAGAGAAAAATGGATCTAACAAGTTATGATTCATCAACAACCAACAATTAAAATCCAATGTAGAATTCAAAATAAAATCAAGATTAAAATGAAATCACATGATATTTTTTTTTATGATTTTTTCAAGAAATGTTTCTAATCCAAATTTAAAATAAAAGTGTTTAAAAGAAAAAAATAAAAAAAAATAAAAATTAAAGAAAATCTTATGATAAAATGAGAGGGAGGTTAATGTAAAAATATGGTTGTGTTGATAGTATATCAAACGGGCCAAGCCCACTCCATCATAAGTGAAGCAAATTTTTTAAAAGAAAAAATTAAAGAATGGCAAAAGCATCAGAACTTGTGTATTCGTCATCTTCTACCTCAAGAAGAAAGGTCACGGCTACTGTAGCAACGGCGAGACTCACGACGGAGCGACGGGATTTGGTATTGAGACGGAAATGATCGCAATGAAGTGTAGGTTCCAAATATATATTCGATTTCGCGCCACTGTGCTCTGATAATCCGAATTGAAAACCGCCTAAAAGTTCTGATTTCTCGAATCAAAGTAAGCAACGTTTCTGAAACTTCCTCTCCTTTTCTTCTGTGCGAAAATGATGTTGTGAATCGTTGCGAAAAGTTGTTGTGGCTTCTGATGTTGAGGGTTGTTGCGAGAAGGTTGTGCGATGCAAAGGTTGCGTGAGATGTTGAAGCTGAAGTGTTGCGATTGTTGTTGATGATTCACTGTGATGAGTTTTGTATGGATTGATTGTTAGTTTGTAGGATTAGGAAATTATGAAGTTGTGTGAAGGTTCAGAAGGAATTGGAAGATGGTTGAAGAATTTGTTCTTCTGAATTTGAGTTGTTGGAGTTTGAATTGCTGAATTTATTGTGTGAGTTATGATTGAATTGCAGGTATTGAATATTTGATGAAGGAAAAATAGAATAGAGGTGAAGGGTGATTGAAGCTTTCAAGAATTAGTTTGACAGGGTGAGTTTGGCTGAAAAGCTTGAAGAATTGTGAAGGATTGAGGCTTTATTTATAGAACAAATGAGGTGAGTTTTAAAAGTTTGAATTGGAATTTTTTGGTTGCCGTTTTCAACTTCTTCTGCGTTTTGATTTCTGATGCAGTGTGTTGCATTTCGTGATGCCGTTTATGATTTGAATTTGTCGTTTTGAATTCGCACTTGCAGCTTGCGAATTGTTTGGCTCACGTGCTTGGTGTGGCGTATCGTTTTGCTCGCGGCTTGAACCGGTTTGGAGCTGGTACTTCATACTTTTCATGTGGCTTGTGAGCATTGTTTCAGCTGCAGTAGCAGCTGAGATATTGGCTTCATAGCAGCTGGAAGTTTGTTTTTGAAAAGGCTTTCGTGTGGTATGCTTGTTGGCTAGCAGTTTATGCAACAGCTTGGGTTGTTGGCTGCTTGCGCGAATTGTGGGGTCAGCTTGGAGTGTTAAAGCTTGACTTGGCAAAAATGCATGAAGTGGCTTGAAGCTGAAGCTTGTATTATCACCTTCAGGGAGTGATTCGTGCGGGATTTTGCAAATTCACGGTTTTGGCTTGGCAGCTAGTAGTAGCATGAAGTATATGTGGGCCATAGTGTGTACTTATTGTTTTGTTATAAAAATAAATAGCAGTGTGAAACGACTTTGTTTTTATGTAATCTTGGAATGCCACCCTTTTTTTTAATTGGATTTGCATTTGCGATGGGCTTTAGTGTATATTTTTTTTAATGATGTATTGGACTTTGGAATGTGGTTTATGAAGGAATAATTGGTTTTAGAATGAAATTTGATACGGACAAAAATGGATATCTATAAAACATGGATATATGGTAAAAAAAATGGATATTAGAATGGTTATAAATGGTAATTGAAAAAATATAGATTCTTGTGGATAATTGGATATGGATAATGAATAAAAGGGTGGATTTAGAAAAAAAAAAGAATTTTGGATGGATATTTGGTTTAGAAAAATGGATAATAGAATGGTTTGAATGGATAACCAAAATGGAAATGGATATGGATCATGGATGGCAAATCTTTATTTTTTTAGCCTAAAACCAATCTCGACTTTTCCACATGCCTCTGATAAAGTGCACACAGCTACCACCGAACAATCTTGCCACTGAAACAAAACCCCTGAATCAAACATCCTCTGAATCTCTGATCAAATGAATCTTGAACCACTTTGAATTTGATCGAATCAATCTCTAGGAAAATAAATCCACAGATGAACCAAATTTGGACTGGTGAACTCAGATGAACATGATGGATATCACCACACAACAACTTGACAGTCACTGCTTGAGAAATAGTCCATTGAAACAGATAACTTTCTCTTGAAGCAATCTCTTGATAGTTTGACCAAGATTAGGTCAAACATCCATCTGAAATGGATCATGAACAAACAACCACATTTGACTTGAAATCACTTCATTGTCTTTGACAAACCTGCACAACACAGAGAGAAAAGAATAGGCAAACTGCAACATATTTTTTGATATTTTTGGTTAGAGGTTAGTAAATATAAAGCAGGTAAGAATAATTCAGATGCTCAGGAGAAACAAAGATTGTGATCTTGCTTGTGGTATAAGATGCAAATGAAAATGAGCGAAATCTTAGGGGGTAAAAAATAGGGTTCAACAGGTACGTAGGCATGAGACTCAAGAAGTCTCTCCAAACACAAAAATCTTTAAAAAAAAATTTCTTCTCTCATCTCCCCAATCTCATTTCAAGAAAACCATTTTCAAACCAAAAAAACGTAGATTTTTCAAAGGGTTCCTATAGAGTACTATAGACGTTTTGAGTTCTAACCCCTTCCCATTGCGTAACCAACCCCCTTACCCTGTCTCTGTTTGTTTGTCCGTGTTTAGAACTTATTTAGGTTTTGTTCACTCATTTTCCTTTCCATTTGAATGAAATAAAAGTGCGGTGGCGACTCGTGCTTTATGAGTTAAGTCAATTAATAGCTTACACTCATAATTTTTACCGCTACACAAAGACCTTAAGCACTTAAGATTTCTTAAATATTCAATGTTTAAGAAATCTTAAGGCTTTGTACAATTTACAACAAATAACATAATTTTTGCATACTCGATTGTGCTGCTTATTTTGATCCTTTTATTCCTCTATCCATATAGAAGTGTAAAACACTCATATCCTTCTTGGCTTTCATTCTGTATTTCTCCTTGTTCCTTGTACCTTATACCTTGTTCCTTGTTAAAGATTCAAATTGGATCTACAACTATTTATATAGCATTTGTAGAAGACTGACCATTGGAAGAGATAACTTGAACAAGTGTCTTTGTTTCTCCATAGTACAAGAGATGTTGAAGATAAATACACCAAAAGATCTTAATCCATTGTGTAACTTGTTTAACCATTGTGTCTTCCATGTAATCTTTTACTATAGATCCGTTGAGAGTAGATATCTGTAAAGCATGTCCACTCTTCTTGGGCCTTGTGAACATAGGCTTTAGCTGACAAGATGATTCGACAATGCAGCTTGGTTTTTGCAGTACAAATAACTTTAGCTTTATTACTAACCTTGAATGTTCACCAGAAACTGATACATTTACCAAGTGTAGAGACAATATGTTGCTCTTCTGATGCTGAGGCCTTTAGTCTTCATAGTCTACGCCAAACATCACTTAGAGAGTGTTCTTCAGATTCTGAACCACCAGAGGCTAGTAACTCAGCTTCTCTCAAGTGCGTCCTTATATCAGATTCTGAATGTATTCTCTTTAAGCTTTACAATCTGCATACTTGGAACACACATTAGATAACACCATCGTTCTTTCAATACTTTGTTATCATCAAAACCCAAGGATAAATGTCATAAACAAATCTTGTTCTAACCATCTCCCCCTTTTGATGATGACCAACATAAGTATTTAAAGAACAATGTTGGGAAATTATAATTTTCTTGGCAACATCAGGATATGAGGCTTGTAAGCTCCCCCTGAGTTTAATAGTCCAAGGTTGAGTTCTGTAAACTCCCCCTAAGTATTATATTCAAGAAAAAATATTTTAATTTTCTTAGCAACATCAGAGTCTGAGGTTTGTAAGCTCCCTCTGGGTCTAATAGTCCAAGTTTGAGGTGTGTAAGCTCCCCCTTAGTTCTATATTTAAGAAAACTAAAATATATTACCCTAGCAAAATAACCAAAATAACCAAACTAACCAAAATAACCAAAATAACCAAAATAACAGAAATTTAAAAGTACATTAAATTATAAATGAACAACTTTAAATCTGAAGGGTTCAAATTCTTTATTAAATGCTCTTATATTTTTCTCCCCCTTTTGTCACATCAAAAGGATTAAAAAAAATACAAGAGGAGACAAGTAAAGCAAATGGTGAACCGAAGTGCAGTGTTCCAAGATGGTCAATGATACTTTATAGGGTTAAGAGTAGTCATAGTCAAGTAAATGTTGGACAGGAGTGCAGTGTCCCAAGATGGTCAAAGATCAGTTTTCATTGGTGCATAATTTCCATATTTGTACTTGAACGAATACTCAAAGCTCACTATATAATTAGATTGACATGGTTTCCTTAATAATTCATCCAATTCTTAGAAATACTTTAAGCAAAAACTAGTTATGAAGAGAAAATCTCATAACCGAATTCCTCACAAGAGTGAAAAACGAGATTTTGCAAGAGAGTTTGATGTACTGAAGAAGGCTGAAACAGTAAGAGAGAAACATTTGGCAGTCAAGGAACTTTCTACACAACTTCATGCTGATGCAGGAAAAGAGAAACAGAAACTGAAGGAAGAGAAAGGTGTTCAAACCAGATTGCCTGCCTATAGAGCACAAACTTCAGGATTGAAAGAATACAGAAATGTTCCTGAGGAAACTTCCATTAATGATGAAGTTCCTTCTTCTGAAGGCGAGGAAGCATATCAATCATGGAAAGAATTTATTTACAACACTGAGAGAGATGACTGAAGCAACAAGGAAGACTAGGGATAGGCTAATTTATTGTACTGCCTTATATATTCTCATGTAACTTTTTAAATTCTAATGAAATTTCCCTTTTTCAGTTTCCATCTATTTAAGCCAGCAAAATCAAGGTCCATTCACTTTAAATAATCAAGATAGACACATCAAGCACAAGTTAATTAAAACAAGAACAACTTGTATAAAGTAATCTGAAACGAGATAAGTTCATAAGCATGTCATAACACATATAAAAGATATTCAAGCCATCTAACACTTAAACAGGTTCTACATCCTAGACCTAAAGTTTCTTCAATAATTCCATGACTGTCTTCAGATCAGAACTGATTTCTTCTTGTCTTACAACAACAGCCATGAATTGAGCATCCACTGAAAGTTGGTTATTAGCCATCTGAATCTTCATTATCTCTTGACATTCAGCAACTGACGCTACTTTAGCTTCTAGATTGAGCAGTTGTTTATGTCTAGCTGCAACTACTTCCTTTGTTGAGAAAATTTTCAGACTTTGAATAACCGAGTTAACAGATCTTTTGAAGTTTTCCCATTTTGCATCATAAGCCACAAGATTAGTAGACATGAATCCTTCTTCCGTTATTGCTTTTGCCTCGTTATATAACCCAATCTTAAAAACTTCTAACTGAGAAAGTACATGGTTGGGTAAAGGCTAAAAGTTGGTTATGTGCTGATATGGTTTGGATGTGTTTGTTTTATCTTTTTGTCGGGTTTCATGAACAGATTCAACAAAGTTTTCTTTGCTTAAAGCATGATTTGATGGGGATATATATTGGGTGGTTTCTTGATGGATTGATGGTAAAGGATGATCCTGGATACTGTTTTCTAGTTTTGGTTCAGACTCAGCATATTCAGGTTCATCATTAAGATAGTCTTGAACAAGTTAATCTGTAATGGTCTTGGTGGCTTTCATCTTTTTGGGTTTGTGGTTGTTAGGGAGTCTGGGTCACGTTTTTTACTCTGAAAAAGGAAAATGACATGTTAGAATCATCCCAAAATTTTCTAAAAGACAAAGGGGGAAAGGATTTAGTTTTTTCTTTCGGTCATTTTCTTCTTTTAGGACCTCGACCGCATTGGATTGACCTTTGACATTGGCTTTGCCTTCAGTTTCAGTTTCACCTGCAAACGAGGGTATATGAGAAGTCAAAAAGACGAATAGAGAAGAGTTAAAATTTATAAGTTATTAACATATACCTGTTTTTTTCTCAATAATTTCTTGCAAGTTGGGAAAGGTGGTCGACAGTCTCTTGTGAAAGTTTTCTTCAGAAAAGTTGTCTTGAAAATAGTTCGACCACCATTTACCAAATTCCGTTGTGGAGTAAAAGGAGGTTCGGAATTGGAATATGAGAAGTTCAAGAGCTTACTGAAGTGTGAACTGCAAGAAATCCCTATACTCTTGAGCAGGAAACTTTCTCTCCGACCAGCAGATGTCGTTTTTCCAAGATAGAGTGACATTGGCAACATTTGGCTAAAACCAAACTGTCTTGCCACTAAGTTGGGTTGGTTGATTTTATCGATCGAATGTTTAGATCATGCTCTAGTGGTTAAACGTTGCTTGTGCTCGTAATGAGAGGCTTAAAGTGGTTGTTCATGTTGCGGTAGAATGGACTAAATAGTGTTCTTTTGGGAAAAGGTTTTTTATCGCGCAGGGGAGAGAAACGATAAGTTTGATTGGTTAAATTTTTTTTTAGATGGACCATGAAAGTTTGAGCAATGTGGCGTGCGACACTCACTCAATTATTTGAGGAGCAGTAAGGCGTGTGTCTCCCATTCCTTTTTTCCCCAAGTCTGAGATTTTAAAAATTATTGACAGAAGATAAGCAATCGCAACAGTGAGGCATACACCTCCCACTTGCTTACTCGATGAGTAGCGAGGAGTGCGCCTCCCATTCCTTTTTCATCCATGTTTGTTTAGAGTATTTTATTCAAAAGACCAAAGTTCAATGACACGTGCCAATCACTCACTTATTCGAGGAGCAGAAGGATGTACATACCATTCCCTTTTTCAATCGATTTTATCTGCGAATTTTTTTGAAAAGAAACTTGGTGTTGACCAAGGGGTCTATTTGCATTTGCGAAAAATGATTCAATTGAGTACGAGAAAATGACTTGATGTTGATTAAGTGTTTGGTTCACAATTTAACCATGACTTGATGTAGATCAAGTAATGAATTCGCATTAGTTTAAAAAAAAAGTTTGATTTTGGTAGTGAAAAGGTTTTGAGTTGATGGTGAAGTAGTGAGATATTTTTTAAAACCACTTGATGTTGATAAATTATTTAATTTGATTTTTGAACAATTGATTTTATATGGTCAAGTTATTTAATTAATCAACTAACCAAATTAACAAATTTAAATGAAATTAATCAATAGTTTAAGCTAATTAAAAATTAATTAACCAAATTAATCAATTAAAAAGAAATTAATCAATTAATCAAGTTAATTAAAAATTAATTAACAAAATTAAGTTATTAAAATAATATTAATCAATTAATCCATTTAATTATAAATCAATCAACAAAATTAATCAATTAAAATTAATTTTAATCAATTAATTAAGTTAATTAAAAATTAATTAACAAAATTAATCAATTAAAATAAATTTAATCAATTAATCAAACTAATTATAGAGTTAATTAACAAAATTAATTAATTAAAATCAATGTATTCAATTAATTATAAAAACAAGAAAGAAATAAAGGAATAACAATAAAGTAAAAAATAATAATAATAGTAATAATAAATGGCGAGGAGTGGGCCCATGTCCCCTTCTTCTTCCAACACACACGTTAAAATAGAGTAGGAATGCATGCAAGAAAAGTAGTAGTGCATTGCATATAAGAAAAATTTAAAAAAACACACACTACTAGTCTATTTAATCCATAAATAACTGTCTCAATTTTTCATGAAATCGCACAAATGCATAATGAAAATTCATCTACTCGATATCACAAACACATTGGCATGCTCAAAATCATCAAACAACAACTAAATTATTCGAAAATTAATCGTTTACAGTGGAATGCACAAGAAGACCGATTTTCTGAAAATTCACATTTCAAGCTATTTTGCACAAATGATTAAAGGATATGAAACATACTAAGTCCGACAACAATTTCATGTCAAGAAATCAAGTAAAAAGCAAGAATCAAAGCTTACACGTGCAAAAAGGTTCAAGAACACGAAAAACACCGATGAGTTTTCAGGCGAGTTAGCAAATTCTGGGCAGCCTCTGATGAAGCTTCAAACCGGTACCAATCAGTGTGATATGATTCACTCTTCAATCCTCTCCTTCTTCTCTTTCAGATTCTTCAATTATTTTCCATTTTTTTAGAAAAGTTCAAGTAGTGAATATGCTATCTTTTTTACTTTTTTTCATTGTGCTATTATGGTGTTGTTTAAATAGGCTAAGAAGAATGTGAGTGAATTCAAATTTGTGTGAAATGTAAGGGTGAGCTTTGGCGGGAGTAAGAATGTGAAAATTGAAAATGATGAATAGCTAGGATTGCACCAATTAGTGATCCATGTGAAAAGTGTTTAATCAAGGGTTAGGATTGCATCTAAGTGTGTTTGTTGAAGTTAATTTTGTTGCAATGAGATTTTAATTTGGTTATGGGAGAGAAACATGGATAGTGATCCAAGTGAAAATGATGGGAACAATTGTGAGTTGTTGATGATTTTGATCCAATGGCCAAGAGAGTTAGTACAAAATAATAAGCAAATTAAGGTTTTCACAATTAAATGCATTGCTAAAAAAACCATTGGATATTTTAAAATGGTTAAGAATGAATTTAAAAGAATAAAATGAAATAAAATTCAAATCTTTTTAATAAAAAGAAATAAAAATGAAAAGATTATTTCTTTGTTCCTATTTATTTTTTCTTGACATTTGAATAAAAATACAAAAAATAAAAGGACTTAAAATGAATAAAAATCGGGCGCAAAAATGTGCGAAAAATTAAAACGAATGCAATGCAATAATCTATGCGAAATATACTTCCGTAAAATAGACAAATAAAGATAAAAATTAACTATAAAAATTACTTTGTTAAAAAGGCTCAGACAGATCAAAATCCGACCGCCCGACGGCTCAAAAAGTAAACTGAGCACACCAGGCAAAATTACGCGTAATATTGATCAATAAAATGAACAATTGCAGGTCAAAACCTGAAACAATTGTTCACCAATTTCTCGCTCAATTAAGAAATCGATTTAGCCTATCTGTCTGTAAAATTGAAATTTATTCAAAGCAAAACAAAATAAAGTTGGATGCATGAAAGTATAAAATGCTCGGACAAAATTGGGGTATGACACATACGCTTTCTTCTTGGATGTAACTGTTTAGGAGCACGCTCTTTACATCCATTTGGAAGAGTTTGAAATTCAATATGCATGAGAAAGCTAAAAGCATATGTATGGCTTCTAATATACCTATAAGGGTATATGTTTCATCAAAATCTTTGCCTTCATGTTTGATGTATCCTTTTCGCAACGAGTCTTTTTTATTTCTTAAAACATTTACATTTTCGTCAAACTTTTTATGAAAGACCCATTTGGTTATAATCACTAGTATAAAAGTAGGTTTGAGAACAAGTTTCCAAATATTTTTTCTCTCAAATTGATTTAACTTTTCTTGCATAAAAAGAGACAAATGCTCATCAATAAGAGCTTGAATTTTTTTTTGTCTCAATTTTGGAAACATAAGCCATATAGTTGAATGAATATGTTAAGGCAGTGTCAAGTTGTGACTCCCTTAGAAGTATCCCCAATAATGTTCTAGATTGGATTATTTTTTTGTGGTCCTTCATTCCTTGGATAGATCGTGATGATATTTACTTGATTCTTTGTTTAAATTATTTTTTATTTAATATTTATCTTGATCTTAGTCTTTGTCTTCTAGATATGTTTTCTCCAAGACACTTGCACAATCAATCCCATCTACCTATACAGACTTGGGTTGGATTAATAAAAGGTAAAATAAATTGATTCTTCTATAGACAATATTATTTTATTCAAAATTATAAAAGATTTACTATAAGTGGAGTATCCTACGAATAAACCTTCATTTGCTTTAGCGTCAAAATTTCCAAGATTATACTTCTTGTTATTAAGGACAAAACATTTGTATCCAAAAACATGGAGGTGAGAAATATTGTGTTTCCTTCCTTTGTATAACTCATAGGGCATTTTCTTTAGAATTAGTCTTATCAAGATACAACTCATCACATTGCAAGTAATGCTTACTACATCAAACCAAAAGTACTTAGGAAGGTTTGTCTCATTAAACATCATCCTCTCTTGCTCTTCAAGAGATTTATTTTTCCTTTCAACTACCCCATTTTGTTCGGGAGTTCCTGGAGCAGAAAATGTATCCAAAATTTCATTCTCATTACACAAAGTTTTGAACTCCGCTATTTGGAATTCACTAACATGACCACTTCAGATAGATGTAATGCTTAAACCTTTTCATTATGGATAAGCTTGGATAATTTAGGAAAGGTAGAAAATTTGTCTCTTTTATGAAATACAAATAATGTTCAGGCATAACAGAAGTAGTCCTCTAATACTACAACGTCAAAGTAATTCCTTCCAAAACTCATGGTTTTGAATGGGGCAAAAAGATCCATATGCAATAATTGTAAAGAATTATTTTTAGAAATGAATTATTTTTTATATAAACAAGTCATTTACTTATTTACCATTGTGTAACACATGACACAATCAATTCTTTTCAAAACGCAAGTTTTGTAAACCAAATATTTATCCATGTGGGCCAATTTGTTCAAATGGTCCATATGAATATGAGATATTCTCCTATGCCATAGCCACGATTCATCATAATTAATCAAAAAACCTACATCATTTGAATGGATCATTTAAATTAACAATGTAGATATTTCTACTTCTTGAACTTGTAAGAAGAGTTTTATTTAAGACTTTATAACCATTCATCCAGAAGATTCAAAAGATACATTATTACTTTTTTGCTTAATTGGCTAATACTTAGCAGATTATGCTTTAAACCATCAACTAAAAGAACATCCCCAATTGTTGGATTAGGAAACTTACCAATGAAACTTGTATCAATAATCCTTCCTTTATTTTTATCACCATAGAAAACAAATCCTCTCTTTTTAGGAGTAAATTATAAAGGAATATAATAGAGATTTATCTCTAGTCATATATATGCTTTAAAATCCACTATCAAATTACCACTTAACGTTCAATATTAGAAAACATACCTACATTATAAACCCATATATTAACTTTATGTATCCAAATTATTTTAGGTCCTCTAACGTTAGTGTAATGGATATTTTCTCTAGATTTCTCATTCTAATTGATCGTACCTGGATCAGATAGTTACTGGTGGCCAACGACGTCCGTCGAACTCCGGCTCCGGTGAGGTTGAAGGACGGCGCGGGGGGGGGGGGGGGGGGGGGTGTACCTGCAAGACACTCTGACGCTCAAGTAAGGTGGTTGTCAAAGAAAAGCAAGTACAGAGGTGAGTAAGAAAAGTGACTTAACCTGACCCTCTCAAGTGAGAGGGTATTTATAGAGAACCCCCAACGCGGGGCCAACGGTTACTTGTATTGGGCTGGATTGTCAGGCCCAATCCAAGTAACTGCCAGGGCTTACGTGGCGTAGTGAAGACCAGCATGTGGTCTTCGCCCTGGGGTAACCGCTCCTAGATTTCCGGGATTAGGGCAGACCGAATCCTTCGGGAGTGGGAGGTTACTTGGAACGTGTCCACGTGGTACGGACCGTTAGACACTCCTCGCGGGGGAGGAGCCTTCTGTGTCGAGGACATATCAAACCGCGCGACGGACATGGCCTCGCGGGGAGGAGCCATGTCTGTCGAGGAGTGATATGTGGCATTCTCGCGGGGAGAAGCTGGTATGTCGGGGAGGTACCTCTCCGCCGGGGTGCGAGGTCCTCCTGTCCTGTTGGCCCAAGTGCCCGACACTGTAAAGTGCCCGGGGGAAATGGTGGTATGCTCGCAGCAGTCTAGTGCCCCGCAGAAGGGTCTTATTGGGCCTCCCCATGCCGTATGGGTTGGGCCTGCTCGACTGTTAGGCAGCCTCGGCCCAGTCCAGAACAGGAGCCCCCCAAGTTGTTGCTCTGAGGTGTCGGAGTAATGACTTAAGGGCTATCGGTGTGTCGAGGATACGCCAGGAGAGGAACCGAGGAGGTCGTTCCCGTGCGCGAAGTTCCTTTGGTCGGATGAGAGTCGGGCTTCGGACAGACGTGTCCGATCGTATTGTCGGGGAGTTGAAGGGTTTCGGATTCGAAGCGTTGGGGAAAACCGAAACGACACGCGCGGGGAGATGGGCGGCTGTATGCGTGCCACGTGTCGCCTGCCATAATTACCTAGGGAGGCTAGGGCGGCTGGCTAGGGTAGCGCACTCGAGTGCCCTATGCCCCTCGAGTCTCGCAAGAACCGCTTATAAAAGCCGCTCCCCTCGCTCATTTCTCACTTTTCCGCTTCTCTCTTAAGAATCCTTCTCCTTCTCTCTCTAACCCCTTCCGTCGTAGCTTGCTGCCGTCAACCGCCGGACACTCCCTGCCGGAGACCCCTTCTCCTCTACAACCGTCATTCACCGCCGTGAAACCGCCGGAGACTCCGTGCCGGAACCCTAATTCGCCGTTTAACAGGCACTTGTTTCAAACTTGACCTTCATTTTGCGTTTTTCTTCAATTTCAACTAGTATACGACATTTCCTTGGTGAACTAATGATGTTCCCATGGGCAATGAAAGGATTCTTGGCGAATACGGTGGGAATCTTTAGTTGTTGAGGGAGAGAGTGCGAAGAACTTCACTCTTTTTTTGATGAATATATCGGGGATCAGGGACGAACATGTCGGGGACCCGTTGAATATCTCGGGGTCCCTAATAATCAGGATATTTGTTAGTGCCGCGGGGACACGGGGCAGAACCTTCCGGGGAGGAGATGAATCCCCCGGTGAACAAGTTGATCCTTGGCCGACCGTGTCGGGGAGTTGAGAAAGCCTTACCCCTTCTTCGCCCGTTCACTTGAACAGCGGTGGAGGGGTGAATTTGATACGACCAATCGAATTCACCGTTTCCTTCTGCTTTTCAGGTAAATGGACGATTTGGCTACGGAGGTGGCCGTAGGATATTTCGAAGAAAACGACGACCAGCCTGACTCCCCCATGGCTCACATGGATTTTGCGCGAGAGCGGCCGCTCGAGGATTGGGTCTGCGACGAGGCCTTAGAGATGTCGTCCATCTTCGTTTACCCAGATGAGGACGACGCTTTCTGTACCGTCGAGCACCGATTAATCGGATCCGGTAAGTCTTGGAAGGTTTTTCATCCCGAGGAGAGTCATCGGATATGCTCACCTTACCGGGGAATGCGCATCCCCTTGTATGAGTTTATGTTCGAGAAGGCGGGGTGGAGGTTGCCCTTCACAGACTTACAAGAGGGGATCTTTACCTGGTTGCAGCTGGCGCCCTCTCAGATTCATCCGAACTCGCTAGCTTTTATTCGGGCCTTCGAGCTCGTTTGTAAATATTTAAAAATCATGCCGACCGTTTGCCTCTTCTTCCGTATATTCCACCTCCAAAGATCATCGGCCGGTGGTCGACACGGCTGGGTGTCTTTCAAGCAGAGCAAGGCACTGTTCCACACTTACTTGGATTCCATACGGGATTTCAAGTTCCGCTATTATTTTGTGATACCGGTCACCCTAGAGGCTATCTATTCGTTGTACCGGAAAGTCACCCGCGAGGTCGACGGTCGTTCCGAGGAGGTGCTGGAGCCAAAGTTTCCTCTGTACTGGACGGAGGAACACTTTAAGAAGGGAGTCGACAAATATAAAACGAAGCATGTTCAGATGGAGGCCTACGAGCGGGAAGCCTACGATAAAATTGTCGCTTTCGTTGACAGTTTTACCGAAGCTCGGCACGAGACGCTGGACGGCCAGCCTATAATGGGTGCAGATGGGCAGGTGAAGAAAGAACGTCGCCTGATAAATACCCGCGTTCTGCTCGAGACCTTCTCCGACGAGGAAGCCATCGAGTTGTTAGGTGGTGAAAACGTCCCCGCTTTGAGTCTTCCTCGCATCTGTGTTCCTTGCCTTACTAACGTTTTCTTTCTTTTTGCAGGAACAATGGCCGGAGCCGAGGAGAGGTTGAAGAAGCTGAAAGCGAAGAGGGCCCGGGAAGCGCAGGCCCGGGGAGAGATATCGCGCCCCAAGGACCAAGAGGTTGCTCCTTCTAGGGCCCCGCCCGAGGGTGTTTCCTCGGCTGCCATGCCCGAAGGTTCAAGTCAGTCTCAGCCCACTGCCACCGTGTCGGGGACTCCAGGTGGGCGCACAACTCCCGCGGGCAGCCAGTCCCCGGCTACCCAAGGGACTCCGAAGCGGCAACGGGTTGCGGAGGTCGTCGACCTGGGTGGTGAAGACAGTCCCCCGCCTCCTTCCACCTTTGACCTCCCGCCTTGCCACCAAAAGCCTCGCTTCTTCTCCGAGGTCACTTATCCTCGCGTCCCTCCTTCTGAGATCCAAACTGTGCTGGGGACTGCTACCGAAGCGAGGAGGCGGATGATTTTCGAGGATCTGTCGGCCGTCATGCGCCTCTGCTCGACTGCTATCATCCTTAATGACGAGACCCGCCCTGCTACTGAACTTGCCCGCTTGCAGGAAAAGCTGGAGACCTTGGGCGCTGAGATGGTCGGTATGCGCAAGGAATTGAAAGAGTGTCGAGACCTGAACAAGGAACAAAGTGAGCAGCAGCAGTGGGTCAAGGACAAGCTTAAGAAAGTCGAGGAAAGGGAGACAGGCCACCTTGCCCGAATCGCCGAGCTGGAGGCGGAGGAGAAGCGGCTTAAGGAGAGGATTGCTGAGTTGGAAGATGCGGTGCGGCCGGCCGAAGGGGAAACCGAGGAGGACAGGCTCCTAACCACTCGGGCAGCATTTGTGGCCCAACTCCGGAAGCTCGAGCAAGATCTCCGGCTATCCGAGGACGATGCTATTGAAACTGCGGGCATAGGGTTCCGCAGTGCTGTGGCGCAGCTTCGGGTTCTCAACCCCGACCTCGTCACCGAAGGGATTGACCCCGACGTTGAGGTGGTGGACGGCCAGATAGTTCCGGTCGGTCGAGGAGGATATGGCAATGATGGAGGCGAGCCAGACACGACTGAGACTGCTGTCGAAGATGCTGTATAGGATTATGTTTTACTTGGCCTGCGTGCCACTTTGTTCTTGCCCGGTTTGTGGGCTTGTTTGATGTACTATTTGCACAATGGTTATTTTTGCCCGGCTTGTGGGCTTATATTTGTAACTTTTTGTACTAGGATTATGCCCGATATTCGTACTTTATAATATCTCTTTGTTAAATTTGCTTGTGTGTGATGTGTTGTTTGTTATACTTTATTTTTGCCTAAGTAGTAGGGCTTTGGGATTTGCTCGACCTTGATAGTCCCTGACCGCGTGGAGAGCCGGTCGGGCGGTCGGAGGCGTGCCCCGACCTTCAACGAGGCTAAGAGTTCGATTGACGTCCTAGCCTCATGGCATGAACTTCCCATCGCGAGCTGGGTGTTATGCCCGATTGGTACGACGACGGTGGGCCTCGATCGAGGGATCCCCGCCGGATCAGAGGTCCTCGCGCACACACAACGCGGTCTCTGATCGTCGTGTTCTGTACAGGGGTGTCGCACTTGTACCCTAGTGCATCCCCGTAATCGCGGTGCTAGTGACCCGCGGGTAGTGTTTAACTGTAATATTGTTTTAGCTTTTCAGCGTTCCATGGTTGAGCAAGTTCTTCCCCGTGGAGGTTTTCGAGGAAGTAGGCTCCTGTCCCCGTTTTTCCGCGGACGCAGTACGGGCCCTCCCAGTTCGCGGCGAGTTTGCCTTCTCGCGAGTCCTTCTGGTTCCGGCGCAGGACGAGGGTGCCTACTTGAAACTCACGTTTGATAACTTTGTCATTATAACGTAGTGTTATTTTTTGTTTAAGCGAAGCTTCTCGGAGAGAAGCGCCCGAGCGTGTTTCCTCGACGAAGTCGAGCTCCTCTCTCAGGGCCTCGTCGTTTGCGTTCCCGTCGAGGGGGTCTTCTATCCTCCTCGAGGGTTCCCTGATCTCTACGGGGATCACTGCTTCCGTCCCATAAGTCAGACGGAAGGGGGTCTCCCCGGTCGTGGAGTGTGGGGTCGTTCGGTAGGCCCAGAGGACGTTGTGTAACTCCTCGACCCATCGTTGTTTGGCGTCGCCCAGTCGTCGTCTTAATCCCCGAAGGATCACTATATTCGCCGCCTCAGCCTGCCCGTTCGTTTGAGGATGCTCGACCGACGTGAAGTGCTACTTCGTGCCTAGTTTTGCGACGAAGTCTTGGAAGTTCCTGTCGGTGAACTGGGTTCCGTTGTCGGTGACAATGGCTTGGGGAACTCCGAACCGGGCGAGGATGTTTCGTTTGTAGAAACGTAGTATGTTGAAGGCAATGATTTTGGCCAACGCTTCTGCTTCAATCCACTTCGTGAAGTAGTCCACCCCGACGATGAGGTATTTGTTTTGATATGATCCCTGTACGAAAGGTCCGAGGATGTCCATCCCCCACCATGCGAACGACCACGGGGAGGATAGGGACGTGAGCTCACTGGGAGGAGCGAGGTGCATGTCCCCGTGCCGTTGGCATTTATCACACTTCTTGACGTGCTGCTTGGCGTCTTGTTGCATGGTGGGCCAGTAATATCCTGCCCTGAGTGCTTTACGAGCTAGCGATCGTCCGCCGAGGTGATGTGCATTGATCCCCTCATGGATCTCCTGGAGTATTTCGGGGACCTTGGTCTCCTCGACGCATCTAAGGAGGGGAATAGAGAACCCTCGGCGGTATAACTTGTCCTCGACTATGGTGTACGAGCATGCCCGCCTCTTGACCATTCCCGCCTCTTTGGGATCTTCGGGCAGTTTGCCTGTCATGAGGTATTCGTATACCGGGGTCATCCAGCAGCTGCTGTCCCCTATGACGTTGATGTCCGACACCACGACCGGCTTGTCAATGCTTGGGTGGGAAAGCACTTCTTGTATGACGGACTTGTTCCCGCCTTTCTTTTTCGTGCTCGCCAATTTTGACAGCACGTCCGCTCGGGCATTATGCTCCCGGGGGATGTGAGTTACTTCCGCCGAGGTGAACTTTTTCATCTTCTCTTTTACTAATGCCAAGTATTCTATGAGGCTGTCGTTCTTGGCTTGGTATTCTCCTCTGACTTGCGAGGCTACAAGCTGAGAATCGGTGAAAAGTTTGACCTCTTTGGCGCCCAGGTCCTCGGCCAGCCGGAGTCCTGCGAGGAAGGCCTCGTATTCGGCTTGGTTGTTCGAAGTCGGGAAGGACAGTTCGAGGGACACCTCGATCAGGATGTCTTCCTCGTTTTCGAGGATGATTCCCGCCCCGCTTCCCTTCGGGCTGGATGCTCCGTCGACATAGATTGTCCACTTCTGCGACCCGTTGGTCGAGGGTTCCGGGACGGTCATCTCTGCTAAAAAGTCGGCCAGTACCTGTGCCTTCAGGGCTTTCCTCCCCTCATATCGGATGTCGAATTCGGCTAGCTCGAGTGACCACCTGAGCATCCTCCCCGCCATATCCGGTCGTCTGAGGAGCTGCCTGATAGGTTGTTCGGTCCTCACGATGATGGTATGGGCGAGGAAGTAGTGGCGTAGTCTTCTGGCCGCAGTGACGAGGCCCAGTGCGACTTTCTCGATCTACTGATACCTGAGCTCGGGGCCTTGGAGAGCTTTGCTCATGAAGTAAACTGGCTTCTGTCCGTCCGAGGTTTCCCGAATGAGGACGGCGCTGACCGCTTCGCTCGTGATCGCAAGATATAAGAAGAATGTTTCCCCGTTCTCGGGACGCGAGAGGACCGGGGGTTGCGATAGGACTTGTTTCAAGTGTGCGAGTGCTTGTTCGCATTCCTCGCTCCACTCAAACTCCGCTTTTTGCCGGAGGAGTTTGAAAAAGGGGAGTGCGTACTGTGCAGATTTGGCGACGAACCGGGAAAGGGCGGTGAGCATCCCGTTCAGCGATTGTATTGACTTCTTCGAGTCCGGAGTAGGGAGCTCGGAGAAGGCCCTACACTTGTCGGGGTTTGCCTCGATTCCTCGTTCCGTGAGGTAAAATCCGAGGAACTTCCTGCCCGAACGCCGAAGGTGCATTTGTCGGGGTTAAACCTCATGCGGTACCTCCTCGCCGTGTCGAACACCTTCTTGAGGTGCGCGGCGTGGTTGACTTCTTCTGCAGATTTGACGATCATGTCGTCCATGTAGACTTCGAGCATGTCGCCGATTTCAGTCCGGAAGACCTTGTTCATCATCCGTTGGTAGGTCGCACCGGCGTTCTTTAGACCGAAGGGCATTACGTTGTAATAGTAGTTGCCTGATGCGGTCATGAAGGCCGTGTGTTGCTTGTCGACCTTGTCCATGGGAATTTGGTTGTATCCTGAATAGGCGTCCATGAAAGATAGTAGTTTGTAACCTGCAGAATTGTCGACCAGTTGGTCGATGTTAGGCAAGGGATAACAGTCTTTCGGGCAAGCCCGGTTGAGATCAGTATAGTCATCGCACATTCTCCATTTTCCATTATTTTTCTTAACAAGTACAATGTAACGCCCCAGTTTTTGTCAGTTTTATTTAATCAAGTATATTTGATTATTTTATTATTATATTATTTTATTCTTGAATTTTATTTGACAAAATGTTATTTTTCATCATTGTTTATGTTTTATCGCATTTTGAGAGCGTTTGGGAGATATTTGAGCTGAGGGGTATTTTGGTCATTTGGGTAGTTAGATATTTTGTTATAAATAGAAGTGGAGAGAGAAAAAGAGAGAAAAGAAAAAGAAAAGAAAGATAAGAGAAGAGAAAGGAGAAGAAAGAAAGGGAAGAGGAGAAAGAGGAAAAAGTGAAGATTCATCCGTTTAAAGCGCGATTAATCGGGTAAGGGTGAGAAGTTTCAATTATATCTTGCTTGTATATGTATATGTGTGTGATTGTGTGAATGTTTTTCTTGTTTTTCCATAGTTTTCCAATTTTAGGTCGAATGAGAAAAATGAATAGAAATCGATGTTTTCACGGTTAGAATTTGGAATAAGTTGTGTAGTGTAGTCGGGTAAGGCTTGGGTTTAATCGGGAGTGGTTGTTTGCGTGTTTTATCGCGGTTTCGATCGAGTTCGAAATTAGAATTCAATGATAAAATTTTGTTCCAAAATATTTCAAAAATGGAAAATGTGTTAGATGGCTTTTTAATGATGGAAATATTGTAGTATATTGAATTCTGAGATCACAGCTTTTTACGGAATCGAAATCGGAGGTCCGGAAGTCATTTAACGATCGAAAACTGAGTTTTTATCAACTTCTGCGCAGTGTGCGTCGACCTAAAGCATCTTTGCGTCGACCTAAAGAACGCTTGCGTCGACTCATGGGTCGACCTGAGCATACCCGCGCGTGACACAAATTTTCCAAAATGTCAGATTTTGTTTTCTTCATAACTTTTGAACCGTAAGTCCGTTTTGACCCCCGTTTGAAGCGTTGGAAAGCTAATGAAAAGTTCTTTCTTTTAAAAATGGTTTGGAGGGTAAAAGATGATTTAATTAATTCGTGTTTTTGGAAAATAGTCGGGTTGTTGGGTTTTTATCGCGTTAACTGTGTGCGATTGATGTGTTGTTATGCTATGTGCTTTGTTATATAACGTGTAGCTTGTGTGTTGTTATATGATGTGAATACATGTAATGAGATGTTGGGATAAGGTGTTGTGATGCGAGGTTGTGATAATGTTGTTGTTGTGCGGTAAATACATTGTTTGACTGAATATCAATGTATGTTGTTATGATGTGTTGTGGGTAGCCTTTGTGGTGTGAATCCCTTGTGAAAGTAATTGTGATTGTATGATTGTGGTAGTTTATGGCTTGTGATGAAATACATGGTTTGAGGTGAAATTCAATGTATGTTGTGTGGTGACATTTATGGTTTGAAATGCATTGTTTGAATTGTTTTGCAATGCATGAATGTGATGATGTTGAAGCATGTGACAAGTTGTTGTAATTGTTGTGGTTGTTGATTGGTGGCCTAAGGGCAAGAAAATGTGATATGTGGTAATTGTTGATTTATGCATGATTATGGGTGTGTATGTGGGTGCAATGTGAATGTCATGAGTCATTGTATGCCAAGCATCATGATATGCATTGTGAGAACGTCCTGAGTGGACTAATGACGTGACAAAATGACGTGACAATGGAAGTCCCTGAGTGGACTAATGACGTGACAAAATGACGTGACAATGGAAGTCCCTGAGTGGACTAATGACGTGACAAAATGACGTGACAATGGGAGTCCCTGAGTGGACTAATGACGTAACAAAATGACGTGACAATGGAAGTCGGTACCGCATGGCATGTGCATAGAGTCGTCGTGTTGATCTATGTGCATTTGCATAAATCATGAATTAATTGTGTATGGAAATGTGATTGTGATTGATGAGACGAAATATGTGCACTTGTATTGAATGGTATATGTTTGCTTGACATATGTGATTGTGAATGGATGCATTACGTGTGGAAAATAATGATTTGATGGATTATGTGTGGGAATTGTGCATCGATTTGTTATGTGTTGAGATTGTGATAGTATTGGTAATTTGGTGTGCATATGTGATAAATGCATTGGTTGTGGATAATATGTTTTATGCATATACATAAGCTATGCGATGTGTGATGTGTTTCTATATGTGATGACTGATTATGCCTTAGGTGCAAATACGTGATTATGTTGGATAATTGATACAGGTTATGTATTTGTGACATTCTATATGTATTGGTGTGTGATAGTTGTGGTGAGAATAACTATGCACGTGAATTGTTATGTTTTTGCATATTATTATGCAATCTTGGTTTAGTTGTTATTTCTCACCCTTCTGCTGTTTTATAATGCTCTATGAGGCATTGCAGATTTGTAGTCTTGGAGGCTTTTGTGGAGATTAGTCCTCCGTCCTTTGTCGTCTGTCTGCTCTGATACGTAGCACGGGAGTCGGGGAACGATTATGTCATATACGTATATAATTGTTGAATACATTTTGTATGAATATTTGATGTATAAAACAGTTTATTTTGTAAAATAAGTAGGTTATGGATCTTTTCGCTTTATTCCATAATTGACATTTCCTTTATTGTGGAAAAAGTTTCCCCTGTGAGGGTATTCTATCTTATGCTATGTATCAAATTTATGAGCAGGGATGATGTTTTTCTTACTTTGAGATGTGACATCCCTGTTTCCTGTCTGAAAAATAAATATTTAGTTACTCTGATTTTATTTAAGTATTATTTATTCGCGATGGGAATTGGGGTGTTACATACAACGTTGGACAGCCATGTCGTGTATTTGGCTTCCGAAATAAAATTTGCCTCTAGGAGGTCTTTTACAGCTTTTTCAGCAGCCTCCACTTTCTCGGGAGACTGCTTACGCCTACGTTGTGCTATGGCTCTAGCGGCCGGATCTACCGCGAGCTGATGGCAAGCCACCTCAGGGTCGAGGCCAGGCATCTCAGATGCGCTCCACGCGAAGAGGTCAGCATTCTCCCTTAGACATGCTTTCAGCTGCTCTTTGGCTAGGCCGGGGATCCCGGCGCCGATCTTCACGTTGCGATCTGGATTGTCCCTGAGGGCCACGAGCTCAAAGTCTCCATCTGGGATGGGGCGCGCTGGGTGGAGAGGCTGCCCGTTTTTCTCCGCCTGGTGGTTGGGATCTTCGACTCTGTCTTCGTCGCGCTCGCCGGAGAACCTGCTGTCAAGGTCGACCACGTTGACGCGCGGGAGAGGTACCTGTTCGGCGTCTCGGGGTGGCTTGGCCACGACCTTAGGTTTGGGACCAATGGAACTTAGGCACTTGACGGCGGCGTCGAAGCATCTTCTGGCCGCGTCGATGTCCCCGTGCATCGTCACTACTCGTCCCCTCCTCGTGTAGTACTTCATTTTGAGGTGGACCGTCGATGGGACCGCCGTGAGTTCAGCAAGGGTGGTCCTTCCGAGGATGCAGTTGTAAAGGGATGGGCATTCAACCACCAGGAAACGGATCTTCACCTGTCGGGCCGTGTCTTCGGCCCCGAACGTAACCATTAGCTCCACGTAACCCTATGGTCTGGTGGTGGTTCCATTGAACCCCTGTAGATCTGACCCGACGTACGGGGTCAAATGCCTCTCGTCCAGCTGAAGGGTCCCGAACAGATGAGAATACATGATGTCGACCGAGCTCCCCTGGTCGACTAGGATTCTTCGGACGTCAAAGTTCGCCATTTGTGCCCTGACCAGGAGGGGAATAGTGGCGTTTGGTGCTCCCCCGGGGAGTTCCTTGAGGTAGAAGGTGATGGGATTGGAGTCTCCCCGCACTTTCTCGAGGGTGGTCGTTTTCGCGGATGTCGCGGATTCCAGCTCGTCAAATTTTCGTTTGATCGATCCAACTGACGCTTTCCCGGGATCGCCTCCGGAGATGACCATTGCTTTGGGGAAGCCTTCCCAGGTGCTGCGGGCAGTGACGGGGTCCTCGTCGAGGAAGGTCGCCCACATGTTGCGGATTGCCTCTTCGCCCTCGATGATTGGGGGGACGAAGAAGTCCTCAAGTCGAGTGACGCTGAGGGCGACCTGAAGCTGACTGTCGCCGGGAGGAGGTGTTGCCTCCTCATCGTTCTGTGCTTTCCTTGAGCTGGGACGAGGAGGGTCATTCTTTTGGGTATACTTCTTCAAGTGCCCCTCTTTAATGAGAATCTTAATGGCGTCCTTGAGATGGACGCAATCTTCGGTCACGTGCCCGTGGCTTCGGTGGAACCTGCAGTACTTAGATTTGTCAACGTTTGGTTTGGGGGAAATGGGCTTCGGGAAGCGGACTCCTCCTTTCGCAAACTCGGCATTCTGGCAGTCCGAGAGGATCCGAGACCGGGGAGTGTTTAGCGGGGTGTATTCGGTGAATCGACCAGCTGGCCCGCGTTGTTCCCGAGGGTCTCGGTCGCGGTTCTCTTTCTTCTTTTCTCCTCCCCGTCGGGGAGAAGCGTCATCATCTTTTTGGCCGCGGGGGCCTTCCCTACGTCTCGTCTCAAGAGCGATCTGGGCTGCTTCTGTCTCTTCGAGTTCGATGTACTTCTGGGCTCGAGCTAGGAGGGCCTCGAGACGCCGGGGTCATCGGAGGCCTATGGATTTGGCAAAGTCCGACCCGGCGTGTAGTCCATGGATAATTAAGTATTTCTTCATGTCGTCGGTCGTATGGACCTCGACGGCTTCTTTATTGAACCTCTCGATGTAGTTTCGGAGAGATTCGTTCCTCCCTTGGAAGATCTTTTCTAGGGCAGCCTCTGTCTTTGGGTGTCGACGAGATGCAGTGAAGTGTTTAGTGAAGCGTTGCTTCAGTTGCTTCCATGACGTGATCGAACCAGGTTCCAGACCCTTATACCACGTCATGGCTCCCTTCCGCAAGGTGGTGGGGAACAGCCTGCACCTGATGGCTCCCCTGACGTTTCGGAAGTCGAGCATCGCTTCGAAATTCTCCAAGTGGTCGTCAGGGTCGGTCAGCCCGTCATAGGTCCCCCAACGGTGGGGGTCTCTCCATGCCTGCAGGGATTGGGGCGTCCATGATTTCCCACGACAAAGGGGTCCTTTGGTCCTCGTCGTCGCTACCAGCCGGGGATCTCGAAGGTGATCGATGGTGCCGTGGAGGGGAGTTCCTCGAACGGTTCTTTGGTCTCTCTTCGGTCTGCTTGGACTTCTTGGAGGTGGTGGAGGCCCTGGGTTCCTTCTGAGGCGGGGAACGAGGGCGTTTCTAGGCGATCGTCGACTGGGGGCGCTCGAGACGCGGTCGACGACCCTGGCGTACGGGTGACGGGGTCCGAGAGTCTTCGGAAGGGGTCCTTCGCGGGGAAGGAGAGCGGCGAGGTGACTGGGGACGAAGATGTCTTCGCAGGGAAGATCGTTGTGCCCGTCCCTGTTCCAAGGCTTCAATTCTGGTGTTCTGCTGCGCGATCAGCTGGTTTGTCTGGTTGATCAATGCAAACAGGGCTACGGTGCTCGGGTCCGCGTTGGGCGGCGGAGCAACTGGCTGGAGAGTGGTTTGTTGGTCGTCCGCGCGAACAATGTTGAGGGTAGCATCCTGGGAGTCCGGGGAGGCGGTCTGTCCGTCCCTTATGTCGCCTTCGCCGCCGTGGAGGATGATGGCGTCCTCACGGTGGTTCCCGTTCTCCAGTTGTGCGAGCACGGTGTCTAGAACCTGGCTGACGGTTGGATTCGTCATGTTGGTGATGAATAGAGGAAGCTTTGGTTTATCGAGGAGAAAAACGGGGAAGCTTATGAGTTCCCACAGACGGCGCCACTGATCGTACCTGGATCAGACAGTTACTGGTGGCCAACGACGTCCGTCGAACTCCGGCTCCGGTGAGGTTGAAGGACGGCCGGGGGGGGTGTACCTGCAAGACACTCCGACGATCAAGTAAGGTGGTTGTCAGAGAAAAGCAAGTACAGAGGTGAGTAAGAAAAGTGACTTAACCTGACCCTCTCAAGTGAGAGGGTATTTATAGAGAACCCCCAGCGCGGGGCCAACGGTTACTTGTATTGGGTTGGATTGTCAGGCCCAATCCAAGTAACTGCCAGGGCTTACGTGGCGTAGTGAAGACCAGCACGTGGTCTTCGCCCTGGGGTAACCGCTCCTAAATTTCCGGGATTAGGGCAGACCGAATCCTTCGGGAGTGGGAGGTTACTTGGAACGTGTCCACGTGGTACGGACCGTTAGACACTCCTCGCGGGGGAGGAGCCTTTTGTGTCGAGGACCTATCAAGCCGTGCGACGGACATGGCCTCGCGGGGAGGAGCCATGTCTGTCGAGGAGTGATATGTGGCATTCTCGCGGGGAGAAGCTGGTATGTCGGGGGAGTACCTCTCCGCCGGGGTGCGAGGTCCTCCTATCCTGTTGGCCCAAGTGCCCGACACTGTAAAGTGCCCGGGGGAAATGGTGGTATGCTCGCAGCAGTATAGTGCCCTGCAGAGGGGTCTTATTGGGCCTCCCCATGCCGTATGGGTTGGGCCTGCTCGACTGTTGGGCAGCCTCGGCCCAGTCCAGAACACTAATCATAATTACATAAGTAAGATGAAGCATACATGTTTCTCAATTTATGTTCATGGTATTCTTTATAAAAGTAAAAAGAACGATAACCTTTTTTACTTTCATGACTATTTCTAACAAACAAAAATAAAGTAACATGGCAATTTTTATTACAATAATTACATTTTAGAATATTTCATTTATAAATCCTATATGCATGACATAAGTTACTGATAACACTAAAATGCACTATATATTTGACTCCGATTGCACATGTTTTTAGTTGTTTATTTGTTATTTTCCCTTGTTATTATGGTATTTTGTTTTACTTTCAGATACATTGCCTGATTTGAGCTTGCAGTGAAGAAACGATGCAAAACAGAGCTAAAACGAAGATTTCCTGTGCAAATTGTACACTAGCCGTTTCACTCAGCGAACGCCATAGAGGATGCTGTTTGAGCAGTACGTTTCACCCACGTTCCAACGGTCAAGAAACACATTTTACTTTAATTATACACTCGGCGGACGCGGAGTGTGGGTCTGCGGGCGCCGACTGTTGTAACGTGGAAACAGTCAGAAACGTTAGAAGCAGTTACACACGAAGGAAATTATTACTCAATCGTTTCTCCATAATGCTGCGTGGCAGTTACAGCTTCATGATTACTATAAAAAGCCTTGCATTTTCACTTTTGGATTATCCAATCCTAGTTTCCAACCTTAGGCATAAAGTTCATTTTGTAAAGCAATAATCCGTCACATCGAGGGGGTTATTGTACTATTGTTGTTAGTTAGATTAGAGCAATCATAGTTAGGGGTATTTATATTTGAAGTTATTTACTTTCCCACAATTTACTTTCCAGCTCTGTACCAGATTCAGTCTCCGCTTTGGAGCAGGTTTCTTTTATAAATTGCATTTTATTATATTCCGCATCGCTTTTATATTCGTTTATTTTCCTGCACTGCTTTACATTCATTTATTTTCTGTCTCTACCCTTACTTTGTTATTTTAAGTTTCTGTGTGATCTGTTTATCTTTCGGAACTGAACTCAAGCGTGACACTTGTATTCATTCTCTCAAAATATACTCTCACACTTTGCATGTTTTTATCTTACAAATGCTTTACTTTGCAAACCAATTTATTGTTATGTTTTTAGTTACCATGTCCAACTAAATCCCTTGTGCTGGGATGTGAGGATCGTCGTTCCGACGGTACTCCACATGTCATCTCTTTAGAAATACTTTAGGGGCTATTTTTTATTTTAATTTAACTCTTTTGAACTTCAATTGATCGGTCATTACGTAAATGAGACCGTGTTTTTGTTTGCATAATGACTGTGACTAGATCGGGTAAGATCGAAAGTCGTCCGACATTTTAGAAAAGAGTTTGTTAGTTGTTAATTGATAAATACAGCGGATGCACTTTATTGATTAACTAGGAAAGTTTTATACTATTAGAAAGAGGTTTTAAACTATTTTCGGACGCGTTTATAGATTTAGGATCCGGTTGGCCGAGCATATGCCGGAAACCCTTTGGTATAAAATATTTTCAATTGAAAGCACTTTTTAACTAAGTCTTAGAGGTAATTACATAAAAAAGGACTTTATCACTTTAACGCAGAGAGCGACCGGTGCAGCGTGAGTGGCTGATATAGATTAAAGGTTAGGTCTGGTTCCGATCACGCTAACGCGGCGGATCCGTTTTAATTAACTATTTTTCAAAGAAGAAAACATTGCCCCGTAAGTGTTACTATTTAGATGATATGAGTATTGTTTGATTGACGTGAATTACATTCCAGTATAGTATTTATCTGATTTATTTCTATTTTCGTTTTGTAGAAAACTTTTACTCTGATATTCATTAGCCTTAGATAAACAACGTAACAATAGTAATCGATAGATTGACATTAGTCTCTGTGGGATCGATAAATCTTTTATATTACTCTGACGTAATCCGTATACTTGCGGATAACACGCATCAAGTTTTTGGCACCGTTGTCGGGGACCAATTACGTCAAAATTTCGTACTCTGTTGTTACACCGTCTAGACTAATGCATCCCTTAGCCGGTAAATGCAAATAACTCGCAGTATCGGAAGCTTAGTTGATCCATTAGAAGAACCTGAACGTTACGTCTGAGCTCGTCTTTTACTTCGAAAACTCAAAAGAGCAATGGCAGACGAAGAAAACGCTAAACCTCTTAAGGATTTCGCCCTACCCTCTAACGAAGAACCTCATTCTAATATAGTTAACCCAACTATACCAGCCAATAACTTTGAATTAAAACCATCTCTGTTACAATTAGTACAACAGAACCAGTTCTCAGGTCTTCCTACGGAAAACCCGAACCAACATCTTAAAGTCTTTATTCAACTAGCCGATACCTTAAAAGCGAACGGAGCTCCTCCTGAGGCAATACGTCTAAGACTATTTCCATTTTCCCTCAGAGATAGAGCCCAATCATGGTTAGATTCCCTTCCAGCAAACTCTATAACCACTTGGAATGACCTAAAGAAAGTATTCCTTGCTAGATACTTTCCACCGAATAAAACTGCTGTCTTACGAAACCAAATGACTCGATTTACCCAAAGCGAGGGAGAATCACTTTTCGATGCTTGGGAGAGATATAAAGAACTATTAAGAGCATGTCCACATCATGGCTTAAAACAATGGCTCATAATTCATACTTTTTATAATGGACTCATGTACAACACAAAGATGACCATAGACGTTGCCGCTGGTGGCGCTCTAATGAACAAACCCTACTCCGAGGCTAGCGCTCTCATTGAGGATATGGCACAAAACCATTACCAATGGGGGACCGAACGAGCACAAGTAGAGAAGAAAGAGACCAAAGGAGGTGTGTATGAAGTTAGTTGTTTTGACCATATGAACGCAAAGATGGACACTATAGCCCAAAAAGTAGAAAACCTAACTATCAATCCTACAGCAACTGTAGCAGCAATACAACCCGGATGTGAAATATGTGGAACTCTAGGACATACTGTAGTTGAATGCAACCTTTTAGCCGAGAGTACCGCATATCAGGTCAATTACGCCCAAGGAAACCCTTATTCAAACACATACAACCCTTAATGGAGAAATCACCCAAATTTTTCATATAAGAATAATAACCCTGCTCAAAATTCAACACCTCAAAAACCACCCAGTTTCCAAACTCAAAGACCCAACCAATCTGCACCATATGCTCCTCAGAAATCAAATTTTGAGAAAAAGATGGACGAATTCATCTCAGCTCAATTACAACAAAACAAGGAGTTCATGAACCAAAACATTCATATGAATGGACTAATTACCCAGTTGGGTACTAAACTCGATTCTGTAATTACCCATAACAAAATGCTTGAAACCCAAATCTCTCAAGTAGCACAATAACAATCTACTCATGCTACACCAGGAGGACAATTCCCTGGACAACCTCAACCTAATGCTAAAGGGCACGCGAATGCTGTAGCCCTAAGGAGCGGGACCACTTACGATGGGCCTATAAACCCTAGGTTGAATAATCCAGAACCTCCTAGGAAAGAGGTTGTAACTACACCTGAGAAAGAAATTGAGAAATCGGTGGAACCTGAGAAATCTAAGGATACGGAAGTTAAGGAGAAGGAAAGAGAAGAGAATGAAAAAATTTATGTACCACCTCCTCCTTACAAACCTCCGATTCCATACCCACAAAGACTTAAACAAACCAAATTGGATAACCAATATAAGAAATTCATAAAAGTGATTGAGAAACTCCACGTTGAGATTCCATTCACCGAAGTTATTACCCAAATACCATCTTATGCCAAATTCCTTAAAGACATTCTAACCAATAAACAAAGATTAGATGATCTTAAACCTTTATAATGTAATTCAATTGCGGAGAATAAGCTTGCTAAGAAAGAGAAAGACCCGGGAAGTTTTTCCATACCTTGTGTTTTGGGAAACCAAGTTATAGATAAAGCACTTCTGGACTTAGGAGCAAGTGTAAGTTTAATGCCTTTAGCCATTTGTAAAAGGTTAAACCTAGGAGAAATGCAACCGACTAGAATGTCTCTCCAATTAGCCGACAGATCAGTTAAATATCCAATTGGCATTTTGGAAGACGTCCTAGTTAGACTTGGTCAACTTTATATTCCAACGGACTTCGTCGTAATGGACATTAAGGAAGACGATGAGATCCCAATCCTTTTAGGTAGACCCTTCTTATCAACAGCTGGAGCTATAATAGATGTTAAGAAAGGAAAAATGACATTCGAGGTAGGTAATGAAAAAGTAGAATTTATACTATCCCCAATTTTTAAATGCACCGGCCATAGATGACTCATGTTATGCCATTGATATAATTGATGAATGCATAAGAGAATTAGATAAAGAAGATCCAGTAGAAACCATCAAACTACCTTCGATTCCCATAATGGAGGACGATGGATTTGAGCGCTTATCTGAACCTTACATAGATAACAGTCTTTACGAATGCTTGGCACTTACCCCACATCATTTGCCATGTCCGAAAAACCATCAATAGAGCTTAAGGAGATTCCTAAGAATTTAAGATACAAATTCTTAGACAAAGAATTAAACCGCCCAGTCATAGTCAGTGCCACGTTAGATGGTCCTGAAACTAATCAACTCTTAGATGTTTTAAGAAAATATCTCTCAGCTCTAGGTTATAATATCTCTGATCTCAAAGGAATAAGTCCTTCCGTGTGTATGCACCGAATTATGCTAGAGGAAGACGCAAAACCCTCCAGAGAACATCAACGAAGGATAAATCCTATAATGAGTGACGTAGTAAAAAGGGAAGTGTTAAAGTTGTTAGAGGCTGGAATAATTTACCAAATATCCGATAGTAAATGGGTAAGCCCCGTACATGTGGTACCTAAGAAAGGAGGTGTCACCGCTGTACAAAACGAAAAAGGAGAACAAATAGCCAAACGTATAGAAAATGGTTGGCGGATGTGTATTGATTACAGGAAGCTTAATAAGGTAACTAGGAAAGATCACTTCTCACTTTCATTCATAGACCAAATGCTCGAACGTTTAGCTAGGCATTCTTACTTTTTCTATTTGGATGGATACTCGGGATTCTTCCAAATACCCATTCACCCTGATGATCAAGAGTAAACAACCTTTACATGTCCCTATGGAACATTTGCTTACAGACGAATGCCATTTGGACTATGCAATGCCCCAGCTACCTTCCAATGTTGTATGACGTCAATCTTCGCAGATTTCCTTGATGAGATCATGGAAGTATTTATGGACGATTTCTCGGTATGTGGATCCAGTTTTAAAATCTGTTTAATAAACCTCGAGAAAATCCTGGAAAGATGCGTAGAAGTCAACCTCGTTCTAAACTGGGAAAAATGCCATTTTATGGTTACTGAAGGCATAGTACTAGGACACATAGTGTCCGAAAGAGGCATTGAGGTTGATAAAGCTAAAATAGAAGTAATAGAAAATCTTCAACCACCCAAAACCATTAGAGAAATCCGAAGTTTTCTTGGACACGCCGGTTTCTACCGACGCTTCGTTAAAGACTTCTCCAAAATAACTAAGTAATTAACCAACTTACTTATGAAAGACGCCGAATTTAAATTCGATGATAAATGTCTTGAAGCCTTTAAATACTTAAAACAAGCACTGATTTCCGCACCCATAATTCAACCTCCTGATTGTTACCAACCTTTTGAAATTATGTGCGATGCTAGCGATTACGCTATTGGCGCTGTTTTAGGACAAAAGAAGGATAAGAAACTCAATGTAATTTACTATGCCAGTTGGACTTTAGATGCGGCTCAGCTTAATTATGCCACCACCGAGAAGGAACTCCTGGCAGTAGTCTTTGCAATCGACAAATTCCGATCCTATTTAGTAGGAGCAAAAATCATAGTCTACACTGATCATGCAGCAATCAGATATCTATTAAGCAAAAAGGACGTTAAGCCTAGATTACTACGCTGGATCCTTTTACTTCAAGAATTTGATTTAGAGATCCGAGATAAGAAAGGCACTGAAAATGTGGTCGCTGACCACCTTTCAAGGCTTGAATATCTAAAACCAGATCTTGTTCCTATCAATGATGATTTCGCATACGATAGATTAGTAGGAGAAGTTAGAACTATCCATGATGAGGATCCTGACCCCTATTTAGAATTAGACATTGAAAAAGCTCTCGTAGTAACAACCATACCTTGGTACGCAAATTTTGTTAACTATCTAGCAGCTGATATCATACCACCTGATCTAAATTACCAACAGAAGAAGAAGTTCTATCACGACGTGAAACACTTCTATTGGGAAGAACCCCTCTTATTCAAAAGAGGCGCAGATGGAATTTTTCGTCGCTGTGTCCCTGAAGAAGAAGTAGAAACTATAATTAAACATTGTCACTCTTCACCATATGGTGGACATTTAGGCTCATCCAAAACATGCGCTAAAATACTTCAAGCAGGTCTTTTCTGGCCAACTTTATGGCACGATGTTCATGCCTACATTGTAAGATGTGACAGATGTCAACGCACAGGGAACGTCTCAAGAAGAGATGAAATGCCTCTAAGAAACATTCAGGAGGTAGAACTCTTCGATGTTTGGGGTATAGATTTTATGGGACCTTTTCCATCTTCGATGGGAAACAAGTATATCTTAGTAGCTGTTGATTACGTATCCAAATGGATTGAAGCTATAGCTTCACCCACCAACGATACTCGCGTAGTCATTAAACTGTTTAAAAACTATATATTCCCTAGGTTTGGAGTACCTCGATTAGTAATAAGTGATGGAGGATCGCACTTCATATCTAGGATATTCGAAAACCTTTTAAAGAAATATGGAGTTAAACACCGAGTAGCCACACCTTACCACTCGCAGACTAGTGGACAAGTAGAAGTATCAAATAGGGAAATAAAACAAATCTTAGAGAAAACCGTATCAATTTCTAGAAAAGATTGGTCCTTAAGACTACAAGAAGCCTTGTGGGCTTATAGAACCGCTTTTAAAACCCCTATAGGAACAACCCCATATTAATTAGTCTACGGAAAATCTTGCCATTTACACTTTGAGCTTGAACATAAGGCCTACTGGGCCATAAAAGCTCTTAATATGGATTACTTGACAGCCGGAGATAAACGTATTCTAGATATCCACAAATTAGAAGAGTTACGCCGAAATGCTTATGAAAATGCCGTAATATATAAAGAAAGAACTAAAGCATGGCATGACAAAAGGATTGCCAAAAAGGAGTTCAACGTAGGCGATCCTGTACTACTTTTCAATTCTAGGTTACGATTGTTTCTAGGTAAGTTACGCTCGAGGTGGACTGGACCCTATGAGGTCACCAAAGTCCTGAAATCTGGAGCATTTGAAATTGCAAATCATTCATGTAGTCCCTTTCTAGTGAATGGACACAGATTGAAACCCTACTATGGAGGTGACATACCTACCTACTACTCTGGTCACACTCTGATAGACCCACCTATAGCAACATCCACAACGTAAGTTTTACATTCGTCCAGCTAACGACGTAAAATAAGCGCTGCATGGGAGGCAACCCACGGCTTTCTTTTCATTATTTTTATTTATGCATATAATTTATTTCAGAAAAAGAAAAAGATTTATTATTTATATTATTTGACTAACTGGACTGACTTATGAAATGTCTATGTTTACAGGTTACAGATCACATCATCTCAGATATTCTACACTAAGTTTCTTTTCAGGATGCAGAGCTATAATGACATGCACATCGTGTTCAGAGATGACGAACAGAGGAAGAAATATGTAGTCCTTTCTGAGAGACCGATCCTACCCACTAGGTACCCTGACCCAAACTGTCTAACAGCCTTAGCTATTGAGGCTAGTGTGAGGTACCTTTGTCACCAGCTCCAGTGGGATGAATATTCTGAAGCAATGAATGTAACCTATAAGCATCTAACCTTAGAGTTTCTCAGTTCACTCATTTATGACCCCTACAGTGGAAGAGGTTACAACAGTGGAAGCATAAGATTCAAACTATTTGGAAACGAGTATACACTTAACCACATGGATTTTGCTAGATTACTTGGTTTTCAGTGTGGCATGGATGCAATCCATTTTATGCATGAAACCAATGTTATGCAAGATGAGCTTGATGGATTCTGGAGCAAAATCACCGGTGGAGGAGGTCCTGATCCTTCCACCCAGTTAGCAAACAAAATCCATAATCCAGCTTTCCGTTATTTCCAAATGATCCTAGCCGAGACTTTCTTTGGTAAAAGTGAAACCGAGAACCAGGTTACCGAAGAAGAGATTCTGATGCTCTTTTGTACTGCTGAGTCACGCCCATTAGCCAGTGGTAATTTTCTGATGTATAACCTATACTTGAATGCTGAATATACCAGAGGACCCATCCATGTAGGCGGTACTGTTACACACATAGCTTATGCCCTAGGTCTACCCAACAAGCTAACTCATCTTACCTCCCATTGTGGCTACACCTTAATTGACATTAATTATTGCCTTGACCGTGGCCTTATCAGGAGAGCATTCTTTAGTGTAGATAACTTTAAGCTCCTAATAGACAACGAAGTCATTCACTACTTTGGTTTGCCAAACCACACCCGGACAAGTGTTCATGACAAAGCTAACTGGTCATACGCTTTGGAAGGCCAAGAAGAGACACCCATCCGACATAGGACCCCACCTGTGCCTGAGTACCATCCTACACCCTATCCTGAAAGGACTACTGTCTATTCCTCTAACATTAATCTGCAACGCAGGGACATATATTCAGAGTTTGACGCTATGCGCAAGGAAATCATTTCTCTTCGCGAAGAATGCGCCGAGCTCACCTTACAGATACAGATCTCAGACGCAACAAATGCTTCATCATATGATCTTTTATACCAGGAGATTTGCGATCTCAGACGCCAGCTTGCAGAAGCACGGGCACCTTGTCCTCACATGAGTCAGGGTGTCCGCCGACAGTCTTTCTAGAAGATATTCAGGAGCTCTGGGTCATAGCTCACACTTTGTGTGGAGAGACTTACCACATGCTTATTATGATAGTTTATTTTTACCTTTACCGCATTCTTATTTTTACTGTTATTATCAGACTATTAGTAGATTTAATTTTCCATCGTTATTATTAGACTCATTGCATCCATATGCTATATGCGAGTGTCATATTATTTCAAGTTATAATAAATATCTACATTATTGAAATCTATTGGTAATATTTAAGAATTTTTACTTTTATAATTTAAAAATTTTTTAGAGTTAATAATATAATTGTTATTTAATTCCTGCATTCACATTTTACAATTATATAAAATCATAACTAAATAAACAAAATATTCTCTTTGTTTCTTACATGTACCAATATGCTATAGACACCCTAAGGAATGATTCATGGACCAACCAAAGCCCAATCCCGTGTCAGCCCATTTTACACAGTCCGCGGACGCGGGCCCCTACTTGGCGGACGCTGAGGCGTCTTGGGATTTTAATGGACCAGAATAAGAAAACCCCCATTTTTGCCACTCTCTTCATCTTCTACCTCCAATAATTTCGATTTTAATCACCATAAAACCCCACTAATCCATTAAAATTCCTTATTTCATAACTTCCTCACTGCCATTACACCTTCCATTCCACATTATCTCTATAAAAACCATAGATTTCACCCAAATCTACAAAAACCCAAATTACCCATTTTCCATAACCAAACCTTCATTTCACTTCAACAATGGCAAGGGAAGAACAAGGAAACATCGTTTTTCGAGAAGGAGAAGACGGAGTCAAGCAATGGAAAAAATGGGACAGACTGCAGACACGCAACATTCTTGCGACGAGGTACATTAATGATATCTGTCTATATAACCTTGGTATACGGTATAGCGTATTTTATCTGTTAGAGAATTTAAAATTAGATAGTATATTTATTCACAAGGAGCCTACTTATGAAAGGCTAACCCACGAATTTTTGAGTTCTTTGGAGTACACTGTCAGAGATAACACTGCTAGCACTGTAGGCAGAGTGAGGTTTAGGATGTTCAATATTGAATACATTTATACCATTGATGCGCTTGCTGAGTTATTAGGATTCCATTACGGGAATAGTGTAGTTTGTGAGGCACCCATACACACAAATTGGTCGACTGAGGCTTTCCAACTGTGGAGAGACATCACAGGTCATACCACTTATTCCTTTGACAGAAATTTAGCTTCAGATATCCACAACCCAGCCATACGGGTATTCCGCCTTTTATTAGCTGATATTATTTTTGCTCGTGAAAATTCTAACAAGATGAATTCCAAAGAATTTATATTTTTACAGGCTGCTTTATATAGAAAAAGATTAAATCCTGTACCATTTATGATAACACATATGCGGGCTATTGAGAAAAAGGGAAGCACCGTGACATTTGGAGGATTGATTACCTTCATTGCACGAGCCCTCCACCTGGACACTGAGTTGGCCACGTTGGAACCGCTCCTGCCTCGCACCATTGATTTAAAATTTCTGAGAGACATGCGTTTATGCAAAACGAGGCCGGAAGGAGGTTATACCCTCATGGTTCACAACGCTGCCATCCCGAGTGTCGCTTTACCTCGCTCAAGTCGCACTGATGTGCGCAAAAGAGGAAACTGGCTCTATGATTTGAGGGCTGCTCCTATTTTAGGTCCGTTATTACCAAACGTCCCTGAGGACGAAGGAAACGAGACTGATGATGAATATGACCGTATGGAGCAGTCTCTCATTCAGGTATCACCTGCACACAACCCGCATGTTACTAACCGTCCTGTAGGTGCTTCTTCCGGATTTTATATCACCAAAGAAATGTGGCTAGCACAGCAAGCCAGAGAAGAAGAGCGTGATGGCATGTTCTATGCCATGTACCAACAACAGCAGGAGATGATGGACTTTATGCGGGAGTCACAGCAATCTACTCTTGAGAGCTTCCAAGCACTTAGAGATCAAAATGCATCTCTAGTAGAGAGGATTGAGCAGATGGAGCTGTCACATACCACCCGACACCGCAATAGAAGTCGTCGTCCCAGACGTTCAGAGCATGGTGGAGAAGGCCCCAGTGGCCGACATGATTGATTGCCCGGTTTCACCTATCCCTTTCTCACTTTTATCGAAACATTGAGGACAATGTTCGGTTTAAGTGTGGGAGGAGATATTTACTGTTTTTAGTTGTCTTTACTATTTCTATTTTATTATTGCTTTCTAGTATAGTTTAGTTTGTTTTAAAAAAATTTCACATGTGTTTGACGAGTCATTTGGTGTAGTTTGTCTATTTTCCCAATTCTTGAGCCTTAACAAAAAAAATTTAGCAAAGAAAACAACATTTATTTTGGAAATTTGGGCTATTAGGACAAGTAAGTATCATTTTCAAAGGCTTGGGAAAACTTTTTGAAAAATCGATATCGTTTTTACACCGTAAGTTCCTTAAATATAGGAACCTATCCAATTTTTTTATACGGTGGCCTTAAAATCTCACCCTTCATCACTTACCCTTAAGTAGTTTATCCTAGCAGTCAGCACCATCTTAGCCACCGCTAAGTGACAAACCGATGCAAATAAGTAAAATCCTGCAAAATAAAAAGAAAAGAGAAAAAAAATCCAAGAAGATGCTAAAGTATCTTTAGAAAAATTGCAAGAAAAATTATATATCAAAAAGTTAAAAAAAATTGCAAAAAGTATCAAATTTGTGATAATAATAGGATCAGGATTACCACAGGTTATGTTCACCATGCGAGTGAAAGATAACGAGTTTAATGTGACTGCGCCTGAATGAAAAGGGGTAAGAAAGGAATGAGTAAGCTAGGCCTAAGTATAACATCATGGTTTGGATTGGTTTGTATAGGAGAGGAACTTATGCCCGCAAATCGCGGAAAGTGTCATTACGATACCCTTAGTTCATGAGTTAGTACCTACTGATGTATCATTGATCAAACTTAAGTCTTTAGCCTAGATAAGATACTTGTATGTTTGCTGTTTTTCTTTTTCTGCTTATGAGAGTTTGCTTGAGGACAAGCAAAGGTTTAAGTGTGGGAGAATTTGATAACACTAAAACACACTATATATTTGACTCCGATTGCACATGTTTTTAGTTGTTTATTTGTTATTTTCCCTTGTTATTATGGTATTTTGTTTTACTTTCAGATACATTGCCTGATTTGAGCTTGCAGTGAAGAAACGACGCAAAACGGAGCTAAAACGGAGATTTCCTGTGCAAATTGTACACTAGCCGTTTCACTCAGCGAACGCCATAGATGATGCCGTTTGAGCAGTACGTTTCACCCACGTTCCAACGGTCAAGAAACACGTTTTACTTTAATTATACACTCGGCGGACGCGGAGTGTGGGTCGGCGGGCGCCGACTGTTGTAACGTGGAAACAGTCAGAAACGTTAGAAGCAGTTACACACGAAGGAAATTATTACTCAACCGTTTCTCCATAATGCTGCGTGGCAGTTACAGCTTCATGATTACTATAAAAAGCCTTGCATTTTCACTTTTGGATTATCCAATCCTAGTTTCCAACCTTAGACATAAAGTTCATTTTGTAAAGCAATAATCTGTCACATCGAGGGGTTATTGTATTATTGTTGTTAGTTAGATTGGAGCAATCATAGTTATGAGTATTTATATTTGAAGTTATTTACTTTCCCGCAATTTACTTTCCCGCTCTGTACCAGATTCAGTCTCCGCTTTGGAGCAGGTTTCTTTTATAAATTGCATTTTATTATATTCCGCATCGGTTTTATATTCGTTTATTTTCCTGCACTGCTTTACATTCATTTATTTTTTGTCTCTACCCTTACTTTGTTATTTTAAGTTTCTGTGTGATCTGTTTATCTTTCGGAACTGAACTCAAGCGTGACACTTGTATTCATTCTCTCAAAAAATACTCTCACACTTTGCATGTTTTTATCTTACAAATGCTTCACTTTGCAAACCAATTTATTGTTATGTTTTTAGTTACCATGTCCAGCTAAATCCCTTGTGCTGGGATGTGAGGATCGTCGTTCCGACGATACTCCACATGTCATCTCTTTAGAAATACTTTAGGGGCTATTTTCTATTTTAATTAAACTCTTCTGAACTTCAATTGATCGGTCATTACGTAAATGAGACCGTGTTTTTGTTTGCATAATGACTGTGACTAGATCGGGTAAGATCGAAAGCCATCCGGCATTTTAGAAAAGAGTTTGTTAGTTGTTAATTGATAAATACAGCGGAAGCACTTTATTGATTAACTAGGAAAGTTTTATACTATTAGAAAGAGGTTTTAAACTATTTTCGGACGCGTTTATAGATTTAGGATCCGGTTGGCCGAGCATATGCCGGAAACCCTTTGGTATAAAATATTTTCAATCGAAAGCACTTTTTAACTAAGTCTTAGAGGTAATTACATAAAAAAGGACTTTATCACTTTAACGCAGAGAGCGACCGGTGTAGCGTGAGCGGCTGGTATAGATTAAAGGTTAGGTCTGGTTCTGATCACGCTAACGCGGCGGATCCTTTTTAATTAACTATTTTTCAAAGAAGAAAACATTGCCCCGTAAGTGTTACTATTTAGATGATAGGAGTATTGTTTGATTGACGTGAATTACATTCCAGTATAGTATTTATCTGATTTATTTCTATTTTCGTTCTGTAGAAAACTTTTACTCTGATATTCATTAGCCTTAGATAAACAACGTAACAATAGTAATCGATAGATTGACATTAGTCTCTGTGGGATCGATAAATCTTTTATATTACTCTGACGTAATCCGTATACTTGCGGATAACACGCATCAAGTTTTTGGCGCCGTTGTCGGGGACCAATTACGTCAAAATTTCGTACGCTGTTGTTACACCATCTAGACTAAGTCATCCCTTAGCCGGTAAATGCGAATAACTCGCAGTACCGGAAACTTAGTTGATCCATTAGAAGAACCTGAACGTTACGTCCGTGCTCGTCTTTTACTTCGAAAACTCAAAAGAGCAATGGCAGACGAAGAAAACGCTAAACCTCTTAAGGATTTCGCCCTACCCTCTAACGAAGAACCTCATTCTAGTATAGTTAACCCAACTATACCAGCCAATAACTTCGAATTAAAACCATCTCTGTTACAATTAGTACAACAAAACCAGTTCGCAGGTCTTCCTACGGAAAACCCGAACCAACATCTTAAAGTCTTTATTCAACTAGCCGATACCTTAAAAGCGAACGGAGCTCCTCCTGAGGAAATACGTCTAAGACTATTTCCATTTTCCCTCAGAGATAGAGCCCGATCATGGTTAGATTCCCTTCCAGCCAACTCTATAACCACTTGGAATGACCTAAAGAAAGTATTCCTTGCTAGATACTTTCCACCGAGTAAAACTGCTGTCTTACGAAACCAAATAACCCGATTTACCCAAAGCGAGGGAGAATCACTTTTCGACGCTTGGGAGAGATATAAAGAACTATTAAGAGCATGTCCACATCATGGCTTAAAACAATGGCTCATAATCCATACCTTTTATAATGGACTCATGTACAACACAAAGATGACCATAGACGCTGCCGCTGGTGGCGCTCTAATGAACAAACCCTACTCCGAGGCTAGCGCTCTCATTGAGGATATGGCACAAAACCATTACCAATGGGGGACCGAACGAGCACAAGTAGAGAAGAAAGAGACCAAAGGAGGTGTGTATGAAGTTAGTTGTTTTGACCATATGAACGCAAAGATGGACACTATAGCCCAAAAAGTAGAAAACCTAACTATAAGTCCCACAGCAACCGTAGCAGCAATACAACCCGGATGTGAAATATGTGGAACTCTAGGACATACTGTAGTTGAATGCAACCTTTTAGCCGAGAGTACCACAGATCAGGTCAATTACGCCCAAGGAAACCCTTATTCAAACACATACAACCCTGGATGGAGAAATCACCCAAAATTTTCATATAAGAATAATAACCCTGCTCAAAATTCAACACCTCAAAAACCACTCAGTTTCTAAACTCAAAGACCCAACCAATCTGCATCATATGCTCCTCAGAAATCAAATTTTGAGAAAAAGATGGATGAATTCATCTCTTCACTCTATTTTTTATATGACCTTTCTTCCCACATATCTTCTTTCATTCTTGTGTTGAAAAACGTGTTGCTTATCATGATTTATGAATTTTTTTAATTTTCAGACCAATAACATCATATCTTCACTAATATTTGAATATTTGCCTTATTCGTCTTTGAGAGCTAACAATTTTTTCTTCTTGTTGCCTTCTTCATCACAGATTTTCCTCTTTAGCTCCATTTTGTATTCCTGCAACGTTCTAAATAAGGTGGCCAAATCCATAAAAGACATGTCTCAAGATTCAAAATCTGTAGTGACTTACGTTGCCAACACAATTTAAGCATCTAAGAACTTTTATAAACATATTTTGTTGAAAAAATACATCAAATCCAAGCTCAAAAGGATCCAAAACTAACTATAGAGACTTGATTATTTTTATCATGTCTAGATCGAACAACAAACGCAAAGATATTACAACCATATCCTCTTCCAGGAGGATTTCCACTGGTTCCAAAAGTCTCATGACAAATGGATCAAATTAAAAAAAACACTTCTTTTTTACATGCTAAAACCATCAAAAGACAAAAGTGGAATAAAATACACTAAATTAAAGGCATTTAGAGAAACCGTAGCACTGCCATCCATCAGGAATCTCATAATTATTTTAAATACGCCTTCTTCTGTAATGACATCAACACACTCACCTTTCAAACTAGTCACCACCATCCGCTGATAGAAGTCGAGATAACTTCCCTCATCAATCTGGTCACCAAAGGTGGTGTCACTAACTCCTTAAATTCAATGAAGCCTCTTAAAGCCCCTGATCTCGATAGGTTTCAATGCATTTTTTAAACAGTACTGGAACACTATGGGCAATGATGACTCTAATTTGGTCAAGTATGCTTTCTCCTTCAAGTATTTTGATCCCCCCATCTATGAAACTTTAATAGAATTCATCCCTTAAGTTGATACTCTAACAACCTTTAAAGATTTAAGACCTATAAGCCTATGTAAAATTGTGTTCAAAATTGTTACCAAAGTTTTGGTTAACCGTCTTTGACCTTTCCTTTGCACTTTTATCAGCCCCTGCCAAAACAATTTCCTGCTATGTAGGGGTACTAGTGACAAGGATATTATCTTGCACAAAATTGTTCACTACGTGCGTAAGAGGAAGAAGAAAAAAAGGTGATGTTTCCTTCAAATTTGATATGGAAAAGACTTTTGATAATGTTAATTAGGAGTTCCTTAGAAGCTACTAGAGAGACTTTAGATTTCCTTCACTCACCATTTATCTCATTATGCACTACATCATATCTTCATCTTTATCTATTTTATGGAATAAGAATAAAGCTCTAGTCTTTAAGCCTTCTCATGGACATGGAGAAGTTTTCTATTTCCATCACTGATGTTTTTCGTAATGGTTATTGGAATCCAATTTTATCTCTAAAAGTATACCTCATATCTCACACTTTCTATTTGTGAATTATTCTCAAAATCAAAGAAGTCTCAAATTATTGCTATTGCTACCCTTTTGGACATATTTAGTCATGCTTAAAGTATGAAAATCAATTTCTCTAAGTCTCGTGCTTTCAACTCTTCTGGTATCCCTCATACTAAAATCAATCGACTGGCTACCTCTAATATTTGTTGTACTAATTTTGTAAATAAATACCTTGGTTTTCCTATTCTCAAGATTAGAGCTAAAAGATCTAATTTTAACTCCATCTTAGAAAAATGCAAACACACACGGCTTCTTGGAAAAACAAGCTTCTCAACAAGCCTGATAGATTACTCCTTTCTACATTGGTACTCAGTTATATCCCTATTCCCTATTACTACATGCATTTCAATTGGATCCTACAAAATATTTGTGACATAATTTGAAAGGGAACTACCACAAATGATACTCATTTGGTTGGTTGAAAAAAAATTAAACACCCCAGAAAGTTAGGTGCCCTAGGGGTTCAATCAACTAGAGATTCAAACACGGTCCTCTTAAAAAACCTGGATGGAACATCTCATATCTCATAAGTATGTGTTTGGTTCCCATTTACTCTGCATTTATGCCACTATAGGTTGCTATACTTGGAATTCTATTATCATACAAAAGATAGCGCGAAAAGATAGGTATGACTAGAGGCTTGGGTCAGCTCCTCTTATTTCTGATACAACCAGTGAACATTCTCAACCTGGTATCATGGACTATATGCTTCAGATGTGGCCTAAAGGAATAGTCATTCTTCATTATTTTCTTGGTTGTACCTTGGGTTTAATCATCCAAATTTTTTTTTACTCAAGATGGAAATTTTTGGATAAAAAATGAGATACACGGTAGCTATCACAACCTTTTTGCTTCAATAATCTAATGGGCTAGGAGAAAATTTTATTCTTCGTGTATATATCATGAAATCATCCTTATAAATCGACTCTCCTTGGTTATCCACTCCATAGAGGACTCCTTTCACATTTACTTCAGTAAACATCAAACAAAGCAAACAAACAAACAATCATTTCATCAAGTGGAACTTCTACAACTTTTCCTAAACTATTATTAATGTTGATGGAAGTTGTAATTGCACACCAACCCATACTAGCTTTGACGGCACCTTTCACACCTCATCTATAACTTGACAATGCGGCTTCTCTAGATTCATACCAAATTCTTTAGACATCCTTCATGCAAAACTTTGGGTTATTCATAAAGTTGTCTCACTAGTCAAAGATATGAATATTATTGACTCGACATGCTACATAGACTCATCCCTCACCGTCAGCTTCATCCAGACCCCTTCGGAAAAGTATCATAAACATGCAATGTTATAAAAATATTAAAGACATCTTCAAATCTACATAATATTTTTTAAGCTGGATATACATTCAAATATACACTTAAAAATGATCAATTGCTTTTAAAATCTTATTTAATTGTAATAAAATACGACACTTTTTTTATTCATTAATCTCTTACACAAAATTGCTTTTAAAATTTTACGCTCGCAGAAGCATATCCACAAAAAGAAAAAGAGTAAAAAATTCAAAAATAAAACTGACAAAATCATAATTCAACTTGTAATTTTTTATAAGGACAAAATTTCAAACTCTCTCGTACAATTAAAATTTTTAAGAAGAAAATTGCAAACCCACCAAATTATAATTTTTGAACAGAAAAACTGTAAACTCTCTCTTAAATACAATTTTTGAATTGAAAAATTACAAACTCTCTATCAGTTACAATTTTTGGACGAAAAAATTGTAAATTCTCTCAACAAATTATTTTTGAACTAAAAAAAATAGAAAATCCTCTCAACAAACTATTTTTTAACGGAAAAATAGAAAACTCTCTCTTAACACACAACTGCCGAAATCCCCAATACACCCAAAAGACTACACTTTGTTGTTGTGTAAAAAATTAAAACTAACTATCTATGTTTATATTAATACTCAAATTCTATTTTCTTCCTACTATTCGATGTGGGACTTGGATGATATACTTTTTCACCAACAAATCCTCTCTTCGTCCAAAGTCTCACATATCTTCACTTTGTCTTTAACTTCATCTTTAAAACGATCATTATAATTATAATAATTAGCCACATTTGTAAAACTATTACTCTTCAATATTTTTGTCTTTTTCCTCCCTTGATCAGAGTTTTTGTTACTCTTCCCTCCTCCCTTAATCAAAACTCAACTCTGATACCAGTTGTTGAAAAAATAACAAAAAATAAATAAATTTCTCTTAACACACAACTGTCGAAATCCCCAATACACCCAAAAGAGTACATTTTGTTGTTGTGTAAAAAATTAAAACTAACTATCTATGTTTATATTAATACTCAAATTCTATTTTCTTCCTACTAATCGATGTGGGACTTGGATGATATACTTTTTCACCAACAAATCCTCTCTTCGTCCAAAGTCTCACATATCTTCACTTTGTCTTTAACTTCATCTTTAAAACGATCATTATAATTATAATGATTAGCCACATTTGTAAAACTATTACTCTTCAATATTTTTGTCTTTTTCCTCCCTTGATCAGAGTTTTTGTTACTCTTCCCTCCTCCCTTAATCAAAACTCAACTCTGATACCAGTTGTTGAAAAAATAACAAAAAATAAATAAATTTCTACGCACGTGGAAGCAAACTCACAAATAGAAAAAGAGAAAAAAATTCAAAAATAAAATTCACAAAATCATAATTATTCAACTAAGTAATTTTTTTTACAAGAACAAAATTACAAATCCTCATATACAATTGCAATTTTTAAGGAGAAAATTGCAAACCCACCAAATTACAAGTTTTGAATGGAAAAATTGTAAACCCTCTCTTAATTATAATTTTTGAACGGAAAAATTGCAAACTCTCTCAACAAACAAACTATTTTTAAACGGATTATTAAATTTAATTCACCTCAAGTTAGTTTAGAACTGAAACAGAGTGATTTGCACAAGAGTGGAGTGATCACGTTAGTTTAGAACTGAAACTGAGTGATTTGCACAAGAGTGGGGTGATGGGTCATCATGAGGAGAAAATATACACATTGGGTCAAACACTCATTTAAAGGTCAAAGATTCACCTAAACAGATGAGAGAGACATCACATAATTATCCAAAACCTTAAAGTGATAGGTGTATGGATCTTCTCACTTATAAAATACTAAATCTCCACTTTTTTTAAATAATGTGAAACTTATAACTCACACTTGTTTCTCAACACAACTCACATTTGTTTTTCAACTATTAAAACAATGAATGTAAACTTCTTATTTGATTTATGTTTACATTTCAAGCATTCTATGTCAAAATTTCTTCCATACCATGTGTCGTACCTCGAAAAATGAGAACGACCTCGCGAAGCGCAATCGCACGCCTGCGGGATGGACTTAATAGAGTCGCCACCGATCTTTATTTATTCCATAGAGGGAAAGGGAAAATATCGAATAAAACCCTTAAAAGAAAGGATAAGAATATGGTCATTGCAACCATTGTCTGGGTTCGGGAGTCGATTACGCAAGGGGAAGGTATTAGCACCCCTCACGTCCGTTGTACTCAACGGGAACCATTTAGTTAGGGTTAAATGAGTGTTAGTTTAAGGTTTGTTTCTAATCTTCTATTTATTGGGATGGAAAAAGGGAGAAATATTTTCATATTAAAGAGAAATGACCTAAAGGTTTTTATTACTAGGGGGCTCGACAAGACTTCACAATCTCGTGCCTACGTATCCTCATAGTGCACTGAGGAACTCAGAGCCTTCGTAGTTCGGGGCTACGATGAAAAAATGAAAAGGTGGAGTCCAAGAAGGCATTGGATGTAAAGGAAACAAAAAAAGGAAAAAGGTTGAATCCAATAAGGCATTGGATGTAAAGGAAAAAGTTAAAAAAAGAAAAGTTGGCTCGCTAGGATCTCGCAATCCTATGCCTACGTATTCTCAAGATGAACTTGAGAAATCAGAGCGTCCGTAGTTCTGGCCACTACGGTAAAAAGCTTGAAAGCAAAGCTTGTGAGGATTGGTTGTTTAGGAGAAGAGATTAATGGTTATCTCTTAAGAAAGGATTTGAATGAAGGGTTAAAGGTTGGCGAAGGAGAAGAGATTAATGGCTATCTTTTGTGAAAGCTAATGGTTTAAAAGTGGCTTGAATATGTTTTAAGAATGCAAAAGGGTTATGCCAGAGTGCTAGACTCTAACAGTCCTTTTCATTCAAGATTGATTGTAAAATTGTTCGTTGAACAAAGAACATTGATAGTGATCAATGGTTCAAGAGTTGCGCCAAGATGCTAGATCTCAACAGCTCTTATTGGTCCAAGTTATTGTTAAGTGTCTTAAGGATGAAAGAAAGGAATGACCGGCTATCTCAATGCGCAAGGCTTGAGACCAATCATTCAAGGGCTATGCTAGAATGCTGGATTCCAACAGTCCTTTTCTTTCGTATTGATTAAGAAAAAGTTTGATGGACGATGAACGCTTGATGAAATCAATCGTTCAAAGAGTTGTGTCGAGATGCTAGATCTTGACGACTCTTATTTGTCGAAGTTAATAAAAATTGTTTAATAAAATAAAAATCGAAATGGTCTCGTCTTAATCACGATTTAATCGAGGAATCGATAATCTTGATATTCAACTTTCATTGACCAAATAATAGAAAATGAAATATGGCCTCATATTTATCAAGATTTTTAGTGATTTGAATAAAATCAATAAATCAAGATTTTTTTATATATCATTGGCCCAAATAAAAATAAAGAAAATGGGCTCAAAGTGAAAATGAAGCCGGTCTCATCTAAATAAGGATTTTAGATCGATAAATCAAATACCTTTTTAATTAAATTTTCATTGACCGATAAAATAAACAAAAACAGCCTCATATAAATCAAGATATTTAGTGACTTGCAATAAATCAATAAAATCTAGAACTTTTAATGTCATAGGCCCAAAAATGAAGAAAATAAAATAAGAGTAGAATTAAAACTTTAAAATAGGTAAACAAAATCAAAATAAGACTAATCAATTTTAAAACTACCAAAAACTCATTAGAAATTATTTTAAAACAAATTAAGTAATGACAAAAATGAAGACAGAGTTTAAGAGAACAAGGATTAATTCACAAATAATTAAAATGGTAACAAAATAATTAAAAAAAACATCTAACAAAATATTATTAACAAAAATATCATAAGTTTCTAAAAAAAGAAATGTGGTGCAAAAGGAACAGGGGCTGAACGTGACTCTCCCCTCATTTTTCTATGAAAAAGTTTTTTATCTTATTTCATTTTACATAATAAAAAAACACACAAATCAATTAAATGATATTTAATAACAAAATAGAAAAAAAAAGTAGGTTGACCGTGTCACACCAAATTAACTCTTAAATTGTTATTTTTTATTTTAACTAATTTCAGGTTAAAAGAAAAAAAAGGGCATAAACAAAACAACATAGAGAAAAAATAAATCTTTCTTGGTTTTCTTTTTTATATTTTTTTAATTTAATGATATTAAAAGAGTGGCATGAATTAACTGAAATAAAATGCAATAAAAAGAAATAAATAATAAAGATTCAATACATGAAACAGACAGAAACACTCTCTCACCGTCTCTGATCTTTTTTACCATAAAAAACTATAGCCATGGCTTTCTACCTCAGAAATTCAACAAAAATTGATCAAACAAAAATGCCTACTCAAACGATTTTCTCCCCTTAATTCGAATATAAACCTCAATCTCCCCAAAATCCGAGCCAGTTGCACTTAAATCCAAAAATAGTTTTCAAAACCTAAATATTCAAACGGAAATTAAATGGGGATGGAGCTCGATTTCAAGCAATTGATTGAGGAATAAAGATCAGTACAACACAGGTGAAACACTCGGAAAAAAAAATGGGGAAACTCACATGGTCGGAGCTAGTCCGACGGCTCTGACTCCGGTACGGTCAAGACTTCAGGCACGCTTCAGTCTCTTCTCTGCTTCGTTTCTTACACACTCTTCCTCTTCTTCTTCTTCCTTTCTGATTTGAAATTGGCTAGATTATGAGTTCTGTTGTTGCTTGTTGTCGGTGATGGCGGAGACGGAAGATGACGGAGCTGCAGAAAGAAAGAGGTGCGGTTTACTGATTTCTTGTGAGTTTGGATTGAAGATGGAAGCTCCTTTTTGTGTTGAACTTATTGTTGGTTTATGAAGGTTGAAATTTTGTGAGAGGTTTAAAGGTTATCAGCAGAAAGAAAGTTAGTTTTTTTGTTTTTTGCAGAGGTCTTGATGCCTGGACCTTTTGGTTTGGAGATTTGTGGCCTCTGTTATAGGTGTGGAGCAGTTTCTTTTTAGGTGAATTTTTTTGTTTCTGAATTTTCTTCTGTGTATTGGTTTGTGAACACTGTCTATTTGAAGTGTTTGTTTTTGAACTGGTTTATGCCGTTGTTGAAACGTCTTTGTTACTTGTGTGCAGAGGTTTGGCGTGTTCGCAGGTTTTGGCATCTTGGGAGGAAGCATTGTGTTGTTGCAAGCAAGTCTTTGGACAGCAGGTTAGAGCAGAGGTTTGTTCTTGTGAAAGTTTTGGAGTTTATGGATCAGTAGGCATAAGGCGCAGAAGTTGGAAAAGGACACATCCCAAGTGGCTTGTAATGTTTATTTTATTAATTGCCATCTTGACCAATTCAAATGAGCGGACTGTATTATTATTTTGTATTTTTTATGGATTATAATGGTTTAAAAAGAAAAACAAAGTGATGGGCCTTATTGACTTATAATAATAAAGAGGTGATTTAGGTTTTTTTTGTAATTTTTGCAATCTTTGAAAATTAGTTAAGTTAAACTAAATTAAACACAGACTAAAAATCGAAATGAAGATAAAACTTTAATTACGATTAAAACTAAAGCTAAATTAAAATTAAAATAAATCACAAATACACTAAAAATTACAATTAAATTAAATTTAAAATGAGGTAAAAATAAACTATATTAAAAAACTAAATGGAGAAGAACTAATTTTAAAAAAGTACTATATTGAGATTAAACTGAAAAATTATCTGAATAATGCTAAAACAAAAAAAAAAAAAAAATGGAATGGAATAATGAGAAATGGCTAAAATACATGATTAACAATGTTTAACCAAAAATGCGAAAATGGCTCATGTAAAATGATATGCATACGATCTGAATATCTAAGGGTAAAATTTAGAGTATAACAGTTGCCCCTATTTAAATAACTTCACCGGATGGCACAAGGAATGGAGATTCTCGGGACATCAAGGTGAAAGGTATTTAAATATAGCGAACCAAAAATTTTGCCCTTAGATGGGATGCAGACGCTAAGGACAACTAACAGACATGCAAATGCAGACAAAACGAAAGCAGAAGGGACAAAGTCCACACAATGAGCAATCCCTCACTGGGGAAGACAACAACACTGTGGAAGCTGAAATAAAAGACACTTTTTACTGGGCATGGAACCAGAAAGAAGACATGATCTCTACTGGGCGTCAATTTGAAATGAAAGGATAGACATCAGCAAAAGATTTTCTGGGATTTTCTTATACTGAAGAGTTCAAACGGGATCTTCAAGAAAAACCAGAAAAGACAGAGAAAGAAACATCCGGAAAAACATCAGATGGCAAAAGAAACCAGTCATCCAATAATGGCTTTGAATGAAAGGTACAAATCACGATATCTAATAATGGCTTTAGATGAATGTGAACAGAGACTACATTTAAGAATGGCTTTGAGTACAAAGAAACCAGTCACCCAATAATGGCTTTGAATGAAATGTATGACTCACCATATCTAATAATGGCTTTAGATAGAAGTGAACAGAGACTCGATCTGAAAAACATCGGAAAGAGAGACACATCCGGATAGGCATCGGATGATGAAAAACCGGACATCCAAAAACGGCTTTGAATAAAAGGTACAATCACTATATCTGATAATGGCTTTAGATGAAAGTGAACAAGGTAAAGAAACCAGACATCCAATAATGGCTTTGAATGAAAGGTATAAATCACAATATCTAATAACGGCTTTAGATAAAGTGAACAAAGACTGCATTCAAGAATGGCATTGAAAGCAAAGGAACCAATCACCCAATAATGGCTTTGGATGGAAGGTATAAATCACAATATCTAATAACGGCTTTAGATAGAGTGAACAAAGACTCGATATGAAAAACATCAGAAGGAGAGACACATCCGGATAGGCATCGGATGGTAGAGAAACCGGACATCCAATAACGGCTTTGAATGAAGGGTACAAATCACAATATCTAATAACAGCTTTAGATAAAGTGAACAAAGACTCGATCTGAAAAAACATCAGAAGGAGAGACACATCCGGATAGGCATCGGATGGTAGAGAAACCGGACATCCAATAACAGCTTTGAATGAAGGGTACAAATCACAATATCTAATAACGGCTTTAGATAAAGTGAACAAAGACTCGATCTGAAAAAAAAACATCAGAAGGAGAGACACATCCGGATGGCATCGGATGGTAGAGAAACCGGACATCCAATAACGGCTTTGAATGAAGGGTACAAATCACAATATCTAATAACGGCTTTAGATAAAGTGAACAAGGAAGACTATATGGCGTTGAATAAAAGGACAACAGGCATTCAATAATGACTTTGAATGGAAGGTACAAATCATAATAGTTGAGAATGGCATCGAATTATAATGAGAAAGACATCCAGGAATGGCACTGAATGCAAAGGAGACTTCAGGAATGGCACTGAACGAAAAGGACAGGTAACGTTTTGGTAAGGTGAGACGTGGACGACGACACGACCTCGAGAGAAATGCAAATGAGGATGAAACACTCATGATATGCATATGTATATGAATTATGCAGATGATACATGATCAAATGCAAATGCAGATGTCGACGACAGGGCTCGACTCTCTGGGAAGACAAGACTGGAAGACTGATTCCTCAACACGGAGATTACTGTCACTCTGCTTGGGAACTAGAGATGCTACTGCTGAACACATCTCTGCCACACTGGTAAACTGCATTCAAATTGATGATCCTTGTAGGAAGGATAAAGCGTTGCTTGGGGATTCTTCAGGTAAATTGCCCCAGACTAGCTGATTATTGTAGATGAGCTGATCATTGCTTCATCTTGTCTGATTCTAAAAATGACCGTTTCATGGTGCTCTTAGAGAGCTTGCCCCAGTCTGAGTCTTGAAAGATGATTGTCCTACTGTACACTGGGAAAGCTTGCCCCAGTCTGAGTCTTGAAAAATCTTCTGTATAAACCACTTCTGAGAAGTCGCCATTAAACCAAAAATCTTGAATTGATTCTCAATAGGATATAAAAGGAACTTGCCCCTGATTGGATCACCGACCAAGTTTCTCAAATGTTTGAAAATTCCTTAAGAAGAAAGCTAGTTCGCAAACAAAAGTATTTGTACAAACATGGTAAATGCAAAGTTCATGCAACTTTTGAAATCAATCATTTTGAAACAGATGCAAAGTATATGAGTCATTAATCAGAACACGGCGGTTCAAGACATTAAAGCGGAAAGTTTAAGCAAAAGGTGTAGTGCCAAAACAAATTATCCGCAAAGATCTTTAGGAGTCAGTTTACGCAACCTCGCTGTAGTATGCTTTCAAAATAACCTTGCTTCAATTAGGTCTTTTGAAGGTTATAACGGTTTAAGAAACAAAGGATAAAGGCTCAAAGTTTATTTGTGACCCACCCAATCTACGTGATGAACTTCCAATCCTATGCTCAGTTAACTCAGACTCTGTGCTCAAATTCCCATAGGTTGGAAATTGCACTGATGATATTAATGATGATGGTTCAAAATTCAATGGACTTGAGATGGCAGTCACTGCTTCTCACAACATTTTGTTGTTTTTTTTTTGTGAGGACCTTAGTCAACTCGTTTTATCTTTGAGGATTTTGGTAACCTCTTGAATGATTTTTATTATCCCTAACTTTTGCCTGAACTGTGTCATTTGAGCTTACAGCCAGCGGGATGCCCCAATTTTTGCCTAAGTCTCCTTCATAGGTTTTGACTTAGCGGGCTTTTATTTTGATTCTTTTTTTCACTCTCTTTTTTTTTTTAGTGTCTGCCTTGCTTAATGATTACAGTGAACCGTCATTGGCGTTAGACCTGAAAGACATCTTCGACACTTGCTTGCTGTGTGCGAAGGAAACCCGTGAATGCAACATTTTGTTGAAATTCGTCTTGCATGAAGCTCTTGTAATTGAATGCACAATCAAGTTAACCGAGAACTACCCTGCCCCAGGTTAAAATCGCGGGTCATTATTTGTAAAGAAAGGAAACTCCTACTTCAAGGCTCGAAGGGGTTAAAGAGGGGTTAACTTCCTTATTTCTCCAGTGTTTAGGAGTTGAAACAATGCCTTACATCGTCAGCAAATTTTTGATTTGAAAGCATACTAACAGCAATTATGGGTATAACGTTTTCATCATCCTCCCTCCAATCTTTGCATAATCAAAAGAAAGTGGACAAGAGATTTTTTTTATTTTTCTTGAAAGAGAAAGCATTAAGAAATAAATAACAAACACAAATGAATTGAATCAAAAAGTTACAAATGCTTATTTCATGAAAGCACAAACATAATTTGGAAGCAAACAGCTAGTACAAAACAAAGGAAAATGCAAACAATAAGAAACATGGCCTAGTGACTAGTCAACAACGTGGATGGGTTGGCTTGTCTTCGGAAAGTAGCTGAGCTGAAGTCGACTGAAGCTTCACTTGCCCTGACAGAGGGTTATTCTTGACATTCTGCATCTGATGTTTGCTCTAGTCCTGTATCGGTGTCGAGGAATCAGCTTGACGACTCACAGACAGACTCTGGAATATAGAGACAGCTGGAAACGAGTAACTGGACATATAGACGTATGCAATGAATCATGCAAAGATGCAAATGATATGCAATGCAATGCAGCACGGGATGTAGAAAGAAAATGCAATATGGTGATTAGGATCTGTGATAACACGAACAAATCAGAACATCCTATTAGGTAGGTCTCCCTATAACGGATAGTTCTAGATTATCTACCCATAAACCCACTCACGGGATATTTTCTAGGTTTTTGATAAGGTTTCAGAGTCACGGACCTTAGTCGTATCAGGCTGGCCATTTTACAACGAGAGTGACGAAAAGGTCTATTCTGATCGGGGTTTTCATATTGGTTGGAGCAAGGAGATATCCTTGAAGTCCAATATTACACAACCACCAAAATAACACTGGTTCTAAGTGGGGACCTAGAGTCACAGACCCTTCATGAATCAGTGTCATGCAACAGGCTAGCTGTTTTATAACGAGATCTACAAACAGGTCTACTCTAGAGGAGCCTTCATGTTAGTTGCTACAAGGAGCTTGCCCTCGTAGTCTAACACTACTAACTACCAAATCTAAACCTATGTTTTCTCTCTGCTTTTTCCAAAACTCGGGTGTAGAGCTTTAATCATGATATCAAATCCCTAAAACCCACACATGGATATACAGAGATATATATGAAAAAGCAATAAAGCAAGAGCAATAAAACATATAATAAAAGAAGGAAGAGAAACTAACAAAAGCTAAACACACATATGAAAACCTAACTAAACTAGGCTTGACTCACTTTAGGGATGGGAAAGTCCCCAGCAGAGTCGCCATCTGTCGTACCTCGAAAAATGAGAACGACCTCGCGAAGCGCAATCGCACGCCTGCGGGATGGACTTAATAGAGTCGCCACCGATCTTTATTTATTCCATAGAGGGAAAGGGAAAATATCGAATAAAACCCTTAAAAGAAAGGATAAGAATATGGTCATTGCAACCATTGTCTGGGTTCGGGAGTCGATTACGCAAGGGGAAGGTATTAGCACCCCTCACGTCCGTTGTACTCAACGGGAACCATTTAGTTAGGGTTAAATGAGTGTTAGTTTAAGGTTTGTTTCTAATCTTCTATTTATTGGGATGGAAAAAGGGAGAAATATTTTCATATTAAAGAGAAATGACCTAAAGGTTTTTATTACTAGGGGGCTCGACAAGACTTCACAATCTCGTGCCTACGTATCCGCATAGTGCACTGAGGAACTCAGAGCCTTCGTAGTTCGGGGCTACGATGAAAAAATGAAAAGGTGGAGTCCAAGAAGGCATTGGATGTAAAGGAAACAAAAAAAGGAAAAAGGTTGAATCCAATAAGGCATTGGATGTAAAGGAAAAAGTTAAAAAAAGAAAAGTTGGCTCGCTAGGATCTCGCAATCCTATGCCTACGTATTCTCAAGATGAACTTGAGAAATCAGAGCGTCCGTAGTTCTGGCCACTACGGTAAAAAGCTTGAAAGCAAAGCTTGTGAGGATTGGTTGTTTAGGAGAAGAGATTAATGGTTATCTCTTAAGAAAGGATTTGAATGAAGGGTTAAAGGTTGGCGAAGGAGAAGAGATTAATGGCTATCTTTTGTGAAAGCTAATGGTTTAAAAGTGGCTTGAATATGTTTTAAGAATGCAAAAGGGTTATGCCAGAGTGCTAGACTCTAACAGTCCTTTTCATTCAAGATTGATTGTAAAATTGTTCGTTGAACAAAGAACATTGATAGTGATCAATGGTTCAAGAGTTGCGCCAAGATGCTAGATCTCAACAGCTCTTATTGGTCCAAGTTATTGTTAAGTGTCTTAAGGATGAAAGAAAGGAATGACCGGCTATCTCAATGCGCAAGGCTTGAGACCAATCATTCAAGGGCTATGCTAGAATGCTGGATTCCAACAGTCCTTTTCTTTCGTATTGATTAAGAAAAAGTTTGATGGACGATGAACGCTTGATGAAATCAATCGTTCAAAGAGTTGTGTCGAGATGCTAGATCTTGACGACTCTTATTTGTCGAAGTTAATAAAAATTGTTTAATAAAATAAAAATCGAAATGGTCTCGTCTTAATCACGATTTAATCGAGGAATCGATAATCTTGATATTCAACTTTCATTGACCAAATAATAGAAAATGAAATATGGCCTCATATTTATCAAGATTTTTAGTGATTTGAATAAAATCAATAAATCAAGATTTTTTTATATATCATTGGCCCAAATAAAAATAAAGAAAATGGGCTCAAAGTGAAAATGAAGCCGGTCTCATCTAAATAAGGATTTTAGATCGATAAATCAAATACCTTTTTAATTAAATTTTCATTGACCGATAAAATAAACAAAAACAGCCTCATATAAATCAAGATATTTAGTGACTTGCAATAAATCAATAAAATCTAGAACTTTTAATGTCATAGGCCCAAAAATGAAGAAAATAAAATAAGAGTAGAATTAAAACTTTAAAATAGGTAAACAAAATCAAAATAAGACTAATCAATTTTAAAACTACCAAAAACTCATTAGAAATTATTTTAAAACAAATTAAGTAATGACAAAAATGAAGACAGAGTTTAAGAGAACAAGGATTAATTCACAAATAATTAAAATGGTAACAAAATAATTAAAAAAAACATCTAACAAAATATTATTAACAAAAATATCATAAGTTTCTAAAAAAAGAAATGTGGTGCAAAAGGAACAGGGGCTGAACGTGACTCTCCCCTCATTTTTCTATGAAAAAGTTTTTTATCTTATTTCATTTTACATAATAAAAAAACACACAAATCAATTAAATGATATTTAATAACAAAATAGAAAAAAAAAGTAGGTTGACCGTGTCACACCAAATTAACTCTTAAATTGTTATTTTTTATTTTAACTAATTTCAGGTTAAAAGAAAAAAAAGGGCATAAACAAAACAACATAGAGAAAAAATAAATCTTTCTTGGTTTTCTTTTTTATATTTTTTTAATTTAATGATATTAAAAGAGTGGCATGAATTAACTGAAATAAAATGCAATAAAAAGAAATAAATAATAAAGATTCAATACATGAAACAGACAGAAACACTCTCTCACCGTCTCTGATCTTTTTTACCATAAAAAACTATAGCCATGGCTTTCTACCTCAGAAATTCAACAAAAATTGATCAAACAAAAATGCCTACTCAAACGATTTTCTCCCCTTAATTCGAATATAAACCTCAATCTCCCCAAAATCCGAGCCAGTTGCACTTAAATCCAAAAATAGTTTTCAAAACCTAAATATTCAAACGGAAATTAAATGGGGATGGAGCTCGATTTCAAGCAATTGATTGAGGAATAAAGATCAGTACAACACAGGTGAAACACTCGGAAAAAAAAATGGGGAAACTCACATGGTCGGAGCTAGTCCGACGGCTCTGACTCCGGTACGGTCAAGACTTCAGGCACGCTTCAGTCTCTTCTCTGCTTCGTTTCTTACACACTCTTCCTCTTCTTCTTCTTCCTTTCTGATTTGAAATTGGCTAGATTATGAGTTCTGTTGTTGCTTGTTGTCGGTGATGGCGGAGACGGAAGATGACGGAGCTGCAGAAAGAAAGAGGTGCGGTTTACTGATTTCTTGTGAGTTTGGATTGAAGATGGAAGCTCCTTTTTGTGTTGAACTTATTGTTGGTTTATGAAGGTTGAAATTTTGTGAGAGGTTTAAAGGTTATCAGCAGAAAGAAAGTTAGTTTTTTTGTTTTTTGCAGAGGTCTTGATGCCTGGACCTTTTGGTTTGGAGATTTGTGGCCTCTGTTATAGGTGTGGAGCAGTTTCTTTTTAGGTGAATTTTTTTGTTTCTGAATTTTCTTCTGTGTATTGGTTTGTGAACACTGTCTATTTGAAGTGTTTGTTTTTGAACTGGTTTATGCCGTTGTTGAAACGTCTTTGTTACTTGTGTGCAGAGGTTTGGCGTGTTCGCAGGTTTTGGCATCTTGGGAGGAAGCATTGTGTTGTTGCAAGCAAGTCTTTGGACAGCAGGTTAGAGCAGTGGTTTGTTCTTGTGAAAGTTTTGGAGTTTATGGATCAGTAGGCATAAGGCGCAGAAGTTGGAAAAGGACACATCCCAAGTGGCTTGTAATGTTTATTTTATTAATTGTCATCTTGACCAATTCAAATGAGCGGACTGTATTATTATTTTGTATTTTTTATGGATTATAATGGTTTAAAAAGAAAAACAAAGTGATGGGCCTTATTGACTTATAATAATAAAGAGGTGATTTAGGTTTTTTTTGTAATTTTTGCAATCTTTGAAAATTAGTTAAGTTAAACTAAATTAAACACAGACTAAAAATCGAAATGAAGATAAAACTTTAATTACGATTAAAACTAAAGCTAAATTAAAATTAAAATAAATCACAAATACACTAAAAATTACAATTAAATTAAATTTAAAATGAGGTAAAAATAAACTATATTAAAAAACTAAATGGAGAAGAACTAATTTTAAAAAAGTACTATATTGAGATTAAACTGAAAAATTATCTGAATAATGCTAAAACAAAAAAAAAATGGAATGGAATAATGAGAAATGGCTAAAATACATGATTAACAATGTTTAACCAAAAATGCGAAAATGGCTCATGTAAAATGATATGCATACGATCTGAATATCTAAGGGTAAAATTTAGGGTACAACACCATGTCCATGAGAGCATGTTGGATTGAATACCAAATGCATCAAGGGGCAAAACATGATCGAACAGTTTGACATAATATACCTAAATCTGACTCAACTATATGTTTAAGATTCGAATTGGCAGCATAAATTGTGAAATTCTGGCCTATGCAGATAGTAGATATCCTAACACATGTCAAGACATTGTGCTACATAATCATTTAAACTCAGAGGCGCAACAGCCTGATACCTTGAATATCAGAACTGCACAATCACAGATGTCACGACATCTAATCAAACATGTCAGTCAAGAACAATAACAAAACTATAAATTGCATAATGTTAAATAAGACAGTATGTGTTAACCCAGCTCGGTGCAATTCACCTACATCTGGGGGATACCAATCCAGGACGAAGACTTCACTATCTGTAGAACTGTTACAAAGCTAAACTCCCCCGCTTACAACTTTATACCTAACATCTACCCAATGAACATCTTTATCAAGGCTAAACTCAAACGTTTACAACCCTGATATGAGATACCCCACTCACATCCTAATCACAACCTGTAAAATCTCTGTCTTCTGCCAATACAGAACCTGTCGCAGTTTCTTGACCTCCAAGTTATCTTGGACTTGCTTCAAAGCTTCGTCCAAGAATAATACAACAACCATTACCTACAGGCTTCTGGTTGTGTCCCTGTACCTATGCCTTCCACTCTGCATCCCATATTATAGAGTGGAGACTTACAACTCCTAAGAGAGCCAACGACTCTCAAACCCTAAACCCATATTCAACACAAGAGAACTAGGTTACAAAGTTATAAGTGATACAAAAGTACAGTCTTTAACCCTAGGTCTAAGTCTCCTTATATAGTCTTCTGCTGTCTTGGGCTTTCAATCTTTTCTCCTTTATCCACTCTGCAAATTCGCATCAACTCTTGTATAATGAGACCTGCTATATTAATAAGATGTCCACTCTTGCTGTTGAGACATATTCTTTGACATCTTTTAATCTTGAGTAGATTTCTTCATCTTTATCACATTCATGTTTTACCAAAATTTTGTCAAACCACAGGAGCTTTCAATCTCCCCCTTTTGACAAATTTTGGCTAAAACATTCCTTTCACTGTTGGATGAGCGAGATAGATAAAGGTCCTTGAGTCTCTTCATCTTGAGAGTTTCCCTTCTGATATCTTCTTCCTGAATTCCAGAAAGAGCTTAAACAGTCGTGACATGGAGTTCATAAAATATGTAACTCAGATCACAAGTCACAACTTGTTTTTCAACTCAGATCACAAGACACAAAAAAAAAGATGTGTTAAGATGTTAGAACATTTTATCCAGAATTCTTGCAAACCAACTGCAGGAATGTACCCAGAAGCAACAGAAAAGCATAACAAAAAGCCATTAAAGAAAGCCATTAGAGCCATTCTCCCGCTTTTTAGCCAAAACATGGCAAAAGTGGCCAAGACAATTCCAAACTCAGATGCAACTCATCCAGAATTTTAAAAATGCCATCGAACACTCTCTCAAATACAGAGTAATGAGACTAAGAAGAACCAGTACAATCTTATTTATAGCCAAGCAATCTCCTTAGGAAGTAACGAACCACAAAAAAAACGCTGGTCAATTCAAAGGACCATTAACCGAAGGAAATAACTCCACCAAATGTGCACCGGCCAAGACTGTTGACTGTTTCTTCTTTTAAGACCACCGACCAAAGAACCCATCACATGCAACCATGTTTTATAGAAATGTCCTGACATTATGTCAGACATTGTCTATTCTTCCTAGGTTCTTCTTCTGATTTGACATTACAGAGATTTCTTCACAAAATTATGATCACAGTCTGCCGAGAAAAATAAATTCTCCCAGACTCAACCAATGATTCTTAAGCATCCAATAAGAATCACTTAACTTGTACTGCCAAGTCTCCCCCAACTTGCAACAATACAAAATGTCAAGACATCCTTCTTGACATCTCATCCTCCCAGGATGGACACATACTCACAGCTTGCTTGACGCACAAATGCAAACTGGAACTCCAACTGCATCCTCGCAGTAAAACATCTTAGATCAAGGAGCAACTCCCCCTATATAAGGTAACCAGTTCTCCTCCACAGAACACCTAGCTAATTAATGGAAAACATAAGACGCATCTTCATGTCTTCAAGAGCGCACCCTCAGTTCAAGCCACCTGCTGAACATAATCATCAACTCTCTTATTGCTTCTTCTGACAAGAACCAATAATCACTCACACATGATCACCACCATGTTACCCGTGAGGAAATAATAAAAGGATAACAATTCTACCATAACAAACTCTTGGCTTAAGATCAAAGTCCCCTTGATCCCCCTCATCCTGCAACCATCTACACACCACACGAACTCCTCTTGAATTCTCATGTATAGACCTCCAACTGCTTAAGGCACAACCAATTGAATCAGAATGCTTCACATTCCTCAAAGAGACGCACAGGGCCCCTTAGTTTGTTATAACGATGTCAGATATCGTATGCATGCTCCAGAACTTCACAGCTACCAAACTGATCCACTACTAGCATGACTTGCAGCCAGGGGCAATATCCCCTTCGCAAGATTTTCCACTGACTCTACCAAGCCAACAATAGAGATAAACACCCCACAATCCAAGACAGACATTCCTTATCATTCTCCCGTATGATAACCTGTAATACTTCTGATTTTCTGGTGAATATCCACTTCTGAACGCATCAGAAACCAGACCTTCACGTAATCAACATATGATCCACTCCAGTCTTCTCCACACCATCCTCCCAAGGCAGTTCTTCTACGTCATCATTATCCCGTATGACAAGATAGATACTCCTTAGATATGATGTAGCCAACAAGTTCCTAGACCAGAACTTAAGAAACCTCCACCAAGGATAACCAACCCAAAGATGTTCTAACATCAGTTAGGACATCTTCCACACCACAAACACCACACACCATGGTTCTTGATATGCTCCACCATTGGACTTACTATCAACATAGTAATCTAAACTGAAGATCTTCACACAACACTGCGCCACCAGTTTGAACAAAGAGAACTTCAGAAACCCAGAGAGAAATAAACTTTCATCCACCAAAAGAAGGTATACTTCCATCCTCAACCCAGAACTTCTGCCACAAGCTCCCAGAGAACCAGAACCTCCTGACATTTTCAACTAACTACTCTTCTGCACAAAAGCAATCAGTTTCAAGCATCATGTTCAATGCACACTATGAAACCAACCAAATGCCACCTTTTGATTGATCTCAATCTTCTTCAGAACTCCCATAAGATACACTGATCCAACAATGAAAATAGATCTTCAAGTCATGAACTACTTGCCCCATAGCAAGACATCTTGGATCCACCAAGCCTCTTAGTCATGTAACATCTTCCCATCCACAGCTCCCGCAAACTGCATGAGACAGACCTTTTTAAAGCATCCACAACTTCCATTCTCCTGTAGATCACCTTATCTTAAGCTGATGTGCCACATCACTAGCTGAGACTTTTGATGTTAAGCTAGATGTCAGAATATTCTGATATGACATCCAACTGTTGAATTCAGCTCCTCCTTCTGCCACTTAGAATAACCTCCTCCCTTTGCAGAACAAGAGTCTCATGCTCTTATAGACTTGATCCAACAACCAAGTTTGAGTAGACAACCTCCATCCTGCTTTAGAACTCCAAAGACTTCAAACCTGCCACGTCTGAATCTTCAGAAAATAAGTAGTCCAAGACTACACCATAGCTATACCAAAAAAATGCCACTTTCCTTAGTAGAGCAGACTGTAGAAAGTCAGAGATAACTGCCACTTAACTTTGACCTTCAACAAGAAGAGCAAGATCCATGCTCCAAAGCACCTAGATCAGAAATAAACTGATCCAAGCTGTAACCATCAAGATTATGATGTCTTCATCTTCAACAGCATCAAAGTCCAGACTAGTTTCTTGCCAGGAAACTCTCCAGAGAACACATGCTTCTGTCACACCCGACTGAAGCCACTTCTTAGGTCACCACCTAAGACTAAAACAGATGCTAAAGCATATGCAGTACCCCTCCCATGATTCTGCACAAACTCTGTTGATGAGATGTTCCAACATCTTGTTGAACATCAGCAATCTTGACTTTCAAGGATAATTAATTAAATACTTGTGGATTCCAAAAATAGCAATTGATCTTAAATCCTTGTCCAATAACCCTTCTTCACTGTTGTAGCTGAGCTCCACTAGATCACATCATGAACACTTATAAAGTATTCAATCTTTTTGCAAGTATATTCTTCAAAGGACAATGTTGAGAAACCAAGGCTGCCACCCTTGACTCAAGTAACTAAGATTCTCTATGAACGACTCTTATTTACCTCAATAATTCTTCAATCAGATTGAATCCACTCTTAGGGTCAAGAGAGATGAATCCTTCCTTGCTATTTTTGGATGGTGAAAATAAATCACCTCCACTTTCTTCAGATTGTGTTTCAAAGAAACACCTTCTAGTAAGAAGAGTAATTAGAAGACTCCAGATACACGACTGAGATGCCTTTATGAGTGGACTTGAGAGAATTCTCAAGTATCTTTGACAATCTAGCCGATCAATAGTTTATCAAACTCCTAGAGTAAGAACCTGATAAACTTAAACTCAACTCCTATCCTCTTCAACTGACTTCAACTGCACCAAGAAACCAAGCTTCCAAGTACCAAGTCACCATACCAGATATCTAACCACAACTCCCTTCACTCTATCGCTCCCGACTTTGGAATAAAAGAATGCAGATATCTTCAAATATAGAGGCCGACGATTGAGATCTGCCACCAACTGTCTTCAGTAACAACTCCAGAATCTCATAATTCTAGAGTTCTTCCATCAGAAACACATGCAGCGGAACCACCAAGGAACATATCCTGCTTGTCCTAATAAGATATCACAATATCTTATAAGACGCACCAACAAGAGAACTAGCCACTTCTCCTGTAGTTGTTGTAGAATCTCCTCAGTAACATGAACAACCTCCGGGTTGCTCCCTTCGATCCAGAACATCCATCTCATCCATTAATACCCTTGAGTATGTCTGAGTTGATTGATCTGATCTTCAAAACTCCTCCTTGTTTAAACGCCAGAAAGTATCTCCCAAGGATCCCATCCAGAACCAGACAAGATGCCTGCTCTGATACCAATTGAAATTCTGGCCTATGCAGACAGCAGATGTCCTAACACATGTCAAGACATTGTGCTACATAATCATTTAAACTCAGAGGCGCAACAACAGACTGATACCTTGAATATCAGAACTGCACAATCACAGATGTCACGACATCTGATTCAACATGTCAGTCAAGAACAATAACAAAACTGTAAATTGCAGAATGTTAAATAAGACAGTATGTGTTAACCCAGCTCGGTGCAATTCACCTACATCTGGGGGATACCAATCCAGGACGAAGACTTCACTATCTGTAGAACTGTTACAAAGCTAAACTCCCCCGCTTACAACTTTATACCTAACATCTACCCAATGAACATCTTTATCAAGGCTAAACTCAAACGTTTACAACCCTGATATGAGATACCCCACTCACATCCTAATCACAACCTGTAAAATCTCTGTCTTCTGCTAATACAGAACATGTCGCAGTTTCTTGACCTCCAAATTATCTTGGACTTGCTTCAAAGCTTCGTCCAAGAACAATACAACAACCATTACCTACAGGCTTCTGGTTGTGTCCATGTACCTATGCCTTCCACTCTGCATCCCATATTACAGAGTGGAGACTTACAACTCCTAAGAGAGCCAACGACTCTCAAACTCTAAACCCTTATTCAACACAAGAGAACTAGGTTACAAAGTTATAAGTGATACAAAAGTACAGTCTTCAACCCTAGGTCTAAGTCTCCTTATATAGTCTTTTGCTGTCTTGGGCTTTCAATCTTTTTTCCTTTATCCACTCTGCAAATTCGCACCAACTCTTGTATAATGAAACCTGCTATATTAATAAGATGTCCACTCTTGCTGTTGGGACATCTTCTTCGATATCTTTAATCTTGAGCAGATTTCTTCATCTTTATCACATTTATGTTTTACCAAAATTTCGTCAAACCACATGAGGTTTCAAATTGGACTAGATATCATATCTTGGCACCATTATACATTTGATTATTGTTTCTGAGATGTAGTGCTTATGCTGAACTATTGAAATGTATATTCAATGTTAGTGATGATGAGTTTCAAAGGGGTTGGATGAGTAGGAAATTTAAGAATCTTCATGTTATGTGTAGTGACGAAGACAAAAAGTTTAATTTATGGGGGCAAAATATTGTATAAATTTATAGCATAAAAATATTATTCTCTTTATCTTAAATTATATGGCTCTTCTGCATTTTTTTTTCCTTTTAATACAATATGTTTTATAAATTCTCAAATCCATTATTTATTAAAACCATTAATTCATTTTGAAATAAAACAGTTCAAATAAATTTATTTATGAGAAAAGGATAACTTGCTAATAGTTATTCAAAAAGGCATTTATGAGAAAAGGATAACTTGTAATAACTTTTTTTAACATACCATTTATTTGTATGAGAATCTTATAAATAACAACGTATAAATAGCAATGAAGCGAGTACTTTTATTGTCTTTTAAACTAAATTGATAGTTAGTTAATTAGAAATTAAATAGGTTTTGCGATTTTTTTTATTTTAAATTTATCAATCTGAAAGAAGTTTTGTTAATGATTTCTTAAGGTTTAAGCGGTATATATAATGTATATTAAAATAAACAAAAATAATGATATTAATATGTTAAATTATAATTATTTAAAATAAATATGATAGTGTAATATATATGGTCACTTATTTAAATGCTATTCATATTACAATGTTGATGTGTAAAAAGAATTGCATATTTAAAATGGATGGCTAATATTGTACAATATAGTATGATTTGACACAACAACAAAAGCAGTGCGAGTATTGTCATAAGTGAGGTATATGCCTGTCAATAATTGAGGTATATGCCTGTAGAAGTCAACACTGATGGCTCAAAAGACTTTGACACAGAGAATGACAGTTTTGTCCTTACAACTAGTGTCAAGAAAAATCTGTCTCCGGTGCATTCATTCATAACGACTTTGACGCCTAGAAAGAATGACTGTTTTGTCCTTCTAGTTTGTCTTTAATAATTCATTCATAATGACATTGACAAAAGAATGACAGTTTTGTCCTTCTAGTATGTCTATTATTTAATAATGGTGTATATTTTTCATTTCAACATCGGGTATAGACCACACCATTAAATCCGTATAGTTATAAATTTTAAAAAAATTATATTAATATTTATATTATTTTTCTTTAAAATAATATATTGATTTTTTATATCTTATATATTAAATTTTATATCTATTCTATTTATTTCTTTTCTTTTAAATCTTATACATTAATGTAGAGTTAAATATATATAAAGCCCTTATAAATATCTCAACTTTTAGGTTTGGTTCCTCTACAATTTTCCTTCAAACAATGGTTCTCTGAAAGTTTTTTGTCCCTAACTTTAGTCTCCCCCGTTAGTTTCCACTAACGGTGGCTTATGTGGCATGCCATGTGAAAATTTTTTGATGGCGTGGCTTACATGTGGCAAAAAATGCTGACATGTATGCCACATGTCAATTGTTTTAATTTTAATTTTTTTTATATTAATATTATATTTAAACCCATAAATGGTAGCTAATCTGCAGCTACTTCCTAGTTAATTCCTACCTAATTCTTAGCTAATTTAAACACACCCTTCTAATAATCAAAGGTGAATCTGAAATACTGAAACTGTATAAAAGCATAAAACAAGACAGAATAAAATGAAAACTGTATTCTGAATTTCATAAATGGCAACACAAAATCAAAACAGTTAAATTGCAACAAAGTCTAAACATTGGATCATATCTCAAGCAATACTTACATGCCAAAAGGAACACTAGTTCTAGGAAATAAATTGACCATACAATTAATCTTCTTCCTCTCCCTCGTTCTCAGCAATGTTGAAGTACCTTAACTCAGAGATGTTTCTATCTTTGTTTGAAGCAATCACTCTGAGCCAGACTCTTACATTGTGTTTCTTCAAGTACTTCTTTGTCAAATACTTCAAATACCTGCACAACAGTGGTTATGGAAGTCAAAATGAATTAATCCAAAATCATCAACATTATGTATCCAGCATGTCGCTAATTTGTTATAATACTTTGATTATATAAAACATAAAGTGTTGCGTATATTAAAGAAATTAAGCATTGCCCAACAAGATAACCTTCGATGAATTTGTTTTGCTGATACATCACATTGCATGGAATCAGAACAAGAACAATCGAGTAAAGCAATTTCAACGAGGGAACAAGTGGTGAGATAAAAGAGAAAACGGATAAAAGCATACACACTATAACATGCATAGATATATTAAACAATCTTAGTAAAATAAAATCAAACAAAGTAATAAACCAATCCACAAACAAAGTAATAAACCAACCCAACTACAATATTCAAAGTCTCTTAATTATCTTATCTAGGTACAAAACAATGGTAGTAACTTATTAAATCAAGGCTAAATTTCACTGCCCTACCCTCCGACTATTTTTGGCAGTGTTGGGCCATGTACGACACATTCCTCTATAAAATGGAAAGAATGATCTCATCTCATATATTAATTGCTTATTTGTTATGGATTATTAAGAAAGTGATTTTGATATTCAGTAGTTTTTGAGATTAATTTTTAGAGATTTTAAAGAAAAGTAGAATTGTTGTGTTTGTTTATTATAAGGAAAATTACGTTTACAAAAAAGTCAGTTAACAAAAATGATTTTTTAAGAGAAATTACTCAGACCAACTTTTTATTTGAAGTGAATTTTAGATTATTTTCAGATTCCACTCAAATAAGCTGTAAAAAAAAAAGCTCTTAATTTAATGACAATCATGGTATTTCTATTTCAAACAGTCTTGTTTTGGTGATGTAACTAAATGATGAATTTAGTGTTATTTTCCGTATGTTTAGTATTTTATTATCAGTCTAAAGAAACTATAATTGAAGCTTTTCATATGTGACATTTTCTTAGTTAAAATATAAAATTAGAGTCTAAGATGATTTTCCTGTTTGGCATTGCTTGTGTTATGGAAAATGCTCCTTTCATCAATGGAAGCCCTCATAACACTTTTGTTCCAGATTTGTTGTTTGTTTATATTTTCCCCCGAATCTTTCACCCGATTATTTTTATTCATAGTTGTTAACTTTGCTTGTGTTCTCATCAGGGCTTATTGATCTTGCCATCAAGAACAACAGTTTGATCGGTTCCAAGGCCTTTAATCTACTCGTTCAGGAAGTTGTTTATCTCGGATTGCTAGCTAATCTGGTAGGTTCAAAGGGTTTGGTTTAAAGTCCTAGCCTTAGGGTTAGGGACCTTCCTCCCTTTGGGTCTACATTGTACAGTGCGGCTACAATCGGTGGTTTACTATTCCTCTCCTTGTGAGTTGTTCTTTGGGGTTTAGCCTAGAGTGGTTGCGTTGGTTATCACCTTCTTGGCTTTTGGTTTCTGATTTCTGGTTCTCGTTGGTGTCTGGTTCCCGTCTTTCGTTGTTGTTGGTAGCTATGGCTTGGGAGAGGGTGCGCAAAAAGCATTGGAAATCTGGTAGTGATGGGTATTCTGTGTGGAAGGAGAATAAAGGTAGGTGAGTTGGGATTGGTGAACCGACAACGTCTTTCTTTGTAACAGAGTTTCCGGACAAGATGAATGCTAGGGATCTCTTTGAGGTTTTTAAAGTGCATGGTGTCATCTCAGAGGTTTTCATTTCAGCAAGAAGGGATATCCGTGATAAACGTTTTGGTTTTGCAAAGTTTAGGAAAGTGCTTGACTCTCGCATTCTGGCATGCAATCTAGATAGTATAACTATTGAAGGCAAGAAACTTCATGTCAATGTTCCCAGATTCGGGATGGAGAATATCCAGTCTAATCAGTCGCATGCCAATCCGAAGAAGAACTTCATTCCCCCGTTTTCTGATAGGCAGAACAAGAACTTTTTTCGATCAGAAAGAACTTTCGCCAATCTGGTTGGATGCTCAACGAGGGTCGAGGCAAAGTTAAAGGATGCTAACCGGAGTATACCGTTGGTGGTAGATTCGGTTTACACGGAGAGGCTTAAGAAAGCGAGAGTGGGTGTAGTTACGGAGGGGGGAAATGCTTACAACATTCAGAGGATTTTCAACGAGGAAGGTTTCTTTAACATTAAATCTACTCCTATGGGTGCCTCACTTTGTTTATTGGAAGAGATTTCGGGTGGTGATATTGAAGACTTCTTAAAGGAATCCTCAGATTGGCTGGATGTTTGGTTCAGAGAAGTTAGATTGTGGTCGCCGAAGCTAATCGATAGAGAGAGATTCGTTTGGGTTAAGTGTTTCGGTTTGCCTGGTTGTGCTTGGAGTGATGAGAATTTTCGGTTGATCTCTTCCCCTCTGGGATCTTTTATTAAGTGTGATGAGGATACAAGGAGCAAGTCCCGTTTAGATGTTGCGAGGTTGTTAATCAAAGCAAAATTGGAGGTTATCTTGGAGTCAGAGATTAGTGTGGTTGTGAACAATTACAGTTATCCTATCTATTTCACAGAAGATTTTTCTTGTGGCCAGACTGCGTTCCAGTTGGAAGATGAGGATGAGATCATTGAGTCAGAGGACATTGAATCATCCCACCCGTCTGCCTTTGAAGGCGCGTGGGAAACCAATGATGTGGAAGAGAGTGAGGACTCGAGTGTCTCGAAAATCATGCCTACTCCGAGAGACATTTTGCATGTTGGTCACTTGTCAGAAGGAGATTGTATTTTATCTGATAACGTGTCCCTTGTTGGTGAAAGCCTAGACCCAGGTACTGCAGGGGATAGGTCAAAGGAGGACGAATTAATTAATTTACAGGAACCTAGGGAGGAGCCTATTCCTGATAGCAGAAGTGATGTCCCAGCTCACCTCGTACTATGTGACAAGAGGGTTAGTTCAGAAGGTACCAAATCTATTGAGTGTGTGGTTGGGAACGAACTAAATAAGTTTCACGGGTTGGGAGATTTCCAAAATAACTTTACTGAGGGTGAACTGATTGTGGACTTGGGGCCCACTAATCCTATAACTGGGCCTCCTGGTGGGCTTGTTGGGCCTTCAAACTGGTGCAAGAAAAAAAAGAAAAAGTTACTTCATGATGTGTATAATTGTATTAAAATTCCTTACACCCCCTCCTATTTTTCTTCCCTTCTTCACTCGGCCTTGAAAGATGTTGATCCATACACTATAGTGAGTCAGAATAAGGTGGCAAACAAGAGGAGATCGATTAGAGTTTCTCCTGTTGAGTCTAATTATTCTCTTTTGTGTTGTGAGTCCATCACAGATACAGATGTAGCGAGAGGGAATATGAGATGTAGAAAAGCTCTTGATGAAGTTCCATCTAAAGTGCCCAGGTCCCTGAAGAAGTTGGGCCTTGTTGGTGATCTTGAAGATGGCGAATTGGATAATGTATTGAGGAAATTAGATTCTGATGATAGGGCTGCTAGGACAGGTAAGAAAGTTGTTGCTATAGATGAACTATGAATATTGTTACCTATAATGTTCGTGGGAGTTGCAGCTCTTTGAAGAGAAGAAGAATCTCTCAAACTCTGCTTAGAGGGAATGCCGATATTTGCCTTCTTCAAGAAACTAAAGTTCTGGAGATGAATTCTAGTTTGGTTCACAGTATGTGGAGATATAATGATGTAGAGTGGTCTGGCGTGAATGCTCAGGGCAGATCTGGTGGAATTGTGACAATGTGGAATTCTAAGACAATCACAGCTTGCTCTAGTTTTAGAGGTAATGGTTTCCTGGGCTTGCATTTTACTTGGAAAAATCAGAGATTGACAGTGGTTAACGTCTACTCCCCCAGCGGCATCAATGATAAAAAGAGACAGTGGAGGGATCTGGTTGAAGTAAAGAGTAGGTTTTCTGGTGATGGGTGGATCGTCGGTGGGGATTTCAATGCTGTTAAAGTTAGTCATGAAAGGAAAGGAGTTAGTACTGCTAGTAGTTCCGAGATGATGGATTTTGGTTGCTTCATTGGTGATTTGAATCTTATTGATCTCCCGGCGATTGGATATATTTTTACTTGGTTTAATTCCAATGGTGGGAGTAGAAGTAGGCTGGATAGATTTTTGGTGGATGATAGGGCCATATCCCTTTTGTCTTTAAAGAATCAAGAGGTTGGCGATAGAGATGTTTCGGACCATCGTCCAGTATGGCTGAAAACTAATAAGGTCAACTGGGGTCCTAAGCCTTTCAGGACCTTTAATTGTTGGTTGGGTCATAAGGAGTTTATGCCATTTATCAAACAACGATGGAACTCTTATCAGTTCTCTGGGGATTATTCAAATATCTTACTTAAGAAATTCCATGCTCTCAAAGTTGACCTTAGAAGTTGGAATATTAATGTGTTTGGATGGCTGGATTTAAATATTGAGTATGGAGTTCAGAAATTAAACCAGTTAGATTTGGATTCAGACTTGGATATTGGCAGTCCTAGTGAAGAGATCAGAAGGGATAGGCTGAAAATCCAAGAGGAAATTTGGAAGAACTTGAGACTCAAAGAAAGTATGCTGGCCCAGAAGTCCCGTAAGAAGTGGGTGCAAGACGGAGATCCCAATACCAATTACTTTCACAATTCTCTGAAAGCGAGGAACCGTTCGAATCATATTTCTGCTATTAAAGTAGGAGGTGCTCTTGTGGAAGACCCTGAGGTGTTAAAATCAGAAGCCTGCAGATTTTTCAAGAACAGGTATCAAAATCAGAATCTGTGTAAGGTGAGTTGTAATTCTGAGTTTATTTCTCGTATGGATGATGCTGACAGAACTTTCCTTGATTCTGAGTTTGGAGTGGAAGATGTTAAAGTAGCTGTGTTCAGTTGCAACGGTGACAAATGCCCTGGCGTAGACGGTTTCAATTTCAAGTTTATTAAGGCTTGTTGGGATGTTATTGGAGTTGATTTCACTAACTGTATTTTGGAATTCTTCATTACTGGCCATCTACCTAAAATGTTCGCTTCCTCTTTCATCTCTTTGGTTCCAAAAGTCGAGAACCTGCAAAATTTTGACGACTTCAGGCCTATTAGCTTGGTGAGTTGTGTGCTCAAGGTTATTTCGAAGCTGCTTGCTAGTAGGTTGGGCAAAATCATCCATAAGCTGATCTATTTCTCTCAAACTGCTTTTATCCCGGGTCGTCAGATCTTTGATGGTATTCTTCTTGCTAATGAAGTTGTGGACTACGCCAAGAAATTCAAGAAGGATTGTTTGTTTTTTAAAGTTGATTTTGCTAAGGCGTACGACTGTGTGGATTGGGGTTATCTCGAAGGTATGATGATCAAGATGGGATTTGGGTGCAATTGGATGAAATGGATTCACGGTTCTGTCTTCAATAGTTTCTCGTCGATCTTAATCAATGGGAGCCCTTCGAGGGATTTCAAGATGGGGAGGAGGTTAAAGCAAGGTGACCCGTTGGCCCCTTTCTTATTTGCCATAGCTGCTGAGGGATTGGCTAGCCTTACTAGAGCTGCTTCATCTAATTATTTGCTTTCTGAGTTTAAGATTAAAGATACTCTTACTGTTAGCATTTTGCAGTTTGCCGACGATACCCTACTTATTGGTGATGGTTCGGTTACTAATATTTGGGCCTTTAAGTCCATTTTGCGTGCATTTGAATTGGTTTCTGGGCTCAAAATTAATTATCATAAAAGTTGCTTATATGGGATGGGAGTTGAAACTGACTTTCTGGCTGCTGCTGAGGTTTTCTTGAACTGTAAAACTGGTAGATTCCCGTTTAAATTTCTGGGTTTGACAGTTGGAGGGAATCCTCGTCGGTACTCTTTTTGGGAACCGACAATTACGAGCTTTAGGAACAGGCTCTCTAGCTGGACAGGGAGGAACTTGTCAATTGGAGGTAGAGTCTCCCTCATCAACTCGATACTGGTTAGCTTGCCTATCCATGCTTTTGCGTTTTTTAAGGCACCAAAGAAGGTTGTGAATGAGATTATTGGTATTCAGCGACGGTTCCTTTGGGTTGGCGCCTCTACTAACAATTATATCCCTTGGATTTCGTGGAATTCAGTTTGTAAACCTAAGGAATTTGGCGGTCTTGGAATCAAACACATAGGGCGATTCAATCGTGCTTTGCTTGCTAAATGGTTGTGGAAGTTTACTGTTGGCGGCAACGAATTATGGAGGAATACTCTTGTTACCAGATACGGTAATTTGAGTATTAAAGTTCATACTTATATGGATGTTGGCAGATTGAAGTTGGATTCTCAGTGGATGACAGATACTCTGTCGGTAGCAGTTTCTGATTCTCAACATAATTTCTGTGATTTCCTGGGTTGTTCTGCAGGTGGTGGTGAAGATGTCGCATTCTGGCAGTCGGCTTGGACTGGGAATACGGCGCTGAAGTCTCAATTCCCTTCTCTTTTCGATAACTGTTCTAACAAGGCAATGTCAGTCTGTAATATGGGAGCATGGGACGAAATTCATTGGCAGTGGAATCTTTCTCCATTAATGGGTAGTTCTTCTTCTGGTAATTCTGAGGTAAAAAGGAGGACTTGCATTAGTCTTTTGGAAAACCTCTCAGCAGTTAGAGATGCTCCTGATAAATGGCATTGGAAGCTTGATGATTCTAAAGAGTATTCGGTCAACTCTTTCTACCATTTCCTGAATTCGTTTCTGTTAGAAGAGCTTCAGCATGATTTTGCTGAAGCGTTGAGATTACTGTGGAAAATGGTGATGCCGTTGAAAGTCCAAGTCTTTGGTTGGAGAATGGTGCTTGATAGGCTTCCGACGAGAAGTAATTTGGAGAAAAGAGGTGTTATCAATAATGAGCATGATAAAGTCTGCGTGTTTTGTTTCGGTAATATTGAGGACAACGACCACCTCTTCTTCTTGTGCCCTGTCTCTATTCTGGTGTGGGGCAAGATTTGCGATTGGGTCGGAATTAGTCGTATCGTGGAAGTTTCTTGCAATCTCCATTTGAACGCTTGGAACAGTAAGCTTAAAGGTCGCGGTAAAGTCGGTAAGACAAACTCAATTTGGTTTATGTCTTGTTGGAGCCTTTGGAAGGCTAGAAATATTATTATGTTTCACAATGCTTTGTATAATGCGGATGATATCGTTAGTCTTATTAAAGTAGTTTCGTGGAATTGGTTTATTTTAGGCCACGAAGTGAGTAGAAACTGTAGGCTCTACGAATGGCATAAATTCCCGTTCGATTTCATGTAATTGCCCTCCTTGTTTTTGGAGGTGTTGTTTTGGTTTGAGATTCCATTAATCTCCTATTAATGAATTGCTTATTAAAAAAAAATAGTTTGATCGGTGGTGATGACTTCAAGAGTGGTCAGACCAAAATGAAATCTATTTTGGTAGTTTTCCTTGTAGGAGCTGGTATCAAGATACACCATATATGTAAGATTAACTTTTAATATATTGATGCATATAAGAAATTCATATTTAATTCATTTCAAGAAAAAAATTCAAGTTTCGTGTGAGAAATTTTGGGTTTGTATTTAGCTAGGAATTAGCTACGGATTAGCTGCAAATTCTGGGTTTGTTTATGTTGTTCATCTTAGCGACGGATTAGCGTCCAACTTTCCGTCACTATAATTTTAATTAATATAAAAAAACAAAAAATGGAAGAAATTGCCACGTGGCATCCACATCACCATGTTTGCCACGTTAACACTGCCACGTGTATGCACAGTCATCAAAAAAATTCCACGTGGCATGTCACGTAAGTAACCGTTAGTTGTATTTGACGTTAGAGACCAATTGTTCAGATGGAAAATTTTGAAGGGACCACTTCTTAAAGGAAAATTTTGGGGGGACTAAAAATGAAAATTGCAATATTTAGAGGGACAAAAAACTTATTTAACCCTTAATGTAATCAACACTCTTTTCTACCTCCTCCGTTCCTTTTTAAGGGTCACTTTTTAAATAATTTTTGTTTCTTTTTAATTATCACTTGCAAAGTTCAAGGTAGTATTAAATGCACTTTTGTTAAAATTACCCATAGATAATTATTACATAGAAAGAAAAAGTAAAATAAATGTAATAAATAATTAGGGGTATTATAGGTAAAAGGAAAATTATTGTATGAAAAGTAACAATATTGATTAGTTTTTTTGATATGTGTAAAAAATAAAAAAGTAACACTTAAAAAGGAACTGAGGGAGTAGTATTTTATTAGTTTCTTTTATGTTAAATGTTTGAATATTATTTTATATACTTTAGACATATATTTTATTTCAAAACACATTATAATATTTATAAAAGATAATATATTACTTAAAAGTATATTATATTTAAAATAATATAATTTTTAATTTTATTTATAATAAATATTGTGGAGTTTTTATTTTAGTTTTATATTAAAAAAAATCTATTTAGGGTCTGGTAGCGTGAAGCCCGTCTAAGGCCGAGCATGGGTAGTAAATTTTAAACCCATATTACAACATGGTTTTTTGGGCCTAGCCCTAAAATGCTCGAGGCCCATCAGGACCGACCCGTTTAGGGTCGGGTAGTCCATTTTGATAGCTCTAAGCAAATGGGTGAAATCATTCTTATGTTTCCTTTAAAGGACTTGCATAATTTTATTGTGCCTATTAAGGGTCACCTCAAAGGCCTGGAAATAATGAGCCTAAGGCATGAAAAAAGTTAGGGAGGTGTTACCTCGAGTCGCCTAGTTACCACTTAATACATCTTACCCACACATGACAAACGAGGTGCTAAGTAGAAAGTCAGTTTGACCATACCAGAAAGGAAGAAATTTGTATCTCCATTTTAAGAGGAAGAATCGTACTCGTGGAAAAAATATAAAGAAAGTTGTTTATTTCCCTATGACTTGACCCAATGAGCCATCTATTAATACTCGAATCCCAAGGGTTAGGAGGGATCATTCACATAATTATAGCATAAGCACCCTCTCATGATCATACATGTGAATAGGGTCATCGACATCGTTGTACTTATCGTAAGTACAATTGGGGCCCACCATGGGGTCTCGGTACAACTAACCTAGGTCGGACTCACCTTACAAGCTGCCTTAATCATCTTCTTCAACATGGTGACAAGACGAGGCACCGCAAAAGTTGATAACCACGGCGATGGGGAAAACCATGCCATAGAAAATATGCGAGTTGCCAGGGAAGAAATATGCCGCCATAATCAAACCTTAGAAGAAAATTTCATAAACCTTTAACAACGAAAACAGGAGGTAGACTCTCATTGAATAAATTAAAATACTATACCCCTAGCCTCTCTCTGATGGCATTTGGGGGGGCCCTGGTGCCAAATAATTTCAAGCCCCCATCGCTGACAAGGTTAATGGATGGAGCAACCCCCAAGAGCATGTCTCCTCCATCAAAACCCAGATAGCTATCATTGGCGCTTGTGATTCCCTAAAGTTTAAGCTTATTTCCAACACCTTTAAGGACACGACGTTAAGGTGGTACATGAACCTTCCATGCCTCTTAGTTACCAGTTATCAAGATCTTGTAAGGAAGTTGATCTACCAATTTTCTACGATAAGCATAGGAAAATGTCGACCACCAGTTTGTTCAACGTCTGTCAAGAGACTTCTGAGTCATTGAGGGAGCATATTGTCTGCTTCAATGAGGTGACCGTAAATTTTTACACCCGAACCAGAATATGTTTATAGGAGTATTATAAAATGGCTTAATGGTCGAACACTTCAATGAGTCCCTCATCCACAAGTCATATATTTCCATGTCCGAGATCATAATGCGAGCAAAATGTTACATTAAAGGTGAGCAAAACAATACAAAGAAAAAATATAAGGACTTTAAAGAGCGGGTGGCCGATGGTTCCGACTTATTGCATCAGTAAAGTAAAAGTCAATACACATCTCCCATAAGAGATCGGTAAGCTTTCAAGCGCAGTAGGAGGCCCGCTGATAAATTTTCCCCCTTAATACTCGTCGAAAGGAAATATTGCATGAAGTCCTCCGCACTTATGACATCCGCCTTCTCCGATTCTTAAAATAAGACCACGGGGCCTAAGACTAACAGATCATGCAAGTATCACATGATGAAGCGTCATCATATCAATGAATTTTACCAACTAGAGAGAGAGGAGGGAGTCTATGTGTGTGTGTGTGTGTGTGTGAGAGAGAGAGAGAGAGAGTGTGAGTGAGAGTGTGTGTGTGAGAGAGAGAGAGAGTGAGAGAGAGAGAGAGATGATCATTGAAAAGGGTCACCTGAAAAAAACTGGTGGTCATAGCAAGAGGATTTTTTCGGGACGGAGAATCCAACTCCTCCGATAGAAGATATGTCTGGAAAGTCATGGCGATAGAAGGTTCACTCGCTAACCCTAAATCAGATCAAGGAAATGATCCATAACACGAGATCACTTTCTTCGATAAATACACTGTCGAGGTCCATCCTCACAAAAATGATCATGTGGTCATAACGATACAACGTAATAACTCAAAGATCAAGAGAGTATTTATTGATCCCAGAAGTTCCGTTGATGCCCTATATTTGGATGCATTCGAAAATTCTAGTTATATCCATACGGTCTTCGAATTTTCTAAGGTTTGTTAGTCGGTATCTCTAGTGAATAGGCACAGGTTAAAGGTAACATCACTATTAAGACAATATCCAGGCTAAAAGGGAATGAAAAAATGATAAAGGTTAAGTATATCGTACTAAATGCCCCATATTCATACAACATAATCATCGAACGACTCATTTTTAATCTTTTATGGGTTGCCTTATCAACTTTATATCTAAGCAGGAGTTACCTATTTCTGAACAGGCGTGTTGGCATATCCAAGGGTGATTAAAAGATTGCCCAAAAATGTTATCAAGATAGTGTTATGATAAGAAGGGCGACAATGGTGATAGTCATCATACCACAACCAAACGTACAAGGCGTGAATTTTGTAGATTTGGATCCTAGAATAGAGCCCAAGAAATAGAGGCTAACACCTACAGAAGAATTAAAGGAGGTCTAAATAAAGCCTTAGTAGTTCCACATCACCATGTTGAGCACCCTCGTGACATAATCAAAATAATAGGAGTTGGTCCATAATTAAGAAAAACATCTGTTTATTTTCCCGGGCTTTTGTTGAAATGCCAAGAATAGATTCCAAGGTAGTGTGCCACCACCCTCTCATTGATTCTATGGTGAAGGTACAAAAAAAGCGCAAAGTTGGTAAGGATAAATGAGCGACAATCAATAAGAAAGTTTGAAAGCTAAAGGAAACAAGCTTCATAATTGAAGTTAAATATCTGGCCTGGTTATCAAAAGTGGTTCTAGTTTGGAAGTCATCAAACAAGTGGTGAGTGTGTGTAGATTTTATAGATTTGAACTTGTCATCCATAAGGATCCTTACCCATTGCCAAATATTGATAGGTTGTTTGATGAGTCCTCAAGGTATAGGACTCTGAGCTTCATGGACTCTTACTATAACTATAACCAGGTAATAGATCCCCTTGATGTACCCAAGATGACAATCATGTCCAATAATTGTAACTATTACTACATTTTCACGTCATTTGGACTAAAAAATGTATGTACTACTAATCAAAGACGGGTAGACATTGTGTTCTTAGATCAAATAAGGTATAATCTGGAGGTTTAAATTAAGGACATGGTTGTAAAGATCCATGAAGAAGGAAGACACTATCAAGACTTAGAAGATATACTAAAATCAGTTAGAAGATACAAAATGCACTTGAACACCGTCAAATGTTCCTTTGGATTCAAGATGGGAAATTCTTGGAATTTATGTTTACAAGAAAAGGGATTGAGTCAAATCTCGATAAATGCCAAGCTATCATCGAAATGACACTACTACAAAATACACATTCAGTAACATAATACTACTACAATTATGCTTTCCACCATTGTAATATCGCAAACTGGATGTGCCTGATGTTTATTTATTTTTTTGAAAGTTATTTAATCAAGGTTGAGATAAATAACCGCGGTGATAAAGTAAGTGTTACAAGGTTCGAATCCTATCAGCTACATTTTTTCATTTTTCCTATTACAAAAAACACATGTTACTTAAGTTCATAAATAAATAAAAAATTGAAAATTATTTAACCACAATTTTAATATTCAACCGTTGTAATATGATCTGTACAACCTTTGATATTCCCAAAGGAGAGAAACAACTATAATGATGACTGGAATTTTTCTTCATTTCTCAAGACGGTCACAAGTCATTCAAGAATATCAACCATTAGAAGTAATAATTACAAGCATTAAATCATCAGATGTTTCATCTTCAACCTCTTCTATAAATGCACACTTTCATATAATGAATTTCCACTTATTTAAACTATTCTTCTTAACTTCCTATAGCAACATGAGTTCTCCATCTGAGAAGTCTAAGAGAAATATGTCAATAAAAGACATTGTTAAGAACAAAATAAACACCACAATACAACATCATCAACAGTCAACCGAGGAGGTCCAATCATCTGGATCGACTGCTGTCAGGGATGCACTAAGGGTGAGGAAGGCCAAGAAGAAGAAGATGCTGAAGAAGAAGAGAAAGGTGCCGAGGATTATTTTCTACTATGACTCAGATAGGGGTATTGAGGAACGAGTCATAGATTGGGATAATTCCTGTAGTGCTAGGGGATATTGTTCCGATCTGGACACAATTATGTAATGAAAAAATTATGTTTTATGTACTATTTTCTTGTGGGCCTTTTAATAGAACTTCTTTACTATTGTTTTATATACTCTTTCCTCTTTATAAAAAAAATAGTACACAACCAACAAAAATAACAACAACAATAACAGTAATGAAGAATAACAATATAAAAACATTAAAAAAACTCTCTCACCATTAAGTTCATAAATAAATAAAAATTTGAAATTTATTTAACCATGCTTTTACTATATAACCGTTGTAAAATTTGAAAATTGCATCATGGTTTTTCTTTGCCAACCGTGATGAAAAGTGATATTTTTTAGTATATAAGTGAAAGTATCTATCGTTCAGTACATAACAGTTGTTTCTCTTAAAAGAAAATCCTAACATATTTCACTCTTCTCTCTCATAACATAACCCTAACATCCTTCAACCTTCAGATTCGTCTTCACCATTCTCTACCTTGAGGTTTGAGGTTTGTTCATTAAACTTATGCTTCGATTTTGTTTACGTTTCTTGTTAAAAATGGGTTCTCATTTGGTGGATGTTCTCATTTTTTCAGATTCTTCTTCACCACCTTAACTGGTACACATGGTTTGTGTTGCTATGAAGTAAAAATACAAGAAGTATGAAGCTATTGTGTACACTTCATTCACCTTGTACTTCCTCTTCATAGCATCATAAACTAGATAAACTTCATAATTTGTTCCAGTTCCACGATTAGTTTCAAAAAAGGTGTGTTCTTGAAACATTTTATTATATCTTGTGTTGTTGTATGTTGTTGTTGTTGATTAATGTTCTCATAACTTCATAATTTGTTGTTGTTTTTGTTTATTATATCTGGTGTTCTTAAACCTTATTTTTATTTATTTATTGTATATTGTTGTTGATAAATGTTGTTGTATGTTGTTGTTGATTAATGTTTTTAGAACAAGAACAAAACATTGCTAAGTCACAAGAAAGAAGTTTCTTATGACTTATCAATGTTTTGTTCTTTAAATTCTTATGCAGGTTGCACAGTATATGAAGTCGGGTTTATTATATGCTATGTAGACTCTTTGTTTCACTAACCCTTCATTGAAAATACATTTCATTTAAATTGACATAGAAACTTATAATCTGAAAATTAAGTTGTATTTGAAAACCAACTTATATCAATCAATGTTCTCTGAATTGCATCTGTCTCATCGTTCATCTCACATTGTTTAACATATAGAATGTGGTTCAATGACCTGATTCCTTTATTACATCCATATCTTCTCTTATATTTTAATTTGAATAACAACTATTTATTGATATTATTCAAATTATACTAGAATAAAAGGAATCGATGTCATGAAAGACTTAGACCATTGAACCACAGTCTATATGTTAAAGAGCTGGAAATGAATGATGAGACGCATGCAATTTGAAAAAACAGTGGTTTGTTTAAGTTGATTTTCAAGAATAGTTTAATTTTGAGATTATATACCTCTTCATCAATTTGAATGGTTGTATGTTGCTGTGAGGTTTATTGAAAAACAAGCAATCTACATATTTTATAACAAACTCTGGGTACTTTCAACAACATTTATTAATTTTATCCATGATGAAATGTTATATACCTAAATGTATATACCACAACGGTTGATACAAGTAATCGTTGTGGTAGGTAGCTCGTGTCCTGCCTTACTATCACGGTCTCGCGACCATGGTGGAAAGTACCAGACATACTATCACCCCTTAACTCACAACGGTTGGTTAGGTGTTGTGGTATCCCTTTTCCAACTGTTGTGGTATGGCTTTTTCGTAGTAGTGTGAGAAGCCCCACTGTTAGCTCCTAATTTCGACGCTGCATGATTTCAAACAATTTGGCTTTTAAAGAAGTTATTCTTTAAAATAATAAGCTAAAGAAGAAGGCTTTGACCAGAAGGCCTTCGACCATATTTTTTGAAAGCCTGAGTCGAATAGAATGATTTCAAGACTTCAAATATTTCTAAGTCCAAAGAATCAGTTCGACAGGGTAAATTGGCTATGGATAATGCGCTGCAGTTATAACTAAATAGTGGAGGGAAGTTCTACTATTTGAATTTGAAAAAAGGACAAGTGGCGAGTATCCAGAAGTTGAAGACATGCAAAGTGCCAAGCGGCGTGATCTAGGAGTAAACCGTCAAATGGAGGTTACTTTAGAGTATTATAAATAGGCTAGTCCTAGAGTTAGAATAAGTGTGAAAAAATCGTGTTGTACAAGTAACTCTACATTCACTCAAAGTATCTAGTGTGTCGAGAAACAAGTGAAGTGAGAATGTACGTGATTGTAATCACCATTACTTTTTATTGCAATGCAATATGCTTTGAAGTTTATGCTTTAGATTCTTCACTTTGAAGTCTTTTCGCCGATTTTTACTTTCCAAGTCATTTATATTGCAAAGTCTTTACTTTTTGACATTTACATTTCTGCATTTTTAGACCTTTATGCACTTTCCTCCAACATTTAACTCCAGTTTTTACCAAACCTTTACATTCAGCCTTTCTTTTCTTGATGTGTTGTTCGACTTAAACATTTCTTTGCTTTTTATCACTTTCATTTTCATTTCAAAACACATTCTTTTATTTACATGCACTGTCGAAATGTATACTTTGCCCAATTGTGAAATATTCTAAGATATACTTATAACACATGTCCTAGGATCAATCTGATCGATCCTGTAAGTTACTAGAACTTTGTTGTTTTAGAAGATCAGCGATTGTTTACCAATTTTCAAGCTAAACAAATTGGCACGCCCAGTGGGACGGTGCTAAACGTGTGTTTGGAAGTTTGTAATTTTAAATAACTGTCAAAAGGAAGTTTTATAACTGCCTTTTTGAACATTTTTGTTTCATTGGTCAAGATTGTGGCAAACTTTATTGAATGCACTTGAGAAGTGGAAAGGTAGCCAGTTCAAATGAATATAGACCAAAGAGAAGAAACACGAGGTGAATGGCATCTGGTCAAGGGAATTCGAATCCCAGTTCTACTGGGACTAATCCTCAACCAAGCAGCTCAAGCGTTCAGAACAACACCATCAATCCTCAAGAATTACCAAGAAGTACTGTGGCGCCAACTCCAGTTCCTTCGACAGGAGGGTCGACAGTGTTAACCATGGTGACAGAGCCAGCGCCTTCGACAGCAGGACCAGGGGCGACATATGTGAGGCCTTACACTCAGCCAGTCTTGGAGTACATTGGTCCATCAGTGACGAATCCTCAGACTTCACAAGGAGGAGTTTCGACGTATAGGCAATTTCCTCCCCCAGGATTTTCACAGCCTTTGCCTAGGAACCCAGTCTATGGCATGCCAACGGTAATGATGCAGAATCTGCATACTGCACCCTCAATATATTCAGAAAATGTGATATCTTCCCCTTTACAGGAGTCAGGTTCTGGAATTAACATGGGGTGAAACAACCAGTCCATAGGTTTGGGATATTCTGCTCAAGAACCCAACTTAACAAATGAATCTGCAGCATATTTGAGGCAACAGATGGATGAGAGCAATATGAAAATGGTACATACTTTGTCTCAGACAATGGGAGAGATTTTCCAGACACTGATCCAGAATACTACTCAAACCAATCAAATGATGACAGCCCAGATGGCGCGTATAGCATAATTCATGGGAATGCCCACTCCTGTTCAACACCAAAATCAAGGAGTCAACATGAGGGAAAATGCTCAACAAGTGAATCCAGTGAATCCAGAGTTGGTCGAACCACCTAGGGAGGAGCCTCCTAGAAATCAAATACTAATACTTGAAGAGGAGGAACCAAGGATGGTGCTAGTAAACAGAAATCAAAACGCTGATCATGTGGTGAATCAGGTTCGACGCAACAATGTAGCAGCAGAGAACAATTTGGCAGCCATGGTCAAAAGAATAATGGCTCGAAATGGCCTAAATATGGGTTTTTCTAGGCCAAACTTCACTTCGCCTATAGTAGATTATATACTCCAAGCTGAATTACCCCCCAGGACAAAAGTACCAAAGTTTACTAAGTTTTCAGGAGATACTACAGAATCTACCATCGAACATGTGGCGCGCTACCTGATCGAAGCTGGTGAGATTGCGAATGATGAGAGTCTAAGGGTGAAGTATTTCCCTAGTTCCCTCACTAAAAACGCATTCACATGGTTCACTACGTTACCATCTGGTTCGATTTGTAATTGGACCCAGTTAGAACGTTTGTTCCATGAGTAATTTTACATGGGGCAGACTAAAATTAGTTTGAAAGAATTGGCCAGTGTGAAACAAAATTTCAATGAGCCAATAGATGATTACTTGAATAGGTTTTGACTGCTCAAGGCTAGGTGCTTTACACAAGTGCCTGAGCATGAACTTCTCGAAATGGCCGCTGGTGGCCTTGATTACTCTATCAGGAAAAAACTGGACACCCAATATCTAAGGGATATGGCCCAGTTAGCTGACATAGTTCGACAGCTAGAGCGTCTCAAGGATGAGAAAGTTAGGGTGAATAAAAATAGGAAGGTAGCTTACGTCGAATACCAGGAGGGTATTGAAGAGTTATATGATGAGTCTGTTAGGTTCGACGAAAATGAAATAGACCTTGCTGAACTTAAGAAGGGCCCTCCTTATTCTTGTAAATTATTAGTCCCTTCAAATGGAAAAAATCCTTTCGAATCTGAAAAGAACGATAGATTCCCAAAGAAAACATATACTTTCGACATCACAAAATGTGACGAAATTTTTTATTTGTTAGTTAAGGATGGTCAAATACTAGTGCCTCCCGGTGCTAAAATACGACCTTTATAGCAAAGAAAAAAGAGAGGTTTTTATAAATACCATAATTACTTGGGTCATAAAACTTCTCAATATTTTCTTTTCAGGGATTTGGTGCAGAATGCTATTCAGGAGGGCAGACTCAAATTTAGGGAGAAGACTAAGACCCAGATGAAGATTGATACCAACCCCCTTGAAGTAGCTGAAGCAAATTATGCAGAGCCTGAGGAGGCCAACATGGTCGAACTGGTTGAATTGTCTGACAGCAGTTCGGATAGTGTTAACACCAACGAAGCTCTTGGCAGAAATGCCACAGTGATTGAGGTTACTGAGGACCTTACCAATGATGTCGTTTTTATTAGAGAGGTTGAGGGAATGGATGGTTGCCAGGTTGAGCATCTGATATGTATGGCAGCTGAACACTACTTTAGGACATCTGCTGAAGTCCAACGGTTCGACGCTGAGGCTACAGTCAAGATCCATGATGGAGCTGAAGAGTCGAAGCTACAGATGGTAACAAAGGAAACTGCTGACAAGTTCAGACAGATGGATGAGGTTGTTGAGAGCCTTGATATCCACTTGTCCAAAATGCGCTTAAAAGATGAAGTTAACATAAACATGGTCGAAGTTACTGACAGACAGACCATGGACATCGATGAACAAGAAGATCGCAACAAGCTGGCTTACCCTAGGGAAGAAGAAACCATTGTTGATTTTCTCCACAAGTGCCAAGGCAAGAACTCTGAAGTCATGTTGTGCCCTAGATGCAGTGCTATCTTTGACAAAGAAGCTGCTCATAGCCTCCAAGCAGGGAAAGAAGCCAAATCTGAACATGAGAAAAGAGCTTCCCAAAGGCCATGGCGTTTTGACCCGAGGAAAGTTACTCAGAAACCGTATGGCCAAAGGCCACAAATGCCAAGGGCTAAGCAAGCTACTTTCAAGCCCAGCGGCAAAGTACCAACTGGAAGGTGGGTCAAACCAGTCGAAACCGTAGAAAAAGGGAAGCAGAGATGGAAAAGTTTCAATGTGGCTAGAGGTTCTTCAATTGAGTATAGGAAAGAATTCAAGTCCTCCAACAAAGCTGCCTATATTTCTGAGAATTACAAGGGCAAGCATCCTATGTCCAGGTCCCAGTGGAGAAGGGAACAGAGACGAAGGAAGGCTTTAAGGGAAGCTCAGGCTAAAGATTCGACGGAGACCAGTACTAATGTTCTGCCAGCTAGCAATAAAGGTGTTGGCATGAAAGCAACAAACCAGCTGCCTATGGGCCGAAAGCTGTTTACTTCCAAGAAGGAAGAAGCTGAGAGATTTGCAGTTGAAGCAGCTAAGGACGAAGCTTCGACCCACAACTTTGATTCAAACTCTGATGCTTCTTTAAACATCATTGTCAACGTAGTGTCAGTAATGCCAAGAGAATATGACAGAATAACTGAAGTGGAAAACTTGGATCCCAACGCTGAGGCTGAAATGGCAGCACACCAACCTGTGTGCTATTATGTAATGAACAACGGCTGTGTAGAAGAATAGAATGCTTTCTTTGAGCGACCAACTGAGGCCATGAAAGGGCACTTGAAACCTATGTACATTATAGGGAAAGTAGAGAACGTGGCTGTAAATAAAATCTTGGTGGATTGTGGGGCTACTGTCAATTTAATGCCACATTTTCTGCTAAGTAAGATTGGTAAATTTGACACTGATCTTAAACCCCACAACATGGTCCTTTCTAACTATGAAGGGATGATTGGGACCACTTTGGGTGTCTTGCAGGTTAACTTGACTGTGGGTACAGTGACAAGATCTACCTTGTTTATGGTAGTCGAAAGCAAAGCTAACTACAACCTTCTGCTGGGAAGGGAATGGATCCATGGCATTGGGGTAGTACCTTCATCAATGCACCAGCGAATAACAATCTGGAGGCCTGATGGAATAGTTGAAAACATTGAAGCTGATCAGGGGTACTTTAAGGTGCCTGTCGAGTTTGACAAAAACTTGGCGCATATTGCGCCTTGTACTCCAGCATAATTTGATCTCACCCCAGATGATCATGCATTCTGTTCATTATACTTGCACCCAGTGGAGGGATTTCGATGGGACAGAGAAGTCATAAGAGAAGAAGGCAATGTCCCATACTATGGACTGCCTGAAGTAGACCCCACAGGATGTGGAAGTGAATTCAGTAACAATGACTGAATTCGACGCACTACAAAGAATTTCGGCCTATGTGGCCGAATCTAAGTTACAAGCGGCCTTGGAGGCTGCACACAATCACATGGCTGTCGAAGCCACAACTCAGATTTATATAGTAGGCCCTGGTAAGGACTTTGAACCTGAACCACCTGATGGGTCTCAAATCGAAGACCAAAACCAAAGGCTTGATGCTATCTATGATAATGAGCCTTTAGGTTTTGAAAAGAATCCACTGTCAGACAATATTAAAATGTTGGCGCAAGATCCTTTGGAAGAAATTGACTTGGGTGAAGGGGGAGTAAAAAGGCCTACTTATATTAGTGCTAGTCTCAACCCACAACTCAAAGTCGAAATGGTCCAACTATTGAAGGAATTTAAGGATTGCTTCGCCTGGGACTATGACGAAATGCCTGGTTTGAGGAGAGAGCTTGTTGAACATAAGTTGCCAATCATACCTGGGAAAAAGCCAGTCAAGCAAAATCCAACACGGTTTGCCCCAACAATCCTTTCCAAAATCAAAGAGGAAATTGAAAGGCTACTTAGATGCAAGTTCATCCGTACAGCTAGGTATGTCGAATGGTTAGCTAATATTGTACCAGTTATTAAAAAGAATGGTTCTTTAAGGGTCTGTATAGATTTTAGAGATCTAAATTCTGCAACCCCTAAAGACGAATATTCTATGCCTGTGGCAGAAATGTTGATTGATTCTGCTGCAGGACATGAATACTTGAGTATGTTGGATGGTTATTCTGGTTATAACCAAATATTCATTGCTGAGGAAGATGTCCCAAAAATTGCTTTTCGATGTCCAGGGGCATTAGGCACTTATGAATGGGTAGTAATGCCTTTTGGTCTAAAAAATGCTGGGGCAACTTACCAGCGAGAAATGAATTCGATCTTTCATGATTTTATTGAGACTTTTATGCAAATCTATATTGATGATATTGTTGTTAAGTCTTGTTCAGGAATAGATCACTTAAGCCATCTTCGACATTCCTTTGAAAGGATAAGAAAGCATGGTCTTAAAATGAATCATCTCAAATGTACTTTTTGTGTGCAGGCAGGGGATTTCTTAGGCTTTGTGGTCCACAAGAAGGGGATCGAAATTAACCAGAATAAAAACAAAGCCATTATGGAAGCAAAATCGCCATCAACAAAGAAGGAATTACAACCTCTCTTGGGCAAAATAAATTTCTTGAGGAGATTTATATCTAACTTAAGTGGGAAAACGCAATCCTTTTCACCATTGCTTCGAGCTAGCAAGGATGGGTTCGACTGGGGGCAAGCTCAACAGGAAGCCTTCGACAAGATCAAAGAGTACCTGAGCTACCCTCCGATTCTCTCACCACCTTGTGGCAATAAGTGTATGAGATTATACATATTTGCGTCAGATAGAACTTTAGGGAGCATGTTAGCTCAAGAAGATGATGATGGCATCGAAAGGGCTGTCTATTACCTTAGTAGAGTGTTAAATTATGCAGAAACTAGATATAGCATGATTGAAAAATTGTGTTTATGTTTGTATTACTCTTGTACAAAATTGAAGCATTATATAAAACCAGTTGATGTGTATGTTTCTTCTCGTTATGACGTTATTAAACATATGTTGTCCAAACCTATTTTGCATAGTCGAATTGGAAAATGGGCATTAGCATTAACTGAATATTCTTTAACTTATAAGCCTTTAAAAGCTGTTAAAGGACAAGTAGTGGAAGACTTTATAGTTGACCATTCTACACATGAGACCCCTCTGAACTATCTTGAAGTGGAACCTTGGAAGTTGTACTTTGACGGGTCAAGCCACAAAGATGGGACAGGCATAGGAGTGCTTGTTATCCCTCCTAATAAAATTCCAACAACACTTAAGTATAAAATTGAAGGCTGTTGTTCTAATAGCGAAGCTGAATATGAAGCTTTAATTGCTGGACTTGAAGTATTGTTGGAATTGGGGGCAACTCACGTCGAAATAATGGGAGACTCAGAGTTGGTCATAAAATAAGTTACCAAAGAATACAAATGCATAAAAGAAAACTTGATTATGTACTTTGTAGTGGTGAATTGACTGCTAAAAAAGTTCGACGCAGTTAGTTTTCGACACATCCCTAGACTGGAAAACCAGGTGGCTAATGACTTGGCCCAGATTGCATCAGGGTATAAAATTTCGAAAGAAAAACTACAAGATGCAATCGAAGTCAGAGGGAAGGTGGTGTCAGTAGGACTAGCCCCATCAGACTTGGAAGAAACTAAGCTTGGATATGTTGATGAAGACAATTTTGCAATTCTGGCAGTTGATAGTATAACTGACAAGGATTGGAGAAAACCTGTAATGGATTATTTAAAGAATCCAATGCCTTCGACAGGAAGGAAAATCAAGTATCAAGCTTTAAGTTATGTCTTGTTGGGTAATGAATTATTCAAAAAGACTCCTGAGGGGGTATTGCTTAAGTACCTTAGTGAGGCAGAGGCATACTTAGCCCTTTCAGCCATCCATAGTGGGGCATGTGGGGCACATCAGGTAGGCCATAAGATGAAATGGTTGTTGTTTCGACAAGGCATGTATTGGCCTACCATGTTAAAAGATTGTATTGAATTTGCTAAGGGTTGTCAGGAATGTCAAGTTCATGCTGGAATTCAACACGTCCCTGCAAGTGAATTACACTCTATAGTGAAACCTTGGCCTTTTAGAGGATGGGCTTTGGATTTGGTTGGAGAGATTCGACCAGCATCATCTAAAAATCATAAGTACATTTTGGTGGGTATTAGTTATTTTACCAAATGGGTCTAAGCTATCCCATTACCAAATGTTGATCAAGAAGATGTGATTGAATTTATCCAGAAACACATTATCTATAGGTTTGGGATCGCAGAGACAATTATGACATACCAAGGATCAGTCTTCACTAGTCGAATAATGCAACCGTTTTCAAAAGAAATGGGATTCAAACTTGTAACTTCCACACCTTATTATGCTCAAGCTAATGGCCAAGTCGAAGCGGCAAATAAAGTAGTTATTGGGTTGATAAAAAAGCACGTGGGAAAAAGGCCAAGAAATTGGCATAAGACATTGGACCAAATACTTTGGGCATGTCAAACGTCCCCCAAAGAGGCAACTAATGCTACCCCATTTCGACTAACATTTGGTCATGATGCAGTTTTGCCTGTAGAAATTCATCTTCAATCCATGAGGATTCAAAGGCATCATGAGATTCCATCTGAATCTTATTGGAATATGATGCTTGATGAGTTAGTGGATTTAGATGAGGAAAGGCTCCATGCATTAGAATTGCTGAAAAGGCAAAAGGAATGGGTGGAGAAGTCTTATAACAAAAAGGTCAAGAGTAAAACCTTTTCAGCTGGGGAACTGGTGTGGAAAGTGATCTTGCCTATGGATCGAAAGACCAGATCTTTAGGGAAATGGTCTCCTAAGTGGGAGGGTCCTTTTCAAATTATTGAGGAATTCAGTAATAATGCTTACGAGATTCAGGAGATTGAGGGTGATCTAAGAGTCTTAAGGGTAAATGGGAAATATTTGAAAAAATATAAGCCTATTTTACAAGAGATTCATATTAAAACGTAAGTTTTATTCAGTTATAGAAGCCAAAATAGGCCATGTGAGGCCAAAATGGCATACAAAGGAAAAGAAACAAGTACAACAAACATGAAACCTAGGAGAAAGATCATTCATAGTCTCTCCAATTGATAGAGTTGAGGAAGCCGCCATAATCTTCGCCAGCTTCATCATCAGAGTGTTGTGCTTTGGAATGTCCTTTCTTGAGGACCTTCATCTTCGTTTCTCTCTTCTTGGCGCGAGATGTTGCTCCAATTGAAGTATCATTGTAGGCAGTAGTTGTTGCCTCAGTTTTCTTTGTCTCCTTGGCCACCTTCTTGGTCACTGCCTTCTTTGAGGAAGTACTCATGCTTGCTTCCGTGGGTACAAAATATGGCTCATGTGAAGAGGATTTTATAGAGGCAAGGCCTTGTAAGGATTGGCCAGTCAACAATGGAAACACGTGAAATTACTCTTGGGAGTATACCCTAGGGTTGCGTTATTAATGTTCCTTTATGGAATAGAAACTTGTGCCGTTGGAACAATAAGCTGTTAAAAGCTGTGTTTTTTTCATGATTTCCAAGAAAAAGGCAGAGTACGTTAATTACAAAGATTAGCAAAGTTTAAGAGAAAATACGCCATGATGTTATCAAAGATTTTTGCAAGTTGAAGAGTTAATGGCAAACAGAAGTGTTTAGATGAATGCCACTAGGCATTGAGATTGTCTTTACATAGGGCCTCAAAAGGGGCATAAAACATGATGATAAAAAAGGAACTACAAACAAGAAATCATAATCATAAAGGGAGCTTCGACTTCAACTCAAGAAAGTTGACCTTGTGAGTCTTAAGGCGTTTCTCACATAGAGCTTTGTTGAGCTTAGCTGCTGAAAGTTCCTTTTCAAGCGTTTGGGCTTTGTCGAGGAAGTCTATGGTGCACTTTAGCTCTCTGGCCAGTTCAGTATCGTCGAAGTCTTTCAGCTCAAGGTTGCGCTTTTCAGCGTTAGAAATCTTGTTTTGCAGTTCTTCAATTTGCTGTTTCCAGTTGTCAATATTCTTTTGGTTCGATGCTATCTCTGCCTGCCTGTTGTTTTGGTCAATCTCCAGATTTTCGACCTTAGTTTCTGATGTGTGTGCTTCATCCCAAGCTGCATGTTCCAATCCGGTTGTAACCTCAATGGTGTCTTGGATCTTGGGAAGAAGTTTCAAGTCCTCAAACATCTGATTTACTAATGCAGTTAACTCCATAAGGAATTCAGACACATCTATACTAAGAGTCGAGAGATCCAGTTTTTGAAGGCTATCTTTCAGGTAGAGCGGTGCAGTTCGATCCGAAAGTAAGACATTTTGGATGTCTCCTTTGAAGAATTTGTCTTTGATATTTTGAAGGATAGGGCTGGCAAAGTCATCTGGAGCTGGACCCCCAAAACTGGTCGAAGTGCTAAGACTAGTACCTAAAGAGCTGTACTTCTTCCCAAGTATCAGTCTGGCATACTCTTGAGGATTTGACCATTTAAGGGAAGCCAGTGGGTCTCTAGTAGGGGATCCTCCAGTAGTCGAAGTGACTGTAGGCCCAGGAGTTGGATTGTTGGCAAGACCTGTCGCAGCCACAGTCGAATGAGTCTGATCCTGCTCAGTCATTTCCCTTTCTTCTTCTTGTTCTTCTTCATTTTCGACATCATCTTCTTCCTCTTCAGTAGGCTTGCCTTCGACGTCCATGGCAGTGGGCTCCGTTTGGTCGAAAGGTTGTTGGGTTGAAACATCATCCTCTTCATGTTCAGAGCCATCTGTTTGGGATTGTTGAGTATTGGTCCTGATGACCGAGTTTTTGTTTGTTTCATCTACTTCAGGAGGAGGAACTGTAAGAGGGATAGGCTGGTTAATTTCGCTCAGTGAACTATACCCAGAACCAAGGTCAGAGTTAGGGTGATAAGTTGGCTCACCTTGGCTATTCAGGAGAGTTGTTGCAAAGCTGAATGAAGATTGTGGTCGTTTAGAACCACCTACATCATCCTAAAAACCACAAGTAAAGAGAATAAGATTGAAAGAAATCCGAGTAAGGAATGTAAATTCTGAGTAAAGATAGTATGCATACCTGTACAGCTGCGACATCAAGACTTGAGTTTGCGCTCTCAGGATCACCAGCAGTCGTTTTCGACGCAATCTGGGAGAGTTGTTTCTTGACACCACTATGTCATACCCCAAATTTTGACCACCTAGATTCCCATCATTGTGCAAATCATCATCACAATATGGATGTACTTCTTTTCCTCATCAATCTCCTCAAGGAATTGTTGAGCATCCACTACAATCAAAATTAGGGTTTCAAGCCCTCTTTGAGCCTTAGACAAATGATCAATCAAGGAATGACATGATCTTCAACTTGTCTAACCTCTCAAACATCCATAAAGGATCAAAAGGACTCCTACTTCAAGGATTAACACAAGGCTGCTCCCGTCTAGGTGGATCAAGCCTCAAGATCGCCAGTGTGACCAAATTAGGGTTTTGATCGACCAGGGCCTCCAGATGGGAATTTTCCTCTGGGCATGAGCCAATGATTCAAAACATAACCTAATATACTCCATGGAACCTCATGGACCCAATCATCAAGTCAATTTAACCTCAGGGGATGCATACATAAAAAATCAGGAATTAGGGTTTCTTGACCTAATTCACCCCTAAGTTGACATTTGGGACAAATCATGAGCCAAGACCTCAAGACATGATTTAAGGGTCTCTAACATACCACATTGATCCATTTTCCACAATGGATTGATCCAAGAAGCTTGAGCAACAAGTTTCAATTTCATCTGAACCACAGTTAGGGTTTCGCGAGAAAAGTCAACTATAACTTTGACTTTTGACCAGGACATGCTACCAAACCCTAGGACATGATTCAATACACCCTATAACACCCATGGAACATGTCCATCAAGTTTGATTTAGGTCAAGGACATGATTTCATAAGGAATTGCACAGTTTGGAATTCATCTGACAAAAAGTCAACTGTGCACAAAAGTCAACTTTGACTTTTTGAGATTTTCACTAAAATGGATTTTTAACCCTAAAATGATGTTAATGTATGATTTGAATCATCATTCATCAAGAAAAATCAAAGAAAGTGGGATAACTTGTAAAAGGGGTAACCATAAAAACTTAGAAAAATTTCTAAGTTATGACATAAAGTGGCAAGGGTACCAACTTTGGAAGACCATAACTCCTAAACCACAAAGCCATTCTTCCCCATCCAAAGCTTAATTTGTAGATCTCATTTCCCTCTACAAAAGCTTCATACTGATCTATGTCCAAATTCCTCATGGATTTTGAGTTATGGAGTGATCAAAATCAAGAAAAGTCACTTTGTTCCAACACTTAGTGAAAATTTCACTAAGTCAGAATCTGCCTTTACTTTTTTCTAAATGTAGGGGGGATTTTTCACTTGGATCCAAAAGGTATCAAAACCAAATATGATTAAACAGTTGTTGTATCATATAAGGGCTTTCCAAAATGGCCAAGAACATCACCAAATTCAATTTGAGTTATGAGATATGGTAGTGGCAAGATGCCTTGCTGAAATCTGCCAAGGCAAGACAGATTTATGCACTTTTGGTCGATTTGCCAAAATCAGCCAATTCCAAGCCTTGTCATCACTTTGGACACATCTGAGATTAAATCTAAAGGGGACAATCACTGAGCCAAGCCTCCAAAGTCCTTGGAACAAGAAATAGCATGCCAAACCTAGAATTACCTAAAATAAGGACAAGACTCCAATTTTGGATTAGAGCATTCAATGGAAGCACCAAGGTGGCATGGACTGAGCCATTCTCAACTGAATTCAGTCAAGACTTATCCAAGACCAAGGGAACCAGCAGCCTGTGCCCTAACCTCTAGTCAATGGCTAGAGGAGACTTGGATTTTCATTTGCCAACATTGGCCAACCCTACTCAGCAGTTGCCATTCACTATTCCTTGCAAAACAAACTTGCTCTACTATAAATAGAGCTCAATTGTGATCAGTTTAAGTACACCAAAGGCCTACAACACTTGCCTTTCTCAAAATCCACTTCTCACTCTCAAAAGTGTCTTTCTTAGCAAGTCACTATCGAATTTTTCAGTAGAGGGCAATTCCACTCAAACCAATCACACACACACCTCACATACATCATATGTGAGCTGATCAAACACTTAAACAACATCTGGAACACTGATTTCTCAGAATCACCAGTCAATTGCTCAAGGTTATAACCAAGTTGCAATTGAGATGCCATGAAGTGATCCAGCCAATTTCCATCAAGTCCAAGCATTCAAACACACTCCATAGGGTGTAGGGAAGCTGTTCAGATCATCACCACTCATCTGTAACACCTCCAACTCAGAAATCACTTTGAACTTGCTGTCACGACCTAGAGGTAAGCCTAAACTTGGTGTTCTCTCAATCTATGCATATTTCCTCGGACAATACTTTTGCCAAATGTTCATAATCATGCATGGAATGTTTCCCCTCAATTAATTGCTTTGTTTGAATCGTGTATCAAAATTCCCAACCTTCATGCAGAATTTAGGGTTCTTGAGGATTTGTCGTGATTTCTTGTTTTATGCTTATTTTAAATGAAATTAATTGTCATAGACATGATCGTGAGGTTGAAACAATCAGATTGATATGTGGATTGCATGATATAATCAAGTATTCAGTGAGATTGGAGAGAAATTGCAAATCTGGGCAAAACCCAGAACACGCGCGTGTTCTTGGGTGTTCTTGGCGCCCTTTTTGAAAATTCAAATATTTGAATTTTTTGATTTTATTTAATTGATTCAAAAATTAATTTCTCTCTGAGTTTTAATGATTTTGAGTTGATTCTTTTTTTAATAATTCACAAAATGTTAAAATATTTTATTTTCCCAAAAAATCCCAAAAATATTATTTATTTCATATAATTGATATTTTTGCAAAGAATTAATATTTTAATTGTTTTTGGCATTTTGAATATTTTTTCCATCTTGATTTTGCAACTTTTAATGGTTTCTAATCATTTTGTAGGGCAAAACTTGATTTATGAAGCATTAATCCAAGATCACAATTTGTTTTCCACATGTTAAACAATTTTGATCATTTTAATTGAATTTTTTATTCAATTAAAACACATTTTGAAAACAAATTAGGGTTTTTGATTAATTCAACCCTCATAAATCATTTCAAACCTTTTGGGCCTCTTGAGAGAGTGTAAGACCCACCCCCTTGTACAAAAACCTTTTGGGCCTCACTTATTGTATAAGTCCCTCTGTACAAGTAAACGGCGCGACCGTCGTCTGTTTAAAACATCTGGGCCTCTCCTCGAGCTATAAGACCCATTCAAAACTTTTGGGCCTCTATTAGAGTGTAAGACCCAACCCCCTTTTAACCAAAACAACTTTGGGCCTCAGATATTGTATAAGCCCCTTTGCATTAAAAGAAAATCTCGGCGCGATCGCCATTTCAAACGAAAAATCATCTGGGCCTACCCTCGTGTTATAAGCCCCACTCTTTTTCTTTAAACCTTTTGGGCCTCTTGAGAGAGTGTAAGACCCATCCCTTTGTACAGAAAACCTTTTTTGGGCCTCGGTCACTTGTATAAGTCCCTCTGTACAAATTCAACAGTGCGATCACTGATAAAACCCTGGGCCTCTCCTTGAGCTGTAAGCCCCAAATCTTTCTTTTTCAAAGCACTTTCTCCTTTGATTTTGAATATACTGTTGTTTTCCATCTTTCTTTGTTGAACAACTAACAAAACAACATGGAAGCTCTACAACCGAGTAAGTGTTTACCCGCTTTCATTTACCGCTTTCCTATACATATAACTGTATTGTGGGGCTGCTCACTGTAAGTCTCCTTTCATAAACTCATATCAACTGTGTAATAATAGTATAGATATTTAGAGTTTCCCCAGCAACTACGTCTAGAACTAAGTAAAGCCGTACCGATCACTCTTAGAAATAGACAAGCTAGATCCCCAATAGGAGCACCAGATACAGTCTTCTCTTCGGCTGTCCTCCTTAGGAATTGTCAAGAGACTCTACCTCCCCAGAGATGAATGTATTCTCCGTGAATGGCATCTCTTGAGTTTCTTCCAAATTCTCGAACTTTCCTGGCTTGATTTATTCCTTGTGAATAGCCTGTCTTGAATTTCTCAGGGTTTGGGGACCCACAGGCTTCTTAAAAGCATCAGCCTTCTCTTGGGCATTGTACAAGGACCCACAGGCTTCTTAAAAACATCCCCGCCTCCTCTTGGGCTTAGTACAAGGACCCGTCGGCTTTTTAGAAGTATTCACAGCCTCCTCTTAGGCTTCATATAATGAATCTTTCTCCAGAATGATAGCCTCCTCTTGGGCTTTGTACAAGGACCTCTCGGCTTCTAAAAAGTTTCCAGCCTCCTCTTGGGCTTCGTACAAATTGTCCCGACGACCTCCTAGAGGTATAGGAACAGAAACTAGTCATCTTAATAGAACAGTCTTTCCAAGAGTCTACTACTGTTTCTCAAAGCATAGTACAAAAGAAGAAATTCTAGACTTGGACAGTCTAATTTCCTTGAGTCTCAAAGACATTCTCAAGCACCCTTCACAAATAGGAAGGAACCCTGTAGACTTGGACAGTCTCAATACCCTTTGGATTTCCCGTTTCCTCAAAGAAAAGGAAATATCCCTAATCCTCGAATCAAAATCCCTGAGTACAGTGTTACTTATATAAGAACTGATTTTCTCTTTGAACCCATATACTGGTCACTCAACTGAAACAGTACCCTCTTTAGCCTCCATCTCGGGCTGTGTACGAGATACAAAAGGTTCTTATTGAATCAACACTTTAGCCTCCATCTCGGGCTTTATACGAGATACAAAAAAGACTCTCTTGTTGAGTCACAATCCTTTAAGTCTTCGTCTTGGGCTTTGTACAAGACACAAATCACTCTCTTGTTGAGTATAAAACCCTGGGCCTCCATCTCGGGCTTCGTACGAGATACCATAAAGAACTCTCTTGTTGAGTCACTTCCCTTTTAGCCTCTCTCTCGGGATTTGTACGAGACACATAAAAACACCCTCTTGTTGGGCCAATAGCCTCCTCTTAGGCTTTGTATAAGAAAACCACTGGTTGACCCAATCAACCTTTTAGAATCAAAGTTGTGCCTTATTCACAGTACACAAACATCAATAACTCTTTCCCCTTCATCTAATCGCTGTAAGCGGCAAGCCTCTGGATCATCTACATCCATGCCACTGTCCCTCTTTTAGCATGAGAAATTCCTAAGGAAAGATGGCATTGCTCTACACTGAGTTAAAGTCTTCTCCTTCAGGTTGGAAATCCCCTATAAAGGAAATTATGGCATTGCTGGATTCACATATCCCAGTTAAAGTAATACTCTTTTATAACCAGTCACCCAACAGTTGTGACAGACAAACCCCTCTTTAGAGATGACAAATTCTCTCTAAAGTCAAACCCTTTTAGCTTCACATCTTGGGCTTTGAACAAGATATAAATAGACCATTCAGCTTTATATCTTGGGCTTTAAACAAGATACAAACTACCTTTTCGCTTCATGTCTTGGGCTTTGAACAAGACACCAAAACACCCATTTCCTCCCATAGAATAGGAGGAACTACGAACGCTCTGATTTCTCTGTTTCGGAAAACAGAGAATACGTAGGCATAAGATTGAAAGAAAAAATCTTAGCGAGCACACTAAACAAAAACCCAAAATCCCATACTTTTATGCACCAATCGAAAACATCAGTCCTAACATCTTAAACCGACAGCCTAAATACCCCTTTTTAGACAAAATAAACCTAGGAGAGACCCACACTTTGGATAACATCTGTAAACCAACAGTTTTGACTGTTTGACCTCAGTTTGCAAGCAGGGTTAATTGGAGACATCTATTTCCCTTCCTTCATCAGCTTCAATAGGATAAAAAATGAATCGAGCTGTAGAAAAATGGCGACTTCACTGGGGACGACGAGATCTTGTTCTCTTCTCGTCTACTAGGTCGAAACCTTTAAATTGGGAAGATACCACAGAATGGTGACTCCGCCGGGGAGCCATTTCTGTCAGGAACATAGGATTCATAGCTCTTTAAAGTCTAGGACTTTAGGACAAATATATATACTGCTTTTCCTAATTGCTATACGTGTTTATTTTTCTGCTAATGGGAATGCGTGTGATGCCGCATGTAGAAAGATTGAGTATACACTTAAGATAAGTGATGGCGATGAGGTCGACCATCAACCTCAGTGGAGGCTTCCTAATGCAACCCATTCCCTCTCACAGGCAATGGGTCGATTGTGGTGTCTGAGAAGCTGAGGAGCCAACCCTTTTGTAGTGCGGAAACTATCGGAAATAGTTATCATGCGATACTACCCTCATTTGAGGCTGATGATCTATTCTCGGTGAATGGCATTTACTCTAAGATTTCATACAGCTCGCTGGCGATCCGCTTGCTGTTTGTTATCCTGGGAGGAGCTGATGATTTTGAGTACAGGTACAAAAATCACACTAGTATAAACCTTTGGGATGGGTAGAGCCTTGACTCCATGACAACAACCCTTTGACCCCATGTTTTTTCTATGTTTTTGTGTGCTGCATTCATGCATTCATTTAAAAAACATTAAAACATTCAAAAAATTTTTTATCTTCTAGTCTCTCTGGTTTTTTCAAATTAAACTAAGACTGTGATTGCAAATATTAGAGAAAAAGATTGCGCTAATGGATTTCGGTAGAAGGAGAACTCATAAGTATACCTTCAGGACTCCGAAACTAGAGGATTTAAGAGGTTTGGCGAGGATGATCACAAACCAAGAGGCTTTCAGAGTCAAGTACGGAGGTTTGCTATCTCTGCTAAGAGTCCATGTGATTGAGGGAATCATGGAGGCACTCATTCAGTTCTACGATCCAGTTTATCATTATTTTACATTCCCGGATTACCAGCTTGCACCAACGTTGGAGGAGTATTCTCATCTGACGGATCTACACATTACTGATCAAGCTCCATTTTCTGGACTGGAAGAAATTCCAAAGGATCAGACCATTGCAAGAGCAATTCATTTGGACGAGTCTGAAGTTAGGGCTCATATGACCACTAAGGGTGGCATACAAGGTTTGCCAGCCCAGTTCGTGACAAAGAAAGCCCTGTACTTCGCCAGTATCGGGAACGTGACTGCTTTTGAAAGTATCTTTGTTTTACTCACCTACGGGTTATTTTTGTTGTCCAACATTAATAACTTCGTCGATATCAACGACATTAAGGTTTTCCTCATTAGAAACCCTGTGCCGACTCTGCTCGCAGATGCGTATCATTCTGTACACTTAGGGAATTTGTACAGCGGAGGGGAGATCACGTGCTGTGTACCTTTGCTTTACAAATGGTTTATCTCCCATTTGCCTAAATCTGCCACTTTTTGGGATCACAAGAGTGCCTTACGTTGGTCGCAGAAAATCATGTCTCTCACCAACTCTGACATAGATTGGTGTAGTAGGATTTATGATGGAATCAGGATCATTGACCGTTGTGGAAACTTCCCCAACGTACCCTTTATAGGAACTAAGGGAGGAATCAATTACCATCCAGTTCTCGTTCGTCGTCAATTTGGATACCCGATGAGGCATGTCCCACGGAGTGCTCATCTGGAAGGTCTTTTCTTCAAGGAAGGGGAAAATGACAGAGCACTAAAGACAGAAATAGTGCACGCTTGGAAACACGTTCATAAGAAAGGACGAGAGTCTCTAGGTAAACCAGACTGTGTCTTAGTGGAGCCTTATCTCCACTGGGTACAAACTAGAGCTCTCAAGCTAAAGATGCCTTATCCTCGTCACGGAGTTCTTCCGCCAAGGGAATTTGTCATGTACTTCATGACTGAAACGGAAAAACTTTAGGTGACTCTCAACAAAGTTCAACGGGAGAGGAGGTCTTGGAAGAACAAGTACCGTATCCTCAATGTGGAGTGCATCAAAATGCAGTAATTACTGAAAGATAAAGACGCTCTGATTGAGATTTTAGAACAACATGCTGTAGAAAATCAGGATGACCAAAGGAATGTGCTCACTCCGTTCACCTGGCAAAGGAATGACAACCCGACAACGGCCCAAGAGCCCCGGTCAAAGAAAAGAAAAGTACCAGAATCAGCACCCGATTTCTCTTCAGAGAGGACTCGAGACCCATTAGTTTAGGTTTCTGTTTCCGTACCTTGTAATCTACTGTATTTCCATTTTTGTAATCCTTTGAATTTAATAAAAAGGGGTTTCCCCACTGTTTGATATTTGCAATATAATTGTCGAAGTTTATTTTGATTAAACCAAAAAACAATTAATATAATCATTGCATTCATCATTCTCACATCGCGTATTCTTCTTACCTACGAATCTCACATTTGTGTCTCGGTTCTAGAGTCAAACTGTCTCATTTGTACAATACTCGGGCCAATCGTCAGAAAAAGATGGATGATCTTGAGGAAGAGAACAGAGAGTTGAAAGAAGAGATCGATGCTCTGAGAGAAGATATGAGAAAGCTTCGTTACGACATGCAAGCCATGGCAGAAGCTTAGCTACAAAGAACTGTGATCTCAGAGATCACTTCAACGCCCATAGTGGAGAAGTTTGATCCTAGGTATCAGATGCCGAAAGATCGTCCCTGGGGCATGCCTGTTAACTATATCCCGGAAGGATATATTCCGCCGATCATTGGAGATCCGGAAACTTCAGCGGAAGTCGCTGGGCCTGAAGGTTACAAACTTCGGGAAAGCGAAGATTCCAGGGGAATATTGAAGACTCCTGAAGGTTACAAACTTTGGGAAACGCCAAGATTCACTATCGTAGTCACGATACCGCCCCCTGTGGTGCACACTGTCCCGAAAGGACAGATTCCACGAATACCTTCTGGTAAGAAGGAAACCATGTTTGATAGAATGGACGAGTTCCAGGAACGGTTCCTGGAAATGCAGAAGGAACTGCAAGCCATCCGCGGTCAGGATTTATTTGGAAAGGACGCCGCAGACCTTTGTCTGGTCCCCAATGTGAAAGTTCCGCACAAGTTCCAAGTGCCCGACTTTGAAAAATACAAGGGTAACTCTTGCCCTCAAAGTCACTTGGTGATGTACGCTCGGCGAATGTCAGCTCAGACAGAGAATCAGGACCTACCGATTCACTACTTTCAGGATAGTTTAACCGGTGCTGCCTTGAAATGGTACATGGGTTTAAACCGTGCCACGATCAGCACATTTAGAGATCTTGATACTGCCTTCGTCCAACAATACAAATATAATCTGGACATGGCACCGGACCGAGATCAACTCAGATCGATGTCACAAAAGGACAAGGAAACCTTTAAGGAGTACGCTCAGAGATGGCGTGAAGTTGCCGCTCAGATTTGTCCACCTCTTGAGGAAAAAGAGATGACAAAGATCTTTTTAAAGACCTTAAGCTCATTTTACTACGACCGAATAGTTGCCAGTGCGCCCAGTGATTTCACCGAGATGGTAGGCATGGGAGTTCGTCTTGAGGAAGCCGTCCGAAAAGGACGTTTGGTAAAAGACACTGGATCATCGAGTAGTACAAAATGATACGGTAGTGCTCTCCCTAAGAAAAAAGAGCAAGATATTGGGAATATCTCTCTCGGAAAGCAAAGGCGACGTTATCAACCGGTAGCAGCTGTAACTCCTGCTATCAACCCTGCGCCTATTCCTACGTATTAACCTCAGGTTGCGCAGAGCCAACCTAATCAGCAAAGGAAACAACAGCCTCTTCAGCAGGCTCGTCCTCCATATAACAACAACTGTACAACACGACCATCAGGGTTTGATCCTATACCCATGTTGTACGCAGAACTATTTCCGTTACTACTAGCTAAGGGGCACATCCAGACTAAGTCTCCTCTTACAGTACCGGAAAATCCGCCTTTTTGGTTTAAGGTGGATCAGACTTTCCCTTATCATCAAGGAGGATCAGGGCATAACATAGAGAATTGTCTCAATTTCAAATCCGACGTGCAAAAGCTTGTTAGGAGCGGGCTCTTATCTTTCAAAGATATGAATCCTAATGTTCTCACGAACCCGCTTCCTCAACATGAGAAAGCTGCAGTCAACCTGATTGAGAGAGAGTCTAACAACGTCTATCAAATTCACGATGTACTCTTGTTGAGAACCAATCTGGTCAAGATGCATTGTAGACAGAGTGGATATGGCCATGTGCCACCTCATAATTATCATCAATGCGATGTATGCTTTAAAAGCAATCGAGGATGTTCTGTAGTGCAAGCAGCTCTACAGGAACAGATGGATCTCAGATGGATCCAAGAGCACTGAGTTTGTGGAGTTAACATGGTCTATACGAATTCCAACGTCATTCAAAACCACGATATTCGTGCGATGAATGTCAACTTAGTGGTGATGCACTCAAGGCAAAGCCAGTATCATAATCTTCCGCGGCACGATTACAGTTCTTGTCTGACTTGCTCGGTAAACAAACAGGGATGCTCTTTTGTACAAGAGGCCCTCCAGCGTCAGATGGATCTTGGATGGATCCAGGACTACCATGATGGGAATCCCTATCAGATCAACATGGTTCAAATCTTTGATATTCGCTTGATGAATACCAACTTGGTAGAGTTGCATGCTGAGCAGGTCCGACTCGGATTCCTGGTATCACATAATTATCACAGCTGTAAAGCGGGTTGCGAAAATGATCAGGGATGTGCCTTTGTCCAGGAAGCACTTCAGTACTTGTTAAATCATTGGTGGATGCCAATCTACATGGATGAAGATACTCAGCAAATTAGCATCAATAACAGGAACCCCACTCGGCGTCAAAGTCAGGATGTCCAATCTGTGGAAGCTAACCTAGTGAGGTTACATTGCATTCAAAGTGGGCGTGGCCAGGTGCCACTACACAATTATGAACGTTGTGGAGTCTGTTCGGAAAGTAACCAAGGGTGCTACCTTGTGCGAGCAGCTCTCCAGGGGCGGGTGGATCGTGGAGAGATTCGCCCATATCCAGGTTCTGGACCCATCAATTGGTTGCCGAACTACCTTGCCGATCAAATCGAGGACGTTGTCGTCATCTCTGACCATCAGAGGACCAAGAATGTTTTTGCCATCATTCCTCTACTTGACGAATCGAGAGTTCCCAACCGGGAACGGATCGAGATTACTTACGATGGTCAGAAAAATCAGAAGGCTCCCATAGTCATCTATTTGCCGGCACTGCTACCGTATGAATCAACTAAGGCTATCCCTTACAAATATGGTGCAACGATAATTGAAAACGGAAAGGAAATTCCATTACCCTCCGTCGTGAATATTGCAGACATCAGTCGTGTAACACGGAGCGGTCGAATCTTCAACAGAGGAGTTGGAGAACCTAACAAAGAAAAGGAACTTCAGACAGAAGCTCCCGGTCCACCAGTCGGTCAATCCAGTAATCCCGACCTTTCGAAAAATGATGATGAGATGCTGAAGCTCATCCAAAGGAGTGAATACAACATCGTTGATCAACTGTTACAGGCTCCTTTAAAGATCTTGGTATTATCACTGTTACTAAGTTCAGAAGCGCACAGAGAGGCTCTACAGAAAGTCTTGGAGCAAGCCTTCGTAGAACAAGACGTAACAATCAGACAGTTCGATAGTATTGTCTCTAACATCACTTCCTGCAATAATTTGGGATTTAGTGATGAAGAATTAATCGAAGAGGGTTGCCGTCATAACATGGCGCTCAATATCACAGTTAACTGCCAGGACGATGCTTTAGCCAGCGTACTGGTAGACACAGGGTCAGCCCTGAATGTTATGCCGAAGTCCACTTTGGTGCAATTATCATTCAAGGGCCCTCCGATGAGAACTAGTGAGGTCGTCGTCAAAGCGTTCGACGGATCTAGAAAAATAGTTATCGGCGAAGTCGACCTTCCCATAACCATCGGTCCTCACACTTTCCAAGTCATGGATATCCGGGCAACGTACAATTATTTATTAGGAAGACCTTGGATACACCAGGCTGGGGCGGTCACCTCGACCCTCCACCAAAATCTAAAGTTCGTTCAGAACGGTCAACTTGTCACAGTCTGTGGGGAACTGGCTTTGCTCGTAAGCAACTTATCGTCATCCACTTATGTGGAACCAGAAGGGATAATTGGAACCCAGTTCCAAACGCTTTCGTTGCATAGTGGCGATCAATCAGAAGGAGGAACTTCGATTTCCTCATACAAAGATGCTATTAAAGCGGTCGAGAGTGCCAATACAACAGGATGGGGGAAGCTTGTCATTCCTACTGACAATAAAACAAAGAAGGGTCTTGGTTTCTCTGCAACCTGTACCCAGACAACTGCCAGCGATGAAAGTCTTTATCCCATTCAGAACTTCTTTCACAGCGGAGGTTTCCTTCAACCAGTGACTCAAGAAGTACACACTATCAATGAGGAGGATCCCTCTGACACAGATGAGGAATGGAAGTCCTATCTCAACGAGGACGGTTATATGTCTCAGGAAGAGGTGCCTATGCCATTTTTCTATCCTGCACAGAATCCGAGATTTATACCCAGGTCAGACGTCGAAATGATATATGGAGATTGTGATCCGGAAGGATGTCGTGCTCCACCAAATTTATTAGAGGAAGACACTCCGATGAAGGACAATTTTGACTACACGTGCTATGGCCCGATGGATGGTCTGCCGATGTGGCAACCTTACCCAGGAAACTTGGGGGCAGAAAGTCAGCCGAACAATGAAAATCAGCTGAGTCTCATTGAACAGAATACCTGCGTCTCCACCATGTTATGGGATCAACACTCAGGTCATTCAGAAACTACTCAACATGACGATGAATTTGCAAAGTTTGCAGGATTAGAATTCATTAACTATGCTTTTCCCGAGGTCAACGTCATTGAGAGAGATGACCCCTCCAGTTCCAAAGAAGTATGGGACACCTTGGGACAGCCGAGTGGAAAATACGACTACATGGTCAAGTACACTGCTCCCGAAAGCTATCGTATCAGGCTTGAAGACGTCTAACCAACTGGATGGGGAGATACAATTGAGAGTATAAATGCTATGCAAAATACAACAAAGGAATTCTCCTACGACGATTCTGCCTGGGAGACAGATTCCAATGATCCCGCTCTACCAGAAATCAGCGTTATTTCTGAAGACAAATCAAGGAAGGTGCCAGACTTTGTGATTCACCGAGGAGTTCACCGCCAATGGGTTGCTGTCGATGTTCCGAAGATCGTCCATAAGTCAAAGTAATTGCCATCTTTAACCTTTCACCCTGCCCAGGTGAAAGGATGTTTTGATAGGGCTCGCTTTCTGTAAATTTTCCATCTTCGCTTCGCCCAAAGCGACAGAGTTTTGTTTTAAAGGGCTGTAATTTCAAGAATCGACTTGTTCATTAATAAAATAACGTCGTTCTGTAATTTCCTCATTTATTTATGTTTTCTCTTTTCGCTTTTTTCAGAAAATGGTAATCCTAAAAAATAATTCAAATAATAAAAACAAGCAGTAATTAAAAAAAACACTGCACACACTTTTGCATTCTCAATCTCTTCTAAACACGAATCATCACGTCATGCAGATTGCTTGTTTTAAACCCAGTTGAAACATACGATCCGATGCCTTCTCCCGACTTTGAGTTCCCGGTATTTGGAACTGAAGAAGAAGTTGACAACGAAATTCTAGAAGATATCTCCCGATTACTCAGACAAGAGGAAAGGTCCATTGAACCTCACAAAGAACCGTTGGAAATGGTAAACTTGGGTTCAGGAAAAGAGAGAAAAGAAATCAGGATTGGGGCACTGCTCAGTCCAACTGCCAAAGAGAGTTTGATAAAGCTTCTCAAAGAATTCCCCGATGTGTTCGCTTGGTCCTATCAGGATATGCCAGGGTTGGATACCAACATCGTGGAACATCATCTACCGTTAAGATCAGAATGTCCGCCAGTAAAACAGAGGTTGAGACACACTCATCCGGACATGGCCATCAAGATCAAAGAGGAGGTACAAAAATAGATTGACGCGGGCTTCCTCGCCACGTCAGAATGTCCTCAATGGTTTGCCAACATTGTACCCGTTCCGAAAAAGGACGAAAAGGTCAGAATGTGTGTAGATTACAGAGATCTAAACAAGGCAAGTCCAAGGGACGACTTTCCTTTACCACACATTGACATGCTGGTAGACAGTACAACAAAGTTCAAAGTTATCTCCTTCATGGACGGATTCTCGGGCTATAACCAGATCAAAATGGCGCTGAAAGACATGGAGAAAACTTCGTTCATTACCCCATGGGGTACCTTTTGTTACAAGGTAATGCCGTTCGGTTTGAAGAATGCCTGGGCAACCTATCAAAGGGCCATGACTACTCTGTTTCATGACATGATACATAAGGAAATCCAGGTATATGTCGATGATATGATTGCAAAATCTAAGACGGAAGAGGAGCATGTGACCCATCTGTCAAAACTATTTGAGCGGTTGAGAAAGTACAAACTCCGCTTGAATCCCAACAAGTGCACCTTTGGTGTCCGTTCAGGGAAACTTTTAGGGTTCATCGTCAGCCAGAAAGGAATTGAGGTTGATCCTGACAAGGTCAAGGCCATTCGAGAAATGCCTTCTCCGAAAACTGAAAAACAAGTTAGAGGATTCCTGGGACGTTTGAACTACATCTCCAGATTCATATTCCTCATGACCGCGACCTGTGCGCCGATTTTCAAGTTACTCAAAAAGAACCAGGACTGCATTTGGACGGAAGACTGCCAAACCGCTTTCGACAGTATCAAGGAATATCTGTTGAACCCACCAATTCTATCACCTCCAGTGGAAGGAAGACCACTGATCATTTACCTCACAGTCTTGGAAGACTCAATGGGGTGTGTACTTGGCCAACAAGACGAAACCAAACAGAAAGAGTCTGCCATTTACTATCTAAGCAAGAAGTTCACCGACTGTGAAACTCGGTACACTATGCTCGAGAAAACTTGTTGTGCTTTGGCTTGGGCAGCCAAATGTCTTCGCCAGTACATGATTCGTCACACTACTTGGTTGGTCTCCGAGATGGATCCAATCAAGTATGTATTTGAAGAACCTGCTCTCACGGGAAGGATTGCCCGTTGGCATATGTTGTTATCAAAATATGACATCGAGTACCATGCTCAGAAAGCCGTTAAAGGAAGTATTTTAGCCAATCATTTGGCTCATCAACCGATTGACGATCAGGAATCAATTGGATTTGACTTCCCAGACAAAGATGTCATGTATCTAAAGATGAAAGATTGCGATGAACCGCTACCCAGTGAAGGGCCAGAACCAGGTTCCTAATGGGGACTAATCTTTGACGGAGCAGTTAATCATTATGGAAATAGAATTGGGGTATAATTGTTACCCCTCAGGGTACCCATATTCCTGTCACTGACAGACTTACGTTCAAATGTACGAACAACGAGGCCGAATACGAAGCTTGTATTATGGGTCTCGAGGAAGCGATTGATTTAAGGATCAAAAACTTGGACGTATATGGTGACTCAACCCTGGTTATCAATCAGATAAAAGGAGATTGGAACACATACCAATCAGGATTGATTCCTTACAAAGACTATGCAAGAAGGTTGCTACCCTTCTTTAACAGAGTCGAGTTTCATCATATCTCTCGTGATGAGAATCACATGGCTGATGCATTAGCCACTCTCTCTTCCATGATTAGTGTAGGTCAATGGAGTGACATACCTAAGATTGACATAATGCGCCTTGAACGGCCTGCTTACATCTTCACGATTGAAGCAGTCATAGATGACAAACCTTGGTATCACGATATCAAATGCTTCCTTCAGAAACTGGAGTACCCACCTGAGGCATCTAGAAGAGACAGAAAGACCCTCAGAAGGCTAGTAGGTAGCTTCTTCCTGAGCGGTGACACGCTGTATAAACGGAATTTTGACTTGGTTTTACTTCGATGCGTCGACAGACCGGAAGCAGACACACTGATGAAAGAAATTCATGAAGGATCCTTTGGCACTCATGCCAACGGACACACAATGGCGAGAAAAATTCTAAGAGCAGGGTACTATTGGTTGACAATGGAATTTGACTACTACAAGTACATGAGGAGGTGTCACAAGTGTCAGATATACTCCGACAAGATTCATGTACCGCCATCACATCTCAAAGTTCTTTCTTCCCCTTGGCCTTTTTCCATATGGGGAATCGACATGATTGGGATGATTGAACCTAAGGCTTCGAACGGACATCAGTTTATCCTGGTCGCCATTGATTACTTCACCAAGTGGGTCGAAACAGCATCATATGCCAATGTAACCCGACAAGTGGTGGTCCGATTTATCAAAAACAATCTCATCTGCCGTTATGGTGTTCCTAGCCAGATCATTACTGATAATGGATCTAACTTGAACAATAAGATGATGAAAGAGTTGTGCGCTGAGTTCAAGATCGAACATTATAACTCATCTCCCTACCGGCCTAAGATGAACGGTGCGGTAGAGGAGGCTAACAAGAACATCAAGAAGATTGTTCAGAAGATGGTTATAACCTACAAAGACTGGCATGAGATGCTACCCTTTGCTCTTCACAGTTATCGGACATCTGTCCGCACTTCAACAGGGGCAACCCCTTTTTCTCTAGTATATGGCATGGAGGCAGTACTCCCCATAGAAGTAGAGATCCCATCAATCAAGGTATTGATGGAAGCTAAGCTAACAGAAGTTGAATGGTGTCAAAGTCGACACAACGAACTCAATCTGATTGAAGAAAAGCGAATCACGGCACTATGCCATGGTCAGTTGTATCAGCAAAGAATGAAGAGGGCGTTTGACAAAAAGGTCCGATCTCGCGTCTTCAGGAAAGGAGACCTCGTGCTCAAGAAGATACAGTCATTTCTCACTGATTCTTGGGGAAAATGGACTCCGAATTATGACGGCCCCTATGTGGTCAAGAAAGCTTTCTCAGGCGGCGCCTTGAGACTTGCAACCATGGACGGAGAGGAATTTGCCTACCCCACAAACGTTGATGTAGTCAAGAAATACTTCGCCTAGAAAAAAAAACGTCTCGGTGGATTGAAAACCCGAAAGGGCGGTCCAGGCAAAAGTTAGAGACAAAATAAAAAAAAATCATCCCAGTGGATTGGAAACATCACAGTACAATCCAGGCAAAAATTAGGGATAATGGCAAGTAACTATGTTCAACAGAGGCAGGTCCCTCAGCAGCAGTTACACCATCCATCGGAGGAAAACTCCAGTCACGGTCATCTTCGACAGAAGCTCAGGATGCCCTGAATTCAAAGTTGGTAGAAGGATAGTGGTCGTTATGTTTCAACGTAGCCCTTTTCCCTGTAAATTACCATTTTCTAACTTTGTATATACTCTTTGGAATCACGCGTTTGGCTGATCTCCATCTTATCAATAAAATTTGAGCCCTTGTGCTTTTGTTTGTAATTCTTATTTGTTTTAGTTTTACAGAACGACATTTTAATATGATCAACGATTCTTGAAATGAAACAAAAACGAATTTACTTGTAAAAACTTTTTCTGCTTTTAAAATAAAGAGGGCAATTTCTTTTGACTATTGAACATCGAAAGAACATCAATCGCTTCTCCAGAAGTAAGCGGACTTCAAAGTGCAGAATCAAAGTACTCCTTCTGGACCAGTACGCCTGAACGAAGGATCAACTGCATCAGATGTGGCTTTCCCATCTGATGCCCTCGGCCGAGTTCTCATCTCCTAAGCCCGACCAGCATAGTTCCTCGCAGGGACTATTTCTCCTAAGCAAGGCAGAATTGCTATCTTGAACCAATGATATTTCTACATGCCCCACTGTGGCCGAGTATCCAGTCTTGTTCATCTACTAGTCTGTATGTCGCGTCTGTTTTGTCAGCATAAACATACATACATCATGCATTTTATTTGTATTCGCATTCATATTGCATCGCTATCACTTGAGTCGGTCTTGTCCCTTAGTGATAAAAGTCGTCTCAATCGAGTTGCCAGCCTTGTCCTCGTTAGGAAGTGTTGCGTCTGAACCAACTCTCTGCTCCAGTTTATTTCTGGATTAGAATTGGCCTCTGACCACTTTGATAACTTGAACCTCTGAAAGACCAGAGAACTTTCGACAAATGTCACTCTTCGCCATTGAAGATGATATCCTTGCTTTTCCGGATTAAGGAAAATCCCCAGAGAAAGCCTCTTAATCAAGAGATTCGGCGGTACAACAGTTTTTTTTTCCGAAAAGACCACTGATGAAAAGGTCATAGGCACCTCAAAATTGGATCCCATCATATGGCATTTCTCCGGGAAGATCCCGAGAAAAGTATAATGTAAGACCCCAAATGGAAGCAGTCTCTCAGGAAACTCGCATTTCCCCAGTAGGAACAAATGGCGTCTCCAACAGAGAAGTTTGTGCACCTCTACAACTCAGATGGATGGGTTCCCCAGTAAGTCTGACATCAAGTTTTTCCCATCAAATGGCATCTCTCCAGGAAAATTCGGCGAGAAGTTTGAGGAAAATCCGCTACAAATAGCGTCCCTTGTCAAGAAAGTTTATTGACAAAAGAAACTAAGACCAGTTCCTTGGTAGGAAACCAAGAATGAGGGGAAGTTTATTTCAAAAACTAAGACCAGTTCCGTGGTAGGAAACCAGGATCGAGGGGAAGTTTATTTCAGAAACTTAGACCAGTTCCTTGGTAGGAAACCAAGAACGAGGGGAAGTTTAAATCAGAAACTTAGACCAGTTCCTTGGCTGAAGACCAGGATCGAGGGGAAGTTTTACCTTTTCTAAGCATAATTGCTTAGAAAAAGAAGATGGATGAGTAAGCTACCATTCATAACCACCATCAAAATTTTGGGTATTCCGATATTTAATCCTCTTGCACCCTGAATGCCCAAATACCTTCGCCATTCACACCTTCGTGTCTAAGAAGATTAAATAGGGGCATCTGTCATACCCCAAATTTTGACCACCTAGATTCCCATCATTGTGCAAATCATCATCACAATATGGATGTACCTCTTTGCCTCATCAATCTCCTCAAGGAATTGTTGAGCATCCACTACAATCAAAATTAGGGTTTCAAGCCCTCTTTGAGCCTTAGACAAATGATCAATCAAGAAATGACATGATCTTCAACTTGTCTAACCTCTCAAACATCCATAAAGGATCAAAAGGACTCCCACTTAAGGGATTAAGCACAAGGCTGCTCCCTTCTAGGTGGATCAAGCCTCAAGATCGCCAGTGTGACCAAATTAGGGTTTTGATCGACCAGGGCCTCCAGATGGGAATTTTCCTCTGGGCATGAGCCAGTGATTCAAAACATAACCTAATATACTCCATGGAACCTTATAGACCCAATCATCAAGTCAATTTAACCTCAGGGGATGCATACATCAAAAATCAGGAATTAGGGTTTCTTGACCTAATTCACCCCTAAGTTGACTTTTGGGACAAATCATAAGCCAAGACCTCAAGACATGATTTAAGGGTCTCTAACATACCACATTGATCCATTTTCCACAATGGATTGATCCAAGAAGCTTGAGCAACAAGTTTCAATTTCATCTGAACCACAATTAGGGTTTCGCGAGAAAAGTCAACTGTAACTTTGACTTTTGACCAGGACATGCTCCCAAACCCTAGTACATGATTCAATACACCCTATAACACCCATGGAACATGTCCATCAAGTTTGATTTAGGTCAAGGACATGATTTCATAAGGAATTGCACAGTTTGGAATTCATCTGACAAAAAGTCAACTGTGCACAAAAGTCAACTTTGACTTTTTGAGATTTTCACTAAAATGGATTTTTAACCCTAAAATGATGTTAATGTATGATTTGAATCATCATTCATCAAGAAAAATCAAATAAAATGGGATAACTTGTAAAAGGGGTAACCATAAAAACTTAGAAAAATTTCTAAGTTATGAAATAAAGTGGCAAGGGTACCAACTTTGGAAGACCATAACTCCTAAACCTCAAAGCCATTCTTCCCCATCCAAAGCTTGATTTGTAGATCTCATTACCCTCTACAAAAGCTTCATATTGATCTATGTCCAAATTCCTCATGGATTTTGAGTTATGGAGTGATCAAAATCAAGAAAAGTCACTTTGTTCCAACACTTAGTGAAAATTTCACTAAGTCAGAATCTGCCTTTACTTTTTTCTAAATGTAGGGGGATTTTTCACTTGGATCCAAAAGGTATCAAAACCAAATATGATCAAACAGTTGTTGTATCATATAAGGGCTTTCCAAAATGGCCAAGAACATCACCAAATTCAATTTGAGCTATGAGATATGGTAGTGGCAAGATGCCTTGCTGAAATATGCCAAGGCAAGGCAGATTTTTGCACTTTTGGTCGATTTGCCAAAATCAGCCAATTCCAAGCCTTGTCATCACTTTGGACACATCTGAGGATTGAATCTAAAGGGGACAATCACTGAGCCAAGCCTCCAAAGTCCTTGGAACAAGAAATAGCATGCCAAACCTAGAATTACCTAAAATAGGGACAAGACTCCAATTATGGATTGGAGCATTCAATGGAAGCACCAAGGTGGCATGGACTGAGCCATTCTCAACTGAATTCAGTTAAGACTTATCCAAGACCAAGGGGACCAGCAGCCTGTGCCCTAACCTCTAGTCAATGGCTTGAGGAGACTTGGATTTTCATTTGCCAACATTGGCCAACCCTACTCAGCAGTTGCCATTCACTATTCCTTGCAAAACAAACTTGCTCTACTATAAATAGAGCTCAATTGTGATCAGTTTAAGTACACCAAAGGCCTACAACACTTGCCTTTCTCAAAATCCCCTTCTCACTCTCAAAAGTGCCTTTCTTAGCAAGTCACTATCGAATTTTTCAGTAGAGGGAAATTCCACTCAAACCAATCACACACACACCTCACATACATCATATGTGAGCTGATCAAACACTTAAATAACATCTGGAACACTGATTTCTCAGAATCACCAGTCAATTGCTCAAGGTTTTAACCAAGTTGCAGTTGAGATGCCATGAAGTGATCCAACCAATTTCCATCAAGTCCAAGCATTCAAACACACTCCATAGGGTGTAAGGAAGTTGTTCAGATCATCACCACTGATCTGTAACACCTCCAACTCAGAAATCACTTTGAACTTGCTGTCACGACCTAGAGGTAAGCCTAAACTTCGTCATCTCTCAATCTATGCATATTTCCTCGCACAATAGTTTTGCCAAATGTTCATAATCATGCATGGAATGTTTCCCCTTTATTAATTGCTTTGTTTGAATCGTGTATCAAAATTCCCAGAACACGAGCAGATTGAGGATTTGTCGTGATTTCTTGTTTTATGCTTAATTTAAATGAAATTAATTGTCATAGACATGATCGTGAGGTTGAAACGAGCAGATTGATATGTGGATTGCATGATATAATCAAGTATTCAGTGAGATTGGAGAGAAATTGCAAATCTGGGCAAAACCCAGAACACGCGCGTGTTCTTGGGTGATCTTGGCGCCCTTTAAGAAAATTCAAATATTTGAATTTTGTGATTTTATTTAATTAATTCAAAAATTAATTTCTCTCTGAGTTTTAATGATTTTGAGTTGATTCTTTTTTTAATAATTCACAAAAATGTTAAAATATTTTATTTTCCCAAAAAATCCCAAAAATATTATTTATTTCATATAATTGATATTTTTGCAAAGAATTAATATTTTAATTGTTTTTGGCATTTTGAATATTTTTTCCATCTTGATTTTGCAACTTTTAATGGTTTCTAATCATTTTGTAGGGCAAAAATTGATTTATGAAGCATTAATCCAAGATCACAATTTGTTTTCCACATGTTAAACAATTTTGATCATTTTAATTGAATTTTTTATTCAATTAAAACACATTCTGAAAACAAATTAGGGTTTTTGATTAATTCAACCCTCATAAATCATTTCAAACCTTTTGGGCCTCTTGAGAGAGTGTAAGACCCACCTCCTTGTACAAAAACCTTTTGGGCCTCACTTATTGCATAAGTCCCTTTGTACAAGTAAACGGCGCGACCGTCGTCCGTTTAAAACATCTGGGCCTCTCCTCGAGCTATAAGACCCATTCAAAACTTTTGGGCCTCTATTAGAGTGTAAGACCCAACCTCCTTTTAACCAAAACAACTTTGGGCCTCAGATATTGTATAAGCCCCTTTGCGTTAAAAGAAAATCTCGGCGCGATCGCCATTTCAAACGAAAAATCATCTGGGCCTACCCTCGTGTTATAAGCCCCAATCTTTTTCTTTAAACCTTTTGGGCCTCTTGAGAGAGTGTAAGACCCATCCCTTTGTACAGAAAACCTTTTTTGGGCCTCGGTCACTTGTATAAGTCCCTCTGTACAAATTCAACAGTGCGATCACTGATAAAACCCTGGGCCTCTCCTTGAGCTGTAAGCCCCAAATCTTTCTTTTTCAAAGCATTTTCTCCTTTGATTTTGAATATACTGTTGTTTTACATCTTTCTTTGTTGAACAACTAACAAAACAACATGGAAGCTATACATATAACTGTATTATGGGGCTGCTCACTGTAAGTCTCCTTTCATAAACTCATATCAACTGTGTAATAATAGTATAGATATTTAGAGTTTCCCCGGCAACTACGTCTAGAACTAAGTAAAGCAGTACCGATCACTCTTAGAAATAGACAAGCTAGATCCCCAATAGGAGCACCAGATACAGTCTTCTCTTCGGCTGCCCTCCTTAGGAATTGTCAAGAGACTCTACCTCCCCAGAGATGAATGTATTCTCCGTGAATGACATCTCTTGAGTTTCTTCCAAATTCTCGAACTTTCCTGGCTTGATCTATTCCTTGTGAATAGCCTGTCTTGAATTTCTCGGGGTTTGGGGACCCACAGGATTCTTAAAAGCATCAGCCTTCTCTTGGGCATTGTACAAGGACCCGCAGGCTTCTTAAAAGTATCCCCGCCTCCTCTTGGGCTTAGTACAAGGACCCGTCGACTTCTTAGCAGTATTCACAGCCTCCTCTTAGGCTTCATATAATGATTGTTCCTCCGAGAATGATAGCCTCCTCTTGGGCTTCGTACAAGGACCTCTCGGCTTCTTAAAAGTTTCCAGCCTCCTCTTGGGCTTCGTACAAATTGTCCCGACGACCTCCTAGAGGTATAGGAACAGAAATTAGTCATCTTAATAGAAGAGTCTTTCCAAGAGTCTACTACTGTTTCTCAAAGCATAGTACAAAAGATGAAACTCTAGACTTGGACAGTCTAATTTCCTTGAGTCTCAAAGTCATTCTCAAGCACCCTTCCCAAAAAAGAAGGAACCCTGTAGACTTGGACAGTCTCAATACCCTTTGGATTTCTCATTTCCTCAAAGAAAAGGAAATATCCCTGATCCTCAAATCAAAATCCCTGAGTACAGTGTTACTCATATAAGAACTGATTTTCTCTTTGAACCCATATACTGGTCACTCAACTAAAACAGTACCCTCTTTAGCCTCCATCTCGGGGTTTGTACGAGATACAAAAGGTTCTTATTGAATCAACACTTTAGCCTCTATCTCGGGCTTTATACGAGATACAAAAAAGACTCTCTTGTTGAGTCACAATCCTTTTAGCCTCCATCTTGGGCTTTGTACAAGACACAAATCACTCTCTTGTTGAGTATAAAACCCTGGGCCTCCATCTCGGGCTTCGTACGAGATACCATAAAGGACTCTCTTGTTGAGTCACTTCCCTTTTAGCCTCTCTCCCGGGCTTTGTACGAGACACATAAAAACACCCTCTTGTTGGGCCAATAGCCTCCTCTTAGGCTTTGTATAAGAAAACCACTGGTTGACCCAATCAACCTTTTAGCATCAAAGTTGTGCCTCGTTCACAGTACACAAACATCAATAACTCTTTCCCCTTCATCTAATCGCTGTAAGCGGCAAGCCTCTGGATCATCTACATCCATGCCACTGTCCCTCTTTTAGCATGAGAAATTCCTAAGGAAAGATGGCATTGCTCTACACTGAGTTAAAGTCTTCTCATTCAGGTTGGAAATCCCCTATAAAGGAAATTATGGCATTTCTGGATTCACATATCCCAGTTAAAGTAATACTCCTTTATAACCAGTCACTCAACAGTTGTGACAGACAAACCCCTCTTTAGAGATGACAAATTCTCTCTAAAGTCAAACCCTTTTAGCTTCACATCTTGGGCTTCGAACAAGATACAAATAGACCCTTCAGCTTCATATCTTGGGCTTTGAACAAGATACAAACTACCTTTTCGCTTCATGTCTTGGGCTTTGAACAAGACACCAAAACACCCATTTCCTCCCATAGAATAGGAGGAACTACGAACGCTCTGATTTCTCTGTTTCGGAAAACAGAGAATACGTAGGCATAAGATTGAAAGAAAAAATCTTAGCGAGCACACTAAATAAAAACCCAAAATCCCATACTTTTATGCACCAATCGAAAACATCAGTCCTAATATCTTAAACCGACAGCCTAAATACCCCTTTTTAGACAAAATAAACCTAGGAGAGACCCACACTTTGGATAGCATCTGTAAACCAACAGTTTTGACTGTTTAACCTCAGTTTGCAAGCAAGGTTAATTGGAGACATCTATTTCCCTTCCTTCATCAGCTTCAATAGGATAAAAAATGATTCGAGCTGTAGATACCAAAGCGATAGTGCTTCGCAACCACGCCCAAAATCGCTCGCTACACACTACCAGCAGGTGTCTTCTCCAGAATTCTGGCGGCCTTTGAGGGGGATTGGTTGGTAGCACCAGAAGCTTTGATAAGCTTTCGTTTCCTTTTAACCAATACCTCCTCAGGGGATTCATCATCAGCATCTGAAGGGATGATAACACGAAAATGTATCACATATTTGCCTTGAATTACGACTAATAATTACGTTATTTCAGCCCAAGTTTCGATTATTCCGCGAGTATTCTAGTGTTTTCGCAGGTATTTCATTGTCCAAGCTGAAAGGAGCAAAGTAGAGAAAACATGAAGAAATGAGAAGAAAACAGGAAGAATTAATAAGAAAAAGAGCAGAAAATGGAAAGTGGTGAGTGTGACGACCGTCACACACCTACCACGACCGTCACGCTCCCAGGGCCTTCCACGACCGTCATGCACTCATCACGACCGTCACACGCTCAAAGATGGTTATTATGTTCAGAATGCAGTGGAAAAAGAAGCCCAATGCACACGCACGTTGAGCAGTTTCTCCTAGATTCTCTCCCTCAACTTCAACTGCATGTGAGCCAGTCTCCCTTAGACTTCTCAACCACCAAGGGTTATGCTCCTACTATTTCTCTAACGTTAAGGCAATGGTGGAGCTATAAATACAACATGGATTGGAAAGCCAAAGACCTAGAGAATTTCACCCCGAATTACTGCAGAATTTATTTCTGAATTTTTACTTTCCTTGCATTCCTTGTTTGTTTCCCGTTTCCCATTCCTTGTTTACCATTACTTGAAATAGTGATAGTTTCTCACATTGAGGAGCTATTGCACCATAGTTAGGATTTATTTTCAATCCTGCCTTCATCATTCGTTATTCCGATACGATCGAGCAAAAGCCTACCGACTTGTGGAGGAATTGCGAGAACCAGCTTATTGCATATTTAACAGGTTTTTATTCATTATCTTAATAATAACATTATCGTTTTCTCATTGCCATGTTTAATTTACTGTTTTGCAATTTATATTCATGCATGTTTGTTTTAAGTAATATGTCTAGCTAAATCCTATTTATCGGTATGTAATGAAGTAACCGGAATGGATTCGATAATCCCAAGCTAAAACCATAAACAACTTAATTTCTGGCCGCGATTTCTTAATTAAAACTGGACTTTTATTACGAGAGTAAAAAGGTAGCAAAGGTTAGGATTAAGACCACGAGAGTGTGAGATTTTAACCGGATAGCTGAAATCGGGCATTGGTTTTAAAAACAGCGAGAGCGCTTTAAAGTTAATTAGGCTGTATTTGTTTTCAAAAAGTATTTTTAAACTCTGATGGGCTAGCGAGAGCAGACGTTATGATTTAGGAGTATAGTCCGAAGCAAAAACCACGAGAGTGTGAGGTGAGGGCTTTTAAACTAATATTTTCTACAGAAATATAATGTGACTTATTTTTATATGCTTAGGTTTTATAGAATCCATGATGGTGTACTAAGTTATGTACCGATATCCTAATATCAACTAGTTTATTCTAAAAAAATTAGATTCCCTTTAGTTTCCCTTTTGAACTTAAAACTATAACATCTTCGCCTTAGCTAAACACAGTAGCAAACCGTAGCACTAGGTTGATTATCAAGTCCCTGTGGGATCGATATATTTATTACTACGCGATAGGCTGTGCGCTTGCAGTTAGTAACCGTTAGACTCAGAAAGTCGCGATCAAGTTTTTGGCGCCGTTGCCGGGGACATTGATTTAGTTAATAGTGCAATTCTTTGTTGCGCCGTATAGACTAAGGCAACAAATTTTATTTCCCTTTTCTTTTTCCTGATTGTATGCCAAGTACTCGCTCACAAAGCGAAGACTTGCAACCACTAATCGCCGAATTAGAGCGTTTCTTACATTTAAGACGCAGAATACTTGAGTATCAACGCAAGTATAATATTCCCGATCTTCTCGCTCATACTCCTGAACTAGTCAAAGAATGAAACATGGCTGATGGACCATAGAACCGTCCTCTTAAGTATTATGCTACCCCATCTGAGCAAGAACCACACAACAACATTGCTGCCCCCGCTATCAACTGGAAAGATTTCGAGTTGAAACCCTCATTGCTGTCAGCCGTACAACAACATCAATTTTTTGGAAATCCTACGGACGATCCTAATGAACATTTGACCAAATTTGTGCAGTACGCAGACACAGTGAAGGCAAATGGTGTGACTGCAGATGCAATAAGACTACGTCTTTTTCCTTTCTCATTAAGAGACAGAGCTTGGGCTTGGTTGCAATCCTTGCCATCAAATTCCGTCACTACGTGGGATGAGTTGAAAAAGGTGTTCTTAGCACGATACTTCCCACCAAGCAAAATAGCTATGCTGAGAGCCCAAATTAATGGATTTCGACAAAAAGATACCGAGTCTCTTTACGATGCATGGGAGAGATACAAGGATATGATGAGGATGTGTCTGCATCACGGTCTTGAGGATTGGTTAGTCATCCATACGTTTTACAATGGTCTCTTGTACAATACAAGAATGACAATAGATGCCGCCGCTGGTGGTACACTTATGGACAAACCTTATATCGAAGCCAATCAACTCATCGAAAGCATGGCTCAAAAACCATTACCAATGGGGAGGTGAGAGAACGCCAGTGGAAAAGGCTCAAATGAAAGGTGTGATGTACGAAGTTAGTAGTCTTGATCATGTCCATGCTAAGGTAGACGCCCTTGCTCAAAAGATAGACAACTTGACCATAACACCCGCAGCCACCGTGGCTGCCGTAGCTCCAAACTACAAATTATGCGGAGTACCTGGACATGCTGCCCCCGAATGCCAAATTTTAACAGGAGTCTTCGCTGATCAAGTGAATTATGCTCAAGGAAACCCATATGCAAATACCTACAATCCTGGTTGGAAGAACCATCCAGACTTTTCGTACAAGAATAATAACGCTCTGTATGCACCTGGCCAAGCGCCTGCTGTGCCACCAGGATATCAAAAACCTGCTGCTAATGTTCCCAACGTTCCTAGGAGGTCAAACCTTGAAATTATGATGGAGAACTTCATTGACGCACAATCTCAATAAAACAAGGAGTTCCTTAACCAGAATGTTCACACCGATGAGCAAATCAAACAATTAGCCAACAAGGTTGACGCTTTAGCCACTCACAACAAAATGTTAGAAACACAAATCTCGCAAGTGGCTCAACAACAAGAAATTACTGCTACCCCAGCTGGGAACCTTCCAGGTCAAACTCAAATTAATCCGAAGGGACATGCAAACGCTATAACACTTCGGAGTGGAACAGAACTAGAAGGACCCACTGACCCAAGAATAAAAAATCCAGCCATGTACCAAAAGCCTAGTAAGGAGTCTGAAAAGGAAGGCGAACCAAAGAAAAACAAGAAGGAAGATGATGGCAAAGAGGCCGAAGAGAAAGAAGAACCATATGTGCCTCCGCTGCCTTATAAACCGCCTATCCCGTATCCCCAATGATTAGCTAAATCTAAAAACATAGGCCAATTTAAGAAATTTGTTGAACTTCTGAAACAATTAAATGTCACAATACCTTTTACAGAAGCAATCACACAAATTCCCTCATACGCTAAGTTCCTAAAAGAAATATTAACTAATAAGAAAAAGCTCGAGGATACTGAAACCATTATGCTTACTACAGAGTGTAGCACTATAATCCAAAACAACATGCCTCCTAAGCTAAAAGATCCTGGTAGTTTCTCTATACCATGTGTGATTGGAAAGTTTGTCATAGACAAAGCCCTGTGTGATTTAGGAGCCAACATCAGTTTAATGCCCTTGTCTATTTGTAAAAGACTCAACATGGGAGAACTGAGACCAACAAGAATGTCTGTACAACTAGCTGATAGATCAGTGAAATTTCCTCTAGGAATGCTAGAAAATGTTCCAGTACGTATAGGACAATTCTATATTCCTACAGATTTCATAATCATGGACATCCAGGAAGACTCAAACATCCCTATCATTTTAGGAAGACCATTCCTAGCTACTGCTGGAGCCATCATAGATGTGAAAAAAGGAAAACTGACTTTCGAGGTTGGTGAGGAAAAAGTAGAATTCATCCTCTCAAAATTTTTCAAAGCACCTGCTATAGAAGATTCATGCTGCTTCCTAGATGTAATTAATGAATGCGTTAAAGAAATGGAAAAATACCAAAACACGTGTTCTGAAGTGCTGAGAATTCCGATGCCACCAATTTTTGAAGATGATAATTGGCATGGTGAATACCAAGATAATAATCTAAGTGAATGTCTCGCACTCACTCCTGACCCTATGCCTTGCCAAAGAAACCAGCTGTCGAACTGAAAACATTACCCAAAGATCTAAGGTACGAATTCCTTGATACCGAACTCGAACGACCAGTTACAGTCAACGCAGACTTAGGACAAATAGAAACCGAGAAACTATTGAATGTCTTGAGAAAGTACCCGACTGCCCTAGGCTATAACATCTCAGACTTGAAAGGAATAAGTCCCTCTATCTGTATGCATCGCATCATGCTTGAGGAAGACTGTAAAACCTCTAGAGAACATCAAAGGAGAATCAATCCCATTCTGAGTGATGTCGTTAAGAAAGAAGTACAAAAGCTGTTAGAAGCAGGAATCATATACCCAATATCAGATAGTGAATGGGTTAGCCCAGTTCACGTGGTACCCAAGAAAGGAGGTGTTACAGTGATCAATAATGAAAAAGGTGAATCTGTAGCACAACGTACTCAAACCGGATGGAGAATGTGTATCGATTATAGAAAACTAAACAAAGCCACTCGTAAAGATAATTTCCCTTTACCATTCATAGATCAAATGCTTGAACGTCTGGCTAAACACTCCCATTTTTCCTATTTAGACGGATATTCAGGATTTTTCCAAATTCCTATCCATCCTGACGACCAAGAAAAGACTACCTTCACATGTCCCTATGGAACCTTTGCCTACCGGCGAATGCCTTTCGGATTATGTAATGCACCCGCAACATTTCAGAGATGCATGATGTCCATCTTCTCTGACTTCTTAGACGGTATAATGGAAGTCTTTATGGACGATTTCTCTGTCTGTGGGGAAAGTTTTGAAGGATGTCTATCAATCCTCGAAATGGTACTCGAACGATGTGTAAAAGTTAACCTAGTGCTGAATTGGGAAAAATGCCATTTCATGGTCCGACAAGGAATCGTGTTAGGACATATAGTATCCGACAGAGGAATCGAAGTTGACAAAGCAAAAATAGAAGTAATAGAAAATCTCCAGCTAGCCACCGAAAACCGTCAGAGAAATAAGAAGTTTCTTAGGACACGCCGGTTTTTACCAACGTTTCATTAAAGATTTCTCTAAGATAACCAAACCCCTAACTGAGCTGTTAATGAAAGACGTTGAATTCGTCTTTAATGACAAATGCTTGGATGCATTTCAAACACTCAAGCAAGCTTTAATATCAGCACCTATTATGCAACCCCCAGATTGGAATAAATATTCGAAATCATGTGCGACGCGAGTGACTATGCTGTAGGTGCAGTCCTAGGACAAAGAAAGGACAAAAAGCTTCACGCAATCTACTATGCCAGTAGAACCTTGGATCATGCACAAATGAACTACGCTACCACAGAAAAGGAACTCTTGGTTGTCGTGTTCGCATTAGATAAATTTCGTTCCTATCTAGTAGGAGCAAAAATAATCATCTACACCGATCACGCCACAATCAGGTACCTATTAAGCAAAAAGGACGCCAAACTGAGGCTTCTGAGGTGGATTCTACTCCTACAAGAATTTGACTTGGAAATCAAGGACAAGAAAGGCGCTGAAAATGTAGTAGCTGACCACCAGTCAAGAATGGAAAACATCCAATCAGACCAAGTACCTATTAATGACGATTTCGCTTATGAAAGACTCTTAGCCCAGTTAGAAAGCAATACAATAGAACAATCCTTGACTTATACTGATACAGAAACTAATGAAGTGGTAGAATCTGTTTACACTAAGACCACGGTGCCATGGTATGCTGACTTTGTCAACTATCTAGCAGCTGGAGTACTGCCACCTGATCTAACCTATCAACAAAAGAAGAAATTCTTCCACGACCTTAAACACTATTATTAGGACAAACCACTTCTCTTCAAGAGGGGCGCCGATGGTATTTTACGTCGTTGTGTACCCGAAGATGAGGTGGAAGACATAATTTCTCATTGTCATTCCACGCCCTATGGTGGGTACGTGAGCACTTCAAAGACTTGTGCTAAGATTTTCCAAGCTGGCCTCTTTTGGTCTACTCTATGAAAGATGTCCATATCGCGGTTATAAATTGCGACCGGCGTCAATGCACTGGTAACGTCTCCAGACGCGATGAAATGCCTCAAAAGGGCATTCTAGAAGTAGAAGTCTTTGACGTGTGGGGAACAGATTTCATGGGAGCATTTATGTTTTCTTTTGGTAACCAGTACATACTCGTCGCTGTCGATTACGTTTCTAAATGGATCGAGGCTATAACTTCTCCTACAAATGACACACGAGTAGTGGTAAAGCTCTTTAAGAACATAATCTTTCCTAGATTTGGTGTGCCAAGACTCGTCATTAGTGACAGTGGCTCCCATTTCATATCTAAAATATTCGATAAACTGCTATCAAAATACGGAGTCAAACATCGTGTGGCAACACCATATCATCCATAAACCAGTGGACAAGTCGAGGTTTCGAATAGAGAGATAAAACAAATTTTAGAAAATACTGTCGCTACCTCTAGGAAGGATTGGTCAACTAAACTTAATGAAGCTTTATGGGCTTACAAAACCGCTTACAAAACACCCATAGGAACCACTCCATTTAAGTTAGTCTATGGAAAATCTTGTCATCTGCCGGTAGAAATAGAGCACAAAGCCTATTGGGCTATTAAAACCCTCAATTTAAATTACACTGCCGCAGGAGAAAAACGAATCTTAGATTTGCACGAATTAGAAGAATTAAGACTAGATGCTTATGAGAACACCCGCATATATAAAGAAAGAACTAAGAGATGGCACGATAAGCGCTTATCTAGAAAATAATTTAGTGTGGGAGACGTCGTGCTCCTATTTAATTCGAGACTTAAGCTTTTTCTAGGAAAACTTAGATCTAGGTGGTCCGGACCCTTTGAAATTTCTAAAGTTTTTCAAAGTGGAGCGATAGAAATAAAAGGAAGAAATAGTGATCCATTCATAGTAAACGGGCAACGATTAAAACATTATCATAATATTGCAAACAGAGACTATTTGAATAGTCTAAGACTTTTAGAGCTGCCCGCTCATCCCTATAACTGAATCATCACTAAGCTTTCGTCAGGCTTACGACGTTAAAAGCAGCGCTTAGTGGGAGGCAACCCACGAGATTGTTTTCTTTCATTTTAACTTTCTTTTACTTTTATTTCTTTTTAAATTTCTTTACTCTATTTTCATTTTTTTTCGTTTCCTTTTACTTTCTTAATCTTATTTTCATTGCTTTTTCATATTTATTTATTTTCTTTTCTCAAAAATTTAAAATTTTTATGGAAACTGCTGTGCTGATCTTATAATTACCTGCTACAGGATTTTTAAAGTCTTTCTACCTTCTCCCTTTTCCTCTGATTTGATTTTCTCCACTAGTATTCATCATGCAACAAGTAGATTTTATGGAAACTATATTCAGAGGTAGAGCTCAGAGAGAGAAATTTGAAGTTTTGGCCAAGAAAAGCATGGCAATGACTTTGTATTTTGATGGACCTACCATGGACAGCCTAGGTATCCACGATAGTGTTTTGTTTTTATTCAGCCAATTGGGCTGGGAGAATGCTGCCACTAAAAGGAGATTTGTTACCTACCGTGAGCTTACACTTGAGTTTCTTAGCTCCCTAGTTTACCTACCTGATCATGGTTTCGGATCTAATAAGGGGTTGATTTGTTTTAGGTTGTTTGGTATTGATTACAATTATAACTATAGAGATTTAGCTGACCTTTTAGGATTTCCTAGTGGCCCTTCTGTCTTTACAGGCACCCAAGAAGAACTCATGGTTACTGAACTAAATTACTTTTGGGGTAGTCTAACTGGAAATAACCACCCTGAGCCGAATGACATGCATTCTGATGAAATACACAACCCTGCCATTCGCTATTTTCACAACATTCTAGCCCACACCTTATTTGGAAAAGAAGACAACAATACTTTAGTGTCAAAGGATGAACTATTCATCTTATACTGTGCTTCCCAAGGCCGCCAGGTTAATGGGGTCACCTTCATGATGGAAACCTTTAGTTGCATTGCACAGGAACCCAATACCCCAATCATAATAGGAGGTTTAGTTACTATGATTGCGAACGCCATTTGACTTAGGTACCCGCTAAACAGACTTACACCCTTAGGTACCATTCGTCCTATGAGCTTGGAATTCTGTTTTAACCGACACATCATTGGAAACTTAGGACCTGCTCCCTTTGACTACTTAATTGCTAATAAGGTTGTCCACCTATTCACTTTACCAAACCATGAGCGAACAAGTGTCCATAACTGTAATAATTGGTTTTATGAGTTGAGTGAACTTAAGAACGCTTCATTATCACCTCCTGAGACACCACAAGATTATGAGTGTTATGATGATATTATCTCCGAAGCTGAAACCGACCCTGAAACCCCTCCGAACTACCATAATTTTCCTGAGCCTGACACCAGTGCATATGCTGAAATTTTGACAACCATCCTTGGCACTATGGATGGATTCAAAACAGAGATTGCTGAGGTAAAGGATGAACTCAAAACTATGCGCCTTGATGTCATTAATCTAATGGATACCGCTGTCGAAGAATTTGATCATCTGAACCAAGTTGTGGAATCTTTGAAGAAGCAACGTGGCTAATACTGTCACACATCATTTTTCCATTTAATGACTTTCTTTTAATGTTTTAGAACCATTTACTTTACTGTCATTTTCTTTTTAATGTCAAGGAACAAGTTTATTTCAGTTCAATTTCAACTTTAATACTCTATTGCAATTTTTGAGTACACTGCTATGATTTTCCAATTTTAATAAAGTATTCAATTCGTATTTATTGCTAGTGGTTGAGTTGATGATATAATGTTCCTGCTTATTTTAATTTATTTCTTTCATTTTATATGCATTCTAATTATCTCGTATTTTACTGCTATTGATAATTTCCATGTTCCAATATATATATATAATATGCCAGCTTTTATTTAGCTTCTGTGAGAATGCAGACTTTGTGAGTATGACGGGCGTAACGCCCATGTCACGACCGTCACACGGGTTACGACCGTGACGGGTCCGTGACGAGCGTCATACTTGTTTTAACGCGCTCTCTGTTTATAACAGAGACCCTTCCTCTTCATCTTCCTTTCCTTTCAATCTCTTTTCAAACGACCCACTCTCTTTTCACTCTCCTTAACCGACCCATTACTCTCCATTAAACCCTCACATTAAATCCCAATTTTCTCCAACACTTCATATTTCCGAACCCTCTTATTTAAACCTCACGAAACACTCTCATTCTCACATAACAACCCTTACTCACACCCACTTCCTCCATTCAACCTGTTTCACTTTGCATGCACCATGGCTAGACGCACCAGACAAGCTCCTGACCTTTCCGCTGTTACATTCATAGAGGCAGAAGCCGGTGACCGCCAAAGGGCTAATTACGTCAGCTTCTACCAACGCTCTTACCAACCGACGCGGTACGTCCACATTGCCAGCCTTGAAGAGTTGGGTATGCTAGAAGGTGTACGTTGGATGTTTCAAAATGCCGGTTTATGGCAGCTCTGTACACAAGGGTAGCCTACCTACGAAGCTCTGACTCTAGAATTTCTGAGCTCATTTTCTTATGTTACACCTCCGGGAGATACAAACCAACTTTCTGGTGTAGCTACATTCCGCATGTTTGGCTCTGAGTATTCGGTGGGCCAAAACCGACTTGCCCAAATGCTTGGATTCCATCATGGCGAGAATGTTCATTGCCGCTTGCCTAACAATGCCTGGTTCCAGGAAGCTTTCGACCTTTGGAATCGACTTACAGGTGTAGCTGCTTCAAGCTGGGACAGCCTCAACGCAACCTACATTCATAACCCAGCAATACGATACTTTCACAGAGTTTTAGGACACACAATCTTCGCGAGGGACAACAACCATAAAGTCAACTTCAAGGAGCTCTTTTTCCTTCGCTGTGTGCTCCTTCCCGAACCAATCAATGCAGCCCCGTTCCTGCTGTCTCACATCCACGCCATCTATGCTAGAGGTTCTAAACCTTTCTACTTCGGAGGTATTGTAACTTCTATCGCACTCGGCCTTGGTCTGGGAGACAACCTCACTAATTTACCTTTCATTCCACCCGAGTCCCTGGATACCGAGTATTGTCGCTCCTCCCACCTTATTAAAGCAAGGGCGGATGGACGATACCATCCAGTGGTCCGTACCGGAATAATAAGGAGTATCATCATGCCATGCAGAGACCGCATCGACCCTCAAAGACAGGCAAATTGGCTTTTTGATCTCCGTGCTCCTGAGCCTAATGTGGCTGCTCAAGAAAACCAAAATAATGAAGCAGTCGATGAAATGGAGCAAGAGATGGATCAGCCGCCTACTGAGAACCCACCACCTCCTACCCAAGATGCCTCAACATCCATCGGACGTCGTCGTCGCGCCGCACCAGAACAAGATCCCGTCACTAATGAAGAAATCTTAAGGGGCATATGGCAACAAAACCAATTGGCTGCCCAAAGAGAGGAACAGCAACAGAGGCAGTACAATGAGATGATGAGCCTAATGCGACAAATCCAACAGGGGCAAGTCCACCAAGGACAACGGATCGACGGTGTGATAGAAGAGATGGGTGCCCTGACGCTACGCGCGCAAGACCTACATGATTATATCCATCACGTAGGCATTCCAGATCATGTAGCCCAGAATGGACGCGCTCGCACCCGAGGCAGAGGATGTGGACCTCATTAGATTTAGATTTTATTTTTGTTTTATCTCTTTTTGTTGTTTCTTTCCACGTTTATATCGAAACATTGAGGACAATGTCCGATATAGTGCGGGAGAGGTACCTTTTATTTTCCCTTATGTATTCCCTTTCCGCATTTCCTTTCGAATAAAGAAGCAATTATATGAAATTTTCGTACATTTCAAAATTTCCCCACTTTATTCAGCTATAACAAAAAATTTGTTATCATTGCACAACTTAACATACCGAAACATAGGCTATGTTAGGAAATCGAGAAAAATTTAACAAGATTGATACCGTCTTGACACCTTAGACCTCTTGCATATGCGAGATCAGTTTCAATACCCATTATACCGATAACCTCAGTTCTAGTTCTAAAGTAACCCCAAGTAGTTTATATTAGCAGTCAGCACTGTCTTAAACACAAACCACGTGGAGAGCCGATGAAGATAAGTGTTTGATGCCAAATCATTAAATAGATTTCGTATTCTTCGCTGTTGTGAAAAATTGAAAAATACACCAAACCTACGGTTGCAAAAGTATTACAAAAGAAAAGAAAGAATTCATTGTTGGTTGGTTCAGAGGAACCTGGTTCTGAACTCGGTAGGGCGAACTACGGTTCGATCCCCCACAACCTACGATTAGGATATATATATATAAAGGGTTACCACACTTGTGTACCAGACCCCGTGCTAAAAAGGATCAAAGTCACTAACCGGCTACTCCACTACGTACGTGTAAAGCCAAAGGGCTTAATGTGATTGCGCTAGAATGAAACCGGGTGAAATAGATATGAGAAACTTTAGGTTGAGCTATAATAGAATGATTAGAACTGGCTTGTGTAGAGGGGAGGTCAATGATTATGCTTGTTGCTTGTGTAACTAATGTATCTTTAGTGTTTTACTTGAGTATCCGTCATCTTAACAAAATGCTTTGCAAAACATTTTCAAAACAAATGGTATGTCATGTGTGTGCGTTTGATAAAACTTGTCCGACGTTCTTACTGACTAATTGCTTGAGGACAAGCAAAGATTCAAGTGTAGGGGAGTTTGATAACATGAAAATGTATCACATATTTACCTTGAATTACGACTAATAATTACGTTATTTCAGCCCAAGTTCCGATTATTACGCGAGCATTCTAGTGTTTTCGCAGGTATTTCATTGTCCAAGCTGAAAGGAGCAAAGTAGAGAAAACATGAAGAAATGAGAAGAAAATAGGAAGAATTAATAAGAAAAAGAGCAGAAAATGGAAAGTGGTGAGTGTGACGACCGTCACACACCTACCACGACCGTCACGCTCCCAAAGCCTTCCCCGACCGTCATGCACTCATCACGACCGTCACACGCTCAAAGATGGTTATTATGTTCAGAACGCAGACGTGGAAAAAGAAGCCCAATGCACAAGGACGTTGAGCAGTTTCTCCTAGATTCTCTCCCTCAACTTCAACTGCATGTGAGCCAGTCTCCCTTAGACTTCTCAACCACCAAGGGTTATGCTCCTACTATTTCTCTAACGTTAAGGCAATGGTGGAGCTATAAATACAACATGGATTGGAAAGCCAAAGACCTAGAGAATTTCACCCCGAATTGCTGCAGAATTTATTTCCGAATTTTTACTTTCCTTGCATTCCTTGTTTGTTTCCCGTTTCCCATTCCTTGTTTACCATTACTTGAAATAGTGATAGTTTCTCACATTGAGGAGCTATTTCACCATAGTTAGGATTTATTTTCAATCTTGCCTTCATCATTCGTTATTCCGATACGATCGAGCAAAAGCCTACCGACTTGTGGAGGAATTGCGAGAACCAGCTTATTGCATATTTACCAGGTTTTTATTCATTATCTTAATAATATCATTATCGTTTTCTCATTGCCATGTTTAATTTACTTTTTTGCAATTTATATTCATGCATGTTTGTTTTAAGTAATATGTCTAGCTAAATCCGATTTATCGGTATGTAATGAAGTAACCGGAATGGATTCGATAATTCCAAGCTAAAACCATAAACAACTTAATTTCTGGCCGCGATTTCTTAATTAAAACTGGACTTTTATTACGAGAGTAAAAAGGTAGCAAAGGTTAGGATTAAGACCACGAGAGTGTGAGATTTTAACCGGATAGCTGAAATCGGGCATTGGTTTTAAAAACAGCGAGAGCGATTTAAAGTTAATTAGACTGTATTAGTTTTTAAAAAGTATTTTTAAACTCTGATGGGCTAGCGAGAGCAGACGTTTTGATTTAGGAGTATAGTCCGAAGTAAAAACCACGAGAGTGTGAGGTGAGGGTTTTTAAACTAATATTTTCTACAGAAATATAATGTGACTTATTTTTATACGCTTAGGTTTTATAGAATCCACGATGGTGTACTATGTTATGTACCGATATCCTAATATTAACTAGTTTATTCTAAAAAAATTAGATTCCCTTTAGTTTCCCTTTTGAACTTAAAACTAGAACATCTTCGCCTTAGCTAAACACAGTAGCAAACCGTAGCACTAGGTTGATTATCAAGTCCCTGTGGGATCGATATCTTTATTACTATGCGATAGGCTGTGCGCTTGCAGTTAGTAACCGTTAGACTCAGAAAGTCGCGAACAAGGGACCGCTGTTTGAGCACCTTTCTTGCCCTTTTTTGAAGGCGTTGGAGGCTTTCAAGCAGTCTAAAAGGTGATGCAAATATTAGAAGTTGGTTACACAAAAAGATTTTTGGCAAGGGATATAAAATACCTTTGTGCCTTCAGTTTCCTTTTCGACTCTGGCAGCACCCTTCTATGAGCTAGTCTTCCTGGCCATAGCTGAAAGACAGATAATTATTACAAGATTAATAACTGAGTGGTTAGTTAAAAATCACAAATCAAGGGCCTCAAACCTTCATATATTTTGGATTCGACACGAACATCCTCGACCCCTATATGAAGGTGTCCTTTGAAACTGTCCAGCGTATGTTTAGTCGCAACCACCTGTTGGGCTTTCGGTTGAGACTGCTGTCGAAGGAGTTTTAGGTGCTCACCACAGACAAACCAGTCTGGAAATAGGGGGGCAAGTGCCACTCCAAAATCAGCGTTAGGAAGTCGAGGGAACTTTGGAGGAAAGAGTTCAAAAGCCACCTTATAACGTTTCTCAAGAGGAACGTTCGAAGGGATTTTTAACTGATCCATTTTTTGTAGAAACTTCTCCTTCAAAGTGACAGCAGCCTCACGAACCGTTCGACTAATAACATCTGGTCGATAGAAAGTTTCAAAGTACTTTTGGAAAGCCTGAATTTCTTTGACATGAGTGAACTTACTCTTCTTGGTCTTCTCCTGCACATCAAGAAAAGCTTGGTCAATTAATGAAGAGAAGGCAGCAGCGTCAAGAAATTGTTCACTGTAGTACTTCGACCACCAGTTGTGAAAGGGTTTAGTGCACAAAAATGTGGGTTAAAAGTGCACAGGGGAAAGAGTTGCTTTTCTAGCGTTCCACCGGTCGAAATGGATTGCAGCACCTCCTTCATCAAAACTGGCAGTATGAAGGACTACATGACCTTTCTTATCATACATACACTTTGGAAAAATTTGAGCCAACCCAAACTCTCGAGAGACAAGGTTTGGTTGGTAAGCAATTAAGGCTGCCATATCTTTTCCAAGATTCAGCCTCTGAATGATAAATCTAGGAATAAAAAAGGATTCCCAGATTGAGACAGATTCAGGATGGAGTTTTTTTGGATGAATCAGGGAATGGCCTTGTAAACCACTCAGGTCCACATTTTCTTTCAGCAAAGGGTGCCATACTGGGTGTGAAATTATACCGCTTGGCGAACATCATAATGTAACTGGAGAAGGCTCCTTTAAGAGTATCCCCATCATCATTGCCCTTTCCTGGGAAGGCTAGCTTCGAAAGTAGCATTGAGCCATAATTGAAGCAGCCAGAGGGGGCCATTCAGGTGTATAGTGCCCTGGGATTCCAAGTCCTTGAGTCGAGCTACCCCTTCGCTGAGAGACTCATAGAGGTTTTCCAAAATCAACCCACTGAGGCAAACCCCTCTGTTGTTGTGAAGTTGGTTGGCCAAAGTGAGATATTTCTTGGCCACCTGTAGGGATTTTGAGCAAAATACATACCTCGACACCCATACGGTGAGGAATGCAATATGTTCCTTGTCAGTTATTTCGTCAGTGTCACGTTTATGGTGGTTTATGAAATGGGTGTATGTAAGTTTGGAATCAGAGATCCCTATAGTATCTTCTGCATCAGTTTCAGGATCATATGAAATACCATCTGGTCGAAGCCCTGCAATGGCAGCCAGGTCAAAAAGTGTGGGGATAACCATCCCACAAGGAAGATGAAAAGTGTAGTGGGTACTGTCACAAAAGTAAAGTGATGCTGCCAACAGGTTCAAACAATAAGGAATATTGGTCTTCGACAGCATAAGCAGATCATAAATTCCAATGTTTTTCCAATGATCAGCTTTGACCTTTTCCATTCTGGTCATCCAAAGGTCAAAATCCTTTAATGGGTTAACAACTCTTATCAATCTAGTACTATCATGAAGATACCTAAGATCCATTTTAGTCAAAGTGGGTGTATCAGGGGAAGCTTCATCCTCCTTAGGATTGCTCTTTTGCCCTAAAAGTCTTGATTTACGGTAAGAAGGGAAAACTCACTAAGTTTCTCATCAGTGGGTTTAACATCAGATAAGGGGCCACCTAAAGCATAATGTTTATCAGCAACAATGAGAGGGATCATTACCTGAGACTCGTAAATGCTCCTCGCTTCCTCAAGAAGGGGCTCTGGCATGAACTGTTGATTCTTCACCATTTTGGGCCCTGGAATGTTTGAAAACGGCGGAAGGGATTGCTTGAACTGTGTGGTTCTACCTTTCTGACCTTTTGTTTCTTGGGGAATGGTTTTTGAAGACGCCATTGTTGGAAGTTGAAGAAGAGTGAGAATGCGTTCTGGGTTTTCTTGAGAGAGTTTAAAGAACGAGGAAATAAGTTGAAAGAAAGTCTGAGAATGCAAAAAGTTTCAAGTTAGAGAAAAAGGGTATTTATAGGCGTTTGGAAGATAAAGGGATTGTGAATCCACCGTTAAAACAAATACGATAGTGGGACGCGTGTCTTTGTCTGAAATTGTTGGATGGTGGTGGTTATGATCAGACTGCAAATGTATGGTTCCAAGAAAAGTAATGATGAAAACTGATCGCAAATACGGCTGAAAAGACGTTTGAAGATTCACCATCATGGCATGACGTCATAAGCATGTTTGAAAGAAACTGAATAGTTTCTAGATCATGGGTTGGTCAGTTATGACCATGTCTTTCATAGTCGAATGATCAGGCGTCGAAAATTATTTTATCAAAAAATGACCTTCCTACCAACACTGGCGAAAGGGCATTTTTGGGGGGCAATTTGTTAGCTCCTAATTTCGACGCTACATGATTTCAAATAATTTGGCTTTTAAAGAAGTTATTCTTTAAAATAATAAGCAAAAGAAGAAGGCTTCAACCATATTTGTTGAAAGCCTGAGTCAAATAGAATGATTTCAAGACTTCAAATATTTCTAAGTCCAAAGAATCAGTTCGACAGGGTAAATTGGCTATGGATAATGCGCTGCAGTTATAACTGAATAGTGGAGGGAAGTTCTACTATTTGAATTTGAAAAAAGGACAAGTGGCGAGTATCCAGAAGTTGAAGACATGCAAAGTGCCAAGTGGCGTGATCTAGGAGTAAACCGTCAAATGGTGGTTACTTTAGAGTATTATAAATAGGTTAGTCCTAGAGTTAGAATAAGTGTGAAAAAATCGTGTTGTACAAGTAACTCTACATTCACTCAAAGTATCCAATGTGTCGAGAAACAAGTGAAGTGAGAATGTACGTGATTGTAATCACCATTACTTTTTATTGCAATGCAATCTGCTTTGAAATTTATGCTTTAGATTCTTCACTTTGAAGTCTTTTCGCCGATTTTTACTTTCCAAGTCATTTATATTGCAAAGTCTTTACTTTTTGACATTTACATTTCTGCATTTTTAGACCTTTATGCACTTTCCTCGAACATTTAACTACAGTTTTTACCAAACCTTTACATTCAGCCTTTCTTTTCTTGATGTGTTGTTCGACATAAACATTTCTTCGCTTTTTGTCACTTTCATTTTCATTTCAAAACACGTTCTTTTATTTACATGCACTGTCGAAATGTATACTTTGCCCAATTGTGAAATATTCTAAGATACACTTATAGCATATGTCCTAGGATCAATCTGATCGATCCTGTAAGTTACTAGAACTTTGTTGTTTTAGAAGATCAGCGGTTGTTTACCAATTTTCAAGGTAATCACCCACCACCACCAAGGAAGTTCAACAAATAAGAAGGCGTTTGGCCGCCCTATTCTGATTCCTTTATTATGCAAGTGACAAGGAGTTTCACTTCTTCGCCACTCTAAAAAAGAAAGAGAAGTCTGAGTGGAAAACTGAATGTGCCAAGGCATTCGCGGTATTGAAGACTTTTCTAGCGACATCTCCTGTTAGTTCTTGGATTGGCTAGAATTTTGGTAAAACAATGTTGATCAATGTTGATGTCTTGTGTCTGATGTCTTAAACATTGAGTCATAACATTAGTGAATGTTAAGTTGTTGAAGAGTTAAAGTTCTGAAGACTGATGTCACATGTGATGTCTTGACATCAGATAGCAGAACATTAAAACATCAGGTTGTGATGTTTTTAGGGCTGAGCGTGTTAGCTTGATTTTGGGAGAGCTGTTAGAGCTATTGGATGCGAATATCTTGGAGAAGATATTTTCTGTTGCAAACAGATTTGATGCAGATTTGTTGGAGATGTTTAAGGGCTGAAGATTTAAAAAGATTTGGAGATAAAATCTGTTTTAAATTCAGTTTTAAATAACAAATCAGATCAGATCTCATAGCAGGTCCAAGCCCAAGTCAGAGTTCTATATAAAGCGCCTCAACCCTTGGTGAAAGATGACGAAGAAAGAGAGCTAAATACTGAGTGTCATTTGTGTCTTCGTGTGTGTTTTTGTAAACCATTCATGTGTGAATTGGTGTTACTATTTTAAGCTGTAAATTGTTCTTGATCAAAGCTATTAAGCAGAATCAAGTTGTGTGATTAATTTGTAATCATTGGAGTGTATCACTGAGGTGATTTAGGGAGTGAGTGGTTTCTCATATCTAAGTGGTTTCTTAGGTAGAAGGTTCATTGGGTAGTGGTTAAGTTTAGGAGATGTCAACTGGTATTGTTGAGTCTGTAAATTAATACTACTAATAGTGAAATTCCTCCCTGGCTTGGTAGCCCCCAGACGTAGGTAGTTTGACCGAACTGGGTGAACAATTCATTGTGTTTATTTACTGTGTTTATTGCCTTGTTCATATTAACAGAGTGTGTTGTTGTGACATCGCACTTAACATCACACATCTGATACCCGAATTTCAATTGGTATCAGAGCTGGCATCCTGCTCTGCATCTGGGTGAGATCTAGGGCTGGTACTTTCTAGTGCAATGGACAAGGAGACTGGTGGATTTGTGAATAGACCCCCTATTCTGGATGGCTCTAATTATGATTATTGGAAACCAAGGATGGTTACCTTTTTGAAGTCCTTGGAGAGCAGGGCTTGGAAGGCTGTGTTAAAAGAGTGGAAGCACCCTGTTATTACTGATAAAGAAGGAAACACCAAGCTGAAACCTGAAGAAGAGTGGACCAAGGAAGAGGATAAGCTAGCACTTGGCAATTCTAAGGCCTTGAATGCCATCTTTAATGGGATTGATAAAAACATCTTCAGGTTGGTAAACACTTGTGAAGTGACAAAGGATGCTTGGGACATTTTAAAGACTACTCATGAAGGAACTTCAAAGGTTAAGATGTCAAGACTTCAACTTCTGACATCAAAGTTTGAAAGTCTAAAGATGAAGGAAGATGAAACTATTCATGATTTTCACATGAATATTCTTGAGCTGTCCAATGCATCAAGTGCTCTTGGAGAGAAGATGACTGAAGAAAAGCTGGTTAGGAAAATTCTTAGATCCCTTCCCAATAGATATAAGATGAAGGTGACTGCAATTGAAGAAGCTCAAGACATCAGCAAAATGAGGGTTGATGAGCTAATTGGATCTCTTCAAACTTTTGAGTTAGGGTTGAATGAAGAGGAACCTGAAAAGAAGACCAAGAGTATAGCTTTGGTATCTAATACTCAAGAAGAGAAGAAAGGGAATGGTGCCGAGTCTCAGGAGGAGCTGTCTCAGGCTATTGTTCTGTTAGGAAGACAGTTTAACAAGGTGTTTAAGAGGATGAATAGAAACTACAAACCTAATGTTAAGAACATCTCATCTGACATCAACAAGTCAAAAGAGAAGGATGAAGAGAAGAGTGTTCAAGACAGAGGAGTTCAATGCTTTGAGTGTGAAGGCTATGGTCATGTCAAGAAAGAATGTCCTACATTCCTTAAGAAGCAGAAAAAGGGCATGGCTGTTTCCTGGTCTGATACTGACAGTGAAAGTGAAGAAGAATCTGCCAAGCATGTTAGGGCATTGACAGGAACATGTATTTCTGATGGAGAATCTAGTGATGAGGAATTGACTTTTGAGGAGTTAGCAGCATCCTATCAAGAGTTATGTCTGAGGAGTGCAGAGGTTTGTCAAGAAAGTGAGAAACAAAAGAAAAGAATAGTCCAGCTTGAGACTGTTAAAGCTGATCTTGAAAATGAAGTCTTGTTAGCTAAATCTCAACTTGATCAAATGACCAAGTCTGTCAGAATGCTGAACAGTGGGTCTGATACTCTTGATTAGATTCTTCAGGCTGAAAAGGTTGCATGAGACAAGTGTGGCTTAGGATTTGTTGTTGAGGAGAAGGACTCTGGTGAAGCTAGTACTTCTAGAACCAAAAAGGACATGTCTCAACCAATGTCTCAACATAACAGAAGAAGACATAATCCTAAACCTAAGCAGGTTGTTCATCAACTTACTCAAAATGTTGGGAAAGGGTATGCTCATGGTCCTCATCATGGGAAGGCACAGGCTTCTGGAGCTAGGCAGTATATGCCTCCACAATACCATAGGAGTATGCAGGTTTCTAGGTTTAACATGTTCCATCAGATGTCTCAACATCAAGGAAATATGTATGGCTTTGGACCTAATAATGCAGTGCCTCATTATTATGGTAGAAGAAAGTCACATCATCATAGAAGACAGCCTAAGAGACAGAATCATCACTACAGAAGACAGGCTAACTATGGAAGAAGACAACCCCAGTTCGTTGGATGGCAGCCACAACAGTTTCATCATCAAGGTGGCAGGAAGTTTAATCACTTTAGAGAAGAGGTTAAAAGAGTTAGGTGTTTCTATTGTGGAAGTTTTGGCCATATGCAATATTCTTGCTTTAAACTGCATGGCTATCCCAAATCTGTCCATCAACCTAGACAGAATCAGAACAGGTCTAAGGTTGTTAAGCAATGGGTTCCAAAAGGTCAAGTTACCAGCTTAATAGCTCACACTTCTCTTAGGGTTTATGTTATTTTTGTGGCTTTTGTGGTTGGCATTTATTTTGCTAAAACTATTATAGAAGCAAGATGTTGAATCATGATGTTCTAAGTGTCTGCATTCAACATGTCGAATGAAGATATCCCATACCTGCTCATAGGACATCGCGTTTGGATTCAGTTTTTAAAGCAAATTCTGTTGCTGAGAATTGTTACTAAATATTCTGTGAATATTTGGTTATCCTATGTGGCATACGAAGCATTTTTGGATTGTGTTTATTTGGTGGTTTTTCGGATTTTCAGCTGTTTCTAATTATGGAGACATAATAGGAAACTTTGGACTGAAGACCTATTTTATTGGAGGTTATTTTGCATATTTGTGAGCAGTCTATTTGCTGCGTTTTTGAAGCCCATTTCAATCCAGAATAAATGCTATATATTGACTGATGTAAACCTAATTTAGGTGTGGAACTTACTTGTGTTTTTCTTAGGGTTTTGAGTGTATTTTGTGAGCCTAACTGGTATCATTCTGATAACAGTATAAGGACTGGGTTTTGTGTTGTAAGTTCTGTCAAGTACTCATAAGCTTTTAAGCATTGAGTTTCTTGTGTGTCAATTCTCATAAGCTTTGAAGTATTGAGAATTGTGTGTGTTGAAAGTGTGACTTTCGATTTGTTACTTGTGTGGAAAGAAACCAATCACGGGTTGTGGTTGTAGAGGGATTTGAGGAGGGCCTCATACCTAGGTGAGTCTTAGGTAGAAGTCATAGGAAGGGTAGTGATTAAGTGAGCAGATTATCTGGTGATTGTTTGATCTTTGAATTGATACTATCGTATATTGGTTTCGTCCCTGGCTTGGTAGCCCCCAGAGTAGGATTGTTGATCCGAACTGGGTAAACATATCACTGTGTTATTTATTTTCTGCACTGTTATTTTTATTGTTATCTTGTTCATTGTGTTGGATATCAGTGTCTCAACATCTGTGTAGGACATCTGATATCTGTGCCAGAATTTCAATTGGCATCAAGAGCTTGCACCCTTAATTGGTTCTGGGTGAGATTCAGGGAAGGTACTTTCTGGTACAATGGACAAGGATGGAGGATTTTTGAACAAACCACCTCTGCTTGATGGTTCCAACTATGACTATTGGAAACCAAGGATGATAGCTTTTATCAAATCCATGTATGATCAAGCATGGAAAGCTGTTACAAAAGGATGGGAACCCCCAAAGGTTAAAGATGAAACAGGTACCCCTACTGATGTGGTGAAGGAAGAGGAAGACTGGGATGATGCAGATTACAAAGGGTCCGTGGGAAATTCAAAAGCCATGAATGCTTTGTTTAATGGTGTCAACAAGAATATCTTCAGGTTGATTGAACATTGCACCATTGCAAAATAGGTGTGAGAGGTCTTGAAGGTTGCTCATGAAGGGACCTCAAAGGTGAAGATGTCAAAACTTCAGCTTCTCACTAGCAAGTTTGAGAGTTTGAAGATGAAAGAGGATGAGAGAATTCATGATTTTCACATGAACATTATTGAGATAGCTAATGCATCTAGTGCTCTAGGTGAGAAGATGTCTGACAGCAAACTGGTCAGGAAAATCCTCAGATCTCTACCTAAGAGATTTGACATGAAAGTGACTGCTATAGAGGAAGCTCAGGATATAGACAAGATGAAAGTAGATGAACTGGTGGGATCCCTTCAAACATTTGAATTAGGGATCAGTGAAAAGTCTGAAAAGAAGAAGAGCATAGCTTTTGTGTCAAATGCTGGTGACTCAGAAGATGAAGGTGACCTGGTCAGAGATGAAGGGGTGTCTAAAGATCTGGTATTGCTTGGAAAACAATTTAACAAAGTGTTGAAAAGGATTGACTGGAAGTCGAGAGCAAATGCTCAAAACAAGTCACTCGACATCAGTAAGAACCAGGATGGAGGCAGAAGATCCAGAACTGAAGAAGACTCCAATCAAGGGAAGAGAGTTAAGTGTTTTGAATGTGAGGGATATGGGCACATAAAGACTGAGTGTCCCACGTATCTCAAAAGGCAGAAGAAGGGCTTATCACTGTCTTGGTCAGAAGGAGAGTCTGAGAGTGATCTTGAAGAAGAATCAGCAAAATTGGTGACAGCTTTGACTGGGATCTGTAAGGCTGATGGAGAAACTACTTGTGAGTCTGACTCTGACAAAGAATCCTATATTGGAGAACTCACCAAGGAAGAAGTCTTCACAGGGTTTTCAGAGTTGTGTATCAAGAATGAAGAAAGGTGCTAGATAATATTGGAACAGAAGGTTCTGATAGCTCAACTAGAAGCTGAGAAGGAAGAACATCTATCAACCATTGCTGATTTGAAAGAGGAGGTTGAATGGCAAAAGTCAAAACTTGACAATATGACCAAATCTATAAGAATGCTGAACAATGGTACCACGCAGCTGGATGAGATTATTCAGACTGGGAAAGATGCTGGAAATGTGCAAGGCCTTGGTTTTAACAATCAAGCAGAGACTTACAAGAAGCCTGTATTAAAGTTTGTTCCTCAGAAAATAAAGCAAGAAGAGGGGATGTCAAATCACATGTTTCAACATCAGATGAAGCATCAGAAAAGAGTTTGTAGATCAAAGTATAAACCATGGAGATGCCATTACTGTGGAAAGATTGGTCACTTAAAGTCCTTTTGCTACAAGTTGCACGGCTATCCCAAAACTGCTCAGCAACAAAATACAGGTCAGAGTTGGGGAAACGTGAAGATAAGATAGATTCCTAGACAAATGATGGCTGGTTTCATAGCACATACCTCTCTTAGAGCATCTGCAAGAGAAGATTGGTACTTTGACAGTGGTTGTTCAAGACATATGACTGGTGTGAAGAAATTCTTGTCAGATATCAAGCCTTACTCCACCAATTATGTCACCTTTGGGGATGGATCAAAGGGTGAAATAAAAGGTGTTGGAAAGCTAGACTACGCAGGACAACCAAATCTGGATCGTGTTCTATTTGTCAAAGGGCTGACCGCAAATTTAATCAGTATAAGCCAACTGTGTGATGTAGGTCTCAAAGTAAATTTCACCAAATCTGAATATCTAGTAACCAATGAGAAAGATGAAGTTGTTATGAAAGGAACCAGGTCTAAGGATAACTGATATCTATGGAATCCTCAAGAACCTGAAAGTCTGTCTACTTGCTTGATGTCAAAGGAATATGAAACCAAACTGTGGCATCAGAAATTGGGTCACATACACCTGAAAGGGATGAAGAAAGTTATGTCAAGTGAAGCTGTTAGAGGTATTCCCAAGCTGAAGATTGATGAGGATAAAATATGTGGTGAATGTCAAGTTGGGAAGCAAACAAGGGTGTCACACAAGAGGCTTCAACATCTTACCACAACTTCTAGAGTTCTGGAACTTCTTCACATGGACTTAATGGGACCTATGCAGGTTGAAAGTCTTGGTGGGAAGAAGTATGCCTATGTTGTCGTAGATGACTACTCCAGATTCACTTGGATAAGTTTTATAAGAGAAAAGTCTGAAGTATTTGCAGCTTTCAAAGAGTTGTGTCAAAGTATTCAACGGGAAAAGGATTGTGGTATTGTTCGGATCAGAAGATACCATGGGAAGGAATTTGAAAATAGCAGGTTTGAAGAGTTCTGCTTATCTGAGGGAATCACTCATGAATTCTCATCACCGATCACCCCTCAGCAGAATGGTGTGGTGGAACGCAAGAACAGGACTATACAAGAGTGTGCAAGAGTCATGATTCATGCCAAAAAGCTTCCATATCATTTTTGGGCTGAAGCCATGAATACTGCGTGCTATATCCACAATAGGGTAACTATCAGATCAGGTACTTCTGTCACTCTTTATGAGCTATGGAAAGGTAGAAAGCCAAATGTGAAGTATTTCCATGTGTTTGGAAGTAAGTGCTATATCTTGGCGGATCGTGAGCAGAGGCGAAAGATGGATCCTAAGAGTGAGGAAGGAATATTTTTGGGATACTCTACAAATAGTAAAGCATATAGGGTATTTAATTCCATAACTAAGGTGATGATGGAATCCATAAACGTGGTGGTCGGTGACTCGGGCAAAGACGAAGATGTCCCAGATGATGTTGGAGCATGTCTGCCCATGAACAATGAAACCTCCCAAGACATTGAATCTGTAGAAGATAATGCTCAAGAAACTGATACTAGACCTGAGAATGAAGAGGTAGAGGATGCTAACAGGGGACCTTCTATAAGGATTCAGAAGGATCACCCTAAGGAATTGATTATTGGAGATCTGAATAAAGGTGTAAGAACCAGAACGAGGGAGACTGTGTCAAATGCATGCTTTGTTTCAAAGATTGAACCAAAGAATGTCAAAGAAGCATTGACAGATGAGTTCTGGATAAGTGCTATGCAAGATGAACTTTGTCAATTCAAGAGGAATGAAGTCTGGGAACTGGTACCACGACCATGAAGAACAAATGTGATTGGAACAAGATGGGTTTATAAGAATAAGTCAGATGAACAAGGAGTTGTGACCAGGAACAAAGCCAGATTAGTTGCTCAAGGATACACACAGATTGAAGGAGTAAACTTCGATGAAACATTTGCTCCTGTGGCTCGATTGGAATCCATCAGATTGCTGCTAGGAGTGGCATGTTTGTTGAAATTCAGATTGTTTCAAATGGATGTCAAGAGTGCCTTTCTGAATAACTATCTTAATGAGGAAGTCTATGTTGAGCAGCCTAAAGGGTTTGTGGATCCAAATTTTCTTGATCATGTTTTCAAGCTGAAGAAGGCTTTGTATGGGCTGAAACAAGCTCCACGAGCTTGGTATGAAAGACTGACTGAGTTCTTAGTCAACCATGGATACAGGAAGGGTGTCATTGATAAAACGCTTTTTGTCAAGGAGAAGGATGGGAAACTAATGTTTGCTCAGATTTATGTAGATGATATTGTGTTTGGTGGGATGTCAGATGAAATGGTCTAACATTTTGTCAACCAAATGAAGTCTGAATTTGAGATGAGCTTGGTAGGTGAATTGACCTACTTCCTTGGATTACAAGTCAAGCAGATGGAAGATTCCATTTTTATTTGTCAGAGCAAATATGCGAGGAACATTGTGAAGAAGTTTGGACTGGATAATGCCAAGCATAAGAGAACTCCTGCTCCTACTCACTTGAAGTTATCCAAAGATGAAAAGGGAGTGAATGTTGAACAAAGTCTGTACAGAAGTATGATTGGCAGTCTGCTGTATCTTACAGTTAGTAGGCCAGACATAACATTTGCTGTTGGTGTGTGTGCAAGATACCAAGCAGAACCCAAGGTCAGTCACATCAATCAAGTTAAGAGAATTCTTAAGTATGTGAGTGGTGCATGTGATTATGGGTTGTTGTACTCCCATGATTCAAGTCTCATTTTAGAAGGTTACTGTGATGCTGATTGGGCTGGAAGTGCTGATGATAGAAAGAGCACCTCTGGAGGATGTTTCTTTCTGGGAAATAATCTTATTTCATGGTTTAGCAAGAAGCAAAATTCTGTATCCCTTTCTACTGCTGAAGCTGAGTACATAGCAGCTGGTAGTAGTTGTGCTCAACTGGTATGGATGAAACAAATGTTATCTGAGTATAATGTCACACAAGATGTCATGACATTATTTTGTGACAACCTGAGTGCTATTAATATTTCTAAGAATCCTATTTAACATAACAGGACTAAGCACATTGATATCAGGCATCACTTCATCAGAGAACTTGTGGAGGACAAAGTCATAACTCTTGAGCATATGAGCACAGAGAATCAGCTTGCTGACATATTTACCAAGGCTCTGGATGCAGTTCAGTTTGAAAATCTGCGGAGCAGACTTGGGGTCTGCATTCATGAAGAACTATAGCAATTAATGTTCCTTCTGGCTACCAGATTGGAAAGATTGAAGGAGGTTCTGGTAGTGCAGTGTGTGAATGAAGGGAAAATGCTGAAGTTGGTGCATGACATTTGGTCATGTGATATGGTGTGCATCTACTCTCTGATGCTATTTATGTTGGTTTATGATGGGATCATGTCTCATATATTAATAACTGTTCTACTTGCCTTTGTCATATTTCTGGCTAAAATGGGGGAGTAGTATTTGTTTGTGTTTGGTGTGCTGCTGCAGTAGTTGAGGGGGAGAATGTGGAATGTTGCTGCTGTTGAGGGGGAGTTTTGCTATGATGCTATGATAGTTTTGCAATGATGCTATGATGTGTTGTTTGCTGTGCTGTGTGTTGTATGCAGCTGAAGGGGAGTGCTGCTATGCTGGATGTTTTTTTTGTGTGATGTTGGTATTTCGCTGCTGTCTGATATGGATATTTTTTGTGTGCTTCTTTACGAGTTTTTGTTTGTGTGTAGTTTTAGCCAAAATAAGCCAAAGGGGGGATTGTTATTTCTGTGGCTTTTGTGGTTGGCATTTATTTTGCTAAAACTATTATAGAAGCAAGATGTTGAATCATGATGTTCTAAGTGGCTGCATTCAACATGTCGAATGAAGATGTCCCATACCTGCTCATAGGACATCGCTTTTGGATTCAGTTTTTAAAGCAGATTCTGTTGCTGAGAATTGTTACTAAATATTCTGTGAATATTTGGTTATCCTATGTGGCATACAAATCATTTTTGGATTGTGTTTATTTGGTGGTTTTTTGGATTTTCAGCTGTTTCTAATTATGGAGACATAATAGGAAACTTTGGATTGAAGACCTATTTTATTGGAGGTTATTTTGCAGATTTGTGAGCAGTCTATTTGCTGCGTTTTTGAAGCCCATTTCAGTCCAGAATAAATGTTATATATTAACTGATGTAAATCTAATTTAGGTGTGGAACTTACTTGTGTTTTTCTTAGGGTTTTGAGTGTATTTTGTGAGCCTAACTGGTATCATTCTGATAACAGTATAAGGACTGTTTTTTGTGTTGTAAGTTCTGTCAAGTACTCATAAGCTTTTAAGCATTGAGTTTCTTGTGTGTCAATTCTCATAAGCTTTGAAGTATTGAGAATTGTGTGTGTTGAAAGTGTGACTTTCGATTTGTTACTTGTGTGGAAAGAAACCAATCATGGGTTGTGGTTGTAGAGGGATTTGAGGAGGGCCTCATACCTTGGTGAGTCTTAGGTAGAAGTCATAGGAAGGGTAGTGATTAAGTGAGCAGATTATCTGGTGATTGTATGATCTGTGAATTGATACTATCGTATATTGGTTTCGTCCCTGGCTTGGTAGCCCCCAGAGTAGGATTGTTGATCCGAACTGGGTAAACATATCACTGTGTTATTTATTTTCTGCACTGTTATTTTTATTGTTATCTTGTTCATTGTGTTGGATATCAGTGTCTCAACATCTGTGTGGGACATCTGATATCTGTGCCAGAATTTCAGTTTCTACCAAAGAAGACTGGTACTTTGATAGTGGGTGTTCAAGATACATGACAGGAGTTAAGAATCTGTTGGTATATGTTAAGCTTCAGTCTTCAGGTCATGTAACATTTGGTGATGGTGTCAAAGGAGAAATCAAGGGGATGGGAAAGCTGAATTGTGCTGGTGCTCCTAGACTGGATGATGTTCTACTTGTCAAAGGGTTGACAGCAAATTTGATTAGTATTAGTCAACTTTGTGATCAAGGATTCAAAGTAGACTTTACAAAATCTGAGTGCAATGTCACAAATGAGAAAGGAGAAGTCATCATGAAAGGTGTTAGGTCTAAGGACAACTGTTATCTATGCTTGCAACAAGACTCAAGTACCTCAGTATGTGTGTTGGCTAGAGATGATGAAGTCAAAATTTGGCATCAAAAGTTGGGACATCTTCATCTGAAGGGAATGAAGAGAATAATATCTTCAGAAGCTGTCAGAGGAATTCCTAAACTCAACATTGAAGAAGGAAGAGTTTGTGGAGATTGTCAAATAGGGAAGCAGACCAAGATGTCACATCCGAAGCTTCAACATAACACCACCTCCAAAGTTTTGGAACTTCTTCATATGGATTTGATGGGACCTATGCAGGTAGAAAGTCTAGGTGGGAAGAAGTATGCCTATGTTGTTGTAGATGACTATTCTAGGTACACCTGGGTAAGCTTCATCAAAGACAAATCAGAGGTGTTTGATATTTTTAAAGATTTATGTCAAAGACTCCAAAGAGAGAAAGAGAGCAATGTCATCAGAATAAGGAGTGATCATGGGAGGGAATTTGAAAATAGCAAGTTTGCTGATTACTGCTCTGATGAAGGCATCAGTCATGAGTTTTCCTCTCCTATTACTCCACAGCAAAATGGAGTTGTTGAAAGGAAGAATAGAACTCTTCAAGAGTCTGCTAGAGCAATGATTCATGCCAAAAAGCTTCCTTATCATTTCTGGGCTGAAGCCATGAACACTGCTTGCTATATTCACAACAGAGTTACCTTGAGAAGAGGCACTTCAGCTACTCTGTATGAACTGTGGAAAGGGAGAAAGTCAACTGTGAAGTACTTTCATGTTTTTGGAAGTAAATGTTACATTTTGTCAGATCGTGAACAGAGGAGAAAATTGGATCCTAAAAGTGATGAGGGAATCTTTCTAGGATACTCTACAAATAGCAGAGCTTACAGGGTTTACAACTCCAGAACAAAGGTTATGATGGAGTCTATAAATGTGGTGATTGATGACATTGATAAGCCAGAAGATGCTGATGTCCTGGATGATGTTGAAACATCAGTTGAAGAAGCTACAGCAGAAACTGAACACAGCAGTGGGTCACCCAACACTATTGATGCTGAGCCTGAACCTGAACAATCTAATAAAGATCCATCTATTAGAGTGCTCAAGGACCATCCAAAGGAGCTTATCATAGGTGATCCTAAATCAGGGGTTAGCACTAGATCCAGAGAGGTTGTGTCAAATTCTTGTTTTGTTTCAAAAATTGAGCCCAAAAATGTCAAAGAAGCTTTGACTGATGAGTTTTGGATTAATGCCATGCATGAAGAGCTGGAATAATTCAAAAGGAATGAAGTATGGGATCTTGTACCAAGGCCTAATGGAGTTAATGTGATTGGCACCAAGTGGATCTACAAGAACAAGTCTGATGAACATGGAGTGGTCACCAAAAATAAGGCAAGATTAGTTGCTCAGGGATACACTCAGGTTGAAGGAATTGATTATGATGAAACCTTTGCTCATGTGGCAAGACTGGAATCTATCAGATTACTCTTTGGGGTGGCTTGTAATTTCAAATTCAAGCTTTTTCAGATGGATGTTAAGAGTGCCTTCTTGAATGGTTACCTAAATGAAGAGGTGTATGTTGATCAACCAAAAGGATTTATTGATCCAACATTTCCTGATCATGTTTACAAACTTAGGAAAACTCTCTATGGTTTGAAGCAAGCACCAAGAGCCTGGTATGAAAGGCTTACTGAATTCTTGGCTGTGAATGGTTACAGAAAAAGAGGGATTGACAAGACCTTGTTTGTCAAAGAGGAAGGAGGAAAACTGATGATAGCTCAAATATATGTTGATGACATAGTATTTGGTGGGATGTCAGATGCAATGGTGAAACATTTTGTGCAACAAATGCAGTCTGAATTTGGAATGAGTCTGGTTGGAGAACTCAGCTATTTTCTTGGTCTACAAGTTAGACAAATGGAGGACTCTATATTCATTTCTCAGAGCAAGTATGCAAAGAAGATAGTGAAGAAGTTTGGCCTAGAGAATGCCAATCACAAGAGGACACCTGCTCCTACTCATTTAAAGTTGTCCAAGGATGAACATGGTGTGAGTGTGGATCAAAGTCTATACAGAAGCATGATTGGAAGTCTGTTGTATCTCACGGCTAGCAGACCTGATATTTCTTTTGTTGTTGGAGTGTGTGCCAGGTATCAATCTGAGCCTAAGGTTAGTCACTTGAATCAAGTGAAGAGGATTCTGAAATATGTGAATGGGACTAGTGACTATGGAATGCTTTACAGTCATGGATCAGGTACTGAGTTATGTGGTTTTTGTGATGCTGATTGGGCAGGGAGTGCTGATGATAGAAAAGTACTTCAGGAGGTTGCTTCTTCTTAGGGAATAATTTGATATCATGGTTTAGTAAAAAGCAGAACTGTGTGTCTCTTTCTACTGCTGAAGCTGAGTACATAGCAGCAGGGAGTAGTTGTTCTCAACTTGTTTGGATGAAGTAGATGTTAACAGAATACAATGTCAAGCAAGATGTCATGACATTGTACTGTGATAATCTGAGTGCTATCAATATCTCTAAGAATCCTATTCAACATAGCAGAACTAAGCATATTGATATCAGGCATCATTTTATAAGAGATTTGGTTGAAGACAAAGTAGTTGCTTTGGAACATGTTGCTACAGATAAACAATTCGCTGACATTTTTACTAAAGCCTTAGATGCAAATCGATTTGAAAGTTTAAGAAGCAAACTGAGAATTTGCATTTATGAGGATTAGGTGTGCTGAAAGGAGGGTTGTGCAGTTGTGATTTTGCATATGTTTAAAGTAAACAACCTTTTATTCAAATAATGAAAGCATACAAATTTGGTTCTTAGTACATCAAAAGCAACATATAAAGGGTCTATAGATTATCCCAACCCCCTGCATCAATGAAAGTTATCCAATCTTCATCCCATTCATCATCAGATGCATGAAGTTGCACTGAAGGTTTCTTGGTGGTTTTCATCCTTGTCTCTGATGTTTTTCTGGTTCTTGTTGCTCTTGAAGTTGTCCCAGCTGTAGGTTGTGTGTTGTTCTTCATCTTATGTGGATCTGGTTTCTTGTCCTCTTGCTTGAGTTGCTTTCCTGCATCTTTGTTGGACTAACTCATACTTGGTTGTTGTCTGGTGCTGTTAGAAGGAAGAAGGCTTGGATTTTATAGTTCTATAAGAATCCATTGTTTATATCGCCTGACCAGTCAAAGTTGTTGGAATGTGTGTTCCTAGGGAAGCTTGTTTATTTGACCATGTCAAACTGGATGTCAGAACTTTGTGTTTGCTGCCTTGGAAGTAGTTGTCCAATTATGGCTAAAAAGGGGGAGAGCCTATGTGTTGACTGATGTGATAGTGTGCATGTTTGAACAGCTGGTATGCTGGTTCTTGTTTTGAGGGGGAGTTTGCCCTATGCTGCTGATTTGTGAGTTTGTACAGCTTGTTGAAGAGGTGCTGCTAGGAGTTTTGAAAATTTATCAATTTTATCCGCTGCTGGGTTCTCTGATGTTAGCAGAGATTGTTTTAGCCAAAATTAGCCAAAGGGGGAGATTGTTAGTTCTTGGATTGGCTAGAATTTTGGTAAAACAATGTTGATCAATGTTGATGTCTTGTGTCTGATGTCTTAAACATTGAGTCATAACATTAGTGAATGTTAAGTTGTTGAAGAGTTAAAGTTCTGAAGACTGATGTCACATGCGATGTCTTGACATCAGATAGCAGAACATTAAAACATCAGGTTGTGATGTTTTTAGGGCTGAGCGTGTTAGCTTGATTTTGGGAGAGCTGTTAGAGCTATTGGATGCGAATATCTTGGAGAAGATATTTTCTGTTGCAAACAGATTTGATGCAGATTTGTTGGAGATGTTTAAGGGCTGAAGATTTAAAAAGATTTGGAGATAAAATCTGTTTTAAATTCAGTTTTAAATAACAAATCAGATCAGATCTCATAGCAGGTCCAAGCCCAAGTCAGAGTTCTATATAAAGCGCCTCAACCCTTGGTGAAAGATGACGAAGAAAGAGAGCTAAAGACTGAGTGTCATTTGTGTTTTCGTGTGTGTTTTTGTAAACCATTCATGTGTGAATTGGTGTTACTATTTTAAGCTGTAAATTGTTCTTGATCAAAGCTGTTAAGCAGAATCAAGTTGTGTGATTAATTTGTAATCATTGGAGTGTATCACTGAGGTGATTTAGGGAGTGAGTGGTTTCTCATATCTAAGTGGTTTCTTAGGTAGAAGGTTCATTGGGTAGTGATTAAGTTTAGGAAATGTCAACTGGGATTGTTGAGTCTGTAAATTAATACTACTAATAGTGAAATTCCTCCCTGGCTTGGTAGCCCCCAAACGTAGGTAGTTTGACCGAACTGGGTGAATAATTCATTGTGTTTATTTACTGTGTTTATTGCCTTGTTCATATTAGCAAAGTGTGTTGTTGTGACATCGCACTTAACATCACACATCTGATACCAGAATTTCATCTCCTATATTAACATGTCCAAATAAAGGCGTGTCCTTATATTTATACTTATCAGTTACAAATAAGGGAATGAGTTATGTGCTCATCCAAGAGAAGAACTAAACCAAACAACTTATTTACTTTGTAAAAAAAGGTATTCAAGGGTTCAGAGGATGATTTAAATGATTTTAGTGTGTTTGTGTAATTCAGAGGATGATTGAAATGATTTTAGAGACGTTTGAGGCTGAAAGAGTTTTAGGAGCAAGGATTGAAGCCTTTTCTCAATTAAAGATCGTTTTCCATCTCCAAATTCATGTATCTTTCTTCTAAAAAATTTGTTATGAATAATTTAATTATGAGTAGCTAAGTTTTCTTAGATTATAACTTTTAAGATGAATTTATTTTAATATCTTTGAACTTTGTAATTGGCCAACTACTATTTCATTAATTTGCAATTCTAGTAATGTTCAGATATATGTTGCTCTTAATACTTTTTGCATAATTACAAATATATCAATTGATATCGATTTTGAATGATTATTGGCCCTAACTTTTGAAACCTGGCCTAATTTAAAGGTTAAAAATTAGTAATTACTTTAGGAATAGAGAATTATAATTCATATATCAAAATTTATATATATCACACATTAATTCATATATATCAAAATTATAATTCTCTATTCCTAAAGAGCTGCTAAAGTGGGTCATAACGTATACATAAGACAACGCTTTTAAAAGCGCTGCTAAAGGAGGCTTACGAAAGCGCTTTTCCTTGAAAAAGCGCAGCCTAAAGGGGGACCTTTAGCAGCGCTTTTAAAAGCGCTGCTAAAGGGGGTCCTACGAAAGCGCTTTTCTTTGAAAAAACACTGCTATATGGAGTCCTACGAAAACGCTTTTAAAAGCGCTGCTAAAGGGGATCCTAAGGGGGACCTAAGACAACGCTTTTCAAAGGAAAAAAAGCGCTGCCTTTATCTACAGCAGCGCCACCTTTGGCAGCGCTTTTAAGCGTCGCTAAAGGAAAAAAAATGCTGTTAAAGGTCTTCTTTGGCATAGTGCATCCGATATATAATAAATGGTAGGGCGAATTGAACATAAAGATTAGTGTGAATCTCACACACTTAGAAAATTTTAAGTACAATCTTCATTAACATGTTTTTTGTTCTAGTCCGGCAACATATTTCCAATAATCACAATATCCAAAAAATTATATAGTTATTAGTGAATCAAATAAGTTATTTGAGTCACAAGTTAACAATTAACTAACAAACTTCTAGTTAGTTTTAAATTCGCATTTAAAATTATTACAATAATAAGGACACTCTGATATACACAAAGAAAAATTATCCTAATAGAGGTCTTGTGGGCATGTATCGTTTGTACAAGACCACTTTTAATTGAAATAAGTTGGACTCACACTCGAAATTTATAATCTTGATTAAAAAAAGTAATGTATTTTGTATTGAATTTGCAAAAAATGGTGATGTTGCAATTAATATGTTATTTATACTCTTGATCCCATTTTAGAACTTCATCTTTATGATCTCTAGTCACTTATTCATACTTTCTATAGTCCTTTTAATGAGCTAGAATCTAAGATATTTTCTAATTCTACTATGAAAGTGCACTTTTACCGGTTCAACCTCATTTTTTATAAACCTTATTCCAAGTGGATAGCATCCCTCTTTCTCGGATGAATATTTTCTACTTCAATACCTTGTTCAACTTTTGTTGATACGTGGCTCCGTTCAATTTTTGTTGATATGTGGCTCCGACCTTTTTTTATTCCAAAGGGTGGTATTTATAGTAGTAAATACTACTATAAATGTTGAGGAGATAATGGCTTGGTGATGTCTATCATGAACATCATCTTTTTAAGATCGATCAAATTCATTTCTATTTTGTTATAAAAATAATATAAGTCGATGAAAGACTAATTTATATCAAAAGAATTAACAATTAGCCGATAACTACTTCATATGATACTAATTAACTCAACCAACATTTGGATTCACGACTAAATGATGAAAAACAACTTCGAGATTGATCGCCAACATCTTGATAGTTGTAAAAGACAAAATATATGTTTTTTTCTAAAGGTATGACATCAATTGCTTTTTCACATGGTTAGGGAGATTGATCCTAATCTTCAAAGATTCTTGGGGGGTTTCTCTTAGTGTAATGGATCTAAATTCACCATTGTCTTAACTCTAGTTGCTTAATCTTCATATTACCTTTATGGCGAAGGCATCCCCATCATATTCATAATTTTAAATGAGCTGAGACTCCAAACACGTGTCAAATTTACTATTTGTATTTTGGCACCAACCGAAGATTTGAGTTTGCCTTTGAATTTTTATAAGTTTTCCAACTTATTACTTACTTTCAAATTTGTTTCATACCTATTATTTTTCAAAGATGCCCTCAAAATAATAAGCTTGACCTGCATTGAAATTGACTTCCATTGTGACTACTACATCATATATGAAACGGGTCCACATTTTACATCAAATAAAAAAAATCAATGTAAAAAGTCAATTTTGAATGACCTTAAGAGTCTGTTTGGATGAGGTAATTAAGAGTTTTTAAGAAATATAAAATTCTAAGCAATTTAAATTATTCAATTGAAATCTATTCATTTTTAAATTCTTTATTTGGATGGACAACTAAAATAATTCATTGTTAAATTTTTTTAGGGCATTTTCATAAATTTTAAAACTTTTGGGCCAAATTTAAAATATAAAAAATAGGGTCTAATTTGCAAATTTTAAAAATTTGAAGAGATTAATTTGTATAATTTAAAATTATGAAAGACTTATTTGTAAATTTTTTAAAATTTTAGGGATAAATTTAAAATTTTTATAAAATATGAGGACCAAATTGTAAAATTTGAAAAATTAATAATGAATAATTTGACATTTGCATTATATAGAGTGAAGGAGTAATTTCAAATTCTTCACTTTTTGGTGTCATTTAAAATTCCTTAAATCTAACTTGCATAAAATACTTGACAAATTTACATCATTTTAACAATTCTCTTTACTTTTATCCAGAAAATAGATTTTAACCAAATCATTTTAAATTCCCTCAAAAAATTACTTTTTCTCTTTAAAATGCTTCATCCAAACGCATTCTAAAAGTTTTTTTGCAGTAATGCAAATAATGGTAAAGTGAAATGTTTATCTTCCATGTCATACTTCAAGCATTTAATTAATATGCAAATTTAATATCCTAGCTAAACACACAATTATGCTAATCAATACATACATGAATAAAATTAATATTCATAACATTGATAGCCGCATAAGTTTACTTTAGAAGATATTATTATGAAACATGCAACCGGAGACGATAACATAAATATAACATTGAAAGCAAACTACCAACAATTGTCAAGTATAATACATTATATAAAGGCTATGTGCTAATTTCCATTAGAAAATAACAAAGTCAGTAACAACACTTGACTCAATCAATAGCAGCATTTGACTCAGATTCATCTAAGGTTACTTCGAGATCTTTCTGAATAATTTCATTTGGATATAGAGAAGGTTTTGGAGGAATTTCAATGTTGTCAATATTCCCTTCTAGCATCTCTATTACCTTGTCCATTGAAGGACGATCATTTGGTTTTAATTGTATACACCATAACGCGGTTATGAACATCTTTTTCACATTAATCATTTCTTCATTTGTAATTTCATCCATTTCAATGTCCTTTTCTTCAACCAATTGATTGTAGATCCAAAAAGGAAAGAAAAGCTGGCTTGAACGATCTGCATTTGGATTTAAATTTCTTCTCTTGCTTGCCATTTCCATCAAAAGCATTCCAAAGCTATATACATCAGCCTTATAGGACACTCCTCCAATATTTTGATAAAATAATTCAGGAGCCATATAACCAATTGTACCTCTTGCTGCAGTCAAAGTGACAATGCTAATGTCATTAGGATAAAGTTTTGCAAGCCCGAAGTCTGAAACTTTGGGTATAAAGTTCTCGTCCAGAAGTATGTTACGTGGCTTGATGTCAAAATGCAAAATTTGCATGTCACATCCTTGATGTAAATAAGCAATCCCACGAGCCACTCCAAGAGATATGTCAAACATTTGTTTATAAGTTAGAGTGATAACATTCTCACTAGAAGAAATATATTTATCAAGAGAACCATTGGGCATGAATTCATAAACAAGAGCTCGTTTTGATCTTTCCACACAAAATCCAATAAGTCGAACCACATTGGTGTGATGTATTCTGCCTATGGTTGCGACTTCATTGATAAAATCTTGTCCATTACCTTTTGATTTTCCCAACATCTTTATGGCTGCAAATGGCCCACTGCAAAGCTTTCCTTTATATACAGCACCAAATCCTCCTTCACCCAACTTATCTTTGAAATTTCTCGTCATATTTTTTATTTCTTTGTATGAATACCTAATTGGCATTAAGGTACTCCTTTGAAGAAAAACTTCAATATTTTCATAAATCGATATATGACTTTTCCGATACGTATATATCAAAAGAATAAAGAAAATTATAACGCCCAATACAAATCTTGGAGCCAAGAATGGCAAAATATATCTTCCTGTCACTCTTCCTAACTCGATGAAAATTTTGGAATCTATATTTTGTGGATTTGAATGAGACCTTTTTATTATTCCAAATATTTGTAATACTCCTGTGATGATTACATGAAGAACAAACAATTAATACAAAAAACATTGCATGGTTTGCAAACGAAATGAATAATTAATTGGAAAATAAACATAATAAAATTTAGACAATAATCAATTTTTATCTTTTCACACCTCTACTTTTATGAGAGACTTTATATATATATGAACGGAGTTTTGTTGATTTTAATAGTAATTGTTATTATTATTATTATTCTTTATATATATATATATATATATATATATATATATATATATATATATATATATATATATATATATATATATATATATATATATATATATATTATGAACGGAGTTTTTATCATTTTTATTGTTAAAATAATAATTTTATTGATTAAGTCAAATCTATAAAGTTTAGTAAATAAATTTGACATTTTATTAAGTAATTTAATTTCAATGGAAGATATTGATTTATTAATACAAATAATATATTTTTAAGAATAAAATGTTTAGATATCTTTGATCCTTGTGTTTAGATATATTTGATCAAGAGTGAACTTAGGTAGTTGGTCGGAGTTGTGGTAGCACAATGGAGGGTGATAATGCCTTATATAATGAAGGGTAGTAATACCGTATTAGTGAGTTTGTGATCGAAGAAAACGAGAATATCGATTAATACTTTTTGGGTTGGATTGAGAGTTCAACCCATACTTTTAAGATTAAACCTAATCTGACCCAATCCATTCATCAATGGGTTGTTGGGTTTGTGGATAATTCAATAAATATAATTTTCAAATTCCAAATAAAATATATCAATTTAATAAACACATCTATATTACAAAACCATTAAAAAATTATAAACTTTTAGTATTCAATTTGAATAAAATTTATTGGTTAATACTTACAAACTCTTTTATGGTTAAGAAAAATATACAAATTGTGTAAAGTATAATTTAAAAGGTAAGATATTTCTCTCTTTAAATAAATGAAATTGATCTCTCAAATTTAATTTAGATTTACGCTTTTATAATTAATAAAAACTATAAATATATTTAAAAATATATGTGAATGGTAAGAATTATGATAGATAATTTATAAATAAAATAAAATAAAATTAGTATGACATATCTATAGATTGAGTTTGCGGGTTTGTAGGTTTAAAACTTCAAACTCGTTACCCGTATCAAATACTAATGGATTTTAATGAGTTGGTTCGAGTTGAACTCGTATATGATTGAGTTGGGTAAAAATAAGAGTTGGGTTGGGTGAGTGGATTCACGGGTTGACCCATACCCATAAACACCCCTATAACCTATAACAAAAACAACATTTAAATAATTTAATTGCTTAACAAATAACGGAAAATTAGCATATAGATTTGAAAAATATAAAACATTACCTTTAGCCATGCCAAGTAAAATATCTACAATAAATTATAGTCCTTGCATCAACAAACAGCATAGAAAATATACAATTATATATATAAAAGAAAGTGAAGTTAGCATGATTATGAATAATTTGAAGTTTAAGAATGAAAACATTTAGAGATAACTCCGTACCTTCCACTAATACGAGCTGCTTTGATATGTTGGCTGAATAAAAAAGAAAAAAATAAGGAAAAAAGTTAGCTGAAACGTTTTCTTTAATTGTTAAAAATGTATTTAAATAAGATTTGTGAAATTGAAAAGATGAATTTCTTACTGCAATTGACATCAGTTCCGAATGGATAATGGCAACCATCATCCTGATTATAGCAATCAAAATCTCCGGTGGTTGGATAGAAGTTGCACGTTACTTTGTAGCCGCAAATATCTTTACAAGGACTAGTTTTCCACGATACCTCAAATCCATGGAGTAGCATTCCATGAATTTGTTTGTATGAAAGGGGTCGTTTTGGTACATCTGCTCTGACCATGTTATTAGGAAAATCTGATGATGACAAGGCAACAACCTTCACTCGGCAATAATCTTTTAATCTCCCAACAGAAAAGGTTTTAGAAAGATCATGCTCCTCATACTTTTCGGTCGCAGCAAAAACATAAAGATAGCTTTTGGAGTCCCGGCTGATGCAGGGAGCCGTATCCACATACCCAGCATCATCCTTCACTGCTTTACTACACTTCAAGTATATTATGTTCGCGTACTCATCATCAGGATAATACATTCGATATGGATCCCATTCCCCTCCAAAGGAACTAGTTATGAAATTGGTCTTGGTTAAGAAATTTTGAGGAATGGAGGAGCAATCACTCTCTTCGATTCCAGGATCAACTAAACGAATTGTGTAGTTTATGTAGTTGATTTCCTGCACATAGTATTTCCCAGAAAACAGAGTTAACGCTGTTCTGTTGTTTTCGCAGGACAGCTCATAGCTCCGATCACCACAGGTTTTTGGGTCATCCGTAAGTCGAAATGAGTATTTTATGTTTACTGATTTTGCCGCATGAAGAAGGTTTACAGTGTGTTTGGTTATTAGTAATTGCATCACATGATGGAGGATGATGATGCAGTAGCAGCACAACCAGCAGTAATAGGGTCTCTCCATAATAGGGGAAGGATTTCCATGTGCTCATGGTTAAATTTCGGCGATTCTAAAGTCAAAATAAGAATATCACATTTTTATAAAAAAATTCTCATTATTTCTATTTGTATTTTAATATATCATTTAAAAAAATAGCAGTATAACATTGACTTGACTTGGTAATGTACTAATGGCCCTTTGAAGTAGTAGTATATAAGAATCAAACACTACATCTATATCTCACTCTCAAATATACACAAAATTACCAATAACACTTCTTCCTTCATGATGACAATATTAGCAATAACATTGCTAATGCTACTGCTTGTAATCCCATTCCCATCCATGGGATGTCCTTTCAATATATCTTGTACTCATCATAACAACATGATTCTTCAACTACCTTCTATAAAACTCCTTGTTAATGAAATTAACTACACATCGCGAGTATTACAAGCAAGCGATCCTGAAAATTGTCTCCCACGGCTCTTTCTTCACCACAATTTCTCTTCATCAATTTTTCCTTTTCGGCTTCGTTCTCGGTTGGATTGGGGATATGCGATATTTATGAATATTAGTTTCTTTGATTGTTCTTCATTAGGACAAGGTTATCTCAGGACATACCAAGGTGACCCTTACGACAAAGTTTCTTATCCAATTTATATGGCAGGATTTGACGAGGATATGGTTTATTCAAACCTTCTTTCCTGCACCAAACTGTCTCCACGTGGTTTGTCGCCCCTTATTCTTTCACATGAGTCTTTATTTTATATACAACAAAACTCAATTTCACTGTCATGGTCGGAAACAAATTTTGACAGAAGATGCTTAGAATGTAAGCACAAATCAAAGAAGAAGATTATCTTATCCTCTACAGGTGAGATGCCTTCACTTCTATACTTAACTCTGATTGATTTTGATGTTGGTTAGGATTCACATTTTTTTTAGGTTGGGTTTATAGTAAATACTATGGCCTCCATAATATGACAATTTTTTTCCAAACATACCATTAATTATATTAAATATTTTTCTACAATATATAACAAATATTTTTGTATAAATATTAATTATTTCTCTTTCCAAAGCAAAAACTTGTGAAATTATATATATAGTCATTAAATTTAGTATGTTTATCAACTTAATTAAGTAATTTACTCTATGAAATTTTATATTTAAAGGCGAAGGTAGTAATAAATAAGCATTTTTTCTTTTAAATTAGAAAATGAAAATTATTATTAATAACAATAAAATTAATCACAATTAACAATAAAATTAATCACAATGATTCTTCTCCTTGTATCATTCTCTCTCCTTCCATTTTTTCTTTTATAATCAAAGATAATTGAATTAAGTAGAGTACAAAGGAACTCTTACCCATTTCAGCTACAACAGTTTGTTACAAATGTCTACACTTATTTACATCAAACAGGACATTGCTACCATTCCATCTGGTTTTTCTGATAACTGATATAGCGTAGGAAAAACCTATTTTAATGGCTCGTTACCTATCCATTTGCCTAGCCACAATGGCGTTACAGCAAAGCAGTCCCTTCAACTAAAAAATGTGCAATACAAGAGAAAAATTTAAAAATAAAAATAAAAAGAAGAGAGAAAATGTTAGAGAGAAAAAGAGAGAAAATTGTAAAGAATATAATTGGAGAGAAGAAGTTGAAATTTAACTAAATCTTAAGATCATAAAATCATTTTTTACCATTGAACTAACATCTCTAAAACAATAACATGTAGACTCTGTTTTGTAAAACTAACTTATAGCTGGTAGCTGATAGCTGATAGCTTACCGTCGATGACTGGTAGCTGGTAGTTGGTAGCTGATAGCTTATAACTTATAGTTGATGGCTGGTAGCTGATAAGTTAATTAGAATGTTTCATAAATTAGTTGTTACACTAGCTGATAATTACGAAATGATTTAAAAGGACATTTTTAATTAAGAAATTTGTGATTTCATTATCTTATTATATTATATTATTAAATTAATTTTTATTCGATAAAAATAAATGTATTAATAACAACATGCAAAACAATTATATATATATATATATATATATATATATATATATATATATATATATATATATATATATATATATATATATATATATATATATATATATATATATATTTAAAATAATAAGGGTATAATTGAAATAAAAAGTCATAAACTAAAAGCTACAAACTCAAAAGCTACTTCAAATAGTTTTTGAAAAAAAAACAAAAAGCTAGCTAGTTAAAAAGCTATAATCTAAAAGCAAAAATATAGTTACCAAACAGAGATTTTTAATCAAAATGATCTGAAAAGCTAAAAGTTATAAACTAAAATATCTTTTTCTGATCTTCTCAAACAGACTCGTAAGCTTTGTTGCTAACATATACTCTTATACAGCAAATAAGCTGGTTGAGTTAATTTAAAATATTTGGTAAAACTAACTATTCAACTAGCTATACAAAATATAAAATGATGTAAAAAAATATAATTTTTATTAATCTTTTAAAAAATTAAATTAAATTAACAAAGATTAAAATAAAAGAAAGAGAAACATTATATGCATAAATACTACTTGAAATAACATCGCAAAAACTATTATAAACTCATGAAAAAATATTATTTATGAGATGATAACGGATATCCAATAGTATGAAGTCATAAGCTAAAAATTATCTATTATATATATATTTGAAAATTGGGCTTGTCAATTAAAACCAAGAGAAATTTGTTTTAACATGTTGGTGATAATTATTTAAGAATATTAAATTTTTAATTTGTAGATGTAATCGTTGGCTCAACTATACTTGTTCTTTTATTTGGTGGAGCTTTTCAAATATACCGCTATTTTAAAGCCAACTAGATTTTCTTATGCTGATATCATGAGAATCACACATAAACTTAAAGATAAGTTGGGTGAAGGAGCTCATGAAATTGTTTATAAAGATAAGTTGTCAAGTCAGATTCAGGTTGCCGTGAAGATATTTAAAAATGTAGAAGGAGATGGAAAAGACTTTATAAATGAAGTGGGAACCATGGGTAAAATCCACCATATCAATGTAATTCGTTTGCTTGGCTTTTGCGCGGATGGATTTCATCGTGCTTTAGTCTATGACTATTTTTCAAATGGTTCGTTGCGTTGGATAAATTAATTTCTCTTCCAAACAATAAAGATAATTTTCTTGGATGGGATAAGTTGCAACAAATTGCTCTAGGCATAGCAAATGGCATTGAGTATCTCCATCAAGGTTGTGATCAAACAATTGTACACTTTGACATCAATTCTCATAATGCCATGTTAGATGACAATTTCACTCCAAAGATTATAGATTTTGGTTTGGCTAAGATGTGTTCAAAAAATTAAAGTGTTGTATCCATGACTGCAGCTAAAGGAACATTAGGCTACATGGCACTTGAAGTTTTTTCTAGAAACTTTGAAAATGTCTCATATAAGTCTGATATATACAGTTATGGTATGTTATTGTTGGAAATGATTGGGGGAAGAAATAATACAAATAATCTGATGATGAAGAAAATATTCAGATTATGTATCCAGAATGGATCCACAATTTGCTTGAAAGAGAAGATATACAAATCTCTATTGATGAAGAGGGTGATTTTAGAATTGCAAGGAAAATGGCAATTGTAGGACTTTGGTGTATCCAATGGCACCCTTTACATCGTCCAACAATGAGAATTGTGATGCAAATGCTTCAAGGAGAAGGGGATAAATTAAAAGTACCAAGCAATCCTTTTGGACCTACAACTTCAACTAAAACAATTGATAATATTGTTGTAGAACGTATGAATTTGGAGTTGGATGTGATTCAAGAATTAGATTAGATATATGTTAGTTATGCATATATTTATTAAATAATTGTTCATTGTGAATAACAATAACATGTTACTTTAGAGATTTATATTATTCAATTTAATTAAGGATAATATAAGTTGTACCAATCTTACTCAAATTAGTCCATGAGTAATTCTTACTCAAATTACACTGTCTAATAAATCTTAATATATAATAAATTGTACCAATCTAACTATGGAATGTTTTCATATTATCTTAATAAACATATATATATATATATAGGGAACGTATCATATGAGAATGCCATTGCTATGTGAGAATATGAGAATGAATTAGAACTATTAGATTTTAAAATAAATGGTGGAGATTATGAATCAATTTTTTTTCTCTCTCCTCAATTATTTATTTTAATAATGGAGGAGAGAGAAAAACAAAAACCACATATAATCTCCACCATTTATTTTAAAATCTAATGATTCAGATTCATTCTCATGTTCTTACATAAAAATTGCATTCTCATAGGATATGAACCCTATATATATATATATATATATATATATATATATATATATATTTTGTAGTGATATATTTGCAAAAGGCAGACATGGGGCGACACGGAGACTGGTATATAATAAGCGTCCACCTAAGGATATTGTCGCAAAGACATGACTCTCCCCCACCAATGAATGTCCACAGAGAGAAAATGTGGATAGTGGCGTGCATGATGTTCATAACCACACGTGAAAGCAGACATTGCATTGATTCTTGATAAGTAAGCAGTCCACGAGCCTCATGGTCAACGTAGAACGGTTACTACTTCTTAGGACCCCCCCCCCAATTGAGACCCATCAGCCTCTAAAAACACCCCAACCTTAGGGTTGATGGGGAAACTTTGATACACATATCGAAAACACCCCTAAAATAGAGCTCATCTCCTTCGTGAGCTTTCTCTCACGCCACATAAACACTAAAACCGATAGCAATCAATACTAGCCTAAGGGTACAATGCATATGTATTTTTTTTGCAACTACAATGGCGCCCACTGTGGGTCCCTGATAAAAGTGACTTAGACCACGCCTTCTATTGTTACCATCCCCATAAAACTCACCAAACACTTCACTCATAGTCCTAACCATCCCCAATCTTGGTTGCTAGGATGTCACTATCTTCTAAACTGGAAGATATTAGAAGTAGCAACGATTCCAATGTCATGGTAGAGATGTGTGCCGCCATGGACAAGTTGCGCCATCAAAACCAAAATTTGGAGGACAATGTCCTTAACATTCAACAGCGCCAGCAGAAGGGTACCCCCACAGAGGAGATGAAAATACTAGATCTCCAGCACCCGCTTAGACGAAATATGGGACGTACATGTCCTCGAGAGTTTCAAGCCTATATCCTCGGCGAAGTTCGATGGGTCTAACGACCCTGACGAGTATGTCCCCTCCATCAACATGCAAATAGCCATCAGAGTGTCTAATCCTCTAAAATGCAAGCTTTTGTCTGGAACTTTTAAGGATGCAACCCTATGATGATACATCGGCTTACTCCGATCCTCAATCGTCAGCTACCCGGATCTGGTGTAGAAACTCATGCATTATTTCATAGTGAGTCAACATAGAAATATTTCCACCATTATCATTTAGAGTCCTTGAGGGAATATCTCGCTCATTTCAATGAAGACACGATAAAAGTCATCACCAGACCCAAGAAATATTTGTATGGGCGTTTTAGAATGGCCTCAAAGTATGGCACTTCAATGAGTCCCTTGCCTAAAGGCCAACGTCTTCATTAGCAGAGGTGGTCACAAGTGTGGATCTAGGTTCTTGCAGGTATAAAGTTTTTAATACAATAAAATATCCTCTTTGAATTTTTAATGAAGACAACATCAACAGTTGTAATGAAGTCAGTGAAAATAACTTTCAACTCTTTGATGATGGTTACCCACTTATAAAAACATCTCAAACCTCATCAAGAAAAGAGACTCGATATTGATATGCTTATATGATTTTTACATCTGGAAAAGAATTTTGAAGCCTCAGAGCAATGAAATAGAGGAAGTGTGAAAGCTTGCTAGGTTGTGTCTGTTTGAGTGGCCAAAGTTTTGTAAAATTAAGAAAGTAGCTCCTAAGTTATAAGGCAACTCACACACGGGCGCGCGCGCGTACACACACACACACACACACACACACACACACACACACTTAAAAGTCTTTTTCTTAGCTTTTTATATCTTAAAAATGTTTTCAAAACCGATACTTATTTCTCTCTATAGAAGTCATTTTTCTTTCACTTAAATTGTTTTGGTGCTTTTGAGTGAAACATTACTTGTGAGGGAGAATTTGTAAATGGTCGTGTTATTGTTTTAATTCTTTAGAGTGCAATACTATAAGGAAATTGAGTTAGGTTCGTGAGATAAGCCTGAAAATCTCTAAAAGGTTAGTTAGCTTAAATTGGGGTAAAAGTTATCTTTGTTTGGGGATAAGCATGTAAAATCTCAAAAAGTCATATTGTATCAAGGTTTATGGGCATAACCTGTTAAAGCTCAAAGTTTATAGTCAAAACCTCAAGAAGATCTCTTGGGGACAGGAGTAGGCCAATGATTGGCCGAACCTGGATACATATCTTTTGCAATCTCTCTAACCCTTACTCTTTCTATTTTATGTTATTTTGCTATTTTTTATTTCTGCTACTATTTACTCTTAAGAAATTACTAACATAATTTCAAGTGTAATTGAGAAAACTGCTAAAGTAACCGCGAATTTTAAATACCATAATTCACCCTCTCTATCTTGTGCTTGAAGTCACTTATCCAACAAAAAGTGTGGAAAGATATTTTTGTTCTATTTATATATGCAAGTATACATAGTATAATAGTAGCAAGTTATGTAAAAGTATGAGAACCAATCCCACATAGATTGCAATAACTTAAATTGTTTCTCACAGTAAAATTTTGTGAATAGCCATGAGCAAAAGGGTAAAATAATAATTGATTGTCACAGGTGCAGGTTGAATAACAATAAATATTAAAAGAGAAGTTAAATCAATAATGAGATGCATGTTGAGCAGTGATCCATTTAATGAAGTTCATATATTGTGTGTGTTTGATGAGATATATCGTGACAGATGAGGCAGTTGGTTATTTAGTTGTGTATGTCTACAACATTAAAGCATATCCATTAAGTAAAAGGAAAAATTCTTGAGGCCTCACAATAATAATAAAGTATATCTTTTTTACTTATGATTTCCCATATGGTTGTAGTCCTTTATCTCTAAAGTGACTAATCTAGTGAATATGTCTATCCTACTATTTTCAACCACATTTACTTATGAGTTCCATTAGTTAATAGATCTCTCAACTTTTATATATTTCTAAGGTGATCAAGCAAAAAAAGGATGTATATCATGATTTCACATAGTAAAGACTAAAATCAATCACTTCAAACCACATCAGTTTAACACAAAATACTATTTTTCATTAAACATCACATGGCTCAACTTAAAGAGGTTTATCTCATGGTGAGCAAAAGAAATACAGTCACACATTCGTCTAGCTTATAGTTTTTTTTCATTTGTATACATTTGCCTATTGCAACAAATTTAGGTCAAAGGTTCGGCAATAATGGATTCATTTAGTTTAAGTGGATTTTCAAGGCGGATATTATTTGGTAATTATTCGGGTTTATTTCCCATATTTCTTGTGGTGCGGATCATCTCTTTTCAGGGTTAACTGGGAGATTGGAATGATAGTCACTTAATTTAGAAGCTTACTTGAATTCAAAGAAAAGGACAAAGTTGGAATAAAGATAAGTTTTCATTCATTTATTGGAAATTTGTGGTACAATACATATTTCTTGAGATACAAATCAAAAGAATGGATTATAAGGAAAAAGGATAAAAAATTACATCTTTTTTGTACAATTGACTTTTTCGTCAAACAGTTGACTTTTTAGTTAACTGTCGATCATTGACTTGATTTTGACTCCTTAACTTTCCTAGACCTATTCTACAAGCATTTGATCAAAGGATTCATCACCATTCATCAAAAATGGCTTATGTCATGATTATGCAACATGCTAATTTCCAACAAATTTCATCTTCCATCAAACTTCACTTCCATGGTTTGGTCTTCACTTCCCAATGTTGCTTCAAGTTCATTCTTCCACTATAATGCTCATTTTTCTACAAGGAAGAAGGTCCATCAAGCTAGACACTTATGTAATGAAGTTAAATCATAAAAAATTCATGGAAAAGTCATGAAAAACTCAAGGACACTTAGAAAAAATATGCACTATGTAGAAAATTCAATACTTGTTTTTCGACACATTCCAACATTGATTCATGCCCAAAAAATTCAGAATTTGATTCATGAGTTTACACCATTCAAAAGTGCTTATTTTCAACGCAAAATCACTTCTTAAAAGCACTTAAAATCATGTGTTAAGTCACCCAAAATTCAAGGCAAAAGTGGTGAAAAATCGAATACAAAAGCATTTAAATTCAAGTTAATTACTAATGACCCTTTGCCTTACATTCCAACTTGGTACTTTTGCAAAATCCAAACACCATTGGTCTCTAACTACCTATGCATCTACAATCATTCAATTACCCAATTAACCCTTAACTATCATAACTACCAAACTAACACAAATAACTCCCATTCAATCCTAACCATTCTTAACAATTAATCCAATGGTTAAATTTGGTGATCCGCAACTAAAGCTTAAATTAATTTCCTACCATTGATAAACCTCTTACTTGGATCACAATCAAAGTGTGATCATTCATTTACAAAGTCTATATAAACATGTCATTTCTCACAATTTTGGAGCTAGCTAACCTAGCTAACCTAACTAACCTAACTTAGAAAAAACCACCAAAACTAACATAACTAGATTAACTCCTTGAACTATTTTTATTCCCACCATTTTTTCTCAAGTTCTCTCTCTTTTCTCCACTCCCTCACCATCACCAAAGTCCATATTCATCACCATCTAGAATTTCACATTGAAGTTATAAAATGGTGGAACTTAGCCATAATCCAATTTCCACAAATCACCAATCAACAATTCATACATTATCATCAACAATCATCATCTAAAGTTCATCAAGATGTGAGGGGAAGTTATCTCTATACTCGGTTTTAATGATGTCAAAACATTTATGTATAAAATAGCATATTATGTCTAGCATATAATAGAATTCACATGTAGAATTTCATATACAATGCACATTATGTTGTTTTAAATGTGTTTGATCATGTTGGCAATGTTCTATGTGCATTAGGTGTGGTTAAGAACCTTTAGGAATGTCAAAATAGTGATTTTTACATGTTTCAAGGGTTTGAGTCGACTCACAACCCTGTTCTGGTTGACCCAGACAAGTTGCATTTCTTAGGATCAGCAGATGGAATGCTCGCGTCAACCCTCCGGTCGACTCATACGATCTGTATTTAAATTTGTCAAAAACTGAAAAGTACGTGTCGACGCATACCAGGTTCCGATCGATGCAAAGGTGGATTTTATGCATAATTTTGTTAATTACCTTGCCCGGGTCGACCCTCCCAACTGTATGGGTCGACCGTTCGCTGTTTTGGTCCAATTTTCTGATGTGTTGTTTAGTTCAAAATTTTGTTATTCCTGTTATTTTTCTTAGCATAGTATATATATTATTTTGGCTCATTTTTTACATGTAGAACAAGAAACGTGAAAATAGATATTGATTTTTCTCTTCATCTTCATCTTCAACTTTACATTCTCTAACATCTACACATAACCATTTTTGTTAGTGTTATGTATTTTTGAAGTGATAACGTTCAGACGTAGGTGTGTGGATCCATCGTGCTGGGTTGAGAATCAATAGGTGTTTCTTGAATAAAACCCTAGGTTTTGTCCTCCAAGAATCTAAGTGATTTTGGGGGTTTTTGCACAAATCAGTTTATCTACAAGGATTCAGCCGTACGAAGGTAACTGAAGAACGGGTTGTCCGGATCAATTTAGTAGCTACAGTCGGAGGATCGTACGAGAAAGATTTGGGTTCGAATTGTGGAAGATCGAAATCGACCGAGTGAAGGTGATTGAAGAGCAGTGGGTTCTTTCAATCTAGTAGCGTGAGACAGTGATTTGTTCGACCAAATTCGAGGCACTTCATTCATCTCGAATCAAGGGGAGAGAAGACTTTGCATCGACATCAAAGACGTTTGAGGGTTTGATTGTTCAGTTTTCTCTTGTAAAAACAATTGCAACCGTAATATATACATATCTTAATTCCATGTTCGGAATTGGGAGAAGAGGTACCCTTAGTGAGGACGGTAGGGGAACTGCCTAGACAAATCGTGTTTGTTCTCTCTTTCCCTTATCTCTTTTACGTTTTGATATTTATGGAATTTGTGAAGTATCAATTGATCAAAAATTTCTGACATAGTGTAATTTAGAGCTGAGAAAGTACTTTGTAAAATTGATACAATCCCTTGGATTGTATTTGAAATCAGCTTTACATTCACATTATTTGGAAATATGCACTTAGTGTGTTTGCGCACTCCAAGTGTTCGATAAATTGATCGAGTGCAAAATCGAAGGAAATTTGCGATTAATTTTTATCGACCTATCTCGTTGGTAATTGGATAAACATCAAGTAAACAAAACTTGGTTGATTGCGTTTAGTTTTTGTTGATTGATCTGTATTTTTCTCTTCCGTCGTATCATTCCTAATATCGTCATGCATATCCGATCCTTTTAGTAGAGGTTCGTTGTAGACGTATGATTCAGTGGTTGCTTCCGTAAAAATATTTTTAAAACCAATTTTGGAACACCATTTGCCTGTATAAAATTGTGGGATCTATTCAACCCCCCTTCTAGATCCTAGCCATCGTCTAACAAGTGGTATCACGAGCTCCGGTTTATCTGGTGTTGTGGTAAAACTTCTTGGAATATGGCAAACGAACCTAAAGGGGCTTATAATAGAGCTCCAGTTTTTACAGGCGAGAATTACAGCTACTGGAAGGATTGTATGTGCGTCCATATAAATTCCATTGATCGGAAGGTTTGGAATGTCATTTTAAATGGTCCTATGGAAATTACCATGACCAATGAAGAAGGTGTTGTCATAACCAAACCCGAAGCACAATGGAATGAGGAGGACGAGAAAAAGTACAGCTATGGCTGGTAGGCTCGAAATATTTTGATCTCCTCTTTGGGAGAGTTAACGAATATTATCGAGTCTCTCATTGTGAAACGGCCAAAGCCATGTGGGATGCTTTACAAGTAGCCCACGAAGGCAGTAATGATGTGAAAATGGACCGAATCAACATGTTAACGCAAGAGTTCGATCTTTTTTACATGAAGCAAGGGGAAACCATTACGGATATGCAAAAACGATTTACTCATATAATCAATAAATTGCATGTACTTGGTAAACCGATTCCCAACGAGGTTGCTACTAATAAGATTTTGAGGTGTCTTAACAGGGAATGGCAGCCGAAGGTCACCGCGATCAGGCAGGCCAATAATCTAGCTACTCTAGACCTCACGACATTATTTGGCAAACTCGATGAACATGAGCAAGTGCTCATCAGCTTGGAAAAACATGAGAAGAGTATAAAGAAGGAGAAAACAAAAGATACGAAAAAGAAGTCGATTGCTCTTAAGGCTTCTTGTTCAAAGTCCACATCTCAAGAGAAAAGCGATAATGAAACCAACAATGACGAAGATGATGACTCCGATGATGACATGGGCCTATTTGTGAAGAGATACAATAGATACGTTCGGAAGAATGAGATTCAACACTCGGATAAAAATCTAGTCAAATTTAGGAGGCAATCTAGAAATGAAGGTAACAAGAATGGCAAGGTGAAAGGATCTTGTTCAACTGTGGAAAATTCGGGCACTACAAGCCGGATTGTCCATCACTTAAGAAAGACAAGGATAAGGATAAGGATAAGAGTCGTCAACACAAAAAAATCAAACAAATCTAGACGAGCATACATCGCTTGGGAGAGCGATAGCGAGTCGGAAAAAGATGACAGCTCAAGTGACGAGAATGAATCTGTTAATCCATGTCTTATGGCACATCAAAACAAGAAGAAAGAGGTAAAACACTCTAAATATGATCATTCTAATAGTATGTCTCATTTAGAATTACAAAAGGCTTTTGATATGTTGCACCACGAGGCTAAGGAAGCTTTTCAACGCTTAGCCTCGAACAAAAATATTTTTTCATATTTGGAGAAAAAGGTTTCCGATTACGAAAAGGAATTGGAAGCACTTAAAAACTCCATGGTGGATGCATCAAAAGCTAAGATTGATAAGAATAAGTCTCCATGGTTTAATTGGGGATGTTATACTTGTCATATTTGGAAAAAGAAGTGAGAACTCTTAAGGCCAAATTGGACAAGGCCCTAAAGCCTAAAGTTACGTTTGCTATTAATCGATCACATTATCGAGAAAGTATGAATAATCTGTATCAAAAGTATAAGTATGTGATTTGAGATAGAGATAGCAAAAGTAAATTCCAAATGAACCGTAATTGCCTATATTGTTGCAAGCCTGGTCATACTATTGCTAAATGTCGTTTTAGAAGATTTCTTGTTCCAAAAGGAATTTATCAATGGTTGCCCAAGTGTGATCTTGGTTTCACTCACCGTAAAGGACCCAATGAGAATTGGGTACCTACTCTCCCTTGATTGTTTTGTAGGTACAAAGTCTTGAGACCACCGAAAGAAGATGGGTTCTGGATAGTGGCTGCTCAAGACATATGACAGGAGACATATCTATTTTCATCGACTTTGTGGCGAAGAAAAAGGGGTTTGTCACCTATGGAGATAACAATAAGGGACAGATTCTCGGCAAAGGTAGTGTAGGTAACCCCTCATCTACTACTATCTCTGATGTTCTTCTTGTGGAAGGCCTTAGACACAACCTTTTAAGCATTAGTCAACTATGTGACAAAAATTATAGAGTATCTTTTTCAAAGGATTGTTGCATAGTTGAAGATAGTGACAAAAAGGATGTGTTTAAGGGCTTGAGGGTGAATAATGTCTATATGCTAGACTTAAATGAGGTATCGTTGAATGGAGACAAGTGTCTAGTCAATATGAATGAAGATTCATGGTTGTGGCATAGACGATTGGCTCATATCAATTTTAATTTGCTTAACAAAATAGTCTCTAAAGACCTAGTCATCGGTTTGCCCAAAATCAAATTCACAAAGGATCATCTTTGTGATGCTTGTCAAATGGGGAAGCAAACAAGAATCTCATTCAAATCTAAAAACATCGTTTCAACTATGAGACCCCTTGAGCTCCTCCATATGGACCTATTTGGATCATCTATGATCAAAAGCCTAGGTAGTAACTATTATGGTTTTGTAATAGTCGATGACTTTTCTCGTTTTTGCTGGACTATTTTCTTAGCAAACAAGAGTGATACCTTTTCGGCCTTTGAAAGATTTGCTAAGTTATCTCAAAATAAGTTAAACACGAACATTGTGTCAATTAGAAGTGATCATGGGGGTGAGTTTGAAAATTATTTGTTTGAAGCATTTTGTGAATCCCATGGAATTGATCATAATTTTTCCACACCACGTACCCCTCAAAAAAATGGGGTGGTGGAACGTAAAAATAGAATTTTAGAGGAACTTGGAAGGACTATGATCAATGAAAGTGGACATCCAAAATACTTTTGGGCCGACGCCATTAGTACGGCTTGTTACGTTTTGAATAGGGTGCTCATCCAGCCTATTCTAAACAAGACACCGTATGAACTTTTAAAAGGGCGTAAGCCAAATATCTCTCACCTTCATGTCTTTGGTTGCAAGTGTTTCGTGTTAAACAATGGAAAAGAGACACTTGGTAAGTTTGACGCCAAGGCCGACGAGGGTATTTTTCTTGGATACTCTCAGTCAAGTAAAGCTTATAGAATTTATAATAAAAGGTTACGTATTGTTGAAGAGTCGGTACACGTTACTTTTGATGAGTCTTATCCGAAAAATGTCGGCGAAGGTAGTTCTTTTCATGGTGCAAGTGTATCTTCAAAAGACATACTCAAGGACACTGATAAAGAAACTGATCAGCTCGAAGCAGTGCGTATTGAGGAGGAAAAGGATCACCAACCTATGAAGAGTGAGGAGGATCATCCAATTAATGAAGATGGCCTTCCTCCAGCATGGAACTCTTCCAAAGACCATCCAATCGACAATGTCATCGGTGACATCTCAAAGGGAGTAACCACTCACTCTAAACTTAGTAACTTTTGTTATTACTCCGCTTTTGTGTCACAAGTTGAACCTAAAAACGCAAAGGAGGCGTTACTCGATGAGCATTGGTTTTTATCAATGCAAGATGAACTAAATCAATTCAGGAGAAATGAGGTTTGGGACCTTGTCCCCCCCCTGCGAGGTCATCGAGTAATCGGCACCCGATGGGTGTTTAGGAATAAACTTGATGAAAACGGAGTTATAACTCGAAACAAAGCGCGACTTGTAGCGCAAGGCTATAACCAAGAGGAAGGAATCAACTATGAGGAAACTTATGCGCCGGTTGCCCGACTCGAGGCTATACGCCTTTTACTTGCTTATGCTTGCACTAAAAATTTCAAACTGTTTCAGATGGATGTTAAAAGTGCTTCCCTTAATGGATATATCAATGAAGAGGTTTATGTAGCCCAACCTATGGGGTTTGAATCCCATGAATATCACGATCATGTCTACAAACTTAAACGTGCTTTGTACGGACTTAAACAAGCCCCTAGGGCTTGGTATGAACGTCTAAGTAAATTCTTATTTGATCAAGGGTATTCAAGAGGCAAGGTTGACACAACCCTCTTTATTAAACGTCAAGGAAAACACTTAATTTTGGTATAAATTTATGTTGACGATATCATTTTTGGGTCTACTAACATGTCCTTGGTCAAGGAGTTTTCTAATTTGATGCAGGGGGAGTTTGAAATGAGCATGATGGGGGAGCTCAACTATTTCCTCGGATTGCAAATCAAACAACTCGAAGAGGGTACGTTTGTGAGTCAAACAAAATATTGTCTTGAGCTTCTCAAACGTTTCGACATGCTAAACTGCAAGGCAATAGATACTCCTATGCCTACTTGTGCCAATCTTGATCGTGACGAAAATGGTAAGGATGTAGAGGTAAAGAGGTATAGAGGTATGATTGGACCTCTTATTTATCTTACCGTATCACGATCTGACATTATGTTCAGTGTATGCATGTGTGCGAGGTATCAAGCACGTCCTAAGGAATCCCACTTAAAAGTAGTTAAGCGCATACTTCGATACCTCTCCGGTACTCCAAGGTATAGGTTGTGGTATTCTAAGGGTAGTGGTTGTTCCTTAGTTGGCTATTCCGATTCCGACTTTGCCGGGTGCAAATCGGATAGGAAAAGCACTAGTGGCACGTGTCACTTTTTCGCAAATTCCTTGGTGAGTTGGCATAGTAAGAAACAGGTTTCCGTTGCCTTGTCAACAGCCGAGGCGGAATACGTTGCCGCCGGCAGTTTTTGTGCTCAAGTCCTATGGCTTAAGCAAAAATTGCTTGATTTCAATTTAAAACTTGAGCGTATTCCTAATTTGTGCGATAACACTAGTGCTATTAACCTAACTAAGAACCCCGTATTACATTCACGCACCAAGCATATCGAAATACGTCATCACTTCCTTAGGGATCATGTAGAGAAAGATGATGTGGTCTTTGAGCATATTGATACTAAAAATCAACTTGCTGACATCTTTACAAAACCACTAGCTACAGAGCCTCTCTTTCACATCCGTAGGGAACTATACGTTCTCGACATCTCGGATCGTGCATGATAATTTCTCAATACACTTGCTCTCCATATATATATTTGTGCTTGTTTATGTTTCTAACTAACTATCTAAAGAATTATTGAGCTATATGTGAGGGTATTCATCGTCAATCATGATCAAGGTAATATCATTTCACTTCATAAGTTTCTCTTGAGTAAATGTACCATGTTGAGTGTTAAAAATGATTTTTATTGCACATTTAAGTATATTCTATCCATTTAAATGTTTGATGTTTGTGTTGGCTTCTTATTTATTCAACATTATTGCCTAAATGACACATTTATATGACTTTTGCATTATTTTACTGTTTGAGTCGACCTAATCACGACTCCGGTCGACTCTCCATTAGTGGTTTATTCACATTTAGAGGCTGGAATGCTCAGGTCGACTCTCCATTAGTGGTTTGTTCACATTTAGAGGCTGGAATGCTCAGGTCGACTCTTTGGTCGACTCAAAGCTCTACCGTTCAATATTATAGAAAATAGCATAGTGTGCGTCGACGCACTAAGACCAAGCGGTCGACCGTTCGCTGACATATTCCGAAAAATTCTTGGGTTTCTCGTGGCCCATTTAATTGCTTTTTATGCTTTTTATGTGTCATTAACATAGCATGTTCATTGTATCAAGTCATTGCATAATTCTTATCATCTCCTCCTCTTCCCTAAATCCTTTATAAACAAACCCTAACTCGACATCTCTTACCAATCACATTTGGGTTTCACACAACATTGAAAGAAATCGGTACTGTTCATCCTTCTCTAGCATCACTAACAGTGGCTTCTCGAAGAATCACCCGGAAAAGAGTCACAAGAGAACCTTCATCTCAAGCAGGTCCTTCTCAACCTCCTCTCAAACCACCGATAACACTTTCCTTTCTTGTCTCTGATGAATTTGCTAATCTATATGAGAAAAAGTTGAGTAAACGGTCTATTATAAAGTAATTTGTTTACTGTCGTCGTACTGCTGAGTGTATGCATATAGAAGAAGTTATAGAGTTGTTGGATTTTCAAAACTTTAGAAAAATTTTGGAATGTGATATCAAATATAATGAGGATTTGGTTCGAATTTTCTATTCTGGTTTAATGGGCAAGTTTGAGGGTTACATGTTTAATTGCTGCTAGGAAATAAGGTTATTGCTATCAATGACTCTACTTGGAGGGATTTGTTCAATATGCATGTGCTCAATACTGCACCTGCAGAACATGCAACTGATACAAGCACTGTTCATGGTTATGATTTTAAGAAAGCATTGAATTCTATGCTGAAGAAACCATATTCTGATCAGGCTGTGGAGAGCGACTTGTTTCCTAAATCAGTGACAACTGGGAAATTAAATCCTGTTGACAGGATCCTACAATGGATTGTTTCACACATTCTTCGACCCAAGAAGGGCGGATACTCTAGGGTCGATCAGCCTGAGGTACACTTGATGTACATTCTAAAGAAGAAAATAAGGATTAGCTGGCCTTATTACTTTGCAAGCAGGATGTACGCCCTACGTGATTCCGGTAGAGGGACCACGTTATCCTACGCCTCATTCATTCAAACTGTGATTAACCATGCAGAGATTTGTGTTCCTGGTATCCCGTACAAATCGCTCACCTCCAATGAAGAATTCAGCCAAAAGACTTTGACTATGATGGGACATATTTGGGATATCAAAGATAAAAGGTATAAGTATGTTGTAAAATCAAACACCGCTGTTTTGGAGGAATCTGATGAAAGTGAGGAAGAAGAAGAAGAAGAAGAGGAAGAACAAACTGAGGATGAAGAGGAAAATCAAATGGATACTGGTGTTGAGGATAATAGTGCTTGGATGCCTCACTCATTTGCCATGGTGTCTGAGGAAGACCAATGCTGGAATCAATGGCAACATACAGGTACTTACATGCCTCAATCTTCTCCAATGGAAGCTGAGATTGACCAAGGTTGGGGTCAATGGCAATATACTGGCTGGACCACTCTTGGTTCTAACTATATGCCATCAGCTCAAGGATTGGATTATCAAGACTCCTATTATACTCCTCTATCTCCTCCGCGTCCGCAAAAAAACAATGAGGATATTCTTGAACTCACGAGGACCATGCAACTCGAACAACAACGGTTTGCCACAGCTCAAGAGGAATGGTTCAGGTCTTTGCACGAAGAGATTCAAACGTACACCAACAACTTTGATTCTTTTGCCACTAATGTGATGGGAAGATTCAACACTATGGCTGAGACATTTGTTAACCAACACCGTGCTCTTACAAACAGTTTCAACATTCTGAATCAAACCGTGTTAGAGATGACTGAGCAATTGGACTTGCAACCTCCACCACCTCCTCATAATTCACTACAAGAAAACATGGTTTTAGCTAGGGGAATTGGCTAAGGGTAAAACCCCTCACTAAAAAAACAAGGTTGCTTGGGGTAAACCCCTCGCAAACCACACAAGAGGAAAAAAAAAAGAAAAATACTATTGCTAGGGGCTACCCCTCGCAAAAGAGGAGGGAAAAATTTTTTGAACTTTAAAACCTGTTTAAAGTAGGGGTCAACGCAAAATAAGTCTAATATCTAACCATTTGCGAGGGGCCAACCCCTCACTAAATGTTGATTAAGAATTTGCGAGGGGTATCCCCTCACCATGAAGATGCTTGGTCAAACCACTCTGAGAAAAGGCAATTATTCTGCTGCAAGGTGACTGCAACACGCCATTATTGGCTAGGGGCCACCCCCTCGCAAAAATCATCTCTTCAATAGCGTGGAGCCACCCCTCGCCAATAAGGCCACGTGCCACACATGCACTGAGTGATCTGACACGTTAAAATTTTTCTAGGGGTACCCCCTCGCAAATTATTACCGTTGGACTGGCTAGGGGGTAACCCCTCGCAACGTGCAACTGATTAAATGCTCTCACATTTCCAAAGACTACGGTTATGTCATATATATTCAATATTTATTTTTCGTTTCCATTCTCCACATTCTCCCATTCTCCCATTCTTCATCTTCTTCCTCTCTTCCACCATTTTCTCAATCTACCCATTTCTTCCGTTTCCAACTTCAAATCAGGTAAATACTTCCCATTCCATTTATTTTCTTCAACTGTTTCATATATATTTTAATTAATTTTGTTTTGTGTATTTCAACAATTAATTTTATTTATTTATTTGTTATATTACATGTATATAATTGATAAAGGATTCAACTGTCATCTAGAAGCTGGAACTACAAATTTAAGGGAGCTACTAAAGGTACACATTTAATTGTTTTTTCTAAATATTTTAGGTATAATTGATACCAATATGTTGATTTTGGTGTGTTGCTGTATTATAAAATCTATAATTTTTTTTTATTTCGAAATTTTAGTAATATATATTTAAAAAATGTTGTTTTAAAATAGATTGTAAAAAATGTGTATAAATATTGTTTATACTACTAAAAATAGAATATAAAAACAGATTTTAATTTTATGTTGTTAATATTATTAAAAACAGATTTTAAGTAAAATACAAACGGATTTTAAAATATTTGTAAAAAGTGTTTAAAAAAAATTAGTTTATATAAAATAGATTCAAAACAGATATTTTTTTAAAACATATTTTAATTTTATGTTGTTTATATTATTAAAAACAAATTTTAAGTAAAAACCAAACAGATTTTAAAATAGTTGTAAAAAATGTTTGAAAAAAATTAGTTTATATAAAATAGATTAAAAACAGATATTGTTTTAAAACAGATTTTATATTATTATAAAAAATTATAAAAATAGATTATATTATAAAATAGATTATATTATATTTAGTTTATATTATAAAACACATATTAAAAATAAAATTTAAAAACAGATTTGTAATAAAAATTATAAAAGAAATTTGTAATAAAAACTATAAAACAGATTTATTAAAATATTTATAAAACAGATTTTAAATAACACTTATATATTAAATAATGTTTAAAAAGATACGAAATAATGTTTAAAAATTAGATTTTGAAAATGGATATTATATATTAAACATATTATTAAAAATAGTATTGCATAATAAATACCGTTTAAAAAATAGATTATATATTAAATATATTATTGAAAATAGTATTGTATAAAAAAATATTGTTCAAAAAACAAAATATATATTATTTTTGTAAAAGAAAAGATTATAAATTAATATACACATTTATTTAATAAGTATGAGTTAAATCATAAAAATCTATAATTTGTAATATATTTAAGTCATAGATACTATTTTGTATAAAGTATATAATTTGTAATATATACACTTTTTGTTTAGAATGTATACATTTTTATTTATAAGGTATATATTTTTTCAAATACTAATATAATTTAGTAATATATTTATAAGAAAATGTTTAAAAGTATACTAAATAATGTTTAAAAATTATATTTTGAAAATGGATATTATATATTAAACATATTATTAAAAATAGTATTGTATAATAAATATCGTTTAAAAAATAGATTATATATTAAACATATTATTGAAAATAGTATTGTATAAAAAAATATTTTTCAAAAAAACAAAATATATATTATTTTTGTAAAAGAAAAGATTATAAATTAATATACACATTTATTTAATAAGTATGAGTTAAATCATAAAAATCTATAATTTGTAATATATTTAAGTCATAGATACTATTTTGTATAAAGTATATAATTTGTAATATATACACTTTTTGTTTAGAATGTATATATTTTTATTTATAAAGTAAATTTTTTTTCAAATACTAATATAATTTAGTTATATATTTATAAGAAAATGTTTAAAAGTATACTAAATAATGTTTAAAAATTAGATTTTGAAAATGGATATTATATATTAAACATATTATTAAAAATAGTATTGTATAATAAATATCGTTTAAAAAATAGATTATATATTAAACATATCATTGAAAATAGTATTGTATAAAAAAATATTGTTCAAAAAAACAGAATATATATTATTTTTGTAAAAGAATAGATAATATATTAATATACACATTTATTTAATAAGTATGAGTTAAATCATAAAAATCTATAATTTGTAATATATTTAAGTAATATATACAGTTTTGTATAAAGTATATAATTTGTAATATATACACTTTTTGTCTAGAATGTATACATTTTTATTTATAAAGTATATATTTTTTCAAATACTAATATAATTTGGTAATATATTTATAAGAAAATGTTTAAAAGTATACTAAATAATGTTTAAAAATTAGATTTTGAAAATGAATATTATATATTAAACATATTATTAAAAATAGTCTTGTATAATAAATATAGTTTAAAAAATAGATTATATATTAAACATATTATTGAAAATAGTATTGTATAGAAAATATTGTTTAAAAAACAAAATATATATTATTTTTGTAAAAGATTAGATTATATATTAATATACACTTTTATTTAAAAAGTATGATTTAAATCATAAAAATCTATAATTTGTAATATATTTAAGTAATATACGCACTTTTTATATAAAGTATATAATTTGTAATGTGTAGACTTTTTATTTTGAAAGTATACATTTTTATTTATAGAGTATATATTTTTTAAAATATTAATATAATTTAGTAATATATTTATAAGAAATATATAATTTAAATGATGTAAATTTTTAGAAACATATAATATCATATTTGTTAGATGAATATAGTCATATGTTTGTCGATAGATAAATTCCCCTTTTGTTAAATTTGAATTTAAAAAGGAACAACTTTACACGTGTGCAGTATGTAATATTATCAGTTTTATCGTAGTTGGATGTATGATAGAACGTATCCAGGAAGACGTGGGCTTAAACCACATTTTAAAGAAGGAGTTGCTGCGTTTCTTACATATGCGTTTGCTCAAGAATGTTGTCGAAGCGAAGGAGGGGTAAGATGCCCGTGTTTAAAGTGTGGTTGCAGAAATATAATTAGTGACCCAAATGAAGTGAAACGTCACTTGGAGAAAGATGGTTTTAGACGAAATTAATGGGTGTGGTATTCTAATGGAGAAGTAGTGCCAGAGATGAATAGAGAGGCTTCAAGCAGTCAAACACATGTTGGAGTTGAGATAGGTAGAGAGGCATCAAGCAGTCAACCACATTTGCCAGACCAAGAACAATTTAATCTCATGGATGATATGGTTGGTGATGCATTAGGGGTGAATGTGACTTATGAGGAACCTCAAGATTTTGATGCAGATGAGCTCCCGAACGAGGAAGCGCAAAAGTTTTATCAATTGCTGAAAGAAATAAATATACCACTGTTTGAGGGATCTTTTGACTCTATGTTATCCATGTGTGTGAGACTCTTGGCTGCGAAGTCAAATTGGAATGTTCCTGATCAGTGTTTGGAATTCTTTGCAAAAATGATGTTGGATGCGACTCCTGTGAAAGAAAACATGCCTACAAGTTATTATGATGCGAAGAGAATGGTGTCGAAGTTGGGACTAAAAGTGAAAAAGATTGATTGTTGCATTGGAGGTTGTATGTTGTTTTATGATAACGAGTTTGGTACAAATGATGGGGGATTGGAGGAATGTAAGTTTTGTCAGAGTCCGAGGTATTTAATTCGCAGTAAAGGCATTGATCGAAAACAAAAACGAGTTGCAGTGAAGTCCATGTTCTATCTGCCAATAATTCCCAGATTGCAAAGAATGTTTGCGTCAACTCATAGTGCAAGCCAAATGTCATGGCATCATACAAATTCCAATAGTTCAGGCACGATGCGACACCCATCTGATGGCGAGGCATGGAAACACTTTGATAGAGTACATTCAGATTTTGCATCAGAACCCAGAAATATTCGGCTCGGATTATGCTCAGATGGTTTTACTCCTTATATCCAATCTTCAGCAATTGCCTATTCTTGTTGGCCAGTTATCATTACCCCGTACAATATGTCTCCTGAGATGTGCATGACGAAACCTTACATGTTTTTGACATGCCTCATTCCCGGACCGTCCAGTCCAAAAGCGGGAATAGATGTTTAATTGCAACCTTTAATTGATGATTTGAAGAGGTTGTGGATCGGAGAATGGACTTATGATGTGTCTCGCAGACAAAACTTTAATATGCGAGCTGATTTGATGTGGACAATTAATGACTTTCCTGCATATGGTATGTTGTCTGGTTGGGGTACGCATGGCAAAATGGGATGCCCGCATTGCATGGGACACACAAAAGCGTTTACTTTGCAAATGGGTGGTAAAAGTTCATGGTTTGATTGTCACCGTAGATTCTTACGTATGAATCATGTTTTTAGAAAAAATAAGAATTCTTTTAGAAAAGGAATAAAAGTAACAGATCTTCCTCCCCCTCGTCTGTCATCGACTGAAGTATGGAATAGTGTTTGTGACCTACCAAAATTCACAGATAATGGTAAAGCATGCAAAATTCCAGGATATGGGGACACTCACAATTGGACAAAAAGAAGTATTTTTTGGGACCTCCCATATTGGAAGGATAATTTGTTGCGACATAATTTGGATGTGATGCATATTGAGAAGAATTTTTTTGAAAATGTATTTAACACAGTGATGGATATCCAAGGCAAGACAAAAGATAATGAGAAGGCTAGAAAGGATTTGGAACTTTTGTGCAATCGAAAAGCGTTGGAGTTAAAACCTCAACCAAATGGCAAATTGTTAAAACCCAAGGCTTGTTACACTCTTACTCCACAAGAAGCAAAAGCAGTCTGTAAATGGTTAAATGAGTTGAGGATGCCCGACGGTTATTCTTCTAACTTAGCAAGATGTGCTGATGCAAAAACTGGAAAGCTGCATGGAATGAAAAGTCATGATTGTCATGTATTCATGGAACGATTGCTTCCAATTGCATTCAGTTCACTTCCTAAGCATGTTCATAATCCACTAACTGAGATTAGTCAATTTTTTAAAGACATTTGTGTGTCAACTTTACGAGTGGATGACATTATTAAGTTGGACCAAAATATTCCCATCATTCTCTGCAAGTTAGAGCAAATATTTCCGCCAGGTTTCTTTAATTCTATGGAGCATCTCCCTGTGCATCTTGCTTACGAAGCTTACCTTGGTGGACCCGTTCAGTATAGGTGGATGTATCCATTTGAACGATTCATGGGTGATTCAAAGCGATCAGTGAAAAATAAGGCAAGAGTTGAGGGATTAATATGTGCGCATTATTTGCATCGAGAAACATCACATTTTTGCTCTCATTATTTCAATCATATGATGTTGACTCCGAGAATCATAAGGAATGAATTTAACTTTAGTGAAAGAAGTCAATTCACCTTATCGGTTTTTGGCCGTCCTGGTCGTCCTTCTGGAAAGACGAGTGTGCATTGGTTGTCTGAAAAAGAAATGCAATATGCTCATGTTCATGTGTTGATTAACTGCATTGAAGTTAAACCATATCTTGAGTAAGTATGTTAAATTAAGTTTGTATTTTTTTATAAGTATACTTGTCATCTTCTTTAACATAGATTTTTTCTTTTTTGAAATAGGGCATTTAATACCTATTATTTTCAAAACACGGGGGAACAACCATCGACTAGATACACACATGCCTATTTTCCTGCATGGTTCAAGCAACAATTACATTGCATTGTTGCACCAAGTCCTGAAATAATTCATTTGAGAAGTTTATCTGAAGGCCCTCATCAGCGTGTAAACGAATGGCACACATACTTTGTAAACGGATATAAATTTCACACTCATACATGGACAGAAGGAAAGAAAACAATAAACAGTGGTGTAGTTGTAAAAGGAGTTACAGAGGGTGGTGAGGACGACTTCTATGGTGTTATCAGACATATTTATGAGTTGGTATATAATTATATGGACTCGGAAAATAAAGTTGTCCTATTTTATTGTGTAGGGGTGTTCAAAACCGAACCAACCCAATAGAAAACCGCAAACCAAACCAAACCAAACCTAAACCGCAAAAAACCGCATTTGGTTCGGATTTGTTCGGGCCATCTTTTGATAAAACCGCATGGTTCGGTTTGGTTTGCGGTTTGTATTTTGCAAACCGAACTAAACCAAACCAAACCGCATTATTTTACAACCCAAACTTCACTTATCCCACATATAACCCAAAACATAAACCCATTATTCCTTAACCTTACAATTACGAAATATTTTCTCTTACTCACACTTAACTTTTCAGTTTTAATCTTCTCAAATCTCTCCTAATAGTATTGCACATTCTTCTCATCTTCTTTGTCATGTACGTCTCACCTCTTCTACACTAATCTCTCATCTCACATGTTTTTTCTTTTTCATTTTCTCATTTTTATGTTACTATTTTCTCTTCTAATTATATTTTCATCGCACACATCTTCTCTAATCTCACATCTTTTATGTTCTTTCTTTTTCATCTTCTCTAATCTCCCTTCTCCTCTATTTTCTGTTTTATTATAATATTTTTGATATTGTTTTATGCTACTTTTTTTTCCACTTTTGTTTAAATTGATTTTTGTATATTGAATGAGTACTTTTTGTCTAAATATGATGAGTCTTGTTGTTATTGGGCAATGTGTGAATGACTAAACACAAATTTATGTTGTTCTCTATATATGTAAATATCACTCAATAAAATTTTTGTAAAAAACCGAATCACCCGAACCAATCCAAACCGCATTGGTTTGGTTTGGTTTGGTTCGGATTTTTTTTAAAAGCCAACCGAACCAAACCAAACCGCATGCTTTTTTCTCTTGCGGTTCGGATGATTTTTAGCGTCAAAACCGCCCAAACCGCACCGCGAACACCCCTATTATTGTGATTGGTATGATCCATCTTCCAGAGGAACTAAAATAGATAAAAAAATATAACACTGTTGAGGTTCGAATGGATAGAAAGTACAAAGAGTATGACCCTTTCAAATTGGCACATAATGTTAGGCAAGTTTACTACGTTCCTTATCCTTCAATTCAATCAAGTAAACGAGGATGGTGTGTTGTAATCAAGTTCAATCCAATGGGTTATATTGAATCTGACGGTGTAATGGAAGATGATGTTGCATACCAAGATGATGAGATTTCACCAGTGAATGGGGTAATTGAAATTGAGGAGATTACAAGTTTGGGTGATACTGTAGTTGTGGGTCAACAAGTTGACTCAACCATTTTGTTGTCAGCAAATCATGTGGAAGAAGAGCAAGAAGAGGCAGGAGACTCTGAAGACAACAATATCATATCTGATGAAGACAGTGATGATTATGATGATGAATAAGTTAAATCATAAGTGTTGTGTAATTATACTATTATGTAATAATACTATTGTGCAATATGTATTGTTATAATACTACTGTTGTAATTGCTTGAATTAATTTACTTTTATGTTTTTATGAAATATTCAGAAAATGCCACCCCGAAGAGAGGAAAAGGGTAAGGGTAAGGCTCGCCACACAAGGTTCATCGTAGAAGAGGTTCATGATTCTTCTATGTTTGTTCCTATGCCACTTTCGAGTCAGGTGCACCCCACTCCGCAGCCTGTTCACCGTACTCCACCGCCTATGCAGACTTCACCCATGTCTGGTGGATCTTTTACTGGATTATTATCCACACCTGATTTTTCTTCACTCCCACTGATATCTGCGTCGACCTTCATTAGTCCTCTTGGATATGCACCTATTATGCATCCCATGCCTAGCTTTCTGATGCCTTCCATGCAGTCGAGCGGGCCTAGCTTTCCGATGCCTTCCATGCAGTTTTCTATGCCATATACAGAGGCTGGTGATCTAGCATGCCACGTTAATTACCCGTGCAGCATTCTATGCCATATATGGAGGCTGGTGGATCTAGCATGCCACGTTCATTACCCGTGCAGCATTCTATGCCATATATGGAGGGTGGTGGATCTAGCATGCCTCGTTCATCACCCGTGCATTCTACGCATGATGAGCAGGATGATGAGGATGATACTAGTGCTCATGGTCATGGAGGTACCAGTTCTTATGATCATGGAGATACTAGTGCTCCTGACAGTACTAATGAGGAGCGAAGGTGGGCGCGCATTCTGAGAAATTTAAAGCCCCAAACAGTTAAGAAATACAAGGGCAGATATGTCATTTGATGCGATGGAGGAAGGTATGTGTTACATATTATTTTTTTAAAATTAAAATTTGAGTTGTTTTTTTAATGTAAATACTAACTCAAGATTTTTTTGTTTAGCCTTATACCATCACACCAAGCTGTATCGTGTATAACAGAAGTCATTAAGGAAAAATATAAAAAGTTTTGGCCGACGTATGGAGCACTTCTCGATGATGATAAGGATGATTGGTTTAGTTTATTTCAGGTATAAAAAGTAACTATTATTTTAATATCCTTTATATTTTTTTTAGTTTATTTCATGATTACACATTATATATTTATTTTTTAATTCATAAAACAATGTAGGAGAAATGTGTTTGGCATTTTACAGAGGACCAACAAGTAAGAGAAAATTTTGATTCAAAATGTGTTGTCCGATTATCCGACACACTTAGGCGTGTTCGAATTAAATGGGAAACTAAAGGAACACGTCCCTGTTGGATATGTGATGATGTATTTCAGCAGCTTATTGACCATTGGAATTCGGAAAATTTTCAGCAAGTTTCCGAAAAAGCAAAAATAAACAGGGCATCTGAAGTTGGTGGCTGCAACTACGCAGCAGGCAGTATTAGTGTTGCTGAAATTGCACACAGGCTGGTAAATTTTATTATGTTTTTACTTAAATTTTCATTGAAAATTTATATTAAAACTAACTATTTTTTCACTTATGTTTTATTTTAATAGCATGAAGAGTTGGGTAGAACTCCGATGCTTAATGAGATCCATCTAGAGACTCATATTAAGAAAAATGGGGAGTTTGTCGATAAACGCTCAAAGGACACTCAAGTAAGTTTTGCTAAAAATTAGTCATTTTATTTCTTTCTTTTATGTACCTATATCTTATTTAAATTATCATAACAATCTAACTTTATTTATTTTTTATAGGAGGAGTATGACAGAAAACTCGCACTTGCTTTATCTGAGCATCCTGAGTTACCTCCACCGCCACAGGGATATCCTGTTGATCCTTGTCTAGGTTTTCGGACTTGGTATGACACTGCTCGCGGGAAGAGGAAAAATGGGAGGGTGTATGGTGCTGGAGGGTATGCCAAAACAATTAAGCGGCGTGATAGGAGTTTTAGAATGAGACTTGATGATGGAGAAGGATCATCACGTCCACTTATATTAACCGCTGATATGCTTGAAACTGTGAGAAATTTGGCGCAGACCAAGGCAGCACATGAGACAACAGCTAGACAAGCAGAGATGGAGGAAATGAGGAGAAGACAAGCTGAGATGGAGGAAGAATTGAGGAGGAAAACAACAGAGTATGAGGATGCAATGCGGATTGCAAATGAGCGCGCATTAAAATTTGAACAATTTATGGCCGCGCATATGAACCAAGGTGCTAGGGGAGATGAGGAAGATGAGGAGGATGATGAAGATGATTAACTTTAAATTGTTGAAATATGAAACTTTTAATATGTATCTGAATATTTAATTTTAATGCACTTTTTATTTGACGATGTATGTGAATATTTGGTGATGTATGTGAATATTTAATTTTAATGCATTTTTTATAAATTATTATATTTTACAAAATTTAAAAATATATAATTATTTATTATAAAATTATATTAAAATATGTATATTTATTTGTTATATAATTAGATTTTTCTAATTATTAATATAATTATAAATTTTAATATTTTATTATATAATTATATAAAAATTTATTATATTATTATATTATTCTAGTTAATAATAATATAATTAAAATAATATAATTATATATTAGCTAGGGGCTAACCCCTCGCAAATTTAATACATATGGCAATTAGCTAGGGGTTTCTCCCCTCACTAAATTCTGACACAAATAGCTAGGGGATAACCCCTCACTAAATTTAATACGCAGCTTTTTTAGCTAGGGGGAGCCACTCGCAAATAGTCTGACATACGTAGCTAGGGGTTTACCCCTCACTAATGGCAATACGTAGCTTTTTTGGCTAGCGGTTTATCCCCTCGCAAATTTTCTGACACGTCTGTTCCCACTGTGCCACTAGTTGTGTCTATACCTGCAGTGAAGCAGGCTAAATTTTTTTGATGGTTTTTTGCGAGGGGCTAATCCCCTAGCCACTTTTGCGAGGGGCTTATCCCCTAGCCAATAATTTGCGATGGCCTGATTTGCTAGGGGTCCCCCCCCCCCCTCGCAAAATGATGTTTTGTGATGGGTTTTTTGGTTTAGTGAGGGGATAACCCCCTAGCTAATTACATGTTTTTTTGTAGTGATTATCAATTTTGTGGAAGAGGCCATTCATTTAGGGGGAGGAGGCCTTGAGGACCTTTGTTGCATCTCTCATCATATCTAATTGTGCTTTGTCTCTTGCATTGTCTTTTACATGACTCTACTATGTTTCTTTTCGTTATGTGTTTTTCAATTTCCGTGATCTTGTACTTTTGTTTTTTGGCATTTCTATTTCGTAACAATGTACTGCTATATACTTTGTGTTCATTAAGCATTTTGGTTTGATTTACTATTATGTTTTTATTTATCTTATTATACTTCTCATTAACTAGTATTTTATGTGAATGTGCGTTAATGGTTACGTGTTGCAATTATGTAAAAAAAATGTCATATTCGATATTCTATCTTTGCTATGTTTAATCTTTCTTTCTTTTTGATGTTGTCAAAGAGGGAGAAGAAACTAGAAATAACAGGTATTGTTGATCAAACAACAATGGATGCATGAAGTTAGGGGGAGGATGATACCCCAAGCTTGACCTTTTGCTACTGTTTTTCCATCATCAAAAAGGGGGAGTATGTGAGGGGAAGTTATCTCTATACTCGGTTTTAATGATGTCAAAACATTTATGCATAAAATAGCATATCATGTCTAGCATATAATAGAATTCACATGTAGAATTTCATATACAATGCACATTACGTTGTTTTAAATGTGTTTGATCATGTTGGCAATGTTCTATGTGCATTAGGTGTGGTTAAGAACCTTTAGGAATGTCAAAATAGTGATTTTTACATGTTTCAAGGGTTTGAGTCGACTCACAACCCTGTTCTGGTCGACCCAGACAAGTTGCATTTCTTAGGATCAACAGTTGGAATGCTTGCGTCAACCCTCCGGTCGACTCATACGATCTGCATTTAAATTTGTCAAAAACTGAAAAGTACGCGTCGACGCATACTAGGTTCCGGTCGACGCAAAGGTGGATTTTCTGCATAATTTTGTTAACTGCCTTGCTCAGGTCGACCCTCCCAACTGTATGGGTCGACCGTTCGCTGTTTTGGTCCAATTTTCTGATGTGTTATTTAGTTCAAAATTCTATTATTCCTGCTATTTTTCTTAGCATAGTATATATATTATTTTGGCTCATTTTTTACATGTAGAACAAGACACGTGAAAATAGATATTGATTTTTCTCTTCATCTTCATCTTCAACTTTACATTCTCTAACATCTACACATAACCATTTTTTCTAGTGTTGTGTATTTTTTAAGTGATAACGTTCAGACCTAGTCGTGTGGATCCTTCGTGCTGGGTTGAGAATCAATATGTGTTTCTTGAATAAAACCCCAGGTTTTGTCCTCCAAGAATCTAAGTGATTTTGATGGTTTTTGCACAAATCGGTTTCTCTACAAGGATTCAGCCGTGCGAAGGTAACTGAAGAATGGGTTATTTGGTTCAGTTTAGTAGCTACAGTCGGAGGATCATACGAGAAAGATTTGGGTTCGAATTGTGGAAGATCAAAATCGACCGAGTGAAGGTGATTAGAAGAGTGGTGGGTTCTTTCAATCTAGTAGCGTGAGACGGTGATTTGTTCGACCAAATTCGAGGCACTTGATTCATCTCGAATCAAGGGGAGAGAAGACTTGGCATCGACATCAAAGACGTTTGAGGGTTTGATTGTTCAGTTTTCTCTTGTAAAAACAACTGCAACCGTAATATATACATATCTCAATTCCATGTTCGGAATTGGGGGCAGAGGTACGCTTGGCGAGGACGGTAGGGGAACTGCCTAAACAAACCGTGTTTGTTCTCTCTTTCCCTTATCTCTTTTATGTTTTGATATTAATCGAATTTGTGAAGTATCAATTGATCGAAAATTTCTGACATAGTGTAATTTAGAGCTGAGAAAGTACTTTGTAAAATTGATACAATCCCTTGGATTGTATTTGAAATAAGCTTTACATTCACATTATTTGGAAATCTGCACTTAGTGTGTTTGCGCACTCCAAGTGTTCGATAAATTGATCGAGTGCAAAATCGAAGGCAATTTGCGATTAATTTTTATCGACCTATCTCGTTGGTAATTGGAGAAACATCAAGTAAACAAAACTTGGTTGATTGCGTTTAGTTTTTGTTGATTGATCTGTATTTTTCTCTTCCGTCGTATCATTCCTAATATCGTCGTGCATATCCGATCCTTTTAGTAGAGGTTCGTTGTAGACGTGTGATTCAGTGGTTTCTTTCGTAAAAATATTTTTAAAACCAATTTTGGAACACCATTTGCGTGTATAAAATTGTGGGATCTATTTAAACCCCCTTCTAGATCCTAGCCATCATCTAACACAAGATTCATCAACAATCATCATATAAAATTCATCAATTCAAGCTTATTCATCAATATTCTACATTCAAGCTTCATCTTCTATATTAATTCATCATAAAAAATAATCATCAAGCTTGTAAGTTAATTGTATTAAAAGAGCTTATTCTTGAAGTATTCTAGGTTTCTCTTCGACACTCCTATTCTCAACACTAACTGTGGCAAACCTCCGCTCCGTCGGTAATCCTTCATCTCTTCCACACCATTGCCATGAGTTATTAGATGTTTGCTTGTTGATTAATTTAAGCTACTGTTGTGAAATAGCTTATTAGAATAATCACTTATTTTGGCATAGAACACAGAAACTTGAAAATACTGATATTTTAATTCTTAACTATCAATAACATGTGAATACATCAGTAGAAGCGATTTTTTGTCACGATTCCGAATATGTGATTATTTTTTCACGAATCATTATAAAAAATGTGAATCGATCGATTCTTTATACACTTTGTTCTTCACCTTTTCCCGATTCTTCAAAATTTGTGGCTCATTTGTAAAATTTGATTTCATATTTGGATTCCTTGCAAATAATCGAGTCCGATGATATATAATTTACATATTGTTTATTTGATATGATAATTTTGGAATATTAAATTCAAGAGTTATGAACAATTAAAGAACAATGTTGATTAAACCCATAAGCCACTGTCTTGTGACACGTGTCACATGCTTCTTTTTTTGTTCTTTTTTCACCTTTTTGACTAGCGCCGTGTGGCACGTTGTTACTTGGCCATGCGTAACAGATAGGAAAAAACAGAGATAAAATAAAACTGAGTGATGGCATGCTGCATGAATATGGCGCACTAGCATTTCATCACCATCTGATCTATGCAAATCTGATCAGACGGCCATCGCTGTTTCTCCTGAGCATTGACCATTGACCTCCTTTTTTTTTGTTGACCAGTGACATTGGGTTGGTCCTTTTTTTGTTGCACCCTGTTGAGCCATTATTTTATGTCCAACACCCCTTATCAAACTGTTGCACCCCATATGAATTCAAGAAACAAAAATAACAATAGTGAGTCGGGTATGTGCCCCAAATTGCTCAACACACACCCTTCTAGCTTATAAAACCCCCTGGTAACTTCACATTTTTTTTATTATTGCTTATTTCTCTTCTAATTATTCTTTTAACATTTAAATAGACATTGTTAATAAATAAAATTTATTAGATTTAATTTTTCTTAATTGGATTTAATTTTGTTAGAATTTAATTTCTAATTTCAATTAATTAGGATTATCTTTTAATTGAATTTAATTGCTATTTCTTTTTTAATTTAATTTTATGGTTAATTAGAAATTAGAGTTGACATGATTATTTTAGATTCTTAATGTCTTGATCTATTTTTTATATTTTCATGTGCTTAGTGTATATTCTTGGTATGTTCATCCCCTTGATTAGTTTATCAAAATCATGCTTGATCAATTAGTTACTTCTTGCATTAGACGTTTTGTTGTATGACTTTTATGACTAATAATTGCATGATCCCTTAGGTTTTCATCCACATTTAAGTGATCACAAGTCCCTTGATCACTTAAATTGAATTAGATCTTTTACTTCATTCCATACTTGATCCTTTAGATCAATTATTCATCCTTTCACCTTTTCAAAACCCTAGGAAATTAGGTAATCAACAATTGCATGAGAACATGGTGCTTTACCCCATTCACATCCATTTCTTTTCCTTGTTCATTTGAGACTAAAATCTTTTTACAAATAAATCTAAAAACACTTAAAAATACAATTAGAATTGTGCCCCATGAGCCTTAAGAAATGGAGAAGGATGAGAGGGATACATTCTTACCCTTGTTCTGAATACCTTTGAATATGAGATGTAGGCCCTAGTTATTCAAAGTATTCACCTCCATTCATAGCCTTTAGTGCAATTCAAATCAAGGCAATTTTCCACATTCGTCTTCGGACTTAAAATCAGTCACAATCAATCAAACTCAGTTATTCGCCCTAGGGCATCCAAAAAAGCTTTTCACAAAGGACATGTTATTTTCGTTCTACCGCAGTACAAACAACGCTTAAACCTGCCATGCACGAGCATACAATGTACACTTAACTACTAGAATATGATCCAAGCGCATCCATTCTACCGCAAACAAACAAACGCTTAAGTCTCCCACGTGCGAGTATACAAGCAACGCTTAGCTGCTAGAATGTGAACGTTTACATCACCCAATAAAAACAACCAACAAACACTTGTTTTCTACCACGAACTACATAACACTGATTTTCTCATTGCACTATGAGAATAAGTAGGCACGGGATTTTGAAATCTTGGCGAACATACTAATTAAAAACTTATTTTTCCCTTAATTAAAACCAATTGCAAGTAACCTTTAGATAATAACACTCATCCACACAAAGAACAATCAAAACGGTTCTCGTTGAATAAAATAGATGTGACGGGTGTTAATACCTTCCCCTTGCATAATCGACTTCTGAATCTGAATTTGGTTGCGACGACCATTTTCTTTACCTTTTAGGGGTTTATCTATATTTTCCCTTTCCTTTGAAATAAGTAAAGTTTGGTGGCGACTCTGTATTTTTTCGCGTAGCGACAAACATCACATGGCTCAACTTAAAGAGGTTTAGCTAATGGTGAGCAAAAGAAATACAACCACACAAGTTCTTAAAGTAAAAAATTCTAAACACAAATTAAAAGAAAATGTAAACCTAAGTATGATACTCAACTCCTTGCAATATTTCAATCTATAGGAGAAAAGTTTTGTCACACCAATAAGCTCAATACTTCTTCACCAAGATACTTTTCAAGCACTACTACAAAACGTGCAAACAACAACGTCGGGTTTACAACGGAAGAAATATACACCGTTGTAATATATTAAATTTTCGCGCCAGTGAGTAGCTGGATATATAAACAGTGATTTAATGATGGTTGTCTATAAAAACCGTAGTAATAAATGATGTGTGACAAGCTTCGATTCTCAGCAACTTCATTATTTTCATTTTTTAGAGTACATTAAGCGTGTGTCACTTAAGTCCTTTATTTAAAAAATAAAATGTAAATTATTTTACAACGGTTAGTTTAAACAACCGTTGTTATACGCTTGTGTCACTTAAGTAAATTATTTAGAAAATAAAATGTAAATGATTTTACAACGGTTAGTTTAAACAACCGTTGTTATACTCTTGTGTCACTTAAGTCCATTATTTAAAAAATAAATTGTAAATGCTTTTACAACGGTGAATTTCAACTACAGTTGAGTAACATAACCAAGATTTAATGGTTTACTGATAAATTAAAAACAAAACTTAATCTGTATTTCTTTCATAAGACGCCCTAGGCGAACAAGCGAGCCAGAGATGATACCAGTGACGTAATCTTTACTTTCTTCGTATCCATTCATTTGGAGCTCAAATCTTCATCTTTCTCAGTACGGTACTATTCAACAGCTTCATTCCTTTTATCTTGATTTATGTTGTATATGCTTAAATATTCACCCTCTTCCTTCATTTTATTCCTCAGCTTTGAAGTACGGTATTCTTCAACATCTTCATTCTTTTTTTCTTTGTTTATGTTGTATATGCTCAAGTCAGTATGAGAGTACATGTTTCATATGCTTTACGTTATCAGGGTTCTGCAAAGTTTTGCAAAGGTTATCAGGTATTCTTCAGCATCTTCATTCCTTTTATCGGGTGTAGCGTTTGATTTTTGTCGGTGACGCGACCACCTTATCGCAATGGTTGTAATTGGGTGCTACTTTCTGATTTCTTATTTATCCTATGAAGTTGGAAAGGAAGGGGAAGCTATTTCAAACTAACCTTGCACGCAAATGTTTTCTTTAACAAATGCTTAAGAGATTGGGGGGTCCGGGGTCAGGTTATACAATGGGGAGTTGTCAATTACCCATCCTATATATGGTTATCCATAGATCGTTAGCAATTCTACTATTTTCTATATACTGGTGTTTGTCTGTTGATTGAGAAAGTTTCTCCTTTGGGAGTGTTTGAGAGAGAGTTTTTGTTGATTTCGGGTTTTTCGATGTTTTTGGTAAGGTACTGGACCTAAGGTTTTTGATTAGTGTGCTCGCTTAGATTTCACAATCTTATGCCTACGTATTCCCGGTAAAGAAAAAACAGAGATATCAGAGCAATCGTAGTTCCTCCTATTCTATGGGAGGAAAGATGATGTTTGGTGTCTTGTTCAAAGCCCAAGATTGAAGCTAAAAGGTTATTTGTGTCTTGTTCAAAGCCCAAGATTGAAGCTAAAAGGTTATTTGTGTCTTGTTTAAAGCCCAAGACTGAAGCTTAAAAGGTTTGACTGAGAGAGAATTTGTCATCTCTAAAGGGAGATATCTCATCTGCCCATCACAGTTGTTGGGTGACTGATTATAAAGGAGGGTTACTTTAACTGGGATATGAGAATCCAACAATGCCATAATTTCCTTTGAAGGGGATTTGTCCCGAAGGAGAAAACTTTAACTTAGCGTAGAGCATTGCCATTTTTCCTTAGGAATCTTTCATGCTAAAATTGGGACAGTGGCTTGGATGTTTGTAATCCAGAGGCTTGCCACTTACAACAATTAGATGAAAGAAGGTGATTTACTAGGATAAGAGATGGACTACAGCTTGGATATTTGAATCAACAAGTGTGCCACTTACAGCAGTTATCTGGGATTAAAGTTTTGTTTGATTTTCTGTTTTGATGTGTGATGTACAGAGAAATGTCTTCCTACATAGATATTGTTGATTTTCTCTGAGAGAATGTTGGTTTTATGTGTGCCTTGATCAAAGCCCAAGGTTGAAGCTGAAAAGTTGACTCTATTTAGGAAGTTTTGTCTCTGTCTTGTACAAAGCCCAGGATTGAGGCTGGCAAGAGACTGACTCTTTTGGGGAGATCATTATACAAAGCCTAAGAGGAGGCTGAACATTGACTCCGTTGGGGAAGGTTTTTTATCTGTCTTGTACAAAGCCCAAGATTGAGGCTAAAAAGGAGTTTTATTGACTCCACTAGGGAATACTTGTATGTGTCTTGTACAAAGCCCAAGATCGAGGCTAAAGAGAGTTATTGATTCTGCTGGATAAATTTATATGTGTCTTGTACAAAGCCCAAGATTGAAGCTAAAAAGGAGTTTGACTCAGCTGAGGATGTTTCAGGTGTCTTGTACAAAGCCCAAGTTTGAGGCTAAAAAGGAGACTGACTCAACAAGAGAGTGTTTTTATCTGTCTCGTACAAAGCCCAAGTTTGAGGCTGAAAGGAAGATGACTGACTCAACAAGAGAGTGTTTTTTATCTGTCTTGTACAAAGCCTAAGATTGAGGCTGAAAGGAAGATGATTGACTCAACAAGAGAGTGTTTTTTATCTGTCTTGTACAAAGCCCAAGATTGAGGCTAAAAGGAAGATGTTGAGGAAAAGAAAGAATCATTATACAAATCCTAAGAGGAGGCTGACTGGGGAATTTCTTATACAAAGCCTAAGAGGAGGCTATCTTCTGCTGAGGATTATTGAGATCCAGAGGAAGGTCCAAAATAGGGAATCAACTCTTGCTGAAGATTACAGAGGAGTTGAGATATCAGATGCCTTGAGGTTCTGATTTTGGCTAGGGTTGTATTGATGATAAGCTGACCCTTAGTTGGGGAAATTTAGGATGAAAGATTTAAACTCTGTTGGTGATTAATTAAATGACCAGGGTTTCTTTCCTGTGTTTGTAGGAGACTTGAGGATTTCTTTGAGATCTAAGAGGAGATGAGACTGTCCAAGTCAATTGGTATGAAAGGGTTTATCTTTGTATGATGCCCGGGAGGAGGTTGGTGTTTTACGGGATGAGAATCAACCCTAAATTGGTTTGAGGTTTTGACTCTTTGGAAAGACTGCTCTAACAAAGGATGACTAAGTTCTGTCTTATACCTGTAAGAGGTCTCGGGTCCTTGTACTAAGCCCAAGAGGAGGAATGAGAACTTTTAAGAAGCCTGAGGGTCCTTGTACAAAGCCCAAGAGGAGGCTAGGGATGCTTTTAGGAAGCTCGTGGGTCCAAACCTAATAAAAGTTTAAAAAGGTTTCACCGGGAATTAATCCTTTAGTGAACAGTTCTAGGGTTTGAAGAAATTCAAGAGAGGTTTCACCGGGAATTAATCCTCTCTCGGGGAAATGAATTTCTTTGACAATTTTCTAATAGTGACAGTCTGAGAAAAGTTTCACCGGGAATAATGTCTTTCTCTGTTCCATATTGTATAAGCCCAAAAGGAGGCAAGATTGTATCTAGAAATTCCTATGGGGAACTAGTTTTGACTGTGTTGAAAGAGTGACCACTAGTTTGATCTAGTCCTAGACCTAATTCCCGGGGAAAACTCTAAGAAGATATATACAAGCATATATGTACATATGAAATATATAACCAAGTATATAAAAGAGGGTAGAAGGACTTATAGGTGAGCAAGCTTCCAGCATTATAAACAGGTATATATATGTGCAAGTATGTAAAAGAAAGTTGATAAAACTTACAGGTGATCAAACTTCCATTGTAACAGCTGTATGGTTAGTTCTTCAAGAAATTAAAGAAAGTTTTGATAACAACTATGAATTTGAATCTAAATCAAAAGGGAAAGTTGTTTTGAAAAGATTGAGGCTTATACTCAAGGAGAACCCCAGATGAATTTTGTTTTAAAAGGAGCGATCGTGCCGTGGTTTTGAAAACATAATGGGACTTATACAATAACTGAGGCCCACATTTATTTATGTACAAGGGAGTTGGGTCTTACACTCTATTTGATGCCCAAAGTGTTAAAAGAAAAGAGAATGGGACTTACAACACGATGAGAGGCCCAGATGATTTTTTTTTTGAAAATGGCGATCGCGTCGAGATTTTTAACGTATCGGGACTTATACAATAACCGAGGCCCAAAAAAATTGTTTTATTTACAAAGGGATGGGTCTTACACTCTTTCAAGAGGCCCAAAGTTTATTTTTGTACAAGAGAGGGGGCTTACAACTCAAGGAGAGTCTCATATGAAAAACAGTGATCACACCGTTATTTTGAAAATCGTATCAGGTCTTACACAATGACTGAAGCCCAAAAATATGTATGTACAAAGAGGGTTAGGTCTTACACTCTATTAGAGGCCCAAAAGTATTTGAAAAATGTTTGAAAGATCAAAATTTAGAGGAAACCCTAATTTTGAATTTAAAAGATATAATTTTCAAAGGAAATTAAATAAAAAATGATATAAAATATCAAATATATTTAAAAACAAGTTGTAAACTTTGAAAAATACTTTGAAAAATCATGTTTAATCACATGAAAGCTTGAAATTCAATTGGTTTTGAAAAATCAAGGTGGGAATTTCATTTTAAAATGTTTAAAAACAAATAAAATAAAATTAATTACAAAAATTCTAACTATATTAAAAAATAATATAAATTGATTATTTTTTGTAAATTAAAATAAGTTAACATTTTTATGAATTTTGAGAAAAAGAATTAATTCAAAAACATAAAAATTCAGAGAAAATTAATTTTTGAATCAATTAAATAAAACATCAAAATTTCAAATATTTGAAAATTTGAATTATGGCACCAAGAACAAAGGAAGAACACGCGTGACCCATGTTTATGTAGATTTGCAATTTCTCACTTTTCTCTCTGATTACTCAATGGTTTTGCACGATTCAAACACCAATCTCACTCGTTTTTGAACAAGGATCACAACCATATGGATTAATTGCATTTATATTAAGTATGGAGTGAGAAATCAGAAGATAACCTCAAGAACCCTAAAAAATGCAAGAACATCATGAAATCCTATACACGGTTGATTCATGGCAATTAATTGAGGGTTATTACTCTACATACATGCAGAATCATGGTGGTAACTTGAAATGACATTTATGATGCATGGAATATAGAGTTTGAAGGTGTCAGGCTTACCTCTTGTAGCTGGTGATCAAGCTTGATGATGGAGATGTTACAGATAGGTTCCAATGATCTGGACAGTTTCCTTAGGTGCCAAGGAGTGTGTTTGAATGCTTAGAGTGGATTGAAACGAGCTGGAACTTGATGTGGTACCTCAATTGCAAACAGACCAAAAGCTTGAGCAAATGGATGGTGATTTTGTGAATCTGATGTTCCAAATGTGTTTCAGGGCCATGGATCACTCATATATGATGTTTATGAGGTGTTGGCATGATTGGTTTGGTTTGAATCACTCTCAATTTAAAAACCTGATAATGACTTGAAGTGGAAGGCAAAATTGGAGTGAAAGAGAGATTTTGAGTAAAGCATCAGTTTGGGTGATTTGGTGTACTCAAACTGATACAAATGAGCTATATTTATAGTAGAGCAAGTTTGTTTTGCAAGCAATAGTGAATGGCAACTGGTACAGGTTTGTGGCCAATGGTTACATAAAGGAATTCTAGTCTTCCATGATCATTGACTTGAGATTAGAGCACAGGCCTATGGTCTTCTGTTGCAGGGATAAGGCTTGACTCATTCAGTTAGGTTTACTTCAGTTCATGCCACCTTGATGCATCCATTAAATGCTTTATGCCAAATTTGAAATTCAAGGTTCATGTCATGATGATTTTGCACATGGAAGACTAGGTTCTTGTCATTTAGTGTTATAGATCAGATCACTTACTCATTTGTGTTGAATTTGGACAGAATTTGAATGATTAAGGTGTCCAAAATCAGTTCAAGGAATCGTGAGGTGCAAGTTTGCACCAAAATCTGTCTTGAAAACAGTTGCAGCAAGGCAACTTAGGAGATCCATAACTCCTAGCTCAGATGGAATTTGATTGAGTTCTTGGACAATTTGGAAAGCTTGCATGACATACTTCAACTTTGATGTTCACAAATGGTTTTGAATCCCCTATCAGCAGTATCAATTCAAAGCTAAACTCTCCGTTTACAACTTATCACTTAATCACTACCTAATGACCCTTCTACCTAGATCCTCTCTAGATATGAGAAACTCTTCTCACTCCCAATCATCGCAATGATGTCTAGTAGTCAGCTCTCCGCCACTGCATCAACAGCTCTTTACCTCTATAACAATTCAATAAGGAAGACATACTTCCAAGACATAACTTAGAGTTACTTAAAAGTTTCCTCCAAGAACAACACTCCTCTTACTTAACAGCTTTGAGGATCACAATAACACACTGTCCAACTCACATGTCGAGCGGTACAGGAACCAACCCTAATACTAGAACTTTTTACATCTTTGGTTCAGGTTTAAATCTAGGTTACAAGGCCTCTATATATAACCTATTCCCAACTGGATTTGGGCCTTCAAAAACCGCAGCAAATAAGCTGCAACAGATCAGCAGAAACTTCTGCTACAAAATAGGACTTCAATCTATAACTTCCTAAAATATCTCCATTTTTAGAAAGTGTATATTTTCCAATAATCTTCTTAATTACAGATTTGAATCTTCATACCTTTTAATTCAGCGCCACATAGACTTTGCAAATTAATCCCTGAATTTTCTGCAACTGCTAAGACAAAACATAAACTTTGATTTACTTCAGTTCTGGCGCGATGTCGAATGTACTTGCATAGGACATCTTGATACGACATGTTGTTCCAGATGTTGAAGCCACTTCAACTCAACATGTTCCATTGCACAATAGGACTTCTTGCTCAACCTGTTCTTCTTTAGCAAGATAAAACATCCTATCTAACATATTGCTGTTAATATTTGTTTTACAAAATTAATGCCAACTCCAAAAAAAAGAACTAACATTCTCCCCATTTGGCAAATTTTGGCTAAAACAAATATATACACATTACAGCTCAGATTACAGCAATAATTTCAGCCCTATACTATTGTCAGTAGTCATCAGCAACTACTGATCCTAACAGTAACCTCAGCAGCTACTGTGCACAACATCCATGGAGAAACATCTTCTTGGGAAATCTTGAATGATGTTAGGACATCATGTTTGACAACTCTTTTCAGCAAAAACCATGAGCTCCATAACATCACCTTCAAGCACCACAACACAACAACTTCAGGCGGCACATTAGGACCTAAGAAGTAGAAAGTCCTGAAGTCATTTGGTGCACATGAGGAAGAAGATATCTGATGTACATGAGGAAGAAGATATCTGACACTCCCCCTTAATACAACACATTTCTTTTTCCTTCCAGCTCAGACCTGGATGAATTGTAGAAGACTCCTCCAGAAAAGAAACGTCTGTCTTGACACAAAGGACCAATGGTGGCATAAGAGATTTCTGCACACCTTAATTGATCAGACGCCCCCAGTCAACCTGTGGCATAAGATGAAACTTAAGACGTATCAAACTATCAACCCAGGTAACTCAGAACACAAGTCACAACTGTGTTCATAACTCAGGACACAAGTCACAAAGACTCAACACCAACCCAAGGAAAGGACACCCTCTTCGACATCTCTGCACACAATTGGAACTGCAGACTCCAGACAAGGCATCTGCACAACCCATTTCACACACCCTTTCTCCCCATTTTTAGCCAAAAATTGGCAAAGAAGGCCATCACAGAACCAGACCCAAGTGATGCTTACCCAAATACGAACAAATGCCATAAGATTTGTGAAACAAGGACACTCACTTGGCTGAAGGAGAAGAGAACAACCCCTATAAATAGCTGATCAATTACTTTGGAATTAACGAGCTTTGAATATGTCAAGGTTCTTGGTCAAAGAAACGTTATTTTAGGTACCAAAAACTCCATTCAATATTCAATGCCTACCTTCCCAAAACAGCCTTGACTACCTTTAATGTTTCGCAACTGAATGTTACCATAAATTAGGCCAATAACGCTCCATGCATAGGCAGAGACACGTATTTCACCTTATCCTTGCACTACCGACCAAAAATAATTCCTTGTTTGGCTCAAGGGAAACATGTCCTGTACCATGTTCTGACATCTTACCAAAACAGTTTGTCTGCTTGCTCATAAAATTATCAACCCAAGACTCCACAGAAACTTATACATTCCAAGCACATTTTCTTGTCCGTTGGATACTGAGATGGCTTCTATCGATCAGCCCAACTTACAATCTCTTCCAGATTCCTTCAGCACAGTAGAAAAATGAACTCTCCCACATACAACAATTCTGCTTTTCAGACCTCTCCTGCATAATCACTAACTTCACACAGCTATGATATGTCCCATCATGATGTTTGACATCACACTGCACAACCTTGACCAGCACACATGCTACACAGAAATCAGCACACTTGCAGCAATAGGCTATAGACACCAGCCTTAACATTCAATGCTCTTTATGATATCACACCGATATTGCCACATTCTGGTATGTGTTGAGCAATACCTCACCATGGTGATACATGATCCGCCATGTTCAAAACACAAAAGCCCATTTGATTTGAAAATTCTCACATATTCCATAGCAGATGTCTTTAGATTACTTGTAACACAAGATAGGGACTGCCACCACCTTTTACTTGCATTAGAAGAAATCTCCTTATCTTCAGCCATTCTGAACTTACATTCGTAACACCCTAATTGAGTCTTCAACATGAAAGTAGTCATGTATTGCCAGAACTACTTACCATCAAGATCAGAATCTGCCCATTCTAATCCACATTATGTCAGAACTGCCACTTCGGACGATAATGCTGCTTCTTCCAACTCCACAAGCATGGTACACAACAATGATGTTGCAACAATATGTAGGACATCAGCATAAGACAAAAGAACACACCACTAGATCACAACCAGCACCAGCAGCTATATCGAAAGCAACCTAAAGGGAATCACATCAGATAACTAGACAAGACCTAGGCTCACTCTCCATCATTTTAGCCACAATTGGTCAGCCTCTTATCCTACCAAGGCACCAAACACAAAGTTCTGACATCCAATGTGACAAGGTAAAGAGAAACATGTTCCCAAGAAAACAAGTTCCCATGCCAAAGACCACTTTGACTGGTCAGGCGATACAAACAAGGACTCTCTATGCAGTATAAGAAACCAAGCCTCCTTGTTTCTAACATCGCATCACAGATAGAGCCATGAGTCATCTACCAAGGATGCAGAGACGAGACACATGCAGGAAGTCAAGAAACCAGATCCACAGAAGTTGAAGAACAAGACACTGTCCACAGCTGGGGCAACTTCAGGAGCAACAAGAACCAGAAAGGCATCAGAAACAAGGATGAAAGCCATCAAGAAAAGCCAAGTGCAACTTCAAGCTTCGATGATGAGTGGGATGAAGATTGGAAGACTTTTCTTGATTCGGGGGGTTGGGATAACCTTTAAACCCTTTGTTGGTTGCTTGTACAAACCTTGTATGCTTTCAACAAAGCAATGAATTTCTGTTTTAATTCTGTTTCATTTATACTAAACATGAGCAATAAGGATCACAACTGCACAAAACACATCCCAGCACACTTAATGCAACTGCCTAACTTGCTTCTAGCCAAAACACAAAAAAATGCATCAGCAAAAAGCAGAAGTCAGAACATCTCTTTAGACAAAAACAACCTCTCATCACACGTCCAGCTGCATAAAATTTAGACACTCTCCCCCTATCACGAATAACATGTGCTTCATCGTACCTTGAAGAAAGGAAAACATAAGACGTATCTTCATGTCTTCAAGAGCTCACTCTTTGTTCAACTCACAAGTCGAACACAATCATCCCTTGTACCAATACCCACATGATTCCAATCTGATCAATTTTTCTCTATTTAAGACCACCAGTACTCCTTTGCAAGAAGGACACCTTAAATGAATGGAGAACATGAGACTCATCTTCATGTCTTCAAGAGCGCCCTCTCTGTTCAACACACCTGCTGAACACATTCACCTACAGCTTGACCCTCACAATAGTACAAAAATCTGGTAGAGACTAGTGATCTCAGGAGACAAAACCATAACATTCTGAGCAGAATGTTCAGTCAACAGATGTTAAGACATCAGTCTCAACACACATTCCAAAACAAAATCTCCAAGCTTCCCCCTTTAAGCCTCGGGACCAGAAACAACCATCATAACCCATCACATCACAAGAGCATGTGAGCAGCATTCTCTCATCCAACTCTCCAAAGGTAATCCATATCATTCTCAGCAGCACAGACTGTGATTGGATCACCCACAGTCACTACTAATCTAGCTTCACACGATCATTCAGATGATGTTTCCAGAGAGAAATCATGCCTCTTTGATCTTCATGTCCAAGAGATCTGCAAGCAGAAATATTTCTTGAATCTCAGGCTCTCCACCCCTGCAGCAAGGACCAGAAATAAACTGACCTCAGGAGTAAATAGCATGTTGATCACACCTTAACTAACTCACACATCTAAGATAAGTTCCAGAGCTAGAAACTTCTTAGACAAACCATCCAGATGCCTCCTCTTCCAGGTCAGGAGTAGGTTCCAAACTCATGTGATCAAACCACGTTAGTCCAGCACCCAGAGCATCTGCTATGCCACGTGATGTTCTAACACAAGATATGACATCATTCCAAGGAACTCACCAAGAGATTAAAGACTGGAGATTAGTCCTTTTAGAAGCAAAAGTGAATTACTTCTCTCTTACCTCAGATCTTTTTCTTACAACTTCACTTATTTATGCCTTTATGAGTCGACTTGAACAGAAGTCTTCAAGTATCGTTGACACAGTAAGTTGAAGCAGTCTTGCACACATCCCATCACCATAGGATATACAGTCAGAGAGGAGTAATCTTCTCAGTTACACCCTCAGGTGTTTTCAGATAGATACGCAGCGGATCACGACACAAACTCCTCAAAAACTTCAGATGTCACAAATCAGCCCAATCATCATAGTCCAGGTGACTCCACAATACCACAGGTTTGAAAATAAATCAAACCTATCATAACCGCAACACAACAGCTTCTCCACCAACACTCCAAGCCTTCAGCACATGCCACTGTCTGTTACGAACAGTCTATCCTCCACTTCTAGGGACCATTCTCACAACCAAATGAACTTCTCCAAGTCCAAACAACTCTTCAGTAGAGATCTTCTACCTTGACCATGAACCAGAAAGTATCTTCCCTTGGATCTCATCCAGATACAGAACAGAATGACCTGCTCTGATACCAATTGAAATTCTGGTACATGTGCAGAATTCAAATGTCGTATAACATGCCATTCGACATCTGGTCTGACATGAACACACATGGCAAGGTATAAAACAAATTTCACAGTACTGAAAAAATAAAAGCAGAACACACAGAATTGTTAACCCAGTTCGGTCTAACACACCTACTATGGGGGCTACCAAGCCAGGGATGAAGTCCACTATCAGCAGTATTAATTCAAAGCTAAACTCTACGTTTACAACTTATCACTTAATCACTACCCAATGACCCTTCTACCTAGATCCTCTCTAGATATGAGAAACTCTTCTCACTCCCAATCATCGCAATGATGTCTAGCAGTCAGCTCTCCGCCACTGCATCAACAGCTCTTTACCTCTATAACAATTCAATAAGGAAGACATACTTCCAAGACATAACTTAGAGTTACTTAAAAGTTTCCTCCAAGAACAACACTCCTCTTACTTAACAGCTTTGAGGATCACAATAACACATTGTCCAACTCACATGTCGAGCGGTACAGGAACCAACCCTAATACTAGAACTTTTTACATCTTTGGTTTAGGTTTAAATCTAGGTTACAAGGCCTCTATATATAACCTATTCCCAACTGGATTTGGGCCTTCAAAAACCGCAGCAAATAAGCTGCAACAGATCAGCAGAAACTTCTGCTACAAAATAGGACTTCAATCTATAACTTCCTAAAATATCTCCATTTTTAGAAAGTGTATATTTTCCAATAATCTTCTTAATTACAGATTTGAATCTTCAGACCTTTTAATTCAACGCCACATAGACTTTGCAAATTAATCCCTGAATTTTCTGCAACTGCTAAGACAAAACATAAACTTTGATTTACTTCAGTTCTGGCGCGATGTCGAATGTACTTGCATAGGACATCTTGATACGACATGTTGTTCCAGATGTTGAAGCCACTTCAACTCAACATGTTCCATTGTACAATAGGACTTCTTGCTCAACCTGTTCTTCTTTAGCAAGATAAAACATCCTATCTAACATATTGCTGTTAATATTTGTTTTACAAAATTAATGCCAACTCCAAAAAAAAAGAACTAACAATTTGGAATTTCTTACAGTTGATATATTTGAAGTATGTAAGATGGACTTCGATTTGAGCTTTGAATGGGAGAAAAAAGCCTTGTGGTTTAGGAGTTATGACCTTGCAAAGTTGGTACAAAATCACAATCGTTTCATAACTTAGAAAAAATTTGGTTTCTTATGGTTGCCCCTTTTGCAAGAAACCTCACTTTTCTTGATTTTTCTTGATGAATGATGATCAACATCATATATTAACATTGTTTTTGACCTAGGGGAACCATATTTGTGAAAAATTCCAAAAAGTCAAACTTGATTTTGTGCACAGTTGATTTTGTGCGATCCTTTGTGAAATCAAGTTCTTGGCTTAATTCAAACCTAATGGATGGATTCCATAGGTGTTTTAGGGTGTCTTGAATCATGTCCCAAGGTTTCAGAGCATGTCTTGGTCAAAAGTCAAAGGTACAATTGATTTTTCCTCCAAAATCCTACTTGTGGTCCAGATGATATTGAAACTTGTGAATTAAGTTTCTTAAGATCAATCCATTGTTGTAAATGGATCAATGTGGTGTATTTGAGGCCCTCAAATCATGTCTTGAGGTCTTGGCTCATGTCTTACTCCAAAAGTCAACTTAGGGTGAATTAGGTCTAGAAACCCTAATTCTTGATTTTTGATGAATGCATCCCCTGGGGTTAAATTGACTTGATGATGGGGCTCATAAGGTTCCTTGGAGCACCTTGGGTTATGATTTGAAGCATTGGCTCATGCCTAGAGGAAAATTTCCATCTGGAAGCCTTGGTCGACAAAAACCCTAATTTGGTGACACTGGCGATCTCAAGGCTTGATCCACTTGGAATATTGCAACTTTGTGGTTGATTCTTGGTGTGGGAGACCTCTTGATCCTCTATGGGTGTTTGAGAGGTTAGACAAGTTGAAGATCATGTCACTTCTTGATTGATCCTTTATCTAAGTGCTCTGAAAGGGCTTGAAACCCTAATTCTTGATTGTAGTGAAAGCTCAACAAGTCTTGAAGAGATTGATGAGGCATGATGGTACATCCATATTGTGGTGATGATTCTCACAATGATGGGAAATCTTGGTGGTCAAAATTTGAGGTATGACATCAGGGTTTTGCAAAGTTTTGCAAGAAATCTGGTAGGCCTGATGTTCAAGTTGGTGTTAGGTATCATCAGCAGTGTGTTATTTATGCCTCGCTTGCCATAAACGCTATGTTTTAATGCCTTCAAGTTGTTTCTGTAACAGAAAGAATGCTGAGGAAGCTATTCAGGGATTGAATGGAATAATACATCAAAGCAGACCGTGCGTGTTTTTTGGGTAGCAGTCTTGGAAATAAGCATGTTTGTTCTATTTTCTTCTACTTCAAACTTAATTTATTCGTAATCTAGTCCAGTTTGATGTTTGTGTACTAAAACTTCTAATCTAAATTTTGTCATCGTAACCATTATATTCTAGCTCCATCAATTAGTAGCAGCATAAGAATCAAAGGTTCTTTGCATATAGAGTTTGAGATCAATAATATTAAGTCATCATTTGAGAACATTTTGAGAAAAAAAAAAAGATGGAAAGAAATATGCTGATATAAAGATATGTTTAAGGTGACTTAATAAACCGTGAGTTCACAGCAACCTCTAGCTACTACTTGCAAGCTGCATCTCTTTTGCCTTCAAGTGAGAATCCCCATCATCAGCTTGCATTAGTGGCTTCATAAGTTGGAGATAAGCTGGTGACTATTTATCGGTACTTTCGTAGAACCGTCAGAGTTTCTCCCAGCTACCTGGTGATGCTAAAATTCTTGCTGTCAAGGAATTTTCAGGAAGACCAGCTGGCAAAGTAAAAGGAAAAGTAGGAATCAGTGTTCAATTCAAGAATCATGATTTAAGTGTTCATGGCCTATATAAAAATCACACACAATCAGACATGATCAAATCACAAATGTGGAAGGAATTCATCGTGCAATCAACACTCTCCATGTTAAAAAATCATCATCTTCACGTATTCATCAAGACAAGGGTAACAAAAGTGGAGCATTAAGATTTAAGAACATAAAAATACATCATAAATGAAAGAGGTGGCAGTTACTTACCTGTCATTCAACACTAGGCTATTCTCATTGTCTTGATTCATACTTAGTGTTTGACTACCACTCTTTCTCTTAATACTTTTCAAGACCTAAATTCCAAATAACTGTCACATGGTTGAACTTATAAAGTAGTAACTACACCTAACAGTTGTGGAAAATATGATCTGAGCTTAAGTCTGAAGATGATGATAGAGAGTGATCAGAAATGGTTGAGCCCCTAAAACGGTTAGACTGTAACCGCAAAGACTTGGATTCTTTTCTTTTTTTTGAGGATTTGAAGATGAATAATTTGGAGCAGTTCTCGGAGATTGCACGGGAAAGAATTGAGAGCACATTCAAGGCATATCAAAATGAAAACGGAAATTATTCATCCCCTTGAAATCAGCATAGAATCAAATTGATGCAGAGTCAGCAAGATTGAAAAAAAAGCAATAACGAGTAATCGTAATCGCAATCAGTAGCTGTATAATTTTCTCCTAAAAACAGAATCTCGCATAATCTCATATCTCCAAATTCAGGGCAAATTGAATACGGAAAAGGAAAGTTTCGCAAAAGCAAATAACCTTATATTCAATACGAGATTCGACATTCAATTCATTCATGCCTATATAGACAGCACAAACACACACGTACAGAAAGGGGGGAGAAATTGAGAGGAGTGAAAAACAACAGCAATCAACACGCACGAGTTCACAACGAGCAACATTACAAAAAGAAAGAAAGCGGAGACGAGTCGAAACAATAGCAGGGAAGAATTTCACAGCAGCACACACTATACGCGAAGAAGGCGAAGACGCGGTTTCGGCTTCCTAACAACATCAACACTCACAGAACAAGAAAATTCATCACAAGCATATCGGAGATTGAAAGAACAAAGAGGAGAGGCTTACGTCGAAATTGTCGACATTGTCGAAAACGCGGAGGTGTTTGATTCTTATGATTGAACTTGAGACATCTGGGCTGTTTTTGTTGCTTCGAATCGTGACGAACTGTGCGCGTCAACCCGTTGATGGAGGTTCCTACGATGTAAACGAATAGCGCGAGCGAGAGGGCCGGCCATGGGTTCGTGAAATCGCCGGCGTGGTAGGGTGGTTCGTGCGACGGATGGAATATTGGCGGAGGGAGGTAGCTGAGAGTGAGGAGAAAAGGAAAGGAACAGAGAAAAGGCAAGGGATGGAGAGAGAGAGAGAGAGAGAGACAAAATGCTGAGTTTTTTTTTTCTCATTTTTGTCTTGGCAATGTTGTTGTTGGTGATTAAGGGTGGAAATAGGCTAGGCCGAGCTAGGCTTTGCCAAGCCTGAGCTTGACCTGCTAAAAAATTCAAAGCCTAAGTCTGGCCTGTAGCCTATCATAGGCTTATTTTTAGGCCTAAGTCTGGTCTTTTCGAATGCCTGATTAGCCTACTAGCCTATTTAAAAGTCTACTTCATTTGAACATCTGTAAATAAGAAATTCAACAAATTTTAAATAGACTAACAAGTTAAAAGATCAATGAGATTAAATGTTTGTTTTTATTGTCTTGTTCAAGTTTTCTTATTAGCACAAGTTTAGTGATACTATTTGTTGAAGATAACTTATGAGAAAAACTTATGACAACAACTTAAGACATCGTTTATAATGTTTTTTCAATTTATTTTCATAAGTTCTTCAAGATAGCTAAGTTTTATTTTCGTATTTTAGTTTAAAGTACAAAATAGAATATATTAATAATAAATTTATTGATTTTTTCTTAAATAGGTCAGCCTGATAGGCTTAAAAGGCTTTTCTTACGGTCTGTGGTCTAACCTCTTTAGCTAAATAGGCTTATAAAAAAGCCTAGGCCTTTTCTATTTAAGAAAAAGCCTGGTCTGGCCTGAGCCTATGTAGGCTAGGTCGTAGGCTAGGTCGTAAGCCCCTGTTAGTTGGCCTGGTCTATTCCCATCCCTATTGGTGATGTAGGGTTGGAGGGATCAAAACCGGCCCAATGTTGGGAGATAAGTCCATTCTTTTTTTTTCTTGTTGTTTTTTTTCTTCTTCTTTTTATTTATTAATTTAATTTAGTTTTTATTTATTAACTTAATTTAATTTTGTTTATTTATTTAATTTAGTAATTTTTTTTATGAGGATAAGCTAATCATTTTAATAACAAATTGGAAAAGGTTGGTTTCGATTTTGATGTTAAGTTTTTATAATTGAAATTTGTGATTAATCTTTAGTCTAAATGTGCGATTGTTTTCCTTTTATAATTTGTGATTAGATGTGATTAATTTTCAATTAAACATTAGATTTAATAGGATATCAATTAAATTAGTTTAGTGTTAGGACTTTGATTAATGTTTGATTTTGATGGTTGATTAACCTGGTGATATTAGAATTTGATATTAAGTCTCATTCTAGGTTTTATGTGGCTTGATTAGGTGTCACGATTTCTTGAATTTCAATTGGGGCTTGTAGTGAATTTTGGTTAAGCATTAACCGAATTCTATAGATGTTGACTAATTCCTAATGACACTTGTGAATATTTTCCTTGTTGATACTGGTTTAATCTTATGTGCTTACCTTTTGTGATTGATTAGTGTAATATTTACTTGTATTTGCTCACATGATCCCTTAGGATTCCTAGCTCAACTTAATTTCTGATTAAGTTAGAGGAATGAGAGACATTAGGCTTTCAATCCTTTGCATGATAACAATTAGGATAGTCTCTTCTAAATCTTAACTTTAGGATTTGATTCTTTGCATGATAACATCAGGGTATAGTTCCCTTTCCTCATCCTCAACTATAGGATCACTTTGCATGATACCATATAGGAACGAGTCTCCCTTAGTTGTTTTCTTTTCAATCTTTGAGTCATCTCTCTTCTCATCTCAAAACAAAATCAAAACACTTAATAAATACAACGAGTATTGTGCGTCACGAGCCTTAAGTACATGAGAAATGACGAGTGAGGGGTCTCCCCTTGCTTTTTTAGAGTGTTTAGTGTACGTCCCGTTTGGGGGCGACCATGCGACGCATTCGCTCCTATGTCATAGACTTTAGTGCAATACGAGTTTCAAACTAACTTAATTCACTTCTATCTAAAACTCACAAACAAAGTGCAAATCTTTTTATCCTTCGGGATCATTGGTCAAATTATTTTCAGAAAGAGTGTGTTATTTCCGTTCTGTCGCAAACATGCATCGACCCTAACTGCTGGAACGTGAGATTAGCATTGCTCATATAAGACACTAACCAACCCTGGTAGGTCGAACTACGAACGCTCTGATTTCTTCATTCTCGTCCGAATGAGGATACGTAGGCACAAGATGGCGAAGTCTTGGCGAGCACACTTCCCTCTTTTTCATTCGTAGGTCGAACTACGAACGGTCTGATTTCTTCATTCTCTTCTGAATGAAGATACGTAGGCACAAGATGACGATGTCTTGGCGAGCACAATCCCCCCATTCACCCGTAGTCCTCCGAACTAATTTGACTCTGACTTTCCCATTGCACGAGGGAATACGTAGGCCTAAGACGACGATGTCTTATCGAGTCCCTTTTTGTTTTTCATTTCCATTTAGGAGTAGACTTTAGATGACACACCCTTTTATTAGGACAACAAGAGTGGATCCCGTTGAGTCCAATGGACGCGAGGGGGCGATAATACCTTCCTCTCGCGTAATCGACTCCAGAACCCAGGATTTGGTTGCGAGACCATGTCTTCTCCCTTTTGAGGTTTCTTCGATCGTTTCCTTTCCCCCGTCGGGATAAATTACGTTCGGTGGCGACTCTATTTTCCCGCCGGTTGTTTTTTGCGTTGCGACACTCTCAAATGAAAACCCCAACATATTTCACTCTTCTCTCTCATAACATAACCCTAACATCCATGTAACTCTTTAAACTTTCTTAAACCTTTAGATTCGTCTTCACCAGTTGCTATGATACTATTTAATCATATTACAGGTTCGTTCATTAAACTTATGCTTCGATTTCGTTTACATTTCTTGTTTAAAATGGGCTCTCGTTTTTTGATTTGGTGAATGTTATCATTTTTTTCAGATTCATTTTCACCACCTTAACAAAGCGTATACTTTGGCTATAATACATATGGTTTGTATAGCTATGAAGAAAAGTATAAGATGTATGAAGCTATTGTGTTAAATTCATTCACCCTGTACTTCTTCTTCATAGCTTCATAAACTAGATAAAAATCATAATTTGTTCCAGATCACGATTAGTTTAAAAAAAGGTGTGCTCTTTATGATGGGTCATCATGAGGGGGAAGCATTCACATTGGGTCAAACACTCACCTAAAGGTCAAAGACTCACCCAAACATGTGAGAGAGACACCACATATTCACCCAAAACCTTAAGGTGATAGGTGTATGGGTCCTCTCATTTATAAAGTGCTCAACCTCCACTTTTCTAAGCAATGTGGGACTTAGAACTCACACTTGTTTCTCCACACAACTCACATTTATTTCCCAATAATATCCCCTCAAGTGTGAGTCCATTCACTATGTTGCCCCTCAAGCAGAAGCTCTTTCATCCACATGCTTGTACCGCCGTTGAGAGACACCCTTATCTCGTCATGGGCACTTCAACGAAACACGCCACCTGTCCATCGTGTCAAGAAGGCTTTTGACACAAGGAACTGGTCCCTTACTCGAACCAGGCTATGATACCACTGATGGGTCATCATGAAGGGGAAACATTCATATTGGGTTAAACATTCACCTAAAGGTCAAACACTCACACAAACAAGTGAAAGAGACACCACATATTCACCCAAAACCTTAAGGTGATAGGTGTATGGGTCCTCTCACTTATAAAGTGTTCAACTTCCACTTTTATAAGCAATGTGGGACTTAGAACTCACACTTGTTTCTCCACACAACTCACACTTATTTCCCAACACTTTATACATTACATAATATCTTGTGTTGTTGTATGCTGTTGTATGTTGTTGTTGTTGTATATTGCTATTGTTGTTCTTGAACCTTATTTTGTTGTATGCTCTGTGTTGTTGATAAATGTTGCTTTATGTTTTTTTTGTTGTTGATTAATGTTTTAAAAACAAGAACAAAACATTTCTAAGTCATAAGAAAGAAGCTTCTTGTGACTTAGTAATGTTTTTTTTTTTAATTCTTAAAACATTACATAATATCTTGTGTTGTTGTATGAAGTTGAGTTTATTATATGCTATGTAGATTGTTTGTTTCATTAACCCTTCACTGAAAATACATTTAATTTAAATTGACATAGAACCTTAAAATTCTAAAATTAAGTTGTATTTGAAAAACAACTTATATCAATCAATGTTTTTCGATTTGCATCCGTCTCATCGTTCATCTCACGTTGTTTAACATATAAAATATGGGTCAATAACCTGATTCCTTCATCACATCCGTATCTTTTCTTAAAGTTTAATTTAAATAACAATAATTTATTAATAGTATTCAAATTAAACTAGAATAGAAGGAATTAATGTCATGAAGGACTTAGACCATTGAACCATATTCTATATGTTAAACATCGTGAGATGAACGATGAGATGGAATCAATTAGGAAAATAGTGGCTTGTTTAAGTTGGCTTCTAAAAATAGTTTAATTTTCAAATTATATACTTCTTCAACAATTTAATCGGTGTATGTTGATGTGAGGTTTATGGAAAAACAAGCTATCTACATTTTATGTAATAAACTCTGGGTATTTTCCACAACGGTTATTTATATTAACCGTTATGAAATGTTATTTGCCTAAATGTATATACCACAACGGTTAGTTATAGCAACTGTGATCATATATAGCGCGTTTTCATACTTTTTACCACGGTCGTAAGACCGTGATTATAAGTAGCGCATATACAACCATACCATATGTAACAATGACAGGTCACGCGTGATGTTAACCTTTTTCCAAATATTATTATATATGTTTTCCGTAGTAGTGCATCATAGTCTAAGGTTCTGAAGGGTTCACAACCAAAGGCTACGGATAATTCAAGACACAAAACTTTTAAACCAAAATTCTTGAATGATCCCAAGCCCTACTACATAAAGGCTGAGATACAAAATAAGTAAAAGCCATTCAGATCTACCCCAAAGGACCTATAATATTATGGGTACCTAAATCTGAATCATTCCATCCGATATGCTTCAAGGGAGAAGCAAAGCAGCAATATTGGTACCTGGACAGTGGCTGCTCACGACATATGACAAGTGAAAAGTGTTGTTGTTCGAGATGTAATACAACAACAAGCAAAAACTAATTTAAGTAACTCAGTTTTGTCGTATCCACATGGATCAGTGTGAGGAAAGAATGTTGTTCGACGGTATCTATGTTTCTAAGCTTATGGTTCAAAAGTTTTGGTTTAAAAGATTTACAGAACTAAAATTAGATGCAGAAAATGTATAGACGGAAAATATAAAGTAAAGACTGAATTATAAATGGAGCCTTCTTGGAATTGGATCTCATCAATTGATAACACATGCATTCTTCTTATCAATTTATACATAAATCAAACATTCGCCTAATATCATCATGTATCACTCACGACATACATATACTCTCGATCCCCGCATGTGTGAGTGATATTATAACGATCAATAATTGCTCTCGCACATCACCAATCAATACAAAGCATTTAAAGCCTACATGAATGTTAAGCCTACATCCATGTCCGGCCTCAAGACTAAATAGATATTACTATAACATCAATATCAAACCAATGTGTAATTCATATACAAAGCCAATGATCAAAATACGTACACATGTTTAACCCTTTTTACATGTATTCAACTAATTTGCCAAATGAATGTGAATATCATTCTTCATCACTATTATCACGCATCCTCGCGATACCGTATCGATCCTCCTCATGCTAGCCATGCTACTAATCAAAACAATACAACAAAAGATAAAATGAATATCAACTCACAAAACCATGTCAAAAGTTTGTTCATTGATAGATGAAAACTCTAAGATCAAGTATTTGCACAAGGTTTTGTCAAGACCAACAAATAAACAATCAAAGACAACCAAGAATAGAGAATCAAAACTACTTCACAAACATAGATTAGATGAAATTGAAGAGGGCTGGTTTCTACCTGAGTGAATCGCACACTCAAAGATAACAACAGAGTCGCCACCGAACTTTATTTAGTCCCAAAGAACGGGGAAAATATCGATAAAACCCAAGGGGAAGAGAAACGGGAACGGGGGGTCGGTTATGCGAAAGGAAGGTATTAGCACCTAACGCATCCGTCGTACTCGAAGGGAACCATTTCGCTTGCTTTTAGGCTTGTATGGGTTATCTATCTAAAGGCTTCTAGCTAAAAGAAGAAGGAGAGAGAGAAAGGAAAAAAAAGAAATAAAGGAAAGAAAGTGCTCGCGGAGGATTGTGGCCCTCGTGCCTACGTACCCTCATAGTGCAATGAGGAAATCAGAGCGTCGTAGTTCATGGAACCAGGGGACAGAAAGGAAAAGAAGAAAGGGAGAAGGAAGGAAGGGTGGAAGTGTGCTCGCCAAGACATTGCGTCTCGTGCCTACGTATCTGACATTAAGAAGAATGCAGAATCAGAGCTTCCGTAGTTCGGGGAACCGAACAGAAAACAAAGCAAGAAAGAAACAGGGAAGCAAAAGAGGTGGTGTCGGAACCAAGAGCGAAAGTGAAAGAAAAACTCTACTAGGAAAAACCTCGCAGTAAAAGCGTTTGCACAAACGAATAGGAAAAGAATGGTGTCAAAACCGAGAACGAAATAAACTCCACTGGGGATAACAAAGAGCATAGGTGTCGAAACCAAGAAAGTAAGAACACAGGGAATAGAAATGACTCCTCTGGGGATCCAAATAAAGGGATGGTGTCATAACCAAGAGAAAAGGGGGACTCGGTATATTAACTGGCTGGCAGTGGTTAACCGAAGAAACAAAGTAGGACCCTGGCGGGGAAAAGAAACTGGTGTCAACAGACGGACTGTGATAAACCAAGAAAGAGAGTGCTGAACCAAGAGAAGGTGTTTGACTCTAAAGAGCATCGGTGTATTAACTGATGAACAATGGTTAACCGAGGGAGAAAATACTGCAACTCTGTGGGGAATAGATGAGCATTGGTTTTAACAGAGAAAACTGTGATTAACCAGAAGAACGGGTGTAGGACCGATCAAAGGTCGTAACCCAAAAGGGATGTTGGTAACGACTGAACAAACAACACTCGACCAACGAAGAAGGGTATTGAACCAAAAGAGGTTACTAGCCCAAAGGTGCAAGTATTCGAACCAAGAAAGGTTGCCCACTGCAAGGGATTCGGTTTTAACAGATGGACTACGATTAACCGAAGAGAAAAGCGAGTGATTAACCAGGAGAAGGTGATTAACTCAAAAACGGGTTCAGTATTTTAACAGACGGACTGTGGTTAATTGAAGAAAAGAGTGATTAACTAAGAGATGGTGATTAACCCAAGAAGAATTCAGTGTTTTAACAGACGGACTGTGTTTAACTGAAGAAACGGGTACAAACATTGGTGTTTTAACTGACAGTCAGTGATTAACCAAACAAAGGAGAAGAACCAAGGGAAGGTTGCGAACTCCTGGGGAAAAATGGTCGTGACAGGAAAACTGTGTTGGACCAAAGAAAGAGAATTAAGGCTCTTCAGGGGAATCAAAAAAGTAATGATTGACCGCAAGAAAAGAATAGGGTATTGAAACGAGGAAAGCTTGCTAACCCAAATGAACAAAGGGTCGTAACCAAGAAGGTGATTGATCAAGAGAGATGGAGATAGAAGTGGTCAAGGATCAAAAGAGATTGCAACAAGCAAAGAGTGATCAAGGATCGAAAGAGATTGCAAAGAGTGAAGAGTGATCAAGGATCGAAAGAGATTGCAAAGAGCGAAGAGTGATCAAGGATAAACTCGCCTGGGGAAAGAAAGCACACTACTGCCTGGAGATAGAGGTGACTAAGCCAAGCACAGGGTCATTCGACCCTACCTGAAGTAGTCAGAATGAGAGTAGGAACGAACAGCTCTACGAGGGGATCATGTGTAGAGAAACGGATAGCATAACGACGTTAATTTGTACAGTGCTCCAGTATCAGGCGTAGCGCGAACTCCAACTCTACGAGAGGATCAAGAGAAAAAGCTCTAAAGGAGGCCTAAAGAGAGGAAAAGGGAAGATCGATTAACCGAAACAAAGTTTCTATCAATTAATCAAGGGAGAAACATGCTAACAACTTTCCAAAGAGGATGAAAAGTCATTAAAGAAAAAAGGAGTGAATTATTGATTATACAAGATTAAGTTTATCCATGAATAATAAACTTAATGCAAACTGAAATGGAAGGTCCAAAACAGTGCCAAATGATCATCAAAATGCCACACAAAACCATGTATCATGTGAACAAAGATAGTGCAAGAATTGCTATGTTCATACAATGCTAAGAATATGAAACAAATGAATAATCGAAAATGTGCATCGAAAGTTCATGAATATGCTTCAACCAGAAGTGAAATGACATGAAAAACATCCATAAAATCAAGCATGACAATCTATGGAATTAAAATGAAGAAAGCATGACAAACACACTTGAAAATGCAGGAAAATGGCCTTCTGGTTCAGTGTTAATCGATTAACACAATTGCACTGCAAAGTGTTAATGGATTAACATGTGAAAAAGTGCAAAACAACACTGGTTAATCGATTAACACAATTGCACTGCAATGTGTTAATCGATTAACACTGTACAAGAAGCAGAAAATCAGTTTTGGGAAAGTGCTTTTGGCCAACTTTTTTATTGTGTAATCACTCCAATGCTAGGGCAAACAATTATGCACGAAAAATCAAGTTTAGAAACAGCAAATGATCAACAATAGAATCAATTAAACAATCAAGATCATGGATCAAGAAAAAGTGTAATCAATTAACATGCAAGAATATCAAAATTACGTCGCGAACGATACGAAAACGATCGAAACAGAAAAACGAAAGAGATCCACCAACCTACAAGGCTGAGATGTGCCTTGGTAAATGTTGCAAATGATTCTTGATGCAGAAATTAAAGAAAACCAGAGGAATCTTCAACTATAGCCGAAACGTAATGAAACCGATCAAATCGCGACGAAAACTCCAAAATGAGAATTATCACCGAAGAAACTTGAATCGATCGCTTGAGATAAATCCAAAAGCTCCGAGAATTCCAAAAAACCAGTATAATGGAATGTGAATGGAGGTTAAGCTCAAGAAATAATCACTTTCAATGTGAAAAGTGATTATTCTTCAACTATTAAGAGCTTTTAGTGAGGTTTTGGGAGAGAATTGAGATGAAGATGAAAATGTAGCAGAAAAAATCAGAGAGAAAGTGAGAGGATTGAGAGTGAAATGTGAGAAATTTGGTGAAAATGGTGGAGGAAATGGTAGAGGTCTTGAAAAGTGAGTGAAGGTGTGTTTATATAGATTTTAGGTTTGGAGTGTGAGATGGTTTGGACTTTGGTTTGGAATTAGCTTTGGGTTTGGACCTAGGTTAGGAGTTAGTTGGACTTGACTCACCGAGTCAAGGCGGTTAACTGGTTAGTTAGAACCAACTCGGTAGCAATCCCAAGGTGAACTTCAACATCCAAAGATCCACATTACTTGGAAGACAAGGAACATGGTGCACTTGATTTGAAGTGAAGTATTAGAACAAATGCACTTGAAATGAATTGAGTAGCTTTGAAATGTTTAGAGGTGTCTAGAATATTCCATCTACTACTAGAACACTGTAGAATCCAAGACCAAAGTGTGTGCAAAGGTGCTGTCATGAACAAACAGCAGATTATGCCTATTCTGCATGTGTTAATCGATTAACACAATTGCACTGCAAATGGTTAATCGATTAACCAGGCCAAAATTTGCCCAATTTGCCTTAAAAAATGTGTTGTGGTCCCGGCTTCGATTTTCCACTTCTTGTATTGATGAATAGGCATAGAAACCTTCATTTTGTGCTAGTTTTGATGATGTGATGACCATGTGAGGGTATGATTAATCGAGCTTAGAAACCTGAATATTCTGCAACAAGAAACACACGAAGAAAAGTGCAAATGTGTATGCTAACGATGCAAATGCGCATGCTTATGCAAAAGGCAAAAGAGGAAGGTCAAATTTTGGGTTACGACAGCTGCCTCTATTTAATCCACTTGGACCTGAATGTTCGAATTGCGTCAGCTTTTCGATGATTCGAGGTAAAATGGGATTAAATAAAAGAGTAGCTCAAGAATTTGGCCGACGGCGACAAAAGAAGAGTTGCAAGTGTTTGAATAGACAAGTGCAAAGTTTGGCTGAAAATCTGTTGGGAGATAAGTCAGACAAAAAGAGAGGGAGTATGATCGATGCATATACTATGTATGCGTTTCTACATGATGTTTGATATCATGCAATGCAAAGGCGCAAGATAAGGCACAGTGTGAAATGATTAGGTAGAAATCGTAGCAAAACGACTTCGACACCCTCGGTCGGGGAGAGGAACCGCAGATAAAGACAATCTCTGCTGGAGAAGAAAGTTCACAAAAGAGGATGATCCTGCCGGGGAATGAAACCGAAGACCTCTCAGGTTTCTAAATCACCATGGCTGTCCCTGTTGGGGATGAAAGAATCAAGTTAATCCTTTCTACCAAGACTGGCTCTGCGTGGGGAAAAGAAGTTCCCGAATCATGTTGACTCAGCTGAGGAGAAACCACTGCTGCTGGTGACCGATAGATATTACCGATCATCCTGCAGGAGTTACCAGTAACACATGCAATGCATAATGCTTTCGCGATTGATTTAGCTTTTTATTGTTCTCAACGTTTTTTAGTATTATGTGATCACAAATAATTGTTTATTTTGCAAACAAAATACTGGAATGAACAAATTGAGATATCAAAGAATGCATTTTATTGAATGTGAAATTTCTGTACATAATGTGTGTACAAGGATGCAAACTCCTTGATGAGGAACTTTGCAATAAAATTGAAAAACAAATGTAAATGACAAAGGGAAATCATGCTTTGCATTAATTACAACATTGACCATCATCCACTGTAAGTCTGGGTTCCAACGCCTTGCACCTGTTGATGATGATTGGACCGTTCTGTTACCGTCTGAGATGTAGCCATGAGGAAGAGAGGATCAAGTGTTCACAGTCAATGCTTTTATCCCTAATTTTTGCCTGGACATGTTTTCCTATTTTTTTCGTCCACCGGGATGCCCATTTCTGCCTAAGTCGCCCTTTCGGGTTTTTAACTTAGCGGGCTATTATTGTTTTTCATTGTCCCTAACTTTTGCATGGACATTTCTTTTTTTGGTCCATCGGGACGTCCATTTTTGCCTAGATTGTCCTTGCGGATGTCAATCTAGCGGACTCTGATCCATTTTTTTTCAGGCATAATATTTTTTGACTGTATCAGAGTTCACGGGCGATGGCAACTCCTCCCCATCCATTGTGATGAGGATCAGGGCTCTGCTTGAGAAGACCTTCTTGACAATAAAGGGTCCTTCGTAATTGGGAGTCCACTTGCCTCGTGGATCCGAGTGAATAGGTTAATATCTCTTGAGCACGAGTTTGCCTTCACAGAATGTTCGAGGAAGAACTTTCTTGTCAAAAGCTCGCTTGAGACGTCTCTGATACAATTGACCATGACAAACGGCTGTAAGGCGCTTCTCTTCGATGAGATTCAGCTGGTCATATCTGGATTGAACCCATTCAGCTTCGTCAAGACCTGCTTCCATGATGACTCTGAGCGAAGGAATTTCGACTTCAATGGGTAAAACTGCCTCCATACCATACACAAGCGAATACGGAGTTGCCCCAGTAGAAGTGTGCACTGAAGTTATGTAGCCATGCAGTGCAAAGGGAAGCATTTCATGCCAATCTTTGTAAGACTTTACCATTTTCTGGACAATCCTCTTGATGTTTTTGTTTGCTGCTTCAACGGCGCCATTCATCTTGGGCCGATATGGTGAAGAGTTGTGGTGCTCGATCTTAAATTCTTGACACAACTCCTTCATCATATTGTTGTTCAGGTTGCTCGCATTGTCCATGATAATGTTGCTAGGAATGCCATAGCGGCATATTATCTCTTTCTTGATGAATCTAGCAACCACTTGTCGTGTAACATTTGCATAAGAAGTAGCTTCAACCCACTTGGTGAAGTAGTCGATAGCAACTAGAATGAATCAATGACCATTGAAAGCCTTCGGCTCGATCATTCCAATCATATCTATACCCAACATGGAGAATGGCCAAGGTGCAATCAAAACATTCAACGGAGTTGGAGGCACATGGATCTTGTCTCCATAGATTTGGCACTTGTGACACCTTTTGGCAAAGTTGTAACAATCTACCTCCATTGTTGTCCAGTAATACCCAGCCCGAAGGATCTTTTTGGCCATAGCAGGACCTTTAGCATATACACCCTCGCAGCCCTCATGTATGGACCTTATGATCGTGCTTGCTTCGTGTCTATCCACGCATCTGAGCAACACGGAATCATAATTCCTCTTGTACAGTATCCCACCACTTAAGAAGAATTTGGCGCAAAGCCGCCTAAGGGCTTTCTTATCAGTGATAGTGATACCCTCGGGATATTCCTGTTTTTCCATATATCTTTTAATGTCGTAGAACCAAGGCTTGTCATCAGACTCATCCTCGATTACTAAACAGTGTGCTAGTTCATTCAAGTGATCAATGCGGATATGAGGAGCTTCATTCTTCCACTTGACCTTGAACATGGATGCTAGAGTGGCAAGAGCATCAGCTAGTTGATTTTCCTCTCTGGGAATATGATGAAAAGTGATCTCATCGAAGTAAGGAATCAACTTCGCTATGTGTTGTTGGTACGGAACCAACTTAGAATCCCGAGTCACAAAGTTCCCTCTGACTTGACCAATGACCAAGGCAGAATCTCCATGGACCTCAAGAATCTTGATTCTCATGTCAATTGCCACTTCAATGCCGTAGATACATGCTTCATACTCAGCCATATTGTTGGTGCATGCAAAGCATAATCTGGCAGTGAAGGGAAGGTGAAAACCCGTTGGAGAGATAAGGATAGCCCTAATTCCACGACCTTTAGAGTTGGAGGCCCTATCGAACACGAGCGTCCATCACGCCCTTGGTTCGGGTCCTATATCAGGGTCTGGAGTCTCATAATCTCTGATAAACAGAACATCCACATCGGGAAAGTCAAACTTTATTTGTTGATAGCCCTCTACAGGTTGATGAGCAAGGTAGTCAGACAAGACACTCCCTTTTATTGCTTTCTGGGTAACATGCTGGATGTCATACTCAGTTAACAACATTTTCCACCGAGCAATCCTTCCAGAGACAGCCGACTTTTCATATATGTACTTTATCGGATCCATTTTGGATATTAACAAAGTAGTATGGCAAATCATGTATTGTCGTAGGCGTCGAGCAGCGCAGACCAGAGCACAGTAAGTTTTCTCCAGGAGTGAGTATCTGGTCTCACAATCAGTGAACTTCTTGCTCAGATAGTATATTGCATGTTTTTTTCTGCCAGTGTCGTCATGTTGACCCAATACACATCCCATTGATTCATCGAGAACGGTGAGATACATGATTAAAGGCCTACCAGGAACCGGCGGTACTAAAATCGGTGGTTCTTGCAAGTATTGTTTTATCTTGTCAAATGCTTCCTAACAATCATTATTCCATTCAACCGATTGATTTTTTCTTAGTAATTTGAACATTGGTTCACAGGTAGCCGTCAAATGTGAAATGAATCTTGAAATGTAGTTAAGTCTGCCTAGAAATCCACTGACTTCTTTTTCTGTTTTGGGAGGCGGCATGTTCTGAATTGTCCGAACCTTATCAGGATCAACTTCAATGCCCTTCAGACTCACAATAAAACCCAATAGTTTACCAGATCAAACTCCGAAGGTGAACTTCGCAGGATTCAATCGCAGTCTAAACTTTCGGAGTCTGTCAAAAAATTTCTTCAGATGGACCAGGTGATCATCCTCAGTTTTGGACTTGGCAATCATATCGTCCACGTAAACCTCAATCTCTTTATGGATCATATCGTGAAAGAGGGTTGTCATGGCACGCTGGTATGTTGCCCCTGCATTCTTCAGATCGAATGGCATGACTTTGTAACAATATGTACCCCATGGCATGATGAAAGTAGTCTTCTCCATATCAGTTGGGGACATCTTGATCTGATTATATCCTGAGAAACCGTCCATGAATGAAAAAGCAGAGAACTGCATAGTGTTGTCTACCAAGACATTAATATGAGGCAAAGGAAAATCATCCTTCAGGCTTGCTTTGTTGAGATCTCGATAGTCCACACACATTATGACTTTACCATCCTTCTTGGGAACCGGGACAATGTTGGCAATCCATTCAGGATATTCGGAAGTGGCTAGGAACCTAGCATCAAGCTGCTTCTTTACCTCTTCTCTGATTTTGAGTGCCATGTCGGGTCTAGTCCTTCTGAGTTTCTGCTTGACATGAGGACATCCGGGCTTGAGTGGTAAGTGATGTTCAACGATATTGGTATCCAACCCAGGCATATCTTGATAGGACCAGGCGAAGATATCAACATACTCTTTCAACAACTTGACCAACTCGGAGTGTACATGCTTAGCGAGGGATGCGCCAACCTTGATTTCTTTTCTGACCTCATCAGTACCAGGATTGACAACTTCCACTGGCTCTTTGTGTGGCTGAATCTCTCTACGCTCGTGCTCAAGGAGCCTTGCCAGTTCAGTCGGTAACTCACAATCTTCCTCACCATCTTCTTCGGCTTGGTTAATTGGAATTCCAGAATTACAATGGATGTTTGCCATGTTGTTATCAATGCTTTTATTAGTTCTGCATGTTTATGAATATGTTCAGAATGAGCTATTTTAAAAAGTGAAAAACAAAAGAAACTTTTACCATTTATTTGTGAAAAGTAAAATAAAGAAAGAAAATAGAGCATGATTTTGAATGCAAAAAACTTTTATTTATTGATCACATAATATTGCAAAAGCGTGAGGCCCTTTACAAGCTATCCACTCGTCTCGGGAGTGGACGAGGGAATGAGAAAGCAAAATGCATTACATGTTATATGGGAAAACCATAGGAATCACGGTAGATGTCCAATTGTTGAGCTTGAAACCTGGCGGACATTTGCGCACAAAGCTTGAAGTCTGATTACTGGGACCAGCATCATCAGCAGCTACCACGATGTCACCTTGCTAGAAACCCGCGCTGTGGAACTTGATTAAGTTGCATTGCTTTGACCCATGTAAACCTTCAGCCCCTGAATTATCCTTAATCATGCTAAGCACTGGTCCTTCATGATCTGGCAACGGATTATTCTGAATGTTAGGACCTTTCTCAGCAAAAGTCAGAACTTTCTTATCAATGAGTTCCTGAACCTTGGTTTTGAAAACGAAACAGTCCTCTGTTGCATGTCCTATGTATCCAGCATGATAAGCACAAGACGCATTTGGGTTATGCTTCGGCCCAAATGGAGGAATCGCGGGTGCAATCTGTTTGGGGACAATTGCCCCTTGGTGAAGCAAGTAAGGAAACAACTCGGTGTATGACACCGAAATTCTGTCAAAATTTGGACGTTTACGATTTCCTTGATTGTTGTTGTTCTGATGGTTTTGATTCTGCTGACTTTTGCTGTTCTGTTGATTCTGTTGCTGATTTTGAGCTGGTTGTTGCAGATGATACTGATATGGAGGTTGTTGATACTGTGCAGCAGCAATGTACGGATATGGATAATACGGCATGGGAGCCATGAGAGCTTGATACGGAGGAGAACCTTGAGCTGTCACAGCGTTGGCTTCACCTTCCTTTTTCTTGGACTGACTGTTTTAAGATTTCTGAGTAGCCGGCTGCTGGGAAGCAGCTCCAGGAATCTTTCCAGTTTTCAAACCATTTTCGATCCGTTCACCAATTGTTACAACGTCAGCGAAGCTCGATGAAGAACTAACCACCATTTTCTCATAGTAAGATCCTTGCAATGTACCCATAAAGATGTCAACCAACTCATTGTCAGAGAGAGCAGGTCACACACGAGATGCCATCTCACGCCATCTTTGTGCATACTCCTTGAATGTTTCAGCTGAGCGCTGGGACTGATTCTGCAATTGCAATCTAGTTGGCGCCAGATCAAGGTTATACTTGTATTGTCTCACGAACGCTTTAGACAAATCCCTCCAAGTACGGATTTTGCTGCGCTCCAGGCCCATGTACCAATCCAATGAGGCACCAGACAAACTATCTTGAAAACAATGAACAAGCAATTCATCATTATCAATATGGGATGCCATCTTCCTGCAGTACATAGTGATGTGACTACGCGGACAGCTTAAACCTTTATACTTTGGCAAATCAGGTATCTTGATTTTCTGCGGCAGCACAACATTTGGAACCAAACACAGATCTTTGGCCTCCATGCCAAAAGCAGAGAACCCTTCAATAGCTCTGATACGGTCTTCCAACAACTTATAGTCAACAGATCTATTCTGATTAGTGGGCCTGACGAGAATCTGAGGATTTGGCAGCTGAGAAGCGGCAGGAGCATTCACTTGCGGAGTAGAAAACTGAGAAGGATACACCAAACCAGGATTAACCATCTGACCAGCATTCTGACCCATCGGAACACCATACAGATAATTCGGAGGAGGTACCCCAGCAGCTGAGGAAGATGCCCAACATCCCAGGATGAGCATTCAGAACAGCAGTTTGAGCAACTTGAGACGAAATCGGAACATGAATAGGAGGACCTCTATACACGTGCTCTTCTTCATCAGGAGTTTCAGTATCAATCAATTTGGCAGTTTGATGAGTTTGAGCCTGAAGATTCTCAGGATCATCATTCACCACTGGAGGCGGAACTGGAGTACGCATAACCCATGGATAGGCGGCAGCCTTCCCATTAGGCATGGCCGCAACAAAAGGCTGATATGGCATGAAGGCGCTACCATTATTTGTAATTTGAGGAGTGTAATTCGGAGGCATGCCCCAAGGAAAACCAACGAGCATCTGGTTCAAACCAGGCTGAACAACCGGCTGATTCACAGGCTCAATCGGTACTTCAACTCTAGCAGGAGAAGGAACAACAACAGTAGGAGTAGCTGTAACAACAGGAGGAACAGTCACAACAGGAGTGACAACTGTTGCATCAGTAGGAGTTACAACAATAGTGGCAGCGGCAGCAGCGTCCCTCTGGGCGCGAAGGAGCTCCATAATGACATCCATGTTCGTCTGGAACTGATCCATCCGACCTTGGAATTGTGCCACAGTTTCCTTATAAGCAGCGTTCTCAGCTTCAAAGTCAGCCATGATTCGGGATTTGCTTGAGCGAGTAAAATATCGATGTCGAGTCGTCGTCTTGCTACAAGGAATGCGGACAAAGATGAGCAACGGTTTCGGATGAAGGGACGTGCATATGTGTGCAGATGAATGTATGATATGCATGCAAAAATAAATTTTAAATTCCAGGAATTCTTAAACTTATCTTTGTTGACAATAATCATAAAGCATACAAGTAAAGGCACAAAAGATAGCGTGAGCAAGAATCTTCATTCATTCAGCAATAAAGGAAAGGAGTACAAGTCGAATACAAGTCCAATATCTGCCTTTTGGGTTACAACAAAATCCGCATGGACTCTATCAAATACCACCCTACATACAAACAAGAAATGGAAAATAGCCTGAGGAAGCTGGTGTGGCAATGCATCAGCATATGCATCCCTCAACAACTCAGGTAGGTCCTTCAATGCATGCTCAGCAAATCTGGCTAGACGCCTGTGCCTCTCACTCTAGTACTTCGCATCCTTCATGAGGTTACGTAGCAACGAACGATTAGGTCCCTGAAACATGTCCTGAAGAAAGGCCTCTTTCTGATCCAGGAGGTTCTGTAGATGACGACTTTGATGCTCCCAATGAGTGCTCCCTGTGTTGAGCTGACTAATCTGCTCTTGGCTCTGATGCGCTTGATCTTGCAGCTTCTGAATCTCACCGAAGACTTTGTCTAGCTGGGCTTGACATTGAGAAAAATCCTTTGCTAACAGATTAGCACGGTCTTGCTCACTTTGCCACTTTGCCTTGAACTCGGATAACTTCCCTCGAAGCTCTTCAAGTTGCTTTTTGCAGCTCAGCTCCTCTTTGTAGGCTTGATAATGAGCATCGGCGAGTTGTCTCTTCTTTGAAGCAAGTCCCTCATAGGTGCTCTTCAAAGCATCACCCACCTTCCTACGCTTGTTCTGTTCAACCTCCACCTCTTTGAGCATATGCTCGCACTTCTGATGGAGTTCAATCTGTAGGCTATCCTTCTCAGAAGTGACTCTATCAAGGTTGAGACGAAGACCAACATTCTCCTTCTTCAACTTCTCGACAATCAACTTGAGTTGGTCGACCTCAGATGGAGGAACAATGGCAAGTTCAGGAAGTTTGGCATTCATGGAAGGCTCAGGAGAGAATGGCAACAAGATCTCTTTGACGTGCTCTTTGACCCAAAGTGTGTAAGCTTCCTTGGCTACGCAATTCTTCTTACCCAAATCGGCTCTTCCTTCGAGATGAATCTGAGTCCAAGCAGCACTAAACCTCTTCAGCAAACCCCTGTCATCAACCCCTTCATGAAAGATGAACTCTTCCACCACCTCAGGATCAGGCTTGTCAACCATAGGGTATCCCAACTGTCGGAAGGCCATTCTCGGATTGTAGTTAATTCCACCCTTTGTACCCAAGAGAGGCACATTGGAGAATTTCCCACAATGAAGAATGATCGGAATGTTGTCGTAGACTCGAGAATACCAAGAAATATCATTAGCGGTAAGAGACATGATACGTTGAGACCACTTGAGATTATCCTTATTCTCAACAAAAGGACCCTTATGTGGAAGGTGAGACATGAACCATCAGTATAGCAAAGGAGCACAGCAGACAATGGTTCCTTTCTTCTTTTCATTCCTGGAATGAATAGAATGGTAGGTATCAGCAAGAAGTTTCGGAACAGGGTTCTTGGACAAGAAAATACCGATGACAGCCTGATCTACGAAATCCTCCATGTTCGGAAACAAGACAATCCTATATATCAGCAAAGCAAGAACGGCGTTGAAAGCCTTCCAGTTTCCATCCTTAGCAAAAGAAGTGGCCTTGTCAACCAAGAACTTCGAAGCAAACCCTCGAATACCCTTCCCTTTGGTCTTGGGATTATCCTCCACATCTTTCTTACTAATGCAAAGCGCATCAGCAATAAGATGAAACTTCGGACAATCGCTAGTGTAGACATAAGGAACCTGCTTTTTTATCTCAACCCCTAGAATATAAGCATACTCCTCAAGTGTAGGCGCTAGCTGATAATCCTGAAATGTGAAGCACCTATATGGCGGGTCGTAGAACTGAACTAGAGTGTGAATAGCAGTGATGTTGACGTCAGTGTTGAGGATGGTCAACAGATTACCATAAGTACCTATGAAAACCCCTCTATTATCTCCAACCAACAAAGGTGCCAAACCTTTCAGAATACCCAGCTTAGGCTCCACAAACTTGTAATTGACGATGCCACGACAACCAATACTCATCTCTATGATAATGTCAACAAAAGATAAGCCTTCGAATACCTGGAAATGCACATGCAAAAATTAATTTACATGATGAAATGATATGCAACACAACAACAAGAAGCCAACACAACCTGAATAACCAAATCGGAACAGTCCGGATATCTGCATATAATTATGTGTCAGTGCAACATAATCTGATGTGTCAGTGAAGCAATCTGGCGTGTATGAGAACAAGGGTATGAAGTGGCTTGTTTTCCTGCAAAACCCATCCCCCTCACAGGTGTGATCTAGACACAACAAGGTGGTCCCTAGAAAGGTCGCCCAAACCATAGGACTCAGGATGAAAACCCCCCGCCGTAGTGAATTCTTACAGGACTGAAGTATTCTCAAACAAATCACGATCTAGGATGTGGGTCTCGTGATATCCCAACGCGCAAAATGCATGCCTCACGACTATCCACATTCTAGCCTATGTGTATACTAGGCCCGGTGTTAGGACCTTTCTCTCCAATAATATCTACCCATCCCAACAACAACAGAAAATAGCAGATATCCAGAATATGCAGCATATGAATATTCAAAGCAGTAAAGAAATACGATAAATAAACATAAAGCTAAAGCATAAAGATAAAGCAAGTGAAGCGTGAAAGATAAACACCCAAGCAAGCAAGAAAGCAAACAAAACTAGGCGAGACCCCTCAAGGGATGGACCAATAGTAGGTCAACCAGTCCCCAGCAGAGTCGCTAGCTGAAGAGGGTTGGTTTCTACCTGAGTGAATCGCACACTCAAAGATAACAACAGAGTCACCATCGAACTTTATTTAGTCCCAAAGGACAGGGAAAATATCGATAAAACCCAAGGGGAAGAGAAACGGGAACGGGGGGTCGGTTATGCGAAAGGAAGGTATTAGCACCTAACGCATCCGTCGTACTCGACGAGAACCATTTCGCTTGCTTCTAAGCTTGGATGGGTTATCTATCTAAAGGCTTCTAGCTAAAAGAAGAGGGAGAGAGAGAGAAAAGAAAAAAAGAAAGAAAGGAAAGAAAGTGCTCGCGGAGGATTGTGGCCCTCGTGCCTACGTACCCTCATAGTGCAATGAGGAAATTAGAGCGTCGTAGTTCATGGAACCAGGGGACAAAAAGGAAAAGAAGAAAGGGAGAAGGAAAGAAGGGTGGAAGTGTGCTCGCCAAGACATTGCGTCTTGTGCCTACGTATCTGACATTCAGAAGAATGCAAAATCAGAGCTTCCGTAGTTCGGGGAACCGAACGGAAAACAAAGCAAGAAAGAAACAGGGAAGCAAAAGAAGTGGTGTCGGAACCAAGAGCGAAAGTGAAAGAAAAACTCTACTGGGAAAGACCCCGCAGTAAGAGCGTTTGCACAAAAGAATAGGAAATGAATGGTGTCAAAACCGAGAACGAAAGAAACTCTGCTGGGGATAACAAAGAGCATAGGTGTCGAAACCAAGAAAGTAAGAACACAGGGAATAGAAAGGACTCCTCTGGGGATCCAAATAAAGGGATGGTGTCATAACCAAGAGAAAAGGGGGACTCAGTATATTAACTAGCTGGTAGTGGTTAACCGAAGAAAGAAAGTAGGACCCCGGCGGGGAAAAGAAACTGGTGTCAACAGACGGACTGTGATAAACCAAGAAAGAGAGTGCTGAACCAAGAGAAGGTGTTTGACTCTGAGGGGCATTGGTGTATTAACTGATGAATAGTGGTTAACCGAGGGAGAAAAGACTGCAACTCTGTGGGGAATAGATGAGCATTGGTTTTAACAAAGAAAACTGTGATTAACCAGAAGAACGGGTGTAGGACCGATCAAAGGTCGTAACCCAAAAGGGATGTTGGTAATGACTGAACAAACAAAACTCGACCAACGAAGAAGGGTATTGAACCAAAAGAGGTTACTAGCCCAAAGGTCCAAGTATTCGAACCTAGAAAGGTTGCCCACTGTAAGGGATTCGGTTTTAACAGACGGACTGTGATTAACCGAAGAGAAAAGCGAGTGATTAACCAAGAGAAGGTGATTAACTCAAAAACGGGTTCAGTATTTTAACAGACGGATTGTGGTTAACTGAAGAAAATGGTGATTAACCAAGAGATGGTGATTAAACCAAGAAGAATTCAGTGTTTTAACAGACGGACTGTGTTTAACTGAAGAAACGGGTGCAAACAATGGTGTTTTAACTGACAGGCAGTGATTAACCAAACAAAGGAGAAGAACCAAGGGAAGGTTGCGAACTCCTGGGGAAAAATGGTCGTGACAGGAAAACTGTGTTGGACCAAAGAAAGAGAATTGAGACTCTCCAGGGGAATCAAAAAAGCAATGATTGACCGCAAGAAAAGAATAGGGTATTGAAACGAGGAAAGCTTGCTAACCTAAATGAACAAAGGATCGTAACCAAGAAGGTGATTGATCAAAAGAGATGGAGATAGCAATGATCAAGGATCGAAAAAGATTGCAACGAGCAAAGAGTGATCAAGGATCAAAAGAGATTGCAAAGATTGAAGAGTGATCAAGGATCGAAAGAGATTGCAAAGGGCGAAGAGTGATCAAGGATCGACTCGCTTGGGGAAAGAAAGCACACTACCGCCTGGAGATAGAGGTGACTAAGCCAAACATAGGGTCATTTGTCCCCTACCTGAAGTAGTCAGAATGAGAGTAGGAATTCTCCATTCTCATTCCTTCTCTAACACACAGGGTGTAATGCGGAAGTTGAAATGGACGACACAACAGCTCCAAGTTGTACAGTGCTCTAGTGTAGAGAAATGGACAGCATAACGACGTCAATTTGTACAATGCTCCAGTATCAGCCGTTGCGCGAACTCCAACTCTACGAAGGGATCAAGAGAAAAAGCTCTAAATGAGGCCTAAAGAGAGGAAAAGGGAAGATCGATTAACCGAAACAAAGTTTCGATCAATTAAACAAGGGAGAAACATGCTAACAACTTTCCAAAGAGGATGAAAAGTCATTAAAGTAAAAAGGAGTGAATTATTGATTATACAAGATTAAGTTTATCCATGAAGAATAAACTTAATGCAAACTGAAATGGAAGGTGCAAAACAGTGCCAAATGATCATCAAATTGCCACACAAAACCATGTATCATGTGAACAAAGATAGTGCAAGAATTGCTATGTTCATACAATGCTAAGAACATGAAACAAATGAATAATAAAAAATGTGCATCGAAAGTTCATGAATATGCTTCAACCAGAAGTGAAATGACATGAAAAACATCCATAAAATCGAGCATGACAATCAATGGAAGTTAAAATGAAGAAAGCATGGCAAACACACTTGAAAATGCAGGAAAATGGCCTTCTGGTTCAGTGTTAATCGATTAACACAATTGCACTGCAAAGTGTTAATCGGTTAACACGTGAAAAAATGCAAAAAAACACTAGTTAATCGATTAACACAATTGCACTGCAATGTGTTAATCGATTAACACTGTACAAGGAGCAGAAAATCAGTTTTGGAAAAGTGCTTTTGGCCAACTTTTTGATTGTGCAATCACTCCAATGCTAGGGCAAACAATTATGCACGAAAAATCAAGTTTAGAAACAGCAAATGATCAACAATAGAATCAATTAAACAATCAAGATCATGGATCAAGCAAAAGTGTAATCAATTCACATGCAAGAATATCAAAATTACGTCGCGATCGATACGAAAACGATCGAAACAGAAAAACAAAAGAGATCCACCAACCTACAAGGCTGAGATGTGCCTTGGTAAATGTTTCAAATGATTCTTGATGCAGAAATTAAAGAAAACCAGAGGAATCTTCAACTATAGCCGAAACGTATCGAAACCGATGAAATCGCGACGAAAACCCCAAAATGAGAATTATCACCGAAGAAACTTGAATCGATCGCTTGAGATGAATCCAAAAGCTCCTAGAATTCCAGAAAAAACCCATATAATGGAATGGCAATGGAGGTTAAGCTCAAGAAATAATCACTTTCAATGTGAAAAGTGATTATTCTTCAAGGATTAAGAGCTTTTAGTGAGGTTTTGGGAGAAAATTGAGATGAAGATGAAAATGTAGCAGAAAAAATCAGAGAGAAAGTGAGAGGATTGAGAGTGAAATGTGAGAAATTTGGTGAAAATGGTGGAGGAAATGGTAGAGGTCTTGAAAAGTGAGTGAAGGTGTGTTTATATATATTTTAGGTTTGGAGTGTGAGATGGTTTGGACTTTGGTTTGGAATTAGCTTTGGGTTTGGACCTAGGTTAGGAGTAGTTGGACTTGACTCACCGAGTCAAGGCAGTTAACTCGGTTAGTTAGAACCAACTCGGTAGCAATCCCAAGGTGAATTTCAACATCCAAAGATCCACATTACTTGGAAGACGAGGAACATGGTGCACTTGATTTGAAGTGAAGTATTAGAACAAATACACTTGAAATGAATTGAGTAGCTTTGAAATGTTTAGAGGTGTCTAGAATATTCCATCTACTGCTAGAACACTGTAGAATCCAAGACCAAAGTGTGTGCAAAGGCGCTGTCATGAAAAAGCAGCAGATTATGCCTATTCTGCCTGTGTTAATCAATTAACACAATTGCACTGCAAATGGTTAATCGATTAACCAGGCCAAAATTTGCCCAATTTGCCTAAAAAAAGGTGTTGTGGTCCCGGCTTCGATTTTCCACTTCTTGTATTGATGAATAGGCATAGAAACCTTCATTTTATGCTTGTTTTGATGATGTGATGACCATGTGAGGGTATGATTAATCGAGCTTAGAAACCTGAATATCATGCAACAAGTAACACACGAAGAAAAGTGCAAATGCGTATGCTAACGATGCAAATGCGCATGCTTATGCAAAAGGCAAAAGAGGGAGGTCAAATTTTGGGTTACGACAGAAATACATAAGGTATCAAGAGATTACATCCTTTCCCAACAAGAAATCGAAGCTCTTACCTTCTCTCCCTTGAAAATGAAGAGATGTAAAGTTCTATGCAGAAAAATATCTCTTTATTACAAAGTATATTGATTTTTTTACTAAAAATGCTGAAAAGTTACTTATATAGTACAATCAGGATTTTCACAGTTCGCAAAGCGAACCTTTTATTCGTACAACGAATGGTAAAAATGGCACCCGAGGGGCCTCTGAATAGTTAAACCGCCACATAATTTCTTCATGAGTTCATGCGAAGGATTATTCGCTCGCCTTCAAGTTCGCAAAGCGAACTTTAGTGCCTTTTTCCTCTGCCATAATTCTGGGACCATTCGCTAGGACCTCGCTAGATGTTCGCAAAGCGAACCTTCGCTAGCAATTCGCAAAGCCAACGTACTGATGTATTCCTCTTTTCTTTGGCAACTTGGATCACTTTCTTGTGTCTTACAACTTTGATCAATTTATGCCTTTTCTTGCACAATAGCACACATATTACAAGCACCAAAGGTATATTCTCAATGTTTGAAGAACAACAAAAATCATGAGTAAAACTAATGAAAACATAAGAATTGAGTAGAAAAAGTGCCAAGTAAGATGGTTCATTTTTAGGTAAAATCTGCACCTAACAACTCTCCCCAACTAGATTTTTGCTTGTCCTCAAGCAAAGTATGCCCCTCATGAAAACAAGAGGATTTGCTCAAGCATAAGAGTCAACCAAAGTCAAGCATGAAAATGCACATAAGCAACGTTCACCACTCAATAGAATCGAACATTGACAAAGAATTAAGTTCTTAAACAAATATCATAGATGTTTCAAAGAACAACTAAATTTTCATACATGAATCACTCTAACACTCCTCTTCAAAAATAAGAATGAAGAAATTGACGCGTTTGCAACCGCAGGGAAATTTCACTCACCTGACAAACAATGCTAATAGCAACTCAATTCATACAACATCTAACAATCATAAATGAAAACATGGAAGCAAAAAGATCACTAAGGGCTTTAAGGGTTGTAGCTTGGTCAGGTTCACAACAAAGGGACATTTCTAAAGGCTATTGAATCGAAATTGCCAATGCAAAAAGAAACATTCACTATACATGGTATTTACACATCACAACTTCATTCACCATTGTCATTCCTTTATCACCAACCTTCTCAAACTTCCTTAAGCACAATTATTTCATTCTCTATTTTTCTTATTCAAACAAGCATTCTTATTCTTTTATTTTTCACATTCATATTCACACTTTTTCTTTTCATGTTTGTTTGAACTTTTTCAAAAGTTTATAGCAACCTGCCATCTTCTTTTTCATTCTCCCTAACTTGAATTCAACCAAACCTCAAGTGAATGCTCCTTGCTTTTTAAGGCAAGGAAATCAAATCAAAACAATGTTCAAAGGTTCAAAAACAAATTTTTTGAACCTCACAAAATTCAATGATGAACTAAACTTTCAAATTATGTACACAAACAAGTTCATCACTAAAATGAGATCTAAACTGTTTAGGCTCAAATGGGTCAACGAGTTCTCACTTCTCACGGGTAAGATACTTTTGGATACGATTGTGCTCAATATAAAAAAATGCCTTGATCATTTCTAATGCTTCCACAAAATCACAATAATCAAAAGATAAAGCATGAATCAAACGAATTAAACAAAGTTATCAGTCATCCTAGCATATAGTAAACAATGGAGGTTTCTCACAATTTGTGGCTTTTGGACCTAAGTGAAACAAGCATTCCAACAAGTTGAAAAATGAAACAAAAATACACATTTTCACAAAGCACAAAATTCTTAAATCAATCTAACATTCTATAAAGCATTGCAATTTACCTCGCATAGTTTCAACACTTAACATCCTTCCAGAATCGGTCGAAGCTTCATTGAATACTTTTATACAAATAGCAACCAATCTAGGAGTTCTCATCATTCCTGAACCCACTAGAGAAAACATAAAAGAAAACAAATACATATAATATAAACAAATGTACAAAGCTAAAAAATATAGAAACTATCACAATGCGATTCAATATCTAAACACCAATCCTCGACAACGACGCCATTTTGTTCGAGCTGTAATACAGCAGCAAGCAAAAACTAATTTAAGTAACCCAGTTTTGTCGTATCCACAGGGATCAGTGCGAGGAAAAGAATGTTGTTCGACGGTATCTATGTTTCTAAGCTTATGGTTCAAAAGTTTTGGTTTAAAAGATTTACAGAACCAAAATTAAATGCAGAAAATGTAAAGACGAAAAATATAAAGTAAAGACTGAATTATAAACGGTGCCTTCTTGGAATTGGATCTCACCAATTGATAACACATGCATTCTTCTGACCAATTTATACATAAATCAAACATTCGCCTAATATCATCATGTATCACTCACGACATACATATACTCTCAGTCCCCGCACATGTGAGTGATTTTATACCGATCAATAATTGCTCTCGCACATCACCAATCAATACAAAGCATTTAAATCCTACATGAATGTTAAGCCTACATCCATCTCTGGCCTCAAGACTTAACAGATATTACTATAACATCAATATCAAACCAATGAGTAATTCATATACAAAGCCAATGATCAAAATACGTACACACGTTTAACCCTTTTTACATGTATTTAACTAATTTTCCAAATGAATGTGAATATCATTCTTCATCACTATTATCACACATCCTCGCGATACCATATCGATCCTACTCATGCTAGCCATGCTACTAATCAACACAATACAACAAAAGATAAAATGAATATCAACTCACAAAACCATGTCAAAAGTTTTTTCATTGATAGATGAAAACTCTAAGATCAAGTATTTTCACAAGGTTTTGTTAAGACCAACAAATAAACAATCAAAGACAACCAAGAATAGAGAATCAAAACTAATTCACAAACATAGATTAGATGAAATACATAAGGTATCAAGATATTACATCCTTTCCCAACAAGAAATCGAAGCTCTTACCTTCTCTCCCTTGAAAATGAAGAGATGTAAAGTTCTATGCTAAAAAATATCTCTCTATTACAAGGTATATTGATTTTTTTACTAAAAATGCTGAAAAGTTATTTATATAGTACAATCAGGATTTTCACAGTTCGCAAAGTGAACCTTTTATTCGCACAACGAATGGTAAAAATGGCACCAGAGGTGCCTCTGAATAGTTAAACCGCCACAAAATTTCTTCATGAGTTCCCAATACGAAGGATTATTCGCAAAGAGAACACCCGCCTTCAAGTTCGCAAAGCGAACTTTAGTGCCTTTTTCCTCCGCCATAATTCTGGGACCATTCGCTGGGACCTCACTAGATGTTCGCAAAGCGAACCTTCGCTAGCAATTCGCAAAGTGAACGTACTGATGTATTCCTCTTTTCTTTGGCAACTTGGATCACTTTCTCGTGTCTTACAACTTTGATCAATTTATACCTTTTCCTGCATAATAGCACACATATTACAAGCACCAAAGGTATATTCTCAATGTTTGAAGAACAACAACAATCATGAGTAAAACTAATGAAAACATGAGAATTGAGTAGAAAAAGAGCCAAGTAAGATGGTTCATTTTTAGGTAAAATCTGCACCTAATAACTCTCCCTAACTAGATTTTTGCTTGTCCTCAAGCAAAGTATGCCCCTCATGAAAACAAGAGGATTTGCTCAAGCATAAGATTCAACCAAAGTCAAGCATGAAAATGGGCATAAGCAACGTTCACCACTCAATAGAATCGAACAATGACTGGGAATTAAGGTCTTAAACAAATATCATAGATGTTTCAAAGAACAACTAAATTTTCATACTTGAATCACTCTAACACTCCTCTTCAAAAATAAGAATGAAGAAATTGACGCGTTTGCAACCGCGGGGAAACTTCACTCACCTGACAAACAATGCTAATAGCAACTCAATTCATACAACATCTAACAATCATAAATGAAAACATGGAAGCAAAAAGATCACTAAGGGCTTTAAGGGTTGTAGCTTGGTCGGGTTCATAACAAAGGGACATTTCTAAAGGCCATTGAGTCGAAATTGCCGATGCAAAAAGAAACATTCACTATACATGGTATTTACACATCACAACTTCATTCACCACTTTCATTCCTTTATCACCAACCTTCTCAAACTTCCTTATGCACAATTATTTCATTCTCTATTTTTCTTATTCAAACAAGCATTCTTATTCTTTTATTTTTCACATTCATATTCACACTTTTTCTTTTCATGCTTGTTTGAACTTTTTCAAAAGTTTATAGCAACCTACCATTCTTCTTTTTCATTCTCCCCAACTTGAATTCAACCAAACCTAAAGTGAATGCTCCTTGCTTTTTAAGGAAAGGAAATCAAATCAAAACAATGTTCAAAGGTTCAAGAAGAAATTTTTAAAACCTCACAAACTTCAATGATGAACTAAACTTTCAAATTATATACACAAATAAGTTCATCACTAAAATGAGATCTAAATTGTTTAGGCTCAAAGGGGTTAACGAATTCTCACTTCTCACGGGTAAGATACTTTTGGATACGGTTGTGCTCAATATAAACAAATGCCTTGATTATTTATAATGCTTCCACAAAATCACAATAATCAAAAGATAAAGCATGAATCAAACGAATTAAACAAAGTTATCAGTCATCCTAACATATAGTAAACAATGGAGGTTTCTCACAATTTGTGGCTTTTGGACCTAAGTGAAACAAGCATTCCAACAAGTTGAAAAATTAAACAAAAATACACATTTGCACAAAGCACAAAATTCTTAAATCAATCTAACATTCAATAAAGCAGTATAATTTACCTCGCACACTTTCAACACTTCACATCCTTCCAGAATCGGTTGAAGCTTCATTGAATACTTTTATACAAATAGCAACCAATCTAGGAGTTCTCATCATTCCTGAACACACTAGAGAAAACATAAAAGAAAAAAATACATATAATATAAACAAATGTACAAAGCTCAAAAATATAGAAACTATCGCAATGCGATTCAATATCTAAACACCGATCCCCGGCAATGGCGCCATTTTGTTTGAGCTGTAATATAGCAGCAAGCAAAAATTAATTTAAGTAACCAGGTTTTGTCGTATCCACAGGGATCAGTGCGACGGAAAGAATTCCGTTTGACGGTATCTATGTTTCTAAGATTATGGTTCAAAAGTTTTGGTTTAAAAGATTTACAGAACCAAAATTAAATGCCGAAAATGTAAAGACAGAAAATATATAGTAAAGACTAAATTATAAACGGAGCCTTGTTGGAATTGGATCTCATCAATTGATAACACACGCATTCTTTTGATCAATTTATACATAAATCAAACATTCGCCTAATATCATCATGTATCACTCACGACATACATATACTCTCGGTCCCCGCATGTGTGACTGATTTTATACCGATCAATAATTGCTCTCGCACATTACCAATCAATACAAAGCATTTAAAGCCTACATGAATGTTAAGCCTACATCCATCTCTGGCCTCACGACTTAGCAGATATTACTATAACATCAATATCAAACCAATGAGTGATTCATATACAAAGCCAATGATCAAAATACGTACATAAGTTTAACCATTTTTACATGTATTCAACTAATTTGCCAAATGAATGTGAATATCATTCTTCATCACTATTATCACGCATCCTCGTGATACCGTATCGATCCTACTCATGCTAGCCATGCTACTAATCAACATAATACAACAAAGAATAAAATGAATATCAACTCACAAAACCATGTCAAAAGTTTGTTCATTGATAGATGAAAACTCTAAGATCAAGTATTTGCACAAGGTTTTGTCAAGACCAACAAATAAACAATCAAAGACAACCAAGAATAGAGAATCAAAACTAATTCACAAACATAGATTAGATGAAATACATAAGGTATCAAGAGATTACATCCTTTCCCAACAAGAAATCGAAGCTCTTACATTCTCTCCCTTGAAAATGAAGAGATGTAAAGTTCTATGCTGAAATAATATCTCTCTATTACAAAGTATATTAATTTTTTTTACTAAAAATGTTGAAAAGTAACTTATATAGTACAATAAGGATTTTCACAGTTCGCAAAGCGAACCTTTTATTTGAACAGCGAATGGTAAAAATGGCACCTGAGATGCCTCTGAATAGTTAAACCGCCACAGAATTTCTTCATGAGTTCACAATGCGAAGGATTATTCGCAAAGCGAACACTCGCCTTCAAGTTTGTAAAGCGAACTTTAGTGCCTTTTTCCTCTGCCATAATTCTGGGACCATTCGCTGGGACCTCGCTAGATGTTCGCAAAGCGAACCTTCGCTAGCAATTCGCAAAGCGAACATACTGATGTATTCCTCTTTTCTTTGGAAACTTAGATCACTTTCTTGTGTCTTACAACTTTGATCAATTTATGACTTTTCCTGCACAATAGCACACATATTACAAGCACCAAAGGTATATTCTCAATGTTTAAAGAACAACAACAATCATGAGTAAAACTAATGAAAACATGAGAATTGAGTAGAAAAATATGCACCTAACAGTTGTACCCCAAATTTTACCCCTTAGATGTCATAACATCTTGCACTCATATGTAAGGTTCAATCATCTATGCATTTTTAACTAACCTTTATCTTGCTAGTTTGTTCTTTCTGAGAAAGCCAGGGTTTGCATAGGAAAGAGAACAAAGGTCATTAAACCAGAATCTCACATGATTCAAGGCCTCCTAAGATATTCTTTGGCTCCATACAACCATCACAAGTGTCCACTAATTGATTGAGAGTGTTGTGTGAATGTCATCTGTTCAAAAAAGGCAACTGAGGGTCTCAAGGGCAACCAGTTGGTCTTGGAGGCTAATCATGAAGTTCTCCAACCATATGTCATGGTCTCAAGAGATTGGGTCAAGAGAAATCAAGAAGGGATCATCTGGTCAGGAGTTGTGGAAATAGGGTTTCAACCTGAAAAATTATTGAAGAACCTTATTGTGATTAGGCAATATCTTAAAGGGTTCACCAACCATTTGAGCCTACATACTTTCAAGAGGTCTTATTCAACAAGAAATCGAGTGTGTTTGGTTCCTGTTACAAGTACCTTGAGCCAAAAGTTCTTTATACCTCAAACTAGAGTTTTGGTCAAGAAAGTCAACCATTGCCTTTGATGTTGATCAAGACATGCCCCCAAGCCTTGGGACATGATTCCATGTGATACTAGACATCCTTAGAGGCCATCTATGGGCCTTGGAAGAGATTGAAGAAGCAAGATCATCAGAGATCATCCAGTTGTATTCTAGAGGAAATTAGGGTTTTGACTGAGCCCTTTTGACTTATAAGATATTGATCCCAAAATGAAGCATTCAAGTCTTTCTCCATCAAGACATGTCTAATTGTTGAGTTAGGGCATGAGAAGTCAAGTTTTGATAGGTTTCTTGCAAAGAGGGCAATGCTTGGTTCTTGAAACTTTCTAAGTGTGGAAAATTCACTCCTTGTGCAAAATTAGGAATGCCATAACTTTCAAACCACACATCCAAATTGAGTGAATCAAAGCTCAAATGGAAGCTCTTTCCATAAACTTCAAAGTGTATTAAAGGGCATCTCTTCAAAAAAATGCATGGTTTTTAATTTGTGAGACTTGGAAGATAATATGCCTTCATAACTTTGTGAAATTTTGATCATTTTCACCTTAATTTTCATCCAACTTTGACTCAATTTTTCACATAGTTCCAATCTTCAAATAAACAATCTTTGGACATGAAAGTTGTTCCTTGTTCTTCAAGCTTTCCAAGCATGTGTAGAACTCCTCATTTGGATAAACCAATATCAAGTTATGATGTTCTAAAGTTGGTTGTTTCAAGTTGGTTGTTTCAAGCCCATGTGCATGACTTCTTGGCATGTTTTCTCAATGATGTAAGCTCCATCTCAAGTCACATTCCACATGAAATTTACTCTATCAAATGCCTACTTTTCAAAGAGCTAAAGAACTCACAAATTGGAGCATTGATCATTAAGAAATTGTGCATCAAAGTGGCCATGTTGAAATGTTACACACACATAGAAAAATTCAGGATGCTTTGTTCTTTGCTATGCCAAATTTCATCATGATTTCCTACTTGTTTCATATTACATCTCAACATGTCACTAACATGAGAGTTGTTTCAGCCCATGCCATTTTTCAAAAGAAGTATGACATTTGGGCCATTGAATACAAAACCATCGTGTGAAAAAGTGTGACTTGTGGTGTAGTTACATTACAAATTTGTTTCATTTTTGTTGAACCACATTTTGAACTTCACTAAAAAGTACAACCTACTGACTTTTCATCATCAATTCCAACACTCTTCTTTTGCCACAAAACTCGTGAAGCAAACAACAAAGTAGCATGCTTTGTGCACCTTATGGTTAACATGTTAAAGGTTAAAAATAAGAACCATCGTGTAACCTTTTGGTGGCACTATAATCTGCTAGTTCATGAGCTTTTTCTGCTGACCAAAGCCCTAAAACAAGCAACCACTAAACCTTTTTTCACTTGGCTCAAGATTGATTAGCAAAAAGGTCATGCGTGTAACAGTTGCTATACTACACTTTCTCTTCAAAACAAAGCTAATAACCATTGAGTCTTCTTTGTCATTAACCAACTGCCTCTCCTATAAAAGGAGACTCTTTCTCCTTTGTTAGATCACCAAGAATCAGAACAAGAACATAACAACAAAAACAACCTCTCACCACATAAATACACATCACTCAAAGAATGGAGGGAGAGCTCGTGAGCAATTGAGGGAAAGGAAGAGGTACACTATCCAAAAGCATTGCATATCAGTGTCACTCAATAAGAAGTTGTAATCACATAGCTCCAGGCTTTTGGGGAGTAAAAGCGGTAGTGGATTTTTTTTCACCCGGTAAGTTCTTCTCCTCCATATTCATGATGCCATGCCATATATGAAAGCTTGAATGATCTCCATGCTGTTATCATGTTTGCCTTCATAATGTCTTAGGTTGATAACTTCATGACAGTTCTGAACACTTGATTTCGTGCCTTTTTTTCTCCAGACCCTAGTTGTTAATTCTTTTTTATTAGGGTTTAGTTTTGTTCTACTAAATGAACACTACAGAAGGGTATTTTATTTCATGAGTTTTGGTGAGGATTTAAGGTTGTATTGGATTGAGCAAGAGGAGGATACGCCATGCCTTTTACTGGGATTTCACGATGAGATTCTAGGTTTCGTTTAAGTTGCACGGGAGAGATAATACGTGGCAGCTTGGGACGGGTTGGGGCTATTATTTTGTCATGTTGCCACTTAAATGTATAGTGACCGATTGAGGTTGGTTGTTAGTATGTAGCGCCTATTTTTATGTGTTTTTTTTAAAACAGCAATGAGAGATGTTTGTTTGGTTTAAGTATTATTGGGGTGGGCTTATACATTGGATGTATAGCCACCCCAGTGGCGTGAGGCATGCGTGTGAAACCAAGGGGTCTGGGGTTCGAATCCCCCTCGCCCTAGACCCCTTTTTATTCATTTTCTTAGTTTTATGATTTAATCCGTTGGGCATGGGCTTCATATTTTCTGCTAACGCCACCACCATCAAAAAGGCCCATGCGCCTTACATTATATTTACCTCATGTCAACATCTTCTAATACACTCCCTGCCTTATTTAAATTCAACAACATTGTAGGTTCTTTTTTTATTTTAATTCCCTTTATTTAAAATAGTTTCTCTCCTACAAAATTCCAAAAAATTCAAAAATAACATTTTAATGTTTAGTTTAATTTTATAAAATTTTATTTTCATTTTCACATTTTTGTAATACTTAATTTTGTGAAGTTAAGGGCATATTTTTGTGCTTAATGTTGGGGCTCTCTTTTTGAAAGAAAGACTTTTTCTCACTACTTTTTGATAAATTTTCTAAGAGATTTTTAAGACTTTTTTTAGAGGTTATTTTGAGTTTGGTTATCAACCTTGTTAAGGACTTTTGAGTGGTTCTTGTTTGAATTTTGTCTAAACACCTCGCACACCCATTTGCTTTAACTTGGATTTAAGCTTTGGTTTTGAGTTTGTGTGCCCATTTGCTTAATAGTGAGCACCTCATTGATATAACCATACTTATCACCCATTGTTTATAACTTTTGACACTTCTTGAAGTTGTCGTGTAAAGATAACTTTGTGTTGATAAGACATGTTTGTCTCACTCTTAACTTCATGGTTCTTACTTTGACATACCTTTGTGTTTACTCATTCATGTTTGTTGTGACTTATATCATCACTTTACCATGCTCATACATGGAAGTTTACTTCATATACTAATTAATGTTTACCATCTTTGAGTTTTTGAATTCATTCTTACTTCAATCCCGTTTTAACACTCTTGCTCATAAGATGTTATCTTCCCCTCCTTCCAAAGGAAAGTCTCTCTATTGACCTCAAAGTCATAGATAGCTCATAATTAAACCTTAACCTCATAGTCATAGGTATTTACTTCCCTCCTTGACCTCATAGTCATAGGATTCCCTCTTGACCTCATAGTCATAGGGCCATCTTTAACCTTTGACCTCATAGTCATAGGACACTTTTCCCCTAGGCCTCATAGCCACTCAGTCTTACAACTTAGAATTAAGTCAGAGTTCTTGGACTCTACGTGAGACTCATCACCTTGAGTATTCACTTCACCCTATCACAACTTAGACTTAGAGAGTTTCTTAAACTCTACATGAGCTTATACTCATTCCCCCTTGGAACTTTGGCCATAGTCAATGGTTCCTCACCCTTAGTTAGGTGAACTACGGTTGCTCTGATTCTTTAGTCAGATACATAGGCACAAGATGCGATGTCATGGCGAGCATACTTAGTGTATATACCCTTAGGTATTTTCCTTTAGCATTTAGGTATTTACCTTTACCCCTAGCAGATTCCCTTAGCAAGCAAACATAACATAACACAAATACGAACAAGAGGTTCCTGTAGAGTACTACAGATACTTAGGGTGCTAATACCTTCCCTTAGTATAACCAACCCCCGATCCCCGATCTCTTAGTTGTGTCTTCACATAGCGCAATTAGGGTTTTCTTCGATCTTTACCCTTTCCTTTGGATAAATCAAAGCTCGGTGGTGAATTCAAAGATGTGTGATTCAAGTTAATTAATAACTTGATATCCGATTCTCACCACAACTGAAATGGAGACTTCACTGGGGATAGAACTTTTGAGGGTTAAGCCCACTTTGTTATGTTTATGTTATTTATGTTTTGCTTGCTTGATTGTACACATCTGTATATATATATCTATATACCTGTTTTGCTTGGGTTTTCTGTTTGGCAGGGTTGCTACTATTGAGTGGTGAGATAAGTCCTAACCCGAACTTGAGTTCAGTTGTGATAGGACGATGGTATATTCAAGGAGGCTTTGAGGGAGTCGATTCTCAAAAAAGTTAACTTGAGACACCATCACTCAGTTGAGGCCCTCTTGAGAGTTTAGTTATGTTAAACGAGTCCATTCATGAAAACGTCACTGCTCTCGACCTAGGTGCCCTTGATATTGAGAATCGTAGTTATCTCTAACCCCACTTGGCCTTTTTTAGGATGTAGTGTGAGGACTATGAGGGAGTCTGTTCCCGAATTGGTTGCTACGCGATACTACACTCAGACAAGATTCTCTTGAGAATATTATTGACTACCGAGTCATTCAGGAAATCGATAATATTCGAAAGATGGATTGTCAACTCTGGGAACTTTTAGAACCCTATTCTGCAGATTGAAAACCCATAGTACACACCTTTTGGGATGGGTAGACTATGGCTCCATGCTCGTGATCTTCGAACCTAGGCCCTGGTTTGCTTGTGCATATCTGTGAATATCTGTATATGTGTGTTGTGTATACATTTACCTATTCATAACAGCCCTTTGGTTTCATAGAATTCAAGTGCTTTTTCCTTTGAAAAAATCAATGAAGATAATGGATTTCAAAGTAAAACTCTTCAGTTTTTCCAAAAACTTTTGTAACTTGTAATTGAGCTCCTTGAAACCATTCGGCTTGCATTAGCATTACATGCGCATTCACATCTCATTTGCATTTCTCAGTCTTGAGTCTCTCTTCTTTTTCTATGTCTAAAGGATACCTAGCATCTATTCAAGATAATGGCAACAATGAATGAAATTCTGAAGAAACGGGAAGATTTGAAAGAGGAGGTCAGAATCCTCAAAAGCCAGATGAGTTGGGTCATAAAGACTTTGTAAAACTTGAAGATAAAGGAAGGGCACATTCACCCTACGGCTCCCAAGGAGGTTGTCAATTCCTCGTCTCCTGTAGTCCTCCCCTACCAAGGACCTGCCTTTGGGGAAGCTTCATACCAGCCAACGTTTGGTCTTGGTCTTGCACCAGAATATCATCGTCATCAGGTGTCTACCAAAAGGGTGTTCCAGCCTCCAACGGTTGTTTCTCCTCGAGGTTCTCGAAACCAATAAGAAAAAGTGATCTGTCAAAAGAGGCCAGGCGAACTGGCAAACTGCCAGCCTATTCTGGTGCCATTAAGCAAACTTTTCCCACTACTGATTCAGAATAAGTTGGTGACTCCTCGACTTCACAACCCTATGCCAGGACCTTGGCACAATGCAAACCTGACTTGTGAATTCCACAAGGGAGCCGAAGGGCATGACTTGGATGGTTGCCGAGCCTTAGAAGCTACTGTGCAAAGGCTGATCTATGACAAGGATCTGATCCTTGAAGAAGATCGCTCAGAGATTGAATGCTAGTTCCACACTGGGACAATGGGGAATCCCATTGAAGAATACAAAGAGTTCGAAGTACAACTGCTAAGTCTGCTCAAGATGCTGACACCTCAGGAAGGTACTTCAGATGCCAATGTCTCAACTTTTGAAGCAAAAGGCAAAAGACTTACGAGGCCACTCAAGGTTCTGTATCACAAAGAACAAGTGATCAGTGGCGAAGGTGTTCCCCCGTCTGGGCCCGGAAACTGAAATTTTCTGAAATTAATTCGCTAAAGCTGGCTGTATTTTGTTTAATTCAGTATTTTCAGTTGTATTTCCTTTTCATATTGAACTTGTATTTGCTTGTAAGCAGTTGTACTTTCAAATTGGCAGTATTAATGAAATGTTTATTCATCTTTTGATTAAGTTCATTCGTTTCACTCGTTTACTATTATTTTCATAAAAGCAAAAAAAAATATATCTTTATCTTGTTTCATTCCACTTATCAAATTGTTGTTAAGAAAAGATTGAGGAGGATGATGAAGATATTATCCATAACTGTTGTGGTATGCTGCCAATTAAACCTTGCCGATGATGTAAGGCATTGTTTCAATTCCCAAACACTGGAGAAATAAGGAAGATAATCCCTCGTTAACCCCTTTGAGCCTAGAAGTAGGAGTTTTCTTTCCTTACACAAAAAACCCTTAAATCTCAACCTTGGGGCAGGGTAGTCCTCAGTTTAACTTGGTTATGCACTTGAATGCAAGCGCTTCATGCAAGACACCAGTCAGCTCTCTCAAATCAAGTGAATAAATGTTGTACAAGTTGTTCTCAAAGCGACAAATAAGGAAGGATCGTCAAGAAATCCTTATTCGAAGAATGAGTCGAGTCCCTTTTAAGGCGAAAGCCAAGAAAGATGGGAAGCCCAAAACTTTGCCTTATACAAGAGGGTTTGTACAACAACCAAAAAGAAGAGGTCTCATAACCTCAATAAAGACAAGAAGAGGTCTCATAACCTCAACAAAGACCAGAAGAGGTCTCAAAACCTCAACAATAAAGGGTAACCAAATGCTGCAAGGGAGTAATGACTATCCAAGGTGTCTGAATCATCATCAACTATCATCAGTTCAATTCCTAGCCTATAGGAACTTGAATGTATAACTTGAGTTAACTGAGCGTATGATAGGAGTTCATCACGAAGATTGGGTGGGGGCAAACAAACTTTGAGCCTTTATCCTTTGTTTCATGAACCATGAACCAGGCCACGTTACAACCCTTAAAAGACCTAATTGCGGTAAGGTTATTTTGAAAGCATACTACAGTAGGGTTGATTAATCTAACTCCTAATGATCTTTGCTATTTGCGTGTATTGATCATTTCATCCGTCATTCTGTAAATGACTAGATCCACTTTGTTTTTAATTATTTACTCACTCCACCGTGTGTGTTTCATCAATAAACCTTGATTTCAAAAGCTTGCAGGAATTTTGCATTAAAATTGCCAATTTTTAATGAACAATGCTTGTTTGCAAAATAATTCAATATCAAAGGAATTCCAATAAATGCAGCCAGTTAGGGAATTTGACTTGATAAAGGACTATCAGTCAAGGGCAACCAAGCGTGAGGATTCACCCATCAATCATCCCGAGAGTTGGTGAATCAGGGGCAGAACTCTTAAAAGTTCAGAATATTAGGGCAAGCCTTCTTGAGGTCATCTTATGACAAGTTTGGACTCCAATGACCCACCAAAAGGGGCAAGTTTGTTCCCTAGTTGTTTCTACCACAGTCTAAAGGACTTTGTGTTGTGAATACAGTAAAACTGGGGCAGTTATGCCGAGATTCATGAATTTCTCCAAAAGTTTGAAGATATTGAAGCATCTGGTATGCCAATTCTTCTGTAAAATCCTTTTGATGACTTATTCTTACAGATCAGTTAATCAGAAGCAGTTAAGTCGAGATTCGGTAAATCTCTAAAAATTCAACGACATCTCCTTCACAGATCAACCAAGCTGACAGGGGCAAGTTTGCTCCCCAGTTGTCAACAACCATTCTGAAGAACAAGTTCAAGGACTTTGTCGTGTAAACACTGTTAATCTGGGGCAATTACGCCGAGGTTCATAAATCCCTCCAAGAGTTTGAAGATATTGAAGCATCTTGTATGCCAGATCTTCTGTAAAATCCTATTGATATTTTCTTCATAGACCATGTAATCTGGGGCAGATGAGTTATGCAGAACTACTCAGCTTTTGTGACATCTTTTGCTAGCTCTTGAGTAAGCTGTTACTTCAGTTGATCTTGGCAATTCTCCGTAGATCCTTCTCCTTCAACAAAGAAATTAAGCTCGTAATGGCAATCCTAGTGAAGTCATGATGCTACACCCCGAGTGGAGTACTCTTCTCACCAGAGAAAAGTTGTAATCTTGGAGTGGAAATATTGATTCTGCAAGTTCATCCCCAGTAATGGTCCAATCTATTGAGGTTGACTGGGTATCCTTGTCGAGATATTTATTTCATCTCCAGTCTCACTTTCCTTTGTCTGTTTTGTCAGCATAAGCATAAGCATGACATATAAGCATTCATATGCATAACATCTTAGCATTTTTCTATCTTCCTGGTGTTTACCTGTCTTTGTTCACTTTGGCGTTTATCTCCCTAAGTGACTGGGTTTGTCTTCTCTTTCCAATAGAGTCGTCAGCCCTTAGGCATAAAGTGCCCATTCTTTTCTGAATTCCCCACAGAGTTCGATCCTCGTGGATGATGGTTGCTTCAGTTATATTTTCCACGCTTGGATAAGATAAACTTCACTTGAGTTCATTTCCTCGATGATTCGAGTCTTGTTTGACTGTTTCTTTCTAGCTTGTTCCTAGATTGAACTTTGGTCCCTGGCAGGTGTGGTTTTTTAACCTATTGTGAATGTGCATTTATTTTGCACTGTGTCTCGCAGGAAGAATCTTTTACAGATCCTCATTAAAGACAAAACTATTTCTCCAGCAGTATTGTAATATCAACATCTCTTTGGAATTTATACCCAACAACAAGTGGCAATCTTTGCCTCTATAACGATAAGTGGAAATCTCTCCCGAGAAGCTTATCCGTCCTTGGTTTTATTCATACTTTTACAGTTACTAATGGTGTTCTTCCCGTCAATCGTTTGACAATGTCAGTTTTATTCTCATCAACCCTTTTGATGATGTCACTCTTTATTGAGCCAATTATTTTCCCTATCAATCCTTTGACGATGTCAGTTTTCCTTCCATCAACCCATTTGATGTGATCCCTGTTTGAGGTGTTCTTCCAGTCAACCCTGTTGACGATGTCAGTTGGTTTTCGTTATGTCAATCCTTTGACGTGGATGATGTTTGGTGATCTGTTTCTTCTCGTTATCCTTTGACGATGTGTTTCGAGCTCAGGTTTCGTACCTTCGGATATGTTTTGGTTTCTTCCCGTCATCCTTTGACGATGTGTTCCGAGCTCAGGTTTCGTACCTTCGGATATGTTTTGGTTTCTTCCCGTCATCCTTTGACGATGTGTTCCGAGCTCAGGTGTCGTACCTTCAAATTTGTTTATGTGTTCCGAGCTCAGGTTTCGTACCTTCGGATTTGTTTATGTGTTCCGAGCTCAGGTTTTGTACCTTCGGATTTGTTTATGTGGTCCGAGCTCAGGTTTCGACCCTTCTGATATGTTTTGGTTTCTTCTCGTCATCCTTTGACGATGTGTTCCGAGCTCAGGTTTCGTACCTTCGAATTTGTTTATGTGTTCCGAGCTCAGGTTTCGTACTTTCGGATATGTTTATGTGTTCCGAGCTCAGGTTTCGTACCTTCGAATTTGTTTATGTGTTTCGAGCTCAGGTTTCGTACCTTCGGATTTGTTTATGTGTTCCGAGCTCAGGTTTCGTACCTTCGGATTTGTTTATGTGTTCCGAGCTTAGGTTTCGTACCTTCAAATTTATTTATGTGTTCTGAGCTCAGGTTTCATACCTTCGGAACTGTGAATTTTGGTCAGCTATGAACCTAAACATTGGTCAAACTGTGAACCTCAACCCAGGCCCAACTCATATTGGTGTCTAAAGTCCAGTCTTTGCTGGCAAACCAACTCATATTGGTATCATATCCAACTCATATTGGTGTTTTCTAACATGTTATTTCCAAGTCCAATCATTGTTGGCACTTTAATCTTATTCCCAACAAAGGTTCAGTCATTATCAATACCTCTTTGAAAGTCCTTGTGATCGATCATCATTTGGCGCACGCAGAGTTTGTCTCTGTCTTTTCTGGCTTTTCTTGAAGATTCCATTTGAACTCTTCAGTATAAGAAATTCCCAGAAAATCTTTGTAGGATGTCTATCCTTTTATTTCAAATTGATCCCCAGTAGAGATCATGTCTTCTTTCTGGTTTCATGTCCAGTAAGGAGTGTGTTCTTATTTCCCCAGTGTCATCCGGTCACCTATGAACCTTGTTGTCCATCTCCCTGGATTTTCCCCAGTGGAGAACACCTCTCTGGCCCCTATCTCCAGTGAGGATCTATGAGGTTTCCCCTCAGTTTTATTTTTCTATCCCCAATGTTTCCTTGGAGTCTCCCCAGTGAGTCTCTTTTGTTGGTTAGTCTGCATCCCCAGTGAGTCTTCCTTGTGGATACTAACCCTCGTCCTTCCCTAGTGAGGCTCACCTGTGGTTGTTTGCTCTTTATCTTTGGTGTCTTATTTTGTCTGCATTTTTGTACTATCATGGCATCATATCATCATACTAGAAGTTCATGGCATGTCAGCATTTGCATGTCTGTTGCTTGTCCTTAGCATCTGCATTCCATCTAAGAGAAAAAATTTTGGTTTGCTATATTTAAATACCTTTCACCTTGATGTCCCGAGGATTTCCTTTCCTCGTGCCATCCAGTAAAGCTATTCAAATAGGGGAAACTGTTGTACCCTAAATTTTACCCCTTAGATGTCATAACATCTTGCACTCATATGTAGGGTTCAATCATCTATACATTTTTAACTAACCTTTATCTTGCTAGTTTGTTCTTTTTGAGAAATCCAACGTTTGCACAGGAAAGAGAACAAAGGTCATTAAACCAGGATCTCACATGATTCAAGGCCTCCTAAGATATTCTTTGGCTCCATACAACCATCACAAGTGTCCACTAATTGATTAAGAGTGGTGTGTGAATGTCATCTATTCAAAAAAAGCAACTGAGGATCTCAAGGGCAACCAGTTCGTCTTGGAGGCAAATCATGAAGTTCTCCAACCATATTGTAGCGAGCGATTTTTGTCGGTGACGCGACCACCTTATCGCTGAAGTTTGGGTTTTCCTCCTCGTGGAGAAAGGGGTGCTACTTTCTGATTTCTTATTTATCCCATGAAGCTGGAAGGGAAAGGGAAGGTATCTAAAACTAACCTTGCACACGATTGTTTAACTGAACAAACGCTTAAAGAGATTCGGGAATCGAGGTCAGGTTAAACAATGGGCAGTTGTTAGTTACCCATCCTATATGTGGTTATCCACAGGATATAAGCATTAGGTCTCGCTTTTGGTACTTGATGGTGTTTATCTGGTAATGGGTTGGGAAAGTTTCTTGGGAAAGTATGACAGGGAGAGTGAGTTTTTGTTGATGTTTTTGGTAATGTACTGGACCTAAGTTTTGATTGATGTGAAGGTACTGGACCTAAGGTTTTTGATTAGTATGCTCGCTAAGATTTCGTAATCTTATACCCACGTATTCCCATTTAAACGAAACAGGGAAATCAGAGCAATTGTAGTTCCTCCTATTCTAAGGGAGGAAAATAGATGTTTTGGTGTCTCGTTCAAAGACCGAGACAGAGGCTAAAAGGTTGAGTATTTGTGTCTTGTTCAAAGCCCAAGATTGAAGCTAAAAGGTTTGAATGAGAGAGAACTTGTCATCTCTAGAGAGGGATTGTTGATTTTTACGTGCCTTGATCGAAGCCCAAGGTTGAAGCTAAGAGGTTGATTGACTCCACTGAGTAAGTCCTTATACAAATCCTAAGAGGAGGCTGGAAATGACTGACTCAACAAGAGAGTGTTTATATATGTATCTCGTACAAAGCCCAAGATAGAGGCTAAAAGATACTGATTGTTTTGGGGATATTATTATACAAAGCCTAAGAGGAGGCTAAAAAGGATTTTTGACTCCGCTGAGGAGTATTTATCTGTATCGTACAAAGCCCGAGATGGAGGCTAAAAGGTTGACTCTGCGGGAGAGTGTTATCTGTCTTGTATGAAGCCAAAGATTGAGGCTAAAATGAGTTTGACTCTGCTTGGGAATTTATTTCTCAAAGCCTAAATGAAGACTCGGAGGAATTGACTCTGCTAGGGGAGATACTTGTCCCAAGCTTGAGCGAAGGTTATGAAAATTTATATCTCATACAAAGCCCGAAATGGGGGCTAAAAGGGGTTTGACTCAACAAGAGAGTGCTTTTATCTATCTCGTACAAAGCCTGAGATTGAGGCAAAAAGGGGTTGACTGAACAAGAGAGTACAAATATGATTGACTCAACAAGAGAGTCTGACAAGGTAATTGACTCAAGAAGAGAGTCTGAAAGGTAATTGATTGATTGACTCAACAAGAGAGTCTGAAAAGGTGACCGACTCAACAAGAGAGTCTGAAAAGGTTAGATCCGCTGGGGAGAATCATTGTACAAAGCCCAAGAGGAGGTTGACTTTCTGCTGAGGAAAAGGTCCTTATACAAAGCATAGGAGGAGGCTATCTTCTGCAGGGGATTCTTGAAATCCCGAGGCAGGTCCAAATGGGGAATCAACGCTTGCAAGGGAATGCAAGAGAGTTGATAGATCAGAAACCTTGAGGGTCTGACAGTGTCATGATAACTTGATCCTGGTTGAGGAATTTTGGGAGAGAGAAGGGGTTTAGAACCCACAAGTTTTAACTTGGCTGGAGATTAATCCAAAATCCGGGGTTTCTCCTATATTTGCAAGGCGCTTGAGAATATCTTTGAGACTCAAGGGGTTTTAAACTATCCAAGTCTATTGGAAGAGTTTTATCTTTTGTATGATGCCCAAGAGGAGGCCGACTCGTTTAAGGGATGAGTATCAACCCTAAATTGGTATGAAGGTTTTGACTCCTTTTAGAAAGACAACTCTAACGAAGGATGACTAGGTTCTGTCCTATACCTTTAAGAGGTCTTCAAGGCCCTTGTACTAAGCCCAAGTGAAGGCATGAGAACTTCTAAGAAGCCGAAGGGTCCTTGTACAACGCCCAAGAGGAGGCGAGGATGCTTTTAGGAAGCCTGTGGGACTCAAACCAAGAAAAATTCAAGAAATGCTATTCACCGAGAACAGATCACTTAGTGAAAGTTCTAAGATTTGAAGAAACTCAAGAGATGCTATTCAACGAGAATAGATCAACTCTGGGGAGTAGAATTTTTTTGACAATTTCTAGGGGTGACAACTTGAGAAAAGGTTCACGAAGAATACTGCCTTTCTCTTTGTTCCATATTGTATAAGCCCAACATGAGGCAATACTGTATCTGGAAATCCTATAGGGATCTAGTTTTGACTGTTTTAAAGAGTGACCAACTGGCTTTATTTAGTTCTAGACCTAATTGCCGAGGAAAACTCTACATAACTATACTAGTATATATACAGTTGATATATATCAAGTATGTAAAAGGATATGAAAGAAGACTAACCGTGCGCAGTTTCCCACAATACAGTAATATATATATATATATATATATATATATGACATGTATTTAAAAGAATGAAAGAAGACTAACCATGCGCAACTTCCCACAATACAGTAATATATATTAAAGCAAGTAAATGAAAGCGGGCAAAACTTACAGGTGCGTGAGCTTCCATGCTGTATTGTTAGTTGTTCAAAGAAATTAAAGAAATTTTTGATAACAACTATATATTTGAACCTAAATCAAAAGGGAAGTTGTTTTGATGAGATTGTACTAGGAATTATACAACGACTGAGGCCCAAAAGGTTTTCTGTACAAAGGTATGGGTCTTACAACTCAAGGAGAGGCCCAAATATTTATTTAAAGAAAAGAAATGGGACTTACAACACGAGGGTAGGCCCAGATGATAGACAACGATTGCACCGTCGTTTTGAAAACTGTATAGAGGGACTTATACAATATGTGAGGCCCAAAAATTTTTTATTTACAAAGGGATGGGACTTACACTCTGTTAGAGGCCCATAATTTATTTTTGTACAAATGGTGGGGCTTACAACTCAGGGAGAGGCCCAGATGATCTGTTTGAAAACGGCGATCGCGCCGAGGTTTTTGAAAACACAGTGGATCTTATACAATGAATGAGGCCCAAATTATTTTGGTTTTCAACAGGGGTTGGGTCTTACACTCTATCAGAGGCCCATGAGTGCTTGAAAATGTTTGATAAAGATCAAAATCAAAGAAACCCTAATTTCATTTTCTTTTTAAAGTAATTATTTAAAGAAAATCAATAAAATCATAAAAATACCAAATAAGTTTAAATAAACCACTTGTGATTTTTGTTTAAGGTTTGAAAAATGAGATTTTAATCACAAGATGATTTAGAACTCATTTGGTTTTGATTTTCAAGATAAATATTCACTTTTAAAATGTTTAAAAATAATTAAAATGAATTTATTTACAAAAATACCAACTATATTAAATTAATGATATAAATTTGATTTTTTTTGTGGAATAAAATATTTTAATATTTTTGTGATTTTTTGCAAAATGAACCAATAAAAAAAATAATTAAAATTGAGAGAGAAATTAATTTTCCAAATCATTTAAAATAATATGAAAATAATTAAAAAAGGAAAAAAAGTGGTAAAAAGAGGATCTGGGGCGAGGGGGATTCGAACCCCAGACCTCTTAGGTGCAGCGCACGCCTTCTACCACTGGGGTGGTGATACATCCGTGTATCAAAACCACCCCATGAATATATGAGGCATGCCTTGTTTTTGGCCTAGCCAAGGCAAGGCAAGACAAAGTTTTGGCCAAAAACGTGAAGGTTGTAACTCTCTCATTTCTCCATGGATTGGGACAAAATTTAGGTCTATCCTGCCTAGAATTTCACAAGGAATCTAATGGTTGTGTTGGTTTTTTTAGATGAGGTCCCCATTTCAAAACCCGATGGTGTTCTTGAAATAGGCCTATAATTGCATTTTCTATGCTACCTCTTGTTACAGGCATGAGTTACATGATGAATTGGTTCAAACACAGCATATATAACATGTATGAGATGTGCATGATCAGTGTACCTCAAAACAATGCATATTTCAGAAAGTTCAAGTGATTATGCACTTACCTCTTGAAGCTCCTTGTGCTATTTGTCAAGTTCTTTGTGCCAGAAGTGATTTGATGCTTTGGACACTTTCAATTGATCCCTTAGAAGCTTTTAGGATGATTGGAATCAGCTGGAAACCTCAGGAACAGAAACTGGCCCTTTCTTGCAAAAGGGGCAAAAGTGACCAATATGGAAACTCTCTCAAATGGTGTTCCAGATGTGGGGAACCATTTGGGACAGTTCAAGGATGATATTTTAAGTGTGTTTGAGGTTTTGTCTGGTTTTGAAAGTGACTGAATCAAGACATGGCTTGAAAAATGCAAAAAAGTCCAATTTTGAGGTTTTGAGAGGGGACTATGTGATTTTGGTGTTACAGGTCACATGTGAGAGTTTGGACAACTTAGATATGACATATTGGATGTGTTTGGATCATAAGCTGTGAAGGAAATGCCCTCTAACTTAAAAACTCAGAGATACCTTGCAAAAGAAGGCATTTTGGCCTAGAGAAAGAGATTTTGAGGAAAGCATCAGTTTGGTTGCTTTGGTGTACTCAAACTGATCACAATTGATGTCCATTTATAGTGTTTCAAGTTTGTTTTGGCATCAATAGTGAATGGAGGCTGCAGCAGTGCAAAAGGAATCTCAAGTCTCCTCTAGCCATTGACTTGAGATTAGGGTGCAAGATTTGTAGCTTTGGTTCAGAGATAAACTTGGACGGAATTCAGTTGGAATTAGCTCAGTTCATGCCACCTTGGAGCATCCATTGAATGCTTGAAAAAAAATTGAAGTCTTGGCCTCTTTTTAGCTCTTTTAGGTTTGGCATGCTACTTGTAGATTCATGGACTTGTGAGGCTTGGAGATTAGATCATCCCCTTTGGATTTGATCCTCAGATGTGTCCAAATTGATGACAAGGTTTGCACTTATCTGATTTTGCCAAATCGAGCAAAAGTGCAAAATTCTTCCTTGTGAAAATCAGTCCATGATGCCATGTTTCAAGGGCTGTATCTCCTTGCTCAAATGGAATTTGGAGATGATCTGGTACTTGTTGGAAAACCCTCATGTCGTACTTTAAATTTGATGTTCAAGGATAGACCTGGTTCAGTTTGGATCCAAGTGAAAAATGCCCCTACATTTTGGAAAAAGTCAGACAGATTCTGACTTAGTGAAAATTTCACTAAGTGTTGGAAAAAGTGGCATTTCATGTTTTCAGCCATTTTGATCATTTCATAATTAAAAATCCATGAGGAATTGGAATGAGGTGTAGTTGACACTTTTAAAGTAGGCCATGAGAGCTACAAATCCATCTTTGGATCATCCAAATGGTTGCTTGGATCTCAAGTTATGATCCTTGGAAGTTGGTACCCTAACCACTTTGTTCTATAACTTAGAAAAACTCTAAGTTTTTTATGGTTACTCCTTTTACAAGTTAACTCATTTTCTTTGATTTTTCTTGATGAATGATGATTCAAATCACATATTAACATTTTTTTAGGGTTAAGGAACCTTGGTTGACCAAAAAATCAAAAAGTTAAACTTTGACTTTTTGTACAGTTGACTTTTTCAACAGATGAAATCTTAACTGTGCAATCCTCTTTGAAATCAAGTCCTTGTCCTAAATCAAACTTAATGGAGGGATTCCATAGGTGTTATAGGGTGTATTGACTTATGTCCCAAAGTTTGGGAGCATGTCTTGGTCAAAAGTCAATGGCACAGTTGACTTTTTCCTCAAAACCCTAATTGTGGTCCTGATGAATTTGAAACTTGTAGACCAAGCTTCTTGGATCAATCCATTGTTACAAATGGACCAATTTAGTGTATTGGAGACACTCAAATCATGTCTTGAGGTCTTGGCTCATGTTTTGTCCCAAAAGTCAACTTAGGGGTGAATTAGGTCAAGAAACCCTAATTCCTGATTTTTGATGAATGCATCCCCTAAGGTTAAATTGACTTGGTGATTGGGTACATGAGGTCCCTTAGAGTATCTTAGGTTATGTTTTGAGGCACTGGCTCATGTCTAGATGAAAATTTTCATCTGGAGGCCTCAGTCGACCAAAATCCTAATTTGGTGACACTGGTGATCTTGAGGCTTGATCCACTTGGAATGTTGCAACCATGTGCTTGATTCTTGATGTGGGAGTCCTATTGATCCTTTGTGGATGTTTGAGAGGTTAGACAAGTTGAAGATTGTAACGCCCTGAATTAATTAAAATATTTATTTAATTAATTTTATTATAGAATTGTGTGAATATTATGATTTTGGATGGCCTCGATGAAAATTTATAATCTATGTGAAGTTGGAATTATTTTGAGAATTTTGGGGCAAGTTAGATTAATTAAATTAGATTTGTTTAATTAGAAAATAGAGTAGAATTGGTGTTGGATGAGGGTAAGGGTAATTTAGTAAAAGGTGGAGGTTTAGTGAGGGCAATAGAGGAAAATCATAAAAGAGGTTAAAGGGTATATACGGAGGAGTAGGGTTTTGGAATTTTCATTGTTGCATTGCGTTTGGAAAAAAAGAGGCAGAGAGAAGAGAGAAGCAGTTAGGCTTGGAGATTTTGCAGAGGAAGGATTGAAGAACACGAAGGGGATTCAAGGCTAAGGAATCATATCAGGTATGGGGAGTGTAATTATGTTATTATAATTGATTTAAGTTTTAGGTAATTGTAGAATTTTTTGAATAATCAATCGATGATGAATTGTGATAGCAGTTTAAGTAGATCAGACAGAAAAATTATGATATGTGGAGTACATTGAGAAACCGATAAATGACTAAACGTAGGGGTTATTGAGAGACTATGAGAAATTATATAGCACGGATGATGGATGAATCGAGCTGAGTTATCAAGTTTCTGGGTTGGAAAATCTGTGAATTATTGCTGTTTCAGACATAAGAAAAAAAAGAAAAAAAGGGTTTGGTAAAGTGGCGCCAGCCACCTACCTTATATGTGACGCCAGCCACATGGTGTGTGTGTGAAGGGGGTGGCGTAAGCCACCAAAGGAGGGTAGGGTGGCGCAAGCCACCATTTAAGTGGGGAGGGAAAAATTGTATTTTTAGTTTTTCTTCTAAAAATCGTAACTTTTGTTTTATGAATCCATTAGGTTGCATGTCTGTGTAGATATACCAGTAGGTTGCATGTCTGTGTGAAATTGCAGGATTTTATCTAGCAGTGGTTTGGTTGATATTGGTGATAATGAAATGATGATATTATGATGATTATGGTGCTATTTTGAGGTTTATTATGTTATTGCAATGTGATGATATTTTGTGACAAACTGACAGTAAGTGTGTAAACTGTGTGAAATTGTTGTGCTTATGACTGGAAATGAACTGTCTGGTATTTGGCTATAATCACATGATGTTGTTTTGAGTATCATGAACGTGTGTGAAGTATGTGAAGTGAATATTATGATGAGGATGGAATGATGATGTGTTTGACTAGCCGTGGTCGCATGTTATGATTTTTTTCGCATCATACATTCATAGCATATTGTTAGGACGAATTGTCCAGTGAAGTTTGCAGGATGATATCCAGTGAAGTTGTAGGACTTATAGTCCAGTGATGGCCTTAATCCCATAGTGAGGATTAAGTGCAAATTATGATGTGCTCTGGTTCTAAGTGGGAACCGATCCTATTGGTGGGGATCCTTGGAGATTGAAGATAACTAAGTCATCAGTGAAGTTTCGGTACCGCATGCATATTGCATCTCATGACTGGTGGCATTGCATCATATTTGTTTCCGTGATGATTTTTGGGATGATTTTGACCTGTGCTACATTTTATGATTACATGTTGTTATGAATAAATGAGTTATGAACAAAATGCTGTTATGAATTATATGCTATCATGAATACATGCTGCTATGTTATTGTTGTTTCAATAGTTATAACTACTATATCTCTTACTTATATATTTTATAATGATTACGATTTACTCACCCTGCCTGTTGAATGTTTCCCCTATCTGGGCAACGCGCAGGTGATCCGGAGTAGCTATAGACGCATTGGAGGTTTAGCTTCGGAGTCATTTATTTTCATTTCGGTGGATTAGAGGGTGTCTTGCTCTGATATATGTAAAATCGGGGTTTGGGACCGTCTGATCGGAACAACTGCGTTATTTCCTTCTGTTTGGTTATTATTGGAGAATTATGTATTGTTTCCATGAATTTTATTTAAATGCTGAATTTTGAGTTACTGTTTGATGAAGTTATGATGAAGTATTTTAATAAAGAACTTGAGACTAAATTTTACGCCGTGGAGTTTTAAATGCTGAATTTTCTCGGAGAATAATAATTATGAATTTTTTTGAGAACCCGTGTTACGGAGCAGGAACATATTATGATGTGATTTTATGAAATGAAGTGTGACACCCTTTCTTTGTGAAGATACTCTGATTATTTATTTTAATTATTGTGTGAACATGTCGTGGGGTAGAAGGGTGTTACAAAGATCATGTCATTTCTTGATTGATCCTTTGTCTAAGTGCTCCGATAGGGCTTAAAACCCTAATCCTTGATTGTAGTGAATGCTCACCCATCTTTGGGGAGACTGCTAAGTGTGAAAGTTCATCCACATTGTGATGATGATTTACACAATGATGGGAAATTTTGGTGGTAAAAATTTGGGGTATGACAGATGCCCCTATTTAATCTTCTTGGACCCGAAGGTGTGAATGGCGAAGGTATTCGGGCATTCAGGGTACAAGAGGATTAAATATTGGAATACCCGGAATTTTGATAGTGGTTATGAATGATAGTTCGCTCATCCATCTTTTTTTGCTAAGAAATGATGCTTAGAAAAGGTAAAACTTCCCCTCGATCCTGGTCTTCAGCCAAGGAACTGGTCTGAGTTTTTTAGAATAAACTTCCCCTCGATCCTGGTTTCCTACCGAGAAATTGGTCTTAGTCTTTGAACTAAACTTCCCCTCGATCCTGGTTTCCTACCAAGGAACTGGTCTTAGTTTCTGATATAAACTTCCCCTCGAGCCTTGTTTCCTACCAAGGAACGAGTCTCAGTTTCTGATATAAACGTCCCCTTGATCCTGGTTTCTTACCAAGGAACTGGTCTCAGTTTCTTTTGTCAATAAACTTGCTTGACAAGGGACGCTATTTGTAGCGGTTTTCCTCAAACTTCTCGCCGAATTTTCCTGGGGAGATGCCATTTGATGGGAAAAAGTTTGGACGTCAGACTTGCTGGGGAACCCATCCGTCTGAGCTGTAAAGGTATACAAACTTCTCTATTGAAGACGCCATTTATCGACTCTACTGGGGAAAACGAGTCTCTTGAGAGGCTGTTTCTTGGGGATACTACATCATACTTTACTCGAGATCTTCTCGGAGAAATGCCATATGGTGTAATCCAAGTTGGAGGTGCTGATGACCTTAATTATAGCAAATTTCAAGATGGAAACTGCTGTGTCGCCGAATGTTTGATAAAGGGGCTTCCTCTGGGGATTTTCCTTAATCTGGGAAAGCGAGGATATCATCTTCAATGGTGAAGAGTGACGTTCGTCGACTGTCTTTTTGTTTTTAAAAGGTTCAAGTTATCAAAGTGGTCGAGGGCCAACTCTAATCCAGAAATAAACTGGAAGAGAGACTGTTCAGATGATTCGCTTCCTGATGAGGAAAGAACTAACAACTCGATTGACAAGAGTACTTTTATCACTAGGGGATAAGACCGACTAGAGTGATAGTGATGCAATATGAGTATGAGTATGAATCAATAATTCATGACGTATGTATGTTTATGCTGACAAAACTGACACGACATACAAACTGACTGACGAACACGACTGGATAGTCGGCCACTGCGGGGGATGAAGAAGTACCATTCGTTCACGATAGCAATTTTGCCTTGCTTAGGAGAGATAGTCCATGTGGGGAACAATGCTGGTCGGGCTTAGGAGGTAAGAACTCTGCCGGGGATATCAGATAGGAGAACCACATCTGATACAGTTGATCCTTCATTCAGGCGCACTGGTTTGATAAGGAGTACTTTGATTCCGCACTTTAAAGTTTAAACGCCTTTGGAGAAGCGACCGAGGTTCTTTCGAGTTCAATAGTCAAAAGAAATTGCCATCTTTATTTTAAAAAAAAAAAATTTGACAAGTAAATTCATTTTTGTTTTACTTCAAGAATCGTTGATCATGTTAAAAATGTCGTTCTGTAAAGCTAAAACAAATTAGAATTGCAAACGAAAGCACAAGGGCTCAAATTTTATTGCTAGGATGAAAATCAGCCAAGCGCGTGATTCTATATAGTATTTACAAAGTTAGAAAATGGTAATTTTTTGGGAAAAGGGCTACATTGAAACATAACGACCATTATCCTTCTACCAACTTTGAATTCTGGACATCCTGAGCTTCTGTCGAAGATGACCTTGACTTGAAGTTTTCTGATGAATGACGCGACTGCTGCTGAGGATTTACCTGTGTCAGACGTAGTTACTTGCCATGAATCCATATTTTTTGCCTGGATTGTACTTTAGAGATTTCCAATCCACCGGGATGATTTTCGATTATGTCTCTAATTTTTGCCTGGACCGCCTTTTCGGGTTTTCAATCCACCGAGACGTTTTTTTTAGTTTAGGCGAAGTATTTCTTGACTACGTCAACATTCGTGGGGTAGGCAAACTTTTCTCCATCCATGGTTGCGAGTCTCAAGGCGCCACCTGAGAAGGCTTTCTTGACCACATAAGGGCCGTCATAGTTCGTAGTCCATTTGCCCCAAGGATCAGTGAGAAATGATTGTATCTTCTTGAGCACGAGGTCTTCTTTCCTGAAGATACGAGGTCAGACCTTTTTGTCAAACGCTTTCTTCATTCTTTGCTGATACAACTGACCATGACATAGAGCCGTTATTCGCTTTTCTTCGATCAGATTTAGTTTGCCGTGTCTGCTTTGATACCATTCAGCCTCTATTAACTTAGCTTCCATCAATACCCGGATTGATGGGATCTCTACTTCGATGGGGAGCACTGCCTCCATGCCATATACTAGAGAGAAAAGGGTTGCCCCCGTTAAAGTGCGGACAAATGTTCGATAACCGTGAAGGGCAAAGGGTAGCATCTTGTGCCAGTCTTTATAGGTTACAACCATCTTTTGAACGATCTTCTTGATGTTCTTGTTAGCCGCTTTTACCGCTCCGTTCATCTTGGGTCGGTAGGGAGATGAGTTATGGTGTTTGATCTTGAACTCTGCGCACAACTCTTTCATCATCTTATTGTTTAAGTTAGATCCATTGTCAGTAATGATCTGGCTTGGAACACCATAACGGCAGATGAGATTATTTTTGATAAATTGGACCACCACTTGTCGGGTTACATTGGCGTAGTCAATGGTCACCAGGATAAATCGATTTCCATTTGAAGCTTTGGGTTCGATCATGCCAATCATGTCGATTCCCTATATGGAAAAAGGCCAAGGGGAAGAGAGAACTTTGAGATACGTTGGCGGTACATGGATTTTGCCTGAGTATATCTGACACTTGTGACACCTTCTTATGTACTTGTAGCAATCGAATTCCATGGTCAACCAGTAGTACCCTGCTCTCAGAATTTTTCTCGCCATTGTGTATCCGTTGGCACGAGTGCCAAAGGATCCTTCGTGAATTTCTTTTATCAGCATGTTTGCTTCAGGTCTATCTACGCATCGGAGCAAGACCATGTCAAAGTTTCTCTTATAGAGGGTATCCCCGCTCAGGAAGAAGTTTCCAGCCAGTCTTCTAAGAGTCTTTCTGTCTTTTCTTAACGTCTCAGGCGGGTATTCCTGTTTCTGAAGGAAGCATTTGATATCGTGATACCAAGGTTTGTCGTCTATGACTGCTTCGATCGCGAAGATGTAAACGGGCCATTCAAGGCGAATTATGTCAATCTTAGGTAAGTCGTTCCATTGACCTACACTAATCATGGAAGAGAGAGTGGCTAATGCATCAGCCATGTGATTTTCTTCATGAGGGATGTGATGAAACTCGATTCTGTTGAAGAAAGGTAGCAACCTTCTCGCGTAATCTTTGTAAGGAATCAATCCTGATTGGTATGTGTTCCAATCTCCTTTGATTTGATTGATAACCAGAGCTGAGTCGCCATATACATCCAAGTTCTTGATCCTTAAGTCAATCGCTTCCTCGAGACCCATGATACAAGCTTCGTATTCGGCCTCGTTGTTTGTACACTTGAATGTCAGTCGGGCGGTGAAAGGAATGTGGGTACCCTGAGGTGTTATGATGATTGCCCCAATTCCGTTTCCATAATGATTGACAGCTCCGTCAAAGATTAGTCCCCATTGGGAACCTGGTTCTGGCCCTTCACTGGGTAGTGGTTCATCGCAATCTTTCATTTTTAAATACATGGCATCTTCGTTTGGGAAGTCAAACCCGACTGATTCTTGATCGTCAATCGGTTGATGAGCCAAATGATAGGCTAAAATATTTCCTTTAACAGCTTTTCGAGCGTGGTACTCAATGTCGTATTCTGATAACAACATCTGCCAACGGGCGATCCTTCCCGTGAGAGCAGGCTTTTCAAAGACATACTTGATTGGATCCATTTCTGAAAATAACCAAGTAGTGTGAAGAATCATATACTGGCGAAGACGTTTGGCTGCCTAAGCCAGAGCACAACAAGTTTTCTCAAGCATAGTGTTCCGAGTCTCACAGTCGGTGAATTTCTTGCTTAGGTAGTAGATGGCAGACTCTTTTCTTTTTGTTTCGTCTTGTTGACCAAGCACGCAACCCATTGAGTCTTCCAAGACTGTTAAATAGATGATCAGTGGTATTCCTTCCACTAGAGGTGATAGAATTGGTGGATTCAACAGGTATTCCTTAATACTTTCGAAGGCGGTTTGGTAGTCTTTTGTCCAAACGCAGTCCTGATTCTTTTTGAGTAATTTGAAAATCGGCGCGCATGTCGCGGTCATGAGGAATATAAATCTGGAAATGTAATTCAACCGTCCCAGGAATCCCCTGACTTGTTTCTCAGTCTTTGGAGAAGGCATTTCTTGAATGGCTTTGACCTTGTCAGGATCAACCTCAATTCCTTTCTAACTGACGATGAACCCTAATAGTTTCCCTGAACGGACACCAAATATGCACTTGTTGTGATTCAAGCAGAGTTTGTACTTTCTCAACCGCTCGAATAACTTTGACAGGTGAGTCACATGTTCCTCATCTGTTTTAGATTTGGCAATCATATCATCGACATATACCTCGATTTCTTTGTGTATCATGTCATGAAACAGAGTAGTCATTGCCCTTTGATAGGTTGCCCCGACGTTCTTCAAACCGAACGACATTAACTTGTAACAAAAGGTACCCCATGGGGTAATGAATGAAGTTTTATCCATGTCTTTCGGCTCCATTTTTATCTGATTATAGCCCGAGAATCCATCCATGAAGGAGAAAACTTTGAATTTCGTTGTACTATCTACCAGCATATCAATGTGTGTTAAGGGAAATTCATCTTTTGGACTGGCCTTGTTTAGATCCATGTAGTCCACACACATTCTGACCTTTTCGTCCTTTTTCGGAACTGGTATGATGTTGGCTAACCATTGAGGATATTCTGATGTGGCGAGGAAACCCGCGTCAATCTGTTTCTGTACTTCCTCTTTGATTTTGATGGCCATGTCTGGATGAGTTCTTCTCTACCTCTGTTTTACTGGCGGACATTCTGATCTTAATGGTAGATAATGTTCCACGATGCTGGTATCCAACCCTGGCATGTCCTGATATGACCAAGCGAATATATCTGGAAACTCTTTGAGAAGCTTTATCAAATCTCTTTTGACAGTTGGACTGAGCAGTGCCCCAATCTTGACAATTGGACTGACAGTTTGAAAGTGACTGAATCAAGACATGGCTTGAAAAATGCAAAAAAGTCCAATTTTGAGGTATTGAGAGGGGACTTTGTGATTTTGGTGTTACAAGTCACATGTGAGAGTTTGGACAGCTTAGATATGACATATTGGATGTGTTTGGATCATAAGCTGTGATGGAAATGCTCTCTAACTCAAAAACTCAGAGATACCTTGCAAAAGAAGGCATTTTGGCCTAGAGAAAGGAATTTTGAGGAAAGCATCAGTTTGGTTGCTTTGGTGTACTCAAACTGATCACAATTGATGTCTATTTATAGTGTGTCAAGTTTGTTTTGGCATCAATAGTGAATGGAGGCTGCAGCAGGCCTTTGGCCAATGTTATGCAAAAGGAATCTCAAGTCTCCTCTAGCCATTGACTTGAGATTAGGGTGCAGGCTTTGTAGCTTTGGTTCAGATATAAACTTGGACTGAATTCAGTTGGAATTGGCTTAGTTCATGCCACCTTGGTGCATCCATTGAATGCTTGAAAACAAAATTGAAGCCTTGGCCTCTTTTTAGCTCTTTTAGGTTTGGCATGCTACTTGTAGATTCATGGACTTGTGAGGCTTGGAGATTAGATCACCCTCTTTGGATTTGATCCTCAGATGTGTCCAAATTGATGACAAGGCTTGCACTTATCTGATTTTGCCAAATCGAGCAAAAGTGCAAAATTTTGCCTTGTGAAAATCAGTCCATGATGCCATGTTTCAAGGGTTGTATCTCCTTGCTCAAATGGAATTTGGAGATGATATGGTACTTCTTGGAAAGCCCTCATGGCGTACTTTAACTTTGATGTTCAAGGATAGACCTGGTTCAGTTTGGATCCAAGTGAAAAATGCCCTTACATTTATGAAAAAGTCAGACAGATTCTGACTTAGTGAAAATTTCACTAAGTATTGGAAAAAGTGGCATTTCATGTTTTCAGCCATTTTGATCATTCCATAATTAAAAATCCATGAGGAATTGGAATGAGGTGTAGTTGACAATTTTAAAGTAGGCCATGAGAGCTACAAATCCATCTTTGGATCATCCAAATGGTTGCTTGGATCTCAAGTTATGATCCTTGGAAGTTGGTACCCTAACCATTTTGTTCTATAACTTAGAAAAACTCTTAAGTTTTTTATGGTTACTCCTTTTACAAGTTAACTCATTTTCTTTGATTTTTCTTGATGAATGATGATTCAAATCACATATTAACATTTTTTTAGGGTTAAGGAACCTTGGTTGACCAAAAAATAAAAAGTCAAACTTTGACTTTTTGTACAGTTGACTTTTTCAACAGATGAAATCTTAACTGTGCGATCCTCTATGAAATCAAGTCCTTGTCCTAAATCAAACTTAATGGAGGGATTCCATAGGTGTTATAGGGTGTATTGACTTATGTCCCAAAGTTTGGGAGCATGTCTTGGTCAAAAGTCAATGGCACAGTTGACTTTTTCCTCAAAACCCTAATTGTGGTCCTGATGAATTTGAAACTTGTAGACCAAGCTTCTTGGATCAATCCATTGTTACAAATGGACCAATGTAGTGTATTGGAGACCCTCAAATCATGTCTTGAGGTCTTGGCTCATGTTTTGTCCCAAAAGTCAACTTCGGGGTGAATTAGGTCAAGAAACCCTAATTCCTGATTTTTAATGAATGCATCCCCTGAGGTTAAATTGACTTGGTGATTGGGTCCATGAGGTCCCTTAGAGTATCTTAGGTTATGTTTTGAGGCACTGGCTCATGTCCAGATGAAAATTTTCATCTGGAGGCCTCAGTCGACCAAAACCCTAATTTGGTGACACTAGTGATCTTGAGGCTTGATCCACTTGGAATGTTGCAACCATGTGCTTGATTCTTGATGTGGGAGTCCTCTTGATCCTTTGTGGATGTTTGAGAGGTTAGACATGTTGAAGATCATGTCATTTCTTGATTGATCCTTTGTCTAAGTGCTCTGAGAGGGCTTAAAACCCTAATCCTTGATTGTAGTGAATGCTCACCCATCTTTGGGGAGACTGCTAAGTGTGAAAGTTCATCCACATTGTGATGATGATTTATAAAATGATGGGAAATATTGGTGGTCAAAATATGGGGTATGACACATATGTCATGGTCTCAAGAGATTAGGTCAAGAGAAATCAAGAAGGGATCAACTGGTCAAGAGTTGTGGAAATAGGGTTTCAACCTGAAGAATTATTAAAGAACCTTGTCGTGATCAGGCAATATCTTAAAGGGTTCACCAACCATTTGAGCCCACATACTTTCAAGAGGTCTTATTCAACAAGAAATCAAGTGTGTTTGGTTCCTATTACAAGTACCTTGAGCCACAAGTTCTTTATACCTCAAACTAGGGTTTTGGTCAAGAAAGTCAACCATTGCCTTTGATGTTGATCAAGATATGCCCCTAAGTCTTGGGACATGATTCCATGTGATACTAGACATCCTTAGAGGCCATCTATGGGCCTTGGAAGAGATTGAAGAAGCAAGATCATCAGAGATCATCCAGTTGTATTCTTGAGGAAATTAGGGTTTTGACTAAGCCCTTTTGATTTATAAGATTTTGATCTTAAAATGAATCATTCAAGTCTTTCTCCATCAAGACATGTCTAATTGTTGAGTTAGGGCATGAGAAGTCAATTTTTGAGAGGTTTCTTGCAAAGAGGGCAATGCTTGGTCCTTGAAACTTTCTAAGTGTGGAAAATTCACTCCTTGTGCAAAATTGGGAATGCCATAACTTTCAAACTACACATCCAAATTGAGTGACTCAAAGCTCAAATGGAAGCTCTTTCCATAAACTTCAAAGTGTATTAGAGGATCTTTCTTCAAAAAAACGTATGGTTTTTAAGTTATGAGACTTGGAAGATAATATGCCTTCATGGTTTTTAAGTACTTGTGGGAAGAAATTGTAAACACATCATGTTATGTTCATAATAGAATATATATTAGACCTATTTTGAACAAAAATTCATATGAGCTTTTTAAAGGAAGAAATTCAAGTATTTCTTATTTTCATCAGTTTGGATGTACATGTTACATCTTAAACAACACAGTATATCTAAAAAAAATTGATGCCAAAGCTTAAAAGGGTATCTTCTTAGGATACTCTGAACGCTCAAAGGCATACATAGTGTATAACTCTGAAATCAAAATGGTTGAAGAGTCAATACACATCAACTTTGATGACAAAAAGTCTGACAATAAAATTGCAGAGCTAGTTGAAAGTTTTTCAGAATTTCATGTATCTAAAGACACTTCAGAAGCTGGTGATTCAGAAGCCACAAAACCTGTAGAAGCTGAATGTCTAGAAGCTGGTGGTCTAGAAGCTAATCCAACTTCTGAAGGTCATCCATAGGAAGAAGCTTTTGAATAAGATCATGATGGCTCACAAGAGGAAACACAATCCAAGAAGACATTCAAGTACAAGTCTTCACATTTAGAAGAGATAATCATTAGAAATAAATATAGTCCTCTAAAGACAAGATTTGCATTCAAAGATGAATATTCAATGTTATGACTCGTCTCTATGATTAAACTTACTTTTGTTGATGAAGAACTATCTCATGATGGCTGAATTGTGGTAATGTAAGAAGAGTTGAATCAGTTTTAAAGAAATAATGTTTGGGACCTGATACCCAAACCTCATCAGAAGAACATTATTGGAACAAAATGGATCTTCAAAAACAAGCTTAATGAGCAATGTGAAGTGGTAAGGAAGAAAGGTAAACTTGTAGCTCAAGGCTACAATCAACAAGAAGGTATTGATTTCTGTGAAGCCTTTGAACTTGTTGGAAGGTTAGAGGAAATCAGACTACTTTTATCTTATGCTATTAATCATAATATCACTTTATATCAAATGGATGTTAAAAGTCCATTTTTAAATGGTGTTATTTCTGAAGAAGTGTATGTCAAACAACTACCTGGATTTGAGGATTCAATTGACCCAGAACATGTCTTTAAACTTAAGAAATCACTCTATAACCATAAACAAGCTCCCAGAGCTTAGTATGAGAGACTACGTAACTTTCTATTAGAGAATGATTTTCAAAAAGAATGAGTTGACATTACACTGTTCAGAAAGAAACTTACAAATGACATATATCTTAATTGTTCAAGTATATGTTGATGATATCATTTTTGTTCTATTAATGCTATTCTATGCGAAGAGTTTTCTGAGTTAAAGCAGATTGAATTTGAAATGAGTATGATGGGAGAGCTGAAATTTTTTCTTGGAATTTAAATCATCCAATGCAAGGATGAAGTATATGTTCATCAAACTAAAAGTACACAATGGAGCTTCTGAGTATGAATGGCTATTTCAATTCTATTATGTTTGGTAGCTGCTAGAGTAAATGTTTAAGATCAAGAGTATGAACGAGGAATGATATGGAAAATAGAAGAAAAAATGTTTATATTTTGCTTTGCTAACTGATATTTCGAATAGAGGGAGAAGAAGTCGAATGACCTAAGGGTATTGAGAAGTTTAGTTGAAACTAGCAAAGTAATTCTCACTAACAGAGGGATTTAGTGATGCACATAGACTGCATCAGGAGAATTTTCTTTGGATTTTAAGCTGAATGTCATAGTCAGCTGGATCAGTTGGTTAATTTAGTGTACCTTAATTTCTTTAGTGTACTGAGAAGTTATTCAAATTGCAAGAATTGATATAGGATTAGACGCAAGAAAATTCTATTAACAATATGTTCAAATGTATTTTCAAGTCATTTAGTCTGTAAATATTAATATGAAAGAGATTTGCATTGTATTATATTGCTGATGTGACTTTGTATAGTCTAGCCTGCAAGTAGGGGTGGGAATAGGCTAGGCCGAGCTAGGCTTTGCCAAGCCTGAGCCTGGCCTGCTAAAAAATTCAAAGCCTAAGCCTGGCCTGTAGCCTATCATAGGCTTATTTTTAGGCCTAAGCCTGGCCTTTTCGAAGGCCTGATTAGCCTACTAGCCTATTTAAAAGCCTACTTCATTTGAACATCTGTAAATAAGAAATTCAACTAATGTTAAGTAGACTAACAAGTTAAAAGATCAATGAGATTAAATGTTTGTTTTCATTGTCTCGTTCAAGTTTTCTTATTAGCATAAGTTTGGTGATACTATTTGTTGAAGATAACTTATGAGAAAAACTTATGACAACAACTTATGACATCGTTTATAATGTTTTTTCAACTTATTTTCATAAGTTCTTCAAGATAACTAAGTTTTATTTTCGTATTTTAGTTCAAAGTACAAAATAGAATATAATAATAATAAATTTATTGATTTTTTCTTAAATAGGCCAGCCTGATAGGCTTAAAAGGCTTTTCTTACGGCCTGTGGCCTAGCCTCTTTAGCTAAATAGGCTTATAAAAAAGTCTAGGTCTTTTCTATTTAAGAAAAAGTCTGGTCTGGCCTGGCCTGAACCTATGTAGGCTAGGCCGTAGGCCCCTATTAGTTGGTCTGGCCTATTCCCATCCCTACCAGCGAGCACATCATCGAGTGAGTATTCTACAACACTTCTTAGAAAGTGGGTAGTTGCCCCTTACAGTGATGTTGAACTCAGATTGTTTGAACTCCCTTTAATATTATTTTGCATGTAAAAAAAACTATCGAAGTACATCAAGATTAATACAACACTTATATAATATATATAACACATATAGTATATGCAACAGTACATATCTCATTCATGTATAGATTCCAACTCTAAAGTTGAGTATTTTGTCGGGATTTCAGCAACTTTGAAAGTACTTGAGTTAGTAGGATTTGGGGGTACAACCAAATTTTCTTCTTCTAAATTCTTTAACATTCGAAGCACAACTTTTATAGATGGGCGGTTTATTGCATGCCACTGAATGCACCACAGTCCTACAATTGCAAGTTTCTTTAATATTATATCATTTTCTTCTCCCTCAATTTTCACTTGCACATCTTTCTCTTCAAAGAGATTGTGAATCCATTCTGGATATAGAACTTGAGAATTTTCGTCAGACAACTGACTTATATTCTTTCTTCCTCCAACCATTTCTAGTAGTAACATCCCATAACTATATATGTCTGCTTTATACGATATATTTCCAAAGTTTCTCTAAAATACTTCAGGTGCAATGTATCCCAAAGTTCCTCTTGCAGCAGTTACGGAAACAGCGCTTTGATCTTTAGAACATAATTTAGCCAAACCAAAATCTGTAATTTTGGGAAGTAACTTGTCGTCTAATAACACATTGTGCGGATTAATATCAAAGTGAAGGATTTGTTGATCACAACTCATATGAAGATACTCAATACCCTTTGCTATGCCGATAGCAATTTGATGTAATTTCTCCCAGCCGAGAAAACGGTCCTTGTCATCAGGTCGGGTTATAAATTTTTGTAATGAACCGTTTGAAAAGAAATTGTAAACAAGAGCACGATAGCATCCATCTGCACAAAATCCAAGCAAGCGAACCACATTAATGTGATGAACTTTTCCCATTGCTTTCACTTCATTAATGAATTCTTTTCCATCACCCTCTGTGTTGTTAAGCATCTTCACAGCCACGAGAATTTCATTAGATAGTTTACCTTTGAAAACCGCTCCATGAGCTCCTTCACCCAACTTTTCTCTAAAATTATTGGTAACCCTCTTTATATCGGCATACGAGAATCTTGCAGGATTGAGCGCTCTGTATTCCTCTAAGAATTTTTCAATTCTAGTCTCATCCCCACTTTTCATTTTAAAATAGTTATAGACACGCAAACATGTTGTAAGAATCAATGTCACCAAAATCAAACCAACAAACGAAACTGCACAAAACAACACTACTTGAGTAATTCTTTTTGAATAACAAATATAATAAGTCAATTTTAACTACCCCAAATAAAAACATCACACATTATAAGACCTTGAAGAAAAATCTTTAAAAATAAAAATGAAAGCAATGGGCTATGAATCTGTATTAGCCCTTTAAATGTATGGAATGTGAATGATTGTTATTTGAAGTGGTACTTGGTTAAACTTTGATAAGGTCACTAATACTATTATGGTGGATGAGTCTCCCTAAGTAATGTGATGAGAAGTAAGTGTTTTAAAAACTTTTTACCGATATTAAAACCAAACAAATAAAATATACATACTTTTATAATCCATAAATAAAAAGTGAAGAAATATTTCTCACCTGTGACATATAGAATTATTTTCTTAGTTGGTTTGTGATGACGGTCAAAACATTCTGTCTCATCTTCTGTTCCATTGGTTTTCAGTTTACACATCTTGCCATCTATTTCACACTTCATACAATTGGGTTTTGACCATGTCAAATACAAAGAATTATCATATTCCAAATTTGTAGGCGGGTACACCGGTGAGGAAATAATATCTAAAGTCTTGGTGCAAAGTAGAGGATCCAAATCTGAATCAAGTAGTGTATCTGAAGAATCAACAGCATGAACTGGGCAGGATAGTGAGCTACAATGGAGGAAAGTGAAGTTATAAGTGGTATCGGATTTCTCATCTAATTGAAAGGGAGAAGTTTGTGATTGAAAGAGCTTTAAAAACTGTCGTGGAAGGCAATTTTCAGGGTCAGATACTCGTAATTGGTGGCCTAGATAATCTATGTTTATGACTTCGAGTACAACTGAACCAGAATGTGAAGGAATCTCAATTAGTGTTTTGTGTTTGTCTGAACAAGTAAGACCAAAGCCGGTATAACTGCATCCATTTTCTGTTTCACTGTCTTTAAGTCGGACGGGAAATCGTATGGCCGGGCCGTGACATCCGCATCTGGAATCCTTCCCGCTACAACCATTAACTTGCCATATAACTCTGCTGCAAATCAGTATGAGAATTATGACCACCATCATATTTGAAGTTACCATTTTAGCACTTATTGATACTTGAATAATATAACTATTATGCCCTGAGAATTGAATACTGTGTTTGATGTCTTTTTAATGTGGAAACTCATTTATTGCATTGAAAAGTCCAGCGATGAAAATTGAGCTATTCAAATCAAACGCGTAATTAAACAATTTTCAATGTGGATCAAAAATTTTTTTTTTTTTTGTAAGGAATGTGGGTCAATTTTGCTTCTAACTACTTGACACCAAATAAAATATATATTAAATATACAAAGTTGGACGTTTCTACGTGGTTCAATAGAAACTAGTGATTGATTTACACTAGCTATGATAAGTTGTGTATTTAGGGGGGAGTGTGAGTCAACTATGTTGAAGACTAATGGAAAACTTAGCTGACTCTATGTGCAAGTTGTAGCAAACTTTATGATTGTTGGGTTAAGATTGTCTACACCAATTTTATGTTTGTTGACCGACTATTAACAACTAAAGGGATTGATCGATCAAAATCTCTTGTTGATATTAAACAGTATTGTATCCTTTTAAATTATTTAATATTTGTGTTACTCTTGATTTTAATATATTTTTAAGACTTACTCGTTTTAGATTTAACGACCAAATTCATTTGTAATTTGAGTGTGAAGAGGAAGTGTGACGTTCTAATTTTTATTTGTTGTTATAAAATTAAGTAAATAGTTTACGTAATTTTATACCTTCCAAAAAGAATTAAAAATAGTTTTCAACTGTAAATTTAAATGAAAAGAATTGTATTGTTTTACGTAAGATGTATTTGTAAGCCAATTTTTTTAATTTGGTGCAATCTTCTAGTTTTGGGGAGGAAACTACTTTTTGTGTGTTAGAATAACATAAGACCAGCAAATTATCTTTTATTATAGTCATTTTATTTAGGATTAATATCCCTCAAATTATCTTTTATTATAGTCATTTTATTTAGGATTAATATCCCTTTTGCCCCCTGCCATATATGCGAAATCTCAAAAACAACTCTGTAAAAAAAAACATAGATTTCATCCCTGCCATTTGTAGATTCCCTCGTTTTGCCCCCTAAGTAGATTTGGTCAACAAAATTGATGACATGGCAGCTTACATGGGACGCCTTCCACCACTAGGCCATCTTGATTGTTTTGTTATATTATCCTTTTGAAAATTATATATTACATTATAAATCTGAACTAGGATTAATTATGAATTATTAATCTGAACTATTAATCTAAATATTAATAATGAATTATATATTAATATTAATACTAAAATAAAACGTTAATTAATTAATTACTGTAAATTTAATATTAATAAGTTAAATTAATATTAATATTAATTTTAATATTGAATTATTTAATATTAAAACGTTAATTAATACTAAATTATTAGTGTTAAATAAATGAATCATTTTTATTTAATAATTTTTTAGCTAATGAAATTATTAGCGTTAAATTATTTTAACTGAACTAATGAATATTTTAGTTACAAATAGTTATTATTTTTTACAAATATCTTAACTATTTATAAATATTTAGCTTTTATTTACAGTAATTACTATTTATAAATATTTAGTTATTATTTAGTTTAATAAGCTGAAATTATTATTTAGTTATTATTTACTGTAATTAATAATTATTAAAATATAAATAATAATTTAGTAAATGTGTTTTAATATTAATACTTAGTAAATATTTAAAATTTAGCTACAATATAGTTACAATATTTATAATATGTAAAAAAATTATAGTTACAGTATAATATTTACAATATGTTATTTAACTATATTCTAATAATAGTTATAGTATATATAATATAGCTATAATATATTTTAATAATACTTGATGAAAATGAAAACAAGTATGTAAACGTATAATATGTATGTTTAAACGCAATTAAAATATAAGATAAAGGCTATAGTCTAGTGGTAGGTGCTTAACCTTTGAAACAAAAGGGGGTGGGTTCAATCCTTGTAGTGAGCAATTTTTTGAATTTTTGAATTTTAAGCATTTTAACATGCAATCAATAAAATATTAATATAAATGCCACGCGTGTAATTAAATAAATAAAAAATAAAAAAAGCCAATAAAGCAGCGTCATGTCATCAATTTTGTTGACCAAATCTACTCAGGGGGCAAAACGAGAGAATCTACAAATGGCAGGGATGGAATCTGTGTTTTTTTTTTACAGGGTTGTTTTTGGGATTTCGCCTATATGGCAGGGGGCAAAAGGGGTATTAACCATTTTATTTATGTTTTATAATATTTTAACTTTGCATCATATAAAATTCAGTTTTATTATCTTTTGATTTTATTTAAAAAGGGAGTTATATTCTAATATTTTTTATTTTTTAATTTTGAAGATGAAATTATTTTAAAGGGGTAAGAATTTTATTATCTATATATCTTATTACATTTTAATTATTTGTTTAATTAATAATTATCTTAGTTAATTAATAATATTACAATTAATCTTAACTAATTGTGTTTTCATTATTTTATGATAATTTTATATATGTTTATTGAATTTAATCATTAATATTAAAAGTCAATATTATATTGATCATCCAAATATTTTAATAATTTTATAAATATAATAGTATTTCAATATGAGTGACTAAAAAAATTAATTTTAAGCGAGTAAAATAAATATGTGAAGTGCATTTTATTTAAATAAATAATGTATTATGAAAAATGAGAGTGTGATTTAGTAAATAAATTGGCCAAGTCCATGTGTTAATCAACAAAAAAAGGAGAAAAAAAAGAAAGAAATACAAAAACCTAATTTAATGGTACAATAATTTTAGTTCTAAAAAAAACAAAAACAGAGCCAGAGGAAGAAAATTGTGCGCTCTAAAAAGTGAAGAAAATTTTGTTTTGATATCAAATCAGTTGTGTGCAAAAGTTTTTTCAATTCGTTCCAAATTTAAGTATGTTATTTCTATTAATTATTAGGTTAAATATTTAAATTTATTTTATTTTTCATATATTCTTTTAACTCATTTAAGATACTATTTTCTCATTAGATTAACATCGTTATTTTATTTGTAGGGTTAATAGTCATTTTGTCCCCTGCCATATAGGTGATTTTCGAAAAATCCTCCTGTAAAAAAAAAACTTGCAAAAAAAACCCTAACATTTGAAGATTCTCTCAATTTTGACCTTCATCACATCCAGTCACCAAAAACCTGCCATTTTGACCCCTGCCATTTTGGCAGCGTTTTTATTTTGACCACTGCCGTTTTGAAAGCGTTTTTATTTTGACCCCTGCCATTTTGGCAGCGTTTTTATTTTGACCTCTGTCACATCAGCTTTTTTGGTGACTGAATGTGGTGAAGGTCAAAATTGAGAGAATCTTCAAATGTTAGGGTTTTTTTTTGCAAGTTTTTTTTACAGGGGGTTTTTCGAAAATCGCCTATATGGCAGGGGGCAAAATGACTATTAACCCTTATTTGTATCTTCATCTTTGTAACTCTGATTCGGGCAAAACCAACGTCAAAACGACCGAGTGAACATAATCTATATTCTCCTCAAGTTTAGTTTCTGTTTTGAGGTAAGTTTACTTTACCTAATTTTGAAATTTTCATTTTTAGTGTGTATTTAAATATTATATTTTTAATCGTTATTCATAAACCCTACTAAAAAACGTGTAAACAACAACGACATGGTCACCACGGTTCTTCCCTACACCGTGGTGACATCTCTAAACTAAGGCGCTATCATTTTATTTTTGTTTTTTGATTAAAAATTATTTGTATATAACAACGGTTGAAGAGCCAACTGTGGTGATAACATTAAGCTTTCATGGGTTCGAACCTCAGCTCCCTCATATATATTATTTCTTTAATGTTAAGGCGCACCTTTTCTTTTTTATTTATTTTTAAATAAAAAACTTAAAGGGTTATGACTACGGTTGTTGAGTTCCACCGTCGTGATATATTTTGTTTTTTATTTAAAAATTTTAATTGTAAATTTAACTCTGGCGCTTCTTTATGAAATTTCACTATGAAAGTAATATATCATAACGGTAGCTAGTATTGACCGTCGTGGTAGCATTATAGTAATATACACTCCTAGTTAGCTTGTCTCTTCAGTATCCATTGATAATAGAAACTAGCTGATGAAACAATACATGATTTCATCCCTAAACCCTAACATTCAATACTCTGAAACAATACACCATTTCAACCAAAACACCATCGTTCTTCAATTTCCATTCTTCAGTATCCTGTCATTTTCGTCATCATCGTCAAGGAGGTTGATAAGACCATCACGATCGTGACATCGAGAAGGAAGAGTACACCGTCAAGAAGGAAGACAACAACAACACCGTCGTTGCTTTAAGGAAGAAAGACAACACAACACCAACACCAACATCATTTACTTAGTCATCACGTTTAGGGTACGTAAAATATTTTCACCATGCATCTACAGTAAACTTCATTTGCCATTGTTGTTGTTGTTGTTGTTTATGTTGTAGTTGTTGTTTATGTTCTTGTTGTTCATGTTGTTGTTGTTGTTCATGTTGTTGTTGTTGTTTTCGAACATAGATGTCGACCTTGTCGAGTTCAACATCTGATACTAGCGAAGAAACTCAAACATATGAGAGTTGTGCGAACGAAACCCAGATAAATGATACTCTATCGAAAAGATCACAAAGAGGTGTCACAATGATGCCCCAATTCACTTCAGTCTGCAACTCATCAGGTGAAAAAATTCTGATCGAGTTTGATTCGTTCTACAGAGTAGTGGATTGTGAACATTACTCTACTTTTAAGAGTTATGTTGCGTTCCTTGCACGTAGCAAAATGAGTATACTGATAGATGATTGGAAACAAGTGGATGATAAAGTCAAAGAAAACATATGGACAGATGTTAAGGTATTACATACTATAATTTTCATATATTCGATATCACTACCTATAATTTCTAATACATACTTATATATTGATTTAAATGTATGTAGTTGAATTTTGAGTTTATCGATGACTCAAAGTTGAAAAAACAGTGGATATCTTATGCCGGTACTCGTTGGAAGGGATTTAAGTCCCAACTCACAGCTGACTACATTAGGAAGCCTAAGAGCGGTCTTGCTCGTCCATGGATTTGATATAGTTTTATATCGAAGAAGCAATGGAACAAGTTTGCGAAGATACGTCGTTCTGAGGAATTCAAGGTTAGTACTAGTCTTGTGTAACTTTTAATGTTATGCTAATGACTTATTGATACTAATCATTATAATTTTTACTATGTTAATAAAAGGTTAAAAGCAATGTAGGAATCTAAAATAAGGCGAAGAACATGTACCCCCATAGATTGTCTCGTGGGGGTTATTGGAAACTTGAGAAAAGAATCATGCTCTAAAAACAAACACAAACAGGAGATGATCGCATCCCATCTCCACCTTCAAGACATGAGAAATGGAAGATGGTTAGATTAAGACCCAATGGAGAGTACACCTCTGAGGCGTCAAGAGTAGTTGCTGAGAAAATTGTAAGTATGATTTGTTTTGCTTATGTTATTTGTTATTTAAATGCGTTGGTAACAAATATGTAAGTTGCTCATGTTGTGTAGGATAAGTTGGTTGAGGCGGCCCGTGAAGGCACATTTGTTCCAGAAGCACGACATGACATATTAGTAGAAGCTATTGGAACAAATGAGTATGGTGGGCGTTTCCGTGGTGTTGGAGAAGGTTTCGGCTTGAGGACATGCTTTGGGTCTCAAAGAAAAAGTACTGAAAACCCGAAATTTATTGCACAAAGACAAAAGATTGAAAATGTTGAGAAGCAATTGGAAGAACAACGGAGGATGTTAGAAGAGGAGAAGGAAAAAAGGGAGAAAGATATGGAAAAGTTTCAAGAGTTGTATTTGGTATGTGCTTTACTTGATATGTTAGTGTTTTATTGGAAATGTGTGATATATATTGTGCTTATTTTTGTTTTATGTTCTAATTGAATATTATGATGTAGAGGTTAAGTGAAAACCTCGAACAATGTACAAATGAAGATCATCGTTATGTTGATGGTGATGATGATGATGATGATCAAACTCCAAGTAGAAGTGTTGTACGTCATGCTTCTACCAAAGGAAGTAATTGTTCAGCCCCTCCAGATAAGCGCAATGACATAATAGACCCTAACACAAGTGAAATCACCACGCTATACTTGAGCGTTGCGGTGATAAATGATACGAAGCCTCTCCCGCTAGAACATTGTCCATATTTGGAGTTATTTTATTACAGTCCTGAGGATTTAAGGGATTTTCTCGGTGAGTATAAGTGGCTGGACATAGGGATATTGCAAGTGTGGTGCACGTAAGTATATAGTTGTTTGTACATGTCATTATACAATATTATCATTTATTGTATTTCCTCCCTTAATTTATTCATTTTCTTTAACCATTTAAGTACATTCACCATGTTTGTATAGAGTTGAATAAATCAAGTCTTTATGGAATCTTGGATCCGCTCTTTATTTGATGGGCGTTTAATCATCCAAGAGACATTCTAGATTACTTGAAAAAATGGTTAAATGAGGGAGGAAAAGAATGTTACTTAGCACCATTTCTCTGTTCGTAAGTGTTGCGGTGAGAATTGGATAACAAGCTATTAATTAACTTGCATCACGTATCTTTGAAATTCACCACCGAGCTTTGATTTATAAATTCACCACCGAGCTTTGATTTATCCAAAGGAAAGGGTAAAGTTCGAAGAAAACCCTAAAAGGATCTAGGTTCGGGGGTTGGTTATACTAAGGGAAGGTATTAGCACCCTAAGTATCTGTAGTACTCTACAAGAACCTCTTGTTTATGTTTGTGTTATGTTATGTTTGCTTGCTAAGAATCTGCTAAGGGTAAAGGTAAAGACCTATGGGTATGTTCACTAAGTTTGCTCGCCAAGACATCGCATCTTGTGCCTACATATCTGACTAAAGAATCAGAGCAACCGTAGTTCACCTAACTAAGGGTGAAGGAGGAACCATTGACTGTGGCCAAAGTTCAAAGGGGAATGAGTATGAGCTCATGTAGAGTTTAAGAAACTCTCTAAGTCTAAGTTGTGATGGGGGGAAGTGAATACTCAAGATGATGAGTTCACATAGAGTCCAAGAACTCTAACTTAATTCTAAGTTGTAAGATTGAGTGGCTATGAGGCCAAGGGAGAAGGTGGCCATGACTATGAGGTCAAAGTTGGTATCCTATGACTATGAGGTCAAGGAGGGAGGTGGCTATGACTATGAGGTCAAAGCTGGTAGGTGGTTATGACTATGAGGTCAAAGCTGGTAAGTGGCTATGACTATGAGGTCAAAGCTGGTAAGTGGCCATGACTATGAGGTCAAGGCTGGTAGGTGGCTATGACTACGAGGTCAATGCTGGTACGTGGCTATGACTATGAGGTCAAAGCTAAGCTTTCTATGACTTTGAGGTCAATAGAGAGACTTTCTTTTGGAAGGAAGGGGGATATCAACTTATGAATCAAGAGTTGAATGAACAATATGATATCAATGATTCAAAGACAGGAAACATTTAATCAAATATGTGCAATCAATCTTCCAAACATGAACATGTCAAACATGGGTAAGTGAACACAAGTACGGCAGGTATAACATTATCAAGGCTTAAAATCAGAAACATGTTAAGTTATGAGAATAAGCGACTAAAACCAATACATACAGACAATGTTTTAATAAAATGATAATGTTCGGGATTCAGAAACAAATCACAGTCAAACATTTCACATACCACAGAAAATTCAAAAACTTAAAGTTTTCAGGGGGCAGTTGATGATTTTCCATAAAAGTCTAAAGACCGAATTTTGTTTTGAAATTTTTAGAAATAAAACAACAAATATTTTTTGTTTTGAAGTTTAGAAAGGAAGTAACAAAATGGTAGTTGAAATAAATAAATAAATAAAATAAAATAAAAAGTTGAAGTGGCAGTCGTCATTTAAAAAGTGCCACAATGTATGGCAAGTGCCATAACATTGTGGCAGGCGCCATAGCCACAAAACCAAAGCATGGCATGCGCCACATTTTCATGGCCAGTGCCATGGAAAGTGTGGCAGGCGCCATCATACCATGAATAAAAAGAGTCCATTTTCTTAAAGGCAGGCAATGTTTACTCATAACAAGTGCCTGCAAAATGGGTGGCGGGTGCCATGAATTTCCCTCTTTTTTTTTTCAAACAACAATCCTAACCCAGTTCATGATAAAATCAACAAAATTTTTCACATTACGATTTACCACATTTATTCAAGAATTAGTCACTAACATGATAACAAATATGATAACAGCATGGAGTAAGGATCATGGCATTTTGAAAAATGAAGTAAAGAAAGAATGAGTGTTACCTATTGGAGATGGTCCACTGCCTCTTCACAAATACGAGTTAAAAAATTGATGAGCTTCTCCTCCAAAGTTCCAGTAAATTTACAAGAATAAGTGAGGGAGGAAAAGAGAGTATTCAACCTCTATTTTTTGGGGTGAATACTGGTGTCCTTTGAGAAGAGGTTTGAGCCTCTATTTATAGGGAAAACTGGAGGTATGGTCTGATTTTTCATATTGGCCAAAACACCCTTTTTCATATTTTCTTCGTGCAAGTGAGCTGGCTGAGATTTGAAAAATCTTCAAGGCACGACGACTGATCAGAATGGTAGGTTGCTTTTGTGTGCTGATGGGAGAGGGGCCATGCTTCTGAAAAGTTTCTCTTACGTCAAACCGTCCACTTGTATCCGTTTCTGATTAAAACCTATTATTATATTTTTCTTAAGTGTGCTTGAAAAAAAATGCAGAATCACAAAATAAAAATAAAATGGAAAAGTGCCACAAAGTACTATGGCAGGCGCCACACTTCTTGTGTGGTGGGCACCATACTTTCTTAAGGTGGTGGGCGCCATGTATAGTGTGGTGGGCGCTACCACATTGTTCTTTCTTTTCTTTTTCCTTTTTTTTATTTTTTTTATTTTTCTTCTCTCAAATAAAATAAAATTTACAAGTGCCGATTCCTCATGTCCTCAGTCAATGGTTGATCGTATTAAAACGAGACATGGCTCAGATACTTCATTTTGATCCAATAACATCAGAATCAGAGGCTCGATTTCTTCGGCCAAAACCCTAATTTCCTCAGGAAATCCAATGGATGATCTTTGAGGATCTTGCTTCTTCACTCTCTTCCAAGGCTCATAGATGGCCTCTAAGGATGTCCAGTATCAGGTGAAATCGTATTCCGAAGCTTGGAAATAGGTCTTGATCAAAATTAAAGGCACTGGTTGACGGATGCTGATAAAACCCTAGTTTGAGTCATGCTAAATCTTGTGGCTCAAGGCACTTGTAACAGGAACCAAACACACTTGATTTCTTGTTGAGTGAGATCTCTTGAAAGTATGTGAGCTCAAATGGTTGTATTTGGAGCCTCAGTGGTCCTTCTTGAACAGATAACTTCTCATACCAATCTCAATTCACTGGTGAACACTTGTGATGATTTTATGGAGCCAAAGAATGTCTTAGAAGACCTTGAAACATGTGAGAGTCTGGCTCATTGACTTTTGTTCTCTTTCTTGTGCCAACCTGGCTTTCACAAAAGAAACAAACTAGCAAGATATCGTGGTTAGGTAACAGTGCATGGATGATTGATCCCTACATGTAAGTGCAAGATGTTATGACATCTAAGGGGTAAAATTTGGGGTACAACAGTTGCCCCTATTTAAATAGCTTTACCAAATAACACGAGGAAAGAAGGTCCTCGGGACATCTAGGTAAAAGGTATTCAAATATAGAAAACCGAAATTTTTTGCCTTTAGATGAAATGTAGATGCTAAGGACAAAAAACAGACATGCATATGCTGACATGACATGAACTTCTTGTATGATGATATGATGCCATGGTAGTGCAAAGATGCAGACAAACAAGACACCAGAGAATAAAGAGCAAACTACTGCAGGTGAGCTTACTAGTGAAGGATAAAGGTTAATATCCACGAGGAAGACTCACTGGGGATACAGGATGACCAACAAAAAGACTCACTAGGGAGACTCTGAGGCAACACTGGGGATGGAAAAATAAAGGGGGAAGACCCTAAAGATCCTCACTGGGTATAGGAGCCAGAGAGGTGTTCTCCACTGGGGAAAGATCAGGGAGATGGACGACAGGTTCATATGTGGCCGAACGACACTGGGGGAAAAGAGACACACTCTTACTGGGCATGAAACCAGAAAGAAGACATGATCTCCACTCGGGACCATTTTGCAATAAAAGGATAGACATCAACAAAAAAATTTCTGGGATTTTCTTATACTGAAGAGTTCAAACGGGATCTTCAAGAAAAGCCAGAAAAGATATAGATAAACTTTTGCGCGCCAAAAGATAATGACTGAACTTTAGCTGGGAATAAGGTTAATGAGCCATTAATGATTGGACTCGGGTACCAATATGAGTTGGTTAAGATAACAATATGAGTTGAACTTTGGGTACCAGTATGAGCTGGATTTTGGTTACCAGTATGAGCTGGATTTTGGGTACCAGTATGAGCTGGATTTTGGAATACCAATATGAGCTGGATTTCGAATTTTGGGTTCATATTTGACCAAGGTTCATATCTGACCAAAGTTTTGGTTCATATCTGACCAAAGTTCAAACTTCGGGTTCATATCTGACCTGGTTTCAAACAACGGGTTCACCTTTATCCTGAGTTTAGGTTCACATTTGACCTGGTTTTCAAACTTTGGGTTCACATTTGACCTGAGTTTAGGTTCACGTTTGACCTGGTTTTCAAACTTTAGGTTCACGTATGACCTGAGTTTAGGTTCAAATTTGACCTGGTTTTCAAACTTTGGGTTCACATTTGACCTGAGTTTAGGTTCACATTTGACCTGGTTTTCAAACTTTGGGTTCACATTTGACCTGAGTTTAGGTTCACATTTGACCTGGTTTTCAAACTTTGGGTTCACATTTGACCTGAGTTTAGGTTCACATTTGACCTGAGTTTAGGTTCACATTTGACCTGGCTTTCAAACTTTGGGTTCACATTTGACCTGAGTTTAGGTTCACATTTGACCTGGTTTTCAAACTTTGGGTTCACATTTGACCTGAGTTTAGGTTCACATTTGACCTGGTTTTCAAACTTTGGGTTCACATTTGACCTGAGTTTAGGTTCACATTTGACCTGGTTTTCAAACTTTGGGTTCACATTTGACCTGAGTTTAGGTTCACATTTGACCTGGTTTTCAAACTTTGGGTTCACATTTGACCTGAGTTTAGGTTCACATTTGACCTGGTTTTCAAACTTTGGGTTCACATTTGACCTGAGTTTAGGTTCACATTTGACTTGGTTTTCAAACTTTGGGTTCACATTTGACCTCAGTATAGGTTCACATTTGACCTGGTTTTCAAACTTTGGGTTCACATTTGACCTGATGTTTTTGGTTCATAACTGACCAAGGTTCACATCATCAAAAAAGGGTTGACGGCATATAACATCATCCACGTCAAAGGATTGACAGAATAAAGAAATTAACTTCATTGAAGAGACACCTCGTCAAAGAATTGACGTAAAGAAACGGATCACCAAACATCATCCACGTCAAAGGATTGACGGAATGAAGAAATTTACTTGATCGAAGAGACACCTCGTCAAAGAATTGACGAAAAGAAAAAGAACATCATCCATGTCAAAGGATTGACAGAATGAAGAAATTTACTTGATCGAAGAGACACCACGTCAAAGAATTGACGGAAAGAAAAAGAACATCATCCATGTCAAAGGATTGACAGAATAAAGAAATTGACTTGATCGAAGAGACACCTCGTCAAAGAATTGACAGAAAGGAAAAGATCACCAAACATCATCCACGTCAAAGGATTGACCGAATGAAGAAATTGACTTCATCGAAGAGACACCTCGGAAAGAAAGGGTCACCAAACATCATCCACGTCAAAGGATTGGCGAAATGAAAACCAACTGACATTGTCAAAAGGGTTTACGGAAAGGACACCTCGAACAAGGATCACATCAAATGGGTTGATGGAAAGTGACTGATTGAAGGTAACACCATTGGTAACTGTAAAAGCATGAATAAAACCAAAGACGGGTAAGCTTCTCGTGAGAGAGATTGCCACTTGTCGTTGGGGTATAAATTCCAAAGAGATGTTGATATTACAACACCGCTGGAGAAATAATTTTGTCTTCAATGAGGATCCGTAAAAGATCTTCTGCGAGACATAGTGCAAAATAAATGCACATTCAAAAGTAGGTTCGTAAACTACTCCTGCCAGGGACAAAAATTCGATCTAGGGACAAGCTAGAAAGAAACGGTCAAACAAGACTCCAACCATTGAGGAATGAGCTCGAATGGGGATTTGTCTTATCCAATTATGGAAAAGATAAATGAACCAACCGTCATCCACGAGGATTGAACTCTGTGGGGAACATAGAAAGGATGAGCACTTTATGCCTAGGGTTGACAAATCTATTAGAGAGGATAGACAAACCCAGTCACTTGGGGAGATAAACGCCAAAGTGAACAAAGACAGGTAAACACCAGGAATATAGCAAAATGCATATGAGTGCTTATGCCATGTTTATGCTTATGCTGACAAAACAGACAAGAAGCGAAACTGGAGATGAAATAAACATCTCGACAAAGGATACCCAGCCAAACTCGTCAGATTGGGCCATTACTGGGGATGAACTGTAGAATCAGCTGCACTACTTCAAGGTTACAAACTTCTCTGAGGGAAAAAAGTAATCCACTTGGGGTATAGCGTCATGACTTCACTAGGATTGCCATCACGAGCCTCATCTCTTTATTGGAGGGAAGTCCATGGAGAATTATCAAGATTATCTGAAGTAACAGCTTATTGGGGTGCTAGCAAAAAGATGTCACAAAAGCTTAGTAGTTTTGCATAACTCATCTGTCCCAGATTACATGGTATATCAGAAGAAAATACCAAGAGGATTTTACAGAAGAATTGGCGCACCAAAGGCTTCAATATCTTCAAACTCTTGGGAAGATTCATGAGTCTCGACATAACTGCCCTATCCCAACTGTACTTACAATACAAAATACTCAGACTGCGGTAGAAACAACTGGGGAACAAACTTGCCCCTGTCGGTGGGTCTTTGGAGTCCTCGCCTTGAAACAAACTTGTCATAAGATGACCTCAAGAAAGCTTACCCCAATATTCTGAACTTTGAAGAGTTTTGCCCCTGACTCAATAGCTCTTGGAATGGTGGAATGGCATATCCTTCCGCTTGGTTGCCCCTGACTGAGCTTCCTTTATCAAGTCAAATCCTCTAGCTGGCCGCATTTGTTGGGATTTCTTTGATATTGAATTTTCGTGCAAACAAGTATTATTCATTAAAAATTGGCAATTTCAATGTAACAATCATGCAAGCTTTTGAAATCAAAGTTTATTGATGAAAACTCACACGGTGGAGTGAGTAAATAATCAAACACAACGCAGACCTGGTCATTTATAGAATGACAGATGAAGTGATCAACACACGCAATTTAGCAAAGATCATTAGGAGTCAGGTTAATCAACCTTGTTGTAGTATGCTTTCAAAATAACCATACCTCAATTAGGTCTTTTAAGGGTTGTAACGTGGTCTGGTTCATGGTTTATGAAACAAAGGATAAAGGCTCAAAGTTTATTTGTCCCACCCAATCTTCGTGATTAACTCCAATCCTACGCTCAGTTAACTCAAGCTATACATTCAGGTTCCTATGAATTGATGATAGTTGATGATGCTTCAAAACACCTTGAGCATTCATTACTCCCTTGCGGCATTTGGTTATCCTTTATTGGTGAGGTTTTGAGACCCCTTCTTGTCTTTGCTTGAGATTATGAGACCTCGTCTTCACCTTTGTTGAGGTTATGAGACTTCTTTTTTGTCTTTGTTGAGGTTTTGAGACCTCTTCTTTTCTTTGTTGAGGTTTTGAGACCTCTTCTTGTCTTTGTTGAGGTTTTGAGACCTCTCCTTTTCTTTGTTGAGGTTTTGAGACCTCTTCTTGTCTTTGTTGAGGTTTTGAGACCTCTCCTTTTTTTATTGTCATTTGATTTGAGAGAGATGACTGGTGTCTTACATGAAGCGCTTGCATTAGAATGCATAACCAAGTTAAACTGAGAACTACCATGCCCCAAGGTTGAGATTTACGGGTTTTTTGTGTAAGGAAAGAAAACTCCTACTTCTAGGCTCGAAGGGGTTAACGAGGGATTATCTTCCTTATTTCTCCAGTGTTTGGGAATTGAAACAATGCCTTACATCATCGGCATGGTTTAATTGACAGCATACCACAACAATTATGAACATGAGGTTTTCATCATCCTCCCCAATCTTTGCTTAACAATAATTTGGATAAGTGGAAAGAAACAAGATAAAGATACTTTTTTTTAACATAAAACTAAAATGAGTGAAACGAATGGATTTGATCAAAAGATGCATAAACATTTCATTACTATTGCCAATTTGAAAGTACAATAGCTCATAAGCAAATATAATTCAAACATGCAAAGAAAAATACAACAAAATGCTGAAACAACCAAAAGATTGTCAGCTTTAGGGACATAGGCTTTCCTTTCTTGATTTGCCAAATCGAGACGATCATCTTCAGATTTGACTGTCGAGATCAGTCTGAGAATCTTCGCATCCATTCTCAGCAATTTCTTCCACTTCAGAGTCTGATGAATCCGCTTGATTAGGTGAAGGGTTGTGGATTTGAATGCCTTGAGGCGTGAATGAGATTATATTGGAGTCAAGTAGAGTCTGAACCTTGCTCCTGAGTACCTTACAGTCTTCAGTTGAGTGTCCCCATGCCCCAACATGGTAGTCACATCGGGCGTTGGCGTCAAAGCCTGGCGGGTTGGGAAAAGGCACGGATCTATCTCCTTTGGCACTATTAATCCACTTTTGATTAAATCTGGCAGTATCTGACTGTATGATGGCGGTAAGACCGTTGATACTGAGGAGGTCTTTGATTTGGAGAAGAAAATTGTCTCTGTGGAGAGGATGCTATCTGACGCTGAGATCCAAAAGATTGCTGACTCTGAACACTTGAGTTGCATGAGCGCTGAGGCTGGGGTATCGGAGATTCCCAAGTGGAATTATTTTCTTTCTCCCATTCTTCTTGAGAACTGATTTTTGATTCAATCTCACTAGCTAGGGTGTTTGAGATGCCTCAGATTTTTCCGTTCTTGAGACCGCTCTCAATACGCTCTCCAGCTATTACCAAGTCAGAGAAATTTGATGTCACAATGCTAAACAACTTTTCTCGGTACGGTCCTTGCAAGGTATCCACGAACCAGTCAACCAATTCATTATCCAAGAGTGGTGGTTGAACACGAGCAGCTATTTCTCTCCACCTCTGAGCATATCCTCTAAAGGATTCATTGTCTTCTTGAGATAAGTCTAGCAAATGCAGGCGGCTGGGAGTCAAGTCAAGATTGTAGTTGTATTGCTTCACAAAGGCATTGGCTAGGTCTGACCATGATTGGATGTGATTTCTTTCTAGCTGCATGTACCAATTCAGTGATGCCCCACTCAAACTGTCTTGGAAACAGTGGATCATGAGCTTGTCGTTGCGGACATGTGAAGTCATTTTTCTGCAATACATCACCAAATGATGCTTTGGACAGCTATCCCCTTTGTACTTCTCAAACTTCGGCGTTTTGAACTTAGGAGGTATTACAAGGTCGGGTACCAAACACATGTTCAAAGCATTCAGATCTGCAGTGGCACGACTCTTAATGGCATCAAGCTTTTCTTCCAAGGTACGACATTTTTCCATAATCTCAATGTCTCGTGGGTCCTGGGTTTTAATCACAGGGATTAACTCTCGGGATTTTGGCTCAGAGAATGTGAAGCTACGATATTCCACGGCATTAACTGAAGAGGAACGTCCATTTCGAACAAAGGTATGTTCTTGTATAACCTGATTCTCAACAGGAATCTGCACAGGTTGAGCAACAAAAGTCCTCTGAGTGTTGTCATCTCTCTTTGCCAAGGCTGTCACAGCTTCCACCAACTGATTTTTCAACAAGTCAAAATCTGCTCTGGTCACAAACTGGCTCTGCTCTTCTGAGTTCATGATCCTTCACCAGCTACCTTAAGTCCAATGTTGGCTTCGGGAAGTCAACTGAAGAGTTACAGACAAGGGATGGAGGAGACTCAAGGCTGAGAAATGCAAATGCAAATGCGCGTGTAATGCTTATGCAAGCCAAATGGTTTCAAGAAGCTCAAAAGCAAGTTGCAAACATTTTTGGAAAATTGAAGAGTTTTGTTTTAAAAACCATAATTTTTATTGATTTCTGCAAAGGAAAGAACATCTGAGTTCTTTGAAACCAAAGGGCTATCATGAATGAATGGATGTATGCACAAACGCACATATACAAATAATCACAGATATGCACAAACAAACAAGAGAGGGCTTAGGTTTGAAGATCACGAGCATGGAGCCATGGTCTACCCATCCCAAAAGGTGTGTACTATGGGTTTTTAATCTGCAGAACAGGGTTCTAAAAAGTTCCCAGAGTCGACAACCCATCTTTCGGATATTATCGACTTCCCGAATGGCTCGGTAATCAATAATATTCTCAAGAGAATCTCGTCTGAGTGTAGTATCGCGTAGCAACCAATTCGGGAATAGACTCCCTCATAGTCCTCGCACTACATCCTAATAAGGCCAAGTGGAGTTTGGAGATAACTACGGTTGTCAATATCACTGGCACTTAGGTAGAGAGTAACACGTTTTCACGAATAGACTCGTTCAACATGACTAGACTCTCAAAAGGGCCTCAACTGAGTGATGGTGTCTCAAGTCAACTTTTTCGGGAATTGACTCCCTCAAAGCCTCCTTGAATATACCATCGTCTTATAATAAGTACGCTCAAGTCCGGGTTAGGACTCCACTCAATAGTAGCACCCTACCAAACAGAAGATCCAAGCATAGACAAGTAAATACAAATATGTACAAATATACAAGCAAAACATATAACAAACACAAGCAAAACAAGGTGGGCTTAACCCTCAAATTTATTTTTCCCTAGTGAAGTTGCCATTTCTGTTGCAGTGAGAATTGGATAACAAGATATTATTTAACTTGCATCATGCATCTTTGAAATTCACCACCGAGCTTTGATTTATCCAAAGGAAAGGGTAAAGTTCGAAGAAAACCCTAAGAGGATCTAGGTTTGGGGTTTGGTTATACTAAGGGAAGGTATTAGCACCCTAAGTATCTCTAGTACTCGACTAGAACCTCTTGTTTATGTTTGTGTTATGTTATGTTTGCTTGCTAAGAATCTGCTAAGGGTAAAGGTAAAGACCTATGGGTATGTACACTATGTTTGCTCGCCAAGACATCGCATCTTGTGCCTACGTATCTGACTAAAGAATCAGAGCAACCGTAGTTCACCTAACTAAGGGTGAAGGAGGAACCATTGACTGTGGCCAAAGTTCAAAGGGGAATGAGTATGAGCTCATGTAGAGTTTAAGAAACTCTCTAAGTCTAAGTTGTGATGGGGGGAAGTGAATACTCAAGATGATGAGTTCACATAGAGTCTAAGAACTCTAACTTAATTCTAAGTTGTAAGATTGAGTGGCTATGAGGCCAAGGGAGAAGGTGGCCATGACTATGAGGTCAAGGCTGGTATCCTATGACTATGAGGTCAAGGAGGGAGGTGGCTATGACTATGAGGTTAAAGCTGGTAGGTGGCTATGACTATGAGGTCAAAGCTGGTAAGTGGCCATGACTATGAGGTCAAGGCTGGTAGGTGGCTATGACTATGAGGTCAAGGATGGTAGGTGGCTATGACTATGAGGTCAAAGCTGAGCTTTCTATGACTTTGAGGTCAATAGAGAGACTTCTTTTGGAAGGAAGGGGGATAGAAACTTATGAATCAAGAGTTGAATGAACAATATGATATCAATGATTCAAAGACAGGAAACATTTAATCAAATATGTGCAATCAATCTTCCAAGCATAAACATGTCAAACATGGGTAAGTGAACACAAGTACGGCAGGTATAACATTATCAAAGCTTAAAATCAGAAACATGTTAAGTTATTAGAATAAGCGACTAAAACCAATACGTACAGACAATGTTTTAATAAATTGATAATGTTCAGGATTCAGAAACAAATCACAGTCAAACATTTCACATACCACTGAAAATTCAAAAACTTAAAGTTTTCAGGAGGCAGTTGATGATTTTCCATAAAAGTCTAAAGACCGAATTTTGTTTTGAAATTTTTAGAAATAAAACAACAAATATTTTTTGTTTTGAAGTTTAGAAAGGAAGTAACAAAATGGTAGTTGAAATAAATAAATAAAATAAAATAAAAGAAAAAAGTTAAAGTGGCAGTCGCCATTTAAAAAGTGCCACAATGTATGGCAAGTGCCATAACATTGTGGCAGGCGCCATAACCATAAAACTAAAGCATGGCATGCGCCACACTTTCATGGCTAGTGCCATGGAAAGTGTGGCAGGCGCCACCATACCATGAATAAAAAAAGTTCCTTTTCTCAATGGCAGGAACTGTTCACTCATAACAAGTGCCTGCAAAATGGGTGGCGGGTGCCATGAATTTTTCTTTTTTTTTCCAAACAACAACCCCAACCCAGTTCATGATAAAATCAACAAAATTCTTCACATTACGATTTACCACATTTATTCAAGAATCAGTCACTAAAATGATAACAAATATGATAATAGCATGGAGTAAGGATCATGGCATTTTTGAAAAACGAAGTAAAGAAATAATGAGTGTTACCTAGTGGAGATGGTTCACTACCTCTTCACAAATACGAGTTAAAAAAATGATGAGCTTCTCCTCGAAAGTGCCAGTAAATTTACAAGAATAAGTGAGGGAGGAAAAGAGAGTATTCAAACTCTGTTTTTTGGGGTGAATATTGGTGTCCTTTGGGAAGAGGTCTGAGCCTCTATTTATAGGGAAAAGTGGAGGTATGGTGTGATTTTTCATATTTTCCAAAACACCCTTTTTCATATTTTATTCGTGCAAGTGAGCTGGTTGAGATTTGAAAAATCTTCAAGGAACAGTGACTGATCAGAATGGTAGGTTGCTTTTGTGTGCTGATGGGAGAGGGGCCATGCTTCTGAAAAGTTTCTCTCACGTCAAACCGTCCACTTGTATCCGTTTCTGATTAAAACCTATTATTATATTTTTCTTAAGTGTGCTTGAAAAAAATGCAGAATCACAAAATAAAAATAAAATGGCAAAGTGCCACAAAGTACTATGGCAGGCGCCACACTTCTTGTGTGGTGGGCGTCATACTTTCTTAAGGTGGTGGGCGCCATGTATAGTGTGGTGGACGCTACCACGTTGTTCTTTTTTTCTTTTTCCTTTTTTTTTCTTTTTCTTCTCTGTAATAAAATAAAATTTACAAGTGTCGATTCCTCATGTCCTCAGTCAATGGTTGATCGTATTAAAATGAGACATGGCTCAGATACTTCATTTTGATCCAATAACATCAGAATCGGATGCTCGATTTCTTCGGTCAAAACCCTAATTTCCTCAGGAATTCCAATGGATGATCTTTGACGATCGTGCTTCTTCACTCTCTTCTAAGGCTCATATATGGCCTCTAAGGATGTCCAGTATCAGGTGAAATCGTATTCCGAAGCTTGGAAACAGGTCTTGATCAAAATCAAAGGCACTGGTTGATGGATGCTGATAAAACCCTAGTTTGAGTCATGCTAAATCTTGTGGCTCAAGGCACTTGTAACAGGAACCAAACACACTTGATTTCTTGTTGAGTGAGATCTTTTGAAAGTATGTGAGCTCAAATGGTTGTATTTGGAGCCTCAGTGGTCCTTCTTGAGCAGATAACTTCTCATACCAATCTCAATTCACTGGTGAACACTTGTGATGATTTTATGGAGCCAAAGAATGTCTTAGAAGACCTTGAAACATGTAAGAGTCTGGCTCATTGACTTTTGTTCTCTTTCCTGTGCCAACCTGTCATTCACAAAAGAAACAAACTAGCAAGATATCGTGGTTAGGTAACAATGCACAGATGATTGATCCCTACATGTAAGTGCAAGATGTTATGACATCTAAGGGGTAAAATTTGGGGTACAACAGTAAGTATTTTTGTAATTGATGTTTACGTATTCTATATTTAGTTTTGTTTTAGAAAATACTAATAATATATATGCTCGTGTTTATTCATTATCACTGGCAATTGATCATCATATCATTTAGGACAAATACGGTAACTGTACTGTGTTCCTTGCATAATCCACTCGAAAAGAAAATGAAAGATATTATTAATTCGTAAGTGTGTACATGTTTAATTCCTTTTCTTTGAGATTGTAATTAGTTTATCATGTAATATGTAAAATTCATTTTCAATGTACAGTGTTATGGAGCAAGTTAATATGATGAACAATGTTAGAAGAAATCCCTCATGGATCTTTCCTAAAGTAAGTGGCCCGATTACCTGTTTCTTTCATTTACATTCATGTGTGGTTATATTCATGTAATTTTGCTTACATTTGTAGACAAAGAGACAACCCTGGACTTACGAGTGTGGGTATTATGTCATGAAACACGTGTTAAACATTGTCCTTGCAGGCATTGTTGATTCATGGAATAAGGTATATATGTCATAAAATGTTAACATATATTAATATATATGTTGTTGATTCATGCATGATATTCAATTTTTTGCTCTTTCTTATGTAGATGTTTAATGACGAAACCCCATTACCCGTCGAGGACTTTGTAGATCTTCGTAAACGTTGGGCGTATATCCATAATGTTCTTAAGGGTCGTGCTGATTGATCTATTGCTAATGACTTAGTTTCTGTATTGATGATGTGAATATATTGTACAGTTTGATGTAAACATATTGTACAGTTTGATTTAAATATTAATTTTGGCTTTTGATGCACAATGTTAGCTGTTTTTATGCTCTTTATGATCTATTGAGATGTGCTCTTTATGCATGGTTAACAAGATTATATGGTCATATTTAAAATAGACGAAGTTTTGACAACAGTTATAAAACCTAACCGTGGTTGTATGTTGAACGCTGACCAGAATAATATAAAATACAATAGTTCTATCACAATGGTTGGTTTAACCAACCGTTGTGATATGGCGCGCACGTTCTATAATACAACAACGGTCCCAGGACCGTGATTGTAAGTACCACATATACAACGACACTCTACATAACAACGCTTGGTCCTGTGCAGTTATATATCTTTCCCAACCGTTGTTAAATGCCTTTTTCGTAGTAGTGAAACTATCGAAAACAAAACGATTTGAGGATGAGGAGTTAAGAGAGCGAAAATTATGTATGTGGACTCGAAGTAATTTGTGGAAGCATGAGAGAGAGAGATAGGATTTGTTAGAGAAATTTCCAAAATATTAAATTGATAAATAATAATGATTAAATTTATTTTATGAATCTTTATAATCATAAATGGCTATGTGTTGTAGTGGTTGTGGCTTTTGCTATAAAATAAATGGTCATGGGTTTGAATCCTTGATTTGAACATTTTTTATATTTATTTGTTGAAATAACAAAATAAATGACCAAAAGTTGCACCTGCCAAGAACTAAACTTAAGACCTCTTAATTAGAGGGTGGAACAGGTTGTATCTATTACCACAAGACCATCACGCCTTTTCATGAAACAATATCCTGTTATTTATAGATAACTGCTCACAAATAGCCATGTTGAAACCATTCAAAAATTGTTTCACCCCATCAATTGGTACAAGTTTTTATATAAATAGAGATACTTGTTAGGCATAAAAAGATACATAAAAATACATGTTTCAAGAGTAAAAATATATATTTAAGTCATTCTTTTATTTTTTTAGTGCACGAGAATAAATGAGAGAACTTTATTCTGTAAAATATCGTTGATCGATATGCTTAATGTGAATGTGCGATCCATGTTAAGGTTTCCAAAGTATCTTGAAGGGGATTCGCCGGATTACCCATTTAGATCCAATTTACCTAAATTGGTGAGGGCTAATAGAACCTAAATCTTAGTGTAAACACATGCTTTAAAATTTATTTTGTGCAACTTTCGTCATACCATTTTCATCTTCTTCTTATTCATGTTTTGCAACAGACCCCCAACACGAGATCTAGTAGGATATTTCTCGTGGTGATTCTTAGGTGCTAAATTGTGTTAATATTTAGTTTAGTTTTTAGCACCTTTTTGTGATCTTTATTTGATAATCGATGCTTTTTCCCATTGTTTCCGGTTAATAACCGTAGTATAGTTAATTACATTATTAGACTTATTTATTTAACTTTTGTGTTTTAATTGAAGGTTTTTACATGGAAAGGTGTAGCTTGGAGCAAGGAAGGCTCCCTAGAAGCAGTTTTTGAAGAAAATGATTTTTGGAGCATGCTTGGAGCCCGCTAAGCGCGCTCCTAGCGCGTGGATGAAGCTAGTTACAGAAAGTAGCCCGCTTAGCGCGGTCCTAAGCCCGCTAAGCGCGCTTTTAGGTCAGTTTGGCAATAAATGATACCGCGCTTAGCGCGGTGCAGCGCGCTCTGCGATCCTCTGCCCCCTTATAAATAGACTTTTCTGTATTTTTCTTAGGATGTTGGATATATTTTAGAGCAAAATACATTGTAAACACTATAACATCTCATTTTGGAAGATTGGAAGCATCATTCATCGAGATATCGTCATTGTGTTTACCGTGGATTTTGGTAAACAACCTCTGGTCTATCAATCTGAACGCAAATTGATTTAACTTGCAGGATCGACCACACAAATCCTAGGACATGTGCTAAGTTTTGAGAGACAAGTGTAAATTAAAGAAAATGTAAACTGAACTCCACGTTCGACAATGCTGAAAATAAAGCCTAACTGACCTCCACGTTCGACTATGGGCAAGAAAGTAAAGTGAAGACTCGAAATTTAAAGGGATGCAAGTAAAGGGTGCAGCAATTAAAGGCGTCGAATGAGTAAAAGCTTTGAAAGTAAAATGCAACGAACTCCACGTTCTTGGAAAATAAAGGCTAGAATAATAAAAGTGCTGTCGAAGGTAAAGTGCAGGAAAGTAAAAGACTTTAAAAATAAATGCAATGGATTTAAAGGAGAACTCCACGTTCTTGAAAACAAAAGACTTTGAAACGTAAAGGCTTAAACATTAAAGGGTTAATAGTGATTTACCCCCCTGACATATGAGCGTGTTTTGGTTTACCCCCCACCGTTGCCAAAGGTAGGTTTTGGCAACGGATTTTGTGAAACAACCGTTACCTAAAGGCATGGAGGGGGTAAACCAAAATTCGCTCATATGTCAGGGGGGTAAATCACTATTAACCCAACATTAAATGCTTGAGCGTAAAAACGCAGTCGAAGGTAAAACGCAGAAAGTTTAATTTGGCATGGAAGATAAAGTTCAAGAAACTGTAAAGGCATGGAAAGTAAATGGTTGAATCTTAAACATGCTGAAGATAAATTAGATTAATGAAGACAATGGTGTTACATTACGTACATTCTCACGAACTCGTTTCTCTACACGCGGGTACTTTGAGTTTCTCAGAGTAACTTGTACAAAAATATGAACACCTCTATTACATAGAATTTCCTACTATTTATAATGCTAAGAAATAACTGCTAAGTGGTGGTTATCACTTGAGTCGTGCCTTTCTAGAGCCTTCTCCTTGATTTCAACCGTTCCCACTCTTACAATTGCTCCTATTTAAATTTCAAACACTTGAAATTCCCTCCAGCTTTAGTGAGGCAGTTACCATGCGCGTTCAGCACTCTCATGGTCGAGACACTTCCCAACACTTAGTATTTTTTGAGGCTTCTACAAACGTCTTCGACCCAGGCCCCTCCAGAATACGGTCGAAGCCTTCTTTGTGTAACAAATAATTTCTTAACTTAAAAGAGCTTTAATTTCCTGGCGTAAAAAATGGAGGCTAAAAAATTGTCCCCAAGGAATGCCTTTTCGCCAGGATTGGTAGGAAGGTCATTTCTTGATATACTAACCATTTCGACGCTGGTTTGCACGATCCTTCTTACTAATTACTTAGTGGCTGAACTGTTCAGTTTCTTTAACCCACGCCTCTGACGTCACGCCATCATGACAAATCCTTAAAACGTCTTTTCAGCCGTATTCATCATAACGCCTTTCTTAAAAACAGACGTTAACAGTCTGCACATAACTGCTACCTTTCATCACACCTTCAGGAGAAAGACACGCATCCCACAAACCCCTCAGCTTCAACGGTGGATCCAAGTCCCTTGAACTTTCCAAATGTCTATATATATCCCTCTCCGCCACTTTGTGAACTTTCCACACTCTTAGCACTCTCAAGCAACTCTTCTTCTCTTCAGTTTTTTGCAAACCCAGTAAAGACACCATCTTTTCATCTTCTTCTACAATGGCATCCTCCCAAATTAATCCTCCAGCCAAGAAGACCCAAAAGGGCAGAGCCACTGCATTCAAGCAAACCATCCCACCGTTCGCTAACATCCCAGGCCCTCAACTGGTAGATAATCGTCATTGTATGCCGGAACCTACCTCTACAGAATCAAGAGCCATCTACCAATCTCAAGTAATGATTCCCCTGATTATGTCTGATAAAACTTATGCGTTATCTGGTCCTTTGGCTGAGGTGGACATTTCCAACGAGAAGCTGAGTGAGTTCTTCCCATCATACCGGAAATCCAGACCATTAGGGCAAAAGAGTTTCTTTAACATTAATTCTGCTGCTGGAACTTCCCCTGAAGAGACCCATTTACCCAAGATCAATGTTGGCTATCTCACTGATGGCACTAGACTGGTGAGAGCCGTTAACCCTTTAAAGGAATTCGACCAATGGATGGCGAAGATGGAGAAAGTTAAAGCTGACCATTGGAAGGAGATAGGGATCTATGACCTTCTGATACTGTCAAAGACCAACATACCCTACTGCTTGAACATGTTGGCAGCATCTTTGTACTTTTGGGACAACACCCATTATACATTCCACCTGCCATGTGGAATGGTCACTCCAACCCTTTTTGACGTAGCTGCCATCACGGGGCTTCGACCAGATGGCTTCGTCTACAATCCTGAGGTTGATGCTGATGATACTATCAACATTTCAGGTTCAAAACTGACTTACACCCTCTTTATCAAGCACCACTTCAAACAAGAAGATGATGAGGTGTCTGATGAAGAACACATTGCTTTCCTCACAGTCTGGCTGTCGAGGTATGTTTTTTGTACCAAGTCTCTGCAGGTGGCTAAGAAGTACCTGCCCCTGGCGAACCAACTCCACCACAACAGAGGGACCTGCCTGAGTGAACTCATTCTGGCGAACCTTTACGAATCTGTCAGTGACGTGGCTTCTCGACTGAAGAATATGGAAGCCCAAGGTCCTATGCATTTGAGCGGTTCTCTTTGGCTACTTCAACTGTGGCTCAATGCTACATTTGAGGCTAGCCTCCCCAGAAAAGGCATAGTAGATGAAGCTTCCGCTGAGATTAGGGAGAGGAGGGTCGAAGGAATACGTCTGGCTAAGTTCACTCCTAATGATGATGGTGAAAACCTGCAGAGGGCTTTCACCAGTTATATAATGATGTTCGCCAAACGCTATGAGTTCACCCCTAGCATGGCGCCCTTTGTTCGACGGAGCTGTGGCCCTGAGTGGTTTCAAAGGCCATTTCCAAACCCTCTCCAACCCCTGGATCCAGAGTCTGTTGCCATCTGGGAAGCCTTTTTGATCCCTAGATTTATTATCCACAGACTGAACCTAGGGAGAGGCTTATCAGCATTGATTGCCTATCAACCCAACTTGGTTTCTCGACAATTTGGGCTGGCCCAGAGCTTCCCTCGGTGCTTATATGAGAAAAAGGGTCAAGTGATTCTTCACACCGCCTATCTCGACGAGGAGAACGTCTTAGAAGCACTCAATAGTAGGAACGAAAAAAGAAGCACCCTCTCCCCTGTGTTTTTCGAACCTTCCTTTTAATGTACTTCATCCTTCCACCAATGGTGGTTGAAGCATTATAATGAGCACTTTCTTGATGCGACTACGTTTTCTTCGTTACTTGACCAAGCGTTCCTCCATGTGCAGGACAAGATGAAAAAAAGTAAGTTCGCTCACCTCGAAGAAATACAGGCTTTTCAAAAATACTTTGAAACTATCTATCGACCAGATGATCTTAGTCGAACCATTCATGAGGCTGCTGTTACTCTAAAGAGAAAATTTCTGGAAAAGCTGGATCAACTAAAAATCCCTCCCAACGTCCCTCGTGAGAAACGTTATGAGGTAGCTTTTACACTTTTTCCTCCAAAGTTCCCTCGACTGCCTAATGCTGATTTTGGAGTGGCGCTTGCCCCTCCATTTCCAGATTGGTTCGTCTGTGGGGAGCATTTAAAACTTCTTCAAAAGCAGTCTCAGCCAAAAGCCCAACGAGTGGTTTTGACTAAGCATACGTTAGACAGTTTTAAAGGGCACCTTTATATAGGAATTCAGGACGTTCGTGTCGAATCTGAAATACATGAAGGTCCGAGATCCTTACTCCATGGCTTTATGACTAGTCATGTAATCATTAACTTGTAACAATTATGTGCTATCTTTCAGCTATGCCTAGGAAAGCCGCTTTGACTAGAGCTGCCACCTTGCAAAGTGGCAAAGACCAAGGGAGTACACAGGTACACTTTGCACCTTTTGTTTTTACTTGTACTCCATGAGTTTCTTCCTTACTTTCACCGCCTCTTCATACTGGTCGAAAGCCTTCAACACCTTCCAAGAAAGGCAAGAAATATGCCCCAGCTGTGGTTACAGTTTCAGAGGCCTCAGATGAATCTCCTGAAGAGGTTCTCACGAGAAAAAGGAAAAAACCCACAAATGCCTCTGGACCTGCTGGCCCATCTCCTTCGAAGGTGGCCAAAATACTCGAACAGGCATCCACTACAAGTGGTGTCGAGAAGGAACCCTCCAAGGTAGCCTTGAGGCCCTCTCTTGGTGACCATGGGGTTGAAGAATCAAGTCCTGCTATTGAACAAACTCAGGTATGCGGACCATTACCTTTTTTATTATGCTTGACATTCTCCACCTATTATTTCATTCTCATTATCTTCACTTGTGTTCTTCAGGCATCCATCATCAACAATCTGGATCCTCAACCAACTCCAAGCAACTTCGCCACCGCCACACTTGACGAATCCGTTCCTCACCCAACTTCAGAAAGCCTCACCACCACGCTTCTCAACAGCCAAGGTGAGCCAACTTATCACCCCTCTTCTGATATTGGCTCTGGTCTGAGTGAGATTAATCAACCTATTCCACGTGTTACAGCAGCCACTGCAGCACCAGTTCAAACCCTAACTCAACACGCACAAGCAGAGGGAGCTAACTCTGATGAGGATGACGCTTCAAGCCCACCACTCATCAATCCGGGCACCTCCATGGATAAGGGCCAGATGATTGCAGACGAAAGGCGTGAACCTGAAATCCAAACACACAACGCCACTCTTGATCAAACTACATCGGCGGATCAGCAGGAGAATGTGCAGCCAGCTGCTGATGAATCTGATGAGGAAATGGGAGGAGAAGAAAATGAAGAGGAAGAGGAATCATCAGAGGAGGAAGAAGAACAAGCTGAGCCTCGCCCCCACCATACTCCCTCGCCTATGGTCGCTCCACTATCTGGGGACTCGCTGATAGCGCTCAAGTGGTCGAACCCACGTGAGTTTGCCAAATTAATTCTTGAGCAAAGGCACGGTTCTTCCTCTGTTTCTTCGACCTCAGCACCAGATGACTTCGCCCAATCAATTCTCCAAGGCATCAAGAAAAAATTCCTCAAAGGGGATATTTACAAAATTCTGGCCTCAGATCCAACTGCAACTGTTTACCTGAAGGACACCCTTGCAAAGATTGAGCTCACTGCCCTCAATCCAGATGTCTCTGGTTTTCTGATAGAGCTAACTGCTGTGGTAAACCAAATAGCTGCAGAAATAAAACTGCTTCCCTCGATCAAGGATACCATCGAGAGAACATCTGGCTGTGAGAGTGCAGCCTGGTGTAGTGCACAAGAGGCGTACGACGAGATCCAACGTATGGAGGCTGATCAAAAGAAAAAGCAAGACGAGATAGCCTCCAACACGAAGGACATCGAAGCATGGAAGCAACAGATCACAGAGCTACAAGCTAAAATTGCAAATGCTGAAAACCGTAACCGCGATCTGCGCCAACTCGACGACACTGAGAAGGCTGAAGAGACGAAGCATGCTATTGATCATATTGAAGCGGCTCAAAGATATGAGAAAGAGCTCGCAGACGCAAAACTTGACGAATCTTTGTGTAATGCTCGACTCAAACATCACATAGACTCTTTTTCTCAGTTGGCGTCGAGGCTTCCCTTCTGATACCTTCGACACCTTTATTTCATTTGTCTAATCATCACTTGTTTCCTTGGCCTTTTCAGTCTTTTTATGTAATGACAATTTTATGCCTGTTTGGCACTGATTTAATTATTATTCTGCCTTTAACTGCTTTCGACCTATATTGCATGATGATGCTCTATATTGTTATTTTTACCAGTCAAATTCGCAATTAAAGTGTTTTATCTTTTTCTTGGAAAATCACCCTTCTAGCTTTAAACTCCAAGGCATAAGCCTCTAGCTTACTTGTAGCATAGCCCTCAGGCCTGTTTCCAAGAATCACGCACCTATTACCACCGTTTGGCTGGCCAATCCAATCAGCCCTTAGCCTCTATAAATCTCTTCCATCTGACCATGCTTTGCGTAGAAACAACCATGAATACTTCAGAGAAACCTCCAACCAAGAAGATGGCTGGGAAGGCCAAGGAAACTGAGGAAACAAAGAAAGTAGAGGCGCCCCAACAACCCAATGCCTCCATTGGAGCAGCCTCTTTAGCCAAGAAGAAGGAAACCAAAATGAAGATCTCCAAGAAAGGGCGCTCCAGCACCCAAGACTCTGATGATGAGCCAGATGCAGATTATATGGAATTCCTCAAATCCATAGATTGGAGAGATTATGAATAATCTTTCCTTGAGAAAGAAAATGTTGTACTATTTTCTCTTTGCTTTGTATGCCATATTAGCCTGACTTGGCCTATTTTGGCTTTCTTCTGTCAAATAAAGCTTATGTTTTTATATGAATCTCCTGCAGCATAGGCTTATATTTTTTCAAATACTTGCCATTTACTTTCAAGATTCTGTTATCTCTGTCTAATTCTTCCACTTCATAAGCTCCATTAGAGAACACTTGTATGACTTGGAATGGTCCTTCCCACTTAGGGGACCACTTGCCCAATGTTCTATCTTTTCGATCCATGGGCAAAATCACCTTCCAAACCAATTCCCCACATGCAAAAGATTTAGATTTAACCTTTTTGTTGTAGGATTCTTCGACCCTCTTCTTTTGTCTTCTCAGCAACTCCAAGGCTCTAAGCCTTTCTTCATCCAAATCCACTAATTCATTCATCATCATTTCCCAATAATTCTTAGAGGGAATCTCATGATGTCTTTGAACTCTAACAGACTGTAGATAAATCTCAACAGGTAGTGTTGGTAGCCTCTTTAGGGGATGTTCGACACGCCCAAAGAATTTGGTCTAACGTCTTGTGCCAATTTCTAGGCCTTTTTCCCACATGTTTCTTGATTAGTCCAATCACTACCTTATTGGCAGCTTCGACTTGCCCATTGGCCTGAGCATAATAAGGCGTAGAAGTTAATAACTTAAAACCTATTTCTTTGGCAATTTCCTGCATCTTTCGACCAGTGAACACTGATCCCTGATCTGTAGTAATCGTTTCAGGAATACCAAATCTATAAATAATGTGATTTTGAATGAACTCAATAACATCTTCCTGACCTATATTCACCAGTGGTATTGCCTCAATCCACTTGGTGAAATAATCAATTCCCACCAAAATATATCTCTGGTTCTTTGAAGAGGCTGGTCGAATCTCTCCCACTATATCCAAAGCCCATCCTCTGAAAGGCCATGGTTTCACTATAGAATGTAGTTCACTTGCAGGGATGTGCTGTATGCCAGCATGAATTTGGCATTCTTGGCACCCTTTAGCAAATTCTATGCAGTCCTTCAACATAGTGGGCCAATACATGCCGTATCGAAACAACAACCATTTCATCTTCTGGCCAACTTGGTGTGCTCCACAGGCCCCACTATGTACCGTCGAAAGTGCCCAATACGCCTCTGCTTCACTGAGGCATTTCAACAAGACTCCCTCAGGGGTCTTTTTAAATAGTTCACTACCCAATAGTACATAGCTTAAAGCTTGATATTTGACTTTTCGCTCTGTCGAAGCTGTTGGGTTTTGCAAATATTCAACTATGGGCTTTCTCCAGTCTTCATCTGTCAAATCATCTATAGCAAAAATTTCAAAATTTTCGCCATCTATGCATCCAAGCCTTGTTGTTTCTAAGTCTGATGGACATAATCCAACAGCCACCACCTTACCTCTTGCCTCAATTACTTCTTGAAGGTTTTCTTCCGACACCTTGTATCCAGAAGCAATTTGGGCCAAGTCGTTAGCAACTTGATTCTCTATTCTAGGTATGTGTTGGATGGCCATAACCTCAAATTTCTTTAATAATCTATTGGCTATCACAAAGTACATAATGAGATTTTCTTTAACACATTTATACTCCTTTGTGATTTGTTTTATAACCAATTCTGAATCTCCCATTATTTTGACTCTAGTTGCCCCCAATTCTAACAAAATTTCGAGGCCAGCAATTAATGCTTCATATTCAGCCTCATTGTTAGAACAAGGACCTTCGACCTTGTACTTGAATTTTGTTAGAATTTTTTCAGGAGAAATAATGTATATTCCCACTCCCGCTCCATTTTTATGACTTGATCCATCAAAGTATAACTTCTAGGATTTTAATTCAACATAGTTCAAATCATTTTCATTTATGGAGTGATCAACTATAAAGTCTGCAACTATTTGCCCTTTCACAGCTTTTAAAGGTTGATATGTTAAGGAGAATTCTGTTAATGCTAATGCCCATTTGCCAATTCGACTATGCAGAATGGGTTTAGATAACATATGTTTTACAACATCAAAGTGAGACGAAACATACACATCAACAGGTTTTATATATTGCTTCAGTTTAGTACAAGAGAAATACAAGCATAAACATAACTTTTCAATCATGCTATACCTAGTTTCTGCATCATTTAAAACTCGACTAAGGTAATAAATGGCTCTTTCGACTCCATTTTCATCTTCCTGAGCTAACATGCTCCCTAGAGTTTTGTCTGATGCAGCTATGTACAATCTCATACTTTTGTTTCGACAAGGTGGTGAAAGAATTGGAGGGTGACTTAGGTACTCCTTGATCTTGTCGAAGGCTTCCTGCTGTAACTACCCCCACTCGAAACCATCCTTGTTAAAACGAAGCAATGGCGAAAAAGCTTGTGTTTTACCACTCAGGTTGGATATAAACCTTCTTAAGAAGTTTATTTTGCCCAACAACGACTGCAACTCCTTTTTGGTTGATGGCGCTTTCGCCTCCATTATGGCTTTGGTTTTATTCTGATTTATTTCAATCCCTTTCTTATGGACCACAAAGCCTAAGAAATCCCCTGCCTTGCAGTGCGAATGAATTTACAACGAAGTAGTCTTTCGACCTCCTCTTTGATCTTTGACAGTATCTCTGGTGCAAACCGTCTTGGATTTTGCTTGACTGGTTTTTTCCCAGGCGTCATAGGCAACTTGTGTTCGACTAACTCCCTGCTCAGACCAGGCATCTCATCATAATCCCAAGCGAAGCAGTCTTTGAATTCTTTCAACAGCTGGACTACTTCGACTTTCAACTGGGGATCAAGATTGGCACTGATGTAGGTAGGCCTTTTGGTTGTCCCTTCACTGAGGTCCACTTCTTCTAAAGGATCTTGTGCTAGCATTTTTACATTATTTGCCAACGGATCCTTCTCAAATCCCAAAGGCTCATCTTCATAGATGGCGTCGAGCCTCTGGCTTCTCTCTCCAGTTTCAATCCTATCTGGAGGTTTTGGGTCGAAGTCCTTACCAGGACCGTCTTGATATACTTTAGAAATGACTTCACCAGCCATATAATCATTGGCGGCTTCCAAAGCCGCTTGTAGTTTTGTTTCGGCCACATAGGCCGAAATTTTTTTCAAAGCGTCGAATTCCGTCATGATCACTGAATTCATCTCCCCACCCTGTGGGCTCTATTGGAGGTGTGCCTAGGCATGGCAATCTTCCCCCTGGTACCTCCCTGTCCCATCTGAAACCTTCAACAGGGTGTAAGTACAACGAATAAAACGTTTCCTCGTCAGGTGTAAACTCAAAATCAGCTGGAGGACATGGGGCAATGTTCGCCAAATGTTTCTCAAATTGCCTACTTGTGAGGGATACCCTTCTAGCCTTCTTGTTTTAATGATGTCAACAAATACATTAGATTATAATTTGAGCGGTATCACTTCACGTGTCGGTCATGTCCATATTGGTCAAGTGTCTAGATGCCTAAGATCTTATTCCTTCCAAAATACATGTCCACAAGTTATCTAATAGTGTCTCGCATGTAGGTCTGACTCTGGTCTGGTGAAAAACAATTCAAAAATTGAATTTTCTTAAAAAATCAGCCTTATGCGTCGACCTCAGCATTCATGCGCTGACCTCAAAATGGTCATGCGCTTACCCGTGAATAATGATTCAAAACTGGCACTTTATGCGTCGACGCATAAAGCCCATAGGTCGACGCATGAACTTGTTTTTTGCCCTTTCCACTTAAATTCGTTTCTGTTATTTTCTGTTATTTCTTTTGGTCATATTTTTTGATATAAATAGTTTTGGGTCTTCATTTTTTACATAGAACAAGAAACGTGAAAAATATATGTCAGTTCTCTCTTCATCTTCACCTTCATCATTGTGTAAACAAACAATCACACATAATCATCTTTGTTTGTGTCACCCATTGTTAGAAGTGATAACGTTCAGAATTTAGGAAGTGTTATCTTCATCTTCTGGGTTGAGAGTTTGACAGGTGTTTCTTGAATCAAATCAGTTGGGTTTGTCCTCCAAGAATCGAGGAGATTTTGGGGGGTTTTTGCACAAACTGTTCGTTCTACAGGGATTCGGCTGGGCGAAGGTAACCGACGATTGGCGCAACTGTTTCGGTTTAGTAGCTGTAATCAGAGGATTGTAGAAGAAGGTTTGGGTTCGAATTCTTGGAAGATTTCAATTGACCGAGTGAAGGTAACCGAAGAACGAAGTTTTCTTTCGGTTTAGTAGCGTGGGATGGTAATTGCATCAACTAAATCCGGAGCACTTGATTCATCTTGAATCAAGGGAAGAGAAAATTCTGCATCAACGATCGAAGACGTTTGGGGTTTGTATGTTCATAGTTTTCTCTTGTAATAAACAATTTGCAACAGCAACATATATATATATATATATATATATATATATATATATATATATATATATATATATATATATATATATATATATATATATATATATATATATATATATATATCTCAATTCCGTTTGCGGAGTTGGGGGCAGACGTACCCAAAGCGAGGACGATTATGGAACTGCCTAATCAAATCTCTGGTGTTCTCTCTCTTTCCCTTAACTCTTTTATATTTCAGTAGTGTTCGATTTCGTAACGTTGTAAACTATCGTAATTTCTGTCGTGGAATAATTGTCCGCTGATAAACTGTTTTGTTAAATTAATACAATTCGTTGAATTGTGTTTTTGGAGCAGCTGCACATTATTCTCTATAGAAATTCTGCACATAGTGTGTTTGCGCACACTACGTGTTTGATAATTTGTTTTCAAGCCAAATTCGAACACTGTGCTTTCAATTGTTTATCAATTAACCACATTGGATTGGAATAAACATCAAGCAAGTGATTAATTTGTTGTCTGCGTTTGTAAGTGAAATATTCAGAACTGAATTTTTCTCCTTCATACTCATCCAAAATATATTCGTGCATATCCGATCCTTTTGGTAGAAGGTTCGTTATAGACGATTTATCCAGCGGCGACTTCCGTTAAACAAAAATTTTTAAAGAAGAATTTTTGTAGTCAATTTGCGTGTAAAACTCAAGGGATCTATTCAACCCCCCCTTCTAGATCCATAGCCATCGTCTAACAAGTGGTATCAAGAGCTCCGGTTAATTCTGGTGCTTCGGTAAAACTTCTTGGATCATGGCGAACGAACCTAAGGGGGCTTATAATAGAGCTCCAGTTTTTACAGGTGAAAACTACAGCTACTGGAAGGATTGTATGCGCGTTCATATTAATTCCTTAGATCGGAAGGTTTGGAACGTGATTTTAAACGGTCCCATGGCAATTACTATGACTAACGTGGAAGGCGTTGTCGTTCCTAAACCCGAAGGTCAATGGAATGAGGAGGACAAGAAAAAGTACATTTATGATTGGAAGGCTCGTAATATGATCATCTCTTCCTTAGGAGTTGACGAGTATTATAGAGTCTCTCATTGTGAAACGGCCAAAGCCATGTGGGATGCTTTACAAGTAGCTCACGAAGGCACAAATGATGTTAAGTTGGCTCGTATTAATACACTTACGCAAGAGTTTGATTTGTTTTACATGAAGCAAGGGGAAACCATTGCGGATATGCAAAAACGATTCACTCACATTATCGACAAATTGCATGTCCTTGGTAAACCAATTCCAAATGAGGTTTCTACTAATAAAATTCTGAGGTGTCTTAGCAGGGAATGGCAACCAAAGGTTACCGCTATCAAGGAGGCCAATGATCTTGCTACATTAGACCTCACCACACTCTTTGGTAAACTCGATGAGCATGAGCAAGTGCTCATTAGCTTGGATAAATATGAGAAGAGTATAAAGAAAGAGAAAGCAAAAGATACGGAAAAGAAGTCGATAGCTCTTAAGGCTTCTTGTTCAAAGTCCACACATCAAGAGCAAAGTGATGATGAAGCCAAAGATGACAAGGATGAAGAATCCGATGATGATATGAGCTTATTTGTGAAAAGATACAATAGATACATTCGCAAGAATGATATTCAGCACTCGGACAGAAATCTTGTCAAGTTCCGGAAGCAATCTAGAAGTGAAGGACATAAAAATGGAAAAGTAAAGGGGACGTGCTACAATTGTGGAAAATCCGGGCACTACAAGCCGGATTGTCCATCCCTAAAGAAAGACAAAGATAAGGACAAAGACAAGAGTCGCTCAAACAAAAAGTCCAACAAGTCTCGACGAGCATACATCGCTTGGGAAAGCGATAGCGAGTCGGAGAAAGATGACTCATCAAGTGACGAAAGTGAATCCGCCAACCTTTGTCTCATGGCACGGCACAACAAAGGAAAAGAGGTAAAACACTCTAAATATAAAAATTGTCAAAATATGTCTCATGCTGAATTGAAAAGAGCTTTTGACACATTACACCACGAAGCTAAGGAAGCATTTCAACGCTTAGCTTCGAATAAAAAGATTTTTTCCTATTTGGAGAAAAAGGTTTTCGATTCCCAAAAGGAATTGGAAGATCTTAAAAACTCTATGGTGAATGTATCAAAAACTAATATCGATAAGGATGAATATACATGGTTTGACCTTGGGGGCTGTGGTACTTGTCACATTTGGCAAAGAGAGGTGAGAACCCTCAAAGCCAAATTGGACAAGGCTCTCATGCCTAAGATTACGTTTTCTATTGATCGATCACATTATCGTGAAACAATGAATAATCCGTATCAAAAATACACCTATGTGATTCGAGATAGTGATAGCAAAGGTAAACTCCAAACAAATCGTGATTGCTTATATTGTTGTAAGCCCGGTCATACTATTGCTAAGTGCCGCTTTCGGAGATATCTTGTTCCAAAGGGCATTTATCAATGGCTGCCCAAGGGCAATATTGGTTTCACTTACCATAAAGGACCCAATGAGAATTAGGTACCAACTCTCCCTTGATTATTTTTGTAGGTACAAAGTCTTGAGACCACCGAAAGAAGATGGGTTCTAGATAGTGGCTGCTCAAGACATATGACCGGAGACATATCTCTTTTCATCGACTTGTGGCGAAGAAAAAGGGGTTTGTCACTTACGGAGATAACAACAAGGGACAGATTCTCGGTAAAGGTAGTATAGGTAATCCCTCATCTATTACTATCTCTGGTGTACTTCTTGTGGAGGGCCTTAGACACAACCTTTTAAGCATTAGTCAACTATGCGACAAAAATTATAAAGTCTCTTTTTCAAAGGATTGTTGCGTAGTTGAAGATTGCGACAAGAAGAATGTGTTTAAGGGCTTGAGGGTGAATAACGTCTATATGCTAGATTTAAACGAGGTATCATTGGATGGAGAAAAGTGTTTAGTCACTATGAATGAAGATTCATGGTTGTGGCATAGACGCTTGGCTCATATCAATTTTGACTTGCTTAATAAAATTGTCTCTAAAGACCTAGTCATCGGTTTGCCCAAAATTAAATTTACAAAGGATCATCTTTGCGATGCATGCCAAATGGGGAAGCAAACAAGGATCTCTTTTAAATCTAAAAGCATTGTTTCAACTATGAGACCTCTTGAGCTCCTCCATATGGATCTCTTTGGACCATCTAGGGTTAAAAGCCTAGGTGGTAACTACTATGGGTTTGTTATAGTCAATGATTTTTCTAGGTTTTGCTGGACGATTTTCTTGGCAAATTAGAGTGATACTTTTTCATCCTTTGAACGATTTGCTAAGTTATCTCAAAACAAGTTAAACACAAACATTGGTTCAATCAGAAGTGATCATGGGGGCGAGTTTGAAAATCATTTATTTGAAGCATTTTGTGATTCCAACGGAATTGATCATAATTTTTCCGCACCACGTACTCCTCAACAAAATGGGGTAGTGGAACGTAAAAATAGAGTTTTGGAGGAACTTGGAAGGACTATGATCAATGATAGTGGATTACCAAAATACTTTTGGGCAGACGCCATAAGTACGGCTTGTTACGTTTTGAATAGGGTGCTCATCCGGCCTATTCTAAACAAGACACCGTATGAGCTTTTAAAAAGGCGTAAGCCGAATATCTCTCACCTTCATGTATTTGGTTGCAAATCTTTTGTGTTAAACAATGGAAAAGAGACTCTCGGCAAATTTGATGCCAAGGCTGACGAGGGTACTTTTCTTGGATACTCTCAGTCAAGTAAAGCTTATAGAATCTATAATAAAAGGTTACGTGTAGTTGAAGAGTCAGTTCATGTTTCTTTTGACGAGTCTTATCCGAGAAATGTCGGAGAAGGTAGTTATTTTCATGGTGCAGGTGTGCCTACTGAAGACATACTCAAGGACACTGATAAGGGAATTGATCAGCCTGAAGCAGTGCGTATTGAGGAGGAAAAGGATCACCAACCAGTGAAAAGTGAGGATGATCATCATACTAATGAAGATGAACTTCCTCCAGCTTGGAAGTCTTCAAAAGACCATCCAATTGACAACATTATCGGTGATATCTCTAAGGGAGTAACTACTCACTCTAAACTTATTAACTTTTGTTATTACTCTGCCTTTGTCTCCCAAGTTAAACCTAAAAACTCTAAGGAAGAGTTACTCGATGAGCATTGGTATCTATCAATGCAAGATGAACTAAATCAATTCTGGAGAAATGAGGTTTGGGACCTTGTCCCCTCTCCGTGAGATCATCGAGTAATAGGCACCCGATGGGTGTTTAGGAACAAACTTGATGAAAATGGAGTAATAACGCGTAACAAAGCTAGGCTTGTAGCGCAAGGCTATAACCAAGAGGAAGGAATCGACTATGAGGAAACTTATGCGCCAGTTGCCTGACTCGAGGCCATACGCCTTCTACTTGCCTATGCTTGCACAAAGAACTTTAAATTATTCCAAATGGATGTTAAAAGTGCATTCCTTAACGGATATATAAATGAAGAGGTTTATGTAGCCCAACCTCCAGGTTTTGAATCACATGAATATCCTGATCATGTCTATAAACTTAAGCGAGCTTTGTACGGACTTAAACAAGCCCCTAGGGCTTGGTATGAACGTCTAAGCAAATTTCTACTTGATCAAGGGTATTCAAGAGGAAAGGTTTACACAACCCTCTTTATTAAACGTCAAGGAAAACACTTAATTTTGGTGCAAATTTATGTTGACGATATTATATTTGGGTCTACTAACATGACCTTGGTCAAGGAGTTTTCTAGTTTGATGTAAGGGGAGTTTGAAATAAGCATGATGGGGGAGCTCAACTATTTCCTCGGATTGCAAATCAAACAACTTGAAGAGGGTACATTCGTGAGTCAAACGAAATATTGTCTTGAGTTACTAAAACATTTTGATATGCTGAACTGCAAAGCAATAGATACTCCTATGCCTACTAGTGCTAATCTCGATCGTGACGAAAAGGGTAAGGATGTTGAGGTAAAGAAGTACCGAGGTATGATAGGATCTCTCCTTTATCTTACCGCATCACGTCCCAATATAATGTTCAGTGTATGCATGTGTGCGAGGTATCAGGCACATCCTAAGGAATCCCACCTTAAGGCAGTTAAGCGCATACTTCGATACCTATCTGGCACTCCGAAGTATGGGCTGTGGTATTCCAAAGGTGGTGCTTGCTCTTTAGTTGGCTACTCCGACTCCGACTTTGTCGGGTGCAAGTTGGATAGGAAAAGTACTAGTGGCACGTGTCACTTTTTCGCAAACTCCTTGGTGAGTTGGCACAGCAAGAAACAGGTTTCCGTTGCTTTGTCAACAGCCGAGGCGAAATATGTTGCCGCCGGTAGTTGTTGTGCTCAAGTCTTATGGCTTAAACAACAATTACTCAATTTCAACCTAAAACTTGAACGTATTCCAATTTTGTGCGATAACACTAGTGCGATTAATCTAACTAAGAACCCTGTACTACATTCACGCACCAAGCATATCGAAATACGCCATAATTTTCTTAGGGATCATGTAGAGAAAGGTGATGTTATCTTTGAGCATGTTGACACTAAGAATCAACTTGCTGACATTTTCACAAAACCGTTAGCTACAGAGCCTTTCTTTCATATCCGTAGGGAACTTGGCATTCTCGATATCTCGGATCGTGCATAACATCTTTTAGTATTATGATCTTCACATATATGTATATGTATATGCTTGTTTTATTTTACTAATAATGCAAAGAGAAATTCATTCATATGTGAGGGATCTCTCTGTCATGACGGTCAAGGTAATATCGTTCCTACTTATAGAGGTTAATCAACATTTTGTGCCATGTTACTTACTCTAATCTTGATGTTTATTTCATTTTGTGCACTTATCATTCATGTGAATGTTTGGTTCTGTGTGTATATGTGTATTTATCTGATTGAAACAAGAATTATGCAAAAATCTCATTTTTTCACTTCCATGCGTCGACGCCTAATTTCATGCGCTGACCCATTAAACTCACGGGTAAGCGCATAGCCACATGGTCAAATAATTTTCAACTTTTCAGGAAGCATGCGCCGACGCATAGGTTTACAGGTCGACGCATAGAGAATTCGTTCAGACTTCTTTATGCTCTCTGGGTTGCGTGCGCCGACCTATAAGTGCTTTGCATTCCCTATATTTTCTGATTGCACATTAAACTATGATTATTGCATGTCATCAAATTAGCTTTTGTGGTCAATCTCTCCCTATTCTACTCCTTTAAACCTCATTAATCTCAGTAAATCTCCACTAAACCCTCATCAAAACCCTAATAATTAGCAAAGGGGGAAGGCTCTATATATCTACTGCAAGGCAATCAAAGGATTTCACACATCTTCTCTCCTACCTCTGCAACTATCAAGTTTGAGAATCTTCCTTGAACCCTTCTTCAACAATGGCTTCTAGAAGAAATGCTGGTACAAGAGGAGGAAGAGGATCCACATCACAACAAAGACCAACAAGAAGCTCATCCACTCAACGGGTAACGTTTGAATCTTTAATTTCTGAAAGGTTAGCCACTCCATTTGCGGAAATATTTTCTAAACGGGCTGTTATTAGACAACATGGATTTTATCCGTTGATGGGTCAAGATTTTCACATTCCTGAAATTTCTGAACTCATCAACATTCAAAATCTGAATGAATTTGTTGAATGTGATGACGCGTACAGTGAAGACTTGACTAGGCTGTTCTATTGGGGATTGAGAGGAAAATTTCATGGAGCTGAATTTAAATTCTCTATAAATAATACAGAATGTCAGGTGACAAACGATGTATGGTCTACGTTGTTTGTGTTGGATACTACTGAAAACCTCCCAAAGGTTACTGATAACACCTTTGTTCAGGGCTATGAATTCAAAACTGCTCTGAATTCAATGTTGAGGGAACAATATCCAGCTGATTTTGTGGCAAGTGAAGCATTTCCTAAGAGTGTCACCACAAGTCACTTGAAATTTAAGGAACGTATTCTTCAGTGGATCGCTGCTCGCATCTTGAGACCTAAGAAAGGAGGCCTCTCAAGAGTTGAACAAACAGAGGTGCATCTCATCTACATCCTGAGGGAAAAGATTAAAATCAACTGGCCTTACTACTTTGCTTCTAGAATGTTTACAACTCGCAGCTCTAGAAAGTATTTCGCACTTGGATATGCGTCTGCTGTGGCAAATTTTCTGAATCACTTTGACATTCCTATTCCACAGATTGGTCATATTCAAATTACTGCTGAACAACAGTTTCTGGCCAGAATTTTGTCCATGATGGGTTACTATTGGAGCTCCTGTGAGCGAAGGTTCATCTACAGGCGAAGGTCTACCCATCCTGAACCTGTCCATCTTGAAGCCAGTGAGGATGAAGGAAGTCAAGGTAATGCAGATCATGTTGTTAATGATGAAAATGTGGTGGTACAAGAAGACGTTGTCATGCAAGACAATCCACCGGAAGAGGAAGACAATAAAGAAGACAATGAGACATGGATGGGATATCAACTAGAAGAATCCTATGCAAATCAAGGCTGGGGTCAGTGGAATCAACAAAACTGTTGGACCAACCTTGGCACTGCATATGTTCCTCCATCTTATGATGCTGACTCTGAATGGCAGATTCCAGAAAATTCTGCTCCACCAACTCCATCGTATCAACATTATTCCCAATCCAATGATGAAATTTTGGCAAGACTGACTGAGTTATCTCTGCAACATCAAGAATTTCAAGCGCAGCAGGAAACTCGATACCTGACTCACCAAGAACAGCTTACCAACCTGTCTAACCAAATGTCATCTCATGCCACCAATTTCAACAATTTTGCAAATGCTGCTATGACAAGGTTCAATCAAATGGATACAAACCTGACCCAACAAAATCAAAATTTAGCCAATAGCCTTGGTAACCTCAATAGCGCCTTGATTGAACTCAACCTTCAACTAGAGGAGTTTCCACCACCAAGCCAATACCACAGGGGACGAGGTTATCCATTCAGGGGGAGGAGACCATAAATCTTAGGGCATCATGTTTTGTTGTGCATGAATGTGTGTTTTGTTGTTTGCTTTCTGTTATGTTGACATGTACTAAACTTTTCTGTTATGGTTTACATCTTCTGAAGTGAATGTTTTTGCTTTAATATTGTTGTTCCGTATTTAATCATTGCTCATTTACATTAGCAGTATCATATGTGGATACTGATAATTGTTTTTGTTGTTGCAAATATTTGATGATCCATTCCATATTATAATATCCTATTTTGACCTCTGTCTTCTCGTCTTTTTGATGTTGTCAAAGGGGGAGAAGAATGAATATAAGCTACAGAAACATTGAACCGGATGCTAAAGTGTTAAAGACAGGGGGAGCATTGATCATCTCAAATTACATCTCTCATGAAAATCAAGGAGGTGTTGCCATCATCAAAAAGGGGGAGTATGTGAGGGATACCCTTCTAGCCTTCTTGTTTTAATGATGTCAACAAATACATTAGATTATAATTTGAGCGGTATCACTTCACGTGTTGGTCATGTTCATATTGGTCAAGTGTCTAGATGCCTAAGATCTTATTCCTTCCAAAATACATGTCCACAAGTGATCTAATAGTGTCTCGCATGTAGGTCTGACTCTGGTCTGGTGAAAAACAATTCAAAAATTGAATTTTCTTAAAAAATCAGCCTTATGCGTCGACCTCAGCATTCATGCGCTGACCTCAAAATGGTCATGCGCTTACCCGTGAATAATGATTCAAAACTGGCACTTTATGCGTCGACGCATAAAGCCCATAGGTCGACGCATGAACTTGTTTTTTGCCCTTTCCACTTAAATTCGTTTCTGTTATTTTCTCTTATTTCTTTTGGTCATATTTTTTGATATAAATAGTTTTGGGTCTTCATTTTTTACATAGAACAAGAAACGTGAAAAATATATGCCAGTTCTCTCTTCATCTTCACCTTCTTCATTGTGTAAACAAACAATCACACATAATCATCTTTGTTTGTGTCACTGTTCGCTGTTGATCTTGGCGAACAACCTCTGGTTTACCAGAATGGTGAAATCTGGGTTACTTGCAGGATTAACCAAACAAATCCTAGGACGTCGGGCGAAAACTTAGATCAACGTGATAATTTTAAGTTAAGGGTGATATCTTGGTTCTTGGTTTTATGTATTTAAGTATTTTGGAATAAAAGATTTCAACTAACTCTAGATAAAAGTCTGAGATAAAAGAAAATGATTTTGAAAAGAACTTTTAAAGTAAAATGGCGAAGAAAGAACTTTAAAGTAAAATGACGAAGAAAACATAAAGATGCTGGTAAATGTAAAGAAATTGGTAAAAAGACTTTGATTGATAAAGAAATTAAAAGATGGTGTTTACACGTACATTTTTCCAAATAACTCTTTTCTCTCACACAGGTACTTTGAGTAATTGCAGGAAGTTTTGTACAAGTTTTTCACACATTTTCTAATAACAACTATCCTATTTATAGATAAACAAAATAACTGCTATTAACGACTAAATCCTAAAACTTCGACATCTGGCCTTCTGCATGTCTCCCTTTCGCCAGGTGCTTCCACGCGTCTTCTGCCAAACGTTATAATTCTCTTGAATTTGAATCTTCAAGTTATGTCGAACAAACGCGTCCTTTCAGACTTGTCGAATTGTCGAACTATCACAACGTTCTTCATACTTGTCCAAACTTTTCCCATTTACAGAAATCTTTACTTGATGAAATGTCGAAACGTTGCCCTGTCGAAATGTCGAAGAATGTTGAAGAATATCTCCCAAGTAGATATACTCTTTCAGTTGTGCTTCTTTTGGCATGTACCTCCATTTGTCGAAAACAACTTTTTACGTGTTGAACTCATGGCGTCGAAAATACACATATACAAATTGCCCCCCAGCAAAGGTATTTCGACTATCCTGGAGAAATAATCCTTTGGTGTTCAACCAATATTTTGACGCCATGTCATCCTAATTTTAAATTACACAATTTCAAGTTCCAACATATTTCATCATTTTACTTCTCTCAAAACGTCAACTCTAGCCCACGTTCTAGCTTCTAGCCCATTATTACTTAACCTAACGTCATGGCCATCTCTTTTTAACTTCCACTTTTCTTCATCACCGTCAAGATGATGCCACGTGCCCTCCATGATCACCACTAAACCCAAAAATCATCTCCTCTTATAAACACGTAAACCCCTATTTCTCTTTCTTTTTACACTTTTGAACTTTTCTTCTTCACAACCGCTCCAAATCTTCATCTTCTTTCTAAAAAACTTTCTGATTCAACAATGGCTTTTCAAAAATCATCAAGCAGCAAACCTTCCAAGAGTGAGCAACTTTCCATCATCCCTCCTGCGCATAGGTTGGATGAACCAACACTGATTGGGGATCAACAATATATTCCTGAGCCTCCAAACGCGAGGGAAAAAGACTGTATTTTTAAATCCCAGGTACTCATCCCTGTTATTATTTCTGGTAATCATTATGCCATGTTAGGACCACTCCCTAACCCAGACATTAAACCTGAGCGTTTACAAGAGTTTTTTTCCCACTTATTCTCACACAAAACCCATAGGTGCTGGGGTGAAACCCCCCACTCTAGAGAAACCAGTAGAACAAACTGACCCTCAAGGTTCAAATGAAAAAGATGAGGAAGTAATAAATTTAACCTATCTAAATCATACTAGGATTTTTAGAACTTGCCCTTGGTCGAAAGACCTTTCAGATTACTTGTCTTGGTTGAACAGAGTTGAAAATGTTAAAGAAAAATTTTCGAAAGAAATAGGAATTTTTGACTTGATACAATTATCAAGAGTAGGACCCAATGTTTGCCCTAACATGCTGCTAGCCTCCCTTTATTTTTGGGATAGTACGTATAACACCTTCCACCTCCCTTGCGGGATGGTCACCCCTACGCTGTTCGACATAGCTGCCATAGTTGGCCTTAGTCCAGTTGGCATTGACTTCGACCCCACTCACCTAAACGAGGACTCCATAGATTTCGACACTAGTTTCGCCCCATACTCCCTTTTTATGTCTCACTACCATGGCGAAGATGACAAAGAAGTTTCTGACAAAGAACACATAGCTTTTCTAACCTTGTGGCTGACCAAATTCGTCTTTTGCTCCGCTCACTTCAAGTGGCTAAGAGGTTCATCACTATGGCGAACCAACTCCATGCTGGGATCAAATTATGCTTGAGTGAGGTAATCTTGGCGAACCTGTATGAGTCCTTGAGTGAAAGCGTGCGTTCTTTGAAGACATTGAAGGACAAAGGGAAGCTTAATTTGGCAGGCCCCTTTTGGCTCTTGCAACTATGGCTGAATGCCACTTTCGAAGCCTTTATTCCTGCGAAGCATGACATAAATGAAGAGGAATTCAAAAACAGGAGTGTCGAATGGCCTAGATTGGTGCAACTGACACCAACTGATGAAGCAATTAGCCTTCGACGGGCCTTCACTAGCTATGTAATGATGTTTGCTGAGAGACATCATTTTACTTCGACTATGGCTCCATTTGCTGACAGAACAATTGGACCTGAATGGTTTACACGACAATTCCCCTTGTAAACCAAAAAAGATGAAAACATCTTCCTAAATGTCTGGGAATCCTTTTTGACCCCTAGGCTCCTGTTCTCCCACCGCAATACTACGAAACCCCAGATTGCCTTAATAGTTTATCAACCTAACTTGGTTGCCAGGCAATTTGGCCTAATTCAAATCATGCCTCGACCTCTTTTCCCTAAAAAAGGGGCCATCATTTTCTACAACTCCTTCCACGACGAAGCCACCAGCAGGGAATTGTCGAACAAGCTGACTGACGAATCTTTCGATATTCGACCGGTGGTTTTTCAACCATCATTCCTTTGTACTCCTGAGTTCGACACATGGTGGAGGGAATACTATGCTACCAAATTTTTCGACGTAAAAGCTTTCATCACTCATCTGACGAATGCTTTTGCTCTTGTGCAGGAACGGACTAAAAAAGGTACGCAAAGACACATCCAAGAAATACAAAAATTTCAAAAATATTTTGAAACCGTTTACAGACCTGATGATCTTAGTCGAACCATACGTGAAGCAGCGGTTACTTTAAAAGAAAAATTCATGGAGAAGTTGGAGAAGTTGAAACTGCCTCCACACATTCGACCAGAAGTGCGTTACGACTTGGCTTTCAGCTATTACCCTCCTAAGTTTCCACCTTTACCATCTGCTGAATTTGGTGTGGCTTTAAGTCCTCCATTTCCAGATTGGTTCACATGTGGGAATCATATGAAAATTCTTCGTGAAAGTTATAAAAAACCTGCTAAACGCGTGGTTGCAACTAAGTATCATCTGGATAACTACCCAGGGCACCTTCACATTGGAATAGAACACGTTCGCGTGGAAGATCCCATTCTTGAAGGTGTCAACAACAACACGAATTTTGTCATTTTATTATCACATATTTCTCACTGTCTAACTTTCCCCTTTATTTTTTTTTTTTAGCTGTGAAAGCGCCTGCAAAGAAAGCTTCCGTCGAAACTCCACAAAGTGCCGCCCAGACACCTTCGACTAAGGTATAAATCTCTTCCTCTTTTGATCTATTCTTTTGTTTCTTTAAGACACTCACTCTTTTTGATTTATATAATCAGGTAAGTAAAAAAACCTCTACATTCCAAAAAAGAAAGAAAATACCAGAGATAATTCCTGTCGAAGAGTCTAGTGATGAGTCTCCATCTCCAAATCCCCCTCCTCAAAAGAAGAAAAGACTGCAGAAAATTGCCTCACAAAATCCATTGTCAAATCCTCTAAAAGGGAATCTTCTAGCAGTCCTGCTACAAAACATCAGCCGAAGGATACGAGGAGTGGAAAGTCTAGCTCCAAAACTGAGACTTCCAAGGTAAATTTCAATCTCGACCCTTCTAGTTTATTTTATTTCATTTCTAACTTAGAAATTTTTCTTTTTATAGAAGCAAAAGGTCGTCGAAAAACAGCCTGAGACAATCCAGGAGGAGGTAGCTCGAGAGGAGGACACTCCCATCAAAGAACTTGAGAGACAAACGGTCAAAGCATTCAACACTACTGTGGGAGCTGATTCTGATAACAACTCTCCTTCTCATCCTGGATTACACGCTGAGCAACAAAAAGATGATGATGTTGAAGCAGACACTGCTGTCAAAGGAGATCCTGAAGAGAAGACTGCTGAAGAAGAAGATCTGTCGAAGCAACAAGAAGCTAGGCGAACTTCAGAGCATAGCAACCAGCCTACTCCTGACCAAACTCAAAGGAGTTCCCAAACAACTGGTTCGACTAGTCTTTCTCATGAAGAGCTTGAAAGTCTCAAAGTGCTGAAACCCTTGGACTACCTGAAAGCCATACTTAGCACCAGATTCAACTTTAAAGACTCTTCCTACAGCAGTTCGACTACTTCTGGAGCCACTTCTGAAGTGCAGTCTCTACCCAATATCATGACTCAGATCAAGGCGAAGATCCTTGATGTTGACTTGTTCCAAGTTCTAGAGGAAAATGCCACTGCTCCAATGGAGTTGAAGAAACTATTGAAGCAAGTTAACGTCTTGGATGCTTCTGTCGAAGTCTGCAATTTTATGATAGAGCTGACAACTGTGATTGACTTATCCAGCGCAGATCTTCACCGTCGAAGGGACTTACGTCAACAAATCTCTAAAAAATGGATCAACAAGTTGCTGAATGGAACTCTGTTTCTGTTTCGACGAATAAGGTTTCGAAACTACAAGAGCTTTATGAAGCCTCTGTCAAGAAGATTGCTACTTGCCATAACCACATTCAAACATGGAAGAAACAAATAGCAGTTCTCCAAGAGAAAATTTCCAAAGAGGAGGAACTCATAGCTTCTATCCAGCAGCCTAGGCAAAGCAAGATTGATGAAGAGTTGAAGGTTGGCATTCAACACGCAGAGACCGCTCAAAAGATCAACCAAGAGATTGAAGTTGCCCATATTCACAGGAACCTCTGTGATCGTCGACTTCAATTTCAGAAAGACAAATTTACCGCTTTGAAGGCACAATTTGCAAACCTTCAGCTTTAGTCGAATTTGCCTGTCAATTTCTAGCCCTTTGAGGCTTTATTTGTAATGATTTAACGCCATCTGTTTGGCAGCACAATATTTACTTTCAATTTCCATTTTATTCGACTGCTATCTTTATTTCCTGCAATATTGGTTTATACCTTTTCAAATATTTGCCATTTATTTTTAATATCCTTTCGTCTTTCCCTATCTCTTCGACCTCATATGCGCCATTAGAAAATATTTTCAAAACTTTGAAAGGTCCTTCCCATTTGGGAGACCATTTTCCCATAACTCTGTCTTTTCGATCCATAGGAAGAATTACCTTCCACACATAATCACCAATTGAAAAAGTCTTAAATTTTACTTTTCTATTGTAGAACTTTTCGACTCTCTCTTTTTGTCTCTTTATGAGATCTAAGGCACGTAGCCTTTCTTCGTCTAAATCAACCAATTCATCCATCATCATACTCCAGTATGTCTCTGATGGGATCTGATGATGCCTTTGAACCCTAACTGATTGCAAATACAATTCGACTGGCAAAACTGCATCATGCCCATAAGTTAATTTAAATGGAGTCAAATTGGTTGCTTCTTTAGGAGATGTTCGACAAGCCCATAAAATTTGATCTAAGGTATTATGCCAATTTTTTGGCTTTCCACCTACATGCTTTTTGATCAAATTTATCACTACCTTGTTAGCTGCTTCGACTTGTCCATTAGCCTGAGCATAATAAGGTGTCAAAGTAAGGAGCTTAAAACCTGTATCTTGTGCAAACTTCTGCATCTTTCGACCAGTAAACACAGATCCTTGATCTGTTGTTATTGTTTCCGGTATCCCAAATCTGTAGATTATATGCTTTTGGATAAAATCCATAACTGCTTCCTGATCTACATTCACCAATGGTATGGCTTCAATCCACTTAGTAAAATAATCTACTCCAACTAAAATGTACCTTTACCCTCTTGAAGAAGCTGGTCGAATTTCACCAATTAAATCTAACGCCCAACCTCTGAACGGCCAAGGTTTTACAATCGAATGTAACTCACTTGCAGGAACATGTGGTATGCCTGCATGTACTTGGCACTCTTGACACCCTTTTGCAAATTCGACACAATCCTTTAGCATAGTTGGCCAATACATTCCTTGTCGAAACAATAACCACTTCATTTTGTGGCCTGCTTGGTGTGCGCCACACGCTCCACTATGCACATTTGACAATGCTATGTATGCTTCATTTTCGCCTAAGCATTTCAACAAGACTCCTTCCGCAGTCTTCTTGAACAATTCATTGCCAAAAAGTACATAACTCAAAGCTCTATATTTTACCTTTCGTTCGACTTTTTGATTTGGATCTTGCAAATATTTTTTGATGGGTTTTCTCCAGTCTTCGACTCCTGCATCATCTACGTTGCAAATCTCATAATTCTCTTCGTCGCCATATCCCAATTTTATTGTCTCTAAATCTGATGGGGACAAACCTACAGATATGATTCTTCCTCTGACTTCAATGGCTTTTTCTAACTTCTCCTCCGACACTTTGTATCCTGATGCCAGTTGAGCAAGATCATTCGCCTCTTGATTCTCCATCCTGGGAATCTGCCTAAAAACTACATTGTCGAACTTCTTGAGAAGTCTATTTGCTATCACGAAGTACATTATTAGATTCTCTTTCACACATTTGTACTCCTTAGTCAACTGCTTTATTACCAACTCAGAGTCACCCATTATTTCGACTCTTGTTGCCCCCAATTCCAATAAGATTTCAAGTCCAGCAATCAAAGCTTCATATTCGACTTCATTGTTCGAACATAGTCCTTCGACTTTGTACTTGAACTTTGTTGGAATTTTGTCAGGAGAAATAATCACCATCCCAATACCAATTCCATTCTTATGCCTGGAACCGTCGAAATACAGTTTCCATGGTGCTAATTCGACGTACTCTATAGTTTCGACTATAGAGTGGTCTGCTATAAAATCAGCCACCACTTGTCCTTTCATAGCCTTTAAAGGCAAATATTTTAAGGAGTATTCTGTTAGAGCCAAAGCCCACTTTCCAATTCGACTATGCAAAATAGACTTAGACAACATATGTTTTATTACGTCGAAATGAGAAGATACATATACATCAACAGGCTTTATATAATGCTTCAATTTCATACAAGATAAATATACACATAAACATAGTTTTTCTATGGCACTATATCTAGTTTCAGCATCATTTAAGACTCTGCTGAGATAATAGATGGCCCTTTCGACGCCATTCTCATCCTCTTGACACAACATACTTCCTAATGTCTTGTCTGATGCAGAGATATACAATCTCATGCTTCTTTTCCTACAAGGGGACATCAAGATTGGAGGACTAGCTAAGTACTCTTTGATTTTGTCGAAAGCCACTTGTTGCTCTTGCCCCCATGTGAATTCTTCTTTCTTTAGTCGAAGTAGAGGAGAAAAGGGTTGTGTTTTTCCACTGAGGTTGGAGATGAATCTTCTTAGAAAATTGATCTTCCCTTGTAGAGATTACAATCCCTTTTTTGTTGATGGCGCTTTCGCTTCCATTATAGCTTTGGCTTTGTTTTCATTTATTTCGATCCCTTTCTTGTGGACCACAAAACCTAAAAAATCACCCGCCTGCACACCAAAAGCACATTTAAGGGGATTCATCTTTAGACCAAACTTTCTCATCCTCTCAAAGGATTGTCGAAGATGGTCTATATGATCTTTTCCTGAAACAGACTTGATTACAATATCATCAATGTAAATCTGCATAAACGTCTCAATAAAATCATGGAAAATTGAATTCATAGCCCTTTCGTAAGTGGCTCCAGCATTCTTTAAACCAAAAGGCATCACTACCCATTCATAAGTTCCAATTGCTCCAGGACAACGAAAAGCTGTCTTAGAAACATCTTCTTCAGCAATAAAAATTTGGTTATAGCCAGAGTATCCATCCAACATACTTAGATACTCGTGACCTGCTGCAGAATCTATAAGCATTTCTGCTACTGGCATAGGATATTCATCCTTCGGGGTAGCGGAATTTAAATCTCTAAAATCAATGCATACCCTAAGTTTGCCATTTTTCTTAATAACCGGAACTATATTTGCAATCTAATCAACATACCTGGTAGTACGGATGAAGTTGCATTTTAGAAGTCTTTCGACCTCTTCTTTTATTTTCGACAGAACTTCTGGTGCAAAGCGCCTTGGAGTTTGCTTGACTGGCTTCTTCCCTTCTATGATTGGCAGCTTCAATTCGACCAAACTTCTGTCCAAACTAGGCATTTCGTCATAATCCCATGCAAAGCAATCTTTGAACTCCTTCAACAACTGGATTATTTCGACTCTGAACTGAGGATCCATCCTTGCACTTATGCAGGTTGGTCTGTTTTCTGCCCCCAGTCCCAAGTTGATTTCTTCTAAAGGATCCTGCGCCACCATCTTCAAATTGTTGGACGCTGGATCTTTTTCGAACCCCAAAGGTTCGTCGTCATAAATGGCGTCAAGTTTCTGGTGTTGCCATTCGTCTATTTGGTTGTTATCATCATTTTCCTCAACGTCTTTTTGAAGACATTGTTCATTTGAATCTTCATGATTGTCTTCGACAGCCATGTATTTTACTTCGGCCTCCAGAGCCGCTTTGAATTTGTTTTCGGCTATGTAAGCCGTAATTTTGTCGAGCACTGCTTGTTCACTCATCATCATTGTCAGACTCATTCCCCCATCCTGTTGGTGCTACGTTGGTAGTCCCCCACATGTAGTTGGAGTCACCAATGACTTCCTTATCCCACTGAAAACCGTGTGTAGGATGGAGATACATGGAACAGTACGCGTTGTCCGTTGCCTTCAAGTCGAATTTCGCCGGACTGCAAGGAGGTATGTGGGCTAAGTTTTTGTCGAAACTTCGATCGCTTACATTGTTTACTTCGGACATGAAGTAACTTTGGTCTGCTTCTATGTTCTCGACGATTCCATCTGGCCTCCAAATAACTATTCTCTGATGCATCGACGAAGGAACAGCACCTATACCATGGATCCATTCTCTTCCCAACAGCAAGTTGTAGTTTGCCCTAGAAGCAATAACTATAAACATTGTTGGCCTTGTTATAGTACCAACTGTCAGATCCACTTGAATAACTCCCATGGTTGTTCCTACCTTTCCTTCGTAATTCGACAGAAGCATGTTGTGGGGCTTTGCATCCGAGTCATCTTTGCCAATCTTTTTCAGCATGAAGTGGGGCATCAAATTCACAGCAGCACCACCATCCACTAGGATCTTGTTTACACCAACACTCTCAATTTTTCCTTTGATAAACAAAGGCTTCAAGTGCGCCTTCATGGAATCGTCTGGTCTTTCGAAGAAAGCATTTTGCTCTTCGACACAACCATTATTCATTACGTAGTAACACACGGGCTTGTGCACCATCGTTTCCTCTTCCATCCCATCCTCTTCGTCTTCGACTTCCATGATCCTATCATAGTCTCTGGGAAGGACCGAGACCACGTTACAGACAACGTCGAAGGATGCCTCTGAATCTGACTTGAAATCATGTGTCATCTCGTCATCCTCCAACTTCTTCTCTTTGGGCACACTTTGCACTGCCACGCTGTTTGGTTTGATTTGTTGGAGAGGCTTCTTCTTGTTTGCCATTTGAGCGTTGCTGCTACATTCTGCTTCGTCCTTGTTTCCAGCCACTTTTCTCATCATACCTTTTTCAGCAACTTCTTTCTCAACCCTCTTTTACCTTTGGAACCTCCTCCACTGGGATCTCGACATGGGGTTCTTCCCTTTATAATTCTCTGAAGGATATGGCCTAGGTTTATATTTCTCTAACTCCTTCTTGTTTTCCATTGAAGTGCCTCTCTGCACATCGAAATTCTTCCACTTCTTCTGGCCTTGGGCATCTCTGATGGGTTGAACCCATTTGTCATCTATCACTTTGTTTGATGGCTTGTAAGTGCCATAGTGTCTGTCTCCGCGCCTCCATTGGTGGTGCTCACTCCTTCTTGGATCATATCTTGTTGCTCCCCCATTCGCCTTCCTTCTTGCTTGATCTATTGCCTCCAAGTTGGTGGCAGCCTTTCTGTCGAAAATGGAACTGTAACGAGGGCATAGCATCACGTCACTCTTCCTTCTCTGGCACCTTTTGATGAATTCGACCAAACTCTCATCTTCTTTGGGGTACGCCAGCTTTTGGTACTCCTCTCGACGTTGATCTTCATCTACTGCTGCCTGAGTTTTCTGTGACACTTCTACCATATTGATTCCCATATTTTGCTTGTCAGCAATGGTTAGTTTGTTCATCTTTTCAATGAGCTTTTCCTCTTCGACTCTGTCCTTCTTTTTCGTCAGGTCGAACTTCTCTTCTGGGCAACAACACCAGGATATGTTCCTAGGAGCATGCTTGCAGCAACACTTGTTTGACTCTTCTTTAGGATCCTCCTTTATTCTTCGTAGGATCCCATAAGTCCCAGATTTCCCACGGCCATGTACAGCTTTTTCTTTCATTCCTGTGACTTCCTTGTCGAAAGGTCCCATGATGTTGATGCAGTAATTTGCAACATCAGCTTCCTTCATGTTGTCAAGATCAAGGCCTTCAGTAGCCTTGTTTTCAGCAACGAAGTCCTCAGTAACTTCTTCCTTGGCGATAGGGGAATCACCATCGTCATCAAAATCACTTCCCCAACCAGTTGGTTGGATTTCACTGATGTCGGTGTGATATGTTGCAGGAATAGTGTACTTCACCAGGTAGTCAAATTTTCCACTTGGCTGTCCCAAGCAATCCCAGATTTCTCCTGGTCGAACCACCACGTCTTCAGCAACACTGTCATCATTCTTTTCGTCGGAACCCTCTATAGTTTTCTTCAATTTCTGATTGTCAAAGCTTTCAGTAACTTCGACCTTACCTTCATCGTCGAAGTCCTCAGTGACTTCAACTGTGTTTTTGTTGTCAAGATCTTCAGTGACTTTGACTTCATTATCGTTGTCGAACACTTCAGTACCTTCGACTTTGTTCTGGCCTGCAAGATCTTCAGTAATCTCGACCATGTTGACACTGGTGTCGAAACCTTCCATAGCCTCCACCATCTCGAAACTGCCATCAGAAGCAACTTCAATCTCCACCATATTCACAGTGGATGGTTCAGCATAGTGTGCTTCGACAACCTGCATAGGATTCGAATCAATCCCCATTTGTTGTTTTGGCTTCTCGCCAAACTTCAGCCTTTCATCACGGATAGCATTTTGAACTAGATCCCTGAAAAGAAAACATTGAGATGTTTTATGACCCAAAAAGTTATGGTACTTACAAAAACCCCTCTTTTTCTGCTGTTCGACAGGCAGTTCTTTAGCGCATGGTGGCTTTATTAACTGACCATCTTTGACCAATAAATCAAAAATTTCGCCACACTTGGTGACGTCGAACGTATAAGTTCGTTTAGGAAACTTATCATTCTTTTCAGGTTCGACTGGATTTTTTCCATTCGACGGAGCTAGTACTTTACAGGCGTATGGTGGGCCTGACTTTAGTTCTGCCAGATCAATTTCTTGTTCGTCGAACAAAATTAGTTCGTTTTCGTCACCATCATCATCCTGGCATACTCCTACATAGGCCACTCTTTCCTTTTTATTTTTATTTGATCTGAATTTCTCAGCTTTTAGCCTTTCAATCTGTCTTACCCTATCTGCTAATTGTGCCATATCTCTTAAATATTGAGTGTCTAATTTCTTCCTTATAGAATAATCTAGACCCCCTGCAGCCATTTCGACTAACTCTCGTTCTGGCACTTGTGTGAAACATCTTGCCTTAAGCAACCTGAACCTATTTAGGTAATCATCTATAGGCTCTGAAAATTTCCTCTTAACACTGGCTAATTCCTTCAAACTTATCTTAGTCTGACCCATATAGAATTGTTCATGGAACAATCTTTCTAATTGGGTCCATGTGAATATAGAGTTCGCAGGCAAGGATGTAAACCAGGTGAATGCATTTTTTGTCAAAGAACTTGGGAAGTACTTCATTTTCAAATTTTCATTATTGACTATTTCTCCTGCCTCTATTAGATAACGCGCTACGTGCTCTATAGTAGATTCACTAATATCTCCTGAAAACTTAGTAAACTTAGGAACTTTCCATCTTGGGGGTAGTTCCTCTTGCAGAATGTGTTCTGACAACGGGGAAGTATAAGTAGGCCTTTGCAAACCTATATTTACACCGTTTTGGGCCATTATCCTTTCGACCATGGCTGTTATGTTATTTTCGACAGGCAAGTTATTATATCGTATTCGCTGTTGCAACACATCATCAGCATCTTGGCCTCTCTGGACTATTACCCTCCTAGGTTCTTGTTGAACGGGGATTTCGACACGAGGCTGTTCGACCACTGCCTCTTGGTTTCTAGGGTTTGCGTGAGGATTCTCTAAAGGCCTTTGATTCATCGTGGGTTCCTCTTCGACATTTACTACTTGGTTTTGAATAACTTGTTCTCTTTGTCGTGTTTGAGGAACACCAAAAAAATCAGCAATGCGCGTCATTTGCGCAGCCAACAATTGGTTGGTTTGGGTAGTGTTTTGTATTAAAGGGTTAAACACTGCTCCCATTTGTTGAGTCAACATTTGGACCATATCATGATTACTTTCGTCCATTTGTTGTCGAATTACTTGCGCAGAATTATTGGTAATTGCTGGCATTTGGAAATTTGGTAGGGATTGGTTCAACTACTCATATTTCCACCATATCCTGATCCTTGCAGTGGCGAAGACATGTGGACCATGGCGTCAGAATACAAGGGTGGTGCACTTTGCAAGTTTGCCATTACTGACGTTGGCATTCCATATGGTTGTTCTCTTCCGAACATAGGCATGGAAAAATTTGTCTGGAATGGCCTAAAATTTTGTCCTCCCGGAGGAGGCGTCCCCAAAGGCCTTGAATGTCCCATTGTGGAAGAACTAGGCATACTTTGGGAGAGCGAAACCGCTGGTATAGATCCTGTTGACGAAGGCATAACCTCCTCCAGAACAGGGTTTGAATCCACATTTCCCCCTGTCGAAGGTATAGGGTTGGAAACTGGAATATTCTCATTTGAATTTGGATTGGGATTAGGATTATTTGACTGATTCACCATTTTCCTCACTCTAGTTCTTTTGGGTCTCTCTACGTCAGATACGGCTAATTTACCGCTTCTTAGTATCATACAACGAAGAAAAAGCCTTAATTTTTAAATTTTATTTAAGTTTTATATTGCGCTAGTCCCACCGGGTGTGCCAATTTGTTCGATGTTGATCTTGGCGAACAACCTCTGGTTTACCAGAATGGTGAAATCTGGGTTACTTGCAGGATTAACCAAACAAATCCTAGGACGTCGGGCGAAAACTTAGATCAACGTGATAATTTTAAGTTAAGGGTGATATCTTGGTTCTTGGTTTTATGTATTTAAGTCTTTTGGAATAAAAGATTTCAACTAACTCTAGATAAAAGTTTGAGATAAAAGAAAATGATTTTGAAAAGAACTTTTAAAGTAAAATGGCGAAGAAAGAACTTTAAAGTAAAATGACGAAGAAAACATAAAGATGCTGGTAAATGTAAAGAAATTGGTAAAAAGACTTTGATTGATAAAGAAATTAAAAGATGGTGTTTACACGTACATTTTTCCAAATAACTCTTTTCTCTCACACGGGTACTTTGAGTAATTGCAGGAAGTTTTGTACAAGTTTTTCACACATTTTCTAATAACAACTATCCTATTTATAGATAAACAAAATAACTGCTATTAACGACTAAATCCTAAAACTTCGACATCTGGCCTTCTGCATGTCTCCCTTTCGCCAGGTGCTTCCACGCGTCTTCTGCCAAACATTATAATTCTCTTGAATTTGAATCTTCAAGTTATGTCGAACAAACGCGTCCTTTCAGACTTGTCGAATTGTCGAACTATCACAACGTTCTTCATACTTGTCCAAACTTTTCCCATTTGCAGAAATCTTTACTTGACAAAATGTCGAAACGTTTCCCTGTTGAAATGTCGAAGAATGTTGAAGAATATCTCCCAAGTAGATATACTCTTTCAGTTGTGCTTCTTTTGGCATGTACCTCCATTTGTCGAAAACAACTTTTTACGTGTTGAACTCATGGCGTCGAAAATACGCATATACAGTCACCCATTGTTAGAAGTGATAACGTTCAGAATTTAGGAAGTGTTATCTTCATCTTCTGGGTTGAGAGTTTGGCAGGTGTTTCTTGAATCAAATCAGTTGGGTTTGTCCTCCATGAATCGAGGAGATTTTGGGGTTTTTTGCACAAACTGTTCGTTCTACAGGGATTCGGCTGGGCGAAGGTAACCGACGATTGGCGCAACTGTTTCGGTTTAGTAGCTGTAATCAGAGGATCGTAGAAGAAGGTTTGGGTTCGAATTCTTGGAAGATTTCAATTGACCGAGTGAAGGTAACCGAAGAACAAAGTTTTCTTTCGGTTTAGTAGCGTGGGACGGTAATTGCATCAACCAAATTCGGAGCACTTGATTCATCTTGAATCAAGGGAAGAGAAAATTCTGCATCAACGATCAAAGACGTCCGGGGTTTGTATGTTCATAGTTTTCTCTTGTAATAAACAATTTGCAACAGCAACATATATATATATCTCAATTCCGTTTGCGGAGTTGGGGGCAGACGTACCCAAAGCGAGGACGATTGGGGAACTTCCTAATCAAATCTCTGGTGTTCTCTCTCTTTCCCTTAACTCTTTTATATTTCAGTAGTGTCCGATTTCGTAAGGTTGGAAACTATCGTAATTTCTGTCGTGGAATAATTGTCCGCTGATAAACTGTTTTGTTAAATTAATACAATTCGTTGAATTGTGTTTTTGGAGTAGCTGCACATTATTCTCTATAGAAATTCTGCACATAGTGTGTTTGCGCACACTATATGTTTGATAATTTGTTTTCAAGCCAAATTCGAACACTGTGCTTTCAATTGTTTATTAATTAACCTCATTGGATTGGAATAAACATCAAGCAAGTGATTAATTTGTTGTCTGCGTTTGTAAGTGAAATATTCAGAACTGAATTTTTCTCCTTCATACTCATCCAAAATATATTCGTGCATATCCGATCCTTTTGGTAGAAGGTTTGTTGTAGACGATTTATCCAGCGGCGGCTTCCGTTAAACAAAAATTTTTAAAGCAGAATTTTTGTAGTCAATTTGCGTGTAAAACTCAAGGGATCTATTCAACCCCCCTTCTAGATCCATAGCCATCGTCTAACACTACTGTCCACATGATTAACAGGCACCTTGAAGTACCCTTGATCAGCTTCAATGTTTTCCACTATCCCATCTGGTCTCCAGATTGTGATTCTCTGGTGCATGGATGAGGGTATTGCTCCTATCCCGTGAATCCACTCCCTTCCTAAAAGTAGATTATAGTTAGCCTTTGTTTCGACGACCATGAACACTGTTGGTCTGGTAATAGTTCCCACGGTGAGATCTACCTGAATCACTCCCAGGGTAGAACCAACTTTGCCTTCATAGTTCGACAGAACCATGTTGTGGGGTTTAGTATCAGTTTCAAACTTTCCAATCTTGCTCAACAGAAATCTTGGCATCAAATTAACCGTCGCACCACAGTCGACCAAAATCTTGTTGACAGGAACGTTCTCCACTTTTCCAGTAATATAAAGAGGCTTCAAGTGACCCTTCATTGCCTCCGTGGGACGCTCAAAGAAAGCATTATGTTCTTCGACGCACCCATTGTTCATGATGTAATAGCACACGGGCTTGTGTGCCATCATTTCCAATTCAGTAGTTTGGTCTAAGTCCTCGACTTGACCAAATTCTCTTGGCATTACTGACACTACATTTACCAAAATGTCTAGAGAAGCTGCTGACTCATTATCGAAGTTATCAGTCATATCCTCGTCCTCTTCGACCTTCTTTTCTGGCTGAATAGTAAACAACTTTCGTCGTATGGGTATCTTCTCCGTTGCCCCAACCACATTGGTGCTTGACTCCCCTTGCACCTGAGCCTCTCTAATAGCTTTTCGCCTGCGCTGCTCTCTTCGCCATTGCGATCTAGACATTGGGTTGTTACCCTTGTAATTCTGTGAAATGTATGCTGATTTGTTTGTGGTGCGATTCTCTTTTCTGTACTCAAAGGACGCACCTCTTTCCACGTCAAACTTCTCCCATTTTTTCTTCTGTCCTCTCCCTTCGACAGGTTTGATCCAACTACCTGTTGGCACATTCACAGTAGGTTTGAATGTTCCTGGCTTGGCTCTTGGTAATTGGTTCTTTGGCCCTGTCGAAAGTCGCCTATGGTCAAAACCTCTGTGCCCCTTGTTCACCTTCTGCCCCCAGCTTTCGCCAGCCTTCTTGATACCTTCCAGCTTGTGGGCAGCCTTTTCATCAAAAATGGCGCTGCACCTGGGACACAGCATTACTCCAGAGTCTTTTTCTGGCAACGATGCAAGAAGTCCACGATTGTCTCTTCTGGCTTAGGATAAGCCATTTTGTTGAGTTTTTCTTGCTCATCTACCTTACTCAATCGTTCATCTTTTCGATCCGTGACCTCGACCATGTTGACATCCATTTTGTCCTTCAGGCGCATCTTGGAGAAGCTAGCTTCCAGAATTTCAGTGGTCTTTGCCAAGCAGCCACCACCTACTGCTGCTTTTGCATCTCTTTGGGAAGCTTTTTCCCAAGCAGCTTTCTCAGCCTCCACCATCTCCTCAGCATTGACTCTCTCGACATCAGGAGATGTCTTGAAAATTTTTTTAGCAGCCATACAGATCCAATTTTCCACCAGACAACCATCCATGTCCAGCATCTCTCCAACCAAGAGCATGTCGTCTTCCAATTCCTTAACAACTTGAACTTTAGTGGCATTTCTACCCATAGCCTCATTGGTGTTGATACTATCTGAACTAGAATCAGACTCCTCAGCCAACTTGACCATATTAATGCCTTCATTGACAGTTATCTTCCACCCACTTGCGGTTACATCAAAAACCTTAGCAGCATTATCCATTTCCACAAACTTATCAGCAGTTTCTTTGGTCACCAACATCAGACTGGTACCATCAACGTTTAGGCCACTTGTGGCCTTACTAGAATCTTCAATCATCACAGCACTGATGGCGAAGTCTTCAGTAACTTCTACCATGTTGACTGACTCGTCGAGTCCCCCTGTGGCTTCCACCATCTGAACCTCATGAGGCTCTGTATAGTTGGCCTCTACAACCTGCAATGGGTCAGAGTCAATCTTCATCTGGGCTTTGCCTTTTTCTCCAAACTTCAACCTTCCTTCCTGGATAGCATTTTGCACCAAATCCCTGAAAAGAAAACATTGAGAAGTTTTATGACCCAAAAAATTATGGTACTTACAAAAACCTCTTTTCTTTCTTTGTTCTAAAGGTGGCGTTTTAACACCAGCAGGCACTATCATTTGCCCATCTTTAACTAACAAATCAAAAATTTCGTCACATTTAGTGACGTCGAAGGTATATGTTTTCTTAGGGAATTTGTCGTTAGATTCGACAGGATTTCTTCCTTCTGAAGGGGTTAATAATTTGCAAGCATAAGGTGGACCTTGCTTTAACTCAGCAATGTCAACCTCATTTTCGTCGAAACAAGATGGTTCACCATACCGATTCTCCACATCTTCCTTGCATTCGACGAATGCTACTTTTTTACCTCTACTGAATTTGGCCTTTTCTTCTTTGAGCCTTTCTAGCTGTCGAACCCTATCAGCCAGCTGGGCCATGTCTCTAAGATATTGGGTATCTAATTTCTTCCTAATGGAATAATCAAGACCCCCAGCAGCCATTTCGACCAACTCATGTTCTGGCACTTGTGTAAAGCACCTGGCTTTAAGAAGTCGAAACCTGTTCAGGTAATCATCAATTGGCTCAGTGACTTTGCGCTTGATGCTAGCCAATTCTTTCAAACTAATCTTAGTCTGCCCCATGTAGAACTGTTCATGAAACAAACGTTCTAATTGGGTCCAATTGTATATGGAATTTGGAGGCAACGTAGTAAACCATGTGAAGGCATTCTTGGTAAGGGAACTTGGGAAGTATTTGATCCTATGGCTTTCGTCAGCTGCAATCTCGCCCGCTTCGATCAAATATCTAGCCACATGTTCGACAGTAGACTCAGTAGTATCTCCTGAAAACTTGCTGAACTTTGGAACCTTCATCCTAGGGGGTAGTTCTGCTTGGAGAATGTAATCCACTATAGGTGAAGTATAATTTGGCATGGTGAAGCCAAAATTCATACCATTTCTAGTCATTATCCTTTCAACCATGGCTGCGAGATTATTTTCTTCTGCTTGATTCTGGTGTCGGACCTGCCTAAGCAGTTGATCTGCGTTTTGGTTCCTGTTCACCATCACTACTGGTTCCTCCTCCATCTGGTATGGCATCTGGTTCCTTGGAGGTTCGACTCTAAAATGGTCAACCATCTCTTGATCCTCCAAGTTAGCATCAGGTATCTGACGTGGATGATGTCTTGGGACATCTTCGACAACCATCGCTCTTCGATCTACTGCTGGTACTCCTATGAAATCAGCCATGCGTGCCACTTGGGCAGCCAGTTGTTGGTTAGTTTGGGTTGTATTTTGGATCAAAGGTTGAAAAACTTCTACCATTGTCTGAGACAACGTATGTACCATTTGCATGTTACTTTCATCCATCTGATGTCTCAAACAATTTATGGATGTATTTGTAAGGCTAGGTGTTAGAGCAGAGTAACCAACACCTATATTCTGGTTGTTTCGTCCTCCTGATCCTGACCCTTGTAGTGGCGAAGACACAACAGTTTCTGAAAACACAGGTGGAGCATTCTGCAGGTTCTGCATCATTGATGTAGGCATACCATAGGGCTGACTCCTCGACCCTGGATGTGGAAAACCTGGTGGAGGAACGTGTCTGTACATTGTATTTCCTCCTGAGGGTGTTGGTGAATTAGAACTTTGTGGTCCTATGTATTCCAACACAGGTTGAGTATATGATTTTGTATATGTTGATCCTGGCTCAGACACTACTAATGGAAGTGACGTCTGTCCTCCTGTCGAAGACACTGGTGATGGCGTGCTTTGAGTCCTAATACTGCTACTGGATTGAGTGTTTGAAATATTCCCTTGAGGATCAACTTGTTGATTGGCATTGGTTGCCATTTTCTTAGTGTATCTTCTCTTTGGTATTCCTTCGTTTGTTGTGGCTAACTTCCCACTTCTCAATAACATACAACGAAAGTGTATCTTCACCAAGAGAGATGAGGTTGACAAAAAGGTTTAGCTTAGCACTGGGTCCCACCGAGTGTGCCAATTTGTTTACCGTGGATTTTGGTAAACAACCTCTGGTTTATCAATCTGAACGCAAATTGATTTAACTTGCAGGATCGACCACACAAATCCTAGGACATGTGCTAAGTTTTGAGAGACAAGTGTAAATTAAAGAAAATGTAAACTGAACTCCACGTTCGACAATGCTGAAAATAAAGCCTAACTGAACTCCACGTTCGACTATGGGCAAGAAAGTAAAGTGAAGACTCGAAATTTAAAGGGATGCAAGTAAAGGGTGCAGAAATTAAAGGCGTCGAATGAGTAAAAGCTTTGAAAGTAAAATGCAACGAACTCCACGTTCTTGGAAAATAAAGGCTGGAATAATAAAAGTGCTGTCGAAGGTAAAGTGCAGGAAAGTAAAAGACTTTAAAAATAAATGCAATGGATTTAAATGAGAACTCCACGTTCTTGAAAACAAAAGACTTTGAAACGTAAAGGCTTAAACATTAAATGCTTGAGCGTAAAATCGCAGTCGAAGGTAAAACGCAGAAAGTTTAAATTTGGCATGGAAGATAAAGTTCAAGAAACTGTAAAGGCATGGAAAGTAAATGGCTGAATCTTAAACATGCTGAAGATAAATTAGATTAATGAAGACAATGGTGTTACATTACGTACATTCTCACGAACTCGTTTCTCTACACGCGGGTACTTTGAGTTTCTCAGAGTAACTTGTACAAAAATATGAACACCTCTATTACATAGAATTTCCTACTATTTATAATGCTAAGAAATAACTGCTAAGTGGTGGTTATCACTTGAGTCGTGCCTTTCTAGAGCCTTCTCCTTGATTTCAACCGTTCCCACTCTTACAACTGCTCCTATTTGAATTTCAAACACTTGAAATTCCCTCCAGCTTTAGTGAGGCAGTTACCACGCGCGTTCAACACTCTCATGGTCGAGACACTTCCCAACACTTAGCCATTTTTTGAGGCTTCTACAAACCTCTTCGACCCAGGCCCCTCCAGAATACGGTCGAAGCCTTCTTTGTGTAACAAATAATTTCTTAACTTAAAAGAGCTTTAATTTCCTGGTGTCGAAAATGGAGGCTAACACATTGATGCTTGATATTCTTCTTCATATTCTTGTTTGTTTAGCTTCCATGACAATGGAGAGCTAATTTTCCTTTTGTGTCAAGGTTAGATGCTAGATAAACCTTTATTTTGCATGTATAGGTATTGATTCTAGCTTGCGAACTCTTGGATGATGAATGTATGATGAAAAACTTTGTTTCTATGGTTTATTCTTTGTGTTGGTTCATGATTGAGAAATGTGCTCTTACTCTTTACCTAGGTTTTTCATCCATCAATGCACATTGGCTAGCGATAGTTATGTGAGTTGATGTTCACAAAATATTGAGCTTGAATGTTGTCATTTTGATAGTTTGAGTGAGAGATCATCAAAGGATCAAAAGGGTAAAACTCACATTATGTGTTAGAGATAAACATATTGGGAGGATATGTGATTGTATTTATCGTTTAACCGAGTTCATTATCTTGACCGATTATATACGTGCAAAATGGTTTGTCGAACCCTAATCTTGACATGCTTTTTATAAATCGTTAAAACAAATCTTTTTACCGCTATTACTTAAATTTGAATGCAAACGTTCCGACTAAAAACAACCAAAACCCCTTGTTACTTTGAAAGTTAAAATGTATACAACTGTAGAACAGCTGCGATATCACAAACAATCTCTGTGGATCGATAACAAAACCCTAACTCTATTTGTATTTCAATAAATTGGCATCGTTGCCGGGGATTGTTAATTGATATTGCAAGCATTACAATAGTTGTGAAGTTTTAGACTTGTTAAAAATTTTTTTTCTTGTGCTTATTGATTTGTTTTGTTTAGTGTGCAGACTTTGTTTATGCGAGGGCAACAACCGGTGAACCAATTTCTATTCGATCCCGAGATTGAAAGAACCGCTCGTAGACTCAATAGCTGAACTAGACGGAGGAGGCAACTAGCTAGACAAAGGCAAGAACAAGGAGAAGGTTCGACTTCCACACCACCACCAATTCCACAGTTCATGCCGATCATGGAGCAACCACCACCACCACCCGCTTCCACACCATGTGTGAATAGTCCACGTCACACCGCTCAGTTTGCTAACAATAATCAAGGAAGGCAAGCTGAGATGAAAACTGGAACTTTGAACTTGTTGTATAGAAGTCCGTTCATGGGAATGGATCATGAAGACCCTTTCGCTTTTCTCACCAAATTTTATGAGACAGCGTTAGCAGCCGGAGTCGATCAAGCGCAAGAGTTACCTCTTTTCAAGAGACTATTTCCTCATGCTTTGCTTGGCAAGGCTAAGGATTGGTATCTTGATCAAACTCCCGCTGTGATGACCGATTGGAATGTTCTGGAGGAAAAATTTATAGAACGGTTCTTTTCTCACAACCGTTTTATGGAGTCAAAAACTGCAATTTCTGTGTTCTCTCCGGGCACTAATGAATCTCTGAATGAAGCATGGGAAAGATTCAAATCCATGATTCGAAAATGCAAAGGCCACGGGTTTGACGAGTTAACACAAATTCACATCTTCAAGAATGGTCTCCAACCAAATTGCAAGACATTATTGGATGCCACTTCTGGAGGATCTTTGTTATCAAAGAGTGCCGAAAAAGCTATGGATATCATCAATAGAATGGCTCTCAATGATCTTCAAAGTCAAAGCCATAACAACTCGCAAAGGAAGCCTGGGGTACTTGAATTGGGAACTAATTATGCAATCCTAGCACAAAACAAGCTTATATCTCAACAAGTGGAACTTTTGACTCAACAAATTAAGGAAATGAAGGAACCTAGCAAGCGTAAACAAGTTGCTTGTTGTGAACTTTGCAAAGGAGAGCATGACACCGGATTTTGTCCTCCTCCGGGATTTGAAGAAGTGAACTACATGAATAATCAATGAGACTATCAAGGAAGACAACAACAATAACCTTATCAACAACACAATCCTCAACAACATTACCAAGGCAATCAAGGATATCCGCCGAGGGGGAACTATCAAAATAATCAAGGTTATGGTGGCGGTTCTTCAAGCCGGCAAAATCCTTATCAACCTCCACCACCTCCGGTTGCTAACTCTAAGTTGGAAGACACTTTGACCCAATTCATGCAAATGTCTATGGCCAACCAAAAGAGTAGTGATGCGGCAATAAAGAATCTAGAAAATCAAGTGGGGCAACTTGCCAAGCAAATTGTCGAGCAACAATCGGGTCCTTCATTCTCTGCAAATACTCAAGTGAATCCTAAGGAGCATTGCAAGACAATCGTTACTAGAAGTGGGAAGGAGTTGGAAAAAGAAAATGAGAAAAAGGTGGAAGAAAAAAAATTGATGGTATTGTGGAGGAGGATAGTGATGAGGAAGTAGTTGAAAATAAAATTGAAAGTGAAGGTGTAGTTGAAAAGAAAAAAAATGAAATTGTTGAAAAAGAAAATGAGAGTGGTGAGGAGGTGAAGAAAAAAGAGAGACATATGAGAGTGAAGAAGGGAAAGGAAGTAGTGAGCACTATTCCGATCCAACATTTACCATACCCTCATGCTCCTTCAAAGAAAGAAAATGAACGGCATTACGCTCATTTCATGGATATTTTTAAACAATTGCAAATTAACATTCCTTTTTCCAAAGCTTTGGAGCAAATGCAAAAATATGCTAAGTTTATGAAATATATTCTCACAAAGAAGCGGAGGTATTCGGAGCCGGAAACTATTATCCTGGACGCAAGTTGTAGTGCCATCATCCAAAGAACTCTTCCGAAAAAAGAAGTTGACCCGAGGCGTGTTACTTTGCCGGTAACCATTGGCGATGTCTATGTTGGCAAAGGCTTAATCGATTTGGGCTCAAGCATTAATCTAATTCCATTGTCTATTGTAAAGAGGCTTGGGAACATTGAGATGAAAGCAATTCGGATGACGTTACAATTGGCCGACAAGTCCACAACTCATCCTCATGGGTTGGCTCAAGATGTCTTGGTAAAAGTTGACAAGTTTTTCTTTCCGATTGATTTTGTTGTTATAGATATGGAGGAAGATGAGGATGCGCCTTTAATTCTTGGGCGACCTTTCATGAAAACCGCACGAATGATGATTGATGTGGATGACGGTTTAATGAAAGTGAGGGTTCAAAACGAAGAAGTTTGCTTTGATCTTTTTGAAGCAATGAAACATTCTCGAGACAAGCATGATAGCTTTCGTATCGATGCAATTGAAGAAGCAACTTTGGAGGTTTCAAAGCATGTTCATATGATATCTCCTTTGGAAATGGCTCTTGATGAATCTTTTGAAGTATTTTCCGATGAAGAAGAAAGAGCTCTTGAGGAATGTTTAAAAGAGCTTGAATCTCTCAAAGAGTTGCAACCGTGGGAAGTAGAAACGGAAGAGTTAAAGAAGGATGTGAAAGATGTGAAGTCACCACTTGAATTGAAGGTCTTTTAAAATATGCGTTTCTTGATGACGGTGGTAACAAGCCAGTTATCATTAGTAACGTTTTATCCAAAAACGAGGAAGACCGTTTAATTCAAGTTTTGAAGAAATATCAAGATGCTATAGGTTGGGTCCTTTCCGATCTAAAAGGAATTAGTCCGGCTTATTGCATGCATCGTATCTTGATGGAAGAGGATTTCAAGGCGGTTGCCCAACCACAATGCCGCTTGAATCCAACAATGAAAGAGGTAGTGAGAAAAGAAGTAGTTAAGCTCTTGGAAGCCGACATGATTTACCCGATTTCCGATAGTCCTTGGGTAAGTCCGGTCCAACTTGTACCTAAGAAAGGAGGAATGACCGTGATCCGAAATGAAAAAATGAGTTAATTCCTACAAGAACGGTAACGGGTTGGAGGATGTGTATAGATTATAGAAGGCTAAACACCGCTACCAGGAAAGACCATTTTCCACTTCCGTTTATGGACCAAATGTTGGAAAGATTGTCGGGACAACAATTCTATTGCTTCTTGGATGGTTACTCCGATTATAACCAAATTGCGGTTGACCCGGAAGACCATGAGAAGACGGCATTCACTTGTCCTTTTGGGATTTTTGCTTACCGTAAGATGCCTTTTGGTTTATGCAACACACCGGCGACGTTTCAACGTTGTGTTCAAGCAATTTTCTCCGATCTAATTGAAAAAACGATGGAGGTATTCATGGATGACTTCTCCGTTTTCGGAGCATCTTTTGATCTTTGTTTGAGGAATTTGGAGGCCGTTCTTGAAAGGTGTGTTGAGACAAACTTAGTTTTGAATTGGGAGAAGTGCAATTTTATGGTGACAGAGGGGATTGTGCTTGGCCACAAAGTCTCCTCTAAAGGTCTTGAGGTTGATCAAGCCAAAATTGAAGTGATTGAAAAGTTGCCTCCTCCAACAAATGTCAAAGGCATCCGAAGTTTTCTTGGCATGCGGGATTATATCGGAGGTTCATCAAGGACTTCGCCAAAGTTGCAAGGCCATTGAGTAATTTGCTCAATAAAGATAAGTCTTTTGATTTTGATGAGTCTTGAGTGGTCGCTTTTAATTATTTAAAATAAAGTTTGACTACCGCACCCATAATCATCACGTCCGATTGGAAAATTAATTTTGAACTCATGTGTGACGCGAGTGATTATGCGGTCGGTGCGGTATTGGGTCAAAGAAAAACAAAAAATTTTCATGCTATACACTATGCGAGCAAAGTCTTGAATGAAGCTCAAGTTAATTATGCAACAACTGAAAAGGAGTTGCTTGCAATAGTGTATGCATTGGAAAAATTTCGTTCTTATTTGATTGGGTCTAGAGTCGTAGTTTATACGGATCACTCGGCGATTAAGTATTTGCTCACCAAGCCAGATTCAAAACAAAGGCTTATTCGTTGGATTCTCTTGTTACAAGAATTTGATCTAGAAATTTGTGACAAGAAAGGATCTGAGAATTTGGTGGCGGATCACTTATCCCGCTTTGTCAATGTTGAGGTTACCACAGCTGAAAAGGAAATTCGAGAGGAATTTCCCGATGAAAAATTGTTTAAAGTCTAAGTTAGGCGTTGGTTTACGGATATTGCTAACCACAAAGCATCTGGTTGGGTTCCCCAAGACCTAACTTGGAACCAAAAAAGGAAGTTCCTGTCGGATGCCAATTACTATGTATGGGATGACCCGTATTTGTTCAAATTAGGAGGTGACAACCTCTTGAGAAGGTGTGTCACGAGTGAAGAAGCTCAAAGCATTCTTTGGCATTGTCACAACTCGCCTTATGGCGGCCATTTTAATGGTTCGAGGACGACCACGAAAGTCTTGAAATCAGGCTTTTATTGGCCTACTCTCTTTAAAGACGCAAATCTTCATGTGCAAAGTTGTGACACTTGTCAAAGAAGTGGGGGAAATGGAAAAAGAGATGAAATGCCCCTTCAAAATATACAAGAAGTTGAAATTTTCGATTGCTGGGGCATTGGTTTTGTTGGTCCATTTCCACTCTCTTTTGGAAACGAGTACATCTTAGTGGCGGTTGACTATGTGTCGAAGTGGGTTGAAGCGATTGCTTCACCTAAGGCTGATGGCAAAACGGTGATAAATTTTTTGAAGAAAAACATCTTTTCTCATTTTGGCACTGCTCGGGTTCTTATTAGTGATGGCGGGTCACACTTTTGCAATGCATCTCTTGAAAGTGTTTTAAAACATTATGGTGTATCGCATAAAGTGGCGACCCCTTACCACCCACAGTCGAACGGTCAGGCCGAGGTGTCGAACCGTGAAGTGAAACGCATTTTGGAAAAAACCGTGTCAAGTTCTAGAAAAGATTGGTCGCAGAAATTGGACGAGACTTTGTGGGCATATCGGACCGCTTACAAAGCTCCAATTGGCTTAACTCCATTTCAAATGGTTTATGGTAAAACATGCCATTTACCGTTTGAAATGGAGCACAAAGCACTGTGGGCCCTTAAGCTGTTAAATTTTGATACGAACTTGGCCGGAGAAAAGAGAAAAATACAACTTCAGGAATTGGAAGAAATGCGGAATGCCGCCTATCATTCCAGTTGGTTGTATAAAGAGAAGGTAAAGAATTATCACGATAAGAAGATCCGGAAAAAGGACTTCAATGTCGGACATTTGGTACTGCTGTTTAATTCCCGGTTGACACTTTTCCCGGGAAAATTAAAATCAAAGTGGTCCAGACCGTTTCGTGTAAAGGAGGTAAAGAGTTATGGGGCAATTGTGATCGAGGATTTGGAAAAGAAAGACAGTTGGACCGTAAATGGTCAACGCTTAAAAATCTACCTTGGTGGTACCTTTGATCGTGACAATTGTTCTATTCTTCATTGAGCATCTTGGCCCGTCGAGCTTATCCGACGTTAAACAAGCACTCGTTGGGAGGCACCCCAATTTTGTAAGCTTTTATCGTTTTCTAGTCCATTTGCTGTTTAAATCATGTTTTTTGTAAAGTTGATATGTGATGCTGCTCTAAATGATGTTTTGAACTGCTGGAAGTTGGATTTGAGCTGCTGGAAGTGGTTTGTGTTATGCAGTGCGCGCTTAGCGCGCAGTAGCCCGCTCAGCGCGGTTTCAAGAAAAATGACCCTATACTTCCAGTGGGCAGCGCACTTAGCGCGGTGTTGAGCCCGCTCAACGCGATCTGCAAATTTTTGAAAAAAAAATGACTTTTTCTGGGCCCACTAATGCTGACCCGGCCCAGCGCGTGTTTTATGAGTTAGGGTTCTGAGGTTTGTGCCTCATTTCACCCTTTCTCACCAAAAAGTCTCAAGTTCTCTCTTCTCCTTCAAATTTTTTGAAAAGTTCTTTGGATTTTCGTGTGCTCTAACTGCATTAACTTCATTTTCTTGCTCAGAATCTTCATCAACAAAATGTAAGTTCTTCAAATTTCTTTTTAATTTTTCATGAACAAAACCCATTTTGGGTTGAACCTTTAAGTTTAATGTTCTTGTTCATTGTGTTTTCTTTTTTGTTGTCAAAATTCCATTATTGGTACTAGAATAGTGAAATTGCATGTGGTTAGAAACTTTAATTTCAGAATTTAGGGATTGTGATTTAGAAATTAGGTTTTGTATATAAATTACAGTTTTAATTGTGTGAATTCGTGACAGTGCATATCTCTGTGAATAGGGCTGTTTTTAGGAAGTAGGAGAATCCATGGAAACCATCTGTTGTAGAGGGGATTTTTTTTTGCATTTCGCAGAGCCCGCTTAGCGCTCTCATGCGCACTTAGCGCGGTCTGAGATTTGCAGAAAAACTCCCCTTTTCTTAAATTCTGCTTTTCTTTCCTTAGGTTATTCTTAGTATTTGTTTAGGGATTTAAAAATATTTTAATACTATTTTCATTAACATTTGTGGCTATTTTGTGTGTGTTTTGTTTTTTTCTTTTCAGATGTCTGGACGTAAGAAGCAACGCATTGTTGGTTCTTCATCAAACCCACCGAGGCGCCCTCCATCGGGCCAGTTTGACAGTACCAGATTCCCTGGTCTTAAGCAACAACAACATTATCAGCAGCTAGAACGGAGAACAGTTTGGCCCGACCGTATTATTCTAATTGATCCGGAAGGAAGCTATCGCCTCACTGCTTCTCTTATTTCTGGAAGTGGTTGGGACAAGCTCTCTTCACCTTACCCCGAGTATCACTTAGACATCGTGAGGGAATTCTTCGTGAATGCCCTGCCCTCCGATTGTGAGCGTTTCAATTTCAAAACTTGGGTAAGGGGAAGGGAGATTGATTTCTCAAGGGATATGATTAATGCGTACCTTGGCAACCACCTTGAGATGGCCGAGGATGAGTTGTGTGATTATGGAAGGATGATGGCTCGCCGTAGCTGGAGTGCCGAGCATTTAAGAGAAGTGTTATGTGTGAGAGGGCAGACATTCCAGTTAAGCGCTAATGGAGCGCCTCTCAATTTTTTGAGGAGTGTGTTGTCTACGGAAGCGTAAATTGTGATGGCGGTTGTTTTGCACAACCTTAAGCCACGTAGCCACACCTCCTCCATTCCCATGGAGACAGCTGCTCTTATAGCTTATATTCTTGATGTAGAGAAGACCGTGGACTTAGCACGGGTCATTTCTAATGAGCTTAAGAGGATAGTTGTGAGTGCTACACCGTTGGGTGATAGGGTGACCTGTAACTTGACATATCCAGGGCTTATTATGGCATTATGTAGTAGGGCTCGTGTCCCCCTTTCTACCCATAGGAATGTTAAATTGGCTGTTCTGGGTGATAACTATATCACTCGCCATTGTTTACAGGCACTTAATTTTGATGATGATGTTCCTGTAGCTGCTGCTTCCCCTGCGGGGCGTGCTCGTGATCCAAGTGTTGATGCCAATTGGGCAATGCACGAGGCTCACCAGCGGGCCTTCTTATTCTTGCATGAATCGATGATGCAACTGCAGCTCCAGATTCGGGAGCCATATATTGATCATTCTTTGAGGTCGCGAGAGGACCTCATGACTTATGCTAGATGGCCTGAGGGCAGGCATGGTTTTTGTTATTTCCTTGGTTTCATGGTTGGCATTATTTTGCTAAAACTCATGTAGCAGTAGATGTTGAATGAAGATGTCTAATGATAAGTTTCATTACTCTCTATTCAACATGTCGAATGAAGATGTTCCATGACTGCTCATAGGACATCGCACTGTGAAGTCAGGTTTTATTGCAGATTCTGTTACAATGATTTGTAACTGAATATTCTGTGAATAATTGGTTATCCTATGTGGCATCCAAAGTAGTTTTGGATTAGGGTTATTTGATGGTCTTCGGATTTGCTGCTATTTCTAATTATGGAGACATAATAGGAAACTTTGGAGTGAAGACCTATTTGATTGGAGTTAATTTTGCAGACTTGTGAGCAGTCTAATTGCTGCGTTTTTGAAGCCCAACTCAGTCCAGATTTCAAGATATAAATAGACTGATGTAAACCTAGTTTTAGGTGTCGAACTTACATGTATTTTTAGGGTTGTGTGCTTGTGTTTTGTGAGCCTAACTGGTATCTTATGATAACAGTATAAGGACTGTAGTGTAAGTTGTGTAAGGTTGCTCATAAGCTTTTAAGCATTGAGTAGCTGAGTGTTAATTCTCATAAGCTGTGAAGTATTGAGAATTTGTGTTTCGACCATTGTTACTTATCTTGTAAGGAACTAATCACGGGTTGTGATTGAAGAGGGATTTGAGGAGGGCCTCATACCTAGGGGAGTCTTAGGTAGAAGTCATAGGAAGGGTAGTGATTAAGTGAGCTAATTGAACCGGGTGTGGTTATCAGTGAATTGATACTATCGAATATTGATTTCATCCCTGGCTTGGTAGCCCCAGATGTAGGATAGTTGGATCCGAACTGGGTTAACAATTTCTGGTGTTCTTTACATTTTATGCACACTTTTGTATTGAACTTGTTCATTGTTGTTGTATATCAGTGTCTCGACATCTCGATAGGACATCTGATATACAGGCCATAATTTCAATTGGCATCAAGAGCAGGCACCCTTTGTTGTTTCTGGGTGAGATTCAGGGAAGGTACTTTCTGGTACAATGGACAAGGATGGAGGAGCTCTGAATAAATCACCTTTGCTGGATGGCTCTAACTATGAGTATTGGAAACCTAGGATGATAGCCTTCATCAAGTCCATGGATGATCAAGCATGGAAAGCGGTTATCAAAGGTTGGGAGCATCCAAAGGTAAGAGATGGAGAAGGAAATCTTACTGTTGTTCTAAAGGAAGAAGAGGACTAGGATGATGCTGACTACAAAGGATCTATTGGAAATTCTAAAGCCATGAATGCATTGTTCAATGGTGTCAACAGAAATATCTTCAGGCTGATTGAGCATTGTACTATTGCCAAAGAGGCTTGGCAGGTCCTGAAAGTTGCTCATGAAGGGACCTCAAAGGTGAAAATGTCAAAGCTTCAGCTTCTCACTAGCAAGTTTGAGAGTTTGAAGATGAAAGAGGATGAGAGCATTCATGATTTTCATATGAACATTATTGAGATAGCTAATGCCTCTAGTGCCTTAGGAGAAGGGATGTCTGACAGCAAGCTGGTCAGGAAGATTCTCAGGTCTCTTCCTAAGAGATTTGATATGAAGGTTGCTGCTATAGAGGAAGCTCAGGACATTGACAAGATGAAGGTGGATGAGCTTATGGGATCACTCCAAACTTTCGAGTTAGGACTCGGTGAAAAAGCTGAAAAGAAGAAGAGTATAGCATTTGTGTCGAATGCTGATGACTCAGATGATGAAGGAGAACTGGTCAAAGATGAAGATGTGTCTAAAGATCTGGTTTTACTTGGTAAACAATTTAACAAAGTGTTGAAAAGGATTGACTGAAAGGCGAGAGCAAATGCTCAGAACAAGTCACACGACATCAGAAAGAACCAGGATGGAGGCAGAAGATCCATAACTGAAGAAGACTCTAATCAAGGGAAGAGAGTTCAATGCTATGAATGTGAGGGATATGGGCACATAAAGACTGAGTGTCCCACGTATCTCAAAAGGCAGAAGAAGGACCTATCTGTGTCTTGATCAAAAGGAGAGTCTGAGAGTGATATTGAAGAAGAATCAGCAAAATTGGTGACAGCTTTGACTGGAGTATGTAAGGCTGATGAAGAAACTTCTTGTGAATTTGACTCTGACAAAGAATCTTATGTTGGAGAACTCACTAAGGAAGAAGTATTCTCAGGGTTTTCAGAATTGTGTATCAAGAATGAAGAAAGGTGCCAGATTATATTGGAGCAGAAGATCTTGATAGCTCAACTGGAAGCTGAGAAGGAAGAACATCTATCAACCATTGCTGATCTGAAGGAGGAGGTTGAATGGCAAAAGTCAAAACTTGACAATATGACCAAATCTATAAGAATGCTGAACAATGGTACCACGCAGCTTGATGAGATCCTTCAGAATGGGAAAGAAGCTGGAAATGTGCAAGGCCTTGGTTTTAACAACCAAGCAGAGACTTCCAAGAAGACTGTATTGAAGTTTGTTCCTCAGAAAATTAAGCAAGAAGTGGAGATGTCAAATCACATGTTTCAACATCAGATGAAGCATCAGAAAAGAGTTTGTAGATCAAAGTATGAACCATGGAGATGCCATTACTGTGGCAAGATGGGTCACTTAAAGTTCTTTTGCTACAAACTGCACGGCTATCCCAAAAATTCTCAGCAACAAAATAAAGAACAGAGTTGGGGTAAAGTGAAGAGAAGATGGATTCCTAGACAAATGATGGCTGGCCTCATAGCACATACTTCTCTTAGAGCATCTGCAAGAGAAGATTGGTACTTTGACAGTGGTTGTTCAAGACACATGACTAGTGTGAAGAAGTTCTTATCAGACATTAAGCCTCACTCCACCAATTATGTCACCTTTGGGGATGGTTCAAAGGGTGAGATAAAAGGTGTCGGAAAGCTGGACTACACAAGACAACCAAATCGGGATCGTGTTCTTTTTGTCAAAGGACTGGCCGCAAACTTAATCAGTATAAGCCAATTGTGTGATGTAGGGTTCAAGGTAAATTTCACCAAATCTGAATGTATAGTAACCAATGTGAAAGATGAAGTTGTTATGAAGGGGACCAGGTCTAAGGATAACTGCTATCTGTGGAATCCTCAAGAACCTGAAAATCTGTCTACTTGTTTGATGTCAAAGAAAGATGAAACCAGACTGTGGCATCAGAAATTGGGTCACTTACACCTGAAAGTGATGAAGAAGGTTATGTCAAGTGAAGCTGTTCGAGGTATTCCCAAGCTGAAGATTGATGAGGACAAAATATGTGGTGAATGTCAAGTTGGGAAGCAAACAAGGGTGTCACACAAGAAGCTTCAACATCTTACCACAACTTCTAGAGTTCTGGAACTTCTTCACATGGACTTAATGGGACCTATGCAGGTTGAAAGTCTTGGTGGGAAGAAGTATGCCTATGTTGTCGTAGATGACTACTCTAGATTCACTTGGATAAGTTTTATCAGAGAAAAGTCTGAAGTGTTTGCAGCCTTTAAAGAATTGTGTCAAAGAATTCAACGGGAAAAGGATTGTGGTGTTGTTCGAGTCAGAAGTGATCATGGGAAAGAATTCGAAAATAGCAGGTTTGAAGAGTTCTGCCTATCTGAGGGAATCACTCATGAATTCTCATCACCAATCACTCCTCAGCAGAATGGTGTGGTGGAACGCAAGAACAGGACCATACAAGAATGTGCAAGAGTCATGATTAATGCCAAAAAACTTCCATATCATTTTTGGGCTGAAGCCATGAATACTGCTTGCTATATACACAATAGGGTGACTATCAGATCAGGTACCTCTGTCACTCTTTATGAGCTATGGAAAGGTAGAAAGCCAAATGTGAAGTATTTCCATGTGTTCGGTAGTAAGTGCTATATCTTAGCGGATCGTGAGCAAAGGCGGAAGACGGATCCTAAGAGTGAGGAAGGAATATTTTTGGGTTACTCTATAAATAGTAAAGCATATAGGGTGTTCAATTCCAGAACTCAAGTGATGATGGAATCCATAAATGTGGTGGTTGATGATTCTGGCAATGATGAAGATGTCCCAGATGATGTTGGAGCATGTCTGCCCATGAACAATGAAAACTCTCCAGACATTGAGTCTGTAGAAGATAGTGCTTAAGAAATCAACACCAGACCTGATAATGAAGAGGTAGAGGATGCTAACAGGGGACCCTCTATAAGGATTCAGAAGGATCACCCTAGTGAATTAATTATTGGAGATCTGAATGAAGGTGTGAGAACCAGAAGAAGGGAGACTGTGTTAAATGCTTGCTTTGTGTCAAAGATCGAGCCAAAGAATGTCAAGGAAGCTCTGACAGATGAGTTTTGGATAAATGCTATGCAAGAAGAACTGGAGCAGTTCAGAAGAAATGATGTCTGGGATCTTGTACCAAGACCAGAAGGGGTGAATGTTATTGGAACAAAGTGGATCTACAAAAACAAGTCTAACGAGCTTGGAGTGGTTACAAGAAACAAAGCGAGACTTGTTGCACAAGGTTATACTCAAGTTGAGGGAGTTGACTTTGATGAGACTTTTGCTCCAGTGGCTAGATTAGAATCCATCAGACTATTCTTGGGGATGGCTTGTAATCTAAAATTCAAGCTGTTCCAAATGGATGTGAAGAGTACGTTTCTGAATGGCTATCTGAATGAAGAAGTCTATGTAGATCAACCTAAAGGATTCACTGATCCAAACTTCCCCAATCACGTGTACAAGCTGGGGAAAGCATTGTAAGGCTTGAAACAAGCTCCAAGGGCCTGGTATGAGAGGCTGACAGAATTTTTAGTAGCTAATGGTTATAGAAAAGGAGGGATTGACAAAACTTTGTTTGTCAAGGAAGAAGGCGGAAAATTAATGGTAGCCCAAATTTATGTGGATGACATTGTATTTGGGGGAATGACAGAAGCTATGGTGAAACAGTTTGTTCAACAAATGCAATCAGAATTTGAAATGAGTTTGGTTGGAGAACTTAGCTACTTTCTTGGATTACAAGTCAGACAAATGGAGGATTTTATCTTTATTTCTCAAAGCAAATATGCTAAGAGCATAGTAAAGAAATTTGGCCTGGATAATGCCAATCACAAAAGGACACCTGCTCCCACCCATTTGAAGTTATCCAAGGATGAGAATGGAGTAAGTGTGGACCACAACATGTACAGAAGTATGATTGGAAGTCTACTGTATCTCACAGCAAGCAGACCTGACATTTCCTTTGTTGTTGGAGTGTGTGCCAAATATCAATCTGATCCTAAGGTAAGTCACTTGAATCAAGTGAAGAGGATTCTGAAATATGTGAATGGCACAAGTGACTATGGGATGCTATATAGCCATGATTCTGGAACTGATTTAAGAGGATACTGTGATGCTGATTGGGCTAGAAGTGCAGATGATAGGAAAATCACTTCAGGTGGATGCTTCTTTCTAGGAAATAATCTTATTTCATGGTTTAGCAAGAAGCAGAATTCAATATCCCTCTCTACTGTTGAAGCTGAGTACATAGCAGCTGGTAGTAGTTGTGCGCAACTGGCATGGATGAAGCAGATGTTGTCAGAATATAATGTCACACTAGATGTCATGACACTATTTTGTGACAACCTGAGTGCTATTAACATTTCCAAAAATCCCATCCAACATAGCAGGACAAAGCACATTGACATCAGACATCATTTCATCAGAGAACTTGTGGAGAACAAAGTTATAACACTTGAGCATGTGAGCACAGAAAATCAGCTTGCTGACATATTTACCAAGGCTCTGGATGCAGTTAAGTTTGAAAACCTGAGGAGCAGACTTGGGGTGTGCATTCATGAAGACCTATAGGAATCAATGTGCTTTCTGGCTGCCAGACTGAAAAGACTAAAGGAGGTTCTGGTAGTGCAGTGTGAAAGTGGTGAGGTGGCTGAAGAGGACAGTGCTGAATAGCTATAGGCTATCTGCAAGTTTACTTTCTATTTTTTGTTTTGTTTTTCTTCTTTTAGGACAACTTATTTCTGTTTTGGTTTTGAACACTATACTGCTATGTAATTTGGTTACATTTGTCTATGACCTCTCTTTGTCATATTTGTGGCTAAAAAGGGGGAGTAGTAAGTGTGAGGGGGAGCCACATTGTTGAGTGTGTGAGCTGCAGGTAGATTCTGTGTGCTGCTGTTGAGGGGGAGTTGCTATGATGAGATGTTTGCTGGACTGTGTGCGTATATGCAGCTGAGGGGGAATGCAGCTGAGGGGGAGTTTGTTTTGTGTGTGCATATGCAGCTGAGGGGGAGTTTTTTTTGCTGCTATTAATTTTTTTATGGTGTTTTTTACCGCTGCTGACACTGATGGTGTTTAAGTGTGTGGAGTTTTAGCCAAAAATAAGCCAAAGGGGGAGATTGTTATTTCCTTGGTTTCATGGTCGGCATTATTTTGCTAAAACTCATGTAGCAGCAGATGTTGAATGAAGATGTCTAATGATAAGTTTCAGTACTCTCTGTTCAACATGTCGAATGAAGATGTTCCATGACTGCTCATAGGACATCGCGCTGTGAAGTCAGGTTTTATTGCAGATTCTGTTACAATGATTTGTAACTGAATATTCTGTGAATAATTGGTTATCCTATGTGGCATCCAAAGCAGTTTTGGATTAGGGTTATTTGATGGTTTTTGGATTTTCTGCTGTTTCTAATTATGGAGACATAATAGGAAACTTTGGAGTGAAGACCTATTTTATTGGAGTTAATTTTGCAGACTTGTGAGCAGTCTAATTGCTGCGTTTTTGAAGCCTAACTCAGTCCAGATTTCAAGCTATAAATAGACGTATGTAAACCTAGTTTTAGGTGTCGAACTTACATGTATTTTTAGGGTTGTGTGCTTGTGTTTTGTGAGCCTAACTGGTATCTTATGATAACAGTATAAGGACTGTAGTGTAAGTTGTGTAAGGTTGCTCAGAAGCTTTTAAGAATTGAGTAGCTGAGTGTTAATTCTCATAAGCTGTGAAGTATTGAGAATTTGTGTTTCGACCATTGTTACTTATCTTGTAAGGAACCAATCACGGGTTGTGATTGAAGAGGAATTTGAGGAGGGCCTCATACCTAGGGGAGTCTTAGGTAGAAGTCATAGGAAGGGTAGTGATTAAGTGAGCTGATTGAACCAGGTGTGGTTATTAGTGAATTGATACTATCGAATATTGATTTCATCCCTGGCTTGGTAGCCCCCAGATGTAGGATAGTTGGATCCGAACTGGGTTAACAATTTCTGGTGTTCTTTACATTTTATGCACACTTTTGTATTGAACTTGTTCATTGTTGTTGTATATCAGTGTCTCGACATCTCGATAGGACATCTGATATACAGGCCAGAATTTCAGTTTTCCGGAGGGGGCAGGTTATGGTGCAGGTGATGGTGACGATGGTGATGATGGTGCCGATGGGATGTCGAGCTCTAGTTCAGATTGATGGGTTTGATGGGTCTATTTTTGTATTTTTTTTTCTATTTTGCTATGATTAGTATGTTTCTATTATTATCTACTGTTGTTTAGGATTGTTGTATTCTCCATCCGGGCGGATGTTGATTTTAGATAATTGTTACATTTTTTTTTATTTGTGAATTTTCCATCCGGGCGGATGATGTTCTATGTTTATAATTTTTGGTACAGAAATTTGTTGGTTGTTTGTTCTCTATTTTAAGGTAATTAATGGATGAAGCAAGTTAATTTCTTGGTACAAAAGTGATGTGCTTCACCATACATTGATGGTGATGATAAATTTCTGAATTGATGCACAAAAAGGTACTCTGTTTTATGCTTCGTAGAATGCTAATACGTACATGAACTTTTTGCTTTACATAATTTTCAAGCTTTTCTTCATTTTGCATATTTGTTCATATTGGAATCAATTAGGACATAACCACAAATGTGAGTTCCCTCCATTGTTCGCAAATTATTGAGGGATTTAAGTGGTTGTTGCTTACTCAAATTTTTTATGTTTAATCTTATTTTTGGTTTTGAAATTTTGGAAACTTATAAATGATCAAGGCAATTTTTGAGTACTATGAGTAGAACCACTTTTCCAAAAATCACTTCAAGTCACCTTGTGAGTGTGTGATCATTAGAAACCTCTCTTGAGCCTAAAAAGAAAAATTTTATATCCGTGAAGCATGAACCCGAACTTTAACCGCTTTGAAGAGCAGTTTTGATTTAAGTTGTAGTATTGTTGAAGTTGGGGAGATTGGTTCATTGTGAAAAGAGAAGAAGGAATTGTGGGCAATGCATTCTCAAATGAAATAAAAAATAGATTGAAAAAGAAAGAGAAAGAAAAAGAAAATTGTAGAAATCAAAAGAGAATGAGATATAATGCATTGTGAAGTTAATTTGAAAGTTTGAGCAAGAATGGTTGTTAGAAAAGAAAATGCTCTTCATGAATTTTACCCTTTCTTGTTAAATGGCCATGTACGTATGACCTTTGTTTCTTAACCCCGGCCAAGTTTCAGCCTATAAAAGTCCTTTTGGGATCTTTGTTTCCATTGTTTTCATTACATTGTAAGATGATTTCATAAATTGTTTTGGATGTGGCACAATTGCTTATGAGTGTGTTTTGTCCCTTGTATATATTGAGCTTGGCTCATTTGAATAAATTAGGTGATTCCCGTTTGAACATTTGTTTGCTTATAATGAGTGCTTGTTATTTATGTTTAGAAGTTAGTTCATATACATATTTTTATTCTGTCGAAGCTGAGCATTACTTGTAGGCGTATCAATTCGGTTTGAACCATTGATTTTTGTTTGTGTTTGCTTATCCGATTTTTCTCTTGCTTCTAGTCTATTTTACCTTTGTTTGAGGACAAACAAAGAAACAAGTTGGGGAGAGTTGTTAGGTGCTAAATTGTGTTAATATTTAGTTTAGTTTTCAGCACCTTTTGTGATCTTTATTTGATAATCGATGCTTTTTCCCATTGTTTCCGGTTAATAACCATAGTATAGTTAATTACATTATTAGACTTATTTATTTAACTTTTGTGTTTTAATTGAAGGTTTTTACATGGAAAGGTGTAGCTTGGAGCAAGGAAGGCTCCCTAGAAGCAGTTTTTGAAGAAAATGATTTTTGGAGCATGCTTGGAGCCCGCTAAGCGCGCTCCTAGCGCGTGGATGGAGCTAGTTACAGAAAGTAGCCCGCTTAGCGCGGTCCTGAGCCCGCTAAGCGCGCTTTTAGGTTGGTTTGGCAATAAATGATACCGCGCTTAGCGCGGTGCAGCGCGCTCTGCGATCCTCTGCCCCCTTATAAATAGACTTTTCTGTATTTTTCTTAGGATGCTGGATATATTTCAGAGCAAAATGCATTGTAAACACTGTAGCATCTCATTTTGGAAGATTGGAAGCATCATTCGTCGAGATATCGTCATTGATGCTTGATATTCTTCTTCATATTCTTGTTTGTTTAGCTTCCATGACAATGGAGATCTAATTTTCCTTTTGTGCCAAGGTTAGATGGTAGATAAACCTTTCTTTTGCATGTATAGGTATTGATTCTAGCTTGTGAACTCTTGGATGATGAATGTATGATGAAAAACTTTATTTCTATGGTTTATTCTTTGTGTTGGTTCATGATTGAGAAATTTGCTCTTACTCTTTACCTAGGTTTTTCATCCATCAATGCACATTGGCTAGTGATAGTTATGTGAGTTGATGTTCACAAAATATTGAGCTTGAATGTTGTCATTTTGATAGTTTGAGTGAGAGATCGTCAAAGGATCAAAATGGTAAAACTCACAATATGTGTTAGAGATAAACATATTGGGAGGATATGTGATTGTATTTATCGTTTAACCAAGTTCATTAGCTTGACCGATTATATACGTGAAAAATGGTTTGTCGAACCCTAATCTTGACATGCTTTTTATAAATCGTTAAAACAAATCTTTTTACCGCTATTACTTAAATTTGAATGCAAACGTTCCGACTAAAAACAACCAAAACCCCTTGTTACTTTGAAAGTTAAAACGTATACAACTGTAGAACGGTTGCGATATCACGAACAATCTCTGTGGATTGATAACAAAACCCTAACTCTATTTGTATTTCAACAGTGAACTTTAAATGTAGTTGGGAAGAAAAATGTCTAAGATAAGGGTACTTCCTCATACTTATTATAGAGAGACTAATAGTTAGGTATTATAGATTAAAAAGATATAGTTCGTAATTCTTCTAAAAAAATAGAATTAAAGTATAGTGTTATTAGACAAATTTTAATCCTTGTTAAAATTATGACTACCAGTTTAGATATTTTATTTTGATTGTGTTGATGTGATGTGGATGAAACTTTTTGTTGTCTATGATTTGTTATTATTATGTGTCGTCGCACTGTGAATTAGAAGAACTGTGTTGATGTGATGTGGATGAAACTTTGTGAATAAATATTAATATTCTTACCTTGTTGGGTTTATACTTCATTATTGAATCCATTGAACTTTTCGAAGGATTCAGATTTGTGTTTCATTAAATACACATGACCATATCTACTGAAATCATCAGTAAATGTGAGAAAGTATTGAAAACCTCATCTAGCTGGTATGTTCAGTGGTCCACATACATCAGTATGTATGAGGTCCAAAAGATCATTAGCCCTTTCACATTTTCCTGTGAATGGGTACTTTGTCATTTTTCCAATTAAACAGGATATGCATGTATCATATGATTCATAATCAAAAGAGTCTAAAAGTCCATTTTTATGGAGTTTGAAAATGCGCTTCTCATTTATGTGACCTAAGCGAAAATGGCAAAGTAACTTGGATCTAACTCATTAGGTTTCATCCTTTTGGTATTAATGTTATAAATTGAAATTTCAAGATTAAGGACATACAATTCATTGTTCATTTGTGCAATAGCATAGAATACATCATTCAAATAAATACAACAACAATTGTTCTTTATTATTAGTGAAAAACCAAACTCGTGTAAATAATAAATGAAGATAATATTCCTACTAATTGTAGGTATATAATAACAATTCTCTAACTGAATTATTAAACTACCAGATAAAATCAATACATAAGTTCCTACGGCTAAAGCAGCAACCTTTGCTCTATTGCTAAGTTGTAAATCAACTTCACCTTTTGCCAATTGTATACTCCTTTTTAGCTCCTGCATATTAGTACAAATGTTAGAACCAAATCTAGTATCCAATACCCATGATGCAGAAGTAGATAAAAAATTTTCTATAACAAAAATACCTGAAGTTGAAGCCTCTACTATTCTTCTTAACTTCCAGGTACTTTGGGCAGTTTCTCTTCCAATGTTCGGTTTTACCGCAATAGAAGCAAGTGTTTGCCTTTGTTATACCTCCACTAGGCTTCAAAGCATGAGCAGTAGGTTTGGGTCTGGAAACTTCCTTACCTTTCCCTTTACCACTCTGCTTGGCGGGCCTTTTGTTTTGCTTCTTTCCATTACTGACCATCAGAATGGACTTCCCTTTTAACTTCAGATTCTCCTAAGCAGTTTTTAGCATGCTTAGCATCTCTGGAAGACTTTTGTCCATATCATTCATATTGAAATTAAGGACAAATTGAGTGAAGTTCTCCGACAACAATTGTAAGATCAAATTAGTCGCAAGATCCTTTTGGGGGGGGGGGATCCAACATTTCAAGGTTCTCTACATACTCAATTATCTTGAGTACATGGGTCCCTACCGGTGCTCCCTCAGCTAGCTTTCCTTGAAAAAGGGATTTTGAAACTTCAAATCTCTCATGCCTCACATGCTCTTGATAGAGCATCTTTAGATATTCGATTATATCGAACACTTCCATGTTTTCATATTGCTTTTGCAATTCAAATTCATGGTAGTCAACATGAGGCAAATAGTTTCATTGGCATCACCGACATGCTTCTTATAAGCATCTCTTTCAGTCTTAGAAATAGAACTATAGGAGGCTCCTCCTTAAGAAGAGGTGTCTCTAAGACATACAACTTATTATCATGTTTAAGCAAAATCTCCATGTTTCGGTGCCAATCTAGAAAATTCATCCCAAAAAATTTTTCCTTATGAAGGATTAATCGCAAAATGTTGTTAGAGGTGTTTTTTGTCATGGTGATCTAAATTACAAATGTGAAAATATAAGTATCATTAAAAACAACGTATTCAATTAGACCTTTAATTAAATATGCTCCCACTATTTTACTCGAAGCAAATGACCCTCACAATTTGATTTGGAAAATCCCGTTGGGAGATTTTTTTAGTGGATTGAGATTCATATTTCACTTTGTTTTAAGTTAGGGTTAGGCTCATTAGACAAAACTAGGTTATTTAGGTAGGAAATCCTTCCAATTGTATCTCATTCAATTCTCGAATACTATCAGTTGAGTGAATAGCTCCTTACTCTAATCCATCATATGGATTGCTCCCAGCTTTTGCTTCTAAACGTATATAATATTATTATAATTTGTTTAGTTAAGTTCGACCCAATATTTTAGAAATTGGATATTACATGTATCCCATTGCACCTTACTGCTTTAGAACATGCACCCCATGTTAGGTAAAACCTACATAATTCGATACTAGTCATGATGAGTGCTATAATTTGGAAAGCTTAAACTTAATATTTTGTTTGAGGGAATTTTGATTAGTTTGATCTCATCGACTTATTTATCATATAAATTGTTTCTCACATCCATCAACATACATTCACAATTAAAATGATACGGTTATGGCCCGTAGCGTAATTGTTCCCTCAAGCCAATGAGAGCATCGGAGCTAAACCTAATAACGATCTACGCTTCTCCAAGATAGATCTCCATGGTTGTCCTTCTTTAATCTTGTCTTCTTCTTTTCTTCATTACATTACATTACATCAAAGAATACTTGTTTTACATACGAGGAAGTGAGATGATAAAACAAGTCACATAAAGAAATTAAAGAGAAAGACAATACACGCAGGTCGTATTTAAAAATTCTCAAAACAAAATAAAGGAAGATGAAGGTCATAAATGCTCACCACAAGGAAAAAATAATAAAGACATTTCATTATTATTATTTATTTAAATTTTGTTAAATAAGTAAATTTAATTATATTTAATAAATTGATCATATTATTCAAAGTTATTCAAGATTTCGCTACCAAATTATAAACGTATACCAAATTATTTAAAATAATAATAATAATAATAATAACTCATTATTATTATTATAACTAAATAATAATAATATATGAAATACATTATCATATAATATTACTATCATATACTCTTATGTTATTATTATTTTTATAAGCAAAAGTATATTAAAAGAGACTACTAAGAGTATTCCAATCCAATAAGTTAAAGAAAAAAGTTAATAGTCTCACCCCTGATCACAAATAACCGATCATAACTAACTACAAAAAATTGGTGGGATTTTTACACCATTCATAATAATTACACTTAAACATATAGTTTGGTAACAACCACCACCATGAGAAAAATACAATCCTCTAGAAAATCTCCTCCGGATTCCAAAACGCATCATTAAACAAAATCGGATTTCTCGCCCACCAAATACTCCAGCAAGTACAGATCCAAATCAAAGAGGCCGAATTTTTCGAACACTTACCCTCTAGCTTTAAGAACCACTTCAAGAAATGTTGACAAGAAATATGTTCATCAACCGAATCTATTCATACCCAATCAAAAACTGCTACCCAAATTGTGGAAACACTAGGACAAGAAATAAATAAGTGATTACAAGATTCAACTGCATTAAAACAACAAACACATACTAACTCATGTGAATTAGATATTATTCCCCTGGCCGCCAAATTTGATCGCGAAGGTAACTGATCAAAAAGTAAACGCCACCCAAAAACTTTAGCCTTCATTGGAACATTATAATGCCACAATAAATCTACAAAGGTCTTGAGAATAATCTCTAGATCACAACCACCATGACCTTGCATAATGCCATCATAACAATCAGAACTAACTACAAAAAATCAGTGGGGTGTTTACGCCATTCATAATAATTACACTTAAACCTACAGTTTGGTAACAAAGCTAACCACTATCATGAGAAAAATACAATCCTCTGGAAAATCTCCTTCGGAATCTAAAACGCATCATTAAACAAAATCTGATTTCTCACCCACCAAATACTCCAACAAGTACAAATCCAAATCAAAGAGGCAGAATTCTTCGAACACTTACCCTCTAGCTTTAAGAACCACTTCAAGAAATGTTGACAAAAATTATATTCATCAACCGAATCTATTCCTAGCCAATAAAAAATCGCTACCCAAACTGCGGAAACACTAAGACAAGAGAAAAATAAGTGATTACAAGATTCAAGTGCATTAAATCAAGAAACACATACCAACTCATGTGAATTAGATATTATTCCCATGGCCACCAAATTTGATCGCGAAGGTTTTTGATCTTGACAGTTGATCAGAACCTGAAGTGGGCCAAGAAAGACGTCTGTGATGCTGGGTGTGTGAGATGAGAAGGGGGGTGTACCTGCAAGGCACTCCGATGCTAAAGTAAGAATCGAGAGATGAAGAAAGGCAAGTACAAAAGTATGTGTTTCTTAGGATGATTTAGAATACTTGACCCTCTCGAATGAGAGGGTTTTTATAATGCCCCTAGCGTGTGGCCAATGGTCCCTATTTTCGGGGCGAAATAACTGTTTCCCGAAGAATAGGTAACTACTAAAACTAGCCATTAGGACAGACAGATGTGCCCGAAACTAGTAGTTGCCGCAGGCAAAGGTGTAGTTCCGGGCATAGGCGTCGTGGTTGTTTCTAGATGACAGAGCTGTGCATGACAGGCAGGGATGCCGAGGAGGAGCAGATGACCCTGGGGCCCTCTGACCATACGTGCCCGGCAGAGGGGCAGAAAGGTAAATGCTGCCCCATATTGGCTGGACATAGGCAATTGGGCCGTTCTGGGAGCAGAAGTGGATTAGGCCATTCCTAGTCATGGGTCCAGTCCGGAACAGGAAACCCCCAAGTCGCTGCTCCCGAGCATGGGAGTGATGACTTAAGGATAGTTCGCAGTCCTGAGGAGATCTGGAAGGGGTCGTCGTTTGTCGACGAGGTGGAGCTGTTCTGAGATGCCTGCGGGATCCCGTGCCCACGGGATACGTAACATTGTTTGGGGTGCCCGGCATGCGGGGAGACCAACAGTTGAGGTGATCTGAAGAGATGGGACGCCTCGTGTACCTCGAGCCTTGTGCTGCATTAAATGCTTCATGATGGCTAGGCTAGGGTCATGATGATTCCCCTAGCCGCGTGTGCTCATGCACGTGCCTTCAGAATGTCTATAAATAGGAGGAGGAGCTGCTCATTTGCGCTTTTCGCTTCTTTCTCCACTTCCATTCTTCTCTCTGAGTCTTTAGTTTGTCGCGGCCATTAGCCACCGTTTTCGCTGCCGTACAAAGCTCCGAGCAGCATCTTTGACCCGTTAAAGCTTCTCCGACCACGTAAGTTACTCATCTCTACCTTTGTTTCCAACTTTTCCGCTTTCGTTTTACTAGAATGCATATGGTTATGTTTACTTTAGGTAGTTACCGTAGCAATTTCCGGTGACTGTTGGTGGTAGACGGTGGCCCAACCACTTTCTGCTGCCGTCGTGGTCGCCAGAGCTTTTAGGAGCTTGTAGATTTAGGATGTTTCAGACGCAGTTGTGATGACAAGCGTGAGCGTTACTGGCGGAGCTCATGAATTTTCCGGCATTCCTCTGAATTTTTTGGTGAATTCATGAGTTTTCCAGTGAAGCTTCAAACGGAATTCTAGGTAATGACCCGGGGAGATATTTCCCGTACGCGCAGGAGGGGTTGCTCCGGGCATCTCCTCATGCGATACTCTTGTGCCATTTGATTTTAGGGCTTAGGCCAGGGACGTCATCCTTGGTCCTTTGCGCGCCCTTTCACTTGACTAGCGGTGGAAGGTGGATTTGATTTTGCAATCGAATTCACTTTTATCCTCTGCTTTTCAAGTGAACGAGATGGCACGCGAACCTAAGAAGGAGATTCTTATAGACTCGTTCGAGGAGAGCTCCTTAGAGTGTAGTGACACTGAAGCTTTAACCGCCCCTAGCGATGTCGGGGAGACTCCCCCTGATAGGGCCTCCACGGAGGAGTGGACAGTTGTGGAGCCTACTGAACACGCTTTCGTCTTGACTTCATATACCGGGGATGTCTTCACCACCGTGGGGCCAGAAGAGCAGTGAAAGGTGAACTTCCCATGTGAGGACGACCGTATTTGTATGGATTACGGGGGGATGTTCCCGATGTACGAGTACGTCTTCAAAGACATAGGACTGAGGTTGCCCTTCACTGACTTTCAGCGTTCTGTCTTCGTACACTTGGACTTGACCCCGTCGCAGCTGCACCCCAAATCACTGGCGTTCATCCGTGCTTTCGACCTGACATGTGAGTTCCTGAAGATAGGAGCCACCCTTCCTTTGTTCTTTATGATCTTTCATCTCTAGAGGCAGGTTTCGGGGAGAAAGTACAGCTGGGTTTCGCTGAAGCAAGAAAAGAAATTGTTCAAACCGTTCTCGGAGTCTATCAGGACTTTTAAGGAGAGGTTTTATATCATTGAACCTGTGTTGGCGAGAGCTCAGGACACTACGTATGCTTGGGAAGTGTCGACGGATGAGGACGGTAATGACCTCTATGACGAGCATGGTAAGCTGGTGGTAGACAGAGTGTTTAAGTTCCCCTTCTGCTGGAGCAGGAGTCATTTTTCTCGTGGCAGCGACCACTACATCGCCCAGCCAGAGATGCTGGAAGGCGACGACAAGGCCGGCTACGCCATGCTGGTGAATTACGTCGGCAACTTCAACCTTGTTGAGTGTTGGACCAAGAAAGGGGACCCGATTTTTGAGGAAGATGGCGGGCAAAAAGTGGAACTCCGCTATATCAAAAGGAAGGCGATCCTTGAGTGCAAGACCCGTGCTGACGCCCTTAAACTGCTTGGTAGTCTTTATTTTTTAGCTTGTCCAGATTCTAGTTTTCCTCGTTTGCTAACGTGTTCGTTATGTCTTTGCAGGTGAGATGCCTTAAGCACACAAAAGAATGGTGAAGAATGTGCTTGCAAAGGGCAAGGCCGGTGCCACGAATCCAAAGAATCATCTTACTCAGCTGGTGCCTCCTCCTCAGTTGGCGTCGAGGAGCTCCTCGCCCATTCCCTCATCTTCCCAGGGTTCCCCGGTGCCTAGGACTACAAGGTTCAATTGGATGCGTCAGAACGAGGTAGTGGATCTCAGTTGGGCAGAAGAGAAGAGCAAATTTGAGCTTCCTCCCTGCCTTCACGACAGAAGGTTCTTTGAGGGATCGTCTCTGACGGTTCCTCGGGCAGAGTCCTTAAAGCTCGAGGGAATGGACCGCCCGAGCAAGAGGGCGATGCTGGCGCAGGATGCCTCTGTGCTGATCAGGGTACTAGAGATGGTGGCGGTCTACGCCGAGGAAGACTCCTCCTCTGAATCTGAGCTAAAGAAGGTCCAGGCGGCAATATCAGCCTTGGAAGAAAAGGTGAAGAATGCTAAGGAGGAGGCCAAGGTTGCTGATGACGCGAGGAGGAAGTCCCAGGAGGAGGCTGCTAAATTGAAAGGGGAGAATGAGACCCTGGTCGCTGAGAAGAAGGCTGCTGGAGACCTGGTCGAGCAGATGAGGTCCGCGGCGGCTCCGGCTGAAGACGAACCTGACGAGTTGAAGGCGCTAAAGACTCGGGTTGAGCTGGTTGCTCGCATTGTGCGGGCAGAGGATGATGTCTGTGCCATCGGGGAGGAATCATTCAACAATGTTGTGGCTCAGCTTAAACTTGTGAATCCAGGGTTCAGCTGTCCATGGATGGGACCAGTTTTCTGAATCATGTTGAAGATGGCAAGATTGTCAATCCCGATTTCTTCCAGATTAGCGATGAGCATGCCCGTATCCTTGATGAGGAGTCTCAGCCAACACAGCCTATCCCTGAGGAGGCCGAGAAAATGGAGGAGTGATGTTTTTTCTTTGTTGTTGTTTTATCGCTGGTCTGCGTGCCATCTTTTTATGTAATTTATTATTTTGTATGGGGTGTTGCCCCTTTATCATGTAACAAGCATAATTGTGACCCTCGTGGCCACTAATTATTTTGAAATGCATGTGTCTGGCCGTCCTGGTCGGTTTTGTATGTTTTATACTCGTGCATGGTTTTGTTTGTTTTTATTTTCGCTAAGTGTAGTAACTTTGCTCGCTGCGTATGTGTGACCGTAATAAGGGTAGCTTTGGATAATTAGTTTCTGGTTTCGGGATTTGCTCGACTTAGATGTGTATGGCAGTGAAGGGAACTGGACAAACGACCAAAGTAGTATCCGGGCAAGAAAGCGGAGCTCAGGTCGCATTTGAGGCTGAGTTTACGGCTTGAACCTCCCATCGCAAGCTGGGTGTTCTTCCTATCATGGTACTTTGACGACGGCGGGCTCGGTTGAGGAACTGCCATCGGGCAAGGGTCCTGCTCGTTCTTGAGCGTGATCCTGCCTTAGCCGATATGAGACGCTTGTACCTGGGCATGCATCGTAGTCGGGATGTTATGCTTCTGTCGTACGATGAGGCAAACCGACGATTAGGGCCTCAGCTATAATATTTTTTTAGCTTTTCGGCGTTCCATGGTCAAGCAAGTTCTTCCCCGTTGAGGTATTCTAGGTAGTAGGCCCCGTTCTCCGTCTTTGCTCGAACGCGATATGATCCCCCCAGTTTGCGGCGAGTTTACCTTCTCGAGAATCCTTGTGGTTCCTTCTTAAGACGAGGCTGCCCACTTGGAATTCTCGCCGAATAACCTTGGCGTTGTGCCTGATCGTAATTTTTTGTTTTAATGAGCCTTCGCGGAGGGCTGCTCCTGATCGGACCTCTTCGACGAGGTCGAGCTCTTCTCTCAGTACCTCGTCATTTATGTCCTTGTCCATGGGTGATTCAGTCCTTCTGGATGGCACGTGTATCTCGATGGGGATCACTGCCTCAGTCCCGTAAGCTAGGCGAAAAGGAGTTTCCCCTGTCGAAGAGTGGGGCGTAGTGTAGTAGGCCCAGAGTACGCTGTGTAGTTCCTCGACCCAGGCTTTCTTTGTTTCGTCCAGCCTCCGTTTGAGGCCCCATACAATTACTCTATTCGCGGCTTCGGCCTGCCCGTTGGTTTGGGGATGTTCGACGGACGCGAAATGTTGTTTCGTGCCTAGTTAGGCAACGAAGTCTTGAAATTTTCTGTCCGTGAACTGTGTCCCGTTGTCGGTGACTATTGCTAGCGGGATGCCGAAGCGAGCAAGGATGTTTTGCTTGTAGAAGCGAAGTATGTTGTGGGCCGTTATTTTGGCCAGAGCCTCTGGTTCTATCCATTTTGTGAAGTAGTCGACACCTACTATCAAGTACTTGTTCTGGTTTGACCCTACGACGAATGGTCCCAGGATGTGTAGGCCCCACTATGCGAAGGGCCACAGGGAGGACATAGCTTTGAGCTCGTTAGGCGGAGCCAAGTGCATGTCCCGGTAGCGTACGATTTTTATCGGTGACGCGACCACCTTATCGCCATGGGTTTCTCCTCACCGTAATGGTAGGAGTGGGGTGCTATTTTCTGATTTCTTATTTATCCTATGAAGCTGGAAAGGAAAGGGAAGTTATCTAAAACAAACCTTGCACGCAAATGTTTAACTGAACAAATGCTTAAAGAGATTGGGGAGTTCGGGGTCAGGTTATACAATGAGGAGTTGTCAATTACCCATTCTATATGTGGTTATCCACAGGTTGTTAACAAATTTCCTTACTGCTTTCTACTTACTGGTGTTTATTTGTCGTGGGTTGGGAAAGTTTCTTTTTTTGCGAATGTTTGAGAGAGAGAGAGTTTTTGTTTGATTTCAGGGTTTTCCGAGGTTTTTGGTGAGGTACTGGACCTAAAGTTTTTGATTGGTATGTGAAGGTACTGGACCTACAGTTTTTGATTGGTGTGCGAAATCTTGGTGTGCTCGCTAAGATTTCGTAATCTTATGCCTACGTATTCCCGTTAAATATAAACAGGGAAATCAGAGCAATTTTAGTTCAGGAAAAGATATTTGGTGTCTTGTTCAAAGCCCAAGATTGAAGCTAAAAGGTTGAGTATTTGTGTCTTGTTCAAAGCCCAAGATTGAAGCTAAAGGTTTGACTGAGAGAGAATTTGTCATCTCTAAAGGGAGACATCTCGTCTGTTTATCACAACTGTTGGGTGACTGATTATAAAGGAGAATTACTTTAACTGGGATATGTGAATCCAACAATGCCATAATTTCCTTTATAAGGGATTTGTCCTGAATGAGAAAACTTTAACTCAGTGTAGAGCAATGCCATTTTTCCTTAGGAGTCTTTCATGCTATGAGATGGACAGTGGCTTGGATGTAAATGATCCAGAGGCTTGCCACTTACAGCAATTAGATGAGAGAGGAAGTTTACCAAGATAAAAGATGGACGACAGCTTGGATTTTTTGAATCACCAAGTGTGCCACTTATAACAGTTATCTGGGATTTAAGGTTTGTTTTGAATGCGTGATATACAGAGAAATGTCTTCCTACAGAGAGGCTTTTGATTTCCTCTGAGGGGATGTTGGTTTTATTGTGTGCCTTGATCAAAGCCCAAGGTTGAAGCTAAGAGATTGATTGACTCCACTAGGGAAGTCCTTATACAAAGCCTAAGAGGAGGCTGGAAAAGACTGACTCAACTTATCTGTCTTGTACAAAGCCCAAGATTGAGGCTAAAAGGAATTTAACTCTTTTGAGGATATCATTATATAAAGCCCAAGAGGAGGCTGGAAGGAATTGACTTTTCCGGGGAAATGTTTTGTATGTCTTGTACAAAGCCCAAGATTGAGGCTAAAGGAGGATTTTTTATTCCACTGGGGGATATTTGTAGGTGTCTTGTACAAAGCCCAAAATTGAGGCTAAAAGGGGAAACTGACTCTATTGGTGAGAGGTTTTATCTGTCTTGTACAAAGCCCAAGATTGTGGCTAAAATGAAATTTGACTCTGCTGGAGAGTATGATTTGTCTTGTATAAAGCCCAAGATTGAGGCTAAAAAGGGATTGACTCTGCTTAGGGAGATTAATTCCCAAAGCCTAAAAGAAGGCAGGGAGGAATTGACTCCACTAGGAAGATATTTATCTAGAGCTTAAGAAAAGGTTTAGAAGATTTTTGACTTTGCGGGAGAAAGTTTATATATGTCTTGTATAAGGCCCAAGATTATGGCTAAAAAGTGAATGACTCAACAAGAGAGTGTTTATATGGTGTCTTGTACAAAGCCCAAGAATGAGGCAAAAAAGAGACTGACTCAACAAGAGAGTGCTTTTAGGAGATTGACTCAACAAGAGAGTGCTTTTGTTTGTCTTGCACAAAGCCCAAGATTGAGGCTGAAAGAGGTTAACTCAACAAAAGAGTGTTTTGAGAAAGAAGATTGACTCAACAAAAGAGTGATTTTGAAGCTAAATCTGCTGAGGAAAATTATTATACAAAGCCTAAGAGGAGGTTGGCTTCAGCTGAGGATTATTGAGATCCAGAGGCAGGTCCAAAAATGGGGAATCAACTCTTGCTGAGGATTACAGAAGAGTTGAGGTATCAGATGCCTTGAGGTTTTAATTTGGGATAGTGTTATCCTGATGATAGGCTGACCCTAGCTGGGGGAATTTAGGATAAAAGACTGAGTTTTAGAACCCATTAGGGTTTTAACTCTACTGGAGATTGATTAAATGGTCAGGGTTTCTCCTGTGTTCGTAGGGAACTTGAGAATGTCTTTGAGATCCAAGAGGAGACTAGACTGTCCAAGTCTACTGGTATAGAAGAGTTTATCTTTGTATGATGCCAAAGAGGAGGTTGGTGCTTTAAGGGATGAGAATCAACCCTTAAATTGGTCTGAGGTTTTGACTCTTTAGAAAGACTGCTCTAACAAAGGATGACTAAGTTCTGTCCTATACCTTTTAAGAGGTCTTCAAGATCCTTGTACTAAGCCCAAGAGAAGGCATGGGAACTTCTAAGAAGCCTGAGGGTCCTTGTACAAAGTCCAAGAGGAGGCTGGGGATGCTTTTAGGAAGCCTGTGGGTCCAAACTTAAGAAAAGTTTCACCGGGAATAATCTTTTCTTTAGTGAACAGTTCTAGGGTTTGAAGAAATTCAAGAGAGGTTTCACCGGGAATTAATCCTCTCTGGGGGAAATGAATTTCCTTGACAATTTTCTAATAGTGACAATCTGAGAAAAGTTTCACCGAGAATAATGCCTTTCTCTTTGTTCCATATTGTATAAGCCCAAGAGGAGGCAAGACTGTATCTGAAAATTCCTATAGGGAACTAGTTTTGACTGTGTTGAAAGAGTGACCACTGGCTTTATCTATTCCTAGACCTAATTGCCGAGGAAAACTCTAAGCAGATAATATACAGGTATATATATACAGATGAAATATAGACTGTATGTAAAAGAGGGTAGGAGGACTTACAGGTGAGCAAGCTTCTAGCACAAACAAATATATATATATATATATATATATATATATATATCTGTGTGTGTGTGTGTGTGTGTGTGTGTGTGTGTGCAAGTATGTAAAAGAAAGCTGTTTTAAAACTTATAGGTGAGCAAGCTTCCATTGTAACAACTGTATGGTTAGTTGTTCAAGAAATTAAAGAAAGTTTTGATAACAACTATGAATTTGAACCTAAATCAAAAGGGAAAGTTTGGGGCTTATACTCAAGGAGAGGCCCAGAGAGGTTTTATTCACAAAGGGATGGGACTTACACTCTATCAAGAGGCCCAAAGGTTTAAAAAAGAAAAGAAATGGGACTTACAACACAAGGGTATGCCCATACGGTTTTCGTTTAAAAGGCGACGATCGCGCCGAGATTTTTAAAATCGTATCGGGACTTATACAATGACTGAGGCACAAATTGGTTTCCTGTACAAAGGGGTTGGGTCTTACACTCTATTAGAGCCCCAAAGTGTTTTGAAAAAGATTTGTGAGGGTGAAAATAATCAAAACCCTAATTTGATTTTAAAATGTATTTTAATTGAATAAAAATTCAATTAAAATGATCAAAATTATCAAACATGTGTGAAAAACAAGTTGTGATCTTGGATTAATGTTTGAAAAATCATATTTCATTCATAGAATGTCTTGAAAATCATTTGAATTTGCAAAGTCAAGAGAAAGAAATATTTTTAAATGTTTAAAAACAAATAAAAACATAATTCTTTACAAAAATACCAAATATATGAAATAAATAATATTTTTGTGCAATTTTTGTAGAATAAAACATTTTAACATTTTTGGGAATTTTCAAAAAAAGAACCAATAAAAAATAATTAAAATTGAGAGAGAAATTAATTTTTGAAGTTAATTAATAAAAACCATAAAAATGTGAAAAATAGCAAAAAATATGAGAAATGGCAAAATGGTCTGGATGGGTGTTGAACCCACGATCTTCCATCCAAACACACATGCGCCCTACCACTGGGGTGGTGATACATCCGTGTATCAAAACCACCCCATGAATATATATGAGATGCCTTGTTTTTAGGCCTGGCCAAGGCGCCATGGCCTGGCCCTTGCCCAAGGCAAGGCCTGATTTTAGGCCTCTTGCATGAAGGCTCTAACTTTCTCATTTATCCATGGATTGGGACAAAATTTAGGTGTATCCTGCCTAGAATTTCATGAGGAATCCAATGGTGCCTTTGGAATTTTCAGAAAATGTTTCCATTTTAAAATTCGATAGTGATTTCAAAATAGGCCTAGATTTGCATGTTCTATGCTATCTCATTGTACAGGCAATAATAGCATGACAAATTGGTTCAAACACAACATATATGACATGTATGAGATGTCCATGATCAATGGACATCAAAGCAATGCATGATTTAGAGAGTTTAAGTTGTGATGCACTTACCTCTTGAAGCTCCTTGTGCTATCTGTCAAGTTCCTTGTGCCAGAAGTAATCCAATGCTTTAGACACTCTTAATTGATCCCTTAGAAGCTTTTAGGATGATCAAAACCAGCTAGAATCCTCAAGAACAAGTATTGGCTCTTTCTTGCAAAAGGGGCAAAAGTGACCAAGATAGTAACTCTCTCAAATGGTGTTCCAGATGAGGGAAACCAATTGGGACAGTTTGAGGATGATATTTGGAGTGTGTTTGAGGCTTTGTTTGGTTTTGAAAGTGACTGAATCAAGACATGGCTTGAAAAATGCAGAAAAGTCAAAATTTGAGGTTTTAGAGGTTGACTTTCTGATTTTGGTGTTTCAGATCTAAGATGAGTGTTATAACAACTTATATATGATACATTGGATGTGTTTGGATCATGAGCTGTGGTGGAATTGTTCACTAACTCAAAAACTCAGAGATGACTTGCAAAAGAAGGCATTTTGGCCTAATGAGAGAGATTTTGAGGAAAGCAAGTGTTGTAGTGCTTTGGTGTACTCAAACTGGCCACAAATAAGCTCTATTTATAGTAGAGTGAGTTTGTTTTGCAAGCAATAGTGAATGGCAGCTGGTACAGGCCTTTGGCCAATGTTGATCCAAGGGAATCTTTAGTGTCCTCTAGCCATTAAGTTGAGGTTAGGGCACAAGCCTATGGTTCTTTGATTCAGAGTGGAATGTTGACTCATTCAGTTAGCAATGTCTCAGTCCATGCCACCTTGATGCATCCATTGAATGTTTGGAAACAAAATTGGAGTCTTTGAGCTTTTTAGCCTTTTTAGGGCACTTATGGCTACATGTAGTTCCTTGGACTTGGGAGGCTTGTGGATCATATCTTTTCTCTTGGATGTTATCCTCTGATGTGTCTAAATGGATGACAAGGCTTGGAGTTGTCCAAATTAGCAAATTCGAGCAAAATGCACAAATCTGCCTTGTAAGAATCAGTCCATGATGCCATGTTCCAAGGGTTTTATCTCCCTACTCAAATTGAATTTGGAGATGATCTGGTACTTGTTGGAAAGCCCTCGTGGCATACTTCAACTTTGATGTTCACCAAGGGACCTGGTTTAACTTGGATCAAGGTGAAAAATGTCCCTACATTTTGGAAAAAGTAAGGCAGATTCTGACTTATTGAAAATTTCACTAAGTGTTGGAAAAAGTGTCATTTTCATGTTTTTATGATTTTGATCAATCCATAATTCAAAATCCATGAGGATTTGGAATCTCTTGTAGTTGACATATTTGAAGTATGTCAGATGGACTTTCATTTGAGCTTTGAATGGGAGAAAAAGGCCTTGTGGTTTAGGAGTTATGACCTTGCAAAGTTGGTACAAAATCATTTTTATTCCATAACTTAGAAAATTTTTTGTTTTTTATGGTTGCTCCTTTTTCAAGAAACCTCACTTAGTATGTCAGATACTATATATAAGTTTTGACTGTGATAGAATGACGTGTGGCGTCAGCATAATGCACTCTGACTCTGAGATATGTGTTTTACAAGACAAACAAGCTCTAGATTTTGTACTCAATGCTTCTGAACATATTATATCCAAAGCTTTATGACTTTGATGCTTTTGATGATTCTAACGCTGTCAAGCTCTAATTCCCTGCACTCAAACAACTCTAATGAACTATATCACCAGTCTCTAAAGACCAAGTTCTGATGAACTGGATTAAGAATTTGAAAACCATGTTTATGAAGAATCTCTCAATTAGACTCTTACTCTTCTTTTATGCATGCATCATCACCTCACTATCAGAAGCCCTTGAATATTGAAGATAAGATCAAAAAGGTTTTTACGTGAGAAAATAATACACAGTACAAGATCAAATATTCCTTCCACTACACTGATTTTGTGGGCTAAGGAATGTATTGTTGTACCATTTTGTCTCCCATTTTCACAAACCGTTATGCAAGGATAGAACTGCATTTAAGTATTCCAATTCTACCCTCAAACAGATCTCTCCATTGCCTATATAAAAAATACTTGGAAGAATGGAACAGTGCTACACTTTAAGAGATTATCGTATACGTGAATAATGCATTATTTGAAATATTTTGAGAGAAAAGAAACATACACACAAGGAAATTTTGTTCATACACTTCATAGAATATATTTTGTGTCATACACTTGTAATTCATTTATGTATTTTGATTTCTTAGAAGCATTTTGAAAACACAATTTGTATCTCAATCTTTGTGATTGTATTTCCTTGAGTGACTAGGATTTAGTCAGAATTACTCAAGAAGACATTGACAGTTGATCTTTGTGTTGTGATCAAGTTTGATTATAGTGGATTAAGTTCTTGTGATAAGGCGAAATCACTTTGGCGGGTGGACTGGAGGTAGCTTTCTTAAAAGCGAACCAGGACAAAAATAATTTTGTTTGTGTTCATTATTTTTGTTCGTAGTTTTCCGTTTGTATCTTTGGGTTGCAAAAGTTTTATTTCTTGAAACCTAATTAAAACCCCCCTTTCTTGTGTTTGCATTTTCTTCAAAAATGTCGCACAACCTTTCGATGACTTGACTTAGAGCTTTGCGACATAAAACCACGATTGGAGAAGGTGAAGATGGATACAACATCTGAATAAGGGCAAAAGGGAAATATTCATATATAACATTAAATTTAATTCAAAATAATAATTATAATTGAAAATAAGAATTAAGTTAAATTATTTACAATGTTAAAATATTTATCTTTTTCAAAATAATAATAAATAGTGACATGACATCAGCTTATACCATGTGGCACAAAATAGTACTTGCCACGTCATTAATTTGCTTGCCATGTGCAAGGGGCCACCAAAAAAACAAGGAATGTGAATAATGGGACTAAAAAACTGGTTTTTTAAAGGGGTGCAAAAAGTTAAATATATTAAATACGTTATCATAAAATTTATTTATTTTAATGTAAATTATTACTAAGAAATATGGTTGAGTCTAACTCAATCCTATAAAATAGATTTCTAAGGTGAAGGTTGCTCAAATTTATAAGGACATGTTCAGGTCATATATTCAATGCGAAACTCTTAACACACCCTTTCACGCCCAGGACTGAACATTTGGAACGTGGAAATAAATGGTGGATGATCCGATAACGGAAACGTGATAGTAGGTGGCCGGATTTTAAACGAGACTCTTGATACGATATTAAAAAAATGTAGATGGGTCTAACTCAATTTTACAAAATCAATTTATAGAGTTAAGAACACCTTCACTTATAAGAACATATTTAGACTATATATTATGCAGTGTAAGAATATTGACAATTATTAATGTTGTTTCTTTTGGATCGGCCACGTTATGCAAAACAATATTATATGAACACATGTTGAACATGATGTTCTAGCTGGCGTGACATATTTGCCCCCGGCAGCTTCTGGTGAAGAAATGACTCATGTGGGAACAGATGTTCCAGCATGTGGCCCGTGTCTGCAGAATTAGTTGCAGCTGGGTTGACACGTATTTTCTGCAGTATTGTGCAATAAGATTTGTTGTTGTCTTTTGGCAATGTTTGTGTGATTTGTTTGACAAATGTTTGAAGATCAAATCAATTTAAACGGAGATTTAAATTTGAAGTTAAATTAATAACAAATCATTTCTTTTGTTAGAGACTTTTGTGGAGTAAGTCAAATCCACCAATATCTGCTTTTAATCTAGATGAAATTAAATCATAAATCCAAAGGAGAAACTTCCATAATTACGTTACTATTTAAGGAGACTCAAATCTCATGTTTGAGCATGAGTGTGTGCGCTAGGGTTAATTCATTGTGCTAGAGTTTTGTTGATTCTTTCTTGTACACCACGTTATTGCTTAATTTCATATCACAAGACATAGTAGTTAGTTTGTTTAGTTGAGTTTTATTCAACACTTATCATTATGTTTATTGATGTTGATTACTTGATATTAGTGATTTAGAGAAAGTGATAAGGAATTCTCATATTTATGGGGAGTCCTAAATAGAAAGACACTAAGGGTAGAATTAAGAAGAGAGGAATTGAACAAAGGGTTTCTTCATCTAAGACACTTTGTACTAATTCTATTAAAGAGCGAACTTCCTTTCTTGAGTAAATGGCCATCCAGACGTAGGTGTTGTTTGCACCAAGCTGAATTACCAACTATCTTGTATTCTTCATTGTTTTACTTTTGAAATTTTGGCACATTAACACATGTTAATACTGATGTCCCAACATCAGAACATAATGTCAAGACAGATGTTACAACATCTATTTTCTGACAGAACAAATAAATCAAACTGTAAATAAATTGCACAGTCAATTGTTAACCCAGTTCGGTGCAACTCACCTACATCTGGGGGCATCTAAGCCAGGAAGGAAATCCACTATAATAGTATTAGTTCAAAGCTAAACTCCCCCGTTTATAACTTATCACCTAATTGTCGCGGTGAAAATTGGATACCATAGTTATTTGTTAACTAGGGTCACATTTATTTCGACACCGACTTTGATTTATCCAAAGGAAAGGTTCAAGGTCAAAAACCTAAAGGGGGAGATCTAAGGTTCGGGGGTTGGTTACGCCTAGGGAAGGTATTAGCATCCTAAACGTCCGTAGTACTCTACGGGAGACTCTCGTTTTATTATGATATTTATTACACGCTTGCTGAGGGAATATGCTAAGGGAAAGGACCTAGAGGTTGATGGCGATGCTTAAAAAGCAATCGACTTACAAGGGAAAAAATGGCTCGATGTGAATCGAGAGTTTATTTTGAAAAATGGTTTGAATATATGGGCGAAGAACAAAGATCGACACAACATTGTTACATCATGAGCCCAAGATATGAGTGAGGGAATAGTCAAGCATCAAAATAGACAGAGAACCAAAATTTCAGGCTAAGAAACTAAAGTACAAATTACCAAATTAAAAGTCGAATTGACATAAGTTTATAAAAAAGCTAACTAGTCCTAATTAATTTTTAAAATGATTAGTAATAAATGTTTTTGGGTTTTTGTTTATATTTAAAAAGTCGTTTGACAAATTAACTAAAATAAAAATATAAAAAAGATGAAATCTAATTAGAGAATTGAATAATCTAAATTCTATAAATTAAATAATTTTAAAACAAACCTAAAGCTAATTACCAGAAAAACTAAATAGTAAAATTTTAACTAAAAAAAAAAAGCTAATTAATAAATCAAAACAACTAACTAATTAATTTCTAAGTAAAACTAATTAATTAAATCAGTTAAAATTAAAATTCAACCTAAATACTAAAAAACTAGATCTAACTTATAATAAATTAGCATTTTAATTGATATTAAAATAACAACACAAAGAGAAAAAAAGATGAGCCACGCGGCCCAGGATAAGAGGAAGCAAGGTCCAGGTTCAAAACAAAGTTCAGCAAACAAAACCAACAACATTAGCATCTTCTTGTCTTACTTAAACTAGGTCGACATGGAAAGACCGACAACAAAACGATTCACAGAAACAAACAGCAGCAATGTTTACGATCAAAATGCGAATGATAAATCAAGAGAGAAACAAATGAACGGCTAACCTCTTTGCGCGTGATTAGTTCCGTCGAAGTTCCTCCGCACAAAACTCCCTCCGCTGAGATCCCCTCCGTTTGAAGCTCCTTCCGTCGAAGCTCCCTCCGTTTGAAGCTCCTTCCGTCGAAGATCCCTCCGTCGAAGCTTCTTCGTTCGAAACTTCTTCGCGCACGTTCCGATGTGAATCTGAAGTTTTTTTGTGTATGTAAGTGAATCTTTGCTACAACTTTGTGATTTTTCTGATGTGAAACTGCGACGGTATTGTGAATGTGTGAGGATGAGTTTTCTCTTCTTGATATGCTGTTGTTGGTGTGTATTGGTGATGTTTGTGTAGCTGGTGGATGAAATTCTTCTTTGTCAGTGAGTATGGTATGTGTTTTTGATGTTCTTTGGTGCTAGGTGGTGTATGTGAATTTTCTGGGTTTGGTGTTTTTCTCAACACATGTGGTGTATGTACGTGGATCTTGGTATGTGGAACTGTGATATGTTTTTTTTTCTCTGTGTGTTCCCCCCTTTTTGTGATGAACATCTCTGCTTTTATAGACTCAATGACTTAATTGCACAAGATCATAGCTGTCTGATTTTATTGTTTGTGCCATGAAGAACCTTCAGTTCTCGTCCAGATATGTTGATGGACTGTTTTGGCAAGAAATAAACACTGCCGATTTTTAGTTTGGAAATGTACTGATGCTTATGATTCTTGTCTGGAACATGTTTGAACATGACAAATTCCTTTCCGTTTTTATTTGAGATGTTTGTGTACCATTTTGGATTGTTTTCAGAAATAGGAAATATTGTTGTGATTTTCTGATGGTGCTGATCATAAATTTAATTATACATGATAGCTTTTGATTTTTTTTTTCCTCAGAGACTTTGTGATTTTCTGCAATTGATGGTGGTGATTTATTCAAACTTCCATTTTCGTTTGATTTTGTCTAGAACCTGTCTTTGTTGATTTGAAAATAACTTAAATGATATTTTTTCTTCATGTGAATGATGCAACCTGGCAAGGTGTTTTTTTGGAAATTAACATTAGGCTTTAATTTGTGCAGGTTTCAGAGCTGCCCGCTTGGTTTTGTTCATCACCGTATCAACTTCAAAAGCTTCAGCAGAAAAAATCTCGGAAGTAATGGTGAGCAACTAGCGGAGAGTTTTTTCTTGGAACATCCCGTCTGCTTGGAGTAGGTTACGAGGTAGACTTGGAAAGGTGTTATGGAAAGAAGTTTAGAAGATTGACATTATACCCACTTGATGTAACAGGAGCAGGTTGTGTTGCTCGTGGAGAATAGCTCAGAGTGGCGCAAACCGTCTTGGTGTAGGACCCCCTAAATATACTTCCTCTTTGACACTCTCTATATTATAATGAACCTCTTGGAAGAATTTTTCCTTTTTACACTTTTGAACATTGCACATTTGCATCTTTTTGGTATGGATTTTATTTTCACGTGACCCTTTTAAAATTGCTTACAACTTGTATTTAGTGAAATGAGGAAGTTTGGCATTTTGCACTTGGATCTTTCTTGAGTGAAAATAGTTTGTAACTTTGAATTTGATATTGGAATGAACTTGACTTTTGCAAAGACCTTATCCGACCTTGTTCATTGGCATGAGATCACTTCAAATAAGTCTTGAAGGAACACCTAACTTGTGAAAGCTTATGGATTTAAATATTGAAGGATGAACTTTGTGCTCAAATTTTAGGATCTTTTGCAATCTTGTATTTCCTTGAATTTGTACCTCTCTTGATGAACAAACTTGCAACTTAGAAACTTGGATGAATCATAACATAAATTTAACTTGGAGGTCAACTTAAAATGTGAGAGGAAATAATCATGGGATTTTAATCATAAAATTCAACTTGTAACATGGAATCCTTGAACAATGAATTCACCACTCGCATCTTGTATTTTAAGTGAACCATGCCTTGAGACATCTTCAAAAATAATGATACAGCTTGTGATGCAAATTACCACGGAAACCATAATCAATCCTCAAATGATCATGCTCCACACCAATGAACAGGAAACCTTAATTCTCCTTGAGACACACTGAAAAAAAATCTTGAGGGAAATGACCAGCAGAAATTTCAGGACTTTTGAATCAGAATCCAACGGTCACGTCTTGAAGTATAACTGAGAAAACGAGAACCATCTCCACTTGAAATTAAAATTCCTGCACAAACCCGTTAGTAATAAAGCATGCAGACGTGCAAGATGATTATGCACATGATGCAAAAAGATGGTGGGATCTTAAGGTCAAAAATTAGGGTATGACACTAATCACTACCCGTGCTAACTTCTACCTAGGAATTCCTAGATATGAGAATCCACTCTCACTTCCCTTCAACCACACACAATGATAAGAACAATGACACAAAATACAGAAGGAGAAACTTCCAATCACAATACTCAGTTTCGCTTAAAAGCTTTATACTGAGAACAATACACTTGTGCTTAAAAGCTCATGAGTAAACAATGAACAAATAACAATCAGTCTACCTCACTCTATCAAAAGATACATGGGTGACTTATAAAGTCAACCTAAAGAGACTCTCAAAACCTAAGACTCTAAACTTCCCCTGATTTTACAAAATTGTGAAAAGCCAAATTACATTAGGTTTAGGTTTCTCTTTATATACACCTTAGCAGTCCATGGGCTTCAAAAACTTCACCCAGATATTTCTTGATCCACACGCCGAGGGCTGCATCAATTATGCAGAGAAATCTCCTTAAATCTTGGAACAAATCATCAAGTTTCCTAAATTGTCTCAGCATCCAGTTTTAGAAACTTATGAACAGTTAGAGAAATCAAATGTTCCAGAGTAAATCTTCTTGACCTGCAAATATAAGTGAGATATATCTAAAAGAAATCTCATATAATCAAATCAAATCTATCAAGAATAAAAATAGCCTGTACTGATGTTCTAGTACAACATGTCATAGCATCTGTCAGAACATCTGCCTTCATTGCTAACTGACCAATATGTTAGGACATCACACCCAACAACTTGTCGTGAACCATGTTTTAGCAAAATTATTGTCAGTCCTAAAACCATGGAACTTACAATCTCCTGTTTTGGCAAATTTTGGCTAAAACACCCTTTGCTTAATAAACCTTGAGAAAGGAATAAAACCACAGACACAAAGCACAAGCTACATGAACAATAAAAGTTATATCAAAGAAACATTGAAGCTACAAAGAAAACAGGTTCAATTCTCCTCCTATCATACATACCAATTGCTCCCCCCTCAAGGAAAAACCCAAATCACCTGAAATTCAAACCTGAACTATCCAAGTTCATACATCCCTCACAAGGGGAAACCCTAAATCACAAGACAAACAAACATTAGAAGCACATGTAGCAAGAGCCTCACTAGTAACTCAAAGAACTAGAATAAATGATTACCATAGAGTAACCAAGGTTCCCCATAAACACATCATGTCAGAACATGTAGTTGCACATCATTGCACACATACACTACATTAATAGCAGCAACATAAGCATGACATATTATCGCGCTCCCCCTAAATAGTTGCATATAACAAGTGAAAGCTCCAATGGTTCGACTAAATTTTGGTAAACATAATGTCGGGAAAGATGTTCCAACATGAAGGTTTATGCTCCAGACCAAAGATTTCGAATGAAATGTCACATCATGAAGATTCGACATCATGACTATCACAGCAGGTTTTGTTGTTAAATTTATTCCAAGATTCAAGGCGGAATTGGTAGTGGATCAAGGAACAAATATATGAAGCCAAGACACCAGAAGGTTATAAAAGAAGACCAAGACCTAAGCAAAAAAGGAGAGAGAGAACGACATAGACTTAGGAATCCTATTTTGTAAAGTAGGGTTTAGGTTTTGAGAGTCGTAGGTTTCTCTTGTAAGTCTCCCTCTGTATCGATTTGATACATTGTTGTAGACATAGGTAGTTGTACAAATTCAGAAACCCGTAGGTAATGAATCGTGTATTGTTCTTGGATGAAGCTTTTAAGCAAATCCAAGTTAACTTGTTAGTCAAAGATGCTTGACTGAACTTTGTATTGAAAGGGGTGTCTTTCAATAGGATGATACAGTTATGGTGTTTATAACTGTTAGATAATCACATGTTGTGATTTAGGGAGTGAGATGGGTTTCTCTTATCTAGGATGGAGTTCTTAGATAAAGTCTTCATTGGGTAGTGATAGGTAAACCTGGGTGTTTACTGTAAACCAGCAGTTGTTTACATAAAACTATACTACTGATAGTGGATTCTTCTTCCTGGCTTGGTATGCCCCAAAATGTAGGTGATTTGCACCGAACTGGGTTATCATATTCTGTGTTGTTTATCATTCTGCAATTTACAGTTCAATTTTGATTAACAATGTTGTAACAGATGTCAAAACATCTGTCTTTCTACAGTTGTTGATATTCTAGATATCAGTTTGCTGTTCTGTTCCTTGTTTAATAATTATGCAGAACAATGTCTTGACATGTGCTAGGACATATGCTATCTGCTATACCAGAATTTCAACTGGTATCAGAGCAGACATTCTGCTTATTTCTGGATGAGATATTTGGGAGATACTTTCTGACGCTTTAAACAATGAGGAGTTTTGGAGATCAGATCATTAACTCAGACATACTCAAGGGTATTAATGGATGGGATAAATGTTCTTGATTGAAGGTAACAACCACTGTTGGTTGTTCATGTTTTCTGAGGAGCTGCAACAACAACTACAGGAGAAGTGGCTAGTTCTCTTGTTGGAGTGTCTTATAAGATGTTCTGACATCTTATTAGGGCATGTTGAAGATGTTCCTTAGTGGTTCCGCTGCATATGTTTCTGATGAAAGAACTCTGCTATTTATGGGATTCTGTAATTGTGACTGAAGAAAGATGGTGGAAGATCTCAACTGATGGCTTCTAAATTAGAAGATATCTGCATTTTTTATTCCATAGTCGGGAGCGATGGAATGGAGAGAGTTGTTGGTAGATGTCTGTCATGGTGACTTGGTACTTGGAAGCTTGGTTCCATTGTGTATCTTGAAGTCAGTTGAAGAGAATGGGAGTTGAGATTAAGTTTATCAAGTTCTTGCTCTAGGAATTTGATAATTTATTGTTCGGCTAAGTTGTCAAAGATACTTGAGAATTCTCTCAAGTCCACTCATAAAGGCATCTCAGTTGTGCATCTGGAGTCTTCAAGTTACTCTTCTGACTAGAGGGTGTTTCTGTGAAACATAAATTCTGAAGAAAGTGGAGGTGATTTATTTTCATCGTCCAAAAGTGCAAGGAAGGATTCATCTTTCTTAGTCCTGAGGACGAATCCAATCTGAATGGAGATTTCAAAACTGTTGAGGTAAATAGGGTTCGTTCAGAGAGAGTCTTAGTTACTTGAGTCAAGGGTGACAGCCTTGGTATCTCAACACTTTGAAGACACTTGCAAAGATTGAATACTTGATAAGTGTTCATGGAGTGATTTGTTGGAATATGGCTTCAACAGTGAAACAGGGTTATTAAACAAGGATTTAAGATCAACTACTATTTGTGAAATTCACAAGTATTTAATTGATTATTCTTGTATTTGAAGTTCAAGATTGCTGATGTTCAACAAGATGTTGAAACATCTCTTCATCAGAGTTTGTGCAGAATCATGGGAGGGGTACTACATACACTTTTGGATCTAATTCTCGTAGGTGTTGACCTAAGAATCTGCTTCAGTCTGGAGTGGCAGAAGCATCTAATCTCTGGAGAGTTTCCCGGTAAGAAACTGATCTAGACAATGGTGACGTTGAAGATGAAGATGAAGACATCATAATCTTGATGAATATTTCTTGGATCAGTTTATTTCTGATCTAGGAGTATTGGAGTGCAGCAGGTGTGTTCCAGTTGTTACTAGAAGTACCTGATGCTTATCTGGAAAGTGTCCTGGCAAGAGACTTGTCCAGAATATGGTGCTGATGATGGCACAGCTTGGGTCAGTTTATTTCTGATCTAGGTACATAGGAGCATGTGATCTTGCTCATCTCGGAGGTCTAGGATAAGTAGCAGTTATCTCTGACTTTCTGCAGATTGCTCTACTTAAGGAAAGTGTCATTCCTTTGGTATAGCTGTGGTGTAGTCTGTGACTACTTCTTTTCTGAAGAATCAGACTTGGCACGTTTGAGTTCTTTGGAGTTGTGAAACAGATATTCATCAAGGTGTGAGCTTGAATTGAATACCTGTGATATGATTAAGCAGGATAGAGGTTGTCTACTCAAACTTGGTTGTTGAATTAAGTCTATGAGAGCATGGAACTCTTGTTCTGTTATAGGGAGGAGGTTCTTCTAAGTGGTAGAAGGAAGGGCTGAATTCCTCAGCTGGATGTCTGATCAGATGTCATGACATCAAGCAGAAACTTCAGGGTCTTAGTTGATGTTGTGGTGCATCACTGTAAGATAAGTTAATCTTCTCAGAAATAAATGGAATTAATGCTTCAAAAAGGTCTATCTCTTGCAGTTTGCGGGAGCTGTGGGAAGGAGAAGATGTTACATGTCTAAGGCTTGGTGTATCCAAGATGGCTTGTTATGGAGTAAGTAGATTATGTAACTTGAAGATTAGGTTTCATTGGTGGATCATAAGATTGTCTGAAACTCTGAAGAATAGCTAAGATTAACCAAACCGTGGCATTTGGTTGATCTTTATTATGCATTCAAGCAGGATGCTTGGAACTAATTACTCTTGGGCAGAAGGGTAGTTGGTTGAATACTTAAGGAGGTTCTGGTTTAGTTATATCTTGGAGCTTGTGGTAGAAGTTCTAAGTTGATTATGGAAGATTACCTTCTTTTGGTGGATGAGAGTTTATTTCTCTCTTCAGTTATCTGGAGTTCTTATTGATCAAGCTGGTGCCGCAGTGTTGTTTGAAGATCTTCAGTTGGATTACTATGTAGTAGTAAGTCCAGTGGTGGAGCATATCAAGAACCATGGTGTATGGTGTCTGTGATATGTGAAAGATGTCCTAACTGATGTTAGAACATCATTTGGGTTAGTTATCCTTGGAATAGGATTCTAAGTTTTGTATAAGAAGAATTTTATCTTGTCATACGGGAGAATGATGAGTAAAGGATTGTCTTGGAAGTCTGATGTGAATGTGGTATCAGACTGAAGTGGATCATGGGTTGATTGCATAAAGGCCTGGCTTTTGATGTGTTCAGAATATGGAAGCTGATATTCACCAGTTGAATCAGAAGTATTCTATCTTATCATATGGGAGAATGATAAATTGAAGACTATCTTGGATCATGGGGTGTTTATCTAGAAGACTGACTCTTGCTGAAGTCAGAATAGTTGTGGAGAGGTGGTTTCTTCTGCTACAAGTCATGCTAGAGAGAAGTGGATCAGTTTGGTGCTTGTGGAGTAAATAAGCTAAGGATTTCTGAAGCATGTGTTTGATGTCCTTCAAGTGTGGAGAACATCTGGGCGAGCTAGCAAAATAAGGGGCTCTGTATGTCTCTTTGAGGAATGTGAAGCATTCCAGATTCAATTGGGTTGTATCTCAGGGAATAAGGATATCTATACATGAGAATTCAGAAGGAATTCGTATGGTGTATGGATGGTTTTTGGACGAGAGGGATCAATGGTGTTTTGGTCTCAATCCAAGAGTTTGTTGGTTGTGGTACAAGGACGCGTTCCTGGTACTCTCACTATATGATCATGAAGTTGTCATGGGATATCATGTGGTGATTTTGGGTGTTTCTTGCTGAAGAAGCATCTTTTGAGAAAGATAGGGGGAGAAATTTTGTCTGTTAAATGTACTAGTGTGGTACATGGAGTGCTTGAGGATCAAGCATCAGGTGAATGCATTCAGCAAGTGTGTTGAACAGAGGGTGCTCTCTAGAAGAAATGAAGATGTGTCTTATGTTTTCCATTCATTTAGGGTGTTCTTCTTGTAAAGGAGCATTAGTTATCTATCACATGGGGAGTTAGACTTCTGTTATGGATATATTGTTGCAGACTGTTTGTGGTTTCAAGCAGTTTATGATAAATTGCCTTAGTTGAGGATGATATGTCAGACGAGATGTCATGACATTGCTCTACTGATGTAAGTTCTAGGTGGACTTATCAGGTTATTTTGATTCGGTCATGTCAATGGATTGAATCAGAAGTGATACAAGTATCTTGGGAGTCTTTGCTGCTGTGTGGAAGAATTTGTTTCTCTCTACAGATTGGAAGGTCAATGGAAGCATTATGTTGATATGTTAAAAATGTCGTGATCAAATCTGCTAATTCTGGATTAAGGAATTGACTTAGAATAAAGAGAGGAAGGTTGTAATTATCTTTGTATAATTTGTTCTGTCTGTGCTAGATGAAATAATGTTGTCGGGTCTATAAATCTTTGATGGAAATCTAACAAAGTCAGATTAGGTATCAGGACATTGCTCAGAATTTGTTTCAGATAGAGTCAATCAAAGGGATGCTGGTTTCAAGGACAAGTAAGAAAAAGTGGAATCTTTCGAAACTAACTTGACCAGCAGTTATTGCATTCATTGACCAGTCTTTTGTTTCTTTCAAATGGATTGCCTCTACCTATGTAGCTTCTTAAATATTTAAGGAGGATTATGATGCTTGAGTTGTAAAACATCTTTCTTGTTGAGAGCAAATGGGTTTTGTCCGTGTTTGAGTAAGCACAGTTTGGGTATGGGTCTGCATGGGTTATTCTTGCCAACTTTTGGCTAAAAAGGGGGAGAATGGATTCTTTCTTAAAGCTGAGAGGTGTATGTGCATTTGTGTTGCTGATTTGCAAAAATGTCTCAAAAGATGTTCTAACGTTCTGGGTTATAACATCTTGGGAAGTTGTGTTTTGTGATCAGAGTTAGGAAGCAAATATGTATTTGGTATCACAAGGGAATGAAGAAAAGAGGGTCCCTCTTCCTTGGCACTTGCTTCGGGTTTTTCCACTGCATGCACCATCAAGCTGAAGAATGTTTTAGCCAAAATTTGTCAAAAGAGGGAGATTGAAAGCTCCAATGGTTTGACTAAATTTTGGTAAAACATAATGTTGGGAAAAATGTTCCAACATGAAGGTTTATGCTCCAGACCAAAGATGTCGAATGAAATGCCACAGCATGAAGATTCGACATCATGACTATCACAACAGGTTTTGTTGTTAAATCTATTCCAAGATTCAAGGCGGAATTGGCAGTGGATCAAGGAACAAATATATGAAGCCCAAGACACCAGAAGGTTATAAAAGAAGACCAAGACCTAAGCAGAAAAGGAGAGAGAGAGGGCGACATAGACTTAGGAATCCTATTTTGTAAAGTAGGGTTTAGGTTTTGAGAGTCGTAGGTTTCTCTTGTAAGTCTCCCTCTGTATCGATTTGATACATTGTGGTAGACATAGGTACTTGTATAGATTCAGAAACCCATAGGTAATGAATCATGTATTGTTCTTGGATGAAGCTTTTAAGCAAATCCAAGTTAACTTGTTAGTCAAGGATGCTTGACTGAACTTTGTATTGAAAGGGGTGCCTTTCAATAGGATGATACAGTTATGGTGTTTATAATAGTTAGATAATCACAGGTTGTGATTTAGCGAGTGAGATGGGTTTCTCTTATCTAGGATGGAGTTCTTAGATAAATTCTTCATTGGGTAGTGATAGGTAAACCTGAGTGTTTACTGTAAACCATCGGTTGTTTACATAAAACTATACTACTGATAGTGGATTCTTCTTCCTGGCTTGGTATGCCCCCAGATGTAGGTGATTTGCACTGAACTAGGTTATCATATTCTGTTTTGTTTATCATTCTGCAATTTACAGTTCAGTTTTGATTAACAATGTTGTAACAGATGTCGAAACATCTGTCTTTCTGCAGTTACTGATATTCTGGATATTAGTTTGATGTTATGTTCCTTGTTTAATAATTATGCAGAACAATGTCTTGACATGTGTTAGGACATCTGTTATCTGCTATGCCAAAATTTCAACAAGCAACACCAATAGACTACTTTTCCCTTAGCAGTAGTACAGTCATATCACAATGTTAGTCAACATGTCAAGACAAGTAACATGACATCAGGACAAATTGTCCAACATCTTGCTGAAGAACATGTTTTTACCAAAATTGATGTCAATAATAAAAACTGAGACTTAACAATCTCCCCATTTGGAAAATTTTGGCTAAAACAAATTAGGCTTCCTTCAAATAGCCAACAATCGAGGCACATGCAGTAGAAGACGCCTAAAAAACAATTCAACATTCTTTGCTAATGTCTAGACATGAAATCTGACATTACAACAACCATAAGCTTCCTCTCAACACCAGAGACAAATAACCAGAGAAAAATAAATTCTATGTATCTGAGTTACACTCCCCCTGAAGATAGCATCACACACAAACCACAGAATAGAACCAAACTCCCCCTAGAGACCACAACCTAATGCAGAGAAATATAAATTCTCCCAGACAAGGAACACATTATATATCTCCATCAGCACCCACATCATTACTCCCATTTAAGGGAATAACCACAACCACAAATAGCAGAACCAAATAAGCTTGAATTCTCCAACACACATTTAGGCAAGATATTAGGACAGTTGATTTGACATTATGCACACAAAGCAGAAGTAAATCCCCTTAAGTACCAACACTAGAATGAAGTCAGAACATATAGAATGATATCCCAACACCACCAACACGTGCAACCCTGCATAAAAAAATTGAAATGTAGAGATCATTTCCCTGATTTGTGCCCAGAGATCTCCTTTCTTTCATAGCACTGACAAAGCCACTATCATCACCCGACTAGGCCAATAACTTTACTCCAAAAAACACCAGAATTAGATATTTCATTTTTGAATCTATTGGTGAACACAAGCTCCACATAATGAACTCTTTTGGATAAATTCTCTGAATTCTAGAGAAATTTTTGTTTGCTAGAGAGTTCTCTAATAAAGTGATTGTTAGCTCTTTAGAGACTGCCTCATTTTCTAGAGTGTAAATCTGCTGAAATAATGTTCTAACACCTGCTTGGACATCAGTCCATTTCTCAATTATTGAACCATTGACTTTGGTTCTGGAGATACCATTCATAGGTTTTGTTATCAACAAAGTAACAAAAAAAATATCCCTTTGTTCTTTGCAGAAGGCATGATGTCTTGAACATCTTGTTTGACATCATACTAAGAGTCGCTTGAGGGCACTTCCTTTCTTGTCAATGACTTTTTCTTGGTAGCATGGGCCACACTTTTACTTCATCCTTTGTCAGGTCCAACCTTAGTACTTTTCTTGGATGCTTTAGAAGGCTTGCTTATAGACACAACAACCTTCCCCTTTTTGTTCCTCAATCTTTTAACAATACCAGGAGCCAATTTCTTTCCTATAGGCTCATCATCAGAATCTAGACCATCTACATTGACAATGTCTGTAGAATGATCCTTCTTCACACCAGCACTCTCTTATTTATCTTCAGCAGACATACTATTATCATCAAAATCATCTCTTTTACCACCAACAAAATCATCTTCAATCACATTCTCCAGATATTTTTCAGGAGACTCACTCTGAAAGTTTTTTTGGGTGATTTCAACAGGATGATCAGGTCGGGCCAAGGATGTTGCAATATTCGACACAACATCAGTCTCAAGGTCAGTAACCAAGATCTTAGATAGAGACATATGAAAACTTGTATCAACAGTGTCATTAACAGCAACATTCAAACCAGAAGTATCAACAACATCCACAGAGGCATACCTCTTTCCACCCAGGCTTTCAACTTGCAATGGTCTTATAAAAACCATACGAGAATGTTCTAGAACATTTGCAGCACTCGGATGTTGCAACTTCTGGTGGGACATCTAAACTACATTTTCCTTGGTCATCAAGCATGTGAATGCACATGTAGTTTCTTGTGGTAAACACAACTAGCCACTCTCTTTTGACTTCCTTTACATACATCTTATCAATGATCAAACGTTCTTCCTTAATGAAATCTACCTTAAGACCTTGCTCACACAACTAAATTACGTTTAACAGATTAATTGATAGTTTCTTAACAATGGAAACAACATCAAGACTAGAAAATCCAGTTCTCAAACCCTTTAAATTTCACATTTGACACCATCACTAGAAGTGACAAAGTTGGAAGAGAGAGACTTAGAGTTCATCATATACTTCTTTACTCTAGTCATGAGTCTGGAACACCCACTACCAAAATACCAGTCTTGTTTTGTTGAAGCTCTAAGAGGGGTATGAGAGACAAGGCAATTTGCACCCTCTTTGAGTTTTAGGCACTGCTTTACTTTAGGCTGAGATGGACCTTTGAGACAAAAAAAAACTAACTTTACCATAGAAGAGACATCTTCAGCACAAGAACCTGCCTTTAGCATGAGATTTCTGATGTTAGGCACGATAATAAGACGTTTGGTCAACATCATTGTCTCAGCTTTCCTGTTGATGGGAACAAATTTTCTTCACTTGAGTTCTTCTTTACTTGTTATATCTTTGAAAACCCTATCCCTTTTTGGCTTCCAGACATCTTCTCAAATGAAGAACTTCTTCAACATATCAGAATAATTGTTCAACATCCTCACATACTTGATCATGATATCAAGTTTAGAGATCAATACAGACACCTCATTCTACAGGTTATAGATGGTAGACAACCATTCTTTCCTTCGAGACAGTAGAAAGTAAATATTTACCTTCTATATTCCTTCTTGATGATAGCCTTCTTTACTCTTGATGCACAAAACTCTGAAGAAGCAGCCAACTCATCATGAGATAATTCTTCAATGTCGGGGTCTACATCAGAAGGTCACCTTCTAGAAAAGGCAATAACAAGCTTAACAAATTCATCATTAGAATCACTTCCCTCATCAGCCCCAGAAATAGAAAACCCCTTCATATACTTCTTGAGATTGGTAGGGCCGTCTGCTCTAATATGAAAAAAAAATTTCAAATACATGACACTGAGTGCCTTTACTTTGAACATCATAGTTCTTGCCGGTGTCAGGACTGATGTTCTTCACATATGGTCTTGACCTTCTATCCACTTTCCTCAGATCCAGGTTGAATTGCCTCCCAAGTAATATAATAACACTGAATAACCTTTCATTAGACACAAGGTCACAAGCTCCTACAGAGTTGGAGACAAAAACCATGCTATTGTCCTTCTATTCAAATTTTTCATTTTAAAGAAAAAAATAATATGACCCAAAAGATCCATTTATGCTGATGATGACATGATCTTCTTCTTCAAAGGTTGACACTTTCATGACAAAAGTCTTGGGTAGAGACCTCAGTGTCTTGTTGACCAGATGAGCCATCAAGAGTGGTCTTGAGAAATTCCCAAGCCTCTCAGGCCACAACACATGACTTTAACAGTCTAAAATTTTTTTTTCTTTCTAACCTCCATTGTATATGGTATACAAAGCTTTAGAGTTAACCAAACTCAAAATACTCTTCCTTAGATCATAAAGTACCAGAAAAATTCTCCATGAAGCTCACCCAATAAACAGGCCAGGGTGCCAGCTCTGATGTCAATTGAAATTTTGGCACATTAACACACGTTAATACCGATGTGCCAACATCAGAACATAATGTCAAGACAGATTTTACAACATCTATTTTCTGACATAACAAATAAATCAAATTGTAAATAAATTGTACAGTCAATTGTTAACCCAGTTCGGTGCAACACACCTACATCTGAGGGTATCCAAGCCAGGAAGGAAACCCACTATAATAGTATTAGTTCAAAGCTAAACTCCCCCATTTACAACTCATCACTTAATCACTACTTGTGCTAACTTCTACCTAGGAACTCCTAGATATGAGAACTCCCTCTCACTTCCCTTCAATCACACATAGTGATAAGAATAATGACACAAAATAAAGAAGGACAAACTTCCAATCACAATACTTAGTTTCTCTTAAAAGCTTTATACTGAGAACAATACAATTGTGCTTAAAAGCTCATGAGTGAACAATGAACAAATAACAATCAATCTACCTCACTGTATTAAAAGATACATGGGTGACTTATAAAGACAACCTAAAGAGACTCTCAAAACCTAAGACTCTAAACTTCCCCTGATTTTACAAAATTGTGAAAATCTAAATTACATAAAGTTTAGGTTTCTCTTTATATACACCTTAGCAGTCCATGGGCTTCGAAATCTTCACCCAGATATTTCTTGATCCACACGCTGAGGGCTGCATCAATTATGCAGGGAAATCTCCTTAAATCTTGGAATAAGTCATCAAGTTTCCTAAATTGTCTCAACATCCAATTTTAGAAACTTATGAACAGTTAGAGATCAAATCAAATGTTCCAGATTAAATCTTCTTGACCTGCGATTATAAGTGAGATATATCCAAAAGAAATCTCATATAATCAAATCAAATCTGTCAAGAATAAAAATAACCTGTACTAATGTTCTATTACAACATGTCATAGCATCTGTCAGAACATCTGCCTTCATTGTTAACTGACCAACGTGTTAGGACATCACACCCAACATCTTGTCGTGAACCATGTTTTAGCAAAATTGTTGCCAATCCTAAAACCATGAAACTTACAACTTTGTTGCTTTACTACTTTACTTATGTTATATTGTGTTACAACTAGTTTATCAAATTGGATAAGTTGTTACAAATATTTGGCCCAACATCTATATCTCGGAGAACAAAATTTCAATTAAAGTGTCCATAAAAAATAATGAGGGTGCTTCCATTGCATGACTTATAATGCATTAAATTGCAACCTATGACCTCTTATCAATATATTAACGGTTCAAATATTGTTATGAATTTGTGTCAATATCGAATACTTTTAGGAGCCTTAACAAATAATCCATATCCATTTGTTTTAGCTTCATAACTATGTCAACGTTTAATTTTCATATCTACCATATAAGAAAATCTTATACCACCAAAAATACTCTTTTACCCTTTGGACACGTATCAATTTCTTAAGCCCACTCTTATACCAAAGCTATATCATTTCAGATCTTCCTTCCATCATATTGTTCTACTTCTATTTGAATTTAAATTTCTCTCTCTTTCTCTTTTACACGTTCTCTCTCAATCTCTTCTTCTTTCTGTTCTTTTCCTCTACCTTTCTCTTCCTCTTCCCTTCTTCTCTCCTGGTTCCCCTTTCTTCCTTTATTTATAAATTTATATATTATTTAACTTTTTTTTGTTAGAATTTTTGTGAACTCCCTATTGTTAATTATTTGTAGTGGATTTGAAGAGTAGGCTGGGCCGAGCTAGGCTTTGCCAAGCCTGAGCCTGACCTGCTAAAAAATTCAAAGCCTAAGCCTGGCCTGTAGCCTATCATAGGCTTATTTTTAGGCCTAAGCCTGGCCTTTTCGAAGGCCTGATTAGCCTACTAGTCTACTTAAAAGCCTACTTCATTTGAACATCTGTAAATAAGAAATTCAACTAATGTTAAATAGACTAACAAGTTAAAAGATCAATGAGATTAAATGTTTGTTTTCATTGTCTCATTCAAGTTTTCTTATTAGTATAAGTTTGGTGATACTATTTATTGAAGATAACTTATGAGAAAAACTTACGACAACAACTTATGACATTGTTTATAATATTTTTTCAACTTATTTTCAAAAGTTCTTCAAGATAACTAAGTTTTATTTTCGTATTTTAATTCAAAGTTCAAAATAGAATATAATAATAATAATAAATTTATTGATTTTTTCTTAAATAGGCCAGCTCGATAGGCTTAGAAGGCTTTTCTTACAGCCTGTGGCCTAGCCTCTTTAGCTAAATAGGCTTATAAAAAAGCCTAGGCCTTTTCTATTTAAGAAAAAGCCTGGCCTGGCCTGAGCCTATGTAGGCTAGGCCGTAGGGCCCTGTTAGTTGGTCTGGCCTATTCCCACCCCTACCGTGAGGCGAATATTGACAGTGTTTTTTATAAGCTAAATGACACAGCCTATGTCAAGGTATTTTATTTTATTTTGTGTTTAAGATTTATGGCTTTAGGGGTTTTATGTTTGGTTGATTGGGGGTTTTCTTACTGTTTTGATTTTTGTGTTTTTCTCAGCTGTGTTGTTGCGGAAGATAATAAACTTGGTTACATTGCAAAGATTGTCGGTTTCTTTGAAATTCAAGAGAAAGATCTATATTTTATGTGGTGTTAAGGATTTTGTTGAATATCGTCGGATCTGCGTTTTTGTAGGGTGCTGGTCGTCGGATCTGAAACGCAAACGAGTTAATTCTTCACTTCATTTGATTTTCAGACAGGTTTATAAAGGAATTAAGTATTCGATTTTTCAACCAACTTCGATAATGTTTCTTCCTTCATGATCTTCTCTTATGTACCTATTTGTTTATCTTTTTTTTGTTGGTTTAGTGTTTTACATAAATTTGGGAATCCAAATCACATATTGGATTTAGAGAAAAGCAATGTAGATTTGGAGAAAATCAAATATGTAGCAAATCCTTTTGTTTGATTTCTGTCATTAGGGTTTTTAAATGTTATTGTCAAGAAAAAGACATTATTGTTATTGTTTGTTATTGTTATTGTTATTGTTATTTAGATCTGCGAAAAAGATCATGGATGTTTTTCAGATTTGTGAAATCAAAGAGATCTAAAAAATTTGAAGGATTGATGATGTTTTTTAGATCGGTCAAGTAAAATACTAATAGAACGAAACATAAGTAATGTATGAACAAATAGTATCAAAATTGTATGATATTTTTTATTAATCATACAATTTGTTTGTCATTTATAAAATTTAAAATTTTAACATGACAACTTCATCAATGTACCGTGTGAACGCACGGGTAAGCATGCCAAAATCGCAATAAACGCACGGGTAATACATCAGTACTGTGTGAACGCACGGGTAACCAGACCAAAATCGTTGTGAGCGCACGAGATATTACATTTTTTTACAATTAAAGAAAATAAAAGTAAATATGTTTAAAATAATGGATGAATCCAAACTAGGGATGTCAACGGGGCAGGGAATGTTCGGAGGATGCTTCTCCGCTCCCCGCCCCGCCCCCAATTTTATTCCCCATCCACGTCCCCAATCCCCGCAACTAGAGAATATTTTCCACATCCCCATCCTCATCCCCACAGATCCCCACATAGATCCACAGAGATTGAATCTTAAGAAAATTTTTATATTTTTAATCTCAATTACTTTTTTCAAAATATTTTTTATTTTTATTTTGTCTATTTTAATATCATCTACACTCATTATTATAATTACTACTCTATATAAAATAACTTTATCTTTTAATCATTTTTAGCACAATTGTTTTTTTACTGGGTGTATCATATTATTATTTTTTTGAATTTAGAACTAAATTTTTATATTGTCGATTTTTTTTATATTTCATAACCTAACTAGTAACTTATACGCGGTCAACACCAGAAAGTCCGCACGGGTTTTCCACTAGTTTTTAATGTAGTTAAAACAAATGGACCCAAGTGACAGAACAAACCAAATCCACTGTTTGCGAAATATTCTTAAACATTACATAATTCTTTGACGTGCAAAACTCATCCTCTTCGAAATATACTATGTGAATACACATTATATTTTTAAAAATGAATGATAAACCGACTCGTGTTGGTTATATATATATATATATATATATATATATATATATATATATATATATATATATATATATATATGTTCTGGACCGGGCAAAGCTTCATGCCCTTAAGGGCCAGGCCCAATCCATCATAACTGACGAACAGGCCCAATAGGCACAATATAGCCATTGAGCACAATATAGTCGTTGGACACAATATGACCGTTGGGCATGTCCCCCTCACGTGCAGAATGGTTCACACGACCAACTGCCTCCCCGGATATCACGGATACAGTTAGAAAGACCACGCTCTTCACCCTCCATCTGGCAGCTCCTCATTGGTCGATCAGGCGCTTTGCTCGCCAACAATCTATCTATAAAAACCCCCTCGCTTGAGAGGGGCAGGTATCACAAATCATATACTTGACTTCTCTTACTTGCTTCCCTCTTTCTTTTGACCAAATACTTACTTTGGCATCGGAGTACCTTGCAGGTACCTCCACCCCTTTTTCCTCTCCTACGAGCATCTACTCTTGTCCTACACGAAGGCCGCGACGATCTCCTCCTGGTCATCTCCGATCAGTGGCGCCGTCTGTGGGAACTTCGCTCCCCCGTCTTTTTGAATCAAGATTCCTCATCTTTTCACCCAAAAGACCAAAGCTTTCACCTCTCCAAAATCCCAGATCATCATGGCTTTCGTTAAGAGTGACGTCCAAGAACCTTTGGCCACCGCTGTCCATGTCGACGCTGTCATCGGGAACATCCCGTCCGAAAACGTCCAGCGCAACGGTGGACCGGCTTCTCCAAAGCCCGACGAACAAAGACCACGAGCGCAAGCCGTGGAACTTTCCTTCGAACCCATTCCGGTTCCTCAAGGCGCCGATCCGACCACCGTGGCGCTCATCGCCTCTTTGAACAATTCCAACAGTTTCATCATCCAGCAGGGAGAAAAGATCAGCGCCCTTGAGCACTCCCTTCAAGGGCATCACACTTCGGAGACGCTGAGCCTCTCCCCACCCCGCGAGTTCACTCAAAGCGGAGACGTGATAGTCCTTCCCCGGTCAAGGAACGGTCAAGATCAGGGAGTCCAACACCCGACCGTGCTCGCCGGCATTGTCGTTTGCCTAGGCCAACTAGGCACTCCCCTGTTTCCAAAAGACATCGACGCTCAGACAAGCACGAGCGCAGGAATACCCGTGGACACTCTCCTCGCCGCAGCCCAAGCCGCGACCACAGTTTTTCTCTGTCATTCTCTCACAGCTCTAGCAGTGACGACGAAGTTCAAGGCCCGTTCACGAGGAACATCGTGGACACCCGGATCCCCCTCGGGTTAGAGAAACCTCCCACACTGGCTACGTACGATGGCACGTCAGATCCACACGAGCACCTAGAGAACATCGAGGCTATGCTCCAGTATCATGGCGTCTCCGGAGCCATCCACTGCAAAATATTTCCCATCACCTTGAGGAAAGGCGCGATGGCATGGTTCAAAAGACTCCCTCGAGGATCCATCTCATCCTGGCGCGACCTCAAAGGCCAGTTCACCCGCCATTTCACAGCCTCCCGACGACATCCAAAGACGGAGGCAACCTTAGAAGCCATCATACAAGGCCGAGAAGAGCCTCTGCGGGAGTACATCGAGAGATTTAATAAGGAGGCAGTGGAAGTCAGAACTTCCGACCACATGAAGAAATACCTCCTCGAGAAAGGACTCCGCCCGAAGAGCGACTTCCGCAAAGCTGTCGGGATCGAAGCTCCTCGAACGCTGACAGAGCTTCTCCACATGGCCAAATATTACATCCGTTACGAGGAAAAAGAAGCCGCATATCGTGCCTGGGATGCAAGAGATCGGGAAGCGCCCCGAGCACCCAAAAAGGAGGAGTCAGAGCCATCTCGTAAAGGCAAGGAGAAGCGACGGGAGGAACGTCCCCGTGAAGGCAAAGGGCCAGCTGGCCGATTCAATGAATACATTGTGCTCACTACCTCACGCGAGCGTATCCTCTCCGACTGTATCAACACCGAATTCAAACAAGGAGGTGTCTGGTTCCCTAAACCGACCGCGTCCAAAGGAAGCGTCGACAAAAGTAAATGCTGCCGTTTCCATCGGAGTCACGAGCACGTGACGGAAGACTGCGTGCACCTCAAGGACGCTATAGAGATCCTCATCAAAGAGGGTCACCTGAAGCAATACGTGAAAAAGGGAGAGTCCTCCCGACGAGATACGTCTGATCCAAAGAAAGAAACAGAATTAGCTCCCTCCAGTCCTCCCCCGCAGGTCGCAATGTCCATCAGCCGACCAGAGGACTTCTTCGTCCCCAACCACGTCGGCCCGACTTCCCAGGCATTCATACACAGCACCTGGGAAGCCTTTCCTACGGCCATGGTTATCTCATGTGGGGGGTACCATGAGCTCACGATAGGATCCATCAAACGAAAGTTTGAACAACTAATAGACAGTAGTCCCGACCAGTTGTACACGATCGGTAAGGGTAAAGGGCGATCACATCCAATCATGTTCTACAGAGAGGAACTCCCCGGAGGATCGCCGAAATCCCACATTCCTCTGCTGGTCAAGGCCAGATTATCGTCTACCGATGTGCGGAGAATCCTGGTTGACCAGGGCAGCTCCGTGGACATCATGTACTCCAACCTGTTCCGCGCACTGAAACTGAATAAATCTAATCTCTCCCCGTACGTAGGATCTGATCTCCAAGGATTCAATGGAGCAACTGCCCGACCTTGGGGTTACGTGGAGATTCCAATCACGTTTGGCGAAGAAGAGGCATCTCGGACAATCAAAACGCAATTCCTAGTCATTGATTGCCCGTCGCTCTATCAGTGCATCCTCGGCAGACCAGCTCTTGCCGAGCTCGTCGCTGTCCCATCGACAGTCCACCTCAAGCTCAAGTACTACACGGAGAAGGGACACGTCGCAACTCTGCACGGCGACATCGAGGCTGCTCGCAGATGCTTCGAGGCCGCGACCAAAGGGCAGAACCAGATCACGGCAACAGCGAAGTCGGTAAAGCGCACCAGAGAGGACGAGATTCCAGCCGAAGAAGGCCATCCAGAGAAAAAGCCCACGCTTCCCGTGCACACCATTGACCTCGACAGCAGGCTTACTGCAGATGGAAGTGAAGATCGGGACGAGGATGGAAAGTTAGGAGTGACAAACTCCCCGTCTCCTACACTACTACGACCAGTTCCAGACGGAGAATTCGAGATCGTCACCTTCAGCAACAACCCCAGCAGGGGAGTGAAGATAGGCTCTGGTCTTTTCGAAGAGGTAAAGGATGATTTGAAGAAATGCCTCGACGACAACGCCGACCTGTTCGCATGGAGTGCAACAGATATGCCCGGCCTTGATCCAGAAACTGCATGTCACCACTTGACAATCAATCCAGCTGCCCGCGCCTTTGCCCAACAAAGAAGGAAACAATCCGAGGAGAAGGCACAGGCTGCCGAAAAACTTGTACAAGACCTCTTAGAGGCAAAATTTATTTCTGAGGCCAGGTACACGACCTGGCTCTCAAATATTGTACTTGTAAAGAAAAGTATTGGAAAGTGGTGCATGTCCATTGACTACACTGATCTCAATCGGGCTTGCCCGAAAGACGCTTATCCACTGCCGAGCATAGATAAACTCCTAGATAATTCCGCAGGTTTCAAGCTCTTGTCCTTCATGGACGCTTATTCAGGATACAACCAAATCCCGATGGCAGACGAGGACAAGAGATACACTGCATTCATGACCTCCTCGGGGAATTATTACTATAACGTAATGCCCTTTGGACTAAAAAATGTCGGGGCCACATACCAGCGCATGATGAATAAAGTCTTCCGATCAGAAATCGGTGACATGCTCGAAGTATACATGGATGATATGATCGTGAAATCCCAAGAGGAATTCGACCACACCACCCACTTGCGCAAGGTGTTTGACCAAGCTCGAAAGTGTAAAATGCATTTTAATCCAGAAAAATGCACCTTCGGTGTGCGAGCAGGAAAATTCCTCGGATTTTACCTCACTGAAAGAGGAATAGAGGCAAACCCAGACAAATGCCGAGCACTCGTGGAATTCCCCACGCCGCGGTCGAAGAAGGCGATACAATCCCTCAACGGGATGCTCGCGTCCCTTGCTCGCTTCGTAAGCAAGTCCGCCCAGCACGCCCTGCCCTTCTTCAAATTACTTAGGAAGGAGGCAAATTTCGAGTGGACGGACGAATGCGAGCAGGCTCTTACCCATTTCAAACAAGCTCTTTCCGCGCCACCAGTGTTGTCTCGACCAGACCGCGGGGAAACCATATACCTATATCTCTCTGTGGCCAACGAAGCAGTAAGTGCCACACTTATTCGCGAGACTACTGACGGACAGAAACCCATCTACTTCACCAGTAAAGCCCTACAAGGACCCGAAGTGAGGTACACGCAAATAGAACGGGTGGCCCTGGATCTCATAATTGCCGCGAGGAGACTCAGATATTACTTCCTGGCGCACACTATCGTCGTCAAGACCGACCAGCCAATTAGGCAGCTGTTAAGCCGACCAGATATGGCAGGCAGGATGCTAAAATGGTCCCTTGAACTGGCCGAGTTCGACATTCACTACGAAGGGAGGAAAGCCCTCAAGGCACAGGTCCTGGCCAACTTAGTGGCAGAAATGACTCCAGAACCATCCCCTCCGGGAGGGACACAAAAGTGGATCATCTACGTGGATGGTGCATCAAGTCCCGCGGGCAGCGGAGCAGGAATAATCCTCGAAAACGAGTTGGGGACCCTGATCGAAGTGTCCTTAGTCCTCTCCTTCAATACATCCAACAATCAAGCTGAGTATGAAGCCTTCCTCGCAGGGTTGCGATTGGCCAAAGACGTCGGTGCGAAGAAAATAAAAATTTGCACTGACTCCCAGCTCGTGGCGTCTCAAGTACGAGGAGAATTCCAGGCAAAGAACGACCAACTCGCCGAATACTTGGCCGTAGTGAAAGACAAAATGGCGGGGTTTGAAGCATGGGAAGTTCAGCACGTCCCACGCGAACAGAATACCCGAGCGGACATTCTCTCCAAATTAGCCAGCACAAGGAAAAAAGGGGAAACAAATCCGTCATACAGGAAACACTGACCAGCCCGAGAATCACAAAGCCCAGTCTGGTAGATGTTAACAGCGTCGGGGACCCCCATTGTTGGATGACCCCGGTATACAATTACCTCACCAAAGGGGAACTTCCCGAAGACAGCAAGGAGTCCAGTATAACTAAAAGACGAGCCTGCTCGTACGTACTGGTCGAGGACAAGTTATATCGACGAGGATTTTCCATTCCCCTGTTAAAATGCGTCGATGAGGCCCAGGTCCCCAAAATCCTACAAGAAATCCATGAGGCCATCAACGCACAACACTTAGGGGGAAAATCCTTAGCTCGAAAAGCTTTGTGCGCAGGATATTATTGGCCGACCATGCAGCACGACGCCAAAGAACATGTGCAAAAATGTGACCGTTGCCAGTGCCACGGGGACATGCATTTGGTACCCCCCAACGAGTTGAAGACCCTCTCCTCGCCGTGGCCCTTCGCCTGGTGGGGGATGGACATCCTAGGCCCCTTTACAACGGATCTTATCAAAATAAATTCCTAATCGTGGTCGTCGACTACTTCACAAAATGGATTAAAGCCGAAGCGCTCGCCAAGATCACAGCCTTCAACATACTGCGTTTCTACAAAAGAAACGTCCTCGCCAGATTCGGGGTACCCCAGGCCCTCGTGACCGACAACGGAACCCAATTCACGGACAGAAAGTTCCAAGACTTCATCGCCAAGCTGGAAACGAAACAACACTTCACTTCTGTCGAGCATCCCCAAACCAACGGGCAAGCAGAGGCCGCGAACAGAGTAATCTTGCGTGGATTGAAACGAAGGTTAGGTGAGGCCAAGAAAAGGTGGGTCGAGGAGCTCCACAGCGTCCTTTGGGCGTACAGGACGACACCTCATTCCACCACCGGGGAAACCCCTTTTCGACTAGCATATGGAACAGAGGCGGTAATACCGGTGGAGATAAGGGAGCCCTCTAGAAGGGCAGAAGCTCCCCTCGACGAAGAAATGAACGACGAGGCTTTACGCGAGGAGCTTGATCTGGTCGAAGAAATAAGATCAGGGGCTGCCCTCCGCGAGGCCACGCTGAAACAACAAATAACGTTGCGACATGATGCCAGAGTCATAAAACGCGATTTCCCCGTAGGCAGTCTGGTCCTGCGCAGAAACCAGAAGGATTCTCGCGAAGGGAAACTGGCAGCGAACTGGGAAGGACCTTACATAGTCAAGTTCAGAACGGGCACGGGAGCATATTACTTGGAAACACTGGACGAAAAACAACTTGCTCGACCATGGAATGCTGAAAAACTCAAGCAATATTATAGCTAAGTCCTCAACCGCGAGGATAGACACGTTGCCAACATAATCACCCTAAAAAAGGGAGATCTGAGCGACCATCGTATCGTGCCCTGGTGAAGCATGACACGCCTTACAACGCCGGCCAGCCTCTGCTCGATTGTATGAGCAGATCCTGTGCACAACGGGGATACCTCGACCGAGCTCCGTCGTTGCCACACCATTCAGGCAGGACACCCAGCTCGTGATGGGAACAGTCCTAGCCTCATCGCGGGCGGAACCACGTCGCCCTCCTCGGTAGGTTCCTCGCCTATCCGAGCACACACACATACAAACAAAAATGAGCAAAGTTCATAATAAAACGTCCATAAAATCCAGATATATTAAACTACCGGCCACGGCCAGATAATGTCACAAATTCAAAAAAAAGGGCAGCGCCCATACAAAGTGATAAATACAAATCGATAAGGGCACGCAGGCCCACAAAACATGCTAAAAAACAACAAAGTCCTACTCCGCGACTTCACTCTCCTCTTCCGCGGGGACAACTCGACCGTTCACCACTCTGTTGAACAAACCCATTCCATCCGTCAGGAGCTGCACGTCGGAGTTGAGGGCCACCATCTGCTCTTTCTCCGCATTAAAACCAAACTCAGCTGCTTTCAGGTTATCCTCGCCAAGGACTCTGATCCTCCCGATCAAATCGGTCCGCAACTTTAGAGACTGCTCGTCATCGTTTTCATCCTGGACAGCTGAAGTCAAGCCTTCCAATTCGGCGATCCTCGCCTGCAGCTTCTTCCTCTCCTCGTCGGCATTGAGCGCGGCCAGCTTAAGCTGAGTCACCTCCGCCTGGAGCAACACTCTGGCCTCCTGGTGACCTTCAAACTATTTTAAATCATTGAACAATTTCTTGTTTTCTACCTCCAGCTGGGCTACTCTGTTCTTGGATGTCACAAGGCTTGCCCGAGTAGCTGCTTCGTCGTCAGCGAGGACAAGGGCAGCTTCAAGAACCCTAAACATACCCGCCGCGTCCTAGCACAGTTGTTTCCTCCTCGCTTTAGAATTGGCGTTCAGGATAGCCACGGCTTCATAGTCATGGACGTCTATCGAGTCCCCTTCAGCGAACAGATCTCGGCGAGTATAGCAGGCGGGCAGGACAAGATGACCGACACCAGACCCGCCCGGACCAGCGGCCACGGAAGTCCCCGCGGCATCTCTCTTCCTTTTATGGGAACCCTCCGGTGTCAGCGGCATTAAGGCTCTCTCCGGGTCAGGGGTAGGTCCAGCGGTAAAACTCTCTATCACTGTCTGCTTGGGTACCCCGGTCTTGGCACATGTGGTCGCTTTCCTATGGACTTTAGCCGCCTGCGACCTCATCAGACGTTCTCGCATATCAGCCATCATACCTGCGAACACACGTAACAAGTCAGGACGAGAAGAATTTAAAGAGATAAAACAAAACAGTGAAGCATACCAAGCAAAGACATAGCATCGTCGTCGTTATCACACTCAAGGAGAGCTTTGACGTTAATATATCTAGCTGCTCGGACAGGCCCGTCCTCCCCGGCCAGCTGATTCCCGTCCCGATCGACGACGTAGGCCGGAGAAAAGCTCCCACGTAAGCATGAAGGATCCTGTACGACTCCTTATCAGCCGGGCAAAGCTGCTCATGCTTCACCAGGAACTGATCTGTTCGGCGTTTAAAATGGGTGTAGACCCATTCCAAAGGGAAAATGGAGACCACACAATCCTTTTCCCGACCATCCACCATCACCCTCTCGATGGTCGAAATGCTCCTCCTCGCCTCCTCGGTCATAGGCCTCACGACTAGAAACCTGTCCTTGAAGTTGCGTATCGAATCAGAATACGGCCAGAACAGCCTATTCTGCTTCTTAAATGATACCCAACTCTGTTTCGACCCCGCCGTGCTCCACTGAATCTGGAAGAGGCTGAAGAAGAGGTCCGTGGTCGCCCCGATTTGGAGATAACGACACACCAACTCAAAGGCCCTTATAAAAGCCAAGGCGTTCGGGTGAAGCTGGGACGGGCACAAGGCCAAGTGGGTGAACAAGGAGGATTGGAAGTCAGTGAAAGGGAGACGCATCTTGGCCTCCGTGAACGCAAATTCGTACATAGGAAAGCGAAGTCCCGGGTACGAGGAACAGATTCTATCGTGCTCCCCAGGACGAAAAGCTTTCCAAGCCCGTGGAGCATCTTCGTCGCGCCACTCCAATAGGTCGAAGTCCCGTATCTCGTCCTCGGAGAAGGTTGATCGAAAAGACAAAGGTTCGTGTCCAAGCCAGTCAAGGTCCCCTCCCGCGACCTTGATATTCGAATAGTCGGCGGACACACTGGGATCCTCGGGTACTTCCTGTGCGTCAGGCATAACGTCATCGCGGGGTTCAGCCATTTTCACCTGAAAAGCAGAGGAAGAGAAGTGAATTCGACGTCCATGATCAAATCCACCCTTCCACCACTAATCAAGTGAAAGGGCATTAACGAATCCGAGGACAACCACATGCTCGCCTAAATTACCTACAAATAGCTAAGAGAGGAAGTCCCCGCGACCAGGACTCATAGAGGCACATACGAGGATGCATGTTCGTCCCAAACTCACACTAAAGTTCCGAACAGGCCTAGTGCCCGACTACAAACTAAATCCTACACCTAACCAGGTTCTACAAAGATCTACGCTAACAATTCCTACAAAATTCTAGAAATTCATAAAGTTCATCATGTTCTTCATAAAATTTCCTGGAATTCATGTGTTCATCAAAGAACACATGAAGTTCAACCGAAAAATATGAACTTCTACCGGAAAACTTATAAAAATATTCGGAAAGGAAGAGAGAACTTACAAGTAAAAGAAGAAGTTGACGGTGGCGAAGAGAAGCTCCGGCGAAGGCTAATTGCAGAGCAAGCGAGAGCAAAGAGTGAAAAACTTGTGAAATTATGAAATGAAACCTTCCCCCACCTTTTTATAACCATTTGATCGTGGGGAATCGTGAAGTTCATCACAGCCTATACGCCCCTAGGACTGACAAAGGCCATAAATGCACACCACGTGTCACAAAAACTCTTCGCCTACTTCAGCGCAGAAAATGCACCAACCCTTGAACTCCCGCGAGCAAGTCTCCCCGTCAAAACAAACACGTCCGTGCATGTCTGCGGGCAGAAACTCCTATTTCTACGAGGACGCTGAAAACCCTGATCGACATTACGCGCTAGTAGCTAACGACCACATCTGGCCGGGGCACGAATGGAACATTCTACGCGAGTAACCACTTCCCCGACAGTACGTTCGAGGTCACAGCTATGTAAAGTCATTACTCTTCAACAGAGCAACGACTTGGGGGGCTCCTGTTCTGGACCGGGCAAGGCTTCCTGCCCTTAAGGGCCAGGCCCAATCCATCATAACTTACGAACAGGCCCAATAGGCACAATATAGCCGTTGGGCACAATATAGCCGTTGGACACAATATGATCGTTGGGCATGTCCCCCTCACGCGCAGAATGGTTCACACGACCAACTGCCTCCCCGGATATCGCGGATACAGTTAGAAAGACCACGCTCTTCGCCCTCCATCTGGCAGCTCCTCATTGGTCGATCAGGCGCTTTGCTCGCCAACAATCTATCTATAAAAACCCCCTCGCTTGAGAGGCGCGGGTATCACAAATCATATACTTGACTTCTCTTACTTGCTTCCCTCTTTCTTTTGACCAAATACTTACTTTGGCATCGGAGTACCTTGCAGGTACCTCCACCCCTTTTTCCTCTCCTACGAGCATCTACTCTTGTCCTACACGAAGGCCGCGACGATCTCCTTCTGGTCATCTCCGATCAAGATATATATATATATATATATATATATATATATTATTCAATGTGCACTCAATAAATTTAATTTATAGTTGAAAAGTATTGGGATGAGACTAGTTTACTAGCAAAAAGACTTTTCAAAACATTGATTTGTGGACTAGATGTAGCTACCTCACCATCACGTTACCATCAATTTCTTCTTGAAGAGTATAGTCAATGGAAGTGAGTGCTTGTTAATCTATTGGATTTTTTCTGTGAAAGAGAAAAGAAAGAGACAGATTAATTACCAATAAATTTTGTGAAGAAAAATAGGACAAATTATCTTCCAATAATAGTCAATTATATTGAAAATAATGGAATAGGTGTAGATGGGCACAGCTGAAGTGTGGATGGGCAGTAATAGACAATATTAATTACATTTTCCTTTTTTTTAAAAATGAAAATCAAGCTTATATAACAGACACAATAATTTATTGTTTCTTTCAAATTATATTAGTGTATCTTGAACCAATGAATCACTTATTTCATGGTTGATTCGTTAACAAGATTTATTAAGCACGTCTATTTAAAATAGGACAACAATTTTAAGAGAATCTCAACTATTTTTAAATTTTAATTCTCTTGTCTCATACTCTCTCCGGTCATTATTATAAATAAAAAATAATTTTAAATTTTGGTCACTATTATAAGCAAAAGTTATTAACTTTCAAAATAATTAATGTTTGTATTACTAATATACTTCTAATTTAATTCAATAGCATTTAATGTTGATAGTTGATTCATCAAATATAACTAAGGATATTATAGTAAATTTTACTCTATTTGTATATGCAACCAAAAAAATTAATTACATTAACTAATTTTCTTAATTAATGTAAAAGTAGTTATTTTTGTTTATAATTATGACCGAAAGAATTATTGTATATCAGATATCACCCTTCTCCTTTTAATTTATCAATTGATAGCTAATATTTTATCTATTTTCATAGAAGCATTATTGAGAATCAACCAGATCTGCGTAAAGGTTTAGACTCGTTACAGATGATTGAAATTGAAATTTATATAAAATATATCATTCAATATTTTTCATAATCCCAAGACTTTGAAAATCTATTCAGACATGATCATAGTAGATATAAAAATTATAATGATAGTGAAAGATATAAAAAACAATTGGTTATATATATATATATATATATATATATATATATATATATATATATATATCAATTGGTTATTATTCAATGTGCACTCAATAAATTTAATTTATAGTTGAAAAGTATTGGGATGAGACTAGTTTACTATCAAGAAGACTTTTCAAAACATTGATTTGTGGACTAGATATAGCTACCTCACCATCACGTTACCACCAATTTCTTCTTGAAGAGTATAGTCAATGGAAGTGAGTGCATGTTAATCTATTGGATTTTTTCTGTGAAAGAGAAAAGAAAGAGACAGATTAATTACCAATAAATTTTGTGAAGAAAAATAGGACAAATTATCTTCCAATAATAGTCAATTATATTGAAAATAATGGAATAGGTGTAGATGGGCAGCTGAAGTGTGGATGGGCAGTAATAAACAATATTAATCACATTTTCCTTTTTTTTTTTAATGAAAATCAAGCTTATATAACAGACACAATAATTTATTGCTTCTTTCAAATTATATTAGTGTATCTTGAACCAATGAATCACTTATTTCATGGTTGCTTCATTAACAAGATTTATTAAGATCGTCTATTTAAAAAAGGACAAAAGAATTTTAAGAGAATCTCAACTATTTTTAAGTTTTAAGTCTCTTGTCTGATATTGTATATCAGATATCAACCTTCTCCTTTCAATTTATCGATTGATATCTAATATTTTGTCTATTTTCATAGAAGCATTATTGAAAATCAACAAGCTCTGAGTAAAGGTTTAAGACTCATAACAGATGATTGAAATTGAAATTTATATAAAATATATATTTCAATATTTTTTATAATCCCTAGACTTTGAAAATCTATTCAGACATGATCATAGTAGATATAAAAATTATAATGATAGTGAAAGATATAAAAATATGGCAACATTGCTTTAAAGGTTGATATCTCTAAGCCTTTGACACCATTCGTTGGGATTTCATCATCAATGTTCTAAAGAGCTTCGGTTTTAGTTAGCTTTTCCTGGATTGGATTCATACTATTCTCGCATCGGCTTATCTTTCGGTCAATTTTAACGGTCAACCATACGACTATTTCAATTGCATTAGAGGGGTTAGACAGGGGGATTCGTTATCCCCTCTCCTCTTTTGTCTGGCAGAGGAATTTCTTAGCAGAATGATTTCCAAGGCAATGGAAGACGGTTCACTGCATCGTATTGCTGCTTCTAAAAATAACTTCGTGCCCTCGCATATAATGTACGCTGATGACATCCTGCTGTTTTGCAATGCTAACTTTTCGAATGTTAATAAGTTGTGCTCTATTTTTAAAGACTACGCCTCTGTTTCGGGTCAGGTTATCAACAATTCGAAGTCCAACCTTTATGTTGGGAAGGTTTCGAACACTAAAAGGAACAAGCTTTTAAGGCTCACTAGTTTCAAACTTGGGACCCTTCCTTTCTTTTATCTTGGCGTTCCTCTCTTCAAAGGTAAAGTGAGAAAGAAATTCTTAACTCCTATTGTTGACTGAATTCTCACTAAACTCTCTACTTGGAAGGGCTCTTGTCTCTCCATGGCTGGAAGAGTCACTTTGGTGAAATCTGTCATTCACAGTATGCTTCTTTATTCCATCAACATTTACTCATGGCCTATCGCGGTTCTTAAACCATTAGAAACTGCCTGCAGAAACTTCATTTGGTCGGGTAATGTCAACATTAGGAAAGTCTGTTCGGTGGCTTGGAACAAAATCTGTCAACCTTTTGATCGTGGGGGATTAGACCTTCGGTCTCTTATAACCTTGAATGAAGCTACAAAACTAAGCTCAGTTGGGACATCATCAATTGCAACAATCCTTGGGCCATCCTTATTAAGAAGGGTGACCAAATCAAATTCAGGATTGACAATTAGACAGGAACACCTCTCATACATCAAACAGATCTGATCTCGTTGTCTCGCTATGGTATTGACCCTCACATTTTGGTTGAAGACTTATATCTGCAAGGCTTTTGGCACATCCTTGAAAACTGGTTCAATTAGTTCCCTTTCCTGCGCTCATTGTTGGATAATCTTGTCCAAAGTCAGGAAAACTCCTCTATTTTCTTTATTGGATCGACACTGATAATGGCCTTCTCGACTTAAAAACTGCTTATTCTCTTTTGGTTGTTCCATTACCTAAAGTGCCTTGGTGTAAGGCAATTTGGTCTCCTAATATTCCTCCCCGCCGTGCTATGCTGGTATAGAGAGTGCTGCGTCACAACCTTCCCACTGAAGACAATTTGAAGAAACGTGGTTTTAGTTTAGCCTTTAGATGTTCGATATGCTGCTCCGCCTCCGAATCCATTTTTCATATTTTTTTTATTGTGGGTTTTCTCTGCAAATTTGGAATTGAATTTCGGACCGTTTGGATCTCTCCACCTTTCCTCTTACTGCTGCCGATTGGTGTAAGATTGGTATTGGTTTATCGCCCCAGGCTGCAATTGTGGTTACTGCGGCTGTTATTAATAGTTTTGACGAGATTTGGAAAGTTCGCAATGACGTTAAACATAATCGCCTCAAACCTTCTCTCCAAAGCTCTAAGAATAGGATCTTGCAACAGGTTTTACTGTCTGGTAACAACATAACCAAAGATTCTTTCATCAATATGAAAGAATTCAAGATCATCAAAGCTTTCCATGTCGACATAAAACCTCCTAAAGCTCCCTTTATTTATAAAGTTCTTTGGAATCCTCCTTCCCCCGGATGGTTCAAATGTAATTTTGATAATGCTTTTGTCCATGAATGTGCTCAAGCTGGCAGGGGTAGTATTTTCCGTAATCACCTTGGCAACTTTACTCTAGCTTTTGTTGAGCAGCTCTACGTCTCCTCTCCTCTCCATGCTGAATTCGCTGCTGCCATTCGTGCTATGGAAATTGCTATAAATCGGGGTTGGACGAAGCTTTGGTTAGAGACCGATTCTTTATTGGTGGCTAAACCTTTTTCCAACCATTCATTGGTCCCGTGATTGTTTCGTAGGCGTTGGATCTCTTGTATTCATAATAGTATTTTTTCTAACTTAGTTATCACTCTCATCTTTAGAGAAGGCAACTCATGTGCTAACTTTTTGGCAAACTCTGTGTTGGGCACTAACCCCCTTACTTTTTTTTATTCCATTCCTGTTGGAATTAGGAATGATTTTGTAAAGAATAGGTTAGGTATACCTTTTTTAGATTCTCTTGATCTCGGGGCTAACTGGTTCCGCTTTTTGTATCGTTTTTCCTTTTTAATATATTGGTTTTTATAAAAAAATGAAAGCAGTAGAAGAATAAAGCAGAAAACAGACATTGAATCAAAACTAACAAAATTATTAAGAATTTATCAATCTTAATATCTATACTCTATCTCACACAGACGCGCGCACACAAACACGGTGTCATGGTTAGGTTGTATATGCGACAAGATATTAAACAAAGTGAAACAAATGGATTTTCAGAAATTGAAAGAACTACAGCTACGACCTTAGCAATAGCCATGGTTAGGTTGTAGTTATCACTGCCTTGAGCATGGATAGAAGTCGTAGAATAGGCTATGACTGTAGTTATTTATAACAACTTGTCCTGTTTTCTTCAACTTTTGCAATTCCTAGGGGCACTTCCAACAAGTTTTGGCACTGAGTCTTTAACACATGGATTTTAGCAATAGTCTTCATTCTCTTTTGCATTTGTTGAAACAAAGCAAAATATTATAAATGGTAGTGTTAGTAGAACAAAATTAAGTATTTCTTTGTATCGTCCCCTCAGCGACTGCCGCAATAATCAAAAGTCGTTCAATAATTTCTACGATTCTTAGTAAATTTGTTTAAAAAGTATGGTTGTTTGATAACTAAGTTAAAATTAACAACAAACGAAAACAAGACTTAGCATATGAAATTGAGATTGTTGGGGTTAGATTTCATTATCATATCCTCATTTATTTTCTCGATCAGTTATGCATATTCTTAGTCATCAATTAATATTATTACCTATCATTATGTGTTTGTTGTTTATGTCTAAATAACAACGTAAAATCAGTCATATTTCCTAACATACGATTTCTTAATCGGATAACCAATAAGACAAAATTAAGATTTGACAGTATATGTGAATATTAAACCTAAATCTACATCTGGAGTATATCATCTAACAAATGAAAATCTATGATTTACTTAAGAAAATTATTTATCAATATCAAATCAAAATCATTATAACAAGTTATAAGTAGCTAATCCATAACAAGGTTTAGGAAGGAAAATAGTCATCAATATTAACAAATAACTAGAACATACATAATGCCATGATCAAGTGATAACACGTAAATGTATCGGTTATTTGACTTGATTTACATTCGATTATTATATCATTTCCGTCTAATTTCCGATTATTCCGAAGGTATTCAAGTGTTTTCGCAGGTGTTTCAGTTTCCAAGATAAAAAGGAGCAAAGTGCAGAAAAGTAGCAGAATAAGGGAAGAACAGAGAGAAACAGCAGAAAAACCAAAGAAATTGGAAGTTTGTGAGTGCGACGACCGTCACACTTAGTGCCACGACCGTCATGAATTCAAAAGCTGTCACGAGCGTCACATAGCCCCCACGGTCGTCATGAGTTCAAAGCAAGAACGTGACGTTAAAGACAGACGTGGCCATGAAGAGAGCAGTTTCCACACGTTCGACATTTTCTCCTTAATTCCCTCAGACTCAAACCAAGTAATGAATCCAAAGTAGTGCTCCTATATTCTCTCATATCAAAGGTCTATATATTCGGCATTTTTGGAAAGCAGAAGGGGGGATTTTTCTTCGAAGGTTCATGTTCAGAGCAGATTACTATTCTTAGTTTTTAGGCAGAAAAGTTTACCATGTAAAAGTGGTAGTTTCTCACATCGAGGAACTACCACCCCATTAGTCTTAGGTGTTGTTTCATTTATTTCAAATTCAGTTCTAGTTATTGTACGCGAAGTTTATTTTACATTATTCCAGAAGTAATTCCAGCTTTCCTTCTTACATTATTTACAGGTTCCTTTTTATCGCATTATTTATTATTATTGCTTTGTTTGTCAAATCTAATTGTCATGTCATTTTTTATCATAACCGTAATGATTTATATGTTTTTAATTAGTAACATGTACGACTAAGCGTCTTGAGTCCGGTATGTGAGGACCGTCGTTCCGACGGGACTCGGTAATTAAATTAGCGTTAACTTATAATAAATTTTGTTTTGGTCTTTGTTTCCAAGTTTAATTTAAATAACTTCGTCATGAGAGTGAGAGGTTATTTAACACTGTTTCGTCACGAGAGTGAGAAGCAAGTAAAGGTTAGAGCCGGCACTGCGAGAGCGTGGGGGTCGAACCAGATAGTGGGAACGGGGCATTGATCCTAAAAACAGCGAGAGCGCTTTAGGTATCGATTAGGATCTAATTTGATTTTCAAAATACGTTTTCTAATTAAAACGGGCGAGCGAGAGCAAAATCCTGTGGTTAGGAGATGTGGCTTTAGTCAATAACGCGAGAGTGTGAGGCAGAGTCTTTAAACCAATCTTTTCTACAGAACATACGTAAATTAACGCCAACCAATTACAGAGTACCTGAGGTACACGGAATCCACATTCCGGTCTCTCTCTTTTCTGTCATATTTTCTTAGTTTTATTTTAGTTCTAGTCTTAGTTTCCCTTTTATCAATTATCATTAGCCTTAGCTTTACATCGCAACGATAGATTACGGTAGGTTGACATTGGTCTCTGTGGGTTCGACAATCTTTTATATTACTTCGATATTTCCGTGCACTTGCGGACGCATCATCAAGATGAATACATGAATATTTTGATAACTACATCTAACCCTAAAAATATATAATTTATCTCTACTTTTACTCATAGTAGTTTTACAATGATGACCAAGAAGAAAGAGAAGAAAAAGCATCCACGAAAATTTCTCGATTGAACAGAACCTCCACCTTCTATTCTTAAATATCTCTCTTGGAATTTTCCCTCTCAATTGTCTCTTATTGTACATATATATTTTCAAACTATCAAAATATGTACTTTGAAATTAATAAATAATTGAATGTTGTTGATATGAATGAGAACTATATTTATAAAGTACTGTTATAGTATCCTCACTTAGAAATGTCTTTGAATCGCCTAGCGAGATTTCCTTTCTTCATCAATAAGTCTTGTTCAACTTTTCCAAATTGAGCTTGGCCTCCTTATCTATCTTGGTGAGCCTCCCTACTCGCCAAGCAAGAAAACCCTTCATTCATCCCTAAGTTACTTAACCAATGGGTCTTCTTAATCGCCTTTGCTTGCTTGGAAAGCTTGTCATCTCGTCTATTGAGTTGTCTTGCTTTAGCATGAAGTAAGTTGGTATGGAAAAAATCTCTACGTGCTTGTGCTCCCCTGGTGAGCATATCTCTTCAACTAGCGAGATTGAGTCAGCAAGGTGCCATGTTTTAGCCTGTTTTGTCTGTATTTGGCCGGTCTTTGGCTTGGAGAGCCTTTGCCTTGTCTTGCGAGTTTTCTGGTATCAGTTTGTGTAGTTTGTGATTTCTTTGAGTTATTTCACTTGTACTTATGAATATCATAGTTAAAATATACATACAACTGTTTTATCTTATTTTTAATCATTAATTGAGGGGTTTTTCATGTGATTTCTTGTGTTTTAAGTTAATAAGTGCTTATGATAAATTAACAAATTTGACATTTATCAACTCTCCCCAATTTATATTTTTGTTTGTCCTCAAATAAAATTCATACAAGCCTCGTATGGTTCATATATCTAGTATGCATGCTTCATGTTATGGTTTATAACTTTAATCAGAAACTTTGAAATCCATTCCATTTTGACATGATTATTTTAAGTGCATATTCAAGAATCAATATCATAAGCATCCATAAATTATAGCATATAATAAAAATATTGTTTAACAGTTAATTTTCATTAGAATCATAATTCTCATAGCATAAAGCATAATTTCAATGCAAGTTTTAGATCAACAGTTAATTTTCATTAGAATCATAATCATAATTCTTACTGTATATCCCTCACTTCACTTAGGTTATGTATTTTCAATTTTCAAACAATGCATAAACTATAAAACAATTTAGTATATCATCTAAGAAATATCAAAACATGTGCATTTAGTCATGGATCACTAAAGTCTACATTTATGTTGTAGTATGGCTTGACTTACAAGAAATATTAGTTTTCCTATGGGAGGACAATTTACTTTTTTTTTAACTTTTCATTACTTTTCTCCATTTACAGCTTTCTTTTGGTAATTTATTAATATTTTGACATATTGTAGCTATACATTATATTCGTGAAACAAGTTCTTTAATAAAAAAAGTTGTTTTCTAATTATTCTTTAAGATTTTCCTCTCAATAATCATTCTTTTAGAACTGCATAAATACATATTTCATGAATCAATTATCTTGTAAGCTTAATTAAGCTAATCAATGATAGATACATGAATGAACTTTTTTATTGGATCAATTTTAGTATATTTTATGTGTGCTCATGTAGGAATGATCTTATTATTTTAAATTTTTACTAATAGGTGCAAAACAAAGTATAAATAGGTGAAAATAGATTATATAAAATGCAGGGCCAGATAATATTAAAAAAATTTGTAATAAAAAAGTTTATAATATCATCGGTCATACTGACGTTGTGAACGACACTTCCAAAATGTTGACTATATGTTGTTTTCAAATGTTGACTTTAGTGTCAATTCATTCGACGCTACTTATTATGGTGACTTCTCCAAGGTTGATTCAATTGCAACACTTGAATAACTTTTAACATACCACCTTAATTGGTGAATAATTTTCTCTGCTACTTGGATGAGTTTCTGACCTTACTGTAACCAGTTACCACCCCGTGTTAACTAGTTACAACACTTGAATAACTTTCAACATACCACCTTAATTCAATTGCTACAAGTCTTCCATGCTCACACTCATCTTCAAGCTCTTGAAAACATCATTTATGAATCCCTTAGCAATCAAATCATCAACTTGGTCCTCACTTATACAATATTCCAATTGTAACCTTCCTTCACTAACAAGTTCCCTCAAGTAGTGAAACCCCATCTCAATATTCTTGCTCTTCCCATGTGCAATTGGGTTCTTAGCAAGGTTAATCGCGGAAACGTTATCAACTAGGAGTGCGACAACCTCACCCTCACTGATGTCTGCCTCCTCCAATAGATTCATAAGCCATATGGCATGGCACACACATAACAAAGCGAAAATGTACTCGGCCGCACAAGAAGAGAGTACAACTATCAGTTCCTTCTTCGAACACCATAAGATTGGTGTCGCACCGAACATAAAGATGTATCCTGCTGTAGAATTTCGATCATCTTTATCTCCACACCAATTGCAATCGGTAAAATCGAGCAAATTGCATTTTCTACCCATATCCACTGCGAGAAAGAGAATTCTGCAACCAACAGAGCCTTTAACATATTGTAGGATCCTCTTGACTGCTGCCGTAGTGCTTCGGAGCAACAGCTCCTTGCTTTCTAATACAAAAACTATCTAAAGAATGAATCTCAGAGAGATTATAAAACGTTAGTTTTGTATTGCTTAAAAGCTTTCATCACTACTACAAAACGCGTAAACAACAACGCCATGCTCACAACGCTTCATCCCTACACCATTGTGACATATCTAAACTAAGGCGCAGTTGTATTTTATTTGTTTATTGAAAAAAACTTATCTGTATATAACAACGGTTGATAAACCAACCGTGGTGATTATCTGTATATAACAACGGTTGATAAATCAACCGTAGTGATACCTTCAAGCTTTCATGTGTTCGAACCTCAGCGCATTCATATATATTATTCCTTTTATGTTAAAGCGCGCCTTTACTTTTTTATTTACTTATAATTAAAAAAATTAAAAGTTATGACTACAGTTGTTTTTATACACCGTTGTGATATATTTTGTATGTTTTTTTTAATTTTTAATTCTAAAAATAACTCTGGCGCTTTAATATGAAATTTCATTATGTAAATAATATATCATAACGGTGTAAATTCTTGACCGTCGCAGTAGTGTTTCAATAGTCTCCAAACTAGCTAGTCTCATTGTCTCTTCAGTATCCTTATTTCGATTCCATTGAAAATAGAAACCAGACGAAACGTTACACGATTTCAACCCTAAACCCTAACCTTCAATACTGTGAAACAATACACGATTCCACCAAAGCTTGCATCATCAGTATCCATTTGTTGTCATTTTCGTCATCATCGTCACGATAGTGAAGAAAATAGAAGATTACGCACATACCAACACCGTCGTCATCATCGTCACCGTCGTTGTCGTAAGGAAGGAAGACAACAACAACACCAACATCAACATCGTTTACTTCGTCGTCACGTTTAGGGTACGTAAAATATTTTCCCCATGCATCTACAGTAAACTCTTTTTCCATTGTTGTTCATGTTGTTGTTGTTGTTTTTGAACTTAGATGTCGACCTTGTCGAGTTCTTCATCAGAAACCAGCGAAGAAACTCAAACAAATGAAAGGTTAGCCAATGAAACTCAAACAAATGAAAGTCAAACGAAAAGATCACAAAGAGGTGTCACAATGATGCCCCAATTCACATCAGTCCGCAACTCATCTGGTGCAAAAATTCTGATCGAGTTTGATTCGCACTACAGATTAGTGGATTGTCCATATTATGCTACTTTTAGGAGTTATGTTGCGTTCCTTGCACATAGCAAAGTCAGTATACTAATTGATGATTGGAGAGAAGTGGATGGTAATGTCAAAGACAGCATATGGACAGACGTTAAGGTATTTCATACTATAATTTTCATATATTTGATATCACTACCTATAGTTTCTAATTCATACTTATATATTGATTTAATGTAGTTGAATTTTGAGTTTACCGATGACTCAAAATTGAAAAGAAAGTGGATAACTTATGCCGGTGTTCGTTGGAGGGGATTTAAGTCACGGCTCACAGCTGACTACATTACGAAGCCTAAGAGCGGTCTTCAACCTCCATGGATTCGGTATAGTTTTTTATCGAAGAAGGTGTGGCACAAGTTTGCGAAGAAACGCCATTCTGAGAAATTCAAGGTTAGTAATAGTCTTATGTAACCTATAATGTTATGCTAATGAGTTATAGATACTAATCATTCACATTTTTCACTATGTTAATAACAGGCTAAAAGCGAAGTAGGAATTCAGAACAAGGCGAAAAACATGTACCCCCATAGATTGTCTCGTGGGGGTTACAGGAAACTTGAGAAAAGGATCCTGCAGGAAAAACTACAAGAAGGAGGAGATGGTGACATTCCATCTCCACCTTCAAGACATGAGAAATGGAAGAGGGCTCAATTAAGACCTAATGGAGAGTACACCTCTGAGACTTCAAGAGTAGTTGCTGAGAAAATTGTAAGTATATGTTTTGTTTAAATGTGTTTGCTTATGTAAATTGCTCATGAGTTGTTATTTAAATGTGTTTGCTTATGTAAGTTGCTCATGTTGTGTAGGATAACTTGGTTGTGGCGGCCCGTGAAGGCACATTTGTTCCGGAAGCACGACATGACATATTAGTCGAAGCTATCGAAACAGCTGAGCATGGAGGCCGTGTCTGTGGTGTTGGAGATGGTGTCGGCTTGAGGTCATACTTTGGATCTCAAAGAAGAAGCGCCGAAACCGCTGAATTTCTTGCTCAACGACAAAAGATTGATAATGTTGAGAAGCAATTGGCGGAGCAAAGGAGGCTATTTGAGGAGGAGAGGCAAAAAAGGGAGAAAGAAGTGGAAAGGTTACAAGAGATGTATTCGGTATGTGTCGTAAATCGCGCTTATTTTTGTATGTTATATATTATATGTTCTAATTGAATATATTGTGCTTATTTTTGTTTTATGTTCTAATTGAATGTTATGATGTAGAGATTAAGTGAAAGCCTCAAACAACGAACTAATGAAGATCGTCTTTGCGTTGGTGATGATCAAACTCCAAGTAGAAGTGTCATAAATCACGCTTCTACAAAAGGGAGTAATTGTACAACCCCTCCCCCACCTGTAGATAACCGCAATGGGATATTGGACCCTAGTCCAAATGAAATAACAAGTTTATACTTGTCCCTTTCAACAACAGACCTTGTGCAAGCTCTCCCGCTAGAACATTGCCCAAAATTGGATTTAGTGTATTACACTCCTGAAAATGTGAGGGATTTTCTCGCAGGATATAAGTGGATTGACATATCTATTTTGCAAGTTTGGTGCACGTAAGTATATAGTCGAATATACATGTCATTATAGAACATTATAATTTTTTGTATTTTCTCCCTTAATTTATTCATTTTCTTTGACCATTTAGGTACATTCACCGTGTTTGTATAGAATTGAATAAATCAAGTACCTATGGAATCTTGGACCCAAGTTTTATTGCTTGGGCGTATAATGAAAAAAATATCAGAGAAAACTACTTGAAAAGTCGGCTAAATGACGGAGGAAAAGAATGTTACCTTGCACCATTCCAATGTAGGTTAGTATTGTTGTAATTTATTTCTATATTCTATATTTAGTTTTGTTTTAGTAACAACTAATAATATATATATATATATATATATATATATATATATATATATATATATATATATATATATATATATATATATATATATTCTCGTGTTCATTTAGTGGTCATTGGCAATTGATCGTAATATCGTTTAGGACAAATACGGTGACATTACTGTGTTCCTTGCACGATCCACTCCACAAACCAATGAAAGATCTTGTATTAACGTAAGTGTCTTTGTTTAATATCATTTTCTTTGGCATTAATTATAATTAGTTTATCATGTAATATGTTTAATTCAATTTTCAATGTGCAGTATTGTGGAGCAAGTTAATATATTGAGGAATGTTAGAAAAAAGCCCACATACCTTGCTCCTAAAGTAAGTGGCCCGATTACCTGTTTATTTCATTTACATTCATGCATGTGTGGTTGTATTCATGTTTTTATATTCATGTAATTTGTAGACGAGGAAACAACGCGGGAGTTACGAGTGTGGGTATTTTATCATGAAACACATGTTAAACATCGTCCTTGCCGGCACTGTTAATTCAGGGGATACGGTAATATATGCCATAAAATTTTTACATATATTAATATATAAGTTGACTATTGAATTATTATCATGCATGATATATCTTCAATTTTTTGCTCTTATGTAGATGTTTAACGACGAAACCCCATTCCCCCTTGAGGACTTTGTGGATCTTCGTAAACGTTGGGCGTATATCCACAATGAGCTTAAGGGTTCTGCTCCTGCTGTATGATATATCAGCAACATTTTTGGATGCACATATTTTTTGCTTTTGATGCACATAATGTGAACAATAGTTTTGGCTTTTGATGCACATAGTGAAATCAATAATATTGGCTTTTGATTTAAACAATGTTAGCAGTTTAATTCTCTGATTCATTTAGCTTTTGATGTAAATTTCTTTTGATGTAAATTTCTTTTGATGTAAATTCTCTGATTCATTTATAAGGATAAAATATAGGAAGAATTGTGTTTGATTGTGTTTGCATGTAAACAGAAGTTGTTTTGACAGGATAAATTATGGGAATAATTTGATACGCAGATAAATTTTATATTTAAAACAGTCTGTTTTTGGCAGCGGTTATAAACCTATCTGTAGTTGTATGTCAAACGCTAATATAAATAAAAAATGTTGTTGCTGAGAATCGAACCAGATCACAGTTTAGTATATCACAACGGTTGACTAAACTAACCGTCGTGAAATGGTGCACGCAAACTGGAATACAACAACGGTTCCCGGACCGTCATTGTACGTACCTCATATACAACAACACTCTACATAACAACGCCTTCGCCCCCGTCATTATATGTCATTTCCAACCATTGTTAAATGGGTTTTTCGTAGTAGTGCATGATGAGCACTACGGCTTCTTTTCATGAGCTTTAAGCTTCTTTTGATGAACTCCTTTCTTGCGCATATAATGCTTCTTCCAATTTAACCATCAAGATCAACTAAGTTACTATGCTTCACTTATTGATGTTTCACTTGACTAGTTTCACATGGCTTTAGCATATTCAACGTTTGTACACACATTCAAATAGTTTGCTTCAGCTTCTTCTTCATTGAGCATTCTTCATTTAAGCTTCAGCTTGTAGCATTTTCTTTAGCACTTTGGCTTTGCATAGCAGCGTGCTATCACCAGCAACTAGCAATTCTTCAAGCTTCTTGATCTTCAATTTATAGAGCTTGAGAAAATAGATCCGTTGAGGGGCATTCTTGGAAACATATTCCAACAGCAATATCCCAACGTTCACATGGAGGAATTGTCAACATCACTGTACAAAAAGCTGCTTTTGCGCCACCTTATCGAGGTAGAGGTCACAGTTTTTGTATTCTTGTGTTCAGCTCAAACCATTCTTATCTTCAGTTTTTCTAATGTATTTTGGTGGATTCAAATAAAACATTGATGAAGCATGTTGTAGAAGAGTCCATTATTTGCAACTTCAGAAACCCAGTCTTTAGAATTCCAAGATCTTTGTTCAGCAGAACTATCTTGAGAATCTTCAGCACTCGTTCTTTTAGAAGTAATATCTTCAGAGTCTTCAGAACCTGCTCTTTCAGAACCTTGTCTTCAGAATTCATTAAGCACATTCTTGTCTTCAGAGCCTTCAGTACTTCGTTCACCTGAACCTTGTCTTCAGAAACTCTTCAGAACTTGACCTTCAGATATTGTGCCTTCAGAATCTTCAGAACCATGTTCACCTGAATCACGTTTTCAGAATCTTCAGAACTTGTAACATTAGAAGCGCATCACATTAGAAATCCTTACAGGCCTTTCTCATAAAGTCTCAATTAGAATGTCCAGAACTAACGTTCATTAGAACCGTTGTATTAGAAACATTCATGAATCTTGACTTTATCTTGTACACACATATGTTTTCTTCCAGAGTGTTGGTAACAGAGTCTAATAACGTCACACGTCTTCTTATCAGAGTCACAATCATATTGACAACAGTCACACACTAGACAGAAACCATATCATACAGAATTGTTCTCTTAGATAACATGTGCAGTTACCATCAAAACTCAAAGGCCAAATGTACAACCAAATCTTGTTCTTACAGTATTATGCAACAAGATTTGTTGTTGTCTTTTAGCAATGTTTGTGTTTTTGTTTGACAAATGTTTGAAGATCAAATCAATTTAAACGGAGATTTAAATTTGAAGTTAAATTAATAACAAATCATATCTTTGTTAGAGACTTTTATGGAGTAAGTCAAATCCACCAATATCTGCTTTTATTTTAGATGAAATTAAATCATAAATCCAAAGGAGAAACTTCCATAATTACGTTGCTATTTAAGGAGACTCAAATCTCATGCTTGAGCATGAGTGTGTGCGCTAGGGTTAATTCTTTGTGCTAGAGTTTTGTTGATTCTTTCTTGTACACCATGTTATTGCTTAATTTCATATAACAAGACATAGTAGTTGGTTTGTTTAGTTGAGTTTTATTCAACACTTATCATTGTGTTGATCGATGTTGATTACTTGAGATTAGTGATTTAGAGAAAGTGATAGGGAATTCTCATATTTATGGGGAGTCCTAAATAGAAAGACACTAAGGGTAGAATTAAGAATAGAGGAATTGAACAAAGGGTTTGTTCATCTACGACACTTTGTACTAATCTATTAAAGAGTGAACTTCCTTTCTTGAGTAAAGGTCCATCCAGACGTAGGTGTTGTTTGCACCGATCTGGATTACCAATTATCTTATGTTCTTCATTGTTTTACTTTTGAAATTCTGGCATATTAACACATGTTAATACTGATGTCCCAACATCAGAACATAATGTCAAGATGGATGTTACAACATCTGTTTTCTGACAGAACAAATTAATCAAACTGTAAATAAATTGCACAGTCAATTATTAACCCAGTTCGGTGCAACTCACCTACATCTGGGGTCATCTAAGCCAGGAAGGAAATCCACTATAATAGTATTAGTTCAAAGCTAAACTCCCACGTGTACAAATTATCACCTAATCCCTACTCGTGCTAACTTCTACCTAGGAACATCTAGATATGAGAACCCCCTCTCGTTTCCCTTCAACCACACACAGTGATAAGAACAATGGCACAATATATAGAAGGACAAACTTCCAATCACAATACTCATTTTCGCTTAAAAGCGTTATACTGAGAACAATACACTCGTGCTTAAAAGCTCATGAGTGAATAATGAACAAATAACAATCAGTCTACCTCACTGTATCAAAGAATACATGGGTGACTTACAAAGACAACCTAAAGAGACTCTCAAAACCTAAGACTCTAAACATCCCCTGATTTTACAACATTGTGAAAAGCCAAATTACATTAGGTTTAGATTTCTCTTTATATACACCTTAGCAGTCCATGAGCTTCGAAATCTTCACCCATATATTTCTTGATCCACACGCTGAGGGCTGCATCAATTATGCAGAGAAATCTCCTTAAATCTTGGAATAAATCATCAAGTTTCCTAAATTGTCTCAACATCCAATTTTCTAAACTTATGAACAGTTGGAGATCAAATCAAATGTTCCAGATTAAATCTTCTTGACCTGCGAAAATAAGTGAGATATATCCAAAAGAAATCTCACAGAATCAAATCAAATTTGTCAAGAATAAAAACAGTCTGTACTGATGTTTTGGTACAACATGTCACAACATCTATTAGAACATCTACTTTCATTGTTAGCTGACCAACATGTTAGGACATCACACCCAACATCTTGTCGTGAACCATGTTTTAGCAAAATTGCTGCCAATCCTAAAACCAAGGAACTTACAATCTCCCTCTTTGGCAAATTTTGGCTAAAACACCATTTGCTCAATAAACATGGAAAAAGGAATAAAACCACATACACAAAGCACAAACTACATGAACAACAAAAGATATATCAAAGAAACATTGAAGCTACAAAGCAAACAGGTTCAATACTCCTCCTGTCATACATACCCAATTCCTCCCCCTCAAGGGAAAACCCAAATCACCAGAAATCCAAACCTGAACTATCCAAGTTCACACATCCCTTTCAAGGGGAAAACCCAAATCACAAGACAAACAAACATTAGAAGCACATGTATCAAGAGCCTCACTAGTAACTCAGAGAACTAGAATAATAGGTTACCATAGAGTAACCAAGGTTCCCCATAAACACATCATGTCAGAATATGTGGTTGCACATCATTGCACACATACACTACATTAATAGCAACAACATAAGCATGACAGATTATCATGCTCCCCCTAAATAGTTGCATACAACAAGCAACACCAATAACTGAGATGTTAAGTGGCATCTTTTCATGTCACCCTTCGTTACGTCACCTTGGGAGCCGAGGTGACATATCCTTCCTGTGCGATTAGGGGTGGCAAAAGGGCATGCCCGCCCTGCAAATACCCGCAAAAAAACGGGGCGTGGTGGGGTGATCATAGTTGATGACGCGGGCCTAAAACTTATGCCCACCCCGCAAAAATGTGAGGGAGGGGCGGAGAAAGCCCGCGGGCACTCCACTTTTTAAGGCTAAAAATGCAAAATTTTATGTAAATGCTTGTGCCCGCAAAAGCCCGCGAAGAAAACGAGGCGGGGCAGGGCGGATACATTAGAGGGTGAAGGCCTAAACCTTTGGCCCACCCCGCACTAAAGTGCGGGTAAAACGGGCATGCCCGACGGGCCGGGCCCATTTTTTCACCCCTATGTGCGATGATAAAAGCGTTATTTATAGTAGTGAATGTTCATGACTTGAATCGAGACTTTGCTGGCTTGAATCATACTTATATGAGCTTCTTGATTCAAGTAATAAACTTATTGACTGGAATCGTTTTGCATTTATTTTAGATAAAATGTCTATTTTATGCATGAAAAATTACGTTTTAATAAAAACACTCAATTAAAAAAAATGCAGTGACCTAACGATGAGAAGACTCGATTACTAAAATGTTAATCAAAACACACACAATACATAAAGAGAAAAACTTGAGGATTCATTTCATTTAGTTCTCTTTTTTTATAAGCAAATTCATTCCAACTAAAACGGATGGAGAGCTAAGACGCAATCCAAACACCGACAATACAACATTGATGTCCCATCTTTTAAAGAAGGCAAACAAAGTCGGAATACAAAACATCCACTAATAAAAATCAATAGTATGTTTCATCCACTCATAAAATGTACAAGAAGAAGACTTATAAGAACCTATAGATAACCACATCCAAGAAATATGTCTAATTCTATTGACTAAGTCGTCAACATTGCAAATACCATCATTGAAAATGATTTGGTTTCTTGCCCACCAAATGCTCCAACATGTACAAAACTAGACCAGGTTCGCCAATCTTTTCGATGTTCTTCCGACCAACCGTATAAACCACTCCATTAAATGATCCTTGAAATTAACATTATCTATCTAAGAGACTCCGACCCAATCCGATATTATACTCCAAACAATACGCCAAAAATAGGATTAGACAGCACTAAAAAGACAGCACTTTTATCAAAAAGCGCTGCTAAAAAGAATAAAAAAATTTTGCTAAAAAAAAGTGCTGTAAAAGACAGCCTTTAGAAAGCGCTTTTTAAAAGCGTTGTTAAATGCCATAAATGGAAGCCATCTTAGAAAGCGCTTTTTGCACAAAGCGCTGCTAAAAAGAATAAAAAAATTTCGCTAAAAAAAGCGCTGTAAAAGACAGACTTTAGAAAGCGCTTTCTAAAAGCGCTGTTAAATGGTAGCCACCTTAGAAAGCGTTTTTTGGAGAAAGCACTGCTATAGGTATTAACCTTAGAAAGCGCTTTCAGAAAAGCGCTCTTATATGTGGTACTTAAGAAAGCGCTTTATGAAAAGCGCTGTCTAAGGTCAATTATGAATTAAATTATAAAACAATTTCTATTCATTTTCAGAAATCTCTTTGCATTTTCTTCTCTCGACCGTTGCTTTCATGCGTTATAAAACCCTTGCTTTCAATCGTTCTTGCATGCGTTCTGAAACCTTGCCATTGTCGTCGTTCTCAAACTTTTTCCGTCACGGTTGCCGCCGTTCTGAAACCCTCGCATTCGTGAAGGAGAAGATGAAAATGAAGAGGTACGTTCTTGTTGTTGTTCTTGTGTCTTACCATTGAAACTTTTTCCGTCATTTTTGATACTTTTTCCGTCATTGTTGTTCTTGTTGTTTGGTTCGCTTTAGGCATTTTTGTTGGACCAACTTGTATTGATTCTTTTTCTGCATTTTTGTATCTCCTTGAGTGTTGCACCCCAAAATTTGCCCTCCTTACTTTATTACTAACTGGCTTATGTTTCACTTCATTTTTTGCATTATCATGTATGCATATCATTAGCATGGGGTCAAGGTAAAGTCCTATTTGGTCTACTACATCATCAAGAGTTCACAGCTTATTCCAGGCATTTTTAATATTTTCGTATTTTCATTCGTCTGACTGTATTTCCACTCTGCATCATCTAAATAGCATAAAATAGTGCTTTCCATCTCGCATACTGCCTAAAATATTGGTCGGAATAATTTCTCGGAAATTTACAGACAGAGTGGTCAAATTGAGTTTCAGCGGTGCTCAAAATCAGGGAATAGAAGATTTTAAAATCTAACTTGCAGACGTCAATTATATTATTCTACGGTTCGCATGTTCGTTTTAATTTTTCGTCATATTTTGACCAATTTGAGCATTTTTACGGATCGAAATTTATTTTAAAATCTGACCAAATGCTGTATTTTTTCGAGTCATATATTTTGTACTAATCATTTTAGTGTACTCGGATTATTTTTCCGATTACTTAGGCGTCCGATTTTTATTTAGTTGGGGTCCGCTTATATTACTTTTTTTTTAAACTAATTTTAAGAATAAATAAGTAGTGATAAGCATTTTATTTTAATTTTATCTTAAATTTTTATTTTTATAAATAAGTAAGTTTAGTTTTTATTTCAGATTTATTAAATTATTTAAATTTTATTTAATTTTTAATATTATTAAACTTGGGCCTCAAATTGGGTATTAGGGACATTATTGGCAACTAAAAGTTAACCCTAATTTGATCCCTATATATTGTTGTTACTGTTAAAAAAAAAGGGAAGGACCAGACCAGAGGCAAAACCGTAAAAAAGTAGACGAAAGCTGCTTGAAGATTCAATAAGACTACCAGTGCCAATTTCCATTCGGTATAGTTTTTGTTGGTTACTAATATACATATATATATGTATATGTGTTTAATCTACCGTGTTGAATCTACCTGTACATTGCAGATACTGTTCTCATATATATACTTTCTCGGTTAGTTATTAATATATTATTATCATGTGTTGTTACTGTACATCTTGTTATAAACTAACGTTTTATTTTTATTTTATATATACGAATTGTTTAATATATGATTGTTTTACAATCATAATCGTTTTAATATATTTTGTTATAAACATGTATGATTGGCTTTTATATATATCTATCTATCTATATATATATATATATATATATATATATATATATATATATATATATATATATATATTTGTTGTTAAATTTTATTATTAATAGATTTTTCGGATCGAACCGTGTCGATACGCTGTATGCATATATGTGCATGATGCGTGACTCTTATGTTTGGTTTGATCCGGTTGCGATGATCGTAATTTTGCGTTAGCAACGTTATTATTATTTTTTTTAACGTTTTAAAATTTCTTTTGCTTTACGTCTTTTAAAAAAAAAAATTAGATCCTTACGATTTAGATCCAGTTGCGATGACCGCGTTTTCGCGATAGCAATATTGTTGAGGTTTTTTTATCAAAGTTAAATTTCTCTTTTTTTGAGTTGCCTTTTTTTGTTATATTTAGATCCGTACAATTCGGATCCGGTTGCGATGACCGCGTTTTCGCGATAGCAATATTGTTGAGGTTTTTTTATCAAAGTTAAATTTCTCTTTTTTTGAGTTGCCTTTTTTTGTTATATTTAGATCCGTACAATTCGGATCCGGTTGCGATGACCGCGTTTTCGCGATAGCAAAGTTGTTGAGTTTTTTTTATTTTTATTTTTTTTTTGTTTTTGTAATATTATTTGAATAATTTCCTTTTGAATTTAATTCATGCATCATTTTTACCATTTTATAAAATTTTCACAAATTTTATTTTTATTTTTTATTTTATTTTTTATTATCTAAATTAAGTATTTATTCAATTTCTTTTTGCATCACACATTTCATGCATACCTGAAATTGTTTATTTTATTTCTCTGCATCCCTAAAATACTTTTAATCTGTTCTTTTTGCATTTGTTCACTAATTAAGTGCATTAAAATATTTTTCTTTCACTTTTAAATTTATTTCATATTGCATTTTGGTCCTTCCCTTTGGCACATTGAACTCTACCTCTCACCTGAGCTTTGCCTGATTATTTGAATGACTAACACTTTGAATTTTTGCAGGAATTTTTGATGTACTGTTTGTCTCTGGTTGAGAAACCTTGATATTTAATTTGGGAATTTTAGGAGTTATTTCTCTAATTGTTTGATTGGTTTTCACTTGAGATTTTCTCGCATGTGCATCTTCGGACCTTGTCTGATTATCTGTTTGAAAAGGCACTTGTGCCATTGTGCTGGGATTGTTCATTTGACTTCTTTATGCATGTTTGGATTGTTATCACCATAGTATGTCTTTACTTGGGTTCCATCTATCTCACTTCTTTTACTTGTGTTTGTTTCTCATTAACCTTTTATGCAGGGACTCAGGTAAGCTCTTTAAGGGTATGGATAAGTCATCTGTATTGACCCTTATTCTTTCTTTCTCTCATCTTCTTCCTTTAGGATTTAGGTTGTCGTCAAACCTCACTAACCATAGGTCACCCATGCATGACAACTTTAGGATTCATAGTCCCCCTTAGAGTTACCCTTGTGTCTTCTCTCTTCTCATCTCAAATTTCTTTAAAACACTTAATAATAATAAGGTGTATTGCGCACGAGCCTTAAGTGTAGGGAATGAGAGATGAGGGGCTTCCTCTCATCTTTCTAGAGTGCTTAGCGAGCGTCCTGTCTTGGGACGATGCGTTAAGTATTCGCCCCTGTGCCCTAGACTTTGGTGCAATGCAGCTTAGGAACTAACTTAAGCCACTTCTGTCCTAAAAGATACAAACCAACTTCAAACTTTTTTGTCCTTCGGGACCTTCAACTTAAAGGCTATTTTCAAAAAGGATGCATTACTTTCCGTCTGAGTCGCAAACAGGCATCGACCCTAACTGTCGGACGCGAACTTAACGTCGCTCATAAAAAACACAAAAAAGAACTTGGTCCGAACTACATTGACTCTGAATTCCCCATTGCACACAGGGGGTACGTAGGCCTAGGACGTCGACGTCCTACCGAGTCTGTCTATGTCTTTCCCTCTCCGTCTTAGTACAGCCCTAGATGATAGTATGACTTACCCTTAGAATAGACAACAAGCGTGGATCCCATCGAGTACGATGGACGCGTGGGGTGCTAGTACCTTCCCCTCGCGTAACCGACTCCCGAACCCAGGCTATGGTTGCGATGACCATTCCTTTCCCTCTTCCTCAGGTTTATGCGGTGTTCCCTTTCCCACTCTTGGGATAAATTTACACGGCTGGCGACTCTGTTTTTTCCGCGCCACTCTCGCGTTTGTACCTGGATGAAAATCCTGGGAGCGACAGCTGGCGAATCTGCTGGGGACTCTGGTTGACCTATGCTGGTCCATCCCTAAGCGAGTCAATCCTAACGCTTGCTTGTCTCTTTGGGTGTTTTGTGTTTGTTTTGCTTTATGTGTTGTATTTTATTTTTTACCGCATTTTCTGCATTCCATTTTTATTACTGTCATACTGCTGTGTTGTGTTGGTTGTTCTTGTTTTGCAGGTTGGGTGGGTCTGAGAGATAAGCCCAATACCAAGGCTTGAGAATACACTAGGACTAGAGTGGAAAGTAGTGGGACCTACGTGCCCGCTTGGTACGTTTGTGTGTTCACGAAATTCACAAGCAGACGAGGCTATCTTGGGACGCATTCTAACGTGTGTGTCTTGCGCATGTTGGGGTGTTGATCTAGAGAGTTGTCGACTCTGGTGACCGATCATTGAGGACCTTAGTGGAAACGTCCCTCTTTAGTGGTGACAGTGGCAGACCATATCCCGTGGCAAACCCATTCGCACCCGAGGGCCCGCTTTGGAACTCGCATAGGATGGCCCCTACGTTTTGAAGAGAATCAGTGGAGGCACTCCTCGATTGACTTTAGTACTGTACCCCGAAGGATGAATGTACTATTGTTTCTCGACCTCAGTGCCAAAGCTGAGGACCTTCCGCCTTGGAGAATCAGTTGAGGCCTCCTCGATTGATGATGATGCCAAACCAGAAATGGTGAACGTTTCATCATTTCTCGACCTGAGAGCCCGGGATACTGAACATCCTAGTACCTACACGTGAGAGGGGATAGGTGTTTGCAGGTTTGCAGGTAACCTTGACCTTCAACATACCCGGTTTTCTGATCGGCAGATTTATCAGCAGGATATTATGGTTATTCTGGTATTCAGGGTATTTGGACAGATCTTCGAGATGGTTCAGTTTGTTCAGCGCAGCAGTTGTCCAGTCTGTGTGGCATCCTTGATCCCATGTCTGTTGCATTTGCATCATCATTTTGCATCCCAACATGTTTGTTCATTTGTAGGGTTGCATCCAAACTTTGATTCTGAAACTAAACTGGAATCAAGGGGTGGATCGCCCTGCGAATTTTTAAACATGTTCATTTGCATTTGCATTGCATAATCATTTGCATAACAGGTGTTTGAAGCTGGTTATTCTCATCCTGATCTGGTCTTCTTCAGAATTTCAGACTTAACTCTTCAAAGGAGCTGGAAGCGGATTATGGATCAAATTCAAGCTGAGTTGAGGGATGTACGAAGCCAAATGGGCCAGTATATGGGGAAGATGCAAACTTTGGTTCAAGAGAAAAAAGTGCTGAAGGAAGAGGTCAACCAACTAAAGACTCAAATGAGTCTGATTATGGAAGTTGTGAGAGGTGTGATAAGCAAAGATAATACCCTCATGCCTGAAGTTGTGACTGGAATTGTCTCTCCACCGGTGTTCAAGAAGGGTGAGCAGATTGCCACTGTGACTGTCCCGGTTGTACCCCAACAACGACAGAATCGTGCTTCGCGCCCGCCACAATCTACGCCTAAGCGGGATAGGCATTTTGAGGCTCCACCAGTGCCATATTCTCAGTTATTCCAGCATCTCCTTCGGTTGCAACTGGTACGGAAAAGGACCTTGGCTCATCCCTCTGGTACTCCCCCACCAGGTTATGATGCAAGAGCCCACTGTGATTTTCACTCTGGTGCACCGGGGCATAATGTGGAAGATTGTAGGGCATTTCAGCATGTTCTCTAGGATCTGATAGATTCGAAGGCAATTGAATTCACGCCGAGCGGCGTAAGCATACATGGTGGTCCTACTCTAGCTGCTGAAAAAGAGGTGGATATCCCTGTTGCCTCTCCCAAAGCTACATCAAGTCAGGGGCACTTCTTGCAGTCTTTGGTCTTAGAGTCCCCACGCCCGCAATTGCTACCTACTCCTCGATTAAGTCTGAGGGGGGAAGCGCCTGAGCCAGATGAATACGCAAATTAGAATCAACGACAGAATAGTTCTCGAGGGGTTCGAGGGAAGCCAAGAAGCAGACAGTTTGCTGTACTACCAAAGCTGTATGGTCAGATATTGCCAGAGTTGGTTAAAAGAGGGTTGATTGTGCTAATGAAACCTGATCCGATCATTCCTCCATATCCACCAGGGTTCAATGCTAATGCTCGATGTGAATACCATGTTGGGGCACGGGGGCATTCGACTGAGGATTGTAAGGCACTCTCACATGAAGTGCAAGATCTGATTGATGCAGGGGTCATTATTTTTACTGAAAATGATATGTACATCAATTGAAGCCCCCCTTCTCAAGTGTGCACTCAGTCTGCAAGCACGTCCAGGAAGAATCAAGCTTCCTCAGCAATGGCAATCTTCAGCTTGTTTACTGCATTTTCATTTGTAGTTTTTTTCATTTCTTGTTAAAGCATCGTATGCGTGTAAGACTCGTTTGTTTTTTAATGATGATATTAATGCAATGAGTATGCTTTCCTTGAAGTAATCCATTCGTGTTCACTCTTAAATGTTTATATGCACTGCAATACCAATTTTCTTGTTTAGAATTCTTGAGGGAGGATGACGAAATAAGAACGCAAATTTCTAATGGTGCGCATTTGGATAAAACCCTGTTAAGGATGTACAGGCATTGTTTCCAATTCACAAACACTGGAGAGATAAGGAGACAGACCCTCGTTAACCCCTTCAAGCCTTGAAGTAGGAGTTTCTTTTGTACGGAAAAAACCCCTCATACTTAACCCAGGGGCAGGGTAGGCGTCAGTTAGTTTGACCGAGCGCTCAAATTCCAAGGAGAATGTGCAAGAGATATGAAACCCCGATGGTTATCCGTCAACAACTAGGGAGTGAGGCAGTCACAACCCTTTCAAGCCAACAAGACAACCAGTGTCACACGCTTTGTTCAAAAGGGGAATAAAAAAAAAGGAAAAGCCCGCTAAGTCGACTTGACTTAGGCAAAAGTTAGGGCATCCCGCTGGACTTCAAAATCGAAAAACCCAAAAGGGTCAGTCCAGACAAAATTAGGGATCAAAAAGCAAAAGAAAAAAGCGAAAAGCGTTACAAAAGAAAATCCCCGATAAGAACAAACTCATGTGATTACAGACACAGAAGATAAAAAGGGACGACTGTCACTCCAAAACCTCCTTAGGTGTCAAATCATCAATTGCACGGGTTCCTTAAAGATCATAAACCTTTGGAGAGATGAGTGTTTGGGTCAGATTAACTGAACATAGGACTGGAGAACATCACGAAGAGTGGGTGGGCACCGATAAATTTTGAGCCATAAATCCTTTTTTCTGAAACCGTGAACCAGACCACGTTACAACCCTTAAAAGTCCTAATTGAAACAGGGTTTATTCCGAAAGCGTACTTCAACAGGATATCGTTCCTGACTCCTACGAGTTGTGCTAATAAGATTTGTTGGTATTGCATGTGCGCATTGTTTTCCATTCAAAAATCAGTGCCACATCCCAGCTAGTGATTCGTTCACGAGGCTTGGCGACACATTTTCAACAAAACTTCAAGGTTAACATATTTGTTGCATTAGAATTATCATTCCCATAAATAACTTGTTCTGCTTGCATATATGTGCCTAAGCATCAATGCAGCCTACACAGTGAACGTCAGTCAAGAAGCTTGATATTGCCAAGTCAGGATGCTTGAAAATTCTGAAGGACAATTATATCAAAGGGCAAGAGACTCAGTGTAGAGTGGGCTCTCCCCAGTAAAGTCGTGTTAAGATGTAGCCAATCTGGGGCAGTCACGTCGAGAAGGCTCTCCGAAATTTAGTTATTCTGGGGCATTCATTTTAAGATCAGGGGCAAAAGCACTTCAAAGCTCATATTGAGGCAGATCATCCCTAGAGTATGAGAAGTTGTCCTCTCCAGAAGACGGTTAATCAGAAGCACCTCTTCAAGGTTCAAAACACAGAGACAGAGTATTTCAAGTCACCACGAATCCTCTCGAGGAAAACTCCTTCATAAGTCATACAGTTTGGGGCAGTTACGTCGAGATCCAAGAGATCTCTTCAAGAGTTTGAAGACCCTGGGACAGTGTGAACGCCCGGTCTTCTATAAAACCCTCTTGAGATGATTTCTTCCACCAAACCCTGTGGGCTGGGGCAAGTCAAGAATAAAAGGAACCGTTGTTCACTCTTGATAATCAGTGTGCAGCGATCAGCAGAAACTTGAAGTACTAAGTCTCTCCCCCAGCGAAGAGCCAGAAGGTATCCTGCCAGCAAGGTGTTGGAACTGATATTCTTCCCCAAGCAGAGGGTCGTCCTCAAATCGAAAAGGGTTCTTTATGAAGATTCCTTATCCCCAGCAGTGCAGGTGGATTCCTCCTTCTCAGCAGGGTAAGACGATGGAATATGTTCAAGCAGGTTGGAGACAGTGAGAAGTCAGAGTATTCTCTTCCTCAAAAGTCAGATTCGGTATTTCCTCGCAAGTCAAAGTCCAATGGTTATCGGCAGTTTCAGCAGTTCAAAGTCCAATCTTCATTGGCATCTTCCCGACAGAGTTTGCAATTCAGCTTGCAGTTCCCCTGCAGAGTTTACATCACCAGTGGTTATTGATGGTAAAGTTGGGTATCTCCCCACGGGAGATCGGATATTGGTGATCCCTTCCTCGGTGAAGTCTGCTTGTTCTACCCTGCGCATTCCATGGTGGAGTGTCCTCTCATTCTTGCATATAGTAATCATTATTGCATTGCATCCTCAAACGCGTAGCATTTCCATTTCGTATGGAGCATTACGCCATAGAAAGAAAATTCAAACATGCATCGAAGCATAAGCCAGATTTGGTACCTTGTGTGAAAGCCCAGATCAACCCTCAATCAAAACAGTGATTCCAAAGAGAGCTCCAACCTCAGAGTTGACGCCCCTTTTTTACAAACCTCAGAGTTGACCCCCTCCTTTACCAACTTCAAAGTTGTCGTGGTTCTTTTCTCGACCTCAGAGTTAATGAAATATCTTTCTTTTACCAACTTCAAAGTTGTCGTATACCTTTTCTCGACCTCAGAGTTGATGAAATATCTTTCCTTTACCAACTTCAAAGTTGTCGTATACCTTTTCTCGACCTCAGAGTTGATGAAATATCTTTCCTTTACCAACTTCAAAGTTGTCGTATACCTTTTCTCGACCTCAGAGTTGATGAAATACCTTTTTCTCTCCAACTTCAAAGTTGTTGTACACCTTTTCTCGACCTCCGAGTTGATGAAATATCCTTCCTTTACCAACTTCAAAGTTGTCGTGGTTCTTTTCTCGACCTCCGAGTTGATGAAATATCCTTCCTTTACCAACTTCAAAGTTGTCGTATACCTTTTCTCGACCTCCGAGTTGATGAAATATCCTTCCTTTACCAACTTCAAAGTTGTTGTACACCTTTTCTCGGCCTCAGAGTTGATGAATATCTTTTTCTCCCCAACTTCAAAGTTGTTGTACACCTTTTCTCGACCTCAGAGTTGATGAAAGACCTATTTTTCCCCAACCTCAAAGTTGTCGTATATCTTCTCTCCAACCTCCGAGTTGAAGCCTTTCTTTACCTCAGAAGTCGTCGTATATTGTGGCATGTCTCCAACCTCAGAGTTGACGTGTATCCTTATTCTGACCAACCTCAGAGGTGATGTCTACCTTGTCCTCAACCTCAGTGTTATTGTTTACTTCAAATCTTCTCGATCTCGGCGCGAATGCCATTTTTCCTCAACCTCAGAGTTGATGGTCTACCTTTTTATACCTAGCATAGCAGCATTCATGGCTAATTCTTCCGCTGAGGATGGCAAATTTCTGGGTTCTTTGGTATTCAATCCCCATGCATCCTGATTGTCTGAAAGTCGTCGCTATCATACCCTCAGGACCAAGTTGATTGAATAGGGGCAGCTGTTGCACCCCAAAATTTGCCCTCCTTACTTTATTACTAACTGGCTTATGTTTCATTTCATTTTTTGCATTATCATGTATGCATATCATTAGCATAGGGTCAAGGTAAAGTCCTATCTGGTCTACTACATCATCAAGAGTTCACAGCTTATTCCAGGCATTTTTAATATTTTCGTATTTTCATTCGTCTGACTGTATTTCCACTCTGCATCATCTAAATAGCATAAAATAGTGCTTTTCATCTCGCATACTGCCTAAAATATTGGTCGGAATAATTTCTCGAAAATTTACAGACAGAGTGGTCAAATTGAGTTTCAGCGGTGCTCAAAATCAGGGGATAGAAGATTTTAAAATCGAACTTGCAGACGTCAATTATATTATTCTACGGTTCGCATGTTCGTTTTAATTTTTCGTCATATTTTGACCAATTTGAGCATTTTTACGGATCGAAATTTATTTTAAAATCTGACCAAATGCTGTATTTTTTCGAGTCATATATTTCGTACTAATCATTTTAGTGTACTCGGATTGTTTTTCCGATTACTTAGGCGTCCGATTTTTATTTATTTGGGGTCCGTTTATATTACTTTTTTTTTAACTAATTTTAAGAATAAATAAGTAGTGATTATCATTTTATTTTAATTTTATCTTAAATTTTTATTTTTATAAATAAGTAAGTTTAGTTTTTATTTCAGATTTATTAAATTATTTAAATTTTATTTAATTTTTAATATTATTAAACTTGGGCCTCCAATTGGGTATTAGGGACATTATTGACAACTAAAAATTAACCCTAATTTGGTCCCTATATATTGTTGTTACTGTTAAAAAAAAAGGGAAGGACCGGACCAGAGGCAAAACCGTAAAAAAGTAGACGAAAGCTGCTTGAGGATTCAATAAGACTACCAATGCCAATTTCCATTCGGTATAGTTTTTGTTGGTTACTAATATACAGATATATATGTATATGTGTTAAATCTACCAGTACATTGCAGATACTGTTCTCATATATATACTTTCTCGGTTAGTTATTAATATATTATTATCATGTGTTGTTACTGTACATCTTGTTATAAACTAACGTTTTATTTTTATTTTATATATACGAATTGTTTAATATATGATTGTTTTACAATCATAATCGTTTTAATATATTTTGTTATAAACATGTATGATTGGCTTTTATATATATATATATATATATATATATATATATATATATATATATATATATATATATATATATATATATATATATATATATATTTGTTGTTAAATTTTATTAATATTAGATTTTTCGGATCGAACCGTGTCGATACGCTGTATGCATATATGTGCATGATGCGTGACTCTTATGTTTTGTTTGATCCGGTTGCGATGATCGTAATTTTGCGTTAGCAACGTTATTATTATTTTTTTTTAACGTTTTAAAATTTCTTTTGCTTTACGTCTTTTTAAAAAAAATTTAGATCCTTACGATTTAGATCCAGTTGCGATGACCGCGTTTTCGCGATAGCAATATTGTTGAGGTTTTTTTATCAAAGTTAAATTTCTCTTTTTTTGAGTTGCCTTTTTTTGTTATATTTAGATCCGTACAATTCGGATCCGGTTGCGATGACCGCGTTTTCGCGATAGCAATATTGTTGAGGTTTTTTTATCAAAGTTAAATTTCTCTTTTTTTGAGTTGCCTTTTTTTGTTATATTTAGATCCGTACAATTCGGATTCGGTTGCGATGACCGCGTTTTCGCGATAGCAAAGTTGTTGAGGTTTTTTTATTTTTATTTTTTTTATTTTTTGTTTTTGTTTTTGTAATATTATTTGAATAATTTCCTTTTGAATTTAATTCATGCATCATTTTTACCATTTTATAAAATTTTCACAAATTTTATTTTTATTTTTTATTTTATTTTTTATTATCTAAATTAAGTATTTATTCAATTTCTTTTTGCATCACACATTTCATGCATACCTGAAATTGTTTATTTTATTTCTCTGCATCCCTTAAATACTTTTAATCCGTTCTTTTTGCATTTGTTCACTAACATTCTTAAGTGCATTAAAATATTTTTCTTTCACTTTTAAATTTATTTCATATTGCATTTTGGTCCTTCCCTTTGGCACATTGAACTCTACCTCTCACCTGAGCTTTGCCTGATTATTTGAATGACTAACACTTTGAATTTTTGCAGGAATTTTTGATGTGTTGTTTGTCTCTGGTTGAGAAACCTTGATATTTAATTTGGGAATTTTAGGAGTTATTTCTCTAATTGTTTGATTGGTTTTCACTTGAGATTTTCTCGCATGTGCATCTTCGGACCTTGTCTGATTATCTGTTTGAAAAGGCACTTGTGCCATTGTGCTGGGATTGTTCATTTGACTTCTTTATGCATGTTTGGATTGTTATCACCGTAGTATGTCTTTACTTGGGTTCCATCTATCTCACTTCTTTTACTTGTGTTTGTTTCTCATTAACCTTTTATGCAGGGACTCAGGTAAGCTCTTTAAGGGTATGGATAAGTCATCCGTATTCACCCTTATTCTTTCTTTTTCTCATCTTCTTCCTTTAGGATTTAGGTTGTCGTCAAACCTCACTAACCATAGGTCACCCATGCATGACAACTTTAGGATTCATAGTCCCCCTTAGAGTTACCCTTGTGTCTTCTCTCTTCTCATCTCAAATTTCTTTAAAACACTTAATAATAATAAGGTGTATTGCGCACGAGCCTTAAGTGTAGGGAATGAGAGATGAGGGGCTTCCTCTCATCTTTCTAGAGTGCTTAGCGAGCGTCCTGTCTTGGGACGATGCGTTAAGTATTCGCCCCTGTGCCCTAGACTTTGGTGCAATGCAGCTTAGGAACTAACTTAAGCCACTTCTGTCCTAAAAGATACAAACCAACTTCAAACTTTTTTGTCCTTCGGGACCTTCAACTTAAAGGCTATTTTCAAAAAGGGCTCATTACTTTCCGTCTGAGTCGCAAACAGGCATCGACCCTAACTGTCGGACGCGAACTTAACGTCGCTCATAAAAAACACAAAAAAGAACTTGGTCCGAACTACGTTGACTCTGAATTTCCCATTGCACAAAGGGGGTACGTAGGCCTAGGACGTCGACGTCCTACCGAGTCTGTCTGTGTCTTTCCCTCTCCGTCTTAGTACAGCCCTAGATGATAGTATGACTTACCCTTAGAATAGACAACAAGCGTGGATCCCATCGAGTACAATGGACGCGTGGGGTGCTAGTACCTTCCCCTCGCGTAACCGACTCCCGAACCCAGGCTATGGTTGCGATGACCATTCCTTTCCCTCTTCCTCAGGTTTATGCGGTGTTCCCTTTCCCACTCTTGGGATAAATTTACACGGCTGACGACTCTGTTTTTTCCGCGCCACTCTCGCGTTTGTACCTGGATGAAAATCCTGGGAGCGACATTGAGGAGATTTGTTCAACACTCTTTATGCTATTAATTTTTTCTATTTTGTATTATCGTGATTTTCACCTCTTTATTAATATGATATTTTGCTATTAAAAAAGTTAGAGAAAAGAAAAAAAGTGATAAATTGTTAGACACTAAACGCATTTTCGTCAATGACTATGCCTACAACTATTACAATTTCTTATTATTACTTGAATGAATTAAGATTTAAAGTGTTACAATTACCACTTTATGTTACAAACACTATTTTTTCAATAAATCTCTAATACATATTTTTTTATGATACGTGTACAGGGGGATCTTGGTAATTCTAACCTATCTGGACATTGTGTGGGTCTAGAAGTTGTTTACATCTCTACAGGTAAATATTTTTTATTTTTGTTTTTGTTTAGTTTAATTAGTATAACTATGGATAAGAAATGGATGTCTTCAAGTCGATTGTCGAAAGAGTACGAGAATGGGGTATCGGAATTCGTTAAGTTTGTTGTTGCGCACGCCAAAGACCCCAGTCGAATGAGATGTCCTTGCTTGGGTTGTTGTTTTGGGAGTCGGGTTGACGCGGTTCAGTTGGCATCGCATTTAATGAGGAGTGGAATTGATAGAAGTTATACATGTTGGAATTTGCATGGTGAGAAAATTAACAGGAATGTTGAACCGGGGGATAATACGACCTATGCTTCAAACGACAATGGCACAGATACATACGATTCTGATCGAGTCGAAGAGATTGCAGAAGCACTTGAAGAAGATCTTAAGGATTATCCCAAAATGTTTGAGAGGTTGGTAAGCGATGCAGAGAAACCGTTATATAATGGTTGCACCAAATTCACAAGATTGTCTGCGGTATTAAAGTTGTACAACTTAAAGGCGGGCAATGGATGGTCGGATAAAAGTTTCACAGAGTTATTGGCCCTTATGAAATATATGCTTCCAGAGGATAATGTTCTTCCCAATCGAACATATGAGGCCAAAAAGATGTTGTGCTCTATTGGCATGAGCTATGATAAGATACATGTATGTCCAAACGATTGCGTTTTGTTTCGAAATGAGTATGCATCGTTAAATGAGTGTCCTAAATGTGGTGTCTCTCGATATAAGGAAAAGTTGTCTCCAGCAAAAGTCTTATGGTATTTTCCTATAATTCCAAGATTTAGACGCATGTTTCGTAGTGAGACCGATTCAAGACACTTGACTTGGCATGCAGATGAAAGAATTATTGATGGAAAGTTTCGACATCCGACAGATTCACCACAGTGGATGAAAATTGATGATGATTATCCTGAATTTGGAAAAGAAGCAAGAAACCTTCGCTTGGCATTATCTACTGATGGAATGAACCCACACGGTCTTCAGAGTATCTCACATAGCACTTGGCCTGTGATCATAATGATTTATAACCTACCTTCATGGCTATCTATGAAGCGTAAGTACTTGATGTTATCTATGTTAATTTCTGGGCCTAGACAACCAGGGAATGCCATAGACGTATACTTGGCACCCTTAATCGAAGATTTAAAGTTTTTGTGGGAGAACGGTGTGGAGGTTTATGATGGGTATAGAAAAGAAAGTTTCAACTTGAGGGCGATGTTGTTTGGCACAATTAATGATTTTCCAGCATACATAAATCTATCAGGGTACATCATAAAAGGTCAATGTGCGTGTCCTATTTGTGAAGATAAAACAGATTGGACGCGATTGGAGTTTGGTCAGAAGAATGTATTTCTCGGTCATCGTAGATTCTTAAATTCTAATCATCACTATCGTGGGTGGAGAAAAGCATTCAATGGAGAGGCAGAACATGGTAGAGCTCCAACTATATTGACAGGTGATTAAATTTTTGAAAAGGTGAAAGATGTGAGTACTCAGTTTGGAAAGCCTTTTGCACATACACTTGTCAAGAGTGGGTGGAAGAAGAGGTTAATTTTTTTTGAACTGCCATATTGGAAGTCGTTGTATGTAAGACATTTTCTCGATGTTATGCATATTGAAAAAATCTATTTGACAGTGTTGTTGGTACGTTACTCAATATACAAGGAAAGTCTAAGGATGGCCTTAAAGCAAGAAAGAACCTGGTAGCGATGGGAATAAGAAATGAATTAGGACCCATGAAGAAAGGAACACGAACATATCTACCACCTGCTGCTTATACTCTATTTAGAAAAGAGAAAAAGGTATTGTGTAAGTTTCTAAGTGAAGTTAAAGTTCCAGAAGGATACTCTTCCGATATTAGAAGACTTGTGTCTATGAAAGACCTCAAGTTAAAGAGTTTAAAGACGCATGACTGCCATGTTATAATGGAACATTTTCTACCAATAGGTATACGTTCTATTCTGCCAGAAAAAGTAAGAAGCGCAATAACTAAATTGTGTTTTTTCTTCAAGTCAATTTGCAGTAAGGTGATCGATCCTGCGATCTTACCAACATTGCAAAAAGAAATAGTTATTACTTTGTGTGATCTTGAAATGATTTTTCCTCCCTCGTTTTTTGACATAATGGTTCATCTAGTTGTTCATCTGGTGAAAGAGACACAATTGTGTGGACCGGCTTATATGAGATGGATGTACCCTGCTGAATGTTATATGAAAATATTAAAAGGGTATGTGAAAAACCGAAGTCGGCCAGAGGGTTGTATTGCCGAACGATACATTAAGAAGCGATTGAGTTTTGTACTGAATATCTGTCCAATGTACAATCAATTGGACTCCCCAAATCTCATATTGTCGAAAAAAAAGAAGGAAAAAAGTTAATTGGAAATGAAGTTGTGACAGTATCAAGGGTCGAACGGGATCAAGTGCATTTGTATGTTCTGCACAATACGAGAGCACAATCGAAGTTTCATACCTTGGTTTAAGGATCATATTTATTCAAAGTATTATTCAGATCCCGCTTCAATAACAGAAAGGTTGAGATGTTTAGCATATGGTCCAAGTTTGGTTGTGTTTTCTTATAGCGCATACGCAATTAATGGATACACATTTTATACCAAAGAACAAGATGATAAAATTACTATGCAAAATAGTGGTGTCACCGTGGTAGCTGAAGCAATGCACATTTCAAGTGTGAAAGACTTAAACCCCAAATTTGCAAATCTGTCATATTTTGGGGTTATCGAGCGCATTTGGGTGTTTGATTATGAGAAGTTTCAGATTCCTATATTTCGTTGCAAGTGGGTTGAAAATAATAATGGCATACGAATGGATAAGTCAGGATTTTTGCAAGCGGATCTTAATAGGGTGGGGTACAAAGATGAGCCTTTTATTCTAACCTCTCAAGCTAAACAAGTGTTCTATGTCACTGATCCGACAAGTACAAAATGGTCTATAATGCTTTTATCTAACAAAGTAATTGATGAAAACATTGGAGATCAATGTGATATTGATGTTGATATTGAATCATTTACTAGAAATGATCAAGATGAAAATATTATAGCGAATGAATCATATACAAGAAATGATCATAATGAGGGTATTTGGATCAATCCAACCGTCTGTGTTGTTAAGAGACGGGTATAACATATTCCAACCAAGAAAAGAAAGAGACGTTAGTGAAAAAGGTACTAGTTATAAAATTACAGCTTATATCATTCAATAATATTAATTAGTTGTCATGTTATATATAGCTTATATCATTCAATGGATTATGGATTATGGATTTTTATATTTGTCATTTAATTTTTATTTTTTTCTTTCTTACAGGTGAAATGGCTAGTGACCATGACGACACACACGAGACACATGATGAAAATGAAGCTCAGAAGGTATATTAATTTTCACAATGTTGCTTATTAGTGATGCTACTTGATAACACAAAACAACTATATATTAATTCTTATTTGTTTGTCTATGTGTAGTGCCCTCATCAGCGTAATGGCATAGACTGCGGGTATTTCGTTTTGAGGTTTATGAGAGAAATCCTTCAAATGGATCGATTAGAGATTCCTATTACGGTATGCATGGATTTGTAACTTAGGATTCATTTTAATATTTATCGGATATGTCATATAATTTAATATTTTTAACTAAATCATGCATATTTTGTTTTGTTATGTAGTACTTTGATGAATACGCGTGTTCGATCATTACACGAAGGATAAATTGCAAGAAATTAAGGAGGAATTGTGCGAATACCTTATTGGAAAAAAAGTCATATAAGGTATAGGATAATTGAATTATGTGAATGTATAGTTTTGTGAATGGTTTATTTTATGGGATTGTATAGTTTTGTGAATGGTTTAGGTTATTTATGTGGTTTTGGATTGTAATTGTATAGTTTTGTGAATGGTTAATGTAAATGACTTGAATTATAATGGAAATGGTTTATGTGGTTTATGTGATTTATGGGATTAGTGGAAATGGTTAATGAACCATACTAGAAATTGTAAATGGAAATGTGAAATATACAGGTTTATTAAAATGGCTTGAATTATACAGGTTTCTGCATAAAAAAATGGTTAAAATGGGATTTTTAAAAAAAATCATTAAAATTATACGTAGAGAAAAGATAGCGCTTTCTAGAAAAAGCGCTGTCTATAGTTCACAACAGAAAACGCCCTCTAAAGGTATAGAAAAATTCATAACTAAAATTATAGGCACACATTAGACAGCGCTTTTAAAAGCGCTGTCTAAAGGGGGCCTTTAGAAAGCGCTTTTCCTAAAAAGCGCCCTCTAAAGGTATAGAAAAATTACATTAGACAGCGCTTTTTAAAGCGCTGTCTAAAGGGGGCCTTTAGACAGCGCTTTTTCTTGAAAAAACGCCCTCTAAAGGTATAGAAAAATTGATAATTAAAATTATAGGCATACTTTAGACAGCGCTTTAAAAAGCGCTGTCTAAAGGGGGCCTTAGACAGTGTTTTTTATTGAAAAAACGCCCTCTAATGTATACTTTAGATAGCGCTTTTTCATAAATAAAAAGCGCCGTCTTTACCTACGCCAGCGCTGCCTTAGGCAGCGCTTTTAAGCGCTATCTAAGGCATAAAAAAGCGTTGTCTAATGTCTTGTTTGGCGTAGTGAAGTCTGCTCTTTGGACAATTAATCAACACATGATCTAATGTTTCCACCTCATTAAAACACAACACATAAACCATGTCATAGGGATTAGAAATTACCTCTCTGGTTGCAAGATTTTTTTGAGTCGGTAATCTATCCAAAACCAAATGCTAAGCAAACAATTTGACCTTCATCAGAATCATCGATTGCCACAAAATTTCTATAGAAGTCTTGGAATTAATTTCCAACCAATCAAGCCAATTAACATGTTGGCTAAACTCATAACAAGATTTGACAGAGAAAATGTTATTAACAGAACCTGTCCATATGAGTTTGTCAGGCATACCCTCAAAAGGCTTTATCTCCAACAACATCAGTTGCAATTCCCTGTGTTGCAGTAATAACGCCTCACTCCAATTGTCAATTTGAAAACTAAGTTCCCACACCCAGTAAGACTGCCTCCAATAGCCGATACGTAAAGGTACCAAGTTGATCCACCTTGCATTCCAAAATGAAACATGTGCGTTGTCACCTAACTTGCTCGTGGATTGCATCAAGAATGAGTCATCTTTAATTGAATGCTCGATCTGCACTAAACCTCTCCACCATAGCGATCGCACTGTGACATTAGAATCCACCTGCATCAACAATTTTTTTTTACAACAGCCATACCTTTACTTCAGAACCTGCTTCCAAATCGCCCCCTCTTCATGAATGATTCTCCTCAACCATTTAGTGAGAAGAGCAACATTAAATAACGATATATCTTTGATCCCAAGCCCTCCAATTTCCTTTGGTTTACAAATGCTGCTCCAAGAAACCCAATTAATTGACGTTTTTTGCAACGAACCCGCCCATAAAAAACGTCTTTGAATTGAAATCAACTCACTAATCATATTCATTGACGCTTTATAAAAGGATAAATGATGAATAGGGAGATTAGTGAGAACTGAATTAATAAGTGTTACGCGACCACCCATGGATAAGAGTTTGTCTTGCCAAGAAGAAAGTCTTGCCTTAAAAGAATCCACGACCAGTTTCCAAAACTTGTACCTTGTATGATTCCCTCCCACCAGCAACCCCAAAAATTTAAACGGTATGATGCCACGTTTACATGATAAAAATTATGCTGCTGCAGATAAGAATTCATCCTCAATGCCCACTCCAAATATACAACTTTTCCAGAAATTAATTCGCAGCCCTGACACTAGTTCGAATCCTCTTGAAATAGCTTTGATTCCCCATAAATTACTCCAATCAACTTCACAAAAAAGAATAGTGTCATCTGCAAAAATTGGATGATGCTAACATCTTTATTCTCTGATAGATTTAATCCATGAAACGACCCTATACTATGAGCCCTTCTCACTAAGCAAGACAACCCCTCAGCCACGATTGAAAATAGGAAAGGTGATAATGGATCACCTTGCCTAAGTCCTCTAGATCCTTTAAAATCTTTTGTGGTTCCACCATTCACCAAAACAGAAAAGTAATATTTAAGAACACCACCTTTAATCCACATCACCCACTTCTCACAAAAATTCATAGCCACCAAAACCTTTTCCAAGAAATCCCACTCCACGCAATTGTAAGCCTATGCAAAATCCACCTTAAACATTAAACAACGACGCTTTCGTCTCTTGGCAAGATTGATTATCTCATTAGTTACCAACACTCCATCTAGAATCTGCCTCCCGGTATAAATGCCAATTGACACTAAGAAATAAGCTTGTCAATCACTTTACTTAACCTTAAAGCCAAAGCCTTAGATATAACCTTATATATGCAACCAACAAGGCTAATAGGATGATATTCATCTAAGGTTTAAGGGTTAATGTTCTTAGGAATTAACGCAGTGAAAGAGGATATTAAAGCTTTAAGGAGAGTCGCTGTTTCATGAAACTCTTGGATACAATTGACCACATCCGACCCAATAATATCCCAACATCTTTTTAAAAACTCCAAGTTAAACCCATTGGGGCCTGGACTTTTATTACCGTTGCAACCACAAACCGCTTCATATATTTCTTCTCGAGAAAACTCTTCATGTAGCATCTCTTTATCTGCTACAGAAAGCTTAGGAAAATATAAAAAAATTAGCACAGGCCTTTTACCTTCAACCTTCATAAATCTGGATGTAAATGTGTCTTTTATTCGTTTACTTGAAAGAATCAACATCATCAAGAATCATCGACCCCGCCTTAACAACGGAAATGAAGTTGTTCCTGGATCTTGATTTCATAACAACATGGAAGTACCTGGAATTGACATCTCCCTCCTTGAGCCACTTCGACCTCGACTTCTGCCATAACATACTTTCTTTAATTCTCAAGTTACTTCATATTGCATCTATGGCTTCGCTTCTCATGGCCAACTGGTCAACCTGTGTGATATCATTATTAGCAGATAATTGATCTTCAATGATATTCAACACATTCACACCTGCCTCAAAGTCTAAGTCCACCCATCCAAAAAAATTCTTATTCCACCAACTTATCTTTTCTCTTAGATGCTTGAATTTTTGCGCCAAAACAAAATCTTTACCACCCGACACAACCACTGAATTCAAAGTAATGTTTATAAACTTTAAAAAATCTAGATGTTCAAACCAGCTTGTAAACACTTTGAACAGTTTAGGACCTTAATTTTTGGTATTAATCTTCAACCATATAGGTCTATGATCAGAAATATCATGGTTACCAACATGTTGCGCCACAACATTCCACTATCTAATCAGCCCTTCTTTCAACAAAATTTGTTCTAACCGACTTCTACAACCACCATTATAATTAAACCAAATGTATTTGTTACCAATAGCTGGAAGATCAGTAAGTTCTATAGCTTCAATGAATGCAGAAAAATCATTCATCTCCACCATATTCGATCTACCAATCCCTTTCCTTTCTTCCTCCATCCTCACCGCATTAAAATCACCCCCAATAGCCACTCTCCCTGCGGAAATTTCTTCTTCAGTGTAATCAACTCCGACCACGTATTTCTCTTCTCTACTAACCTACAGGATGAATATACATTTACCAGATAGCAATTGATGCCATTCCAATCACACTTAACACCCAGGAAACCAGCTCCTCTAAAACTACATTCCATTTGAATTATCTCCTTGTTCCACATAGATAAAATGCCTCCAGAAAAACCTATCAAATTGATTGCATAACAACTACAATTATCTATTCCCCAAATATTCCTCACCATAACTTCATTGATTTCCTGTAATTTTGATTCCTAAATAAAACAAATGTCTACTTTACCTTCGGTTATCATTTGATGAAGTCTTCTCTTTTTTATTGAAGACCCACACCCTCTAATGTTGTATGACAAGATATTCATGGCACCCTCAATACACTCCCCTTCTTTTCTTCAAAACATATACGGTCCCTCAATTCAAGATCTCTCACAACACATTTAAAAGAGTTATCATCTTCTTCGCCTTCCACTCCCAAATCCTTTATCATTTGCCACACTCTTGCTGAGACATCCTCCATAGACTTTTTAATTCTCGAATTACCTTATTTTACGTCTCCATCACTTAACGAATCACAACAAAGTATCAAGCCTCCAGAATATTGTGTATTATCATCGCTTGCCACATAACCTAATGTAGGCTTAACAGTCTCCTTGGACCCCAAATCTTGAACTACAACTTTACTATTACCCACATGAATGAGTGCAGAGTAATACCAAAGAGCAAATGGTATTTTAATGTGATCATAAATATCCTTCATTAATTTTGTTTTTTTCCTAGATCACAACATTGTTCCACATGGTCCTAGAGGGGTACAAGTAATAGGATCAGAGATACTTGGACTGTCTCTATGACCCAACCCAATGTTACTATGAGGCCAAGGCCCACAAGTTAAAACTGCACCCCTTTTGCTATTGTTGACCAGTTCCAAGTCCAGTCCAACTACTTTTGTGACAGGTAATGGGACACCACACCCAACATTAACTTTTTCCATCCCAACAATAGGTGCCTTTACACCTGTAGAATTTGTCACCTCATTCTCTCCCACCTCGTAAGCTGCCATTCTGCACTTAGGCGTTTTAGTTTCTTTGTTTAACTGCTCTGTCGGACCCCTACAATCATCATTATGAGTACTAGACTCAACCTCATTTCTGTCAACATCCTCTTCGTTAACGTGTTTATCCTTCCCAACTTCATCTTCCTCCATTGAAGTTGTCTCAGAAACACCTTCATTTTCATCCGACCCGAATTCGTCAGATTCATCAAATACATTATCCCAATCATCCACTTTATGAATCGTGGTCTGTTTTGGACAATGAAAATCCTCAATGAGCTTAATACGATAAATATTATCATTTATCTCAACATTGAAGACCTCGTTAAGATTAATGGCAAACTTAGTTTTGATGAGAAATCTTGCAACATTAAAATGTTTATGCCTTTCTGTATCAGCATCAGAGGAAATGTATTCGCCAACTCTACCCGATATGAATTTGAAAAACTTTGAGTTCCAGGCATGACAAGGTAACCCAAAACACTTCAACCAAGTCAATCTTTCCTTGTCCACATCTTTTAGTGTCCATGAATGTATATTATCGAACCATCTTTCCATCCAAGCTGCATCATTCTTCACTAATGAGCTTATTTCCACAGGATTGGTTTCTTCTAAAAGACATAAATTTACCCCAAGAGGAATATCTTTTATTGTAAAATATCCTTCTACATTCAATGCTTCTTAGATATTATAAGTATTACCATATTTGCTAACCGCGCCAACAAAAGCTTTCTTAAACCTCACCATGTATTCTTCATCAATGTTGTATTGGAGATGGGCAAAAGAAGGTATCTCCGCATTTTGTTTCATTAAGCTTGGACCACTCACTACATTAGAATATGATCTACCATTGAGACCATAATACCTCTGCTTACCTAGGTTCTGCGGATCCTTATCTATGATTGAATCTTTACCTAATGGTGGTTTCAAATTCTTATCTTCACTTCTTCGATTAAACTTAGGTAAATTAGCACAAATCTTTTCCCCCTAATTTGGATGCTATCCAATTTGACTGCCATTATTCTAGCACATCTTTCACCTTTCTAAACCTAGCAAAACCACATCTTCTACCCCTTTTGTCCCTCCTAGCTGGCATAAAAACCTCCTAAACCAACTCATACTCCTTAAACACCTCAAACATCTCCCTAACTCCAAAATCTTCTGGAATCTCTGTGAAGAAAAAGGAAGTTATTTCTTCATTTACCTCCAATTTCTTCCCCTCTTCTACCAGTCCAAAAGGAGCTTTTCAAAACAGGTTTCGCCGTATTACTTCGTCTCACTTCCACCCACCTATTATCTTCCTTCCCCATAAATAACACACGAAACCAATCTTAATTACTCTAACTCAGAAAGAACAATGATAAAGTATACCTAACTCACCACAACCACAATGCAAGAAACTTTAATTTTTACTAAGGTCCCTAATCTAAAAATTAGGAATTTAAACCAAGACAAGAAACATTCTACATGTTTTATTGCAACTTACACTATTTGGTTTTCATGTCCTGTGATGGTTATGTTATGGGGCAGTGTGTTTTCTCTTTTGGGTAGAAGGTTTATTTTTATAAGTTTTTTTAGAGAAATACTAACGAATGCTTGAGAGACACTCGTTAAATCCTTAAAATATTAATTTTTTTTTTAGAAATACATTTATTCAATATATTAAAAATTAAAATAATTCATTTCTGTAAAAAATATATTTTTTATTTAATACCTTAAAGAGATTTCGGAATACTCCTTAGCATGAATTTTTTTGTAACGATGTTAGTCATTTACTTAAATCTGGCCCTAGGGGTAGGCCACCAAGGCTACCGCCTAGGGCCTCACATTTTTTATTTTATATTTAGTAGTTTAATTAAAAAAAAACCTTTTAAATTATTTATATACTAATTAAATAATAATATTTATTTAAAATATAGAAAATATCAACTATTTATCAGATGTATTGTTTGATTTCTTAATTTGAAAAATACTGGTATAAATAATAAATTTTTTAGTTTTTTAAAAAAAGATTTGATATTTAAGTATTTTTTTTATAATTTTGACATTGTTTTTCAATTATAGTTTTTTTTTTAATAATGAGTACAGTATTTAGATGAATTAATTTTATTATTAGTTAAAATATAATATTAAATAAAATTAATTATAATAATTTATTATTAATTTACATCTTAAAATATCTCAAATATATTAATTTAAAAAAATATTTTTAATATATTAAAAATATTTAATTTTAAATTTTGCCTCAGATCTGAAGATGTGTTGGGCCGACCCTGTACCGTAGAGGTAAAGGTCCCCATCTCCCTGGACAATGGTATTAGGAAATGGGGTAGGAAAGTTACATCATTAACATCATTCAAAATTACATTTTTCCATAGAATAAACCCTTTAAAACTCTACTCATCCACCAAAACAAAACTAGGGCCGTGAGTAAAAATGCTAACGTGTCTCTTCTTCTTGTTTCTTCTTCTTCCACAACTAACATATTCCAACTCCCAGCCTTGTTTATCTTCTTCCTGTGGAAAAATCACAAACATAACCCATCCATTCAGACTAAAACAAGACCCAGAACACTGTGGGAACAATCAGTACGAGTTGGATTGTTTGAACAACGTTACGATCTTGAGCTTGTATGATGGTTATTATTTGGTAGAATCAATCAATTACAACAATTACACGATCCGAGTTGTTGACCCAAACATTCAACCCGCCAATTGCTCCTCCCTTCCTCGCTTCTTCTTATCCCAAAACAACTTTACGTACATGCCCAAGGAAAATAATTCATACACGTACGACTTAATTCGATGTGGTTACAAGTCTATAGATGCCCCCGATCCCGATTACTATATATATGATTTATCTAGGCCTGTAATTTTCATGAAGTGTACAAGTCCACCTAGTAAGGTTGTGGATGAGTATTATGTGGATGGCACTTCATGCTTGGATCAACAGACATACGTTATCGTTGGAGACCCACGCTTTGAAATATTGGAGCCTCAATGCCGTGTTAAGTTTGTTACTCTCACATCCTTCTGGGGAGGTTCAATTAGTTATAGTGACAGCGTTATAGGTAAGAAAATGTTATTTTGAAACCAGCCATAATATATTATACGATTTCGTTTATTTTAATTAACTTATTCTCTCTTTGTCAATTATTATTACTTAAATTTAATACAGTATATTTTAATACGCTGTTAATTCTTTTAATCTAAATATTATTTATTTTGTAGCCAATGTTTCATATATTGATGTTCACAAGGGGCTAAGATATGGATTTGAAATTTTCTCTTGTCCTTGTGATGATCAGTGCTTCCTCAACTATACTATCAACGAGATTCAGTGTTACGATGATTCCACAGGTAAGGCCAGTTCGTACATAAATAAATATGATCAGTCAATTAAGGGTTGGAATTCAATGACTAGCACAGATACAAGTGCACATCTCTAATAGAGCAAAGGTAGTATGAGTTCCATTTTTCGGATTCATTTGTGCATTGAGTACCTAAAAAGTAATTGAAACACTAATAATATTGGACCAATTTGTTTTAGGTTTAAAAAAATAGATTTTTTTCTTGTATTTTTTAAAATGGATTCTACAAGAACGTTTTTCAAAATATTATAAATTTTTTTAATTTGTTTTTTATAAATTAAAAGATTAATTTTGACATTCTATAACATAAATATACATTATTGAAGATCAAAACATAGTCAAAATCACAATTTTTTCAAAATGTTGTATTTCAAAAATGATCTTTTATAAAAAAACTATTTGAAATAGCTTTAAAATTAAGTGATTTTTTGAAATTTTGATATCCAAAAAAATTTTTGATAAAATAATGAAATACTTAAAATAATATTTTAAGAATAACTATTCAAACCAAATTTTTATTTGAAATTTTTATGAAAAGTTTCTTTGTAAAATTTTTTTCCACAAAATTATATTACATTATAAAAGTAATTTAAAAAAAAAAAACAAAACAAACGGGTCATTATATTACAACTGTGAATGATTTTATTTTTAATCAAGAACTTTTAATCTTTATTTCAATAAATAGACTTGTTTTTTTCTACAGAAATAAGTATTGTTAGCTAATTAATGCATGTAAATAGGCCATATAACTACTTTTGAAAAAAAAAATTTCTTTCTCATTCACCCATCACCTTTTCGTATTAATAATTTGATACAATACCCCGTAAAATATATTTGACATTATTTAAATTTCTATACATTTAACAAACCACAACTATTTGTTTTGTATAACTGATTTTGAAAATAATAGTGAATTTTGACTGTGCAATTATATTTTACAATATTATGAATGCATCAAATATTGAATATTATGAATGCATCTAACATTGACCCAATCTATAATTGGACTTGATAATTGATCTGGAGGGATTTAGAATTTGAAGTGTTAATGATGATGAACAACTTCACGGTGGTCGTTGTCTGCTTACTCTTGATGATGAGAGGTTTACCTTCAAATACTTATATTATCACATTACTAGAGATCGAGAATGTAGATTTAGAGTATAGAATAATGTTCACTTGAGCCTCAAGTTAGCTAGAATTTTATACTAGAGGTTTAGGTTTTAGAGACTCTACAATCTTCTTGGAGGTAATTCTCTTAGAGGACATATATCAGATGATCTCTCATATGACGAATAGACCATGATGTAATGCGCGCCTATAGAGTGTGTCAACTCTTTAGTCTATGTCACTTGACTAAACTAGGATGACACAACTTCACGCGAATTGGGATTTGGTCAAATCCAAAACAACTTCCTCTCAAGCCTTTGACGACTCAACTAAGTGATGGCTTATCTCCGACCTTATATTTAGGATTACACCAACTAAAAGATGTGGGAATGAACGAATGAATGCATTCCATTAATGTAGATGTTAGTGATTTTTATGTTTGATTGAAGATGGAGTGAGATTTAGGTTGTTGGCTCTGGCTACAACCTAGTAAGCAGGTTTATCGAAATCATTTTGAAGCATACGCGATAGATAACACATGTTTACATCCTTTAAGACTAGTATGCGTGTGAGTACCGCATTAGCTCTTTCAACCATACATTTTATTATTTATAACTAGAGTATGATGTGGACCTACCTTGAACTTTGGGTCTCTTCTATCTGCCACATCGTCTCTAGCTCTAAGTGTTGGGTATATAATTCTTTGTGTCGAAATCGAAATAGTGTGTTTGTATTCAACGGGTGTCTAAAGTTGTTTCTGTCGAACAGAGTCTATAGTTGCTATATTTCACAGAAAGTCAAATATAACCTATCAAAGCATGCAGTTGTCGAAGGAGTCGACAGAGTCGAAATAGTGAACTTTGCTTAGTTTTAGTTAAGTTAGTTATTTTTGTGATTATTTGGAGTGCAATTAATCTCATCTATAAATAAAGGATCTTTATTTCAAGTGTAAGAAAGCACTGTGTAGTTTCTGAAATCATAGTTGTGATTAACACACATTATCAAACACTTAGAGTGCAGTTTGCACAACAACATTACATTCTTCTTCTTTCTCCAAATTTTCTCTTTTCTCTAACTTTCAATTGCATTGTTTTCTTCTTTCAATTCTCGGTGTAGTGTAAAGTCATCCTGCAACCAAGGATTGGTTGTTTCACCTGAGTAAAGGGTGAAGAGTAAGAGGCGTGATCAATCATAAAGATTGATTCTTGATCATCAAGATTGATTTGGTAAACTTCAAGATTAGAGTTTTCCCAACATCTAGTATCTAGAGAAGTGGCTATGTAATCTTTGGGACACATTGAATCACGATGAATCACCCGAACGGGCATTTTCTGGTGAATCTTCCAATCTTTAATGGTAAAAATTATAAAAATTGGTGCAAATAGATGAAGGTTATTTTTTTGTTATCAAGATCTTTGGGATCTTGTTATGAACGGAGTAACACCAATTGGAGAGAATGCTACAGATGAACAAAAGACTGCATACAAAGACTTGAAGAAGAAATATTACAAGGCTTTCTTTTTAATCCATCAATGTGTTGATCCAAACAACTTTGAGAAAGTTAGTGATGTAGATTCGAAAATGGAAGTGTGGAACATCTTTGAGAAATCATTTGGAGGCGCTAAGAATGTGACGGATGTGGGGTTACAAACTCACAAAAAAATGTATGAATTGCTTCAGATGGAAGACAATGAAAATGTGATTGATTTCTTCACCAAAGTAACGAAACATGTGAATCAAATCAAAACATGTGGAGATATGTTGACATCAAAATCTGTAGTGTCAAAGATTTTGAGGTCATTGGATCCAAAGTTTGATCATCTTGTAGTAGCCATAGAAGAATCGAAGGACTTGTCAAGTATGACAAAAAAATAGCTTTAAGGGACTCTTGAATCTCGCGAACAAAGAATGACTGAAAGAACTGCAAGCAAGTCGAAGACTAACGTGGCTTTGCAAGTTCAATCGACTAAGAAACACAAAGGAAGATGAAATGGTAACAAGGGCATAGGAAGTTACAAGAATTTGACTGGTAGAGGAAACAATCAAGAGGGTAGTCCGTCAATGACAATCTTCTAACCAAGGAAATCACAAAGGTGATGGTGGAGGTAGAGGAACATGTGATGGAAGAAAACCTGATAAAAGTCATATTCAGTGCTACAATTGTCAAAAGTATGACCATTATGCAAGTCAATGTCGAGGAGGCAAGAAAGATCAAGAAAGTGATATAAAACTTGCAGAAGATGAAGTGATGCTAATGGTCACAACAAAAGAAGAAGAAAGATTAAAAGATCAATGGTATCTCGACTTAGGTTGTTCGCGCACATGATTAGAAGAAAATATTTCTTTATCAACATCAATCCCTCGTCGAAGAACAAGGTAAAATTTGAAAACGACAATACCCTATCTGCTGAAGGTATTAGTGATGTTCTGATTAGGAGAAAATACGGTAAATGATCAATAATTTCTAATGTGTTATACATATTTGGCATGAAGAGTAATCCGCTAAGTACAGGTCAGCTACTTGAGAGGAATTACAAAGTATTTATCTAAGATAGAGTGATGAGATTGATCGACTCGAGAAACAAGTTAATCTTGAAGGCTCCTATATCTCATAATAAAACCTTTAGGATTGAACTTGATGTGTTGGAACACAAGTGTATGGAGACTGCATCTAGTAGAGATGAATGGTTATGGAATAATAGGTTTGGTTACTTTAATTTTAATGACATCAGTAATCTGAAGAGGAAGAACATGGTATCAGGCCTACCAGAAACCCATATTCTAGAAGAAGCATGTGAAGAATGTGTTCAAGCAAAGCAACAGAAGAATAACTTCAATAAGGATACAAGAAGCAAGTCAAAATCCACTCTTGGGATAATCTACTCAAACATGTGTGGTCCTCTCCAGGTAGATTCACTTAAAGGTAACAAATACTTTCTTACATTTATTGATGATTACAGCAAAAAGCTGTGGACCTAGTTAATCAAGAAGAAAAATGATGTGGTCGATGTTTTCACCAGGTTCAAAGCAATGGTCGAAAGAAAAAGTGGTCACGAGATTAAGGTTTTGAGAACAGATGGAGGTGGAGAGTATGTGTTGAAATATTTCGACACACTATTTACAAAAGAAGGAATTATGCATAGGGTGGTGCCACCAATCAATCGTCAACAAAATGGTTCTGCTAAAAGAAAAAACACAATCATTATGAATATGGTGAGAAGTATGTTAAAAGGCAAGCATCTCTTAAATGAGCTATGAAGTAAGGCTATGTCGAATGCAACATACATACTAAACATATGTCAGACAAAGAGGCTTGAAGGTATCACACTAGAAGAATATTGTGAAGGGAAATCACGATTCAAAACGTAGCGAAAATTAAAATTTCCCTTTAGCGATCCTTACAAAAGATCATGATCAGTGATAGAATGGTCACCTCTTGTGGCGATGAAACCTTTGATTCTGAATCGAAGGAATGATCATGAGCGATGTACGATGAACAGCGCCTCTACTCAGTCCACACGAACAGATTCCTCCAGTCTCAGTGTTAGTTGCTACGATTGAAGGCTTTGAGTGAGAGATAGAGAGAAGGAAAATACGGCTAGGGTTTCACAACTGAATTTTCATCAAGTGTTTATGCTTCTGCACAAGGGTTATATTTATAGAACCACTTATGTGGGTTGCAAGCTAAAAAGCCCACTTAAGTGCACGCACATCATATCTTATGATGTACCATATATCACTTAAGCACGCGGTACCTTACCACAATCCGTATTCCACTTAAGTGCACTGTACCTTACGGTGTTATATATTTACTTAAGTACATCGTACCTTACGGTGTGCCTTATGTACTCTACCTCTTATCAAACTGTCCTTATGTGTGTAACCCTGTAGGATTTCGCGACGTTGGTAATTATATTAAATCATGTATTTAATATAATAAACAGTGAGCGGTATCTAGCAACACATCATTGCTACCCAAGTCACGAAATTGTCATGTGATCTGACAAAACCTTTTGTGATAGTGCTTGTGTGTACAATTACCCTTTTGCCCTTATGTCTATATTGAACACAACGCATATACCGGGTCATCCTTGTTCAGTTCAATATTGGGCCCTTAGACATTTATCCTGTTATGCAGGATGGGCAAATTTCATCTAGGTCACTCATGTCCCTCATCATGCTTTATGAAGTACCCATCAACTGTCTTTATAGTCATCCAATTACAGACAATGTTTAATCAGCAATAAAGTACTTGACTCTACATCTAGGGTCCATAGTGGTTTCAGGTCGAAGGGTGGTATACACCACTATCACCATGAGAGTAACTTATGACACTTTGCATAACATTTTATGTAGTACTCTCATAGTGGGTCAATCCAGTATAACTATTACTCCTAATATTCATACCTATGTTAAGACTTGATAACTCCTTATCCATGATCCATGAAATGTGATCATCAGTCTATCTACTTAATAGTCTTAATGCTTTAAGGTTATCCCATTTCACATTAAAGCTCGACTACGAATACTTTAAGAATAGTGTCCTTATGTTTAATGGAATCTCATGATTAAGTCACACTTAATATTTCATTAAACGAACTAGATATTCTAGGCACTTTATCACTTTGGAAAAACAAACATAATAAAGAAATGTCTTTCATTATTAATAAATAATTCGATACAAGTACGAAAAGTATTGGCCTCTAGGGCTTACACCAACATGTTAGTCTGGTGTCAACCCCAGTTTAAGCCACTTCAAGGTGTTTGGATCCAAGTACATAGGCATGTTCCAGATCAGCTAAGAAGAAAGTTGGATGATAAGTCAAGTCAAATGATCTTAGTGGGATATTATTCGACTGGTGGATACAAATTGTTCGACCCAGTAAACAAGCAAGTCGTGATTAGTAGGGATATGATCGTAGATGAACTTAAGGAGTGAGATTGGAATAAGAACGACATGAAGGATTCAGTAAGAATCATGTGTGATGAACCCGCTAGTGAAGTTGTTAGAGAAGTTCGACAAGAAGCTGTCAAAGGTCAAACTAGCACAAGTAGACCCTAGAGAACCATAAATATGCTTGCAAGACTGCAGTAATGTGTAATCACATCAGATGATCTGGTTGATGATGAAAGTGAGTTAGTTCATTATGCCTTATATGCAGATACTGAGCCAGTCGATGCAGCTGAAGCATTGAAAGACTCAAGGTGGATTAAAACTATGGTGGATGAGATAAAATCCATAGAAGACAATTATACTTGAATAACTCATACATCAAATTAACAGAGACTCTAGGTGGGAGGTTTAAGGGTTTAGAGGCTCTAAAACGTTCTTGAGTACAACTGTATATAAGGAAACAAATTTGATCGTGTTAGTCATTTCATAGATTGGTCTAGATCTAATGTGGCTCTACAGCGTGCTCACTCCCCTGTCTACATCATTATTTAGACTTGAATGACCAAATTTCTAGTGGATTGAGTTTCAACTATTCAACCTTTTTTTTTTTGTTTAAAATGGTAATAATTCACTACTAAACTATTTTTTAGAAATCCATATTACACATACTTCAATATTGTATATATTTCTCAAATAGTGTACAAAATTTATTTATCTCATTTTCAATTATAATTTTCAGGATATTGGTATGAGATGTTCATGCATTTGCTCGGTAAGATTCTGTTGTTTAATTTGATTTTTTTTAACTTTTTAATTATTGATAATCATACAAAGTATAATAAAATTATGCACAAAGACATATAATAATATTCTATCAATTATAAATACATATTAAATCATAATATTATTTCGGTTTAAATATGTATTTGATTTATGCCAATATTCAACATTTTGCTTTTAGTTCCTTTACTTTTGTTTGTTATGTTTAGAGCCTTGGAAATGTATGTCATTTTGTTTAAGTTCCTGCAACATTATTTTATATTAGAGCATAATAACATATATTACATCTCCATAATTATAAATGGACTAAAACAAAACAAGAAAGAGAAAAAGCATAATAACATACTATATCTCCAATGCGACAATATAAAAAGCCTTACCATTTTTTCTAACTATTTTCTTTTAAAATACAAGAGAAAGGAGTCGAATTTTGAGATGCACCACCCTTAATAACCATGTGAAGCTATTACTAGCCATGTTTTCATGGATCTTTGTATGACTTCCCTGGAAAGCATGATCAATGGTTGCTCCATTTAGATATAAACAAACCTAACACTTGATTTCAGAAACAATCAATTACATTTTTTAAATTAATTAAAAAATAAAAATATAATATTCTTTTTCCTTCGTAATCATGAATCTAATTTAAAATTAAATTTAATATTTTTTCTCTCTTTGTTATTAATTGTTTGTAACAATAAAAATTTAAGTCCATTTCTATGCAAAAAAAATTTCTGGCTGCTCCTTTCTAATTCTCTTTCTTTGTTTCCTCTTCCTTCTTCTTCCAAAACAGAGTTGTAAGCCTTTATATAGGCGGTAATGAAACTGAAAGGAAAACTAACTTTATTCTTATAACTAATTCTATTTAACTACTTTATATTAGATAACTAACTATTCTTAGCGTGACTATATCCTAATATCTAACTGTAGTTGGAAATAACGTAATTACCAACTTTATCCCAGATATTGTTACAAGTTGAATAAGTATATTCTAATAATTAATAATTTGAAATTAGAGAAATGTAGAACTACTTGAAAGATGTAACTAAAAACCTAAAATTGCTTTAGTTGTAAAAAAGTTTGAGGTATATCTAAAAGGTGAGTGTTAATGATTTTCCTATACCTCTTTGTACATGGCATTTCTCATCAAAACATATGGAAGAGTGGAATGAAGTGAAGGCAAGGCAGAGGAGGTAATAGGACAATACTGGCTCCCATCAGAAAAGCGGATCAGGTTTTATGGATTTGTCAACGTTCTTTATCACCTCATTCCTAGAGAAGCTGAGGGTGAAGGATTTGTACGACGAATTCAAGGCGTTTGGAGATATTGATGAGGTGATTATTCTCGCAAAGAGAGATATTAGGGGAACAAGGTATGGGTTCGTCAAATTCTTCAACGTTCAGGATGAGAGATTGTTTGCAACGAAGCAAAAGAGAGAGGTGAATAATGGCTTCCCGAGAGAATGAAAGGAAGAAGACATCTAAAGGCAAGAAGAAGGAATTTCAATTCAATCAAAAGCAAAGGAAAGTGGATTGGAGGGCTGGGAAGCAGGGAGTTAGATGTGGAAGCTCCTATGCGCAAGTTCTGTTGGAATTAACTCAAAACCTTTTGAGAATTCCTAACCAATCTTGATTTCAAGAAAGATTATGCGCAACAACTGTTAATGAAAAGAAAGCAAGAAAGAGAGAAAGTAGAGTTTTTAACAAAACAAAGGAAGAAGAAAATGACTTTCAACTGCGGAATCTCCGCCCACAAACTGTGGAGACTTCTTTTATTCACTTGCAAACTTTTGTGAATACAAGTTATTACAAAATAGAGGTTACTCCCTCTTCGTCGCTGCTAAGTGTGATACCTTTGACTTTTGCATGAATATACTTACCATACCCACACTGTATGCTAAGTCAGGCCTTGTGTGACAAAGGTATCGAAGTGACCCAATAAGCCTTCTATATTGGGTTAGATCGACATCATCTGAATCTGAATCTTTCGACAGTTGCAGCCTTGGTTCAGCTGGAGTTGAAGTTGGGTTGCAATCTTGCATCTCAAATTTCTTGAGTATTTCGCCTGGATATTTTCTTTGGTGCATCATCAAACCTCTACCTCTCTTGTAGAATTCGATGCCAAGGAAATATGAGAGATTTCGTAAGTCTGACATTTCAAACTCCTCACTTAGGTCATGTTTGAAATCTTTGATCTCCTTTTTGCAACTTCATATTATCAACAGGTCATCGACATAGAGATATAGTATAAGTAATTCGATATTGCTTCTCCTTACATATACTCCATGCTCAGTAGTGCACTTCACAAATTCCTTCTCCCTTAGAAAGTTATCTATCTTCTTATTCCAAGCTCTTGGAGCTTGCTTAAGTCCGTACACAGCTTTATGCAGCATGTACACCTTTCTTTCTTCTCCTTGTCTCACAAACCCAGTTGGTTGTGCAACATAAACTTCTTCATCTAAGGGGCCATTCAGGAATGCACATTTCACATCCATCTGACATACCTGCCGGTTGTTTATGTTTGCTAGACCAACAACCAACCTGATTGTTTCAATCCTAGCAACAGGTGGAAAAACTTCGTCGAAGTCGATTCCTTCTCTCTGAAGAAATCCTTTCGTCACAAGCCTGGCCTTGTAGCGAGTTACTTCTCCTTTAGGATTCAACTTCACCTTGTATACCCACTTCACATCGATTGCCTTCTTGCCTTGAGGCAATTAGACAAGTGACCAAGTGTTGTTGACTTCGATGGACTCTGGTTCCTCATTCATTGCTTTCACCCACTTCGAATTTTTCAATGCCTCAGCTGCATTGACTGGTTCGACATCTACAAAGAAAGCATAGTGTACCAGCTCACCTTCTTCTGACCACATCATCTGATGTAATCACACATTCTTGCAACCTTGCAAGCATGTGTCTTGTTCGTTGAGGTCTGCATGAGCCTGCTTCCCCTCTGACTTCTTCTTGTCGAACTTCTCTTTTGACTTTACTAGCTGGTTCTTCACATAAGACTCTTACTGAATCCTTCTTAACATTCTCAGTCTAATCCCATTCCTTAAGCTCATCTATGATCACAAAGAATTATATTTACAAAATTGTTGTGAATCTACTTCATATTCGGATATGATGCAAGGTAAAAAAGAGATTAATCAAAGTCTTAGAAACAAGATACGATAAGGGAAAGGTCAAAAAGAAAGTAATTTTAAAAGGTATTAAATGAATTGTTTATCTTACAATATCATGGAGGGGTAGTTCTTTGAAAACCGGGGGGGGGGGGGGCTTAGACAATTAATCAGGAATGGTCAATTTGAAGTGTGGTTTCTTCAAGAGACGAACCTGCAGAGTATGGAGGACGAAACTATCTAGTCTTTATGGGGTGGAAGAGATATGGAATGGACGACAAAAACTGCTAATGGTAAATCATGAGGTTTTTTTATAATGTGAAAATTAAGTATTTTCATTATCAAATTTAGTTTTTTAGGAGAGGGTTTCATCTAAATTCATGTTGTTTGGAAGGAGATTGGTATTTATTTTGTGAATATTTCTGCTTCCTACAATTTTCAATTGAAGAGAGTAATGTGGAAGGGGTTGTTGGAAATTAAGTCGAAGGGTGGAGCAGGAGAGTGGTGTATCGGAAGGGGAATTTAACTCAATTAAGAAGGTGGAGGAACGGAAACGGGTTAACATGCATATTAATAGATCAAATTTGAGGGAATTTAGGAAGTTCATTAATAGGCTTGACTTAGTGGATGTATCTCTTTCGGGGGGTAAGTTGACCTGGTTTATGACTCATGGTACTACTATGAGTCGGCTAGACTGTTTTCCTCTTTCGGATGGTCTAGTTATTAATTGGAAGGTTGAGTCTCAAGTTGTGGGGTGCAGGGATTTATCTTATCATTTTCCAATTTGGATTAGAAGTAGGGACATTAATTGGGGTCTGAAGCCCTTAAAATTCTTCAATGCTTAGATTGGACATCCTGATTTTAGATCTTTTGTGAAATTTGTTTGGATTCCAAAGGTGTTACTGGTAAAGTGGGATTTGTTCTGAAAGAAACATTGAAGATTCTAAAAAAACAACTGAGAGTGTGGAATAAGATTGTTTTTGGAATTTTGTATTTTCAGGTAAATGAATATGTGAATAAGATTAATGAGCTTGATGTTTTAGTTGCTGAAGGTGTATGAGATGAGTGTTTGAAGTTCATGCAGGATAGGGTGTTGACCTTAAGTAGAGTGTGGAAATCAATGCAACATAGGGAGTGTATTCTTAAGCAAAAGTCTAGAAATAAGTGGATTAGGGAGGGAGACACAAACTCTAAGTTCTATCACAAACCTATGAAGGTCGGGTATATAATAAATATGATAATGTGTCTGGGTACTTCAAAGGGGAGAATCGATCAGGTGGAGGATATTAAGAGTGAAGTTAGGAGCCATTTTGAGAAGAGATTGGTAGAGAGGAGCTACATTAGTCCTAAACTTTATGGAGTGAATTTTAGTGTGCTTTCTAGTGAAGAGTCAACATTTCTAGAATATTTATTTTTGCATGAGGAAATTAAAGAGGTGGTGTGGAATTCTGATGGCTAAAAAAACTGAGCCTGATGGTTACAATATTTTTGTTTTTAAGAACTCCTGTGATGTAATTGAGAAGGAGATGGTTAGGTGTGTGAATGATTTCTATTGAAATAATAGGCTCCCAAAGGCAGTGACAACATCGTTCATTGCTTTGATTCCTAAAACAACCAATCCTCAAAGTTTGAATGAGTTCAGACCTATTTTTCTAGTGTGTTCAATGTATATAATCATATCTAAGATTTTGTTTGGAAGGCTTAAAAGGTTGGTGGGGAAACTGTTATTTGTTCAATAATCAGCATTATTCCTGGAAGGCGGATGTTAGATGGAGTTTTGATGCTCATTGAACTCATGGATTTTTCTAAGAGAAAGAAGAGAGAGTGCCTTTTGGTCAAAGTTAATTTTACTACGACTTATTTTTCGTGTTTCATGGGAATACTTGAAGGACATATTAATAAGAATAAATTTTGGTAGGAGATGGATTAATTGGAATGAAGTTTTGGTGCTTATGAGCTCTATGTCTGTTTCAATTAATGGTAGTCCTTTATTTTATTTTAGTGTTGGAAGGGGTCTTCGTCAAGAGGGCCCTCCATCTCCTCTTTTATTTCTATTTGCAGTAGAAGGCCTAGAAGGATTGATGAAAATGCAACATAGTTGAAAAAATTTCATGGGTTCGGGTTTAGTGAAGAAGTTCACTTTGAACTCTCCAATTTGTAGATGATACAATTTTGAACAGTGATGGATCTTGGGAGAATTTGTGGACAATGAAAGCTACGTTGAGATGTTTTGATCTAGTATCGGGGTTATGTGTGAGTCTCAATAACAGGAAGTTAATCAACATTAATTTCCAGGAAGCCCAATAGGTTCCAATCCTAGGAGAATTGCCTCTTGGCTTTGTATGATTGAGATGTTGAAAAATAAGTTATCTAAGTGGTAGGGGAATCAGATGTTGATTTGTGCGAGAGTAGTGGTTCTAAATGATATTCTGACAAACTTACTTATTTTTTAATTCTCTATTTTCAAAGTGCCAAAAATAGTAATTGTTGAATAGTCAAATTGCAAAGAGATTTTCTGTGGGGTGGGAGTGATTTGAAGAAGAAGATAAATTGGGTGAGTTGGCATAGTATTTGCAAATCTAAGAAGTAAGGCTGGTTAGGGCTTAAAGATTGCGAGATGTTTAACCTGGCTTTGCTAAGCAAATGGAAGTGGAGAATTTTGACATAACACAACACTTTATGGGCGAAGATACTTTTTTATAGATATGGTTATGTGCAAAGTTAAATGTTGGATAACTATAATTCGGTGGCAGGAAATAATACATCTATCTGGTGGAAGAATTTGAAAAGAGATCTCGTGCAAGTAAGGTAAATGATCAATTATAAGGTTCTCAAAACATTCATGGTTGTTCAAGACAATCTGGATCAGCAGTTCTAATATCTATTTAGTTATTTAGAGGATTCTAATATCAAGGTCAGCAAAGGAGGGCATTGGTTCGGGAATAAATGGATTTGGTACGTGCAGGTGAAATGGTCTGATTTAAGTGAGGAAACAACTTTATAGTACATTCAGTTGAATATGATTTTATAGGAAATTTTGTCGTGTTTAGTGGTGGAGGATGATTTTTTCTGGTGGAAGCATGGTAACGAAATTTCGGTAAAAAAATAGCTATTGTGTTCTGATGGATTTGGACCAAACTGAGTCTGCAGTTCTAGCCGGGGTGCAACAGGTTCTAATGATCTGTGGAAAACAAAATTGCAAAGTAAGGTGCAGATTTTCGCTTGAAGACTTTTACTCAATAAGTTTACAATCAAATTAGAATTGAAAAAAAGAGGTATATTAATTGGAGGGCGCAATTTTATTTTTCCTTTGTGCTTCAAAGAAGAGGAATATGTTGTCCATATTTTCTTCAATTGTGAAGTTAGTATCAAAGTTTGGAATTTGATTTGTTTGTGTCTGCGAAACTCAAAATTGGTGCAGGTGGTGAACCCGGTTGAGCATTATGTGTGATTCAATGACTGTTTGGGTTCAAGTCTTGTTGGGAAGCTGTCTGGTTTTTGGAGGTATTGGGTCTGCTGATTCTTTTGGTCTAGTAGGAAAAGAGTTTTGTTTGTAGGAGGCTTTATAGAAATTTTAGAAATAGTGAACCTAGTGAAGATTATATCATGAGAATGGTTTGTAACTTTCTCCAAAACTGTACTAAGTCTGTTTGAGTTGATGTAGGGGTGGCAAAACAGATCTCCCGCCCCGCCCAACCTTAAGCCCGTAAAAAAAAGGGCAGGGTGGGAAAGCCTGCCAAGTAAAATTGGGCTTAAAAATAGGGATGATAATGGGTAGGGTATGGACAGGGTACTATAATACCCGTCCCCATACCCGCAGTTTCAAAAAATCCTCGTATCCGAGCCCATGCCCGCGTGGGCACCAACATTTGTACTCGTACCCGTATCCTATGGGTACCTAAGTACACGTACCCATACCCATTTATCAGCATTTTTAATAAAAATAATTGATCAATTATAATTTATCATGTAAATTTTAAGTTTTTAATAACACTAAAAAAATCAAGGATGTTATTGTTGAGTTAAAAAATAAACAAACATTTATATTAAAATGCATACAAGTTTAATAGTGATGTATTTAATAAAATTGATAAATTAACTTGTGTACATAATAATAAAAATAAAAAACACAAAAATATATATTCTGCGGGTATGGGGCGAGTTAGGTACTAAGGTACCCGTACCCGCACCCATACCCACTTAGTTTAATAGGTAATCGCTCATGCATGTGCCCATTGTTGGAATTAATCCAAAATATTTTGAGAATTCCTATTCAATCTTGATCTCAAGATTGTTAACAATCACACGCAATGGCAACGAAAAGAAAAAATGAGAAAGAAAGTAAGAAATAGAAAAGAGAAATAGTAGCGTTGGAGAAGAAGATGAAAAACTGCAGAATTCTTTCTGCCCACAAACTGTGGAAACTTTCAATATTCACATGCAACTGCAAACTGTGAATTATCAAACTTGATTATTACAATGATAAATGTTTCTCCCTATTTATAGATTTAGGTTAACTTGCATCTCAAGCTAAAGCCCAAACTATAAAAGCCTAAAAATATCTAATCTAATCTTTTTAAATCAAATCTGATCTTTCTAAATCAAATATAATCTTTCTAAAATAATGAATTACATATTTAACACACCACCTAATTTATTGTTTCTAAACTGTCTATATTCATCATGGCTCTGTCGTACATTTCACAAATTCCTTATTCCTTAAGAAGCTATCAATTTTCTTATTCCAAGCTCTTGGAGCTTGCTTAAGTCCATACAGGGCTTTATGCAGCCTGTACACCTTTCCTTCTTCGCCTTGTTTCACAATCCCAGCTGGTTGTGTGACATAAACTTCTTCGTCTAAGGGGCCATTAAGGAATGCACACTTCACGTCCATCTGACATGTATGCCAATTGTTCATATTTGCTAGACCAACAACCAACCTGATTGTTTCGATCCTAGAAACTGGTGCAAACACTTCGTCGAAGTCGATTTCTTCCTTCTGAAGAAATCTTTTTGCCACAAGTCTCGCCTTGTGTCGAGTTACTTCTCTTTTTAGGATTCACCTTCACCTTGTAAACCCACTTCACATCAATTGCCTTCTTGCCTTGAGGCAATTCGACAAGTGACCAGGTATTGTTGACTTCGATGGAGTCTAACTCCTCATTCATTGCTTTCACCCGCTTCGAATCTTTAAATGCCTCAGCTGCATTGACTGGTTCGACATCTGCGTAGAAAGCATAGTGTACCAGCTCACCCTCTTTATCAACCACATCATCTGATGTAATTACACACTTTTGCAACCTTATAGGCATGTGTCTTGTTCGTCGGGGTCTACTTGGACCTGCTTCATCTATGACTTGTTCTTGTCGAACTTCTCTTTCGACTTCAGTGGCTGGTTCTTCACAAGAGATTCTCACTGAATCCTTCTTGGCATTCTCAGTCCAATCTCATTCTTTAAGCTCATCTATGATCACGTCTCTGCTGATCACTACCTGCTTATTCACTGGGTCGAACAACTTGTAACCTCCAGTCGAATGATATCCTATCAAGATCATCTGATTCGACTTATCATCAAGCTTTCTTCTCAACTGATCTGGCACATGTCTATGTGCTATAGATCCAAACACCTTAAAGTGACTGAGGCTCGGCTTGACACCAGACCAACATTCTTCTGGTGTGATTCCTTCAAGCTTCTTCGTCAGAAATCTGTTTAATATGTATGTTGTTGTCGAAACCGCTTCTCCCCATAATTCTTTGGGTAGATGTTTTCCATTTAACATACTTCTCACCATGTTCATGATGGTTCTATTCTTCCTTTCTGCAATTCCATTTTGCTGTGAAGTGTAGGGTGGCGCCACCTCATGCACAATCCCTTCTTTTTCACACAATGCATCGAACTCTTTCGACACATACTCTCCACCACCATCAGTCCTCAGAATTTTCACCTTTCGACCACTCTGTCTTTCGACCATATATTTGAATATGGAAAATACCTCGATCACATCACTTTTCTTCTTGATGAGGTAAGTCCACAACTTTCAACTGTAATCATCTATAAACATGACAAAGTATTTGTTACCACTAATCGAATTCACCTAGATTAGACTACATACATCATAGTATATAACTTCCAGAATTGGCTTCGAATTCCTTCCTGCATCCTTGCTGAAGCTATTCTTGTGTTGTTTCGACTGAACACACTCTTCACATACTTCACTTGGAATGCCGATTTAAGGTAATCCTAAAACCATATTTCTTCTCTTTAGCTCTCTGATGTCATTGAAGTTGAGATGGCCTAGTCGAAAATGCCATAACCATCCATCTCTGCTGATTTCAGTTGCTAGGCACTTGTGCTTCATCACATTGAGTTCAATCTTAAAGGTCCTATTCTGAGACATTAGAGCCTTCAAGATCAACCTACCACCTGCGTCGAGAACTCTCATCATCTTGTCTTCGATTGACACCCTCTAGTTCTTTTTGACCAACTGCCCTATACTGAACAAATTGCTCTTCATGCCTGGTATGTACAACACATTGGAAATTATTGACCTCTTTCCATCTTTCCTCATAATCAGAACATCACCAACACCTTCAGCTGCTAGAGTGTTGTCATTTGCAAACTTCACAGTGTTCTTCAACGAGGGCTTCATATTGACAAACCAATATTTCCTTCCAGTCATGTGTGATGAGCATCCTGAGTCCAAGTACCACTGGTCCTGGAATCTCTCTTCGTTTATTGTTGTGACCATTAGCAACATCTCCTCTTCTTCGTGTTTCGCCAGCTTTGCGTCAGTTTCTTGATTCTTCTTCTTTTTTGGACAATCACTAAAATAGTGACCAAACTTCTGACAATTGAAACATTGAATGTGACTTTTGTCCGGCTTTCGACCACCACCTCTTCCTTTACCTGCAGCACCACCCCTTTGGTTGCCTTGGTTCCATGGTTTTCTCTGATTCGACCAGTTTCCTTCATGCTGATTTCGACCAGTCGAATTGTTGTAGCCTCCTCTACTTTTGTTGCCATTCCAGCTTCCTTTGCCTTTTCTTTCTTTTTCTAACTGCGCCTGCAAAGCCATATCACTCTTCGAATTTCCTGCAGCTCTTTTAGCCATCCTTTGTTCATGAGACTCAAGCTTCCCTTGAAGCTCTTCCTTCGTCAATACTGACAAGTCTTTCGACTCTTCTATGGCTACTACCATGTGGTCGAGCTTTGGAGCCAATGACCTCAAGATCTTTGCAACAACTGATCTTGATGTCAACACCTCTCCACATACCTTGATTTAATTCACCAACTTTGTAACTCTGGTGAAGAAATATGTTATACTTCCATTGTCTTCCATCTGAAGCAACTCATAGGTTCTCTTGTGAGTTTGTAACCTCACCTCTTTCACCTTCTCTACGTCTCCAAACGACTTTTCAAGAATCTCCCACGCTTTCTTTGTTGACTCTACATCACTAACCTTTTCAAAGTTATATGGATCGACACATTGATGGATTATAAAGATAGCTTTATAATTTTTCTTCAATTCTTTGTGTGCAGCCTTTTCTTGATTCGTCGCGTTCTCTGCAAGCGGTGCTACTCCTTCCTTCACAAGATCCCAAAGATCTTGATAACAGAAAACCACATTAATCTGCTTGCACCAATTCTCATAATTATCTTTCTTGAGAATCAGAAGGCTCGCCGGAAAGTGCCCGTTCGGATGATTCATCGCCATCACGATTTTCCTTCCTTGAATCGCAACCGGAGCTCTAGATACCAGATGTTGGAATTAACTCAAAACCTTTTGAGAATTCCTATTAAATCTTGATCTCAAGATTGTTAACAATCACACGCAATGGCAACGAAAAGAAAAATTGAGAAAGAAAGAAAGAGAAAAGAGAAATAGTAGCGTTGGAGAAGAAGATGAAAACTGTAGAATTCTTTCTGCCCATAAACTGTGGAAACTTTCAATATTCACTTGCACCTGGAAACTGTGAATTATCAAACTTGATTATTACAATGATAAGGGTTCCTCCCTATTTATATATTTAGGTTAACTTGCATCTCAAGCTAAAGCCCAAACTATAAAAGCCCAAAAATATCTAATCTAAGCTTTTTAAATCAAATCTGATCTTTCTAAATCAAATCTAATCTTTCTAAAACAATGAATTACATATTTAACACCCATATCCATTTTGTTAGTTTTTACTCTACTTGTTATGGGTAAATTTTGCGAGTACCCGCTGGGGATGGGTCTAATTGTCATCCCTACTTAAAAATCTAGCTTGCCCCGCCAAAGTGACAGGTTGGTGGTCGGCGGGCTTGCCTGCCTATTTTTTTTTTATTTTTTTTTTCATTTTTAATAGATCAATAGGTGTTTTTTACATTTCAATTAGATTTTTCACTTTTTTTTTAGAATAATATTTTTTATAAAACATCTTTAATGATCATCTACAAATTATAATGTCTTAAAAGACTTTGATGCCTCTGGTATATACTTGACATGATATTACCATCAAAATTATATCATATATTAAGAAAGACATCTTGAATTTTTATTCGAAAAAGATCATCAACTTCTTGTTTTTTGCTTCATCATGTTTTAATTATTCTTCATCCTTACTTTGCTTAAAATCTTTAGGATCAAATCAGAAAGATTTTGATTAGGTAGAGTATATGTCTCAAGGGATGTTGATTGCAAATCAAAATGAGACATAAATTAATCTACCAAATATCCAACAATATAACGCAATGAATTGCCAAGTTGTATAATAGCTTTCCATAAGTTGTATACAACTTTCATAGTACATACATACCAAAATTATCCATATATATTTCAAGAAACAAGACATTCTGATATATTTTTAACAAACTATATTTGAAATCAACAATTGAATTACCATCTTAAACAATAACAATAGCAAACAGATATTGAAGAAATCAAGTATAAGTACAATTGAAGAAAATACAAAGAGTATTTTATTGTAGTTAGAAAACTCTCATTTGAGTAAGATTTAAAAAACATTTGAATATGTATATTGTTTTCTTGTTTTTTTCCATAAAAAAAAGAAATATATATATATATATATATATATATATATATATATATATATATATATATATATATATATATATATATATATATAAATGAATTTGAATTAAATGTGGTATGTTTGAGTGTTTGATAACTAAGTTGGTGGACCAAACCCCACTTTTTTTACGGGCTTAAGGTGGGATGGACTGCATAGATAGACTGATACAAAATCGCAATCCAACCCATCATTTTAATCAGATGTGCGGGTTGGCCTGACAGACTACGACCCGTTTTATCATCCTTAATTGAGCAGTGTAATCCTTAATTGATTAATGTAATTTCTCGATCAGTGTTTGTTTTTTATCATGGATTATTGATTGAGTTGAAGTATCCCTAATAATTCTTCTTAAACTATTTTGCTTATAAAATAAATCAAACAAATTGTGAGTTTTATCATTTAAAAAATTCCCTTCCTCTAACGGTTCCACCAATACAATATTACAATTTTTTATAAATCATTGTCAAGACATAATCCTTCTAATTACGTATTCCAATGATTTGTTTAGCATATTATATTCATTTGCAGTAAATCAACTGCACTATAAATTTGTAACCAAAACTAAAACTTTAATGTGATTATTCTCTTTTGCAGACTATGTCTTTGGCATTTACGAAGGTAAGGCTTCTATTTCATAGATTCATTTTTGCATAATATTATAGCTTGCATGATGATTACCTCTTTTTTCTTGTTGTCCACATATGCCATAAATAATCTCTTTCTTTTTCTTTTTTTTAAATGAGAAATGTTTGTTATTATTTTGTTTTCACATTACAAAATAAAAAGTTGCAAAAAATATTTCAAAAAATATAGTCTAGTTTTGCGAAACTTACTGTGCCACATTCTTTTGTATTATTATTGTCATTTAAAAAGTATTTTTTTTATAAATATTTGTTTTAACAAATGCATCAAGTAATTTATATTATATTCTCTTTATAAGTTGAGAAATATCATTTAGGTGTTAAATATTTTATTAATTTTATATATTTTTTTAGTATACTGTAAATTTATAAATATATTGTTTTAAGCTTATATAGAATAGAAAACTTTATCAATATTGTAGTCAGGATTATTCGTACAAAAAATATTATGAAATATTATTTGAAATTTTTCCATTGATATCAAATAGAAGAGTAAAATATCATCATATCATCCTATAATAAAAGTAACATTAAGAAAATTTATTTATAAAAAAATATATTATCAATCAAGAGAGTGAAATTTTATTTTAAAAAATAGATTATTTTAAGTATAAAATGATGTTATGTGGTATTGATAATATCAAATTATGCATTAACAAAATAAATAAATAAAATATGTATAGAGAACCATTGCAATTTATAAAAACTTTTTTTTTTTAAAATCAACATCATTTAATATTTTTTGCCCCCACTTTAAAATTATTCTAGATTCGTCACTGTTTCTCGCATATGAAAATATAGAATTTTCTTAAAACTAATATAATTTAGTCTTTTCTTTTATAATCGTCTTCTATAGGTATAGTAAAAACAACAATAGCATTACTCTTTCAATAAATAATTTAGAACAAGAAGTTTACTTCATGCATCCCTTCTTGTTTAATCTTTCGTACATTCCTTTTACTGCTGGTATACGAGTGCATTAACTTAGTTCCAGCTTTCTTGTATTTTTTTTCTTATATGGCTGTGAGTGCATCAACTTAGTCCAGTATCATTCTTGATGCATCTCATTTTCCTTTCATTTTCATCAGTTTCATTTAGTTTTTATTTTAGGGTTCTATTATTTTCTTTTCGAGTTTACCTTGATTGGATCCCTAAGATGGAGATATCAAGTTAGTTAAGGTTAAAGTTTGCTACTAATTAGTAGTCAAGTCACCTTGTTGTATATAAATAGATATTCTTTGTAATTTAGTTTCACTACTTTTCAATTCTAATAATACAATTACTTCTATTTTACTCTCTCTCTCTCTCTCTCTCTCTCTCTCTCTCTCTCTCTCTCTCTCTCTCTCTCTCTCTCTCTCTCTCTCTCTCTCTCTCTCTCTCTCTCTCTCTCTCCACTAAAAGTGTCTCACGCACTAACAAATTGGTATCTAGAGCTCCTATTAGATTCTTGATCGTGTTTTCAAGAATCACATGTAGGTGATCGTGTTTTTGGGATTGTGAGTAGTTAATCAATCGCTGTAGAGATGAACAGTGGCAATGGTATTCCTAATTCTTGACGGAAAAAATTGGATTCGATGGAGGAAACAAATGCAACCTTTATTTGGCTTTTAAGAAACCCTTGAAGTGGTTACGAATGGTGTTCCTGATCTTGTTGCAAATGCAACTGAGGCTCAAAGAATAACCCAAAAGGAATTGAAGAAGAAAGACTGCAAGACTGTGTTTTATATTCAATCGGCGGTAGATGCAACAAAATTTGATCGGATTTCTCATGTTGAATCGGCAAAGGAGGCATGGGATATTTTTGTCAAGTATTACGAAGGAAGGGAGAAGGTTAACATCGTCAAATTGCAGATGTTGCGAAGGAAGTATGAATTATTGCAGATGAGAGAAGAAAAGATTGCAAATTATGTCTCGAAGGTGCATAATCTTGTCCATATCATGAAAGGTTGTAGTAAAAACCTAATTAATAAGATGATGGTTGAGAAGGTATTGCGTACATTGACCTCTCACTTTGATCACGTTATCGGTTCTATTCAAGAATCCAACAATCTTGAAACCATGAAATTGGAAGATTTGGTTGGTTCGTTGGAGGCACATAAGATGAGGATTGTCAAAAGAAAAGGCGTTCAAGATTCGATATAAGCACTACATGCTCAGACATGGAAAAGACACGGTGGTTCCAACAAGTTCAAGGGCAAAGGAGACAAGACTCAGAGCAAGAAGTCTTGGCCGAACCCTCAAAAGCATAAGGTCGATGATAGGGCTTCTGAATCCTCGAAAAGTGGGTAAGGATACTCCTATCAGAAAGACAAAGAGAAAAAGGGTGTACAATGCTATAACTGTGAAAGTGGGGTCATTTGCCCAAGAATTATTGGTACAATAAATACAAGGGAGCGACAAAAGGAAAGGAGGAAGGAGCGAAGCTTGCACGCCCAGATTAAGATGATTATGAAGATATGGTGATTATGGCTGCAGTTGCAGATGACCACGTCGACTCCAAGATCTGGTTCCTCGACTCGTGCTGCTCAAATCACATGACTGGTCAAAAAGTGTGGTTGGCAGATTTCAACTCTTCGAAAAAAAAAAGCAAGGTCAAACTTGTTGATAATAGCTCGTTGCAACCAAAAGGTACTGGCGACATAGATATTCAAATGAGCAATGAAGGAAAAGATATGATCAAAGATATACTCTATGTACCTAGAATGAAGTGCAATATGCTAAGTGTTGGACAACTGGTCGAAAAAGGTTTCTCATTGATTATGAAAGATAGAGCCTTGGAATTGTTTGACACTCAAAATAATTTGGTCTTAAAATCTCCTTTGTCGAAGAATAGGACATTCAAGACCATTATCAGTTCAACTGAAGTACAATGTCTAAAAACTATTGTCGACCATAAGCATAGTTGAGTGTGGTATTTGAGTTTTGGACAATTGAACTTTCGATCACTCAATCAACTGATTACTCAAGATATGGTAATTAGTATACCAAGTCTTGAGATGCCCGACAAACTCTATGAAGGTTGCTTAGTCAGAAAGCAATCCAGAAAGTCTTTTGTTTCCAATATTCCAATGAGATCCTCTTGCATATTAGAAGTACTACATTCAGATGTATGTGGCCTATTTGAGGATCATACCATTGTTGGAAATAGTATTTTGTCTCACTTGTCGAAGAGTATAGTCGAAAGCTTTTGAGTTCTTAGAATTTATTGATATATGTCTATTTGGAAGGTTCTTCTTTGCCTTCTCCTTTACATTTGTTGACTTTGGTGCAACTTATCTCTGGGACTTCTAAGGTAGTTGAGAAGGCATTTGCTTCAAAACTTTTAAGGGAAACTAAATTGATGGGTTGCGAATATCTTTTGAGTGATGTGGTTGAGTTGGAGAAATTCATGTCTTTATAAAGGAAAGATATAAATATAATAGTGGCTCATGTCTCAAGGGATTGGGGTCGGTGTTAATGTGTTCCTTTAATATTAGGGGTTTAGGGGGGAGAATTAAGATAAGGAAGGTGAAAGATCTTGTTATCTCAAAGACTTTGGAGTTTTTGGCTATCTAAGAGATTAAACTCCAAGTTGTGTCTGACTCCTTGGTTCATCCCTTATGGGAAAATTCTTACTGTGATTGGAGCTTTAGACCGAATGAGGGTAATAATGACGGCCTTCTTTAGATTTGGTGTTGTGCGAAAGGAAATGCCCTTAGTTCTTTCTCAGGACCAGGTTCTCTTGGTGTTTGTCTAGAATGAGAATCCTCTAAACTGGTCTGCTTCATTGTCAGTGTTTACTCTAAGTCCTTGTTGGCTGATAAAAAGGAGATGTGGGCCAAACTCTGCTCCTGTAAGGCAAACCTTAGGAGTAATATTTGGTGCCTCTTGGGAGATTTTAACTCTGTTTTCTCTCCTAGCGAGAGAATGGGGGGTAGGGGCTTCTCAAATTTGTCTAGTTCTCTAGATTGTGTTGAATTCTCTTCTTTTATTTCTCAGATGGGCCTCCTGGATCTTCCCTTCTAGGTAGAAATTTTAGCTAGTTTTAGCCTAACGGTGGGGCGGTCAGTCGTCTTGATAGGATTTTGGTCTCCAATGGTTGGTGGGATAGTTGGGGTGTTTTTACCCAAAAGGCTCTCCCCGGAGATGTCTCTAATCATTTTCCTATCATTCTTAAGTGTGACAATTAGTTGTGGGGCCCTAATCCCTTCCGCTTCAACAACCATTGGCTATCTCACCCTAATTTCTCCAATTTGGTCTTGGACTCGTGGTCATCCTCCTTTAATCAGGGCTGAAGGGTTTTTGTCTTAATTAGGAAACTTAAATCCCTTAAAGATTCTCTTAAAAGTTGGAATAAATGGATATTTGGTAATCTGGACTTCCAAATTGAGTATCTTAGTGTTGTGATATGAGATTTGGATGTGTTGGCTAACCAAAGGCCCCTTTCTACTGTGGAGGTTGACTCTCGGTCCAAATCCTTCATTGATCTTTGGGATCTTCTCAAGTTAAAAGATTATCAATTAGCCTAGAGATTAAAATCCAAATGGTTAAAGGAAGGACATTCTAACAATGTGTTCTTTCATGCATCCATTAAGAGTAGGGCCAGAAGGAACTCCATTCTAGCTCTTAAAGTGGGTGATGTTTGGGTTGAAGGGGTGGTCGATATCCGACATGAGAAGTTTTTTTTACTTCTCTAGAAAGTTTAAGGAGCTGAATCTTGCCGAGCCTATGCTAAACAGTGTTCCTTTTCCCTCATTGTCTGAGGATGATAATATGATTTTGACTTCTTTATTTTTGTTTGAGGAGATAGACGGGGCTCTCTCTCAATTCGAGGGAAATAAGTGCCCTGGACCGAATGGGTTTAACTCCTCTTTCTTTAAGTGCTTTGGCATCTTTTGAGATGTGATGTAGCGATTACGTTTGATGGGTTTAACAAGTTTGTTGTGCTCCTCCATAGCTTTGCCTCTTATTTTATGACTCTTATCCCTAAGGTTAAGAATCCTTCACTCCATAGTGATTTTCGGCCTATTTCCCTAGTCAGTTCTCTTTATAAGATTCTAGCCAAAGTTCTGGAAAAGAGATTAGAGGAAATTATGGGAAATCTTATTTGTCCCAACCAGTCTGTTTTCCTTAAGGGTGGGTTGTTAGTGGATGGTGTGGTTGCGGTCAATGAGCTGGTTGATTTAGACAAACATTCAAACAAGTCTTGTCTTATCTTTAAAGTTGATTTTGAGAAAGACTATGATTTAGTTAGTTAGATCTTCCCGGATTATATGCTGATTAAATTTGGATTTAATGATAAGTAGAAATCTTGGATTAGAACTTGTTTCTTCTCTGGTAATCTATATGTGTTGGTGAATGACTCCCCAACTCAAGAGATTAAGATCCAAATATGTTTTAAGCAGGGGGAAACTTTAGCCCCTTTCTTTTTCTCTATCTGGATGAAGGCCTAAGTGGGTTGTTTCAAAGGGCTAAAGAGATTAGTCTTTTCTTTGGTGTTAAAGTCGAGTCCTCCTTCTTAGTGATTACTCACCTCATGTATGCTAATGATACCATTATCTTCGCGGATCCTTCGGTCAAGAATTTTTGGACTATCAAAGCTATTATGAGAGGTTTTGAGCTTGCTTATGGTTTTGGAGTTAATTTTCATAAGAGTAGTCTTATTGGGATTAATGTTGATCCCTTATTTCTAGAGTTACTTGAGGGTTTTCTCCATTGTAAGATTAAGTCTCTTCCGTTTCATTAATTTGGCATTGTTGGTTGGACCTAATCCTATGATGAAAACCACCAGGGAACCCTGTCATGGTGCAAAAAATACCCGGGCGTTCGCATGCTCGAAATAATAACAGAGTTGCTACCGAAATTTATTTATTCCAAGAGGAAAGGGAAAATATCGATAAAACCCTTAAACAACTTGGTTATGCGGGGGAAGGTATTAGCACCTCTCACATACGTTGTACTAAATGGGAACCATTTAGTTAGCTTTGCGAAAAGAATGTAAGCTTTCATTATTTGTTTTCTTCTAGTTATTGAAATGTTTAAAGGAGAAAAGAAAGAAATAAAAATAAGTTTTTTTATTAGGGTACTTGACAAGATTGCGAGTCCTGCTCCTACGTATCCTCAGGTGCAATAGGGAATTCAAATCTACGAAGTTCTTTGCAAGACAAATGTATTTTTGGGTTTTTTATTATAGTGGTTGACGAGACGTTGAATCTGGCTCCTACGTATCCCCAGGTGCGATGAGGAACTCAAAGTTATGTAGTTCTTGGTAGAAAACCATGTATGTGATGGTTGATTTTAGTGAACTAATGCCTATTTCACATTCTAGCAGTTAAATGTTGGTTATATTCTCGCGTGTGGGAGGCTTAAGCGTTCGTTTGTATCATGGTAGAAAAAATAAAATATTATTCATTTATGAAAAGGTTTTGGCATCAAGCGGGGGCAAGAAAAGATAGTCTGATTGGTTGGATTATTTTTTAGTGGATGACGAGTGCTTAGATGCTAAAGCCAAACGACTTGTATCCAAATACTCGGGGAGAAAAGAGGCGTAGGCCCAATTAAACCTTTTTCATCCGATTTTATTATAAAATTTGTGAAACGAAGTGAGCCACGATCCCTCAACGGAAGATAAGCACTTGAATGGTCAAGCTATACGGCTTTTATCCGAATACTTATGGAAGAAAGAGGCATACACCCAATAAGTCCTTTTTCATCCACCAAGGAGTGAACTAAACTCGGTTAATTATTGTATTTTGAATGAAAGACGAGTATTCGGATGGTCAAGCTATACGGCTTGTATCTAACTACTCAGGGAAGAAAGAGGAATATGCCCAATTATTTGTGAAATAAAGATCCCTCAAGTTTTGATTGTAAAAGAGGTTTGGTACCAATCGGGTCAAGATTCCTTAAAGATGACGGGAACTTGAATTTAAGTGAGTTATTAAGTTTTGAACAGATGATGAATATTTGAATGGTCAAGCTATACGACTTGTATCCAAATATTTGGGGAAAAGAGATGCATATGCCAAACTAGTCCTTTTACATCCATTTGACGTGAAAAAGATTTAATCGAGTTTAAAGTGTGTAAAATGATTTGAGTTTGCAATGTGAAAAGGTTTTGATTTAATTATGAAACGGTTAACGAACGCGAAAGCATAACGTAAGTGCGTGAGTTGAGTTGGCGTGCGTGAATTGTAACGCGAAGTTGCGAATTGTAACACAAGGTCGTGAGTTGTAACGCGAGGTCACAAATTATAACGCGGGGTTGCGAATTCTAACACGAGGTCGCGAGTTTTAACGCGAGGTAGCGGTTTGTAACGCGAGGTCGTAAATTGAAACACAAGGTCACGAGTTCAAACATGAGGCTGCAGATTGTAACGTGACAAATGTTATTGTACGAATTGAGTTCTCGTGCGTAATAGTGTAGCGCCACGTAAAGAATTGTGCAAGGCATCATGCCGAACGTAAGCTGACAGCAAGAAAAATAAACATGCATACACAACATAATCGTAGCCAACACACGTTTATCGCAATCGAATCAAAACACACAACACGTAAATCATGTATTGAGTTAACACGAGCGGATTCGTATAACATGCGATTTGAGCTAACGTGCACAATGGCATAACGCAACGCAACAGATCTTACAAGACATATCGCCGCATAAAAAAACACAACCAAATGACAACAAACAAACAATGCCGAACGCGAGTAACATGCTCAGATCTGATTCCAACACAACGGAAACCAAAACGGTAGCACATACAAAAAAACGCAGCACATATATGAATAGAGTGGCATCGCATTATATGAAGCAAATCGTGCACGTACGAAAGTAATAAATAAAATAGAAACAACATTGAATCAAATAAACTGAACCAACATAGTTAATAAAAAATAAAATCAGAGACAAGAAACCAAGTTCACACCACAACCTTATCATCCAAACTTGAAAATAATCACACGACCATTACCTACGACGTAAACACAACATCAGGAAATAGCTGCTATGAAATCAAATCTTTTATAGAGCTGGCGTTACCAACGTGATATTGAGGTAAATCTGACGTGGAAGAGAGTGAATGAAGTGAGGCAAACTGTTGTCACTGTGGCGGATGTCAGAGTGATAATGGCAGGAGCGCAGTGGTGGTGTTGCATCGGCGTATGAGTGAATAAAAAAGGGAGATGTGTGGTGGTTCTATTGTTGTTGCGGTGGTGTAGTGAGGAGTTTAAGCGGAGGTTTTGTGTGATGATGTCGTGATGGTTGAGCAGAAGTGACGGAGAAGAGAAAGAGAGAGAGGTTGTTTGAGGTGAAATGGAGAGGTGGTGTTTTTGAAGAAGGAAAGGCGAACTTTGGATCATAAGTGAGTGGTTGTGTGAACGGTTGATGGTGGTTCGTCGGTAAGGTTGATGAAGGTGAATCTGTCGATGAAGGTTGAGGAATCTCACGGGGAATATTTAGACAGGGAAGAGAGTCGAGAGGTTGAAGAAGACCTTCACCTCTCTTCAATTTTTGTTTTATTTATTATTCCTCTTTTGTGAGATCAGAAAATGAGTGCGTAGATGTGAGTAGGAGCTGATGGTTTCTTCTCTGCCTTGGCCATTCTTGCTTTATCTATATATACTACTAATTTAGGATTGGGGATGTTCCCTTATCCCAAAGTTTTAAAGGCGTTTTACCAACTTCCAAACGCACAATGGGAAAGTGGGAGAGTTAGTTCAATGAGTTAAGGATATGATTTCTTAGGATCTTAGATGGAGAAGATATTTTTTTGGTTATGAGGAGGCCATGGTCTCCGGCTTATTCTCAGTTCTTCAGCATGTTCATCTTAATGTGTAGAACGATAAGTGGGCTTGGAGACATAACAAAGAGTGTATTTATTCAGTGGCCTCCACGTATGGTCTCTAGGTGCAACTTTTTTCTCCATCTCTTAGTCAGGGTGCGTGGGATGTCATTATCCTTCCCCTTATTTGGGATGGTTGGACCCTATCTAAAGTAAAAGTGTTTTCGTGGCAGCTCCTTCAGGATATATTTCCCTCTAATGAGAATATTTTCAAGTGAAAGGTTATTGTTGATCCAGAGGGTATCTTTTGTTGCATGTGTGAAGGATTTTTTGAGTCTAATTCCCATTTGTTTGTTACCTTTAACTTAGCCTCCAATATCTGGTATAAGATTTTTAGATGGTTGGGAGTCTAGGGTGTCCTCGCTAGGGACCTTAACACCCTCTTTGAGTTCTCTCGATCACTTGGTTGGTGCATAATAATATGTTGTTCTCTGGTATCCAAACAAAATTGAAGGAAGTGGAGGAGAAAACTATCTTTTTTTGCCTGTAATTGGTTTTTGTCCAGGTCTTCTGTGAACTCAACCTTGCTCTCAAATTGGCTTGAGAATCCCATCCTCTAAATTCATTATTAGCGGTTCGTGAAGTTGGTCCCTATCTTGAGGTATGATGTGGTGTGACTGTAGCGGGTGCCTTTTGCTCTGTTGTTGTTGGGGTTGGTAGTCTGATCTCTAATTTGGTTCTCAACTGGGGAGAACCCTTGTTCTTAGTTTTCGTTTTGGAGTTTGCTTTTGTTGTTCGCTTTTCGCCTTTGTGTTTTTTTCTCTTTTTTGTTGTTGGTTTTTGTCTGTGGTATTCTTTGTGTCAATTTGTTGTTTTTGTACTTTGGAAAATTTCCCCCCTTTATTTATCTTATTATTTTTGTCTTTTAAAAAAATGTTTAGGTAAAATATTCATTGTGGGTACCATATTTAATATATATATATATATATATATATATATATATATATATATATATATATATATAAGATTTGTTAACGTAGACTCACTTGTTTTTATGAAGATTTATTTTAGTAACCTTTAACTAAAAATTCTTTAAATACACCTTAATTAAGGTGCATGTTACTAAAACACACCTTCATAAAAACAAGTGGGTGTATTATAACAAATCTCTATGAGATTTACTATAATATTCCCACTTGTTTTTTTTATAAAATTGTGTTTTAGTAAGCTATAATTAAAAAATGGTTAAATACACTCTAAGGTGCATGTTGTTAAAATAAACATTCATAAAAACAAATGGATATATATATATATATATATATATATATATATATATATATATATATATATATATATATAAAAGAGGTAAGCTAAAACAGAGAAATATATGTAGTGTTCTCTGTTGGGGGGCTAAAACTATTCTACCGTAAAATAATAATACCTTTACGAAAACTATCTAATCAAGTAAAATATGCATTCATTTGATTTTAGTGATTTTGATTAAAAACCAATACTAAATTTAATAAACTATTCTAAATACATCTTAGTCATCTATGTAACACTCCTGAAAATGGTTTAAAAACATTACTATTTAGAATGATAAATTATTATAACTCTCTTTCATTTTTTATGACGAATTAATTATATGTCATGTATTGTAGGACTTCGGGAGTTCACAAGCATGCATAAGTTAAGCAATAGAATATCAAATACTTACAAATGTGCAGGAAAAGTTACAGGAAGATATGTTCTCCCATTCATGACCATTAGGATTATATTTGGCATCATATTTTTTTCTATGTTGTTGATCTATACATATCGAAGAAGACATTCATCGATATATGAAAATATTGAAGATTTTCTACAAGGTAATACTCTCATGCCAATAAGGTATTCATATAAAGAGATAAAGCAGATGACAAAGGGTTTCAAGGTAAAATTGGGTGAAGGAGGCTATGGAGATGTGTATAGGGGTAAGCTAATAAGCGGACCATTTGTAGCCATTAAGATGTTGAAGATAAAATCAAATGCAAATGGGCAAGAATTCATAAGTGAAGTTGCAACAATAGGAAGAATATATCATTCAAATGTGGTAAGACTCATTGGATATTGTGTTGAAGGATTAAAACGTGCTCTTGTTTATGAATACATGCCCAACGGCTCTCTTGATAAATATATATTCAACAAAGAAGAAGTTATTTCTTTAACTTACAATCAAATACATGAGATATCTCTTGGAATAGCCCGTGGAATTTCTTATCTACATCAAGGGTGTGATATGCAAATTTTACATTTTGATATTAAGCCTCATAATATTCTTCTTGATGAAAATTTCATCTCCAAAGTTTCAGATTTTGGTCTTGCAAAGCGTTATCCTATTGACAAGAGTATTGCCACTTTGACAGCCGCAAGAGGAACAATTGGATACATGGCTCCTGAGTTGTTCTACCAAAATATTGGAAGAATATCTCATAAAGCCGACGTGTATAGCTTTGGGATGCTTTTGATTGAAATGGCTAGTAGGAGAAGAAATTTGAATTCACACGCGGAGCATTCAAGTCAACTCTACTTTCCCTTTTGGATTTATGAACAATTGGTTAAAGATAGGGAGAAAGAAATGGAAGATGTTATCAAGGAAGAATTTAATGATGTTTTGAAGAAAATGTTCATGGTTGCCCTTTGGTGTATACAATTAAAACCTATTGATCGACCTTCAATGAGCAAAGTCGTGGAGATGCTTGAAGGAGATATTGCAAATATTGAAATGCCTCCAAAGCCTGTATTATATCGACGTGAAACAATTCAAGAGAATCTTGATACCGGATCAAAGGAAACTGAAACAGATATTGGCTCTACCAGTTATGTGGAGGAAGTTGAAAGCAATTCGTTGTTAAAGTATTCTGCTTGATAATCACAAGTAATTAGTTTTGTTTTGATGTCTTATGGCGTAATATATCAATGTACTGTTTGCGTTTTTGTTTGTCTGTAAAATATGAAATAAGAATTTGTGAGTTTCGTTACTAATATGTAAAACCATACATATTATTTTCAGTCACATTGAACTCAATCATCATGTGTAATATTTATGCTTATCATTTAGATCCATTTTCTTATCAGAACATTTTAGAATTTGGTGCTTTTATTTAAAACAAAGTGAAAATAACGAGGGTTGTTTCATCTTAGATATGTCGGTGGTTGTTGTTAAATGTCACATGGAAAGTAAAGGTAGAACATGTAACGTTACATTTTTCCTGCACTAAGTGGTAATGTTTCAACTATAACTTGTGTTATACTTGTGTATGATTTGAGGGAATTTTGTACTAGGTAGAAAGAAACTTTTACCTTAGAAAGTTACTTGCTACCCTTATTATATTCACTCAATGTTGTTTATGGTAAAATTTACTACGAAAATCGAACCGAATCAAATTATAATAACAATTCATTCGAATTGAATCGAATTATTTTAATTTGTTCAGAGTCGAACTAAACCACACGTTACAGGGTTGGTACACCAGTTTGAATTATGAACCGTACTGAATCGTTGCTGAATAGTTTTTTTCTTAAATCATTTGTCAAGGTAAATTGAACATTTTTTTTTTACTTTTTATAATAAAAAGTTATTTTAAAATTTTCATTTTTTCCATATTTTTTTGTTAATAAACTTATTTTTATATAATTTTTATCACTATTGTGCAATATAAATGTATTTAAATTTGAGCCTATTTAAATTAAAATATTTAACCTTTAAAAAAATTAATATAAAATTATATATTAACGAATATCATATTTTTTAAATATATATTTAAATTAGTCATCTAAAATCAAATTAGACTTCGCCTAATTTACCTTGAGATCAGATTAATTTTTTCTTAAAAAAATCGATTCAAACCATATTTTAAACACTAATTATTTTACTTTTTGTTGTATTTACTGCATTTACATTTAACTTTCTTGTTATTTTACATTTCTTAATTATAATATTTACAAGTTATTTGAGTCCTAAGTCATAACATGAACCAATAAGCCTATCAATTAAAAACTCTAAAATATTTAAATTAAATTCTATATTAATTATAAATTTATTTTTTAAATTGATAAAAATATTGTAAACAATAGTGAGCTGATAATTAAATATTGAATATAAAATCGAGCATATGTGATCCACGCACTTCTGTTGTTGAAGTTACATTATTGGTTTAAACAATAAAGATCTTTTGGTAACGACTAAGTGAGTGTAATTTTGCTAAGAGAAATTGGATCCACCATCATCTATAAATAGATGGTCATTCTGCAAGTCATATTTTTGTCAATTTTGTCAATTTTTCAGCCAAACTTTTTCATGTTTTTATCTATACTACTCCCAAGTCATATTGATTATCCTAAAAACTTCTTTGACTATCCCATTACCAATTACATTTATCTTCTTGACACTTTCAACGAGTATACTTAACAACCTAATTAAAGTGTTGACCCATGATGAAGAAAGTCCAATATGATTTTCAAAAGTCAAAGACCAATGAATCGAGGCTAAGATATCATCTAAAATTAACCACCTGATGACATGTGTCACAAAAAAGAAAGTTGTAGGACCTCTGGAACAACAATGGACCCTAGAAAAACAACTAATCAAGGTAAATGAATGAAAAAGGTCCGACACATCACAAACCAAATGATATTCTTACAAAATTCTTTTTGGACATTTATTCCATCGAACATGTTCTAAGTCTCCAAAACCCTAGAGCCCGACCATAAAAAGGAAGACATGATGTTAAATAAAGGTACACATTTTTCTAACCTAAAATTTCTCTTACTTGCGATAGTCACTAATTTGGGCATCATAGTATTTGCAAGTATACCCTCATACGTCAGATCGGGACATCTCAAGACAGCAGTTCTTCAACCACAAACTAAAATACACCATTGAATTTGGATTTATAACTCAAAAATTGAACACCTAAGGTTCTTCACGAGATCTATGGCAGCATATAACAAAGATGGTATTCAACAGAGCATCTTAAACAAATTTCTTGCATATATACAACACAAACCTAACAGAAGAAGTCTCCCCAAGCTGAAGAGGAAAGCGAGGGATGCAAGTTCCCCCCCTTTCATTCGCCAACACTCTAGAGAAATATTCAACTTATGGGATGTCATCTTTACCACAACTTGCGTCGATGGGAAATTGTGTTCTACTTGGGAGGATTTACCAATAAATTCCTCCATAGTGTACAAGAATGAACTTTGTTCTGATACTTCATCGTATTTGGCGATCCACTTCACTCTTATGGAACTAATTTATTTTCCTCAATAAAATATATCATGAATTTGTACCCTTTGAAGACTCATTAGTAAGCGAGAAACTATCATTGTCATTTTATGACGACAAACTAATTAACAACATCCCAAACCACTATGAACCCGTCCCTATCAGAGAGTTAATAGTAGGACATGACATTCGGCGCATCATGTATGTAGAAATATACAATAATTTGATAGTGGAATCGATACTAAAAACCTATAAGGGAGGGGAACTCCATGGTTTGGATGGTATTGTCACAAAACTCTCACTACAAGGAATTTTCCATATAGTAAAGAATGCCTATGCTAACGACATTTAATAAAAATGGGTATATCACTTCCATATTGTGAAAAATACTGTTGTACTTTTCCTTTATTTTTCAGACTCATTCTTAAAATTACAAGCTTCCGTTTATTTTTTATTTTCACTTTTTATCTTTTCATTCCCCCCCTCCAATTTCTTTTGTGTCTCAATTTTTATTATTTTTTTCGTCAAAACTTTCCCTCTTTGTTCCAGCTTCTCTTTTGGCTACCCTAATCTCCCTTTTCCTTTCTATGATTTTCTAAATTATTACGGTTTCACACCCACTCAACTCTCGCTCTCAATTGATTTTTAGTCTTCTGATGTCCTCGATCTCACTATCATTCCTCTCTATTTCTCTATCTTAGTCGTTTTACTTACTCTCTCATTGTGGTCATCGTCACCACCGCTTCATTCGTCTTCCTCTTATTTTATATCATGTAAACCTATTTCACTATGATATTTTCGAAAAAATTTCTTGCATAACTCGATTTTTTGTTTCAGAGGAATAAAGAAGCATTGTGCTAGTGATTTTACTTTATATATATATATATATATATATATATATATATATATATATATATATATATATATATATATATATATATATATATATCATTATTTTAGATCCTGGAAAAAAATCTTTTAATATGTGTTTTGAATGATCTTTGATTTTTTTTTCAATATTCAATTACCTATACAGTTAATTGTTTGAAGAAAAAAAGGTAAACCAAACGGGTTGGATTCAATGCTTTTGAAGTTACAACACTAAGAAGATCGCAAAGAAGAAAGTGGAGGAAGTGCAAGATATGCATGATGTTATCAAAGCAAATCTAGGTAGCTACTGTTGTTTATCTTGTAGATTTGGGAGGAAAAAAGCCATTTTTGGTTTGTGATAGTGTTACCTCAAATTTTCGACATAAGCCTTGATGGTAATGATTTGACAATTTGTTTAAGATTGTTTGATTGAATTAGGTTTTTACTTAGGTCGAAATGGTCATTCAACCATGAAATCAGAATAGGAATTTTTTTGACGAAGCAATTCCATCAAATGATATTGGTTACTTTGGTCAAAATTCCAAGTACTTAGTCAAAGACCATGGATTTGGTAGCTTCAAGACCTAGTGAAATTTGGAGTTTCCAAAGTAATCACTCCACGCGGTCAAACAAGGCATAAGCAGATAAGATCAAACAATTATTCTAGAACACGTGAAAGCATGTCGAGAATAGAGATTGCATGGAGACAAAGACATGGTGTAATTTGCTAAGTCGACCGTTACAGACAAATGTGTTATGACTAGTATATAAGTAGTGCTCACTTGTAGTTTTCGGGGTCCGCAATTTTACACAAATTCTATAAACTCAAAGTATCCAAGTGTCTAGTGAGAAAAAAATGATTTGAGAATGTATGTATTTGTGTTCCATTACATGAATTAAATTATGTACTTTTATCATTTACTGCATTTTTATTTACTGCATTGAAAGTTTTTTTACTTTCGACTTCAACTTCAAATGTATTCAAAACTCATATTTTTTTGCACAATATGTCATGGGATCTTTTCGAGTTTAATCCCTTAAGTGAAATCAAACATGTTTTTGTTTACTAAATTTCAAGGTAAACACATTGGCACACCCGGTGGGACTCTTTGTGCGAAAGCTTACATTTTTCATTTAAAAATTTGCATTAAGTTCTTGATTTATAAAACTTCTCAAATTTTTTAGTGTGCATGAGATTGAGGAGTGGTGGGATGACTAAAAAAGATGTTAGAAAACCATTTAAGAGATACGTTAGGAGAATGGTTAGTCCCAGAAATAACAATGGAGAACAATTGACCAGTAGAACAGGGGCAGGCACAGTCGTTGTAAATTCGACTAAACCAACCACCTTCATAGACAGCACGATAGCCATACCATCGACTATGCAAGAAGGAGTGAGATTCTCCCCTTTAACAACGCAGAGTCACTCTGTGACTCCTAGACAAACTATCGCAAGTGACTTCTGGCCTTTCTCCACAAGTTTCATAATGCTTATGCCTAGTCGTGAGCAACCTTATGGCATGCCAACATCAATGATGAAAGCCTTGCATGCGATTGCTTCGACATTTGTTGACAAGCATAGTGAAGGTGAGGAAAATACACAAGAAAGGGGATTGAATTGTGTTCTCCAAATTGGTTACTACTTCATAATAGATTCCAGATTCCAAACAAAGGTTCAAAACCTAATAACAGTTGCAGCAGATATCAACAGAAGTAAACAAATAGATAAAGAACAAAACAGATTTAACTTGGTTCCTCTCAAACTGAGAGTAGTCCAGTCTCCTTGCAGCGCAAGAGATTTTCCACTATAATTAAAACATGATTATAATTTATTATGCATATAAGCATAAGACTTTTCTTTCCTCAGACCCTCAGCCCGAGACTTACTTCTTAAACCCCTCAGGTTCAAGACTTCTTGCTTTGATTTCACGAATCCAAGACTTCCTTGCTCAAGCCCCTTAGGCCCAAAACTTCCTGCTTAGACCCTCAAGTCCAAGATTTCCTGCTAAGGTTCCCCGAACTCAAGACTTCCTGCTTAAGCCCCTCAAGCTCAAGACTTCCTTGCTCAGACTGCAACCTAAGACTTCCTTTCTCAGGTTCCAGGAACCCAAGACTTCTGATCATACCCTCATGTACAATATTTTTGCATAACTCATAGTTCAAAACTTTCTTGTTCAATCAACAACTGATCCAGACTTTTAATGCTCTAGCACATAGCAGGAGACTTACTTGGCTCAAGCTTCTTAGTAAGAGATTTTGATGCTCAAGCACATAGCAAGATACTTTATCTAAACTACTAAACAACATGTTTAGAAGAATAGAAAACAAGGTGTATTTGATACAAAATTAGAGGTACAAGGTAATCACCATAACAAATACCTTAAGCATTTAAGATTTCTAAGATATTCAATGTTTAAGAAATCTTAAGGCTTTGTACAAGTGACAACAAATAACATAATTTTTGCATACTCGATTGTGTTGCTTATTGTTGATCTTGTTATTCCTCTATCCATATAGAAGTGTAAAACACTTCTATCCTTCTTGGCTTTCATTCTCTATTTCTCCTTGTTCCTTGTACCTTATACCTTGTTCCTTGTTAAAGATTCAAATTGGATCTTCAACTATTTATATAGCAGTTGTAGAAGACTAGTCGTTGGAAGAGATAACTTGAACAAGTTCCTTTGTTTCTCCATAGTACAAGAGACGTTGAAGATAGATACACCAAAAGATATTAATCCATTGTGTAACTTGTTTAACCATTGTGCATTCCATGTAATCTTCTTCTATAGATCCATTGAGAGTAGATATCCGTAAAGCATGTCAACTCTTCTTGAGCCTTGTGAACATAGACTCTAGCTGACAAGCTGATTTGACAATGCAGCTTGGTTTCTGTAGTACCAATAACTTTAGCTTTATTACTAACTCTGAATGTTCACCAGAAGATGATACATTTACCAAGTGTAGAAACAATATATTGCTCTTCTGATGCTGTGGCCTTTAGTCTTCATAGTCTACGCCAAACATCACTTAGAGAGTGTTCGCAAGATTCTGAACCACCAGAGGCTAGTAACTCAGCTTCTCTCAAGCGCGTCTTTATATCAAATTCTGAATGTATTATCTTTAAGCTTTAGAACCTGTATACGTGGAACACACATTAGATAACACCATTGTCATTTCAATACTTTTTTATCATCAAAACACAAGGATAAATGTTATAAACAAATCTTGTTCTAACAATCTCCCCCTTTTGATGATGACAAACATAAGTATTTAAAGAACAATGTTGGGAACTTATAATTTTCTTGGCAACATCAGGGTATGAGGTTTGTAAGTTCTCCCTGAGTCTAATAGTCCAAGGTTGAGTTCTGTAAACTCTCCCTAAGTACTATATTCAAGAAAAATATTTTAATTTTCTTAGCAACATCAGAGTCTGAGGTTTGTAAGCTCCCTCTGAGTCTAATAGTCCAAGGCTGAGGTTTGTAAGCTCCCCCTTAGTTCTATATTTAAGAAAAATAAAATATATTACCCTGGAAAAATAACCAAACTAACCAAAATAACAGAAATTTAAAAGTCCGTAAAATTATAAATGAACAACATTAAATCTGAAGGGTTCAGATTCTTTATTAAATAATCTTATATTTTTCTCCCCCTTTTGTCACATCAAAAGGATTGAAAAAAAAAATACGATAGGAGACAAGTAAAGCAAATGGTGAGCCGAAGTGCAATGTTCCAAGATGGTTAATGATACTTTATAGGGTTAAGAGTAGTCAGAGTCAAGTAAATGTTGGACAGGAGTGGAGTGTCCTAAGATGGTCAAAGATCAGTTTTCATTGGTGCACAAATTCCATATTTGTACTTGAAAGAATACTCAAAGCTCGCTATATAATTAGATTGACATGGTTTCCTTAATAATTCATCAAATTCTTAGAAATACTTTAAGCAAAAACTAGTTATGAAGAGAAAATCTCATAACCGAATTCCTCACAAGAGTGAAAAATGAGATTTTGCAAGAGAGTTTGATTTACTGAAGAAGGTTGAAACAGTAAGAGAGAAACGTTTGGCAGTCAAGGAACTTTCTACACAACTTCATGCTGATGCAGCAAAAGAGAAACAGAAACTGAAGGAAGAGGAAGGTGTTCAAATTAGATTGGCTGCCTATAGAGCACAAACTTCAGGATTGAAAAAAATACATAAGTGTTTCTGTGGAAACTTCCATTAATGATGATGTTTCCTTCTTCTGAATACGAGGAAGCAGATCAATCATGGAAAGAATTTATTTGTAACATTGAGAGAGATGACTGAAGCGACAAGGGAGACTACGGATAGGCTAATTTATTGTACTGTCTTATCTATTCTCATGTAACTTTTTAAATTCTAATGAAATTTCTCTTTTTCAGTTTCCATTTATTTAAGCTAGCAAAAGCAAGGTTCATTCACTTTAAATAATCAAGAGAGACACATAAAGCACAAGTTAATTAAAATAAGAACAACTTGTATAAAGTAATCTAAAATGAGATAAGTTCATAAGCATGTCATAACACATATAAAAGATAATCAAGCCATCTAACACATAAACAAGTTCTACATCCTAGACCTAAGGTTTCTTCAATAATTCCATGATTGTCTTCAGATCAGAACTGATATCTTCTTGTCTTGCAACAACAACCTTGAATTGAGCATCCACTGAAAGTTAGTTATTAGCCATCTGAATCTTCATTATCTCTTGACATTTAGCAATTGACGCTACTTTAGCTTCTAGATTGAGCAGTTGCTTATGGGTAGTTGCAACTACTTCCTTTGTTGAGAAATTTTGCAGACTTTGAATAACCGAGTTAACAAATCTTCTGAAGTTTTCCTATTTTGCATCATAAGCCACAAGATTATTAGACATGAACCCTTCTACTATTATTGCTTTTGCCTCGTTATATAACACAGTCTTAAAAACTTCTAACTGAGAAAGTACATGGTTGGGTAGAGGCTAAAAGTTGGTTATGTGTTGAGATGGTTTGGATGTGTTTGTTTCATCTTTTTGTAGGGTTTCATGAACAAGATTCAACAAAATTTTCTTTGTTTAAAGCATGATTTGATGGGGATATATGTTGGGTGGTTTCTTGATGAATTAATGGTAAAGGCTGATCCTGAATATTGTTTTCTGGTATTGGTTCAGACTCAGCATATTCAGGTCCATCATTAAGATAATCCTGAACAAGTTGATATGTAATGGTCTTGGTGGCTTTCTTCTTTTTGGTTTGTGGTTATTGGGGAGTCTGGGTCACATTTTTTTACTCTGAAAAGGAAAATGACATGTTAGAATCATCCCAAAATTTGCTAACAGACAAAGGGGGAAAAAGACTTACTTTTTTCTTTCGGTCACTTTCTTCTTCTAGGGCCTCAGCCACATTGGATTGACCTTTGACATTGGCTTCGCCTTCTGTTTCAATTTCACCTGCAAACGAAGGTATATGAGGTGTCGAAAAGACGAATAGAGAAGAGTTAAAATTTATGTTATTAACATATACATGTTTTTTCTCAATAATTTCTTGCAAGTTGGGAAAGGTGGTCAACAATCTCTTGTGAAAGTTTTCTTCAGAAAAGTTGTCTTGAAAATAGTTCGACCACCAGTTATCGAATTCCTTTGTGGAGTAAAAGGAAGTTCGGAATTGGAATATGGGCAATTCAATAGCTTGTTGAAGTGTTAACTGCAAGCAATCCATATATTCTTGAGCCGAAAACTTTCTCTTTGACCAGCAGATGTCGTTTTTCCAAGATAGAGTGACATTGGCAACATTTGGCTAAAACTAAACTGCCTTGCCACTAAGTTGGGTTGGTTAATTTTATCGAATGAATGTTTAGATCACGATCTAGTGGTTAAACGTTGCTTGTGCTCCAATGAGAGGTTTAAAGCGGTTGTTCATATTGCGGTAGAATGGACTAAATAGTGTTTTTTTTGGGAAAAAGGTTTTAGATCGCGCAGGGGAGAGAAAAGATAAGTGTGATTGGTTGAATTTGTTTTTAGATGGACCACGAAAGTTCGAGCAATGTGGCGTGCGCCACTCACTCACTTAATTGAGGAGCAGTGAGGCGTGTGTCTCCCATTCCTTTTTCGTCCAAGTTTGAGATTTTAAAAATTATTGACAGAAGATGAGCAATCGCAGCAGTGAGGCATACACCTCCCACTTGCTTACTCGAGGAGCAGTGAGGCGTTCACCTCCCATTCCTTTTTCATCCATGTTCGATTATACTATTTTATTCAAAAGACCAAAGTTCTAGCAATATGGCACGTGTCAATTACTCACTTATTCGAGGAGCAGAAGGATGTACATCCCATTCCCTTTTTCAACTGATTTTATTTTCGAATTTTTTTGAAAAAAAACTTGGTGTTGACCAAGGGGTCTATTTGCATTTGCGGAAAATGATTCGATTGAGTACGAGAAAACAACTTGATGTTGATCAAGTGTTGGGTTTACAATTTAACCATGACTTGATGTTGATCAAGTAATGAATTCGCATTAGTTTTGAAAAAAGGCTTGATTTTGGTATTGAAAAGGATTTGAATTGATGGTGAAGTAGTGGGATATTTTTGAAAACCACTTGATGTTGATAAAGTATTTAATTTGATTTTTAAACAATTGATTTTATATGGTCGAGTTATTTAATTACTCAACTAACCAAATTAACAATTTTAAATGAAATTAATCAATAGTTTAAGCTAATTAAAAATCAATTAACTAAATTAATCAATTAAAAAGAAATTAATCAATTAATCAAGTAAATTAAAAATTAATTAACAAAATTAAGCAATTAAAATAATATTAATCAATTAATCCAGTTAATTATAAATCAATCAACAAAATTAATCAATTAAAATTAATTTTAATCAACTAATTAAGTTAATTAAAAATTAATTAATAAAATTAATCACTTAAAATAAATTTAATTAATTAATCAAATTAATTACAGAGTTAATTAACAAAATTACTTAAATAAAATCAATGTATTCAATTAATTATAAAAACAAGAAAGAAATAAAGGAATAATAATAAAGTAAATAATAATAATAATAATAATAATAATAAAAATAATAATAATAATAATAATAATAATAATAATAATAATAATAATAATAATAATAATAAAAGAAAAGATGATGGGGCGTGAGCCCATGTGCCCTTCTTCTCCCAACACACACGTTGAAATGGAGTAGGAATGCATGCAAGAAAAGTAGCAGTGCATTGCATAAAAGAAAAATTTTAAAAAACACACACACTACTAGTCTATTTAATCCACATGTAACTGTCTCAATTTTTCATGAAATCGCACAAATGCATAATAAAAATTCATCTACTCAATATCACAAACACATTGGCATGCTCAAAAATCATTAAACAACAACTAAATTTTTCGAAAATTAATCGTTTACAGTGGGATGCACAAGAACACCAATTTTTCGGAAATCCACATTTCAAGCTATTTTGCACAAATGATTGAAGGATATAAAACATACTAAGTACGAAAACAACTTTATGTCAAGAAATCAAGTAAAAAGGAAGAATCAAAGCTTACCCATGCGAAAAGCCTCAAGAACACGATGAACACCGATGAGTTTTTCGGCGAGTTAGCAAATTCCGGTCACCCTCCGATGAAGCTTCAAACCGGTACCAATCAGTGTGATATGATTCACTCTTCAATCCTATCATTCTTTTCTTTCAAATTCTTCAATTATTTTCCATTTTTGAGCAAAATTCAAGTAGTGACTATGCTATCTTTTTTACTCTCTTTTTTCCATTGTGATGATATGGTGTTATTTAAATAGGCTAAGAAGAATGTGAGTGAATTCAAATTTGTGTGAAATGTAAGGGTGAGTTTTGGTGGGAGTTAAAATGTGAAAAATGAAAATGATGAATAACTAGGATTGCCCCAATTAGTGATCCATGTGAAAAAGTGTTTAATCAAGGATTAGGATTGCATCTAAGTGTGTTTGTTGAATTTAATTTTGTTGCAATAAGATTTTAATTTGGTAATGAGAGAGAAATATGGATAGTGATCCAAGTGAAAATTATGAGAACAATTGTGAGCTGTTGATGATTTTGATCCAATGGCCAAGAGAGTTAGTACAAAATAATAAGCAAATTAAGGGTTTCACAATTAAATGCATTGCCAAAACAACCATTGGATTTTTTTTAATCAAAGGAAGATTGAATTAATTCAAAAAACCAATAGAGTACATGGCAACCGCGTGGATCCAACCCTAAAAAAAGATAATAAAAATAATGAGAACACTAAAAAATCATCAACTTAGCGATATGTGTCCTAAGTTTCCTGCTTTACCAACCCCTATACACAATCATATCTATAATGTTATCAGCTATTTTCATCTTATCTATAACATTACCGTAACAAATATCATTACGGTATTTCCACACACCATATACAGTCTCTGTAGCAGCTAATTTCAGGATGAAAGCTCGTCACCCCTTACCATCGGTACTCTTGCTCAACCATTCCAGTTCCTTATCCCACGATTGCAGAATATGCGAGATCTGTGTCCATTTAAGTATCTTGGCCCAGATACAAACCGTTTCAGGACAACAAAACAACAGATGATTAATAGATTCCTCTTCTTGAGAACACAAATAACATATATCATCAGTAATCATACCAAATCGGAAAAGGAGTTTTTTCGTAGCCAGTCTACTGTGGAATGCAAGCCACATAGTTATTAAAGCCCTTGGTCTAGCAACATTATAACATAATAAGTTCTTCCACGTTACTTTTGGAGCACCACTACACATTATCTTATAAACAACATTAATCCTACTTTTGTTTCTAATTAGCATGCGATCCCAAACCTGTTGGATGTCAGCCAAATTAGCCCTCTGTTTGAAGATGGTCTTCATAGTCCAAGAGGTGTGAGGTTTGATATTAACAGTCATCAAATCCTCATGTTTTAGATAATTGGTATACCCACAGGCTATCAGCTTTACTATTGAGGTTCCAGAGCAATTTCACCATAGTAATTTTGTTCCAGATATTAAGATTAATGATACCTAAACCTCCATAATTTTGAGGTCTACAAACATTATCCCAAGCAATAAGGCTTTTCCTACTGATATTAGATCCACCTGTCCACATGAAAGATCTGCATATAGCTTCAATTTTATGAATAAAAAATTTAGGAATACAGAAGCATTGCATCCAATAGTTCGCAATGGCAAATGTAACGCTTTTTATAAGCTGGGCACGCTCTGCATAACTAAGGAGTTTAACACTCTAGTGATTAACTCGGATGATAATCTTATCCATCAACAACATATATATAATGATGGATAGATAATTTTTAAGAGTCCAGAGGAACCCCCAAATACCTAAAGGGGAATGGGCCCTCACGGAATTTAGTAAGGTTAATAATATTCTGCCTTGTGTCCACGTCCACACCACCAAAATAAATTTTGCATTTTTCCGGGTTGAGTTTGAGGCCAGTGGAAGCAGAGAAGGTATTGAAAGGCTCCATCATAAGCTCCACCGACATATAATCTCCTCTAGAGAAAAGTAGCAAGTCATCTACAAAAGAAAGGTTAGTAATTTACAACTTCTCACATTTAGCGTGATGGTTGAAATTGGGATTCTTCTGCATTTGGCAAAGGCATCTGTTCAGATATTCCATTATAATGACAAATAAGAGGGGGGAGATAGGGCCCCTTTGCCTGATACCCCGTTTCGCCTGGATAGCTCTTGTATGATGCCCATTGATATTGAATTTATAAATAACATAAATGACGGTAATCATAATCCATCTAACAAATTGGGTTAGAATTCCGATCTACTTCATAATACACTCCAATGCATCCCAATTTACCATATCATAGGCCTTTTGGAGATCGATTTGATGCATACAACGAGGGGTGCCACCTTTCCTAGTATACCCCTTAATCAACTCATACTCTAACATGATATGATTATGGATACGTTGGCCCGGTATGAATGCATCCTGCGAATGGTGGACAATATCACCAATAACCTTACCCAATCTTGTAGTAAGAATTTTTGAGATTATCTTATAGTCATTGGTACCATTGGATATTTTAAAATAGTTAAGAATGAATTTAAAATAATAAAATGAAATAAAATTCAAATCTTTTTAATAAAAACAAATAAAAATCAAAAGATTATTTCTTTGTTCCTATTTATTTTTTCTTGACATTTTGATAAAAAAAAAAAAAAAATTAAAATGAATAAAAATCGGGCGCAAAAATGCGTGAAAAAGTAAAATGAATGCAATGCAATAATCTATGTGAAATATACTTCTGTAAAACAGACAAATAAATATCAAAATTTGCTATAAAAATTACTTTGTTAAAAAGGCTCAGACAAATCAAAATGCAACTGTCCGACAACTCAAAAAATAAACCGAGCACACCAGACTAAACTACACGTAATATAGATCAATAAAATGGACAATTGTCGGCCAAAACCTGAAACAATTGTTCACCGATTTCTCGCGCGATTAAGAAATCGATTTAGCCGATCTGTCTGTAAAATTGAAATGTATTCTAAGCAAAACAAAATAAAGTTGGATGCGTGAAAGTTTAAAATACCCTGACAAAATTGGGGTATGGCACAAACGCTTTCTTCATGGATGTAACTATTTAGGAACACGCTCTTTACATCTATTTGAAAGAGTTTGAAATTCAAGATGCATGAGAAAGCTAAAAGCATATGTATGGATTCTAATCTAGCTATAAGGGTATGTGTTTCATCAAAATCTATGCCTTCATGTTTGTTGTATCTTTCGCAAAGAGTCTTTTTTATTTCTTAAAACATTTACATTTTAGTCAAACTTGTTATGAAAGACCCATTTGGTTATAATCACTAGTATAGAAGCAGGTTTGAGAACAAGTTTCCAAATATTGTTTCTCTCAAATTGATTTAACTTTTCTTGCATAAAAAGAGACTAATGCTCATCAATAAGAGCTTGAACTTTTAATTTTTTGTCTCAATTTAGGAAACATAAGCCATATAGTTAAATATTTTAAGGGAGTTTCGAGTTGTGACTCCCTTAGAAGTATCCCCAATAATGTTCCAGATTCGATGATTTTTTTGTGGTCCTTCATTCCTTGGATATATCGTGATGATTATTACTTGATTCTTTGTTTAAATTATTTTTTATTTGATCTTTATCTTGATTTTAGTCTTTGTCTTCTAGATATGTTTTCTCCAAGACACCTGCACAATCAATCCCATCTACCTATACAGACTTGGGTTGGATTAATAAAAGGTAAAATGAATTGATTCTTCTATAGACAATATTATTTTATTCAAAATTATAAAAGCTTTACTAGAAGTGGAGTATCCTACGAATAAAACTTCATTTGCTTTAGCGTAAAAATTTCCAAGATTATACTTCTTGTTATTAAGGACAAAACATTTGTATCCAAAAACATGGAGGTGAGAAATATTGGGTTTCCTTCCTTTGTATAACTCATTGGGCATTTTCATTAGAGTTAGTCTTATCAAGATACAACTCATCACATTGCAAGTAATGCTTACTACATCAAATCAAAAGTATTTAGGAAGGTTTGTCTCATTAAACATCATCCTCTCTATCTCTTCAAGAGATTTATTTTTCCTTTCAACTACCCCATTTTGTTCGGGAACTCCTGGAGTAGAAAATGTATCCAAAATTTCATTCTCATTACACAAATTTTTGAACTCCACTTTTTGGAATTCACTAACATGACCACTTAAGATAGATGTAATGTGTTCTGGATTCGGCAAGAGGCCGCCCCACTGTCGGGCATGATCCAACCTAGCTCCCCATCGGGGAGGGCCCAATGAAGGCCCGGTTCATCAACCCACACAGGGAGCACTCACGCGTCTTACCCATGATCTCCAAGTGTTCCCCACGCGTGGACACATCATCAGCCAACTACCCACGAGCAAAAGAAAAGGTTCTTCACCTTTCGAAGTTCACGGGGCAGTTGACCCAGGACGAAGACCACGTGTTGGTCTTCCCTACGCCACATAGATCCTGGCAGTTATTCGTATTGGGCCTAATGATCCAACCTAATGCAAATAACTGTTGGCCCAGCGCTGGGGGCACATTATAAATACCTTTTTTCACTAGAGGGTCAGGTATTCTAAATTCTAACACTTTTTTGTACTTGTTTTCTCTCTCCCGCTGAAACTTACTTTAGCATTGGAGTGCCTTGCAGGTACACCCCCTCCTCTTCTCCACCATCGGCGAACTAGGAGCTCACGACGTGTTACTGGCAGCTGATCCCTTTCTGATCCGGTAAGATAATAATGCTTAAACCTTTTCATTATGGATAAGCTTGGATAATTTAGGAAAGGTAGAAAATTTTGACTCTTTTATGAAATACAAATAATGTTTAGGCATAACAGGAGTAGTCCTCTAATACTACAAGGTCATAGTAATTCCTTCCAAAAATCATGGTTTTGAATGGGGCAAAAAGATCCATATGCAATAATTTTAAAGAACTATTTTTAGAAATGAAATATTTTTTTATCTAAACAAGTCATTTACTTATTTACCATTGTGTAACACATAACACAATCAATTCTTTTCAAAACGCAAGTTTTGTAAACCAAATACTTTATCCTTGTGGACCAATTTGTTCAAATGGTCCACATGAATATGAACTATTCTCCTATGTCATAGCCACGATTCATCATAATTAATCAAAAAACATACACATTTGAATGGATTTTATTTAAACTAAAAATGTAGATATTTTTACTTCTTGAACTAGTAAGAATAGTTTTATTTAAGACTTTATAACCATTCATCCATAAGAATCAAAAGATACATTATTACTTTTTTGCTTAATTGGATAATACTTAGCAGATTATGCTTTAAACCATCAACTAAAAGAACATCCCCAATTGTTGGATTAGGAAACTTACCAATGAAAGTTGTACCGATAATCCTTCCTTTATTTTTATCACCATTGAAAGCAAATCCTCTCTTTTTAGTAGTAAAGGAATATAATAGAGATTCACCTCTAGTCATATGCTTTAAAACCCACTATCAAATTACCACTTAATGTTCAATATTGTAAAGCATACCTACATTATAAACCCATATATTAACTTTAGGTATACAAATCATTTTAGGTCCTCCAACGTTAGTGTAATGGATATTTTCTCTAGATTTCTCATTCTAATCATAATTACATAAGTAAGATGAAGCATACATGTTTCTCATTTTACATTCATGGTATTCTTTATAAAAGTAAAAAGAAGGATAACCTTTTTTACTTTCATGACTTTTTCTAACAAACAAAAATAAAGTAACATGGCAATTTTTATTACAATAATTATATTTTAGAATATTTCATTTATAAATCCGATATGCATGACATATGTTACTAAAAATTTTAACGCTATTGTTAGATTCATAACTTAGACCATCTTTGTTACACGAGGCTCTATGATTACTTAGAATAAATTTCAAGTTATCTCTTTCTTTGGAAAACTTATCAAGTGTGTAATTCAAATCATCAATTTTATTTTCCAACAAACTGTAGTGCTCACACTTGGTAGGTTTAACCAAACCATCATGAGAAAGAAAAGGAAAATAGGAAGAGCTTTGAATAGAAATAATTTATTTTTCTGTAAGGTTATCTATTTCTTCTAATAAGGTTTTATTTTCTATTTCAAGGGAAGAGATAGTAGTCTTAAATGTAGAGACAACATGTTTTATTTACTTGATTTTTTATCTACCTTTTTACATAGATGAAATAATTCACCATCAGTAAAATATGAAGTCACCTCGTCATGTTCATGATTTTCCATAAAAAAGATGTTTGCTTATTCTTCATTTATTTTATAGGTTTCCTAGAAAAAAAATTATTTTGATTCTAGTTTTGGTTCTGAGAACAATTTGGTTTTATATGACCTTTCTTCCCACATTAATAACAGGTTGGAAGGAACAAATATCTTCTTTCATTCTTGTGTTGAAAAACTTGTTGCTTATCATGATTTATGGATCTTTTTAATTTTCAGACCAATAACGTCATATCTTCACTAATATTTGAATCTTGGCCTTATTCGTCTTTGAGAGCTAACAATTTCTTCTTCTTGTTGCCTTCTTCATCACATATTTGCCTCTTTAGCTCCATTTTGTATTCCTGCAATGTTCTAAACAAGGTAGCCAAATCCATAAAAGACATGTCTCAAGATTCAGAAACTGTAGTGACTTACGTTGCCAACTACAATTTAAGCATCTAAGAACTTTTATAAACATATTTTGCTGGAAAAATACATCAAATCCAAGCTCAAAAGGATCCAAAACTAACTATAGAGATTTGATTATTTTTATCATGTCTAGATCGAACAACAAACGCAAAGATATTACAACCACATCCTCTTCGAGGAGGATTTCCACTGGTTCCAAAAGTCTCATGACAAATGGGTCAAATTAAAAAAAACACTTCTTTTTTACATGCTAAAACCATCAAAAGACAAAAGTGGAATAAAATACACTAAATTAAAGGCATTTAGAGAAACCGTAGCACTGCCATCCATCAGGAAGCTCAGAAATATTTTAAATACGCCTTCTTCTGTAATGACATTAACACACTCGCCTTTCAAACTAGTCACCACCATCTGCTGATAGAAGTCGAGATAACTTCCCTCATCAATTTGGTCACCAAAGATGGTGTCACTAACTCCTTAAATTCAATGAAGCCTCTCAAAGCCCCTGATCTCGATAGGTCTCAATGCATTTTTTAAACAGTACTAGAACACTATGGGTAATGATGACTCTAACTTGGTCAAGTATGCTTTCTCCTTCAGGTATTTTGATCCCCCCATCTATGAAACTTTAATAGACTCCACCCCTTAAGTTGAAACTCTAACAACCTTTAAAGATTTAAGACCTATAAGCCTATGTAAAATTGTGTTCAAAATTGTTACCAAAGTTTTGGTTAACCGTCTTTGACATTTCCTTTGCACTCTTATTAGCCCCTACCAAAACAATTTCCTGCTAGGTAAGGACACTAGTGACAAGGCTATTATCTTGCACAAAATTGTTCATTACATGCATAAGAGGAAGAAGAAAAAAGGTGATGTTTCCTTCAAATTTGATATTGAAAATGCTTTTGGTAATGTTAATTGGGAGTTCCTTAGAAGCTACTAGAGAGGCTATGGATACTATTTATGTTCTTGAGGAGACGTGGTATTCTAAAATTCCTATGAAAGTTAAAGTTTTCATTTGGAGGATGCTGATAAATAGGCTGCCAACTCGCGACAATTTGGCGGCTAGAGGGGTCGTCGTTTCTTCCCATGACAAGGTCTGTCCTTTATGCTTTTTGGAAGAAGAAAATGCTCTGCATCTTTTTCTCTCTTGTCTGAAATTTCAAGAATTGTGGCTCAAGATCTCCTCTTGGTTGGGAATCCTTTCAGTGTTTGCTAATTCCATTTCCAACCATGCCTTGCAGTGGTCAACTTCTTTGAGAAATTTCTGTAAGAAAGGTATGACTACTTATATTTGGCAGATTGCGAATTGGTGCATCTGGAGTACTAGGAATAATATCATTTTCGGTGATGAAATTGGAGATGTCGATGATATGTTTAACCGTATCTTGATCCTCTCTTGGAGATGGCTTGAGATTGGAGGAGTCAAGTGTAGTTTTTATAACTGGATGAAATTCCCTCTTGATTTTATGTAATTTCTAGTTGTTTCCCGTATCTTTCATTTTGATTCTTGTATTGGGTTAGAGAAGCCCTTTCTCTCTATTTTAATATGTTGTACCCCAAATTTTACTCCTTATATGTCATAACATCTTGCACTTGCATTTAGAGGTCAATCATATTGCATAACTAACCAATGTATCAGCCTTTGCTTTGTTTTGTTTCAGGGTTTGTTTCAGAAGTTCCGTATACTGATCAACCAAAATTTTGGATAGGCCACCAACCAATCAAGTTCTCGTACTCTCAAGAATTCAATGTAATTTGGTTTCATCACAAGTTCTCTGAGGCTCAGGTTTTTGTAAGACTAAAGCAAGGGTCAGGCAAAGTAATCATGGCAAAAGGGCCTGTGCGGTGTAGTTTGAGATTCAATGGAATTTTGACCTAATTGTGGTCAAAGAGGTAGTTTGTTTCAGTATCAAGTATCAGGCTGTTTTGAAAACATTTGTGGTAGAGCCATTTCACTTTCAATTAAGGTTTTGGTGCAGTAGCAGTTTCAGTTCAAGTCATTTGTATTGTGGATTGTTTGGAGGGTAAGAAAGTGCCAGCTTCAAGAAGTTTATGTCTGCCAGTTGTCAAACGATCAGAATTAGGGAATTAGGGTTTTGCACGATATCAAAGTCTATTTGTTGAGGTCAAGATATAAAGCCGTCAAAGGTTAAAATATTGGAGTTGTGCGAGAATACTGGCTATGTGGTTCAGGTTTTGTCATCGTTTCCAAAAAGTTCAAGCTAGTTAATCAATCCATATCCGTTCACTAAATCCATTAAGTCCATTTCTTCCGTTTATCCCAATCATCTTTTGATCCAATTCATTTCAAAGCCATGTCCGCGTGTCCATTTTTATCCAATTATCCATTTTTATTTTAATCCATTTTTGGGTTTGATCATCCATTATCCATTTTAAATCCAATACCCACTTTTTATCCAATTATCCAAAATTTCTTTTATCCATGTTAATAAAGTAAATTTCATTTCCAACTATACATCCATTTTCTATATTATCCATATTTTCTTAATCCACTTTGCAAATTCATCATTTAATGCCATGTCCAAATTTCCATTCAAATACCCATTGAGTCCATTAAATCCATTATTTCCAATCCATTACACAACAAAACTAAAAAAAAAGGACAAAAGCACTTGACATTCATTTACAAACAAAAGTGGATCCAAGTTACACCACCATCCGATACGCATGAGTTGAAAGTTTGTTACAACCAATTGTACACTCATAAGCCCATTCACTTGCCAAGAACTTAATCAACATCAACGGTACAATGGAAACGACAACAAGACAATGACACACTTGTACAAAACCTGACATGTCATGTGACACAGTCTGCTACAAAACTCTGCATCACTTAAGCCTGATACCTTGACAAATACGCTGTAAACATTCACCAAATTAGACTCCTGCATTCCTACAAAACAAAAGGAAGACCATAACCACAATAGCATCAAACGCAACATACCTCAGCCTACACTGCGTATAACTCTGCTCTGTTGCAAAACAAACAAAAACCTGAAAATGAAAATGACAACACAGGAAAGGGGCAGACTTATGAGTATTAAGAAAGAGGAGAAACCTGTTCAAAAGAGGGGACGGAACCTTATTTGGGGGACCGGAGCTCAATTCCAAATCTCAAAAACCTCCTTCAACAGAACACCGCTTAAAAAAAAACTCGTTTTCTCTAACCTTTAAGACTGCTCCTATTTCATTTTCTCTCCATAACCACAAACCCCTCTTTCAGTCCACTACCGTCAACCTTCAAATCCCCTCCAACATCCCAAATCACAGCCCAAAATTTTCTTCGAATACACCCCTAGAACCTCCATCGTTCACAAAAACCTCAAAAAACTTCCTTCCGTTCCTCAACCATTTGCCACGGCAACAATAAACCCTTGTTCAACCTTCTTCCAAATCACCCTCAATCAATACTTTCAAAATATCCCAAATCGTAGAGGGGGAGATGAAACAGAGAGAGATTTAAACAAATCCAAACCTGAAAGTGAACCGACAAAGCAGAGAGAAAGACGCAAATCGTACACAGATAAGGTTGGATAAGTGACCTCGCTTTATACCATCGCGATGACGAGGAAGAATTCTTTTTCTTCTGAGCACAAGATTTCTTTCGTTTGACTGTGCTAAAGCGATGATGAAGGTTCTTCTTCTGAGCATTTCGTGGCTTCTTTTGTCGTGTTAGGAAAAGAGGATGAGGATCCGATAATTCTTCTTTTAATAACATGAACCATACCCTGCTTTCTCATTTTTTACGATGGCTTTGTCCCTTATTTGTTAAAAATGGAAGGACCATGGATTCATTTGGTGACGATGGGCTTCAAGCCCATTTAACTGCTAAGTGTCACCCCATTTGTTTGCAGTCGCACCCTATTTCGTGTGGTTCATATTGTCTTTTTCTTTTTAGATTTGTTTTCTCTTTATGTTTTTAAACCTTTTTTTATATATAAATCATTTTCAACATGTTTTTATCATTTAAATAATTTAAGTTATTTCTTGATATTAGCTTTTCGATCCCATTTTCTTTATTTTGGGCCAATGACATTACACAAATCCTGACTTTGATTATTTCAAATCAATAAAGTCTTGATAAATATGAGGCCACTTTTTTTATTTATTTTTATTGGTCGATGAAAGTCAAAAATCTAAGATTGTCGATTTATCGATTTAAATCTTGATTAAGATGAGACCAACTTTATTTTTCATTTCGATTCCATTTTCTTTACTTTGGGTTGATGATATAACAAATTTCATGGTTTGGTTGATCTCATTAAAGCGACAAAACTTTGATCAATATGAGACCACTGTCTTTTATTTCAGTTTCATTCACTTTTTGGTCGATGAAAGTCAAGAATCATGGTTGTCAATCTTATTGATAAACTATGATTTAGACTAGACCATTTTTTATTTCTATTTCATTTCAATTTTTAATTTCTTTGAATACTGACTTTTTATTTCTCTCTTTGGTGAGACTTGTACATATTTTCCAAATGAAGTCTTGTGGATGACCCTCATGTTTCTGTTATGCTTGTGGTTGCCTGTTTCATTTGACACTTCCTCAATATCCTTCCAAAGGAAAGACTCTCTATTGACTTCTAAGTCATAGAAAGCTCATTACCCTCTTGGTCTCCTAAGAGCCATCTTCCCTCTAGGCCTCCTAAGAGCCTTCATCCTCTTCTTGGCCTCCTAAGAGCCATGAATCATAACTTAGAAATAGGATAGAGTTTCTAAACTTTATGTGGGCTCATCACATTGAGTATCCACTTTCTCCCTTCACGACTTAGACTTAGAGAGTTTCCTTAAACTCTAAACGAGCTCATACTCATTTCCCCTTGGAACTTTGGCCATAGTCAATGGTTCCTCACCCTTAGTTAGGTGAACTATGATTGTTTTGATTCTTTAGTCAGATACGTAGGCACAAGATCCGACGTCTTGGTGAGCAAACTTAGTGTACATACCCTTAGGTATTTACCTTTACCTTAAGCAGATATCCTTTAGCAAGCAAACATAACATAACACAAACTAAACAAGAGGTTCCTGTAGAGTACTACAAATATTAAGGGTGCTAATACCTTCCCTTAGTATAACCAACCCCCGAACCTTAGATCTCCCCCCTTTAGGTTTTCTCGATCTTGAATCTTTCCTTTGGATAAATCAAAGTTGGTGGTGAATTCAAAAGAAATGTGATGCAAGTTAATTAAATAGCTTGTTATCCGATTCTCACCGCAACAGAAATGGCGACTTCACTGGGGAAAATTTTTTAGGGTTTAGCCCACCTTGTTTTTTTATATTATTTATGTTTGTTTGCTATACTTGTACATATCTGTATATATCTGTATACTTGTTTTGCTTGAGATCTTCTGTGTGCAGGGTGCTACTATTGAGTAGTGAGATAAGTCCTAACCCGGACTTGAGTGTACTTATGATAGGACGATGGTATATTCAAGGAGGCTTTGAGGGTGTCAATTCCCAAAGAAGTTGACTTGAGACACCATCACTCAGTTGAGGCCCTCTTGAGAGTCTAGTCATGTTGAACGAGTCTATTCGTGAAAACGTGCTACTCTCGACATAGGTGCTGTCAAAACTGAGAACCGTAGTTACCTCGAAACCCCACTTGGCCTTTTAGGATATAGTGCAGTGACCATGAGGGAGTCTATTTCTAAAATGGTTGTCACGCGATACTACACTTAAACGAGATTCTCTTGAGAATATTATTGATTACCGAGTCATTCGGGAAGTCGATAATATCCGAAAGATGGATTGTCGACTCTGGGAACTTTTTAGAACCATGTTCTACAGATCGTGAATCCATAGTACACACCTTATTGGGATGGGTATGACCATGGCTCCATTCATGTGAACGCTAAACCTAGGGCTTGTGTGTTTTGTTGTGCGTACATATGTGTGTGCTCGTGTTTTGTGCATTGCATACACCTCATTGCATCCATTGTTGGTTTCAAGGAACTTTGACGTTCTTTCCTTTGTAAGGATCAATAGACATCATGGTTAAAAAAATGGAATTTTTCAGCTTTTCAAAAGGTTTGCAACTCGCTTTTGAGTTTCTTGAAATCATTTGGCTTGCATTTGCATTGCATGCGCATGTCATCACATTTGCATTGCATTTGCATTTCTTAGCCTTGAGTCTCATCCATCCTTTGTCCATAACCCAGCAGTTGACTTCCCAAAGCCAGCATTGGACTTGAGGTAGATTTTGAAGAAGTATGAACTCGGGAGAGCAGAGCCAGTTTGTGACCAGAGCGGATTTTGACTTGTTGAAAGATCAGTTGAATCAGATTATGGATGCTATGACAGCCTCGTCAAAGAGAGATGACAACATTCAAAGGACTTATGTGAACAATGTTGCCCAAGCCCAACCTGTGCAGATTTCTGTTGAGAACCAGGATATACAAGAATGTGCCATTGTCCGAGATGGACGTTCCTCTTCTATTGATGCTGCGGAATACCGTAGTTTTGCATTCTCTGAGCCAAATTCTCAAGAGGTAATCCCTGTGATGAAAACCAAGGACCCACAAGACATTGAGATTATGGAAAAATGTCATGCCTTGGAAGAAAAACTTGATGTACTTAAGGGTAGTGATGCTGCTGATCTAAATGCTTTGAACATGTGTTTGGTACCTGACCTTGTAATGCCACCAAAGTTCAAGACGTCGAAGTTTGAAAAGTACAAAAGGGGATAGTTGTCCGAAGCAACATTTGGTGGTGTATTGCAGAAGGATGACTTCACATGTCCGCAATGACAAGCTCACGATCCACTGTTTCCAAGACAATCTGAGTGGAGGATCACTGAATTGGTACATGCAGCTAGAGAGTCACAACATTCAATCATGGTCAGACCTAACTAATGCCTTTGTGAAGCAATACAATTACAATCTTAACTTGGCTCCCAGTCGCTTGCATTTGCTAGATTTATCTCAAGAAGACAATGAATCCATCAGAGGATATGCTCAGAGATAGAGAGAAGTAGCTGCTCGCGTCCAACCACCACTATTGGATAATGAATTAGTTGACTGGTTTGTGGACACTTTGCGAAGTCCGTACCGAGAAAATCTGTTTAGCACTGTGACATCAAACTTCTCTGACTTGGTAATAGCCAGAGAGCGCATCGAAAGCGGTCTTAAGAGTGGAAAAATCCAAGGTGCCTCGAACGTCCCAGTTAGTGAGAGTGAATCAGTTGTTAGTTCTCAAGAAGAATGGGAGAAAGAAAGTAATTCTACATGGGAATCTCCAATACCTCAGCGCTCATGCAACTCAAGTGTTCAGAGTCAGCAATCTTTTGGGTCTCCGCGTCAGACACCATTCTCTCCTCAAAGGCAATACTCTTCTCCAAATCAACGGTCCTACCGCCGTCAGCCGCGTCAGCATGGACGACAAAGGTCAAGAAAGCCAAAGAGGAAGTTCACTCAGCTACCAATGTCATACAGTCAGTTCTTGCCAGATTTAATCAAACGTGGATTGATAGTGCCAAAGGAGATAGATCCAGCGCCTTCTTCATATCCGCCAGGCTTCGACGCCAACGCCCGATGTGACTACCATGCCGGGGCACAAGGGCATGCAACTGAAGACTGTAAGATGCTCAGAAACAAGGTTCAGACACTGCTTGATTCCAATATGTTCTCATTCATGCCTCAAGGCATTCAAATCAACAATCCTTCACCTAATCAAGCAGATTCATCAGACTCTAAAGTGGAAGAAATTGCTGAGAGTGGATGTGAAGATGATTCTCAGACTGATCTCGACAAACAACTCTGAAGACAGTTATCTCAGCTTGGCAAATCAAGAAGGAAATTCCAGTTCCCCGGAGCCGGCAAACTTTTGGTTGTTTAGCATTTTGTTGTGTTTTCTTTGCATGTTTGAATCTGTATTTGCTTATAAGCTATTGTTGTTTCAAATTGGCAAGATTAATGAAATGTTTGTGCACCTTTTGATTAAGTTCATTCGTTTCACTCATTTACTTTTATGTTTGTGAAAACAAAAAAATATATATCTTTATATTGTTTCATTCCACTTATCAAACTGTTTGTTTAAGCAAATATTAGGGAGGATGATGAAAACATTATATCCATAACTGATGTGGTATGCTTCTAATTAAACCTTGTCGAGGATGTAAGGCATTGTTTCAATCCCTAAATACTGGAGAAATAAGGAAGATAATCCCTCGTTAACCCCTTCGAGCCTAGAAGTAGGAGTTTTCTTTCCTTACACAAAACCCCTTAAATCTCAACCTTGGAGTGGGTAGTTCTCAGTTTAAATTGGTTATGCATTCTGATGCAAGCGCTTCATGCAAGACATCAGTCAGCTCTCTCAAATCAAATAACAAAGACAAGACGAGGTCTCATAACCTCAAACAAAGACAAGAAGAGATCTCATAACCTCAACAAAGACAAGAAGAGGTCTCAAAACCTCAGCAAAGACAAGAAGAGGTCTCAAAACCTCAGCAATAAAGGACAATCAAGTGTTGTAAGGGAGTAATGACTACCCTAGGTGTCTAAATCATCATCAACTATCATCAATTCATTCCTAGCCTATAGGAGACTGAATGTATAACCTGAGTTAACTGAGCGTAGGATTGAAGTTCATCACGGAATTTGGGTAGGGACAAATAAACTTTGAGCCTTTATCCTTTGTTTCATGAACCGTGAACCAAGCCACATTACAACCCTTAAAAAACCTAATTGAGGTAAGGTTGTTTTGAAAGCATACTACAACAAGGTTGATTAACCTGACTCTTAATGATCTTTACGAATTGTGTGTGTAGATCACTTCATCTGTCATTCCGTAAATGGCTAGATCACTTTTGTTTTTGATTATTTAATCATTCTACTGTGTGTGTTATATCAATAAAACTTTGATTTCAAAAGCTTGCATGAATTTTGCATTGAAATTGCCAATTTTTAATGAATAATACTTGTTTGCAAGACAATTCAATATCAAAGGAATCCCAACAAATGCAGCCAGCTAGGGAATTTGACTTGATAAAGGGATCAGTCTGGGGCATATCCTCCATAGATCAAGTATCCAAAGAGCTACTAAATCAGGGGCTGAAACTCTTCAAATTCAGGATATTGGGGCAATCTTTCTTAAGGTCATCTTATGACAAGTGTTTCAAGGAAAGGACTCCAAAGACCCACCAACAGGGGAAAGTTTGTTTCCCATTCGTACTATAGCAGTCTAAGGGCTTTGTATTGTGAATACAGTAATCTGGGACAGTTCTGTCGAGATTCACAAATCTCTTCAAGAGTTTGAAGATATTGAAGCACCTGGTATGCCAATTCTTCTGTAAAATCCTTTTGATGACTTATCCTCGCAGACCAGTTAATCAGAAGCAGTCAGGTCGAGATTCGACAAATCTCTCAAAGGTTAGTTAGTCTGGGACATTTCCTTCACAGATCAACCAGTCTGAAGAGCAAGTTCAAAGACTTTGTTGTGCAAACACCGTTAATCTGGGGCAGTTACGCCGAGATTCATAAATCAAAGAATTTGAAGATATTGAGGCATTTCGTATGCCGATTCTTCTGTAAAATCCTCTTGGTATTTTCTCCCAACATACCATGTAATCTAGGGCAGAGAAGAATTGAAGATTACCTATTTCAAGAGCCGTTGTTCATTATGGTGATCATCATGCAAGTCAGGATGCAAAATTACCCTGTTCTTGTGATATCCTTTGCCAGCTACCTAGTAAATTGTTACTTCGGTCGAGCTTGGCCAATCTCCATGGATCTTCCTCCTCCAGTAAGGAAATCAAGCTCATGATGGCAATCCTAGTGAAGTCATGATGCTATACCTCAGGTGGAATACTCTTTTCCCAATGAAGTTGTTGATCCTACTTATTTATCCCCAGTAGTGGTCTAATCTGATGAGGTCGGCTGGGTATCTTTGTCGAGATGTTTATTTCATCTCCAGTCTCGCTTCCCTTTGTTTGTTTTGTCAGCATAAGCATAAGCATGGCATAAGCACTCATATGCATAGCATCTTAGCATTTCTGCTTCCTTTCTGGTGTTTACCTGCTTTGTTCACTCTGGCGTTTATCTCCCCAAGTGACTGGGTTTGTCTATTCTCTCCAATAGAGTTGTCAACCCTAGGCATAAAGTGCCCATTCTTTCTGAATTCCCCACAGAGCTCAATCCTCGTGGATGATGGTAGGTTCAGTTGTCTTTTCCACAATTGGATAAGATAAATCCCCATTCGAGCTCATTCCTCAATGGTTGGAGTCTTGTTTAACCGTTTATTTCTAGCTTGTTCCTAGATTGAACTTTGGTCCCTGGCAGGTGCGGTTTCCGAACCGACTTTTTTAATGTGCATTTATTTTGCACTGTGTCTCGCTAATAATATTTTACAGATTCACATTGAAGACATAATCCTCCCTACAACAGTGTTGTAATATCAACATCTCTTTGGAATTTATACCCATCAACAAGTGGAATCTCCTTGAGAAGTTTTGTTTTGCTATCATCACCTTTACAACGATAAGTGGCAATCTCTCTCCCGAGAAGCTTATCTGTCCTTGGTTTTATTCATACTTCTACAGTTACCAATGGTGTTACCTTCAATCATTCACTTTCCATCAACCTGTTTGATGTGATCCCTATTTGAGGTATTTCTTCCCGTCAATCTGTTTGATGAGGTGTTCCGAGCTCAGGTTTTGTACCTTCGGATATGTTATTATTCCTTGCCGTCAAACTTCTTGATGATGGGATCCTTATTCTGGTTTCCTTGTGGTCAAACTTCTTGATGATGTGATCCATGTCTTGGTTTCCTTGCCGTCAAACTTCTTGATGATGTGATCCTTATTTTGGTTTCCTTGCCATCAAACTTCTTGATGATGTGATCCCTGTTTTGGTTTCCTTGCCGTCAAACTTCTTGATGATGTGATCCCTGTTTTGGTTTCCTTGTCGTCAAACTTCTTGATGATGTGATCCCTGTGTATCTCCAAATATGCCTTATTCCTTGTCGTCAAACCTTTTGATGATGTGGACCTTCAGATATACCTTTGTTCCTTGCCGTCAAACTTTTTGATGATTTGTACCTCAAGATATGTTATTATTCCTTGCCGTCAAACCTTTTGATGATGTGAACCTTCAGATGTGCTTTATTCCTTGCCGTCAAACCTTTTGATGATGTGAACCCTCATATGTGCTTTATTCCTCGCCGTCAAACCTTTTGATGATGTGAACCTTCAGATATACCTTTGTTCCTTTCCATCAAACCTTTTGATGATGTGAATCTCCGGATATGTTATTATTCCTTGCTGTCAAACCTTTTGATGATGTGAATCTTCAGATATACTGTATTCCTTGCCGTCAAACCTTTTGATGATGTGAATCTTCAGATATGTTGTATTCCTTGCTGTCAAACCTTTTGATGATGTGAATCTCCAGATATGCTATTATTCCTTGCCGTCAAACCTTTTGATGATGTGAACCTTCAGATGTGCTTTATTCCTTGCAGTCAAACCTTTTGATGATGTGAACCCTCAGATGTGCTTTATTCCTTGCCGTCAAACCTTTTGATGATGTGAACCTTCAGATATACCTTTGTTCCTTGCCGTCAAACCTTTTGGTGATGTGAATCTCCGGATATGTTATTATTGCTTGCCGTTAAACCTTTTGATGATGTGAATCTTCAGATATGTTATATTCCTTGCCGTCAAACCTTTTGATGATGTGAATCTTTAGATATGATGTATTACTTGCTGTCAAACCTTTTGATGATGTGAATCTCCAGATATGCTATTATTCCTTGCCGTCAAACCTTTTGATGATGTGAATTATGGTCATACTGGCATTTCAAATCCAGCTCATACTGGTACGCAGAGTATGTCTCTGTCTTTCCTGGCTTTTCTTGAAGATCCCATTTGAACTCTTCAGTATAAGAAATCCCCAGAAAATCTTTTATTTGGATGTCTATCCTTTTATTTCAAATTGATCCCTAGTGGAGATCATGTCCTCTTTCTGGTTTCATGCCCAGTAAGAATGTGTCTTATTTCCCCAGTATCGTCCTGTCACATATGAACCTATCATCCATCTCTCTGGATCTTTTCCCAGTAGAGAATACCTCTCTAGCTCCTATCTCCAGTAAGGACCTGTAGGGTTTTGCCCCTTTATTTTTTTATCCCCAGTATTCCCTTGGAGTCTCCCCAATGAGTCTCTTTTGTTGACCAGCCGACATCCCCAGTGAGTCTTCCTTGTGGATACTAACCTTCATCCTTCCACATTGAGGCTCACCTGTGTTTGTTTTCTATTTATCTTTGTTGTCTTGTTTGTCTGCATCTTTGAACTATCATGGCATTATATCACCATACTAGAAGTTCATGGCATGTCAGCATCTGCATGTCCGTCGCCTGTCCTTAGCATCTGCATTCCATCTAAGGGTAAAATTTTCGGTTTTCTATATTTAAATACCTTTCACCTTGATGTCCCGAGGATCTTTGTTCCTCGTGCCATCCGGTAAAGCTATTCAAATAGGGGCAACTATTGTACCCTAAATTTTACCCCTTAGATGTCATAACATCTTGCACTTGCATTTAGAGGTCAATCATATTGCATAACTAACCAATGTATCAGCTTTTGCTTTGTTTTGTTTCAGGGTTTGTTTCAGAAGTTCCGTATACTGATCAACCAAAGTTTTGGATAGGTCACCAACCAATCAAGTTCTCGTACTCTCAAGAATTCAGTGTAATTTGGTTTCATCACAAGTTCTCTGAGGCTCGGGTTTTTGTAAGACTAAAGCAAGGGTCAGGCAAAGTTATCATGGCAAAAGGGCCTGTGGGGTGTGGTTTGAGATTCAATGGAATTTTGACCTAATTGTGGTCAAAGAGGTAGTTTGTTTCAGTATCAAGTATCAGGCTGTTTTGAAAACATTTGTGGTAGAGCCATTTCACTTTCAATTAAGGTTTTGGTGCAGTAGCAGTTTCAGTTCAAGTCATTTGTATTGTGGATTGTTTGGAGGGTAAGAAAGTGCCAGCTTCAAGAAGTTTATGTCTGCCAGTTGTCAAACGATCAGAATTAGGGTTTTACACCATATCAAAGTCTATTTGTTGAGGTCAAGATACAGAGCCGTCAAAGGTTAAAATATTGGAGATGTGCGAGAATACTGGCTATGTGGTTCAAGTTTTGTCATCGTTTCCAAAAAGTTCAAGCTAGTTAATCAATCCATACCCGTTCACTAAATCCATTAAGTCCATTTCTTCCGTTTATCCCAATCATCTTTTGATCCAATTCATTTCAAAGCCATGTCCGTGTGTCCATTTTTATCCAATTATCCATTTTTATTTTAATCCATTTTTGGGTTTTATCATCCATTATCCATTTTAAATCCAATACCCACTTTTTATCCAATTATCCAAATTTTTTTTATCCATGCTAATATAGTAAATTTCATTTCCAACTATACATCCATTTTCTATATTATCCATATTTTCTTAATCCATTTCCAAATCCACTTTGCAAATTCATCATTTAATGCCATGTCCAAATTTCCATTCAAATACCCATTGAGTCCATTAAATCCATTATTCCAATCCATTAGACAACAAAACTTAAAAAAAAAAAGAGGACAAAAGTACTTGACATTCATTTACAAACAAAAGTGGATCCAAGTTACACCACCATCCGATACGCATGAGTTGAAAGTTTGTTACAACCAATTGTACACTCATAAGCCCATTCACTTGCCAAGAACTTAATCAGCATCAACGGTACAATGGCAACGACAACAAGACAATGACATACTTGTACAAAACCTGCCATGTCATGTGACACAGTCTGCTACAAAACTCTGCATCACTTAAGCCTGATACCTTGACAAATACGCTGTAAACATTCACCAAATTAGACTCCTGCATTCCTACAAAGCAAAAGGGAGACCATAACCACAATAGCATCAAACGCAACATACCTCAGCCTACACTGCGTATAACTCTGCTCTGTTGCAAAACAAACAAAAACCTGAAAATGAAAATGACCACACAGGAAAGGGACAGACTTGTGAGTATTAAGAAAGAGGAGAAACCTGTTTAAAAGGGGGGACGAAACCTTATTTGGGGGACCGGAGCTCAATTCCAAATCTCAAAAACCTCCTTCAACAGAACACCGCTTCAAAAAAAACTCGTTTTCTCTAACCTTTAAGATTGCTCCTATTTCATTTTCTCTCCACAACCACAAACCCCTATTTCAATCCACTACCGTCAACCTTCAAATCCTCTCCAACATCCCAAATCATAGCCCAAACTTTTCTTCGAATACACCCCTAGAACCTCCATCGTTCACAAAAACCACATACAACTTCCTTCCGTCCCTCAACCATTTGCCATGGCAACAATAAACCCTTCTTCAACCTTCTTCCAAATCACCCTCAATCAATACTTTCAAAATATCCCAAATCGCAGAGAGGGAGATGAAACAGAGAGAGATTTAAATAAATCCAAACCTGAAAGTGAACCGGCAAAGCAGAGAGAAAGACGCGAATCGTACACAGATAAGGTGGGATAAGTGACCTCGCTTTGTTACCATCGCGATGACGAGGAAGAATTCTTTTTCTTCTGAGCACAAGATTTCTCTCGTTTGAATGTGCTAAAGCGATGATGAAGGTTCTTCTTCTGAGCATTTCGTGGCGTCTTTTGTCGTGTTAGGAAAAAAGGATGAGGATCCGATAACTCTTCTTTTAATAACATGAACCATACCCTGCTTTCTCATTTTTTACGATGGCTTTGTCCCTTATTTGTTAAAAATGGAAGGACCATGGATTCATTTGGTGATGATGGGCTTCAGGCCCATTTGAATGCTAAGTGTCGCCCCATTTGTTTGCAGCCGCACCCCATTAAGTGTGGTTCATATTGTCATTTTCTTTTTAGATTTGTTTTCTCTTTATGTTTTTAAACCTTTTTTATATATAAATCATTTTCAACATGTTTTTATCATTTAATTAATTTAAGTTATTTCTTGATATTAGCTTTCGATCCCATTTTTTTTATTTTGGGTCAATGATATTACGCAAATCTCGACTTTGATTATTTCAAATCAATAAAGTCTTGATAAATATGAGGTCACTTTTTTATTTATTTTTATTAGTCGATGAAAGTAAAAAAATCTAAGATTGTCGATTTATCGATTTAAATCTTGATTAAGACGAGACCAACTTTATTTTTCATTTCGATTCCATTTTCTTTACTTTGGGTCGATGATATAACAAATTTCATGGCTTGGTTGATCTCATTAAAGCGACAAAACTTTGATCAATATGAGACCACTGTCTTTTATTTCAGTTTCATTCACTTTTTGGTCGATGAAAGTCAAGAATCATGGTTGTCAATCTTATTGATAAACTATGATTAAGACTAGACCATTTTTTATTTCTATTTTATTTCAATTTTTAATTTCTTTGAATACTGACTTTTTATTTCTCTCTTTGGTGAGACTTGTACATATTTTCCAAATGAATCTGTTATGCTTGTGGTTTCCTGTTTCATTTGACACTTCCTCAATATCCTTCCAAAGGAAAGACTCTCTATTGACTTCTAAGTCATAGAATGCTCATTACCCTCTTGGCCTCCTAAGAGCCATCTTCCCTCTAGGTCTCCTAAGAGCCTTCATCCTCTTCTTGGCCTCCTAAGAGCCATGAATCATAACTTAGAAATAGGATAGAGTTTCTAAACTCTATGTGGGCTCATCACATTGAGTATCCACTTTTCCCCTTCACGACTTAGACTTAGAGAGTTTCCTTAAACTCTAAACGAGCTCATACTCATTTCCCCTTGGAACTTTGGCCATAGTCAATGGTTCCTCACCCTTAGTTAGGTGAACTATGGTTGCTCTGATTCTTTAGTCAGATACGTAGGCACAAAATGCGACGTCTTGGCGAGCAAACTTAGTGTACATACCCTTAGGTCTTTACCTTTACCTTAAGCAGATATCCTTTAGCAAGCAAACATAACATAACACAAACTAAACAAGAGGTTCCTGTAGAGTACTACAGATATTAAGGGTGCTAATACCTTCCCTTAGTATAACCAACCCCCGAACCTTAGATCTCCCCCTTTAGGTTTTCTCGATCTTGAACCTTTCCTTTGGATAAATCAAAGTTGGTGGTGAATTCAAAAGAAATGTAATGCAAGTTAATTAAATAGCTTGTTATCCGATTCTCACCGCAACATAATACAAGTTGCTTATAAAAAAAGATCTCACACTTTCTATTTGTGGATTATTCTCAAAATCAAAAAGTGTCAAATTATAGCGATTGCTACCCTTTTGGACATATTTAGTCATGCTTCAAGTATGAAAATCAATTTCTCTAAGTCTCGTTCTTTCAACTCTTCTGGTATCCCTCATACTAAATTCAATCGACTGGCTACAACTCTAATATTTGTTGTACTAATTTTGTAAATAAATACCTTGGTTTTCCTATTCTCAAGATTAGAGCTAAAAGATCTAATTTTAACTCCATCTTAGAAAAATGCAAACACACATGGCTTCTTGGAAAAACAAGCTTCTCAACAAGCCTAGTAGATTAGTCCTTTCTACATTGGTACTCACTTATATCCCCTATTACTACATGCATGTCAATTGACTCCTACAAAATATTTGTGACATAATTTTGAAAGGTGTCTCACTAGTCAAAGATACGAACATTATTGACTCGACATGCTACATAGACCTTTGGAAAAGTATCATAAACATGCAATGTTATAAAAATATTAAAGACATCTTCAAATCTACATAATATTTTTTAAGCTGGATATACATTCAAATATACACTTACAAATGATCAATTGCTTTTAAAATTGTATTTAATTGTAATAAAATACGTCACTTTTTTTATTCATTAATCTCTTACACATAAACATATTCACAAAAGGAAAAGAAGTAAAAAATTAAAAAATGAAACTCACAAAATCATAACTCAACTTGTAATTTATTACAAGGCCAAAATTATTAACTCTCATGCAATTAAAATTTTTAAGGAGAAAATTGCAAACCCACCAAATTATAATTTTTGAACAGAAAAACTATAAACTCTCTTAATTACAATTTTTGAACTGAAAAATTACAAACCCTCTATCAGTTACAATTTTTGGACAGAAAAATTGCAAATCTTCTCTCAACTACAACTTTTAGACGAAAAAATTGTAAATCCTCTCAACAAATTATTTTTGAATGAAAAAAATAGGAAATCCTCTCAACAAACTATTTTTGAACGGAAAAATAGAAAACCTTCTCTTAACACACAAATGCCGAAATCCCAAATACACCCAAAAGACTATATTTTGTTGTTGTGTAGAAAACTAAAACTAACTATCTATGTTTATATTAATACTCAAATTTTATTTTCTTCCTACTATTCGATGTGGAACTTGGATAATATACTTTTTCACCAACAAATCCTCTCTTCGTCCAAAGTCTCACATATCTTCACTTTGTCTTTAACTTCATCTTTAAAACGATCATTATAATTATAATAATTAGCCACATTTGTAAAACTATTACTCTTCAATATTTTTGTCTTCTTCCTCCCTTGATCAGAATTTTTGTTACTCTTCCCTCCACCCTTGATCAGAGCCCGACTCTGAATCACGTTGTTGAAAAAATAACAAAAAATAAATAAATTTCTACGCACGCGGAAGCAAACTCACAAATAGAAAAAGAGCAAAAAATTCAAAAATAAAATTCACAAAATCATAATTATTCAACTAAGTAATTTTTTTTTTACAAAAACAAAATTACAAATCCTTACATACAATTGCAGTTTTTAAGGAGAAAATTGCAAACTCACCAAATTACAAGTTTTGAATGGAAAAATTGTAAACCCTCCCTTAATTATAATTGTTGAATGGAAAAATTGCAAACTCTCTCAACAAACAAACTATTTTTAAACGGATTGTTAAATGTAATTCATCTCAAGTTAGTTTAGAACTGAAACTGAGTGATTTGCACAAGAGTGGAGTGATCATGATATCATATCTTTCGTACCATTATACATTTGAATATTGTTTCTGAGATGTAGTGCTTATGATGAACTGTTGAAATGAATATTCAATGTTAGTGATGATGAGTTTCAAAGGGGTTGGATAAGTAGGAAATTCAACAATCTTCATGTTATGTGTAGTGCCGAAGACAAAAAGTTTAATTTATGGGGGCAAAATATTGTATAAATTTATAGCATAAAAATATTATTCACTTTATCTTAAATTATATGGCTCTTCTGCATTTTTTTCCTTTTAATACAATATGTTTTATAAATTTTCAAATCCATTATTTATTAAAACCATTCATTCGTTTTGAAATAAAAAAAGTTAAAATAAATTTATTTATGAAAAAATGATAACTTGCTAGTAGTTATTCAAAAAGACATAAAAGTTATTCTAATAACTTTTTTTCAACATACCATATATTTGCTTGAGAATCTTATAAATAACAACGTATAAATAGGAATGAAGCGAGTACTTTTATTGTCTTTTAAACTAAATTGATAGTTACTTAATTAGAAATTAAAGATCATTTCTTAACACACCACTCATGTGTCTTATATATCACGTGAAATTTCGTTTTTGCCCTCCAGTTTCGGATGTGCACATCTGGACACACCGTTTTTTTTTTAAAACGCTGATGTGTTCCGGATGTGCACATCCGGAATGACAAGTTACGCGTTTTCCAGCTGTGCACATCCGGAAAAATGGCTGAAACTTAAAAGGTATATTTATTTTAAGAAATAATAATAATATGTATTTTAACAGAAGGTTAGAGGAACGTCAAAATATTTATCAAAACGCATGATGGTCACTTGTTCCGTATCCAAAAGCTGTCTAGTAGTTCTAACCCATATTTAAACAAAATAACGGTCATCCACCTATGGTGACAAACATGACCTATGTAACCATAAGTTATATATCCAAAAAAACATTGTGAATATCCGAACTCCCAGAACCAGAATCAGAATTTTTGACTTCACTTATGTAGTATCGAGCGTGGTGCCTAATTGATACATGTTGATGTATATTTATGTATATGTATATATTATGACTTGTTTTAATTTTATAGTTGATTTATTTTGCATTGTTAATTTCTTCTTATCAGAGATGGAGTAAGTGAGGGTCAGTTCAGTCAGGTTTTGCTTTATGAGATGGATGCAATTCGGAAGGTATGCCATAACTAACTTTAACTATTTAGTTATTATCATAGTGGCTAAAACCGGGGAACACTTGCTAGCTTTCCGCGCTCGATACTACATAAGTGAAGTCAAAAATTCTGATTCTGGATCTGCAAGTGGTAATAAGAGTACCACCAACTTTGTGTCGACTCTGCTGCCATTTATCTTGGATAACGTCAATGAAGTAATGTTTTACTGTTGATCTTCATTTGTCCTACAATCTTCGAACCTGGAAAATATAATCCTTTTTAGGCTTAAACCCAGTTGATTTATAGAAAGTCACACGCCACTCCCTGAAAACCAAAATGGTAAATAATAATGAATTATTTATGCATTCAAACACTTTTCTTGGAGGGATACGAAGAACAACGTTTTCTATTGGAGAGATACGAAGAACAAAGTTTTCTATTGAAGAGATACGAAGAACAAAGTTTTCTATTGGAGGGATACGAAGAACAAAGTTTTCTATTGGAAAGATACGAAGAACAAAGTTTTCTATTGGAAAGATACGAAGAACAAAGTTTTCTATTGAAGAGATACGAAGAACAAAGTTTTCTATTGGAGGGATACGAAGAACAAAGTTTTCTATGGGCGAGAAACCTAATTCATTGACTCAAGATCTTCATCATGCTGTCAAGACCTCCTCCCTCCCCTCATTCGAATGTATATTAACTTGCGATGATATATTAATGTATGCAACCAACCGACAAAACCGATTTAAAAAAAAAGTTATGCTATTTTTCGGATCTGCAAATCAGGAATTTTAAAAAATAAAGTTATACTTTGTTTTCGGATGTGCACATCCGGAACACATCAGCGTTTTTAAAAAAAACGATGCGTCCGGATGTGCACATCCGAAATCAGGGGGCAAAAACAAAATTTCACGTGGTGTATAAGAAATTTGGGTGGTGTATTAAAAAATGGTCAATTACGGTATATATAATGTATATTAAAATAAACAAAAATAATGATATTAATATGTTAAATTATAATTATTTAAAATAAATATGATAGTGTAATATATATGGTCACTTATTTAAATGCTATTCATATTAATGTTGATGTGTAAAATGAATAGCATATTTAAAATGGATGGCTAATATTGTACAATATAGTATGATTTGATACAATAACAACAAAAGCAGTGCGAGTATTGTCATAAGTGACATTTTAAAAGGAAATCACACTTGGAAATTTTGCATAATTTCATATAGAGCAATATAGCATAGCGAAATTCTTAGAGAAAAAAAGTAGACTGAAGATAATATTATGCATTTAAAATATAAAATAATTATGCAAAAAAAATGTTAAAGATTAGGAATCATTCAAAGTCCAGACTCCAGACTATGATATCTATCATATAAGAAAATATGATGTTCTTGAAAAGTCCAACATACCCCTGCTGGTCATATACTGTGTCACGTGGATGACTTCAAAACTTTTCTTCCATTTACCTTACCAAACCCTGCAATTGAAAAATGTAAAAACACTTGTTGTCTATCCACTTTCTCTCTCGTCATTTCTCTCTCTCTATTTGGCTATCTCTTTTCTTCTTCCTTCTGCATCTTCTTCTTCCCGTTCTTCTTCTTTCTCCGACTTCCTTCTTCCTCTTCTTTGCTAACGAATCTCTAACCGAAGCCATTGAAACTATCCGAGGTATCTGAAATCTATTATGTTCAAGTTTAAGTTTTTAACTTTTTTGAGGGTTTATACTCTTTTGTTTTGATTTTAGATTGTTGGTGTTGCAGGAATGAGGGATGATGGTGGCGGTGTTTTCGTCGATTTCAGATTGTATTAATGCATAGTTTTTCAGATCCAACCTCCTTCTTCATCTTTTGGAGTTTTGCAGGTTAGGGATCTTAGATTTTGAAGCATTGCAGGCAATTTTTTGGGACTTGAATTTTGGATTTTGGATTTTTTATCTTTCACTTTCAATCTATGGAGCATTGAAGGTTAGGGTTGTGAGAGCTGCTACTATTGAAAAAATTGAAGCTGAAAAAGCATCTATTGAGAAAGATGTGGTGAGTCTCTCGATATAAAGTTAACTTTTTTTTTTGTGTATATGAATGGGGGTTTTGAGTTTTTAATATATAATGTGTAATGTTATTATTCATTTTCCTTCTTCAGAAAAGCAGAATGGAAAAGACTCTTGATAATGTTCGGTCTAATTTCAGTTCCATAAGGACTGGGCGAGCAAACCCGTCTATGCTTGACAAAATTAAGGTATGCTTGACACTACATTGTTACTCTTTGCTTCTGCTACAAAATGCATATTGTATTCAAACGGTTTTAATTTGTTGTTCCAAATCCAAATCAATTAGACTCTTTGCTTTTGCTTATGTAATTTACTTCCTTTCTGTTGATTTGGGTTTCGTTTTGTATCTTTTACTATTGCTACGTCTAATTAGTAATTATGGCATTTCTCTTTTGTATTAGTGATAAATAATACATAAATGTTATTTGAAGTATTTAGTTTTAATTTTCTAGAGTTTTGTCCTGTATATGAGCTGTTTCATAACATGTTCTAGGTGGAATACTATGGATATCCAGTTAGTTTAAAGATCATTGCTCAAATACCATTTAAATACTTGGGTGTGGTAATTTTTGGTTAGGGTTTTTAGATTAGAAATTGGGTTTGATAATTTTGAGTGATGATAGATAATTTTATGGGTACTGTGAAGGTTATGTTTAGTTTTTAATGATGTTCCTTCATATTTGATATATCTCTGGACAAGAAGCTTGAATCATTTCTACTTGGTGAGACTGAGATTAATTTTAGGCGGGGTTATATTTTGTTGAAACATAATTTGGTTTGATTTACTGCAGATTTGGAGATGAAAAAACATATTGCAAGATACAATGCAAAGCAGAAATGTGAAATTATAACTGATTTTATTTGGAGCATCCTAATGTGAAGTTTCGGGTTCCGATTTCAGGGTCTAATTTGTATAATTATTCTTCAGTTGCTTCGTCGCCGGTTGTTCATAGTTTGTATCATTCGACTGACGCAGTTGGTCATAATATTGATGTTGTCACTAATTTAGAAAAAACCGTGCGAGCAGTTCAATGGTGTACTTATGACCTGGTTTTGATGGTAACTTAAAATCTCAGAATTGTCTCTTTTTTAACTTTAACTCCATGAATAGTTTGCATTTCGTAACTGGTTTTAAAGTCACACTTTACAGGTAATTGGGATGCTGCAAAAAATGTTGGAATCAAGCAAAGTCTACCCGATCGATATTATAAAAGTTTTGTTCCATCTACAAGGCGGACTCCCATTGGTGAACTTGAAGCCCCATCTTTTGATTTTAATCTATGTGATGTTGTGGCCAGATGTGAACATGTAAGAAAATTGGTCTGTGTTCTTTATGATTGTGAATATCCATAAATATATAATATCTTTCATAGGATATAAAGCCATATGCTTTTGATATTTTATTTTGATAGATATTGCTACTGGACTGTCAAATTACAGATCAGGTTTTTTCCTTATGGAGTGAATGGAATGTTTGTTGGGTCTACAATAGTTTTAAGATTTTGATTTCAACTATTTTTTCAATCAATTGTTCAATTGTAGAATTTTAATCGTGTCATTTTTAATGCATAGTGTCTATTTCAACTTTTTTTTTTTAATTCTACATTTGTGTTTATATGCATTTAAACTCAATGGATCTATTAAAATATCTGATCTTTCCTAAGACTATTATTTCATTTTTTAATTGTTGTTTAAAGAATTATTTGTAATAATTTATAATATTTTTTTTTGAAATAAATATACTTTGATTTAAATCAAAAAAACGTTTAATACAAGCGATCCAATTCGGATCCAGCAACTATCTAAATCTAATAGACATATAAAACTTTAAAACTAACAATCCTCCATCATAAGGATAGTTATATACTTCCTAAGTTTCTTATTATTCCACCCTCTATAAATTATTGCCTTTATAATTCTTTTTCCTATATTTGCGGTATCCACAGAATTTCCAAAACTTTTGTTATTCCTCAGTATCCATAATTCGTATATAGTTTCCGCAGCCGTCAGTTTAAGCACTTGTGCTCGAGCCCCTTTACCCCTTGTGTGACGAATTAACCATTGGATTTCATTTTGCCAATCTCCAGGTGCACGATGAACCTGTATCCATTGTAGTACCTCTATTCAGATTTTTTTCATGTATTCACATTCAAAGAATATATGGTTTACCGATTCTTCCTTTTCAATGAATGCATTAGAAAATAATGCATCGTTTTTTTTTTATCTTACACAACATACTTTACCCATATTTATTACTATTAAATAAAATAATTTGAAATAATTTGACAAATATTTATTATGCTATTAACACTAATTAATTATACTCAAATAATTATTAATGATAAGTGTTTATTGTGCTATTAACACTAATAAATGTTAATTAATTTGACAAATATTTATATGTTTTCAAACATATTAATTAATTCATAATCATTATAAAATTTGGTTTTTAATTAAATGAAAAATTTTATTAATATTACAATAAATAATTGTTAATTTTTATTTAAGTGTGATATTTTTCAAATATGGGAAAAGTGTGATATTTTTCAATCAATTGAACATATTTACAATATATTAAATACTTATTCATCAATTAAAATACGAGAAACATTTGACAGTTATATGCTATTGATGTAAATAAGGGAAATATATATATCTACGGGAAAAAAGTGTACTACTTATCCAAAAATGAGAAAAATATTTTTCTTATAAATAAATTTAAATATCTAAATACTGGAAAAAATAAATGTCTTTTATAAATTAATTTAAAATATTTTTAAATTAATAAGTGAATGTTAATAGTATTTTTTTATGAGAACAAGTTTATTATTTATGAAAATACTGGAAAATATTTTGCCATTGACAAATCATACCCATGCGAACTCACGGAGAAAATATACAATTGATCAAAATATTTGTATATGTGAAAAAACTATATCTATGCTTCAAATATACATAAAATATGTTCTTTTTCAAAATTTTTTTTTTGGTAAAATAATTTTGTCTTCTTTTTTATTTTTACTTTTTTTAAACAAATACACATCACCAATCGATATCCACGAGTATTTATTCTATTTTTTAAATATAAATTATTATTTTTTTTTCATATTTATTAATTTTTATTAATTCTATTTTTTTTTTAATTTTAAATATATACAAATGCGCGTCACCCGCTAGTTTAATACTACATTACAAGGTCATTTGAGGGGGAAAAAGACATAGTTTTCTACTTAATAATTGAGGTATATGCCTGTAGAAGTCAACACCGATGGCTCAAAAGACTTTGACACCGAGAATGACAGTTTTGTCCTTACAACTAGTGTCAAGAAAAATTTGTCTCTGGTACATTCATTCATAACGACTTTGACGCCAAGAATGACTGTTTTGTCCTTCTATTTTGTCTTTAATAATTCACTAGTGTCTATACCCGTGCAAGGCACGGGATACAATTTCTTATATAAAAAATATTTTATAACTACTTTCAGTTTACAAATAAATGAGATATTAAATCGAAGTGAAAATTAGAGTCAATATGATATTAACCAAACACATCTTTAAACACATAATTGATAAATCAATGTCTTCACAAATAGGCAACATATTACATAAAAATTCGATGACAGAAATATTTCTCAAAAACTTCAAATTCTGCTCCCGTCTTTCCTTCCATTATTTTTAAAACATGATCTATCTATGCATAAACAATTAGAAAAAATAAACATGATGGTTCATCAATACATATAGAGTTAGTATATACTATTAAACTAACCTGTTTTAGGTAATCATCCAAAAACATTACAACATGATCATTTTGTCCAGTATATACTATATCATAATACAAATTACCACCACATTAACTAATCAATCAAAATTTAAGAGCTTAAATAAGCACAACTATGATTACAAAAATTCCCTAAACAAACCTCTAATTCACGTATCTACTTGTGCTCTGTCCTTCACACTGCTATACAATTGAGACTTCAATATAAACGGTTCAATAAGTTGTTGGAGTATTCACAATCAGTTCACAAACACAATTATACAGTAGCATAGTACAAACAATTGCATCCTAAGAGCTGTCGAAATCGGAACTTCGCAGTTAGATCTCCACAATTATCAAAATGAACAATTCCTTGGCCAGAAATCAATTAAACGACTCTTCAAGATAAATGACTTAGTTAAACTTCACGTCCTTCCTAAACGTTTCATCGCACACATGCCAAATCTGATATATGAACAATGAAGCAGTAATAGAGGTGTCAAATTTCAAATGCAACAAAGATATTTTTATAAATTAGAATATAAATCAACATAGACATAACAGGGCCTTCACAAACTTACATGTTTACAGGTTGTCAAAAATTTCGCTATAGACAACATTTGTAGTGTCCGTACACGGATTTCCTTCATCATCTAAAATAAGAATCTTCAATCCTTTTCTTGACTTTACCCTTGAAACAGCCACATAGAACTGGCCATGAGTGAATACGGGCCGTTGTAAATACAAACCGACTTGATAAAGAGATTGACATTGGCTCTTATTAATAGTCATCACAAAACACAATGCAATTGGAAATTGTCCTCTCTGGAACTTAAATGGAAAGCTCAGATCAGAAGGAATCAAATTCATTCTCGGTATGTAAATCTTATCACCGATATTTTTTCCTGTAATGACAGTGGCACCAATAATATTTGGACACAATTCATTTATGAGCAACCTTGTTCCATTGCATAGCCCATTGGATTGATCTATGCTCCTCAGAAGCATAATTGGAACACCATTCTTCAATCTTAAACGGTGATTGGGCATTTCGGAACATTTCATATCATTCAAAAATTCAGATGTGAACCAATCTGCCTGCATTGCACAATTTTCATCAGATAGAACTGTTGAGTCAACACTCAAATAAACCTTTTCATCACCTGGAATTAATGATAGGACGAAATCATTAACAATATCCACAGAATCATGAGGGGGAGAAAGTAACGCCCTCTCTTCATAGTATTTCAAATTGTACATGTTTTCTAAAAGCATTGGATATGTTAATTTAACCAGAGATAATAGAGGATTGTGAGAATCTGTAACCAATAAGTCTTCAGGAATATCAATTGTGCTCTCTCCACACTCATTTGAGCCGTGTTTACCATTGCCAATATCAAGCTACTAGTCTGCAAAGCATTCCACTTCATTATAATCTCCAATGGAGTTTGGAACAGCCAGCCGCATGTTCTTCGACAGCGTCAATACCTTGCAATATTTCCATAGTTCAGATGAGTTTATTGAAGCTTACACTATATCATGCCTACAACCTTTTCTAACAACAGGTAATATTTGTCTAAAATCTCCTCCAAATACAACGACCTTACCGCCAAATGGTTTAAATTGGTTAGAATCGTCTACAGTCCTCATGATGTCCTTCAAAGCACGATCGACAGATTCGGCACAAAATCTATTTAGCATTGGTGCTTCATCCCATATAATAAGCTTAGCATGCAAGATAAGATTACATCTGTCAGTGCGTTTTTTGATGTTGCACGTAGATGTCTCATTCGTAATTAAGGAATACAAAACATATAATGGGTTGTCTTTCCTCCAGGTAACAATAAAGCCGCAATCCCACTTGAAGCAACATTTAAAACAATTAAGCCTTGGGATCTAATAGCATCTGATAGAGTTCTCCAAATAAATTTTTTTCCTGTGCCTCCATATCCATGTAAAAAGTAAAATCCTCCACAATTAGACATCACAGAAGAAATAATTTGATCATAAACTGACCTATGTTCAGTAGTCAAGGTTGACATCAAAGACATGTGGGTTACTGCCAACTCTTTCTTGTCATAGTTTAATTTAGCAGCCAACAAACTATTTTGAAGTTGAGCCACTTCTGAATTTGAAGGTTGTGGCATGGACTCAAATTCATCAAGAGATTTACCATTCATAGAGAGCAATTTTTCAAACTCAATCAAGCAAATATTTTTTAAATCATCGTTGCTAATTTGAAGACCTACAGTAGAAATAACTATGTTTAACAGCCAATAAGCATGAAAATATAAGTAAAAAATATATTCATTATATAATGGAATACCTGGGTTGCTTAGCCTCTTCCTTGCTTCTTACAAAAGTCCATCGCACAAAAGTTTCCACGTTGCTTCCCAAACGACAAAAGGATTTGTCATTGAATCCATAAATAATAACGTAACAAATAATCTCCTCATCTGATTACCAGAGGCAGAATGGCTGGCTTCAATAATGGCATCCACGAATTCTTTGTCGTTTCTTAACAATCCAAGTGCAACACATGCCTCTTTAAATGTGTCGTGTATAGTTCCAGCCACCGTCTTAATATCATTGTAACTTGTGCACCCCTTTTGTATAGTCAACAGGGGTCTCAAATAAAAAACATTACCACATCCGGGGGGAATATACGTAATCCTTCGAATAGAATTACCTCGCCGCCTAGAACGCCACGCTCTGACACTTTTATCATAAACAAACCTTGTAGGAAATTCACCATAGGTTAAGTCCCTTCCATCAAGATATTTTTTATTTGCCTAAAACCAAGCCAAAAACATCGTATCAATTTCTTCATTACGTGAAACAACAGACTCAACAGTAGTACTTTCTGAAAACATTACAGACTGCTCATTTTCAAGATGAAACAAAAGCCTTATAACAGCAGGCCATCTGTGATGTATGTCATACTCGAAAATCTTCCAGACAGCCTCACAAAGCTCCAAATATCTACATTCGTAGTACTATTTTATTTCATCCAAAACTCGTTCATTTTCAGTTCGGTTTGAAATCTCAATTGTGGCTCTGCCAGGGCCTTTATTAACATGCTTAAACAAATACTTGATAGCATTTCCCTTGTTGCAATACTCAACATTTATATGTGCATCATATCTAACCAATAATTTTGGATTGTAAGGAACTACATACCTATTGTCCAAGCGTATTCCCTTTTTCATAACAGACAAACCACTATCTCGGCGCTTGTACTTTGGATAGCCTTCATCGTTGACTATTGTGGAATTCTGGTAGTCCTTTGGAAAATACTTGGAGCATCTACCATCTTTCATGCAAGGTGAATTTGCATTGGCTTTTCCACAGGGACCGTGTAACATAAAACCCGAAACAACTTTTGCAAGTTTTGGAAATAGTCTATGATCAGGTAGTTCTGCAGAAATGAACTTATCGATGTCAGTGCCTGTTTTGAGTGAATTTGATGCATCGAGCCACAACAAAATGTGTGCGTGTGGCAGGCCCCTCTTTTAGAACTCTATGGTATATGTCCCTAATTAACAAAATTGTATACATTAAATTGTAATTGTAATATTAATAAATACATTTATAACATTGATTTGCATAAGTAATAAAATATAATATATCAGTTAGTTTCATTACCTGCAACAACTTCTCCGAAGATCTTTTCTTTTTTAATAGCGCTCATCATGTGATCAAGCTTTCCCTTAAAGATTCTACAAACAATGTCTAGACGGTCACTGCTTGTAAGACCTCTCAGAGTAACAAACTTTTTAATTTCTGGCCAGTTAGCATTGCACGTGATGGTGATGAACAAATCAGGATACCCAAACTTTTTGCAAATTGCCATTGTATCCTGACAGTTGTTAAACATGTATCGTGGTCCACCAGTAAAAGATGCAGGTAGTATGACACGTTTTCCTACTGCAGAAGGTTGATTTTCTCCGCTGTGTACTGCTTCCTGTTGTAATACCCCAAATTTTGACCACTAAAGTTTCCCATCATTGTGCAAATCATCATCACAATATGGATGAATCATCATGCCTCATCAATTGCCTCAAGGGTTGTTGAGCATTCACTACAATCAGAATTAGGGTTTCTAGCCCTCTCAGAGCCTTTAGACAAAGGATCAATCAAGGAATGACTTGATCTTCAACTTTTCTAACCTCTTGAACATCCACAATGGATCAAAAGGACTCCCACTTCAAGGATTAAGCACAAAGTTGCTCCCTTCTAGGTGGATCAAGTCTCAAGATCGACAGTGTCATCAAATTAGGGTTTCGGTCGACCAGGGCCTCCAGATGGGAAATTTCATCTGGGCACAAGCCAAGGATCCAAAACATAACCTAATATACTCCATGGAACCTCATGGACCCATGCATCAAGTCAATTTTGCCTCAGGGGATGCATACATCAAAAATCAGGAATTAGGGTTTCTTGACCTAATTCACCCATAAGTTGACTTTTGGGACAAACCATGAACCAAGACCTCAAGAGATGATTTGAGGGTCTCTAATATACCATATTGATCCATTTGGAACAATTGATTGATCCAAGAAGCTTGAGCAACAAGTTTCAATTTCATCTGCACCACAATTAGGGTTTCGCGAGAAAAGTCAACTGTAACTTTGACTTTTGACCTGGACATGCTCCCAAACCCTAATACATGATTCAATATACCCTATGACACCCATGGAACATGTCCATCAAGTTTGATTTAGGTCAAGGACATGATTTCCTGAATAATTGCACAGTTTGGAATTCATCTGATAAAAAGTCAACTGTGCACAAAAGTCAACTTTGACTTTTTGAGATTTTTCACCAAAATGGATTTTTAACCCTAAAATGATGTTAATGTATGATTTGAATCATCATTCATCAAGAAAAATCAAGAAAAGTTGGATAACTTGTAAAAGGGGTAACCATAAAAAACTTAGAAATTTTTCTAAGTTAAAATTAAAGTGGCTAGGGTACCAACTTTGGAGGACCATAACTCCTAAACCACAAGGCCATTTTTTCTCATCCAAAGATGGATTTGTAGCCCTCATTACCCTCTACAAAAACTTCAACTACAAGTCATTCCAATTCATTAAGGATTTTGAGTTATGGAGTGATCAAAGTGGCTGAAAAGTGAAAATGTCACTTTTTCCAACACTTAGTGAAATTTTCACTAAATCCAAATCTGCCTTCACTTTTTGCCAAATGTAGGGGGATTTTTCACTTGGAATCAAAAGAGATCAAAACCAAATATGTTCAAATAGTTGTTGTATCATATAAGAGCTTTCCAAAATGGCCAAGAACATTGCCAAATTCAACTTACACCATGAGATATGACATTGGCAAGTTGCCTTGCTGAAATCTGTCAAAGCAAGGCAGAATTTGCATTTTGGCTCGATTTACCAAAATCAGCCAATTTCAAATGCTCATATCCACTTGGACACCTCTGAGGATTGAATCTAAAGGGGACAATCACTGAGCCAAGCCTCCAAAGTCCATGGAACAAGAAATAGCATGTTGAACCTAGAGTTGCCAAAATAGGGACAAGACTCCAAATTTGGAATGAGGCATTCAATGGAACCATCAAGGTGGCATGGACTGAGCCATTCTCATCTAAAATCAGTCAAGACTTATCCAAGACCAAGGGGACCAGAGCTCTGTGCCCTAACCTCTAATCAATGGCTAGAGGAGACTTGAATTCTCATTGGACAACATTGGCCAAACCTACTTACCAGCTGCCATTCACTATTCCTTGCAAAACAAACTTGCTCTACTATAAATAGAGCTCAATTGTGTTCAGTTTGAGTACACCAAAGCCATCTAACAGATGCTTTCCTCAAAATCTCTTTCTCTTGGCAAAAATGCCTTTCTTAGCAAGGTAGCTATCGGGTTTTGAGTTTGAGAGCAATTCCAATCAAACCAATCACTCACACACCTCACATACATCATATAGAAGTGATCCAAACACTCAAACAGCATCTGGAACACAGATTTCACAAAATCACCAGTCAATTGCTCAAGGTTTTAACCAAGTTGCAGTTGAGATGCCATGAAGTGATCCATCCAATTTCCATCAAGTCCAAGCATTCAAACACACTCCATAGGGTGTAGGGAAGCTGTTCAGATCATCACAACTCATCTGTAACACCTCCAACTCAGAAATCAATTTGCTCTTGCTGTCACGACTTGGAGGTAAGCCTAAGCTTGGTCATCTCTCAATCTATGCATATTTCCTCGCACAATAATTTGGCCATATGTTCATAATCATGCATGGAATGTTTTCCCTCAATTAATTGCATTGTCTGAATCGTGTATCAAAAATCCTAGCCTTCATGCAGAAATTAGGGTTCTTGAGGTTTCTTCGTGATTTTTTGTTGTATGTTTAATTTAAATGAAATTAAAGTACATAGACATGATCGTGAGGTTGAGACGAGCACAATGATATGTGGATTGCATGGTATAATCAAGTATTAAGTGAGATTGGATAGAAAATGCAAATCTGGGCAAACCCAGAACACGCGCGTGTTCTTGCTTGTGTTCTTGACGCCATTTTCAGAAATTTGAATATTTGAATTTTGTGATTTTGTTTAATTGATTCAAAAATTAATTTCTCTTTGAGTTTTAATGATTTTGAGTTGATTCTTTTTTTAATAATTCACAAAAATGTTAAAATATTTTATTTTATCAAAAAATCCCAAAAATATTATTTATTTCATATAATTGATATTTTTGCAAAGAATTAATATTTTAATTGTTTTTGACATTTTAAATATTTTTTCCACATTGATTTTACAACTTTTAATGCTTTCTAATTATTTTGTAGGTCAATACTTAATTTTTGAAACATTAATCCAAGATCACAATTTGTTTTTCATGTGTTAAACAATTTTTGATCATTTTAATTGAATTTTTATTCAATTAAATACATTTTGGAAACAAATTAGGGTTTTGGATTAATTCAACCCTCATAAATCATTTTCAAAACACTTTTGGGCCTCTTGAGAGAGTGTAAGACCCACACCCCCCTTGTACAAAAACTTTTTGGGCCTCACTCATTGTATAAGTCCCTTTGTACAAGTAAACGGCGCGATCGTCGCCCGTTTAAAAATAAACCATCTGGGCCTCTCTTTGAGCTGTAAGACCCATTCAAAACACTTTTGGGCCTCTAATGGAGTGTAAGACCCAATCCTTTTTTTTTACCAAATCATTTTGGGCCTCACTTATTGTATAAGTCCCGATACCGTAAAAAAAAACAAACGGCGCGATCATCGCCTTTTCAAAAATCATCTGGGCCTCTCCTTGAGCTATAAGACCCATTCAAAAAACTTTTGGGCCTCTATTAGAGTGTAAGACCCAACCCCCTTTTAACCAAAACCTTTTGGGCCTCACTTATTGTATAAGTCCCTCTGCGTTAAAAGAAAACCTCAGCGCGATCGCCATTTTGAACGAAAAACCATCTGGCCCTACCCTTGTGTTATAAGCCCCACTCTTCTTCTTTAAAATTCTTTGGGCCTCTTGAGAGAGTGTAAGACCCATCCCTCTGTACAGAAAACGTTTTGGGCCACAGTCACTTGTATAAGACCCTCTGTACAAATTTAACAGTGCACTCACTGGTAAAACCCTGGGCCTCTCCTTGAGCTGTAAGCCCCAAATCTTTCTTTTTCAAAGCAATTTCTCCTTTGATTTTGAATATACTGTTGTTTTCAATCTTTCTTTGTTGAACAACTAACCAAACAGCATGGAAGCTCTACAACCGAGTAAGTGTTTATACGCTTTCATTTACTGCTTTCATATATATATAACTGTATTGTGGGGCTGCTCACTGTAAGTCTCCTTTCATAAACTCATATCGACTGTGTAATAATAGTATAGATATTCAGAGTTTCCCCGGCAACTACGTCTAGCACTAGGTAAAGCCGTTTCGTTTATTCGTAGAAATAGACAGCTAGAACCCAAATAGGAGCACCAGATACAGTCTTCTCTTCGGCTGTCCTCCTTAGGAATCGTCAAGAAACTCTACTCCCAAAGATGAAATGTATTCTCCGTGAATGGCATCTTTGAGTTTCTTCCAAATTCTCGGACTTTCCTGACTTGCTCTATTCCTTGTGAATAGCTTGCCTTGAATTTCTCGGGGTTTGGGGACCCACGGGCTCCTCTTGGGCATCGTACAAGGACCCACAGAATTCCTAAAAGCAACCCCTCCTCCTCTTGGGCTTAGTACAAGGACCCGTCGGCTTCTTAGAAGTATTCACAGCCTCCTCTTAGGCTTCGTATAATGATCTCTTCCCCCGGGAATGATAGCCTCCTCTTGGGCATGGTACAAGGACCCGTCGGCTTCTTAAAAGTTTCCAGCCTCCTCTTGGGCTTCGTACAAATTGTCCCGACGACCTCCTAGAGGTATAGGAACAGAACTTAGTAATCTTCATAGAACGGTCCTTTTCAGAGTCTACTACTGTTTCTCAAAGCATAGTACAAAAGATGAAACTCTAGACTTGGACAGTCTAATTTCCTTGAGTCTCAAAGACATTCTCAAGTGAACCCTTCAAAAATAGGAAAGAAACCCGTAGACTCAGACAGTCTCAATACCCTTTGGATTTCCCCTTTCCTTAAAGAAACGGGGACTAACCCCAATCCTCGAATCAAACCCTTGAGTACAGTGTTGCTCATATAAGAACTGATTTTCTCTTTAAAATCAGTATACTAGATCTATCACTTAACTGAAACAGTTACGCTAGCCTCCTCTTGGGCTTTGTATAATGATTCTCCCCAGCGGAGCAAACCTTTCAGCCTCCATCTCGGGCTTCGTACGAGATACAAAAGATTCCCCTGTAGAGTCAACCCTTTTAGCCTCTCTCTCAGGCTTTGTATGAGGCACACATAAAAGACTCCCTCGTTGAGTCAATCACCCCTTTTCGCCTCCATCTCGGGCTTTATACGAGATACAAAAAGGTTCTTATTGATCTAAACAAATTTTAGCCTCCATCTCAGGCTTTATACGAGATACAAAAAAACACTCTCTTGTTGAGTATAAAAGATTCTCTTGTTGAGTCACCCTTTTAGCCTCTCTTTCTCGGGATTTATACGAGACACAAAATAGCCTCCTCTTAGGCTTTGTATAATGATTTTCCCTAGCGGAAATTAGCCTCCTCTTAGGCTTTGTATAAGAAAACCACTGGTTGATCCAATCAACCTTTTAGCATCAAAAATGTGCCTCGTTCACAGTACACAAACATCAACAACTCCTTCCCTTTCATCTAATCGCCGTAAGCGGCAAGCCTCTGGATCATCTATATCCACGCCACTGTCCTTCTTTTAGCATGAGGAATTCCTAAGGAAATATGGCATTGCTCTACACTGAGTTAAAGTCTTCTCATTCAGGTTAAAAAACCCCTTCCTAGGAAATTATGGCATTGCTCGGATCCGCGTATCCCAGTTAAAGTAATTCTCCTTTACCCCTCTTTAGAGACGACAAATTCTCTCTAAAGTTGAGACCTTTCAGCTTCACATCTTGGGCTTTGAACAAGATACAAATCACCTTCAGCTTCACATCTTGGGCTTTGAACAAGATACAAACAACTTTTCGCTTCACGTCTTGGGCTTTGAACAAGACACCAAAACACCCATTTCCTCCCATAGACTAGGAGGAACTACGAACGCTCTGATTTCCCTGTTTCGGTAAACGGGAATACGTAGGCATAAGATCGAAAGAAAAGATTTTAGCGAGCACAATCAATAAGAAACCCAAATCCCATTTCAAAAGCAGTAATTAAAAAAACATCCTAATCCTTATTCCCCGTCAGAAAACCCTCTGCCTAGATAAAAGAAAGAAAACCGTATTGGCGAAAATACAAATAACCAGTACAAAGGCCCCCCACATTGTAGCATTCGTAACCTAACAGACCGCTGTTTAAACTCAGTATGCAAAGTAGGGTTAATTGGAGACATCTATTTCCCTTCCTTCATCAGCTTTAATAGGATAAAAAATGAATCGACCTGTAGTAAACTCAACCACAGAGAGCGACCAGTGCTTAAGAACCACGTCCAAAATCGCTCGCTACAGAAAAGTGGCACCCACCGTGGGGCAGTTCAAAGTTAGATCTAGGCACGGTTTTCCTTCTCTTCACTTTTGTGAATACCACAGAATGGTGACTCCGCCGGGGAGCCATTTCTGTCAGGAACTTTGGATCCTTAGCTTCATTAGGTCTAGGATATTTAAGACAAATATATATACTGCTTTTCCTAATTGCTATATGTGTTTATTTTTCTGCTACTGGGAATGCGGGTGATGCCGTATGTGGAAAGATTGAGTATACACCTAGAAAAGCCAACCCTTTCGTAGTGCGGAAGCTATCGGAAATAGCTGTTACGCGATACTACCCTCATTTGAGGCTGGTGATCTATTCTCGGTGAATAGCACTTACTCTAAGATTGCACACAACTCGCTGGCGATCCGCTTGTTGTTTGCCTTTCTGGGAGAAGCTAATGATAATGAGTACAGGTACAAAAATCATCTTAGTAAACCTTTGGGGATGGGTAGAGCTTTGACTTCATGACAACGACCCTCTGACCCCATGTTTTTTCTATGTTTTTGTGTGCTGCATTCATGCATTCATCTAAAAAACATTAAAACATTCAAAAAAATTTCTCTTCTAGTCTCTCTGTTTTTTTTTTAAAATAAACTAAGACTGTGATTGCAAATATCAGAAAAAAGGATTGCGTTAATGGATTTCGGTAGAAGGAGAACTTACCAGTATACCTTCAAGGTTCCGAAGCTAGAGGATTTGAGAAAGTTAGCAAGGATGACCACTAACCCAGAGGCTTTCAGAGCCAAGCACGGTGGTTTGCTACCACTGTTAAGAGTCCATGTGATTGGGGGAATCATGGACGCGCTCGTTCAATTCTACGATCCGGTTTATCACTGCTTTACATTCCCGGATTACCAGCTAGCACCAACGCTGGAGGAGTATTCTCATTTGTTGGATTTACATATCACAGATCGAGCTCCATTTTCTGGACTGGAAGGAATTCCAAAGAATCAGACCATTGCAAGAGCAATTCATTTGGACAAGTCTGAGGTCAGGACTCACCTGACTACCAAGGGTGGCATACGAGGTTTTCCAGCCCAGTTCTTAACAAAGAAAGCTCTGTACTTTGCTAGTATAGGGAACGAAACTGCTTTTGAAAGCATCTTTGTCTTGCTCACCTACGGATTATTTTTGTTTCCCAACATTAATAACTTCGTCGATATCAACGCTATTAAGGTTTTTCTCATTGGAAACCCTATGCCGACGTTGCTCGCAGATGCGTATCATTCTGTACACTTAGGAAATTTGTACAGCAGAGGGGAGATCACGTGTTGCGTACCTCTGCTTTACAAATGGTTTATCTCCCATTTGCCTAAGTCTGCTGCTTTTTGGGATTGCAAGAGTGCCCTGCGTTGGTCGCAGAAGATCATGTCTCTCACCAACTCTGATATAGATTGGTGTAATAGGATTTATGATGGGATCAGGATTACTGATCATTGTGGAAACTTCCCCAATGTACCCCTCATAGGAACTAAAGGGGGAATCAACTACCATCCGGTATTGGTTCTTTGTCAATTTGGATACCCGATGAGACACATCCCGCTGGGTGTTCATCTGGAAGGTCTTTTCTTCAAAGGAGGAGAAAACGACAGGGCACTGAAGATGGAAATAGTGCACGCTTGGAAGCATGTTCATAAGAAAGGACGAGAGTCTCTAGGAAAACCGGACTGTGTCTCGGTGGAGCCTTATCTCCATTGGGTACAAACTAGAGCTCTCAAGCTAAAGATGCCTTATCCTCGTTACGGAATTCTTCCACCGAGGGAATCTGTCATGTACTTCATGACGGAAACTGAAAAGCTTCAGGTTACTCTCAACAAAGTTCAAAAGGAGAGGAGGTCTTGGAAGAACAAGTATCGCACCCTCAACATAGAGTGTATCCAAATGCAGCAATTACTGAAAGAGAAAGGTGCTCTGATTGAAATTTTAGAGCAACATGTTATAGAGAATCAGGATGACCAAAGGAATTTGCTCACTCCTTTCACCTGGCAAAGGAATAACAACCCGACAACGGCTCAAGCGCCCCGGTCAAAGAAAAGGAAGATATCAGAACCAGCTCCCGGTTTCTCTTCAGAGAGGACTCGGGACCCATTAGTTTAGGTTTCTGTTTCTGTACCTTGTAATCTACTGTATTTTCGTTTCTGTAATCCTTGGAATTTCAATAAAAAGGGGTTTCCCCATCGTTTGATATTTGCAATCTAATTGTCGCAGTTTATTTTGATTAAATCAACAAACAATTAATATAATCATTGCATTTTATCATTCTCACATCGCGTATTCTTCTTACCTACGAATCTCACGTTTGTGTCTCGGTTCTAGAGTCAAACTGTCTCATTCGTACAATACTCGGGCTAATCGTCAGAAAAAGATGGATGATCTTGAGGAAGAAAACAGAGAGTTGAAAGAAGAGATCGACGCTCTGAGAGAGGATATGAGAAAGCTTCGTAACGACATGCAGGCCATGGCAGAAGCTCAGCTACAAAGGACTGTGATCTCGGAGATCACCTCAGCGTCCATAGTGGAGAAGTATAATCCTAGGTATCAGATGCCGAAAGATCGTCCCTGGGGCATGCCTGTGAACTATATCCCGGAAGGATATGTTCCGCCGATCGTTGAAGATCAGGGAATCACCACAGATACCGCTGGTCCTGAAGGTTACAAACTTCGGGAAAGCGAAGATGCCAGGGGCATACTGAAAACTCCTGAAGGTTACAAACTTCGGGAAACGCCAAGATTTACAGCCGTAGTTACGGTACCACCCCCTGTGGTGCACACTGTCCCGGAAGGACAGATTCCGCAGATACCTTCTAGTAAGAAGGAGACTATGTTTGACCGAATGGATGAAGTCCAGGAACAGTTCTTGGAAATACAGAAGAAGCTGCAAGCCATTCGCGGTCAGGATCTTTTTGGAAAGGACGCCGCAGACCTTTGTCTGGTCCCCAATGTGAAAGTCCCGCACAAGTTCCAAGTGCCTGACTTTGAAAAGTACAAGGGTAACTCTTGCCCTCAAAGTCACCTGACAATGTACGCTCGACGGATGTCAGCTCAGACGGAAAATCAGGACCTGCTGATTCATTACTTTCAGGATAGTTTAACCGGTGCCGCCTTAAAATAGTACATGGGTTTAACCGTGCCATGATAAGCACATTCAGAGATCTTGGCAAAGCCTTTGTTCAACATTATAAATACAATTTGGACATGGCACCTGACAGAGATCAACTCAGATCGATGTCACAAAAGGACAAAGAAACCTTTAAGGAGTATGCTCAAAGGTGGCGTGAAATTGCCGCTCAAATTTGTCCACCTCTTGAGGAAAAAGAGATGACAAAGATCTTCTTAAAGACCTTGAGCTCATTTTACTACGGCCGAATGGTCGCCAGTGCGCCCAATGATTTCACCGAGATGGTCGGTATGGGTGTACGTCTTGAGGAAGCTGTCCGAGAAGGACGTTTGGTAAAAGACACTGGATCGACGAGCGGTACTAAAAAATACGGTAGTGCTCTCCCTAAGAAAAAAGAGCAAGATATTGGGAATATCTCTCTCGGAAAGCAAAGGCATCGTTATCAACCAGTAGCAGCGGTAACTCCTGCTATCGGCCCCGCGCCTGTTCCTACGTATCAACCTCAGGTTGCGCAGAGCCAACCTAATCAGCAAAGGACACAACAGCCTCTTCAGCAGGCTCGTCCTCAGTACAATAACAACCGTACAACACGACCATCAGGGTTTGATCTTATACCCATGTTGTATGCAGAACTATTTCCGTTACTACTGGCTAAGGGGCACATTCAGACTAAGTCTCCTCTTACAGTATCGGAAAATTCGCCTTTTTGGTTTAAAGCGGATCAGACATGCCCTTATCATCAAGGAGGATCGGGGCATAACATAGAGAATTGCCTCAATTTCAAATCTGACGTGCAAAAGCTTGTTAGGAGCGGGCTCTTATCTTTCAAAGATACGAATCCTAATGTTCTCACGAACCCACTGCCTCAACATGAGGAAGCTACGGTCAATCTGATTGAGAAAGAGACTAACAATGTCTATCAAATTCGCGATGTACTCTCATTGAGGACCAATCTGGTCAAGATGCATTGTAGACTGAGTGGATATGGCCATGTGCCACCTCATAATTATCACCAGTGTGATATCTGCTCTAAAAACAATCAAGGATGTTCGGTGGTGCAAGCAGCTCTACAGGAACAGATGTATCTCGGATGGATCCAAGAGCACAGAGTTCGTGGAGTTAACATGGTCTACACGAATTCTAACATCATTCAAAACCACGACATCCGTGCAATGAATGTCAACTTGGTGGCGATGCACTCAAGGCAAAGCCAGTATCATAATCTGCCGCGGCACGATTACAGTTCCTGTCTGACTTGCTCGGCAAACAAACAGGGATACTCTTTCATACAAGAGGCCCTCCAGCGTCAGATGGATCTTGGATGGATCCAGGACTACCATGATAGGAATCCCTATCAAATCAACATGGTTCAGGTTTTCGATATTCGCGTGATGAATACTAACCTGGTAGAGTTACATGCTGAGCAGGTCCATCTCGGATTCCTGATCTCACATGATTACCAAAGTTGTAAAGCGGGTTGCGAAAATGATCGAGGTTGTACCCTTGTCCAGGAGGCACTTCAGCACTTGTTAAATCACTGGTGGATGCCAATCTATATGGACGAAGATACTCAGCAGATTAGTATCAGTAACAAAAATCCCACTCGGCGTCAAAGTCAGGATGTCCGATCAGTGGAAGCTAACCTAGTGAGGTTACATTGTATTCAAAGTGGGCATGGCCAGGTGCCCCCACACAACTATGACAGTTGTATTGTCTGTTCAGAAAGTAACCAAAGATGTTACCTTGTGAAAGCAGCTCTTCAGGGTCAAGTGGATCGCGGAGAGATTCACCCATACCCAGGTTCCGGACCCATCGATTGGTCGCCGGACTACCTTACCGATCAAGTTGAGGATGTTGTCACGATCGCTGGTCATCACAGGACCGGGGATGTTTTTGCCATTATCCCTCTACTTGACGAATCAAAAGTTCCCAACCGGGAACGGATCGAGATTACTTATGATGGTCAGAAAAACCAGAAGGTTCCCATAGTCATCTATCTGCCGGGACCATTACCGTATGAATCAGCTAAGGCGATCCCTTACAAATACGGTGCAACAACAGTTGAGAATGGAAAGGAAATTCCATTACCCTCCGTCGTGAATATTGCAGACATTAGTCGTGTAACACGGAGCGGTAGAATCTTCAACCGAGGAGTTGGAGAACTTAACAAAGAAAAGGAACTTCAGACAGGAATTCCTGATCCACCAGTCGGTCAATCCAGTAATCCCGACCTTTCGAAAAACAAAGACGAGATGATGAAGCTCATCCAAAGGAGTGAATACAACATTGTTGATCAACTGTTACAAACTCCTTCAAAGATCTCGGTATTATCACTGTTACTCAGTTCAGAAGCCCACAGGGAGGCTCTACAAAAAGTCTTAGAGCAAGCCTTTGTGGAACAGGATGTAACAATCAGACAGTTCGATAACATTGTCTCTAACATCACTTCCTGCAACAATTTGGGATTTACTGATGAGGAATTACCCGAAGAGGGTCGCCGTCATAACATGGCGCTCAACATTACAGTTAACTTCCAGGACGATGCTTTAGCCAGCGTACTGGTAGACACAGGGTCAGCCCTGAATGTTATGCCGAAGTCTACTTTGATGCAATTATCATTCAAGGGCCCTCCAATGAGAATCAGCGAGGTCGTCGTCAAAGCGTTCGACGGATCCAGGAAGGCAGTTATCGGCGAAGTTGATCTTCCCATAACTATTGGTCCTCATACTTTTCAACGTACAGTTGTTTATTAGGAAGACCTTGGATACATCAGGCTGGAGCGGTCACCTCGACCCTTCACCAAAAGCTAAAGTTCGTTCAGAACGATCAACTTGTCACAGTCTGTGGAGAATAGGCTTTGCTTGTGAGTAACTTGTCATCATCTGCTGGTATAGAACCTGAAGAGGTTATTGGGACGCAGTTCCAAGCACTATCAGTGAGTAAGAACAATCAATCCGAAGGAGGAACATCGATTTCCTCATACAAGGATGCCATCAAAGCGGTCGAGAGTGCCGATATAAAAGGATGGGGACAGCTGGTCATTCCTATTGATAATAAGACAAAGAAGGGTCTTGGTTTCTCTGCAACCTGTACCCAGACAGCTGTCGGCGATGAAAATCTTCATCCCATTCAGAACTTCTTCCGTAGTGGAGGTTTCCTCCAACCAGTGACTCAAGTAGTCCATGCTATCAATGAGGGGGATCCCTTTGACCTAGATGAGGAATGGAAGTCTTATCTTAACGAGGACGGTTATGTGTCGCAGGACGAAACGCAAATTCCATTTTTCTATCCCGCACAGAGTCCGATATTTATACCCAGATCAGATGTTGAAATGATCTATGGAGATTGTGATCCGGAAGGATGTCGTGCTCCGCCAAATTCATTAGAGGAAGACACTCTGATGAAAGACAATTTTGACTACACCTACTACGACCCGATGGATGGTCTGCCAATGTGGCAACCTTATCCAGGAGACTTGGGGCAAGAGAGTCAGCCGAACAATGAAAATCAGCTGAGCATCATTGAACAGAATACCTGTGTCCCCGCCATGTCATGGGATCAACACTCAGGTCATTCGGAAATTACTCAATATGAAGATGAATTCTCAACGTTTGCAGGACTTGAATTCATCAACTATACTTTTCCCGAGGTCAACGTCATCGAGAGAGACGACTTCTCAAGTTCCAAAGAAGTTTGGGACACTCTGGGAGAACCAAGTGGAAAATACGACTATATGGTCAAGTACACCGCTCCTGAAAGCTCTCGCATCAAGCTCAAAGATATCCAGCCAACTGGATGGGAAGATGCAGCTGAGAGCACAAATGCTATGCAAAATGCAACAGAGGAATCCTCCTACGACAATTTTGCCTGGGAGGCAGATTCCAATGATCCTGCTCCACCAGAAATCAGCGTCATTTCTGAAGACAAATCAAAGAAAGTGCCAGACTTTGTGATTCACCGAGGAGTTTGCCGCCAGTGGGTTGTTGTCGATGTTCCGAAGGTCGTTCACCAGTCAAAGTAATTTCCATCTTTAAGCCTTTCACCCTGCCCAGGTGAAACGGATGTTTTGATAGGGCTCGCTTTCTTTAAATTTCCCTCTTCGCTATGCCCGAAGCGACAGAGATTTGTTTTATAGGGCTGTAGTTTCAAGATTCGACTTGTGCATTAATAAAATAACGTCGTTCTGTAATTTCCGCATTATTTGCTATTTTCTCTTTTTGCTTTTTCGGAAAATGGTAATCCTAAAAAACAATTCGATAAAAAAACAAGCAGTAAAATCAAAACACTGCACACACTTGCATTTTCTCTATCTCTTCTAAACACGAATCATCACGTCATGCAGATTGCTTATTTTACACCCCGTTGAAACATACGATCCAATGCCTTCTCCCGACTTTGGGTTCCCGGTATTTGGGGCTGAAGAAGAAGTTGACAACGAAATTCCAGAAGAGATCTCCCGATTACTCAGACAAGAGGAAAGGTCCATTGAACCTCACAAAGAGCCGTTGGAAACGGTAAACTTGGGTTCGGAAAAAGATAAAAAATAAATCAGGATTGGGGCACTGCTCAGTCCAACTGCCAGAGAGGGTTTGATAAAGCTTCTCATAGAATTTACCGATGTGTTCGCTTGGTCCTATCAGGACATGCCTGGGTTGGATACCAGCATCGTGGAACATCACCTACCATTGAGATTGGAATGTCCGCCAGTAAAGCAAAGGTTGAGAAGCACTCACCCGGACATGGCCATCAAAATCAAAGAAGAGGTACAGAAACAGATCGACGCGGGTTTCCTCGCTACATCTGAATATCCTCAATGGTTAGCCAACATCGTACCCGTCCCTAAAAAGGACGGAAAGGTCAGAATGTGTGTCGATTACAGAGATCTGAACAAGGCAAGTCCAAAGGACGACTTTCCTTTACCACACATTGACATGCTGGTAGACAGCACAGCAAAGTTCAAAGTTTTCTCCTTCATGGATGGATTCTCGGGCTATAACCAGATCAAAATGGCGCCGAAAGACATGGAGAAAACTTCGTTCATTACCCCATGGGGTACCTTTTGTTACAAGGTAATGCCGTTCGGTTTGAAGAACGCCGGGGCAACCTATCAAAGGGCCATGACTACTCTATTTCATGACATGATACACAAAGAAATCGAGGTATATGTCGATGATATGATTGCAAAATCAAAAACAGAGGATGAGCACGTTGAACATCTGTCAAAATTGTTCAAACGTTTAAGAAAATTCAAGCTCCGCTTGAATCCCAACAAGTGCACCTTCGGTGTACGTTCGGGGAAACTACTAGGGTTCATCATCAGCCAGAAAGGAATTGAGGTTGATCCTGACAAGGTCAAGGCCATTCGAGAAATGCCTTCTCCAAAAACTGAAAAACAAGTCAGAGGATTCTTGGGACGTTTGAACTACATCTCCAGATTCATATTCCTTATGACCGCCACTTGTGCGCCGATTTTCAAGTTACTAAAAAAGAACCAGGAATGCGTTTAGTCAGAAGACTGCCAAACTGCCTTCGACAATATTAAGGAATATCTGTTGAATCCGCCGATTCTATCACCTCCAGTGGAAGGAAGACCACTGATCATTTACCTCACAGTCCTAGAGGACTCAATGGGATGTGTACTTGACCAAAAAGACGAAACCAAAAGGAAAGAGTCTGCCATTTACTATCTGAGCAAGAAGTTCACCGACTGCGAAACTCGGTACACGATGCTTGAGAAAAATTGTTGCGCTTTGGCTTGGGCAGCCAAACATCTTCGCCAGTACATGATTCGTCATACTACTTGGTTGGTCTCCGAGATGGATCCAATCAAGTACGTATTTGAAAAACCTGCTCTTACGGGAAGGATTGCCCGTTGGCAGATACTACTATCAGAATATGACATAGAGTACCACGCTCAGAAAGCCGTTAAGGGGAGTATTTTAGCCGATCATTTGGCTCATCAACCGATTGACGATCAAGAATCAATCGGGTTTGACTTCCCAGACGAAGATGTCATGTATCTAAAAATGAAAGATTGCGATGAACCGCTACCCAGTGAAGGGCCAGAACCAGGTTCCCAATGGGGACTTATCTTTGACGGAGCAGTAAATCATTATGGAAACGGAATTGGGGCAATCATTGTTACCCCTCAGGGTACCCACATTCCTTTCACTGCCAGACTTACGTTCAAATGTACGAACAACGAGGCCGAATACGAAGCTTGTATCATGGGTCTCGAAGAAGCAATTGATTTAAGGATCAAAAACTTGGACGTATACGGCGACTCAGCCTTGGTTATCAATAAGATAACAGGAGATTGGAACACATACCAATCAGGATTGATTCCTTACCAAGATTATGCAAGAAGGCTGCCACCCTTCTTCAACAGAGTTGAGTTTCATCACATCCCTCGTGGTGAGAATCACATGGCTGATGCTTTAGCCACTCTTTCTTCCATGATTAGCGTAGGTCGATGGAATGACCTACCTAAGATTGACGTTATGCGCCTTGAACGGCCCGCTTACATCTTCTCGATCGAAGCAGTCATAGACGACAAACCTTGGTATCACGATATCAAATGCTTCCTTCAGAAACAAGAGTACCCACCTGGGGCACTCAGAAAAGACAGAAAGACCCTCAGAAGATTGGCTGGAAACTTCTTCCAGAGCGGTGATACCCTCTATAAGAGGAACTTTGACATGGTCTTGCTCCGATGCATAGATAGACCAAAAGCAGACATGCTGATGAAAGAAATTCATGAAGGATCCTTTGGCACTCATGCTAATGGACACACAATGGCGAGAAAAATTCTGAGAGCAGGGTATTATTGGCTGACAATGGAATCCGACTGCTACAAGTACATGAGGAGGTGTTATAAGTGTCAGATATACTCCTACAAGATTCATGTACCGCCATCGCATCTCAAAGTTCTCTATTCCCCATGGCCTTTTTCCATATGGGGAATAGACATAATTGGGTTGATTGAACCTAAGGCTTCAAACGGACATCGGTTCATTCTAGTAGCCATTGATTACTTCACCAAGTGGGTCGAAGCAGCGTCGTACGCTAATGTAACTCGACAAGTGGTGCTCCGATTTATCAAGAACAATATCATCTGCCGTTATGGTGTTCCAAGTCAGATCATTACTGATAATGGATCTAACTTGAACAATAAGATGATGAAGGAGTTGTGCGCAGAGTTCAAGATTGAACACCATAACTCATCTCCCTACCGACCCAAGATGAACGGAGCGGTAGAAGCGGCTAACAAGAACATCAAGAAGATCGTTCAAAAGATGGTTGTAACCTACAAAGATTGGCACGAGATGCTACCCTTTGCTCTTCACGGTTATCGTACATCTGTCCGCACTTCAACAGGGGCTACCCCTTTCTCTCTAGTGTATGGCATGGAAGCAGTGCTCCCCATAGAAGTAGAGATCCCATCAATCCGGGTATTGATGGAAGCTAAGCTCACCGAAGCTGAATGGTGTCAAAGCCGACACGACGAGTTGAACCTGATCGAAGAAAAGCGAATCACGGCACTATGCCACGGGCAGTTGTATCAACAAAGAATGAAGAGGGCTTTAGACAAAAAAGTCAGACCTCGTGTCTTCAGAAAAGGAGACCTCGTGCTCAAGAAGATACAATCATTTCTCGCTGATACTCGGGGCAAATGGACCCCAAATTATGATGGCCCCTATGTGGTCACGAAAGCTTTCTCAGGCGGCGCCTTGAGACTTGCAACCATGGACGGAGAGGAATTTTCCTACCCCACGAACGTTGATGTAGTCAAGAAATACTTCGCCTAAACTAAAAAAAAAAGAATGTCTCGGTGGATTGAAAACCCGAAAGGGCGGTCCAGGAAAAAGTTAGAGACATGAAAAAAAATCATCCCGGTGGATTGGAAATCTCATAGTACAATCCAGGAAAAAATTAGGGATAATGGCAAGTAACTATGTTCAACAGAGGCAAGTCCCTTAGCAGCAGTTACATCATCCATCGGAGTAAAACTCCCCTCACGGTCATCTTCGACAGAAGCTCAGGATGTCCCGAATTCAAAGTTGGTAGAAGGATAGTGGTCGTTATGTTTCAACGTAGCCATTTTCCCTGTAAATTACCATTTTCTAGCTTTGTATAGACTCTTTGGAATCACGCGTTTGGCTGATCTCCATCTTATCAATAAAATTTGAGCTCTTGTGCTTTTGTTTGTAATTCTTACTTGTTTTAGCTTTACAGAACGACGTTATTAAACTTAATTAACGACTCTTGAAATAAAACAAAATGAATTTACTTGTTAAAACTTTTTCTGCTTTTAAATTAAAGATGGCATTCCTTTTGACTGTTGAACATCAGAAGAACATCGATCGCTTCTCCAGAAGTAAGCGAGCCTCAAAGTGCAGAATCAAAGTACTCCTTCTAAGCCAGTGTGCCTGAGTGAAGGATCAACTGTTTCAGAGACCTTGTTTCGTCTGACACCCTCGGCCGAGTTCTCATCTCCTAAGCCCGACCAGCATAGCTCCTAATAGGGACTATCTCTCCTAAGCAAGGTGGAATTGCTATTTTGAACCAACGGTACTTCTTCGCCCCGCGATGGCCGAGTATCCAGCCGTGTTCACCCGTCAGTTTGTATGTCGTGTCTTGTTTTGTCAGCATATACATACATACATCATGCATTTGATTTGCATTCACATTTCATACTGCATCACTATCACTTTAGTCAGTCTTATCCCCTAGTGATAACCGTCCTCTCAATCGAGTTTGTCAGTTCTTTCCTCGTCAGGAAGTATCACGTCTGAACAATCTCGCCACCAGTGTATCTTTAGATTAGAGTGGGCGCTTGACCACTTTGATAACTTGAACCTCTGAAACATCAGAGAACCATCAACAGATGTCACTCTTCGCCATTGAAGATGATATCCTTGCTTTCCCGGATTAAGAAAAATCCCCAGAGAAAGCCTCTTAAACAGAGATTCGGCAGTACGTCCGTATTTCTCCGAAAATTCGCTGATGAAAAGGTCATCGGCACCTCAAAATTGGATCACATCATATGGCATTTCTCTGGGAAGATCCCAAGAAAAGTATGATGCACGACCCCAAGCAGGAGCAGTCTCTCAAGAGACTCGCTTTCCCCAGTAGAATCGACAAATGGCGTCTCCAAAACAGAGAAGTTTGTGCAACTCTACAACTCAGACGATGGGTTCCCCAGCAGATCTGACACCGAAACTTTGTCCGTCAAATGGCATCTCTCCAGGAAAATTCGGCGAGAAGTTTGAGGGATAACCGCTACGAATAGCGTCCCTTGTCAATAAAGTTTATTGACAAAAGAAACTGAGACCAGTTCCCTGGTAGGAAACCAGGATCGAGGGGAAGTTTGAATCAGAAACTAAGACCAGTTCCTTGGTGGGAAACCAGGATCGAGGGGAAGTTTGAATCGAAAACTAAGACCAGTTCCCTGGTAGGAAACCAGGATCGAGGGGAAGTTTATTTCAGAAACTAAGACCAGTTCCCTGGTAGGAAACCAGGATCGAGGGGAAGTTTACCTTTTCTAAGCATCATTGCTTAGCAAAAGAAGATGAATGCGCAAGCTGTCATTCATAACCATCAAAATTTCGGATATTCCGATATTTAATCCTCTTGCACCCCGAATGCCCGAATCCTTTCGTCATTCACACCTTCGGGTCCAAGAAGATTAAATAAGGGCATCTGTAATACCCCAAATTTTGACCACTAAAGTTTCCCATCATTGTGCAAATCATCATCACAATATGGATGAATCATCATGCCTCATCAATTGCCTCAAGGGTTGTTGAGCATTCACTACAATCAGAATTAGGGTTTCTAGCCCTCTCAGAGCCTTTAGACAAAGGATCAATCAAGGAATGACTTGATCTTCAACTTGTCTAACCTCTTGAACATCCACAATGGATCAAAAGGACTCCCACTTCAAGGATTAAGCACAAAGCTGCTCCCTTCTAGGTGGATCAAGTCTCAAGATTGACAGTGTCATCAAATTAGGGTTTCGGTCGACCAGGGCCTCCAGATGGGAAATTTAATCTGGGCACAAGCCAAGGATCCAAAACATAACCTAATATACTCCATGGAACCTCATGGACCCATGCATCAAGTCAATTTTGCCTCAGGGGATGCATACATCAAAAATCAGGAATTAGGGTTTCTTGACCTAATTCACCCCTAAGTTGACTTTTGGGACAAACCATGAACTAAGACCTCAAGAGATGATTTGAGGGTCTCTAATATACCATATTGATCCATTTGGAACAATGGATTGATCCAAGAAGCTTGAGCAACAAGTTTCAATTTCATTTGCACCACAATTAGGGTTTCGCGAGAAAAGTCAACTGTAACTTTGACTTTTGACCTGGACATGCTCCCAAACCCTAATACATGATTCAATATACCCTATGACACCCATGGAACATGTCCATCAAGTTTGATTTAGGTCAAGGACATGATTTCCTGAAGAATTGCACAATTTGGAATTCATCTGATAAAAAGTCAACTGTGCACAAAAGTCAACTTTGACTTTTTGAGATTTTTCACCAAAATGGATTTTTAACCCTAAAATTATGTTAATGTATGATTTGAATCATCATTCATCAAGAAAAATCAAGAAAAGTTGGATAACTTGTAAAAGGGGTAACCATAAAAAACTTAGAAATTTTTCTAAGTTAAAATCAAAGTGGCTAGGGTACCAACTTTGGAGGACCATAACTCCTAAACCACAAGGCCATTTTTTCTTATCCAAATATGGATTTGTAGCCCTCATTACCCTCTACAAAAACTTCAACTACAAGTCATTCCAATTCATTAAGGATTTTGAGTTATGGAGTGATCAAAGTGGCTAAAAAGTGAAAATGTCACTTTTTCCAACACTTAGTGAAATTTTCACTAAGTCTAAATCTGCCTTCACTTTTTGCCAAATGTAGGGGGATTTTTCACTTGGAATCAAAAGAGATCAAAACCAAATATGTTCAAACAGTTATTGTATCATATAAGAGCTTTCCAAAATGGCCAAGAACATTGCCAAATTCAACTTACACCATGAGATATGACATTGGCAAGTTGCCTTGCTGAAATCTGTCAAAGCAAGGCAGAATTTGTATTTTGGCTCGATTTGCCAAAATCAGCCAATTTCAAATGCTCCTATCCACTTGGACACCTCTGAGGATTGAATCTAAAGGGGACAATCACTGAGCCAAGCCTCCAAAGTCCATGGAACAAGAAATAGCATGTTGAACCTAGAGTTGCCAAAATAGGGACAAGACTCCAAATTTGGAATGAGGCATTCAATGGAACCATCAAGGTGGCATGGACTGAGCCATTCTCATCTAAAATCAGTCAAGACTTATCCAAGACCAAGGGGACCAGAGCTCTGTGCCCTAACCTCTAGTCAATGGCTAGAGGAGACTTGAATTCTCATTGGACAACATTGGCCAAACCTACTTACCAGCTGCCATTCACTATTCCTTGCAAAACAAACTTGCTCTACTATAAATAGAGCTCAATTGTGTTCAGTTTGAGTACACCAAAGCCATCTAACAGATGCTTTCCTCAAAATCTCTTTCTCTTGGCAAAAATGTCTTTCTTAGCAAGGTAGCTATCGGGTTTTGAGTTTGAGAGCAATTCCAATCAAACCAATCACTCACACACCTCACATACATCATATAGAAGTGATCCAAACACTCAAACAGCATCTGGAACACAGATTTCACAAAATCACCAGTCAATTGCTCAAGGTTTTAACCAAGTTGCAGTTGAGATGCCATGAAGTGATCCAGCCAATTTCCATCAAGTCCAAGCATTCAAACACACTCCATAGGGTGTAGGGAAGCTGTTCAGATCATCACAACTCATCTGTAACACCTCCAACTCAGAAATCAATTTGCTCTTGCTGTCACGACTTGGAGGTAAGCCTAAGCTTGGTCATCTCTCAATCTATGCATATTTCCTCGCACAATAATTTGGCCATATGTTCATAATCATGCATGGAATGTTTTCCCTCAATTAATTGCATTGTCTGAATCGTGTATCAAAAATCCTAGCCTTCATGCAGAAATTAGGGTTCTTGAGGTTTCTTCGTGATTTTTTGTTGTATGTTTAATTTAAATGAAATTAAAGTACATAGACATGATCGTGAGGTTGAGACGAGCACAATGATATGTGGATTGCATGGTATAATCAAGTATTAAGTGAGATTGGATAGAAAATGCAAATTTGGGCAAACCTAGAACACGCGCGTGTTCTTGCTTGTGTTCTTGGCGCCATTTTCAGAAATTTGAATATTTGAATTTTGTGATTTTGTTTAATTGATTCAAAAATTAATTTCTCTCTGAGTTTTAATGATTTTGAGTTGATTCTTTTTTTAATAATTCACAAAAATGTTAAAATATTTTATTTTATCAAAAAATCCCAAAAATATTATTTATTTCATATAATTGATATTTTTGCAAAGAATTAATATTTTAATTGTTTTTGACATTTTAAATATTTTTTCCACATTGATTTTACAACTTTTAATGCTTTCTAATTATTTTGTAGGTCAATACTTAATTTTTGAAGCATTAATCCAAGATCACAATTTGTTTTTCATGTGTTAAACAATTTTTGATCATTTTAATTGAATTTTTATTCAATTAAATACATTTTGGAAACAAATTAGGGTTTTGGATTAATTCAACCCTCATAAATCATTTTCAAAACACTTTTGGGCCTCTTGAGAGAGTGTAAGACCCACACCCCCCTTGTACAAAAACTTTTTGGGCCTCACTCATTGTATAAGTCCCTTTGTACAAGTAAACGGCGCGATCGTCGCCCGTTTAAAAATAAACCATCTGGGCCTCTCTTTGAGCTGTAAGACCCATTCAAAACACTTTTGGGCCTCTAATGGAGTGTAAGACCCAATCCTTTTTTTTGACCAAATCATTTTGGGCCTCACTTATTGTATAAGTCCCGATACCGTAAAAAAAAATAAACGGCGCGATCGTCGCCTTTTCAAAAATCATCTGGGCCTCTCCTTGAGCTATAAGACCCATTCAAAAAACTTTTGGGCCTCTATTAGAGTGTAAGACCCAACCCCCTTTTAACCAAAACCTTTTGGGCCTCACTTATTCTATAAGTCCCTCTGCGTTAAAAGAAAACCTCGGCGCGATCGCCATTTTGAACGAAAAACCATCTGGGCCTACCCTCGTGTTATAAGCCCCACTCTTCTTCTTTAAAATTCTTTGGGCCTCTTGAGGGAGTGTAAGACCCCTCCCTCTGTACAGAAAACTTTTTGGGCCACAGTCACTTGTATAAGACCCTCTATACAAATTCAACAGTGCACTCACTAGTAAAACCCTGGGCCTCTCCTTGAGCTGTAAGCCCCAAATCTTTCTTTTTCAAAGCACTTTCTCCTTTGATTTTGAATATACTGTTGTTTTCAATCTTTCTTTGTTGAACAACTAACCAAACAGCATGGAAGCTCTACAACCGAGTAAGTGTTTATACGCTTTCATTTACTGCTTTCATATATATAACTGTATTGTGGGGCTGCTCACTGTAAGTCTCCTTTCATAAACTCATATCGACTGTGTAATAATAGTATAGATATTCAGAGTTTCCCCGGCAACTACGTCTAGCACTAGGTAAAGGCGTTTCGTTTATTCGTAGAAATAGACAGCTAGAACCCAAATAGGAGCACCAGATACAGTTTTCTCTTCGGCTGTCCTCCTTAGGAATTGTCAAGAAACTCTACTCCCAAAGATGAAATGTATTCTCTGTGAATGGCATCTTTGAGTTTCTTCCAAATTCTCGGACTTTCCTGACTTGCTCTATTCCTTGTGAATAGCTTGCCTTGAATTTCTCGGGGTTTGGGGACCCACGGGCTTCTTAAAAGCATCGGCCTCTTCTTGGGCATCGTACAAGGACCCACAGGCTTCCTAAAAGCAACCCCGCCTCCTCTTGGGCTTAGTACAAGGACCCGTTGGCTTCTTAGAAGTATTCACAGCCTCCTCTTAGGCTTCGTATAATGATCTCTTCCCCCGGGAATGATAGCCTCCTCTTGGGCATGGTACAAGGACCCGTCGGCTTCTTAAAAGTTTCCAGCCTCCTCTTGGGCTTCGTACAAATTGTCCTGACGACCTCCTAGAGGTATAGGAACAGAACTTAGTAATCTTCATAGAACGGTCCTTTCCAGAGTCTACTACTGTTTCTCAAAGCATAGTACAAAAGATGAAACTCTAGACTTGGACAGTCTAATTTCCTTGAGTCTCAAATACATTCTCAAGTGACCCCTTCAAAAATAAGAAAGAAACCCGTAGACTCGGACAGTCTCAATACCCTTTGGATTTCCCCTTTCCTTAAAGAAACGGGGACTAACCCCAATCCTCGAATCAAACCCTTGAGTACAGTGTTGCTCATATAAGAACTGATTTTCTCTTTAAAATCAGTATACTGGATCTATCACTTAACTGAAACAGTTACGCTAGCCTCCTCTTGGGCTTTGTACAATGATTCTCCCCAGCGGAGCAAACCTTTCAGCCTCCATCTCGGGCTTCGTACGAGATACAAAAGATTCCCCTGTAGAGTCAACCCTTTTAGCCTCTCTCTCAGGCTTTGTATGAGACACACATAAAAGACTCCCTCGTTGAGTCAATCACCCCTTTTTCGCCTCCATCTCGGGCTTTATACGAGATACAAAAAGGTTCTTATTGAGCCAAACAAATTTTAGCCTCCATCTCGGGCTTTATACGAGATACAAAAAAACACTCTCTTGTTGAGTATAAAAGATTCTCTTGTTGAGTCACCCTTTTAGCCTCTCTCTCTCGGGCTTTATACGAGACACAAAATAGCCTCCTCTTAGGCTTTGTATAATGATTTTCCCTAGTGGAAATTAGCCTCCTCTTAGGCTTTGTATAAGAAAACCACTGGTTTATCCAATCAACCTTTTAGCATCAAACATGTGCCTCTTTCACAGTACACAAACATCAACAACTCCTTCCCTTTCATCTAATCGCTGTAAGCGGCAAGCCTCTGGATCATCTATATCCACGCCACTGTCCTTCTTTTAGCATGAGGAATTCCTAAGGAAAGATGGCATTGCTCTACACTGAGTTAAAGTCTTCTCCTTCAGGTTGAAAAACCCCTTCCTAGGAAATTATGGCATTGCTCGGATCCGCGTATCCCAGTTAAAGTAATTCTCCTTTACCCCTCTTTAGAGACGACAAATTCTCTCTAAAGTTGAGACCTTTCAGCTTCACATCTTGGGCTTTGAACAAGATACAAATCACCTTCAGCTTCACATCTTGGGCTTTGAACAAGATACAAACAACTTTTCGCTTCACGTCTTGGGCTTTGAACAAGACACCAAAACACCCATTTCCTCCCATAGACTAGGAGGAACTACGAACGCTCTGATTTCCCTGTTTCGGTAAACGGGAATACGTAGGCATAAGATCGAAAGAAAAGATCTTAGCGAGCACAATCAATAAAAAACCCAAATCCCATTTCAAAAGCAGTAATTAAAAAAACATCCTAATCCTTATTCCCCGTCAGAAAACCCTCTGCCTAGATAAAAGAAAGAAAACCCTATTGGCGAAAATACAAATAACCAGTACAAAGGCCCCCCCACATTGTAGCATTCGTAACCTAACAGACCGTTGTTTAAACTCAGTATGCAAAGCAGGGTTAATTGGAGACATCTATTTCCCTTCCTTCATCAGCTTTAATAGAATAAAAAATGAATCGACCTGTAGTAAACTCAACCGCAGAGAGCGACCAGTGCTTAAGAACCACGTCCAAAATCGCTCGCTACACCTGTAAACCACTTAATATATCACATCTTATTGATGCTTGGTTCAGTCGAACCCAACATAACCTCTGTGATTCAATCATTGAGAAACTATCGACAATAAACTGTTGAAATAATCTGCCAGCATTTACAATACCTCCATCTTCAAATTCTCTCTCCTGAATGCGAAATCCAATGAAGTCTCTAAATGTAACTCGTAGCCTCTTCCTTGTTCCTTCTTTGATAACAGACTCTCTATAAGGAATCATTTCATGATATTGGTCTTGACCAAAGGGGAATAACAACAAATACTGAAGAGGTAGGAATGAAACATGAGTTTCTTTGATTTTTTCCAAATGACCAGATGACTTCCTAACAATAATATCTCTACCAGGATCAAGGTTGTCAAAATCTCCTACAATTAATGCAGCAACCTCATCACATGTGGGAAAATTATGTGTTCTTGGATCCTTTGTTCTATTTCTAAACAACCTCAAACAAAATTTGGATGTGTTGTTCTGTTGTATGTGGCTGCGAACTTTTCTAAAAGACTTGACTAAGACATTGTGTTCATCCATCATCTTTGTGATGTCTTCAACCAATGTTTTTTCCAGGACTTTTGTGTTATCGTTGGATCTGCATAACGTTGCAATAAAATAGTCACGTATAAAATAAAATGAACTGTATAAAAACCATCATAGAGTATAAGATACCAATAACATGTAAATTAAGAATATACCAAAAATGACCAATTCTATTCGATGTCTCATTCTCTGTGTCATAAATATATAGCTGGGTGAATTTGGGGGTTACTCCTTCATCAGGAATCAGACTACCAATTCTATGAAAATTTTGACCGCTAAGAATAAATTGGGGAGGACCTCCACTTGAGTTTGACTGGACCTTCCCACCCATGGAGGTAAAACATAACATACTATTATATGCTCGAATGTTTTCTTTGTAATGTTTACTCCTTGAATCGTGTCCATTCATTAAGTTAATTAGCAAATTTGGTGGACGTAATTCGTATGGAAGCTCAACCACTCCTTTCAAACAGAAAAGTGAAAACGTAACATTTATGGTTGTATTGTCACATTTGTTAGATCGCTCCTCATATCACATTTGGGCACCACAATAAGAACATACATACAATGGTTCTCCAAAATCGATGATATCTGTTAAAAACAAAAAACTCAATTTATAAGATGACGCAACAAACTATCAAAGACAGAATTTTGAACTATTCATCTATAAGGGTTTTGAATATTTGTGATTACCTTCAGTTTCAGCCTGTGCATATCTATCAGAATGGACAAAAGCTCTCTGCTCATTCATGCTTGTACCTGATGGTTTAAAGAAACTTAGTATAGCAACATAATTGTTTAAATAAGAAAACATATTTAAAAGGAAAGATATTGGAACTTGAATAATTAAGATGTACATTCAATGACAACGGGTTCAACTGTTGATTCTCCATGAAAATTCAAGTCGAACGAAGGAATATACTCAAGAACATGGGTAGGTTGAGATACACGTTTTGTAACATGTATGGAAGTTGGATCTATTACTTCTGACATAGGAGTGTGAGGTCTCAAATCAGTGACACCTATACAAATAAAATTTGAAAAAAATTAAATGTATATTCAAGAGTATAAAAATTTTCGAGTGTTACTTGGTAAATAAGAAAGAAGATATACGAACCATTAACATCTTTTGTTGGATGAGTAGCCTTGTTTCTAATTAACATCATCCAACGTCTTCTAGATGTCGCTGAAATATTAAGCACTTGATGGTCAGTGTTGTTTTTTGTTGAATTCTATTGGATTATGTGTTTCAAGTATTATGTGAGTCTGCTGAGTTTATATTAGATCCAAAGAATGGTCAGAGGATGAAGATTATTTATCTCATAATACAACCAATACTCTTGGTCAGTCAAATGGACATCAGGGCCTTGTTACTTTAAACATTTCTAGTAGTATGATATGTCAACAGTTGATGTGGTTTTAAAAACAGTGGCTAACCGAACCTGCATCAGATGTAAGGTCAGCTGCGGCTGAAGTCACACCAGTAGGATTCTTACGTTTGTTGCTCAAAAATCCAGAAGAGCTGTCTATAGCGGATAAGCTTACGGAATCACTAATTGTTGTTCCAGTTGCAGCAGTAAAACATTAGCAAGAAAAGGAAATTGAGGATGTAACTCAATGAAAAATAATGTAAACGTATTATATGTATTGAGATACAATGATATGAATTTTCACCATTTCTTAACGGAGACAAAGGAGTTCGAGGAACATGATTTTGTCTACTGGTTGAAGCTCCACGATCTTGTTTAACAGGTGTAAAATTTTCGCCTAATAGAAAATGAGCATAGTTTAGATAATTGCGACAACAAATAAAATACAATGTTTTCCCACCAAAGTAATCAACAAATCATGATTTCAAGTGCATAACCATGGATCGGAAGAATGGGTTTTCATCCAAAAATGTTGGTAGGTCAGCACTCATCTTACTTAAATAATAATATGGAGAAAATAAAAATGTATAAATACTGGTGAATGTACTCTTTTGCCGCGATGACTTGTCTTTCATTAACATTTTCCTCCTTAATCTGTTATTAGCAGAGTTGTTCTCATCCATAGCAATACGCCTTAACTTTCACAGCACTGCAAAGTACACATCCCTATCAAATTTAATGCATTTCTTTATCATACGATCGGGCATAAAATCAACCATTTATAGGATGAATTATGCAGTATTAGAGAAAATGTAAGTATGACTTGAAAGTAAAGTATTAGAGAAAATGTGAACCATACCTTAGCTCAAAATGTACTATGCTGATATGTGGATGTGAGGGTGGTAGAGACTGGTATCATGCATTTATAGTAGACCAAGGAATATTCCATTTATTACTTGGTTAAATGATTTGGTTAAATCATGTATAAAATATTTCCAAGAATCTTGTATTACCAATAATAATTAATATGACATTGGGACTTGAATAATTAATATGTACCTTTCATATTCACAGCCATTTCATATTCACAACCATTCATATGTTTGAACCTTCCACAAAATTTTAAATAAATAAGTTAATAAAAGAACATTGCAAGTATTTATTTGAGAAATACATAATTGAGGGACTCCATACCTTTTAATGCATATAAAGAGTTGATGTTGTGCATACCTTTCAAAGAAGAATTGGGCTAAACAAATATGACAGTAGCATTGTAATAGCTTTTGACTGTCATAGTAATCAATTTGACTGTCATGACACAATATGACAGTAGCATTGTAATAGCTTTTGACTGTCATAGTAATCATTTTGAATGTTTAATAGCTTTTTTAGTAAGGTTTCTAAAGTACACGAAGGAAAATTAACATAATAAAAGTTAATATTTAAATAAATAATCGAAGTCGACATCAAATCCATTCCAAACACATGACAGTAGCATTATAAACATAACACAAATGAAAGTACTAAACATTGGGCTAAACAAATGCCAGCAAAATCCAAAATACAGAAATTGTAGACCACTTAAAGTGCCTTACATTTGAACAAAATAAAAAACTAAGCATAAAACAATACAAAAGCGAAACACTACAACCATCTCTACTAATCCTTCTCGATCTTTATGTTTTTCAGCGTCCTTGCGTTGGCTCCATTAGTATCTCCAACAACTTCCACAATTCCTCTCTTAACAGAAGTGTAATCTGCAGAATCAACTTCAATATGTGTTGACACAGAACCACTATCTTCACATTTCTCCTCAGCTTTCACATTCTCAAACTTTGAACTCAAATTCTGAACTACACCAGCAACCACATCACTCTGAACATCAGCAGCATTCAAATGCTCACCAACACCCGCAGAATTCTAAACAAAATACAATTTCAACTTATTAATTATTTGAACATAGATCCCATATTACATATAAAATACAAAAAAAAAATAGAATCAGTTACAAAGTATAACCACCTTCACAACAGATTCCAAATCCTGAACTACACCAGTATCCATATCACTCTGAACGACACCAGCAATCAAATCATCCTCAACACCAACAGAATTCTAAACAGTTTGCAAATGCTCAATTATTACTTATATGAACAAACATGAGACTCGCATATTACAAAAATTAAAAAACAAATTCAAATAACATGTAAGAGTATTATCCACCTTCACAACAGATTTGAACTTAGTTATAATATCTTTGTCGGCACAAAATTTTTTGACGCGAAACGACTGTTCAAATCCAGAGTTGACATCATTATTGACATCTATCTTAAATAGAAAGGTTTGTTCAACAAAACCACCAATAATTGTAGGCATAATTGTCTGCTCATCATCCTAAAATAAAGAGTTTCAAAGCAACTTACATGTCAAAAAACAGTTTGATTATATTATGATAGTAGAAAATATGTAACAATCAATTTTTTTCAAAATACTAACCCAATCCATCTCAGCAATCAAATTAGAGCATGTCATCTTGGTCAGCAAATAACAATCACGGTCAAAAAACACGAAAGTAGTCGAGTTTGTTTCATCAATTACTTTAAGCTTGACACGGTACCTATATATATATATATATATATATATATATATATATATATATATATATATATATATATATATATATATATATATATATATATATATATATATATATATATATATAAGGAAGTAATGACATTAGATAATTAGATAATATCATACAATATATAAATTAGTCGTGAATAATTCAAACAATTTACATCTAAATACCTTGGCACAATTGTCCAAATATGCTTGTTACACTTTAGGCAGAAAAACCTTTTGGAATCTGCAACAACTGCCTTGTTGCAGACACATGCAACATACCACCAATCATTGCCACCAATAACATGTTTGATTGTGCCTAACACAACACAAACCATTTTCTACATGCAGCAAAAAGAAATATCAAGCAGATGAAGTAAAATACGTATAAAATATAATTATAAACAACATTACATCTTGACAGTCTTTTAGTTCTTCAATTGTTTTGCGTTGACTCAAATTCAAGAAATCTTCTTCTAAACTCAACTCAGAAGCATCCTTCATGTAACTAAATGGCTGAGTGGGTGATCCAATGTTATCACTAATAAGAAAGAAATCAAAACACTCATCAATCATCACTATGAAGAGAATGCATAAAACTGAACTGAACAAATTAAATTAAACATCATAAAATATTTATAAAGTATATACTTGAGTTTGAAACTATCTGCTTCAGGTATATTGGGGTTGAACAAAAGTTTGGTACAGTTCATCGCATTTTGCATCTGAATTTTTCCATTATACAATTTGACTTTCAGATATTGAGCAACCACAACAACATTTTCGATGTTAGCAATTTGGAGGTATGCATCAAGTTCAGCAACATATGGTCCAAAGAGGGTACAGTCAAGCTTCATACTACACAAAGAAAATATATCAAACCACTTAATTCATAAGTTATGTAAACCCTAAACCATATGACTTTCAAACTAGTATAAGTTTAATATCAGTTAAAATAGCTTACCCATTGGACTGCAACTCAATCACTTTGAACTTAGTAGTTTCACGATTCCTTTCATAGGCTCTTTCACGTCCAACCCCAGACAAAATGGCCACAACATCTATTACACAAATAAGCCATAAGACAATATCAGCATATTGAATAATAAGGATTATGTAGCAAATAGAATTGGCCACAAGACAATATCAGCATTTTGATTAATAAGGATTATGTAGTAAACAGAATTGGCCATAAGACAATAGCAGCATATCGAATAAGCCATAAGACAATGTCAGCATCATACAATAAGCCATAAGACAATCTCAGCATATAGAATACAGATCACCAATCAAGTAGTCCATGTAGTAAACAGAATACAGATTGAATAATAAGCCATAAGATAATACTAAATCATACTATCAGCATATTGAATAATAAGCCATAAGATAATACATTTTGGAAAAACAGAACACACATTAAGTATTAAATAGAAGTTTTAAAGGATTTTTACCAATCAAGTAGTCCATGTCAATTTTCCCAACAATCTCCGGGAAAGATACAAATGAATAAGGGGAGACTGTTATCGTATCAGCACCAAGTTCCGTAACAACAGTGGCATTCTGCAAATTCAACTTGAATTGGTGTTTTGTGGTCCTATAGCCTCCAGTATTAGCAGCGACACCAAACGATTTTAAATTATAAACACTACCCTCACGAATCTTATTATCAAATCGAGACAGCAGAGCTTTTCGAACGGAAGCTTGAATCTTGTCACCCTGTCAATTAAAAATTAAAAACGATAAAAGATTAGAACAAAATCACAGAACATAATCATACACAGAATTCAATAACAAAACAAAAGCAACAACCTTCTCATCCATTAGAACCATTTCCATCACATAATATTTTTGTTTCGAATTCATGTCTGGCACAAACCATAAGCGAATGACTCTAACAATAATAGTCCATGATTCCTTTGCAGGAGTGATTTCAGTAACAAAGTCACGTCTTCCGGTGGCCATTGCAACAGATTGAAACACCAGAGAAAATGATAAGAAAAACATGAAAAATTGGAGAAAAAATTGGTGATATATATACATGTAGAGTAAAGCAAACCATTGATGATGTGCTGACAGGGAAATCGGAAAAGCAAACCATTGATGAGAGTAGAAGTCAATAGATAGAAAGATTCATCCGAGGTTGATTAGAAGCACAACGGATACATGTACTCAAAGGTTACTACGCATTTTCACGAATGGAAGCTGAAGCGGCACAAAAGCATAGATTTTGTCGATGGAAGCTGAAGCGGCAAAAATCCATGGATTTGTGGCTGATATTGTATTTTGGATATCTATTATTAATTAAATCTTGGGTTAGTTGAATGTAGTACTATCCAAATCTATTATTAATTAAATCTTGGGTTATCCATATCTAGTGATTTCCAATACCCAGCTAACACGTGTTTTCTAATAGCTCTCCCAAAAAACATTATATGTGGGTTATCATAATGGAACAAAGAATTTGAAACGATTTTTTTTCCAATTTTCAAGATAATTATTTAATACTATGTTTAATAATTTAAAAAATATAGTTTTGATGCATTTGAAAATAAAATTATAAATAAAATAAATATTTAATATTAAATATAATTATAGTAATATTTCTATAAATAGCATTTTTTAAAATAGTAAGTAGTCTAATATTTTGACAAATGACAAACTTGCCAAAAAAACTCATCTTGCTTTATTATATTGTATGATTCATAATGACTTTGACGTGACTGTTTTGTTCTTTTAGTTTGTCTTTAATAATTCATTCATAATAATGACATTGACAAATAGAATGATTGTTTTGTCCTTCTAGTATGTCATTATTATTTAATAATGGTGTATATTTTTCATTTCAACATCGGGTATAGACCACATTAAATCCGTATAGTTATAAATTTAAAAAAAAATTGTATGAATATTTATATTATTTTTCTATAAAATAATATATTGATTTTTCATATCTTATTAAATTTTATATTTATTCTATTTATTTATTTTTCTTTTAAATCTTATACATTAATGCAAGGGTTAAATATGTATAAGGTTCTTATAAATATCTCAAATTTTATGTTTGATTCCTCTAAAATTTTCCTTCAAACAATGGTCTTCTGAAAGTTTTCTGTCCCTAACTTTAATCTCTCCCGTTAGTTTCCACTAACGGTGGCTTATGTGGCATGCCACGTGGAAATTTTTTTATGGCGTGGCTTACATGTGGCAATTCCAACGTGGCAAAAAATGCTGACATGTATGCCACATCTCATTTAAACCCATAAATGGTAGCTAATCTGCAGCTACTTCCTAGCTAATTCCTACCTAATTCTTAGTTAATTTAAACACACCATTCTAATAATCAAAGGCAAATCTGAAACACTGAAACTGTATAAAAGCATAAAACAAGACATAATAAAATGAAAACTGTATTCTGAATTTCATAAATGGCAACACAAAATCAAAACTGTTAAATTGCAACAAAGTCTAAACATTGGATCATATCTCAAGCAATACTTACATGCCAAAAGGAACACTAGTTCTAGGAAATAAGTTGACCATACAATTAATCTTCTTCCTCTCCCTCGTTCTCAGCAATGTTGAAGTGCCTTAACTCATAGATATTTCTATCTTTGTTTAAAGCAATCACTCTGAGCCAGTCTCTTACATTGTGTTTCTTCAAGTACTTCTTTGTCAAATACTTCAAATACCTGCACAACAGTGGTTATGAAAGTCAAAATGAATTAATCCAAAATCATCAACATTATGTATCCAGCATGTCGCTAATTTGTTATAATACTTTGATTATATAAAATATAAAGTGTGGCGTATATTAAAGAAATTAAGCATTGCCCAACAAGATAACCTTCGATGAATTTGTTTTGCTGATACATCACATTGCATGGAATCAGAACAAGAACAACCAAGTAAAGCAATTTCAATGAGGGAACAAGTGGTGAGATAAAAGAGAAAACGGATAAAAGCATACACACTATAACATGCATAGATATATTAAACAATCTTAGTAAAATAAAATCAAACAAAGTAATAAACCAATCCACAAACAAAGTAATAAACCAACCCAACTACAATATTCAAAGTCTCTTAATTATCTTATCTAGGTACAAAACAATGGTAGTAACTTATTAAATCAAGGCTAAATTTCACTGCCCTACCCTCCGACTATTTTTGGCAGTGTTGGGCCATGTACGACACCTTCCTCTATAAAATGGAAAGAATGATCTCATCTCATATAGTAATTGTTTATTTGTTATTGATTATTAAGAAAGTGATTTTGATATTCAGTAGTTTTTGAGATTAATTTTTAGAGATTTTAAAGAAAAGTAGAATTGTTGTGTTTGTTTATTATAAGGAAAATTACGTTTACAAAAAAATCAGTTATCAAAAATGGTTTTTTAAGAGAAATTACTCAGACCAACTTTTTATTTGAAGTGAATTTTAGATTATTTTCATATTCCATTTGAAGTGAATTTTAGATTATTTTCAGATTCCACTCAAATAAGCTGTAAAAAAAAGCTCTTAATTTAATGACAGTCATGGTATTTCTATTTCAAACAGTCTTGTTTTGGTGATGTAACTAAATGATGAATTTAGTGTTATTTTCCGTATGTTTAGTATTTTATTATCAGTCTAAAGATACTATAATTGAAGCTTTTCATATGTGACATTTTCTTAGTTAAAATATAAAATTAGAGTCCAGGATGATTTTCCTGTTTGGCATTGCTTGTGTTATGGAAAATGTTCCTTTCATCAATGGAAACCCTCATAACACTTTTGTTCCAGATTTGTTGTTTGTTTATATTTTCTCCCGAATCTTTCACCCGATTATTTTTATTCATAGTTGTTAACTTTGCTTGTGTTCTCATCGGGGCTTATTGATCTTGCCATCAAGAACAACAGTTTGATCGGTGGTGATGACTTCAAGAGTCGTCAGACAAAAATGAAATCTATTTTGGTAGTTTTCCTTGTAGGAGCTGGTATCAAGATACACCATATATGTAAGATTAGCTTTTAATATATTGATGCATATAAGAAATTCATATTTAATTCATTTCAAGAAAAAAATTCAAGTTTTGGAGGGACTAAAAATGAAAACTGCAATATTTAGAGGGACCAAAAACTTATTTAACCCTTAATGTAATCAACACTCTTTTCTACCTCCTCCGTTCCTTTTTAAGGGTCACTTTTTAAATAATTTTTGTTTCTTTTTAATTATCACTTGCAAAGTTCAAGGTAGTATTAAATGCACTTTTGTTAAAATTACCCATAGATAATTATTACATAGAAAGAAAAAGTAAAATGAATGTAATAAATAATTAGAGGTATTATAGGTAAAAGGAAAATTATTGTATGAAAAGTAACAATATTGATTAGCTTTTTTGATATGTGTAAAAAATCAAAAAGTAACACTTAAAAAGGAACTGAGAGAGTAGTATTTTATTAGTTTCTTTTATGTTAAATGTTTGAATATTATTTTATATACTTTAGACATATATTTTATTTCAAAACACATTATAATATTTATAAAAGATAATATATTACTTAAAAGTATATTATATTTAAAATAATATAATTTTTAATTTCATTTATAATAAATATTTTGGAGTTTTTATTTTAGTTTTATATTAAAAAAAAATCTATTTAGGGTCTGGTAGCGTGAAGCCCGTCTAAGGCCGAGCATGGGTAGTAAATTTTAAACCCATATTACAACATGGTTTTTTGGGCCTAGCCCTAAAAAGCTCGAGGCCCATCAGGACCGACCCGTTTAGGGTCAGGTAGTCCATTTTGATAGCTCTAAGCAAATGGGTGAAATCATTCTTATGTTTCCTTTAAAGGACTTGCATAATTTTATTGTGCCTATTAAGGGTCACCTCAAAGGCCTGGAAATAATGAGCCTAAGGCATGAAAAAAGTTAGGGAGGTGTTACCTCGAGTCGCCTAGTTACCACTTAATACATCTTACCCACACATGACAAACGAGGTGCAAAGTAGAAAGTCAGTTTGACCATACCAGAAAGGAAGAAATTTGTATCTCCGTTTTAAGAGGAAGAATCGTACTCGTGGAAAAAATATAAAGAAAGTTGTTTATTTCCCTATGACTTGACCCAATGAGCCATCTATTAATACTCGAATCCCAAGGGTTAGGAGGGATCATTCATATAATTATATCATAAGCACCCTCTCATGATCATACATGTGAATAGGGTCATCGACATCGTTGTACTTATCGCAAGTACAATTGGGGCCCACCATGGGGTCTCGGTACAACTAACCTAGGTCGGACTCACCTTACAAGCTGCCTTAATCATCTTCTTCAACATGGTGACAAGACGAGGCACCGCAAAAGTTGATAACCACAGCGATGGGGAAAACCATGCCATAGAAAATATGCGAGTTGCCAGGGAAGAAATATGCCGCCATAATCAAACCTTAGAAGAAAAATTCATAAACCTTTAACAGCGAAAACAGGAGGTAGACTTCCATTGAATAAATTAAAATACTATACCCCTAGCCTCTCTCTGATGGCATTTGGGGGGGCCCTGGTGCCAAATAATTTCAAGCCCCCATCGCTGACAAGGTTAATGGAGGGAGCAACCCCCAAGAGCATGTCTCCTCCATCAAAACCCAGATAGCTATCATTGGCGCTTGTGATTCCCTAAAGTTTAAGTTTATTTCCAACACATTTAAGGACACGACATTAAGGTGGTACATGAACCTTCCATGCCTCTTAGTTACCAATTATCAAGATCTTGTAAGGAAGTTGATCTACCAATTTTCTACGATAAGCATAGGAAAATGTCGACCACCAGTTTGTTCAACGTCTGTCAAGAGACTTCCGAGTCATTGAGGGAGCATATTGTCTGCTTCAATGAGGTGACCGTAAATTTTTACACCCGAACCAGAATATGTTTATAGGAGTATTATAAAATGGCTTGATGGTCGAACACTTCAATGAGTCCCTCATCTACAAGTCATATATTTCCATGTCTGAGATCATAATGCGAGCAAAATGTTACATTAAAGGTGAGCAAAACAATACAAAGAAAAAATATAAGAACTTTAAAGAGCGGGTGGCCGATGGTTCCGACTTATTGCATCAGTAAAGTAAAAGTCAATACACATCTCCCATAAGAGATCGGTAAGCTTTCAAGCGCAGTAGGAGGCCCGCTGATAACTTTTCCCCATTAATACTCGTCGAAAGGAAATATTGCATGAAGTCCTCCGCACATATGACATCCGCCTTCTCCGATTCTTAAAATAAAACCACGGGGCCTAAGACCAACAGATCATGCAAGTATCACATGATGAAGCGTCATCATATCAATGAATTTTACCAACTAGAGAGAGGGGGAGTGTGTGTGTGTGTGTGTGAGAGAGAGAGAGAGAGTGTGAGTGTGTGTGTGTGTGTGAGAGAGAGAGAGATGATCATTGAAAAGGGTCACCTGAAAAAAACTGGTGGTCATAGCAAGAGGACTTTTTCGGGACGGAGAATCCAACTCCTCCGATAGAAGATATGTCTGGAAAGTCATGGCGATAGAAGGTTCACTCGCTAACCCTAAATCAGATCAAGGAAATGATCCATAACACGAGATCACTTTCTTCGATAAATACACTGTCGAGGTCCATCCTCACAAAAATGATCATGTGGTCATAACGATGCAACGTAGTAACTCAAAGATCAAGAGAGTATTGATTGATCCCAGAAGTTCCGTTGATGCCCTATATTTGGATGCATTCGAAAATTCTAGTTATATCCATACAGTCTTCAAATTTTCTAAGGTTTGTTAGTCGGTATCTCTAGTGAATAGGTACAGGTGAAAGGTAACATCACTATTAAGACAATATCCAGGCTAAAAGGGAATGAAAAAATGATAAAGGTTAAGTATATCGTACTAAATGCCCCATATTCATACAACATAATCATCGAACGACTCATTTTTAATCTTTTATGGGTTGCCTTATCAACTTTATATCTAAGCAGGAGTTACCTATTTCTGAACAGGCGTGTTGGCATATCCAAGGGTGATTAAAAGATTGCCCAAAAATGTTATCAAGATAGTGTTATGATAAGAAGGGCGACAATGGTGATAGTCGTCATACCACAACCAAACGTACAAGGGGTGAATTTTGTAGATTTGGATCCTAGAATAGAGCCCAAGAAATAGAGGCTAACACCTACAGAAGAATTAAAGGAGGTCTAAATAAAGCCTTAGTAGTTCCACATCACCATGTTGAGCACCCTCGTGACATAATCAAAATAATAGGAGTTGGTCCATAATTAAGAAAAACATCTGTTTATTTTCCCAGGCTTTTGTTGAAATGCCAATAATAGATTCCAAGGTAGTGTGCCACCACCCTCTCATTGATTCTATGGTGAAGGTACAAAAAAAGCGCAAAGTTGGTAAGGATAAATGAGCGAAAATCAATAAGAAAGTTTGAAAGCTAAAGGAAACAAGCTTCATAATTGAAGTTAAATATGTGGCCTGGTTATCAAAAGTGGTTCTAGTTTGGAAGTCATCAAACAAGTGGTGAGTGTGTGTAGATTTTATAGATTTGAACTTGTCATCCATAAGGATCCTTACCCATTGCCAAACATTGATAGGTTGTTTGATGAGTCCTCAAGGTATAGGACTCTGAGCTTCATGGACTCTTACTATAACTATAACCAGGTAATAGATCCCCTTGATGCACCCAAGATGACAATCATGTCCAATAATTGTAACTATTACTACATTTTCACGTCATTTGGACTAAAAAATGTATGTACTACTAATAAAAGACGGGTAGACATTGTGTTCTTAGATCAAATAAGGTATAATCTGGAGGTTTAAATTAAGGACATGGTTGTAAAGATCCATGAAGAAGGAAGACACTATCAAGACTTAGAAGATATACTAAAATCAGTTAGAAGATACAAAATGCACTTGAACAGCGTCAAATGTTCCTTTGGATTCAAGATGGGAAATTATTGGAATTTATGTTTACAAGAAAAGGGATTGAGTCAAATCTCGATAAATGCCAAGCTATCATCGAAATGACACTACTACAAAATACACATTCAGTAACATAATACTACTACAATTATGTTTTCCACCATTGTAATATCGCAAACTGGATGTGCCTGATGTTTATTTATTTTTTTGAAAGTTATTTAATCAAGGTTGAGATAAATAACCGTGGTGATAAAGTAAGTGTTACAAGGTTCGAATCCTATCAGCTACATTTTTTCATTTTTCCTATTACAAAAAACACATGTTACTTAAGTTCATAAATAAATAAAAAACTGAAAATTATTTAACCACAATTTTAATATTTAACCGTTGTAATATGATCTGTACAACCTTTGATATTCCCAAAGGAGAGAAACAACTATAATGATGACTGGAATTTTTCTTCATTTCTCAAGACGGTCACAAGTCATTCAAGAATATCAACCATTAGAAGTAATAATTGCAAGCATTAAATCATCAGATGTTTCATCTTCAACCTCTTCTATAAATGCACACTTTCATATAATGAATTTCCACTTATTTAAACTATTCTTCTTAACTTCCTATAGCAACATGAGTTCTCCATCTGAGAAGTCTAAGAGAAATATGTCAACACAAGACATTGTTAAGAACAAAATAAACACCACAATACAACACCATCAACAGTCAACCGAGGAGGTCCAATCATCTGGATCGACTGCTGTCAGGGATGCACTAAGGGTGAGGAAGGCCAAGAAGAAGAAGAAGATGCTGAAGAAGAAGAGAAAGGTGCCAAGGATTATTTTCTACTATGACTCAGATGAGGGTATTGAGGAACGAGTCATAGATTGGGATGATTCCTGTAGTGCTGGGGGATATTGTTCCGATCTGGACACAATTATGTAATGAAAAAATTATGTTTTATGTACTCTTTTGTTGTGGGCCTTTTAATAGAACTTCTTTACTATTGTTTTATATACTCTTTCCTCTTTATAAAAAAAAATAGTACACAACCAACAAAAATAACAACAACAATAACAGTAATGAAGAATAACAATATAAAAACATTTAAAAAACTCTCTCACCATTAAGTTCATAAATAAATAAAAATTTGAAATTTATTTAACCATGCTTTTACTATATAACCGTTGTAAAATTTGAAAATTGTATCATGGTTTTTCTTTGCCAACCGTGATGAAAAGTGATATTTTTTAGTATATAAGTGAAAGTATCTATCGTTCAGTACATAACAGTTGTTTCTCTCAAAAGAAAATCCTAACATATTTCACTCTTCTCTCTCATAACATAACCCTAACATCCTTCAACCTTCAGATTCGTCTTCACCAATCGCTACCTTGAGGTTTGAGGTTTGTTCATTAAACTTATGCTTCGATTTTGTTTACGTTTCTTGTTAAAAATGGGTTCTCATTTGGTGAATGTTCTCATTTTTTCAGATTCTTCTTCACCACCTTAACTGGTACACATGGTTTGTGTTGCTATGAAGAAAAAATACAAGAAGTATGAAGCTATTGTGTACACTTCATTCACCTTGTACTTCTTCTTCATAGCATCATAAACTAGATAAACTTCATAATTTGTTCCAGTTCCACGATTAGTTTCAAAAAAGGTGTGTTCTTGAAACATTTTATTATATCTTGTGTTGTTGTATGTTGTTGTTGTTGATTAATGTTCTCATAATTTCATAATTTGTTGTTGTTTTTGTTTATTATATCTGGCGTTCTTAAACCTTATTTTTATAAATTTATTGTATATTGTTGTTGATAAATGTTGTTGTATATTGTTGTTGATTAATGTTTTTAGAACAAGAACAAAACATTGCTAAGTCACAAGAAATAAGTTTCTTATGACTTAGCAATGTTTTGTTCTTTAAATTCTTAGGCAGGTTGCACAGTATATGAAGTTGGGTTTATTATATGCTATGTAGACTCTTTGTTTCACTAACCCTTCATTGAAAATACATTTCATTTAAATTGACATAGAAACTTATAATCTGAAAATTAAGTTGTATTTGAAAACCAACTTATATCAATCAATGTTCTCTGAATTGCATCTGTCTCATTGTTCATATCACATTGTTTAACATATAGAATGTGGTTCACTGACCTGATTCCTTTATTACATCCATATCTTCTCTTATAGTTTAATTTGAATAACAACTATTTATTGATATTATTCAAATTATACTAAAATAAAAGGAATCGATGTCATGAAAGACTTAGACCATTGAACCACATTCTATATGTTAAAGAGCTGGAAATGAATGATGAGACGCATGCAATTTGAAAAAACAGTGGTTTGTTTAAGTTGATTTTCAAGAATAGTTTAATTTTGAGATTATATACCTCTTCATCAATTTGAATGGTTGTATGTTGCTGTGAGGTTTATTGAAAAATAAGCAATCTACATATTTTATAACAAACTCTGGGTACTTTCAACAACAGTTATTTATTTTATCCATGATGAAATGTTATGTACCTAAATGTATATACCCCAACGGTTGATACAAGTAATCGTTGTGGTATGTAGTGCGTGTCCTGCCTTACTATCACGGTCTCGCGACCATGGTGGAAAGTACCAGACATACTATCACCCCTTAACTCACAACGGTTGGTTAGGTGTTGTGGTATCCCTTTTCCAACCGTTGTGGTATGGATTTTTCGTAGTAGTGTGAGATGCCCCACTGTTAGCTTCTAATTTCGACGCTACATGATTTAAAACAATTTGGATTTTAAAGAAGTTATTCTTTAAAATAATAAGCTAAAGAAGAAGGCTTCGACCAGAAGGCCTTCGACCATATTTGTTGAAAGCCTGAGTCGAATAGAATGATTTCAAGACTTCAAATATTTCTAAGTCCAAAGAATCAGTTCGACAGGGTAAATTGGCTATGGATAATGCGCTGCAGTTATAACTGAATAGTGGAGGGAAGTTCTACTATTTAAATTTGAAAAGAGGACAAGTGGCGAGTATCTAGAAGTTGAAGACATGCAAAGTGCCAAGTGGCGTGATCTAGGAGTAAACCGTCAAATGTGGTTATTTTAGAGTATTATAAATAGGTTAGTCCTAGAGTTAGAATAAGTGTGAAAAAATCGTGTTGTACAAGTAACTCTACATTCACTCAAAGTATCCAGTGTGTCGAGAAACAAGTGAAGTGAGAATGTACGTGATTGTAATCACCATTACTTTTTATTGCAATGCAATCTGCTTTGAAGTTTATGCTTTAGATTCTTCACTTTGAAGTCTTTTCGCCAATTTTTACTTTCCAAGTCATTTATATTGCAAAGTCTTTACTTTTTGACATTTACATTTCTGCATTTTTAGACCTTTATGCACTTTCCTCCAACATTTAACTCCAGTTTTTACCAAACCTTTACATTCAGCCTTTTTTTTCTTGATGTGTTGTTCGACTTTAACATTTCTTTGCTTTTTATCACTTTCATTTTCATTTCAAAACACGTTCTTTTATTTACATGCACTGTCGAAATGTATACTTTTCCCAATTGTGAAATATTCTAAGATACACTTATAGCACATGTCCTAGGATCAATCTGATCGATCCTGTAAGTTACTAGAACTTTGTTGTTTTAGAAGATCAGCGGTTGTTTACCAATTTTCAAGGTAAACAAATTGGCACGCCCAGTGGGGCGGTGCTAAACGTGTGTTTGGAAGTTTGTAACTTTTAAATAACTGTCAAAAGGAAGTTTTATAACTGCCTTTTTGAACATTTTTGTTTCATTGGTCGAGATTGTGGCAAACTTTATTGAATGCACTTGAGAAGTGGAAAGGTAGCCAGTTCAAACGAATATAGACCAAAGAGAAAAAACACGAGGAGAATGACATCTGGCTAAGGGAATTCGAATCCCAGTTCTGCTGGGACTAATCCTCAACCAAGCAGTTCAAGCGTTCAGAATAGCACCATCAATCCTCAAGAATTACCAAGAAGTACTGTGGCGCCAACTCCAGTTCCTTCGACAGGAGGGTCGACAGTGTTAACCATGGTGACAGAGCCAGCGCCTTCGACAGCAGGACCAGGGGCAACATATGTGAGGCCTTACACTCAGCCAGTCTTGGAGTACATTGGTCTATCAGTGACGAATCCTCAGACTCCACAAGGAGGAGTTTCGACGTATAGGCAATTTCCTCCCCCAGGATTTTCACAGCCTTTGCCTAGGAACCCAGTCTATGGCATGCCAACGACAATGATGCAGAATCTGCGTACTGCACCCCCAATATATTCAGAAAATGTGATATCTTCCCCTTTATAGGAGTCAGGTTCTAGAATTAACATGGGTCGAAACAGCTAGTCCATAGGTTTGGGATATTCTGCTCAAGGACCCAACTTAACAAATGAATCTGCAGCATATTTGAGGCAACCGATGGATGAGAGCAATATGCAAATGGTACATACTTTGTCTCAGACAATGGGAGAGATTTTCCAGCCACTGATCCAGAATACTACTCAAACCAATCAAATGATGACATCCCAGATGACGCGTATAGCAGAATTCATGGGAATGCCCGCTCCTGTTCAACACCAAAATCAAGGAGTCAACATGAGGTAAAATGCTCAACAAGTGAATCCAGTGAATCCAGAGTTAGTCGAACCACCTAGGGAGGAGCCTCCTAGAAATCAAATACCAATACTTGAAGAGGAGGAACCAATGATGGTGCTAGTAAACAGAAATCAAAACGCTGATCATATGGTGAATCAGGTTCGACGCAACAACGTAGCAGCAAAGAACAATTTGGCAGACATGGTCGAAAGAATAATGGCTCGAAATGGCCTGAATATGGGTTTTTCTAGGCCAAACTTCACTTCGCCTATAGTAGATTATATACTCCAAGCTGAATTACCCCCCAGGACAAAAGTACCAAAGTTTATTAAGTTTTCAGGAGATACTACAGAATCTACCGTCGAACATGTGGCGCGCTACCTGATCGAAGCTGGTGAAATTGCGAATGATGAGAGTCTAAGGGTGAAGTATTTCCCTAGTTCCCTCACTAAAAATGCATTCACATGGTTCACTATGTTACCATCTAGTTCGATTTGTAATTGGACCCAGTTAGAACATTTGTTCCATGAGCAATTTTACATGGGGCAGACTAAAATTAGTTTGAAAGAATTGGCCAGTGTGAAATGAAAGTTCAATGAGCCAATAGATGATTACTTGAATAGGTTTCGACTGCTCAAGGCTAGGTGCTTTGCACAAGTGCCTGAGCATGAACTTGTCGAAATGGCCGCTGGTGGCCTTGATTACTCTATCAGGAAAAAACTGGACACCTAATATCTAAGGGATATGGCCTAGTTAGCTGACAGAGTTCGACAGCTAGAGCGTCTCAAGGATGAGAAAGCTAGGGTGAATAAAAACAGGAAGGTAGCTTACGTCGAATACCAGGAGGGTATTGAAGAGTTATATTATGAGTCTGTTAGGTTCGACGAAAATGAAATAGACCTTGCTGAACTTAAGAAGGGCCCTCCTTATTCTTGTAAATTATTAGTCCCTTCAAATGGAAAAAATCCTGTCGAATCTGAAAAGAACGATGGATTCCCAAAGAAAACATATACTTTCGATATCACAAAATGTGACGAAATTTTTGATTTGTTAGTTAAGGATGGTCAAATACTAGTGCCTCCCGGTGCTAAAATACCACCTTTAGAGCAAAGAAAAAAGAGAGAGGTTTTTGTAAATACCATAATTACTTGGGTCATAAAACTTCTCAATGTTTTCTTTTTAGGGATTTGGTGCAGAATGCTATTCAGGAGGGCAGACTCAAATTTGGGGAGAAGACTAAGACCCAGATGAAGATTGATACCAACCCCCTTGAAGTAGCTGAAGCAAATTACGCAGATCCTGAGGAGGTCAACATGGTCGAACTGGTTGAATTGTCTGATAGCAGTTCGGATAGTGTTAGCACCAATGAAGCTCTTGGCAGAAATGCCACAGTGGTTGAGGTTACTGAGGACCTTACCAATGATGTCATGTTTATTAGAGAGGTTGAGGGAATGGATGGTTGCCACCTTGAGCATCTGATATGTATGGCAGCTGAACACTACTTTAGGACATCTGCTGAAGTCCAACGGTTCGACGCTGAGGCTACAGTCGAGATCCATGATGGAGCTGAAGAGTCGAAGCTACAGATGGTAACAAAGGAAACTGCAGACAAGTTCAGACAGATGGATGAGGTTGTTGAGATCCTTGATATCCACTTGTCCAAAATGCGCTTAAAAGATGAAGTTAACATAAACATGGTCGAAGTTACTGACAGACAAGCCATGGACATCGATGAACAAGAAGACCGCAACAAGCTGGCTTACCCTAGGGAAGAAGAAACCATTGTTGATTTTCTCCACAGGTGCCAAGGCAAGAACTCTGAAGTCATGCTGTGCCCTAGATGCAGTGCTATCTTTGACAAAGAAGCTGTTCATAGCCTCCAAGCAGGGAAAGAAGCCAAATCTGGACATGAGAAAAGAGCTGCCCAAAGGCCAGGGCGTTTTGACCCGAGGAAAGCTACTCAGAAACCGTATGGCCAAAGGACACAAATGCCAAGGGCTAAGCAAGCTACTTTCAAGCCCAACGGCGAAGTACCAACTGGAAGGTGGGTCAAACCAGTCGAAGTCGTAGAAAAAGGGAAGCAGAGATGGAAAAGTTTCGATGTGGCTAGAGGTTCTTCAATTGAGTATATGAAAGAATTCAAGTCCTCCAACAAAGCTGCCTATATTTCTGAGAATTACAAGGGCAAGCATCCTATGTCTAGGTCCCAGTGGAGAAGGGAACTGAGAAGAAGAAAGGCTTTAAGGGAAGCTCAGGCTAAAGATTCGACGGAGACCAGTACTAATGTTCTGTCAGCTAGCAATAAAGGTGTTGGCATGAAAACAACAATCCAGCTTTCTGTGGGCCGAAAGCTGTTTACTTCCAAGAAGGAAGAAGCTGAGAGATTTGCAGTTGAAGCAGCTGAGGATGAAGCTTCGACCCACAACTTTGATTCAGACTCTGATGCTTCTTTAAACATCATTGTCAACATAGTGTCAGTAATGCCAAGAGAATATGACAGAATAACTGAAGTGGAAAACTTGGATGCCAACGCTGAGGCTGAAATGGCAGCACACCAACCTGTGTGCTATTATGTAATGAATAACGGATGTGTCGAAGAACATAATTCTTTCTTTGAGCGACCAACTGAGGCCATGAAAGGGCACTTGAAACCTCTGTACATTACAGGGAAAGTAGAGAACGTGGTTGTAAATAAAATCTTGGTGGATTGTGGGGCTACTGTCAATTTAATGCCACATTTTCTGCTAAGTAAGATTGGTAAATTCGACACTGATCTTAAACCCCACAACATGGTCCTTTCTAACTATGAAGGGAAGATTGGGACCACTCTGGGTGTCTTGCAGGTTGACTTGACTGTGGGTACAGTGACAAGACCTACCTTGTTTATGGTAGTCGAAAGCAAAGCTAACTACAACCTTCTGCTGGGAAGGGAATGTATCCATGGCATTGGGGCAGTACCTTCATCAATGCACCAGCGAATAACAATCTGGAGGCCTGATGGAATAGTTAAAAACATTGAAGCTGATCAGGGGTACTTTAAGGTGCCTGTTAATCATGTTGATGGTGTCGAGTTTGACAAAAACTTGGAGCATATTGTGCCTTGTACACTAGTAGAATTTGATCTCACCCCAGATGATCATGCATTCTGTTCATTATACTTGCACCCAGTGGAGGGATTTCGATGGGACAGAGAAGTCATAAGAGAAGAAGGTAATGTCCCATACTATGGGCTGCCTGAAGTAGACCCCACAGGCTGGGGAAGTGAATTCAGTAACAATGACTGAATTCGACGCACTACAAAGAATTTCGGTCTATGTGGCCGAATCTAAGTTATAAGCGGCCTTGGAGGCTGCACACAATCACATGATTGTCGAAGCCACAACTCAGATTTATGTAGTACGCCCTGGTAAGGACTTTGAACCTGAACCACCTGATGGGTCTCAAATCGAAGACCAAAACCAAAGGCTTGATGCTATCTATGATAATGAGCCTTTAGGTTTTGAAAAGGATCCACTGTCAGACAATATTAAAATGCTGGCGCAAGATCCTTTGGAAGAAATTGACTTGGGTGAAGGGGGAGTAAAAAGGCCTACTTATATTAGCGCTAGTCTCGACCCACAACTCAAAGTCGAAATGGTCCAACTATTGAAGGAATTTAAGGATTGCTTCGCCTGGGACTATGACGAAATGCCTGGTTTAAGGAGAGAGCTTGTTGAACATAAGTTGCCAATCATACCTGGGAAAAACCCAGTCAAGCAAAATCCAAGACGGTTTGCCCCAACAATCCTTTCCAAAATCAAAGAGGAAATTGAAAGGCTACTTAGATGCAAGTTCATCCGTACAGCTAGGTATGTTGAATGGTTAGCTAATATTGTACCAGTTATTAAAAAGAATGGTTCTTTAAGGGTCTGTATAGATTTTAGAGATCTAAATTCTGCAACCCCTAAAGACGAATATTCTATGCATGTGGCAGAAATGTTGATTGATTCTGCTGCAGGACATGAATACTTGAGTATGTTGGATGGTTATTCTGGTTATAACCAAATATTCATTGCTGAGGAAGATGTCCCAAAAACTGCTTTTCGATGTCCAGGGGCATTAGGCACTTATGAATGGGTAGTAATGCCTTTTGGTCTAAAAATGCTGGGCCAACTTACCAGCGAGTAATGAATTCGATCTTTCATGATTTTATTGAGACTTTTATGCAAATCTATATTGATGATATTGTTGTTAAGTCTTGTTCAGGAATAGATCACTTAAGCCATCTTCGACATTCCTTTGAAAGGATGAGAAAGCATGGTCTTAAAATGAATCCTCTCAAATGTACTTTTTGTGTGCAGGCAGGGGATTTCTTAGGCTTTGTGGTCCACAAGAAGGGGATTGAAATTAACCAGAATAAAACCAAAGCCATTATGGAAGCAAAAGCGCCATCAACAAAGAAGGAATTGCAGTCTCTCTTGGGCAAAATAAATTTCTTGAGGAGATTTATATCTAACTTAAGTGGGAAAACGCAAGCCTTTTCACCATTGCTTCGAGCTAGCAAGGATGGACTCGACTGTGGGCAAGCTCAACAGGAAGCCTTCGACAAGATCAAAGAGTACCTGAGCCACCCTTCGATTCTCTCACCACCTTGTGGCAATAAGTGTATGAGATTATACATATCTGCGTCAGATAGAACTTTAGGGAGCATGTTAGCTCAAGAGGATGATGATGGCATCGAAAAGGCTGTCTATTACCTTAGTAGAGTGTTAAATGATGCAGAAACTAGATATAGCATGATTGAAAAATTGTGTTTATGTTTGTATTACTTTTATACAAAATTGAAGCATTATATAAAACCAGTTGATGTGTATGTTTCTTCTCGTTATGACGTTATTAAACATATGTTGTCCAAACCTATTTTGCATAGTCGAATTGGAAAATGGGCATTAGCATTAACTGAATATTCTTTAACTTATAAGCCTTTAAAAGCTATTAAAGGACAAGTAGTGGAAGACTTTATAGTTGACCATTCTACACATGAGACCCCTCTGAACTATCCTGAAGTGGAACCTTGGAAGTTGTACTTTGACGGGTCAAGCCACAAAGATGGGACTGGCATAGGAGTGCTTGTTATTTCTCCTAATAAAATTCCAACAACACTTAAGTATAAAATTGAAGGCCGTTGTTCTAATAACGAAGCTGAATATGAAGCTTTAATTGCTGGACTTGAAGTATTGTTGGAATTAGGGGCAACTCACGTCGAAATAATGGGAGACTCAGAGTTGGTCATAAAACAAGTTACCAAAGAATACAAATGCATAAAAGAAAACTTGATTATGTACTTTGTAGTGGTGAATCGACTGCTAAAAAAGTTCGACGCAGTTAGTTTTCGACACATCCCTAGACTGGAAAACCAGGTGGCTAATGACTTGGCCCAGATTGCATCAGGGTATAAAATTTCGAAAGAAAACTACAAGATGCAATCGAAGTCAGAGGGAAGGTGGTGTCAGTAGGACTAGCCCCATCAGACTTGGAAGAAACTAAGCTTGGATATGTTGATGAAGACAATTTTGCAATTATGGCAGTTGATAGTATAACTGACAAGGATTGGAGAAAACCTGTAATGGATTATTTAAAGAATCCAATGCCTTCGACAGAAAGGAAAATCAAGTATCAAGCTTTAAGTTATGTCTTGTTGGGTAATGAATTATTCAAAAAGACTCCTGAGGGAGTATTGCTTAAGTGCCTTAGTGAGGTAGAGGCATACTTAGCCCTTTCAACCATCCATAGTGGGGCATGTGGGGCACATCAGGTAGGCCATAAGATGAAATGGTTGTTGTTTCGACAAGGCATGTATTGGCCTACCATGTTAAAAGATTGTATTGAATTTGCTAAGGGTTGTCAGGAATGTCAAGTTCATGCTGGAATTTAACACGTCCCTGCAAGTGAATTACACTCTATAGTGAAACCTTGGCCTTTTAGAGGATGGGCTTTGGATTTGGTTGGAGAGATTCGACCAACATCATCTAAAAATCATAAGTACATTTTGGTGGGTATTGATTATTTTACCAAATGGTTCGAAGCTATCCCATTACCAAATGTTGATCAAGAAGATGTGATTGAATTTATCCAGAAACACATCATCTATAGGTTTGGGATCCTAGAGACAATTACGACAGACCAAGGATCAGTCTTCACTGGTCAAAAAATGCAAGAGTTTTCTAAAGAAATGGGATTCAAACTTATAACTTCCACACCTTATTATGCTCAAGCTAATGGCCAAGTCGAAGCGGCAAATCAAGTAGTTATTGGGTTGATAAAAAAGCACGTGGGAAAAAGGCCAAGAAATTGGCATAAGACATTGGACCAAATACTTTGGGCATGTCGAACGTCCCCCAAAGAGGCAACTAATGCTACCCCATTTTGACTAACATTTGGTCATGATGCAGTTTTTCCTGTAGAAATTTATCTTCAATCCATGAGGATTCAAAGGCATCATGAGATTTCATCTGAATCTTATTGGAATATGATGCTTGATGAGTTAGTGGATTTAGATGAGGAAATACTCCATGCATTAGAATTGCTGAAAAGGCAAAAGGAAATGGTGGAGAAGTCTTATAACAAAAAGGTCAAGAGTAAAACCTTTTCAGCTGGGAAACTGGTGTGGAAAGTGATCTTGCCTATGGATCGAAAGACCAAATCTTTAGGGAAATGGTCTCCTAAGTGGGAGGGTCCTTTTTAAATTATTGAGGAATTCAGTAATAATGCTTACGAGATTCAGGAGATTGAGGGTGATCTAAGAGTCTTAAGGGTAAATGGGAAATATTTGAAAAAACATAAGCCTATTTTACAAGAGATTCATATTAAAACCTAAGTTTTATTCAGTTATAAAAGCCAAAATAGGCCATGTGAGGCCAAAATGGCATACAAAGGAAAAGAAACAAGTACAACAAACATAAAACCTAGGAGAAAGATCATTCATAGTCTCTCCAATTAATAGAGTTGAGGAAGGCGACATAATCTTCGTTAACTTCATCATCAGAGTGTTGTGCTTTAGAATGTCCTTTCTTGGGGACCTTCATCTTGGTTTCTCTCTTCATGGCGCGAGATGTTGCTCCAGTTGAAGTATCATTGTAGGCAGTAGTTGTTGCCTCAGTTTTCTTTGTCTCCTTGGCCACCTTCTTGGTCACTGCCTTCTTTGAGGAAGTACTCATGCTTGCTTCCGTGGGTGCAAAATATGGCTCATGTGAAGAGGATTTTATAGAGGCAAAGCCTTGTAAGGATTGGACAGTCAACAATGGAAACACGTGAAATTACTCTTTGGAGTATACCCTAGGGTTGCGTTATTAATGTTCCTTTATGGAATAGAAACTTGTGCCGTTGGAACAATAAGCTGTTAAAAGCTGTGGTTTTTTTCATGATTTCCAAGAAAAAGGCAGAGTACGTTAATTACAAAGATTGGCAAAGTTTAAGAGAAAATACGCCATGATGTTATCAAATATTTTTGCAAGTCGAAGAGTTAATGGCAAACAGAAGTGTTTAGATGAATGCCACTGGGCATTGAGATTGTCTTTACATAGGGCCTCAAAAGGGCCATAAAATATGATGATAAAAAAGGAACTACAAACAAGAAATCATAATCAGAAAGGGAGCTTCGACTTCAACTCAAGAAAGTTGACCTTGTGAGTCTTAAGGTGTTTCTCACACAGAGCTTTGTTGAGCTTAGCTGCTGAAAGTTCCTTTTCAAGCGTTTGGGCTTTGTCGAGGAAGTCTATGGTGCGCTTTAGCTCTCTGGCCAGTTCAGTATCGTCGAAGTCTTTCAGCTCAAGGTTGCGCTTTTCAGCGTTAGAAATCTTGTTTTGCAGTTCTTCAATTTGCTGTTTCCAGTTGTCAATATTCTTTTGGTTCGATGCTATCTCTGCCTGCCTGTTGTTTTGGTCAATCTCCAGATTTTTGACCTAAGTTTCTGATGTGTGTGCTTCATCCCAAGTTGCATGTTCCAATCCGGTTGTAACCTCAATGGTGTCTTGGATCTTGGGAAGAAGTTTCAAGTCCTCAAACATCTGATTTACTAAAGTAGTTAACTCCATAAGGAATTCAGACACATATGTACTAAGAGTCGAGAGATCCAGTTTTTGGAGGCTATCTTTCAGGTAGAGCGGTGCAGTTCGATCCAAAAGTAAGACATTTTGGATGTCTCCTTTGAAGAATTTGTCTTTGATCTCTTGAAGAATAGGGCTGGCAAAGTCATCTGGAGCTGGACCCCCAGAACTGGTCGAAGTACTAAGACTAGTACCTGAAGAGCTGTACTTCTTCCCAAGTATCAGTTTGGCATACTCTCGAGGATTTGACCATTTAAGGGCAGCCAGTGGGTCTCCAGTAGGGGATCCTCCAGTAGTCGAAGTGACTGTAGGCCCAGGAGTTGGATTGTTGGCAAGACCTGTCGCAACCACAGTCGAATGAGTCTGATCCTGCTCAGTCATTTCCCTTTCTTCTTCTTGTTCTTCTTCATTTTCGACATCATCTTCTTCCTCTTCAGTAGGCTTGCCTTTGATGTCCATGGCAGTGGGCTCCGTTTGGTCAAAAGGTTGTTGGGTAGAAACATCATCCTCTTCATGTTCAGAGCCATTTGTTTGGGATTGTTGAGTGTTGGTCCTGATGGGCGAGTTTTTGTTTGTTTCATCTGCTTCGGGAGGAGGAACTGTAAGAGGGATATGCTGGTTAATTTCGCTCAGTGAACTATACCCAGAACCAAGGTCAGAGGTAGGGTGATAAGTTGGCTCACCTTGGCTATTCAGGAGAGTTGTTGCAAAGCTGAATGAAGATTGTGGTGGTTTAGAACCACCTACATCAGCCTAAAAACCACAAGTAAAGAGAATAAGATTGAAAGAAATCTGAGTAAGGAATGTAAATTCTGAGTAAAGATAGTATGCATACCTGTACAGCTGCGGCATCAGGACTTGAGTTTGCGCTCTCAGGATCACCAGCAGTCGTTTTCGACGCAATCTGGGAGAGTTATTTCTTGACACCACTACCAGCAGGTGTCTTCTCCAGAATTCTGGCGGCCTTTGAGGGGGATTGGTTGGTAGCTCCAGAAGCTTTGATAAGATTCCGTTTCCTTTAACCAATACCTCCTCAGGGGATTCATCATCAGCATCTGAAGAGACCACTGTTTGAGCACCTTTCTTGCCCTTTTTTGAAGGCGTTGGAGGCTTTCGAGCAGTCTAAAAGGTGATGCAAATATTAGAAGTTAGTTACACAAAAAGATTTTTGACAAGGGATATAAAATACCTTTGTGCCTTCAGTTTCCTTTTCGACTCTGGCAGCACCCTTCGATGAGCTGGTCTTCCTGGCCATAGCTGAAAGACAGATAATTATTACAAGATTAATAACTGAGTGGTTAGATAAAAATCACAAATCAAGGGCCTCAAACCTTCATATATTTCGGATTCGACACGAACATCCTCGACCCCTATATGAAGGTGTCCTTTGAAACTGTCCAGCGTATGTTTAGTCGCAACCACCTGTTGGGCTTTCGGTTGAGACTGGTGTCGAAGGAGTTTTAGGTGCTCACCACAGACAAACCAGTCTGGAAATGGGGGGGGCAAGTGCCACTCCAAAATCAGCGTTAGGCAGTCGAGGGAACTTTGGAGGAAAGAGTTCAAAAGCCACCTTATAACGTTTCTCAAGAGGAACGTTCGAAGGGATTTTCAACTGATCCATTTTTTGTAGAAACTTCTCCTTCAAAGTGACAGCAGCCTCACAAACAGTTCGATTAATAACATCTGGTCGATAGAAAGTTTCAAAGTACTTTTGGAAAGCCTGAATTTCTTTGACATGAGTGAACTTACTCTTCTTGGTCTTCTCCTGCACATCAAGAAAAGCTTGGTCAATTAATGAAGAAAAGGCAGTGCGTCAAGAAATTGTTCACTGTGTTGTGAAAGGGTTTAGTGCACAAAAATGTGGGTTAAAAGTGCACAGGGGAAAGAGTTGCTTTTCTAGCGTTCCACCGGTCGAAAGGGATTGCATCACCTCCTTCATCAAAACTGGCAGTATGAAGGACTACATGACCTTTCTTATCATACATACACTTTGGAAAAATTTGAGCCAACCCAAACTGTCGAGAGATAAGGTTTGGTTGGTAAGCAATCAAGGCTGCCATATCTTTTCCAAGATTCAGCCTCTGAATGATAAATCTAGGAATCAAAAAGGCTTCCCAGATTGAGACAGATTCAGAATGGAGTTTTTTGGATGAATCAGGGAATGGCCTTGTAAACCACTCAGGTCCATATTTTCTTTCAGCAAAGGGTGCCATACTGGGTGTGAAATCATACCGCTTGGCGAACATCATAATGTAACTGGAGAAGGCTCCTTTAAGAGTTTCCCCATCATCATTGGACGTGAGTTTCACCAGGCGAGTACCTTCGACCCTCCTTTCTTTGATTTCAACAGAATCCTCATCGACTTGCCCTTTCCTGGGAAGGCTAGCTTCGAAAGTAGCATTGAGCCATAATTGAAGTAGCCAGAGGGGGCCATTCAGGTGTATAGTGCCCTGGGATTCCAAGTCCTTGAGTCGAGTTACCCCTTCGCTGAGAGACTCATAGAGGTTTGCCAAAATCAACCCACTGAGGCAAACCCCTCTGTTGTTGTGAAGTTGGTTGACCAAAGTGAGATATTTCTTGGCCACCTGTAGGGATTTTGAGCAAAATATATACCTCGACAACCATACGGTGAGGAAAGCAATATGTTCCTTGTCAGTTATTTCGTCAGTGTAACGTTTGTGGTGGTTTGTGAAATGCGTGTATGTAAGCTTGGAATCAGAGATCCCTATGGTATCTTCTACATCAATTTCAGGATCATATGAAATACCATCTGGTAGAAGCCCTGCAATAGCAGCCAGGTCAAAGAGTGTGGGGGTAACCATCCCACAAGGAAGATGAAAAGTGTAGTGGGTACTTCCCCAAAAGTAAAGTGATGCTGCCAGCAGGTTCAAACAATAAGGAATATTAGTCTTCTACAACATAAGCAGATCATAAATTCCAATGTTTTTCCAATGATCAGCTTTGACCTTTTCCATTCTGGTCATCCAAAGGTCAAAATCCTTTAACGGGTTAACAACTCTTACCAATCTAGTACCATCATGAAGATACCTAAGATCCATTTTAGTCAAAGTGGGTGTATCAGGGGAAGCTTCAACCTCCTTAGGATTGCTCTTTTGCCCTAAAGGTCTTGATTTACGGTAAGAAGGGAAAAACTCACTAAGTTTCTCATCAGTGGGTTTAGCATCAGATAAGGGGCCACCTAAAGCATAAGGTTTATCAGCAACAATGAGAGGGATCATTACCTGAGACTCGTAAATGCTCCTCGCTTCCTCAAGAAGGGGCTCTGGCATGAACTGTTGATTCTTCACCACTTTGGGCCCTGGAATGTTTGAAAACGGTGGAAGGGATTGCTTGAACTGTGTGGTTCTACCTTTCTGACCTTTTGTTTCTTGGGGAATGGTTTTTGAAGACGCCATTGTTGGAAGTTGAAGAAGAGTGAGAATGCGTTCTGGGTTTTCTTGAGAGAGTTTAAAGAACGAGGAAATAAGTTGAAAGAAAGTCTGAGAATGCAAAAAGTTTCAAGTTAGAGAAAAAGGGTATTTATAGGCGTTTGGAAGATAAAGGGATTGTGAATCCACCGTTAAAACAAATACGATAGTGAGACACGTGTCTTTGTCTGAAATTGTTGGATGGTAGTGGTTATGATCAGACTGCAAATGTCTGGTTCCAAGAAAAGTAATGATGAAAACTGATCGCAAATACGACTGAAAAGACGTTTGAAGATTCACCATCATGGCATGACGTCATAAGCGTGGTTGAAAGAAACTGAATAGTTTCTAGATCGTGGGTTGGTCAGTTATGACCATGTCTTTCATAGTCGAATGATCAGGCGTCGAAAATTATTTTATCAAAAAATGACCTTCCTACCAACACTGGTGAAAGGGCATTTTTGAGGGGCAATTTGTTAGCTCCTAATTTCGACGCTACATGATTTCAAATAATTTGGCTTTTAAAGAAGTTATTCTTTAAAATAATAAGATAAAGAAGAAGGCTTCGACCATATTTGTTGAAAGCCTGAGTCGAATAGAATGATTTCAAGACTTCAAATATTTCTAAGTCCAAAGAATCAGTTCGACAGGGTAAATTGGCTATGGATAATGCGCTGCAGTTATAACTGAATAGTGGAGGGAAGTTCTACTATTTGAATTTCGAAAAAGGACAAGTGGCGAGTATCCAGAAGTTGAAGACATGCAAAGTGTCAAGTGGTGTGATCTAGGAGTAAACCGTCAAATGGTGGTTACTTTAGAGTATTATAAATAGGTTAGTCATAGAGTTAGAATAAGTGTGAAAAAATAGTTTTGTACAAGTAACTCTACATTCACTCAAAGTATCCAGTGTGTCAAGAAACAAGTGAAGTGAGAATGTACGTGATTGTAATCACCATTACTTTTTATTGCAATGCAATCTGCTTTGAAATTTATGCTTTAGATTCTTCACTTTGAAGTCTTTTCACCGATTTTTACTTTCCAAGTCATTTATATTGCAAAGTCTTTACTTTTTGACATTTACATTTCTGCATTTTTAGACCTTTATGCACTTTCCTCCAACATTTAACTCCAGTTTTTACCAAACCTTTACATCCAGCCTTTCTTTTCTTGATGTGTTGTTCGACTTAAACATTTCTTTGCTTTTTATCACTTTCATTTTCATTTCAAAACACGTTCTTTTATTTACATGCACTGTCGAAATGTATACTTTGCCCAATTGTGAAATATTCTAAGATACACTTATAGCACATGTCCTAGGATCAATCTGATCGATCCTGTAAGTTACTAGAACTTTGTTGTTTTAGAAGATCATCGGTTGTTTACCAATTTTCAAGGTAAACACCCACCACCACCAAGGAAGTTCAACAAATAAGAAGGCGTTTGGCCGCCCTATTCTGATTCCTTTCTTATGCAAGTGACAAGGAGTTTCACTTCTTCGCCACTCTAAAAAAGAAAGAGAAGTTTGAGTGGAAAACTGAATGTGCAAAGGCATTCGCGGTATTGAAGACTTTTCTAGCGACATCGCCTATATTAACATGTCCAAATAAAGGCACATGTTAATATAGGGAATGAGTTTATTTGGACTAAACCAAATAAGGGAACATGTAAATAAGTTGTGTGCTCATCCAAGAGAAGAACTAAACCAATCAACTTATTTACATGTGCCCTTATAATCATGTGCCTTTTCTAGCGACATTGCCTATATTATCAGTTACAAATAAGGGAATGAGTTATGTGCTCTTCCAAGAGAAGAACTAAACCAAACAACTTATTTACTTTGTAAAAAAAGATATTCAAGGGTTCAGAGGATGATTTAAATGATTTTAGTGTGTTTGTGTAATTCAGAGGATGATTGAAATGATTTTAGAGACGTTGGAAGCTGAAAGAGTTTTAGGAGCAAGGATTGAAGCCTTTTCTCAATTAAAGATCGTTTTCCATCTCCAAGTTCATGTATCTTTCTTCTAAAAAATTTGTTATGAATAATTTAATTATGGGTAGCTAAGTTTTCTTAGATTATAACTTTTAAGATGAATTTATTTTAATATCTTTGAACTTTGTAATTGACCAACTACTATTTCATTAATTTGCAATTCTAGTATTGTTCAGTTATATTTTGCTCTTAATACTTTTTGCATAATTACAAATATATCAATTGATATCGATTTTGAATGATTATTGGCCCTAACTTTTGAAACCTGGCCTAATTTAAAGGTTAAAAATTAGTAATTACTTTAGGAATAGAGAATTATAATTCATATATCCAAATTCATATATATCACACATTAATTCATATATATCAAAATTATAATTCTCTATTCCTAAAGTGATGCTAAAGGGGGTCATAACGTATACATAAGACAACGCTTTTAAAAGCGCTGCTAAAGGAGGCCTACGAAAGCGCTTTTCCTTGAAAAAGCGCTGCCTAAAGGGGGTCCTACGAAAGCGCTTTTCTTTGAAAAAGGACTGCTATATGGGGTCCTACGAAAACGCTTTTAAAAGCGCTGCTAAAGGGGGTCCTAAGGGGGACCTAAGACAACGTTTTTCAAAGGAAAAAAAGCGCTGCCTTTATCTACAGCAGCGCCACCTTTGGCAGCGCTTTTACGCGCCGCTAAAGGAAAAAAAAACGCTGCTAAAGGTCTTCTTTGGCATAGTGCATCCGATATATAATAAATGGTAAGGCAAATTGAACATAAAGATTAGTGTGAATCTCACACACTTAGAAAATTTTAAGTACAATCTTCATTAACATGTTTTTTGTTCTAGTTCGGCAACATATTTCCAATAATCACAATATCCAACAAATTATATAGTTATTAGTGAATCAAATAAGTTATTTGAGTCACAAGTTAACAATTAACTAACAAACTTCTAGTTAGTTTTAAATTCGCATTTAAAATTATTACAATAATAAGGACACTTTGATATACACAAAGAAAAATTATCTTAATAGAGGTCTTATGGGCATGTATCATTTGTACAAGAGCACTTTTAATTGAAATAAGTTGGACTCACACTCGAAATTTATAATCTTGATTAAAAAAAGTAATGTATTTTGTATTGAATTTGCAAAAAATGGTGATGTTGCAATTAATATGTTATTGATACTCTTGATCCCATTTTAGAACTTCATCTTTATGATCTCTAGTCACTTATTCATACTTTCTCTAGTCCTTCTTTTAATGAGCTAGAATGTAAGATATTTTCTAATTCTACTATGAAAGTGCAATTTTACCGATTCAACCTCATTTTTTTATAAACCTTATTCTAAGTAGATAGCATCCCTCTTTCTCGGATGAATATTTTCTACTTCAATACCTTGTTCAACTTTTGTTGATACGTGGCTCCGTTCAATTTTTGTTGATATGTGGCTCCGACATTTATTTATTCCAAAGGGTTGTATTTATAGTAGTAAATACTACTATAAATGTTGAGGAGATAAAGGCTTGGTGATGTCTATCATGAACATTATTTTTTTAAGATCGATCAAATTCATTTCTATTTTGTTATAAAAATAATATAAGGAGGATTTCTTATTACACCACCCTTGTTTCTTAGGCACCAACTGAATTTCCGGTTTTGCCCCCTGATTTCGGATGTGCACATCCGGACGCACCAATTTTTTTAAAAACGTAGATTCTTTCCGGAAGTGCACATCCGGAAACTTTCCTGATCTGCAGATCCGGAAAAAGGCAGAACATTATTTTTTTTTTTAAAATCGGTTTTTTTGTTTGGTCGCATATGTTAATAAATCGTCGCAATTTAATATACATTTGAAGACATCCATATATATAATAAATCTCTGTCAAAATACAGCGCATACATATAATATAAATATAATACATCAAACAAAAAACTACTGCGTATGGCGAAGGATCTGTCCTGGCTCCCCTGCTCCTCTGCCCCTACCCGCCATCCTGGACCGATGTCTGCGGTACTGAAGTGCCCCCTGAGCAATCGCAATAATCCTGTCCACGGCAACTTTGGCACCAGAGCCCTCAGGGAGGTGACCTTCCGCAATGGCCTGCCTCGCTATCTGCTCTATCTGACGACAGCGTGGTAGGACATCCTGAGCGTGGTCCAGCTGAGACTGCCGCTCCTCTAATATCTCCTGATGAGCGGGTCTGGGGGGCGATCCCTCAGCAGTTGGCACCATGCATGGGTGTGAGAAGGTGTAGAACCACACGATGTACCCGGCGGCAACACTCCAGTCTGTCTCCGCTCTGGTCGCCCGAGCCTCCTCCGGTACCAAGTGGGACTGGTAGTCAGCATATAGCTCATCTATCTCCCTGCGGGTCAAGCCTAGAGGAGCAGACTCATGAGACATCCTGGGGATCATCTGCGTGTAACCGAACTGACGCAAGACGCGCTCTGGCAGGTATCGGGCAGTAACGGTCGAACTGCATGCCAACCATCCTGAGAACAAACAAACGTCATCGAACGGGCGCGTCACACGGTGCTCGGCATATGGGCAATACAAAACGTCCTCAGCAGCGATCCGATCTAGATACACTCTGAAGGGGTCCGGCGCTTGGTTCCCTCTGAGCAGGACAAATGCAGCAGCACGTGGCATAGCCTCAGTGTACCCCTGGGCACTCCCCCAACCAGTAATATGGGGAAAGTGCTGTAAAATCCACGCCTGAAATGGAAAACATAACATGAGTGTCAAACATTATAATGAATACAGAAAGAAAAGAAAAGAAAAAATCACTTAGAATATTAGATTGTTACCACGTATAGCGTACAGCTGCCTGCCACAGTCTTGGCTGCCCAGCGACAACCATCAGAGAGCCTGGAATAGGTGAATGCCAGCGCAGCCGCCCCCCAGCTGTACCGATGGATCTCTGTCTGATCCGAAAGGTACCTGAGGTAGACGATATCAACATAATAGGCGCTGGTGTCCACAAACACCTGCGTGCCCAGCAAAAATAAGTAGTAGCATCTCAGGGCACGCGTCCTGTGGATCGCCACCTCAGCTGGATCACCATCTGCCCGTCCTGCCTCTGCAAGCGCCTCAGTAAATCTACCCATCAGAAACGAGAACCGGACGTGTGCGCCCCTCAACTGGTGCACCTCCGCATGTGCCTTCTCTGGGCTAGCACCAAGCTCTGTAACCAGCAACTCTATGTCGTCCGCCTTCGTCATCCTACCGTGACGGAGAAGGGTACCGGTGATCGGTAGATGTAAGAGGCACGAGATGTCGTCCAGCGTGATCGTGATCTCGCCGTACGGTAGATGGAATGAGGATGTCTCAGGGTGCCATCTCTCAACAAATGCCATCAGGATACCGTACTGGATTTGGGGATACCCAATCCTAGACAAGCCTCCAAGACCAGACTGCGCAAGTGCAGACGTGAACCACTCAGCCTCTGGCAGCATCTCAATCGTGTCCATAACCTTACCCCCATGGTTATAGAACTTCTGTGAAGCCTTATCCTGAAAATTTCCAAATAAAACAATGTTACAAATGAACATATTTTCAACGAATACAATTCTATAAATAAACCGAGAAAGGTTACCTGTCCTAGCCAGACAAATCTGGCCGTATGCTCAAAGTACCCCGCGAGTAGGGACATATCAGACGGTCCCCCGGGGTAACCGCCCAGCTCATCAAAATCGTCATCAGCGTCAACACCCTCATGTGCTGGGTGATCACCCTCTGGAACAGGAACAGAAACAGGGGAACGAGGAGGAGTAGCTGATGGAGCTGGAGTGTCCCGACGACGCCTGCGTGCAGGCTGGGACCCTGATGAACTAGCAGTAGACTGCAACCGCTCACGTCGGACAGATGCGTGCTGAGCTGTCCGTCCATGTATGGTACGATCGTCTCTGTCAGCCATCTAATATGCAAAGCATAATAAATAAATTAAATTTTTATTAAAAATAATTAAACAAAAACAAAAAAACAAGGAAAATTAAAGAAGGAAATAAAAAAGTAGTCTTCCGGATGTGCACATCCGGAAGTATTCAGCATTTTTAACGTTACGTGTTACCGGATGTGCACATCCGGAAGTATTCAGCATTTTAACGTTAGGTGTTACCGGATGTGCACATCCGGAAGGAAGTAGAACTTTGAACGTTGGGTATTTCCGGATCTGTACATCCGGTACGTATTTTGAAGGTTTAAAACGCCAGCCATGGCCACTGTCCCAACCAGAAGGGCATTTTTATGCCCTGATGATCCGTTTGAAGCAGTAAAAATGACCTACATTGTCTCTAACCTATGTTATTCATACAACCTAACAATTTCTACACCTAAATGTCTACTCTAAATCAATTACTCGAAAATTACTCCGAAACTCTAAAATTTGAAAACTTACCGATTAAAATGTGATACGGAGGATTTGGAATGTGTTGATCGTTGTAGCAGTTGCTCTGCGCAGAACTCGAGTGGAAAAAGTCGGGATTTGTGGGAATGAGAAATTGAGAGTTTGAGAGAATTTGTAAGGTTTTGGAAATGAAAATGTGAATAATGAGGGGGGAGAAGGTCTGGCGCGAATTAATAAGAAATTCTTTCGGATGTGCACATCAGAATTATTTCCGGATATGTACATCCGGAAAATCTCTGCGTTTTTTAAAGATTTGGTGCGTCCGGATGTGCACATCCGGAATAGAGGGGTAAAAAAATAATTTCACGTGGTGCCTAAGAAACTTGGGTGGTGCATTAAGAAACTAAATGATGAAAGACTAATTTATATCAAAAGAATTAACAATTAGCCGATAACTACTTCATATGATACTAATTAACTCAACCAACATTTGGATTCACGACTAAATGATGAAAAACAACTTCGAGATTGATCGCCAACATCTTGATAGTTGTAAAAGACAAAATATATGTTTTTTTTCTAAAGGTATGACATCAATTGCTTTTTCACATGGTTAAGGAGATTGATCCTAATCTTCAAAGATTCTTGGGGGGTTTCTCTTAGCGTACTGGATCTAAATTCACCATTGTCTTAACTCTAGTTGCTTAATCTTCATATTACCTTTATGGCGAAGGCATCCCAATCATATTCATAATTTTAAATGAGCTGAGACTCCAAACACGTGTCAAATTTACTATTTGTATTTTGGCACCAACTGAAGATTTGAGTTTGCCTTTGAATTTTTCTTAGTTTTCCAACTTATTACTTACTTTCAAATTTGTTTCATACCTATTATTTTTCAAAGATGCCCTCAAAATAATAAGCTTGACCTGCATTGAAATTGGCTTCCATTGTGACTACTACATCATATATGAAACGGGTCCACATTTTACATCAAATAAAAAAAATCAATGTAAAAAGTCAATTTTGAATGACCGTAAGAGTGTGTTTGGATGAGGTAATTGAGAGTTTTTAAGAAATATAAAATTCTAAGCAATTTAAATGATTCAATTGAAATCCATTCATTTTTAAATTCTTTATTTGGATGGACAACTAAAATAATTCATTGTTAAATTTTTTTAGGGCATTTTCATAAATTTTAAAACTTTTGGGCCAAATTTAAAATATAAAAAATAGGGTCTAATTTGCAAATTTTAAAAATTTGAAGAGATTAATTTGTAAAATTTAAAATTATGAAAGACTTATTTGTAAAAATTTTAAAATTTTAGGGATAAATTTAAAATTTTTATAAAATATGAGAACCAAATTGTAAAATTTGAAAAATTAATAATGAATAATTTGACATTTGCATTATATAGAGTGAAGGAGTAATTTCAAATTATTCACTTTTTGGTATCATTTGAAATTCCTTAAATTTAACTTGCATAAAATACTTCACAAATTTACATCATTTTAACAATTTTCTATACTTTTATCCAGACAATGGATTTTAACCAAATCATTTTAAATTCCCTCAAAAAATTACTTTTTCTCTTTAAAATGTTTCATCCAAACACACTCTAAAAGTTTTTTTTTTTCAGTAGTGCAAATAATGGTAAAGTGAAATGTTTATCTTCCATGTCATGCTTCAAGCATTTAATTAATATGCAAATTTAATATCCTAGCTAAACACACAGTTATGCTAATCAATACATACATGAATAAAATTAATATTCATAACATTTTTTTTTGTAAGCAATAATATATTGAAAGGAGTACAAAGGGTACTCAAACCTGATTACAAAAAAGAGGAGACAAAACTCCCAAAAGGCAGAAATTACCAACCAATTGATAGCAGCATAAGTTTACTTTAGAAGATATTATTATGAAACATGCAACCAGAGACGATAATATAAATATAACATTGAAAGCAAACTACCAACAATTGTCAAGTATAATACATTATATAAAGGCTATGTGCTAATTTCCATTAGAAAATAACAAAGGCAGTATCAACACTTGACTCAATCAATAGCAGCATTTGACTTAGATTCATCTGAGGTTACTTCGAGATCTTTCTGAATAATTTCATTTGGATATAGAGAAGGTTTTGGAGGAATTTCAATGTTGTCAATATTCCCTTCTAGCATCTCTATTACCTTGTCCATTGGAGGACGATCATTTGGTTTTAATTGTATACACCATAACGCGGTTATGAACATCTTTTTCACATTAATCATTTCTTCATTTGTTATTTCATCCATTTCAATGTCCTTTTCTTCAACCAATTGATTGTAGATCCAAAAAGGAAAGAAAAGCTGGCTTGAACGATCTGCATTTGGATTTAAATTTCTTCTCTTGCTTGCCATTTCCATCAAAAGCATTCCAAAGCTATATACATCGGCCTTATAGGACACTCCTCCAATATTTTGATAAAATAATTCAGGAGCCATATAACCAATTGTACCTCTTGCTGCAGTCAAAGTGACAATGCTAATGTCATTAGGATAAAGTTTCGCAAGCCCGAAGTCTGAAACTTTGGGTATAAAGTTCTCGTCCAGAAGTATGTTATGTGGCTTGATGTCAAAATGCAAAATTTTCATGTCACATCCTTGATGTAAATAAGCAATCCCACGAGCCACTCCAAGAGATATGTCAAACATTTGTTTATAAGTTAGAGTGATAACATTCTCGCTAGAAGAAATATATTTATCAAGAGAACCATTGGGCATGAATTCATAAACAAGAGCTCGTTTTGATCTTTCCACACAAAATCCAATAAGTCGAACCACATTGGTGTGATGTATTCTTCCTATGGTTGCAACTTCATTGATAAAATCTTGTCCATTACCTTTTGATTTTCCCAACATCTTTATGGCTGCAAATGGCCCACTGCAAAGCTTTCCTTTATATACAGCACCAAATCCTCCTTCACCCAACTTATCTTTGAAATTTCTCGTCATATTTTTTATTTCTTTGTATGAATACCTAATTGGTATTAAGGTACTCCCTCGAAGAAAAACTTCAATATTTTCATAGATCGATATATGACTTTTCCGATACGTATATATCAAAAATATAAAGAAAATTATAACGCCTAATGCAAATCTTGGAGCCAAGAATGGCAAAATATATCTTCCTGTCACTCTTCCTAACTCGGTGAAAATTTTAGAATCTATATTTTCTGGTTTTGAACCAGACCTTTTTATTATTCCAAATATTTGCAATACTCCTGTGATGATTACACGAAGAACAAACAATTAATACAAAAAACATTGCATGGTTTGCAAACGAAATGAATAATTAATTGGAAAATAAACATAATAAAATTTAGACAATAATCTATTTTTATCTTTTCACACCTCTACTTTTATGAGAGACCTTTATATATATATGAACGGAGTTTTGTTGATTTTAATAGTAATTGTTATTATTACTCTTCTTCTTCATAGCTCTATGTAGATATTATATTTTATCATTTTTATTGTTAAAATAATAATTTTATTGATTAAGTCAAATCTATAAAGTTTAGTAAATAAATTTGACATTTTATTAAGTAATTTAATTTCAATGGAAGATATTGATTTATTAATACAAATAATATATTTTTAAGAATAAAATGTTTAGATATCTTTGATCCTTGTGTTTAGATATATTTGATCAAGAGTGAACTTAGGTTGTTGGTCGGAGTTATGGTAGCACAATGCTTTATGTAAAGAGGGTGATTGAAGAAATTGAGAATATTGATTAATATTTTTTGGGGTGTATTCAGAGTTCAATCCATATTTTTAAGATTAAACTCAATCTGATCCAATCCGTTCATCAATAAATTGTTGGGTTCGTGGGTAATTTAATAAAAGACTAATTTTAAAATATTAAAAGTTTTTTTAAATTTGTTTTTTATAAATTAAAAGACTAATTTTGACATTCTATAACATTAATATACATTATTGAAGACCAAATCATAGTCAAAATCACAATTTTTTTTAAAAGCTGTATTTCAAAAATGATTTTCATAAAAAGCTATTTGAAATAGCTTTAAAATTAAGTGATTTTTTGAAATTTTGATATCCAAAAAAAATTTCGATAAAATGATGAAATACCTAAAATAACATTTTAAGAATAACTATTTAAACCAAATTTTCATTTAAAACTTTTATGAAAAGTTTCTTTGTAAAAAAAATTTCTACAAAATTATGTTACACTATAAAAATCATTTTAAAAAAAAGCCAAAACAAACGGGCCCATAATTGAGTTGAGTAAAAATAAGAGTTGGGTTGGATGAGTAGATTCACGGGTTGGTCCGTACCCATAAATACCCCTATAACCTATAACAAAAACAACATTTAAATGATTTAATTGCATAACAAAAAATAACAGAAAATTAGCATATAGATTTGAAAAATATAAAACATTACCTTTAGCAATGCCAAGTAAAATATCTGCAATAAATTATAGTCCTTGCATCAACAAACAGCATAGAAAATATACAATTATATATATAAAAGAAAGTGAAGTTAACATGATTATGAATAATTTGAAGTTTAAGAATGAAAACATTTAGAGATAACTCCGTACCTTCCACTAATACGAGCTGCTTTGATATGTTGGCTGAATAAAAAAGAAAAAAATAAGGAAAAAAGTTAGCTCAAACGTTTTCTTTAATTGTTAAAAACTGTATTTAAATAAGATTTGTGAAATTGAAAAGATGAATTTCTTACTGCAATTGACATCAGTTCCGAATGGATAATGGCAACCATCATCCTGATTATAGCAATCAAAATCTCCGGTGGTTGGATAGAAGTTGCACGTTACTTTGTAGCCGCAAATATCTTTACAAGGACTAGTTTTCCACGATACCTCAAATCCATGGAGTAGCATTCCATGAATTTGCTTGTATGAAAGGGGTCGTTTTGGTTCATCTGCTCTGACCATGTTATTAGGAAAACCTGATGACGACATGGCAACAACCTTCACTCGGCAATAATCTTTTAATCTCCCAACAGAAAAGGTTTTAGAAAGATCCTGCTCCTTTTCGGTCGCAGCAAAAACATAAAGATAGCTTTTGGAGTCCCGGCTGATGCAGGGAGCTGTATCCACATACCCAGCATCATCCTTCACTACTTTACTACAGTTCAAATAAATCATGTTCGCGTACTCATCAACAGGATAATGCATTTGATATGGATCCCATTCCCCTCCAAAGGAACTAGTTATGAAATTGGTCTTGGTTAAGAAATTTTGAGGAATGGAGGAGCAATCACTCTCTTCGATCCCAGGATCAACTAAACGAATTGTGTAGTTTATGTAGTTGATTTCCTGCACATAGTATTTCCCAGAAAACAGAGTTAACGCTTTTCTGTTGTTTTCGCAGGACAGCTCATAGCTCGGATCACCACAGGTTTTTGGGTCATCCGTAAGTCGAAACGGGTATTTTATGTTGGTGATTTTGCCGCATGAAGAAGGTTTACAGTGCGTTTGGTTATTAGTAATTGCATCACATGTTGGAAGATGATGATGCAGTAGCAGCACAACTAGCAGTGATAGGGTCTCTGCATAATAGGGGAAGGATTTCCATATGCTCATGGTTAAATTTCGGCTATTGTAAAGATTAACTTGTAAATGAGATATAAATATTGTTGGGTCACATAAAGTCAAAATAAGAATATCACATTTTTATAAAAAAAAAATCTCATTATTTCTATTTGTATTTTAATATATCATTTAAAAAAATAGCAGTATAACATTGACTTGACTTGGTAATGTACTAATGGCCCTTTGAAGGAGTAGTATATAAGAATCAAACACTACATCTATATCTCACTCTCAAGTATACACAAAATTACCAATAACACTTCTTCCTTCATGATGACAATATTAGCAATAACATTGCTAATGCTACTGCTTGTAATCCCATTCCCATCCATGGGATGTCCTTTCAATATATCATGTACTTATGATAACAACATGATTCTTCAACTACCTTCTATAAAACTCCTCGTTAATGAAATTAACCACACATCCAGAGTATTAAAAGCAAGCGATCCTGAATATTGCCTTCCAGGCCTCTTTTTTCACCACAATTTTTCCTTTCAAGCTTCAAAACACAGGTTTTCGGTTGTTTTGGGAAAACCCGGAATTTATCAATATTAGTTTCTTTGATTGTTCTTCGTTAAGACAAGGTTATCTGGGGACATACGAAGGTAACCCGGACGACAAAGTTTCTTGTCCAATTTATATGGCAGGATTTTACGAGGATATGGTTTATTCAAACCTTCTTTCCTGCACCAAACTGTCCCCACGAGGTCCGTCGCCCCTTATTCTTTCACAAGAGTCTTTATATTCTATCCAAGACAACTCAATTTCACTCACATGGTTGGAAACAAATTTTGACAAAGGATGCTTTGAATGCAAGCACAAACCAAAGAAAAAGATTATTTTATTCTCTGCAGGTGAGATACCTATCAATCTATACTCAAATTTGTTTGATTTTGCGGTTGCTTCCGATTCACACTTTTTTTCTGAGATTTAGTTTATAGTCAATACTAATAGATAAGCATGTTTTCATTTAAGTTAGAAAATGAGTTTTTACCATTGAACTAACATCTTTAAAACAGTAACATAAACTTGTTGGTGACATAAACTCCTATTCCTATACAATGATAATAAAAATAAAGATATACACTCCTATATAGCAAACAAGCTAGTTGAGTTAATTTAGAGTATTTGGTAAAACTAACTATTAAACTAGCTATATACAAAAATATAAAATGATGTAAAAAAACAATTTTTATTAGTCTTTTAAAAAATCCAATTAAAATAACAAAAGGTTAAAATGAAAGAAAAAAGAAACATTATATGTATAAATAGTACTTCAAATTGCATCTCAAAAACTCTTATAAACTCGTGAAAAAATACTATAGATTTGTGAGCAAGGTTTTAAAAGACGGTTCAATACTTCGAAAAGACGGCGATAAAACGCTATCGTAAGATATTGATACCAATAACGTTTTTTTTATCATTTTAAAATAAAAAATAAATTGAGGTTAATTCAGATTGCAACGATTGCAATCACTATTGAAACACCACTAGTATACATAAAAATTGCAAAATTATTTACATGGCCGCCACGTGACTGGGACCAATATTTTTAACCTTGAATATAAGTTATCTATTATATGTTTAAAAATTGGACTTGTCAATTAAAATCAAGGTAAATTTATTTTAATATGTTGGTGATAATTATTTAAAAATATTAAATGTTTAATTTGCAGGTATAATCACTTGTTCAACAGTACTTGTTCTTTTATTAGGTGGAGTTTTTCAGATATATCGCTATTTTAAAATGAAAGACGAAGATCATGTAAGAATTGAAAACTTTTTGAAGGACTACAAAGCTTTAAAGCCAACTAGATTTTCCTACGCCGATATAAAAAGAATCACACATAAATTTAAAGATAAGTTAGGTGAAGGGGCTCATGGAACTGTTTATAAAGGTAAGTTGTCGAATCAAATTCAGGTTGCCGTAAAGATACTTAATAATGCAGAAGGAGATGGAAGTGATTTCATAAATGAAGTGGGAACCATGGGCAAAATCCACCACATAAATGTAGTTCGTTTGCTTGGCTTTTGTGCAGATGGATTTCATCGTGCTTTAGTATATGACTATTTTTCAAAGGGTTCATTGAATAAATTCATTTCTCCGCCCAACAACAAAGATGATTTTCTTGGATGGGATAAGTTGCAACAAGTTGCTCTAGGCATAGCAAGTGGTATTGAGTATCTTCACCAAGGTTGTGAACAAAGAATTCTACACTTTGATATCAATCCTCATAATGTCATGCTAGATGACAATTTCACTCCAAAGATTACAGATTTTGGTTTAGCTAAGATGTGCTCAAAAAATAAAAGTGTTGTGTCTATGACTGTAGCTAAAGGAACATTAGGCTACATGGCACTTGAAGTATTTTCTAGAAACTTTGGAGATGTCTCTTATAAGTCTGATGTATACAGTTATGGTATGTTATTGTTGGAGATGGTTGGGGGAAGAAAGAATACAAAAATAATTGATGATGAAGAAAATATTCAAATTGTATATCCATAGTGGGGCATGTGGGGCACATCAGGTAGGCCATAAGATGAAATGGTTGTTGTTTCGACAAGGCATGTATTGGCCTACCATGTTAAAAGATTGTATTGAATTTGCTAAGGGTTGTCAGGAATGTCAAGTTCATGCTGGAATTTAACACGTCCCTGCAAGTGAATTACACTCTATAGTGAAACCTTGGCCTTTTAGAGGATGGGCTTTGGATTTGGTTGGAGAGATTCGACCAACATCATCTAAAAATCATAAGTACATTTTGGTGGGTATTGATTATTTTACCAAATGGTTCGAAGCTATCCCATTACCAAATGTTGATCAAGAAGATGTGATTGAATTTATCCAGAAACACATCATCTATAGGTTTGGGATCCTAGAGACAATTACGACAGACCAAGGATCAGTCTTCACTGGTCAAAAAATGCAAGAGTTTTCTAAAGAAATGGGATTCAAACTTATAACTTCCACACCTTATTATGCTCAAGCTAATGGCCAAGTCGAAGCGGCAAATCAAGTAGTTATTGGGTTGATAAAAAAGCACGTGGGAAAAAGGCCAAGAAATTGGCATAAGACATTGGACCAAATACTTTGGGCATGTCGAACGTCCCCCAAAGAGGCAACTAATGCTACCCCATTTTGACTAACATTTGGTCATGATGCAGTTTTTCCTGTAGAAATTTATCTTCAATCCATGAGGATTCAAAGGCATCATGAGATTTCATCTGAATCTTATTGGAATATGATGCTTGATGAGTTAGTGGATTTAGATGAGGAAATACTCCATGCATTAGAATTGCTGAAAAGGCAAAAGGAAATGGTGGAGAAGTCTTATAACAAAAAGGTCAAGAGTAAAACCTTTTCAGCTGGGAAACTGGTGTGGAAAGTGATCTTGCCTATGGATCGAAAGACCAAATCTTTAGGGAAATGGTCTCCTAAGTGGGAGGGTCCTTTTTAAATTATTGAGGAATTCAGTAATAATGCTTACGAGATTCAGGAGATTGAGGGTGATCTAAGAGTCTTAAGGGTAAATGGGAAATATTTGAAAAAACATAAGCCTATTTTACAAGAGATTCATATTAAAACCTAAGTTTTATTCAGTTATAAAAGCCAAAATAGGCCATGTGAGGCCAAAATGGCATACAAAGGAAAAGAAACAAGTACAACAAACATAAAACCTAGGAGAAAGATCATTCATAGTCTCTCCAATTAATAGAGTTGAGGAAGGCGACATAATCTTCGTTAACTTCATCATCGGAGTGTTGTGCTTTAGAATGTCCTTTCTTGGGGACCTTCATCTTGGTTTCTCTCTTCATGGCGCGAGATGTTGCTCCAGTTGAAGTATCATTGTAGGCAGTAGTTGTTGCCTCAGTTTTCTTTGTCTCCTTGGCCACCTTCTTGGTCACTGCCTTCTTTGAGGAAGTACTCATGCTTGCTTCCGTGGGTGCAAAATATGGCTCATGTGAAGAGGATTTTATAGAGGCAAAGCCTTGTAAGGATTGGACAGTCAACAATGGAAACACGTGAAATTACTCTTTGGAGTATACCCTAGGGTTGCGTTATTAATGTTCCTTTATGGAATAGAAACTTGTGCCGTTGGAACAATAAGCTGTTAAAAGCTGTGGTTTTTTTCATGATTTCCAAGAAAAAGGCAGAGTACGTTAATTACAAAGATTGGCAAAGTTTAAGAGAAAATACGTCATGATGTTATCAAATATTTTTGCAAGTCGAAGAGTTAATGGCAAACAGAAGTGTTTAGATGAATGCCACTGGGCATTGAGATTGTCTTTACATAGGGCCTCAAAAGGGCCATAAAATATGATGATAAAAAAGGAACTACAAACAAGAAATCATAATCAGAAAGGGAGCTTCGACTTCAACTCAAGAAAGTTGACCTTGTGAGTCTTAAGGCGTTTCTCACACAGAGCTTTGTTGAGCTTAGCTGCTGAAAATTCCTTTTCAAGCGTTTGGGCTTCGTCGAGGAAGTCTATGGTGCGCTTTAGCTCTCTGGCCAGTTCAGTATCGTCGAAGTCTTTCAGCTCAAGGTTGCGCTTTTCAGCGTTAGAAATCTTGTTTTGCAGTTCTTCAATTTGCTGTTTCCAGTTGTCAATATTCTTTTGGTTCGATGCTATCTCTGCCTGCCTGTTGTTTTGGTCAATCTCAAGATTTTTGACCTTAGTTTCTGATGTGTGTGCTTCATCCCAAGCTGCATGTTCCAATCCGGTTGTAACCTCAATGGTGTCTTGGATCTTGGGAAGAAGTTTCAAGTCCTCAAACATCTGATTTACTAAAGTAGTTAACTCCATAAGGAATTCAGACACATATGTACTAAGAGTCGAGAGATCCAATTTTTGGAGGCTATCTTTCAGGTAGAGCGGTGCAGTTCGATCCAAAAGTAAGACATTTTGGATGTCTCCTTTGAAGAATTTGTCTTTGATCTCTTGAAGAATAAGGCTGGAAAAGTCATCTGGAGCTGGACCCCCAGAACTGGTCGAAGTACTAAGACTAGTACCTGAAGAGCTGTACTTCTTCCCAAGTATCAGTTTGGCATACTCTCGAGGATTTGACCATTTAAGGGCAGCCAGTGGGTCTCCAGTAGGGGATCCTCCAGTAGTCGAAGTGACTGTAGGCCCAGGAGTTGGATTGTTGGCAAGACCTGTCGCAACCACAGTCGAATGAGTCTGATCCTGCTCAGTCATTTCCCTTTCTTCTTCTTGTTCTTCTTCATTTTCGACATCATCTTCTTCCTCTTCAGTAGGCTTGCCTTTGATGTCCATGGCAGTGGGCTCCGTTTGGTCAAAAGGTTGTTGGGTAGAAACATCATCCTCTTCATGTTCAGAGCCATTTGTTTGGGATTGTTGAGTGTTGGTCCTGATGGGCGAGTTTTTGTTTGTTTCATCTGCTTCGGGAGGAGGAACTGTAAGAGGGATATGTTGGTTAATTTCGCTCAGTGAACTATACCCAGAACCAAGGTCAGAGGTAGGGTGATAAGTTGGCTCACCTTGGCTATTCAGGAGAGTTGTTGCAAAGCTGAATGAAGATTGTGGTGGTTTAGAACCACCTACATCAGCCTAAAAACCACAAGTAAAGAGAATAAGATTGAAAGAAATCTGAGTAAGGAATGTAAATTCTGAGTAAAGATAGTATGCATACCTGTACAGCTGCGGCATCAGGACTTGAGTTTGCGCTCTCAGGATCACCAGCAGTCGTTTTCGACGCAATCTGGGAGAGTTGTTTCTTGACACCACTACCAGCAGGTGTCTTCTCCAGAATTCTGGCGGCCTTTGAGGGGGATTGGTTGGTAGCTCCAGAAGCTTTGATAAGATTCCGTTTCCTTTAACCAATACCTCCTCAGGGGATTCATCATCAGCATCTGAAGAGACCACTGTTTGAGCACCTTTCTTGCCCTTTTTTGAAGGCGTTGGAGGCTTTCGAGCAGTCTAAAAGGTGATGCAAATATTAGAAGTTAGTTACACAAAAAGATTTTTGACAAGGGATATAAAATACCTTTGTGCCTTCAGTTTCCTTTTCGACTCTGGCAGCACCCTTCGATGAGCTGGTCTTCCTGGCCATAGCTGAAAGACAGATAATTATTACAAGATTAATAACTGAGTGGTTAGTTAAAAATCACAAATCAAGGGCCTCAAACCTTCATATATTTCGGATTCGACACGAACATCCTCGACCCCTATATGAAGGTGTCCTTTGAAACTGTCCAGCGTATGTTTAGTCGCAACCACCTGTTGGGCTTTCGGTTGAGACTGGTGTCGAAGGAGTTTTAGGTGCTCACCACAGACAAACCAGTCTGGAAATGGGGGGGGGGCAAGTGCCACTCCAAAATCAGCGTTAGGCAGTCGAGGGAACTTTGGAGGAAAGAGTTCAAAAGCCACCTTATAACGTTTCTCAAGAGGAACGTTCGAAGGGATTTTCAACTGATCCATTTTTTGTAGAAACTTCTCCTTCAAAGTGACAGCAACCTCACAAACAGTTCGATTAATAACATCTGGTCGATAGAAAGTTTCAAAGTACTTTTGGAAAGCCTGAATTTCTTTGACATGAGTGAACTTACTCTTCTTGGTCTTCTCCTGCACATCAAGAAAAGCTTGGTCAATTAATGAAGAAAAGGCAGTGCGTCAAGAAATTGTTCACTGTGTTGTGAAAGGGTTTAGTGCACAAAAATGTGGGTTAAAAGTGCACAGGGGAAAGAGTTGCTTTTCTAGCGTTCCACCGGTCGAAAGGGATTGCATCACCTCCTTCATCAAAACTGGCAGTATGAAGGACTACATGACCTTTCTTATCATACATACACTTTGGAAAAATTTGAGCCAACCCAAACTGTCGAGAGATAAGGTTTGGTTGGTAAGCAATCAAGGCTGCCATATCTTTTCCAAGATTCAGCCTCTGAATGATAAATCTAGGAATCAAAAAGGCTTCCCAGATTGAGACAGATTCAGGATGGAGTTTTTTGGATGAATCAGGGAATGGCCTTGTAAACCACTCAGGTCCATATTTTCTTTCAGCAAAGGGTGCCATACTGGGTGTGAAATCATACCGCTTGGCGAACATCATAATGTAACTGGAGAAGGCTCCTTTAAGAGTTTCCCCATCATCATTGGACGTGAGTTTCACCAGGCGAGTACCTTCGACCCTCCTTTCTTTGATTTCAACAGAATCCTCATCGACTTGCCCTTTCCTGGGAAGGCTAGCTTCGAAAGTAGCATTGAGCCATAATTGAAGTAGCCAGAGGGGGCCATTCAGGTGTATAGTGCCCTGGGATTCCAAGTCCTTGAGTCGAGTTACCCCTTCGCTGAGAGACTCATAGAGGTTTGCCAAAATCAACCCACTGAGGCAAACCCCTCTGTTGTTGTGAAGTTGGTTGACCAAAGTGAGATATTTCTTGGCCACCTGTAGGGATTTTGAGCAAAATATATACCTCGACAACCATACGGTGAGGAAAGCAATATGTTCCTTGTCAGTTATTTCGTCAGTGTAACGTTTGTGGTGGTTTGTGAAATGCGTGTATGTAAGCTTGGAATCAGAGATCCCTATGGTATCTTCTACATCAATTTCAGGATCATATGAAATACCATCTGGTAGAAGCCCTGCAATAGCAGACAGGTCAAAGAGTGTGGGGGTAACCATCCCACAAGGAAGATGAAAAGTGTAGTGGGTACTTCCCCAAAAGTAAAGTGATGCTGCCAGCAGGTTCAAACAATAAGGAATATTAGTCTTCGACAACATAAGCAGATCATAAATTCCAATGTTTTTCCAATGATCAGCTTTGACCTTTTCCATTCTGGTCATCCAAAGGTCAAAATCCTTTAACGGGTTAACAACTCTTACCAATCTAGTACCATCATGAAGATACCTAAGATCCATTTTAGTCAAAGTGGGTGTATCAGGGGAAGCTTCAACCTCCTTAGGATTGCTCTTTTGCCCTAAAGGTCTTGATTTACGGTAAGAAGGGAAAAACTCACTAAGTTTCTCATCAGTGGGTTTAGCATCAGATAAGGGGCCACCTAAAGCATAAGGTTTATCAGCAACAATGAGAGGGATCATTACCTGAGACTCGTAAATGCTCCTCGCTTCCTCAAGAAGGGGCTCTGGCATGAACTGTTGATTCTTCACCACTTTGGGCCCTGGAATGTTTGAAAACGGTGGAAGGGATTGCTTGAACTGTGTGGTTCTACCTTTCTGACCTTTTGTTTCTTGGGGAATGGTTTTTGAAGACGCCATTGTTGGAAGTTGAAGAAGAGTGAGAATGCGTTCTGGGTTTTCTTGAGAGAGTTTAAAGAACGAGGAAATAAGTTGAAAGAAAGTCTGAGAATGCAAAAAGTTTCAAGTTAGAGAAAAAGGGTATTTATAGGCGTTTGGAAGATAAAGGGATTGTGAATCCACCGTTAAAACAAATACGATAGTGAGACACGTGTCTTTGTCTGAAATTGTTGGATGGTAGTGGTTATGATCAGACTGCAAATGTCTGGTTCCAAGAAAAGTAATGATGAAAACTGATCGCAAATACGACTGAAAAGACGTTTGAAGATTCACCATCATGGCATGACGTCATAAGCGTGGTTGAAAGAAACTGAATAGTTTCTAGATCGTGGGTTGGTCAGTTATGACCATGTCTTTCATAGTCGAATGATCAGGCGTCGAAAATTATTTTATCAAAAAATGACCTTCCTACCAACACTGGTGAAAGGGCATTTTTGAGGGGCAATTTGTTAGCTCCTAATTTCGACGCTACATGATTTCAAATAATTTGGCTTTTAAAGAAGTTATTCTTTAAAATAATAAGATAAAGAAGAAGGCTTCGACCATATTTGTTGAAAGCCTGAGTCGAATAGAATGATTTCAAGACTTCAAATATTTCTAAGTCCAAAGAATCAGTTCGACAGGGTAAATTGGCTATGGATAATGCGCTGCAGTTATAACTGAATAGTGGAGGGAAGTTCTACTATTTGAATTTCGAAAAAGGACAAGTGGCGAGTATCCAGAAGTTGAAGACATGCAAAGTGTCAAGTTGTGTGATCTAGGAGTAAACCGTCAAATGGTGGTTACTTTAGAGTATTATAAATAGGTTAGTCATAGAGTTAGAATAAGTGTGAAAAAATAGTTTTGTACAAGTAACTCTACATTCACTCTAAGTATCCAGTGTGTCAAGAAACAAGTGAAGTGAGAATGTACGTGATTGTAATCACCATTACTTTTTATTGCAATGCAATCTGCTTTGAAATTTATGCTTTAGATTCTTCACTTTGAAGTCTTTTCACCGATTTTTACTTTCCAAGTCATTTATATTGCAAAGTCTTTACTTTTTGACATTTACATTTCTGCATTTTTAGACCTTTATGCACTTTCCTCCAACATTTAACTCCAGTTTTTACCAAACCTTTACATCCAGCCTTTCTTTTCTTGATGTGTTGTTCGACTTAAACATTTCTTTGCTTTTTATCACTTTCATTTTCATTTCAAAACACGTTCTTTTATTTACATGCACTGTCGAAATGTATACTTTGCCCAATTGTGAAATATTCTAAGATACACTTATAGCACATGTCCTAGGATCAATCTGATCGATCCTGTAAGTTACTAGAACTTTGTTGTTTTAGAAGATCAGCGGTTGTTTACCAATTTTCAAGGTAAACACCCACCACCACCAAGGAAGTTCAACAAATAAGAAGGCGTTTGGCCGCCCTATTCTGATTCCTTTCTTATGCAAGTGACAAGGAGTTTCACTTCTTCGCCACTCTAAAAAAGAAAGAGAAGTTTGAGTGGAAAACTGAATGTGCAAAGGCATTCGCGGTATTGAAGACTTTTCTAGCGACATCGCCTATATTAACATGTCCAAATAAAGGCACATGTTAATATAGGGAATGAGTTTATTTGGACTAAACCAAATAAGGGAACATGTAAATAAGTTGTGTGCTCATCCAAGAGAAGAACTAAACCAATCAACTTATTTAAATGTGCCCTTATTATCATGTGCCTTTTCTAGCGACATTGCCTATATTATCAGTTACAAATAAGGGAATGAGTTATGTGCTCATCCAAGAGAAGAACTAAACCAAACAACTTATTTACTTTGTAAAAAAAGATATTCAAGGGTTCAGAGGATGATTTAAATGATTTTAGTGTGTTTGTGTAATTCAGAGGATGATTGAAATGATTTTAGAGACGTTGGAAGCTGAAAGAGTTTTAGGAGCAAGGATTGAAGCCTTTTCTCAATTAAAGATCGTTTTCCATCTCCAAGTTCATGTATCTTTCTTCTAAAAAATTTGTTATGAATAATTTAATTATGGGTAGCTAAGTTTTCTTAGATTATAACTTTTAAGATGAATTTATTTTAATATCTTTGAACTTTGTAATTGACCAACTACTATTTCATTAATTTGCAATTCTAGTATTGTTCAGTTATATTTTGCTCTTAATACTTTTTGCATAATTACAAATATATCAATTGATATCGATTTTGAATGATTATTGGCCCTAACTTTTGAAACCTGGCCTAATTTAAAGGTTAAAAATTAGTAATTACTTTAGGAATAGAGAATTATAATTCATATATCCAAATTCATATATATCACACATTAATTCATATATATCAAAATTATAATTCTCTATTCCTAAAGTGATGCTAAAGGGGGTCATAACGTATACATAAGACAACGCTTTTAAAAGCGCTGCTAAAGGAGGCCTACGAAAGCGCTTTTCCTTGAAAAAGCGCTGCCTAAAGGGGGACCTTTAGCAGCGCTTTTAAAAGCGCTGCTAAAGGGGGTCCTACGAAAGCGCTTTTCTTTGAAAAAGGACTGCTATATGGGGTCCTACGAAAATGCTTTTAAAAGCGCTGCTAAAGGGGGTCCTAAGGGGGACCTAAGACAACGTTTTTCAAAGGAAAAAAAGCGCTGCCTTTATCTACAGCAGCGCCACCTTTGGCAGCGCTTTTACGCGCCGCTAAAGGAAAAAAAAACGCTGCTAAAGGTCTTCTTTGGCATAGTGCATCCGATATATAATAAATGGTAAGGCAAATTGAACATAAAGATTAGTGTGAATCTCACACACTTAGAAAATTTTAAGTACAATCTTCATTAACATGTTTTTTGTTCTAGTTCGGCAACATATTTCCAATAATCACAATATCCAACAAATTATATAGTTATTAGTGAATCAAATAAGTTATTTGAGTCACAAGTTAACAATTAACTAACAAACTTCTAGTTAGTTTTAAATTCGCATTTAAAATTATTACAATAATAAGGACACTTTGATATACACAAAGAAAAATTATCCTAATAGAGGTCTTATGGGCATGTATCATTTGTACAAGAGCACTTTTAATTGAAATAAGTTGGACTCACACTCGAAATTTATAATCTTGATTAAAAAAAGTAATGTATTTTGTATTGAATTTGCAAAAAATGGTGATGTTGCAATTAATATGTTATTTATACTCTTGATCCCATTTTAGAACTTCATCTTTATGATCTCTAGTCACTTATTCATACTTTCTCTAGTCCTTCTTTTAATGAGCTAGAATGTAAGATATTTTCTAATTCTACTATGAAAGTGCAATTTTACCGATTCAACCTCATTTTTTTATAAACCTTATTCTAAGTAGATAGCATCCCTCTTTCTCGGATGAATATTTTCTACTTCAATACCTTGTTCAACTTTTGTTGATACGTGGCTCCGTTCAATTTTTGTTGATACGTGGCTCCGTTCAATTTTTGTTGATATGTGGCTCCGACATTTATTTATTCCAAAGGGTTGTATTTATAGTAGTAAATACTACTATAAATGTTGAGGAGATAAAGGCTTGGTGATGTCTATCATGAACATTATTTTTTTAAGATCGATCAAATTCATTTCTATTTTGTTATAAAAATAATATAAGGAGGATTTCTTATTACACCACCCTTGTTTCTTAGGCACCAACTGAATTTCCGGTTTTGCCCCCTGATTTCGGATTTGCACATCCGGACGCACCAATTTTTTTAAAAACGTAGATTCTTTCCGGAAGTGCACATCCGGAAACTTTCCTGATCTGCAGATCCGGAAAAAGGCAGAACATTATTTTTTTTTTAAAAATCGGTTTTTTTGTTTGGTCGCATATGTTAATAAATCGTCGCAATTTAATATACATTTGAAGACATCCATATATATAATAAATCTCTGTCAAAATACAGCGCATACATATAATATAAATATAATACATCAAACAAAAAACTACTGCGTATGGCGAAGGATCTGTCCTGGCTCCCCTGCTCCTCTGCCCCTACCCGCCATCCTGGACCGATGTCTGCGGTACTGAAGTGCCCCCTGAGCAATCGCAATAATCCTGTCCACGGCAACTCTGGCACCAGAGCCCTCAGGGAGGTGACCTTCCGCAATGGCCTGCCTCGCTATCTGCTCTATCTGACGACAGCGTGGTAGGACATCCTGAGCGTGGTCCAGCTGAGACTGCCGCTCCTCTAATATCTCCTGATGAGCGGGTCTGGGGGGCGATCCCTCAGCAGTTGGCACCATGCATGGGTGTGAGAAGGTGTAGAACCACACGATGTACCCGGCGGCAACACTCCAGTCTGTCTCCGCTCTGGTCGCCCGAGCCTCCTCCGGTACCAAGTGGGACTGGTAGCCAGCATATAGCTCATCTATCTCCCTGCGGGTCAAGCCTAGAGGAGCAGACTCATGAGGCATCCTGGGGATCGTCTGCGTGTAACCGAACTGACGCAAGACGCGCTCTGGCAGGTATCGGGCAGTAACGGTCGAACTGCATGCCAACCATCCTGAGAACAAACAAACGTCATCGAACGGGCGCGTCACACGGTGCTCGGCATATGGGCAATACAAAACGTCCTCAGCAGCGATCCGATCTAGATACACTCTGAAGGGGTCCGGCGCTTGGTTCCCTCTGAGCAGGACAAATGCAGCAGCACGTGGCATAGCCTCAGTGTACCCCTGGGCACTCCCCCAACCAGTAATATGGGGAAAGTGCTGTAAAATCCACGCCTGAAATGGAAAACATAACATGAGTGTCAAACATTATAATGAATACAGAAAGAAAAGAAAAGAAAAAATCACTTAGAATATTAGATTGTTACCACGTATAGCGTACAGCTGCCTGCCACAGTCTTGGCTGCCCAGCGACAACCATCAGAGAGCCTGGAATAGGTGAATGCCAGCGCAGCCGCCCCCCAGCTGTACCGATGGATCTCTGTCTGATCCGAAAGGTACCTGAGGTAGACGATATCAACATAATAGGCGCTGGTGTCCACAAACACCTGCGTGCCCAGCAAAAATAAGTAGTAGCATCTCAGGGCACGCGTCCTGTGGATCGCCACCTCAGCTGGATCACCATCTGCCCGTCCTGCCTCTGCAAGCGCCTCAGTAAATCTACCCATCAGAAACGAGAACCGGACGTGTGCGCCCCTCAACTGGTGCACCTCCGCATGTGCCTTCTCTGGGCTAGCACCAAGCTCTGTAACCAGCAACTCTATGTCGTCCGCCTTCGTCATCCTACCGTGACGGAGAAGGGTACCGGTGATCGGTAGATGTAAGAGGCACGAGATGTCGTCCAGCGTGATCGTGATCTCGCCGTACGGTAGATGGAATGAGGATGTCTCAGGGTGCCATCTCTCAACAAATGCCATCAGGATACCGTACTGGATTTGGGGATACCCAATCCTAGACAAGCCTCCAAGACCAGACTGCGCAAGTGCAGACGTGAACCACTCAGCCTCTGGCAGCATCTCAATCGTGTCCATAACCTTACCCCCATGGTTATAGAACTTCTGTGAAGCCTTATCCTGAAAATTTCCAAATAAAACAATGTTACAAATGAACATATTTTCAACGAATACAATTCTATAAATAAACCGAGAAAGGTTACCTGTCCTAGCCAGACAAATCTGGCCGTATGCTCAAAGTACCCCGCGAGTAGGGACATATCAGACGGTCCCCCGGGGTAACCGCCCAGCTCATCAAAATCGTCATCAGCGTCAACACCCTCATGTGCTGGGTGATCACCCTCTGGAACAGGAACAGAAACAGGGGAACGAGGAGGAGTAGCTGATGGAGCTGGAGTGTCCCGACGACGCCTGCGTGCAGGCTGGGACCCTGATGAACTAGCAGTAGACTGCAACCGCTCACGTCGGACAGATGCGTGCTGAGCTGTCCGTCCATGTATGGTACGATCGTCTCTGTCAGCCATCTAATATGCAAAGCATAATAAATAAATTAAATTTTTATTAAAAATAATTAAACAAAAACAAAAAAACAAGGAAAATTAAAGAAGGAAATAAAAAAGTAGTCTTCCGGATGTGCACATCCGGAAGTATTCAGCATTTTTAACGTTACGTGTTACCGGATGTGCACATCCGGAAGTATTCAGCATTTTAACGTTAGGTGTTACCGGATGTGCACATCCGGAAGGAAGTAGAACTTTGAACGTTGGGTATTTCAGGATCTGTACATCCGGTACGTATTTTGAAGGTTTAAAACGCCAGCCATGGCCACTGTCCCAACCAGAAGGGCATTTTTATGCCCTGATGATCCGTTTGAAGCAGTAAAAATGACCTACATTGTCTCTAACCTATGTTATTCATACAACCTAACAATTTCTACACCTAAATGTCTACTCTAAATCAATTACTCGAAAATTACTCCGAAACTCTAAAATTTGAAAACTTACCGATTAAAATGTGATACGGAGGATTTGGAATGTGTTGATCGTTGTAGCAGTTGCTCTGCGCAGAACTCGAGTGGAAAAAGTCGGGATTTGTGGGAATGAGAAATTGAGAGTTTGAGAGAATTTGTAAGGTTTTGGAAATGAAAATGTGAATAATGAGGGGGGAGAAGGTCTGGCGCGAATTAATAAGAAATTCTTTCGGATGTGCACATCAGAATTATTTCCGGATATGTACATCCGGAAAATCTCTGCGTTTTTTAAAGATTTGGTGCGTCCGGATGTGCACATCCGGAATAGAGGGGTAAAAAAATAATTTCACGTGGTGCCTAAGAAACTTGGGTGGTGCATTAAGAAACTAAATGATGAAAGACTAATTTATATCAAAAGAATTAACAATTAGCCGATAACTACTTCATATGATACTAATTAACTCAACCAACATTTGGATTCACGACTAAATGATGAAAAACAACTTCGAGATTGATCGCCAACATCTTGATAGTTGTAAAAGACAAAATATATGTTTTTTTTCTAAAGGTATGACATCAATTGCTTTTTCACATGGTTAAGGAGATTGATCCTAATCTTCAAAGATTCTTGGGGGGTTTCTCTTAGCGTACTGGATCTAAATTCACCATTGTCTTAACTCTAGTTGCTTAATCTTCATATTACCTTTATGGCGAAGGCATCCCAATCATATTCATAATTTTAAATGAGCTGAGACTCCAAACACGTGTCAAATTTACTATTTGTATTTTGGCACCAACTGAAGATTTGAGTTTGCCTTTGAATTTTTCTTAGTTTTCCAACTTATTACTTACTTTCAAATTTGTTTCATACCTATTATTTTTCAAAGATGCCCTCAAAATAATAAGCTTGACCTGCATTGAAATTGGCTTCCATTGTGACTACTACATCATATATGAAACGGGTCCACATTTTACATCAAATAAAAAAAATCAATGTAAAAAGTCAATTTTGAATGACCGTAAGAGTGTGTTTGGATGAGGTAATTGAGAGTTTTTAAGAAATATAAAATTCTAAGCAATTTAAATGATTCAATTGAAATTCATTCATTTTTAAATTCTTTATTTGGATGGACAACTAAAATAATTCATTGTTAAATTTTTTTAGGGCATTTTCATAAATTTTAAAACTTTTGGGCCAAATTTAAAATATAAAAAATAGGGTCTAATTTGCAAATTTTAAAATTTTGAAGAGATTAATTTGTAAAATTTAAAATTATGAAAGACTTATTTGTAAAATTTTTAAAATTTTAGGGATAAATTTAAAATTTTTATAAAATATGAGAACCAAATTGTAAAATTTGAAAAATTAATAATGAATAATTTGACATTTGCATTATATAGAGTGAAGGAGTAATTTCAAATTATTCACTTTTTGGTATCATTTGAAATTCCTTAAATTTAACTTGCATAAAATACTTCACAAATTTACATCATTTTAACAATTTTCTATACTTTTATCCAGACAATGGATTTTAACCAAATCATTTTAAATTCCCTCAAAAAATTACTTTTTCTCTTTAAAATGTTTCATCCAAACACACTCTAAAAGTTTTTTTTTTCCAGTAGTGCAAATAATGGTAAAGTGAAATGTTTATCTTCCATGTCATGCTTCAAGCATTTAATTAATATGCAAATTTAATATCCTAGCTAAACACACAGTTATGCTAATCAATACATACATGAATAAAATTAATATTCATAACATTTTTTTTTGTAAGCAATAATATATTGAAAGGAGTACAAAGGGTACTCAAACCTGATTACAAAAAAGAGGAGACAAAACTCCCAAAAGGCAGAAATTACCAACCAATTGATAGCCGCATAAGTTTACTTTAGAAGATATTATTATGAAACATGCAACCAGAGACGATAATATAAATATAACATTGAAAGCAAACTACCAACAATTGTCAAGTATAATACATTATATAAAGGCTATGTGCTAATTTCCATTAGAAAATAACACAGGCAGTATCAACACTTGACTCAATCAATAGCAGCATTTGACTCAGATTCATCTGAGGTTACTTCGAGATCTTTCTGAATAATTTCATTTGGATATAGAGAAGGTTTTGGAGGAATTTCAATGTTGTCAATATTCCCTTCTAGCATCTCTATTACCTTGTCCATTGGAGGACGATCATTTGGTTTTAATTGTATACACCATAACGCGGTTATGAACATCTTTTTCACATTAATCATTTCTTCATTTGTTATTTCATCCATTTCAATGTCCTTTTCTTCAACCAATTGATTGTAGATCCAAAAAGGAAAGAAAAGCTGGCTTGAACGATCTGCATTTGGATTTAAATTTCTTCTCTTGCTTGCCATTTCCATCAAAAGCATTCCAAAGCTATATACATCGGCCTTATAGGACACTCCTCCAATATTTTGATAAAATAATTCAGGAGCCATATAACCAATTGTACCTCTTGCTGCAGTCAAAGTGACAATGCTAATGTCATTAGGATAAAGTTTCGCAAGCCCGAAGTCTGAAACTTTGGGTATAAAGTTCTCGTCCAGAAGTATGTTATGTGGCTTGATGTCAAAATGCAAAATTTTCATGTCACATCCTTGATGTAAATAAGCAATCCCACGAGCCACTCCAAGAGATATGTCAAACATTTGTTTATAAGTTAGAGTGATAACATTCTCGCTAGAAGAAATATATTTATCAAGAGAACCATTGGGCATGAATTCATAAACAAGAGCTCGTTTTGATCTTTCCACACAAAATCCAATAAGTCGAACCACATTGGTGTGATGTATTCTTCCTATGGTTGCAACTTCATTGATAAAATCTTGTCCATTACCTTTTGATTTTCCCAACATCTTTATGGCTGCAAATGGCCCACTGCAAAGCTTTCCTTTATATACAGCACCAAATCCTCCTTCACCCAACTTATCTTTGAAATTTCTCGTCATATTTTTTATTTCTTTGTATGAATACCTAATTGGTATTAAGGTACTCCCTCGAAGAAAAACTTCAATATTTTCATAAATCGATATATGACTTTTCCGATACGTATATATCAAAAATATAAAGAAAATTATAACGCCTAATGCAAATCTTGGAGCCAAGAATGGCAAAATATATCTTCCTGTCACTCTTCCTAACTCGGTGAAAATTTTAGAATCTATATTTTCTGGTTTTGAACCAGACCTTTTTATTATTCCAAATATTTGCAATACTCCTGTGATGATTACACGAAGAACAAACAATTAATACAAAAAACATTGCATGGTTTGCAAACGAAATGAATAATTAATTGGAAAATAAACATAATAAAATTTAGACAATAATCTATTTTTATCTTTTCACACCTCTACTTTTATGAGAGACCTTTATATATATATGAACGGAGTTTTGTTGATTTTAATAGTAATTGTTATTATTACTCTTCTTCTTCATAGCTCTATGTAGATATTATATTTTATCATTTTTATTGTTAAAATAATAATTTTATTGATTAAGTCAAATCTATAAAGTTTAGTAAATAAATTTGACATTTTATTAAGTAATTTAATTTCAATGGAAGATATTGATTTATTAATACAAATAATATATTTTTAAGAATAAAATGTTTAGATATCTTTGATCCTTGTGTTTAGATATATTTGATCAAGAGTGAACTTAGGTTGTTGGTCGGAGTTATGCTAGCACAATGCTTTATGTAAAGAGGGTGATTGAAGAAATTGAGAATATTGATTAATATTTTTTGGGGTGTATTCAGAGTTCAATCCATATTTTTAAGATTAAACTCAATCTGATCCAATCCGTTCATCAATAAATTGTTGGGTTCGTGGGTAATTTAATAAAAGACTAATTTTAAAATATTAAAAGTTTTTTTAAATTTGTTTTTTATAAATTAAAAGACTAATTTTGACATTCTATAACATTAATATACATTATTGAAGACCAAATCATAGTCAAAATCACAATTTTTTTTAAAAGCTGTATTTCAAAAATGATTTTCATAAAAAGCTATTTGAAATAGCTTTAAAATTAAGTGATTTTTTGAAATTTTGATATCCAAAAAAAATTTCGATAAAATGATGAAATACCTAAAATAACATTTTAAGAATAACTATTTAAACCAAATTTTCATTTAAAACTTTTATGAAAAGTTTCTTTGTAAAAAAAATTTCTACAAAATTATGTTACACTATAAAAATCATTTTAAAAAAAAGCCAAAACAAACGGGCCCATAATTGAGTTGAGTAAAAATAAGAGTTGGGTTGGATGAGTAGATTCACGGGTTGGTCCGTACCCATAAATACCCCTATAACCTATAACAAAAACAACATTTAAATGATTTAATTGCATAACAAAAAATAACAGAAAATTAGCATATAGATTTGAAAAATATAAAACATTACCTTTAGCAATGCCAAGTAAAATATCTGCAATAAATTATAGTCCTTGCATCAACAAACAGCATAGAAAATATACAATTATATATATAAAAGAAAGTGAAGTTAACATGATTATGAATAATTTGAAGTCTAAGAATGAAAACATTTAGAGATAACTCCGTACCTTCCACTAATACGAGCTGCTTTGATATGTTGGCTGAATAAAAAAGAAAAAAATAAGGAAAAAAGTTAGCTCAAACGTTTTCTTTAATTGTTAAAAACTGTATTTAAATAAGATTTGTGAAATTGAAAAGATGAATTTCTTACTGCAATTGACATCAGTTCCGAATGGATAATGGCAACCATCATCCTGATTATAGCAATCAAAATCTCCGGTGGTTGGATAGAAGTTGCACGTTACTTTGTAGCCGCAAATATCTTTACAAGGACTAGTTTTCCACGATACCTCAAATCCATGGAGTAGCATTCCATGAATTTGCTTGTATGAAAGGGGTCGTTTTGGTTCATCTGCTCTGACCATGTTATTAGGAAAACCTGATGACGACATGGCAACAACCTTCACTCGGCAATAATCTTTTAATCTCCCAACAGAAAAGGTTTTAGAAAGATCCTGCTCCTTTTCGGTCGCAGCAAAAACATAAAGATAGCTTTTGGAGTCCCGGCTGATGCAGGGAGCTGTATCCACATACCCAGCATCATCCTTCACTACTTTACTACAGTTCAAATAAATCATGTTCGCGTACTCATCAACAGGATAATGCATTTGATATGGATCCCATTCCCCTCCAAAGGAACTAGTTATGAAATTGGTCTTGGTTAAGAAATTTTGAGGAATGGAGGAGCAATCACTCTCTTCGATCCCAGGATCAACTAAACGAATTGTGTAGTTTATGTAGTTGATTTCCTGCACATAGTATTTCCCAGAAAACAGAGTTAACGCTTTTCTGTTGTTTTCGCAGGACAGCTCATAGCTCGGATCACCACAGGTTTTTGGGTCATCCGTAAGTCGAAACGGGTATTTTATGTTGGTGATTTTGCCGCATGAAGAAGGTTTACAGTGCGTTTGGTTATTAGTAATTGCATCACATGTTGGAAGATGATGATGCAGTAGCAGCACAACTAGCAGTGATAGGGTCTCTGCATAATAGGGGAAGGATTTCCATATGCTCATGGTTAAATTTCGGCTATTGTAAAGATTAACTTGTAAATGAGATATAAATATTGTTGGGTCACATAAAGTCAAAATAAGAATATCACATTTTTATAAAAAAAAAATCTCATTATTTCTATTTGTATTTTAATATATCATTTAAAAAAATAGCAGTATAACATTGACTTGACTTGGTAATGTACTAATGGCCCTTTGAAGGAGTAGTATATAAGAATCAAACACTACATCTATATCTCACTCTCAAGTATACACAAAATTACCAATAACACTTCTTCCTTCATGATGACAATATTAGCAATAACATTGCTAATGCTACTGCTTGTAATCCCATTCCCATCCATGGGATGTCCTTTCAATATATCATGTACTTATGATAACAACATGATTCTTCAACTACCTTCTATAAAACTCCTCGTTAATGAAATTAACCACACATCCAGAGTATTAAAAGCAAGCGATCCTGAATATTGCCTTCCAGGCCTCTTTTTTCACCACAATTTTTCCTTTCAAGCTTCAAAACACAGGTTTTCGGTTGTTTTGGGAAAACCCGGAATTTATCAATATTAGTTTCTTTGATTGTTCTTCGTTAAGACAAGGTTATCTGGGGACATACGAAGGTAACCCGGACGACAAAGTTTCTTGTCCAATTTATATGGCAGGATTTTACGAGGATATGGTTTATTCAAACCTTCTTTCCTGCACCAAACTGTCCCCACGAGGTCCGTCGCCCCTTATTCTTTCACAAGAGTCTTTATATTCTATCCAAGACAACTCAATTTCACTCACATGGTTGGAAACAAATTTTGACAAAGGATGCTTTGAATGCAAGCACAAACCAAAGAAAAAGATTATTTTATTCTCTGCAGGTGAGATACCTATCAATCTATACTCAAATTTGTTTGATTTTGCGGTTGCTTCCGATTCACACTTTTTTTCTGAGATTTAGTTTATAGTCAATACTAATAGATAAGCATGTTTTCATTTAAGTTAGAAAATGAGTTTTTACCATTGAACTAACATCTTTAAAACAGTAACATAAACTTGTTGGTGACATAAACTCCTATTCCTATACAATGATAATAAAAATAAAGATATACACTCCTATATAGCAAACAAGCTAGTTGAGTTAATTTAGAGTATTTGGTAAAACTAACTATTAAACTAGCTATATACAAAAATATAAAATGATGTAAAAAAACAATTTTTATTAGTCTTTTAAAAAATCCAATTAAAATAACAAAAGGTTAAAATGAAAGAAAAAAGAAACATTATATGTATAAATAGTACTTCAAATTGCATCTCAAAAACTCTTATAAACTCGTGAAAAAATACTATAGATTTGTGAGCAAGGTTTTAAAAGACGGTTCAATACTTCGAAAAGACGGCGATAAAACGCTATCGTAAGATATTGATACCAATAACGTTTTTTTTATCATTTTAAAATAAAAAATAAATTGAGGTTAATTCAGATTGCAACGATTGCAATCACTATTGAAACACCACTAGTATACATAAAAATTGCAAAATTATTTACATGGCCGCCACGTGACTGGGACCAATATTTTTAACCTTGAATATAAGTTATCTATTATATGTTTAAAAATTGGACTTGTCAATTAAAATCAAGGTAAATTTATTTTAATATGTTGGTGATAATTATTTAAAAATATTAAATGTTTAATTTGCAGGTATAATCACTTGTTCAACAGTACTTGTTCTTTTATTAGGTGGAGTTTTTCAGATATATCGCTATTTTAAAATGAAAGACGAAGATCATGTAAGAATTGAAAACTTTTTGAAGGACTACAAAGCTTTAAAGCCAACTAGATTTTCCTACGCCGATATAAAAAGAATCACACATAAATTTAAAGATAAGTTAGGTGAAGGGGCTCATGGAACTGTTTATAAAGGTAAGTTGTCGAATCAAATTCAGGTTGCCGTAAAGATACTTAATAATGCAGAAGGAGATGGAAGTGATTTCATAAATGAAGTGGGAACCATGGGCAAAATCCACCACATAAATGTAGTTCGTTTGCTTGGCTTTTGTGCAGATGGATTTCATCGTGCTTTAGTATATGACTATTTTTCAAAGGGTTCATTGAATAAATTCATTTCTCCGCCCAACAACAAAGATGATTTTCTTGGATGGGATAAGTTGCAACAAGTTGCTCTAGGCATAGCAAGTGGTATTGAGTATCTTCACCAAGGTTGTGAACAAAGAATTCTACACTTTGATATCAATCCTCATAATGTCATGCTAGATGACAATTTCACTCCAAAGATTACAGATTTTGGTTTGGCTAAGATGTGCTCAAAAAATAAAAGTGTTGTGTCTATGACTGTAGCTAAAGGAACATTAGGCTACATGGCACCTGAAGTATTTTCTAGAAACTTTGGAGATGTCTCTTATAAGTCTGATGTATACAGTTATGGTATGTTATTGTTGGAGATGGTTGGGGGAAGAAAGAATACAAAAATAATTGATGATGAAGAAAATATTCAAATTGTATATCCAGAATGGATCCATAATTTGCTTGAAGGAGGAGATACACAAATCTCTGTCGATGAAGAGGGTGATTTTACAATTGCAAAAAAAATGGCAACTGTTGGACTTTGGTGTATCCAATGGCACCCTTTGCATCGTCCGACAATGAAAACTGTAATACAAATGCTTCAAGGAGAAGGGGACAAATTAAAAGTACCAATCAATCCTTTCGGACCTACAACTTCAACTAATACAATTGCTAATATGGTTGTACAACGTTTGAATTTGGAGTTGGACGTGATTCAAGAATTAGATTAGATATATGTTACTTATTTATATATTTATTAAGTAATTGTTGATTTCCAATAACAATAACATGTTACTTTTTATCAAAGTTTTATCTTAGTCAACTTAGTCCATGAATAAGTGTTACTTGAATTATTCTGCCATAATAATTCTTTGTAAATATTAAATTTCAACAATCTAACCATTGAATAGTTTTCGTTGCCAATATCGATAACATGTTACTTTTTATAAGAGTTTTATAGTTGTTCATTTACTTAAGGATAATAATGAGTGGGGATCAACTAGTCTACGACGTACTCTTACTCGAATTACTCCGCCTAAAACATTTTGTAGATATTAAATTTTATCAATTTAACCACTGTATTTTAAAAATATATGATACATTGAAATTAAATTATTTATTAAAATATTAAATACATAAAATATATATTTTATCTCCTCATTAAAAAATATTAGTTTGATAATTGGATCTATGAAATTTAAAATCTAGAATTAGCTATTAAACAGAGTAACCTACACAATTGTCACTCTTAGAGCGAGTTGATCATCTAATGAAATAACATACAAACTTTTAGTTGGTATTGACATGTTAGACATTTTCAATAATATGAAGCTAACATTCACTTTAAAAACATGTATGAGGTTGTGCTTGCTAAAAAGTACAAATGTGTGGCACCCATATGTGGGTAGAGGTGGCCAGAGGCTTTAGAGATTTTTTGTGGCTTAGGGTTTTCTCACGGTGGTGAGAAACCCTGTTCAATGGTGTTTTTTTACTACGGAGAGAGCAATATATCATGATGTGAGAACCTCTGTATTCCTAGAGTATTTCGTGTATGTTCTGATTTGCCCCTTTACAATCTTAGGGGTAGTAAATTTATATTGGCTATTGGGGATGGGTTACAGAGTTAATGGAGTGGTTTTTCCCTAGCTCCACTACTAAGAAAATGATCAAGGAAAGACTTGTTCTTCCTAGAATCATGGAAGAGACGACTTCCTTTATTGATTGGATCTTTAGATCAGGTATCTTAACCCAAGCCCAATAAGGTGGATTATTCCCTAGTTGGGTTACCATGCACTAGCTCTGTGGGTGAATACTTTTACGCTATCAAGTGCTAGCCCTTTTGATAGGCGGATAACTTTGGGCTACTAGGTGCTAGCCCTACCTGGTGGTATCCCTGTAGGCAACCACTTTTGGGCTACTAGGTGCTAGCCTTGTGGGCGAGCACTTTTGGGTTACCAGGTGTTAGCCCTTTCTATCGGCGACCACTTTTGAACTACTAGGTGCTAGCTCTTTCTATGGGTTTCCATTTCTTTGGTTTCTAGCCCTTTTTCCAATGTTAACCCTTCTTTAGGTGTTCTTTCTTAGTGCCCAGTAGAATTATACCAGTACACAGTGTTTGAACAAGATTTGTTCATGACATATTCTCTTTTAATTTTGATAATAAAAAAGTATTGAAAGAACAATGGTTTATTTGATGTGTGTTTTATTTATGTATGTTCTTGTACATAAATAATCAGAATCTCTTTTACTTAGACACAATTGGGAGTTGTTTCATTGCTAGCTTCTGGTGGTAGAGTCTGAAGAAGAATTGCTAGTGTGCCTTGGCGCAGTCTCTGAGCTAAAGGCCTCAACATTAAGACGAGTTACTACACTTGGTAATTGTATATCAGCATCTGGTACCATTCAGAGTTGGTGATAAAGTTGTGGTTGTCCGTACTGCAGAAAGCAAGTTGTATTGTCTTATAAGCTTATCAGCTAGAGTCTACAAGATTGCAAGGCTCAAGAAAGGTTGACATGCTCTACGGATATCTGCTCTCAATGGCTCTATCAATACATAACCTCTTAAAGACTCAAAGGTTAAACACGTTACACACTGGATTCAGAATCTGCTGTGTATCCATGTTCAACGGCTATTGTACTATGATGTAAAAGGAAAGACACTTGATCAAGTTACCTTTTCAACGGCTAGTTTCTAGAAAGGCTATAAATATGGCTGAAGATTCAAGTTTGAATCTTAACAAGGATTCTCCAGACTAAGGAGTAGCAAGATCAAGCAATTATCAACACTATTGTAATATGCAGATTTTTCTGTTGTAGGTTGTAATTGTAAAAGCCTTAAGATATCTTATCATTCAATATCTTAGAAATCTTAAGAGCTTTAGGTCTTTGTTATGGTGATTTCCCATACCTCTGATGCTTATATCATGTAAACCTTGTTCTCTATTCTGTTGAGCCTTCAGTAGTTTAGATCAAGTCTCTTGCTATGTGCTTGAGCAGAAGTCTTGTCTCATTAGGATTCAAGCAACAAGTCTTGAGCCCAGATGCTTAAGCCACGTAAGTCTCATTACTTAAGTGTTAGAGCTGTGAAAGTCTTATTCAGCTAGTCTGATTGAGTAGGGGAAAGTCTCCGTTTGAGGGGCGTGAGCAGGAAGTCTCAAGTGTCGGTTAAGCAAGGAAGTCTCAGTCTAGATGGCCAGAAAAGCAGGTGGCTCGGTCAGAGGATGTGAGCAGAAATCTTAGACATGTGATCTAAGCAAGGGTAAGTCTCAACCAGAGGACCTTTAGAGCAGTTGGCTCGGTCAGAGTGTGTGAGCAAGGAAAGTTTTAGACATGTGCTATAAGCTAGAAAGTCTCAGACAGTTGGTCAGAGCAAGTGTAAAAGACTTATACAGAAGCATAAGCGATTGTAATCATGAAATGGTTAAAATGAAATTCTCTTGTGAGGCAAGGGGACTGGACTACTCTCAGTTAGAGGAGGAACCAGGATAAATCTTCTGTGTCTTCTATTGTTATTTGTTTACTTCTGTTATATCCGTTGCCAATGAATTAAAACAAAATCTGAACACCAGTTCTGATTTTGAAACTCTGATAAGAAGTTAAATTAAAGAAAACTCGAAACACAATTCAACCCCCCCTTCTTGTGTACTTTTCACACCTTCACACAGTCCCTCAAGCATGAGGGCTCAAATAGGGCGAAATGATTTAATCAAGGTAGAAATTACTTTATCTTTGGTCGAGACTTTAGTCGAGACCCTCAAGTGAGACTTTAGTCAAGTCCCTTAGGAAATACTTCTAGAGGAGTGTGCTTAACGAGACTATTAGTTAAGTCCATCAGTCAAGACTTTAGTTGAGTCTCTCATGAGAAACATTAGTCAATTCCCTTAGGTGATAAATTAGTCAAGTTCATCATATAATACTTCCAAATGAGCCTTTCTTAAAAGAATCTTAGTTGAGTCTATTAGGCGAGGCATTTAAATCATGAGCATGTTTGATGGGACTCAAAGTCACTTAAGAGAGGTTATTCGTCGAGCTTGCCTGATGAGACTTTAAGTCCCTCAGGAGAGGCGTTCAGATGAGTCTTTTTACTGGGACTCTAAGTCCCTCAAGAGAGGTTATTCGTTGAGCATGATTGATGAGATTTTAAGGCCCTCATGTGAGACTTTTTAGACGATCCTGTTTGATAGGACTCCAAGTTTCTTCTGCAAGGTTATTTGTTGATCCTTCCTGATGAGACTCTAATTCCTTCGGGTGAGGCGGTGAATCTCTTGGGAAAGACTTCGGTTGAAACCCTTAGGAATATTTTTAAGTTAAGTCTCTCAGGTCAGACTTTAGTCGAGTCGGTCAGGAGAAACTTTAAGTTAAGTATGTCTAACGAGACTCTAAGTTCCTCTGACGAGGTGATCCTCCCACATATGACCAAGTCATATTTCCCATGGGTGCGACAAAGATTTTCTTGTGGAATTTCGACATTTGTGTATTGCCTTAAGCGGCAGCAAGAATCTTCATGTGGAAGTCCAACATAGTTGTATGGACATAAGACACAAAAAATATATTCTTGTGGAAATCCATCAATATAATAACCTTGTGGGGAGGCAAGGATGTTTCACTGGAAATCTAGTATTATAACGACCCCATTGGGTAGCAAGGATTTTTTTATGGAAGTCCAACATGTTTAATCTCTTAAGGATTTGTTATGCCTTCCACATGTTGTTGGGCATGTGAATCTACACAAAAGATGGAGGGGGAGGTGAAATGTGGGTTTCATAAAATTTATGGTTTGAAAATCATTTATAATTATTTTTCAGAGTTTAAAATCATTTTAAGAAAAATGTTTTATAAATCAGCACCAAAAAGTAAATATGCATAAAGTAAAAATTAAGGGAAGGAGAAAAGACACCAAAAATTTATACAAGTTCAGTCAATAAGACTTAGTATTATCCCTAATATTTGATCTTGAGAGTATCTAGTAAATGTTAAGATATTGTTGTAGTTTATACTCTTGAACCCCCCCCCCCCCCCCCCCCCCCCTCCTTTTTACAAGGAAAAATAAAGTTTCGGGCTAGTTAGTCTTCATTCCAAATACGAACTTACAGAGTGAGGCCGTTAGAAATCCTTCCAAATAGCAATTTAAATTGGTTAGTCTCCAAGCTAAACAGAGATTTTATACAAGCTTATCTCGAATTAGGGTGAGCTTTTTACCAAGATGAACTCACAAAGTGAATCGAGGTTTTGACCAAGCTAACCACAAACCAAGTAGAGATTTTGAACCAGAATTATCTCAAACCAAATAGCGCTTTTAAATAGGTCTTATATCACAAAGATTATTGGGATTTTAAATCAGGCTGATCTCGAACCGGAGTAAGCTTTCTAACTTGACTTAGCTTACAAAAGGAACCGATAACTTAGATACTAAATCCCCAAACCAAAGCTTTTAAAGGGTTTAGCTTTGAACTCAAACAAACACTCCATTATGGATAAATTATTCAACCAAGGTAAATATTCCTTGGTCAATTTACAACAATGGCCTTCCAAAAAAATAGAATTCTTCAATAATAAAAGGACTTTCTTAAAGCATTGCGTCTAAAATTATATGAGAGAAAGTTGAAAAATATTTTAGAGAGAGAGAGAGAGGGAGTGAGGTGTGGGATAGAATGCTCATATTTTTAGATGTGAAATTGTAAAGGGAAGAGCCTCTATTTATAGGCTAGAGGTTGGCACAAAAAAGGAATTTTTCTTTTGCCAAAATTAACGTGTCAATCGATTGGCACCTTCTCTAATCAATTCGAAGGCTTCGAAATAAGCGGTTAGGATGTTTAAAAAGGAAATAAAGGATATAAAGCCATTACCCTTTACTAATACAATGTCAAAAATGTTTAGGGAAAGTTTTTGCATTAACCCAATCAATTGGGTATGAGTGCTTATTGATTGGAGAATACAAAATTTTATCCTAAACTTTATGACAGTTCCCGATTCAACCGACACTACTCCAAAACATTATTAGGAGTATTTTCTTAAGAAAAAGAGGCTTTAGAATTGTGTGTGTGTGTGTGTGTGTGTGCGCGTGTGTGTGCGCGCGTGTGTGATTAGCCATATAACTTTACAAAAATGCCTAACTTGTCTGTATGCATCTTTAACCCTTGTTATTATTGAATCCTCATAGGTTGTAAAGTTTGTTGTCATACAGGTTGTATCATCAAAAGCTATTTTTAGTCCTCATCATCAAAAGCACATTATCAAGAGATTTTTTTAAATTTCTTCTTCAATTGACCTGTAAGACATGGTTCCACATTCTCCCCCTTTTTGAAGATGAAGACACATGTCTCAGGAAAGTGGTAAAATAAATAAAAAAAATATATTAGGAGTGGTTAAACTCTCGCTTAATTTAGTAGAGTATAGTTTACTTCCCCTAAGAGTATAATTATCCCCCTTGTCAAATTTCAAAAAGGCGGGTAAAAGATGCATTGGGAATATTTAAATATGCAAACATATTGGAACATAAAAATTTAGGAAGGGAAAACACATCACACTTTATTAATTCAAATCAAACTAGAATTGAAGTTCAAAAAGCAATAAATTTATGAAATTGAAATGAAAGGAAGGAAAAAAAAACACACTTAGAAGCTACAACACATAAGTGAGACTACTCATTTTCATAAGTATCATCATCCTTTGAGATGATCTTCTTCATATCTTCCACATCTTTGGCTAAATTTTATTATATTTCCAAGACTTTGTTAATTTTTGTGAATTATGATTCTTCTAGGTCTTCTTATTTTATTATTGAGTCGACCTTTAATTCTCCATGTTTGATAAGAACCTCCATCTCCCTGAGAGAGGTATTATTGATCCTGTTGTTGGATGAGTCTATAGTTTCTCACATGGTATCAACGTTGAAAGTTCGTAGGAGTTTAGTGATCATTTTTCCGTAGGGAAATACCACTGTCTGGTTTTCTTTAGAACGAATCATATAGAGAAATACTCCTTCCACCCAGTTTTTTGAAACTTCTTGGGTCAAGAGCCAGAGGGGTACGATATCCTCTCAGATGACATAGTTAAGGTTGATGCTCCTTGGAAAAAGGATTATTTTTTAGAGGTAGTGGGTGATGAGGACATTTGGTTTCATGAAGGTTTATTTGAGGGGGGACTTTATTTTATCTATGGGGTTAATAACAAGATGGTGTAAAGTTATAGATCCCTTGAAGTTCTTAAAACTAAAGATCTATCATATGTGTAGGATGTTCCTTGAAATGGTAACTCAAAAATTCTACCAATGTTATCCTTCCTAATATTTATTATTAATACTATTTATGATGATCTTAGAGATGTTACTATAATATGTAATTTTGAGTACAATTATTTTACAAGGTTTGGAAAGTTCTATCAGGTACTTTTATGAAGAATTCCTTAAGTGAGGCTTGAGAGATCTGAGAGTAGGCTTTGTAGCTTCTAACGAAGCTTTCCTCCATGTACCATGGTTAGATCATGTTGTTCCTTTTGAATTGGCTGCATTATGCAAAAAACACTGAGTATGTTCAAGTTATTTCTGGTGCAGAAGGGACACATGTGGAACACGATGTTCTAACATGTGTGTTGTAACTATGGTCTCTGACAACAAATAGATGTTATTGCAGTTTTGGTTTAATTTATTTAATCAAAGGTTCACTATACAAATAAGATGTATAATTCATGAAGAAAGTTTATTTGGATGTTATGGTACCACATGTGGAACATGATGTTCTAGTATGTGTCCAATGCAATAAAGAGTGAGTCCTAGAATGAGCATAAGGGAGAAAGAAGAAGTGGTGAACTAGAAGGAACTAATGGAAAATAGCTCTAATAGAATATCTAGGAAGAGTAAACTTTTTGTGACAAGTGATTCAAAGTTGGACGCTCAAGTAGATGTCCAAGATATCATGACCTCTACAAGAAAGAAAGCAAGAGGAAAGAAAATTCCCTGTAATATTATTGTTGCTCCGCTTGATAATGTGTCATTCCACTTTGAATCTAGTGCTCAAAGATGAAAGTATGTGGTTAAAAGGAGGATTGCGTGCGAGAGAGAACTAGGTGAAGATGCACTAGACTGTAAAGAATTGGTGAATCTTATAAATGTTGCTAGATTATGGAACACTATAGCTGAAATTAGTCCCTGCTTTGAAAAACTTATCAGGGAATTCATAGTCAACTTATCTTCTAAATGCAATAGTGAAGGAAGTTAGAAGTTTAAGAGGGTGTATGTTAGAGGGGAGTTTGTAAGGTTCTCTCCTATAGTTATTAATTAATATCTAAAGAGAAGCACATCTGCAGGAACTGACAAAATAGCCAAGGAAATAACTAGTGGGCAAGTGCAACTCTATCTTAAGCATATAATGCTTCCTATTAGGAATTTAAGTGTTAAATATGCTATGTTAAATAGGATTGGTGTAGCTAATTGGGAACTAACTAACCATAACTCCAACATCACCACTACATTAGCCAGTCTAATATAACTAATAGGAGCCAAGGCTAAGTTAAACTTTGGAAAGTATGTGTTTGAACAGTGTAGCGGCAAAATCGTGAGTGTAAGCTATTGATTAACTTAACTCGAAAAGCAAGAGTCGCCACCGCACTTTTATTTTATCCAAAAGGAAAGGAAAAAGAGCGAACAAAACCTACACAAACTCTAAAACAAGAACAAGTGTACAGAGACTGGGTAAGGGGGTTGGTTACGTTAAGGGAAGGTGTTAGCACCCAAAACTTCTATAGTACTCTATAGGAACCCTTTGAAATATTTACGCTTTTGGTCTTAAAAAGTTTGTTTGAAAAGTGATTGAGGAGATGAGAAGAGAAATTGTTTTTATGATTTTTGTGTTTGAAGAGACTTGTCGCCTCATGCCTACGTACCCACGAAGTGCAATGTAGGATCAAAACCTCATAGTTCGTGGTACAAAGAATGCAAATCTGTTTATTTTGGTTGATTTTAAATGTAAAGACAAGTCGTCATTTCTAAGCGAATAATTCCGCTTAAAGAAATGAATCATGTCTAAACTTATGAAAAAGTTTTAAAGGAAAAGTGCACGAGGGCACAAAAGAGTTTGATGAGTTTGGTGTTTTTTAAAGTCTTTTGAAAAAGGTGTCAACATGCTTATGTAGTTTAGCATTTGTTAAGAAATGAAGAGAAAAGAGTAAAATCACTTGACAAAGTCAAGGTTTGATTATAAAAAAGGTGATAGTTTGAAATCAAGAAAGTTTTGAAAAAGAGAGAGAGTTTTGAAAATTGAAAAATGGGTGGAGAAGAAGTGACTATCCTAAAGCATAAAGTAAAAGCTAAGGATAAGAATATCCTAACCACATTATTAGTGTATGCTGGCTTCAAAAGGATCAGATGCTACTCTCGTGGCTGCAATCCACGCTATCTAGTGAGATTCTCTCACGTGTTCTTGGTTGTACTCATGCTCATGAACTTTGGGATCGTCTTTTTAGCTACTTTCAGAAGCAAACACGTGCGCGTGCTAGACAACTACGAGTTGAACTTCGTGCCCTAACTCTTGCAGATTCAACTGTTCATGATTACTTGTTCAAGATCCGTACTATTGTTGATGCTCTTGCATCCATTGGTGATCCTATTCCTGCTTCACATCATATTGATGTTATTTTGGAAGGTCTACCAACTGAATATGCACCGGTTGTGTCAGTTGTGGAAAGTAAGTTTGGTGTTATGGATCTTGATGAAGTGGAAATTCTTCTGTTAGCTCATGAACTGCGTCAGAACAGGTTCAAAAAGCAATCCACTCCAGATCTGGTTTCATTAAATCTTACACATGCTGTATCTACTGGCTCTAATCCTGAAGATTCTACCTCTGCTGTACCTGAATCCACTCCTCCACCTGTTAATCAGCCATCTGATACTGATGTTCAGCAGTTTCGTGGAGGCAGAACTTCACGTGGAGGTCGTTCAGGACGTGGAAGAGGTGGTAGATCCTCAGTTCAATGTCAGGTTTGCTCTAAAATTGGCCATTCTGCACTCAACTGTTGGAACAGATTCAGTCAACAGTTTCCACCTACCACTCTATTTCCTTCATCTTATGCTTCTCAACCTTGGACTGCTTCACCAACACCATATGCATTGCAACCTGCTAATGTTTGGACCAGATCGCCTTCAAATGGGAGGAACCTTACTCAAATTACTGTACTTAGTGCCTTGATAGCAAACACTCAACCTGCTATGGCTCCAAGTTCTTCCTGGTATCCTGATTCTGGTGCTTCCTTTCATGTTACCAATGATCCAAGAAATGTGCAGCAAGTGACACCATATGAAGGTCCTGATCAGATCTTCATTGGCAATGGTCAAGGTTTATCAATTGATTCTTCTGGTTCTAGTACTTTTCTTTCTAGTACACACTCACACACACCACTGACACTGAACAAACTCTTACTTATTCCTTCAATCACAAAGAATCTAATTAGTGTCAGTCAGTTCTGTAGAGATAATGGAGTTTATTTTCTGTTTACTTCTGATAAGTGCCTTGTCAAATCTCAGGCTACACATGAAGTGGTTCTAGAAGGTGCAGTTGGCCCTGATGGTTTGTATGAATTTACATCTTTGGACTTCTCAAGCTCAGGACTTAAGCCTACTGCCAACTCTGTGTGTCCTACTACTATGTTATCTAGCCTTAAACCTAGTATCAATACTGCTGTCACTTCTTATAGCTCTACAGCCATGTGGCACCTAAGATTAGGTCATCCCCATAAACAAGCACTTAAGCTTGTTCTTTAAAGATGTAATGTTGGATTAAATAATAAAGATGCTGATTTCTTTTGTTCAGCTTGTTGTATGGGTAAATCTCATAGAATTCATGCTTCACCATCACACACATCACACTCTACTCCTTTAGAACTGGTATATGGTGATTTATGGGGACCATCTCCTAATGCATCAACTCTAGGGCATAAATACTACATGTCCTTTGTAGATGCTTGTACCAAATTTACTTGGATTTATTTTCTTAAATCCAAGACTGAGGCTCTCTCTATTTTCAAACAGTTTAAAACAATGGTTGAGCTACAGTTTGACAAACCTATCAAGGCTTTCCAATCTGACTGGGGTGGGGAATTCAGGCCTTTTAACAAGTTTTTATCTGAGCTTGGTATCTTGCACAGGGTTATTTGTCCACACACTCATCATCAAAATGGAGTTATTGAGAGAAAACATAGGCATATAGTTGAAACAGGCCTTACTTTGCTCAGTCAAGCTTCTTTGCCTCTTTCTTATTGGGACTTTGCTTTTTCCACTGCTGTCTATCTCATAAATAGACTTCCTTCTGCTTCAGTTCAGTTTCAAATCCCTTTTACACTGCTGTTTAATAATAATCCTGATTATAAATTCCTAAAAGTATTTGGTTGTGCTTGTTTTCCACTCTTAAGACCTTATTTCAGTCATAAACTTGACTTTAGGTCTCAAGAGTGTGTTTTTCTAGGCTATTCAACATCTCATAAAGGATACAGGTGCTTAGCTCCTAATGGGAGATTATTCATATCCAAAGATGTATTGTTTCATGAAACTCGATTTCCATATCCAGAATTGTTTCCCACTCCTTCCCAAACCATTACTCATAACTCATCTTCAGCTGTTTCTCTTTCACCACTTCCCCTTACACCTCCATCATCACTCCCTCTTAATTCTCCCTCAATTTCTTCTGAGTCTAGTCCTAGTCCCTCTTCTTCTAATTCTTTCACTCAGCCTGTTTCAAATGCCAGTCCTGCTACTGACAGACAGGTTTCCAATTCCATTGCTTCCACTTCATGCTCTTCTGGCAGATCATCAACACCTATTTCTCCAGGCCCTACTTCACCTGATCCTAATTCTAATTCTTCTTCTCACCCTTCCTTATCACCTACTGAATCTGCTCAGTCTTCCCTCCCATCTGCCTCATCTGACTCTAACATACCAGCAGCCCCCTCAGTTAATCCAATTCCTCCTAAGGCAGTCCCCATTGCATCTATCCCTGTTAACAATCATGCTATGCAAACAAGAGCAAAGTCAGGATTTACTCAACCCAGACTTGAACCTAAACTGTTGCTCACATTATCTGAACCCAAAACTGTTAAACATGCTCTTGCTGATGCTCAGTGGAAAGCAGCAATGCAAGCTGAATATAATGCCCTTGTGAACAATAATACTTGGACCTTGGTTCCTCTTCCATCCCATAGACAGGCTATAGGCAGTAAATGGGTGTTTAGAATCAAAGAAAACCCTGATGGTACAGTTAACAAACTCAAGGCTAGGCTTGTGGCAAAAGGGTTCCATCAAAGAGAGGGGTTTGATTTTAATGAAACTTTCTCTCCAGTTGTGAAACCTATCACTATTAGGTTGATTCTCTCTATTGCTCTTACTCATAACTGGACTATTCAACAGCTGGATGTGAACAATGCCTTTCTTAATGGCTTGTTAGATGAGGAGGTTTACATGGTTCAACCTAAAGGCTTTGAAAGCAGTGATTCAACTCTAGTCTGCAAGCTCAATAAAGCCATTTATGGCCTCAAGCAAGCACCTAGATAGTGGTTTGAAAGGCTTCAAACAGCTCTAATGCAACTACATTTTCAACCTAGTAAATGTGATCCTTCCTTGTTCATTTACTTTTCCCAAGGTCAGACAGTGTATTTGCTGGTTTATGTTGATGATAATATCATCACTGGCAGCTCTATTCCTCTTGTGCAATCTATCATCTCTAAACTGAACATGGCCTTTTCCCTTAAACATTTGGGTGACCTGGATTATTTCCTTGGCATTGAAGTTAAGAAACTTACTTCTCAATCCTTACTGCTCACTCAAACCAAATATATCAAGGATCTACTTCTCAAAACCAATATGCTAGAATCTGCACCAGTTAGTACTCCTATGCAGTCTACCTGCAAACTGACCAAAACAGGATCTCCCTCTCTCACAGATCCCTATATGTATAGGTCAGTTGTTGGGGCTTTACAGTATGCCACTCTCACAAGACCTGACATTGCCTATGCTGTAAATAAAGTCTGTCAGTTCATGTCTCATCCCTTGGAAACCCATTGGGTTGCAGTGAAACGGATTCTGAGATACCTTAAAGGCACTCTTTCTCATGGTCTTCACATTTTTCCTTTATCCCTTACTACAGCGCCTACCATTCAGGTCTTTTGTGATGCTGATTGGGCTTCTGACCCTGATGACAGGAGGAGCACCTCAGGTGCTGCCATTTACTTTGGCCCTAATCTCATTTCATGGTGGTCTAAGAAGCAGTCTGTAGTTGCCAGGTCCAGCACAGAGTCAGAGTTCAGAAGCCTTGCCCAAGCCACTGCAGATCTTCTTTGGCTTCAATCTTTTCTCAAGGAACTACACATACACACCAAAGTTCCTCTCATTCTTTGTGACAACCAGTCCACAGTGCTTCTAGCCCATAATCCCATTATGCATACCAAAACAAAGCATATGGAAATTGATCTCTTTTTTGTCAGAGAAAAGGTGCTAGCTAAACAAGTTATGGTTGTTCATGTTCCTGGTACAGATCAATGGGCTGATGTTCTGACTAAACCTCTTGCTTCTACAGCTTTTCTTAATTTTAGACACAAACTCAGGGTTGTCACCTCCCCTTGAGTTTGTGGGGGGGGGGGGGGTATTAGTGTATGCTGTACTTTAGTGTTACTGGTTATAGCCAGTCACTACTTTTGTGTAACCTACAGTAGCAAGTCACCTGTTACTATAAGTAACAAGGTGTAGTTCTTATGTAACTAACTTTGTAAACCATAACAGAATTCAGTTGAATGAAATGAATCATTTCTCTCTCTCTTTCACTCTCTCTCTCTCAGTTTCTATCACACATAAGTAAGCTTCATAGTCTTCAAAGTCTTAGAACCACAATTCCAAAGCAAAGGGAGAAGGTCCAAGTTCTAAGTCCAAGGTTCCAAGAATAGCATTGGATGTCCAAGTTCTAAGTCCAAGGATTCAAGAATAGCATTGAAGTCCAAGGTCTAGGTGCAAAATTCCATGTCCATTACAAAGGATAGTAACCATAGTCCAAGATTAGAAGCACAAGTTTTTTAGAGGTTTTGGCCTTTATTAATGTTTTTGGTCCAAGTGGACAAAGAGAAAAAGGCATAAGCATAAACATGTGTCCAACGGGCAAAGGAAATATTGCGGAAGCATAAACATGTGTCCAACAGACAAAGGAAAAATTGTGGAAGCATAAACATGATATGGAATGATAATAATGGAGCATAAAAGCAAAAGAGAGATAGGGAGCGAGAAGGAATCTTAAAGAAGTTAGAAGTTAGTAATTAGTAATTAGTTGTTAGAGTAAGTGATCAATAATGATTGAATAGTGTACTTAGGTCAAGGTTAATGAAGACTTGTTAGAAGATTGATAGAATCAAAGCCTCTACAACAACAAGCTTCATAGATTTTGAACCTAATACAAACGATCAATCAACATTGAGTTGTTTTCCGATGCGAGACATAATGTTGCGCTATGTTAAGCAATCACCGAGTAATTTACGGAGTAATTACCCTACTATGAGGCCGGTCAATAGATCTTTGTGCTAATGCATGCTAGATGAACGATATGTAAATCATCATCCGAAAGCAATACCGCACGAAAATAAAAATGGTAGCGATCTAGTCTTGATCGAAATTCAACGAAGGAATTTCAAGATCCATTAGACTTTCATCGATCGAATAGAAAAGAGATGAAGAAAAGTGGATCTAACATTTATGATTCACACAACCAACAACAATTAAAAAGTTAAAAGAAATCAAAATGAAGGAGAAAGAATTAAAAATATTTTTCAAATTAATTTTTCAAGAAATTTTCTAAAACAAAATTAAAAAAAAAAAAAAAAACCACAAGAAAATAGAATTGTTTCTTATTAAAGAAATCATTTAAAAAAAAGAAATAATAGAAAGTTATTTAAAAAAGAATTGAAAGAAACATCTAAAAAAAATGGAGGTTCTGAAAGAAAACAAGGTGGTGTGGAGACCAAACGGGCTCACACGGCCCAAATCAACATTAAACTATTTTTTTAAAATAAAAAAAATAAAAAAATAAAAGGAAAATAAAAAGAAGAATCAGAATAGAATTCATCATCTTCCTTCTATTCTTCAGCGGCCGTACTATTCCTCTCGCCCTCTCTCAAATTCTGCCGCCGTCAACAAAATCGCCGCGGTGTCTCTCTCTTTCGGTACCGGCAACAACGACAGTCAAAAGAAAACAACCGAAGAACTTCGTTTATCATTCTCTCACAACACAGATCGGAAGCGAATCAAAAACGAAATCAAAATGAACGGCAGTGCAAGGAAAAAGAAGAAGTAATTACTTCTTGAATCAATCGCGGATTTGAATCTTCTCCTTCTTCTGTTGCTTCGAGAAATATTTGTTGTTGTTGTTGCGAGAATGCAGAATTTGATTCTTTTTTTTGTATTGAATTTATAGGTTTTGTGTGTTGAAATTGGAAGAAGGTGATGAATGCTTATGGAAGGTGAAGGTTGAAATGGAGGTTTTTGGATCGAAGAGGATGATGAAGGGTGATTGAAGCTTTCAAGAATCAATTTAACAGGGTGAGTTTGGCTGAAAAGCTTGAATTGAATTGAAGGAGAGAGCTCTAATTTATAGAGAAATTTGAAGGTGAGTTGTGAAATGAGTTTTGAAAGTTTGCATTGCCGTTTGTGCATTTTTTTCTGCGTTTTGGAACTTGTTGCAGCGTTTGGAAGGCGGCTTGTTTATCTTTCTGTCGTTTTGAGACTTGCTGCTGCGTTTGAAGTTTGTTTTGCTCTGATGCCATGCCGTTTTGACGTGTTTTGGAGTGGCAATTTGATGTCGTTTGCAGGTCTTCAATATTTGACGTCATGCCATTTTGCTCATGTCGTTCCTGCATTTTGTCTTTATGATGTGGCTTGGAAATGAAGCTCTAAGGCTTTGGCTTGCTGATTGGAACACGGCTGAGATTTTGTAGCATTTAAATGTTTCATGGTTCTCACAGCTTGTGTGTTTTGGTAGCTTGGAATTTCAAGTGGCTTCTTGGCATAAAGTTTGGAGACAGTACAGCTTGGTTAGTCACGGCTGGAGTATGGCTGGCCGTGTGGAGATTATTCATGTGGCTGTGAATTGTGGGCCATGCTTTCATGATCTTTCCCTTTTTTTTTTATACTTGTAACAACATGAATGGGCTTTGTATGTGGATTATTATTTTTGGTGAATTGAAATGATCAAGATGGATTGAAGAAAAATTTATTGAAAAATAAATTGGAAATGGTTATTTTGGATGAAAAATGGAATTTGATATTTAGAGATGTGGATATAAATGAAAATGGTTATTTGAAAATGGTTTGAATAATGGGATAATTGGATATTAAAAAAGATAAATGGTTTAGAATGATGGATTTTAAAAAATGGATAGTGGAAATAGTTTAAATGGATAACCAAACTTTTTTTCACAAGCCTCTGATAAAGTGCACACAGTTACCACTGAACAAACCACAACTGAACAACAGCCATTTGAATCTGAAATCCTCTGAATATCTGATAATAAGTTCTGAGTCACTTTGAACAATTCCTGGGAAAATAAATCCACAGAGGAACATAGTCTGGACTGATGAACTCAGATGAACCTGATGAATATCACCACACAACAACTTGACAGTCACTGCTAGAGAAATAACAGATAACTTGCACTTGAAAAGATTGCTTGATAGTTTTGACCAAGATTAGGTCAAACATCCATCTGAACTGGATCAAGAACGAACATTCACCTTTGACTTGAAATCACTTCATTGTCTTTGACAAACCTGCACAACACACAGAGGGAGAAACTGCATCAAATTTTGGTATTTTTGGTTAGAGATTAGTAAACAGAAACAAGTGAGAAATCACACAGGTACTCAGGAGAAAAACAAATTGTGATATTGTTTGTGGTATGAGATACAAATGAGATGTGCGAAATCTTAGGGGTAAAAATTAGGGTTCAACAGCTGCCCCTATTTAAGTATCTTCTATCGGGAGATATGAGAATACTTAAATATAAAAAGCTAAATTTTTAGCCATAAGATGCCACAAGATGATATGAATGCAAATGGTGAAACAGACTGCAGGAAAACTTGAAACAAGGGAGTTATGGTAAATTGAGAGAGAAGACGCGAAAAGACACGCCGGGGAACACAAGCTATTTCTGGAGATCTGTCAAGGTGACAAGAAGTATCCATCAATAGTTGGAAATAAAGGGACAAGACCCTGGAAGACGAGTAGTGACATCCAAGAATAGCATTGGATCGAAACTACGAATGAGACAAAAGGTATGTCAAAAAATGTCCAAGAATGGCATTGGACAGTAACAAGAAAGTTTCTGGTAAAAACAACAGCATCATCCAAGAACTGCATTGGATGGAGGTGAAAAACATCATTCAAGAATGGCATTGAATGGGGCAACAACGAAACTTCAGGGTCATCCAAGAATATCATTGGATATAAACAAAATTCCATTTGAAAACTTCATTGGGGACATCCAAGAATGGCATTGGATGGCAAGGTTAAACATCAGAGATATCCAAGAATAGCATTGGACTTGGCTGGGGAAAAGGTGTCCAAGAATTGCATTGGACAGAAGAATCTCAACATCCAAGAATCGCATTGGATGGAGTGAGAAAAGTTCTAGAAAATACATCAGAAGTATCCAAGAATGGCATTGGATAAAAAGGGTTCACGATATCCAAGACTGGCATTGAATAAAGTGAGCAAGGACTTTCAGGAATGACACTGAAAGGTAAAGGTAAATCACTACATTCAGGAATGACACTGAATGGTAATGAGAAAGACATCCAGGAATGGCACTGAATGCAAAGTAAAAAACTCATTCAGGAATGGCACTGAATGAACAGATAAAAACTTTCAGGAATGGCACTGAAAGATATCCAAGCAAATATGATGGGGATTACATAAGAGAGAAAAGACTTCCAGGAATAGCACTGGGAGAAACATGAGGAACAAGATATCCAGGAATGGCACTGGAAATCGAAAGAGACAAACATCCAGGAATGGAAATGGAAAGAAAGAAAAGACAAACTTCCAGGAATGGCACTGGAGTGAAAGAAAGCAAAGATCCAGGAATAGCACTGGAATGAAAGGAGACAAACATCTAACAACAGGACAAGATGCACAGGGAAACGACAACATCCAGGAATGGAACTAGAAAGAAAGAAGCTAAACAAGACATCCAGGAATAACACTGGGTAAAAAGACAGGTAATGTTTTGGTAGGTGCCAAGTAAGTTGGACTTTGATCACAAGGTAAAATGTTGAAAGCAACAGGACCTCGGGAAATGCACATGAGCACGAAGCACACTTCGAGCTATGAAAATATTTCTATGTATGATAAATGAATGATTTATGTATACAATTCAGATGATATGGACAACTGAGATAGACTCCTTTGTGAGGGAAGAATGGAACTCTGATTCCTCAACACAGGGAACACTGCCCACTCTGCTTGGAGAGAAGATGTTGAACACATCTCTATCACACTTATAAATTGTATCAGGCTGATGGTCTTTTGAGGAAAGACATCTTGAGGATTCTTGAAGAAGACTGCCCCAGATTGATTGATTGATGAGTATAAACTGATCATAGCTTCAGTTTGACTGCCGCAGGGGAAGAATGAACTGATCATGGCTTCAATTCTTGAAATGAATGTTGAGGATAAACTGATCATGGCTTCAGTTGCTGGGGATGGACTGATCATGGCTTCAGTTCTTGAAACAAATGTTGAGAAGGCTAAACTCAGTATGGGTCTTGAAAGAGATCTTCTGGTTAACCAATTCTGAGAATATCTTACACTGAGAAACAAATCTTGAACTGATTCACAACAGACTCTGGAGGTAATGTGCCCCTGCTAGGATCACTGACCAAGTTTCTCAACTGTTTGAAAATTCTTGATGGGGAAAGTTTGCCTGCAAACAAGATCATTCACACATGGTAATTTTAATGCAAAGCTCAATGCAATTTTGAAATCAAAAATTATTTTTTGGAATGATATTATTGATGTAAAGAAAATTAATCATTTTTCAAAACACGGCGGTTTAGACATTGAAAAATGAAAGATAAAGCAAAGGTATAACATCAAAGCAAATGATTGGCAACAAACATAGGAGTCAATTTACGCAACCTTGCTGTAGTATGCTTTCAAAAGAAACCTGGCTTCAGTTAGGTCTTTTGAAGGTTGTAACGTGGTATGGTTCACGGTTTTTGAAACAAAGGATATAGGCTCAAAGTTTATCTGTACCCAAACCATTCTTCGTGATGATCTTTAGTCCTATGCTCAGTTAATTCAAACTATGCATTCAGGTTCCAATCAAATTTGGAATTGCAACACTGTTATGATGATGGCTCAAGGGATTTTTGAGATGGCAGTCACTCTTTCTTACCACATTTTGTTGTTTTTAATGAGGACTTCAGTTAACTCGTTTTGTCTTTGAGGATTTTGGCAACCTCTTGATTTTTCTTTTGTTATCCCTAACTTTTGCCTGAACTGTGTCATTTGAGCTTACAGTCAGCAGGATGCCCTAATTTTTGCCTAAGTCTCCTTAATAGGTTTTGACTTAGCGGGCTTTTCTTTTGATTTTTTTTTTCATCTCTTCTTTTTTTCGAAAGGCTGTGACTGCCTGGCTTAATGATTACGGTGAACCATCATTGGCTTTTGATTTGAAAGACATCTTCGACACTTCTTTGATGTGTGCAAAGGAAAACTTGTGATTACAATTATTCTCTTGTGTTTAAATACACAGTCAAATTAACTGAGAACTACCCATCCCAGGGTTAAAATTGCGGGTTTTTTCGTACAGAAAGAAACTCCAACTTCTAGGCTCGAAGGGATTGACAAAGGATTAACATCCTTATTTCTCCAGTGTTTGGGAGTTGAAACAATGCCTGTACATCATCAGCCAAGTTTCAAATTGAAAGCATACAGTTCAACAATTTTAGGTATTTCGTTTTCATCATCCTCCCTCCAATCTTTGCATAAACAAAAGCTTGAAAAATAAAGTGAACAGGAGATATATTTTTTTGTTTTGTGAAAAAGAAAGCATAAAGATGCACACAGTGGATGTAAATAAATTGAATTAAGACATTGCAATGCTCATTTCATTGAAATTACCATGAAAGTACAAATAAAGTTCGAAAGCAAACAAACAATACAATAAAAGAAAAATGCAAACAGAAAGAAACAAGGCCTAGTGACTAATCAACAACAAGGATGAGCTGTCCTGTCAGAAACACTGACTTTAGGAGATGATCCGCCTGAACTGACTCAAACTTCACTTGGCATGGTCTGGAAAAGGATTGTTGACAACATTGGGATTATCATCATGAAAAGTCAGAATCTTTGAATTCACCAATTCTTGTACTCTAGCTTTCAATGCATAGCAACCTTACAAGTTATGGCCTGCCCCACCTCGATGGAACTCACAGTGAAGATTAGCCCTATAGCTGGCTGGGAGCGGATTTGGAGGAGGAGGTAGATCCCTCATTGTAATCAAACCTTTCTGAACTAGACATGGATATAGCTCAGTGTAGGACATCGGGATAGGATCAAAGTTAACCCTATTGCGATTCTGATTTTGTCTAACAGTGTGACGAGGTGCTTGAACTGGTTAAGCATTGACAACAGGAGCAACTGCAGCTACATATTGTTGTTGTCTGCGACGAGGTTTCCCTTCAACTGAAATAGCATGGGTGTCACCATCCTTCTTCTTTTGAAAATTCCCAGCATACTTTTTAGCACCACTAAAGGCTTCAACATTGGCAATCTTTCCTTTCTTGATACCTTCTTCTAGTCTTTCTCCAATAGTGACTAGGTCAGCAAAACCAGATGATACACTGCCTATCATCTTTTCCCAGAAGAGTGGCTGAAGAGTATCCATGAACAAACCAGTCAATTCTTTTTCAGCCAATGGTGGCTCCACCTGAGCAGCTAGCTCTCTCCAGCACTAAGCGTACTCCTTAAAGGATTCTTTTTCTTTCTGAGACATGTTTTACAATTGATGGCGATCAGGTGCCATGTCCAGATTATACATATATTGCTTTAAGAAAGCATCAGCCAAGTCTTTCCAGCTTTGGATACGGTTCTTCTCAAGTCCCATATACCATTTCATTAAAGCCCCACTCAAACTATCTTGGAAACAGGGAATGAGCAGTTTGTCGTTTTTGGCATGAGCAGCCATCTTGCGGCAGTACATCACCAAGTGGCTTCTGGGACAGGTGTGCCCCTTGTATTTCTCAAAATCAGGTGTTTTAATTTTGCAGGCATAACCAAGTCTGAAACCAAGCACATGTCCATTGCAGCAGCACCAAAGACATCATTTCCTTCCACGACTTTTATCCTTTTGTCTAAAGTTTGCCATTGCTCTCTGAATTCTTCAATGTATCCAGGTTCTCCCTGACTCTCGGATTGTGGACCAGCAGCATGGTACACGAAATGATTCTCAGGAATAGCTTGAGCAACAGAATGCACAACAGGCTAAGGTTCAGTGAACAATGGAGCTGAAGATACTGGTAGCACAGACGGGATAAACACAGGAGTAGTTGTAAAGGGTGGCGAGTAATTCGGAGGTAACCCAAATTCTGGCCAAGTAGAAGCTGGTTGCTGAGTCGGTGGAGGGTCAACAACAGCAGGTAAGATTTCAGAGATCACAGTCCTCTGAGGTGGTTCACCTCTAGCAATCAGAACTTGCAGCATTTTTGTGAGCTTGGTCATGCCGACCTTCAACTCATCAATTTCCATTCTGACTTCGGCATTGTGTTATTCTTGATTTTCCATTCTCAATCTGACAGCAGCTCTAGTTCCGTAGTTGTGTCGAGGAAACAGCTTGACGGTGAACAAATAACTGAAGAAAGAGACAGTTGAAATGAGTTTCTGAGACAACTTGGATAAATGCAGATGTATGCTCATGGATGCAAGAGTGCATGAATGAAACAACCACAAACAAGATCACTTAAGGCACACAGGTTCAACGGTTCGAGTCACGAGCATGGAGTCGAGGGTAAGAACCAATCCCCAAAGGTATGTACTAAGGGTATAACACCTGCCGAACTAGGTTCTAAAGAAGTTCCCAGAGTCTACAACCCATCTTTCGGATATTATCGATTTCCCAACTGCTTGGTAGTCAATAATATTCTCAAGAGAGTCTCGTCTGAGTGTGGTATCGCGTAACAACTGATTCAAGTCTGCACCTGAATAGCCACCACACCACGTCCTAATAAGGCCAGGATGGGTTAAGGGTTCTAAAGTCCTCAGCTTTGGGTCCTTGGATCAAGAAGCATAACGGGTTTGCCATTTCTGGTCTGCCATTACTACCTCTTGGGAGGAGTGCCTCAACTGAATCCTCGGGAATGGTTGCCAGAGTCAACAGCTCTCTAGATCAACATCCCGAAATGCGCAAGACACGCACGTCAAAATATCTCCCAAGAAAACATCGTCTGGATGTGAATTACGTGAACACCAAACGTATCAAGACGACACGTAGGTCCCACTACTTTCCACCCTAGTCCTAGGTGTATACTCAAGCCTGGGTATTGGGCTTATCTCACCACACAGATCACCAAGCACCCTGATAGAACAATCAATAACGAACAAATCAAACAAAAAGCGATAAATATATCAAAGTAGGCTAAACCCCTCAAGGGAAGATTCATAGCAGAGTCGCCACTATTCTGTAGCGGCAAAATCGTGAGTGTAAGCTATTGATTAACTTAACTCAAAAAGCAAGAGTCGCCACCGCACTTTTATTTTATCCAAAAGGAAAGGAAAAAGAGCGAACAAAACCTACACAAACTCTAAAACAAGAACAAGTGTATAGAGACTGGATAAGGGGGTTGGTTACGTTAAGGGAAGGTGTTAGCACCCAAAACGTCTATAGTATTCTATAGGAACCCTTTGAAATATTTACGCTTTTGGTCTGAAAAAGTTTGTTTGAAAAGTGATTGAGGAGATGAGAAGAAAAATTGTTTTTATGATTTTTGTGTTTGGAGAGACTTGTCGCCTCATGCCTACGTACTCACGAAGTGCAATGTAGGATCAAAACCTCATAGTTCGTGGTACAAAGAATTAAAATCTGTTTATTTTGGTTGATTTTAAATGTAAAGATAAGTCGTCATTTCTAAGCGAATAATTCCGCTTAAAGAAATGAATCATGTCTAAACTTATGAAAAAGTTTTAAAGGAAAAGTGCACGAGGGCACAAAAGAGTTTGATGAGTTTGGTGTTTTTTAAAGCCTTTTAAAAAAGATGTCAACATGCTTATGTAGTTTAGCATTTGTTAAGAAATGAAGAGAAAAGAGTAAAATCACTTGAAAAAGTCAAGGTTTGATTATGAAAAAGGTGATAGTTTGAAATCAATAAAGTTTTGAAAAAGAGAGAGAGTTTTGAAAATTGAAGAATGGGTGGAGAAGAAGTGACTATACTAAAGCATAAAGTAAAAGCTAAGGATAAGAATAGCTTAACCACATAAGTAAGCTCCATAATCTTCAAAGTCTTAGAACCACAATTCCAAAGCAAAGGGAGAAGGTCCTAGTTCTAAGTCCAAGGTTCCAAGAATAGCATTGGATGTCCAAGTTCTAAGTCCAAGGATTCAAGAATAGCATTGAAGTCCAAGGTCTAGGTGCAAAATTCCATGTCCCTTGCAAAGGATAGTAACCATAGTCCAAGATTAGAAGCACAAGTTTTTTAGAGGTTTTGGCCTTTATTAATGTTTTTGGTCCAAGTGGACAAAGAGAAAAAGGCACAAGCATAAACATGTGTCCAACGGACAAAGGAAAAATTGCGGAAGCATAAACATGTGTCCAACAGACAAAGGAAAAACTGCGGAAGCATAAACATGATATGGAATGATAATAATGGAGCATAAAAGTAAAAGAGAGATAGGGAGCGAGAAGGAATCGTAAAGAAGTTAGAAGTTAGTAATTAGTAATTAGTTGTTAAAGTAAGTGATCAATAATGATTGAATAGTGTACTTAGGTCAAGGTTAATGAAGACTTGTTAGAAGATTGATAGAATCAAAGCCTCTACAACAACAAGCTTCATAGACTTTGAACCTAATACAAACGATCAATCAACATTGAGTTGATTTCCGATGCGAGACATAATGTTGCGCTATGTTAAGCAATCACCGAGTAATTTACGGAGTAATTACCCTACTATGAGGCCGGTCAATAGATCTTTGTGCTAATGCATGCTAGATGAACGATATGTAAATCGTCACCCGAAAGCAATACCGCACGAAAAGAAAAATGGTAGCGATCTAGTCTTGATCGAAATTCAACGAAGGAATTTCAAGATCCATTAGACTTTCAGTGATAAAAAAGAAAAGAGACGAAGAAAAGTGGATCTAACATTTATGATCCACACAACCAACAACAATTAAAAAGTTAAAAGAAATCAAAATGAAGGAGAAAGAATTAAAAATATTTTTCAAATTAATTTTTCAAGAAATTTTTTAAAACAAAATTTTAAAATAAAAAAAAAATCCACAAGAAAATAGAATTGTTTCTTATTAAAGAAATCATTAAAAAAAAAGAAATAATAGAAAGTTATTTAAAAAAGAATTGAAAGAAACATCTAAAAAAAATGGAGGTTCTGAAAGAAAACAAGGTGGTGTGGAGACCAAACGGGCTCACACTGCCCAATTCAACATAAAACTATTTTTTTAAAATAAAAAAATAAAATAAAAGGAAAATAAAAAGAAGAATCAGAATAGGACATCATCTTCCTTCTATTCTTCACGCGACCGTACTACTCCTCTCGCCCTCTCTCAAATTCCGCCGCCGTCAACAAAATCGCCGCGGTGTCTCTCTCTTTCGGTACCGGCAACAACGACGGTCAAAAGAAAACAACCGAAGAACTTCGTCTATCATTCTTTCACAACATAGATCAGAAGCGAATCGGAAACGAAATCAAAACGAACGGCAGTGCAATGGAAAGAAGAAGTAATTACTTCTTGAATCAATCGCGGATTTGAATCTTCTCCTTCTTCTGTTGTTCGAGAAATTATTGTTGTTGTTGTTGCGAGAATGCAGAATTTGATTCTTTTTTTTGTATTGAATTTACAGGTTTTGTGTGTTGAAATTGGAAGAAGGTGTTTATGGAAGGTGAAGGTTGAAATGGAGGTTTTTGGATCGAAGAGGACGATGAAGGGTGATTGAAGCTTTCAAGAATCAATTTAACAGGGTGAGTTTGGCTGAAAAGCTTGAATTGAATTGAAGGAAAGAGCTCTAATTTATAGAGAAATTTGAATGTGAGTTGTGAAATGAGTTTTGAAATTTTGCATTGTCGTTTGTGTATTTTTTTTGCATTTTGGAACTTGTTGCAGCGTTTGGAAGGCAGCTTGTTTATCTTTCTGTCGTTTTGAGACTTGCTACTGCGTTTGAAGTTTGTTTTGCTCTGATACCATGCCGTTTTGACGTGTTTTGGAGTGGCAATTTGATGTCGTTTGCAGGTCTTCAATATTTGACGTCATGCCGTTTTGCTCATGTTGTTCCTGCGTTTTGTCTTTGTGATGTGGCTTAGAAATGAAGCTCTAAGGCTTTGGCTTGCTGATTGGAACACGGCTGAGATTTTGTAGCATGTAAATGTTTCATGGTTCTCACGGCTTGTGTGTTTTGGTAGCTTGGAATTTCACGTGGCTTCTTGGCATAAAGTTTGGATACAGTGCAGCTTGGTTAGTCACGGCTGGAGTATGGCTGGCCGTGTGGAGATTATTCATGTGGCTGTGAATTGTGGGCCATGCTTTCATGATCTTTCCCTTTCTTTTTTTATACTTGTAACAACATGAATTGGCTTTGTATGTGGATTATTATTTTTTTTGGTGAATTGAAATTATCAAGATGGATTGAAGAAAAATTTATTGAAAAATAAATTGGAAATGGTTATTTTGGATAAAAAATGGAATTTGATATTTAGAGATGTGGATATAAATGAAAATGGTTATTTGAAAATTGGTTTGAATAATGGGATAATTGGATACTAAAAAAGATAAATGGTTTAGAATGATGGATTAAAAAAAATGGATAGTGAAAATGGTTTAAATGGATAACCAAACTTTTTTTCACAAGCCTCTGATAAAGTGCACACAGTTACCACTGAACAAACCACAACTGAACAACAGCCATTTGAATCTGACATCCTCTGAATATCTGATAATAAGTTCTGAGTCACTTTTAACAATTCCTGGGAAAATAAATCCACAGAGGAACACAGTGTGGACTGATGAACTCAAATGAACCTGATGAATATCACCACACAACAAGTTGACAGTCACTGCTAGAGAAATAACAGATAACTTGCACTTGAAAAGATTGCTTTATAGTTTTGACCAAGATTAGGTCAAACATCCATCTGAACTGGATCAAGAACGAACATTCACCTTTGACTTGAAATCACTTCATTGTCTTTGACAAACCTGCACAACACACAGAGGGAGAAACTGCAGCAAATTTTGGTATTTTTGGTTAGAGATTAGTAAACAGAAACAAGTGAGAAATCACACAGGTACTCAGGAGAAAAACAAATTGTGATCTTGTTTGTGGTATGAGATGTAAATGAGATGTGCGAAATCTTAGGGGTAAAAATTAGGGTTCAACAAACAGATCATGAAGCATGATGAGTCAAATGCGGTGAAGTTATATATTGCCTTCCCCAACTTATTGGAAGGCATTATCTTGAGACAACATTGTAAGATAATCCATCCTCAAGAAACACTAATCAAAAGGGCCAGTTCTCTGACCTTTGATGGGAAACTATTTACTAGGACACATGTCCTAGACATTGAATTACCAAGGCATTTGAGACATGCTGCTAGGGAGAAATCTTATGCTCTTTCCAAATCAATAAGGAAAGAATTATTTTGGAGCTAGAAGAGTTGTTTGGGGAACTTCAAGACACCATCACCCACTGTACCCTCAAGAAGAAAAAGTTGGAGGCACTTCTCAGTAAGTTGACCAAGGAAGAGGAATCAGATGAAGAAAAAGATGACAATGACAAGTTATATAGAAGTAAAGTGACATACCCCCTCATGCAGTGAAGAAAAGGAAGGAAGCTCTGAAGAATAACTCTCTGGAAGGAAAGATGCCTGACACAATGTGCCAGACATCTAATTAGGTTAGACTGCAAAAACTGACTTTTGAAGATAGTCATATTTTTTGCTCTTTTATTTTGATTATGTTAGATTGATTACTTTTGTAATATCTCTATTATCAGTGTCATACCCTAATTTTTTTACCCTAAGATCCAACCTCATTTGCATCTTCACAATGCATCAAGATCACAAACTTGGTTCTTCCCTAGCCCCTCATCCTTGGGTTTGGCTTTGCAGAGATCACCAATCACCTCTTTGTGTATCTTTTTCCTTTTATGTTTATATGATTTATTTTTTACTAACTATTAATAAAAATACCTAAAAATATGTCTTGTTTACCTTTTGTTTCTTTGTAATGTAGGGTTTTGCATCAAGAACATCAAGCATGAGTCGTCAGCTAGGGTTTTGCTCCCTCAAGTCAAGTATGGTCAACTATATGTTCCTAAGGGCTATTTCATCAAGTCATGACCTATAATCTCAAAGTTTTTGATCTCAAGCATCATTCAATCTCATCTTGATCAAATATATCTCAAAGTTTAATAGCTTGTTTCTTAAGAAAAGTCAAAGGTTCGTGTGTTTATTTCCATGCCTTCACCAACAAGTTACTTCAAGCTTTGGTAAAGATTAATCAAGGTACATTCAAGGGAACCTTATTTTGAGTTCATATAATGATCCATGTGCTTTGAAATGCCAGAAAACTCCAAGATCACAAGTTGATTCAAGGAAGTTTGACCTAAAAGTCAACATTTTCAAGTCAAAGTTCCAAAGATTACAGCTCCTTCAATTCGTAATATTTTTGAATGATTCTTTTTGCATATGAATCTTCTCAACATCCTCTTTAACTTCTCTTTATATGACAAGAGCCAATTATGCTTGGAGGATCATCAAATGTTTGGAGACATTATAGGTCATTTGTGGACTTAGTGAAATTTTGCCAATTTTCAAGTGACTTTTTCTCAACTTTAAAGAGTCATAACTTCTTTAATTTTCAACATATGGAGCTCCTTATTTTTGTACAATACTCTTTGTGATACACTCTACAAGACTTCTTTAAAGGTCAAAGTCAAATTGTTCTTGGAAGGCCATGAAATTCATTGATACACTATAGGTCATTTTCAGCCATTTGGACTTAGAAATTTCCAAGTTTGGTTTGCCAGATTTTTATACCAACTTTAACATGCCATAAATTTTTCTCAAGCATCCAAATGAGACTTTTATTGCCACTTTTTGATCTTTTCCATGATGTTGATCAGTTGCAAAAAGAATTGAATGAAAAAGCCTCTTGTACAAGGTGCCTCATTGATGCAAACATGGTGACTTGGAACTGAAGTTTTGCACCATGATCAAATTTTTGCTTCAACTAAACTTCAATTGCAAGTCAAATTAACATGTGATATGCATCTAAACATGATTAACCAAGTTTCCTGAAGTTAAATGAGTGGTAAAACATGTGGTTTGGCTATGTTTTGGGCCAATTCAAGTCACACTTTTATTATGACCAAGGGTGCACAAGATTACACTGAATTTCCACTCAATTGACCCCTCTCAGCAATCCATCATCCTCAGCTATAAATAGAGGACCATTCTACCTTAATTCCCAAGCTTTTGAGAGCCAGAAAACCCCTGCTCCACCTTCAAGTTTTCTACAAAAAGTGAGCTATCATGTTTGGATTTTTTTCCACTCTCACTCCCATTTCTTGATTCCATAAGCTTCATCGTGTTCCTCTGAAGCTTCTGCAAAAAATTCCAAGCTCTAAGATTCCCTGAATTACTCCAACCAAATCTAGTTTCAGAGCTTCTCCGATCATTTTTGGACAAGGTAGTTTGAAGCTCCATTTTCTCATGATTTATATTTACCATTGTTAGAACTCCGGTGAGGAGCTCACTGGAGAAGACGACCGGAGAAGACGACCGGAGAAGCATCCTCGTGGCCAGAGTTTGTTTTGTTTTTATATAGGATCATGTGTGTGCCTTCATTTAGTGTCCATCATGTTTCTCATGATGTTGACCTTCTGATCTCATTTAATGAGATCTGATGGCTAAGCGCGTTTCTATTCTCAGTCTTCTTATCAGATCAATGGCTCATGTATTTTCCAGCATTTATTTTATTTTCTTTGTGTTCCTTTTTTTCATTTAATTTCAAAAAATCATAAAAAATAGTTCTATTAACATTTTTTAATCCATTTTTACATAGTCTCATAAAACTATTCTCCATTTTCTGAGCATTTTTGTATATTTTTATTTCTTCATTTGATATTTTTCATCATTTTTTTTTCATTTTCAAACATTTTAATTAGTTTAAAAATATTTTTATGCATCCAAAAATTCTCAAAAATTTTATATAGCATTCTCATATTGTTTTTGACTTGTGTAATTTTTCTTGATCATTTCTCATATGATTTGATGCATCATTTGTATTTTCATCTTTATTTTCATTTTAAAATTAATTTTAAAAATAATTTTAGTACATGTTAATTCATTTTTTTTGCATTTTAATATTGTTTGACCTTTGTTGACTTCTGTTGGCCTTGGATCTTGGTTGATTTGATCATAAGTCTCATCAAATTCAATGGATCTTGGGTGTTGATGGGGTGAAAACTCTAACGCATCAAAATGGATGATTGAATTTGATGATGGCTTGATCATTGCTTGGATTCAATTTGGTTGTGCCTTTTGTATTGGTTCTCTCTTCTTCATCTTTTTCTTTTTTCTTTTCACCCTTCTTTGGATCAATTGGAGGATGTTGTAGGCTACCTTTTTCATGAGATATTGAATGGTGCTTGATGAACTTTCATCATTTCAAATCTACCATTTGATTGATCATTTGATCAATTGAGGTACTTTGGAGTGATGAATAAGTTTGTCCAAAGTACTATGAGAGGTTGATTGATGTAGTGGATCCATCTTTCCTTGACTTAGGTCTTGATCAACGTTGTTTTGACTTGTGCTACATGTTTTAGGAGTATGATCTTTATATCATATCTCTAACATGTATGGTAGATAAATTTTTATTGACTGGCCTCCCATAGTATGATCTTCCTTATAGTTTGTGCTACGATTGCTTAACATAGCGCTAAATTTGTCCCTAAACGGAAAGTGATCATATTGGTCCAATTTTAGATATAAGTCATCTTTAGTTTAGATGTAAATCTCCTATCTCCATAATGTGTAGATTCTCTTCCACCTAAGAGAGCTAGTGGCATACTTGTTAATTTTATTCAAGTTAGAGCCCTTCTTAAAGGATGATACAAAGATCTCATACTTGTTGGATTGATTAGTTGAGCAATCTACCTTAAATGACAAAATATCTTCATTAACACTAACATTTAATTGTAATAACTTTACCTTATGCCTTTTATTTTATGCTCATTTACCTTTATTCTTTTTATCTTTTTTATTTTTATTTTATGCTTATCAATCAATATCATATTATTCATCTTTGTTTATGTTTATGTCTTTTTCTCTTTGTCCATTTGGACTTTCTTTTTCTTTTAAGACATTAATAAAGGCTTAAACATTTTAAAAGAACATTAATGTGCTCCTTGGTTTTTTTGGTGACTATCATTTGCTCATAGATGATAGACTTAAAATTAGGTTCCTTGCCTTATGCTTTGGAGTTATATCTTGAGACCTTGGATCTTATTTGGCACTTTGACCTTGAGAGACCTCTTGTGAAGACTTTGGCTCGAAGACTTGATTTTCATCTGATGCTTGTTTTTCATCTGATGCTTGGTTATCTCTTAGCTTGGTTATTGTTGCTTATCTTGTTGTTTGAGTCCAGAGGATGGGAGTTTTGGATTGTTTATGTCAAAGGTTTGCTATCTTGGTTAGATCTTTCCTTCCTTAGCTTTTATTTTATGCTTTAGGGTAGCCTTTTCATCTTCCCCCCTTCTTAAATTTTCAAAATCTTCTCCCGTTTTCAAAACCTTCTTTTTTCAAACTAGAACCACTTTCATAATAAACCTTGACATTGTCACGTGCATTTTCAAAACTTATTTTCTTAATAAATGCTAATCAATCTAAGCATACTTAGACTTTTTTTAAGACTTAAAAAACACTTAACCCATTTCAATCATTTTGTGCTTTGTGCATTTTTCCTTTTAACTATTTCATAAAATCTATGAGTCATTTATAGTTGAGATGGGATCCTCCTATCCCCATATTATTGTTTGAAATAAGTTGACACTTTTCGACCTTTGAGAGCTAGTGGCATACTTAATGATTTTATCCAAGTTGGAGCCCTTCTCATTGTCACACCCCAAAATGTATCGTACCCTTTTCACCTACATCCTAGGACCTAAACACCTCATATCATGCATATCCATTAGGTCATGACATTCACAATCATGCATTTTCATGGGTTCTTAAGGAAATCAAGAAGTTCTATGGATCAGGGTTTCTATGTGTTAGGAGGTGTAAGCAAGGATTTGATCTCACCACCATGAGGTTCAGCACTCAAAGTCCATCAAGTATCAAGGCCATCTTTATCAAGATCTCACAAGAGGAATCAAGGTTTAGGGTTTCATCATTGTCTCATTTGAGGAGAATTTGGAGCTAGGGTTTCTTCCTCTCAATATCCTAGTTTATTTCCTTCTCCATTGAGCATCTAAAACAAGTGGACCAGGGATCAATTGTGGACCATTGGATGTCAAAATGTTCTTTTATGTTGTTAGCTTTATCATTCATGTTCAGGGATTCAAGGCAGGGATGTTGTGTTAATAATTAAAATCAAGACATGATATGAAGATGTTGTTGTGGATGCATTGTGGGATAAGGAGTATTAATAGCATTTGCTGATTGTCATGGAAATTTGGTACGGGTTAGAAGATTGTATCGAAGATAGGGTTGTGAAAGAGTGAATTGGGATTGGGATTCATCAAAGATAGAGCATACAAAGTTGAAGATGGATTTCTTGGTATTCAAGTTATCAAGATTTCAAAATTTTCAAATACTATCCAAGCTTCACCAAGTTCAAGTTCCATAAATTTGGTTCAAGAGCATTCAAGTAAGTTTTAAAATGGTTTAAATGTTCAAGAGAGGTCACGATTATGAAACTTGAATTTCTTGAAAGTGAAATTGGAATTTTCTTCAAGTGTTAGTCAAAGTTGTAGTGAGCATTCATCATGATCAAATCCAAAGTTACATTAATATTTCATAACCAATCGCCCAAAATACATTATCCAATTCAAAGTTCATCTTTCATTTCAAATCCACATCTCTATAAGAACAATTCAAAACAACTAATAATCCATTTTCATTTACAATACAAGAGTTCAATTACACAAAAAGATCAAAACAAAGCCTACATTCAAAAAGTTCATCCTTTCCAAACCAAATCATACATTCAATGTTCACATGTTATGCATAAAATATCTATATCTTAAATACATTCCAAGTTCCATGGCCATGCTCCATCTCCTCTATCATGAGAATTTTCCAAAGCTTCAAGGGTCCCTCATAAGAAAAATGTTACCTGCATCAACAACGACTGGTCTATGATCATCTGGCGTTCAGAACTTTTGAGGTGAATGGTTATGAAATTGAGTCCTTGGCTTGTTTTTCTTGGATTATGGCTAGAGGAGTTGAAATTTCCAGCAAAGAAATTGAGGACATTGTGGTTTTCACATCCTTCTGACTCAACTTCCAGTACTGCATTGACAGTCTTAAGTCAAAAAATTATGATGTAAACACCCAAAAATTGAAGAAGATTATTTATCAGACAAAAGAACGATACACCTGTCCAAATCCTTGGGATATAAATGAGCAAATGCAATCCTTGTCCCTGTTGCTTCCACAACCAATTTCTTGAATTTGATGAACTTTGAATAATGATGAACCAAACCACGATTCCAAATCGGAACAGAAGCTGTACCATAACTGAGTCGATCACGAACTCAAATTGAAAACCGGACTGAAACGATATTCTGAACCTGGACAAAATTCTGACCTGAAACAAAACCGTAAAACCGAAATTCAAAAAATCATAAACATGAACTAACTGCAATTAAGCTATGTCACACTTTTTTTCTAGAATAACAAAGTTAACATAAAGCCAATGCATCTCAAACTCACACTGCAGGATAATTGAAGGCACTAACAACAAACCTTCTCTCGCCCCCGTGCGATTGAGACTAATAACCTGTGGTCCCACGAACTACATACGCTCTAATTATTCATTTGTCAATGAAGATACGTAGGCATAAGGGCCCCAATCCTTGGCGAGCAACCTTCCACCTATTCACCTGTAGTCCTTCGAACTACGATGACTCTGACTTTCTCATTGCATGAGGGAATACGTAGGCATAGGATTGCGAGATCCTATCGAGTCCCCTTTTTATTTAAAACTCCTCTGTTTCTCCTTTAGCAAGTAAACCTTATATAACAACACCCATTCACGCGTAGACATCCTAGATGGTTCCCATCGAGTACGATGTGTAATACCCCATATTATTTAAGTGCTCAATTGGATATCAGATGAGCTTTTGTGTATTCTATCTTTGGATAGTTGGATAAATGGAATCCTCTAAGTACTTTAAGTATTATTAATTGGGATCAATAGAGCAACTAATGAGCTCTGAAGTGATCAATTATTTAATGAAAGAGACAGATCAATAATTATTAGTTTAAGAGAAGATTTTAAAGTAACTCTAATAATTAATCAACTGGTATGAGACGATAAAATATCAATTGGAGATATTTTACCCTATTTGATTATAATATATAATAAGTTTATATCTATATATATATATATATATATATATATATATATATATATATATATATATATATATGGTAAGAGAAAGAGAAAGAAAAGAAATAGAAAGAAGAAGAAGTTAGTAAGAAGAAGAGGAAAAAGGAAGAGAAAGAGAGAAAGTGGAGAAAGAGGAAGAAGAGAGAAAATTTCATGGATCATCTTCAATATTCATCATCTTCTTCAACCTCCTCTTCGATTATCAGGTGGGTTCTAGTTAGAACTTTTGTTTTAGAAGTTTGGAAATGTTAGAGATAGGTTAGAAATATGGTTTTGTGAATGTTAATGAGAAATCAATGTTTCTAATGGTTAAAATGTCGAACTAATCGGATAATATAGTCGAGTTACAATTGGGGTTGATAAACTATGAATTGGTAATGGTTTGGGTGTGTCATACCCCAAATTTTGACCACTAAGATTTCCCATCATTGTGCAAATCATCATCACAATATGGATGTACCTTTGTGCCTCATCAATCTCCTCAAGGAATTGTTGAGCATTCACTACAATCAAGCTTAGGGTTTCAAGCCCTCTCAGAGCCTTTAGACAAAGGATCAATCAAGGAATGACATGATCTTTAACTTGTCTAACCTCTTAAACACCCACAAAGGGTCAAGAGGACTCCCACATCAAGAATTAAGCACAAAGTGCAACATTTCAAGTGGATCAAGCCTCAAGTTCATCTAATACAAAGTCAACTGACGCAGAAAGTCAAAGTTTGACTTTTGGTCAACTTTGAGCTTCAGAAGCCATTACTCAAGAAAATATGATGGATGGTTTAATTTGATCAAATTTAAATCAAGAAATCATGCAAAATTGCAAAATTGATCAAATTGAAAGAAACTTAGAAATTTTTTCTAAGTTAAAATCATGTTCAAGTGCACAACTTTTCAAGGTTGTAACTATTGATCCAAGCATCCATTGATTTTTCGTAAGAGCTACTTTTAAAGAGGGTATTTGATACTTCAACATTGTAGAAGGAATCAACTCAAAATATCATAAGGATTGAAATATATAAGTGGTCAAAGTTGAGAATTCTTAATGTCAAATGTTCCGACATTTCATAAGGCATCATTAATATTTTTCCAGCAAGAATGTCCCAACTTCAAGGATGTTTTTCTACCTGATCCAAGTTGATTCAAGCCAAACCTTGAACATCAAAGTTGAAGTACGTAATCTCAGCTTTCCAGAAAGTTGTAGAACGTCCATTTATCATACTCGAGCAGGAAGTTATGGACTGTAGAGTAAGGCTTGCTGCAGCTATTTTTTAGGACAGATTTTGTGCACTTTTTCTTGTGCCACACAATTTTCAAGCTTTGTCACCATGCATGACAAGAATCAAAGGTGCAATTCACTTCAACTCAAAATATCATAGTGGATTAAAAGATATAAGTGATTAGAGTTTGGAATTGTTAATGTTCAAAGTTGTCAAATGTTTCAACATTTCATAGGACATCATTAATATTTTTCCAGCAAGAATGTCCCAACTTCAAGGATTTTTTTTCCATGATCCAAGTTGAACCAAGTCTAGGGTCAAACATCAAAGTTGAAGTATGTCATCTCAGCTTTCCATAAAGTCCTGGAACAACCATTTATCATTCTTGAGCAAGAAGTTATGGATTTTACAACAAGGCTTGCTGCAGCTGATTTTTAAGACAGGTTTCAGGACAGATTTGAACATTTCTTGTGCCACACGAATTTTTAAGCCTTGTCATCATTTTGGACACATCTGAGGATCAAATCTAAGGGGGATGATCTGATCTCCAAGCCTCCAAAGTTCTTGGAACCAAAAGTAGCATGCCAAACCTAGAAAACCCTAAAAGAGGGACAAGACTCCAATTTTGGTTTGGAGCATTTAACGGATGCTTAGAGGTGGCATGATCTGAGCTTCCTCTAACTGAATTCAGTCAAGATTCCTCCAAAAACTAGGGAACCAGCAGCCTGTGCCCTAACCTCTAGTCAATGGCTAGAGGAGACTTGGATTCTCATTGGCCAACATTTGCCAAACCTCTGCTGCAGCCACCATTCACTATTGCTTGCAAAACAAACTTGCTCTACTATAAATAGAGCTCATTTGTGCTCAGTTTAAGTACACCAAAGCCATCAAACATATGCTTTCCTCAAAATCACTTTTTTCACTCCAAAATGCCTTCTTTAGCAAGGTAATTATGAGTTTTTGAGTTAGAGAGCATTTCCATCACATCTCATGATCCAAACACATCCAATATGTCATATCTAAGCTGTCCAAACTCTCACAAGTGACCTATAACACCAAAATCACAAAGTCACCTCTCAAAACCTCAAAATTGGACTTTTTTGAATTTTTCAAACCATGTCTTGATTCAGTCACTTTCCAAACCAGATAAAACCTCAAACACACTCCAAATATCATCCTTGAACTGTCCCAAATGGTTCCCCCATCTGGAATGTAACGCCCCAGTTTTTGTTAGATTTATTTAATCGAGTCGATTTAATTATTTTTATTATTATATTATTTTATTCTTGACTTTTATTTAGCAATATATTATTTTTCACCGTGATTATGTTTTATCGCGTTTTGAGAGCGTTTGCGAGATATTTGAGTATAGGGGTATTTTGGTCATTTTACTTATTTTCTTAAGTTAGAACTCAAAGAGAAAAAATAGATAGAAAATAGAAAGGAAGGAAAAAGATAAGAAGGAAAAGGGAAAGAAAAGAAGAAAAGAGGGAAAACTTGGAAAGGAAGAAATCTAATCAACAGACATTTGAAAACACGTTTAATCGGGTAAGGGTACGAAACTCGATTATTCTATACTTGTGTATGATTATGTATGTATGTATTTGTTTGTGGTTGGGTTGAAATTGAGTATAGAACCAAAACCATAATATGTTGAAATTATTGGAAATTGATTCAAATTGTGTCTGAAATCATGTTTTAATGTTCATAATTGTTAAGATATGTTAGATAGATGTTGTTGTGCACTCTATTGGTAATTTTCCGGTGTTTTGGGGAGATTTGGAGTTGAATTTGGGTGAACCCGTAGCAGAAAAATTCTGCAGGAAAAATTCTGGGTTTCTCTGCCCATACGCGTAACACGCAGTACAATACGCGTATTGATTTGGACAATACGCGTATGGCAAGGGGAAGTTTGGGCATTACGCGTATGGAAGTTCATTTTTTCTCGGCCATCTGCTGATTTGCGTAATGGTACGCGTATCTGGAAAGGCAATACGCGTAACGTGTGAGGCATTACCCGTATGGAGTTTTTAGTGGGATTTTTTGGGAGAATTTGGTCTCTGCCCATACACGTATGGAATGGGCGAGTGAGCTGGGCATTACGGGTATGGCTCAGGGCAATACGCGTATGACCAGAGAGGGTGCAGAATGTTGTCATTTCGCGATTCCTTTTCTTTTTAATTCCATAACTTGTGTTCCGATTATCCGTTTTGAACATTCTTGGTATCGTTGGAAAGCTATTGAGATGTACTTTCTTATTAAAATGGTTTTGAGATTGTGGCCGATTTAATTATGTCGGGAATTTGGAATAGTGTCATTTTGTCGATTTTTACTGTCGTAATTGTGTGTAATTGATGTGTATCATGCAATGTGCTTTTGATATGGATATCATACGACTTGTGTGATGTTATATGATGTGAATGCATGTGATGACATGTTGTGATGATGGTTTGTGGCCTAAGGGCAAGTAAATGCAATGTGTTGTGTTTGGTTGTAAATGCATGATTATGGTTGCATATATGTGTGCATTTGAATGTCATGAGTCATTGTATGCCAAACATCATGATATGTATTCTTGTGATGTCGTGTGCCCTAGTGGGTGTGAGCGACGAAACGGTTCCAGAGGGAATCCGCTATAACATCGTGTGCCTTATACAAAGAGGTGTGAGCGATGATTATAGACGATCGTGTGCCTTATACAAAGAGGTGTGAGCGATCGGGTTGTGTGCCTTATACAAAGAGGTGTGAGTGATCCATAAATGTCATGTTCCTTATACAAAGAGGTATGAGCGATGGGGAACATCGTTCTCCTGACCGGGAGTTACACTAAGTAACAAGCGATGATTCCAATAGTTCCTGAGTGAACTAATGATGAGAATGATGGATGGACGGTACCGCATTGCATTGCATAGAGTCGTTGTGTCGGTGTCTGTGCATATGCATAAATCATGAATGGATTGATTTTGTGTGGAATTGATGAGTGATATATATATATATATATATATATATATATATATATATATATATATGTGTGTGTGTGTGTGTGTGTGTGTGTGTGTGTGTGTGTGTGTGTGTGTTGGTGATAAATGCATTGAGAATGATTGATATGTCTTTGTAATGGATGTATGAGATATAAATTGTGTTGTTCTGTATTTGAACTATGTTGTAAATTATGGTGAGAACGTTTTGTATGTGTAATTTTGTGTTATTATATAATTGTATGCAATTATATTATAATTGTGTTTCTCACCCTTCTGCTGTTTTAAATACTCTATGAGGCATTGCAGATTAGATACTAGAGGTCTTTTTGTGAAGCTTAAGTCTTCATTCTTTTGTCGGTCGGCTCTGATATGTAGCACCGGGTAGTCGGGGAGATCGTTTGTGATTTATGTGTATATGTATATATATCTTTTGGGTTGTATATGTATGAATCTGTATATGACAGACAAACTTGTTATGTGATATATATATATATATATATATATATATATATATATATATGAGATTTTAGTTGCAGATTTTCCGCTTTTATTCTGTACCTGAATTGTGGGTGTTAGGAATTGAGTTCCTCTATTTGTATTACTACCTGATTGTTGCATAGCATATCTATATGAGCAGGTTGTTGTATTTTGTTTCAATTGATGTGATGCCTCAGTCTATGCCGTGAATGTTTTTATTATACTCTAATTATTTGTTATCATTTTAATTAGTTGGGGGTATAGATTAGGGGTGTTACATTAAATGGTATCAGACCCAGTCCGTGTCAGTTTGTGTCAGTCCTTGTTGGTCGTTGTGTTTGGGTGAGCTGTTTGTTTAATCATAGTTGCTGTTATTGGATATAAACAGAATATGGCTGGTAGGAATGATGATGCTCTTGCTGCTGCTATGCAAGCTATGGCTCAGGCTGTGCGGGGTGCACCTAATGCTAGTGAGAATGATGAGTTCAGGAAGAACAAACCTCCTGTCTTCAAAGGGAGACATGATCCTGATGGTGCACAGATTTGGCTTAAGGAGATTGAAAGAATCTTTCGAGTGATGGACTGTGCTGAGGAACATAAGGTGAGACTGGGTACTCACATGTTGCAGGAGGAGGCTGATGATTGGTGGGTTAGTACGCGTTATCTGTTGGAAGCTGCAGATGAAGAGGTCACTTGGACTTTGTTTAGCAGGGAGTTTTTGAGGAAGTATTTTCCTGAAGATGTTAGAGGAAAGAAGGAAATAGAGTTCTTGGAGTTGAAACAAGGTAATATGTCTGTTATTGATTACACTGCTAAGTTTGTGGAGCTTGTTCTGTTTTATCCACATTATGCTGAAGCAACTGCGGAGTTTTCCAAATGTGTGAAGTTTGAGAACGGATTGCGTTTTGAGATCAAGCAGGCAATCGGTTATCAAAGGATTAGGAGGTTTTCAGATTTGGTGGATTATTGTAGAATTTATGAGGAGGATAGTAAAGTTCGTTCTACTCACTATAAGAGTGTGAACGAAAGGAAAGGGAAGCAACCGTTTTGTGGTGGTCCTTATGTGACACCAGCTGACAAGGGTAAGCAAAGGGGTAACTTTGAGAAAAGGCCAAGTGGGGGAGGTATGTCTAATCCTCTGAGATGTTATAGGTGTGGTGACTTGGGACATTGTCAGTTTGAATGTAGAAAAGATATGAGGAAGTGTTCCAACTGTGGAGGTTTAGGGCATGTTGCAGCTGATTGTAAGAAGAATGTGGTGAAGTGTTTCAACTGTGGTGAACCTGGTCATGTTAGTACAAAGTGTCAGAAACCAAAGCAAGCTCAAGCTGGAGGGAAACTGTTTGCATTGGCAGGAACTCAGACTACTAGTGCAGATCGTCTGATCAGAGGTACTTGTTTTATTAATAGTACGCCTTTAGTTGCTATTATTGATACCGGAGTGACTCATTCATTTATTTCATCTGAGTGCGCGAAGCGTTTGAATCTTTTGTTGTCTTCGATGGGTGGAGAGATGGTTATTGATACTCCAGCAATGGGGTCGGAAACTACTTCTTTGGTTTGTTTAAGTTGTCCTTTGACCATTTATGGTAAAGATTTTGAGATGGATTTGGTGTGTTTTCCGTTGGAGGGTTTAGATGTGGTTCTGGGAATGAATTGGTTGCAGTTTAATCGGGTTCATATCGATTGTTATCATAAGTTGGTACGATTTCCTTCTCTTGAAGAAGACGAGGAATCGAGTTTCTTATCTACCAAAGAGTTGAAGAAACTTTTGGCAGATGAAGCTCAGTTGTTTGGGTTGTTTGCATTGTTGACTATGGAGAGTCAAGTTGCAATTGATGTGTTTCTAGTAGTGTGTGAATTTCCAGAGGTGTTTCCAGAGGATATTTCAAATGTGCCGCCAGAGAGAGAGGTGGAGTTTTCTATAGATCTAGTTCTTGGTACTAGACCCGTGTCTATGGCACCTTATCGTATGTCGGCATGTGAGTTGGTTGAGTTAAAGAAGCAGTTGAATGAATTGTTAAAAAAGAGGTTTGTGAGGCCGAGTGTATCGCCTTGGGGTGCTCCAGTTTTATTGGTGAAAAAGAAAGATGGAAGTATGCAATTGTGTATTGATTATCGCCAGCTGAATAAGGTGACGATTAAGAATAAGTATCCTCTTCCGAGAATTGATGATCTGATGGACCAGTTGGTAGGTGCGTGTGTGTTTAGTAAGATTGATTTGTGGTCAGGTTATCATCAGATTAGAGTGAAAGAGGAAGATATTCAGAAGACGGCTTTTAGGACACGATACGGTCATTACGAATATTCTGTGATGTCGTTCGGGGTTTCTAATGCGCCGGGTGTGTTTATGGAGTATATGAATCGTATTTTCCATGAGCATTTGGATCGATTTATTGTTGTGTTTATTGATGACATCTTGATTTATTCTAAGTCCCGGGAGGAACATGCAGAGCATTTGCGTGTTGTGTTGCAAATTTTGAAGGAAAGGAGACTTTTTGCCAAGTTGTCCAAGTGTGAGTTCTGGTTGTCAGAAGTGAGTTTTCTTGGGCATGTGATTTCAGGTAATGGTATTGTTGTGGATCCATCTAAAGTAGATGCAGTTCTACAATGGGAGGCTCCTAAATCTGTTACTGAAATTAGAAGCTTTTTGGGTTTAGCTGGATATTATCGGAGATTCATTGAAGGTTTTTCCAAGTTAGCACTTCCGTTGACCCAACTAACTTGTAAAGGTAAAGCGTTCATTTAGGATATTCAGTGTGAGGAAATTTTTAGTGAGCTGAAGAGAAGATTGACTACAGCTCCGATTTTGATCTTACCGAATCCTAGTGAACCGTTTGTGGTGTATTGTGATGCATCTTTGATTGGTTTAGGTGGAGTGTTGATACAGGAAGGTATGGTTGTGGCTTATGCTTCAAGGCAATTGAGGATTCATGAGAAGAATTACCCTTCTCATGATTTGGAATTAGCGGCTGTGGTCTTTGTGTTGAAAATTTGGAGGCATTATCTCTATGGTGCAAGATTCGAAGTCTTTAGTGATCATAAAAGTTTGAAATACTTGTTTGATCAGAAAGAATTGAATATGAGCAACGGAGATGGTTGGAATTTTTGAAGGACTACGATTTTAGCTTGAATTACCATCCTGGTAAAGCTAATGTGGTAGCCGATGCGTTAAGCCAGAAATGTTTGCATATGTCCGCTTTGATGGTTAAAGAGTGGGAACTTTTGGAAGCATTTAGAGATTTGAGTTTGGTGTGTGAATTGACATCTGATAGCGTGAGGCTTGGTATGTTAAGGGTCACTAATGATTTTCTGTTAACCGTTAGCGAGAAACAGAAGTTGGATGTGAAATTTGTTGATTTGATGACGGTTGGAGATCAAAGTGTGAATGGTGATTTTAAAGTGGATGATAAGGGTGTTTTGAGATTCATGTGATGTCGTGTGCCCTAGTGGGTGTGAGCGACGAAACGGTTCCTGAGGGAATCTGCTATAACATCGTGTGCCTTATACAAAGAGGTGTGAGCGATGATTATAGACGATCATGTGCCTTATACAAAGAGGTGTGAGTGATCGGGTCGTGTGCCTTATACAAAGAGGTGTGACCGATCCATAAACATCGTGTGCCTTATACAAAGAGGTGTGAGCGATGGGGAACATCGTTTACCCGACGGGGAGTTACACTAAGTAACAAGCGATGATTCCAATAGTTCCTAAGTGAACTAATGATGAGAATGATGGATGGACGGTACCGCATTGCATTGCATAGAGTCGTTGTGTCGGTCTCTGTGCATATGCATAAATCATGAATGAATTGATTTTGTGTGGAATTGATGAGTGATATATATATATATATATATATATATATATATATATATATATATATATATATGTTGGTGATAAATGCATTAAGCATGATTGATATGTCTTTGTAATAGATGTATGAGATATGAATTGTGTTGTTCTGTATTTGAACTATGGTGTAAATTGTGGTGAGAATGTTTTGTATGTGTAATTTTGTGTTATTATATAATTGTATGCAATTATATTATGATTATGTTTCTCACCCTTCTGCTGTTTTAAATGCTCTATGAGGCATTGCAGATTAGATGCTGAAGGTCTTTTTGTGAAGCTTAGGTCTTCATTCTTTTGTCGGTCGGCTCTGATATGTAGCACCGGGTAGTCGGGGAGATCGTTTGTGATTTATGTGTATATGTATATATATCTTTTGGGTTGTATATGTATGAATCTGTATATGACAAACAAACTTGTTATGTGATATATATATATATATATATATATATATATATATATATATATATATGAGATTTCAGTTGCATATTTTTCGCTTTTATTTTGTACCTGAATTGTGGGTGTTAGGAACTTAGTTCCTCTGTTTGTATTACTACCTGATTGTTGCATATCTATATGAGCAGGTTGTTGTATTTTGTTTCAATTGATGTGATGCCTCAGTCTATGCCGTGAATGTTTTTATACTCTGATTATTTGTTATCATTTTAATTAGTTGGGGGTATAGATTGGGGGTGTTATATGGAACACCATTTGAGAGAGTTGGCATTTTGGCCACTTTTGCCCATTTTGCAAGAAAGAGCTCAAACTTGCTCCAGAGGTTTCCAGCTGATTCCAACAATCCTAAAAGCTTCTAAGAGGTCATTTGAGGGTGTCCAAAGCATCAAATCATTTCTGGAACAAAGCACTTGGTAGGTTGCACAAAATCTCCAAAAAAGAGGTAAAATTCACAACTTGAATTCTTTGAATCATGCTTTCCTTTGTTGTCCACATACATGCATCATATTGAACAATTCTTGAAGAAAAAATGTAGTCCTTAATGTTTATGATGTGATCCTCCTACTGTTTGCACTTTAATATGTTTATATGTGGAGTTTTTGTTGTTTTAAAATCAACATGCAGTTTTGGTTTTTTGCTTTGTGTGTTCTGTACATTAAGTTTCAGTATGCATGAGTGATACCATTGGATTCCTTTCAAAAAATTGGTCAAGATAGGTTCTTACAGATTTTAATTTCGTTAAAAATTGAGAGAGTTATGCGTGGTGGAAGTTTGACGGCAAAAGATGTCGAAAACTACATGTGCAGTTCTGGTTTTTTGCTTTGTGTGTTCTGTACATTAAGTTTTAGTGCGCATGAGTAATACCATTGGTTTCCTTGTGAAAAATCAGTCAAGATAGGTTTTTACTGTCATACGCCAAATTTTGACCACTTAGATTTCCCATCATTCTGCAAATCATCATCATAATATGGAGGAACCATCATACTTCATCAGTCTCCCCAAAGATGGGTGAGCATCCACTACAATCAAAATTAGGGTTTCAAGCCCTCTCAGAGCCTTAGATAAAGGATCAATCAAGGAATGACATGATCTTCAACTTGTCTAACCTCTCAAACATCCACAATGGATCAAAAGGACCCTCACTTCAAGGATCAAGCACAAGGCTGCTCCCTTCTAGGTGGATCAAGTCTCAAGATCGACAGTGTCACCAAATTAGGGTTTTGGTCGACCAAGGCCTCCAAATGGAAATTTTTCATCTGGGCACAAGCCAATGATCCAAAACATAACCTAATATACTTCATGGGACCTCATGGACCCAATCATCAAGTCAAATTTGGCCTCAAGGGATGCATTCATCAAAAATCAGGAATTAGGGTTTCTTGACCTAATTCACCCCTAAGTTGACTTTTAGGGCAAATCATGAGCCAAGACCTCAAGAGAGGGTTTGAGGGTCTCTAATGAACTATATTGATCCATTTGGAATAATGGATTAATCCAAGAAGCTTGAGCAACAAGTCTCAATTTCATCTGCACCACAATTAGGGTTTCGCGAGGAAAGTCAACTCTAACTTTGACTTTTGACCAGGACATGCTCCCAAGCCCTAAGACATGATTCAATATACCCTATGACACCCATGGAACATGTCCATCAAGTTTGATTTAGGTCAAGGACATGATTTCCTAAAGAATTGCACAGTTTGGAATTCATCTGATAAAAAGTCGACTGTGCACAAAAGTCAACTTTGACTTTTTGAGATTTTTCACCAAAATGGATTTTTAACCCTAAAATGATGTTAATGTATGATTTGAATCATCATTCATCAAGAAAAATCAAAGAAAGTGGGATAACTTGTAAAAGGGGGTAACCATAAAAACTTAGAAAAATTTCTAAGTTTTGGAAAAAGTGACACTAATGTGCCAACTTTGGAGGACCATAACTCCTAAACCACAAGGCCATTGTTCCCCATTCAAAGCTTTAAATGTAGATCTCATTGCCCTCCACAAAAGCTTCATACTGACCTATGTCCAAATTCCTCATGGATTTTAAGTTATGGAGTGATCAAAATCAAGAAAAGTCACTTTGTTCCAACAGTGAAAATTTCACTAAGTCAGATTTTACCTTACTTTTTACCAAATGTAGGGGGATTTTTCACTTGGATTCAAAAGTGATCAAAACCAAACATATTCAAACAGTTTTTGTATCATGTAAGGGCTTTCCAAAATGACCAAGAACATTACCAAATTCAATTTGAGTCATGAGATATAACATTGGCAAGTTGCCTTGTTGAAATCTGTCAAGGCAAGGCAGATTTTGCATTTTTGCTCGATTTGCCAAAATCAGCCAAATCCAAATGCTCCTATCCACTTGGACACCTCTGAGGATTGAATCTAAAGGGGACAATCACTGAGCCAAGCCTCCAAAGTCTTTGGAACAAGAAATAGCATGTTGAACCTAGAATTGCCAAAATAGGGACAAGACTCCAATTTTGGATTGGAGCATTCAATGGAAGCATCAAGGTGGCATGGAGGGAGCCATTCTCAACTAAATTCAGTCAAGAATTATCCAAGACCAAGGGAACCAGCAGCCTGTGCCCTAACCTCTAGTCAATGGCTAGAGGAGACTTGGATTTTCATTTGCCAGCATTGGCCAAACCTACTCAGCAGTTGCCATTCACTATTCCTTGCAAAACAAACTTGCTCTACTATAAATAGAGCTCAATTGTGATCAGTTTGAGTACACCAAAGCCATCAAACAGATGCTTTCCTCAAAATCTCTTCTTTCACTCCAATTTTGCCTTCTAAGGCAAGTCACTATCGGGTTTTGAGTTTGAGAGCTTTTCCAATCAAACCAATCACTCACACACCTCACATACATCATATAGAAGTGATCCAAACACTCACATAACATCTAGAACACAGATTTCACAAACTCACCAGCCAATTACTCAAGTTCTTTACAGTTTTGCTGTTGAGGTACCATCTTCAGCTCCAAACCATTTCAATCCATTCCAAGCATTCATACACACTCCATGGCACCTAGGGAAGCTATCCAGATCATTGGAATCTAGCTGTAACACCTCCAACACAAATCACGATCACCAGCTGCAAGTGGTAAGCATGAGCTCTTCTAACTCTATGATCCATGCAATTTTTACTGCACAATAATTTGGCCATATGTTCATAATTATGCATGGAATGTTTCCCCTCAATTAATTGCATTGTTTGAATCGTGTATAAAAAATCTTAGCCTTCATGCAGAAATTAGGGTTCTTGAGGATTTTTCATGATTTCTTGTTATATGTTTAATTTAAATGAAATTAAATACCATAGACATGACCGTGAGGTTGAAACGAGTTGATTGGTATGTGGATTGCATGATATGATTAAGTATTCAGTGAGATTGGAGAGAAAATGCAAATCTGGGCAAAACTGAAAAACGTGCGTGTTCTTGCCTTTGTTCTTGGCGCCATTTTCCAATATTTGAATATTTGAATTTTGTGATTTTATTTAATTGATTCAAAAATTAATTTCTCTCTGAGTTTTAATGATTTTGAGTTGATTCTTTTTTTAATAATTCACAAAAATGTTAAAATATTTTATTTTCCCAAAAAATCCCAATAATATTATTTATTTTGTATAATTGATATTTTTGCAAAGAATTAATGTTTTAATTGTTTTTGACATTTAAAATACTTTTTCCACCTTGATTTTGCAACTTTTAATGCTTTCTAATTATTTTGTAGGTCAATACTTAATTTTTGAAGCATTAATCCAAGATCACAATTTGTTTTTCCTATGTTAAACAATTTTGATCATTTTAATTGAATTTTTATTCAATTAAAACACATTTTGAAAACAAATTAGGGTTTTTGGATTAATTCAACCCTCATAAATCATTTTCAAAACACTTTGGGCCTCGAATAGAGTGTAAGACCCAATCCTTTTTTGAACAAATCATTTTTGGGCCTCAGTATATTGTATAAGTCCCGATACCGCCAAAAACAAACGGCGCGATCGTCGCCTTTTCAAAACAAAAAACCTTGGGCCTACCCTCGAGTGGTAAGACCCATTTCTTTTTTCAAAACACTTTGGGACTCTAATACTCTTGTACAGAAAAATTTTTGGGCCTCATTCGTTATATAAGTCCCACTGTACATTTTCGAATAAACGACGCGATCATCGCCAGTTTAAAATTAACCAACTGGGCCTACCCTCGAGTAGTAAGACCCATTTCATTTCTAAAACTTTTTGGGCCTATTGAGAGAGTGTAAGACCCATCCCTTTGTACAGAAAACCTTTTTGGGCCTCAGTCACTTGTATAAGCCCCTCTGTACAAATTCAAACAGTGCACTCACTGATAAAACCTTGGGCCTCTCTTTGAGCTGTAAGCCCCAAATCTTTCTTTTTCAAAGCACTTTCTCCTTTGATTTTGAATATACTGTTGTTTTCAATCTTTCTTTGTTGAACAACTAACCAAACAGCATGGAAGCTCTACAACCGAGTAAGTGGTTATTGCTTTCATTTACCGCTTTTATATACATATAACTGTATTGTGGGGCTGTTTCGCTGTAAGTCTTCTTTCATAATCTCATATCAACTGTGTAATAATAGTATAGATATTTAGAGTTTCCCCGGCAACTACGTCTAGAACTAGGTGACACCGTTTCGTTTATTCGTAGAAATAGACAACTAGATCCCTAATAGGATCACCAGATACAGTCTTCTCTTCGGCTGTTCTCATTAGGAATTGTCAAGAAACTCTATTCCCAGAGATGAATGTATTCTCCGTGAATGGCATCTTTGAGTTTCTTCCAAATTCTCAAACTTTCCTGACTTGATCTATTCCTTGTGAATAGCTTGCCTTGAATTTCTCGGGGTTTGGGGACCCATCGACTTCTTAAAAGCATCGGCCTCCTCTTAGGCATCGTACAAGGACCCACAGGCTTCCTAAAAGCAACCCCGCCTCCTCTTGGGCTTAGTACAAGGACCCTCCGGCTTCTTAGAAGTATTCACAGCCTCCTCTTAGGCTTCGTATAATGATCTCTTCCTCCGGGAATGATAGCCTCCTCTTGGGCTTCGTACAAGGACCGATCGACTTCTTAAAAGCTTCCAGCCTCCTCTTGGGCTTCGTACAAATTATCCCGATGACCTCCTAGAGGTATAGGAACATAACTTAGTCATCTGCATAGAACAGTCCTTTCAAAGAGTCTACTACTGTTTCTCAAAGCATAGTACAAAAGATGAAACTCTAGACATGGACAGTCTAATCTCCTTGAGTTTTCCAGACATTCTCAAGTGACCCCTTCGTTAAATAGGAAGAAAACCTGTAGACTCGGACAGTCTCGATACCCTTCGGATTTCCCACTTCCTTAAAGAACAGGAATAGCCCGGATCCTCGAATCAAATCCTTGAGTACAATGTTGCTCATATAAGAACTGATTTTCTCTTTTAAATCCGCATACTGGACCTGTCACTCAACTGAAACAGTAACCATAGCCTCCTCTTAGGCTTTGTATAATGATCCTTCTCCAGTGAAGCTAGCCTCTCTCTTGGGCTTTATACAATGATTCTCCCCAGCGGAGTCAAACAACATTTAGCCTCTCTCTCGGGATTTGTACGAGACACATAAGAGACTTCCTCGTTGAGTCAATCACCCTTTCGCCTCCATCTCGGGCTTTATACGAGATACAAAAGGGTTCTTATTGAGCCAAACAAATTTGTGCCTCCATCTCGGGCTTCGTACGAGATACAAAAAACTCTCTTGTTGAGTCAAATAGCCTCCATCTCGGGCTTTATACGAGATACCAAAAGACTCCATCGTCGAGTTAAAACCTTTTAGCCTCTCTCTCGGGCTTTGTACGAGACACATATTAGCCTCCTCTTAGGCTTTGTATAAGAAAACCACTGGTTGATCCGATCAACCTTTTAGCATCAAAGCTGTGCCTCGTTCATAGTACACAAACATCAACAACTCCTTCCCCTTCATCTAATCGCTGTAAGCGGCAAGCCTCTGGATTATTTACATCCATGCCACTGTCCCTCTTTTAGTATGAGAAATTCCTAAGGAAAGATGGCATTGCTCTAAACTGAGTTAAAGTCTTCTCCTTCAGGTTAAAATCCCCTATAAAGGAAATTATGGCATTGCCGGATTCACAAATCCCGATTAAAGTAATCCTCCTTTACAGTCAGTCACCCAACAGTTGTGACAAACAGACCCATTTAGAGATGACAAATTCTCTCTAAGGTCAACACCTTCAGCTTCACATCTTGGGCTTTGAACAAGATACAAACTACCTTCAGCTTCACATCTTGGGCTTTGAACAAGATACAAATCACCTTTCGCTTCATGTCTTGGGCTTTGAACAAGACACCAAAACAACCATTTCCTCCCATAGAATAGGAGGAACTACGAACGATCTGTTTTCCCTGTTTCGGTAAACGGGAATACGTAGGCATAAGATTGAAAGAAAAATCTTAGCGAGCACACTAAACAAAAACCCAAAATCTCATACTTTCATACATTCGTCCTAACATTCTAACCGATAGCCTAAAACACCCCTCGTCAACAAAATAACCTAGGAGAAACCCCGAATCTTTGTAGCATCTGTAAACCAACAGTTTTGACTGTTTAATCTCAGTATGCAAGCAGGGTTAGTTGGAGACATCTATTTCCCTTCCTTCATCAGCTTCAATAGGATAAAAAATGAATCGAGCTGTAGTACCAGAGCGATCGTGCTTCGTAACCACATCCAAAAATCACTCGCTACAGAAAAATGGCGACTCTGCTGGGGAAACAGATCGACGCAGGTCTCTTTAGGGATCTTGTTCTCTTTTTGTCCCCTAGGTAGAAACCTTGACGTCACTAGGATCTTAGTTTAAAACACCGTTAGTTTGGAATGAAACCACAGGATGGTAATTCCGCCGGGGAACCCATTTTCTGTCAAGAACTTAGGATTCATAGCTTTAAAGGTCTAGGAGGATTAGGACAAATATATATACTGCTTTTCCTAATTGCTATACGTGTTTATTTTTCTGCTAATGGGAATGCGTGTGATGCTGCATATGGAAAGATTGAGTATACACTTAAGATAAGTGATGGCGACGAGGTCGACCATCAACCTCAGTGGAGGCTGACCAATGCAACCCATTCTCTTACCTAGACAATGGGCCGATTGTGATGTCTGAGAAGCTGAGGAGCCAAACCCTTTTGTAGTGCGGAAACTATCGGGAATAGTTGTTACGCGATACTACCCTTATTTGAGGCTGGTGATCTATTCTCGGTGAATGGCACTTACTCTAAGATCGCTCTACAACTCGCTGGCGATCCGCTTGTTGTTTTGCTTTCCTAGGAGGAGCTGATGATAATGAGTACAGGTACAAAAATCACCCTAGTATAAACCTTTGGGGATGGGTAGAGCCTGGACTTCATGGCAACGACCTTTTGACCCCATGTTTTTCCTATGTTTTTGTGTGCTACATTCATGCATTCATTTAAAAAACATTAAAACATTCAAAAATTTTTTTTCTCTTCTAGTCTCTCTGTTTTTCAAATTAAACTAAGACTGTGATTGCAAATATCAGAGAAAAGGATTGCGCTAATGGATTTCGGTAGAAGGAGAACCCATAGGTATACCTTCAAGGTTCCAAAGCTAGAGGATTTGAGAAGGTTAGCAGGGATGGTCACAAACCAAGAGGCTTTCAGAGCCAAACACGGAGGTCTGCTACTATTAAGAGTCCATGTGATTGAGGGAATCATGGATGCGCTCATTCAGTTTTATGATCCAGTTTATCACTGTTTCACATTCCCGAATTACCAGCTCGCACCAACGCTGGAGGAGTATTCTCATCTGATTGATCTACACATTACTGATCGAGCTCCATTTTCTGGACTGGAAGAAATTCCAAAGAATCAGACCATTGCTAGAGCAATTCATTTGGACGAGTCTGAGGTCAGGACTCACCTAACCACTAAGGGTGGCATCCAAGGTTTGCCAGCCCAGTTCTTGACAAAGAAAGCCCTGTATTTTGCTAGTATAGGGAACGTGACTGCTTTTGAAAGCGTCTTTGTCTTGCTCACCTACGGGTTATTTTTGTTTCCCAACATCAATAACTTTGTCGATATCAACTCCATTAAGGTTTTTCTCATTGGAAACCCTGTGCTGACTTTGCTCGCAGATGCGTATCATTCTGTGCATTTGGGAAATTTGTACATCGGATGGGAGATCACATGCTGTGTACCTTTGCTTTACAAATGGTTTATCTCCCACTTGCCCAAGTCTGCTGCTTTTTGGGATTGCAAGAGTGCCTTACGTTGGTCGCAGAAGATCATGTCTCTTACCAACTCTAACATTGACTAGTGTAATAGGATTTATGATGGAATCAGGATCATTGACCGTTGTGGAAACTTCCCCAACGTACCCCTTATAGGAACTAAGGGAGGAATCAATTACAATCCAGTTCTCGTTCGTCGTCAATTTGGATACCCGATGAGACACGTCCCACGGGGTGTTCATCTGAAAGGTCTTTTCTTCAAGGAAGGAGAAAATGACAGAGCACTAAAGATGGAAATAGTGCACACTTGGAAACACGTTTATAAGAAAGGACGAGAGTCTCTGGGAAAACCAGACTGTGTCTCGGTGGAGCCTTATCTCCATTGGGTACAAACTAGAGCTCTCAAGCTAAAAATTCCTTATCCGCGTCACGGAATTCTTCCGCCGAGAGAATCTGTCATGTACTTCATGACAGAAACTGAAAAGCTTCAGGTTACTCTCAACAAATTTCAAAGGGAGAGGAGGTCTTAGAAGAACAAGTACCGCACCCTTGACATAGAGTGTATCAAAATACAGCAATTACTGAAAGAGAAAGACGCCCTGATTGAAATTTTGGAGCAACATGCTGTAGAGAATCAAGATGACCAAAGGAATTTGCTCGCTCCTTTCACTTGGCAAATGAATGACAACCTGACAACGGCCCAAAAGCCCCGGTCAAAGAAAAGGAAAGTACCAGAATCAGCACCCGATTTCTCTTCAGATAGGACTCGGGACCCATTAGCTTAGGTTTCTATTTCTGCACCTTGTAATCTACTGTATTTCCATTTCTGTAATCCTTTAAATTTCAATAAAAAGGGGTTTCCCCACTGTTTGATATTTGCAATCTAATTGTCGAATTTTATTTTGATTAAACCAAAAAAACAATTAATAGATTCATTGCATTCATCATTCTCACATCGCGTATTCTTCTTACCTACGAATCTCACGTTTGTGTCTCGATTCTAGAGTCAAACTGTCTCATTCGTATAATACTCGGGCCAATCGTCAGAAAAAGATGGATGATCTTGAGGAAGAAAACAGAGAGTTGAAAGAAGAGATCGACGCTCTGAGAGAGGATATGAGAAAGCTTCGTAACGACATGCAAGCCATGACAGAAGCTCAGCTACAAAGAACTGTGATCTCAGAGATCACCTCGACGCCCATAGTGGAGAAGTATGATCCTAGGTATCATATGCCGAAAGATCGTCCTTGGGGCACACCTGTTAACTATATCCCAGAAGGATATGTTCCGCCGATCACTGAAGATCAGAGAATCTCAACAGAAGCCGCTGGGCCTGAAGGTTACAAACTTCGGGAAAGAGAAGATGCCAGGGGCATACTGAAGACTCCTGAAGGTTACAAACTTTGGGAAACGCCAAGATTTACTGCCGTAGTCACGGTACCACACCCTGTGGTGCACACTGTCCCGGAAGGACAGACTCCGCCGATACCTTCTGGTAAAAAGGAAACTATGTTTGATAGAATGGATGAATTCTGGGAACAGTTCCTGGAAATGTAGAAGGAACTGCAAGCCATCCGCGGTCAGGATTTATTTGGAAAGGACGCCGCAGACCTTTTTGTCTGGTCCCCAATGTGAAAGTTCCGCACAAATTCCAGGAGCCCGACTTTGAAAAATACAAGGGTAACTCTTGCCCTCAAAGTCCCTTGGTGATGTACGCTCGGTGAATGTCAACTCAGACGGAGAATCAGGACCTATTGATTCACTACTTTCAAGATAGTTTAACCGGTGCCACACTCAAATGGTACATGGGTTTAAATCGTGCTACGATTAGCACATTCAGAGATCTTGGTACTGCCTTCGTCCAATAATACAAATAAAATTTGGACATAGCACCAGACAGAGATCAACTCAGATCAATGTCACAAAAGGACAAGGAAACCTTTAAGGAGTACGCTCAAAGATGGCGTGAAATTGCCGCTCAGATTTGTCCACCTCTTGAGGAAAAGGAGATGACAAAGATTTTCTTAAAGACCTTAAGCTCATTTTACTATGACCGAATGGTTGCCGGTGCACCCAGTGATTTCACCGAGATGGTGGGCATGGGAGTTCGTCTTGAGGAAGCCGTCCGAGAAGGACGTTTGATAAAAGACGCTGAATCATCAAATAGTACAAAACGATATAGTAGTGCTCTCCCTAAGAAAAAAGAGCAAGATATTGGGAATATCTCTCTCGGAAAGCAAAGGCGACGTTATCAGGCGGTAGCAGCTGTAACTCCTGCCATCAGCCTTGCGCCTATTCCTACGTATCAACCTCAGGTTGCGCAGAGCCAACCTGATCAACAAAGGACACAACAGCCTCTTCAGCAGGCTCATCCTCCATATAACAACAACCGTACAACACGGCCACCAGGATTTGATCCTATACCCGTGTCGTACGCAGAGCTGTTTCCATTACTACTGGCCAAGGGGCGCATCCAGACTAAGTCCCCTCTTACAGTACCGGAAAATCCGCCTTTCTGGTTTAAGGTGGATCAAACTTGCCCTTACCACCAAGGAGGATCAGGGCATAACATAGAGAACTGTCTTAATTTCAAATCGGACGTGCAAAAGCTTGTTAGGAGCGGGCTCTTATCTTTCAAAGATACGAATCCTAATTTTCTCACGAACCCGCTGCCTCAACATGAGAAGGCTGCAGTCAATTTGATAGAAGGAGAGACTAACAATGTCTATCAAATTCACGATGTACTCTTATTGAGGACCAATCTGGTCAAGATGCATTATAGACAGAGTGGATATGGCCATGTGCCACCTCATAATTATCATCAATGTGATGTATGCTCTAAAAATAAACAGGGATGCTCTTTCATATAGGAGGCCCTCCAGCGTCAGATGGATCTTGGATGGATCTAAGACTACCATGATAGGAACCCTTATCAGATAAACATGGTTCAGATCTTTGATATTCGCGTGATGAATACCAACCTGGTAGAGTTACATGCTGAACAGGTCCGACTCAGATTCCTGGTGTCACATAATTATCACAGTTCTAAGTGGGTTGCGAAAACAATCGAGGTTGTACCCTTGTCCAGGAGGCACTTTAGCACTTGTTAAATCACTGGTGGATGCCAATCTATATGGATGAAGATACTCAGCAAATTAGTATCAATAACAGGAATCCTACTCGGTGTCAGAGTCAGGATGTCCGATCAATGGAAGCTAACCTAGTGAGGTTACATTGTATTCAAAGTGGACGTGGCCAGGAGCCACCACATAATTATGACCGTTGTAGCATCAGTTCGGAAAGTAACCAAGGGTGTTACCTTGTGAGAGCAGCTCTTCAGGGTCAGGTGGATCGTGGAGAAATTTGTCCATATCCAGGTTCCGAACCCATCAACTGGACGCCGGATTACCTTGCCGATCAAGTTGAGGATGTTGTCACAATCTCTGGTCATCACAGGACCAGGGATATTTTTTCCATTATCCCTCTACTTAACGAATCTAAAGTTTCCAACAGGGAATAGATCGAGATTACTTACGATGGTCAGAAAAATCAGAAGGTTCCCGTAGTGATCTATCTGCCGGGACCACTACCGTATGAATCAACTAAGGCAATCCCTTACAAATACGGTGCAACGATAATTGAAAATGGAAAGGAAATTCCATTACCCTCCGTCTTAAACATTGCAGACATCAGTCGTGTAACACGGAGTGGTAGAATCTTCAACCGAGGGGTTGGGGAACCTAACAAAGAAAAGGAACTTCAGACGGAAGCTCCTGATCCACCAGTCGGTCAATCCAGTAATCCCGACCTTTTGAAAAACAACGATGAGATGCTGAAGCTCATCCAGAGGAGTGAATACAACATTCTTGATCAACTGTTATAGACTCCTTCAAAGATCTCAGTATTATCACTGTTACTCAGTTCAGAAACGCATAGGGAGGCTCTACAGAAAGTCTTGGAGCAAGCCTTTGTGGAACAAGATGTAATAATCAGGCAGTTCGATAGCATTATCTCTAACATCACTTCCTGCAACAATTTGGGATTTAGTCATGAGGAATTACCTGAAGAGGGTCGTCGTCATAACATGGCGCTCAATATCACAGTTAACTGCCAGGACGATGCTTTAGCCAGCATACTGGTAGACACAGGGTCAGCCCTGAATGTTATGCCGAAGTCCACTTTAATGCAATTATCATTCAAAGGCCCTCCGATGAGAATCAGCGAGGTTGTCGTCAAAGCATCCGACGGATCCAGAAAGGCGGTTATTGGCGAAGTTGATCTTCCCATAACTATTGGTCCTCTCACTTTCCAAGTCACTTTCCAGGTCATGGACATTCGGGCAACTTACAGTTGTTTATTAGGAAGACCTTGGATACATCAGGCTGGAGCGGTTACTTCAACCCTCCACCAAAAACTAAAGTTCGTCAAGAACGATCAACTTGTCACAGTCCGTGGAGAACAAGCCTTGCTTGTGAGTAACTTGTCATCATCTACTTGTGTAGAACCCGAGGAGGTTATTAGAACGCAGTTCCAAGCACTGTCGATGAGCAAGAACAATCAGTTCAAAGAAGGAACTTCCATTTCTTCATGCAACGATGCTATCAAAGCAGTCGAGAGTACCGATACAACAGGATGGGGACAGCTTGTCATTCCTACTAGTAATACAACAAAGAAGGGTCTTGGTTTTTCTGTAACCTGTACCCAGATAGCTGCCAACGATGAAAGTCTTCATCCCCTTCAAAACTTCTTCCACAGTGGAGGTTTCCTTCACCCAGTGTCTCAAGCAGTACATGTTATCAATGAGGAAGATCCCTCTGACACAGATGAAGAATGGAAGTCCTACCTTAGCGAGGATGGTTATATGTCTCAGGAAGAGGTGCCTACGCCATTTTGCTATCCCGCACAGAGTCCGAGATTTATACCACGGTCAGATGTCAAAATGATATATAGAGATTGTGATCCGGAAGGATGTCGTGCTCCACCAAACTCATTAGAGGAAAACACTCTGATGAAAGACAACTTTGACTACAACTACTATGGCCCAATGGATGGTCTGCCAATGTGGCAGCCTTACCCAGGAAACTTGGGGCAAGAGAGTCAGCTGAACAATCAAAATCAGCTGATAGTCATTGAACAGAATACCTGTGTCCCCACCATGTCATGGGATCAACACTCAGGTCATCATGAAACTACTCAACATGAAGATGAATTCGCAACGTTTGCAGGACTTAAATTCATCAACTATGCTTTTCCCGAGGTTAACGTCATCGAGGGAGATGGCTCCTCCAGTTCCAAAGAAGTTTGGGACACTCTAGGAGAACCAAGTGGAAAATACGACTATATGGTCAAGTACACTGCGCCCGAAAGCTCTCGTATCAGGTTCGAAGACATCCAGCCTACTGGATGGGGAGATACAGCTGAGAGCACAAATACTCTGCATAATACAACAGAGGAATCCTCCTACGACAACTCTGCCTGGGAGACAGATTCCAATAATCCTGCTCCACCAGAAATCAGTGTTATTTCTGAAGACAAATCAAAGAAGGTACCAGACTTTGTGATTCACCGAGGAGTTCGCCGCCAATGGGTTGCCATCGAGGTTCCGGAGGTCGTTCATCAGTCAAAGTAATTGCCATCTTTAACCTTTCACCCTGCCCAGGTGAAACTGATGTTTTGATAGGGCTCGCTTTCTGTAAATTTCCCTCTTCACTTCGCCCAAAGCGACAGAGTTTTGTTTTATAGGGCTGTAGTTTCAAGGATCCACTTGTTCATTAATAAAATAACGTCGTTCTGTAATTTCCGAATTAATTGTTGTTTTCTCTTTTTTGCTTTTTCAGAAAATGGTAATCCTAAAAAACAATTTAAAAATAAAAACAAGCAGGAAAATAAAACACTGCACACACTTTTGCATTCTCGCTATCTCTTCTAAACACGAATCGTCATGTCATGCAGATTGCTTGTTTTAAACCCCGTTGAAACGTACAATCCGACGCCTTCTCCCAACTTTGAGTTCCCGGTATTTGGGGCTGAAAAAGAAGTTGACGACGAAATTCCAGAAGAGATCTCCCAAATACTCAGACAAGAGGAAAGGTCTATTGAACCTCACAAAGAGCCGTTGGAAACGGTAAACCTGGGTTCAGAAAAGGAGAGAAAAGAAATCAGGATTGGGGCACTGCTCAGTCCAACTGCCAAAGAGAGTTTGATAAAGCTTCTCAAAGAATTCCCCGATGTATTCGCTTGGTCCTATCAGGATATGCCAGGGTTGGATACCAGCATCGTGGAACATCATTTACCATTGAGATCGGAATGTCCGCCAGTAAAGCAAAGGTTGAGACGCACTCATCCGGACATGGCCATCAAAATCAAAGAAGAGGTACAGAAACAGATTGATGCGGGTTTCCTCGCCACGTCAGAATATCCTCAATGGTTAGCTAATATCGTACCCGTTCCGAAAAAGGACGGAAAGGTCAGAATGTGTGTCGATTACAGGGACTTGAACAAGGCTAGTCCAAAGGACGACTTTCATTTACCACACATTGACATGCTGGTAGATAGTACAGCAAAGTCCAAAGTCTTCTCCTTCATGGATGGATTCTCGGGCTATAATCAGATCAAAATGGCGCCGAAAGACATGGAGAAAACTTCGTTCATCACCCCATGGGGTACCTTTTGTTACAAGGTAATGCCGTTCGGTTTGAAGAACACCGGGGCAACCTATCAAAGGGCCATGACTACTCTGTTTCATGACATGATACACAAAGAAATCGAGGTATATGTCGATGATATGATTGCAAAATCAAAAAACAGAGAGTGAGCACGTTGAACATCTGTCAAAATTGTTCGAACGTTTATGAAAATTCAAGCTCCGCTTGAATCCTAACAAGTGCACCTTCGGTGTCCGTTCAGGGAAACTACTAGGGTCCATCGTCATCCAAAAAGGGATTGAGGTTGATCCTGACAAGGTAAAGGCCATTCAAGAAATGCCTTCTCCGAAAACTGAAAAACAAGTCAGAGGATTCCTGGGACGTCTGAATTACATTTCCAGATTCATATTCCTTATGACCGCCACATGTGCGCCGATTTTCAAATTACTTAAAAAGAACTAAGACTGCATTTGGTCAGAAGACTGCCAAACTGCCTTCGACAGTATCAAGGAATATCTGTTGAATCCTCCGATTCTATCACCTCCAGTGGAAGGAAGACCACTGATCATTTACCTCACAGTTCTAGAGGACTCAATGGGATGTGTACTTGGCCAACAAGATGAAACCAAAAGGAAAGAGTCTTCCATTTACTATTTGAGCAAGAAATTCACCGACTGCAAAACTCGGTACACGATGCTCGAGAAAACTTGCTGTGCTTTGGCTTGGGCAGCCAAACGTCTTCGCCAGTACATGATTCGTCATACTACTTGGTTAATCTCCGAAATGGATCCAATCAAGTACGTCTTCGAAAAACCTGCTCTCACGGGAAGGATTGCCCGTTGGCAGATGCTGTTATTAGAATATGACATAGAGTACCACGCTCAGAAAGCCGTTAAAGGAAGTATTTTAGTCGATCATTTGGCTTATCAACTGATTGACAATCAAGAATCAGTTGGATTTGACTTCCCAGATGAAGATGTCATGTATCTAAAAATGAAGGACTGCGACGAACCGCTACCCAGTGAAGGGCCAGATCCAGGTTCCCAATGGGGACTTATCTTTGACGGAGCAGTTAATCATTATGGAAACGAAATTGGGGCAATCATTATTACCCCTCAGGGGACCCACATTCCTTTCACCGCTCGACTTACGTTCAAGTGTACCAACAACGAGGCCGAATACGAAGCTTGCATCATGGGTCTCGAAGAAGCGATTGATTTAAGGATAAAAAACTTGGACGTATACGGTGACTCAGCCCTGGTTGTCAATCAGATAAAAGGAGATTGGAACACATACCAATCAGGACTGATTCCTTACAAAGATTATGCAAGAAGGTTGTTACCTTTCTTCAACAGAGTTGAGTTTCATCATATCCCTCGTGATGAGAATCACATGGCTGATGCATTAGCCACTATCTCTTTCATGATTAGTGTAGGTCAATGGAACGACTTACCTAAGATCGACATAATGCGTCTTGAAAGGCCCGCTTACATCTTCACGATCGAAGCAGTCATAGACGACAAACCTTGGTATCACGATATCAAATGCTTCCTTCGGAAACAAGAGTACCCACCTGGGGCACTCAGAAAAGACAGGAAAACCCTCAGAAGATTGGCTGGAAACTTCTTCTTGAGCGGTGACACTCTCTATAAGAGAAATTTTGACATGGTCTTGCTCCGATGCGTAGACAGACTAGAAGCAGGCATGCTTATGAAAAAAATTCATAAAGGATCCTTTGCCACTCATGCCAACAGACACACAATGGCGAGAAAAATCCTAAGAGCAGGGTACTATTGGTTGACAATGGAATCCGACTGCTACAAGTACATGAAGAGGTGTCACAAGTGTCAGATATACTCCGACAAAATCCATGTACCGCCATCACATCTCAAAGTTCTTTCTTCCCCGTGGCCTTTTTCCATATGGGAAATCGACATGATTGGCATAATCGAACCTAAGGCTTCAAACGGACATCGGTTCATCTTGGTAGCCATTGACTATTTCACCAAGTGGGTCGAAGCAGCGTCGTACGTGTCATACACCAAATTTTGACCACTAAGATTTCTCATCATTGTGCAAATCATGATCACAATATGGGGGAACCATTCTACCTTGTCAGTCTCCCCAAAGATGGGTGAGCCTGCACTACAATCAAAATTAGGGTTTCAAGCCCTCTCAAAGCTTTAGACAAAGGATCAATCAAGGAATGACATGATCTTCAACTTGTCTAAACCTCTCAAACATCCACAATGGATTAAAAGGACTCCCACTTTAAGGATTAAGCACAAGGCTGCTCCCTTCTAGGTGGATCAAGCTTCAAGATCGACAGTGTCACCAAATTAGGGTTTTGGTCGACCAGGGCCCCCAGATGGAAATTTTCATCTGGGGACAAGCCAATGATCCAAAACATAACCTAATATACTCCATGGAACCTCATGGACCCAATCACCAAGTCAATTTTGCCTCAGGGGATGCATTCATCAAAAATCAGGAATTAGGGTTTCTTGACCTAATTCACCCTTAAGTTGACTTTTAGGGAAAATCATGAACCAAGGCCTCAAGAGAGGGTTTGAGGGTCTCTAATGAACTATATTGATCCATTTGGAACAATGGATTGATCCAAGAAGCTTGAGCAACAAGTCTCAATTTCATCTGCATCACAATTAGGGTTTCGCGAGGAAAGTCAACTGTAACTTTGATTTTTGACCAGGACATGCTCCCAAACCCTAGGACATGAATCAATACACCCTATGACACCCTTGGAACATGTCCATCAAGTTTGATTTAGGTCAAGGACATGATTTCCTGAAGAATTGCACAGTTTGGAATTCATCTGATAAAAAGTCAACTGTGCACAAAAGTCAAGTTTGACTTTTTGAGATTTTTCACCAAAATGGTTTTTTAACCCTAAAATGATGTTTATGTATGATTTGAATCATCATTCATCAAGTAAAATCAAGAAAAGTTGGATAACTTGTAAAAGGGGTAACCATAAAAACTTAGAAAATTTTCTAAGTTAAAAATAAAGTGACAAGGGTACCAACTTTGGAGGATCATAACTCCTAAACCACAAGGCCATTTTTTCTCATCCAAAGATGGATTTGTAGCCCTCATTACCCTCTACAAAAACTTCAACTATACCTAACTCCAATTCATTAAGGATTTTGAGTTATGGAGTGATCAAAATGGCTGAAAAATGAAAATGTCACTTTTTCCAACACTTAGTGAAATTTTCACTAAGTCCAAATCTGTCTTCACTTTTTGCCAAATGTAGGGGGATTTTTCACTTGGATTCAAGAGAGATCAAAACCAAACATGTTCAAACAGTTGTTGTATCATGTAAGGGCTTTCCAAAATGACCAAGAACATTGCCAAATTCCATTTAAGTCATGGGATATGACATTGGAAAGTTGCCTTGCTGAAATCTGTCAAGGCAAGGCAGAATTTGCAACTTTGCTCGATTTGCCAAAATCAGCCAAATTCAAATGATCCTATCCACTTGGACACCTCAGAGGATTGAATCTAAAGGGGACAAATACTGAGCCAAGCCTCCAAAGTCCATGGAACAAGAAATAGCATGTTGAACCTAGAATGGCCAAAATAGGGACAAGACTTCAAATTTGGATTAGAGCATTCAATGGAAGCATCAAGGTGGCATGGACTGAGCCATTCTCATATGAAATCAGTCAAGACTTATCCAAGACCAAGGGAACGAAAGCTCTGTGCCCTAACCTCTAGTCAATGGCTAGAGGAGACTTGAAATTCCATTGGCCAACATTGAACAAACACCTGCTGCAGTTGCCATTCACTGTGGATCCCAAAACAAACTTGCTCTACTATAAATAGAGCTCAATTGTGATCAGTTTGAGTACACCAAAGCCATCTAACAGATGCTTTCCTCAAAATCTCTTTCTCTTGGGAAAAATGCCTTTCTTAGCAAGGTAGCTATCGGGTTTTGAGTTTGAGAGCTTTTCCAATCAAACCAATCACTCACACACCTCACATACATCACATATGAGCTGATCAAACACTTAAACAACAACTGGAACACTGATTTCTCAGAATCACCAGTCAATTGCTCAAGGTTTTAACCAAAATGCAGTTGAGATGCCATGAAGTGATCCAGCCAATTTCAATCAAGTCCAAGCATTCAAACACAATCCATAGGGTGTAGGGAAGCTGTTCAGATCATCACCACTCATCTGTAACACCTCCAAATCAAAAATCACATTGCACTTGCTGTCACGGCCTAGAGGTAAGCACATACTTGGTCATCTCTCAATCCATGCATATTTCCTCGCACAATAATTTGGCCATATGTTCATAATCATGCATGGAATGTTTTCCCTCAATTAATTGCATTGTTTGAATCGTGTATCAAAAATCCTAGCCTTCATGCAAAAATTAGGGTTCTTGAGGATTTTTCATGATTTCTTGTTGTATGTTTAATTTAAATGAAATTAATTGACATAAACATGATCGTGAGGTTGAGACGAGCATAATGATATGTGGATTGCATGATATGATTACGTATTCAGTGAGATTGGATGGAAAACGCAAATTAGCCAAACCCAGAAAAACGCGCGTGTTCTTGCTTGTGTTCTTGGCGCCTTTTTCACAAATTTGAATATTTGAATTTTGTGATTTTGTTTAATTGATTCAAAAATTAATTTCTCTCTGAGTTTTAATGATTTTGAGTTGATTCTTTTTTTAACAATTCACAAAAATGTTAAAATATTTTATTTTGTCAAAAAATCCCAAAAATATTATTTATTTCATATAATTGATATTTTTGTAAAGAATTAATATTTTAATTGTTTTTGACATTTAAAATATTTTTTCTACATTGATTTTGCAACTTTTAATGCTTTCTAATTATTTTGTAGGTCAATACTTAATTTTTGAAGCATTAATCCAAGATCACAATTTGTTTTTCATATGATAAACAATTTTGATCATTTTAATTGAATTTTTATTCAATTAAATACATTTTTGAAAACAAATTAGGGTTTTTGGATTAATTCAACCCTCATAAATCATTTTCAAAACACTGGGGCCTCTAATAGAGTGTAAGTCCCAATCCTTTTTTTTGACCAAATCATTTTTGGGCCTCACTTATTGTATAAGTCCCGATACCGTAAAAAACAAACGGCGCGATCGTCGCCTTTTCAAAATAACCATGGGCATCTCCTTGAGCTATAAGACCCATTCAAAACACTTTGGGCCTCTATTAGAGTGTAAGACCCAACCCCCTTTTAACCAAAACATTTTGGGCCTCACTTATTGTATAAGTCCCTCTGCGTTAAAAGAAAACCTCGGCGCGATCCCCATTTTAAACGAAAAAAATCATCTGGGCCCACCCTCGTGTTATAAGCCCCACTCTTTTTCTTTAAAACTTTTTGGGCCTCTTGAAAGAGTGTAAGACCCATCCCTTTGTGCAGAAAACCTTTTTGGGCCTCAGTCACTTGTATAAGTCCCTCTGTACGAATTCAAACAGTGCGCTCACTGATAAAACCCTTGGCCTCTCCTTGAGCTGTAAGCCCCAAATCTTTCTTTTTCAAAGCACTTTCTCCTTTGATTTTGAAATATACTGTTGTTTTCAATCTTTCTTTGTTGAACAACTAACCAAACAGCATGGAAGCTCTACAACCGAGTAAGTGTTTATACGCTTTCATTTACCGCTTTCCTATACATATAACTGTATTGTGGGGCTGTTTCACTGTAAGTCTTCTTTCATAAACTCATATCAACTGTGTAATAATAGTATAGATATTTCGAGTTTCCCCGGCAACTACGTCTAGAACTAGGTGACGCCGTTTCGTTTAGAAATAGACAACTAGATCCCCAATAGGATCACCAGATACAGTCTTCTCTTCGGCTGTCCTCATTAGGAACTGTCAAGAAACTCTACTCCCCAAGATGAATGTATTATCCGTGAATGGCATCTTTGAGTTTCTTCCAAATTCTCGAACTTTCCTGACTTGATCTATTCCTTGTGAATAGCTTGCCTTGAATTTCTCAGGGTTTGGGGACCCACGGGCTTCTTAAAAGCATCGGCCTTCTCTTGGGCATCGTACAAGGACCCACGGGCTTCCTAAAAGCAACCCCGCCTCCTCTCGGGCTTAGTACAAGGACCCTACGACTTCTTAGAAGTATTCACAGCCTCCTCTTAGGCTTCGTATAATGATCTCTTCCTTTGGGAATGATAGCCTTCTCTTGGGCTTCGTACAAGCACCGATCGGCTTCTTAAAAGTTTCCAGCCTCCTCTTGGGCTTCGTACAAATTGTCCCGACGACCTCCTAGAGGTATAGGAACAGAACCTAGTCATCCTCAACAGTCCTTTCAAAGAGTCTACTACTGTTTCTCAAAGCATAGTACAAAAGATGAAACTCTAGACTTGGACAGTCTAATCTCCTTGAGTCTCAAAGACATTCTCAAGTGACCCCTTCGTTAAATAGGAAGAAAACCCGCAGACTCGGACAGTCTCAATACCCTTCGGATTTCCCGCTTCCTTAAAGAACAGGAATAACCCGGATCCTTGAATCAAATCCATGAGTACAGTGTTACTCATATAAGAACTGATTTTCTCTTTCAAAATCAGTATACTGGACCTGTCACTCAACTGAAACAGTAACCATAGCCTCCTCTTAGGCTTTGTATAATGATCCTTCTTCAATGAAGTTAGCCTCCTCTTGGGCTTTGTACAATGATTCTCCCCAGCGGAGTCAAACAACGTTTAGTCTCTCTCTCGGGCTTTGTACGAGACACATAAGAGACTTCCGCGTTGAGTCAATCACCCTTTTAGCCTCCATCTCGGGCTTTGTACGAGATACAAAAGGGTTCTTATTGAGCCAAACAAACAATAGCCTCCATCTCAGGCATTATACGAGATACCCAAAAGACTTCATCATTGAGTCAAAACCTTTTAGCCTCTCTCTCGGGCTTTGTACGAGACACATATTAGCCTCCTCTTAGGCTTTGTATAAGAAAAACACTGGTTGATCCAATCAACCTTTTAGCATCAAAGTTGTGCCTCGTTCACAGTACACAAACATCAACAACTCCTTTCCCTTCATCTAATCGCTGTAAGCGGCAAGGCTCTGGATCATCTACATCCATGCCACTGTCCCTCTTTTAGCATGAAAAATTCCTAAGGAAAGATAGCATTGCTCTACACTGAGTTAAAGTCTTCTCCTTCAGGTTAAAACCCCCTATAAAGGAAATTATGGCATTGCTAGGATCCACGTATCCCGGTTAAAGTAATTCTCCTTTATAACCAGTCACCCAATAGTTGTGACAGACAAACCCTTCTTTAGAGATGACAAATTCTCTCTAAAGTCGAGGTCCTTCCGTTTCACGTCTTGGGCTTTGAACAAGACACAAATAAGACTCTTCAGCTTCATATCTTAGGCTTTGAACAAGATATAAACTACCTTTCGCTTCACGTCTTGGGCTTTGAACAAGACACCAAAAACACCCATTTCCTCCCATAGAATAGGAGGAACTACGAACGCTCTGATTTCCCTGTTTCGGTAAACGGGAATACGTAAGCATAAGATTGAAAGAAAAATCTTAGCGAGCACACTAAACAAAAAAAACCAAATCCCATACTCTCACATTCAAAAGCATCAGTCCTAACATCCTAATCCTTGTTCCCCGCCAGAAACCTTCTGCCTAGATAAGAACCAGTATTGGCGAAAATACAAATAACCAGTACAAAGGCCCCCCCACATTGATAGCATTCGTAACCTAACAAACCGCTGTTTAAACTCAGTATGCAAAGCAGGGTTAATTGGAGACATCTATTTCCCTTCCTTATTCAGCTCACAATAGGATAAAAAATGAATCGACCTGTAGTTTAAGCTCAAACCGCAGAGAGCGACCAGCGCTTAAGAACCGCGTCCAAAATCGCTCGCTACAGAAAAATAACGCCCACCGTGGGGCCCTTCAAAATTAGATCTAGGCACGGTCTTCCTTTTCACCTTTTGTGTGAAATACCACAGATTGGGGCTTCCGCCGTGGAACCCATTTATGTCAGGAACTTAGGATCCTTAGCTTCAAAGGTCTAGGATGTTTAAGATAAATATATATACTGCTTTTCCTAATTGCTATACATGTTTATTTTTCTGCTAATGGGAATGCGGGTGATGCCGTATGTGGAAAGATTGAGTATACACTTAAGATAAGTGATGGCGACGGGGTCGACCATCAACCTCAGTGGAGGCTGACCAACGCAACCCATTCTCTCACCCAGACAATGGGCCAGTTGTTGAGGCTGGTGATCTATTCTCGGTGAATGGCACTTACTCTAAGATTGCTCTACAACTCGCTGGCGATCCGCTTGTTGTTTTGCTTTCCTGGGAGGAGCTGATGATAATGAGTACAGGTACAAAAATCACCCTAGTATAAACCTTTGGGGATGGGTAGAGCCTTGACTTCGTGACAACGACCCTTTGACCCCATGTTTTTTCTATGTTTTTGTGTGCTGCATTCATGCATTCATCTAAAAAACATTAAAACATTCAAAAAAAAAACTTCTCTTCTAGTCTCTCTGTTTTTCAAGTTAAACTAAGACTGTGATTTCGGTAGAAGGAGAACTCATAAGTATACCTTCAAAGTTCCGAAGCTAGAGGATTTGAGAAGGTTGGCGAGGATGATCACTAACCCTAAGGCTTTCAGAGCCAAGCACGGAGGTCTGCTACCACTGTTAAGAGTCCACGTGATTGAATCATGGATGCGCTCATTCAGTTCTACGATCCGGTTTATCATTGTTTTACATTCCCGGATTACCAGCTAGCACCAATGCTGGAGGAGTATTCTCATCTGACTGATCTACATATCACTGATCGAGCTCCATTTTCTGGACTGGAAGAAATTCCAAAGAATCAGACCATTGCAAGAGCAATTCATTTGGACGAGTCTGAGGTCAGGACTCACCTAATTACCAAGGGTGGCATCCAAGGTTTGCCAGCCCAGTTCTTGACGAAGAAAGCCCTGTATTTTGCCAGTATAGGAAATATGACTGCTTTTGAAAGCATCTTTGTCTTGCCCATCTACGGGTTATTTTTGTTTCCCAACATTAATAACTTCGCCGATATCAATGCTATTAAGGTTTTTCTCATTGGAAACCCTGTGCCGACTTTGCTCGCAGATGCGTATCATTCTATACACTTGGGAAATTTGAACAGTGGAGGGGAGATCACATGTTGTGTACCTCTGCTTTATAAATGGTTTATTTCCCACTTGCCCAAGTCTGCTGCTTTTTGGGATTGTAAGAGTGCCTTACGTTGGTCACAGAAGATCATGTCTCTTACCGACTCTGATATAGATTGATGTAATAAGATTTATGAGGGAATCAGGATCATTGATCGTTGTGGAAACTTCCCCAACGTACCCCTCATAGGAACTAAAGGAGGAATCAACTACTATCCGGTATTGGTTCGCCGTCAATTTGGATACCCGATGAGACACATCCCACGGGGTGTTCATCTGGAAGGTCTTTTCTTCAAAGAAGGAGAAAATGACAAAGTACTAAAGATGGAAATAGTGCACGCTTGGAAACGCGTTCTTAAGAAAGGACGAGAGTCTCTGGGAAAACCGGACTGTGTCTCTGTGGAGCCTTATCTCCATTGGGTACAAACTAGAGCTCTCAAGCTAAATATGCCTTATCCTCGTTACAGAATTCTTCCGCCAAAGGAATCTGTCATGTACTTCATGACGGAAACTGAAAAGCTTCAGGTTACTCTCAACAAAGTTCAAAAGGAGAGGAGGTATTGGAAGAACAAGTACCGCACCCTCGATATAGAGTGCATCAAAATACAGCAATTACTGAAAGAGAAAGATGCTCTGATTGAAATTTTGGAGCAACATGCTGTAGAAAATCAAGATGACCAAAGGAATTTGCTCACTCCTTTCACTTGGCAAAGGAATGACAACCCGACAACGGCTCCAGAGCCCCGGTCAAAGAAAAGGAAAGTACCAGAATCAGCACCCGATTTCTCTTCAGAGAGGACTCGGGACCCATTAGCTTAGGTTTCTGTTTCTGCACCTTGTAATCTACTGTATTTCCATTTCTGTAATCCTTTGAATTCATTAAAAAGGGGTTTCCCCACCGTTCGATATTTGCAATCTAATTGTTGAAGTTTATTTTGATTAAACCAAAAAAAAAAAAATAATATAATCACTGCATTCATCATTCTCACATCGCGTATTCTTCTTACCTACGAATCTCACGTTTGTGTCTCGATTCTAGAGTCAAATGTCTCATTCGTACAATACTCGGGCCAATCGTCAGAAAAGGATGGATGATCTTGAGGAAGAAAACAGATAGTTGAAAGAAGAGATCGATGCTCTAAGAGAGGATATGAGAAAGCTTCGTAACGACATGCAAGCCATGGCAGAAGCTCAGCTACAAAGAACTGTGATCTCAGAGATCACCTCGACGCCCATCGTGGAGAAGTATGATCCTAGGTATCAGATGCCGAAAGATCGTCCTTGGGGCATGCCTGTTAACTATATCCTGGAAGGATATGTTCCGCCGATCGCTGAAGATCAGGGAATCACAACAGAAGCCGCTGGGCCTGAAGGTTACAAACTTCGGGAAAGCGAAGATGCTAGGAGCATACTGAAGACTCTTGAAGGTTACAAACTTCGGGAAACACCAAGATTTACTGCCGTAGTCACGGTACCACCCCCTGTGGTGCACACCGTCCCAGAAGGACAGATTCCACCAACACCTTCTGGTAAGAAGGAAACTATGTTCGATAGAATGGATGAATTCCAGGAACAGTTCCTGGAAATGCAGAAGGAACTGCAAGCCATTCACGGTCAGGATCTATTTGGAAAGGATGCCACAGATCTCTGCTTGGTCCCCAATGTGAAAGTCCCGCACAAGTTCCAAGTGCCTGACTTTGAAAAGTACAAGGGTAACTCTTGCCCTCAGAGCCATCTGGTGATGTACGCTCGGCGGATGTCAGCTCAGACGGAGAATCAGGACCTACTGATTCACTACTTTCAGGATAGTTTAACCGGTGCCGCACTCAAATGGTACATGGGTTTAAACCGTACTACGATCAGTACATTCAGAGATCTTGGTACTGCCTTCGTCCAACAATACAAATACAATTTGGACATGGCACCCGACAGAGATCAACTCAGATCAATGTCGCAAAAGGACAAGGAAACCTTTAAGGAGTATGCTCAAAGGTGGCGTGAAATTGCCGTTCAAATTTGTCCGCCTCTTGAGGAAAAAGAGATGACAAAGATCTTCTTAAAGACCTTAAACTTGTTTTACTATGACCGAATGGTTGCCAGTGCACCCAGTGATTTCACCGAAATGGTCGGCATGGGTGTACATCTTGAGGAAGCCGTCCGAGAAGGACGTTTGGTGAAAGACACTGGATCGACGAGCGGTACTAAAAAATATGGTAATTCTCTCCCTAAGATAAAAGAGCAAGATATTGGGAATATCTCTCTCAGAAAGCAAAGGCGTCGATATCAACCAGTAGCGGCTGTAACTCCTGCTATTGGTCCTGCGCCTATTCCTACGTATCAACCTCAGGTTGCGCCGAGCCAAACTGATCAGCAAAGGATGCACCAGCCTCTTCAGCAGGCTCATCCCCAATACAACAACAATCTCACAACACGGTCGCCAGGATTTGATCCTATACCCATGACGTACGCAGAGCTATTTCCATTACTACTAGCCAAGGGGCACATCCAGACTAAGTCCCCTCTTACAGTATCGGAAAATCCACCTTTTTGGTTTAAGGTGGATCAGACGTGCCCTTATCATCAAGGAGGTCCAGGGCATAACATAAAGACTTGTCTCAATTTCAAGTCTGACGTACAAAAGCTTGTTAGGAGCGGGCTCTTATCTTTCAAAGATACGAATCCTAATGTTCTCACGAACCTGCTGCCTCTACATGAGAAAGCTGCAGTCAATTTGATAGAGGAAGAGACTAACAATGTCTATCAAATTCACGATGTACTCTTGTTAAAGACCAATCTGGTCAAGATGCATTGCAGACAGAGTGGATATGGCCATGTGCCACCTCATAACTATCACCAGTGTGATATCTGCTCTAAGAGTAACCAGGGATGTTCTGTGGTGCAAGCAGCTCTACAGGAACAAATGGATCTCGGATGGATCCAAGAGCACCGAGTTTGTGGAGTTAACATGGTCTATACGAATTCTAACGTCATTCAGAACCACGACATCCGTGTGATGAATGCCAATCTGGTGGCGATGCACTCAAGGCAAAGCCAGTATCACAATCTGCCACGGCACGATTACAATTCCTGTCTGACTTGCTCGGTAAACAAACAGGGATGCTCTGTCATACAAGAGGCCCTCCAGCGTCAGATGGATCTTGGATGGATCTTAGACTACCATGATAGGAATCCCTATCAGATCAATATGGTTCAAATCTTTGACATTCGCGTGTTGAATACCAACTTGGTAGAGTTACATGCTGAGCAGGTCCGACTCATATTCTTAATATCACATGACTATCAAAGCTGTAAAGCGGGTTGCGAAAATGATCTAGGTTGTACCCTTGTCCAGGAGGCACTTCAGCACTTGTTAAATCACTGGTGGATGCCAATTTACATGGATGAAGATACTCAGCAAATTAGTATCAGTAACAGGAATCCTACTCGGCGTCAGAGTCAGGATGTCCGATCAGTGGAAGCTAACCTAGTGAGGTTACATTGTATTCAAAGTGGGCATGGCCAGGTGCCACCACACAATTATGACCGTTGTAGCGTCTGTTCGGAAAGTAACCAAGGGTACTACCTTGTGTGAGCAGCTCTCCAGGGTCAGGTGGATCGTGGAGAGATTCGTCCATATTCGGGTTCTGGACCCATCAACTGGACACCGAATTACCTTGCCAATCAAGTTGAGGATGTTGTCATAATTTCTGGTCATCACAGGACCAGAGATGTTTTTGCCATCATCCCTCTACTTGACGAATCTAAAGTTCCCAACCAGGAACGGATCGAGATTACTTACAATGGTCAGAAAAATCAAAAAGTTCCCATAGTCATATATCTACCGGGACCACTACCGTATGAATCAACTAAGGCTATCCCTTACAAATATGGTGCAACGGCAATTGAGAATGGAAAGGAAATTCCATTACCCTCCGTCGTGAATATTGCAGACATCTGTCGTGTAACACGGAGCGGTCGAATCTTCAACCGAGGAGTTGGAGAACCTAACAAGGAAAAGGAACTTCAGACAGAAGCTCCTGATCCATCGGTCGGTCAATCCAGTAATCCCGACCTTTCAAAAAATGATGAGATGCTAAAGCTCATCCAAAGGAGTGAATACAACATTGTTGATCAACTGTTACAAACTCCTTCAAAGATCTCGGTATTATCACTGTTACTCAGTTCAGAAGCGCATAGGGAGGCTCTACAGAAAGTCTTGGAGCAAGCCTTTGTGGAACAGGATGTAACAATCAGACAGTTCAATAGTATTGTCTCTAACATCACTTCCTGCAATAATTTGGGATTTAGTGATGAGGAATTACCCGAAGAGGGTCGCCGTCATAACATGGCGCTCAATATCACAGTTAACTGCCAGGACGATGCTTTAGCCAGCGTACTGGTAGACACAGGGTCAGCCCTGAATGTTATGCTGAAGTCTACTTTGATGCAGTTATCATTCAAAGGCTCTCCGATGAGAACAAGCGAGGTTGTCGTCAAAGCATTCGACGGATCCAGAAAAATAGTTATCGGCGAAGTTGATCTTCCCATAACTATCGGTCCTCACACTTTCCAGGTCACTTTCCAGGTCATGGACATCCGGGCAACATACAGTTGTTTATTAGGAAGACCTTGGATACATCAGGCTGGAGCGGTTACTTCAACCCTCCACCAAAAGCTAAAGTTCGTTAAGAACAATCAACTTATCACAATTTGTGGAGAACAGGCCTTGCTTGTGAGCAACTTGTCATCATCTACTGGTATAGAACTCGAGGAGGTTATTGGAACTCAGTTCCAAGCACTGTCGGTGAGCAAGGACAATCATTTCAAAGAAGGAGCTTCGATTTCTTCATACAACGATGCTATCAAAGTGGTCGAGAGTACCGATACAAAAGGATGGGGACAGCTTGTCATTCCTGTTGACAATAAAACAAAGAAGGGTCTTGGTTTTTCTGCAACCTGTACCCAGACAGCCGCCAACGACGAAAGTCTTCATCCCCTTCAAAACTTCTTCCACAGTGGATGTTTCCTTCACCCGGTGTCTCAGACAGTTCATGCTATCAATGAGGAAGATCCCTCTGACACAGATGAAGAATGGAAGTCCTACCTTAACGAGGACGGTTATATGTCTCAGGAAGAGGTGCCTATGCCTTTTTGCTTTCCTACAGAAAGTCCGAGATTTATACCAAGATTAGATGTCGAAATGATATATGGAGATTGTGATCCGGAAGGATGCCGTGCTCCGCCAAATTCATTAGAGGAAGACACTTCGATGAAAGACAATTTTGACTACAACTACTATGGCTCAATGGATGGTCTGCCAATGTGGCAACCTTACCCAAGAAACTTGGGGCAAGAAAGTCAGCCGAGTAATGAAACTCAGTTGACCGTCATTGAACAGAATACCTGTGTCCCCACCATGTAATGGGATCAACACTCAGGTCATTCAGAGATTACTCAACATAAAGATGAATTCGCAACGTTCGCAGGACTTGAATTCATCAACTATGCTTTTCCCGAGGTCAACGTCATCGAGAAGGATGACTCCTCCAGTTCTAAAGAGGTGTGGGACACCCTAGGACAACCAAGTGGAAAATACGACTTTATGGTCAGGTACACCGCTCCCGAAAGCTCTCGTATCAGGTTCGAAGACATCCAACCAACTAGATGGGGAGATACAGCTGAGAGCACCAATGCTATGCAAAATACAACTGAGGAATTCTCCTACGACAACTCTGCCTGGGAAACAGATTCCAATGATCCTGCTCCACCAGAAATCAACGTCATTTTTGAAGACAAATCAAGGAAGGTGCCAGACTTTGTGATTCACCGAGGAGTTCGCCGCCAATGGGTTGCCGTCGAGGTTCCGAAGGTCATTCATCAGTCAAAGTAATTACCATCTTTAACCTTTCACCCCGCCCAGGTGAAACGGATGTTTTGATAGGGCTCGCTTTCTGTAAAATTTCCCTCTTCGCTTTGCCCGAAGCGACAGAGTTTTGTTTTATAGGGCTGTAGTTTCAAGGTTCGACTTGTTCATTAATAAAATAACGTCGTTCTGTAATTTCCGCATTAATTGCTGTTTTCTCTTTTCGTTTTTTTTCAGAAAATGGTAATCCTAAAAAATAATTCAGTAATAAAAGCAAGCAGTAATAAAAATAAAACACTGCACACACTTGCATTTTTCTCTATCTCTTCTAAACACGAATCATATCGTCATGCAGATTGCTTGTTTTAAACCCAGTTGAAACATACGATCCGATGCCTTCACCCAACTTTGAGTTCCCGGTATTCGAGGCTAAAGAAGAAAATGACAACGAAATTCCAGAAGAGATCTCCCGATTACTCAGACAAGAGGAAAGGTCCATTGAACCTCACAAAGAACCGTTGGAAGCGGTAAACTTGGGTTCAGAGCAAGAGAGAAAAGAAATTAGGATCGGAGCACTGCTCAGTCCAACTGCCAGAGAGGGTTTGATAAAGCTTCTCAGAGAATTCCCCAATGTATTCGCTTGGTCCTATCAGGATATGCCAGGGTTGGATACCAGCATCGTGGAACATCACTTACCATTGAGATCGGAATGTCCGCCAGTAAAGCAAAGGTTGAGACGCACTCACCCGGATATGGCCATCAAGATCAAAGAGGAGGTGCAGAAACAGATTGACGCAGGTTTCCTCGCTACATCTGAATATCCTCAATGGTTAGCCAACATAGTACCTGTTCCCAAAAAGGACGGAAAAGTCAGAATTCAGATCCAAAGGACGACATTGACATGCTAGTAGACAGCACAACAAAGTTCAAAATTTTCTCCTTCATGGATGGATTCTCGGGCTATAACCAGATCAAAATGGCGCCGAAAGACATGGAAAAAACTTCGTTCATTACCCCATGGGGTACCTTTTGTTATAAGGTAATGCCGTTCGGTTTGAAGAACGTCGGGGCAACCTATCAAAGGGCCATGACTACTCTGTTTCATGACATGATACACAAAGAAATCGAAGTGTATATCGATGATATGATTGCAAAATCAAAAACAGAGAGTGAGCACGCTGAACATCTGTCAAAATTGTTCGAACGTTTAAGAAAATTCAAGCTCCGCTTGAATCCCAACAAGTGCACCTTCGGTGTCCGTTCAGGGAAACTACTAGGGTTCATCGTCAGCCAGAAAGGAATTGAAGTTGATCCTGACAAGGTCAAGGCCATTCAAGAAATGCCTTCTCCGAAAACTAAAAAACAAGTCAGAGGATTCCTGGGACGTTTGAACTACATCTCCAGATTCATATTCCTCATGACCGCCACTTGTGCGCCGATCTTCAAATTACTGAAAAAGAACCAGGATTGCATTTGGTCAGAAGATTGCCAAACCGCCTTCGACAGTATTAAGGAATATCTGTTGAATCCACCGATTCTATCACCTCCAGTGGAAGGAAGACCACTGATCATTTACCTCACAGTTCTGGAGGACTCAATGGGATGTGTACTTGGCCAACAAGACGAAACCAAATGGAAAGAGTCTGCCATTTGCTATCTAAGCAAGAAATTCACTGACTGCGAGACTCGGTACACGATGCTCGAGAAAACTTGTTGTGCTTTGGCTTGGGCAGCCAAACGTCTTCGCCAGTACATGATTCGTCATACTACTTGGTTGGTCTCCGAGATGGATCCAATCAAGTACGTTTTCGAAAAACCTGCTCTCACGGGAAGAATTGCCCGTTGGCAGATGCTGTTATCAGAATATGACATAGAGTATCACGCTCAGAAAGCTGTTAAAGGAAGTATTTTAGCCGATCATTTGGCTCATCAACCGATTGACGATCAAGAATCAATCGGGTTTGACTTCCCAGACGAAGATGTCATGTATCTAAAAATGAAAGATTGTGATGAACCGCTACCCAGTGAAGGGCCAGAACCAGGTTCCCAGTGGGGACTTATCTTTGACGGAGTAGTTAATCATTATGGAAATGGAATTGGGGCAATCATTGTTACCCCTCAGGGTACCCACATTCCTTTCACTGCCAGACTTACGTTCAAATGTACGAACAACGAGGCCGAATACGAAGCTTGTATTATGGGTCTCGAAGAAGCGATTGATTTAAGGATCAAAAACTTTGACGTATACGACGATTCAGCTTTGGTCATCAATCAGATAAAAGGAGATTGGAACACATACCAATCAGGATTGATTCCTTACAAAGACTACGCAAGAAGGTTGCTACCATTCTTCGACAGAGTTGAGTTTCATCACATCCCTCATGATGAGAATCACATGGCTGATGCATTAGCCATTATCTCTTCCATGATTAGTGTAGGTCAATGGAATGACATACCTAAGATCGACATAATGCGCCTTGAAAGGCCCGCTTACGTCTTCACGATTGAAGCAGTCATAGACGACAAACCTTGGTATCACGATATCAAATGCTTCCTTCAGAAATAAGAGTACCCACCTGGGGCATCCAGGAAAGACAGAAAAACCCTCAGAAGATTAGCTGGAAGCTTCTTCCTGAGCGGCGATACACTTTATAAGAGAAATTTCGACATGGTCTTGCTCTGATGCGTCGACAAACCAGAAGCGGACATGCATATGAAAGAAATTCATGAAGGATCATTTGGCACTCATGCCAACGGACACACAATGGCGAGAAAAATTCTGAGAGCAGGGTACTATTGGTTGACCATGGAATCCGATTGCTACAAGTACATGAGGAGGTGTCACAAGTGTCAGATATACTCCGATAAAATTCATGTACCGCCATCACATCTCAAAGTTCTTTCTTCCCCATGGCCTTTTTCCATATGGGGAATCGACATGATTGGCATGATTGAGCCTAAGGCTTCAAACGAACATCGGTTCATCCTTGTAGCCATTGACTATTTCACCAAATGGGTCGAAGCAGCGTCATTCGCCAATGTAACCCGACAAGTGGTGGTCCGATTTATCAAAAACAATATCATCTGCCGTTATGGTGTTCCGAGCCAAATCATTACTGATAATGGATCCAACTTGAACAATAAGATGATGAAAGAGTTGTGTGCTGAGTTCAAGATCGAACACCATAACTCATCTCCCTACCGACCCAAAATGAACGGAGGGGTAGAAGCGGCTAACAAGAACATCAAGAAGATTGTTCAAAAGATGGTTGTAACCTACAAAGACTGGCACGAGATGCTACCCTTTGCTCTTCACAGTTATCGCACATCTGTCCGTACTTCAACAGGGGCAACCCCTTTCTCTCTAGTATATGGCATGAAAGTAGTGCTCCCCATAGAAGTAGAGATCCCATCAATCCGGGTATTGATGGAAGCAAAGCTCACCGAAGTTGAATGGTGTCAAATTCGACACGACGAACTGAATCTGATCGAAGAGAAGCGAATCACGGCGCTATGCCACGGTCAGTTGTATCAACAGAGAATGTAGAAGGCGTTCGACAAAAAGGTCCGACCTCGTGTCTTCAGGAAAGGAGACCTCGTGCTAAAGAAGATACAATCATTTCTCACTGACTCTCGGGGCAAGTGGACCCCGAATTATGATGGCCCCTATGTGGTCACGAAAGCTTTCTCAGGCGGCGCCTTGAGACTTGCAACCATGGACGGAGAGGAATTTGCCTACCCCACAAATGTTGATGTAGTCAAGAAATACTTCGCCTAAAAAAAAACATCTCGGTGGATTGAAAACCCGAAAGGGCGGTCCAGGCAAAAATTAGAGACATGAAAAAAGTCATCCCGATGGATTGGAAACATCATAGTACAATCCAGGCAAAAATTAGGGATAATGGCAAGTAACTATGTTCAACAGAGGCAAGTCCCTCAGCAGCAGCAGTTACATCATCTGTCAGAAAACTCCAGTCAAGGTCATCTTCGACAGAAGCTCAAGATGCCCAGAATTCAAAGTTGGTAGAAGAATGGTGGTCGTTATGTTTCAACGTAGCCCTTTTCCCTGTAAATTACCATTTTCAAACTTTGTATATACTCTTTGGAATCACGCGTTTGGCTGATTTCCATCCTATCAATAAAATTTGAGCCCTTGTGCTTTTGTTTGTAATTCTTATTTATTTTAGCTTCACAGAACGACGTTGTTAACATGATTAACGATTCTTGAAATAAAACAAAAATGAATTTACTTGTTAAAAATTTTTCTGCTTTTAAAATAGAGATGGCAATTTCTTTTGACTGTTAAACATCGAAAGAACATCAATCGCGTCTCCAAAGGTGTTCGAACCTCGAAGTGCAGAATCAAAGTACTTCTTCTAGGCCCAGTATGCCTGAATGAAGGGATCAACTGTGTCAGAGACCTTGGTTCATATGACACACCTCGGCCGAGTTCTTATCTCCTAAGCCCGATCAGCGATATTCCCCGCAGGGACTATCTCTCCTAAGCAAGGTGGACTTGCTATTTTGAACCAACGATATTTCTATACGCCCCGCGATGGCCGAGTATCCAGTCATGTTCACCCGTCAGTTTGTATGTCGCGTCAGTTTTGTCCGCATAAACATACATACATCATGCATTTTTTATTAGCACTCACATTTCATATTGCATCACTATCACTCTAGTCGGTCTTGTCCCCTAGTGATAGAAGTTCTCTCAATCGAGTTGTCAGTTCTTGCCTCGTCAGGAAATACTGTGTCTGAACAACCTCGCTTCCAGTTTATTTCTGGATGGAAGTCGGCACTCGATCACTTTGATAACTTGAACCTCTGAAAAGCCAGAGAAAACTTTCAACAAATGTCACTCTTCGCCATTGAGGATGATATCCTTGCTTTCCCGGATTAAGGAAAATCCCCAGAGAAAGTCTCGTAATCAGAGATTCGGCAGCATGCCAGTTTTGCTCCGAAAAAACCGCTGATAAAAAGGTCATCGGCACCTCAAAATTGGATCCCATCATATGGCATTTCTCCGGGAAGATCCCGAGAAAAGTATGATGTAAGCTCCCAAACGAAAACAGTCTCTCAAGAGACTCGCTTTCCCCAGTAGAATCGACAAATGGCGTCTCCAACAGAGAAGTTTGTGCAACTCTACAACTCAGACGACTGGGTTCCCCAGCAAGTCTGACATCAAAACTTTTTCCGTCAAATGGCATCTCCCTAGGAAAATTCGGCGAGAAGTTTGAGGAAAAACCGCTACTAATAGCGTTCCTTGTCAAGAAAGTTTATTGACAAAAGAAACTGAGACCAGTTCCTTGGTAGGAAACCAGGATTGAGGGGAAGTTTATATCAGAAACTGAGACCAATTCCTTGGTAGGAAACCAGGATCGAGGGGAAGTTTATATCAGAAATCGAGACCAGATCCTTGGTAGGAAACCAGGATCGAGGGGACGTTTACCTTTTTTTTAAGCATCATCGCTTAGCTAAAGCAGATGAATGCGTAAGCTACCATTCATAACCACCATCAAAATTTCAGGTATTCCGATATTTAATCCTCTTGCACCCCGAATGCCCGAATACCTTCGTCATTCACACCTTCGGGTCCAAGAAGATTAAATAGGGGCATCTGTCATACCCTAAATTTTGACCACTAAGATTTCTCATCATTGTTCAAATCATCATCACAATATGGGGGAACCATTCTACCTTGTCAGTCTCCCCAAAGATGGGTGAGCCTCCACTACAATCAAAATTAGGGTTTCAAACCCCCTCAGAGCTTTAGACAAAGGATCAATCAAGGAATGACATGATCTTCAACTTGTCTAAACCTCTCAAACATCCACAATGGATCAAAAGGACTCCCACTTTAAGGATTAAGCACAAGGCTGCTCCCTTCTAGGTGGATCAAGCTTCAAGATCGACAGTGTCACCAAATTAGGGTTTTGGTCGACCAGGGTCCCCAGATGGAAATTTTCATCTGGGCATAAGCCAATGATCCAAAACATAACCTAATATACTCCATGGAACCTCATGGACCCAATCACCAAGTCAATTTTGCCTCAGGGGATGCATTCATCAAAAATCAGGAATTAGGGTTTCTTGACCTAATTCACCCCTAAGTTGACTTTTAGGACAAATCATGAACCAAGACCTCAAGAGAGGGTTTGAGGGTCTCTAATGAACTATATTGATCCATTTGGAACAATGGATTAATCCAAGAAGCTTGAGCAACAAGTCTCAATTTCATCTGCATCACAATTAGGGTTTCGCGAGGAAAGTCAACTGTAACTTTGACTTTTGACCAGGACATGCTCCCAAACCCTAGGACATGAATCAATACACCCTATGACACCCTTGGAACATGTCCATCAAGTTTGATTTAGGTCAAGGACATGATTTCCTGAAGAATTGCACAGTTTGGAATTCATCTGATAAAAAGTCAACTGTGCACAAAAGTCAACTTTGACTTTTTGAGATTTTTCACCAAAATGGTTTTTTAACCCTAAAATGATGTTTATGTATGATTTGAATCATCATTCATCAAGAAAAATCAAGAAAAGTTGGATAACTTGTAAAAGGGGTAACCATAAAAACTTAGAAAATTTTCTAAGTTAAAAATAAAGTGACAAGGGTACCAACTTTGGAGGATCATAACTCCTAAACCACAAGGCCATTTTTTCTCATCCAAAGATGGATTTGTAGCCCTCATTACCCTCTACAAAAACTTCAACTAGACCTAACTCCAATTCATTAAGGATTTTGAGTTATGGAGTGATCAAAATGGCTGAAAAATGAAAATGTCACTTTTTCCAACACTTAGTGACATTTTCACTAAGTCCAAATCAGTCTTCACTTTTTGCCAAATGTAGGGGGATTTTTCACTTGGATTCAAGAGAGATCAAAACCAAACATGTTCAAACAGTTGTTGTATCATGTAAGGGCTTTCCAAAATAACCAAGAACATTGCCAAATTCCATTTAAGTCATGAGATATGACATTGGAAAGTTGCCTTGCTGAAATCTGTCAAGGCAAGGCAGAATTTGCAACTTTGCTCGATTTACCAAAATCAGCCAAATCCAAATGCTCCTATCCACTTGGACACCTCAGAGGATTGAATCTAAATGGGACAATCACTGAGCCAAGCCTCCAAAGTCCATGGAACAAGAAATAGCATGTTGAACCTAGAATGGCCAAAATAGGGACAAGACTTCAAATTTGGATTGGAGCATTCAATGGAAGCATCAAGGTGGCATGGACTGAGCCATTCTCATCTGAAATCAGTCAAGACTTATCCAAGACCAAGGGAACCAAAGCTCTGTGCCCTAACCTCTAGTCAATGGCTAGAGGAGACTTGAAATTCCATTGGCCAACATTGAACAAACACCTGCTGCAGTTGCCATTCACTGTGGATCCCAAAACAAACTTGCTCTACTATAAATAGAGCTCAATTGTGATCAGTTTGAGTACACCAAAGCCATCTAACAGATGCTTTCCTCAAAATCTCTTTCTCTTGGGAAAAATGCCTTTCTTAGCAAGGTAGCTATCGGGTTTTGAGTTTGAGAGCTTTTCCAATCAAACCAATCACTCACACACCTCACATACATCACATATGAGCTGATCAAACACTTAAACAACAACTGGAACACTGATTTCTCAGAATCACCAGTCAATTGCTCAAGGTTTTAACCAAAATGCAGTTGAGATGCCATAAAGTGATCCAGCCAATTTCAATCAAGTCCAAGCATTCAAACACAATCCATAGGGTGTAGGGAAGCTGTTCAGATCATCACCACTCATCTGTAACACCTCCAAATCAAAAATCACATTGCACTTGCTGTCACGGCCTAGAGGTAAGCACATACTTGGTCATCTCTCAATCCATGCATATTTCCTCGCACAATAATTTGGCCATATGTTCATAATCATGCATGGAATGTTTTCCCTTAATTAATTGCATTGTTTGAATCGTGTATCAAAAATCCTAGCCTTCATGAAAAAATTAGGGTTCTTGAGGATTTTTCGTGATTTCTTGTTGTATGTTTAATTTAAATGAAATTAATTGACATAAACATGATCGTGAGGTGGAGACGAGCATAATGATATGTGGATTGCATGATATGATTACGTATTCAGTGAGATTGGATGGAAAACGCAAATCAGCCAAACCCAGAAAAACGCGCGTGTTCTTGCTTGTGTTCTTGGCGCCTTTTTCACAAATTTGAATATTTGAATTTTTGAGTTGATTCTTTTTTTAATAATTCACAAAAATGTTAAAATATTTTATTTCTCAAAAAATCCCAAAAATATTATTTATTTCATATAATTGATATTTTTGCAAAGAATTAATATTTTAATTGTTTTTGACATTTTAAATATTTTTTCTACATTGATTTTGCAACTTTTAATGCTTTCTAATTATTTTGTAGGTCAATACTTAATTTTTGAAGCATTAATCCAAGATCACAATTTGTTTTTCATATGATAAACAATTTTGATCATTTTAATTGAATTTTTATTCAATTAAATACATTTTTGAAAACAAATTAGGGTTTTTGGATTAATTCAACCCTCATAAATCATTTTCAAAACACTTGGGCCTCTAATAGAGTGTAAGACCCAATCCTTTTTTTTGACCAAATCATTTTTGGGCCTCACTTATTGTATAAGTCCCGATACCGTCAAAAATAAACGGCGCGATCGTCGCCTTTTCAAAATAACCATGGGCCTCTCCTTGAGCTATAAGACCCATTCAAAACACTTTGGGCCTCTATTAGAGTGTAAGACCCAACCCCCTTTTAACCAAAACATTTTGGGCCTCACTTATTGTATAAGTCCCTCTGTGTTAAAAGAAAACCTCGGCGCGATCGCCATTTTAAACGAAAAAATCATCTGGGCCTACCCTCGTGTTATAAGCCCCACTCTTTTTCTTTAAAACTTTTTGGGCCTCTTGAAAGAGTGTAAGACCTATCCCTTTGTGCAGAAAACCTTTTTGGGCCTCAGTCACTTGTATAAATCCCTCTGTACAAATTCAAACAGTGCGCTCACTGATAAAACCCTGGGCCTCTCCTTGAGCTATAAGCCCCAAATCTTTCTTTTTCAAAGCACTTTCTCCTTTGATTTTGAAATATACTGTTGTTTTCAATCTTTCTTTGTTGAACAACTAACCAAACAGCATGGAAGCTCTACAACCGAGTAAGTGTTTATACGCTTTCATTTACCGCTTTCCTATACATATAACTGTATTGTGGGGCTGTTTCACTGTAAGTCTTCTTTCATAAACTCATATCAACTGTGTAATAATAGTATAGATATTTCGAGTTTCCCCGGCAACTACGTCTAGAACTAGGTGACGCCGTTTCGTTTAGAAATAGACAACTAGATCCCCAATAGGATCACCAGATACAGTCTTCTCTTCGGCTGTCCTCATTAGGAACTGTCAAGAAACTCTACTCCCCAAGATGAATGTATTATCCGTGAATGGCATCTTTGAGTTTCTTCCAAATTCTCGAACTTTCCTGACTTGATCTATTCCTTGTGAATAGCTTGCCTTGAATTTCTCAGGGTTTGGGGACCCACGGGCTTCTTAAAAGCACCGGCCTCCTCTTGGGCATCGTACAAGGACCCACAGGCTTCCTAAAAGCAACCCCGCCTCCTCTTGGGCTTAGTACAAGGACCCTACGGCTTCTTAGAAGTATTCACAGCCTCCTCTTAGGCTTCGTATAATGATCTCTTCCTTCGGGAATGATAGCCTTCTCTCGGGCTTCGTACAAGGACCGATCGGCTTCTTAAAAGTTTCCAGCCTCCTCTTGGGCTTCGTACAAATTGTCCCGACAACCTCCTAGAGGTATAGGAACAGAACCTAGTCATCTTCATAAAACAGTCCTTTCAAAGAGTCTACTACTGTTTCTCAAAGCATAGTACAAAAGATGAAACTCTAGACTTGGACAGTCTAATCTCCTTGAGTCTCAAAGACATTCTCAAGTGACCCCTTCGTTAAATTGGAAGAAAACCCGCAGACTCGGACAGTCTCAATACCCTTCGAATTTCCCGCTTCCTTAAAGAACAGGAATAACCCAGATCCTTGAATCAAATCCATGAGTACAGTGTTGCTCATATAAGAACTGATTTTCTCTTTCAAAATCAGTATACTGGACCTGTCACTCAACTGAAACAGTAACCATAGCCTCCTCTTAGGCTTTGTATAATGATCCTTCTTCAATGAAGTTAGCCTCCTCTTGGGCTTTGTACAATGATTCTCCCCAGCGGAGTCAAACAACGTTTAGCCTCTCTCTCGGGCTTTGTACGAGACACATAAGAGACTCCCGCGTTGAGTCAATCACCCTTTTAGCCTCCATCTCGTGCTTTGTACAAGATACAAAAGGGTTCTTATTGAGCCAAACAAACAATAACCTCCATCTCGGGCATTATACGAGATACCCAAAAGACTTCATCGTCGAGTCAAAACCTTTTAGCCTCTCTCTTGGGCTTTGTACGAGACACATATTAGCCCCCTCTTAGGCTTTGTATAAGAAAACCACTGGTTGATCCAATCAACCTTTTAACATCAAAGTTGTGCCTCGTTCACAGTACACAAACATCAACAACTCATTTCCCTTCATCTAATCGCTGTAAGCGGCAAGCCTTTGGATCATCTACATCCATGCCACTGTCCCTCTTTTAGCATGAGAAATTCCTAAGGAAAGATAACATTGCTCTACACTGAGTTAAAGTCTTCTCCTTCAGGTTAAAACCCCCTATAAAGGAAATTATGGCATTGCTAGGATCCGCGTATCTCGGTTAAAGTAATTCTCCTTTATAACCAGTCACCCAATAGTTGTGACAGACAAACCCTTCTTTAGAGATGACAAATTCTCTCTAAAGTCGAGGTCCTTCCGCTTCACGTCTTGGGCTTTGAACAAGACACAAATAAGACTCTTCAGCTTTATATCTTGGGCTTTGAACAAGATACAAACTACCTTTCGCTTCACGTCTTGGGCTTTGAACAAGACACCAAAAACACCCATTTCCTCCCATAGAATAGGAGGAACTACGAACGCTCTGATTTCCCTATTTCGGTAAACGGGAATACGTAGGCATAAGATTGAAAGAAAAATCTTAGCGAGCACACTAAACAAAAAAAACCAAATCCCATACTCTCACATTCAAAAGCATCAGTCCTAACATCCTAATCCTTGTTCCCCGCCAGAAACCTTCTGCCTAGATAAGAACCAGTATTGGCGAAAATACAAATAACCAGTACAAAGGCCCCCCCACATTGATAGCATTCGTAACCTAACAGACCGCTGTTTAAACTTGGTATGCAAAGCAGGGTTAATTTGAGACATCTATTTCCCTTCCTTATTCAGCTCACAATAGGATAAAAAATGAATCGACCTGTAGTTTAAGCTCAAACCGCAGAGAGCGACCAGGGCTTAAGAACCAGTCCAAAATCGCTCGCTACAGTACGCTAATGTAACCCGACAAGTGGTGGTCCGATTTATCAAAAACAATATCATCTGCCGTTATGGTGTTCCAAGCGAGATCATTACTGATAATGGATGTAACTTGAACAACAAGATGATGAAAGAGTTGTGTGCAGAGTTCAAGATCGAACACCATAACTCATCTCCCTACCGACCCAAGATGAACGGAGCGGTAGAAGCGGCCAATAAGAAAATCAAGAGGATTGTTCAGAAGATGGTTGTAACCTACAAAGATTGGAACGAGATGTTACCCTTTGCTCTTCACGGTTATCGCACATCTGTCCGCACTTCAACAGGGGCTACCCCTTTCTCTCTAGCGTATGGCATGGAAGCAGTGCTCCCCATAGAAGTAGAGATCCCATCAATCAGGGTATTGATGGAAGCTAAGCTTACAGAAGCTGAATGGTGTCAAAGTCGACAGACGAACTGGATTTGATCGAAGAAAAGAGAATAACGGCACTATACCATGGTCAATTGTATCAACAGAGAATGAAGAGGGCGTTTGGCAAAAAGGTCCGACCTCGTGTCTTCAGAAAAGGAGACCTTGTGCTCAAGAAGATACAATCATTTCTCACTGATTCTCGGGGCAAGTGGACTCGGAATTATGACGGCCCCTATGTGGTCACGAAAGCTTTCTCAGGCGGCGCCTTGAGACTTGCAACCATGGACGGAGAGGAATTTGCCTACCCCACAAATGTTGATGTAGTCAAGAAATACTTCGCCTAAACTAAAAAAAAAACGTCTCGGTGGATTGAAAACCCGAAAAGGGCAGTCCAGGCAAAAATTAGAGACATGAAAAAAATCATCCCGGTGGATTGGAAACATCACAGTACAATCCAGACAAAAATTAGGGATAATGGCAAGTAACTATGTTCAACAGAGGCAGGTCCCTCAGCAGCAGTTACATCATCCATCAGAAAACTCCAGTCAAGTTCATCTTCGACAAAAGCTCAGGATGCCCAGAATTCAAAGATGGTAGAAGGATAGTGGTCGTTATGTTTCAACGTAGCCCTTTTTCCCTGTAAAATTACCATTTTCTAGCTTTGTATATACTCAATGGAATCACGCGTTTGGCTGATCTCCATTTTATCAATAAAATTTGAGCCCTTGTGCTTTTGTTTGTAATTCTTCTTTGTTTTATCTTTACAGAACGACGTTGTTAACATGATTAACGATTCTTGAAATAAAACAAAAATGAATTTACTTGTTAAAACTTTTTCTGCTTTTTAATAAAGACGACAATTTCTTTTGAATGTTGAACATCAGAAGAATATTGGTCACTTCTCCAGAAGTAATCGAACCTCAAAGTACGGAATCAAAGTACTCCTTCTATGCCAGTACGCCTAAATAAAGGGATCAACTGTGTCAGAGACCTTGTTTCGTCTGACACGCCTCGGCCGAGTTCTCATCTCCTAAGCCCGATCAACATAGCTCCCAACAAGGACTATCTCTCCTAAGAAAGGCAGGATTGCTATCTTGAACCAAGTGATACCTTTCATCTCTAGCAGTGGCCGAGTATCCAGTCGTGTTCATCTATTAGTTTGTATGTCGCATCAGTTTTGTCAGCATATACATACATGCATCATGCATTTTACTTGCATTCGCATTCATATTGCATCACTATCACTCTAGTCGGTCTTGTCCCCTAGTGATAAAAGTCATCTCAATCGAGTTGTCAGCCCTTTCCTCGTCAGGAAGTGTTACGTCTGAACAATCTCTCTCCTCCAGTTTTATTTCTGGATTGAAGTTGGGTCCTCGACCACTTTGATAACTTAAACCTCTGAAAAACCAGAGAGCCCTCAATTAACATCACTCTTCGCCATTGAAGATGATATCCTTGTTTTCCCAGATTAAAGAAAATCCCGAGAGAAAGCCTCCTAAATCGGAGATTCGGTAGTACGGCAGTTTTTCTCTGAAAAACCCACTGATGAAAAGGTCATCGGCACCTCAAAATTGGATCACATTATATGGCATTTCTTCGAGAAGATCTCCGAGAAAAGTATGATGTAAAGACCCCGAACGAAAGCAGTCTCTCAAGAGACTCGTTTTCCCCAATAGATTCGACAAATGGCGTCTCCAAACAGAGAAGTTTGTGCACCTCTAAAACTCAGACGACTGTCTGACATCAAAACTTTTTCCACTCTAATGGCATCTCCCCAGGAAAATTCGGCGAGAAGTTTAAAGGAAAGCCGCTACGAATAGCGTCCCTTGTCAATAAATTTTATTGACAAAAGAAACTAAGACCAGTTCCATGGTAGGAAACCAGGATCGAGGAGAAGTTTACATCAGAAACTAAGACCAGTTCCTTGGTAGGAACCCAGGATCGAGGGGAAGTTTACATCAGAAACTAAGACCAGTTCCTTGGTAGGAAACCAGGATCGAGGGGAAGTTTACATCAGAAACTAAGACCAGTTCCTCGGTAGGAAACCAGGATTGAGGGGAAGTTTAAATCAGAAACTGAGACCAGTTCCTTGGCTGGAGACCAGGATCGAGGGGAAGTTTACCTTTTCTAAGCATCATTGCTTAGCGAAAGAAGATGAATGCGTGAATTACCATTCATAGACGCCGTCAAAATTTTGAATATTCCGATATTTAATCCTCTTGCACCCCAAATGCCCGAATACCTTCGCCATTCACACCTTCGTGTCCAAGAAGATTAAATAGGGGCATCTGTCATACCCCAAATTCTGACCACTTAGATTTCCCATCATTGTTCAAATCATCATCATAATATGGAGGAACCATCATACTTCATCAGTCTCCCCAAAGATGGGTGAGCATCCACTACAATCAAAATTAGGGTTTCAAGCCCTCTCAGAGCCTTAGACAAAGGATCAATCAAGGAATGACATGATCTTCAACTTGTCTAACCTCTCAAACATCCACAATGGATCAAAAGGACCCTCACTTCAAGGATCAAGCACAAGGCTGCTCCCTTCTAGGTGGATCAAGTCTCAAGATCGACAGTGTCACCAAATTAGGGTTTTGATCGACCAGGGCCTCCAAATGGAAATTTTTCATCTGGGCAAAAGCCAATGATCCAAAACATAACCTAATATACTTAATGGGACCTCATGGACCCAATCATCAAGTCAAATTTGTCCCTAGGGGATGCATTCATCAAAAATCAGGAATTAGGGTTTCTTGACCTAATTCACCCCTAAGTTGACTTTTAGGGAAAATCATGAGCCAAGACCTCAAGAGAGGGTTTGAGGGTCTCTAATGAACTATATTGATCCATTTGGAACAATGGATTAATCCAAGAAGCTTGAGTAACAAGTCTAAATTTCATCTGCACCACAATTAGGGTTTCGCGAGGAAAGTCAACTGTAACTTTGACTTTTGACCAGGACATGCTTCCTAACCCTAAGACATGATTCAATATACCCTATGACACCCATGGAACATGTCCATCAAGTTTGATTTAGGTCAAGGACATGATTTCCTGAAGAATTGCACAGTTTGGAATTCATCTGATAAAAAGTCAACTGTGCACAAAAGTCAACTTTGACTTTTTGAGATTTTTCACAAAAATGGATTTTTAACCCTAAAATGATGTTAATGTATGATTTGAATCATCATTCATCAAGAAAAATCAAAGAAAGTGGGATAACTTGTAAAAGGGGTAACCATAAAAACTTAGAAAAATTTCTAAGTTATGGAAAAAGTGACACTAATGTGCCAACTTTGGAGGACCATAACTCCTAAACCACAAGGCCATTGTTTCCCATTCAAAGCTTGATTTGTAGATCTCATTTCCCTCTACAAAAGCTTCATACTGACCTATGTCCAAATTCCTCATGGATTTTGAGTTATGGAGTGATCAAAATCAAGAAAAGTCATTTTGTTCCAACACTTAGTGAAAATTTCACTAAGTCAGATTTTACCTTACTTTTTACCAAATGTAGGGGGATTTTTCACTTGGATTCAAAAGAGATCAAAACCAAACATTTTCAAACAGTTGTTGTATCATGTAAGGGCTTTCCAAAATGACCAAGAACATTGCCAAATTCAATTTGAGTCATGAGATATAACATTGGCAAGTTGCCTTGTTGAAATCTGTCAAGGCAAGGCAGATTTTGCATTTTTGCTCGATTTACCAAAATCAGCCTAATCCAAATGCTCCTATCCACTTGGACACCCCTGAGGATTGAATCTAAAGGGGACAACCACTGAGCCAAGCCTCAAAAGTCTTTGGAACAAGAAATAACATGTTGAACCTAGAATTGCCAAAATAGGGACAAGACTCCAATTTTGGATTGGAGCATTCAATGGAAGCATCAAGGTGGCATGGATTGAGCCATTCTGAACTGAATTCAGTCAAGACTTATCCAAGACCAAGGGAACCAGCAGCCTGTGCCCTAACCTCTAGTCAATGGCTAGAGGAAGCTTGGATTTTCATTTGCCAACATTGGCCAAACCTACTCAGCAGTTACCATTCACTATTCCTTGCAAAACAAACTTGCTCTACTATAAATAGAGCTCAATTGTGATCAGTTTGAGTACACCAAAGCCATCAAACAGATGCTTTCCTCAAAATCTCTTCTTTCACTCCAATTTTGCCTTCTAAGGCAAGTCACTATCAGGTTTTGAGTTTGAGAGCTTTTCCAATCAAACCAATCACTCACACACCTCACATACATCATATAGAAGTGATCCAAACACTCACATAACATCTGGAACACAAATTTCACAAAATCACCAGCCAATTGCTCAAGTTCTTGACAGTTTTGTAGTTGAGGTACCATCTTCAGCTCCAAACCATTTCAATCCATTCCAAGCATTCATACACACTCCATGGCACCTAGGGAAGCTATCCAGATCATTGAAACCTAGCTGTAACACCTCCAACACAAATCAAGATCACCAGCTGCAAGTGGTAAGCATGAGCTCTTCTAACTCTATGATCCATGCAATTTTTGCTGCACAATAATTTGGCCATATGTTCATAATCATGCATGGAATGTTTCCCCTCAATTAATTGCATTGTTTGAATCGTGTATCAAAAATCTTAGCCTTCATGCAGAAATTAGGGTTCTTGAGGATTTTTCATGATTTCTTGTTATATGTTTAATTTAAATGAAATTAAATACCATAGACATGATCGTGAGGTTGAAACGAGTTGATTGGTATGTGGATTGCATGATATGATTAAGTATTCAGTGAGATTGGAAAGAAAATGCAAATCTGGGCAAAACTGAAAAACGCGCGTGTTCTTGCCTTTGTTCTTGGCGCCATTTTCCAATATTTGAATATTTGAATTTTGTGATTTTATTTAATTGATTCAAAAATTAATTTCTCTCTGAGTTTTAATGATTTTGAGTTGATTCTTTTTTTAATAATTCACAAAAATGTTAAAATATTTTATTTTCCCAAAAAATCCCAAAAATATTATTTATTTTGTATAATTGATATTTTTGCAAAGAATTAATGTTTTAATTGTTTTTGACATTTAAAATATTTTTTCCACCTTGATTTTGCAACTTTTAATGCTTTCTAATTATTTTGTAGGTCAATACTTAATTTTTGAAGCATTAATCCAAGATCACAATTTGTTTTTCCTACGTTAAACAATTTTGATCATTTTAATTGAATTTTTATTCAATTAAAACACATTTTGAAAACAAATTAGGGTTTTTGGATTAATTCAACCCTCATAAATCATTTTCAAAACACTTTGGGCCTCTAATAGAGTGTAAGACCCAATCCTTTTTTGACCAAATCATTTTTGGGCCTCAGTATATTGTATAAGTCCCGATACCGTAAAAAACAAACGGCGCGATCGTCGCCTTTTCAAAACAAAAAACCTTGGGCCTACCCTCGAGTAGTAAGACCCATTTCTTTTTTCAAAACACTTTGGGCCTCTATTTGAGTGTAAGACCCAACCCTCTTGTACAGAAAACTTTTTGGGCCTCATTCGTTGTATAAGTCCCACTGTACATTTTCGAATAAACGACGCGATCGTCGCCAGTTTAAAATTAACCAATTGGGCCTACCCTCGAGTAGTAAGACCCATTTCATTTCTAAAACTTTTTGGGCCTCTTGAGAGAGTGTAAGACCCATCCCTTTGTACATAAAACCTTTTTGGGCCTCAGTCACTTGTATAAGCCCCTCTGTACAAATTCAAACAGTGCGCTCACTGATAAAACCTTGGGCCTCTTTTTGAGCTGTAAGTCCCAAATCTTTCTTTTTCAAAGCACTTTCTCCTTTGATTTTGAATATACTGTTGTTTTCAATCTTTCTTTGTTGAACAACTAACCAAACAGCATGGAAGCTCTACAACCGAGTAAGTGGTTATTGCTTTCATTTACCGCTTTCATATACATATAACTGTATTGTGGGGCTGTTTCGCTGTAAGTCTTCTTTCATAAACTCATATCAACTGTGTAATAATAGTATAGATATTTAGAGTTTCCCCGGCAACTACGTCTAGAACTAGGTGACACCGTTTCGTTTATTCGTAGAAATAGACACCTAGATCCCCAATAGAATCACCGGATACAGTCTTCTCTTCGACTGTCCTCATTAAGAATTGTCAAGAAACTCTATTCCCAGAGATGAGTGTATTCTCCGTGAATGACATCTTTCTGTTTCTTCCAAATTCTCGAACTTTCATGACTTGATATATTCCTTGTGAATAGCTTGCCTTGAATTTCTCAGGGTTTGGGGACCCATCGGCTTCTTGAAAGCATCGGCCTCCTCTTGGGCATCATACAAGGACCCACAGGCTTCCTAAAAGCAACCCCACCTCCTCTTGGGCTTAGTACAAGGACCCACCGGCTTCTTAGAAGTATTCACAGCCTCCTCTTAGGCTTCGTATAATGATCTCTTCCTCTAGGAATGATACCCTCCTATTAGGCTTCGTACAAGGACCGATCGGCTTCTTAAAAGCTTCCAGCCTCCTCTTGGGCTTCGTACAAATTTTCCCGACGACCTCCTAGAGGTATAGGAATAGAACTTAGTCATCGGCATAGAACAGTCCTTTCAAAGAGTCTACTACTATTTCTCAAAGCATAGTACAAATGATGAAACTCTAGACATGGACAGTCTAATCTCCTTGAGTTTTCCAGACATTCTCAAGTGACCCCTTCGTTAAATAGGAAGAAAACCTGTAGACTCGGACAGTCTCGATACCCTTCAGATTTCCCACTTCCTTAAAGAACAGGAATAACCCGGATCCTCGAATCAAATCCTTGAGTACAGTGTTGCTCATATAAGAACTGATTTTCTCTTTTAAATCAGCATACTGGACCTGTCACTCAACTGAAACAGTAACTATAGCCTCCTCTTAGGCTTTGTATAATGATCCTTCTCCAGTGAAGCTAGCCTCTCTCTTGGGCTTTATACAATGATTCTCCCCAGCGGAGTCAAACAACGTTTAGCCTCTCTCTCGGTCTTTGTACGAGACACATAAGAGACTTCCTCGTTGAGTCAATCACCCTTTCGCCTCCATCTCGGGCTTTATACGAGATACAAAAGGGTTCTTATTGAGCCAAACGAATTTGCGCCTCCATCTCGGGCTTTGTATGAGATACAAAAAACTCTCTTGTTGAGTCAAATAGCCTCCATCTCGGGCTTTATACGAGATACCAAAAGACTCCATCGTCGAGTCAAAACCTTTTAGCCTCTCTCTCGGGCTTTGTACGAGACACATATTAGCCTCCTCTTAGGCTTTGTATAAGAAAACTACTGGTTGATCCGATCAATCTTTTAGCATTAAAGTTGTGCCTCGTTCACAGTACACAAACATCAACAACTCCTTCCCCTTCATCTAATCGCTGTAAGCGGCAAACCTCTGGATTATTTACATCCATGCCACTCTCCCTCTTTTAGTATGAGAAATTCCTAAGGAAAGATGGCATTGCTCTAAACTGAGTTAAAGTCTTCTCCTTCAGGTTAAAATCCCCTATAAAGGAAATTATGGCATTTCCGAATTCACAAATCCCGGTTAAAGTAATCCTCCTTTACAGTCAGTCACCCAACAGTTGTGACAAACAGACCCCTTTAGAGATGACAAATTCTCTCTAAGGTCAACACCTTCAGCTTCACATCTTGGGCTTTGAACAAGATACAAACTACCTTCAGCTTCACATCTTGGGCTTTGAACAAGATACAAATCACCTTTCGCTTCATGTCTTGGGCTTTGAATAAGACACCAAAACATCCATTTCCTCCCATAGAATAGGAGGAACTACGAACGCTCTGATTTCCCTGTTTTGGTAAACGGGAATACGTAGGCATAAGATTGAAAGAAAAATCTTAGCAAGCACACTAAACAAAAACCCAAAATCTCATACTTTCATACATTCGTCCTAACATCCTAACCGATAGCCTAAAACACCCCTCGTCAACAAAATAACCTACGAGAAACCCCGAATCTTTGTAGCATCGGTAAACCAACAGTTTTGACTGTTTAATCTCAGTATGCAAGCAGGGTTAGTTGGAGACATCTATTTCCCTTCCTTCATCAACTTCAATAGGATAAAAAATGAATCGAGCTGTAGTACCAGAGTGACCGTGCTTCGCAACCACATCCAAAAATTACTCGCTACACTTACGGATTTTAATTTCGTTAAAAATTGAGAGAGTTATGAATGTTTGAAGTTTGATAAAGAAGATGTTGAAACTAAAGTTTCAGTTCTGATTTTTTTAAGATGTCGAATGTGATGTTGTGACATCTTTCCTTTTTCTCTTATCTTCAAAACTCATGAAAGATGTCGAATGTGATGTTGTGACATTTTTCCTCTTTTTCTTAGTTTATTTTCAAAACTCAACCAATTCTTTTACATAGCAAAAATCATCATTTTCCAATTTTGTTTTACACACTTCTTAGCTTCCTGGTAGTGTAGTTGTATGAGCAGGGAATGAACTATTTCGCCGAGGATTTGTCGTGTGACCGCTTCGGAATTCGGAATTCTGCCTTGTCACTCAGTTGGAGTATGTCATCCGCACGTTTTAACTTTGTTTTGTATTACCTTGAGTGGATCATGGTTAGTGAATGTTATACCAGTTAAGAAGTCGCGAGTTAAGAATGATATTGTGAGTTAGAACAAATCAGATTGATGGTTTCAGTAGGGATGGCTTTGAATTAAGAAGAAACTGGTTTTTAGATTCTGCAGCAGTGTTAACTGACAAACGCAATGTGGTTAACCGATTAACACGTGCATGGATGGTGTTTTACGTTGAATTTTGAGAAGTTAGCTGATTAGCTCAGATGGTTAATCGATTAACGTGTGTGTAAATTATGAAATCCCTTAGGAACCATCATCTGCGTTTTATTACTTTGTGTTGCTCCGAGTGGAGAGTATTGTGTGAATGGAGAACGAGATTGCAAGTAAATGAAGGACGGATTTGTGTTTTGAAATCGTGACTTCTGGAAAGGTGTTGCGTAGTTGGCCATTTGTTCAGGCAACAAGATAGTTGACTTTGGGGAATAATCTTGTGAACTGTGTTGAGTATGAGAAGGTCTTAGGTGTATTACCGTTGCGAGTCTTAAGGACGAAGTTGTAAAATACTCACGAAGTATTGATCTTGCAAGGAATATATTTCGATGTGTAATTATGGTATTAGTAAGGTATGAACGGTTGGTCCGAGTTGATAATTGTTAACTTTCGTGCGTTCATGGTATTGGATTTAGGCTCCGTGAGAGGGGTAGCAGTTGTGTGCAGTTGTGTTTTACCCAGAGAAGGAAATTTGAAAGTTATCTTTCCAAGTACGAGTAAGAATTGGGCGATTCGAAGTTAAGTATGTAACTTGAAATTGTTTATGGAACATAACGAATGAGAAAAGTGGGTTCAATTGAGAAACATGGCATGACCTTCGAAAATGTGGAGTGTTGTATGTGAATTGGTGAGTAGTATGAAAACTCACAATTGTACCTTGAATGGGTTTAAGTTCTTTTAAGTGGGGACTCGCATATGATTGAAGTTCTGTGTTGGTGTTACGTCATTTTGGGTTGAGATCTCGAATCAACAAGAAACATTGAGTGAGTAAGAACCCCATAAGAAGAATTGATTTGGAATGTGGTAACCAGAACCGGAGGTTATCAAACTATTTTGGATATATTGTTTCGAGTTGGAATGGATTTGGAGTTGTATATGTTACAGTTGTAGTAGTGTGACTCCTACGTCTCTATCGTCTGGAGAGTGTTGGACAAATGTTAAGATATTGTGTGTTGGCGAGGAAATTGTTCTACCATAGGACGTCAGTAAGCTTATTGTATCATTGGTTAGTAAGGACCCCAGTGGATAAGTGTGATTCTTCGCATACTGTTATCTACTTGGTAGTGATTGAGAATCCATGGTGTTCTATTGTTGGAATTTGGGTTACGCAGTGGAAGGTAACAGATGAAAGAGTTGGTCAGAATGATAAGAATTTAGAAGGATTATTGCTTGTAAGTATGGAAATAAGGAGATCTTGTTTTAAGTGTGTTACCTTTTGGTGTGACACGAAAGAATGGAATATCGGACTTAATGGTTACAATGTATAACATCAGATTAAGTGGAGCTAGTAAAGGAGTTGTTTGACAATCTATGAAGCGGTTTTGAACATTAAAAAATTTATGAAAGGATAGTCGTCAGTGATTGCATGAAGATAAGAAACCACTGAATTACATCGCGAAAATTTGATGAGTGTTTGTTATCCTAAACCAAGATAAGGTGTTACGGTTTTGTTTGTGACTCAGTAGAGGAGTATAGAATGGTACATTCTTGCCGAAGGTGGGATGCGACCAAGTCTCTTTGTATAAAACAACAAATGAATTAGGAAAAGCAAAGTTTGAAGTTAACCTAATATTGGAATAAGAGTATAACTAAGGACACGAAGTTTGATAATTTGTGAAAATATGAATTTTGGTCTGTGAAGTCAAGTTGGAATTGATTACGTCAGAAAGTTTAACGGAAGTAAAGTTGAGTGTGGAACTAAGACAATGATGCAAGTTGTGGTTATTGTTGAACGAAGGAAATTCGGGGGCAAATTTCAATTTAAGGGGGGGAGAGTGTAATACCCCATATTATTTAAGTGCTAAATTGGATATCAGATGAAATCAGATGAGCTTTTGTGTATTCTATCTTTGGATAATTTGATTAATGGAATCCTCTAAGTACTTTAAGTATTATCAATTGGATCAATAGAGCAACTAATGAGCTCTTAAGAGATCAATTATTTAATGAAAGAGACAGATCAATAATTATTAGTTTAAGAGAAGATTTTAAAGTAACTCTAATAATTGATCAATTGGTGTGAGACGATAAAATATCAATTGGAGATATTTTACCCTATTGGATTATAATATATAATAAGTTTATATATATATATATATATATATATATATATATATATATATATATATATATATATATATATATATATATATATATGTTAAGAGAAAGAGACAGAAAAGAAATAGAAAGAAGAAGAAGTTAGTAAGAAGAAGAGGAAAAGGAAGAGAAAGAGAGAAAGTGGAGAAAGAGGAAGAAGAGATAAAAGCTCATGGATCATCTTCCATGTTCATCATCTTCTTCAACCTCCTCTTCGATTATCAGGTGGGTTCTAGTTAGAACTTTTGTTTTAGAAGTTTGGAAATGTTAGAGTTAGGTTAGAAATATGGTTTTGTGAATGTTTATGAGAAATTGATGTTTCTAACAGTTAAAATGTCGAACTAATCGGATAATATAGTCGAGTTACAATTGGGGTTGATAGACTATGAATTGGTAATGGTTTGGGTGGAGGAATGAGGTTGTTAACCTCAAAATGACAGGTTTTAACGCTGTTGAGATTCTGGAAATTCGCGAGTTCGCTTAGCGAACAGCAGCAAAGGGGAAGGAGAATATTCGCCAGGTGGTCGCAAAGCGAACTTTGTTCCCTTTCCCCCTGTTTTGTTCGCCAAGGTTCGGAAAGCGAAGGGGAAAGCGAACATTCGCTGGGGATTCGCCAAACGAACATGACATACTTTTCCATTTTTGTTTCCTTCATAACTTTTGATCAGTTACTCGGATTGAGGCACGGTCGGAAGCGTTGGAAAGATATTTCAATGCTCTTTATGATAGTAAAGTATAAACATATGTTTATGCCATGGATTGATAAGATAAAGATGGAAATGTAATGATGTGAATGGTATGGGTCCTTATTCCTACCATAATCCATGAATCGGGAGACCGATTGATATGGGACTTGAAGCCTTGGAAAGAGAATACAATGTGCTATTAAATGGTAATGTTAGACCATGATTTAACCAAGGATGCTTGGTAGAGGAAAGTAGTGGCTTGTATGCCTTAAACATGAGTATGAACTACTATATGGATTATGTTTGACTTTTTATGTTATCATGTGTGTTTTATGGCTGATATTGTTATATGTAAATTGTGCTATACCATGTCTATATAATTGTTGTTAAGTATGAATGAGAGAATATACATGCTTAAAACGAATTAGGAAGAGTGAGGAAACTTTACCCCAAACCTAATGATACGATTCTAGGTTGTGACTAGAAATTGATAGAAACTCTAGATGGCGATGCTCGTGCATTCAATGCCAAGGTGTGCATCCTTGACGAGTAATGGTCTAGAGGAGAGTGAGACACTAGTATGGAACATGTGTGTGAACCTTGTGTTCTTTGTGATTAAGGCATTGTGGCCTTGTGATTGTCGAATACAATCACGTTGGTGTTTGAGATCACGTAATCGAAATCGTTTTTATCCCTTAATAATTAACCGTGACCCGTGTGAAGGGCCTCTTGTGTAGGTTGGCCGGGGAAAGTTACTTAGTGGGTGGTATTAGTGACCCGTGTTGAAGGGCCCTTGCGTAGGCCGGCCGGAGAAAGTACCATGTGTAGGTAATCATGACTCGTGTTGAAGAGCCTCTTATGTAGGATGGCCGGGGAAAGTTATCTATATTAGCATCCAAGACTCGTGTCAAAAACTCTTTGGAAGAGTTGGCCGAGAATGGTTGTCTACGTTTTAAGGATCCGTGACCTGTGTTGAACTCTCTTGTAGGGTTAGCCGGGGAAAGATGCCTTGGTATGTTCTATTGATTAGTGATATTGTGAATTGGTGAACTCATGAACATGTTTCCATATAGTGTGAGATTGTGAACTCAAGGTCACTTCCCTTCTGCTTTGACTTGAGTTAGGATTGATAGAACCCTGTAAAGCTGAGAGAATCCATAAGATAGGGAACTCACTGAGATTAATATCTCACCCCATTGTTGTTGTTATTTTTCAGGCGTTGTTAGCAGGTTTGATTTACAAGTGGAACTATGCTTGGATGTTTCAAGAGAAGCTTAGTTGAGCTTATTCTGATGTATATTATTTTCTTGTACAATGAGGAACATTGTACCTTATTCTTAGATTTTCTTGTTTTTGGCTAATTTTCATGCCTTGTACCATAAGTTGTATTTTTGTATTAGAAATGGTCAAGTATGTGAATTATGCCATTAGGCACTTATGATTGTGTCAGTACCAAATAAAACACTTGTATGGTATTATTCTAGATAAATATTATACAGGGTGTTACACGATGGATGTAAGGGGGTGCTAATACCTTCCCCTTGCATAACCGACTTCTGAACCCATATCTTGGTCGCGAGACCATCTTTTTTCCTAGGTTTTCTCGATGTTTTCCTCCCCCCGTTAGGATAAATAACGTTCGATGGTGACTTCTCTGATTTTTCGCGTAGTGACACTCATGGTGATGCAAAGGTCTATTTTCACACACTTGTGGGTGATTAGTTGAAGTGATCTCCTTAAAATGACAAGTTGTTTTTTCATTAAAATGAATCATAACACACCATTTTGTTATTTTTACCATGAACTACGAGGTTTTGATCCTCCATTACACTTTGTGGGTATGTAGGTACACGACTCAAGAAGTCTTGTCAAACACAAAATTTTAAAAAAATACTTCTTTTCTCACCTCACCAATCTTTTGAAAAACAACACTTTTTATAAGCCAAAAGCTATATTTTCAAAGAGGTTCCTATAGAGTACTATAGACGTTTTGGGTGCTAACACCTTCCCTTTGAGTAACTAACCCCCTTAACAAAAGTATTTAGTATCGTATCCATAAATACTGACAGGATATTACCAATGTTTTAAGACAATCGTTATCGTTTTCAAGTTAAGTTTGTTAAATGGTTTGATTAAGGTAAACTGAATGTAAAATCGTAATTTAATAAAGTAAAGTTTAATTGATAAGAAAACTTGTCGGGATTGGAATTCTTCTACCGTGCACGTATGACTTAATTGATTACTCTTATATAAACTTGCTTTTCATTTCTTACCTTCACCACTCACTCAAAACCACACATACGTCTATGCATTTATTGAGATTTCAATCGGTTAGTTTAATCGATGATTTCTCAATCTATTAAACAAACTGATCGCATTAAGGACTGGATTTTTTTTATGAAAATTAAACCTTAATTCAATGTCTAGCAATTAATGTTTAACTTATTATAATCTTAAAGCATGATACGAACATATTTCTCAATCAAAATTCACATCCAAAAGTTTGATCGATAAAACTATGATATAATTAATAATTATGAATAACAAGATTTCATTAAAGACATAATCAATAAAGATACATACGATTACAGTAGATTCTTTCTAATCCCAACAAGAGAAGAGTTTAGCTATCCATTGTCATGGTAGCTTGTACAGAAAGATAGAATTAGAGATGAATCAGCATCAACAATGATTTCTCGATTCTTGATGCGTATCCAACTCGATTCTTCTATTCTCTTCCCTTACAATCTATTACAAACTATCTGTTATCTATAACAATATTATGTTCTATTTTTCTCTAAGATGATCCTCAAAGTATTAAGCTGCATCCTTTTTATACTGTCTGAGTTGAAGTAACTTCGCTATGCGAAGTGCAGCTTGTGACACGAATTAGGCTTGCTTCACCTTGAAGACTTTTCAAACCGCCCACGGAAACCGCCATACTTCGCGATGCAAACTTACCTCGCCACTCCTCGCTTTTGTCGCTGCAAGCGAACTTTTGTTTGTTTCTGCCTTTCTTGAAATATCATTAATTGAAATATCATTAATTGACCAATTATGAGTCATAACTTGACCAATTATAAAATGAAATATCATTAATTGACCAATTATGAGTCATAACTTGATAAGTGGCAACATGTAATCACAAACAAGCAATAATTAGAGGTAAACACCTACATATCCCAAGTACTTGACCAAATACTCAAGAGCAAGCACACTTAAACAAGTAACCAAGCATACTTAAACAAGTAACCAAGCATTAGAGCGATTCGTCCTAAACCTAACAAGATTCAAATCTAAGCAATACCTAAACAAGTAAACAAGCACCTACCAAACGTGCTTTATGAATAATTCAATCCTATATAAAAAACTAAATCAACCCTTTGCTTTAGGAGACCGCCTTTGTTGGCTTTTCTTCATTATTCATTTCATTCATTCTAACAAGAATTTAATATTTTTAAAATAATCAAAATATCTTCTTTACAAAAAATATCTTTCAACATTTAATAACAACTTGTTTTTAATTATTCATGTTAATTTCATTTCATTTGAGGAGATATATAGGGTTGATTTAGTTTTTTATATAGAGTAATAAGAAAATTGAGAGTTTGATTCTCATTTTCAAGATAATACCAACAATACATTTGGTAGGGAATATATCAATTCCACACAACAAATAATAAAAAACAAAATCAGCAAGAACGCAACAACAGCAAGAACAACTAACAGAAGCATAACACAACAGCAAGAACGCAACACAAGTTTAGAAGCATAACACAACAGCAAGAACAACTAACAGAAGCATAACACAAGTTTAGAAGCATAACACAACAGCAAGAATAACTAACAGAAGCAACAACAACAGCAATAACGACAACAACAAGAACGACCTAACTATAACAGAACAACGATGACAACAACAACAACAACAAAAACAACAACAGAACGACGGCAAGAATGTAATAAACAAGAACAATGTAAGAAGCAAGAACAACAACAACAACAACGTACCTCTTCTTCGTTTTCGTCTTCTTCTTCACGACGCCAATGGACGACGACAATGGAAATGGCAAGGGTTTCAGAACGACGGCAATGGCAATGGTAAGGGTTTCAAAACGACGGCAATGGAAATGGCAAGGGTTTCAGAACAAAAGCAAGAATGAACGAAAGTAAGGGTTTCAGAAAGAAACAGTCGAGAGAAGAAAATGAAAAGAAGTTTCTGAAAATGATTAGAAATGTGTTTTATATTTTAATTCATAATTGACCTTAGAGAGCGCTTTTCAAAAAGCTCTTTCTTAAGTGCTACCTCTAAGAGCGCTTTCCTTAGAAAACGCTTTCTTAAGTGGGGAGAATTTAAGACCTATAGCAGCGTTTTCTGAAAGCGCTTTCTAAGGTTAACCTATAGCAGCGCTTTTTTAAAGCGCTTTCTAAGGTAATACTTATAGCAGCTCTTTTCAAAAAGCGCTTTCTAAGGTGGCTTCAATTTAGGGCATTTAGCAGCGTTTTCAAAAAGCACTTTCTAAAGGCTGTCTTTTGCAGCGCTTTTTTAGCGAAATTTTTTAAAGACTTATAGCAGCACTTTTCGCAAAAAGCGTTGTCTTTGTGACGATATGAAAAGGCAATTTTGGCGTAGTGAGTTATTTCACCTCATCTTGCTATAGATTTCACTGTTTCTTTGGTGTATAGAGTAGTATGTTTTAACTACTGGTTGTACTAACTGTGTGGTGTGGAGATGATTTATGTTGATAACTCTGGTGTAAATGGTTCTACTAGATGTGTTGGGTACTAACTTTTCTAGTTTTATGTGTGCACATATGCTGAAGCATATGGCCTAACATTTGGCCCTCAACTATGTGTGTTAATATTTGTGTTAGTAATCTGTACTGCTGATTCTAACTTAACTACTAATTGGGTCTTCATGCTTGACTGACATTATGATTGCATGACTGACTGCTATGTCCCATTGACTATTGTGTGGAACTACCCGTGTCTTCTGACTTTATACTCTGATTTGTGTTGTTGCTTCTCTGTTTGCTGATCTGGATTCTGAAGCTTGTTGTTTTGTTTGTGTTTCTTTCCATTCATTTTCCAAATTATGGCCAAAAGAGGGAGAAATATGATCATGTGGGATGGGACAAGATGTTCAAGATGTTTAGCATGATGTAGTTGATCTGTTGTTTTGTAGCAATCACCTTACTTATGTGTTACTTCTGTTGTTGTTATGTGCTATATTTTCATTCAATTGGGTGATATTGTGTGTTACTTGTGCTACTTTCTGAATATCACATCTTGTAGTTATTTTAGCTAAAATTTTCTAAAGGAGGAGATTGTAGTTTCTTTTGTTCGACAACATTAGGTAAAACAACATATGTACAAGATGTATTTTAGGAAACATGTGGAACAAGATGTGTCAGCATGTGTTCTAGCATCTGAGTTTGTTGCTAAGAAGAGTTTTTCATCTAAAGTAATTGACAAAACCAGTTAAACAAGAGTTGTTCAGCTAAAGTGCTTGACAAAACCAATTACGCAAGAGGTTCCAAGATGCAGCGAAAGAGCTTGACGTAACTAGTTAAGCAAAAACATTCAACATGCAAGTTTGTATTATCTTGGTATACAGTTTGAATTCTGACTATCTTCAGATGTCCTTCAGAAGATTTATGGTGTTGACTTCTTCAGAAGACCCAAAGGCTTGCTTCTGGGAAGATCACAATGGACCAATTGTCCCAACATCGTGTCCAACATTTGTCCACTGAGGAATAAAATTTCATGTTTGTTAGCTGATTTAGAGGTAGAGTATGTAATGGTGACTCATTGCGGTTTTGGAAGTCTATATGGCTTGGGAGGGAGACCCTTAGCATCCAATATCCTGATCTGTTTAGTTTTGTAGATAGGAAGGATGCCAATATTTTTAATTTGGGGTCTCCAAGATTTTTAATTTGGATTCTGGTCCGGTTCTGTTTGTGTAACTCCCCATACAGCTTTTAGGATTACCGACTGACCCCATAAACCAACACGAGTCTTTTCAGCATGTTTTGTCCTCACTCACACACTTTTCAGAAAACTTCCCAGAAGGTCACCCATCCAAAAATTACTCCAAGTCAAACACGCTTAATTGTGGAGTTCTTATGGAACGGGCTACCGAAAAGAAAATGCATCTTGTTGGTATAGGTAGTACCAATTAATCCTTATAAGTTTTCCTTCAACCATGCAGTCCCATACTAGCACAGCCTTAGGATCCCTCTTCCGATGTGAATTCGATTTTTCCCTAGAAGCTCGTAGGAGTGCCTCATTTTCATGCGTCGTGCACTGACAACCACTCTTTTACCCTTGGGTGTTACATGTAACCATTCTTCGCCCTCTTCGGCCTCGGGTGTTACATGCCCACCAGCTTCTGCTTGGTTCGTCCCCGAACTACATCATACTGGGAGAGGCCTGCTCTGATACCATTGGTAACATCGGGATGTAAACTGTTTGTGTTTATTTCACTTGTTATTGTTTGTTGGAGTTTTGATTTTATGTTGTAGAGAGATAAATAATTGAACTTTCTTGTTTATGTTTTAAAGTTGAAGTAGAGTTTATGAGAATAATGATCTGAATATTATATGTTTGATTGTGTTATTTTTAATTGTGTTCCGCTGCTAAGTTATATTAGATGAGTTTGGGTGTCGCGTAAACATCCCAGGTAAGTATCAAATGAGATTGGATGTCATGTAAACATCCTAAATGAAATAAAGTTGCATGATTTGTAGGTGTTGTTTGTTGTGTATGTGTGACATCCTATGTGATAAGTTGGAAAATATATGATTTATTTATGAACTATATGTTAGGGTGAATAGGGTGTTACAGTTTGGACTTGGAATATGTGTATTTTTGCTTCTGTTTAAAATGCAGCAACTCGGTCTCAATTGGTGGATTTGGAGCTTGTCTTTAAATTTTTTTTAGGATAATTCATATGTGTGGTGGAAGAATCCAAGCGGTTTCTCGATAAAATTCTATTACAATGGCTTTCTAATAATTTGAATATGGAATCGTTTTTATCTACCGGGAGTATTCTAATATTAGAAAGACTTTGGAAGATTGAAGTTCCCAACATGTTTCTTTTCTTTGGGTGAAAAATTATGCTCAACATCTTTCTAACCTCTGCTGGAACTTGCACGTAGGAATGTCATTCAAAACAAGTCAGATTTAAGATGCCCTCATTATTTTCATGAGGATGAATCTAGCCATCTTCTGCTTTTATTATGTTTTGTAGCCACGAATTTATGGAATTTAGTTTTTGAGTGGCTAGGATTGGACACTTTCATAAATATAGAATCTATGTGTTAGAGTAGTATAAGCAGTGGTTAGTGTGAATAGTAATAGAGTGTGTGTTGTAATCTTTCTGTTAAGAGTTTGTTAGGAAGTTACATAACAAACTCTATCTGTATCTTGTGTGTATAAACTCTAGCAGTGCATTGTAAAGCTTATGTAGTTGAATAAGAAATAACAGATGCAGATGCGACTTTCATACTCTATGCATATTTTAAATTCTAGTATGGTATCAGAAGTGGTTCAGATCTGAACCACGGTTCCACTTCAACCCAATCTCATTCTCATCTTCTCCTTCTTCTTCTTCCTCAGAAGAAAAACCTTCAATCTGCACAACAATGGCGGACTTGTCACTATGTGATGTCGAAGCTCTCTTGTATGTTCAAAAGCTGTCTAGCAGTTAAAATTCATATTCAAATAAATAAGGCTCAGGAAAAAAATATAAGGCAACATAATTTTCTTATCCAAAAAAGGCATACAATAAAACAAGCAATGAAATGAGTAATAAACCTATTGAGACATATCGGAGTACAATTAGTGTTCCATCTTGGAACAAGAATTACTATTAGATTATGGTGATGGACTCCTGACACAGTGATGCAAGCCTTTAGAGTGGCAACAGAGGATAGATCTGTAAAGTTAACACTCTAACATTTAAGTAAGTACTACCTCCGTCCCAAATTATAAGTCACTTTGCAAAAAATATTTGTCCCAAATTATAAGTCACTTTATAATCCCAATACAACATTAATAACATTTTTCCTAATATATCCTTAACTATTTATTTCTCTTTCTTCTTTTGATTATATTAATTTCTCTTTCCTCGTAATTAATGAAGGACAATAGTGTAAAATTATACATAATTTCTCTTTCCTATACAACATTGATTACTTTTCTTAAACTGTGTGAAATGCCCAAAACGTTTTATAATTTGGGACGGAGGAGATAATTAACACTAGAAAAATGGGGTAGAGTAAGATATGGAAAAAGTGTGTTTGCCTTGAATCTCTCGTTTGTTAGTATATACATGAAAAATAAATAAAAGATCTTTCCTATTTTGGGCCTTAGAGCCGGGGAATAAAAAATGGGTCTCCTCTATGTTGGGCTCGTGGCCAATTTAGAACACTTGCTCCGAAGACTTGTCGTGTCGTGTCGTATAGAAATCATTTCAAAATCGGCGTTGGTCTTGTGATGTTGGGATTCAGTGTAGATGAAATTGGAAATTTTATGGAATTGATCGTAAGAGAAGTGAGAAACAGGAGAATTAAATTCATTTTCCATTATTGAGATGTTATGCAGGATTTCTAGACATGTGGCGATAGGTTTGTTGGAAAGTGTGTTACAATTAACTCTAGGATGCTCAAGTACACTCGAGTATTGTTGTATTTTTTAGGTACAATATACCTTCCTCCTTTTTTGTTTTTTTGTAAGCAAGTAGATTAATAAACCGAGAACTAAGGGTTCTCAAACCTGTTTACAAAAAGGAACGAGTCCGACAACTCGACAAAAAGAAAATTGGAAACCAATTGCACCTACGAAAAGGCGATCAACGGATTTTTACAAAAATCGTAAAAATTGCAATTGGAATTGCCAATTTCACCTATAATGGACCATTTCCATGCCGTAATTTTGATACTCCAAACAATATCTAGAACGTTCCAGCTTTGATTCTCGAAAATTACTCCGTTCCTAGATTTCCAAATATTCCAGCAGATAGCCAACCAAAGGACTCCCGCTTTCCCAGATGAAACACTCTGAGAAAAGCAAAAGGAGAACCACCGCAAAAAACTATCTTTGGAACACACAACATTATCCACACTACTATCTACAAAACCAATCCACTCTCGAATCTCCCTCCAAATCAATCTCAAAATCCTACAACTACAGAAAAGATGAGACTCTGATTCTTCAACCATATTACAAAAGACACAACCAGAATCGGAATCGGGCATAATTACACCTCTATGACGAAGGTTAACCTTGGTTGGCAACCTTTTCCAAAATAATCTCCAACCAAAAGCTTTCAAACGAAACGGAACATTAAGTCTCCATAGCCGTTTCCAAACTCCCTCCACACCTTGCATCTGCGCATAAGTCGTTTCCTCATTTTGGATTGTTGATGTACTTATTTTGCTTTGCTATATAAGGATTGTTTAGTTTATTCATTGGAAGTTGAATCATACCTTGTCTTTTAGAAAAATAAACTCGCCACAAAGAAAATTATCGGGACGAGTCGCGTACTAGGTCGCTTTCTTTAAGACGTTTCGCCGAACTTCCAATAAGTATGCAAAGCAGTCGAGTTTTGACGACGTCTCCAGGATAAAACAGCCCGTTCAGAAATACGATTATGAATTGCACTGTGATAAATCGCACTGTGGCAAGTTTATTTTTCAAAACCGAAAACAACAACCTTTTATTTATGAAGATTATAGCAATCTAAATTAATCTTTGCCTAATGAAAAAAAAGAATAATATTCTTGTAATAAAAGAAATAACTGCAATAGTAGAAGTAATTCGCCATGATATAAAAATATGGTATGTATAGTATCTCCTAATAAAATTTATCTTAGACATGGGTGCATATAATTACCAGTTACTTGAAAATAAAAAAATTGATATTTTAAGTAATTATAAATTAATAAATTAATAAAATATGCATTATTATAAAAAAGACTTTTTTATCTTCCGGTTGAAAATGAGACTTTTATCTTAATTGGAGTCTGAGTTAACATACAGTATTATGTAAAGTGTATCATTTTTTTTTTCTCGGGCCACTGGTGGACGGAAAAATTGAAAAAAACCACTATTTCCTTCAATTGGGACTCGGAAAGTTAATGAAGAGAAAATTTTTCACTTTTTATATTGGTTAGGTTGTGAATTCATGTGAAATCTCTCACTTTTCGTCTCGAATGTGATTATTAACTAAGACAATAGGGGTTAAGGATCACATGTTAATCGATGTAAATTTCCTTATATTTTTAATATATATATTTTTTTAATTTTACTTTTTTCTATAACCTATATTTTAATAACCTAAATGACACATTTTATACCATATTTTTAATGGTTAAAAACAAAAACTTTTATTCATCCTTTTAGTTGATTCTTTCACATATAATTTCATATTGTTTGTCTAAATTCTCAACTAGCAAGAATAAGATATGGTTGACATGTTATAGACATATCTTCAAAATATATATGACCACCAATGGTGACACCTTATTCTATATCCAAAAGTTGTCTAATAGATAAAATTCATATTCAAACAGGTAAGACTTAGGAAAAAAACATAAGGCAACATATGTTTTAAATCCAAAAAGGCATACAATATAACAAGCAAAGAAATGAGTGATAAACCTATTGAGACAGATCGAGTACAACTAGTGTTCCATCTTGAAACAAGAATTACTATTAGATTATGGTGTTGGACTCCTTACACGGTGATGCAAGCCTCTACAGTGGCAGCACGAGGTAGATCTCAAAATTAAAGTAATTTCTTAATGCACCACCCATGTTTCTTAGATACCACGTGAAATTATTTTTTTGTCCCTCTATTCCGGATGTGCACATCCGGACGCACCAAATTTTTAAAAATCGTAGAGATTTTTCGGATATGCATATCTGGAAAGAATTCTGATGTGCACATCCGAAAGTATTTCTTATTAGTTCGCGCCAGACGTTCTTCCCCCTCATTATTCACTTTCCATTTCCAAAATCTCTCAAACTCTCAAATTTTCAATCACCATAAATCTCGATTTTTTCCACTCGAGTTCGGCGCAGAGCAACTGCTACAACGATCAACACACTCCAAAACCTCCGTATCACATTTTAATCGGTAAGTTTTCAAATTTTAGAGTTTCGGAGTAATTTACGAGTAATCGATTTAGAGTAGACATTTAGGTGTAGACATTGTTAGGTTGTATGAATAACATAGGTTAGAGACAATGTAGGTCATTTTTACTGCTTCAAACGGACGATCAGGGCATAAAAATGCCATTTTGGTTGTTACAGTGGCCATGGCTGTCGTTTTTAAACTTCAAAATACGTACCAGATGTACAGATCCGGAAATATTGAAACGTTTAGTGTTTCTAGATGTGCACATCCGGAAATACCCAACGTTTAAAATTCTGCGTCCTTCCGGATGTGCACATCCGGGAATACCTAAAGTTTAAAATTATGAGTCCTTCCGGATGTGCACATCCGGAAGACTATTTTTTTTTCCTTTTTTAATTTTGCTTGTTTGTTTGTTTTTGTTTAATTATTTTTAAACAAAATTTAATTTATTTATTATGCTTTGCAGATTAGATGGCTGGCAGAGACGATCGTACCATACATGGACGGACAGCTCAGCACGCATCTGTCCAACGTGAGCGGATGCAGTCTACAGCCGAGGCTTTCGACGCAGTGGGAGTTAGGGTAGCCCCTACAGCTGAGGGACATCCTACACCACAGCCATCCACATCACAGGTTCAGGCCACTCCCTCGTCAGCCGCCGATTCTACATCTCGGAGGCGTCGGGATTCTACTGCTAGTTCATCAGGGTCCCAGCCCGCACGCAGGCGTTGTCGGGAGACTACAGCTCCATCAGCTGCTCCTCCTTGTTCCCCTGTTGTTGTTCCTGTTCCAGAGGGTGATCACCCAACACATGAGGGTGTTAACGATGATGACGATTTCGATGAGCTGGGCGGTTACCCCGGGGGACCGTCTAATATGTCCCTACTTGCGTCAGTTCGATTACACGCAGACAATCCCCAGGATGCCTGATGAGTCTGCTCCTCTAGGCTTGACCCGCAGGCAGATAGATGAGCTATATGCTGACTACCAGTCCCACTTGGTACCGGAGGAGGCTCGGGCGACCAGAGCGGAGACAGACTGGAGTGTTGCTGCCGGGTACATCGTGTGGTTCTACACCGTCTCACACCCATGCATGGTGCCCACTGCTGAGGGATCGCCACCCAGACCTGCTGATCAGGAGATATTAAAGGAGCGACAGTCTCAGCTGGACCACACTCAGATGTATGCACTGTATTTTGACAGAGATTTATTATATATATATATATATCATTTTATTTTATATATGGATGTTGTCAAATGTATATTAAATTGCGACGATTTATTAACATATGCGACCAAGCAAAAAAACCGATTTTTAAAAAAAAATAATGTTCTGCCTTTTTCCGGATCTGCAGATCAGGAATGTTTCCGGATGTGCACTTCCGGAAAGAATCAGTGTTTTTAAAAAAATTGGTGCGTCCGGATGTGCACATCCGAAATCAGGGGGCAAAATCGGAAATTCAGATGGTGCCTAAGAAACAAGGGTGGTGTGATAAGAAATTGCGAAAATTAACACTCTACCATTTAAGTAAGTAATTAACACTAAAAAAAAGGGGGTATAGTACAATATGGAAAGAGTGTGTTTGCTTTGAATCTCTTGTATGATAGTATATACATGAAAAATAAATAAAAGGACTTTCCTAGTAGATCTCAAAATTAACACTCTAACATTTAAGTAAGTAATTAACACTAAAAAAAGGGGGTATAGTAAGATATGGAAAGAGTATGCTTGCTTTGAATCTCTTGTATAATAGTATATACATGAAAAATAAATAAAAGGACTTTCCTATCTTGGACCTTAGAGCTGGGGAATAAAAAATAGGTCTCTCGTGGCCAATCCAGAACACTTGTCCCGAAGACTTGTCGTGTCGTGTCGTATAGAAAACCTTTCAAAATCGGTGTCGGTCTTGTGATGTTGGGATTGAGTGTAGATGAAAATGGAAAGTTTATGGAATTGATCATAGTAGAAGTGGGGAACAGACGAATTAAATTCATTTCCATCATTAATCCATAGTAGAATCCACTTTCACTCCTCAGAGAGTCTAACCTTGCTCTAATACCATTTGTTGGGGAGTCCAAGGATCACCAGAAGTGTCATGGACTAAATGTTCAGTAATTAAGAGACATTGACATCATATATCCACCAAAAACCTTAAAGAAATGGATTATGGGTTCTTTCTCTTATATATCCATTATTTTTTCCATTTCTAGTTGATATAGGATTTTACCACTTGAGAGTCGTTGGACTACAATATTGGCTTTAAACAAAGGTCTAGGTTGATTCGAGAAGATAGCTTAATCAATCATCTTGTGCAACTTTGACCGCTTGAGCTAACTTCACTAGTTGCTTGACTTCAAGTGTTGTCATCATAAAAACTAAGCAACTACTAGTTGACTTGCATTCTTGATATCCACAAACTTTACCATCTTGGATCACTTTCTTTTCTATACCTACAAGTATGTAGTTCCATAGCTTATAGTTGATGACTGATAACTTATAGCTGATAAGCTAATTGAAGTGTTTTGTAAAATTAGTTATTCATTTAGTTGATAAATTAAAATGACATAAAAGATATTTAATATATAATTATTTTATTTAAATTAATATAAATTATAAAGGGTAGTAATAGATTTTAGTTAAAATAATAAAGATAAAAGTAAAAGAAAAAATAATAAAATATAAATTATAAGCTAAAACATTATTTAAAATAGTATCTGAAAAATAAACTATAAATTAATAAAATGAATTATAAATTTGTGATAAAAAAAACTGTTATTAAAGAGGTTTTTTATTGTCATATAAATTTATAAACTTTAAACTCAAAAAAATATCTAACTAACGAGAACCTTAAATTCAACCTAAGGGAAAAAACAAAGCTTATTTATGTTGGATAACACCCGTTTTTCTAAACAGAATGATGAGTCAAGTAATTTGACATAGTTGATTAGATTATTATTATTCTTTTTTTATTCCACTATCTAATAAATAAGTAAAACATTTCAAAAGTTTGTATGTGTGGTTCTAAACCACACAAAATACTTTGACTGAGAACGACGACCCCAATATACTTTACGAAGATCAATGCCAATTTTCAATTAGCATAAATGAATTATCATTACTACTTAACTAAATGTCTGGTGGTAGGGACGACTAAAAGTCTCTGGTGGTAGGGATGGCATGTGCAAGAGAAGAAAGAGTCCGGGTCGGAAGCTTCATATTTCTTTTTGTCAAACAAACAAAAGTCTGGTGGTAGGGATGGCATGTGCAAGAGAAGAAAGAGTCCGGGCCGGAAGCTTCATATTTCTTTTTGTCAAACAAACAAAAGTCTGGTGGTAGGGATGGCATGTGCAAGAGAAGAAAGAGTCCGGGCCGGAAGCTTCGTATTTCTTATAGTCAAACAGACAAAAGTCTGGTTGTTGAAGTCACTAGTCAGAATATGGTTGTTGAAACACACTCATAGAGTCATAGTCGTCGTGCTTCACCAATTTTGCTAACAAAATAATACTATTATTATAAACCAGTATATGACAATTTCATACCACCTTCCAAAAATAATTCAAGATCTTAATTTATCAAGTCATTTGTACTTAACCTTGAATTTCAAGACAGAAAGTTTTTGTATAATAGATATATTGGGTATTTTTTATGATTGTGTTTTATAAATATGTATATTAAGACACTTTTAACTGTCATAATTCTCAAAAATTGAATTTATAATTTAGACAGCATAACTTGTGCCGATTTCAACGATCATAATTTTCAAAAGCTGCACATAGATTTATTTGAATATTATTCTTCGGATAATGTAAAAATTAAAAATTTATAGGCGTAAATAATGTTTTCGTCCCTGTAAGTTGGCGAGTTTTTGATTTTCGTCCCTGAATTTTTTTTTTTTCGGTTTTAGTCCCTATATTTTACTTTTTGTTGGTGTTTAGTCCCTACAGAGGTTTCCTGCAGATTTTTCTGCGGGTTTTGGTTTTGAGGAAAATCCGCAGGAAACCTTCGGATTTTCCTGCGGATTTTAGCTTTAGGAACTAAACACCAACAAAAAGTTAGATATGGGAACTAAAACCGAAAAAAAAAAAGATTCAGGGACGAAAACCAAAAATTCGTCAACTTACAGGGACGAAAACATTATTTAAGCCAAATTTATATGATTTGAGAGAAATCTATAAGTACAGTTAACAATTCTCTAAAAGATGATGTCAAAATTTGATTGTGTATAAAACATGAGAAAATATAACGCTAAAAGTTTATTCATGAATACTAGGTTTTTTTGATACAATATATTAGAAAAAAAAATATTTTTAAGGTTTTTTTGTTATATTTTAAAAATAACTTAATAATAATCCATACTTTTTCTACCACTTTTTTGGTTTTTTTTAAATAATAACATTACAAAGAATATTTTAAATTAAAAAATTATTTTGAGTAACTTCTTCAAATCATTTTATAGATTTTTTTAAAACTTGATTTATATTATTTTTATAAGCAACTTGTATATTTATAAAGAGTAATAGATGCACTCTAACCCTCGTACATGAACAATATCACTATTACAATTTGGATACTTTAAGATAGTCTCTTAGATGCTCGCACCATTTATAAAAGTAACATTTTAATTTATATTTAGAGTGAATTACAAGCCACATCCAAAAACATACTTTGATGTTGAAAATAAAAGGGTGTGACATATCTTAATCCTGTTTTTACCTCTAAGTCTTTTGATGGACTACAACTGATAATGAGATACATTCTATTTGAGAACACCTCTCCTTTTAATCATATCATCCATTTTGATCCAAAACTTGTTTGCCTAAGCACGAATTTCTGAAAGTCCCACCTTACACCATCATAAGCTTGTGAAAAATTCACCTTCAGTAAAATGCACTCCCTTTTTTCTCTTTTAGCTAAGTTAATCAATTCATTAGCCACCAACACACCATCTACGATTTGTCTGCCTGAGACAAATGCAGTATGACTATATGAGACTATTTTTCCTATTAATCTTGTCAATCTAGAAGCTAACAACTTTGACAACACTTTATACATACAACCTATAAGTCATATAGGTCTACATTCTTCTAGGCTCTGAGTGTTCTTGCTAAAAACACTAAAAGGTTGACTTCCCCATTCTAACTCGAGATGAGTCTTAGATGGCTGGTTAAGGTGTCTGTTTTTTGTGTGTTTATCGTGGATTGTTCCTCCTCTTTTCCTTCCAAAACCTCTCATATTTATAGATTATCTTTCTCTACTTACTTTTTCACATTCCTCATAAATATCCATCAAGTAACGTCAGTTACCTCTTATAATTGATGTGTAACGCCTATCTCTTCAATAACTGTAACTATTTAATCATAATGCATTACTTCCATAACCTTTTCTTATGACCATTTCACATGGCATTCGAGCTTTGTCCTCGGCCCAAATTGTATGGATGAGATAGTCTTTGGTTCATATGAGGTCGGATCCGCCTCGTTTTTTTGGACTACCCCTAACCGGAATCCGACTTATAGGTAGGAATATGACTTTCCGGTTTGTTAATCTCGTCATGATTGGTGGTTCTTTCAAATCGGCCTTAGAGCCCTTTTAGGACGTATAATCGGTGTCACTGGGCTTGTACCTCGGCTGGTCAACATAATTTTTGAGATGTACATAATTCCCCCGAGCATGAAGTCTGGAGGATTGCAATGTTCAGACAAACTAAACCCAGAAATGCCTTTCTCGCAAATGTACTCATTTTGTTTTAGTGAGGTATCCTAGTGTATCTTTTGTTAGATTCTCTTTTATCTCAACAATGATGATTTTTTATGGGAATTCAATCCACTTCAAGGATCCCAAACACTTCAAATTTCTTGGGTCTTTAAAAGGATGTCATCCCCATTGAAGTTACTTATTCATCTCCCTGCTCATCATAATATTTGCCGAAGCAAGATTCAAGATTTTTCGTTCCCTCGTCAAGATCAGGTATACTTGATTTAATTTATTTGTTTTGTGCTATTTTATCCAAATGGCTATTGTTGATGCATGTGATGATGGTACAATATATTGATTGAGGACCTTGAGTGCTCGAGAAATAAAAATCTTTGGGATTTTTATGTGAGAGATCATAGGGACACTTTATTCCAAACTGATTTTAATCGTATTATAAGGGAGACTTATGGAAATATTTTCATCTCTTGTAGTGATTCTGATTCAGAATCTGCTTCATCAGGTTCATATGTATATGTGTTGATGGAGATTAAGGACTCGTCTGACCCAGAAGTAATGAGTCACGACCATAGTTCTGTTGACAACTTTGAGATTGCTAAACTTCGGTCTCTGAGAAATGTTTTCTCCATTGGGAATGAAGATGATGTCATTTTGGAACCTTGTATCCCCGGGGAACGCATTTGTATAGTTCATCACAGGGAGGTTAAATAGAAATATTTCCACTTTTATGCTGGGGTTTTGGAAGATTTGAAGATCCAACTTCCCTTTACCGACTTTGAATTTGACTTGTTAAAGGTTCCGAATACCCCCTTCCCAGCTTCGTCCAAATAGTTGGGGGTTTATAAAAGCCTTCGAAATAGTTTGCGAGGCCATAGATATAGAACCTACCATAGGCTTATTTTTCTCCTTTTTCAAAATCAAAGACGTTGAGAAAGGTGGCTGGGTGACTGTTCTGCTTTATATGTAATGCTTTCTTTTTATATGGTTTTAAAGCAAATGTGTCACATGCAAGTATACATGCTTGATAATGCAACAAGTGATAAAGTAAAGGTCGAACCCACAAGGAAGTGATGAAAAATTTGAACTATAAGTATTAATTTCTTTGTTTAAGCGAAAGTATGAGCAAGTCAACAAAATAATAATAATAAACAGCATGAGCAATACACAATTATCTAAAATTAAGATGATAACTAAAAAGGAATTAGAATATCAGAGAGAGCAGTTGATGAGCTAAAAATCCATTAGTATATTTGTTGCCAAAAAGCTTCCATGATGTGCAGTGTCGTGCCTTAAAAGGTCAGAACGTGATCTAGTAGTGTATCTCTACAACATCAAAAACATGCATAACTAAGGCAAGGGAAGAAATCTCTAAGTCTCACTTATAACCCTAAAATACGTCTGGTTTTAATTCTGAAGTTCTTTATGGCCTCAACTTCTTATCTCTAAGCAAGTTGAATGAAGTGAATATCTCTATCCTACTTTATTAACCACTTTTGTTATGAAATTCACTTGTTTGTTGGATCCCTCTCAACAACAAACTTTTACCTTTTTCCTAGTTGATCACTCTAAGAATCAAGTATATAACATAAAAACACATAACAAAATAAGACACTAAACGTCACATCATTTCAACATAAAAACAACGCTTATACTTACTTCATTAAGCTCATTAAACAAGGGTTTTGCTCATAGTGAGCTGAGTACAAACTACTGAAGTGAAACTAAAAGGAAACATATTCTTACAAAGTCAAGTACATAAATGCAACCTAATAGTAACTTGGAAATCTCTTGCGTTGAGTAAACAGCAACAGCTCTCTTCAGTCACGACAGCTTTCAGCAGAATGCACAAGACTGGATAAGAAGAGAATACTCTCTAAAATTACTCTAACTCTTAAGACTAAACTAAAACTGAAATAAGAAAATGTTTGTTGTGTGTAAAATCTCCAGCTCTTCCTCTTCAATGCGCAAGTCTTCTTTATATAGAGGTGAGTGAGAATGAGAGTTGATACTTTCTTGGATCATGGGTTTCTTGATAAAATTAAGGTTAGGCCCATATCAAATCCGAGTGTGGACCAGCTGTCCATCAACTGTTCCTTTGCAAGTTATCTGGTACAAATGTTGGTGAGAGACAAAGTTGTTTTTGCAGGCGGCTGTGGCAGAGTGATGGAGCAGCGCGGACAGCTGGTGGTTTGGTGCTGAGAGCTCTTTTGCAGCATGGTCCCCATCGTACTACCATTTATCTTCTAGCTTCCTTGAACTTATCCAATTTCTCTTGCTCTATTGCTCTTCAAAATAATGCCACGTGAGCCCTAGTAACTTTCTTTTCCATTCCTCTTGATGAACTAAGTGATTAATTTATCAACCACTTCCTTTTCTTCAACTTTCCATTCTGCTCCAGAATCCGTCTCTCAGGGTCACGCCCAACTTGCCATCAACTGACTTCCTTTTTAGACAAAAACCCATTGAAAACAATAAAAGAAGCACGTCGTGTGCTCAAAGCTGAAACATACTGAAATAAGCTAAATTCACAATTAATCACTAAATCCTAAACTTAACACGCCACATAAAATGGGTCAAAGTAACACACTAAAATAATGTTATCACTCCCCCAAACTTGAATGATCACCTGTCCTCAGGTGATGTGACAGTGAATGACTAGGGAAGTGAAATTGGAGTTCAACAGCTTCGGTCAGGTTAGAAAGATGAAGTGGCTTTAGATTTGGAGGGATAATGAAACTATATTAAGTGAAACTTGCTCAGCTTTGCAATTAGTTAAAGTGGTGTCAAGTGCAAGATAGAACCAACATCTCTTGTCACGACCCTACTCTTCTAAAAAACAAGCCAAAATTTCTCTCTTTTGATCCCTTTTTTGTGTACTTTGGTGAGTGGGGTCTCTTCCTTTGGTTTCGCTGGGGAATTCTTTTCTGACTCTTAAATGATATTTTTGACTTTCACACTTGGGACCACACTTTTCCACTTATTTTTGTATTTTTGTTCTTTTTCTCTCTTTTTTTTAGCAAAGCATCCCATCTCAAAAGGATCTCACTTGTAATGAGTCCAACTGAATATTATGATGAAATACTTGTTGTTCCTCTAGTTTCGGGCACAACAACTTTATTGTTTGTGGTCTTTGCAACTTTTACACACTTTTGTGTGTTTTTATGTGGAGTGTGCCTCTTTCGTGATTATCTCAACCATCATTCCAGTCTTGTTGCCTTCCCTTTGTGATTCTTAAGGTTTTAACCTTCCTCTTAATTCCCAACAAATCAGTTCTCTTTTTGAAAAAAAAAATTGAGCTGGTTTGAAATATTAGTGGTGTCGTGACAGAGAACATCAATCTTCCTTTGCCAAAACTCATTTAGCTCAATCACTACACTTTTCTTTGCTCACTACACAAAAAGCTCCCTTCCTCTTTTTATTCTCAAGCACACAATTTTGAGATTTGAAATTCCTGACCTCTTGTTGTTTAACCCAAACATTCTGTTGCATACTAACTCTAAACTAAATCATGCAACTAAAGCGACTAAAAAAACAAAAAAAATAGATAACAACTAAATGAAACACTACTAATATGCAGATTAAGAAAAACGGATCATCAAGTACTTGGGGCATCAAAACTTCCCCACAAAAGATTCAAACATTCATGGCTCAAAACATGGCCATCCAAAACACAATTCCAAAACATTATCCAAAAACAGAAACATGCAAGAACATTAGACATAATATCCAAATTGTGATAATAGAGGATTAGAATGGTGAAGATAGGCTAAGCGTTGGCGTCCTCCCCCAAACTTAAAGTAAGGAGAATGTCCTCAATGTTTAGTGAAGAGAGAAGGCAGACCACCGCTTGCCTATTTCACTTTACCACATTAGGCCCTTAGCCTGGAGCTTTTTCTGGGTGTAGGCATGTCATGTTTCTTTTTCTTCTTCTTTGCCTCAGCACCTTTCCTTCTTGTTCCTTCTTCTCATTGCCTTCCTCAGTCGCGACACCAATTACCTTCTTCCCAGCATCTTCTTTGGAATTTTTTCCTTTTTCTTGGGCTGCTCCTCAGCTTTCTTAGGATGCTCCTCCACAACATGCTTTTCTGTATTTGCGACAGGTTCCATGATAGAATCTGGTTCTGGGACAGCAACAGTCTTCTCGGTCTCCTCACTTTCTGCTTCATCATCTTCCTTAGCATTTCCTTCCTTTTCTGTAGTTTCTGTTGAGGAATAGTATTTCCTTAATGCCTCTCCTTCCATATCTTCTTCAGTGTCCTCGAGTTGCATAATTTCTTCTATTGGATTTTCCTCTTCCTTACTCTCCTCCTTTTCTCCAGCTACTTCTTCATTGTTTATCTCCAGATCCCTAGCATCCTTATCCACTTCTGATAAAAAAATTTCTAGCACCTCATCTTTTCCAGAGCTTTCCTCTTGGCCGGGCTTGTTGAGATCAAATTTCTTAGCAGGACTGATGGGCGGTGTTGGGGCTATATTGGTCTCTTTCCTTTTCACTCAGCTTTCATCTTTTTCTGCTTGGGTGGCCTTTCAGGTTCTGGAGGTGGGGATGGGTAAGTTTTTCTCAACTTTTTCTTTTCCTTGACTTGACTCTGTGTGGTGTGCACAGACACGCCTTTGCTTGACTCTTCCACTTCTTTCTTCTTTTCTTCCTTTTCCTTCTTTTTCTTTTTCGCTTTCTCCTTCTTTGTAGACCTCTTCTCTTCTACTTCATTCTCAACGGCAGCAGGCTCAGCATTTCCCAGAATATGAACAGGAAATTTGGGAGGCTCAAGTAAGTTTGAAGGGGCTTGCATGGCCCGCAACTTTTCTTGCCATATTGCCTTTGCCTTCTAAAATGCGAAATACTCCCTTTAATCCTTCTGCATCTGTAAAAGGACTTCCAATGCTGGGTCTTGTTATTCAGACAATCCAGAAGAAGCTTGACTCACTCCCGCTGGCCTTTTTCTAGCTCCCTTGGGCTTCATCAATGTCATTATTAACGTTTTATCCAGAGGTTGTTATGGAGAACCAAAAATGTCAGAGTCATATTCCGGCACGCCTTGCATTCGACAGAGAGTTGTGATGAGACATGGAAAGTACAACATTCCTTCCTTCTTCTTAGAACATGCATGGATCTCTTGAACTATAATTTTCCCAATGTTGATTTCTCTCAGTCCAGTTATACAATGAAGTAACACCAAACTAGCCCTTGAAACTGTCTCATTGTGAGCAGTTAGTTTGATGGAGTGCTTAGCGAACTGTTGCCATACCTTCACATAAGGCCTCAAATCTATTCTTCTGACTGCTTTCTCTACCCAGCTTGTTCCAGGCACACATAATGATTCCATGTAGGCATCATACTCATCCTCCTGTGAAGTGAGTACTAGGTTTTGGTACTCATCTTCAGTGTTTTCCAGCTTGAAGTAAAAGTTGATGTTGGATTCATTGTATATCACCCTCGTTCCTCTAACTAACACTTACAGCCTCTTGTGACCTGGGTCTGTTAGGTTTGAATAAAACTCCTTGACCAACGTTTCGTTGTAAGGACCTGGTTGCTTGCAAAAGTTGCCCCACATCAGTTTTGAGATAGTTACTCCTAGGTCACCAGGAAGTCCAAGCTTTTCATCCTCATTGTCTATTACAAAGCCTCTCTCAGCAAAAACATTCATCTTGCTGAAAATGATCCACAAATCACTTGTGGGCTTCAACATTCACGAAGGTATCGTCTTCCTTTTGGCTTTAAAGGTCAACCATGGGGATGACGCTCTTCTTTGCTACTATTTTGTAGCGGCGACCTGTGGTTGCATCTTTTATCATTCTTGAGTGAATGGGAGATGAGAGGGTTTGTGAGAAATTAGGGTTCCGGGAAGAAAAGGTACAGAATGAAAAATGAAAAGCTTGTTTTGAATATTTAGGGAGAGAGAGAGAGTAATGTTGGTGCAATTGTGGAGGGAAGTTGAAAAGGGTGTTTGAAAAGTAGAGAGATGAAAATACGGTTTTGGGGAGATGGAGAGAGAAAAATTTATCTTTTTGTGATAATTAGGGAAAAGGGTGAAAAGACTTGAAACTGACCACGGAAAAGACACCATTGCGTGTTTTGATAGACAAGGCAATCTGACGTGATAGACTGCGCTATAATTACTTTGCAGCTACGCATGGCCCAAGGCGCGTGATTCCAATGCCAATCTTTATTCTCTCTCCCTCTTTTGAAATAAAACGCTTTGTTTGCTTCCTCGTGTCCAAAAGAAAATAATTAATGCCAGATCAGCATTAATCTCTTCTTTATGGACTTAGCATAATTAATCCTTACACATCTTCCCATGTTCCTTATTCACTTTTCTCTTGTCCTTTTTTGGCGCGTCATGTCTTGTCAAGGGCTGACACCTCAAAATCTTACATGATCCTGTATAAAAATAAAAACAAAAGAAATTGCATAAAGTTGAGCTGCCTCCCAGTAGCGCTATTTTAAGGTCTTATCGCCTGACCAAAACAAGTGTCCATTAATCAATAAAATGGAGGGAACCCCTTGTGTTGTGTGAGGGTTCTCCAAAATAAGTCTCGGCCCTTTTGCCATTAACCTTAAATCTTTCTCCATTTTTCTCATTCAATAGCTCTACAGGACCATGGGGGTAAATCTCTTCCAGAATAAAGGGTCCAGACTATCTTAATTTTAATTTTCCAGGGAATAACTTCAGCCTTGAGTTAAAAAGTAGAACTTTTTGGCCTTTTACCAATTCCCTCTTCTGACATTTCCTGTCGTGCCACTTTTTGGTCTTTTCTTTTACAACCCAGCATTCTCGTATGAGAATAGCCTATGTTCATCTAACTCATTCAATTGGAGCATTCTAGCTTGGCCAACATTTTTAAGGTTAAAATTTTCACAGCCCAAAAAGCCTTATGCTCCAATTCAATGGGTAGGTGACACGCCTTTCCATAGACAAGTCTATAAGGAGACATGTCTAAGGGAGTTTTATAGGCAGTCCTATACGCCCATAGTGCTTCGTCTAAGTGCTTGGACCAATCCTTCCTTGTGGGGTTAACCACTTTTTCCAAAATTTTCTTGATTTCTCTTTGGAAAGCTCCACCTGTCCACTAGTCTGTGGATGGTAACCTGTAGCAACCTTGTGCTTTATCCCATATTTTGCCATTAAGTTTTCAAAAAGTTTGTTGCATAAATGGGATCCTCCGTCACTGATGATGGCTCTAGGCGTGCCATGTCTTGTCAAGATGTTCTTGAGCAAGAACTTGGTCACCACCTTAGCATCATTGGATGGTGTTGCTACTGCTTCAATCCACTTGGATACGTAATCCACAGCTACAAGGATGTAAAGATTGCCAAAGGATGGAGGGAAAGGTCCCATGAAATCAATGCCCTACACATCAAAGATTTCTATTTCAAGAATACTCGTGAGTGGCATTTCTTGTCTCATGGACACATTTACAACCCTCTAGCATCTATCACACCTTTTTATTAATTCATGAGCATCCTTAAAAATAGAAGGCCAGAAATAACTTGATTGAAGCACTTTTACCGCAGTTCCGACTCCTCCAAAGTGTCTACCATAGGGGGCTTTGTGGCAGGCTAACAAGATCTGTCCTGCCTCCTCATAATCAATGCATCTCCTTAATAACTAATCAACACACTTCTTGTACAGGTAGGGATCGTCCCAAAAATAGCTCTTGATAGTATGGAAGAACCTCTTTCTTTGTTGGAAGTTGAATTCTGGTGATATGACTCTGCTGACCAAGTAGTTAACAATGTCAGCGTACCAAGGAGTCGTGCCATCAGTAATCAACAACAGCTTCTCGTTCAGAAAACTTTCTTTAACCCACTATTTTGGGGTTGAGCTTCTTCAGGTAGCCTTGAGAGATGATCAACAACTGAGGTTTCAATTCCTTTCTTGTCCCTTATTTTTAGGTCAAACTCTTGTAGTAAGAGAATCCATCTTATGAGCTGTGGTTTCGCATCTTTTTTGGCAATCAAGTACTTGATTGCTGGATGATCAATGTACATAATGACTTTCGTTCCTACTAGATAAGGTCTGAACTTATCAAAGGCAAACACTACTGCCAGCAGCTCCTTCTCTGTTGTTGCGTAGTTTATTTGTGCTTCTATCAAAGTCTTGCTTGCATAGTAGATGGTGAGAAAAACTTTGTTGTGCTTTTGGCCTAACACAACACCAATGGCAAAGTCACTGGCGTCACACATTAATTCAAATGGCTTGGACCATTCAGGGGTTTTGACTACTGGTGCAGAAATGAGAGCCTCCTTTAAAGATTGAAAGATTCAAGGCACTCCTTACTGGAGACAAAAGGCGTGTCATGCTGCAGCAGCTGGTATATGGGTTTGGTTATATTTGAGAAATCTTTTATGAACTTCCTATAAAATCCAGCATGCCCCAAGAAACTCCTAATGCCCTTGATGTTGACTGGTGGAGGTAACTTTTCAATTACCTCTACCTTTGCATGATCCACCTCTAATCCTTCTTTTGAAATTCTATGATCGAGAACAATCCCTTCTTTTACCATGAAATGACATTTTTCCTAATTAAGAACCAGGTTATTTTCTTCGCATTTTGACAGCACCAACTCTAGATTCTTTAGACAATCCTTGAATGACTCTCCAAAAACCGAAAAGTCATCCATGAAGACTTCCATTGAATTCTCTATGATATCTGAAAAGATAACCATCATGCAACGTTGGAAGGTGGCTAGTGCATTGCACAGTCTAAACGGCATCCTTCTAAAGGTAAATGTGCCATAAGGACAAGTGAATGTTGTTTTCTCTTGATCTTCCGGAGCTATTGCAATTTGGTTGTAGACTGAATATCTATCTAAGAAGCAATAGTACTCCTTTCCAGCTAGCCTATCCAACATTTGATCAATGAAAGGCAAAGGGAAGTGATCCTTCCTAGTTGCCTTGTTCAGCTTTCTGTAATACATGCAAATCCTCTAACCAGAAACAGTTCTAGTGGGGATGAGCTCATTCTTCTCATTGATTATCACTTTCATGCCCCCCTTCTTCGGTACGCACTGGATGGGACTCACCCACACACTATCAGAGATAGGGTAAATAATTCTTGCATCCAGCCACTTGATAATTTCTTTCTTTACAACCTCCTTCATGATTGGGTTCAGCCTTCTTTGATTTTCAATGCTATTCTTAGCATTTTCTTCCAACAAAATTTTGTGCATGCAAATTGCTGGGCTGATTCCCTTAATATCAGAAATCTGCCATGCAATTGCCTTCTTGTGTCTCTTCAGTAGTGAAATTAGTTGCTCCTTCTGCTCTTCTTGCAGATCTGTAGCAATGATAACTTGCAGCTTCTGTCCGGTTTCCAAATATGCATACTGTAAATGCTCTGGCAGTGGCTTGAGCTCTAATTCAGGAGGTTCCTCTATGGAAGGCAGCTGCTGCTTGTGAGGAACAGTGGTAGATTCTATGACTTCCACATATTCTTCCTCTTGCTTCTTCATTGGACAATAAATGATCCCATCTTCTAGTCCTTCATCTTCCACTTTGCCTAGCTCAATTTTCAATACATCACTAGCTTTTAGGAGGTTTTTGTGAATTAAACCTTCCCAACTAGATATCATGGAATAGTCAGCTACTTCTTCTTCTGGGTATTGCAAGGCATTGAGTATGTTGAACACTACATTCTGCCCGTTCACTCTCATAGTGAGTTCTCCTCTTCCTACATTAATTAAGGTTCTACCCATTGCTAGGAATGGTCTCCCCAACAAGATGGGCGTTTCCTTATCAGCCTCAAAGTCCATAATAATAAAATCAGCAGGGAAGAAAAATTTGTCAACCCTTACCACCACATCTTTTATCTTTCCTTGTGGGTAACAAATACTTTTATCTGCCAGCTGCAAGGTGATAGTTGTAGGCCTGGAAGCACCTATCCCTAGCTTCTTGAAAATGGATAAGGGCATGAGATTAATGCTAGCCCCTAAATCACAAAGTGCCTTTCCACAAAAGGTATCTCCAATGGTGCATGGAATAGTAAAAATTCCAGGATCCTTCAATTTGGGAGGGAGTTTGCCTTGAACCAATTGACTACACTCTTGTGTGAGTGCAACCGTAGCAAATTCTCCTACCCCTTTTCTCTTGGTGAGCACATCCTTCATGAACTTTGAGTAGTTTGGCATGTGTTGAATAGCCTCAATCAATGGTATGTTGATGTAAAACTACTTCAAGATCTCCATAAACTTTGCAAATTGTTGCTCTTCCTTGGACTTTTTTATCCTTTGTGGGAAAGGAGGTGGGGGCCTTTCTGGGACAAACTTTTGCTTTCTGTTGGACTCAGTAATGACTTCTTGATTCTCTTGAGGAATGGGGTCTACAGTAGGTACATCATCTTTGTGCTTCTGTTGCTTAGATGAAGACGGTTCTCCATCACCTTAGTTTCTTGCTTCAGTACTGTCTGGCGTAGAGAAATCAGTGCGTGACTCTTTGCTCTTTGTAGCGGCCTCTTCAATTTCTTTGCCATTTATGAGTTTAAGGGCTTGGCATGTTTCAACATTCTTCGCTCCAGCTTATGTAGTTGAAGTCTCAGTAGAGCTAGGGAGAGTTCCCAAGTTTCTTGAACTCAAAGCAGTGGCAATTTGCCCTACTTGATTTTCCAAGTTCTTGATACTCACCCCTTGTGATTGGAATTGATTCTTTGCTTCTTGAATAAAGAACTTAAGAACATTCTCCAGATGTTTGTTTCCTTGATAAACTCCAGCATAGTTAGGGTTAGAAAAACCAGGTGGGACCGGTGGTGTGGTTACTTGTGGCTTCGGTTGACTTTGATTGTTACTCCATGAAAATTTGGGATGGTTGCGCCATCCTGGGTAGTAAGTGTTGCTGTATGAATTATTGTATCTGTTGTTGTTGTTGGGATTGCCAACATAGTTAACAGAAACAGGATTTGCAGAACATTCTTCAAACAAATGTGGTCCTCCACAGTAGACATAGGCAACCTCAGTAGCGTCAGTGACCACCTTAACTGGTTCAGGCTTTGTCACTTCAGGACTCATCGGATTCTTCATCATTTGGTGGATCTGAGCCACTTGAGCAGCCAGAGCTGTGGTCTCAGTGACTTCATGCACTCCAGCAGGTTTCTTTTGAGTTGAACTTGCAGTGGCCCTTGTGATTGGCCATTGATAAGTGTTGGCAGTAATGCTCTCAATCAACTTGTACCCATCATCATAAGATTTAGACAAGAGAGCTCCACCACTGGATGCATCTAACATATTTCTTGAGGATGGAATTAATCCATTATAGAAAGTCTTGAGTTGTATGCAGATGGGAATCCCATGATGAGGACATTGTCTCAACAGCTCTTTAAATCTTTCCCATGCATCAAACAACGATTCATCATCTCCTTGCCTAAATGAAGTGTTCTCATTCCTCATTTTTGCATTCTTGGAAAGAGGAAAATACTTGGCCAAAAACTTTTCTGCCAAAGCGTTCCATGTAGTAATGGAATTTGGTTCCAACGAATTAAGCCAGCTCTTGGCTCTATCTCTTAGAGAGTATGAAAACAGCCTTAACCTAAAGGTGTCAATAGGCACGTCAAGGATCTTAAAGTTTTCAGCAACATCCAGAAATTATTTTAAATGCAGGTGAGGATCTTCATGGGAAGAGCCTGAATATTTACCAGCAGCTTGCAACATTTGGAACATCATAGGCTTGAACTCGAACTGTGGTGCTGTGATGGCTAGTCTAGCAATGCCAGTATTCATAGCATTAGGATCAAAGACATCGTAGCCTCTGCTGCTGCGCGCTCGGTCATTGGCAATACCAATAATGTCTGGCTCCACCATGTTCTCCTCGTACAGTGACTCGTCTGATGAAGACGATGAACTTTCTTCGTCTGTGTCCACCTCGTGCACTACTCCTTCAGGCTCAGCCACGGCTGAGGTTGAGGAATCTCCAGATATTTACTGAGTACGTAAAAATCTCCTTCGTGCGCTGAGAATTCTTTCAGGTTCAGGATAACCACTGTAAACTGGTTGTAACGACCTACGCATACAATAGCTCTAGCCTATCGTGACAACAAATCACAGCAGACGTTAAAAGCTCAAATAAATCTAAAACAAAAATAAATACAGTAATTCAAACTTTTATACACTTCCCCGGAAACAACAATTCACTGTAATGCTTTCTTTTTATATGGTTTTAAAGCAAAGGTGTCACATGCAAGTATACATGCTTGATAATGCAGCAAGTGATAAAGTAAAGGTCGAACCCACAAGGAAGTGATGAAAGCTTTGAACTATAAGTATTAATTTCTTTGTTTAAGCGAAAGTATGAGCAAGGCGACAACATAATAATAATAAACGGAAGGAGCAATACACAATTATCTAAAATTAAGATGATAACTAAAAAGGAATTAGAATATCAGAGAGAGCAGTTGATGAGGAAAAATCCATTAGTATATTTGTTGCCAAAATGCTTCCATGATGTGCAGTGTCGTGCCTCAAAAGGTCAGAACGTGATCTAGTAGTGTATCTCTACAATATCAAAAACATGCATAACTAGGGCAAGGGAACAAATCTCTAAGTCTCACTTATAACCCTAAAATACGTCTGGTTTTAATTTTGAAGTTCTTTATGGCCTCAACTTCTTATCTCTAAGCAAGTTGAATGAAGTGAATATCTCTATCCTACTTTATTAACCACTTTTGTTATGAAATCCACTTGTTTGTTGGATCTCTCTCAACAACAAGCTTTTAACTTTTTCCTAGTTGATCACTCTAAGAATCAAGTATATAGCATAAAAACACATAGCAAAATAAGACACTAAATGTCACATCATTTCAACATAAAAACAACGCTTATACTCACTTCATTAAGCTCATTAAACAAGGGTTTAGCTCATAGTGAGTTGAGTACAAACTACTGAAGTGAAACTAAAAGGAAACATATTCTTACAAAGTCAAGTAAAGAAATGCAACCTAATAGTAACTTGGAAATATCTTGCGTTGAGTAAACAACAACAACTCACTTCAGTCACGACAGTTTTCAGCGGAATGCACAAGACTGGATGAGAAGAGAACACTCTCTAAAATTACTCTAACTCTTAAGACTAAACTAAAACTGAAATAAGAAAATGTTTGTTGTGTGTAAAATCTCCAGTTCTTCCTCTTCAATGCGCAAGTCTTCTTTATATAGAGGTGAGTGAGAGTGAGAGTTGCTACTTTCTTGGATCATGGGTTTCTTGATAAAATTAAGGTTAGGCCCATATCAAATCCGAGTGTGGACCAGCTGTCCCTCAACCCTTCCTTTGCAAGTTATCTGGTGCAGATGTTGGTGGGAGACAAAGTTGCTTTTGCATGCGGATGTGGCAGAGTGATGGAGCAGCGCAGACGGCTGGTGGTTTGGTGCTGGGAGCTCTTTTGCAGCATGGTCCCCACCGTACTACCATTTGTTTTCTAGCTTCCTTGATCTTATCCAATTTCTCTTGCTCTATTGCTCTTTAAAATAATGCCACGTGAGCCCTAGTAACTTTCTTCTCCATTCCTCTTGATGAACTAAGTGATTAATTTTCAACCACTTCCTTTTCTTCAACTTTCCATTCTGCTCCAGAATCCGTCTCTCAGGGTCACGCCTCAACTTACCATCAACTGACTTCCTTTTTAGACAAAAACACATTGAACACCATAAAAGAAGCACCTCATGCGCTTAAAGTTGAAACATACATAAATAAGCTAAATTCACAATTAATCACTAAATCCTAAACTTAACATGCCACATAAATTGGGTCAAAGTAACACACTAAAATAGTGTTATCAGTGACAATCAGTCGTCTTCCCGGTAAGAGCTTTCTCCAAGAATACACTTCCAATTATAAATGTTTTAAAGATTGGTTCCTATGGATTAAGTGTGGTCTGAGAAGTCCTCAGGTAATATATGCGTTGGATGGATCACACCGCTTCCTTATCTATTGGACCGGAAGTCCACTCTCAGTGTTCGGTTTCGAATTTGACAAACTGAATGATCAAGAAATCAAATCCTTAGCCATATTAGATTCTTTTCGTATGATGAAGGTTCGAGATCTATTGTGGTTACCCGAAGAACAAATCCTTTCTTTTGCTGGGTAATTTTTGTTTTCCTTTTTGTTACATTACCGGGGTATCCATTTTTATTCTTCTAACCCTTTCCTCCTCTTCTCTGCATGAAAAATGACTAATTTGTCGTTAAAAGAGCAGAAGAAGTTGATGTTGGAGACTCGGCGGTGAGGCGAGTAACTGGCAAAGTTGTCACCAAGTCGGACATGTCCGGCTTGGAGACCCAGGTATTTAAGAAAAGGAAGCTTGCTCCAAGCAAAACGGTCTCAAGTGTCTCAGGTCCTCAAACTACCCCCTTTCACGACAGAGAGATACCCGTCTGGGTTCTCCAAAGTCTATGAAAACTTTGATGAGCGAAGAGGTTTACAGGGCTGATTGGGAGATTTCATCTTTGATGCATGAGGCTGGTGGGGGTGATCAATCCAGGTCGTCCAATGAATGCATGTTTTGGAGTAACAGTTTTGATGGGTTGAAATTTCTTTATGATCATCTAAACGCTACAGAAGACGTGAATAAGGTAAAAACAATCGGCCGTTAGAAGCTGACCCAAAACATTAACACTTATCTAATGAGGTGCGCTATCCTCACTCAAGGGTTGTTTGAGGTCGGGGACGACTGCAAGCAGAACATGTTTAACTTTAAACGAGAGATTAATTAGTTGAAGGACAAAGAGAAATCATGGGCATATAAAATATCCGATCTTGAGAAGCATTTATCAGAGGAAAAAGACAAGAGGGACAAGTCAAAGGCTTCAGCACAAGAACTGAAGACAACCGTTGGCAAACAGTCCGAGGAGATGAAGCTAGCCCAAAATTCGATTGACCACTTGTAAATTTCTTTACAAAAAGATCAAATTAATATTCTTGATGCAGGTGATGTTGCCTTTGACAGGGCGAAGGCTCAGGTTCTATGCCTTTATCCTGACCTTGATTTGTCCGAGATGGACTTTTTCAAAGTTGTGATCAATGGTCATCTTGTGGACATGGAAGAGGCAGATCCCTCTCCTGTTTATGATCCAACAACGGAAGCCCGTATTATTGAAACTAATTCCAAAGTTATCGATGAAGATAAAAATGAGGAGTAGTTTTTGGTCTCTTTTTTGTAATGTTTTTAAGTATGGTTGTGCTTTCCCTTTTGGTTTTATACCCGAGTCTTTATGACAATATTTTTTTAATGTATGTTAAACGATATCTTCATAGTTTACTTTTGCAATCTGACTTTCTTAGCAGTCCCTGACGACTTAAAGTTTCTTCGTCTTACAAGACATAATCGAAAGTCTTATCTAATAATTTTTAGAACAAGATTTGTTCATGACATATATCTCTTGGTTTTTTATGATAACAAAGTATTAAAATAATAATGGTGTTATCTAATGTGTGTTCCAAGTATGCAGGTTCTAAGGCTTGAAAAGAAGGCATTCAAAATCTGATATAAGGAAGCATTTGAGAGGAGCTGAGTTACTAGCTTCTGAAGGATCAGAATCTGAAGAACACTCTCTAAGTGATGTCTGACGTTGACTCTGAAGCTGAAAACCTCAGTATTAGAAGAGTAACATATTGTCTCTACACTAAGTTAATGTATCTACTTCTGGTGAACATTCAGAATTTGTAATAAAGCTTGAGTTATTCGTACTGCAGAAAGCAAGCTGCATTGTCAAATCAGCTTGTCAGCTAGATCTATTTTTAACAAGGCTCAAGAAAAGATGACATGTTTTACGGATATCTACTCTCAACGACTCTAATAAGTGCTAAAATGTACTGATTTTTAGTGTGAATAATTGACACTTATGGCTTAATTCAAGGCGAACAAAAATTGCCAAGAAGCGTGGAAAACACTGTTTTGGCAGTAGCTAAGGCGACATATGTTCCCTGGGCGAATGAGACTTCGCTAGGCGAACACGGGAGCCTATTTTTACCTATTTAAGTCACTTTTCAACATTTTTTAGGTTATGTTGTTAGGAAGTTTTTACCCCAACTTCATCAAACACATTCTTGAGTAGATTTAGCTTAGAAACAACACATGCAGTGTATATCTTGACGATCCAGAGTCGAATCCACTTCAATCGGAGTTGATAAACCGTGAGATTTGTGTTCTTCTTCTCTCTTCTTTTTGTACCATCTATTTGTTGGAGTTTTGTATGTAAGTTTATCTTGATTGTATGTATATTTATGGATCTTTGTATAAAATCTCTTTTACAACTCTTTAGAGATGTCATCTTTGATTTTTTACTTAATGAGTTTGGATTGCTATAGACATATACGGTTCGAATTCGATCTAAGATAAACATATGTTAGATTCTAAACCCTAGACATAAATTTAGATCTAATATTCACGTGGGTATCGATTCTTAATGCTCTGTGTTGTCGAGTTGCGTGAGACATCACCGATGAGGCGATGCGGTTGTTCTCTCAACTTTACGTTAGACATAACCTCTGTTGTGAGCGATACGTGATGATATTGACGAGTGATTTAGGTGGCGTGCATTTGATCCATAGATTTTTTAGTACATGATGGGTAGAACGGAACACAACTCCTGACAAGTTTTCTCATGTCTTAAGAATGTATTTATTTTCATGTCTTATGTTTTTCTTTTGCATCTTACTCTTGAAAACCATTCAAAACCAAGCTTAGAGACATAGAGATTGTTGAACGACATTCTTTTCCAAGCACCGATCCCTGTGGAGATGACATAAATCCCGGAGGGAATTCTTCCAAAAATAATTTTTGCTTGTCGCTTTACCGCACCAACAGGCTCAATAGTACAATATTACATAGAAGACGCAATGGTGAAACATGTTACCTAATGGATTAAGATCTTTGGGTTTATCTCTCTTCAACGTCTCTTGTACTATGGAGAAACAAAGACACTTGTTCAAGTTATCTCTTCCAACGGCTAGTCTTCTACAACTGCTATATAAGCTACTGAAGATTCAAACTGAAGTATTCAACAAGGAGCGATCAAAAGGGAAAATTTAGAAGGAAAGCCAAGAAGGATATAAGTGTTCTACACTTCTGTCTGGATGGAGGAATAACAAGATCATACAATAAGAAACACAATCGAGTGTGCAGAATTTCTGTTATATGTTGTAAATGGTAATAAGCCTTAAGATTTATTAAACATTGAATATCTTAAAAATATTAAGTGCTTAAAGGTCTTTGTTAAGGTGATTACCATGTACCTCTGATTTTGTATCAAGTACACCTTGTTCTCTATTCTGCTAAACATGATTGTTTAGTAGTTTAGATAAATTTTCTTGCTATGTGCTTGAGCATCAAAGTCTCTTGTTGAAAAGCTTGAGCCAAGAAAGTCTCATGCTATGTGCTAGAGCATTAAATGTCTTGATCAGTTGTTGATTGAGTAAAAATTCTTAGACTGTGAGTTTAAGCAGAAAGTCTTGGGTCTGAGGGGCTTGAGAAGAAGTCTTGGGTTCGTGGAACCTGAGCAAGGAAGTCATGAGTTCGTGGAACTTAAGAAAGGAAGTCTTGGGCCTGAGGGGCTTGAGCAGAAGTCTTAGATTCGTGGAATCTAAACAGGGAAGTCTTGGACCGAGGGTCTGAGCAGAAGTCTTGAGTTTGGGGGGCTTAAGCAAAGAAGTATGGGTAGGTGGAACCTAAGCAGAAGTTTTGGACCTGAAGGGTTTAAGCAGGAAGTCTCGGGCTGATGGTCTGAGAAAAGAAAAGTCTTATGCTTAAGTGCATAAGCAATTGTAATCATGTTTTGGTTATAGTTAAAATCACTTGTGATGCAATGAGACTGGACTATTCTCTTTTGGGAGTGTTGTACCCCAAATTTTACCCTCATTTTTTTTATTTGCTAGATGCTATGCGATTTATCTCTCTGTATTTTGTCTTAATTTCTTTGCCATTTCATTTATCCTATTTTTAATTTAGCATTTGTCTTTTATTTATTTATTTTAATTTAAATTTTTAGGTACTTTTATTATTTTTAATTATTCAAAATTAATCTAATTTAATTTTGTTTTTAGCTTAATTATTTAATATTGATTGGTAATTTATTATCTTTTCGATATTATTTTCTTTTGTTAAATTTTACTAATCTTTTTTTTTTGTTTAATTTAAGTCAATATTAGTCTCATTTAATTAATGATCATTAACTTCTATTGAGAAATAGAAAACCTCCGTGTCACTCTCATAGAGGGCCATTGGGGATTATGTGAGGATTTTAATTGGAGGTTAAGGTTGTTACATTAGCCAATGAAGAACCGTTTTGCTTTATTTGACTTTTCAACGTAAAGTGAAGACCAATTGGAGATTGACACATGTGCTGGAATTCCCCTCCTTCTTCCTTGTTCGTATGAATTTTTGTTTTGCAGAGGAATTCTAGTGTCATTTGATTTCCACGAATTCAAGTATCCAAACTCAATTTCGAATTCACTTCATCAAATTGTGGCGCCATAATCCAATTCCATCCTGCCCTAATATTAACCCATTTGCTCCATGGGATTTCATTGGCACAAAGCAAAGATTCAACATTCTGTTCTCGTCATTGCCTGTACCATCTGTGAAAAGAGCAGAGCAATGTTGCTCTCAAGTTCCCAAAGAATACCTACAGAGGCTGGCAACAAAGGAAACGTGGGAAAATGACACCCGTTTCAACTCTGGATACCTGCTACGTGCTCAGAATGAAGGAGCGTCTGCCTCCTCAAAACTTCAATATTGGAATCTCATTTCAAAACCCTAGCTCCAATGTGTGGAAATGTGGATTTTCTCTCAACCCGGCCCATTGGATTCGACCCATCTCCAACCTATAAAAGGAGAGGAGCATTCAGTGCAAAATCACCAACAATTCTCTTCACAAATATTAATATTCTCGAGCTTTGGGTGAACTTGGCAAGGGAGCTTCTGTGTAGAGGTCAGAGTACTCAAAGTGTTAGCAAAGCTTCTGTGTGGTACCATTCTTATTTCTCTTGCATTTTATTTTATCATGCTCATGATTTTCTTGCTTGTGCTTGTCTTAAATCGTGTGAATACACGTTCTGGTTAACTTGTATGATCTTGTTATTCTGTTACCAATGTAGTTATATTGCTCATGTCGTTATTGATTCACTATATGTTCTTTCCCTGTTGAAATATTGAGGAGATTGTTGTTATATTCCTAAAACCTGATGTTTCTGTTACCTAGTTGCCACTCATACGTGTTCAAGATTTTGAAATCATTTTTGTGTGCATTATTAATGACTATAATCTTGATATGTTTAAAATGCTTTCTGTCATATTTGCCATATGCTGTTGGTTTGATATGTTGCTGAGTTATCACATCTTGTTCATGACCTGCTTGACAAATGAAAGCTTTTTGTTTAACTGATCTTAAACTGGTTTGTGATTCATGGATTTTGTCATATACTCGTTAAGTTTTATCAGATTAAGTTTGTATTGGAATCATCAAAATGAATAATCTTGTATGCACAGTTATGCCATTCCTTTTTTTGAAATTGATTTTTAATGTATGACCTTAATCAGTCCATATTAAACTTGTAACTGATGTACTGATATAAATTGTTGTTCATTACACGTATGTGCTAAGCTATGCTGCTTTCTATTTGATACATGTTGTTTTCACTTGCCCTGCTGAAGTTGTCTCCTTCCCTTAAAGTCTTAAGGTTGATTGGTCAAGATATGTTTGTTAGTTTCATAAGTTCACTGATGTATGTATTGTCTAGGTTAGTATTCTAACCTTGTCTTGTTTAAACACCACTGCCTAGGATAATGATAGGTCTAGTCTTCGTGCCAACTAATTGACCATTATAAGTCTTGTTTGTTTTTGATATCTGAGCTTTTCTTGTGACATCTGTTAAACTAAATTTGAATAATCTTGAATTGATGACTATCTTATGCTTTGCTTTACTTTGGATAGTGTGTTTTTGATCATTAATATACATGGACTCTCTTGGGCTTTGTTTAAGATCTACCATGCTATTTTACAATATAAGCTTTGCTATGTTTCTTTTCATTTTTGTCAATGTATGTTGATGTATGACTGTTTCTGAGTATGCATGGCATTGGTACCAGCTGTTTAGTCGAATTCTGCATCTTGGTTAGTTGTTATTCCATCTCTGCATTGTGTATGTCCTACAAATCGTGTCTGTCGCATTTCATCACTCTACACTTGTATCATGCTAATATGTGAGTCTCAATAAGTTGTTCATATTTTGGTGCCTTGATTTCATGATTTTGTCCATGGACATGTTATCTCTGCTATTGCTATTTGTTGATTAAGTCTTAATGTCTCTAATTTCTCTTGTGGACAATTTCAATCATTGGTAACTGTCAAGGTTAATACTTGTTTCTGTTTATTTTGATGATGTACTTGAATGTAATGTGACCAACATGTGAACCTTTGCACCCTCTTGAAATACTAGAGCATTTGATGTAAATAAGTGATTCTTGGCATGTTAATGTTGGAGCATGTTTGGATACTTTGGTTTTAATTTTACTTATGGATGATTGAGTGTTACTTGCTTGTTTCATAGCTGCCATATACATGTTTGAACTGTCATCTACATGTTTGAATGTATGTTTGCATTAGATATTGTATGTTTAGTTTGATGTACTTTAATGTGGATTCCTAAGTTGCTGACTATCGCATGTTAACATATGAATGGAGTTTGATATTGCCATGCTTCCATGATTTACACTGTTTTGTAGTTGTATATTGATCATCATGACCTGTCCTTGTTTTCATTGGTGCACAATATATTTTGTCTACTTGCCCATGACAGTTTGGTATTCAATTTAAACTCATGTCTTGGATGTCTCATCTTGCCTGCTGTCCCATAGTCAGTCATCAGGCCATGCTATTTTGTAATACTCTTGGCTGATGTATCAACTTCAGAAGGCTGTGACACTAAGCTCTTATTTTCCATGTTAAATCTGATATATCATGTTGGTTTGTCGTAAACCTGAATTGTATGTGACTTACATATATGTTTCCATGACTTGTTGCTTGCTCCTATGCCATATGTTTAATTCAATGATATCACACGATGAGTTTAGTTTGTCATGATTTCTTATAGCACATTCTGTTCTGAATATATATATATATATGCGTGAGTCTTGAGAACTTCAATTCATCGTGAGGTGCATGTGCTGTTTTGTAACCTAACTTTCCTTGTGTCAACATGACATATAACTGATTGTATGATGTTCATGTCCAACTGTCATTTGATTTTGATATATATAGATTGTCGCTTTGCCATACCATATGTTTTCTTACTTGGGACTCATGATTGCATCCTTATTGATATTGTATGTTAACCTACTGGATGTATCCAAGTTTCTTTCCACTTGCTGTGTCTGCTTTGAATAAATCAATTTAGTTGGGTCTTTAAATGCTTGAATGAGATGCTTGACTATGTATGTTTTGACGCCATGCTACTTGTTGTTACTGTTGACGTTTAAATGGCATGTTTTTGTTGCTTTTTCTCATGAAATCATGTGTTGATCAAAGTGATAACCTCGCGTATTAGTTTGTGTACCAGTCGTTTATTTCCTTTGCACTTAACGTGGTTTTGAGTTTGTGTTATGGCTGCTGCATCTATTGTGGGTGAAGTTTAGGGCGTGCGCTTTGTTTTGGTTATTTGAGAATTCAAGAAGTGTTTTGCCTTATATATATTTTGAATCATGTTATAACTGGATGAGGGCGTAGCACCGCTGGTCCAGGAGGAGGTTTGTAAGTATTTGTTCATGCTGAGGACGGGGGTTCGATTCCCCTCGCCCACCCTTTTTTTCTTTCGTCTGTTTTCGCCAGTTTTTATGTATATTGGTGTTTGCATTTTTATACACCAGCGCGTGTTAGCTCAATTGGCAAAGGCTTTGGTTTGTTGGTGTGATGCGTAAGGGCAAGGGTTCAAACCCTATGTATGCCATTTCTTTTTAGTCATTTGTTTCCTTTATTTGTTTTTAGTTAATCATGATATTTTAAGTTTCCTTTTATTTGTCTCTAACTTATTTAGATTTCAAATTATTTTTACTTTAAAATTAACCCTTTAATACTAATTGTGTAATTAATTACTATTTTCCAATTAAATTAATTGTTGGTTAATTACTAATATTATCTTTAAGCATTGTTTGTTAATCTTGAAATATTATTTGTTTGACTTGTTTAATTGTTAAGATAATATATTCATGTTGATTGGCCATATGTTTGATTCTATATGAATATTATCATGTTCTAAATATCATTTTTCATGTCACTTCTCTATGTTTGTCTTCATAAAGATTGAAACATTTTGATTTGTTCTTGTATGTCATTCCTATATGTTTGTCTTCCTAAAGATTGAAGCATACTTGATGTACTCTTTTATCATATCTATCTTATCCATATCCTTGTCACAAACATATTGCCATCCTCATGATTATGTTGTTTTATCTATTATATCAATGTCTTTTATATCATCTTATTATCTTATCTACTCTTATCCCCTTATTCCAAAGGAAGGTGAATAGTGTTGACTCTTAAAGTCATAGCCCCCATCTTAACCTAAGTAACTTCTTAGGAAGAAACCTTATTTCTTGGCCTCATCAGAGCCATAGAAATTATAACTAGCTTTAGGAAGAGTTCTTCAACTCTTAGTGATATTCATCATAATGAATTTATCACTTCCCCTATTGACTAAACTTCAACATAGGTCCATTTCAATTAGATTTAGAGAGTTCTTGAACTCTACAATGAGCTTGTACTCATTTCCCCTCTGAATATTGACCACAGTCAATCATTCAGTAGAAGTAGAACTACGCATACTCTGATTCTATTCCCGAGGATACGTAGGCGTAAAGTGCGATGCTTTATCGAGTATACTTAGATACTAACCCCTAGGGTTTCTCAGCCTTTAGCATAGAACCTTTAGCAAACATAAGATAACATTAAACAAGAGGCTCCCGTAGAGTACTACGGACGTTTAGGGTGCTAATACCTTCCCTAGGCGTAACTAACCCCCGAACCTTAGATCTCCCCCTTTAGGTTTTTCTAACGATCTTGAACCTTTCCTTTGGATAAATCAAAGTCGGTTGTAAAAGAAACTTATGAAAATTAATTAATAATTTGTTATCCGATTTTCACCGCAACAGAAATGGCGACTTCACTGGGGAAAGTCAGACCTATTGCTGGTCCTTTCCTAAGAGGGTTAAGCCAATCTTGTTTTATGTTATTCAATGTCTGCTTATTTGCTTGTATGATTGCTTGTATGCTTATCTGCTTGTATATCTGTGCTATGTTTTGATTATCCTGTTCGATTTAGGTTGTTACCTTTGAGTGAGATAAATCCTATACCCGGATTTCGAGTACACTTATGATAGGACGATGGTATATTCAAGGGGGCTTTGAAGGAGTCGATTCCTGAAAAAGTTAACTTGAGACACCATCACTCAGCTTAGGCTTTCTTGAGAGTTTAGTCATATTGAACGATCCTTTTCGTGAAAACGTGCTACTCTCAACGTATGTGCCATTGAGGTTGAGAACCGTAGTTACCAAACCCCACTTTGGCCTTTTAGGATGTAGTGCGGTGACCATGATGGAGTCTATTTCTGAATTGGTTGTCACACGATACTACACTCAGACGAGTTCCTCTTGAGAATTTTGTTGATTACCAAGTCATCTGGGAAGTCGACAAAATCCGAAAGATGGATCGTAGACTCTGGGAACCCATTAGAACCTTGTTCGGCAGGTAAAAAACCATAGTACATATCAATGGGAGGGTGAACCTTGGCTCCACGCTTCTTAACCCAAACCTTTATGTGCTTGTTCTTGTTTGTGTTTGTTGCATCCATGTAGCATAAGCATTCATGTTGCATCTGTTTCATGGAACTCAGACTTCTTTTTAAATGTTACAGAAATATCATGGACGAATTAAGAAGGAAAACAGTGAAATACACTTTCAAGAACCCTAAGTTGGATGACCTAAAGAGATTGGGAGATCTGCTAACAGACCCTGAAGGATTCAAAGACAGATATGGGAATTTGTGGATATTATTAACGAAAAGGGTTGATGAAGGGCTCCTTTCAACTTTGCTTCAGTTCTATGACCCAAAGTACCATTGTTTCACTTTTCCCGACTATCAACTCCTGCCTACACTTGAAGAATATTCTCAGATAGTTGGTTTACCTGTCAAGGACGACTCTCCATTTCCCATCTTCAACAAAGACCCAAAAGAGGAAAAGATAGCTAAGGAAACTCACTTGGAATTAGTCGACATCAAAGGCAACTTAATCTCCAAAGGAGGAATTTTTGGATTGCCTACTAAGTTCCTGTTTGAGAAAGCCCGTTACTCCGCTAAACATTCCAACAAAGTCGCCTTTGAAGCTGTTTTTGCTCTACTCATCTATGGACTCTTTTTGTTCCCAAACTTTGACAACTTCGTGGATTTGAACACAATCAAGATTTTCTTAAAGCAAAATCCAGTACCCACCTTACTTGCTGAAGCCTATCACTCAGTCCATACGAGAAATGCCCATGGTGCATTACTGTGATATATAGATGGTTCGTTTCACACTTACCGAAGAAAGGCGCATTTTGGGATCCTAAGAAGGGATGGTGGTCTAAGAAGATTATGGCCCTTTCTCATGTCGACATTGACTGGTACAATCGAGTGTACGACAAAATCACGATAACAGACAGTTGTGGCTCATATAACAATGTGCCCCTTCTTGGCATCAAAGGTGGAATCAGTTACAATCTTCTATTGGCACGTCGTCAATTAGGATACCCTATGAAGGATAAGCCCATAAATATCCATGTAGAAGGAATTTATTTTGAGGAATATGAAAATAATGAAGAACAAAGGGATTTAATCCTAAAAGCCTGGGATAGCAAGTGCAAAAGAGAAAGGAGCTTCTTGGGGAAACCCAATTGTGTTTCTTTGGAACCATATCTTCAGTGGGTCCGCAAGCGAGCCATTGAATTGAAGATTCCATACAAAAGGGAGGAACCAATACCCATGAAGGAGGAACCTATTCTGTATTTCATGTCGAAGGAAGAGGAGTTAGAGATATCGTTAAGGCAGACCCAGCGGTCCGAGGAAGCATGGAAACTCAAATATCAGGTGGTCGTTGAGGAAAATTTTGAACTTCGAAAACAGCTATGCGCCAAGGAAGAAGAACTAACCTCTTACAAGAAAAGGAAGGTCCAAGAAGGCCCGAGTTCTCCTATTGTTTAGCCTACAGCTTGGAAGACGATCGTCGATAATCTTGTCGCGGAAAGAGATCATATGGAGAAAGAAATCGGAAGACTCAAGCTACGACTCTTGGGAGAATCTCCATAGGGCTTTCTAGCTTTTATTTAGCTTCATGTTTAGGGTTTTTCGAAAGTGTATCAACTTTTGTAATTCACCTTTATTTTAATGAAATGAGATCCTTTGATATTTCTCCAATATTTTGCGCAAGTGTCTGAATTCCATGAAACTTTGCATTCGCATTTTGCATTTTCGCTAAACTATCAAGTCACTAATCTTGTTTTGCAGATTTTGTAGAGATGGATGCCACAGGAAAAAGAGTTTGGCCTTACTGCTTTGAGTTGCCAGAGGTAGATCGTCTGCTATGGTTGGGAGAAATGATTGAAGACCAGTCAGCCTTTGCTGATTGATATGGGTGTGTCATACCCCTGATGAAGACACCAGTAACTATGGGACCACTTGAAGTTCTAGTCCAACTGTATCACCCAGCATACCGTTGTTTCTTGTTCCCTGAATTCCAGTTAGTACCAACCTTGGAAGAGTTTTCAGCCATGATAGGGATCCCAATCAGAGATGCCCCTGTCTTTTCCGAAATTGAAGAAACACCTTCTGCCAGAGACATAGCCAGACTGACCAGAATCAGGTTATCTGATGTCCAAGCCAATTTGACCAATAAGGGAGGAAAGCGTGGTTTTCCAGCACAGTTCTTGATGGAGAAAGCTCTGTACTTTAAGAACAGGGGAAATGAAGTTTTGTTTGAATCAACTTTAGCATTGATGATATACGGTTTGTTCCTGTTCCCAAACGCCAAGGATTTTGTAGACACCCAGGCCATTCAGCTGTTTGCAGTCAATAATCCAGTCCCGACACTGTTGGCTGATGTCTACCATTCCATACAGACCAGATATATGAGAGGCAGTGGGCTGATTGTTTGTTGTGTGGCCCTCTTCTATAAGTGGTTTGTTTCTTATTTTCCGAAGACCCCAACTTTCTGGGAGATTGAAGACTGCAAGGTGTGGTCTAAGAAGTTGATGGAACTGAAGCATACCGACATTGAATGGTATGATTCAACGGACGAGGGAATCATCATAATCATTAGCTGTGGGGACTGCCCCAATGTACCGCTCATGGGAAGGAATGGTTGTATCAATTACAACCCCGTCCTCGCTCGCCGTCAGCTGGGTCATTTGAAGGAAGGAATCCCAGATAATGAAGACATGCAGATGATGTTTTATGACGAGAAGGAAGGATTCGAGATGAAGATGTGCTTGAGACGCACTTGGCGCCATATCAACAGGGAGTTGTGGAGGTCCGAATACCCGGTCACAGAGTCTCATTTGCAATGGTCTCGTGGCATAGCCCAAGTAATGATGAAGCCACATCCCCGCCACGAGTCCCCTACTAAAACAAAGCAGAGAATGATGGAGGAATTGGGAGAGCTGGTTCTCGCCAAGAAAGAAACCAAGGAGCGCATCATCAAGATAATGAGGGTAATTAATGGAGAAGGATCGTCAACCGGCGGATTCAATTTCTAAGTATTGTCGTTGACCTTTGTGTTGTTATTGTATCTTTTCATTCTGTTGTACCTCTACTTATGTACTTGGAGTATGAGAATACCCTGCTCCAGATGTAATGTTTGCCAAACTCTTAATGAAGAAGTTGTTTTATCAAGGATCTATTCTTTATATTATTTGCAAGATGTCTTTGGTTCCTTGATAGTTTAGCTTGCATTTGCATTTGCATCTCATTTGCATCTTTGCATACGCACGCGCATTCTTCTGTGTCTCATCGCCGCTTTGTCTTCTTCAGAACCAGCACGCTGATCTCTACATTTGTTGCAACATCCGAACCAGGCTTAAGGAGGAAAGATGTCTGATAATTGTGAGAATCTGGATCAAGTCAACGAGGAGCTCAATGAGTTAAGAGTAGGCATGGGACAGATTATGGAAGTTTTGCATGTTATACGAGCAAAAATGGATACTCAAGCTACTGTAGTCTCAGAAATCGCCACCACAACTGTTGAGCCGCCAGTCATACCTGCTGTGGACACTACTTTAGGGATACCGTTTGAGTTTATACGAGCCACAGCTCCTCAGTCCACTCAACAAGCTGCACCTTTGTTTGGTGAAAACCAACAAACTATCCCAACTTATACTCCACCAGTGATTCAGACCCAGTTTCAACCAGTCTTCCAGAATCAGCATCATCTTATTAATGACAACGTATCCATGGAAGGAGACGACAACAACGAGAAATTGAGGGCCAGTATAGAGATTATGCAGAGAAAATTGAAGGCCATGGAGGGAGATAATGTCTTCAGCTCTGACTTAAGGGATATGTGTTTGGTTACTGACCTAGTAATTCCACCAAAGTTTAAATTACCAAGCTTCGAATTGTACTCTGGCGCTACGTGTCCAAAGGCACACTTGGTCATGTATCTCCGAAGAATGGCGGCATACATGGATAATGATAAGCTGATGATCCATTGTTTCCAGGATAGCCTGAAGGGCGCTGCTGCAAAGTGGTATTTAGGTTTAGATCAGTCTCAGATTAAGTGCTTTCAAGATGTTATGGATGTCTTTATAAAGCACTATAAGTATAACCTGGATCTAGCACCTGATCGTAGACAACTCTTGACCATGACTCAGAAAAACACCGAGTCATTCAAAGAATACGCTCAGAGATGGAGAGAGACTGCGTCACAGGTTGAACCGCCGTTAACCGAGAAGGAGCTAGCCGATTGGTTTGTAGACACTGTGAAACCTGAATTCTATGAGAAGATGATTAGCAACATTGGCGCCAATTTCTCTGACATTATTGCAATGGGTATGAAGGTAGAGGCAGGTCTAAAAAGTGGAAAGGTGGCTAGTTCACCTAACAATGCTACCAGTACCAGCGTCAAAAAGTCTCCAAGCAATTTTCATAAGAAGAAAGAGGGCGAGACTAACGCTATCATGACAGGGAAGAAGCAGAGTCCTCGTTGGAAGCAAGCTCTTTTCCAACCACAGCCAGGTCCCAGCTTTCCCCAACAGCCAGTTTATGCTATGTAATTCCCCCAGCAACCATACGTGGCATCTGTTATGCCCACCTTCAATCATCCGGTAATGCAACAGGCTCCTGCTTCCCAACCACAAAATCAACAGCAGTGGCCAAGGAATCAGAACCAGAATTACCAGCAGCAGTGGCGGCCAGCGCCACAACAAAATACCCCGCCAAGAAAACAGGCAGTGACACCGAACTTTCCTCCTATACCAATGACATACACAGCGTTATATCCTTCGTTGGTGGAGCAAGGGTTAATTGTTACTAGGCCATTGGGGCCACCCTCTGAAAAGTCTATGCAGTTTTACAACCCTAATGCAACCTGCGCCTTCCATCAAGGAGGGGTAGGTCATGACTTAGAAGGATGTTTGGCATTGAAGAATCTAGTAAAAGGCCTGATAGAGAAGAATGTTCTGTCTTTCGTCAATAGCCAACCAAATGTGAAAAGCAACCCTTTTCCAAACCATGGGTCAACTAATGCTATTGAAAATGAGAATGACGAGGTAGTAATCTCAGATGCAGCACAGATTAAAACTCCCTTGAAATTGTTTCATGCCAAGCTATTAAGCGCCGGTTTGGTCGAAGCTTGCCATGATGTTTGTGAAGAGTGTGATGGTGTTAGTGAAGGATGTTCGTTAGTACAAGGTGATATTCAGCGCTTGATTAATGAAGGTTTCTTACAAGTTTTCAGGAAGGAAGACATAATAGCGGTGATTGAGCCGGTATTCAACTTGCCAAAACAAGTACAGTTGTTTATTGAAGAAGAGTACCCCTCAGTAGTTCCCGTGTTCAATAATCCAGGGGAAAATACTGTGAGTCCTGTTTTTAAACAATCAGTTCCGAGATTTAACAGGCCTGAAGCTGCTGTTCCTGTTAATCGTGCTAGGCAAAATAACTTCCCAAAACCAGTTCCATTCAGGTTCAGAGGAACCAAAGCAGTGCCCTGGATTTATGAGGATATCACAGGTGAAAGAAAGAAAGAAGAAATGATCCTAAGGAAAGAGGTGGGGGTCGTGATAGAAGAACCGGTCCCAAGGAAAGAGGTGGGGGCCGATGAGAAGAACGTGTCTAATATAGCAGGAGCAGGGAGAATGATGAGAAGTGGAAGGATTTGTCCCCCTGTGAACGTGGAAACGTCCGGAAAAGAAGGTGTTAGTCACGTACCTACCAACGATAAAGGAAAAGAAGTAATCTCCAAAGAGGACGATGAAGAGTTCCTTAGGATAATAAAAAGAAGTGACTATAGGATTGTGGATCAGCTCCAGCAAACCCCGTCAAAGATTTCTGTTTTGTCTCTATTGATTAATTCACCGGCTCACCGATCTGCGCTGCAGAAGGTTTCGGCTCAAGCTCACGTGGCTCAAGATATCACTACTGGACAGTTTGATCACATTATTGCTAACATTACCGCCTGCAATACCCTCAGTTTCAGCGAGGAAGAGTTAACCCAAGCAGGCCGGAAGCACAATCTTGCTCTGCATATATCCATGACATATCAAGAAGACACATTGGCTAGAGTCCTCGTGGATACAGGGTCCTCTCTGAATGTTTTACCAAAGATAACTCTTGATAAATTGGCATACAAAGGAGGAGTCATGAGACCCACTTCGTTGATTGTCAAAGCTTTTGATGGTTCGCGAAGATCATTTATGGGGGAGATAGAGCTCCCAGTGTTGATTGGACCTCAGGAGTTTAATATTCTGTTTCAAATTCTGGACATCAATCCTGCTTATAGCTGTTTGCTCGGAAGACCTTGGATCCATGAAGCAGGTGTTGTGACCTATACGTTGCATCAGAAGATGAAGTTCGTAGCTGATGATAGGTTAGTTATCATACATGGTGAGGAGGATTTGATGGTCAGTAACCTGTCCTCATTTCGCTACATTGAGGCTGACGAAGATGCGTTAGAAACTTCTTTCCAAGCTTTGGAAATAGCCAATGCAGTTATGATCGACAACGAGAAGCCGGTAGTTCCAGAGTATCCATCGTTTGCTTCGTATAAGAGTATCCAGTCCGCCCTTCAGGAAGGCGTGCCTGCAGGATGGGGCGAAGTCATCGAGATCGAGAAGAGGGACCGACATCAGGGGATGGGTTACAAACCAACTCCAGAAGATGAAGCTGCTTCAAGAATGAGAAGAAAGACGAAGACGAAGACTGTGCAGGAGATATTTGTCAAAGGTGGACATCAGGTCCACGCAATCATTGGAAGCGCTGAAGAGGAAGAAGACATTGATCATCTGGTTTTTCGCCAAGAGGGTGCTTTGAGCAATTGGGAGGCTATAGAGATCCCAACTGTGTACCCGGAACCAGAGTAACTTGTTTTGATTTGTTGTTTTCATTTCCCTAGTCTTGCCCAAAGCTAGTGGATTATTTTGTATGGGCCTCCGTTTTCAATATTAATCAATGAAATGACTTTTTTGCAATTTTCGCTGTCTTCACTTTACTGCATTCTTTTCTAAAAATGGCAATCTTTTCAAACAAAACATCTTCATCTTGCATGTTTGTGAATTGTCGTACACTTTAGTAATACAAATCATTCTATTATGCAGAATTAACCGTAAACCCATTGTATTCAATGACCCTGCTATTACCATTGACTTTGACTCCCCTGTCTATCAAGCTGAAGAGGAGGAGAATTTTGAGGTACCCAAAGAGCTGGCAGACATGTGTGATTACCAGTATACAGATCTCCAGCCACACGAAGAGCAGGTGGACGTCATCAATCTTGGTTCTGAGGAAGAGAAGAAAGAAGTCAAGATTGGGGCATCTTTGAAACCAGAAATTAGACAACAGTTGATTTCACTACTTAAAGAGTATGTGGATGTGTTTGCTTGGTCCTACCAAGATATGCCCGGTTTAGATACAGATATTGTGGTTCATAAATTACCGCTCAAGCCCGAATGCCCGCCGGTAAAACAAAAGCTTCGTAGAAGTCATCCTGATATGGCCCTCAAAATCCGAGATGAAGTTAAGAGGCAATTGGATGCCGGATTTTTAGCAGTCTCCAAGTACCCAGAATGGGTAGCTAATATTGTTCCTGTTATGAAGAAGAATAGAAAGGTGCGAATGTGTGTGGACTACAGGGATCTCAACAAAGCTAGTCCCAAGGATGATTTCCCTCTACCACATATTGACACGCTGGTGGACAACACTGCCCGTTTCGCCATGTTCTCATTTATGGATGGTTTCTCAGGCTATAATCAGATTAAAATGGATTCGGCTGATATGGATAAGACCACTTTCATTACCCCGTGGGGCACTTATTGCTATAAGGTTATGCCTTTTGGACTGAAGAACGCAGGGGCAACGTACCAAAGGGCCATGGTGACCTTGTTTCACGATATGATCCAAAAAGAGATAGAGGTGTATGTGGATGATATGATAGCCAAATCTCAGAATGAGGAGGAACATGTAGATCACTTGCTGAAACTGTTCAAGAGGCTTCGAAAGTATCAGTTGAGGCTGAACCCTGCAAAGTGTACCTTTGGGGTCAGATCTGGGAAATTATTAGGTTTCATTTTCAGCCAGAAGGGTATTAAAGTAGATCCAGATAAAGTGCGAGCAATTCAAGAAATGCCAGCTCCGCAAACTGAGTCTCAAGTCAGGGGATTTTTGGGTCGTTTGAATTACATCTCTCGTTTCATCTCCAACATGACTCCAATTTGTTCACCAATCTTCAAATTGCTCCGTAAGAATCAGCCAGTAGAGTGGAATGCTGACTGTCAACAAGCTTTTGAGAAACTCAAAAGTTATCTCCAAGAACCTCCTGTTCTAATTCCTCCGGTTTCCGGAAGACCTCTCATTATGTACTTAACAGTTTTGGAAGAGTCCATGGGCTGTGTCTTGGGACAGCATGACGAGACTGGCCGGAAAGAGCACGCGATTTATTATCTCAGTAAGAAGTTCACAGATAGTGAAAGTCGTTACTCGCTACTGGAAAAGACTTGTTGTGCTTTGGCTTTGGCCGCCAAACGCTTGAGGCAGTACCTGATCTGTCATACCACCCTTTTGATTTCCAAGATGGATCCGATAAAATACATCTTTGAGAAACCCGCTCAATCAGGCAGACTTGCCCGTTGGCACATGTTATTATCTGAATATGACATTCAATATGTCACTCAAAAGGCCATTAAAGGAAGTATCCTCTCAGAATATCTTGCTGATCGACCAGTTGAAGACTATGAACCACTCAAATTTGACTTCCCTGACGAGGACATTATGGCAGTAAAGGATGATGAAGAGCCAAGTTCTGAAGAAGATCCCAGGGCAGAATATAGATGGAAGATGATGTTCGACGGTTCATCCAATTGCAAGGGGCATGGAGTGGGTGTTGTCATAATTAATCCTGAAGGTGGCTACACCCCTTTTACAGCTAGGCTGGATTTTGGGTGTACAAATAATATTGCTGAGTACAAAGCATGCATTCTGGGTTTGGAAGCTGCAATTGATCTTGGAATCTGTTTTCTCGAAGTTATGGGTGACTCCGCTCTAGTTATTTATCAGATTAGAGGCGAGTGGGAGACCAAGGATGAAAAGCTTATCCCTTATCAGGCATATGCTCTGGAGCTGATTAAGTGTTTTAACGAGATAACATTTTGTCATGTGCCACGTACAGAGAATCACGTAGCCGATGCATTAGCGACACTGGCTTCAATGTGGCAAGTCAGATTTATCAATGAAGATCCAGTGATCAGTATTGGAAGAAGGACTGAGCTGGCCTATTGCCAGGTCATCGAAGAAGAATCAGACAACAAACCCTGGTTTCATGATATTTTGAACTTCCTGAAGAATCAAGAATATCCGGCCAATGCCTCCGCTCTCGATAAGAAGACTCTACGAAGGCTGTCAGCCAAGTTCTTCATTAGCAATGGTGTACTGTACAAGAGGAATCATGATATGGTTTTGTTAAGATGTGTCGATAAGAGAGAAGCTGACTTGTTGATCCACGATATTCACGAAGGAGCTTTTGGCACCCATGCCAATGGGCATGCCATGGTTAAGAAGATCTTGAGGCCTGGATACTATTGGTTGACTATGGAGACTGATTGCATCCAGTATGCTAGGAAATGCCATAAATGTCAGATCTATGCAGACAAAATGCATGTTCCTCCTACTCTGTTGAATGTACTGTCATCACCTTGGCCTTTCTCCATGTGGGGCATTGATATGATTGGGGCAATTGAGCCTAAAGCGTCTAATGGGCATCGCTTCATCCTGGTGGCCATAGATTACTTTACCAAATGGGTGGAAGCCGCCTCTTATACAAACGTAACTAAGCAAGTAGTTGCTCGTTTCATCAAGAACAATATCATTTATCGCTATGGGATTTCGAGCAGGATCATAACTGACAACGGAACTAATTTGAATAACAGAACCATGAAGGAGTTGTGTGATAACTTCAAGATTGAGCACCATAATTCTTCACCATATCGTCCAAAGATGAATGGAGCGGTCGAGGCTGCGAATAAAAATATCAAGAAAATTCTTCAGAAAATGGTCAGAACATACAAGGATTGGCATGAGATGTTGCCGTACGCCCTACATGGATATAGAACGACCGTTAGAACCTCAACAGGGGCAACCCCGTTTTCGTTGGTATATGGAATGGATGCTGTCCTCCCCATAGAGGTGGAAATACCTTCGCTGAGGATATTAATGGAAACGAAGCTTGACGAAGCTGAATGGATTCAAGAGAGATTTGACCAGTTGAATTTAATTGATGAGAAGCGCCTAACAACTATGTGTCATGGTCAGTTGTATCAGAAAAAGATGAAGAGAGCATTTGACAAAAAGGTCCGCACTCGAGAATTCCGAGTAGGTGAGTTGGTACTTAAGAAGATCCTGCCGTCGCAGAGAGACGCCCGTGGAAAGTGGGCGCCTAATTATGAAGGTTCATACGTAGTTAAGACAGTATTTTCAGGAGGATCTCTTTTCCTCACAACTATGGACGGAGAACAGCTTGCACATCCTGTGAATGCTGATTCGGTACGGAAGTATTATGCTTGAGAGGAGGACACCTATGTGATATCCAGGAATCCCCAGAGAAGATCAAGTCAGCTACAGCTAGAGTCCTTAGTCATTAGGGTTATGGGTCATTGAATACAATGTAACTTATGATAAATTGCCATTTCGTTGCATTTGTAATATTTAATGGGACTCTGCTATTTGGCAAGTCGCCATTTTTCAATGAATATCAGCTTTTGAATCATCTCTTGCTTAGTACGCTTCCATTTCTTTATTTCTGCAAAATTTCTTGGTCATTTCACTTGATTTTTGAAAACGGGAATTTCTAAGAAAACACAAAGATGAACTAAGTTCTACTCTGGAATCAAGTCAATTTGTGCGAGAAAAGCTCAATGGTACTATTTTTGGCATTGGATATGCCATCCCCAATGAAAAGAAGACTGCCCGGTTGCCCTTGATATTTTGGTTTCAGGGTGTTGACTCGTGTTGTCCTTGCTTCTTTCCTGTTTGCGTCGTTCGCACCGTTTCTAGCATATAGCTAAGCATATGCATCATAGCCCAGCATCTTTGCTCTGTTTGCTTGTGGTCTTTTGCCGTGTTTGTCTTTATCTCCCCTGCGAAGTAAAAACATTCCCGGTTTGCTTTGTATCGTGCTTGCTCGGTCTTAACCTCTGTGCGTTAGATTTGAATCTTTAAAAACCTTTTTCTGTTCCCCAAGAAGTTTAACTTTAAAGGATTTTCAGAGGCGTTCTTGTTTGAATCGTGTCAAACTTGAACTTAGACTTTGTTTGAATCGCGTCAAGCACTATCTACTGTGTTCTTGTTTGAATCGTGTCAAACTTGAACTTAGACTTTGTTTGAATCGCGTCAAGCACTGTCTACTGTGTTCTTGTTTGAATCGTGTCAAACTTGAACTTAGACTTTGTTTGAATCGCGTCAAGCACTGTCTACTGTGTTCTTGTTTGAATCGTGTCAAACTTGAACTTAGATTTTGTTTGAATCGCGTCAAGCACTGTCTACTGTGTTCTTGTTTGAATCGTGTCAAACTTGAACTTAGATTTTGTTTGAATCGCGTCAAACACTGTCTACTGTGTTCTTGTTTGAATCATGTCAAACTTGAACTGAGTCTTTGTTCGAATCGTGTCGGACACTGACCCCTTTGTTTTAAGACTGTTCTTGTTCGAATCGTGTCGAACTTGAATCGAGACCTTGCTTGAATCGTGTCAAGCATCGTCTTTTGTTTTAAAACCGTTCTTGTTCGAATCGTGTCGGACATTGAAGACCCCCTTATCATGTTTCTTTTCTGGAATTGCTTTAAGTTATGTTTCTTGGAATAAATTTTATTCAACTTTAAGACTCTTATCTGTTGCGCAGAGTTTTTCTCTGTCTTCCTGGCTTTTCTTGAAGATCCCATCTTGAACTCTTCAGTATAAGGATCCCTAGGAAGTCCTTGCTTGGTTGTCTATCCTTTTGGTCTGAGCCCTCTTGATCAGGTTTTTCTTTCTGGTTTCATATCCAGGAAGAGTGTGGTTTTGTTTTGTCCCCAATAGTCCATCTCCCTGGACCTTTCCTCAGGGGGTACTGTTTTTTTTGTTTTTCCCCAGTGTTCCTTTGGAGTCTCCCCAGCGAGTCTCTTTTGTTGGTTGGTCTGTATCCCCGGTGAGCTTTTCCCATGGATACTGTACCTGTCGTCCTTCCCCAGTGAAGCTCGGATTCTTTTTTGCTTCCTGTTTGCCCCTTGGTGTCTTGTTGTGTCTGCATTTTCTGGCATCTTCATGGCATCATTGCATGTGTGTGCATCTGAGGGTAAAATTTTCGGTTATCTGTATTTAAATATCCTTCATTGTTGATTACACGAGGATCTTCATCTCTCATGTCATCAGGTGAAGATATTTAAATAGGGGCAACTGTTGTACCCCAAATTTTACCCTTATTTTTTTTATTTGCTAGATGCTATGCGATTTATCTCTCTGTATTTTGTCTTAATTTCTTTGCCATTTCATTTATCCTATTTTTAATTTAGCATTTGTCTTTTATTTATTTATTTTAATTTAAATTTTTAGGTACTTTTATTGCTTTTAATTATTCAAAATTAATCTAATTTAATTTTGTTTTTAGCTTAATTATTTAATATTGATTGGTAATTTATTATCTTTCCGATATTATTTTCTTTTGTTAAGTTTTACTAATCTTTTTTTTTTTGTTTAATTTAAGTCAATATTAGTCTCATTTAATTAATGATCATTAACTTCTATTGAGAAATAGAAAACCTCCGTGTCACTCTCATAGAGGGCCATTGAGGATTATGTGAGGATTTTAATTGTAGGTTAAGGTTGTTACATTAGCCAATGAAGAACCGTTTTGCTTTATTTGACTTTTCAACGGAAAGTGAAGACCAATTGGAGATTGACACATGTGCTGGAATTCCCCTCCTTCTTCCTTGTTCGTATGAATTTTTGTTTTGCAGAGGAATTCTAGTGTCATTTGATTTCCACAAATTCAAGTATCCAAACTCAATTTCGAATTCACTTCATTAAATAGTGGCGCCATAATCCAATTCCATCCTGCCCTAATATTACCCCATTTGCTCCATGGGATTTCATTGGCACAAAGCAAAGATTCAACATTCTGTTCTCGTCATTGCCTGTACCATCTGCGAAAAGAGCAGAGCAATGTTGCTCTCAAGTTCCCAAAGAATACCTACAGAGGCTGGCAACAAAGGAAACGTGGGAAAATGACACCCGTTTCAACTCTGGATACCTGCTACGTGCTCAGAATGAAGGAGCGTCTGCCTCCTCAAAACTTCAATATTGGAATCTCATTTCAAAACCCTAGCTCCAATGTGTGGAAATGTGGATTTTCTCTCAACCCGGCCCATTGGATTCGACCCATCTCCAACCTATAAAAGGAGAGGAGCATTCAGTGCAAAATCACCAACAATTCTCTTCACAAATATTAATATTCTCGAGCTTTGGGTGAACTTGGCAAGGGAGCTTCTGTGTAGAGGTCAGAGTACTCAAAGTGTTAGCAAAGCTTCTGTGTGGTACCATTCTTATTTATCTTGCATTTTATTTTATCATGCTCATGATTTTCTTGCTTGTGCTTGTCTTAAATCGTGTGAATACACGTTCTGGTTAACTTGTATGATCTTGTTATTCTGTTACCAATGTAGTTATATTGCTCATGTCGTTATTGATTCACTATATGTTCTTTCCCTGTTGAAATATTGAGGAGATTGTTGTTATATTCCTAAAACCAGATGTTTCTGTTACCTAGTTGCCACTCATACGTGTTCAAGATTTTGAAATCATTTTTGTGTTCATTATTAATGACTACAATCTTGATATGTTTAAAATGCTTTCTGTCATATTTGCCATATGCTGTTGGTTTGATATGCTGCTGAGTTATCACATCTTGTTCATGACCTGCTTGACAAATGAAAGCTTTTTGTTTAACTGATCTTAAACTGGTTTGTGATTCATGGATTTTGTCATATACTCGTTAAGTTTTATCAGATTGAGTTTGTATTGGAATAATAAAAATGAATAATCTTGTATGCACAGTTATGTCATTCCTTTTTTTGAAATTGGTTTTTAATGTATGACCTTAATCAGTCCATATTAAACTTGTAACTGATGTACTGATATAAATTGTTGTTCATTACACGTATGTGCTAAGCTATGCTGCTTTCTATTTGATACATGTTGTTTTCACTTGCCCTGCTGAAGTTGTCTCCTTCCCTTAAAGTCTTAAGGTTGATTGGTCAAGATATGTTTGTTAGTTTCATAAGTTCACTGATGTATGTATTGTCTAGGTTAGTATTCTAACCTTGTCTTGTTTAAACACCACTGCCTAGGATAATGATAGGTCTAGTCTTCGTGCCAACTAATTGACCATTATAAGTCTTGTTTGTTTTTGATATCTGAGCTTTTCTTGTGACATCTGTTAAACTAAATTTGAATAATCTTGAATTGATGACTATCTTATGCTTTGCTCTACTTTGGATAGTGTGTTTTTGATCATTAATATACATGGACTCTCTTGGGCTTTGTTTAAGATCTACCATGCTGTTTTACAATATAAGCTTTGCTATGTTTCTTTTCATTTTTGTCAATGTATGTTGATGTATGACTGTTTCTGAGTATGCATGGCATTGGTACCAGCTGTTTAGTCGAATTCTGCATCTTGGTTAGTTGTTATTCCATCTCTGCATTGTGTATGTCCTACAAATTGTGTCTGTCGCATTTCATCACTCTACACTTGTATCATGCTAATATGTGAGTCTCAATAAGTTGTTCATATTTTGGTGCCTTGATTTCATGATTTTGTCCATGGACATGTTATCTCTGTTATTGCTATTTGTTGATTAAGTCTTAATGTCTCTAATTTCTCTTGTGGACAATTTCTATCATTGGTACAAACTGTCAAGGTTAATACTTGTTTCTGTTTATTTTGATGATGTACTTGAATGTAATGTGACCAACATGTGAACCTTTGCACCCTCTTGAAATACTAGAGCATTTGATGTAAATAAGTGATTCTTGGCATGTTAATGTTGGAGCATGTTTGGATACTTTGGTTTTAATTTTACTTATGGATGATTGAGTGTTACTTGCTTGTTTCATAGCTGCCATATACATGTTTGAACTGTCATCTACATGTTTGAATGTATGTTTGCATTAGATATTGTATGTTTAGTTTGATGTACTTTAATGTGGATTCCTAAGTTACTGACTATCGCATGTTAACATATGAATGGAGTTTGATATTGCCATGCTTCCATGATTTACACTGTTTTGTAGTTGTATATTGATCATCATGACCTGTCCTTGTTTTCATTGGTGCACAATATATTTTGTCTACTTGCCCATGACAGTTTGGTATTCAATTTAAACTCATGTCTTGGATGTCTCATCTTGCCTGCTGTCCCATAGTCAGTCATCAGGCCATGCTATTTTGTAATACTCTTGGCTGAAGTATTAACTTCAGAAGGCTGTGACACTAAGCTCTTATTTTCCATGTTAAATTTGATATATCATGTTGGTTTGTCGTAAACCTGAATTGTATGTGACTTACATATATGTTTCCATGATTTGTTGCTTGCTCCTATGCCATATGTTTAATTCAATGATATCACACGATGAGTTTAGTTTGTCATGATTTCTTATAGCACATTCTGTTCTGAATATATATATATATATATATATATATATATATGTGTGTGAGTCTTGAGAACTTCAATTCATCGTGAGGTGCATGTGCTATTTTGTAACCTAACTTTCCTTGTGTCAACATGACATATAACTGATTGTATGATGTTCATGTCCAACTGTCATTTGATTTTGATATATATAGATTGTCGCTTTGCCATACCATATGTTTTCTTACTTGGGACTCATGATTGCATCCTTATTGATATTGTATGTTAACCTACTGGATGTATCCAAGTTTCTTTCCACTTGCTGTGTCTGCTTTGAATAAATCAATTTAGTTGGGTCTTTAAATGCTTGAATGAGATGCTTGACTATGTATGTTTTGACGCCATGCTACTTGTTGTTATTGTTGACGTTTAAATGGCATGTTTTTGTTGCTTTTTCTCATGAAATCATGTGTTGATCAAAGTGATAACCTCGCGTATTAGTTTGTGTACCAGTCGTTTATTTCCTTTGCACTTAACGTGGTTTTGAGTTTGTGTTATGGCTGCTGCATCTATTGTGGGTGAAGTTTAGGGCGTGCGCTTTGTTTTGGTTATTTGAGAATTCAAGAAGTGTTTTGCCTTATATATATTTTGAATCATGTTATAACTGGATGAGGGCGTAGCACCGCTGGTCCAGGAGGAGGTTTGTAAGTATTTGTTCATGCTGAGGACGGGGGTTCGATTCCCCTCGCCCACCCTTTTTTTCTTTCGTCTGTTTTCGCCAGTTTTTATGTATATTGGTGTTTGCATTTTTATACACCAGCGCGTGTTAGCTCAATTGGCAAAGGCTTTGGTTTGTTGGTGTGATGCGTAAGGGCAAGGGTTCAAACCCTATGTATGCCATTTCATTTTAGTCATTTGTTTCCTTTATTTGTTTTTAGTTAATCATGATATTTTAAGTTTCCTTTTATTTGTCTCTAACTTATTTAGATTTCAAATTATTTTTACTTTAAAATTAACCCTTTAATACTAATTGTGTAATTAATTACTATTTTCCAATTAAATTAATTGTTGGTTAATTACTAATATTATCTTTAAGCATTGTTTGTTAATCTTGAAATATTATTTGTTTGACTTGTTTAATTGTTAAGATAATATATTCATGTTGATTGGCCATATGTTTGATTCTATATGAATATTATCATGTTCTAAATATCATTTTTCATGTCACTTCTCTATGTTTGTCTTCATAAAGATTGAAACATTTTGATTTGTTCTTGTATGTCATTTCTATATGTTTGTCTTCCTAAAGATTGAAGCATACTTGATGTACTCTTTTATCATATCTATCTTATCCATATCCTTGTCATAAACATATTGCCATCCTCATGATTATGTTGTTTTATCTATTATATCAATGTCTTTTATATCATCTTATTATCTTATCTACTCTTATCCCCTTATTCCAAAGGAAGGTGAATAGTGTTGACTCTTAAAGTCATAGCCCCCATCTTAACCTAAGTAACTTCTTAGGAAGAAACCTTATTTCTTGGCCTCATCAGAGCCATAGAAATTATAACTAGCTTTAGGAAGAGTTCTTCAACTCTTAGTGATATTCATCATAATGAATTTATCACTTCCCCTATTGACTAAACTTCAACATAGGTCCATTTCAATTAGATTTAGAGAGTTCTTGAACTCTACAATGAGCTTGTACTCATTTCCCCTCTGAATATTGACCACAACCAATCATTCAGTAGAAGTAGAACTACGCATACTCTGATTCTATTCCCGAGGATACGTAGGCGTAAAGTGCGATGCTTTATCGAGTATACTTAGATACTAACCCCTAGGGTTTCTCAGCCTTTAGCATAGAACCTTTAGCAAACATAAGATAACATTAAACAAGAGGCTCCCGTAGAGTACTACGGACGTTTAGGGTGCTAATACCTTCCCTAGGCGTAACCAACCCCCGAACCTTAGATCTCCCCCTTTAGGTTTTTCTAACGATCTTGAACCTTTCCTTTGGATAAATCAAAGTCGGTTGTAAAAGAAACTGATGCAAATTAATTAATAATTTGTTATCCGATTTTCACCGCAACAGGGAGGAACCAATATAAATATTTGTGTGTTTTTTAGCTTTTATTTGCTTCTGTTAACATTTCGCTGCAACGTATAATCAGAATCTGAACACCAGTTTAGATTCTAGACTCTGATCAGAGGTAAAGTTAAGAAACAAAAAACACAATTCAACCCCCCCTTCTTGTGTATTTTTCTCACCTTCAGTTGGCAACAAAGCATGGTCTGTTCATAACACTTAACAGTGATTCAAATAATGATCCAATGAGAAAAATATGTCTGCTAAAGACTTTCCTTCAAGAAGGAGTTAAGTACCTTATGAAAAATATTACACTGCTAATCCTACCATATTCAAAAGGTGATTTTGCTGAATTTAAATGACAAATTAAGAAATATATATTTTTAATTCATTGGACTTAATAAAAGGTTTTGATGAAGGTCTATAGAATACTCTTGAGAAAGGTATTACTATAGAAGTTGATGGTGTAGAGATCATCAAAGTCTGACAGTCTCTCTCACCATCTCCGAAGAAGTTTATTGAAAAATATCTTTAGAGTTAGATGTATTCTGGTAAGTGTTCTATCTCATTCCGAGTATATCAACATCTTTGATATGTCTAATGCTCAAGACTATCCTTGAATCCTTGTGTTCTTATTTGAAGGGAATCAGGTTGAAGCTTATTAAGTTACACTTCATCTAATTTTTCATGCAAATTCTAAGAAGTCTGCTTGCTAATATTAAACCTCAAATTTACATCTACTTAGGAAGTCAAAAGTTTGAGTAGACTATGTCTTGAAAGGTTTGATAGCATTCTTCAAAGAAAAGAAATGGAATTAGATGATGAAAAACTGTCTAACAGGTCATCCTTCCTCAAGCCTATTGAAGAAAAATTCCTTTGGAATGTTCGATGATATAGAACTAACCTTCACTATCAAAGGACTCTCTCAACTGGCTAAATGGAATGTGATATCTGTTGATAGAAGAGTAACTTCAGAGGCTTCTGAAATATTCTTATTTCAACGGATTTCCCAAATCTTATGAACAAGGTGAAATACTACCAGAAAAACCAAAAAAAAAATGTCATAGATCTTCAAGGTCTATTATAATGAAGCTAACATAATTGTGGATTCAGAATCTGATGAAGAATGTAATCAGACATTGATGGTCATTACTTCTTCTAAAAAACCAATCTGAATCCAGGAATAAAAATCAATTATTGAAGATAAAGAAATAACTCCAATCTATCTTGCTTCAATATTGATAATAAGGAGTCTGCATCTAATGATAATATCTTAAGTGAATCCATTGCTCAATTGGAAATTTATGGCTATCATAGAATCCGTGTTAAAGGACAATTCTATGAGAAACCTTTTATTTCTTCTTCTGTTTGTGGCAATACTATGACATTGTTGTATAAGTGCACTCAAGTCCGGGTATAAGACTTATCTCACCACACAGAGAATCACCAAGCACCCATACAGAACAAGCAGTAACAAGCAAATAAAACAAAAAAGAAATAAATAAATCAAAGTAGGTTAACCCACTAAGGACTACTCCCTAGCAGAGTCACCACTTTTCTGTAGAGGTAAAACTTGTGAGTATATGCTATTGATTAACTTAACTCATAAAGCAAGAGTCGCCACCGCGCTTTTATTATTTCCAAAGGAAATTGAAAAAAAAAAAGAACAAAACCCTAAGAAGTTCTAAAACAAGAACAGATAAACAGAGAGAGGGTAAGGGGTTGGTTACATAAAGAGAAGGAGTTAACACCCAAAACGTCTATAGTACTCTATAAGAACCTCTTTGAAATATCTACACTTTTTGGTTTGAAAATGGTTTGCTTGTAAAAGATTGGGGAGATGAGAAAAGAGGTATTTTTTATTAATTTTTTGTTTGACAAGAATTTCTGAGTCTCGTGCCTACGTACCTACAAAGTTCAATGGAGGATCAAAACCTAGTAGTTCGTGGTAAAAGTAACAAAAGGGTTTGTATAAGGAGAAAGGCTCCAACTTGGATAAAGATCAATAATAATGAGAACTCTGCATCACAAGGAGAAGGGCTCCAAATTGGATAAAGATCAACAAGTATGCCACTAGCTCGCACAAGTGGAAAAGAATTACCATCAATATTGTGGGGATAGGAGAATAACATCTCAACTATGGAAATGACTCATGTCTAAACTTTATGAAAAGTTTAAAAGAAAAAGTGAACAAAGGCACAAAATGATTGAATGAGTTTATGTATTTTGTTAAGTCTTTTAAAAATGTTTGAATATGCTTAAGATGTCTTAGCATTTATTAAAGAAAATATTTTGAAAATGCACTTGACAAAGTTGAGGTTTATTAAGAAAAAGGTTCTAGTTGGAAAGAAGAAGATTTTTGAAAAAAGGGAGAAGATTTTGAACATTTAAGAATGGGGAAGAGATGAAGAGACTATCCTAAAGCATAAAGTAAAAGATAGGGACACAGAAAGATCTAACCAAGAGAAGATAGTAATCTCCATGACATAAGTCATTCAAGAATTCCCTCCTTTGGATTAAGCCTTAAGCAAGCCAAATAAGCAATAACAATCCAAGCATCAGATGAAATCAATAATAATCAGGATGCGTCTTCAAGAGAATCCTTAAGCCAAGGGTATCAGATGAATCCAAATAGGTCTTAAAATGTACTTCCAAGCAAAGGTCGAGGTCTTAATTCTAATTCCATAACTCCTCAATAATGCATACGGTAGTAATATAAAGTCCATGAAAGTAACCATGTTTTTTAGGGGTTTTGGTATTTATTAATGTTTCAGGAGAATGTCCAAATGGACAAAGATAAAAGAGCATAAGCATAAACACAAGTCCAAGTGGACAAAGGAAAAAGCAATATGATAATATGTATGAAATGCTAAAGTAAAAGCATAAAGTAAATTGCAATAAGTAAAGAGCATAAAATAAATGAATTTCTAGTAAAGAAATAACACAAAAAGATAGTAAGTTAGTGATTAGAAAAGAAAGACCGATTTTTCTTTTTGGAGAAAACTCTACTAAACATCCACAAACATGAAAACATGGTCTTATACATTACCAAGAGAAGGGCTCGAACTTGGATAAAATCAACATGTATGCCACTAGCTCTATTAGGTAACAACAGATCCAATCTATTTCTCACAATACCATGGAGAATAGGAGGCTGACAATCTCACTTACAAGAGTGACTTAGTTTCCAATTCGGGAAAAATTTAGCGCTATGTTAAGACATCGTAGCACAACCTATAAGGAAGGTCATACTATGAGAGGTCGGTCAATAATAATATTTGTGCTAATACAAGCTAGAGAAATGACATTTAAGTCATTCTCCTAAAGCTTGCCACATAAAAAGAAAAAGAGGAGCGGTCTCATCTTAATCAAGGACTTCCATCAATAATCAAAGGCAACCTATCACCATTCCAAAGTGAAAGGAGTGGTCCAAATGATCACTTCAACAACATGTTTGAAGTAATGAAGGTTCAAACATCTTTAATCATCAACAATCCATGATGTTTAAGATTTTCATCAACCAAAAGAAAAAAATAAGGGAGATGAAGAAGAGGCAGCATGGAAACAAAAACAACAAGTTGAATCCAAAGATTGATCAAGTTATCATAAAGTTCAATCATCCATTTTAGTGGATTAGGGTTTTCACCCCATTAACAACCAAGACCCATTGAGCTTGATGAAACTTGATCAAATCAACCAAGATTCAAGTAAAACAAAAGTCAACAAAGGTCAAAAAACATAAAAATTCAATAATATTAATTAATATGCATCAAAATGATTTTTAAAATGAATTTTAAAATGAAAATAAACATGCAAATGCAAAAGATGCATCAAACAAGATCACAAATGCCCAAGAAAAATCCAGAAAGTTAGAAATAATGCAAGGATGCTATGGAAAATTTTTGAGAATTTTTTAATGCATAAAAGTATTTTTAAACAGTTAAAAAATGCTTGAAAAAGGAGAAAAATCATGAAAAATATCAAATGAAAAAATAAAAATATGAAAAATATATTATCAGAAAGAGAAAAATAAAAGAAAATTTAGAAATTATTTTGGTATTTTTTGTATAAAAAATGAAATTACTATGAATTTTTAAATGAAAATGCAATTTAAAATAAAAAATAAAAATAGAAAATAAAATAGAAAAAACCACACGCATTAGATTTATTTCATTAATCTGATGTGCAGATATCATGATCCAGAAACGCGGGCTCATGGTGGAATTTAGTTCAGAAATAGCATGGGAACACATTCAAATGCAGTCAATCAAAACATTTCATTTTGCCAACGTGGAAGACACCTCAGGTCATCGTCCAACCTCTCCGGTCATCTTCTCCGGTGACTCTCACCAGAGAATCCACAAATGGTAAAGATAGGTCATGTGACTTATGCCATTGTGATCGTCTCATCAAGGCGAACTCAACCTCACTCTTCATTTTCATTTATTGTAAAGGAGTAGAGAGAATTTTGAGGAAAATCAGAAGAACATAAAAACAAAAATTAAATGATGTACAAGAAGAATCAACACCAGCTAGGTTAGGGGAAACATTCAGTAAGCAAAGGACTACATTGTGGTAACTTGTTTGAGTGAAAATGGAGCTTCAAACTATCTTGTCCAAAAACGATCTGAGAAGCTCTGAAATTGGATTCGGTTGGAGCAATTCAGGGACTCTTAGAGCTTGGAATTTGTTGCAGAAGCATCAGTGGAAAACGATGAAGCTTATGGAATCAAGAAATGAGAGTGAGAGTGGCTAGAAATTGAAACACGATAGCTCACTTTTTTGCAGAAAATTCGAAGGTGGAGCAGGGGTTTTCTGTCTCTCAAAAGCTTGATAATGAAGGTAGGATGAACCTCTATTTATAGCTGAAGATGATAGAATTCTGAGAGGGGTGAATTGAGTGGAAATTGAGTAAATTTGTGCACACCCTCATCATGCAAAAAGTGTGACTCTCAAGTCATCAAAACTAAACCAAAATTTACGTTTCAAGTGATAAACAACTTCTAGATACTTGCTAAACTTGATTGGGCACGAAATTGAAGTTTAATTTGGCCTCTAATTAGAATTAGAATGATCTTGATCATTGAAGCAAACTTGTAGTGGTCATTGTAAATGGTATTGTGCAACAAGAATAAGCTTCAAAGGATAAAAATTGAAGAAGTTGTGATCCTTGAAAGTTGAGAAAAAGTCACTTTAAAATAGGTCAAATTTCACTAAGTCCACAAATGACCTATAATGTCTTCAAGCTTTTGATGGTCCTCAAAGCATAATTGGCTCTTGTCATGTAAAGAGAAGTCATGGAGGATGTTTAGAAGAGTCATATGAAAATAGAAGCACTAAAAAATATGGGGTATAGAAGGAGTTGCAGTCCTTGGAACTTTGATTTGAAAATGTTGAGTTTTTGGTCAAACCTTCTTGAACCAACTTGTATACTTGATATTTTCTTGCAATTCAAGGTACATGGATGATCATTTGAACCCAAAATAAGATGTCCTTGAATGTCCTTTGGTTAAATTGACCAAGGCTTTAGATAACTTGTTGAAGAAGGCATGGAAATAAACACATGAACCTTTGACTTTCTTGAGAAACAAGCTACACAACCTTGAGGTACTCTTGCTCAAAATGATATAGAATAATGCTTGAGAAAATAGACTTTGATATTAGAAGCCATATCTTGAGAAATAAGCCTTTGGGAGTCAATGGATGTTCACACTTTGACTTGAGGGATCAAAACCCTAGCTGAGGAACCAAGCATGGTGCTCTTGATGAAATGATCTGCCTTGCACAATGAGCTTAAAGAAACAAGAGATATTTTTGCATTTTGATTAGTGGTTAGTTAAACAATAAGCATATAAACATAAAGATGAATACACAAAAAAGGGTGTTTGGTGATCTTAAAAACAAAACCCCAAAGGATGAGAGGAGGAGAACCAATATGTGATATTGTTTATGTAAAGATGCAAATGATAAGTGGGTATTAGGATTAAAAATTAGGGTATGGCGTATATGATATGAACAAATACAGAAAAGGATCTTTGTAGTAATACAACGCCACAAGAGACAAGAAAATGCTGGGGAGAAATAGGGAGATTGAAACTCTGTAAGGGAATGAAAAAATTCAAAGAGGTCTAGCCTGGGAAAAGCAAAACTCCACAGAGGAAATACAGATGTGTAGGTCAAACTTACGGCACACAACTGCTAGAAACAAGGGATGTTTACCCGGGAAATAAATCAATGGGAAACAACTCGATTTGAGGATGACTATGTATGGAAAGAAACCCAAAACACAGTTAGAGGACAACGAATCCAACGGGGAAGACCTCAGGAAAACAAACCAAGGCTCCACCGGGAAAAGGGAACGTCAAAAAGGATATCCAAATCCACTAAAGGAAGAGAATCCAAATCAATTGGGGAAGAGATACCAACTACCAGTTACTGGGTAGATAACAAAGGTACTCAAACTACAGAAGAAAAGAGATATATTACCTTCTACCAGTTATTGGGTAGAAAACAAAGGTAATAAACTCAAAAGAAAGGATTATCGTCTACCGGTTACTAGGTAGAAAACAAAGATAACTAATCAAATAAAAGGGGACAATATTACCTGCTACCGGTTACTGGGTAGAAGCAAAGGTAATAAGCCAAAAGGAAAGACTAATGACTATTAGTCACTGAGTAGAAAACAACAGTAACAAACCAAAAAGGGAACAAGAGAAGATGATGGTGAAACGATAGGGAATAATGGCTCCTCAAGAGGATAAGGCATCTTGAGTTTACAAGCTCTATCACGAACCCACTGAATGTAAGGTTCAACAACCATTTAATGTTGCCTTCCTAATTGATCCTTTCCTATGGACATTGTGCCAAGAATGCACAATTCTTCTTCAACTCCAAGCTCTCTACTCCATCAAGGAAAAAGAAACCAGATAACAGAACATTATTAGGGTTGTCCTTCAAAGAATATCCAAACTGGCGTTTAGCAAGAATAGGGTTGTAGCTATTCCTCCTCGTGTAACAAGAAGAGGCACATTTGGGAACTCTCCACAACCATCAATAATCACTCCAGTATCATATGCTGAGTTATACCAAGTCATGTCTGAATCTGTGTAAACATCTATGTCTACCATAATCTATCCAACTGATACAAAGGGAGACTTACAGCACAAGAAAGCCCTACGACTCTCAAAACCCTAAACCATTTTTTTTGAAAAAGTGTTACAAAGGGTTCTTATATAGTCTTCTGCTTCCTTGGGCTTCAAATCTTCTGTTCAATGATTCCTTGATCCATTGTTGTGATTTCTCCTAGAATCTTGAAACAGATTTGCAACAGATTTAAAACCTGCTATATCAGTCCAGGATGTCGAATCTGGATGTTGGGACATTTTATTCGACATATTTGTCTTCTGCAGCATTCTTCATGTTGTTTATCTTGTTCTCTGGCAAAATTCGTCGAGTTTGAACATTGTGTTTGACATCAAGTTTTACCAAAATTTAAGTCAAATCTTTTAGAGTCTTCAATAAGTACATAAATTATCCAAAATGAAGGAAAATGAGGGAAAAAGGCAAGATCCATATTGCACCTCGAAAACACAACAATACTCGAGTTTACTCGAGCACCCTAGAGTTAAGCGTAACACCCTTTCCTCCAAAGTTATGGTCATATGTCTGGAAATTCTGCAAAAGGTCTCAATGACGAGAAATGAATTTAATGCGCCTGTTCCCCTTTTCTCTTGCTATCAATTCCAAAACTTTTCCACTCCCCTTCACAGTCAGTCTTAACATTACAGGGCCGACACAGATTTTGAAAGGCTTTTTGTTCGATACAACACAATAAGCCTTTGGGGAAACTATTCTGGACTGGCCACGAGCCCAACATAGAGGATACCTAATTTTTATTCCCTAACTCTAATGTGCAAGATAGGAAAAGCCTAATAATTATTTGTCATGTATATAGTGTCGGACGAGAGAATCAAGGTACACACCACTACGCCAAAAATAGGAATAGACAGCACCAAAAAGACAGGGCTTTTATAAAAAAGCGCTGCTAAAAAGAATAAAAAAATTTTGCTAAAAAAAGCGCAGTAAAAGACATGCTTTAGAAAGCGCTTTTAAAAAGCGCTGTTAAATGCAATAAATGGATGCCACCTTAGAAAGCGCTTTTTTGGAAAGCGCTGTTATAGGTATTACTTTAGACAACGCTTTTAAAAAGCGCTGTTTAAAGTTAACCTTAGAAAGCGCTTTCAGAAAAGCGCTCTTATAGGTCTTAAATTCTTTTCACTTTAGAAAGCGCTTTCTAAGGGAAGCGCTCTTATAGGTTGCATATAAGAAAGCGCTTTTTTAAAAGCGCCCTCTAAGGTCATTTACGAATTAAAATATAAAATAATTTCTAAACATTTTCAGACACTTCTATTCATTTTCTTCTCTTGACCGTTTCTTCTACTGAAACCCTTGCCATCGTTCTTGCATTCCCATTGCCATCACCGTTGCCGTCACCGTTGTCGTCACAGTTGTCGTCACTGTTGCCGTCATTGTTGCATTCATTTCGTGAAAACGTCGTTGTTGTTGTTGTTCTTATTCTCTTATCCTCTGAAAACGAATAAGGTACGTTGTTGCTGAACTGAGTGATCTCTTTTATTATTCATTTCTCTGTTTTTAATTTTTGTTTTTGATTTGATTTTTATGGGGAAAAAGTTTTCACGATGAGCCTATATTAATGGTTACTTTTATTTTCTACTGTATTAATGGATACAAAGCTCCCTCTTCTAATTTCAAGTTGAGGAAATTTTTCCCAAACTATTTTTTGCTTTTATTTTTCATGTGAATTGAAATTTAATATATTTATTTGAAGTATTTTTAATGTAAATTCAGTTTTAATAACTTTGAGGTCAGTGATGCTCTTCATTTGCCTACATATTGGCTGATTACTTAGATTATGATGTATTTATACTTAAATGACCTGAGACCTCTTATTAAATAGTTTAATGTATCTCAAGTAATTTGCATAATTTTTTTGTGGAAGGTTACTTTTAAATATTTTCTACTGTATATTTGGCAAAGTTGATTAGTATAAACAACCTAGTATTGATTGAAATTGTATTTCGCTAGTTGTGTTGTACTGTTTTTCCAATTGATTGTGTTTGGTCTATCCTTTTTTTCCAAGTTCATTTCTTTTATTTTCTAGAACTTGTGACTTTTTGTTATAAGTTAATTGTCTACTTTATACTTATTGAGGAGAGAATTTTTTTGATACTTTAAATTATAATTTTTCATGGTTTTTAAAGTTATATTATAAGTCAATGAGCCTATATTAATGGTTGTCTCTCACCTTTCTTCTTGTATTTTGATCTGTTCTCTAAACTTAGTGATTCTAAAGTATTTATTTTGCTCTTGAGTACTTGGAATATATAGGTGTTTACCTCTAATTGTTGCTTGTTTGTGATTACATTTGCCACTTATCAAGTTATGACTCATAATTGGTCAATTAATGATATTTCATTTTATGATACGTGTATAGGGGTTACTTGTGTTCAAAGTGTGAAAGTCGGATCGTTTCCCTACAGGAATAACATTTTTTTCTTTTTGTTTTTGTTTAGTTTAATTAGTATAACTATGGATAAGAAATGGATGTATTCAAGTCGATTGTGGAAAGAGTACGACAATGGGGTATCAGAATTCGTTAATTTTGCTGTTGCGCACGGTAAAGACCCCAGTCGAATGATATGTCCTTGCTTGGGTTGCTGTTTTGGGAGTCGGGTTGACGCGGTTCAGTTGGCATCGCATTTATTGAGGAGTGGAATTGATAGAAGTTATACATGTTGGAATTTGCATGGTGAGAAAATTAACGGGAATGTTGAATCGGGGGATAATACGACCTACGCTTCATACGACAATGGCACAGATACATACGATTCTGATCGAGTCGAAGAGATTGCAGAAGCACTTGAAGAAGATCTTAAGGATTGTCCCAAAATGTTTGAGAGGTTGGTAAGCGATGCATAGAAACCGTTGTATAATGGTTGCACCAAATTCACAAGATTGTCTGCGGTATTAAAGTTGTACAACTTAAAGGCGGGCAATGGATGGTCGGATAAAAGTTTCACAGAGTTATTGGCCCTTATGAAAGATATGTTTCCAGAGGATAATGCTTTTCCCAATCGAACATATGAGGCCAAAAAGATGTTGTGCTCTATTAGCATGAGCTATGATAAGATACATGCCTGTCCAAACGATTGCGTATTGTTTCAAAATGAGTATGCATCGTTAAATGAGTGTCCTAAATGCGGTGTCTCTCGATATAAGAAAAAGTTGTCTCCAGCAAAAGTCTTATGGTATTTTCCTATAATTCCGAGATTTAGACGCATGTTTCGTAGTAAGACCGATTCAAGACACTTGACTTGGCATGCAGATGAAAGAATTATTGATGGAAAGTCTTATGGTATTTTTCTATAATTCCGAGATTTAGACGCATGTTTCGTAGTGAGACCTATAATTATATTTGTCATTTAATTTCTGTTTTTTTCTTTTTTACAGGTCAAATGTCTAGTAACCAGGAAGATACGCACGAGTAGCACGGGCTAGAGCAACCAATATTACATGGGTCAAAGTGGAGGTATATTAATTTTCACAATATTGCTTATTAGTGATGCTACTTGATAACACAAAACATCTATATATTATTTCTTATTTGTTTGTCTATGTGTAGTGCCCTCGTCAGCGTAATGGCATAGACTGCGGGTACTTCGTTTTGAGGTTCATGAGAGAAATCCTTCAAATGGGACAATTGGAGATTCCTATTACGGTATGCATGGTTTTATAACTTAGGATTTATTTTAATATTTATCGGATATGTCATATAATTTATTATTTTTAACTAAATAATGCGTATTTTGTTTTGTTATGTAGTATTTCGATGATATGGCGTGTCCTTATTACACGAGGAAACAATTGCAAGATACTAAGGAGGAATTGTGCGAATTTTTTATTGCAAGAAGAATTCTCTCTTGAATGTATAGTTTTGTGAATGTAAATTCTAGTTTATTGAAATGTAAATTCTATACAGGTTTGAAACCATACAATAGAATTTGTGCGAATTCTGCATGTAAATTCTAGTTTATTGAAATGTACAAATTCTAGTTTATAGAATTTGTGCGAATTCTACATTAATGTAAATTCTAGTTTTGAAATAGAATTTGTTGATGGAAATGCGTATCCATACTGGTTTATTGAAATGTGAATTATACAGGTTTATGGAAATGTGAATTATACAGGTTTCTGCATAAAAAAAATGGTTAAAATGGGATTTTTTAAAAAAATCTTCAAAATTATACGTAGACAAAAGACAGCGCTTTTGAGAAAAAAGCGCTGTCTAAAGTTATACATTAGACAGCGCGTTTAAAAGCGCTGTCTAAAGTCCCACTTTAGAGAGCGCTTTTAAGAAAAAAATGCTCTCTAAAGGTATATAAAAAAATCATTATACGTATACATTAGACAGCGCTTTGAATAGCGCTGTCTAAAGTCCCCCTTTATAGAGCGCTTTTGAAGAAAAAAGCGCTCTCTAAAGTATATAAAAAAATTCTTTAAAATTTTAAACGTATACATTAGACAGCGCTTTTAAAAGCGCTGTCTAAAGTCCACTTTTAGAGGGCGCTTTTTCATAAATAAAAAAGCGTTGTCTTTACCTACGACAGCGCAGGCTTAGACAGCGCTTTTAAGCGCTGTCATAGGCCAAAAAAAGCGCCCTCTTTTCCCTTGTTTGGCGTAGTGCACAATCTTTCCATATCTCACTCTACCCCTTTTTTCTAGTCTCGATTACTGACTTAAACGTTAGAGTGTTACTCTTGCAGTTCCACCTTCGCTACTGTTCTAAAGGCATGCACTACTCTGTCAGGAGTCTATCATCATAGTCTATTAAATCTATTAGTAATTCTTGTTCCTGAACGGAACATTAGGTATACTCGATCTTTCTCAATAGGTTTGTTACTCATTTCCTTTTCTTGTTTTATTGTATGCATCTTTTGGACATAAAACATATAGACCATTTCTTAATACACCACCCTAGTTTCTAACACACCACGTGAAATTATTTTTTTGCCCCCCAGTTCCGGATGTGCACATCCGGAAGCACCGTTTTTTAAAAAACGTTGCCTTCTTCCGGAATAACAAATTACGCGTATTCCGGATGTGCACATCCGGAAAAATGGCTGAAACTTAAAAAGGTATAACAATAATATATTTATTTTAAGAAATAATAATAATATGTATTTTAAAAGAATAACGATCAACAGTAAAACATTACTTCTTTGCGTTATCTGAATTCCCAAATCTATCCTCGAAGATTGTATGACAAATCAAGATCAACAGTAAAACATTTCTTCTTTGACATTATCCGAACTCCCAAATCTATCCTCGAAGATTGTATGACAAATCAATATCAACTATGTTTAAGCCTAAAAGGATTATATTTTACAGGTTCGCGTTGGTTTTTTCTAAATGATACATACTGATGTATATTGATGTATATGTATATATTATACTGTTTCAATGTCATTTATCTTGGATAACGTCAAAGAAGTAATATTTTACTGTTGATCTTGATTTTTCCTACAATATTCGAACTTGGAAAATATAATCCTTTTAGGCTTAAACCCAGTTGATTTATAGAAAGCCACACGCCACTCCCTGAAAACCATAATGGTAAATAATAATGAGTTATTTATGCATTCAAACACTTTTCTTGTATCGTGTAAGTTAGTAACTACTCTCAATAACGAAAAGGGTTTATCTCCAAAATATATTGAGTCCTAACTTTATCAGAATGCCGAAGACAACCATTATGTTGACGGAGAGACTCCAACCCTAGAGTTTGTTATAACTTCTGATGACATTACTGCTACTGGTGCACCAGCCACATTACTTATTTTCAATAACGAAAAGGGTTTATCTCCGAAATATATTGAGTCCATCTGTAGTGTTGGACGATCAACAAAGAAAGATAACAGGAGCAGTGCTTACACTGGAGAGAAAGGATCAACAAAGTTTTCTATTGAAGAGATACGAAGAACAAAGTTTTCTATATGGCAGGAAACCTAATCCCTTTTCGCTCCCCTCATTCGAATGTATATGAACTTGCAATGTTTATGTGCAATGTTTAGTTTCCTATTTGACTTTTTTGATTATCTTAAGGTATTACAGTTGAGAAATCTCAAGATATTATTTTTCCAGTATTGAAAAAGTTTGAGACTGGAGACTGCTATTGGTTAAGTGCGGGTGCGGATGATGTCACTTTAGAACTTAAAGCACCTCTACTTGAAAGTGTTTACATAAGACAAAATTCTAAGTCACTGACTCGCGAGCCACGTCTCTGCAAAATCAAATTTTTTGATTCAAATCTGAAAGAATTCACTTATCGCGGTGAGGGTATGTCACAAGCTATTGTTCTGTCAGATCCATCTTCAGCTCGCAATGCTACTGTTAGCATCACTTTGTATAATAGGAATATCGTTAAAGAAACTGAATTGTGTGTCTGTCTCCTTCTCAAGCAATTTAGTCAAGTAAAGAGGATCAAATTTGAGGTATATGAGATAAGTTCGTATAATTTACTAACTTACTTACTAATACACATGAGTTTTATTACATTGTTAATCCCGTTCAAATGCATAACTAATTATGTTATTTTGTACCTATTGTTTATTATGTTTAATGAACATCATTAACCACACAACAAAAGATGAACAATGTATAATGTGTGATGAGTCTGTTTCTCTAATTCTCGTCATCCAGTTTCGGTTACAACCAAATCCCGCACTTGTACCTAAATTTGCAATGTTGAGCTATTTGGAGCTTGGCATGGTTAGTATTGAAGTTTTGTTGGGCTTAATTCAAAAGTCTCCTTCGAACTAATCCCTTCTCACTCCCCTCATTCGAATGTATATTAACTTGCGATGATATATTAACGTATGAGACCAACCGACAAAACCGATTTTAAAAAAATAAAATAAAGTTATGCTATTTTCCGGATCTGCAGTTCCGGAATTTAAAAAAATAAAGCTATACTATGTTTCCGAATGTGCACATCCGGAAAATATCAGCGGTTTTTTAAAAAAACGGTGCGTCCGGATGTGCACATCCCGAATCTGGGAGCAAAAACGAAATTTCACATAGTGTATAAGAAACTAGGGTGATGAATTAAGAAATGGTCAACATATATTGCCTTATTTTTTCCTGAGCCTTATTTGTTTGAATATAGATTTTAACTACTAGACAACTTTTGGATAAAGGAATATGTTGCCACCTTGGGTGGTCATATATTTTGAAAGATGTGTTTATAACATGTCAACCATATCTTATGCTCACTTGTTGAGAATTTAGATAAACAATATCAAATTATATGTGAAAGAATCAACTACATAAAAGGATGAATATAAGTTTTTGTTTTGATCTGCTATTAAATATATGGTATAAGAAGTTTCACATCAATTCACAAACTACCCAATGTAAAAAGTTAGAGATTTTCCCTTAATTAATCTTCCAAGTTCCTATTGAAGGAAAAAGTGAATTTTTCATTTTCTTCTTTGATCAGTGGAACGAGGAAAAAATGATGCACTTTACATAATACCATATATTAACTCGAACTCCAACAAAGATAAAAGTCTCATTCCAACTGAAGTAAAAAGTTTTTTTTATCCTTTAATTTATAATCACATAAAATATCTATTTATTTTATTTTCATGTACCTGGTAAATTATATGCACCATGTCTAAGATAAATTTTATTAGCAGATACTATACATATCATATTTTTATATCATGGTGAATTACTTCTACTATTACAGTTATTTCTTTTGTTACAAGATTATTATTATTATTTTTTTTTATTATGCAAAGATTAATTTAGTTTGCTATAATCTTCATAAATAAAAGGTCCATATAAACGTGAATGGTCAAGGTCCACCATAAATGCAGCATTTATAAAAAGTTGCAGTGGCTCTCATAGTGCGTCAGTGCTTCACATTGCAAAATCTTCCATTGCTCTACCTCCACGCATACTTGATCAATATCTTCAAGATTGGCAATGAAGGTTCCACGAAATGTCAATTTGAGAAAAATCTTCTTTTGTTATGTCATTTTCTAAATCTTGTGGATGATTGATTTGGAGTATTTCTACTATCACTCAAGTAGAAAAATCAAAAGCTCGATCTGTGAATATAAACCACACAATATACTTGATGAGAATGAAGTCCTAAACTATTAAATGTTTTTTAGAGTGATCCTTTTCAACAACCATGTCAAATTCTAATCAACAAAAAATGAATTTTATAAGAAAACAACAAATTTCCAATCAACATAAATGAAATTTATAACTACACAAAAATGTTGGAGGAATAACATGTGCAACGAAAGCGGTGGGGGGAGGTCATTCAATGCTCTTATCTATTCTAGGGTAAAGTTTGATGAATTTTCAAGAGGAAGTGAAATATTAAAAAAATTAAATCGCATGTATGTTTCATTTAATACTTAATTATGTATTTTTTGTTCATATAAAGTACCAACTTCTTTATTTTAATTTCTAAATAAATTTTATTCAATTTTTATGAATTTTTACAATAACTGAATCCTATTAGTTTGTGTATTTTATCTATAAAAAAGTAAAATTAACACTAAAATTTAAATGTTTTTATTTATAAATTTTTTAAGAATTATTGATGTATAAGTATCAACAACTTGTTTGAATTATTTTTGTCATGCATTCAAACAACTAATTCGATTTCTTTGTTGTTGGAACATTTTGTATATGGGTTAGAGTGCCTCTTGGACTTTCTTAATAAAAATATAATTGCTTATAAAAATAAAATAAAAAACTTGTTTGAATTATTGTTGTCATGCATTGACCTTTGTGTTATGTCATCAATTTGGGGCCAATTCACACTTATTTTTCTCAAAACTCTCTCAAATCACTACTACAAATAATATAATTTATGATAAAACTTTCACTTCACCCAATAAAAAATCGAGGTGTAAATCATAGATACGTCACATTTTTATTTTATTTTTTAAAATATCATATATTCCCTCGGTTGGGCTAACAACCGAGAGATAAAGTATTTAGAAAATATGCCTTCGAAACCTAGCAAGTACATTTTAGCACCTTTTAACTACTTTAAATATTTTTATGACTTATTACCTCGGTTGAGTCGAAAATTGAGGGTTAGAGTATTTAGAGGACACACCTTCGAATCTCAACAACTATATTTTAGCACCTTTTAATTATTTAATTTTTATTTTATTTTTTATGACCTATTACCTCGGTTGAGCTGGAAACCGATGGGTAAATTATTTAGAAGACACACCTTTAAATCCCAGCAACTACAAATTATCACCGTTTAATTTTTTTTTTTAATTTTTCTTTATGACTCATTACCTTGATTTTGTTGAAAATCGAGGGGTGAAGTAGCGTATTTTATTTAAATTTTTCATTTATGACCAATTTGATAAAAAATATTAAGTAACGAATCTTTGCCATCCATTTATAAAGTAACAGTGGTCAAGACACTGTCAACTCATCAATCCACATCAAACATTAGTGATTCGGGTGAAACTCTCACCAGCCAATCAAAGTGTGAATGCCACAACTATCGATCATGGATGCAAAGTGCTAAAATTTAAACATAACATATTTAAAACAATGATAATGAAAGCAAGAGCGGGAAAATATCTCAAGGTTGGTTTCTTAATGTAATTTTTTCTCGAGTAATTCCTTGTTTGAAATGTTTAATGTTAGTTAGGAAAGTGTAACGCCCCGGTTTTTTGTTAGATTTATTTAATCGAGTCGATTTAATTATTTTTGTTTTTATATTATTTTATTCTTGGTTTTTATTCGGTAAATATGGTATGTTTATCGTTATTATGTTTTATCGCGTTTTGGGAGCGTTTGCGAGAAAATTGAGTGTAGGGGTATTTTGGTCATTTTGCTTGGTTAGATATTATTGTTTTTCATTAAATAGAAACATAAAGATTAGAAAGAGAGAAAAAAAGAAGCTTTAGGAAAATAGAGAGAAAGAGAAGTGAGAAGAGAAGAAAAAGAGAAAAAACTTAAAGTTTAAGAAACCGAATCAACCGACACTTCAAAACACGATTAATCGGGTAAGGGTGTGAAACTCGGTTATTCTATGCTTGTGTATGATTATGTATGTATGTGGTTGAATGTTTACTTGTTTTTCATAGTTTTCATTTCTAGGTTGAAAATGAGTAATATGAATAGAAATCGATGTTTTCGCGGACGAAAGTCGGAATAAGTCACGTAGTGGAGTCGAATGATGTTGGGCCGTGATTTAGTATGATCGTTTGATTGAATTAGGTTGAATTTGTAACTTTTGTGTTTTTGATATAAATCGATGTTTTTGTGAAAATTGATGTTGTGATCGAGTAAAAGTGTTTGGATACGTCTGGTAACGTTGGTATAGGTTGATATTTAATCGGGAATGGTGGTTTGCGGATGGGAAGTTACTGTTGCAAAGGATTTATTTTTTTGCATAACGCAGAGCGCGCTTAGCGCGGTATGGAAAACTTTCACCCGTTCCAGGCAGTGAGGAGCGCGCTTAGCGCGGGGTGGGGCCCGCTTAGTGCGACCTGGAATAAAAAGAAAGAAAATCATTTTTCTAAAACTCATATCTTTTAACTCGTTTATCGATTTAAATGTTCATGGTACCGATGGAAAGCTAATGAGATGCTCTTTCTTATAAAAATGGTTTTGGGATTAGTGGCCGATTTAATTGTGTCGGGAATTTGGAAACGTGTCGTTTTGCCGACTTTTACCGTCGTAATTGTCTGCGATTGATGTGTTATCATGTGATATGCTTTTGATATATATAACGTATAGCTTGTGTGCTGTTATATGATTTGAATGCATGTGATGAAATGTTGTGTTGATGGTTTGTGGCCTTATGGCAAATAAATGCATTGTTTTGGGTTTGATTGCAATGCATGATTGTTGATGTTATGATGGTTCATATATGTTATGCATTTGATTGTCATGAGTCATTGTATGCCAAGCATCATGATATGCATCTTGTGATGTCGTGTGCCCTTGTGGGGTGTGAGCGACGAAACGATGCCAGAGAGAATCTGCTATAACGGTCGTGAGCCTTATACAAAGAGGACCTAAAGCGACGTTATAGATGATGGTGAGCCTTATACAAAGAGGATCTAAAGCGATCGGATCGTGAGCCTTATACAAAGAGGACCTAAAGCGATCCATAAACGTCGTGAGCCTTATCCCAAGAGGACCTAAAGCGACGGGGAACATTGTTTGCCCGACGGGGAGTTACACTAAGTAACAAGCGATGATTCCAATAATTCCTGAGTGAATTAATGATGAGAATGATGGATGGAATGGTACCGCATGCATAGAGTCGTTGTGTCGGTCTCTGTGCATTTGCATAAGTCATGAATGGATTAATTATGTGTGGGAATTGTGAATGGGATTGATGAGTTGATATATATATATATATATATATATATATATATTGGTGATAAATGTATTGAGCATGATTGATATGCCTTTGTGATGGATGCATGAATTATGAATTGTGTTGTTTTGTCTTTGAATTATGGTATACATTGTGGTGAGAATGTTTTTGCATGCGTATTTCATGTTATTACATAATTGTATGCAACTATATTATAATTGTGTTTCTCACCCTTCTGCTGTTTTGAATGCTCTATGAGGCATTGCAGATTAGATGCTGGAGGTCTTTTTGTGAAGATTATGTCTTCATTCTTTTGTCGGTCGGCCCTGATATGTGGCACCGGGTAGTCGGGGAGATCGTTATGTGATTACGTGTATACATATCTTTTTGGATTGTACATGTATGACTTTGTATATGACAGACAAACTTTTATATTTATATATGAGATTTTAGTTGGAGATTTTCCGCTTTTATTCTGTATCTGAGTTGTGGGTGTTAGGAACTGAGTTCCTCTGTTTATGTTGTTACCTGATTGTTGCATATCTATAGGAGCAGGTTGTTATATTTATTCACGTTGATGGGACGCTCCTGTCTATGCCATGAATGTTTTAATTATACTCTGATTATTTGTTATCGCCTTAATTTACTCGGGGTATAGATCGGGGGTGTCACATTAAGTGGTATCAGAGCCAGTCCATGTCGGTCATTTTGACCAAGTTGTTTGTTGTGCGTCAGTTGTGTTATGGCGAGCTGATTGTTTAACCATAGTTACTGTTATTGGATATGAACAAAATATGGCTGGTAGGAATGATGCTGCTCTTGCTGCTGCTATGCAAGCTATGGCTCAGGCTGTGCGGAATGCACCTAATTCTGATGGGAATGATGAGTTCAGGAAGAACAAAACGTCTATCTTCACTGGAAGATATGACCCTGATGGTGCTCAGATTTGGCTTAAGGAGATTGAAAGAATCTTTCGAGTGATGGACTGTGCTGAGGAACAGAAGGTGAGACTGGGTACTCACATGTTAAAGGAGGAGGCTGATGATTGGTGGGTTAGTATGCGTCATGTGTGGGAAGCTACAGGTGAAGTTGTCACTTGGGCTTTGGTTAGCAGTGAGTTTTTAAGGAAGTATTTTCCTGAAGATGTAAGAGGAATGAAAGAAATAGAGTTCTTGGAGTTGAAACAGGGTAACATGTCTGTTACTGATTACACTGCTAAGTTTGTGGAGCTTGTTCAGTTTTATCCACATTATGCTGAAGCAACCGCGGAGTTTTCCAATGTGTGAAGTTTGAGAACGGGTGCTCCTGAGATCAAACAGGCAATTTGTTATCAAAGAATTAGGAGGTTTTCATATTTGGTGGATTGTTGTAGAATTTTTGAGGAGGATAGCAAAGCTCGCTCAACTCATTATAAGAGTGTAAACAAAAGGAAAGGAAAGCAACCGTTTCGTGGTGGTCCTTATATGTCACCGGCTGACAAGGGAAAGCAAAGGGCTGATTTTGCTAAAAGGCCAAGTGGGGGAGGTATGTATAATCCTCTGAGATGTTTTAGGTGTGGTGACTTAGGACATCGTCAGTTTGAATGTAGAAAGGATATGAGGAATTGTTCCAATTGTGGAGGTATAGGACATGTAACAGCTGAGTGCAAGAGGAATGTGGTGAAGTGTTTCAACTGTGGTGAATCTGGTCATATTAGTACGAGGTGTCCGAAACCAAAGCAAGTTCAAGCTGGAGGGAAAGTATTTGCATTGGCAGGAACTCAGCCTACTAGTGCAGATCGCCTGATCAGAGGTACTTGTTTTTATCAATAGTACGCCTTTAGTTGTTATTATTGATACCAGAGCGACTCATTCGTTTATTTCGTCTGAGTGTGTGTGGCGTTTTAATCTTTTGTTGTCGTCGTTGAGTGGAGAAATGGTTATCTATACTCCAGCAATGGGGTCGGTAACTACTTCTCTAGTTTGTTTAAGTTCTCCTTTGACCATTTATGGTAAGGATTTTGCTATGGATTTGGTGTGTCTACCGTTGGAGGGTTTAGACGTAGTTCTGAGAATAAATTAGTTGCAGTTCAATCGAGTTCATATCGATTGATATCATAAGTTGGTAAGATTTCCTTCTCTTGAAAAAGACGAGAAATCGGGTTTCTTATCTACCAAAGAGTTGAAGAAACTTTTGGCGGATGAAGCTCAGTTGTTCGGGTTGTTTACATCGTTGACCGTGGATAGTCAAGTTGCAATTGATGTGTTTCCAGTCGTGTGTGATTTTTCGGAGGTGTTTCCGGAGGATATCTCTGATGTGCCACCAGAAAAAGAGGTGGAGTTTTTTATAGATCTAGTTCCTGGTACTAGACCTGTATCTATGGCACCATATCGTATGTCGGCATCTGAGTTGGTTGAGTTGAAGAAGCAGTTGAATGAATTGTTAGAAAAGAGGTTTGTGAGGCCGAGTGTATCGCCTTGGGGTGCTCCAGTTTTATTGGTGAAGAAGAAAGATGGAGGTATGCGTTTGTGCATTGATTATCGCCAGCTGAATAAGGTGACGATTAAGAATAAGTATCCTCTTCCGAGAATTGATGATTTGATGGACTAGTTGGTAGGTGCGTGTGTGTTTAGTAAAATTGATTTGAGGTTAGGTTATCATCAGATTAGAGTGAAGGAGGAAGATATACAGAAGACGGCTTTTAGGACACGATACAGACATTACGAATATTCAGTTATGTCGTTCGGGGTTTCTAATGCGCTGGGAGTGTTTATGGAATATATGAATCGTATATTCCATGAGCATTTAGATCAATTTTTTGTTGTGTTTATTGATGACATCTTGATTTATTCCAAGTCTCGGGAGGAACATACAGAGCATTTGCTTAATATATTGCAAATTTTGAAGGAAAAGAGACTTTATGCTAAGTTGTCCAAGTGTGAGTTCTGGTTGTCAGAAGTGAGTTTTCTTGGGCATGTGATTTCAGGTAATGGTATTACCGTGGATCCATCCAAAGTAGATGCAGTTCTACAATGGGAGGCTCCTAGATCTGTTACTGAAATTAGAAGCTGTTTGGGTTTAGCTGGATATTATCGAAGATTCATTGAAGGTTTTTCCAAGATAACACTTCCATTGAACCAACTGACTTGTAAAGGTAAGGCGTTTATTTGGGATATTCAGTGTGAGGAAAGTTTTAGTGAGCTGGAGAGAAGATTGACTATAGCTCCGATTTTGATCTTACTAAATCCTAGTGAACTGTTTATGGTGTATTGCGGTGCGTCTTTGAGTGGTTTAGGTGGAGTGTTGATGCAAGAAGGTAAGGTGGTGGCTTATGCTTTGAGACAATTGAGGGTTCATGAGAAGAATTATCCTACTCACGATTTAGAATTAGCTATGGTGGTGTTTGTATTGAAAATTTGGAGACATCATCACTACGGTGCAAGATTCGAAGTCTTTAGTGATCACAAGAGTTTAAAATACTTGTTTGATCAGAAAGAGTTGAATATGAGGCAACGGAGATGGTTGGAATTTTTGAAGGACTACGATTTTAGCTTGAATTACCATCCTGGTAAAGCTAATGTGGTAGCCGATGCGTTAAGCCGAAAATCGTTGCATATGTCTACTTTGATGGTTAAAGAGTGGGAAGTTTTGGAAGAATCTAGAGATTTGAGTTTGGTGTGTGAATTGACATCTGATAGCGTGAGGCTTGGTATGTTAAAGGTCATTAATGATTTTCTGTTGACCGTTAGCGAGAAATAGAGGCTGGATGTGAAATTTGTTGATTTGATGACGGTTGGAGGTAAAGGTGTGAATGGTGACTTTAAAGTGGATGATCAGGGTGTTTTGAGATTCCGTGGTAGAATTTGTATTCCTGATGATTCGGAATTGAAAAAGATGATTTTAGAGGAAGGACACCGGAGTAGTTTGAGTATACATCCGGGAGCTAATAAAATGTATCAAGATTTGAAGAAGATCTTTTGGTGGTCCGGATTGAAGAGGGATGTGGCTCAGTTTGTTTATGTATGTTTGACGTGTCAGAAGTCAAAGGTAGAACATCAAAAGCCTAGTGGATTATTGCAACCGTTGGATATTCCCGAGTGGAAATGGGACAGTATTTCTATGGATTTTGTGACAGGGTTACCGAATACTCAGAGGGGACATAATGCCATTTGGGTGATAATGGTAGGCTGACTAAATCGGCGCATTTCATTCCGATTGACATCAGTTTTTCTTTGGATAGGTTGGCGGAGATTTATATCCGTGTGATTGTGAGATTACATGGTGTTCCGTTGTGTATTGTTTCAGATCGAGATCCGAGGTTTACTTCCAGATTTTAGGAAAGTTTGCAAAAGGCGTTAGGTTCCAAGTTGAGATTGAGTTCTGCTTATCATCCTCAGACGGATGGTCATACCGAGAGAACTATTCAGTCATTGGAAGATTTGTTGAGGGCTTGTGTTCTTGAGCAAAGTGGTGCTTGGGATAGTTATCTTTCGTTGGTTGAGTTCACGTATAACAACAGTTTCCATTCGAGTATTGGAATGGCACCTTTTGAAGCGTTGTATGGAAGAAGATGTCGAACACCTTTGTGTTAGCATGAATCTGGTGAGAGTACGGTGGTTGGACCGGAGTTAGTTCAACAAACTACGAAAAAGGTGAAACTGATTCGTGAGAAGATGAAGGCTTCTCAGAGTAGGCAGAAGAGTTATCATGATCGAAGGAGGAAGGATCTTGAGTTTCGAGAAGGCGATCATGTATTTTTGAGAGTTACGCCGGTGACGGGTGTTGGTCGTGCATTGAAGTCGAAAAAGCTTACTTCTCGGTTTATTGGTCCTTATCAGATATCCGCGAGAGTGGGTGCTGTGGCTTATCGGGTGACGTTGCCACCGAATCTTTCGAATTTACATGATGTGTTCCATGTTTCACAGCTTTGGAAGTATATTTCGGATCCATCGCATGTGATTCCGATGGATGAGGTTGAGGTAAGGGAGAACCTTACGGTTGAGGCATTACCGATGAGGGTTTTGGATCGCGAGTTGAAGCGGTTAAGAGGCACAGATATTGCGCTTGTGAAAGTAGCGTGGGGAGGCGCTGCTGAGGGTAATTTGACTTGGGAGTTGGAGAGTCGGATGCGGGAATCGTATCCAGAGTTGTTCGTCTCAGGTAATATTTTCGAGGACGAAAATTTCTAAATGGGGGAGAGTTGTAACGCCCCGGTTTTTTTGTTAGACTTATTTAATCGAGTCGATTTAATTATTTTAGTTTTTGTATTATTTTATTCGGTAAATATGGTATGTTTATCGTTATTATGTTTTATCGCGTTTTGGGAGCGTTTGCGAGAAAATTGAGTGTAGGGGTATTTTGGTCATTTTGCTTGGTTAGATATTATAGTTTTTCATTAAATAGAAACATAGAGATTAGAAAGAGAGAAAAAAGAAGCTTTAGGAAAATAGAGAGAAAGAGAAGTGAGAAGAGAAGAAAAAGAGGAAAAACTTAAAGTTTAAGAAACCGATTCAACCGACACTTCAAAACACGATTAATCGGGTAAGGGTGTGAAACTCGGTTATTCTATGCTTGTGTATGATTATGTATGTATGTGGTTGAATGTTTACTTGTTTTTCATAGTTTTCATTTCTAGGTTGAAAATGAGTAATATGAATAGAAATCGATGTTTTCACGGACGGAAGTCGGAATAAGTCACGTAGTGGAGTCGAGTGATGTTGGGCCGTGATTTAGTATGATCGTTTGATTGAATTGGGTGAAATTTGTAACTTTTGTGTTTTTGATATATATCGATGTTTTTGTGCAAATTGATGTTGTGATCAAGTAAAAGTGTTTGGATACGTCTGGAAACGTTGGTATAGGTTGATATTTAATCGGGAATGGTGGTTTGCGGATGGGAAGTTACTGTTACAAAGGGTTTATTCTTCTGCATAACGCAGAGCGCGCTTAGCGCAGTCCTGCACATTTAGCGCGATATGGAAAACTTTCACCCGTTCCAGGTAGTGAGGTGCGCGCTTAGTGCGGGGTGAGACCCGCTTAGCGCGGCCTGGAATAAAAAGAAAGAAAATCATTTTTCTAAAACTCTTATCTTTTGACTCGTTTATCCGATTTAAATGTTCTTGTTACCGATGGAAAGCTAATGAAAGGTTCTTTCTTATAAAAATAGTTTTGGGATTATTGGCCGATTTAATTATGTCGGGAATTTGGAAACGTGTCATTTTGTCGACTTTTACCGTCGTAATTGTGTGCGATTGATGTGTTATCATGTGATATGCTTTTGATATATATAACGTATAGCTTGTGTACTGTTATATGATTTGAATGCATGTGATGAAATGTTGTGATGATGGTTTGTGGCTTTATGGCAAATAAGTGCATTGTTTTGGGTTTGATTGCAATGCATGATTGTTGATGTTGAGATGGTTCATATGGTTATGTATGTTATGCATTTGATTGTCATGAGTCATTGTATGCCAAGCATCATGATATGCATCTTGTGATGTCGTGTGCCCTTGTGGGGTGTGAGCGACGAAATGATTCCAGAGGGAATCTGCTGTAACGGTCGTGAGCCTTGTACAAAGAGGACCTAAAGCGACGTTATAGACGATCGTGAGCCTTATACAAAGAGGATCTAAAGCGATCGGATCGTGAGCCTTATACAAAGAGGACCTAAAGCGATCCATAAATGTCGTGAGCCTTATACCAAGAGGACCTAAAGCGACGGGGAACATCTTTTTCCCGACGGGGAGTTACACTAAGTAACAAGCGATGATTCCAATAATTCCTGAGTGAATTAATGATGAGAATGATGGATGGAATGGTACCGCATGCATAGAGTCGTTGTGTCGGTCTCTGTGCATTTGCATAAGTCATGAATGGATTGATTATGTGTGGGAATTGTGAATGGGATTGATGAGTTGATATATATATATATATATATATATATATATATATATATATATATATATATATATATATATATATATATATATATATATATATATATATATTGGTGATAAATGTATTGAGCATGATTGATTTGCCTTTGTGATGGATGCATGAATTATGAATTGTGTTGTTTTGTCTTTGAATTATGGTATACATTGTGGTGAGAATGTTTTTGCATGCGTATTTCATGTTATTACGTAATTGTATGCAACTATATTATAATTGTGTTTCTCACCCTTCTGCTGTTTTGAATGCTCTATGAGGCATTGCAGATTAGATGCTGGAGGTCTTTTTGTGAAGATTATGTCTTCATTCTTTTGTCGGTCGGCTCTGATATGTGGCACCGAGTAGTCTGGGAGATCGTTATGTGGATATGTGTATATATATCTTTTTGGATTGTACATGTATGACTTTGTATATGACAGACAAACTTTTATATTTATATATGTGATTTCAGTTGCAGATTTTCCGCTTTTATTATGTATCTAAGTTGTGGGTGTTAGGAACTGAGTTCCTTTGTTTATGTTGCTACCTGATTGTTGTATATCTATAGGAGCAGGTTGTTATATTTCTTCACGTTGATGGGACGCTCCCGTCTATGCCATGAATGTTTTAATTATACTCTGATTATTTGTTATCACTTTAATTTACTCGGGGTATAGATCGGGGGTGTCACAGAAAGCATGAAAGTAACTTATTAACGTTAGTTGTAGTTGTATAAAGTAAAATGTTTAATATTGGTGTTGTTGTTGAAATTTGATATTTAACGATTATATTGATTTTGTTCATTTGTTGTTGTTGTTATGGTTGTTTTTGTTGTTGAGATTTAATGTTTAAAAATTCTATTAATTTTTTTTGTTGTTGTTGGTATTGGTGTTGTGTATTATGATGAGGAAGATTTAGATTTTGTCAACAAATTTGATGTTTTGCAAATTAAAACGAAACAAAATAGGTTAAAATTAAAATTTTGTAAACATGACTTTACCACTTGGTTATTGTTTAAAACCGAGTTAAAAAGTAGCGCAGTTTTGAAAATCCAAAAAAATGCATTTGCTAGATTCCGAACCCATGACCAGTGCCACTTTCCCCCTCGGTTATTCAAAAACCGAGTGGTAAAGTAGCTGGTTTTCATGTCGCCATTCATTACCCCGCTTGTGTAACCGATGTTATATCCCCTTTGCATCCGAGGTAAATGGGTTTATTTGTAGTAGTGAGTATGAGTTTATCCAAAATGCTTCCCCTCAAGCGGAAGTTCTTTCATCTACATATACTTGTATCGTCGTTGACGCATTTTCAACGGGACATATTGTAACACTCTAAACCCAGATTCTTAATATAAAAGAGAAATCTCACAACTTAGGATGTTACCCCAAACAAAACATACAACTTCATAAATATTTTTCAAACTCTCGCAGCGGAAATCAAAATACCTCAAAACACAGAATTAATTAAAGGAAAGTACTCATAGAAATAAACTCCAAACACCAAGCTAAATAACAAAAATTACAAACATGCCATTCACACAAATACACTAACTTAAATAATAATGCAAATGATAATGCCACCAACTCCTTCATCAAAATGCATATGGTATCGGGTTTTTTGGATCACAGGTATGTTACTGATTGCCCATGTCTCTGGTTCCTCTTGAACCATGTCCCTTTATGAACATGAGACCGCCAAAATCTCTCTCTGAACCAGACCATCGCTGGACCGAAGTCATACCTAACTCCAAAATATATGCATGCATGATCATGTATAAAAGCAAGCATGTAATTCATCAATCATCAACATATCATCATCAAAACATCATCACCAAAATATAATCATCAATACATCATCAAAATGTCATTATCAATACATCATTAAAACAACATCAATAAGGTTCCACTCTTGAACTAATACATTTTCAATCACAGGTCTTCACTATACTCCCTCGGGATTACTAATCTCCAAAATGGACATTCACATGACGTCACTGTAATCCCTCTAGATTACTAATCTCCAAAAAAAAAATACAGTTTTCAAAATAAATATTTTTCATCTTAAAAATAGTAAAGTTGTGTTATTACTCAGCAATTGTAACTCATCAAAATACTCATAAATTCTCAAAAATCTATTATGTTAATTTTAACTCAATAGAGTCCTAAAAAAGCACGATAACAGCTCAAGATCTGTCAACTCTCTAATTGACTCTAGAGTATCCAACTATACTTTAAAGTATTCAAAATTACTCTAAGGGCTACTTTTCACAAGTGATAACTCTACTAACTCTAAAGGTTGGATGTTTAACTCAATTTTAACTCTTTTGGCTTAACATCCTTCAAGAAATAAAAATATTACTCAAAAGATAACCTTATAATATCAACAATGCTCCAAACTCAACTCAAGTGTATCCTATATTCTGATCTCCAACTCTAAAGAGATCAAAAGCAACTGTGACAACTCTATAATAACTCTAACCAAATAAAATAGGACCCTTAAACTCGTCAAAAGGGTAATGAAAGATCACTACACTTAAAATTGATCAAAACTCTGGACATGACTCTAAAATTCTCTAGCTTCAAAATAACACCAAATATTATAGACTTAAGATAAAATTATAAAACCCACCAATTTGAAATTTCTTTAAACCCTCTTTCGAGCACACTTAATTGTACCTCAAGCGGAGTTATAATAACTCTAGTTCTACTCATTTCAGTTCAGCCATATCACGACAATTCCAGCATAAACTCTAAAATAGAATTACTGACTTCAAAATAGCACGAGAAATTATATACTCATAATAAAATTACGAAACTCCTTAGTTTTAAAGATCATTAAATTCTCTTTCTAAAACAACTGACAGTACACCAAAAAGACTTATGAAACTCAAGTTTCGCGTGAAACATGATTACCAATGCATGACTGAAATTGACTACACCTCTGGCATAAAAACCAACAAACTGCTACTGTTGTAGCGCCACTAGGCTCGATTTCTCTACTTCAAAAGAAATATAACTCGTTATCTTTCCAACGCAACTCACGGCACCCCAAAAAGACTTATGAAACTCAAGTTATGCCTACAATAAGGCGGTCATTCCCCTTATATGTCAAACTGCGATTTTTCTGCATTTTCTCCCTATTGAAAAGATTTAAAACTCGCCTAGTTGAGTCCCAAGCGCCCCCAAATGCTCAACAAAATCAATTTCTCTGGAAAAAAAATCTAATTTTTTATTTTTCGAGAAAAGTTCAATTTTTTAAAAATTTAGTTTTCTCAGATTTAGGAAAATTGGGAAAAATAGGTCGTGAGGTTTTTGGAATTGAGGAAAACACATCATAAGGTTTCTGAAAAAATTTGAGAAACAAGACCAAATAGGGTCGCTCAAAATTACAAACATCTCTCAAAACCTCTAAGGTATGAACACAACATATATGCATAATTCAACAGCCATGACATCACAATCAACAACAAATAATATTAAATCAACAAACAATAACATTACAGTGACCCTAGGAGATTTATCCCAAATCCCTTTTGATTTTTAGAGCAACTCCGACAAAGCAATTCATTCATCGATCGTTGCTAATAAGGTTTTGTACATACCTTATTTGCCCAAACATTTCATGCATCAATACCAAATATAATTACCATATGAGATTTATCCAAAATCCAAATTGGCCACCCATAGCCACGAAACAAACCACAAATGTTATTCATCGATTAAGGCAAATAAGGTTTTGCCCAAACCTTATCTGGCCAAACACATTAAATAAGGGAAAATAGTATAACTCTTGGCGCCGATGGGAGGGTAAAGACCCCTCACCATCCTAGCTGTCTATTATCACCCATCAATAAGGAAATCCCCCTTACCTTAAAATTGAAACTTTCAAACTCTCAGATATGGCTGCCTAGCTCTCTCTCTTCCAATTCCTTTGTTGTTTCTTTTCTCCCAATTCCCAATTATACGTACAATAACCTAGCTTTCCCTCAAACTTTCTTATTTATTTTACCCTAATTTTAAAAATATTTGCTTATTACATTATTGGCTCAACTTACTCAATTTCTCACCTATACCCATCCCATTCTCAAAATATTCTAGCTTCTGCCCAACTCCTGAAATTATTATTTTATTATTATTTTAATTAAATAAAAATTCAATTTAAATAAATATTTAATAAAATTCTCCAAAATTCTATTTTCTCAATTTATTAATAAATAACTAAATCATCCAATTATTCTTAATAACTCCAATAAATCTAATTTTATTTTTCTGCTTTCAAATCCTATAACCTCGGTAAATATTAAATTATCAAAATACCCCTAAGCACAAAATAACACAAATAATTCGAATAACACACAAATAAACACGCCATTAATTAAATAAAGTATATGATTTTAAAATCAGGGTGTTAAAACTCTCCTCCACTTAAAAGATTTTCGCCCTCAAATTTTACCTGGCAAAAACAGATCTGGATAAGATTCCTTCATCCGACTCTCTAGCTCCCACATCAATCTCCCTCCCGCATGTCCTCCTCAAACAACCTTCACTAGAGTAATCTTTATGCCTCTTAGTTGCTTCACTTCTTGATCCTCAATCCCTATCGGTGATTCTTCAACACTTAGATTATCCATCACTTGCACATCATCCATTTAGATTATATGTGATGAATTGGGAATATACTTCCGAAGCTGGGATACATGAAAAACATCATGCATATTTGAAAGAGACAGTAGCAAGGCTACCGTGTACGCAACAACTCCAACACACTGGGTAATCGTATATGGGCCAATGAAACGAGGAGTAAGCTTCCTAGACTTCAAAGTCCATCCAACACTAATCATCGGAGTGACCCTCAGAAATATGTGGTCACCTTCTCGGAACTCAAGAGCCCTCATCCGCTTATCAAGGTGACTTTTTTTCCTACTCTGAAACGCCTTCATCCTCTCTTGAATCATCTTCACCTTTTTCATTGTATGCTACACAATCTCTGGTCCAAGTACAACACTCTATCCAAACTCATACCAACACAGAGAAATCCTATGCCTCCTCCCATACAATGCTTTGAAGGGTGCCATTCCAATACTAGAATGTTAGCTGTTATTGTATGCAAACTCGATCAATGGCAGAAAATCGTCCCAAATACCTCCTTGATCTAAGACACAAACCCTCAATAAATCCTCAAGAGACTGGATAGTCATCTCCGTCTGCCCATCTGTCTGCGGATGATGAGCAGAAATCAACCTAAGCTTAGTACACAAAGCCTCATGTAAACTCTCCCAAAATATAGACATGAATCTCGGGTCTCTGTCAAACACAATACTCGACGGAATACCATGAGGCTTCACCATCACAACAATATAAATCTCATCTAGCTTGTACAATGAAAACTGATATTAATCGGGATGAAATGCTCTGATTTAGTCAGTCTATCCACAATAAACGAAACCGCATCAAATCCTCTAGGAATATTTGAAAACCCATTCACAAAATCCATTGAGATATTGTTCCACTTCTATTCAAGAATATCCAACGGTTGCATCAGTCCAGGTGACTTTTGATGCTCAATCTTCGACTTCAGGCAAGTCAAACATGAATAAACAAATTGCACAACATCTCTCTTCATCTCTGGCCACCAAAACATTTTCTTAAGGTCTTGGTAGATTTTAGTAGCCCCGGGATGAATACTCAAACTGCTTCTTTAAATCCCCTCCAAAATTGTCTTCTTAAGTTTCGCACATCAGGCACACAAACTCTATTCCAGAACTTTAAGATCCCATTCTCGTCAACTCGAAAGTCTTTATATTAGACGCATCATAATATACCATAAAAGTTTCCTTCGCATATGGTGATATTAGAACTGGCATCATCATCAACTTCTTTTTCAGTTCTCGAAAACTTTATATGCACTGGAGAATCCACATAAAAGTTTGACCCTTTTGAGTAAACTGAGTCAAAGGCAGAGTTATCTTTCAAAAACCTTTGATAGATATTCTGTAGTAACTAGCCAACCCCAGAAAACTTCTGATCTCTATAACTGACTTAGGAGCTTTCTACTATAACACTACATCTAGCTTAGAAGGATCAACCACTATACCACCACAAGAAACCACATGACCGAGAAAACTCACTTCTTGCAAACAGAACTCATATTTGGATAACTTGGCACACAACTTCTTCTCTTTCAAAACCAGAAGTACTGATAAGTGGTTTTTATATCGTTTTTATTAGTTGTTTTTTCTTCATATTTTACTGTTTTTGTTTGCTTTCCTTTCATTTTACCATGTTTTACGCTTTGGTATTGTGTTTCCTTTGTTTTTGAGTCTTAATAAGCATTCCAAGTGAAAGAGGGACAAAAAATGGACGAAACGCTAAAAAGGGCGAAGAATCAGGAAGTCTCCATACAAAAACCAAAGGCCTGTTACAGGCACCCTTAATGGCTATTATGGGCCGTCATAGGCATGGCCATCCAACCATATTTTAAGGTGTCCAGTTCATTTACCAGAGGCCTGTTACAAGAACTCGTATTGGCTATTATGGATCGCAACAGGAAGGCGAGCATTTTCCCGATTTGTTTCATTTTCCGGCCCGATCACATCTGCTTAAAGGATTTTGATTGCTTGGATCTGATCTCAATTGTTTGTAATTTGCATTGAACTTAGGAGATTCTTACCATGTTTAGCGTTTGATATAAAAGCTCATAGGTAGTCTTGAGTTTTTATCCAGTTTTTGGCATTCTAGTTTATAGTTTACGCTTATTTTACCACATTTTGTAAAAGTCTCCATTGGAGAAGCTCGATCAATTTCTCAATTCAAGTACTTCTTTTTCATTATTGAGGTTTTTGTTTATCGCTTTATTTATCTGTTTATCAATTATGTCTTTGTCTGCGATAATTGTTTTAACTGGATCATTCCCCAGTGTATGACTATCCGCATGAACTTAAGCTAGTTACGAGAATTCCACATTTTTATTTTAAAAGTCTAAGTTTTAATTCAAACCTTGCTACGAAAATAGGAGTTTTGTTTTTAGGTGTTTGCCTTATGCTGAAAGGGTAGAGGTGAACACCGAAAAGCAGTTTTTAAACAATCAAGTCCGAAGTCACGAAAGTGATTGGATAAAATTGAGAAAAGTTCCAATTTTTAATATTTGTGCAAATGTAATGACCACTAATGAACGTTTCTTCGCGAGCGAAAGCCGATGAGCGTCTTGTTCGTTAGTGGTAGGGAAATAGGCTGGCGAAAGTAGTTATTTCCATAATAATATATTTTTCTATAAACTGAGTCGGAATCTCGTAATAGAAATGCTTAAGTCATGTGGAGAAGTTTAAGATAGGATTCATAACCCTAAGTCTTATTTGTTTTATTGGTAATTTTCAAGAAATTCTCATTTAAGATGTTTTTCCCAAAAGTGTTTTTTCAAATAAGTTGTTTTAACGTAAGTGCTTTTTACTTAAGTTATTTTTAAAACCCATTTTTGGTCGTTCTAGCTTTACAGCGATAGGATAGAAATTGGTAATTAACCATTGGTCTTTGAGGATCAATACTTTTTTACTACTGTGACATTTGACGCACACTTGCGGCGTGTCAAGTACAATACAAAGATGCCATGCATGATCTTCGTTTGATTTAGAATATATTGGAATATCATCAATAAATACTACGACAAACTGATCCAAATAAGGATGGAAGACAGACTAGGGGCATTAGACACACCGAACGATATCACAGAGTTTTCATAGTGATTGTATCGTGTCCTAAACGCAGTCTTCGGGGTATATTCATCCTTCACTCGAATCTGATGATATCCCGACCTCAAGTCAATCTTACTGACTACACAAGCCCCTGCTAACTGATCCATAAGTTTTTCGATTCTAGGAAGAGGATACTCATTCTTGATAGTAACCTTGTTCACCTAGCGATAGTCAACACACAATCTCATACAATCATCTTTATTTTTCACTAACAACACTGGAGCTCCTCACGAAGATACACTTGGTCTGACGAATTTCTTCCCAAGTAGGTCTTCTAACTGACTCTTCAGCTCATCCATCGACACTGGTCTAGTACTAGGTACTAAAACTATAGCAAACCCAACTTCACGTTCTAGAGGCAAGTCGCAAATATCTTCACAGAAAATATCAGGAAATTCCAACACCACCAACATATCACTAGATGCCATATCGTTCCCCACTCTAAGATAAGCAAACATCATAAGTACATGACCCTTCTCCCTTAAAGATATCTCAACATGACGGGCATGCATGAATCTCGAACCTGTACTCTCTTCGGGCTCGGGAAACAACACAACCTCATCCAAAAGATTGCACTCTTGTAATCACTGGCATGCAGAACCCACTCTTCACTCCATAACATCTCGGAGAAGTAGAAGCTTCTCCCTTAGTAGTTTCAGTCCCACTCCTACTAGAAAGCTGTAAGAAAAAAATGAGCACCGATAGTGTTTCACACACATGTCGCGTACTAGGAATTATATAAAAAATCACAAAAATTGGACGGACGGAACGACTTACTCTGATACCACTATGTAGCACTCTAAACCCAGACTCTTAATATAAAAAAGATATCTCACAACTTAGGATGCTACTCCAAATAAAACATACAACTTCATGAATATTTTTCAAAACTCTCGCAGCGAAACTCAAAACACCTCAAAACACAAAGAATTAATTAAAGGAAAATACTCAAAGAAATAAACTCCAAACACCAACTTAAAACAAATAATGCGTCTCGTTCCCAATGTTAAATATCAGAGCATATATACCAATTAAATAACGATAGGCCTTAAAATAAATGAAGAAACGCTCCAAGGCTATCTTTCAACTCACAAGCAACTACTTGTGTTGAGTACCTGATTGTTTGTACTCTAGAGGAGCACAAATGCCACAACAACAAAAGGGGATGTGAGAATACGCTTTACAAATGATAACAGTGAAAAATAGCTGCAGGATGGTAATTAACTGTTATAGCAAGAGTTGTCTCTACAAGCCGTCTCTATGTTTTGATGATAACAATGGTATTTGTGAAAGAACCATTTTATGTTCTAATGTGTGTTGTGTGCAGATCATAATCATAGAAGATATCAGATCCAACAAGCACCAGCCAAATGTGCGTGAATGATAATATGCAAAGTTACTATGTGTGACACAAGTTGCAAGAAGCAAGAATGCTTATGTATCTGATCATGATCAGTCAGATCCAAGGATGCCGATATTGTTGTTGCAATGCTCTTGTGGATGCTCTCTGAAAGTGGTTAAGATTCTGAAGATAGCGAAGCTTATGAAGAAGAGAACCAAAGTGCTGAAGATTCTCATGACTTGAAGTTCTGAAGGCTGAAGGCTCTGAAGACCAAGTGCAGAAAGACTCTGAAGACTTATGCATTCTGAAGATCATGGTTCCAAAGGTCAAGTGCTGAAGACTCTGAAGACAGATTCCTAATGGACAGCTCTAAAGTTTCGGAAGACTTGAAGAAGTAAAGGATAACGTTCTTAAAGACAAGTGCTGAAGTTCTGAAGGCTGATTCCTAATGGACAACTTCAAAAGACTGAAGACTTGAAGTATCAGATATCCTGTTAAGAAGTCTCTACTCATGCTTCAATTATTTACCATCAGAAGCTTCTGAAGATTTGAAGACAAATGTTACCGTTGTGAAAGACTGTACACTGCGCCCAAGAAGATATATCATGTCACTTCCTCCACAGTAAAAAGGAGATGTGTCAGTACAACTAATTATTACACAACGTCTCTTTTCTAACAGCCAACAGTAATTCAAATGGATATATTTTACTGGGCTATTTAAAGAAAGGAGTATTCACTTCTGTAGGCATCGATTCAGTCCATGAATGGAGAATTGATCAAAGTCATTGTGTGAAGATAGCAACAACGATGAGTTCTCGTTGTAACACTTAAACATTCAAAGCTATCACCATTTACACATGGCCATTGTTGTTGGAGCTTAAGATCATCATTCAACACAACAATAATCAATTGGTACAGAAGCTGTTAATGAAGAAGACAACATTGCAAATCAGTCAAGTCATCAACCATCTTCTCGTCTGAGCTATATTGAAGATCTGAAGCAAGGAGTTGTTGCTCGAAGCTTGCTCAACAAGAAGACGATGAAGAAGAAGATCTACAAGATGTCAATAACTGTAAAATCAACATACATCTTTGTAGTTTCTTAAGAAAGCAAGGAGCTGTTGCTCAAATCTTGCTTGAACATTTGTGTGTTCTTTTGTACTTAAACTTAGGAGTTATCTGCTTGTTAAGAAGCATAATTGTAATCTCCAGTTTAACTAATTCTATGTGAATTAGGATTCCTCAAGTGATAAGTGTGATCAGAGACTTGAGAAGACAATGGCTTGGTGCTATTGTAGAAATCCTGAAATATGGTCAATGATAGTCATATCTAAAAGAGGATCATATGTTGATCAGAATCTTGTGGGATCCCTGATGGAACTCATTGTGATTCCTCTAGTGAACGTTATATCCTAATTAGATCCTTGAACGGTTCATTGAGAGAGATACCTCTAGGGATCATGAGATGATCTGGGTACTTGAAATGACAATGACGCAAGTTATTATGGGTTTGTCACAGTGCGGCTGTGCAGGTTGTTAGTCACCGACTGTTGCCCGTGCATCTGTAATCGAGATTGATTATAGTGGATTAAGACCTTGTGTTCAAGGCGAAATCACCTGAGGAGGGTGGACTGGATTACCCTTGTGGTGAACCAGGATATATCGTGTTTTCCTTTACTCTTGTTATGCTTTATGTTATTGTTTATGTTTCTGTATTGAGTATCAGAACCTTACATAAGCGAGTCAGAACCTTGTTGCTTGACTCTGATAAGCTTCCGCATTGCAAGTTCTGAATAATGCATACTGTGTTCAGACTCTTGTTGGTTCTTATGCTTCATGCATGGCAAGTCTGAATGTTACTTCGCGAGTCTGAGTCTCTCAATGAACTCTGATACTATCTCAGCGTCTTAACGATAAGAAGCGAAAATTTATTAAAGAGTAAATACATAATTCAACCCCCCCTTTCTTGTGTCTTTCTCGCACCTTCAATTGGTATCAGAGCTCCGGTTCTGTTATTAATGGATATCAAACACTTAACAGTGTCAGAAAAAGATCCAGATACGGTGCGTAGAAATACTCTGGGTAAGAATTCAATTCACTTACAATTTCTGTAACAACACAGAAGATGACTATGTACAAAAATTGTAATCAATCAGATTACTCGAGCAAGTCACTGATTCAGGAAGTTTTTACAATTGTCAACAACTAAATCTTCCTCACTTAAGTTGTGATATAGCTTGAAGAATCAGCTGATAAGATAGATTCATCAGATAACTAGTAGTATCTATTGAATGCTTATCTTGGAAGATACGTGTGAATGAACCACATAATTGCCCACGGATAAATCATCAAAAAACAAGAAATCTTGTTTGCTGAAGATTATTTCTTTATGAGTTTTTGAGATGTTTTCAAGAAACGGATTAGGTCCACCCTTGACTTTATCGTTTGAAACTCATTCAGAACTTCTTCATGTAAAGAAGAAAGATTGTTGTTCTATGATTTTGAAGTTCAGAATGAAGTCTATTGAAGTCAAGAAACTGAAGAATTCAAACTTTCAGAAATGATTCAAGATCTAAATCTTGACTGATCAAGAAATTAAGAGATTCAATGTAGAACTGAATATTGTTTTCTTGGAAAGCATTGCAGAAAACTAAAAGAATATTCAAGAAGATGATGTCCAATGAGTCATCAAGAATTTGTTAAGAAAGATTTCTGAGTCTTGATTATCATAATTAAGTTCTGTTAACTTGAGATTCTATCTCAGTTGAACCATTTGTGATTGGTCAGATTCTATCTGATAAGTTTCTCAGAACCTCATTAATCCAAAATCAGAAGATGTTCAATTTGATGCATTGACTTAAGTCATCTCTTGAAGTCAAAAGAACTTAAGTTGTTGATGTGCTTCTGAATGAAGAAAATCAGTTGACATTCTTTTAGAAGAAGATATGTTGTTGACCCTTGATAAACAAGTTAGATCAGCCTTGCAAGAACAAAGATTGTCATGAAAACTATGTCATGATACTCACTTTTGAGCAAGCTCTACATATGTTCGAAGAAATAAAGTCAGAAGAGAAACCAGATGATTACTCCTGAACAATAGAACGTAGTGGTCATCTGAAGAGAAAGTTGACTCCAGTTCTCAACTAGAAATCCAAGTTCAGAAGACATCTATATTCTTCAAGCATCAGATTACTCTGAAGGAAGCAGAAGCTGAAAGATGATGATCAGAAGCTCAGTGTCAGATTGGAAAGCACTCAGAATCGTTGTAAAAAGTTTTTAGAATATCTAAGGTATGTTTGTCTTCGTTCATCCTCATTATTGGAATTTAAAACAGTAGCAATAATTTGAACTTCGTCATTCACTAACATATTAGGATTATTGAAACTATAATAAATATTCTCACGCATTTATGATTAGACAATTTTCAAGAATAAAATAAACAGTTAGGATTACGTTGTGTCAGCCACCCTTTTACTACTCATAGGTAAATGGTGATTAGAGTCTATCACACGTCTTTTCGCTGACTACCACAACTATTTATAGCTAGTCTCTGAAATGATGAACCTCGCGTGTTCCCACTTAATAAATAGCTACTAAATCCCAAAGTCCTCGTCACACCATTATCTCTACTCTAGGAAGAATCATTGTCTCACTATCAAATAGGTTAAACCTCGTCTCTCAAATAAATCAACATTGCTCAAAATGTCTTCCCACAACATCAGAGGAGAAATATCTGATCTAGAACTCCTGAAGGAATTCACGTTGATTTTAAACCTTCTGCCACAACTCAACAAGACAAGTATTCTCTCTGGAATTGAATTTCAGAACACGGAAAACTACTTCAATATGCTTGTTGGACCCGTCTTTCCTTCACTTGTAACTAAGTTCTGGGCAAATGCACAAGTACTAGAATATGACTTTGGCAAAAATACTATTTTGTCTGTGGTTGCTGGTTGTCCAATCTTGATCAACCCTACTATCATAACTAAAGCCATTAGGTGTGTTGAAGATGGTGTGACTGTGGAAAGAAATATCAACAACCATAGCTTCAACAGGCAGATGCACGTCATTTTTAAAACTGAGGGGAGTCTCACTCAACCATGCACCCTCACTCCACTTGCTAAAGATTGGTACAAGCTAATGGTAACTAACTTAAGACCAAGAGAAAGAGGAGGAGGATGGTTATCTGATAAAGAAAGATTATTTATTTTCTTCTTAGTGTCGAGGATCAAAATAAACCTACCCAAATCCATGTACAATCATTTGAAGGAAGAAATCAATTTGTCTAGGGAAGACACAGTCTATCAAATTCCATACTGTAGAGTCATCTCCCACATTCTTGATCTTCAAGAGTACTTGGTCATTGCAAAAGAAATGGAATGACTGAGAAGATCCTTCCTGAGTTTTGTCAACCTATGACCTTCTTAGTCTAAGATAGGAAGTTAGTTTTTCTTATCATCACTAGTTACTCAAGGTCCTTTTCTATCTGACCTTTTGTTCTAAACTTGATATGTATCTTCTTGATCAATTATTGAAGTATCTCTAATTGAGAAGTGCTTATCCTTTTGAATGATTAATTTTATGTTCACAATGCCTTAATTAAATATAAATTTCATTAATTAATAATCGAAGTAAAATAATGAGGCATTATAAGTGAATCACATGAGAAGTTTTAGGATTATCTAGAAGCTACAAATCTTCCTTAGGTCATAACTATCTGACGGTTACTATTACCAACTCATAAGAGTTAAGTCGTGGTTCATGATCGAATAAACTTCTCTCATTAAAGATCAATCATTAAACCTCTTTTCCCACGATACTTAACATATCTAGGAGAAATCAACCGTTAGTCTCTCAAAGTCTCAATAACCGTACTTTACTCATTCATCTATAAAAAGGCTTAACCCTAAATCATTTGTCACAGCTCTCACACTTTCCAAATCGTAAGAAAACTTTGTCTAAATATCTTCCACCATCTTCATCATCTTCTACAATGGCTTTCATCTCCCAAAATGCCTTAACCCCCATAACCACACAGATTCCAGTTGACCATCTCATCGTCATGTCAGAAACAATTGTGAACTTCAATAATTTAAAATCAAATGGATGGGATATTACTCCTTCGATGGAAACTCAAGGATGGAGTAACTATTTCAAGAGGTTGGAAGGACCAACCTACAGTTGTTTGGTTAAAGATTTCTGGATTCATATGAATGTAGGGAGAACTCTCATTAGTTCTTCAGTTTTTGGAAGAAGAGTATTCATATCTGAGAAGACTATTGCAGATCTCTTGATGCATGAGAACAACGAATTCAGAATCACTAAATATCTACTTAGTGAGGAAAGAGAGGCTAAGGTCATGGCTTCTATTTTCAAAGATGAAGCTACAGTTGAGAATCAAAATTTCCCAAATCTGAAGGATTCACTACAAGTTTGGTTCAGAATCCTACAAGGAAGCGTTTTTCACCATCTTCCTTCAAATCAACTTAATGACACTCAAAAGTGTGTCCTGTTCCTTCTCCTTAAAGGAATTAAGATACATCTTCCTTCCCTCCTCTTCAAACTTCTGAAGGAAGCTATAAGAAATTCCAGACCAGGTTCTGACCCGGAAGTTAGACATATTCCATATGGAAGACTCATATCCGATGTTTTAGTTGAATCAGGAGTAGTTGATGATATTCTAATCAATGAGGGAGAATCAAGAAAGCTGCTTAAAAGTGCAGGAAAGATTCTAAGATTTAAGGATCTTAAGTGAGAGGACGCTGCTCTGGATGATACGTCATTTAGGAAACTGACGTTGACCACAAGGGTCCCTGTTGAAGGTTTTCCAAACTTCTCAACACAAAATCAAGCAGATATAGGGAATTACCTGCAGCAATTTAAGGGAGACGACATCAGTATTTGGATCAATATGAAGAATATTACTGATGTGCTTCAAGAACTCTCTGGTTGGAAAAGAATGAGAAAGAAGCAAGTAAGTGCTGTTGATGAGGAACCTTCCTCAAAAAGGACAAAAACTGTAAATGATGCATTAACATCCTTCAAGGATAATGCCATTACAAGAATTCAAAGCCTAGTAGATGCTTCTAGTACAAGCATAGATCCCTTAGAAATGAGAAAAATCTGGACTGATTTCCATTAATGGATCTTTGTGGAAATTGTGAAGAGCAAGAGATTAGTTGTCACACATGCAGAAGAAAAACAGCTGCATGCCTCAAGAATTGATGAGTCTGAAAACTCGTCCTCATCCTCTTCCTCATCATTAGGCACTTCTTAGTCTAAAACCTAGAAACCTGTTTTAGTCAAGTCTATGTTTTGTTTGCTCAGAACTAGTTAGGACTTTTGAAAAAAAAATCTATGCTTTGAATTTAATGAAATATCTGTTGAAATTATTTTATGTTAAACTGCTTATTATCATATTAATCTACTTATGCTTAATGATTGAAAGCTCAAATGCTCCAAACTTTTTGATGATGTCAAAAAGGGGGATAAATAGAAATATGATTTTGATAAAAGAATGCAAACTTAAACAATTAAATTAATCATATAATCATATAAAATGTGTTTTCTACTAACGTTTGTTGTTTGATGTTTAACCGAGGAACTCTGAACAAGTTCACTAGGCATTCTTAGAACAGGTTAAGAAAGAAGAACTCTGATATAAGTTCTTATGAGATGTTTGCTCATATGATTGAAGTTGTACACTTCGTGAACATGTGTTCAGAATCAGATCTACCCAGTATAGTTCAGAAGTTGAGAACGTTCTAAAAGTCAAAGTTATCATGATCTCTGTTTCACTTGGTTCAGAAGCTGTAAGTTGTCTGAAAATATGATTTTCAGAACATAAGAATCTGAAGAAGGAAATAACTGAAAGCAGTCAAGATAAGTCTACATCTCAAGATGCTTTTCAGAAGAACTGTGCAAATCAGAAGTCAAGAACTGTCTGAAGATCTGGATTGAAGATCCAAGAAGAAGTAGTTCTGATGTTTACCAAGAACCAATTAAAAGGAAAATGATTTTGTATCAGACTAAATCAACAATCGGTAATCAGACTCTGTATATAAGGACTAGTATTAGACTCAGTCTGATGTAATATCAATCAGAGCAAAGCTGTGAAATATAGTCAAAAACCTTCTGTTGGTATCTGATCAAAAATCAAGCTTAGATGAATCACTGAGTTGTGACAGTAACAAGGTTCTGAGATGAAGGTCTGTGTTCAAAGTCAAACTCTGAAAAGTCATGATCTTTATTGGTGATTGTAAATTTAAAATTTCTGAACTAAGTTCTGAAGATCCCAATATCTGACTTATGGAAACTAAGGGGAGACTACCCAGAAGATTAAAACGTTAAATTCTAAAATATTCATCAAGTCTAAAACTCAGGGAGAGTTTCTTAAGACAATGTCTGTCTCTGATAAATAGCGAGGCTATGTTATTAGATAAGAACTGTTCTATTTTTGTGCTCAAAAGATTCTACTGAAAAGTAAAAAATGCTTCAAATGACTCTGAAGATTATAAGCTCTGATATGACATTAAAAAGGAACTAAGTTCTAAAGATCTAAAGATGGAAGTTCAAATGAACTAGTCTAGATGCTAAAGACTTGTGTCTCCTTAAAGACAGGATAGAGAAGTATTCCTTTTCTATTCTTTGGTCTGGCAACTCAAGTTGTTATTCTGTATGTCTTTGGATCATATAAGATTCTAGATGATCACAGATAAAACTTTGAGGATAACACATTTAGGGGGAGCTGTTGTTCATGACTCTGAATATGTTTAGTTTTGGTGATTACCTTGTATAAAATGTGCAATCAAAATACATGGTTTTGTCATCATCAAAAAGGGGGAGATTGTTAGAACAAGAGTTGTCTCTACAAGCTGTCTCTATGTTTTGATGATAACAATGGTATTTGCGAAAGAACCACTTTATGTTCTAATGTGTGTTGTGTGCAGATCATAATCATAGAAGATATCAGATCCAACAAGCACCAGCCAAATGTGCGTGAATGATTATATGCGAAGTTACTATGTGTGACACAAGTCGCAAGAAGCAAGAATGCTTCTGTATCTGATCATGATCAGTCAGATCCAAGGATGCCGATATTGCTGTTGCAATGCTCTTGTGGATGCTCTCTGAAAGTGGTTAAGATACTAAAGATAGCGAAGCTTCCGAAGAAGAGAACCAAAGTGCTGAAGACTCTCATGACTTGAAGTTCTGAAGGCTGAAGGCTCTGAAGAGCATGTGCAAAAAGACTCTGAAGACTTATGCGTTCTGAAGATCATGTTTCCAAAGGTCAAGTGCTAAAGACTCTAAAGACAGATTCCTAATGGACAGCTCTGAAGTTTCGAAAGACTTGAAGAAGTAAAGGATAACGTTCTTAAAGACAAGTGCTGAAGTTCTGAAGGCTGATTCCTAATGGACGACTTCAAAAGACTGAAGACTTGAAGTATCAGATATCCTATTAAGAAGTCTCTACTCATGCTTCAATTATTTACCATCAGAAGCCTCTGAAGATTTGAAGACAAATGTTACCGTTGTGAAAGACTGCACACTGCGCCCAAGAAGATATATCATGTCACTTCCTCCACGGTAGAAAGGAGATGTGTCAGTACATCTAATTATTACACAACGTCTCTTTTCTAATAGCCAATAGTAATTCAAACGGCTATATTTTACTGGGCTATTTAAAGAAAGGAGTATTCACTTCTGTAGGCATCGATTTAGTCCATGAATGGACAATTGATCAAAGTTATTGTGTGAAGATAACAACAACGATGAGTTCTCGTTGTAACACTTAAACATTCAAAGCTATCACCATTTACACATGGCCATTGTTGTTGGAGCTTAAGTTCATCATTCAACATAACAATAATCAATTGGTACAGAAGCTGTTGATGAAGAAGACAACATTATAAACCAGTCAAGTCATCAACCATCTTCTCGTCTGAGCTACATTGAAGATCTGAAGCAAGGAGTTGTTGCTCGAAGCTTGCTCAACAAGAAGATGACGAAGTAGAAGAAGATCTACAAGATGTCAACAACTGTTAAATCAACATACATCTTTGTAGTTTCTTAAGAAAGCAAGGAGTTGTTGCTCAAATCTTGCTTGAACACTTGTGTGTTCTTTTGTACTTAAACTTAGGAGTTATCTTCTTGTTAAGAAGCATAATTGTAATCTCCAGTTTAACTAATTCTATGTGAATTAGGATTCCTCAAGTGATCATTGTGATCAGAGACTTGAGAAGACAATGGCTTGGTGATATTGTAGAAATCTTGAAATATGGTCAATGATAGTCATATCTCAAAGAGGATCATATGTTAATCAGACTCTTGTGGGATCCCGGATGGAACTCATTGTGATTCCTCCAGTGAACGTTATATCCTGATTAGATCTATGACCGGTTCACTGAGAGAGATACCTCAAGGGATCATGAGATAATCTGGGTATTTGAGATGACAATGACGCAAGTTATTGTAGGTTAATCACAGTGTGGTTGTGCATGTTGTTAGTCACTGGCTGTTGCTCGTGCATCTGTAATCCAGATTGATTATAGTGGATTAAGACCTTGTGTTCAAGGTGAAATCACCTGATGAAGGTGGACTAGATTAGCCTTGTGGTGAACCAGGATATATCGTGTGTCATTTACTCTTGTTATGCTTTATGTTATTGTTTATGTTTCTGTATTGAGTATCAGAACCTTACATAAGCGAGTCAGAACCTTGCAGCTTGACTCTGATAAGCTTCCGCACTGCAAGTTCTGAATAATGCATATTGCGTTTAGACTCTTGTTGGTTCTTATGCTTAATGCATGGCAAGTCTGAATGTTACTTCGCGAGTCAGAGTCTCTCAACGAACTCTGATACTATCTCAGCGTCTTAACGATAAGAAACGAAAATTTATTAAAGAGTAAATACACAATTCAAACCCCCCTTTCTTGTGTCTTTCTCACACCTTCAATAACGACAACCACAAAAATTTCATTCACACAAAATACACTCACAACTCAAATAGTAATGAAAATGCTAATGCCATCAACTATTTCATCAAAATGCATGTGGTACCGGGTTTTTAGGGTCAGAGGTATGTTACTGATTGCACCATGTCTTCGGTTCCTCTTGAATCATGTCCCTCTATGGATGTGAGACCTCCAAATTCCCTCTCTGAACCAGACCAAAGTCCTACCTAACTCTAAAATATATACATACATGATCATGTATAAAAGAAAGCATGCAATTCATCAATCATCAACATATCACCATCAAAACATCATCACCAATACATAATCAAAATTTCATCATCAAAACATGATCAAATATAGTTCCACTCTTGAACCAATACATGGCCAATCAAAGGCCGTCAGTATAATCCCTCCAGATTGTTAATCTCTAAAATTTCCAATCACAGAATGTCACTGTAATCCCTCTGGATTACTAATCTAAAAAAATACATTTTTCAAAATGTCGCTCCCGGGATTTTCATCCAAGTACAAACGCGAAAGTGGCACCGAAACAGAGTCGCCAGCAATGTGTATTTATCCCAAGAGAGGGAAAGGAAACACTGCATAAACCTGAAGGAAAGGATAGAGCATGGTCTTACGACCAAGAGAACTGGGTTCGGGAGTCAGTTACGCGTGAGGAAGGTATTAACACCCCCACGCGTCCATCGTACCCGATGGGATCCACGCTTGCTTGTCTCGATCAAAGGGTGTCGTCGTCTGGACCTCCACTGCTACTGGAAAGGGAAAGGAACAAGAAAAAGGAAAAGGAAAGGAGAGAGAAAGAAAAACAAATGTAGGGAAAATAAAAGATGTGCTCGAATGGGCCCTACCCCACTGCCTACGTATCTCATCGGGAACATGAGAATCAGAGCGACGTAGTTCCCCTAACTAGGGAAAAGTTGTTTGTGTTTTTTAAGGAACGGCTAACGTTCTAGCTCAGGTGTTGCAGGCTCGCTGGTCCGAGTGCGTTACCATCTTGCAAGAGAACGAGTAGGAGCACGTTCGTACGCTGAGAGTGAGTGAGATGGGAAGGGAATCCCCGAAGGAAAGACGTTATTGTTTGTTTGAAGTTTTTTAGAAAGAAGTGTTTTGATTGTTTTGTGTTTTGTAACGCGCATTGTATTTAAGTCCCTCATGTAAGATCGAATGCCTCGCATAACGACCCGAGATGGGACGCACGCTAAACATTCCAAGAAAATGAGAGAAGATCCCTCACTATCTTGTTCTTGCATGAAAGGCCTAAATACAATGTTTGTTTTCCTTTATTAAGTATTTTTTTACTTTTGCTTGAAGATGAGAAGAGAGAAAACGCAAAGGAAACTCTAAGGGAGACTAAGGGTCCTAATGTTATCATGCATGGATGTCCTAAGGTTAGTGAGGTTTAGGAGAAAGACTACCTAACCTAATGCTAATCCTACTCCAAGCTTAATCAAAAATTAAGTTGGACTAGGTAGCCCTAAAGGGAAAGAATCCAAGACTTGAACAAGTCTCGAGATTCATGGGATGAGAAAGAGTGAAAGAGAAGAAAAGAGAAGAAGAAGAAATGAGATGCAAAGATAGGGCAGCAAGCACATCATAATCATCATATCCAAATCAAAACATAAAACATGCTTCAAAGATCATACAAGCACATATCAAGTACGCAAGTGAAAGCACACAAGAAAGGATGCAAGTAAACTTGCATAAGAAGTACAATTAAGCGTTCATGGACTTCACACAAAGATGAAATGGATAAAGTAAGATGAAGATGGAACCAAGTCAGAACTTAAGACATCTCATGATCAATAAATTCAAGCATACAAAAGTATTTCATATCATGATGCCTTATGAGCCAAAGAAGCAACAAAACATTTGATAATGACATGCATCATACAAATCATCCCAAAATGAACATGTGAAGTGAAAACCAAGTAATGAACTCAAGAGGGCAGTAGCATATGCATCAAAAAATACCAAGATCAAACTCAAGTCACACAAGATGAATCATTAAACAACACATTTCAAACATGCATCAAAATTAGACAAGACATCCACTTATCATTCATGAAAGCAAACCAAAGGACATGTGAAGCAAAGAGTGAGAACATATCACATAAAGCACCTTAAACCAAGAGGGTCAGAATCTAAAGCATGTCATACAAGTCAAACAAAATGCCTCATGCATTGGTTGTTTCATACAAAGGAGCATTGCACAAGATTAGATCAAACATACCACAAAATTCAAGTCAAAACAACACCAACTTAGAAAATCAAGGTCAAATTGGAAAATGAATCAATGAAGATGATTCCAAAGCCACAAACAAGATCAAACAGAACATGATCACACCATATAATAATTTCAAGCACCAATCAAACACAAGTAAGCAAATGCACTCAAACTAGGTCAAATGTCTAAGCATGCTTCAATCAAATTCAAACCACAAGTAAAAATCAACTAAAAATAGAAAAGTGGTTCAATAAATTCCCAAAAAATAATACAAGGAAATTTTAAACATCCAATTAACATGTAAAAAAATATTGGAATAGAATTAGCTCAAGAACATGTTCAAAGGTGTTCCACAAGTCAAGATATGCACATAACCGAACAATGATCGAGGGGCATCAAAAATCCCATGAAAAGCAAACAAAAGTTATCACCAAGGCAGCAACATAACATTAAAACATTCCCAATTAAGTGTCAAAACATGGCAAAAATATCAGCTCAATAAGGCATGGAAAGATCATCAAACATAAGCACTAATCACAAAGGTAAACATAGAAGACACTTTGGAAAATAAATTCAGAAATAATTACGAAAATAAATGGAAAATGAAAATAAAATTCATATAAAATTAAATAAGACCTCAAAATACACACATGATTTTTTTTGTAATTTTTTAATAAAAGGAAATATTTTTAATAATTAAAAAGGAAACGAAAATAAAAAAAGAAAAAGATAAAAGAGTTAAAAGAATGGGAGGTGAATTAGTAATGAAAAAGGGAAGCTCGTGGTTTGGGCCTGCAGAGGGGAGGTGTGAAAAGTAGGGCGTAAGGCCCATGCCATCAAAACATCATCAGATTTTTAACCAACAAAAAAAGAAAGAAAAAAAAATGAAATAAAATGTCACAAAGAATCACGTAACACAACATCAATCGGACAACTCCTTTTAAATCACAAAAGGACAAAAAACGAACATAACCAACCAAGATAGGCCACGTCATCGTCTTCTTCACCATAACATGCAGATTTCGTGAAACCAGTAGCAACACAACATTGAAACACGATATGAGCTAGTACCAAAACACCAACTTCTTTTTCACATAACTTTCTCATCTTTCAACGAAAATTAAAAGTTCAAAAACCAAAAATGATCTACGCGACGAGAGGAATACCAACATGCCATTAGTTTTCACAAACACATACTCTAACACACGAAAATATGGCCTACAAGACACGGGTTCAAGCATAAGAAAAAACACAAAATCAAGAGTTCAACACATGCTCAGATTTAAACAAACACACAATGCTATCATCTTAGGTCTCTTTAGATGCAACACATGAGCATGATTAGATCTAGAAAAAAGGGTTTTAAAAAAAAGGTTGAAGAAGCTTACCTAGTGGAGGCAAGTCCACTGCTTCTTCACTACTTTGTGAAAGCTTCAGAGAACCAAACAAACTTCCGTAGCAGACTTCACTTGAGCAAGAAAAATGAAGAAAACTTGGAAGAGGAAACCAACTCGAAGAGAGAGCAATTCTTGAGAGAGTGAGCTGCTCTGATTTTTTATCCTTACACAATGAGAGACCTCCTCCTTTTTAGGGTTTTCTGAGTTTAAATATCATGGATTAAGATTGGTTTTGGGCCTGAAAATGAGGTGTAATGTTTGTTTTGAAACTTTGCCAAAAAAAGAAGAATGAGAGAATGGTCCGTATTTTAGCAAATGGGAGGGTGTGTTTGAGTGATTTTGAGTGAGGATGGAGAGAGAGAGAAAGGATCAAAATCGCATTTCATGAGGGAGTGAGAGGAAAACAACTTCTCATGCAAGTTTTTGGTTTTTCTCTTTATGGCCAAGAATTCAAATATTGAGCAAAGTTGGTCCAAAGCATGTTGGCACCTTTTAGGCAATGTTTTGGTAGTGTAAAATGGGCCTCATGCATGGACTTGGGATGTGTATGAGCAGGCTGCCAATGTATAATACCAAATGTCAAAAAACACATGTCCTTTATGTTGTAGAAATCAATTTGTGCACCTCACTTTGTGCCATGATAACTTGGTGGATCCTTGACCAAATGATGAGCTCTTGGGTTCAAAATAAACTTGAGACAACTTAGAACAAGTTTCATGTTGAAAATGAATTGAAACAAAGCCTTGAGTTATGTGAAAATTGGTCATGAAAGATTGTCCCCAAATCTGCCACAAATGACTTAGAAAAAAAATTCTAAGTTTTGAACTTGACAAGGTGAAAATGTCACACTTTGAGGAAGCATAACTCACTCAATAACAACTCAAATGCCAAGGTTCTTGTGCCCATTTTGAAGAGAAGACTTCAAACTACAACTTTCATGTAAGAGTTTTCTCAATTCAAAGCTTGGAAGTTGGTCAAAATTGAGCATGAACATGAGTGCACCAAACTGTCCAAGAATAACTTAGAAAAAATTCTAAGTTTTCACATTTTACAACTTGAAGGTTCCAACTTTGGGACACCATAACTCTCTCAAAAATAATCCAAATGAGACAAACTTTATATGGTTGGAAAGCTTGGAACAAGCTCTACAACTTTCATGTTTGAGGAAAATTGAAATAAAGCTTGTATCCTGATGGAAATTGGCTTGGAAGATGGCTGAATTCATGATAAAACTTTCCCAAAATGGCAACTTCCTAAAAACCTAGATTTCCAAAAATAGCAACTTTTCCACATTCTTGATTTTTCATAAATCCTTGAACATTTCTTGATCAAATCTTGTCCATGGACCATATTTGACTTGAAAATCATGATGTTGACCTCAAAAAGTCAGGAGTTGACTTTTTCACTGCACAGTTGACTTTATTCCCAATTCTCCTGATTTTGAAATTTCTGATCAATTAAAAATCTTCTGAAACAAATGGATGGGCAATCTTACATCCCTAGACACTTGAGGACATAAGGGATACCATGAGATAAAGTCTTGCCCAAAAAATCAGAAATAAACTGATTTTATGGCAAACCCTAGTTTTGGTACCCTCTGGTTAGGAGGAGATATCACATCCTCCAAATTCAAATTCCTCTGAATATGTTGTGTATCATGTCCACCAATGATGACATGTGCCACTTGGAGATGATAAAGAATCAAAGAGCTTGCTCAATTGGGGGTCAGATCCCAACTTTTGACTGCCTTGTATAGGAGATCATGCACTGTCTAATCTTCTTGATGAATTCTCCTCTTCCCATGACTTGTGAGATCAAATGGAGATGATACATGATGTAAGAGGTCCTTGAAGCTTGTGAGAAACACTTGGTCTTCTTCTTTGGATGATCAACACCTTAGAGAATAACCTGATCACATGCCCTTATGTAAGATGCAATGCTAAATGTTTGATGCTTTGTTTTTCTATGCTTGAATGCAATGCAATGCAATAAAAGCTCATGCTAAATGATATGAAGAAAAGAGAGGGAAAATTTTGGGGTATTACAGCTGCCCCTATTCAATTACTGTAGACCTGAACGGATGATAGCGATTGCTGTCAGCCTTTCAAGGTATAGAGAGATTGAATACTGACAATGACCCAAAAATTTGCACTCTGCAGGGAAGAAGAAAAGGGATAAACCTAACCAAACGAACTCTGCTCGAAGAAAACTCTGATGAGAAGAAAACCACTGGGAAGATGTCTTTTGTATAATGCCAGACGACTACTGGCTTGCCACACTACGGGTGGACCTTAACAATGTCTTTTAAAACAACGCCAGACGACTACTGGCCTGTCACACTACGGGTGGACTTTAGCAATGTCTTTTGTACAATGCCAGACGACTACTGGCCTGCCACACTATGGGTGGACTGTCTTTTTTGAATGGAGTCAAAAGACTACTGACCTGCCACACTACGGGTGGACTTTTGCCAAGCTACGGTTGGACTTTGCAGCTGAGGTGCCACACTACAGGTGGACTTTTTCCAATCTACGGTTGGACTTGCTGATGATTTGCCACCCTTGGATGGTCTTTGGCCAATCTACGGTTGGACTTAGCTGCGGTCTTTTAAAAGGAGTCAGACGACTACTGACTTGCCACACTACGGGTTGACTTGTGCCAAGCTACGGTTGGACTTTCCAATGATTTGCCACCCTTGGATGGACCTTTCACCAATCTACTGTTGGACTTGCTGATGATTTGCCACCATTGGATGGTCTTTGGCCAATCTACGGTTGGACTTTGCCTTGCTTTGCCACCCTTGGATGGACCTTTTGCCAATCTACGGTTGGACTTTAAGAATTTGCCACCCTTGGATGGACCTTTCGCCAATCTACGGTTGGACTTTAAGAATTCCAATACTGGACTACTCTCTGCATACGTGTCAGACATCTCTGCTGACTCTGCGAAGGAACAATGATCAATGATTTGACTTTGGAGACTCCTGAAAGGATAATATCTCTGCTGGAGAATGAAAGGACAATCCTTCTGCTTTGAACTGTCAAATTTGCCAAAAGTAAATTGGACTTTGAAATATGATGATTCTGCCAAGAATTACTTCATCTGCTTGGGGCTGGATTCTGGTCACAGCAACTCCGCTGGGGATGAGAATTTCTTTGCATGACATCCTGCTTGGGAGGAAAAGGTCATTAAAACTCTGCTTGAGGATCTATCAAACATGAGATCCTTTGTGGGGAGAATCAACCTTCTAACCCGGCTGGGGAGAGAATATACTATCACTCTGCTGAGGAATAGATTTTGTTGATCAATAAGCCTCTGTGGGGACAAAACGACTCAGCTGGGGAATACTGTTACCAAAGATACGATCTTGCTGGGAAATCATGGCTGCTCTGCCGGGGATATACAAATCCTGGTTATAACATGTCACTGCAACTTGCTGGGAAAGAGTCACTAGACATCTGCTGGGAAACCCAAAGCAACTCCATGGTAGTCTGCTGAGGAATAAGACTGTTGAGTCTCAGGATAAGTGCCACAATGCCTCATGTTAGGCGAACTTTCTGTTTGACGATTCCGTTGGGGATGATGAGTTTACCACAAACTCTGTTGGGGAGAACTGCTTTAAAGCGTCTCGTGCTGGGGAACGTCTCTTGAGAGGATTTTACCGAAGACCAAAAGTCCTCAAACTCTACTGGGGATAACAGATTTGGAACGTCTCCTGCCGAGGAAATTCAAAATGCCCCATGCTTGGGAGGATCAACAACTTGCTTCCTGCTCCATGATATAGGACTTACCTGAAGAAACGTCATAAGAGGATTTTACAGGAGACCAAATGTCTTCAAACTCTTGACGACTTCTCCGGGGATTGACCATCAACTTCGGCGTCTGTGAAACAACTCTACCGGGGATTCGCAACCGCAATCGACATCGAAAAGCTTGTAACTGTTGGAAGTACTGAATGAGAAAATTGACTTAATAAGATACAACGATACCCAGTTGAACTCAATTCTCTGATATCGAGACGTCGTGAACGACCGTCGACCGAATGATGGGCTCAACCAGTAAACGTTGTGACAAAAGGGTGACCAGTAAACCCTTCCCTGAACATGATTGCCCCAGTCTCTTGCGTGGGAATAAGTGATTATCCGTCTTGTGTTTAAAATCATCTGAATCTGTTACCTGCAACAAAAGAAAACACACACATGCCCCAGAATATAGCGTGGTTTGATTCCACCATCCAGGATTATTCAACATTCAAAGTAATTCTAAATATATTCTGCACGTGTTACTGTGAAGCCACCATGTTTTCAAATGCAATATTTTATCAAAATTTCGGACGTTTTACGAACAAAGCAGTAAAACAAAATAAGAAGCTTTTAACTGAAATTCAATTTATTGATCAAAAGGCTCAGAATAGGCAATTACATCAGGAAGCAATCCCTGGAAAGAGGTGATCGCTGAAAATTGAGAAAAGAAACTATCCTAATGGCAATGTGAAAACGGCGTTCCACTGAGTTTCAATTCTGCTATGGCCAGTATGTCTTCAAAACTCTCCGACCTTGCCTTCTGAGGAATGATTAGACTGATTCCTACCCTTTGGAATGTCAATTGTTGAAACGATGATGGAGTACAGATAACTCAGATCGTAGTCGTTCGCTTAAATCCCTCTTTTGCGTGGACCGCCCTTTCGGGTTTTCAATCCACCGGGATACCCTTTTTTGCCTGAGTTGTCCTTGCGGATTTTCAACTCACCGGGTGTACAATTTTCATTTATTATCCCTAATTTTTGCCCGAACCTTTTTATTCTGTTTTTGTGGTTCGCCGGGATGCCTCTTTTTTGCCTGGACTTTTCTTTTTTTTTTTGTCCAGCGGGTCTATTCATGCGAAGTATTTTTTGACTACGTCTGAGTTGACAGGGGATGAAAAGTCTTCGCCGTCCATGGTTGTAAGTAACAAGGCTCCGCCCGAGAAGACCTTCTTAACCACGAATGGACCTTCATAGTTAGGAGTCCATTTGCCCCTGTGATCTGTACTTGGAGGAAGGATCCTTTTGAGTACCACATCTCCAACCTTGTAAACCCGAGGACGCACCTTCCGGTCAAATGCCTGCTTCATCCTCCGTTGGCACAACTGCCCATGACATACAGCTGCCAGTCGCTTCTCCTCAATAAGGCTCAACTGATCAAATCTGGCGCGCACCCATTCGGCCTCGTCTAACTTGACATCCATCATGACTCTGAGGGATGGAACTTCAACTTCAACCGGTAGTACTGCCTCCATACCGTATACAAGTGAGAATGGGGTTGCCCCAGTGGACGTGCGCACTGACGTTCGGTACCCATACAAAGCAAATGGTAACATCTCATGCCAATCTTTGTATGTGACCACCATTTTCTGCACAATCTTCTTAATATTCTTGTTGGCCGCTTCCACAGCGCCGTTCATTTTCGGGCGATATGGAGAAGAATTGTGATGCTCGATTTTGAAGTCCCGGCACAGCTCAGCCATCATTTTGTTGTTCAGATTAGAACCATTATCAGTAATGATTCTCTCGGGCACTCCATAGCGACAAATGATATCCCGTTTCAGGAAACGAGCTACCACCTGCTTAGTGACATTGGCATAAGACGCAACTTCAACCCACTTAGTGAAATAATCAATGGCGACCAAGATGAAGCGATGGCCATTTGAAGCAGTAGGCTCAATCTTTCCGATCATATCAATGCCCCACATGGCAAAGGGCCAAGGAGAGGACATGACACTCAACGGGTTTGGAGGTACATGCACTTTGTCCGCATAGATCTGACACTTGTGACACTTGCGGGCATACTTGCAGCAATCTGACTCCATAGTCAACCAATAATATCCTGATCTCAACAATTTCTTAGCCATTGCATGTCCTCCGGCATGGGTACCAAAAAAGCCTTCATGTACTTCTTGCATTAACATGTCTGCTTCGTGTCTATCCACGCATCTAAGCAGAACCATGTCAAAATTCCGTTTATACAGCACATCATCCTGATTCAAAAAGAAACTACCAGACATCCTTCTCAACGTCTTCTTATCTTTAGTAGATGCCCTTGGCGGGTACTCTTGACTTTTCAAGAAACACTTGATATCATGAAACCATGGTTTGTCATCAGATGTTGCATCAACAGCAAACACAAATGCAGGTCTGTCAAGACGAGACACTTCAATCTTAGGCACATGATATCACCCTTGCACTTTAATCATAGAAGACAATGTGGCCAAGGCATCTGCAAACCTATTCTCATCTCGGGGAATATGGTACAGCTTCACTGTTGTAAAGAATGTCAGCAATCTCCTTGTATAATCTCTATACGAAACCAGATTTGCTTGGTGTGTGTACCAACTCCCTTTCACCTGATTAATTACCAAAGCTGAATCACCAAAGATATCAAGGGTCTTAATTCGTAGATTAATCGCCTCCTCAATCCCCAATATACAAGCTTCATACTCCGCTTCATTGTTGGTGCATCCGAAAGTTATTCGGGCAGTGAAAGGCATATGAACACCCTCTGGCGTGATAAGAACTGCTCCAACCCCGCATCCATTCATATTGACGGCCCCATCAAACATCAGACTTCATTTGGATTCAGGGTCTGGCCCCTCCTCCAGGAGTGGTTCCTCGCAGTCTTTAGCTTTGAGAAACATGATATCCTCATCAGGGAAATTAAACTTCATGGGTTGGTAATCATCAATCGGCTGCTGCGCAAGATAGTCTGACAAGACACTTCCTTTGATGGCCTTTTGAGAAGTGTACTGAATATCATACTCTGTCAAAACCATTTGCCACCGTGCAATTCTGCCTGTTAGCGCTGGTTTCTCAAAAATGTATTTGATAGGATCCATTTTGGAAATCAACAGGGTTGTGTGCCTAATCATATATTGCCTCAATCGCTTAGCGGCCCATGCAAGTGCACAACATGTTTTTTCAACATTGAGTACCGGGACTCACAATCATTGAACTTTTTGCTCAGGTAGTAGATAGCATGCTCCTTCCTACCTGTCTCATCGTGTTGACCGAGAACACAACCCATGGAACCTTCAAGCACTGTCAAATACATTATCAAAGGTTTTCCTTCAATTGGAGGTATGAGAATTGGAGGTTCCTGCAAGTATTCTTTTATTTTATCGAATGCCAATTGGCAATCGTCATTCCACCTGACCGTCTGATCTTTTCTTAGCAGTTTAAAAATTGGTTCACACGTGGCTGTTAAGTGAGATATGAACCTTGCAATGTAGTTCAATCTACCTAGAAAACCACGAACTTCTTTTTCTGTCCTCGGTTCAGGCATCTCTTGTATTTCTTTCACTTTGGCAGGATCAACCTCAATCCCTTTTTCACTCACAATGAAACCCAGCAGCTTTCCAGAACGCACCCCAAAAGTGTACTTATTTGGATTCAACCTTAAGCGAAACTTCCTCAACCTTTCGAACAGCTTTTTCAAGTTAACCAGATGTTCTTCTTCTATTCTCGACTTGGCAATCATGTCATCCACATAACATTCAATCTCTTTGTGAATCAAGTCGTGAAACAAAGTTACCATTGCCCGCTGATACGTTGCCCCTACGTTTTTCAACCCAAAAGGCATCACCTTATAACAGTATGTACCCCACGGAGTAATGAACGTGGTCTTCTCCATATCTTCAGGTGCCATTTTAATCTGGTTAGACCCGAAGAATCCGTCCATAAATGAGAACACTGAAAACTGAGCTGTATTGTCGACCAGTACATCAATGTGTGGCAGTGGAAAATCATCCTTTGGGCTAGCTCTATTAAGATCTCGATAATCCACACACATTCTAACCTTTCCATCTTTCTTCGGTACCGGCACAATGTTGACAACCCAGTGAGGATAGTGAGTCACTGCAAGAAACCCTGCATCCCATTGTTTCTGAACTTCTTCTTTGATCTTTATGGCCATGTCGGGGTGAGTCCGACGAAGTTTCTGCTTAACTGGCGGACACTCTTCTCTCAATGGCAGCCTGTGTACAACAATATCAGTATCTAACCCTGGCATATCTTGATACGACCAGGCGAAGATATCAACATATTCACACAACATCTCAATCAAAGCTCTCTTCACATCTGCTTGCAGGCAGGCACCAATCTGAATCTCTTTCTTAGCATCCTCGGTACCAATATTGATGACCTCTACAGTCTCCTGATGAGGCTGGATGACCCTTTCCTCTTGTTTTAACAACCTGGCCAGTTCTTCAGGGAGTTCGCAATCCTTCTCATCCCCTTCTTCGGCTTGATAAATTGGATTGTCAAAGTCATACATAGCCATAGTAAAATCATTATCAATGGATTCTGGAGGATCGAGTCTGCACGAACGGGTTCATGCTTTATTTCAGAATTTATTTTAAAACAAAAAGAAAAAGAAAAAGAAACATTGCCATTTTTTTATTTGTGCAAAAATAAAAAACTGAAAGAAAGAGAACAAAAATTTGAATGCAAAATGTCCTTTATTAATGATTAAAATTGCAAATGTGAACAGGGTGGCCCTACAAATGAATCTATACGCCTTGGGCAGAGCGCAAGATTTTGACATGCATTATGGTTAGAAAACAAAGAAAAATTACTCTGTCTGAAGAGTAACCCGGACGACTTCTTCAACAGACCAGTTCTGGAATTGTTGTCCTGGAGCACGTGGGCGTACCTAGTTGTCCAAGTCAATGTCACTATCAATACCATCTTCTGTGGCTGCACAAGACTGGTCTGTGTAAATAATCCCCCCACTACTGAAAGTGATGGGTCCACTGCTTTCCTCCTCTGAAGTCATATAGGGATGATAACCAATGCCAAATTTGTCTTCCTTCATTGGTGTCTCTATCAATCTGCCCCAGCCTTGGGCGTTGCCGGCTCTGACGACTTCGACAGCTTGTTTGTAAGATGAAATGGAGGTACCAGCCCCAGCTGGTGTAGAGGAAGACTCAAGAACATTGTCAATGTTCACCGCTTCAAATTATTGGCAAAGCATCTCGTGAATTTCTCCATCCATCTCAACATACTAAAACGTAGACAAATTGCTGACAAAGATATCTTCTTCGCCACACACTGTAATGACTTGTCCTTCAAACTCATACTTCAGCTTTTGGTGTAAGGTAGAGGTAACGGCCCCAGCTGCATGAATCCAAGGGCGACCCAACAAGCAGCTATAGGCAGGTTGTATGTCCATCACATGGAATATGGACTTGAACACCTGCGGTCCAATTTGCACGGGCAACTCTACTTCACCAAACACAGATCTTTTGGTCCCATCGAATGCTCTGACAACCAACTCACTGGGCCTTAAGATTAAACCATCAACCTCCAGCTTCATTAGTGCCTTCTTAGGAAAAACATTGAGTGAGGAACCAGTGTCTACCAGTACATGAGACAACACTGCCCCCTTGCACTCCATTGTGATGTGCAAAGCCTTATTGTGGTTTCTTCCCTCAGCAGTCAAATCCCTACTTGTAAAGCCCAAACCATGGCTAATATTAACATTGGAGATTACACCCTCCAGCTGATTAACAGTGATTTCCTGTGGCACATACGCGCTCTTCAACACTTTCAACAAAGCCTCCCGATGCGCATCTGAACACAACAACAATGATAAAATTGAAATCTTCGAAGGGGTTTGATTCAGTTGATCGACAATCTTATAATCACTTTTCTTGATTATCCTCATGAACTCTTCCATCTCATTATCAAAAGTAATCTTTGTCTCTGATTCAGGTACGGGAACACTCTCGACCACCTTTTTTCCTCTAGCTTTTACGGCAACTTCAGCTTCTTGATCACTGCGCAAAGTTTGGGGAGCAAACAATCTTCCGCTTCTTGTAAAACCACCTACACCACCCACATTATCAATATTCGAACCGGCTGATGATCCAACTTCTTGATTTTTACCTTCATAATATATGTCTGCACCATAGTGCCAAGGGATTGCCTTCGTAGTTGTAAACGGAACTGGTCCTGGCACCGTGATGGTAACAGGACTGGGTCTTTGTTGCACAACACTTGCTACAGGAACTGTACTAGCAGGCACCTGGATCTCAGCGGGAGTATAATATACGTCTGCCCCATAGTGCCACGGGGTGTCTTGTGTAGTTGTAAACGGAACTGGTCCTAGCACCATGATGGTAACAGGACTAGGTCTTTGTTGCACAACACTTGCTACAAGAACTGTACTAGCAGGCACCTGGATCTCAACGAGAGTATAATATATGGTCACAGTTGATACCTCGTCAGTCTCTTTCACAACCCTGTCAAACTGTAGACATCCTTCATTGATCAGATTCTGCAAACCCGCTTTCAACTTATCACATCCATTCTCTTGATTCATACACTCAGAACAATCTTGATTACAGCCCGGGAACACCTGTCCCTTCAACAAACGATCTTTTACAACCAACAAAGAAGTCTTCGCCTGATTGATATCTGCTACCAAATTCAATCGCTTTCCATCTTCGATAGCATGCACATTTTTCGCAGCATGCACATTTTCCGCACCATGATTAGGTATGGGGTGCTGAATAATATTAGGAGGCCGAGAGGCCGAGAGAAATTGATTGCCTTGGCATCAATCAAGTCTTGCACTTTATGATGAAAAGCCCAACATCTTTCAATGGAGTGCCCCTGAGCACCTGAGTGGAACTCGCATCGTGCGTTAGCATCAAAATTAGGAGGCAAGTTGCCAGGGGCAGGAGGCCTCATAGTGCGGAGCTCAACCAACTTCAACTAGAGTAACTGTGGTAGCAACGCAGAATAAGTCAAAGGGAAAGGGTCAATCTTACGATCCCTCTGCCTAGACCTCTGTTGGAAAGGAGGTTGCTATTGTTGTGCTGAACCTGCTGTTGGGGTTGTTGTTGCTGAACAGACGGTGTTGGGATTGTCACTGCACCTACCTGGTGATAACCCTGAGAACGTCCTCTGCCTCGTCCTCTAAACACAGCATTTGTATCTCCTTCTCTTCTTCTCTGACTACCAGCAAACGGTTTCTTTGTCCCAGAAGAGCCAGCCCCACTCACATCCTGAATCTTTCCAAGCTTCAACAAACTCTCTATTCTTTCTCTAGCAATTACTATCTCAGGAAATCCGGTTGATGGACAAGCAGCTAATCTTTCAAGATACACCCCTTGCAGGGTGCCCATAAACATGTCTGCCATTTCTCTATCCAACAAAGGAGGTTGAACCTGTGCAGCCATTTCCCTCCACCTCTGTGCATATTCCTTGAAACTCTCTTTAGCATTCTGTGACAACCCCTGCAATTGAGTGCGATTGGGCGCCATATCAATATTGTACTGGTACTGTTTTAGGAATGCTTCAGCCAGATCCTTCCAACTTCTTACAGCAGCTCTGTTCAATTTCATATACCAGGTCAAAGAAGCTCCAGCCAGACTGTCTTAAAAGTAATGCATCCATAACTTCTCATCATCTGTATGAGCTGAGATCCTCCCAAAATAAGCTTGGATATGTGTCTGGGGACACGTATTACCCTGATATTTATCAAAAGTAGGCGGCTTGAATTTTGGAGGGATCCTGACCCCTGGTACCAAACCCAGACTAGTAACATCAATGCCCATGGAATTCTTGCATTCCATAGCCCTTATCTTTTCTGCCAATTCATCATATCTTTTGTCACTCACATCAGCATCCAATAAAGTAAATTGGTCTTCCTGAGCATCTTCCTGAATAACACCAACATTTCTGCTATTCCCATTACCCAGATTACCACCAGGAGGGGGATTGACAACAACGGGAGGAGGAGTGCCATGAGTCTGTGAATTGCCATTCTGATTACCCCCAGGCGTGGCTTCCGGACGTTCGACCAGAAGCCTCAGTCTTTCTTGAGTTTCGGCCATACCAGTCATGAGAGTCATGAACTGGTCCATTCGTGCCCTCATATCAGCCAAATCACTCTGCATTTGATCCATTATCCTTGCTTGATTTCTTCGAGCTGAGTAACGATGAATATGATTCTCAGCTATAGTTCCTGAAACCAAATAAAGGTTAGAGATCTCCTGCAACAGGTACCTGAAAACAAACAACAGAATGCAACATGATATGCGATGCAATGCAATGTTTATTCATTTTGAGGCATTCCTTCCTTCGATTCCAATTTGACCAAAAGAGAAGAGCGCAAATCCCTGCAGTTGCTAACAGCGACAGAATGCCAGAGGTGAATACCAATAATTCAGAATACCCATCATATAATCTGAGGAAGAATCTACCTCAATAACTACCAACAAATCCAATAACATGAAAAACAAATCCACAGCTTGGTGTGGAACAGTCAAATACAAATTGTTTTCGGACAAATACAACTGAAAAAGTCTGAATACAAATAAAAGGGAAACACATCAACAAGCCTACTGGTGACTTCCAGAATAGCAACAAAATAACTCAAACACTGAGCCCATAAAAATCTTCCTGGACCTCTTTGAGAAGCACTTCAGTAACTGGATCATTTGGGCGCTCCGTGAGACCTCTGATCAATTGGCTCCTTAACTTGACGGCTTCTTCTAGCTTTCAGATTTGATCTTTGACAGCTGACTCTTTGGCTCTCTTTACTCCGGCGCGGGTCTTCAGATCTTCGATCTCTTGATTAGCTGAACTTAGTTGTTGGAGGAATTCACTCTCTTTGCTCTTCAAATTTTCCCTCAACTCGTCGTTTTCAGCCCTGATTCTCGCCTCGATCTCCCTCCGACATTCAGAAAACTCATCCCACCTCTGTTGTCCTTTGGCAAAGGCATTCTCTAACTTGGTTAACTGCTCATTGATGCGCTTACATGCCTCTTTTAGCGCCATCTCATTTTGTCTGACCTTACGAATATAGATAGTGTCTTCGGCAATTCTTTTTTTATCAGCCTCGTGAAGCTCAGTCAGCTTCTGCAGTTCATACTCGACCTTACGCTTGTCACAAAGTGTCTTTCTGAGTCCTTCACTTAGCTTCTCCTTCTTTTTGACAGTCTTATCCATCTCTGCTTTAAGCTTGTCATATTCGGCAATGCTTATCATGGTCACTGGTTCCACTGGATCTGACGGTCTTTCCTGAGAAAACGGCAAAAGAGTAATCTGAACCCTTCTTTTCAACCAAGCATCATATTGAGAGAAAGACACATTGTTGCACTTTCCGAAGATGCCTTTACCCTTCATTTGAAGATTACCCCAAGCTCCAGCTGCTTGCCTTACCAACAAAAGGTTATCCTTCATAGGAAAAAAGAAAGTCTCTTCCAAATCACTGTCCCTTGGAGGCTCTACCAAGGCAAATCCTAATTGTCTCCTGAGAATAACAGGGTTATAATTAATGCAACCCCTTACTCCCAAGAGTGGCACGTTAGGATGTCTTCCACAGCTGCTGATGAAATATCCCCCAATTGTCTTCTGATTGAACCAACGGATATCCTTTGCTGTCAACTGAATCATCCTCTTAGCCCAATTCTTTGTGGGTTGAGGATTCAAAAAGGCCTCTGAATTTGGTAAATGACCCATAAGCCACCTATGGAACAGAGGCGCACATCATCTAACCAACCTTCCTCTCTTCTTCTCATTCTTGAAGTGCACAGAATAGTACAAATCACCCAGGAGGGTAGGTACGGGGTTCTTCATTACAAAAATATGGATTGCACTCATGTCCACAAACTTTGGTTCATCAGCAAACAACATAATTCCATAGATACTCAAAGCCAGGATCGCACAAACGGTTTCCTACTGAGACTTAGCAGCGCATTCTTCAGCTTTGGCAACCAAGAAGTCCAGGTGAAAACTAGATAAACTTCCTTTGGTGGTGAGGTTATCTGCTACCACAGGTACGCTCATATGGAGAGCCTTAGCTATTTCTTCATGCTTTGGAGGGCGCATGTCAAAGTTGAAGGGAATCTGGTACTTGAGAGGCACACCTAGCAGCAAAGCATACTCTTCTAGCATTGGGCCCAACTGAAAATCCGAGAAGGTGAAACACCTTAGCCGTGGGTCATAAAACTGTAAGCACGTATGAATGACACTCCTTTCTGAAGCATTCAAGTCAACAACCACAGTCATAATCTCCCCATAAGCCTTCCGAAACATACCCACATGGTTTGGAGTAATAAGAGCAATCATCTTTCTCAACTGTCCAACCTTTGTGTCAAAGAAACTATAGTGTACATTGTTCTTCCTGGGAGTCTCCATCACTGAACAAGGGAACTGTCAACTGGAACCGAAAAGAAGTATACCCTGAAAAATGAATAAACATGCAGGTTAAATGCAAGAATGCTAATGATGATATGTATGCAAGGGCATGTGACCACTGCTGCACAAATACTGCTGAACCCACTGTACTGCAATCTGAATTTGGTGAGATATATAACCCTAGGATAAGAAACCCAATAACAAACACAGAACCAAATGTGAGCTGATCAGGATCAAAACTTCGGTAACCAATCCAGAACAAATAAGAAAACCAAGTATTCTGACGGTCAAGGGTTCCTGCACACCTGTAAACAATCCCCCCAATCTCACTGGTAGGTACTAGGATGTTCAGTATCCCGAGCTCTCAGGTCGAGAAATGATGATACGTTCACCATTTCTGGTTTGGCATCATCATCAATCAAGGAGGCCTCAACTGATTCTCCAAAATGGAAGATTCTCAGCTTCAGAGGTTTGAGAAGCAATAACACATTCAGCCCGAAGGATACAATGCTACCGCCAATCAAAGAGGTCGTCTGCTGATTCACTTCAAAATAAAGAGGGGTCATCCTAACAGGTCATCCAGACTTAGCAGCTCTTCCAGATAGCTCTACCATCATGGGAAATCCACAACGCAGAATTCTCTAGAGAGAACCACATCCAGATTGTGTTTCATATTCCCTCCTCGAACCGAGATGGAACGCGAGAGGATATGTCACACTCTAATCCTAAGTGCACTCAGGCCTGTGTATTGGGCCTATCTCTCAGAATACCCCCATCCCGCCAAACAGAAAATAGTACAGCAGTGCAGCATAATACATCATATGAAATGAAAAAATGCTAAAATACAATAAATGTAGTAATATACAGTAGTATACAGCAAAAAAATAGTAAATAACTATACAGTAAAACAATAAATACAGCAAAGTACAATAAACACCCAATGAAAGAAAACAGACAAGCGCTAGGATTGACTCGCTAAGGAAACCAGAGATTCTGGGTTCGTCTCCCCAGCAGAGTCGCCAGCTGTCGCTCCCGGGATTTTCATCCAAGTACAAACGCGAAAGTGGCACCGAAACAGAGTCGCCAGCAATGTGTATTTATCCCAAGAGAGGGAAAGGAAACACTGCATAAACCTGAAGGAAAGGATAGAGCATGGTCTTGCGACCAAGAGAACTGGGTTCGGGAGTCGGTTACGCGCGAGGAAGGTATTAGCACCCCCACGCGTCCATCGTACCCGATGGGATCCACGCTTGCTTGTCTCGATCAAAGGGCATCGTCGTCTGGAGCTCCACTGCTACTGGAAAGGGAAAGGAACAAGAAAAAGGAAAAGGAAAGGAGAGAGAAAGAAAAACAAATGTAGGGAAAATAAAAGATGTGCTCGAATGGGCCCTACCCCACTGCCTACGTATCTCATCGGGAACATGAGAATCAGAGCGACGTAGTTCCCCTAACTAGGGAAAAGTTGTTTGTGTTTTTTAAGGAACGGCTAACGTTCTAGCTCAGGTGTTGCAGGCTCGCTGGTCCGAGTGCGTTACCATCTTGCAAGAGAACGAGTAGGAGCACGTTCGTACGCTGAAAGTGAGTGAGATGGGAAGGGAATCCCCGAAGGAAAGACGTTATTGTTTGTTTGAAGTTTTTTAGAAAGAAGTGTTTTGATTGTTTTGTGTTTTGTAACGCGCATTGTATTTAAGTCCCTCATGTAAGATCGAATGCCTCGCATAACGACTCGAGATGGGACGCACACTAAACATTCCAAGAAAATGAGAGAAGATCTCTCACTATCTTGTTCTTGCATGAAAGGCCTAAATACAATGTTTGTTTTCCTTTATTAAGTATTTTTTTACTTTTGCTTGAAGATGAGAAGAGAGAAAACGCAAAGGAAACTCTAAGGGAGACTAAGGGTCCTAATGTTATCATGCATGGATGTCCTAAGGTTAGTGAGGTTTAGGAGAAAGACTACCTAACCTAATGCTAATCCTACTCCAAGCTTAATAAAAAATTAAGTTGGACTAGGTAGCCCTAAAGGGAAAGAATCCAAGACTTGAACAAGTCTCGAGATTCATGGGATGAGAAAGAGTGAAAGAGAAGAAAAGAGAAGAAGAACAAATGAGATGCAAAGATAGGGCAGCAAGCACATCATAATCATCATATCCAAATCAAAACATAAAACATGCTTCAAAGATCATACAAGCACATATCAAGTACCCAAGTGAAAGCACACAAGAAAGGATGCAAGTAAACTTGCATAAGAAGTACAATTAAGCGTTCATGGACTTCACACAAAGATGAAATGGATAAAGTAAGATGAAGATGGAACCAAGTCAGAACTTAAGACATCTCATGATCAATAAATTCAAGCATACAAAAGTATTTCATATCATGATGCCTTATGAGCCAAAGAAGCAACAAAACATTTGATAATGACATGCATCATACAAATCATCCCAAAATGAACATGTGAAGTGAAAACCAAGTAATGAACTCAAGAGGGCAGTAGCATATGCATCAAAAAATACCAAGATCAAACTCAAGTCACACAAGATGAATCATTAAACAACACATTTCAAACATGCATCAAAATTAGACAAGACATCCACTTATCATTCATGAAAGCAAACCAAAGGACATGTGAAGCAAAGAGTGAGAACATATCACATAAAGCACCTTAAACCAAGAGGGTCAGAATCTAAAGCATGTCATACAAGTCAAACAAAAGGCCTTATGCATTGGTTGTTTCATACAAAGGAGCATTGCACAAGATTAGATCAAACATACCACAAAATTCAAGTCAAAACAACACCAACTTAGAAAATCAAGGTCAAATTGGAAAATGAATCAATGAAGATGATTCCAAAGCCAAAAACAAGCTCAAACAGAACATGATCACACCATATAATAATTTCAAGCACCAATCAAACACAAGTAAGCAAATGCACTCAAACTAGGTCAAATGTCTAAGCATGCTTCAATCAAATTCAAACCACAAGTAAAAATCAACCAAAAATAGCAAAGTGGTTCAATAAATTCCCAAAAAATAATCCAAGGCAAGTTTAAACATCCAATTAACATTTTCAAAAAGATTGGAACAGAATTAGCTCAAGAACATGTTCAAAGGTGTTCCACAAGTCAAGATATGCACATAACCGAACAATGATCGAGGGGCATCAAAAATCCCATGAAAAGCAAACAAAAGTGATCACCAAGGAAGCAACATGACATTAAAACATTCCTCAATTTAGTTTCAAAACATGGAAAAAATATCAGCTCAATAAGGCATGGAAAGATCATCAAACATAAGCACTAATCACAATGGTAAACATAGAAGACACTTTGGAAAATAAAATCAGAAATAATTACGAAAATAAATGTAAAATGAAAATAAAATTCATATAAAATTAAATAAGACCTCAAAATACACACATGATTTCATTTGTAATTTTTTAATAAAAGGAAATATTTTTAATAATTAAAAAGGAAACGAGAATAAAAAAAGAAAAAGATAAAAGAGTTAAAAGAATGGGAGGTGAATTAGTAATGGAAAAGGGAAGCTCGTGGTTTGGGCCTGCAGAGGGGAGGTGTGAAAAGTAGGGCGTAAGGCCCATGCCATCAAAACATCATCAGATTTTTAACCAACAAAAAAATAAAGAAAAAAAATGAAATAAAATGTCACAAAGAATCACGTAACACAACATCAATCGGACAACTCCTTTTAAATCACAAAAGGACAAAAAACGAACATAACCAACCAAGACAGGCCACGTCATCGTCTTCTTCACCATAACATGCAGATTTCGTGAAACCAATAGCAACACAACATTGAAACACGATATGAGCTAGTACCAAAACACCAACTTCTTCTTCACATAACTTTCTCATCTTTCAACGAAAATTAAAAGTTCAAAAACCAAAAATGATCTACGCGACGAGAGGAATACCAACATGCCATTAGTTTTCACAAACACATACTCTAACACACGAAAATATGGCCTACAAGACACGGGTTCAAGCATAAGAAAAAACACAAAATCAAGAGTTCAACACATGCTCAGATTCAAACAAACACACAATACTATCATCTCAGGCCTCTTTAGATGCAACACATGAGCATGATTAGATCTAGAAAAGAGGGTTTTAAAAAAAAGGTTGAAGAAGCTTACCTAGTGTAGGCAAGTCCACTGCTTCTTCACTACTTTGTGAAAGCTTCAGAGAACCAACCAAACTTCCGTAGCAGACTTCACTTGAGCAAGAAAAATGAAGAAAACTTGGAAGAGGAAACCAACTCGAAGAGAGAGCAATTCTTGAGAGAGTGAGCTGCTCTGATTTTTTATCCTTACACAATGAGATACCTCCTCCTTTTTAGGGTTTTTTGAGTTTAAATATCATGGATTAAGATTGGTTTTGGGCCTGAAAATAAGGTGTAATGTTTGTTTTGAAACTTTGCCAAAAAAAGAAGAATGAGAGAATGGTCCGTATTTTAGCAAATGGGAGGGTGTGTTTGAGTGATTTTGAGTGAGGATGGAGAGAGAGAGAGAGAAAGGATCAGAATCGCATTTCATGAGGGAGTGAGAGGAAAACAACTTCTCATGCAAGTTTTTGGTTTTTCTCTTTATGGCCAAGAATTCAAATATTGAGCAAAGTTGGTACAAAGCATGTTGGCACCTTTTAGGCAATGTTTTGGTAGTGTAAAATGGGCCTCATGCGTGGACTTGGGATGTGTATGAGCAGGCTGCCAATGTATAATACCAAATGTCAAAAAACACATGTCCTTTATGTTGTAGAAATCAATTTGTGCACCTCACTTTGTTCCATGATAACTTGGTGAATCCTTGACCAAATGATGAGCTCTTGGGTTCAAAATAAACTTGAGACAACTTAGAACAAGTTTCATGTTGAAAATGAATTGAAACAAAGCCTTGAGTTATGTGAAAATTGGTCATGAAAGATTGTCCCCAAATCTGCCACAAATGACTTAGAAAAAAAAAATTCTAAGTTTTGAACTTGACAAGGTGAAAATATCACACTTTGAGGAAGCATAACTCACTCAATAACAACTCAAATGCCAAGGTTCTTGTGCCCATTTTGAAGAGAAGACTTCAAACTACAACTTTCATGTAAGAGTTTTCTCAATTCAAAGCTTGGAAGTTGGTCAAAATTGAGCATGAACATGAGTGCACCAAACTGTCCAAGAATAACTTAGAAAAAATTCTAAGTTTTCACATTTTACAACTTGAAGGTTCCAACTTTGGGACACCATAACTCTCTCAAACATAATCCAAATGAGACAAAATTTATATCGTTGGAAAGCTTGGAACAAGCTCTACAACTTTCATGTTTGAGGAAAATTGAAATGAAGCTCGTATCCTGATGGAAATTGGCTTGGAAGATGGCTGAATTCATGCTAAAACTTTCCCAAAATTGCAACTTCCTAAAAACCTAGATTTCTAAAAATAGCAACTTTTCCACATTCTTGATTTTTCATAAATCCTTGAACATTTCTTGATCAAATCTTGTCCATGGACCATATTTGACTTGAAAATCATGATGTTGACCTCAAAAAGTCAGGAGTTGACTTTTTCACTGCATAGTTGACTTTATTCCCAATTCTCCTGATTTTGAAATTTCTGATCAATTGAAAACCTTCTGAAACAAATGGATGGGCAATCTTCCATCCCTAGACACTTGAGGACATAAGGGATACCATGAGATCAAGTCTTGGCCAAAAAATCAGAAATAAACTGATTTTATGGCAAACCCTAGTTTTGGTACCCTCTGGTTAGGAGGAGATAGCACATCCTCCAAATTCTAATTCCTCTGAATATGTTGTGTATCATGTCCACCAATGATGACATGTGCCACTTGGAGATGATAAAGAATCAAAGAGCTTGCTCAATTGGGGGTCAGATCCCAACTTTTGACTGCCTTGTATAGGAGATCATGCACTGTCTAATCTTCTTGATGGATTCTCCTCTTCCCATGACTTGTGAGATCAAATGGAGATGATACATGATGTAAGAGGTCCTTGAAGCTTGTGAGAAACACTTGGTCTTCTTCTTTGGATGATCAACACCTTAGAGAATCACCTGATCACATGCCCTTATGCAAGATGCAATGCTAAATGCTTGATGCTTTGTTTTTCTATGCTTGAATGCAATGCAATGCAATAAAAGCTCATGCTAAATGATATGAAGAAAAGAGAGGGCAAATTTTGGGGTATTACACAAAGTCATTATTTTTCATCTTAAAAATAGGGAAGTTGTGTTATTACTCAATAACTCTAACTCATCAAAATACTCAGAAATTCTCAAAAATCAATTATGTTAATTTTAACTCAATGGAGTCCTCAAAAAGCTCGAAAACAGCTTAACATCTGTCAACTCTCTAATTGACTCTAGAGTACCCAACAATACTCTAAAGTATTCAAAAGTACTCTAAGGGAATCTCTTCACAAGTGATAACTCTACTAACTCTAAGGGCTGGCAGTTTTACTCAATTTTAACTCTTTTTGCTTAACACCATTCAACAAATAAAAATATTACACAAAAGGTAACCTTATAATGTCAACAATGCTCTAAACTGAACTCAAGTGTATCCTATATTTTGATCTCCAACTCTAAACAACTCAAAAGCAACCCTGGAAACTCTATAATAACGCTAACCAAATAAAATAGGAACCTTAAACTCGTCAAAAAGGTAACGAAAGGTCACCACACTCAAAATTACTCAAAACCCTGGACCTAACTCTAAAATTGTCTCACTTTAAAATAGCACCAAATATTATAAACTTATGATAAAATTATAAAAATCTCCAATTTGAAAGTTCTTTAAACCTTCTTTAAATGTACTTAACCGCACCTCAAGCGGAGTTACGAAACTCTGGTTCTACTCGTTTCAGTTCAGCTATATGCAACAATTCCAGTATAAACTCTAAAATAGAATGACCGACATCAAAATAACACGAAAAATTATACACTCATGAAAAAATTATGAAAATATCGTTTTAAATATCATTAAATTATGTTTCTAATGCACTTGAAGGCATCCCAAAAGTACTTCTGAAACTCAAGTTACGCGTGAAACATGATGACCAACGCATGACTGAAATTGACTACGCCTTTGGTGCAAAAAACAGCGAACTGTTACTGCTGTAATGCCCCTAGACCAAATTTCTCTACTTCAAAAAAACATTATCGCTTTAGCTTTCAACCACAACTGAAGACACCCCAATGGGACTTACGAAACTCAAGTTATGCCTGAAATAAGGCTGCCAATCCCCTTCTAAGTCTGCCTGTGATTTTTCTGCCTTTTTCTCCCTATTGAACAGATTTAAAACTCGCTTATTTGAGTCCCAACCACGGCCAAATGCTTAACAAATTCGATTTCTCTGGGAAAAATTTAATTTTTTATTTTTCTTGAAAAGCCCAATTTAAAAAAAAAAATAAGTTCTAACATTTGTGAAAATTGGGAAAAACATGTCATTTGGAATTAGGGAAAACACATCATGAGGTTTTTGAAAAAAATTGGGAAACACGACCAAATAGTATTGCTCAAAATTACATACATCTCTAAGGAATTCTAAGGTATGAACACAACATATATGCACACTTCAACAATCATTGCATCATAATCAACAACAAATAATATTAAATAAACAAACAATAACACTACAATGATCCTAGGAGATTTATCCCAAACCCCCTTTGGTTTTCATAGCAACTCAGACAAAGCAATTCATTCATCAATCTTTGTCAATAAGGTTTTGCTCAAACCTTATTTGGCCAAACATTTCATGCATCAATATCAAATACGGTGACCATATGAGATTTATCCCAAATCCCAATTGGTCACCCATAGCCACAAAACAAACCATAAATGTTATTCATTGATCAAGACCAATAAGGTTTTGCCCAAACCTTATTTGGCCAAACACATTAAATAAGGAAAAATAGAAGCTTTCAAACACTTGGCTTTGGCTTCTTAGCTCTCCCTCTTCCAATTCCTTCACTGCCTCTTTTCTTCCAATTCCCAATTATAGGTACAGTAACTCAGCCTCCCCTCAAACTTTCCTATTTATTTTACCCTAATTTTAAAAAATTTTGCTTATTACACTATTGGCTCAACTTACTCAATTTCTCACCAATCCACCTCTCATTCTCAAAATGTGTCAGTTTCCACCCAATCATGAAATGCTTATTTTATTATTATTTTAATTAAATAAAAATTCCATTTAAATAAATAATTAATAAAATTCTCCAAATTTCTATTTTCCTTATTTATTACTAAATGACTAAATTATCCAATTATTCATAATAATTCATCTTATTTTATTTTTTTCTCTCAAATCTTGTAACCCCGATAATTATTAAATTATCAAAATACCATAAGCATCAAATAACACAAATAATTTGAATAACACACAAATAAAAATGTCAATACTTAAATAAAATATTTAAATAAATATCGGGGGATTACACATGCCTCCTTCCCACTTGGTGGGTAGGACTTTTGATACAAGTGAGTAGGTTCTTCACTCGAACCAATGACTCTTGATAATATTGTTAGGTCGTCAATGTGGGGGTCAACATGAGGGATCATTTTTTACATTCAAACATTTCTTTATGCGCAATGTAACACCCTAACAACCGTAACGAGGAATAATACGAAATTAAAACAACAATACACATAGGGTGTCACGCAAACACAACATAAACCTTCTCCGTAACACAGGTTAGATAAAACATGCCATACCTAAACATCTGTCATCACATACTTGCCTTTACATAGGCTCAACACAGCAGAAAATAATTCAAATAAAGTAACTCAACAATGCATAACATAACGAGTTACAAGTCTAATACCTGCATCAACAACATCAGAATCATAATAAATAATAAAACAAAACGTTTGCCCGCCTAGTTTTATATATTAGAGCAATGGAATCTAAATATCGCATAAACAGAAAAAGAAGAAGCCTCAACCTCATCCTTCAGCTTCTAGGTAGCTACTCATTTACCTGCTCGTCTGTACCCTAAGAAGGAGCACAGAACCACACAAACAACAAAGGGTGAGAATACGCTCAAAATATATAATGGTGCAAAAGTATGCAATGGTAACCTAAACAAGCATCTACAATTATTCAACACAAATCTTTTGCATGCACCACAAAAGTATTCTCACTCACCAATATCAACAAATTCATTCAATACATATGCAACAATGAATGCAATGTACTAGACATCACGACTCTACAATTCATATGGTACCATTATGGACAACACAGGTCCATCTCACTCCTAAATTCCCACCTTAGAATTAGAACACACCAAATCGCTACTAACTTCTTTAGTAACGCTTCATCGATTCCCATCTTGAACCAGCTACTCGCTCCTCGACCCACACCACCGGACCAGAGCACACGAAAACTAGATCGAAGTTCGTACACCGTGATGCTTGATTATCAACAACATACAATATCACCAAAATTATCACCATGCATTTTCCACAACTATGCACAACATCATAACAATTGATTAACTCAACAATCAATAATAAACAACACCAAAAAATCTCCAAACAATTGCCAAACAGTAGCCTAATCACAGCACAACCAAAAAGATTAGATTCGACACTTAATTCCAAGCAACTGAGCGAACATAACTCATTCTAGCAACGTGACGGGTTACCCGTCACTAAGGTGACATCTGTCACCTCTCGTACTCCCTCACATATCATCACCATGACACTCATCCCATAAAATTATGCATGGGGACCATGACTGTCTACCTGTCAGACAGCTGACGCCCGTCAGTGCCTCAATGGCCATGACGACCTGATCGTCACGAGGGTGACACTTGTCACCTTGAAGTAGAAAGTAGAATCCATGTTTTGGCCATGGAGTTCAATTCAGAACTCCTGTTTTCCTTTCCCAGACCTCAAATCAAACAGTAACATCAGGGAAAATAATATCTAATATCAATACATCATCTATTTATCAATTAACATGCATTTCCTTCGATTAATCATGGATTTAACATACTTTAGTCATCAAAATCACCACACAAATATAAACACCTGCTCACACCATTTTCATCAACAAGAACACACAATTTCAATGGCAAAATAGTACACGAATTTCACATAATACAACACATAGATCATGCTATTAGAGAATTCAACTCATGTTCGTCAATCAATCAACAAAAGGGAAAAGTTAGAAAAAAACCTAATGAGGTTAAAGACTTTCGTCTACCCAATCATGCATTCAACACCATATTTAGAGTAGTCCCCCATACCTTGGATTTTTTAGCAAACACATCTTCAAACTCTAACAATGGAGGTTCACTTAAACCCTAGCCTTGCCTCTTTTCTCCCAATTCTGTTTTCACGTACTCATCAACAAGAACACACAATTGCAATAACAAAATAGTACACGAATTTCACATAATACAACATATAGACATGCTATTATAGAATTCAACTCATGTTCATCAATCAATCAACAAAAGGGAAAAGTTAGAGAAAAACCTAATGAGGTTAAACACTTTCGTCTACCCAATCATGCATTCAACACCATATTTAGAGTAGTCCCCCTACCTTGGATTTTTTAGCAAAAACATCTTCAAACTCTAACAATGGAGGTTCACTTAAACCCTAGCATTGCCTCTTTTCTCCCAATTATGTTTTCACGTACTCTCCCCCCCCCCAACACTCTAGCAATTACTATTTATCCTTAACCTAATTATTTAATCTCTTAAAATTACATTAAGGCCCAACTTATGTTACAATTTTCACCACTCCTCTCATATTCTCTAATCTCCTTTTCTATTTTATTTTAATTAATTAATCAAAATAACTATAATTCTAATTATTTAATTATTTTAGTCTTTCTAGTCCTTCTATCACCCCACCAACACTCTCACTACACCCCATCAATGTCCCAATTACGCATACAATTCCACATATATAATTAATTAAAACACACCACACGTCAAATAATTAAATGAAGAATACTAATAATCTAATTAAATAAATCAATCAAATTTCAGAGTGTTACAAACAACACACCTTGTGAGAGACACATAACATATTCACTCAAAAAATTTAAAATAATATGTGTATGAGTTCTCTCATTTATAAATTACACAATCTCCATTTTTCTAATCAACGTGAAACTTCGTCACATTTGTTTTTTCTCAAAACACCTTAGACCAACAACTTACACTCTTCTAACGCAATTAACACATATTAATTAAGTTACTCCACCCACTCAAATAATTTTGTTTGTAAGAATTTAGCTTGAAAATCATAAATTTTGCAAGGCCAAAAACATATTTATGTATACTTATAAAATAAAATATATTTCTGTAAATTTATCGTCATAATATATTAATAAAGCTCTCCATTCTAATTCTAAAGATTTATTGTTTGATGGTTATTTTATATAGTATATAAGTTCGTGTCAATTTACATGTTAATGTATTTATCTTTTTTAAAAAAATCTACAAATTAAGGAAATAACAACTCATATAAATACGATATTTTAGTTTTTAAATATTTAAAAGAACAAATATTATGCGATTGATTTTTTATAATAAATTATTTTATTTGTTGGTCAATATTTTTAATTAATATGAATTTATTTTAACATTTTACATTTTAAAAATATTAATGTATAAGTAGAAAATATTTAATTATTTTTATTTATTTAAAAATATTATTATTCATATGTATTAGATTATTTAAAAATGCTAATTTAAACAAAACTCTCCATATTTTTTAAATATGTTATACAAAATAAAACTCTCCATATTTTTCAAAATAAAAACAAATATTATTTGATTAACTTTTTATAACAAATTATCTTATTAGTTTATCCGTATTATTAAATAATTTGATCTTATGATAATTTTATTTACACATTTAAAATCTAATGTTTTAATGTATATTTTGAAGATTCTTGAATGTTTTATTTTTATTTAAATATATTAGTACTAGTTTGTGTTAAATTAGTTTTAGAAAAATATTAATTTTAACAAAGTTCGCGTTTTTTTTTTAATATTTTATATAATTCTATATTTTTTCAAATATAACTCTCCAATAAATTTATCATTAATCTTTTATAATTTATGTTACCCTTAACATAATTTAAAATATATTTACTCCTTTTATAGCTAGTAATACTATTATCATATTAATTACAAATTGCCACACATATATTTTTTTTGGAACAACTTCTCTACTATCACAAAAAATTGGATAATATATCTTCCATCAATCACATCGTAACATTTAATTTTATTCTATTTAATTTTTAGGTTAAATATGTTTGTGGTCCTTTTAAATATCTCAATTTTCGGTTTTAGTCCCTCAAAATATTTCCTTTAAAGAATGGTCTTCATATAATTTTGCATCCACACTTTTGGTCCCTTTTGCAAATTAGCGACATTTTTTACAACTTAGCGACATAATTAGCGACGGTTTTAGCGATAATTTATTACTTATCGACAGAATTAGAGACGTTTTTAGCGACGATTTTAGTATTAGCGTCCAAAAGTGTGGATGGAAAATTTTAGGAGGATCATTCTTTAAAAAAAAATATTTTGAGGGACTAAAAACGAAATTAAGATATTTAGGAGGATTAAAAACATATTCAACCCTTAATTATTTATAAAATAAGATTTTTTTTTTGTTGTTTTCAAAGTAATTTATTTTAAGATAGTTCTACCCAACTTTTTGTGACCTTCACAGTTTCACCATCAACGCTACGATTACTTTCTCTATCTTCGAATATCATGACTCTGAACTTTGAAATGATTTACTCGTAAACTCCGCTTACATATTTTTCTCCACTAATATCCATTGTAAGTGCAACACTCACTTCTTATAAGGACATTGAGATAGATAAACAAAAGTTCTTCTAATAGAGATCTAGTGAGCACATATCGTTTGTAAAATGCCACTTTTAATTGAAATAAGGTGGACTCTCACTCAAATTTATAATTCTTTTCTCAACAACTAAAAAGAAAGTAATGCATCTTATGTTGAATTTGCAGTAAATTTTGATGTTGCAATTAACATACCATTTATATTTTGGATCCCCTTTTAGAACTTCATCTCTATGATCATTAAGAAATTTAATATCCTAGTAAAGCACACAATTATGCTAATCAAGACATATATGAATAAAAATGATATCCATAGCACCGAGAGTCACATAAGTTTACTTTAGAAGATATTATTATGATACATCCAACATGGAGTGGGAAACATAAATATAACTTTGAAAGCAAACTGTTTTTAAGTAGAATACATTATATAAAGGCTATGTGATAGTTTCTTATAGAAACTAACAAAGTCAATAACAACATTTGACTCAATCAATAGCATCATCTGACTCAAGTTCATCAGATGTTACTTGGAGATCTTCCTGAATAGTTTCATTTGGATATAGAGAAGGTTTTGGAAGAATTTCAATGTTGTCAATATTCCCTTCTAGCATCTCTATTACTTTGTCCATTGGAGGACGATCACTTGGTTTTAATTGTATACACCATAATGCAGTTATGAACATTTTTTTCACGTTAATCATTTCCTCATCGGTGATTTCATCCATTTCTATGTCTTTTTCTTTAACCAAATGATTGTATATCCAAAAAGGAAAGAAAAGTTGGCTTGAACGATCTGCGTGTGGATTTAAATTTCTTCTCTTGCTTGCCATTTCCATCAAAAGCATTCCAAAGCTATATACATCAGCCTTGTAGAATACTCCTCCAATATTTTGATAAAATAATTCAGGAGCCATATAACCAATTGTACCTCTTACTGTAGTCAAAGTGACAATGCTAATGTCATTAGGATAAAGCTTCGCAAGACCAAAGTCTGAAACTTTGGGGATAAAGTTCTCATCCAGAAGTACGTTATGTGGCTTGATGTCAACATGCAAAATTTGCATGTCACATCCTTGATGTAAATAAGCAATCCCACGAGCCACTCCAAGAGATATGTCAAACATTTGTTTATAAGTTAGAGATATGACATTCTCTTTAGAAGAAATGTATTTATCAAGAGAACCATTGGGCATGAATTCATAAACAAGAGCTCGTTTTGATCTTTCCACATAAAATCCAATAAGTCGAACCACGTTGGTATGATGTATTCTTCCTATAGTTGCAACTTCATTAATGAAATCTTGTCCATTACCTTTTGGTTTTCCCAACATATTTATGGACACAAATGGTCCACTACAAAGCTTTCCTTTAAAAACAGTGCCAAATCCTCCTTCACACAACTTATCTTTGAAATTTCTTGTCATGTTCTTTATTTCTTTATATGAATACCTAATTGGCATTAAGGTATTCCCTCGAAGAAAAACTTCAATATTTTCAAACATTGATATATGCCTCCTCCGATACCTGTATATTAATAGTATATGAAAAACTATAAGGCCTAGTACATATCTCAGAACAAAATATGGCAAAATATAACTTCCTGTCACTTTTCCTATCTCGATGGCACTTTTAGAATCTAAATTTTCCGGGTTTGATCCATAGGTTTTTGTTATCCCAAATATTTGTAATACTCCTGTGATGGTTACATGAAGGAAAAACAATTAATATAGAAAACATTGCATGTTTTGCAAACCAAATGAATAGCTAATGGAAAAGTAAACATAATAAAATTTAAACAAGAATCTATTTTCATCTTTTTACACCTCTATTTTTTTATAGCAGGCCTTTATTTATATTTTTTTTGGTACGGTGGAAAAAAGAAAAAGAAAAAGAAAACAAGAAAGTATCTAAAAAATAAAGTCTCGCTAGCATCAACTAGCAGGAGAGTGATGATTCCAACAGGAGGATCCGCAAAAGACCGACACGTCGCATCATTACCAGCTCTATGTTTTGCTAGGTAGTCAGGCAAGCATTCCCCTCTCCAATAGTATGGAATATTTGAACTTTCCATTCCTAGAGAGAAACTCTTTAATGTTGTGAATAATCGCAACATAGTGATGCCAAACATTAACAGAATATGTGATAAGCTTGATGGCAGAATTGGAGTCAGAATAACACATCAGATATTTGATGCCAAGTTCCTAGGCCATATGCAAACCATAATATAACACCAGCAGCTTAGCATGAAGGATGTTGGAATAATCAATATTACCCGCAAAACCGTGAATCCATGCACCTTTAGCATTTCGAATCAATCCATGAAAACACGAGATGTCAGGATTATTGACGCTACTGCCATCAACATTGAAAATCATATTATTATCTTTGTATGAATTTCACATAATTGTTCTCGTTGGATGAGACATATTATGCTTGAGAAAATATTTAGCCTACAGATTAGCATAATTCACTGTGATGTGTTTAAGAGTATATAAAGATATCACTTCATTCGCAAGACACAGCTTGTTCCTAGTGCACCACAACCACCAACAAGGAGCCAAAAAGATAGAGCCACCATTAATGTCATGTCTAATCCAATCATATAAACTATTCACTTGGAAGAATAATGGGTCTAAGAAGCAAAAATATTTTCAAAATCGAGTATCAAATTCATAGTCTCTCAAGTAGTGTAGAGTTGTCTCGACATCCTGATCGCATCTAAGATAGAGATTCGTATGGAGCATACCACGATGACAAAACATTGATCTCGTAGGAAAAGACTTATGTAAAGTCGTCCAATGGAAGACTTTCACCTTCTTAGGAGCATGAGTATGCCACACCTGCTTCCAAGAGTTATTGTCTGTTGTATTCTAAAAAAATTCAAGTCTATTGAGCCAATTATAATCATCTTGAGCAGTATAGATACTGCCTAAATTGCCTTTTCAGGTTAATCAATTAGGACCAGAGAATTCAAATAAATGGGAAGCTCTTTCAGATGGTCACAAACAACTGGAGGAATATTAGTATATAATAAATTGAATTTCCAATTTCCATTCAAGTAAACATCATTCACTCGTATTTCCAAATCATGGATATCCCCATAGAGAACCTTATCTGCTAATATCCCTACCCCTGACCAATTGAAAAACCAAAAAGAGGAGTTCACACCCCCAATCTAAATTCAAATCCATTTTTAAAAACTATGAGAGATTCATAATTTCATTCTAAGTAACTGATCCATGTTTCTTTTTCATATTAAGGAATATTTCCTCACTGATGTACTTATGCTTCAAAACTTTGACCCATAGGGAATAACAATCCCTGTGGAGATCCCAAACCAGCTTACCCAACATAGAGGTATCGGCCTCTATTTCTTTTTGGATCCCAATATCATCCTATCAATAAAATCACAAGTTGGTTGAGTAAGAGTTCGCTTGATACTTATGTTGTAGACAATTAAATCCATTTTACTCCTCATAGTGGTAACGGAGAAGAACATTTTTGATTTAGCAACATTCACTTTATGGCTAGAAAATGTGGCAAATGATTCAAGGTATCTGAAATAATCCCTGCCTGGGAGTTAAAAACCTTTGCAAAAAGAAAAACATCATTAGCAAAAAATAAATGAGATAGAGAGGGTCCATTACGAGATAATCGGATAGGACTTCAAGATTTATTAGGAAGATGAATCCCCTCTTGTGCAAGGATCTCATCACACTCCTTTTGAAGCTCTTGTTGGAGATAACAAGTCTTGCCATATCTATTATCTCCAAAGAGCGTTGGATACCCCTAAGTCTATTCTTAATGTTGTGCTTCCATTTGCTGATATTTCCAAAAGTTTCCTTATTAAAAAGGATAGAATCATGATGCATATTTTGGAGACAAAAATATAATGTCATTTGGGGATTTCACCCAAGCAGTATAGACTATATTAGAGTATTCCGGGTGAGTGATCCACATTGCCTCAAACTTAAAAGGATGTGGCATGTGGTCTTAGAAGGGAAGGCCACACCTAAGGATAATTGGGTTGTGATCAAAATGAAATTTGCACAACATCTCAACATATGCATATGGGAAAGCCACGCGCCAAGCAATTTCGACCAGGGCCCTATTCAGATTACGATAGATCATTTGATTACTAGTACAAGGTCTATTCCAAGTGAATTTCCCACCAGTCATGTCCACTTCAACTAAATTACATTTATCAATAACATTCATTAACTAAGATGCCCTAGAATGATTAAAATTACCTCCTTTTTGTTCACTTGGATGATTTATGTTGCTAAATTATCCAATCAGCATACAAGGACCATCCGTATTGTTCCTTTGGTCAATGAGGTGGAGCCACAAGTCAAGACGAGAAGTGTACACATGACTAGCATAAATTCTAGTAACATAGCAAGAGGATGTTCCTAATGATAGCTTGATAGTAATTGTATCCATAAAGACACCATGCACGACAATCACAATGTTACTACCATTCTGCTTTAACATCCAAATACCCCGGGATTGACCAAGTAGTAAACACTCACATATCCATATGCGTCCCAGAAGAACTTGGTCTTATGAAAACTAATGTGTGTCTCCATAATGATTAAAAACATCGGAGAGTGTTTTCTAATCAAATCCATCATGTGTCTTTTAGCCTTACTATTATAGACTTCCCAGATATTCCAGGAAAGCACAGTGACTTCTTTGAAGCCAAACATAACTATTCAAGTTAATGGAGGTAACAAAGCATGTCCTAGGCACGAGAAAATTTACGCAGCATACTCCCATTCAATGAGAGTTTCACAAACAACATCCTATTCTTGAGTAGCACCCTCATCCATAGCGCATTGTTTATTTCCATCATCCTAACTTGTTGTCAGTTCAAAATGCGGCATGTTGTATCATGTGATGGTCTCCTAACCCAAATCTTCTGTGGGAATGTTGGATGTGTATTTAATAGTGCTAGGTAGATCCTTCTGTGTTGGGAAGGAATAAAAAGTTGGCCTAGTTTTGTGTGAAGGACCACAAATAGCATGACGTGGTTCCATAATGGCAGACTTGGCCTTGGCGTGTGGGTTTCCTTTATGTGGTGGTTGACGCACGTCGGGGGCAGATCCACTCTTATTAAATAGTCATTTGTTGGAAACCGCATCAAGTTGATTGGGTCCAGTATTTTTGCTGTCAACGCTTATTCCTTTTAAGGAAACATAATTCCCTTTGATTTTAGAACTCCCCAGATCTCTAGGTGCATTATTGGATAAATATTTTCTTGGACCATAACTAACTCTTTTGTTGCGTTTTTTTTCCTCCACCACCAGCCAATCACCATGAACTGCATTTATTTTTCCAAATTCTTTTGCTACAATTTTGGAGCCATCATCACTCACTTCCTAACGCAGTTTCGTTAGTCTTTGCTCATGGACATCATCATTTTCTGACAGACCTCTTAGTTGTTATAGGAACAACATGTTGTTTAAGACTATTTGGTGTTTTCTTACAATCACATATTTGATGTCCATAAAAGCCACAATTGGAGAAAATAATGTGAATACATTCATATTAGCAAATAATGTGAATACATTTATATTGCATGTTATATCAGTGGCCATTAACATTGGCCTTTTGACAAACAGTAAGGTTAGATTAATCTCCATACAAATTCTCAGAAACCTTCCCCTCACTATATTCCAAGTATTATTATCTACCTTAACAGGAGTACCCACATCAGTTGCCAAACCAAGAAGGACATTTTCATCATAATACAGTAAGTTAAGCCCTAAAAATCGAATCCAAACCATAGTCTTATCCTCTTTTTCGAGAGAATACTCAAAGTATGGATTCCATCGAGCCAATGCCAAATAATGATCAAACAACATCCACGGGCCTTATGACATAATTTTCTCCTTATATGTGAGCAATTCACACTTGACCATAAATAAACCATTTTCAACGTCCATGATATCAAAACCTTCAATAAGTTTCCACATCTTCTTTAACCTATCCTTCATCAAATGATAACAAATGTTCTTTACAAGGTTTGCACAGTTCCTAAACATGTTTCTCATCCTTGTGACCTTTGGTAGAAATCAATTCCTCCTTCAAGAGAGAATTTCATAAGTCCCTTTTTAATCAATTTCACTTTCTCTTTCACAGTAGTGGCTTTATGGTTAAATGAGAATATCCCAAAACGACGGTCTAGGAGGCTTAGATGCACCTCCATATGGTGGCTTGACTGGAGAAAACAAAGAGCTCCATGTGAAAACTTCTCCACTATTCAAAAAGTCATTGCTATTAATGTGGATTGATAAAGTAACCACCAAAAGGTTTCACTTTAACCTTTATTTATATATATTGTAGTGTTATATTTATATTGGGATCCAAGAGGGTACATGTTACATAAAGGAGAGGAAGGCCAACAGAAGGGCGAGGGGCGAGTCCTCTAGAGAAGCCCTCGCCCCCACAAAATGAGCTATAAAGCCACCCGAAATGGGCCATGAAGCCGCTCATTGGGCTTAGTCTTCCCATACTATTTTTCACTCGTCTAGAAGACGTGGAGATAACATGTCTTATCACAACAAATTAGAAGAGGAATAACTCCTTCCTCCCCATGATCTAGTAGTGGTGGGAGTAACTTCCATGAACCCTAGGCCTAAGAGCATCTATAAATACATCATTCTAAGGATGAGTCGTGACAGATCCTAATTCACACGCTTATACTTAAGCACCATACTACAACACAGAGCCTCTCACCTCATGTGAGCATGTCCTCTAAAACCACTATAAAACCACCGTACATGGCTTCTCGCTGCCGTGGGTAAGCCCTAACCACCGCAAACTTTTATAAACGTATTAATGCCTATGAGTACCCCTGCCCTTGTTGGGATAACATGGACACCTGTACTTTTTGACCAGTGCAGTGACACCCAACGTAAGTCCTCGGTAAACTAACTTGAGCAACACCTATTTCATTCTTATCATTTCCATCTTCCCCTCTGAAGATGGTCGATAAAACTCTATGCTTCATTCGCTACTCCCAGCAGCACCACCAACAGAGAGGAAAACATTTGTCACAAACCCGACATCTCTCTTCCAAAAAACGAAATTGGTGAAATGTGCGACATAGAGATAAGAAAAACTGTATTATTTATTTTCCATATATGTTGTTTTGATGATCATAAAATAGATTTAGCCCTTGTACGATTTAGTGGGGTGAGTAATGTTTTTCAAACGAATCTCTTACCTTTAACACCTTTAAATAATTAATCACATGCATATGGAACCTTGTTTAGCAGATGATATGCTTTTAACAAGGATATCAACTCTTGATGATGATAATTAATGTCCTATGACAGGTCAAGTATAAACAGTTAAGCAGATAAAGATGCAAACCCAAGCATTAGGGTTTGATGGACTGACTGTCCGATGATGGAAATCAAATGGAGTGAAACAAAAGCCTCATCTCAAACTACTCAAGCTAGTGTCTACAAAAGAGAAAGCATCTAACAAAGTCTTAAAGTGCTAAGGACCTTCCTAATTTAGCTGTGAGTGAACCTTTTGTAAAACATAAGTGCTTTATCATAAAAGTCCATGGCTAAAACACACACACAAAAAATATATTTTCAAAATATTTTTACCAAAAAACATATCTTCAAAAACATTTTGAAGTTGTGCCAGATGAATTGAGAACTTTCAAAATATCTATGGGCACAATTTTGACTTATCTAATCAATTAGCACTTTTGTCCAATTGATTAGCTCAGTTCGAAATTAAGTCACAAGGGATTAGGACATCTCCTTAATGATGTGCAACAACTATATATATTTTCCTTTTTTAAACCTACAATCAATTATATTTCAAACTTTCAATCGATTGTAATCAAGTGTCAATCGATTAGATTTTCATAAAATGCATTTATTTAAAATTACTTTTTGAGCCAACCTCTAGCCTATAAATAGAGGACCATTCCCACATTTCATTTCATCCAAAATCGTGCTTTAACAAAGCTCACTCTCTCCCTCTCTCTAAACTTATTTTTTACTATCTCTCACTAAAACATTAACCTTAGTGGCTTTTTGAGAAAAGTCCTTTTGTGAGTGATAATTAAAGTGTAATTCTTAAAGGATAGAATTATAAGTTCATCAATGAACATTTTTTATACCTTGTTTGAACATAGTATCCATTTTAGGGATTTTTGTTTGGGTTAGAAGCTAAACAAATATAAGCTTTAGTTTGGGGATTGTGCGAAAAAGTCTGTGTTTAGGTTCGAGATTAACCCGTGGTAAATTCTCTTTATCTGTTTTGTTAGCCAGTGGTACAACCAAGATTAGGTTAAAGCTTGGCCCGTGGTAAAAGCTTGGACAAGGTTCAAGATTATCCTGATATTAAAATTTCATAGGTTCTTGGTTAGTCCATGTAAAACCAAAGTTTAAGGTTTGTAAGCTCAACCCATAATAAAAGCTTGCAAGGTTTAAGAAGCTTGAAGACTAATCACTCAAATGTTATTATTTGTGGAGAGAATACTAACCACTTCAATTTGTTGTTTGGAAGAGAATACTCAATTGTCACATTCCGAAGTCGTGTTTGATGGAGGTCAACCAGTTTTCCTTGTATAAGGGGGTTCGTGAGTACATCCTATTAAAAGCTCTATAGTTTAGTGGAAACTCGCAAGCTGAGTTCTTGTGTAGAGGAGTAGGTCACTTTATTTTTTATCGAACCTTTATAACTCTCAATGTTCTCTCTTTCCTTCAACTCTTTAATTTTCTGCTATTGATTTTTTCTGCTGCTAATTATTCAAAATGATTTTAAACTCTATTTTTACTCCGCAAATTTTTTCAAAATCACTTTTTACAAAACCACATAAATTACCCCCCCCCCCCCCCCCCCATCTCTCTATCTTGTGTGTGAAGTCTAAAGTCCAACAAGTGGCATCAGAGCCTAACTCTTGTTTAAGGACTAATAGTCTCAAGAGGAAGATGACTTTTGACAAGAGATATTTTCTAAATATACCACCACCTTTTAATGATAGTAAATTCAAATTTGGCAGGTTATGTTTATAATTTTCTTCAAAGTTTAAATTGTGAATTGTGGGAAACAGTAGTCAATGGTCCGATTTATCGTACTCGTCAAGCAAATGATGAAGCAATGGATAAACCATGTTCCCTTTGGACCGAAGAAGAAAAGAGAAATATAGATATAAATCTTAAAACAAAAAAATTTATAATAATGTCTCTATATGATTGTAAACTTTATAATGTTTGTCATTGTAAAACCGCCAAGGAAATGTTGAATTTCCTAGTTTTATTTTCTGTAATTCTGAGGAGGAGGGAATGTCATAATGATATATAGGTCTAGTAGGATCTGGTTTTTCTACGAGTTCTGTAAGTTTAAACCCAGAAGTTTCTATCCTTTCTAGTTGTTGCGACGTTGTATATAATATTTTATTCGAGTAATTGAGTTAACTATGTATATTATTTAAATCTCTTCTTTCCGGTGTAGGGGTAATAATTGCTTTAAAGGGTGTAGCCTCTATTTCTAAATTCTTTTCCGAGGTAATTTTTATAGATTCTAAAGGTGGATGAACCGATTCTATTATATCTCTTTTTAGTGTTTTCCATCCGACACTAATTCTTTTATTTACTTCTATCAATAATGTCGTAGCAAACGGATTTTTAATATCTTCCTCTAAACAGAGCAATTCAAACCAAGTGAAAAAATAAATATTAATTTCGTGGGTTTCTAAAAATTGGTAAAATTGATTCAAATAATCCTGTGTTTGATTTTTAGAGAAAGTTTCAAAATACCACTTTCTTTTCTCTTTATTGTACTCTGCTTCAAAGTCTTCTCTTATCCAGGCTTTATCTATGGTAAAGGGTTCTTCCCTAATAATGGTGCTTACTATCTGTGATTCCGTTGGAGAAGGGGACCTTGAAGTCCTTTCTTCGTAAAAGCATTGAGGGACATTAGGGTTAAAGTTGACTCCAGCTAGGTTTACTCTAATAGTAGAATCTACTGAATGTCTAGCGCTTGAAGCTTGACTAATACTAGGAGAGTTGTGGTACCTATATTTCTAATTGATCTAGACTCTATCTTCTCAGGTTTTATTACATCTTTTAATATCCATTCTTCTGGGATTTTATCCATAATTTCAGATGCAGTTAGTATTTTGGGCGTAATTACATTTGAACGTCTTAAGTTAGCCTCTAAAAGACAAACTTGGTTTTTAGGAGTACTTCTTATAGATTTAAAATCATAATTAACCGTTGAAACCTTATAGGTTACTCTACTAATCATACTCAGGTTCGAAGCACCTTGAACGAAGGTATCTCCTAACCCAGCAATCATTACCACTAATGAGCTTTTGGTAATTCATCAGCTAAACTCATCGAGTAATTAGGATGGAAGTTAAAGTATACAGGCCCATCATTTAGATTGGATTCTATAACCGCAATTGTTGAATTATGAAAATCTTTAATTCTGGTATCCCTTAAAACTAGTAGTATAGGGGTGTTAAGTCCTAATTTGTGTAGAGGTTTTATAGCAATTTGTATCAATCCTAGATGTATATATTTGAAATTTTCACGGTAATGTGATTCTAATAAGTTTCTGTCTAATAATTCTATAGTTTCTTGTTTATTGCTAATATACCTTGCATTTTTAATTGTATGTATGATCTTTTTAGCGTTGTAATCGAACGTTCCTACTTTATATATTTCTTTTAATTTAACCTCGGGCATAGACCAATTTAGTAATCTATTTTCCATTTCTTGAATCTCTAGTTCTTTATTCTGAAATGTATCTTGATCTAACAGGTTACTAGGTTTGGACGTACTCGCTATATCATTTTGATTACGCTGGTGTCTCCTACTACTTCCTAGTGAACTCAAAGCCCTAACGATGCTTGGCATGATTACTTCAAAAATTTTTAAACAAACTAAGATATTTTCTCTTTTACTATCTCTCTCCCCCCCTTATAGTTTGTTCTAAGTGATTACCTCAACAAGCTGACCAACCGATTTACTACCCTTCTCTCTGCGGGTTTTACTACGTGGACCACCTGCTATTCAGAAGCTTTCAACCTAGACTCAAAAGGTCAGGGTAAGGTTTAAGATAATCTTGGAGAAAATAAAACAATTTGTAAAAATAACTTAATAATCACGTATCAACACCTATAAAGGCTCTGATACCAGTAAAGAAGTAAAGGATCGTGAAGTAGTTGCAGAAGTAAAAGTAATGTATATAGATGAAGAAAGAGTCAAGTTAACATATACTTGAATATGTAAATTCATGGTAGGTAAAATATCAGAGTTTCTAAAATGGAATGTATTAGAATAATTTACATAAACAATTACAAATATAGCCATGAGTTTATTCAAAATAAAAGACTTACAGATTTGAAGGGTTCAGGTTTCTAATCAAGTGTGAGAGAAAAATGAGCATGCCTTCAAAAAACCTAAGTGAATGCTTATATAACATCCGGACTTCAAAGAAATAAAATCACAACATAATTTTACATAGGTGGCCGACACAACTAAGTGGCCTGCTAAAGAAAGCAAAAGCAAAAGCAAATAATGACCGACAAACACAGATGGCCTGACAAAGTAAAGCTAAAGATAAGGAATCTTATATTTTAAAAAGTAAAGTGATAGGGCCCATATGGCCTGATAATAATTCTTGAAAGTAATTTGTCATCTAACTAAAAGTAAGATCAGGCTATCTTAATCAAAGATTCTGTAACAGTCATCTTCATTCTCTGGAGCAGCATCTACAGAGTTTGAGGAGCTAGCATCTTCTGACATGGCACCCATAACTTCTTGTAATTTTTCATTGAACTTCTTAGGATCAGAAATTGCTGCTAACGAAGGTAACAACTTACTTTTATCCATTAAGAAACTAGCATCGGAGACGGTTGTAGTATTTATGCATAAATGAGGATGCTTAGCGTACCAAGCATTTCTAACTTCTGGAGATAGGAGGGCTGGATTAAACGCATCCCACCATTTAATTGATATCTTCCTGACTAATTGGGAGGCAGTAGCATCGGTCCAGATCTGTTCAGTGGTGAACGACCAAGACATAATCCAAGTAATTCCAAAGGTAGCTGTAAAGGATATTAATCTTTTATGCTTAGGGCATGTAGTAAGATCACAAAACTCTTGGTAAGCTTTGGACGCTAACCCTGGAAGGATGTAAGTATCCAAACCAAATATTTCAAACCACTTAATAAACCAATTAGGAAATTTTAAAGATATATTTTTGTTGAACCAAATAAACCAGGTATGGTCATAAGGTCTAACTGTAAGGAAATAAGACCAAGCGTCCACATAATCTAGATAAGAATAATGTTGAGGATTGTAAATTCTTGTAAAACTTTCTGTGTGGTAAGGATGAGTTCCCCAGTCAGATGGAGAGATAACTTTATTAATCTTGAACTTGGAGAATTTAATGTTTCTAGTAGCTTCATCTTTAACATGGGTCAGAGTAATAGAATCTGTATCTACCAAAATAAATTCATAAAAAGACCTTGTCTTATTAACATCTGGGTTAACAAAATGGGTTCCCTGAGGAAATATCTTGCTGATAGTCTGGAGTTATGATCCTTCATTAGAACAATAAGAGTCTTCCAGAGTAATAATGGGAACAGATAATTCTTTGGTAATAAATTTTGATTTTACTCCCTGAGGAGGAGTGTAATAAGCCAATTTAATTTTAATGGGGGTCATCTTGGAAGATGACGTAATATCCTGAACAAACTGCGAAGGTGAAACCAACGCAGGGTTGGCTCCTATTCCCTTTAAAGAGGAAACGGGAGAAGTAATTTTTGATATGTAGGAAGGTGATCCTAATATCAATTGTTTTTGGTTTTCTGGTTTATGTAATGGAGGTCCGTAAGAATCTTTCGAAGTAGATTTATTACTCATGATTTTCCCTGCAAAAATTCTCTAGTTAAAAAATCTGGTAATGCATTTTTAATACCTTCAATATGCGTAATTTCAAAATCAAAACATGCGAGTAATGACTGCCATATGGAAAATATGTGTTTCGACACTAAATTCTTGACATCCTTTTGTAAAACGCTTTTGGCTGATTTACAATCTGTTTTTAGCAAAAATGGTTTTGAAAACAAATCATCTTGAAATTTTGTAATACAAAGAACAATAGATAAAATTTCTTTCTTAATAGTACTATAATTCAATTGGGCTGAAGACCAAGTTCTAGAATAAAATCTGACTACTTGTTCCTTTTCAGTACCCGGTATTTTTTGTTTTAAAATACCTCCAAAACCAATGTCAGAAGCATCTGTTTCTACAATGAGATTGGCTTCTGGGTCTGGGATTCCTAGACACGGTAATTTTTTAACAACTTGTTTTAACTGGATAACACTTTGGGTCATGGTTTCGTCCCAAGGTGGTGGATTTTTTCTTAATCACCTAAATAAGGGTATACATATAGTTCTAAGGCTAGGGATAAAGTCTGACACATAATTGAGACAACCTAAGAACCTTTGTAATTGTGTTTTATCTTTAATTTCGTTAGGGAATTTACTGACGAATTCTAAAGATCTGGTAATTGGGGTGTACCCTCCTTGACTAATGTCAAACCCTAGAAATCTGATTTTAGGTTGAAAAAGTTTTAATTTACTTTCAGACAAGACCAAACCATTTTCTCTAATGATTTCAAAGAATTGTTCTAAATGCTGAAAGTGCTGATTAATAGAATCTGAGTAAACTAGAATATCATCTAGGTAAACTATAGTAAAGTTTGAATATTGATAAAAGATATCGTTCATTATATTCTGAAACTCTGATGGTGCATTTTTTAATCCTAGGGGCATAACATTCCATTCGTAATGTCCAAAGGGGACTGTGAAAGCAGTTTTATACTTATCTTCTTCTTTAAATTGGATTTGATAATATCCTGATTTTAAATCAAACTTAGAAAAAATACTCTTATTATGTAATCTATTAATTAGGTCTTATTTATTAGGTATAGGATATCTAATCCATTGTAAGGCCGTGTTTAAGGGTTTGTAATTTATAACTAATCTAGGACTACCTCGTTCTAATTCCGCAGCATTAACTACATAGAAGGCTGAGCAACTCCAAGGGGATTTACTGGGCCTGATTAATCCTTTATCCAAAAATTCTTGTATTTCTTTCTTACAATACTCTAAATGTTGTTTATTCATCTGTATAGGTCTAGCTTTTGTAGGTATATTTGATTCTTTAAAGTCAGGATGGTATGGTAAGGATATCTCATGAGTTTTCCTAGTCCAAAACGCATTGGGTTATTCAGAACATAAATTTTTAATAAATTTGTTTTGGAGGATATTAATTTTCTCTTTAATAATAGGGGCTTGTAGTTGTTCAATTATTCTTTTGTAGTGTATTTCTTTATTGATAAAATTAATCTGTTTTTTCTTATTGGTTATGAGATTAATTACGGTAATATTTTTACTTTGAACTGAATTAAGATCTCTTATTTTAGGTTTGTCTAAAAATTCAAAACTAACTGCATGTCCCAGGGCTTCAGTAGTAATGGCTTGATCATTAACATTAAAAGGATAAAGTAAAGATAAAAATGGAGTTCCTAAGGTAATAACTTCTTGAAGGTTTTTAACTAAAAGAAAGGAGGTTTTGTAACAAACTTTTCCTTTGCAGATTTTTATATTGGGTAATTTGTAAGTAACTTGTAATTTACTTCCATTAGCTCCTCTAATTCTTTCTTTTGTCTTTTTGTAATATTGGGTTGGTATTAATCCTTCTTGTACACAATTAAGGTCGGCTCCTGAGTCTATTAGGGCAACTAATTTGAATGTTCTATTTTGAATAATTAAGTCTATCATGGTGTACCATTTGTGAGAGATTATTCTTTCCATGTTAAAGATATAAGGTTCTTCTTGTTTGTTCTCTTTTATCTCACCTTCTGGGTTAGTGGCTAAAGATTTTAGTGCGTCATTGAATTTTTTATCATCTATTTTGGTGGCATTGTCTCTTAATTATTGTTGGGTAGTTTTTTCTTTTAGCCTATTGTCAAAACTTTGATTTTGTATTATCATGGTTCCTTGTAATTCTAAATTTCTTTGTTTTATTGTCAGTAGGAATGACAAGATGCCCCCATCCTATTGTATTGGTACTCTCGACCGCTTTGAAAGCATCTTTGTACGAGGAAATCAAAGTCCCCCCTTCGGATTGATTGTCCTTGTATAGCGAAAGCCTTTGGAACTGGGTTCTGATTATCCCTTCCGGTTCTACATAAGTGGATGACGATAAATTGCTTACGTGCAAGGTCTGCTCCCCACAAACTGTGATGAGTTGGCCGTTCTGGATGAACTTTAGCTTTTGGTGGAGGGTCGAGGTGACCGCCCCAGCCTGATGTATCCAAGGTCTTCCTAATAAACAACTGTATGTTGCCCGGATGTCCATGACCTGTAAAGTGACTTGGAAAGTGTGAGGACCGATAGTTATGGGAAGGTCGACTTCGCCGATAACCGTTTTTCTGGATTCGTCAAATGCTTTGACGACAACCTCGCTGGTTCTCATCGGAGGTCCTTTGAATGATAATTGCATCAAAGTGGAATTCGGCATAACATTCAGGGCTAACCCTATGTCTACCAGTACGTTGGCTAAAGCATCATCCTGGCAGTTGATTGTAATATTGAGCACCATGTTATGACGGCGACCTCCTTCAGGTAATTCCTCATCACTAAATCCCAAGTTATTGCAGGAAGTGATGTTAGAGACAATGCTATCGAACTGTCTAATTGTTACATCCTGTTCCACAAAGGCTCGCTCCAAGACTTTCTGTAGAGCCTCCCTGTGCGCTTCTGAACTAAGTAACAGTGATAATATCGAGATCTTTAAAGGAGTTTGTAACAGTTGATCAACAATATTTTATTCACTCTTCTAGATGAGCTTTAGCGTCTCATCATCATCTTTCGAAAGGTCGGGATTACTGGATTGACCGACTGGTGGATTGGGAACTTCTGTTTGAGGAACCTTTTCTCTGCTGGGTTCTCCAACTCCTCTGTTGAAGATTCTACCACTCCGTGTTACTCGACTGATGTCTGCAATATTCACGACGGAGGGTAACAGAATTTCCTTTCCATTCTCAACTATGGTTGCACCGTATTTGTAAGGGATAGCCTTAGTTGATTCATACGGTAGTGGTCCCGGTAGATAGATGACTATGGGAGCCTTCTGATTTTTCTGACCATCGTATGTAACTTCGATCTGTTCCTGGTTGGGAATTCTCGATTCGTCAAGCAAAGGGATGATGGCACAAACATCCTTAGTCCTCTGATGATCAGAGATTACAACAACGTCCTCGATTTGATCAGCGAGGTAGTTGACTGATCCAGAACTTGACCACGGTCGAACCTCCTCGCTGTCCAACTGAATTTGAAGGGATGCTCGCACGAGGTAGCATCCTTGATTATTCACTGAGCATACTCCACACCACTCATAGTTGTGTAGTGGCACCTGGCCACGTCCGCTTTGAATATAGTGTAACCTTACTAGGTCCGTTTCCATCGACCGGACATTCTGACTTTGATATCTAGTAGGATTCCCGTTGGTGATACTAATTTGCTGGGTGTCTTCATCCATATAGATTGGAAACTACCAATAGTTCAACAAGTGCTGAAGTGTTTCCTGGACAAGGGCACAACCTTGATCGTTTTCGTATCCCGCTTTACAGCCCTGATAATCATGTGATACCAGGAACCCGATCCAGACTTGTTTAGCATGTAACTCCACCAGTCTGGTATTCATCAGACGAATATCAAAGATTTGAATCATGTTGATTTGATAGGGATTCCTATCATGGTAGTCCTAGATCCATCCAAGATCCATCTAATGCTGGAGGGCCTCCTATATGAAAGAGCATCCCTGTTTGTTTACCGAGAAAGTCAGACAGGAATTATAATCGTGCCGTGGCAGATCATGATACTGGCTTTGCCTTGAGTGCATTGCCACCAAGCTGACATTCATTGCAAGGACGTCGTGGTTCTGAATTATGTTGGAATTCGTATAAACCATGTTAACTCCACGAACTCGGTGCTCTTGGATCCATCCGAGATCCATCTGTTCCTGTAGAGCTGATTGCACCACCGAACATCCTCGATTGCTTCTAGAGCAGATATCACACTGATGCTAATTATGAGGTGGCACATGGCCATATCCACTCTGTTTACAATGCATCTTGACCAAATTGGTCCTTAACGAGAGTACATCGTGAATTTGATAGACATTGTTAGACTCTCCCTCAATCAAATTGACTGCAGTCTTCTCATGTTAAGGCAGCGGGTTCGTGAGAACATTCGGATTCGTATCTTTGAAAGATAAGACCCCATTCCTAACAAGCTTTTGCACGTCGGATTTGAAACTGAGACAGTTCTCTATGTTATGCCCTGGTCCTCCTTAATGGTAAGGACAAGTCTGATCCGCTTTGAACCAAAAAGGCAGATTTTACGGTACTGTAAGAGGAGACTTAGTCTGGACATGCCCCTTGGCCAGTAGTAACGGAAATAGTTATGCGTATGATACGGGTATAGGATCAAATCTTGGTGGCCGCGTTGTACGGTTGTTATTGTATTGAGGACGAGCCTGCTGAAGAGGCGGTTGTGTCCATTGTGAAAATTGTTGTTGAGTAGGTTGGCTCTGCGTAACGTGAGGTTGATACGTAGAAACAGGCACAAGGTTTATAGCAGTAGTTACAGCTGCTACTGGTTGGTACCGTCGCCTTTGCTTTTCGAGAGAGATATTCCCAATATCCTGCTCCTTTTTCTTAGGGAGAGCACTACCGTATTGTTTTGTACTACTTGATGATCCAGCGTCTTAAACCAAACGTCCTTCTCGGACGGCTTTCTCAAGAAGAACTCTCATGCCCACAATCTCGGTGAAATCACTGGGCGCACTGGCGACCATTCTGTCGTAGTAAAATGAGCTCAAGGTCTTTAAGAAGATCTTTGTCATCTCTTTTTCCTCAAGAGGTGGACAAATGTGGGCGGCGATTTCACGCCATCTCTGAGCGTATTCCTTAAAGGTTTCCTTGTCCTTTTGCGACATTGATCTGAGTTGATCTCTGTCTGGTGCCATGTCCAAATTTTATTTATATTTTTGGACGAAGGAAGTGCCAAGATCTCTGAACGTGCTGATCGTAGCGCGGTTTAAACCCATGTACCATTTTAATGCGGCACCGGTTAAACTATCCTGAAAGTAGTGAATCAGTAGGTCCTGATTCTTTGTCTGAGCTGACATTCGCCGAGTGTACATCACCAGATGGCTCTGAGGGTAAGAGTTACCCTTGTATTTTTCAAAGTCGGGCACTTGGAACTTGTGTGGAACTTTCACATTGGGGACCAAGCAGAGGTCTGCGGTGTCCTTTCCAAATAAATACTGACCGCAAATAGCTTGAAGTTCCTTCTGCATTTCCAGGAACTGTTCCTGGAACTCGTTCATTCTTTCGAACATGCTTTTGTTTCCACCAGAAGGTATCTGGGGAATTTGTCCTTCCGGGACAGTGTGTACCACAGGCGGTGGTACCGTTACTACGGCGGTGAATCTTGGCGTTTCTCAAAGTTTGTACCCTTCAAGAGTCCTCAATATGCCTCGGGCATCCTCGCTTTCCCGAAGTTTGTAACCTTCAGGCCCAGTGGCTCCTACTATGATTCCCTGATCTTCAGTGATCGGCGGAACATATCCTTCCGGGATATAGTTAACAGGCATGCCCCAGGGACGATCTTTCGGCATTTGATACCTAGGATCATACTTCTCCACTATGGGTGTTGAGGTGATCTCTGAGATCACAGTTCTTTGTAGCTGAGCTTCTGCCATGGCTTGCATGTCGTTACGAAGCTTTATCAGAGCGTCGATCTCTTCTTTCAACTCTCTATTCTCTCCCTCGAGATCATCCGTCTTTTTCTGACGATTGGCCCGAGTATTGTACGAATGAGACAGTTTGACTCTAGAACCGAGACACAAACGTGAGATTCGTAGGTAAGAAGAATACGTGACGTGAGAATGATGAATGCAATGATTATATTAATTATTTTTGTTTATTCAAAGTAAACTTCGACAATTAGATTGAAAATATCAAACAGTGGGGAAATCCCCATTTTATTGAATTTAAAGGATTACATAAATGGAAATACAGTAAATTGCAAGGTGCGGAAACAGAAACCTAAGCTAATGGGCCCTGAGTCCTCTCTGAGGAGAACTCGGGTGCTGATTCCGGCACTTTCCTTTTCTTGGATCGGGGCTTTTGGGCCGTTGTCGGGTTGTCATTCCTTTGCCAAGTGAAAGGAGCGAGCAAATTCCTTTGGTCATCCTGATTTTCTACAGCATGTTGCTCCAAAATCTTAATTAGAGCATCCTTATCCTTCACAATTGCTGTATTTTGGTACACTCCACATTGAGAATGCGGTACTTGTTCTTCCAATACCTTCTCTCCTGTTGAACTTTGTTGAGAGTAACCTGAAGTTTTTCCGTTTCAGTCATGAAGTACATGACAGATTCCCTTGGTGGAAGGACTCTGTGTCGAGGATAAGGCATCTTTAGCTTGAGAGCTCTAGTTTGTACCCAGTGGAGATAAGGCTCCACCGAGACACAGTCCGGTTTTCCTAGAGACTCCCGTCCTTTCTTATGAACGTGTTTCCAAGCGTGCACTATTTCCATCTTTAGTGCCCTGTCATTTTCTCCTTCCTTGAAGAAAAGACCGTCCAGATGAGCATTACGCGGGATATGCCTCATCGGGTATCCAAATTGACGACGAACGAGCATTGGATGGTAATTGATCCCTCCCTTAGTTCCTATGAGGGGTACGTTGGGGAAGTTTCCACAACGGTCAATGATCCTGATCCCGTCGTAAATCCTATTGTACCAATCTATGTCAGAGTTGGTAAGGGACATGATTTTCTGCAACCATCGTAAGGCACTCTTATGATCCCAAAAAGCGGAAAACTTAGGAAAATGGGAGATAAACCATTTATATAGCAGGGGCACACAAAACGTGATCATTACTCCGCTGTATAAATTCCTTAAGTGTACAGAATGATACGCATCTGCGAGCAAAGTCGGTACAGGGTTTCCAATGAGAAAAACCTTAATGGCATTGATATCTACAAAGTTATCGATGTTGGGAAACAAAAATAACCCGTAGGCGAGCAAAACAAAGATGCTCTCGAAAGTGGCCATGTTCCCTATACTAGCAAAGTACATAGCTTTCTTTACCAGAAACTTGGCTGGTAAACCTGGGATTCCTCCCTTGGTGGTCATGTGAGTCTTGAATTCTGACTTATCCAAATAAATTGCTCTTGCAATGGTCTGATCCTTTGGAATTTCTTCCAGTCCAGAAAAGGGAGCTTGATCAATGATATGTAAATCAGTCAAGTGAGAATACTCCTCCAGTGTTGGTGCGAGCTGGTAATCCAGGAATGTGAAACAGTGATAGACCGGATCGTAAAACTGAATGAGTGCCTCCATGATTCCTTCAATTACATGAACCCTTAATATAGGTAGCAGACCTCCGTACTTGGCTCTGAAAGCTTCAGGGTTAGTGATCATCCTTGCTAATCTTCTCAAATCCTCTAGTTTTGGAACCTTGAAGGTATACTTATGAGTTTTCCGTCTACTGAAATCCATGAGCGCAATCCTTTTCTCTCTGACATTTGCAATCATTGTCTTAGTTTAATTTGAAAAAGAGAGACTAGAAGAGAAAATTTTTATTTGTTTTGATGTTTTTTAAATGAATGCATGAATGCAACACACAAAAACATAGAAAAAACATGGGGTCAAAGGGTCGGTGTCATGAAGTCAAGGCTCTACCCATCCCAAAGGTTTATACTAGTGATTTTTGTACCTGTCTCTCAAAATCATTGATTCTTGTCGAGAAAACATCAGCGGGCCGGGAAGCGTGCTAGGTGATGTTTTTCAAAGAATCTCAGAAGAGGGTAGTATCGCGTGACAACTATTTCCGATAGCTTCCGCACTACTGAAAGAGGTTTTTCCTGGGTGTATACTCAGTCTTTCCACATGCGGCATCACACACATTCCCATTAGCAGAAAAATAAACACATATATCAATTAGGAAAAGCAGTATATATATTTATCCTAATGTCCTAGACTTTTAAGAGCTATGAATCCTATGTTCCTGATAGAAAATGGCTCCCCGGCGGAGTCGCCATTCTGTGGTACCTTCCCAACTTAAAGTTTTTTTACCTAAGATCCTAGTGAGGGCCGATCCTAGCAATAATGATATTCCCCGATGGAACCTTCATGAAAATAACTTGTCCAAGGTTTTCACCTTAAATTGTAAGAAAGAAAGACGGGCCCCACGGTGGGCGCCACTTTTCTGTGGTGGCCACCGCCATGAAAAGGATTTGTCCAAGGTTTTCACCCTAAATTTTAAGAAAGGAAGACGAGCCCTACGGTGGGCGCCACTTTTCTGTAGCGAGTGATTTTTGGACATGGTTCTTAAGCACTGTCGCTCTGGGGTACTACAGGTCGATTCATTTTTTATCCTATTGAAGCTGATGAAGGAAGGGAAATAGATGTCTCCAACTAACCCTGCTTGCCTACTGAGTTTAAACAGCGGTCTGTTAGGTTACGGATTCTATAAGGTAATGGGGCCTCTCTCTTCTTACTTTGTTCAGAATGAAATACTGGGACTGTTCATGGGGAATTTTGTTAGGATACTATGCCAGATTGGGTGAAGGTAGGGGACTTTAGAGTTTTTGATTAGTGTGCTCGCTAAGATTTTTCTTTCAATCTTATGCCTACGTATTCCCATTTACCGAAACAGGGAAATCAGAGCGATCGTAGTTCTTCCTATTCTATGGGAGGAAATGGTGTTTTGGTGTCTTGTTCAAAGCCCAAGATTGAAGCTAAAGAGGTGATTTGTATCTTGTTCAAAGCCCAAGATGTGAAGCTGAAGGGTCTATTTGTATCTTGTTCGAAGCCCAAGATGTGAAGCTAAAGGGTTTTGACTTTAGAGAGAATTTGTCATCTCTAAAGAGGGGTATTTGGTTAGTTTGTCACAACCGTTGGGTGACTGGTTATAAAGGAGAATTACTTTAACTGGACATGTGAGTCCAACAATGCCATAATTTCCTTTATAGGGGATTTTCAACCTGAAGGAGAAGACTTTAACTCAGTGTAGAGAAATGCCATCTTTCCTTAGGAATTTCTCATGCTAAAAGAGGGACAGTGGCGTGGATGTAAATAATCCAGAGGCTTGCCGCTTACAGCAATTAGATGGGGGAAAAGGAGTTATTGATGTTTGTATACTGTGAACGAGGCACAACTTTGATGCTAAAAGGTTGATTGACTCAACCGGGGTTTTCTTTATACAAAGCCTAAGAGGAGGCTATTGGCCGAACAAAAGGGTGTTTTTGTGTCTCGTACGAAGCCCGAGATAGAGGCTAAAAGGGTTGACTCAACAAGAGAGTGCTTTTGTATGTGTCTTGTACAAAGTCCAAGACGGAGGCTAAAGGTGTTTGACTCAACAAGAGAGTCTTTGTACCTCGTACGAAGCCCCAGATGGAGGCTAAAAATGGGTTTGACTCAATAAGAGAGTCTTTTATACTTAACAAGAGAGTGATTTTGTATCTCGTACGAAGCCCGAGATGGAGGCTAAAAGTGGTTGACTCAACAAGGGAGTCTTTTATACTCAACAGGAGAGTGACTTTGTATCTCGTATGAAACCCGAGATGGAGGCTAAAAGTGATCGATTCAACAAGAGAGTCTTTTTATACTCAACAAGAGAGTGTTTTGTATCTCGTACGAAGCCCGAGATGAAGGCTGAAAGTGGTGGACTCAACAAGAGAGTCTTTTATACTCAACAAGAGAGTGATTTTGTATCTCGTACGAAGCCCGAGATGGAGGCTAAAAGTGGTTAGCTGCGCTGGGGAGAATCATTGTACAAAGCCCAAGAGGAGGCTATGGTTACTGTTTCAGTTGAGTGACAGGTCCAGTATGTTGGTTCAAAGAGAAAATCAGTTCTTATATGGGTAATGTTGTACTCATGGATTTGATCTGAGGATCGGGATTATTTCCTGTTCTTTAAGGAAACGGGGAATCCAAAGGAGCTTTAGACTCTCCAAGTCTACAGGTTTTATCTTTTGTACTATGCTTAAGAAACAGTAGTAGTAAGATCTAGACTCTTTGAAAGATTGTTCTATTAAGATGACTAATTTATGTTCATATACCTCTAGGAGGTCGTCGGGACAATTTTTACGAAACCCAAGAGGAGGCGAGAAAAACTTTTAAGAAGCAGAGGGACAATTTGTACTAAGCCCAAGAGGAGGCTATCTTCCCGGAGAAAGAATCATTATACGAAGCCTAAGAGGAGGTTGTGAAAACTTCTAAGAAGCCGACGGGTCCTTGTACAATGTCTAAGAGGAGACGGGGATGCTTTTAGGAAGCCTGTGGGTCCTTGCACTAAGCCCAAGAGGAGGCTGATGAACAGTTCCAGAAGGGGCTTCACTTGGAACATTGGCCTTCTGTATATGAACTGTTCAAGGGGGGAGATTTCTAAGATCTAGTTATCTAAAATTATTGTAAAAGAAAATTCTCACGGTTTAGGTTACATTGAAATATCTGGTGTAACGTCGGATGTAAGGAGACGAGGTTCTGTCTAGTTCTATACGTAGTTGCTGGGGAAACTCTAAATATCTATACTATTATTACACAGTCGATATGAGTTTATGAAAGAAGACTTTCAGTGAAACAGCCCCACATTACAGTTATATACATATGAAAGCGGTAAATGAAAGCGGGTAAACACTTACTCAGTTGTAGAGCTTCCATGCTATTTGGTTAGTTGTTCAACAAAGAAAGATTGAAAACAATAGTATATTTCAAAATCAAAGGAGAAAGTTCCTTTGAAAGGAAAACTGGGACCTACGGCTCAAGGAGAGGCCCAGGATTTTATCAGTGATCGCACTGTCGTTTTGTACAGGGACTTATACAAGTGACTGAGGCCCAAGAAAGGTTTTCTGTACAAGAGAGTGGGTCTTACACTCTCTCAAGAGGCCCAAAGGTTTAAAGAAAAGGAATGGGGTTTATAACACGAGGGTAGGCCCAAATGATTTGATTTTTGAACTGGCGATCGCGCCGGGGTTTCTTTTAACGTAGAGGGACTTATACAATATCTGAGGCCCAAAATAGTTTTGGTTAAAAGGGGGTTGGGTCTTACACTCTATTAGAGGCCCAAAGATTTTGAATGGGTCTTATACCTCGAGGAGAGGCCCAGATGGTTTGTTTTAAACGGGCGATGATCGCTCCGAACTTTCGAAATACAACGGGACTTATACAATAAGTGAGGCCCAAAATAGGTTTGTATTTACAAAGGATTGGGTCTTACACTCTATTAGAGGCCCAAAAGTATTTTAAAAGTTTTGTTTGAGTGAAAATCAAGGAAACCCTAAATTTGTTTTCTTTTAAAAGTAAATATTTAAAGAAAATCAAATAAAAAATGATAAAAATACCAAATAAGTTTGAATAAACCACTTGTGATTTTTGTTTATTTTTTAGAAAATGACTTTTTAATCACAAGATGGATTAAAACTCATTTGGTTTTGATTTTCAAGGTAAATATTCACTTTTAAAATGTTTAAAACCAATTTAAAATGAATTTAATCACAAAAATACTAATTATATTAAATAACTAATATAAATTTAATTTTTTGCAGAATAAAACATTTCAACATTTTTGTGATTTTTTGCAAAAAGAACCAATAAAAAATAATTAAAATTGAGGGAGTTATTAATTTTCCAATTAATTAATAAAACATGAAAATATTGGAAAAATAGCAAAAAAATGAGATAACACAAAATGGTCTGGGTGGGGTTTGAACCCATGACCTCAAGTTTATAGGGCGCGCGCCTTACCACTGGGATGGTGATACATTCGTTGATTGAAACAAACCAACAAATACACAAGGCTTGCCTTGTTTTCTAGGCCTGGCCAAGGCAAGGCAAGACAAGTTTTGCCAAGAAACGGGAAGATCCATAACTTTCTCATTTCTCCATGGTTGGGGACAAAATTTATCTGTATCTGGCCTAGAATTTCACAAGGAATCCAATGGTGCATGTATTTTTTCCAGATCATGATCCCTCCTCAAAATCCGATAGTGGTTTTGAAATAGACCTATAATTGCATTTTCTATGCTACACTTTGGTACAGACATGAATTACATGATGAATTGGTTCAAACACAACATATATAACATGTATGAGGTGTGCATGATCAGTGGACTTCAAAGCAATGCATATTTTGGAAAGTTCAAGTCATGATGCTTACCTCTCTTTTGAGCTTTTGGAGTTTTTGTGCAACCTGCCAAGTTTCTTGTTCCAGAAATGGTTTGATGCTTTGAACACTCTCAAATGATCCCTTAGAAGCTTTTAGAATGAGTGGAATCAGCTGGAACCTAGAAAAACACAAACTGGCTCTTTCTTGCAAAAAGGGTTAGAATGGCCAAAATAGCAACTCTCTCAAATGGTGTTCCAGATGGAGGGAACCATTTGGGACAGTTCAAGGATGATATTTGGAGTATGCTTGAGGTTTTATCTGGTTTGTAAAGTGACTGAATCAAGGCATGGCTTGAAAAATGCACAAAAGTACTATTTTTAGGTTTTGAGAGGTGACTTTGTGATTTTGGTGTTACAGGTCACTTGTGAGTGTTTGGATCACCTCTATATGATGTTTATGAGGTGTGTGTATGATTGGTTTGATTGGAATTACTCTCAAACTCAAAAACTCAGAGTTACCTTGCTAAAGAAGGCATTTTGGCCTAAAGAGAGGGATTTTGAGGAAAGCATCTGTTTGATGGCTTTGGGGTACTCAAACTAAGCACAAAGGAGCTCTATTTATAGTAGAGCAAGTTTGTTTTGGGATCAATAGTGAATGGCAACCACAACAGAGGTTTGGCCAATGTTGATCAATGGGAAGCCAAGTCTCCTCTAGCCATTGACTAGAGATTAGAGCACAGGCCTTTGGTTCCCTAGTTGTTGGATCATTCTTGACTGAATTTAGTTACAAATGTGTCAGTCCATGCCACCTCTAAGAATCCATTAAATGCTCCAATCCAAAATTGGAGTCTTGTCCCTCTTTTAGGGATTTCTAGGTTTTGCATGCTACTTCTTGTTCCAAGGACTTTAGAGGCTTGGATCAATGTTTGTCCGCTTTAGATTTGATCCTCAGAGGTGTCCAAAATGATGACAAGGCTTACAATTATCTGATTTTTCCAAATCGAGCAAAAGTGCAAAATTCTGCCTAGCCTTGGCAGTTTTCAGCAAGGCATGTTGCCATTGTCATATCTCATGACTCAAGTTGAATTTGGTGATGTTCTTGGCCATTTTGGAAAGCCCTCATATGATACAACAACTGTTTGATCATATTTGGTCTTGATACTTTTTGGATCCAAGTGAAAAATGCCCCTACATTTGGAAAAAAGTAAGGCAGATTCTGACTTACTGAAAATTTCACTAAGTGTTGGAATAAGTGGCATTTCATGTTTTCAGTCATTTTGATCATTCCATAACTCAAAATCCATAATGAATTGGAATGAGGTGTAGTTGAAGCTTTTGTAGAGGGCCACGAGGGCTACAAATCCAGCTTTGGATGGGAAAAAATGGCCTTGTGGTTTAGGAGTTATGATCCTCCAAAGTTGGTACCCTAGCCACTTTGTTCCATAACTTAGAAAATTTCTAAGTTTTTTATGGTTACCCCTTTTACAAGTTATCCCACTTTTCTTGATTTTTCTTGATTAATGATGATTCCAATCACACATTAACATCATTTTAGGGTTAAAAACCCATAATTGTGAAAAATCTCAAAAAGTCAAAGTTGACTTTTGTGCACAGTTGACTTTTTATCAGATGAATTCCAAAATGTGCGATCCTCTATGAAATCAAGTCCTTGACCTAAATCAAACTTGATGGATTGATTTCATAGGTGTTATAGGGTGTATTGAATCATGTCCTAGGGTTTGGGAGCATGTCCTGGTCAAAAGTCAAAGATGAAGTTGACTTTTCTCGCGAAACCCAAATTGTGGTCCAAATGAAATTGAAACTTGTGAATCAAGCTTCTTGGATCAATCCATTGTTGCAAATGGATCAATGTGGTTTATTAGAGACCCTCAAATCCTCTCTTGAGGTCTTGGCTCATGATTGTCCCAAAAGTCAACTTAGGGGTGAATTAGGTCAAGAAACCCTAATTCCTGATTTTTGACGAATGCATCCCCTGAGGTCAAATTGACTTGATGATTGGGTCCATGAGGTTCCATGGAGTATCTTAGGATATGCTTTGGAGCATTGGCTCATGCCCAGAGTAAAATTTCCATCTGGAGGCCCTGGTCGACCAAAACCCTCATTTGGTGACACTGGCGATCTTGGGGCTTGATCCACCTAGAAGGGAACAACCTTGTGCTTAATCCTTGAAGTGGGAGTCCTATTGATCCTTTGTAGATATTTGAGAGGTTAGACAAGTTGAAGATCATGTCATTTCTTGATTGATCCTTTGTCTAAAGCTCAGGGTGGGCTTGAAACCCTAAGTCCTGTTTGTAGTGAATGCTCACCCATCTTTGGGGAGGCTGATGAGGTATGATGGATTACCCATATTGTGGTGATGAAATGATGGGAAATCTTAGTGGTAAAAATTTGGGGTATGACACAAAGCACTACAACACTTGCTTTCCTCAAAATCTCTTTCTCTAGGCAAAAATGCCTTCTTTAGCAAGGTAACTCTGAGTTTTTGAGTTAGAGAGCAATTTCATCACAGCTCATGATCCAAACACATCCAATATGTCATATCTAAGCTGTCCAAACTCTCACAAGTGACCAGTAACACCAAGTTCACAAAGTCCCCTCTCAAAACCTCAAAATTGGACTTTTTTGCACTTTATAAGCCATGTCTTGATTCAGTCACTTTTAAAACCAGATAAAACCTCAAACACACTCCAAATATCATCCTTGAGCTGTCCCAAATGGTTACACACAGTTGGAACATCATTTGAGAGAGTTACTATTTTGGCCACTTTTGCCCCTTTTGCAAGAAAGGGCCAATTTCCATTCCCGAGGTTTCCAGCTGATTCCAATCATCCTAAAAGCTTCTAAGGGATCATTTGAGAGTGTTCAAAGCATCAAAACATTTCTGGAACAAGGCCCTTGACAGATTGCCCAAAAAGCTCCCAAAGAGGTAAGCATCTCATCATGTAATTCATGGCTGTACCAAGAGGTAGCACAGAAAATGCACAATATAGCCTATTTCAAAACCACTATCGCGTTTTGAGGAGGATTGATTTTCTGGAAAAACCACCACCACCATTGGATTCCTTAGGAAATTCTAGGCCAGATGCATATAAATTTTGTCTCCATCCATGGAGAAATGAGGAAGTTATGGCCTTCACGTTTATGACCAAAAACCTTGTCTTGCCTTGCCTTGGGCAGGCCAAGAACAAGGCAAGCCTTGTATATTTATGGCTGGGGTTTGATACACGGATGTATCACCACCCCAGTGGTAAGGCGTGCATGCTGCACACAAAAGGTCTGGGGTTCGAATCCCCCTCGCCCCAGACCCTCTTTTTACTATTTTTTTTCCATTATTACCATTTTTCATATTATTTTTAATAATTTGAAAAATTAATAACTTCCTCAATTTTAATTATTTTTTATTGGTTCTTTTTGAAAAATATCACAAAAATGTTGAAATATTTTATTCCACAAAAAAAAAAACAAATTTATATTATTTATTTAATATTATTATTATTTTTGTGAATACATTCATTTTTTAATTATTTTAAACATTTAAAAGTGAATATTTATTTTGAAAATCAAAACCAAATGAGTTCTAAATCATCTTGTGATTAAAACCTCATTTTTCAAACCTTAAACAAAAATCACAAGTGGTTTATTCAAATCTATTTGGTATTTTTATCATTTTTATTGATTTTCTTTAAATATTAACGTTTAAAGAAAAACAAAATTAGGGTTTCTTTGATTTTCACCCTCACAAATCTTTTTCAAACTCATTGGGCCTCTAATAGAGTGTAAGACCTAATCCCTCTTTGAAACCAAAATAGTTTGGGCCTCAGTCATTGTATAGGTCCTAGCACATTTTCAAAAATCTCGGCGTGATCGCCATTTTTCAAACAAAATCAATTGGGCCTCTCCTTGAGCTGTAAGCCCCACCACTTGTACAAAAATAACTTATTGGGCCTCTAGTAGAGTGTAAGACCTAATCCCCTTTTAACCAAAACAATTTCGGGCCTCAGATATTGTATAAGTCCCTCTATGTTAAAAGAAAAATCTCGGCGCGATCGTCAGTTCAAAAATTAACCCTGGGCATATCATTGAGCTATAAGACCCATTTCTTTTCTTAAAATTGGGCATCTCCTTGAGTTGTAAGCCCCACCCCTTATACATAAAAACCTTTTGGATATCACATATTGTATAAACCCCTCTGTACAGTTTACAAAACAACGGTGCGATCATCGTTAAAACTTGGACCTCTCCTTGATCTGTAAGCCCCAACAGTCTTCTCAAAGCACTTTCTCCTTTGGTTTTAAATTCAAATATATGTTGTTATCAAAAATTTCTTTGTTGAACAACTAACCAAACAGCATGGAGGCTCTACAACAGGTAAGTGTTTATCCGTTTTCATTTATCGCTTTCATATGTATATAAACTATATTGTGGGGTTGTTTCACTGTAAGTTTTCTTTCACAAACTTTTATATACGTGTCACATATCAACTGTGTAATACTACTATAATTATTTAGAGTTTTCCCCGGCAACTACGTCTAGCACTAGGTAAAGCCTTGTTGGTCACTCTCAAATACAAACAAAACTAGATCCCCCATAGGATTCCAGATACACTCTTTCCTCCTCTTGGGGTTAAACAATATGGAAACGTGAAAGGCAGCATTCTCGGTGAACCCTTTCTCAGACTGTCACTCTTAGAAATTGTCAAAGAAACTCTAACTCCTCAGAGATAATCTTTTCTCCGTGAATGGCATCTCTTGAGTTTCTTCCAAATCCTCGAACTTTCCTGGCTTGATCTATTCTCGGTGAATAGCATGTCTTGAACTTCTCTTGGTTTGGGGACCCACAGGCTTCTTAATTACATCCCCGCCTCCTCTTGGGCGTTGTACAAGGACCCGTCGGCTTTTTAAAAGTTCTCAAGCCTTCTCTTGGGCTTAATACAAGGACCTTGACGACCTCTTAAAGGTATAAGACAGAACTTAGTCATCCTTTGCTAGAGCAGCCTTTCCAGCATCAAAACTCCGGCCGTTGTAGGGTTGATACTCATCCCTTAATGCCCGTGCCTCCTATTGGGCATTGAACTGTAGTACTCTCAAGTTCCTTTCAAACATAGGAAGAAACACTGAAACCCGGTATCTCTCTTGAGAGGTCTTCACACTTGGACCCGCTTCAGGATCCCCAGAATCCACAGTGGTAAGTTAGCCTCCTCTTGGGCTTTGTACAAATGATTCTCCCCAGCGGATCTAACCTATTCAGACTCTCTTGTTGAGTCACCCACTTTTAGCCTCCATCTCGGGCTTCGTACGAGATAGAGAAAGACTCTCTTGTTGAGTATAAAAGACTCTCTTGTTGAGTCAATCTCCTTTTTAGCCTCCGTCTTAGGCTTTGTACAAGACATATAAAACACTCTCTTGTTGAGTATAAAAAGGCTCTCTTGTTGAGTCAATCTCCTTTTAAGCCTCAATCTCGGGCTTCGTACGAGATAGAAAAACACTCTCTTGTTGAGTATAAAAGGCTCTCTTGTTGAGTTAATCACCTTCAGACTCTCTTGTTGAGTCAGAATTTTTAGCCTCCGTCTTGGGTTTTATATGGGACACATAAAAGTACTCTCTTGTTGAGTCACCCTTTCAGCCTCCATCTTGGGCTTTATACAAGATACATTCTCCCCAGCGGAGTCAAAATCCCTTTTATCCTCAATCTTGGGCTTTGTACAAGACAGAAAGAACATTTTCCCCAGAAAAGTCAAACTTCCCGCCTCCTCTTAGGCTTTGTATAAAGAAAACCCCGGTTGAGTCAATCAACCTTTTAGCATCAAAGTTGTGCTTTGTTCACAGCATACAAACATCGACAATCCCTCTTTAGAGATGACAAATTCTCTCTAAGTCAAAACCCTTCAGCTTCATATCTTGGGCTTTGAACAAGATACAAACAACCCTTCAGCTTCACATCTTGGGCTTTGAACAAGATACAAACCACCTTTCGCTTCACGTCTTAGGCTTTGAACAAGACACCAAAACAACCTTTTTCCTCCCATAGAATAGGATGAACTACGATCGCTCTGATTTCCCTGTTTCGCTAAACGGGAATACGTAGGCATAAGATTACAAAATATTGGCGAGCATACTAATCAAAAACCCAAAATCCAGTACCCCCCCCCCTCAATATATCAACCCAAAAGCACCAAATCCTAACATCTTACCAACAACCTCGCAAATGATCCAGACACTCTGATTTTAACAAAATAAACCAAAGGTGGACCCACATCTTAATAGCATCTGTAACCTAACAGACCGCTGTTTAAACTCAGTATGCAAGCAGGGTTAATTGAAGACATCTATTTCCCTTCCTTAATCAGCTCAATAGGATAAAAAATGAATCGAACTGTAGTACCCAAGAGATCGTGATTCAAGACCACAAAAATCGCGCTACAAAGACGAGGTACTTCACCTTGTGGCGTCTGCTCTGATATGTAACATGGGGAGTCGGGAACGATTATCGCATGAGTTGTTTTGTTAAAAGGACTTTGTTGTCTTTATAGTTTCGAATTAAAAGTTGTCAGTTAAAACCGTTATGTTTCCTTATCTTTGTTATGATTGATTTTTCTGCTGCATAATAAAAGTTGGTTTATTGAATTATACAATATGTTACATGTCTAATAAAGAGCAAGTACGTTGTCGGAAGTAATGCCTTAAATTTAATTGGATGATTTTACTCTGATTTTTTGATTAAAAGGACTTTGTTGTCTTTATAGTTTCGAATTAAAAGTTGTCAGTTAAAAACGTTATGTTTCCTTATCTTTGTTATGATTGATTTTTCCACTGCATAATAAAAGTTGGTTTATTGAATTATACAATATGTTACATGTCTAATAAAGAGCAAGTATGTTGTCGAAAGTAATGCCTTAAATTAAATTTACTCTGATATACAAGTTGCATGAATGCAACAAAAAATGCAATACTCGTTTGAGGTTCCTCCCTGAACCAAACATCTCAATATAAGCATCACAAATATAAGGCTACAACTATTGTTTCCCTCCGAACCACGCATCTCAGCATAACTCAACAACTTCATTATGACTTAACATAATAGTTATTATATAATTTCTCAACAATGCTCATCAATAGGGCAAAAATAGCATCATACAACCATTAAAATTCAACATGTTATGCTCATAACTCAATGGAGTTCACAATAAATCTACTACTTTTTATTCAAAATTAAGAGTCACAAGGTGTACTCTAACCTTCTCTCATTTACTATCCAACTCAACTTTGAACATCTGAAATGACTCAAACTCAACTAATTTAACTCTAAACATATCAAACTTAGCTCTAAACATATCAAATAACTCAAACTCAACTCATTTAATTCTCAAATTCGACTCTAAACATATCCACATCTTATTTCACAAAAATATATCATCAAAATATTGAGCTTGCATGCTAAAACATTAACAACTTAATTCACATAGCATATTATCAAAACAGCCTGAAAATCATGTTTCATGCTAGTCATACATCAGAATTGAATAATTATTTAAAATATCAAACGGAGTCGGAATCAATAATATGAATATGTTTTGAAAATCTTAGAGTGTCTATTTTCATACTTTTAATTTTGTAAGACTTAAGATCTCAATCGGTACAAATTAATCAAACAATAGGAACTAGTGCAAACACAAGACATAATGCTTGCTACTAGTCATACCTCAAGTTCAAATAATTCTTTAAAATATCAAACAGAGTTGAAATAAATTAAATGAATATGTTTTTAAAACCTTAGAATGTATATTATTAGACTATAATTTTTTATATTTGGACTTAAAATCATAATTGGTACAGTTTAATCAAACAATGGAAATTGGTACCCACATCGGGCATAATGTTTTATCAGACTTGTAACTAGTATTTATCCTAATGAACTTATTGAAAGAAGATACTTATTAAGTCTAATATGTAGTAAAGTTTGTATATGTTCTTATGATATAAATTTTACTCTTAAAAGAACTTACAAAAATCAAGTTATGCGAGAAATAAGACAACCAGCACAGGATTGAAATTTGACTACGCTTTTGATATAAAAACCAAATAACTTCTACTACTCTAGCACTACCAATCCCCATTTCCCCGATTAAAAATAAATATTATCGCATTAGATTTCTAACGCAAATGATTGCACCTCAAACGGACTTAGGAAACTCAAGTTACATATGAAACAAGGTGGTCAATCCGTTCCATGTCTACCTTCGATTTGATGCATTTTCTCTCTATTTGACACATCCAAAACTCGCCTATTTAGCCTATCTGCGTCCCAATCGACCAAATACACATAGATAAACATCAACCATGAACAATATGAACCAAACATCACAAATTCAACATTTATACTCTCGCCTTTTCATAAGGCATCAACATAGATTATCAATTCATCATCTATACTTATGAACATCAAAATTATGGATTAGGCATACAGATTTACATGAAAATCAACAATCAATATATCACAAGATTCACATCATATCATAACTCCTTAGAGAGATTTTGCACAAACTTTCCCAAGCTTCAAAACCTCATCAATGGAGAAACAAGAAAAGAAAAAGGGAAAAGGATAAGGGGCCATCTCTATCCTTCATGCCTAAATACCCATATCATGAATAGTCCTCCTACCTCGAATTCGATGAAACTTGAATATTTGGATATGGGTTTCTCTCTTCTCCTTCGAAAAGCTTCCTAGGGGCTGCTCTTCTCTCCCATGCCTCTTTTCACAATTTTTTACATACTACCAAACCCTCCCAACTTTCTCCCTTAAATAAATAAAACTTAATTCCTATTTTATTTTAATTAATTCCCCTAAGCTCTCTATAATTCCATCCACTTCCTTAATTTCTTTAAAAATCTATTTTATTGCCCCAAAACTCATATTCTCATATTTTCTCTATTATTTAAATAAATAAATCTAATTAAATATAGTTACCACTAAAGAACAAATCTTACCATAAAACTCTATCCAAAATTCACTAACTTAAATAACTAAACTAAAAACACTCCAAAACTCGATTAAAAATAAATATAAAAAAATGGGAGTGTTAAAATGTAAACTCTTGTTGACATTCTAGTGTCCACTCAACGAGTGATAATTTCTTCAATAGTTTGTAGAATGGCAAGGCGAGTTGCGCCAATTTTGAGATAAACCTATTTAAAGTTGTTAGCATCCTGTTCAACTTTGTCACTTCCTTCTTTATTGTTTATGCCGTCATCCGGATGACTGTCTAACGTCACTACTACAAAATAGACCTTTCGTAGCACCAAATTTACAATGTTCTTCATGATAATCTTGGTAATAGTTTATTTTTGGGGTATTTTTTTTGTATTTACTAAAGTACGTGTCACAACGGTCATTTGTAACAACCATAGTGAAATGTTTGAATCCCAGCACCAACAATTTTCCATTTATTGTGATAATAAGAGGATTGACCTTGTATATCACCATACTTTTATAATCAACCATGGTGTAAGTTTAAAGCATTTCATCACGGTTCTTGTTGTCAACCGTGTTGAAAGTTGCTACTTATTTATATATATGCTAAATTATCTCTCGCGTCGCTACATAACTGTCATTTCTCTCAAGACAAAAACATAATAACTCTTTCACTCGTCTCTCTCAAAACTAAACCCTAACATCTTGTTCACTCGTCTCTGTCATATGGAAATCCCAAAATGAAACCATGACATCAAATCTTAGCCAATGGCTATTTACAGGTTTGTTTTCCCAATAGTTTTTGTTTCAAAATCTGTTTATGTATTATTGCTTATGTTTCAATAGCTTGTTTCATAATGTTTGAACTTTCTGCTTGTTTTTACTTTTAGGTAGGGATTTTTGTTTCAATAACGAGGACGAAGCTAAACTTAGCGTTGCAAACTTGTGTGAAAGATCCAGAATGACATCCATTCAAAATAAACACAAGTTTGCAGCGGTAACTTCAACTTCATCTTTTTTTTATTGTTGACACGCATTATGGGACATTTACGATACGTTTCTGAAACATTCTATGACTTGATATTATTGTTGTATCGTGTATGTTGTTTATGGTTTGTTGTTGATGAATGTTTTTTATAAATGTTGTTGTTAATGTTTGTTTAAAAGATGAGTTTATTATATCTTATGTGGTTTGAGTATTTTTTCAATCCCTTACCGAATGTATAACTCTTCAGATTGTATTAGAAAACTATAATATGATAGATAAAGTTATATTAGAAAGCAAGTACACATTCAATTCTTGACAATAATTCTTTAATCTGTTATTTTCATGTTGTTCTTTAACAGTTGGAACTTTATTTAATGATTGTAGTTCTTCAACAACCCCTCTCTCCACCTCTAATTTTGTTTACAAAGTAAATAATATTTTGCAAAATGAACTAGATGTGAATGTGTGGTTGAAGAACTCTTGTCAATCATTGAACGTGAACTTGTTCTTTCAATATAACTTAATTTTTCATATTATAATGTTCTAGTTTATATTGAAAGGTTATATGTTTAGTGAGCATTGGCGAAATAAGCATTCCACATAATTTATAATAAACTTAAGTGTATATATCACAACAGTTGTATAGCATAACCGTTGTTAAATATTATACATTAAAGTATGTCACAACGATTGTTTAAAATAATTGTTATGGTAGGCAGCGCGATACATATATACAATCACGGTCGCACGACCGTGGTGGAAAGCATCATACATACAATCACACCTTACCTCATAACGGCTGAACTAGCATGGTGGTATCTATTTACCAACCGTTTGTAGCGTACAATTTTTTTCGGTGATGCGACCACCTTATCACAATGGGATTTCCTCACCTCAATGGAAGGAACGTTGGGTGCTACTTTCTGATTTGTTATTTATCCCGTTAAGCTAGATGGGAAAGGGAAAGCTATCTAAAACTAACCTTTCACGCGATTGTTCAACTGAACAAACGTTTGACAGAGATTGGGGAGTCCGGGGTCAGGTTATATAATGGGGAATTGTCAATTACCCATCCTATACATGGTTATCCATGAGATGATAGTTTTAGGTTCTGCTTTGTACTTGATAGTGTTTGTCTGTAAAATGGGAAAGATTTTTCATTGTGGGATGTCTGAGAGAGAGATAGAGAGAGAGTTTTTGTTGTTTTCAGATTATTCGATGGTTTTGGGAAGGTACTGGACCTAAGGTTTTTGTTTAGTGTGCTCGCTAAGATTTCACAATCTTATGCCTACATATTCCTTGTTATGAAGTATAGGGAAATCAGAGCAATCGTAGTTCCTCCTATTCTAAGGAAGGAAAAGATGTTTGGTGTCTTGTTCAAAGCCCAAGATTGAAGCTAAAAGAGTATTTTGTGTCTTGTTTAAAGCCCAAGATTGACGCTAAAAGTTTTGATTGATAGAGAGAATTTTTCATCTCTAAAGGGAGATATCTCATCTGTTTATCACAAGTGTTTGGCTGATTTACAAAGGAGGATTACTTTAACTGGAATGCATGGATCCGGCAATGCCATAATTTCCTTTATGAGGGGATTTGTCCTGAAGGGGAAAACTTTAACTCAGTGTTTAGCAATACCATTTTTCCTTAGGAAGTTTTCATGCTAAGAGATGGACATTGGCTTGGATGTAAATAATCCAGAGGCTTGCCACTTACAACAAATAGATGAAAGAGTTTTAACCAGGATAGTGAGGGACTATAACTTGGATGTTTTGAATCAACAAGTGTGCCACTTACAGCAGTTATCTGGAATTAGAGTTTGTTTTGAATATCTGTTTTTGATGTATGATATACAGAGAAATGTCCTCCTGCAGAGAGATTTTTGATTTCCTTTTAGGGAATGTTGATTTTTGTGGGCCTTGATAAAGCCCAAGGTTGAAGCTAAAAGATTTATTGACTGACTCCACTGGGGAGATCATTATACAAAGCCTAAGAGGAGGCTAATGGATTGATTGACTCAACAAGAGAGTGTTTTATCTGTGTCTTGTACAAAGCCCAATATTGAGGATAAAAGAGAATTGGATCTTTTGGAAAAAAGGTTTTATCTATCTTGTACAAAGCCCAAGATTGAGGCTAAATAGGTTTGACTCCATTGGAGATTATCTATCTTGTACAAAGCCCAAGACTGAGGCTAAAAAGATTATGACTCTATTTTAGAGAATTTGTATATATGTCTTGTACAACGCCCAAGATTGAGGCTAAAATGATTATGACTCAGCTGAGGAGAGATTATACCTGTCTTGTACAAAGCCCGAGATTTAGGCTAAAAATTTGCTAGGGAATGATCATTATACAGAGCCTAAGAAGAGGCTGACGGTTGAGGAAGAATCAATATACAAAGCCTAAGAGGAGGCTGACTTCTGCTGAGGATAATTGAGATCCAAAGACAGGTCCAAAATTTAGGGAAAAATAACTCTTGATAAGGATTACAGAAGAGTTGAGATATCAGATACCTTGAGGTTCTGATAGAGGGTTCATTGATGATGATTCAACAGTAATTAGCCCTGACTGGGGAAAATTAAAGTGAGGGTTTAAAAATGAATTTTGTGGTGGTTTTTATCTTTGCTTAGAGATGTGAGAGTTTCTTTGAAATCCCAAAAGGGATGAGAATGTCCAAGTCTAATGGTATAAAGATGTTTTTCTTTGTATGATGCCCAAGAGGAGGCTGAAATGTTAAGGGATGAAGGTCAACCCTAAATTGGTTTGATATTTTGACACAGGAAGACTTCTCTATCAAAGGATGACTAGGTTATGTCCTATACCTTTAAGATTTCTTTTAGGTCCTTGTACTAAGCCCAAGAGAAGGCATAAGAACTTTTAAGAAGCCTGAGGGTCCTTGTACAAAGCCAAAGAGGAGGCTGGGGATGCTTTTAGGAAGCCTGTGGGTCCAAACTTAAGAAAGTTCAAGAAAGGTTTCACCGGGAATTAATCCTTTCTTTAGTGAACAATTCTAGAGTTTGAAGAAATTCAAGAGAAGTTTCACCGAGAATTAATCCTCTCTGGGGTGTCATACCCCAAATTTTGACCACTAAGACTCCTATCATTGTGCAAATCATCATCACAATATGGATGAACCATCATACCTCATTAGTCTCCCCAAAGATGGGTGAGCATCCACTACAGTCAAACTTAGGGTTTCAAGCCCTCTCAGAGCTCTTAGACAAAGGATCAATTAAGAAATGACATGATCTTCAACTTGTCTAAACCTCTCAAACATCCACAATGGGTCAGGAGGACTCCCACATCAGGAACCAAGCACAAGGTTGCAGCATTCTAAGTGGATTAAACCCCAGGATCACAAGTGTCACCAAATTTGGGTTTTGGTCGACCAGGGCCTCCAGATGGAAATTTTCCTCTGGGCATGAGCAAGGCTTCAAAGCACAACCTAAGATGCTCCAAGGGACATCATGAACCTAATCATCAAGTCAATTTTGCCTCAGGGGATGCATACAATAAAAATCAGGAATTAGGGTTTCTTGACCTAATTCACCCCTAAGTTGACTTTTGGGACAAAACATGAGCCAAGACCTCAAGAGAGGATTTGAGGGTCTCTAACACACTACATTGATCCATTTACAACAATGGATTGATCCATGAAACCTGATTCACAAGTTTCAAGTTCATCAGGATCACAATCCAAGCCTTGGGACATGATTCAATACACCCTATAATACCCTTGGAACATATCCATTAAGTTTGATTTAGGTCAAGGACTTGATTTCATAGAGGATCGCACAATTTGGAATTCATCTGGTAAAAAGTCAACTGTGCCCAAAAGTCAAAGTTTAACTTTTGATTTTTTGATCAAATATGATTCCCTAACCCTAAAATGATGTTAATGTGTGATTGGAATCATCATTCATCAATAAAAATCAAAGAAAGTGAGATAACTTGTAAAAGGGGTAACCATAAAAAACTTAGAAATTTTCTAAGTTATGGAACAAAGTGGCTAGGGTACCAACTTCCAAGGATCATAACTTGAGATCCAAGCAACCATTTTGGCTGATCCAAAGATGGATTTGTAGCTCTCATGGCATACTTTAAAAGTGTCAACTACACCTCATTCCAATTCATCATGTATTTTGAGTTATGGTTAGATCAAAATGGCTGAAAACATGAAATGTCACTTTTTCCAACACTTAGTGAAATTTTCACTAAGTCATCATTTGTTTCACTTTTTCCAAAATGTAGGGGCATATTTCACTTGGATCTAAAAAGTATCAAAACAAACTATGATCACACATATGTTTTATCATATGAGAGCTTTCCAAAATGGCCAAGAACTCCATCAAACTCAACCTGAGCTAAGAGTTATGACAGTGGCAACATGCCTTGCTGCAACTGTCATAACAAGGCAGATTTGTGCATTTTGCTCGATTTGGGCAATTTTTACAAAAATGACAAACAAGTATATCCATATGAACACCTCAGAGGGAGACCAAGGAGGGACAAACACTGATCCATCAGCCTCCCAAGTTCTTGGAACCAAAAGTAGCATGCCAAACCTAGAAATGCCTAAAAGAGGGAAAAGACTCCAATTTTGGTTTGGAGCATTTAATGGATGCACCAAGGTGGCATGGACTGAGGCCTTTCCAACTGAATTCAGTCAATATTTATCCAAGAACTAGGGAACCAGCAGCCTGTGCTCTAACCTCTAGTCAATGGCTAGAGGAGACTTGGATTCCTATTGATCAACATTTGCCAAACTTCTGCAGTAGTTGCCATTCCCTAATCCTTGCAAAACAAACTTGCTCTACTATAAATAGAGCTCATTTGTGATTAGTTTGAGTACACCAAAGCCATCAAACATATGCTTTCCTCAAAACCACCTTCTCACTTCCAAATTTGCCTTCCAAAGCAAGTCACTATCGGGTTTTGAGTTTGAGAGCAATTCCAACCAAACCAATCACACACACACACCTCATAAACATCATATAAAAGTGATCCAAACACTCACATAACATCTGGAACACGAAAATCACAAAATCACTAGCCAATTGCTCAAGGTCTTGACAGATTTGCAGCTGGGGTACCATCTCAAGTTCCAGATCATTTCCATTCATTCCAAGCATTCAGACACATCACTTGGCACCTATGGAAGTTGTGCAAATCATTGGAACTAGCTTGCAACACCTCTAACTCAAAACACGATCACCAGGTGCAAGAGGTAAGCATGAGCTCTTCTAACTCTATGATCCATGCATATTTTGCCACACAATAATTTGGCCATATGTTCATAATCATGCATAGAGTGTTTACCCTTAATCAATTGCTTTGTTTGAATCATGTATGGAATTTCTGAGCCTTCATGCAAATTTTAGGGTTCTTGAGGTTTCTCTTTGATTTCTTACTCCATGCTTAAAATAAATTAAATTAAAGACCATAGACATGATCGTGAGGTGAAAACGAGTAGATGGATATGTAGATTGCATGATATCATCAAGTATTCAGTGAGATTGGATAGAAAATGCAAATCTGCAGAAACAGAGGGTGGCGCGTGTTCTTGCCATGTTCTTGGCACCTTTTTTGAAAATTTGAATATTTGAATTTTGTGATTTTATTTAATTGATTAAAAAATTAATTTCTCTCTAGTTTTTAATGATTTTGAGTTGACTCTTTTTTTAATAATTCAAAAAAATGTTAAAATATTTTATTTTACCAAAAAATCCCAAAAATATTAATTAGTTCATATACTTGATATTTTTGCAAAGAATTAATATTTTATTTGTTTTTCAACATTTAAAATGTTTTTTCTCCTTTGATTTTCCAAACTTAATTGATTTCCAATCATTTTGTGGATATAAATATGATTTTTGAAACATTGATCCAAGATCACAATTTGTTTTCACACATGTTTAACAATTTTGATCATTTTAATTGATTTTTTATTCAATTAAAATATATTTTGAAAACAAATTAGGGTTTTGATTAATTCAACCCTCATCAAACTTTTTCAAACTCTCTGGGCCTCTAATAGAGTGTAAGACCCAATCCTTCTTTGAAACCAAAATATTTTGAGCCTCATTCATTGTATAAGACCCACGATGTTTTCAAAAATCTCTGTGCGATCGCCAGTTCAAAATAAAACACATTGAGCCTCTCCTTGAGCTGTAAGCCCCATCACTTGTACAAAAATAAAACTTTGGGCCTCTAATAGAGTGTAAGACCCAATACCCTTTTAACCAAAACCATTTGGGCCTCAGGTATTGAATAAGTCCCTCTGCGTTAAAAGAAAAATCTTGGTGTGATCGCCAGTTCAAAAACAAATCATCTGGGCCTACCCTCGTGTTATAAGCCCCATTCTTTTTCTTAAACTCACTCATGGGCCTCTAATAGAGTGTAAGACCAATCCCCTTGTACATAAAAGCTTATGGGCCTCATGTATTGTATAAGTCCCTCTGTACATTTTTTAAAACAGCAATGCGATCATCGTTAAAACTTGGGCCTCTCCTTGAGCTGTAAGCCCCAACAATCTTTTCAAAGCACTTTCCCCTTTAATTTAGAATCCAAATATATGTTGTTATCAAAACTTCCTTTAATTTCTTTGTTGAACACCTAACAAAATAGCATGGAAGCTCTACAACGGGTAAGTGTTTATCCGCTTTCATTTACCGCTTTCATATGTATGTAACTGTTTTGTGGGGCTGCTTCACTGTAAGTCTTCTTTCACATCCTTTTATATACTTGTCACAAATCCACTGTGTAATACTAGTATAGTTATTTAGAGTTTTCCCTGGCAACTACGTCTAGCACTAGGTAAAGCCTTGTTGGTCACTCTTAAATACAAATAAAACTAGATCCCCCGTCGGATTCCAGATACAGTTTTCCCTTCTCTTGGGGTTAAACAATAAGGAACAAATAGAAAGGCAGTATTCTCGGTGAACCTTTTCTCAGATTGTCACCCTTAGAAATTGTCAAAGAAACTCTAACTCCCCAGAGATGATCTTTTCTCTGTGAATGGCGTCTCTTGAGTTTCTTCCAAATCCTCGAACTTTCCTGCAATGATCTCTTCTCGGTGAATTACATTTTTTGAACTTCTCTTGGTTTGGGGACCCACAGGCTTCCTAAAAGCATCCTCGCCTCCTCTTGGGCATTGTACAAGGACCCTTCGGCTTCTTAGAAGTTCTCATGCCTTCTCTTGGGCTTAATACACGAACCCTGACGACCTCTTAAAGGTATAAGACAAAATTTAGTCATCCTTTGCTAGAGCAGTCTTTCCAGCGTCAAAACTCCGGCCATTTTAGGGTTGATACTTATCCCTTAATGCCTGCGCCTCCTCTTGGGCATTGTACAGAAGATAAAACGCTAGACTTGGACAGTCTAAACCTCTTGAGTCTCAAAGACGTTCTCAAGTTCCTTTCAAACATAGGAAAAAACATCGATCACTCTGGATCAATCTCCAGCAAAAACCCGGTCTCTCTCATGAGAGTTCCCCACACTTGGGCCCGCTTCCGAATCTCCAGAATCCACAGCGGTAAGACTGCCTCCTCTTGGGCTTTGTACAAATTATTCTCCCCAGCGGAGCTAACCTTTTCAGACTCTCTTGTTGAGTCAACAACTTTTAGTCTCCATCTTGGGCTTTGTACAAGACATATAAAAACTCACTCTCTTATTGAGTATAAAAGACTCTCTTATTGAGTCAATCTCTTTTTAGCCTCCATCTCGGGCTTCGTACGAGATAGAATAATTACTCTCTTGTTGAGTATAAAAGACTCTCTTGCTGACTCAACTCTTTTAGCCTCCGTCTTGGGCTTCATACAAGACACATATAAATCACTCTCTCGTTGAGTATAAAGGACTCACTTGTTGGGTCAACCTTTTTAGCCTCAATCTCGGGCTTCGTACGAGATAGAAAATCACTCTCTTGTTAAGTATAAAGGACTCTCTTGTTGAGTCAACCTTTTTAGCCTCAATCTTGGGCTTCGTACGAGACATCCAAGCACTCTCTTGTTGAGTATAAAAGACTCTCTTATTGAGTCAATCAAACCTTCAGACTCTCTTGTTGAGTCAACCACTTGTTCAAGACTCTTTTGTAGAGTCAACTCTTGTAGCCTCCGTCTTGGGCTCTGTACAAGACACATATAAACACTCTCTTGTTGAGTCAAACCGTTTCAGCCTCCATCTTGGGCTTTATACAAGATACATTCTCCCCAATGGAGTCAAAATCCCTTTTAGCCTCAATCTTGGGCTTTGTACAAGATAGAAAGAACATTTCCCTGGAAAAGTCAAACTTCTAGCCTCCTCTTAGGCTTTGTATAAAGAAAACCCCAGTTGAGTCAATCAACCTTTTAGCATCAAAGTTGTGCATTGCTCACCGCGTACAAAAATCAACAGCTCCTCCTTAGAGATGACAAAATCCCTCTCAATCTGGACCCCTTTAGCTTCACATCTTAGGCTTTGAACAAGATACAAACCCCTTTTAGCTTCACTTCTTGGGCTTTGAACAAGATACAAACAACCTTTAGCTTCATGTCTTGGGCTTTGAACAAGACACCAAAAACAACCTTTTTCCTCCCATAGAATAGGAGGAACTACGATCGCTCTGATTTCCCTGTTTCGGGAATACGTAGGCATAAGATTTCAAAAATCACAGCGAGCATACTAATCAAAAACCCAAAATCCCGTACCTTCATACATCAATCGAAAAGCATCCGACCTAACATCTTACAATAGCTTAGACACTGTTTTTTTTAACAAAATAACCTAAGAGAGACCCACAATCTTAATAGCATCTGTAAACCAATAGTCATCTGTTTAAACTCAGTATGCAAGCAGGGTTAATTGGAGACATCTATTTCCCTTCCTTAATCAACTTTAATAAGATAAAAAATGAATCGAACTGTAGTACCCCAAAGTGATAGTTCTTCGCAACCACCCAAAAAAGCGCGCTACAGAAAAATGGCGACTTCACTGGGAACTTAGAGATCTTGTTCTCTTCCCATCTCTTAGGTAGAAACCTTAAAAAAGTGCCACAGAAGAGTGGCGACCACAGTGGGAGACATTTCTTTCTTGCATCCCTAGGGGATGAAACCTGAAATTCAAAATGTCACATAAATGGTGACTCTGCTGGGGAGTCATTGTCTGTATAGGATCATAAGATTAGAGGTCTAGGACGATTAAGACAAATATATATACTGCTTTTCCTAATTGATATATGTGTTTATTTTTCTGCTAATGGGAATGCGTGTGATGCCGCATGTGGAAAGATTGAGTATACACCTAAGATAAGGGATGGCATTATATGGGTAATCTTACGGGGAGTGAATCCTAGTTAAGAGTCCCCGGTCGACCATCAAACTCAGTGGAGACTCCCTTTGTAGATGCATTGCCTATACGACTTTGGTTGTTGAAAGTAGTGTGGTCGATTGGGTTATCCGAGAAGCTGAGGTTTTTAGTAGACTGAAACCATTTTGTAGTGCGTAAGCTATCGAAAATAGATGTCACGTGATACTACCCTCATTTGAGATCACTCTAAGATACATCAGCTCGCTGGCGATCCGCTTGCTGTTGTTATCCTAAGAGGGGTCAATGATTTTGTGGACAGGTACAAAAATCACCAGTATAAACCTTTGGGGATGGGTAGAGCCTTGACTTCATGACACCGACCCTTTGACCCCATGTTTTTCCTATGTTTTTGTGTGTTGCATTCATGCATACATTCATTTAAAAAAACATTTAAACAAAGAAAAATCTTCTCTTCTAGTCTCTCTTTTTCAAATTAAACTAAGATAATGATTACAAATGTCAGATAAGGAGATTGCGCTAATGGATTTCGGTAGAAGTAAAACTCACAAGCACACCTTTAAGGTTCCAAAATTAGAGGATTTAAGAGGTATGCCGAGGATGATAACCAACTCTGAGGCTTTCAGAGCCAAGTATGGAGGACTACTGTCTCTGTTAAGGGTCCATGTAATTGAAGGAATCGTGTCCACACTAATCCAGTTCTACAATCCGGTCTATCACTGTTTTACATTCCCGAATTATCAGCTAGCACCAACACTGGAGGAGTACTCTCACCTGACTAATTTGCATATTACTGACCAGGCTCCCTTTTCTGGACTGGAAGAAATTCCAAAGGATCAAATCATTGCAAGAGCAATCTATTTGGATGAGTCAGAAGTCAGGACTCACATGACCACTAATGGTGGAATCCAGGGTTTGCCAGCCCAGTTCTTGACAAAGAAAGCTTTATACTTTGCTAGTATAGGGAACGTGGCCGCTTTCGAGAGCATCTTTGTTTTCCTCACCTACGGGTTATTTTTGTTTCCCAACATTGATAACTTTTTTGATATCAACGCCATTAAGATTTTTCTGATTGGAAACCCTGTACCGACCTTACTCGCAGAGAATCATGTCTCTTACCAACTCTGACATCGATTAGTACAATCGAATCTATGACGGGATCAGAATCATTGACCGTTGTGGAAATTTCCCAAATGTACCCCTTATAGGAACTAAGGGAGGAATCAATTATCATCCAGTTTTAGTTTGTCGTCAATTTGGGTACCCGATGAGGCATGTCCCGCGTAATGCTCATCTGGAAGGTCTTTTCTTCAAGGAAGGAGAAAATGATAGAGCACTAAAGACAAAAATAGTGCATGCTTGGAAACATGTTCATAGGAAAGGAAGAGAGTCTCTAGGAAAACCAGAATGTGTCTCGGTGGAGCCTTATCTCCACTGGGTACAAACTAGAGCTCTCAAGCTGAGGATGCATTACCCTCGTCAGGAAGTTCTTCCGTCAAGGGACCGTGTCCTTTACTTTATGTCTGAGACGAAAAAACTTCAGGTTACTCTCAACAAAGTTCAGCAGGAGAAGAGGTCTTGGAGGAACAAGTACCGTATTCTCAATGTGGAGTGTAAGAAAATACAGCAACTGTTAAAAGAAAAAGATGCTCTGATTGAGATTTTAGAGCAACATGCTGTAGAAAATCAGGATGACTAAGGGAATTTGCTCACTCCTTTCACTTGGCAAAGGAATGACAACTCGGCAACAACCCAAGAGCCCCAGTCAAAGAAAAGGAAAGTACCAGAACGAGCACCTGAGCTCGCTTCAGAAAGGACGCATGACCCATAAGTTTAGTTGGTTTTTAGAGCACTTTGTAAATTACTGTATTTCCATTTCTGCAATCTTTGAATTCAATAAAACGTGGTTTCCCCACTATTTGATATTTGCAATCTAATTGTCGAAGTTTACTTTGAATAAACGGAACGTAATTAATATAATCATTGCATATCATTCATCATTCCCGCGTAACGCATTCTTCTTACTTACGAATCTCACGTTTGCGTCTCGATTCTAGAGTCAAACTGTCTCATTCGTACAATACTCGGGCCAATCGTCAGAAAAAGATGGATGATCTCGAGGAAGAGAACAGAGGGTTAAGGGAAGAGATCGACACTCTGAAAGAAGATCTGAGAAAGCTTCATAACGACATGCAAGCTTTAGTAGAATCTCAGATACAACAACAAATGATTGTGATCTCAGAGATCACATCAATGCCCATAGTGGAAAAGTATGATCCTAGGTACAAAATTCCGAAAGATTGTCCCTGGGGCATGCATATTAACTATATCCCAGAAGGATATATTCCTCCAATCACTAAAGATCCAGAAACTTCAGCAGGAGCCGCTGGGCCTGAAGGTTACAAACTTCGGGAAAGCGAAGATGCCAGGGGCATGACCGCAACTCCTGAAGGTTATAAACTTCGGGAGGCACCGAGAGTCTCGGCCAAAATGACTATACCACCACCCGTGGTACTCACTGTCCCGGAAGGACAGATTCCACAGATACCTTCTGGTGGAAAAGAAAGTATGTTCGACAGAATGAATAAGTTCCAGGAACAATTCCTGGAGATGCAGAAAGAACTGCAAGCCCTTTGCGGTCAGGATCTATTCGGAAAGGACGCCGCAGACCTTTGTTTGGTCCCCAATGTGAAAGTTCCGCACAAGTTCCAGGTACCCAATTTTGAAAAATACAAGGGTAACTCTTGCCCTCAGAGCCATCTGGTGATGCACGCTCGGCGAATGTCTGCTCAGACAAAAAACTAAGAGCTACTGATCCACTATTTTCAAGATAGTTTAACCGGTGCCGCATTAAAATGGTACATGGGTTTAAACCGCACTAAGATCGGCACTTTCAGAGATCTTGGCGCTGCCTTCGTTTAACAATATAAGTATAACCTGGACATGGCACCAGACAGAGATCAACTCAGATCGATGTCACAGAAGGACAAGGAAACCTTTAAGGAGTACGCTCAAACATGGCGTGAAACTGCCGCCCAGATTTATCCACCTCTTGAGGAAAAAGAGGTGACAAAGATCTTTTTGAAAACCTTAAGCTCATTTTACTATGACAGAATGGTTTCCAGTGCGCCTAGTGACTTCACTAAGATGGTGGGCATGGGAGTTCGTCTTGAGGAAGCAGTCCGAGAAGGACGTTTAGTTAAAGACGCTGGATCATCAAGTAGTACAAAACGATACGGTAGTGCTCTCCCTAAGAAAAAAGGGCAAGATATTGGCAATATCTCTCTCGGAAGGCAAAGGCGACGATATCAACCAGTAGCAGCTATGACTCCTGCTATCAACCCTGCGCCTGTTCCTACGTATCAACATCAGGTTGCGCAAAGCCAACCGATTCAATAGCAATATCAGCAAAGGACACAACAACCTCTTCAGCAAGCTCATCCTCCGTACAACAACAACCGTACAATGTGACCACCAGGGTTCGACCCTATACCGGTGTTGTACGCAGAACTGTTTTCATTACTACTGTTCAAGGGGCATGTCCACACCAGGTCTCCTCTTATAGTACTAGAAAATCTGCCTTTCTAGTTCAAAGCGGATCAAACTTGCCTTTACCATCAAGGAGGACCAGGGCATAACATAGAAAACTGTCCCAGTTTCAAATCCAATGTGCAAAAGCGTGTTAGGAACAGGGTCTTATCTTTCAAAGATACAAATCCGAACGTCCTCACGAACCTGCTGCCTCAACACGAGAAAGCTGCAGTAAATTTGATAGAAGGAGAGTCTAGCAACAGCTATCAAATTCATGATGTACTCTTATTGAGGGCCAACTTGGTCAAGATGCATTGTAGACAGAGTGGATACAGCCATGTGCCACCTCATAACTATCACCAGTGTGATATCTGCTCTAAGAACAATCAAGGATGTTCTGTGGTGCAATCAGCTCTATAGGAACAATTAGATCTCTGATGGATCCAAGAGCACCGAGTTCGTGGGGTCAACATGACTTATATGAATTCCAACATCATTCAAAACCATGACATCCGTGCGATGAATGTCAACTTGGTGGCAATGTACTCAAGGCAAAGCTAACATCATAATCTGCCACGGCATGATTACAATTCATGTCTGACTTGCTCGGTAAACAAACAAGGATGCTCTTTCATACAAGAGGCCCTCCAGCGTCAGATGGATCTTGGATGGATTCAGGATTACCGTGATGGAAATCAGTATCAAGTGAATATGATTCAAATCTTCGATATTTGCTTGATGAATACCAGCTTGGTGGAGTTACACGCTACACAAGTCCAGTTCGGTTTTCTGACTTCGCATAATTATCATAACTGTAAAGTGTGTCGTGAGAGTGACCAAGGATGTGCTCTCGTCCAAAGAACTTTACAACACTTGTTGAACCATTGGTGGCTTCCGATTTATATGGATGAAGACACGCAACAAATCAGTGTGCTTAATGGGAACCCTACTCGACATCAAAGTCAGGATGTCCAATCTCTGGACACTGATCTAGTGAGGTTACACTGCATTCAAAGCGGATGAGGCCAGGTGCCATTTGTCGTAACCCAAGATTTGACCTCCCTCTTTTGCCTTTTGCATAAGCATGCACATTCGTATCCTTAGCATACACATCCGCACTTTTCTCTGTGTGTTTCTTGTTGCTGGATATTCAGGTTTTCCAAGCCCGATTAATCGCATCCTCTCAAGATTATTTCATCGTCAAAACAAGCTTAAAATAAAGGTTTCTATGCTCACTCATCAAATCAAGAGGTAGAAAATCAGAACCAAGACTCCAGTATCACTTCCTAAGCAATTTGGGCAAAAATTGACTGAAGTAACCGGTTAACTCCTGGTGAGTAACTAGTTACTCTGTGGAAATTTGCAGTTCCTGCTGCATTTTTGGGACAGCAGCCATGCACTCTCTTTGGTCATTGATTCTACTTGATTCTAGCAGTGTGTGGAATATTTTAGACATCTCTAGACATTTCAAGACAGTCCAAGTGCATTTATTCCAATGCTTCACTCTAATTCAAGTGTACCATGTTCCTTGTTTTCCAAGTAATGTGAATCCTTGGATGTTGGAGTTCACCTTGAGATTGGCACCGAGTTGGGTCTAACTAACCGAGTTAACCACCTTGACTCAGTGAGTCAAGTGTAACTAACTCCAACCCTAACTCCAAACCTCCCAAAGCTAAGTCCAAAGCTAGCTCCAAACCTCTCATATTCCAAACCTAAAGTCTATATAAACTCACCTTCACTCATTTTCAAGGACCTTCAACCATTTTTGCACAATTCACTCTCAATTCTCTCACATTCTCTCTGATTTTTCTACTACATCTTCATCTTCATCCCAATAATCTTCCAAAACCTCACCAAAGCTCATTTCTACTTTGAAGGATAATCACTTTTACATCAAAAGTGATTATTTCTTGAGCTCAACCTTCATTAATTTTGCAATTCTACTTGAATTTCTGAAGTTATTTCAGTTTATGGAATTATCTCAAGTATTTGCTTCAACATTCAACGGTTCGAATTCGTATTTTGGACCTTTATCTTATTTTGCTCGATTTCGACACGTTTCGTCACCAAATTGAAGATTCCTCTGGTTTTCTTTAATTTTCTGCATCAAGGACACTTTGCAACAATTAACAAGGCACATCTCCGCCTTATAGGTTGGTAGATCCATCTTTGCTAACTGTTTCGATCGTTTTCGCGCATTTACGATGTAATTTCAATCCTTTTCGGTTCGATTTGTTATGCATTTGCTTGATCTTTAGTCTCCATGATTGTTGCTTGTGATGTATGTTAATTACACTTACATGATATAATTTTCGTGCAAAAATTCTTGATCTAGCATGGATTGGTAGGTATAAGTGATTAAGTGCTGAAAATCACTTTTGGAAAGCTGTTTTTTCTGTTATTTTTGCCACTGTCACAGTGGTAACCGGTTAACACATGGTGAGTAACCGGTTACTCAGTGCAATTTTCACCAAAATACGCAAGTTTTAAGCAAGTAATCGGTTAACGCGTGGTGAGTAACCGGTTACCACTGTACATAATGGCCGTTTTCTTGCATTTTCAAATGTGTTTGCTATGTTTTCTTCCTTTTAACTTCCATTGATTGTCATGCTTGATTTTATGGATGTTTTAAATGTCATTTAACTTCTGGTTGAGGCATATTCATGAACTTTTGTTGCACACTTTCAATTATTCAAATTTTCCATGTTTTGGCATCATGTGAATATAATCATTCTTGCATTTCTCTTTGATCACCATAGCATGACTTTGTGTTGCATATTTGTTAGTCATTTGGTATTGTTTTGTACTCCCTTCCTTGGTTTTACATTAAGTTTCATTCTTCATGGATGAGATTAATTTTGTATAATCAATAATTCCCCCTTTTGCCTTAATGATTTTTCATCCCCTTTGGAAAATTAATGGCATGGCTTTCCCTTTGGTTAATTGATCGAAACCATGTTTCGATTAGTTGATCTTCCCATTTCCTCTCTTTAGGCTTCCTTTAGAGCTTTCTCTCTTGATCCCCCGTGGAGTTGGAGTTCCGCGCTACGCCTTGCATCGGAGCACTGTATAAATTAAAGATGTTACGATGTCCGTTTCTCCACGCAGGAGCACTATATAAATTGGAGTTGTTACGCTGTCCGTTTCTCCACGCAGGAGCACTGTACAAATTGGAGTTGTTACGTTGTCTGTTTTAATTTCCGCACTATACTTTGAGTGCTAGAGAATGAATGAGGAGGGAGTTGTCTTACCCTCATTCTGATTATTTCTTGGGTAAGGGCGTTGGCCCTCTCGCCGAGAATAGTCACCTCTATCCTTAAACAGTAGTGTCCTCCATCCCCGATTGAGTTGATCCCTGATCACTTTTATCTTTTTCAATCTCTCTTTTGATCAATCACCATTTCTCTTGGTTAAAGATCATTGTCTTTTGGGTTAGCACCCAACTCTTACCCTACTCTTTTCTTGCAATCATTGTTCTTTTGATTCCCCTAGAGAGTGTTTTTCCTCTTTCTTCGGTTAAACACAGTTTTTATGTTAAATACCAAAACCCCTGCGGAGTTCGCGACCTTCTTTTGGTTCTTCTCCCTTTATTTGGTTAATCACTGCCTGTCAGTTAAAACACCAATGTTTGCTTTTTTCTTCAGTTAACCACAGCCCGTCTATTAAAATACTGAGTTTCCTCGGGTTAATCACCTTCTCTCGGTTAATCACCCTTTTTCTTCAGTTAACCACAGTCCGTCTGTTAAAATACTGAATCCCTTTTTTAGAGTTAATCACCTCCCTTTGGTTAATCACTCATTTTGCTCGGTTAATCACAGTTCTCCTGTTAAAACCGAACCCCGCAGTTGGCAACCTTTATTGGTTTGAATACTTGCACCCTTGGGCTAGTAACCTCTTTTAGTTAAATACCCTTTCTTCGTTGGTCAAGTGTTGTTTGTTCAGTCAATACCAACACCCCTTTTGGGTTACGACCTTTGATCGGTCCTACACCCGCTCTTCTGGTTAATCACAGTTTTCTCTGTTAAAACTAATGCTTCTCTATGCCCACAGAGTTGAAATCCTTGTTTCTTCGGTTAACCACTGTTTATCAGTTAACATACTGATGTCCCCTCCGAGTCAAACACCTTCTCTTGGTTCAACACTTTCTCTCTTGGATTATCACAGTCCGTCTGTTGACACCAGCCTCTTTTCCCCGCCAGGGTCTTATTTTCTTTCTTCGGTTAACCACTGCCGGCCAGTTAATACACCGGGTCTCCCTTTTCTCTTGGTTTTCACCACTATCCCTTTATTTGGATCCCCAGCGGATTCTTTTCTATACCCTTTGCTCTTACTTTCTTGGTTTCGACACCAATTTCTTTCTGTTATCCCCAGCGGAGTTTCTTCCCTTCTTGGTTTTGACACCATTCTCCTCCTAGTCTCTTGTGCAATCGCTCTTACTGCGTGGTCTTCCCCAGTAGAGTTTTTCTTTCACTCTTGCTCTTGGTTTTGACACCACTTCTTTTGTTTTCCTGTTTCTTTCTTGTTTTGTTTTCCGTTCAATTCCCCGGACTATGGAAGCTCTGATTTTACATTCGTTCGAATGTCAGATACGTAGGCACGAGACGCGATGTCTTGGCGAGCACACTTCCATCCTTCTTTCCTTCTCCCTTTCTTCCTTCTTTTCTGTCCCCTGGTTCCATGAACTACGACGCTCTGATTTCCTCATTTGCACTATGAGGGTACGTAGGCACAAGGGCCACAATCCTCCGCGAGCACTTTCTTTCTTTTCTTTCTTTTTCCCCTTTCTCTCCCGCTCCTCCTTCTCTTAGCTAGAAGCCTTTAGATAGATAACCCATCCAATCCTAGAAGCAAGATAAATGGTTCCCGTCGAGTACGAAGGATGCGTTAAGTGCTAGTACCTTCCTTTCGCATAACCGACCCCCTGTTCCTGTTTCTCTTCCCCTTGGGTTTTATCGATATTTTCCCTGTCCTTAGGACTGAATAAAGTTCGGTGGCGACTCTGTTGTTATCTTTGAGTGTAGGATTCACTCAGGATGTAAACCAGCCATCTTCAGCTAGAGACTCTGCTGGGGACAAATTGACCTCTTGCTGGTCCATCCCTTGAGGGGTTTAGCCTAGTTTTGTTTCCTTTCTTGCTTGTTTGGGTGTTTATCTTTTGTGCTTTACTCATTTTATTTTACTTGCTTTAGATTTCTAGTTATTTACTGCTTTTATTTACTGCTTTAAATATTCATATGCTGTATATTCTGGATGGCTGCTATTTTCTTTGCTGTTGTCGGTTGGGTTGCTACTTGAGAGATAAGCCCACTATCCAGGCTTGAGCATACACATAGGTATTAGCGTGGGCAGGCGTGACGCTCCCGTGATGCTAGCCACGTCGGGTGTTCAAGAGACCTACAGCCAGATGATGTTCTATTGGGAGATATCTGCTACTGTATGTTGATACAGGCCAGTAGTTATTCTCCTGAGGAGCTGTCGACTCTGGTGACGAGTCCCGAGGACTCAGTTGTGGCACTCTTCCCAAGGAGCGATAATGGCAGACCAGAAATGGAAAACCCATTATGCTTCATGATCCGAGGACCCAAAGCAGGGAACTTGCCATAGGACATTTTTTTTGGGGAAATCAGTGGACGACCTCTTTGTTTGGTGATAGTATTGTACCCCGAGGGATGAATGTACTATTGCTTCTCAAATCGAGAATCCAAAACTGAGAATCCCGCTTTCTATGTCATACCTGTGAGGGGGATATTGGGTTTTTCTGCAGGAAACCAAGACTCTTCCAACCTTTGTTCTTCATTGCGTCAGATCTCGCACCAACACAACACTACCTTTGCAGATGTTCAGATTTAACTATTCAGACTATGATGGCTTGTTGATTATGGTGTTGCATATCATCTCATCATGTCAAATTAATTTTTGCATAAGCATTTTAAAACTTTATTTTTGCATGCATATCATACATTCATTTGCACAAATATGCACGTCCCTTCATCTGAACTGTTGCTCATCCTTGTCCGCATTCCTTGTAGCAAGACGACGACTCGACATCGGTATTTCACTCGCTCAAGAAAATCCAGGATCATGGCTGACTTTGAAGCTGAGAACGCTGCTTATAAGGAAACTCTGGCTCAATTCCAAGGTCGGATGGTTCAGTTCCAGACGAACATGGATGTCATCATGGAACTCCTTCGTGCTTAGAGGGACGCCGTTGCTGCTGCCACTGTTATTGCAACCCCTACTGATGCAACTATTGTCACTCCTGTTGTGATTGTTCCTCCTGTTGTTACGGATACTCCTGCTGTTGTTGTTCCTTCTCCTGATATGGTTGAGGTACCAGTTGAGCCTGTGAATCATCCTGTTGTTCAACCCGGTTTAAACCAGATGCCCGCTGGTTTTCCTTGGGGCATGCCTCCAAATTACACTCCTTATATTGCAAATAATGGTAGTGCCTTCATGCCATATCAACCTTTTGTTGCGCACATGTCTATTGGGAATGTTGCCGCATATCCATGGGTCGTGCCTATTCCCGTCCCACCTCCAGTGTTGAATGATGATCCTGAGAATCTTAAGGTTCGAACTCATCAAACTTCTGGGTTGGCTGACGCTGAAACTCTTGACGAAGAAGAGCATGTGTATAGAGGTCCTCCTATTCAAGTTTCGGTTTCATCTCAAGCTGCTCAACCTGCTGTTCAGAATGTTCATCCTGGGATATTCTATCCTGGGGCATCTTCCTCAGCTGCTGGGGTACCTCCTCCGAATTATCTGTATGGTGTTCCGATGGGTCAGAATGCTGGTCAGATGATTAATCCAGGTTTGGTATATCCTTCTCAGTTTGCTACTCCGCAAGTGAATGCTCCTGCCGCTTCTCAGCTACCAAATCCTCAGATTCTTGTCAAACATGTTAATCAAAGTATATCTGTTGACTACAAGTTGTTAGAAGACCGTATCAGAGCTATTGAAGGGTTTTTTGCTTTTGGCTTGGAAGCCAAAGATTTGTGTCTGGTTCTAAATGTTGTGCTGCCACAGAAATTCAAGATACCTGATTTGCCAAAGTATAAAGGTTTAAGCTGCCCGCGTAGTCACATCACTATGTACTGTAGGAAGATGGCATCCCATATTGATAATGATGAATTGCTCGTTCATTGTTTTCAAGATAGTTTGTCTGGGGCTTCATTGGATTGGTACATGGGCCTGGAGCGCAGTAAAATCCGTACTTGGAGGGATCTATCTAAAGTGTTCGTGAAACAATACAAATATAACCTTGATCTAGTGCCAACTAGATTGCAATTGTAGAATCAATCTCTGCACTCAGCTGAAACATTCAAGGAGTATGCACAAAGATGGCGTGAGATGGCATCTCGTGTGCGACCGGCTCTCTCTGACAATGAGCTGGTTGACATCTTTATGGGTACTTACAAGGATCTTACTACGAGAAAATGGTGGGTAGTTCTTCGTCGAACTTCTCTGATGTTGTAACGATTGGTGAACGGATTGAAAACGATTTAAATACTGGAAAGATTCCTAGAGCTGCTTCCCAGCAGCCGACCACTCTGAAATCTCATAACAGTCAGTCCAAGAAAAAGGATGGTGAAGCCAACGCTGTGACAGCTCAAGTTTCTCCTCACTATCAAGCTCCCATGGCTCCCATGCTGTATTATCTAGGGGTGGCAAACGGGCATGCCCGCCCCGTTTATGCCCGCCCCGCAAATGCCCTAAAAAAAATGGGGCGGGGCAGGGCGGTCATAGTTGATGATGCGGGCCTAAAACCTATGCCCACCCCGCAAAAACGTGAGGGCGGGGCAGAGAAAGCCCGCGGGCACTGCACCTTTTAAGCCTAAAAATGAAAATTTTTATGTAAATGCTCATGCCCGCAAAAGCCCGCGAAGAAAATGGGGCGGGGCGGGGCGGACACATTAGAGGGTGAGAGCCTAAACCTTTGGCCCACCCCGCACTAAAGTGTGGGTAAAACGGGCATGCCCAACAGGCCGGGCCCGTTTTGCCACCCCTAGTATTATCCATATCCATACATTGCTCCTGTACAGTATCAACAACCTCCATATCAGTATCATCCACAACAACCAGTTCAGAATGCTCAGAATTAGCAACAGACTCAACAGAACAAAAATCAGCAGAATCAGAACAATCAGAACAACAACAATTAAGGAAACCGTAAGCGTCCGAATTTCGACAGAATTCCGGTGTCATACACAGAATTGTTTCCATACTTTGTTCACCAAGGGGAAATTATCCCCAAGCAGATTGCGCCTGCAATTGCTCCATTTGGCCCGAAGCATAATCCAAATGCGTCATGTGTTTTTCATGCTGGATACATAGGACATGCAACAGAAGACTGTTTTGCTTTCAAAACTAAAGTTCAGGAACTCATTGATAAAAAGGTTCTGACTTTCGCCAAGGAAGGGCCTAACATTCAGAATAATCCATTGCCGAATCACGGTGGACCTACAGTTAACATGATTGGGGATAGTTCAAGGGCTGAATTGATCACGGATGTCGACGAGGTAAAGACTCCGATGGTTGTGGTTTTCAAGAAGTTGAATGAACACGGGCTGTTGAAAGGATTGCATGGTAATTGTCAGATTTATGACGATAATCCTAACCAGTATCAAAGGATGAAGGGCTGTGTTCAGATTCTGATGAACCGTGGCGAAGTGCAATTTGCCAGATCTAAACCTGTTGAGGAAGTTGCTGCCATTGAGCCGTTCACCATTGTCTATAGGAAGGTTCCAGTTGAATTCCCTAAGCAGAAGAAGGTGTAACCCATCGTTGTTTATCCGCCGAAGTCGTTTCCGTATCAGAATTCTAAGGAGGTACCTTGTAAGTATGGGTCTACCATATTTTCTGGAAGTCAAGAGACGAGGTTCGCCGAATCTGAGATCGTAAATGTTACAGCCGGTGGAGGTATGACTCGTAGTGGACGAGTGTTCACTCCGAAGGTCACTACAAAGCCTGTGCAAATTCCAACCGTTGTTCATCCCAAGGAGACACCTGCATCTGCAACCCCTGTTGTTCAACAAAGGGCATCATCTACGGCCATTCCAGTACCGACTATCCCGTCCCAGGATGTTTCAAAGAACAAAGAGGCCCTTGATGATCAAGAATTCCTTAAGTTAATCAAGAAAAGTGACTTTAAGATTGTGGATCAGCTGGGTCAGACTCCCTCGAGGATCTCAATTTTGTCCTTACTTATGAGTTCGCTTGCGCAAAGATCAGCTTTGTTGAAAGTCTTGAATAGTGCCCATGTCATGCAAGATATATCTGTCGTCGAGTTTGATGATGTAGTGGCCAACATAACTGCAAGTCGGTATTTGGGCTTTAATGAATCAGAATTGCCTCCTGAAGGAACTGGCCACAATAAAGCGCTGCACATATCTATAACCTGCACAGACATCCTGTTATCTCGTGTTCTAGTGGATACCAGTTCTTCCCTCAATGTGATGCCCAAGGGCACATTGAGTCAATTACTGGTGGAAGGAAATGAGATGAGACCAAGTGCCTTAGTTGTCAGAGCCTTTGACGGGTCTCGAAGGCAATTTATTGGAGAAGTGGACTTACCCATCAAATTTGGGCCGCATTTGTTCACCATTACCTTCCAAGTGATGGATATCAATCCTGCATACAGTTGCCTACTGGGTCATCCATGGATTCACGCCACAGGGGCAATTACCTCCACTTTGCATCAGAAGTTGAAGTTCATGTTTGATGATCAGCTCGTCATCGTATATGGTGAAGAGGATCTGATTGTTAGAGAGTTATCATCTTTTCGATATGTCGAAACCAAAGAAGGTATAGCTGAGGTGCCGTTGCAGTGTCTCGAGTTCGAAGATGTCAGCTCTGCTTCATCTAGTCAAAGTAGATCACCACAATTGACTTTAGCGTCTACTAAAAGTGCTAATGAGACTATCCAGAAAGGTGCTTTGTCCGGTTGGGGGCATGTGATTGATGTGGTTGAGAAGCATAATCGTTTTGGATTGGGTTATCGTCTTGGTCGTCAATCTAGTTCCTCTGGTCAAAGGCAGCGCAATTTAATCAAGTTCCATAGCACGAGTTTCCAGCAAGGTGACATCGTGGCAGCTACTGATGATGTTGGTCCCAGTAATCATACTTCAAGCTTTATGCGCAAGTGTCCGCCGGGTTTCAAGCTCAACAATTGGACATCTACCGTGATTCCTGTGGTTTTCCCATATAACATGTAATGCATTTTGCTTTCTCATTCACTCGTCCTCACCCGAGACGAGTGGATAGCTTGCAAAGGGCCTCACGTTTTTGCAATATTATGTGATCAATAAATAAAAGTTTTTTGCATTCAAAATCATGCTCCATTTTCTTTCTTTATTTTACTTTTTCATAAACAAATGGTAAAAGTTTATTTTTCTTTTCACTTTTCAAAATAGCTCATTCTATTCATAAACATGCAGAAATAATAAAAGCATTGATAACAACATGGCAAACATCCATTGTAATTCTGGAATTCCAATTAACCAAGCCGAAGAGGATGGTGAGAAAGATTGTGAATTACAGGCTGAACTAGCAAGGATCCTTAAGCACGAGCGTAGAGAGATTCAGCCACACAAAGAGCCAATGGAAGTTGTCAATCTTGGTACTAATGAGGTCAGAAGAGAAGTCAAGGTTGGCGCATCCCTCGTAAAGCATTTACACTCCTAGTTGGTCAAGTTGTTGAAAGAGTATGTTGATATCTTCGCCTGGTCCTATCAAGATATGCCTGGGTTGGATACCAACATCGTCGAACATCACTTACCACTTAAGCCCGAATGTCCTCTTGTCAAGCAGAAACTCAAAAGGACCAGACCCGACATGGCACTCAAAATCAGAGAAGAGGTAAAGAAACAGCTTGATGCTGGGTTCCTAGCCACTTTCGAATATCCTGAATGGATTGCCAACATCGTCCCGGTTCCTAAAAAAGATGGTAAAGTCAGAATGTGTGTGGATTATCGAGATCTCAACAAGGCAAGCCCGAAGGATGATTTTCCTTTGCCTCATATTGATGTCTTGGTAGACAATATAGCGCAGTTCTCTGTCTTTTCCTTTATGGGCGGTTTCTCAGGATATAATCAGATCAAGATGTCCCCGGCTGATATGGAGAAGACTACTTTCATAACGTCGTGGGATACATATTGCTACAAGGTCATGCCATTCGGTCTAAAGATTGCAGGGGCAACATACCAACGTGCCATGACAACCCTCTTTCACGATATGATTCATAAAGAGATTGAGGTTTACATGGACAATATGATTGCCAAGTCCAAAACTGAGGATGATCACCTGGTTCATCTGAAGAAACTGTTTGACAGACTTCAGAAGTTTAGATTGCGGTTGAATCCTGCGAAGTGCAACTCCGGAGTTCGATCTAGTAAACTGTTGGGCTTTATTGTGAGTCAGAAGGGCATTGAAGTTGATCCTGATAAGGTTCGGGTAATTCAGAACATGCCGCCTCCCAAAACAGAAAAAGAAGTCCGTGGCTTTCTGGGCATACTCAATTACATTTCAAGGTTCATTTCCCATTTGACGGATACCTGTGAACCAATGTTCAAATTACTTAGAAAAAATCAATCGGTTGAATGGAACAATGATTGTCAAGAAGCATTTGACAAAATAAAACAATACTTGCAAGAACCACCGATCTTAGTACCACCGGTTCCTGGTAGGCCTTTAATCATGTATCTCACCGTTCTTAATGAATCAATAGGATGTGTATTGGGTCAACACGATGACACTGGCAGAAAAGAGCATGCAATATACTATCTGAGCAAGAAGTTCACTGATTGTGGGACCAGATACTCACTCTTAGAGAAAACTTGTTGTGCTCTGGTCTGGGCTGCTCGACGCCTACGATAATACATGATTTGCCATACTACTTTGTTGATATCCAAAATGGATCCGATAAAGTATATATTTGAAAAGCCTCCTGCCTCTGGAAGGATTGCTCGGTGGCAGATGTTGTTAACCAAATATGATATCCAACATGTGACCCAGAAAGCAATAAAAGGGAGTGTCTTGTCTGACTACCTTGCCCATCAACCTGTAGAGGGTTATCAACAGATGAAGTTTACTTTCCCGATGAGGATGTTCTGTTCATCAGAGATTATGAGACTCCAGACTCTGACATAGGACCCGAACCAGGGGCGGAATGGACACTCGTGTTCGATGGTGCCTCAAATTCTGAAGGTCGTGGAATCGGTGCTATACTCATCTCTCCAACAGGTTTTCACCTTCCCTTCACTGCTAGATTATGCTTCGCATGCACCAACAATATGGCTGAATACGAAGCATGCATCTGCGGTATTGAAGCGGCTATCGACAAGAGAATCAAGATTCTTGAGGTCTATGGAGATTCTACCTTGGTCATCGGTCAAGTCAGGGGGAATAGATGTCTCTAATTAACTCTGCTTGCATACTGAGTTTAAACAGATGACTTTGCATGGTTGTGAATCACTATCGCTTTGGGGTACCACAACTCGATTCATTTTTTATCCTATTGAAGCTGATAAAGGAAGGGAAATAGATGTCTCCAATTAACTCTGATTACTGTGCTCGCTAAGATTTTTCAATCTTATGCCTACGTATTCCCGTTTAACGAAACAGGGAAATCAGAGCGATCGTAGTTCCTCCTATTCTATGGGAGAAAAAAGGGTTGTTTTGGTGTCTTGTTCAAAGCCCAAGACATGAAGCTAAAGGGGTGATTTGTATCTTGTTCAGAGCCTAAGATGTGAAGCTGAAGGGTTTATTTGTATCTTGTTCGAAGCCCAAGATGTGAAGCTAAAGGGTTTTGACTTTAGAGAGAATTTGTCATCTCTAAAGGGGATACTTAGTTTGTTTGTCACAACTATTGCGTGACTGGTTATAAAGGAGAATTACTTTAACTGGGATATGTGAATCCAGCAATGCCATAATTTCCTTTATAGGGGATTTTTAACCTGAAGGAGAAGACTTTAACTCAGTGTAGAGTAATGCCATATTTCCTTAGGAATTCCTCATGCTAAAAGAGGGACAATGGCATGGATGTAAATAATCCAGAGGCTTGCCGCTTACAGCAATTAGATGGGAAAAAAGGAGTTATTGATGTTTGTATACTGTGAACGAGGCACAAATTTTGATGCTAAAAGGTTGATTGACTCAACCGGGGTTTCCTTATACAAAGCCTAAGAGGAGGTTAGTGACCTAACAAGAGGGTGCTTTTATGTGTCTCGTACAAAGCCCGAGAGAGAGGCTAAAAGGGTTGACTCAACAAGAGAGTGCTTTTGTATCTCGTAGAAAGCCCGAGATGGAGGCTAAAAGGTTTAACTCAACAAGAGAGTGCTTTTGTATCTCGTATGAAGCCTGAGATGGAGGCTAAAAGGTTTGACTCAACAAGAGAGTCTTTTATACTCAACAAGAGAGTGTTTTGGTATTTCGTACGAAGCCCGAGATAGAGGCTGAAAGGGATTGACTCAACAAGAGAGTCTTTTATACTCAACAAGAGAGTGCTTTTTGTATCTCATACGAAGCCCAAGATGGAGGCTTAAAGGGTTTGACTCAACAAGAGAGTCTTTTATACTCAACAAGAGAGTGTTTTTATATGTGTCTTGTACGAAGCCCAAGACGGAGGCTCAAAGGGGATTGACTCAACAAGAGAGTCTTTTATACTCAACAAGAGAGTGTGAAAAGGTTAGCTCTGCTGGGGAGAATCATTGCACAAAGCCCAAGAGGAACTACTGTGCTGGTGACTGTTTCAGTTTAGTGACAGGTCTAGTATGTTGGATAAAAGAGAAAATCAGTTCTTTATAAAGGGACTGATTAAAGGTAAGGTTGTGCTTTAGGATGGATCAGAGGATCAGGGTTATTTCCTATTCTTTAAGGAAATGGGAAATCCAAAGGTTATTGAGACTGTCCAAGTCTACTGGTGTTTCGAGAAATCGATTCTCAGGTAGTGAATGATCTTTGTATGATGCCCAAGAGAAGGCTGGCATGTTAAGGGATGAAGGTCAACCCATTAACAGGTCTGAAACTTGACTCAGAAAGACAGCTCTAGCAAATTGATGACTAGGTTCTGTTCCTATACATGTAGAGGTCTCTGGGTCCTTGTACTAAGCCCAAAAGAATGCATGAGAGCTTTTAAGAAGCCGAAGGGTCCTTGTACAACGCCCAAGAGGAGGCGGGGATGCTTTTAAGAAGCCCGTGGGTCCCCAAACCCCGAGAAGTTCAAGACATACCATTCACCGAGAATAGATCAAGCCAGGAAAGTTCGAGAATTTGGAAGAAACTAAAGAGATGCCATTGACGGAGAAAAGACCATCTCTAGGGAGTAGAGTTTCTTTGACGATTTCTAAGGGTGACAGTCTGAGATAGGGTTCACAGAGAATGCTGCATTTCACGTCTCCATATTGTTTAACCCCAAGAGGAGGGAAAACTGTGTCTGGTAATCCTATGGGGATCTAGTTTTGTTTGTACTTAAGAGTGACCAACAAGGCTTTACCTAGTGCTAGACGTAGTTGCCGGGGAAAACTCTAAATATCTATACTAGTATTACACAGTGGATATTTGACGAGTATATAAAAGTTTGTGAAAGAAGACTTACAGTGAGCAGCCCCACAATATAGTTATATGTATGAAAGCGGATAAAGAAAGCGGGTAAACACTTACTCGGTTGTAGAGCTTCCATGCTGTTGGTTAGTTGTTCAACAAAGAAAGCTTTGATAACAATATTATATTCAAAATCAAAGGAGAAAGTGCTTTGAAAAGATTGTTGGGGCTTACAGCTCAAGGAGAGGCCCAAGGTTTTTTCAGTGATTGCACTGTTATTTTGAAATTGTACAGGGACTTATACAAGTGACTGAGGCCCAAAAAGGTTTTCTGTACAAATGGATAGGTCTTACACTCTCTCAAGAGGCCCAAAGGTGTTTAAAGAAAAATAATGGGGCATATAACACGAGGGTAGGCCCAGATGATTTGTTTTTGAATTGGCGATCGCGCCAGATTTTTTTAACATACTGGGTCTTATACAATGCATTGAGGCCCAAAAAGTTTTGGTTGAAAAGGGGGTTGGGTCTTACACTCTTTTAGAGGCCCAGTGATTTATTTTTGTATAAGTGGTGGGGCTTACAGCTCAAGGAGAGGCCCATGGTTTTGCTAGAACAGGCGACGATCGCGCCGTTGTTTTTTAAAAATATAGTGGGACTTATACAATGACTGAGGCCCAAAAAGTGGTGTATTTACAATGGGGATGGGTCTTACACTCTAATAGAGGCCCAAAAGTTTAAGGAATAGGTCTTATAGCTCAAGGAGAGGCCCATTTGGTTTGTTGAAAACGGTGATTGTGCCGAGGTTTTTGAAAATGCAGTGGGTCTTATACAATGACTGAGGCCCAACAAGGTTTTGGTTTTCAAAGGGTTGGGTCTTACACTCTATTAGAGGCCCAAAGTGTTTGAAAAAGTTTGATGAGGGTTGAATTAATTAAAAACCCTAATTTGTTTTCAAAAATGTATTTTAATTGAATAAAAAATTCAATTAAAATGATCAAAATTGTTAAACATGTGGAAAACAAATTGTGATCTTGGATTAATGTTTCAAAAATCAGGTTTTGATCCACAAAATGTTTGGAAATCACTAAAATTTGAAAAATCAAGAAGGAGAAAATATTTTAAATGTCAAAAATAATTAAAATATTAATTCTTTACTAAAATATCAAGTATATGAAATAAATAATATTTTTGGGATTTTTTGGGAAAATAAAATATTTTAACATTTTTGTGAATTATTAAAAAAAGAATCAACTCAAAATCATTAAAATTCAGAGAGAAATTAAGTTTTGAATCAATTAAATAAAATCACAAAATTAAAATATTTGAATTTTCAAAAAGGGCACCAAGAATATAGCAAGAACACGCACCACCCTCTGTTTCTGCAAATTTGCGTTTTTTATCCAATCTCACTGAATACTTGATGATATCATGCAATCTACATATCAATCTACTCGTTTTCACCTCAAGATCATGTCTATGGTCTTTAATTTCATTTATTTTAAGCATGGAATAAGAAATCAAAGAGAAACCTCAAGAACCCTAAAATTTGCATGAAGGTTCAGAAATTCCATGCACGATTCAAACAAAGCAATTGATTGAGGGAAAACACTCTATGCATGATTATGAACATATGGCCAAATTATTGTGCAGCAAAAAAATGCATGGATCATAGAGTTAGAAGAGCTCATGCTTACCTCTTGCAGCTGGTGATCGTTTTTTGTGTTAGAGGTGTTACAACTTGGTTCCAAGGATATGGACAACTTCCCAAGGTGCTATGGAGTGTGTCTGGATGCTTGGAGTGGATTCAATTGAGCTGGAACTTAATTTGGCACGTCAACTGCAAATCTGCCAAAGGCTGGTGCAGATGGCTGGTGATTTTGTGATTTTGGTGTTCCAGATGTTATGTGAGTGTTTGGATCACTTCTATATGATGTTTATGAAGTGTGTGTGTGATTGGTTTGATTGGAATAACTCTCAAACTCAAAACCCGATAGTGACTTGCTTTGGAAGGCAATTTTGGAGTGAAGAAGGAGATTTTGAGGAAAGCATCTGTTTGATGGCTTTGGTGTACTCAAACTGATCACAAATGAGCTCTATTTATAGTAGAGTAAGTTTCTTTTGCAAGGAATAGTGAATTGTAACTGTTGCATAGGTTTGGCCAATGTTGACCAATGAGAATCCAAGTCTCCTCTAGCCATTGACTAGACGTTAGGGCACAGGCTACTGGTTCCCTTGGTCTTGGATAAGTCTTGACTAAATTCAGTTGGAAATGGCTCAGTCCATGCCACCTTGGTGCATCCATTAAATGCTCCAAAACAAAATTGGAGTCTTGTCCCCTCTTTAGGGATTTCTAGGTTTGGCATGCTACTTTTGGTTCCAAAGACTTAGGAGGCTGATGGATCCGTGTTTGTCCCTCCTTGGTCCCCCCTTGGGGTGTTTAGATGGATAGAGTTGCTTTCCCTTTGCAAAATTTGAGCAAATCGAGCAAAACTCCCAAATCTGCCTTGCCATGATAGTTTGCAGCAAGGCATATTGGCATTGTCATATCTTATGGCTCAAGTGGAATTTGATGGAGTTCTTGGCTATTTTGGAAAGCCCTCATATGATACAACAACTGTTTGATCATATTTGGTTTTGATACTTTTTGGATCGAAGTGAAAAAGCCCCTACATTTGGAAAAAAGTGAAGGCAGATTCTAACTTAGTGAAATTTTCACTAAGTGTTGGAAAAAAGTGATATTTTCACTTTTCATGATTTTGATCATTCCATAGCTTAAAATCCATAAGGAATTGGAATGGGTTATGTTTGAAGCTTTTGTAGAGGGCCATGAGAGCTACAAATCCAGCTGTCATACCCCAAATTTTGACCTCTAAGATTTCCCATCATTGTGCAAATCATCATCACAATATGGAGGAACCTTCATGCCTCATCAGTCTCCCCAAAGATGGGTGAACACTCACTACAAACAATAATTAGGGTTTCAAGCCCTCTCAGAGCTCTTAAACAAAAGATCAATCAAGAAATGACATGATCTTCAAATTATCTAACCTCTCAAACATCCTCAATGGATCAAGAGGACTCCCACATCATGGATTAAGCACAAGGCTGCAACCTTCTAAGTGGATCAAGCCTCAAGATCGACAGTATCACCAAATTAGGGTTTTGGTCGACCAGGGCCTCCAGATGGAAATTTTCCTCTGGGTATGAGCCAATGCTTCAAAGCATAACCTAAGATGCTCCATGGAACATCATGAACCCAATCATCAAGTCAATTTAGCCTTAGGGGATGCATTCAGCAAAAAAATCAGGAATTTGGGTTTCTTAACCTAATTCACCCCTAAGTTGACTTTTGGGACAAAACATGAGCCAAGACCTAGAGACATGCTTTGAGGGTCTCAAATACACCACATTGATCCATTTACAACAATGGATTGGTCCAAGAAGCTTGATTCCCAAGTTTCAGGTTCATCAGAACCACAATTTGGGTTTCACGAGAAAAGTCAACTGTGCCTTTGACTTTTGACCAAGACATACTCCCAAACCTTGGGACATGATTCAATACACCCTATAACACCTATGGAATCAATCCATCAAGTTTGATTTAGGTCAAGGACATGATTTCATAGAGGATCGCACAATTTGGAGTTCATCTAACAAAACGTCAACTGTGCTCAAAAGTCAACTTTGACTTTTTGAGATTTTTCACAATTATGGATCTTTGAGCCTAAAATGATGTTAATGTGTGATTGGAATCATCATTCATCAAGTAAAATCAAGAAAAGTGGGATAACTTGTAAAAGGGGTAACCATAAAAAACTTAGAAATTTTCTAAGTTATGGAATAAAGTGGCTAGGGTACCAACTTTGGAGGATCATAACTCCTAAACCACAAGGCCATTTTTCCCCATCCAAAACTGGATTTGTAGCTCTCATGGCCCTCTACAAAAACTTCAACCACACCTCATTCCAATTCATCATGGATTTTGAGTTATGGGATGATCAAAATGGCTGAAAACATGAAATGCCACTTTTTCCAACACTTAGTGAAATTTTCACTAAGTCAGAATCTGCCTTCACTTTTTTCCAAATGTAGGGGCATTTTTCACTTGGATCCAAAAAGTATCAAAACCAATTATGATCAAACAGTTGTTGTATCATATGAGGGATTTCCAAAATGGCCAAGAACTCCATCAAATTCCACTTGAGCCATGAGATATGACAATTCCAATATGCCTTGCTGTAAACTGTCATGGCAAGGCAGATTTGGGAGTTTTACTCGATTTGCTCAAATTTTGCAAAGGGGAAGCAACTATATCCATCTGAACACCTCAAGGGGGGACCAAGGAGGAACCAACTCTGATCCCAAGCCTCCCAAGTCTTTGGAACATTTAATGGATGCACCAAGGTGGCATGGACTGAGCCATTTCCAACTGAATTCAGTCAAGCCTTATCCAATCCCAAGGGAACCAGCAGCCTGTGCCCTAACCTCTAGTCAATGGCTATAGGAGACTCAGATTCTCATTGTTCAACATTGGCCAAACCTATGCAGCAGTTGCCATTCACTATTCCTTGCAAAACAAACTTGCTCTACTATAAATAGAGCTCATTTTTGATTAGTTTGAGTACACCAAAGCCATCAAACAGATGCTTTCCTCAAAATCTCATTCTTCACTCCAAAATTGCCTTCCAAAGCAAGTCACTATCGGGTATTGAGTTTGAGAGCTATTCCAACCAAACCAATCACACACACACACCTCATAAACATCATATAGAAGTGATCCAAACACTTAAACAACTTCTGGAACCCTGATTTCTCAGAATCACCAGCCAGTTGCTCAAGGTTTTAACCAAGTTACAGTTGGGATACCATCTTTAGTTCCAGATCATTTCCATTCATTCCAAGCATCCAGACACACTCCATAGCACCTAGGGAAGTTGTCCATATCCTTGGAACCAAGCTCTAACACCTCTAACATAAAACACGATCACCAGCTGCAAGAGGTAAGCATGAGTTCTTCTAACTCTATGATCCATGAAGTTTTTGCTGCACAATAATTTGGCCATATGTTCATAATCATGCATAGAGTGTTTTCCCTCAATCAATTGCTTTGTTTGAATCATGTATGGAATTCCTGAACCTTCATGCAAATTTTAGGTTTCTTGAGATTTCTCTTTGATTTCTTATTCCATGGTTAAAATAAATGAAATTAAAGACCATAGACATGATCGTGAGGTGAAAAGGAGTAGATTGATATGTAGATTGCATGATATAATCAAGTATTAAGTGAGATTGGATAGAAAACGCAAATCTGCAGAAACAGAGGAAGGGCGTGTGTTCTTGCCATGTTCTTGGCGCCCTTTTTCAAAAATTTGAATATTTGAATTTTGTGATTTTATTTAATTGATTCAAAAATTAATTTCTCTCTGAGTTTTAATGATTTTGAGTTTATTCTTTTTTTAATAATTCACAAAAATGTTAAAATATTTTATTTTCCCAAAAAATCCCAAAAATGTTATTTATTTCATATACTTGATATTTTTGTAAAGAATTAATATTTTAATTATTTTTTGACATTTAAAATATTTTCTCCTTCTTGATTTTTCAAATTTTAGTGATTCCCAATCATTTTGTGGATAGAAACATAATTTTTGAAACATTAATCCAAGATCACAATTTGTTTTCCACATGTTTAACAAATTTGATCATTTTAATTGAATTTTTATTCAATTAAAATACATTTTGAAAACAAATTAGGGTTTTTGATTAATTCAACCCTCATTAAACTTTTTGGGCCTCTATTAGAGTTTAAAACCCATCCCCTTTGTAAATACATAACCTTTTTTGGGCCTCAGTCATTGTATAAGACCCACTGTATTTTCAAAAACAACTGCGCGATCGTCGCCTTTTTAACAAAAAAATCAACTGGGCCTCTCCTCGAGCTATAAGTCCCAATTCTTTTTCTAAAAACACTCATGGGCCTCTAATAGAGTGTAAGATCCAATCCCCTTTTAACCAAAACAATTTTGGGCCTCAGATATTGTATATGTCCCTCTGCGTTAAAAGAAAATCTCGGCGCGATCTCCAGTTTAAAAATCAAACCCTTTGGGCTTACCCTCGTGTTATAAGCCCCATTTCTTTTTCTTTAAAAATCATTGGGCCTCTAATAGAGTGTAAGACCCAAACCTTTGTAGAAACCAACACTTTTTGGGCCTCAGTGTATTGTATAAGTCCCGATACTATCAAAAAGTTCGGCGCGATCGTCGCCTTTTAAAACAAAACCTTGGGCCTCTCCTGGAGCTGTAAGCCCCACCACTTGTAAAAAAATAAACCTTTGGGCCTCTTGAGAGAGTGTAAGACCCATCCCTTTGTACAGAAAACCTTTTTCGGGCCTCAGTCACTCGTATAAGTCCCTGTACAAATTCAAAACAACAGTGCAATCACTGATAAAACCTTGGGCCTCTCCTTGAGCTGTAAGCCCCAACAATCTTTTCAAAGCACTTTCTCCTTTGATTTTGAATATAATATTGTTATCAAAGCTTTCTTTGTTGAACAACTAACCAAACAACATGGAAGCTCTACAACCGAGTAAGTGTTTACCCGCTTTCTTTACCTGCTTTCATATATATATATATATATATATATATATATATATATATATATATATAACTGTATTGTGGGGCTGCTCACTGTAAGTCTCCTTTCACAAACTTTTATATACTCGTCATATACCAACTGTATAATATTAGTATAGTTATTTAGAGTTTTCCCAAGCAACTACGTCTAGCACTAGGTAAAGCCCTATTGGTCACTCTTAAATACAAACATAACTAGATCTCCATAGGATTACCAGACACAGTCTTCCCTCCTTTTGGGGTTAAATAATATGGAGACGTGAAAGGCAGCATTCTCAGTGAACCCTTTCTCAGACTGTCACCCTTAGAAATTGTCAAAGAGACTCAACTCCCCAGAGATGATCTTTTCTCCATGAATGGCATCTCTTGAGTTTCTTCCAAATTCTCGGACTTTCCTGGATTGATCTATTCTCGGTGAATGGCATGTCTTGAATATCTCGGGGTTTGGGGACCCACAGGCTTCTTAAAAGCATCCTCGCCTCCTCTTGGGCGTTGTACAAGGACCCTTCAGCTTCTTAAAAGCTTTCATGCCTTCTCTTGGGCTTAGTACAAGGACCCAGAGACCTCTACAGGTATAGGAACAGAACCTAGTCATCAATTTGCTAGAGTTGTCTTTCTGAGTCAAGTGTCAGACCAGTTAATGGGTTGACCTTCATCCCTTAACATGCCAGCCTTCTCTTGGGCATCATACAAAGATCATTCACCACCTGAGAATCGATTTCTCAAAACACCCGTAGACTTGGACAGTATCAATACCCTTTGGATTTCCCATTTCCTTAAAGAACATGAAATAACCCTGATCCTCTGATCAGTGCCAAAGTACAACAGTACCTTTAATCAGTCCCTTCATAAGAACTGATTTTCTCTTTATCCAACATACTGGACCTGTCACTAAACTGAAACAGTTACAATAGCCTCCTCTTGTGCTTTGTACAATGATTCTCCCCGGCGGAGCCAACTTTTTCACACTCTCTTGTTGAGTATAAAAGACTCTCTCGTGGAATCAACCCTTTTAGCCTCCATCTCGGGCTTCGTACGAGATACAAAATGACCCTCTTGTTGAGTATAAAAGACTCTCTTGTTGAGTCAACCTCCTTTTAGCCTCCATCTCAGGCTTCGTACGAGATACAAAAACTCTCTTGTTGAGTATAAAAGACTCTCTTGTTGAGTCAAGCCTTTCCAGCCTCCATCTCGGGCTTCATACGAGATATAAAACACTCTCTTGTTGAGTGTAAAAGACTCTCTTGTTTTGTCACACCTTTTAGCCTCTCTTTCGGGCTTCGTACGAGACACCTAAAAAACACCCTCTTGTTGGGTCAATAGCCTCCTCTTAGGCTTTGTATAAGGAAACCCCGGTTGAGTCAATCAACCTTTTAGCATTAAAATTTGTGCCTTGCTCACAGTATACAAACATCAACAACTCCTTTTCCCCCATATAATTGCTGTAAGCGGCAAGCCTCTGGATTATTTACATCCACGCCACTGTCCCTATTTTAGCATGAGAAATTCCTAAGGAAAGATGTCATTGCTCTACACTCAGTTAAAGTCTTCTCCTTCAGGTTAAAAATCCCCTATAAAGGAAATTATGACATTACTGGATTCACATATCCCGGTTAAAGTAATTATCCTTTATAACTAGTCACCCAATAGTTGTGGCAAACAGACCCCCTTTAGAGATGACAAATTCTCTCTAAAGTCAAAACCCTTTAGCTTCACATCTTGGGCTTCGAACAAGATACAAATAGACCCTTCAGCTTCACATCTTGGGCTTTGAACAAGATACAAGCCACCTTTAGCTTCACGTCTTGGGCTTTGAACAAGACACCAAAACAACCTTTTTCCTCCCATAGAATAGGAGGAACTACGATCGCTCTGATTTCCCTGTTTTATCAAACGGGAATATGTAGGCATAAGATTGAAAAATCTTAGCAAGCACACTAATCAAAAATACCCAAAATCATGTACCCTCATAACATCAATCGAAAAGCATCAGACCTAACATCCTACCGATAGCCTAGACACTGGTTTTAACAAAATAACCTAAAAGAGACCCATAATCTTTGTAGCATCTGTAAACCAACAGTCATCTGTTAAAACTCAGTATGCAAGCAGGGTTAATTGGAGACATCTATTTCCCTTCCTTTATCAGCTTCAATAGGATAAAAAATGAATCGAGTTGTAGTACCCCCAAACTGATAGTGCTTCGCAACCATACAAAAACTCGCGCTACAACAGCTTTGGATGAGGAAAAATGGCCTTGTGGTTTAGGAGTTATGATCCTCCAAAGTTGGTACCCTAGCCACTTTGTTCCATAACTTAGAAAATTTTCTAAGTTTTTATGGTTACCCCTTTTACAAGTTATCCCACTTTTCTTGATTTTTCTTGATGAATGATGATTCCAACCACACATTAACATCATTCTAGGGTTAAGGAACCATAATTGTAAAAATCTCAAAAAGTCAAAGTTGACTTTTGTGCACAGTTGACTTTTTGTTAGATGAGTTCCAAACTGTGCGATCGTCTATGAAATCAAGTCCTTGACCTAAATCAAACTTGATGGATTGATTTCATAAGTGTTATAGGGTGTATTGAATCATGTCCTAGGGTTTGGGAGCATGTCCTGGTCAAAATTCAAAGGGTACAGTTGACTTTTTCCGCGAAACCCTAACTATGGTTATGATGAACCTGAAACTTGGGAATCAAGCTTCTTGGATCAATCCATTGTTGCAAATAGATCAATGTGGTTTATTAGAGACCCTAAAATCCTCCTTTGAGGTCTTGGCTCATGTTTTGTCCCAAAAGTCAACTTAGGGGTGAATTAGGTCATGAAACCCTAATTCCTGATTTTTTATGAATGCATCCTCTGAAGAAAAATTGACTTGATGATTGGGTCCATGAGGTACCATGGAGTATATTATGTTATGCTTTGAAGCATTGGCTCATGCCCAGAGGAAATTTTCCATCTGGAGACCCTGGTTGACCAAACCCTAATCTGGTGACACTGGCAATCTTGAGGCTTCATCCACCTGGAAGGGAGCAGCCTTGTGCTTAATCCTTGATGTGGGAGTCCTCTTGATCCCTTGTGGATGTTTGAGAGGTTAGACAAGTTGAAGATCATGTCAATTCTTGATTGATCCTTTGTCTAAAAGCTCTGAGGGGGCTTGAAACCCTAAGTTTTGATTGTAGTGAATGCTCACCCATCTTTGGGGAGACTGATGAGGCATGATGGTTCATCCATATTGTGATGATGATTTGTACAATGATAGGGAATCTTAGTGGTCAAAATTTGGGGTATGACAGATGCCCCTATTTAATCTTCTTGGACCTGAAGGTGTGAATGGCGAAGGTATTTGGGCATTCGGGGTGCAAGAGGATTAAATATCGGAATACCTGAAATTTTGACGGTGGTTAAGAATGGCAGTTCACGTATCCTTCTTCTTTTGCTAAGCAATGATGCTTAGAAAAGGTAAACTTCCCCTAGATCCTGGTCTTCAGTCGAGGAACTAGTCTTAGTTTCTGATATAAACTTCCCCTCGATCCTGGTTTCCTACCAAGGAACTGGTCTTAGTTTCTAAAATAAACTTCCCCTCGATCCTGGTTTCCTACCAAGGAACTGGTTTAAGTTTCTGAAATAAACTTCCCCTCGATCCTGGTTTCCTACCAAGGAACTGGTCTAAGTTTCTGAAATAAACTTCCCCTCGATCCTGGTTTCCTACCAAGGAACTGGTCTTAGTTTCTAAAATAAACTTCCCCTCGATCCTGGTTTCCTACCAAGGAACTGGTCTTAGTTTCTTTTGTTAATAAACTTTCTTGTCAAGGGACGCTATGTGTAGCAATTTTCCTCAAACTTCTCGCCGAATTTTCTAGGGGAGATGCCATTTGACGGAAAAAATTAGATGTTAGACTTGCTGGGGAATCCATCTGTCTGAGTTGTAGAGGTGTTCAAACTTCTCTGTTGGAGACGCCATTTGTCGACTCTACTGGGGAAAAGGAGTCTCTTGAGAGACTGCTTTCGCTTGGGGATATTGCATCATACTTTTCTCGGGATCTTCTCGGAGAAATGCCATATGATGTGATCCAATTTTGAGGTGCTGATGACCTTTTCGTCAGCGGATTTTTCGGAGAAAAACTGTTGTATTGCCGAATCTCTGATTAAGAGGCTTTCTCTAGTGATTTTCCTTAATCTGGGAAAGCGAAGATATCATCTTCAATGGCGAAGAGTGACATTTGCCGAAAGCTCTCTGTCTCCTCAGAGGTTCAAGTTATCAAAGTGGTCAAGGGCCATCTCTAATCTAGAAATAAACTGGAGGTGAGATTGTTCAGACGCAACACTTCCTGACGAGGACAGGCTTGACAACTCGATGGAGAGGACTTTTATCACTAGGGGACAAGTACGACTAGAGTGATAGTGATGCAATATGAATATGAATGTAAATCAATAATGCATGATGTATGTATGTATATGCTGACAAAACTGACACGACATACAGACTAGTGGATGAACACGACTGGATACTCGGCCACAGCTGGGGACGAAGAAGTACCGCTGGTTCAAAAGTAGCAATTATGCCTTGCTTAGGAGAGATAGTCCCCGTGGGAAACAACTTTTGGTCGGTCTTAGGAGGTAAGAACTCTGCCGAAGATGTCAGACGGAGTACTCGTATCTGACATAACTGATCCTTCATTCAGGCGAACTGGTTTAGAAGGAGTACTTTGATTCTGCACTTTGAGGCTCGAACACCATTGGAGACGCAATTGATGTTCTTTCAATGTTCAACAGTCAAAAGAAAATTGCCATCATTATTTAAAAAGTAGAAAAAGTTTTAACAAGTAAATTCATTTTTGTTTTATTTCAAGAATCGTTGATCATGTTAAAAATGTCGTTCTGTAAAGCTAAAAAAAATAACAATTGCAAACAAAAGCATAAGGGCTCAAATTTTATTGATAGGATGGAAATCAGCCAAGCGCATGATTCCATGGAGTATTTACAAAGTTAAAAAATTGTAATTTAAGGGAAAAGGGCTACATTGAAACATGGCGACCGCTATCCTTCTACCAACTTTGAATTCGGGACATCCTGAGCTTCTGTCGAAGATGGCCTTGACTGGAGTTTTCTGATGGATGGCCTTACTGCTGCTGAGGGAGTTACCCCTGTTGGATGTAGTTACTTGCCATTATCCCTAACTTTTGCCTGGATTGTACTTAGAGATTTCCAATCCACCGGGATGATTATTGATTATGTCTCTAATTTTTTCCTGGACCTCCCTTTCGGGTTTTCAATCCACCGAGACGTTTTTTTTATTTAGGCGAAGTATTTCTTGACTACGTCAACATTTGTGGGGTAGGCAAATTCCTCTCCATCCATGGTTGCGAGTCTCAAGGTGCCGCCTGAGAAAGCTTTCTTGACCACATAGGGGCTGTCATAATTCAGAGTCCATTTGCCCCGGGAATCAGTGAGGAATGATTGTATCTTCTTGGGCACAGGTCTCCTTTTCTGAAGACGCGAGGTCGGACCTTTTTGTCAAATGCCTGCTTCATTCTCTGTTGATACACTTGACCATGGCATAGAGCCGTAATTTGCTTTTCTTCGATCAGATTCAGTTCGTCGTGTCGACTTTGACACCATTCAGCTTTGGTAAGCTTAGCTTCCATCAATACCCTGATTGATGGGATCTCTACTTCTATGGGGAGCACTGCTTCCATGCCATATACTAGAGAGAAAGGGGTTACCCCTGTTGAAGTGCGGACAGATGTGCGATAACCGTGAAGAGCAAAGGGTAGCATCTCCTGCCAATTTTTGTAGGTTACAACCATCTTTTGAACGATCCTCTTGATGTTCTTGTTAGCTGCTTCTACCGCTCCGTTCATCTTAGGTCGGTAGGGAGATGAGTTATGGTGTTTGATCTTGAACTCTGCGCACAACTCATTCATCATCTTATTGTTCAAGTTAGATCCATTATCAGTAATGATCTGGCTTGGAACACCATAACAACAAATGATATTGCTTTTGATAAATCGGACTACCACTTGTCGGGTTACATTAGCGTATGACGCTGCTTCGATCCACTTGGTGAAGTAGTCAATGGCTACCAGAATGAACCGATGTCCGTTCGAATCCTTAGGTTCAATCGTGCCAATCATGTCGATTCCCCATATGGAAAAAGGCCATGGGGAAGAGAGAACTTTGAGATGCATTGGCGGTACATGAATTTTGTCTGAGTATATCTGAAACTTGTGACACTTCCTCATGTACTTGTAGCAGTCGGATTCCATGGTCAACCAGTAATACCCTGCTCTGAGAATTTTTCTCGCCATTGCGTGTCCATTGGCATGAGTGCCAAAGGATCCTTCATGAATTTCCTTTATCAACGTTTCTGCTTCTGGTCTGTCTACGCATCGGAGCAAGACCATGTCAAAATTTCTCTTATAGAGTGTGTCACCGCTCAGGAAGAAACTGCCAGCCAGTCTTCTGAGGGTTTTTCTGTCTTTCCTTAGTGCCCCAGGTGGGTACTCTTGTTTCTGAAGGAAGCATCTGATATCGTGATACTTAGGTTTGTCGTCTATGACTGCTTCAATCGCGAAGATGTAAGCGGGCCTTTCTAGGCGCATTATGTCAATCTTAGGTAAGTCGTTCTATTGACCTACATTAATCATGGAAGAGAGAGTGGCTAATGCATCAGCCATGTGATTCTCATCACGAGGGATGTGATGAAACTCGATTCTGTTGAAGAAGGGTAACAACCTTCTTGCATAATCCTTGTAAGGAATCAGTCCTGATTGGTATGTGTTCCAATCTCCTTTGATCTGATTGATAACCAGGGCTGAGTCACCATAAACATCCAAGTTTTTTATTCTCAAATCGATCGCTTCTTCGAGACCCATGATACAAGCTTTGTATTCGGCCTCGTTGTTTGTACACTTGAATGTAAGTCTGCCAGTGAAAGGAATATGGGTACCCTGAGGTGTTATGATGATTTCCCCAATTCCATTTCCATAATGATTGACAGCTCTGTCAAAGATAAGTCCCCATTGGGAACCTATTTCTGGTCCTTCACTGAGTAGCGGTTCATCGCAATCTGTCATTTTTAGATACATGACGTCTTCGTCTGGGAAGTCAAACCCGATTGATTCTTGATTGTCAATCGGTTGATGAGCCAAATGATCGGCTAAAATACTCCCCTTAACGGCTTTTTGGGCGTGGTATTCAATGTCATATTTCGATAACAACATCTGCCAACGGGCGTTCTCCCCGTGAGAGCAGGTTTTTCAAAGATGTACTTGATTGGGTCCATTTCTGAGATTAACCAAGTAGTGTGACAAATCATGTACTGGCGAAGATGTTTGGCTACCTAAGCCAAAATGCAGCAAGTTTTCTCAAGCATAGTATATCGAGTTTCGCAGTCGGTGAATTTCTTGCTCAGATAGTAAATGGCAGACTCTTTCTGTTTGGTTTTGTCTTGTTGGCCAAGTACACAACCCATTGAGTCCTCCAAGACTGTTAGGTAGATAATTAGTGGTCTTTCTTCCACTGGAGGAGATAGAATCGGTGGGTTCAACAGGTATTCCTTAATACTGTCAAAGGCGGTTTGACAATCTTCTGTCCAAATGCAGTCCTGGTTCTTTTTAAGTAATTTGAAAATCGGCGCACATGTGGCGGTCATGAGGAATATGAATCTGGAGATGTAGTTCAAACGTCCCAAGAATCCTCTGACTTGTTTTTCAGTTTTCAGATAAGGCGTTTCTTGAATGGCCTTGACCTTGTCAGGATCAACCTCAATTCCTTTCTGGCTGACGATGAACCCTAAAAGTTTCCCTGAACGGACACCGAAGGTGCACTTGTTGGGATTCAAGCGGAGTTGGTACTTTCTCAATCGCTCAAATAGTTTTGACAGATGGGTCACATGTTCCTCCTCTGTTTTAGATTTTGCAATCATGTCATCGACATATACCTCGATTTCCTTGTGTATCATGTCATGAAACAGAGTAGTCATGGCCCTTTGATAGGTTATCCCGGCGTTCTACAAACCGAACGAAATTACCTTGTAACAAAACGTACCCCACGGGGTAATGAACAAAGTTTTCTCCATGTCCTTCGGCGCCATTTTAATCTGATTATAGCCCGAGATTCCATCCATAAAGGAGAAAACTTTGAACTTTCCTGTACTGTCTACTAGCATGTCAATGTGTGGTAAAGGAAAGTCGTCCTTTGGACTAGCCTTATTTAGATCTGTGTAATCAACACACATCCAGACCTTTCCTTCCTTTTTGGGAACGGGTACGATGTTGGCTAACCATTGAGGATACTCAGACGTAGCGAGGAAATCTGCGTTAACCTGTTTCTGTACCTCCTCTTTGATTTTGATGGCCATGTCCGGGTGAGTCAGTCTCAACCTCTGTTTTACTGGCGGACATTCCGATTTCAATGGTAAATGATGTTCCACAATGCTGGTATCCAACCCAGGCATGTCCTGGTAGGACCAAGTAAACACATCGGGAAATTCTCTGAGAAGCTTTGTTAAACTCTCTTTGGCAGTTAGACTGAGCAGTGCCCCAATCCTGATTTCTTTTCTCTCTTTTTCTGAACCTACGTTGATAGTTTCCAACGGCTCTTTATGAGGTTCAATGGACCTTTCCTCTTGTCGGAGTAATTGGGAGATCTCTTCTGGAATTTCGTCGTCAACTTCTTCTTCAACCCCAAATACCGGGAACTCAAAGTTGGGAGAAGGCATCAGATCGTATGTTTCAATGGGGTTTAAAACAAGCAATCTGCATGACATGATGATTTGTGTTTAGAAGAGATAGAGAAAATGCAAGTGTGTGCAGTGTATTATTTTTGAAAAACTTGGACTTATGAACAGTCTTCAGAACATCGACAACAACCCATTGGCGGCGAACTCCTCGGTGAATCACAAAGTCTGGTACTTTCCTTGATTTGTCTTCAGAAATAACGCTGATTTTTGGCGGAGCAGGATTATTGGAATCTGTCTCCCAGGCAGAGTTGTCGTAGGAGGATTCCTCTGTTGTATTTTGCATAGTATTTGCGCTCTCAGGAAAATCTCCCAATCCAATTGGTTGGATGTCTTCGAGCCTGATACGAGAGCTTTCGGGAGCGGTGTACTTGACCATGAAGTCAAACTTTCTACTCGGTTGTCCTAAGGTGTCCCATACTTCTGTGGAACTGGAGGGGTCATCTCTCTCGATGACATTGACCTCAGGAAAAGCATAGTTAATGAACTCAAGTCCTGCAAACTTTGCAAATTCATCGTCGTACTGGATAGGTTCTGAATACCCTGAGTGTTGATCCCATGACATGGTAGGGACGCAAGTATTCTTTTTAATGATGCTCAGCTGATTTTCATTGTTCGGATGATTTTCTTGTCCCAAGTCTCCTGGGTACCGCTGCCAGATAGGCAGGTCATCCATTGGGCAATAATAGTCATGGTCTAAGTTGTCTTTCATCAGAGTGTCTTCCTCTAATGAGTTTGGTGGAGCACGACATCCTTCCGGATCACAATCTCCATATATCATTTCGACGTCTGACCTGGGTATAAATCACAGACTCTGTGCGGGATAGCAAAATGGCGTAGGCACCTCTTCCTGAGACATATAACCATCCTTGTTAAGATAGGACTTCCATTCCTCATCTGTATCGGAAGAATCCTCCTCGTTGATATTATGGACTATTTGAGGCACTGGGTGAAGGAAACCTCTAGTGTGGAAGAAGTCTTGAATGGGATGAAGACTTTCATCGTTAGCAGCTGTCTGGGTGCAGGTTGAAAAAAAAACCAAGACCCTTCTTTGTTTTATTATCAGTGGGAATGACAATCTGTCCCCATCCTTTTGCATTATTATTCTCGATCACTTCGAGAGCATCTCTGTATAAGGAAATCGAGGTTCCTTTCTCTGATTGATTCTCATTGCTCACCGAAAGTTCTTGGAACTGAGTCCCAACAACCTCCTCGGGTTCTACACAAGTAGAAAATGATAAGTTACTCACGAGCAAGGCTTTCTCCCCACAGACTATGACGAGTTGATCGTTCTTGACAAACTTCAGTTTCTGGTGCAGCGTCGAAGTGACTGCCCCAGCCTGGTGTATCCAAGGTCTTCCTAATAAACAGCTGTACGCTGCCCAAACATCCATGACCTGGAAAGTGATTAGGAAAGTGTGAGGACCGATAGTTATGGGAAGGTCGACTTCGCCGAAAACTGCTTACCGAGATCCGTCAAAGGCTTTGATGATAACCTCACTACCCCTCATCGGGGATCCTTTGAATGATAGTCGCATTATAGTGGACTTCGGCATAACGTTGATGGCCGATCCTGTGTCTACCAGTACGCTGGCTAAAGCATCGTCCTAGCAGTTAACTGTGATATTGAGCGTCATGTGTGACTTTTGCCCCCCTCTGGCAAATCCTCATCACTGAATCCTAAGTTGTTGCAGGAAGTGATGTTAGAGATGACGCTATCGAACTGTCGTATTGACACATCCTGTTCCACAAAGGCCTGCTATAAGACTTTTTGTAGAGCCTCTCTGTAGGCTTCGGAACTGAGTAAAAGTGTGTGTATAGAGATCTTTGAAGGAGTTTGTAACAGCTGATCAACAATGTTGTATTCACCCCTTTGGATGACCTTCAGCATCTCATCATTGTTCTTTGAAAGGTCAGGATTACTGGATTGACCGACTGGTGGATCAGGAGCTTCTGTCAGAAATTCCTTTTCTTTGTTAGGTTCTTCAACTCCTCGGTTGAAGATTCGACCGCTCCGTGTTACTCGACTGATGTCTGCAATATTCACGACGGAGGGTAATGGAATTTCCTTTTCATTCTCAATTATTGTCGCACCGTATTTGTAAGGGATCGCCTTAGCTGATTCATACAGTAATGGTCCTGGTAGATAGATAACTACAGGAGCCTTCTGATTTTTGTGACTGTCGTAAGTAACTTCAATCAGTTCTTGACTAAGAACCTTTGATTCGTCTAGTAGAGGGATGATGGTACAAACATCCTTGTTCTGTTGATGATCAGAGATTATGACAATGTCTCTGATTTGATCAGCGAAGTAGTCCGGCGTCCAGTTGATTGGCACGGGACTCGGACACGGGTGAATCTCTTTATGATCCAACTGACCTTGAAGGGCTTCCCGCACAAGGTAGCATCCTTTGTTACTCTCCGAGCAGACTCTACAACGTTCATAGTTGTGTGGTGGCACCTGGCCACGCCCACTTTGAATGCAGTGTAACCTTACCAGGTTTGTTTCTATAGATCGAACATGACTTTGACGTCGAGTAGGGTTTCCATTAAGCACATTAATTTGTTGCGTGTCTTCATCCAGATAGATTGGAAGCCACCAGTGGTTTAATAAGTTTTGTAAAGTTCTTTGAATGAGAGCGCACCCTTGGTTACTTTTTCAACATCCTTTACAGTTCTGATAATCATGTGAAGTGAGAAAACCGAGTTGGACCTTCCTGGCATGTAAGTCCACCAAGCTGGTATTCATCAGACGGACATCAAAGATTTGAATCATGTTGATATGATAAGGATTTCTATCATGGTAGTCCTGGATCCATCCAAGATCCATATGACGCTGAAGGGCCTCTTGTATAAAAGAGCATCCCTGTTTGTTTACCGAGCAAGTCAGACAGGAATTGTAATCGCGCCACGGCAGATTATGATACTGACTTTTCCTTGAGTGCGTTGCTACGAAGTTGACATTCATTGCTAGAATGTTGTGATTCTGAATGATGTTGGAATTCGTATAGGTCATGTTGACTCCACGAACTCGATGCTCTTGGATCCACCCGAGATCCAATTGTTCCTGTAGAGCTGATTACACCACAGAACATCCTTGATTGTTTTTAGAGTAGATATCACACTGGTGATAATTATGAGGTGGCACATGGCCATATCCGCTCTGTCTGCAATGTATCTTGACCAAGTTGGTCCTTAACAAGAGTACATCATGAATTTGATAGGTGTTGTTAGACTCTCCCTCTATCAAATCGACTGCAGCTTTCTCATGTTGAGGCAGCGGGTTTGTGAGAACATTCGGATTCGTATCTTTGAAAGATAAGACCCTGCTCCTAATAAGCTTTTGTACGTCATATTTGAAACTGAGACAGTTTTCTATGTTATGCCCTGGTCCTCCTTGGTGGTAAGGACATGTCTGATCCGTTTTGAACCAAAAAGGTGGATTTTCTGGTACTGTAAGAGGAGACTTAGTTTGGACGTGCCCCTTGACCAGTAGTAATGGAAGCGGTTCTGCGTACAACATTGGTATAGGGTCAAACCCTGGTGGTCGTGTTGTACGGTTGTTGCCGTGCTGAGGACGAGCCTGCTGAAGAGGCTATTGCGTCCTTTGTTGAAGATGCTGTTGATTAGGTTGGCTATGCGCAACCTGGGGTTGATACATAGGAACAGGTGCGGGATTGATAGCAGGAGTTATAGCTGCTACTGGTTGATAACGTCGCCTTTGCTTTCTGAGAGAGATATTCCCAATATCCTGCTCTTTTTTCTTAGGGAGAGCACTACCGTATCATTTTGTACTACTTGATGATCCAGCGTCTTTAACCAAACGTCCTTCTCGGACGGCTTCCTCAAGACGGACTCCCATGCCCACCATCTCGGTGAAATCACTGGGCACACTGGCGACCATTCTATCGTAGTAAAATGAGCTCAAGGACTTTAAGAAGATCTTTGTCATCTCTTTTTCCTCAAGAGGTGGACAAATCTGGGCGGCAATTTCACGCTATCTCTGAGCGTACTCCTTAAAGGTTTCTTTGTCCTTTTGTGACATTGATCTTAGTTTATCTCTGTCCGGTGCCATGTCCAAATTGTATTTGTATTGTTGAACAAACACAGCGCCAAGATCTCTGAATGTGCCGATCGTAGCACGGTTTAAACCCATGTACCATTTTAATGCGGCACCGGTTAAACTATCCTGAAAGTAATGAATTAGTAACTCCTGGTTCTTTGTCTGAGCTGACATTCGCCGAGCGTACATCACCAAATGGCTCTGAGGGCAAGATTTACCCTTGTACTTTTCAAAGTCGGGCACCTGGAATTTGTGCGGGACTTTCACATTGGGGGCCAAGCAAAGGTCTGCGGCATCCTTTCCAAATAAATCCTGATCGCGAAGGGCCTGCAGTTCTTTCTGCATCTCCAGGAATTGTTCCTAGAACTCATTCATTCTGTCGAACATGTTGTCGTTTCCACTAGAAGGTATCTGGGGAATCTGTCCCTCCGAGACAGTGTGTACCACGGGTGGTGGTATAGTCGTTATGGCCGAGACTCTCGGTGCCTCCCGAAGTTTGTAACCTTCAGGAGTTGTTGTCATGCCCCTGGCATCTTCTCTTTCCTGAAGTTTGTAACCTTCAGGCCCAGCGGCTTCTGTTGCGGTTCCCTGATCCTCAGCGATCGGTGGAACATATCCTTCCGGGATATAGTTAAGTGGCATGCCCCAGGGGCGATCTTTCGGCATTTTGTACCTAGGATTGGACTTCTCCACTATGGGCGTAGATGTGATCTCCGAGATCACAGTCCTTTGTTGTTGCATCTGAGCTTCTGCTAGAGCTTGCATGTCGTTATGAAGCTTTCTCAGATCCTCTTTCAGAGTGTCGATCTCTTCTCTCAACTCTCTGTTCTCTTCCTCGAGATCATACATCTTTTTTTGACAATTGGCCCGAGTATTGTATGAATGAGATAGTTTGACTATAGAATCGAGACGCAAACGTGAGATTCGTAGGTAAGAAGAATGCGTTTATGAGAATGATGAATGCAATGATTATTAATTATTTTTGTTTATTCAAAGTAAACTTCGACAATTAGATTGCAAATATCAAACAGTGGGGAAACCCCATTTTATTGAATTCAAAGGATTGCGGAAATGAAAATACAGTAGATTTACAAAGTGCTGAAAAAGGAAACCTAAACTAATTGATCCTGAGTCCTTTCTGAGGAGAGCTCAAGTGCTGGTTCTGGTACTTTCCTCTTCTTTGACCGGGGCTCTTGGGCCGTGTCGGGTTGTCATTCCTTTGGTCATCCTGATTCTCTACAGCATGTTGCTCTAAAATCTCCATCAGAGCATCCTTTTCTTTTAATAGTTGCTGTATTTTCTTACACTCCACATTGAGAATACGGTACTTGTTCCTCCAATACCTCTTCTCCTGCTGAAATTTGCTGAGAGTAACCAGAAGTTTTTCCGTCTCAGACATGAAATAAAGGGCAGAGTCCCTTAATGGAAGAACTTCCAGATGAGGGTAAGGCATCCTCAGCTTGAGAGCTCTGGTTTGTACCCTGTGGAGGTAAGGCTCCACCGAGACACAATCTGGTTTTCCTAGAGACTCTCATCCTTTCTTGTGAACGTGTTTCCAAGCATGCACTATTTCTGTCTTTAGTGCCCTGTCATTTTCTCCTTCCTTGAAGAAAATACCTTCCAGATGAGCATTCCGCGGGACATGCCTCATCGGGTATCCAAATTAACGACGAACGAGAATTGGATTATAGTTGATTCCTCCCTTAGTTCCTATAAGGAGTATATTTGGGAAATTTCCACGACGGTCAATGATTATGATCCCGTCGTAGATTCGATTGTACCAATCGATGTCAGAGTTGGTAAGAGACATGACTCTCTGCGACCAACGTAAAGTATTCTTTGGATCCCAAAATGCAGCAGACTTGGGCAAATGGGAAGTGAACCATTTGTATAGCAGAGGTACACAGCACGTGATCATTCCTCCCCTGTATAAGTTCCTTAAGTGTACCGAATGATACGCATCTGCGAGTAAGGTTGGTACAGGGTTTCCAATCAGGAAAATCTTAATGGCGTTGATATCTACGAAGTTATCAATGTTAGGAAACAAAAATAACCCGCAGGTGAGCAAAACAAAGATGCTCTCGAAAGCGGCCACGTTCCCTATACTAGCAAATTATAGGGCTTTCTTTAACAAGAATTGGGCTGGAAAACCTTGGATGCCACCCTTAGTGGTCATGTGAGTCCTGACTTCTGACTCGTCCAAATAAATTGCTCTTACAATGGTTTGATCTTTTGGAATTTCTTCCAGTCCAGAAAAGGGAGCTTGATCAGTAATGTGTAGATCAGTCAAGTGAGAATACTCCTCCAGCGTTAGTGCGAGCTGATAATCTGGGAATGTGAAACAGTTATAAACCGGTTCGTAGAACTGGATTAACGTAGACATGATTCCTTCAATTACGTGGACCCTTAACAAGGACAAAAGTCCTCCATACTTGGCTCTGAAAGCCTCGTGGTTGGTGATCATTCTTGCCAAACCTCTTAAATCCTCTAACTTTGGAACCTTGAAGGTGTACTTATGAGTTTTCCTTCTACCGAAATCCATTAGCGCAATCTCCTTTCTCTCTGACATTTGCAATCATTATCTTAGTTTAATTTGAAAAAGAGAGACTAGAAGAGACGATTTTTTTAAATATTTTTTAAATGAATGCATGAATGCAGCACACAAAAACATAGAAAAAACATGGGGTCAAAAGGTCGGTGTCATGAAGTCAAGGCTCTACCCCCCCCCCCAAAGGTTTATACTGGTGATTTTTTTTACCTATCTGCAAAATCATTGACCCCTCTGGGATAGCAACAGTAAACGGATCGTCAGCGAGCTGATGTATCCTGGAGTGATCTCAAATGAGTTTGATGGTCGATCGGGGGCTCTTAACTGGAATTCACTCCCAGTAAGATTACCCGCATTGCCATCACTTATCTTAGGTGTATACTCAATCTTTCCACATGAAACATCACACGCATTCCCATTAGCAGAAAAATAAACACAGATATCAATTAGGAAAAGCAGTATATATATTTGTCTTAATCATCCTAGACCTCTAGTCTTATGATCCTACACAGACAATGACTCCCCAGCAGAGCTGTCATTTTTTGTGACGTGAATTTAGGGTTTCGTCCCTTGGGAAAGCAAGAAAGAATGCCTCCCAGTGTGGTACTTATTTAAGGTTTCTACCTAAGAAATGAGAAGAGAACAAAATCATAGTGATACTTATCTTCATCCCCTGCAGAGTCGCCATTCTTCTGTAGCGCGAGTTTTTGCGTGGTTGCGAATCACTATCACTTTGGGGTACTATAGCTCGATTCATTTTTTATCCTATTGAAGCTGATGAAGGAAGGGAAATTGATGTCTCCAATTAACCCTGCTTGCATACTGAGTTTAAACAGATGACTGTTGGTTTACAAATGCTACAAAGATTGTGGGTCTCTCTTAGGTTATTTTGTTAAAACAGTGCCTAGCCTATTGGTGGGATGTTAGGACTGATGCTTTTTGATTGATGTATAAGGGTATGGGATTTTGGGTTTTTGATTAGTGTGCTCGCTAATATTTTTCAATCTTATGCCTACGTATTCCCGTTTAACAAAACATGAAAATCAGAGCGATCGTAGTTCCTCCTATTCTATGGGAGGAAAAAGGGTTGTTTTGGTGTCTTGTTCAAAGCCCAAGACATGAAGCTAAAGGGGTGATTTGTATCTTGTTCAAAGCCCAAGATGTGAAGCTGAAGGGTCTATTTGTATCTTGTTCGAAGCCCAAGATTTGAAGCTAAAGGGTTTTGACTTTAGAGGGAATTTGTCATCTCTAAAGGGGATACTTGGTTTGTTTGTCACAACTGTTGCGTGACTGGTTATAAAGGAGAATTACTTTAACTGGGATATGTGAATCCATCAATGCCATAATTTCCTTCATAGGGGATTTTTAACCTGAAGGAGAAGGCTTTAACTCAGTGTAGAGTAATGCCATCTTTCCTTAGGAATTCCTCATGCTAAAAGAGGGACAGTGGCGTAGATGTAAATAATCCAGAGGCCTGCCGCTTACAGCAATTAGATGGGGAAAAAAGGAGTTGTAGCTGTTTGTATACTGTGAACGAGGCAAAGATTTTGATGCTAAAAGGTTGATTGACTCAACCGGGGTTTCCTTATACAAAGCCTAAGAGGAGGCTAGTGACCTAACAAGAGGGTTCTTTTATGTGTCTTGTACAAAGCCCGAGAGAGAGGCTAAAAGAGTTGACTCAACAAGAGAGTGCTTTTGTATCTCGTACAAAGCCCGAGATGGAGGCTAAAAGGTTTGACTCAACAAGAGAGTCTTTTATACTCAACAAGAGAGTGTTTTGGTATTTCGTATGAAGCCCGAGATGGAGGCTGAAAGGGATTGACTCAACAAGAGAGTCTTTTATACTCAACAAGAGAGTACTTTTAGTATCTCGTACGAAGCCCGAGATGAAGGCTGAAAGGGTTTGACTCAACAAGAGATTCTTTTATACTCAACAAGAGAGTGTTTTTATATGTGTCTTGAATGAAGCCCAAGACGGAGGCTCAAAGGGGATTGACTCAATAAGAGAGTCTTTTATACTCAACAAGAGAGTGTGAAAAGGTTAGCTCCACTGGGGAGAATCATTGTACAAAGCCCAAGAGGAGGCTAGTATGCTGGTGACTGTTTCAGTTTAGTGACAGGTCCAGTATGTTGGATAAAAGAGAAAATTAGTTCTTTAAAAAGCGGCTGATTAAAGGTAAGGCTATGCTTTAGGATGGATCAGAGGATCAGGGTTATTTCCTGTTCTTTAAGGAAATGGGAAATCCAAAGGGTATTGAGACTGTCCAAGTCTACTGGTGTTTTGAGAAATCGATTCTCAGGTAGTGAATGATCTTTGTATGATGCCCAAGAGAAAGCTGGTATGTTAAGGGATGAAGGTCAACCCATTAACAGGTCTGACACTTGACTCAGAAAGACAGCTCTATTAAATTTATGACTAGGTTTTGTTCCTATACCTGTAGAGGTCTTTGGGTCCTTGTACTAAGCCCAAGAGAAGGCGTGAGAGCTTTTAAGAAACCGAAGGGTCCTTGTACAACGTCCAAGAGGAGGCGGGGATGCTTTTAAGAAGCCTGTGGGTCCCCAAACCCCGAGAAGTTCAAGACATGCCATTCACAGAGAATAGATCAAGCCAGGAAAGTTCAAGAATTTTGAAGAAACTCAAGAGATGCCATTCACGGAGAAAAGATCATCTCTGGGGAGTAGAGTTTCTTTGACGATTTCTAAGGGTGACAGTCTGAGAAAGGGTTCACAGAGAATGCTGCCTTTCACGTCTCCATATTGTTTAACCCCAAGAGGAGGGAAGACTGTGTCTAGTAATCCTATGGGGATCTAGTTTTGTTTGTATTTAAGAGTGACCAGCAAGGCTTTACCTAGTGTTAGACATAGTTGTCGGGGAAAACTCTAAATAACTATACTAGTATTGCACAGTGGATATTTGATGAGTATATAAAAGTTTGTGAAAGAAGACTTACAGTGAGCAGCCCCACAATACAGTTATATATATGAAAGGGGATATATAAAGCGGGTAAACACTTGCTCGGTTGTAGAGCTTCCCTGTTGTTTGGTTAGTTGTTCAACAAAGAAAGCTTTGATAACAATATTATATTCAAAATCAAAGGAGAAAGTGCTTTGAAAATATTGTTGGGGGTTACAGCTCAAGGAGAGGCCCAAGGTTTTATCAGTGATTGCACTGTTGTTTTGAAATTGTATAGGGACTTATACAAGTGACTGAGGCCCAAAAAGGTTTTCTGTACAAAGGGATGGGTCTTACACTCTCTCAAGAGGCCCAAAGGTGTCTAAAGAAAAATAATGGGGCTTATAACACGAGGGTAGGCCCAGATGATTTGTTATTGAATTGGCGATCGTGCCAAGATTTTTTTAACATACTAGGTCTTATACAATGCATTGAGGCTCAACAAGTTTTGGTTAAAAAGGGGGTTGGGTCTTACACTCTTTTAGAGGCTCAATGATTTATTTTTGTACAAGTGGTGGGGCTTAAAGCTCAAGGAGAGGCCCATGGTTTTGCTAGAACAGGTGACGATCACGCCGTTGTTTTTTGAAAATACAGTGGGACTTATACAACGACTGAGGCCCAAAAAGTGGTGTATTTACAATGGGGATGGGTCTTACACTCTAATAGAGGCCCAAAAGTTTAAGGAATGGGTCTTATAGCTCAAAGAGAGGCCCATTTGGTTTGTTTGAAAACGGTGATTGTGCCGAGGTTTTTGAAAACGCAGCAGGTCTTATACAATGACCGAGGCCCAAAAAGGTTTTGGTTTTCAAAGGGTTGAGTCTTACACTCTATTAGAGGCCCAAAGTGTTTGAAAAAGTTTGATGAGGGTTGAATTAATCAAAAACCCTAATTTATTTTCAAAAATGTATTTTAATTGAATAAAATATTCAATTAAAATGATCAAAATTGTTAAACATGTGGAAAACAAATTGTGATCTTGGATTAATGTTTTAAAAATCAGGTTTTGATCCACAAAATGTTTGGAAATCACTAAAATTTGAAAAATCATGAAGGAGAAAATATTTTAAATGTAAAAAAACAATTAAAATAATAATTCTTTACAAAAATATCAAGTATATGAAATAAATAATATTTTTGGGATTTTTTGGGAAAATAAAATATTTTAACATTTTTGTGAATTATTAAAAGAAGAATCAACTCAAAATCATTAAAATTCAGAGAGAAATTAATTTTTGAATCAATTAAATAAACTCACAAAATTCAAATATTTGAATTTTCAAAAAAGGCGCCAAGAACATGGCAAGAACACGCGCCACCCTCTGTTTCTGCAGATTTACGTTTTCTATCCAATCTCACTGAATACTTGATGATATCATGCAATCTACATATCGATCTACTCGTTTTCACCTCACGATCATGTCTATGGTCTTTAATTTCATTTATTTTAAGCATTGAATAAGAAATGAAAGAGAAACCTCAAGAACCCTAAAATTTGCATGAAGGTTCAGAAATTCCATACACGATTCAAACAAAGCAATTGATTGAGGGAAAACACTATATGCATGATTTTGAACATATGGCCAAATTATTGTGCAGCAATAAATGCATGGATCATAGAGTTAGAAGAGCTCATGCTTACCTCTTGCAGCTGGTGATCGTGTTTTGTGTTAGAGGTGTTACATCTTGGTTCCAATGATATGGACAGCTTCCCTAGGTGCTATGGAGTGTGTCTGGATGCTTGGAGTGGATTGAATTGAGCTGGAACTTGATTTGGCACCTCAACTGCAAATCTGCCAAAGGCTTGTGCAGATGGCTGGTGATTTTGTGATTTTTGTGTTCCAGATGTTATGTGAGTGTTTGGATCACTTCTATATGATGTTTATGTAGTGTGTGTGTGATTGGTTTGATTGGAATAGCTCTCAAACTCAAAACCCGATAGTGACTTGCTTTGGAAGGCTATTTTGGAGTGAAGAAGGAGATTTTAGGGAAAGCATTTGTTTGATGGCTTTGGTGTACTCAAACTAATCACAAATTAGCTCTATTTATAGTAGAGCAAATTTGTTTTGTAAGGAATAGTGAATGGCAACTGCTGCATAGGTTTGGCCAATGTTGAGCAATGAGAATTCAAGTCTCCTCTAGCCATTGACTAGAGGTTAGGGCACAGGCTGCTGGTTCCCTTGGTCTTGGATAAGTCTTGACTAAATTCAGTTGGAAATGGCTCAGTCCATGCCACCTTGGTGCATCCACTAAATGCTCTAAAACAAAATTGGAGTCTTGTCCCCTCTTTAGGGATTTCTAGGTTTGGCATGCTACTTTTGGTTCCAAAGACTTGGGAGGCTGATGGATTAGTGTTTGTCCCTCCTTGGTCCCCCCCCCCCCCTTGAGGTGTTCAGATGGATAGAGTTCTTGCCCTTTGCAAAATTTGAGCAAATCGAGCAAAACTCCCAAATCTGCCATGCCATGACAGTTTGCAGCAAGGCATATTAGCATTGTCATATCTCATGGCTCAAGTGGAATTTGATGGAGTTCTTGGCCATTTTAGAAAGCCCTCATATGATACAACAACTTTTTGATCATATTTGGTTTTGATACTTTTTGGATCCAAGTGAAAAATGCCCCTACATTTGGAAAAAAGTGAAGGCAGATTCTTACTTAGTGAAATTTTCACTAAGTGTTGGAAAAAAGTCACATTTTCACCTTTCTTGATTTTGATCATTGCATAGCTTAAAATCTATAAGGAATTGGAATGAGTTATGTTGAAGCTTTTGTAGAGGGCCATGAGAGCTACAAATCCAGCCTTGGATGGGGAAAAATGGCCTTGTGGTTTAGGAGTTATGATCCTCCAAAGTTGGTACCCTAGCCACTTTGTTCCATAACTTAGAAAAATTTCTCAATTTTTATGGTTACCCCTTTTACAAGTTATCCCACTTTTCTTGATTTTTCTTGATGAATGATGATTACAACCACACATTAACATCATTTTAGGGTTAAGGAACCATAATTGTGAAAAATCTCAAAATGTCAAAGTTGACTTTTGTGCGCAGTTAACTTTTTGTCAGAAGAATTCCAAACTGTGTGATCCTCTATGAAATCAAGTCCTTGACCTAAATCAAACTTGATGGATTGATTTCATAGGTGTTATAGGGTGTATTGAATCATGTCTTAGGGTCTGGGAGCATGTCCTGGTCAAAAGTCAAAGGTACAGTTGACTTTTTCCGCGAAACCCTAACTGTGGTTCTGATGAACCTAAAACTTGGGAATCAAGCTTCTTGGATCAATCCATTGTTGCAAATGGATAAATGTGGTTTATTAGAGACCCTCAAATCCTTCTTTGAGGTCTTGGCTCATGTTTTGTCCCATAAGTCAACTTAGGGGTGAATTAGGTCAAGAAACCCTAATTCCTGATTTTTTATGAATGCATCCCCTGAAGCAAAATTGACTTGATGATTGGGTCCATGAGGTCCCATGGAGTATATTATGTTATGCTTTGAAGCATTGGCTCATGCCCAGAGGAAAACTTTCATCTAGAGACCCTGGTCGACCAAACCCTAATCTGGTGACACTGGCGATCTTGAGGCTTAATCCACCTGGAAGGGAGCAACCTTGTGCTTAATCCTTGATGTGGGAGTCCTCTTGATCCCTTTTGGATGTTTGAGAGGTTAGACAAGTTGAAGATCATGTCAATTCTTGATTGATCCTTTGTCTAAAAGTTCTGAGAGGGCTTAAAACCCTAAATTTTGATTATAGTGAATGCTCACCCATCTTTGGGGAAACTGATGAGGCATGATGGTTCATCCATATTATGATGATGATTTGCACAATGATGGGGAATCTTTGTGGTCAAAATTTGGGGTATGACAGTCCCGTACCAATAACACATTGCGAAGTTGATTCCTTACTTTGATGAGATTTCTTTTCATCATATCCCTAGAGAGGAAAATCAACTAGCTGATGCTCTTGCCACTCTAGCATCCATGTTCAAGGTCGAGTGGAAGAATGAAGCTCCTCATATCCGCATTGATCACTTGAACGAACCAGCACACTGTTTAGAAATCGAGGAAGAGTTTGATGACAAGCCTTGGTTCTACGACGTTAAAAGATATCTGGAAAAACAGGAATATTCCGAGGGTATCACTATCACTGATAAGAAAGCTCTTAGGCGGCTTTACGCCAAATTCTTCTTAAGTGGTGGTATACTGTACAAGAGGAATTATGATTCCGTGTTGCTCAGATGCGTGGATAGACACGAAGCAAACACGATCATATGGTCCATACATACGGGCTGCGAGGGTGTACATGCTAAAGGTCCTTCTATGGCCAAGAAGATCCTTCGGGCTGGGTATTACTGGACAACAATGGAGGTAGATTGTTACAACTTTGCCAAAAGATGTCGCAAGTGCCAAATCTACGAAGGCAAGATCCATGTGCCTCCAACTCCATTGAATGTTTTGACTTCACCTTGGCCATTCTCCATGTGGGGTATAGATATGATTGGAATGATCGAGCCGAAGGCTTCCAACGGTCATCGATTCATTCTGGTTGCTATCGACTACTTCACCAAGTGGGTTGAAGCTGCTTCTTATGCAAACGTTACACGATAAGTGGTTGTCAGATTCATCAAGAAATAGATAATTTGTCGTTATCGCATTCCTAGCAGCATTATCACGGACAATGCAAGCAACCTGAACAACAATATGAAGAAGGAGTTGTGTCAAGAATTTAAGATCGAGCACCACAACTCTTCACCATATCGGCCCAAGATGAATGGTACCGTTGAAGCAGCAAACAAAAGCATTAAGAGGATTGTCCAGAAAATGGTCAAGACTTACAAGGATTGGCATGAAATGCTTCCCTTTGCACTGCATGGCTACCGAACTTCAGTTCGCACTTCTACTGGGGCAACTCTGTATTCGCTAGTGTATGGTATGGAGGCAGTTCTACCCATTGAAGTTTAAATTCCTTCGCTCAGAGTCACCATTGAAGTTTAAATTCCTTCGCTCAGAGTCATCATGGAAGCCGTTTGTCATGGTCAATTATATCAGAGACGCCTCAAACGAGCTTTTGACAAGAAAGTTCTTCCTCGAACATTCTATAAAGGCGAACTCGTGCTTAAGAGATATTCATCTGTTCACTCGGATCCACGAGGCAAATGGACTCCCAACTACGAAGGACCCTTTGTTGTCAAGAAGGCCATCTCCGGCGGAGCCCTGATCCTCACCACCATGGACGGGGAGGAGTTGCCATTGCCCGTGAACTCCGATACAGTCAAAAAATATTATGCCTGAAAAAAAATGGATAAGAGTCCGCTAGATTGACATCCGCAAGGACAATCTAGGCAAAAATGGACGTCCCGATGGACCAAAAAAAAGAGATGTCTATGCAAAAGTTAGGGACAGTAGAAAAAAAAAATAATAGCCCGCTAAGTTGAAAACCCGAAAGGGCGACTTAGGCAAAAATGGGTATCCCGGTGGTCGGAAAAAATATAATATAAAAACATGTCCAGGCAAAACTTAGGGATAAAGGCATTGATTGTGAACATTTGAGCCTCTCTTCATCACAGTTAGACCTCAGACGGTAACAGAACATTCCAATCATCATCAACGGGTGCAAGGCGTTGGAACCTAGACTTACAGTGGATGGTGGCCAATGTTGTAATCAATGTAAAGCATGATTTCCCTTTGCCATTTACACTTGTTTTTCAATTTTATTGCAAAATTCCTCATCAAGGATTTTTCATCCTTGTACACACTTTATGTACAAAATTTTACATTCAATAAAACGCATTCTTTGTTATCTCAAGTTATTTTTGTTCCAGTATTTTGTTTGCAAAATAAACAATTATTTGCGATCACATAATACTATAAAGCATTGGGAACAATAAAAAGCTGAATCAATCGAGAAAGCATTATGCATTGCATGTGTTACTGGTAATTCCTGCAGGATAATCGGTAATATCCATTGGTAAGCCTAACTCAAGGCCGACAGTGTGATGGTTCTATGACGAAGTTATTGTTGCCTCTGCAGTTCCTCAGCAAGGTCATCATTCTCCCTAGCAAGCGCCATTATGATTTGTCAAAAAGCTTGTTTGTTTACATATCTTTTCTTCGACAGATTTGTAATGCCTCTAAGTGTTCCTAGCAAAGACACTTTGCTCTCTTTTCCCCAGCAAGGGTTGTACATCCTCTCCAGTAATTTGAAACTATCTATCTCCAGCAGCAGTGGGTTCCTCAGCAAAGTCAACATGATTTAGAAAGCTGGATTTCCCCACACAGAGTCAGTCTTGGTAGAAAGGATCAAATTTGATCCCCAATAGGGACAGCCATGGTGACTTAGAAACCTGAGGTGTTCTCGGTTTCTTTCCTCGGCGGGATCATCATCCTTTGTGAACTCTCATCTCCAGCAGAGTTTGTCTTCATCTGCGGGTCCTCTCCCCAATCGAGGATGTCGAAGTCGTTTTGCTACGATTTCTGCCTAACCACCTCACATTATGCCTTACCTTGCGCCTTTGCATTGCATGGTATCAAGCATCATGTAGAAACGCATACATAGCATATGTATCGATCATACTCCCTCTCTTTTTGCCTAACTTATCTCCCAGCATATTTTTCAGCCAATTTTGCACTTATCTATCCTTTCTTAACACTCTTCTTTTGTCACCGTCGGCCAAATTCTTGAGCTACTCTTTTATTTAATCCCGTTTTACCTCGAATCATCGAAAGGCTAGCGCAATTCGTACATTCAGGTCTAAGCAGATTAAATAGGGGCAGCTGTCGTAACCCGGGATATGACCTCCCTCTTTTACCTTTTACATAAGCATGCGCATTCGCATCGTTAGCATACGCATCCACACTTTTCTCTGTGTGTTTCTTCTTGCAGGATATTCAGGTTTTCCAAGCTCGATTAATCGCATCCTCTCAAGACTATTTCATTGTCAAAACAAGCTTAAAATAAAGGTTTATATGCTGACACATCAAATCAAGAGGTAGAAAATCGGAACCGAGACTCCAGTATCATATCCTAAGCAATTTGGGCAAAACTTGACTGAAGTAACCGGTTAACGCCTGGTGAGTAATCGGTTACTCAGTGCAAATTTCCAGTTCCTACTACATTTTAGGGACAGCAGCCATGCACTCTCTTTGGTCATTGATTCCACTTGATTCTAGCTGTGTGTGGAATATTCTAGACATTTCAAGACAGTCCAAGTGCATTTATTTCAATGCTTCACTCTAATTCAAGTGCACCATGTTCCTTGTTTTCCAAGTAATGTGAATCCTTGGATGTTGGAGTTCACCTTGATATTGGTACCGAGTTGGGTCTAACTAACCGAGTTAACCACCTTGACTCAGTGAGTCAAGTGTAACTAACTCCAACCCTAACTCCAAACCTCCCAAAGCTAAGTCCAAAGCTAGCTCCAAATCTCTCATATTCCAAACCTAAAGTCTATATAAACTCACCTTCACTCATTTTCAAGGACCTTCAACCATTTTTCCATAATTCACTCTCAATTCTTTCATATTCTCTCTGATTTTTCTGCTACATCTTCATCTTCATCCCAATTATCTTTCAAAACCTCACCAAAGCTCATTTCTACTTTGAAGGATAATCACTTTTACATCAAAAGTGATTATTTCTTGAGCTCAACCTTCATCAATTTTGCAATTCTACTTGGATTTCTGGAGTTATTTCAGTTTGTGAAATTACCTCAAGTATTTGCTTCAACATTCAACGGTTCGAATTCGCATTTTGGAGCTTTATCGTATTTTGCTCGATTTCGACACGTTTCGTCACCGAATCGAAGATTCCTCTGGTTTTCTTTAATTTTCTGCATCAAGGATACTTTGCAACAATAACCAAGGCACATCTCCGCCTTGAAGGTTGGTAGATTTATCTTTGCTAATTGTTTCGATCGTTTTTGCGCATTTACGATGTAATTTCAATCGTTTTCGGTTCGATTTGTTACGCATTTTCTTGATCTTTAATCTCCATGATTGTTGCTTATGATGTGTGTTGATTGCACTTACATGATATAATTTTCGTGCACAAATTCTTGATCTAGCATGGATTGGTTGGTATAAGTGGTTAAGTGCTGAAAATCACTTTTGGAAAGCTGTTTTTTCTGTAATTTTTGCCACTGTCACAGTAGTAACTGGTTAACACATGGTGAGTAAGTGGTTACTAAGTGCAATTTTCACCAAAATACGCAAGTTTTAAGCAATTAACCGATTAACGCGTGGTGAGTAACCGGTTACCACTATACAGAATGGCCGTTTTCTTGCATTTTCAAATGTGTTTGCTATGCTTTCTTCCTTTTAACTTCCATTGATTGTCATGCTTGATTTTATGGATGTTTTAAATGTCATTTAACTTCTGGTTGAGGCATATTCATGAACTTTTGTTGCACACTTTCAATTATTCAAATTGTCCATGTTTTGGCATCATGTGAATATAATCATTCTTGCATTTCTCTTTGATCACCATATCATGACTTTGTGTTGCATATTTGTTGGTCATTTGGTACTGTTTTGTACTCTCTTCCTTGGTTTTGCATTAAGTTTCATTCTTCATGGTTGAGCTTAATTTTGTATAATCAATAATTCCCCCTTTTGCCTTAGTGATTTTTCATCCCCTTTGGAAAATTATTGGCATGACTTTCCCTTTGGTTAATTGATCGAAACCATGTTTCGGTTAGTTGATCTTCCCCTTTCCTCTCTTTAGACTTCCTTTAGAGCTTTCTCTCTCGATCCCCCGTGGAGTTGGAGTTTCGCGCTACACCTTGCATCAGAGCACTCTACAAATTGAAGCCGTTATGCTGTCTGTTTCTCCACGCAGTAGCACTATACAAATTAGAGCTGTTACGCTGTTCGTTTCTCCACGCAGGAGCATTGTGCAAATTGGTGCTGTTATGCTGTCCGTTTCAATTTCCGCACTATACTTTGAGTGCTAGAGAATGAATGAGGAGGGAGTTGTCCTACCCTCATTCTGACTATTTCTTGGGTAAGGGCATTGGCCCTCTCGCTGAGAATAGTCACCTCTATCCTTAAACTGTAGTGTTCCTTCATCCCCGGTTGAGTTGATCCCTGATCACTTTTATCTTTTTCAATCTCTCTTTTGATCAATCACCATTTCTCTTGGTTAAAGATCATTGTCTCTTGGGTTAGCACCCAACTCTTACCCTACTCTTTTCTTGCAATCATTGTTCTTTTGATTCCCCTGGAGAGTCTCTTTCCTCTTTCTTTGGTTAAACACAGTTTTCCTGTTAAATACCGAAACCCCTGTGGAGTTCGCGACCTTCTTTTGGCTCTTCTCCCTTTGTTTGGTTAATCACTTCCTGTCAGTTAAAACACCAATGTTTGCCTTTTTCTTCAGTTAACCACAGCCCGTCTGTTAAAATACTGAGTTTCCTCGGGTTAATCACCTTCTCTCGGTTAATCACCCTTTTTCTTCAGTTAACCACAGTCCATTTGTTAAAATACTGAATCCCTTTTTTTGAGTTAATCACCTCCCTAAGGTTAATCACTCATTTTTCTCAGTTAATCACAGTTCTCCTGTTAAAACCGAACCCCGCAGTTGGCAACCTTTATTAGTTCGAATACTTGCACCCTTGGGCTAGTAACCTCTTTTGGTTCAATACCCTTTCTTCGTTGGTCAAGTGCTGTTTGTTTAGTCAATACCAACACCCCTTTTGGGTTACGACCTTCGATAGGTCCTACACCCGCTCTTCTGGTTGATCACAGTTTTCTTTGTTAAAACCAATGCTTCTCTATCCCCACAGAGTTGCAATCCTTGTTTCTTCGGTTAACCACTATTTATCAGTTAACATATCGATGTCCCCTCCGAGTCAAACACCTTCTCTTGGTTCAGCATTCTCTCTCTTGGTTTATCACAGTCCGTCTGTTGACACCAGTCTTTTTTCCTCGCTAGGGTCTTATTTTCTTTCTTCGGTTAACCACTTCCTACCAGTTAATACATCGGGTCTCCCTTTTCTCTTGGTTTTCACCACTATCCCTTTATTTGGATCCCCAGCTGATTCTTTTCTATACCCTTTTCTCTTACTTTCTTGGTTTCGACACCAATTTCTTTCTGTTATCCCCAGCGGAGTTTCTTCCCTTCTTGGTTTTGACACCATTCTCCTCCTAGTCTCTTGTACAGTCGCTCTTACTGCATGGTCTTCCCCAGTAGAGTTTTTCTTTTACTCTTGCTCTTGGTTTTGACACCACTTCTTTTGTTTTCCTGTTTCTTTCTTATTTTGTTTTCCGCTCAGTTCCTCGAACTAGGGAAGCTCTGATTCTGCATTCGTTCGAATATCAGATACGTAGGCACGAGACCCGATGTCTTGGCGAGCACACTTCCACCCTTTTATCATTCTCCCTTTCTTACTTCTTTTCTGTCCCCTGGTTCTATGAACTACGATGCTCTGATTTCCTCATTGCACTATGAGGGCACGTAGGCACGAGGGCCACAATCCTCCGCGAGCACTTTCTTTCTTTTCTTTCTTTTTCCCCTTTCTCTCTCTCTCCTCCTTCTCTTAGCTAGAAGCCTTTATATAGATAACCCATCCAAGCCAAGAAGCAAGCGAAATGGTTCTCGTCGAGTACGGCGGATGCGTTAGGTGCTAGTACCTTCCTTTCGGATAACCGACCCCCCGTTCATGTTTCTCTTCCCCTTGGGTTTTATCGATATTTTCCCTGTCCTTTGGGACTAAATAAAGTTCAGTGGCGACTCTGTTGTTAACTTTGAGTGTGTGATTCACTCAGTATGTAAACCAGCCATCTTCACCACCACACAACTACGAGCACTGTAGAGTCTGTTCGGAAAATAACCAAGGATGTTACCTCGTACGAGCAGCCCTTCAAAGTCAGTTGGCTCCTAAAGAGATTCAACCGTGTCCAAGTTCTCGATCAATCAACTGGATGCCAGACTATTTCGCTGATCAGATTAAGGATGTTGTCATGATCTCTGATCATAAAGGGACCAAAGATGTTTGTACCATCATCCCTTTACTTGACGAATCGAAGGTTCTTAACTAGGAATTGATTGAAGTTACTTACGACAGTCAGAAAAATCAGAAGGCTCCTGTAGTTATCTATCTGCCAGGACCACTACCGTATGAATCAACTAAGGTTATCCCTTACAAATATGGTGCAACAACAATTGAGAATGGAAAGGAAATTCCATTACCCTCCGTCGTGAATATTGCAGACATCAGTCGAGTAACACAGAGCGGTCGAATCTTCAACAAAGGAGTTGGAGAACCTAACAGAGAAAAGGAACCTCACACAGAAGTTCCTAATCCACCAGTCGGTCAATCCGGTGATCTCGACCTTTCAAAGAACGATGATGAGATGCTGAAGCTCATCCAAAGGAGTGAATACAACATTGTTGGTCAGCTATTACAAACTCCTTCAAAGATCTCTGTGTTATCTCTTTTACTCAGTTCCGAAGCCCATAGAGAGGCTCTATAGAAAGTCTTAGAACAGGCCTTTGTGGAACTGGATGTGTTAATACGACAATTCGACAGTATCATCTCTAACATCACTTCCTGCAACAACTTCGGATTTAGTGATGAGGAATTGCCGGAAGAGGGCCCAGGTCACAACATGGCGCTCAATATCACAGTTAACTGTCAGGACGATGCTTTAGCCAGCGTACTGGTAGACACCGGATCAGCTCTCAATGTTATGCCGAAATCCACTCTAATACGACTATCATTCAAAGGATCTCCGATGAGAGGCAGTGAGATCGTCGTCAAAGCATTTGACGGATCCCGAAAAATAGTTATCGGCGAAGTCGACCTTCCTATAACTATCGGTCCTCACACTTTCCTAGTCACTTTCTAGGTCATGGACATCCGGGCAACATACAGTTGCTTATTAGGAAGACCTTGGATACACCAGGCTGGGGTAGTCACCTCGACACTTCACCAGAAGCTGAAGTTCGTCAAGAATGACCAACTCGTCACGGTCTGTGGAGAGCAAGCCTTGATCGTGAGTAACCTTTCATTGTCCACTTGTGTAGAAACCAGAGGAGATTGTTGGAACCCAGTTCCAAGCACTTTCGGTGAGCAATGAGAATTAATCGGAAAAAGAAACATCGAGGAAAGACAGAAAAACCCTCAGAAGACTAGCAGGCAGCTTCTTCCTGAGCGGTGAAAGTGCTTGGAACTGCGTCCCAATAACCTCCTCGGGTTCTACACAATTAGATGATGATAAGTTACTCACGAGCAAGGCCTGTCCCCCACAGACTGTGATAAGTTGACCATTCTGGACGAACTTTAGCTTTTGCTGGAGAGTCGAAGTGACCGCTCCAGCCTGATGTATCCAAGGTCTTCCTAATAAACAACTATACGTTGCCCGGATGTCCATGACCTGGAAAGTGACTTGGAAAGTGTGAGGACCGATAGTTATGGGAAGATCAACTTCGCCGATAACTACTTTTCTGGATCCGTTGAATGCTTTGACGACAACCTCGCTAATTCTCATCGGAGGGCCTTTGAATGATAATTGCATTAAAGTGGACTTCGGCATAACATTCAGGGCTGACCCTGTGTCTACCAGTACGCTGGCTAAAGCATTGTCCTGGCAGTTAACTGTAATATTGAGCGCCATGTTATGACGGCGACCCTCTTCAGGTAATTCCTCATCACTAAATCCCAAATTATTGCAGGAAGTGATGTCAGAGACGGTACTATCGAACTGTCTAATTGTTACATCATGTTTCATAAAGGCCAGCTCCAAGACTTTCTGTAGAGCCTCCCTGTGGGCTTCTGAACTGAGTAACAGTGACAACACCGAGATCTTTGAAGGAGTCTGTAACAGTTGATCAACAATGTTGTATTCACTCCTTTGGATGAGCTTCAGCATCTCATTTTTGTTCTTTGAAAGGTCAGTATCACTGGATTGACTGGCTGGTGGATTAGGAACTTCTGTCTGAGGTTCCTTTTCTTTGTTAAGTTCTCCAACTCCTCGGTTGAAGATTCGACCGCTCCGTGTTACACGACTGATGTCTGCAATATTCACGACGGAGGGTAATGGAATTTCCTTTCCATTTTTAATTATTGTTGCACCGTATTTGTAAGGGATCGCCTTAGCTGATTCATACGGTAGTGGTCCCGGTAGATAGATGACTATGGGAACCTTCTGGTTTTTCTGACCATCATAAGTAATCTCGATCCGTTCCCGGTTGGGAACTTTTGATTCGTCAAGCAGAGGGGTGATGACACAAACATCTTTAGTCCTCTGATGATTAGAGATGACGACACCGTCCTCAATTTGATCGCGAGATAGTCCGGCGCCCAGTTGATAGGTCCAGAACCCGGATATGGACGAATCTCTCCACGATCCACCTGACCCTGAAGAGCTGCTCTCACAGGGTAGCATCCTTGGTTACTTTCGGAACAGACTACACAACGATCATAATTGTGTGGTGGCACCTGGCCACGCCCACTTTGAATACAATGTAACCTCACTAGGTTAGTTTCCACAGATCGGACATCCTGACTCTGACGCCGGTAGGATTCCTGTTATTGATACTAATTTGCTGAGTATCTTCATCCATATAGATTGGCATCCACCAGTGATTTAACAAGTGCTGAAGTGCTTCCTGGACAAGGGTACAACCTCGATCATTTTCGCAACCCGCTTTACAGCTTTGATAGTCATGTGATATTAGGAATCCGAGTCGGACCTGCTCAGCATGCAACTCTACCAAGTTGGTATTCATCACGTGAATATCAAAAATCTGAACCATGTTAATCTGATAGGGATTCCTATCATAGTAGTCCTGGATCCATCCAAGATCCATCTGACGCTGGAGGGTCTCTTGTACAAAAGAGCATCCCTATTTGTTTACCGAGCAAGTCAGACTGGAACTGTAATCGTGCCGCGACAGATTATGGTACTGGCTTTGCCTTGAGTGCATCGCCACCAAGTTGACATTCATCGCACGGATGTCGTGGTTTTGAATGACGTTGTTAGACTCTCCCTCAATCAGGTTGACTGCAGCTTTCTCATGTTGAGGCAGCGAGTTCGTGAGAACATTCGGATTCGTATCTTTGAAAGATAAGAGCCCGCTCCTAACAAGCTTTTACACGTCGGATTTGAAATTGAGGAAATTCTCTATGTTATGCCCCGATCCTCCTTGATGATAAGGGCATATCTGATCCGCTTTAAACCAAAAAGGCAGATTTTCCGGTACTGTAAGAGGAGACTTACTCTGGATGTGCCCCTTAGCCAGTAGTAACGGAAATAGTTTTGCGTACGATACGGGTATTGGATCAAATCCTGGTGGCCGCGTTGTACGGTTGTTGTTGTATGGAAGACGAGCCTGCTGAAGAGGTTGTTGTGTCCTTTGCTGATTAGGTTGGCTCTGCGCAACCTGAGGCTGATACGTAGGAACAGGCGCGGGACTGATAGCAGGAGTTACCGCCGCTACTGGTTGATAACGTCGCCTTTACTTTCCGAGAGAGATATTCCCAATATCCTGCTCTTTTTTCTTAGGGAGAGCACTACCGTATCGTTTTGTACTACTTGATGATCCAGCGTCTTTTGCCAAACGTCCTTCTCGGACGGCTTCCTCAAGACGAGCTCCCATACCCACCATCTCGATGAAGTCACTGGGCGCACTGGCAACCATTCTGTCGTAGTAAAATGAGCTTAAGGTCTTTAAGAAGATCTTTGTCATCTCTTTTTCCTCAAGAGGTGAACAAATCTGAGCCGCAATTTCACGTCATCTTTGAGCGTACTCCTTAAAGGTTTCCTTGTCCTTTTGTGACATTGATCTGAGTTAATCTCTGTCCGGTGCCATGTCCAAATTGTATTTATAATCTTGGACGAAGTCTTTGCCAAGATCTCTGAATGTGCTGATCGAGGCACGGTTTAAACCCATGTACCATTTTAAGGCGGCACCGGTTAAACTATCCTAAAAGTAGTGAATCAGTAGGTCCTGATTTTCAGTCTGAGCTGACATCCGTCGAGCGTACATTGTCAGATGACTTTGAGGGCAAGAGTTACCCTTGTATTTTTCAAAGTCGGGCACTTGGAACTTGTGTGAACTTTCACATTAGGGACCAGACACAGGTCTGCGGCGTCCTTTCCAAATAGATCCTGACCGCGAATGGCTTGCAGTTCCTTCTGCATTTCCAAGAACTGTTCCTGGAATTCGTCCATTCGGTCAAACATAGTTTCCTTTTTACAAGCAGGTATCTGTGGAATCTATCCTTCCGGGACAGTGTGCACCACAGGGGGTGGAACCGTAACTACGGCGTTGAATCTTGGCGTTTCCCGAAGTTTGTAACCTTCAGGGGTCTTCAATATGCCTCTGGCATCTTCGCTTTCCCGAAGTTTGTAACCTTCAGGACCAGCGGCTCCTGCAGAAGTTCCCTGATCTTCAACGATCGGCAGAACATATCCTTCCAGGATATAGTTAGCAGGCATGCCCCAGGGATAATCTTTCGGCATCTGATACCTAGGAACGAACTTTTCCACTATGGGCGCTGAAGTGATCTCTGAGATCACAGTCCTTTGTAGCTGAGCTTCTGCCATGGCTTGCATGTCGTTACGAAGCTTTCTCATATCCTCTCTCAGAGCGTCGATCCCTTCCTTCAACTCTCTGTTTTCTTCCTCAAGATCATCCATCTTTTTCTGACGATTGGCCCGAGTATTGTACGAATGAGACAGTTTGACTCTAGAATCGAGACACAGACGTGAGATTCGTAGGTAAGGAGAATACGCGATGTGAGAATGATGAATGCAATGATTATATTAATTGTTTTTTTGGTTTAATCAAAATAAACTTCGACAATTAGATTGCAAATATCAAACAGTGGGGAAACCCCTTTTTATTGAAATTCAAAGGATTACAGAAATGGGAATACAGTAGATTACAAGGTGCAGAAACATAAACCTAATCTAAAGGGTCCTGGTACTTCCTTTTCTTTGACCGGGGCTCTTGAGCCGTTGTCGGGTTGTCATACCTTTGCCAGGTGAAAGGAGCGAGCAAATTCCTTTGGTCATCCTGATTATCCACAGCATGTTGCTCTAAAATCTCAATCAGAGCATCTTTCTCTTTCAGTAATTGCTGTATTTGGATACACTCCATATTGAGGGTGCGGTACTTGTTCCTCCAAGACCTTCTCTCTCGTTGAACTTTGTTGAGAGTAACCTGAAGCTTTTCCGTTTCCGTCATGAAGTACATGACAGATTCCCTCGGCGGAAGAATTCCGTAATGAGGATAAGGCATCTTTAGCTTGAGAGCTCTAGTTTGTACTCAGTGGAGATAAGGCTCCCCTGAGACACAGTCCGGTTTTCCTAGAGACTCCCGTCCTTTCTTATGAACATGCTTCCAAGCATGCACTATTTCCATCTTTAGTGCTCTGTCGTTTTCTCCTTCCTTGAAGAAAAGACCTTCCAGATGAGCGTTGCGCGGAACAAGCCTCATCGGGTATCCAAACTGACGACGAACCAATACCGGATGATAGTTGATTCCTCCTTTAGTTCCTATGAGGGGTACGTTGGGGAAGTTTCCACAACAATCAATGATCCTCATTCCATCATAAATCCTATTACACCAATCAATGTCAGAGTTGGTGAGAGACATGATTTTCTGCGACCAGCGTAAGATACTCCTATCATCCCAAAAAGCAGCAGACTTAGGCAAATGAGAGATAAACCATTTGTAAAGCAAAGGTACACAACACGTGATCTCCCCTCTGCTGTACAGATTCCCTAAGTGTACATAGTGATACGCATCTGCGAGAAAATTCGGCACCGGGTTTCCAATGAGAAAAACCTTGACAGCGTTGATATCGACGAATTTATTAATGTTGGGAAACAAAAATAATCCATAGGTGAGTAAAACAAAGATGCTTTCAAAAGCAGTCCCGTTCCCTATACTAGCAAAGTACAGAGCTTTCTTTGTTAAGAACTGGGCTGGCAAACCTTGGATGCCACCCTTGGTAGTCATGTGAGTCTTGACCTCTGACTCATCCAGATGAATTGCTCTTGCAATGGTCTGATCCTTTGGAATCTCTTCCAGTCTAGAAAATGGAGCTCGATCAGTAATGTGTAGATCGATCAGATGAGAGTACTCCTCCAGCGTTGGTGCTAGCTGGTAATCCGGGAATGTGAAACAGTGATAAACCAGATCATAGAACTGAACGAGCACATCCATGATTCCTTCAATCACATGGACTCTTAGCAAAGGTAGCAGACCTCCGTACTTGGCTCTGAAAGCCTCCTGGTTTGTGATCATCCTCGCCAAACCTCTCAGATCCTCTAGTTTTGGAGCCTTGAAGGTATACTTACGAGTTCTCCTTCTACCGAAATCCATTAGCGTAATCCTTTTCTCTGATATTTGCAATCACAGTCTTAGTTTAATTTGAAAATCAGAGAGACTAGAAGAGAAATTTTTTTGAATGTTTTAATGTTTTTTTTAAATGAATGCATGAATGCAGCACACAAAAACATAGAAAAAACATGGGGTCAAAAGGGTCGTTGTCATGAAGCCAAGGCTCTACCCATCCCCAAAGGTTTATACTAGGGTGTTTTTTGTACCTGTACTCAATATCATTAGCTCCTCCCAGGAAGGCAGACAACAAGCGGATCGCCAGCGAGTTGTGTGCAATCTTAGAGTAAGTGCTATTCACCGAGAATAGATCACCTGCCTCAAATGAGGGTAGTATCGCGTGACAACTATTTCCGATAGTTTCCGCACTACAAAAATGGTTGGCTTTTCCTAAGTGTATACTCCATCTCACCACATGCGGCATCACACGCATTCCCAGTAGCAGAAAAATAAACACATATTCAATTAGGAAAAGCAGTATATATATTTGTCCTAATGTCCTAGACTTTTAAAGCTATGAATCTTATGTTCCTGACAGAAATGGCTTCCCGGCTGAGTCACCATTCTGTGGTTTCTTTCCAAAGTAAAGGTTTTGACCTAAGATCCTAATAGAGTCAAAAAGTCTCATCTCAGTGAAGGTTTCTACCTAGGAGACAAGAATGAACAAACAATGCATGGATCGAATGGTCCCCAGCAGAGTCGCCACTTTTCTGTAGCGAGCAATTTTTGGACGTGGTTGCGAAGCACAGCCTCTCTTTGGGTTTACTACAACTCGATTCATTTTTTATCCTATTGTAAGCTGATGAAGGAAGGGAATAGAAGTCTCCAACTAACCCTGCTTGCATACCGAGGTTAAACAGTCAAAACTGTTGGTTTACAGATGCTCCAAAGATTCGGGGACTGTCTTAGGTTATTTTGTTCAAAGAGATGTTTTAGGACGGACGTTTTTTATTGATGTGTGAAAGTATGGGATTTCGGGGTTTTTTGTTTAGTGTGCTCGCTAAGATCTTTTCTTTCGATCTTATGCCTACGTATTCCCGTTTACCGAAACAGGGAAATCAGAGCGTTCGTAGTTCGTCCTATTCTATGGGAGGAAATGGTTTTTGGTGTCTTGTTCAAAGCCCAAGACGTGAAGCGAAAGGTGATTTGTATATTGTTCAAAGCCCAAGATATGAAGCTAAAAGGTCTCGGCTTTAGAGAGAGTTTGTCATCTCTAAAGAGGGATAAAGGAGAATTACTTTAACCGGGATATGTAAATCCGGCAATGCCATAATTTCCTATGAAAGGGTTTTTAACCTGAAGGAGAAGACTTTAACTCAGTGTAGAGCAATGCCATCTTTCCTTAGGAATTTCTCATGCTAAAGGAGGGACAGTGGCATGGATATAGATGATCCAGAGGTTTGCCGCTTACAGCGATTAGATGAAAGGGGAGGAGTTGTTGATGTTTGTGTACTGTGAACGAGGCACAGGTTTGGTGCTAAAAGGTTAATTGGACTCAGCTAGGGATTTCATTATACAAAGCCTAAGAGGAGGCTAATGGTCCAACAAGAGGGAGTTTTTTTATGTGTTTCTCGTACGAAGCCCGAGATGGAGGCTAAAAAGAGTTGACTCAGTTGGAGAATTTGTATCTCGTATGAAGCCCGAGATGGAGGCTGAAAAAGAGTTTGGCCCTGATTAGGGGAATTTGTATCTCGTACGAAGCCCGAGATGGAGGCGAAAGGGTGATTGACTCAACGATGGAGTCCTTTGTGTGTCTCATACAAAGCCTGAGAGAGAGGCTAAAAGTTTTTGTTTGACTCAACGAGAGAGTCTTTTATATCTCATACGAAGCCCGAGATGGAGGCTGAAAGATTTGCTCCGCTGGGGGGAATCATTTGTACAAAGCCCAAGAGGAGGCTGACTATGCTGAGGAAAGATCATTATACAAAGTCTAAGAGGAGGCTAAAAAGAGACCGACTCTTTTGGGGATGTCATTATACAAAGCCTAAGAGGAGGCTATCTGCTGGTGACTGTTTTAGTTTAGTGACAGGTCCAGTATACTGATTAAGAGAAAATCAGTTCTTATATGAGCAACACTGTACTCATGGGTTTGATCTGAGGATCGGGACCGTTTCCTGTTCTTTAAGGAAACGGGGAAATCCGAAGGGTATCGAGACTGTCCGAGTCTACGGCTTTCTTCCTATTTTGAAAAAGGGGGCTTGAGAATATCTTTGAGACTCAAGGAAAATAGACTGTCCAAGTCTAGAGTTTCATCTTTTGTACTATGCTTTGAGAAACAGTAGTAGACTCTTTGAAAGGACTAATCTATGAAGATGACTAAGTTCTGTTCCTATACCTCTAGGAGGTCATCGGGACAATTTGTACGAAGCCCAAGAGGAGGCTGGAATAACTTTTAAGAAGCCGAGCGGTCCTTGTACGAAGCCCAAGAGGAGGCTATCATTCCCGGAGGAAGAGATCATTATACGAAGCCTAAGAGGAGGCGGTGAATACTTCTAAGAAGCCGACGGGTCCTCGTACTAAGCCCAAGAGGAGGCGGGGTTGCTTCTATGAAGCCTGTGGGTCCTTGTACAATGCCCAAGAGGAGGCCGATGCTTTTAAGAAGCCCGTGGGTCCCCAAACCCCGAGAAATTTAAGGCAAGCTATTCACAAGGAATAGATCAAGTCAGGAAAGTTCGAGAATTTGGAAGAAACTCAAAGATGCCATTCACGGAGAATACATTCATCTTTGGGAGTAGGGTTTCTTGACAATTCCTAATGAGGACAGCCGAAGAGAAGACTGTATCTGGTGATCCTATTTGGGATCTAGCTGTCTATTTCTACGAATAAACGAAACGGCTTTACCTAGTGCTAGACGTAGTTGCCGGGAAAACTCTAAATATCTATACTATTATTAAACAGTTGATATGAGTTTATGAAAGAAGACTTACAGCGAAACAGCCCCACAATACAGTTTTATATATATATATATATATATATATATATATATATATATATATATATGAGTTTGTGAAAGGAGACTTACAGCGAAACAGCCCCACAATACAGTTATGTGTATATGAAAGCAGTAAATGAAAGCGTATAAACACTTACTCGGTTGTAGAGCTTCCATGTTGTTTGGTTAGTTGTTCAACAAAGAAAGATTGAAAACAACAGTATATTCAAAATCAAAGGAGAAAGTGCTTTGAAAAAGAAAGATTGGGGCTTACAGCTCAAGGAGAGGCCCAAGGTTTTACTATTGAATTTGTACAGAGGGACTTATACAAGTGACTGTGGCCCAAAAAGGTTTTCTGTACAAAGGGATGGGTCTTACACTCTCTCAAGAGGCCCAAAAAGTTTTAAAGAAAAAGAGTTGGTCTTACTACACGAGGGTAGGCCCAGATGGTTTTTCGTTTGAAATGGCGAGCGCGCCGAGGTTTTCTTTTAACACAGAGGGACTTATACAATAAGTGAGGCCCAAAATGATTTTGGTTAAAAGGGGGATTGGGTCTTACACTCTAATAGAGGCCCAGATGTTTTATTTTGAAAAGGCGACGATCGCGCCGTTCGTTTTTGACAGTATCGGGACTTATACAATACACTGAGGCCCAAAAATGATTTGGTCAAAAAAGGATTGGGTCTTACACTCTATTAGAGGCCCAAGTGTTTTTGAAAATGATTTATGAGAGTTGAATTAATCCAAAACCCTAATTTGTTTTCAAAATATGTTTTAATTGAATAAAAATTCAATTAAAATGATCAAAATTGTTTAACACATGAAAAACAAATTGTGATCTTGGATTAATGCTTCAAAAATTAAGTATTCACCTACAAAATAATTAGAAAGCATTAAAAGTTGCAAAATCAATGTGGAAAAAATATTTAAAATGTCAAAAACAATTAAAATATTAATTCTTTGCAAAAATAACAATTATATGAAATAAATAATATTTTTGGGATTTTTTGATAAAATAAAATATTTCAACATTTTTGTGAATTATCAAAAAAAGAATCAACTCAAAATCATTAAAACTCAGAGAGAAATTAATTTTTGAATCAATTAAACAAAATCACAAAATTCAAATAGTTGAATTTCTGAAAATGGCGCCAAGAACAACACCAAGAACACGCGCGTTTTCTGAGTTTGGCTGATTTGCGTTTTCCATCCAATCTCACTGAATACTTAATCATATCATGCAATCCACATATCATTATGCTCGTCTCAACCTCACGATCATGTCTATAACACTTAATTTCATTTAAATTAAACATAAAACATGAAATCACGAAGAAACCTCAAGAACCCTAATTTCTGCATGAAGGCTAGGATTTTTGATACACGATTCAAACAATGCAATTAATTGAGGGAAAACATTCCATGCATGATTATGAACATATGGCCAAATTATTGTGCGGGGAAATATGCATAGATTGAGAGATGACCAAGTATATGCTTACCTCTAAGCCGTGACAGCAAGTGCAATGTGATTTTTGACTTGGAGGTGTTACAGATGAGTGGTGATGATCCGAACAGCTTCCCTACACCCTATGGAATGTGTTTGAATGCTTGACTTGATGGAAATTGGCTGGATCACTTCATGGCATCTCAACTGCAACTTGGTTGAAAATGTGAGCAACCAGCTGGTGATTTTGTGAAATTGGTGTTTCAAAAGTGATTTAAGTGTTTGATCAGCTCATATGTGATGTATATGAGGTGTGTGAGTGATTGGTTTGGTTGGAAAAGCTCTCAAACTCAAAAACCGATAGTGACTTGCCTTAGAAGGCAAAATTGGAGTGAAAGAAGAGATTTTGAGGAAAGCATCTGTTTGATGGCTTTGGTGTACTCAAAATGATCACAATTGAGCTCTATTTATAGTAGAGCAAGTTTGTTTTGGGATCCACAGTGAATGGCAACTGCAGCAGGTGTTTGTCCAATGTTGGCCAATGGAAATGCAAGTCTCCTCTAGCCATTGACTAGAGGTTAGGGCACAGGGTTGTGGTTCCCTTGGTCTTGGATAAGACTTGACTGATTTCAGATGAGAATGGCTCAGTCCATGCCACCTTGATGGTTCCATTGAATGCTTCAATCCAAATTTGGAGTCTTGTCCCTATTTTGGCCATTCTAGGTTCAACATGCTATTTCTTGTTCCATGAACTTTGGAGGCTTGGCTCAGTGTTTGTCCCCTTTAGATTCAATCCTCAGATGTGTCCAAGTGGATAGGAGCATTTGAATTTGGCTGATTTTGGTAAATCGAGCCAAAATGTAAAATTTGCCTTGCCTTTGACAGATTTCAGCAAGGCAACTTGCCAATGTCATATCTCATGGTGTAAGTTGAATTTGGTAATGCTCTTGGCCATTTTGGAAAGCCCTTACATGATACAACAACTGTTTAAACATATTTGGTTTTGATCTCTTTTGAATCCAAGTGAAAAATCCCTCTACATTTGGAAAAAAATGAAGCAAAATCTGACTTAGTGAAATTTTCACTAAGTGTTTTAACAAAGTGTGATTTCTTGATTTTGATCACTCCATAACTCAAAATCCATGAGGAATTTGGACATAGGTCAGTATGAAGCTTTTGTAGAGGGTAATGAGATCTTCAAATTAAGCTTTGAATGGGGCACAATGGCCTTGTGGTTTAGGAGTTATGGTCCTCCAAAGTTGGTACATTAGTGGTGCTTTTTCCATAACTTCGAAAGATTTCTAAGTTTTATGGTTACCCCTTTTACAAGTTATCCCACTTTTCTTGATTTTTCTTGATGAATGATGATTCAAATCATACATTAACATCATTTTAGGGTTAAAAATCCATTTTAGTGAAAAATCTCAAAAAGTCAAAGTTGACTTTTGTGCACAGTTGACTTTTTATCAGATGAATTCCAAATTGTGCAATTCTTCAGGAAATCATGTCCTTGACCTAAATCAAACTTGATGGACATGTTCCATGGGTGCCATAGGGTGTATTGAATCATGTCCTAGGGTTTGGGAGCATGTCCAGGTCAGAAGTCAAAGTTACTGTTGACTTTTCTCGCGAAACCCTAATTGTGGTATAGATGAAATTGAAACTTGTTGCTCAAGCTTCTTGGATCAATCCATTGTTCCAAATGGATCAATATGGTATATTAGAGACCCTCAAATCATGTCTTGAGGTCTTGGTTCATGATTTGCCCCCAAAAGTCAACTTAGGGGTGAACTAGGTCGAGAAACCCTAATTCCTGATTTTTGAGGTATGCATCCCCTGAGGTCAAATTGACTTGTTGATTGGGTTCATGAGGTTCCATGGAGTACATTAGGTTATGTTTTGGATCATTGGCTCATGCCCAGAGGAAAATTTCCAACTGGAGGCCCTGGTCGACCAAAACCCTAATTTGGTGACACTGTCGATCTTGAAGCTTAATCCACCCAGAAGGGAGCAGCCTTATGCTTAATCCTTGAAGTGGGAGTCCTCTTGATCCATTGTAGATTCTTGGGAGGTTAGACAAGTTGAAGATCAAGTCATTCCTTGATTGAGCCCTTGTCTAAGGCTCAGAGAGGGCTTGAAACCCTAATCTTTGATTGTAGTGGATGCTCAACAATTCCTTGAGGAGATTGATGAAGCATAAAAGTCCATCCATATTGTGATGATGATTTGCACAATGATGGGAAATCTTAGTGGTCAAAATTTGGGGTATGACACTCCTATGCGAGATAAACGCCAAATAGTTAAATCTTTTAATATGGGAGACAATGTGATGATGTTTCTGTATAAAGAGAGGTTTCTGGTTGGTACTTACAGCAAGTTGCACCCATGCAAGTATGGCCAGTTCAGAGTGACCCGAAAGATTAATGATAATGCTTATGTGGTAGCTCTCCAGGATTTCATGAATATAACAAATACTTTTAATTTTGTTGGCTTTCATGAATATCAAGTAGATGAGGCTCTTTATCAAGAAGAGAACTCATGTTGAGTTCTTCGGAGGTGGAGGAGACTTATGTAGGAAGGCTTTTAAGCCATCCGAGTTTGTTTCAGGCCAAAAAACTGCATTTTAATATTTCTTTTAGTAATTTTCTATTTTATTTCTATTTTGGATTAAAAGTTCATTAGGATTTATTTTTCTATTTTATTTCAATTTTGGATTAAAAGCTCATTAATATTTCTTTGTTTCTCTATTTAAACATTTTTGGCGTGAGTCAAAAATCATCTTTTGACATAATAAAATTCAATATTTTATTTATTTGGTGAATTTTAGAGTTTATCTGACAGGATTAATGGAATAAAATGGTTATAATCTAGTTGTTACTTTATCAAAAATTTTTGGATGTTTCTAGCCTAAATGCTTGAAGTATCACTTGTGTACCAATTTTATAAGCTTGCACCATTATCTGATATATTAGGGACAACTATATGAACAAAATTAGTGAGGCAGTGCATGCTCCTCTTTTCCAGGGTGCCACGTTTACTCACCGCTTATAGACATTTTTTTTCCATGATGAATAATCTTCAAAGTACAAAATAGAATGTTGGTTATTACTTGTATTGGTGTGATGCTAAGGCTTTTAAAGAGGTTGTAGGCTAGCTATGAGTTTTTAAGTTGAATAAAATGTCAAAGATCACTAACAATAGTAGTTGGCTTTAAAAAGCAGTGTATCAGTGTGCAAACATGACAACAACTTCAACGTAATTTCCATTGAACATACCAGTTTTCAAAGAGAAGAACTATGAATGGTGGGTTGCGTAGATGAAGGTCATCTTTAGATTTCATGATGTGTATAAAATCGTGAATGATGGAGTATCGACAATGGAAGTGAATGCAGATGATGTTCAACAAGCTACACACATGGAATGAAGAAAGAAATATGGAAAAGGTCTATTCTTGATTCACCGGTGTGTGGATTCTAATGTGTTTGAAAAGATTACTAAAGAAGAAACTGCAAAAGGAGTGTGGGACATGTTAAAGAGCTTGTACGTCGGAGATAAAAAAAAGAAGAGGGTGAAGTTATAGACATTGAGAAAGCAATTCGATATGACTCAGATAAAGGAAGATGATTCAGTCTCGAAATATCTTTCACGTGTGTTTCTGCTAACGAACCAGATGAAGTCGTGTGGTAAATCAATCAACGATTAATATAAGATTGAGAAAGTGTTTAGATCTCTAATTGTAAAGTTTGATTATATTACAGTGTCAATTAAAGAGTCCAAGAACCTATCTAAGATGAAGTTAGAAGAACTTCACGCTTCATTAGAGGCTCGTGATATGAGGCTGAAGCAGAGGAACTGAGAAAGGGAGAAGGTGGCAGAATAGGAACTACAATCAAGATGCATCAAGAAATCTGGAAAAGATAAGGGTAAGAATCTTCCTAATGATGTGAAATCAAGCAAGAACTCAAAGAATCACTCTGATTCGATGAAGAAAGGCATAGCCAACAAGTCTTTTGAGAAGAAAGTTGACATGAAGGAGGTTCAGTGTTACAAGTGTCAAGGATTTGGTCACTATGCTCGAGACTGACGAAAAAAGAAGGAGGCGCAAGTGAAAGATAGTGATGAAGTGCAATATGCACATGTTGAAGATAATGATTTTGATGATGTGTTACTCATGGCCAACACTCAGTCGAAAACTGATCAAACCAACATGTGGTACCTGGATTCAGGATGCAGTAACCACATGATAAAAAATAAAACCCAGTTCACCAAGTTAGATGAATCGGCCAAGAAAGTGATAAAGTTTGCAGATGGCAAACACATCACATCAGGTGGAAAAGGAGATATTTCCGTTGTCAGGAGGATGGTGGAAAAGCCAGCATCACTGATGTGTTGTATGTACCATCGAAATGAGTTAGATACATTTACAACTATGTTTGAAGAAGATCAACAAACTGTAGTGTATCAAAGCAAAGGGTGGGATTGGAGTCGTGGGTCAGTTCGACAGGAGTTAGATACATTTACAACTATGTTTGAAGAAGATCAACAAATTGAAGTTTCAACCAATCAAAATGAAGTATCACCTGTGCAGAATGTTAGAAGATAGCTTAGAACAAGAACTGAGTCGACAAGGCTAGCTCGATATGAGATATTTCCATATCAAGCAGTCGATGCAGACGGTGACTTAACAGAAGAAGCGATGAAGATGGTTGAAGCAGAACCAATCAATTTGGATCAAGCCATGAACAATTCGAATTGGTTAGCAGCCATGAAAGAAGAACTCGGGTCAATTGAGAAGAACGAGACTCGGGAGCTTATAAAAAAGTCAATCAAGAAGTCAATTAATGTGAAGTGGGTCTATAAGCTGTAACGAAGGCCAAATGGAAAAATTTCCAAGCATAAAGTAAGAATAATGGCGAGAGGTTTTTTGCAAAAACCCGGTATTGATTTCTACTAAGTATATGCACCTATTGCAAGGATGGAGACAATCAGAATTGTTGTGTCAGCATCAGCAAACACAAGATGGAAGATACATCAATTGGATGTAAAATAAACATTGTTTAATGGACCTCTAGAAGAAGAAGTTTATGTCAATGATGTAGACAGGGTCAGTCGAATCATCATATGCCTGTATGTAGATGATTTGTTGATTATAAGTGCAGATGAAGTCGAGATAAGAAAAGTCAAGTTGAAGTTGATGCAAGAGTTTGAAATGTCTGACCTAGGAAATTTGTCATATTTCTTAGGGATGAAGTTCAAAGACACGAGTGAATGGGTGTTTCTGGACCAAAAGAAGTATGCCTAATATATCTTGAAGATGTTTAAGATGTTCAAATGTAATGCAGCTGCTACACCATTAGAAACTGGAGCAAAGTTGAAGAAGAAGACATATGATAAATTTGTAAGTGCGACACTGTACAAACAATTCATTGGATCCTTGAGGTATCTTTGGAATACCAAACCAGACATTTGTCAAAGTGTCAGATTGTTAAGTAGATTCATGGAGAAACCCCAAGAATGTCATCTCAAGGCAGTTAAGAGGGTGTTGAGATACATAAAGGTTACGATTGATCATGGTGTGCTGATGCCGAGGAAAACAAAGACTAACACAGGTACAGAAGTATATGGCTACACCGATTCAGATTTTAGTGGAGATCAAGACGAAAAGAGTATTGTAGGATACATATTAATGATCGAAGGAACGTTAATCTTATGGAGCTCAAGGAAGCAAAGCATTGTGGCTTTGTCATCATGTGGAGCTTAGTGCGTGGTTGCATCATATGCAGCATGGATAGAGATGTTTCTTGAAAAGCTTAAGTTAATAGAACCTATGAAAATGAAGTTATTTGTCGACAACAAGCCAATTATCGACATAGCAAACCATTCAGTGTGTCATGGTCGAAGTAAGCATATAGAGAGGAGATATCATTTTCTGAGGGATCAAGTCAACAAAGGAAAGCTCAAACTTGAGCATTGCAAGACAGAAGTGCAATTAGTTGACATGCTCACCAAAATCCTGAAGAAAGTCAGGTTCGACGAGTTGAAGAGAAGCATCGGGATGAGAAGTCCCGAGAACTCAAATTAGGGGGCGTATTAGAAGTTGTAATTCAATATTCTAAATGAAAAATAGCATTTCACTGTGTCGAAATAGCTAGTCGAAGTTCAGGAATCAGTTGTATTCGACAGAGTCTAATACAACATATAGTTGTGTCGAAACGTAATTTGTAATTTTGTATTTTACATTTTGTATGTTTTGGGCTTGGGTTGGTTTGTATAGTTTGGGTATGGGCTTGAGTTGCCTATATAAAGAGCTTTGTATGATGTAAACATAGAACTTGACTTAATCCTAATTTTCATAATTCAATTTACAGTTTTCTCTCCTTTTCTCTCTTTTCTCTCTCTTTTCTCTCTTTTCTCTCTTATTCTTCTCCGCCTTTCATCTTTCTTGAAAATATTTTTTCCAAAAAATTGGTATCAAAGAGCCCGATTGCGATTCAGAGAGAACCTATTCCTACTCACCCCTCCTAGAATGTCGCATTGGAAAATGGTAATTCTGAAAAAGAAGAATTGAACCTTGTTAGTATGGTCTGGTCAATGATGAGTCATGCAGATCTATCAAACTCTTTTTGGGAACATGCTTGCACTTAATAGTGTTACATCCAAAATAGTGGAAACGACGCCATGTGAGATTTGGATTGACAAGAAACACCATAAGTCTTACATGAATATTTAGAGTTGTGAAGTGTACGTGAAACGACAAATTTCTACTAACTTGAGTCAAAATTTGACAAATTCTTCTTTGATAATGGTAGAGTGATTGTCGTTCGAATTAAGGTATCCCTACAAAGAGAATATGTTTCCAAAGAAATCAAAGAAAGAAAGCAAAATTTGAAGAAAATAAAGAATCATATAGTAGTGATACATAAATGGAAGTATAAGAGAAGATTACACAAAATATTGTGTATGAAGATGCTCTAGTAACACACGAACAAGCTAAGTCAAACATGGTATGTCACCGACCCGAAAGATACGAATTAAACATTATCGAGGAAGGTGATATATTACTCATGAATGAAGATGATCATGTGACTAATCGTTTAAAATTGAACAAAAAAGACTCGTTGATCTGTTCACACCCTGCGTTTTTCATTTTCTTTTTCAAGTATCTTGGTTTTCATGCGGGTCAACCAAGTCTGACAACCCATAGTCACAAATGAAGCAACCACAACAAAGATGCAAAAAGAAAAGAAGGCAATTGCGAGACAAAAGAGAAAAGAAGGCAATTGCGAGATTTTCCAAATAAATAATAGTTGAGATACAATTATAGCACATCTCAATAAACATGCCAAGGGAGTTTTTTGGGTTGGGAGTAGGGCTGAAAATGAGTCGAGTCGAGTCGAATTCGCCTCGGCTCGGCTCGACTCATTAAGAATTGGTTCTGCTCAAATGTTTGTTCGAGTTTGACACGAACCTTTTTTTAACCTCAAACTCGACTCGTTATAAGTTCACGAGCAACTCGGTTCGACTCGTTAGGTTCATCTCGTTAGGTTCAACTCGTTTGTTTCACGAACTTAAAACACATGTTTAAGTCTATTTTTTATGTATTTGACATTTTAAATTAATATTATTTTTTTAAAAAAAATATTAAAATAAAATAAAAGTTATTAGATTGAAATTTAACTTTGTCTCAAAAATTTACTAATTTAAAAAATTAATTAATTTATATGATGCTAATTTTATTTGTATAATTATTTTTAGAAATATTTTGTTCACTTGAGAATATAAATTATCAATTAAAACCGTTAGATTAAAATAAAATATAAGGTTAAAATTTATATTAAATATTTAAACATACTCTTAAAGACAATATAATCTTTCTCATATATAATCGAGTTGGCTCATGAACCAAATGAGTTGAACTCTGTATAGTTCAAGTTCAATTCATTTAGTTAACGAACTTAGTTTTTCGCTCATATTCAGCTCATTAGATTCATGAACCAAGTTCAACGAAATAATTATCGAACCGAGTTCTGAACTATTTTCGAGTTGGTTCGGTTCATTGTCAGCCCTAGTTGGAAAAAGCTTATGGCTTATACACTAGGTAAAATAATGTGGAATTAATTATCATAATTGTACTACCAATTATATTTATTGTCAATAATTTATTTTTAAAAGTCATCTAACTTTGATTAAAAAAATTATTCATATTTTTTTCTAGAGTCTCAAAACCAATATTTAAATAATTTAATTGATTTACAAATAATAACGGAAAATTATCTCATATATATATATATATATATATATATATATATATATATATCCTCCATCATTTATTTTAATAATGGAGGAGAGAAAAAATAAAAACCGCACATAATCTCCACCATTTATTTTAAAATTTAATGATTCAGATTCATTCTTACGTTCTTACGTAAAAATGACATTCTCATATGATATGAACCATATATATATATATATATATATATATATATATATATATATATATATATATATATATATATATATATATATATAAAATATTACCTTTAATAATGCCAAACAATACATCTGCAATAAATTATAGTCGTTACATCAACAAACAGCATAGAAAATGTACAAGTCAATGGTTTAGTAATGAAAAAAGAAAACATCCTAATCACAACTAATTAACTCTTAATATATCTAAAGTGTCAAGTGTTTGTTATGCGATAGGAGCAAATATTGAGCACACATAATTTGTCTCTGACAACATTACTACTATTATTATTATTATTATTATTACTATTATTATTATTATTATTATTAAAAAGTTTCTTTTACGGTCACTTGATATATCTCTGTGGAAAATAATAAATGTGAATAGGATTGAGAAGTCATATGTTAATTAGAGATATGGAGACTAGTATTTATAAATGAAAGAACACACATATCCATCACTTAAAGATTTTGAATGAGTATAATAGATGTATGAAAGGTGTGTTATAGTGTTGCTTATTAAGTGGAAAAATGTTTCTCACACACTTATCATCTTAAAATAGTTTTAAATAAATATGTGGTGTGTTTTTCACCTTTAAAGTACTTTTGGATAAATATGTAATGTTTCTTTCGTAAAAATGTTTTACTCATAAAGAAAGTTGTCGTAGCAAAAAATATTTTCTCGTGTTGATCTCCAAATTAAACCCAATAAACTCCTTTAATCTTTATATATATATATATATATATATATATATATATATAATTATGAAAGGAGTTGGAGTTTAAAAATAAAAGCACTAAATTAATAAACTCTAAATTATTAAAGTATGAAAAACGGTTGAGGCTTAAGATTAAAAGTTTTGAAAAAAGAGAAAGTGTTATCAAAAATATTTTTTATGAAAATATCTATTATATATTATTCTAAATAAATATTAAGCATTCAAATGTTATAATCTTAATAGTGTTAGGCATATTTTTTAAAACATAATAATGTAAAGTAATGAGAATTATATTCTTCCAAAAATCTCCTATTAGACCATTTTATGATTTGTCCAAAGTGTTCTTCTAGCCAAACTAAACATTTAAATATTATATTTATTTGGATATTTTTTGTTACCCATGATTTTAAATTACGTACTGATATTTGGTATTTTAGTTCAAATTGTTTTAAAATTTTAATTTATTTTAAAATAAAATAAAATAAAAAAGTTTTGAATAATAGTATTTGATTTGTTGATGATACGAGTACCTTCAAAGAGTATGAAAGTGTTAACTAAATAATGAATGGTCTACCAAACAATTTAAAGTTAATATAGTGATAACTCCGTACCTTCCACTGATAGGAGCAGCTTTGATACGTGTTCTGAATAAAAAAAGAAAAAAAAAAACGTTAGCTTAAACGTTTTCTTTAATATATTAATTACTCAAACTGAATGAGTTAGTTAAACTAAAAATCTGAAAGTGGATTAAAACAATATATAATCTGTATAGCAAAAAAGAAATAATATAAAAGTAAAAGTGTTAGGTGTTAGTATATGGGAGCAAAGCAACCAATTCACACCCATCTCTATTTAATTTGAATTTAAATAAGTAATATGTGGCAAATTGAAAAGATGAATTTCTTACTGCAATTGACATCAGTGTCATACGAGAATGGATAACTGCAACCTTCTTTCGACTTAGAACAATCTACTTCTCCGGTGGTTTGATTGAAGTGGCACAGTTTTTTATAGAGCAGCATTCCATGTATTTGCTCGTATGAAAGGGGTCGATTTGGCAACAACCTTCACTCGGCAATAATCTTTTAATCTCCCAACAGAAAAGGTGTTAGAACCATCATGCTCCTCTTAGTTGTACTCCATCGCAGCAAAAGCATAAAGATAGGTTTTGGAGTCCCGGTTGATGCAGTGAGCTGTATCCACATACCCAGCATCATCCTTCACTGCTTTACTACACTTCAAGTATATTATGCTCCCGTACCCAAGAGAATAATCGATTTCATATGGATCCCCTTCTTCGGAGTTATCATAGGAGCTATATCTGAAATTGTGTGTGGTTAAGAAATATTGAGGAATGGAGGAGCAATCAGTTTCTTGAATTCCAGGATCAACTAATCGAATCGTATAGTTTTTGTAGTTGATTTCCTGCACATAATATTTCCCGGAAAACAGAGTTAACACTGTCATGTTATTTTCGCAGGACAACTCATAGCTTGGATCACCACAGGTTTTTGGGTCATCCTTAAGTCGAAATGGGTGTTTTATGTTACTGATTTTGCCGCATGAAGAAGGTTTACAATATGTTTGGTTGTTAGTAATTGCATCACATGATGGAGGATGATGATGCAGTAGCAGCACAACCAGCAGTGATATGGTCTCTGCATAATAGGGGAAGGATTTCCATATGCTCATAGTTAAATTTCGGCTATTGAAAAGGTTAAATTGTAAATGAGATATAAATATTGTTGGGTCACATTGTTATAACAAAATTCTCATTATTTCTATTTGTAGTTTTTATATATTATTAAAAAGAATAGCAGGATAACATTCACTTAACTTGGTAATGGCCCTTTGAAGGATTAGTACATAAGAATCAAACACTACACCTATACCTCACTCTCAAACATTAATTGAAAACAAGTGTGAAATGATTCTCAATCACATTTCTTCCTTCATGATAACAATATTAGCAATAACTTCGCTAATGCTATTCCCATCCATGGGATGTCCTTTCAATATATCTTGTCCACTTTTAAGAATAAACAAAGATAGAGAAAAAAGAAAAACACAATAACAATGTTATGAAATTTAATGTAAGTCAAATTGATTTGGGTTAGAGTTGTGAAAGAAATCATTTTTCTTAAAAGTATTTCAAGCCTTCTCAAATATGTCTTAGAGTTGGAACATATGAATACCTAGAATAATTCAGCCTTATATCGAATTTGCGCAAGACCGACGAAAACTCGATTATGTAGTGAAGAGTGTCTAGAATTTTGTACAAGAGAATATTTGGTTTGTGACGATATTTTCTGAATTTCGGAATGAGGTATTTATACGCCATGTATGTGTTGTTTCACAAGGTTGTTCGCCAAGATCAACAGCGAACAAATTGGCACGCCCAGTGGGACCGGTGCAATATAAAACTTAAAAAAAAAAAAAATTTATTAAGGTTTTGTCTTCGTTGTATGAGACTAAGAAGCGGTAAATTAGCCGTATCTGACGTAGAGAGACCCAAAAGAACTAGAGTAAGGAAAATGGCGAATCAGTCAAATAATCCTAATCTCAATCCAAATTCAAATGAAAATATTCCAGTTTCCAACCCTATACCTTCGACAGGGGGAAATGTAGATTCAAACCCTGTTCTGGAGGAGGTTATGCCTTCGTCAACAGGATCTATACCAGCGGTTTCGCTCTCCCAAAGTATGCCTAGTTCCTCCACAATGGGACATTCAAGGCCCTTGGGGACGCCTCCTCCGGGAGGACAAAATTTTAGGCCATTCCAGACAAATTTTTCCATGCCTATGTTCGGAAGAGAACAACCATATGGAATGCCAACGTCAGTAATGGCAAACTTGCAAAGTGCACCACCCTTGTATTCTGACGCCATGGTCCACATGTCTTCACCATTGCAAGGATCAGGATATGGTGGAAATATGAGTAGATTGAACCAATCCCTACCAAATTTCCAAATGCCAGCAATTACCAATAATTCTGCGCAAGTAATTCGACAACAAATGGACGAAAGTAATCATGATATGGTCCAAATGTTGACTCAACAAATGGGAGCAGTGTTTAACCCTTTAATACAAAACACTACCCAAACCAACCAATTGTTGGCTGCGCAAATGACGCGCATTGCTGATTTTTTTGGTGTTCCTCAAGCACGACAAAGAGAACAAGTGATTCAAAACCAAGTAGTAAATGTCGAAGAGGAACCCACGATAAATCAAAGGCCCTTAGAGAATCCTCAGGCAAACCCTAGAAACCAAGAGGCAGTAGTCGAACAGCCTCGTGTCGAAATCCCCGTTCAACAAGAACCTAGGAGGGTAATAGTCCAGAGAGGCCAAGATGCTGATGATGTGTTGCAACAGCGAATACGATATAATAACTTTCCTGTCGAAAATAACATAACAGCCATGGTCGAAAGGATAATGGCCCAAAACGGTGTAAATATAGGTTTGCAAAGGCCTACTTATACTTCCCCATTGTCAGAACACATTCTGCAAGAGGAACTACCCCCAAGATGGAAAGTTCCTAAGTTTACTAAGTTTTCAGGAGATACTAGTGAATCTACTATAGAGCATGTAGCGCGTTATCTAATAGAAGCAGGAGAAATAGTCAATAATGAAAATTTGAAAATGAAGTACTTCCTAAGTTCCTTGACAAAAAATGCATTCACCTGGTTTACATCCTTGCCTGCGAACTCTATATTCACATGGACCCAATTAGAAAGATTGTTCCATGAACAATTCTATATGGGTCAGACTAAGATAAGTTTGAAGGAATTAGCCAGTGTTAAGAGGAAATTTTCAGAGCCTATAGATGATTACCTAAATAGGTTCAGGTTGCTTAAGGCAAGATGTTTCACACAAGTGCCAGAATGAGAGTTAGTCGAAATGGCTGCAGGGGGTCTAGATTATTCTATAAGGAAGAAATTAGACACTCAATATTTAAGAGATATGGCACAATTAGCAAATAGGGTAAGACAGATTGAAAGACTAAAAGCTGAGAAATTCAGATCAAATAAAAATAAAAAGGAAAGAGTGGCCTATGTAGGAGTATGCCAGGATGATGATGGTGACGAAAATGAACTAATTTTGTTCGACGAACAAGAAATTGATCTGGCAGAACTAAAGTCAGGCCCACCATACGCCTGTAAAGTACTAGCTCCGTCGAATGGAAAAAATCCAGTCGAACATGAAAGGAATGATAAGTTCCCTAAACGAACTTATACGTTCGACGTCACCAAGTGTGACGAAATTTTTGATTTATTGGTCAAAGATGGCCAGTTAATAAAGCCACCAGGCGCTAAAGAACCGCCTGTCGAACAGCAGAAAAAGAGGGGTTTTTGTAAGTACCATAACTTTTTGGGTCATAAAACATCTCAATGTTTTCTTTTCAGGGATCTAGTTCAGAATGCTATCCGTGATGGAAGGCTGAAGTTTGGCGAGAAGCCAAAACAACAAATGGGGATCGATTCGAATCCTATGCAGGTTGTCGAAGCACACTATGCTGAACCATCCACTGTGAATATGGTGGAGATTGAAGTTGCTTCTGATGGCAGTTTCGAGATGGTGGAGGCTATGGAAGGTTTCGACACCAGTGTCGACATGGTCGAGATTACTGAAGATCTTGCAGGCCAGAACGAAGTCGAAGGTACTGAAGCGTTCGACAGCGATAATGAGGTCAAAGTCACTGAAGATCTCGACAACAAAAACACAGTTGAAGTCGCTGAGGACTTCGACGATGAAGGTAAGGTCGAAGTTACTGAAAGCTTTGACAATCAGAAATTGAAAAAAACTACAGAGGGTTCCGACGAAAAGAACGATGACAGTGTTGCTGAAGACGTGGTGGTTCGACCAGGAGAAATCTGGGATTGCTTGGGACAGCCAAGTGGAAAATTTGACTACCTGGTGAAGTACACTATTCCTGCAACATATCACACCGACATCAGTGAAATCCAACCAACTGGTTGGGGAAGTGATTTTGATGACGATGGTGATTCCCATATCGCCAAGGAAGAAGTTACTGAGGACTTCGTGGCTGAAAACAAGGCTACTGAAGGCCTTGATCTTGACAACACGAGGAGGCCGATGTTGCAAATTACTGCATCAATATCATGGGACCTTTCGACAAGGAAGTCACAGAAATGAAAGAAAAAGCTGTACATGGCCGTGGGAAATCTGGGACTTATGGGATCCTACGAAGAATAGAGGAGGACCCTAAAGAAAGTTCAAACAATTGTTGCTGCAAGCATGCTCCTAGGAACATATCCTGGTGTTGCTGCCCAGAAGGGAAGTTCGACCTGACGAAAAAGAAGGACAGAGTCGAAGAGGAAAGGCTCATTGAAAAGATGAACAGACTAACCATTGCTGACAAGCAAAATGTGGGGATCAATATGGTAGAAGTTTCGCAGAAAACTCAGGCAGCAGTAGATGAAGATCAACGTCGAGAGGAGTACCAAAAGCTGGCGTACCCCAAAGAAGATGAGAGTTTGGTCGAATTCATCAAAAGGTGCCAGAGAAGGAAGAGTGACGTGATGTTATGCCCTCGTTGCAGTTCCATTTTCGACAGAAAGGCTGCCACCAACTTGGAGGCAACAGATCAAGCAAGAAGGAAGGCGAATGGGGGAGTGACAAGATATGACCCAAGAAGGAGTGAGCACCACCAATGGAGGCACGGAAACAGACACTATGGCACTTACAAGCCGTCAAACAAAGTGATAGATGACAAATGGGTTCAACCCATCAGAGATGCCCAAGGCCAGAAGAAGTGGAAGAATTTCAATGTCCAGAGAGGCACTTCAATGGAAAACGAGAAGGAGTTGGAGAAATATAAACCTAGGCCATATCCTTCAGATAATTATAAAGGGAAGAACCCCATGTCGAGATCCCAGTGGAGGAGGTTCCAAAGGCAAAAGAGGTTTGAGAAAGAAGTTGCTGAAAAAGGTATGATGAGAAAAGTGGTTGGAGACAAGGACGAAGCAGAATGTAGCAGCAACACTCAAATGGCAAACAATAAGAAGCCTCTCCAGCAAATCAAACCAAACAGCGTGGCAGCGCAAAATGTGCCCAAAGAGAAGAAGTTGGAGGATGACGAGATGACAGATGATTTCAAGTCAGATTCGGAGGCGTCCTTCGACGTTGTCTGTAACGTGGTCTCGGTCCTTCCCAGAGACTATGATAGGATCATGGAAGTCGAAGACGAAGAGGATGGGATGGAAGAGGAAACGATGGTGCACAAGCCCGTGTGCTACTACGTAATGAATAATGGCTGTGTCGAAGAGCAAAATGCTTTCTTCGAAAGACCAGACGATTCCATGAAGGCGCACTTGAAGCCTTTGTTTATCAAAGGAAAGATTGAGAGTGTTGGTGTGAACAAAATCCTAGTGGATGGTGGTGCCGCTGTGAATTTAATGCCCCATTTCATGCTGAAAAGGATTGGCAAAGATGACTCGGATGCAAAACCCCACAACATGGTTCTGTCGAATTACGAAGGAAAGGTAGCAACAACCATGGGAGTTATTCAAGTGGATCTAACAGTTGGTACTATAACGAGGACAACAATGTTTATAGTCATTGCTTCTAGGGCGAACTACAACTTGCTGTTGGGAAGAGAATGGATCCATGGTATAGGTGATGTTCCGTCGTCGATGCACCAGAGAATAGTTATTTGGAGGCCAGATGGAATCGTCGAGAACATAGAAGCAGACCAAAGTTACTTCATGTCCGAGGTAAACAATGTAAGCGATCGAAGTTTTGACAAAAACTTAGCCCACATACCTCCTTGCAGTCCGGCAAAATTCGACTTGAAGGCAACGGACAACGCGTACTGTTCCATGTATCTCCATCCTACACATGGTTTTCAGTGGGATAAGGAAGTAATTGGTGACTCCAACTACATGTGGGGGACTACCAACGTAGCACCAACAGGATGGGGGAATGAGTTCGACAATGATGATGAGTGAACAGGCAGCGCTCGACAAAATTACGGCTTACATAGCCGAAAAAAAATTCAAAGCGGCTCTTGAGGCCGAAGTAAAATACATGGCTGTTGAAGCCAATCATGAAGATTCGAATGAACAATGTCTCAAAAAAGACATTGGGGAAAATAGTGATAACAACCAAATAGACGAATGGCAACACCAGAAACTTGACGCCATTTACGACGACGAACCTTTGGGGTTCGAAAAAGATCCAGTGTCGAACAATTTGAAGATGGTGGCGCAGGATCCTTTAGAAGAAATCAACTTGGGACTGGGGGCAGAAAAAAGACCAACCTACATAAGTGCAAGGATGGATCCTCAGTTCAGAGTCGAAATAATCCAGTTGTTGAAGGAGTTCAAAGACTGCTTTGCATGGGATTATGACGAAATGCCTGGTTTGGACAGAAGTTTGGTCGAATTGAAGCTGCCAATCATAGAAGGGAAAAAGACAGTCAAGCAAACTTCAAGGCGCTTTGCACCAGAAGTTCTGTCGAAAATAAAAGAAGAGGTCGAAAGACTTCTAAAATGCAACTTCATCCGCACTACCAGGTATGTTGATTGGATTGCAAATATAGTTCCGGTTATTAAGAAAAATGGCAAACTTAGGGTATGCATTGATTTTAGAGATTTAAATTCTGCTACCCCAAAGGATGAATATCCTATGCCAGTAGCAGAAATGCTTATAGATTCTGCAGCAGGTCACGAGTATCTAAGTATGTTGGATGGATACTCTGGCTATAACCAAATTTTTATTGCTGAAGAGGATGTTTCTAAGACAGCTTTTCGTTGTCCTGGAGCAATTGGAACTTATGAATGGGTAGTGATGCCTTTTGGCTTAAAGAATGCTGGAGCCACTTACCAAAGGGCTATGAATTCAATTTTCCATGATTTTATTGAGACGTTTATGCAAATTTACATTGATGATATTGTAATCAAGTCTGTTTCAGGAAAAGATCATATTGACCATCTTCGACAATCCTTTGAGAGGATGAGAAAGTTTGGTCTAAAGATGAATCCCCTTAAATGTGCTTTTGGTGTGCAGGCGGGTGACTTTTTAGGTTTTGTGGTCCACAAGAAAGGGATCGAAATAAATGAAAACAAAGCCAAAGCTATAATGGAGGCGAAAACGCCATCAACGAAAAAGGGATTGCAATCTCTACTAGGGAAGATCAATTTTCTAAGAAGATTCATCTCCAACCTCAGTGGAAAGACGCAACCCTTTTCTCCTCTACTTCGACTAAAGAAAGAAGAATTCACATGGGGGCAATAGCAACAAGTGGCTTTCGACAAAATCAAAGAGTACTTGGCTAGTCCTCCAATCTTGATGTCCCCTTGTAGGAAAAGAAGCATGAGGTTGTATATCTCTGCATCAGACAAGACATTAGGAAGTATGTTGTGTCAAGAGGATGAGAATGGCGTCGAAAGGGCCATCTATTATCTCAGCAGAGTCTTAAATGATGCTGAAACTAGATATAGTGCTATTGAAAAACTATGTTTATGTGTATATTTCTCTTGTATGAAATTGAAGCATTATATAAAGCCTGTTGATGTATATGTATCTTCTCATTTCGACGTAATAAAACATATGTTGTCTAAATCTATTTTGCATAGTCGAATTGGGAAGTGGGCTTTGGCTCTAACAGAATACTCCTTAAAATATTTGCCTTTAAAGGCTATGAAAGGACAGGTGGTGGCTGATTTTATAGCTGACCACTCTATAGTCGAAACTATGGAGTACGTCGAATTAGCACCATGGAAACTGTATTTCGATGGTTCCAGGCATAAGAATGGACTTGGTATTGGGATGGTGATTATTTCTCCTGACAAAATTCCAACAAAGTTCAAGTACAAAGTAGAAGGGCTATGTTCGAACAATGAAGTCGAATATGAAGCTTTGATTGCTGGACTTGAAATCTTGTTGGAATTGGGGGCAACAAGAGTCGAAATAATGGGTGACTCTGAGTTGGTAATAAAGCAGTTGACTAAGGAGTACAAATGTGTGAAAGAGAATCTAATAATGTACTTCGTGATAGCAAATAGACTTCTCAAGAAGTTCGACAATGTGGTTTTTAGGCACATTCCCAGGATGGAGAATCAAGAGGCGAATGATCTTGCTCAACTGGCATCAGGATACAAAGTGTCGGAGGAGAAGTTAGAAAAAGCCATTGAAGTCAGAGGAAGAATCATATCTGTAGGTTTGTCCCCATCAGATTTAGAAACAATAAAATTGGGATATGGTGACGAGGAGAATTATGAGATCTGCAACATAGATGATGCAGGAGTCGAAGACTGGAGGAAACCCATCAAAGAATATTTGCAAGATCCAAATCAAAAAGTCGAACGAAAGGTAAAATATAGATCTTTGAGTTATGTACTTTTTGGCAATGAATTGTTCAAGAAGACTACGGAAGGAGTCTTGTTGAAATGCTTAGGCGAAAACGAAGCATACATAGCATTGTCAAATGTGCATAGTGGAGTGTGTGGCGCACACCAAGCAGGCCACAAAATGAAGTGGTTATTGTTTCGACAAGGAATGTATTGGCCAACAATGCTAAAGGATTGTGTCGAGTTTGCAAAAGGGTGTCAAGAATGCCAAGTACATGCAGGTATACCACATGTTCCTGCAAGTGAGTTACATTCGATTGTAAAGCCTTGGCCTTTCAGAGGTTGGGCGTTAGATTTAATTGGTGAAATTCGACCAGCTTCTTCAAAAGGGCAAAGGTACATTTTAGTTGGAGTAGATTATTTCACTAAGTGGATTGAAGCCATACCATTGGTGAATGTAGATCAAGAAGCAGTTATGGATTTTATCCAAAAGCATATAATCTACAGATTTGGGATACCGGAAACAATAACTACGGATCAAGGATCTGTATTTACTGGTCGAAAGATGCAGAGGTTTGCACAAGATACAGGTTTTAAGCTCCTTACTTCGACACCTTATTATGCTCAGGCTAATGGACAAGTCGAAGCAGCTAACAAGGTAGTGATAAATTTGATCAAAAAGCATGTAGGTGGAAAGCCAAAAAATTGGCATAATACCTTAGATCAAATTTTATGGGCTTGTCGAACATCTCCTAAAGAAGCAACCAATTCGACTCCATTTAAATTAACTTATGGGCATGATGCAGTTTTGTCAGTCGAATTGTATTTGCAATCGGTTAGGGTTCAAAGGCATCATCAGATCCCATCAGAGACATACTGGAGTATGATGATGGATGAATTGGTTGATTTAGACGAAGAAAGGCTTCATGCCTTAGATCTCATAAAGAGACAAAAAGAGAGAGTCGAAAAGTTCTACAATAGAAAAGTAAAATTTAAGACTTTTTCAATTGGTGATTATGTGTGGAAGGTAATTCTTCCTATGGATCGAAAAGACAGAGTTATGGGAAAATGGTCTCCCAAATGGGAAGGACCTTTCAAAGTTTTGAAAATATTTTCTAATGGCGCATATGAGGTCGAAGAAATAGGGAAAGACGAAAGGATATTAAAAATAAATGGCAAATATTTGAAAAGGTATAAACCAATATTACAGGAAATAAAGATAGCAGTCGAATAAAATGGAAATTGAAAGTAAATATTGTGCTGCCAAATAGATGGCGTTAAAATCATTACAAATAAAGCCTCAAAGGGCTAGAAATTGACAGAAAAATTTGACTAAAGCTGAAGGTTTGCAAACTGTGCCTTCAAAGCGGTAAATTTGTCTTTCTGAAATTGAAGTCGACGATCACAGAGGTTCCTGTGAATATGGGCAACTTCAATCTCTTGGTTGATCTTTTGAGCGGTCTCTGCGTGTTGAATACCAACCTTCAACTCTTCATCAATCTTGCTTTGCCTAGGCTGCTGGATAGAAGCTATGAGTTCCTCCTCTTTGGAAATTTTCTCTTGGAGAACTGCTATTTGTTTCTTCCATGTTTGAATGTGGTTATGGCAAGTAGCAATCTTCTTGACAGAGGCTTCAGAAAGCTCTTGTAGTTTTGAAACCTTATCTGTCGAGACAGAAACAGAGTTCCATTCAGCAGCTTGTTGGTCCATTTTTTTAGAGATTTGTTGACATAAGTCTCTTCGACGGTGAAGATCTGCGCTGGATAAGTCAATCACGGTTGTCAGCTCTATCACAAAATTGCAGACTTCGACAGAAGCATCCAAGACGTTAACTTGCTTCAACAGTTTCTTCAATTCCATTGGAGCAGTGGCATTCTCCTCTAGAACTTGGAACAAGTCAACATCAAGGATCTTCGCCTTGATCTGAGTCATGATATTGGGTAGAGACTGCACTTCAGAAGTGGCTCCAGAAGTAGTCGAACTGCTGTAGGAAGAGTCTTTAAAGTTGAATCTGGTGCTAAGTATGGCTTTCAGGTAGTCCAGGGGTTTCTGCACTTTGAGACTTTCAAGCTCTTCATGAGAAAGACTAGTCGAACCAGTTGTTTGGGAACTCCTTTGAGTTTGGTCAGGAGTAGGCTGGTTGCTATGCTCTGAAGTTCGCCTAGCTTCCTGTTGCTTCGACAGATCTTCTTCGTCAGCAGTCTTCTCTTCAGGATCTCCTTTGACAGCAGTGTCTGCTTCAACATCATCATCTTTTTGCTGCTCAGCGTGTAATCCAGGATGAGAAGGAGAGTTGTTATCAGAATCAGCTCCCGCAGTAGTGTCGAATGCTTCGACCGTTTGTCTCTCAAGTTCTTTGATGGGAGTGTCCTCCTCTCGAGCTGCCTCCTCCTGGATTGTCTCGGGTTTCTTTTCGACGACCTTTGGCTTCTATCAAAAGAAAAATTTCTAAGTTAAAAATGAAATAAAATAAACGAGAAGGGTCGAGATTGAAATTTACCTTAGAAGTCTCAGTTTTGGAGCTAGACTTCCCACTCCCCGTATCCTTCATCTGATGTTTTGCAGCAGGACTGCTAGAAGATTCCCTTTTAGAGGATTTGACAATGGATTTTTGTGAGGCAATTTTCTGCAGTCTTTTCTTCTTTTGAGGAGGGGGATTTGGAGATGGAGACTCATCACTGGACTCTTCGACAGGGATTATCTCTGGTATTTTCTTTCTTTTTTGGAATATAGAGGTTTTTTTACTTGCCTGATCATATAAAACAAAAATAGTGAGTGTCTTAAAAAATAAAAGAATAGATCAAAAGAGGGAGAGATTTATACCTTAGTCGAGGGTGTCTGGGCGGCACTTTGTGGAGTTTCGACGGAAGCTTTCTTGGCAGGCACTTTCACAGCTAAAAAAAAGAAAAAAGAAAAAAGGGGAAAGTTAGGCAGTGAGAAATATGTGATAATAAAATGACAAAATTCGTGTTATTGTTAACACCTTCAAGAATGGGATCTTCCACGTGAACGTGTTCTATTCCAATATGAAGGTGCCCTGGGTAGTTATCCAGATGATACTTAGTCGCAACCACGCGTTTAGCAGGTTTTTTATAACTTTCACGAAGAATTTTCATATGATTCCCACATGTGAACCAATCTGGAAATGGAGGACTTAAAGCCACACCAAATTCAGCAGATGGTAAAGGTGGAAATTTAGGAGGGTAATAGCTGAAAGCCAAGTTGTAACGCACTTCTGGTCGAATGTGTGGAGGCAGTTTCAACTTCTCCAACTTCTCCGTGAATTTTTCTTTTAAAGTAACCGCTGCTTCGCGTATGGTTCGACTAAGATCATCAGGTCTGTAAACGGTTTCAAAATATTTTTGAAATTTTTGTATTTCTTGGATGTGTCTTTGTGTACCTTTTTTAGTCCGTTCCTGCACAAGAGCAAAAGCATTCGTCAGATGGGTTGTGAAAGCTTTTACGTCGAAAAACTTGGTAGCATAGTATTCCCTCCACCATGTGTCGAACTCAGGAGTGCAAAGGAATGATGGTTGAAAAACCACCAGTCGAATATCCAAAGATTCGTCAGTCAGCTTGTTCGACAATTCCCTGCTGGTGGCTTCGTCGTGGAAGGAGTTGTAGAAAATGATGGCCCCTTTTTTAGGGAAAAGAGGTCGAGGCATGATTTGTATTAGCCCAAACTGCCTGGCAACCAAGTTAGGTTGATAAACTATTAAGGCAATCTGGGGTTTCGTAGTATTGCGGTGGGAGAACAGGAGCCTAGGGGTCAAAAAGGATTCCCAGACATTTAGGAAGATGTTTTCATCTTTTTTGGTTTGCAGGGGGAATTGTCGTGTAAACCATTCAGGTCCAATTGTTCTGTCAGCAAACGAAGCCATAGTCGAAGTAAAATGATGTCTCTCAGCAAACATCATTACGTAGCTAGTGAAGGCCCGTCGAAGGCTAATTGCTTCATCAGTTGGTGTCAATTGCACCAATCTAGGCCATTCGACACTCCTGCTTTTGAATTCCTCTTCATTTATGTCATGCTCCGCAGGAATAAAGGCTTCGAAAGTGGCATTCAGCCATAGTTGCAAAAGCCAAAAGGGCCTTGCCAAATTAAGCTTCCCTTTGTCCTTCAATGTCTTCAAAGAACACACGCTTTCACTCAAGGACTCATACAGGTTCGCCAAGATTACCTCACTTAAGCATAATTTGATCCCAGCGTGGAGTTGGTTCGCCATAGTGATGAACCTCTTAGCCACTTGAAGTGAGCGGGAGCAAAAGACGAATTTGGTCAGCCACAAGGTTAGAAAAGCTATGTGCTCTTTGTCAGAAACTTCTTGGTCATCTTCGCCATGGTAATGAGACATAAAAAGGGAGTATGGGGCGAAACTAGTGTCGAAATCTATGGAGTCCTCGTTCAGGTGAGTGGGGTTGAAGTCAATGCCAACTGGACTAAGGCCAACTATGGCAGCTATGTCGAACAGCGTAGGGGTAACCATCCCGCAGGGGAGGTGGAAGGTGTTATACGTACTATCCCAGAAGTAAAGGGAGGCTAGCAGCATGTTAGGGCAAACATTGGGTCCTACTCTTGATAATTGTATCAAGTCAAAAATTCCTATTTCTTTCCAAAATTTTTCTTTAACGGTTTCAACTCTGTTCAACCAAGACAAGTAGTCTGAAAGGTCTTTCGACCAAGGGCAAGTTCTAAAAATCCTAGTATAATTTAGATAAGTTAAATTTATTACTTCCTCATCTTTTTCACTTGAACCTTGAGGTTCAGTTTGTTCTACTGGTTTCTCTAGAGTGGGGGGTTTCACCCCAGCACCTATGGGTTTTGTGTGAGAATAAGTGGGAAAGAACTCTTGTAAACGCTCAGGTTTAATGTCTGGGTTAGGGAGTGGTCCTAACATAGCATAGTGATTACCAGAAATAATAACAGGGATGAGTACCTGGGATTTAAAAATGCAGTCTTTTTCCCTCGCATTTGGAGGCTCAGGAATGTATTGTTGATCCCCAATCAGTGTTGGTTCATCCAACCTATGCGCAGGAGGGATGATGGAAGGTTGCTCATTCTTGGAAGGTTTGCTGCTTGATGATTTTTGAAAAGCCATTGTTGAATCAGAAAGTTTTAAAAAGAAGATAAAGATTTGGAATAATGGTGAAGAAGAAAGGCTCAAAAGTGTAAAAAAGAAAGAGAAATAGGGGTTTATGTATTTATAAGAGGAAATGATTTTTGAGTTTAGTGGTGATCATGGAGGGCACGTGGCATCATCTTGACGGTGATGAAGAAAAGTGGAAGTTAAAAAAGAGATGGCCATGACGTTAGGTTAAGTAATAATGGGCTAGAAGCTAGAACGTGGGCTAGAGTTGACGTTTTGAGAAAGTAAAATGATGAATTATGTTGGAATTTGAAATTGTGTAATTTAAAATTAGGATGACATGGCGTCAAAATATTGGTTGAACACCAAAGGGTTATTTCTCCAGGATAGTCGAAATACCTTTGCTGGGGGGCAATTTGTATATGCGTATTTTCGACGCCATGAGTTCAACACGTAAAAAGTTGTTTTCGACAAATAGAGGAACATGCCAGAAGAAGTACAACTGAAAGAGTATATCTGCTTGGGAGATATTCTTCAACACCCTTCGACATTTCGACAAGACAACGTTTCGACATTTCGTCAAGTAAAGATTTCTGCAAAATGAAAAAAGTTTGGATAAGTATGAAGAAGGTTGCAATAGTTCGACAATTCGACAAGTCTGAAAGGACGCATTTGTTCGACATAACTTGAAGATTCAAATTCAGGAGAATTATAACGTTTGGCAGAAGACGCGTGGAAGCACCTGGCGAAAGGAAGACATGCAGAATGCCAGATGTCGAAGTTTTAGGATTTAGTCGTTAATAGCAGTTATTTTGTTTATCTATAAATAGGATAGTTGTTATTAGAAAAATGTGTGAAAAAACTTGTACAAAACTTCCTGAAATTACTCAAAGTACCCGTGTGAGAGAAAAGAGTTATTTGGAAAAATGTACGTGTAAACACCATCTTTTAATTTCTTTATCAATCAAAGTCTTTTTTACCAATTCCTTTACATTTACCAGCATCTTTATGTTTTCTTCGTCATTTTACTTTAAAGTTCTTTCTTCGCCATTTTACTTTAAAAGTTCTTTTCAAACTCATTTTCTTTTATCTCAGACTTTCATTTAGAGTTAGTTGAAATCTTTTGTTCCAAAAGACTTAAATACATAAAACCAAGATATCACCCTTAATTTAAATTTATCACGTTGATCTAAGTTTTCGCACGACGTCCTAGGATTTGTTTGGTTAATCCTGCAAGTAACCCAGATTTCACCATTCTGGTAAACCAGAGGTTGTTCGCCAAGATCAACAGCGAACACTACCGCAATGTATCAACACCTTTGAAACATTGTCTTTAGCCAATGGAACTTCCAACAGAAGATCCCTAAACCATTTAGCTTCTTTACCAGAGGAAGCAAGAGTGTCGTACTCTGATTCAAAGGTTAAGAGAGTGATCCACATTTATTTCTTTCTCTTCCAAGAAATTGCACCCCTAGCTGGTGTAAATATCCACCCAAATGCAGATTTATGATATTCAAAACTCGATATCCAACTCGCATCGGTATATTCTTCTAATATGATATAAAATCTACCATAATGGAGACCAATATTTTTGGTTTTCATAAGCACTACTACGTAAAACCCCTTTAACAACGGTTGAAAAATATAATAACGCAGATCAAGGCGTTGTTATGTAGAGTGTTGTGGTAAATGCGCTACTTATAATCACGAACCTGGAACCATTGTGGTATTCTAGAAAGCGTGGGGTATATCACGACGGTTATTCTTAACAACCATTGTGATAGATAAGGTAATTAATTCTTTAAATGACGGTTAATGTAGACAGCCGTCGTGGAAAGTACCCATAGTTTATTATATAAAAATGTATATTGCTTGGTTTACCATACACCTATTTAAAGAAATACAACCATTAAAATTGGCAAAGAAATATATAATCTGAAAATTAAACTATTCTTGAAAACCAACTTAAACACATAAATTTTTTTCGAATTGAATCTGTCTCATTCAGCACATTTTATGTTCTTTAACACATAATATACGATTCAATGGTCTGATTCCTTCAATGCATCAGTCTCTTTTATTATACTTTACCTCATCATCGTCGCTTATCAACGAGATTGTAAATTATATCGATGAATTGAAGCAAATAGAGCATTAAACCATATATTATGTGTTAAGGAACATAAAATGTGCCGAATAAGATGGATGTAATTCGAAAAACATTGATTAATATAGGTTTGTTTTTAAATACATCGTAATTTTTCAGAATATAAGTTTCTATGTCAATATAAATGATTGCATTTTCATTAAAAGGTAAGTGAAACAAACAATATACATAGTATATAATAAACTAAACTTGTCAACTTTGTATAAGAAATTAAAGAACAAAACATTGCTAAGTCACAAGAAGCCTCTATCTTGTGACCTAGCAATGTTTTGTTCTTGTTTTGAGAACATTTGTCAACAACAACAACATACAACAAAACAACATGCAACACAATAAAAAAAAAACATGCATTATTTAAGCAACAAAACTCCAAGTGGGTCTGTAACAAATCAAGATACATTGATTCAATAACGCACCTCTTATTGAAAATAATCGTGGAACTCTAGCAAATCAAGATATATCAAGTTCATCTAGTTTGTGAAGCAATGAAGAAGAAATATAAGGTGGATGAAGTTTATACAATAACTTCATTCTTCTTATATTTTTCTTCATTGCTTCAAAAATCATATGAAACTTCACCATAGTATACGCTTGCTACCACCATACGCTTGCTACCACCATCATCACCATGTATCTACAAGGAAATACAACAAAAATCAAACTTAACCCTAAAACATCAATAACATTATGTTTTCCGCAGCATCCTAAAACCAAACCCTAAAACAATAATCCTAGAAAGAAGAGAGCAGGAGAACATACCATATTCGTCGTCGTAGGAGTTTGCGCCGGATGTTGCTCTCATCAGATATCCTTTAAGCTTATTTTCTCCATTCACTTGTAACAGTATTGGTTAAGATTCATGAGAGGAGAGGGTTGTGTTAGGGTTTTCTTTAGATAGAAACGACAATTATGAACTGGGTCACAGATTGTTTCGTTTATATATTAAAAACTATCACTTTTCGTTACGGTTTAAAACTACAACCATAATTATATTTTATATTTTATAATAATAGAAAACTATATCACGACGGTTCTTCATAATAACCGTACTAATATCCCTTATTTAAAAATAAATAAAAAAGAAAGGAGCGCCTTAACCTTAAATGAAAAACATTTTTGCCACAGCTGAGGTTCGAACCCATGAAAGATTGATTCTATCATGTCGGTTATACTTACAACCGTTATTATACCCTATAAATTTTTAATTAAAACATATAATATAAAGTAAGCTCCTGAGTTAGAGATATCACCACGTATTTTGGAAGAACCGTCGTGACTTGGGCGTTGTTGTTTGCGCATTTTGTAGTAGTGAAGATACCCGAAATTCCTAATGATGTCATTCTATTACCATTTGGATTGCTAGTAGAATCTACTCATTTTGCTAATTGCAAATGCTATGTCGGGTCTAGTACATTGCATGCACTTGCATATTCCAATTGAGACACAACTCTTCCGTCATTCTTTTTAAGTTTGACACTAGAATCAAATACAGTGGTCACTTCTTTAAAGCATATGTGTTTGAATTTATCAAGCACTTTCTCAACATAGTGTGTTTGACTAAGTTCATAACCCTCACTATTTCTCTTTTCTTTGATCCCTAAAAGTGTGTCAACTAGTCCAAGATCATTACTCTTGAATGTGGAAGTTAGAAACCTCTTTGTTTGTAAAATCTCATTCATCTCGTTGTTAATGATCAATCATATAATCAACATGAAGATAAATGAATTATCACAATATTCTCACACAACTTTGTGTACAAACACTTGTAACAAGAATCAAATGAAAAATGTTTTTAGATAATCATGCATGATGATGCAAGAAGGTTTTAGATGAAGTGAGAGATGAAATAATGAGCAATTTAAAGTAGTATAGTATAGATTACAATAAGCCCCTTATTTTCTTCACTTGTCTCAAATCTTTACTTGAGTTTATATGATAAACCTTCTTGATCAACTTCATCGTTGATGTGCAAGACACTTTTGAACCTTTTCTTTTTTGATAATCTTTGTCTTCATCAAAATTGAACTAGATATAAGATGTATTCTTCACAATCTCCCTCTTTTGATGATGAAAAAATCTTTTAATTCTTGTTTTGATAATGATTGAAAAGTCTCCCCCTAAGTTGTGTGTCTCCCTTTTAATTTGTGAATTTTGCAATGACAAAATCCAACTTTTGATGTCATTGTTTCGGTGCCTATTTTAATCCTTACAAGGATTTGAAAAGCTTGCACACTATTACAAGAAAGGATATAACCTTCTAGTTTCTACATGTAAATTTCCTCACTGATATCTCCATTTAGGAATATCGTTTGACATCCATTGCAAGAACTATAAGGTTATGCAAAGAAGCTAATACAAATGATACTCTAATTTTCATTGTGCTATCTACTATTGCATATGTGTCAAATGATAAATACCTTTTTGTTTTATGAGATATTGGATCGAACTCTAGTTTTAGCATGTCGTCGAAGTCCGTTCACATGCTGTTGTCGAAGACCTACATGTTGTAGTCGAATTGTGTTCTAGTATGTAGGAGATCGAATTGGGCCTTGTGTTATGGATCCAATTGTTTAAGTTAGCTTGTACCCTAAGTTAGTTTGTAATGGGTAATTGTTAAAAAGCCCATTAGTTTAGTATGTTAGGTTTATTATAAATAACATACTAGTCTCTCTTCATAAGGTGTGACAAAACCTTATTAGGTCGAGAAAGGTTAATTGTTGGTATTCACTTGTAATCTTTAAACCTTATTGAGAAAGTGAATAGTAAAACAAATTTAACCAATTCTCTATTCTTCTTATTCTTTTCTCTTCCTTTGTGAGCCCTAATAGGGTTGGAGTTTTTTTCCTTGTTAACCCTAACCCTTACGTGTTTCTTGCCCATAAAGAAACCGTTAATATTTTGTTTCAAGGTATCACTTTTCATAACAAATTTGTGCGGTGAGCATGGAGAAGATGCCTTCAACAAAGTATGAGATTGAAAATTTCACCGGAGTGGACGATTTCGGTCTGTGGCGCTTGAAGATGAAAGCCCTACTGGTTCAGCAGAGTTGTTTGGAAGCGTTGAAGGGAGAGGCAGCCATGGATGTTGCGTTAACGGTAAAAGAAAAGATGGCCATGATAGAGAAAGTCCACAACGCAATATTGTTGAGCCTTGGTGATAAGGTTCTTCGACAGGTATCAAAGGAGACTACGGCATCGGGGTTATGGTTGAAACTTGAAAGTTTGTACATGACCAAATCTCTGGTGAATCGACTCTACCAGAAGCAAGCTTTGTATTCATTCAAGATGAGTGAAGACACAGTTTTGGCTGAGCAGTTGGATATGTTCAACAAGCTGATTCTTAATCTTGAAAATATTGATGTGAAGATCGATGACGAAGATCAAGCTTTGTTGTTGTTGTGTGCTTTGCCCATAGCACATGCTCACTTCAAAGAAACTCTCTTGTATGGAAGGGAGTCCCTGAGCTTTGAAGAAGTTCAATCAACCTTGTATTCTAAGGACCTGAACGAATGAAAGGAGCATAAACCTTCTACGGTTGGTGAAGGTTTGGCCGTTAAGGGAAAATTCTTGCGAAAGGATGGTAATTTCGACAAGAAGAAAGGTAAAAGTCAGCAGAAGTCTTATAGTGGCGAAACATCTGGTATTCGACGTTATCACTGTAAGAAGGAGGGTCACACAAGAAAGGTGTGCCCTGAACGCCTAAAAGAGCATGGAGGTAAGGATAATGGCAACACATCCATTGTTCAAGATGACTTCTACTCATCTGATGTCCTTATAGTTTCAAGCGGCGACTTAAGAAAAGAGTGGATTATGGATTCAGGCTGCACTTGGCACATGACTCCAAACAGAGAATTGTTTGAGGAGCTATGTGATCAAGATGGTGGATCGGTGTTGCTGGGAAACAACAAATCCTGCAAAATTGCAGGTATTGGATCTATGAGATTCAAGCTCCATGATGAGTCAATAAGGTTATTGACTGAAGTCAGGTATGTATCTGATTTGAAGAGAAATTTAATTTCTGTTGGTGAATTCGACAGGAAAGGATATGTTTTCCAAGGAGAGAAAAATATCCTAAGAGTCATGAAGGGGTCAAATGAAGTCTTGAGAGGCGTGAAGAAACAAGGCTTGTATACCCTTGAGGCTGAGGTTGTAAGTGGTTCGACAAATATTGCATCCACAAAACTTGTGTCAAAGACATAATTATGGTACATGAGATTAAGCAATGTTAACGAAAGAGGCCTGGTCGAATTGGGAAAGCAGAACCTGCTAGGTGGTGACAAAGTCGAAAAGTTGGAGTTTTGTGAATCTTGCGTATTTGGTAAATCCTGTAGGGCGAAGTTTAACAAAGGCAAGCAAAGAACACATGGATCCCTGGATTACATTCATGCTGATCTTTGGGGGCCTACAAGGAATCCTTCACACTCAGGTGCAAGGTATTTCCTATCCATCGTTGATGACTATTCCAGTCGTTGATGACTATTCCAGAAAGTTATGCGTATTCATTCAGAAAACAAAGGATGAAACTTTTGAGAATTTCAAAAGTTGGAAGGTTCTGGTTGAAACTCAAACTGAAAGAAAGTTTAAGAGGTTGAGAACCGACAATGGCCTTGAGTTCTGCAATGAAGCGTTCGACAGTTACTGTGTTGAGTCTGGGATTGCAAGGCATAAGACTGTAGCAGGTACTCCTCAACAAAATGGCTTAGTTGAGAGATCCAATCGAACAATACTTGAAAGGGTTAGATGCATGTTGGTTAGTGATAGATGGAATAAGGTGTTTTGGGCGGAGGCTGTTTCGACAACATCTTATCTGATAAATAAATGTCCCTTGACTGCCTTGGGAATGAAGACACATGAAGAAGTTTGGCCGGGATGTAACACCCCACTTTCCCAAAATATATAATATAGAGATATTATCAATAAAATCATAGTTTACTACAACAAGTAAGGTGTCACTTCGTTAAAAATAAACATACTGAATCTCTTTTCATTTGAAGGAATAAAAACAGCGGAAAAACAAGTATCTATCCAATTTACGGCGACATGTCAACTACATTAAAATAAAACCCACATTAAACGTGGTCCACCATAAATTCAGTAAAAATGAAATATGCGTAACAAATGACTGATGAATAATGAATAACAAATAATAAAATCCCCAAATCCCGTGTTACGTATCAGAGCGACTCCTAAAACTCGACCAGGCAACACGCACTCCATGCACACTCAAGTACCTGGATTATCTGTACTTCCGAAGAAGCACAGACACAACAACAACAAAGGGGTGAGAACTACATGCAATAATAAATGGTGAATAATACATATTAAGGGTAGTTACTCACAGTCATTCACACAATCACATAATTACGACACACTTGTCATTTTCAATTATCATTCAATCATCATGTAATAACAATGCAATGTGACTCATCAAATGACACAATGCATGTGGTACCAATATCACCAAGGTTCATTCAATCGAACCCGGATAAATCACATACACCCCTACTTGGCAATGATTTATCCCACCACACTCCACATTGGAGTTCGGATGAATCACATACACTCCTCCTGAGCAATGATTCATCACCACCGACACACCATGAATGCATGACATCAATATGCATATAATTCATGTATAATCATAATCATACAACTCCACGATCCTCCTGATCACAATCAATCCATAACACCACAGAAAACACCTCACACGACGTTAATTAGCTAATTACCAATTAATTCACCAAAATTACTAAATCAATTATTTTTGTCACCCATCCTACATTTCTCAAGGTCTGACATCTAACCCCAACCTCTCAAACCAAAAGAAACCACTTCGGACGCGAAAACGGGAAAGAAATCGCGAAACGGTAAAATTCTGTACACTCGTTGGCCATACACGTATTGGCTTGTGCCATACGCGTATTTCCCAGCTCGCTCGCCCAACCATACGCGTATCCTACGTGTACCGCCTCTCCTCCCACCCTACCATACGCGTATTGCCCTACCTATTACGCGTATGGGCAGAGACCTGTTTTTCCATCAAATTCCATTTCCAGACCCAATACGCGTATTCCCTCCTCATACGCGTAAGGCCAGACCTCCATACGCGTACCGTTACGCGTATGCGCAGAGGGCCGTGCCAATCTTCCTTTTTGGCCCTCCTAGTCGCGTATTGCCTCCCACTGGGCCAGCATTACGCGTAACACCCTCTCCATTACATGTAAGGCAAGATCTATTACGCAAATGGACTTTCTCCACACCAGTCTGAATTCTGCTACGGGATTCTCACTTTTTCAGTCCAATCCAGTCCTAAACTTATTTTTACATCAGTTTTAGGTCCTATTCTTCATTCTTACTTCTTTTACCTATTATTACTAGTCAAAATTATGGGTCTTAGGTCTAATCTCGTTCCCTTAACCTGGATCAAAACAAATCTGCCACAACATGCATTCATACAGCAACAACAGTACAAATTTATACATGAAAATCATACTATCATCAACGATTCAATACATATCAGAGATCAAACATTCGTATCATACTCAGAATTTCATCAACTATAAAACATATGAAAATCCTACGAGGGAAAGGACCCCTCACTACCCTTTCACGCTATTATCACCTGTATTGAACCCATTCTCCCCCCTTACCTCGAATTCTTGATCAAATCCTGCGAAAATTGATGGAGATCCTAGCCCTAGCACCCTTGTTCTTCCCTTGTTCTTCTTTCTCTAACCTTTTCTCTTTTTACGTGAAAACTGTTTTGTCTCACTAAACTCCCTCTAATTCTAATTAATCAGATTTTATTTAATTAATAAATAAAAATAATAATAATAATAATAATAATAATAATAATAATAATAGTCCTAATAATAATAATAAGAATAATAATAATAATAACATTATTAACCATATTACTATTATTATTTTCACTGCTATATCATTATTATTAAGCTAAGGTCTCTAATCCCCACTAATTAAATAAGGCACTACCCTTCACTCACCCTTAACAAGGCCAAAACAATACAGATTAACACACGACGATTAAATAATTAAAATGGGGTGTTACAACTCTCCCCCACTTAAATTATTTTCATCCTCGAAAATGTACCTGATGGAAATAGCTCCGGATACGACTCTCGCATCCTGCTCTCCAGCTCCCAGGTCACAGTTCACCCAGTAGCTCCTCCCCAAGCTACTCTCACCAAAGGGATCTCCTTTCCTCTGAGTTGTTTCATCTTGCGATCCTCGATCCTTATCGGCATCTCCTCTACAATAAGATTATCCATGATCTGCACCTCATCCCTCGGGATAACATGAGATGGATCAGATACATACTTTCGAAGTTGCGACACATGAAACATGTCATACAAGTTTGAAAGTTCAGGCGGCAACGCCACCCTATAAGCAACTGCACCAACCCTCTGCAAGATCTGATACGGTCCAATAAACTTAGGATCCAACTTCTTTGATTTCAATGCACATCCAACACCAGTCACTGGGTTAACTCTTAAGAACACGTGATCACCTTCACTGAATTCCAAGTCTTTCTTCCGATTATCATGATAGCTTTTCTGCCTACGTTGAGACGTTTTCATTTTCTCGTGGATCATCTGAATTGTCTCAGTAGTCTGTTGCACAATCTCAGGTCCAAGCACCACATTCTCACCAGTCTCATACCAACATAGAGGCGTCCCACACCTCCTACCATACAAAGCTTCGAAAGGTACCATTACAATGCTCGAATGGTAGCTATTGTTATACGTGAACTCAATCAATGGCAAATGAGTATCCCACGCACCACCTTTCTCCAACACACAGGCTCTCAGCAAATATTCCAACGACTGAATAGTCCTCTCTGACTGACCATCAGTCTGTGGATGATAAGCTGAGCTCAACTTCAATTTAGAACCCAAGGCCTCCTGCAGACTCTTCCAAAATTCTGAAGTAAACGTTGGATCTCTATCCGATACTATGCTCGATGGAAGACCATGTAACTTCACAATTATCCTGATATAAATCTCCGCCGGCTTTGACAACGGTAAGCTGATGTTAATTGGTATAAAATGAGCGGATTTCGTAAGTCGATCCACCACTACCCAAATAGCATCAAAGCCTCTCGTCGTATTTGGAAACCCAGTAACAAAATCCATAGTAATACTATCCCACTTCCATTCCGAAATCTCTAACGGTTGCATTAATCCCGAAGACTTCTGGTGCTCCACTTTTGACTTCTGACATGTCAAACAAGCATAGACAAACTGAGCTATGTCCCTCTTCATACCGGACCACCAAAACAACCTCTTCAAGTCATGATACATTTTCGAAGCTCCCTGATGAATACTCAAGTTACTCCGGTGGCTCTCCTCTAAGATCGCTTTCTTTATTTCCGCATTATCCGGTACACAAATTCTGCCCCGGAACCTCAACACACCAACATTATCCACTTTAAAACCACCATTAGGATCACCTCCTTCTGTAGGCCTCAAGTCCACCAGCTTCACATCAAGCTTCTGATTTTCTTTATTTACATCCAAAAAGTCATTATTCACCTTCAGCATACCCAATCTAACACTCTCCAGTGTAGTTTCACAAACCATACTCAAGTCTCTGAACTGTTCAATCAACTCTATTTCTTTCACCATCAATGCAAACATATGAATTGTCTTCCGACTGAGAGCATCTGCTACAACATTAGCTTTTCCCGGATGGTAACTCAAATTAAAATCATAATCCTTCAAGAACTCTAACCACCTTCTCTGCCTCATATTCAACTCCTTCTGATCAAATAAATATTTCAGACTCTTGTGGTCACTGAATACTTCAAATCTTGATCCATACAAATAATGTTGCCAAATTTTTAATACAAAAACCACTGCAGCTAATTCAAGATCATGAGTAGGATAGTTCCTCTCACGCACCCTCAACTGCCGTGAAGCATATTCCACCACTTTGCCATCTTGCATTAACACACCGCCTAATTCCATCTTAGATGCATCACAATACACTACAAAAGGATCATTTGGACTTGGTAGAATTAACACTGGTGCCACTACTACGAAAAACCCATTTAGCAACGGTTGGGAATGATATATAATGACGCGGGCGAAGGCGTTGTTATGTAGATTGTTGTTGTAAGTTCGCCGTTTCTGCAACGGTTTGGAAATCGTTGTTGTACTGTGGAAGCGCACGATATATTGCAACGGTTAGGTATTTCAACCGTTGTAATATATATTAACTATCACAACGGTTATCAGTATGAACCGTTGTCATATATGTTAACTATCACAACGGTTATTTGTCTCAACCGTTGTAGAATGTACCCTTAGTTTATTAAATACAAATGTATATTGCTTGTTTTACCATCCACCTAATTAAAGAAATACAACCATTAAAATTGGTAAAGAACTATATAATCTGAAAATTAAACTGTTCTTGAAAACCAACTTAAACACACCACTGTTTTCCGAATTGCATCCATTTCATTCCGCACATTTTATATTCCTTAACATAAAATTTATGGTTCGATGGTCGGTTTCCTTCAATCCATCGATATCTTTTATTATAGTTTACCTCATCATCGCCAAAAATCACCACGATTTTATCATCATAACAATGATCATGATCTTAACAACCACGGCGATTAGTGACGACGATGAGATAAACTATAATAAAAGATATCGATGAATTGAAGCAAACGGACCATTGGACCATAAATTTTATGTTAAGGAACACTAAATGTGCTTAATGAAATGGATGCAATTCGGAAAACATTGACATGATAAAGGTTGGTTTTCAAATACATCTTAATTTTCAGATTATAATGTTCTATAGCAATTTAACTGATTGCATTTTCAATAAAAGGATAGTGAAACAAACGATTTACATAGTATATAATAAACTAAATTTTATATACAATATCAGAATGAATTCATATATATGTACCTTATCATAATGAATTCATATATAGGTACCACCATCATCATCACCATGTGAAACAAATCCTAAGAAGTGGGAAGCAATGATGAAAATTAGTTAGTATTAAATTTAACTATATACAATATACATAGTATATATATATATATAATAAACTAATGTTCTATATCAATTTAACTGATTGCATTTTCAATAAAAGGATAGTGAAACAAACAATGTACATAGTATATAATAAACTAAATTTCATATACAATATAAGAATGAATTCATATATATGTACCTTATCAGAATGAATTCATATATATATGTACCACCATCATCATCACCATGTGAACAAACCCTAAGAAGTGGGAAGCAATGAAGAAAATTAGTTAGTATTCAAAATAAAACAACCAAAAGTTGAAACAAAACCCTAAGAAGTGGGACTGTACCATTACAATGAAGTCCGCCTTGCTTGTGAAGCATTGAAGTCGAATCTGCACAAAATGAGAACAATCAACAAAAACAACATGAAGCAAACGAGATAATGGGAACTATTTAACAAAAAGATTGAAGTAGAAGACTACCTTATTTTCCATAAACAATATGTACATTATGCTTGCTACCGCCAGCATCATCACCATGTTCATCTAGTTTTAGATTCTGCAAGAAGAACTACAAGGAGGAAGAAGCTTAAATCAAAAGCTTCATACTTCTTGTATTTCTTCTCGCAGATTCTAAAAAAAGATGAAGTTTGGGTGCTAGGGTTTTGCTGTGAAGGAAACGGCGCGACTGTAAAAAAGGAAAAGTTAATTCCCTTATATAAGTAAATTTTTCACAATGGTTTTCTTAAATAACCGTTATGATAGATTATATATTAATTTAATAATATCACAACGGTTAGTTATAATAACCATAGCGATACCCCTTATACGTGGTACAAGGTTCGACACCAGGCAACAACATTTTCCTAAAATTACGCCTGGATTATAAGTGATATCGCTACGGTCATTACTTATAACCGTCGTGATATTATTAACCGTTGCACTTCCCAACATATGAACGGTTTACAAGAAAATATCGTTCCAGAATATGAACGGTTTACAAGTTATCATCATTACAAGCATTAAACTATCAGTCTTTTCATCTTCAACCTCATCTATAAATAGACAATTTTACATATCTAAATAATATATTCTTCGTAACAATGAGTTCAACAAATGATAATCCTAGAAACCTCAATAAGGAACGTCAAGCGCCAATCCAGGAGGTCGTCCAACCAACAACTGCCAACTTCAGGGATACCTTAAGGGTAAGGAAGGATAAGAAGAAGAAGAAGAAGAAGCCGAAGAAGAAGAAGATAAAGAAGAAAAGGAGGCCTGTATATTATGATTCCGATGAGGGGAGTGAGGAGAGATGTCTAGATTATGAAGATGCATTTTATGCTATGGGCTCTGACAATGATCTTGATATGTAATATGTTTATCAATGTACTCTCAATGGAATATTAAAATAAAATTATTTCTATATATGTTCATCTCTTACAGTTTTATTTTTAAAGTTATATATATACTCTATTGCACTTAAAAATACTAAAGAATACATTGATGGGAATATACATCATACATTACATGGCGTTAGACATGTTTAAAAAATTAATACATGTTTAAAATCTAAAAATATGACAAAAAATACATTGCTGTGAATCGAATTGTGATACATGTAGTACAACGGTCTTCTAATACAAGCGTGTTAAAATGTAAAAATATGGAGAAAAATAATATAGTAGCTGGGAATCGAAGTTTGTTACACAGCTTGTATTACAACAGTTATGTAATACAACAGTCGTTAAATATGGCGTTAAAAATTTTTAATCCTGTTACAGCGGTGGGATACGAAACCGTGGTAAACCTGGTGTCGTTAAATGAGGTTTTTGTAGTAGTGTGATGTAGTCAATTTCTTCTTCAGTTCCTCAAAACTTTCCTCACAGGCAGCATCCCAAACAAAAGCTTGATTCTTTCTTGTTAACTGCGTCAACGGTAACGCCAAATTAGAAAACCCTTCAATGAATCTTCTATAGTATCCTGCCAAACTCAAAAAGCTTCTAATCTCCGTTGTTGTCTTTGGAGCTTCCCACTGAAGTACTGCACTTACTTTAGATGGATCCACCGCTATATCATCACCAGAAATAACATGACCCAAGAAACTCACAGTCTTCAACCAGAATTCACACTTCGAGAACTTTGCAAACAATTTATTATCTTTCAATACCTGCAATTTGGTTCTCAAGTGTCCTGCATGATCTTCGTCAGACTTAGAATAAATTAGTATGTCATCAATGAATACTACAATAAACTGGTCCAGATAAGAATGAAGATATGATTCATATATTCCATAAACACATCCGGCGCATTAGACACTCCGAAAGGCATCACTGCATATTCGTAATGTCCATAGCGAGTTCTGAACTCAGTCTTCTGAATATCACCTTCCTTTACTCTAATCTGATGGTAACCCGACCTCAAATCAATTTTGCTGAAAACACGAGCTCCTACCAGCTGATCCATTAAGTCATCAATCCTCGGAAGTGGATACTTATTCTCAATGGTCAATTTATTCAACTGACGGTAATCAATGCACAGACGCATACTACCATCCTTCTTTTTCACCAACAACACTGGAGCTCCCCACGACGACACACTCGGTCTAATAAACTTCTTATCAAGCAACTCCCCAATCTGAGATTTCAACTCTGCCAACTCTGATGCAGACATCCTGTACGGCGCCATAGAGATAGGTCTGGTACCCGGTACAAGATCAATAGTAAATTCAACTTCCCTTGTCGGAGGCAACTCTAAAATGTCATCTGGAAATACTTCAGGAAATTCATTCACCACTGGTAATTCATTAACTGAAGTCTTACTTTCAATCGATAACGAGGCAAACACCACAAAAATCTTCACTTCATCCTCCAACAACGTCCTTAACTCCCTGCTAGATAACAAATCTGCCAATGCTTCCTCTTCAGGAGGAAGAAACAATAACGTCTTCCTGAAGCAATCAATATAAACTCGGTTGAACTCCAACCAGTTCATTCCCAAAATAACATCGAGATTACCGAGTGGCAAACAAATCAAGTCCACTCTGAAATCTCTACCAAACATAGTCAGCGGACACTTCAAACACACCAAGGAAGTAACCACAGAACCAATAGATGGAGTTTCAATCGTCATCCTCTAATCTAGAGTAGACGGCATAATCCCTTGTCTCTTCACACAATCAACAGAAATAAACGAGTGGGTTGCACCCGTGTCAATGATAGTAATAAAAGGAATGTCATTAATAAAGCAAGTACCTTTGACGGAACGCTCCTCATCAGTGGATTGGGCTCCCACCAAGGCAAATACTTTTCCACTGGCCTGAGCTTTCTTTGGCTTCCACAGTGAGTGCTGATGTGACCCTTTTCTCCACAGTTATAACAGGTAGGCATAGTGGGTTTACAATCATCTATAACATGACCTGGTCGACCACACTTGAAACACTTCTTCACCTCATTTGGATAGTTATTAGCACGGTGACCCGCGCCACCACATCTGAAACACTTTAGAGTATCAGAACCTACTCCTTTCTCCTTTGGTTTCTTCCCCACATCAGTTTTCTGTTTCCCCTTATTAGCTGGAGCACTGTAAGGAGTACCTCCAAACCTCTGTTTACCCTTATTCTCATTCACCGCCTTGTAATGAGCAATTCTGGCTCTGTTATCATTGTCATATATTTTGCTTCTGCTTACCAGTTCTGGATAATTTCTTATTTTGTGACAAGCAATGCCCAGTTTGATCTCGGGGCGTAGCCCATTCTCAAACTTCAAGCACTTCGAAGTCATAGTTTCTTCAGTATTATAATGAGCACAATACTGTACCAATTCCTCAAATCGGGCAACATATTCAGCAACTGTCTTATCACCCTGTTTCAGCTCCTGAAATTCAACTTCCTTTGCACTACGAATATCTTCGGGAAAATACTTTTCCAGAAACTCAGCTTGAAACACCGTCCAAGTAATCTCAGTACCCGCAACTTCCAACCTCTGATGACTATTGTCCCACCATGATTGAGCCTCTCCTTCCAGCATATGAGTGCCAAACCGTACCTTCTGAGCATCACTGCATTTCATGGTTCTGAAGATCTTCTCAACAGCCTTCAGCCATTTCTGTGCAGCCTCTAGGTCCAAAATACCTCCCTCATATGTCGGCGGCTTATTGCTCTAGTACTGTGCCAGGTCGCAGAACTGCACACCCCCAGCCTGATTGGTGTGCTCTACCGCTTGTGCCATGGCTTGCATAGCAGCAGCAAAAGCATCATCATTCCTTCCTGCCATACTGTTCAACAAACAACATACGGTCAGAACACATAACTCACTCCTATTCTAAGGACAAACTCAACTACTACACCTGGTCGAACATACCGACCTGCTCTGATACCAATTGTAACACCCCACTTTCCCAAAATATATAATATAGAGATATTATCAATAAAATCAGAGTTTACTACAACAAGTAAGGTGTCACTTCGTTAAAAATCAATATACTGAATCTCTTTTCATTTGAAGGAATAAAAACAGCGGAAATACAAGTATCTATCCAATTTACGGTCACATGCCAACTACATCAAAATAAAACCCACATTAAACGTGGTCCACCATAAATTCAATAAAAATGAAAGATACGTAACAAATGACTGATGAATAATGAATAACAAATAATAAAATCCCCAAATCCCGTGTTACGTATCAGAGCGACTCCTAAAACTCGATCAGGCAACACGCACTCCATGCACACTCAAGTACCTGGATAATCTGTACTTCCGAAGAAGCACAGACACAACAACAACAAAGGGGTGAGAACTACATTCAATAATAAACGGTGAATAATACATATTAAGGATAGTTACTCACAGTCATTCACACAATCACATAATCACGACACACTTGTCATTTTCAATTATCATTCAATCAACATGTAATAACAATGCAATGTGACTCAACAAATGACACAATGCATGTGGTACCAATATCACCAAGGTTCATTCAATCTAACCCGGATAAATCACATACACCCCTACTTGGCAATGATTTATCCCACCACACTCCACATTGGAGTTCAGATGAATCACATACACTCCTCCTGAGCAATGATTCATCACCACAGACACACCATGAATGCATGACATCAATATGCATATAATTCATGTATAATCATAATCATACAATCCCACGATCCTCCTGATCACAATCAATCCATAACACCACAGAAAACACCTCACACGACGTTAATTAGCTAATTACCAATTAATTCACCAAAATTACTAAATCAATTATTTTTGTCACCCATCCTACATTTCTCAAGGTCTGACATCTAACCCCAACCTCTCAAACCAAAAGAAACCACTTCGGACGCGAAAACGGGAAAGAAGTCGCGAAACGGTAAAATTCTGCACACTCGCTGGCCATACGCGTATTGCCTTGTGCCATACGCGTATTGCCCAGCTCGCTTGCCCAACCATACGCGTATCCTACGCGTACCGCCTCTCCTCCCACCCTGCCATACGTGTATTGCCCTACCTATTACGCGTATGGGCAGAGACCTGTTTTTCCATCAAATTCCATTTCCAGACCCAATACGAGTATTCCCTCCTCATACGCGTAAGGCCAGACCTCCATACGCGTACCGTTACGCGTATGCGCAGAGGGCCGTGCCAATCCTCCTTTTTGGCCCTCCCATACGCGTATTGCCTCCCACTGGGCCAGCATTACGCGTAACACCCTCTCCATTACGCGTAAGGCCAGATCTATTACGCAAATGGACTTTCTCCACACCAGTCAAAATTCTGCTACGGGATTCTCACTTTTTCAGTCCAATCCAGTCCTAAACTTATTTTTACATCAGTTTTAGGTCCTATTCTTCATTCTTACTTCTTTTACCTATTATTACTAGTCAAAATTATGGGTCTTAGGTCTAATCTCGTTCCCTCAACCTGCATCAAAACAAATCTGCCACAACATGCATTCATACAGCAGCAACAGTACAAGTTTATACATGAAAATCATACTATCATCAACGATTCAATACATATCAGAGATCAAAAAATCATATCATACTCAGAATTTCATCAACTATAAAACATACGAAAATCCTACGAGGGAAAGGATCCCTCACTACCCTTTCACGCTATTATCACCTGTATTAAACCCATTCTCCCCCCTTACCTCGAATTCTTGATCAAATCCTGCGAAAATTGATGGAGATCCTAGCCCTAGCACCCTTGTTCTTCCCTTGTTCTTCTTTCTCTAACCTTTTCTCTTTTTACGTGAAAACTGTTTTGTCTCACTAAACTCCCCCTAATTCTAATTAATCAGATTTTATTTAATTAATAAAAAAAAAAAAAATAATAATAATAATAATAGTCCTAATAATAATAATAATAATAATAATAATAATAATAACATTATTAACCATATTACTATTATTATTTTCACTGCTATATCATTATTATTAAGCTAAGGTCTCTAATCCCCACTAATTAAATAAGGCACTACCCTTAACTCACCCTTAACAAGGCCAAAACAATACAGATTAACACATGACGATTAAATAATTAAAATGGGGTGTTACACGGGACATCCATCTAGTTTCGACAGACTGAGAGTATTTGGCTGTGTGGCCTATGCTCATATTAGGCAAGACAAGGTCGAACCTAGAGCTCTGAAATGCATGTTCATGGGATACCCTGAAGGAGTCAAAGCTTATAGGCTATGGTGCCTAGAGCTAGATCACAGGAGGTGTATCACCAGTCGAGATGTAGTTTTCAATGAAGCTGAGATGGCTTTCAAGAAAACTGATGATGGTGACGAAGAGTTGGAACAGGGAGAGATTCCTGTTGAGGTGGAGCATGTTGATGATGAATTGCGTACCCCAGACGAAGTCGAAGAAGAAGCAGAAGATGTTGTCGAAGATGAGGAGACTGATAATGACTACCTTCTAGCAAGAGACGGGTCGAGGAGGTCATAAAGCCACCTCAGAGACTTGGGTATGCAGATCTTATAGCTTATGCCTTAATCTCTGCAAGTGAGGTTCTCGACGAAGAACCTAGAGACTATAAAGAAGTTATGAGGAGTCGAAAGAAGACTGAATGGTTGAAGGCCATGGATGATGAGATGAAATCTCTTCATGACAACAACACATGGGAACTGATCAATAAACCTGTTGAAGCCAGGTTAGTCAGCTGTAAATGGATTTTCAAATTTAAGGAAGGAATCAAAGGAGTGGCGTCGAAGAGATACAAGGCAAGATTGGTTGCTAGAGGGTTCACTCAGAAAAAAGATGTCGACTTCAATGATGTGTTCTCTCCTGTTGTGAAGCACAGGTCCATTCGAATGTTGCTTGCCACGGTGGCACAGTTCGATCTTGAACTGGAACAGATGGATGTGAAGACTGCGTTCTTGTATGGTGATCTAGATGAAATAATCTTGATGAGGCAACCTGAAGGGCATGTCGAAAGGGGAAGGAAGATTATGTCTGCAAGATGAAAAGATCTTTATATGGACTGAAACAATCTCCTCGACAGTGGAATAGGAGATTCGATAAGTTCATGGCACGCATAAGTTTCATCAAAAGTCAGTTCGACCACTGTGTTTACTTCAGGTTTTGACCTGGTAATTCATTTGTTATTTTGTTGCTTTATGTGGATGATATTCTAATAGCAAGCAACAATGTCGAAAAGGTAATGAGGGTGAAGGCTGAACTCAATAAGGAGTTCGAAATGAAGGATATGGGAGCTACGTCCAGGATTCTTGGGATTGACATTCGAAGAGATAGAAAGCATCCAAAATTATGCTTATCTCAAGAGGCATACCAATGAAGATTCTCGAAAAGTATGGTATGTCGAATTCAAAGCCTGTTGTGACTCTGACAAACCCGCAATTCAAGCTGAGTATAGATCAGTGTCCTAGTACTGATGTCGAAAGAGCCTATATGAATAGTATTCCATATGCTAATATAGTGATTTATTTGATGTATGTTATGGTCTGTACTAGACCTGACATAGCATATGCAGTAAGTCTTGTAAGCAGGTACATGACGAATCCTGGAAAGGCTCACTGACAAGCATTGAAGTGGATTTTAAGGTACATAAATGGGTCTCTGAAAGAGTCCTAATTTATGGTAGAGCCTTGGGTGAAGATAGTAAAGCAGCAATCGAAGGATATGTCGACTCTGATTATGCAAGTTGTATGGAATCCAGAAAATCTATTTCTGGATATGTGTTCACTGTGTTTGGGACATCAATCAGTTGGAAAGCAACACTTCAGAAGGTTGTTGCCTTATCAACCACTGAAGCGGAATATATCGCCCTAACTGAAGCTGTGAAGGAAGCATTGTGGCTTGAAGGTTTTGCAAAGGAGCTGAAACTTCAAGGTCCAATTATCATTGTTAAATGTGATAGTCAAAGTGCAATACACCTGTCGAAGAATTCAGCCTATCATGAGCGAACGAAGCACATTGATGTGAGGCTGCATTTCATCAGAGGGGTAATCGAGCGTGGAAAAGTCCAAGTGCTGAAGGTTTTGTTAGATTATAATGCTGTTGATATGATCACCAAGACGTTGACCAGTTGCAAGTTTTTCCACTGTATGCAGTTGATAAAGCTGCATGAAGAAAGCTAGTTTATTTCTTGAGGATATAGAGTTAGACCCAAGGTGGAGATTTGTGAGATATTGGATCGAACTCTAGTTTTAGCATGTCGTCGAAGTCCGCTCACATGCTGTTGTCGAAGACCTACATGCTGTAGTCAAATTGTGTTCTAGTATGTAGGAGATCGAATTGGACCTTGTGTTATGGATCTAATTGTTTAAGTTAGCTTGTAATGGGTAATTGTTAAAAAGCCCATTAGTTTAGTATGTTAGGTTTATTATAAATAACATACTAGTCTCTCTTCATAAGGTGTGACAAAACCTTATTAGATTGAGAGAGGTTAATTATTGGTATTCACTTGTAATCTTTAAACCCTATTGAGAAAGTGAATAGTAAAACAGATTTAACCAAGTCTCTATTCTTCTTACTCTTTTCTCTTTCTTTGTGAACCCTAATAGGGTTGCAGTTGTTTTTCCTTGTTAACCCTAACCTTTGCGTGTTTCTTGCCCATAAAGAAACCGTTAATATTTTGTTTCAAGGTATCGTTTTTATAACATGTTTAAAACACCCTTAGACTTGTAGGTGTTTAGTGTACCATCATACTATGATACTTCATCCTAAACAAGAGGAGTCCCTTGAAAATATTGCTTCCTTATAAGTCTTAGGACCATCTTCCACTTGAAGAATAATGGGAATCTTATGAAGAAAATTCCTACTATTTCCTTCCATTAGATAAAAGAAATAAATTGACTATCAATTGTGTTCGGTCCTAGATCCTTAGCTTTTCGAACTCTCTTGCTTATTCTAAGTTCGGGTTGTTTTTCAACAATCTATGAATAATCTTCCTCACAAAATATTCTTCATTAGTGATGAACTTTTAGTTGGTGTTTTAACAATCTTGGAAGAACCTTCCTCACGAGGTTCTTTCATTTGTGGAAATCTCGAATTTCTTATCCTCCGTGATAAGGATCTCAAAATTTCACATCTCGGTATTCAATAATTACATTAGACTCCAAATTCAGACATCTATATAAGTCATGATTCATCTTTGGATAATCTTTATATGTCTTATGGTAATGAATCTCATTGAATACAAACATGTTATTCACATAAAATTCAAATAAAATTCAATTGCATGATTTAAAATTATAAACTTAAATAAATTTGATCAATTTACTGATTAATTTTTTTTAATATAATTATTTTAAAATAATAAATTATAGTTAACAAACAAAAACAAATAAATTCATTCGAAATTATTTGAATTCATGATATAAATATTTTAAACGTTTTAATATTTTTTTTTTGGATAATGAATATATATTATTACCAAAAAACAAATATTACACGCCGAAAAAATTCCAGGCATCAAGATGACTATATTCCTAGATAAAATTTAACTATAAGATCCTAAGATACTCATGGATCTTCTTATAAGCTTTTGCTCTATGAAGCACTATATCTTTAATTGTTTCAACTGTCAATTCACCTCTTGCATTGTCTTGGAAATTGATCTCGTTTCTAGTAGTCCATATATGGTAAATTGTCTCTGCCATCACTCCTTTTAGTAGGCGAGCTTTCGAACTTTAACCTCTAGATTTGGTAACAAACCATGACGTGTTGATGTCTCTCGGCATTTGAACTTTGATATAATGGAATACTTGACTCCATAGCTGTCTTGTCGCTTCGCATTGGAACATCATGTGCTCATTAGATTCTTGATGAGTACATAATGCACATTGGCCATCAGTGGACAGTCCAAATCGACTCAGTCGGTCCTTTGTCATCAGGCGGTTTTGGCAAGCCATCCAAAGAATGAAGCAAGCCCTTGGTCTTGCAAAGTTTCCAAACAACAAGTTCTTCCACTCAACCGTCGGTTTCTCCCCTCTCAATTCATCGTACATAGCTCTGGTTTTATAGGATCCTGCTGACACTGCAAGTTTCCATGGCTCAGATTGTATCATTTGATCCCGATTCTTGAACATCGCCTTGACAATCCATGAACTATTTGGAGCTGGAGTAAACTGTATTAGATCTTGGTTTTTAATATAGTAAGTATTCAACCATTTAATCCATAGGATATCTTTCTTCATCCACACATTCCAAATAAGCTTCCCTATTGTGGCTTGATTCCAACAATGTAAGTCTGTGATATTTTGCCCCCCTGCTCCTATGGGATTGCACATCTGGTCCCAGGAAATAGGTGCTTTCCTACTTTTCTCATCTTTACCAGTCCAAAGGAATGTTCTGCAAAGCATCTCAATGTGACGAGTGATCTTCTTCGGTAACGGAAAAATTTGTAACCAATAGTTTGACACAGCGAAAAGGACACTTTTGATAAGCTGAAGCCTACCTGCATAAGAGAGGAACCGTGTGCTCCAATGATTAATCTTCTACAGAATCCTATCAATCAGCGGTTAGCTTGCATTCATTGTCAGTTTCCTGCTGTTTAATGGAATCCCTAGGTATTTGAATGGCATTTGTCCCATTTCCAGGCCTGTTGCTTGTTGGATGTGGCTCCTCTCAACATCATTAACACCACCAATGTAGATTTTGCTTTTCATGGCACTCATGCAAAGACCAGTTGCTTTTGAGAACTGATTAACTTTATCCAATAGCAGTTGAATGGAAACATTGTCCCCTCTAGTGAACAAGAGTATATCATCTGCAAAAAAGAGATTTATAATATGAAGCTTCTCACATCTTGGATGAAAGTTGAAGTCAGGGGTATTCTTCAATGATTGTAGCAGTCTATGGAGGTATTCCATGATGATTACAAAGAGTAGGGGTGAGATGGGGTCTCCCTGTCTCAGCCCCCTTCTAGCTTTTAGAATTTCAGAAGGGCTGCCAATGATTGAGAATTTGTAGGACACAGATTTTACACACGACATGATCCAAGTAGTGAACACATTTGGAAAACCAAGTTCAATCATAATGTTGTTGAGGGCTGTCCAATCTACCGTGTCATAAGCTTTTTGGATATCTAATTAGACCATACATCTTGGAGATACATGTTTCCTACCATAGCCTCTCACTAACTCTTGAGCTAACATAATGTTGTCGTGTATCACCCTGCCAGGGATAAAAGCTGACTGGGATTGTGACACCAGCTGGTCAATAACTGAGGCAAGTCTTTTGGTAAGAATTTTTGAAATGATCTTATAAACTGTTGTGCAGCAAGCTATAGGTCTAAGATCCTTTACAGTTTTAGCTTCAGTGCTTTTAGGAATCAGAGAAATAAGGGAACAATTGAAGGCTTTGTACATGTCATTGGTGGTAAAGAATTCTTTGACTGCATTATTGACATCTTGTTTGGTTATGCTCCATGTTGCCTTGAAAAAGTGAGATGTAAATCCATCCACCCCAGGTGCTTTGTTCTCTCCAATACTATTTAGGGCTTCCCAAATTTCATTGTCTTGGATGGGGGTAATAAGCTGATAAGCCTGCTCAGGATGTAAGGTTGTGCCGACCCTTATAACATTAATGTCTATACCTTTGAGCATTTGAGATTCAGTACCAACTAGCTGGTTGTAGAAATTCAACACTTCCTGTTCAATCATAGCAGGGGTATTAAGAGGTTCACCAGTTAGGCTAGTCAGTTTATACATACCTTTTTGTTTGTTCTTCTCTTTGAGAGAAGCATGAAAATATGCATTGTTGGAATCCCCTAACTTAAGCCAGTTTATCTTCGACTTTTGCTTTAGAATTTCCTCTTCAAGATTGTTAAGTTGTATAACATGCTCAGTGCCATCTTTCACTTGTTGCATTATATGCTGATTGAGAGGGTCTTATTGTAGTCTGGCTTGGGACTGGTGAAGATCTTGTCTAGCTTGCTTCAATTTTTCTTGATTAGTCGTGATTTTCCTGGTTAAAGGCTTAAGTTGCTGTTGCAGTCTGACTAGTTTGATCCAAAGGCTCTTCATATGACCTCCTCTAACTGGTTGTTCCCAACTTCTGGCCACAGTCTACATGAATAAATCATCCTTGGTGAGGCAGTTTAGGAATTTAAACATATTCTTTCTTCTGTTCACTGCACTGGTATGTTAATCTTGATTGGATTGTGGTCTGAAATGTTGGGTGCCAGAGTTTCCACCACTGCATCATGATAGTTCTGAAACCACAAAGCATTACCTATCACCCTATCAATTTTTGAGTGGATAATCCCAGAGGTATGTCTATTTGACCAAGTGTAATACGATCCAGTAGAAGTAGCTTCATATAAACCTGCTTTTTGCATCATATCTCTAAGATCTCTATATTCAGCCACAACAACTTCCTTGCCACCTATTCTATCATTATGGGATAATACATTATTATAGTCTCCAACAACAATCCATGGACCTGAGGTGTGAGACCCTATCTCCTCTATTTCTTTCCACAAAAGTTTTCTCTTCTCCAGTTGATTGAATGCATACACAACAGTAATTGATTGACAAATCGTGTTGTCCAAGTTAAGAACTTCAAGATGGATATATTGAGCATGAGTTTTTAGTATCTTAATCCTAATTTTGTCAGGTTTCCACACGATCCAAATTCTTCCATTGTGGTGATTATCATAGTTGTCTATAAAGTTCCAGTGATTACCAAACTTCTGTCTAATTCTATCTGCCTTATCTTTTTTTATCCTAGTTTCCAGCAAGGCACAGATTGGTACATTGAAAGATGAGATATATGAGCCTATCTCTCTGTGTCTTGCTTCTTTATTCATGCCCCTAACGTTCCATGAGGCTAACATGGTTCCACACTCTCCCTCCCATCTGAACAGTCTCCAATTCTTAATGGAGTAAATGAGTTTTGGAAGTCCACACTAACCTTATTTCTGCCAGGAGTTCCCTCTCTTCTTGTTCTGTCCCCTGTGGCTGGTTTGGTGACAAGAGACCACCCTGATTCTGAGTTTTCCAAGTTTGGGGGGGGGGGGGGGGGGGGGAGGGGTGTTCCTGTTGACTCGAGGTCTGTTGCAGTCGTGTACTCTGGCTCTTGAATTCATTATCATCAGTTTGTTTCACACTCTGTGCATTTAACGGAATAATATTTCTAAGCATAATACTCACTCATAAAGTAAAAAAAAATGTTAATATATATTTCTTAAAAATAACTTACCGGAAAAATTATGACTCAATTCTTTGCATTTAACTTACAAGAAAACAATAGTTCTCACATAAATAATATTTATTGCTTCAATATTATATACATATTTCTAAAAATTATTTCCAAGAGACATGAGAAGCAAAAGACGAATTACCTCAGAAAGACTGTATTGTACGGTGTGACTCAAAATCCACTATCTATAATTTCTCCATTACAATTTCATTGTTTAATATTTCATAAATATGAATTCTATGTGAGAGGTCTAAGCTTTCCACAAAATTTAACTTATAATACTTATATTTTTATGACTCCATACTTATCTCTACCTAGAAAATGTTTTTCACTTTACACCTTATTTTCCTTACCCATATCACAAGCATATACATACGTAGGGGTGTTCTAAGATATGCACTTTTTCTGAATGGGATGATTACAAGCAGAACAAGTAAATTCTAAAATATCAATTAAATTTAGATGTTGATGTGGTAATATTTAGACAAAACATTATATATCATAAAGTGCATTAATTTTATAGTTTCCACTGCTGCCGACACAGTGGGTGGAAATTTTTTTTCCTGTTCTAAGTTAACAGTTTTACTGTTATCTTAAGTGTAATCATCATCATCGGCTAAACAAAGTAAAGCGATGTGAAATTCCCACTACTACATGACCTTCCTTCTCCATTTGAAGTGCACCCGTAATAATAATTTTTAATAATATTTTTAAACACAAGCAAAATAAAGAGTACCTGTTAAAGGCGGGTGTGACAACGACACATGTGTCAATGGCGGTATTCCTGTTGACTCGAGGTCTGTTGCAGTCGTGTACTCTGGCTCTTGAATTCATTATCATCAGTTTGTTTCACACTCTGTGCATTTAACGGAATAATATTTCTAAGCATAATACTCACTCATAAAGTAAAAAAAAATGTTAATATATATTTCTTAAAAATAACTTACCGGAAAAATTATGACTCAATTCTTTGCATTTAACTTACAAGAAAACAATAGTTCTCACATAAATAATATTTATTGCTTCAATATTATATACATATTTCTAAAAATTATTTCCAAGAGACATGAGAAGCAAAAGACGAATTACCTCAGAAAGACTGTATTGTACGGTGTGACTCAAAATCCACTATCTATAATTTCTCCATTACAATTTCATTGTTTAATATTTCATAAATATGAATTCTATGTGAGAGGTCTAAGCTTTCCACAAAATTTAACTTATAATACTTATATTTTTATGACTCCATACTTATCTCTACCTAGAAAATGTTTTTCACTTTACACCTTATTTTCCTTACCCATATCACAAGCATATACATACGTAGGGGTGTTCTAAGATATGCACTTTTTCTGAATGGGATGATTACAAGCAGAACAAGTAAATTCTAAAATATCAATTAAATTTAGATGTTGATGTGGTAATATTTAGACAAAACATTATATATCATAAAGTGCATTAATTTTATAGTTTCCACTGCTGCCGACACAGTGGGTGGAAATTTTTTTTCCTGTTCTAAGTTAACAGTTTTACTGTTATCTTAAGTGTAATCATCATCATCGGCTAAACAAAGTAAAGCGATGTGAAATTCCCACTACTACATGACCTTCCTTCTCCATTTGAAGTGCACCCGTAATAATAATTTTTAATAATATTTTTAAACACAAGCAAAATAAAGAGTACCTGTTAAAGGCGGGTGTGACAACGACACATGTGTCAATGGCGGTATAATTGCATCCTTTTATTTAGACCATCTCCAGTGGGAGTAATTTTGAAAGATGTCGCCAGCTGGAATTGAAATTTAATGCAAAACGTTCCGCCAAGTCATTCAACGTTGCATTGTAATGCGAAGGTTCAATTCAATAAAAAAATTAATAGATATTCTAGCTGTTGAATTTTTATGGCTTTTTTTTTTCTTTTTATAATTTATTTGGTTATAAATGAAAGCAAATGATAATCAAATTTTTTTATTATAAGTTTATTTCTTTTTTATAATTTTATCATTTTATTCATAGTATTTTAAATTTTACTTTCACAATTATATGTCATGTATTCGAGATTAATTTTAATTATTATTTATTTATATGTTATTAAAAATATTGTTTTTAATTAAAAATATTATTTTTAATTATATGTCATGTATTTGAGATTAATTTTAATTATTATTTTAAATTTTAATTTTAATTTTAATTTTAATTTTATTTATTTATATTAATTATAATTTAAATAATTTAAATTATTATTTTAAATAAAATAAAATTCAATATGAATAATATATTAATATATTAAATAAAGTGGTGGAACCCAATATAAATTCTTTAGAGTTGCACCACTGGAGATGCTCTTAGCAATTGCAACATTATTATAGGCATGTCTATTTAATATTGGAGAAACAACTTAAAAACAAATCCATAATGTATATTCTTCTTGTGTTCTGCTTTAGTTTTTCTCTTTGATGCTTAAAACAGAAGTCTCGTTCGCCATTATTTGCAATACTTTTAAGATTGTTATGAAATTTAATTTAAAATGAATAGACCGAGGCTAGATTCGTGAACGAAATCACTTTTCGCAAAAGTATTTCAAGCACTCTTAAATATGTCTTAGAGTTGGAACGCAGGAATACACAATATAATTCATCCTTATATTGAATTTGCGCAAGACCGACAAAAACTCGATTTTGCAGCGAAGAGTGTCTGGAATTTTGTACAAGAAAATATTTGGTTTGTGATGCTATTTTCTGAATTCCTGAATGAGGTATTTATAGGTCACGTATGTGTTGTTTCACAAGGTTGCGACCCTTGATGAAACAACACCTTTTAACCAAAAGTTGCATTGTTTCCAAGCATTGCCTACTTTCATTCCGCAACAACACTTCATGAAGTGTTGTATATTTTGACTTCGAAATTCAAACTTTCAGTAGACCAAGACAGTTTTAACGGCAATTTCCACTAGTGGATGTTTAGTGCAAAAAACTGACCAAAATTTCCTTCAGACAAATTAAAGGCAAATTCCACTGGTGGATGTTTAATGCAAAAACTGACCAAAATTCCTTCAGACAGATTTGAAGGCAATTTCCATTTTTGTCTATGAGGCACTTTTATCCTCTTTAAGTTTGTCATATTTGAACACACTCATGGGCACTAATTGTCCATTAATTTTCAACAAACAACACAAGAGATTAACGTGAAAATTTCAAAATCGGAGAAAAAACCACAAACGTTACCATCAACCACCCCAAGGCCCCATTACACCCACACTCTTCAAAGCAAATATTTAATTACCCCTCACAACACTTTAAAACCAAAAGTGTAAGAGAAAATATAAAAAAGTCAAATACAAATTTAAAGTGTTTTTGATGGTGCATCTTGGAATAAACAAATTTAATCTTATATATAACATTAGACTTTCACTTCCTTCACAAAACTAAGCGGTGTGAGACTTCAAATAACTAGTATCATATATAGAGACTTGAACTCTCATTTCATTTACAAAATTAAGCAATGTGAAACTTCTTTAACGTATATATTTTTAACCATCCCCAATATACACATGATAACAAAATGATTCTTCAACTACCTTCTATAAAACTCCTCATTAATGAAATTAACCACTACAAGAAAATCTGTGTTTAGCTACGACAAAAACAGAAGCCAGACTGTAGCTAATCTCTATCAAACAGAATTAGCTAGAAAATAGTTTTGGATTAACTACAATATAAGTCGTAGCATAGATTGAGTGGCTAATTACCTATGCAAAATTTCCTAGCAAAATTCCAACTATTGATAAATTTTTCCTAGCTAAATCACAACTAAATTGTAGCAAAATATCAGTCTTAATCTTATGTTTCCTAACTAAACAACTACAATATCGCCATAAAATTATCGTAGCAAATCTCAAGCTAAACGTTTATATATTTGCTAGTTAAAATTTTGTATAATTATTTCTCAAACTAATCGGGTGAAATTAAATTTTTTTTAATTATTTTCTCAATTAATATTTTTAATTAAAATAGTCATTATGAAATTAATGTGATAATGGAACAAGACAAACAATAAATAGACATCCATCTTCAAAAATAATCTACAATTCTCTTAAGCTTCATTCATACAAATTCATAGGTCAAATGTGAGCAATTATCTATTATATTGATGATTTCACATTCCTCATATCTAATACTATAAAGATAAAGAAGAAAAATAATTCTTGGCTACAAGCAAACAAGTCCAAAATTTGAGCCAAAAGGGAAGAGTTTGCATAAGTAGCATGAACTGGGATGGCAATTTCCTCCTGACCAAAAAAGAGTTTTTGAAATCCCTCAGAACCCGGATTGATTATTCCAACAACTGATGGCGTTTCCCTTCCTGTAAACACAAAATTACAACTTCCATTACTATTAAAAGCAAAGATTAAAAGCAAGAAATCCACAATTCAAAATCTCATATACTATAATGAAACCAGAATTCCTCAATTAGGATCGGCATAAAAATCATTGAAGAAGATTTTAGGAAATAGGATCAAATTATGAACCTTGTGGCAACCAGGTAGCCCAAACCGAGTCCCTTCTTTTCCTGCTGCTAAATGCAGTATTAATACGTACTACCATAAGGTACTTTCGCTTACCCGACGACTCATTCGTCCTTATATCTTCTGAAACAGAAGCACCACTCCGTACCAACTCTTGAACAACCCTTGTAGTAGCCAAGTCCATCTCTAAACTTGAAATAGTTTTATCCAAAGCTCTACATTCAATACAACACATTCACATTAGTTTGGCATACAAAATAATAAAAATAATTAGACTTGCATTTGCATATAATTTACTGTATAGAATAAATCATATACTTTCTTTATCAAGTAGTGAAAATGAAACTGATGCTTACAATTCTGGAATTACACCCCTCTGAAACTACATCCAATTTACCAGTTTCTGCCGCTGTTGGTCTTGCAAGTCCATTTTGTTTTGGAATACTCCATATCCTATTATGATATTAACATTTCTCATTAGAAAAAGTAGCACAACCAAGGTTGTCAACTAAATTAAGAATAACCAAACATTATCACATAATTACTTATAGCACAAGGTCTTGTTTGGATAAACAATTAATTTACAACTTATACCATAAGCGATTATAAATATGAGTTGCATACTTTACCAAGTAATACTTTAAACAATAACTACAGAGAACATAACACAAATAGAGAACTTAACACTTCGAGTCCGGGTACATATTCCATACTTACATCACATATAACCGGACTATTTGGTGCCACCCTTGGTCTTCCAGGAGCAGAATTAAGCCCTTTTGGAAATGCCAACTGCCAAACAAGAAAACAAAGATATTTAGCCTCATACATATGCAGTACACACAAGACATTAATGTTCAGCATCACTATACTAACTTACTTTCATACTAATTGTTCCCAGCCTGCATATTGTCCAATCTACATCATCCTAATCATCACTATACTAACCTATTTTCATACTAACACAATTCATTCAAGCATCAAATCCTTCTAACTAACATTTCTTAACTCAATTTAACTAACCTAACAGCTGACAGAAATTTAACAGAATGCAAATAACCAACTAATATCTAATAAAAACAACTCCAAACAGTTGCAATGAGTATTCACTAACTGTAGCCAATTAATTCCATTTTAACAATGTTATCAAATTAACATAACAAACAAAACTAAACTAACACAAAAATTCAAATTCCAACAGCTTCTCTATAACTCGCTAACTACTGATAACATACAACCCAATCCAATTTCCAATTCACTAACTAACTTAACAAATATCCATTCCATCCAAATTAACTTTAATTGTCAAAACTCAGTTACTAATTTAACTAAAAGTTTTTATACAATAGTTAATTCCATAACCAAGTTTCGGTTTGCATCGACCTCTGTAATCAGCCCTGCTAATATACTCAATCCGAATCTCATAATAATTCAGAGTTTCTACTAGCATTGTTTGTTAACATCACACCAATTCAGATAGTTATCCCCATTATATAGTCAACATAAACTGAATCAGATAGTTATTAATTGTTAAGAGTTTGCTACAACAACAGACTGATAACTACCCTGCAATTCAGTTTCTCAATCGACTGTATAAATATGAAAACTCCCTCCTGACTTCATTTCAGAAATAGAACTACAGAGAATAAAGAAACGCCATGTTTACTTTAAATTTCTTTTACTAAATAACATAGAACTGATATCACTATGCCCACTGTACAGTCTACATAATCAGATAACTATTTTTATTAAGAGTTTGTTACAACAGACTGACAAGTGACAACTACCCTGCAATTCAGACTAGTGAAACAACTTATTTCTTAAGCTGTTTTCACCTACAGCTTATTTCCATCCAAGATAGCCTAATAAAGCAACTTATAAAATAACATGTCAAATAAAGTATTCAAACCGAAACCATTGAAAAAAATATTCAAAAACTTATGCTAAACAATGCTAAAATTCCAATCCTGCCTGAACAAGAGTGGGAGAAAAATAACAATAACAACGACCAAGTTGTATCTCACTAGGTAGGTCAAGCTTTTTGCCCTACTCAGTTTCCAAATTTGTCTTAAAATGTAACATAAAAGAAGCATTGACATATCAATAAGAAATATGGATTTAACTATTATCTACCAAATAAACTTATGCTCACCTAGTAGAAAGATGTTAACATACCTTCTTCTCTATTTTGTCCAGGTCTATCATAGCATGATCAATGTGTGACTGCAGTGTCGGATCCATACCAATCAGCGCCTCAAAAAATTTTTCATTTATATTTTTAACAGCTTTAGCAACACCGTTTCCTAGATATACACCTTTGTCACCATCCCGTAACTCAATAGCCTCATACCTGAAATGAATCATCAAACCAAACAGCCAATCTTAATTCAATTCTATAATTGATCAATTAAAATGATCAACTGCCTAGCAACAGAAAGAAGAAAAAAAAGACCAACATCAGCATAATGCTGAGCCAAATCAGAGAATCACCCACACATGGAAATGTAATTTACACTCACAAATCAGCCCTGCCACATTAGTGAGGAAGTTCCGCACAGAAAGTTAGGACAATGAACTGTCTTGTTCAGAATTGTTAAATGCAGATCTCAGAAAATAATAGTTTGTAAATTTTAGATAGTTTCAGTTTGAATACTTCTTTCGCTCTAGGTGATGATTCCTTGGTTTTCTTTAGATGAACATTCTCCAGCATTATCATACTTGTATACTCAGATATAAAGCCGGTATGTAGGTTCAGTTTTGCAACCTGCCAATTAAAATGACATGTCATAAGAAAATTTATTGAATAGAAAGCAAACTGTAAATAGAGTGATAGCATAGGAAATATTTACCAACCTTTTGTTCTAATTGTTTATTATTTGAAAGCCATGTTTGAGCAGTAAGATGCTACATTTGATCTCTGGCAGAAATCTGTGGAAGAGAACATAATGAGCAATAATAACTAAGGAAAGTTTATTCATAAAGCAGCATCTGGTTAAGGATGAAAGGACCAATGGTTCTTTATATACAGATATAAAGACTTGAAGACAGGCAATGAAAAAGAATATATTAAATTTGTCTAGATCCTAAATTATCAGGTCTTATAGAACTGATTATACATGACCCAGCTGTTAACTTGTGCTTTAAGGAAAAACATATTCTTCAAAGTAGTTCACATAAACATGAAACAAACAAAGAATCTCCTCTACAGAAATAGTAGGACATAATTCCAAATTAAAAAAAAAAGAAAAAAACTTGAGTATGCTAAGTAGAAGAATACTTTACCCTTTGTACAGGTAGGCCCTTATCCCTCTGTATCTTCAAATCTATTTCAAAATTATTAAAATCAGCCAAGATACCATTGACTTTAAGAGTTTCGGGAAAATTTCCCTTCTAATTGCCTGATAAAACCAATGGACCCTCTAATGAAAGAACCGGGATATTCGATGGATATACCTATCACAACAAATTTCAGATAATGCCATAAGAAAGAGCCACAAGATCAGAGAAAATTAACACAATTCAAACATACAATAAGATATATGTAATAGAAAGTATATAGTAATAATTTCCAGGATATTCAAAAGTCCAGTTCCTTCAAGTCAGAATATATTGGTTTTCATTTTGGAACAACATTCTAAAGTAGTATAAACAGAAGCCAGATGATCAAAACTGTATATATATACCACAAATCCCCAAAAGGTGCGTTGTTTCGTGTCAGATATGTATCCGACTCATATCTGTTTAGTCAACATTGTTACTACCTCTCAGCTGAAACACCATTCTCAAAACCACTATTTATTTAGTCAGACTAGTGAAACAACTTATTTCTTAAGTTGTTTTCACCTACAGCTTATTTCCATCCAAGATAGCCTAATAAAGCAACTTATAAAATAACGTGAAAACACTAAATACTTGCACTATACAAGTGTATAACTAAATTATCTATCCAAACTTTGTCAAGTACCTTTAACTTTGTCTAGTAACTTTAGAATCAGTTTCTTCTAACAGCATTCTCAACAATATCCTGTAAATTAGAAACAAATCAGAAATTCATGACAATTATATCGTAAATTTAAAATCAATCTCAAGTATACCTTAATTATTAGGTTTTGAGAAATGCGTAAGCGATTTCGAACGAAGAGAAAGTTGAAGCAGTGATTTCCAACGAAGAGGAAGTTGAAGCAGTGATTTCCAACGAAGAAGGAGAATTAGCAATTTCGATCGATAACGGATAAACAACAATTTCGATCGATGGCAGAGAAATAGTGTTTTCGATTGATAAATGAGAAGTAGCGGTTTCGATGAAGAGAAAACAGGGTTTCGATGAAGAGGACAACGATTTAGATGCAGGAAAAGTGATTTTGATAGATGAAAAAAAGAGATTTCGATTGATGAAGAAAAAGTGATTTTGATCGATGAAGGAAAAACTAATTTTGATATGCAATGATTTAGGACGGAGAAAAGTGATTTGGAAAACGTGAGTTTTTTTTTTTATTAAAAAATGATTTTTGAAAAGAGATTAACATATGTGTAAAAAAAAAATGTTATTTTTAAAAAGTGTAAATAATATTTAATCTTTTGATTTTCATTTATGTAATTAAAATTAAAGTGGTTCTTTAAATTGAGATTAACTACGAAAATAATTTGTAGTAAAATTTTGATAGCTAATCTGTTATTTTCTTGTAGTGAACCACACAACACTAGTATTAGAAGCAAGCGATCCTGATAATTGTCTTCCACGCCTCTTTTTCACCACAATTTCTCTTCATCAATTTTTCCTTTCCGACTTCGATCTTGGTTGTATTGGGAAAAAGCGGAATTTATATGGACAGTTTCTTTGATTGTTCTTCATTAGGACAAGGTTATATGAGGACATACCAAGGTGACCCGCACGACTAAGTTTCTTGTCCAATTTATATGGCAGGATTTAACAAGGATATGGTTTATTCAAACCTTCTTTCCTGCACCAAACTGTCTCCAAGAGGTTCGTCGCCCATTATTCTTTCACAAGAGTTTTTATATTATATACAATAAAACTCAATTTCACTCTCATAGTTGGAAACAAATTTTGACAAAGGATGCTTAGAATTTAAGCACAAACCAAAGAAGAAGATTATTTTATTCTCTGCAGGTGAGATACCTACCCTTCTATATTTAAATTTATTTGATTTTGAGGTTGTTTCCGATTCACACTTTTTTTACGAGGTTTAGTTTATAGTAATTACTACTACCTCCGATTATATTTATATGGAAATTTTTTTTAATTTATTAAATAATCAATAAATATGAATTATGTAATAAATCAAATATATTAATTATTCAATAAATTTAAACAAATCAAATTTTTCATCTAAATTAGAAAATGAGTATTATTGGAGAGAGAGAGAGAGAGAGAGAGAGAGAGAGAGAGAGATCATGCAAACAAGCTAGTTGTAAAGATACAAAAATAAAGTTTTTACTATTGAACTAACATCTCTAAAACAATAAGATAACCTTGTTGATGACATATACACTCCTATACCTATGCAATGATAATAAAATAAATACATATGCTCCTATATAGAAAACAAGCTAGTTGTTAATTTAGAGTATTTGGTGAGACTAACTATTAAACGCTATACTAGGTAAGACTAACTATTAAACTAGCTATACAAAATATAAAATGATGTAAAAAAAACATAATTTTTATTAATTTTAAAAAATTCAATTAGAATAACAAAGGTTAAAGTGAAAGAAAAAGAAACATTATATGTATAAATAGTACTTCAAATAGCATCTCAAAAACTCTTATAAACTCGAGAAAAATACTATAGATTTGTGAGTAAGGTTTTAAAAAATAGTACGATACTCTGAAAAGATTGTGACAAAACGGTATTGTAAGGTGCCAATACCAATAATATTTTCACCATTTTATGATAAAGAATAAATTGAGGTTAATTCACACCGCGACGACTGTAATCATACTTGCAACACCTATATTAATAAATATTACAAAATTGTTCACACGGCCGCAATGTGACTGCGACCAATATTTTAAAACATGACTATGAGTTATCTATTATATATTTAAAAATTGGACTTGTCAATTAAAATAATGATAAATTTATTTTAATATGTTGGTGATAACTATTTAAGAATATTAAATGTTTAATTTGCAGGTATAATCACTGGCTCAACGGTACTTGTTCTTTTATTAGGTGGAGTTTTTCAAATATATCGCTATTTCAAAATGAAAGACGAAGATCATGCAAGAATTGAAAACTTTTTGACAGACTACAAAGCTTTAAAGCCAACTAGATTCTCTTATGCCGATATAAAGAGAATCACACATAAATTTAAAGATAAGTTAGGTGAAAGGGCTCATGGAATTGTTTATAAAGGTAAGTTGTGTTGTCGTAAAGATACTTAATAATGTAGAAGGAGATGGAAATGACTTCATAAATGAAGTGGGAATCATGGGAAAAATCCACCACATAAATGTAGTTCGTTTGCTTGGCTTTTGCGCAGATGGATTTCATTGTGCTTTAGTATATGACTGTTTTTCAAAGGGTTCGTTGAATAAATTCATTTCTTCGCCCAACAACAAAGATGATTTTCTTGGATGGGATAAGTTGCAACAAATTGCTCTAGGCATAGCAAATGGTATTGAGTATCTTCACCAAGGTTGTGATCAAAGAATTCCACACTTTGACATAAATCCTCATAATATCATGCTAGATGACAATTTCACTCCAAAGATTACAGATTTTAGTTTGGCTAAGATGTGTTCAAAAATTAATAGTGTTGTATCTATGACTGTAGCTAAAGGACCATTAGGCTACATGGCACCTGAATTTTTTCTAGAAACTTTGGAAATGTCTCTTATAAGTCTGATATATACAGTTATGGTATGTTATTGTTGGAGATGGTCGGGAGAAGAAAGAATACAAAAACAATTGATGATGAAGAAAATATTCAAATTGTGTATCCATAATGGATCCATAATTTGCTTGAAGGAGGAGATACACAAATCTCTGTCGATGAAGAGGGAGATTTTACAATTGCAAAAAAATTACAACTGTAGGACTTTGGTGTATCCAATGGCACCCTTTGCATCGTCCGACAATGCAAAGTGTAATACAAATGCTTCAAGGAGAAAGGGACAAATTAAAGGTATCAATCAATCCTTTCGGACCTACAACTTCATCTAATACAATTGCTAATACGGTTGTAAAACGTATGAATTTGGAGTTGAATGTGATTCAAGAATTAGATTAGATATATGTTACTTATACATATATTTATTAAATTATTGTTTATTTCCAATAACAATAACATGTTACTTTTTATCAAAGTTTTATATTAGTAAATTTAATTAAAGATAATAAATAGTGTGGATAAACTTTTTTTGTTATAAGGAGTTAAATTTCAACAATCTAACTGTTGAATAAGTTTCGTTGCCAATATCGATAACATGTTACTGTTTATAACAATTTGATATTAGTCCATTTACTTAAGGATAATAATGAGTGGGGATGAACTAGTCTACGAAGTACTCTTGCTTGAATTATTTAGGAAGCAAGTTTGAGTTCAGAATCTGATTCCGAACAATTGTATCAGGACAAAGATTTGAGACTAGAGATGTGTTAGATGGATCTACAAAGATGCGCCAAGTAAGAAGATAGTGTTCTCAAACAAGAGTTCCTGGGATTTCTCTAATCTCCTCACAATTTATCACATTAGCAATTGATTTAGAGGTTACTGTTATAGAAACACCAGTGACTTTAGAAAGAATAACACACTCAGAATTCAGCTCAACAATGGAAGCATTAATCCAAAACTCTTTGATAAGACTTGGATAAGTGAAACTACAGAGCATCTCAAAGTATCCATTCCAACTTTGTTCATACACAGTCTTCTAGAAGATAAAATCTAGCTTAAGCAACTCATCAAAATCCACAAACTTTTCATTGAAGACAACTAGTAGATTCAAAGGAGAATTGACTAGAGAATTCATCTCAGGTTTGATTTTATTAGCACACAACCAAAGAAAATTAAAAAAATAAAATAAAATAAATGAACAAGATTCTAAAGGAATAAGAATATTGTCAGAAAAAGGACACAAAATGATGTTTCACAAGACAAGGGATAGAGATAATAATAGTATATAAAAAGAAAAACATCATTACCCAAAGGTTCTTGTCCAACAGATTTCCTGAATCCACTAGAAGATTTTTACCTTTATGAATATTTAAGTAATGTAAACGTTTTTGAAAAAAAATTATACTTAAATCGCTTTATCAGAAGTAAAGAATCCTTTTCTAAATCTCAAAGTCTGAAAATTCTCAGAAGCTCTTATCCATCAGAGTCTAGTAGATCTAGACTTAGAGAGAGACATCTTCTGTCAGTCATCAGTTTTCAAGATTCTATTCAGAACCAAACATTTTCTCTTGAAACAAGAGTCATGAATGATTAAAGAATAATGAATTGGTTTCTTTGACAGCTAACAAACAACAGTATCATCACAAAAAGTGAGGAAACTGTTTCCATAAATATGATCATCATCTAGCTAATGATATATTCAGTATAGACAAATACAACAAAGTTTCTTATTAAAAATTTTCTGAAAATTCTTTTAAAAAGAAATTCTCTAGAAATCTAACAAAGATTTTGTATCTATATATACATAAATATCTCATTGATTCAATTAATAAGCTAGAAAAGAACATACATGCCTTTTTTTTGTTATTTTCTCGGTCAGACTCGTATGAGTATATAGATTTGACCATAGACTCTGAATACTACTATGAGTGGATTCTAATTCAATGGTTGTTAAACCATTGAATCCACTTCTTTCACCTAACTCAGTACCTCTAGCACTTGAGTCTGGGTTGTAGGCTCTTCTTCCATCAAATGTTGCAAACATCCTTTGATAAGCAACATGGAAGATGCCTTTTCTCCTTTCTTTGATATCTGCAACAATTACATTTTAAATAATGATACTCATATTTCTATGAGTCCATACATGTTGGTCTAGACAGGCTTTTCTTTGCCTTATGCCATATTCTGATAGCAGTATCATGATTCATTCCAGAGTATCAGTCTAGGATGAGTCATGATATGAACAAGATCTTGTTCTTAGCAGAATCATTGATTTCATTGTCTTGGATAAAATATTTTGACTTTGAAATCTTTGATAATCAAAGAACCATATGGTGCTAGCTATCAGAGAATGACATAAAACAAATTAAAGCACATTCATGTAATTGCTGGCAGAACACGAAGAAGAATTGAAGGTTTCTCATAGAATTATCCTTTAATACAAATTCCATGATGACCCTTAATCAAGGAGCAATGGAGTCACTTAAGATATCACCTTAAAGAACAGAGTCCTTATTATCAAATATTAAAGTAAGATAGATTTGGCATAATCTCTTTCTCTTTAATACTTGATTTTTATTCTTCAGAAACAGTAATGACTGGCAGAGCCAGATTACTCTTTCTTCTTAATCTTGCACTAATGTCATCTTCAAATGAATATATAGTGAAGATCTCTGACATTAGGTTCTTGAAGTTTTTCTCCTTATTCTTGGATTTGGGAAATTAGTTGGAAAACGAATATCTCAGAAGCTTCTGAAGTTATTCTTCTAACAACATATGTCACGTTCCATTCAACCAATTAAAGAAATCTTCGGATTAGGAAGGTTAATTCCTCATCATCAGACATTCCATAGGAAGTATCCTTCAATAGGATTTAGAAAAGATAATATGTTAGATAGATTTTCATAATCTAATTCCATTTCTTTTCTTTGAAGATTGTAAGATAAACCTACAAGCCACAATAAGCTCAAGTTGTTATAACTTCTTGAGTAACTGTGACCTCAGGTTTGAATTCACAACAATCTTCTTAGAATTTGCTTGGAAAGATTAGATGAAGTGTAACTGGACAAACTTCATAACTGATTCACACAAATCCGGTCACAAGGATTCAAACATAGTTTGAACATTAGACGTATCAATGATGTTGATATACTCAGAATCTAGATAAAACACCTACCAGAATGCATCTACCTCTGAAGATATTTTCAATAAGCTTCTTATGAGCTGGTGAGAGAGACTTTCAAACTTTGATCATCCATGCACCATCAACTTCAATAGTAATACCTTTTTCAAGGGTATTCTACAGACCTTCACAAACCCTTTATCAAGTCCAATGAATTAAAAATATATTAAACTTTTCCATTATTAAATTTAGCGGAATCAACCTTTGAATATTGTAAGAAAAGAAATGTAATATTTTTCATGTGGCCCTTGATTCCTTCTTGAAGGAAAGTCTTTAACAGACATATTTTTCTCATTGGACCATTATCTGCACCACTGTTAAGTATTATGTACAAACCAGACTCTGATACCAATTGAAGGTGAGAAAAAGTGCACAAGTATGGGGGTTAAATTGTGTTTTCTGTTTTCTTAATTTGTGTTTGATCAGAGTTCAGAATCTAAACTAGTGTTCAGATTATGATTATAGTTAGCAATGGAATTTTAATAGAAGCAAATAAATAATAACAGAAGACACAAAGATTTATACTGGTTCTTTCCAAATGAGAGTAGTCCAATCCCCTTGCTTCATAAGAGATTTTCACTATAACTAAATCATAATTACAATCGCTTATGCATTCTGCGTAAGCCTTTTATAATGCTCAGAACCTAAGTCCGAGACTTCTTGCTTAAACCCCGAAGGCTCAAGACTTCCTTGCTTAAGTCCTACAGACCCAAGACTTCCTTGCTTAGACCCTCATCCTAAGACTTTCCTACTCAGGTCCCTCAGACCCGAGACTTCCTGCTCAAGCCACTCTGACCTAAGACTTTATGCTTAAACCCCTCAAGTTTAACACTTCCTACTTAGACCGCAACCTAAGACTGTAATACCCCGTAAATTTATAAACGCTCTGGTTAATATTATTATGATCAACTGGGTTCCGGAGTACTCTGAGTAATTATTTGATAAAATAATTAGAGTAAACTGACGAACTCAGAGTCGATTAAATTAATAGTATTTAACGTTGAGTTTTTATAATTTGATGTATTTGAGCTAATTTTGGACATTTAGTAGTGTTACTAAAAATGATAGTTTCTATACTATCTATTTTCTTTTCATTTTCCTTGAAAACCAAACAAAAGCTAAAAGAGAAAGATAGAAACAAAGGAAAAGGAGGAGAAAGGAAAAGTGGAAGAAGGAAAGGAGAGAAAATTTCCAAAAGCTCAAGAATCATCATCAATTCATCTGTTCTTCGTTTAATCGTCTCAGTATCAACCTCCTCGTCTAGTAATCCAGGTGGGTTCTAGTTAGACACTTTAGAGTAGAGTTTTGTTGAGTTTAGAGTTAGGTTGAAATTGTGAAAATTGAATCTTTTTGCACAAAATTCGTGAATCTAACTGCTAAATGCAATGTTTGATTATATGTTATACTGGTTGTGATGTTATAACATGTTTTGATGCATTTTGGTTGATGAAAATGAGATTTGGGGTTGATTTTGGATCAACCCGTAGCAGAAAAATTCTGCAGGAACGTCTGCCTTTTTCCTCTGCCCATACGCGTATGGAGCATGTCAATACGCGTATGGAGCTGGTCAATACGCGTACGGCAAGGGCAATACGCGTATGGATGGCCGGGCATTTTGAGCAATACGCGTATCGCTTGGGGCAATACGCGTATGGCTGGGCGAGAATTTGGGCAATACGCGTACGGGGAATGCCAATACGCGTACGGCCAGGAGAGTTACAGAATCCTGCTGTTGTGATTTATTTTCCGATCGATTGTTTGCAATACCGTAACTTTTTGTACGTAACTCGGATTGGAACAATTTTGATATCGTTGGAAAGATAATAAAATGTACTTTCTTATTAAAAGGGTTTTAAGATCGTCGGCCGATTTAATTAAGTCGGGATTTCTGAAATAGTGTCGTTTTATCGACTTTTATCTGTTAATTGTGTGTAATTATTATTGACAATATATGCATGTTAAAATATGGACTAGGCAGGGTGAGGATTATTACCAAAACAGTGTTGGAATGTGGAGTCTTACGTGTGGCAACGCTCGTGCATGAGAGGCCGAGGCGTGTGCATTCTGTTTATCAATAACCACAGAGTTGTGTTAGTGCGTTTCATGGGTCTCGAGCTCCTCTGAAACAGATGCACCACTACTTGGCAGGTTTGAGTCCCATGTTAGTACGATTGGAGCCTACGGGTAAAGAGACTTGAGACGGCGTACGGTCCGTGAGAAGTGACGGATCACGGTGTACGGCCCGTGATCCCGAATCCAATCGTATGCCAAGTAGCTACAAGGATCCATGACTCGGATCGCCTTCTAGACGTAGAAGGGTACGGGAAAAAGGGATACCTTGGTATTGGTTATTGATATGTGAGTTCTTGAGTGTACGGACTCAGAACGTACTTCGGTACTTTGTGAATCCTTGAGTTTACAGGCTCAAGAGGTACTTCGGTACTAGTGTGAGTTTACAGGCTCACCGTGGCGGTTACTTGTGTGTGTGTACTCATGGTCTTTCCCTTTCCCTTTGGACATGAGTTAGGACTTTGTTAGAACCTTGTAAAGCCGAGAGGACTTTAAGATAGGGAACTCACTGAGATTTGATGTATCTCACCCCACTGTTGTTGTTTACATCACAGGTTCTGCAGGTTTGGCGAAGGGTAAGGACAAGGTTACTTGACTTTCCTTACGGATCGTGGTTTTGTGATGGCATGGCTTCCGCTATGGCGTTATGTTTTGAGATCATTGTTTTGATCTAGTTCTTAGTTTTTATCATTTTGGAACATCTTGTATATGTAATGCCTTAGACTTTTAGGTGATTTGTATTAGAGGCATTTATGTGTACAATGTGTTAACTAGGAACTTATTATGTTTCAGTACCAAAAGTGAAACTCATGTATAATATATGATTTGAGGCATGTATTGTACATGGTCTTTACAAAGACTTTCCTGCTTAATCCCCTCAAGATCAAAACTTCTGCTCTGACCCTCGATCTGAGACTTCCTTGCTCAGGTTCCACGAACTTAAGACTTCTGCTCAATCAATCCACTTGATTAAGACTTTCAATGCTCTAGGACATAGAAGAAGACTTACATGGCTCAAGCATCTTGGCGAGAAACTTGGATTTGCTCAACCAATCTACTTGATTAAGACTTTTATTGCTCTTGCGCATAGCATGAAACTTACATGGCTCAAGCATCTTGGCGAGAGACTTTGATCTAAACTACTAAACAACATGTTCAGAAGAATAGTTAACAAGGTGTACTTGATACAAATATCAGAGGTACATGGAAATCACCATAACAAAGACCTAAATCTCTTAAGATTTCTAAGATATTCAATGTGTAAGAAATCTTAAGGTTTTACAATTAAAACTTACAACATAAATTCTACATAACAAATTGTGTTGATAATTATTGATCTTGTTACTCCTCCATCAGGTTGATCCTTATTAAAGATTTAGTTTGAACCTTCAACTACTTATATAGCATTTGCAGAAGACTAGCCGTTGGAGAGATAACTTGATTAAGTGTCTTTACTTTCTCCATAGCACAAGAGACATTGAAGATAGATACACCAAAAGATCTTGATCCATTGTGTTTCGTGTTTAACCATTGAGTCTTCAAAGAGCTCTTGTACTATAGAGCCGTTGAGAGTAGATATCCGTAAAGGATGCCAACTTTTCTTGAGCCTTGTGAACTAAGACTCTAGTTGACAAACCTGCAGAACTCATGTATTAGAGGCATTTATGTGTACAATGTGTTAACTAGGAACTTATTATGTTTCAGTACCAAAAGTGAAACTCATGTATAATATATGATTTGAGGCATGTATTGTACATGGTCTTTACAGTTGGTATCAGAGCAGGTCGTATCCTCGACCTAGCCATGAAATAGAATAAGTGTTTCTTTCCGTTTCATATGCGGCGGGTCGCCATGGGTCTTGTCTGTTATATTTATGGTATTGAGTCTGATCAACTTAATCCTATTGATATGGAATTCAGGAACATGGCTGATAGACGCAGAAACAACCGTGGAAGACCAAGGACTACTCCAGCTGGGACAGTTCCACAGGGTGATGAAGGGAATGCCCCGTTGTACCAATTTATGCAGCAGATGCAGCAACAGCAGAATCAGTTCATGCAAGGAATGATGCAACAAATGGCTGATGGTCTGCATCCTCCAGTGGTTGTTCCGGAAGTTACAGGAGGAACCTACAGGGAATTTGTTCGTATGAATCCTCCGGAGTTTCAAGGAGGGCTAGATCCGGTGAAGGCACACGAATGGATAACAGGAATGGAACGGATTTTTCAGATAGTTCATTGCAGTGAGGAGAATAAGGTGGTCTTTGCTTCTCACTGGTTGAAGGGTCCTGCCATGAGGTGGTGGGAGAGCGCTTCAGCTTTGATGACAACTCAGGAAGTGCCGAAAGTGTGGGAACAGTTTAAGGTAACCTTTATGGAGAAATATTTTCCGAGTTCTTTAAGGTCTCAAAAGGAGTTTGAGTTCCAACAGTTGAGACAAGGAAATTTATCAGTGGCTTCTTATGCGGAACAATTTGAGATCATGGCTGACTATTCTAGACAGGCCATGTATGCTCCTGATGAGAGGTGGAAGATAGATCAGTTTCTGTTTGGGTTAAGGGCTGAGATTTCACACAGCGTGTCTCAACGGGAATTTGCTACTTATGCTGAAATGTTAAGACAATGTTATGTGGCGGAAAATAGCTTGAAAAAGATACAAATGGAGGTGGATTCGAACAGGGTAACTCAAGGTGACCGTGGAAGGTCGAATCAACAGTTTAGGCAAAGGCAACAGTCTTCCAAAGGGAAGCAAGTACAGGACTCTAGAACTAGTGCGCCTTCAGTATGTCGCACTTGTGGGAGGAGTCATTTTGGTAGGTGCAAATCGGAAGAAGTACGGTGTTATCAGTGTAACAAGATGGGTCATTGGGCGAGGGATTGTCCTCAGGGTAGGAATCAGGCACAAGGGAAGACTACTGGTCGAGTATATACTCTGGATGCAAAGAAAGCAAAGGGTGATAATTCCTTGATTGCGGGTACGTGTTTTGTTAATGGTCAACCTTGTTTTGTTTTATTTGACTGTGGGGCTACACATTCTTTTGTGTCTTTAAGATGCGTGAAGCGACTTGGGTTGCAAACTATTCCTTTATTTCCTCCTATGGTGGTTACTACTGCCATGGATGAAATGGTTGAAACACCCCTGATATGTGAAAATTGTGTGTTGTCGGTGAACGAAAGAGTCTTCCAGATTGATCTTATTTGTCTGCCGCTCAAGAAAGTGGATGTTGTTCTGGGAATGGACTGGCTTTCAGCTAATTCGGTTTTTATCGGTTGTGAGGAGAAGCTAATTATTATTCCATCTGCTGAGGCTACTCCGAAAGATGTATTATCAACGATTTTAGAAGGTACGGTGGGAATGGTAAATTTCTTGTTTGAGAAAGAAAAATCTGTTTTAATGGTTCTTACTAAGGAAGGAAGTAGTGAACAGCAAGTTCTGAGTATTCCAATAGTGTGTGAATTTCCTGAAGTGTTTCCTGAGGATGTTTCTTCTCTTCCTCCGGAGAGAGAAGTTGAGTTCTCTATTGACCTGATACCGGGAACGGCTCCTATATCTGTTTCTCCGTATCGGATGGCACCGCTTGAATTAAGAGAATTAAAGAACCAATTGGAGGACTTGATGTCCAAGCATTTCGTTAGGCCTAGTGTTTCACCGTGGGGAGCTCCAGTGTTGTTGGTAAAGAAGAAAGATGGGGGAATGCGGTTGTGCATTGATTATCGTAAGTTGAATAAAGTTACCATTAAGAATAAGTATCCCTTACCAAGGATAGACGACTTGTTAGATCAATTAAAAGGAGCCTGTGTGTTCTCAAAGATTGATTTACGGTCGGGTTATCATCAGATTCGAGTGAAGAGTTCCGATGTGCCAAAGACTGCATTTAGGACACGTTACGGACATTACGAATTCTTAGTGATGCCTTTCGGTGTGACTAATGCTCCAGCTGTTTTCATGGATTACATGAACCGTATATTTCAGGCTTACTTGGACAAATTTGTGGTAATCTTTATTGACGACATTCTTATTTATTCTCGTACTCCACAAGAGCACGGAGAACATCTGAGGATTGTCTTATCGGTCTTGCAAGTGAAGCAATTGTTTGCTAAGTTGGGAAAGTGTGAGTTTTGGATGTCGGAAGTTAATTTTCTTGGACATGTAATATCTCGAGGTGGTGTGGCAGTGGATCCATCGAAAGTAGAAGCAGTAATTAATTGGGAGAGACCGAGAAATGTTTCAGAAGTCAGAAGTTTCTTGGGATTGGCCGGTTACTATAGAAGGTTTATTAAGGGTTTTTCTCAATTGGCCTTACCAATGACGAAACTTACTCGGAAGGATGTTACTTTTGAATGGGATTCAGGTTGCGAACAAAGTTTTATGCATTTGAAGGAAAGTTTGACGAGTGCTCCAGTATTAATTATTCCTGATCCTAACAACTCTTATGAAGTATTCTGTGATGCTTCTAAGAGGGGATTAGGGGGTGTTCTGATGCAAGGTGGTCAAGTGGTAGCTTATGCTTCTCGACAGTTAAAAGTTCATGAGAAGAATTATCCGACTCATGATTTGGAACTAGCTGCAGTGGTTTTTGCACTGAAGGTGTGGCGTCATTATTTATATGGTGTACGTTTTGAAATGTTCAGTGACCACAAAAGTTTGAAGTATTTGTTTGATCAAAAGGAGTTGAATATGCGACAAAGAAGGTGGATGGAGTACTTAAAGGATTATGACTTAGAATTGAAGTATCATCCAGGAAAGGCGAATAAAGTAGCGGATGCTTTAAGTCGGAAAATGGTTCATAGTGCGGAATTGATGATTTTGGAGTATTCATTGTTGGAAAAGTTTAGAGATCTTAATCTCCAGTTTGTGTGGACTCCGAATGGTGTGATTATGGGAAATTTGAATGTCAATTCTACTTTGAGAGTTGAGATTCAACAGGCACAATTGTTAGAGGAAGAGTTACAAGAATTGTTACTTCAGCCGGGTTTTACACGAGCGACAGATGGGATTGTTCTGTTTAATCAAAGGATTTGTGTTCCGAGGGATGAGGCTTTGAAAAGGAAGATCTTAGACGAAGCTCATAAAGGTACTTTTACGATACATCCTGGTTCTTCAAAGATGTATCAGGATTTAAAGAAGGATTATTGGTGGCCTGGGATGAAAAAGGATATAGCGGGATATGTGTCAGAATGTGCGGTGTGCCAACAGGTGAAGATTAAACACCAAAGACCGGGCGGTTTGTTACAACCTTTGGATATTCCAGTTTGGAAGTGGGATAGTATTTCTATGGATTTTGCAGTGGGTTTACCCCGTACCCAAGGTGGGTATGATTCTATTTGGGTGATTGTAGATCGACTAACGAAATCTGCACACTTCTTAGCCGTAAAGACTACTTATAAGGCAAGTCATCTTGCAAGGTTGTTTATTGCTGAGATTGTGAGATTGCATGGTATTCCTTCCAGTATTGTGTCCGATAGAGATCCGAAGTTTACTTCGAGATTTTGGAAAGTGTTCCAACAAGCGATGGGTACGAAATTGTGTTTGAGCACGTCGAATCATCCTCAAACGGATGGTCAGACTGAACGAACAATACAAACGATGGAGGATATGTTAAGAGCTTGTGTGTTAGAGAGTAGAGGGAATTGGAAAGAACTTTTGCCGTTAATTGAGTTTTCCTATAACAATAGTTATCATGCGAGCATCGGTATGGCTCCGTATGAAGCATTGTATGGGAGGAAGTGTAGAACACCTTTGTGTTGGGCTGAAATTGGCGAAGATAGAATTTTGGGACCCGAGATTATTCAAGAGACTACGGAAAAGATTCGAATGATCCGCGAGAAGGTTAAACAAGCACAAGATCGTCAAAAGAGTTATGCGGACAATCGTAGGAGACCTTTGGAATTTGAGGAAGGTGACCATGTATTTCTGAAAGTTACTCCGAGATTGAGATTGAAAGGACCGTTTAAGTCGCGTAAGTTAAGTCCGAGATACGTGGGACCGTATCAGATTTTAGAAAGGATTGGTGAAGTTGCTTATCGATTAGCCTTACCACCCTCTCTATCCGAGATGCATGACGTTTTTCACGTATCTCAGCTCCGTAAGTTTATTCCTGATCCTCTTCAGCCAATTCTACCCGAATCAGTGGAAATTGAAGCGGATTTGACTTTTGAACCACAACCGAGTTGTATTGTGGGAAGGGAAACAAAAGTGTTAAGGAACAAAGATATTCCACTTGTTAAGGTGCAATGGGATATGACGCATCCGGGCGATGCTACTTGGGAACTAGAATCGGAAATGCGAGATTCTTATCCACATCTGTTCAGGTAATATTCTAAATTCGAGGACGAATTTCTATTTAAGGGGGGGAGGATGTAATACCCCGTAAATTTATAAACGCTCTGGTTAATATTATTATGATCAACTGGGTTCCGGAGTACTCTGAGTAATTATTTGATAAAATAATTAGAGTAAACTGACGAACTCAGAGTCGATTAAATTAATAGTATTTAACGTTGAGTTTTTATAATTTGATGTATTTGAGCTAATTTTGGACATTTAGTAGTGTTACTAAAAATGATAGTTTCTATACTATCTATTTTCTTTTCATTTTCCTTGAAAACCAAACAAAAGCTAAAAGAGAAAGATAGAAACAAAGGAAAAGGAGGAGAAAGGAAAAGTGGAAGAAGGAAAGGAGAGAAAATTTCCAAAAGCTCAAGAATCATCATCAATTCATCTGTTCTTCGTTTAATCGTCTCAGTATCAACCTCCTCGTCTAGTAATCCAGGTGGGTTCTAGTTAGACACTTTAGAGTAGAGTTTTGTTGAGTTTAGAGTTAGGTTGAAATTGTGAAAATTGAATCTTTTTGCACAAAATTCGTGAATCCAACTGCTAAATGCAATGTTTGATTATATGTTATACTGGTTGTGATGTTATAACATGTTTTGATGCATTTTGGTTGATGAAAATGAGATTTGGGGTTGATTTTGGATCAACCCGTAGCAGAAAAATTCTGCAGGAACGTCTGCCTTTTTCCTCTGCCCATACGCGTATGGAGCATGTCAATACGCGTATGGAGCTGGTCAATACGCGTACGGCAAGGGCAATACGCGTATGGATGGCCGGGCATTTTGACCAATACGCGTATCGCTTGGGGCAATACGCGTATGGCTGGGCGAGAATTTGGGCAATACGCGTACGGGGAATGCCAATACGCGTACGGCCAGGAGAGTTACAGAATCCTGCTGTTGTGATTTATTTTCCGATCGATTGTTTGCAATACCGTAACTTTTTGTACGTAACTCGGATTGGAACAATTTTGATATCGTTGGAAAGATAATAAAATGTACTTTCTTATTAAAAGGGTTTTAAGATCGTCGGCCGATTTAATTAAGTCGGGATTTCTGAAATAGTGTCGTTTTATCGACTTTTATCTGTTAATTGTGTGTAATTATTATTGACAATATATGCATGTTAAAATATGGACTAGGCAGGGTGAGGATTATTACCAAAACAGTGTTGGAATGTGGAGTCTTACGTGTGGCAACGCTCGTGCATGAGAGGCCGAGGCGTGTGCATTCTGTTTATCAATAACCACAGAGTTGTGTTAGTGCGTTTCATGGGTCTCGAGCTCCTCTGAAACAGATGCACCACTACTTGGCAGGTTTGAGTCCCATGTTAGTACGATTGGAGCCTACGGGTAAAGAGACTTGAGACGGCGTACGGTCCGTGAGAAGTGACGGATCACGGTGTACGGCCCGTGATCCCGAATCCAATCGTATGCCAAGTAGCTACAAGGATCCATGACTCGGATCGCCTTCTAGACGTAGAAGGGTACGGGAAAAAGGGATACCTTGGTATTGGTTATTGATATGTGAGTTCTTGAGTGTACGGACTCAGAACGTACTTCGGTACTTTGTGAATCCTTGAGTTTACAGGCTCAAGAGGTACTTCGGTACTAGTGTGAGTTTACAGGCTCACCGTGGCGGTTACTTGTGTGTGTGTACTCATGGTCTTTCCCTTTCCCTTTGGACATGAGTTAGGACTTTGTTAGAACCTTGTAAAGCCGAGAGGACTTTAAGATAGGGAACTCACTGAGATTTGATGTATCTCACCCCACTGTTGTTGTTTACATCACAGGTTCTGCAGGTTTGGCGAAGGGTAAGGACAAGGTTACTTGACTTTCCTTACGGATCGTGGTTTTGTGATGGCATGGCTTCCGCTATGGCGTTATGTTTTGAGATCATTGTTTTGATCTAGTTCTTAGTTTTTATCATTTTGGAACATCTTGTATATGTAATGCCTTAGACTTTTAGGTGATTTGTATTAGAGGCATTTATGTGTACAATGTGTTAACTAGGAACTTATTATGTTTCAGTACCAAAAGTGAAACTCATGTATAATATATGATTTGAGGCATGTATTGTACATGGTCTTTACAAAGACTTTCCTGCTTAATCCCCTCAAGATCAAAACTTCTGCTCTGACCCTCGATCTGAGACTTCCTTGCTCAGGTTCCACGAACTTAAGACTTCTGCTCAATCAATCCACTTGATTAAGACTTTCAATGCTCTAGGACATAGAAGAAGACTTACATGGCTCAAGCATCTTGGCGAGAAACTTGGATTTGCTCAACCAATCTACTTGATTAAGACTTTTATTGCTCTTGCGCATAGCATGAAACTTACATGGCTCAAGCATCTTGGCGAGAGACTTTGATCTAAACTACTAAACAACATGTTCAGAAGAATAGTTAACAAGGTGTACTTGATACAAATATCAGAGGTACATGGAAATCACCATAACAAAGACCTAAATCTCTTAAGATTTCTAAGATATTCAATGTGTAAGAAATCTTAAGGTTTTACAATTAAAACTTACAACATAAATTCTACATAACAAATTGTGTTGATAATTATTGATCTTGTTACTCCTCCATCAGGTTGATCCTTATTAAAGATTTAGTTTGAACCTTCAACTACTTATATAGCATTTGCAGAAGACTAGCCGTTGGAGAGATAACTTGATTAAGTGTCTTTACTTTCTCCATAGCACAAGAGACATTGAAGATAGATACACCAAAAGATCTTGATCCATTGTGTTTCGTGTTTAACCATTGAGTCTTCAAAGAGCTCTTGTACTATAGAGCCGTTGAGAGTAGATATCCGTAAAGGATGCCAACTTTTCTTGAGCCTTGTGAACTAAGACTCTAGTTGACAAACTGATTTGACAATGCAGCTTGCTTTCTGCAGTACATATAGCTTCAGCTTTATCACTAACTATGAATGATCACCAGAAGCCAATTTATATTCACCAAGTGTAGAGACAATAATGTTGCTTCTTCATATGCTGAGACCTTCAGCTTCAGAGTCTATGCCAGACATCACTTAGAGAGTGGTCTTTAGATTCTGCACCACCAGAAGCTAGCAATTCAGCTTCTCTTAGGTGTGCCTTTTGTAGCGCATAAATTTTTTTGGTGACACGACCACCTTATCGCAAAATTTGGGTTTCTCCTCAATGAAGAGAAGGAGGTGCTACTTTCTGATTTCTTATTTATCCCGTGAAGCTGGAAGGGAAAGGGAAGCTATCTCAAACTAACCTTGCACGCAAATGTTTAACTAAACAAACGCTTAAAGAGATTCGGGGCGTTCGGGGTCAGGTTATACAATGGGGAGTTGTTAATTACCTATCCTATATGTGGTTATCCACAGGTTGTTAGCTTCAGGTTTCGCTTTGTACTTGATTATGTTTATCCGTTAATGGGTTGGGAGAATTTCTTGGGAAATATTAGGGAGTGAGTGAGTTTTTGTTGATGTTCGGTAAGGTACTATACCTCAGTTTTGATTGGTATGAAGGTACTTGACCTAGAGTTTTTGTTTGGTATGCTCGCTAAGATTTCGCAATCTTATGCCTACGTATTCCCGTTTAAACAAAACAGGGAAATCAGAGCAATTGTAGTTCCTCCTATTCTATGGGAGGAAAATATGTTTTGGTGTCTTGTTCAAAGCCCAAGATTGAAGCTAAAAGGTTGAGTATTTGTGTCTTGTTCAAAGCCCAAGATTGAAGCTAAAAGGTTTGACTGAGAGAGAATTTGTCATCTCTAAAGGGAGACATCTCGTTTGTTTATCACAACTGTTGGGTGACTGTTTATAAAGGAGGATTACTTTAACTGGGATATATGAATCCAGCAATGCCATAATTTCCTTTATAGGGGATTTGTCCTGAAGGGGAAAACTTCAACTCAGTGTTGAGCAATGCCATTTTTCCTTAGGAATTTCTCATACTAAGAGAGGGACAGTGGCATGGATGTAAGTAATCCAGAGGCTTGTCGCTTATAGCAATTAGATGAAAGAGAGGATTTACCATGATAAAAGATGGACAACAACTTGGATATTTGAATTAACAAGTGTGCCACTTACAACAATTATCTGGGATTAGGGTTTGTTTTGATTTCTGTTTTGATAAGTGATAAACAGAGAAGTGACTTCCTACGGAGATAATTTTCATTTCCTCCGAGGGGATGTTGATTTTTGTGTGCCTTGATCAAAGCCCGAGGTTGAAGCTAAGAGGTTAATTGACTCCACTGGGGAAGTCCTTATACAAAGCCTAAAAGGAGGCTAGAGAAGACTGACTCAACAAGAGAGTGTTTATCTGTCTTGTTCAAAGCCCAAGATTGAGGCTAAAAAGAGACTGACTCTTTTGGGGATATCATTATACAAAGCCTAAGAGGAGGCTAACAAGTTTTAACTTTTCCGGGGAAAATGTTTTGTCTGTCTTGCACAAGGCCCAAGATTGAGGCTAAAAGTGGATTTTGACTCCGTTGGGGGGAGGGTTTGTATGTGTCTTGTACAAAGTCTGAGATTGAGGCTGAAAAGAAGACTGAATCAGTGGGAAAGAAATCTTTATCTGTCTTGTACAAAGCCCAAGATTGAGGCTAAAATGACTCGACGGACTCATCTGAGGGTATTATAAGTGCCTTGTACAAAGCCCAAGATTGAGGCTGAAATGAGATTGACTCTATTGGAGAGTATTATCTGTCTTGTACAAAGCCCAATATTGAGGCTGAAAAGGAGAGGCTTGACTCTGCTTAGGGGTATTATTTCTCAAAGCCTAGAAGAAGGCTGGGAGGAATTGGCACAGCTGGGGAAGATATTTGTCCCAAGCTTAAGAGAAGGTTATGAAGATTTATGTCTTGTACAAAGCCCATGATTGAGGCTAACAGGGTTTGACTCAACAAGAGAGTGCTGAAAGGTGATTGACTCAACAAGAGAGTCTGAAAGGGTGATTGACTCAACAAGAGAGTTTGAAAGGGTTAGCTCCGTTGGGGAGAATCATTGTACAAAGCCCAAGAGGAGGCTGGCTATGCTGAGGAAAGATCATTATACAAAGCCTAAGAGGAGGCTATCTTTGTTGGGGATTATTGAGATCCCGAGAAAGATCCAAATGGGGAATCAACTCTTGCTAAGGGTTACAGAAGAGTTGAGGTATCAGAGACCTTAAGGTTCTGATTTGGGATAATGTTATACTGATGGTAAACTGATCCTGGCATGGGATTGATCGGATGATCAGCGTTTCTCCTATGTTTGTATGGAACTTGAGAATGTCTTTGAGACTCAAGAGGAGATTTAGAGTGTCCAAGTCTAACAGTATAGAAGATTTTATCTTTGTATGATGCCCAAGAGGAGGTAAATGTCTTAAGGGATGAAAACCAACCCTAAATTGTCAGAGGTTTTGACTCAAGAAAGACTTCTCTAGCAAAGGATGACTAAGTTTTGTCTTATACCTTTAAGAGGTCTTCAGGGTCCTTGTATTAAGCCCAAGAGAAGGCATGAGAACTTCCAAGAAGCCGAAGGGTCCTTGTACAAAGCCCAAGAGGAGGCGGGGATGCTTTTAGGAAGCCTGTGGGTCCTAACTTAAGAATAGTTCAAGAAAAGTTTCACCGGGAATAATCTTTTCTTTAGTGAACAGTTCTAGGGTTTGAAGAAATTCAAGAGAAGTTTCACCGGAAATTAATCCTCTCTGGGGAAACTGAATTCCTTTGACAAGTTCTAATAGTGACAGCCTGAGAAAAGGTTCACCGAGAATACTGCCTTTCTCTTTGTTCCATATTGTTTAAGCCCAAGAGAAGGCAAGACTGTATCTAGAAGTCCTATGGGGATCTAGTTTTGACTGTATTAAAGAGTGACCAACTGGCTCTACCTAGTTCTAGACCTAGTTGTCGGGGAGAACTCTAAATAACTATACTAGTACATATATAGTAGATATATGACAAGTATTTAAAAGGGTATGAAAGAAGGATTTACAGAAGAGCAGGTTCCCACAATACAGTTATATATATATTAAAGCATGTAAATGAAAGCGGATAAAGACTTACAGGTGAGCAAGCTTCCATGTTGTATTGTTAGTTGTTCAAAGAAATTAAAGAAAGTTTTGATAATAACTATATATTTAAATCTAAATCAAAAGAGAAGTTGTTTTTGAAAAGATTGTTGGGGCTTATACTCAAAGAGAGACCCAAGGTTTAACAGTGATCGCACAATTGTTTTGAAAATTGTACTGGGACTTATACAATGACTGAGACCCAAAAAGTTTTATTTATAAAAGGGTTGGGTCTTACAACTCAAGGAGAGGCCCAATGTGTTTTTAAAGAAAAGAGAGTGAGACTTACAACACGAGGGGAGGCCCGGATGATTTGATTTTGAACTGGCGATCGCGCCGAAGTTTTTGAAAATGTTTTGGGACTTATACAATGTCTGAGGCCCAAAAATTGTTTATGTACAAATGGGGTTGGGTCTTACACTCTATTAGAGGCCCAAAGGTTTATCTTTGTACAAGTGATGGGGATTACAACTCAAAAAGAGGCCCAGAAAATTTTGTTTGAAAACGGCGATCGCGCCGAGCTTTTGAAAACACAGTGGGACTTATACAATGACTGAGGCCCAAAATATTTTATGTATAAAAGAGGGTTGGGTCTTACACTCTATTAGAGGCCCAAAAGTGTTTGAAAATTTAAAATCGAGAGGAAACCCTAATTTTAAATAAAAGTGTTATTTTTCAAGGAAATTAAATGAAAAAAATGATATAAAATACCAAATATATTCAAAATTAAGTTGTACACCTTGAAAAACATCTTGAAAAATCATGTTTAATTACATGAGAGTTTGAAATTCAATTGGTTTTGAAAGATCAAAGTGGGAATTCCATTTAAAAATGTTAAAAAACAAATAAAATGAAATTAATTACAAAAATTCTAAATATATTAAATAAATAATATAAATTGGATTTTTTTATAAAATAAAATATTTAAACATTTTAGTGAATTTTGAGAAAAAGAATCAATTCAAAAACATAAATATTCATAGAGCAATTAATTTTTGAATCAATTAACAAAAATAACTAAAATTCAAAAATTTGAATTATGGCGCCAAGAACACTTAGTTCTTGCCCGCGCCCTCTGTTTTTCAGATTTGCATTTTCTCACTTTTCTCCATGATTTCTCAATGGTTTTGCACGATTCAAGTATCAATCTTGTTCGTTTTTGAACAAGGATCACAACCATATAGATTACTTGCATTTATTTTGAGTATTGAGTGAGAAATCAGAAGAAAACATCAAGAACCGTAATTTCAGCATGAACACCATGAAATTCCATACACGATTGATTAATGGCAATTGATTGAGGGTTATCACTCCATACATGATTATGAACATGTGGCAAAATTATTGTGCAGTAAAATATGCATGCATCATGGAGTTTGAAGAGTTCATGCTTACCTCTTACAGCTGGTGATCGAGTTCTGAGTTGGAGGTGTTATAGCTAGGTTCCAATGATCTGGATAGCTTCCTTAGGTGCCATGGAGTGTGTTTGAATGCTTGGAATGGATGGAAATGATCTGGAACTGGAGATGGTACCTCAACTGTAAATCTATCAAGAACTTGAGTAGTTGGCTGGTGATTTTGTGAAATTGATGTTCCAGATGTTTTGTAAGAGTTTGGATCACTTCTATATGTTATATGTGAGGTGTGTGAACCCTTGGTTTGGTTGGAATTGCTCTCAAACTCAAAACCCGATCGTGACTTGAGTTAGAAGGCAAAACTGGAGTGAAAGTGGTGATTTTGAGGAAAGCATCAGTTTGGGTGCTTTGGTGTACTCAAACTGATCACAATTGATGTCTATTTCTAGTGCAACAAGTTTGTTTTGGCATCAATAGTGAATTGTGAAATTCTGGTACATGTGCAGAATTCAGATGTCCTATGACAAGTCATTCGACATCTGGCCTAACATGAACACACATGGCAAGGTATATAACAATAAGCACGGTACTGAAAAGATAAAAACAAACCACACAAAATTGTTAACCCAGTTCGGTCTAACACACCTACTCTGGGGGCTACCAAGCCAGGGATGAAGTCCACTATCAACAGTATCAATTCAAAGCTAAACTCCCCGTTTATAGCTTATCACTTAACCACTACCCAATGACCCTTCTACCTAGATCCTCTCTAGATATGAGAAGCCCTTCTCACTCCTAATCATCGCAATGATGTCTAGCAGTCAACACTCCACCACTGCATCAACAGCTCTTTACCTATACAACAATTCAACAAGGAAGACACACTTTCAAGACACAACTTAGAGTTACTTAAAAGCTTCCTCCAAGAACAATACTCCTCTTACTTAACAGCTTCGAGGATCATACTAACAAACTGTCCAACTCACATGTCGAGTGGTACAGGAACCAACCCTAATAACAAAGCTTTCACATCTTTGGTTCAATCTTTAATCTAGGTTACACTGCATCTACATATAGCCTATTCCCAACTGGATTTGGGCCTTCACAAACACAGCAAGTAAGCTGCTACAAATCAGCAGAAACTTCTGCTACAAAATAGGACTTCAATCTTTAACTTCCTAAAATATCTCCATATTTAGAAAGTGTATATTTTCCAAAATTCTTCTCGATTTCAAATATGCATCTTCAGACCTTTTAATTCAGCGCCACATAAAATTTGCATATTATTCCCTGAATATTCTGCATCTGTTAAGACATAACAGAATCTTTAATACACTTTAGTTTTGGCGCGATGTCGAATGGACGTTCATGGGACATCTTAATACGACATGTTGTTCCAGATGTTGAAACCACTTCAACTCAACATGTTCCATTACACAATAGGACTTCTTGCTCAACCTGTTCTTCTTTAGCAAGATAAAATACCCTATCCAACATATTGCTGCTATTATTTGTTTTACAAAATTAATGCCAACCCTAAGAATTAAAGAACTAACATTCTCCCCCTTTGGCAAATTTTGGCTAAAACAAATATAAAAACATTACAACTCGGATTACAGCAGCAATTTCAACCCTACACTGCTGTCAGTAGTCATCTGCAACTACTGAACCTAACAGTAACCATCAGTAGCTACTGCGTACCGCAACCGTGGAGAATCATCTTCTTGGGACGATGTCGAATGATGTTAGGACATCATGTTTGACATTCTCTTTTCAGCAAATTCTAAGAGCTCCATTACATCACCTCTGAGCACCACAGCACAACAACTTCAGGCAGCACATTAGGACCTAGAAAGTCCTGAAGTCATTTGGTGCACATGAGGAAGAAGATATCTGACACTCCCCCTCAATACCACACATTTCTTTTTCCTTCCAGGACAGACCCAGAACAATTGTAGAAGACTCCTCCAAAAAAGAAACGTCTGTCTTGACATAAAGGACCAATGGTGGCATAAGAGATTTCTGCACACCTTATTTGATCAGACGCCCCTAGTCGACCTGTGGCATAAGATGAAACTTAAGAAGTATCAATCTACCAACCCAGGTAACTCAGAACACAAGTCACAACTGTGTTCATAACTCAAGACACAAGTCACAAAGACTCAACGCCAACTTAAGGATAGGACACCCTCTTCGACATCTCTGAAACACATCTGGAACTGCAGACCCCAGACATAGCATCTGCGCAAACCATTTAGCAGACCCTTTCTCCCCCTTTTTAGCCAAAAATTGGCAAAGAAAGCCCTCACAGAACCAGACCCAAGTAGTGCTCACCCAAAAACGAACAAACGCCATAAGACTTATGAAACAAGAACACTCACTGGCTGAAGGAGAAAAGAATAACCACTATAAATAGCTGACCAGTTACTTTGGAATTAACGTGCTTTGAATATGTCAAAGTTCTTGGTCAAAGAAACGCTATTTTAGGTACTAAAAACTCCATCCAAATTCAATGTCTACTGTCCAAAACAGTCTTGACCGCCTTTATTGCTTATCAACTGATTCTTACCAAAAATTGAGCCAACAACGTTCCATACATAGGCAAAAACACGTGTTTCACCTTATCCTTACACCACCGTCCAGAGTAATTCCTTGTTTAGCTCAAGAAAAGCATGTCCTGTACCATGTTCTGACATCTTATCAGACATTGTCTGCTTGCTCACAACATTATCAACCCAAGACTCCACAGAAAATTATACATTCCAAAACACAAGCACATTTTCTTTTCTGTTGGATTCTGAGACGTCTTTTATCGATCAGCACAACTCACATTCCCTTATATATTCCTTCAGAACAGCAGGGAAAAATAAGTTCTCTCAGATACAACAATTCTGCTCTTCAGACTTCTCCTGCATAATCACTAGCTTCACGCAGCTAGGATAGCATACCAGCCTTAGGAACACCCAACCATACTCAGTAGTACATGTCCCATCATGTTTTTTTTTTGACATTACTCTGCACAGACTTGGACAGCACGCACGCTACACAACAATCTGCACCCTTGCAGTAATAGGCCATAGACAGCAGCCTTAACTCCCCCTGACATGAACAACCAATGCTCCTTATGAAGATGAACACTTGACACCAGATGATAGCACAACAATATTGTCACATTCTCAACCCTTAAAAACTCCCACTTCTTGTATTTTATGAGCATGATCTCACCATGTTTACATGGTCTGCCAAGTCCAATATAAAAGCCCACGTGATTTGGAATTTCTCACATATTCCATAACAAATGTCTTTAGATGACTTGCAACACAAGATGAGGACTGCCACCACCTTTTACTTGTATTAGAAGAAACCTCCTTATCTTCAGCCATTCTGATCAGATCACACCACTAACAACAACCTTCTGTCCTCATATTCACAAGCACATAATTAAGTCTTCATTATGAAAGTAATCATGTATTGCCAGACCAAACTACTTAACATCAAGATCAGAATATGCCCATTCTAATCCACATTATGTCAGAACTGCCACTTCAGACAATAATGCTGCTTCTTTCAACTCCACAAGCACAGTCCCAGACCTTCATCCAAGATACACGACAAACAATGATGTTGTAACAATATGTAGGACATCACCATAAGATAAAAGAACACACCTTCTGCATTTTATTCAGGTAATCACAACCACCTGAACACAACCAGCATTAACAGTTGTACCGAAAACAAACTCAAAAGAATCACATCAGACAACTAGACAATACCTAGGCTCACTCTCCCCCTTTTAGCCACAATTGGACAAGCTCTTAACCTACCAAGGCACCAAACACGAAGTTCTGACATCCAATGTGACAAGGTCCCAAGAGAAAACAAGTTCCCAAGAAAGACAAGTTCCTAAACCAAAGACCACTTTGACTGGTCAGGCGATACAAACAAAGACTTTTTACAGTATAAAAACCAAACCTCCTTGCTTCTAACAGTACATCACAGATAGAACCATGAGTCAGTCTAACAAGGATGCAGGAAAGAGAAACATGCAGGAAGTCAAGAAACCAGGTCCACAGAGGTTAAAGAACAAAACACTGTCCACAGCTGGGGAAACTTCAGGAGCCACAAAAACAAGAAAAACATCAGAAACAAGGATGAAGGCCATCAACAAACCTTCAGTGCAACTTTAAGCTTCTGATGATGAATGAGACGAAGATTGGAAAACATTTCTTGATTCGGGGGGTTGGGATAATCTTTAGACTCTTTGTTGCTTTTTCTAATCTTGTAGGCATTCAGCAGTGCAATAAAATTCGGTTTCAATTCTGTTTCCTTTAAACTAAACCTATGCAATAAAGATCACAACTGCACAAGACACATCCCAGCACACTTAATCCTCATGTATGCAGATTCCTAATTTGCAAAATAAGTGCCAACACCTAAAGCTGCAGAATTATCACACGTCCAGCTGCATAAAATTTTGACACTCTCCCCCTATCAAGAATAACATGTGCTTCTTCGTACCTTGAAGAATGGAAAACATAAGACGCATCTTCATGTCTTCAAGAGCTCACCCTTTGTTCAACTCACAAGTTAAACACAATCCTCCCTTGTACTAATACTCACATGATCCCAATCTGATCAACTTTTCTCTATCTAAGACCACCAGTACTCCTTTGCAATAAGAACTCCTTAAATGAATGGAGAACATGAGACTCATCTTCATGTCTTCAAGAGCGCACTCTCTGTTCAACACACCTGCTAAACATATTCACCTACTGCTTGAACCTCACAACAGTACATAACTCAGGTAGAGGCTTGTGATCTCAGGAGACAAAAACCATAACATTCTGAACAGAATGTTCTGTCAACAGATGTTAAGACATCAGTCTTGACATCATGAACATAATCTCCAAGTTTCCCCCTTTAAGCCTCGGGACCAGAAGATCACAAGCACATAAGAACAGTATTCTCTCATCCAACTCTCCAAAGGCAATCATTCCTTATCATTCTCCCCTTTAATAGCAGCACAGACTGTGATTGGATTACACAGTCAATACTTATCTAGCTTCCCAAGATCATTCAGATAATGCTTTCAATTAACAGAGAAAAAACATGACTATTTGATCTTTGACCTTCATGTCCAAGAATTCTGCTAGAGATAATACTTCTTGAATCTCAGGTTCTCCACTCCTGCAGCAAGGGCCAGAAATAAACTGACCTCAGGAGTAAATGACACGCTGATCACACCCTGACTAACTCACACATCCAAGATAAGTTCCAGAGCCAAAAACTTCTTAGACATACCACCCAGATGCCTCCTCTTCTAGATCAGGAGTAGGTTCTAAACTCATGTGATCAAACCACATTAGTTGAGCACCCAGAGCATCTGTTATGCCATTCCTTTAGACCACATAATTCTTCATAATTCTGATGTGAGGTTCTAACACAAGATAGGATATCATTCCAAGGAACACATCAAGAGATCAAAGACTGGAGATTAGCCTTTTTAGAAGCAAAAGTAAATTACTTCTCTCTTACTACAGATCTCTTCCTTACAACTTCACTTATTAATGCCTTTATGAGTGGACTTGAACAATAAACTTCAAGTATCGTTGACATAGTAAGTTGAAGCAGTCTTGCATATATCCCATCACCATAGGATATACATACAGAGAAGAACAACCTTCTCAGTTACAACCTCAGGAGTTTTCAGATAGATACGCAGCGGATCAAAAACACAAACTCCTCAAAACCTTCAGGTGTCACATATCAGCCCTAGCATCATAATCCAGGTGACACCACAAAACCACAGGTCTGAAAATAAATCAAACCTAACATAACCACAACACAGCAGCTTTTCAACCAAACCTCCAAGCCTTCAGCACATGCCACTGCCTGTCACGAACAGTCAATCCTCCACTTCTAAGGACCATTCTCACACCTATATGAACTTCTCCAAGTTCAAACAACTTTTCGGTAGAAAGCTTCTACCTTGACCATGAACCAGAAAGTATCTTCCCTCGGATCTCATCCAGATACAGAACAGAATGACCTGCTCTGATACCAATTGAAATTCTGGTACATGTGCAGAATTCAGATGTCCTATGACAAGTCATTCGACATCTGGCCTGACATGAACACACATGACAAGGTATATAACAATAAGCACGGTACTGAAAAGATAAAAACAAAGCACACAGAATTGTTAACCCAGTTCGGTCTAACACACCTACTCTGGGGGCTACCAAGCCAGGGATGAAGTCCACTATCAGCAGTATCAATTCAAAGCTAAACTCCCCGTTTACAGCTTATCACTTAACCACTACCCAATGACCCTTCTACCTAGATCCTCTCTAGATATGAGAAGCCCTTCTCACTCCCAATCATCGCAATGATGTCTAGCAGTCAACACTCCGCCACTGCATCAACGGCTATTTACCTATACAACAATTCAACAAGGAAGACACACTTTCAAGACACAACTTAGAGTTACTTAAAAGCTTCCTCCAAGAACAATACTCCTCTTACTTAACAACTTCGAGGATCATACTAACAAACTGTTCAACTCACATGCCGAGTGGTACAGGAACCAACCCTAATAACAAAACTTTCACATCTTTGGTTCAATCTTTAATCTAGGTTACACTGCATCTACATATAGCCTATTCCCAACTGGATTTGGGCCTTCACAAACACAGCAAGTAAGCTGCTACAAATCAGCAGAAACTTCTGCTACAAAATAGGACTTCAATCTTTAACTTCCTAAAATATCTCCATATTTAGAAAGTGTATATTTTCCAAAATTCTTCTCGATTTCAAATATGCATCTTCATACCTTTTAATTCAGCGCCACATAGAATTTGCATATTATTCCCTGAATATTCTGCATCTGTTAAGACATAACAGAATCTTTAATACACTTCAGTTCTGGCGCGATGTCGAATGGACGTTCATGGGACATCTTAATACGACATGTTGTTCCAGATGTTGAAACCACTTCAACTCAACATGTTCCATTACACAATAGGACTTCTTGCTCAACCTGTTCTTCTTTAGGAAGATAAAATACCCTATCCAACATATTGCTGCTATTATTTGTTTTACAAAATTAATGCCAACCCTAAGAATTAAAGAACTAACAAATGGCAACTGGTACAGGTCTGTAGCCAATTGTGATCAAATGGAATCTCAAGTTTCCTCTAGCCATTGACTTGAGGTTAGAGCACATGCTTTGTAGCTTTGGTTCAGAGATAAGTCTTGACTGAATTCAGTTGGAATAGGCTCAATTCATGCAACCTTGATGCATTCATTAAAGGCTTGGAGACCAAATTTGAGTCTTGGCATCTTTGTAGCCTTTTTAGGGATGTCAAGCCTAATGTAGATTCTTGGACTTGAGAGGCTTGGAGATCAGATCATCCCCCTTGGATTTGACCCTCTGATGTGTCCAAATTGATGACAAGGCTTGGAGTTATTAGATTTGGACAAATCGAGCAAATGTGCATGATTTTGCCTTGTAAAACCAGTCCATGATGCCATGTTTCAAGGGTTGTGTCTCCCTGCTCAAATTGAATTTGGAGATGATCTGGTACTTGTTGAAAAGCCCTTATGGCATACTTTAACTTTGATGTTCACCCCTAGACCTGGTTTGACTTGGATCAAGGTGAAAAATGTCCCTACATATTGGAAAAAGTAAGGCAGATTCTGACTTGGTGAAAATTTCACTAAGTGTTGGAAAAATGTCATTTTTCATGTTTTTTGTGTTTTTGCTCAAACAATAACTCAAAATCCATGATGAATTGGAATGAGTTCTAATTGACATATTTGAAGTATGTAACATGAACTTCAATCTGAGCTTTGAATGGGAGAAAAAGGCCTTAGGGTTTGGGAGATCTGACCGTGCAAAGTTGGTACCCTAGCCACTTTGTTTCATAAATTAGAAAAATTCTATGTTTTTTATGGTTACCCCTTTTACAAGTAACTCACTTTCTTTGATTTTTCTTGATGAATGATGATTCAAATCACATATTAACATTGTTTTAGGGTTAAGAAACCTTGTTTGACCAAATATCCAAAAAGTCAAACTTGGATTTTTGTACAGTTGACTTTTTCATCAGATGAAATTTTGACTTTGTGATCCCTTTATGAAATCAATTCTTGGGCTCAATTAAACTTCATGGATGGCCTCCAAGGGTATTTAGGGATGTCTTGGACCCGTCCTCAAGGTTTGAAATCAAGGATAGGCCAACAGTCAAGGATAAGGTTGACTTTTTCCATCAGAAACCCTAATTTGTGATAAGATGGTTTTGGGTTCTTGTGGCTTATGACTTGAGCTCTTTGAGTTAATCAAATCTTGTAAACATGCCAATGTGATGTATTTGAGGTCTTTGAAATTTATTTTGAAGCTTCAAGCCATGCCTCACTTCACAAGTTAACTTAAAGGGTTGAATTATGTCAAAACCCTAATTCCTGATTTTTCGCTAGATGGACCTTCAAGGTGATTTTGCCATTGTGGATGGACTCTTGAGATCCTTTTGAGTTTGTTAGACCATACTGTAATACCCCAAAATTTGACCACTAAAGTTTCCCATCATTGTGCAAATCATCAACACAATATGGATGAACCATCATGCCTCATCAAATACCTCAAGGGTTGTTGAGCATCCACTACTATCAATTTAGGGTTTCAAGCCCTCTTAGAGCCTTTAGACAAAAGATCAATCAAGGAATGACTTGATCTTCAACTTGTCTAAACCTCTCAAGCATCCATAATGGATCAAAAGGACTCCCACTTCAAGGATTAAGCACAATGCTGCTCCCTTCTAGGTGGATCAAGTCTCCAGGTCGATTGTGTCACCAAATTAAGGTTTTGATCGCCCAGGGCCTCCAGATGAAAAATTTCATCTGGGCACAAGCCATTGATCCAAAACATAACCTAATATACTTCATGAAACCTCATGAACCCAATCATCAAGTCAATTTTGCCTCAGGGGATGCATACATAAAAAATCAGGAATTAGGGTTTCTTGACCTAATTCACCCCTAAGTTGACTTTTGGGGCAAACCATGAGCCAAGACCTCAAGACAGGATTTCAGGGTCTCTAATATACCATATTGATCCATTTGGAATAATGGATTAATCCAAGAAGCTTGAGTAACAAGTCTAAACTTCATCTGCACCACAATTAGGGTTTCGCGAGAAAAGTCAACTGTAACTTTGACTTTTGACCTGGACATGCTCCCAAACCCTAATACATGAATAAATATACCCTATGACACCCTTGGAACATGTCCATCAAGTTTGATTTAGGTCAAGGACATGATTTCCTGAAGAATTGCACAGTTTGGAATTCATCTGATAAAAAGTCAACTGTGCACAAAAAGTCAACTTTGACTTTTTGAGATTTTTCACCAAAATGGATTTTTAACCCTAAAATGATGTTAATGTATGATTTGAATCATCATTCATCAAGAAAAATCAAGAAAAGTGAGATAACTTGTAAAAGGGGTAACCATAAAAACTTAGAAATTTTTCTAAGTTAAAATTAAAGTGGCTAAGGTACCAACTTTGGAGGACCATAACTCCTAAACCACAAGGCCAATTTTTTCCATCCAAAGCTTGATTTGTAGACCTCATTATCATCTACAAAAGCTTCAACTACAAGTCATTCCAATTCATTAAGGATTTTGAGTTATGGAGTGATCAAAGTGGCTGAAAAGTGAAAATGTCACTTTTTCCAACACTTAGTGAAATTTTCACTAAGTCAGAATTTGCCTTCACTTTTTGCCAAATGTAGGGGGATTTTTCACTTGGAATCAAAAGAGATCAAAACCAAACTTGTTCAAACAGTTGTTGTATCATTAAGAGCTTTCCAAAATGGCCAAGAACATTGCCAAATTCAACTTACACCATGAGATACAACATTGTCAAGTTGCCTTGCTGAAATCTATCAAAAGCAAGGCAGAATTTGCATTTTGGCTCGATTTGCCAAAATTAGCCAATTTCAAATGCTCCTATCCACTTGGACACCTCTGAGGATTGAATCCAAAGGGGACAATCACTGAACCAAGCCTCCAAGGTCCAAGGAACAAGAAATAGTATGTTGAACCTAGAGTTGCCAAAATAGGGACAAGACTCCAAATTTGGAATGAGGCATTCAATGGAACCATCAAGGTGGCATGGACTGAGCCATTCTCATCTGAAATCAGTCAAGACTTATCCAAGACCAAGGGAACCACAACTCTGTGCCCTAACCTCTAGTCAATGGCTAGAAGAGACTTGCATTTTCATTGGCCAACATTGAGGAAACACCTGCTGCAGTTGCCATTCACTATTGCAGCCAAAACAAACTTGCTCTACTATAAATAGAGCTCAATTGTGTTCAGTTTGAGTACACCAAAGCCATCAAACAGATGCTTTCCTCAAAATCTCTTCTTTCACTCCAATTTTGCCTTCTAAGGCAAGTCACTATCGGGATTTGAGTTTGAGAGCAATTCCAACCAAACCAATCACTCACACACCTCACATACATCATATAGAAGTGATCCAAACACTCAAACAACATCTGGAACACAGATTTCACAAAATCACCAGCTGGTTGCTCAAACTTTCAATCAAGTTGCAGTTGAGATGCCATGAAGTGATCCAGCCAATTTCAATCAACTCCAAGCATTCAAACACACTCCATAGGGTGTAGGGAAGCTGTTCAGATCATCACAACTCATCTGTAACACCTCTAGCTCAGAAATCAATTTGCTCTTGCTGTCACGACTTGGAGGTAAGCACATACTTGGTCATCTCTCAATCTATGCATATTTCCTCGCACAATAAGTTGGCCATATGTTCATAATCATGCATGGAATGTTTTCCCTCAATTAATTGCATTGTTTGAATCGTGTATCAAAAATCCTAGCCTTCATGCAGAAATTAGGGTTCTTGAGGTTTCTTCGTGATTTTTTGTTGTATGTTTAATTTAAATGAAATTAAAGTACATAGACATGATCGTGAGGTTGAGACGAGCACAATGATGTGTGGATTACATGATATGATTAAGTATTCATGGAGATTGGATAGAAAACGCAAATCTGAGAATCCCTGAACACGTGCGTGTTCTTCAGCTTGTTCTTGGCGCCATATTTCCAAATTTGAATATTTGAATTTTGTGATTTTTGTTTAATTAATTCAAAAATTAATTTCTCTCTGAGTTTTAATGATTTTGAGTTGATTCTTTTTTTAATAATTCACAAAAATGTTAAAATATTTTATTTTATCAAAAAATCCCAAAAATATTATTTATTTCATATAATTGATATTTTTGCAAAGAATTAATGTTTTAAGTGTTTTTGACATTTTAAATATTTTTTCCACATTGATTTTGCAACTTTTAATGCTTTCTAATTATTTTGTAGGTCAATACTTAATTTTTGAAGCATTAATCCAAGATCACAATTTGTTTTCCATATGTTAAACAATTTTGATCATTTTAATTGAATTTTTATTCAATTAAATACATTTTTTGGAAATAAATTAGGGTTTTGGATTAATTCAACCCTCAAAAATCATTTTCAAAACTTTTTGGGCCTCTAATAGAGTGTAAGACCCAATCCTTTTTTTGACCAAATCATTTTGGGCCTCACTTATTGTATAAGTCCCGATACCGTAAAAAAAAAATGGCGCGGTCGTCACCTTTTCAAAAATCATCTGGGCCTCTCCTTGAGCTATAAGACCCATTCAAAACTTTTTGGGCCTCTATCAGAGTGTAAGACCCAACCCCCTTTTAACCAAAACCTTTTGGGCCTCACTTATTGTATAAGTCCCTCTGCGTTAAAAGAAAACCTCGGCGCGATCGCCATTTTAAACGAAAAGTCAACTGGGCCTACCCTCGTGTTATAAGGCCCACTCTTCTTTTTCAAAACTTTTTGGGCCTCTTGAGAGAGTATAAGACCCATCCCTTTGTACAGAAAACTTTTTGGGCCACAGTCACTTGTATAAGACCCTCTGTACAAATTCACCGGTAAAACCCTGGGCCTCTCCTTGAGCTGTAAGCCCCAAACCTTTCTTTTTCAAAGCACTTTCTCCTTTGATTTTGAATATACTGTTGTTTTCAATCTTTCTTTGTTGAACAACTAACCAAACAGCATGGAAGCTCTACAACCGAGTAAGTGTTTATCCGCTTTCATTTACTGCTTTCATATTATATAACTGTATTGTGGGGCTGATCACTGTAAGTCTCCTTTCATAAACTCATATCAACTGTGTAATAATAGTATAGATATTAGAGTTTCCCCGACAACTACGTCTAGCACTAGGTAAAGCCGTTTCGTTTATTCGTAGAAATAGACAGCTAGATCCCAAATAGGATCACCAGATACAGTCTTCTCTTCGGCTGTCCTCCTTAGGAATCGTCAAGAAACTCTACTCCCAAAGATGAATGTATTCTCCGTGAATGGCATCTTTGAGTTTCTTCCAAATTCTCGGACTTTCCTGACTTTGATCTATTCTCGGTGAATAGCATTGCCTTGAATTTCTCGGGGTTTGGGGACCCACGGGCTTCTTAAAAGCATCGGCCTCCTCTTGGGCATCGTACAAGGACCCACAGGCTTCCTATAAGCAACCTAGCCTCCTCTTGGGCTTAGTACAAGGACCCGTCGGCTTCTTAGAAGTATTCACAGCCTCCTCTTAGGCTTCGTATAATGATCTCTTCCTCCGGGAATGATAGCCTCTCTTGGGCTTAGTACAAGGACCGATCGGCTTCCTAAAAGCTTCCATCCTCCTCTTGGGCTTCGTACAAATTGTCCCGACGACCTCCTAGAGGTATAGGAACAGAACTTAGCAATCTTCATAGATCAGTCCCTTCCAGAGTCTACTACTGTTTCTCAAAGCATAGTACAAAAGCTGAAACTCTGTGACTTGGAAAGTCTATTTTCCTTGAGTCTCAAAGACATTCTCAAGTAACCCTTTCGTTAGATAGGAAGGAAACCCGTAGACTCGGACAGTCTCAATACCCTTTGGATTTCCCCTTTCCTCAAAGAACGGGAAACAACCCCGGATCCTCGAACCAAATCCTCGAGTACAGTGTTGCTCATATAAGAACTGATTTTCTCTTTTAAAATCAGCATACTGGATCTGTCACTTAACTGAACAGTTACCTTAGCCTTCTCTTGGGCTTTGTACAATGATTCTCCTCAGCGGAATGAACCTTTCAGCCTCCATCTCGGGCTTCGTACGAGATACAAAGATTCTCTTGTAGAGTCAAAACCTTTCAGCCTCCATCTCGGGCTTCGTACGAGATACAAAGATTCTCTTGTAGAGTCAAAACCTTTCAGCCTCCATCTCGGGCTTTGTACGAGACACATAAAGAGACTCCCTCGTTGAGTCAATCACCCTTTTCGCCTCCATCTCGGGCTTCATACGAGATACAAGAAGGTTCTTATTGAGCCAGACAAATTTTCGCCTCCATCTCGGGCTTTGTACGAGATACAAAAACACTCTCTTGTTGAGTATAAAAGATTCTCTTGTGGAGTCAAACCCTTCTAGCCTCTCTCTCGGGCTTTGTATGAGACACAAAATAGCCTCCTCTTAGGCTTTGTATAATGATTTTCCCTAGCGGAAATTAGCCTCCTCTTAGGCTTTATATAAGAGAACCACTGGTTGATCCAATCAACCTTTTAGCATCAAACCTGTGCCTCATTCACAGTAAACAAACATCAATAACTCCTTCCCTTTCATCTAATCGCTGTAAGCGGCAAGCCTCTGGATCATCTATATCCATGCCACTGTCCTTCTTTTAGCATGAGGAATTCCTAAGGAAAGATGGCGTTACTCTATACACAGAGTTAAAGTCTTCTCCTTCAGGTTAAAACCCCTTCTTCGGAAATTATGGCATTGCTCGGATCCGCGTATCCCAGTTAAAGTAATTCTCCTTCTCCCCTCTTTAGAGACGACAAATTCTCTCTAAAGTTGAGGTCTTTCAGCTTCACATCTTGGGCTTTGAATAAGATACAAACAACCTTTTCGCTTCACGTCTTGGGCTTTGAACAAGACACCAAAAACCAATTTCCTCCCATAGACTAGGAGGAACTACGAACGCTCTGATTTCCCTGTTTCGGTAAACGAGAATACGTAGGCATAAGATCGAAAGAAAAGATCTTAGTGAGCACAATCAACAAAAAACCCAAATCCCATTTCAAAAGCAGTAATCCAAAAACATCAGTCCTAATATCCTAATCCTTATTCCCCGCCAGAAACCCTCAGCCTAGATAAAAGAAAGAAAACCCGTATTGGCGAAAGTACAAATAACCAGTACAAAGGCCCCCCACATTGTAGCATTCGTAACTTAACAGACCGCTGTTTAAACTCAGTATGCAAGCAGGGTTAATTGGAGACATCTATTTCCCTTCCTTAGTCAGCTTACAATAGGATAAAAAATGAATCGACCTGTAGTTAACTAAACCGCAGAGAGCGACCAGCGCTTAAGAACCGCGTCCAAAATCGCTCGCTACACATACATTAAGACATTGGCTCATGCCAAGATGGAAATTTTCATCTGAAGGCCTCAGTCGACCAAAACCCTAATTTGGTGACACTGGCGATCTTGGGGCTTGATCCACTTGGTATATTGCAACCTTATGCTTAATTCTTGATGGGGGAGACCTCTTGACCCTTCATGGATGTTTGAGAGGCTAGACAAGTTGAATATCATGGCATCTCTTTATTGATCTTTTGTCTAAATGCTCTGAGAGGGCTTGAAACCCTAATTCTTGATTGTAGTGAATGCTTAACCATCTTTGAGGAGACTGATGAGGCATAAAAGTACATCCATATTGTGATGATGATTTTCACAATGATGGGAAATCTTGGTGGTCAAAATTTGGGGTATGACAGATGCCCTTATTTAATCTTCTTGGACTCGAAGGTGTGAATGGCGAAGGTATTCAAGCATTCGGGGTGCAAGAGGATTAAATATCAGAATACCCGAAATTTTGATGGTGGTTATGAATGGCTTCATGCTCATCCATCTTCTTTTGCTAAGCAATGATGCTTTTTGAAAAGGGTGAAACTTCCCCTCGATCCTGGTCTTCAGCCACGGAACAGGTCTCAGTTTCTTTTATCAATAAACTTCCCCTCGATCCTGGTCTTCAGCCAAGGAACCGGTCTCAGTTTCTGAAATAAACTTCCCCTCGATCCTGGTCTTCAGCCAAGGAACTGGTCTTAGTTTCTGATATAAACTTCCCCTCGATCCTGGTCTTTAGCCAAGGAACTGGTCTTAGTTTCTTTTGTCAATAAACTTTCTTGACAAGGGACGCTATTGATAGCAGTTTTCCTCAAACTTCTCGCCGAATTTTCTTGGGGAGATGCCATTTGATGGGAAAAAGATTTGATGTTGTAAGTTCCTGGATTGGCTGGAATTTTGGTAAAACAACAAGGTGTTCAATGTTGATAGTTGTGAAGGTTAACAATGTTTGATGAGTCTTAGTACTGGGTTGTACTAAGTTGTGAAGGTTAACAATGTTTGATGTCATGGGCTTGATATCACAACATTGTGCTTAACACTGGGTTGTGTTAAGTTATTTAAGTGGATGTCTGATGTCACATGGCGATGTTGTGACATTAGATCTGCAGAACTGATAACATCAGGTTGTGATGTTATTAGGGTTTGCGTATTAGCTGGAATTGTGGAGAGTGGTTGACTCATTGGATGAGAATATCTTGGGATAGATATTTTCTGTTACATGGGAGATTTGATTGAAGGTCTGTTGGAGAATTAAAAGGTTGAAGATTTAAAAAGATTTTGAGGATAAAATCTGTTTTGAAGATTCAGTTTTAATTAACAAATCTGATCAAATATTGTGACAAGTCCAAGACTAATTCAAGGAGCTATATAAAGCGCACAAGACCAAAGGAAAAGGTACATAAATACGGGGAGAAGATCAAGAGCATAGGCTAAGTGTCTTGAGTAATTTGTGCAAGGTGTATAACCAGAATTCTAGGGTGAATTGTTGTGTCGTATTCTGTCCTCTCTAAAGCTGTGAAGCAAAGAGAGTTGTATTACTTGATCAAAGTTGTGAAGCAGAATCAAGGGTTCTCAAAGAGGTTGTTCTTTGAGTGTTTTAGGGATTGAGTAGTGTTCTCATATCTAAGTGGGTTCTTAGGTAGAAAGTCACTAGTAGGAATTAAGTTTAGGAGATTGTCAATGGGTTGTTGAGTCTGTAAATTAATTCTACAAGTAGTGAATTTCATCCCTGGCTTGGTAGCCCCCAGGCGTAGGTAGTTAGACCGAACTGGGTGAACAATTCTTTGTGTTGCTTTGTTACTGTTATTGCTGTCCATTGTGCAGAGTGTGTTGTTGTGACATCGCACCTTGACATCACACGTTTGATACCATAATTTCAATTGGTATCAGAGCAGGCATCCTGTCTATCTCTGGGTGAGATCTAGGGAAGTTACTTTCTGGTGTAAAGATGGACAAAGAAGTTGGAGGATTTGTCAACAGACCCCCTATATTGGATGGTTCCAATTATGATTATTGGAAGCCTAGGATGACCACCTTCTTGAAATCCTTGGATAGCAGGGCTTGGAAGGCCATTATTAAAGAATGGAAAACACCTGTTGTGTGTGAGAAGGATGATGCTGGTAAAGATAAAGAAGGCACCTCTAAGCTGAAGTCTGAAGAAGAATGGACCAGGGAAGAAGATGAGCTTGCCCTTGGAAATTCAAAAGCCCTAAATGCAATCTTCAATGGAGTGGATAAGAATATATTCAGGCTGGTCAATACTTGTGAAGTCGCCAAGGAAGCATGGGATATTTTGAAGGCTACACATGAAGGAACATCTAGAGTAAAGATGTCTAGACTTCAGCTACTAACATCAAAGTTTGAAAGCCTGAAGATGAAGGAAGATGAGACTATTCATGACTTCCACATGAGTGTTCTTGAGCTGGCCAATGCATCTAGTGCACTTGGAGAGAAAATGTCAGAAGAAAAACTTGTAAGAAAGATTCTTAGGTCACTTCCTAAGAGGTACAAGATGAAGGTGACTGCCATTGAAGAAGCACAAGACATCAGCCAGATGAGGGTTGATGAGCTCATTGGATCTCTTCAAACGTTTGAGCTTGGGTTAAATGAAGAAGAACCTGAAAAGAAGCCAAAAAGTATAGCCTTGACTTCAAATGCTCAAGAAGAGAAAGGGAAGAGTACTGAATCCCAGGAGGATTTATCTCAGGCCATAGCTATGTTGGGTAGGCAGTTCAACAAGGTGTTCAAGAGGATGAACAATGACTCCAGGCCTAATGTCAAGAACATCTCTTCCGACATCAGCAAGTCAAAAGAGAAGGATGAAGAGAAGACTGCCCAAGATAAAGGAGTTCAGTGCTTTGAATGTGAAGGGTATGGACATGTCAAGAAAGAGTGTCCCACATCCTTGAAGAAGCAGAAGAAGGGCATGACAGTTTCCTGGTCTGAATCTGATAGTGAAAGTGAAGGTGAGTCAGCAAAGCATGTTAGAGCCTTGACAGGAACTGTTGTTTCTGATGATGATTCTAGTGATGGGGAAATAACTTTTGAGGAGTTAGCTTCTACTTATCAAGAGCTCTGTCTAAAGAGTGCTGAAATTTGTCAAGAAAACAAGAGTCAAAAGAAACAGATTGCTCAGCTTGAGACTGCTAAAACTGATTTAAAAAATGAAGTCTCACTGGTCAAAGCTCATCTTGATCATATGACTAGATCTGTTAGGATGTTGAACAGTGGTACAGACACTCTTGATAAGATTCTGAAGTCAGAGAAAGCTGCTAGTGATAAGTCGGGTATAGGATTTATGGCTGAGAAAAAGGTTTCTGCTGAAGCAGGCACTTCAGGAACAAAGAAGGAGGTGTCTCAACTAATGTCTCAGCATCAAACAAAGAGACATGATTCAACACCTAAGAAGGTTACTCATCCACAGCCTCAGAATGGTAAGAAGAAGGATGCTCATCATCAGAAGAAGGTGCAGTCTCAGGGAGCTAGTCAGTATATGCCCCCACAATACCACAAGAGCATGCAAGCTGCTCAGTTCAAACAGCACATGTCTCATCAGGTGTCTCAACATCAGAGGCATGGTTACACCAATGTTGTTCCCCATATCTATGGAAGAATAAAGCCACACCATCATGGGAGACAATCCAGGAAACAACATTCTCAACCTTCTTATGGAAGAAGATACCAGCATAATAGAAGGCAGGCTAGTTATGGCAGGAGGAGACCACATTATGGATGACAGCCTAAGCAATCTCTTCATGACAGAAGATTCAGAGATGAAAGGGTGAGATGTTTTTATTGTGGAAGGTTTGGACATATGCAGTACTCTTGCTACAAGCTGCATGGATACCCTCAGCCTCAAAACAGATGGAGAGAGGTCAGGCCCAAAGTTGTTAAACAATGGGTACCTAAGGAGAAGGTGAAGTGCTTATTGGCTCACATGGCTGACAAAGAGTTTAAAGAAAGAACATGGTATTTTGACAGTGGGTGTTCCAAACACATGTCTGGATGTAGATCCATGTTTACTGAATTTAGACCTTGCTCCTCTCTTGAAGTTATTTTTGGTAAGGGGAATAAAGGAGTTGTTGAAGGTATTGGAAAAGTACAAGGACCTGAACTTGACAATGTCTATTTTGTCAATGGTTTGAATGCAAATCTGATAAGCATCAGCCAATTATGTGATGATGGTTGCTTAGTCAGCTATACCAAAGATAAATGTGTTGTAACTAATGAGAAGGGTAAGGCTGTAATGACTGGGGCAAGATCTAAAGACAATTATTATCAGTGGATTCCTCAAACTGAAAGCCAGTCTGGTGATGATGAAGTCAATGATGTAACATTAGATGGTGACATCAAGTGTGAAAGTATGGTGAAAAGTCAATCTGGATTAATGACTTATGGTGTTGTTACTCCTAAGATTGGTGATCAGTTATATGAGCAAGATGAAGGAGTCAACAATGCTGATGGAAGGATTAAAAGCAGTGACCTTAAGAAGTGTTGGGAGCTGAATACTTGCAAGGCCAAGAAAGATGACAACCTGACTAATGACTCCTATAGTTCAGAAAAAAAAATTCACAAGTTGACAATCCTTAGGTTGGAAGATGCAGATGTTAGAGCTGATGTTAAAACATCTCAAGTCAAGAAAGGTACTTCTAGCCTTAAAATAAAGAAGAGTGATGATGACCTAATTGCAAAAGTGGTTCCTGGAGTTGCTAAAAGACTGAAAGGGAAAGCTATTGAGTCACCTCCAAAGAGAACTGATAAGCAAAAAAGCCATGTGGTTGGTACTACAAAATTCAGGAATAAAGTGTTCATCTCTTCTAGAAATAGAAAGATCAGAGATAAGTATGATGATAATGTCCAGGATATCTCTCAAATGAAGGAAGTTGTTGTTGTTAGAACTTCTGAGAAAATTCGAAAGGCCATACTAGATAACATTCTTGTGCTTTTCATAAAATGGTGGAAGTATGTTCTGGAAAAAGAATTTGGTATAGATACTCTGGGTATGGTTGAGTTTCCTAGGATATGGTTCAGAGAGGGTGTGGGAACTCATGGTATTCAGGTGTGTATGAATGAGTTGCTCTGACTGTGTTTTTTTGGGAGCTTCTTGAAGGACTTCCGTGTACAATAAGTCCTTTGAATGATGATGAGAAGCTGATGTCCCAAAGGTTGTTATAACATCATGTTTGCTGGTGGTTAGATCTGAAAGATGATGAAGATTGGACATGTGGAGTTGGATGCTCTAGCATTTTGGTCAAAAGGTGTGGAGATTATGGTCATATGGTTAGTAGTTTGTTCTGGCAAAGCATGACTACTGAAGACTTCACCAGTTTCAACAACTATTGGTGGATGTAAGGAGAGAGGAATTGTGATCTCTTGAAGAGACTGGATCTCAGTAAAGCTTATAAGTAAGCTGAGAATTTGTGGAGTTTGTGACACAGTGTTGAGTTTGGATTATTTAGCTGATAATCTAGTAGTGGAGTTTATGTAATACCCTGGTGTCAAGAGTATCCTTGGTGAAGGATGTCCTTGTTTTGGATCTGAAGTTTAGTGCTTACATTATATCTAAGGAGCATCTACATAGTCATACGGGAGAATGATGATGTAGAAGATCTGCCTTGGATGGAGAATGTAGTGAAGACTGAAGTGGATCAGGGGGAGTACTTGTCTATGGATCTTGCAGCAAAGGTGCATTTATTGTGAAGATTGCATGTTGATCAAGCTTGTGGAGATTGGTTGCCTCTTATGAAGATATAATGTCAGATAGCATGTTATGATATTAGGCTGTTGATTGGTGTTTTGGTGTGGCCTTGAATGGTTCTAGTCATGTGAAGCTAATTGTTTGAATCATGGCCTTGAATAGTGTTATTCTAAGTAAGAGGAGTTGACTTAGAGTTCAGTGGAAGGCATTGTGTGGATAATTGGGTGAAGCCGTCTTGACTGGATGGATGAAGACTATGTCTGGTTTTTTCAAAATATGTTCATTGCTGACAGAAGAGGTATGGATTTGTACAGGGTGTCATAGGACTTACATGGCATAATTTGTCTAATTATGGCTAAAAAGGGGGAGAGTTAAAAATTGCCATGAAGAGTAATTGATGCTGCTAAAAGGTGTTTAGTTGAAAAGTGGTAATGCAGTTAGTGAGGGGGAGTTTTGACTGAACTTGACATTTGAAAAGTGCAGCCAAGCAGACATCAAGGGGGAGAAGTGCTGCACATTGTGAGCTACTGAACAGCTGTGATGCTGGTTCATGTTTTTGAGGAGGAGCGCCAATTGGCTGTTGTCAATAATGAAGATGGTGCTGCAGCAGATCAAGTGAAGAAGACTATGAAGATTGTTAAACTGCTGCTAATGAAGATTTCAAATTACTGAAGAATTTCCGCTGCTGAAGACTCTGAGGGTTCAGAGGGTGTTTTAGCCAAAATTAGCCAAAGGGGGAGATTGTAAGTTCCTGGATTGGCTGGAATTTTGGTAAAACAACAAGGTGTTCAATGTTGATAGTTGTGAAGGTTAACAATGTTTGATGAGTCTTAGTATTGGGCTGTACTAAGTTGTGAAGGTTAACAATGTTTGATGTCATGGGCTTGATGTCACAACATTGTGCTTAACACTGGGTTGTGTTAAGTTGTTTAAGTGGATGTCTGATGTCACATGGCGATGTTGTGACATTAGATCTGCAGAACTGATAACATCAGGTTGTGATGTTATTAGGGTTTGCGTATTAGCTGGAATTGTGGAGAGTGGTTGACTCATTGGATGAGAATATCTTGGGATAGATATTTTTTGTTACATGGGAGATTTGATTGCAGGTCTGTTGGAGAATTAAAAGGTTGAAGATTTAAAAAGATTTTAAGGATAAAATCTGTTTTGAAGATTCAGTTTTAATTAACAAATCTGATAAAATATTGTGACAAGTCCAAGACCAATTCAAGGAGCTATATAAAGCGCACAAGACCAAAGGAAAAGGTACAGAAATACGGGGAGAAGATCAAGAGCAGAGGCTGAGTGTCTTGAGTATTTTGTGCAAGGTGTATAACCAGAATTCTAGGGTGAATTGCTGTGTCGTATTCTGTCCTCTCTAAAGCTGTGAAGCAAAGAGAGTTGTATTACTTGATCAAAGCTGTGAAGCAGAATCAAGGGTTCTCAAAGAGGTTGTTCTTTGAGTGTTTTAGGGATTGAGTAGTGTTCTCATATCTAAGTGGGTTCTTAGGTAGAAAGTCACTAGTAGGAATTAATTTTAGGAGATTGTCAACGGGTTGTTGAGTCTGTAAATTAATTCTACAAGTAGTGAATTTCATCCCTGGCTTGGTAGCCCCCAGACGTAGGTAGTTAGACCGAACTGGGTGAACAATTCTTTGTGTTGCTTTGTTACTGTTATTGCTGTCCATTGTGCAGAGTGTGTTGTTGTGACATCGCACCTTGACATCACACGTCTGATACCAGAATTTTAGATGTCAGACTTGCTGGGGAACCCATTCGTCTGACCTGTAGAGGTGTACAAACTTCTCTATTGGAGACGCCATTTGTTGACTCTACTGGGGAAAACGGTCTCTTGAGAGGTTGTTTCCTGCTTGGGGACATTACATCATACTTTTCCTCGAGATCTTCTCGGAGAAATGCCATGTGATTCAATCTAATTTTGAGGTGCTGATGACTTCATTAACATTGACTTTCTGAAGAGAAAAACCAATGTGTTGCTGAGAGTCTTTAGTTGTGACGCTTTCTCTGGAGATTTTCCTTAATCCGGGAAAGCGAAGATATTATCTTCAATGGAGAAGAGTGACGTTTGTCGAATGTCTTCTTGGTTTTCAGAGGTTCAAGTTATCAAAGTGGTCAAGGGACCAACTCCAATCCAGAAATAAACTGGAAGAGAGATTGTTCAGACGCCACATTTCCTGACAAGGAAGGAACCGACAACTCGATTGATGAAAGGACTTTTATCACTAGGGGAAAAGACTGACCAGAGTGATAGTAATGCAATATGACTATGTATATGAATGAATAATGCATGATGTATGTATGTATATGCCAACAAAACTGACGCGACATACAGACTAATAGATGAACATGACTGGATACTCGGCCACTACGGGGAATAAAAAGTATCACGGGTTCCAAATAGCAATTCTGCCTTGCTTAGGAAAGATAGTCCCTGTGGGGAAAAACGTTGGTCGGACTTAGGAGGTAAGAACCCTGTCGGGGGATGTTAGATGAAACATGGTATCTGACACGGTTGATCCTTCATTCAGGTGTACAGGTTTAGAATGAGTACTTTGATTCTGCACTTTGAGGTTCAATCACCTTCGGAGAAGCGATCGATGTTATTTCAATGTTCAACAGTCAAAAGAATTGCCATCTTTATTTTAAAAGCAGAAAAAGTTTGACAATTAAATTAATTTTTGTTTTATTTCAAGAATCGTTGATCATATTAGAAACATCATTCTGTAAAGCTAAAACAAATAAGAATTGCAAACAAAAGCACTAAGGCTCAAATTTTATTGATAGGATGGAAATCAGCCAAACGCGTGATTCCATAGAGTATTTACAAAGTTAGAAAATGGTAATTTAAGGGAAAAGGGCTACATTGAAACATAACGACCATTATCCTTCTACCAACTTTGAATTCTGGACATCCCGAGCTTCTGTCGAAGATGACCTTGACTGGAATTTTTCTAATGTATGGCATTACTGCAGGGGATTTAACCTCGTCGGACGTAGTTACTTGCCATTTATCCCTAATTTTTGCCTGGATTATACTTTGAGATTTCCAATCCATCGGAATGAATTTTTTTACTTATGTCTCTAATTTTTGCCTGGACCGCCCTTTCGGGTTTTCAATCCACCGAGACGTTTTTTTTATTTTTTTTTCATTTAGGTGAAGTATTTCTTGACTACGTCAACATTCGTGGGATAAGCAAACTCCTCTCCATCCATGGTTGCGAGTCACAAGGCGCCGCATGAAAAGGCTTTCTTGACCACATAAGGGCCATCATAATTCGGAGTCCATTTGCCCCGGGAATCAGTGAGGAATGATTGTATCTTCTTGAGCACAAGATCTCCTTTTCTGAAGACGCGAGGTCGGACCTTTTTGTCAAACGCTTTCTTCATTCTTTGTTGATACAACTGACCGTGGCATAGTTCCGTTATTCGCTTTTCTTCGATTAGGTTCAGTTCATCGTGTCGACTTTGACACCATTCAGCTTTTGTTAACTTAGCTTCCATCAATACCCGGATTGATGGGATCTCTACTTCTATGGGGAGCACTGCCTCCATGCCATATACTAGAGAGAAAGGGGTTGCCCCTGTTGAAGTGCGAACAGATGTGCAATAACCGTGAAGAGCAAAGGGTAGCATTTTGTGCCAGTCTTTGTAGGTTACAACCATCTTTTGAACGATCTTCTTGATGTTCTTGTTAGCCGCTTCTACCGCTCCGTTCATCTTATGTCGGTAGGGTGATGAGTTATGGTGTTCGATTTTGAATTCAGCACATAACTCCTTCATCATCTTGTTGTTTAAGTTAGATCCATTATCAGTAATGATCTGGCTTGGAACACCATAACGGCAGATGAGATTGTTTTTGATAAAGCGGACCACGACTTGTCGGGTTACATTGGTGTATGACGCTGCTTCGACCCACTTGGTGAAGTAGTCAATGGCTACTAGGATGAACCGATGTCCGTTTGAAGCCTTGGGTTCGATCATGCCAATCATGTCGATTCCCCATATGGAAAAAGGCCATTGGGAAGAAAGAACTTTGAGATGTGTTGGTGGTACATGGATTTTGTCTAAGTATATCTGACACTTGTGACATCTTCTCATGTACTTGTAGCAATCGGATTCCATTGTCAGCCAATAGTACCCTGCTCTCAGAATTTTTCTCGCCATTGTGAGTTCGTTGGCATAAGTGCCAAAGGATCCTTTGTGAATCTCTTTCATCAACATGTTTGCTTCTGGTCCGTCTACACATCGGAGCAAGACCATGTCAAAGTTTCTCTTACAAAATGTATCACCGCTCAGAAAGAAGCTGCCATCCAGTCTCGTGAGAGTCTTTCTGTCTTTTCTGGATGCCCCTGGCGGGTACTCTTGTTTTTTGAAGGGAGCATTTGATATCATGATACCAAGGTTTATCGTCTATGACTGCTTCAATCGCGAAGATGTAAGCGGTCCTTTCTAGGCGCATTATGTCAACCTTAGGTATGTCATTCCATTGACCTACACTAATCATGGAGGAGAGAGTGGTTAGTGCATCAGCCATGTGATTCTCTTCACGAAGGATGTGATGAAACTCAATTCTGTTGAAGAATGGTAACAACCTTCTCGTGTAGTCTTTGTAAGGAATTAGTCCTGATTGGTATGTGTTCTAATCTCATTTAATGTGATTGATAACCAGGGTTGAGTCTCCATACACATCCAAGTTCTTTATCCTTATGTCAATTGCTTCTTCGAGACCCATGATACAAGCTTTGTATTCGGCCTCGTTGTTTGTACACTTGAATGTTAGTCGGGCGGTGAAAGGAATGTGGGTACCCTGAGGTGTTATGATGATTGCCCCAATTCCGTTTCCATAATGGTTGATAGCTCCGTCAAAGATTAGTCCCCATTGGGAACCTGGTTCTGGCCCTTCACTAGGTAGCGGTTCATCGCAATCTTTCATTTTCAAGTACATGACATCTTCATCTGGGAAGTCAAATCTGACTGATTCTCGATCGTCAATCGGTTGATGAGCCAAATTATTGGCTAAAATACTTCCTTTGATGGCTTTCTGGGCGTGGTACTCAATGTCGTATTCTGATAACAACATCTGCCAACGGGCGATTAACCAAGTAGTATGACAAATCATACACTGGCGAAGACGTTTGGTTGCCCAAGCCAGAGCACAACAAGTTTTCTCAAGCATAGTATACCGAGTCTCACAGTCGGTAAACTTCTTGCTCAAATAGTGAATGGCAGATTCTTTCCTTTTCGTTTCGTCTTGTTGGCCAAGTACACAACCCATTGAGTCTTCCAAGACTGTTAGGTAAATAATCAACGGTCTTCCCTCTACTGGAGGTGATAAAATTGGATGATTCAACAGGTATTCCTTGATATTGTCGAAGGCGGTTTGGTAGTCTAATGTCCATATGCAGCCTGATTCTTTTTGAGTAATTTGAAGATTGGCGCGCATGTCGCGGTCATGAGGAATATAAATCTGGAAGTGTAATTCAAACGTCCCAGGAATCCCCTAACTTGTTTTTCAGTCTTTACAGAATGCATTTCTTGAATGGCATTGACCTTGTCAGGATCAACCTCAATTCCTTTCTGGCTGACGATGAACCCTAGCAGTTTTCCTGAGCGGACACCGAACGTGCACTTGTTAGGATTCAAGCGGAGTTTGTACTTTCTCAGACGCTCGAATAGCTTTGACAGGTGGGTCACGTGCTCCTCTTCTGTCTTAGATTTAGCAATCATATCATCGACACACACTTCTATTTCTTTGTGTATCATGTCATGAAACAGAGTAGTCATGGCCCGTTGATAGGTTGCCCCGGCGTTCTTCAAACTAAACGGCATTACCTTGTAACAAAAGGTGCCCCATAGGGTGATAAAGGAAGTTTTCTCCATGTCTTCCGGCACCATTTTGATCTGATTATAGCCCGAGAATCCATCCATGAAGGAGAAGACTTTGAACTTTATTGTACTGTCTACCAGCATGTCTATGTGCGGTAAGGGAAAGTCATCCTTTGGACTGGCCTTGTTCAGATCCCTGTAGTCTACACACATTCTGACCTTTTTGTCCTTTTTCGGAACTGGTACTATATTGGCTAACCATTGAGGATATTCTGATGTGGCGAGGAAACCCGCGTCAATCTGTTTCTGTACTTCCTCTTTGATTTTGATGGCCATGTCCGAGTGAGTCCGTCTTAGTCTTTGTTTTACCGGCGGACATTCTGATCTTAATGGTAGATGATGTTCCACGATGCTAGTATCTAACCCTGGAATATCCTGATAGGACCAAGCGAATACTTTGGGAAATTCTTTGAGAAGCTTTATCAAACTTTCTTTGACAGTTGGACTGAGCAGTGCCCCAATCTTGACTTCTTTTCTCTCTTCTTCTGAACCCAAGTTGATCGTTTCCAACGGCTCTTTGTGAGGTTCAATGGAATTTTTCTCATGTCTGAGTTATCGGGAGATCTCTTCTGGAATTCCCTCGCCAGCCTCAAATACTGGGAATTCAAAGTTGGGAGAAGGCGTTGGATCGTATGTTTCAATGGGGTTTAAAACAAGCAATCAGCATGACTTGATGATTGTTTTTAGAAGAGATAGAGAGAAATGCAAGAGTGTGTGCAGTGTATTTTCTGAAAACTGCTTGTTTTTATTATTTGAGTTGTTTTTAGGATTACCATTTTCTGAAAAAGCGAAATGAGAAAACAGCAATAAATGCAGAAATTACAAAATGACATTATTTTATTTATGATTTGGTCGATTATTGAAACTACAACCCTATAAAACAAAACTCTGTCACTTTGGGCAAAGCGAAGAGGGATATTTACAGAAAGTGAGCCCTATCAAAACATCCGTTTCCCTTGGGCAGGGTGAAAGGTAAAGACGACAATTACTTAGACTTATGAACGACTTTCGGGACATTGACGGTAACCCATTGGCGGCGAACTCCTCGGTGAATCACAAAGTCCCGTACCTTCCTTCTTGATTTGTCTTCAGAAATAACGCCGATTTCTGGTGGAGGAGGATCGTTGGAGTCTGTCTCCCAGGCAGAGTTGTCGTAGACGAACTCTTCTATTGTATCTTGCACAGTGTTTGCACTCTCAGGTGGATCTCCCCATCCAGTTGGCTGGATGTCTTCGAGCCTGATACGAGAGCTTTCAGGAGCGGTGTACTTGACCAAGAAGTCGTACTTGCCACTCGGTTGTCCTAAGGTGTCCCATACTTCAGTGGAACTGGAGGAGTCATCCTTTTCGATGACGTTGACCTCAGGAAAGGCATAGTTGATGAACTGTTGTCCTGCGCTCTTTGCAAATTCATCGTTGTACTGGATATCTTTAGAACGCCCTGAGTAATGATCCCATGATTCGGTGGGGACGCAGATATTCTTTTCAATGATGCTCAATTGATAAGCGTCGTTGGGCTGACTCTTTTGTCCCAAGTCTCCTGGGTACGGCTGCCAGATAGGCAGGCCATCCATTAGGCCATAATAGTCATAGTCAAAGCTGTCTTTCATTAGAGTGTCCTCCTCTAATGAGTTTGGTGGAGCACGACATCCTTCTGGATCACAATATCTATATATCATTTTGACGTCTGATCTCGGTATATATCTCGGACTCTATGCGGGATAGCAAAATGGCATAGGCATCTCTCCCTGAGACATATAAACTTCTTCGTTAAGATAGAACTTCCATTCTTCATCTGTATCGGAGGAATTACCCACATTGATGGTATGGACTTCTTGAGATATTGGGTGAAGGAAACCTCCACTATGGAAGAAGTCCTGAATGGGATGAAGACTTTCATCGTTAGTAGCAGTCTGGGTACAGGTTGAGGAAAAATCAAGACCTTTCTTTTTTTTGTTGTCAGTAGGAATGACAAGATGTCCTCATCCTTTTGCATTGTTACTTTTGATTACTTTGAGAGCATCTCTGTACGAGGAAATCGATGTGTCCTTTTCTGATTGGTTGTCATTGCTCACTGAAAGTGCTTGGAACTGGGTTCCAATAACCTCCTCTGGTTTTACACAAATGGATGATGATAAGTTGCTCATGATCAAGGCTTTCTCTCTGCAAACTGTGACTAGTTGGTCATTCTTGACGAACTTCAGCTTCTGGTAAAGTGTCAAAGTGACTGCCTCTGCCTCGTGTATCCAAGGTCTTCCTAACAAATAGTTGTAGGCTTCCCGGATGTCCATGACCTGGAAAGTAACTTGGAAAGTGTGAGGACCGATAGTTATGGGAAGGTCGACTTCGCCGATAACTGTTTTTCAGGATCCATCAAATGCTTTGACGATGACCTCACTGCCCCTCATCAGAGATCCTTGAAATGATAATCGCATCAGAGTAAATATTGGCATAACATTCAGAGCTGATCCGGTGTCTACCAGTACACTGGCTAATGCATCATCCTGGTAGTTGACTGTAATGTTGAGTGCCATATTGTGATTCTGGCCCTCTTCCGGTAGTTATTCATCACTAAACCCCAAGTTGTTGCAGGAAGTGATGTTGGAGATGATGCTGTCGAATTGTCTTATCGTTACATCTTGTTCCACAAAGGCCTGCTCTAAGACTTTCTGTAGAGCTTCTCTGTGAGCTTCGAAACTGAGTAAAAGAGATAGGACAGATATTTTTGAAGGAGTTTGCAACAATTGATCAACAATGTTGTACTCGCTCTTCTGGATGAGCTTCAGCATCTCATCGTTGTTCTTTGAAAGGTCGGGACTACTGGATTGACCACTGGTTGATTAGGAACTTCTATTTGAGGTTCCTTTTCTTTGCTGGGTTCTCCAACTCCTCGGTTGAAGATCCGACCGCTCCGTGTTACTCGACTGATGTCTGCAATATTCACGACGGAGGGTAATGGAGTTTCCCTTCCATTCTCAATTGTTGATGCACCGTATTTATAAGAGATATCTTTATCGGATTTGAACGGTACTGGTCCCGGCGAATAGATAACTACAGGAGCCTTGAGATTTTTCCGACCGTCATAGCTGGCCTCAATTGGTTTGAGGTTGAGAACCTTTCTACTTTTAAGAGGAACTCTTGATTCATGGAGTAAAGGGATTATGGCGCATACGTCTTTGGCCACTTCTTGCTTAGGGATCAAAACAACTTCTTTGCCTTGATTCGGAAGATAGTCTTGTATTATGTTAATCGAACCAGAGCTTGAACATGGTCGAATCTCTTTGTGGTCCAACTGACTTTGAAGGGCCTCTCGCACGAGGTAGCATCCTTGGTTATTCTCTTAGCAAACTCTACAGCGCTCATAGTTGTGTGGTGACACCCGGCCACGTCCGCTTTGTATGTAGTGTAACCTTACTAGATTTGTTTCCATTGATCAAACATCCTGACTTTGATGCCTAGTAGGGTTCCCGTCAGTCATACTGACTTGTTGTGTGTCTTCATCTAGATAAATCGGAAGCCATCAGTGGTTCAAAAAGTGTTGAAGCGTTCTTTGAACAAGTGCACATTCTTGGTCACTCTCACGACATACTTTACAGTTCTGATAATCATGGGAAGTCAAAAAACCGAGCTGGACTTGCTTAGCGTGTAATTCCACCAAGTTGGTATTCATCAAGCGAATATCAAAGATTTGAATCATATTAACTTGATAATGACTTCTATCGCGGTAATCCTGAATCCATCCTAGATTCATCTGACGCTGGAGGGCCTCTTGTACAAAAGAGCATCCCTGATTGTTTACCGAGCAGACCAGACAGGAATCGTAATCCTGCCGTGGCAGATCATGATGTTGGCTTTGCCTTGAGTGTATTGCCACCAAGTTGACATTCATTGCACGGATGTCATGGTTCTTAATGATGTTGGAATTTGTATAAGTCATGTTGACCTCACGAATTCGGTGGTCCTGGATCCATCCGAGATCCATCTGTCCTTGTAAAGCTGATTGCACCATAAAACATCCTTGATTATTTTTAGAGTAGATATCACACTGATGATAATTATGAGATGGTACATGACCGTATCTGCTCTGTCTGCAATGCATCTGGACCAGGTTGGTTCCCAATAAGAGTACATCATGAATTTGATACCTGTGGTTAGACTCTTCCTCTATCAAATTTACTGCAGCCTTCTCGGGTTGAGGCAACGGGTTTGTCTGAACATTTGGATTTGTATCCTTAAAGGATAAGAACCCGCTCCTAACAAGCTTCTGCACATCAGATTTAAAGCTGAGATAGTTTTCTATGTTGTGCCCTGGTCCTCCTTGATGGTAAGGGCAAGTCTGATCCGCTTTGAACCAAAAAGGAGGATTTTTCGGTACTGTAAGAGGAGACCTGGTTTGGACGTGCCCCTTGACTAGTAGTAGTGGAAATAGTTCTGTGTAAACATTGGTATAGGGTCAAACCCTGGTGGTCATGTTGTACAGTTGTTGTTGTACTGAGGACGAGCCTGCTGAAGAGGCTGTTGTGTCCTTTGGTGATATTGTTGTTGATTCGGTTGGCTCTGAGCAACCTGAGGTTGATACGTTGGAACTGGCGCAGGGTTGATAGCAGGAGTTACTGTTACTATTGGTTGATACCTTCGCCTTTGCTTTCTGAGAGAGATATTACCAATATCCTGCTTTTTTTTCTTAGGGAAAGCACTACCGTATCTTTTAGTACTGCTTGATGGTCCTGTATCTTTGACCAAACGTCCTTCTCGGACTGCTTCTTCAAGACGTACTCCCATATTTACCATTTCAGTAAAGTCACTGGGCACACTGGCGACCATTCGATTGTAATAAAATAAGCTCAAGGTTTTCAAGAAGATCTTTGTCATCTCTTTTTCCTCAAGAGGTGGACAAATCTGGGTGGAAATTTCACGCCATCTCTGAGCATATTCCTTAAAGGTTTCCTTGTCCTTCTGCGATATGGCTCTGAGTTGATCTCTGTCCGATGCCATGTCCAGTTTATACTTATATTGCTGAACAAAGGCAGCGCCAAGATCTCTAAAAGTGACAATCTTGGTGCGGTTTAAACCCATGTACCATTTGAGTGTGGCACCGGTTAAACCATCTTGGAAGTAGTGGATCAGTAGCTATTAGTTCTCTGTCTGAGTTGACATCTTTCGAGCGTACATCACCAAATAATTTTGAGGGCAAGAGTTGCCCTTGTATTTCTCAAATTCGGGCACCTTGAACTTGTGCAGAATTTTCACATTGGGGACCAAACAAAGGTCTGCGGCGTCCTTTCCAAATAGATCCTGACCGCGAATGGCATGCAGTTCCTTCTGCATCTCCAAGAATTTCTCTTGGAACTCATTCAATATGTCGTACATACTTTCATTTCCACCAGAGGGTATTTGTGGAATCTGTCCTTCTGGGACAGTGTGTACCACAGGTGGTGGTATAGTCATTACGGCAGTGACTCTTGGCGTTTCCCTATCCCGAAGTTTGTAACCTTCAGGAGTTGCTGTCGTGCCTCTTGCATCTTCGCTTTCCCAAAGTTTGTAACCTTCAGGCCCAGCGGTTCCTGCTGCAGTTTCCGGATTTTTCGTGATCGGAGGAATATATCCTTCCGGGATATAGTTGAGTGGCATACCCCAGGGACGATCTTTAGGCATGTTATACCGAGGATCATACTTTTCCACTATGGGCGTAGATGTGATCTCTGAGATCACAGCCCTTTGTTGTTGTATCTGAGTTGCTGCCAGAAATTGCATGTCATTGTGAAGTTTCCTCAGATCTTCTTTCAGAGTATCGATTTCGTCTCTCAGCTCTCTGTTCTCTTCCTCGAGATCATCTATTTCTATTGTCGATTGGCCCGAGTATTGTACGAATGAGACTGTTTGACTCTAGAATCGAGACACAAACATGAAATTCATAGGGAAGAAGAATGTGTTATGTGAGAATGATGAATGATATGCAATGATTATATATTAATTTATTTTAATCAAAAGAAACTTCAACAATTGGATTGCAAATATCATACAGTGGGGAGAACCCCATTTTATTGAATTCAAAATTGCGGAAATGGAAATATAGTAATTTACAAAGTGCTGTAAAAGGAAATGTCTAGACTTATGGATCCTGAGTCTTCTCTGAGGAAAGCTCAGGTGCTGGTTCTGATATTTTCCTCTTCTTTGACTGGGGCTTTTGAGCCGTTGTCGGGTTGTCATTCCTTTGCCAAGTAAAAGGAGCAAGCAAATTCCTTCGGTCTTCTTGATTTTCTACAGCATGTTGCTCTAAAATCTCAATCAGAGCATCTTTTTCTTTTAACAGTTGTTGTATTTTGGTACACTCCACATTGAGAATGCGGTATTTGTTTTTCCAAGATTTCTTTTCCCGTTGAACTTTGTTGAGAGTAACCTGGAGTTTTTCCGTATCAGACATAAAATAAAGGACAGATTCCTTTAACAGAAGAACTTCTTGACGAGGGTATGGCATCCTTAGCTTGAGAGCTCTAGTTTGTACCCAGTGGAGATAAGGTTCCACAGAGACACAGTCTGGTTTTCCTAAAGACTCTCTTCCTTTTCTGTGAACATCTTTCCAGGCATGCACTATTTCTATCTTTAGTGCCTTGTCATTTTCTCCTTCCTTGAAGAAAAGACCTTCCAGATGAACATTACGCGGGATATGTCTCATCGGGTATCCGAATTGATGACGAACTAAAACTGGATGATAACTGATTCCTCCTTTAGTTCCTATGAGGGGTATATTAGGGAAATTTCCACAACGGTCAATGATTCTTATCCCGTCATAGATCCGATTGTACCAATCTATGTAAGAGTTCGTAAGAGACATGATTCTCTGTGACCAACATAGAGTACTCTTATGATCCCAAAAAGCGGCAGACTTGGGCAAGTGGGAAGTGAACCATTTGAATAGTAGGGGTACACAGCATGTGATCATTCCTCCGCTATACAAATTCCTTAAGTGTACAGAATGATAAGCATCTGCGAGCAAGGTCGGTACGGGGTTTCCAATTAGAAATATCTTAATGGCATTGACATCAATGAAGCTATCAATGTTGGGAAACAAAAATAACCCGTATGTAAGGAGCACAAAGGTATCTTCGAAAGCAGTAACGTTTCCTATACTGGCAAAGTACAGGGCTTTCTCTATCAAAAACTTGGCTGGTAAACCTGGGATTCCATCCTCAGCGGTCATATGAGTCCCGACTTCTGACTCGTCCAAATGGATTGCTCTTGCAATGGTTTGATCCTTTGGAATTTCTTCTAGTCCAGAAAAGGGAGCCTGGTCAGTAATGGGTAAATCAGTTAGGTGAGAATACTCCTCCAGTGTTGGTACTAGTTGATAATCTAGGAATGTGAAACAATGATAAACCGAATCGTAAAACTGAATCAGAGTATACAATATTCCTTCAATTACATGGACCCTTAACAGAGACAGTAGTCCTCCGTACTTGGCTCTAAAAGTATCAGGGTTGGTGATCATCCTTGCCAACCCTCTTAAATCCTTTGTTTTTGGAACCTTGAAGGTGTACTTATGAGTTATTCCTAAAACTAACATCCTAGACCTCTTAAGAGCTATAATCCTAGTCCTAGACAGATCAAAGACGTCCCCAGCAGAGTCGTCATTTTACTGTAGCGCACGATTTTTGTCTGTGACGTGACCACCTTATCGCGGAATTTGGGTTTCTCCTCAATGAAGAGAAGGAGGTGCTACTTTCTGATTTCGTATTTATCCCGTGAAGCTGGAAGGGAAAGGGAAGCTATCTCAAACTAACCTTGCACGTGAATGTTTAACTGAACAAACGCTTAAAGAGATTCGGGGAGTTCGGGGTCAGGTTATACAATGGGGAGTTGTTAATTACCCATCCTATATGTGGTTATCCACAAGTTGTTAGCTTCAGGTTTTGCTTTGTACTTTGTTGTGTTTATCCGTTAATGGGTTGGGAAAGTTTCTTGGGAAATATGAGAGAGTGAGTGATTTTTTGTTGATGTTCGGTAAGGTACTGGACCTCAGTTTTGATTGGTATGAAGGTACTGGATCTAGAGTTTTTGTTTGGTATGCTCGCTAATATATCGCAATCTTATGCCTACGTATTCTCGTTTAAACGAAACAGGGAAATCAGAGCAATTGTAGTTCCTCCTATTCTATGGGAGGAAAAGATGTTTTGGTGTCTTGTTCAAAACCCAAGATTGAAGCTAAAAGGTTGAGTATTTGTGTCTTGTTCAAAGCCAAATATTGAAGCTAAAAGGTTTGACTGAGAGAGAATTTGTCATCTCTAAAGGGAGACATCTCGTCTGTTTATCACAACTGTTGGGTGACTTTTTATAAAGGAGGATTACTTTAACTGGGATATATGAATCCAGCAATGCCATAATTTCCTTTATAGGGGATTTGTCCTGAAGGGGAAAACTTTAACTCAGTGTTGAGCAATGCCATTTTTCCTTAGGAATTTCTCATACTAAGAGAGGGACAGTGGCATGGATGTAAGGAATCCAAAGGCTTGCCGCTTACAACAATTAGATGAAAGAGAGGATTTACCAGGATAAAAGATGGACAACAACTTGGATATTTGAGTCAACAAGTGTGCCACTTACAGCAGTTATCTGGGATTAAGGTTTGTTTTGATTTCTGTTTTGATAAGTGATAAACAGAGAAGTGACTTCATACGAAGATAATTTTGATTTCCTCCGAGGGGATGTTGATTTTTGTGTGCCTTGATCAAAGCCCAAGGTTGAAGCTAAGAGGTTGATTGACTCCACTGAGGAAGTCCTTATACAAAGCCTAAGAGGAGGCTACACTACTACGAAAAACCCATTTAGCAACGGTTGGGAATGACATATAATGACGCGAGCGAAGGCATTGTTATGTAGATTGTTGTTGTAAGTTCTCCGTTTCTACAACGGTCTGGAAACCGTTGTTGTATTCTGGAAGCGCGCGATATATTGCAACGGTTAGGTATTTCAACCGTTGTAATATAAATTAACTATCACAACGGTTATCAGTATCAACCGTTGTCATATATATTAACTATCACAACGGTTTTGTATTTTAACCGTTGTGCAATGTACCCTTAGTTTATTAAATACAAATGTGTATTGCTTGTTTTACCATCCACCTAATTAAAGAAATACAACCATTAAAATTGGTAAAGAACTATATAATCTGAAAATTAAACTGTTCTTGAAAACCAACTTAAACACACCACTGTTTTCGGAATTGCATCCATTTCATTCGGCACATTTTTTATTCCTTAACATAAAATTGATGGTTCAATGGTCGGTTTCCTTCAATCCATCGATATCTTTTATTATAGTTTACCTCATCATTTCCAAAAATCATCGTGATTTTATCATCATACCAATCATGATCTTAACAACCACGATGATTAGTGACAATGATGAGGTAAACTATAAGAAAATATATCGATGAATTGAAGCAAACGGACCATTGGACCATAAATTTTATGTTAAGGAACATTAAATATGCTGAATAAAATGGATGGAATTCGGAAAAACATTGACATGATAAAGGTTAGTTTTCAAATACATCCTAATTTTCAGATTATAAGTTTCTATATCAATTTAACTGATTACATTTTCAATAAAAGAATAGTGAAACAAACAATATTCATAGTATATAATAAACTAAATTTCATATACAATATCAGAATGAATTCATATATATGTACCTTATCAGAATGAATTCATATGTATGTACCACCATCATCATCACCATGTGAAACAAACCCTAAGAAGTGGGAAGCAATGAAGAAAATTAGTTAGTATTAAATTTAACTATATACAATATACATAGTATATATATATATATATATATATATATATATATATATATATATATATATATATATATATATAATAAACTAATGTTCTATATCAATTTAACTGATTGCATTTTCAATAAAAGGATAGTGAAACAAACAATATACATAGTATATAATAAACTAAATTTCATATACAATATAAGAATGAATTCATATATATGTACCTTATCATAATGAATTCATATATATATATATATATATATATATATATATATATATATATATATATATATATATATATATATATATATATATATATATATATATATATATATATATATATATGTGTACCACCATCATCCTCACCATGTGAAACAAACCCTAAGAAGTGGGAAGCAATGAAGAAAATTAGTTAGTATTCAAAACAAAACAACCAAAAGTTGAAACAAAACCCTAAGAAGTGGGACTTTACCATTACAATGAAGTTCACCTTGCTTGTGAAGCATTGAAGTCGAATCTGCACAAAATGAGAACAATCAACAAAAACAATATGAAGCAAACGAGATAATGGGAACTATCTAACAAAAAGATTGAAGTAGAAAACTACCTTATTTTCTATAAACAATACGTACATTACGCTTGCTACCGCCAGCATCATCACCATGTTCATCTAGTTTTAGATTCTGCAAGAAGAACTACAAGGAGGAAGAAGCTTAAATCAAAAGCTTCATACTTCTTGTATTTCTTCTCTCGGATTCTATAAAAAGATGAAGTATGCTGCCAAAAATGGGTGCTAGGGTTTCGCTGTGAAGGAAACGACGCTACTGTCAATAATAGAAAGTTAATTCCCTTATATAGGTAAATATTTCACAACGATTTTCTAAAATAATCGTAATGATAAGTATATATATTATTTTAATAATATCACAACGATTAGTTATATTAACCGTAGCGATAACCCTTCTAATTGGTACAAGGTTCGACTCCAGGCAACAACATTTTTATATAATTACATAAAATAGAAAAATGTTGTTGCCTAGTATAAGGGGTATCGCTACGGTTATTATTACTAACCGTTGTAATATTATTAACCCTTGCTCTTCCCGGAGTAGAGAACACTGCCATAATGATTTAAAATTTTCTCCGTTTTTCAAAAAATATCGTTCCAGAATATCAACCATTTACAAGTTATCATCATTGCAAGCATTAAACTATCAGACTTTTCATCTTCAACCTCATCTATAAGTAGACAACTTTACATTTCTTCATAATATATTCTTCGTAACAATGAGTAGTTCTACAAATGAGAATGCTAGAATCACCAATGAGGAATGTCAGGTGCCAATAGAGGAGGTCCAACCAGCGGCCAGGGATGCCTTAAGGGTGAGGAAGGATAAGAAGAAGAAGAAGAAGAAGCTGAAGAAGAAAAAGATAAAGAAGAAAAGGAGAACAGTTTATTATGATTCCGATGAGGGGAGTGAGGAGAGGTGTCTGGATTATGAAGATGCATTTGCAGCAATGGGCTCTGACATTGATAAATATATTTAATATGATTATCAATGTACTCTTCTTAATGGAATCTTAATAAAATTTTATTTTATATATGCTCATCTCTTACAGTTTTATTTTTAAAGTTATATATACTATTCTCTTGTACTTAAAAACACTAACAAAAGAAATAAAATATATGTTTAAAAGAAAAACAATGATGAATTTTGAGTTTTGAGGTTAAATCCCCGTAACACTAACAAAAGAAATAAAATATATGTTTAAAATACAAAAACATGACAAAAAATATAGTTGTTGGGAATCGAAGCTTGTTACATGTATTACAACGGTGTTTTAATACAACCGTGTTTAAAATGTAAAAATATGGAAAAAAAATATAGTAGTTGGGAATCGAAGCTTGTTACACAGCTTGTATTACAACGGTTCTTTAGTACAACCGTCGTTAAATATGGCGTTATAAATTTTTTAACGTATTACAACGTTGGGATACGAATCCGTGGTAAACCTGGCGTCGTTAAATGAGTTTTTTGTAGTAGTTCTAGAGAAGACTGACTCAACAAGAGAGTGTTTATCTGTCTTGTACAAAGCCCAAGATTGAGGCTAAAAAGAGACTGACTCTTTTGGGGATATCATTATACAAAGCCTAAGAGGAGGCTAAAAAGTTTTGACTTTTCCGGGGAAAATGTTTTGTTTGTCTTGTACAAGGCCCAAGATTGAGGATAAAAGTGGATTTTGACTCCGTTGGGGGGAGGGTTTGTATGTGTCTTGTACAAAGTCCAAGATTGAGGCTGAAAAGAAGACTGACTCAGTGGGAAAGAAATCTTTATCTGTCTTGTACAAAGCCCAAGATTGAGGCTAAAATGACTCGACGGACTCAGCTGAGGGTATTATAAGTGCCTTGTACAAAGCCCAAGATTGAGGCTGAAATGAGTTTCACTCTACTGGAGAGTATTATTTGTCTTGTACAAAGCCCAAGATTGAGGCTGAAAAGGAGAGGCTTGACTCTGCTTAGGGATATTATTTCTCAAAGCCTAGAAGAAGGCTGGGAGGAATTGGCTCAGCTGGGGAAGATATTTGTCCCAAGCTTAAGATAAGGTTATGAAGATTTATGTCTTGTACAAAGCTCAAGATTGAGGCTAACAGGGTTTGACTCAACAAGAGAGTGCTGAAAGGTGATTGACTCAACAAGAGAGTCTGAAAGGGTGATTGACTCAACAAGAGAGCCTGAAAGTTGATTGACTCAACAAGAGAGTCTGAAAAGGTTAGCTCCGATGGGGAGAATCATTGTACAAAGCCCAAGAGGAGGTTGGCTATGCTGAGGAAAGATCATTATACAAAGCCTAAGAAGAGGCTATCTTTGCTGGGGATTATTGAGATCCCGAGGCAGGTCCAAATGGGGAATCAACTCTTGCTAAGGGTTACAGAAGAGTTGAGGTATCAGAGACCTTGAGGTTCTGATTTGGGATAGTGTTATACTGATGGTAAACTGATCCTGGCTGGGGATTGATCGGATGATCAGGGTTTCCCCTATGTTTGTAAGGAACTTGGGAATGTCTTTGAGACTCAAGAGGAGATTTAGACTGTCCAAGTCTAACGGTATGGAAGATTTTATCTTTGTATGATGCCCAAGAGGGGGCAAGTGTATTAAGGGATGAAAATCAACCCTAAATTGTCTGAGGTTTTGACTCAAGAAAGACTGCTCTAGCAAAGGATGACTAAGTTCTGTCTTATACCTTTAAGAGGTCTTTAGGGTCCTAGTATTAAGCCCAAGAGAAGGCATGAGAACTTTTAAGAAGCCGAAGGGTCCTTGTAAAAAGCCCAAGAGGAGGCGGGGATGCTTTTAGGAAGCCTGTGGGTCCAAACTTAAGAATATTTCAAGAAAAGTTTCACCGAGAATAATCTTTTCTTTAGTGAACAGTTCTAGGGTTTGAAGAAATTCAAGAGAAGTTTCACCGGGAATTAATCCTCTCTGGGGAAACTGAATTTCTTTGACAAGTTCTAATAGTGACAGTCTGAGAAAAGGTTCACCGAGAATACTTCCTTTCTCTTTGTTCCATATTGTTTAAGCCCAAGAGAAGGCAAGACTGTATTTGGAAATCCTATGGGGATCTAGTTTTGACTGTATTAAAGAGTGACCAACGGGCTCTACCTAGTTCTAGACCTAGTTGTCGGTGAGAACTCTAAATAACTATACTAGTACATATATAGTAGATATATGACAAGTATTTAAAAGGGTATGAAAGAAGGATTTACAGAAGAGCAGGTTCCCACAATATAGTTATATATATATTAGAGCATGTAAATGAAAGCGGATACAAACTTACAGGTGAGAAAGCTTCCATGCTGTATTGTTAGTTGTTCAAAGAAATTAAAGAAAGTTTTGATAACAACTGTATATTTGAATCTAAATCAAAAGAGAAGTTGTTTTTTAAAAGATTGTTGGGGCTTATACTCAAAGAGAGGCCCAAGGTTTAATAGTGATCACACCGTTGTTTTGAAAATTGTATTGGGACTTATACAATGACTGAGGCCCAAAAAGGGTTATTTACAAAAGGGTTGGGTCTTACAACTCAAGGAGAGGCCCAAGGTGTATTTAAAGAAAAGAGAGTGGGACTTACAACACGAGGGGAGGCCCGGATGATTTGATTTTGAACTGGCGATCGCGCCGAAGTTTTTGAAAATGTTTTGGGACTTATACAATGTCTGAGGCCCAAAAATTGCTTATGTACAAAGGGGTTGGGTCTTACACTCTATTAGAGGCCCAAAGATTTATTTTTGTACAAGTGATGGGGCTTACAACTCAAGGAGAGGCCCAGAAAATTTAGTTTGAAACAGCGATCGCGCCGAGCTTTTGAAAACACAGTGGGACTTATATAATGACTGAGGCCCAAAATATTTAATGTATAAAAGACGGTTGCGTCTTACACTCTATTAGAGGCCCAAAAGTGTTTGAAAATTTAAAATCTACAGGAAACCCTAATTTTAAATAAAAGTGTTATTTTTCAAAGGAAATTAAATGAAAAAATGATATAAAATACCAAATATATTCAAAATTAAGTTGTACACCTTGAAAAACATCTTGAAAAATCATGTTTAATTACATGAGAGTTTGAAATTTAATTGGTTTTGAAAGATCAAAGTGGGAATTCCATTTAAAAATGTTAAAAAAACAAATAAAATGAAATTAATTACAAAAATTCTAACTATACTAAATAAATAATATAAATTGGATTTTTTTGTAAAATGAAATATTTAAACATTTTAGTGAATTTTGAGAAAAAGAATCAATTCAAAAACATAACTATTCAGAGAGAAATTAATTTTTGAATCAATTAACAAAAATAACTAAAATTCAAAAATTTGAATTATGGCGCCAAGAACACTTGTTTCTTTCCCGCGCCCATTGTTTTTTCAGATTTGCGTTTTCTCACTTTTCTCCATGACTTCTCAATGGTTTTGCACAATTCAAGTACCAATCTTGTTTGTTTTTGAACAAGGATCACAACCATATAGATTAATTGCATTTATTTTGAGTATTGAGTGAGAATCAGAAGAAAACCTCAAGAACCCTAATTTCAGCATGAACACCATGAAATTTCATACACGATTGATTAATGGTAATTGATTGAGGGTTATCACTCCATACATGATTATGAACATGTGGCAAAATTATTGTGCAGTAAAATATGCATGCATCATGGAGTTTGAAGAGTTTATGCTTACCTCTTGCAGCTGGTGATCGAGTTCTAAGTTGGAGGTGTTACAGCTAGGTTCCAATGATCTGGATAGCTTCCTTAGGTGTCATGGAGTGTGTTTGAATGCTTGGAAGGGATGGAAATGATGTTCCAGATATTATGTAAGAGTTTGGATCACTTCTATATGTTATATGTGAAGTGTGTGTGAACCCATGGTTTGGTTGGAATTGCTCTCAAACTCAAAACCCGATGGTGACTTAAGTTAGAAGGCAAAATTGGAGTGAAAGTGGTGATTTTGAGGAAAGCATCAGTTTGGGTGCTTTGGTGTACTCAAACTGATCACAATTGATGTCTATTTATAGTGCAACAAGTTTGTTTTGGCATCAATATGAATGGCAACTGGTACAGGTTTGTGGCCAATTGTTATCAAATGGAATCTCAAGTCTCCTCTAGCCATTGACTTGAGGTTAGAGCACATGCTTTGTAGCTTTGGTTCAGAGATAAGTCTTGACTGAATTCATTTGAAATAGGCTCAATTCATGCCTACTTGATGCATTCATTAAAGGCTTGGAGACAAAATTGGAGTCTTAGCATCTTTGTAGCCTTTTTAGGGATGTCAAGCCTAATGTAGATTCTTGGACTTGGGAGGCTTGGAGATCAGATCACCCCCCTTGGATTTGATCCTATGATGTGTCCAAATTGATGACAAGGCTTGGCGTTATCAGATTTGGACAAATCGAGCAAATGTGCACAATTCTGCCTTGTAAAACCAGTCCATGATGCCATGTTTCAAGGGCTGTATCTCCCTGCTCAAATTGAATTTGGAGATGATCTGGTACTTGTTGGAAAGCCCTTATGGCATACTTAAACTTTGACGTTCACCCATAGACCTGGTTTGACTTGGATCAAGGTGAAAAATGTCCTTACATTTTGTAAAAAGTAAGGCAGATTCTGACTTAGTGAAAATTTCACTAAGTGTTGGAAAAATGTCATTTCAATGTTTTTTGTGTTTTTGCTCAAACAATAACTCAAAATCCATAATGAATTGGAATGAGGTCTAGTTGACATATTTGAAGTATGTAACATGAACTTCAATCTGAGCTTTGAATGGAAGAAAAAGGCCTTAGGGTTTGGGAGATATGGCCTTGCAAAGTTGGTACCCTAGCCACTTTGTTCCATAACTTAGAAAAATTCTAAGTTTTTTATGGTTACCCCTTTTACAAGTTAACTCACTTTCTTTGATTTTTCTTGATGAAAGATGATTCAAATCACATATTAACATTGTTTTAAGGTTAAGGATCCTTGTTTGACCAAAAATCCAAAAAGTCAAACTTGGATTTTTGTATAGTTGACTTTTTCATCAGATGAAATTTTGACTTTGTGATCCCTTTGTGAAATCAATTCTTGGGCTTAATTAAACTTCATGGATGGCCTCCAAGGTTATTTAGGGATGTCTTGGACCCCTCCCCAAGGTTTGAAATCAAGGATAGGCCAACAGTCAAGGATATGGTTGACTTTTTCCATCAGAAACCCTAATTTGTGATCAGATGGTTTTGGGTTCTTGTGGCTTATGACTTGAGCTCTTTGAGTTAATCAAATCTTGTAAACATGCGAATGTGATGTATTTGAGGTCTTTGAAGTTTATTTTGAAGCTTCAAGCCATGCCACACTGATAAGTACAAATTGTACCTATTTTTGTATATAAGTTTTGTTGCACTTATCGATACTTTTTGGTGATAATCGATCGAATAAACCCCACTTTGTGTATAAATACGTTAGTTAGTATATATTTGTTATATTGATTCATTTAGGTAACAATTGATAGTTTTTCCATTCATTTTGTAGGTAATTAAGCATTGTTGGAGCAATGAGTAATAAAGGCTCCAAGATGTGTCATTTGAAGCAATAAAAGGGAGCTGAAGAAAACCAGAAAGTTCAGCTTGTTCGCTTTACGAGTGAGCCAGCGAACATTTGATTTTCGAATGGCTGGCGAGTTCCCCAGCAAATGGTCCCAGTTTGAGGCAGAGGAAAAAGGAACCAAACGCATTGCGAACTCACGAAGAAAAGCAAAGGCGGTTTAACATTTCAGAGGCACTTAAGTGCCATTTTTGAGGTTCGCTAGGAGAATGATTCGTTCGCAAAGCAAACATGACAGATTTGTAATTATATATAGTTCATTTCAGTCACTTTTTAGGTTATGGTTTTGGAGATTCTTGCTCCAACTCCATCAAACTTCATTTTTCAGTAGAGTAGCTTAGAAAACAGCATTGAAGCTTGCACACGGATGAACCGGGGTGGATTGATCGTCGATCGGCTCTGACAAACCGCGAGATGTTTGGTTCATTTCTCTTCTTCTTTGTGTTTTTCTTCTTTGTTGGGTTTTGTATATGTATTGACTATGATCTTATGTATATTTGTCGCCCATGGCGTTTTATAAAACTTGCGCCCGAGGGAAAAGGAGTTGTTGATGTTTGTATACTGTGAGCAAGGCACAAATTTTGATGCTAAAAGGTTGATTGTCTCAACCGGGGTTTTCCTTATACGGAGCCTAAGAGGAGGCTATTGACCCAACAAGAGGATGCTTTTGTGTCTCGTACGAAGCCCGAGATAGAGGCTAAAAGGGTTGACTTGACAAGAGAGTGTTTTTATATGTGTCTTGTACGAAGCCCAAGACGGAGGCTAAATGGGTTTGACTCAACAAGAGAGTCTTTTATATGTGTCTTGTACGAAGCCCAAGACGGAGGCTAAAAGGGTTTGACTCAACAAGAGAGTCTTTTATATGTGTCTTGTACGAAGCCCAAGACGGAGGCTAAAAGGGTTTGACTCAACAAGAGAGTCTTTTATATGTGTCTTGTACGAAGCCCAAGACGGAGGCTAAAAGGGTTTGACTCAACAAGAGAGTCTTTTATACTCACCAAGAGATTGATTTGTATCTCGTACGAAGCCCGAGATAGAGGCTGGCAATGTTTGACTCAACAAGAAAGTCTTTTATACTCAACAAGAGAGTGTTTTGTGTCTCGTACAAAGCCCGAGATGAAGGCTAAAAGAGGATTGACTCAACAAGAGAGTCTTTTATACTCAACAAGAGAGTGGATTTTGTATCTCGTACGAAGCCCGAGATGGAGGCTGCAAAGGTTTGCTCTGCGGGGGAGAATCATTGTACAAAGTCCAAGAGGAGGCTAGGGTTACTGTTTCAGTTGAATGACAGATCCAGTATGTTGGTTAAAAGAGAAAACCAGTTCTTATATGGGTAATGTTGTATTCATGGATTTGATCTGAGGACCGGGATTACTTCCTGTTCTTTAAGGAAACGGGGAATCCGAAGGGTATTGAGACTGCCCAAGTCTACGGGTGTTTTTTCCTATTTTCGAAAGGAACTTGAGAATGTCTTCGAGACTCAAGGAGATTAGACTGTCCAAGTCTAGAGTTTTATTTTTTGTACTATGCTTAAGAGAGATCAAGAGACAGTATGTTCGCTGTAGGAAGATCTAGACTCTTTGAAAGACTGTTCTAGTAAGATGACTAATTTCTGTTCCTATACCTTTAAGAGGTCATTGTGACAATTTGTACGAAGCCCAAGAGGAGGCGAGAAAAACTTTTAAGAAGCCGAAGGGACAATTTGTAGGAAGCCCAAGAGGAGGCTATCTTCCCGGAGGAAGAATCATTATACGAAGCCTAAGAGGAGGCTGTGAAAACTTCTAAGAAGCCGACGGGTCCTTGTACAACGCCCAAGAGGAGGCGGGGATGCTTTTAGGAAGCCTGTGGGTCCTTGCACTAAGCCCAAGAGGAGGCTGATGAACAGTTCCAGAAGGGGTTTCACTTGGAACATTGGCCTTCTGTATATGAACTGTTCAAGGGGGAGATTTCTTAGATCTAGTTATCTAAAATTGTTGTAAAAGAAAATTCTCATGGTTTAGGTTATGTTGAAATATCCGGGAGAACGTCGGATGTAAGAAGACGAGGTTTTGTCTAGTTCTAGACGTAGTTACCCGGGAAACTCTAAATATCTATACTAGTATTACACAATCGATATGAGTTTATGAAAGAAAACTTACAGTGAATCAACCCCACAATACAATTATATACATATGAAAGCTGTAAATGAAAGCGGGTAAACACTTACTCGGTTGTAGAGCTTCCATGTTGTTTGGTTAGTTTGTTCAACAAAGAAAGCTTTGATAACAATATTATATTCAAAATCAAAGGAGAAAGTGCTTTTGAAAGGAAAATTGGGGCTTACAGCTCAAGGAGAGGCCCAAGGTTTAATAAGTGATTGCACTGTTGTTTTGAATTTGTACAGGGACTTATACAAGTGACTGAGGCCCAAGAAAGGTTTTCTGTACAAAGGGGATGGGTCTTACACTCTCTCAATAGGCCCAAAAATGATTGAAAGAAAAAGAATGGGGCTTATAACACGAGGATAGGCCCAAATAATTTGTTTTTTTGAACTGGCGATCGCGCCGAGCTTTTCTTTTAACGCAGAGGGACTTATACAATATCTGAGGCCCAAAAATTGTTTTGGTTAAACGGGGATTGGGTCTTACACTCTATTAGAGGCCCAAAATGATTTTGAATGGGTCTTATAGCTCGAGGAGAGGCCCAGATGGTTTGTTTTAAACGGACGATGATCGCGCCGAACTTTTGAAATACAACAGGACTTATACAACATTTGAGGCCCAAAATAGGTTTGTATTTACAAAGGATTGGGTCTTACACTCTATTAGAGGCCCAAAGTGTTTTTTAAAAGGTTTGATGAGGTTTGAATTAATCAAAACCCTAATTTGTTTCCAAAATGTATTTTAATTGAATAAAAAATTCAATTAAAATGATCAAAATTGTTTAATATGTGGAAAACAAATTGTGATCTTGGATTAATGTTTCAAAAATCATGTTTTGACCTACAAAATGATTAGAAATCATAAAATTTTGCAAAATCAAGAAGGAAAAAATATTTTAAATGTAAAAAACAATTAAAATAATAATTCTTGGCAAAAATATCAATTATATAAAATAAATAATATTTTTGGGATTTTTTGGTAAAATAAAATATTTTAACATTTTTGTGAATTATTAAAAAAAGAATCAACTCAAAATCATTAAAACTCAGAGAGAAATTAATTTTTGAATCAATTAAATAAAATCACAAAATTCAAATATTCAAATGTTCAAAAATGGCGCCAAGAACATGGCAAGAACACGCGCCACCCTCTGTTTCTGCAGATTTGCATTTTCTATCCAATCTCACTAAATACTTGATTATATAATGCAATCTACATATCAATCTACTCGTTTCAACCTCACGATCATGTCTATGGTCTTTAATTTCATTTATTTTAAGCATGGAATAAGAAATCAAAGAGAAACCTCAAGAACCCTAAATTCTGCATGAAGGTTCAGAAATTTCACACATGATTCAAACAATGCAATTGATTGTGGTAAAACACTCTATGCATGATTATGAACATATGGCCAAATTATTGTGCAGCAAAAATTGCATGGATCATATAGTTAGAAGAGCTCATGCTTACCTCTTGCAGCTGGTGATCATGTTTTGTGTTAGAGGTGTTACAGCTAGGTTCCAATGATCAGGATAACTTCCCTAGGTGCCATGGAGTGTGTCTGGATGCTTGGAATGGAATGAAATGATCTGGAACTTGAGATGGTACCTCAACTGCAAATATGTCAAAAGCTTGAGGAATTGGCTAGTGATTTTGTGATTTTGATGTTCCAGATGTTATGTGAGTGTTTGGATCACTTCTATATGATGTTTATGAGGTGTGTGTGTGATTGGTTTGATTGGAATTGCTCTCAAACTCAAAACCCGATGGTGACTTGCCTTAGAAGGCAAAATTGGAAGTGAGAAGGTGATTTTGAGGAAAGCATATGTTTGATGGCTTTGGTGTACCCAAACTGAGCACAAATGAGCTCTATTTATAGTAGAGCAAGTTTTTTTTGCAAGTAATAGTGAATGGCAATTGCTGCAGAGGTTTGGCCAATGGTTGCACTTTGGAATCTCAAGTCTCCTCTAGCCATTGACTAGAGGTTAGAGCACAGAGCTGTGGTTCTCTAGTTGTTGAATCATTCTTGGCTGAATTCAGTTGCAAATGTGTCAGTCCATGCCACCTTGGTGCATCCATTAAATGCTCCAATCCAAAATTGGAGTCTTGTCCCTCTTTTAGGGATTTCTAGGTTTGGCATGCTACTTCTTGTTCCAAAGACTTTGGAGCAAGGCTTGTTCCCTTTAGATTTGATCCTCAGATGTGTCCAAAGTGATGACAAGGCTTGGAATTATCTGATTTTGCCAAATCGAGCAAAACTGCAAAATTCTGCCTAGCCTTGGCAGTTTTCAACAAGGCATATTGCCATTGTCATATCTTATGGCTCAAGTGGAATTTGATGGAGTTCTTGGACATTTTGGAAAGCCCTCATATGATACAATAACCGTTTGATCATAATTGGTCTTGATACTTTTTGGATCCAAGTGAAAAATGCTCCTACATTTGGAAAAAAGTGAAGGCAGATTTTAACTTAGTGAAAATTTCAAAGTGTTGGAAAAAGTGGCATTTCATGTTTTCAGCCACTTTGATCATTCCATAACTCAAAATCCATAATGAATTGGAATGAGGTGTAGTTGAAGCTTTTATAGAGGGCCATGAGGGCTACAAATCCAGCATTGGATGGGAAAAAATGGCCTTGTGGTTTAGGAGTTATGTTCCTCCAAAGTTGGTACCCTAGCCACTTTGTTCCATAACTTAGAAAATTTTCTAAGTTTTTATGGTTACCCCTTTTACAAGTTATCCCACTTTTCTTGATTTTCCTTGATGAATGATGATTAAAATCACAAATTAACATCATTTTAGGGTTAAAATACCACAATTGTGAAAAATCTTAAAAAGTCAAAGTTTGACTTTTGTGCACAGTTGACTTTTTGTCATATGAACTCTAAACTATGCGATCCTCTATGAAATCAAGTCCTTGACCTAAATAAAACTTTATGGATTGATTTCATAGGTGTCATAGGGTGTATTGGATCATGTCCTAGGGTTTGGGAGTGTAGTACCCTAAATTTTGACCAGTGACTTTTCATCCTTTTAGGGGTTTTTGTGCTATCAGGGGGTGTCATTCAGATGCCATTTAGGTTGATTAGGAGCTTGTTAGTATTTTTTAGGCTCATCTTGGAATTGGTTTATTATAAGGTTTACTATTTATTTATTATTTCTAATTAGGAACTAGAAGTCTTAGTTTTTTTTATTAGATAAAATTTAGAATTTTGGGTTAATATTAGGGAGCAAAGTGTTCTTAGTTGGGATTTCATTTGTAGAATTTATTTTAGTTTTTTATTATGGTAGAGTTAATTAGGTATTTTTTTGGGAATTTGAGTTTTTTTAAGATTAATAATCATGTTTGATTTTAGTGTTAGAACATTTTATTAGTATCTTTTATATTTTATTAAAATTCTTTTTTTTGCTAGGTTTCTTTTTATTATTAATTAGGGTTTAGATTTTAAATATATTATTAGTTATTAATTAAGGTTAATTTCATGTTATTAATTAAAAAAAAATAGAATTTAGGGGATAATCAAGAGTTTATTGTGGAGTTATTTATTTTTAAATCATTTTTAAATATTGTTAATTGAATTTATTTAGGTTTAAGTTAAGTTTTAGAATTTATTTATATGTATTAATTTTTAATTAGGGTTATTTTTGTAGGAGGGGCCGGTTGGGACCTTTTCTTTTTATCATTTTATTTCATTTATTATTTATTTGATTATTGTTGTTAAAATATGTTTTTTTTTATTTTATTTTATGGATGGTCAAAATAGTTGACTTAGAGTTGTCATCTTCCCCAAAGGAGGAAACCCTAATTGCGCTTAATCAAGGAGACAAAATCAGATCGAAGCGGAAATAAGATCTTTTTCAGTAATTCGTTTAAAGTCAAAACGTGTACAAATGGAAGTCAGATCAAAATCACATCTTGGAGAAGAAGTAACCCTAATTCTAACAAAGGAAATCTGATCAACTAACATCAAAACTTTCCTAAATAAATCTTAATGTAATAAATCCTAACCCTAAATCTGAAATCTATAAAAGAAAAGGAGAAAATAGAGGAAAAGGGTTGGATTCCGGGGAGAGGGAGACGGCCACGAACTTTAATTTCGTTTGCACCTGCGAAAATCAAAGATTAGAGAAGGATTAGATGAGGAAAAATAAACAAGTTTACTACGAGATTCACTGCAAGGAAGGTAAACAAAAAAACTTAGCTTTTAGGTCTCGATTTTTTATCTATTGTTGCTTGAATCTGGACTTTGTTTGGGTTTCTGGGTTTTCTGGGTGTATTTAGGGTTAGGGTTCATCCATAAGAGGGTTAGGGTTCTTCGCGTAGTCTAGGGTTCATCCGTCTGGGTTTAGGGTTCTTCGGTCTCCATAGGGTTCATAGGGTTTGGTGATTGTTCTGGGTTTTGAGTTAAGGTTTAGGGTTAGGGTTCTTAGGGTTCCTCGCGAACCCTAACGAACCAAGGGGAATCTGGGTTTGGGGATAGGTTTAGGGTTCTTGTGTGAGGTTAGGGTTCATGGATCATAAATATCCTGGTTGAATGTCAACCGGCGATCTGGGTTTGAGGGTGGCCGGAGGCATCTGGGTGGTGGTCGGAGGATTTGAGTAAGAGAGAAGTGAGAGAGCGCTGAAAGGCTTAGAGAGAGAAGGAAACCGGAGAAATGAGGGGTTGTGAGGAGGTCTGGCCTTTTGTATTCCCTCCGTGTGACCGTTGTTTCGCGCCATGTGGCGTTCTTTGTTGTCCTTGGATTGGTCGACTTTCCAGTCAGCCAGAGGATCCAACGCGCGTGCGAATACCATGGGTTTGCGTTGACTCACGATCTCGACCACATGATCTTCATACTTTGAGATCGATGGTGGATATCTGATTCAAAGTGATCCGTCTGATCTTCATCTTGCGTCCAGGAGAGAGTCAAAGTCAGACTCTCTCCACCATGGACTTCGTTTGCAGTCATGGGCTTAGGTGATGGGCTTTAAGCCCTGATTGTTATCCGCACCCCCATTTTAAGAGGCCCGTTGTTTTTTTTCATTACAAAATACACCCTAGGGTTTTTTTTTCATAATTAAGTTAACTACTTAATTTAATTATGAAATTCGGTTTTAATGTTAATTAGGGTATTAGGGTTTTCAGGTAATTAAATTAACGACTTAATTTAATTATTTAATTAGGGTTTTAATTTTGTTTATGTAATTAAATTAATAATTTAATTTAATTAGTTGATTAAGTTTTTAGTTAGGTTTAGGTTTTCTTGATTAAAATAATAACTTATTTTAATCATATAATTGAGTTTTAATTAAGGGTTTATCTTTAATTAGATTAATAGTTAATTTAACTATTTTGTGGGTTAATTATTGTCTTTTTTCATATAAATGGGGATTTAGGGTTAATTTGATCAATTAAATTGATAACTCAATTTAATTGTTCATTTAGGTTTGATTAGGTTTTTTATCAATTAAATTAATAGACTTAATTTAATTGTTTATTTGGGTTAAATTAGGGTTGCTATCAAATTAAATTAATAACTTAATTTAATTGTTGGATTGGGTGGATTTTCTTTTAACTTAGGTTTTGGTTTTGCCAATTAAATTAATAACTTAATTTAATTGGTCATGTAGGTTTTTATTTAGGGTTTTGAAATACTGAATTTATATTATGTAGTTTTGTTATTTAATTGGTTTTTCATAATAGTTACCTTATTGTTTTGTTTAAGAAATAGGGTTTTGGAATTTAGGGATTCTATGGTTTTTAAATAAGGGATATAAGGGATTCTTAAGGATTTAAGCTTTTGGGATAAAGCTCTTGACATCCGAGAGCATAAATAATGGATTAGGGGATAGAACTCTTGATATCCGATAGTATAAATAAATGGATTAAGGGATAGAACTCTTGATATCCGAGAGTATAAATAAAGGGATTAAGGGATAGAACTCTCCGTCCGAAAGTATAAACAATGGACAGGGGATATAATTCCTTATCTAGGAGTATAAATATTAGATTAAGGGATAGAACTCCTTAACTAGGAGTATAAATATTAGATCAAGGGATTGAACTCTTTATCCAAGAGTATAAATAGTGGATTGGGTTTAGGATTAGGAATAGGATTAGGGGGTAGGAATAGGGGAGGTGAACTACGGTTACTCTGATCCTTCAAAAATGAAGGTACGTAGGCATAGGGTTGTAAACCTTAGCGAGTACAATAATAAAAAACTTAGGTTTCTTTTGTAAATAAATCATTTAGACAAACAAACAAGCATACCCTAAAATCTAAGGAGGATCCCATTGAGTACAATGGAGTGAGGGGTGCCTAACACCTTCCCTTCAGTTAACCGACTCCCAAACTGTAGGAATCTCTGCCCTTGGGATTAAGGATTTTTAGGTTTATCATTATTTTCCTTAAAAAATATGGTGGCGACTCGAAATTTTTAGCCGGCCGCGACAGAGAGCATGTCCTGGTCAAAAAACAAAGATACAGTTGACTTTTCCTGCGAAACCCTAATTGTGGTTCTGATGAAATTGAAACTTGTTGCTCAAGCTTCTTGGATCAATCCATTGTTGCAAATGGATCAATGTGGTGTGTTAGAGACCCTCAAATCCTCCTTTGAGGTCTTGGCTCATGTTTTGTCCAGAAAGTCAACTTAGGGGTGAATTAGGTCAAGAAGCCCTAATTCCTGATTTTTGGTGAATGAATCCCCTAAGGCTAAATTGACTTGATGATTGGGTTTATGATGTCCCTTAGAGCATCATAGGTTATGCTTTAAAGCATTGGCTCATGCCCAAAGGAAAAATTCCATCTGGAGGCCATGGTCGACCAAACCCTAATTTGGTGACATCGGCGATCTTAAGGCTTGATCCACCTAGAAGGGAGAAGCCTTATGCTTAATCCTTGAAGTGGGAGTCCTCTTGATCCTTTGTGGATGTTTGAGAGGCTAGACAAGTTAAAGATCATGTCATTTCTTGATTGACCCTTTGTCTAAGAGCTCAGGGAGGGCTTGAAACCCTAATCTTTGATAGTAGTGAATGCTCACCCATCTTTGGGGAGACTGATGAGGTATGATGGTTTACCCATATTGTGATGATGATTTGCCCAATGATGGGAAATCTTAGTGGTCAAAATTTGGAGTATGACAGATGCCCCTATTTAATCTTCTTGGGCCCGAAGGTGTGAATGACAAAGGTATTCGGGCATTCGGGGTGCAAGAGGATTAAATATCGGAATACCCGAAACTTTTATGGTGGTTATGAATGGTAGTTTGCTCATCCATCTTCTTTTGCTAAGCAATGATGCTTAGAAAAGGTAAACTTCCCCTCGATCCTGGTCTTCAACCAAGGAACTGGTCTCAGTTTCTTTTGTAAACTTCCCCTTGATCCTGGTTTCCTACCAAGGAACTGGTCTTAGTTTCTTATGTAAACTTCCCCTCGGTCCCGGTTTCCTACCAAGGAACTGGTCTTAGTTTCTGATGTAAAGTTCCCCTCGATCCCGGTTTCCTACCAAGGAACTGGTCTCAGTTTCTGAATTAAACTTCCCCTCGATCCTGGTTTCCTACCAAGGAACTGGTCTAAGTTTCTGAAATAAACTTTCTTGACAAGGGACGTTATTCATAGTGGTTTTCATCAAACTTCTCGCCGAATTTTCCTAGGGAGACGCCATTTGATGGAAAAAGTTTTGATGTCAGACTTGTTGGGGAACCCAGTCGCCTGAGTTGTAGAGGTGTACAAACTTCTCTGTTGGAGACGCCATTTGTTGATTCTACTGGGGAAAACGAGTCTCTTGAGAGACTGCTTTTGTTTGGGGATATTACATCATACTTTTCTCGAGAACTTCTCAGAGAAATGCCATATGATGTACCCCAATTTTGAGGTGCCGATGACTTTGTTGACATTGACATTCTGGAGAGAAGGACCAATGTGTTGCTGAAAGTCTTTAGTTGCGAGGCTTTCTTTAGGGATTTTCCTTAATCCGGGAAAGCAAAGATATCATCTTCCATGGTGAAGAGTGATGCTGGTTGAGGGTTCTCTGGTTTTTTCAGAGGTTCAAGTTATCAAAGTGATCAAGGGCCGACTTTATCCCAGAAATAAACTGGAGGAGAGAGGTAGTTCAGATGCAACACTTCTTGACGAGGAAATAACTGACAACTCGATTGAGAGTTCTGTTATCACTAGGGGATAAGACCGGCCAGAGTGATAGTGATGCAACATGAATATGAACGCAAGTCAATAATGCATGATGTATGTATGTTTATGCTGACAAAACTGACGCGACATACAGACTGATAGATGAACATAACTGGATACTCGGCCACCGCTGGGGACGAAGAGGTACCACTAGTTCACGATAGCAATTCCACCTTGCTTAGGAGAGATAGTCCATGCAGGGAAAATCGTTGGTCGGGCTTAGGAGATAAGAACTCTGCCGAGGGTGTCAGATGAAACAATGGTCTCTGACACAGTTGATCCTTCATTCAGGTGCACTGGTTTAGAAGGAGTACTTTGATTCTGCACTTTGAAGCTTAACCGCCTTTGGGAGAAGCCATCGATATTCTTTCAATGTTCAACAGTCAAAACAAATTGCCATCTTTATTTTAAGCGGAAAAATTTTACAAGAAAATTTATTTTTTTTGTTTTATTTCAAGAATCGCTGATCATGTTAAAATGTCGTCCTGTAAAGCTAAAACAAATAAGAATTGCAAATAAAAGCACAAGGGCTCAAATTGTATTGATAGGATGGAAATCAGCTAAACTAACGAGTCCAAAGAGTATTTACAAAGTTATAAAATGGTAATTTACAGGGAAAAGAGCTATGTTGAAACATAACGACCACTATCCTTCTACCAACTTTGAATTCTGGGCATCCTGAGCTTCCGTCGAAGATGACCTTGACTGGAGTTTTCTGATGGATGGTGTAACTGCTGTCGAGGGACTTGCCCCTTTGTCGAACGTAGTTACTTGCCATTATCCCTAATTTTTGCCTGGGTTGTACTGTGATGTTTCCAATCCACCGGGATGATTTTTGATCATGTCTCTAATTTTTGCCTGGACCGCCCTTTTGGGTTTTCAATCCACCAAGACGTTTTTTTTTTTTAATTTTTTTATTTAGGCGAAGTATTTCTTGACTACATCAACATTTATGGGGTAGGAAAATTCCTCTCCGTTCATGGTTGCGAGTCTCAAGGCGTCGCCTGAGAAAGCTTTCTTGACCACATAGGGGCTGTCACAATTCGGAGTCCACTTGCCCTGAGAATCAGTGAGAAATGAATGTATCTTCTTGAGCACAAGGTCTCCTTTCCTGGAGACGCGAGGTCAGACCTTTTTGTCGAACGCCTTCTTTGTAATACCCCGTATTAATTAAATTCCTAATTGGATATCAGATGAGATCAGATGAGTATCTATGTGCTCTATCTTGGGTAAATTGGATTTATGGAATCCTCTAAGTACTTTAAGTATTGACATTTGGGATCGATAAAGCAACTAATGAACTCGGAGGAGATCAATTATTTTATTAAAGGGGCAGATTAATATTTATTATTCTGAGAAAGTAATTTCATGGTAACTCTAATAATTGATCAATTGGGTTGAGATGACAAAATATCAATTGGAGATATTTTACCCTGTTGGATTATAGTATATAATATTGGTTTATATATATATATATATATATATATATATATATATATATATATATATATATATATATATATATATATATATATATATATATATATATATATGTGTTAAGAAAGAAAGAAAAGATAGTAAGAAGAAGAAGAAAAGAAGGAAAAGAGAAAGAAAGAGGAAATGAGAGAAAGGAGAAAAGAAAAGCTTGGAAGAAGAAGGAGAAGCTTGGATTCATCATCTCATATTCTTCAATCTCCTCTTCGTTTATCAGGTGGGTTCTAGATAGAAACTTAGAGTAAAATTTCTTGAGGTTTATGAGTTATATTAGGTTTTAAGAAAATGGATGTTTTGGAAAATAAAGAAATCTAACGGTTGAAATGTGTTGTAAATTGTGTAGCATGATTACAATACGTGTAGAATCATCTATTGAGATTGTTATGAAGTTTTTGAATGGTTTGGATTTGGTACGAAAATATTAGGTTTTGTGTAGAAATTATGCATTGATGTTGGAAATCATGTTTTATGAAGTTTGATGGATAAATCATGATAGAAACATGAAAATATACCTCTTTTGGCTGTTGGGTATGGAGTGGAGAATGTATTGGGGGATTGGTTTTTTTGCTGTTAAAAGGGGAATTTTTCTGGAAATCGCAGTGCGCGCTTAGCGCGCAGACGCCCGCTTAGCGCGGTCTGGAGAATTTCCAACCCTTCCAGGCCGAGAGTTGCGCGCTTAGCGCGTGGTGGAGCCCGCTTAGCGCGACCTGGAACCAAAAATAAAATATTTTCAAAAATCCATATCTTTTGACTCGTCTATTCGATTTAAGAGTTCTTTATACCGTTGGGAAGCTATGGCGTGGGATTAATTATTTAGTGGGAAAATGAATGAAAATAATGTTATGTGATATGTTGAAATCCATAACTTTTGGATCGTAAATCCAATCGAGGCATAATTACAGCCGATGTAAAGCTGTGGAAATATCCTACGGGATGAAAGTGGAAGGTATTGTTTTTGATACCCGATTAAATGAATCGTAGGGAACCTGAAAGGGGTGTTTTATGTGATGAATCATTATGTGTGATTCTATTATACAATTGTTATATGCTTTTGTTTAACTTGTGATGGAATTATTATATGTAATTCAAAATGTACAATTGTAATATTTGTGATTATACCATGTCTATTTAATTGTAAATTGTGAATGAAAGAAATATGCATGTTTAAAATATGAATAAGGAAGAGTGAGGAAACTTTACCCCAAAAAAAATGGTATAATTCAAGGTTGTGAATAGAATTGTGATAGAAACTCTGGATGGCGATGCTCGTGCATTCATTGACGACTTCGGGCCTGGAGTCTAAAACCTAGATGAAAAGGCTCGGGCACCTGATGTAGGAAGATGCATCCGTGACGAGATTGGTCTAGGAGAGAGTGAAACACTAGTATGGAACGTGTGTGAACTATTGTGATTATGACAAAAGGCGAATGTGACCTTAAGGCATTGTGGCGTTGTGATTGTTGAATACAATCACGTTGTGTATGTGATCACGTAATCGTAACCATTTATCTTGAGGTGTAGTTTCATGAGACTCGGGCTCCTCCTCTGAAACGTATGCACAATTACTTGGCAGGTTTGATTCCCGCGTGTAGTACTAATGGAGCCTATATGGTAAAGAGACTTGTGATGGTTAACAGGCCATGAGAAGTGACGGTTCATGGTTAACAGGCCGATAATCACGAATCCATTTTGTATTCCAAGTAACTACAAGGATCCATAACTCGGGTCGACTTCTAGACGTAGAAGCGGACGGGAAAAGGGGATACCTTGGTACAGGTTATCGATTAGTGATATTTTAAGTTGATGAACTCATGACATGTTTCCATATAGTGTGAGATTGTAAGATTATGAGATTGTGAACTCAAAGTCTTTTCCCTTCCCCTTGACTTGAGTTAGGAATGGTAGAACCTTTTAAAGCCGAGAGAATCCATAAGATAGGGAACTCACTGAGATTTGATGTAACTCACCCCACTATAGTTGCTTTATTTCAGGTGTGGTTTGCAAGTTTGGATTACAAGTGGAGCTATGCTTAAATGTTTCAAGAGAAGCTTAGTTAAGCTTATTCCGCTGTGTATTGTTATTTGTTGTATACAATTGAAGATATTGTATATTGATCTTAGTTTTATATTTTTTTTGGCTATTTTCCATATCTTGAGCCATAGTTTGTATTATTCTAGGTATATATTATACAGGGTGTTACATTATTCATTCTTTGTTGATACAACTGACCGTGGCATATTTCCGTGATTCGCTTTTCTTCGATCAGATTCAGTTCATTGTGCCGACTTTGACACCATTCAGCTTCTGTAAGCTTAGCTTCCATCAATACCCGGATTGATGGGATCTCTACTTCGATGGGGAGCACTGCTTCCATGCCATATACTAGAGAGAAAGGGGTTGCCCCATGGGGTAATGAAGGAAGTTTTCTGCATGTCTTTCGGCGCCATTTTGATTTAATTATAGCCCGAGAATCCATCCATGAAGGAGAAGACTTTGAACTTTGTTGTACTGTCTACCAGCATGTCAATGTGTGGTAAGGGAAAGTCGTCCTTTGGATTTGCCTTGTTTAGATCTCTGTAATCTACACACATTCTGACCTTTCCGTCCTTTTTCGGAACTGGTACTATGTTGGCTAACCATTGAGGATATTCTTATGTGGCGAGGAAACCCGCGTCAATCTGTTTCTGTACCTCCTCTTTGATTTTGACAGCCATGTCTGGGTGAGTCCGTCTCAACCTTTATTTTACCGGCAGACATTCCGATCTTAATGGTAGATGGTGTTCCACGATGGTGGTATCAAACCCTGGCATATCCTGATAGGGCCAAGCGAATATATCGGGAAACTCTTTGAGAAGTTTCGTCAAACTTTCTTTGACAGTTGGACTGAGCAGTGCCCCAATCTTGACTTCTTTTCTCTCTTCTTCCGATCCTAAGTTGACTGTTTCCAGCAACTCTTTGTGAGGCTCAATGGACCTTTCCTCTTGTCTGAGTAGTCGGGAGATCTCCTATGGAATTTCGTCGTCATTTTCTTCTTCAGCCTCAAATACCGGGAACTCAAAGTTGGGAGAAGGCATCAGATCGTATGTTTCAACGGGGTTTAAAACAAGCAATCTGCATGACGTGATGATTTGTGTTTAGAAGAGATAGAGAGAATGCAAGAGTGTGTGCAGTGTATATTTTGGAAAACTGCTTGTTTTTATTATTGAGTTGTTTTTTAGGATTACCATTTTCTGAAAAACGAAAAGAGAAAACAGCAATTAATGCGGAAATTACAGAACGACGTTATTTTATTAATGAACAAGTCAATTCTTGAAACTACAATCCTATAAAACAAAACTCTGTCGCTTTGGGCGAAGCGAAGAGGGGAATTTACAGAAAGTGAGCCCTATCAAAACATCCGTTTCACCTGGGCAAGTTGAAAGGTTAAAGTACAGATGGCAATTACTTAGACTTATGAACAATCTTCGAAACATCGACAGTGACCCATTGGCGGCGAACTCCTCGATGAATCACAAAGTCTGGTACCTTCCTTGATTTGTCTTCAGAAATGACGCTGATTTCTGGCGGAGCAGGATCATTAGAATCTGTCTCCCAGGCAGAGTTTTCATAGGAGGATTCCTCAGTTGTATTTTGCGTAGTATTTGTACTCTCAGCTGTGTCTCCCCATCCAGTTGGATGGATGTCTTCGAGCCTGATACGAGAGCTTTCAGGAGCGGTGTACTTGACCATGAAGTCAAATTTTCCACTCGGTTGTCCCAAGGTGTCCCATACTTCTTTGGAACTGGAGGAGTCATCCCTCTCGATGACATTGACCTTGGGAAAAGCATAATTGATGAATTCTAGTCCGGCAAACTTTGCCAATTCATCATCATACTAGATAAGTTCGGAATGACCTGAGTGATGATCCCATGACATGGCGGGGACACAGGTATTCTGTTAAATGATGCTCAGCTGATTTTCATTGTTCGGCTGATTTTCTTGCCCCAAGTCTCCGGGATGCGGCTGCCAGATAGGCAAGCCATCCATCGGGCCATAGTAGTCGTGGTCAAAGTTGTATTTCATTGGAGTGTCTTCCTCTAATGAATTTGGCGGAGCACGGCATCCTTCAAGATCACAATCTCCGTATATCATTTCGACATCTAACCTTGGTATAAATCTCGGACTCTGTGCGGGATACCAAAAGGGAGTCTGCATTTCGCCCTGAGACGTATAACCGTCCTCGTTGAGATAGGACTTCCATTCTTCCTCCGTATCAGAGGAACCATCTTTATTGATGGTATGCACGTCTTGAGTCACTGGTTGAAGGAAACCTCCACTGTGGAAGAAGTTATGAATGGGATGAAAACTTTTATTATTCGCAGCCGTCTGAGTACAGGTTGAGGAAAAGCCAAGACCTTTCTTTTTCTTATTGTCAGTAGGAATGAGAAGTTGTTCCCATCCTGTTGTATTGGTATTCTCGACCGCTTTGATAGCATCTTTGTATGAGGAAATCGTGGTTCCTTTCTCTAATTGATTCTCATTGCTCACCGTAAGCGCTTGGAACTGAGTCCCAACAACCTCCTCGGGTTCTACACAAGTAGATGATGATAAGTTACTTACGAGCAAGGCTTGTTCTCCACAGACTGTTACGAGTTGGCCGTTCTGGATGAACTTTAGCTTTTGGTGGAGGGTCGAAGTGACCGCCCCAGCCTGATGTATCCGAGGTCTTCCTAATAAACAATTGTACGTTGCCCGGATGTCCATGACCTGGAAAGTGACTTGGAAAGTGTGAGGACCCATAGTTATGGGAAGGTCGACTTCGCCGATAACCGTTTTTCTGGATCCGTCAAATGCTTTGACGACGACCTCGCTGGTTCTCATTGGAGGTCCTTTGAATGATAATTGCATCAAAGTGGATTTCGGCATAACATTCAGGGCTGACCCTGTGTCTACCAGTATGCTGGCTAAAGCATCGTCCTGGCAGTTGACCGTAATGTTGAGTGCAATGTTATGACGGCGACCTTCTTCAGGTAATTCCTCATCACTAAATCCCAAGTTATTGCAGGAAGTGATGTTAGAGACAATGCTATCGAATTTTCTGATTGTTACATCCTGTTCTACAAAGGCTTGCTCCAAGACTTTCTGTAGAGCCTCCCTGTGCGCTTCTAAACTAAGTAACAGTGATAATACCGAGATCTTTGAAGGAGTTTGTAACAGCTGATCAACAATGTTGTATTCACTCCTTTTGATGAGCTTCAGCATCTCATCATTGTTTTTTGAAAGGTCGGGATTACTGGATTGGCCGACTGGTGGATTGGAAACTTTTGTCTGAGGTTCCTTTTCTTTACTGGGTTCTCCAACTCCTCTGTTGAAGATTCTACCACTTCGTGTTACTCGACTGATGTCTGCAATATTCACGACGGAGGGTAACGGAATTTCCTTTCCATTATCAATTGTTGTTGCACCGTATTTTTAAGGGATAACCTTAGTTGATTCATACGGTAGCGGTCCTGGTAGAAAGATGACTATGGGAGCCTTCTGATTTTTCTGACCATTGTAAGTAATTTCAATCAGTTCCTGGTTAAGAACTTTCAATTCATCAAGTAGAGGGATGATGGCGCAAACATCCTTGGTCCTCTTATGATCAGAGATTACGACAACGTCCTTGATTTGATCAACGAAGTAGTTAACTGATCCAGAACTTGACCATGGTTGAATCTCTTTGCGGTCCAACTGACTTTGAAGGGCTGCTCGCACGAGGTAGCATCCTTGATTATCCACTGAGTAAACTCCACACCGCTCATAGTTATGTAGTGGTACCTGGCCACGTCCGCTTTGAATACAGTGTAACCTTACTAGGTCTGTTTCCATCGACCGAACATCCTGACTTTGATATCTAGTAGGATTCCCATTAGTGATACTAACTTGTTGGGTGTCTTCATCCATATAGATTGGAAGCCACCAGTGGTTCAACAAGTGCTGAAGTGTTTCCTGGACAAGGGCACAGCCCTGATCGTCTTCGCAACCCGCTTTACAGCCCTAATAATCATGTGATACCAGGAACCCGAGCCGGACCTGTTTAGCATGTAACTCCACCAGGCTGGTATTCATCAAGCGAATATCGAAGATTTGAATCATGTTGATTTGATCATGATTCCAATCATGGTAGTCTTGAATCTATCCAAGACCCATCTGACGCTGGAGGGCCTCTTGTACAAAAGAGCATCCTTGTTTGTTTACCGAGCAAGTCAGGCAGGAATTATAATCGTGACGTGGCAGATTATGATACTGGCTTTGCGTTGAGTGCATTGCCACCAGGTTAACATTCATTGCACGGATATCGTGGTTTTGAATGATGTTGGAATTCGTATAAACCATGTTAACTCCACGAACTCGATGCTCTTGGATCCATCCGAGATCCATCTGTTCCTGTAGAGCTTATTGCACCACAAAACATCCTTGATTGCTTTTAGAGCAGATATCACACTGGTGATAATTATGAGGTGGCACATGGCCATATCCACTCTGTCTACAATGCATCTTGGCTAAATTGGCCCTTAACAAGAGTACATCGCGAATTTGATAGGTGTCGTTAGACTCTCCTACTATCAAATTGACTGTAGCCTTCTCGTGTTGAGGCAGCGGGTTTGTGAGAACATTCGGATTCGTATCTTTGAAAGATAAGACCCCGCTCCTGACAAGCTTTTCCACGTCGTATTTGAAACAGAGACAGTTTTCTATGTTATGCCCTGGTCCTCCTTGATGGTAAGGGCAAGTCTGATCCACCTTAAACCAAAAAGGCGAATTTTCCAGTACTGTAAGAGGAGACTTAGTCTGGACATGCCCCTTGGCTAGTAGTAAGGAAAATAGTTATGCGTACGATACAGATATAGGATCAAATCCTGGTGGCCGCGTTGTACGATTGTTATTGTATTGAGGACGAGTTTGCTGAAGAGGCTGTTGTGTCCTTTGCTGAAATTGCTGCGACTGCGGTTGGCTTTGAGCAACCTGAGGTTAATACGTAGAAACAGGCGCAGGGTTGATAGCAGGTGTTACCGCCGCTACTGGTTGGTAGCGTCGCCTTTGCTTTCCGAGAGAGATATTCCCAATATCCTGCTCTTTTATCTTAGGGAGACCACTACTATATCGTTTTGTACTACTTGATGATCCAGCGTCTTTAACTAAACGTCCTTCTCGGACGGCTTCCTCAAGACGAACTCCCATGCCCACCATCTCAGTGAAGTCATCGGGCGCACTGGCAAGCATTCTGTCGTAGTAAAATGAGCTCAAGGTCTTTAAGAAAATCTTTGTCATCTCTTTTTCCTCAAGAGGTGGACAAATTTGAGTGGCAATCTCACGCCATCTCTGAGCGTACTCCTTAAAGGTTTCCTTATCCTTTTACGACATTGATCTGAGTTGATCTCTGACTGGTGCCATGTCCAAATTGTATTTATATTGTTAGATGAAGGCAGTGCCAAGATCTCTGAAAGTGTTAATCGTAGTGCGGTTTAAACCCATGTAACATTTTAATGTGGCACCGGTTAAACTATCCTGAAAGCAGTGAATCAGTAGATCCTGGTTCTCTGTCTGAGCTGACATTCACCGAGCATACATCACCAAATGGCTTTGAGGGCAAGAGTTACCCTTGTACTTTTCAAAATCGGGTACTTGGAATTTGTGTGGGACTTTCATATTAGGGACCAAGCAAAGGTCCGCGACGTCCTTTCCAAATAGATCCTGACCGCGAATGGCTTGCAGTTCTTTCTGCATTTCCAGGAACTGCTCCTGGAATTCATCCATTCTATCGAACATACTTTCTTTTCCACCAGAAGGTATCTGTGGAATCTGTCTTTCCGGGACAGTGTGCACCACAGGGGGTGCTACCGTTACTACGACATTGAATCTTCGCGTTTCTCGAAGTTTGTAACCTTCAGGAGTCCTCATTATGCCTTTGGCATCCTCGCTTTCCCGAAGTTTGTAACCTTCAGGCCCATCAGCTTCTGCTATGATTCCCTGATCTTCAGTGATCGGCAGAACATATCCTTCCGGGATATAGTTAACAGGCATACCCCAGGGACGATCTTTCGGCATTTGATACCTAGGATCATACTTCTCCACTATGGGCGTTGAGGTGATCTCTGAGATCACAGTTCTTTGTAGCTAAGCTTCTGCCATGGCTTGCATGTCGTTACGAAGCTTTCTCATATCCTCTCTCAGAGCGTTGATCTCTTCTTTCAATTCTCTGTTCTCTTCCTCGAGATCATCCATCTTTTTCTGACGATTGGCCCCAGTATTGTACGAATGAGACAGTTTGACTCTTGAACCGAGACACAAACGTGAGATTCGTAGGTAAGAAGAATATGTGGCGTGAGAATGATGAATGCAATGATTATATTAATTGTTTTTTTTGTTTGATCAAAATAAACTTCGACAATTAGATTGCAAATATCAAACAGTGGGGACACCCCGTTTTATTGAATTCAAAGGATTGCGGAAATGGAAATACAGTAAATTACAAGGTGCGGAAACAGAAACCTAAGCTAATGGGTCCCGAGTCCTCTCTGAGGAGAACTCGGGTGCTGATTCTGGTACTTTCCTTTTCTTGGACCGGGGCTCTTGGGCCGTTGTCGGGTTGTCATTCCTTTGCCAGGTGAAAGGAGCGAGCAAATTCCTTTGGTCATCCTGATTTTCTTCAACATGTTGCTCCAAAATCTCAATTAGAGCATCCTTATCTTTCAGCAGTTGAAGTATTTTGGTAAACTCCACATTGAGAATGCGGTACTTGTTCTTCCAAGACCTCCTCTCTTGTTGAACTTTGTTGAGAGTAACCTGAAGTTTTTCCGTTTCAGTCATGAAGTACATGACAGATTCCCTTGGCGGAAGAACTCCGTGACGAGGATAAGGCATCTTTAGCTTGAGAGCTCTAGTTTGTACCCAGTGGAGATAAGGCTCCACCGAGACATAGTCCGATTTTCCTAGAGACTCTCGTCCTTTCTTATGAACATGTTTCCAAGCGTGCATTATTTCCATCTTTAGTGCCCTGTAATTTTCTCCTTCCTTGAAGAAAAGACCTTCCAGATGAGCATTACGCGGGACATGCCTCATCGGGTATCCAAATTGACGACGAACTAAGACTGGATGGTAATTACTTCCTCCCTTAGTTCCTATGAGGGGTACGTTGGGGAAGTTTCCACAACAGTCAATGATTCTGGTCCCATCATAAATCCTATTGTACAATCTATATCAGAGTTGGTAAGAGACATGATTTTCTGCGACCAACGTAAGACACTCTTATGATCCCAAAAAGCGGCAGACTTAGGCAAATGGGAGATAAACCATTTATATAGCAGGGGTACACAGCATGTGATCATTCCTCCGCTGTATAAATTCCTTAAGTGTACAGAATGATACGCATCTGCGAGTAAGGTCGGTACGGCGTTTCTAATGAAAAAAACCTTAATGGTGTTGATATCGACGAAGTTATCAATGTTGGGAAACAAAAATAACCCATAGGTGAGCAAAACAAAAATGCTTTCAAAAGCAGTCATGTTCCCTATACTAGCAAAGTATAGAGCTTTCTTTACCAGAAACTTAGCTGGTAAACCTGGGATTCCTCCCTTGGTGGTCATGTGAGTCTTGACTTCTGACTCATCCAAATAGATTGCTCTTGCAATGATTTGATCCTTTGGAATTTCTTCCAGTCCAGAAAAGGGAGCTTGATCAGTAATGGGTAGATTAATCAGATGAGAATACTCCTCCAGCGTTGGTGCGAGCTGGTAATCCGGGAATGTGAAACAGTGATAGTCCGGATCGTAAAACTGAATGAGTGCCTCCAGGATTCCCTCAATTACATGGACCCTTAACAGAGGTAGCAGACCTCCGTACTTGGCTCTAAAAGCGTCAGGGTTAGTGATCATCCTCCCTAATCCTCTCAAATCCCCTAGTTTTGGAACCTTGAAGGTATACTTGTGAGTTTTTCGTCTACCGAAATCCATGAGCGCAATCCTTTTCTCTCTGACATTTGCAATCATTGTCTTAGTTTAATTTGAAAAAGAGAGACTAGAAGAGAAATTTTTTTGCTTAATGTTTTTTTTTTAAATGAATGCATGAATACAACACACAAAAACATAGAAAAAACATGGGGTTAAAGGGTCGGTGTCATGAAGTCAAGGCTCTACCCATCCCAAAGGTTTATACTAGTGATTTTTGTATCTATCTCTCAAAATCATTGATTCTTGTCGAGATAACATCAGCGGGCCGAGAACCGTGCTACGTGATGTATTTCGAAGAATCTCAGAAGAGGGTAGTATCGCGTGATAACTATTTCCGATAGCTTCCGCACTACTGAAAGAGGTTTTTCCTAGGTGTATACTCAATCTTTCCACATGCGGCATCACACGCATTCCCATTAGCAGAAAAATAAACACAGATATCAATTAGGAAAAGCAGTATATATATATTTGTCCTAATGTCCTAGACATTTTAAGAGCTATGAATCCTATGATCCTAACAGAAAATGGCTCCCCAACGGAGTCACCATTCTGTGGTACCTCCCCAACTTAAAGGTTTTTGACCTAAGATCCTAGTGAGGGCCGATTCTAGCAATAATGACATTCCCCGATGGAACCGTCTTTCGGTGATACCTTGTGAACCCAAGGACTCGTCCTAAGAGAAAGTTTTAACCAGAAAGATAAGAGAGACAAGATTCCTTTGTTTGGCCCCACGGTGGGCGCCATTTTTCTGTGGCGGCCACTGCCATGAAAATGACTTGTCCAAGGTTTTCACCTTAAATTGTAAGAAAGAAAGTTGAGAAGGCCCCACGGTGGGCGCCATTTTTCTGTGGCGGCCACCGCCATGAAAATGACTTGTCCAAGGTTTTCACCTTAAATTGTAAGAAAGAAAGATGAGAAGGCCCCACGGTGGGCGCCATTTTTCTGTAGCGAGCGATTTTGGACGTGGTTCTTAAGCACTGTCGCTCTGGGGTACTACAGGTCTATTCATTTTTTATCCTATTGAAGCTGATGAAGGAAGGGAAATAGATGTCTCCAACTAACCCTGCGTGCAAACTAAGGTTAAACAGTCAAAACTGTTGGTTTACAGATACGATCAATGTGGGGGGGCCTCTCTCTGCTTATTTTATTTAGAACGAAATACCGGGACTGTTCATGGAGAATTTTTTGGGATATTGCGCTAGATTGGCTAGAGGTAGGGGACTTTGGGGTTTTTTGATTAGTGTGCTCGCTAAGAATTACTTTAACTGGGATATGTGAATCCAGCAATGCTATAATTTCCTTTATAGGGGATTTTCAACCTGAAGGAGAAGACTTTAACTCAGTTTAGAGCAATGCCATCTTTCCTTAGGAATTTCTCATGCTAAAAGAGGGACAGTGGCGTGGATGTAAATAATCAAGAGACTTACCGCTTACAGCAATTAGACGAGGGAAAAGGAGTTGTTGATTTTTGTATACTGTGAGCAAGGCACAGATTTTGATGCTAAAAGGTTGATTGTCTCAACCGGGGTTTTCCTTATACGAAGCCTAAGAGTAGGCTATTGACCCAACAAGAGGATGTTTTTGTGTCTCGTACGAAGCCCGATATAGAGGCTAAAAGGGTTGACTCGACAACAGAGTGTTTTTATATGTGTCTTGTACGAAGCCCAAGACGGAGGCTAAAAGGGTTTGACTCAACAAGAGAGTCTTTTATATGTGTCTTGTACGAAGCCCAAGACGGAGGCTAAAAGGGTTTGACTCAACAAGAGAGTCTTTTATATGTGTCTTGTACGAAGCCCAAGACAGAGGCTAAAAGGGTTTGACTCAACAAGAGAGTCTTTTATACTCACCAAGAGAGTGATTTTTATCTCGTACGAAGCCCGAAATAGAGGCTGACAATGTTTGACTCAATAAGAGAGTCTTTTATACTCAACAAGAGAGTGTTTTGTATCTCGTACAAAGCCCGAGATGAAGGTTAAAAGAGGATTGACTCAACAAGAGAGTCTTTTATACTCAACAAGAGAGTGGATTTTATATCTCGTACGAAGCCCGAGATGGAGGCTGCAAAGGTTTGCTCTGCTGGGGAGAATCATTGTACAAAGCCCAAGAGGAGGCTAGGGTTACTGTTTCAGTTGAATGACAGATCCAGTATGTTGGTTAAAAGAGAAAATCAGTTCTTATATGGGTAATGTTGTACTCATGGATTTGATCTGAGGACCGGGATTACTTCATGTTCTTTAAGGAAACAGGGAATCCGAAGGGTATTAAGACTGCCCAAGTCTACGGGTGTTTTTTCCTATTTTCGAAAGGAACTTGAGAATGTCTTCGAGACTCAAGGAGATTAGACTGTCTAAGTCTAGAGTTTTATTTTTTTGTACTATGCTTAAGAGAGATCAAGAGATAGTATGTTCGCCGTAGGAAGATCTAGACTCTTTGAAAGACTGTTCTAGTAAGATGACTAATTTCTGTTCCTATACCTTTAAGAGGTCGTCGGGACAATTTGTACGAAGCCCAAGAGGAGGCGAGAAAAACGTTTAAGAAGCCGAAGGGACAATTTGTATGAAGCCCAAGAGGAGGCTATCTTCCCGGAGGAAGAATCATTATACGAAGCCTAAGAGGAGGCTGTGAAAACTTCTAAGAAGCCGACGGGTCCTTGTACAACGCCCAAGAGGAGGCGGGGATGCTTTTAGGAAGCCTGTGGGTCCTTGCACTAAGCCCAAGATGAGGCTGATGAATAGTTCCAAAAGGGGTTTCACTTGGAACATTGGCCTTCTGTATATGAACTGTTCAAGGGGGAGATTTCTTAGATCTAGTTATTTAAAATTATTGTAAAAGAAAATTCTCATGGTTTAGGTTATGTTGAAATATCCGGGAGAACGTCGGATGTAAGGAGACGAGGTTTTGTCTAGTTCTAGACGTAGTTGTCAGGGAAACTTTAAATATCTATACTACTATTACACAGTCGATATGAGTTTATGAAAAAAGACTTACAGTGAAACAGCCCCACAATACAATTATATACATATGAAAGCGGTAAATGAAAGCGGGTAAACACTTACTCGGTTGTAGAGCTTCCATGTTGTTTGGTTAGTTTGTTCAACAAAGAAAGCTTTGATAACAATATTATATTCAAAATCAAAGGAGAAAGTGCTTTTGAAAGGAAAATTGGGGCTTACAGCTCAAGGAGAGGCCCAGGGTTTAATCAGTGATTGCACTGTTGTTTTGAATTTGTACAGGAACTTATACAAGTGACTGAGGCCCAAGAAAGGTTTTATGTACAAAGGGGATGGGTCTTACACTCTCTCAAGAGGCCCAAAAATGATTGAAAGAAAAAGAATGGGGCTTATAACACGAAGGTAGGCCCAGATGATTTGTTTTTTTGAACTGGCGATCGCGCCGATCTTTTCTTTTAACACAGAGGAACTTATACAATATCTGACGCCCAAAAATTGTTTTGGTTATAAGGGGATTGGGTCTTACACTCAATTAGAGGCCCAAAATGATTTTGAATGGGTCTTATAGCTCGAGGAGAGGCCCAGATGGTTTGTTTTAAACGGGCGATGATCGCGCCAAACTTTTGAAATACAACGGGACTTATACAACATTTGAGGCCCAAAATAGGTTTGTATTTACAAAGGATTGAGTCTTACACTCTATTAGAGGCCCAAAGTGTTTTTTAAAAGGTTTGATGAGGGTTGAATTAATCAAACCCCTAATTTGTTTCCAATATGTATTTTAATTGAATAAAAAATTCAATCAAAATGATCAAAATTGTTTAATATGTGGAAAACAAATTATGATCTTGGATTAATGTTTCAAAAATCATGTTTTGACCTACAAAATGATTAGAAATTATAAAAGTTTGCAAAATCAAGAAGGAAAAAATATTTTAAATGTCAAAAACAATTAAAATATTAATTCTTGGCAAAAATATCAATTATATGAAATAAATAATATTTTTGGGATTTTTTGGTAAAATAAAATATTTTAACATTTTTGTGAATTATTAAAAAAAGAATCAACTCAAAATCATTAAAACTCAGAGAGAAATTAATTTTTGAATCAATTAAATAAAATAACAAAATTCAAATATTCAAATGTTCAAAAATGGCGCCAAGAACATGGCAAGAACACGCGTCACCCTCTGTTTATGCAGATTTGCGTTTTCTATCCAATCTCACTGAATACTTGATTATATCATGCAATCTACATATCAATCTACACGTTTCAACCTCACTATCATGTCTATGGTCTTTAATTTCATTTATTTTAAGCATGGAATAAGAAATCAAAGAGAAACCTCAAGAACCCTAAATTATGCATGAAGGTTCAGAAATTCCACACACGATTCAAACAATGCAATTGATTGAGGTAAAACACTCTATGCATGATTATGAACATATGGCCAAATTATTGTGCAGCAAAAATTGCATGGATCATAGAGTTAGAAGAGCTCATGCTTACCTCTTGCAGCTGGTGATCGTGTTTTGTGTTAGAGGTGTTGCAGCTAGGTTCCAATGATCTGGATAGCTTCCCTAGGTGCCATGGAGTGTGTCTGGATGCTTGGAATGGATTGAAATGATCTGGAACTTGAGATGGTACCTCAACTGCAAATCTGTCAAAGGCTTGAGCAATTGGCTGGTGATTTTTTTATTTTGATGTTCCAGATGTTATGTGAGTGTTTGGATCATTTCTATATGATGTTTATGAGGTGTGTGTGTGTGTGTGTGATTGGTTTGATTGGAATTGCTCTCAAACTCAAAACCCGATGGTGACTTGCCTTAGAAGGTAAAATTGGAAGTGAGAAGGTGATTTTGAGGAAAACATCTGTTTGATGAGTTTGGTGTATCCAAACTGAGCACAAATGAGCTCTATTTATAATAGAGCAAGTTTGTTTTGCAAGCAATAGTGAATGACAACTACTGCAGAGGTTTGGCCAATGGTTGCACTTTGGAATCTCAAGTCTCCTCTAGCCATTGACTAGAGGTTAGAGCACTGAGCTGTGGTTCTCTAGTTGTTGGATCATTCTTGACTGAATTCTGTTGCAAATGTGTCAGTCCATGCCACCTTGGTGCATCCATTAAATGCTCCAATCCAAAATTGGAGTCTTGTCCCTCTTTTAGGGATTTCTAGGTTTGGCATGCTACTTCTTGTTCCAAAGACTTTGGAGGCTTGGATCAATGTTTATCCCCTTTAGATTTGATTCTCATATGTGTCCAAAGTTATGACAAGGCTTGGAATTATCTGATTTTGCCAAATCGAGCAAAAGTGCAAAATTCTGTCTAGCCTTGGCAGTTTTCAGCAAGGCATATTGCCATTGTCATATCTCATGGCTCAAGTGGAATTTGATGGAGTTCTTGGCCATTTTGGAAAGCCCTCATATAATAAAATAACTGTTTGATCATAATTGGTCTTGATACTTTTTGGATCCAAGTGAAAAATGCCCCTACATTTGGAAAAAAGTGATAAAATGTCACTTTGATCATTCCATAACTCAAAATCCATAATGAATTAGAATGAGGTGTAGTTGAAGCTTTTGTAGACGGCCATGCGTGCTACAAATCCAGCTTTGGATGGGAAAAAATGGCCTTGTGGTTTAGGAGTTATGATCCTCCAAAGTTGGTACCCTAGCCACTTTGTTCCATAACTTAGAAAATTTTCTAAGTATTTATGGTTACCCCTTTTTGTCAGATGAACTCCAAACTGTGCGATCCTATATGAAATAAAGTCCTTGACCTAAATCAAACTTGATGGATTGATTTCATAGGTGTCATAGGGTGTATTGGATCATGTCCTAGGGTTTGGGATCATGTCCTGGTCAAAAGTCAAAGATACAATTGACTTTTCCCGTGAAACCCTAACTGTGGTTCTGATGAAATTGAAACTTGTTGCTCAAGCTTCTTAGATCAATCCATTGTTGCAAATGGATCAATGTGGTGTGTTAGAGACCCTCAAATCCTCCTTTAAGGTCTTGGCTCATGTTTTGTCCCAAAAGTCAAATTAGGGGTGAATTATGTCAAGAAACCATAATTCCTGATTTTTGGTGAATGCATCCCCTGAGGCTAAATTGACTTGATGATTGGGTTTATGATGTCCCTTAGAGCATCATAGGTTATGCTTTGAAGCATTGGCTCATGCCCAGAGGAAAAATTCCATCTGGAGGCCCTGGTCGACCAAACCCTAATTTGGTGACATCGGCGATCTTAAGGCTTGATCCACCTAGAAGGGAGAAGCCCTGTGCTTAATCCTTGAAGTGGGAGTCCTCTTGATCCTTTGTGGATGTTTGAGAGGCTAGACAAGTTGAAGATCATGTCATTTCTTGATTGACCCTTTGTCTAAGAGCTCAGAGAGGGCTTGAAACCCTAATCTTTGATAGTAGTGAATGCTTACCCATCTTTGGGGAGACTGATGAGGTATGATGGTTTACCCATATTGTGATGATGATTTGCTCAATGATGGGAAATCTTAGTGGTCAAAATTTGGGGTATCACAGCGGGGTTTGGGTTGCGTTAGAGATAATCCTCCCAAACTTCGATTAGGGATGATTATCTGTTAGTTTCTGGATTCTAGAGATATATTTAAGAGCTAACAATCTTCAATAGGCGTTGAAGCTTAATGCCTCCATGCCTTGATTCGCGTGCGAGAGTATCGACGAGGGTAACACGGTTGTTCTCTTAACTTTGCGTTAGACATAACCTTTGTTGTGAGCGATGCTGGGTGATATTGAGGAGTATTGTAGGTGGAGTATAACTGGTCGGTAAGTTTAAGTTTGTGAGGAGTCGATTATGTGTATGCCGGATAAGTTTGTCTTGCTGAAGAATGAATTTGTTTTATGTTTTAATATTTACTTTTCTATTTTTTTGTTTTAAACCATTTTAATCCAAACTCATAAACGCGAGAGATTGTCGAACGACATTCTTTCCCCCGAACCGATGTCTGTGGACACAACATAAATCCCGGAGGGAATTCTTCCGAAAATAAAATATTTTTGCTGCTTGTCCTATTCTGCATCCAACAAAATGGCGTCGTTGCCTGGGATTGGTTTTGATATTGAATCGCATTGCGATAGTTTCTTTGATTTTGAGTTTTGTATATATCATATATATTGTCTGTTTCCATTATGTTTGTTCAAGTGTTGTATACATTTTGTTCCCGTAACGTTTGTTTAAGCGTTTGGTTAGGGCACTTGCTTTTAGTTTGCGCGGTGAGGCATCACTATGGCATGAAGGAAGGAAGTTACTAGCTAAGCATTGTAAAGGCGTCGAGCTTACGACGTAAAACAAGCATGGTGTATTATTTTCTTTTGTTGTTGTTTAGTTTAGGTAGTGTGGTGAGTATTCATTAAACAAGTTGTACTCGGATTTTTCGTAAACTTCTCAAATTTTCATTTTACAACTTGTTTAATGAATTTTCTACCGGTTTTTTAGTTTGTTTATATTAATGGTTTTCGCGTTTGTCAATGAGCTTGTTTTGAGTAGCTTGAGGAAATTGTGGTGATTTTCCTAGTTTGATCGTTTCAACTTGCGGATGTATGGTAATGATATTGTTAAGTTTTGTACACGTCCAAGGTATGTGTTTATCGCTTTCTAGAATTTAGCATATTCATGATACTTAGGCATTTTACAAACTTCTATGCCATTCATTCTTTTGTATACTTGTTCATATGTGAATCACTTTAGTTCCCACCCTTTTTATGAGGAAGTCTTCTATTGTTCATTTATGCACGGAGTAGCAACATTCTTGTTTTAACTGGATTGTATTATGCTTAATCTTTTGTTTGTGTTGATTATATGAAAGCATGAAAAGGATCAAGGCATTTTGTTTCATTTTGGGCAAAACTACCTAGCTAAATAGTCATTCATCTTGTGAGCGTGTGATCTTTCGTAACCCCTTTGAGCTTTTTGATCCATGTTTTATTTGAACTTAATGCTTGTCTATGAGTATTTAGTTCACTTATTTTTTAATGGATTTTGTTTTTACTTGAACCCTCAACTTTTTGTGTTGTCGTATGAATTTTTACCTTGCCTTAGAAAGTAGGGAGTATTCACATGATGATGTGGTTGAATTCATGTTGGGGAGAGAATGATTGTTTACTCATTGGTTGTTTTCTATGAGGATGAAAAAGAAAAGAAAAAAGAGAAAAATATGAAAAATAAAAGAAAAAAGAGAAAAAGAAAGAAGCAGAAAATCCTTGAAAAAGGAAACAAAAAGAGTTCAAATAATTGTGCTAAATAAGTATTGTGTTTTGTGTAACACTTGGGATTTTGGAAGAAGTTTGATTGAAATTTTGGTGTTTGAAGCTTTGTGAGTTGATCACTCCCTTAGGTTTAAGCAAGTTTTTGTTTCAATTACCTTTAGAAATTGCCCCTTGTTTGTTTACCCGACCACGCTACAACCTTCAAAGTCCTTGTGATTCTTGCTTTTATGTTTTCAATATGATTTTTGGATGGTTGCATAATTTAGTCTTTTGTTTGCAAGATTGTTGTGTGAGTGGAAAGAACCTCATTTTGTGTTTTTCATCTACCGATGATTGTTTTTGCTAGGTGTGATTCACATTTGAACTTGTGTTGTTTTAGGATGTTTGGCATGATTTTTGTATTTTGCATTTGTTTCGTGACTATGTTATCGTCGTAATTTAGTGGTAAGTATTTACTTTGTGTGTACCATTTTTCATTTGAACCATACATTTGTTTTCCGTTTTTCAAAACTTGTTGATTCGTGATTCTTTGGTTTTCACTCTGTTTCTTTGAGTTGTTTGATTTGTGTTTGAGGACAAACAATTATGTAAGTTGGGGAGAGTTTGATAAGTGCAAATTGTACCTATTTTTGTATATAAGTTTTGTTGCACTTATCGATACTTTTTGGTGATTATCGATCGAATAAACCCCACTTTGTGTATAAATACGTTAGTTAGTATATATTTGTTATATTTATTCATTTAGGTAACAATTGATAGTTTTTCCATTCATTTTGTAGGTAATTAAGCATTGTTGGAGCAATGAGTAATAAAGGCTCCAAGATGTGTCATTTGAAGCAATAAAAGGGAGCTGAAGAAAACCAGAAAGTTCAGCTTGTTCGCTTTGCGAGTGAGCTAGCGAACATTCGCTTTGTGAATGGCTGGCGAGTTCCCCAGCGAATGGTCCCAGTTTGAGGCAGAGGAAAAAGGAACCAAAGTTCGCTTTGCGAACTGTGCAGCGAGCATTCGCTTTGCGAATAAATCGTTCGCATTGCGAACTCACGAAGAAAAGCAAAGGCGTTTAACATTTCAAAGGCACTTAAGTGCCATTTTTTGAGGTTCGCTAGGAGAATGATTCGTTCGCTTGACAGATTTGTAATTGTATATAGTTTATTTCAGTCACTTTTTAGGTTATGGTTTTGGGGATTCTTGCTCCAACTCCATCAAACTTCATTTTTCAGTAGAGTAGCTTAGAAAACAACATGGAAGCTTGCATACGGATGAACCGGGGTGGATTGATCGTCGATCGGCTCTGACGAACAGCGAGATGTTTGGTTCATTTCTCTTCTTCTTTGTGTTTTTCTTCTTTGTTGGGTTTTGTATATGTATTGACTATGATCTCATGTATATTTGTCACCCATGGCGTTGTATAAAACTTGCTTTACAACTCTTTATTGGTGATTGTCTCTGATTTTTGCTTTATGCGTAGGCATGGCAACGGGGCGGGTCGGGGACGGGTTTAGTTAGCCCAGCACCCGCACCCGCCTTCCTGTTATAGACCCGCCCCCGCCCCCACACCCAGTCGGGGGGTGAAAATTTACCACCCAGACCCGCCCCCGATAGAAACGGGTTTGCTTGCACCCGTACCCGCCCCCACCCGCAAAAAAAAATATTTTTTTAAATAGTAATAAAAATTAACAATTTTATTAAAAACTTAACTATTTTAATAATAAACTTGTATCTAAAGATGTGAGTTTGAGTGAATTGTGAGAAATGACTAATGAGGATTTTTAATTACTTATTCAAAAGTGAATAAATGTGATATAAAATAATTTAAATATGGGTATTAAAGTAAATATTATAAGACCGGGCGGGGGCGGGGGCGGGTGCGGGCGGGTAGTAGCATCCCCCCGCCCCCGCACCCGCACCCGCAATTACAAACCGAGTTTTACCCGCACCCGCACCCAATCAAATCGGGTTTCCCCCGTTAATTTCGGGCAGGGTCCGGCCGGGCCCCGGTGGGCCCGAATTTTCTTGCCATGCCTATTTATGCGCGGGGTTTGGGTTGCGTTAGAGATAATCCTCGTAAACTTCGATTAGGGATGATTATCTGTTAGTTTTTGGATTCTAGAGATATATTTAAGAGCTAACAATCTTCAATAGGCGTCGAAGCTTAATGCCTCTGTGCCTTGAGTCGCGTGCGAGAGTATCGATGAGGGTAACACGGTTTTTCTCTCAACTTTGCGTTAGACATAACCTTTGTTGTGAGCGATGTTGGATGATATAGAGGAGTGTTGTAGGTGGAGTATAACTGGTCGGTAAGTTTAAGTTTGTGAGGAGTCGATTATGTGCATGCTAGATAAGTTGGTCTTGCTGAAGACTGAATTTGTTTTATGTTTTAATATTTACTTTTCTGTTTTCTTGTTTTAAACCATTTTAATCCAAACTCATAAACGCGAGATATTGTCGAACGACATTCTTTCCCTCGAACCGATCTCTGTGGACACGACATAAATCCCGGAGGGAATTCTTCCAAAAATAAAATATTTTTGCTGCTTGCCCTATTCTGCATCCAACACTTACTTCACAAGTTAACTCAAATGGTTGAATTAAGTCAAAACCCTAATTCCTGATTTTTTTGCTAGATGGACCTTCAAGGTGATTTTGCCATTATGGATGGTCTCTTGAGATCCTTTTGAGTTTGTTAGACCATACATTGAGACATTGGCTCATGCCTAGATGGAAATTTTCATTTGGAGGCATCAGTCGACCAAAACCCTAATTTGGTGACACTGGCGATCTTGGGGCTTGATCCACTTGGTATATTGCAACCTTGTGCTTAATTCTTGATGGGGGAGACCTCTTGACCCTTCATGGATGTTTGAGAGGCTAGACAAGTTGAAGATCATGTCATCTCTTGATTGATCTTTTGTCTAAATGCTCTGAAAGGGCTTGAAACCCTAATTCTTGATTGTAGTGAATGCTCAACCATCTTTGAGGAGACTGATGAGGCATAAAAGTACATCCATATTGTGGTGATGATTTTCACAATGATGGGAAATCTTGGTGGTTAAAATTTGGGGTATGACACCTTTGTATACCCGATTTTGAATATATATATTTACAAGTATTAGAACATGCATACAAGAAACACACATCAAATAACCATTATTCTTTTAATACTTTGTTATCATCAAAACCCAAAGAATAAATGTCATGAACAAATCTTTTTCTAACATGCTCCTCGTGAGTCTATTAGATGAACATATATGGCCTCTTTTTCATTAAAAAACGCTTTTGGAGTGAATTAAAGAAACTTTTGCTTTTGTGAATACTTCAATGATTATTGGCTTTATTATCCATGCATATTTTCCCCATTACTTTTGGATTTTATAATCCATAAAAAAAAATCAATTTGGTGAATAGCTGCAAGATACATTACGTAGAAAGGGAGGTTTAATAGCGCTTTTAAGCACTATTAATCCCATTTTTAGTAGCTTTTTTCTAAAATCAATATCATAGCATAGCGTTTGGTTTAATGCTAGTATTTAATAGCAATTTATCATCAAGACAAATGTCCAATGTACATACCTTCACAACTTTCTCGACTCAAAGATGACTTTAAATTTGGACAACTCTACGTACACAAAGTCATTCACTTTAGGCTTAATACCCTTTTTGGTCCTCTAGCTATAGGGGTAGGTCCAAATAAGTCCTCTAGCTTTTAAAAGTTCCAAATTGGTCCTATACGATTTTAAATAGGTCCACGTTAGTCCTCACCGTTAGAAAAGTTAAAATTTCAAATAAAATATTGATGACATGGCATGGGTTGTGCTGAGGTGTACGTTTCTGAATGGGGATTTAGCGCGGTGGTTATAGGCTATTCATTTCCCACCTATTTTTCATCAAGTCATTTGTTCAGTTAGTCTTCCATCCATCTTTGAAACCCTAGCACAGCCAGACGAAGAAGAAGAAGCTCGCGTGTGAAGACGAAGACGACTATTACGTTTCCAGGACATACGATTGAAGACGAAGATTTATCCTGGTAAGTATCTATGTTCCTTTCGTAGAACAATAGTTTTCGGTAATCTAGGGTTTGTGTGTTGAAATTAGGGTTGTTTCAATCTTCTTTTTGTGAAGTTTCTGCTTGTTTATGATATTAGGTTGAAATGGAAGAAATGATAACCCTCAACATTCATCATAGTGGGGAATTTATGGATTCTGAAAAAACGAAATACGTGGGGGGTAAATCTAACGAATTAAAGGTAGATGTTGATAGGTGGTCTTATTTTGAGTTGATAGGTGTTTTGAAAGATATAGGGTATAACGAGGTAAACAACATCTACTACAGGGATCCTACATTTGGGATTAATGAGCTTACTGATGATAGAGGTGCGTTGGACATAGCTGACCTATGTAGGGTACACCTCAAGGTTGACATATACATTGAACACCCATTATCCCAACCTGATTATGTTGATGAGGGTGACACATTACATGAAGAACCTATTAACATGGAGGAGGATATATTAAATGAAGAACCTTTGGATGTTGTGAATGAAGAACAATATGATATTGTTGCTGAACTTGTTGAACAAGTACTTAAGGATGTAAACACTTCTGTTGATAGTGCTGGTGAGGGAGTGAATTCTAGTGAGGGTGTCAAGGCTGGTGAGGGAGTGCATACTGGTGAGGGTGTGACTACTGGTGAGGGTGTGACTATTGATGAGGTTGTCTTGGATGGTGAGAATGTGAATTCTGATGAGGGTGCCTTGGATGGTGAGAATGTGAATTCTGATGTGGGTCTTGAGAAAGAGGGTGTAGAGAAAGAGAGTGTTGAGAAAGAGGGTGATGGGAATGGGGATGAGATTCATGGTCAGGTGCATGATACTTCATCTGATGACAGTGAGGATTCATCCTATAACTATGATAGTGCCTTAGAGATTGATTCCAGTGATTCTGATCCTAGTCTGCATTATGAGGAAGAACATGTTGCCAAAATGGTGGCATATGATGAGAAACAGGAAGGAACAAGTAAATTGAAGAAAAGGAAAGGGGGTGCAGATAGTGGAGAGGAGAATGGAGCTGTGTATGATAGTGAAGAGTTGGAAAGTGGAGGTGACACTGAGGATGAAGAAGAACCAAATAAGAGGAAACATCCAATCTTCAAGGCAATGAAAGACATGCAAAACTATAAATGGGAGTTGGGAACCTATTTCAATACCAAAACTGATTTTAAAGAAGCCATTCAAACATATGCTGTGCAAAATGGGAGAGGTTTGAAGTTTCTAAAAAATGATAACATAAGAGTGAAGGTGGTATGTAAGCCTGGATGTCAATGGGAGGCATACTGTGGAAAACTTCCTGATGAGGAAACTTGGCAGCTTAGGAAACTAGTTGACACACATAACTGTGCTAGAGAGTATAATGTTAAGATGATGAGCACGAAATGGTTAAGCAAGAGATTGCAAAATACATTGAAAAATAATCCTAAGCTTAAGCTAAAGGATATTAAGGAGAAAGCCCTCAAGAAATGGAATGTAGGTGTTAACAAGACCAAGGCTATTAGGGCTAGATTTGCAGCCAGGGATATGGTAGATGGATCTTATTTAGGAGACTACACTAGGATTTATGACTATTGTCATGAAATTTTGAGGACAAATCCTGGGTCAACTGTTAAGATACATGTCACACCAGTTCAAGAGGGAAGTGAGGATGCAAGACCTTATTTCAAGAGAATGTATGTTTGTTATGATGCTTGCAAGAAGAGCTTCAAGATGTGTAGACCAATAATTGGGCTTGATGGCTGTTTTTTAAAGGGTCTATGTGGTGGCCAGATTTTATCTGCAATAGGAACAGATCCCAATGATCAAATGATGCCTATTGCCTTTGCTGTGGTGGAAGGGGAAAATAGAGAATCATGGACTTGGTTTTTAAAGCTCCTCATTGATGATCTGGGTGGAAGAGAAGAGTGTAGGACCTACACTTTCATTTCTGATCAGCAAAAGGTACTCCTATATTTATTGCCTTTATTTAAGTTTGAATTATTTTTTTATTTAGAATTTAATCCTGAATTTATATGCATTTTCAGGGTCTTCTCCCAGCTATGGATGAATCTGGCAACACAGACAAGTCATGCAACAAACTCAGTCAAGCAACCAACTCAGAATAAAACAACTCAGTCAACTCAACCAACTCAGACAAGCAAACCAACTCAACCAAGTCAAGCAAGCAAAACAACTCAGACTACTACCATGAAGCCTCCAACACAAGCTAGGCACAAGTTGCCTTTTAAGAGACCAGCACAACTTTCACAGAGACCCACCACCAGATTGAGTGCATCACAGAATGCAGTGGGTCCTACTATTAGGAGGACAACACCAACTAAAAGGATCATTCAAAAGAAATCCTCTTAGGGTCTGTAGTTTATGTTGTATTGTGTAATGAACAAGTTCTACTATTTTGTGTAATGTTGTGAAGTTCTTTGGAAAACTTCTGTTATTTTGTGTAATGTTATGAACAACTTCTGTTATGATTACTTCTGTCATGATGTAATCAGATTATCCTATTTTGGGCAATGTTGATGTAATCAGATTATGGTATTTTGTGTAATGTGGATGTAATCAGACTATGTTATTCTGTTATGATGTAATGATTACTTCTGTTAAGCTGTTATCATATAATTGTCATAAATTATGGTGTACAAACTGTTACAAACTGCTAGGCTAAACTGTTAAATTAAGCTGCTAAATTAAGCTGCTAAACTGTTAAACAGGTGCAACATTTCAGGTTCACAAACTGTTTTATACCAACTATTATTTAGTGTAAACACTGAATTACTAGATTTGGTAACTGAATTACAGGTGAACAATTTCATGTCCACAAACACATGAAGCAAACACTGAATTACTAGATTTGGTAACAACTGGTACATCAATCCACACAAATAACACAACTTCAACATTCACATCAACTTTTTTATACCAACTGATAAACCAAATTGTACATGTCATGGAACCAACTTTTACATCAACTTCAATATTCACAACACCTTAACCACTAAAACAAATAACACAATAAAAAATAGGGACCTCCAGATCATCTTCCTTTTCCTAGTGTTCTTCAAATCTTCTTCTAGAAGTAGATTATTGTCCTTCAACACTTCAACCATGCTTTTTGCCTCAGCCAACTCTTTTTGGGCTTCTTCCAACTCCTTAAATTGCATTTCAATCTTCCATTGCAGATTCCTCATGCGTTCCTCGTTCCCATCTCTTGAATCATCATAGAACCATTCAAAAAAACCGCATCCGGCATTCGTGTGTCCCTATACATATATGCAGCCAACTTGTTAACAGTGAAGCTGTAATGGATGGAATGCATGTGTTTAACAAAGAATATTACCTTAAAATGTTTACAACCCCAGAAAAGCTTTCCATAATTTTTTACGGTTCTTGCCTTGCGAAGTACACACAGGTCTCCACAAGCACACATAACTTGCCCAAAACTGGTATAAACTTGCGATGAAGATGAAGAAGAAACGTGACCAGAACTCATTATTGGGAAGAAAATGAAGAACAAACGCCGCCCAGATACTTGATTTCCCTTTCAATTTGGTGAATTTAGGATGAATTGTGAACCTAGGGTTTGAGATTGGGATTCAATTTATAAAGATTCAGATAAAACACTGTACCTAGCGAAGAAGATGATGACAATGCTTCACTCCCCAGCCAACTCAGCATACACATCAGTTATTTTAACACCGTTAACATGTATTTAACGGAAAGGATCAATACGAAACTATTTAAAATCGTATAGGACCAATTTGAAACTTTTAAAAGCTAGAGGACTTATTTGGACCTACCCCTATAGCTAGAGGACCAAAAAGGGTATTAAACCTTCACTTTACTAGATTGGATATAAAGAGCACTTGGTTAATATATTGATCTGTCAGAAACTACATTGGGGTAAGGAAAAAAATATTGTCGTAACCTTAAGAGTTTCATGATCAATGCTATGATTACCTTCTCTATATTTGGATATCATAACTGTGGCTTTAGTGAAATCCACTTACATTTTTTCTTCACTAATCTCCCTTGTAAGTGAGACATTCACCTCTTATATAATGGCACGTCTATCGTTGTTTCTTGCAATGCAAGTAAATATAAAACTTAAATAGAAAAACATAAAAACAGAGAAAAAAAGAAAAAACAAAAACAAAGAGGAAGAGAGGAATTAAGAGAGAATAGAACTTTACATTTTATTATTTCTCATACAAACTTCACACAAGTTTGTAAGAGTTATGTCATCACATGACAGACATAAAAATGGTTTGTTAGTAATGATTTTGAATGCCAAGAAATATAAATGTTCATTATATAGATGCAAAATTCACTTTCAAAAGGTGTTTCTCTTCATAAAATGGTATGAACTTCTCTATTAATAGAGACACTTGGGTAAAAAGTCCACGAATATCTATATCTATATATATATATATATATATATATATATATATATATATATATATATATATATATATATATATATATATATATAAATACACACGCGCGCACACACACATATAATACAACTTATTATAATCCATTTCTCTCATATTACAATAATGCTAAATCATTATTTACTTTATTAATGCATGACTAAAGTGTTAGAAATATGTTTATCTAACCTATTATCAAAAGATACGTTTAGTGTGTTTGTGTAATTCATATTAAGGTATTCAAAGTATCCTGAAGGAAATTCAATGTTAATCCCTATTGCGTTCGATATATAATAAACGGTGGGATGAATTAAACCTAAAGATTAGTGTGAATTTCACACGCTTAAAATTTTTTAAGTACAACCTTCAATAACACTTTCTTTGTTCTAGTCTTGTAACATATTTTCAATAACCACAATATCCAAAAAAAAAAAAATTATATAGCTACTAGTGATTCAAATAACTTACTTGAGTCACAAGTAAACAATTAACTAACAAACTTCTAGTTAGTTTTAAATTCGCATTTAGAATTATTACAATACTAAAGACATTGTGAGATACATAAAGAAAAATTATCCTAATAGAGATCGTGTGGGCATGTATCATTTGTACATGACCACTTTTAATTGAAATAAGGTGGACTCACACTCAAATTTATAATCCTTTTATCAATAAATGATTAAAAAAAGTAATGCATCTTGTATTGAATTTGCAAAAAATGGTGATGTTGCAATTAACATGTTATAATTTATACTCCGGATCCCATTTTAGAACTTCATCTTTATGATCTCTAGTCACTTATTCATACTTTCTTTAGTCCCTCTTTTAATGAGGTAGAATCTAAGATATTTTCTAACTCTACTATGAAAGTACACTTTTAACGATTCAACCTCATTTTTTATAAACCTTATTCCAAGTGGATAGCATCCCTCTTTCTCGGAGTTGATCTTCAAGTCATACATATTAACTAAAATCATATGGAATATTTTCTACTTAAATACCTTGTTCAACTTTTGTTGATACGTGGCTTCGTTCAATTTTTGTTGATATGTGGCTCCAACATTTTTTTTATTCCAAAAGGTGGTATTTATAGTAGTAAATACTACTATAAATGTTGAGGAGATAAAGGCTTGGTGATGTCTATCATGAACATCATCTTTTTAAGATCGATCAAATTCATTTTTATTTTGTTATAAAAATAATATAAGTCGATGAAAGACTAATTTATATCAAAAGAATTAACAATTAACCGATAACTACTTCATATTATATTAATTAACTCAACCAGGATTTGGATTCACGACTAAATGATGAATAACAACTTCGAGATTGGATTTTTTTTTAAAATAACACATTTTTTAAAAAAAAATTTCAAAAAAACTAATATTTCAAATTAATTACAGAAATGGCGGGGTTTGGAAACCCAGTACAAGGGTGGCGCCATATGAAATGACGCTTCAGTTGGAGGCCACAAGCCATTTCATATGGCGCCTCAGGCCATGTGAATTTCAGAAAAAAAAAGGCCTGAGGTCAAGCCATATGAAATGGCGCCTCAGGCCATTTCCTTTTTTTTTTTTTTAATTTTTTTTTCTGTTTTTAATGTTTGTTTTTAATTTTGTGCAGAGGTATGAGTAGGAACAGTAGAAAAAGAGTGTAGGCATGCATTGTTGAGTCATGCAGAGTGTGATCTTGTCAATAGTATAGCCATGCAGAGTTGTGTGGTCTTGTCAAACTTAGTGTAGGCATGCAGTCTTGTGTGGTCATGTCAAGGATAGTGTGTAGGCATGCAGAGCAGCACATGGCTCTTTGGCAATGCTTTTCTGAAGCAATTGACAATCAAATATTTTTCTGCCTATTAATACTTATGAATTATACATCCTATCATCACTTACATTCAAACCAGTTACAATCTGCAAACTATTTTTCTTCCAAATTTTCAAATATGGCTCAAAGACCACAATACTTGATTACTGCACATATCCTCGGTGAGATATTTGATTGTCCAATGAGTGGTTTCAATTTTAGGGATACAGAAGTGACTAGGTTTTTATTTGATAGAAGAACAAATTTCTATCATTTGAAAGCCCGGTTAGAGAAGAAATTGCAGTGCGGTCCAGTTGGGCAAATTATATACAAAAACCCTATCTTTTTTTAGGGGCATGATGTGTGCAAATTTTTCCAGATGAAAATACGGGATGATGAAGATGTGCGTAATATGTTTCTCAGCCATGAGCATTCTGGTTTCAATGAGGTTGAGTTATATGTTACGTTACAAAATCAACCATTGTCTCAACAACTTGAGGTATCGCAGGTTTTCAACGATTCTGACAACGACCAAGCTGAGGTGGATGCAGTTGACGAGGAGGAAGAAGAAGTGGAGGACGTTGTTGACGAAATGATAAACGGCGACGAGGCAGACCAATTGCCAGACAGTCATGTTTATCGCCCACCCCAACACATGACAACACTAAGCCTAGGCAACGATCAACCATCAACAGATATTTTTTACAACCCATACAAACAGACGGATGGAGTACTAAAATTTGGAGACAATTTTCGTACAAAAGAAGATTGTGTTCGAGCAATTAAACAATACCATATGACCTTGGCTGCAGATTATGGAGTCGATCGAACAAATCCGACTCTATACAAGATCTACTGCCGCAACGAGGCCTGCCCTTTTAGGCTAATGGCATCTTTCAGGAAGCGAAGCGATTCCTGGAAGATAGGGTCAATGGGTCCGGAGCACACTTGCATACTAACCAATCCAAGTCAGGATCATCGCAAGCTCGGCTCTCAGCTGATTTGCAACGAAATTCTATCAATCGTGAGCGACAACCCTTCTGTGAAAGTCAGTACCATCATAACTCATATGGTGCAAAGATACAACTATACTCCCTCGTACAGGAAGGCATGGATTGCTAGGACGAAGGAAGTTGAAAGGATTTTTGGAAATTGGGAGGCCTCTTACAAAGAATCCCAAGATACCTTATGGCCCTAAAACAATATGCTCCAGGTACTGTTGTCTTGTTAGAGACGTTGCCGACATACACGCCTGACGGGAATTGTGTAAGTGGAAATGGCATTTTCCACAGACTCTTCTGGGCTTTTGAGCCATGCATCAAAGGATTTACGTTTTGTAAACCTATAATTCAAATTGATGAAACATGGTTGTACAGAAAATATAAGGGCACGCTACTAATGGCTGTGGCACAGGATGGCAACAACAACATTTTCTCTATCGCATTCGCTCTAGTTGAAGGGGAGACTGCTGGAGGCTGGAGTTTTTTCTTAAAAAATCTCCGACAATATGTTGCTCCCCAACCTGACGTATGTCTGATCTCCGATAGGCATCCCTCAATCGATAGTGCTTACAACAATCCTGATAACGGCTGGCAGGATCCTCCATCGACCCACGTGTATTGCATTAGACACATTGGGCAAAATGTCTTGCGGGCGTTCAAAGACAAGGGCCTAAAGCAGCTGGTTACTAACGCGGGATATGCATTAACAGAGCCTACGTTCAGATACTACCAGGACGAGATCAGACAAACAAACCCAGAAGCATTGAGTTGGATTGATAACATACCACGAGAGAAGTGGACAAGGGCGCATGACAATGGGCGGCGATGGGGCCATATGACAACAAACCTCGTTGAGTCTATAAACTCAGTATTCAAAGGCATCCGGAACCTGCCGATAACCACTCTTGTGAGGTCAACTTATTTTAGGCTCGTTGTGCTCTTTGATACCAGACGTACTAAGTGGGTTTCGGTGATACAATCTGGGCAGCTGTTTAGTGACTATTCCATGGCATTCATGAAGGACGAGGCTGCAAAGGCTAACACACACGTCGTCACGGTCTTCGACTGTTTTGCAGGACACTTCAGTATTGCAGAGTCTATTGATCACAACGAAGGATTGCCTAGAAGATCTTACCGAGTGGAACTAGATAGGAGTTGGTGTGACTGTGGAAAGTTTCAGGCATTTCGTATGCCTTGCTCCCATGTCATAGCAGCCTATTCCAAGGTCCGACTGGACCCAACCAACTATCTCCATGTTCTTCACCAAGTCAGTACTCTATGTAATGTGTACCGTAAAAGCTTTCAAGTAGTCGCAAAGGAGGACTACTGGCCTACATACGAAGGCGAAATTGTGTGGCATAACGACTTGATGCGAAGAAATAAAAAGGGTCGCCCTATCAGCAGCCGGATTCAAACGGAGATGGATACAGGTGAAAAAATGGTGAGGTTGTGTAGTTTGTGCCGCCAGCCAGGCCACAATCGCACTAAGTGTCCAAATGTATTAGGTCCTAGCACAGCGGCATAATTACTTATGTAATCTTGTCTATTTATAATAAGAACAAATTTCATTTCATTGATGGCCTACATAACTCAATACAACAACATAACAAACCTAAACGAAGCATCACTTAACGAAACCTATTACCAAATCATAAAATAACAATAACAAAAATAATAACAATAACAATAACAATAACAACACATAAAAGCAGCTTATCTAGGCAATTACAACCATCAACTTAATTTCATCTTGTAACATCATCATCATGAGGACACCAGCATCATTTTCCACTTTCCTCCAAGTCCGGGTGACTCCGTCTGGACCAGACTTCTCAACCTGCCTCTCTATCTTCCTGATCTTTTCACCTACCTGAAATTCTTCTGGTAGCCAGCGGCGAAGTTCCCTGTACAAATGCTCCAACGTCTGGGTGTTCCAGAGTAGCATCTCCAACGGAGGCTTGACAACTGAATATATAACTAGGGCATTTTGTTTCATCAGTGGAAACTCTGGCCACTTTTCCTCTGTTGCTGCTGACGACGAGGGCCGGCTATTTGAGGATGAAGACATCGTGTTGAGTAAGGGAGAGTTTGGGACAGTTTGGGATATTGGTGAGGGAAGGGAGGCAATTAGGGTTTGGATGACAATTGTTGTGCAAAAACAAGTGAGGTAGGGCCCTTATTTATAGGCACAGCATAACATATAAAATAATATAATTTTTATTATATTAAAAAAATATAAATTAAACATAAAAAAATAAAAAATAAAAAAGGAAATGGCCTGAGGCGCCATTTCATATGGCTTGACCTCAGGCACATTTCTAGGGCAAAGCAAAATGGCCTGAGGTGCCATTTGGAATGGCTTGTGGCCTCCAACTGAGGCGCCATTCCATATGGCGCCACCCTTATAGTTGGTTTTCAAACCCAGCCATTTCTGTAATTAATCTGAAAAATGAGTTTTTTTGAAATTTTTTTTGAAAATCTATGTTAGTTTAAAAAAAAAATCCTCGAGATTGATTGCCAACATCTTGACAGTTGTAAAAGACAAAATATATGTTTTTTTTCTAAAGGTATGACATCAATTACTTTTTCACATGGTCAGGGAGATTGACCCTAATCTTAATAGATTCTTGGGGGGTTCTCTTAGCGTAATGGATCTAAATTCACCATTGGCTTAACTCTAGTTGTTTAATATCCATCCTTACCTTTATGGAAAAAGCATCCCAATCATATTCATAATTTTAGATGAGCTGAGACTCCAAGTGTCAAATCTACCATTTTTATTTTGGCAACAACTGAAGATTTGAGTTTGCCTTTGAATTTTCCAAAGTTTTCCAACTTATTACTTACTTTCAAATTTGTTTCCTACTTATTTTTTTCAAAGATGCCCACAAAATAAGCTTGACATGCATTGAAATTAGCTTCCATTGTGACTACTACATCATATATGAAACGGGTCCACATTTTACATCAAATAAAAAAACCAGTGTAAAATATCAATTTTGAATGACCTTAAAAGTCTTTTTGCAGTAGCATAAATAATGGTAAAGTGAAATGTTTATCTTTCATGTCATACTTCAAGCATTTAATTAATATGAAAATTTAATATCCTAGCTAAACACACAGTTATGCTAATCAATACATACATGAATAAAATTGATATTCATAACATTGATAGCCATATAAGTTTATTTTAGAAGATATTATTATGAGACATGCAACTGGAGATGAAAACATTAATATAACATTGAAAGTAAACTACCAATAGTTGTCAAGTATAATACATTATATGAAGGCTATGTGCTAGTTTCCATTAGAAACTAACAAAGTCAGGAACAACATCTGACTCAATCAATATCAGCATCTGACTCAAACTCATCTGAGGTTACTTCAAGATCTTCCTGAATAATTTCATTTGGATATAGAGAAGGTTTTGGAGGAATTTCGATGTTGTCAATATTCCCTTCTAGCATCTCTATTACCTTGTCCATTGGAGGACGATCATTTGGTTTTAACTGTATACACCACAACGCGGTTATGAACATCTTTTTCACATTAATCATTTCTTCATTTGTAATTTCATCCATTGCAATGTCCTTTTCTTCAACTAATTGATTGTAGATCCAAAAAGGAAAGAAAAGTTGGCTTGAACGATCTGCATTTGGATTTAAATTTCTTCTCTTACTTGCCATTTCCATCAAAAGCATTCCAAAGCTATATACATCAGCCTTATAGGAAACACCTCCTATATTTTGATAAAATAATTCTGGAGCCATATAACCAATTGTACCCCTTGCTGCAGTCAAAGTGACAATGCTAATGTCGTTAGGATAAAGCTTCGCAAGACCAAAGTCTGAAACTTTGGGGATAAAGTTCTCGTCCAGAAGTATGTTATGTGGCTTGATGTCGAAATGTAAAATTTGCATGTCACATCCTTGATGCAAATAAGAAATCCCACGAGCCACTCCAAGAGATATTTCAAACATTTGGTTATAAGTTAGAGAGATAACATTCTCTCTAGAAGAAATGTATTTATCAAGAGAACCATTGGGCATGAATTCATAAACAAGAGCTCGTTTTGATCTTTCCACACAAAATCCAATAAGTCGAACCACATTGGTGTGATGTATTCTTCCTATGGTTGCAACTTCATTGATAAAATCTTCACCATTACCCTTTGATTTTCCCAACATCTTTATCGCTACAAATGGTCCACTTCGAAGCTTTCCTTTATAAACAGCACCAAACCCTCCTTCACCCAACTTGTCTTTGAAATTTCTTGTCATGTTCTTTATTTCTTTATATGAATACCTAATTGGCATTAAGGTACTCCCTTGAAGAAAAACTTCAATATTTGCATACATTGAGATATGCCTTCTCCGGTATGTATATATTAATAGCATAAAGAAAATCATAAAACCAAGTACAAATCTCATAACAAAAAATGGCAAAATATATCTTCCTGTCACTCTTCCTATCTCAATACCAATTTTATAATCTGAAAGTTCCTTAGATAATTCAGAGCTTTTTGTTATCCCAAATATTTGTACTATTCCTGTGAAGGTTATATAAAAAAAAAACAATAAATACATAAATATTGCATGATTTGCAAACAATGAAAATAACACGTCGCAAATAGAAAAACCATGTCATAGCCATAATTTAGAGACATGAAAAATCACGAGGAAGAAATTTTTTTGGCAACTTTTTTACCATGTGAAAATCACGCTACAACTTTACCATATGATATTTTTAGATACAAAATAATATATTTTCAAAAATGAAATGTGTTACATATCTTTGATCCTTATGAATGGTGCTTGATCTAGAGTGGACCTAGATTGTTTGTTGGAGTTTTGGAAGCACAAAGGAGGATGGCCATAACTTATCCGAAGGGGTAGTATACTATCAAATACTTTGAAGATCAAATTTCGATAGTGATAGTTTTTTATAATTATAGAATTGTGTGCCTTTAAACTCCGTCATATATAATTTTATAAGACATAATCTAGAGTTTCATATAGAAACTTGTTGAGGATATGCTAAATTGTATCATGTATGATTTACCAAACAATGCTTGATTGCTACCATATGCCCTATTTTAATAATTGGATGTTATATTGCTGTATGTAGGGGTGGACAAGACCCGCAAATCCGTAAAAAACCGGCTAAACTGATCGGGTTTTTGATGAACGGGCGGGTCTTTATGGGTTGACGGGTAGTGTAATCCAATTTTAACGGTTTAAGTGGGTTTAAGTGGGCGGGTCCGGGTGAAAAAATAGAAACCGACGGTTCAACCAACCGATCCGTGTATGCATACATAATAGATTTATTTATTTGTTTGGGTACTATGAATATCAATTAATATCAATTACTGTTCTTTACTTTTCCTATTATTGTCTCTCTCCTAGCACGTGACTAATCAAAATTGAATGAACAATCAAATAGTATTTTATTTTCTAAATTCCTTACTTCTCACACCACTTTTTCTCTGTCTCTCTCACCTCTTCCTCTCTATTTTCTTTCTCACTTCTCCATCACCACAATTTTTTTTCACAACACAGATTCTCCTTTGTTCTAAGTTTACTGTGCTCTTCTTTTTTATTCATCACAATCTATTTGCTCTTTTCTTTCAAGATTTCATTTTTATGACATGAATCTTCATGTGATTTTGTCTTTTTTTCTGTAAAAACTGTAAAAAAAAAGTTGAATCTAACATGATTTATACAAATTTTGATTTTGCATCTGTTGAACAACTCAATCGCTTAAACCGATCCGTTAAACCGCAAATCGAAACATGTTACCTGTATGATCCGAGTCCAGTTTTTGGGCGGAAATGGGCTTGAATTCTACACCCGCGATTTCAGTCGGTTTAAGTTTTTGGACCCAAATCCGCCCGAACCCGAACCGTGTCCACCCCTAGCTGTATGGATTATATTAGATCACAATGTCTTAATAACCATCATTAGGTGATAATCAAATACTTTAATGTACTCTATTAGTGTGACTTCTTTTCATTTAGTGTGATGTCTTAATAGTGGATTGGCTTAGTCTTAGTCCTAAATAATTGACCCCTAAGAAGCAAAGAGATGTGGTGATTTTATATATATATATATATATATATATATATATATATATATATATATATATATATATATATATATATATATATATATATATATATATATAATCTTCAAAAAGGGTTTCAAAAGGGTTACACGAGAAGAAAAACAAGAAAACACTAAACTAAAAGCACAGTTAAGACATAAAGAATGTCTAAGAAAAAAAAAAGGAAATAAAATTGATGTAAAACCAAAAAGCAATGTAATAAGGTCCAAAGAGCACCAAACTAATTACTACACCACCAATGTATTAGTCTTATTGGGCCTATCTGTTTATTGGGCCTTATGGCATTATATATATTGTACTCTTGTATACTAATTGGAAGCTGAATAATAATAATAAACTTTTCACTGTTTCATCTTCTTCTTCTTTTTCATCTACTGCAATTTACTTGTTTAGAGTCATGGCCATTCAAACAAGATTCTGCGCAATACTGTAATATGGTATCAGTAGACCACATATTCTTCTCCGTTACAGTCGCATAACCTTCATCTTTCTTTTGTTTTTCGGTTCTTGTTCATCTTATTTCATGGCTTCCGATGACGAACCAATTCCTAAACAATCTTCCGCAAAACCTAATTTTCCAGATCCTTTTCAAAACCCTCGCAATCCATTTTACCTTCATCCTGGTGAAAATCCTGGAGTTGTTCTTGTTGCTCCGCCTTTGGATGATAACAATTACCATAACTGGAGTAAATCGATGCGCCGCGCTCTCACATCCAAGAACAAACTTTCCTTCATCAATGGCACCCTTCCAAAACCCCCTTCCTCTGATTCTAACTATGAGCTTTGGGATCGTGCCAATAGTATGGTTCTTTCTTGGATTAACCGCACTCTTTCACCTCACATTGTGCAAAGCACAATCTGCTTTGATTCAGCCTTCGATCTTTGGGAGGATCTTCGTGAACGATTCACTAAAGGTAATCATTTTTTATTCTCTGATCTTCTTCGCGATTTACACTCTATCCATCAAGGTGATAAGACCTTATCCACATATTTTACCGACTTGAAGATCCTTTGGGATGAATTAGAAAATTTAAGACCTACCCCAGCTTGTACTTGTTCTATACCTTGCACATGTCAATTGTCTAAAGCTGTGCGAAAATTCAAAGATATGGAATATGTCACATGTTTCTTGAAAGGATTGAATGACAATTACCATAGCATTCGCACACAAATCCTTCTTCTTGAACCATTACCTAGTATAAGCAAGGTTTACTCTCTTATTGCACAACAACAGATTCTTCCTCCATCACCTTCCCTTACTGAGTCCACAGTTTTGTCTGCCACAACTTTAAACCCCAGAAACAAATCCAAATCGACCTCTAAAACATCCATGGTTTGTACCAATTGCCACAAGACTAACCACACTGTGGATACCTGTTACTTCAAGCATGGTTTTCCACCAGGCTACAGAAATAACAAAAACAACTACAAGTCTCCTTCAGAATCCAAGAATGCTGCTGTGGCTGCCAAAGACAACCACATTTCTAAAGAAGACTATCAACATCTTGTGATGCTTCTACAACAATCTAGGAAAGAACACCCCTCTTCACAGAATGACCAGCCCTCTACATCTGAACAGGGAGTCATCTCAGGTATTGTCAATTCAGGTAGTATCTTTCCTCATCATTCTGTTTGGATTCTGGATTCAGGGGCTTCACATCATGTTTGCCCTCATATTCAATGCTTTTCAACTATAAATGCTGTTAAACCTGTGACCATTTACCTTCCTAATGGAGATTGCATCACTACTCATTATTCAGGAACTGTTATTCTCACTGAATTATTAACATTGCATCACGTCTTTTATCTTCCTCAATTCAAATTCAGTTTAATTTCTATCTCTAAACTCTGTCTCAATTCTAATTACACCATATGCTTCTCACACAATTCCTGCTCCATTCAGGATGTGTCTACCAAGCAGAAGATTGGACAAGTGGTCCTTCATAATAACCTGTTTCTTCTGCACACCAAACATATGCTCAAATTCACCTGCACTACTTCTTGCACCAATACACACACTGAGCATGCTGTTTCTTTAGATAGTTATTTGTGGCATCATCGTTTAGGGCATCCCTCAAATGAGGTTTTGCTCAATATGTCTAAGCAATTCCCCTGTATTAAATTTCATAAGAGTTCTATGTGTCATACTTGTCACTTATCCAAACAATGTAAACTCCCCTTCCCCACTAGTACTACTGTTTCTCTCCAATGTTTCGATTTAATTCATATGGATATATGGGGGCCTATCTCGATTGACTTTATGGATGGTTTTAAGTATTTTTTGACTATTGTTGATGATCATTCTAAGTATACATGGACTTTTCTTATGAAAAATAAATCTGATGTTAGACTGCATATTCAGAACTTTATAGCATATTGTCATACTCAATTCTCTTGCAAGATCAAAATCATTAGGAGTGATAATGGCAGTGAGTTTATCATGCCATCCTATTATGCATCTCTTGGAATCATACATCAAAAGAGCTGTGTTGAAACACCTCAACAGAATTCTATTGTAGAAAGAAAACATAGACACCTTCTAAATGTTACTAGATCCCTTCTTTATCAAGCCAAACTTCCTAAATGTTTTTGGTCCTTTGCCTTGTGCCATGCTACTTATCTCATCAATAGAATTTGCAGCCCCACTATTCAAAATCACACACCTTATCAGTTGCTCTTTAAGACACCCCCCATATATACTAATCTCAAAACCTTTGGATGTCTTGCTTATGCCTCTACCCTCCTTAGAAATAGAGATAAACTTGATCCTAGAGCCACTAAGTGTATCTTCCTAGGTTTCCCTATGGGCATTAAAGGATTTTTATTATTTGATCTTCAATACAGATCAATCTTTACTTCTAGGAACTGTCACTTCTATGAAAACATTTTCCCTTATACATCACCATCTCTTCCACCATTGCCTCTTGACATCCCTTCTTCAAACAATCACTTTCTGTTTGATCCTCTCGTTTCAACAGAATTTCCCTCTTCACCAACCCATATTGTTGCTACTCCTAACCTTGATGCCCTCATTGATACTCCACCTAACTCACCTCCTTCCCATAATAATACTACACCCTCTCACACACCACCTGATCCTTCCCCCATAGCAGAACCAACTTCCCATGCTGATCCTTCCCCCATAGCAGAACCAACATCCCCTGCTGCCACTACTCTTAGACATTCCACTAGGATTAGGTATGCCCGTGCCTTTCTCAAAGATTTTGTTTGCCATTTTTCTATGCCTTCTATTATACATGATATTTCCAACTATATTTCTTATAAGCACATTTCTCCTGCATATTTTTCATATGTTTCTGCTATTACTACTGCATCTGACCCTACATCATATAAGCAAGCTTGTGTTCATCCTCATTGGGTGAAGGCTATGGACGATGAAATTCAAGCCTTGCAAGCCAATAACACATGGATATTGACTTCACTTCCTCAAGGTAAGAAACCTATCGGTTGTAAGTGGGTCTACAAAACTAAATATAATTCTGATGGATCTCTACAAAGGCATAAGGCACGGTTAGTTGCTCAAGGTTTCAAACAAATTTAAGGTATTGATTTCTTTGATACTTTTTCTCCGGTTGCTAAACTCACCACTGTACGTATAATCCTTGCTATTACTTCTTCTATGAATCTATTTCTTCATCAACTTGATGTGCATAATGCCTTTTTACATGGGGATTTGGATGAGGAAGTATACATGAATTTGCCTCCAGGCCTTACTCCTTCTCATCCAAACCAAGTGTGCCAACTTCTCAAATCCCTCTATGGTCTTAAACAGTCCAGTAGGCAATGGTTTGAGAAGCTCTCACAAGTTTTACTCAACAATAACTTTAAACAATGTTCTTCTGATCATTCTTTATTTATCCATACTTCTAAAACTTCTTTCACTTGTCTTTTGATTTATGTTGATGACCTTTTATTGGCAGGCAATAGCATGGATATTATCAATCAAACCAAGGATATCTTGAACCATCATTTTCACATCAAGGACCTTGGATCCTTAAAGTACTTCCTGGGACTTGAAGTAGCACGCAACAGTTCCGACATCAATGTTTGTCAACGCAAGTATACTTTGGATTTGCTTTCCACAACTGGTTTACTTGGGTGTAAACCAGCTACAACACCAATGGCTCGTGATACACGTTTACAATCCACCGATGGCGCTTTCCTAGAAGATCCTACTAAATATAGAAGACTCGTAGGCCAACTGATATATCTCCTCAACACCAGACCCGGCATTTCTTATTCAGTGCAGCAACTCAGTCAGCACATGAGCTCTCCTACTGATCTTCATTATAATGCTGCCCTTCGCGTGATTCGTTACCTCAAAGCTGCTCCTGGTCAAGGCCTACTCTTCCCTAGCAATTCTTCCCTTCAGCTCAAAGCTTTTTCAGACTCAGACTGGGCAACTTGCCCTGAGACGCGCAAATCCGTCACTGGTTATTGTATATATCTTGGTGACTCTTTGATCTCTTGGAAATCCAAAAAAGCAACCTACGGTTTCTCGTAGCTCAACCGAAGCAGAATATCGATCAATGGCATCCACTGTATGTGAACTTCAATGGATCACCAACCTTCTTCATGAACTTCCTATTACTTTTCAACAATCGGCTCTCTTATATTGTGACAACGCTTCTGCTCGTCATATTGCCACAAATTCCTCCTTTCATGAACGAACCAAGCATATAGAATTAGATTGTCACTTGGTTCGTGAAAAACTGCGACAGAAACTTTTCCATCTTCTGCCTGTTACCTCATCCCAACAGCTTGCTGATGTATTCACTAAACCATTAGATACCAAGCCCTTTCTTCACAACATCACTAAGCTTGGTCTACACTCCATATACCCCAAGCTTATGGGGGGCTATTAGTCTTATTGGGCCTATCTGTTTATTGGGCCTTATGGCATTATATATATTGTACTCTTGTATACTAATTGGAAGCTGAATAATAATAATAAACTTTTCACTGTTTCATCTTCTTCTTCTTTTTCATCTACTGCAATTTACTTGTTTAGAGTCATGGCCATTCAAACAAGATTCTGCGCAATACTGTAATACAATGAGAGCCAAGCTAGATCTTAGAAACGAGAACTACCATCAATAGAACACAATCCTCCAAAAGCACCAAGAAAGATTACAACCCTGAGGATCCCTATCACAAACTCTCGAACGGGCTCTCAAGCAAGGTAGAGAGATTATATGAGCAACTCGTTGACCTACACAAATACCATTTCCAAACAAAGGAAATGCTCTTATCTTTTATGCCCTCTTTTCTTATTGGAGTACTTGAAAAATGAATTCGTTATAGGATTTCCCAATCGTCCATACAACTAAATCCAAATCATTATAATGCCTATTCTAATCCTTTCCAATCATACCAAGAACGTAAAAAAACTCAAAAAATCAGGTATTAACCCTTGGAAGGATACCCATCTTTCTTATCAACCTATAAAATCATATACCACAAGTTTTTCTACCATAATCATAGGTAAAAAGCAAGTGAAGAACTTACTCTACATGCCCATCACATAACTCGTAAGAAGATCGATCGGGTCTAGAATAATTAGGGGCGAGTTTCGGGAAAGCACTCCTAAGAGGGTCACTCTACAAACAATCATAGAAAAGACACAACATATGTTGTAGTATAGGCGACAGAGGAGAAGCAGGGGCATTAGATATATGCAGTAGTTGTCTTTTATTTTGTATTTTGATATTAACATTTTAAAATTTTGTATTATGGTACGTTGTATTTTATGAACACTTGTGTATGGTTTATTAACATTTTTTGTTTGAATATTTGGTCTTTTTATTGAAAGAAAAATGTATATGGTTTATTATGGGATTGATTTATAAATGTAAGGTTCATTAAAAAATGTAAAAGTTATTCTAACTTACTGCCTATGTGTGAGAAAAATGTCTAAGAGTGTGTTCGGATTTTAAAATTCAAACCCACTCCATTGTAAGGAAACACAAATAAATACACAGGCAATGCGTAGGGTTAAATCTGGAGATTAAAATCCAATTTATTTATTTATTTTGACAAAATAAAGGTGATGATGAAGTGATTTGGTGTATTATAAACGAGTTCATATTTTAAAATTCATTAGATAAAAAAGGGCATTTTGGAGGTTTTATAGGGTGTGTGATTACAATTCGAAAGACAAGTTTATTAAAGGAAAAATCTTTATAACTTAAATACTATATTGAATATTTTTATTTACTTAACAAGCAATTAATAATTTTAATAATGTACAAATAATAATGCAAAAATGATCAAATATGAAAGAAAAATATAAAATATTACCTTTAACAAGACCGAGCAGTACATCTGCAATAAATTGTAGTCCTTAGGTCAACAAACAAGAGAGATAAATAATTTAGCAAGAAAAAAACATAGAAACCACGCCTAATCAGCCATTCTCTCTCAAAAAATAATGTATTTAAATAATTCTTTCATCTTTTTAATAGTCTAAATATACCTAATAGTAAAGAGACTAAATTCGTCCCTCTCAAGTAATAGGTGTTTCTTATGTGAGAGGAGCAAATATTGACTACAGATTTAATCGAGACTTGTTTCTTCGCATTATATACATCTCTTTATGCACCTACCTTACACAAATTATATACATCTCTTTTATTGAATGTTAAAATTATTATTATTTTTTTATAAAATACGGATTTAAAAAATTTGTAATGTTTAAAAAATTATTTTTATGAAAATTATTTTTGAAAATAAAATAAAAATCAATTTTTTTAAAGTCAAAATAAATAGACCATATATAAAATTTATAAAATTAGTAATTAAAAAAAAATTAAGAGGAAAATAAAGATTTAAATAAATATATAAAGATAACTCTTTACCTTCCACTAATATGAGCTTCTTTGACAGCATGCCTACACACACAAAAAAAAGTTTAATTCTACTCATTTTGCAATATAAGGAAATGAAGAAAAAAAAAGCATAGTTTATCTTTGACTTATATTATATCAAATCTATTATTTATTAGTATTTTATAATTTTAATAAAAAAAATTTAATATGGATATCCAAAAATCGATTCAAATTAAACTGCATGAAATTGGATTAGATCAGATTGAATTTTTTTAATCAATCATTCAAAATCGAATCGAATCGCGAGTAAATTTATTTTTGAATCGAATGAATTTTTATCTCAAAATCGATCCAAATCACATTGCAAACACCTCTAATACACTTCCATATAGTAACATATTAGAATATATTATTTCGACTATCTTCGAAGACGATCATAAGTTCATGTAACGCGTAATTAAGATGAGACTGTTAACTAGAAATTTTGTCACCAAGATTAGATTGAGTATGATAAGCAAAAAGAAATGTTTTTAAGAAGTCTTAGATTCGAAAAGAGTATTATAAGATTCTAGTCGAATAGATCCTTTATAAAAAGGAAATTAGTCTCATCTTAATTCTGTTTTACATGTTTTTAAATATATAAACGGTGAAATGACTTGTAATAAAAATTGAAAGAACTAATATTTTTCTTACCGCAACTTTTGGCGACTTCAATTTCTAATGGATAAGCGCAATAATCAGTTGATTCATAACATTCAAAATCTCTGGTGGTTTGATTGAAATAACACCGTTGATTATCGGCACAAGAATCCCTACAGGCACCACTCATCCACGATATATGAAATCCATAGAGCAGCATTCCATGAATTTGCTCGTATGAAAGGAGTCGATTTGGTGCATCTTCTCTGACTCTGGTACCATGAAAACCTGATATTGCTATCATAGCAACAACCTTCACATGACAATAATCTTTTAATCTCCCAACCGAAAAGTCGCTATAACGTTCCCCCTCCGGACTATACATCGTCGCATCAAAAGCATAAAGATAGCTTTTGGAGTCGCGGTTGATGCAGTGAGCTGTATCAACATACCCAGGATCGTCTTTCACTGGTTTGCTACAGTTCAAGTATATTATGTACCCGAAATCAGAGTTATAATCCATTTCCCCGAAATCAGAGTTATAATCCATTTCATATGGATCCCCGTCGTTGTTATAACGCAAAGGAATTGTGAAATTGAACTCGGTTAAGTTATATTGAGGAATGGATGAGCAATCACTCTCTTGAATTCCAGAATCAATTAACCGAATTGTGTAGTCTAAGTAGTTGATTTCCTGGACGTAGTATTTACCCGAAAACAGAGTTAACACAGTCATGTTGTTTTCACAGGACAACTCATATCTTGGATTACCACAGGTGGCTGGGTCATCTTTAAGTCGAAAGGGATGTATGATGTTGCTAATTTTGCCGCAGGAAGAAGGGGGGCAGTGAGTTTTGTTTTGAGAAATTGCATCGCATGTTTGATGCAGTAGCAGCAGCACAACTATCATATCAATTTGGAGGAAGCTTAAAAGGGATATGGATTCCGCAGAACAGGAGAAGGATTTCCCTCTGCTCATGATTTTGGCTGAAAATTAGTTTTCACTTCTTGGTTTAGGAGGTTAAATGACAGGGATACTGCAAAAGTTTTCATATACAAGTTTCTTCTTAAATAAAACTTTTATTAAATAGAGAGACCCCATTATAGGGGTGGAAATGTGGGTCAGCCTACATTATTTAATATATTTTAAATAGAGAAGATTAAAAAAAGCTTTTTCTTTTTTTTTTTTAAAATAGAAGGGGTAATAACTACTAACAACTTAAGCAAACAATTGTGAATATAAGTGTTTGAATTTAGTGATGATGTATAATCTAACAATATTGACTTTTGTCAGTTTAGTTGGGATTTGCGGACAAAATCTACTTTAATTTAAGAGACTAGATTACAGACACAAAATCATCGCTAACCAACTCAAAATAGCATTACCTCTTTTTTAATATAAGTCGTTTTAACATTTTTTCACATGTTAAGAAAAGTATTTATTTTAATATGAAAAAGAGAAATTATGAAGAATGATATTTGAATCACTAAAACAGGGAAGGAGGGAGGATGGGATCTCAGTCTCCTATGTCCATCATACGTTCTTTTGCACAAGTTTCGCAACCATCTAAGGAGGTGCAAACAATACAACTCCCAACACCGGCTAAAAAGGAGATGTGTTGTGTATCAAAATAACTTAGGTTGAGTATAAACAGGGACTTGTGGATTGCAAACAAAATTTGCATGGTAGGCTAGTCATGAACAAAGGAGACCCACCTTTAACGGGTGTGGAGCTTCGTTAGAAGCACACCTCAATATGGAAGATAACATCCTTGGGTAGAGGGTTTCATGAATTTCAATTTCATATTTATGGCGATATGTGCGTGGCATGGTCCAAGGGATCTATCAACCTGAAATCTAGAGTATTAAGAGTATCAAAGTGGACAAAAGATTTTTATCCATACACTCAGAGACAAACACATGTTCAAATTTGGATTAGATTTATGGAATTACCACAAGAATATTGGAGACTTCTCACATTGTTCAAAATTGCAAGTGCACGCCGTTGTCATTGAATTAAAATACAGAAAATTAAACTTTTGGTCATTACACAAATATATTAGTGGATATGGACCTATCGAGAAGTGTTTTTCATGAAATATTGGTAGAAAGAGACGAATATGCATTCAAAGTTGAAGTGGTGTATGAAAGATTGTCGAAATTTTGCATTCATCACAACATCATTGGGCACAATATCTCACAATGCAAATGGCTACAATAGGTAGGTGAGTGCAAAAGAGAGGATCAAGAAGGCATATAACATGCAAGTAAGACAACAACACTGCACAAAAAATCAGACATGACTCCAGCAACCATGTTTTTGGTGGATAACGTATCGAAGTCGACAACTAGTTTTACGAGTCTGTTAATGCTTGCTACGATGGTTTTGCTGACCCAAATGGGGAAGAAAAAGAAGGATGACGCTCGGCGAATTCTAGTGCTCACACCTCATATTACAGTAACCATGCCAAATTTCCCGGCGAACAACCCGCCTTAATCCAATGAACACCTGATTCAGAATAACAACCCAAAGATTTCAGCCAAGAAACAACTTATTCTGGTTACACCACATCTACGACTCTGGAGAACGCAAATCATAGCTCAAAAAACTTCACACAAAATCTAGAAATGAAACATGTTTCTCCAGTTTTTGGGGCTACAAACTTGATGGCCATCACTCCTTTAGTGGTTTCTACTTAGGAGACTCGTTCTACAAATGCCAACTCGACTACGTGTCATCCGATTTTCAAGGCAGAAAACTACATGGAACGGTTGGGACCATAAGATCCAATTGCAACAGAGAACATGAAGGATCCATGGGCCACTCAAGCAAAAAGAGGTAGAGAAAGATATGAGATGTGCAATAGTGGAGGATAAACAGTTGGAAGAGAACTGAAATTTATTAACCATGGGCGGAAGATTACTGGCTTTCCTCAGCCTAATGAGGAATGGTTTCAGGATGCTTTGTTCCTGTCTTGGATGAAGGACTTATGCAAGATAGGTTATGTTATGGTCAACCACGAGATTCTTAATGCATTCGTGGAGAGATGGTACACTGAAACGTTGTCATTTTATCTACTGCTTGGTGAGATGTCTATCACACTCGACGATGTGTCGTGTTTGCTGCTTCTTCCGATTAAGGGGGAACTTCTAGATCATTGTAGGATTAGCAAATACAAGGAACTCGAGTTGATGGTAAACTATCTGGGAGTTAACCCAAAGGCTTCCAATAGCGAGTTTGAAAAAACCAGAGAAGCGCATGCTAGGTTTGAATACCTGAAAAAGGTATATACAAATGATCTCCTTATAGCAGAGCAAGCTAGAGGTGATGAAGAGAACGTGGGGCTTCATAAAGAGTATTCAATGAGAGCATACCTGTTATATTTAGTTGACATTGCGATTTTTGTGGACAATAGTTCCACTTATGTGGATGTCGTCTACCTACGGTACTTCGAGGGCTTCGAGTAGATCAATGAGTACAACCGGAGGCACTACTTTTGTCTACTTGTACTCGAAGTTATCATAGGGTTGTAGGTGGAAGACGAAGCAGGTCACAGGCAGCATCACACTACTGACGCTAATATTTATCGGTCTTTTAATGTTTGTGTGTCATTTTCATTACATTTTTGCAACGCCTTTACTCACTACGCCAAAAGTGTCCTTTGGCAGCACTACATAGGCAGCGCTTTATTACAAAAGCGCTGCTATAAGTTAAAAAATTAACCAAACACGGAAACTGTTCACTTAGAAAAATAAAATCGCGTCTAAATATAAGACCTTAGACAGCGCTTTTGAGGAAAGCGCTTTCTAAGGTCTTATAAATTAAAAAAAAAATTAAAGGAAAATATTAGACAGCGCTTTCCTTAAAAGCGCTGTCTAAGGTCTTATAAATTAAAAAAAAAATATAAGACCCGAGACAGCGCTTTTGAGGAAAGCGCTATCTAAGGTCTTATAAATTAAAAAAAAAATTAAAGTAAAATATTAGACAGCGCTTTACTCAAAAGCGCTGTCTAAGGTCTTATAAATTAAAAAAAATAAAATCAAAAGCGCTGTCTAAGGCCCACCATAGACAGCGCTTTCATTCAAAGCGTTGTCTAAGGTCTTTTTAATTAAAATAAAAATTGAAACGGTATCAGTATTAATACTGATACCGTTTCAATTTTCATTTCATTCTTTCCCTCTTTCCCTCTCTTTCTGCGAACAAGAACGAACCAACTGAAACCACCGCTGTCGTCCGTCCTTTCACCGCCATCGTCCGTCCTTTCTCGCCGTCATCCGTCCGGCCGTCGTCCAAGTAAGTAAATGTGTTTCTGTTAGGTTAGTGTGAGAATGAGGATGAAAATGTGTTTTATGTGCTCTGAGACTGGAACTGCATATATGCAACCCATGCACAGTTTTATATCGTTCATTTTGATTTTATAACTAATTACTTTTATATCGTCCAAGTAAGTAAATGGGTTTGTATTTGAGAATGAACATGCATGACTCGAAAAGAGCATTATTCTAATCTTGGAGTAGAAAGTAGCTGAAAGGTTTTGATTAATATGATATATGAATATTATAAGTTTAACGAGAGTATTTTTGTTCTAGTTCACCGTATTTGAAAATGTTGAAATCGAGGTGAAATGTGAAAATCAACCATACTTGGTGCGAAAGAAATATGATTGCTGATTGACTTGCAAACTTTAGCATTTTTATGAATCATTTGGATCTTTTTAGTTTTAGAATCTCCTCCTCGAAAACTTTTAAAGATCTTTTTTATGACAATTTCAAAGTTTTCATGTCTAAGAATATTAGTTTAAGTTAGTTTAGATTAGTGTTATTGTAGTTTAGGTTAGTTTATTAGGTAAAGAAATATATTGTAAATCCTTAAAAATAACTTTCCTCCTTTTGGTTTTGATTTCTATTAATTACTAATGGAAATTAATAATTGTTATTGCTATATAATGTGTTAGTTTAGTTTAGGTTAGTTTAGGTTAGTGTTAGTGTTAGTGTTAATATTGCTCATTCAATGTTATATATTATGTCATATTATATTTGATATCCTTGATTTCCTTGATTTCTTTATCCTTGATTTCTTTATTATATTTGTTATATATTATGTCATATAATATTTGTTATATAATATATTTGATATCCTTGATTTCTTTATTACAGGTTAGATGGCTACTAACGATGATCACCCACATGATGATGATCACCCACATGATGATGATTACCCACATGATGATGATCCTATTCAGGATGAAAGTCAAAAATCTATGGAAGAAGAGATTAAAAGAGGAATAACCGTTATGAAGAAAGTGATTCGTGCTAGAGATCAAGGCATCATTTTAGATGTGCATTGGAGCCCTTCAGGCACTCTTGTTGAGCCTAACAGTCATACCTTGACAAGTTTCATTGGTGCACTTGTAAGGAATGTGATTCCTATTACTTGTGATTAGGGGTGGACAACGGATCGGGTCGGGCGGGTTCGGGTCCAAATGAGCCACCCAACCGAAACCGCGGATTGAATATAAAGACCCATTACCGCCCGTTTTCACCTACGGATTAATCGGGTTATGTGTAGATCGGGTTGCGGGTTTACGGATCGGTTTAAACGGGTACCATCTAAAACACCATAAAAAGTTTTTACAAGTAACTTTGATAAAAAAAAATCAGATTCAACAAGTGGTGTAAATAAAGAAAAAAGAAAAAAATGGCAATGAAGATGTAGAAATAATTGTCTTCATCTTCTCACTCACTTGTATCTGCTGAAAAAAAAACGTTTCTTGCTGGATTTGTGAAAAACATAATTGAAAAGGATGATGATAATAGATTATTTGTTTTGTTGTTTGAAAGAAGAGAAAGAACATAGCATTTGATATGAAGTTAAAAAAAAATAGACAAACTTAAGCATAGTAAACTTAGATTGTGGATAGTTGATGGGTGAAAGAAATTAAAAAAGAATTAGTTTTCTTATCTGAACTAAAAAATTAAAATGAGAGAAAAAATAACAATAATATAATATATAAAAAATAGTATCGTTGAAATATAATAATATATTATGATTATTTATTATTATTAGAGTAAATAGTTATCATCATAAATACTTGATAAATATGAATGAAATATGATGTGATATTTATGCAGAATAACAGATAAGTATGTATAAAGTTGTTGTTCATGTCAGAGATATTTATGCATATTAGCAGATAAATAACATAAAAAACTTAGTTAACAATTGAGATGGGGAGTTATTCGGTTTGGTTCGGTCATCCACGGTTACATTTTGGTGATCCGAACCCGCCCAACATAAACCGATTGAACCTGTAAAATACAACCCGCGACCCATCAGACCCGTAGAAACCCATCTGCAATTTATTTTTTGGGTCGGTTTACTCGGATTGCACCGGTTTGCGGTTTTATGTCCACCCCTACTTGTGATGATTGGAGAAACAAACAGTTGAAGGAAGTCAAAGAAAAAATTTGGAATGAGATAAAGGTACCATAATTATGTCTTTAATTATGCCAACTAATCATGTATTTTATATTATTTGTACTAACCAATGTGTATGGTTTTTTTAGAGGTGCTTCAACGTTGAGGAAGAAAGAAAAGCTTATTTGATGAGATTGGCAGGGAAGCTCCTAAGAGGGTTTAGGACATATTTAAACCGCACCTTTCTTAAGGATGCTGAAGGTAACTTTGTTGATGCAGAGTATCCATCTAAATATGCAAGTTTGATTTCACCACAAGAATGGGTAACGTTTAAATCCAAACGACAAACCCCGAAATTTAAGAGTTTAAGTGCAATTAATCGGGAAAGAGCATCAGCTCCCCAGTATCGATACAGGAAAGGACGTGTTGGATATGGACGTTTGGAGCAATCTTTGGTAAGTATCAATAAATTGCAATGATATAATAATTATTCATCATGAGTTATATTTGATCATATTATTTGGCTTTATATGTAGTTACAAAAGGCGAATAGCTCTGAAACATCTCTTCCTGCACATGTCTTGTGGAAGGAAGCCCGTGTGGGCAAGTCTGGAGTTGTTGCAGAAGAGGTTCTACAAGTATTTGAGAAATGTGTAAGTATAACAATATTTCTTTAATTAAATCAAAATTTTATTAACAAATATTTGACAAATATTCGATATTCATCTGATTTTCAGGAGGTGTTATCTCAGTCTGTATCTCTAGATGATTCCAGGAGCATACTTAGTCGGGCATTAGATGTCCCTGAGTATTCTGGTCGGGTGAGGGGTAAGGGATTTGGGATCACTCCGACCTCCTTGAATATTAAAAAAGGAAAGGCTCCTAGTAATACAGAACTTCAAGCTAAATTGGAAGCACTGGAAGCTGAAGTTCGGGAATTAAGAAAGGAGAAAGAAAGGGATAACGCTTCAGGTTTTAGAGATGGATCGGAGAAAGATAGTATCAACTGCAGCTTTCGACCGAATATTCCAGAGGTAATTATATATATTTTTATGAAATTAAATTAGTAGCTTAAATTATTTAAATAACATATATACACATTAACAATGTCATATTTATTTTTGGTTTTAGGGCGTTTCCCATTGTCAGCTCTTCTTATCTTCACCAACTTATCGGAAGGTTGGCAAGGGAAAAGTGTATAACACTTCGGTAGAATTACTTCACAATAACCCACTCCCTACTGGATGCATGAAAGTATCGGTTGATATTGCTACAGAGGCGGGTGCATTATTACCCTATCCTGACGATGTTTCGGATGCAACATTGGTGGGAGATGCTATAGGGTCGTATGTTGCATGGCCGTCAAACCTCATACTCGTAGGATATGAGGTATGCTTAAAACCGTTATGAACCTTTGTTAACCTTAACGTGTAGATTCAAAGATTTTACGAGCATTTTATTTTCATTTTTTACATGGTAATGTTATTTAGACTCCAACAAGATCCAAAACAAAGGATAAGGGGATTCCGGAGCATACCGAGTCCGTTGTCTCAAAAAAAGAGGTACATCACAATTATATGATATTTATGCATGGAAAATGTTAAATTGGATATCTTATACTTCATCTAACAAATTATATGATATATAGCTGCCTGGTAAAGAGATTAACAACGTTTCAACACAGAAAAATGTTGGTGCTAAGAAGAACAGGGCTAAAAAACAACCTATCTCCAAGTTTAGGTCGTGCCTTCAGACGTTTCTACAATTGACAGATATTCCGACCGGAGGTTTTCGTCTTATACATATGGAGAAAGGTATATATGGCTTTGAACATGAACAAATTATTGGTAATGAAGACTTCGAGCAAGTTTTCAATCATGAAGAATTGGGCGTCAGTGTTGTCAATACATACGTGAGGTATATATCCGATCTACTTTGGTATATTAATTGAACAACTTATTTACTTTATGTTTCAAATGAATAGTCTAATGTTAATGATGTTTTTATTTAAGGTTTCTGTATGACAAAGTTATGCGCCCACGTGGATTGCATTAAAGATTTGCATTCTTATGCCCCGCGTCTGTCAACTTATCCTTAATAATAAATAAACCAGATGAGGTCCTGGCGTATGTACGCGATGTCTTTATGGACAACCAAGAAACGGAAAAGTTGTTCCTTTTACCGTTTAATACTGGGTTAGATTTTCATTCTATATTCATCTATTATAGTTTTTTTGTATTTTGACGTCGTGTAGAAAGTTTCCATCTAACACTTGTTTAATCTTATAGTGGACATTGGTTGTTGGTCGCAATTAATCCTAGCAGAGAAGTGGTGTATTATCTGGATTCGTTAGGAAATGATTGGACAACATACCCGAATATGAAGAAATGTATTGACACGTAAGTGAGATTGTTCTAAATATGAATGTGTATATTTATTTGTTTGTTTATTTATTTATGTGAATTGTTCTAAATATTCATTTATATTTTATTAGCGTTATACAAGCTTTCCGAGCACTACGAGATGGCCAAGTACCAAAGAGGAGAGTCAACCCCATTACATGGAATAGAGTGAAGGTATATTAATTATCACATGTTTTATTATATATTAGTGATGCTACTTGATAAAACTTAGGATTTATCCATATTTTCTTTTCATTTGTAGTGTCCTCGGCAACGTAATGAAATATATTGCGGATATTTCATGTTGAGGTTTATGAGAGACACTCTTATTTTGGATCGAATAGAGATTCCATCCGATGTATGTATTTCTAACTTATGAGTTATTTTAATATTTAACACATATCTCTCATATAATGAAATAGTTAAAACTAAATCAACTATGTTATATTATTATGTAGTAATTTGAAGAATGCAAGTGTGCTCATTACTCAATTTCTCAATTGGATGAAATTAAAGAGGAATAGTGTCAATACATTATGGAGCTCAGAGTTTTATCAGGTACAATATTGTACTCTTACTTTAATTGATGAGAATTTAAATATGTGTAACTTTCTAACTATAGACATTGTTGATGTATTCTTTTAATTGAATTACAATCTTTGTGTTCTTTCAGGACCTATGTAGATTTGAAGCAATGCTTTGGTTGGATGCAAAAGTACTAGTATAAGTAATATGTACATTTGTCTATATATATATATATATATATATATATATATATATATATATATATATATATATATACTGGTTTGAATTGCCAATTGTTTTGGATATATAATTTTGGTGTAAATTGGTACATTTAAATAGGCCAAATTGGATTGATTTGAATCTCCAAATTGTGGTATTTTTCTGGAAAAAAAATGGTTGAAAAACAAGTCAAATTATGGTTGAAAAACCTGGTAAAAATTGTGGTTTAAAAAAATTTATATAAAAATTTTCGTATACCTTAGACAGCGCTTTACACTAAAAGCGTTGTCTAAGGTGGGGCTTAGAAAGCGCTTTCACCAAAAGCGCTGTCTAAGGTATGCCTAAAAAAGTTCAAAAAGGTGGGGCTTAGAAAGCGCTTTCACCAAAAGCGCTGTCTAAGGTATACCTAAAAAGTTCAAAAAGGTGGGTCTTAGACAGCATTTTTTGTGAAAATATACTCCCCTTTAGACAACGCTTTTGGTATTACTCAAAGCGCTGTCTAAACCTTTAGCATCGCAGGTTAAGACAGCGCTTAGAAGCGCTGTCTAAGGCCAAAAAAAGCGTTGTCTAAGGTCTTGTTTGGCCTAGTGACTGATGGTTCGTGTGTTCCAACACTTTTCAGGTTTGTATCCTTTAGCACTTTCCGCGCATCTTCGGTTGGTCGTGTGTACCGACTTATACTGAGGATGTGTCGTGTGCTTATGCATTTTCCCCGCTTAGAGAGAACCATGCGATATATTCGTTCAAAGTGTATCTTAACCGCTTGGTTGTCGAGGATATGCACTTTAATAGTTATGTCGATCACCGTGAGATGCGACCACTTGGCGATATATTGTGATACTCCAGATGATTGGCTTGCAACTCACGTCTCACATTTTCTCATCTGCCTGAGCGCGTCATGCGGCAGTTTGGCTACACTCAAACTATTCCCAGGCACCCTGCTTTCTCTATTCCTCCTGCTATGACACGTAGAGATATGAATGCCAGGTTTGATGATTATCTTAGTCATCTGGTATCGGGAGGAGACACGGAGTACCATAACTTAGAGCGTCTGGAGCTATGTCGACGAGTACATTATGTGGTTCTTAAGGATGTCACATCTGTATATGGTACATGCTGCTCTAGGAGATCCACTAAGGCCAGCTTATTAAGAGATACTAGAGGAGGAGCATACACAGTTAGATCATGCTCATAATGTCTTGTCTAGAGAAGGCATGAGAGGCACTGATGTACCAGAGATAGCGTCGGAGGACAGGGGGGTAAAGGAGGCCTAGGAGCCCGAGGAGGTCGAGGAGTCGTAGTCCAGCATACGCTGTAGTATATAGTATTTGTACTTTGGATTTATTATCGATTGTATTTTTTTAACTTCATTCTAATTTACTATGTATTTCGACTTCATTTATATATGTCATTTTTGACCATCTAGATTTATATATGTCATTTTTTGAATATCATTTGTATAGTTTAATGCTAATCACATAACAAGGGATATAACACTTATAAATTGTCATTTTCATCTGAGTAACCATAAAAGCAATATAACCTGCACTATTCTAATAGGTTACAGAGATGCATCTTTGTAAACTTAAATGAAGACAACTTCAATATCGTTCAAACATCCAAAATAGTGCGAAATAGTTTGTTGGTCTCTGCCGTAACCCGAAATTTGACCACCCTCTTTTTCCTTTTGCATAAGCATAAGCATTCACATCGCTAGCATACACATTCACACTTTTCTTCTTGTGTTGCCTGTTGCAGGGTATTCAGGTTTTCCAAGCCCGATTAATCATATCCTCACAAGGTCATCACATTGTCGCTCCCGGGATTTTCATCCAAGTACAAACGCGAAAGTGACACCGAAACAGAGTCGCCAGCAATGTGTATTTATCCCAAGAGAGGGAAAGGAAACACCGCATAAACCTGAGGGAAAGGATAGAGCATGGTCTTGCGACCAAGAGAACTGGATTCGGGAGTCGGTTACGCGCGAGGAAGGTATTAGCACCCCCACGCGTCCATCGTACCCGATGGGATCCACGCCTGCTTGTCTCGATCAAAGGGTGTCGTCGTCTAGAGCTCCGCTGCTACTGGAAAGGAAAAGGAACAAGAACGGAAAAGAACAAAGAAACAAATATAGGGAAAATAAAAGAAGTGCTCGAATGGGCCCTACCCCACTACCTACGTATCTCATCGGGAACATGAGAATCAGAGCGACGTAGTTCCCCTCTCTAGGGATGGATTATTTGTTTGTGTTTTTTAGGGAACGGCTAACGTTCTAGCTCAGGTGTTGCAGGCTCGCTGGTCCGAGTGCGTTACCATCTTGCAAGAGAACGAGGAGAAACGCGTTCGTACGTTAAGAATGAGTGAGATGAGAAAAGAATTCCCGAAGGAAAGACGTTAGTGTTTGTTTTTTGTCTTTTAAGAAAGAAGTGTTTTGGTTGTTTTTTGTGTTTTGTAACACGTATTGCGCTCAAGTCTAGAATATAGGATCGAATACGTAGCATGGTCGTCCTAACAGGCCGTATGCTAAACATTCTAGGAGGGTGGAGAGAATCTCCCCTCCTTCCATTTCCCACACTTTAGGTTCAAGTGCAATACATGTTATGCCATTATTAAGTGTTTTTTACTTTTATTATGAGATAAGAGAGAAGAGACTCAAGAGAGAGGTAAAGGTGAAAATCTATATGGACTAAGACTCAATCCTAATGTTATTAGTTAAGGGGAGTGATCCTAATGGTTTGTGAGGCTTAAACCTAAAGTCTAAAGAAAGAATGAATTAAACAATTCACTTCTAAAGTAGAAGATGAATTGTAATTCAAAAGGGAAAGTGATGAGTTATTAAAAGAAAGCACATAAGTGCTTAACAAAACACAAAATGGAATTGTAAAAGATAAAAGGGAAAGAAGTTTGAATGTGGATTCCTTATCCACACTCAATTGCAACTTACCAAAGCCCCTACATGGTTAGTAAACATGTATAAGAAGTATAAGAAGTAAAAGAACATTTAATGCACCATAAATCTCAAAAGAATAAGATGAGAAATCAAATTCTAATGTCACCACCAGAATGTACATCATGTTGAAAACAAATGATTATCATCAAGCAAGTTCAAGTGAACAATCAACAATCATCATCCATGGCATTAGAACATGCTACCATAATAAAAGAGAGATGAAAGGTGAAAAGAAATGAAAGAAACATGCATAAAAGGAACATGTAATCCAAGAATCAGAATTGAAATGAAATGAAAAATGATTCTCAAACATCTCACAAGTATTCATGAAGCAACTATCAAGACATCCAAGAGGTAATAGGAGGAGTAGAATTGAAATGGAAGTTCAAAAGAAAACACAAGTACTTCATATTAAGGATACACAAAGTTCAAATGAAAGTGAACATGCAATGATAACACATAATATGCACCAATGACCTATAATGTCAAATGAATAGTTCACAAAATAGGCAAATGATCATGCAAGTATATACAAAAGCAATCATGTAAATATGCACAAAGATTACAATGATATGACATGTTATTATGCTCCACATATAAATGCATCAAACAAAAATCAAGTGGGTTCATGAAAATTATTCAAGCATGGTTTTTAGATACACAAATCAGAAATGAATCACATATCAAAGTAGCATGTAAAAATTCCAAGCAAAATGCCTTCATTCAATGCACTTAGGTCAAATTGGATGCACATGCAAAGTATTACAAAAATGAACACCAAAACATGTCATAAAATGTCCTAAAAAATCAAATAAAAATCATATGACATACTTCAGGGTATTAGTGACTCAATTCAAAAAGAAGCAAAGCAAAACCATTCACAATGATCAAGAACAAAAATGCACAAATTCAAGTATCATCAATGACATGCATACAAAAGAAAATACAAAGAAAATTATGGAGCAGGGGCAAAAATGTCATAAAATCAGAAAATAAAATCATCAAAAATTTTATAAATGTCTTAATGATGTTCATGAATTTTTGTAGAATTTTAGAATGAAGTTTGGTATTTTTAAGAATTAAAAAGCAAACATGTAGAAAATGAAGAAAATAAAACAAAATGGAAAAAAAGCGTGGGGTGCATATATAGTAAATTTTCAGTTCAAATTAATTGGGCCTTTAAAAGAGGGAGGTGTGAATAGCAACAATCCAGTCCACATTCAGAGCACAATCCATACTAACAACGATGCACTTTTAGTCAACAATAGTCAAACAACTCACGCCCTTGGATTAAGTCTGGTCAACCAAGCAGTCAAAGTATACAAAATCAACACGCACGCGTGAGGGACACATTACATAACATACACTGCACCACACAAAGTTTAATTGAATCAGAAAATTGGCACATGACATGCACGCCCTTTTTTTATGCGCTGGCACATTTTCACGCGTTGGATCAACAAAATCACACGGCTGGCATTCAAACTGGCAAGAAACCCTAAAACAAGATCACCGGTCGGAGAGGGACCTCCGGTCACCTTCTCCGGTCACACACCACCGTCTGCAACTCTCACCTCACACCAAAATGCACAAATATGGTACCAAAATGAAGCTGAGCTTATGTAGATTAAGACTCCATCATCATTTTCCAAATAACAAGCACACATAGAGAGAACAGAGGAGATTAAAGCTAGCCCTAAATTTTCAACTATGCCTCTAGAGGCCTATCAACTAGCCAGACAAGTTCTTGAGCTTATAAGAAGCTTCAAGAACCTGGAAATTTCTTCACATTAGGTCTATAATGGTGGAGATTCGTACCTGAAGTTTTGAGATCTTGAAGTGTTCTTCAGAAAACCAGAGGTCTTGCTTCTTCTACAATCTTCACTTGGCCAAATAAAGGCTGAGATGCAAAAACTGATGATGATTCAATGGAGAAGAGGTTGAAACCAAACTCCAAACAAGTAGCACTGTGGAGAACTTGAGAGAGAATCAGAGAGAGTGTTGAAGTGGAATGAACAAGGTAGAGCTCTAGAATCAGTGGCAATGATGGAATTGAGAGAGAAGAAGAGAGTGTTTCTGAAGTGAATGTGTGAAAATGAAGTTGAAAAATGAAATTTGAGAGTGGAGCTTCTATTTATAATGTGAGTTAACCATGGTTTAGTGAGTGAGTTAAATGAGTCACAGTTGAGTTAAGTGAGTCATCCCTAACTAACTAAGTCAAGTTAGTTAGGGAGAGCAATGGTATGGTGGTGCTGGTTTATAGTCAGCTATGGTGAGGGTAATGAGAAAGTGAAATGGCACGGCTTGTGTAGCAGAAACTTGCTCAACAAGTTGTTCCTTCTATTTCCATGCAAGGCACGTGCTACTGTGCAAAGTGTAGATGATATGTCAATCCACTGTTGGACTTTCGCTGCTTTGCCACCCGAAGACGGACTTTTGCCAATCCACTGTTGGACTTTTGCCACCCGAAGACGGACTTTTGCCAATCCACTGTTGGACTTTTGCCACCCGAAGACGGACTTTTGCCAATCCACTGTTGGACTTTTTCCAATCCACTGTTGGACTTTTACCACCCGAAGACGGACTTTTGCCAATCCACTATTGGACTTTTGCCACCCGAAGACGGACTTTCGCCAATCCACTGTTGGACTTTTGAGAATTTGAACACTGGATTTCGCTCGGCATACATATCAGACATCTCTGCTAACGCTGCTGAGGAACAATGATCAATGATTTGACTCAGAGACTCCTGAAAGGATGGTATCTCTGCTGGAGAATGAATGAACAATCCGTCTGCTTCGAATTGTTAGGTTTGCCAAAAATAAACTGGACTTTGGGAATTGAGGGGATTGATAAATCTGTCAGGAATTACTTCATCTGCTTGTGGATGAATTCTGGTCACAGCAACTCCGCTGGGGATGAGAATTTTTGAATGACGTCCTGCTGGGGAAGAAAAGTCATTAAAACCCTGCTTGGGGATCTATCAAACTCGAGATCCTTTGCGGGGAGAATCATCCTTCTAACCCGGCTGGGGAAAGAAAGTACTAACACTTTGCTGAGGAACTGATTCTGTTGATCAATAAACCTCTTGTGGAGAGAAAAACAACTCAGCTGGGGAGTATTGTTGACAAGATTCAATGCTGAACTCTGTGGGGATACCATTACCAGAGATACGATCTTGCTGGGAATCAGGACTACTCTGTCGGGGATATGCAAATCCTAGTTGGAAGACAATTCGTTGCAACATGCTGAGAAAGAGTCCCTAGAGATCGGCTGGGGAAACCCAAAGCAATTCCACGATAGTCTGCTGAGGAATAAGACTGTCGGGCTTACGATAAGTGTCACAATGCCCCATGCTAGGCGAACCTTCCGCTTGACGACTCCGTTGGGGATGATGAGTTTATAACAAACTCTGCTGGAGAAAACTGCTTTAGAGCGTCTCGTGCTGGAGCATGCCTTTTTAGAGGATTTTACAGAAGACCAAACGTCCTCAAACTCTACTGGGGATAATAATTCTGGAACATCTCCTGCTGGGGAAGTTCAATATGCCCCATGCTCGAGAGGGTCAGCAACTTGCTTTTTGCCCCATGATATAAGATTGATATGAAGAAAACGTCCCGGGAGGATTTTACAGAAGATTAAGCACCTTCAAACTCCTGGTGACCTTACTGGGGATTGACCATCCACTTCGGTGTCTGCGAAGCAACTCTACTGGGGAATTTGCAACCGTTGTCGACACAGAAAAGCTTGTGGCTGTTGGAAGTACTGAATGAGAGAATCAACTTAATAAGATGCAACAACACCCAGTTGAACTCAGTTCGCTGCTATCGAATCGTCATGACCAACCGCCGACTGAATGATGGACTCAATCAGTAAACGTTGTGACAAAAGGGTGACAAGTAAACCCTTCCCTGAACATGATTGCCCCAGTCTTCTGCGTGGGGATAAGTAATTACTCGTCCTATGCTTGAAATCGTTTGGACCTGTTACCTGCAACAAAAGAATACACCCATATGTCCCAGAATATTGCGTGGTTTGAATCCACCATCCAGGATTATTCAATATTCAAAGTGATTTTAAATGTTTTTCTGCGCATGTTACTGTAAAGCCACCATGTTTTCAAATGCCATATTTTATCAAAAATTCAGACGTTTTGGCAAACAAAGCAGTAAAACAAAAAGAAGCTTTATACTGAAATTCAATTTATTGAAGAAAAGTCCGGAATAGGCAATTACATCAGGAAGCAATCCCTGGAAAGAGGTGATCGCTGAAAATTGAGAAAAGAAACTATCCTAATGGCAATGTAAACACAACATTCCACTGAGTTTCAACTCTGCTATGGCCAGTATGTCTTCAAGACTCCCCGACCTTGCCTTCTGAGGAATGATCAGACTGATTCCTACCCTTCGGAATGTCAGTTGTTGAAACGGTGATGGAGTACAGATAACTCAGACCGTAGTCGTTCGCTTAAATCCCTCTTTTGCGTGGACCTCCCTTTCGGGTTTTCAATCTACCGGGATACCCTTTTTTGCCTGAGTTGTCCTTGCGGATTTTCAACTCACCGGGTGTACAACTTTTTATTTATTTATTATCCCTAATTTTTGCCCGAACCTTTTTTTATTCTGTTTTTGTGGTTCGCCGGGATGCCCTTTTTTGCCTGGATTTTTTTTTATCCAGCGGGTCTATTTACGCGAAGTATTTTTTGACTACGTCTGAGTTGACAGGGGATGAAAAATCTTTGCCATCCATGGTTGTAAGTAACAAGGCTCCGCCCGAGAAGACCTTCTTAACCACGAATGGACCTTCATAGTTGGGAGTCCATTTGCCCCTGTGATCTGTACTGGGAGGAATGATCCTTTTGAGTACCACATCTCCAACTTGGTAAACCCGAGGACGCACCTTTTGGTCAAATGCGTGCTTCATCCTCCGCTGGTATAACTGCCCATGACATACAACTGCCAACCGTTTCTCTTCAATAAGGCTCAACTGATTGAATCTGGCACGAACCCACTCAACCTCATCTAACTTGACATCCATCATGACTCTGAGGGACGGGATCTCAACTTCAACCGGTAGTACTGCTTCCATACCGTATACAAGTGAGAATGGTGTTGCCCCAGTGGACGTGCGTACTGACGTTCGGTACCCATGCAAAGCAAATGGTAACATCTCATGCCAATCTTTATATGTAACAACCATTTTCTGCACAATCTTCTTAATATTCTTGTTGGCCGCCTCCACAACGCCATTCATTTTCGGGCGATACGGAGAAGAAATGTGATGTTCAATTTTGAAGTCCCGGCATAGCTCAGCCATCATTTTGTTGTTTAAATTAGAACCATTGTCAGTAATGACTCTCTCGGGCACTCCATAGCGACAAATGATGTCCCGCTTCAAGAAGCGAGCTACCACCTGCTTAGTGACATTGGCATAAGATGCTGGTTCAACCCATTTAGTGAAATAATCAATGGCGACCAAGATGAAACGATGGCCATTTGAAGCAGTAGGCTCAATCTTTCCGATCATGTCAATGCCCCACATGGCAAAGGGCCAAGGAGAGGACATGACACTCAACGGATTTGGAGGTACATGCACTTTGTCTGCATAAATTTGGCACTTGTGACACTTGCGAGCGTACTTGCAACAATCCGACTCCATGGTCAACCAGTAATACCCCGACCTTAACAATTTCTTAGCCATTACATGTCCTCTGGCATGGGTACCGAAGGAGCCTTCATGCACTTCCTGCATTAACATGTCTGCTTCGTGTCTATCCACGCATCTGAGCAGAACCATGTCAAAATTCCGTTTGTACAACACATCATCTTGATTCAAGAAGAAGCTACCAGACAACCTTCTCAACGCCTTCTTATCTTTAGTGGATGCCCCTGGCGGGTACTCTTGACTTTTCAAGAAACACTTAATGTCGTGAAACCATGGCTTGTCATCAGACGCTGCATCAACAACAAACACAAATGCAGGTCTGTCAAGCCGAGATACTTCAATCTTAGGCACATGATTCCATCCTTGCACTTTAATCATGGAAGACAACGTGGCCAAGGCATCTGCAAACCTTTTCTCATCTCGTGGAATATGGTACAGCTTCACCGTTGTAAAGAATGTCAGCAATCTCCTGGTATAATCTCTATACGGAACCAGATTTGCTTGGTGTGTGTACCAACTCCCTTTCACCTGATTAATTACCAAGGCTGAGTCACCAAAGATATCAAGGGTCTTAATTCGTAAATTAATCGCCTCCTCAATCCCCAATATAAAAGCCTCATACTCTGCTTCAATGTTGGTGCATCCGAAAGTTATTCGGGCAGTGAAAGGCATATGAACGCCTTCCGGCGTGATAAGAACTGCTCCAACTCCGCATCCATTCATATTGACGGCCCCATCAAACATCAGACTCCATTTGGATTCAGGGTCTGCCCCCACCTCCAGGAGTGGTTCCTCGCAGTCTTTAGCTTTGAGAAACATGATATCCTCATCAGGGAAATCAAACTTCATGGGTTGGTAATCATCAATCGGCTGCTGCGCAAGATAGTCTGACAAGACACTTCCTTTGATGGCCTTTTGAGAAGTGTACTGAATATCATACTCTGTCAAAACCATTTGCCACCATGCAATTCTGCCTGTTAGCATTGGTTTCTCAAAAATGTATTTGATAGGATCCATTTTGGAAATCAACAAGGTTGTGTGCCTAATCATATATTGCCTCAATCGCTTAGCGGCCCATGCAAGTGCACAACATGTCTTTTCAAGCATTGAGTAGCGGGACTCACAATCATTGAACTTTTTGCTCAGGTAGTAGATAGCATGCTCCTTCCTACCCGTCTCGTCGTGTTGACCGAGAACACAACCCATGGAACCTTCAAGCACTGTCAAATACATTATCAAAGGTCTTCCTTCAACTGGAGGTATGAGAATTGGAGGTTCCTGCAAGTATTCTTTTATCTTATCGAATGCCAATTGGCAATCGTCATTCCACCTGACCGTTTGATCTTTTCTTAGCAGTTTAAAAATTGGTTCACACGTGGCTGTTAGGTGAGATATGAACCTTGCAATGTAGTTCAATCTACCCAAGAAACCACGAACCTCTTTTTCCGTTCTCGGTTAAGGCATTTCTTGTATTGCTTTCACTTTGGCAGGATCAACCTCAATCCCTTTTTCACTCACAATGAAACCCAGCAGCTTTCCAGAACGCACCCCAAAAGTGCACTTATTTGGATTCAGTCTCAGACGAAACTTTCGCAACCTTTCAAACAACTTTTTCAGGTTAACCAGATGTTCTTCTTCTGTTCTCGACTTGGCAATCATGTCATCCACATAACATTCAATCTCTTTGTGAATCAAGTCGTGAAACAGAGTTACCATTGCCCGCTGGTACGTTGCCCCTGCGTTTTTCAACCCAAAAGGCATCACTTTATAACAATACGTACCCCATGGTGTAATGAACGTGGTCTTCTCCATATCTTCAGGTGCCATCTTAATCTGGTTGTACCCGGAGAAACCGTCCATAAACGAGAACACTGAAAACTGAGTCGTATTGTCTACCAGTACATCAATGTGAGGCAGTGGAAAATCATCTTTCGGGCTAGCTTTATTAAGATCTCGATAATCCACACACATTCTAACCTTTCCGTCTTTCTTTGGTACCGGCACGATGTTGGCAACCCAGGGAGGATAATTGGTCACAGCAAGAAACCCTGCGTCCCACTGCTTCTGAACTTCCTCTTTGATCTTTATGGCCATGTCGGGATGAGTCCGACGAAGTTTCTGCTTGACTGGCGGGCATTCTTCTCTCAATGGCAGCCTGTGTACAACAATATCAGTATCCAACCCTTGCATGTCTTGATACGACCAGGCGAAGATATCAACATATTCACACAACATTTCAGTCAAAGCCTTCTTCACATCTGCTTGCAGGTTGGCGCCAATCTTGATCTCTTTCTTAGCATCCTCGATACCAATATTGATGACCTCTATAACCTCTTGATGCGGCTGGATGGCCCTTTCCTCTTGTTTTAACAATCTGGCCAGCTCCTCAGGGAGTTCACAATCTTTCTCATCCCCTTCTTCAGCTTGATAAATCGGTTTGTCAAAGTCATTCATAGCCATAGCAAAATCGTTATCAATGGAATCCGGAGGATCAAGTCTGCACGAACGGGTTCATGCTTTACTTTAGAGTTTATTTTTTTTTAACAAAAAGAAATGAAACATTGCCATTTTATTATTTTTTGTGCAAAAAATAAAAACCGAAAGACAGAGAACAAAATTTGAGTGCAAAACGTCCTTTATTGATGATTAAAATTGCAAATTCAAACAGGGTGGCCCTACAAATGAATCTATACGCCTTGGGCAGAGCGCAAGATTTAACATGCATTATGGTTAGAAAAACAAATAAAATTACTCTGTTTGAAGAGTAACCCGGACGACTTCTTCAACGGACCAGTTCTGCAATTGCTGTCCCGGAGCACGTGGGCGTACCCAGTTGCCTAAGTCACAGTCACTGTCAACGCCATCTTCTGTAGCTGCACAAGACTGGTTCGGATAGATGATTCCCCCACTACTGAAAGTGATGGGTCCACTGTTTTCTGCACCTGAAGTCATAGAAGGATGATAACCAATGCCAAACTTGTCTTCCTTCATTGGTGTCTCTATCAGCCTGCCCCAGCCTTGGGCGTTGCCTGCTCTGACGACTTCAACAGCTTGTTTGTAGGATGAAATAGACGTACCGACTCTCTCTGGTGCAAGGGAAGATTCAGGCACGTTGTCAATATTTACCGCTTCAAATGACTGGCAAAGCATCTCGTGAATTTCCCCATCCATTTCAATATATTTGAACGTGGACAGATGGCTAACAAAAATATCTTCTTCACCACACACTGTAACAGCCTGTCGTTCAAACTCATACTTCAGCTTTTGGTGTAAGGTGGAGGTAACGGCCCCGACTGCATGAATTCAAGGGCGACCTAATAAGCAGCTATACGCAGGCTGTATGTCCATTACATGGAATATAGATTTAAATACTTGCGGTCTAATCTGCACGGGCAATTCCACCTCTCCAAACACAGATCTTTTCGTCCCATCGAACGCTCTGACGACCAACTCACTTGGCCTTAAGATCAAACCATTAACTTCTAGCTTCATCAGCGCCTTTTTAGGCAAGACATTGAGTGAGGAACCAGTGTCCACCAGTACGTGAGACAGCACTGCACCCTTACACTCCATTGTGATGTGCAAGGCCTTATTGTGGTTCTTCCCTGCAGACGTCAAATCTCTACTTGTGAAGCCCAGGCCATGACTGACATTGACGTTAGATATTACACCTTCAAGCTGATTCACAGTGATTTCTTGTGGCACGTAGGCCCTCTTCAACACTTTCAACAAAGCCTCTCTATGCGCATCAGAACACATCAACAGTGATAAGATTGAAATCTTCGAGGGGGTCTGATTCAACTGATCGACAATCTTATAATCACTCTTCTTTATTATCCGCATGAATTCTTCTATCTCATTATCAAGAGTAGCCTTGGCATCTGGGGCAGGTACAAGCACACTCTCAACCGCCTGTTTTCCCTTAGCTTTTACTGCAGCTTCAGCCTCTTTATCACTGCGCAAAGTTTGGGGAGCAAACAATCTTCCGCTTCTTGTAAAACCACCAACACCACCCACATTGTCAATATTTGAACTGGCTGATGTCTCGGCTTCCTGCCTTTTACCTTCATAATACACGTCTGCCCCATAGTGCCATGGTATTGCTTTAGTAAATGTAAACGGAACTGGTCCTGGCACCGTGATGGTAACAGGACCGGATCTCTCTGGCACAATACTTGCTACAGGAGTTATACTTGCAGGCACCTGAATCTCCACGGGAGTATAATAGATGGTCACAGTCGACACCTCATCAGTAGTTTTCACAACCCGGTCAAACTGTAGACGACCCTCATTGATCAGATTCTGCAGGCCAATTTTCAACTTATCACAGCCGTTCTCTCGGCCCCGACACTCAGAACAATCTTGGTTACAACCTGGGAACACCTGTCCCTTCAGCAAATGATCCTTCACAACCAACAAGTAAGTCCTCACCTGATTAATATCTACCACCAAGTTTAATCTTTTTCCGTCTTCAATAGCATGCATATCTGCTACACCATGATCAGGCATGGGATTTTGGAGAACATTGGGAGGTAAAGAGAAATTGATCGCTTTAGCATCGATCAAGTCCTGCACTTTATGGTGAAATGCCCAACATTTTTCAATGGTATGCCCCTGAGCACCTGAGTGGAACTCACAGCGGGCGTTAACATCAAAATTAGGCGGCAAGTTTCCTGCAACAGGAGCTTTCATAGTACGAAGCTCAACCAACTTTAACTTGAGCAACTGTGGCAACAGTGCTGAATAGGTCATAGGTAGAGGGTCGATCTTACGATCCCTCTGCCTGGATCTCTGCTGAAAAGGAGGTTGCTGCTGAGCTTGCTGTTATGGTTGTTGCTGGATGACTGGTGCCGGAATCGTCATAGCCCCTACTTGGTGGTACGACTGAGAACGTCCTCTGCCTTGTCCTCTATATACAGCGTTGGTATCACCCTCTCTTCTTTTCTGATCACTAGCAAACGGGTTCTTCGTCCCCGAAGAGCCAGCACCACTCATGTCTTGAATCTTTCCCAACTTTAACAGACTCTCTATTCTTTCCCCCGCAATAACAATGTCAGCAAATCCTGTTGACGGACATGCAGCCAACCTATCAAGGAATGTCCCTTGCAGGGTGCCCATAAACATGTCTGCCATTTCCCTATCCAGCAAAGGAGGTTGAACTTGTGCAGCCATCTCTCTCCACCGTTGAGCATATTCCTTGAAACTTTCTTTAGCATTTTGTGACAACCCCTGCAATTGAGCGCGGTTAGGCGCCATGTCAATATTGTATTGATATTGCTTTAAGAATGCTTCTGCTAGATCCTTCCAACTTCCTACGGCAGCTCTATTCAATTTCATATACCAGGTCAAAGGAGCTCCAATCAGACTGTCTTGAAAGTAATGCATCCATAACTTCTCATCATCTGTATGGGCTGAAATCTTCCCAAAATAAGCTTGGATATGTGTCTGAGGACACGTATTACCCTGATATTTATCAAAAGTAGGCGGCTTGAATTTGGGAGGAATTCTAACCCCTGGTACCAGACCCAGCTTGGTCACATCAATGCCAATAGAATTCTTGCATTCTATAGCCCGTATCTTCTCAGCTAATTCGTCGTACCTCTTGTCATGATGGTTACCCACCTCAGCATCCAGCAGGGTAAATTGGTCTTCCTGAAGATCTTCCTGAACAACACCAGCATTTCTGACATTTCCATTACCCAGATTTCCACCAGGGGGAGGATTGCCACCAGGAGGAGGAGTACCGTGATCCTGTGAGTTATCAACCTGATTGCCTCCCAGCGCATTCTCTGGATGCTCGACCAGAATTCTCAATCTCTCTTGAGCTTGGGCCATGCCTGTCATGAGAGTCATGAACTGGTCCATACGTGCCCTCATATCAACCAAATCATTCTGTACTTGATCCATTATCCTTGCTTGATTTCTTCGAGTTGAGTATCGATGTACGTAATTCTCAGCTATAATGCCTGAAATCAAATAAAGGTTAGAGATCTCCTGCAGCAAGTACCTGAAAAGCAAGTAACAAAAATGCAAAAATGATATGCAATGCAAATGCCATGCATATGCCATGTTTATCACTTCCAGGGCTCTTCACACCCTGATTCCAATCTTAATCACAAGAATCTCAACAATAATCACATAATATTGAGAGAAAAATATTGCGAAGTACTGTGTTGTGATAAGGTGCTGGTGAATAATCGTGATGCGGAAGAAACCCCTTTGAATAAGCCAATCATTGAACAGAAAACTAAAAAGGACTGCAACGTTTTACAATGAGTTTGTAAAAAGGAAATACATCAAGAAGATGACTCCATCAACAAGCCTGATGGTAGCCAACAATACATCAACAAAACTACATGAAAAGGACAGGAAATTCAGATCAAACATCTAACTCCACATCTTTCAGTTTCTCGCTAGAATGCTTGATTTCTTCAAAAAGGATTCTAGTGCGTTGATGACCCGACTTTTCAATCAACTCCTTGATCAAAATGTCTCTCCTATTCAGCGCTTCGGTTAATGAATCGGCATGCATCAGGAGAGCTTCATCATCACTCACTTCCTTAAACCTTTTCACCCCAGCTTGTATCTTGAGTCTTCCCATCTCCACCATGGCATCCTCAAGCTTCGCCTTGGAAACTGTCAGCTCATCATTAACCTTCTTCAGCAGCTCTTGACTTTTTCCACAGTCTTCCCTATGCTTTCTGTGTTGTTCATGTGCTCGAAAAAGCTCATCATCTTTGGCCTTTGATAGCTCTCGCAACTCTGTATTCTCCATTCTGACCTCATCCCAGGCTTGCTGAAGCTTGGCTAGCTTATCTTTGGTCTGGGCTAAGGCCTGCTTGGTCTTTTTATGAGCTTGAGTAGTATCATTGGCACCTTTACTAATCTTCTGAAAATGTTGCGCTCTTTCGGCAAAGTCCCTTTCTTTTGCTGCTAGGACTCTTTCAGCATCTTGGGCCTTCCGTTCCAGCTCTTTGTTGGCATGTAGAGCGTTCTGGAGACGGCTACTCAACTCGAAATTCTCTCCTTGAAACTTTTTCACCAAGGCCTGTAACTCATCGACTTCTTCCACAGTGGCAGTACTTCTTGCTTTCACACCATCAGGGTATAGACGGGGCGCATCACCAAAAGGCAAGAAAAAGTCCTCGACCCTTTTCTTCACCCACTCTTCATATGCTGGATAAACCTTATTATCGGGTTTGCCTAGAGCAACTTTCCCTTTCTTCCTTACGCTAACCTAACTTTCAGAAGCTTTTTGTGCAATTTCCCAACCATCTAACGTGTGGAAATATAGGGATTCTTCTACATCTCTTTCAACGGGCGGACCCATCAAGGCGTACCCAAATTGTCGGACGGCCAAAGAAGGATTGTAGTTAATTTCCCCTTTTCTTCCTATTAGCGGAACATTTGGAAACTCACCACAACTATGAATAATGTTTTTGCCGATCAATCCATGATCTATCCATACAATGTCCTTGGCAACCAATCCCATTAAACGCTTACTCCATTCTAGAGAATACTTAGAATCCTCGAAAGCTCCTGTTTGCGGTAAGCAACTTGAAAACCACCTGTAGAACAAAGGTGCGCAACAGCGAATCATCCCTCCTCTTTTCTTCTCGTTTCTGTTGTACAAAGAGTAGTGAAGATCTCCTAGCAGTGTTGGCACATGATTTTTCATCATGAATATCCGAATGGCGTCTGCGTCAACAAAATCAGGCTCATTGGGGAATAAAACAATGCCATATATATAGAGGGCTAGCAAAGCATTAAAAACAACCCAGTTCCCTTCTTTGGCAGCCTCCAGAGCCTTCTTTACCAAATATCCCAGCTTGTAACCTCGAACTTTTCCTTTGTTAGAGATATTAGCTTCTACCTCAGACTTGCTCAAATAAAGAGCATCAGCCACTTTTCCAAAGTCAAGATCACCCATAGACCCAAAGAAAGGAGGCTATTCCTTGATGGCAATCCCCAACATGTTGGAATACTCCTCTAAAGTAGGTACCAGCACATAGTCCGGAAATACAAAACACCTCAGAGGTGGATCATAGAACTGCATCAATGTATGGAGACCCCTGGCTTCATAATCACTGACATTGCAAACCACAGATAGAATCCACCCATATTTCTCTTCAAAAGCTGCTCGTACTGCAGGGCTCGCCATTCCCTTCAGGGCGAGAATATGACCTAGAGTAAGCGTGAAGAACTTGTAACTGATAATATTCTTCCTCTCTCTGGTATTCATCCTCGTGAGAACCTGCCGACTGGAATCAGGGTAAAATATGCACCTGGAAATGAAAAACATGTATGTTAGGACATGATAATGCAATGCAAAGGGCATGGTATCAAGGTGCCAGGTGTCTGTGCTGGACTGTGAACGGTGTCAGTGTAGCTTTGAGATCAATATAGAACCATAGATAAGAACCATCTGAATACAATAGGATGAAATCTCCTTTTGTGCAATGATGATAGAAAACCGGGTATGTAGGAGGTTATGGTTACCTGCAAACCTGTAAACAACCCGCCCTTCTCACATGTGGGTACTAGGATGTTCAGTATCACGGGCTCTCAGGTCGAGAAATGATGATACGGTCACCATTTCTGGTTTGGCATCATCATCAATCGAGGAGGCCTCAACTGATTCTCCAAAATGAAAGATCCTCAGCTTCTGGCACTGAGATCGAGAAGCAATAGTACATTCATCCCTCGGGGTACAGTACTATCGCCAATCGAGGAGTGCCTCCACTGATTCTCTCTCACAAAAGGGATATCCTATAGCAAGTTCCCAGCATTGGGTCCTCGGATCGAGAATGTGCAATGGGTTTGCCACAGAATGTGGTCTGCCACTGTCACATCTCGGGAGGAGTGTCGCAACTGAGTCCTCGGGAATGGTCACCAGAGTCGACAATTCCTCAAGAGAATAACTACTGGCCTGCATAACATGCAGTAGCAGAAAGCTCCTGATAGAACCTCGTCTGGTTGTGGGTCTCATGAACAACAATACGTGGTCACCACCACGCAAGCGTCATGACTATCCACTCTAAAAACTATGTGTGTACTCAAGCCTGGGTAGTGGGCTTATCTCTCAGAACACCCATCCCGCCAAACAGAAAACAACAGCACAATCCAACACAATAATGATATGTAATGCAGTAAATGCGATAAATACAGTAAAGTACAATAAAGCAGCAATACAGTAAATAGCAATACAGCACAACAATAAACACAGCAAAACACAGCTCCAAGATAAACACCCAATAAAAGAGAAGCAAACAAGCGCTAGGATTGACTCGCTAAGGAAACCAGAGATTCTGGGTTCGATCCCCAGCAAAGTCGCCAACTGTCGCTCCTGGGATTTTCATCCAAGTACAAACGCGAAAGTGGTACCGAAACAGAGTCGCCAGCAATGTGTATTTATCCCAAGAGAGGGAAAGGAAACACCGCATAAACCTGAGGGAAAGGATAGAGCATGGTCTTGCGACCAAGAGAACTGGATTCGGGAGTTGGTTACGCGCGAGGAAGGTATTAGCACCCCCACGCGTCCATCGTACCCGAAGGGATCCACGCCTGCTTGTCTCGATCAAAGGGTGTCGTCGTCTAGAGCTCCGCTGCTACTGGAAAGGAAAAGGAACAAGAACGGAAAAGAACAAAGAAACAAATGTAGGGAAAATAAAAGAAATGCTCGAATGGGCCCTACCCCACTGCCTACGTATCTCATCGGGAACATGAGAATCAGAGCGACGTAGTTCCCCTCACTAGGGATGGATTATTTGTTTGTGTTTTTTAGGGAACGACTAACGTTCTAGCTCAGGTGTTGCAGGCTCGCTGGTCCGAGTGCGTTACCATCTTGCAAGAGAACGAGGAGAAGCGCGTTCGTACGTTAAGAATGAGTGAGATGAGAAAAGAATTCCCGAAGGAAAGACGTTAGTGTTTGTTTTTTGTCTTTTAAGAAAGAAGTGTTTTGGTTGTTTTTTGTGTTTTGTAACACGTATTGCGCTCAAGTCTAGAATATAGGATCGAATGCGTAGCATGGTCGTCCTAACAGGCCGTATGCTAAACATTCTAGGAGGGTGGAGAGAACTCCCCTCCTTCCATTTCCCACACTTTAGGTTCAAGTGCAATACATGTTATGCCATTATTAAGTGTTTTTTACTTTTATTATGAGATGAGAGAGAAGAGACTCAAGAGAGAGGTAAAGGTGAAAATCTATATGGACTAAGACTCAATCCTAATGTTATTAGTTAAGGGGAGTGATCCTAATGGTTTGTGAGGTTTAAACTTAAAGTCTAAAGAAAGAATGAATTAAACAATTCACTTCTAAAGTAGAAGATGAATTGTAATTCAAAAGGGAAAGTGATGAGTTATTAAAAGAAAGCACATAAGTGCTTAACAAAACACAAAATGGAATTGTAAAAGATAAAAGGGAAAGAATTTTGAATGTGGATTCCTTATCCACACTCAATTGCAACTTACCAAAGCCCCTACATGGTTAGTAAACGTGTATAAGAAGTATAAAAAGTAAAAGAACATTTAAAGCACCATAAAGCTCAAAAGAATAAGATGAGAAATCAAATTCTAATGTCACCACCAGAATGTACATCATGTTGAAAACAAATGATTATCATCAAGCAAGTTCAAGTGAACAATCAACAATCATCATCCATGGCATTAGAACATGCTACCATAATAAAAGAGAGATGAAAGGTGAAAAGAAATGAAAGAAACATGCATAAAAGGAACATGTAATCCAAGGATCAGAATTGAAATGAAATGAAAAATGATTCTCAAACATCTCACAAGTATTCATGAAGCAACTATCAAGACATCCAAGAGGTAATAGGAGGAGTAGAATTGAAATGAAAGTTCAAAAGAAAACACAAGTACTTCATATTAAGGATACACAAAGTTCAAATGAAAGTGAACATGCAATGATAACACATAATATGCACCAATGACCTATAATGTCAAATGAATAGTTCACAAAATAGGCAAATGATCATGCAAGTATATACAAAAGCAATCATGTAAATATGCACAAAGATTACAATGATGTGACATGTTATTATGCTCCACATATAAATGCATCAAACAAAAATCAAGTGGGTTCATGAAAATTATTCAAGCATGGTTTTGAGATACACAAATCAGAAATGAATCACATATCAAAGTAGCATGTAAAAATTCCAAGCAAAATGCCTTCATTCAATGCACTTAGGTCAAATTGGATGCACATGCAAAGTATTACAAAAATGAACACCAAAACATGTCATAAAATGTCCTAAAAAATCAAATAAAAATCATATGACATACTTCAGGGTATTAGTGACACAATTCAAAAAGAAGCAAAGCAAAACCATTCACAATGATCAAGAACAAAAATGCACAAATTCAAGTATCATCAATGACATGCATACAAAAGAAAATCCAAAGAAAATTATGGAGCAGGGGCAAAAATGTCATAAAATCAGAAAATAAAATCATCAAAATCACACGGCTGGCATTCAAACTGGCAAGAAACCCTAAAACAAGATCACCGGCCGGAGAGGGACCTCCGGTCACCTTCTCCGGTCACACACCACCGTCTGCAACTCTCACCTCACACCAAAATGCACAAATATGGTACCAAAATGAAGCTGAGCTTATGTAGATTAAGAATCCATCATCATTTTCCACATAACAAGCACACATAGAGAGAACAGAGGAGATTAAAGCAAGCCCTAAGTTTTCAACTATGCCTCTAGAGGCCTATCAACTAGCCAGACAAGTTCTTGAGCTTATAAGAAGCTTCAAGAACCTGGAAATTTCTTCACATTAGGTCTATAATGGTGGAGATTCGTACCTGAAGTTTTGAGATCTTGAAGTGTTCTTCAGAAAACCAGAGGTCTTGCTTCTTCTACAATCTTCACTTGGCCAAATAAAGGCTGAGATGCAAAAACTGATGATGATTCAATGGAGAAGAGGTTGAAACCAAACTCCAAACAAGTAGCACTGTGGAGAACTTGAGAGAGAATCAGAGAGAGTGTTGAAGTGGAATGAACAAGGTAGAGCTCGAGAATCAGTGGCAATGATGGAATTGAGAGAGAAGAAGAGAGTGTTTCTGAAGTGAATGTATGAAAATGAAGTTGAAAAATGAAATTTGAGAGTGGAGCTTCTATTTATAATGTGAGTTAACCATGGTTTAGTGAGTGAGTTAAATGAGTCACAGTTGAGTTAAGTGAGTCATCCCTAACTAACTGAGTCAATTTAGTTAGGGAGAGCAATGGTATGGTGGTGCTGGTTTATAGTAAGCTATGGTGAGGGTAATGAGAAAGTGAAATGGCACAGCTTGTGTAGCAGAAACTTGCTCAACAAGTTGTTCCTTCTATTTCCATGCAAGGCACGTGCTACTGTGTATAGTGTAGATGATATGTGCTTGGTTAAAAGAGGAAAATTGAGGTGGGGAAGTGTTTGTTGTGGGTATGAACCAAACTGCTAATGCACCAGTGGAACATAGGATGGTTTAAGGATGTTTTTCTCCCTACTCCATGGATTATTTGGTGTGTTTTTGGGATCAAATGAAAGAGGGGATGTAATGCTACAAGTTTGGTTTGAAATTTGAGTTGAAATGAGGTTTGGAATAAGTTGCAAAATGACTTAAAACAGTCACATTTGGAAACTGGTTAGGGGCGAGGCACTGAGGTTGGTTGGTGAGGCAATCATGGCATGGAACCTCAGCATGATCATAGCAAATTGGACTCACCATATCTACTTCATAGCTTGATCAAATCAACTTTTGCCCAACATGAAACTTGAAGAGGACACTGCAAGGAACATTTTTGATGTTGACAAGTTTTGCAAATGAAGCCTCTAACCCTGAGAAAAATAGGTGTACATTTGGCCCACCAACTGTTTGTAAAAAAGACATGCGCGTGACCTGAGAATCCTTGGTCATGACCTAGTTTTGAACCTACTTTGCCCAAACTTTGGTCAATCATATCTCACTCAATTTTTATCCAATGGAGATGTTCTACACATGGATTTGAAGCTTGAAACAAGATCTATTTTTGTGGTCGAGTGGAATTTTCATTTGAGGTCTTGATTTTCAATGGCCTTGGTTCAAACTCTGATGCAAAATGGCCTAAAATTACTATTTTTGGAAACCCTACTTCTTCCAAAAATGGCAACTTTCCAAATCTTGATTTTTCCATGATTCCTTTGGATTTTCTTGATCAAATTTTGTACATTGGTCACATATAACATGAATTTCATGGGTTTGGCCACAAAAAGTCAAGAGTTGACTTTTTCCTCTGATTATTTGACTTAGCCCCAATTATCCTGATTTTTTATCTTTCTTCCAATTGAACCACTTCTAAAACCAATTGAGAAGCAATTTTCTACACACATACACTTAAGGACACATGGAATACCATGACATCAAGTTTTGACCAAAAAATCAGAGATACCCTAATTTTGACCCCCTCTGGTTAGGAGGAAAAAGTGCAGTCTCCAATTTCAAATTCCTCAGAGTATGTTGTGTATCCTCTTAAAGGATGATGAGAAATGCCATTTGAGGATGACTTTGAACCAATAAATTATCTCTTTTGAGGATTTTTCTTCAGTTTCTTGAACCTCTTGCATAGTGAAGTATGTAGTGCTTCAATCTCCTATTGAATCTCACTCTCTTGAGGTATGGATGATCAATTGAGATAATATGAGACATGAAAGACCTCTTGGCTTGCCTTGAGGCAACTTGACTGACCTTTTGTGCTTTGAATGATCCCTTGATTATCCACCTTTCACCTGATCACATGCCCTGATGGTAAGAAGGACGCTATGCTTCATTTTTCTATGTTGAAATGCAATGCAATGCTAATGAGATGGATATGATATGATATATGATAATGCTATGCTATGATGCCAAAAGAGAGAGCAAATTTTGGGGTATTACACACATCATCAAAACAAGCACAAAACAAGGGTTACTATGCCTATTTATCAAAGCAAGAAGTGGAAAGTCGAAGTCGGGACCACAACACCATTTTTTAGGCAAATTGGGCCTATTTTGGCCTGGTTAATCGATTAACCATTTGCAGTGCAATTGTGTTAATCGATTAACACAGGCAAAATAGGCACAATCTGCTACTTTTTCATGACAACACCTTTGCACACATTTTGGTCTTGGATTCTAGCAGCATATGGAATATTCTAGACACCTCTAAACATTTCCAAGCTACTCAATTCATTCCAAGTGCATTTGCTCTAATACTTCACTTCAAATCAACTGTACAATGTTCCTTGTTTTCCAAGCAATGTGGATCTTTGGATGTTGGAATTCACCTTGGGATTGTTACCGAGTTGGTTCTAACTAACCGAGTTAACAGCCTTGACTCGGTGAGTTAAGTCCAATTAACTCCTAACCTAGGTCCAAACCCAAACCACATTCCAAACCATCTCATACTCCAAACCTAAAATCTATATAAACTCACCTTCACTCATTTTCAAGGACCTTGAACCATTCTCTACCATTTTTCACCAAACTTCTCACATTTCAATCTCATTTCTCTCACTTTCTCTCTGATTTCTCTACTCACTCTTCATCTTCATCTCACTTCTCATCCTAAAACCTCACCAAAAGCTCTTATTCTTGAAGGATAATCACTTTTCATATTGAAAGTGATTAATTCTTGAGCTTAACCTTCATCATCTAGCATTCTTTGTTTGGATTTCTGGAAGTACATCTTATTCTACTTCAATTCAAGGGTTTCACACCATTTATTTTGGTGCAAGTTCGATTTTGGTGCATTTTCACGTTTTTGATCGGTTTCGACGCGTTTCGTCTACAATTCAAGGATCCTCTGGTTTTCTTTAATCTTCTGCACCAAAATCACTTTGCAACATTTACCAAGGCACATCTCAGCCTTGTAGGTCGGTGGATCTCTTTCATTTTTCTGTTTCGATCGTTTTTGTATCGTTCGCGACGTAATTTTGATATTCTTGCATGTGAATTAATTATACTTTTGAGGGATCCATCATCTTGATTGTTAATTGATTCTATTGTTGATCATTTGCTGTTTCTAAACTTGATTTTTCGTGCATAATTGTTTGCCCTAGCATTGGAGTGATTGCACAATCAAAAAGTTGGCCAAAAGCACTTTTCAAAACTGATTTTCTACTCCCTGTGCAGTGTTAATCGATTAACACATTGCAGTGCAATTGTGCTAATCGATTAACCAGTGTTTTTTTGCACTTTTTCACGTGTTAATCGATTAACACTTTGTAGTGTAATTGTGTTAATCGATTAACACTGAACCAGAAGGCCATTTTCTTGCATTTTCAAGTGTGTTTGCCATGCTTTCTCTATTTTAACTTCCATTGATTGTCATGCTTGATTTTATGGATGTTTTACATGTCATTTCACTTCTGGTTGAAGCATGTTCATGAACTTTCGATGTACATTTCTGATTATTCTTTTGTTTCATGTTCTTAGCATTGTATGAACATAGTAATTCTTGCACTTTCTTTGTTCACATGATACATGATTTTGTGTGGCATTTTGATGATCACTTGGCACTGTTTTGCACCTTCCATTTCAGTTTGCATTAAGTTTATTCTTCATGGATAGATTTAATCTTGTATAATCAATAATTCACTCCTTTGTGCTTTAATTACTTTTCAATCTCTTTGAAAAGTTGTTAGCATGTTTCTCCCTTAATTAATTGATCGAAACTTTGTTTCGATTAATCGATCTTCCCTTTTCCTCTCTTTAGGCCTCCTTTAGAGCTTTTTCTCTTGATCCCCTCGTAGAGTTGGAGTTCGCGCTACGCCTTGCATCGGAGCTATGTACAAATTGACGTCGTTACGCTGTCCGTTTCTCCCCGTTGGAGTACTGTACAACATTAGAGTTGTTGCGCTGTCCGTTTCAATTTCCGCACTATAATTTGAGTGCTAGAGAATGAATGAGAAGGGAGCTATCCTACCCTCATTCTGACTTTTTCTTGGGAAGGGGTGTTGGCCCTCTCGCTGAGAATAGTCACCTCTATCCTTAAACTGTAGTGTTCCTCCATCCTCGGTTGAGTTGATCCCTGATCACTTTTATCGTTTTCAATCTTTCTCTTGATCTATCACCTTTCTGGTTACGATCCTTTGTTCATTGGGTTAGCAAGCTTTCTTCATTTCAAAACCCTATTCTTTTCTTGCGGTCAATCATTGCTTCTTGATTTCCCTGAAGAGTCTCAGTTCTCCTTCTTTGGTCCAACACAGTTTTCCTGTCACGACCATTTTTCCCCAGGAGTTCGCAACCTTCTCTTGGTTCTCCTCCTTTGTTTGGTTAATCATTGCTTGTCAGTTAAGACACCATTATTTGCACTCCTGTTTCTTCAGTTAATCACAGTCCGTCTGTTAATACTGAGTTTCCTTGGGTTAATCACCTTCTCTTGGTTAATCACCCTTCCCTTCAGTTAACCACAATCTATCTGTTAAAATACTGAATCCCTATTTTTGAGTTAATCACCTCCTCTTGGTTAATCACTCATTTTTCTCGGTTAATCACAGTTATCCTGTTAAAACCGAATCCCCGCAGTTGGCAACCTTTCTTAGTTCGAATACTTGCACCTTTGGGTTAGTAACCTCTGTTGGTTTAATACCCTTCTTCGTTGGTCAAGTGCTGTTTGTTCAGTCGTTACCAACATCCCTTTTGGGTTGCGACCTTCGATCGATCCTACACCCGTTTTTCGGGTTAATCACAGTTTTCTCTGTTAAAACCAATGCGTCTCTTTCCCCACAGAGTTGCAGTCTTTTCTTCCTCAGTTAATCACTGTTTATCAGTTAATATACCGATGCCCTTCAGAGTCAAACACCTTCTCTTGGTTCAGCACTCTCTCTCTCTTGGTTTATCACAGTCCGTCTGTTGACACCAGTTTCTTTTCCCCGCCAGGGTTCTACTCTCTTTCTTCGGTTAACCACTGCCAACCAGTTAGTATACCGAGTCTCCTTTTTCTTTCTTGGTTATGACACCGTCCTTTTATTTAGATCCCCAGCGAAGTCTTTCCCATTCCCTTTGCTCTTACTTTCTTGGTTTCGACACCGATCCTCTTTGTTATCCCCAGTGGAATTTCCTGCTTTCTTTTGCTCTTGATTTCGACACCACTTCTTTCATTTCCTTGTTACTTTCTTGCTTTGTTTTCTGCTCATTTCCACGAACTACGGAAGCTCTGATTCTGCATTCTTTTGAATGTCATATACGTAGGCATGAGATCACAATGATCTCGGCGAGCACCCTTCCACCTTTCTTTCGTCTTCCTCCTTTCTTTCCTTTTCTTCGTCCCCTGGTTCCATGAACTACGACGCTCTGATTTCCTCATTGCACCATGAGGGTACGTAGGCACGAGGACTTTGTTTCTCCGCGAGTACTTTCCTTCTTTTCTTTCTTTTTCCTCTCTCTCTCTCTCTCTCTCTCCCCTTCTTTTAGCTAGAAGCCTTTAGATAGATTACCCATCCAAGCTTAGAAGCAAGCGAAATGGTTCCCGTCGAGTACGACGGATGTGTTAGGTGCTAATACCTTCCTTTCGCATAACTGACCCCCCGTTCCCGTTTCTCTTCCCCTTGGGTTTTATCGATATTTTCCCTGTCCTTTGGACTAAATAAAGTTCGGTGGCGACTCTGTTGTATCTTTAAGTGTGCGATTCACTCAGGTAGATTTCCAGCCATCTTCAGCTGGCGACTCTGCCGGGGATCGAACCCAGAATCTCTGGTTGACCTACTGCTGGTCCTTCCCTTGAGGGGTCTCGCCTAGTTTCGCGTGCTTTTCTTGCTTGTTTGGGTGTTTATCTTTCGCGCTTTACTTGCTTTACTTTACGCTTTATTTAGCTTTATGTTCATTTATCACATTTCTTTACTGCTTTAAATATTCATATGCTGCATATTCTGGATATCTGTTATTCTCTGCTGTTGTCGGTTGGGTTGCTACTTGAGAGATAAGCCCACTACCCAGGCTTGAGCACACACATAGATATTAGCGTGGGCAGGCATGACGCTCCCGTGGTGTTGGCCACGTGAGGGTGTTCACGAGACCTACAGCCAGACGAGGTTTTATTGGGAGATATCTGCTACTGTATGTTGATACAGGCCAGTAGTTATTTTCTTGAGGAACTGTCGACTCTGGTGACCATTCCCGAGGACTCAGTTGCGGCACTCCTCCCAAGGAGCGATAATGGCAGACCAGAAATGGAAAACCCATTACGCTTCCTTGATCCGAGGACCCAAAGCTGGGAACTTGCCATAGGATGACTTTTTTTTTGGGAGAATCAGTGGACGACCTCTTTGTTTGGCGATAGTATTGTACCCCGAGGGATAAATGTAATATTGCTTCTCAAATCGAGAATTCAAAAATGAGAATCCCGTTTTCTATATCATACCTGTGAGGGGGATATTGGGTTTTTTTGTAGGAAACCAAGACTCTTCCAACCTTTGTTCTCTCATTGCGTCAGATCTCACACCAACGCAGCACTACCTTTGCGGATGTTCAGATTTGACTATTCAGACTATGTTGGCTTATTGATTCTGGTGTTGCATATCATCTCATCATGTCAAATTAATTTTTGCATAAACATTTTAAAACTTTATTTTTGCATACATTGCATTCATTCATGCCCGCATATGCATGTCCCTTCATCCGAAACCGTTGCTCATCCTTGTCCGCATTCCTTGTAGCAAGACGACAACTCGACATCGGTATTTTACTCGCTCAAACAAATCCAGAATCATGGCTGACTTTGAAGCTAAGAACGCTGCTTACAAGGAAACTCTGGCTAAATTCCAAGGCCGGATGGATCAGTTCCAGGCGAACATGGATGTCATTATTGAACTCCTTCGTGCCCAGAGGGATGATGTCGCTGCTGCCACTATTATTGCAACCTCTACTGATGCAAATGTTGTCACTCCTATTGTGATTGTTCCTCCTGTTGTTACGGCTACTCCTACTAGTATTGTTCCCTCTCCTGCTTTGGTTGAAGTGCCAGTTGAGCCCGTGAATCAGCCTGTTGTTCAGCCTAGTGTGAATCAGATGCCCGCTGGTTTCCCTTGGGGCATGCCTTCGAATTACACTCCTCAGCTTGCAAATAATGGTAGTGCCTTCATACCATATCAGCCTTTTGTTGCACCCATGCCTAATGGGAATGCTGCCGCCTATCCATGGGTCATGCCTACTCCAGTCCCGCCTCCAGTGGTAAATGATGATCCTGAGAATCTTCAGGCACAAACTCATCAAACTGCCGGATTGGTCGACACTGAAATTCATGATGATGAAGAGCATGTGTATAGGGGTCCTCCTATTCATGTTCCGGTTCCATCTCAAACTGTTGTTCCGAATGTTCATCCTGGGATATTCTATCCTGGGGCATCTTCCTCAGCTGCTGGGGTACCTCCTCCGAATTACATGTATGGTGTTCCGATGGGTCAGAATGCTGGTCAGATGGTTAATCCTGGTTTGGTGTATCCTTCTTAGTTTGCTACTCTACAAGTTCATGCTCCGACCGCTTCTTAGCTGCCAAATCCTCAGATTCTTGTCAGGCCCAATAATCAGAGTAGACCTGCTGACTACAAGTTGTTAGAAGACCGTATCAGGGCTATCGAAGGGTTCTCTGATTTTGGCATGGAGGCCAAAGATCTGTGTTTGGTTCCAAATGTTGTGCTGCCGCAGAAATTCAAGATACCTGATTTGCCAAAGTACAAAGGTTTGAGTTGCTCACGTAGTCACATCACTATGTACTGCAGGAAGATGGCATCCCATATTGATAATGATGAATTGCTTGTTCATTGTTTCCAAGATAGTTTGTCTGGTGCTTCATTAGATTGGTACATGGGTTTGGAGCGCAGCAAAATTAGTACTTGGAGGGATTTGTCTGAAGCGTTCATGAAACAATACAAATATAACCTTGAACTGGCGCCAACTAGATTGCAATTGCAGAATCAGTCCCAGCGCTCAGTTGAAACATTCAAGGAGTATGCACAAAGGTGGTGTGAGATGGCATCTCGTGTGCGACCTGCTCTCTCTGATAATGAGTTGGTTGACATCTTTATGGGTACATTGCAAGGATCTTACTATGAGAAAATGGAGGGCAGTTCTTCATCGAACTTCGCTGATGTTGTGACGATTGGTGAACGGATTGAGAATGGGTTGAAAACTGGAAAGATTCCTGGAGCTGTTTCCCAGCAGCCGACCGCTCAGAAATCTCAAAACAGTTAATCCAAGAAAAAGGAAGGTGAGGCCAACGCTGTGACCACTCAAATTCCTCCTGAGTATCAAGCTCCCATGGCTCCTATGTCGTACTATCCGTATCCGTACATTGCTGCTGCACAGTATCAACAACCTTAGTATCAGTATCATCCATAACAACCAGCTCAGAATGCTCAGAATCAGCAACAGAATCAACAGAACAAAGGTCAGCAGAATCAGAATCGTCAGAACAACAACAATCAAGGAAACCACAAACGTCCGAATTTTGATAGAATTATGGTGTCATACACAGAACTATTTCCTTACTTGGTTCACCAAGGGGCAATTGTCCCCAAACAGATTGCGCCTGCGATTCCTCCATTTGGGCCGAAGCATAACCCAAACGCGTCCTGTGCTTATCATGCTGGATATATAGGACATGCAACAGAGGACTGTTTCATTTTCAAAACAAAGGTTCAGGAACTCATTGATAAGAAGGTTCTGACTTTTGCTGAGGAAGGACCTAACATTCAGAGTAATCCATTACCGAATCACAGTGGACCTGCGGTTAACATGATTGAGGATAGTCCGAAGGCTGAGTTGATCATGGATGTTGATGAAGTAAAAACTCCGATGGCTGTGGTTTTAAAGAAATTGAAGGAACATGGGCTGTTGAAAGGATTGCATGGTAAGTGCCAGATTTGTAACAATAATCCCAACCAGTGTCGAAGACTGAAGGGTTGTGTCCAGATTTTGATGAACCGTGGCGAAGTGCAATTTGCCAGATCTAAACCTATCGAGGAAGTTGCTGCTAACACTACTACGAAAAACCCATTTAACAACGGTTGGAAATGACATATAATGACGGGGGCGAAGGCGTTGTTACGTAGAGTGTTGTTGTATATGAGGTACGTACAATGACGGTCCGGGAAAATGTTGTTGTATTCCAGTATGCGCACACCATTTCACGACGGTTAGTTTAGTCAACCGTTGTGATATACTAAACTGTGATCTGGTTCGATTCTCAGCAACAACATTTTTTATTTATATTAGCGTTTGACATACAACTATGGATAGGTTTATAACCGCTGCCAAAAACAGACTGTTTTAAATATAAAATTTATCTGCGTATCAAATTATTCCCATAATTTATCCTGTCAAAACAGGTTTTGTTTACATGCAAACACAATATGTGCATCAAACACAATTCTTCCTATATTTTATCCTTATAAATGAATCATAGAATTTACATCAAAAGAAATTTACATTAAAAGCTAAATGAATCAGAGAATTAAACTGCTAACATTGTTTAAATCAAAAGCCAATATTATTGATTTCATTATGTGCATCAAAAGCCAAAACTATTGTTCACATTATGTGCATCAAAAGCAAAAAATATGTGCATAAAAAAATGTTGTTGATATATCATACAGCAGGAGCAGAACCCTTACGTTTACGAAGATCCACAAAGTCCTCAAGGGGGAATGGGGTTTCGTCGTTAAACATCTACATAAGAGCAAAAAATTGAAGATATATCATGCATGATAATAATTCAATAGTCAACTTATATATTAATATATGTAAACATTTTATGGCATATATTACCGTATCCCATGAATCAACAGTGCTGGCAAGGACAATGTTTAACATATGTTTCATGATAAAATACCCACACTCGTAAGTCCCGCGTTGTTTCCTCGTCTACAAATTACATGAATATAAAAACATGAATACAACCACACATGCATGAATGTAAATGAAATAAACAGGTAATCGGGCCACTTACTTTAGGAGCAAGGTATGTGGGCTTTTTTTCTAACATTCCTCAATATATTAACTTGCTCCACAATACTGCACATTGAAAATTGAATTAAACATATTACATGATAAACTAATTACAATTAATGCCAAAGAAAATGATATTAAACAAAGACACTTACGTTAATACAAGATCTTTCATTGGTTTATGGAGTGGATCGTGCAAGGAACACAGTAATGTCACCGTATTTGTCCTAAACGATATTACGATCAATTGCCAATGACCACTGAATGAACACGAGAATATATATATATAGTTGTTACTAAAACAAAACTAAATAGAGAATATAGAAATAAATTACAACAATACTAACCTACATAGGAATGGTGCAAGGTAACATTCTTTTCCTCCATCATTTAGCCGGCTTTTCAAGTATTTTTCTCTGATATTTTTTTCATTATACGCCCAAGCAATAAAACTTGGGTCCAAGATTCCATAGGTACTTGATTTATTCAATTCTATAAAAACACGGTGAATGTACCTAAATGGTCAAAGAAAATGAATAAATTAAGGGAGAAAATACAAAAAATTATAATGTTCTATAATGACATGTATATTCAACTATATACTTACGTGCACCAAACCTACAAAATAGATATGTCAAGCCACTTATATCCTGCGAGAAAATCCCTCACATCTTCAGGAGTGTAATACACTAAATCCAATTTTGGGCAATGTTCTAGCCGGAGGGGCTGCGCAAGGTCTGTTGTTGAAATGTAGTAGTATAAACTTGTTATTTCATTTGGACTAGGGTCCAATATCCCATTGCGGTTATCTACAGGTGGGGGAGGGGCTGTACAATTACTCCCTTTTATAGAAGCGTGATTTACGACACTTCTACTTGGAGTTTGATCATCACCAACGCAACGACGATCTTCATTAGTTCGTTGTTCGAGACTTTCACTTAATCTCTACATCATAACATTCAATTAGAACATAAAACAAAAATAAGCACAATATATTCAATTAGAACATATAATATATATCATACAAAAATAAGTGCAATTTACGACACATACCGAATACATCTCTTGTAACCTTTCCACTTGTTTCTCCCTTTTTTCCATCTCCTCCTCAAACAGCCTCCTTTGCTCCGCCAATTGCTTCTCAACATTATCAATCTTTTTTCGTTGAGCAAGAAATTCAGCGGTTTCAGCGCTTCTTCTTTGAGATCCAAAGTATGACCTCAAGCCGACACCATCTCCAACACCACGGACACGGCCTCCATACTCAGTTGTTCCGATAGCTTCGACTAATATGTCATGTCGTGCTTCCAGAACAAATGTGCCTTCACGGGACGCCACAACCAAGTTATCCTACACAACATGAGCAACTTACATAAGCAAACACATTTAAATAACAACTAATGAGCAATTTACATAAGCAAACGCATTTAAACAAAACATATACTTGCAATTTTCTCAGCAACTACTCTTGAAGCCTCAGAGGTGTACTCTACATTAGGTCTTAATCGAGCCCTCTTCCATTTCTCATGTCTTGAAGGTGGAGATGGAATGTCACCATCTCCTCCTTCTTGTAGTTTTTCCTGCAGGATCCTCTTCTCAAGTTTCCTGTAACCCCCACGAGACAATCTATGGGGGTACATGTTTTTCGCCTTGTTCTGAATTCCTACTTCGCTTTTAGCCTGTTATTAACATAGTGAAAAATGTGTATGATTAGTATCTATAACTTATTAGCATAACATTATAGGTTACATAAGACTAGTACTAACCTTGAATTCCTCAGAACGACGTTTCTTCACAAACTTGTGCCACACCTTCTTCGATAAAAAACTATACCGAATCCATGGAGGTTGAAGACCGCTCTTAGGCTTTGTAATGTAGTCAGCCGTGAGCCGTGACTTAAATCCCATCCAACGAACACCGGCATAAATTATCCACTTTCTTTTCAATTTTGAGTCATCGGTAAACTCAAATTTCAACTACATTAAATCAATATATAAGTATGAATTAGAAAGTATAGGTAGTGATATCAAATATATGAAAATTATAGTATAAAATACCTTAACGTCTGTCCATATGCTGTCTTTGACATTACCATCCACTTCTCTCCAATCATCAATCAGTATACTGACTTTGCTACGTGCAAGGAACGCAACATAACTCCTGAAAGTAGCGTAATGTGGACAATCCACTAATCTGTAGTGCGAATCAAACTCGATCGGAATTTTTGCACCAGATGAGTTATGGACTGATGTGAATTGGGGCATCATTGTGACACCTCTTTGTGATCTTTTCGTTTGACTTTCAGTTGTTTGAGTTTCATTAGCTAACCTTTCATTTGTTTGAGTTTCTTCGCTGGTTTCTGATGAAGAACTCGACAAGGTCGACATCTAAGTTCAAAAACAACAACAACAACAACATTAACAACAATGGCAAAAGAGTTTACTGTAGATGCATGGGGAAAATATTTTACGTACCCTAAACGTGACGACGAAGTAAACGATGTTGGTGTTGGTGTTGGTGTTATTGTTGTCTTCCTTTCATACGACAACGACGGTGACGATGATGACGACGGTGTTGGTATGTGCGTAATCTTCTATTTTCTTCACTATCGTGACGATGATGATGAAAATGACAACAACTGGATACTGATGATGCAAGCTTTGGTGGAATCGTGTATTGTTTCACAATATTGAAGGTTAGGGTTTAGGGTTGAAATCGTGTAACTTTTCGTCTGGTTTCTATTTTCAATGGAATCGAAAAAAGGATACTGAAGAGACAATGAGACTAGCTAGTTTGGAGACTATTGAAACACTACTACGACAGTCAAGAATTTACACCGTTATGATATATTATTTACATAATGAAATTTCATATTAAAGCGCCAGAGATATTTTTAGAATTAAAAATTAAAAAAACATACAAAATATATCACAACGGTGTATGTAAACAACCGTAGTCATAACTTTTAATTTTTTTAATTAGAAGTAAATAAAAAAGTAAAGGCGCGCTTTAACATAAAAGGAATAATATATATGAATGCGCCGAGGTTCGAACACAAGAAAGCTTGAAGGTATCACCACGGTTGATTTATCAACCGTTATTATATACAGATAATCACCACGGTTGGTTTATCAACCGTTGTTATATACAGATAAGTTTTATTCAATAAACAAATAAAATACAACCGCGCATTAGTTTAGATATGTCACAACAGTGTAGGGATGAAGCGTTGTGAGCATGGCGTCGTTGTTTACGCTTTTTGTAGTAGTGTAATGAGCCGTTTACCATCGTCTATAGGAAGGTTCCTGTGGAATCTCCTAAGCAGAAAAGGGCACAACCCATCGTGGTTTGTCCGCCAAAGCCGTTTCAGTACCAGAATTCTAAGGAGGTACCTTGGAAGTATGGGTCTACTGTGTTTTCTGGAGGTCAAGAGATAAGGTTTCCTGAATCCGAGATCATGAATGTTACAGCCGGTGGAGGTATGACTCGTAGTGGATGAGTGTTTGCTCCGAAGGTCACTACAAAGCCTGTTCAAGTTCCAACTGTTGTTTCTCCCAAGGAAACGCCTGCATCTGCAACCCCTGCTATTCAGCAAGGGGCATCTACTGCAAGTCCAGTACCGACTATCCCGTCTGAGGATGTTTCAAAGAGCAAGGAGACCCTTGATGATCAAGAGTTCCTTAAGTTGATCAAGAAAAGTGACTTCAAGATTGTGAATCAGCTGGGTCAGACTCCCTCGAGGATCTCAATTTTGTCCCTACTCATGAGTTCGCCTGTGCACAGATCAACTTTGTTGAAAGTGTTGAATAGTGCTCACGTTATGCATGATATATCCGTCGTCGAGTTCGATGATGTAGTGGCCAACATAACTGCAAGTCGGTACTTGGGTTTCAATGAATCAGAATTGCCTCCTGAAGGAATTTCCCATAACAAAGCACTGCACATATCTGTAACCTGCACAGACATCCTGTTATCTCGTGTTCTAGTGGATACCGGTTCTTCTCTCAATGTGATGCCTAAGGGCACATTGAGTCAATTACCCGTGGAAGGGATCGAGATGAGACCAAGTGCCTTAGTTGTCAGAGCCTTTGACGGGTCTGGAAGGCAAGTTATGGGGGAAGTGGACTTACCCATCAATATTGGGCCGCATTTGTTTACCATTACCTTCCAGGTGATGGATATTAATCCTGCGTACAGTTGCCTACTAGGTCGTCCATGGATCCACGCGGCAGGGGCAGTTACCTCCACTTTGCATCAGAAGTTGAAGTTCATGTTTGATGATCAACTTACCATTGTCTGTGGTGAAGAGGATTTGATCGTAAGCGAGTTATCATCTTTTCGATATGTCGAGACAGAGGAAGGCATAGCTGAGGTGCCGTTGCAGTGTCTCGAGTTCGAAGATGTCAGCTCTGCTTCAACTAGTCAAAGTAGATCAGCACAATTGACTTTAGCGTCTGCTAAGAGTGCTAAAGAGACTATCCAAAAAGGTGCTTTGTCAGGCTGGGGGCATGTGATTGATGTGGTTGAGAAGCGTAATCGTTTTGGAGTGGGTTATCGTCCTGGTCATCAATCTAGTTCCTATGGTCAGGAGCGACACAATTTGATCAAGTTCCACACGCGGGTTTCAAGCAGGGTGACATTGTGGCAGCTGCTGATGATGCTGGTCCCAGTAATCAGACTTCAACCTTTGTGCGTAAATGTCCGTCGAGTTTCAAGCTCAACAATTGGACATCTACCGTGATTCCTGTGGTTTTCCCATATAACATGTAATGCATTTTGCTTTCTCATTCCCTCATCCTCGCCCAAGACGAGTGGATAGCTTGTAAAGGGCCTCATGCTTTTGCAATATTATGTGATCAATAAATGAAAGTTTTTTTTTTGCATTCAAAATCATGCTCTATTTCCTTTCTTTATTTTACTTTTCACAAATAAATGGCAAAAGTTTCTTTTGTTTTTCACTTTTCAAAATAGCTCATTCTATCCATAAACATGCAGAATTAATAAGAGCATTGATAACAACATGGAAAACATCCATTGTAATTCTGCAATTCCAATTAACCAAGCCGAAGGAGATGGCGAGGAAGATTGTGAGTTACCGGCTGAATTGGCAAGGCTCCTTGAGCACGAGCGTAGAGAGATTCAGCCACACAAAGAGCCAGTGGAAGTTGTCAATCTTGGTATTGATGAGGTCAGAAGAGAAGTTAAGGTTGGCGCATCCCTCGCAGAGCATGTACACTCCGAGTTGGTCAAGTTGTTGAAAGAGTATGTTGATATATTCGCCTGATCCTATCAAGATATGCCTGGGTTGGATACCAACATCGTTGAACATCACTTGCCACTCAAGCCCGGATGTCCTCCTGTCAAGCTGAAACTCAGAAGGACTAGACCCGACATGGCACTCAAAATCAGAGAAGAGGTAAAGAAGCAGCTTGATGCTGGGTTCATAGCCACTTTCGAATATCCTGAATGGATTGCCAACATCGTCCCTGTTCCTAAGAAGGACGATAAAGTCAGAATGTGTGTGGATTATCGAGATCTCAACAAAGCAATCCCGAAGGATGATTTTCCTTTGCCTCATATTGATGTCTTGGTAGAGAACACTGCGCAGTTCTCTATCTTTTCATTCATGGATAGTTTTTCAGGATATAATCAGATCAAGATGTCCCCAGCTGATATGGAGAAGACTACTTTTATCACGCCATGGGGTACATATTGCTACAAAGTCATGCCATTGGGTCTAAAGAATGCACGGGCAACATACCAGCGTGCCATGACAACCCTCTTTCACAATATGATTCATAAAGAGATTGAGGTTTACGTGGACGATATGATTGCCAAGTCCAAAACTGAAGATGATCACTTGGTTCATCTGAAGAAATTGTTTGACAAACTCCGAAAGTTTAGACTGCGGTTGAATCCTGCGAAGTGTACCTTCGGAGTTCGATCTAGTAAACTGTTGGGCTTCATTGTAAGTCAGAAGGGCATAGAAGTTGATCCTGATAAGGTTCGGGCAATTCAGAACATGCCGCCTCCCAAAACAGAAAAAGAAGTCTGTGGCTTTCTGGGCAGACTCAATTACATTTCATGGTTCATTTCCCATTTGACGGCTACCTGTGAACCAATGTTCAAATTACTAAGAAAAAATTAATCGGTTGAATGGAATAATGATTGTCAGGAAGCATTTGACAAAATAAAACAATACTTGCAAGAACCACCGATCTTAGTACCACCGGTTCCTGGTAGGCCTTTAATCATGTATCTCACCGTCCTCGATGAATCGTTGGGATGTGTATTGGGTCAACATGACGACACTGGAAGAAAAGAACATGCAATATACTATCTGAGCAAGAAGTTCACTGATTGTGAGACCAGATACTCACTCTTGGAAAAGACTTGATCTGCTCTGGTCTGGGCTGCTCGACGCCTACGACAATACATGATTTGCCATACTACTTTGTTGATATCCAAAATGAATCCAATAAAGTACATATTTGAAAAGCCTGCTGTCTCTGGAAGGATTGCTCGGTGGCAGATGTTGTTAACTGAGTATGATATCCAACATGTTACCCAGAAAGCAATAAAAGGGAGTGTCTTGTCTGAATACCTTGCTCATCAACCTGTAGAGGGTTATCAACAAATGAAGTTTGACTTTCCCGATGAGGATGTTCTGTTTATCAGAGATTATGAGACTCCAGATCCTGACATAGGACCTGAACCAGGGGCGCGATGGACGCTCGTGTTCGAAAGTGCCTCCAACTCTAAGGGTCGTGGAATCGGTGCTATCCTCATCTCTCCAACAGGTTTTCACCTTCCCTTCACTGCTGATTATGCTTTGCATGCACCAATAATATGGTTGAATACGAAGCATGTATCTACGGCATTGAAGCGGCAATTGACATGAGAATCAAGATTCTTGAGGTCTATGGAGATTCTGCCTTGGTCATCGGTCAAGTCAGAGGGAACTTTGTGACTCGGGATTCCAAGCTGGTTCCGTACCAACAACACATAGCGAAGTTGATTCCTTACTTTGATGAGATCACTTTTCATCATATTCCCAGAGAGGAAAATCAACTAGCTGATGCTCTTTCCACTTTAGCATCCATGTTCAAGGTCAAGTGGAAGAATGAAGCTTCTCATATCCGCATTGATCACTTGAACGAACTAGCACACTGTTTAGCAATAGAGGATGAGTCTGATGACAAGCCTTGGTTCTATGATATTAAAAGATATCTAGAAAAACAAGAATATCCCGAGGGTATCACTATCACTGACAAGAAAGCTCTTAGGCGGCTTTGCGCCAAATTCTTCTTAAGTGGTGGTATATTGTACAAGAGGAATTATGATTCCGTGTTGCTCAGATGCGTGGATAGACACGAAGCAAACACGATCATAAGGTCCATACATTAGGGCTGCGAGGGTGTACATGCTAAAGGTCCTACTATGGCGAAGAAAATCCTTCGGGCTGGGTATTACTGGACAACAATGGAGGTAGATTGTTACAACTTTGCCAAAAGATGTCACAAGTGCCAGATCTACGGAGACAAGATCCATGTGCCTCCAACTCGATTGAATGTCTTGACTGCACCTTGGCCATTCTCCATGTGGGGTATAGATATGATTGGAATGATCGAGCCGAAGGCTTCCAACGGTCATCGATTCATTCTAGTTGCTATCGACTACTTCACCGAGTGGGTTGAAGCTGCTTCTTAAGCTAACGTTACACGACAAGTGGTTGCCAGATTTATCAGGAAAGAGATAATCTGCCGCTATGGCATTCCTAGTAGCATTATCACGGACAATGCAAGCAACCTGAATAACAACATGATGAAGGAGTTGTGTCAAGAATTTAAGACCGAGCACCACAACTCTTCACCATATCGGCCCAAGATGAATGGCGCCGTTGAAGCAGCAAACAAAAACATCAAGAGGATTGTCCAGAAAATGGTCAAGACTTACAAGGACTGGCATGAAATGCTTCCTTTTGCGTTGCATGGCTACAGAACTTCAGTTCGCACTTCTACCGGGGCAACTCCGTATTCGATTGTGTATGGTATGGAGGCTGTTCTGCCCATTGAAGTTGAGATTCCTTCGCTCTGAGTCATCATGGAAGCAGGTCTTGACGAAGCTGAATGGGTTCAATCCAGATACGACCAGCTAAATCTCATCGAAGAGAAGCGCCTTACAGCTGTTTGTCATGGTCAATTGTATCAGAGACGTCTCAAGCGAGCTTTTGATAAGAAAGTTCTTCCTCGAACATTCTGTGAAGGCGAACTCGTGCTCAAGAGGTATTCACCTGTTCACTCGGATCCACGAGGCAAATGGACTCCCAATTACGAAGGACCCTTTGTTGTCAAGAAGGCCTTCTCAGGAGGAGCCCTGATCCTCACCACAATGGATGGGGAGGAGTTGCCATCGCCCGTGAACTCCGATACAGTCAAAAAACATTATGCCTGAAAAAAATGGATAAAAGTCCGCTAGATTGACATCCGCAAGGACAATCTAGGCAAAAATGGACGTCCCGATGGACCGAAAAAAAGAAATGTCCATGCAAAAGTTAGGGACAATGAAAAAAAAAATAGCCCGCTAAGTTGAAAACCCGAAAGGGCGACTTAGGCAAAAATGGGCATCCCGGTGGACGAAAAAAAATGTGAAAACATGTCCAGGCAAAAATTAGGGATAAAAGCATTGACTGTGAACACTTGAGCCTCTCTTCCTCATGGCTAGATCTTAGACAGTGACAGAACATTCCAATCATCATCGACTAGGGCAAGGCGTTGGAACCTAGACTTACAGTGGATGGTGGCCAATGTTGTAATCAATGCAATGCATGATTTCCCTTTGCCATTTACATTTGTTTTTCAATTTTATTGCAAAGTTCCTCATCAAGGAGTTTGCATCCTTGTACACACTTTATGTACACAAATTTTACATTCAATAAAATGCATTCTTTGTTATCTCAATTTGTTTTCATTCCAGTATTTTGTTTGCAAAATAAACGATTATTTGTGATCACATAATACTAAAAAACGTTGAGAACAATAAAAAGCTAAATCAATCGAGAAAGCATTATGCATTGCATGTGTTACTGGTAACTCCTGCAGGATAATCGGTAATATCTAATGGTAACCCTAATGCATGGCCGACATCGGGATGATTCTATGAAGAAGTTGTTGTCTCCTCAGCAGTTCTTCAGCAGAGTCATCATTCTACCCAGCAGGTTGCCAAGGTGTTCCCCAGCAAAGACGCTTTGTTCTCTTTTCCCCAGCAAGGGTTGTACATCATCTCCAATGATTAAGAACTATCTGGTACCAGCAGCAGTGGTTTCTTCTCAACTGAGTCAACATGATTCGGGAACTTATTTTCCCCACGTAGAACCAGTCTTGGTAGGAAAGATTGACTTGATTCTTTCATCCCCAGCAGGGACAGCCATGGTGATTTAGAAACCTAAGATGTCCTTGGTTTCTTTCCCCAGCAGGATCATCATCCTTTGTGAACTTTCTTCTCCAGCAGAGATTGTCTTTATCTGTGGGTACTTCCCCCTGACCAAGGGTGTCGAAGTCGTTTTGCTACGGTCCTCTGCCTAACCGTTTCACACCGTGCCTTATCTTCCGCCTTTGCATTGCATGATATCAAGCATCATGTAGAAACGCATACATAGCATGTGCATCGATCATACTCCCTCTCTTTTTTCCTGACTTATCTCCCAGCAGATTTTCGGTTGAACTTTGCATCTATCTATTCAATCACTTTCAACTCTTCTATTGTGGCCATCGGCCAAATTCTCGAGCTACTCTTTTATTTAATCCCCTTTTACCTCGAATCATTGAAAAGCTGGCGCAATTCATACATTCAGGTCCAAGCGGATTAAATAGGGGCAGCTGTCGTAACCTGAAATTTGACCTCCCTCTCTTGCCATTTGCATAAGCATAAGCATTCGCATCGCTAGCATACGCATTCACACTTTTCTTCGTGTGTTGCCTGTTACAGGGTATTCAGGTTTTCCAAGCCCGATTAATCATATCCTCACAAGGTCATCACATCATCAAAACAAGCACAAAACAAGGGTTTCTATGCCTATTTATCAAAGTAAGAAGTGGAAAGTCGAAGCCGGGACCACAACACCATTTTTAGGCAAATTGGACATATTTTGGCCTGGTTAATCGATTAACCATTTGCAGTGCAATTGTGTTAATTGATTAACACAAGCAAAATAGGCACAATCTGCTACTTTTTCATGACATCACCTTTGCACACATTTTGGTCTTGGATTCTAGCAGCATATGGAATATTCTAGACACCTCTAAACATTTCCAAGCTACTCAATTCATTCCAAGTGCATTTGCTCTAATACTTCACTTCAAATCAAGTGTACCATGTTCCTTTTTTTCCAAGCAATGTGGATCTTTGGATGTTGGAATTCACCTTGGGATTGTTACCGAGTTGGTTCTAACTAACCGAGTTAACTGCCTTGACTTGGTGAGTCAAGTCCAACTAACTCCTAACCTAGGTCCAAACCCAAACCACATTCCAAACCATCTCATACTCCAAACCTAAAATCTATATAAACTCACCTTCACTCATTTTCAAGGACCTTGAACCATTCTCTACCATTTTTCACCAAACTTCTCACATTTCAATCTCATTTCTCTCACTTTCTCTCTGATTTCTCTACTCGTTCTTCATCTTCATCTCACTTCTCATCCTAAAACCTCACCAAAAGCTCTTATTCTTGAAGGATAATCACTTTTCACATTGAAAGTGATTAATTCTTGAGCTTAACCTTCATCATCTAGCATTCTTTGTTTGGATTTCTGGAAGTACATCTTATTCTACTTCAATTCAAGGGTTTCACACCATTTATTTTGGTGCAAGTTCGATTTTGGTGCATTTTTGCGTTTTTGATCGGTTTCGACGTGTTTCGTCTATAACTCAAGGATCCTCTGGTTTTCTTTAATCTTCTGCACCAAAATCACTTTGCAACATTTACCAAGGCACATCTCAGCCTTGTAGGTTGGTGGATCTCTTTCATTTTTCTGTTTCGATCATTTTCGTATCGTTCGCGACGTAATTTTGATATTCTTGCATGTGAATTAATTATACTTTTGAGTGATCCATCATCTTGATTGTTAATTGATTCTATTGTTGATCATTTGCTGTTTCTAAACTTGATTTTTCCTGCATAATTGTTTGCCCTAGCATTGGAGTGATTGACCAATCAAAAAGTTGGCCAAAAGCACTTTTCAAAAGTGATTTTCTGCTCCCTGTGCAGTGTTAATCGATTAACACATTGCAGTGCAATTGTGTTAATCGATTAACCAGTGTTTTTTTGCACTTTTTCACGTGTTAATCAATTAACACTTTGCAGTGCAATTGTGTTAATCGATTAACACTGAACCAGAAGGCCATTTTCTTGCATTTTCAAGTGTGTTTGCCATGCTTTCTCTATTTTAACTTCCATTGATTGTCATGCTTGATTTTATGGATGTTTTACATGTCATTTCACTTCTGGTTTAAGCATGTTCATGAACTTTCGATGTACATTTACGATTATTCTTTTGTTTCATGTTCTTAGTATTGTATGAACATAGTAATTCTTGCACTTTCTTTGTTCACATGATACATGATTTTGTGTGGCATTTTGATGATCACTTGGTACTGTTTTGCACCTTCCATTTCAGTTTGCATTAAGTTTATTCTTCATGGATAGATTTAATCTTGTATAATCAATAATTCACTCCTTTGTGCTTTAATTACTTTTCACTCTCTTTGAAAAGTTGTTAGCATGTTTCTCCCTTGATTAATTGATCGAAACTTTGTTTCGATTAATCGATCTTCCCTTTTCCTCTCTTTAGGCCTCCTTTAGAGCTTTTTCTATTGATCCCCTCGTAGAGTTGGAGTTCGCGCTACGCCTTGCATCAGAGCTATGTACAAATTGACGCAGTTACGCTGTCTGTTTCTCCCCGTTGGAGCACTGTACAACATTAGAGCTGTTGCGCTGTCCGTTTCAATTTCCGCACTATAATTTGAGTGCTAGAGAATGAATGAGAAGGGAGTTATCCTACCCTCATTCTGACATTTTCTTGGGAAGGGGTGTTGGCCCTCTCGCTGAGAATAGTCACCTCTATCCTTAAACTATAGTGTTCCTCCATCCTCAGTTGAGTTGATCCCTGATCACTTTTATCGTTTTCAATCTCTCTCTTGATCTATCACCTTCCTGGTTACGATCCTTTGTTCATTGGGTTAGCAAGCTTTCTTCATTTCAAAACCCTATTCTTTTCTTGCGGTCAATCATTGCTTCTTGATTTCCCTGAAGAGTCTCAGTTCTCCTTCTTTGGTCCAACACAGTTTTCCTGTCACGACCATTTTTCCCCAAGAGTTCGTAACCTTCTCTTGGTTCTCCTCCTTTGTTTGGTTAATCATTGCTTGTCAGTTAAGACACCATTATTTGCACTCCTGTTTCTTCAGTTAATCACAGTCCGTCTGTTAATACTGAGTTTCCTTGGGTTAATCACCTTCTCTTGGTTAATCATCATTCCCTTCAGTTAACCACAGTCTGCCTGTTAAAATACTGAATCCCTATTTTTGAGTTAATCACCTCCTCTTGGTTAATCACTCATTTTTCTCGGTTAATCACAGTTATCCTGTTAAAACCGAATCCCCGCAGTTGGCAACCTTTCTTGGTTCGAATACTTGCATCTTTGGGTTAGTAACCTCTGTTGGTTCAATACCCTTCTTCGTTGGTCGAGTGTTGTTTGTTCAGTCGTTACCAACATCCCTTTTGGGTTGCGACCTTCGATCGGTCCTACACCTGTTTTTCTGGTTAATCACAGTTTTCTCTGTTAAAACCAATGCGTCTCTTTCCCCATAGAGTTGCAGTATTTTCTTCCTCGGTTAATCACTGTTTATCATTAAATATACCGATGCCCTTCAGAGTCAAACACCTTCTCTTGGTTCAGCACTCTCTCTCTTGGTTTATCACAGTCCGTCTGTTGACACCAGTTTCTTTTCCCCGCCAGGGTTTTACTCTTTTTATTCGGTTAACCACTGCCAGCCAGTTAATATACCGAGTCTCCTTTTTCTTTCTTCGTTATGACACCGTCCTTTTATTTGGATCCCCGGCAGAGTCTTTCCCATTCCCTTTGCTCTTACTTTCTTGGTTTCGACACCGATCCTCTTTGTTATCCCCAGTGGAATTTCCTGCTTTCTTTTGCTCTTGATTTCGACACCACTTCTTTCATTTCCTTGTTTCTTTCTTGCTTTGTTTTCCGTTCAGTTCCACGAACTTCGGAAGCTCTGATTCTGCATTCTTTTGAATGTCAGATACGTAGGCATGAGATCGCAATGATCTCGGCGAGCACCCTTCCACCTTTCTTTCGTCTTCCTCATTTCTTTCCTTTTCTTCGTCCCCTGGTTCCATGAACTACGACGCTCTGATTTCCTCATTGCACCATGAGGGTACGTAGGCACGAGGACTTTGTTTCTCCGCGAGCACTTTCCTTCTTTTCTTTCTTTTTCCTCTCTCTCTCTCTCTCCCCTTCTTTTAGCTAGAAGCCTTTAGATAGATTACCCATCCAAGCCTAGAAGGAAGCAAAATGGTTCCCGTCGAGTACGACGGATGCGTAAGGTGCTAATACCTTCCTTTCGCATAACCAACCCCCCGTTCCCGTTTCTCTTCCCCTTGGGTTTTATCGATATTTTCCCTGTCCTTTGGACTAAATAAAGTTCGGTGGCAACTCTGTTGTATCTTTGAGTATGCGATTCACTCAGGTAGATTTTCAGCCATCTTCAGTCTCATTAATGCCTTCAAGATAACAATAATAATGCTAATGCTAATTAATAAAAACGTGATAACAACAAGATTCTTGAAAGTCATGTTTCTTATATATGTGTAAAAATATCGTTAATCAAACTATATTTTTAAAATCGAATTGTATTGAATAAAAAACTATAACTATTTAAAAGATTAATATACTAAATCATATACTATAAATAATTAATTAATTAAATTTACGTTAAAAATTAGTTTAAGCTATTTAATTAAAATTGAAAAAAATATAATTTTTAAAAACATAATCCAAAAAATAAGTTTTAATAAATAATATTTAAATATTTTTAAAAATATTTTACGAAAATATATTTTCAAAATAAAAAATTTCTAAAAATTAAAAATTGAAAATTTAATTATTTTTTCAAAAATGTTTTATAAAAACTTATGTTTCCCCCCCCAAAAAAAATACAATTCCAGAAAATAAAAAAAGTTATTTTTTAAAAAATTAATTTTTCTCATTACCAAAAAAGGATGCTTTTTTAATTTTTTTTTCTTTTTAAAATTTAAAATAAACTATTGAAAATATAATTGTATAAAATATTTTAATTTAAAAATAAAAAATATAGTTATAATGAAAAATAGGTTATAAAAGAATTTAAAATGCATAACTATTTTATAAATATAAATTGATTATAAATCAATTTTCAAATACAAATTAATTTTAAACTGAACTAAAATTCAACTAACTATTACTCTCTCCGTTCCGTAATGAGTGACTCATTTAGAATAAAAGAGTGTCCCAAAATAAATGTCCAAATTCAATTTTCAATGCATATATTCCAATTTTACCCTTTAATTAATATTACTTTATCATTCTCAATACATGATAAGGGCATTTTAGTAAAAATATCATTATTTCTCTTTAATTTATTTCTTTTTCTTAATATGTATGAAATGATCAATTGTATCACTCATTGTAGGAGAGGGGAATATTATGATTTAATTTGGTTTAGTGTTCATGAATCATGAACACCTAATGCTTACCCACTCGTAATAATACTCCTTGTGAGTTACATTAATTACACATCGCAAGAACTAAAAGCACATGTTCCTCAAAATCGTCTTCCACGTCTCTTTCTCAAGCACAATTTTTTTTGTTTTGGATTATTTGTCGTTCACACTCACAATTTGAGTAATTTACCATAATTAGTTTCTTCAATTGTTCTTCACTATGACAACATCATGTGACAACACATATGATCTGCAGATTGAGAATTTTTTTCCCTCCTGCCACACTTTTAGAAGAAATATTCCACAATGCCACACTTTTCACCATATATCCTAAAATGCCACATTTTCAAAAAAAAAAAACGTTGGAAGTACGCAGTGCCACCCAATGGAAGCACGTCAGACTAAACTTTTCTACACTGCCGCCAATTGAAAGAGCGGCACTTTCCATTTTCAATTTTTTTTTTAATTTCGTTTTATTAATATTAATAATATTAATAATAATAATAATATTAGTTAATATTAAATAATAACAATAATATTAGTTAATATTAAATAATAATATTAATTAATATTAAATAATAACAATAATATCAGTTAATATTAAATAATAATAATAATATTTTAAAATAATAATATTTATAAAATAAATTAATATAAAATAATATTAATATTTTAATATTTTAATATTTTAATATTTTTGTGCAGTGTCGGCACTGCAATGGGTGGCACGTTTTAATATTTTATTATTTCTGTACAGTGTCGGTACTGCAATGGGCGGCACCTGTTAATATTTTAATATTTTTGTACAGTGTCGGTACTGCAATGGGCGGCACCCTTTAATATTTAAATATTTTTGCACAGTGCCGACACTGATATAAATAGAAGTGTGGTGTGATCAATTTTTCACATCCATTTGAAATTCGTTTTAGTACTTTGAAGATGTATCCTCGCCGCTGGGGGAAAGTAATTTTTTCGAGAGAAAAGCCTGCAATGGACATGCTTTTCTGGAACATTCGTAGTTTAGAGCAACTACATAGGGAGTTGAAGCGTTGGTTAGAAGGAGATATACTAGAAGGGGAAAAAATCAAAAGTATTGAGAGGCATGATGCTTGGCGTGGGTGGGTGCGAATCAAGAATGATAAGGAAGCCAGAGAAATGATGTTTGGGCGGAATGAAATCAAACTGCTAGTTGTAATCAGTAGTTAGAGAAGTTGTACCAAATGTTGTGTTAAATGTTTCTTGTTAGTATTTTTATCTTTGTTGATGTTGTGTTGAATGTTTCTTGTTAGTATTTTGATCTTTGTTGATGTTGTGTTATTTATGTATGTGGTGTGTCAGTTAATGAAGCACAATGTTGTTTGGTTGTGATATTTGAAATGTTGCTATTGAGTAAATAATCTAATGAAGCACAATGTTGTTTGATTGTGATATCTGAAATGTTGCTATTGATTAAATAAAACAGTAACGATTACTTGTAAATAAAACACTAACGATTACTTGTCCCCACATTGGGACACTTGGTTCGGTTGTGACCAGTTTGACGACACATGGAACATTTTCTCTCAAGCTTATCAAAGTTATCCATTTCCGTTCTAATACGTGTGCTCACTGGGCGACCTTTCTTGTTCCTCCGCATTATTGGGTTATGGAAAATTTGGTCTCCCTCATAAACGAGCCAATATTCATCGTAAGGCAGCACTGGAAAGCTTGTGATGTAAACCCCAAAAAGGGTTGAAACCCTGTAAACGTCTGACAAAAGAGCGTAAGCGTCGTGGCGCACATAAGAACATGCAGCGATTACATGTGAGCAAGGGACACGGAATGCTTGAAACTTTCCACAGTCACACCAACGATTTAGTAGGTTGACCTTATAATGTCCCATAGGCTTCCCCTCACCATGGTCCTTTGTTTCCTTCACACTAAAAATATTGTTAGTGTAGTCAAATACTCTGACATGATGTGTGCCTGATTTTGTTGTTTCTTCTTTCATCACCTTAAGGCAGTTTTCTGTAAATGTCTGTCCAGAACTCAAGACAGCACTCCACTTTGCTCCCCTTTCAGCAAATAATGATCCCAATCTATAATATGTTGCACTTACCAATGCTGTAATGGGCAAATTACGGGTGCCTTTAAAGACAGCATTCAACGACTCAACAAGGTTGGTAGTCATGTGACCCCAACGTCGACCCCCGTCAAATGCCCTTGTCCATTTTTCGACCGGAATATTGTCTAGCCACTTTAAAGCATCAGCATTCGCCATGCCAATTTCAGACCGGTAGTAATGAAATGTTGGTTGGTTTAATGCATACCCTGCATTAAAAGAAAATTGTATAAAATATACTTATTGACCAAGATATAATATATGTTATTGACGAAGGCTTAATGTTATCAAATATACTTACCCATGTTAATGATTTTCTCCCGTAGTCTCCTGTCCTTGATTTCCCTCACAAAATTTTGCGAAATGTGTCGGATACAATAAACATGCACCGATGGGGGATTATGCCAACCATTTTCTGGATTTTTGTATGCACTGTCAATCGATGCATGTCGGTCTGAAATTAAGCATAGGTCTGGCTGTGGCGCAACATGCCTCCTCAAGTTGCGTAGAAAAAATCCCCAACCTTCAGCCGTCTCACCTTCCACAATGGTAAAAGCAACTGGGAAAATATTACTATTGCCATCTTGTGCCACCGCCATAAGCAGGGTACCCTTGTACTTACCGTATAACCAGGTTCCATCAATTTGAAGAATAGGCTTGCAATATGCAAAACCTCTGATGCACGGTTGGAATGCCCAGAATAGTCGGTGGAAGATGTGTTTCCCTTCAACAATTGTTCCGTCATCTGTATACATGGGTAGTGTTTCTATTTCCAGCACCGTCCCCGGAACAAATTTTTTAAGTGCTAACAGAAAATGTGGAAGTTTATTGTATGAGTTCTCCCAGTTACCATATACCTGTTCGATTGCTTTGTTCCTTGCAATCCATGCCCTTCTGTAAGACGGAGTAAAATTGTATTCAGAAACAATTTTACTGATGCATATACTCACCTTGACAGAAGGATCCTTTTCTACAAATGGCATTAATAGTTGAGACGTTAATTGGGAGCTTAGTTGTCGATGATCCTGGTTAAACATAGTTGTTGAACAACTATGTGGTGGGTTCATAATTCCTATCTCCCACAAGTCACTTCTTTTTCTGTAAGACGCCAGTAAACGAAACTTGCAGGAATCGTTTTTGCAACAAATTATGTATCTCTTCTTGTCGGAATCCATCACCTTAAAATCCACGCAGTGTTTCATGTGATATTGCTTTATGGTACGCACACAGTCGACTTTATTTTTAAATTGGTTACCGACTTCTATGTCACCCTCAATTGGAATATGAGGGTTCACTCCCCATTCAAATGATGTCCCTTCTACATTCAGAGGGGTTGTCATATGTGCAGGTGGGCAGAAAACATTCCCAATTAGAATGTGTTGTTCATCATTGTTGACTTCGTTAACACTGGTTCCTTCCTCAAACAAAGTAGTATATAAATCATCAACCTGTTCCTCATTTTCTTCTCCGAGGTCTTCTTCTTCGACATCTTCGTATGGAATTATGGCAGCCGTTTCTTCTACGGATGCATTGATGACCTGAGAATTCTGGGTTTGTGGACATTGTTCAAATGTTATGTATAACTCAATGTACGGAAACCCAGAGCATTCATGGTTCGAGAACATGGTTTCAACATCCTCGTTGTCGCGAATCTTCAATGGAACAAATTTAAATTGATTGTTCCCAAAATGAATAGCATTTCTGTAAGTAATTTGTATCACCGATCCTGCTTGAACCTTCGTGTCTACCCTTTTTTTAAATTGTTGGAAAGACGACCTTCTATTAATACTGAAACGACAAATTTCAGTATTTTCAAAGATCAAACCCACTTCATCAGATACAATTACACTACCATTGTAATGGGCATTAACAATATATTTGGAATTGTTAGACATGCTATAAGAATATGTGTAGAATTGATGAATGAGTGCTAGAATTGATGAAGGTATATTTGATGAGGGTTTGAATGTAGAAAGCATACAAGTTATAAAGAAAATTGGATATGTGAGAGAAAGCATACACGGTGCATGCATGTTGGTACGTAGAATTTTGGTCAAAGTCGTCTACCACAGTGCCGCCCATTGAAAGGGCGGAAGTGACAAAATTATTACACATTGCCGCCCATTCAGGGACCGGCAGACCTAACAGTGCCGCCCAATCAGGTACCGGCAGTCAGGATCTGGCAGGCAGTGCCGCCCAATCAGGTACCGGCAGTCTGACACTTTGTATATGTGCCGCCCATTGGAAGGGCGGAAGTCCACAAAGAATAAATGCATGCTGCATGCATGAGAGCACGTACGAATAAATGCATGCAACCAATTATCCCAACATTTAATTTTTTACCTAATAATTTTTATCATCCTCCTATAAATACATCAAATTTTATCTCATTACCATATCACATTTTACCCAATCATCTCTACCATTCAGCTCATAAACTTCCCTACTTTTATTTATATAACATGGCATTGCTAACACTAGGAGAGGATCATCGAGGAACTCTTGCCAACATTGCTTCATATGTAAGTGTATAATATCTATAATTTTTGTTATATATTTATTATAAATTGTTATACATTTAATATTGTTATTAATTATAAATATTGTTATATATTAATTATATTTTTTTATAGGATGAAAAATTGTTCAAACCACGCTCACACAAATACATAGCACCCGATGATATTATTATTCAGTATTTGGAACGAGCGGGTTTCGGTCACGTGATCAACATAACTTCATATGGAATTGATCGAAAATTTCTACTAGCCTTATGCGAAAGATGGCGACCTGAAACCCACACATTTCACTTCCCTACAGGTGAATGCACAATCACTTTGGAGGATGTCCATATGTTATTGGGTCTGCGTGTGGATGGTTTAACGGTTGTTGGTAACACAAACGTGAGGTACTCTTTAATTGAAGACCTATTGGGGGTGCCCTTGGAAGAAGGTGTTAATAGGAAGGGCCAAAACATTAGAATTTCATGGCTAAGATAAAAAAAAATTAATGGGCAACTTGGTATTTACAGAAAAAAATTATACATTTCCGCCCTTTCATTGGGCGGCACTCTTTACAGAATTTTTTTTTTTTTAAAAGATGGCATTTTGGGATATTGGGTGAAAACTAGGACAACTTGCTATTTAGTTTTGAAATTAATGTCAGGGCAGAAAAAAATTCGCAGATTGAAGGTGCGTTGCGCTGCAGGACATCATCTCTTGTGCAATATGTTTGGCATGATTTGACAAATATTTTTGCTTTTGTTATAGTTTCTCTCCCATGTAAATATTTTTTTAATATATAATATACGAGCTATGAAAAGGGATATGAGTAGTTATTGATGTCAATATAATTAGGATGATTATCTACACCCTATGCTTTCAATTGAGAGAAAAAATGGAAAAGAGTAATTGATTGGAACCTTTTTTCGTGCCCCAAATTGTCTCAACGAATTTCGTCCTTTTATCTACCATATATGAAGAAAATATGTTTTGGAAAAGACCATATTGCCCTTCTGCTTCCTCAACCTTCTATGTATGCCTTTTTCCCTAATCCATGCCCCTTTCATATTTCCAAACACCCTACTTTGTTTCTCTTTCCAATGCATAGACGTCTTTTCTATACCCCAACCCATGTTGCCACTGTATTCCATTTAATGCTTTCTTCCTATCTGTTTTCCTTTCTGCTTTGGAAAAACCCATACATATATTTTTTTATATTCTTTACACTAAAGTTGGAAGATTTGCAATCTCTTATGTCATTTCATATGAAATTTTCTGATCTTCAGTACAAAGGGTCCTTTTGTTTTGAGGTGTTTTGAAGGGTTCATTTGAAATTTGTTGATGTTCATTTCTTAAACCATTTCCTTCTTCGTTTCTCACCAACCTGCATTCCCAACCCATTTTTGTCTACTGTTCCTCCGTTTCATTTTTTCTTCCTCCATCTTTCATGGCTCGACATTTGGAGAAGATCACCAATATCAACAACATGAAAGAACTGTGGAAGGTTGCAGTTAGTGTACACCATAAATGGTCGGTTGTTTCGAACCAGGAACACTTTGAAATGATTATTGTTGACAAAGATGTAAGTTTGATTACTTAATATGTTCTATTTTGTTATGAAGTGTTTGGTTATAAATATTGCATTACTGTTTTTTTATCAGATTTGTAGTCCATTTTCCCATTTTTATTGAAAATAATAATCCATTTCAGAAGTGATACTTAGTATGTTATCGTATCTTATGAAATGCATTACATTTTTTTTTTACAATTTTACACCTTTAACATACACTAATTTCACTTCATATGATTTTCTTTTGTTAGTTATTGTTGAAATTGTAATTCAGTGTTGTGTCGAAGTAGAAGGTTTATAGGTTTGGTCGAAGTAGTGTATGATCAGTCGAATAGTTGTAATACATTGTAAGTCAGCTGTATTCGACAGAGTCGAATATAGCTGATATAGAGTTTGTGTCGAAATGTAGTTTTGGGCCTGGGCCGTGATGGCTTATATAAAGGGTTTCCTAGTTTGTAATTTTTTACACACACACAGCTTAATACACGATTAATACAGTTTAACAAATTCTGCAATATAGCTTTCTCTCTCTCTCTCTCTCTCTCTCTCTCTCTCTCTCTCGTTTTCTCCTTCTTCTTCCTTACGAAACCCCACCTTTCTTGAACCCTAATTCCAACAAATTGGTATTACAGAGCCCGGTTACGATTGCAATTTTGAGAGAATCAAATGGCAAACGGAACAACATCTACGCAATTTCCAGCAAACTTACCGGTTTTCAAAGGTGAGAACTATCAACGGTGGGTGGCGCAGATGAAGGTCATTTTCAGATTTCAAGATGTCATTGAAATCGTCAATGATGGAGTATCGGAATTGGGGGCAAATGCAGATGAGGCGCAGAAGGCTGTGCACAAAGATCAAAGGAAGAAAGATGGCAAAGCACTGTTCTTGATTCATCAGTGTGTGGATCCAAACGTGTTTGAGAAGATTATTGAAGAAGAATCAAGAAAAGCAGCTTGGGAAAAGTTAAAGAGCTTGTATGGTGGAGATGAGAAATTGAAAAAGGTGAAGTTGCAGACCTTGAGGAAGCAATACGAAATGATTCAGATGAAAGAAGATGAATCAGTCTCGGCATACTTCTCAAGAATCGTGATGTTAACGAACCAGATGAAGGCATGTGGTGAATCACTCACTGATCTGCAAAAGATTGAGAAGGTATTAAGATCTTTGATAGCAGATTTTGATTACTTTGTAGTGACAATAGAAGAGTCCAAGAATCTTTCTGAGATGAAGTTAGAAGAACTTCAAGCTTCTTTAGAGGCTCATGAGATGAGATTGAAGCAGAGGAACTCAGAAAGAGAGAAGGTGACTGAAAAGGCGCTACAATCAAGATTCACCAAGAAATCTGGAAAAGAGAAATCGAAGCAGTCAAAGAATGTTGCTAATGATGAGAAGTCAAGCAAGAAGGCTGATTCGACTAAGAAAGACATGAAGGACGTGCAATGTTACAACTGTCGAGATTTTGGTCACTATGCTCGAGATTGTCGAAGAAGAAAGAAGGCAAAAGCAAAAGATAGTGATGAAGCCCAATATGCACGCACTAGAGATAGTGATTCTGATGATGTGTTGCTGATGGCCAACACTCAGTCGAACACTAAGCGAACTAACATGTGGTATCTAGATTCAGGATGTAGCAACCACATGACTGGCAATAAAAACTGGTTTACCGACTTAGATGAATCAGTCGAAAAGGTTATAAAGTTCACAGATGGCAGACACATCAAATCAGGTGGTAAAGGAGATATTTCGATTGTCAGAAAGGATGGTCGAAGAGCAACTATCACTGATGTATTGTATGTACCAGCAATGACAAGTAACTTGATAAGTGTAGGTCAATTACTTTCAAAAGGCTTCAATATGAAGTTAGAGAAGAATCACATGAAGGTACATAGGGCTGATGGGAAGTTGATAATAAAAGCACCGATGGCAGAAAACAAAACCTTCAAAGTTGAACTCAACACATCAGATCATACGTGTCTCGCTTCAATGACTGAAGAAGACAAGAATTGGCTATGGCACCACAGGTATGGACATCTAAACTTCAAAAGTTTAGGCATGCTCAACCAGAAAAGAATGGTGTTTGGTTTACCGTAGTTGAAGGAACCAAAGCAGGTGTGTGAAGAATGTTGCAAAGCAAAGCAAGCCAGAAAAACATTCAAGCATGACTTGCCCATGAGATCAAGGCAAAAACTGGAGCTAGTTCATTCTGATGTGTGTGGACCTTTTGAAGTTAGGTCAAATGGTGGTAAGCGTTACTTCTTAACTTTCATTGATGAATTCACCAGATATATGTGGATTTATATGATTGAAAGTAAGAATGAAGTATTCACAAAGTTTAAGAAGTTTAAGTTGCTTGTCGAAAAGCAGAGTGGCTGCAAGCTAAAGAAACTGAGAACTGATGGCGGTGGTGAATACACCTCTCGAGAGTTTGCTAGATTTTGTGAAGAGGAAGGTATAGAGCATGAGGTTATTGCACCCTATACACCTCAACATAATGGCATAGCTGAGAGGAAAAATAGAAGTATACTGAATATGACGAGAAGTATGTTGAAGGCGAAAGAGGTGCCAAAGAGATTTTGGGCTGAAGCAGCTTCGACAGCAGTATACATTCTGAATAGATGTCCAACGAAGAAGTTAGTCGAGAAGACTCCTAATGAGGCTTGGACAGGGTCGAAACCAAATGTTAGTCATCTTAAAGTTTTTGGATCAATATGCTTCAGGCATGTACCTGAACAATTGAGAACAAAACTGGATGATCGAAGTCAAGCTATGGTGTTAATAGGTTATCATTCGACTGGTGCATACAAACTGTATTCACCAAACGATGATAAACTAGTGATCAATCGAGATGTTCTTGTGGATGAAAGCAAAGGGTGGGACTGGAGTCAAACTTTAGTTCGACAGGAGTCAGATACAGTCACAACTGTGTTTGAAGAAGATCAACAGAATGAGGCTTCAACCAGTCGAAGTGAACAGGATAAAGCTTCAACCAGTCGAAATGAAGAACAACCTGAGCAGAGAGCAAGAAGATCGAATAGGACAAGAACTGAATCGACAAGACTATCTGGATATGAACAATTTCCAGACCAAGCAGTTGATGCAGATGGTGACTTAATCGAAGAAGCCATGATGATGGTTGAAGCAGAACCAATTGATTTGGATCAAGCCATGAGTGATTCAAAGTGGTGTGAAGCTATGAAAGAATAACTCAAAGCTATTGAGAAGAACAAGACTTGGGAGCTTGTCAAAAGATCCAACAAGAAGCCAATTGATGTAAAATGGGTTTATAAGTTGAAACGAAGACCAAATGGTGAGATTGCCAAGTATAAGGCAAGATTGGTGGCTAGAGGTTTTCTGCAGAAACAGGGCATTGACTTCGATGAGGTTTATGCACCTGTTGCAAGGTTGGAGACAATCAGAATTGTTGTGGCAATAGCGGCTTATCGAGGGTGGAAGATACATCAGTTGGATGTAAAGTCAGCATTTCTGAATGGACCATTAGAAGAAGAGGTCTATGTTACTCAACCACCAGGATTCAACATCAAAGGGCAGGAGTCGAAGGTATACAGATTAAGGAAGGCCCTCTATGGTTTGAAACAAGCTCCTAGAGCTTGGAATAAATGAATAGATAGTTTTCTGAATGAAGCAGGTTTCACAAAATGTGTCTCTGAACATGGAGTGTACGTGAATGATGTTGACAGTGTCAGTCAAATCATTCTATGTCTCTATGTCAATGATTTGTTAATCACAAGAGCAGACGAAGCTGAGATAAAGAAGGTCAAGTCGAAGCTAATGCAGGAGTTTGAAATGTCCGACCTAGGGAAGTTGTCATATTTCTTAGGGATGGAATTCAAGGACACAGGTGAAGGAATATTTTTACACCAGAAGAAGTACGCTCAAGATATCTTGAAAAGATTCAAGATGAGCAACTGTAATCCAGCAACCACACCATTAGAAACTGGCACAAAGTTGAAGAAGGAAACTAATGATGAGTTTGTAAGTGCAACTTTGTACAAACAAATCATTGGTTCCTTGAGATATTTGTGCAAAACTAGACCTGATATATGTCCAAGTGTTGGAGTGTTAAGTCGATTTGTGGAGAAACCCCAAGAATGTCATCTCATTGCTGTGAAGAGGGTGCTGAGATACATAAAGGGAACGATTGATCATGGTGTGTTGATGCCAAAGAAGTCAAAAGATAATACAGAGGCAGAAGTCTATGGGTTCACTGATTCTGATTTCAGCGGAGATCAAGACGAAAGGAAGAGTACTGCAGGCTACATCTTCATGATCGAAGGAGCCCCAATATCTTAGAGTTCCAGAAAACAAAGCATTGTAGCTTTGTTCTCATGTGAAGCTGAATATGTAGCTGCATCATATGCTGCGTGCCAGGCAGCATGGATCGAAATGTTGCTTGAAGAACTCAAGATAATGGAATCGAAGAAAGTAAAGTTGTTTGTAGACAACAAGTCAGCTATCAACCTGGCGAATCACCAAATGAGTCATGGTCGAAGCAAACACATTGAGAGGAGGTATCATTTCCTGAGAGATCAAGTCAACAAAGGGAAGCTGAAACTGGAGTATTGCAAGACAGAAGTTCAACTAGCTGATATACTCACCAAACCTCTGGGAAGAGTCAGATTCGACGAATTGTAGAGAAGCATCGGGATGAGAAGTCTCGACAACATGAATTAGGGGGTGTGTTGAAATTGTAATTCAGTGTTGTGTCGAAGTAGAAGGTTTATAGGTTTGGTCGAAGTAGTGTATGATCAATCGAATAGTTGTAATACATTGTAAGTCAGCTGTATTCGACAGAGTCGAATATAGCTGATATAGAGTTTGTGTCGAAATGTAGTTTTGGGCCTGGGCCGTGATGGCTTATATAAAGGGTTTCCTAGTTTGTAATTTTTTACACACACACAGCTTAATACACGATTAATACAGTTTGACCAATTCTGCAATATAGCTTTCTCTCTCTCTCTCTCTCTCTCTCTCTCTCTCTCTCTCTCTCTCTCTCGTTTTCTCCTTCTTCTTCCTTACAAAACCCCATCTTTCTTGAACCCTAATTCCAACAGTTATTTATTCCATTTCCATAATGCTACTGAGAATGTTCTCTTTTGTATTAAAGTGCGTTGCTTTTTTTTTACTTCATATGATCTTCTTTTTTATCATGTTCTTTGGCTGCAACTCATATTTTTATCACAACATTCTATGCTATAAATTTTATCCAATGTTTTATCTTGTCCTTCGTACTTTCATTCTTTGATTGGGGACTAACATACACATCGTTGTGCCTATAAAGTATTTGTCGGCTTTCAACACAATGTTAAAGGTAGACCACACATACACTATATCAAACTTCAAGATTGTGGCTAATGATTTAGTGTTCAAGCATTATTTCCATAATTATATGGTCAAGTTCACCGGAGGTACATTTGTCAGTGATGTTGACAAACATGTCATTCCACCCAAAACAACCCACTTCACCAGTTTTGCTGATATCATGACCGAGCGTTTTAAGAAGGATGTACTCATAGGTGACAAATGATGTTTATGCGCGTATCCATTAATATTTTCTTCACATATTTTCTAGACCTTTTGATTCTTATGATTTATTTTTTTAAGATGTCATAGGAATTGGTTGATAGTATAGGTTTCGCACAAACACAATCTGGGGGTAAAAAATAACAAGTCAATTTTATACTCAAAGACAATGCATAAGTTTCATGATCAACCTATACCAATATATACTGCATCCACTATTACTTCCACTAATCTCACAATGTTATATCCATTCTTACATTTTTTTTTGTAGCAACAACACCATCAACTGTACTCTTTGGGAGTCGTATGCCTGCCAATTCATCAAATTCAACCAAGAGCGGAACAATACATCTGGTCCAACAGTCATTTTGCTTCAGTATGCGAAAGTCAAGGAAGAAGGTTATTCTAACTGTTTTTACAAGGCTTATATACTCAACCTCACATATGTCTTACATAATGCAGGAAAATATCCACTTTCTCTTACTAACACATACAATGTAACTAAATTGTCCAACAATGCTGATTTTCCTTTAATTAACCACTTTATAAATAGGTTACTTCTATAATACATGTTATCTTTCGTCTTGAAAACAACTTCTTCAGTACGTATTTTTACTGTTTTTATGTCCATTTGATGTAGCATTCGTAAAGACTCAATGGTTAACGTTTCAGGCTAACTAACCTCACATTCTCGTGTCTATTCCCAAAACTCTGAAAAATATCAACAATCTCCTTTTCAAAAATTACTTTCAAAGGCCATTGTGCTACCTCTCAATGCCATTATCAAAATTTGTGAGGTATACAATACTTTTAACTATTATCTGCATGTGTTGGCAAACTTAATTACACTTCTATTGATTATAAACATTCACGTGTTTTATCGTTTCAAATACACAGAGATTACCTTCTGTGCAACTGTAGCTACTACTAAAAAGCTCATTGCATCCCAATATGGTTGGTATTATCAGGCTCGCCATGAGTGCCCGAAGGTTTCTCGCGGTGACAAAGCTTTTTTCTTGTTTGAAAGAGGACATTCCACCGAGGTAGACATCTTTAGGTACGATAAGTTGTCATCTGACAATAGTTATATTCAGTTTTTTCTGTAATACTCACTATTAACGCAGTTACTCGCGCTACCTTAGGTACAAAATAGAAATCAAAGTTACTCATTCTGAGAAATGTTTTAAGTTTGTTTTCTGGGACAGAGAATGCTCACAACTATTGGGTGTATCTGCTGCTTAAATGTGCGATACAATGATTAAGGTTTATTCCTGATTTTAAATTTCTATACTTAATAATGGCCTCATCTACTCTGCTGCTTGCTAATGCTAATACATGCTTCTGTAGGTTGGAGTTACTGGTCCCTTAGAGTTCCCATTAACACTTGATGTGATGTTGGGTTTGGAGATTGCCTTTAAAGTTAAGTGGTAGCCCAAGTGGAAAATGTGCTTTGTTGTAATTATTCTTCAGGATGAGTCGCTCATCAAACAACTAAAGTCTCCATGGGAACAAAACCAGGTATATACTCCGTTTTAATAATGATTACCGAATTTGATACATCAAATTTTTTGTGATCCTTCTACACTTTTGACACAAAGGTAACAACGTCTGAGCCATCTTTAACACCATAGTTGTTGCAGGTATTGTCACCGTTTATCTATATAGTTGGTCCAAATTGATTTGAGGAATTTTAATGTTTAAACAAATCACAGACTGATATTACTTTTAATGTTATTTAGATTAATGAGAGTGTTAATGAGACAAACTCTAATGCTGTTGAATAGTACGATGTTGTTACGCTATACATATAACTTATGACACACTATATTTATTTTATTAGGTTGTTATACAATTATTGATAAATTTCCCGTATTTCCCAATAATAGGATCTCGAATTTACATCTAAGCATAACCCAGATCCAGTCACACCAACTACAAAGAGGCGGAATCGAATGGTTCAAGTGAATCAACAACGTTGGTAAACTTTGTGTGATGGAGAACTCTCCTCAACCAAACTTAAGAAAATTATCAAATTAGAGAATAAGAATTAGTTGTGTCACATAAATCCTTACTTATCTTGCCATGTATTATTTTGGTTTCAATCTATTTGGGTTTGAGGTCCTGTAGTATACTCTTATTGTGTATCAGTATTACTAATATGCACCAAGTATTTTATGTCATGTTAAACATGTAGAAACTGAAATATTATGTCATGTATTTTAATCAAATATGATTTTTCGCTTATGCATTTATGTTGTGTGACCATGTTATACTAGTATGCCTTTATTGCGTGATATTTAATGGACCTTTTTACTGTACCTTGGTGTGGTGCAGACCCATTTCCTTAGGCCCACCTAACAAAATGTGTTTCATATAAAACACTATAATTCTTCTTTCTTACTCACAATCATGTTCATACCAGTTTTCTTTCAAAGAACAAACCAACTAAGTAACCATGAGATATATTGATGGGGAGTTGTGGGAAATTTTTTACAGCAGGCCATTGTTGTGTTCATTTACAGTCATTGCAGTCCATAGTGTTGCATGGTTCTCTTATTTTTACCTATTCTTAAAGTATCATATTTTCCTTCAACTTTTTACACAACATCTTTGCTTTTTCAAAATATTTTAAGTGTTTTTTCTTCAGATCTGTATACAACACTACTAATCTTTTATGGTATAACTACATGTAACCATACTTGGAAATAAAACCTTATTTTGTACATTAGGTTGGTCACGATCTTAATACCGATTGGAAAATATTTGATGGTATCTACGAATTTGATGTTCAATGGAATATAAGTATGGTTGATCCACTCATTATAACCGGTTGGGCAGAATTCATGCATTACCTGGCTTTGCCTTACAAATATCATATGGTAGATCTATTTTTTTTTTTTTATGGAAACATAGAAATTCATTAAATAAAATCAAGAACAGAATTACAAGAGGAATAACATAAGGAAGGTATATGTCCAAACCAAGTTCAAGAACCTATGGTTTTTCCAAGACCAACCATGTGGTGAGCTTCCTCATTACACTCTCTAGGAATAAACATTACAACAGCATTATCAAACTTGTTCAATAAAGAGATACAGTCAGCAACAATAATAGAAATATTTGCAATATCGAGACAGCCATTGATGCAGTCAATCGCTTGCTTTGCATCCGACTGGAACACAATGTGCATAACCTTCAACTCAGCAGCAATGCCTAAAGCTCTTCGAATACCCAAGATTTCCGCCGTAAGAGGATCAGCCACACTTGGAAAACTTTGGCATGCAGCCATGAAAATGTTCCCCGTAGGGTCCCTGAAAATACAAGGAAGTTCAACAACAAGATTTTCCACAATTTCACACATTAGCAACCCGTGATCCTAACAAATTATCTTTAGAAATTGTTCTGTCTGGAAACACAAATAGTTTTGGTTAAAAATCTCTAGTAATTATACATTTGTTCAACTTTTTCATTATATTTTTTTCAACTCCTTTTATTTATTCTTTTTATTTTCCTTCCAATCCTATATAACCCATTCCCTTTTCAGAAGTTGAGTCCAACCTTCCTTCATCAACTCCTGTATAGAGATATCTCCTTCCTTATATTAATAGGCCATGATAAACTTTTGGTTAAATGCCAGATCTGGTATCCTACTAAAGAAAATTACTCATTTGAGCTAGTTAAGGGTTGGGATATTTTTCTGAAAAAACAATGGCTTTGAAGATGGATAAGTTATTAGACTTACATTTCACAATATTGAATTAAGTTTAATTGTTACAGTTGACAGGGTTATGTTTTAAACTTGTATTATAGATTTCATATTAAGCAAATTTTTATGTAGTTTTATATTAAGGAAAACAAAATTTCCGACATCCTCCACAATATGCTCAACTATAATTTTACACCGACAACGAGATTGAAAACAAAATGGATTGTTTCAGGTATTTGTATTTACTCAGCACATTGTATCTATTTAGAAACAAGTAATTTTTCTTACCAATCTACTTAACTCCATGTCGCAGGGACAATAAAGTTATTGTAAGGGACACAATCACCAAGTTGAAGACTATGTTAGATGAGTACAATGTTCATGCAAAGACTTTTAGGATGACAAGGGATCTTTTGAAAACTAATGCATTCTTGGAATTGAAGTTGAAGCTCATTTATGATAGACCTTAAGATGACCGAGTATACAACAGGCATACGATATCAGAAGTTGCATCCCTAATTGTTGGTGATAGTGATTCTGCATCTCAAAGAGACATTATCATCCAAGCACGGGATGGTCAACTGCAAAGAATAGATGAGTTTCATCCTACATACCCTGCGTACCAATACCCTCTAGTTTATACCTATGGCGAAGATGGTTATAGAAATAATATACTTTACAAGTATCAACATGAACATTTGGTGACCATGAAAAATCATCAGACCATTAAGGATTGACTTTCATTCCGATTGCAACAATGCAACACTAAAGCTAAAACTTTACTGCATGCACGACGACTTTTTCAACAGTTTTTGTTTCACAGTTAGACAATGATGGAATCGAAAAGACTTAATTAGTTAAGGAAGAATCAATATAAGTTAAGAGTTGGAAAATATAAACAATTGAATGATCAATGTGGTGGTAGTCGCTATACTAAGCCAACCAAAAGAGGAAAAAGAGTTGTGTTGCCATCGTCTTTTGTTGGAAGAAAGAGATACATGGACTAACTATATTTTGACGGTATGGAGATTTCAATTAAGTTGGGATTTCCTGATTTATTTGTAACATTTACTTGCAATCCAGCTTGGCCTGAAATTTCACGTGTGTTGTCAAACACTACTTTAAAACTGTGTGATAGGCCAGATATCATAACCAAGGTTTTCAAAATCAAATTTGATGAACTTATGATAGATATAACCAAACATCATGTCCTCGGGAAAGTGTTGGCATGTAAGTTTTCTTCACTCTATTATATTCCAAATGGTGGGACACTTGAAATTTTTTGTTGCTTTTGAAGCGCCTCGGTGAATCTTGTATGTTTCGATGCATTTCAAATTATACTTTAACTCTGCCGCTATAATGCATTTCCATGATTGTGAAAATTACTTTTGTTGAAATTTAAATGGTTGCATCAGTTACCCTCCTTGGATAACACCTTGTAGAGTTAGATACGGCCTCAACATAAACTGATGCATATAAAGTACCACTAAAAATTAATATACACAACTCATACACGCAACTCATCTGAGTAAGGTATACACATTTGCATTTGCGATTTTACACAAACCTTTGTATAGTTGTGCTAAACATATTGGACCCCGAATATAATTACTTATTTTATCTATATCATTTAACAAATGCAACCACGTGATATGTACTATTACCAGACCTTTCAAAAAATAAAAATGACATAGAAGAAGCATAATGTATAGTCTAGTTTTGCATATTTTGTCTTCCTCAAAAGATATTTCGGTTAATTTAAGATTTTTTTATACTTTTTAAATGCAAGATAGTTTAATACCTTGGACCATTCTATCATCACCTATCAGATCATTGTAAACTCAGTTCTTAAGTGATGCGGCAAGGCATAATGCCTCTTATGGGAAAAGAGCTGACAGTCAATGTGAGTATCATAATCACCCATATTGTTGTCAGTTTCAATTGCATTCTCTCGTACAAGAAAAATGGATTTCAAGGAATAAATAATTATAATAGTTCTACGTTAATTGGGAGATTTCCTACAATAAACTTCTACATTCTTTGGAGCCACTACAAAAATATGCTCTCTAGCATAATGGTAGTCATGGAAACATTACCCACATATATAGATGAGGGAACATGCAGTGATAGAACTAGAATATTTTACCAACATTTTCAACTATAGACTGGAAGCATTATTCACTAATAGAGGTTCAAAATGGAGTAGAGTGTTACAATCTAGCCAAAGGCAGTTCATAAGGCCCCTTGGTTAAATAACTTATGGAGGTAAAGGAATGGTTTTATCAATTGGCGGGACATAAAATCTCGCCAAATGAGACATGGTTTTCGAAGAACAAGTGGGACAAGTTTACAAATTGGACCTAACTTAATGATGAAGTAAAGAACTCGCTAGGCGAGTCTAAAACCTCGCCATGCGAGGATAATAGAACAAAATTTTATAAATAAGGTTCTTAGTTAGTTCATTAGAGATATATTCCATGTTTTTATTAGTTATATAGTCCAAATTGTAATAGTTAAGAATTATGTACCACAAGAGAAAATTGAGATGGAAATTCCCAAGAGAGATATCGAAGAATCGAAGTTGGAGACTTGGTCTGACCAAGAATTTGTCGTGGATACTTTTTCATTTTATTCTTCTAGATCATTATTGTAAAGCTACCATGATTAATCGTAGCTAAATTCTCTTTGTTGGGGGTTAGATATAGTTATTTAAACACTCGTGTTTTCATACAGATAATCCTTCTTAATACATGTTATGAACTAGTTACTTATAACTTGTTATAATGGTTTTGAAATGATATTGAAAGATACTTTTGATAACTAGATCAATATTTCATCTGTTATATGCTAGACTTTGGACACAAATATAGGTTTACCATTCACATATACTATCAAATCTTAATATTTTTGTATTAGTTAACTAGATGAGAAATTGTCTGTTAGGCAATACGACTGATTTCACGTTGTTGTTTAGACATAAACTACATATGTAAAGCGATAAGTAATAATATTAATCGATGCCTAATAATATACATAACCGATCAAGAAAATGCATGAGGATGGGACAATGAAATCTAACTCCAACTATCTCAATTATATCTATTAAACTCTTATTTTTATTTGCTATTATTTTTATTATTGTTACTAAACAAATCAAACTTTTCAAACATCTATACTTAGAATTATAGAAATTATTGAACGATTTTCGATATTCACATTAGTCCCTATAGAGACAATACAAACAATACTTACTTTTGTTATACTAACAGTACCCTTTCAGTCCACTTGCAGTCAAAAGCCCAAGGGACAAAAGTGATTACGAAAAGGCCCATGTGGTGATATTAATTAAGCCATTAAGGGCCTGATTACAGAATGCAATGAAGAACTATTGGTCTCTTTCCTGAGGTTTCCCTTCTTCTAGAATGATCTCTTCGCGGATGATTTCCTCAATAGGAATATCACATGCCCTAACATGGGCACCTTCAGATTTAACCAGAACATTTCCTCTAAGAGAATGATCAATTGTCTTGGGAGGCGATCCAGCCTTTTCATCCACAAGCTGGCCATTCCAAATTACTTTGAATAAGTCCATTTGACTTAAATAAAAATCAAGATAAAGGAAGGCTACATGTTCCTTGTCCCACATAAAATACTGGCCAAAAGTATTGACAAGCTCATCTTTAGTGGTGGTAAAATCATCTTCTAGATTCTTTTTAAAGAGGATGGCGGCCTCAAGAGACTCGTTCAGGATGTTCTATGATTAGGCGATCCTTTTAACCTTTTCTTTTTCTTTCTCGAGGGATTTCTTGAGATTTTAATGTGATCACTTCAAACCATTTTGCTCCTTAATAAGATGTTTTACTAACTCCTGCTCGTGAGTCAACACTTCCTTTGCAAAAGTCAAATTAACCTATAAGTTTCCCACATAACTATCCGCCTATGCATGAGTCTTAAGGATTACTCGCTGCATCATTAGGTTCGTCAATAGGTGATTATCTATCATGTTGGAAAATATTTGAGTTCCCAACTTACTAATAGCTTGGAATTCCTTAAGAAAGTCTTCGTGGAAGGGGATTCGAGTGTTGGCATACTTCCTTGCGTCAATCACATCGTTCCACAGCAAGCACAAAAAGTTTATGAGTGGGTTAGCACAAATTGGAGACCTCGCATGGTGTTTCCCTTCTCATCCTCTTCAAGGTTGATAGTGACCTTTTTGTTCTAATTGGGGGCCGAAGAATAACTCCCGCCAGGCCCCACTGGCTTCATGATTTTAAGGGGACGTGGCTCAGTAGTGCTTCTCCCTTCATTGCCTCTTTTTCTTTCTTTGGTGATAAGGCCTCCCAAATGACTTTTTGGGTTGTCAATCCATTGTTCATTACATCCCGCCTTCTTCATGGCCAGGCGAGCTTTCCTCTCGGCAACCGAGATGGAAGACATTATTTCTGCAAAAAAAGTGATAAGTTATGAGGCTGTAAAAAATTCTAAACAAGTAATAACTCTAATTGTAAACTTACACATGTACCCATTGATCTTGCTATCGTCCCCTCAATCTAACTATATCACTTTCTTGGAGCTCATGACGAAGAACTCGTCTAGGAAGTGAACCACTTTACTTTAGTTTATGGTGAGACAATAAAACTCAAATCCAATGATAGCCACTAGGTCCTTTGTCCAAGACAAAGAAAAGCGAGGGGCGCTATCCTCCCATGTTGTGACCATGGAGGCGACATCTCGCCTCTTCACTCTCACAAACCTATCCTTCTTATTCTAATAGTAGTTGGAATGAGGTTTAAACAAATTCTTTATAGACATGGCACCAAGAGTCACCCAACCTCCTCTCGATTCGGTCTTGGTACTATAAATGGAAAAGAAAATCCATATGATGGGGTTGGCGTCCAATCATCGACATATGATCTCAAAGGCCTTAATGAGACCCATCCATTTGGCGAGATACGGAAGGGTGAAAAATTTGTAATCGCTAGAACCTCTGCCTCTAATAGTGTAAAGGGAATAAAACCCTTAAATCTTTGACGACTAAGAGGTGCAAACAGAAAAAAGGGATCCGCAATTCAAGTAGGGAGGTCATGTTGGCCCGCTCATCTTCATAACAAGCTTCCAAAATGATGTATCCCTCATCGCCAATTCCAGAAAGGTCGATATGCCTCCAAAAAGAAGCCATTGTTTCCTTACATGTGTAATTGGTTGAAGTCCTCGAAGTTCATGTACTTAGGATTGTAGGCTTCCATTGATTACTTGGTATTTCTTGGGAAAGAATTGGGAGAAAGAGAATCATTATCACTCGCACCATGACTATCAGAATTACTAGTTCCCTCATAACTCCTGAACACCCCCATTTCTAAAAACATATAGTTGATTGATCCATCTTGTAATACCCCGTACTTTATTTTGCTCTGGATAATATTAGTTTTGATCAGCTGGGTTCCGATGTACTCTGAGAAATTAGCTACAAAGATAATTTGAGCAACCGATGAGCTCAGATCAGATCAAATTAATATTATCTGATTCTGAGGTTTTATCAATTGGTGCTATAAAGATATTTTGGAAATTTAGTAGTGTTACTAACTAAATGATATTCTCTATATCATTTCTTTTCCCTCACTTATACAAAAATAGAAAGAAAAGATAGAAAGAGTAGAGAGAAGGAAGATCAAAGGGAGAAAAGAGAAAGAAGACCTAGAGGAAGAGAGAAAGCTTGAATCTTCTTCATTCTTCATCAAATCATCTAACAATCTTCATCATCATCTTGTTTAGAGGTGGGTTCTAGTTAGTACTTAAGCTCTAGAAGTTTTGAAAATGTTAGAGTTTAGGTTAAAATTGGTTAATATCGAATACTGTGTGAAATCGATTATTTTCACAGTTCAATCTCGATTAAATTGCATAGTATGATCGATACAAGTATGAATATAATGTATGATGAGTGGATAATTGATCCTTTGAGTTTTTATGAGTTTTTGAGTAAGTTGGATGATTGTGAAACATGAAAAACCAGAATTTTCTGTTCTGCAGCAGAGTAATCGGTTAACCAAATAGGGTAATCGATTACTCTGTGGAAAAATTGACAATTTGCGCAAATTTTGAACCGAGTAACCGATTATCCTGTTTGGGTAATCGATTACGAAATGTGTCTCTAACTCCCATTTAGCCTCTGCGTGAACAGTAAAGCTTGAGTAACCAGTTATCCTATTTGGGTAACCGATTACCACTGAAGGTTCAGGAAAAATATTGAAAAATTCATATCTTTTAGATTGTAACTCCGATCGAAGCGTAGTAATAGTCGTTGGAAAGCTATGGAAATATCCTACGCAATAAAAGTGAAAAATATTGAGTTCGATACCCGATTAAATAAATTGGAGGGAACCCAAAAAATGTGTTAATTTTATAATTGAATTATATCATGTATTTTTATTACACAATTGTATTATGCATTGTCTAACCAATTGTTGTTGAGCATGATTGAGAGAGTATGCATGTTTAAAATATGGAATAGGAAGAGTGAGTAAACCTTAACATGAAACTATAGTGGAACCTAGTAATGTGACTAGGAAATTATAGATGATCTAGATGGCGACCCTCGTATGTTCGATGCCGAGGCATGCGTCCACAAATCGAGAATGGTCTAGAAGAGAATAAGACACTAGTATGGAACATGTGTGAACTCTTGAAATTATGAGAAAAAGGCAAATGTGGCCTCAAGGAAAATGTGGCCTAATAATTGTTGAATACAATCACGGTCGTAGGTGAGATCACGTAATCTTGACGTTTCCCTGATATTTGTCGTTCCATGAGTAACGGGCTCCTCTGGAATGTGTGAAGGTGTGAGAAAGACACAAGAAATGAGGGATTTGAATTGTGTTTTAACTCTTAACAACTTTTTGACTCTTATCGTTAACACGCTAAGAGAAAATCAGAGTTGCGTTTAGAGACTTTGACTTGCGATGCGTTATTCAGATTGTGCTATGCATGAAGCATAAGCAACAGGGAGAATCTGAATAAGCGATGCTTGAATCAGACTTGCAATGCGGAAGCTTATCAGAGTTAAGTTGCAAGGTTCTAACTTGCTATGCAAGGTTCTGATAACAGATACAGAAACATAAACAATAATTCGAAGCATAAGCAAGATTAAAGAACACACGATATATCCTGGTTCACTTGAGCCATTTCCAAGCTAGTCCAGTCCACCCTTCCAAGGTGATTTCGCCTTGAACACAAGGACTTAATCCACTATAATCAAACCCGATTACAGATGCACGGGCTAACACCTGTGACTAACAACCTGCACAACCGCAGCTGTGACTAACCCACAATGAACCGTTCAAGGATCCAAGTTAATGGATATAACGAACATTGACCCAATAGGTTCCAATCTCGCAAGATCTACTATCAGGATTTCACAGCTAAACGTTCAGGGATCCGATCCAACAGATATAACATTTACAGACCATTCTTCCAGGATTTTCAACGAGTTCCATCAGTGATCTCACAAGAGTCTGACCCACAGTTGGTCCTCTTTGAGATATGACTATCATTGACCATATTTCAGGATTTCCACAATGACACCTAGCCATTGTCTTCTCAAGTCTCCGATTCTAGCGAGCGATTTTGGACGTGGTTGCGAAGCACTATCGCTCTTTGGGGTTACTACAGGTCGATTCATTTTTTATCCTATTGAAGCTGATGAAGAAAAGGAAATAGATGTCTCCAATTAACCCTGCTTGCATGCTGAGTTTAAACAGCGGTCTGTTAGGTTACAGATGCTACAAAGATTGTGGGTCTCTCTTAGGTTATTTTGTTAAAATAGTGCCCGGGCGATTGGTGGGAGTTTAAGACTGATGTTTTTCGATTGATATGTGAAGGTATGGGATTTTGAGTTTTTGTTTAGTGTGCTCGCTAAGATTTTTCTTTCAATCTTATGCCTACGTATTCCTTTTTACCGAAAGGTGGTTTGTATCTTGTTCAAAGCCCAAGATGTGAAGCTGAAGGGTCTATTTTTATCTTGCTCAAAGCCCAAGATGTGAAGCTAAAAAGATGTTTTTCTTTAGAGAGAACTTGTCATCTCTAAAGGGGTCTGTTTGTCACAGCTGTTGGGTGTCTGGTTATAAAGGAGAATTACTTTAACCGGGATATGTGAATCCGGCAATGCCATAATTTCCTTTATAGGGGATTTTAACCTAAATGAGAAGACTTTAACTCAGTGTAGAGCAATGCCATCTTTCCTTAGGAATTTCTCATGCTAAAAGAGGGACAGTGGTGTGGATGTAAATAATCCAGAGGGTTGCCGCTTACATCAATTAGATGAAGGGGAAGGAGTTGTTGATGTTTGTGTACTGTGAACGAGGCACAACTTTGATGCTAAAAGGTTGATTGGCTCAACCTGGGTTTTCTTATACAAAGCCTAAGAGGAGGGTATTGGACCAACAAGAGGGAGTTTGTATGTGTGTCTTGTACGAAGCCCAAGACGGTGGCTAAAAGGGTTGACTCAACAGGAGAATCTTTTATACTCAACAAGAGAGTGATTTTGTATCTCGTACGAAGCCCGAGATGGAGGCTAAAAGGTGATTGACTCAACAAGAGAGTCTTTTATACTCAACAAGAGAGTGATTTTGTATCTCGTACGAAGCCCGAGATGAAGGCTAAAGATGGTGACTCACCAAGAGAATCTTTTATACTCAACAAGAGAGTGATTTTGTATCTCGTACGAAGCCCGAGATGGAGGCTAAAAGGTGATTGACTCAACAAGAGAGTCTTTTATACTCAATAAGAGAGTGTTTTTGGTATCTCGTACAAAGCCCGAGATGGAGGCTAAAAGGTGTGACTCAACAAGAGAGTCTTTGTATCTCGTACGAAGCCCGAGATGGAGGCTACTGTAACTGTTTTAGTTGAGTGACAGATCCAATATACCGATTTAAAGATAAAATCAGTTCTTGTATGAGTAATGCGTGCCCTCAGGGATTTGATTCGAGGATCAGGGTTGTTTCCTGTTTCTTTAAGGAAATGGCAAATCCAAAGGGTATTGAGACTGTCCAAGTCTACGGGGTTATTCTCCTATTTTTGAAGGGTGCTTGAGAATGTCTTCGAGACTCAAGGAAATTAGACTGTCCAAGTCTAGAGTTTTGTCTTTTGTACTATGTTTAAAGAAACAGTTGTAGTACGTTCACGGTAAAAAGATCTAGACTCTTTGAAAGACTGTTCTATTAAGATGACGAATTCCTATTCCTATACCTCTAGGAGGTCATCGGGACAATTTGTACGAAGCCCAAGAGGAGGCTGGAAACATTTAAGAAGCTGAGGGACAATTTGTACGAAGCCCAAGAGGAGGCTATCATTCCCGGAGGAAGAATCCTTATACGAAGCCTAAGAGGAGGATGAATATACTTCTAAGAAGCCGACGGGTCCTTGTACAACACCCAAGAGGAGGCGGGGATGCTTTTAGGAAGCCTGAGGGTCCTTGCATTAATCCCAAGAGGAGGCTGATGAACAGTTCCAGAAGGGGTTTCACATGGAACAATGGCCTTCTGTATATGAACTGTTCAAAGGGGAAGATCTTAGATCTAGTTATCTAAAAAGTTCTTTATGGTTTATATTGAAACATCCGAGGTTCTGTCTAGTTCTAGACGTAGTTGCCGGGGGAACTCTAAATATCTATACTAAATATCAAGGAGAGGCCCAGGGTTTTACCAGTGATTGCACTGTTAAATTTATACATAGGGACTTATACAAGTGACTGAGGCCCAAGAAAGGTTTTCTGTACAAAGGGATGGCTCTTACACTCTCTCAAGAGGCCCAAAAAGTTTTAAAGAAAAAGAGTGGGGCTTATAACACGAGGGTAGGCGCAGATGATTTTTCGTTTAAAATGGCGATCGCGCCGAGGTTTTCTTTTAACGCAAAGGGACTTATACAATAAGTGAGGCCCAAAAATTGTTTTGGTTAAAAGGGGGATTGGGTCTTACACTCTAATAGAGGCCCAAAGTTTTGAATGGGTCTTATAGCTCAAGGAGAGGCCCAGAAGTTTGGTTTTAAACTGGCGACGATCGCGCCGTTTATTTGAAAATGTACAGAGGGACTTATACAACGAATGAGGCCCAAAATTGTTTATGTACAAGGGGGTTGGGTCTTACACTCTAATAGAGGCCCAGGGTTTATTTTGAGAAGGCAACGATCGCGCCGTGATTTTTGAAAACGCAGTGGGTTTTATACAATATCTGAGGCCCAAAAAGGTTTGTTTTCAAAGGGGGGTTGGGTCTTACACTCTAATAGAGGCCCAAGTGAGTTTTAAGAAAAGAAATGGGTCTTACTACTAGAGGGTAGGCCCAATGGTTAATTTTGAAAAGGGCGACGATCGCGCCGAACTTTTGAAATACAATGGGACTTATACAATAAGTGAGGCCCAAAATTGGTTTGTATTTACAAAGGTTTGGGTCTTACACTCTATTAGAGGCACATAGTGTTTGAAAATGATTTGTGAGGGTCGAATTAATCAAAAACCCTAATTTATTTCCAAAATGTATTTTAATTGAATAAAAATTCAATTAAAATGATAAAAAAATGTTTAACATGTGGGAAACAAATTATGATCTTGGATTAATGCTTCAAAAATCATGTTTTGACCTACAAAATGATTAGAAGTCATTAAAATTTACAAAATCAAGAGGGACAAAATATTTTAAAGGTCAAAAACAATTAAAATATTAATTCTTTGCAAAAATATCAATTATATGAAATAAATAATATTTTTGGGATTTTTTGGCAAAATAAAATATTTTAACATTTTTGTGAATTATTAAAAAAAAGAATCAACTCAAAATCATTAAAACTCAGAGATAAATTAATTTTTGAATCAATTAAATAAAATCACAAAATTCAAATATTTGAATTTTCAAAAAAAGGCGCCAAGAACACCCAAGAACACGCGCGTGTTCTGGGTTTGCCCAGATTTGTATTTTCTCTCCAATCTCACTAAATACTTGATTATATCATGCAATCCACATATCAATCTGCTCGTCTCAACCTCACGATCATGTCTATGACAATTAATTTCATTTAAATTAAGCATAAAACAAGAAATCACGACAAATCCTCAAGAACCCTAAATTCTGCATGAAGGCTGAGAATTTTGATACACGATTCAAACAAAGCAATTAATTGAGGGGAAACATTCCATGCATGATTATGAACATTTGGCAAAAGTATTGTGCGAGGAAATATGCATAGATTGAGAGATGACCAAGTTTAGGCTTACCTCTAGGTCGTGACAGCCAGTTCAAAGTGATTTCTGAGTTGGAGGTGTTACAGATGTGTTGTGATGATCTGGACAGCTTCACTATACCCTATGGAGTGTGTTTGAATGCTTGGACTTGATTGAAAATGGCTGGATCACTTCATGGCATCTCAACTGCAACTTGGTTAAAACCTTGAGCAATTGACTGGTGATTCTGAGAAATCAGTGTTCCATATGTTGTTTAAGTGTTTGGATCACTTCTATGTGATGTATTTGAGGTGTGTGTGTGATTGGTTTGGTTGAAAAAGCTCTCCAACTCAAAACCTGATAGTGACTTGCCTTAGAAGGCAAAATTTGAGTGAAAGAAGAGATTTTGAGGAAAGCATCTGTTTGATGGCTTTGGTGTACTCAAACTGATCACAATTGAGCTCTATTTATAGTAGAGCAAGTTTGTTTTGCAAGGAATAGTGAATGGCAACTGCTGAGTAGGGTTGGCCAATGTTGGCAAATGAAAATCCAAGTCTCCTCTAGCCATTGACTAGAGGTTAGAGCACAAAGCTTTGGTTCCCTTGGTCTTGGATAAGTCTTGACTGAATTTAGTTGCCAATAGCTCAGTCCATGCCACCTTGGTGCTTCCATTGAATGCTCCAATCCAAAATTGGAGTCTTGTCCCTATTTTAGGCAATTCTAGGTTTGGCATGCTATTTCTTGTTCCAAGGACTTTGGAGGCTTGGTTCAGTGATTGTCCCCTTTAGATTTGATCCTCAGATGTGTCCAAAGTGATGACAAGGCTTGGAATTGGCTGATTTTGGCAAATCGACCAAAAGTGCAAAAATCTGCCTTGCTTTGGCAGTTTTCAGCAAGGCATCTTGCCAATGTCATATCTCATAGCTCAAGTTGAATTTGGTGATGCTCTTGGCCATTTTGGTAAGCCCTTATATGATACAACAACTGTTTGATCATATTTGGTTTTGATACTTTTTGGATCCAAGTGAAAAATGTCCCTACATTTGGAAAAAAGTGAAGGCAGATTCTGACTTAGTGAAAATTTCACTAAGTGTTGGAAAAAGTGACATTTTCACTTTTCAGCCACTTTGATCACTCCATAACTCAAAATCCCCAATGAATTGGAATTAGGTCTAGTTGAAGTTTTTGTAGAGGGCCATGAGGGTTACAAAACCAGCTTTGGATGGGGAAGAATGGCTTTGTGGTTTAGGAGTTATGATCCTTCAAAGTTGGTACCCTTGCCACTTTGTTCATAACTTAGAAAATTTTCTAAGTTTTTTATGGTTACCCCTTTTACAAGTTATCCCACTTTCCTTGATTTTTCTTGATGAATGATGACTCAAATCATACATTAACATCATTTTAGGTTTAAAAATCCAATTTTGTGAAAAATCTCAAAAAATCAAAGTTGACTTTTGTGCACAGTTGACTTTTTAGCAGATGAATTCCAAACTGTGCAATTCTTCAGGAAATCATGTCCTTGACCTAAATCAATCTTGATGGACATGTTCCATGGGTGTTATAGGGTGTATTGAATCGTGTCCTAGGGTTTGGGAGCATGTCCTGGTCAAAAGTCAAAGTTATAGTTGACTTTTCCTGCAAAACCCTAACTGTGGTCCAGATGAAATTGAGACTTGTTGCTCAAACTTCTTGGATTAATCCATTGTTGCAAATGGATTAATGTGGTATGTTAGAGACCCTCAAATCTTATCTTGAGGTCTTGGCTCCTGATTTGTCCCAAAAGTCAACTTAGGGGTGAATTAGGTCAAGAAACCCTAATTCCTGATTTTTGATGAATGCATCCCTTGAGGAAAAATTGACTTGATGATTGGGTCCATGAGGTTCCATGGAGTATATTAGGTTATGTTTTGGATCATTGGCTTGTGCCCAGAGGAAAATTTCCATCCGGAGGCCCTGGTCGACCAAAACCCTAATTTGGTGACACTGTCGATCTTGAGGCTTGATCCACCTAGAAGGGAGCAACCTTGTGCTTAATCCTTGAAGTGGGTGTCCTATTGATCCTTTGTGGATGTTTGAGAGGCTAGACAAGTTGAAGATCAAGTCATTCCTTGATTGATCCTTTGTCTAAGAGCTCTGAGAGGGCTTGAAACCCTAATTTTGATTACAGTGAATGCTCAACAACCCTTGAGGCACTTGGTGAGGCATAAAGGTCCATCCGAATTGTGATGATGATTTGCACAATGATGGGAATCTAAGTGGTCAAAATTTGGGGTATGACAGATGCCCCTATTTAATCTTCTTGGACCCGAAGGTGTGCATGACGAAGGTATTCGGGCATTCGGGGTGCAAGAGGATTAAATATCGGAATATCCGAAATTTTGACGGTGGTTAAGAATGGTAGCTTACGCATCCTTCTTCTTTTGCTAAGCAATGATGCTTAGAAAAGGTAAAAAAAAACTTCCCTTCGATCCTGGTTTCATACCAAGGAGCTGGTCTCAGTTTCTGATATAAACTTCCCCTCGATCCTGGTTTCCTACCAAGGACCTGGTCTTAGTTTCTGATATAAACTTCCCCTTGATCCTGGTTTCCTACCAAAGACCTGGTCTCAGTTTCTAATATAAACTTCCCCTCGATCCTGGTTTCCTACCAAGGACCTGGTCTCAGTTTCTGATATAAACTTCCCCTCGATCCTGGTTTCCTACCAAGGACCTGGTCTCAGTTTCTGATATAAACTTCCCCTCGATCCTGGTTTCCTACCAAGGACCTAGTCTTAGTTTCTTTTGTCAATAAACTTTATTGACAAGGGACGCTATTTGTAGAGATTCTCCTCAAACTTCTCGCCGAATTTTCCTGGGGAGATTCCATTTGAGTGGAAAAATTTTTGATGTCAGACTTACTGGGGAACCCATTCGTATGAGTTGTAGAGGGGTACAAACTTCTCTGTTGGAGACGCCATTTGTTTCTACCGGGGAAAACGAGTCTCTTGGGAGACCGCTTCCGCTTGGGAGCCTTACATCATACTTTTCTTGGGGTCTTCCCGGAGAAATGCCATACGATGTGATCCAATTTTGAGGTGCCGATGACCTTTTCATCAGTGGGATTTTTGGAGAAAAACTGATGTGCTGCCGAATCCCTGATTAGGAAGCTTTCTCTATGGATTTTCCTTAATCCGGGAAAGCAAAGATATCATCTTCAATGGCGAAGAGTGACATTTTTCGAACGTTTTCTCTGGCTTTTCAGAGGTTCAAATTATCAAAGTGGTCAAGGACCCAACTTCAATCCAGAAATAAACTGGAGGCGAGATTGTTCAGACGCAACACTTCCTGACGAGGACAAGGGCTGACAACTCAATTGAGAGGACTTTTATCACTAGGGGACAAGACCGACTAGAGTGATAGTGATGCAATATGAATATAAATGTAAATTAATAATGCATGATGTATGTATGTTTATGCTGACGAAACTGACGCGACATACAGACTGACGGGTGAACATGACTGGATACTCGGCCATCGCGGGGCGAAGAAATACTGTTAGTTCAAAAATAGCAATTCTACCTTGCTTAGGAGAGATAGTATTTGCTGGGAGCTATGTTGGTCGGGCTTAGGAGATAAGAACTCGGCCGAGGGTATCAGATGGGAAAGCCGCATCTGATACAGCTGATCCTTCGTTCAGGCGTGCTGGTTTAGAAGGAGTACTTTGATTCTGCACTTTGAAGCTCGCTTACTTCTGGAGAAGCGATCGATGTTCTTTCGATGTTCAACAGTCAAAATAATTGGCCATCTTTAATTTAAAAGCAGAAAAAGTTTTAACAAGTAAATTCGTTTTTGTTTCATTTCAAGAATCGTTAATCAAGTTAAAAAATGACATTCTGTAAAGCTAAAACAAATGAGAATTACAAACAAAAGCACAAGGGCTCAAATTCTATTGATAAGATGGAAACCAGCCAAACGCGTGATTGCAAAGGGTATTTACAAAGTTAGAAAATGGTAATTTACAGGGAAAAGGGCTACGTTGAAACATAACGACCACTATCCTTCTACCAACTGTGATTCCCGGACATCCTGAGCTTCCGTCGAAGATGACCTTGACTGGAGTTTTCCTCCGATGGATGATGTAACTGCTGCTGAGGGACTTGTCTCTGTTGAACATAGTTACTTGCCATTATCCCTAACTTTTGCCTGGATTGTACTTTGAGATTTCCAATCCATCGGGATGATTTTTTTTCCATGTCTCTAACTTTTGCCTGGACCGCCCTTTCGGGTTTTCAATCCACCGAGACGTTTTTTTTTCTTTTTTTTTCTTTTTTTTAGGCGAAGTATTTCTTGAATACATCAACATTCGTGGGGTAGGCAAATTCCTCTCCGTCCATGGTTGCAAGTCTCAAGGCACCGCCTGAGAAAGCTTTCGTGACCACATAGGGGCCATCATAATTCGGGGTCCACTTGCCCCGAGAATCAGTGAGAAAAGATTGTATCTTCTTGAGCACAAGGTCTCCTTTCCTGAAGATGCAAGGTCTGACCTTTTTGTCAAACGCCTTCTTTATTCTTTGCTGATACAACTGACCGTGGCATAGTGCCGTGATTCGCTTCTCTTCGATCAGGTTGAGTTCGTCGTGTCGACTTTGACACCATTCGGCTTCTGTTAGCTTAGCTTCCATCAATACCCGGATTGATGGGATTTCTACTTCTATGGGGAGCACTGCTTCTATGCCATATACTAGAGAGAAAGGGGTAGCCCCTGTTGAAGTGCGGACAGATGTTCGATAACCGTGAAGAGCAAATGGTAGCATTTCGTGCCAATCTTTGTAGGTTACAACCATCTTTTGAACGATCTTCTTGATGTTCTTGTTAGCCGCTTCTACCGCTCCGTTCATCTTGGGTCGGTAAGGAGATGAGTTATGGTGTTCGATTTTGAACTCAGCGAACAACTCCTTCATCATCTTGTTGTTCAAGTTGGATCCATTATCGGTAATGATCTGGCTTGGAACACCATAACGGCAGATGAGATTGTTTTTGATAAATCGGACCACCACTTGTCGGGTTACATTGGCGTATGACGCTGCTTCGACCCGCTTGGTGAAGTAATCAATCACTACTAGAATGAACCGATGTCCGTTTGAAGCCTTAGGTTCAATCAAGCCAATTATGTCTATTCCCCATATGGAAAAAGGCCACGGGGAAGAAAGAACATTGAGATGCGTTGGCGGTACATGGATTTTGTCGGAGTATATCTGACACTTGTGACACCTTCTCATGTACTTGTAGCAGTCGGATTCCATGGTTAACCAGTAGTACCCTGCTCTTAGAATTTTTCTCGCCATTGTGTATCTGTTGGCATGAGTGCCAAAGGATCCTTCATGAATTTCTTTTATCAGCATGTCTGCTTCTGGTCTGTCTACACATCGGAGCAAGACCATGTCGAAGTTTCTCTTATAAAGTGTATCGCCGCTCAGGAAGAAGCTGCCTGCTAGTCTTCTGAGGGTCTTTCTATCTTTCCTGGACGCCCCAGGTGGGTACTCCAGTTTCTGAAGGAAGCATTTGATATCGAGATACCCAGGTTTATCGTCTATGACTGCTTCAATCGCGAAGATGTAGGCGGGCCGTTCAAGGCGCATAATGTCAATCTTAGGTAGGTCATTCCATCGACCTACGTTAATCATGGAAGAGAGAGTGGCTAATGCATCAGCCATGTGATTCTCCTTACGAGGGACGTGATGAAACTCAATTCTGTTGAAGAAAGGCAACAACCTTCTTGCATAGTCTTTGTAAGGAATCAATCCTGATTGGTATGTGTTCCAATCTCCTGTGATATGATTGATAACCAAGGCTGAATCGCCGTATATGTCCAAGTTCTTGATCCTTAAATCAATCGCTTCTTCGAGACCCATAATACAAGCTTCGTATTCGGCCTCGTTGTTCGTACATTTGAACGCAAGTCTGGCAGTCAAAGGAATGTGGGTACCCTGGGGGTAACGATGATTGCCCCAATTCCGTTTCCGTAATGATTAACTGCTCCGTCAAAGATTAGTCCCCATTGGGAACCTGGTTCAGGCCCTTCACTGGGCAACGGTTCATCGCAATCTTTCATTTTTAGATACATGACATCTTCGTCTGGGAAGTCAACCCGATTGATTCTCGATCGTCAATCGGTTGATAAGCCAAATGATCGGCTAAAATACTTCCCTTGACGGCTTTCTGAGCGTGGTACTCTATGTCGTATTCTGATAGCAACATCTGCCAACGGGCAATCCTTCCCGTGAGAGCAGGCTTTTCAAAGACATACTTGATTGGATCCATCTCGGAGACCAACCAAGTAGTGTGACGAATCATGTACTGACGAAGACGTTTGGCTGCCCAAGCCAAAGCACAACAAGTTTTCTCAAGCATCGTGTACCGAATCTCACAGTCGGTGAATTTCTTGCTCAGATAGTAAATGGCTGACTCTTTCCTTTTGGTTTCTTCTTGTTGACCAAGTACACATCCCATTGAGTCCTCTAGGACCGTGAGGTAAATGATTAGTGGTCTTCCTTCCACTGGAGGTGATAGAATCGGCGGATTCAACAGATATTCCTTAATACTACCGAAGGCAGTTTGGCAGTCTTCTGTCCAAACGCAGTCCTGGTTCTTTTTCAGTAACCTGAAAATCGGCGCACACGTGGCGGTCATGAGGAATATGAATCTGGAGATGTAGATCAAACGCCCTAGAAATCCTCTGAATTGTTTTTCAGTTTTCGGAGAAGGCATTTCTTGAATGGCCTTGACCTTGTCAGGATCAACCTCAATTCCTTTCTGGTTGACGATGAACCCTAAGAGTTTCCCTGAACGGACAACGAAGGTGCACTTGTTGGGATTCAAGCGGAGTTTGTACTTTCTCAGACGCTCGAATAGTTTTGACAGGTGGGTCACACGCTCCTCCTTTGTTTTAGATTTTGGAATCATATCATCGACATATACCTCAATTTCCTTATGTATCATGTCATGAAATAGAGTAGTCATGGCCCTTTGATAGGTTGCCCCGGCATTCTTCATACCGAACGAAATTACCTTGTAACAAAAAGTACCCCATGGGGTAATGAATGAGGTCTTCTCCATGTCTTCCGGCGCCATTTTGACCTGATTATAGCCCGAAAATCCATCCATAAAGGAGAAGACCTTGAACTTTGATGTACTGTCTACCAGCATGTCAATGTGTGGTAAGGGAAAGTCATCCTTTGGACTTGCCTTGTTCAGATCTCGGTAGTCGACAGACATTCTGACTTTTCCGTCCTTTTTCGGAACTGGTACTATGTTGGCTAACCATTGAGGATATTCTGACGTAGCGAGGAAACCCGCTGTCAATCTGTTTTGTACCTCCTCTTTGATTTTGATAGCCATGTCCGGGTGAGTCCGTCTCAACCTCTATTTTACTGGCGGACATTCCGATCTCAACGATAAGTGATGTTCCACGATGCTGATATCCAACCCTGGCATATCCTGATAGGACCAAGCGAACACATCGGGAAACCTTCTGAGAAGCTTTATCAAACCTTCTTTGATAGTCGGACTGAGTAGTGCCCCAATCCTGATCTATTTTCTCTCTTCTTCTGACCCCATGTTGATCGCTTCTAACGGCTCTTTGTGAGGTTCAATGGACCGTTCCTCCTGTCTGAGTAATCGGGAGATCTCTTCTGGAATTTCGTCGTCATTTTCTTCTTCAGCCCCAAATACCGGGAACTCAAAGTCGGGAGAAGGCATCGGATCGTATGTTTCAACGGGGTTTAAAACAAGCAATCTGCATGACGTGATGATTTGTGTTTAGAAGAGATAGAGAAAATGCGAGTGTGTGCAGTGTATTTCTTTGGAAAACTGCTTGTTTTTTATTATTTGTTTTTTAGGATTACCATTTCCTGAGAAAAGCAAAAAGAGAAAACAGCAATAAAATGAAGAAATTACAGAACGACGTTATTTTATTAATGAACAAGTCGATTCTTGAAACTACAGCCCTATAAAACAAAACTCTGTCGCTTTGGGCGAAGCGAAGAGGGAAATTTACAGAAAGCGAGCCCTATCAAACATCCGTTTCACCGGGGCAGGGTGAAAGGTTAAAGACGATAATTACTTTGACTGATGAACGACCTTCGGAACATCGACAACAACCCATTGGCGGCGAACTCCTCGGTGAATCACAAAGTCTGGCACCTTCCTTGATTTGTCTTCAGAAATAACGCTGATTTCTGGTGGAGCAGGATCATTGGAATCTGTCTCCCAGGCAGAATTGTCGTAGGAGGATTCCTCTGTTGCATTTTGCATAGTATTTGTACTCTCAGGCACATCTCCCCATCCAGTTGGCTAGATGTCTTCGATCCAGATACGAGAGTTTTCGGGAGCGGTGTACTTGACCATATAGTCAAATTTTCCACTTGGTTGTCCCAAGGTGTCCCACACTTCTTTAGAACTAGAGGAGTCATCTCTCTCGATGACGTTGACCTCAGGGAAAGCGTAGTTAATGAATTCTAGTCCTGCAAACGCTGCAAATTCATCGTCGTGCTGAGTAGTCTCAGGATAACCTGTTCGTTGATCCCATGACATGGTGGCGACGCACGTATTCTGTTCAATGATGCTCAGCTGATTTTCATTGTTCGGCTGACTTTCCTGCCCCAAATCTCCTGGGTAAGGTTGCCACATTGGCAGGCCATCCATCGGGCCATAATAGTTATGGTCAAAGTTGTCCTTCATCGGAGTGTCTTCCTCTAATGAATTTGGTGGAGCACGGCATCCTTCCGGATCACAATCTCCATATATCATTTCGACATTTGACCGGGGTATAAATCTCGGACTCTGTGCAGGATAGCAAAATGGCGTAGGCACTTCTTCCTGGGATATATAACCGTCCTCGTTGAGGTAGGACTTCCATTCCTCCTCTGTGTCAGAGGGATCCTCTTCATTGATTGTGTGCACTTCTTGAGTCACTGGTTGGAGGAAGCCTCCACTGTGGAAGAAGTTTTGAATGGGAAGAAGACTTTCATCGTTGGCAGTTGTCTGGGTACAGGTTGCAGAAAAACCAAGACCCTTCTTTGTTTTATTGTCAGTAGGAAGACAAGCTGCCCCCATCCTATGGTATCGGTACTCTTGACCGCTTTGATAGCATCTTTGTATGAGGAAATCGAAGTTCCTTCTTTTGATTGATTGTCCTTGCTCACCGACAGTGCTTGGAACTGTGTCCCAATAACCTCCTCGGGTTCTATACAAGTAGATGATGATAAGTTACTCACGAGCAAGGCCTGCTCCCCACAGACTGTGATGAGTTGGCTGTTCTGGACGAACTTTAGCTTTTGGTGGAGGGTCGAGGTGACCGCTCCAGCCTGATGTATCCAAGGTCTTCCTAATAAACAACTGTACATTGTCCGGATGTCCATGACCTGGAAAGTGACTTGGAAAGTGTGAGGACCGATAGTTATGGGAAGATCAACTTTGCCGATAACCGCTTTTCTGGATCCATCAAATGCTTTGACGACAACCTCGCTGATTCTCATCGAAGGGCCTTTGAATGATAATTGCATCAACGTGGACTTCGGCATAACATTCAGGGCTGACCCTGTGTCTACCAGTACGCTGGCTAAAGCATTGTCTTGGTAGTTGACTGTGATATTGAGCGCCATGTTATGACGGCGACCCTCCTCAGGTAATTCCTCATCACTAAATCCCAAGTTATTGCATGAAGTGATGTTAGAGACAATGCTATCGAACTGTCCGATTGTTACATCCTGTTCCACAAAGGTTTGCTCCAAGACTTTCTGTAGAGCCTCCCTGTGCGCTTCTGAACTAAGTAACAGTGATAATACCGAGATCTTTGAAGGAGTCTGTAACAGTTGATCAACAATGTTGTATTCACTCCTTTGGACGAGCTTCAGCATCTCATTATTGTCTTTTGAAAGGTCAGTATCACTGGTTTGACCGACCGGTGGATTGGGAACTTCTGCCTGAGGTTCCTTTTCTTTGTTAGGTTCTCCAACTCCTCTGTTGAAGATTCGTCCGCTCCGTGTTACTCGACTGATGTCTGCAATATTCACGACGGAGGGTAATGGAATTTCCTTTCCATTCTCGACTGTTGTTGCACCGTATTTGTAAGGGATCGCCTCAGCTGATTCATACGGTAGTGGTCCCGGTAGATAGATGACTATGGGAACCTTCTGATTTTCCTGACCATCGTACGTAATCTCAATCCGTTCCCGGTTAGGAACTTTAGATTCATTAAGCAGAGGGATGATGTCACAAACATCGCTAGTCCTCTGATGATCAGAGATTACGACAACGTCCTTAATTTGATCGGCAAGGTAATTCGGCGTCCAGTCGATGGGTCCGGAACCCGGATATGGACGAATCTCTCCACGATCCACCTGACCCTGAAGAGCTGCCCTCACAAGGTAGCATCCTTGGTTACTTTCTGAACAGACTCTACAATGGTCATAATTGTGTGGTGGCACCTGGCCACGCCCACTTTGAATACAATGTAACCTCACTAGGTTAGTTTCCACAGATCGGACATCCTGACTCTGACGCCGAGTAGGATTCCTATTATTGATACTAATTTGCTGAGTATCTTCATCCATATAGATTGGCATCCACCATTGATTTAACAAGTGCTGAAGTGCCTCCTGGACAAGGGTACAACCTTGATCATTTTCGCAACCCGCTTTACAGCTTTGGTAATCATGTGATATTAGGAATCTGAGTCGGACCTGCTCAGCATGTAACTCTACCAGGTTGGTATTCATCACGCGAATATCAAAAATCTGAACTGTTAGTTCTTGGATTGGCTGGAATTTTGGTAAAACAATGTTGTTCAATGTTGATGTCTTAACATTGAGTCTTAACATTGGATAATGTTAAGTGTTTAAGTTGTTGAAGTTTTGAAGTCTGATGTCACATGCGATGTCATGACATCAGATATGCAGATCATTAAAACATCAGGTTTGAGATGTTTTTAGGGTTAAGCGTGTTAGCTGGTTTTTGGGAGAGCTGTTAGAGTTATTGGATGCGAATATCTTGGAGGAGATATTTTCTGTTGCAAACAGATTTGATGCAGATTTGTAGGAGTGTTTAAAGGCTGAAGATTTAAGAAGATTTTGAGAGAAAATCTATTTTGAAGATTCAGTTTTAAATAACAAATCAGGTCAGATATTGTAGCAGGTCCAACCCAAATCAAATAGCTATATAAAGCGCATCAATACTGAAGGAAAAGCAAGGAAGAAAGAGAGCATAGACTGAGTGTCAATTTTGTGTCTTCCTGTATGTTTTGTAAGCCATTCTAGGTTGAATTGGTGTTACTATTTTGAGTTGTAAAGTATTCTCTCTCAGAGCTGTTAAGCAAGAGAGTGTGGTTACTTGATCAAAACTTGTAAGCAGGATCAAGGTGTGTTTCAAAGTGTGATCTTTGAGTTGTAATCACTGAGGTAATTTAGGGAGTGAGTGGTTTCTCATACCTAAGTGGTTTCTTAGGTAGAATTGTCATTGGGTAGTGATTAAATTAAGTAGATGTCAACTGGGATTGTTGAGTCTGTAATTTGATACTACTAATAGTGAATTTCCTCCCTGGCTTGGTAGCCCCCAGACGTAGGCTGTTAGATCGAACTGGGTGAACAATTCATTGTGTTCTTTACTGCTTGTTATTGCCTTGTTCATATAGCAGATTGTGTTGTTGTGACATCACACTTAACATCACACATTTGATACCAGAATCTCAATTGGTATCAGAGCAGGCATCCTGCTCTGCATCTGGGTGAGATCTAGGGCTGATACTTTCTGGTAAGATGGACAAGGAAGTTGGTGGATTTGTGAATAGACCCCCTATTCTGGATGGCTCTAATTATGATTATTGGAAACCAAGGATGGTTACCTTTTTGAAGTCCTTGGACAGCAGGGCTTGGAAGGTTGTGGTAAAAGAATGGAAGCACCCTGTTATTACTGATAAAGAAGGAAACACCAAGCTGAAACTTGAAGAAGAGTGGACCAAGGAAGAGGATGAGCTAGCACTTGGCAATTCTAAGGCCTTGAATGACATCTTTAATGGGATTGATAAAAACATCTTCAGGTTGGTGAACACTTGTGAAGTGGCAAAGGATGCTTGGGACATTTTAAAGACTACTCATGAAGGAACTTCAAAGGTTAAGATGTCGAGAATTCAACTTCTGACATCAAAGTTTGAAAGTCTAAAGATGAAGGAAGATGAAACTATTCATGATTTTCACATGAATATTCTTGAGCTATCCAATGCATCTAGTGCTCTTAGAGAGAAGATGACTGAAGAAAAGCTGGTGAGGAAAATTCTTAGATCCCTTCCCAAGAGATATAAGATGAAGGTGACTGCAATTGAAGAAGCTCAAGACATCAGCAAAATTAGGGTTGATGAGCTGATTGGATTTCTTCAAACTTTTGAGTTAGGGTTGAATGAAGAGGAACCTGAAAAGAAGACCAAGAGTATAGCTTTGGTATCTAATACTCAAGAAGAGAAGAAAGGGAATGGTTCTGAGTCTCAGGAGGAGCTGTCTCAGGCTATAGTTCTGTTGGGAAGACAGTTTAACAAGGTGTTTAAGAGGATGGATAGAAACTACAAACCTAGTGTTAAGAACATCTCCTCTAACATCAACAAGTCAAAAGAGAAGGATGAAGAGAAGAATGTTCAAGACAAAGGAGTTCAATGCTTTGAGTGTGAAGGCTATGGTCATGTCAAGAAAGAATGTCCTACATTCCTTAAGAAGCAGAAAAAGGGCATGGCTGTTTCCTGGTCTGACACTGATAGTGAAAGTGAAGAAGAGTCTGCCAAGCATGTTAGGGCACTGACAGGAACATGTATTTCTGATGGAGAGTCTACCGATGAGGAATTGACTTTTGAGGAGTTAGCAGCATCCTATCAAGAGTTATGTCTGAGGAGTGCAGAGGTTTGTCAAGAAAGTGAGAAACAAAAGAAAAGAATAGTCCAGCTTGAGACTGTTAAAGCTGATCTTGAAAATGAAGTCTTGTTAGTTAAATCTCAACCTGATCAAATGACCAAGTCTGTCAGAATGTTGAACAGTGGGTCTGATACTCTTGATAAGATTCTTCAGGCTGAAAAGGTTGCAGGAGACAAGTCTGGCTTAGGATTTGTTGTTGAGGAGAAGGTCTCTGGTGAAGCTAGTACTTATGGAACCAAAAAGGACATGTCTCAACCAATGTCTCAACATAACAGAAGAAGACATAATCCTAAACCTAAGCAGGTTGTTCATCAACTTCCTCAAAATGTTGGGAAAGGGTATGCTCATGGTCCTCATCATGGGAAGGCACAGACTTCTAGAGCTAGGCAGTATATGCCTCCACAATACCATAGGAGTATGTAGGCTTCTAGGTTTAACATGTTCCATCAAATGTCTCAACATCAAGGGAATATGTATGGCTTTGGACCTAATAATGCAGTGCCTCATTATTATGGTAGAAGAAAGCCACATCATCATGGTAGAAGACAGCCTAAGAGACAGAATCATCACTACAGAAGATAGGCTAACTATGGAAGAAGACAGCCCCAGTACTTTGGATGGTAGCCACAGCAGTTTCATCATCAAGGTGGCAGGAAGTTTAATCACTTTAGAGAAGAGGTTAACAGAGTTAGGTGTTTCTATTGTGGAAGTTTTGGCCATATGCAATATTCTTGCTTTAAACTACATGGCCATCCCAAATCTGTCCCTCAACCTAGACAGAATCAGAACTGGCCTAAAATTGTTAAACAATGGGTTCCAAAGACTGTCACTACTTGTTTGCTAGCTCATATGTCTCTAGGAGGTACTACCAAAGAAGCGTGGTATTTTGATAGTGGTTTCTCTAGACACATGACAAGTATGAAGAATGTGTTGGTTGAAGTTGAACCATATTCCAGCTGTGTAACATTTGGTGATGGTGAAAAAGGAGAAGTCATAGGCATGGGAAAACTGAATTGTGCATGTGCTCCTAGATTAGAGGATGTATTACTGGTCAAAGGTCTGAAAGCCAACTTGATCAGTATCAGTCAACTGTGTGAGCAAGGACTTAAAGTTCACTTCACTCAAGCTGAATGTTTTATCACTAATGAGGAAGGTGAAGTTGTCATGAAGGGTGCTAAGTCCAAAGACAACTGCTATTTATGGGTTTCTCTTGAATCAGGCTCTTACACATGTGATGAGATCAAAATATGGGATCAAAAGGTTTAACATCTGGAGGGTAATCATAGTGTGATTGATCACAATGTCAAGAGTGATGGCATGACATCTTGCTGTGACATCAGAAGGATCACCAAACAACCTAGTGTTATGAATTCATTCAGAGGAAATCTTGAGGAAAATAAGGTCATAGAGGTTGATTATACAGAAATGAAGTGTAATGACAATTTGTCTAAAGATGTGTGTGCTGAAATTTGTGAAGTCTTAAGTGGAAAACTGGGCATATGTGAAGAGGTCTACAATGTTGATGGAAGAATCAAAAGTTGTGACCTTAAGAAGTTTTGGAAGCTGAAAGATGATAAGCAGACTGATGACTCACAAGACAACCATCACAGGTTGGCAATCTCTGTCTTGGAAGATGAAGATGTTGGAGCTAATGTTGAAACATCTCCTAGCCCTAAGATAAAGAAGAATGTTGAAGTGGTTGATGTGGATGATCTATCTGACAAGGAGTGGATTGCAAAAGTGGTTCCCGGGGTTGCTAAAAGACTGAAATCAAGGAAAGGGAAAGCTATTGAGTCACCTCTAAAGGTGAGAACTGATAAGCAGAAGATCTATGTGGTTGGTACTACAAAATCCAGGAGTAAAGTGTCCATCTCTTCCAGAAATAGGAAGACCAGAGATGAGTTTGATCCTGATGATAATGTCCAGGACATCACTCATGAAAAGAAAGTTGGGGTGATTAGAACTTCTGAGAAAATTCCTGAGGCTCCACTAGATAACATTTATTTTCATTCTGTGGAAAGTGTAAAAAGGTGGATGTATGTTTTTCAAAGGAGGCTTGGTTTGGAAAGAGATCTTAGTAAAGATGCTCTGGAAATTAGAGAAGTTATGGAAATGATTCGGTTTGTTGGGCTAATAAAAACTGTTTTTGGTTTTTGTAAATGCTATGAGATACTTGTCAAAGAATTCATTCCTGCTGACATTGCTGATAGAAGATGTGGGGATTTTGGAAAAGTGTATATGAGAAAGAAATATTCTGAGTTTTCTCTAGGTGTTATAAATAATTACTTAGGAAGAGGGAGTGCGAGCTTATGGTATTCAGGTGAGTATGATAACCTGAATAAGCTGCTCTGACTGTGTTGTTTTTGGGAGCTTCTTGAAGGACTTCTATGCGAAATAAGTCCTTTGAATGGTAATGAGAAGCTGATTTCCCAAAAGATGTTGTTGAATGTGATGAGAAAAGATATTGTAACATCTTGATTGCTGATATTTGGAAGTTGTTTGAGATTGTGCGAGGTGTTTCTGACTATGTGTATTAGATTCTGGTCCTGTTTTTAGTAGAGCTGACTACTAATTTTGAAGACTTCACTAGTATCAACAACTACTGTTGGATGTAATAGTGGAAGGTAAAGGAGTTAGTTGTGATCATTTCTGTGGATATTGTTGACAGAAGAAGAGGGATCAAGGGCGATTTGGTTTCAATCCTAGAGTTTGTTGGATGTGATCCTGGCACTCTCTTACTTTATGATCATGATTGTGTCATGGGATATCATTGGTGTTTTTGGAGTGGTTCTTATTGAAGTAGTGCAGTTGTTTATCAAGATTGTTTGTGGCTTCAAGCAGTCTGTGATAGAATTTCTCTGGTGAAGGTCTAATGTCAGACAATATGTTATGACATTGTGTTTCTGGTGCCTAGTTTGTAGTTGTTGCCTAGTTGTATGTTGGGGTGCTAGGTTGGCAGTTCAGAGTTTGTCCAATTATGGCTATAAAGGGGGAGAGGTTAGCCTATGTGTTGCCTAGTTGTCTGGTGTGTAGGCTTGAAGGGGAGTGTGCAGTTGCAGCTGGTAAGCTGGTTCTTATTTTGAGGGGGAGTTGGGAGTTTGCCCTATGCTGCTGTGAAGGTGATTTCTGCAGCTGGTTGGTTTTTGGTGCTGCTGGTTCTTGAGTTTGTGCGGCTTGTTGAAGAGGTGCTAAGAGGTGCTGCTAGGTGTTTTGAAATCTTATCAATTGTTATATTTTTATCCGCTGCTGGGTTTTCTGGTGTTAGCTGAGATTGTTTTAGCAAAAATTAGCCAAAGGGGGAGATTGTTAGTTCTAGGATTGGCTGGAATTTTGGTAAAACAATGTTGTTCAATGTTGATGTCTTAACATTGAGTCTTAACATTGGATAATGTTAAGTGTTTAAGTTGTTGAAGTTTTGAAGTCTGATGTCACATGCGATGTCATGACATCAGATATGCAGATCATTAAAACATCAGGTCTGAGATGTTTTTAGGGTTAAGCGTATTAGCTGGTTTTTGGGAGAGCTGTTAAAGTTATTGGATGCGAATATCTTGGAGGAGATATTTTCTGTTGCAAATAGATTTGATGCAGATTTGTAGGAGTGTTTAAAGGCTGAAGATTTAAGAAGATTTTGAGAGAAAATCTGTTTTGAAGATTCAGTTTTAAATAACAAATCAGGTCAGATATTGTAGCAGGTCCAACCCAAATAAAATAGCTATATAAAGCGCATCAATCCTGAAGGAAAAGCAAGGAAGAAAGAGAGCATAGACTGAGTGTCAATTTTGTGTCTTCCTGTATGTTTTGTAAGCCATTCTAGGTTGAATTGGTGTTACTATTTTGAGTTGTAAAGTGTCCTCTCTCAGAGCTGTTAAGCAAGAGAGTGTGGTTACTTGATCAAAGCTTGTAAGCAGGATCAAGGTGTGTTTCAAAGTGTGATCTTTGAGTTGTAATCACTGAGGTAATTTAGGGAGTGAGTGGTTTCTCATACCTAAGTGGTTTCTTAGGTAGAATTGTCATTGGGTAGTGATTAAATTAGGTTGATGTCAACTGGGATTGTTGAGTCTGTAATTTGATACTACTAATAGTGAATTTCCTCCCTGGCTTGGTAGCCCTCAGACGTAGGCTGTTAGACCGAACTGGGTGAACAATTCATTGTGTTCTTTACTGCTTGTTATTGCCTTGTTCATATAGCAGATTGTGTTGTTGTGACATCACACTTAACATCACACATCTGATACCAGAATTTTATGCACCATGTTGATCTGATAAGGGTTCCTATCATGGTAGTCTTGGATAGATCCAAGATCCATCTGACGCTGGAAGGCCTCTTGTATGAAAGAGCATCCCTGTTTGTTTACCGAGCAAGTCAGACAGGAACTGTAATCATCCAGCGATAAATTATGATACTGGCTTTGTCTTGAGTGCATTGCCACCAAATTGACATTCATCGCACGGATGTCGTGGTTTTGAATGACGTTGGAATTCGTATAGACCATGTTAACTCAACGAACTCGGTGCTCTTGGATCCATCCGAGATCCATATGTTCCTGTAGAGCTGATTGCACCACAGAACACCCTTGATTGCTTTTAGAGCAGATATCACACTGATGATAATAATGAGGTGGCACATGGCCATATCCACTCTGTCTACAATGCATCTTGACCAGATTGGTCCTCAACAAGAGTACATCATGAATTTGATAGACGTTGTTAGACTCTCCCTCTATCAGGTTGACTGCAGCTTTCTCGTGTTGAGGCAGCGGGTTCGTGAGAACATTAGGATTCGTATCTTTGAAAGATAAGAGCCCGCTCCTAACAAGCTTTTGCACGTCGGACTTGAAATTGAGACAACTCTCTATGTTATTCCCCGATCCTCCTTGATGATAAGGGCAAGTCTGATCCTCCTTAAACCAAAAAGGCGAATTTTCTGGTACTGTAAGAGGAGACTTAGTCTGAATGTGTCCCTTGGCTAGTAGTAATGGAAATAGTTCCGCGTACAATACGGGTATAGGATCAAATCCTGGTGGCTGCGTTGTACGGTTGTTGTTGTATTGAGGACGAGCCTGCTGAAAAGGCTATTGTGTCCTTTACTGATTAGGTTGGTTCTGCGCAACCTGAGGCTGATACGTAGGAATAGGCGCAGGGTTGGTAGCAGGAGTTACAGCTGCTACCGATTGATAACGTCGCCTTTGCTTTCCGAGAGAGATATTCCCAATATCCTGCTCTTTTTTCTTATGGAGAGCACTACCGTATCGTTTTGTACTACTTGATGATCCAGCGTCTTTTGCCAAACGTCCTTCTCGGACGGCTTCCTCAAGACGAACTCCCATACCCACCATCTCGGTAAAGTTTGTGGGCGTACTGGCAACCATTCTGTCGTAGTAAAATGAGCTCAAGGTCTTTAAGAAGATCTTTGTCATCTCTTTTTCCTCAAGAGGTGGACAAATTTGAGCGGAAATTTCACGCCATCTCTGAGCGTACTCCTTAAAGGTTTCCTTGTCCTTTTGTGACATTGATCTGAGTTGATCTCTGTCGGGTGCCATGTCCAAATTGTATTTGTACTGTTGGACAAAAGCAGTGCCAAGATCTTTGAATGTGCTGATCGTGGCGCGGTTTAAACCCATGTACCATTTTAAGGCGGCACCAGTTAAACTATCCTGGAAGTAGTGAATCAGTAGGTCCTGATTCTCTGTGTGAGCTGACATTCGTCGAGCGTACATCACCAGGTGGCTCTGAGGGCAAGAGTTACCCTTGTACTTTTCAAAATCGTGTACCTGGAACTTGTGCGAAACTTTCACATTGGGGACCAGATAAAGGTATGCGGCGTCCTTTCCAAATAGATCCTGACCGCGAATGGCTTGCAGTTCCTTCTGTATTTCCAAGAACTGTTCCTGGAATTCATCCATTCGGTCAAACATAGTTTCCTTTCTACCAGAAGGTATCTGTGGAATCTGTCCTTCCGGGACAGTGTGCACCACAGGGGGTGGTACCGTAACTACGGCAGTGAATCTTGGCATTTCCCGAAGTTTGTAACCTTCAGGAGTCTTCAATATGCCTCTGACTTCTTCGCTTTCCCGAAGTCTGTAACCTTCAGGACCAGCGGCATCTGTTGTGATTCCCTGATCTTCAGCGATCGGCGGAACATATCCTTCCGGGATATAGTTAGCAGGCATGCCCCAGGGACGATCTTTCAGCATTTGATACCTAGGATCAAACTTCTCCACTATGGGCGCTGAGGTGATCTCTGAGATCACAGTTCTTTGTAGCTGAGCTTCTGCCATGGCTTACATGTCGTTACGAAGCTTTCTCATATCCTCTCTCAGAGCGTCGATCTCTTCTTTCAATTCTCTGTTCTCTTCCTCAAGATCATCCATCTTTTTCTGACGATTGGCCCGAGTATTGTACGAATGAGACAGTTTGACTCTCTAATCGAGACACAAACATGAGATTCGTAGGTAAGAAGAATACGTGACGTGAGAATGATGAATGCAATGATTATATTAATTGTTTTTTGGTTTAATCAAAATAAACTTCGACAATTAGATTGCAAATATCAAACAGTGGGGAAACCCCTTTTTATTGAAATTCAAAGGATTGCAGAAGCGGAAATACAGTAGATTACAAAGCGCAGAAACAGAAACCTAAGCTAATGGGTCCCGAGAGAACTCGGGTGCTGATTCTGGTACTTTCCTTTTCTTTGACCGGGGCTCTTGAGCCGTTGACGGGTTGTCATTCCTTTGCCAGGTGAAAGGCGTGAGCACATTCCTTTGGTCATCCTGATTATCCACAGCATGTTGCTCTAAAATCTCAATCAGAGCATCTTTCTCTCTCAGTAGTTGCTGTATTTTGGTATACTCCACATTGAGGGTGCGGTACTTGTTCTTCCAAGACCTCCTCTCCCGTTGAACTTTGTTGAGAGTAACCTGGAGTTTTTTCGTTTCAGCCATGAAGTACATGACAGATTCCCTTGGCGGAAGAACTCCGTGACGAGGATAAGGCATTTTTAGCTTGAGAGCTCTAGTTTGTACCCAGTGGAGATAAGGCTCCACCGAGACACAGTCCGGTTTTCCTAGAGACTCCTATCCTTTCTTATGAACGTGTTTCCAAGCGTGCAATATTTCCATCTTTAGTGCTCTGTCATTTTCTCCTTCCTTGAAGAAAAGACCTTCCAGATGAGCATTGCGCGGGGCATGCCTCATTGGGTATCCAAATTGACGATGAACCAATACCGGATGATAGTTGATTCCCCCATTAGTTCCTATAAGGGGTACGTTGGGGAAGTTTCCATAACGGTCAATGATCCTTATTCCGTCATAAATCCTATTGCACCAATCAATGTCAGAGTTGGTGAGAGACATGATTTTCTGCGACCAGCGTAAGGCACTCTTATGATCCCAAAAAGCAGCAGACTTAGGTAAGTGGGAGATAAACCATTTGTAAAGCAAAGGTACACAACATGTGATCTCCCCTCCGCTGTACAAATTCCCTAAGTGTACAGAATGATACACATCCGTGAGCAAAGTCGGCACAAGGTTTCCAATGAGAAAAACCTTAATGGCGTTGATATCGACGAAGTTATTAATGTTGGGCAACAGAAATAATCCGTAGGTGAGTAAAACAAAGATGCTTTCAAAAGCAGTCCCGTTCCCTATACTAGCAAAGTACAAAGCTTTCTTTGTTAAGAACTGGGCTGGCAAACCTTGGATGCCACCCTTGGTAGTCATATGAGTCTTGACTTCCGACTCGTCCAAATGAATTGCCCTTGCAATGGTCTGATCCTTTGGAATTTCTTCTAGTCCAGAAAATGGAGCTTGATCAGTAATGTGTAAATCAATCAGATGAGAATACTCCTCCAGCGTTGGTGCTAGCTGGTAATCCGGGAATGTAAAACAGTGATAAACCAGATCGTAAAATTGAACGAGTGCATCCATGATTCCCTCAATCACATGGATTCTTAATAGAGGTAGCAGACCTTCGTACTTGGCTCTGAAGGCCTCTTGGTTTGTGATCATTCTTGCCAAACCTCTCAGATCCTCTAGTTTTGGAGCCTTGAAGGTGTACTTATGAGTTCTCCTTCTACCGAAATCCATTAGCGCAATCTTTTTCTCTGACATTTGCAATCACAGTCTTAGTTTAATTTGAAAAAGAGAGACTAGAAGAGAAGATATATTTTTTTTTTTTCAATGTTTTTTTTAAATGAATGCATGAATGCAGCACACAAAAACATAGAAAAAACATGGGGTCAAAGGGTCGTTGTCATGGAATCAAGGCTCTACCCATCCCAAAGGTTTACTAGTGATTTTTGTACCTGTCTCTCATCATCATCAACTCTTGTCAAGAAAACACCAGCGGGCCGGGAACCGTGCTAGGTGGTGTTTTTTGAAGAGTCCTCAGAAGAGGGTTGCATCGCATGACAACTATTTCCGATAGCCTCTGCGCCACTAAAGGGGTTTTTCCTAGGTGAATACTCAATCTTTTCACATGCGGCATCACACGCATTCCTATTAGCAGAAAAATAAACACATATATCAATTAGGAAAAGCAGTATATATATTTGTCCTAATGTCCTAGACTTTTAAAAGCTATGAATCCTATGTTCCTGATAGAAAATGGCTCCCCGCGGAGTCTCCATTCTGTGGTAACTTCCCAACTTAAAGGTTTTTGACCTAAGATCCTAGTGAAGTCAACAAAAAGTCCTATTCCTAGTGAAATTCCCAATGAAGTCACCATGACTTGTCCAAGGTAATTGTAAGAAAGAACGTGAACAGCCCCACGGCGGGCGCCACTTTTCTGTGGTGTTTTTAAGGTTTCTACCTAAGAGATGGGAAGAGAACAAGATCTCGTTGTTCCCCAGTGGAGTCGTCATTTTTCTGTAGCGAGCGATTTTGGACGTGGTTGCGAAGCACTATCGCTCTTTGGGGTTACTACAGGTCGATTCATTTTTTATCCTATTGAAGCTGATGAAGGAAGGGAAATAGATGTCTCTAATTAACCCTGCTTGCATACTGAGTTTGAACAGCGGTCTGTTAGGTTACAGATGCTACAAAGATTGTGGGTCCTCTTAGGTTATTTTGTTAAAATAGTGCCCGAGAGATTGGTGGGAGTTTAAGACTGATGTTTTTTTATTGATATGTGAAGGTATGGGATTTTGAGTTTTTGTTTGGTGTGCTCGCTAAGATTTTTCTTTCAATCTTATGCCTACGTATTCCTGTTTACCGAAACAAGGAAATCAAAGTGATCGTAGTTCCTCCTATTCTATGGGAGGAAATGGGTTGTTTTGGTGTCTTGTTCAAAGCCCAAGACGTGAAGCGAAAGGTGGTTTGTATCTTGTTCAAAGCCCAAGATGTGAAGCTGAAGGGTCTATTTGTATCTTGTTCAAAGCCCAAGATGTGAAGCTAAAAAGATGTTTTTCTTTATAGAGAACTTGTCATCTCTAAAGGGGTCTGTTTGTCACAGCTGTTGGGTGACTGGTTATAAAGGAGAATTATTTTAACTAGGATATGTGAATCCGGCAATGCCATAATTTCCTTTATAGGGGATTTTAACCTGAAGGAGAAGACTTTAACTCAGTGTAGAGCAATGCCATCTTTCCTTAGGAATTTCTCATGCTAAAAGAGGGACAATGGCGTGGATGTAAATAATCCAGAGGCTTGCCGCTTACAGCAATTAGATGAAGGGGAAGAAGTTGTTGATGTTTGTGTACTGTGAACGAGGCACAACTTTGATGCTAAAAGGTTGATTGGCTCAACCTGGGGTTTCTTATACAAAGCCTAAGAGGAGGCTATTGGCCCAACAAGAGGGAGTTTGTATGTGTGTCTTGTACGAAGCCCAAGACGGAGGCTAAAAGGGTTGACTCAACAGGAGAATATTTTATACTCAACAAGAGAGTGATTTTGTATCTCGTACGAAGCCCGAGATGGAGGCTAAAAGGTGATTGACTCAACAAGAGAGTCTTTTATACTCAACAAGAGAGTAATTTTGTATCTCGTACGAAGCCCAAGATGGAGGCTAAAGATGGTGACTCACCAAGAGAATCTTTTATACTCGACAAGAGAGTGATTTTGTATCTCGTACGAAGCCCGAGATGGAGGCTAAAAGGTGATTGACTCAACAAGAGAGTGTTTTTGGTATCTCGTACAAAGCCCGAGATGGAGGCTAAAAGGTGTGACTCAACAAGAGAGTCTTTGTATCTCGTACGAAGCCTGAGATGGAGGCTACTGTAACTGTTTTAGTTGAGTGACAGATCCAATATACCGATTTAAAGAGAAAATCAGTTCTTGTATGAGTAATGCGTGCCCTCAGGGATTTGATTCAAGGATCAGGGTTGTTTCCTGTTTCTTTAAGGAAATGGGAAATCCAAAGGGTATTGAGACTGTCCAAGTCTACGGGGTTATTCTCCTATTTTTGAAGGGTGCTTGAGAATGTCTTCGAGACTCAAGGAAATTAGACTGTCCAAGTCTAGAGTTTTGTCTTTTGTACTATGTTTAAAGAAACAGTTATAGTACGTTCACGGTAAAAAGATCTAGACTCTTTGAAACATTGTTCTATTAAGATGACTAATTCCTGTTCCTATACCTCTAGGAGGTCGTCGGGACAATTTGTACGAAGCCCAAGAGGAGGCTGGAAACTTTTAAGAAGCCGAGGGACAATTTATACGAAGCCCAAGAGGAGGCTATCATTCCCGGAGGAAGAATCCTTATACGAAGCCTAAGAGGAGGCTGAATATACTTCTAAGAAGCCGACGAGTCCTTGTACAACGCCCAAGAGGAGGCGGGGATGCTTTCAGGAAGCCTGAGGGTCCTTGCATTAAGCCCAAGAGGAGGCTGATGAACAGTTCCAGAAGGGGTTTCACATGGAACAATGGCCTTCTGTATATGAACTGTTCAAAGGGGAAGATCTTAGATCTAGTTATCTAAAAAGTTCTTTATGGTTTATATTGAAACATCCGAGGTTCTGTCTAGTTCTAGACGTAGTTTCCGGGGGAACTCTAAATATCTATACTATTATTACACAGTTGATATGAGTTTATGAAAGAAGACTTAGAGCGAAACAGCCCCACAATACAGTTATATGTATATGAAAGCGGTAAATGAAAGCGTATAAACACTTACTCGGTTGTAGAGCTTCCATGCTGTTTGGTTAGTTGTTCAACAAAGAAAGATTGAAAACAACAATATATTCAAAATCAAAGGAGAAATTCTTTTGAAAAAGAAAGATTTGGGGCTTACAGCTCAAGGAGAGGCTCAGGGTTTTACCAGTGATTGCACCGTTAAATTTGTACAGAGGGACTTATACAAGTGACTGAGGCCCAAGAAAGGTTTTCTGTACAAAGGGATGGGTCTTACACTCTCTCAAGAGGCCCAAAAAGTTTTAAAGAAAAAGAGTGGGGCTTATAACACGACGGTAGGCCCAGATGATTTTTCGTTTAAAATGGCGATCGCGCCGAGGTTTTCTTTTAACGCAAAAGGACTTATACAATAAGTGAGGCCCAAAAATTATTTTGGTTAAAAGGGGGATTGGGTCTTACACTCTAATAGAGGCCTAAAGTTTTGAATGGGTCTTATAGCTCAAGGAGAGGCCCAGAAGTTTGGTTTTAAACTGGCGACGATCGCGCCGTTTATTTGAAAATGTACAGAGGGACTTATACAATGAATGAGGCCCAAAATTGTTTATGTACAAGGGGGTTGGGTCTTACACTCTAATAGAGGCCCAGGGTTTATTTTGAGAAGGCGACGATCGCGCCGTGATTTTTGAAAACGCAATGGGTCTTATACAATATCTGAGGCCCAAAAAGGTTTGTTTTCAAAGGGGGTCGGGTCTTACACTCTAATAGAGGCCCAAGTGAGTTTTAAGAAAAGAAATGGGTCTTACTACTCGAGGGTAGGCCCAATGGTTAATTTTGAAAAGGGCGACGATCGCGCCGAACTTTTGAAATACAACGGGACTTATACAATAAGTGAGGCCCAAAATTGGTTTGTATTTACAAAGGATTGGGTCTTACACTCTATTAGAGGCCCATAGTGTTTGAAAATGATTTGTGAGGGTCGAATTAATCAAAAACCCTAATTATTTCCAAAATGTATTTTAATTGAATAAAAATTCAATTAAAATGATCAAAAAATGTTTAACATGTGGGAAACAAATTCTGATCTTGGATTAATGCTTCAAAAATCATGTTTTGACCTACAAAATGATTAGAAGTCATTAAAATTTACAAAATCAAGAGGGAAAAAATATTTTAAATGTCAAAAGCAATTAAAATATTAATTCTTTGTAAAAATATCAATTATATGAAATAAATAATATTTTTTGGATTTTTTGGTAAAATAAAATATTTTAACATTTTTGTGAATTATTAAAAAAAAGAATCAACTCAAAATCATTAAAACTTAGAGAGAAATTAATTTTTGAATCAATTAAATAAAATCACAAAATTCAAATATTTGAATTTTCAAAAAAAGGCGCCAAGAACACCCAAGAACACGCGCGTGTTTTGGGTTTGCCCAGATTTGCATTTTCTCTCCAATCTCACTTACTACTTGATTATATCATGCAATCCACATATCAATCTGCTCGTCTCAACCTCACGATCATGTCTATGACAATTAATTTCATTTAAATTAAGCATAAAACAAGAAATCACGACAAATCCTCAAGAACCCTAAATTCTGCATGAAGGCTGAGAATTTTGATACACGATTCAAACAAAGCAATTAATTGAGGGGAAACATTCCATGCATGATTATGAACATTTGGCAAAAGTATTGTGCGAGGAAATATGCATAGATTGAGAGATGACCAAGTTTAGGCTTACCTCTAGGTCGTGACAGCCAGTTCAAAGTGATTTCTGAGTTGGAGGTGTTACAGATGTGTTGTGATGATCTGGACAGCTTCACTATACCCTATGGAGTGTGTTTGAATGCTTGGACTTGATTGAAAATGGCCGGATCACTTCATGGCATCTCAACTGCAACTTGGTTAAAACCTTGAGCAATTGACTGGTGATTCTGAGAAATCAGTGTTCCAGATGTTGTTTAAGTGTTTGGATCACTTCTATGTGATGTATTTGAGGTGTGTGTGTGATTGGTTTGGTTGAAAAAGCTCTCCAACTCAAAACCTGATAGTGACTTGCCTTAGAAGGTAAAATTTGAGTGAAAGAAGAGATTTTGAGGAAAGCATCTGTTTGATGGCTTTGGTGTACTCAAACTGATCACAATTGAGCTCTATTTATAGTAGAGCAAGTTTGTTTTGCAAGGAATAGTGAATGGCAACTGCTGAGTAGGGTTGGCCAATGTTGGCAAATGAAAATCCAAGTCTCCTCTAGCCATTGACTAGAGGTTAGAGCACAAAGCTTTGGTTCCCTTGGTCTTGGATAAGTCTTGACTGAATTCAGTTGCCAATAGCTCAGTCCATGCCACCTTGGTGCTTCCATTGAATGCTCCAATCCAAAATTGGAGTCTTGTCCCTATTTTAGGCAATTCTAGGTTTGGCATGCTATTTCTTGTTCCAAGGACTTTGGAGGCTTAGTTCAGTGATTGTCCCATTTAGATTTGATCCTCAGATGTGTCCAAAGTGATGACAAGGCTTGGAATTGGCTGATTTTGGCAAATCGACCAAAAGTGCAAAAATCTGCCTTGCTTTGGCAGTTTTCAGCAAGGCATCTTGCCAATGTCATATCTCATAGCTCAAGTTGAATTTGGTGATGTTCTTGGCCATTTTGGAAAGCCTTTATATGATACAACAACTGTTTGATCATATTTGGTTTTGATACTTTTTGGATCCAAGTGAAAAATGTCCCTACATGTGTAGAAAAGTGAAGGCAGATTCTGACTTAGTGAAAATTTCACTAAGTGTTGGAAAAAGTGATATTTTCACTTTTCAGCCACTTTGATCACTCCATAACTCAAAATCCCCAATGAATTGGAATTAGGTCTAGTTGAAGTTTTTGTAGAGGGTCGTGAGGGCTACAAAACCACCTTTGGATGTGGAAGAATGGCTTTGTGGTTTAGGAGTTATGATCCTTCAAAGTTGGTACCCTTGCCACTTTGTTCATAACTTAGAAAAATTTCTAAGTTTTTTATGGTTACCCCTTTTACAAGTTATCCCACTTTCTTTGATTTTTCTTGATGAATGATGATTAAAATCATACATTAACATCATTTTAGGGTTAACAAACCAATTTTGTGAAAAATCTCAAAAAATCAAAGTTGACTTTTGTGCACAGTTGACTTTTTAGCAGATGAATTCCAAACTGTGCAATTCTTCAGGAAATCATGTCCTTGACCTAAATCAAACTTGATGTACATGTTCCATGGGTGTTATAGGGTGTATTGAATCGTGTCCTAGGGTTTGGGAGCATGTCCTGGTCAAAAGTCAAAGTTACAGTTGACTTTTCTCGCAAAATCCTAACTGTGGTCCAGATGAAATTGAGACTTGTTGCTCAAACTTCTTGGATTAATACATTGTTGCAAATGGATTAAGGTGGTATGTTAGAGACCCTCAAATCTTCTTTTGAGGTCTTGGCTCCTAATTTGTCCCAAAAGTCAACTTAGGGGTGAATTAGGTCAAGAAACCCTAATTCCTGATTTTTGATGAATGCATCCCTTAAGGCAAAATTGACTTGATGATTGGGTCCATGAGGTTCCATGGAGTATATTAGGTTATGTTTTGGATCATTGGCTTGTGCCCAGAGGAAAATTTCCATATGGAGGCCCTAGTCGACCAAAACCCTAATTTGGTGACACTGTCGATCTTGAGGCTTGATCCACCTAGAAGGGAGCAGCCTTGTGCTTAATCCTTGAAGTGGGAGTCCTATTGATTCTTTGTGGATGTTTGAGAGGCTAGACAAGATGAAGATCAAGTCATTCCTTGATTGATCCTTTGTCTAAGAGCTCTGAGGGGGCTTGAAACCCTAATTTTGATTACAGTGAATGCTCAACAACCCTTGAGGAACTTGGTGAGGCATAAAGGTCCATCCACATTGTGATGATGATTTTCACAATGATGGGAATCTAAGTGGTCAAAATTTTGGGTATGACACCGATCACACTGATCACTTGAGGAATCCTAATTCACATAGAATTAGTTATTCTGAAGATTACATTGATGCTTCTTAACAAGAATATAACTCCTAATTTTAAGTACAAATGAACACACAGTGTTCTAGCAAGATATGAGCAACAACTCCTTGCTATCTTTATATTCTACAAAGATGTATGTTGATTTGACAGTTGATGACATCTTGTAGATCTTCTTCATCTTCTTTGTTGAGCAAGCTTCGAGCAACAACTCCTTGCTTCAGATCTTCAATATAGCCCAGATGATGAAGTGGTTGATGACTTGACTGATTTGTAATGTTGTCTTATTCATCAACAGCTTCTGTTCCAATTGATTGTTGTTGTGTTTAATGATGATCTTTGAGCTTCAACAACAATGGTCGTGTGTTAATGGTGATAACTTTAAATGTTTAGTGTAACAACGATAACTGATCATTGCGACTATCATCACATCGACACCTTCAGAAGCGCATATATGTTTCCTTTAAATAGCCAGGTAAAATATAGTCGTTGAAGAGCTGTTGGCTATTTGAAAAGAGTCGTTATGCAATGATGAAAGTTGCACTGCCATATCTTCTTTTTACTGTAGAAGAAGTGATGGGATAGATCTTTTTAGTACTGTGTACAATCATTGCTAACGGTAACATTTGTCTTCAAATCTTCAGAGGCTTCTGATGGTAATTAATTGAAGCATGATTAGAGACTTTAGAATCTTCAAGTCTTCAGTCTTCAGATCTTGTCCATTAGGAATCTGTCTTCAGAACTTCAGGACTTGTCTTGAAACCCTTTATCTTCATAGCTTCAAGTCTTCAGAATCTTCAGAACCTTGTTCACTCAGAACGCTGTCTTCAGAGTCTTCAGCACTTGATCATTTGAATCTTAATCTTCATAACACTTCAGTCTTCAGAATCTTTCTACACTTGGTCTTCAGAGCCTTCAGCCTTCAGAACTTCAAGTCATGAGAATCTTCAGCACTTTGGTTCTCCACAAGATTATCTCTACAGAAGCTTCGCTATCTTCAGAATCATAACCACTTTCAGAGTAGCATCCACAAGAGCATTGCAACACCAATATCGGCATCCTCGGATCTATCTGATTATGATCAGATACAGAAGCATACTTTCTTCTTGCGACTTATGTTACACATAGTAACTCGCATATGATCATTTACGCACATCTTGCTGGTGTTTGTTGGATCTGATATCTTCTATAATTATGATCTGCACACAACACACATTAGAACATAAAATAGTTCTTTCACAAATACTTATTGTTATCATCAAAACATAGAGATGACTTACAAAGACAACTCTTGGTCTAACAATCTCTCCCTTTTTTATGATGACAAAACTATGTATTTTGATTGAACATTTTATACAAGGTAATCACCAAACATAACATATTCAGAGTCCGGAACAACAGCTCCCCCTGAATGTGTTAACCTCAAAATTTTATTTGTGATAATCTAGAATCTTATCTGATCCAAAGACTCACAAAATAACAATTTGAGTTGTCAGAACATAGAATAGAGAAGGGCTACTTCCCTATCTGTCTTAAGGAGACAAAAGTCTTCAGCATCTGGACTTGTTCATCAGAACTTCTGTCTTCAGATCTTTAGAACTTAGTTCCTTGGTCGTCGTATCAGAGCTCATAATCTTCAGAGTCTTCTGAAGCAATTTCTACTTTTCAGCAGAATCATTTTAGCACAGAGATAAAACAATTCTCTTCTAATAACTTAGCCACACTATTTATCAGAATTGAACTTGTCTTTTGACGTAATAAACTCCCCCTGAGTTTCAGACTTGATGATCTTCAGATTCTTGATTTGGTCATACTGGTTTTGATCATCATTTAAGATCTTGACTTTTCAGAGTTTGACTTGACAACAGGCCTTCATCTCAGAACCATGTTTCTATCAGAACTCGATGGAGGATTACATCTTGATTCTTGATCAATTCATTTTCTGCTGAGTTGAATTCTTGGCTTATCAGAACTTCTTCTCCTTGGATCTTCTATCCAGATCTTCAGACAATCTTCGACCTCTGATTTGCTCAGTTCTTCTGAAAAATATCTTGGATTGTAGACTTTATCTTGTCTGCTTTCAGAAAGTTTTCTTCTTCTGATTCTTATGTTTTGAATATCATATTCTTAGACAGCTTACAGCTTCTGAACAAAATGAAGCAATAATCACGATAACTTTGACTTTCAGAAAGTTCTCAACTTCTGAACAGTACTGGGTTAATCTGATTCTGAACATATGTTCACGAAGTGTACAACTTAAATAATATGAACAACAGTTCATAAGAACTTTAAACAGAGTTCTTTCAATTTAACCTGTTCTAAGAAAGCATAGTCAACATGTTCAGAGTTCCTCGGCTAAACATCAAATAAACGTTAGTGGAAAAATGCATTTTATATATCAGAGTTAATGTTTAGCATTCTTTTAACATATATCAAAATCATATTCTATTTCTCCCCCTTTTTGACATCATCAAAAAGTTAGAGTATGTTAAGTATTTTAGATTGTGATGATAATGAATCTTAATGAGAATTCAGAGTTAATTTCATTCAATACAAAAGATAGAGCAGTGCAGGTGTGAGTAAAGAATAGAACAGAAGGCAACACATACTTCATTAATTATATATACAAGGTTTGAACAACATAGATTAAAAAAAACATTACAAACTGATAACTTAGCCTAATTCTAACAAACAATCATCTTATTTTATGAGAACCATCTGCTGTCGAAGGTTTCACAAAAATTTCTATCAAGAGCAGTGTCTAGACCGCCTCTAACTCGGCAAATCGTTTTCACAATTCCTGCTCTGAAGAGGACTTCAGATAAGACTCTTCCATAGGGAATAAATAATTTGTTCATAGTTCTTGACAGAAGGATTGACTCTTTAAGATGATCAAGGATTACTTGGGACAAATCTATAGAGGTTGGCTTAAGAAGACGCATGATGAGAAGCTTATCATTATGATACAGAAATTTTTTGTTAATGGTGCGAGGGCGAAGATTTTTCAAAATGAACTTAAACCAACCTTTTGCAGTAGGCAGAAGTTTTTCTGGATTTGTGGGGTCAAAAGCAGAGCCTTTGTCAAACATGTGATGCATTTCAGCATTGGAAGTGCATCGAATGGAGTCGTGATGGGTTGTGGTACCCCTTTTGGGACAGTGAATGGCTTCAACAATGTTTGTAGAGTTGAAGGAAACTGGAAGATCATAGATGTTTGAAGAGATAGACAAACCATCACTACTGACAGAGGCATTGATTCAAAAGGATTTTAAGATATTTGTATATATTGAACCTCTTAACATAGATAGGTATCCATTCCAATTTTGAAAATGAATCCCAAGAAGAAAGTCTTGGCTAGCATCTGCTGGATTTGGTCATTTTTCATTGATGGCCTCTAAGAGATCATCGTTGCCATGTGTTAGTTCTGAATTGGCAGCAATTCTGTTAAAACATCCTGTTACATCAAGATGTCTTACTTGATGTCTTGACATGTTTGTTTCTAACATTCTGCAGATGGTGTTTCTTAGTGTTGCAGGAATTTGTGCTGATGTCAAACACGATGTTCTAACATCTGTTGACAGAACATCCTGTTAAGTTTGGTTTGGTAAGAGAAAATGATGGTCTGTCGTCTTTGTAGCAGCAATATGTTTAATAGGACGTGATTACTTGCTAAAGAAGAACAGGTTAAGCAAGAAGTCCTATTGTATGCTGAGACATGTTGAGATGAGAAGTTCTCATCATCTAGAGCAACATGTTGGATAAGATGTCCTATGATGAATCATTCGACATCGCGCCTGTGCTGAGCTGGACAGTTAAATTCAGTTATGACTTAATTGATGCAGAATATTCTGGGAATATTATGTTATCCTATGTGGCGCTGTTCTTTTTGGTCTGGAAGATTCAAGTCAGAATCAAGAAGAATAACGACTTTCTAAATTATGGAGATAATTTAGGAAAGATTTGATTGAAGACCTATTTTGGTGCAGAAGTTATTGCAGATTTTTAACATCAGTTTTAGTGTGATTTGAAGCCCAAATCCAGTTGGGATGTAGGTTATAAATAGGAGTGTTTGTAACATGATTTGTAACGATTCCAAGATGTAAAATTATTAGGGTTTCGTTCTTGTGAACCACTCTCTAGGAGAGTTGGTATGTGTGAACCACTCGGATTGTGAGATGGTCACTGTTCTCCTCGAAGCTTTTAAGCAAGAGTGAGTGTTGTTCTTGGAGGAAGCTGTTAAGCAACTCTAAGTATTGTCCTTAGTCATGTGAGTCATGTCTAGGTATTAGCATATAAGTGTGTCTGTTACTTTTCTGTGACTGAAGAGTTATGGGAAATCAAGCTGTTGATGCAGTGGCTGAGGTGTTGACTGCTAGACATCATTGCGATGATTGGAAGTGAGATGCAGTCTCTTATCTAAGGAGGACTTAGGTAGAAGGGTCATTGGGTAGTGATTAAGTGAGTAGATCATCAACGGATGTGTTGATTGTAGGGTCTATGAATTGATACTGCTGATAGTGAACTTCCTTCCTGGCTTGGTATGTCCCAGATGTAGGTTGTTAGACCGAACTGGGTGAACAAATCCTTGTGTGTTGATTATGCTTTTCAGTACTTTTATATGTCTGTACCTTAGCATGTTTCTGTCAGACCAGATGTCTCGACATCCTGTAGGACATCTGGGATCTGTCATACCAGAATTTCAATTGGTATCAGAGCGGGCATCCTGTTCTGTTTCTGGGTGAGATCCTAGGGAAGATACTTTCTGGTCATGGGCAAGGTAGGTGGTACCTACTGAAAAGTTGCTTGAACTTGGAGAAGTTCATTTTGTTTGAATGGTCCCTAGAAGTGGAGGATGGAATGTTCATAACAGGGTGTGTATTGGACCTGTCTATTATTATCAGGCTTGTAGTTTTGGTGGTGAGCTGCTGTGTGGTTTGATTTATTTTCAAACCTATGTTGACCTATTGCACATGGAGTGTCGTGTTTGTGCAAGGGTTATTTTGTTTTGCCTGAAGGTTGTAGAGGAGTTTTCTGGTGTGTGTTCCGCTACGTATATATAACTGTTAGAAAACTCCTGGTGGTTTTATGTGTTGAGGCCACAACCCTCTGTTCTCCTTTGAAGATGTATCACATGGTATGGTGATACTTGAGGATAGCTTCAACTAGCTTGTTAGAGTTGCCAAAGATACTTGTGGTTCATCCCAAGTCCACTCATAAAGGCACTTTTATATGAGTTTGTTGAAAAGAGATCTAGAAGCGCTTTATTCTTCTTCCAACCCAAAAAGGCCAGTCTCTGGGCTTTGATAAAAGATCTCTTGGTGTGGTTCTTGAGAAGGGAATTAATGTCCTACCAGATGTTGGAACATCAAACCATCAGATTGTGCAGAATCTTGTTGGATAAAGGTATGGCATAGCAGATGCTTGGGGGGCTAAACAAATGTGTATTGATCACATCTGTTTGGAACCTACTCCTGTCTTGGAAGAGGAGGCATCTGGGTTGGTTGTCTAAGAAGTTTCTTTCAAGAAACATGTCTTAGATAAGTGTGTTGGATTAGTGTATTTCTGATCCAAGTAAGTAGGAGTACAAAGGCTGTTTGTTTTGGGTGGAGGTCAAGCTCAAATGTCAAGGACATTATCCTTGAAATCTGGAAGTTCCTTCTGATCTAATGGGCCAGATGTATGGAATCTTGTTTATGGTCATGGAGCAGATTCTATTTGAAAGGAGTTATATGTGTGTACCAACCACATGATGTACAACTTTTGGAGGGGAGAATGAATAGTTCCCTTAGGAGTTCTTAGCAGTTAATAAGGGGGAGTCCTTAATCTGATGTTGGAAGAACTTGAAGAAATGTCAAGCATAATATTAACATCTTTGTATTGAGAATTTATTTTTCTCAATATGTCTGTTGGTGATTCTCAAAAACAGGATGGAGGTTGTTTACTCAAACTTGATATCACTATCAAGTCTATGAGAGCATGGAACTCTTGTTCTAGTGGAAGAGAAACTCAAAGGGTTGTGCGCAGAGGAGATGTTTTAACCTAACTGGTTGACTGGTGTCTTCATTGTTGGAATGTCCTCCAAACCATCTAGGATGAGCATTTCAGATTTGTGTTTGGAGCAAGGAGGAGTTGGTGTTTTTTTGGGACCAAAGGATGATGGTTCCCTGATATTTGTGTGAGAAGGTAGTCTTATCTGACTAATGATAAATACTTTGACGGGAGCTGAGTATTTGTCTGTCCTCTGATAAGGGTGTGCATCTGACTAATGATAAATACTTTAACGGGAGCTAAGTATTTGTCTGATGTGACTATGCAAGTATGCAGTCTGAACTTTTTGCTTCAGAGAGGGTGTGCTAGTTTATTTCTCTCTATGATGTTTAGGTGTTTATGTTAACCTGAATAAGCTGCTCTGGCTGTGTTTTATTGGGAGCTTCTTGAAGGACTTCTATGTGCAATGAGTCCTTTGAATGGTGATGGGAAGCTGGTGTCCCAAATGATGATTGTAACATCATGATTGTTGATGGTTATATTTGGAAGATGATTGAGATTGTGCATGTGGAGTAGGATGCTCATACATTATTGTCAGAAGAGGTGTTTCTGACTATGTGGATTAGAATGTGGAGATTCTGATCTTGTTTTTAGTAGTATGTTCTGGCAAAACATGACTACTCTTTTTGAAGAACTCACTAGTATCAACAACTACTAGTGGATGCAATGGCAGAGGAATTGTGTCAGATGGGGTGATTGGATCTCAGTAAAGCTTTTAAGTAACCTGAGAATTCGTGGAGTTTGTGAGCAATGTCAAACCAGTCAGGCTAATTGGGTGTGTTCTCTAGGAGTGAGAGTACAATATGTGTATGTGCTCAGCAAGTGTGTAAAGATTTGGTGCTCAAATGTTTATCTCCATCTAGAGCATTGGTTATCCGTGACAGAGGGAGTACTTGTCTATGGATTTTACTGCAAAGGTGCATATATTGTGAAGCTTGCATGCTTGTGGAGATTGGTTGCCTCTTATGAGGATATAATGTCAGATAACATGCTATGACAATAGGCTGCTGGATGGGGTTTTGGTGTGTGTTATTGATTCCTAGTAAGAGGAGTTTACTTAGAGTTCAGTGGAAGGCAGTGTGTATATGCTTGAGGATGATTGAAACTGATTGCTCGTGTGTAGAAGAGGAGCTAGTTGAAAGTGTAAGGAGGTTCTGGTTCTCTGGGAGCTTGTGGAAGAAGTTCTGGGTTGAAGCATACCTTCTTTTGGTGAATGAGAGTTTATTTCTCTCTGGGTTTCTGAAGTTTTCCTTGTTCAAGCTGGTGGCGCAGTGTTGCTTGAAGATCCTCAGTTGGATTACTATGCAGATAGTAAGTCCAGTGGTGGAGCATATCTAGAACCATGATGTGTGGTGTCTATGATGTGTGGAAGATGTCCTAACCAATGTTAGAACATCTTTGGGTTAGTTATCCTTGGAGTAGGATTCTGAGATCACTCTTTGTCTAAGAGGTGTTTATCTTATCATACGGGAGAATGATGAGTTAAGGACTGTCTTGGATGTCCGATGTGAATTTGACATGCTAGAAGTGGATCAGTTTGGTGCTTGTGGAGCAAATGAGCTGAAGATTTTTGGAGCATCATTCGTGAAATATAGGGGGAGAACTTCTGTCTGTTAATTGTACTAGTGTGGTACTTGGCTTGCTTGAGGATCAAGCATTAAGTGAATGCGTTCAGCAGGTGTGTTGAACAGAGGGTGCGCTCTTGAAGACATATAGATGAGTCTTATGTTTTCCATTCATTTAAAGTGTTCTTCTTGCAAAGGAGCACTGGTTATCTTAGATAGGGGGAGTTAGACTTCTGTTTTGGATTTGTTGCTGCAGCAGTACAGTTGTTTATCAAGATTGTTTGTGGTTTCAAAAATCTGTGATAGTGTACCTCTGGTGAGGGTGTAATGTCAGACAAGATGTCATGACATTGTGTGACTGGTTTAGTTCTGGGTGGACTTAACAGGTTGATCTTGGTCATGTCATTGGGTTGTCAATGTATTGAATCAAAGTTGTACAAGCATCTGAGTTGGATGTGGTCTGCTACTGGTTGATTGCCCTTATTGCATAGTTGTTGTGTTTGCCAAAAAGGGAGAGTAGGTTTAGATTTTGTGTTTAAACCAGTTTCTCAAGGATGTAGAATAGTTTGTTCTGTTCTGAGTATGTTGGGTTGGTTTTTTGACCTGTGTTCTGAGTTACCAGGGGTGGTGGTTGATTTTCTCGCAAGTTTTCTCTTATGCCATCAGTGACGAAAAAAAAGGGTTCTTGGTTTGAGGGGGAGTGTTGTCTATCTTCTTCGTCATGTACACCATATCCTGAGGTTGCTGGTCTGTGGTGTTATGTCTGATGTGTTGAAATTGAGTTGCTATGAAAATGATGTTGAACATGATGTCAGGATATCAATCAGACTGAGATTTTTTTTACGCTATGATTTGTCTAAATTATGGCTAAAAAGCGGGAGAGTTGCTTTGTGTGTTGCTGGCTGGTTGTGGTTGTTGTTTTAGTGGTATTGCTGGTTTTGCTGTGTGCTGTTGTTTGTGCGTGCTGCTGGTTGCTTCAGTTCTCTGGGTTGAGGGGGAGCTTCTGTTTTGTTTGGAATGTTAGATGTGTTTGTGTGTTGCCTCTACTGTAGGAATCTCTGTTCATTGTTGGTGCTATAGTGTTTTAGCCAAAATTTGCCCAAGGGGGAGATTGTTAGTTCTGAATTTGCAGCAATTTTGCTAAAACATCATGTTACATCAAGATGTCTTACTTGATGTCTTGACATGTTTGTTTCTAACATTCTGCAGATGGTGTTTCTTAGTGTTGCAGGAATTTGTGCTGATGTCAAACACGATGTCCTAACATCTGTTGACAGAACATCCTGTTAAGTTTGGTTTGGTAAGAGAAAATCATGGTCTGTCGTCTTTGTAGCAGCAATATGTTTAATAGGACGTGATTACTTGCTAAAGAAGAACAGGTTAAACAAGAAGTCCTATTGTATGCTGAGACATGTTGAGATGAGAAGTTCTCATCATTTGGAGCAACATGTTGGATAAGATGTCCTATGCTGAATCATTCGACATCGCGCCTGTGCTGAGCTGGACAGTTAAATTCTGTTATGACTTAACAGATGCAGAATATTCTGGGAATATTATGTTATCCTATGTGGCGCTGTTTTTTTGGTCTGGAAGATTCAAGTCAGAATCAAGAAGAATAATGACTTTCTAAATTATGGAGATAATTTAGGAAAAATTTGATTGAAGACCTATTTTGGTGCAGAAGTTATTGCAGATTTTTAACATCAGTTTTAGTGTGATTTGAAGCCCAAATCCAGTTGGGATGTAGGTTATAAATAGGAGTGTTTGTAACCTGATTTGTAACGATTCCAAGATTTAAAATTATTAGGGTTTCGTTCTTGTGAACCACTCTCTAGGAGAGTTGGTATGTGTGAACCACTCGGATTGTGAGATGGTCACTGTTCTCCTCGAAGCTTTTAAGCAAGAGTGAGTGTTGTTCTTGGAGGAAGCTGTTAAGCAACTCTAAGTATTGTCCTTAGTCATGTGAGTCATGTCTAGGTATTAGCATATAAGTGTGTCTGTTACTTTTCTGTGACTGAAGAGTTGTTGGAAATCAAGCTATTGATGCAGTGGCTGAGGTGTTGACTGCTAGACATCATTGCGATGATTGGAAGTGAGATGGAGTCTCTTGTCTAAGGAAGACTTAGGTAGAAGGGTCATTGGATAGTGATTAAGTGAGTAGATCATCAACGAATGTGTTGATTATAGGGTCTATGAATTGATACTGCTGATAGTGAACTTCCTTCCTGGCTTGGTATGCCCCCAGATGTAGGTTGTTAGACCGAACTGGGTGAACAAATCCTTGTGTGTTGATTATGCTTTTCAGTACTTTTATATGTTTGTACATTGGCATGTTTCTATCAGATCAGATGTCTCGACATCCTGTAGGACATATGGGATCTGTCATACCATAATTTCACCATGAAAGGTTCTTGGAGTCATTCTTGGTGTTTTTAGGATTCTAAGAAGGTTTTGAACAAAGGATAGTGACGAATTATAGGAATGAGATATGACTTTAAATAGGCAACAGAAGAGACTAAAGTGAATGGGTTAATAACTGAGAGTGACTTGAAAAGACCGATTCATTATTACCTAGATACGAGAGTAGGTATGAATAGTGTAAAAGACAAGGATAAGCATAAAGTATAACAGTCTTTTAATCTAGGGAAAATCAAAGGATCACACATACGATTTCTTTATCTACTTTTTGACTGAAGTCAAAACTTACAATAAATACATACTGGTGAGTGGTACTCGATTACTTGTGTGAAGTCACAACAGAGAACGTATTGCTTATGAGAGAGTGCACAAATATAGGAGATGCGTTGTTATTTTTATTTAGTCAGTTCATAACTACGCAAGGTTAGTAGTTGATGTACAATCATTATGCTACGTATTAACCAACCTTGATGACACGTTTCTTTCCATGGTCAGATTAAGTAAGAATACTTATTAGAGTATGATAATGATTTTCATGCAATTCTTCTTAAGAATAAAATCCTAAAGTAAAACCATTCATGATCTTAGATTCAAAGGATATTTCATTCATTATCTTGAAGAGAATACATAGTGCAAGAGACAAAGCAACAAAATAGAGAGCAAAATAACCATAACCCTATTCCATGATCCTTCAGGGATTCCCAGAGAATTCCACATAATTCATAGGTAAACATTCTACGGTTGCCCCAAAGTTTTCTAACCTAGTGATCACATCTTGAATCTCAAGGACACGAGATATGACCCTTCTGTACGGAATACTAAAGAAAAGCTTATCTTTAGATAAGAGGATTTGTTCTTGCAAGTAATTTAACATGGTTTGAGGGAGGTTTATTTTTCTCCTGTAGACCAGAAAGAAAATAAACTGTCGGTCCGAGCGAGACAGCAATCCTGCTCATATTTCTCTAGGGCGTAAGTTTGTTTCCATGATCCTGTGCCAGACTTTAGCTGAGGGAGTGAGTGTGGAGGCACAGTTGGAGGGACCATTTCCACAATGAATTTTGTGAATGAGATCAGTGAAGATATTTCTTTCTTTGTATTCTTCAGTGGTATCACCGATTTCATCACACTTAATGGCTTGTGCAATGACATAGGGATTAATCAATACAGGGATTCCGGAGATGACTGACTGAGTGATGTGTTGATTATACATGTTTGAAAAGACACCAGCGTTTGCCCAGAATTCTTTGACTAGGTCAGTGTAAATAAGGCCTGGAAGCATGTTGATATAACCCTCCCATTTATGACATCGGAACTCAGACGAAGTTCTTACCATACCATATTCTTTTAGAGAACTGATGTTCACAGTAAGTTCATTTAGAACTTTTAACTCTGAGATTTCTCCCTTAGCAGCTTTTGGATGTGAGTTAGACATTTTGGAGGTGAGGAGATACAAGAGAGAGACACTAAATGAGATAGGCTGGAATGATGGATAGAGAAGTGACCATGGTGCCTTAAATAGGCGAAGAATAGAGTGAGTTAATAAGTGCTTGTAACTCCAAACGACAAGTTCATCATATCCTAGACATTAGACTAGATATGAATAGGGTAAAGGACGGATACTAGCACTAAGTCTAACAGTCTCTCAATCTTGGAAAAACCAAGAGATCACGCATAGAATTTTCTAATTAATTCTTGACAGGAGTCAAAAATTTGCAATAAATCCATATGTAAGAGTGGCATTTGAAAACAGTAACTAGGAGTGAAAACAGAGAGACACATTGCCTAGTTTCAAGAAGATATATCTAATACAAACATAGAGGTAAGCATAAAAATTTTTTACTATTAAGAAAGTGAATCCTAGTTTGTCAGTTCATAATCACGCCTGGTTAGTACATGCGAATATTTTAAGGCAAAACCAAGGTTACACGCATTGGAGATCCTATTACTAGATATCACAAATATTCAAGATTCGCAATTATGATTGAGGTACGTTGAGTGCATGCATTGTCCAGAGATTTAATCAAAAGATTTTTCTTGGAACGAGAGAATATTTCAGATCATTAATATTTTTACTTACCAGACAATTTTTAGTTTGGAATTATTTAATCAATCGTTGATAAGGAGAGTCATACCTTAGAGAATCTGAAATCTTTACCGTGATACTTCTTCTGAGTGTTTTCCATTCTGACTCTGAGCTTCTGATCATCATCTTTCAGCTTCTGCTCCCTTCAGAATGATCTGACGTTGAAGAATATCGATGTCTTCTGAACTCGGATCTCTAGTCTGAGAACTTGAATCAATCTTCTCTTTAGATGATCTTTTCCCTTTTTCCGTTTAGAACCATTCATCTGTCTTCTGAGAGCAACCTTCAGAGATTCTGATCTTTATTATCAGCACGTCAATCTTTCATCAATCTTCCTTGTTTTCAGAAGGTCATTAATTTCTTAAACATAAACTGCTGAGAGGTTATGTGCTCGAGAGAATTGATTGACATTTCATAACATCTTTTGACTCCAGAATTTGTGCAACATGAATTTTTTAAGAGAAATATCATATAACATCTTGACTGATTTCAGTTGGTTCAACTGAGATAGAATCTCAAATTAACAGAACTCAATCGTCTATGTTATTTCAACCAAGACTCAGAGTTTGTTCTTAATTATATTTCTGATGAATCTCTAGATTTCCTCTTTCTGAATGTTCTTCAGTTTTCTGGCTTCTTCTGCAGACTTCATTCTGAAGTTCAAAATCATAGAACAGCAATCTTTCTTATTTACACGAAGAAATTCTTAATGAGCTCTAAATGGGAAAGTCAAGGGTGGACTAATCCCTTTCTTGAAAACATCTCAAAAACTCATAAAGAATTAATCTTCAGCAAACAAGATTTCTTGTTTTCTGATGATCTGATTCTTGAGCAAATACGTTGTTTATACAAACGTATTTCTAAGATAGGTATTCAACAGATACTACTTCTTATCTGATGAATCTATCTTATCAGCCGATTCTTCAATCTTCTTCAAGGCTTTAGTGAGGAAGATCTTGTTGTTGGCCACTTCAAGACTTCAAGAATCAGTGACTTGCTCCGGTGATCCATTTGATTACATTTTAGTACACAATCATCTTATGAACTGATACTGAAAATGTAAGTGGATTGAAATCTCACCCAGAGTATTTCTACACACACCATATCTAGATATTTTTCTGACACTGTTAAGTGTTTGATATCCATCAATAACAGAACCGAAGCTCTGATACCAATTGAAGATGCGAGAAAGACACAAGAAAGGGGGGGTTTGAATTGTGTTTTAACTCTTAACAACTTTTTGACTCTTATCGTTAACGCGCTAAGAGAAAATCAGAGTTGCGTTTAGAGACCCTGACTTGCGATGCATCATTCAGATTGTGCTATGCATGAAGCATAAGCAACAGGGAGAATTTAAATAAGCGATGCTTGAATCAGACTTGCAATGCGGAAACTTATCAGAGTTAAGTTGCAAGGTTCTGACTTGCCATGCAAGGTTCTGATAACTGATACAGAAACATAAACAATAATTCAAAGCATAAGCAAGAGTAAAGAACACATGATATATCCTGGTTCACTTGAGCCATTCCCAAGCTAGTCCAGTCCACCCTTCCAAGGTGATTTCACCTTGACCACAAGGACTTAATCCACTATAATCAAACCCGATTACAGATGAACGGGCTAACGCCGGTGACTAACAACCTGCACAACCGCAGCTATGACTAACCCATAATGAACCGTTCAGGGATCCAAGTTAATGGATATAACGAACATTGACCCAATAGGTTCTAATCTCGCAAGATCTACTACTAGGATTTCACAGCTAAACGTTCAGGGATCTGATCCAACGGATATAACGTTTACTGACCATTCTTCCAGGATTTTCAATGAGTTCCATCAGTGATCTCACAAGAGTCTGACCCACAGTTGGTCCTCTTTGAGATATGACTATCATTGACCATATTTCAGGATTTCCACAATAACACCCAGCCATTGTCTTCTCAAGTCTCCGATCACACTAATCACTTGAGGAATCCTAATTCACATAGAATTAGTTGTTCTGGAGATTACATTGATGCTTCTTAACAAGCAGATAACTCCTAATTTTAAGTACAAATGAACACACAGTGTTCTAGCAAGATATGAGCAACAACTCCTTGCTATCTTTATATTCTACAAAGATGTATGTTGATTTGACAGTTGATGACATCTTGTAGATCTTCTTCATCTTCTTTATTGAGCAAGCTTCGAGCAACAACTCCTTGCTTCAGATCTTCAATATAGCCTAGATGATGAAGTTGGTTGATGACTTGACTGATTTTTAATGTCGTCTTGTTCATCAACAGCTTCTGTTCCAATTGATTGTTATTGTGTTGAATGATGATCTTTGAGCTTCAACAATAATGGTCATGTGTTAATGGTGATAGCTTTAAATGTTTAGTGTAACAACGATAACTGATCATTGCGACTATCATCACATCGACACCTTCAGAAGCGCATATATGTTTCCTTTAAATGCCAGGTAAAATATAGCCGTTGAAGAGCTGTTGGCTATTTGAAAAGAGTCGTTATGCAATGATGAAAGTTGTACTGCCATATCTTCTTTTTACTGTAGAAGAAGTGATGGGATAGATCTTTTTAGTACTGTGTACAGTCATTGCTAACGGTAACATTTGTCTTCAAATCTTCAGAGGCTTCTGATGGTAATTAATTGAAGCATGAGTAGAGACTTTAGAATCTTCAAGTCTTTAGTCTTCAGATCTTGTCCATTAGGAATCTATCTTCAGAACTTCAACACTTGTCTTGAAACCCTTTATCTTCATAGCTTCAAGTCTTCAGAATCTTCAGAACCTTGTTCACTCAGAACGTTGTCTTCAGAATCTTCAGCACTTGATCATTTGAATCTTAATCTTCAGAACACTTCAGTCCTCAGAATCTTTCTGCACTTGGTCTTCAGAGCCTTCAGCCTTCAGAACTTCAAGTCATGAGAATCTCCAGCACTTTGGTTCTCCATAAGATTATCTCTACAGAAGCTTCGCTATCTTCAGAATCATAACCACTTTCAGAGTAGTATCCACAAGAGCATTGCAACAGCAATATCAGCATCCTCGAATCTATCTGATTATGATCAGTTACAGAAGCATACTTGCTTCTTGCGACTTGTGTTACACATAGTAACTCGCATATGATCACTTACGCACATCTTGCTGGCGTTTGTTGGATCCGATATCTTCTATGATTATGATCTGCAGACAACACACATTAGAACATAAAATAGTTCTTTCACAAATACTTATTGTTATCATCAAAACATAGAGATGACTTGCAGAGACAACTCTTGCTCTAACAATTTGCACATGATTACTTGGTAGGTTTGATTCCTGATTATAGTACGAATGGAACCTATAAGGTAAAGATACTTGTGACGGTGTATGGACCCTATGAAGTTACGATTCGTAAGGTGATAATGTGTCCTTTAGTTTCCGAATCCATTTCGTATGCCAATTAATCTATGAGGATCCATGACTCGTTCCAACTTCTAGACGTAGAAGATGACGGGAAGAAGGGGATGCCTTGATGAGGTTATCGATTAGTGATATTTTGAGTTAACGGACTCATAAACATGTTTCCATATAGTGTGAGATTGTGAACTCAAGGTCTTTCCCTTTCCTTGACTTGAGTTAGGATTGATAGAACCTTGTAAAGCCGAGAGAATCCATAAGATAGGGAACTCACTGGGATTTAATATCTCACCCCACGTTGTTAATTATATTACAGGTACTTCAGGTTCCGTGAAGGGTAAGGATAAAGCCGTTTGATTATCCTTACGCGCCTTGGCTTTTTGGGATGGCATAGCTTCCGTTGTGGAGATTTATTTTGAGGTCACTTTGTTGATCTAGTTCTTAGTACTTTGGAACATCTTGTATATATTATGCTATAGATTTTAGTATTTTTTGTTTTTGGGCATGTAATGTATACAATGTGTTAACTAGGAACTTATGGTATTTCAATACCAAAACTTAGATTCATGTATAATATATATGCTTTGATGTATGTTGTAATATGTGGGTGTTACAGTTGGTATCAGAGCAGGTCGTATCCTCAACCTAGCCATGAAATAGTATAAGTAATTCTTTTTGTTTCATATGCGTTGTGTCGCCATTGGTCTTAAGTCTTATATTTATGGCGTTGAGCCTGATCAACTTAATCCTATCCGTATGACGTTAAGGAACATGGCTGACGGACGCAGAAACCGTGGTAGACCCAGAACTACTCCTTCTGAGACGAACCCGCCAGGAAGCGACGAGTATGTCCCATGGCCCCAGTTTTTACAGCAGGTGCAGCAGCAGCAGAACCAATTCATGCAGCAGATAGTACAACAGATGAATGGGGGTTTTCATCCTCAGGTGGTTGTTCCAGATGTTGTAGGTGGGAGTTTTCAGGATTTCATCCGCATGAATCCTCTAGAATTTCATGGCGGATTAGATCATGTGAAAGCGCATGAATGGGTGGCTGGTATGGAGAGAATTTTTCTGATAGTTCAGTGTAGTGAAGAGAACAAAGTGGTGTTCGCTTCTCACTCACTGAAAGGTCCTGCTATGAGGTGGTAGGAGAGTGCTTCAGCTTTGATGACTATCCAAGATGTGCCTAAGATCTAGGAGCAATTCAAGATTTCCTTTATGGAAAAGTATTTCCCTAGTTCCTTGAGGACCCAAAAAGAGTTTGAATTCCAACAGTTGAGGCAAGGTACCATGACCGTGGCTGCTTATGCTGAGAAGTTTGAGATCATGGCTGCTTACTCTAGGCAGGTCGTGTATGCTCCGGATGAAAAGTGGATGATTGACCAATTTCTTTTTGGATTGGAAGCTGAGTTCTCACAGTGTGTCTCAAAGAGAGTTCACTACTTATGCTGAGTTGTTAAAGAAATGTTATGTGGCTAAGAACATTTCAAAAAGAGTTCAAGCAGAGGGGGATTTGAGTAAGTCGAATCAGAATAATCGTGGAAGATCAAGCCAACAGTTTAGGCCTAGACAACAAGCCTTCAAAGGGAAACAAGTTCAGAATTCTAGATCAAGTGCACCTCCTGTGTGTCGTACTTGTGGTAAGATGCATTTTGGTAGATGTCGCTTCGAAGGAATGGAGTGTCACCGATGTCAAAAAATAGGTCATATGGCAAAGGATTGTCCTCATAATAGGAATCAGACGCAAGGAAAGAGTACCGGTCGAGTTTATACGTTGGATGCAAAGAAGGCAAAGGGTGATAACTCTTTGATTGCTGGTATGTGTTTCGTTAATGGGAATCCTTGTTTTGTATTATTTGATTGTGGAGCAACACACTCTTTTGTGTCAACGCAATGTATGAAGCGACTCAGGTTACAAGCTATTCCGTTGTCTCCACCCATGGTGGTTACTACTGCCATGGATGAGATGGTTGAAACACCTTTAATGTGTGAAAACTGTGTATTATCTGTGGATGGAAGAGTTTTTCAGATTGATCTTATTTGTTTGCCGCTTAAGAAAGTAGATGTTATTTTGGGGATGGATTGGCTTTCTGGTAATTCGATGTTTATTGGTTGTGAAGAAAAGCTAATCATCATTCCGTTTGCTGAAGCTACTCCGAAAGATGTGTTAACAACTATTTTAGAAGGTACGGTTGGAATGATAAATTTCTTGTTTGAGAAGGAAAAATCTGTTCTTTTGGTTCTCACTAAGGAGGAGAGTAGCGACCTTCAAGTTCTGCATATTCCTGTAGTTTGCGAATTTTACGAAGTTTTCCCCGAGGATGTCACTTCTCTTCCTCCGAAAAGGGAAGCGGAATTCTCTATTGACCTGATACCAGGAACGGCTCCTATATCTGTTTCTCCGTATCGGATGGCACCACTTGAGTTAAGAGAATTAAAGGATCAATTGGAAGAGTTAATGGCCAAACATTTTGTTCGACCCAGTTTTTTGCCCTGGGGAGCCCCAATGTTGTTAGTAAAGAAGAAGGATGGTGGAATGCGGTTATGTATTGATTACCGGCAGTTAATAAAGTCACCATTAAGAACAAGTACCCATTACCCATGATAGACGACCTGTTAGATCAATTGAAAGAAGCCTGTGTGTTCTCAAAGATTGACTTATGGTCGGGTTATCACCAAATTCGCGTGAAGAGTTCACATGTACCAAAGACCGCATTTAGAACCCGTTATGGCCATTATGAATTCTTAGTAATGCCTTTCGGTGTGACGAATGCTCCAACAGTTTTTATTGATTATATGAATCGGATATTTCAACCTTACTTGGACCAATTTGTAGTGATCTTTATTGATGACATTCTAATTTATTATCGTACTTCTCAAGAGCACGGAGAACATCTAATAATCGTTATATCGATCTTACAAGAGAGACAACTTTTTGCCAAGTTAAGCAAGTGTGAGTTTTGGATGTCGGAGGTTAGTTTTCTTGGTCATGTCATATCTCAAGGAGGCATGGCAGTGGATCCATCAAAAGTTGGAGCGGTAATTAATTGGGAGAGACCAAAGAATGTTTCAGAAGTTAGAAGTTTCTTGGGACTGGCAGGTTATTATAGAAGGTTTATCAAAGGCTTTTCTCAATTGGCTTTACCAATGACCAAACTTACTCGAAAGGATTGTTCTTATGAATGGGATTCGGCTTGTGAACAAAGTTTTATGAGTTTGAAGGAAAGATTGAAGACTGCTCCTATTTTGATCATTCCTGATCCTAGCAAGTCGTATGAGGTATTTTGTGATTCATCAAAAATGGGATTAGGAGGTGTCTTAATGCAGGATAGTCACATGGTGGCTTATGCTTCTTGACAATTAAAGGTTCACGAGAAGAATTATCCAACTCATGATTTGGAATTGGCGGCAATTATTTTTACACTGAAAGTGTGGCGTCATTATTTGTATGAGGTATGTTTTGAAATGTTCAGCGACCACAAGAGTTTGAAGTATCTTTTTGACCAAAAAGAGTTGAACATGCGTCAAAGGAGATGGATGGAGTATTTAAAGGATTTTGATTTAGAATTGAAGTACCATCCGGGTTAAGCGAATAAAGTGGCAGATGTTTTGAGTCAGAAAGTGTCTCATAGTGCCAAATTGATGATGTTAGAATATGCCTTATTGGAAAAGTTTCGGGATCTTAATCTTCAATTTGTTTGGACTCAGGAAGGTGTGATTATGGGAAACTTGAATATTAATTCTACTCTTAGAGAAGAAATTCAACAAGGGCAAGTGTTAGATGAGAAGTTACAAGAAGTGTTAGTTCAACCGGGTTTCGTGCGAGCTACCGATGGAATCATTCTGTTTAACCAAAGGATTTGTGTTCCAGATGACGCGGTGTTAAAGATAAAGATTTTGGATGAAGCTCACAAAGGTGCTTTTACTATACATCCTGGTTCTTCGAAGATGTATCAAGACTTGAAGATGGACTATTGGTGGTCCGGAATGAAAAGGGATATTGCGGTGTATGTGTCGGAGTGTGCGGTATGCCAACAGGTAAAGATTGAGCACTAAAGACCGGGTGGCTATTACAACTGTTAGAAATTCCAGTATGGAAGTGGGATAGTATTTCTATGGGCTTTGCAGTTGGGTTGCCCCGTACACAAGGTGGTTTTGATTCTATTTGGGTGATTGTAGATCGGTTGACGAAATATGCACATTTCTTAGCCCTAAAGACTACTTACAAGGTAAGTCATCTTACAAGGTTGTTTATTTCGGAAATTGTGAAGTTACATGGTATTCCCTCTAGCATTGTGTCCGATAGAGATCCAAAGTTCATTTCAAGATTTTGGAGAGCTTTTCAACAAGCTATGGGAACAAAGTTGTGTTTGAGCACGTCAAATCATCCACAAACGGATGGTCAGACGGAACGGACGATACAAACGATGGAAGATATGTTAAGGGCTTGTGTGCTTGGAAGTGGGGGAAATTGGATAGAACTTTTACCATTGATTGAGTTTTCGTACAACAATAGTTATCATGCAAGTATTGGTATGGCTCCTTATGAAACATTGTATGGAAGGAAATGTAGGATGCCTTTGTGTTAGGCGGAAGTTGGCGAAGATAGAATTTTGGGACCCGAGATTGTCCAAGAGACTACGAAACAGATTAGAATGATCCGTGACAAAGTTAAATAAGCACAAGATCGTCAGAAGAGTTATACGGATAATCGTAGGAGACCTTTAGAGTTTGATGAAGGTGATTATGTGTTTTTGAAGGTTACTCCGAGATTGAGGTTGAAAGGACCGTTTAAGTCGCGAAAGTTAAGTCCGAGATACGTGGGACCGTATCAAATTTTAGAAAGGATTGGTGAAGTAGCTTACAGGTTTGCCTTACCGCCTTCTCTATCAGAGATGCACGATGTTTTTCATGTGTCTCAACTTAGGAAGTTTATTCCAGATCCTCTTCATCCAATTCTACCAGATACGATTGAGATAGAGGAAGATTTAACGTTTGAACCCCAACAAAGCCGTATCACAGGAAGAGAAACTAAGGTACTAAGAAATAAAGAGATTCCTCTTGTGAAAGTTCAGTGGGATGAGACGCATCTGGGTGATGCAACCTGAGAACTAGAATCAGAAATGCGGAATGCTTACCCTCATCTTTTTAGGTAATCTTTAATTTCGAGGACGAATTTCTATTTAAGGAGGGGAGGATGTAATACCCTGTATTTTATTTTGCTCTGGATAATATTAGTTTTGATTAGCTGGGTTCCGGTGTACTCTGAGAAATTATCTGCAAAGATAATTTGAGCAATCAATGAGCTCAGATCAAATCAAATTAATATTATCTGATTCTGAGGTTTTATCAAATGGTGCTATAGAGATATTTTGGAAATTTAGTAGTGTTACCAACTAAATGATATTCTCTATATCATTTCTTTTCCCTCACTTATGCAAAAATAGAAAGAAAAGATAGAAAGAGTATAGTGAAGGAAGAGCAAAGGGAGAAAAGAGAAAGAAGACCTAGAGGAAGAGAGAAAGCTTGAATCTTCTTCATTCTTCATCAAATCATCTAACAATCTTCATCATCATCTTGTTTAGAGGTGGGTTTTAGTTAGTACTTAAGCTCTAGAAGTTTTGAAAATGTTAGAGTTTAGGTTAAAATTGGTTAATATTGAATATTGTGTGAAATCGATTGTTTTCACAGTTCAATCTCGATTAAATTGCATAGCATGATCGATACAAGTATGAATATAATGTATGATGAGTGGAAAATTGATCCTTTGAGTTTTTATGAGTTTTTGAGTAAGTTGGATGATTGTGAAACATGAAAAACCAGAATTTTCTGTTCTGCAGCAGAGTAATCGGTTAACCAAACAGGGTAATCGATTACTCTGTGGAAAAATTGACAATCTGCGCAAATTTTGAACTGAGTAACCCATTATCCTGTTTGGGTAATCGATTACGAAATGTGTCTCTAACTCCCATTTAGCCTCTGTGTGAACAGTAAAGCTTGAGTAACCGGTTATCCTATTTGGGTAACCGATTACCACTGAAGGTTGAGGAAAAATATTGAAAAATTCATATCTTTTAGATCGTAACTCCGATCGAAGCGTAGTAATAGTCGTTGGAAAGCTATGGAAATATCCTAGGAAATAAAAGTGAAAAATATTGATTTCGATACCCGATTAAATAAATTAGAGGGAACCCAAGAAATGTGTTAATTTTATAATTGAATTATATCATATATTTTTATTACACAATTGTATTATGCTTTGTCTAACCAATTGTTGTTGAGCATATGTTTAAAATATGGAATAGGAAGTGTGAGGAAACCTTAACATGAAACTATAGTGGAACCTAGTAATGTGACTAGGAAATTATAGATGATCTAGATGGCGACGCTCGTGCGTTCGATGCCGAGGCGTGCGTCCACAAATCAAGAATGGTCTAGAAGAGAATAAGACACTAGTATGGAACATGTGTGAACCCTTGTAATTATGAGAAAAAGGCAAATGTGGCCTCAAGGAAAATGTGGCCTAATAATTGTTGAATACAATCACGGTCGTAGTTAAGATCACGTAATCGTAACCGTTTCCCTGATATTTACTATTCCATGAGTAACGGGCTCCTCTGGAATGTGCACATGATTACTTGGTAGGTTTGATTCCTGATTATAGTACGAATGGAACCTATAAGGTAAAGAGACTTGTGACGGTGTATGGACCGTGTGAAGTGACGATTCGTAAGGTGATAATGTGTCCCTTAGTTTCCGAATCCATTTCGTATGCCAAGTAATCTACGAGGATCCATGACTCGTGCCGACTTCTAGATGTAGAAGAGGACCGAAAGAAGGGGATGCCTTGATGAGGTTATCGATTAGTGATATTTTGAGTTATCGGGTTCATAAACATGTTTCCATATAGTTTGAGATTGTGAACTCAAGGTCTTTCCCTTCCCTTGACTTGAGTTAGGATTGATAGAACCTTGTAAAGCCAAGAGAATCCATAAGATAGGGAACTCGTTAGGATTTAATATTTCACCCCACGTTGTTGATTATATTACAGGTACTTCAGGTTCCGCGAAGGGTAAGGATAAAGTTGTTTGATTATCCTTACGTGCCCTGGCTTTTTGGGATGACATAGCTTCCATTGTGGAGATTTATTTTGAGATCACTTTGTTGATCTAGTTCTTAGTACTTTGGAACATCTTGTATATATTATGCCATCGATTTTAGTATTTTGTGTTTTTGGGCATGTAATATATACAATGTGTTAACTAGGAACTTATGGTATTTCAATACCAAAACTTAGATTCATGTATGATATATATGCTTTGATGTATGTTGTTATATGTGGGTGTTACACATCTACTCACTCAAAGCTCTTCATGCAATGCAAATACAATTCAACCCACTCTTTTCCATTTTATGGATCTATTATTTTGGCGTTATCGTCTTAGTTGCTAATAATCGCCATGATTGAAAAGGGAAAGTGTGAAGACAGGGAAAATGGTGTATACCTATGCGTGAGCAGAAAGAAGAACTCTGAGTTTGTAGAAGATGAATAACTTTCTCTAAGAAGGGAGAATATGGAAGCGTGTTTGAAAATGGGATGAAATCGCCTCTTTTATAACATCAAAGGCTACAAAGAATAGGCAGTAATTTCCCTCACTCGACATGCTAATAGACTTTACACGTCTCTGACATGCATAATTTCCTTTAGTCATTTTTTTTCTCAAGAAAGCCAATCATTAGTAGCATTTAATGTTGCACGTGCTAATATCTGTGACACTTGAGGGACTTGCCTCATGCTCTACTTGAGGGACTCGACCTAGGCTATGCTTGAGGGACTCTCCCTAGGATCTGCTTGAGGGACTCACCCCAGGATCTGCTTGAGAGACTCTCCCCATGATTTACTCGAGGATCCTTTCTAGGTTTGATCCAAATATGAAGACATAAAATAACATGGTTAAATCACTTTATCCTTTCCAAGAAGGAAGGCAAAAATAGAGTTGCACCCAATGCATGGGGATAAGCCGCATAACACGAGGCTTGATGTCGCCTAATGTGTGGTGATAGGCTGCTTGGATTTGGATTATAGACCACCCTATTAGACTTGGGCCGCATGAACTAATTCCCATTTACCATTTACTCAATAAATGTGGGTGATAATGTGTCCAAACAGTGAGTGGTTAGAGACAAAGTAAATGGGGAAACCGCCTTCCCCAAAATTCAAAGGAGAACAAATTCCATCCCCTCCATGTTTTTATAAGGGAGTTAGGGTAACCTCTCTCTATCCCAGGCTCAATAAGCCTTATATATACCTCATTCCCAGAATGGGAGAGGGATCCGATCTCTCACGAGAAAACCAGATACATAGATTCTCACTACCCTACGTGAGCTAGCCTTAAAAGCAACCAAATACCCTAAACCCTAAGACAACCCTACACAACAAAGGGTTATTCATAATTGTACATTTTAGTAAGTACAAGTACCAGTTGCCTTTTCAAGTGTATCTTCTATTGAGACATATCACCCATTTTGTAAAGGTAAGATCCAAATTCTGCCAAAAAATGACTCTAACACCAAAACTTGGAGAACCTGTCTGAACATTAGTAGGGTGGCTCGGGCTCAATGATACATATGTTGGCAGGGGCCACCTCATTTGGGGGGGGGGGGGGGGGGGGGGAAGTAATCAAGAAGTACTGACATTTGAAATGTTTGTTGCTTTCCAAATATACCTTGAACATCTTGGTTTACTACTTGAAAGATATCAGACATTGGCCTCGTACTGAGTCAATAGAGTTGCATTGGCCTTTAAAGAGATGTAATAAGAGATATATGGTCGTCATACCCTTCTTATATTTACACTAATACTCAAAAACTTTGATGCAGATCCAATTCACTGGATGCAATCATGAATAGGCGATTAAAAAATTAATGAACACTCCAATCTCAAAGTCGTTGAAGAGAATACAAAAACCTATCGAAGAGAATAAGAATTTGTGAAGGGGAAACACATACCATTGGTATTTTTTTAATGTCCTCACTAGCGAATGAAGAAGAGGTATCCAACATCTCTTTGTCTACCCACACTGTCGTTGCCTACCGAACTTCTGGTTGAAGGTCATTCATTGTAATGAATTCTATCATCACATGAAAGAAATGAACATAAATAGCAACATCAGGCAAGTTTAAAGCTAATTATGTCATTCTTGCTAAAATACCACACCACCAGCAGTCGGTATCTCATTAGGAAATATATATAGTACTTGAGTATTTAAGGATATAGAGGACATCATTAGCATAAAAAATAGATTCACACGTTAGAGCTTTCCTACGAAACATCATTAATCAAGAGAAAAACATTTAATGCATCTATTCATAATGCTAGTGATGTCCCATCAAGACTTTTCATTTACTTCTATTAACAGTCGACCTAAAGATGTACATGTCAAAGCCCTCATTCTATAGAATAAGAACAAGAGCTGTGGGGGCACGTTTTATGGGCCGTTAGCAAGACCCGTAACAAAAGGCCTAAGAATAAATCTTGAGTTGAAAGACACATGGAATAGATAGACCTTCATTCTAACCAGAAGCAGACAATTTAACTCTCCAACACGTCAATAATCGTCTCATTCAATCTGAAGGTTATTCGTAGAAAATCTCGCATCACATGTGAGCGGATTCAACTGCTCTAAATATATAAGAGTAAAGTACGTCATTTCAGATATTCAAATTATTTCTCACTCACATATTACTTTTAATTTCTATCAGTCACTTACGCGTTTGAGTGCTAACTTTGCACCTCTCTCTATTGCATTAGAAGTATTGCTCTACCGTATTAGGACACAACTTCATCACCTCATATTTCACTTAGTTTCCAATGGAACACATATAATTTATAATTTTATTTTATATAATTCTTTATTTACATTAAATAAATATTATAAACAAATTTATAATGATTTCAACGAACTACACCACCATGACAACAACAAATAAATAAAAATAAAATAAAAATTTCATGTAAACACGTATAAAAAGCAAATAATGGAATCATTCACCAAATAGTGAGAATGTTTTAATTTACAATATCAATATAAAATAAATGATTTAGCCCGTTTTTTTCTCGGTTGCTTGTTTCTTATGTTGTTGTTTGTTACACTTTAGTGCCTTCTACTATTATCTATTTGTATTTGACAAAACATTGACTTGACTCGGTATGCTCCCTTTACACGGCAATGAAAATGATAATACATAACAAAACATTGACTTGACTTGGTATGCTCCAGTCAGGGGTGCTCAAATAATTCGGTTATTTAAATAATTTATATCTATATTTAAAGTCAGTTATTAAAAATCGATTAATTATTATTATGGTTTTAACCAAATCCATATTTTGGATATATTTTTAACATGGTTTTAACCAAATCTATAATTTAGACATCTATATCCAAAATAAAAACAAAATTAGTCAATTTTTTTATTAAAAAAATAACTTTGAAAATTTTTTCAAAAAAAAAAATATTTTTTTCAAAAAGTTTTAAAAAACTGTTTTTTATTTTTGAACATAAATATTTTTTCTTAAAATAGTTATTGCAAAAAAATGATTTTAAAATAAAATTAAATCAAAACTAATTATAAAATTGGTTATGGATATAACCGGTTATTAACCGGTTTATAACCATTTTACAAAAATGAAAACCGGTTAAAATAATTGGTTTTAATAACCGGTTATGACATATGGATTATTTATGGTTGTGGATTGATTATGAAAATTAACCATCCATGAGCATCCCTAGCTCCAATTACACGAAAATGATATATGTGTCGTCTGAGATATTCAAATTCTTTCTCAATCATGTAGTTTTTATACATTATGTTGAGATGTCAAATGATTTTTGATTGATATTAACTTTTATAGATATGATTTATATAATAATAACTTTCAATCCAATAATAAATTTTATTATACAAATATGTGATAAAGAGTTATCGAAGGTGTCATGTTATTAAGTCTGATACCTTTATATCATTTGATTGTGATATTATATATATATATATATATATATATATATATATATATATATATATATATATGATTGACTTGACTTTGTAATACTCCTTTACACAACAATGAAAAATCAATATATAAGAATCAAACACGACACCTAACTACCTGACTCAAACATAAAAGAAGTGTGAAATGATTAGCAATCACATTTGTTTCTTCATGATGACAATGTTAGCAATAACATTGCTGGGGAATGGCAAAAATATCCCATTCCCTCCCGGTGGATGTCCCTTCAAAGTATCTGATACAAATGATAGCAAAAAGATTCTTGAATTCCCCGCATACCCAGTACCCTTAAAACTCCTCGTAAGTCACATTAATTACACATCGCGAGTGTTACAAGCACACGATCCTGAAAATTGTCTTCCACGACTCTTTCTTCACTACAATTTCTCTTCCTTAATTTTTCCTTTTCGGATTAGTTCTGTGTCGCGTTGGGAACAAGAACCCCCAATATTTACAAATGTTAGTTTCTTTGATTGTTCATCATTTGGACAACGTTATCTGCAGAAATACGAAGCCGACCAGCAGGACATGGTTTCTTGCCCAATTTATATGGCAAGCTTTGACGAGATTATGGTTCAATCAGGCCTTGTTTTCTGCAACAAACTGTTTCAACCAGTTTCGCCCCTTATTCTTTCAGATGGGTCTTTACATTATATACAACAAAACTCAATCTCACTGTCATGGTCGGAAACAAATTTTGACAGAAGATGCTTAGAATGTAAGCACAAATCAAAGAAGAAGATTATTTTATCCTCTGCAGGTGAGATAATACCTTCACTTCTATACCTTGGGTCGGATTCACACTCTTTTAGGTTGGAATTATAGTAAATACAAAATGTTTTTACTTATTTAAATTTCGTTTTTAATTTCTCAAAATGCTTTTTCATAAAAAATGTTTTTCATAAAATTTTTCACAAGAGATTAAAAACAAAATTTGAGATATTTAAAAAGACCAGAAACATATTTAACCTTTATATTTATAAGAGAAATTGTGTTTTTTTAAATGTATTGGATAATTAAAATATCTAAACGGTATTATTGAATTAGGTTAAATAAATCTAAAAAATCATTTTTATCATTTGAGAGAATAATAGATAAGCATGTTTTCATTTAAATTAGAAAATGAGAAATATTATTAATAAAAATAAAATTAATCACAATGGATCTTCTCCTTTTATTATTCTGAAAAAAATTTAGAAAGAAATAAAGAGAAAATTGTAAAGAAGATAATTAGAGAAAAGAAGTTGTAGAAGATGATCCGAAACCAAAAGTAATAGCATCTTTGAACGTGAAATTTGACTATCTTGAGATTGTAAAGTAAATATTTTACCATTGAGCTATAATCTCTAAAATAATAACATGTAAGCTTGGGATGACATACACTTCTAGGTCCTGTCTCCCGTAAGAAACTTGTAGGAGTCTCTCACTTTGAGAGATTTGGATTTCTTTTTTGTGTTTCAATTATTTAGCAGGAGTTATTTTACAGGATTTTAAACTATTACAGGACGTAATATTATTTACGAATACAGTATGTTATGGAGGTCAATAATCTCTATCATTTCAAAGTTTTGTTTTAGACTGCAGCAATTTTAAGTCCCCGTTAAATAATTTTTGCTAAATAATTGAAAAACAAAAGAAAAAAATGGAGTCTCATGGTGAGAAACCTGTCCAATCTCTCACGGTAGGCGACACCTACACTTCTATACCTATAATGATTAAAAAAACATACACTCCTATTTAGCAAACAAGTTAGTTGAGTTAATTTAAAGTATTTGATAAAACTAACTATTAAACAAGCTATTAAAAATGCAAAAGTGATTACACGACTATGACTAGTATTTAAGACCTTGATTATAAGTTATCTATTATATGTTCGAAAATTGGACTTGTCAATTAAAATCAGGATAAATTTATTTTAATATGTTTGTGATCATTATTTAAGAATATTAAATGTTTAATTAATTTGCAGGCGTAATCATTGGCTCAACGACACTTGTTCTTTTATTTGGTGTAGTTTTTCAAATATATCGCTATTTCAAAATAAGAGACGAAGATCATGTAAGAATTGAAAACTTTTTGAAGGATTACAAAGCTTTAAAGCCAACTAGATTCTCATATGCTGATATAAAGAGAATCACATGTAAACTTAAAGATAAGTTAGGTGAAGGGGCTCATGGAACTGTTTATAAAGGTAAGTTGTCAAGCCAGATTCAGGTTGCCGTGAAGATACTTAATAATGTAGAAGGAGATGGAAAGGACTTTATAAACGAAGTGGGAACCATGGGTAAAATTCATCACATCAATGTAGTTCGTTTGCTTGGCTTTTGCGCGGATGGATTTCATCGTGCTTTAGTCTATGACTATTTTTCAAATGGTTCGTTGGATAAATTCATTTCTCCACCAAAAAACAAAGATAATTTTCTTGGATGGGATAAGTTGCAACAAATTGCTCTAGGCATAGCAAATGGCATTGAGTATCTCCACCAAGGTTGTGATAAAACAATTCTACACTTTGACATCAATCCTCATAATGTCATGCTAGATGACAATTTCATTCCAAAGATTACAGATTTTGGTTTGGCTAAGATGTGTTCAAAAAATCAAAGTGTTGTATCCATGACTGCAGCTAAAGGAACATTAGGCTACATGGCACCTGAAGTTTTTTCTAGAAATTTTGGAAATGTCTCTTATAAGTCTGATATATACAGTTATGGTATGTTATTATTGGAGATGGTTGGGGGAAGAAAGAATACAAAAATAACTGATGGTGAAGAAAATATTCAGATCATGTATCCAGAATGGATCCACAATTTGCTTGAAGGAAGAGATATACAAATCGCCGTCGATGAAGAGTGTGATTTTAGAATTCCAAGAAAAATGGCAACAATAGGACTTTGGTGTATCCAATGGAACCCTTTACATCGTCCAACAATGAAAACTGTGGTGCAAATGCTTCAAGGAGAAGGGGAAAAATTAAAAGTACCAAGCAATCCTTTTGGACCTACAACTTCACCTAATACAATTGCTAATATTGTTGTAGAACGTATGAATTTGGAGTTGGATGTGATTCAAGAATTAGATTAGATATATGTTAGTTATAAATATTTTTACTAAATAATTGTTCATTGCTAATAACAATGACATCTTTTTTTTATTAGAGTTTAATATTACTCAATTTAATTAAGGATAATATAAGTGGAGATTAACTTAGTTCTTGAGTAATTTTTACTCGAGTTACATTGTCTAATAACTCTTTATAAATAATAAATTTTAGCAATCTAACCATTGAATGTTTTCATATTATCTTAATGAAGATGTATAAGTTTTTTGAATATATATATATATATATATATATATATATATATATATATATATATATATATATATTGTAGTGATATATTTGCAAAAGCCACACATGGGGCGACACGGAGACCAACATATAGTAGACGCCCGTCTAATGGTATGTCTCCTAGACATGACTCCCCCCACCTGTGACTCGCTCCAAGGAGAAAATATGGATAGTGGCATGTATGATGTCCATGACCACATGTGAGCAATCATTGCCACTATTCTTGAGAAGTAGGCAGTTTAGGAGCTTAATGGTCAAGGTGGAACAATTACTACTTCTTAGGATCCCCAAATCCAGACCCATGTGCTTTTTTAAATACCTCAACCCTAAGGTTCAGGAGGACAATCTGATACGCATACCGAAAACACCCCTAAAACATAGCTCCTCACCCTCGTGAGCTTGCTCTCACCCCACAGAAACACTAAAGCCTCTCGCAACCCATACTAGCTAAGGAGTGATATGCATATGTACTTTTTTTAGCAAGTACAATGGCGTTCACCGCAGATCCCTGGTAATACTAACATGGGTCACACATTCCATTGTTACCACCTCATCGACAATTGCTAAAGTCTTCACTCCTAGCCCTAATCGTCCCCAATCTTGGTTGCTATGAGAACACAATTTGGCAAACAGGAGGATATTAGAGGTATCAAGGATTCCAATGCCAAGACAGAGACGCGCGTCTCTAAGGACAAGTTGCACCAATAAAACCAAACTTTGGAGGAAAACCCTTAAAATTCAACATCGCCACTAGAAGACTAACCCTACAAAGCAGACAAAAATGTTGGATCCTTAGCCCCTCTTAGACGATATGGGAAGCACATGTCCACAAGAGCTTCAAGCCTCCCTTTTTGGCGAAGTTTGATGGGCCTAGCGACCCTTACCAACACGTCTTCTGCATCAACATGCACATGGCCATCATCGGAGTGTCCAATTCTATTAAATGCATGTTTTTTTCAGGAACTTTCAAGGATGCAACCCTATGATGGTACATGGGCCTACTTCGATCTCCATCTCCAGCTACCAGGATTTGGTGAAGAAACTCGTGCACCATTTCGCAATGAGTCGACTTAGAAAGATGTCTACCACCATCTTTTTTAAAATTCGACAAGGCCCCTCAGAGTCACTAAAGGAATATCTCACTCGTTTCAACGAAGACACGATAAAAGTCGTTTACCCAGATCAAGATATTTTGGTATGGGCATTTCAAAATGGCCTTAAAGTAGGGAACTTCAACGAGTCCCTCGACTAAAGGTCATCTTCTTCATTAATATAAGTGGTCAGTGTCATACCCTAGTTTTCTCCAGGCATTTTTAATTCATCTTGTCAATTTGCATTTTTGCCACATTTTTCATATTTTGCATTTTTTTATTCATATTTTGATTTTAACTTTTTAATTTAAAACAATATATCTTGTTTCTTCATTTTTAATCACATGCATTTTATTACAAAATAAATTATTATTTCTTTTAATAAGAATGGTCATGTGCATGTGCATTCATGTGGCATCAAGTTTCTAACTTGCATATAAGACAAAACAAAAAGAGTGCATTCTAGGTCATTCATCATTATAGTAATCCATGCATTGCATCATTGGATAATCATCATCATACATCATGAGCACCAAGTCAACAAAATTCAAATATTTGGCACAAAAGGACAAATTTGGATCACATTTGCTTCACCAAGCTAACTATGCATTATTATACATCTATACATCATCCACTACCAACTGAATTCACACGTTTGAAGACTAAAATTGAGATTGCAATTCAGATATTTTCATTTTAAATTCAATTTGGAATCAAATTCAACCAAATTACACTCAAATTTCACTCACACTTTCTAAATTTTCACATAATCCATATCTTATCCTTTAACCTAGTTTCTGGCCTATAAATTGAACTAATTTCATCTGTAAATAACAACAAGAATCATTCAAAAACATATCCCAAACTCTGCAGAAATCCATCTTCATCTTCAAGTTTCTTCACTTTGAAGTAACCTTGAAAAACCGTCCCCTAAACCTTCCATATTGAGCTATCTTCATCACAGTCCATTGAAGCATTGCTCAGTATCATTACATATCCCAAACACCTGCAATAAACACTCCAAATCACTCAGATCCATTCAATTCAATTTGGATATGAATTTGAAAAAATTGATGCAAATTATTGTAATTTTGGTGGAATTGGATAGAGGAGATCACAAGGAGCCCAAAATTGTAGAAAAAAAATGGAAAATGCACCTTGTCGGCGCTTGATCGGAATCTGAGAAAGTCGTCGAAAGCTCATCACTGCTTTTTGTGTTATTGAGATGTTCTCCTTCAAGTAAGTCTTGATCCTTGTTATTTGTTGATTTTCTTTGCACCATTGGCTTTCTGCACACCTCACACATCATAACCCCAAATCAATTTCAATAAATCACACTGAATTGCATGAATATGGAAATCTAGGGTTCTTAAGCTCATGAATATTCATGAACATTCATAAACTCAAACCCATAAATGTGAATTTTGACTTGTTTCAATCAAACAAAAACCCATAATGATTCGCGGCACAATTCTTAACATGTTTCACGAATTAATTTTACATAAAAACATCATGTATAGTCGGATCAAATCCACTTTAGTTTGAACTTTGAACTTTTCGATTCATGCGATTTTGCTTTGATTTGTGTTTGTTGATTGTTAACTCATGCTTGTTTAAGTTCATAATCCATGTTTGCATCCATTACCAGTCGAATTTAATGTTTAAATTGAGTTTTGATTGAAATTTTGATTTGAGTTTGGACACTTGTTTTCCGAGTTTTAAACGAGGGGGAAGAAGAGAGTTTGATTTCCCAATTTCAATCTCGTCCATTGGATCAATATTAATTGTTTTTTTTTACAAATATGGTTACATGGCACATTGAGGGCGGTTGGATATGGATCCAGATGGTGGGACTTGTATAGGCCATTATCTTATGGATCTCTATGATCCTTAGCCTGATTACTCTCAGATCCAATCATGTGGTTCTGATGCAATCCATCAAAGGACTTGGGAGGAGAGATTTGAACCATCTAATCTTAATCAAATGGTACTGGTTAATCTAGGGTCTGTTTTTGTTTCATTTTTTGTTAACTGGTCTGGGCTTTTGGGCCTTCCATATTAGGGCTCCTGCTCCTTTTCTGACCGCACACCCTTCTTATTCTCACACCCCTTGTTGATATGAGACATTTAGATTGTGAGCCTGTGTTAGGCTTCCTTTGAAGCCCAGGCACCCCAGTTGGGCGTGCCACCCCTGGTTTCACACCTCTATGTTTTTTTATTCATTTTTGTTTTCTTTTGTCCTCTTGGGCCTTAAGCTCGTCATTTATTAGATGTTTATACCCCCCCCCCCCCATGTTAATATTGTCTTTCCCTTGTGTTCTACTTTATTTTAAGTTATTTTATTTTTATCTTTTTTGTTTTATTAATTAGTTAATTAATTAAACAAAAATAATTAACTGTTCAAGATTATCCCAATTAAAAAATCAACTTTTGATATTTAAGTTTAACAAAATCATTTTTAAATCAAAATCAAATAATCTTTCATAACTTGATCAACATCAATTCATTTTCCCAACTTAAGCCAATAAATATTTTTCACATCAAATGAATGAAAAAGGTCTAGTTTGGCGTATGCCTCTCTTTTTCCTGGATATTTGGATACATGTCGTATAGCTTGACCATTCAAATATTCGTCATCTGCTCAAGACTTAATAACGCAACCGGATTCAACTCGTCTCATTCACAAATGAGAAAGGATTAATTGGGTGTATGCCTCTTTTTCCCCCGAGTATTCGAATACAAGCCGTATAGCTTGACCTTTGGAGTGCTCGTCATCTTTGACGAATCTTGACCCGATTCATACCAAAACTCTTTTACAATAAAAATTGGATGAAAAAAGATTAATCGAGGTGTATACCTCTTTCTTCCACGAGTATTCGGATACAAGTCGTATAGCTTGACCATTCGAATACTCGTCTTCCATTCAAAATACAATAATTAATTTAATTTGGTTCACTCTTTGGTGGATGAAAAAGGACTAATTGGGCTTATACCTATTTTTTCCCCAAGTATTCAGATACAAGTTGTATAGCTTGACCATTCAGATGCTTGTCTTTTATTAAGGGATCGTGGCTCAATTCGCCTCACATATTTTACAATAAAATCGAATGGAAAAGACTAATTGGATGTATATCTGTTTCTTCCTCGAGTACTCAGATACAAGTCGTATAGCTTGACCATCGGGATACTCATCATCCACCCTTAAAAAAATTAGCTAATCAAACCTCATTTTTCGCCCAAGCGCGACTACAAACTATTTTCATAAAAGATCGGTGTTTTATTCATCCCGACACGATATACAAAGAAACACTTCAACTTCACATGCCCGAGCAACAAACAATGTTTAACCGCTCAAATGTGACCTAAATATCATTCGCTAAAATCAACCAATACACAATGATTTGCTACAATGAACTACGTAACTTTGAGTTCATCATCGCATATAGGGGTACGTAGGAGCTAGATTCAACATCTCTTCATGCACCATAATAAAAAATTCAATTTGTTCTCGCAAGAACTACATCGCTTTGAGTTCCCCATCGTACTTGGGGATACGTAGGAGCAAGATTAAACATCTTATCAAGCACCCTAATAATAATATAACTTTTCTCCTTTATCTCTCTTTGTAAATAAATCGCAATAATTAGAAGAAATCAAATAACATATGCTAACATTTATATTTACAAAGCTGATTCAACGGTCCCCGTTGAGTACAACGGATGTGTGGAGTGCTAATACCTTCCCCACGCATAACCGACTCCCGAACCTGAATTTGGTTGCGAAGACCATTTTCTTGTTCTTTTAGGGTTTTATTGACGTTTTCCCTTTAAAAAATTAACTTCGGTGGCAACTCTGTTGTATTTTGAGTGTCCGTGCGCTAGGGTATTTTACGCGATGCGACAGTCACAAGTGTGTATCATTGTTCTTATAGGTATAAAGTTAATAATACCAGAAAAAATATTGTCTCTGAAGTTTTAATTACGACAACAACAACAATTGTGATGAAGTCGGTGGCAATAGCTTTCAACTCTTTGCTGCAAATGGTTGCCCTCTGGAAAGTCATTTTGAGTTCCAAGGATGGTTGAACTTCTTCGATATGCTAAATGGACCAACTTACCTAACTCTGGTAAAAGATTTCTGGATTAGAGAAGAAGTCTACAATGAGTATTCAACACAAGATGAAGAAAGAATCTCCGTGGAAAAACACAAGAGTTTAAAAAGGAAATCAAGAGAGGAAATGGGTCTGAAAGAATTTAAATGTGTGAAAATAAGATCTGCTGTAATAGGTCTGGATATCACCATAACTCAAGAGAATATTGCTAAGCTAATCAAGGTTGAAAATAACGGTATGGTGATAATCAACAAAAAGGATAGAGGAGATTATGCCAGGGATATTAAGAATGTACTCTTGGAAAATAAAGATGATTATGTGAAAGTGAAGAACATGCATCTCAAGAAAAAGTTGTTGTTCAAAATTCTTATTGGTTGCTTAATTCCTCGAGAAGGAAGTTCGGATCAAATCTCATGGGATCATAAAATGTTTCTTTGGTATCTGTCTACTGATCAATGATTGAATCTACCAGGTTATATTTTTCATCATATATGTGAATCCATCAATGACTCTACTAAGAAGTTCAAAAGAACGGTTTCTTATGCAAGGCTACTTTCTGAACTATTCTATCAATGCAAGATGATTAACACATTGATGGAATTTGGAGCTACACAAGATTTGGATGATGCTTATGGAAGTGTGCTTTCTGCAATAGTATTAGCTCACATGAAGGAAATAAAGAAGAAGGATATTTTAATGATTCCTAATCCTATCAGAATCAGGAAAGATAAAAGAAGAGATTTTCTAGAAGATTATCCAGTGCTGACCAAGGAAGATAACTCTGATGTCATCAAGTTTCTTCTAGAAGAAGATAAGAGGGAATATGGTGTTACTATAACACGTGATCAACTTCCTGATAAGTATCCTGATGTTTATGGTCAAAGAGGAAGAACAAAAAGAAAGGAAATCACTTATGATAAAGATGAAGTAGATGAAGAATCAGATACTCCTATAATTGCCAAGAAGAAACCGCTATGAGATGTTCAAAAAGTAGTTCAGAAGGAGGAAGAAAGAATTGTTCAGAAATATGTGAAGAAGAAAGATCCATGTAATTCTAAAAAGGCTCTACAACTAAAGTTGAAGAACTCATTGAAACCACTGATATTTTTCCTACCAAGACTAGAGGACGAGGATTTGGCAGTAATCGAGATATGGATTGTACATGCCAAATATATTTGATGTCGAGTTGTGTAGTCGGATAAGAGTAAGCACGGACTAGACAATGGTAGCAGAAATATAGAGAGCTAGACAAGCATCATATACAACCCGGGCCGGTTAAGGAGCCCGACTCCCATCAGCCGAGCTCTTACAAGGCCGGGTACTATACCTCACCAACCCGGCATCGACGTCGGTCATGAGCTTAACAAGTGTCACTCTAACAATTATAACGGCGGCGGCGCATCAATGCAGACGTTATCCTGTCTTCAAATCAAGCATTCATGAAGAGAAGTTACAGCAATGATGGCCATACAACGTCAGAAGTCCAAGAGGCTTCTCTTAATGGCATCGCTTAAATGAAGGTGTAAGAAGGCTATAAAAGGGGCTCCCACATGAGGGTTAAGCAAGACACATTCATCTTGAGACAATATACATCACCTGTATAGCTCTCAAATCCCCAAAGATACTCATACAGTATAGACAACGTAGTTTCCTTTGCCCTAAAAGAGGAAACTAGCACTTTTGGTGATCTAACCATTTTTGGCTAGAACATTTGGTGCCCATCGTGGGGCCTAGGTAAAACTCTCCGAGGCCACACCTCACACTAACGACATATCTTCTGACGGAGATCCTCCAGACATGGCTCAACTACTAGCTCTGATGGAGACCATGTGACAATAGAATGAGACACTGCAAGACATCATACAAGTGCTGCAGCAGCAAATTCAAGCTGACGGAGATAGTGAGGAGGAGGTTCTCGAACCTCAACCTCTCTCTTAAGAGATTGGGGACGACTACGTCCCGTAAAAATTCAAAGCACCATCGTTAACCTCTTATGATGGGAAGACAGATCCTCAGGAGCATGTCATTTCCATTAACAATCAGATGACCATAGTTGCCCCTTCAGATTCACTGAAGTGCAAACTCATGGCTGGAACCTTTAAGGATGTATCTCTTAGATGGTACATGGGCCTTCCTCGGCTCTCCATCGTGAGCTACCAGGACTTAACTAAGAAGTTAGTACAACACTTCTCGACAAGCAAATGCCAGAAGGTGTCCACGACCATATTGTTCAGTGTCCGACAGAAGCAGTCAAAATCGCTACGTGAATACCTGGCTCAATTCAACGAGGAAACCCTCAAAGTATCTCATCCAAACCAGGAGCTGTTTGTGGGGGCTTTTCAGCATGGGTTACGAGCCGGGCAGTTCAATGAGTCGCTAGTTCAGAAGCCGGCTGTTAGCATGGACGAGATCACTACCCGGGCTGAATGTTACATCAAGGGAGAAGAAAATAACCAAGAGAAAAGAGCACGGGACACCAATGAAAAGACAAAGAGCAATGAAGAGGCGTCAAATAGGAGTAAAGAGCATCATCGGGGAGCTGTGCACTAGCGACATGCTCCCAGACCATACATACAGTCATATGAGGTGGAGAGGGACCTCACGCCACTAAATACAAGCAAGGGAGATATCCTTAAAGAAGTAACCTCATCGTCCCAAAAGAGGAAATGCAATCATGGGAAGGTAACCTGAGGCTTGGTGTAATTACCACCGTGTACAGGGACATCACACCGAGGACTGTCAGCAGTTGAAAAAGGAAATTGAAGCTCTAATCCAGAGGGGACACCTCTTGGCATACATGAAGGATTATCGACCACAAAGTAACAAAAGAAGTCCTTGATGAGATGATTAGGGACTAGAAAAGTCATCTCGGAAGAAGAGTTCAGATGCAGAAGAGGGTCACGAGACAAAGGCAGCTCGACACACCCTAAACACCATTTATGGGGGGTTTGCTGGTGGTAGAGAGACAAGTTCAGCTAGAAAGAGATATGCTAGAGCAGTTATGCATATCGACTAGAGATCCCCAGAGAAACCGGAAGGCAACATAGATGCTGCAACATTCTCCAAACAAGACGCCATAAGAATTTTAGCTCATGAAAATGATCCTATGGTTATCAAAGTACAAACAAGAAACTGGAGCGTGAAAAGGGTATTGATATATTTTGGAAGCTCAGTCGATGTATTGTATTGGGACGCTTTCAGAGGAATGGGGCTCAATGCGACCAAGTTATTACCATTCAAAGGAAGTCTGGTAGGATTCTCGGGAGAACAGGTTCAGGTGCTCGGACATCTAGCATTGCCGACTACCTTTGGAAACACGGCTAATGCGAAGACTGTCCGGGTAAGGTACTTGATAGTCAATGTCGCTTCACCCTATAACATTATTATAGGACGGCCATCATTCAATGCCTTGGAAGCTTCGCTTTCAACTTTATATTTGACCATGAAATTCCCACTCGAAGATGGTCGGGTTGGGATTGTCAAAGGCGACCAGGGGTTGGCGAGAAAGTGTTATAAAGATAGCTTGAAGTTGAAAAGAAAGGAACCTGCAGGAGAAGTCGATCCCAAGAATTCCCTTAAAGTCCACCTGGTCGATATAGACCCACGTGATGATTCAGTTGAAGACAACATAGTGCCCAACAAAGAAACAAAGCAAGTCCAGATTGGGGATCTACCATCCCATGATACACACATCGGAGTCAACCTATCCCTCGAAGAGGAGGAAGAAATCATCCAAGTGCTAAAGGACAACGTGGACCTTTTCGTATGGAAGTCTTCAGACATGCCAGGGATAGATCCCAATTTCATGTGCCATCACTTAGCGATCGATCCAGACATCAAGCCAGTTTCTCAAAGGAAAAGAAAGGGTGGCGACGAAAAGAGGAAGACAATTGCAGAAGAAGTCGAGAAGTTGTTACAGGCCGGGTTCATCAAGGAGATCAAGTATCCGACCTGGTTATCCAACGTAGTGATGGTAAAAAAGAAATCCGGAAAATGGCGAATGTGTGTGGACTTTATGGACTTCAACAAAGCATGTCCTAAAGATCCGTATCCATTGCCAAACATAGACCGAATGATAGATGCTACATCAGGTTTCTTTCTGCTCAGTTTCATGGATGCATGCTCCGGGTACAACCAGATCCGTATGAATCTAATAGACGCACCAAAAACTGCTTTCATGACCCATCAGAGTAATTACTATTACGAGGTCATGCCCTTTGGACTCAAAAATGCTGGGGCTACTTACCAGAGGCAAATGGATAAGGTGTTCGCTACTCAGATAGGTCGGAATCTGGAGGTATATGTAGATGACATGGTGATCAAGACAAGTGAAAACCGGTCACATGTGAAGGATCTAACTGAAACCTTTGCATCCATTAGAAGCTTCAACATGAGACTGAACCCGAACAAGTGTACTTTTGGAGTGCAAGTCGAGAAGTTCCTCGGATTCATGCTTACTAACCGGGGAATATAAACAAACCCGTACAAATGCCAGGATATAATAGATATGAGAAGTCCAACCACGAAAAAGGAGGTCCAACAGCTGACAGGGAGGTTAGCTGCATTGTCATGATTTTTATCATGTGCAAGAGACAAGTCAATACATTTCTTTGCAGCCATAAGGAAATCTAAGGAGTTTGAATGGACAGAGGCATGTGAAGAAGCTTTTCAAGAAGTAAAGTGTTTCATATCCTCACCTCCTATCCTAGTAAGGCTCAAAGAAAATACGCCTCTAGTTTTATACTTGTCGGTCATGGATAAAGCCCTGAGCTCGGTTTTAGTACAAGATGGAGAAGATGGAGAGCGACCCGTATACTTTATCAGCAAAGTTCTAAAAGAAGCAGAACTAAGGTACTAGAATATTGAACGTTTAGCGCTGGCAGTAGTCATCACAGCCCGGAAGCTGAGACATTATTTTCAAGGTCACCCCATCACAATAAAGACGAATTACCCGATCAAACAAATACTGAGAAAGCCCGACTTAGCAGGACGAATGGTCAAGTAGGCAATAGAGCTCTCCGAATATGACATCAACTTTGTACCTAGGACCAGTATTAAGTCACAGACATTGGTCGATTTTGTGGTCGAATTAAGTGCACCGGCAGGAGAAGAAATCTCAAACAGATGGATCCTTTATGTAAATGGATCTTCAAATCTCAAAGGAAGCGGAGCCGAAATCATTTTGGAAGGACCCAAAGATCTAACATTAGAATACTCTTTATGTTTCAATTTTTAGGTTAGTAATAACCAGGCAGAGTACGAAGCCTTGATTGCCGGAATGAAACTGGCAAGAGAAGTCGGAGTAACACACTTGTTGGTAAAAAATGACTCTCAGTTAGTGGTCGGATAGATGAAGAACTAGTACCAGACAAAGGATTCCACCCTGATAAAGTACCTTCAGAAAGCTTAAGGAAAATCCAAAGCGTTATCAGAAAATGAAGTCGTCCACATCCCAATGGAAGATAATGCCCGAGACGACCTCCTAGCCCGGCTAGCCAACTCAAAGAATTCAGGAATGAATAAGACCGTGATTCAAGAAGTTCTCAAAGCACCCAGTATTCAGTCATAAGAAGTATTAACCATAGAGAATGTCCAAAGGTGGATGAGACCCATTATTAGCTATTTGACTCAAGAAGTATTACCTGAAAATGTCAATGAAGCCCGGAAGATTCAAAGGATAGCTTCCTAGTACATCATAATCTCAGACACGCTGTACAAGATGGGCAGGTCAACACCTATGCTTAGATGTGTGTCAGAGTCTAAGATGGAGCTGGTAATTAAAGAGGTCCATGAAGCAGCTTGTGGAAGCCACATCGGTGGGAGAGCACTATCCAAAAAGATCCTAAGAGCCGGGTACTACTGGCCACATATGATGCGAAATTGCATCGAATACGTTAGCAAGTGTGAAAAGTGCCAAGTATTCTCTTCATTTAAACATTTACCAGCCGAGTTACTCTATCTGATTACATCCCCATGGTCGTTCTATCAGTGGGGAGCAGACATCCTAGGGCCATTTCCAGTTGCTTCAGGACAACTCAAGTTCCTAATTATTGTAGTTGATTATTTTACAAAGTGGGTGGAAGCCACAGTTGTTGCCCAGATCTCAGCCAAGAAGGTTCACAAATTTTATTGGAGGAACATCATATGTCGGATCGGTTTACCGAGAATCATAGTCTTGAACAATGGAGCCTAATTTACAAACACCTCCGTCGTAGTCTTTTGCAAGGATTATGGAATACATAACAGGTTCACATCAGTAGAACACCCATAAACCAATGGCCAAGCAGAAGCGGCTAACAAGGTTATCCTAGGTGGGATAAAAAAGAAGTTGGAGGAAGCAAAGGGAATGTGGGCCGAGTACCTACCAGAGATCTTGTGGTCGTACCACACTACACCACATTCCACCACTCAAGAGACATCTTTTAGGATGGTATATGGAGCTGATGCAATGATACCGGTGGAAATCAACACTCCGACTTGGAGGCGTGAACACTTTGATGAAATCACCAATGGAGAATTTGAACATCTCGGTTGACCAGATAAATGAAGTCGGAGAGACAGCACGGATCAGAGAAGCTGCTGCAAAACAGAGGTTGGCAAGAAGGTTTTACCTGAAAGTCCGGCAGAGGGAATTCCAAGAAGGCGACCTGGTCTTGAAGAAAATCACAGACCCAAAAAATAAGGGAAAGCTCTCCCCCAATTGGGAAGGCCCATTCAGGGTACTTCGAAAGCTAAACAACGGAGCATACAAGCTGGAAACATTAGAAGGAGTAGAAATGCCTAGGACATGGAATGTATCCAATCTTAGGCTGTATTTCAGCTAAATACTATGTAATTCAATGATATATAAAAGATCCAGGTTGCACTCTTTTCCCTTGCAAGGGCAAGGGTTTTTAATGAGGCACCTGGACTTAAAAAATTGTTATGTCTTGTTTATAGGTATTCGGCCGAAGATGATGAGTTATAACTCGGAAAACTCCTATAAACGTGTCGACTTGCTCTGCGTACATAGGTCGCCCATGAACGGGTTGATTAAACTCCTATAAATGTGTTTACTTGCTCCGCGTACATAGGTCATCCATGAACGGGTTGATTAAACTCCAATAAACGTGTCGACTTGCTCCGCGTACATAGGTCTCCCATGAACGGGTTGATTAAACTCCTATAAACGTGTCGACTTGCTTCACGTACATAGGTCTCCCATGAACGGGTTGATTAAACTCCTATAAATGTGTCGACTTGCTCCGCGTACAAAGGTCGCCCATGAACAGGTTGATTAAACTCCTATAAACATGTCGACTTACTCCGCATACATAGGTCGCCCATGAACGGGTTGATTAAACTCGTATAAACGTGTCGACTTGCTCCGTGTACATACATCGCCCATGAACTGGTTGATTAAACTCTTATAAACGTATCAACTTTTTCCGCATACATAGGTCGCCCATGAACAGGTTGATTAAACTCCTATAAACATGTCGACTTGCTCCGTGTACATAAGTCACCCAAGAACGGGTTAATTAAACTTCTATAAACGTGTTGCTGGCTACGCGTACATAGGTCGCCCACAGACGATCCGCGTACATGGGTTGAACAAACATGTCTACTAGCTCCGTGTGTCATACCCTAAATTTTGACCACAAGATTCCACATCATTGTGCAAATCATCACCACAATATGGAGGTATCTTCATACCTCATCAATCCTCTCAAAGACTGTTAAGCATTCACCTTAATCAAGAAGTAAGGGTTTTGAGCCCTCTCAGAGCAATCAGGCAAATAATCTATCAAGAATTACATCCATGAAGGATCAAGAGTTTTCCCACATCAAGAATCAACATAAGAATGGAACATTCCAAGCTGATCAAGCCTCAAGATCACCAGTGTCACCAAATTAGGGTTTTGGTTGACCAAGGCCTCCAGAGGGAAATTTTCATATGGGCATGAGTCAATACTTCAAAACATGATTCAATACGCTCAAAGGTACCTCATGGACCTAATCATAAGTTCAAAATAGCCTCAGGGGATGTATTCATCAAAAATCAGGAATTAGGGTTTCTTGACCTAATTCACCCCTAAGTTTACTTTTGGAGCAAGGCATGAGCCAAGACCTCAAGAAATGTTTTAGAGACCTCAAATGTCTTATATTTATCCTCTCACAAGTTTAAATTGACACAAAGAACTTGATTCATGAGCAATGCAAGGATTCAAATTCATCTAAACCATAAACTAGGGTTTTTGAGAAAAAGTCAACCATACCTTTGACTTTTGACCAAGACATGATCTCAAACCTTGGGAAATGATTCAAGACACTCTAAAACACCTATGGAATCCATCCATTAGTTTTGATTTAGCCCAAGGACTAGATTTCATAAAGGATCACAAAGTTTGAAATTCATCTGATAAAAAGTCATTTGTGCCCAAAACCAAGTTTGACTTTTGAGATTTTTTGACAAACATGACTTCTTCAAGTAAAAAAAATGTTAACTTATGGTTTGTATCATCATCCATCAATAAAAATCAAGAAAAGTGAGGTTACTTGCAAAAGGGGTAATCTTAAGAAACTTAAAATTTCACTGTTATGGAAAAAGGATGATTTTTACCCAACTTTGCAAGACCATAACTTATGATCCAAGCAGACATTTTCTTCCATCCAAAGCTCAAATGAAAGCTCTCATTACATACTACAAAAATGTCCTCCTGACTCATAGTCAAAAGATTCATGGATTTTGAGTTATAAAGCCATAAAGTTAGGGTTTCATGGGATTTCCATTTTGACACTTAGTGAAATTTTTAGACATAATTTGTTTTCATTTTTTCCAACTTTGAGGTCATTTTTCTCCATGACCCATAATGATCAAAGACCAAAGGTAAAAATCAAAGTTGAAGTATGATGTGCAAGCTTTCCAAAGAGTACAAGAACATCATCAAACTCCATTTGATCAATATGCCTTGCTGCAAGCTGTTTTGCAAAATCAGTTTGATCATTTACTTGCCATGCACGATTTTTTTGTCAAGTGTAATGATCAATACCACTCACATTCAATGCATAACAAATGAATCACAACAAGCTGCAAAGTTAGGCCAAAGAGTCAAGGGATATTTAAAGTGGAATGATGGGTTTTGTCACCTTATGCCTTGAATTCAAATGGAATTTATGTCCAATAGTGCACATTCAACAAAAGGACTCTTTTCAGTCAAGATGATCACATAAACAACAATAAAAGCATTTGAGGAATGTGGATTGAGTCAAAAGATGAGATAGCCATGTGGAGGGCTATGGTACCTTGTGTGAGGGGCAATGATACATCCTGCCAAAACTTTTAAATCCAAGCCAATCTTCAAGATATCACTATTCAGCCAAGACAAACCCATTCTCCTATAAATAAAAGACATTTTTGATGTTTTAAGACACCAAAATAACCACAATGCTTGTTTTCTCACAAATCCTCCTTCTTACAAAATTCAAAGTTCTCAAAGAGTGAAAACTTGGAATTCTCAAACCAGTCCAATTTCACTCAAACCAAGCATCCAAACAGTTCACATAAGCATCATAGAAGTGATCCATAACCTCAAAACAATTCTGTAACATCAGAATCACCAAGTCACTATCCTTTTGCTCAAATTTTCTTCAAAGTTGCAGATAGGGTCGAGCCAAGTGATCCATAGGTTTTCAATCCATTATAATCATTGGAACACCATACTTAGGGGTCAAGGAAGCTGTCCAAATCATCATCTTGCATCTGTAACACCTACATTGTAGAATTTGATTCTCACTTGCAAGGTAAGCTTCCTCAAATCTGAACTCTATGATTCATGCATCATAAATGTGTTTTCAAGTTACAACCATGTTTCTGCACTTATGTAGAGTGTTTCCCCTCAATTAATTACTTTGTATCTATTGTGTATGGAGTTTCATAGTGTTCTTGCAAAAATTAGGGTTCATCTGTTCTTCATATGATTTCTCACTCTACACTTAAAAGAAATGCAATTAATTGGTATCATTGAAATCCTTGTTAAAAAACGAGCAACTTTCATGTTTACAAAAGTCAATTTCATTGTGTATTCAGTGAGATAGGGGACTTTTTGCAAATCTGAAAATGGAGGGTGACACGAGGAAGAAGATGATGTTCTTCGCGCCCTTTTTAAAATTTTTGAATTTTTAATTATTTTGATTATTTTTCAATTAATTTCAAAAATTCACATCTCTCTCATTTTTAATCTTTTTCAAATGATTTTTTAAACATAAATCATTTATACATTTTAATATTTAATTCCACAATAAAATCAAAAAAATATTTTATATTTGATATATTTTTGAATTTTTCAAAGAATTTATTTTTAATTGTTTTAAACATTTTTAAATAAAATCTTTCTCTTGATTTTTCAAAATCAATTGAATTTCAAATCTTCTTGTGAATTAAAACATCCATTTTCAAACATTTTTCAAAGTTCACAACATGTTTATTGAATATATTTTATATTTTATATCATTTTTATTTAATTTTTCTTTAAAAAATGTATTGTAAATAAAATTAGGGGTTTTCCTTGATTTTTAAATCTTTCAAAACTTCATTTGAAACACTTGGGCCTCTATTAGAGTGTAAGACCCAACCCCTTTTTTAAATAAATAATTTTGGACCTCTGTCATAGTATAAGTCTCGATACGATTTTCAAAAATAACGGTGTGTCTACTGTTTTTTTCATCTGGGCCTCTCCTTGAGTATAAGCCCCACTTTCTTCTTTTCAAACACATTTTGTGCCTCTAATAGAGTGTAAGACCCAAAACCCTTTGTACATAAATAAATTTTGGGCCTCTGCCATAGTATAAGTCCCTCAACGTCTTTCGGTATCGTAGTTCGATCACTGTTTTCATATAAGTCATCTGGGCATCTCCTTGAGTATAAGCCCCAACCTTTTGTTCATAAACTTTGTTTTAAACAATAAACAACTTCCATGGGCATCTCCCTGAGTTGTAAGCCCCATAACTCTATTTTCAAAATCATCTGTCTATTTTAAACTGATACTAGGAGGAGCATTATTCGCGGTGAAACTGCTCTTAGACCACTTGGGCCTCTCTTTGAGTTATAAGCCCCAAACATTCTTTTCAAATAACGACACATTTCTCTCTTAAATAAAATTCAAGTTCAAAGTTTTTTCCAAACTTTCTTCAATTTCTTTAAACCCTAATCTTACAGTTGTAGTTAATACAACCAATCACAATACACATGGGCCTCTTTTCAAAGTGTAAGACCCAACATCTTTTCAATTCAATGCATACTTGTTTATATACCTGTTAATTCACTTATCTATATATACTTGTGGATATCTGTCTAGAGTTTCCCCAGCAGTTAGGTCTAAACTTAGGTCAAACCAAAGGTTACTTCTAACTTAGTCATTAACTAGTTCCCACATAGGAAACTTCCCTCAATACAGTCTGCCTCCTCTTGGGCTTTTTATTCCCGGTGAAACTTTTCTCAAGACTGTCAAAACTTAGAAACACACACACACACACACACACACACACACACATATATATATATATATATATAAGAAATTCATTTCTCCAGAGAGGATTAATTCCCAGTGAAACCTCTTTTGAATTTCTTCAAACCTTATAACTGTTCAACAAAGAAAGGATTATTCCCGGTGAAACCTTTCTTGAACTTTTTTTAGGCTTGGACCAACAGGCTTCTTAAAAGTTCCCCAGCCTCCTCTTGGGCTTAGTACAAGGACCACCAGGCTTCTTAAAAGTTCCCCAGCCTCCTCTTGGGCTTAGTGCATGGACCCAAAGGCTTCCTAAAAGCATATGATAGAATTCAGTCATCTCTACTAGTTCAATCCTCAGGAAAGTCAAACCTCTATAACACCCAATCATTCAAGGGTTGATCTTTATCCCTTAAACCAACAGCCTCCTCTTGGACATCATACAAAGATCCCTCTCCAACCAGAGTCTACCTCTTCATTCAAGTAGACTTGGAAAGTCTCACCCTCATAGTCTCCTCTTGGACTTAACACAAGGACCCACAGGTTTCCTAAAAGCATAGGATATATCCTAATCATTTTACCAATACACCAATCCCCAGGAGAGTTAAAACTTCTAAGGTTTTCAAACTCACCTCTAAACCCTCTGACCCCCGAAAAGGCTTAACTTTCACCTTAAAAATCCCCAGCCAGGGTCAATTTACCATCAAAAAATCCTCAAAAGAATCAGAGCCTCATGGCATCTGGTAAATCAACTCTTCTCAAATCAACGGCAAGAGTTAGTTTCCCTTTGGATTCCCCAATACAATTTAGACCCTCTTTTGGATTTCAATAATCCTCAGCAAGAGTCAGCCTCCTCTTAGGCTTTATATAATGATTTTCCCATACAACCTCAATCTTGGGCTTTGTGTAAGACAAATATAACACTCCCAAGAGGAGTCATTTTCTTTTAGCTTCAACCTTGGGCTTTGTACAAGGCACACAAAAACCACATCCCCTCAGATGAGACCACGAGTCCTCTCTGTAGGAAGATACCTATTCTATACATCACATATCAAAACAAACAATCAAAACCTTTTTCCAGATAATTGTTGTAAGTGACACACATGTTGATTCAAAAATCCAAGCTGGAGTCCTTCCCTTATCCTGGATAAAACCCTTCTTTCATCTAACATCTATAAGTGGCAAGCCTCTGGATTCCACACATCCAAGCCAATGTCCCTCTCTTAGCATGAAATATTCATAAAGGAAAAAAAGCCATTTCTCTTAAAGATGGCTAGTTTATACCTGAGTGAATCGCACACTCAAAGATACAACAGAGTCGCCATCGAACTTTATTTAGCCCAAAGGACAGGGAAAATATCGATAAAACCCAAGGGGAAGAGAAACGGGAATGGGGGTCGGTTATGCGAAAGGAAGGTACTAGCACCTAACGCATCTATCGTACTCGACGGGAACCATTTCACTTGCTTCTAGGCTTGGATGGGTTATCTATCTAAAGGCTTCTAGCTAAAAGAAGAGGAGAGAGAAGAGAGAAAATAGAAAAAAAAAGAAAAAAAGTGCTCGTGGAGGATTAGGGCCCTCGTGCCTACGTATCCTCATAGTGCAATGAGGAAATCAGAGCTCCGTAGTTCATGGAACCAAGGAAAAGGAAGGAAAGGAAGAAGGTGGAAGGGTGGAAGTGTGCTCGCCAAGATCATCGCGATCTCGTGCCTACGTATCTGACATTCGAGTGAATGCAGAATCAGAGCTTCCGTAGTTCGTGGAACTAAGACGAAAATGGAAAGAAAAGAGAGAGGTGGTGTCAAAACCAAGAGCGAAAGAGAATAAAAGGATCCGCTGGGGATAACAAAAAGGATTAGTGTCGAAACCAAGAAAGAAGAAATGAAGAAAAAGGATAAAAGAGACTCCACTGGGGAGGTAAGAGAACAAAGTGACAGTACTGGGGATCAGAGGGTAGTGACCCTACTGGGGAACAAAAGAATAAAGATTCGGTATATTAACTGATTAGCAGTGGTTAACCGGAGAGGAAAAGAGATAAAACTCTGATAGGGAAAAGGGAACGCTACTGGGGAAAACTCGAGCAGAAAGGGTGACCGTACTGGGGAAAAGCGAAAGGAATGGTGTACAAACCAAGAGAAATAGTATTCGGTATGTTAACTATCTGGAAGTGATTAACCAAAGAAGAAAAAGAGATAACAACTCTGGAGGGGATAAAAAGGCTTGCTGTCAACAGACAGGCTGCGATGAACCAAAAAGAAGAGTGTACTGAACCAAGAGAAGGTGTTTGACTCTAAAAGGGTTTCAGTATATTAACTGATAAACAGTCATTAACCGAGGAAATGGAAGATTGAAACTTTGTGGGGAGAAAGGTTTTAACAGATAGACTGTGATCAACCAAAAGACCGGGTGTAGAACCAAGCGAAGGTTGTGACCCAAAGGGGATGTTGATACTGACTGAGCAAGCAGTACTTGATCAACAAAAGGGGCATTGAACCAAAAGAGGTTGCTAACCGCTGAAGAATCGGTGTTAACAGAGAAACTGTGATTAACCAAAAAGAAACGAGTGATTAACCAAAAGAAGGTGATTAACTCGAAAGAGGTTCAGTGTTTTAACATGCTGGTTGTGGTTAACTAAATGAATGGGTGATTAACCAAGAGAAGGTGATTAACCCTAGAGACTCGGTGTATTAACAGGTAAACTATGGTTAATTGAGAAGACGTGTAAATTGGTGTTTTAACTGACAGGCAGTGATTAACCAATCAAAGGAAGAAGAACCGAGAGAAGGTTGAGAACTCCGGGGGATACGGATTTAACAGAAAAACTGTGATTAACCGAAGAAAGGGGTTGAGACTTTTCAGGGGAATCAAAAGGCGATGATTGACCACGAGAAAAGAAAGTAGGGTATTGAAACCAAGAGAGTTTGCTAACCCAAAAACAATGATCTTAACCAAGAATATGGTGACTGACCAAAAGAGATTGCAAGAGATATGAGTGATCAAGGATCGACTCTACTGGGGAAAGAGATATGCTACCGCCTGGAGATAGAGGTGACTATGCCAGGCACAAGGTCATTCGTCCCCTACCTGAAGTAGTCAGAATGAGAGTAGGAATTCTCCCTTCTTATTCCTTCTCTAACACACAGGGTGTAGCGCGGAAGTTGAAACAGGCAGCGTAACAGCTCCAAGTTGTACAGTGCTCCAGTGTCGTGCGGCGCGCGAATTTCTGACTCACCAGGGGAGAAAGGAAAAGCTCTAAAGGAAGCCCAAAGAGAAGCTCAAGGGGAGAGATCAACTAATCGAAATGAAGTTTCAATTAATTAATCAAAGGGAATTGATATGCTAACAATTTTCCAAAGAGAATGAAAAATCATTAAAGCAAAAGGTGTTAATTATTGATTGTACAAGATTAAGCTTATTCTTTTGAGAATAAACCTAATGCAAAACAATGAGAGAAAGGGAAAAACAGTACCAAAAGATACTTAAAATGCAACACAAAATCATGTTATTGTGATCAAAGAAAGTGCAAGAAAGATCATGTTCACACAATGCCAAGAATGTGATTAAATTGAATAATCGAAATCGTGCATCGAAAGTTCATGAATATGCTTCAAACAGAAGTTAAATGACACTTAAAACATCCATAAAAATCAAGTATATCAATCCATTGAAGTTAGAAGGAGAAAGCATGGCAAATACACTTGAAAAAGCATGAAAATGGAACTCTGGTTCAGTGTTAATTGTTGTACCCCAAATTTTACCCTCAGATTTTGATCGTTTACATATCATTCTAAGTCGGTCTCTGTTTTCTTATTTTTAGTTCAAAATTGTTAGTCATGCATTTTAGACATTTTTCATAATTTCATGCCATTTCCTTTTTTATTTTAGATTATTTAAATTAATTTAACTTATTTTTCATTTAGTTTATTTTTATATAGTTTAATTTCTAACTTAATATAATTTTAATTTTAGGTGGGCTTTTATTTTTATCTTAGTATTAGTTTTAATTATTTTAATTTTAATTAATTTAAATTTGGGTTTTAATTTTAATTCTTAATCTAGCTTAGCCCAATTAGTTTCATTAATTATTTTCTTTAGGTTAAAATCATTTAAAATATATTTAGAGTTCAATTTCTTTAGCTTATAGTATAATATAACAAATTCAAAAAACACAAAATAGAAAAAGACAAAAAAATCCATGTCTGGCTTTTCAACTTGTACAACAAGCATCCTATGTCATTTTACAAACAAGATAACAATATCAAGCCGTACAAACCTCCATGCCAATTCGTACCACCTCCTATAACTTCCAGCCTGTTACCATCAGAGCCAAACACAAGATCCAAGTACCTTACACCAAAGTTGCAAATTCTGCAACACACCCGTTATCATAGACAAAACAATTTCACCCAAAACGTGAAGACCCTGCAAAACCTGAATCCTGCACATACTACCTACACAAACCATACACCAAGCTTTGACCAAAACCAAGCCAAAAGCTCCCTGCTTTAAGCAACAACAACCCTTCAATGACACTCATAAGACTCTGAAACAAAATTCTGAACCAAAGACTACAACCTGCAAAATGAAAAGGACCAATCAACAGAGAAAGTTTCAATTTGTTTTAAAAGAGAGAAGCTAGAGGAAATGGGAGAAAGGAGGGTAAAAATTGAAAATAGAGGAACTTGTGAGAACCTTACCTTCCATATTGTTCTCTGGAGAGCCTCTCATATCTTCTACAAACCAGAACCCTCAACCCATTCCATATCAGACCTCTAAAAACAAACCTTTGAAAACTTCATCTTCTACTTTTTTTCTAACTCCACCCCTCATTATCACAGACACATTCGCAAACACTCAAACCTGCAAATGAACCAGCCACCATCGATGAACCTCACACTGCATCCCTATTTCTTCGACACAAAAAAACCTTAAATCACCAACATCATCCTTAACAGAGTTCACCTTCAGACTCATATTCCTCCCTCTCCATTATTAAAACTCTGAACTCAATAACAAAACAACAGCAAAACAGAGTTCACCTTAACAACATCAAACCTCAACATTCCGTAAACCAATCTTTCTCCCATTTTTTCAATCCTAACAACACGAAACCTTCCCGCCCCAAAACCAGTTCAGAAACATCATTAAGAATAGAACACACACGGTTTTCACAGAGCAAAAACATTAACCAAACCAACTTCAATAAAACAGAGCACCATCAAACCTTCCCCTCTCCATCCAACAACATCAAACCACAGCCAAATTATTAAAGAAGAAGAGCACTCTCGAAATCGAGGTGTAACTGGGAGCATACCTCTGGTAAAACTCGTTTTCCTTCTCATTTTGCTTGCACCTTGGATATTATTTGCCTTTTACTGTCATCATGTGCACCTTTTTTTTTCATTACGCATTTCCATTAGAATAAGGTGGTTCTGAAATCGCGCACTTACAGAAAGCTGTGGCTCGTTTGAGATTGCAATTGAGGGTGAGGAGAGGTCGTGAGAAGGAACTTGTGTTAAAGCGGGTCGAAAGATAAAGATGGGACGAGTTGAGAGAGCCGTGACGGAAGAATATCGGAGCCCCTTTCTATAAGTTGAGCGAAAGTGTCGCGATTGAGAGAGTGCGGGTGAGGGATTGAACAAGGCGGAGCTCTCCTGTCTCCGTTGAGGCCGCGTGCGAAAAGAAAAAAGATGAGCAGGCCATGACTTACGAGATAGAAATTGAGAGTGAAAGTGTGTTGCTGAAAGTGAAGTTGCTATGTTCTTAGCTGCGGGTGAATAGAATGAGGAATTAGGGTCTCATACCCTTTTCTTTTTGACAGCCAAACCGGGTTCAGTTTGAAGGATCCGACCCGGTCTTCCTTTCGATGTGCCCTATTGGGCTTCTCTTTTTCTCTTGCCATTTCAGCCCCCCACCAGCCCGTGTGATACCTTTTTTTATTACTTTTTTTAGTTAATCATTTTGGTTAGAGTTTAATTGGACTTTAATAAAAAATTAGTTAATTAATTTATTTAATTAGAATTTTTTATAGGTTTTTAATTTTAAACTAGTTTTTAGAATTAGCTATTGGTAGTAGAATTTATTTAAAATAGGTTTTTAATTAGATATTAATCTTTTAGATTTTTGGTTTGTTTAAGACTTTATTTTCTAATTTAATCTTGCCGATATATTTTGAGTTTATTCCTAATATTCATTTTTCATTTAACCATCATTGCATTTACTGTATATATTGCTATTCATTTTACTCCTGGTACCCGGAGTTTTCCTCTTTGTCCCTCTGTCTACTTCATTCCAAAGGAAAGAACTCCCGTTGACTGCCATGTCATTTATGATAACCTTGTCCATCATTCCCTTATCTCACGTCGCCGCACTCCACGTAGGTGTCTTGCTGTCAGACCCTACTTTCTTGTGGACACTTCTCCCCAGTTTTACCTAGCCTTAGGTTTGGAGTCGCCGCACTCCACGTAGGTGTCTTGCTGTCAGACCCTACTTTCCCTTGGAACCTTGACCAAAGTCAAGAGTTCCTCACCCCCATTGAGGGGAACTACGGACGCTCTGATTTCTCAAGTCCATCTTGAGAATCCGTAGGCATAGGATTGCGAGATCCTAGCGAGCCACCTTTTCTTTTTTCCACCTTTCTACTTTTCACCCTTTTACCTCGTAGTAAGGGGAACTACGAATGCTCTGATTGCATTCCCGTCAGGATACGTAGGCACGAGATGCGATGTCTTGGCGAGCATACTTAGTGTGTATACCATAGGTCTTTACCTTAACACAGTTTTCTTTAGCAAGCAAACATAACATAACACAAATACTAACAAGAGGTTCCTGTAGAGTACTACAGATACTTAGGATGCTAACACCTTCCCTAGGTATAACCAACCCACGAACCTTAGATCTCTAGCTGTGTTCCTACATAGCGCACTTAGGGTTTTTCGATCTTTACCCTTTCCTTTGGATAAATCAAAGCTCGGTGGTGAACTTCATGGTTTGATTCAAGTTAATTAATAGCTTGACATCTGATTCTCACCGCAACAGAAATGGCGACTTCGCTGGGGACATCCCCAAAGAGGGTTAAGCCCACCTTGTTTGCATTTGTGTTATTTATATGTTTGCTTGCTTGTACATTTGTATATTTATATCTGTATATATATACCTGTCTGTGCTTGGGTTTTCTATATGCAGGGTGGTTACTTTGAGTGGTGAGGATATGTCCTAACCCAGACTTGAGCACACTTATGATAGGACGATGGTATATTCAAGGAGACTTTGAGGGAGTCGATTCCCGAAAAAGTTGAATTGAGACACCATCACTCAGTTGAGGCCCTCTTGAGAGTTTAGTCATGTTGAACGAGTCTATTCGTGAAAACGTTACTACTCTCGACCTAGGTGCCCCTGAAACTGATGACCATTAGTTACCTTTAACCCCACTTGGCCTTTTAGGATGTAGTACGATGACTATGAGGGAGTCTATTCCCAAAATGGTTGATACGCGATACTACACTCAGACGAGACTCTCTTGAGAATATTATTGACTACCGAGTCATTCAGGAAATCGATAATATCCGAAAGATGGGTTTTTAACTCTAGGAACTTCTTTAAACCCTGTTCTACGGATACAATAACCCTAGTACACACCCTGTGGTTGGTTCTTTACCCAAACTCCATCCTGTGATCTCGAACCCTTGATCCTGTTGCATGTGTTTTGCATCCTGTTTGCATCGCATTGCATATCATTTACATCTTTGCATGATTCATTGCATGCGTCTGTTTGTCCAGCTTCTCATCTCCAGCTGTCTCCATCTTTTAGTGTCACCTGTGAGTCGTCAAGCTGATTCCTCGACACTGATACCGGACTAGAGCTAACTTCAGACGCAAGATGTCAGAGCAAGAGGCACACACCGCTGAGGTTCGAATGGAAATCGATGACCTTAAGTCAAGCATGACCAAACTCACTGAGGTGCTCCAAGTTTTGATTGCTAGGGGAGAGCCACCCCAAAGGACCGTCATCGAGGAAGTTTCAAGTGTTGATCCTCCACCTGTTCAGATGCCACCTTCAACTTGGCCCGAGTTTGGTTTGCTACGCAACTACTCTCCACCAATTGCATCTACTGCTATGGTTGTTCAGACTGCTATACCTGTTTTTCAAGCTCCTGTTTTTGCTGAGCCTAGACATGTGGTCCTTGCTGTTCCATAGACTGTTCGAGCTTCTTTTGAAAATCCTCTCTATGAGTACAATGCTGCCAGTGCTCATGGTGAAGACCATGAAGACTTTGTTGAACCCGAAGTTATCCGAGAACAGTTTCAGACCTTAGACAAAAGACTCAAAGCTGTTGAGGGTAATGACTTCTTCAATGTGGATGCGGACAACATGTGCTTAGTATCTGACCCTGTTATGCCTGCTAAGTTCAAAACTCCAGAATTTGTGAAGTACAAGGGCCACACTTGTCCAAGGGCTCATTTGATCATGTATTGTCGCTAGATGGCTGCTTATACCAAAAATCAGAAGCTACTTATCCACTGTTTTCAGGATAGCTAGAGTGGAGCATCACTCAAATGGTATATGGGTCTCAAGCAAAACTCCATTCACTGCTTCCAAGATATTGTAAATGCCTTCATGAAGCAGTATAAGTATAACCTTGACATGGCTCCTGATCGCCGCCAGCTGCAAAACATGACCCAACATGAGAAAGAATCTTTTAAGGAGTATGCTCAGTGCTGGAGAGAATTGGCTTCCCAAGTTGAACCTCCTTTGGCTGAGAAAGAGTTGACTGGAATGTTCATGGATACCTTGTCCCCATTCTATTGGGAGAATATGATTGGAAGTGTTTCCTCCAATTTCACTGATTTGGTTACTATTGGGCAAAGGCTCGAGGAAGATCTTAAGAATGGAAAAGTGTCCAAGGCTGCTGAATCTTCTAATGCTGTGAAGAAATCCTATGGAAACTTTTAGAAGAAGAGGGAATATCAGACTAATGCTATCATAGTTGAAACAAGAAGGCCTCGTCCCCAACCTCAGTATACTATTCACCCTGTTATTGCTGCTGTTACTCCTGTGGTTACTGCTCCACGACCAGCTCAAGCTCCTCAACGTCCAGCTGTTGGACAGAATCAGTACCGTAATAGGAATCAATTTGATCCTATTCTAATGAAGTACACTGAACTGTATCCTGGTCTGGTTAAGCAAGGTTTGATTACCACAAGGACTTTACCTCTTCCAAATCCTCTTCCAGCTAGATTCAGATCCGATCTCCACTATGCATTCCATGAAGGTGCCGCAAGCCACGACTTGGAAAATTGCTATGCATTAAAGGCTAGAGTGCATGATTTGATTAAGACTGGAATTCTTAACTTTCGTGACAATCCCAATGTTTAGAACAACCCTCTGTTAGGGCATGCCAAGTGAAGCTTCAGTCGACTTCAGCAGATTATCCTCCTTAAAGCCAGTGTTTCAGACAGGACAGCTCATCCTTGTGTTGATTAGTCACTAGGCCTTTGTTTCTTGTTGTTTACATTTTCTTTATTTTGTAATAGCTGTTTTCTTTCAACTATGTTCGTACTTTCACAATTAATGAAATGAGCATTTGCAACTTTTTGATTCTATTCATTTGTGTTTGCTATTTATTTCTTAATGCTTTCTCTTTCAAGAAAAATAAAAAAAATTCTCTTGTCCACTTTCTTTTTTATTGTGCAAAGATTGGAGGGAGGATGATGAAAACGTCATACCCAAATTGTTGTTAGTATGCTTTCAAATCAAGACTTTGCTGACGATGTAAGGCATTGTTTCAACTCCCAAACACTCGAGAAATAAGGAAGTTACTCCCCCGTCAACCCCTTTGAGCCTAGGAGTAGAAGTTTCTTCCTTTACAAAACATGCAATCTTAACCTTGGGATGGGTAGTTCTTAGTTAACTTGATTGTGCAAGAGTTTCATGCAAGACACCTTTCAACAAAAGGTTGCATTCACAGTTTTCCTTCGCACACAGCAAGCAAGTGTCGAAGATGTCTTTCAAAGTCAAACGCCAATGATGGTTCACTGTAATAATTAAGCCAGACATTCACAACCTTTCAACTCTTCCAAATTTAATGAATAAATGTAGTATAAGTTGTTCCCAAAGTGATAAATGAAGAAGGGTCATTAAGGAATCCTTACTCAAAGAATGAGCCGAGTCCCTTTCGAGGAAAAAGCTAAGAAAGGTGTGAAGCTCATGACCTTACCTTATACAAAGAAAAGAAAGAACAAGCTTGTATGACAACCAAAAGTTGTAAGGAAACAGTGATCGCCATCTCAAGTCCATTGAATTTTGAACCATCATCATTACTATCATCAGTGCAATTCCAAACCTATGGGAATTTGAGTGCATAGTTTGAGTTAACTGAGCATAGGACTGGAGTTCATCACGTAGATTGGGTGGGTACAAATAAACTTTGAGCCTTTATCCTTTGTTTCTTAAACCGTGAACCAGGCCACATTACAATCCTCAAAAGACCTAACTGAAGAAAGGTTATTTTGAAAGCATACTACAACAAGGTTGCGTAAACTGACTCCAAAAGATCTTTCCGGATCATCTGTTTTGGCATCACACCTTTTGCTTAAACTTTTCACTTTAATGTCTTGAACCACCGTGTTCTGACTAATGACTCATATACTTTGCCTCTTTCAAAAATGATTGATTTCAAAAGTTGCATGAACTCTGCGTTTACTATGTTTGTATGAACATTTTTGTTTGTAAACTGGCTTTCCTCTCAAGGAATTTTCAAACAATTAAGAAACTTGGTTGGTGATCCAATCAGGGGCAAGTTCCTTCCATATCCTGTTGAGAATCAGTTCAAGATTTGTGGTATAATGACGACTTCTCAGAATTGGTTTATCCAGAAGACCTTTCAAGACTCAGACTGGTGCAAGTTTTTCAAGTGTACCATCAAAACAGTCATTTCAGAATCAATCAAGTAGAAGCAATGATCAGCTCATCTACAACAGTCAGCTAATCTGGGGCAAGTTACTTGAAGAATCCCCAAGCAGCTCTTCATCCTATCTACAAGGATCATTACTTGATACAGTTTACCAGTGTGGCAAAGATTTGTTCAGTAGTAGCATCTCTAGTTCCCATGCAGAATGGCAGTGATCTCTGTGTTGAGGAATCAGTCTTCCAGTCCTGTCCTTCTCACGAAAAGAGTCAAGCTGTGTCGTCAGCATATGCATTTGTATTTGATCATATATCACCTGCATAATTGATACCATATGCATAGCATGAGTGTTTCATCCTCATTTGTATTTCTCTCGAGGTCGTGTTGTTATCCACGTCTTACATTGTGGTCAAAGTCCAACTTACGTGGCACCTACCAAATAGATATTGTCGTGTCTATCTGACGTTCTTCCAAATATGACCTTTCTTATCCGATTGTTTTTCCGGATATGTTTGTTCCTCTTTTGTATCCAATGCCGTTCTTGGATGTCGTTTATTTGTCTTTGTCTGATGTTTTACCAGATTGAGTCCTTTGTTCTGATATTTTTTCAGAACCTATATGATGTTTTTCCAGATAGTCCTTTGTAATTCTGATGTTTTTCCAGAATTTCATTTCTTTTACCATCTGATGTTTTACCCAGATTGAGTTTTTTGTTCTGATGTTCTTCCAGAACTTATCTGATGTTTTTCCAGATATTTCGCTTTGTTATTCTAATGCTTTTACGGAATGACATTGCTTTTTACCATCTGATGCTTTTCCGGATGTGTCTCTCTTTCTGATGTTTTTCCAGATCGAGTCTTTTATTCTGATGTTCTTCCATAACTTATCTGATGTTTTTCCAGATATTTCGCTTTGTTATTCTGATGCTTTTCCGGAACGACATTGCTTTTTATCATCTGATGCTTTTCCGGACGTGTCTCTCTTTCTGATGTTTTTCCAGATTGAGTCTTTTGTTCTGATGCTTTTCCAGAACCTATCTGATGTTTTTCCAGATATTTCGCTTTGTTTATTCTGACGCTTTTCCGGAATGACATTGCTTTTTTTTCATCTAATGCTTTTCCGGATGTGTCTCTCTTTCTGATGTTTTTCCAGATTAAGTCTTTTGTTCTGATGTTTTTCCAGAACATATCTGATGTTTTTCCTGATATTTCGCTTTGTTTATTCTGACGCTTTTCCGAAATGACATTGTTTTTTTCATCTGATGCGTTTCCGGATGTGTCTCTCTTTCTGATGTTTTTCCAGATTAAGTCTTTTGTTCTGATGTTTTTCCAGAACATATCTTATGTTTTTCCAGATATTTCACTTTGTTTATTCTGATGCTTTTCCAGAATGATATTGCTTTTTTACCATCTGATGCTCTTCCGGATGTGTCTCTCTTTCTGATGTTTTTCCAGATTGAGCCTTTTGTTCTGATGTTCTTCCAGAACATATCTGATGTTTTTCCAAATATTCGCTTTGTTTATTCTGATGCTTTTCTAGAATGATATTGCTTTATCCATCTGATGCTCTTCCGGACATGCCGTTCTCTTTCTGATGTTCTTCCAGATTGAGTATTTTGCTCCTGATGTTTTTCCAGAGCATTTTTTGTGTCTATCTGATGCTTTTCCGGATATGTCTTCAAAACCCTTTTCCCGTACGTTTAATGCTCTTCTAAATGTTTCAGATGTATTTTTAGAATCTTTGTCTTCATTTAATGCTCTTCTAGATGTCCTCAATTTGTTTCTGACTTTGGTTAACGGCTGTTGAATGTTTTCAAGTCTATTTCCATTCTCCATCCAATGCTTTCCTGGATGTGTACCGGAGTTTATTCGATGATATGCTTCACGGAGTTCATTCAATGCTCTTCTGAATGTCTCTGTTGTCGGTTTGTTTCCCAGAGTTTACTCGATGCTTTTCTGAATACCTCTGATGTTTGCTTGTGTCATGTATTTCCCAGTTTTTCTCCTCGCCTCATTCAATGATCTTCTGAATGTCGTGACTCTTTTCCATCCAATTCCATTCATGGATGGTGACTTTTGATTCCCCAGTGGAGACCGTTTTTCCGGTGCTAATTCCATTGAGGATCCTGTGTTATCTTTTCTTCTAAAGTGTCAGCCAGTCACGCTTGAACCAGTTATTCTATCACTTTAAGTTTCCCCAGTTTTGTTTCAGCTTCCCCAGTGTTGTTGTCATCCTCAGTCAGTGATTGTTCATTGTGTGGACTTTGTCCCTGTCTGTTTTCGTTTTTGTCTGCATTTTGCATTTACCTTTCTATCATTTTCACCATATTAGGAATTCATGGCATGTCAGCATTTGCATGACTGTTGCTTGTCGTTAGCATCTGCATTCCATCTAAGGGCAAAATTTCCGGTTTGCTATATTTAAATACCTATCACCTTGATGTCCCGAGGATCTCCATCCCTCGTGCCATCCAGTAAAGCTATTCAAATAGGGGCAACTGTTGTACCCCAAATTTTACCCTCAGATTCTGATCGTTTACATATCATTCTAAGTCGGTCTCTGTTTTCGCATTTTTAGTTAAACATTGTTAGTCATGCATTTTAGCCATTTTTCATAATTTCATGCCATTTCCTTTTTTATTTTAGATTATTTAAATTAATTTAACTTATTTTCCATTTAGTTTATTTTTATATAGTTTAATTTCTAACTTAATATAATTTTAATTTTAGGTGGGCTTTTATTTTTATCTTAGTATTAGTTTTAATTATTTTAATTTTAACTAATTTAAATTTGGGTTTTAATTTTTATTCTTAATCTAGCTTAGCCCAATTAGTTTCATTAATTGTTTTCTTTAGGTTAAAATCATTTAAAATATATTTAGAGTCCAATTTCTTTAGCTTATAGTATAATATAACAAATTCTAAAAACACAAAATAGCAAAAGACAAAAAAATCCATGTCTGACTTTTCAACTTGTACAACAAGCATCCCATGTCATTTTACAAACAAGACAACAATATCAAACCGTACAAACCTCCATGCCAATTCGTACCACCTCCTATAACTTCCAGCCTATTGCCATAAGAGCCAAACACAAGACCCAAGTACCTTACACCAAAGTTGCAAATTCTGCAACACACCATTTATCACAGACAAAACAATTTCACCAAAAACGTGAAGACCCTGCAAAACCTGAATCCTGCACATACTACCTACACAAACCATACACCAAGCTTTGACCAAAACCAAGCCAAAAGCTCCCTGCTTTAAGCAACAACAACCCTTCAATGACACTCATAAGACTCTGAAACAAAATTCTGAACCAAAGACTACAGCCTGCAAAATGAAAAGGACCAATCAACAGAGAAAGTTTCAATTTGTTTTAAAAGAGAGAAGCTAGAGGAAATGGGAGAAAGGAGGGGAAAAATTGAAAAAAGAGGAACTTGTGAGAACCTTACCTTCCATATTGTTCTCTGGAGAGCCTCTCATATCTTCTACAAACCAGTACCCTCAACCCATTCCATATCATACCTCTAAAAACAAAACTTTGAAAACTTCATCTTCTACTTTTTTTCTAACTCCACCCCTCATCATCACAGACACATTCGCAAACACTCAAACCTGTAAACGAACCAGCCACCATCGATGAACCTCACACTGCATCCCTATTTCTTCGACACAAAAAAACCTTAAAACACCAACATCATCCTTAACAGAGTTCACCTTCAGACTAATATTCCTCCCTCTCCATTATTAAAACTCTGAACTCAATAACAAAACAACAGCAAAACAGAGTTCACCTTAACAACATCAAACCTCAACATTCCGTAAACCAATCTTTCTCCCATTTTTTCAATCCAAACAACACGAAACCTTCCCGCCCCAAAACCAGTTCAGAAACATCATCAAGAATAGAACACACACGGTTTTCACAGAGCAAAAACATTAACCAAACCAACTTCAAAAAAACAGAGCACCATCAAACCTTCCCCTCTCCATCCAACAACATCAAACCACAACCAAATTATTAAAGAAGAAGAGCACTATCGAAATCGAGGTGTACCTGGGAGCATACCTCTGGTAAAACTCGTTTTCCTTCTCATTTTGCTTGCACCTTGGATATTTATTTGCCTTTTACTGTCATCATGTGCACCTCTTTTTCCATTACGCATTTCCATTAGAATAAGGTGGTTCTGAAATCGCGCACTTACAGAAAGTTGTGGCTCATTTTAGATTGCAATTGAGGGTGAGGAGAGGCCGTGAGAAGGAAATCGTGTGAGAGCGGGTTGAGAGATAAAGATGGGACGAGTTGAGAGAGCCGTGACGGGAGAACATCGGAGCCCCTTTCTAAAAGTTGAGCGAGAGTGTCGCGATTGAGAGAGTGCAGGTGAGGGATTGTACAAGGTGGAGCTCTCCTGTCTCCGTTGAGGTCGCGTGCGAAAAGGAAAAAGATGAGCAGGCCATGAATTACGAGAGAGAAATTGAGAGTGAAAGTGTGTTGCTGAAAGTGATGTTGCTCTGTTCTTGGTTGCGGGTGAATAAAATGAGGAATTAGGGTCTCATATCCTTTTCTTTTTGACAGCCAAACCGGGTTCGGGTTGAAGGATCCGACCCAGTCTTCCTTTCGATGTGCCCTATTGGGCTTCTCTTTTTCTCTTGCCATTTCAGCCCCCCACCAGCCCGTGTGATACCTTTTTTTATTACTGTTTTTTGTTAATCATTTTGGTTAAAGTTTAATTGGACTTTAATAAAAAATTAGGTAATTAATTTATTTAATTAGAATTTTTTATAGGTTTTAAATTTTAAAATAGTTTTTAGAATTAGCTATGGGTAGTAGAATTTATTTAAAATAGGTTTTTAATTAGATATTAATCTTTTAGATTTTTGGTTTGTTTAAGACTTTATTTTCTAATTTAATCTTGCCGATATATTTTGAGTTTATTCCTAATATTCATTTTTCATTTAACCATCATTGCACTTACTGTATATATTGCTATTCATTTTACTCCTGGTAGTCTACTTCATTCCAAAGGAAAGAACTCCCGTTGACTGCCATGTCATTTATGATAACCTTGTCCATCATTCCCTTATCTCACGTCGCCACACTCCATGTAGGTGTCTTGCTGTCAGACCCTACTTTCTTGTGGACACTTCTCCCCAGTTTTACCTAGCCTTAGGTTTGGAGTCGCCGCACTCCACGTAGGTGTCTTGCTGTCAGACCCTACTTTCCCTTGGAACCTTGACCACAGTCAAGAGTTCCTCACCCCCATTGAGGGGAACTATGGACGCTCTGATTTCTCAAGTTCATCTTGAGAATACGTAGGCATAGGATTGCGAGATCCTAGCGAGCCACCTTTTCTTTTTTCCACCTTTCTACTTCTCACCCTTTTACCCCATATTTAGGGGAACTACGAATGCTCTGATTGCATTCCCGTCAGGATACGTAGGCATGAGATGCGATGTCTTGGCGAGCATACTTAGTGTACATACCCTAGGTCTTTACCTTAGCACAATTTTCCTTAGCAAGCAAACATAACATAACACAAACACTAACAAGAGGTTCCTGTAGAGTACTACAGATACTTAGGATGCTAACACCTTCCCTAGGTATAACCAACCCCCGAACCTTAGATCTCTAGCTGTGTTCCTACATAGCGCACTTAGGATTTTTCGATCTTTACCCTTTCCTTTGGATAAATCAAAGCTCGGTGGTGAACTTCATGATTTGATTCAAGTTAATTAATAGCTTGACATCCGATTCTCACCACAACAAAAATGGCGACTTCACTGGGGACATCCCCTAAGAGGGTTAAGCCCACCTTGTTTGCATTTGTGTTATTTATATGTTTGCTTGCTTGTACATTTGTATATTTATATCTGTATATATACCTGTCTGTGCTTGGGTTTTCTATATGCAGGGTGGTTACTTTGAGTGGTGAGGATATGTCCTAACCCAGACTTGAGCACACTTATGATAGGACGATGGTATATTCAAGGAGACTTTGAGGGAGTCGATTTCTAAAAATGTTGAATTGAGACACCATCACTCAATTAAGGCCCTCTTGAGAGTTTAGTCATGTTGAACAAGTCTATTCGTGAAAACGTTACTACTCTCGACCTAGATGCCCGTGAAATTGATGACCATTAGTTACCTTTAACCCCACTTGGCCTTTTAGGATGAAGTGCGATGACTATGAGGGAGTCTATTCCCAAAATGGTTGATACGCGATACTACACTCGGACGAGACTCTCTTGAGAATATTATTGACTACCGAGTCATTCGGGAAATCGATAATATCCGAAAGATGGGTTGTTGACTCTAGGAACTTCTTAGAACCCTGTTCTACGGATACAATAACCCTTGTACACACCCTGTGGTTGGTTCTTTACCCAGACTCCATGCTGTGATCTCGAACCCTTGATCCTGTTGCATGTGTTTTGGATCCTGTTTGCATCGTATTCCATATCATTTACATCTTTGCATGATTCATTGCATGTGTCTGTTTGTCCAACTGCTCATCTCCAGCTGTCTCCATCTTTCAGTGTCACCTGTGAGTCTTCAACCTGATTCCTCGACACCGATACCGGACTAGAGCTAACTACAGACGCAAGATGTCAGAGCAAAAGGCACACAATGCTGAGGTCCGAATGGAAATCAATGACCTTAAGTCAAGCATGACCAAACTCACTGAGGTGCTCCAAGTTTTGATTGCTAGGGGAGAGCCACCCCAAAGGACCGTCATCCAGGAAGTTTCAAGTGCTGATCCTCCACCTGTTCAGATGCCACCTTCAACTTGGCCCGAGTTTGGTTTGCTACGCAACTACTCTCCACCAATTGCATCTACTACTATGGTTGGTCAGACTGCTATGCCTATTTTTCAAGCTCCTGTTTTCGCTGAGCCTAGACCTGTAGTCCATGTTGTTCCATAGAATGTTTGAGCTTCCTTTAAAAATCCTCTCTATGAGTACAATGCTGCCATTGCTCATGGTGAAGACCATGAAGACTTTGTTGAACCCGAAGTTGTCCGAGAACAATTTCAGACCTTAGACAAAAGACTCAAAGCTGTTGAGGGTAATGACTTCTTCAATGTGGATGCGGACAACATGTGCTTAGTATCTGACCTTGTTATGTTTGCTAAGTTCAAAACTCCAGAATTTGTGAAGTAGAAGGGCCACTCTTGTCCAAGGGCTCATTTGGTCATGTATTGTCGCTAGATGGCTGCTTATACCAAAAATCAGAAGCTGCTTATCCACTGTTTTCAGGATAGCTTGAGTGGAGCATCACTCAAATGGTATATGGGTCTCGAGCAAAACTCCATTCACTGCTTCCAAGATCTTGTAAATTCCTTCATGAAGCAGTATAAGTATAACCCTGACATGGCTCCTGATCGCCGCCAGCTACAAAACATGACCCAACATGAGAAGGAATCTTTTAAGGAGTATGCTCAGTGCTGGAGAGAATTGGCTTCCCAAGTTGAACATCCTTTGGCCGAGAAAGAGTTGACTGGAATGTTCATGGATACCTTGTCCCCATTCTATTGGGAGAAGATGATTGGAAGTGTTTCCTCCAATTTCACTGATTTGGTTACTATTGGGCAAAGGCTCGAGGAAGGTCTTAAGAATGGAAAAGTGTCCAAGGCTGCTGAATCTTCTAATGCTGTGAAGAAATCCTAAGGAAACTTTTAGAAGAAGAGGGAAGATCAGACTAATGCTATCATAGTTGAAACAAGAAGGCCTCATCCCCAACTTCAGTATACTATTTACCCTGTTGTTGCTGCTGTTACTCCCGTGGTTACTGCTCCACGACCAGCTCAATCTCCTCAACGTCCAGCTGTTGGACAGAATCAGTACCGTAATAGGAATCAATTTGATCCTATTCTAATGAAGTACACTAAATTGTATCCTGGTCTGGTTGAGCAAGGTTTGATTACCACAAGGACTTTACCTCTTCCAAATCCTCTTCCAGGTAGATTCAGATTCGATCTCCACTGTGTATTCCATGAAGGTGCCGCAGGCCACGACTTGGAAAATTACTATGCATTAAAGGCTAGAGTGCATGATTTGATTAAGACTGGAATTCTTAACTTTCGTGACAATCCCAATGTTCAGAACAACCCTCTGCCAGGGTATGCCAAGTGAAGCTTCAGTCGACTTCAATAGATTATCCTCCTAAAAGCCAGTGTTTCAGATAGGATAACTCATCCTTGTGTTGATTAGTCACTAGGCCTTTGTTTCTTGTTGTTTGCATTTTCTTTATTTTGTAATAGCTATTTGCTTTCAACTATGTTTGTACTTTCACAATTAATGAAATGAGCATTTGCAACTTTTTGATTCAATTCATTTATGTTTGCTATTTACTTCTTAATGCTTTCTCTTTCAAGAAAAATAAAAAAATTCTCTTGTCCACTTTCTTTTTGATTGTGCAAAGATTGGAGGGAGGATGATGAAAAAGTCATACCCAAATTGCTGTTAGTATGCTTTCAAATCAAGACTTTGCTGACGATGTAAGGCATTGTTTCAACTCCCAAACACTGGAGAAATAAGGAAGTTACTCCCTCGTCAACCCCTTTGAGCCTAGGAGTAGAAGTTTCTTCCTTTACAAAAACCTGCAATCTTAACCTTGGGATGGGTAGTTCTTAGTTAACTTGATTGTGCAAGAGTTTCATGCAAGACACCTTTCAACAAAAGGTTGCATTCACAGTTTTCCTTTGCACACAGCAAGCAAGTGTCGAAGATGTCTTTCAAATTCAAACGCCAATGATGGTTCACTGTAATCATTAAGCCAGACATTCACAACCTTTCAACTCTTCCAAATTTAATGAATAAATGTAGTACAAGTTGTTCCCAAAGTGATAAATGAAGAAGGGACATCAAGGAATCCTTACTCAAAGAATGAGCCGAGTCCCTTTCGAGGAAAAAGCTAAGAAAGGTGTGAAGCTCATGACCTTACCTTATACAAAGAGAAGAAAGAACAAGCTTGTATGACAACCAAAAGTTGTAAGGAAGCAGTGATCGCCATCTCAAATCCATTGAATTTTGAACCATCATCATTACTATCATCAGTGCAATTCCTAACCTATGGGAATTTGAGTGCATATTTTGAGTTAACTGAGCATAGGACTGGAGTTCATCACGTAGACCGGGTGGGTACAAATAAACTTTGAGCCTTTATTCTTTGTTTCTTAAACCGTGAACCAGGCCACATTACAATCCTCAAAAGACCTAACTGAAGCAAGGTTATTTTGAAAGCATACTACAACAAGGTTGCGTAAACTGACTCCAAAAGATCTTTGCGGATCATCTGTTTTGGCATCACACCTTTTTCTTAAACTTTTCACTTTAATGTCTTGAACCACCGTGTTCTGACTAATGACTCATATACGTTGCCTCTTTCAAAAATGATTGATTTCAAAAGTTGCATGAACTCTGCGTTTACTATGTTTGTATGAACATTTTTGTTTGCAAATTGGCTTTCCTCTCAAGGAATTTTCAAACAATTAAGAAACATGGTTGGTGATCCAATCAGGGGCAAGTTCCTTCCATATCCTGTTGAGAATCAGTTCAAGATTTGTGGTTTAATGATGACTTCTCAGAATTGGTTTATCCAGAAGACCTTCCAAGACTCAGACTGGGGCAATTTTTTCAAGTGTACCGTGAAACAGTCATTTCAGAATCAATCAAGTAGAAGCAATGATCAGCTCATCTACAACAGTCAGCTTATCTGGGGCAAGTTACTTGAAGAATCCCCAAGCAGCTCTTCATCCTATCTACAAGGATCATTACTTGATACATTCTTCCCAAGCAGAATGGCAATGATCTCTGTGTTGAGGAATCAGTCTTCCAGTCACATCCTTCTCACCAAAAGAGTCGAGGTGTGTCGTCAGCATATGCATTTGTATTTGATTATATATCACCTGCATAATTGATACCATATGCATAGAGTGAGTGTTTCATCCTCATTTGCATTTCTCCTGAGGTCATGTTGTTATCCACGTCTTACCTTGTGGTCAAAGTCCAACTTACGTGGCACCTACCAAACAGATATTGTTGTGTCTATCTGACGTTATTCCAGATATGACCTTTCTTATCCGATTGTTTTTCCGGATATGTTTGTTCCTCTTTTGTATCCAATGCCGTTCTTGGATGTCGTTTATTTGTCTCTGTCTGATGTTTTACCAGATTGAGTCCTTTGTTCTGATGTTTTGTCAGAACTATCTGATGTTTTTCCAGATAGTCCTTTGTAATTCTGATGTTTTTCCAGAATTTCATTTCTTTTACCGTCTGATGTTTTACCAGATTGAGTCTTTTGTTCTGATGTTCTTCCAGAACTTATCTGATGTTTTCCCAGATATTTCGGTTTATTATTCTGATGCTTTTCCAGAATGACATTGCTTTTTACCATCTGATGCTTTTCCGGATGTGTCTCTCTTTCTGATGTTTTTCCAGATTGAGTCTTTTGTTCTGATGTTCTTCCAGAACTTATCTGATGTTTTTCCAGATATTTCGCTTTGTTATTCTGATGCTTTTCCGGAACGACATTGCTTTTTACCATCTGATGCTTTTCCGGATGTGTCTCTCTTTCTGATGTTTTTCCAGATTGAGTCTTTTGTTCTGATGGTTTTCCAGATATTTCGCTTTGTTTATTCTGACGCTTTTCCGGAATGACATTGCTTTTTTTCATCTGATGCTTTTCCCGATGTGTCTCTCTTTCTGATGTTTTTCCAGATTAAGTCTTTTGTTCTGATGTTTTTCCAGAACCTATCTGATGTTTTTCCAGATATTTCGCTTTGTTTATTCTAACGCTTTTCCAGAATGACATTGCTTTTTTTTCATCTGATGCTTTTCCGGATGTGTCTCTCTTTCTGATGCTTTTCCAGATTAAGTCTTTTGTTCTGATGTTTTTCTAGAACATATCTGATGTTTTTCTAGATATTTCGGTTTGTTTATTCTGACGCTTTTCCGGAATGACATTGCTTTTTTTCATCTGATGCTTTTCCGGATGTGTCTCTCTTTCTGATGTTTTTCCAGATTAAGTCTTTTGTTCTGATGTTTTTCCAGAACATATCTGATGTTTTTCCAGATATTTCACTTTGTTTATTCTAACGCTTTTCCAGAATGACATTGCTTTTTTACCATCTGATGCTCTTCCGGATGTGTCTCTCTTTCTGATGTTTTTCCAGATTGAGTCTTTTGTTCTGATGTACTTCCAGAACCTATCTAATGTTTTTCCAGATATTCGCTTTGTTTATTCTGATGCTTTTCCAGAATGATATTGCTTTAGCCATCTGATGTTCTTCCGGATGTGCCTTTCTCTTTCTGATGTTCTTCCAGATTGAGTCTTTTGCTCCTGATGTTTTTCCAGAGCATTTTTTGTGTCTATCTGATGCTTTTCCGGATATGTATTCAAAACCCTTTTCCCGTACATTTAATGCTCTTCTAAATGTTTCAGATGTATTTTCAGAATCTTTGTCTTCATTTAATGCTCTTCTAGATGTCTTCAATTCGTTTCTGACTTTGGTTAACGGCTGCTGAATGTTTTCAAGTCTGTTTCCATTCTCCATCCAATGCTTTCCTGGATGTGTGCCGGAGTTTATTCGATGCTATTCTTCACGGAGTTCATTCAATGCTCTTCTGAATGTCTCTGTTGTCGGTTTGTTTCCCAGAGTTTATTCAATGCTTTTCTGAATACCTCTGATGTTTGCTTGTGTCATGTATTTCCCAGTTTTTCTCCTCGCCTCATTCAACGATCTTCTGAATGTCGTGAATCTTTTCCATCCATTTCCATTCATGGATGGTGACTTTTGATTCCCCAGTGGAGACCGTTTTTTCGGTGCTACTTCCATTGAGGATCCTGTGTTATCTTTTCTTCTAAAGTGTCAGCCGGTCACACTTGAACCAGTTATTCTATCACTTTAAGTTTCCCCAGTTTTGTTTCAGCTTCCCCAGTGTTGTTGTCATCCCCAGTCAATGATTGCTCATTGTGTGGACTTTGTCCCTGTTTACTTTCGTTTTTGTCTGCATTTTGTATTTACCTTTCTATCAGCATTTGCATGACTGTTGCTTGTCCTTAGCATTTGCATTCCATCTAAGGGCAAAATTTTTGGTTTGCTATTTTTAAATACCTTTCACCTTGATGTCCCGAGGATCTCCATCCCTCGTGCCATCCGGTAAAGCTATTCAAATAGGGGCAAATTTTGTACCCCAAATTTTACCCTCAGATTTTGATCGTTTACATATCATTCTAAGTCGGTCTCTGTTTTCGCATTTTTAGTTAAACATTGTTAGTCATGCATTTTAGCCATTTTTCATAATTTCATGCCATTTCCTTTTTTATTTTAGATTATTTAAATTAATTTAACTTATTTTCTATTTAGTTTATTTTTATATAGTTTAATTTCTAACTTAATATAATTTTAATTTTAGGTGGGCTTTTATTTTTATCTTAGTATTAGTTTTAATTATTTTAATTTTAATTCATTTAAATTTGGGTTTTAATTTTAATTCTTAATCTAGCTTAGCCCAATTAGTTTCATTAATTATTTTCTTTAGGTTAAAATCATTTAAAATATATTTAGAGTCCAATTTCTTTAGCTTATAGTATAATATAACAAATTCAAAAAACACAAAATAGCAAAAGACAAAAAAATCCATGTCTGACTTTTCAACTTGTACAACAAGCATCCCATGTCATTTTACAAACAAGACAACAATATCAAACCGTACAAACCTCCATGCCAATTCGTACCACCTCCTATAACTTCCAGCCTGTTGCCATAAGAGCCAAACACAAGACCAAAGTACCTTACACCAAAGTTGCAAATTCTGCAACACATCAGTTATCACAGACAAAACAATTTCACCAAAAACGTGAAGACCCTGCAAAACCTGAATCATGCACATACTACCTACACAAACCATACACCAAGCTTTGACCAAAACCAAGCCAAAAGCTCCCTGCTTTAAGCAACAACAACCCTTCAATGACACTCATAAGACTCTGAAACAAAATTCTGAACCAAAGACTACAGCCTGCAAAATGAAAAGGACCAATCAACAGAGAAAGTTTCAATTTGTTTTAAAAGAGAGAAGCTAGAGGAAATGGGAGAAAGGAGGGGGAAAATTGAAAAAAGAGGAACTTGTGAGAACCTTACTTTCCATATTGTTCTTTGGAGACTCTCTCATATATTCTACAAACGAGTACCCTTAACCCATTCCATATCAGACCTCTAAAAACAAACCTTTGAAAACTTTATCTTCTACTTTTTTTCTAACTCCACCCCTCATCATCACAGACACATTCGCAAACTCGCAAACCTGCAAATGAACCAGCCACCATCGATGAACCTCACACTGCATCCCTATTTCTTCGACAAAAAAAAAACCTTAAAACACCAACATCATCCTTAACAGAGTTTACCTTCAAACTCATATTCCTCCCTCTCCATTATTAAAACTCTGAACTCAATAACAAAACAATAGCAAAACAGAGTTCACCTTAACAACATCAAACCTCAACATTCCGTAAACCAATCTTTCTCCCATTTTTTCAATCCAAACAACACGAAACCTTCACGCCCCAAAACCAGTTCATAAACATCATCAAGAATAGAACACACATGGTTTTCACAGAGCAAAAACATTAACCAATCCAACTTCAATAAAACAGAGCACCATCAAACCTTCCCCTCTCCATCCAACAACATCAAACCACAACCAAATTATTGAAGAAGAAGAGCACTATCGAAATCGAGGTGTACCTGGGAGCATACCTCTGGTAAAATTTGTTTTCCTTCTCATTTTGCTTGCACCTTGGATATTTATTTGCCTTTTACTGTCATCATGTGCACCTTTTTTTTTCCATTACGCATTTCCATTAGAATAAGGTGGTTCTGAAATCGTGCACTTACAGAAAGTTTTGGCTCGTTTGAGATTGCAATTGAGGGTGAGGAGAGGTCGTGAGAAGGAACTCGTGTGAGAGCGGGTTGAGAGATAAAGATGTGACGAGTTGAGAGAGCCGTGAAGGAAGAATATCGGAGCCCCTTTCTGTAAGTTGAGTGAGAGTGTCGCGATTGAGAGAGTGCAGGTGAGGGAATGTACAAGGTGGAGCTCCCCTGTCTCCGTTGAGGCCGTGTGCGAAAAGAAAAAAGATGAGCAGGCCATGACTTACGAGAGAGAAATTGAGAGTGAAAGTGTGTTGCTGAAAGTGATGTTGCTTTGTTCTTGGCTGCGGGTGAATAGAATGAGGAATTATGGTCTCATACCCTTTTCTTTTTGACAGCCAAATCGGGTTCGGGTTAAAGGATCCGACCCGGTCCTCCTTTGGATGTGCCCTATTGGGCTTCTCTTTTTCTCTTGCCATTTCAGCCCCCCACCAGCCCGTGTGATACCTTTTTTTTAGTTAATCATTTTGGTTAGAGTTTAATTGGACTTTAATAAAAAATTAGTTATTTAATTTATTTAATTAGAATTTTTTATAGGTTTTTAATTTTAAAATAGTTTTTAGAATTAACTATTGGTAGTAGAATTTATTTAAAATAGGTTTTTAATTAGATATTAATCTTTTAGATTTTTGATTTGTTTAAGACTTTATTTTCTAATTTAATCTTGCCGATATATTTTGAGTTTATTCCTAATATTCATTTTTCATTTAACCATCATTGCATTTACTGTATATATTCCTATTCATTTTACTCCTGGACCACAATCAGGAGTTCCTCACCCCCATTAAGGGGAACTATGGACGCTCTGATTTCTCAAGTTCATCTTGAGAATACGTAGGCATAGGATTGTGAGATCCTAGCGAGCCACCTTTTCTTTTTTCCACCTTTCTACTTCTCACCCTTTTACCTCGTAGTAAGGGGAGCTACGAATGCTCTGATTCCATTCCCGTCAGGATACGTAGGCACGAGATGCGATGTCTTGGCGAGCATACTTAGTGTACATACCCTAGGTCTTTACCTTAGCACATTTTTCCTTAGCAAGCAAACATAACATAACACAAATACTAACAAGAGGTTCCTGTAGAGTACTACACATACTTAGGATGCTAACACCTTCCCCAGGTATAACCAACCCCCGAACCTTAGATCTCTAGCTGTGTTCCTACATAGCGCACTTAGGGTTTTTCGATCTTTACCCTTTCCTTTGGATAAATCAAAGCTCGGTGGTGAACTTCATGATTTGTGATTCAAGTTAATTAATAGCTTGACATCCGATTCTCACCGCAACATTAATCGATTAACACTTTTGCGCTGCCAAGTGTTAATCGATTAACATTTGAAAAACAGCAAAATTTCACTGGTTAATCGATTAACACTTTTGCACTGTAAAGTGTTAATCGATTAACACTGGAGCAAGGGCAGAAAAATCAGTTTTCAAAAATTCTTTTGGCCACTTATTGATTGTGCAATCACTCCAATGCTAGGGCAAACAAATATACACGAAAAATCAAGTTTAACACCTGTAAATGATCATCAGTGGAATCAATTAAATCATCAAGATCATGGATCAAGCAATGGCATAATAAATTCACACACAAAAAGCATCGAAACTACATCGCAAATGATACGAAAATGTTCGAAACAGTAATATGAATGAGATCTACCAACCTACAAGCTAGAGGATTGGCTTGGTGATTGTTGCAAAGAGATCTTGGTGCAGATAATCAAAGAAAACCAGAGGAATCTTCAATAATAGCCGAATCGTACCGAAACCGAGCAAATTGCGACAAAACTTCCGAAATACGAATTCAAACCGTTGAATCTTGAAGCAAACACTTGAGATTAATCCAAAAGCTTATGAAACTCCAGAAATCTAAGTATAATTGCAAGAGGATGAAGGTTAAGCTCAAGAAATAATCACTTCCAATGTAGAAGTGATTAATCTTCAATGGTGAAGAGCTATGGTGAGGTTTGGGAAGAGAATTGAGATGAAGATGAAGAAGTTGCAGAAAAATTCAGAGAGAATGTGAGAGAATTGAGAGTGAAGTATGAGAAATTTGTGTGAAAATGGTTGATCCCTTGAAAAATGATTGAAGGTTTGTTTATATAGCCTTTTGGTTTGGAGTGTGAGAGGTTTGGAATTAGGCTAGGAGCTAGCTTTGGGTGGTTTGGAATTAGGCTAGGAGTTAGTTACACTTGACTCACCGAGTCAAGCGGTTAACTCGGTTAGTTAGGAAGTTAACTCGGTAGCAATCCCAAGGTAAGCTTCTCATCCAAAGGTTCACATACTTGGACATCAAGGAACATGGTGCACTTATTTGAAAATGATGCATTGGAATAAATTTGAGTGAATTCTTGAATAGTCTTGAGATGTCTAAAGATGTATAGAATGTTCCACACACCACTAGAATCATGTAGAATCCCAAAAATGTGGAGTGGTAGGTTGTTGTCATGAAAAGCAGCAAATTCTGCCTGTTTTGAACGTGTTAATCGATTAACACATTTGCACTGCAAATGGTTAATCGATTAACCAGGCCAAAATTCCCTAAATTTGTCTAAAAAATGGTGTTGTGGCCACGGTTCCGATTTTCAACCTCTTGCTTTGATGAATAGGCATAGAAACCCTTGCTTTGTGCTTGTGTTGATAATGTGATGACCTTGTGAGAATGTGATTAATCGGGCTTGGAAAACCTGAATATCCTGCAACAAGAAACACATAGGGAAAAGTGTGAATGCGTATGTCGGCGATGCGAATGCACATGCTCATGCAAAAGCCAAAAGGGAGGTGAAATTTCAGGTTACGACTGCTGCCCCTATTTAATCCTCTTGGACCTGAATGTTCGAATTGCGCCAGCTTTTTGACAATTCGAGGTAGAAGGGGATTAAATAAAAGAGTAGCTCGAAAATTTGTCCGACGGCGGAAAAAAGAGAGGTGCAAGTGTAGGGAGTTTGATCAGGTGAGAAGTTTGGTTGAATATCTGCTGGGGAGATGAATCAGTCCAAAAGAAAGGTAGTATGTTTGATGCATATGCCATGTATGTGCTCTACATGATGCTTGACATCATGCAATGCAAAGGTGCTGGTTGAGGCATTGTGAGAGAGTTAGGCAGAGATTGCAGCAAAACAGACTCAAAATGCTTGGTTGGGGAGAGAACCCACAGATGAAGACGGATCCTGCTGAGGAACGGCCTCCAAAAGGTGATAACTTTGCTGCTGAAAAGCCCAAAAATGGTGAAGACCCCGCTGGGGGAAGAAACTGAGAAGTATCAAATCTCCAATCCATCATCATTGACATTGCAGGGGATAAGAGAATCAGGCCAACCTTTCCATCATGACTTACTCTTCCTGGGGAATGTAATCAGAATATGCTGCCACTGACTCTGCTGCAGGGAATTCACAAAGCTCAGAGGATCTTCTCTGCTTGGGGAAGACGAGGAACCAAATCGTACGGCTGCTGGTGCGTGACAAATTGACACGTTGGGGATGATGCACGACCAGTGCCGGGGAAAAGAACAACCATGTCTCTTCTCGGGGTACATCATGGCAGATTTACTGGGGACATTATGAATCTGTTGGGGAAATGGACTGTACTCAGCCTTTCCGGAGAACCATAATGGCGATTGCTGGGTAAATGATGACTCTGCTGATGAAACAACAACTTCTTCAAAGAACCATCACATTGTTGGTCGGGCATTCGGCTTGCCAATGGATATTACTGATTATCCTGCAGGAGTTACCAGTAAAAAAATGCAATGCATAATGCTTTTCTCGATTGATTTAGCTTTTTATTGTTCTCAACGTTTTATAGTATTATGTGATCACAAATAATTGTTTATTTTGCAAACAAAATACTGAAAAGAAAACAATTGAGAAAACAAATGATGTATTTTTATTGAATGTGAAAAATATGTACATAAGATGTGTACAAGGGTGCAAAAATCCTTGATGAGGAAATCTGCAATAAAATTGAAAAAAAAATGTAAATGGCAAAGGGAAATCATGCTTTGCATTGATTACAACATTGGCTACCATCCCCTATAAGTATAGGTTCCAACGCTTTGCACCAGTTGATGATGATTTGATTGCTCTGTTATCGTTTAAGGTCAAGCTATGACGAAGAGAGGCTCAAGCGTTCACAGTCAAATGCCCTTATCCCTAATTTTTGTCTGGACGTATTTCTCATATTTTTTTCGTCCACCAGGATACCCATTTTTGCCTAAGTCGCCCTTTCGGGTTTTCAACTTAGCGGGCTGTTATTATATTTTTTCCATTATCCCTAACTTTTACATGGACATTTCTTTTTTTTGTCCATCAAGACGCCCATTTTTGCCTAGATCGTCCTTGCGGATGTCAATCTAGCGGGATCTTATCTATTTTTTTTCAGGCATAATATTTTTTGACTGCATCGGAGTTCACGGGCGATGACAACTCCTCCCCATCCATGGTGTGAGGATCAGGGCTCCGCCTGAGAAGGCCTTCTTGACAACAAAAGGTCCTTCGTAATTGGGAGTCCACTTTCCGTGTGGATCCGAGTGAACAGGTGAATATCTCTTGAGCACGAGTTCGCCTTCGCGGAACGCTCGAGGGAGAACTTTCTTGTCAAAAGCTCGCTTGAGGAGTCTCTGATACAATTGACCATGACAAACGACTGTAAGACGCTTCTCCTCTATGAGATTCAGCTGGTCATATCTGGATTGGACCCATTCAGCTTCATCAAGTTCTGCTTCCATGATGATTCTGAGCGAAGGAATCTCGACTTCAATGGGTAAAACAACCTCCATACCATACACAAGCGAATACGGAGTTGCCCCAGTAGAAGTGTGGATTGAAGTTCTGTAGCTATGTAGCACAAAAGGAGGCATTTCATGCCAATCCTTGTAAGTCTTGACCATTTTCTGGACAATCCTCTTGATGTTTTTGTTTGCTGCTTCAACGACACCATTCATCTTGGGCCGATATGGTGAAGAGTTGTGGTGCTCGATCTTGAATTCTTGACACAACTCTTTCATCATCTTATTGTTCAGATTGCTTGCATTGTTGGTGATAATGTTGCTAGGAATGCCATAACGACAGATTGTCTCTTTCTTGATGAATCTGACAACCACTTGTCGTGTAACATTCGCGTAAGAAGCAGCTTCAACCCACTTGGTGAAGTAGTCGATAGCAACTAGAATGAATCGGTGACTATTGAAAGCCTTCGGTTCTATCATTCCAATCATATCTATACCCCACATAGAGAACGACCAAGGAGAAGTTAAAACGTTCAATAGAGTTGGAGCCACATGAATCTTGTCTCCGTAGATTTGGCACTTGTGACATCTTTTGGCAAAGTTGTAACAATCTACCTCCATTGTTGTCCAATAATACCCAGCTCGAAGGATCTTTTTAGCCATGGTAGAACCTTTAGCATGTACACCCTCGTAGCCCTCATGTATGGACCTTATGATCGTGTTTGCTTCGTGTCTATCCACGCATATGAGCAACACGGAATCATAATTCCTCTTGTACAGTACACCACCACTTAAGAAGAATTTGGCGCAGAGCCGCCTAAGAGCCTTCTTGTCAGTGATAGTAATACCCTTGGGATATTCCTGTTTTTCCAGATATCTCTTGATGTCATAGAACCAAGGCTTGTCATCAGACTCATCCTCGATTGCTAAAAAGTGTGCTGGTTCATTCAAATGATCAATGCGGATAGAAGGAGCTTCATTTTTCCACTTGATTTTGAACATGGATGCTAAAGTGGCAAGAGCATCAGCTAATTGATTTTCCTCTCTGGAGATATGATAAAAAGAAATCTCATCAAAGTAAGGAATCAATTTCGTTACATGTTTTTGATACGGAACCAGCTTGGAATCCCGAGTTTCGAAGTTCCCTCTGACTTGGCCAATGACCAAAGCAGAATCTCCATAGACCTCATGAATCTTGATTCTCATGTCAATTGCCGCTTCAATACCGTAGATACATGCTTCGTATTCAGCCATATTATTGGTGCATGCTGTTGGTTCTGTATTGGCAGCAATATTGGTAACACAATGTGTTGCATCAAGATGTTCTACTTGATGTCTTGACATACTGTCTCTAACATTCTGCAGGTGAAGTGTTGGTGGTGTTTGTTAGTATTGCAGACTGTGTGCATGATGTCAAACACGATGTTCTGACATCAGTTGACAGAACTTCCAGTTCTGGTTTTAGGTTTTATTTGCTGCGCTATTTTTAGCAATCTTTTGTGTGTTTATGTTATCTGATTGCTGCAAAATTGACTGAAGTGGTAATATATTGGAGTGTTATTTTTGGAGGAAATCTGTTTATGAAGAATAGGGAGTTGCTATTTTCATGCATAAAGATTTGGAGATTAATTTGCTTTTATTGGAAATTAATCAAGGATCTGCAATTGCCCAAGCCCAAGGAATGTATTGCTATTTATAGATGATCAACCCTAACTGCTGCTAGTGGAGAATAAAGATTGTGAGAGTTGCATTCAAGTTTTAGGGTTTGTGTTTTGTGTTTGTTTTTGTGAGCCATTCATTCATCTGTTTTGATGTTTGAATTGGACTGATTTAGTTGAGTTGTAATTTGTCCACTCAAAGCTTTTAAGCACGAGTGTATTGTTCTTGGTTGAAGCTCTTAAGCAAGACCAAGGTGTGTCTTTGAAGTGTGTCTTCTACTTTCATTATTGTAAGTTGTTATCACTGCTGTGATTGAGGGGGAGTGAGAGGTGTCTCATATCTGAGAGTGTCTTAGATAGAAGTGTCATTGGGTAGTGATTAAATGAGTAGATTGTCAACTGGTGTGTTGGCTGTAGAGTCTATGAATTAATACTACTAATAGTGGACTTCCTTCCTGGCTTGGTAGCCCCCAGATGTAGGCATGTTTACACTGAACTGGGTTATCAATTGATTGTGTTCTTTACTGTTGTTTACTGCATTATTTACCTTGTTCATTATTGTTCAGATATAAGTGTCGTGACATCGCATTCGACATCTCATATCTGTTGCCAGAATTTCAATTGGCATCAGAGCAGGCACCCTGTTCTGTTTCTGGGTGAGATCTAGGGAAGTTACTTTCTGATACTATGGACAAGGAAGAAGGATTTGTGAACAGACCACCCATCTTGGATGGATCTAACTATGATTATTGGAAACCACGCATGGTGGCCTTCTTGAAATCTTTGGATAGTAGGGCCTGGAAAGCTGTCATAAAAGGATGGAACCATCCTGTAATTGTTGGGAAAGATGGAATAGCTACATCCGAACTGAAACCTAAGGAAGAATGGACTAAGGAGGAGGATGAACTGGCTCTTGGAAATTCTAGAGCATTGAATGCTTTGTTCAATGGAATTAACATAAATATATTCAGATTGGTGAATAATTGTGAAGTTGCTAAAGATGCTTGGGACATACTCAAGACTACTCATGAAGGTACCTCTAAAGTGAAGATGTCAAGACTTCAGCTACTGACTTCCAAATTTGAAGAGTTTAAGATGAAGGAAGATGAAAACATACATGACTTCCATATGAATGTTCTTGAAATAGCCAATGCTTCAAGTGGCCTTGGTGAAAAGATGTCTGAAGAAAAGCTGGTGAGAAAGATACTTAGGTCTCTTCCCAAGAGATTTGCTATGAAGGTGACTGCCATAGAAGAAGCTCAAGATATCAGCAAAATGAGGGTGGATGAACTTATTGGATCTCTCCAAACATTCGAACTAGGAATAAGTGACATATCTGAAAAGAAATCCAAAAGTATAGCCTTTGTCTCAAACTCTGAAGATGGAGAGGAATTTGATCAGGAAACAAATGAAAGTTTATCTACTGATATAGTTCTACTAGGAAGACAGTTCAACAAAGTGATGAAGAGGATGAACATAAAGACTAGATATAATTTCTAGAACAACTCATCTGACATCAACAAGTCTAGTGATGATGGTAGAAGAACTAGGTCTGAAGAGAATTCCTCTCAAGGGAAAGGAGTTTGGTGCCATGAATGTGAGGGATTTGGTCACATTAGAACTGAATGTGCTACTTATCTCAAGAAACAAAAGAAGAGTCTAGCTATTTCCTGGTCTGATGAGGATTCAGGAAGTGAAATTGAGAAAGAATCTGCCAAACATGTGACTGCCTTGACAGGAAGATGTGTTTCTGATGGAGATTCAAGTGATGAGGAATTAACTTTTGAAGAACTTGCAGTTTCCTACTAAGACCTATGTATCAGAAGTGAAGAAGTGTGTCAAGAAGGGGAGAAGCAAAAGGAACTCATAATCTAACTAAAGGATGACAAGGCTGAACTGGAAAATGAAGTTAGTTTGCTGAAATGCAAACTTGATCAAATGTCCAAATCTCTCAGAATGTTGAACAGAGGCACTGAAGAATTGGATGAAATTCTTCAGAGTGGAAAAGTGGCAAGTGATATGACTGGGTTAGGATTTGTTGGTGAGAAGAAATCCTCTGCAGATGCTAGTTCCTCTAGACCTAAACATAACATGTCCCATCCAATGTCTCAACATCATGGGAAAGTTCATGTTCCTGAGCCTAAGCAGTTTATGCCTCATCAGCTGCCACAACATCATGGAGGAAGAAAACCTCAACATCATGGGAGAAGACATCCAAATAACTTCAGAGGAAGGTTTCAGAGATGGAGATGTCATTACTGTGGAAGGTTTGGTCACATAAAACCTTTTTGCTTCAGACTGCATGGATATCCTAAGCCTGATCCTCAACCTAGACAGTATCAGAACAGGCCTACAAGTGTGAAACAATGGCGTCCCAAGGCTGCTGCTACCAGTTTGTTAGCTCACATGTCTCTCAGAGGTGATACCAAAGAAGACTGGTATTTTGATAGTGGATGTTCTAGACACATGACATGTATTGAAGAACTGTTAGCTGACATCAATTCTTACTCCACTAGTTATGTGAATTTTGGTGATGGAGCCAAGGGTGAAATCAAGGGGGTTGGAAAATTGAACTGTTCAGGAGTTCCTAATCTTGATAGTGTGGTGCTTGTGAAAGGGTTGACTGCAAACTTGATAAGCATCAGTCAACTGTGTGATCAAGGGTTCAAGGTCAACTTCACAAACTCTGAATGTTTGGTTACTAATGAAAAGGGTGAAGTAACCATGAAGGGAGTCAGATCTCAAGACAATTGCTACTTGTGGGTTTCTCAAGATGATAAAGGTAAACTGTGCCATCAACAAGAAATGAAAAAGGATCACCTCCTTGGGAGATGTAAGAGGAATACCTAAGCTAAAGTTGGAAGAAGGAAGAGTTTGTGGGAAGCAAACTAAGAGTAAGTTGTTACACCAGAAGTCTCAACATTTCACTACTTCAAATGCATTGGAACTATCTCACTTGGACCTAAGGGAATTTAGAAGTGATGAGGAGATGATTAAACATTGTGTTCAGCAAAAGCAGTCAGAACCTGAGATGTGCCTGGGTGATAAGTTAACTTATTGTCTTAAACAGGTGGATGTTTTTACTCTCTTATTTCAGAGTAGATATGGCAAGAAAATTCTTAAGAAGTTTTGTATGCTGACTAAGTACAATGTCAAGCAAGATGTCATGACATTACACTATGACATCGTGAGCACATTGATCAGAAGTCTGGTGGAAGATAATGTGGTTACTGTGAAACATGTTAGCACTGAAAGAAAATTGGCTGACAATTTAATAGAGGGGATGGATGCAAGTCAGTTTGAACTCTTAAGAAGAAAATTGGGACTATGTGTAGACTTATAGCAATTAAAGGCGTGTGGGAAAATCTTTTTAATTTTTAAGGGTCATTTAATGCTTTGTGGAAATATCATTAATTTCCTTTTAAAAAACCAGCCCCCCTATCTTAGGCAATCATTTCAACATATTGCTCCCACACGCAACATACGTATTGCACCTTAATTGCCCTGTTCGTTCACCTTCCTTCTTAGAGAAAGAAACCCTTATGCTCCAAACTCTATCCTTTGCAAGATTTCTACAATGTCTAAAAAACGCTCCTCATCTTCGTCCAAGCATGTTTCTGAACAAACTCCTACGAATCCTAGGGTTTCCTCTAACTATGTTCATACTGATGCGTTTCTTGATGTTGCTCCTCTTTCTATGATTTCCCCACCTGAAGCTAAGAAGACTAAACCTAGAAAACTGCATGCAAGAAGCTCCAAACAAACTCCTGCAGGTAACTCTTCTGATTCTTCTGAGAATAAAAAGTATGATGATAGCTCTGTTCATAACATAGTTACTGGTCTCTTGTATGGAGACAACAGGATTCCTGGAATCACTATTCCTCTGTCTTAAGAGGATCAAGGAAAGGAAAAAGTCTTCTCTGTTGATAGAAGTGTGGATAGGATTGTCTCTAGGGTTCTGGATGAAGGGTTTGTCGTTGCTGGGATCTCTAAGCCCCTTGCACAAATTTTTGCCTCTCATACTTCTGAGGCTAACCAAGAAGGTAAACATCAAACTGGGACATCTGGTTCTGATAAAAATGGTTCAGAAGATAAACTTCAAAAGCTGGCTACCTCTGTTCTGGAGGATGCAGGAAATGATGTTAAACCTGATGTTGGAACATCTACTGCTGAGAAAATTGTGAATATTGATGATCCATCTGACAATGAGCTGATTTTTAATGTGCATCCGGGTATAGCAAAGAGTTTGAAGGCTAGAAAAGGAAAATCTGTGGACACATCTCCAAAAGAGAAAGTGGCCAGTAGTAAGAAAAGGACTACAATTGTAGGTCCTCCAAGATCTTGGAGTAAAGTGTCAACTCCCTCAAAAAGGAGGAAAATAGGACTGAGTCTGATTCTGATTGTGATGTTGAGGATAATGTCCAGGACATCCCTCATGTGAAAAAGGCAGTTGTGAATAGATCTTCTGATAAAGTTCATGAGGCTCCACTAGATAATATCTCCTTTCATTCTGTGGAGAGTGTGAAAAAATGGAAATATGTTTATTAGAGAAGGCTTGCCCTGGAAAGAGAACTTGGTAAAGATGCCCTTGAGATTAAGGAAGTTATTGAGATGATTAAGTTTGCTGGGCTGATGAAAACTGTATCTGGTTTTTCCAAATGTTATGATATGCTAGTCAAGGAGTTTATTGTGAACATTCATGTGGACATTGCTGATAGAAGGAGTGTGATTTCAGAAAAGTGTATGTGAGGGGTAAGTGTATTGATTTTTCTCCTAAGGCTATCAACAATTACCTAGGAAGGAATGAGCAAGAAGATAGAGAGTTGGAGGTTACTGACAATCAACTGTGCAAGGAGATCACTGCAAAACAAGTGAAGGTTTGGCCGTTGAAGGGAAAATTGTCTGCTGGTCTACTCAGTGTTAAATATGTTATCTTACACAGGATTGGTGCTGCAAATTGGGTCCCCACTAATCACAAAACTACAATCTCTGTTGGCTTGGGGAAGTTTATTTATGCTGTTGGCACAAAGAAGAAATTTGATTATGGGTCCTATATTTTTGATCAGACTGTTAAGCATGCTGGAACAATGGCTGTGAAGTTACCCATTGCATTTCCCTCTTTAATCTGCGGTATTATTTTGAAACAACATCATGGGATCTTGTCTAGTGCTGATAGTGTTTACAAAAGGGAATCAGTCTTGTCCCTTCATGAAAAATTGTTTGTAGGTCAACATGTCCCAGACATTGTTGTGACATCTGCTTCTGATGCTAACTAGCCCACTACCAAGGCAAGTGTGATTGTTGAGCTAAAGGAGGCATGTAAAGATCTTGATGCAGTGATTTGTGTAAATACTGAAAGGAAATTAAAGCTTGAAAAATTAATCAAGTCTCTGCAATTGGGTGAAGGTGTTCTTGAGGGTGATGACAATGAGGAAGTTGGTGTTGAAGAGGAGAAATCTGATGGAGATGCTGATGCTGAGGAGAACAACCCTGATGGAGAGGAGGAAAGCGATGAAGGAAGTTCTAAGTCTGATGGGTCTGAAGATGATTAGTTTTTGTTTTGTTTGGTGGTTCTTTGCTTTGTTTTTCTCTGGAATTCTGTTCTTGGCACCTTAGTGTGCATATGTTCTGGTTTATACTCTTGATGTACTCTTGTTTTTTATTTATTTCTGTTGTCAGCCTCAGTTTGCTACGTTTGATGACATTTTTGTTGCTTAACTGGTTTTCTGTTGGCTCCCTGGTGTGCTTAGATGTGTACTGCTATTGTGAACAGTTTCTTTTTGATAATTTTAGTATGGTTCTTCTGGATTTGTCCAATTGTGGCTAAAAAGGGGGAGAGTAGTGTAGTAGTTGTTTTGCTGGTTTTGCAGATGGTTTTGTAGGTGCTGGTTTTCTTGATTGTTTTTCTGTGCTCCTTGGCTTGAGGGGGAGTTTCTGTTTTTCTGAGAATGTTAGTTGTGTTTGTGTGGGTTTCTGCAGGGATCTCTGATATGGAGTTGTTTTAGCCAAAATTTGCCAAAGGGGGAGTTTGTTGGTTCTGTATTGCCAGCAATTTTGGTAAAACAATGTGTTGCATCAAGATGTTCTACTTGATGTCTTGACATACTGTGTCTAACATTCTGCATGTGAAGTGTTGGTGGTGTATGTTAGTATTGCAGACTGTGTGCATGATGTCAAACACGATGTTCTGACATCAGTTGACAGAACTTCCAGTTCTGGTTTTAGGTTTTATTTGCTGCGCTATTTTTAGCAATCTTTTGTGTGTTTATGTTATTTGATTGCTGCGAAATTTACTAAAGTGGTAATATATTGGAGTGTTATTTTTGGAGGAAATATGTTTATGAAGAACAGGGAGTTGTTATTTTCATGCATAAAGATTTGGAGATTAATTTGCTTTTATTGGAAATTAAATCAAGGATCTGCAATTGGCCAAGCCCAAGGAATGTATTGCTATTTATAGATGATCAACCCTAACTGCTGCTTGTGGAGAATAAAGATTGTGAGAGCTGCGTTCAAGTTTTAGGGTTTGTGTTTTGTGTTTGTTTTTGTGAGCCATTCATTCATCTGTTTTGATGTTTGAATTTGACTGATTTAGTTGAGTAGTAATTTGTCCACTCAAAGCTTTTAAGCACGAGTGTATTGTTCTTGGTTGAAGCTCTTAAGCAAGACCAAGGTGTGTCTTTGAAGTGTGTCTTCTACTTTCATTATTGTAAGTTGTTATCACTGCTGTGATCGAGGGGGAGTGAGAGGTGTCTCATATCTGAGAGTGTCTTAGATAGAAGTGTCATTAGGTAGTGATTAGGTGAGTAGATTGTCAACTGGTGTGTTGGCTGTAGAGTCTATGAATTAATACTACTAATAGTGGACTTCCTTCCTGGCTTGGTAGCCCCCAGATGTAGGTGTGTTTACACTGAACTGGGTTATCAATTGATTGTGTTCTTTACTGTTGTTTACTGCATTATTTACCTTGTTCATTATTGTTCAGATATAAGTGTCGTGACATCGCATTCGACATCTCCTATCTGTTGCCAGAATTTCACATGCAAAGCATAATCTGGCAGTGAAGGGAAGGTGGAAACCTGTCGGAGAGATAAGGATAGCACCGATTCCACGACCTTTAGAATTGGAGGCACCATCAAACACGAGCGTCCATCGCGCTCCTGGTTCGGGTCCTATGTCAGGGTCTAGAGTCTCATAGTCTCTGATAAACAGAACATCCTCATCGGGAAAGTCAAACTTCATTTGTTGATAACCCTCTACAGGTTGATGAGCAAGGTAGTCAGACAAGACACTCCCTTTTATTGCTTTCTGGGTAACATGTTGGATATCATACTCAGTTAACAGCATCTACCACCGAGCAATCCTTCCAGAGACAACAGGCTTTTCAAATATGTACTTTATCGGATCCATTTTGGATATCAACAAAGTAGTATGGCAAATCATGTATTGTCTTAGGCGTCAAGCAGCCTAGACCAGAGCACAACAAGTCTTCTCCAAGAGTGAGTATCTAGTCTCACAATCAGTGAACTTCTTGCTCAGATAGTAAATTGCATGTTCTTTTCTGCCAGTGTCGTCATGTTGACCCAATACACATCCCACTGATTCATTGAGAACGGTGAGATACATGATTAAAGGCCTACCAGGAACCGGCGGTACTAAGATCGGTGGTTCTTGCAAGTATTGTTTTATTTTGTCAAATGCCTCTTGACAATCATTGTTCCATTCGACCGATTGATTTTTTCTTAGTAATTTGAACACCGGTTCACAGGTAGCCGTCAAGTGGGAAATGAACCTTGAGATGTAATTAAGTCTGCCCAGAAAGCCGCAGACTTCTTTTTTTGTTTTGGGAGGTGGCATGTTTTGAATTGCCCGAACTTTACCAGGATCAACTTCAATGCCCTTCTGACTCACAATAAAGTCCAACAGTTTACCAGATCGAACTCCGAAGGTAAACTTCATAGGATTCAACCGCAGTCTAAACTTCCGGAGTTTGTCAAACAACTTCTTCAGATGGACCAGGTGATCATATTCAGTTTTGGACTTGGCAATCATATCATCCACGTAAACCTCAATCTCTCTATGGATCATATCGTGAAAGAGGGTTGTCATGGCACGTTGGTATGTTGTCTCTGCATTCTTTAGTCCGAATGGCATGACTTTGTAACAATATGTACCCCATGGCGTGATGAAAATAGTCTTCTCCATATCAGTTGGGGACATTTTGATCTGATTATATCCTGAAAAACCGTCCATAAAGGAAAAGACAGAGAACTGCACTATGTTGTCCACCAAGACATCAATATGAGGCAATGGAAAGTCATCTTTTGGGCTTGTCTTATCGAGATCTCGATAATCCACACACATTCTGACCTTCCCGTCTTTCTTTGGAACCGGGACAATGTTGGCAATCCAATCAAGATACTCAGAAGTAGCTAGGAACCCAGCGTCAAGCTGCTTTTTTACCTCTTCTCTGATTTTTAGTGCCATGTCGGGTCTAGTCTTCCTGAGTTTCGGCTTGATAGGAGGACATCCGGGCTTGAGTGGCAAGTGATGTTCAACGATGTCGGTATCCAACCCAGGCATATCTTGATAGGATCAGGCAGAGATATCAACATACTCTTTCAATAACTTGACCAACTCGGAGTGTACATGCTCTGCTGTCGTAACCTGAAATTTGACCTCCCTTTTTGCTTTTTGCATAAGCATGTACATTCGCATCGCTGGCATACGCATTTGCTCTTTTTTCTCTTTGATTTTTATTGCAGGAATATTCAGGTTTTCCAAGCCCGATTAATCGCATCCTCACAAGGTCATCTCATCATCAAAACAAGCACAAAACAAAGGTTTCTATGCCTATTTATCAAAACAAGAAGTGGAAAAACGAAACCGGGACCTCAACACTTGTTTTTGAGTGATCTGGCCAATTTTGCTAGACTAGCTGTTTTCAACTGAGTAACAGATTACTCAAATAGAGTAACAGGTTACTCAGTACAATTTTTGCCAGATTTGCTGTTTTTCAACTGAGTAACAGATTACTCAAATAGGGTAACTGATTACTCAGTACAAATTTGCAATTTCTACTACATTTTGGGACAGCAGTCATGCACTCTCTTTGGTATTTGATTCTACTTGATTCTAGCAGTATGTGGACATTCTAGACATCTCTAGACATCTCAAGACTATTCAAGACATTTCAAGTGCATTTATTCTAATGCACCACTCTAAATTAAGTGCACCATGTTCCTTGATTTACAAGCATATCAAACTTTGGATGTTGGATCTCACATTGGGATTGTTACTGAGTTGATCCTAACTAACCAAGTTAACCACCTTGACTCGGTGAGTCGAGTGTAACTAACTCCTAGTCTAAGTCCAAACCACCCAAAGCTAAGTCCAAACCAAATCCCAAACCTCTCACACTCCGAACCAAAACTCTATATAAACAAAGCTTCACTCATTTCAAAAACCCTCCACAATCAGTCACACAAATTCACACTTTCTTCACTCTCAATTCTCTCGTTTCTCTCTCCATTTTGCTGCAACTTCTAACATTCTACTTCATCTTCTTCACCAAACCACACTAAAGCTCTTAATTCACCATTTAAGAAAAGTTACTTTCACCTTGAAAGTGCTTTTTCTTGAGCTTAACCTTCATAATGTTTCCATTCTACTGGATTTTGTGGACCTTCAGTAGCTTTTGGATTCATCTCAAGTGATTATTTCAAGCTTCTTCGGTGATAATTCTCATTTCGGAGTTTTCGTCAAATTTTGCTCTGTTTCGCTACGGTTCGAAGTGCAAGTGTAGGATTCTATGGTTTTCTCCACTTATCTTCATCATATTTCAAGCACAACAACCACCAAACCAAATCTTCGGCTTGTAGGTTGGTCAATTCTCACTTAATTTATCGTTTTGTTTACTTTTGCGCGCTTACGATGTAGTTTCGATAGCTCATAAGTTTGGTTGATCTTTGATGTCCATTTTTTATGCTTCCAATTGATGATTAATTGCTCCTAATTCATGTAATTTTCGTGCACAAAATCATACCATAGCATGTGGTAGTTTGGATAAGTGATTAGGTGTTGAAAACTGCTTTTGAAAAGCTGTTTTTTGCTGTTTTTTGCCACTGTTACAGTGGTAATCGGTTACTCTGCACTGTTTTCACCAAATTCTGCTATTTTTAAGTAGGTAATCGATTACCTACATAGGGTAATCAATTACCACTGTAACAGAGTGCCATTTTTGGTGTTTTTTAAGCTTGTTTGACATCCTTTCCTCCTTTAACTTCCATGGATTGATATGCTTGATATTTATGGATGTTTTTAATGATGTTAAACTCTGTTTAAAGCATATTTACATTAATTCAATGATTGATTTATCAATTCTTGCAATTAAGTGTGTTCTTGATTTTTGTTTGAACATGTTAATTCTTGCACAATCTTTGATCACTTGACACATGATGTGTGATACATGCTAATATTTGTATGGCACTGTTTTGCACTTTCAATTCTTGATCACATTAAGTTTGTTCTTTAATCATGCATAATCAATAATTTACACCTTTTGCTTTAATGCTTTTCCATTCTCTTTGGAAAATTGTTAGCATAATCAATTCCCCTTGATCAATTAATCGAAACCGTGTTTCGATTGGTTGATCCTTCCTTTGCTCTTCTCTTTAGGCTTCCTTTAGAGCTTTCTCTCTTTCCCCCTTGCTGAATCGGAGATTCGCACGACGCATGACACACGACACATTGGAGCGCTATACAACTTGGAGCTGTTACGCTGTCTGTTTCAACTTCTGCACTACACCCTGTGTCTTAGAGAAGGAATGAGAATGGAGAATTCCTACTCTCATTCTAACTACTTCAGGTAGGGGACGAATGTCCCTGTGTTTGGCTTAGTCACCTCTATCCCCAGGCGGTAGTGTATCTTCTTCCCCAGTTGAGTCGATCCTCAATCACTCTTATCTCTTTCAATCAGTCTTTTGATCTATCACCATTCCCTTGGTTCACAATCGTTAGCAACATTCAGAGAGTCAATCTCTTTCCTTGTTCAATACCTTTCCCTTGTTCTCTTCAAGAGGGTTTCAATTACTTTTTTCTTGTGGCTAGTCACTTCTTTTGCTGTTTCCTCCACGAGAGTTGTAATCATTCTTCCTTTGGTTGATCACAGTCATACTATTAAAACCAATGCTCTATTCACATGCAATCGCGCTCTTTCTTCGATTAAACACAGTTTTCCTGTTAAACACCGAAACTCTTGCGGAGTTCGCAACCTTCTCTTCGTTCTTCTCACTTTGATTGGTTAACCATAGACTGTCAGTTAAAACACCAATTCAGGCTCCTTCTCAGTTAACCACAGTCTATCTGTTAATACTGAGCTCCTCTTGGTTTAATCACCTTCTATTGGTTAATCACCCGTCTCTTCAGCTAACCACAACCACTCTGTTAATACTGAGTTCCTTTTGAGTTAATCACCTTCTCTTGGTTAATCACTCATTCTTCGGTTAATCACAGTCTTTCTGTTAAAACCAAATCCCCTATAGTTAGCAACCTTCTCTTGGTTCGAATACATGCACCCTTGGGTTAGCAACCTTCTTTTGGTTTGAATACCTTTTCTTTGGTCAGGTATTGTTTGTTCAGTCGGTGTACCAAACGTTCTTTGGGACACGACCTTGGCAGAGTCCCACACCTGTCCTTTGGGTCACGACCTTCACTTGGTCCGACACCCGTTCTTTAGGTCATGACTTTCGCTTAGTCCCACACCCGTTCATTGGGTCACGACCTTCGCTTGGTCCCACACCCGTCCTTTGGGTCACGACCTTCGCTTGGTCCCACACCCTTCCTTTGGGTCATGACCTTTGCTTGGTACCACACTCGTCCTTTGGGTCACGACCTTCTCTTGGTCCCACACCCGTCCTTTAGGTCACGACCTTCGCTTGGTCCCACACCAGTTCTTTGGGTCATAACCTTCGCTTGGTCCCACACCCGTTCTTTGGGTCACGACCTTCGCTTGGTCCCACACCTGTTCTTTGGGTCACGACCTTCACTTGGTCCCACACCCATCCTTTGGGTCACGACCTTCGCTTGGTCCCACACCCGTTCTTTGGGTCACGGTCATTCACTTGGTCCCACACCCGTCCTTTGGATCACGACCTTCGATTGGTCCCACACCCGTCCTTTGGGTCACGACCTTCGCTTGGTCCCACACCCGTTCTTTGGGTCACGACCTTTTCTTTATCCCATACCCGTTGTTTGGGTCACGACCTTCTCTTGGTCCCACACCCGTTCTTTGGGTCACGACCTTTGCTTGGTCACACACCCGTCCTTCGGGTCACAACCTTCGCTTGGTCCCACACCCGTCCTTTGGGTCACGACCTTCACTTGGTCCCACACCCGTCCATTGGGACACGACCTTCGCTTGGTCCCACTCCCGTTCTTTGAGTCACGACCTTAGCTTGGTCACACTCCCTTTCTTTGAGTCACGACCTTCGCTTGGTCCCACACCCGTCCTTTGGGTCACCACCTTCGCTTGGTCCTACACTCGTTCTTTGGGTCACAACCTTTGCTTGGTCCCACACCCGTCCTTTGGGACACGAAGACCTTCGCTTGGTTCCACACCCGTCCTTTGGGTCACGACCTTCGCTTGGTCCCACACCCGTTCTTTGGGTCACGACCTTCGCTTGGTCCCACACCCGATCTTTGGGTCACGACCTTCGCTTGGTCCCACACCCGTTCTTTGGGTCACGACCTTCGCTTGGTCCCACACCCGTTCTTTGGGTCATGAGGGTACGTAGGCACGAGGGCTCTAATCCTCCACTTTCTTTCTTTCTTTCTTTTTTCTCTTCTCGCTCCTTTTCTTTTAGCTAGAAGCCTTTTGATAGATAACCCATCCAAGCCTAGAAGCAAAAGAAATGGTTCCCGTCGAGTACGACGGATGCGTAAGGTGCTAGTACCTTCCTTTCCATAACCGACCCCCGTTAACGTTTCTCTTCCCCTTGGGTTTTATCGATATTTTCCCTGTCCTTCGGGACTAAATAAAGTTCGGTGGCGACTCTATTGTATCTTTGAGTGTGCGATTTTCTCAGGTATAAACCAGCCATCTTCAGCTGGCAACTCTGCTGGGGAGATCTTACTCCTGAGCTTCATATCTCTTTGCTTGTCTCCTAGCTAGGTGGGACTCCCCATCTTCAGCTGGTAACTCTGCTGGGGAGTCCTTGCTTGCAAGTTGGGGTCTCGCCTAGTTTTGTTTGCTTTCTTGCTTGTTTGGGTGTTTATCTTTTGCGCTTTGCTCGCTTTATTTTACTTGCTTTAGCTTTATGTTTATTTACTGCATTTCTTTACTGCTTTGAATATTCACATGCTGTATATTCTGGATATCTGCTATTCTCTGTTGTTGTTGGGATGGGTAGATATTATTGGAGAGAAATTCCTAACACTGGGCTTAGCATACACATAGGCTAGAACGTGGATAGTCGTGAGGCATGCATTTTGCGCGTTGGGTTACCACAAGAGACATATCCCAGATCGTGATTCGCTTAAGAATATTTCTGTCCTGTGAGAATTCACTATGGTGGGGTGTTTTCATTCTGAGTCCTATGGTTTGGGCGACCTTTCTAGGGACCACCTTGTTGTGTCTAGATCACACCTATGAGGGGGATATGGGTTTTTACAAGAAAACAAGCCACTTTATACCTTTGTTCTCTCACGCACGTCAGATCTTTGCACCTACACAGAGTTACAGATGCATATTATCCAGAATATGTTGCATCCCTAACTTACATTATTGCATAATGTTATTGCATCATCATGTATGCCGAACTTTTGAACTTGAGTTATTGCACCACCATGTGGATGTGGTACTGTTGCATCATCTACCTTTTGCATCATTGGGTGTTACATGTCTAATTTGCATTCCATCTGCATAAACAACATATGCATACATACATTTGCATTTGCATACATCCAAACCAGAAAAGCTCACTTTCTTCCCTTCATCAGCCCAAAGACAACGATTCTTCGACGCCGAAAGCCAAAGAATCATGGAACATGTTGGATATGATAATACAATGCGTAAGGAAGACAGAGTTGGCATGGTTGTGGAACTACTTCTGGACAGTATGACATTGAACTCCTCGGACCAGGTTATGAAGGATGAGCAAGCCCAGAATGGACCAAAGGTGGATATGATCACGAATGCGGATGCAAGTAATCTACCAGTGCACCCCTTGTCTAATTAGAAGACCTCTAGAGACAATCAGAAACAAAAGCGTAAGCAAATCAGCTAAGGGAACAACAATCAAGGGAGGAGATGTCCTCGCCTTGATCCAATTCCCGTGACCTACACGCATCTATTGTCTGTTCTGATTCATGTTGGGGCAATTATTCTTAAAGAGATCGAGCCAACCAAGTTCCCTTATCATCCTAAGCATGATCCTAATGCCACATGTGGATACCATGCTGGATATGTGGGGCACTATACAGAAGCATGTGTTGTCTTTAAGAACAAAGTCCAAGAGCTCCTCGATCAGAAGTTGCTTTGGTTTACAGAGAAGCCTTGTCAGAAGTCTGCATCTGGGATTGCCAAAACATCTGCTAAAGCCGAGAATAAAGGTCCTCCTGTTCATGTGCAGATTCCTCAAACTATTCAACCTTTTGGGAAATACCCCTATCAGTCCGCTAATTCTGGAATGCCTTTTGCCTATCCTGGGACACCCTCTGCCGTTGCCCCTCTAGTTGTTTACCTTGGGGCACCCTACACTCCGTATGTGATCCAATTTGGTCAGACTATTAATCAGATGGTTAATCCTAGATTGATGCACCCTGCTCAAGTGTTCCCGCAATATGATACTCGTCAGATTCATCCTCAAGCACCTCAGGCTCTTACACCGTATTATTCATTCTCGAACGCTGCTGCAACCCAATATCAACAGCCTCCTCAGGCACATAACTAGCAAGCCCAAGGCCGAAAGTGCCAGAACCAGCACAAACCATGGAACAATCTAGAACGAAGGAATGCTCCTCTAGATCCAAATCCTGTGACATACAGTCAACTTCTCCCATATCTGGTTCAGAACTCACTGGTGGTTCCCAAAGCACTGAAGCCTCCACCAAAACCATTCCCACCTGGGTATGATCCCAATGTGCAATCCGGATATCATGTTGGGTCGGCTGGGCATTCGACTGAGGATTGCAATTCTTTTAAAGCTAAAGTCCAACAGTTGATTGACAAGAAGCACTTAACTGTCCAAGATGAGAAACTGTGGGTGAACAAAAATCCTTTGTCTGTGTAGAGGCCAAGATTGCAAAAGCGTACTTTGAAATAATCGATCAAGATTGAGAGCACTTACTCAATATCGGCAATCATTGTGTCATTCCTTCATTTCCATTTTGTAATCTTTTTGTTTGTCAAGCATTGTTCATTTGTAAAACTTGTTCGTTTTCGGATGATGATAATAATGAAATGAATATGCATGTTTTGAATAAATTCATTTGTTCACTCTTACTTTTTATCAATATCGCACATTTGTTCAAGCAAAATCAAAAAGAGAATGATGAAATCAAAAGACATGAGATCACTGTCTGTATACTTTTGAATAAAACCTTGCTGACGATGTAAGGCATTTGTTCAAATCCCCAAACACAGGTGTTGCGGTGAGAATCAGATATCAAGCTATTAATTAACTTGAATCACACATCTTTGAATTCACCAGCGAGCTTTGATTTATCCAAAGGAAAGGGTAAAGATAAAAAAAAACCCTAATTGCGCTATGTGAAGACACAGCTAAGAGATCGGGGATCGGGGGTTGGTTATACTAAGGGAAGGTATTAGCACCCTAAGTATCTATAGTACTCTACAGGAACCTCTTGTTTGTTTGTGTTATGCTAAGCTTGCTTGATAAGGAAATCTGCTAAGGCTAAGGTAAAGACCTAAAGGTATGTACACAAAGTTTGCTCGCCAAGACGTCGCATCTTGTGCCTACGTATCTGATTAAAGAATCAGAGCAACCGTAGTTCACCTAACTAAGGGTGAAAGAGGAACCATTGATTAGGGCCAAAGTTCCAAGGGAAAATGAGTGTGAGCTCATTTTAGACTTTGAAACAACTCTCTAAATTCTAAGTTATGTAGGGAAAAGTGGTTACTTGACAAGGCAAGCACCACATAGAGTTTTAAAAACTCCTCATATTGCTAAGTTATGATTCAATGGCTTTTATGATGCCAAGAAGAGGAAAAGGCTCTTATGAGTCCTAGGTGTTGATTGGTTTATTGACTTATGAGTCATTTTGAAGGGGAATTTCCTTTGGAACGGGGAGAACAACAATTTTATGAAACAAGAAATTTACATGAATATTTACAGTAAAATGCAACATTTGATAACAAAAGTATTCAAGTGAAACAAAGTTTATAATGCCAAACAAGGTTAGAACCATATACATTAGACGTTACTTAAACAAGGTGAACCAAATAGCAATATTAAAAGAAATAAGAGATCAAGACATTCAATGAAAACCCTAAAAAGTATTCCTTGAGTAAACATAAAAAAAAACATTTGTTTCCATCAATTTCTTTTTTATATTTGAAAAATAGACATGTCAAGGATCCATTTGCAAAAAGAATGGTAAAAAAAAATTAAAAATAATTAAGTTATGAATTCTTGAAATTTGAAGCATAAACCATAAAATGTGGAGAAAATAAGTGCTAAAAAGAGAGGAGAGGTCCCCATGGGTGTTGAACCCAGGACCTCACGTGTGCAGCCCCAAAACATAGCCAAACCTACCAATGTGCGCATCTTGTCAACCATAGTCATCAACACAATATATGTAAAATAAGCTCAGATTGGAAAATAAAACAAAAGGACTGGGGCGAGGGGGATTCGAACCTCAGTCCTCATGGTGAACATGTGCGTGTGAAGTGTGTACTTGCCACTGGGGTGGCTGGTACATCCATTAATAAACATGATTCAATAAATACATAAGCCTTGCAAGCGAGGAAAATGGAAATTGACCTACAAACTATCACAAACAGTCATGGCAAAGAGTTAAAGGATTCACACGAGTGATTCATCTAGTCAACTATCCCTATTGGACAGATTTCACATTTTCTTCTCTTAAGATCAAACATAAATTTAATCAACACTTAGTAAACAAGACATGAATTGCTATGTGAACTTTTAAGCATAATCATTAAAAATCATGTGTGCAAACCACAGAAAACAAGTGTGCTATGTGATAGGCAGCAAATGAATAAACACAGGATGATGAAGTGAATGAAATTCTTGTTGTATGCAAAGCTAGACCCAACAAGATTGGATGAAAACAACAAATCTTGAATGCCAAGTTTGATGACAGATGATAACATACATTTAACCAAAAAATACATCCGTTGAAAACCTTTAGAAGACAGCTTAGAAAACCTTTGGATCAAATAGCAATGGTGCCAACAGTTCAACACGACAAGTGACAATATTTCCAAGTTAGTCATTCAAAGTATGAGATGAAAATGGCATAATGATGTTATTAGCAAATTCATGACTAGGTATGAGGCAGGCTTGAGCATATGAGGAAACAGGCTCTTGGCATTTTTGAAATTGTAAGTATCATGCTATACACTTGACATGTTCATCATGCAAAAAGACAAAAGAAATGACTTGCAGCAGAGAAAAGAATAGCAGGGCATTAATGAAAGTCCGCCCTAGCATCTTAGGTCAAAGTAATATTCATTTCAAACTATCAAAACATCCAACCTATCTAACAACAAAACAGTCCAAGTATAAGCATGCCAATTAAAATTCCCAATCATATGGATTCAACAGTTGAGGCAAACAAAAGGACTTATAGCATTAAAACAGGTTCACTGTTAGGTGGATGAAACAATAGAAATGGTCATGGCACTAGTAGGTATGGCAGGGTGAGTGTACATTCAATAGGTTTGTGGAAAAGTGTGTGAATGTGTCAATGTATCAAAGTGAACCCACAGGTAATGTTCAGTGTAGGACCAATACTAGCAGTCTGCAACCAAATTAACATTACAAGTCAAACCAACTACATGATTTTAACAAGTCAACAAACCAAAGACAATCAGTTTTAAACACTTCAAACAACTTGACTCGAAGAAAAGATCATGACATAGCAGGTTCACAGTAGTTTGATACACACATCCATAACACATATATTGGACCAGGTTCAAAGCAGCTTGATATTATGAACACATCAAGCATATTCACAACTCAGAAGCATATCAGATGATAATTCAAGGTTTGTACACATATCCTAAACATAAAACTCAACATGGAATGATGATTAAAGCAAGGGAGGTAACAGATATCAGATTAGCTTGACATAAGCAGGGATCTCAGCAAAGCAGGCAAGTAATAGCAGTTAGATATTGGTGACAGAAGTATCAATAATGCCTAAGGTGATTAGTGTGCAGATAGGTAACATATCCACAATTAGGGCAGTTTTGTACATGTCACAAAGCAATAACCTCAAAGATATATATCAGTCTTAGCATACCATCATATCTTGATTTTGAGTGTCAAAACAAATATATCATGGAACATTATGAGCACTAAACAGATCAGCATACATAAGTTTCAATGGATTTAGCAGTAACTGGTGCACACAAAATAAAATCAAGGCATGACAATGGTTCACACAAATTAACTGCATATTAAGACAGGTTTTCAAACATTCAAAATGGATACCTTGCTTGGAATCACTCCCAACTCAGACCTATATTAAGGAGGCATCCTGAAATTACACACTCAAGTCCCTAATACTAAGCAAAGCAAGATGATAAAGGATGCATCATTTAAGGTCAACTAGGCATATGGATAAGAACACTCACATTATGTGTTCATCTATGTTCACTAATCATTAATCACATAATGGCAGCAAATCTAACATATCAATTCATGTGAACAATCAAATGTGAAAGAGTGTATGGCAATGAGTAAGGATGCATCATATTGAGGTTCAGGCAATCACCTGTGTAAAGTTATCTAACACAGCAAGGTCATACCTATCATGAGTCATGTATGCTACTTAACATTCAATGATGATGACATAAGTGTGAACATAGCATGGTAATTGTGTGCACAAAAAGATGTGAGCAAAAGTGTATGACTGTATCAACAATGAGTCTACAAACAATGTTTAATTTGGAGACAAAATCAGCAGGTTGCAAGCAAATTAGAATCATAGGTCAAAACCAATTTTAAGCCAGCAGTTCAACAAACCAGTTTTAGACACTTCAACCAACTTGACTTAGAACAAGGTCATGGTATAGTGACTCCTAGCTTGGATAGCAAACACAAAAGACACAACACACATGCTGGCACAGTGTAAGTCAGGTTAGCACACACAAGTTTGAACATATGCTAAGCATGGCAGCAGGAAATACTTTATGACTTATCTAGCTCATATGCCAGTCACAAATGCATAGAGGAACTCAGTTCAACAATAAATAACATGACATGCTTACATGTACCTCTGAATATAAACAAACACAGGAATGGATATCAAATGCATTAGGACCCAAATGAATCCATAACAAACTTCAGTTTTTAGGGGGGCAAAGTCATCAAAAGCTTAACATACAAGAAAATTGTTATGTCAAAATAAGAATATATAAACAAGAATGACATAAACTCTATTTCACATGGATATTAAACACCAACATGACCAATACTTCAAAGATGGTAGTAATGGCTTCAACAAACAGATTCTCTTATTACCAAGGTTCTGACTAAAGCTATACATTTGGTATGGCATATAGTTTATAACCAGGTTCATAGGCAACAAACAATCTAGGTCCATAAACAAATAACATCAACCATGAGAAGAAAAAAAAAACAGTCATGAGCACGGTAGTAAGAACAAAAACAAACTACTTGCCCCTCTTGACATATCAATAGCACCGATGATTTTACCTCTCTTTAAGGTTGTAAACCATGAACAAAGGTTTTAGACCTCATGGTACACAAAACTTTCATTAAGTATAAATGTGAAAATAAAACCAACAGGCATAGCATTCATAAAGAGCAATGGCAACATGAATATGATAGTAATGATGTGCATAAGCGTAAGCAATAAGTGAGAGGATAATGCTTACCAAGTGGAATATGTCCACTGCAACTTCAGTTGTGCAGAGGTTCCTTTCTTGCTACTCTCCTCACCAGTTGTCAAGGCAAAGCTCCTTCCTCTCCTCCTCTTGCAAGACTTCAACTTTCAGAAAGGTTTAGTGTATTTGTGAGTAATTGTTGGTGTCAAATGCAAGGAAACTGAGCTGTTATTTATAGGAAAAGTGAGTGAGTTCAAGATATGGCCAAATTGCTAAAAATGCCAAGTCCGCCCTCCCTTTTTCGTGTGAGTTTTTCAAACTTGCAGAGTGAAATCTTCCAAAGATATCTGAGCCTCTGAGCAGAACTGTTGTGAACTGATAGGTGCATTGCTCCATGAATAAACAATGTTATTTCTACTTTTGGAAAGTTTCTCTCTCTCCCACTTGCATCAACAAGCCATAAACTCATATTTTAATGCTAACCAACTTCAAATTCGTGGAAAGGCTTGATTAGATGTTAAATGAGTCATTAGAGCTCAGAAATAATGAAAACTGATGGTTAGGGAAGTGTTAGAATCAAAATCCAAAAGTTTGTTTCTTGAATGTTAAGGAATAAAACCCTCATCTTTGACTCTTCGAAACTCCCAGCTCCCTTGATGGATGGAGGAGTTCTAGTACTCTTTCGAAAGCTCTCATTGCCCTCTACAACTTTCATGACCAAGGGTTTTTGAGTTGAGGCCTGGATCTTTGAGAAAAACTGGGTCGAAGTTAGCTTGTCATTAGGGCAAAAGATGCTGAAAATTCACTAAGTCCTTGAGCAGTTTGGCTTCCAAGCTTCATAACTCAAAAACCATGCATATTTTGGAGAAAAGTCATGTTTAACACTTTAAAGATATTGGAAAGAGCTTTCATTTGGGCTTTGAGTCACTCCATTTGGATGTGTGGTTTGGAAGTTATGACTATTTCAATTTTGCACAAGAGGAGAAATTTCCACCTATGGAAAGTTTCATGATCATAAACTTACTTCCTTTGCAAGAAACTTCTTGAAACTTGATCTTGACACTTTAAATCATCAATAAGACATGTTATGATGATTTGAGGCAAAGGAGATTCCATTTGGATCAAAATCCCAAAGATTAGGGTTTCAGTCAAAACCCTAATTTTGACTGTGAATGGACTGAGATAAACCTCTGTGATCCTGCTTCTTTCTTCATATCCAAAGTTCATAGATGGTCCTTAGGGATGTCTATTATATCATGGAGTCAAGTCCTAGGGTTTGAGAACAATTCTTGGTAAAAAACAAGGGTCATGATCCACTTGTCTTAACAGAAACCCTAATCTGGAGGCAGGGTGAAACTGAGGCTCAAACTACCCATGATGAGAGCCAAATGATATTGAATTCTTGTTGAGTGAGACCTCTTGGATGTAGGTAAACTCAAATGTTTGGTGAACCAAGCAAATCTTGACTTGATAGGGAAAAATTCTTTAGTGATTCCTCAGGTTAAACCCTAATTCCACAATTTGGTCTGGTGATTCTTTGTTGTCTTGACTTGATTCAAAGTCTTGAGATCTTGGTACCAATCAAATGGTGAATCTTTGTGATGATTGTATGGAGCCAGAGGATACCTTAGGAGGCCTTGAATTTCTCTGTGTAAACCCTAATTTGGAACATAAGAGAAACAAACTGCAAGATATGGGTTAGTTAAATAGTGCACAGATGATTGATCCTAAATGTCTATGCAAGATGTTATGACATCTAAGAGGTAAAATTTGGGGTACAACAACAGGAGTTATAAGGAAGATAATCCCTACTCAACCCCTTTGAGCCTTGAAGTAGGAGTTCTTTCTGTACACATCAAACCCTCAATCTTAACCAGGGGCAGGGTAGTCTTTAGTTAATTTGACCATGCGTTCAAATTTCAAAAGAGGATTACTCCATCTGAGGATCAACCACATCCTATCCCTCACAAGAGGTCAGAAAAATCACAAATCCACATTGGTTGTCCCTCACCGACCAAAGGAGCGAGGCAATCACAACTCACCCTTACATATCAGACAAATACATGTCACACGATTTTGTTCGGAAAAAATTAAAAATCACAAAAGCAAAAAAAAAAAAAAAGAAGGCAAAAGAATAAAAGCCCGCTAAGTCAAAAACTAAAAAACAAAGGACTTAGGCAAAAATTAGGGCATCCCAGTAGACTGCAAATTCAAAATAATCAGTCTACGCAAAAATTAGGGAAAACAAAAAGAAGAATCAAGAACAAGTCTGTGTGATCACATGTGACAAAAACAAAAGGTGAGCAACTGCCGCTCCAAAACATTGTCAGTTCCTCTACCATCACGTCCACCATTCAAAGTCTCTTTGAGAGGCGAACGCTTGTGTCAAACTAGCTGAACGTAGGACTAGAGAACATCAAGGAGAATGGGTGGGTTAAAATAAATTTTGAGCCTTATATCCTTTCTTTCTTAAACCGTGAACCAGGCCACGTTGCAACCCACAAAAGACCTAATTGAAGCAGGGTTTAATTCAAAAGCATACTACAACGGGATCATGTCAAAGCTGACTCCCAAAGATTTGCTTATCATTTGTGTCGATGCTGACATGGCATTCTAAATGGTGATCCATTCACTATATGTCATAATCTTAGTGAACATATTTGGACTTCAAAACTGACATATGTATGGCATTAACATTGTCATTTTCAAAACAAACACTTTTTACTTGCGAACAAGCACTTGACATCGAGAAAGTTTCCACAATGGAAAGTTGGAACATCTCAAGGGGCAAAACGCCTGAAAACGCCGTGGAACAAGGGCAAGTCTAGCCATATCAGGATTCAGTCAATCTGGGGCGATTGTGTTGAGATTCGACAGAATCTCTCAAAGATCAGTTGGTCAGGGGCATTCTTCCAAAGATCGATCAGACAAGGGAAAAAATCACTTCAGAACTCACATTGGGGCAGGTCACTTCAAGAGCACAAGAAGTTAACCTCTTCAAGAGATAGTTAATCAGGGGCATACTATTCCAATACGCTGGGGCAAACTAAATCAAGAACATCCTATGACTTGTGACTGGGGCAACACATGCAGATACCCAACAGACTGGGGCAGAGACAAGCTATCAAAGTACAAGTTCTCTCCCTATTTTTAGGCAAGAGCAATGGTGCATCAACAACTGCTAATCCAGAAGTAGGTATCGGGGAATCATGTCTTTATGGATTACACCCTAACCTCAACTTTTCCGTCTCCCATAACAAAAACACTTGAATCATTGCATAGACCGCTCTCATGCATTAATCATGTCGCTTCACTAATCTTCCATAGCATGACGCCTTGACAAAAGCACAATCATACTTGACATATTTTCACAACCAATCATTGACATTCTGCATGTAGTAATCATCATTGCATAGCATTGCATACTCAACGCGTAGCATATTCATCAATATGGAGCATTACGCAATAAAGGTTAAAACGTGCGTCCCATCAAAATCCAGTTCTCATTTGGTAGTCAGTACTTGTCTGATCTGTCCTTGAAAATACCGGTTCTCGTTTGGCACACTTTCCAAGTCCAGTTCGCGTCTGGAAAACTTTTTCAAAGTTCTTCCCTTATCTTGGATCTGTCCTAAACATTACCAATTTCTCTAGTCCGTCCAGAACCTACCCAACTTACAACACTGCATCTTAACTTGCATCCTTGCATTACATGATATCAAGCATCATGTATAACACATACATGGCATATGCATTAGCATACTCCCTTTCTTTTGGCCTGATTCATTTCCCCATCATATTTTTATCCAAACTTCAAACACTCTTTCCATGCTCACAACTCTCTTTTGTCGCCGTCGGCCAAATTTTCGAGCTACTCTATTATTTAATCCTCTTTTACCTCGAATCATCAAAACGCTAGCGCAATTCGTACATTCAGGTCCAAGTGGATTAAATAGAGGCAGCTGTCGTAACCCAAAATTTGACCTCCCTTTTTGCTTTTTGCATAAGCATGTGCATTCGCATCGCTGGCATACGCATTTGCACTTTTTTCTCTTTGATTTTTGTTGCAGGAATATTCAGGTTTTCCAAGCCTAATTAATCGCATCCTCACAAGGTCATCTCATCATCAAAACAAGCATAAAACAAGGGTTTCTATGCCTATTCATCAAAACAAGAAGTGGAAAATCGAAACCGGGACCTCAACAGTTGTTTTTGAGTGATCTAGGCAATTTTTCCAGATTTGCTATTTTCAACTGAGTAACAGATTACTCAAATAGGGTAACAGGTTACTCGGTACAATTTTTGCCAGATTTGCTGTTTTTCAACTGAGTAACAGATTACTCAAATATGGTAACCGGTTACTCAGTACAATTTTTGCCAGATTTGCTGTTTTTCAACTAAGTAACAGATTACTCAAATAGGGTAACCGATTACTCAGTACAAATTTGCAATTTCTACTACATTTTGGGACAGCAGCCATGCACTCTCTTTGGTCTTTGATTATACTTGATTCTAGCATTATGTGGAACATTCTAGACATCTCTATACATCTCAAGACTATTTAAGACATTCCAAGTGCATTCATTCTAATGCACCACTCTAAATTAAGTGCACCATGTTCCTTGATTTACAAGCATATCAACCTTTGGATGTTGGAGCTCACATTGGGATTGTTACCAAGTTGATCCTAACTAACCGAGTTAACCACCTTGACTCGGCGAGTCAAGTGTAACTAACTCCTAGCCTAAGTCCAAACCACCCAAAGCTAAGTCCAAACCAAATTCCAAACCTCTCACACTCCGAATCAAAACTCTATATAAACAAAGCTTCACTCATTTCACAAACCCTCCACAATCATTCACACAAATTCACACTTTCTTCACTCTCAATTCTCTCATTTCTCTCTCCATTTTGCTGCAACTTCTAACATTATACTTCATCTTCTTCACCAAACCACACTAAAGCTCTTAATTCACCATTGAAGAAAAGTTACTTTCACCTTGAAAGTGCTTTTTCTTGAGCTTAACCTTCATCATGTTTCCATTCTACTGGATTTTGTGGAGCTTCAGTAGCTTTTGGATTCATCTCAAGTGATTATTTCAAGCTTCTTCGGTGATAATTCTCATTTCGGAGTTTTCGTCAAATTTTGCTCGGTTTCGCTACGGTTCGAAGTGCAAGTGTAGGATTCTCTGGATTTCTTTGGTTTTCTTCACTTATCTTCATTATATTTTAAGCACAACAATCACCAAGCCAAATCTCCGGCTTGTAGGTTGCTCAATTCTCACTTAATTTATCGTTTCGTTCACTTTTGTGCGTTTACGATGTAGTTTCGATAGCTTTTTCGGTTCGTTGAATCATACATTTGGTTGATCTTTGATGTCCATTTTTTATGCTTCTAATTGATGATTAATTGATCCTAATTCATGTAATTTTCGTGCACAAAATCATACCATAGCATGTGTAGCAAGCGATTTTTGTCGGTGACGCGACCACCTTATCGCTGAAGTTTTCCTCACCGCAATGGTAGGAGGGGGGTGATACTTTCTGATTTCTTATTTATCCCGTGAAGCTGGAAGGGAAAGGGAAGCTATCTAAAACTAACCTTGCACGCGAATGTTTAACTGAATAAACGCTTTTACAGAGATTGGGGGGTCCGGGGTCAGGTTATACAATTGGGAGTTGTCAATTACCCATCCTATATGTGGTTATCCACAAGATATTAGCTTTAGGTTTCGCTTTATACTTGATGGTGTTTATCCGTTAATAGGTTGGGAAAGTTTCTTGGGAAATATGAGCGAGTGAGTGAGATTTTGTTGATGTTCGGGTTACTCCCGATGTTTTTGGTAAGGTGCTAGACCTAAGTTTTGATTGATGTATGAAGGTACTGGACCTAGAGTTTTTGTTATGGTATGCTCGCTAAGATTTCGCAATCTTATGCCTACGTATTCCCGTTTAAATGAAACAGGGAAATCAGAGCAATCGTAGTTCCTCCTATTCTAAGGGAGGAAAACGGTGTTTTTGGTGTCTTGTTCAAAGCCCAAGATTGAAGCTAAAGATTAGTTGTGTCTTGTTCAAAGCCCAAGATTGAAGCTAAAAGGTTTAACTAAGAGAGAATCTGTCATCTCTAAAGAGGGATTGTTGATTTTTGTGTGCCTTGATCAAAGCCCAAGGTTGAAGCTAAGAGGTTGATTGACTCTCCTAAGGAAGTCCTTATACAAAGCCTAAGAGGAGGCTGGAAATGACCGACTCAACAAGAGAGTGTTTTATCTGTCTTGTACAAAGCCCAAGACTGAGGCAAAAAAAAGAGAGACTGACTCTTTGGTGATATCATTATACAAAGCCTAAGAGGAGGCTATAAGTTTGACTTATCCGGGGAAAAGTGTTTTTTCTGTCTTGTACAAAGTCCAAGATTGAGGCTAAAAGGGATTTTGACTCCGCCGGGGAGTTTTGTATGTGTCTTGTATAAAGCCCAAGATTGAGGCTAAAATGAGAAATTTAACTGACTCGGGTGAGGATATTTTTACGTGTCTTGTAAAAAGCCCAAGATTGAGGCTGAAAGGTTTTAACTCTGCTGGAGAGTATTATCTGTCTTGTACAAAGCCCAAGATTGAGGCTGAAAAGAGTTTGACTCTGCTTGGGAATCCATTCCTCAAAGCCTAAAAGAAGGCTGGAGGAAGTGACTTTGCTGGGGAAGATATGTGTGTCCCGGGCTAAAGAGAAAGTTTTGAAGATTTATGTCTTGTACAAAGCCCAAGATTAAGGCTAAAAGGGTTGACTCAACAAGAGAGTGCTAAAAGGTGATTGACTCAACAAGAGAGTCTGAAAAGTTGATCGACTCAACAAGAGAGTCTGAAAAGTGATTGACTCAACAAGAGAGTCTGAAAAGTTGGTAGACTCAACAAGAGAGTCTGAAAAGGTTAGCTCCGCTGGGGAGAATCATTTGTACAAAGCCCAAGAGGAGGCTAACTTTGTTAAGGATGGATCATTATACAAAGCCTAAGAGGAGGCTATCTTCTGATGGGGATTATTGAGATCTCTAGGCAGGTCCAAGTGGGGAAATCAACTCTTGCTGAGGTTTGCAGAAGAGTTGAGATATCAGACACCCTGAGGTTCTGATTTGGGATAGTGTAATTAACAGCCTTTTGACCCTGGCCGGGTAGTTTTTAGGAGAGAGACTTGGTTTTAGAACCCACGGGTTTTAACTCAACTGGGAATTTGATTGGATGATCAAGGCTTCTCCTACTTTCGTAGGGAACTTGAGAATGTCTTTGAGACTCAAGGGGATTTAGACTGTCCAAGTCTACTGGTGTTGAAGAGTTTTATCTTTTGTATGATGCCTAAAAGAAGTCGGGTGTTAAGGGATGAGAATCAACCCTAAATTGGCCTGATGTTTTGACACTGGAAAGACTGCTCTAGCAAAGGATGACTAAGTTCTGTCTTATACCTTTAAGAGGTCTTCAGGGTCCTTGTATTAAGCCCAAGAGAAGGAATGAGAACTTCTAAGACGCCGAAGGGTCCTTGTACAAAGCCAAAGAGGAGTCGGGGATGCTTTTAGGAAGCCTGTGGGTCCCAAACCAAGAAAAGTTCAAGAAATGCTATTCACAGAGAATAGATCATTTAGTGAAAGTTTTGAGGTTTGAAGAAACTCAAGAGATGATATTCACCGAGAATAGATCAACTCCGGGTAGTAGAATTTCTTTGACAATTTCTAGGGGTGAGAGTCTGAGAAAAGGTTCACCGAGAATACTGCCTTTCTCTTTGTTCCATATTGTTTAAGCCCAAGAGAAGGCAAGATTGTATATGGAAATCCTATGGGGATCTAGTTTTGACTGTATTTAAAGAGTGACCAACATGGCTTTACCTAGTTCTAGACCTAGTTGTCGGGGAAACTCTAAATAACTATACTAGTATATATACAGTTGATATATGACAAGTATTTAAAAGAGATATGAAAGAAGACTAACCATGCACAGCTTACCACAATACAGTTATATATATGAAAGCGAGTAAATGAAAGCCGTTAAAACTTACAGGTGAGCAAGCTCCCATAATGTGTTGTTAGTTGTTCAAAGAAATTAAAGAAAGTTTTGATTACAATATGTATATTTGAATCTAAATCAAAAGGGAAATTGTTTTGAAAAGATTGTCGGGGCTTATACTCAAGGAGAGGCCCAAGGTTTAACGGTGATCGCACCGTTGTTTTGAAAATGTACAGAGGGACTTATACAATGTGTGAGGCCTAAAATTGCTTTATTTAAAAAGGGGTTTGGGACTTACACTCTATTAGAGGCCCAAAGGGTGTTTTAAAAAAAGAAATGAGACTTACAACACTAGGGTAGGCCCAGATGATCTTTTGTTTTGAAATGGCGATCACACCGAGATTTTTCTTTTAACGCAGAGGGACTTATACAATATCTGAGGCCCAAAATGGTTTTGGTTAAAAAGTGGGTTGGGTCTTACACTCTATTAGAGGCCCATGAGTGTTTGAAAAAGATTTGTTAGGGTGAAAATCAAATAAACCCTAATTTTGTTAAAAAATGGAATTAATTTTGATTAAAAATTAATAAAATCATTGAAAACATGTGAGAAATGAGTGGTGATTTTGGATCAATGTCTCAAAAATTATGTTTTTATCCACAAAATGATTGAAAACCTTTTAAGTTTGGAAAATCAAGAGAAAGAAAATCTTTAAAATGTTAAAAAACAAATAAAAATTAATTCTTTTAAAAAATATCAAACATGTGAAATAAATAATATTTTTGGGGATTTTTTGTAAAATAAAATATTTTAACATTTTTGTGAATTATTAAAAAAAGAATCAACTCAAAATCATTAAAATTCAGAGAGAAATTAATTTTTGAATCAATTAAATAAAATCACAAAAATTCAAATATTCAAATATTTGAAAAAGGGCGCAAAGAACATCTTGGTTTTGCCCGCGTGCCCTGCTTTGCCCAGATTTTCATTTTCTCATCAATCTCACTGAATACTTGATGGAATCATACAATCCACATATCAATATGCTCGTTTTCAACTCACGATCATGTCTATGGTCTTTAATTTCATTTATTTTAAGCATGGAATGAAAAATCAAAACAAAACCTCAAGAACCCTAATTTCTGCATGAAGGTTGAAGGTCGTGGCAGCAAAAGCAATTTGATTTTTGAGTTAGAAGTGTTACAGATGAGTTGTGATGATCTGAATAGCTTCCCTACACCATATGGAGTGTGTTTGAATTCTTGGAGTGGCTTGGATTCAGCTGGAACTTGATTTGGCACCTCAACTGCAAATCTGTCAAAGGCTTGTGCAGATGGCTGATGATTTCATGATTTTGGTGTTCCAGTTATTGGTTTAGTGTTTGACCAGCTCACATATGATGTTTATGAGGTGTGTGAGTGATTGGTTTGGTGGGAAACACATTCTAATTCAAAACCCGATAGTAGCTTGCATTAGAAGGAATTTTTGGAAGTGAGAGTGTGATTTTGAGAAAGGCAAGTGTTATAGGCCTTTGGTGTACCCAAACTGATCAGAAATGAGGTCTATTTATAGTGTGTCAAGTTTGTTTTGGCATCAATAGGGAATGGCAACTGCACCAGGCCTTTGGCCAATGTGGATCAAATGGAATCTCAAGTCTCCTCTAGCCATTGACTTGAGGTTAGAGCACAAGCCTATGGTTCTTTGATTCAAGGATAAGACTTGACTGAAGTGTTCATCTTTGCTCTGATACATGCCACCTCTAAGCATCCATTGAATGCACCAAAACAAAATTGGAGTCTTGGCACCTTTTTAGCTCTTGTAGGTTTGGCATGCTACTTGTAGATTTTGGGACTTTGGAGGCTGATAGATCAGTGCTTGTCCCTTGTTTGTTCCCCTTTGAGGTGTGCTGATGGATAAACATACTTTTTGTTGCACAATTTGATCAAATCGAGCCCTTATGCACAAATCTGCCTTGCCAAGACAGTTTGCAACAAGACATGTTGCAGCTGTCATAACTCCTAGCTCAGATAGAGTTTGAGGGAGTTCTTGGACATTTTGGAAAGCTGATATATCCTATTTCAACATAATGTCCAACTTTGGTTTTGAACAAACTTGAATTACAATGAAAAATGCCTCTACATTTGGGAAAAAATAAGGCAGATTCTGACTTAGTGAAAATTTCACTAAGTGTTGGAAAAATGTCATTTTCATGTTTTTTGTGATTTTGATCACTCCATAACTTAAAATCCATGAGGAATTGGAATGAGTTGTAGTTGAAGCTTTTAAAGTATGCCATGAGAGCTACAGATCCATCTTTGGACCATCCAACATGGTTGCTTGGATCTTAAGTTATGGTCCTTGGAAGTTGGTACCCTAGCCACTTTGTTCCATAACTTGGAAAATTTCTAAGCTTTTAATGATTACCCCTTTTACAAGTTAACTCACTTTCTTTGATTTTTCTTGATATGCGATGATTCAAATCACATATTAACATTGTTTTAGGGTCAATGAACCATAATTGTGAAAAATCCCAAAAAGTCAAACTTGATTTTGTGCACAGTTGGCTTTTTATCGGATGAAATCCAAACTGTGCGATCCTTGGTGAAATCAAGTCCTTGACCTAAATCAAACCTAATGGATATATTCCATAGGTGTTGTAGGGTGTATTGAATCATGTCCCAAGGTTTGGGAGCATGCCTGGGTCAAAAGCCAAAGGTACAGTTGACTTTTTCCTCAAAACCCTAATTGTGGTCCTGATGAAATTGAAACTTATAGATCAAGCTTCTTGGATCAATCCATTGTTTCAAATGGATCAATGTAGTGTATTGGAGACCCTCAAATCATGTCTTGAGGTCTTGGCTCAGGTTTTGTTCCAAAAGTCAACTTAGGGGTGAATTAGGTCAAGAAACCCTAATTCCTGATTTTTTTGATGAATGCTTCCCCTGAGGTTAAATTGACTTGATGATTGGGTCCATGAGGTCCCTTGGAGTTTCTTAAGTTGTGCTTTGAGGCAATGGCTCATGCTCAGAGGAAAATTTCCATCTGGAGGCCTCAGTCGACCAAAACCCTAGTTTGGTGACACTGGCGATCTTAAGGCTTGATTCACTTGGAATGCTGCAACCTTGTGCTTGATTCTTGATGTGGGAGTCCTTTTTATCCTTTGTAGGTGTTTGAGAGGCTATACAAGTTAGAGATAATGTTATTCCTTGATTGATCCTTTGCCTAAGTGTCCTGAGAGGGCCCGAACCCTGATTCTTGATTGTAGTGAATGCTCAACAATCCTTGAGGAGATTGATGAGGCATGAAGGTACATCCATATTGTGATGATGATTTGTACAATGATGGGAAATCTTGGTGGTCAAAATTTGGGGTATGACAGATGCCCCTATTTAATCTTCTTGGACCCGAAGGTGTGAATGGCGAAGGTGTTCGGGCATTCAGGGTGCAAGAGGATTAAATATCGGAATACCCAAAATTTTGATGGTGGTTATGAATGGTAGTTTGCTCATCCATCTTCTTTTGCTAAGAAATGATGCTTAGAAAAGGTAAAAACCTCCCCTCGATCCTGGTTTTCAGCCACGTAACTGGTCTCAGTTTCTTTTGTAAACTTCCCCTCGATCCCGGTTTCCTACCAAGGAACTGGTCTAGGTTTCTAAAATAAACTTCCCCTCGATCCTGGTTTCCTACCAAGGAACTGGTCTCAGTTTCTGAAATACACTTCCCCTCGATCCTGGTTTCCTACCAAGGAACTGGTCTCAGTTTCTGAAATAAACTTCCCCTCGATCCTGGTTTCCTACCAAGGAACTGGTCTCAGTTTCTTTTGTCAATAAACTTTCTTGACAAGGGACGCTATTTGTAGCGGTTTTCCTCAAACTTCTCGCCGAATTTTCCTGGGGAGATGCCATTTGATGGAAAATGTTTTGATGTCAGACTTACTGGGGAAACCCGTTTGTCTGAGCTGTAGAGGTGTTCAAACTTCTCTGTTGGAGACGCCATTTCTTGACTCTACTGAGGAAAACGAGTCTCTTCAAAGACTGTTTTCTGCTTGGGGATATTACATCATACCTTTCCTCGAGATTGTTTTCAGAGAAATGCCATGTGATGTAATCCAATTTGGAGATGCTGATGACCTTTTTGTCAGTGAATTTTCCGAAGAAGGACTGTTGTATTGCCGAATCTTTGATTAAGAGGCTTTCTCTGGGGATTTTCCTTAATCCGGGAAAGCGTAGATATCATCTGAAATTCTGGTATGACAGATCCCAGATGTCCTACAGGATGTCGAGACATCTGGTCTGCTACAGATAAGATGGCAAGGTATAAATAATAACAATACTGAAAAGCATAGACAACACACAAGGATTGTTCACCCAGTTCGGTCTAACAACCTACATCTGGGGGCATACCAAGCCAGGAAGGAAGTCCACTATTAGCAATATCAATTCGAAGTTAAACTCCCCCGTTTACAACTTCTCACTTAATCACTACCCAATGACCCTTCTACCTAGATCCTCTCTAGATATGAGAAACCCTCCTCACTCCCAATCATCGCAATGATGTCTAGCAGTCAACACTCCGCCACTACATCAACGGCTCTTTACCTATACAACAATTCAACAAGGAAGACACACTTCCAAGACACAACTTAGAGTTACTTAAAAGCTTCCTCCAAGAACAATACTCCTCTTACTTAACAGCTTCGAAGATCACACTCACAAACTGTCCAACTCACATGTCGAGTGGTACAGGAACCAACCCTAATAATAGAACTTTTACATCTTTGGTTGAGTTACAATTCTAGGTTACAATGCATCTATATATAACTTATTCCCAACTGGATTTGGGCCTTCAAAATCGTAGCTTAAAGCTGTTACAAATCTACAACAGATCTTGCATACAAATAGGTCTTCAATCTTTAACTTCCTAAAATATCTCCATATTTAGAAAGTGTATATTTTTCAATATTCTTCTCAATTTCAAATTTGAATCTTCGGATCTTTTAATTCAGCGCCACATATAATTTACATAGTATTCCCTGAATATTCTGCATCTGTTAAGACATAACAGAGTCTTTAATTCACTTCAGTTCTGGCGCGATGTCGAATGGACCTTCAAGGGACATCTTAATACGACATGTTGTTCCAGATGTTGAAACCACTTAAACGCAACATGTTCCATTGCACAATAGGACTTCTTGCTCAACCTGTTCTTCTTTAGCAAGATAGAATATCCTATCTAACATTTTGCTGCTATTATTTGTTTTACAAAATTAATGCCAACCCTAAAAATTAAAGAACTAACAATCTCCCCCTTTGGTAAATTTTGGCTAAAACAAATATATAAACATTACAACTCAGATTACAGTAGCAATTACAACCCTATACTACTGTCAGTAGTCATCGGCAACTACTGAAACTAACAGTAACCATCAGTAGCTACTGTGTACATCAACCATGGAGAATCATCTTCTTGGGAAATCTTGAATGATGTTAGGACATCATGTTTGACAACTCTTTTCAGCATACTCTATGAACTCCATAACATCACCTCCGAGCACCACAGCACAACAGCTTCAGGCAGCACATTAGGACCTAAGAAGTAGAAAGTCCTGAAGTCATTTGGTGCACATGAGGAAGAAGATATCTGACACTCCCCCTCAATACAACACATTTCTTTTTCCTTCCAGGACAGACCCAGAACAAATGTAGAAGACTCCTCCAGAAAAGAAACGTATGTCTTGACATAAAAGACCAATGGTGGCATAAGAGATTTCTACACACCTTATTTGATCAGACGCCCCTAGTCGACCTGTGGCATAAGATGAAACTTAAGAAGTGCCAATCTACCAACCCAGGTAACTCAGAACACAAGTCACAACTGTGTTCATAACTCAGGACACAAGTCACAAAGACTCAACATCAACTTAAGGATAGGACACCCTCTTCGACATCTCTGAAACACATCTGGAACTGCAGACTCCAGACATAGCATCTGCGCAAACCATTTAGCAAACCCTCTCTCCCCCATTTTAGCCAAAAATTGGCAAAGAAAGCCCTCATAAAACCAGACCCAAGTAGTGCTCACCCAAAAACGAACAAACGCCATAAGATTTATGAAACAAGAACACTCACTGGCTGAAGGAGAAAAGAATAACCCCTATAAATAGCTGACCAGTTACTTTGGAATTAACGAGCTCTGAATATGTCAAAGTTCTTGGTCAAAGAAACGCTATTTTAGGTACTAAAAACTCCATCCAAATTCAATGTCTACCGTCCAAAACAGTCTTGACCGCCTTTATTGCTTCTCAACTGATTCTTACCATAAATTGAGCCAATAACGTTCCATGCATAGGCAAAGACACGTGTTTCACCTTATCCTTACACCACCGTCCAGAATAATTCCTTGTTTGGCTCAAGAAAAACATGTCCTGTACCATGTTCTGACATCTTATCATACAATGTTTGTTTGCTCACAACATTATCAACCCAAGACTCCACAGAAAATTATACATTTCAAAACACAAGCACATTTTCTTTTCTGTTGGATTCTGAGACGACTTCTATCGATCATCACAACTCACAATCCCTTCTAGATTCCTTCAGAACAGCAGAGAAAACTAAATTCTCCCAAATACAACAATTCTGCTCTTCAGACTCCTCCTGCATAAGCACTAGCTTCACGCAGCTAGGATAGCACACCAGCCTTAGGAACACCCAACCACACTCAGTAGTACATGTCCCATCATGTTGTTTGACATCACTCTGCACAAACTTGGACAGCACGCAAGCTTCATAATAATCTGCACCCTTGCAGTAATAGACCATAGACAATAGCCTTAACTCCCCCTGACATGAACAACCAATGCTCCTTATGAAGATGAACACTTGACACCAGATGATAGCACAACGATATTGCCACATTCTCAACATTAAGAACTGCCACTTCTTGTATTTGTTGAGCATGATCTCACCATGTTTATTTCAGATACATGGTCTGCCAAGTCCAATATAAAAGCCCACTTGATTTGGAATTTCTCACATATTCCATAACAATTGTCTTTAGATTACTTGCAACACAAGATAAGGACTGCCACCACCTTTTACTTGTATTAGAAGAAACCTCCTTATCTTCAGCCATTCTGATACCAGATCACACCATTGACAACAACCTTCTGTCCTTACATTCACAAGCACCTAATGAAGTCTTCATCATGAAAGTAGTCATGTATTGCCAGACCAAACTACTTAACATCAAGATCAAAATCTCCCCATTCTAATCCACATTATGTCATAACTGCCACTTCAGACAATAAGGTTGCTTCTTCCAACTCCACAAGCACAGTCCCAGACCTTTATCCAGGATACACAACAAACAATGATGTTGTAACATTATGTAGGACAACAACATAAGATAAAAGAACACACCTTCTGCATTTTATTCAGGTAATCACAACCACCTGATCACAACAGAGAGAAGTAAACTCTCGCACAATTCAGAAATCTGAATTGCATCCACACCTCAGATAACTACCAAGCTCCCAACGAGGTCTTTACCATCAGTCACATACACATCTCCATCAGACTCATACCTAGCTCCCGACAAGGTATTTGTTATCCAAGAAAAATTTACAAACAAACAGCAGATGATGCTCACTTCTTCATTCACACACTTCTGATACAGTCAGCTGATAAGGCTACCTCAGGTTGTCATCAATCACAGCCACTCAGAAAAAATAAATTCCTGAACCATAATATCCAGACTGCAGACTTGCATAATTCTCTAGACAAATACTTAGTCTCCCGTCAAAGTATTTACCCTTATGCATAACATCAATAATAGACAAATACTAAGTCTCCCGTCAAAGTATCTACTATTAGTCAGAATAAGATTACCTTCTCACACACGGTATGACAATTTGTTTGACATCTTCTTCTGCACACGTCTGACAACTTCTGATTCTTCTTTATGACAAATTGTCATGACATTTATTCACAAGTTACTTTAACTTGGATCAGTGGCATGATCTTGGACTTCTTTCTGCACAAAACAACCTTGGCTGAACAAGCATCAACCACCTGAATTGATGTTCCAACATCAATCTCAGTCACACATCTTCACAGAGCTTTTCTGAAGATATCATCTATAGTAAAGCTCGAGCAGGGGAACACACGAGGATCAACCATCAGTAGTTGATCAAGCTTTCAGGTCATATCACAGCATCTTGTCTGACTTTGAGATGTTGGATGTCATCAACATTCCACAACCAATCTGCCTCTTCTAATCCTTCAGCGAAACTCATCCCAGACAATTTGGATGATACTCCAAGCACATAGTCACCAATCAACCCCACCGGTTGATTCAACTCCACAATGCTTAACCCTTGAAAGTTCTTCACTACACCAGAACAAGAGTTCCATGCTCTCATAGACTTGATAAATGTCATCAAGTTTGAGTAAACAACCTCCATCCTTCAAGATCTTCCAAAACATCAGGTACTCTCCCTCAGAATCTGCCAAGAGCACTTCAGAGAATCATACATTCTCCCCTTTAATAGCATCATAGACTGTGATTGGATCATATCAATCCTTAAGTACACATAGTCAATACTTATCTAGCTTCACAAGATTATTCAGATAATGCTTCCAAATCAGAGAAAAATCATGACTTTTTGATCTTTAACCTTTATGTCCAAGAAGTCTTCTAGAGATAATACTTCTTGAATCTCAGGTTCTCCACTCCTGCAGCAAGGACCAGAAGTAAACTGACCTCAGGAGTAAATAACATGTTGATCACACCCTGACCAACTCACACATCTAAGATAAGTTCCAGGTCCAGAAACTTCTTAGACATACCACCCAGATGCCTCCTCTTCCAGATCAGGAGTAGGTTCTAAACCCATGTGATCAAACCACATTAGTTTAGCACCCAGAGCATCTGCTATGCCATTCCTTTAGACAACAGAATTCTGCACAATTCTGACGTGATGTTCTAACACAAGCTAGGACATCATTCCAAGGAACACATCCAGAGATCAAAGACTGGAGACAGAAACAAAAGTAAATTACTTCTCACTATCTTCAGATCTCTTTCTTACAACTTCACTTATCAATGCCTTTATGAGTGGACTTGAACAATAATCTTCAAGTATTGTTGACAAAGTAAGTTGAAGCAGTCTTGCATATATCCCATCACCATAGGAAATACATTCAGAGAAGAACAACCTTCTCAGTTACAGCCTCAGGAGTTTTCAGATAGATACGCAGCAAGTCAAAACATAAACTCCTCAAAACCTTCAGGTGTCACATATCAGCCCTAGCATCATAATCCAGGTGACACCACAAAACCACAGGTTTGAAAATAAATCAAACCTAACATAACCACAACACAACAGCTTTTCAACCAAAACTCCAAGCCTTCAGCACATGCCACTGCCTGTCACGAACAGTCCATCCTCCACTTCTAGGGACCATTCTCACAACTATATGAAGTTCTCCAAGTCCAAATAACTTTTCAGTAGAAAGCTTCTACCTTGACCATGAACCAGAAAGTATCTTCCCTCGGATCTCATCCAGATGCAGAACAGAATGACCTGCTCTGATACCAATTGAAATTTTGGTATGACAGATCCCAGATGTCCTACAGGATGTCGAGACATCTGGTCTGCTACAGATAACATGACAAGGTATAATAGAACTTTTACATCTTTGGTTGAGTTACAATTCTAGGTTACAATGCATCTATATATGACCTATTCCCAACTGGATTTGGGCCTTCAAAATTGCAGCTTAAAGCTGTTACAAATCTGCAACAGATCTTGCATACAAATAGGTCTTCAATCTTTAACTTCCTAAAATATCTCCATATTTAGAAAGTGTATATTTTTCAATATTCTTCTCAATTTCAAATTTGAATCTTCGGACCTTTTAATTCAGCGCCACATAGAATTTGCATAGTATTCCCGGAATATTCTGCATCTGTTAAGACATAATAGAGTCTTTAATTCACTTCAGTTCTGGCGCGATGTCGAATGGACCTTCAAGGGACATCTTAATACGACATGTTGTTCCAGATGTTGAAACCACTTTAACTCAACATGTTCCATTGCACAATAGGACTTCTTGCTCAACCTGTTCTTCTTTAGCAAGATAGAATATCCTATCTAACATATTGGTGCTATTATTTGTTTTACAAAATTAATGCTAACCCTAAAAATTAAAGAACTAACATCATCCTCAATGGCGAAGAGTGATATTTGTCGAATGCCTTCTTGCCTTTTAGAGGTTCAAGTTATCAAAGAGGTCGAGGACCGTCTCTAATACATAAATAAACTGGGAGAGAGATTGCTTAGACGCAACATTTCCTGACGAGGAAAGAACTGACAACTCGATTAAGAGGGCTTTTATCACTTGGGAACAAGACCGACTAGAGTGATAGTGAGCAATATGAATATGAATGTAAATCAATAATGCATGATGTATGTATGTTTATGCTGACAAAACTGACACGACATACAGACTAGTGGATGAACACGACTGGATACTCGGCCACTGCAGGGGACGGAAAGTACACTGGTCCAAAAGTAGCAATTCAGCCTTGCTTAGGAGAGATAGTCCCTGTGGGGAACAATGTTGGTCGGGCTTAGGAGATAAGAACTCTGCCGGGGATGTCGGACGGAATATTCGCATCCGACACAGCTGATCCTTCATTCAGGTGCACTGGTTTAGAAGGAGTACTTTGATTCCGCATTTTGAAGCTTAATCGCCTTTGGAGAAGTGATCGATGTTCTTTTGATGTTCAACAGTAAAAAGAAATCGCCATCTTTATTTTAAAAGCAGAAAAAGTTTGACAAGTAAATTCATTTTTGTTTTATTTCAAGAATCGTTGATCATATTAAAATGTCGTTCTGTAAAGCTAAAACAAATAAGATTTACAAACAAAAGCATTAAGGCTCAAATTTTATTGATAGGACAGAAATCAGCCAAACGCGTGATTCCATAGAGTATTTACAAAGTTAGAAAATGGTAATTTAGGGGAAAATGGCTACATTGAAATCAGTCAAAAGAAATCGCCATCTTTATTTTAAAAGCAGAAAAAGTTTGACAAGTAAATTCATTTTTGTTTTATTTCAAGAATCGTTGATCATATTAAAATGTCGTTCTATAAAGCTAAAACAAATAAGATTTAGAAACAAAAGCATTAAGGCTCAAATTTTATTGATAGGACAGAAATCAACCAAACACGTGATTCCGTAGAGTATTTACAAAGTTAGAAAATGGTAATTTAGGGGAAAAGGGCTACATTGAAACATAACGATCGCTATCATTCTACCAACTTTGAATTCTGGACATCCTGAGCTTCCGTCGAAGATGACCTTGACGGAGTTTCTTCTGATGGATGGCATTACTGCTGCTGGGGGATTTGCCCCTTTGTTGGACGTAGTTACTTGCCATTAATCCCTAATTTTTGCCTGGATTGTACTTTGAGATTTCCAATCCACGGGGATGATTTTTTATTATGTCTCTAATTTTTGCCTAGACCGCCCTTTCGGGCTTTCAATCCACCGAGACTTTATTTATTTATTTATTATTTAGCCGAAGTATTTCTTGACTATGACAACATTTGTGGGGTAGGAAAATTCTTCTCCATCCATGGTTGCGAGTCTCAAGGCGCCGCCTGAGAAAGCTTTCTTGACCACATAGGGGTCGTCATAAATCGGGGTCCATTTGCCCCGGGAATCAGTGAGAAATGATTGTATCTTCTTGAGCACCAGGTCTCCTTTTCTGAAGACGCAAGGTCGAACCTTTTTGTCAAACGCTTTCTTCATTCTCTGTTGACACAACTGACCATGGCATAGTGTCGTTATTCGTTTCTCTTCGATCAAATTCAGCTCGTCGTGTCGACTTTGACACCATTCAGCTTCTGTTAGCTTGGCTTCCATTGTTATTTCTTTGTTTTTGTGTTTGGCATTTATTTTGTTAAAACTATTCTAGCAGCAAGATGTTGAAACAAGATGTTCTAATATTCTGCATTAAACATGTCGGATAAAGATGTCCCATGCTGGCTCATAGGACATCGCGTCTGATTCTGGTTTAAAAGGAAGATTCTGTTGCTGTTAATTGTTACTAAATATTCTGTGAATATTTGGTTATCCTATGTCGCATCCAAAGTATTTTTGGGTTGAGTTTTTATGTGTTGGTTTTCAAATTTTCAGCATTTTCTAATTATGGAGACATATTAGGAAACTTTAGATTGAAGACCTATTTTGTTGGAGTTTTTATTACAGATTTGTGAGCAGTCTCTTTACTGCGTTTTTGAAGCCCGATCCAGTCCAGATTTAATGCTATATATTGACTGGTGTAAACCTAGTTTAGGTGTGGAACTTACGTGTGTTTTGTTAGGGTTTTCGAGTGTTATTTATGAGCCTAACTGGTATCATTCTGATAACAGTATAAGGACTGGTTTTGTGTTGTAAGTTCTGTCAGTTACTCATAATCTTTTAAGCATTGAGTTTCTATGTGTCAATTCTCATAAGCTTTGAAGTATTGAGAATTGTGTGTTTTGAAAGTGTGTCTTTCATTCGTCTTTCTTGTGTTGAAAGGAACCAGTCACGGTGTGTGATTGAAGAGGGATTTGAGGAGGGTCTCATACCTAGGTGAGTCTTAGGTAGAAGTCGTAGGAAGGGTAGTGATTAAGTGAGCAGATTATAACCGGGTGTGGTTGCTGTATGATCTGTGAATTGATATTATCATATATTGGTTTCGTCCCTGGCTTGGTAGCCCCCAGAGTAGGATTGTTGATCCAAACTGGGTAAACATATCACTGTGTTCTTTACTTTCTGCACTGTTATTATTATTGTTATCTTGTTCATTGTGTTGGATATCCGTGTCTCAACATCTGTGTAGGACATCTGATATCTGTGCCAGAATTTCAATTGGCATCAAGAGCTTGCACCCTTGTTTGGTTCTGGGTGAGATTTAGGGAAGGTACTTTCTGGTGCAATGGACAAGGATGGAGGATTTTTGAACAAACCACCTCTGCTTAATGGTTCCAACTATGACTATTGGAAACCAAGGATGATAACATTCATCAAATCCATGGATGATCAAGCATGGAAAGCTGTTATAAAAGGATGGGAACCCCCAAAGGTTAGAGATGGAGAAGGTAAACCTACTGATGTGGTGAAGGAAGAGGAAGACTGGGATGATGCAGACTACAAAGGGTCCTTGGGAAATTCCAAAGCCATGAATGCATTGTTTAATGGTGTTAACAAAAATATCTTCAGGTTGATTGAACACTGCACCATTGCAAAAGAGGCTTGGCAGGTCTTGAAGGTTGCTTATGAAGGGACTTCAAAGGTGAAGATGTCAAAACTTCAGATTCTCACTACCAAGTTTGAAAATTTGAAGATGAAGGAAGATGAGAGTATTCATGACTTTCACATGAACATTATTGAGATAGCTAATGCTTTAAGTTCCCTAGGTGAAAAGATGTCTGATAGCAAACTGGTCAGGAAAATCCTCAGATCTCTACCTAAGAGATTTGACATGAAAATGACTGCTATAGAGGAAGCTCAGGACATAGATAAGATGAAAGTGGATGAACTTGTGGGATCACTTCAAACATTTGAATTGGGGATCAGTGAAAAGTCTGAAAAAAAGAAGAGTATAGCTTTTGTGTCAAAGGCAGGTGACTCAGAAGTTGAAAGTAATTTGGACAGAGATAAAGGCCTCTCAGAAGACCTGGTGTTACTTGGCAAACAATTCAACAAAGTATTTAGAAGGATGGATTGGAAGTCAAGATCAAATGTTAAGGACAAGCCATTTGACATCAGTAAAAACCAGAATGTTGGGAGAAATGCCAGTACTGAAGAAAATTCCAACCAAGGGAAATGAGCTCAGTGTCATGAGTGTGAAGGTTTTGGGCACATAAAATCTGAGTGCCCCACTTATCTCAAGAGGCAAAAGAAGGGGTTATCAGTCTCATGGTCAGAAGATGACTCTGAAACTGAAACTGATGAGAAGTCTGGAAAGTGGATTACAGCATTAACAGGTGTGTGTGAGTCTGATAAAGAGTCAGTCAGTGAAGATCTTACCTTTGAAGAGCTGGTTGCTTCCTATAAGAATTTATGCATTAAAAGTGAAGAAGTATGTCAGCAGAGAGAAGAACAAAAGAGAGTTATTGCTCATCTAAAAGCTGAAAAGGTAGAGCATTTGGCTACTATCTCTGACCTGAAAAGTGAAGTGGTTGTTCTGAATTCAAAACTGGACAATGTAATCAAGACTATCAGAATGCTAAATAGTAGCTCTGATGTGCTTGATGAGATTCTGAAGTCAGGGAGAGATGTTGGAAATGTTAGTGGTCTTGGGTTTGACAGTTCAAGTGAGATGGACAAGGGAAAATGGCCTGAAGTGACACCTGCTTAATCTAAGAAAGAATTGAAGACGCCATATAACATGTTGCAACATCCTCACAGACATCAGAAGAATTTCACAAGAAGAAAGAATCAAAGATGGAGATGTCACTATTGTGGAAGGTTTGGCCATATAAAACCCTTCTGCTACAGATTATATGGCTACCCCAAAACTGGGTTACAATCTAGCAGGTAACAGGATTGGGCTGAAGTAAAGAAAAGATGGACTCCTAGAAATATGATGGCTGGTTTCATAGCACATACCTCTCTCAGAGCATCTGCAAGGGAAGATTGGTACTTTGACAGTGGTTGTTCAAGACACATGACTGGTGTGAAGAAATTCTTGTCAGATATCAAGCCTCACTCCACCAATTATGTCACTTTTGGGGATGGATCAAAAGGTGAAATAAAAGGTGTTGGAAAGTTGGACTACACAGGACAACCAAATCTGGATCGTGTCCTATTTGTCAAAGGGCTGACTGCAAATTTGATCAGTATAAGCCAACTGTGTGATCTAGGACTCAAAGTAAATTTCAAAAAATCTGAATGCCTAGTAACCAATGAGGAAAATGAAGTTGTAATGAAGGGAACCAGGTCTAAGGATAACTGCTATCTGTGGAATCCTCAAGAATCGGAAAGTTTGTCTACCTGTTTGATGTCAAAGGAAGATGAAACCAAACTGTGGCATCAGAAATTGGGTCACTTACATTTGAAAGGGATGAAGAAATTTCTGTCAAGTGAGGCTGTTAGAGGTATTCCCAAGCTGAAGATTGATGAGGATAGAATATGTGGTGAATGTCAAGTTGGGAAGCAAACCAGGGTGTCACACAAAAGGCTTCAACATCTTACCACAACTTCTAGAATTTTGGAGCTGCTTCACATGGACTTAATGGGACCTATGCAGGTTGACAGTCTTGGTGGGAAGAAGTATGCATATGTTGTCGTTGATGATTACTCCAGATTCACCTGGATAAGCTTTATCAGAGAAAAGTCTGAAGTATTTGCAGCCTTCAAAGAGTTGTGTCAAAGGATTGTGGTGTTGTTCAAATCAGAAGTGACCATGGGAAAGAATTCAAAAATAGCAGGTTTGAAGAGTTTTGTTTATCTGAAGGATAGGACTATACAAGAGTGTGCAAGGGTCATGATTCATGCCAAAAAGCTTCCATATCATTTTTGGGCTGAAGCCATGAATACCGCTTGCTATATACACAATAGGGTGACTATTAGATCAGGTACTTCAGTTACTCTTTATGAGCTATGGAAAAGAAGAAAGCCAAATGTGAAGTATTTCCATGTTTTTGGGAGTAAGTGTTATATCTTGGTGGATCATGAGCAGAGGCGAAAGTTGGATCCTAAGAGTGAGGAAGGGATATTTTTGGGATACTCTACAAACAGTAAAGCATATAGGGTATTTAATTCCAGAACTAAGGTGATGATGGAATCCATAAATGTGGTGGTTGATGACTCTAGCAAAGACGAAGATGTCCCAGATGATGTTGGAGCATGCTTTCCCATGAACAATGAAATCTCATAAGACACTGAGTCCGTAGAAGATAATGCTCAAGAGACCGACACTAGACCTGAGAATGAAGAGGTAGAGGATGCTAATAGGGGACCCTCTATAAGGATTCAGAAGGATCACCCTAAGGAGTTGATTATTGGAAATCTGAATGAAGGTGTAAGAACCAGAACGAGGGAGGCTGTGTCAAATGCCTGTTTTGTTTCAAATCTTGAACCAAAGAATGTTAAAGAGGCATTGACAGATGAGTTCTGGATAAGGGCTATGCAGGATGAGCTTTGTCAATTCAAGAGGAATGAAGTCTGGTAACTGGTACCACGACCAGCAGGAACAAATGTGATTGGAACAAAGTGGGTTTCTAAGAATAAGTCTGATGAACAAGGAGTTGTTACCAGAAACAAAGCCAGATTAGTTGCTCAAGGATACACACAGATTGAAGGAGTAGATTTCGATGAAACATTTGCTCTGGTGGTTCGATTGGAATCCATCAGATTGTTGCTAGGAGTTGCATGTTTTTTGAAATTTAAATTGTTTCAAATGGATGTCAAGAGTGCCTTTCTGAATGGCTATCTTAATGAGGAAGTTTATGTTGAGTAGCCTAAAGGGTTTCTGGATCCAAATTTTCCTGATCATGTCTTCAAGCTAAAGAAGGCTTTGTATGGTTTGAAACAAGCTCCACGAGCTTGGTATGAAAGGCTGACTGAGTTCTTAGTCAAACATGGATACAGGAAGGGTGGTATTGATAAAACACTTTTTGTCAAGGAGAAGGATGGGAAACTAATGATTGCTCAGATTTATGTAGATGATATTGTGTTTGGTGGGATGTCGGATGAAATGGTCCAACATTTTGTCAACCAAATGCAGTCTGAATTTGAAATGAGCCTGGTAGGTGAATTGACTTACTTCCTTGGATTGCAAGTCAAGCAGATGGAAGATTCCATTTTTATTTGTCAGAGAAAATATGCGAGGAATATTGTGAAGAAGTTTGGATTGGATAATGCCAACCACAAGAGAACTCCTGCTCCTACTCACTTGAAGTTATCCAAAGATGAAAAGGGAGTGAATGTTGAACAGAGCTTATACAGAAGTATGATTGGCAGTCTGCTGTATCTCACAGCAAGTAGGCCAGACATAACCTTTGCAGTTGGTGTATGTGCAAGATACCAAGCAGAACCCAAGGTCAGTCACATCAATCAAGTTAAGAGAATTCTTAAGTATGTGAGTGGTACATGTGATTATGGGTTGTTGTACTCCCATGACTCAAGTTCCATTTTAGTAGGATACTGTGATGTTGATTGGGCTGGAAGTGATGATGATAGGAAGAGTACCTCTGGAGGTTGTTTCTTTTTGGGAAATAATCTTATTTCATGGTTTAGTAAGAAGCAGAATTTTGTATCTCTTTTTACTACTGAAGCTAAGTACATAGCAGCTGGAAGTAGTTGTGCTCAACTGGTGTGGATGAAGCAAATGCTATCTGAGTATAATGTCACACAAGATATCATGACATTATTTTGTGATAACCTGAGTGCTATTAATATTTCTAAAAATCCTATTCAACATAGCAGAACTAAGCACATCGATATCAGGCATCACTTCATCAGAGAACTTGTGGAGGACAAAGTCATAACTCTTGAGCATGTGAGCACAGAAAATCAGCTTGTTGACATATTTACCAAGGCTCTGGATGCAGTTCAGTTTGAAAACCTGAGGAGTAGACTTGGGGTTTGCATTCATGAAGAACTATAGCAATTAATGTTCCTTCGGGCTGCCAGATTGAAAAGTTTAAAGGTGGTTTTGGTAGTGCAGCGTGTGCAGGTGTTTATGAAGGGAAAGATGCTGAAGTTTGTGCATGACACTTGGTCATGTGATATGGTGTGCATCTACTTGCCTTTGTCATATTTCTGGCTAAAAAGGGGGAGTAGTGTGCTTGTGCGTGTGCTGGTGCTGCAGCTGAGGGGGAGAATATTGAATATTGAATGTTGTTGTGTCGCTACAGTTGAGGGGTTGCTGCAGTTGAGGGGGAGTTTCTGTTGGTGAATTTTTGCTGCTATTCTTTTGATGGTGTTATGGTGTGTTTTTTCGCTGCTGTCTCTGATATTGTTTTTTGCTTGTGTTGTCTTTGCAAGATTGTTTTGGTGTGTAGTTTTAGCCAAAATAAGCCAAAGGGGGAGATTGTTATTTCTTTGTTTTTGTGGTTGGCATTTATTTTGCTAAAACTATTCTAGCAGCAAGATGTTGAAACAAGATGTTCTAATATTCTGCATTAAACATGTCGGATAAAGATGTCCCATACTGGCTCATAGGACATCGCGTCTGATTCTGGTTTAAAAGGAAGATTCAGTTGCTGTTAATTGTTACTGAATATTCTTTGAATATTTGGTTATCCTATGTGGCGTCCAAAGTATTTTTGGGTTGAGTTTTTATGTGTTGGTTTTCGGATTTTCATCATTTTCTAATTATGGAGACATATTAGGAAACTTTAGATTGAAGACCTATTTTGTTGGAGTTTTTATTGCATATTTGTGAGCAGTCTCTTTGCTGCGTTTTTGAAGCCCAATCCAGTCCAGATTTAATGCTATATATTGACTGGTGTAAACCTAGTTTAGGTGTGGAACTTACGTGTGTTTTGTTAGGGTTTTCGAGTTTTATTTGTGAGCCTAACTGGTATCATTCTGATAACAGTATAAGGACTGGTTTTTGTGTTGTAAGTTCTGCCAGTTACTCATAATCTTTTAAGCATTGAGTTTCTGTGTGTCAATTCTCATAAGCTTTGAAGTATTGAGAATTGTGTGTTTTGAAAGTGTGTCTTTTGTTCGTGTTTCTTGTGTTGAAAGGAACCAGTCATGGTGTGTGATTGAAGAGGGATTTGAGGAGGGCCTCATACCTAGGTGAGTCTTAGGTAGAAGTCGTAGGAAGGGTAGTGATTAAGTGAGCAGATTATAACCGGGTGTGGTTGCTGTATGATCTGTGAATTGATACTATCGTATATTGGTTTCGTCCCTGGCTTGGTAGCCCCCAGAGTAGGATTGTTGATCCAAACTGGGTAAACATATCACTGTGTTCTTTACTTTCTGCACTGTTATTATTATTGTTATCTTGTTCATTGTGTTGGATATCCGTGTCTCAACATCTGTGTAGGACATCTGATATATGTGCCAGAATTTCATCCATCAATACCCTGAGTGACGGAATCTCTACCTCTATGGGGAGTACTGCCTCCATGCCATACACTAGGGAGAAAGGGGTTGCCCCTGTTGAGGTGCGGACAGATGTGCGATAACCGTGAAGAGCAAAGGGTAGCATCTCGTGCCAATCTTTGTAGGTTACAACCATCTTTTGAACGATTTTCTTAATGTTCTTGTTAGTCGCTTCTACCGCGCCGTTCATCTTAGGTCGGTAGGGAGATGAGTTATGGTGTTCGATCTTGAACTCAGCGCACAACTCTTTCATCATCTTATTGTTCAAGTTGGATCCATTATCAGTAATGATCTGGCTTGGAACACCATAACGACAGATGAGATTATTTTTGATAAAGCGGACCACCACTTGTCGGGTTACATTGGCGTATGACGCTGCTTCGACCCACTTGGTGAAGTAATCAATGGCTACCAGGATGAACTGATGTCCGTTCGAAGCCTTGGGTTCAATCATGCCAATCATGTCGATTCCCCATATGGAAAAAGGCCATGGGGAAGAAAGAACTTTGAGATGCGTTGGCGGTACCTGGATTTTGTCTGAGTATATCTGACACTTGTGACACTTCCTCATGTACTTGTAGCAGTCGGATTCCATTGTCAACCAATAGTACCCTGCTCTTAGATTTTTTCTCGCCATTGTGTGTCCGTTGGCATGAGTGCCAAAGGATCCTTCGTGAATTTCCTTCATTAGCATGTTTGCTTCTGGTCTGTCTACGCATCGGAGCAAGACCATGTCGAAGTTTCTCTCATAGAGTGTATCACTGCTCAGAAAGAAGCTGCCAGCCAATCTCCTGAGAGTCTTTCTGTCTTTTCTGGATGCCCCAGGTGGGTACTCTTGTTTCTGAAGGAAGCATTTGATATCGTGATACCAAGGTTTGTCGTCTATGACTGCTTCAATTGTGAAGATGTAAGCAGGCCGTTCAAGGCGCATTACGTCGATCTTAGGTATGCCGTTCCATTGACCTACGCTAATCATGGAAGAAAGAGTGGCTAGTGCATCAGCCATGTGATTCTCTTCACGAGGGATGTGATGAAACTCGATTCTGTTGAAGAATGGTAACAACCTTCTCGCGTAGTCTTTGTAAGGAATCAATCCTGATTGGTATGTGTTTCAATCTCCTTTGATTTGATTGATAACCAGGGTTGAGTCGCCATATACATCCATGTTCTTGATCCTTAAGTCAATCGTTTCTTTGAGACCCATGATACAAGCTTCGTATTCGGCCTCGTTGTTTATACACTTCAATGTCAGTCGGGCGGTGAAAGAAATGTGGGTACCCTGAGGTGTTATGATAATTGCCCCAATTCTGATTCCATAATGATTGACAGCTCCGTCAAAGATTAGTCCCCATTGGGAACCTGGTTCTGGCCCTTCACTAGGTAGCGCCTCATCATAGTCTTTCATTTTCAAATACATAACATCTTCGTCTGGGAAATCGAATCCGACTGATTCTTGATCGTCAATCGGTTGATGAGCCAAATGATCGGATAAAATACTTCCTTTGACGGCTTTCTGAGCGTGGTACTCGATGTCGTATTCTGATAACAACATCTACCAACGGGCAATCCTTCCCGTGAGGGCAGGTTTTTCAAAGACATACTTGATTGGATCCATTTCGGAGATTAACGAAGTAGTGTGACGAATCATATACTGGCGAAGACGTTTGGCTACCCAAGCCAGAGCACTATAAGTTTTCTCAAGCATAGTGTACCGAGTCTCGCAGTCGGTGAATTTCTTGCTTAAATAGTAAATGGCAGACTCTTTCCTTTTTGTTTCGTCTTGTTGGCTAAGTACACATCCCATTGAGTCTTCCAAGACTGTTAAATATATGATCAACGGTCTTCCCTCTACTGGAGGTGACAGGATATGTGGGTTCAACAGATACTCTTTGATACTGTCGAAGGCAGTTTGGCAGTCTTCTGTCTAAACGCAGTCCTGATTCTTTTTGAGTAATTTGAAGATTGGCGCACACGTCGCGGTCATGAGGAATATAAATCTAGAAATGTAATTTAAACGTCCCAGGAATCCCCTGAATTATTTTTCAGTCTTTGGAGAAGGCATTTCTTGAATGGCCTTGACCTTGTCAGGATCAACCTCAATTCCTTTCTGGCAGACGATGAACCCTAGCAGTTTCCCTGAGCGAACACCAAATGTACACTTATTGGGATTCAAGCGGAGCTTGTACTTTCTCAGACGCTCGAATAGCTTTGATAGGTGGGTCACATGCTCCTCTTCCGTCTTAGATTTGGCGATCATATCATCGACATATACATCGATTTCTTTGTGTATCATGTCGTGGAACAGAGTAGTCATGGCCCTTTGATATGTTGCCCTGTCATTCTTTAAACCGAACGGCATTACCTTGTAGCAAAAGGTGCCCCATGGGGTGATGAACGAAGTTTTCTCCATGTCTTTCGGTGCCATTTTTTTTCTGATTATAGCCCGAGAATCCATCCATGAAGGAGAATACTTTGAACTTTGATGTACTGTCTACCAACATGTCAATGTGTGGTAAAGGAAAGTTATCCTTTGGGCTGGCTTTGTTCAGATCCCTGTAGTCAACACACATTCTGACCTTTTCGTCCTTTTTTGGAACTGGTACTATGTTGGCTAACCATTGAGGATATTCTGATGTGGCGAGGAAACCTGCGTCAATCTGTTTCTGTACTTCCTCTTTGATTTTGATAGCCATGTCTGGATGAGTCCGTCTTAGTATTTGTTTTACCGGCGGACATTCTGATCTCAACGGTAGATGATGTTCCACGATGCTGGTATCTAACCCTGGCATATCCTAATAAGACCAAGTGAATACATTGGGAAACTCTTTGAGATGTTTTATCATACTTTCTTTGACAGTTGGACTGAGCAGTGCTCCAATTTTGGCTTCCTTTCTCTCTTCTTCTGAACCCAAGTTGACCGTTTCCAACGGGTCTTTATGAGGTTTAATGGACCTTTCCTCTTGTCTGAGTAATCGGGAGATCTCTTCTGGAATTTCTTCATCATTTTCTTCTTCAACCTCAAATACCGGGAATTCAAAGTTGTGAGAAGGCATTGGATCGTATGTTTCAACGGGGTTTAAAAAAAGCAATCTGCACGACGTGATGATTTGTTTTTAGAAGAGATAGAGAGAATGCAAGAGTGTGTGCAGTGTAATTTCTGAAAAATGCTTGTTTTTATTATTTGAGTTGTTTTTAGGATTACCATTTTCTGAAAAAGCGAAAAGAGAAAACAACAATAAATGCGAAAATTACAGAACGACATTATTTTATTTATGATCTTGTCGATTCTTGAAACTACAGCCCTATAAAACAAAACTTTGTCGCTTTGGGCGAAGCAAAGAGGTACATTTACAGAAAGTGAGCCCTATCAAAACATCTGTTTCACCTGGGCAGGGTGAAAGGTTAAAATAAAGAAGGCAATTACTTAGACTTATGGACAGTCTCCGGAACATTGACAACAACCCATTGGCGGCGAACTCCTCGGTGAATCACAAAGTCTGGTACCTTCCTTGATTTGTCTTCAAAAATAACGCTGATTTCTGGCGGAGCAGGATCGTTGGAATCTGTCTCCCAGGAAGAGTTGTCGTAGGAGGATTCTTCAGCCGTATCTTGCACAGTGTCTGTATTCTCAGGCAGATCTCCCCATCCCGTTGGCTGGATGTCTTCAAGCCTGATACGAGAGCTTTCAGGAGCGGTGTACTTGACCATGAAGTCGTATTTGCCACTCAGTTGTCCCAGGGTGTCCCACACCTCTTTGGAACTGGAGGAGTCATCTCTCTCGATGACTTTGACCTCGGGAAAGGCATAGTTAAGGAACTCTTGTCCTGCAATCTTTGCAATTTTGTCGTCGCACTGGATATTTTCTGAATGCCCTGATTAATGATCCCATGATTCTGTGGGGACACATGTATTCTTTTCAATGATGCTTAGCTGATACGCATCGTTGGGTTGACTCTCTTGCCCCAAGTCTCCAGGGTACGGCTGCCTGATAGGCAGGCAATCCATTGGGCCATAATAGTCGTGGTCAAAGTTGTCTTTCATCAGAGTGTCTTCCTCTAATGAGTTTGGTCACGGCATCCCTCCGGATCACAATCTCCGTATATCATTTTGACATCTAATATTGGTATATATATCGGACTCTGTACGGGATAGCAAAATGGCGTGGGCACCTCTCCCTGAGATATATAAACGTCCTCGTTAAGATAGGACTTCCACTCTTCATCTGTATCGGAGGAGTCACCCTCGTTGATGGTATGTACTTCTTGAGACACTGGGCGAACGAAACCTCCACTGTGGAAGAAGTCCTGAATGGGATGAAGACTTTCATTGTTAGTAGCAGTCTGGGTACAGTTTGAAGAAAAACCAAGACCTTTCTTCGCCTTGTTATCAGTAGGAATGATAAGCTGTCCCCATCCTTTTGCATTGTTACTTTTGACCGCTTCGAGAGCATCTTTGTACGAGGAAATTGATGTTCTTCTTTCTGATTGGTTGTCATGGCTTACCGAAAGTGCCTGGAACTGGGTCCCTACAACCTCTTCCGGTTCTACATAAGTGGACGATGATAAGTTGCTCACGATCAAGGCTTGTTCTCCACAGACTGTGACTAATTGGTCATTTTTGACGAACTTCTGCTTCTGGTGAAGTGTCGAAGTGACTACCCCAGCCTCGTGTATTCAAGGTTTTCCTAACAAACAGCTGTATGCTACCCGGATGTCCATGACCTGGAAAGTGACTAGGAAAGTGTGAGGACCAATAGTTATGGGAAGGTCGACTTTGCCGATAACTATTTTTCGAGATCCGTCAAATGCTTTCACGATGACGTCACTGCCTCTCAACGAAGACCCTTTACATGATAGTCGCATTAGTGTGGACTTCGGCATAACATTCAGAGCCGATCCGATGTCTACCAGTACGCTGGCTAAAGCATCGCCCTGACAGTTGACTGTAATATTGAGCGCCATGTTATGACTTTTGCCTTCTTTCGGCAGTTCCTCATCACTAAACCCCAAGTTGTTGCAAGAAGTGATGTTGGAGATGATGCTGTCGAATTATCTTATTGACACATCTTGTTCCACAAAGGCCTGCTCTAAGACTTTCTCTAGAGCCTCTCTGTGGGCCTCGGAACTCAGTAACAGAGATAGTACAGAGATTTTTGAAGGAGTTTGCAACAGCTAATCGACAATGTTGTACTCACTCTTCTATATGAGCTTCAGCATCTCATCATTGTTCTTCGAAAGGTCGGGATCACTGGACTGACCGACTGGCTGATCAGGAACTTCTGTTTGAGGTTCCTTTTCTTTGCTGGGTTCTCCAAGTCCTCGCTTGAAGATTCGACCGCTCCGTGTCGCTCGACTGATGTCTGCAATATTCACGACGGAGGGTAATGGAGTTTCCTTTCCATTCTCAATTGTTGTTGCACCGTATTTGTAAGGGATAGCTTTATCGGATTTGTACGGTACTGGTCCTGGCAGATAGATAACTGCAGGTGCCTTTTGATTTTTCTGATCATCAAAGCTGGCCTCGATTGGTTGAGGTTGAGAATCCTTCCACCATTAAGAGGAATTCTTGATTCATGGAGTAGAGGGATTATGGCGCACACATCTTTGGCCATTTCTCTCTTAGGAATCCAGACGACATCTTTGCCTTGATTGGGATGATAGTCTGACATTGAACCAGAGCTTGACCATGGTTGAATTTCTTTGTGGTCCAACTGACCTTGAAGGGCTGCTCGCACGAGGTAGCATCCTTGATTATTCTCTGAGCAAATTCCAGCGCTCATAGTTATGTGGTGGCACCCGGCCACGTCCGCTTTGTATGCATTGTAACCTCACTAAATCTGTTTCCATTGATCGAACATCCTGATTTCGATGCCTAGTAGGGTTCCCATTAATCATACTGACTTGTTGTGTGTCTTAATCTAGATAGATCGGAAGCCACGAGTTGTTTAACAAGTGTTGCAGTGTCCTCTGAACGAGTGCACATCCTTGGTCACTCTCACGACATCCCTTACAGTTCTGATAATCGTGAGAAGTTAGAAAACCGAGCTGGACTTGCTTAGCGTGTAATTCCACCAAGATGGTATTCATCAAGCGAATATCAAAGATTTGAATCATATTCACTTGATAATGGCTTCTATCGCGATAATCCTGAATCCATCCAAGATCCATCTGACGCTGGAGAGCCTCTTGTACAAAAGAGCATCCCTGATTGTTTACCGAGCAAATCAGACAGGAATCGTAATCGTGCCATGGCAGATTATGATGTTGGCTTTGCCTTGAGTGCATTGCCACCAAGTTTACATTCATCGAACGGATGTCGTGGTTCTGAATGATGTTGGAATTCGCATAAGGCATGTTGACTTCACGAATTCGGTGATCTTGGATCCATCAGAGATCCATCTGTTCCTGTAGAGCTGATTGCACCACAGAACATCCTTGATTTTTTTTAGAGCAGATGTTACACTGATGATAGTTGTGAGATGGTATATGCCCGTATCCGCTCTGTTTGCAATGCATCTTGACCAGGTTGGTTCCCAATAAGAGTACATCGTGAAATTGATAACTGTGCCTAAACTCTTCTTCTATCAAATTTACCGCAGCTTTCTCATGTTGAGGCAACGGGTTTGTCTGAACGTTTAGATTTGTATCCTTGAAGGATACGACCCCGTTCCTGACAAGCTTCTACACATCGGATTTGAAACTAGGACAGTTTTCTATGTTATGCTCTAGTCCTCCTTGATGGTAAGGGCAAGTCTGATCCGCTTTGAACCAAAAAGGCGTATTTTCCAGTACTGTAAGAGGAGACCTGGTTTGGACGTGCCCCTTGACTAGTAGTAGCAGAAATAGTTCCGCATACAACATTGGTATAGGGTCAAACCCTAGTGGTCGCGTTGTACGGTTGTTGCTGTACTGAGGACGATCCTGATGAAGAGGCTGTTGCGTCCTTTGTTTATATTATTGTTGATTCGGTTGGCTCTGAGCAACCTAAGGTTGATACGTAGGAACATGCACAGGGTTGATAGCAGGAGTTACAGCTGCTTCTGGTTGATATCGTCTCCTTTGCTTTCCGAGAGAGATATTACCAATATCTTGCTCTTTTTTCTTAGGAAAAGCACTACCGTATCTTTTGGTACTGCTTGATGGTCCAGCGTCTTCCTCAAGACGAACTCCCATGCCCACCATCTCAGTGAAGTCACTGGGCGCACTAGCAACCATTCTGTCATAGTAAAATGAGCTCAACGTTTTCAAGAAGATCTTTGTCATCTCTTTTTCCTCAAGAGGTGGACAAATCTGGGCGGCAATTTCACGCCATCTCTGAGCATATTCCTTAAAGGTTTCCTTGTCTTTCTGCGACATGGCTCTGAGTTAATCTATGTCTAGTGCCATGTCCAGGTTATACTTATATTGTTGAACAAAGGCAGCACCAAGATCCCTGAAAGTAATTATCTTAGTGCGGTTTAAACCCATGTACCACTTGAGTGCGGCACCGGTTAAACTATCTTGGAAATAGTGGATCAGTAGCTGTCGGTTCTCTTTCTGAGTTGACATCCTCCGAGCATACATCACTAAATGACTTTGATGGGCAAGAGTTACCCTTGTATTTCTCAAATTCGGCACCTTGAATTTGTGCAAAACTTTCACATTGGAGACCAAACAAAGGTCTGCGGCGTCCTTTCCGAATAGATCCTGGCCGCGAATGGCTTGTAGTTCCTTCTGCATCTCCAAGAACTGTTCCTGGAACTCATTCATTCTATCCTACATACTTTTGTTTCCAGCAGACGGTATTTGTGGGATCTGTCCTTCCGGGACAGTGTGTACCACGGGTGGTGGTATAGTCATTATGGCAGTAACTCTTGGTGCTTCCCTCTCCCGAAGTTTGTAACCTTCAGGAGTTGCTGTCACGCCCCTTGCATCTTTGCTTTCCCAAAGTTTGTAGCCTTTAGGCCCAACGGTTCCTGCTGTGGTTTCCGGATCTTCCACGATCGGCGAAATATATCCTTCCAGGATATAGTTGAGTGGCATGCCCCAGGGACGATCTTTAGGCATGTTATACCAAGGATCATACTTTTCCACTATCGGCGTCGATGCGATCTCTAAGATCACAGTTCGTTGTTGTTGCATCTGAGCTGTTGCCAGAGCTTGCATGTCACTGTGAAGCTTTCTCAAATCCTCTTTCAGAGCGTCGAGTTATTCTCTCAACTCTCTGTTCTCTTCCTCGAGATTATCCATTTTCTTTTGTTGACTGGCCCGAGTATTGTACGAATGAGACAGTTTGACTCTAGAATCGAGACACAAACGTGAGATTCGTAGGTAAGAAGAATGCGTTATGTGAAAATGATGAATGATATGCAATGATATATTAATAATTTTTTAGTTTAATCAAAAGAAACTTCGACAATTGGATTTCAAATATCATACAATGAGAAAACCCCGTTTTATTGAATTCAAAGATTGCGGAAATGGAAATATAGTAATTTACAAAGTGTTGTAAAAGGAAAAGTCTAAACTTATGGATCCCGAGTCCTCTCTGAGGGGAGCTCAAGTGCTGGTGCTGATACTTTCCTTTTCTTTGACCGGGGCTCTTTAGCCGTTGTCGGGTTGTCATTCCTTTTCCAAGTGAAAGGAGTAAGCAAATTCCTTTAGTCTTCTTGATTTTCTACAACATGTTGCTCTAAAATCTCGATCAGAGCGTCTTTTTCTTTTAACAGTTGCTGTATTTTGTTACACTCCACATTGAGAATGCGGTATTTGTTCTTCCAAGACTTCTTCTCCTGTTGAACTTTGTTGAGATTAACCTGAAGCTTTTCCGTATCAGACATAAAATAAAGGACAAATTCCTTTAACGGAAGAACTCCTTGACGAGGGTAAGGCATCCTCAGTTTGAGAGCTCTAGTTTGTACCCAGTGGAGATAAGGTTCCACAGAGACACAATCTGGTTTTCCTAAAGACTCTCTGCCTTTCCTGTGAACATGTTTCCAGGCATGCACTATTTCTGTCTTTAGTGCCCTGTCATTTTCTCCTTCCTTGAAGAAAAGACCTTCCAGATGAACATTACGTGGGATATGTCTCATCGGGTATCCAAATTGACGACGAACTAAAACTGGATGATAGTTAATTCCTCCTTTAATTCCTATGAGGGGTACATTAGGGAAATTTCCACAATGGTCAATGATCCTTAGTCGGTCATAGATTCGATTGTACCAATCGATGTCAGAGTTGGTAAGAGACATGATTCTCTGTGACCAACGTAAAGTATTCTCAGGATCCAAAAATGCAGCAGACTTGGGTAAGTGGGAAATGAACCATTTGTATAACAAGGGTACACAACATGTGATCATTCCTCCGCTGTACAAATTCCTTAAGTGTACAGAATGATAAGCATCTGCGAGCAAGGTCGGTACGGGGTTTCCAATCAGAAAAATCTTAATAGCATTGATATCAATGAAGTCATCAATGTTGGGAAACAGAAATAACCCATGGGTGAGCAAAACAAAGGTGTTCTCGAAAGCAGTCACGTTCCCTATACTAGCAAAGTACAGAGCTTTCTTTATCAAAAACTTGGCTGGTAAACCTTGGATTCCACCCTTAATGGTCACGTGAGTCTTGACTTCTGACTCATCCAAATAGATTGTTCTTGCAATGGTTTGATCCTTTGGAATTTCTTCCAGTCCAAAAAAGGGAGCTTGGTCAGTGACGGGTAAGTCAGTTAGGTGAGAGTACTCCTCCAGTGTTGGTGCCAGTTGATAATCCGGGAATGTGAAACAGTGATAGACTGGATCGTAAAACTGAATCAGAGTAGACAGTATTCCTTCAATTACATGGACCCTTAACAGAGACAGTAGTCCTCCATACTTAGCTCTGAAAGCATCAGGGTTGGTGATCATCCTTGCCAACCCTCTCAAATCCTCTAGTTTTGGAACCTTGAAGGTGTACTTGTGAGTCTTCCTTCTACCGAAATCCATAACGCAATCTTTTTCCTCTGATATTTACAATCATTGTCTTAGTTTAATTTGAAAAAGAGAGACTAGAATAGAAAATTTTTCTTTGTTTAAAGTTTTTTAATGAAATGAATGCATGAATGCAGCACACAAAAACATAGAAAAAACATGGGGTCAAAGGTTCGGTGTCATGAAGTCATGGCTCTACCCATCCCCAAAGGTTGTACTGGTGATTTTTTGTACCTGTCCTCAAAATCATTGACCCCTCTTGGGATAACAACAACAGGCTGGTTCACCCGAGCGAGCTGATGTATCTTAGATTATTCTCAAATGAGGGTAGTATCGCGTGACAACTATTTCTGATAGCTTCCGCACTACAAAATAGTAACATGGTCTCAGCCTACTAAATCCTCAGTTTTATAGAATACCACAATCGAACAATCTGCTTTCAACAACCGAAGTCGTATAGGCATTGAATCCGCAAAGGGTCTCTCCACTGATTCGATGGTCTACCAGGACCTCTTATTTGGGAGTCACTCCCAGTAAGATTACCCGTCTAATGCCATCACTTATCTTAGGTGTCACTCAAACTTTCAAGATGCGGCATCACCCGCAGTCCCATTAACAGAAAAATAAACACGGATATCAATTAGGAAAAGCGACATATATATATATATTTATATATATATTCATTCCTAAAACTAACATCCTATGCCTCTTAAGAACTATAATCCTAGTCCTATACAGACAATGAGTCCCCAGCAGAGTTGCCATTTTTCTGTAGCGAGCGATTTTTGTCAGTGACGCGACCACCTTATCGCTGAAGTTTTCCTCACCGCAATGGTAGGAGGGGGTGCTACTTTATGATTTCTTATTTATCCCGTGAAGCTGGAAGGGAAAGGGAAGTTATCTAAAACTAACCTTGCACGCGAATGTTTAACTGAACAAACGCTTTTAAAGAGATTGGGGGGTCCGGTCAGGTTATACAATGGGGAGTTGTCAATTACCCATCCTATATGTGGTTATCCACAGGATATTAGCTTTAGGTTTCGCTTTATACTTGATGGTGTTTATCCATTAATGGGTTAGGAAAGTTTCTTGGGAAATATGAGCGAGTGAATGAGGTTTTGTTGATGTTCGGGTTACTCCCGATGTTTATGGTAAGGTGCTGGACCTAACTTTTGATTGATGTGTGAAGGTACTGGACCTAGAGTTTTTGTTATGGTATGCTCGCTAAGATTTCGCAATCTTATGCCTACGTATTCCCGTTTAAATGAAACAGGGAAATCAGAGCAATCGTAGTTCCTCCTATTCTAAGGGAGGAAAAAGGTGTTTTTGGTATCTTATTCAAAGCCCAAGATTGAAGCTAGAGGTTATTTGTGTCTTGTTCAAAGCCCAAGATTGAAGCTAAAAGGTTTGACTGAGAGAGAATTTGTCATCTCTAAATAGGGATTGTTGATTTTTGTGTGCCTTGATCAAAGCCCAAGGTTGAAGCTAAGAGGTTGATTGACTCCCCTAAGGAAGTCCTTATACAAAGCCTAAGAGGAGGCTGGAAATGACTGACTCAACAAGAGAGTGTTTTATCTGTCTTGTACAAAGCCCAAGACTGAGGCAAAAAAAAGAGATACTGACTCTTTGGGGATATCATTATACAAAGCCTAAGAGGAGGCTATAAGTTTGACTTTTCCGGGGAAAAGTGTTTTGTCTGACTTGTACAAAGCCCATGATTAAGGCTAAAAGGGATTTTGACTCCGCCGGGGAGGTTTGTATGTGTCTTGTACAAAGCCCAAGATTAAGGCTGAAATGGGAAATTTAACTGACTCAGGTGAGGATATTTTTATGTGTCTTGTACAAAGCCCAAGATTGAGGCTGAAAGGTTTTAACTCTGCTGGAGAGTATTATCTGTCTTGTACAAAGCCCAAGATTGAGGCTGAAAAGAGTTTGACTCTGCTTGGGAATCCATTCCTCAAAGCCTAAAAGAAGGCTGGGAGGAAGTGACTTCGCTGGGGAAGATATGTGCGTCCCAGGCTAAAGAGAAATTTTTGAAGATTTATGTCTTGTACAAAGCCCAAGATTGAGGCTAAAAGGGTTGACTCAACAAGAGAGTGCTAAAAGGTGATTGACTCAACAAGAGAGTCTGAAAAGTTGATCGACTCAACAAGAGAGTCTGAAAAGTTGATCGACTCAACAAGAAAGTCTGAAAAGTGATTGACTCAACAAGAGAGTCTGAAAAGTTGGTGGACTCAACAAGAGAGTCTGAAAAGGTTAGCTCCGCTGGGGAGAATCATTTGTACAAAGCCTAAGAGGAGGCTAACTTCGTTGAGGAAGGATCATTATACAAAGCCTAAGAGGAGGCTATCTTCTTCTGGGGATTATTGAGATCCCTAGGCAGGTCCAAGTGGGGAAATCAACTCTTGCTGAGGTTTGCAGAAGAGTTGAGATAGCAGACACCTTAAAGTTCTGATTTGGGATAGTGTTATTAACAGCCTTTTGACCCTGGCCGAAGATTTTTTAGGAGAGAGACTGGGTTTTAGAACCCACGGGTTTTAACTCAACTGGGAATTTGATCGGATGATCAAGGCTTCTCCTACTTTCGTAGGGAAATTGAGAATGTCTTTGAGACTCAAGGGGATTTAGACTGTCCAAGTCTACTGGTGTTGAAGAGTTTTATCTTTTGTATGATGCCTAAAAGAAGGCGGGTGTTAAGGGATGAGAATCAACCCTAAATTGGCCTGAAGTTTTGACACTGGAAAGACTGCTCTAGCAAAGGATGACTAAGTTCTGTCTTATACCTTTAAGAGGTCTTCAGGGTCCTTGTATTAAGCCCAAGAGAAGGCATGAGAACTTCTAAGAAGCTAAAGGGTCCTTGTACAAAGCCCAAGAGGAGGCGGGGATGCTTTTAGGAAGCCTGTGGGTCCCAAACTAAGAAAAGTTCAAGAAATGCTATTCACAGAGAATAGATCATTTAGTGAAAGTTCTGAGGTTTGAAGAAACTCAAGAGATGCTATTCAGCGAGAATAGATCAACTCCGGGGAGTAGAATTTCTTTGACAATTTCTAGAGGTGACAGTATGAGAAAAGGTTCATCGAGAATACTGCCTTTCTCTTTGTTCCATATTATTTAAACCCAAGAGAAGGCAAGACTGTATCTGGAAATCCTATGGGGATCTAGTTTTGACTGTATTTAAAGAGTGACCAACATGGCTTTACCTAGTACTAGACCTAGTTGCCGGGGAAAACTCTAAATAACTATACTAGTATATATACAGTTGATATATGACAAGTATTTAAAAGAGGTATGAAAGAAGACTAACCATGCGCAGCTTCCCACAATACAGTTATATATATGAAAGCGAGTAAATGAAAGCCGTTAAAACTTATAGGTGAGCAAGCTCCCATGCTGTGTTGTTAGTTGTTCAAAGAAATTAAAGAAAGTTTTGATAATAACATGTATATTTGAATCTAAATCAAAAGGGAAATTGTTTTGAAAAGATTGTCGGGGCTTATACTCGAGGAGAGGCCTAAGGTTTAACGGTGATCGCACCGTTGTTTTGAAAATGTACAGAGGGACTTATACAATGTGTGAGGCCCAAAATTGTTTTATTTACAAAGGGGTTTGGGTCTTACACTCTATTAGAGGCCCAAAGGGTGTTTTAAAAAAAGAAATGGGACTTACAACACGAGGGTAGGCCCAGATGATCTTTTGTTTTGAAATGGCGATCGCGCCGAGATTTTTCTTTTAACACAGAGGGACTTATACAATATCTGAGGCCCAAAATGGTTTTGGTTAAAAAGGGGGTTGGGTCTTACACTCTATTAGAGGCCCATGAGTGTTTGAAAAAGATTTGTTAGGGTGAAAATCAAAGAAACCCTAATTTTGTTAAAAAATGGAATTAATTTTGATTAAAAATTAATAAAATCATTGAAAACATGTGAGAAATGAGTGGTAATTTTGGATCAATGTCTCAAAAATTATGTTTTTATCCACAAAATGATTGAAAACCATTTAAGTTTGGAAAATCAAGAGAAAGAAAATTTTTAAAATGTTAAAAAACAAATAAAAATTAATTCTTTTCAAAAATATCAAATATGTGAAATAAATAATATTTTTTGGGGAATTTTTGTAAAATAAAATATTTTAACATTTTTGTAAATTATTAAAAAAAGAATCAACTCAAAATCATTAAAATTCAGAGAGAAAATAATTTTTGAATCAATTAAATAAAATCACAAAAAGTCAAAAATTCAAATATTTGAAAAAGGGCGCCAAGAACATCTTGGTTTTGCCCGCGTGCCATGTTTTACCCAGATTTGTGTTTTCTCATCAATCTCACTGAATACTTGATGGAATCATACAATCCACATATCAATCTGCTCGTTTTCAACTCACGATCATGTCTATGGTCTTTAATTTCATTTATTTTAAGCATGGAATGAGAAATCAAAACAAAACCTCAAGAACCCTAATTTCTGCATGAAGGTTGAAGGTCGTGGCAGCAAGAGCAATTTGATTTTTGAGTTAGAGGTGTTACATATGAGTTTTGATGATCTAAACAGCTTCCCTACACCATATGGAGTGTATTTGAATGCTTGGAGTGGATTGGATTCAGCTGGAACTTGATTTGGCACCTCAACTGCAAATCTGTCAAAGGCTTGTGCAGATGGCTGGTGATTTCATGAATTTGGTGTTCCAGTTGTTGGTTTAGTGTTTGATCAGCTCACATATGATGTTTATGAGGTGTGTGAGTGATTGGTTTGGTGGGAAACACATTCTAATTCAAAACCCGATAGTAGCTTGCATTAGAAGGCATTTTTGGAATTGAGAGGGTGATTTTGAGAAAGGAAAGTGTTATAGATCTTTGGTGTACCCAAACTGGTCAGAAATGAGGTCTATTTATAGTGTGTCAAGTTTGTTTTGGCATCAATAAGGAATGTCAACTGCAGCAGGCCTTTGGCCAATGTGGATCAAATGGAATCTCAACTCTCCTCTAGCCATTGACTTGAGGTTAGAGCACAAGCCTATGGTTCTTGGATTCAAGGATAAGGCTTGACTGAAGTGTTCATCTTTGCTCTGATACATGCCACCTCTAAGCATCCATTGAATGCTCCAAAACAAAATTGGAGTCTTGGCACCTTTTTAGCTCTTGTAGGTTTGGCATGCTACTTGTAGATTTGGGGACTTTGGAGGCTGATAGATCAGTGCTTGTAACTTTTTTGTTCCCCCTTGAGGTGTGCAGATGGATAACCATGCTTTTTGTTGCACAATTTGATCAAATCGAGCCCTTATGCACAAATCTGCCTTGCCAAGACAGTTTGCAGCAAGGCATGTTGCAGTTGTCATAACTCCGAGCTCAGATGGAGTTTGAGGGAGTTCTTAGACATTTTGGAAAGCTAATATATCCTATTTCAACATAATGTCCAACTTTGGTTTTGAACCAACTTGAATTACAATGAAAAAAGCCTCTACATTTGGGAAAAAATAAGGCAGATTCTGACTTAGTGAAAATTTCACTAAGTGTTGGAAAAATGTCATTTTCATGTTTTTTGTGATTTTGATCACTCCATAATTTAAAATCCATAAGGAATTGGAATGATCTGTAGTTGAAGCTTTTAAAGTATGCCATAAGAGCTACAGATCCATCTTTGGACCATCCAACATGGTTGCTCGGATCTCAAGTTATGGTCCTTGGAAGTTGGTACCCTAGCCACTTTGTTCCATAACTTAGAAAATTTCTAAGTTTTTTATGGTTACCCCTTTTACAAGTTAACTCACTTTCTTTAATTTTTCTTGATATTTGATGATCCAAATCACATATTAACAGTGTTTTAGGGTCAAGGAACTATAATTGTGAAAAGTCCCAAAAAGTCAAACTTGATTTTGTGCACAATTGGCTTTTTATTGGATGAAATCCAAACTGTGCGATCCTTGGTGAAATCAAGTCCTTGACCTAAATCAAACCTAATGGATATATTCCATAGGTGTTGTAGGGTGTATTGAATCATGTCCCAAGGTTTGGGAGCATGCCTGGGTCAAAAGCCAAAGGTACAGTTGACTTTTTCCTCGAAACCCTAATTGTGGTCCTGATGAAATTGAAACTTGTAGATCAAGCTTCTTGGATCAATCCATTGTTGCAAATGGACCAATGTAGTGTATTGGAGACCCTCAAATCATGTCTTAAGGTCTTGGCTTAGGTTTTGTCCCAAAAGTCAACTTAGGGGTGAATTAGGTCAAGAAACCCTAATTCCTGATTTTTTTGATGAATGCTTCCCCTGAGGTTAAATTCACTTGATGATTGGGTCCATGATGTCCCTTGGAGTATCTTAAGTTGTTCTTTGAGGTAATGGCTCATGCCCAGAGGAAAATTTCCATCTGGAGGCCTCAGTCGACCAAAACCCTAGTTTGGTGACACTGGCGATCTTAAGGCTTGATTCACTTGGAATGCTGCAACCTTGTGCTTGATTCTTGATGTGGGAGTCCTTTTGATCCTTTTTAGGTGTTTGAGAGGCTAGAAAAGTTGGAGATCATGTCATTCCTTGATTGATCCTTTGCCTAAGTGTCCTGAGAGGGCCCGAACCCTGATTCTTGATTGTAGTGAATGCTCAACAATCCTTGAGGAGATTGATGAGTGATGAAGGTACATCCATATTGTGATGATGATTTTCACAATGATGGGAAATCTTGGTGGTCAAAATTTGGGGTATGACAGCATGTGGTAGTTTGGATAAGTGATTAGGTGTTGAAAATTGCTTTTGAAAAGCTGTTTTTTGCTTCTTTTTTTCCACTGTTATAGTGGTAATCGGTTACTCAAAGAGAGTAATCGGTTACTCTGCACTTTTTTCACCAAATTCCGCTATTTTAAAGTAGGTAATCGATTACCTACATAGGGTAATCGATTACCATAGTAACAGAGTGCCATTTTTGGTGTTTTTTAAGCTTGTTTGACACCCTTTCCTCCTCTAACTTCCATGGATTGATATGCTTGATATTTATGGATGTTTTTAATGATGTTAACCTCTGTTTAAAGCATATTTACATTAATTCAATGATTGATTTATTAATTCTTGCAATTATGTGTGTTCTTGATTTTTGTTTGAACATGCTAATTCTTGTACAATCTTTGATCACTTGACACATGATGTGTGATACATGCTAATATTTGTATGGCACTATTTTGCACTTTCAATTCTTGATCACATTAAGTTTGTTCTTTATTGAGCAAATTTAATCATGCATAATCAATAATTTACACCTTTTGCTTTAATGGTTTTCCATTCTCTTTGGAAAATTGTTAGCATAATCAATTCCCCTTGATCAATTAATCAAAACCCTGTTTCGATTGGTTGATCCTTCCTTTGCTCTTCTCTTTAGGCTTCCTTTAGAGCTTTCTCTCTTTCCCCCTTGCTGAGTCAGAGATTCGCACGACGCATGACACACGACACATTGGAGCGCTATACAACTTGGAGCTGTTACGCTGTCTGTTTCAACTTCTGCACTACACCCTATGTGTTAGAGAAGGAATGGGAATGGAGAATTCCTACTCTCATTCTGACTACTTCAAGTAGGGGATGAATGACCCTGTGCTTGGCTTAGTCACCTTTATCCCCAGGCGGTAGTGTATCTTCTTCCCTAGTCGAGTCGATCCTCGATCACTCTTATCTCTTTCAATCAGTCTTTTGATCTATCACCATTCCCTTGGTTCACGATCGTTAGCAATCTTCAGAGAGTCAATCTCTTGCCCTTGTTCAATACCTTTCCCTTGTTCTCTTCAAGAGGGTTTCAATTACTTTTTTCTTGTGGCTAGTCACTTCTTTTGCTATTTCCTCCACGAGAGTTATAATCATTCTTCCTTTGGTTGATCACAATCATATTGTTAAAACCAATGCTCTATTCACCTACAATCGCGCTCTTTCTTCGGTTAAACACAGTTTTCCTGTTAAACACTGAAACCCTTGCGGAGTTCGCAACCTTCTCTTGGTTCTTCTCAATTTGATTGTTAACCACTTCCTATCCGTTAAAACACCAATTCGCACTCCTTCTCAGTTAACCACAGTCTATCTGTTAATACTGAGCTCCTCTTGGGTTAATCACCTTCTCTTAGTTAATCACCCGTCTCTTCAGTTAATCATAGCCAGTCTGTTAATACTGAGTTCCTTTTGAGTTAATCACCTTCTCTTGGTTAATCACTCATTCTTCGGTTAATCACAGTATTTCTGTTAAAACCAAATCCCCAGCAGTTAGCAACCTTCTCTTGGTTCGAATACTTGCACCCTTGGGTTAGCAACCTTCTTTTGGTTTGAATATCCTTTCTTCGGTCAGGTACTCTTTGTTCCGTCGGTGTACTGAACGTTCTTTGGGTCACGACCTTCGCTTGGTCTCACACTCGTCCTTTGGGTCACGACCTTCGCTTGGTCCCACACCCGTCCTTTGGGTCACGAACTTCGCTTGGTCCCACACCCGTTCTTTGGGTCACGACCTTCGCTTGGTCCCACACCCGTTTTTTGGGTCACGACATTCGCTTGGTCCCACGCCCGTCCTTTGGGTCACGACCTTCGCTTGGTCCCACACCCGTCCTTTGGGTCACGACCTTCGCTTGGTCCCACTCCCGTTCTTTGGGCCACGACCTTCGCTTGGTCCCACACACGTCCTTTGGGTCACGACCTTCGCTTGGTCCCACACCCATTCTTTGGGTCACGACCTTCGCTCATCCTTTGGGTCACGACCTTCACTTGGTCCCACACCCATCCTTTAGGTCACGACCTTCGCTTGGTTCCACCCCTGTTCTTTAGGTCACGACCTTCGGTTGGTCCCACACCTGTTCTTTGGGTCATGACCTTCGCTTGGTCCCACACCCGTCCTTTTGGTCACGACCTTCTCTTGGTCCCACACCCGTCCTTTGGGTCACGACCTTCGCTTGGTCCCACACCCGTCCTTTGGGTCACGACCTTTACTTGGTCCCACACCCGTTCTTTGGGTCACGACCTTCGCTTGGTCTCACACCCGTTCTTTGGGTAACGACCTTCGCTTGGTCCCACACCCGTTCTTTGGTCAGGACCTTCGCTTGGTCCCACACTCGTCCTTTGGGTCACAACCTTCGCTTGGTCCCACACCCGTTCTTTGGTCACGACCTTCGCTTGGTCCCACACCCGTCCTTTGGGTCACGACCTTCGCTTGGTCCCACACCCATCCATTGGGTCACGACCTTCGCTTGGTCCCACACCCGTTCTTTGGGTCACGATCACCGCTTGGTCCTACACCCATTCTTTGGGTCACAACCTTCGCTTGGTCCCACACCCGTTCTTTGGGTCACAGCCTTCGCTTGGTCCCACGTCCGTCCTTTGGGTCACAACCTTCGCTTGGTCCTACACCCGTCCTTGGGTCACGACCTTCGTTTGGTCCAACTCCCGTTCTTTGGGTCACGACCTTCGCTTGGTCCCACTCCCGTCCTTTGGGTCACGAGTTTTGCTTGGTCCCATACTCGTTCTTTGGGTCACGACCTTCGCTCATCCTTTGGGTCACGACCTTCACTTGGTCTCACACCCGTCCTTTAGGTCACGACCTTCGCTTGGTCTCACACCCGACCTTTGGGTCACGACCTTCGCTTGGTCTCACACCCGTTCTTAGGGTCACAACCTTCGCTTGGTCCCACACCCGTTCTTTGGGTCACGACCTTCGGTTGGTCTCACACTCGTCCTTTGGGTCACGACCTTCGCTTGGTCCCACATCCGTTCTTTGGGTCACGACCGTTGCTCGTCCTTTGGGTCATGACCTTCGCTTGGTCCCACACCCGTCCTTTGGGTCACGACCTTCGCTTGGTCCCACACCCTTCCTGTGGGTCACGACCATCGCTTGGTCCCACACCTGTTCTTTGGGTCACAAACTTCGCTTGGTCCCACACCCGTTCTTTGGGTCACGACCTTCGCTTGGTCTCACACCCGTCCTTTAGGTCACGACCTTCGCTTGGTCCTACACCCGTTCTTTTGGTTGATCACAATCTATCTGTTAAACCCTTTTCCCTACAGAGTCTTACTCTCTCTTTCTTTGGTTAACCACTGCCCGTCATTTAACATACCGAGTCTTTATTCTCTTGGTTTTGACACCATTCCTTTATTTGTTTCCCAGTAGTGTCGCTTACCCACTGGTCCCCAGCATGGTCACTTTGTTCTCTTCTCCCCAGTGGAGTCTCTGTTATTCTTTAGCTCCTTTATATTCTTGGTTTCGACACCACTCTTGCATGTTATCCTTAGCTCAGTTACTATCTTTTCCTTTACACTCCTTTCTTGGTTTTGACACCAATTCTTTTGCATCCCCAGCGGATATTTCTCTACTTCTTTTTGCTCTTGGTTTTGACACCACTTTCCTTCTCCTTTTCCGTCTTAGTTCCCTGAACTACGGAAACTCTGATTCTGCATTCATTCGAATGTATGATACGTAGGCACGAGATCACGATGATCTTAGCGAGCACACTTCTACCCTTCCACCTTCTTCTGTTCCTCTTTCCTTTCCCTGGTTCCATGAACTACGGACCTCTGATTTCCTCATTGCACTATGAGGGTACGTAGGCACGAGGGCCCTAATCCTCTGCGAGTACTTTCTTTCTTTCTTTCTTTTTTCTCTTGTCTCTCCTTTTCTTTTAGCTAGAAGCCTATAGATAGATAACCCATCCAAGCCTAGAAGCAAGCGAAATGGTTCCCGTCGAGTACGACGGATGTGTAAGGTGTTAGTACCTTCCTTTCGCATAACCGACCCCCATTCCCGTTTCTCTTCCCCTTGGGTTTTATCGATATTTTCCATGTCCTTTGGGACTAAATAAAGTTCGGTAGCGACTCTGTTGTATCTTTGAGTGTGCGATTCACTCAGGTATAAACCAACCATCTTCATCTGCAAGGGATGCTCCAACCTTGACTTCTCTTCTGACCTCATCAATACCAAGATTGACAACTTCCACTGGCTCTTTGTGCGGCTGAATCTCTCTATGCTCGTGCTCAAGGAGCCTTGCTAGTTCAGCCGGTAATTCACAATCTTCCTCACCATCTTCTTCGGCTTGGTTGATTGGAATCCCTGAATTACAACAGATGTTTGCCATGTTGTTATCAATGCTTTTATTAGTGCTGCATGTTTATAAATATGTTTAGAATGAGCTATTTTGAAAAGTGAAAATAAAAGAAACTTTTTCCATTTGTTTATGAAAAAGTAAAATAAAGAAAGACAATAGAGCATGATTTTGAATGCAAAAACTTTTATTTATTGATCACATAATATTGCAAAAGTGTGATGCCCTTTACAAGCTATCCACTCGTCTCCGGCGAGGACGAGGGTATGAGAAAGCAAAATGCATTACATGTTATTTGGAAAAACCACAGGAATCACAGTAGATTTCTAGTTGTTGAGCTTGAAACCCGGCGGGCACTTGCGCACAAAGCTTGAAATCTGGGTACTAGGACCAGCATCATCAATAGCTGCCACGATGTCACCCATCTGAAAACCCGTGCTACTGAACTTGATCAAATTGCACTGCTTCTGAACATGTGAATTAGATTGTCGACTAGGATGGTAACCTAATCCAAATCAATCATGCTTTTCAACCACATCAATTACATGCCCCCAACCTGGCAAGGTACCTTTCTCGATGGTCTCTTTAGCACTCTTGGCAGATGCTAAAGTCATTTGCGGTGATCTACTATGACTAGTTGAAGCAGAGCTAACATCTTCGAACTCGAGACACTGCAACAGCACCTCAGCTATGCCTTCTTCGGTCTCAACGTATCGAAAAGACGATAACTCACTCACAATCAGATATTCTTCACCACAGACGATGACCAGCTGATTGTCAAACATGAATTTCAATTTTTGATGTAAAGTGGAAGTAACTGCGCCTGCGGCGTGAATCCACAGACGACCCAATAGGCAACTGTACGCGGGATTGATATCCATCACTTGGAAAGTAATGGTGAACAAATGCGGTCCAACTTTGATGGGTAAATCCACCTCTTCGATGACTTGCCTTCGAGAGCCGTCAAAGGCTCTGACAACTAAGGCGCTCGGCCTCATCTCGCTTTCTTCTACCAGTAATTGACTCAATGTGCCTTTAGGCATCACCTTGAGGGAAGAACCGGTATCCACTAGAACACGAGATAAGGGGATGTCTGTGCAGGTTATGGATATGTGCAGTACTCTATTATGAGCAGCTCCTTCAAGAGGCAATTCATATTCATTAAAGCCCAAGTATCGGCTTGCTGTTATGTTAGCCACTACATCATCGACAACATATATATCATGCACAACATGAGCAGTGTTCAAGAATTTCAACAAAGCTGATTTGTGCGCAGGAGAGCTCATGAGTAAGGACAAGATTGAGATCCTCGAGGGAGTTTGTCTCAGCTGATCCACAATTTTAAAGTCACTTTTCTTAATCAACTTTAGGAATTCTTGATCATCAATTGTTTCCTTGTTCTTGGTAACATCCTCAGACGGAATAGTTGGCACTGGTATCATAGTAGATGCCCCTTGTTGAACAACAGGGGTTACATATGTGGACTTCTCCTTAGGGGAAACAACGGTTGGAACCTGTACCGGCTTTGTAGTGACCTTCGGAGCGAACACACGTCCACTACGAGTCATACCTCCAGAGGCTGTAACATTCACAATCTCAGACTCAGCAAACCTTATCTCTTGACCTCCAGAAATCACAGTAGACCCATACCTCCAAGGTACCTCCTTGGAATTCTGATACGGAAACGGTTTTGGCGGGCAAACCACGATAGGTTGTATCTTCTTCTGTTTAGGGGTATCAACAAGAACCTTCCTATACACGATGGTGAATGGCTCGATGGTAGAAACCTCTTCAACAGGCTTAGATCTGGCAAATTGAACTTCACCTCAATTCATCAAAATTTGGACACAACCCTTCAGCTTTCGACACTGGTTGGGATTATCGTCACAAATCTGACACTTACCGTGTAATCCTTTCAACAGCCCATGTTCATTCAATCTCTTGATAACCACAGTCATCGGGGTCTTTACCTTGTCGACATCCATGATTAATTCAGCCCTTGAGTTGTCCTCAACCATGTTCACCGCAGGTCCATCGTGATTGGGCAAAGGATTATGCTGAATGTTAGGACCTTCTTCAGCAAAAGTCAAAATCTTTCGATCGATGAGCTCTTGAACCTTGGTTTTGAAAACAAAACAGTCCTCTGTCGCATGTCCTATGTATCCAGCATGATAGGCACAAGACGCATTTGGATTATGCTTCGGATTGAAAGGAGGAATTGCAGGTGTGATCTCTTTGGGAACAATTGCCCTTTGGTGAACCAAGTAAGGGAACAATTCAGTGTATGACACCGGAATTCTGTCGAAATTTGGACGCTTATGATTTCCTTGATTGTTGTTATTTTGACGGTTTTGATTCTGCTAATTTTGTTGTTCTGTTGATTCTGTTGCTGACGTTGCGGTTGTTACTGATTCTGAGCATTCTAAACCGGTTGTTGCAGATGATACTGATATGGAGGTTTTTGATATTGTGCAGCAGCAATGTATGGATATGGATAATATGGCATGGGTGTCATACCCCAAATTTTGACCACTAAGATTCCTCATCATTGTGTAAACCATCATCACAATATGGATGAACCATCATATCTCATTAGTCTCCCCAAAGATGGGTGAGCATCCACTACAATCAAACTTAGGTTTTCAAGCCCTCTCAGAGCTCTTAGACAAAGGATCAATCAAGGAATGACATGATCTTCAACTTGTCTAAACCTATCAAACATCTACAATGGACCAAGAGGACTCCCACATCAAGGATCAAGCACAAGGCTGCAACATTCCAAGTGGATTAAGCCTCAAGATCGCCAGTGTCACCAAATTAGGGTTTTGGTCGACCAGGGCCTCCAAATGGAATTTTTCCTCTGGGCATGAGCCAATGCTTCAAAGTACAACCCAAAATACTCTAAGGGACCTCATGGACTTAATCATCAAGTCAATTTAACCTCAGGGGATGCATTCATAAAAAATCAAGAATTAGGGTTTCTTGACCTAATTCACCCTTAAGTTGACTTTTGGGACAAAGCATGAGCCAAAACCTCAAGACATGATTTGAGGGTCCCTAATACACTACATTGATCCATTTGCAATAATGGATTGATCCAAGAAGCTTGATTCACAAGTTTCAAGTTCATCAGAACCACAGTTAGGGTTTCGCGGAAAAAAGTCAATTATGTCTTTGACTTTTGACCAGGACATGCCCCTAAACCTTGGGACATGATTCAATACACCCTATAACACCTATGAAATCAATCCATCAAGTTTGATTTAGGTCAAGGACTTGATTTCATAGAGGATCGCACAGCTTGGAATTCATTTGATAAAAAGTCAACTGTGCCCAAAAGTCAAAGTTTGACTTTTTGATTTTTTGATCAATTATGGTTCCCTAACCCTAAAATGATGTTAATGTGTGATTGGGATCATCATTCATCAAGAAAAATCAAGAAAAGTGGGATAACTTGTAAAAGGGGTAACCATAAAAAACTTAGGAATTTTCTAAGTTATGGAACAAAGTGGCTAGGGTACCAACTTCCAAGGATCATAACTTGTGATCCAAGCAACCATTTTGGCTGATCCAAAGAGGAATTTGTAGATCTCATGGCATACTTTAAAAGTGTCAACTACACCTCACTCCAATTCTTCATGGATTTTTAGTTATGGAGTGACCAAAATGACAAAAACATGAAAATGCCACTTTTTCCAACTCTTAGTGAAATTTTCACTAAGTCAGAATCTATTTCCCGTTTTTCAAAATGTAAGGGCATTTTTCACTTAGATCCAAAAAGTGTCAAGACAAACTATGATCACCCACATGTTGTATCATATGAGAGCCTTCTAAAATGGCGAAGAACTCCATCAAATCCCATTTGAGCTAAGAGTTGTGACAATGGCAATATGCCTTGCTGCAACTGTCATGGCAAGGCAGATTTGTGCATTTTGCTCGATTTGATCAAATTGCGCAAATGAAAAATAAGTTTATCCATCTAAACACCTCAGGGGGAGACCAAGGAGGAACAAACATTGATTCATCGACCTCCCAAGTCTTTGGAACTAAAAGTAGCATGCCAAACCTAAAAATTCCTAAAAGGGGGACAAGACTCCAATTTTGTTTTGGAGCATTCAATGGATGAACCAAGGTGGCATGAACTGAGCCTTTTCCAACTGAATGAGTCAAGGATGATCTTTGAACTAGGGAACCAAAGGCTTGTGCTCTAACCTCTAGTCAATGGCTAGAGGAGACTTAAGATTCCAAAGTGATGCAATTGGACAATGAGCTGCTGCAGTTGCCATTCACTATTGCTTGCAAAAAAAACTTGCTCTACTATAAATAGAGCTCATTTGTGCTCAGTTATAGTACACCAAAGGCCTACAACACTTTCCTTTCTCAAAATCATCTTCTCACTCTCAAAAATGCCTTTCTTAGCAAGTCACTATCGAATTTTTCAGTAGAGAGCAATTCCACTCAAACCAATTGCTCTAACACCTCATAAACATCATATGTGAGCTGATCAAACACTAAACACACAACTGTAACACTGATTTCTCACAATCACCAGCCAGTTGCTCATGTTCTCAACCAAGTTGCAGTTGAGATGCCATGAAGTGATCTAGCCATTTCCAATCAAGTCCAAGCATTCAAACACACTCCATATGGTGTAGGGAAACTGTTCAGATCATCACAACTCATCTGTAACACCTCCAACTCAAAAATCACATTGCTCTTGCTGCCACGACCTTCAAGTAAGCCTAAACTTGGTCATCTCTTAATCTATGCATATTTCCTCGCACAATACTTTTGCCAAATGTTCATAACCATGCATAGAATGTTTCCCCTCAATTAATTGCTTTGTTTGAATCGTGTATCAAAATTCTCAGCCTTCATGCAAATTTTAGGGTTCTTGAGGTTTTGTCTTGATTTCTTATTCCATGCTTAAAATAAATGAAATTAAAGACCATAGACATGATCGTGAGGTGAAAACGAGCAGATTGGTATGTGGATTGTGTGATTTCATCAAGTATTCAGTGAGATTGGATAGAAAATGCAAATCTGAGCAAAACTCCCTTCGCACGTGTTCTTGTCCCATGTTCTTGGCGCCTTTTTCACAAATTTGAATATTTGAATTTTGTGATTTTATTTAATTGATTCAAAAATTAATTTCTCTCTGAGTTTTAATGATTTTGAGTTGATTCTTTTTTTAATAATTCACAAAAATGTTTAAATATTTTATTTTGCCAAAAATTCCCAAAAATATTATTAATTTCATATACTTGATATTTTTGCAAAGAATTAATCTTTTATTTGTTTTTTTTACATTTAAAATATTTTTTCCTCCTTGATTTTCCAAATTTAATTGGTTTCCAATCATTTTGTGGATATAAACATGATTTTTTAAACATTGATCCAAGATCACCACTTATTTTTCACATGTTTTCAATACTTTTTATTATTTTTTTAACAAAATTAATTCCTTTTTAAAATAAAATTAGGGTTTTGATTAATTCAACCCTCATCAATCATTTTCAAACACTCATGGGCCTCTAATAGAGTGTAAGACCCAATCCCTTTGTAAATAATACCTTTGGGCCTCACACATTGTATAAGTCCCTCTGTATATTTTCAAACGTTCGGCGCGATCGTCGTCTCTTTAACAAAATCAACTGGGCTTCTCCTTGAGCTATAAGACCCATCTTTATTCATTTTCAAACTCTTTGGGTCTCTAATAGAGTGTAAGACCCAACCCTTTTTTTTCCAAAATGATTTGGGCCTCAGATGTTGTATGAGGCCCACTGTGTCTTCAAAAACCTCGGTGCGATCATCGTTTTCAAACAAATAACCCTGGGCTTCTCCTTGAGTTGTAAGTCCCATCTCTTGTAAAAAAATAAATCTTTGGGCCTCTAATAGAGTGTAAGACCCATCCCCTTGTACATAAAAACTTTTTGGGCCTCAGTCGTTGTATAAGTCCCGATACGATCTTTAAGACAACGGTGCGATCATCGTTTAAACTTGGCCCTCTCCTTGAGCTGTAAAGCCCCAACAATCTTTTCAAAGCACTTTCTCCTTTGATTTTGAATTCAAATATATGTTGTTATCAAAACTTTCTTTAATTTCTTTGTTGAACAACTAACAAAACAACATGGAAGCTCTACAACGGGTAACTGTTTATCCGCTTTCATTTACCGCTTTCATATATATATATATATATATATATATATATATAACTGTATTGTGGGGTTGTTTCACTGTAAGTCTTCTTTCACATCCTTTTATATACTTATCACATATCCACTATGTAATACTAGTATAGTTATTTAGAGTTTTCCCCGGCAACTACGTCTAGAACTAGGTAAAGCCTGTTGGTCACTCTCGAATACAAACAGAACTAGATCCCCCGTAGGATTCCAGATACAGTCTTCCCTCCTCTTGGGGTTAAACAATATGGAACAAAGAGAAACGCAGTATTCTCGGTGAACCTTTTCTCAGACTGTCACCCTTAGAAATTGTCAAAGAAACTCTAACTCCCCAGAGATGATCTTTTCTCCGTGAATGGCATCTCTTGAGTTTCTTCCAAATTCTCGAACTTTCCTGGAATGATATCTTCTCTGTGAATTGCATTTCTTGAACTTCTCTTGGTTTGGGGACCCACATGCTTTAAAAGCATCCCCGCTTCCTCTTGGGCATTGTACAAGGACCCTTCGGCTTCTTAGAAGTGCTCATGCCTTCTCTTGGGCTTAATACAAGGACCCTGACGACCTCTTAAAGGTATAAGACATAACTTAGTCATCCTTTGCTAGAGCAATCTTTCCAGCGTCAAAACTCCGGCCATTTTAGGGTTGATACTCATCCTTTTACGCCTGCGCCTCCTCTTGGGCATTGTACAAATAATAAAACTCTAGACTTGGACAGTCTAAACCTCTTGAGTCTCAAAGAAATTCTCAAGTTCCTTTCAAACATAGTAAAAAACACCGATCACTCTGGATCAATCTCCTGCAGAAACCCACTCTCTCTCATGAGAGTTCCCCACACTTGGACCCACTTCAGGATCTCAATAATCCTCAGCAGTAAGTCAACCTCCTCTTGGGCTTTGTACAAATGATTCTCCCCAGCGGAGCTAATCTTTTCAGACTCTCTTGTTGAGTCAACCACTTTTAGCCTCCGTCTTGGGCTTTGTATAAGACATGTGAAAAACACTCTCTTGTTGAGTATAAAAGACTCTCTTGTTGAGTCAATCTCCTTTTAGCCTCAATCTCGGGCTTCGTACGAGACCGCAAATCACTCTCTTGTTGAGTACAAAAGACTCTCTTGTTGAGTCAATCAACCTTCAGACTCTCTTGTTGAGTCAATCACATGTTCAAGACTCTCTTGTTGAGTAAACCTTTTTAGCCTCCGTCTTGGGATTTATACAGGACATATAAAAGTACTCTCTTGTTAAGTCAAACCCTTTCAGCCTCCATCTTGGGCTTTATACAAGATACATTCTCCCCAACGGAGTCAAAATCCCTTTTAACCTCAATCTTGGGCTTTCTATAAGACAGAAATAACATTTTCCCCGGAAAAGTCAAACTTCCAGCCTCCTCTTAGGCTTTGTATAAAGAAACCCCCGGTTGAGTCAATCAACCTCTTAGCATCAAACTTGTGCTTTGATCAGGGCACACAAAAATCAACAATTCCCTCAGAGGAAGTCCAGTCCCTCTTTAGAGATGACAAGTTCTCTCTTAGTCAAACCTTTAGCTTCAATCTTGGGCTTTGAACAAGACACAAAAAAAACCCTTTAGCTTCACATCTTGGGCTTTGAACAAGATACAAATCACCTTTAGCTTCAATCTTGGGCTTTGAACAAGTCACCAAAATATCTCTTTCCTCCCATAGAATAGGAGGAACTACGATCGCTCTGATTTCCCTGTTTCATTAAATGGGAATACGTAGGCATAAGATTGCGAAATCTTAGCGAGCATACTAATCAAAAACTCAAAGTCCAGTACCTTCACACATCCATCAAAAACATCAGACCTAATACCTTACCAAAATCCTCCTGTACAGTCACAACACTCCGTTCTTAAACGAAATAACCTAAAGACAGACCCCCTATTTCGATAGCATCTGTAAATCAACAATTTTGACTGTTTAACCTCAGTATGCAAGCAGGGTTAATTGGAGACATCTATTTCCCTTCCTTAACCAGCTTCACAGGAATAAAAATGAATCGAACTGTAGTACCAAAGCGATAGTGATTCGAAACCACAAAAATCACGCTACAGAAAAAATGGCGACCACAGTGGGAGTCTGTTATTTCTTACAGTCTTAGGTGGAAAACTTTAAGTTCACAAATTACCACAGAAATGACGACTCTGCTGGGGAGTCATTATCTGTATAGGATCATAGGATTAAAGAGGTCTAGGATGTTAGGACAAATATATATAATGCGTTTCCTAATTGATATATGTGTTTACTTTTCTACTAATGGGAATGCGTGTGATGCCGCATCTGTAAAGATTGAGTATACACCTAAGATAAGTGATGACACTAGACGGGTAATCTTACGGGGAATGAATCCCAGATAAGAGGTCCCGGTCGACCATCGAATCAGTGGAGATGCCCTTTGCGGATTCAATGCCTATACGACTTCGGTTGTTGAAAGCAGATTGTTCGATTGGGTTATCTGAGAAGTTGGGGATTTTAGTAGACTGAAACCATTTTGTAGTAGAAAAGCTATCGGAAATAGTTGTCATGCGATACTACCCTTATTTGAGATTACTCTAAGATACTACAGCTCGCTGGCGATCCGCTTGTTGTTGTTATCCCAAGAGGAGTCGGTGATTTTGAGGACAGGTACAAAAATCACCAGTATAACCTTTGGGGATGGGTAGATCCTTGACTTCATGACACCGACCCTTTGACCCCATGTTTTTTCTATGTTTTTGTATGCTTGTTTGCTTGGAAAATTCGCAAACAACCGCTGATCTCCTAATCTATGAAAAATTAGTTTACTTACAGGACCGATCAAACAAATCCTAGGACAATGTGCTTTAACAATTTTGGCAATTTTCGTTAGAAAACCTTTTATTTATTGAATTCATCACAATTTTCATCAAACTTTGTATTTTTTCGACAGAGATGATGAACTTTGTTTCTTGAAATAAAGGGCGAAATGTAAATATTTGCAAGTAAGAAAATGACAGAAATGTAAAACGAATTGTAAATGAAGAACTTTAAACTTCTATTTAAATGCAAGGAATGAAAACTGGTGTTTTTCAAACGTACATTTTCTCAGTAATTACTCTTTTCTCTCTCACAGTTACTTTGAGTATTTCTTGAGTGATTTGTACAAATTCTGAACACACCGGAAATCTAACACTAAGACTCCCTATTTATATACAAACGAAATAACCAACTATAACAGCTATTTCTCCTAATGGCGACAAATGGCATTCTGCATGCATTCGTCTACTAGATGTGCTCCACGCATCCAATTTCAAAAGTGAAACTCCCTCCTGAAATTTGAATTTCAAACATCCGTTGAATTGGCCTATTTCTCTTTTGTTTAAAATATTCTTCATACTTAGAAAAATCTAGCAATGCTTTCCCTAAGTACCATTTGTCTTCGACTTGCTTTTTTCCATCAAAAACCCTCTGGTCGAAATCCCCTGGCGAATTTTCAATTTTGCTTTTTGAACAATTACCTTGGCGTCGAAATTAGCAACCTACAAATTGCCCCCCAAGAAATGCATTTTCGACCAAGGGAGAAAAGCATTTTTTTGCCAATGTAATTCGACGCCATCAATAATTCGACCAGTGACTGTTCATATGATTAGACATTGGAAATGTCAGAATCATCATTACGCTTTTCTCAAACGTCTTTTCAACCCACGTTTTTAAGATCTTCCATCATCCCTACTCTAGCCCCTAGCAGATCGTGGGTCAAAACATAACTGCCACCATCTGAACCATCCACTTCAAAACCTCCACGTGTCCCACAATCTTTTCACTACTTTTCCATTAAAGTTTCTGAATGCTAACCGCTTCCATTTTCTTCCTATACATAAGGTTAAAAATTTCACTTTTTCACTTTTTTTACGTTTCCTCTTTCCAAAACAAAACCTCTCTTCAAACTTCATCTTCTCCATTTACCTCTATTGCTTCTGTAATCAACAATGGCGTCCTCTGCTACTCCAAAAAATGCAAGCAAAGATTCCCGGAAATCCAACAGCTTACCACCAGTAGAAAGGATCCTTGGTCCCAAGGTGGTGGGAAATCAACAGTACGTCCCGGAGCCTCCGAATGAAGAGGAGAAACGCTGCATCTATCAATCTCAGGTACTCATTCCCATCTTGATTTCTGGTAAATCCCATGCCATGCTAGGACCTTTACCTGACTTAAAATTAGACCCAGTTAAGGTACAAGAATTTTTCCCAGCCTATCACCGTTACAAACCCATAGCAACGGGGTTAGGCCTAGAACTGAAAAGGAAAAAATTATGGACGAAAAGTCCAAAGTCGATGGCCAGGGGTCCCCTTCTGAAGAAGTCATAAACTTAGAGTATATGAACAATTTTAGAATCTTTAGATCCTGCCTTTTGTCGAAAGACCCTTCTGACTACCTAGGTTGGTTGGGAAAGATAGAGAAGGTTAAAAGTAACGATTGGAAAACTATGGGCATTTTTTATCTCATTCAGCTGTCGAAAGTAGGGCCAGGATATTGTCCCACCATGCTTCTAGCTTCCCTTTACTTCTGGGACAACACTTATAACAACTTCCACCTTCCTTGTAGGATGATTACCCCCACTCTCTTCGACATAGCTGCCATAACTGGCTTAAGTCCATTAGGAGTGGATTATGATCCAAACTTACTATCCGATGATTCCATAGGCTTCGACACCAACAAAGCCACTTTTACAGCCTACATCGCCAACTATCATGACAAGGAGACTGACGAAGTATCTGATCAAGAGCATGTAGCCTTCTTGGCCCTTTGACTGTCGAGATGCATTTTTTGCTCCAGATCTCTCCAAGTGGCGAAGCGCTACATCACCATAGCAAATCAACTTCATGCTGGACACCAGCTGTGTCTTAGCGAGATGATCTTGGCGAACCTCTACGAATCTCTTGGCGAAGGGGTTACCACCCTGAAGAATATTAAAGAGAAGAAAACTCTGCTGTTATCAGGACCCTTCTGGCTCTTATAATTGTGGCTCAACGCCACCTTCGAAGCCTCCCTTCCCAATAAGTCAACTGTGGACGAAGCTGCTCTAGGTGATAGAAGAGTCGAAGGCCTCCGCTTGGCGCAACTAACACCCCATGACGAAGGTCTGAGCCTTCACCAAACCTTTACCAGTTATGTTATGATGTTTGCTAAGCGTCACAACTTCACCCCCAACATGGCTCCTTTTGCTGATAGAAAGGTTGGACCCGTATGGTTTACCAGGAAACTTCCACTCGAGTCGAAAACTCTAGAAGACGAATTCCTTAATGTCTGGGAATCTTTTCTTACTCCTAGACTTTTAGTTTCCAGACTTGCTCCCTCGAAGCTAAAGGTTTCCCTTGTCAATTACCAGCCCAATCTGGTTTCTCGACAGTTTGGATTGATACAACTAATACCAAAACCCCTCTTCTCGAGAAAAGGTTCTTTGATTCACTATAATATGACTCATACAGAAGATGAGTGTTCTGAGTTGCTGGCGAAGTATTTGAATCTGGTCGAAATCCAATCAGTGGTCTTTCGACCTAGCTTCCTCTGCACTCAAGAGTTTGACGAATGATAGAGGGCTTATTATGATTCTCAATTTTTTAATGTGGCTTCTTTCACCATTCAACGGACCAGAGCCTTTTCCCTTGTGCAGGACAAGACAAAGAAAGGTACTTCACGACACGTTAAAGAAATCCAAGCTTTCCAGAAATACTTTGAAACTGCCTACAGGCCCAATGAACTTAGTCGAACCATAAGCGAAGCTGCTGTGACTTTGAAAAAAAAATTTACCAGAAAACTGGACGAGTTAAAACTACCTGTGTATGTTCGACCAGAACAACGTTATGAGGTAGCTTTTAACCTCTATCGACCAAGATTTCCCCCACTACCATCTGCTGAATTTGGCGTGGCTTTTAGCCCTCCATTTCCAAATTGGTTCACTTGTGGGGATTCTATGAAACTTCTTCGCCAAGAATACCAGAAACGTGTTAAGCGAGTGGTTCCGACTAAGTATACCTTGGACAATTTCAAAGGCCACCTTCATATTGGCATAGAACACGTTCGCGTGAAAACTCCTATATATGAAGGTGTGAAATGGGAAGAAGTTCGACCTCACTTTTTCATTTACTTACACATGTATATGTTATTTTATGCTTGACCCTTTTCTTCCTTTCTTTTCTAGCTATCAAGATTACGACCAAAAAACCAGCTACTGGCGAAGTGACAACTGTTGGAGATGCAGAAACCCAAAAGATACTACCAAGACACCTTTGGCGAAGGTATTTCTTTACTTCTCTTTTAGGTCAGCACGTGTTTTTTCTCATTTTCTGACATACTAATAAAATCTCTTTTGTTCCACAGGGCAGTAGAAGACCGCCATCAACGCCAAAGAAAAGAAAATCGAAAGAACATGAAGCCAAAGCTATCGACACCGATGATGGCAACGAATCACCAGAGCACGTGAAGCCTTCAAAGAAGAAAAAGAAGACAACCAAACCTCAACCACAAAAACCTCCTGCTCCCAGAATATTGGAAAAAACTCCCCTCACAAATCCTGACGAAAAAACTACCCCTGCTCCTGTAGAAAGCGAAAGCTCTAGTCTTAGGACTAAAATTCCCATGGTATGGTTTTTTCCTCCCTTTTTCGACGCTGAAAGGCAGTTTACTTATGTTACCTCTCTTAATTCATTTATTTTCCAGGTTCTCGTCGATACTCATGGGCATCCCATGGTTCAAGTTCTCCCAAAAACTAGCAGTGATCCTACCTACAAGCCAACTAGTGTCTCTAAACTCTCTCCTAAGGATTCGACCAAGGAATCAGCTACTGAAGTGAATTAGCCCACTGCTGTCTCTAAACAAATTCAAGACGTAGTGGAAGAAGAAACTGGTCCTGAGGCTGACGACTTAGTCGACATTGGTGAAGACACTATGATGCCTACTGCAGCACTCACCACAGATAATGATCGTGAAGATTATTCTCCCCTCAACTTACAAGGTGCTGGCGAAGAGAAGGATGAGGAGGTTGCAACTGATGGCGAAGAGGAGGAAGAGAAAGGAAACAAAGAGCCAACAACTCCCACAGCTGCTACAGACGAAGAAAAAGAAAGCGACAAAGAGGACCTTGGTGAAACAAACAAAACTGCTTCGACCGCTACAACTTCGACCCAACTCTCTCAATAGGAGCTTGATAATCTGAAGGTACAAAGACCCTTTGAGTATCTAAAGGCCATGCTTAGTTCCCGCTACAATTTTACTGATACTACCATCAGTAGTTCGATCACCTCAGGAACTACTTCTGACGCCAAATCCGTGGACGAAACGCTGGCACATATTCGACGAAAAAATCTCGAAATTGACTTATTTCAACTTTTGGAGAATGACTCATCTGCTCATTTTGACCTAAAAAAGATCTTAAAGCAAATTAATGTTCTGGAGGCTCCTCCTGAAGTTACTGATGTGGGGCTGAACCTAACTACTCTGATAGATCTTGTAGTGACAGACTTTAATCGGCTTCGAGATTTCTCCAAGAAGCTCGAAAATAAGACAGAGACCTAACTTGCTGAGTGGGTTGCTGCTTCAAGTTCGTCCAACAAAGTAACTGAACTAGAAAGAGCGTCTGAGCAAAACAAGAAAGAAGCAACTCTGTGTGGTGAAAACATCCTGAAGTGGAAAAAGCAAATTGCTGTTCTTCAAAACAAAATTTCTCAGGCTGAGAAGCGTCAAGAAGAACTTCAACAAATCAATCAAGAGGAAATAACCAAAGAACTTGAAGTTGGGGTGCACCATGTTGATAGGGCTCGAAAACTTGGTGAGGAAATCGAGGAGCTGTCGAAGGGCAAGGCACTTTGTGAGCGTCGTCTCTAAATTCAGAAATCCAAATTTGAAAAGCTGAAAGAGTCTTTCCCCGTTTGAATGTTTGTAATAGTTTTTGTTTGGCCTTTTAAGGCCTTTTTTGTAATGACATTGGATCTATATTATTTGGCGAAAAGATTTTCAATCCGCCATGTTGCGTATTTTTCTGTATGACTATTCGACTGCTATTTTTACTTCTTATAATGTGGGCTTGTATTTTTTCAAATATTTCCCGTTTATTTTTAATATTCGCTTGTCTTTATCCAACTCTTCGACTTCATAGGCGCCATTGGAAAATATTTGTATGATTTGAAAAGGTCCTTCCCACTTAGGGGACCATTTTCCCATAAGTCTATCTTTTCGATCCATGGGGAGAATCACTTTCCACACAAAGTCACCAATCGAAAAGGCTTTATTTTTTACTCTTTTATTGTAGAATTTCTCCACTCTTTCTTTTTGCCTTTTCAATAGGTCTAAAGCTTTTAATCTTTCTTCGTCTAAATCCACTAATTCATCTATCATCATATTCCAATATGCATCTGATGGAATTTCATGATGTCTTTGAACCCTTATTGACTGCAAGTATATTTCGAATGGTAAGACCGCATCATGGCCAAACGTTAATCGAAAAGGTGTAGCATTTGTAGCTTCCTTAGGAGAGGTTTGACAAGCCCATAGAATTTGGTCCAAAGTTTTGTGCCAACTCTTTGGTTTTCTTCCCACGTGCTTCTTTATTAAGCCAATTATAACCTTATTTGCAGCTTTGACCTGTCCATTGGCTTGAGCGTAGTAAGGCGTTGATGTGAGGAGTTTGAAACCCATTTCCTTCGCGAATGCTTGCATATTTTTTCAGTGAAAACAGATCCTTGATCTGTTGTTATTGTCTCTGGGATACCAAACCTGTAAATGATGTGCTTTCGAATGAATTCGATTACTGCTTCTTGATCCACGTTCACTAAGGGTATGGCTTCGATCCATTTCGTAAAATAATCTATCCCCACCAAAATAAACTTTTGGATTTTTGAAGAGGCCGGTCGAATTTCTCCAATCAGATCCAAAGCCCAACCTCTAAAAGGCCAAGGCTTTATTATAGAATGTAATTCACATGCAGGAACATGTGGTATCCCTGCGTGTATCTGGAATTCTTGACATCCTTTCGCGTATTCGACGCAGTCTTTTAACATAGTTGGCCAATACATTCCCTGTCGGAATAATAACCATTTCATCTTATGGCCTGCCTGATGTGCACCACATGCCCCGCTGTGTACATTCGACAAAGCTATGTACGCCTCCGATTCGCCTAAACACTTCAGTAGTATTCCTTCCAGAGTTTTCTTGAATAGTTCATTTCCCAAAATCACATAACTCAAAGCTCGATACCTGGTTTTTCTTTCGACTAGTCCTGTTGGGTTTTGCAGGTACTCCACTATAGGCTTTCTCCAATCTCCAGTCATTGAATCGTCTATTTTAAAAATTTCGAAATTTTCTTCGTCAACGTATCCAAGCTTTATCGTTTCCAAATCCGACGGGGATAATCTAGCTGACACCACTCTTCCTCTAACTTCAATAGCTTTCTGTAACTTCTCCTTCGACACTTTGTACCCTGAAGCTATCTGCGCTAAGTCATTCGCTTCCTAATTTTCTATTCGAGGGACATGTCGAATTGTAACCATATCGAACTTTTTTAAGAGTCGATTAGCTATTACAAAGTACATGATTAAATTCTCCTTAACACATTTGTACTCTTTTGTTATCTGCTTTATGACTAACTCAGAGTCGCCCATTATTTCGCCCCGAGTTGCCCCCAATTCCAACAAGATTTCAAGTCCTGCTATCAAAGCCTCATATTCTGCCTCATTATTTGAGCAGAGGCCTTCGACCTTGTACTTGAATTTTGTTGGAATTTTGTTAGGAGAAATAACAAGAACCCCTATTCCAGTTCCATTTTTATGGCTAGAACCGTCAAAGTACAACCTCCATGGCTCTATTTCAATATAGTCCAAAGACTTTTCATTTATAGCGTGGTCGACTATGAAGTCAGCCACTACTTGTCCTTTGACGGCCTTTAAAGGCAAATATGTCAAAGAATACTCAGTCAATGCTAATGCCCATTTTCCAATTCGACTGTGCAAGATTGGTTTAGATAACATGTATTTTATAACGTCGAAATGAGAAGAAACGTAAACATCAACTGGTTTTATATAGTTCTTTAATTTCATACAAGAAAAGTACACACATAAACACAACTTTTCAATCACACTATATCTAGTTTCCGCATCGTTCAAGACCCTACTGAGGTAGTAGATGGCTCTTTCGACACCATTCTCATCCTCTTGAGCCAACATGCTCCCTAAAGTCTTGTCCGACGCAAATATGTACAACCTCATACTTCTACTTCTACAAGGTGACACTAAAATTGGAGGGTGCGTCAGGTACTCCTTGATCTTGTCGAAAGCATCCTGCTGCTCTTTCCCCCATTCGAAGTCTTCCTTCTTTAGTCAAAGTAGAGGAGAAAAGGCTTGCGTCTTCCCACTAAGGTTGGAGATAAACCTTCTGAGAAAGTTGATCTTGCCAAGTAAAGACTGCAACTCCTTCTTTGTAGATGGCACTTTCGCCTCCATTATTGCCTTGGCCTTCTTTTGATTGATTTCGATCCCTTTCTTGTGGACCACAAAGCCTAGGAAGTCTCCCGCCTGCACACAAAACGCACATTTGAGAGGATTCATCTTCAGACCAAACTTCCTCATCCTTTCAAAGGATCGTCGAAGATGGTCTATATGATTTTTCCCTGAAACGGACTTAACAACAATATCGTCAATGTAAATCTGCATAAAATCCTCAATGAAATCGTGAAAAATCGAATTCATTGCTCGCTGATATGTTGCCCCTGCATTTTTTAAGCCGAAAGGCATTACGACCTATTCGTAAGTGCCTAAGGCTCCAGGGCATCAAAATGCCATTTTTGGAACATCCTCCTCAGCAATAAAAATTTGGTTATAACCAGAGTACCCATCAAGCATACTAAGGTACTCATGTCCCGCGGCAGAATCGACAAGCATTTCCGCCACAGGCATAGGATATTCATCCATTCGATATACCTGGTTGGACGGATGAACTTGCACCTGAGGAGTCTTTCGACTTCTTCTTTAATCTTTGAGAGGATTTCTGGGGAGAATCTCCTTGGAGTTTGCTTAACAGGTTTCCCCTCAGGTTTTATTGGCAATCTTAATTCGACCAGGCTCCTATCCAGCCCGGGCATTTTGTCGTAGTCCCATGCGAAACAATCTTTAAATTCCTTCAGCAACTGGACTATTTCGATCTTGAGTTGGGTGGGTTGTTTCTCTTCCCCTGATCCCAAGTCGATTTCTTCGAGTGGATCCTGTGCCGTCATCTTGGTATTTGCTGCTAAAGGATCCTTTTTGAAACCCAGTGGCTCGTTGTCATAAATTGCGTCAAGCCTCTGGTTTTGCAAATCACCTATATCTTTATCTGGAGGATCCCTATCAGAATCCTTTTCAAGACCTTATTGATCCACTTCAATTTGGTTGACTTCGACAACCATATACTTTACTTCGGCCTCCAAGGCCGCTTTGAGTTTGTTCTCGGCTACATAAGCTGCGATCTTTTCGAGAACTAGTGACTCACTCATTGTCACTAAATTCGCTGCCCCAGCCAGTTGGCTGGATGTGTGAGGTTCCAAAAATGTAGTCTTCTTAGCCAACTACCTCTCTATCCCACTGAAACCCGTGGGAAGGATGAAGGTGTAATGAGCAAAAAGCATTATCCGTTGGCGTCATGTCGAAGGTGGCTGGGCTACAAGGAGCTATGTGAGCCAGATTCCTGTCGAAACTCCTCCTATCCACGTGGTTTACTTCAGCCAAATAATAACTCTGGTCCGCCTCTATATTTTCGACAATCCCGTCTGCGCGCCAAATTGTTATTCGCTTGTGCATTGACGATGGGACAACACCAATACCATGTATCCACTCTCTACCTAGGAGAATGTTGTAATTTGCTTTCGACGCAATCACCATAAACATAGTTGGCCTCGTGACGGTTCCAACAGTTAAGTCTACCTGGATCACACCCATAGTAGTTCCTACTTTCCCTTCATAATTCGACAATACCATCTTGTGAGGTTTGGTATCGGAATCATCTTTTCCAATTTTCTTCAGCATAAAATGCGGCATCAAGTTGACAGCCGCTCCTCCATCGACCAGAATCTTATTCACCCCTACACTACCCACTTTTCCTTTTATAAATAGGGGTTTCAGGTGGCTCTTCATTGAGTCATCTGGCCTTTCAAAAAATGTGTTATGTTCTTCAACGCATCCATTGTTCATGATATAGTAGCAAACGGGCCTGTGTCTGGCCGTTTCGACCTCCAAAGCTTCCTCTTCCTCTTCGACTTCCATAATTTGATCATACTCCCAAGGGAGCACTGAAACGACATTACATGTTACATCGAATGATGCCTCTGATTCTGAGTTAAAATCGTATGTCATTTCATCATCCTTGGTGACCTCCTCCTTTGACGCTTCTTGCACTAGAGCAGTAGGTGGCTTGTCAGACTTCACTTCTTCCATGTGGGTCGAAGTCTGAATGTTGCTGCTAGTTTCTGGCTTGTCTTTTGCCGCAACCTCCTTCTCAGCCTTCTTTCGACATTGGTATCTCCTCCATTGTGACTTCGTCATAGGATTTTTACCCTTATAATTCTCAGAAGGGTAAGTCACCTTTTTGGATCTCTGGAATTCTGTTCTGTATGACATAGAGGACCCCCTCTGTACTTCGAAGTCTTTCCATTTTCCTTGCCCCTGGGCTTGTCGGATTGGATTAACCCATCTATCATCCGGAGCTTTGGTTGTCGGTTTGAATGTGTTAGGGCGTCTTTCGCCTAACCTCTCCCTATTTTGGTCCCCTCTTCTGGGGTCGAATCTTTCTCCAGAAGGCCTCCAATTTCCTCTTTTCCTTGCCCTTTCTATTCCCTCTAAGTTTTGTGCTGCCTTTTTGTCGAAGACGGCACAACAACGAGGGCAAAGCATCACCTCAGACCTTTTCCTCTGGCATCTATGGATAAAATCTACCAGATTCTCTTCCTCCTTAGGGTATGCCACTTTCTGGTACTCCTCCTGTCGACATTCTTCGTCAGCTTGCATTGACGCATTCTGAGTTACTTCGACCATGTTTATATTGGCAGCTGACTCCGCATCCATGCTCAACTTATTCAGTTTCAAGCTGAGGCCCTCATTGGCCTCATGTTCCTTCTTCATTCGATTGAAGTCCTCAGATATTTTCTTTGTCAGAACCTTTGGGAGTGGACTCCTGGTAACTTGTGGGCTGAAGAATCCAGCAGTTTTGTCCTTTGGGTCCTCCATGGTTCTTCGGAGAATACCAACAACAACTTGTTTGTAAGAACCTTCAGCAGTTCCTTTGTTGATTTTGGTGAAACCCTCAGTAGTTTCATTGTTGACTTTGTCGAAACCCTCAGTAGTTTCGTTGTTGACTTTGTCGAAACCCTCAGTAGTTTCGTTGTTGACTTTGTCGAAACCCTCAGTAGTTTCGTTGTTGACTTTGTCGAAACCCTCAGTAGTTTCGTTGTTGACTTTGTTGAAACCCTCAGTAGTTTCGTTGGTGATGCCCTTAGTGGCCTCAGTAATGTAGTTCTCGATGATCTTCGTGCCAAGGTCCTCAGTAGCCTTGACCATTATTGACTGGTCCACGCAATCAGTGGTGATTTCAACCATGTCACCTTTGTCAACGGAGTCTTCAGCAACCTCCACCATATTCACGTTCTGGTCGAAACCATCAGCAACCTTCATCATATCCATGTTATCGTCGAAGCCTTCAGCAACTTCAACCATATTCACTACGGATGGCTCAGCATAGTGGGCCTCCACCACCTGCAGGGAATTTGAATCCACTTTCGTCTGGGATTTCGACTTGTCGCCGAATTTGAGCCTTCCATCTCTTATTGCGTTCTGCACTAGATCCCTGAAAAGGAAACATTGAAACGTTTTATGACCCAAAAAACTGTGATATTTGCAAAAACCTCTCTTTTTCTGTTGTTCTAAAGGAGGCACCTTAGTACCAGGAGGTACTATCATTTGGCCATCCTTTACCAATAAATCAAATATTTCGTCACATTTTGTAACGTCGAACGTATAAGTCCTCTTAGGGAACTTGTCGTTCTTCTCCGATTCGACTGGATTTTTTCCATTCGACGGAGCCAAGACTTTGCAGGCATAAGGTGGACCCTGTTTTAATTCTGCCAAATCTACCTCTTGTTCGTCGAAATTTGACGATTCTTCTTTGTCATCATCCTCACAAACTCCGACATAGGCTACCCTTTCTTTCTTATTTTTATTAACCCTAGCTTTTTCGGCTTTTAGTCGTTCGACCTGTCTAACCCTATCAGCTAATTGGGCCATGTCTCTTAAATATTGGGTGTCTAATTTCTTTCTGATGGAATAGTCAAGGCCACCAGCGGCCATTTCGACTAACTCGTGCTCTGACACTTGTGTGAAACACCTTGCCTTGAGCAACCTGAACCTATTCAGATAATCATCAATTGGTTCTAAGAACTTTCTCTTTACGCTAGCCAATTCTTTTAGGCTTATCTTCGTCTGCCCCATGTAGAACTGTTCATGGAACAATCTCTCCAACTGGGTCCATGTATGGACCGAACCTGCAGGCAAAGATGTGAACCAAGTAAAAGCATTTTTCGTCAGAGAGCTTGGAAAATATTTTATTTTCAAGTTCTCATTGTACGCTATTTCGCCTGCTTCGATCAAGTAACGGGCCACGTGTTCGACTGTCGATTCACTCGTGTCTCCCGAAAACTTAGGGAACTTGGGGACTTTCCACCTTGGGGGCAAATCCTCCTGCAATATATATTCGGATAATGGTGATGTGTAACTAGACCTCTGCAGTCCTATATTTACCCCATTTCGAGCCATTATTCTTTCGACCATGGTTGCTAAATTGTTTTCGGCTGGCATGTTGTAGCGAGCGATTTTGGACATGGTTCTTAAGCACTGTCGCTCTTTGGGGGGACTACAGGTCGATTTTCATTTTTTATCCTATTAAAGCTGATGAAGGAAGGGAAATAGATGTCTTCAATTAACCCTACTTGCATAACGAGTTTAAACAGCGGTATGTTAGGTTACGGATGCTATGTGGTAGTGGGCCGCTTCTCGTGTTTATTTTGACAGAATGATGATTTCTGGCGAGGAACAAGGATTAGGATGTTAGGACTGGTGCTTTGTGATAGATATGTGAGAGTATGGGATTTAGGGTATTTGTTTGGTGTGCTCGCTAAGATCTTTTCTTTCGATCTTATGCCTACGTATTCTCGTTTACCGAAACAGGGAAATCAGAGCGTTCGTAGTTCCTCCTATTCTATGGGAGGAAATGGGTGTTTTGGTGTCTTGTTCGAAGCCTAAGACGTGAAGCGAAAGGTTGTTTGTATCTTGTTCAAAGCCCAAGATGTGAAGCTGAAGGTTGTTTGTATCTTGTTCAAAGCCCAAGATGTGAAGCTGAAAAGTCTCGACTTTAGAGAGAATTTTTCATCTCTAAAGAAGGGTTTGTCTATTTATAAAGGAGAATTACTTTAACCGGGATATGCGAATCCTAGCAATGCCATAATTTCCTTTATAGGGGATTTTAACCTGAAGGAGAAGACTTTAACTCAGTGTAGAGCAATGCCATCTTTCCTTAGGAATTTCTCATGCTAAAAGAGGGATAGTGGCGTGGATGTAAATAATTCAGAGGCTTGCGGCTTACAGCGATTAGATGAAGAGGAAGGAGTTGTTGATGTTTGTGTACTGTGAACGAGGCACAGCTTTGATGCTAAAAGGTTGATTGGATTGACCAGTGGTTTTCTTATACAAAGCCTAAGAGGAGGCTATTGGCCCAACAAGAGGGAGTTTTTATGTGTCTCGTACGAAGCCCAAGAGAGAGGCTAAAAGGGGTTGACTCAACAAGAGAATCTTTTATACTCAACAAGAGAGTGTTTTGTATCTCGTACAAAGCCCGAGATGGAGGCGAAAATTTGTTTGGCTCAATAAGAACCTTTTTTGGTATCTCGTACGAAGCCCGAGATGCCTTTTTTGGTATCTCGTACGAAGCCCGAGATGGAGGCTAAAGATTTATTTGACCCAACGAGGGAGTCTTTTGTGTGTCTCATACAAAGCCTAAGAGAGAGGCTAAAAGTTGTTTGACTCAACGAGGGAGTCTTTTGTATCTCGTACGAAGCCCGAGATGGAGGGTAAAAGGTTGCTATCTCAGTTAAGTGATAGGTCCAGTATACTGCTTAAGAGAAAATCAGTTCTTATATGAGTAACACTGTACTCATGGATTTGATCTGAGGATCGGGATTGTTTCCTGTTCTCTAAGGAAACGGGGAAATCCAAAGGGTATTGAGACTATCCGAGTCCCCGGGTTTCTTCCTATTTTGAAATGGGCTTGAGAATATCTTTGAGACTCAAGGAAAATAGACTGTCCAAGTCTAGGGTTTTATCTTGTGTACTATGCTTTGAGAAATAGTAGTAGACTCTTTGAAAGGACTGTTCTATGAAGATGATTAAGTTCTGTTCCTATACCTCTAGGAGGTCGTCGGGACAATTTGTACGAAGCCCAAGAGGAGGCTAGAAACTTTTAAGAAGCCGAGAGGTCCTTGTATGAATCCCAAGAGGAGGCTATCATTCCCGGAGGAAGAGATCATTATACGAAGCCTAAGAGGAGGCTGTGAATACTTCTAAGAAGCCGACGGGTCCTTGTACTAAGCCAAAGAGGAGGCGGGGTTGCTTTTAGGAAGCCTGTGGGTCCTTGTATAATGCCCAAGAGGAGGCCGATGCTTTTAAGAAGCCCGTGGGTCCCCAAACCCCGAGAAATTCAAGGCAAGCTATTGACAAGGAATAAATCAAGTCAGGAAAGTTCGAGAATTTGGAAGAAACTCAAAGATGCCATTCACAGAGAATACATTCATCTTTGGGAGTAGAGTTTCTTGACAATTCCTAATGAGGACAGCCGAAGAGAAGACTGTATCTGGTGATCCTATTGGGGATCTAGTTGTCTATTTCTATGAATAAACGAAACGGCTTTACCTAGTGCTAGACGTAGTTTCCGGGGAAACTCTAAATATCTATACTATTATTAAACAGTTGATATGAGTTTATGAAAGAAGACTTACAGCGAAACAGCCCCACAATACAGTTATATGTATAGGAAAGCAGTAAATGAAAGCGTATAAACACTTACTCGGTTGTAGAGCTTCCATGTTGTTTGGTTAGTTGTTCAACAAAGAAAGATTGAAAACAACAATGTATTCAAAACCAAAGGAGAAAGTGCTTTGAAAAAGAAAGATTTGGGGCTTACAGCTCAAGGAGAGGCCCAGGGTTTTACCAGTGATTGTACTGTTGAATTTGTACAGAGGGTCTTATACAAGTGACTGAGTCCCAAGAAAGGTTTTCTGTACAAAGGGATGGGTCTTACACTCTCTCAAGAGGCCCAAAAAGTTTTTTTAAAGGAATGAGGCTTACAACACGAGGGGAGGCCCAATTTTTTAACGGGCGACGATCGCACCGAAATTTTGAAATACAACGGGACTTATACAATAAGTGAGGCCCAAAAATAGGTTGTATTTACAAAGGGTTGGGTCTTACACTCTATTAGAGGCCCAACAGTTTTGAATGGGTCTTATAGCTCAAGGAGAGGCCCAGGGTTATTTTTAAAAGGGCGACGATCGCGCCGTTTGTTTTTTACGGTATCGGGACTTATACAATACACTGAGGCCCAAAATGATTTGGTTAAAAAAAGGATTGGGTCTTACACTCTATTAGAGGCCCAAGAAAGGTTTTCTGATGGTGAAAATCAAAGAAACCCTAATTTGTTATTCTTTAAAAGTAAATATTTAAAGAAAATCAAACAAAATACCAAATAAATTTGAATAAACCACTTGTGATTTTGTTAAAGGTTTTGAAAAGTGGAGTTAAATCACAAGGGATATTAAAACTCATTTGGTCTTGATTTTTCAAGATGAATATCCATTTCAAAAATGTTTAAAAACAAATAAAATGAATTTATTCACAAAAATACTAATTATATTAAATAAATAATATAAACTTAATTTTTTTGTGGAATAAAATATTTCAACATTTTTATGATTTTTTGCAAAAAGAACCAATCAAAAATAATTAAAATTGAAAGAGTTATTAATTTTCCAAATAATTAACAAAACATGAAAATAGTTGGAAAAATAGCAAAAATGTGAAAAATCACAAAATGGCATGGGTGGGGTTTGAACCCACGACCTCAAGCATACAAGGCGCGCGCCTTACCACTGGGGTGGTGATACATCCATTGCTTAAAACAAAACAATAAATATACAAGTCATGCCTTGGTTTTGGCTTGCCCAAGGCATGTTTTGGCTCAAAAACGTGAAGGTCATAACTTTCTCAATTCTTAATGGTTTGAGACAAAATTTATATGCATCTGGGCCAGAATTTCACAAGGAATCCAATGGTGGTGGTGGTTTTTTCAGATCACACTCCCTCCTCAAAACCCGATAGTGGTTTTGAAAATGGCCTATAATTGCATTTTCTATGCTACACTTTGATACAGGCATGAATTACATGATCAATTGGCACAAACACAACACATATGACATGTATAAGAGATGCATACTCAGTGGACTTCAAACGTACACATGTTTTGGTGAGTGCAAGTTGAGAGGCTTACCCTTCTTTCACTACAACAAAAGTAAGTTATAACATCGCACCTTAGACAACGCTTTAATACAAAAGCGCTGCTATAATAGGTCTTATCTGTTGTAGTGTTTGGGATTTTGGAGTTTTCTCTGCAATCTGCCAACCCTCTTGCTCCAGATATGATTTTATGCTTTGAACCACCTCAAATGATCCCTTGGATGCTTTTAGGATGGTTGGAATTGACTGGTACCTGCAAAAACACAAACAGTCCCTTTCTTGCAAAAGGGGTCAAAAGTGACCAAAATAGCAACTCCCTCAAATGGTGTTCCAGATGGTGGGAACCATTTGGGACAATTCAAGGATGATATTTGGAGTATGTTTGAGGTTTTATCTGGTTTGGAAAGTGACTGAATCAAGACATGGCTTGAAACATGCAAAAAATGCTATTTTGAGGTTTTGAGAGGTGACTTTGTGATTTTGTGATTACAGGTCACCTTTGATAGTTTGCACAGCTTACATATGATATATATGAGGTGTGTGTGTGTGTGATTGATTGTGATGGAATTGCTCTCTAGCTCAAAAACTCAGAATTACTTGCTTTGGAAGGCAAATTTGAGGTGAAAGAAGAGATTTTGAGGAAAGCATCTGTTTGATGGCTTTAGTGTACTCAAACTGAACACAAATGAGCTCTATTTATAGTAGAGCAAGTTTGTTTTGGGATCCACAGTGAATGGCAACTGCAGCAGGTGTTTGTTCAATGTTGGCCAATGGAAATGCAAGTCTCCTCTAGCCATTGACTAGAGGTTAGGGCACAGGGTTGTGGTTCCCTTGGTCTTGGATAAGTCTTGACTGATTTCAGATGAGAATGGCTCAGCCCATGCCACCTTGATGCTTCCATTGAATGCTCCAATCCAAATTTGGAGTCTTGTCCCTATTTTGGTCATTCTAGGTTCAACATGCTATTTCTTGTTCCATGGACTTTGGGGGCTTGGCTCAGTGTTTGTCCTCTTTAGATTCAATCCTCAGATGTGTCCAAGTGGATAGGAGCATTTGAATTTGGATGATTTTGGCAAATCGAGCAAAATGCAAATTCTGCCTTGCCTTGACAGATTTCAGCAAGGCAACATTGCCAATGTCATATCTCATAGTGTAAGTTGAATTTGGTAATGTTCTTGGCCATTTTGGAAAGCTCTTACATGATACAACAACTGTTTGAACATGTTTGGTTTTGATCTCTTTTGAATCCAAGTGAAAAATCCTCCTACATTTGGCAAAAAGTGAGGTAAAATCTGACTTAGTGAAATTTTCACCAAATGTTGGAATAAAGTGACTTTTCTTGATTTTGATCACTCCATAACTCAAAATCCATGAGGAATTTGGACATAGGTCAGTATGAAGTTTTTGTAGAGGGCAATGTGATCTACAAATCAAGCTTTGAATGGGGCACAATGGCCTTGTGGTTTAGGAGTTATGGTCTTCCAAAGTTGGTGCATTAGTGGCACTTTCTCATGACTTAGAAAAATTTCTAAGTTTTATGGTTACCCCTTTTACAAGTTATCCCACTTTCCTTGATTTTTCTTGATGAATGATGATACAAATCATACATTAACATCATTTTAGGGTTAAAAATCCATTTTGGTGAAAAATCTCAAAAAGTCAAAGTTGACTTTTGTGCACAGTTGACTTTTTATCAGATGAATTCCAAACTGTGCAATTCTTCAGGAAATCATGTCCTTGACCTAAATCAAACTTTATGGACATGTTCCATGGGTGTCATAGGGTGTATTGAATCATGTCCTAGGGTTTGGGAGCATGTCCTGGTCAACAGTCAAAGCTACAGTTGACTTTTCTCGCAAAACCCTAACTGTGGTTCAGATGAAGTTGAAACTTGTTGCTCAAGCTTCTTGGATCAATCCATTGTTCCAAATGGATCAATATAATTTATGGAAGACCCTCAAATCATGTCTTGAGGTTTTGGCTCATGCTTTGTCCCAAAAGTCAACTTAGGGGTGAATTAGGTCAAGAAACCCTAATTCCTGATTTTTGTTGAATGCATCCCTTGAAGCAAAATTGACTTGATGCTTGGGCCCATGAGGTTCCATGGAGTATTTTAGGATATGTTTTGGATCATTGGCTTATGCCCAGAGGAAAATTTCCAACTGGAGGCCCTGGTCGACCAAAACCCTAATTTGGTGACACTGTCGATCTTGAAGCTTGATCCACCTAGAAGGGAGCAGCCTTGTGCTTAATCCTTGAAGTGGGAGTCCTCTTGATCCTTTGTGGATGTTTGGGAGGTTAGACAAGTTAAAGATCAAGTCATTCCTTGATTGATCCTTTGTCTAAGGCTCAAAGAGGGCTTGAAACCCTAATTCTGATTGCAGTGAATGCTCAGCCATCTTTGGAGAGACTGATGAGGCATAAAGGTACATCCATATTGTGATGATGATTTACACAATGATGGGAACATAGTTACTTGCCATTATCCCTAATTTTTGCCTGGATTGTACTTTGATGTTTCCAATCCACAGGGATGATTTTTTTTTCATGTATCTAATTTTTGCCTGGACCGCCCTGTCGGGTTTTCAATCCACCGAGACGTTTTTTTTAGTTTAGGCGAAGTATTTCTTGACTACATCAACATTCGTGGGGTAGGCAAATTCCTCTCCATCCATGGTTGCAAGTCTCAAGGCGCCACCTGAGAAAGCTTTCGTGACCACATAGGGGCCATCATAATTCGGAGTCCACTTGCCTCGCGAATCAGTGAGAAAAGATTGTATCTTCTTGAGCACAAGGTCTCCTTTCTTGAATATGCGAGGTCTGACTTTTTTGTCAAACGCCTTCTTCATTCTTTGCTGATACAACTGACCGTGGTATATTGCCGTTATTCGCTTTTCTTCGATCAGATTCAGTTCATCGTGTCGACTTTGACACCACTCAGCTTCGGTGAGCTTGGCTTCCATCAATACCCGGATTGATGGGATCTCTACTTCTATGGGGAGCACTGCTTCCATGCCATACACTAGAGAGAAAGGGGTAGCCCCTGTTGAAGTGCGGACAGATGTGCGATAACCGTGAAGAGCAAAGGGTAGCATTTCGTGCCAGTCTTTGTAGGTTACAACCATCTTTTGAACAATTTTCTTGATGTTATTGTTAGCCGTTTCTACCGCTCCGTTCATCTTAGGTCGGTAGGGAGATGAGTTATGGTGTTCGATCTTGAACTCAACGAATAATTCCTTCATCATCTTATTGTTCAAGTTAGATCCATTATCAGTAATGATCTGGCTCGGAACACCATATCGGCAGATGAGATTATTTTTGATAAATCGGACCACCACTTGTCGGGTTACATTAGCGTACAACGCTGCTTTGACCCACTTGGTGAAGTAGTCAATGGCCACTAGAATGAACCGATGTCCGTTGGAAGCCTTAGGTTCAATCAAGCCAATTATGTCAATTCCCCATATGGAAAAAGGCCATGGGGAAGAAAAAACTTTGAGATGCGTTGGCGGTACATGAATTTTGTCGGAGTATATCTGACACTTGTGACACCTCCTCATGTACTTGTAGCAGTCGGATTCCATGGTCAACCAGTAGTACCCTACTCTTAGAATTTTTCTCGCCATTGTGTGTCCGTTGGCATGAGTGCCAAAGGATCCTTCATGAATTTCTTTCATCAGCATGTTTGCTTCTGGTCTGTCGACACATCGAAGCAAGACCATGTCAAAGTTCCTCTTATAGAGAGTATCACCGCTCAAGAAGAAGCTGCCTGCTAGTCTTCTGAGGGTCTTTCTATCTTTCCTGGATGTCCCGGGTGGGTATTCCTGTTTCTGAAGGAAGCATTTGATATCGTGATACCAAGGTCTGTCGTCTATGACTGCTTCAATCGTGAAGATGTAGGCGGGCCGTTCAAGGCGCATAACGTCAATCTTAGGTAAGTCATTCCATCGACCTACGCTAATCATGGAAGAGAGAGTGGCTAAAGCATCAGCCATGTGATTCTCACCACGAGGGATGTGATGAAACTCAACTCTGTTGAAGAAGGGTAACAACCTTCTCGCATAGTCTTTGTAAGGAATCAATCCTGATTGGTATGTGTTCCAATCTCCTGTGATCTGATTGATAACCAGGGCTGAATCGCCGTATACGTCCAAGTTTTTGATCCTTAAATCAATTGCTTCTTCGAGACCCATAATACAAGCTTCATATTCGGCCTCGTTGTTCGTACATTTGAACATAAGTCTGGCAGTGAAAGGAATATGGGTACCCTGAGGGGTAACAATGATTGCCCCAATTCCGTTTCCGTAATGATTAACTGCTCCGTCAAAGATTAGTCCCCATTGGGAACCTGGTTCTGGCCCTTCACTGGGTAACGGTTCATCGCAGTCTTTCATTTTGAGATACATGACATCTTCGTCTGGGAAGTCAAACCCGATTGATTCTTGATCGTCAATCGGTTGATGAGCCAGATGATCGGCTAAAATACTTCCCTTAACGGCTTTTTGAGCGTGGTACTCTATGTCATATTCTGATAACAACATCTGCCAGCGGGCAATCCTTCCCGTGAGAGCAGGCTTTTCAAAGACGTACTTGATTGGATCCATCTCGGAGATCAAACAAGTAGTGTGACGAATCATATACTGACGAAGACGTTTGGCTGCCCAAGCCAAAGCGTAACAAGTTTTCTCGAGCATCGTGTACCGAGTCTCGCAGTCGGTGAATTTCTTGCTCAGATAGTAAATGGCAGACTCTTTCCTTTGGTTTCGTCTTGTTGGCCAAGTACACATCCCATTGAGTCCTCTAGGACTGTGAGGTAAATGATCAGTGGTCTTCCTTCCACTGGAGGTGATATAATCGGAGGATTCAACAGATATTTCTTAATACTGTCGAAGGCAGTTTGGCAGTCTTCTGACCAAACGCAGTCCTGGTCCTTTTTCAGTAACTTGAAAATCGGCACACACGTGGCGGTCATGAAGAATATGAATCTGGAGATATAGTTCAAACGTCCCAGGAATCCTCTGACTTATTTTTCAGTTTTCGGAGAAGGCATTTCTTGAATGGCCTTGACCTTGTCAGGATCAACTTCAATTCCTTTCTGGCTAACGATGAACCCTAAGAGTTTCCCTGAACGAACACCGAAGGTGCACTTGTTGGGATTCAAGCGGAGTTTGTACTTTCTCAACCGCTCGAATAGTTTTGACAGATGGGTCACATGCTCCTCTTCTGTCTTAGATTTTGCAATCATATCATCGACATATACCTCGATTTCTTTGTGTATCATGTCATGAAACAGAGTAGTTATGGCCCTTTGATAGGTTGCCCCGACATTCTTCAAACCGAACGGCATTACCTTGTAACAAAAGGTACCCCATGGGGTAATGAACGAAGTTTTCTCCATGTCTTTCGGCGCCATTTTGATCTGGTTATAGCCCGAGATTCCATCCATGAAGGAGAAAACTTTGAACTTTGCTGTACTATCAACCAGCATGTCAATGTGTGGTAAAGGAAAGTCGTCCTTTGGACTAGCCTTGTTTAGATCCCTGTACTCGACACACATTCTGACCTTTCCATCCTTTTTGGGAACAGGTACGATGTTGGCTAACCATTGAGGATATTCAGATGTAGCGAGGAAACCTGTAACGCCCCAGTTTTGTCAGTTTTTATTTAATTGAATCGTTTTTTATTATTTTATTATTATATTATTTTCTTTTCGACTTTTATGTGAAAATATGTTATTTTTCAATGTTGTGATATTTTATCGGGTTTTGGGAACGTTTGCGAGATATTTGAGTGTGGGGGTATTTTGGTCATTTCGCATTATTTTTCTTAAGTTAAGGAATAGAAAATAGAAAGAGAGAAAATTAGAGAGAAAGAAAAAGAGAAGAAGGAAAAGAGAAAGAAAAGAGAAGAAGAGAAGAAAAAGTGAGGAAAAACTTGGAAAACAAGAAATCGATCTCCCGACTTTTCTAAACGCGATTAAATCAGATAAGGGTGCGAAACTCAATTATTGTATGCTTGTGTAAGATTATGTATGTGTGTTTGTGGTTGTTGTTGGATTGAAATGGAAAAAATTTAGTAAAACTCATATTATGTGAAATTGATTAGAAATCGATTAAATGTGTTTGAAATCATGTTGTTAGTGTTCATTATCGTTGATACATGATAGATACATGTGGTTAGGCATTGTATTGGTAATTTTCTGGTGTGTAGGTGAAAAATTGGATGATTTTGGTTTGAAAACGCAGAACAAAGTTCTGCAGAATTTTTCTGCATTTGGCCTGGTCATACGCGTATGGGGCATGTTCATACGCGTATGGGTCTTGGCGTTACGCGTATCATTGGCTTGTTTTAGGGCCAATACGCGTTGGAAATGTTACTTTTCCCGGCCTTCTGGTGATACGCGTATGGTGGTGGGCATACGCGTATGGACTTTTAAAACGTGAATTTTGGGGAAAATGATCTCTGCCCATACGCGTATGGGCCTTGGCAATACGCGTATGGGATGGCGAGGAATCAGGGTCGTACGCGTATGAGAGAGGCCACACGCGTATGGTTAGGACAATTGTAAAACTGGGATTTTTCAAAATATCGTTTTCGTTTTTCTTTCGTAACTTGGGTTTCGTTTATCCGATTTTTACATTCTTGGTATCGTTGGAAGGCTATTGAGCTGTACTATGTGAATATGATGATTTGGAAGTTATTGGCCGATTAAATTTTGTCGGGAATTTGGAATAGTGTCGTTTTGTCGACTTTTGTAGTTATAATCGTGTGTAATTGGTGTGTTTCATGCAATGTGTTGTTGATATGGAAATGGTATGATTGCGTGTTGTTGTATGGTATAAATGCATTGTTTTGGGCTTGCATTGCAAAGTATGAATTATGTTAAGTGAGATGGTTGCATATATGTGTGCATATTAAATGTCATGAGTCGTTGTATGCCAAGCATCATGATATGCATTGTTGTGACGTCCTGAGTGACGGATTGATTCCAGAGGGAATCCGCTATAATGTTGTGTGCCCATGTGGGGGGTGTGAGCGATGATTATAGACGATCTTGTGCCCATGTGGGGTGTGAGCGATTGGGTCGTGTGCCCGTGTATGGGGTGTGAGCGATCCATAAACACCGTGTGCCCGCGTGTGGGGTGTGAGCGGTGGGTGAACATCGTAGGCCCGACGGGGAGTTACAGTGATGTAACGAGCGATGGTTCCAGCAGAGTTCCTGAGTGAACTAGTGATGAGAAAATTTGGAGTCGGTACCGCATGGCATGTGCATAGAGTCGTTGTGTCGGTCTCTGCGCATTTGCATAAATCATGGATTAATTGTGTATGTTAATTGTGAATGTGGTTATTGAGATGGAATATGTATAATTGTGTATGAATGATGTGCATTGGTGATGAATACCTGATACTTGCACTGTGTTGTGTTATAATTGATTGTGGTGCATTTGTGGTGAGAATATTCTACTTGTGCATTTCTGTGTTAATATATAATTGTATGCAATTATATTATGATTGTTTTTCTCACCCTTCTGCTATTTTATAATGCTCTATGAGGCATTGCAGATTAGAGTTGCTGGAGGTCTTTTTGTGAAGCTTTGCGTCTTCATTCTTTTGTCGGTCGGCTCTGATGTGTGACACCGGGTAGTTAGGGAGGCCGTTTGTGATTATTGTGTATTATGTATATATATCTTTTGGCTTGTGCACGTATAACTTGATGTATGTCAACCTTTTCAAGTGATATATATATATATATATATATATATATATATATATATATATATATATATATATATATATATATATATATATGATATTCAGTTTTAGATTTTCCGCTTTTATTCTAAAATCTGAAATGTGGGTGTAAGGAACTGAGTTCCTCTGTTGATTGCTACCCCACTGTTGCATATCTTTAATGAGCAGGTGTTGTATGTTTTGTTTCAATATAATGTGATTTCCCCCTGTCTATGCCATGATAATTTAAATATACTCTGATGAAATTTTGAATTTTTATCTATCGCTTTAATAGCTTGGGGGTATAGATTAGGGGTGTTACATTAAGTGGTATCAGAGCCAGTCCGTGTCAGTTGTGTCAGACCTTGTTGGTCTTTGTGGTTCGGTGAGCTGTTTGTTTAACCATAGTGCTGTTATTGGAAATGAACAGAATATGGCTGGAAGGAAGGATGCTGCTTTAGCTGCTGCGATGCAAGCTATGGCTCGGGATGTGCAGGGTGCACCGAATGCTGCGGGTAATGATGAGTTCAGGAAGAATAAACCGCCTATCTTCAAAGGAAGATATGATCCTGATGGTGCACAGATTTGGCTGAAAGAGATTGAAAGGATTTTCCGAGTGATGGATTGTGACGAGGGTCAGAAGGTGAGACTGGGTACTCACATGTTACTAGAAGAAGCTGATGATTGGTGGGTTGGTACTCGTAATGTGTTGGAAGCTGCAGAAGAGGAAGAGATTGCTTAGGAAGTGTTTAGCAGGGAGTTTCTGAGGAAGTATTTTCCCGAAGACGTAAGAGGAAAGAAGGAAATTGAGTTCTTGGAACTGAAACAAGGTAATATGTCTGTGGTTGATTATACTGCTAAGTTTGTTGAGCTGGTGCAGTTTTACCCTCATTACGCGGAAGCGACTGCGGAGTTTTCTAAGTGTGTAAAGTATGAAAGTGGGTTGCGTCCTGAGATTAAGCAAGCTATTGGTTATCAGAGGATTTGAAGGTTTTCAGACTTGGTGGACTGTTGTAGGATTTTTGAAGAAGACAGTAAGGCTCGTTCTACTCATTACAAGAGTTTGAGTGAAAGAAAAGGGAAGCAACAGTTTCGTAGTGGTCCGTATGTAATACCAGCTGATAAAGGTAAACAAAGGGGTAATTTTGATCGAAGGTCAGGTGGAGGAGGGATGTCTAATTCTTTGAGGTGTTTTAGATGTGGTGAATTGGGACACCGTCAGTCCGAATGTAGGAAGAATTTGGATAAGTGTTCTAATTGTGGAGGTTTAGGACATGTCGCAGCAGAGTGCAAGAGGAAGAATGTGGTGAAATGTCACAATTGTGGGGAACCTGGTCACATTAGCACGAAGTGTCCGAATCCGAAGAAAGCTCCAACTGGTGGAAAGGTATTTTCTTTGGCAGGGACTCAGACTTCAAGTGTAGATCGTCTGATTAGAGGTACTTGCTTTATTAATCGTACTTCTTTAGTTGCTATTATTGATACTAGAGCGACTCATTCGTTTATTTCGTCTGAGTGCGCGAAGCGTTTGAATCTTATGTTGTCTTTGATGGATGGTGAGATGGTTATTGATACTCCAGCGATGGGGTCAGTAACTACTTCTTTGGTTTGTTTTAGTTGTCCTTTGACCATTTATGGTAAAGACTTTGAGATGGATTTAGTGTGTTTGCCGTTGGAAGGTTTGGATGTGGTTTTGGGAATGAATTGGTTGCCATTCAATAAGGTTCATATTGATTGTTATCATAAGATGGTAAGGTTTCCTTCTCTCGAGGAAGATGAAGACTTGAGTTTCTTATCTACCAAAGAGTTGAAGAAACTTTTGGCGGAGGAAGCTCAGTTGTTTGGGTTGTTTGCATCTTTGACTGTGGATAGTCAAGTTTCACTTGATGTATTTCCTGTTGTGTGTCATTTTCCTGAAGTGTTTCTTGGGGATATTTCAGACTTGCCGCCAGAGAGAAAGGTGGAGTTTTCTATAGATCCAGTTCCTGGTACTAGACCTGTTTCGATGGCACCTTATAGAATGTCGGCATCTGAGTTGGTAGAGTTGAAAAAGCAGTTGAATGACTTATTGGAGAAGAGGTTTGTGAGGCCAAGTGTTTCTCCTTGGGGTGCGCCAGTTTTGTTGGTGAAAAAGAAAGATGGAAGTATGCGATTGTGTATTGATTATCGCCAGTTGAATAAGGTGACGATTAAGAATAAGTATCCTCTTCCAAGGATTGATGATCTGATGGATCAGTTGGTTGGTGATCGTGTGTTTAGTAAGATTGATTTGAGATCAGGGTATCATCAGATTAGGGTGAAGGAGGAAGATATTCAGAAGACGGATTTTAGGACACGTTACGGTCATTATGAATATTCTGTGATGCCGTTTGGGGTTTCTAATGCGCCAAGTGTGTTTATGGAATACATGAATCGTATTTTCCATGAGAATTTGGATCGATTTGTTGTTGTGTTTATTGATGACATATTGATTTATTCTAAGTCTCGCGAGGAGTACGCGGAGCATTTGCGTATTGTTTTGCAGGTTTTGAAGGAAAGGAAGCTTTTTGCGAAATTGTCCAAGTGTGAATTCTGGTTGTCGGAAGTGAGTTTTCTTGGACACGTGATTTCAGGTAATGGTATTTCTGTGGATCCATCTAAAGTAGAAGTAGTTCTACAATGGGAGGCTCCGAGATCTGTTATTGAAATTTGAAGCTTTTTGGGTTTGGCCGGTTATTATCGACGGTTCATTGAAGGGTTTTCTAAGCTAGCATTACCTTTGACCCAGTTGACTTGCAAAGGTCAAGCGTTCATTTGGGATATTCGGTGTGAGGAGAGTTTTAATGAGCTGAAGAGAAGATTGACGACAGCTCCGATTTTGATTTTACCGGATCCTAATGAACCATTTGTGGTGTATTGTGATGCGTCTTTGATTGGTCTGGGTGGTGTTCTGAAGCAAGAAGGTAAGGTCGTGGCTTATGCTTCAAGGCAGTTGAGAGTGCATGAGAAAAATTATCCTACTCATGATCTTGAGTTAACAGCTGTGGTTTTTGTGTTGAAGATTTGGAGGCATTATCTTTTTGGTGTGAGGCTTGGAATGCTAACGATTACTAATGATTTTCTGATGACGGTTAGTGAGAAACAGAAGTTGGATGTGAAATTTGTGGATTTGATGTTGGCGGGAGAAAAAGATTCGAATAGTGATTTTCAAGTGGATTCTAATGGTGTTTTGAATTTTCGTGGGAGAATTTGTATTCCGGATGATTCGGAGTTGAAAAGGATGATTTTGGAAGAAGGACACCGGAGTAATTTAAGTATACATCCGGGAGCGAATAAGATGTACCAAGATTTGAAAAAGATTTTCTGGTGGTCTGGTTTGAAAAGAGATGTGGCTCAATTTGTGTATGCTTGTTTGACGTGCCAGAAGTCGAAAGTGGAACATCTAAGGCCTAGTGGTTTGTTGCAACCGTTGGATATTCCTGAATGGAAATGGGATAGCATTTCGATGGATTTTGTAACGGGGTTACCGAACACTCAGAGGGGGCATAATGCTATTTGGGTGGTTATTGATAGGCTGACTAAATCGGCTCATTTTATTCCGATTGACATCAGTTTTTCTTTGGAGCGGTTAGCTGAGATTTACATCAATGTGATTGTGAAATTGCATGGGGTTCCACTGATTATTGTTTCTGATCGAGATCCAAGGTTTACATCGAGATTTTGGGAAAGTTTACAGAAGGCTTTGGGTTCTAAATTGAGGTTGAGTTTGGCTTATCATCTGCAGACGGATGGTCAGACAGAGAGGACGATTCAGTCGTTAGAGGATTTGTTGAGAGCGTGTGTTTTGGAACAAGGTGGTGCGTGGGATAGTTATCTTGCGTTGATTGAATTCACGTATAATAACAGTTTTCATTCTAGTATTGGAATGGCACCGTTTGAGGCGTTATATGGACGAAGGTGTTGAACACCGTTGTGTTGGCACGAATCTGGTGAGAGAACGGTGGTAGGACCGGAATTGGTACAGCAGACTACGGAGAAAGTGAAGCTTATTCGAGAGAAAATGAAGGCTTCTCAGAGTAGGCAAAAGAGTTATCATGATCGGAAACGGAAGGATCTTGAGTTTCAAGAGGGCGATCATGTATTTTTTAGGGTTACGCCGGTAACGGGTGTTGGTCGTGCATTGAAATCGAAGAAACTTACTTCTCGGTTTATTGTTCCTTACCAAATATCCGCGAGAGTGGGTGCTGTGGCTTATAGGGTGGCGTTGCCGCCGAATCTGTCGAATTTGCATGATGTGTTCCATGTTTCACAGCTTCGGAAGTATGTTCCGGATCCATCGCATGTGATTCTGATGGATGAGGTTGAGGTAAGGGAGAACCTTACGGTTGAGGCATTACCAGTTAGGATTTTGGATCGCGAGGTGAAACGGTTGAGGGGCAAGGATATTGCACTTGTGAAGGTAGCGTGGGGAGGCGCTGCTGAGGGCAATTTGACTTGGGAGTTGGAGAGTCGGATGCAGGAGTCGTATCCAGAGTTGTTCGTCTCAGGTATATTTTCGAGGACGAAAATTTCTAAGTGGGGGAGAGTTGTAACGCCCCAGTTTTGTCAATTTTTATTTAATTGAATCATTTTTGATTATTTTATTATTATATTATTTTATTTTCGATTTTTATGTGAAAATATGTTATTTTTCAATATTGTGATATTTTATCGGGTTTTGGGAACGTTTGCGAGATATTTGAGTGTGGGGGTATTTTGGTCATTTCGCATTATTTTTCTTAAGTTAAGGAATAGAAAATAGAAAGAGAGAAAATTAGAGAGAAAGAAAAAGAGAAAGAAAAGAGAAGAAGAGAAGAAAAAGTGAGGAAAAACTTGGAAAACAAGAAATCGATCTCCCGACTTTTCTAAACGCGATTAAATCGGGTAAGGGTGCGAAACTCAATTATTGTATGCTTGTGTATGATTATGTATGTGTGTTTGTGGTTGTTGTTGGATTGAAATGGAAAAAATTTAGTAAAACTCATATTATGTGAAATTGATTAGAAATCGATTAAATGTGTTTGAAATCATGTTGTTAGTTTTCATTATCGTTGATACATGATAGATACATGTGGTTAGGCATTGTATTGGTAATTTTCTGGTGTGTAGGTGAAAAATTGGATGATTTTGGTTTGAAAACGCAGAACAAAGTTCTGCAGAATTTTTCTGCATTCGCCCTGGTCATACGCGTATGGGGTGTAACACCCCAATTCTACCCATCGAATATTAATAAAAATCAGAGTATTTTAAAATTTCCAACAAAATCAGGATGTCACATTTTTCAACTTAAAAACAACAAACTACTTGTATTTCACTTATCATTTGATACATAGCATTCGACATACAACTGTTAACTTAAACTTCACTCACAACTTTATTCAGTTATTACAATTTTCAAATTAATATTATTCATCATTTAGTAATAATAACAACTTAGGAACAACTTCAAACAACTAGTAATAACAACTATTCATCAACTTAAAATAACAACGACATAAACAAAACATCCCCTCCCGAGTGCTACGTATCAGAGCATGACACCAACTCGAACTAACAGCAACTAAAGACTTCATAAAGCTACTTCGAACATCCAACTACAAATCTTGAGTACCTGCTCAATTACCCATAATAGGTAACATCATTACAGAAGGGGTGAGATATCGAATAGTATAACAAAAGTATGATAATTAATATGTTAGATAGAATTATACAATTTCACTACTATCCAACAACAACCACTTACCAATCACCCGCAATTTATAAACATACTTTATTAACTTATTACACCCATCAACATTTACGACATAATCACATAATCCACATAATCAACTTTTTCAACATCAACATAGTCAACTTTATCAACATAATCATATAAGCAACTTCATCGACATAATCCACATAAACAACTTAATCGACTTAATCAATATAAACAACATAAATAATACGACACAGGATGCGACTCGACTATGCACATGCATGTGGTACCATTTCGGAGTAGAACTCCCAACTTAAACATATGTCAGGTTATCGAGGCAATTTTCAACTTAAACAGGTGCCATCAAGGGCCAACTTAATCAATGCCATCAAGGCCAACTTAAACAATGCAATGTATGCGACATATGAACGACATATAAATAACAACATCAACACAACAAATACAACTCAGCACAACATAAACAACTTTCACTTTTGACTATTTAAGCCTCCAACAAAAACATGTCCATATTTGGGACCAAAAACCAACTCAATCGACTGTACCGGCAATTCCACGCATTCAACTTAATTTAACAAAGATAAATACCATTCACTTATCTACTCGTATATACGAACTTCCCCATAAATTTTCATTCGATTCCGGGCAACTAAATATACCGCTTAATTTTACCGGGCGACTAAAATCCCTACTGTTTTCAACTTCCAGCAGCTTTTCAACAAAAATAAAATCAACTACACCACCTACTAATTATTCCGAACTTCCCCAAAAAATTTCATTCGATTCCGGGCAACTAAATATACCGCCTAATTTTGCTCTCGGCACTGTTTTCTGTCCTGTTCTGCCACTAATTATTTTTCTGCTACAATGTATTATTTTTCTGTTACAATAGATTATTTTTCTAATTTTTTCTATCATTAAAATAAACTCTGTTACCAAATTAACACTACCTGTTAGGACCTGTTATCTGTTATTTGTAATTAACCCTGAAAATTAACCAGAATCATGCTACAGCGCCTAGAACTCACATGTTCCACCAATGCATATAGCGGCCCCTACGTATCCATATGGTAAATATAAATATAAAAAAAATTAATGGAATCCTCCTATATTACCAAGCTGGTGCCTGCGCATGGAATGAAAAGAAAAGTGGAGTTTCCCCACTACAGTAACCGCCCCACCCCCACATCCAACATATATAAAAAAATCAATTGTTTTCTCTCCTATGGTGCCCATGCGCAGCTGCCAAGATTATACATACATATATTATCAAATCAAATAATATATATCCTAACTTTAATTAGACTAAATATATCAAATAAACTAATATATAAATCAACTAACTTATACTATCCAAAACCGCTACAGTACGAGAAGAGAAAAAAAAAAACGCTACGCTACAATGGCTATGGGATAGAGTCATGGTTTCTAATTGCTCTATCAATTAATAATGGGTCTCTATAATATACCAATTTCAATCCAATAAATACTACACAGTGAAAAATCATATAAATCCCAATTCCTACATACTAACTATCTTTCTCCCGATTATAAAATTCGAACCCCACCCTTACCTGATTGGATCGAAGGTAGCTCGAATTCTTGATTTTTTTTCCACACCGGCAGCACTTTCTCGTCTTTCTCTCCCTCAAGCACTGTTCGCAGCTTTTCCTTTTCTTCTCCTTAGGTTTCAGTTTTTTGCTTTTTGCCAACTCCCTCGTGTAACTTCCCTTTTCTACTGATACCACAAAACTAAACTTCTACTTCTTTTATTTTATTTGTTTTATTAAAATAATAATATTCACTTATAATATCTAATGGGCCTAAAACATACACCCCTTAATTTACTAATTCCGACACGAAACCAAGCCCACTTAATTCGAATACTCTCCTACGACTATAATATTACTACTAATATTATTCCGCGACTATAATATTATTTCTAATATTATTTCTACGACTAAACCAACTTATATACCAACTTACCAATTAAATCTCCTCAACACAAAATTAACCGAATAATCACAAATAATTAATTAAATATTTAATTAAATAAATAATTAAATATTCGGGGCGTTACAACTCTCCCCTACTTGAAATATTTTCTTCCTCGAAAATTCATCCGATTCAACTACTCAAACTACTTATTCCATCCGACTAATCAACTCTCATCTCCGAAAGGCAACCCCACATATAATACAATAATTCATAACCTCAACGGCGACAATAACACGAATACTACTCAAGTGTTACACTTGGCAACTATCGTCACAACACTAGGAGTAGCCAACTTAAGAATTCACCAGTTTAAGGACTAGAACACAACCACATAGGAACACCGACTTAAACACAACATTAATACAACCAAACCACCAACATCATTGTTACTCACGTATGAACAACTGCACTACACCACGTGTTCGCTGCGCACTCTGATTACTTGCAGTGCGACAGGCCTACCAAGTTTACCTCCAACTTCCAATCACCAAAACCGACATAATAAAGACTTCCGACTTAACTCTTCGGAAATTCCATTCCAACAGGTATTCTACGCTCTCGTAGTTACCGAATACTTCAAACTTAGATCCGTAAGACAACCCCTCAGAACATTCAACATAATTACAACGACGACTACTTCCAAATCTTGGATGAGATATTCATATACTCCCATGAATTCCCAATTGTCATAAAACATAACTACAACTTTACCATCTCTTAATAACACATTCTCCAAAATCGTCTTAAACACATAACAACATTACAACCATATATGGTACATGGGTCCAACTAAATCCAACAAGATAACTCATCTTCTTCACTTCCAACTAGTTCAACATACCAAACCATCGATTCCTACTTATATTGACATAGTGCTCCATAAATTCTTGTCCGAAACAACACAACCGAGTAACTCCTCTTTTTCCAACCAAAATCGCACCCTAATAAACCAACTTATAATTCCACTTCTTTTAATAATCACAACTCAACTTTCAAATATTCTACGTGTTCTTCTTCTGATTTTATAACAGCTCAAAGCATTCGCAACAAACACCAGTTCCAACTCATCTAAACAAATATGGAAGATACGCTTCATACTCCATACATACACCTTAAGGCATACTAGCCATTCGCTTCATCACAAACAACGACTCACGTTATCTAGAACTCGATTGTGAGTCTCCATACTACTCATTAATCCAATCGCAACCTCATGCTATCATTCTTAAATTCAACTAATATGCTTACATGAATCTTCATCGACAAAATAAATAATGCTCAAGCGCTCGGCTTGACCTCAACCAATTCAACGTACATACTATACTAGTTGGCACGACACATCTATCCATCAATTATGATTCCGTCTACTATCAAAAATAGATTAAGGGTGATCAGTTCCTCAATTTGTCAATAGACAGTCGACAACCATAACAGTGGCATAAATCATCATTACCCAACACAATAGCGTACTTCAACTTGTGCCCAAAATTCGTAAGCATAATGCCCCGCCAACTCTCTAAGGCTTACCAACGTCTTCTTAGTCCCCTTAATTTCAACTTCGTCAACAATACAAAACGTCTAAAATCCAATACACATTCTCTTATACACGCTCATAGCACAAGCACAACTATTAAATATTCTTCTAACATCGGAATTGCTACTACTTCAATTACTATCCAAATTGGTTCGCTCCAATTACAACTTTCATCCAAGTCAAGATTTCAACAACGCTAACCAACCAATCATCTTTCTTTTATTCTCAGAACCTTTATAACCCCCTAGTTTCACACTTGGCCTCATTCAATCCACAACTCAACAATATTATCGTGGTCTCTCTTGAATTCGTTCTTCTCTCAACATCACCGTCTCATAACATTGCCACTATAATCATTCTCATCCGACATAAATTTCAGCTCTATGCATTTTCCAACACCATCACATCCTTTCTAATACCAACATTTTATTCCTTATCAATATATCGCACTCGGCTTCATCTTTCTTAATTTTCAGCAATAGTCGCTCAACTTCGAACACATTTCTCTCATCCAATACAGACCTCCCAAACACAAAATCATATTCCAAAATGAAGAGAATTTTGTGTAGATTCCAGAACTTCAAGAATCGCTCAAATCCGATTTACGAGTAAAGAGTTATCATCCTCACAATGGGACTGGTCCAGAATTCCCGTATGCAGAATTTTCCAAAAATCAGCATCAGACCCAAACATTAAAATGCACTTTTTTCCCTCCTCAGAAACTTCCTGAAGACAAATCTTATATGGAAACTATAGGGAATTTCGTAAGCTTTCTAAAAAGTCCAGAATCGCTTCAATCTGAATCACGAGTAAAAAGTTATGCCTCTTTTACTGATAGCTGCTCCGAAATTGCAAAAATCAGAATTTGAGATCGATGAACATAAGTTCCATCTTTCTCTCTTGCTTCCAAAATTCACCAACATCCTTTCTTTTCATCCCACTACGAGAATCACTCGACTTTAATCCAACTATACTCAAGGCATATTAATCTACCGACTTGATCCACCAACTTAACATTTCCTTTGGGATAATTCCTTAATCTCAATCGATTCACCCTCCATAATATACACACATCTCGAACTCGACCGATATGAATTCATGAGTCCATACTCTCGCCGGTTCGCAACAACATCGCTTCGACAACATTTGCACTCTTACAATCAACATCACCTTAAACCAACTTCTACATACTAACAACACGTCCGGGAGACAAGCCTCTCCCCCACTTGTTTTAAACCAACACCTGCAGACAACAACTAGAAACTAACAAACAAGTACCGACAGTGTTTCACACACATGTCGAGTACTAAGGGACGAACAACATTAGACAACATTGGCCGGACAGACCGACCTGCTCTGATACCACTAATGTAACACCCCAATTCTACCCATCGAATATTAATAAAAATCAGAGTATTTTAAAATTTCCAACAAAATCAGGATGTCACATTTTTCAACTTAAAAACAACAAACTACTTGTATTTCACTTATCATTTGATACATAGCATTCGGCATACAACTGTCAACTTAAACTTCACTCACAACTTTATTCAGTTATTACAATTTTCAAATTAATATTATTCATCATTTAGTAATAATAACAACTTAGGAACAACTTCAAACAACTAGTAATAACAACTATTCATCAACTTAAAATAACAACGACATAAACAAAACATCCCCTCCCGAGTGCTACGTATCAGAGCATGACACCAACTCGAACTAACAGCAACTAAAGACTTCATAAAGCTACTTCGAACATCCAACTGCAAATCTTGAGTACCTGCTCAATTACCCATAATAGGTAACATCATTACAGAAGGGGTGAGATATCGAATAGTATAACAAAAGTATGATAATTAATATGTTAGATAGAATTATACAATTTCACTACTATCCAACAACAACCACTTACCAATCACCCGCAATTTATAAACATACTTTATTAACTTATTACACCCATCAACATTTACGACATAATCACATAATCCACATAATCAACTTCTTCAACATCAACATAGTCAACTTTATCAACATAATCATATAAGCAACTTCATCGACATAATCCACATAAACAACTTAATCAATATAAACAACATAAATAATACGACACAGGATGCGACTCGACTATGCACATGCATGTGGTACCATTTCGGAGTAGAACTCCCAACTTAAACATATGTCAGGTTATCGAGGCAATTTTCAACTAAAACAGGTGCCATCAAGGGCCAACTTAATCAATGCCATCAAGGCCAACTTAAACAATGCAATGTATGCGACATATGAACGACATACAAATAACAACATCAACACAACAAATACAACTCAGTACAACATAAACAACTTTCACTTTTGACTATTTAAGCCTCCAACAAAAACATGTCCATATTTGGGACCAAAAACAACTCAATCGATTGTACCGGCAATTCCACGCATTCAACTTAATTTAACAAAAATAAATACCATTCACTTATCTACTCGTATATACGAACTTCCCCATAAATTTTCATTCGATTCCGGGCAACTAAATATACCGCTTAATTTTACCGGGCGACTAAAATCCCTAGAGTTTTCAACTTCCAGCAGCTTTTCAACAAAAATAAAATCAACTACACCACCTACTAATTATTCCGAACATCCCCAAAAAATTTCATTCGATTCCGGGCAACTAAATATACCGCCTAATTTCGTTCTCGGCACTGTTTTCTGTCATGTTCTGCCACTAATTATTTTTCTGCTACAATATATTATTTTTCTGTTACAATAGATTATTTTTCTAATTTTTACTATCATTAAAATAAACTCTGTTACCAAATTAACACTACCTGTTAGGACCTGTTATCTGTTATTTGTAATTAACCCTGAAAATTAACCAGAATCATGCTACAGCGCCTAGAACTCACATGTTCCACCAATGCATATAGCGGCCCCCACGTATCCATAAGGTAAATATAAATATAAAAAAAATTAATGGAATCCTCCTATATTACCAAGCTGGTGCCTGCGCATGGAATGAAAAGAAAAGTGGAGTTTCCCCACTACAGTAACCGCCCCACCCCCACATCCAACATATATAAAAAAATCAATTGTTTTCTCTCCTATGGTGCCCATGCGCAGCTGCCAAGATTATACATACATATATTATCAAATCAAATAATATATATCCTAACTTTAATTAGACTAAATATATCAAATCAAGTAATATATAAATCAACTAACTTATACTATCCAAAACCGCTACAGTACCAGAAGAGAAAAAAAAACGCTACGCTACAGTGGCTATGGGATAGAGTCATGGTTTCTAATTGCTTTATCAATTAATAATGGGTCTCTATAATATACCAATTTCAATCCAATAAATACTACACCGTGAAAAATCATATAAATCCCAATTCCTACATACTAACTATCATTCTCCCGATTATAAAATTCGAACCCCACCCTTACCTGATTGGATCGAAGGTAGCTCGAATTCTTGATTTTTTTTTCCACACCGGCAGCACTTTCTCGTCTTTCTCTCCCTCAAGCATTGTTCGCAGCTTTTCCTTTTCTTCTCCTTAGGTTTCAGTTTTTTGCTTTTTGCCAACTCCCTCGTGTAACTTCCCTTTTCTACTGATACCACAAAACTAAACTTCTACTTCTTTTATTTTATTTGTTTTATTAAAATAATAATATTCACTTATAATATCTAATGGACCTAAAACATACACCCCTTAATTTACTAATTCCGACACGAAACCAAGCCCACTTAATTCGAATACTCTCCTACGACTATAATATTACTACTAATATTATTCCGCGACTATAATATTATTTCTAATATTATTTCTACGACTAAACCAACTTATATACAAACTTACCAATTAAATCTCCTCAACACAAAATTAACCGAATAATCACAAATAATTAATTAAATATGTAATTAAATAAATAATTAAATATTCGGGGCGTTACAACTCTCCCCTACTTAGAATATTTTCGTCCTCGAAAATTCATCCGATTCAACTACTCCAACTACTTATTCCATCCGACTAATCAACTCTCATCTCCGAAAGGCAACCCCACATATAATACAACAATTCATAACCTCAACGGCGACAATAACACGAATACTACTCAAGTGTTACACTTGGCAACTATCGTCACAACACTAGGAGTAGCCAACTTAAGAATTCACCAGTTTAAGGACTAGAACACAACCACATAGGAACACCGACTTAAACACAACATTAATACAACCAAACCACCAACATCGTTGTTACTCACGTATGAACAACTGCACTACACCACGTGTTCGCTGCGCACTCTGATTACTTGCAGTGCGACAGGCCTACCAAGTTTACCTCCAACTTCCAATCACCAAAACCGACATAACAAAGACTTCCGACTTAACTCTTCGGAAATTCCATTCCAACAGGTATTCTACGCTCTCGTAGTTACCGAATACTTCAAACTTAGATCCGTAAGACAACCCCTCGGAACATTCAACATAATTACAACGACGACTACTTCCAAATCTTGGATGAGATATTCATATACTCCCATGAATTCCCAATTGTCATAAAACATAACTACAACTTTACCATCTCTTAATAACACATTCTCCAAAATCGTCTTAAACACATAACAACATTACAACCATATATGGTACATGGGTCCAACTAAATCCAACAAGATAACTCATCTTCTTCACTTCCAACTAGTTCAACATACCAAACCATCGATTCCTACTTATATTGACATAGTGCTCCATAAATTCTTGTCCGAAACAACACAACCGAGTAACTCCTCTTTTTCCAACCAAAATCGCACCCTAATAAACCAACTTATAATTCCACTTCTTTTAATAATCACAACTCAACTTTCAAATATTCTACGTGTTCTTCTTCTGATTTTATAACAGCTCAAAACATTTGCAACAAACACCAGTTCCAACTCATCTAAACAAATATGGAAGATACGCTTCATACTCCATACATACACCTTAAGGCATACTAGCCATTCGCTTCATCACAAACAACGACTCACGTTATCTAGAACTCGACTGTGAGTCTCCATACTACTCATTAATCCAATCGCAACCTCATGCTATCATTCTTAAATTCAACTAATATGCTTACATGAATCTTCATCGACAAAATAAATAATGCTCAAGCGCTCGGCTTGACCTCAACCAATTCAACGTACATACTATACTAGTTGGCACGACACATCTATCCATCAATTATGATTCCGTCTACTATCAACAATAGATTAAGGGTGATCAGTTCCTCAATTTGTCAATAGACAGTCGACAACCATAACAGTGGCATAAATCATCATTACCCAACACAATAGCGTACTTCAACTTGTGCCCAAAGTTCGTAAGCATAATGCCCCGCCAACTCTCTAAGGCTTACCAACGTCTTCTTAGTCCCCTTAATTTCAACTTCGTCAACGATACAAAACGTCCAAAATCCAATACACATTCTCTTATACATGCTCATAGCACAAGCACAACTATTAAATATTCTTCTAACATCGGAATTGCTACTACTTCAATTACTATCCAAATTGGTTCGCTCCAATTACAACTTTCATCCAAGTCAAGATTTCAACAACGCTAACCAACCAATCATCTTTCTTTTATTCTTAGAACCTTTATAACCCCCTAGTTTCACACTTGGCCTCATTCAATCCACAACTCAACAATATTATCGTGGTCTCTCTTGAATTCGTTCTTCTCTCAACATCACCGTCTCATAACATTGCCACTATAATCATTCTCATCCGACATAAATTTCAGCTCTATGCATTTTCCAACACCATCACATCCTTTCTAATACCAACATTTTATTCCTTATCAATATATCGCACTCGGCTTCATCTTTCTTAATTTTCAGCAATAGTCGCTCAACTTCGAACACATTTCTCTCATCCAATACAGACCTCCCAAACACAAAATCATATTCCAAAATGAAGAGAATTTCATGTAGATTCCAGAACTTCAAGAATCGCTCAAATCCGATTTACGAGTAAAGAGTTATCATCCTCACAATGGGACTGGTCCAGAATTCCCGTATGCAAAATTTTCCAAAAATCAGCATCAGACCCAAACATTAAAACGCACTTTTCTCCCTCCTCAGAAACTTCCTGAAGACAAATCTTATATGCAAACTGTAGGGAATTTCGTAAGCTTTCTAAAAAGTCCAGAATCGCTTCAATCTGAATCACGAGTAAAAAGTTATGCCTCTTTTACTGATAGCTGCTCCGAAATTGCAAAAATCAGAATTTGAGATCGATGAACATAAGTTCCATCTTTCTCTCTTGCTTCCAAAATTCACCAACATCCTTTCTTTTCATCCCACTACGAGAATCACTCGACTTTAATCCAACTATACTCAAGGCATATTAATCTACCGACTTGATCCACCAACTTAACATTTCCTTTGGGATAATTCCTTAATCTCAATCGATTCACCCTCCATAATATACACACATCTCGAACTCGACCGATATGAATTCATGAGTCCATACTCTCGCCGGTTCGCAACAACATCGCTTCGACAACATTTGCACTCTTACAATCAACATCACCTTAAACCAACTTCTACATACTAACAACACGTTCGGGAGACAAGCCTCTCCCCCACTTGTTTCAAACCAACACCTGCAGACAACAACTAGAAACTAACAAACAAGTACCGACAGTGTTTCACACACATGTCGAGTACTAAGGGACGAACAACATTAGACAACATTGGCCGGACAGACCGACCTGCTCTGATACCACTAATGTAACACCCCAATTCTACCCATCGAATATTAATAAAAATCAGAGTATTTTAAAATTTCCAACAAAATCAGGATGTCACATTTTTCAACTTAAAAACAACAAACTACTTGTATGTCACTCATCATTTGATACATAGCATTCGGCATACAACTGTCAACTTAAACCTCACTCACAACTTTATTCAGTTATTACAATTTTCAAATTAATATTATTCATCATTTAGTAATAATAACAACTTAGGAACAACTTCAAACAACTAGTAATAACAACTATTCATCAACTTAAAATAACAACGACATAAACAAAACATCCCCTCCCGAGTGCTACGTATCAGAGCATGACACCAACTCGAACTAACAGCAACTAAAGACTTCATAAAGCTACTTCGAACATCCAACTGCAAATCTTGAGTACCTGCTCAATTACCCATAATAGGTAACATCATTACAGAAGGGGTGAGATATCGAATAGTATAACAAAAGTATGATAATTAATATGTTAGATAGAATTATACAATTTCACTACTATCCAACAACAACCACTTACCAATCACCCGCAATTTATAAACATACTTTATTAACTTATTACACCCATCAACATTTACGACATAATCACATAATCCACATAATCAACTTCTTCAACATCAACATAGTCAACTTTATCAACATAATCATATAAGCAACTTCATCGACATAATCCACATAAACAACTTAATCGACTTAATCAATATAAACAACATAAATAATATGACACAGGATGCGACTCGACTATGCACATGCATGTGGTACCATTTCGGAGTAGAACTCCCAACTTAAACATATGCCAGGTTATCGAGGCAATTTTCAACTTAAACAGGTGCCATCAAGGGCCAACTTAATCAATGCCATCAAGGCCAACTTAAACAATGCAATGTATGCGACATATGAACGACATACAAATAACAACATCAACACAACAAATACAACTCAGCACAACATAAACAACTTTCACTTTTGACTATTTAAGCCTCCAACAAAAACATGTCCATATTTGGGACCAAAAACCAACTCAATCGACTGTACTGGCAATTCCACGCATTCAACTTAATTTAACAAAAATAAATACCATTCACTTATCTACTCGTATATACGAACTTCCCCATAAATTTTCATTCGATTCCGGGCAACTAAATATACCGCTTAATTTTACCGAGCGACTAAAATCCCTACTGTTTTCAACTTCCAGCAGCTTTTCAACAAAAATAAAATCAAGTACACCACCTACTAATTATTACGAACTTCCCCAAAAAATTTCATTCGATTCCGGGCAACTAAATATACCGCCTAATTTCGCTCTCGGCACTGTTTTCTGTCCTGTTCTGCCACTAATTATTTTTCTGCTACAATGTATTATTTTTCTGTTACAATAGATTATTTTTCTAATTTTTACTATCATTAAAATCAACTCTGTTACCAAATTAACACTACCTGCTAGGACCTGTTATCTGTTATTTGTAATTAACCCTGAAAATTAACCAGAATCATGCTACAGCGCCTAGAACTCACATGTTCCACCAATGCATATAGCGGCCCCCACGTATCCATAAGGTAAATATAAATATAAAAAAAATTAATGGAATCCTCCTATATTACCAAGCTGGTGCCTGCGCATGGAATGAAAAGAAAAGTGGAGTTTCCCCACTACAGTAACCGCCCCACCCCCACATCCAACATATATAAAAAAAATCAATTGTTTTCTCTCCTATGGTGCCCATGCGCAGCTGCCAAGATTATATATACATATATTATCAAATCAAATAATATATATCCTAACTTTAATTAGACTAAATATATCAAATCAACTAATATATAAATCAACTAACTTATACTATCCAAAACCGCTACAGTACCAGAAGAGAAAAAAAAAACGCTACGCTACAGTTGCTATGGGATAGAGTCATGGTTTCTAATTGCTCTATCAATTAATAATGGGTCTCTATAATATACCAATTTCAATCCAATAAATACTACACAGTGAAAAATCATATAAATCCCAATTCCTACATACTAACTATCATTCTCCCGATTATAAAATTCGAACCCCACCCTTACCTGATTGGATCGAAGGTAGCTCGAATTCTTGATTTTTTTTTCCACACCGGCAGCAATTTCTCGTCTTTCTCTCCCTCAAGCACTGTTCGCAGCTTTTCCTTTTCTTCTCCTTAGGTTTCAGTTTTTTGCTTTTTGCCAACTCCCTCGTGTAACTTCCCTTTTCTACTGATACCACAAAACTAAACTTCTACTTCTTTTATTTTATTTGTTTTATTAAAATAATAATATTCACTTATAATTTCTAATGGGCCTAAAACATACACCCCTTAATTTACTAATTCCGACACGAAACCAAGCCCACTTAATTCGAATACTCTCCTACGACTATAATATTACTACTAATATTATTCCGCGACTATAATATTATTTTTAATATTATTTCTACGACTAAACCAACTTATATACCAACTTACCAATTAAATCTCCTCAACACAAAATTAACCGAATAATCACAAATAATTAATTAAATATTTAATTAAATAAATAATTAAATATTCGGGGCGTTACATGGGGCATGTTCATACGCGTATGGGCCTTGGCATTACGCGTATCATTGGCTTGTTTTGGGGCCAATACGTGTATGAAATGTTACTTTTCCCGGCCTTCTCGTGATACGCGTATGGTGGTGGGCATACGCGTATGGACTTTTAAAACGTGAATTTTGGAGAAAAATGATCTCTGCCCATAAGCGTATGGGCCTTGGCAATACGCGTATGGGATGGCGAGGAATCAGGGTCGTACGCGTATGGTCAGGACAATTGTAAAAATGGGATTTTTCAAAATATAGTTTTTGTTTTTCTTTCGGAACTTGGGTTCCGTTTATCCGATATTTACATTCTTGGTATCGTTGGAAAGCTATTGAGCTGTACTATGTGAATATGATGATTTGGAAGTTGTTGGCCGATTAAATTTTGTCGGGAATTTGGAATAGTGTCGTTTTGTCGACTTTTGTAGTTATAATCGTGTGTAATTGGTGTGTTTCATGCAATGTGCTGTTGATATGGATATGGTATGATTGCGTGCTATTGTATGGTGTAAATGCATTGTTTTAGGCTTGAATTGCAAAGCATGAATTATGTTAAGTGAGATGGTTGCATATATGTGTGCATATTAAATGTCATGCGTCGTTGTATGCCAAGCATCATGATATGCATTGTTGTGACGTCCTGAGTGACGGATTGATTCCAGAGGGAATCCGCTATAACGTTGTGTGCCCATGTGGGGGGTGTGAGCGATGATTATAGATGATGGTGTGCCCATGTGGGGTGTGAGCGATTGGGTCGTGTGCCCGTGTGTGGGGTGTGAGCGATCCATAAACACCGTGTGCCCGTGTGTGGGGTGTGAGCGGTGGGTGAACATCGTAGGCCCGACGGGGAGTTACAGTGATGTAATGAGCGATGGTTCCAGCAGAGTTCCTGAGTGAACTAGTGATGAGAAACATTGGAGTCGGTACCGTATGGAATGTGCATAGAGTCGTTGTGTTGGTCTCTGTGCATTGCATAAATCATGGATTAATTGTATATGTTAATTGTGAATGTGGTTATTGAGATGGAATATGTATAATTGTGTATGAATGATGTGCATTGGTGATGAATACCTGATACTTGCACTGTGTTGTGTTATAATTGATTGTGGTGCATTTGTGGTGAGAATATTCTACTTGTGCATTTCTGTGTTAATATATAATTGTATGCAATTATATTATGATTATTTTTCTCACCCTTCTGCTATTTTATAATGCTCTATGAGGCATTGCAGATTAGATTTGCTGGAGGTCTTTTTGTGAAGCTTTGCGTCTTCATTCTTTTGTCGGTCGGCTCTAATGTGTGACACCGGGTAGTTAGGGAGGCCGTTTGTGATTATTGTGTATTATGTATATATATCTTTTGGCTTGTGCACGTATAACTTGATGTATGACAACCTTTTCAAGTGATATATATATATATGATATTCAGTTTTAGATTTTCCGCTTTTATTCTAAAATCTGAAATGTGGGTGTAAGGAACTGAGTTCCTCTGTTGATTGCTACCCCACTGTTGCATATCTTTAATGAGCAGGTGTTGTATGTTTTGTTTCAATATAATGTGATTTCCCCCTGTCTATGCCATGATAATTTAAATATACTCTGATGAAATTTTGAATTTTTATCTATCGCTTTAATAGCTTGGGGGTGTTACAAAACCTGCGTCAATCTGTTTTCGTACCTCCTCTTTGATTTTGATGGCCATGTCCGGGTGAGTCCGTCTCAACCTTTGTTTTACTAGCGGACATTCCGATCTCAATGGTAACTGATGTTCCACGATGCTGGTATCCAACCCTGGCATATCCTGATAGGACTAAGCGAATACATCGGGGAATTCTTTGAGAAGCTTTATCAAACTATCTTTAGCAGTTGGACTGAGTAGTGCCCCAATCCTGATTTCTTTTCTCTCTTTCTCTGAACCCAAGTTTACCATTTCCAAAGGCTCTTTATGAGGTTCAATGGACCTTTCCTCTTGTCTGAGTAATCGGGAGATCTCTTCTGGAATTTCGTCGTCAACTTCTTCTTCAGCCCCAAATACCGGGAACTCAAAGTCGGGAGAAGGCATTGGATCGTATGTTTCAACGGGGTGTAAAATAAGCAATCTGCATGACGTGATGATTTATGTTTAGAAGAGATAGAGAAAATGCAAGAGTGTGTGCAGTGTATTTCTTTTACTGCTTGTTTTTATTTAGATGTTTTTTTAAGATTACCATTTTCTGAAAAAAGCAAAAAGAGAAAACAGCAATAAATGCGGAAATTACAGAACGACGTTATTTTATTAATGAACAAGTCGAATCTTGAAACTACAGCCCTATAAAACAAAACTCTATCGCTTTGGGCGAAGCGAAGAGGGAAATTTACAGAAAGCGAGCCCTATCAAAACATCCGTTTCACCTGGGCAGGGTGAAAGGTTAAAGATGGAAATTACTTTGACTGGTGAACGACCTTCGGAACATCGACAGCGACCCATTGGCGGCAAACTCCTCGGTGAATCACAAAGTCTGGCACCTTCCTTGATTTGTCTTCAGAATTAACGCTGATTTTTGGTGGAGCAGGATCATTGGAATCTGTCTCCCAAGCAGAATTGTCGTAGGAGGATTCCTCTATTGCATTTTGCATAACATTTGTGCTCTCAGCTGCATCTCCCCATCCAGTTGGCTGGATGTCTTCGAGCCTGATACGAGAGCTTTCGGGAGCGGTGTACTTGACCATATAATCAAATTTTCCACTCGGTTGTCCCGAGGTGTCCCATACTTCTTTGGAACTGGAGGAGTCATCCCTCTCGATGACGTTGACCTCGGGAAAAGTATAGTTGATGAATTCGAGTCCTGCAAACGTTGCGAATTCATCGTCGTGTTGAGTAGTTTCTGAACAACCTGTGTGTTGATCCCATGATATGGTGGGGACATAGGTATTCTGTTCAATGATGCTCAGCTGAGTTTCATTACTCGGCTGACTTTCTGGCCCCAAGTCTCCTGGGTAAGGTTGCCACATTGGCAGACCATCCATCGGGCCATAGTAGTTGTGGTCAAAGTTGTCTTTCATCAGAGTGTCTTCCTCTAATGAATTTGGTGGAGCCCGACATCCTTCCGGATCACAATCTCCATATATCATTTCGACATCTGACCTGGGTATAAATCTCAGACTCTGTGCAGGATAGCAAAATGGAGTTTGCGTTTCGTCCAGAGACATATAACCGTCCTCATTAAGATAGGACTTCCATTCCTCCTCTATGTCAGAGGGATCTTCTTCATTGATAGCATGGACTGCTTGAGTCACTGGTTGGAGGAAGCCTCCACTGTGGAAGAAGTTCTGAATGGGATGAAGACTTTCATCGTTGACAGCTGTCTGGGTGCAGGTTGCAGAAAAACCAAGACCCTTCTTTGCTTTATTGTCAGTAGGAATGACAAGCTGTCCCCATCCTGTGGTATCGGTGCTCTTGACCGCTTTTATAGTATCTTTGTATGAGGAAATCGAGGTTCCTCCTTTTGATTGATTGTCCTTGCTCACCGACAATGCTTGGAACTGCGTCCCAATAACCTCCTCGGGTTCTACACAAGTAGATGATGATAAGTTACTCACGAGCAAGGCATGTTCCCCACAGATTGTGATAAGTTGACCGTTCTGGACGAACTTTAGCTTTTGGTGGAGAGTCGAAGTGACCGCTCCAGCCTGATGTATCCAAGGTCTTCCTAATAAACAACTGTACGTTGCCCGGATGTCCATGACCTGGAAAGTGACTTGGAAAGTGTGAGGACCAATAGTTATGGGAAGATCAACTTCGTCGATAACCGCTTTTCTGGATCCGTCGAATGCTTTGACGACGACCTCGCTGATTCTCATCGGAGGGCATTTGAATGATAATTGCATCAAAGTGGACTTCGGCATAACATTCAGGGCTGACCCTGTGTCTACCAGTATGCTGGCTAAAGCATCATCCTGGAAGTTGACTGTAATATTGAGTGCCATGTTATGACGGCGACCCTCTTCGGGTAATTCCTCATCACTAAATCCCAAATTATTGCAGGAAGTGATGTTAGAGACAATGCTATCGAACTGTCTGATTGTTACATCCTGTTCCATAAAGGCTAGCTCCAAGACTTTCTGTAGAGCCTCCCTGTGCGCTTCTGAACTGAGTAACAGTGATAGCACTGAGATCTTTGAAGGAGTCTGTAACAATTGATCAACAATGTTGTATTCACTCCTTTGGATGAGCTTCAACATCTCATCTTTGTTCTTTGAAAGGTCGGTATCACTGGATTGACCGACTGGTGGATTAGGAACTTCTGTCTGAGGTTCCTTTTCTTTGTTAAGTTCTCCAACTCCTCTGTTGAAGATTCTACCACTCCGTGTTACACGACTGATGTCTGCAATATTCACGACGGAGGGTAATGGAATTTCCTTTCCATTTTCAACTATTATTGCACCGTATTTGTAAGGGATAACCTTAGTTGATTCATACGGTAGTGGTCCCGGTAGATAGATGACTATGGGAACCTTCTGGTCTTTCTGACCATCGTAAGTAATCTCGATCCGTTCCCGGTTGGGAACTCTTGATTCGTCAAGCAGAGGGATAATGGCACAAACATCTCTAGTCCTCTGATGATCAGAGATGACGACAACGTCCTCAATTTGATTGGCGAGGTAATTCGGCGTCCAGTTGATGGGTCCGAAACCCGGATATGGACGAATCTCTCCATGATCCACTTGACCCTGAAGAGCTGCCCTCACAAGGTAGCATCCTTGGTTACTTTCCAAACAGACTCTACACTGGTCATAATTGTGTGGTGGCACCTGGCCACACCCACTTTGAATACAATGTAACCTCACTAGGTTAGTTCCCACAGATCGGACATCCTGACTCTGACGCCGAGTAGGATTCCTGTTATTGATACTAATTTGCTGAGTATCTTCATCCATATAGATTGGCATCCACCAGTGATTTAACAAGTGCTGAAGTGCCTCCTGGACAAGCGTACAACCTCGATCATTTTCGCAACCCGCTTTACAGCTTTGGTAATCATGTGATATTAGGAATCCGAGTCGGACCTGCTCAGCATGTAACTCTACCAGGTTGGTGTTCATCACGCGAATATCAAAAATCTGAACCATGTTAATCTGATAAGGATTCCTATCATGGTAGTCTTGGATCCATCCAAGATCCATCTGACGCTGGAGGGCCTCTTGTATGAAAGAGCATCCCTGTTTGTTTACCGAGCAAGTCAGTCAGGAACTGTAATCGTGCCGCGGCAGATTATGGTATTGGCTTTGCCTTGAGTGCATTGCCACCAAGTTGACATTCATCGCACGGATGTCGTGGTTCTAAATGACGTTGTTAGAATCTTCCTCAATCAGGTTTACTGCAGCTTTCTCGTGTTGAGGCAGCGGGTTCGTGAGAACATTAGGATTCGTATCTTTGAAAGATAAGAGCCCGCTCCTAACAAGCTTTTGCACGTCAGATTTAAAATTGAGACAACTCTCTATGTTATGCCCCGATCCTCCTTGATGATAAGGGCATGTCTGATCCACCTTAAACCAAAAAAGGCAGATTTTCCGGTACTGTAAGAGGAGACTTGGTCTGGATGTGCCCCTTAGCCAGTAGTAACGGAAATAGTTCTGTGTACGATACGGGTATAGGATCAAATCCTGGTGGCCGCGTTGTACGGTTGTTGTTGTATTGAGGACGAGCCTGCTGTTGAGGCTGTTGAGTCCTTTGCTGATTAGGTTGGCTCTGCGCAACCAGAGGCTGATACGTAGGAATAGGCGCGGGACTGATAGCAGGAGTTATAGCTGCTACCGGTTGATAACGTCGCCTTTGCTTTTCGAGAGAGATATTCCCAATATATTGCTCCTTTTTCTTAGGGAGAGCACTACCGTATCGTTTTGTACTACTTGATGATCCAGCGTCTTTTGCCAAACGTCCTTCTCGGACGGCTTCCTCAAGACAAACTCCCATACCGACCATTTCGGTGAAGTCACTGGGCGCACTGGCGACAATTCTGTCGTAGTAAAATGAGCTCAAGGTATTTAAGAAGATCTTTGTCATCTCTTTTTCCTCAAGAGGTGGACAAATCTGAGCGGCAATTTCACGCCATCTCTGAGCGTACTCCTTAAAGGTTTCCTTGTCCTTTTATGACATTGATCTGAGTTGATCTCTGTCCGGTGCCATGTCCAGATTGTATTTGTATTGTTGGACGAAGGTAGTGCCAAGATCTCTGAAAGTGCTGATCGTGGCGCGGTTTAAACCCATGTACCATTTTAGTGCGGCACCGGTTAAACTATCCTGAAAGTAGTGAATCAGTAGGTCCTGATTCTCCGTCTGAGCTGACATTCGCCGAGCATAAATCACCAAGTGACTCTGAGGGCAAGAGTTACCCTTGTGTTTTTCAAAGTCAGGCACTTGGAATTTGTGCGGAACTTTCACATTGGGGACCAGACAAAGGTCTGCGGCGTCCTTTCCAAATAGATCCTGACCGCGAATGGCTTGCAGTTCCTTCTGCATTTCCAAGAAATGTTCCTGGAATTCATCCATTCGGTCAAACATAGTTTCCTTTTTACCAGCAGGTATCTGTGGAATCTGTCCTTCTGGGACAGTGCACCACAGGGGGTGGTACCGTAACTACGGCAGTGAATCTTGGCGTCTCCCGACGTTTGTAACCTTCAAGAGTCTTCAATATGCCTCTAGCATCTTCGCTTTCTCGAAGTCTATAACCTTCAGGACCAGCGGCATCTGCTGTGATTCCCTGATCTCCAACGATCGGCGAAACATATCCTTCCGGGATATAGTTAGCAGGCATGCCCCAGGGACGATCTTTCGGCATCTGATACCTAGGATCAAACTTCTCCACTATGGGTGCTGAGGTGATCTCTGAGATCACAGTCCTTTGCAGCTGAGCTTCTGCCATGGCTTGCATGTCATTAGGAAGCTTTTTCATATCCTCTCTCAGAGCGTCGATCTCTTCTTTCAACTCTCTGTTTTCTTCCTCAAGATCATCCATCTTTTTCTGACGATTGGCCCGAGTATTGTACGAATGAGACAGTTTGACTCTAGAACCGAGACACAAACGTGAGATTCGCAGGTAAGGAGAATACGCGATGTGAGAATGATGAAATGCAATGATTATATTAATTGTTTTTTGGTTTAATCAAAATAAACTTTGACAATTAGATTGCAAATATCAAACAGTGGGGAAACCCCTTTTTATTGAAATTCAAAGGATTACAGAAATGGAAATACAGTAGATTACAAGTGCAGAAACAAAAACCTAAGCTAATGGGTCCCGAGAGAACTCGGGTGCTGATTCTGGTATCTTCCTTTTCTTTGACCGGGGCTCTTGAGCCATTGTCGGGTTGTCATTCCTTTGCCAGATGAAAGGAGTGAGCAAATTCCTTTGGTCATCTTGATTATCCACAGCATGTTGCTCTAAAATCTCAATTAGAGCATCTTTCTCTCTCAGTAGTTGTTGTATTTGGGTACACTCCACATTGATGGTGCGGTACTTGTTCTTCCAATACCTCCTCTCCCGTTGAACTTTGTTGAGAGTAACCTGGAACTTTTCTGTTTCAGTCATGAAGTACATGACAGATTCCCTTGGCAGAAGAATTTCGTGACGAGGATAAGGCATCTTTAGCTTGAGAGCTCTAGTTTGTACCCAGTGGAGATAAGGCTCCACCGAGACACAATCCGGTTTTCCTAGAGACTCCCATCCTTTCTTATGAACGTGCTTCCAAGCGTGCACTATTTCCATCTTTAGTGCTCTATCACTTTCTCCTTCTTTGAAGAAAAGACCTTCCAGATGAGCGTTGCGCGAAACATGCCTCATCGGGTATCCAAATTGACGAAGAACGAGAACTGGATGATAGTTGATTCCTCCCTTAGTTCCTATAAGGGGTACTTTGGGGAAGTTTCCACAATAATCAATGATCCTTATTCCATCATAAATCCTATTACACCAATCAATGTCAGAATTGGTGAGGGACATGATTTTCTGCGACCAGCGTAAGGCACTCTTATGATCCCAAAAAGCAGCAGACTTAGGCAAATGAGAGATAAACCATTTGTAAAGCAAAGGTACACAACACGTGATCTCTCCTCCGCTGTACAAATTCCCTAAGTGTACAGAACGATACGCATCCGCGAGCAAAGTCGGCACAGGGTTTCCAATGAGAAAAACCTTGATAGCGTTGATATCGACGAAGTTATTAATGTTGGGCAACCGAAATAATCCGTAGGTGAGTAAAACAAAGATGCTTTCAAAAGCAGTCCCGTTCCCTATACTAGCAAAGTACAGAGCTTTCTTTGTTAAGAACTGGGCTGACAAACCTTGGATGCCACCCTTGGTAGTCATGTGAGTCTTGACCTCTGACTCATCCAAATGAATTGCTCTTGCAATGGTCTGATCCTTTGGAATTTCTTCCAGTCCAGAAAATGGAGCTTGATCAGTAATGTGTAGATCGATCAGATGAGAGTACTCCTCCAGCGTTGGTGCTAGCTGGTAACCCGGGAATGTAAAACAGTAATAAACCGGATCGTAAAACTGAACGAGCACATCCATGATTCCCTCAATCACATGGACTCTTAACAGAGGTAGTAGACCTCCGTACTTGGCTCTGAAGGCCTCTTGGTTTGTGATCATTCTCGCCAAACCTCTCAGATCCTCTAGTTTTGGAGCCTTGAAGGTGTACTTATGAGTTCTCCTTCTACCGAAATCCATTAGCGTAATCCTTTTCTCTGATATTTGCAATCACAGTCTTAGTTTAATTTGAAAAACAGAGAGACTAGAAGAGAAATTTTTTTTTGTTTTAATGTTTTTTTAAATGAATGCATGAATGCAGCACACAAAAACATAGAAAAAACATGGGATCAAAGGGTCGTTGTCATGGAGTCAAGGCTCTACCCATCCCAAAGGTTTACTAATGATTTTGGTACCTGTCTTTCTTCATCATCAACTCTTGTCAAGAAAACACCAGCGGCCCGGGGAACCGTGCTAGGTGATGTTTTTTGAAGAGTCCTCAGAAGAGGGTGGCATCGCATGACAACTATTTCCGATAGCCTCTGCGCCACTAAAGTTTCTCCTCAGCTTCTTAGACACGCCAGTCGATCACATCGCCTTTAACAACCGAAAGTTGTACGGGAAGATGAATCACAAAGGGGTGCCTCCACTGAGGTTGATGGTATCGCCATCACCTATCTTAAGTGTATACTCAATCTCACCACATGCGGCATCACACGCATTCCCAGTAGCAGAAAAATAAACACATATATCAATTAGGAAAAGCAGTATATATATTTGTCCTAATGTCTTAGACTTTAAAGTTATGAATCCTATGTTCCTGACAGAAATGGCTTCCCGGCTGACTCACCATTCTGTGGTTTCTACACAAGAAAGAAGAAAGACAGGGCCCCATGGTGGGTGCCATTTTTTCTGTAGCGAACGATTTTGGACGTGGTTCTTAAGCACTGTCGCTCTTTGGGGGGACTACAGGTCGATTCATTTTTTATCCTATTAAAGCTGATGAAGGAAGGGAAATAGATGTCTCCAATTAACCCTGCTTGCATAACGAGTTTAAACAGCGGTCTATTAGGTTACAGATGCTATGTGGTAGTGGGGCCGCTTCTCGTGTTTATTTTGACAGAATGATGATTTCTGGCGAGGAACAAGGATTAGGATGTTAGGACTGGTGCTTTGTGATAGATATGTGAGAGTATGGGATTTAGGGTTTTTGTTTAGTGTGCTCGCTAAGATCTTTTCTTTCGATCTTATGCCTACGTATTCCCGTTTACCGAAACAGGGAAATCAGAGCGTTCGTAGTTCCTCCTATTCTATGGGAGGAAATGGGTGTTTTGGTGTCTTGTTTGAAGCCCAAGACGTGAAGCGAAAGGTTGTTTGTATCTTGTTCAAAGCCCAAGATGTGAAGCTGAAGTTTGTTTGTATCTTGTTCAAAGCCCAAGATGTGAAGCTGAAAAGTCTCGACTTTAGAGAGAATTTGTCATCTCTAAAGAAGGGTTTGTCTGTTTATAAAGGAGAATTACTTTAACCGGGATATGCGAATCCTAGCAATGCCATAATTTCCTTTATAGGGGATTTTAACCTGAAGGAGAAGACTTTAACTCAGTGTAGAGCAATGCCATCTTTCCTTAGGAATTTCTCATGCTAAAAGAGGGACAGTGGCGTGGATGTAAATAATCCAGAGGCTTGCCGCTTACAGCGATTAGATGAAGAGGAAGGAGTTGTTGATGTTTGTGTACTGTGAACGAGGCACAACTTTGATGCTAAAAGGTTGATTGGATCGACCAGTGGTTTTCTTATACAAAGCCTAAGAGGAGGCTATTGGCCCAACAAGAGGGACTTTTTATGTGTCTCGTACGAAGCCCGAGAGAGAGGCTAAAAGGGGTTGACTCAACAAGAGAATCTTTTATACTCAACAAGAGAGTGTTTTGTATCTCGTACAAAGCCCGAGATGGAGGCGAAAATTTGTTTGGCTAAATAAGAACCTTTTTTGGTATCTTGTACGAAGCCCGAGTTGGAGGCTAAAGATTTATTTGACCCAACGAGGGAGTCTTTTGTGTGTCTCATACAAAGCCTGAGAGAGAGGCTAAAAGTTGTTTGACTCAACGAGGGAGTCTTTTGTATCTCGTACGAAGCCCGAGATGGAGGATAAAAGGTTGTTATCTCAGTTAAGTGACAGATCCAGTATATTGCTTAAGAGAAAATCAGTTATTATATGAGTAACACTGTACTCATGGATTTAATCTGAGGATCGGGATTGTTTCCTGTTCTCTAAGGAAACGGGGAAATCCAAAGGGTATTGAGACTGTCCGAGTCCCCGGGTTTCTTCCTATTTTGAAAGGGGCTTGAGAATATCTTTGAGACTCAAGGAAAATAGACTGTCCAAGTCTAGGGTTTTATCTTGTGTACTATGCTTTGAGAAACAGTAGTAGACTCTTTGAAAGGACTGTTCTATGAAGATGACTAAGTTCTGTTCCTATACCTCTAGGAGGTCGTCGGGACAATTTGTACGAAGCCCAAGAGGAGGCTAGAAACTTTTAAGAAGCCGAGAGGTCCTTGTATGAAGCCCAAGAGGAGGCTATCATTCCCGGCGAAAGAGATCATTATACGAAGCCTAAGAGGAGGCTGTGAATACTTCTAAGAAGCCGACGGGTCCTTGTACTAAGCCCAAGAGGAGGCGGGGTTGCTTTTAGGAAGCATGTGGGTCCTTGTATAATGCCCAAGAGGAGGCCGATGCTTTTAAGAAGCCCGTGGGTCCCCAAACCCCGAGAAATTCAAGGCAAGCTATTCACAAGGAATAGATCAAGTCAAGAAAGTTCGAGAATTTGGAAGAAACTCAAAGATGTCATTCACAGAGAATACATTCATCTTTGGGAGTAGAGTTTCTTGACAATTCCTAATGAGGACAGCCGAAGAGAAGACTGTATCTGGTGATCCTATTGGGGATCTAGTTGTCTATTTCTACGAATAAACGAAACGACTTTACATAGTGCTAGACGTAGTTGCCGGGTAAACTCTAAATATCTATACTATTATTAAACAGTTGATATGAGTTTATGAAAGAAGACTTACAGCGAAACAGCCCCACAATACAGTTATATGTATAGGAAAGCAGTAAATGAAAGCGTATAAACACTTACTCAGTTATAGAGCTTCCATGCTGTTTGGTTAGTTGTTCAACAAAGAAAGATTGAAAACAACAGTGTATTCAAAATCAAAGGAGAAAGTGCTTTGAAAAAGAAATATTTGGGGCTTACAGCTCAAGGAGAGGCCCAGGGTTTTACCAGTGATTGTACTGTTGAATTTGTACAGAGGGTCTTATACAAGTGACTGAGGCCAAAGAAAGGTTTTCTGTACAAAGGGATGGGTCTTACACTCTCTCAAGAGGCCCAAAAAGTTTATTAAAGGAATGGGGCTTACAACACGAGGGGAGGCCCAATTTTCTAACGGGCGACGATCGCACCGAAATTTTGAAATACAACGGGACTTATACAATAAGTGAGGCCCAAAAATAGGTTTTATTTACAAAGGGTTGGGTCTTACACTCTATTAGAGGCCCAACAGTTTTGAATGGGTCTTATAGCTCAAGGAGAGGCCCAGGGTTATTTTTAAAAAGGCGACGATCGCGCCGTTTGTTTTTGACGGTATCGGGACTTATACAATACACTGTGGCCCAAAATGATTTGGTCAATAAAAGGATTGGGTCTTACACTCTATTAGAGGCCCAAGAAAGGTTTTCTGATGGTGAAAATCAAAGAAACCCTAATTTGTTATTCTTTAAAAGTAAATATTTAAAGAAAATCAAACAAAATACCAAATAAATTTGAATAAACCACTTGTGATTTTGTTAAAGGTTTTGAAAAGTGGAGTTTAATCACAAGGGATATTAAAACTCATTTGGTCTTGATTTTTCAAGATGAATATCCATTTCAAAAATGTTTAAAAACAAATAAAATGAATTTATTCACAAAAATACTAATTATATTAAATAAATAATATAAACTTAATTTTTTCGTGGAATAAAATATTTCAACATTTTTATGATTTTTTGCAAAAAGAACCAATAAAAAATAATTAAAATTGAAAGAGTTATTAATTTTCCAAATAATTAACAAAACATGAAAATAGTTGGAAAAATAGCAAAAATGTGAAAAATCAGAGAATGGCATGGGTGGGGTTTGAACCCATGACCTCAAGCATACAAGGCGCGCACCTTACCACTGTGGTGGTGATACATCCATTGTTTAAAACAAAATAACAAATATACAAGTCATGCCTTGGTTTTGGCTTGCCCAAGGCAAGTTTTGGCTCAAAAACGTGAAGGTCATAACTTTCTCAATTCTTAATGGTTTGAGACAAAATTTATATGCATCTGGGCCAGAATTTCACAAGGAATCCAATGGTGGTGGTGGTTTTTTCAGATCACATTCCCTCCTCAAAACCCGATAGTGGTTTTGAAAATGGCCTATAATTGCATTTTCTATGCTACACTTTGATACAGGCATGAATTACATGATCAATTGGCACAAACACAACACATATGACATGTATAAGAGATGCATACTCAGTGGACTTCAAACGCACACATGTTTTGGTGAGTGCAAGTTGAGAGGCTTACCCTTCTTTGGGATTTTGGAGTTTTCTCTACAATCTGCCAACCCTCTTGCTCCAGGTATGATTTTATGCTTTGAACCACCTCAAATGATCCCTTGGATGCTTTTAGGATGATTGGAATTGACTGGTACCTGCAAAAACACAAACAGTCCCTTTCTTGCAAAAGGGGTCAAAAGTGACCAAAATAGCAACTCCCTCAAATGGTGTTCCAGATGGTGGGAACCATTTGGGACAGTTCAAGGATGATATTTGGAGTGTGTTTGAGGTTTTATCTGCTTTGGAAAGTGACTGAATCAAGACATGGCTTGAAACATGCAAAAAAATGCTATTTTGAGGTTTTGAGAGGTGACTTTGTGATTTTCTGATTACAGGTCACCTTTGATAGTTTGCATAGCTTACATATGATATATATGAGGTGTGTGTGTGATTGATTGTGATGGAATTGCTCTCTAGCTCAAAAACTCAGAATTACTTGCTTTAGAAGGCAAATTTGAGGTGAAAGAAGAGATTTTGAGGAAAGCATCTGTTTGATGGCTTTGGTGTACTCAAACTGAACACAAATGAGCTCTATTTATAGTAGAGCAAGTTTGTTTTGGGATCCACAGTGAATGGCAACTGCAGCAGGTGTTTGTTCAATGTTGGCCAATGGAAATGCAAGTCTCCTCTAGCCATTGACTAGAGGTTAGGGCACAGGGTTGTGGTTCCCTTGGTCTTGGATAAGTCTTGACTGATTTCAGATGAGAATGGCTCAGCCCATGCCACCTTGATGCTTCCATTGAATGCTCCAATCCAAATTTGGAGTCTTGTCCCTATTTTGGCCATTCTAGGTTCAACATGTTATTTCTTGTTCCATGGACTTTGGGGGCTTGGCTCAGTGTTTGTCCCCTTTAGATTCAATCCTCAGATGTGTCCAAGTGGATAGGAGCATTTGAATTTGGATGATTTTGGCAAATCGATCAAAATGCAAATTCTTCCTTGCCTTGACAGATTTCAGCAAGGCAACTTGCCAATGTCATATCTCATGGTTTAAGTTGAATTTGGTAATGTTCTTGGCCATTTTGGAAAGCTCTTACATGATACAACAACTGTTTGAACATGTTTGGTTTTGATCTCTTTTGAATCCAAGTGAAAAATCCTCCTACATTTGGCAAAAAGTGAGGTAAAATCTGACTTAGTGAAATTTTCACTAAGTGTTGGAATAAAGTGACTTTTCTTGACTTTGATCACTCCATAACTCAAAATCCATGAGGAATTTGGACATAGGTCAGTATGAAGTTTTTGTAGAGGGCAATGTGATCTACAAATCAAGCTTTGAATGGGGCACAATGGCCTTGTGGTTTAGGAGTTATGGTCTTCCAAAGTTGGTGCATTAGTGGCACTTTTTCATGACTTAGAAAAATTTCTAAGTTTTATGGTTACCCCTTTTACAAGTTATCCCACTTTCCTTGATTTTTCTTGATGAATGATTATTCAAATCATACATTAACATCATTTTAGGGTTAAAAATCCATTTTGGTGAAAAATCTCAAAAAGTCAAAGTTGACTTTTGTGCACAGTTGACTTTTTATCAGATGAATTCCAACCTGTGCAATTCTTCAGGAAATCATGTCCTTGACCTAAATCAAACTTGATGGACATGTTCCATGGGTGTCATAGGGTGTATTAAATCATGTCCTAGGGTTTGGGAGCATGTCCTGGTCAACAGTCAAAGCTACAGTTGACTTTTCTCGCAAAACCCTAACTGTGGTTCAGATGAAGTTGAAACTTGTTGCTCAAGCTTCTTGGATCAATCCATTGTTCCAAATGGATCAATATAATTTATGGGAGACCCTCAAATCATGTCTTGAGGTTTTAGCTCATGCTTTGTCCCAAAAGTCAACTTAGGGGTGAATTAGGTCAAGAAACCCTAATTCCTGATTTTTGTTGAATGCATCCCTTGAAGTAAAATTGACTTGATGTTTGGGCCCATGAGGTTCCATGGAGTATTTTAGGATATGTTTTGGATCATTGGCTCATGCCCAGAGGAAAATTTCCAACTGGAGGCCCTGGTCGACCAAAACCCTAATTTGGTGACACTGTCGATCTTGAAGCTTGATCCACCTAGAAGGGAGCAGCCTTGTGCTTAATTCTTGAAGTGGGAGTCCTCTTGATCCTTTGTGGATGTTTGGTAGGTTAGACAAGTTGAAGATCAAGTCATTCCTTGATTGATCCTTTGTCTAAGGCTCAAATAGGGCTTGAAACCCTAATTCTGATTGCAGTGAATGCTTAGGCATCTTTTGAGAGACTGATAAGGCATAAAGGTACATCCATATTGTGATGATGATTTGCACAATGATGGGAATCTAAGTGGTCAAAATTTGGGGTATGACACATGTTATTACAACGTATTCGTTGCACAATATCATCAGCATCTTGACCCCTATTTACTATTACCCTCGCAGGCTCTTACTGAACAGGCATTTCGACACGAGGTGGTTCGCCCGCTGCTCCTTGGTCTCGAAGGTTCACCTGGGGAACATTTATTGGTCTTTGGTTTATAGTAGGTTCTTCTTCGACCGCTACCCTTGGGATCTGTACTTCCTGTTCCTTTGGGAGAGCCTGGGGAACACCGAAGAAATCAGCAATGCGCGTCATCTGTGTTGCCAATTGTTGATTCGTCTATGTCGTGTTTTGAATCAAAGGATTGAATATAACCCCCATTTGTTGGGCTAACATCTGGACCATATCATGGTTACTCTCATCCATCTGTTGCCTGGTCACTTGTGTAGAGTTATTGGTAATGTTTGGCATGTAAGTTTGATACCCCGTTCCTAAAGGCTGGCTAATTTGACCCATATGGTTCACACCAGAACCGGACCCTTGCAGGGGCGAAGTTATGTTCATTGTTGGATCCGTAAATGATGATGGAGCGTTATACAAACTTGCCATTACCGAAGTTGGCATTCCATATGGTTTTTCTCGACTTAGTGGCATCGAAAACCCAGATATAAAGGATCTGTACATACTACCTGAAGGGGGAGGAGTCATTTGAGGCATTTGGGGTCCCATAGTTGAAAAACTAGGCGCACTCTGGGGTATTGAAAGCGCAGGCGTCGAACCCGCTATTGATGGATTGGTCTCTGACAATGATATTGAGGCCGTATTGCCCCCAGTCGAAGGATTAGGGGGTGGTATTTCATTATTTGTAGAATTCTGATTGTTATGCGGATTTGGATTCGCCATTCTGAGTACTCGTCTTCTTCTAGGTCTTTCTTCGTTATTTATGACTATTTTACCACTTCTTAGTCTCATAGAACAAAACGAAGAAAATTTCTCACGAGTAAAGTGTAAAATGATGGTTTTCAAATGTTAATAGCACAAGGTCCCACTGGGCGTGCCAATTTGTTTGCTTGGAAAATTCGCAGACAACCGCTGATCTCCTAATCTATGAAAAATTAGTTTACTTACAGGACCGATCAAACAAATCCTAGGACAATGTGCTTTAACAATTTTGGCAATTTTCGTTAGAAAACCTTTTATTTATTGAATTCATCATAGTTTTCATCAAACTTTGTATTTTTTCGACAGAGATGATGAACTTTGTTTCTTGAAATAAAGGGCGAAATGTAAATAACTTGCAAGTAAGAAAATGACAGAAATGTAAAAGGAATTGTAAATGAAGAACTTTAAACTTCTATTTAAATGCAAGGAATGAAAACTGGTGTTTTTCAAACGTACATTTTCTCAGTAACTACTCTTTTCTCTCTCACGGTTACTTTGAGTATTTCGTGAGTGATTTGTACAAATTCTGAACACACCGGAAATCTAACACTAAGACTCCCTATTTATATACAAACTAGTAAGAAACCCGTGCTCCCGCACGGGTAATTTAGTTAAAATATTGGGTAAATCTCTAAAAAAAATATAGAACATGAGAATATTCAATTTATACTCATATAATACTAAAATAACAACATGAATTAGTGTTACTGTCATAACAATTAAATTGTATGAAAAAAAAAAAGTTTTCAAGATGTGTTGCAAAGGATTATGAAACTACACTGTAACATACATCTTCAAAATGAAGGCAATGCTTGAACCTGAAAAAGGGAAAAAGAAACGTAGAATAAGGTTGGTTGTAAAGTATAAGACTATAAAAGTTTTTTTAAGCTACTAAATTCAGCAATGTGCATGGCTTTCATTAGTGTTTATTGAGTTCAACAAATCATGAATTTACATCCATAAGAAACTTTGTTAAAAAATAAAAACTCATTTTCCAAGATGTCTATGTATGGAATTTCAAACAATAAGAATATAGGGAGAAGTTCTTAACAGTAAAAATAGTAGAGTAGAAAATTTTCAATGGCAAATAGAGAGAGGAGGAATGATGGAGATAGATATATACTAACCAGAAAACATAATTTCCATAGTTAATCAAACATTGGTATTAGGTGAGAAATCATACTCTTAAATTTCTTCAGCAGGACTTGTTGCCACAGAAGCAGTAGTTAACCATGAGCATTAATATGATTTCTGCTAAACTTAATACGCACGGGTAAATTTAATTGAAAATAATACACTATTATGCACTTGTATGAATGCAATAGACTATAGTATATATAAATTTAAATAAATGTCACATTATATAAAATCCACATATGACAAACATGGCACTGGTTCAATAGTGAAAAAAAATTCACATGCCAACTCCACCTATATTACTGAAACCATAATAGTTTATGTTGCTTTTGGAATGAACATGTAAGGAACAACTCCACCTAAAGCATCAAGCAAGTCAACATAACACTTAGAAAAAACCTCTTTTCTTGTATCTTCTTCATTGATCAGGACATTGAATCGACATTATGCCATCGAGACAATGATTTACACTGTATCTTGCAGAAACTTAGTAAATAGACCGGATCCAGCAGGACAAGTCAATAAATTAGACCGTATCTTGCAGAAACTGAAGCCAATTTAATTTTGTTTTATAAGTAATTGAAAGCCTATTTTGGAATAGACAATGTGTAGTAGACAGATTAAAATATGATATAACTCAAGGTTTTAATACTTATAATACCCAATTTGTTTCACCATTCAAAACTTGATATAACCCAAGGTGTTATAGTAAATGAGTCAAGGCTTAGAAAGTTACAGAAGCGTGTTTAGACATAATGCAGCCTAATATACTCATAATTGAGAAACATGGTTATGTTCAGAATCAAAATTGACAAAGGTGAGTATAGTTATTAAAAAACCATTGAAGTTGTTTAGATATAGGTTTGAAAAAAATAGATGGTTGTGTTTATATCAGAATTTAGATAGAAAATTAATGTTGAGAAAACAAACCTCTTGATGATGCATCATAATCAATGTATGAAATGAAGCGCATTTTCCCTTTGTTCATGAGTAGAAGGCTGAAAGTATATGAGGGCATGTGCAGAAGCGTTGACTTTCTACTGAAAAAATGAACAAAGTTAACTCACAGCCTCTATGTATTTTGTTGAAAATTAAACATTGCTCAAATTTTATCAAATTAATAAGATTAATATTAGAATAATAGTGAGTGAAATTTGCAAACAATGAAATCAAAAATACATAATCTGATTTGTTTGGAAGTTTAGTTACCTAAGTTAGGTAACACTGAGTCCTTATGGACAGGCTTTTGGACAAGATGTGGACAGGTGCTGCCCAAAAAGCAGTGCATGGAAAGTGGACATGTACTTCTCACAATTTTCTGCAAATTGCCTGCAATGAAAAAGTGTGAAAAGTCAACTAATTTCAATGTGTAACAACTCCTAAAATCCTGGATTAATATATACAATGCAGGAAAAAAGCATACATCACCTTTCGCTTATCACATCCATCACACCAAAGGAAATTATTACAGCAGAAGCTGTAAGAAGAAAGAAATTCCCATAAATTCTATGTTGACAAAAAAAATTACATTGACATAGAAATGCATACATAGTTGAAAGGACCTGAATCCATAATTTAATGTGTTATGAGGCAGGACCTGAATCATTTCCTGTGGTTCCTCAGTTGGCTTCTTAAGGAAAAGCATTAGAACCAATTATCCATATTGTAGATTTTTTTCAAAACTCACTTATCTGTGTTTATGTAGGCTTGAAGCTCTTCTACAACATCTTGGCCAATAATATATATGCTTGTTTTCTTGGCGGAAACTAATGGGTCGTGTCCCGTGCGACTATATGAACTATAATGAGCATTCAAATTGAACTATAATGAGCAAGGAAAATATCAATAGATCATAATATACATGGTCACCAAACTTGAATCTGACTGATGAAGAGGAAGGGTCTGTTGTAGAGAAAAGTAAAATAATTTTGTGCATGTTGGCTGTATTTCCATTGATGAAACATGCAACAACGACAAAGAGGGTCACCATATTTACCAACTTTTCTTGAGCAGAAGAGTGTTCTAACTCCTTTTCACGAACAACCACCTGTTCCACATCATCTGCATGCAGATTGCAATGCTTACTTAGTTGATGTTTAGGATTAAATGACAACTGAAAATAATAGCAAATATAAAAAAATCCAGCTATGGAGGAGAAGCATAAATAATGTGTTGTGCCTATACTAAAGAAATCAATTTGTCATCTTAAAAATTTGATGGACTTAGCAAGAATAATATCATCAATATCAGACTCAAGGAATCAATTAAAAGATAGACTACAAAATATACTGTAAAACAGGTAGCAAAATGTTACCTGTTATGCCCACAAGTTTGACATCACAATCACAAGAATACTGATTGCCACCTGCAAATAAACCATTCTTTGACTGGAATTCAAGATTATCTGAATCAACCCAATAAACAAGCCCATAGGTCATTAATGACAACTGATCAATCTAATCTAAAGTTCAAATACGAAAAGGGAGCCCATCAAGCATGTTGAATAGAAAGGAGACACGGCCCATCAAAGCTCCCGTATAACTTTTTTCGCATCATTTATTCTCTCAGCCTAAGCAGAAAATGTCAAAGCTTTAGAAACAGTGGAAAAGCAGAGAGATAAGATAAGGAAACAATGAAGTCATATACCTTGCAAAGCCAGCGTGGGCTATCGACAGCAAATTGCATACCCAGACCAACAATAAAACCAGGGACGCTTGCAATATACATCATTGTCCTCCACCTGAAATATATTTTGTTGCTACCAGTTAGCCATTATTTGGAAAGTAATTTTTTGTTTTTAAAGAATATATGACATACAACTGATGCACGAGTCAAAAGAAAAACAGACCCAACAATAATCCATATGGAATTGTATTATAAATAAAGGTTTAATTTTGATGAACATTACAAAAGTATGTTCCTGTTGCATTAAATTCAAAGTGGATAAAGTATTGGAATCAAGAAGTGTCTTAAGGAAATATTGTTTTCTCTACAGCTGTCTTGAAAACTACAAAATAAGGTTGCAAGCCTGTTGCAGTGGCTCTATTATATGAAGTCAAATTGGAAATGACAGAAAGGATATGAGCCATGGCATTTCCATTTAAATCATTCAAAGAAGCACATAACTACCTCACCCGTGAAATAAACACATTTAAATCTCAAATTGGATTCTGGACATGCAGAGCCTGATGCAGATAACATTTAAATCTTCAAAATACAAAGTTGAAAGATATCTGTTAGCTAAATAAACCCTTGCAAGGAAAGAATCAAAACTCACAATGGCGAAGCCAGGTGCTGACTTGAATATTCCACACAGCTGGAATTACAACTGCACTCTTTGCAAGCTCAACACCTAAACTTTCAACATTTTTAGCCAAAACAGCACCTGCAAATGATTATTGACAATGCAGATTTAGGGCAGACAATGCAGATTGACAACAAAATATACAAAAATTGAGATGCAAAGACAATATCAATTAAGTAAGCATAAGTTGACAACAGTTTTAATAAACATAGTTGGAGAATATAGAGAATAGGCATTGCACCATGACGAATCGGACTCATAACGGCCAGCGTGCGCATCCACATCCACTGATAAAGTTCTTACTCTTCACTTCGGTCATGTCCCTGAAAAACAGCAAGAGAAATCATCCAAGTTAGCAACGATGACGTTGGCTCACTTGACATTCAAACTCTATGGCAAACATTCTGGCATCACCTTCATTCCATCAGCTTTGTTGTTTTCTTTTCTTCAATTCACTCCACATAAAAATAGACTCTAACACCACAAAATCATGTCAAGTGCTGAAAAACAAAGAGAAAGAGAGACGAGAATGTTTTTGGTGGTGGCCGTAATAGGGTGGAGAAAGAGGGTGGCGAGCGGTTAGGGTTTGTGGGGGGGGGAAGAGAAAAACGGGAGAGAGAGAGAGAGAGAGAGAGAGAGAGAGAGAGATAGAAGTGTGAATGAGCACCTTTTGAAAGTGAGGAAACTATGTATGGAGGGAAAAATCAGAGTAGACTTGCGGACCAATGACAATATAACACATGGCAGGATGTGGGGCAATGGAAGAATGAATTTGTGTTGAATTGTCTAGTTACGTTTTTAACCCTTGTGTAAGTGTATTTATTTTTTGGGGAAAGGGCATAAATGGAAAATCAATGGTCTTTTTTCCAATTGCTTTATAGTAGACGAAATAACCAACTATAACAGCTATTTCTCCTAATGGCGACAAATGGAATTCTGCATGCATTCGTCTACTAGATGTGCTCCACGCGTCTAATTTTAAAAGCGAAACTCCCTCCTGAAATTTGAATTTCAAACATCCGTCGAATTGGCCTATTTCTCTTTTGTCGAAAATATTCTTCATACTTAGAAAAATCTGTCAATGCTTTCCCTAAGTACCATTTGTCTTCGACTAGCTTTTTTCCATCAAAAACCCTCTGGTCGAAATACCCTGGCGAATTTTCAATTTTGCTTTTTGAACAATTACCTTGGCATCGAAATTAGCAACCTACAGTGCTGCATTCATGCTAATGGATTTCGGTAGAAGGAAGACTCATAAGTACACCTTCAAGGTTCCAAAACTAGAGGATTTAAGAGGGTTGGCAAGGATGATAACCAACCCTGACGCTTTAAGAGATAAGTACGGGAGACTGATGTTTTTGTTAAGGGTCCATGTAATTGAAGGAATCCTGTCCACGCTAATCCAGTTCTACAACCCGGTCTATTACTGTTTCACATTCTCGGATAATCAACTAGCACCAACACTAGAGGAGTACTCTAACCTGACTGATTTACCCATTACTGACCAATCTCCGTTTTCTGGACTGGAAGAAATTCCAAAGGATCAAACCATTGCAAGGGCAATCTATTTGGACGAGTCAGAAGTCAGGACTCACATGATCATTAGGGGTGGTATTCCGGGTTTGCCAACCCAGTTCTTGATAAAGAAAGCTCTATACTTTGCTAGTATCGGGAACGTGGCCGCTTTCGAAAGCATCTTTGTTTTGCTTACCTACGGTTTATTTCTGTTTCCCAACATTGATAACTTCGTTGATGTCAATGCCATTAAGATTTTTCTGATTGGAAACCCTGTACCGACCCTGCTCGCAGATGCTTATCATTCTGTACACTTAAGGAATTTGTACAGCGGAGGAATGATCACATGCTGTGTACCCCTGCTGTACAAATGGTTCATTTCTCATTTGCCGAAGTCTGCTGCATTTTGGGATCAAAAAATACTTTACGTTGGTCGCAGAGAATCATGTCTCTTACCAACTCTGACATCGATTGGTACAATCGAATCTATGATGGGATAAGAATAATTGACCATTGTGGAAACTTCCCTAATGAGGCATGTCCCGCGTAATGCTCATCTGGAAGGTCTTTTCTTCAAGGAAGGAGAAAATGACAGGGCACTAAAGACAGAAATAGTGCATGCCTGGAAACACGTTCATAGGAAAGGAATAGAGTCTCTAGGAATACCAAACTGTGTCTCGGTGGAACCTTATCTCCATTGGGTACAAACTAGAGCTCTCAAGCTAAGGATGCCTTACCCTCGTCAGGAAGTTCTTCCATTAAGGGACCATGTCCTTTACTTTATGTCTGATACGGAAAAACTTCAGGTGACTCTCAACAAAGTTCCACAGGAGAAGAAGTCTTGGAAGAACAAGTATCGTATTCTCAATGTGGAGAGCAAGAAAATACAGCAGCTGTTAAAAGATAAAGATGCTCTGATTGAGATTTTAGAGCAACAAGCTGTAGAAAATCAGGATGACCAAAGGAATTTGCTCGCTCCTTTCACTAGGAAAAGGAATGACAACCCGACAACGGCTCAAGATCCGTGGTCAAAGAAAAGGAAAATACCAGAACCAGCACCTGAGCTCCCCTCAGAGAGGACTCGGGACCCATAAGTTTAGATTTCCTTTTACAGTACTATGTAAATTACTGTATTTCCATTTCCGCAATCCTTGAATTCAATAAAACGGGTTCTTCCCCCACTGTTTGATATTTGCAATCCAATTGTCGAAGTTTATTTTGATTAAACAAAAAAAAATTAATTAATCATTGCGTATCATTCATCATTCTCACATAACGCATTCTTCTTCCCTACGAATCTCACGTTTGCGTCTCAATTCTAGAGTCAAACTATCTCATTCGTACAATACTCGGGCCAATCGACAGAAAAAGATGGATGATCTCGAGGAAGAGAACAGAGAGTTGAGGGAAGATATCGACACTCTGAAAGAGGATCTGAGAAAGCTTCATAATGACATGCAACCTCTAGCAGATGCTCAGATGCAACAAGAAAGGACTGTGATCTCATAGATCACATCAACGCCCATAGTGGAGAAGTATGATCCTAGGTATAAAATGCCAAAAGATCGTCCCTGGGGCATGCCACTCAACTATATCCCGGAAGGATATATTTCGCCAATCACGGAGGATCCGGGAACTGCAGCAGGAGCCGCTGGGCCTGAAGGTTACAAACTTCGGGAAAGTGAAGATGCCAGGGGCATGACAATAACTCTTGAAGGTTACAAACTTCGGGAAGCAGCACGAGTCTCGGCCGTAAGGACTATACCACCACCCGTGGTACATGCTATCCCGGAAGGACAGATTCCACAGATACCTTCTGGTGGGAACGAAAGTATGTTCGACGGATTGAATGAGTTCCAGGAACAATTTCTGGAGATGCAGAAAGAACTGCAAGCCCTTCGCAGTCAGGACCTATTTGGAAAAGATGCCACAAACCTTTGTTTGGTCCCCAATGTGAAAGTTCCGCACAAGTTCAAAGTGCCCGAATTTAAAAAGTACAAGGGTAACTATTGCCCTCAAAGCCATTTGGTGATGTACGTTCGGCGAATGTCAACTCAGACAAAGAACCAAGAGCTACTGATTCACTATTTTCAGGATAGTTTAGCTGGTGCCTTACTCAAATGGTACATGGGTTTAAACCGTACTAAGATCAGCACTTTCAGAGATCTTGGCGCTACTTTCGTTCAACAATATAAGTATAACCTGGACATGGCACCGGACAGAGATTAACTCAGAGCCATGTCACAGAAGGACAACGAAACCTTTAAGGAGTACGCTCAGAGATGGCGTGAAATTTCCGCCCAGATTTGTCCACCTCTTGAGGAAAAATAGATGACAAAGATCTTCTTAAAGACCTTGAGCTCATTTTACTACGACCGAGAAGGACGTTTAGTTAAAGAAGCTGGATCATCAAGCAGTACCAAAAGATACGGTAGTGCTCTCCCTAAGAAAAAAGAGCAAGATATTGGCAATATCTCTCTCAAAAAGGAAAGACGACGGTACCAACCAGTAGCAGCTGTAACTCCTGCTATCAACTCTGCGCTTGTTCCTACGTATCAACCTCAGGTTGCTCAGAGCCAACCCAATCAACAACAATATCATCAAAGGACACAACAACCTCTTCAGCAGGCTCGTCCTCCATATAACAACAACCGTACAATGTGACCACCAGGGTTCGACCCTATACCGATGTTGTACGCAGAATTATTTCCACTCTTACTGGTCAAGGGACACATCCAAACCAGGTCTCCTCTTACAATACCAAAAAATACGCCTTTTTGGTTCAAAGCAGATCAGACTTGCCCTTACCATCAAGGAGGACCAGGGCATAACATAGAAAATTGTCTCAGCTTCAAATCTGATGTACAGAAGCTTGTTAGGAGCGGGGTCTTATCCTTCAAGGATACAAATCCAAATGTTCAGACGAACCCGCTGTCATACCCCAAATTTTGACCACTAAGATTCCCCATCATTGTGCAAATCATCATCACAATATGGGTGAACCATCATGCCTTATCAGTCTCCCCAAAGATGGGTGAGCATTCACCACAATTAAAACTTAGGGTTTTGAGCCCTCTCAGAGCACTTAGACAAAAGATCAATCAAGGAATGACATGATCTTCAAATTGTCTAACCTCTCAAACACCTACAAAGGATCAAGAGGACTCCCACATCAAGAATCAAGCACAAGGCTGCAGCATTCCAAGTGGATTAAGCCTCAAAATCGTCAGTGTCACCAAATTAGGGTTTTGGTCGACCAGGGCCTCCAAAGGGAAACTTTCCTCTGGGCATGAGCCAATGCTTCAAAGCATAAACTAAAATACTCCATGGGACCTCATGGACCCAAGCATCAAGTCAATTTAGCCTCAGGGGATGCATACATAAAAAATCAGGAATTAGGGTTTCTTGACCTAATTCACCCCTAAGTTGACTTTTGGGACAAATCATGAGCCAAGACCTCAAGAGACGATTTGAGGGTCTCTAGCATACTACATTGATCCATTTGCAATAATGGATTAATCCAAGAAGCTTGAGCAACAAGTTTCAATTTCATCTGAACCACAGTTAGGGTTTCGCGGAAAAAGTCAACTGTAGCTTTGACTTTTGACCAGGACATGCTCCCAAACCTTAGGACATGATTCAATACACCCTATGACACCTATGAAATCAATCCATCAAGTTTGATTTAGGTCAAGGACTTGATTTCATAGCGGATCGCGCGGTTTAGAATTCATCTGACAAAAAGTCAACTGTGCCAAAAAGTCAAAGTTTGACTTTTTGATTTTTTTTATCAATTATGGTCCCTTAACCCTAAAATGATGTTAATGTGTGATTGGAATCATCATTCATCAAGAAAAATCAAGAAAAGTGGGATAACTTGTAAAAGGGGTAACCATAAAAAACTTAGAAATTTTCTAAGTTATGGAATAAAGTGGCAAGGTACCAACTTTGAAAGATCATAACTCCTAAACCACAAGGCCATTTTTCCCCATCCAAAGCTGGATTTGTAGCTCTCATTTCCCTCTACAAAAGCTTCAAACTGAACTCATTCCAATTCCTCATGGATTTTAAGTTATGGAATGATCAAAATCAAGAAAAGTGAAAATGTCACTTTTTTCCAACACTTAGTGAAATTTTCACTAAGTCAGAATCTGCCTTCACTTTTTTCCAAATGTAGGGGCATTTTTCACTTGGATCCAAAAAGTATCAAAACCAATTATGATCAAACAGTTGTTGTATCATATGAGGGCTTTCCAAAATGACCAAGAACTCCATCAAATTCCACTTGAGCCAAGAGATATGACAATGCCATTATGCCTTGCTGCAAACTGTCATGGCAAGGCAGATTTGGGAGTTTTCCTTGATTTACTCAAATTTTGCAAAGGGCAAGCAACTCTATCCATCTGAACACCTCAAGGGGGGACCAAGGAGGAACCAACTCTGATCCCAAGCCTCCCAAGTCTTTGGAACCAAAAGTAGCATGCCAAACCTAAAAAACCCTAAAAGAGGGACAAGACTCCAATTTTGGTTTGGAGCATTTAATGGATGCTTAGAGGTGGCATGAACTGAGCTTCCTCTAACTGAATTAAGTCAAGACTTATCCAAGACCAAGGGAACCAGCAGCCTGTGCCCTAACCTCTAGTCAATGGCTAGAGGAGACTTGGATTCTCATTGCTCAACATTGGCCAAACCTATGCAGCAGTTGCCATTCACTATTCCTTGCAAAACAAACTTGCTCTACTATAAATAGAGCTCATTTATGCTCATTTTACGTACACCAAAGCCATCAAACTGATGCTTTCCTCAAAATCTCTTTCTCACTCTCAAAATTTCCTTCTAAAGCAAGTCACTATCAGGTTTGGAGTTAGAGAGCAATTCCAACAACTCTAAGCATTCAAACACATCCCTTGAGGTATAAGGAAGTTGTCCAGATCATCATTTCACATCTGTAACACCTCCATCATCAAGCTTGATCACTAGCTACAAGAGGTAGGTTCCTTTCAAACTAATACTCTTTGAAATATGATGATTTTTGATGTGCACTGAGTATGGATAGCTTAAATGTGATGTTTAGGACATATTTGATCCATTAAAGTTGCTTAACATAAGCTATTTTTTTCTGCAACTGACCTATTTCGCTATGCGAAGCACAGGGAGCTTCAAGCGAGCCTTTCGCTTCCTCTCGCTTCTTTTCTCTTCAAGCGAAGTGTGACCATTTTTGGTTCTGTTATTGATCGCCTCGCACCGCTTCAGCTCACATAGCGATCTCTCGCATAGCGACGCATCTGGTCGCGATGCGAAGGTGCCAAGTTTTTGCTTCTTTTTAACTGATTGTCTTCATGCTTAAGATATTTAATCATCCTTCCTTTCTTAAGAGTGGACTCGAACTTTTCCCTTGGTAGGTCCCTACCTACTTGTAAGATGTTTGGACTTATATCATGCTTAAATGCTTGCATGATACTTGTGTGCTTCGTTAAAATGTTTCATTTGAATGCCATCACATTCATTCATGTGTTATGTCCATGTACTTTTTCTATCCGAATATCATTTTCCAACTTCGTTAAGTTACCCCTTGAGTGAGGTTAGCTTGTTGGCCCTCCTCCTTAACCTTCCTTTCAAAGGAAAGCCTCTCCTTTGATTTCAATATCACGGATAGCTCGTTACCATCTTGGCCTCACTAGAGCCAAAATACTTTTGGGCCTCTATTAGAGTGTAAGACCCAACCCCTTTGAAAACCATAACATTTTGGGCCTCAGTCATTGTATAAGACCCACTGCGTTTTCAAAAATCTCGGCGCGATCGCCATTTCAAACGAAAATCATCTGGGCCTACCCTCGTGTTATAAGCCCCATTTCTTTTCTTCGAATAATATTTGGGCCTCTAATAGAGTGTAAGACCCACCCCTTTTTGTACATAAATAATTTGGGGCCTCAGTTATTGTATAAGTCCCGATACGTTAAAAATCTCGGCGCGATCGCCAATTTTCAAACAAAAAAAGACCATTAGGCCTCTCCTTGAGCTGTAAGCCCCATCTTGTTGTACAAAAATACTTTCGGGCCTCTAATAGAGTGTAAGACCCAATCCCCTTTTAACCAAAACCTTTTTGGGCCTCAGATATTGTATAAGTCCCTCAGTGTTAAAAGAAAATCTCGGCGCGATCGCCAGTTCAAAAATCAAATTACCCGGGCCTCTCCTTGAGTTGTAAGACCCACCACTTGTATTAAAATAAACCTTTGGACCTCTTGAGAGAGTATAAGACCCATCCCTTTGTACAGAAAACCTTTTGGGCCTCAGTCACTTGTATAAGTCCCTGTACAAATTCCAAACAACTGTGCAATCACTGATAAAACCTTGGGCCTCTCCTTGATCTATAAGCCCCGACAATATTTTCAAAGCACTTTCTCCTTTGATTTTGAAATATACTGTTGTTTTCAATTTTTCTTTGTTGAACAACTAACCAAACAGCATGGAAGCTCTACAACCGAGTAAGTGTTTACCCGCTTTCTTTATCTGCTTTCATATATATATAAGTTGTATTGTGGGGCTGCTCACTGTAAGTCTTCTTTCACAAACTTTTATATACTTATCAAATATCAACTGTGTAATACTAATATAGTTATTTAGAGTTTTCGCCGGCAACTACGTTTAGCACTAGGTAAAGCCTGTTGGTCACTCTAAAATACACTCAAAACTAGATCCCCATAGGATTATCAGATACAGTCTTCCCTCCTCTTGGGGTTAAACAATATGGAACAAAGAGAAAGGCAGTATTCTCGGTGAACCTTTTCTCAGACTGTCAGCCTTAGAAATTGTCAAAGAAACTCTAACTCCCTAGAGATGATCTTTTCACCGTGAATGGCATCTCTTGAGTTTCTTCCAAATCCTCGAACTTTCCTGGATTGATCTATTCTCTGTGAATAGCATGTATTGAACTTCTCGTGGTTTGGGGACCCACAGGCTTCTTAAAAGCATCCCCGCCTCCTCTTGGGCATTGTACAAGGACCCTTCGGCTTCTTAAAAGCTCTCACGCCTTCTCTTGGGCTTCGTACAAGGACCCAGAGACCTCTACAGGTATAGGAACAGAACCTAGTCATCAATTTGCTAGAGCTGTCTTTCTGAGTCAAGTGTCAGACCAATTAATGGGTTGACCTTCATCCCTTAACATACCAGCCTTCTCTTAAAGATCATCCAATTGTTTTCTCAAAACACCAGTAGACTTGGACAGTCTCAATACCCTTTGGATTTCCCATTTCCTTAAAGAACAGGAAATAACCCTGATCCTCTGATCAATCCCAAAGCACAGCCTTAGCTTTAATCAGTCTCTTTATAAGAACTGATTTTCTCTTTTATCCAACATACTGGACCTATCACTAAACTGAAACAGTTTCCAGCAGAAAAAGCCTCCTCTTGGGCATTGTACAATGATTCCCCCCATACTCTCTCGTTGAGTATAAAAGATTCTCTTGTTGAATCACCTCTTTAGCCTCCATCTCGGGCTTCGTACGAGATACAAATCACTCTCTTGTTGAGTATAAAAGACTCTCTTGTTGGGTCAATCCAAACCATTTAGCCTCCATCTCGGGTTTCGTACGAGATACAAAACACTCTCTTGTTGAGTATAAGAGACTCTCTTATTGATTCAATCACCCTTTAGCCTCCGTCTTGGGATTTATACAAGACACACTCTCTTGTTGAGTATAAAAGACCTTCTTATTGAGTCACAAACCTTTTAGCCTCCATCTCGGGCTTTGTACGAGACAGATAAAAATCACTCTCTTGTTGAGTATAAAAGACTCTCTTGTTGAGTCAAACCTCTTTAGCCTCCATCTCGGGCTTCGTACGAGATACATATCACTCTCTTGTTGAGCATAAAAGACTCTCTTGTTGAGTCAAACCTCTTTAGCCTCCATCTCGGGCTTCGTACGAGATACAAATCACTCTCTTGTTGAGTATAAAAGACCCTCTTGTTAGGTCACAAACATTTTTAGCCTCCGTCTTGGGCTTTATACAAGACACACTCTCTTGTTGAGTATAAAAGACTCTCTTGTTGAGTCAAATCCTTTTAGCCTCCATCTCGGGCTTCGTACGAGACACAAAACACTCTTTTGTTGAGTAAACCCCTCTTAGCCTCCTCTTAGGCTTTGTATAAGGAAAACCCCGGTTGAGTCAATCAACCTTTTAGCATCAAACCTGTGCCTTGCTCACAACATACAAACATCAACAACTCCTATTTAGAGATGACAAATTCTCTCTAAAAACCCTTTAGCTTCACAACTTGGGCTTTGAACAAGATACATATACTCCCTTTGGCTTCACGTCTTAGGCTTTGAATAAGACACCAAAACAACCTTTTTCCTCCCATAGAATAGGAGGAACTACGGTCGCTCTGATTTCCCTGTTTCGTCAAACGGGAATACGTAGGCATAAGATTGAAAAAAATCTTAGCGAGCATACTAATCAAAAACCCAAATCCCATATCCTCATACATCAATCGAAAAGCATCAGTCCTAACATCCTACCAATAGTCCAGACATTGTGTTCTCGACAAAATAACCAAAGATTGGGCCCCACATCCACATTTCATCTGTAACCTAACAGACTGCTGTTCAAACTCAGTATGCAAGCAGGGTTAATTGGAGACATCTATTTCCCTTCCTTAGTCAGCTTAATAGGATAAAAAATGAATCGACCTGTAGTACCCCAGGACGATAGTGCTTAAGAACCACGTCCAAAATCGCTCGCTACAGAAAAATGGCGCCCACCATGGGGTTCAAATCTCGTCTTTTCTTACAGTCTTAGGTAGAAACCTTGAGTTCACAAAGTATCACAGAAATGGCGACTCTTCTGGGGAGCCATTGTCTGTTAGGACCATAAGACTAGAGGTCTAGGCTGCTTAAGACAAATATATATACTGCTTTTCCTAAATGATATATGTGTTTATTTTTCTGCTAATGGGAATGTGTGTGATGCCGCATGTGGAAAGATTGAGTATACACCTAAGATAGGTGATGGCAATGCGGGTAATCTTGTGGGGAGTGAATCCCAGTTAAGAGTCCCCGATCGACCATCAAACTCAGTGGAGACTCCCTTTGCAGATACATTGCCTATATGACTTCGGTTGTTGAAAGTCGTGTGCTCGACTGGGTTATCTGAGAAGCTGAGGTTTTTAGCAGACTTAAGGCATTTTGTAGTGCAGAAGCTATCGGAAATAGTTGTCACGCGATTCTACCCTCATCTGAGATCACTCTAGGATACCTCAGCTCGCTGGCGATCCGCTTGCTGTTGTCATCCCAAGAGGGGTCAGTGATTTTGCGGACAGGTACAAAAAATCACCAGTATAAACCTTTGGGGGGGGGGGGGGGGGTAGAGCCTTGACTTCATGACACCGACCCTTTGGCCTCATGTTTTTTCTATGTTTTTGTGTGCTGCATTCATGCATTCATTTAAAAAACATTAAAACAAAAAGAAAAATCTTCTCTTCTAGTCTCTCTTTTTCAAATTAAACTAAGACAATGATTGCAAATGTCAGAGAAAGGAGTTGCGCTAATGGATTTTGGTAGATGGAAAACTCATAAGTACACCTTCAAGGTTCCAAAGTTAGAGGATTTGAGAGGTTTGGCAAGAATGATCACCAACCACGAGGCTTTCAGAGCCAAGTATGGAGGACTGTTGTCTCTATTAAGGGTTCATGTAATCGAAGGAATCCTGTCCACACTAATCCAGTTCTACGATCTGGTCTATCACTGTTTCACATTCCCGGATTATCAGCTAGCACCAACACTGGAGAAGTACTCTCACTTGACTGATCTGCATATCACTGATCAAGCTCCCTTTTCTGGACTGGAAGAAATTCCAAAGGATCAGACCATTGTAAGAGCAATTTATTTGGACGAGTCAGAAGTCAGGACTCACATGACCACCAAGGGTGGCATCCAAGGTTTTCCAGCCCAATTCTTGGCAAAGAAAGCTCTATACTTTGCTAGTGTAGGGAACGTGGCCGCTTTCGAGAGCATCTTTGTTTTGCTCACCTACGGGTTATTTATGTTTCCCAACATTGATAACTTCGTAGATATCAACGCCATTAAGATTTTCCTAATTGGAAACCCTGTACCAACCTTACTCGCAGATGCGTATCATTCGGTACACTTAAGGAATTTATACAGCGGAGGAATGATCACGTGTTGTGTACCCCTACTGTACAAATGGTTCACTTCCCATTTGCCCAAGTCTGCTGCATTTTGGGATCAAAAGAATACTTTACGTTGGTCGCAGAGAATCATGTCTCTTACCAACTCTGACATCGATTGGTATAATCGAATCTACGACGGGATCAGAATCATTGATCATTGTGGAAATTTCCAAAATGTACCCCTTATAGAAACTAAGGGAGGAATCAATTATCACCCGATTTTAGTTCTTCGTCAATTTGGATACCCGATGAGGCATGTTCCGCGTAATGATCATCTGAAAGGTATTTTCTTCAAGGAGGGAGAAAATGACAGAGCACTAAAGACAGAAATAGTGCACGCTTGGAAACATGTTCATAAGAAAGGACGGGAGTGTCTAGGAAAACCGGACTGTGTCTCGGTGGAGCCTTATCTCCACTGGGTACAAACTAGAGCTCTCAAGCTGAGGATTCCTTATCCTCGTCAGAAAGTTCTTCCATTAAGGGACCATTCCCTTTATTTTATGTCTGAGACGGAAAAGGTTCAGGTTACTCTCAGCAAGGTTCAACAGGAGAAGAGGTCTTGGAGGAACAAGTACTGAAGGTGTGAAAAACGCAAGAAAGGGGGTTTGAATTGGTTTTTCAAAATAATCGTTTCTTTTGAACAACTTTCTTGTTAAAATTTTTACCCCTTTTTAAAGAACAACAACTTAGTTAACCAAAGAGATATAAACGCGTTATGTTTATACTAGTTCACTTGAGAATCTCTCAAGTTAATCTAGTCCACCCGCCAAGGTGATTTTGCCTCTCTCAACGAGGTCTTAATCCACTATTCAACAAAACAGTACACTGCACGAGCTACACAGCTGGTGACTAACAACAACCTCTGGAACTCACACGTTCTAGACTTCTCAAGTAATCCAACCACACAGGTCTTACTCAAGGCACAACCTCTAAGACACACGTCCTAGACTTCTCAAGAGATCTAATTACTAAGACTCTCTTAAGGAATACAACTTTTAAGTTCAAACACAATGAGTTTACAGAGAATTGCTTCTTATCAAGCTGATAACGTAAACAAGCTTTTAGACCAGAAATGACTTAAGAAAGAATAGAGTTAGAAAGTATTGTCGTTGTTCGCATGTGTGTTTTTCTTCAAGTCTTTGAGCTTCCTTTTATAGCCGAGTGAAAAGAGCCGCTGAAATGAAATCATGATAGCTAAGTAGGCTTACGGCTAAAAGCGTGAGGACAGGTACAAAATCTTCTGCATGCAGCGCGTCCTGTCTGTGTCAGTTGTCTTGTTTGTATTTTGCACAGTCTTCGAGAAATTTAACATTGTAAAGTGGTACAGCTGTACCGTGGGCAGGTTTTCTGGGCTTCTCAACTTCAGAGGCTTTTTGTGAGCGTGAGTAGGAAGGGAAAACATTGTATGGTTCTTGAGATTATCAAGTCTTCGAATCATCAGCTATGCGCTTCCAGAATCTTCAGAACTTGTCTTTTGAACCTTGTTCTCTAAATCCACTTTCTTCATATCCAGAGGCTTTTGATGTTAATTTGATGAAGCATGAGTGGAGTATTTATAGCAGAATATCTGATGCTTAAAGTCTTCCGTTGATTGAATAAGTCCATTAGGAATCAGTCTTCAGAATTTCAGCACTTGGTCTTTAAGAGCGTTATCCTTTTCTGCTTTAAGTCTTCTGAATCTTCAGAGCCTGTCTTCAGAGTCTTCAGAACTTCTTGTTTAAAAATCGTGAGGCTTCAGCATTTGGACTTTGTTCCATCAGAACCCTTGTCTCTTGATCTTCAGAATTCATTCTCTTTTTCCTTTCGTATCAGAGTTATGTGAATCTTGTCTTATCTCCGAATTGAGTTCAGTTCTTCGAAGCATCTTTCATTAAGCATTGCGCCAATTCACGAAAACAGAACCTGTTTGCTAGGTTCTCACAAATAACAACATTAGTTGCACAAAATTGTTCATACAAATATTCATCTGTTATCATCAAAACTTAGAGATAATATTGCAGAACCAAATCTTGTTCTCACAATCTCCCCCTTTTTGATGATGACAAAACTGTATAATTTGATGACACAATTTTGATATATATAACACAGGGAAAATGAAAAGGTTTTTAGGATAGCTTATCCTTTTTATGAAGTGCTCCCCCTGAGTATTAGACTAAGGTTCTTGCTAGGGCTCCCCCTGACTTCATTAACCTTTTGAGTCTTTCTTCATCATCAGAGTTCTGAGTTATCTGCATGAAAAAAATACAAAAAAAAACAATCTAATAGAGATGACAGATTTATCTGTTAGCATGTAAGCAGCATTATTTTTCAGAGAATGACTATAGGATCAAAATTATCACATTCATACTTTCTCCCCCTTTTTGTCATAAATCAAAAAGATTAAAACAGGGATGTCCAAGGGTGAAAAACACAGAACTAAAGCCTAAAAGAAAAACAGAGGTTTATTTGCTGTCAGAGGACAGTTTGTCCCAGATTTTCTTCATCATGATCTGAAGATTTTCATTGACCGTATCTTGCTTGTCAAACCTTTCTCTGAAGTTCTTCTGTTCAGTTCTGATTTCATCAACGGCGTCTCCCAGACGCTTGATAACAGGATCAGAGGTGGAAGCAATCATAGCACTTTCTTTAGCTCTTTCAGCCTCTGCAGCTTCTTGTGCCTTCTAGCGGCTTGCTCTTCTGATTCTTTAGCAGCCTTTTCTTCAGCTTGTTTCTGCTTAGCAGCTAAGAACTTGAGTACTCTGACTCTTGCTTTAGCTTCTGCTCTCTCCTTAGCTTTTGCTAGTTCAGTAGTTATGGTTTTGTTTGAGAAACTTACAATTCTTGTAAGTTCCATGTCCACCCATTTTTGAAAACTTTGACAGGCACTCTTTAGTTCCATGAGCTTCGTGGTTGTACAAAGTTCCGCTTTTAGCTTGGCAAGCTTATCCAGTGCTTTGTCATGAAACTGACTTATGCATTCTTCAAGGGATAATGGAGGTGGTGCATTATAGATGACCAAAGCGAGATTAGATTCGACAGAGTTGGTTTCTGGTGGTGTTTGCTGAGATGAATCATTCTCAGTAGCAGTAGGTTCAGGTGAGGATGATTCTTGAGTGTCCAGATCTATATGAATTTCAGGAGAAGGAGAATCAGAAGGCTGAGTTGAAGATTCAGTTATGATTTTCTGATGAGAAGCATAGGCCATTGGTGAGATAGGTATATCAGGTATGATACATGGTATGGTTTTTGATGGAGAGAAAATTTGTAAGGCTGCGAAAATAGGCGTTGGTGATGGTAGGTTAGATGGTTTGACATTCACTGATGTACCATAATTGGATTTTAGTGCATGAGATAAGTTGGCAATCTTGGAGACTTTTGATCTTTTACTCTTCTTCTTTTTCTGAGATTCAGAGATAGTAGTTTGTTTTCCTTTCCTTTTGAGAGACTCTATAAGAGTTGGCTCAGAAGTAGAATCGTCAGTTTGCTCAGTTTTCTCCTTTCTTCTTCATTCTTGACTTCACATACATCATAACCTCGTGCCTTCATTGCATCTGCATATGCATCTATCTCTTCAAAATGGTAGCTTCTATGATAGATGGGATAACCTGGCACAGTAACTCTTCGTTTACTTAAATATTCAGAAACAATGAAAGGTTTTACTTTTACTTCATTGATTAATCTCATGTGTTTAAGAGTTGTGACGTTGACTGTTTCTCCAAGGGTTGCTGTCAGATCTTCTGTGTATTTGACTTCTGTGACTAGAGTGTCCACAATATCGCTTTCATAGAAAATATCTGAGAGCATTCTACCAAAAGGAATGTATTTTGGTATATCAATTTTATGTCCACCAGTTGATCTGGTTTTCTTCACCACATCTCTCAAGTAGTAGAACAGAATAGAAGGTAAGCACATCTTCTCTTTGGTGACCAGATAATAAATCATGTATTTCTGATTAGCATTGAGGTAGTCTGCAGCATATGATGAAGGTCTTGGGTTAATGCAGCCAAGGATGATCTTCTGCCAGATTTTCAAATGAGCATGCAGATCCTCTCTCTTATACTCCTTCTTGTTCGGTTGATAGTTGGTATAGATGATTGGGTTGATCTTCTTTTTCATAAATAAAGATTTACTGTTCTTCCCATAGACTCTCTTGTTCTTCAAAAAATCCAGGTTGTAAAGATTGGCAATGGATTTTTCGGTGATGACGATCTTTCTTCCTAGGACATAAGAGACAATATGAATCTTGTCGCAGATAGCTTGTCTCCAAAAGTATTTTACAAGTGCTTCAAAGACTGGTCCTTTGAGCCTGTCAAAGAAATTAGTCCATCCTTGAGCTTCTACTTCTTCGATTAGATTGAATCCATTTTCCGCAAGATTCGCGAAGTCCACATGCAGTTCCTTTAGTACCGTTAGATTCACAAGGGTGCAAGTGTCAGAAGCTTCTCTTTGGGTAATATGTTCTTTATTTATCGAAGATGAAGTGATCACTTGAGCTGTTGAAGTTATTGTTGATGATGATTCGGCTAAGGAACCTGACAATCTTTTTGCTGAAGCTTCTAACTCTTGTGAAAACTTGATGGTTTCCTTTTGTATTGGGTCATCATTTTGAGTGATTTAGAGAGAAATATTTAGGGTTTTAAGGTTTAGGGTTTCTGAGCGTTTTGGTGAGGTTGTATGAGTGGTATATATGTATAATGTGATTTGAAAAGTTGAAAACTACTGAAGAAGAAAATTGAACGTATTTATGAGTTATTTCCAAGAAAAATTTATCCTCATCATTATACTAGAGATTAGGTGTAAAGCTTCTGGGTTACGAGTATTGATCATTTTCTGACAGGATCTGGTAATTGTAAGATTTCGGGTGAGAGTGGAGAACAAAGAAGTTCTAGAGAACTTAAAGGATTTGACAATTTTTAGGGGAAATTAATAAATGTAATAAAGTTGTGAGTCAATCTCGAGAAAAATGCTGTCGTTTGATTTGAACAGTTAAAGTGACTTAATTTTATTTAAATCATGTGCAAAAAATAATTTTCTGAAAATATGACATGTCACAAAATTATCAGAACTTGAAAAGTGTTAAGGAATTGGTTCTGATGAAAAAATACTTTTCTCTGACTAAGCACATGAGGTTCTGAAAATGTTTTTATTCTGAAAAGTACTTCATATTCAGGTGTTTTAAAATGATTAGAAATCTATCTTCAGCTAAGGGTTTTATGAAAATGTCAGCCCACTGATGGTCTGTATCAATGAATTTTAAGCATAGAGTTCCCTTCTGAACATAGTCCCTAATAAAGTGATGTTTTATTTCAATGTGTTTAGCCCTATAACGCAAAATTGGATTTTTAATTAAGCAGATATCAGCAGTATTATCACAGAAGATATGAATGTTACTCTCATATATCTGATAGTCTTCCAGCTGATTTTTCATCCATAGCATTTGAGTACTGCATAGGGAACCCGATATGTATTCTGCTTCAACTGTTGAGAGAGAAATTTTAGATTGTCTCTTGCTTGACCATGAGATTAGATTGCTTCCTAAGAACTGACAGTTCGCCGATGTGCTCATTCTTTCTAATCTATCTCCGACAAAGTCTGCATCGCAGTAACCAGAAAGAGTATACTCTGATGTTTTCTTATACATCAGGCCAAGGTTAGTTGTTCCTTTCAGATACCTTAGAATTCGCTTGACAGCGGTTAAATTTGATTCTCTTGGATCTGATTGGAATCTAGCACATAGATGTACACTGAATAATATATCAGGTCTAGAAGCAGTTAGATATAAGAGAAAACCTATCATACCACGATAGAGTTTTTGACAAACCTTAACTCCTGTTTCTTCTTTTCCCATGACACAAGTTGGATGCATTGGTGTTTTAGCAATGTTACAATCCGTCATATTGAATTTCTTCAGGAGTTCATTTGTGTACTTGGTTTGATGGATGTAAGTGGCCTCTGATCTTTGATAAATCTCAATTCCAAGGAAGAACTTCAGTTCTCCCATGAGACTCATTTCAAATTCGGCCTGCATTAACTTTGAAAATTCTTGACATAGAGAGGAGTTAGAAGAACCAAAAATAATGTCATCAACATAGATTTGAACAATGAGAATTTCATTCTTGTTAGTTCCTGGATTGGCTGGAATTTTGGTAAAACAAAGGTTGTTCAATGTTGAGGTCATGGTGTTGATGTTGTAACATTGAAGTCTTAACACTGGGCTGTGTTAAGTAGTTAAATGCTGAAGTTGGATGTCTGATGTCACACAGGTGATGTTGTAACATCAGACTTGCAAAATTAATAACAGCAAGATATGTTATTAGGGCACGCGTGTTAGCTGGAATTGTGGAGAGTGGTTGACTCATTGGATGAGAATATCTTGGGATAGATATTTTCTGTTACATGGGAGATTTGATTGCAGGTCTGTTGGAGAATTAAAAGGTTGAAGATTTAAAAAGATTTTGGGGATAAAATCTTTTTTGAAGATTCAGTTTTAATTAACAAATCTGATCAAATATTGTGACAAGTCCAAGCCCAATTCAGGAGCTATATAAAGCGCACAAGACCAAAGGGAAAAAGCGACAAAAAACATTCAGAAGATCAAGAGCAGAAGGCTTAGTGTCTAGAGATTGTTTAATGTGCTTGTATTTACACTATTCTAGGGTTTGAATAGGTGTTGAGTTTCTGTCCTCTCTAGAAGCTGTGAATCAATAGAGAGTGTGTAATTTGATCGAAGCTGTGAAGTAAGATCAAGGGTACTCAAAGTGGTTTCTTTGAGTGTTTGTAAGGGATTGAGTGGTGTTCTCATACCTAAGTGGTTTCTTAGGTAGTAAGTCATTAGTAGAGTATAAGTTTAGGAGATTGTCAACGGGTTGTTGAGTCTGTAAATTATATCTACAAGTAGTGAATTCCATCCATGGCTTGGTAGCCCCCAGAGTAGGTTGGTTGTAACCGAACTGGGTCAACAATTCTTGGTGTTATTTTATTGTTATTGATGTCCATTGTGCAGAGTGTGTTATTGTGACATCACACCTTAACATCACACGTCTGATACCAAAATTTCAATTGGTATCAGAGCAGGCATCCTGTCTGTTTCTGGGTGAGATCTAGGGAAGTTACTTTCTGGTGTAAAGATGGACAAAGAAGTTGGAGGATTCGTCAACAGACCCCCTATTTTGGATGGATCCAATTATGACTATTGGAAGCCAAGGATGACTACTTTCTTAAAATCCTTGGACAGCAGGGCTTGGAAGGCTGTTATTAAAGAGTGGAAAGCACCTGTTGTGTGTGAAAAAGATGATGCTGGCAAAGACAAAGAAGGCACCTCAAAGCCTAAGCCTGAAGAAGAATGGACCAAGGAGGAAGATGAGCTCGCCCTTGGAAATTCCAAAGCTCTAAATGCCATCTTCAATGGAGTGGATAAGAATATCTTCAGGTTAATCAATACCTGTGAAGTTGCTAAAGAAGCGTGGGATATCTTGCAGGCTACTCATGAAGGAACATCTAGAGTCAAGATGTCACGACTTCAGATTTTAACATCAAAATTTGAAAGCCTGAAGATGAAGGATGATGAAACCATTCATGACTTCCACATGAATGTTCTGGAACTGGCTAATGCATCTAGTGCTCTTGGTGAGAAGATGTCAGAGGAAAAGCTCGTAAGGAAGATCCTTAGGTCCTTACCTAAGAGGTACAAGATGAAAGTGACTACCATTGAAGAAGCTCAAGACATCAGCAAGATGAGAGTAGATGAGCTCATTGGATCTCTTCAAACTTTTGAACTTGGTTTAAATGAAGAAGAACCAGAAAAGAAACCCAAGGGTATTGCTTTGGTCTCCTCTCCTGCAGAAGATAAGGTAGTCAAAGATTCTAAGGAAGAATTGTCACAAGCCATTGCAATGTTGGGAAGGCAGTTCAACAAAGTGTTAAAAAGATGGAACAATAACTACAAGCCTAGTGTCAAGAACAGTTCCTCTGACACCACCAATCCAAAAGAGAAAGATGAAGAGAAGACTACTCAGGATAGAGGTGTTCAGTGCTTTAAATGTGAAGGGTATGGACATGTCAAGAAAGAATGTCCCACATTCTTGAAGAAGCAGAAGAAGGGCATGTCAGTTTCCTGGTCTGAATCTGATAGTGAAAGTGATGGTGAGTCAGCAAAGTATGCTATAGCCTTAACAGGAACTATTGTGTCTGATGATGGTAGTGATGAAGAAATAACTTATGAGGAGCTAGCTTCTACTTATCGAGAGCTGTGTTTGAAAAGTGCTGAGATTTGTCAAGAAAACAAGTATCATAAGCAACAGATTGCTCAGCTTGAAAATGAAAAAGCTGATCGGGAAAACGAAGTTGTGCTAGTTAAGTCCCAACTGGATCAGATGACTAAATTCATTAGGATGATGAACAGTGGTACTGCTGATCTTGATAAAATTCTTCAGATAGAGAAATCTGCTGGAGATAAATCAGGCATAGGATATGTGGCTAGCACTTCAGGAACAAAAAGGGAGATGTCTCAACCGTTGTCTCAACATCAACCTACGAAACAGGGCCCTTCCCCAAAGAAGGTTGTTCAGCCCCAAAATGCTGAGAAGAAGAATGGCCCTCATCAGAGGAAGATACAGCCCCAAGGAGCTAGTCAGTATATGCCTCCCCAATATCACCAGAATATACAAGTTGTCAAGTTCAAGCAGAACATGTCTCAGCAGAGGTATCAACATCAGGAAAAATGGTATGGTTATGCGTACAACAATGCTGTGACTTATGGAAGAAGGAAACCTCATCACCATAGAAGACAGCCTAAGAGACAGCATCATCAATACAGCAGAAGACAATTCAACTATGGAATAAGGAGACAACAGTATGGGTGGCAGCCACAAAATTATCAAAGTGGGAGAATATTTAACCACTTTAGAAACAGCAGAGTCAGATGCTTCTATTGTGGCAGGATTGGTCATATGCAGTCCTCGTGCTTCAAGCTTCACGGATATCCTAATTCTACTCATCAACCCAAATAGCAAGAGGTTAGGCCTAAGGTGATGAAGAAATGGATACCTAAAGTTACCAGCTTGATAGCTCACACGTCCTTGAGGGTTTCTACCAAAGATGACTGGTATTTTGACAGTGGGTGTTCAAGACACATGACTGGAGTAAAGAATCTGCTTGTTGATGTGAAACCTCAGTCTTCTGGCTATGTTACATTTGGTGATGGGATCAAAGAAGAGATAAAGGGAATTGGAAGACTAAACTGTGACAGTACTCCCAAGCTGGAGAATGTTCTTCTTGTTAAAGGACTTGCAGCTAATTTGATTAGTATTAGTCAACTTTGCGATCAAGGATTCAAAGTAGACTTCACAAAGTCGGAATGTAATGTGAAAGATGACAAAGGAGAAGTCATTATGAAGGGAGCCAGATCTAAGGACAACTGTTATCTTTGGGTGCCGCAAAATTCAAATTCCTCCACGTGTGTGCTTGCTAAAGAAGATGATGTCAAAATCTGGCACCAGAAGCTGGGACATCTTCACCTAAAGGGAATGAAGAGAATTATCTCCTCAGAAGCAGTCAGAGGGATTCCCAAACATAGTATTGAGGAAGGAAAGGTGTGTGGAGATTGTAAAAAAGGAAAGCAGACAAAGATGTCTCATCCGAAGCTTCAACATGACACCACCTCCAAAGTATTGGAACTCCTTCATATGGATTTGATGGGACCTATGCAGGTTGAAAGTCTGGGAGGAAAGAAATATGCTTATGTAGTTGTGGATGACTACTCAAGATACACCTGGGTGAATTTCATCAAAGACAAATCTGAGGTGTTTGATGTCTTTGAAGAGCTCTATCATAAACTCCAAAGAGAAAAGGAGAGTAAGGTCATCAGAATTAGAAGTGATCATGGAAGAGAGTTTGAAAATAGTAAGTTTGAAGAATTTTGCTCGTCTGAAGGTATAAGTCATGAGTTTTCATCTCCTATCACCCCTCAGCAAAATGGAGTTGTTGAGAGGAAGAACAGAACTATAGAAGATTCGGCTAGAGCAATGATTCATGCCAAGAAACTACCTTATCACTTCTGGGCTGAAGCCATGAACACTGCCTGCTACATTCACAACAGAGTCACCCTGAGAAGAGGCACTTCATCCACTCTATATGAACTATGGAAGGGAAGAAAACCTAATGTTAAGTACTTCCATGTGTTTGGTAGTAAATGTTACATTCTGGCAGATAGAGAGCAGAGAAGGAAATTAGATTCCAAAAGTGATGAAGGGATATTTTTGGGGTACTCCATCAATAGCAGAGCTTATCGGGTCTTCAACTCTAGGACCAAAGTAATGATGGAGTAAATCAATGTTGTGATTGATGATGAAGAAAAGCATGAAGTTGAGGATGTCATAGAAGATGTTGGAACATTAACTGATGAGGTAGCTGTTGAAGTTGAAGAAAGAAATCCATCCCCAAGTACTGCTGACACTGAGCCTGAGCAACCTCAGAAGGATCCTTCTATCAGGATTCAGAAGGATCATCCTAAGGAGTTGATCATAGGTGATCCAAATTCTGGAGTAAGAACTAGGTCCAGTGAAATCATAGCTAGCTCGTGCTTCGTATCCAAAATTGAGCCAAAAAATGTCAAGGAAGCTCTGACAGATGAATTTTGGATAAATGCTATGCAAGAAGAACTGGAGCAGTTCAAGAGAAATGAAGTCTGGGATCTTGTGCCAAGACCAGAAGGGGTGAATGTTATTGGAACAAAGTGGATCTACAAAAACAAGTCAGACGAGCTTGGAGTGGTTACAAGAAACAAAGCGAGACTTGTTGCTCAAGGTTATACTCAAGTGGAGGGAATCGACTTTGGTGAGACGTTTGCTCCAGTGGCGAGACTAGAATCCATCAGACTAATTTTGGGTATGGCTTGTAACCTAAGATTTAAGCTGTTCCAAATGGATGTGAAGAGTGCCTTTCTAAATGGCTATCTGAATGAAGAAGTCTATGTAGATCAACCTAAAGGATTCACTGATCCAAACTTCCCCAATCATGTGTTCAAACTGAGGAAGGCTCTGTATGGCTTAAAACAAGCTCCAAGGGCCTGGTATGAGCGGTTGACAGAATTCTTAGTAGCAAATGGGTATAGAAAATGAGGCATTGACAAAACCTTGTTTGTCAAGGAAGAAGGAGGAAAATTAATGGTAGCCCAAATTTATGTGGATGACATTGTATTTGGGGGGATGTCAGATGCTATGGTAAAACAGTTTGTCCAACAAATGCAATCAGAATTTGAAATGAGTTTGGTTGGAGAACTTAACTACTTCCTTGGGTTGTTAGTCAGACAAATGGAGGATTCTATCTTTATTTCTCAAAGAAAATATGCTAAGAGCATAGTAAAGAAGTTTGGCCTAGATAAAGCCAATCACAAAAGGACACTTGCTCCCTCCCATTTGAAGCTATCCAAGGATGAGAATGGAGTGAGTGTGGATCACAGCTTGTACAGAAGTATGATTGGGAGTTTACTATATCTCACAGCAAGCAGACCTGATATTTCCTTTGCTGTTGGAGTGTGTGCTAGATATCAGTCTGATCCTAAGGTAAGTCACTTGAATCAGGTGAAGAGGATTCTGAAATATGTAAATGGCACAAGTGACTATGGAATGTTATATAGCCGTGATTCTGGGACAGTTTTAAAAGGATACTGTGATGCTGATTGGGCTGGAAGTGCAGATGATAGAAAAAGCACTTCAGGAGGGTGTTTCTTTCTAGGGAACAATCTGATTTCCTAGTTCAGCAAGAAGCAGAATTGTGTATCTCTCTCAACTGCTGAAGCGGAGTATATAGCAGCAGGAAGTAGTTGCTCTCAGCTGGTATGGATGAAGCAGATGTTGAGTGAATATAATGTTAAACAAGATGTTATGACTTTGTACTGCGATAATCTGAGTGCAATTAATATATCTAAAAATCCTATACAGCACAGTAGGACAAAGCACATAGACATAAGGCATCATTTCATAAGGGATCTGGTAGAAGAAAAAGTTGTTACCTTGGAACATGTAGCCACAGAGAACCAGCTGGCTGACATATTCACTAAAGCCTTGGATGCAAACCAATTTGAAAGGTTAAGAAGCAAATTGGGAATCTGCATTTATGAAGACTGAATCTGCTATAGGGGTTGTGGGCAGTTGGGGTGATTCTGAAAATGTGTAGTCAACTGGCAGGTGAATTTTGCCTAATTGTGGCTAAAAAGGGGGAGATTAACATAGCCAAGATAGTCAAGAGGATTATTGCCATATGCTGCTGATGTGATGCAGAGATTAAGGGGGAGATAGATTGATGCTGCTAAAAGGTGTTTAGTTGAAAAGTGGTAATGCAGTTTTTGAGGGGGAGTTTTGAAGATATCATGACATTTGAAGAGTGCAGCCAAGCAGACATCTAGGGGGAGTAAATTGCTGCACATTATGAGCTACTGAACAGCTGTGATGCTGGTTCATGTTTTCAAGGGGGAGCACCAATTGGCTGTTGTCAATAATGAAGATGGTGCTGCAGCAGATCTAGTGATGAAGATTATGCAAAGTGTTAAACTGCTGCTAATGAGTTTCAAATTTCTGAAGATTATTCCGCTGCTGAAATCTCTGAAGGTGCAGAGTGCAGAAGTTGTTTGCCGAGGTTGTTTTAGCCAAAATTAGCCAAAGGGGGAGATTGTTAGTTCCTGGATTGGCTGGAATTTTGGTAAAACAAAGGTTGTTCAATGTTGAGGTCACGGTGTTGATGTTGTAACATTGAAGTCTTAACACTGGGCTGTGTTAAGTAGTTAAATGCTGAAGTTGGATGTCTGATGTCACACAGGTGATGTTGTAACATCAGACCTGCAGAATTAATAACAGCAGGATATGTTATTAGGGCACGCGTGTTAGCTGGAATTGTGGAGAGTGGTTAACTCATTGGATGAGAATATCTTGGGATAGATATTTTCTGTTACATGGGAGATTTGATTGCAGGTCTGTTGGAGAATTAAAAGGTTGAAGATTTAAAAAGATTTTGGGGATAAAATCTGTTTTGAAGATTCAGTTTTAATAAACAAATCTGATCAAATATTGTGACAAGTCCAAGCCCAATTCAGGAGCTATATAAAGCGCACAAGACCAAAGGGAAAAAGCGACAGAAAACATTCAGAAGATCAAGAGCAGAAGGCTTAGTGTCTAGAGTTTGTTTAATGTGCTTGTATTTACACTATTCTAGGGTTTGAATAGGTGTTGAGTTTCTCTCCTCTCTAGAAGCTGTGAAGCAATAGAGAGTGTGTAATTTGATCGAAGCTGTGAAGTAAGATCAAGGGTACTCAAAGTGGTTTCTTTGAGTGTTTGTAAGGGATTGAGTGGTGTTCTCATACCTAAGTGGTTTCTTAGGTAGGAAGTCATTAGTAGAGTATAAGTTTAGGAGATTGTCAACGGGTTGTTGAGTCTGTAAATTATATCTACAAGTAGTGAATTCCATCCCTGGCTTGGTAGCCCCCATAGTAGGTTGGTTGTAACCAAACTGGGTCAACAATTCTTGGTGTTATTTTATTGTTATTGCTGTCCATTGTGCAGAGTGTGTTGTTGTGACATCACACCTTAACATCACACGTCTGATACCAGAATTTCAATTCTTATATGTCTTGCAGAAAAGAGTTGTGTCAACCTTTCCTCTGGTGAAATTGTTTTCTAATAAAAATTTGCTCAATCTATCATACCAAGCTCTGGGAGCTTGCTTTAAACCATAGAATGATTTTTTAAGTTTGAAAACAAAGTCTGATTTTTCTGAATTTTCAAACCCAGGAGGTTGTTTGACATAAATTTCTTCTGATATATAGCCATTTAAGAATGCATTCTTAACATCCATTTGATATAGAGTGATTTCATGATTTACTGAAAAGGATATTAGTAAACATATTGCTTCAAGTCTTGCAACTGGAGCAAATGTTTCGTTGTAGTCAATTCATTCTTGTTGACTGTATCCTTGAGAAACGAGTTATGCTTTGTTTCTGACAACTTCCCCCTTTTCATTCAGCTTGTTCCTAAATACCCACTTAGTTCCTATTACATGAACATCCTTAGGTTTAGGAACTAGATCCCAAACATCATTTTTGGAGAACTGGTTTAGTTCTTCTTCCATAGCCAGAACCCAGTCTTTGTCCATGAGAGCTTCTTCAATTGTAGCTGGTTCTATCAACGATACTACTCCTACAAGTGTTTCTTCTGATGGTCTAAAGGTTGATCTGGTTCTGATAGGAGCATCTTTGTTACCCAGAATTAGTTCCTCAGGATGGGATGTGGACAGCCTTCTTCTTCGTTGAGATGGGGTATTTGGAGTTACTTCAGTGGTTTCTGGTGTAGGGTCTTGCTGTTCTTTGACTTCCTCTACCTCTTCCTTAGATTCAGAGAATCTGATTTCTAAATCTGCAAGTTTCTCAACTAGCTCTGACATTTCTGAGTCAGGCTTGTCATTGAATCTAACATGAATGGATTCCTCCACAATTCTTGATTCTGTGTTGTAAACTCTGTAGCCTTTCAAGCGTTCAGAGTATCCCAACAACAGACACTTCTGTGCTTTGGAATCAAACTTGCTAAGATCCTCTTTAGTGTTAAGCATAAAACAGACACATCCAAATGGATGAAAGTAAGAAATGTTGGGTAATTTATTCTTCCACAATTCATATGGAGTTTTATTCAATATAGGTCTTATAGAGATTCTATTTTGAATATAGCATGCTGTGTTGATTGCTTCTGCCCAGAAATGTTTAGCTATGTCAGTTTCTTGTATCATGGTGCGAGCCATTTCTTGCAAAGTTTGATTCTTTCTTTCTAAAACTCCGTTTTGTTGTGGAGTTCTAGGGCAAGAAAAATCGTGAGATATTCCATGTGAATCAAAAAGTTCTTCAAAGTTTTTATTTTCAAATTCTCCACCATGATCACTTCTGACTCTGACTATTTTACAATTTTTCTCATTTTGTACTTGGGTGCAGAAGGAAGCAAACACAGAATGTGATTCATCCTTGTGCTTTAAGAATTTTACCCATGTCCATCTGCTGTAGTCATCAACGATGACTAGTCCATATTTCTTACCATTGAGAGAGGTTGTTTTTACAGGGCCAAACAGATCAATGTGAAGAAGTTCCAACGGTCTAGAGGTAGAAACAACATTTTTAGTTTTGAAAGAGGTTTTTGAAAACTTTCTTTTCTGACATGCTTCACAAAGAGCATCTGACGAGTATTTCAGATTTGGCAAGCCTCTAACAAGACCAAGCTTGTTAAGCTGAGAGATTCTTCTCAGACTGACATGGCCAAGACGTCTGTGCCAGACCCATTGCTCTTCGTTTACAGAAATAAGACATTTTACATTTTGATGTTTTAAATCAGATAACTTAATTTTGTAAGTGTTGTTTTTCCTCTTTCCGTTGAATAGGACAGATTCATCCTTCTGACTTACAGCTTTACAAGATGTTTGATTAAAAATGAGATCATAACCACTGTCGCTAAGTTGACTTATTGACAACAGATTATGCATTAGACCTTCTACTAACAGAACATTTTTAATGGAAGGAAGCTTACCATTTCCAACAGTTCCGGAGCCAATGATTCTTCCTTTCTGATTTCCTCTGAAACCGACAACGCCTCCAGGTTTAAGTTTCAGATCTTGGAACATAAGCCTTTCTCCCATCATGTGTCGCGAGGACCCACTGTCCAAGTACCATGACTGGTGTTTCAATGGAGCTATTAAGGATATCTGCAACATAAATTATCTTGTTTTTAGGTACCCATTTTGTGGGTCCTTTCACATTAGTTCTTCTAAAGGTTCTGATCCCTTTAGATTTCCGTACGTTAGTGGAACGGTGTGGAGTTTGTGCATAGTGTTCGTGTTTAGGATATTTCCTTAGTGTGTGTGTTTGTGTAATCCCAGTGTTTGAGCCTTTTAGTTCTGAATGCTCAAGGCCAGTATCAGCGGGAATAAACTGTTTGAATAGAGGTATTATTTTGATGTTTCTGGTTTCATCATACGGTTGAGATGGTCCTGAATATCCTAGACCTCTACTGCCATTTCTACTGACTCCATAGATTAGTGAAGCCATTTTGCTTCTATCTACGATTTTGGCAAGAAAATTTTTAAATGCATTATCATATTTGTCTTCTTTACTAGTGTTAGTTGAGTTTGAAACAATTTCTTCTTCTAACTTAGATACTTTACATTTCAGGACAGTGTTTGAATTTTCTAAGACAAATATTTTCTCATTTTGTTCAGAAATGGTTTTCTTGTTTTTAGTAAGATCATCTGAAGAAACTATAAACCTCTTTTTCATGATTTTGAATTTGCTTTGAAGGTTTTGATATCTTTTTATAAGTCCAGTTAATCCTAATTCAAGTTCAGATAAGGAAGAAAGTACCTTTCTTTCATCGTCGGAGTCTGATAGTTCTTCCTCTGATGAGTCACTTCTGGTTTTTGCCATGAAAGCCATGTTGACCTGACCTTCATCAGCGTCATCTTCAGATTCTGAATCATCCCAGGTTGCCATGAGACCCTTTTTGGTTTTCCTAGGTCTTTCTTCTTTCTTGGCCTTTGGGAAGTCATATTTGAGATGTCCGGGTTCTTTGCATTCAAAGCACGTAACATCTTTTCCATAGTTTCTTCTTTGACCAGATGTAGATTCGAATCTTCTCCTTGGTCCTTTGAACTTGTTCCTTCTGTATTTCCAAAGTTGACTAATCTTTCTTGATATGAGTGATATATCATCTTCTTCTGAATCTTCTTCAGATTCTTCCATTTCTTCTTCTGCCTGATACGCCTTCTTCTTTTCTGGCTTTTCCTTTAGTGCAATGGATTTGTTTTTCTTCTGAGGTTCATCTCCTTGAAGCTCTATTTCATGACTTCTTAAAGAACTGATAAGTTCTTCAAGACTGATACTATTCAAATCCTTTGCAAGTTTCAAGGCAGTCACCATTGGTCTCCATTTTGCTGGAAGACTTTTGATGATTTTCTTGACATGATCAGCAGTAGAATAGCCTTTGTTCAGAACTCTGAGTCTGGCAACAAGCATTTGAAACCTTGAGAACATGGTTTCAACTGACTCATCTTCTTCCATTTTGAAGACTTCGTATTTCTGGATTAGCGCAAGAGCCTTCGTCTCCTTGACTTGAGCATTTCCTTCGTGAGTCATACGAAGAGAGTCAAAGATGGATTTTGTAGTTTCTTTATTTGTGAGTTTCTCATACTCGGTATAAGAAATTGCGTTCAACAGAATGGTTCTTGCTTTGTGATGATTTTTGTAAGTTTTCTTCTGAGCAGCTGTAAACTCACTTCTTTCAATCTTTTTACCTACAGAATCTACAGGATGACTATAGCCATCAAGTACTAGATCCCATAGATCTAGATCAAATGATAAGAAATAACTTTCAATTCTATCTTTCCAATAATCAAACTTTTCGCCATCAAAGATAGGAGGTTTTGCAGTGTAAGATTCTCTTTCAATAATATTTGTTTCAGAAGTTGTTGGTGGTGGTGTAGTCATTGTTTTTCACACTTGGATCGATACTGAACACTGTTAACTGCTTGATAAAAATTCAATCTTTTTATCACCTCAGAACCGGAGCTCTGATGCCAATTGAAGGTGTGAAAAACGCAAGAAAAAGGGTTTGAATTGGTTTTTCAAAATAATCGTTTCTTTTGAACAACTTTCTTGTTAAAACTTTTACCCCTTTTTAAAGAACAACAGCTTAGTTAACCAAAGAGATATAAACACGTTATGTTTATACTAGTTCACTTGAGAATCTCTCAAGTTAATCTAGTCCACCCGCCAAGGTGATTTTGCCTCTCTCAACGAGGTCTTAATCCACTATTCAACAAAATAGTACACTGCACGAGCTACACAGCTGGTGACTAACAACAACCTCTAGAACTCACACGTTCTAGAGGAATCAGTCTTCAGAACTTCAGCACTTGGTCTTTAAGAGCGTTATCCTTTTCTGCTTTAAGTCTTCCGAATCTTCAGAGCCTGTCTTCAGAGTCTTCAGAACTTCTTGTTTGAAAATCGTGAGGCTTCAGCATTTGGACTTTGTTCCATCAGAACCCTTGTCTCTTGATCTTCAGAATTCATTCTCTTTTTTCTTTCGTATCAGAGTTATGTGAATCTTGTCTTATCTTCGAATTGAGTTCAGTTCTTCGAAGCATCTTTCATTAAGCATTGCGCCAATTCACGGAAACAGAACCTGTTTGCTAGGTTCTCACAAATAACAACATTAGTTGCACAAAATTGTTCATACAAATATTCATCTGTTATCATCAAAACTTAGAGATAATATTGCAGAACCAAATCTTGTTCTCACAAGTACCATATTCTCAATGTGGAGTGTAAGAAAATACAGCAACTACTAAAAGAAAAAGATGCTTTGATTGAGATTTTAGAGCAACATGCTATAGAGAATCAAGAAGAACAGAGGAATTTGCCCGCTCCTTTCACTTGGCAAAGGAATGACAACCCGACAACGGCTCAAGAGCCCCGGTCAAAGAAAAGGAAAGTACCAGAAACAGCACCTGAGCTCTCCTCAGAGAGGACTCAGGACCCATTAGTTTAGGTTTCCTTTTACAACACTTTGTAATTACTGTATTTCCATTTCCGCAATCTTTGAATTCAATAAAATGGGGTTTCCCCACTGTTTGATGTTTGCAATCTAATTGTCAAAGTTTATTTTGATTAAACCAAAACATGCAATTAATATAATCATTGCCTATCATTCATCATTCTAACGTAAACGCATTCTTCTCCCTTACGAATCTTACGTTTGTGTCTCGATTCTAGAGTCAAACTGTCTCATTCGTACAATACTCGGGCCAATCGTCAAAAAAAGATGGATGATCTCGAGGAAGAGAACATAGAGTTGAGGGAAGAGATCGACACTCTGAAAGAGGATCTGAGAAAGCTTCATAGCGACATGCAAGCTCTAGTAGAAGCTCAGATGCAGCAACAATGAACTGTGATCTCAGAGATCACATCAACGCCCATAGTGGAGAAGTTTGATCCTAGGTACAAAATGCCGAAAGATCGTCCCTGGGGCATGCCACTTAACTATATCCCGGAAGGATATGTTCCGCCGATCGCTGAGGATCAGGGAACCGCAACAGGAGCCGCTAGGCCTGAAGGTTACAAACTTCGGGAAAGCGAAGATGCCAGGGGCAAGACAGCAACTCCTGAAGGTTACAAACATCAGGAGGCACCAAGAGTCTCGGCCATAATGACTGTACCACCGCCCGTGGTGCACACTGTCCCGGAAGGACAGATTCCACAGATACCTTCTGGTAGAAAGGAAAGTATGTTCGACAGAATGGATGAGTTCCAGGAACAGTTCCTGGAAATGTAGAAAGAACTGCAAGCCCTTCGCGGTCAGGATCTATTTAGAAAGGACGCCGCAGACCTTTGTTTGGTCCCCAATGTGAAAGTTCCGCACAAATTCCAGGTACCCGAATTTGAAAAGTACAAGGGTAACTCTTGCCCTCAGAGCCATTTGGTGATGTACGCTCGGCGAATGTCAGCTCAGACAAAGAACCAGGAGCTACTAATCCATTACTTTTAGGATAGTTTAACCGGTGCCACATTAAAATGGTACATGGGTTTAAACCGCACCACGATCGGCACATTCAGAGATCTTGGTGCTGCCTTCGTTCAACAATATAAATACAATTTGGACATGGCACCGGACAGAGATCAGCTTAGATCGATGTCACAATAGGACAAGGAAACCTTTAAAGAATACGCTCAGAGATGGCGTGAGATCGCCGCTCAGATTTCTCCACCTATTGAGGAAAAAGAGATGACAAAGATCTTCTTGAAGACCTTAAGCTCATTTTACTATGGCAGAATGGTTACCAGTGCGCCCAGTGACTTCACCGAGATGGTGAGCATGGGAGTTCGTCTTGAGGAAGCGGTCCGAGAAGGACGTTTAGTTAAAGACGCTGGATCATCAAGTAGTACAAAACGATACGGTAGTGCTCTCCCTAAGAAAAAAGAGCAGGATATTGGGAATATCTCTCTCGGAAAGCAAAGGCGACGTTACCAACCAGTAGAAGCTGTAAGTCCTGCTATTAACCCTGCGCCTATTTCTACGTATCAACCTCAGGTTGCGTAGAGCCAACCTAATCAACAACAATATCAGCAAAAGACGCAACAGCCTCTTCAGTAGGCTCGTCCTCCTTACAACAACAACCGTACAACCCGACCAACAGGGTTCGACCCTATACCCATGTTGTACGCAGAACTGTTTCCATTACTGTTAGCCAAGGGGCATGTCCAAACCAGGTCTCCCCTGACAGTACCGAAAAATCTGTCTTTTTGGTTTAAAGCGGATCAGACGTGTCCTTACCATCAAGGAGGATCAGGGCATAACATAGAAAACTGTCTCAGTTTTAAATCTGACGTACAAAAGCTTGTTAGGAGCGGGGTCTTATCCTTCAAGGATACAAATCCTAATGTTCTCATAAACCCGCTGCCTCAACACGAAAAAGCTGCAGTCAATTTGATAGAGGGAGAGTTTAACAACATCTATCAAATTCATGATGTACTCTTATTGAGGGCTAACTTGGTCAAAATGCATTGTAGATAGAGCGGATATGGCCATGTGCCACCTCATAAGTATAAACAGTGTGATACCTGCTCCAAGAACAATCAAGGATGTTCTGTGGTGCAACCAGCTCTACAGGAACAATTGGATCTCGGATGGATCCAAGAACATCGAGTTCGTGGAGTCAACATGACCTATACGAATTCCAACATCATTCAAAACCACGACATCCATGCAATGAATGTCAACTTGGTGGCAATACACTCAAGGCAAAGTCAGTGTCATAATTTTCCACGGCACGATTACAATTCCTGTCTGACTTGCTCGGTAAACAAACAGGGATGCTCTTTCATATAAGAGGCCCTCCAGCGTCATATGGATCTTGGGTGGATCCAGGACTATCATGATAAAAATCCTTATCAGATCAACATGATTCAAATTTTCAATATTCGTTTGATGAATACCAGCTTGGTAGAGTTACACGCCAGGCAAGTCCAACTCAGTTTTCTCACTTTTCACGATTATCAGAACTGTAAAGGATGTAGTGAGAGTAACCAAGGGTGCGCTCTTGTTCAAAGAACTTTACAACACTTGTTAAACCACTGGTGGCTTCCGATCTATATGGATGAAGACACGCAACAAATCAGTGTGCTTAATGGGAACCCTACTCGACGTCAAAATCAGGATGTCCGATCTATGGAAACGGATCTAGTAAGGTTACACTGCATCCAAAGCGGGCGTGGCCAGGTGCCACCGCACAACTATGAACGTTGTAGAGTCTGCTTGGAGAATAACCAAGGATGCTACCTTGTGTGGGCAGCTCTTCAAGGTCAGTTGGATCGTAAAGAGATCCACCCATGTCCGAGTTCCGAGCCCATCAACTGGACGCCAGACTACTTCGCTAATCAAATCAGAGACGTTGTCATAATCTCTGATCATCAACAGAACAAGGATGTTTGTACCATTATCCCTTTACTGGACGAATTAAAAGTTCCTAGCCAGGAGCTAATTGAAGTTACCTACGACAGTCAGAAAAATCAGAAGGCTCCTGTAGTTATCTATCTGCCGGGACCATTACCGTATGAATCAGCTAAGGCGATCCCTTACAAATACGGTGCAACGATAATTGAAAATGGAAAGGAAATTCCATTACCCTCCGTCATGAATATTGCAGACATCAGTCGAGTAACACAGGGCGGTCGAATCTTCAACCGGGGAGTTGGAGAACCTAACAGAGAAAAGGAACTTCAAACAGAAGCTCCCAATCCACCAGTCGGTCAATCCAGTAAACCCGACCCTTCGAAAAACGATGATGAGATGTTGAAGCTCATCCAAAGGAGTGAATACAACATTGTTGATCAGCTGATACAAACTCCTTCAAAGATCTCTGTGCTATCGCTTTTACTCAGTTCCGAAGCCCACAGGGAGGCTCTACAAAGAGTCTTAGAGCTGGCCTTTGTGGAACAGGATGTGTCAATACGACAATTCGATAGCATCATCTCTAACATCACTTCCTGCAACGACTTAGGATTTAGTGATGAGGACTTGCCAGAGGGGGACAAAAGCCATAACATGGCGCTCAATATCACAGTTAACTTCCAGGACGATGCTGTGGCCAGCATACTGGTAGACACAGGATCGACCATCAACGTTATGCCGAAGTCCACTTTAATGCGACTATCATTCAAAGGATCCCCGATAAGGGGCAGTGAGGTTATCGTCAAAGCCTTTGATGGGTCTCGGAAAGCAGTTATCGGCGAAGTCGATCTTCCCATAACCATCGGTCCTCACACTTTCATAATCACTTTCCAGGTCATGGACATCCGGGCAACATACAGTTGCTTATTAGGAAGACCTTGGATACACCAGGCTGAGGCAGTCACTTCAACGCTGCACCAGAAACTGAAGTTCGTCAAGAACAACCAACTCGTCACGGTTTGTGGAGAACAAGCCCTGATCGTGAGTAACCTGTCATTATCTACTAGTATAGAACCCGAGGAGGTTGTTGGAACCTAGTTCCAAGCACTTTCGGTGAGCAATGAGAATCAATCAGAGAAAGGAACCTCTATTTTCTCGTACAAAGACGCTCTCAAAGCAATTGAAAGTAACAATACGAAAGGATGGGGACAACTTGTCATTCTTGCTAATAATAAAACAAAGAAGGGTCTTAGTTTTTCTGCAGCCTGAACCCAGACAGCTGCTAACGATGAAGGTCTTCATCCCATTCAGAACTTCTTCCACAGCGGAGGTTTCCTTCACCCAGTGCCTCAAGCAGTTCATACCATCAATGAAGGTGATTCCTCTGATATAGAGGAAGAATGGAAATCCTATCTCAATGAGGATGGTTACATGTCTCAGGAAGAGGTGCCTACGCCATTTTGCTATCCCGCACAGAGTCTGAGATTTATACCGAGGTCAGACGCCGAAATGATATACGGAGATTGCGATCCGGAAGGATGCCGTGCTCCACCAAACTCATTAGAGGAGGACACTCTGATGAAAGATAACTTTGACCACGACTATAATGGCCCAATGGATGGCCTGCCTATCTGGAAGCCGTACCCAGGAGACTTGGGGCAAGAAAATCAGCCGAACAATGAAAATCAGCTGAGCATCATTGAACAGAATACCTGCGTTCCCACCATGTCATGGGATCAACACTCAGATCATTCAGAAAATATCCAGTATGACGATGAATTGGCAAAGCTTACCGGACTAGAATTCATCAACTATGCTTTTCCCGAGGTCAATGTCATCGAAAAGGATGACTCCTCCAGTTCCACAGAAGTATGGGACACCTTGGGACAACCAAGTGGAAAATACGACTATATGGTCAAGTACACCGCTCCTGAGAGCTCTCATATCAGGCTCGAAGACATCCAGCCAACTGGATGGGGAGATTTGCCTGAGAAAACAAATACTATGCAAAATACAGCTGAAGAATCATCCTACGACAACTCTGCCTGGGAGACAGATTCCAATGATCCCGCTCCGCCAGAAATCAGCGTCATTTCTGAGGACAAGCCAAGAAAGAAGGTACCAGACTTTGTGGTTCACCGAGGAGTTCACCGCCAATGGGTTGTTGTCGATGTTCCGAAGATTGTTCATAAGTCAAAGTAATTACCATCTTTACTTTAACCTTTCACCTTGCCCAGGTGAAACGGATGTTTTGATAGGGCTCGCTTTCTGTAAATATCCCTCTTCGCTTTGCCCGAAGCGACAGAGTTTTGTTTTATAGGGCTGTAGTTCCAAGAGTCGACTTGTTCATAAATAAAATAACGTCGTTCTTTCCGCATTAATTGCTGTTTTCTCTTTTTGCTTTTCTCAGAAAATGGTAATCCTAAAAACAACTCAATAATAAAAACAAGCAGTTTTCCAAAGAAAAAACACTGCACACACTTTTGCATTCTCTCTATCTCTTCTAAACACAAATCATACTGTCATGCAGATTGCTTGTTTTAAACCCCGTCGAAACATACGATCCGGTGCCTTCTCCTAACTTTGAATTCCCGGTATTTGGGGCTGAAGAAGAAGTCGACGAAAAAATTCCAGAAGAGATCTCCCGACTACTCAGACAAGAGGAAAAGTCCATTGAACCTCACAAAGAGCCGTTGGAAATAGTCAACTTGGGTTCAAAAGAGGAAAGAAAAGAGATTTGGATTGGGGCACTGCTCACTCCAGCTGCCAAAGAAAGTTTGACAAAGCTTCTCAAAGTGTTTCCCGATGTATTCGCTTGGTCCTATCAGGATATGCCAGGGTTGAATACCAGCATCGTGGAGCATCATCTACCGTTACGATCAAAATGTCCGCCAGTAAAACAGAGGTTGAGAAGAACTCACCCGGACATGGCCATCAAAATCAAAGAGGAAGTACAGAAACAGATAGATGCGGGTTTCCTCGCCACATCATAATATCCTCAATGGTTAGCCAACATCGTACCTGTTCCGAAAAAGGACGGAAAGATCAGAATGTGTGTCGAATACAGAGATTTAAACAAGGCTAGTCCAAAGGACGACTTTCCTTTGCCACACATTGACATGCTGGTTGACAGTACAGCTAAATTCAAAGTTTTCTCCTTCATGGATGGATTCTCGGGCTATAATCAAATAAAAATGGCGCCGAAAGACATGGAGAAAACTTCATTCATCACCCCATGGGGAACCTTTTGTTACAAGGTAATGTCGTTCGGTTTAAAGAACGCCGGGGAAACCTATCAAAGGGCCATGACTACTCAGTTTCATGACATGATACACAAAGAAATCGAGGTATATGTTAATGATATGATCGCAAAATCTAAAACAGAGGAGGAGCACGTGACCCACCTGTCAAAACTATTTGAGCATCTGAGAAAATACAAACTCCGCTTTAATCCCAATAAGTACACTTTCGGTGTCCGTTCAGGGAAACTCTTGGGGTTCATTTTCAGCCAGAAAGGAATTGAGGTTGATCCTGACAAGGTCAAGGCCATTCAAGAAATGCCTTCTCCAAAGACTGAAAAACAAGTCAGGGGATTCCTGGGACGTTTGAACTACATTTCCAGATTCATATTCCTCATGACCGCGACATGCGCGCCAATCTTCAAATTACTAAAAAAGAATCAGGACTGCGTTTGGACAGAAGATTGCCAAACCACCTTCAACAGTATTAAGGAATACCTGTTGAACCCACCTATTCTATTACCTCCAGTGGAAGGAAGACCACTGATCATGTACCTCACAGTCTTGGAAGACTCCATGGGCTGTGTACTTGGCCAACAAGACGAAACCAAACAGAAAGAGTCTGCCATCTACTATCTGAGCAAGAAATTCACCGACTGCGAGACTCGGTACACTATGCTTGAGAAAACTTGTTGCGCTCTGGCTTGGGCAACCAAACGTCTTCACCAGTACATGATTTGTCACACTACTTGGTTAATCTCAAAAATGGATCCAATCAAGTACGTCTTTGAAAAGCTCGCTCTTACGGGAAGGATTGCCCGTTGGCAGATGTTGTTATCAGAATACGACATTTAATACCACGCTCAAAAAGCCGTTAAAGGAAGTATTTTAGCCGATCATTTGGCTCATCAACCGATTGACGATCAAGAGTCAATCGTGTTTGACTTCCCAGACGAAGATGTCATGTATCTAAAAATGAAATATTGCGATGAACCACTACCCAGTGAAGGGCCAGAACCAGGTTCCCAATGGGGACTATCGTTGACGGAGCTGTCAATCATTACGGAAACGGAATTGGGCCAGTCATCGTAACACCTCAGGGTACCCACATTCCTTTCACCGCCATACTTACATTCAAGTGTACAAACAACGAGGCCGAATACGAAGCTTGTATCATGGGTATCGAGGAAGCGATTGATTTAAGGATCAAGAACTTGGATGTATATGGCGACTCAGCCCTGGTTATCAATCAGATCAAAGGAGATTGGAACACATACCAATCAGGATTGATTCCTTACAAAGACTATGCAAGAAGGTTGCTACCATTCTTCAATAGAATCGAGTTTCATCATATCCCTCCTGAAGATAATCACATGGCTGATGCATTAGCCACTCTCTCTTTCATGATTAGTGTAGGTCAATGGAACGACCTGCCTAAGATCGACATAATGCGCCTTGAACGGCCCGCTTACATCTTCACGATTGAAGCAGTCATAGATGACAAACCTTGGTATCACGATATCAAATGCTTCCTTCAAAAACAGGAATACCCACGTGGGGCACTAAGAAAGGACAGAAAAACCCTCAGAAGGCTGGCTGGCAGTTTCTTCCTGAGCGGTGACACACTCTATAAAAGAAACTTTTAGGCAGACCAGAAGTAGACATGCTGATAAAAGAAATTCACGAAGGATCCTTTGGCACTCATGCCAACTAACACACAATGACGAGAAAAATTCTAAGAGTAGGGTACTATTGGTTGACAATGGAATCCAACTGCTACAAGTACATGAGGAGATGTCACAAGTGTCAGATATACTCAGAAAAAATCCATGTACCGCCAACGCATCTCAAAGTTCTCTCTTCCCCATGGCCTTTTTCCATATGGGGAATCAACATGATTGGCATGATTGAGCCCAAGGCTTCGAACGGACATCGGTTCATCCTGGTAGCCATTAATTACTTCACCAAATGGGTCGAAGAAGCGTCATACGCCAATGTAACCCGACAAGTAGTGGTCCGCTTTATCAAAAACAATATCATCTGCCGTTATGGTGTTCCAAGCCAAATCATTACCGATAATGGATCCAACTTGAACAACAAGATGATAAAAGAGTTGTGTGTTGAGTTCAACATCGAGCACCATAACTCATCTCCCTACCGACCTAAGATGAACGGAGCGGTAGAAGCGGCTAACAAGAACATTAAGAAAATCATTCAAAAGATGGTTGTAACCTACAAAGATTGTAACGAGATGCTACCCTTTTCCCTTCACGGTTATCGTACATTTGTCCGCACTGCAACAGGGGCAACCCCTTTCTCTCTAGTATATAGAATGGAGGCAGTGCTTCCCATAGAGGTAGAGATCTCATCAATCAGGGTATTGATGGAAGCTAAGTTAACAGAAGCTGAATGGTGTCAAAGTCGACACGATGATTTGAATCTGATCGAAGAAAAACGAATAACGACACTATTCCACGGTCAGTTGTATCAGTAAAGAATGAAGAAGACGTTCGTCAAAAAAGGTTCGACCTCGTGTCTTCAGAAAAGGAGACCTCGTACTCAAGAAGATTCAATCATTTCTCACTGATTCTCGGGGCAAATGGACTCCGACTTATGACGGCCCCTATGTGGTCAAGAAAGCTTTCTCAGGCGGCGCCTTGAGACTTGCAACGATGGACGGAGAGGAATTTGCCTACCCCATAAATGTTGACGTAGTCAAGAAATACTTCGCCTAAATAATAAAAAAAAAGAAAAAAAAACGTCTCGGTGGATTGAAAGCCCGAAAGGGCTGTCCAGGCAAAAATTAGAGACATAATCAAAAATCATCCCGATGGATTGGAAATCTCAAAAGTACAATCCAAGCAAAAGTTAGGGATTAATGGCAAGTAACTACGTTCAACAAAGGGGAAAATCCCTCAGCAGTAGTTACGTCATCCATCAGAAATCTCGATCAAGGTCATCTTCGACAGAAGCTCAGGATGTCCAGAATTCAAAGTTGGTAGAAGGAAAGTGGTCGTTATGTTTTAATGTAGCCCTTTTCCCTGTCAATTACCATTTTCTAACTTTGTAAATACTCTATGGAATCACGCGTTTGGCTGATCTCCATCCTATCAATAAAATTTGAGCCCTTGTGCTTTTGTTTGCAATTCTCATTTGTTTTAGCTTTACAGAATGATGTTTAATGTGATCAACAATTCTTGGAACGAAACAAAAATGAATTTACTTGTAAAACTTTTTCTGGTTTTGAAATAAAGATGGAATTTTCTTTTGCTGTCGAACATCGAAAGAACATTGATCACTTTTCCCAGAGACGGTTGAGCTTCAAAGTGCAGAATCAAAGTACTCCTTCTAAACCAGTACGCCTGAATGAAGGATCAGCTATGTCAGATGCGAACATTCCGTCTGATACACCCAGAAGAGTTCTTATCTCCTAATCTCGACCAACGGTTTTCCCCGCGTGGACTATCTCTCCTAAGCAAGGCAGAGTTTCTATCTTGAACCAGTGATACTTTTCATCTCCCACTGTGGTCGAGTATCCAGTCATGTTCATCTATCAGTCTGTATGTCGCGTCAGTTTTGTCAGCATAAACATACATACATCATGCATTAATTGATTTACATTCATATTTATAGTGCTTCACTATCACTCTAGTCGGTCTTGTCCCCTAGTGATAAAAGTCCTCTTGTCAATCGAGTTGTCAGTTCTTTCCTCATCAGGAAACGAATCATCTAAGCAATCTCTCCTCCAGTTTATTTCTGGATTAGAGCTGGTCCTCGACCACTTTGATAACTTGAACCTCTGAAAAGGCAATAAAACCTTCAACAAACGTCACTCTTCACCATCGAAGATGATGTCTTCGCTTTCCCGGATTAAGGAAAATCCCCAGAGAAAGCCTCACGACTAAAGACTCTCAGCAGCACATTGGTTCTTCTCTCCAGAAAGTCAATGTTAATGAAGTAATTGGCAACTCAAAATTGGGATACATCGGATGGCATTTCTCTGAGAAAGACCTCGAGAAAAGTATGATGTAATATCCCCAAGTGAAAGTAGTCTCTCAAGAGACTCGTTTCCCCCCAGTAGAGTCAACAAATGGCATCTCCAACAGAGAAGTTTGAACATCTCTACAGCTCAGACGAATGGGATTCCCCAGCAATTCTGACATCAAAATTTTTTTCGTCAAATGGCGTCTCCCCAGGAAAATTCGGCGAGAAGTTTGAGGAAAGCCGCTATGAATAGTGTCCCTTGTCAAGAAAGTTTATTGGCAAAAGAAACTAAGACCAGTTCCTTGGTAAGAAACCAGGATCGAGGGGAAGTTTAAATTAGAAACTAAGACCAATTCCTTGGTAGGAAATCGGGATCGAGGGGAAGTTCACAAAAGAAAACTGAGACCAGTTCCTTGGCTGAAGACCAGGATCGAGGGGAAGTTTCTACCTATTCTGAGCATCATTGCTTAGCGAAAGAAGATGGATGAGCAAACTGCCATTCATAACCACTATCAAAATTTCGGGTATTCCGATATTTAATCCTCTTGCACCCCGAATGCCCGAATACCTTTGCCACTCAAACTTTCGGGTCCAAGAAGATTAAATAGGGGCATCTGTCATACCGCAAATTTTTACCACTAAGATTCCCCATCATTGTGCAAATCATCATCACAATCTGGGTGAACCATCATGCCTTATCAGTCTCCCCAAAGATGGGTGAGCATTCACCACAATTAAAACTTAGGGTTTTGAGCCCTCTCAAAGCACTTAGACAAAGGATCAATCAAGGAATGACATGATCTTCAACTTTTCTAATCTCTCAAACACCTACAAAGTATCAAGAGGACTCCCACATCAAGAATCAAGCACAAGGTTGCAGCATTTCAAGTGGATTAAGCCTCAAAATCATCAGTGTCACCAAATTAGGGTTTTGGTCTACCAGGGCCTCCAAAGGGAAAATTTCCTCCGGGCATGAGCCAATGCTTCAAAGCATAAACTAAAATACTCCATGGGACCTCATGGACCCAAGCATCATGTCAATTTAGCCTCTGGGGATGCATACATAAAAAATCAGGAATTAGGGTTTCTTGACCTAATTCACCCCTAAGTTGACTTTTGGGACAAATCATGAGCCAAGACCTCAAGAGAGGATTTGAGGGTCTCTAGCATACTACATTGACCCATTTGCAACAATGGATTAATCCAAGAAGCTTGAGCAACAAGTTTCAATTTCATCTGAACCACAATTAGGGTTTCGCGGAAAAAGTCAACTGTAGCTTTGACTTTTGACTAGGACATGCTCCCAAACCCTAGGACATTATTCAATACACCCTATGACACCTATGAAATCAATCCATCAAGTTTGATTTAGGTCAAGGACTTGATTTCATAGCGGATCGCGCAGTTTGGAATTCATCTGACAAAAAGTCAACTCTGCCAAAAAGTCAAAGTTTGACTTTTTGTTTTTTTATCAATTATGGTCCCTTAACCCTAAAATGATGTTAATGTGTGATTGGAATCATCATTCATCAACAAAAATCAAGAAAAGTGGGATAACTTGTAAAAGGGGTAACCATAAAAAACTTAGAAATTTTCTAAGTTATGGAATAAAGTGGCAAGGTACCAACTTTGGAAGATCTTAACTCCTAAACCACAAGGCCATTTTCCCCATCCAAAGCTGTATTTTTATCTCTCATTGCCCTTTACAAAAGCTTCAAACTGAACTCATTCCAATTCCTCATGGATTTTAAGTTATGGAATAATCAAAATCAAGAAAAGTGAAAATGTCACTTTTTTCCAAAATGTAGGGGCATTTTTCACTTGGATCCAAAAAGTTACAAAACCAATTATGATCAAACAGCTGTTGTATCATATGAGGCCTTTCCAAAATGGCCAAGAACTCCATCAAATTCCACTGGAGCCAAGAGATATGACAATGCCAATATGCCTTGCTGCAAACTGTCATGGCAAGGCAGATTTGGGAGTTTTGCTTGATTTGCTCAAATTTTGCAAAGGGTAAGCAACTCTATCCATCTGAACACCTCAAGGTGGGGACCAAGGAGGAACCAACTCTGATCCCAAGCCTCCCAAGTCTTTGGAACCAAAAGTAGCATGCCAAACCTAAAAAACCCTAAAAGAGGAACAAGACTCCAATTTTGGTTTGGAGCATTTAATGGATGCTTAGAGGTGGCATGAACTGAGCCTCCTCTAACTGAATTCAGTCAAGACTTATCCAATACCATGGGAACCAGCAGCATGTGCCCTAACCTCTACTCAATGGCTAGAGGAGACTTGGATTATCATTGCTCAACATTGGCCAAACCTATGCAGCAGTTGCCATTCACTATTCCTTGCAAAACAAACTTGCTCTACTATAAATAAAGCTCATTTGTGCTCAGTTTAAGTACACCAAAGCCATCAAACTGATGCTTTCCTCAAAATCTCTTTCTCACTCTCAAAATTGCCTTCTAAAGCAAGTCACTATCGGGTTTGGAGTTAGAGAGCAATTCCAACAACTCTAAGCATTCAAACACATCCCTTGAGGTATAAGGAAGTTGTCCAGATCATCATTACACATCTGTAACACCTCCATCATCAAGCTTGATCACTAGCTACAAGAGGTAGGTTCCTTTCAAACTACTACTCTTTGAAATATGATGATTTTTTATGTGCACTGAGTATGGATAACTTAAATGTGATGTTTAGGACATGTTTGATCCATTAAAGTTGCTTAACATAAGCTGTTTTTTTTCTGTAACTAACCTGTTTCACTATGCGAAGCCCAGCGAGTTTCAATCGAGTCTTTCGCTTCACGCGAAGTGTGGCCATTTTTGGTTCTGTTACTGATCGCCTCGCACCGCTTCAGCTCGCATAGCGACGCATCTGGTTGCGACGCGAAGGTGCCAAGTTTTTGCTTCTTTTTAACTGATTGTCTTCATGCTTAAGATATTTAATCATCCTTCCTTTCTTAAGAGTGGACTCCAACTTTCCCCTTGGTAGGTCCCTACCTACTTGTAAGATGTTTGGACTTATATCATGCTTAAATGCTTGCATGATACTTGTGTGCTTCGTTAAAATGTTTCATTTGAATGCCATCAAATTCATTCATGTGTTATGTCCATGTACTTTTTCTATCCGAATATCATTTTCCAACTTCGTTAAGTTACCCCTTGAGTGAGGTTAGCTTGTTGGCCCTCCTCCTTAACCTTCCTTCCAAAGGAAAGCCTCTCCTTTGATTTCAATATCATGGATAGCCCGTTACCATCTTGGCCTCACTAGAGCCAAAATACTTTTGGGCCTCTATTATAGTGTAAGACCTAACCCCTTTGAAAACCAAAACATTTTGGGCCTCAGTCATTGTATAAGACCCACTGCGTTTTCAAAAATCTCGGTGCGATCGCCATTTCAAACGAAAATCATCTGGGCCTACCCTCGTGTTATAAGCCCCATTTATTTTCTTCAAATAATATTTGGGCCTCTAATATAGTGTAAGACCCAACCCTTTTTGCACATAAATAATTTGGGGCCTCATTTATTGTATAAGTCCCGACACGTTAAAAATCTCGGCGCGATAGCCAATTTTCAAACAAAAAAATACCATTGGGCCTCTCCTTGAGCTGTAAGCCCCATCTTGTTGTACTAAAATACTTTCGGGCCTCTAATAGAGTGTAAGACCCAATCCCCTTTTAACCAAAACCTTTTTGGGCCTCAGATATTGTATAAGTCCCTCAGTGTTAAAAGAAAATCTTGGCGCGATCGCCAGTTCAAAAATCAAATTACCCGGGCCTCTCCTTGAGTTGTAAGCCCCACCACTTGTATAAAAATAAACCTTTGGGCCTCTTGAGAGAGTATAAGACCCATCCCTTTGTACAGAAAACCTTTTGGGCCTCTATCACTTGTATAAGTCCCTGTACAAATTCCAAACAACAGTGCAATCACTGATAAAACCTTGGGCCTCTCCTTGAGCTATAAGCCCCAACAATCTTTTCAAAGAACTTTCTCCTTTGATTTTGAAATATATTGTTGTTTTCAATTTTTCTTTGTTGAACAACTAACCAAACAGCATGGAAGCTCTACAACCGAGTAAGTGTTTACCCGCTTTCTATATTCGCTTTCATATATATATAAACTGTATTGTGGGGCTGCTCACTGTAAGTCTTCCTTCACAAACTTTTATATACTTATCAAATATCAACTGTGTAATACTAGTATAGTTATTTAGAGTTTTCCCCGGCAACTACGTCTAGCACTAGGTAAAGCTTGTTGGTCACTCTTAAATACAGTCAAAACTAGATCCCCATAGGATTACCAGATACAGTCTTCCCTCCTCTTGGGGTTAAACAATATGGAACAAAGAGAAAGGCAGTATTCTCGGTGGACCTTTTCTCAGTCTGTCACCCTTAGAAATTTTCAAAGAAACTCTAACTCCCCAGAGATGATCTTTTCTCCGTGAATGGCATCTCTTGAGTTTCTTCCAAATCCTCGAACTTTCCTGGCTTAATCTATTCTCTGTGAATAACATGTCTTGAACTTCTCGTGGTTTAGGGACCCACAGGCTTCTTAAAAGCATCCCCGTCTCCTCTTGGGCGTTGTACAAGGACCCTTCAGCTTCTTAAAAGCTCTCATGCCTTCTCTTGGGCTTCGTACAAGGACCCAGAGACCTATACAGGTATAGGAACAAAACCTAGTCATCAATTTGCTAGAGCTGTCTTTCTGAGTCAAGTGTCAGACTAATTAATGGGTTGACCTTCATCCCTTAACATACCAGCCTTCTCTTAAAGATCATCCAATTGTTTTCTCAAAACACCAGTAGACTTGGACAGTCTCAATACCCTTTGGATTTCCCATTTCCTTAATGAACAGGAAATAACCCTGATCCTCTGATCAATCCCAAAGCACAGCCTTACCTTTAATCAGTCTCTTTATAAGAACTGATTTTCTCTTTTATCCAACATACTAGACCTATCACTAAACTGAAACAGTTTCCAGCAGAAATAGCCTCCTCTTGGGCTTTGTACAATGATTCCCCCCCATACTCTCTTGTTGAGTATAAAAGATTCTCTTGTTGAATCACCTCTTTAGCCTCCATCTCGGGCTTCGTACGAGATACAAATCACTCTCTTGTTGAGTATAAAAGACTCTCTTGTTGGGTCAATCCAAACCATTTAGCCTCCATCTCGGGCTTCGTACGAGATACAAAACACTCTCTTGTTGAGTATAAGAGACTCTCTTGTTGAGTCAACCACCCTTTAGCCTCCGTCTTAGGCTTTATACAAGACACACTCTCTTATTGAGTATAAAAGACCCTCTTGTTGAGTCACAAACCTTTTAGCCTCCATCTCGGGTTTTGTACGAGACAGATAAAAATCACTCTCTTGTTGAGTATAAAAGACTCTCTTATTGAGTCAAACCTCTTTAGCCTCCATCTCGGGCTTCGTACGAGATACAAATCACTCTCTTGTTGAGTATAAAAGACTCTCTTGTTGAGTCAAACCTCTTTAGCCTCCATCTCGGGCTTCGTACAAGATACAAATCACTCTCTTGTTGAGTATAAAAGACCCTCTTGTTAGGTCACAAACATTTTTAGCCTCCGTCTTGGGCTTTATACAAGACACACTCTCTTGTTGAGTATAAAACACTCTCTTGTTGAGTCAAATCCTTTTAGCCTCCATCTCGGGCTTTGTACGAGACACAAAAACACTCTTTTGTTGAGTAAACCCCTCTGAGCCTCCTCTTAGGCTTTGTATAAGATAAACCCCGGTTGATTCAATCAACCTTTGAGCATCAAACCTGTGCCTTGCTCACAGCATACAAACATCAACAACTCCTCTTTAGAGATGAAAAATTCTCTCTAAAAACCCTTTAGCTTCACATCTTGGGCTTTGAATAAGATACATATACTCCCTTTAGCTTCATGTCTTAGGCTTTGAACAAGACACCAAAACAACCTTTTTCCTCCCATAGAATAGGAGGGACTACGATCGCTCTGATTTCCCTGTTTCGTCAAACGGGAATACATAGGCATAAGATTGAAAAAAATCTTAGCGAGCATACTAATCAAAAACCCAAATCCCATATCCTCATACATCAATCGAAAAGCATCAGTCCTAACATCCTACCAATAGTCCATACATTGTGTTCTCGACAAAATAACCAAAGATTGGGCCCCACATCCACATAGCATATGTAACCTAACAGACCGCTGTTCAAACTCAGTATGCAAGCAGGGTTAACTGGAGACATCTATTTCCCTTCCTTAGTCAGCTTAATAGGATAAAAAATGAATCGACCTGTAGTACCCCAGAACGATAGTGCTTAAGAACCACGTCCAAAATCGCTCGCTACACCCGCTGCCTCAACACGATAAAGCTGCGGTAAATTTGATAGAGGGAGAATCTAACCACAACTATCAAATTCATGATGTACTCTTGTTGAGTGCCAACCTGGTCAAAATGCATCGCAGACAGAGCGGATATGGGCATGTACCATCTCATAACTATCACCAGTGTGATATCTGCTCTAAAGACAATCAAGGATGTTCGGTGGTGCAATCAGCTCTACAGAAACAATTGGATCTTGGGTGGATCAAAGAGTATCGAGTTCGTGGAGTTAACCTGACATATGCAAATTCCAACATCATTCAGAACCACGACATCCGTGCAATGAATGTCAACTTAGTGGCAATGCACTCAAGGCAAAGCCAACATCATAATATGTTGCGGCATGATTACGATTCATGTCTGGTCTGCTCAGTAAGCAAACAGGGATGCTCTTTTGTACAAGAGGCCCTCCAGCGTCAGATGGATCTTGGTTGGATACAGGATTACCGCGATAGAGATCAGTGTTGCACCCCAAAATTTGCCCTACCTTTTTCAACCTTTAACTGGCTTATGTTTCTCTTTCATTTGCATCTCATTTAGGTCATAACTCATAGTCATATCATTGCATTGGTCTTCTAAGACATGGGATCAAAGGATTTTCTTGTTGGCCCTATTCGGAGATGATTCAGTCGGTTTCTATTTCAGGTTAAGTTGGAGCAAGAGGTTGAATTCTGCTCGTTGTAATTTTTCTATTCAGAGGATCCATCAAAGGCTTTGGGTCAAGGGTTCATTGGTGTTAGCCAGGGTTTAACTTCTTCTTATATCGATACTTTGTTATTTCAAGTGAGAGTATTATTGGACATGGGTTGTGGTATTTTCAGTATCCAAGTCCTTCTTTCATCAGTGTGCATTCAAGGATAGTTAGGATTTCTCTTTCTTGGTTGAGTTTGGGGGAAGTCGTCAAGTGAAGATCATGAGATTAAGGTTTTAGGTCAAGGAGATCAGTGATCATCAGGACGAAGCATCTGTGTATTGATTTGAGGAGCACTGGGTCATGGTTGATTGAGCTTACTGATTAAATTGTTGGGATTCAATGAAGATGTGAGTTTAATGTGGATTGAGAGTGTGATTGGAATTAGAGATTAGTCGTGTGGGCTACATGGAATTCAAATTTATACAATAAATCCATTATTCATTTCCATTTTTCTTTAACCATTTTGATCCAATTTCCTATCTAAATTTTTCCATATTCATTTTGTTTCCAATCAAATATCCATTTTTACTTTTTATCCAAATCATTTTCATCTTATTCATTTCATTTTTAATATCCAACTCATTCATCTATTTTTAATCCAATTTAATCCAAATAACCATTTAAATATCCACACTTAATCCATATCCATTTTTGGATCCAAATCCAATTCAAAGTCCATTTTAATTCATTTTTATCCAATTCAAACCAATTTCCATTCAATATCCATTTTCCAAGTCTATTTTGCTTAAGCCATAACCAGTTTTTTAATCCCATTCTAAATTCCAAATATCCATCACCAGTCATTTGTTTTTATGTATAAGGGGCGCATGGTGCATTGTGAAGGGGAGGCACATGAGGTCACGTTAGAAAATTAAAGAAAAAGAAAGAAAATTAATAACAAAATTACAAAGAAAAGCTTCTCATATAGGTGCCAAGCTCGTGACGCAAGCGACAAATAGAGAATTCACAAACCACGTCACGCAACAAACTTCTCGCAGCAGGTCATGTACAACACAAAACCGTAAATAGCTTTGATTTAATTTTTTTCCATTTTCTTTCACACGGCAACAATCCTTCAGCCAAGCCACCAAAACTCGTGACAAATTCACAAATCACGGCTCAATTTGCATAACAGAATTCATTTCAAAAAGCCCAAACTACCCTCTCGAATCCACCAGTATAAAACCATCCTTTCTATAATCTCACGGACTATATGAATTTTCACCCTAGCTCCATCATCTTCAACCTCACTGATTTCCTTCTCTCCATCTCCTACTTCCTTCTCACGCCTTCACATCAATTCAAACTCTCCATAATCACAACAAACAATATCAATTGCAGAATTCAGAGCTACAAATCCATCAACATAATTTGAATCTACGAATTCAACAACACACACTCAAAAAGGTAGAGGAAGAGATTTTAGATCAACAACAACTCAAGTATTCAACCTCTCAGCAACTCACACACTCGCTCACATACACAACAGAACCACTTCATCCCTAATCCACAGCAACAACTCGCAACATATTTCACGCAACATATTTCAAGGAGTTGAAGAAGAAGAGCGAGAAATTAAAGAGGAAGAGCGAAGAACAAAGAGATTACGCATACCTGAAGTTTCTCGATTCGCACCAGTTCGTTCACGATTGAAGAAGCGCCGGACTATCTCCGGTAGGTACGTAAACCTCGCTTCAGACTTTGATTTTGTGTGGCTTGATTCTCGCTTCTTTATTACATTGTTCATGTGATTGTGGTGTTGTTTTCTCATTTTGCTTTGTATTCGGATCGTGCGAGTGATTTGTTGTGTTGAGTGCGTAAGAAAACAAAGTTTCGGTTGAGGATGGTTTGAATCCTTGTGAGCTGGTTGGAGTTGTTGTTTTCGCCGCCACCGGCTCGAAGCCACGGCGCGGCGGAGGAGTACATCTCCGGCGAGATGATGTCAAGAGAAGTATTGGAGGAGGCGAACCGATGGAGAGGAAGGCAAACATTGTGAAAGACGAGTTAGACGGAGGGAGGTTATGGTTGTCGCCAAAGAAATGAAGATGATGGTGAGGACGGCGTAATGACGAAGATTTGAAGGGAAAGACGGAGAGGAGATTGTTGAGGGATTGAAAGCGAATGAGGTGATGTGTAAGGAGATTTGTTTGCGGCCGTTGTAGATGGAAGGAGAGGCGAACAAAAGGAGAAAGGAGAAGGCGAGCAGAGATGTTAAGAGCATTGACGAAGGAAAGGCGGAAGATGAAGATGAGAGTGCCTGAGGTTGATTTAGGGTTTTTGTGTCATTACGGACCGGGCCTTGGGCCCACACTGTTTTGCCTTTCACTACCCGTTTTGCACCAATTTACCCCCTGGATTCACAATGAGATCAATGTGCCTCAGAATCTCAAGCCCACACGCCTGGAGGCTGATTGCACTATCCAGACTACTCATCACACCTCCCTAGCTTCTTGTTTAATTCGTTAGGCCTAAAACCCTAAGCCCACACGCTTGGTTTTATTCCACACCTCCAAATTCTGACTGCACCCCTATGTTTTCAATAAATTTTAACTTTTTAATTAGTTAATTGTTTTGGTTAATTAAGTTTTTGATTAATTGAATTAGGATAATTAGATTAGATTAGATTTTTTATTAGAATTTAATTTTGAATTAGAATTAGATTTCTATTAGAGTTTAGAAATTAATTTGAATTAATGAACCTTTTTATTTTAGGGTTAATTTTAGAATTAGTTTTTAATTGATGATTATTAAAAATTAATTTTGTTTAACTTTGTTTGGTTTTTTATTTTAGAATTAATTTTCGATTTAGTTTTTAATTTTAGATTAACTCTTTTGACTTAGAAATTAATCTTGTAGATTAATTAGCATTTTAATTCTAACTTGGATATTTTGATTAATTGGTGAACTTGATTTTGGATGCCTATTCTGTTTAATTCCTGATTAAATACTTGACCGCCTCTTATTTGGTTTTCTCTTTGTGATTGAGTCGCCTGGTGTTTACTTGTTGATTACTCTTTATTCACATGCTCCCTTAAGGCTCCTAGTCCGACTTAATTTCTGATTAAGCTCGGAGTAGGATAGACATTAGGCTCTCAATCCAAGCATGACAACATTAGGTAGGAGCCCCTCCTAACCTTGACCTTAGGGCCATTTTGTATGATAACTTGTAGGATTCAGTTTCCCCTAGAGCGTGCGTGCGTCTCTCTCTTCTTTCTCAAAACAATAATCAAGACACTTAATAAATACGATGAGTACTGTGCGCCACGAGCCTTAATTACATAGAAAATGAAGAATGAGGGGTCCCCCTTCACTCTTCTAGAGTGTTTAGCATACGTCCCATTGGGGGCGACCATGCGACGCATTCGCTCCTGTGTCATAGACTTTAGTGCAGTACGAATCACAAACAAAGTCAATTCACTTCTTCAGGAGCGTTTCTTCGAGTCCCGACTCTCTTCTCTCGCACCCCTGCGATTGATACCCTTTCCACTCCTTTCTCCCGTAGGCGTGAACTACAGATGCTTTGATTCTTATTCCAGATGAGATACGTAGGCACGAGGATCCCTATCCTTGGCGAGCACACTAACAACTAACTTCCCTTTTTCTCTCGCACCCTTGCGATCGAGACCAACCAGTTAACCGAACCTTTTCTCTTGCCCTAGTGCAATCGAGACCCTTTCGACCCGTAGGTCGAACTACGACTGCTCTGATTTCCTCTCTCTGGTTAGATTGAGGATACGTAGGCACAAGACGGCGATGTCTTGGCGAGCAACCTTCCCCTATCCACCCGTAGTCCTCCAAACTACGTTGACTTTGACTTTCCAATTGCACAAGGGAATACGTATGCCTAGGACGGCGATGTCCTATTGAGTCACCTTTTTCTTTTCTTTCCCCCATTTCGTTTCTGTTTAGTCGTAGACTTTAGGATAACTCACCCTTTGATTACACAACAAGCGTGGATCCCATCGAGTACGATGGACGCGTGGGGGTGCTAATACCTTTCCCTCGCGTAACCGACTCCCAAACCCAGACTATGGTTACGATGACCATGTCTTTCCCTCTTTCAGGTTTTCTTCGATCGTTTCCTTTCCCTGCGTCGGGATAAATAACGTTCGGTGGCGAATCTTCTGTTCAGTTTCTCGCCGGTTGTTTTTCGCAGATGCGACAGCTGGCGACTCCACTGGGGATTACAGTTCCCTATGCGAGTCAATCCTAGCGCTTGTCTATTTTTTATTTCATTCGGTGTTTACATTTGTGCATTATTTGTTGTATATTACTGTATTTTATCGCATTTATTGCATTTCTATTTTTGTTATCATATTGCTCTACTGCTGTTGTGCTGTTGGGTGGTTTGGTTCCATGAGAGATAAGCCCAATACCCAGGCTTGAGCATACATCTAGGATTAGCGTGGAAAGTAGTGTGACTTGTGTGGCATTTGGCCAGACGTAGTATACACGAAAACTCCACATCCGGACGGGGTTTTCTTTGGTAATATTCTATCCTGTACATTGGTGCAGATGATGGAATGTAACCTGGAAAACTGTCGACTCTGGCGACCATTCCCCGAGGACTCAGTTGAGGCACTCCTCCCAAGAGGTAGTAATGGCAGACCAGAAATGGCAAACCCATTATACTTCTTGATCCGAGGACCCGAAGCTGGGAACTTATAATAGGGCAAACTTTTTTAGGAGAATCAGTTGATGCCTCCTCGATTGATGATGATGCCAAACCAAACATGGTGACCGTATCATCATTTCTCGACATGGGAGTCCGATGCTGAGGATCCTCGGTTTTCTAGAACCCACATGTGAGAGGGGCGGGTGTTTACAGGTTTACAGGTAACCGTAACTTTCATCCTACATGGTATTCTGGTTTTCTTATCAGTGTGAACTTATCAGCCTGGTATTCTGGTTATTCTGGTATTCTGGTTATTCGGATATTCTGGTATTCCGATATTCTCTTCAGAGCAGACCTTTGAACTTATCCATTCAGTAGCACAGCAGTACAGAGCTTTATGGAAGCCTTGATCCCAAGTCTGCTGCATTCATATTGCATTGCATTTGCATCTTGCATCATTTTGCATATCTGTCTCCGACCAGTACAGTGAGCTCATCCATCATTTGTCCTCGACCTGCAGTTGATTTCCCGACTTTCATATTGGACTTGAATCAGTATCTTGGCAGAATCATGAACTCAGGGGAACAAAATCAATTTGTGACTAGGGCTGATGTTGAATTGATGAAGAATCAGTTGGACCAACTTGTGGAAGCTATGGCCGCCATGACTAGGGGAGAGGCCAATATTCAGAGAATTGGGAATGTCATTCCACCTCCGGTGAACTATGTTGCTCAAGCTCATCCTATGCGAATCCCTGTTGAGAATCATATTATACAGGAGCGTACCATCGTCCGAGACGAACATTCTTCTTCTCTTGATGCCACAGACTATCAGAGCTTTGCCTTCTTTGTGCCAGATTTCCAAGGGGTAGTTCCAAAGATGAAGCCTAAGAACCCGCGATATCTTGAGTTTGATGAAAGATGTCGTGTGTTAGAAGAGAAGCTTGATGCCCTAGTGGGTCGTGATACTCTTGATCTGAATGCTTCGAGCATGTGTCTGGTACCTGGCCTTGTGTTACCTCCAATGTTCAAGATACCAAAATTTAAGCAGTACAAAGGGGATAGCTGTCTGAAGCAACATTTGGTAATGTTTTGCAGAAGAATGACCTCATATGTCCGCAATGATAAGCTTATGATTCACTATTTCCAGGACAGTTTGAGTGGGGCATCACTGAGTTGGTATGTGCAGTTAGAAAGTGGTTGCATCCAATCATGGACAGACCTAGATAATGCCTTTGTGAAGTATTACAGTTATAATCTTGACATGGCTCCTAGCCACATGTAGTTGCAAGGTTTATCTCAAGCGGATAATGAATCATTCAGAGAGTACGCTCATAGATGGAGAGAGTTAGCTGCTCGCGTTTAACCACCATTTTTGGAAAGAGAATTAGTTGATATGTTTAGGGGTACTTTGCAAGGACCGTACTTCGATAAGTTGATTGGGCCATCAAAATTCTCTGACATGGTAATAATTGGAGAATGCATTGAGGTCGGTATCAAGATTGGAAAGATCCAAGACTCCTCGAACTTCCCAGCTGTCGCGGCCGGCAAAAATATTTGAGTCGCCATCATATATTTTTAAGGAAAATAAATGATAAACCTAAAATCCTAATCCCAAGGGCAGAGATTCCTAAGGTTCGGGAGTCGGTTAAGTGAGAGGAAGGTGTTAGGCATCTCACTTCCATTGTACTCAATGGGATCCTCCTTAGATTTTAGGGTATTGTTTCGTTGTCGTCCAACTTTTTATTTATTTACAAAAGAATCCTAAGTTTTTTATTATTATACTCGCCAGGGTTGACAACCCTAGGCCTACGTACCTTCGATTTTGAAGGATCAGAGTAACCGTAGTTCACCTCCCCTATTCCTACCCCCTAATCCTATTCCTAACCCCAATCTCAAACCTAATCCATTATTTATACTCTTGGATAAAGAGTTCTATCCCCAAATCTATTATTTATACTCCTAGATAAGGAGTTCTATCCCTTAATATATTATTTATACTCCTAGACGAGGAGTTTTATCCCTTAAATCCCGATCTGTTTATTTATACTCTCGGAGGAAGAGTTTTATCCCAAAATCCCTTATCCATTGTTTATACTCTCGGATGGAGAGTTTTATCCCTTATCCATTGTTTATACTCTCGGATGGAGAGTTTTATCCCTTAAAATCCCTTATCCATTGTTTATACTCTCGGATGGAGAGTTCTATCCCTTATCCATTGTTTATACTCTCGGATGGAGAGTTTTATCCCTTAAAAATCCCTTATCCATTGTTTATACTCTCGGATGGAGAGTCTTATCCCTTATCCATTGTTTATACTCTCGGATGGAGAGTTTTATCCCTTAAAAATCTCTTATCCATTGTTTATACTCTCGGATGGAGAGTTCTATCCCTTAAATCCCTTATCCCTTGGTCTATATTTATATTCTTGAAACCTAAGAGTGCTATCCCTAAATCCCATCCATTGTTTAGACTCTTGGACAAAGGCTTTTATCCCAAGTTTTACATTCCTACAAAAATCCTTTTATATCCCTTATGTTTAAAAAAATAAATCCCTCAAGTTCTATAGAATTTAATACCAAAAAAACAAATATACCATCATGCTAAAAAATAGCAAAATTGATCCCCCAAAACATATAATTTTCTAAGTTCAAAATACTCCCTAAATAATGGAATTTTAATCCCAAAAAACTAGATTTAATCTAACATTTTTTATTTCCAAAAACCATGTTTGAATCCAATTTAAATAAAACCTAAAAATGTAAATGCTCTTTAGAATAAAAAACCAAATTTTAATTAATTCCAATTCCCCACATATCATCCTAAAAAAAAATAAAAATAAAAAATAAAATAATCCCACTTAAAAAGATTATCCTTATATTCTTAAAAAAAACAAATTATTTTAAGTATATAAAATATAGATTTAAAAAACCCAAACTCACAATTAACCCTTAAAATCCTAACTAAAATTCCTAACAAAAATTAAATTCCCATTTTCACAAAGAATAACCCAATTATAAAAAATATAAATTTAAAAACCCAAAACCAATATTAACCCCAAATAAAAATTAAATTCCCATTTTAAAAGGAGAATAAACAAATTGTTTTAAATATATAAAATATAAATTTAAAATCCAAACCCAAAAAATTAATCCTAAATCCTAATTATTTACCCTAAAAATCTTAAATCCTAAAATCCTATTCTTAAATCCTAATTTAAATAATTAAATTAAGTAGTTAATTTAATTAATTAAAATAATATCCAAGGGGTGCATTTTTCATTGAAGAAGTAATGGGCGTATGGTTAGGGGGTGTTAATAGCAGCCTGGGCGCAAGGCCCATCAGCAAGGAAGCCCAACGTGGGTCAACGGTCCAAGGTGTGAGTCCGTTTTGACTTTCCGTCTAGAGCGTTAGATCACATTGACTAAGATGGCAATGGATTATTTGCTGAGCGTTGGATCAGCATACCCATAAGAGTAATACGAAAGGAGGGCCTGGATCTAAAGTCTTAGGAGGGTGCATGATAAGACCATGACCATCAGAAGAGTCCAAGTATTATCATCGTGTGGGAACCGAGAGGCCACACGTCCCCGATCTAATGCCAGACGGGAAGGGGTATAAAAGCGTGCTCTCTTCACAAACCCCTCATTTCTTATTATTCTTTCTCTCTCTTACCTTCTCCCTCTCTCTCTAACTCTCAGCGCTCTCTCCTCTCTCTAAACATTCCGTCGCCGGTGCGCCTTCCGGCCACCGTGCTCAACCCTCTAACCACCCACAAATTCCAGAATCCGGTTGAGGATTCAACCGGAAACTTCAACCCAAGAACCCTAACACCCTTACAAACCTAGATATAAACCCAGTTCTCCAGGGTTCGTAAAGAACCCTAGGAACCCTAACCCCACCTTCATCCTCAAAACCTAGAAATCATATAAACCCCAAGAACCCTAAGAGTTCTATGAAGAACCCTAACCCTGACCCCAGAGAACCCTAACCCTACTTAAGAACCCTAACCCTAAACAAAAAAATTCCAGAAATCCAAAAAAAACTTAAATGCGCAACAAGTAACAGCGCAACCTAACAATCAATCAAACGGAAATCAACAAAAAGCTAAGTTCTGTTACCTCCCCTGCCGTGTCCGTTTAAGCTGCTCCGATTCCTCTCCCTTATTCTTCTGTTTTTCCTTTCTAATCCTTTTCTTTTGCCTTTGTTCGCAGGTGCTTAATGGGCGAGCTCAGAGAGGTTAGGAGGATTTGCGGCAGCGATTTCTTTAGCTCCCCCCAATTTCTGATTTTAATTTTAGTTTATATAGGGTTGAAATTAGGTTTTTAGCATTGATTAGGTTAGACTTGTTTTAGGAAAAGTTTGATGTAATTTTTGATTTTTTTATGTTTTTAGAGTTAGGGTTTGGTCTGGAATTTTGGATCTGATTGTATTTTTTTTAGGACCTTTGATTTGTACGAATGAATTGTAAATAAATATTAATTAATTCCGTTTTGTTAGAAAACCAAATCCAGCTTGACTTCATTTCCTGATTTCTGCGTGTAATTAGGGTTTGAAAGGGGGAAGAAGACCCCACTTGGTCAACCATTTTGACCACTGATAAATTCCAATAATAATCCTAAATACTATTATTACTAATAAAACAAAAACCATACTAAACCAACCTTTAATGCCTCGATTAAAGACCAGTCCCTACTAATAACCTAATAATCAGATTAATATAATTAAACTTAAAATGTTAAATTAATAATAACCTTAAATAATAATTATGTACTAATACAATATTCTTAATATAATAATCCTCTAAAGTCTTAGGTTAACTAATTTGGACTTATTAAAAAAGAACTAAAAACCTTTGACCCAACTTAATAACTTAAATTTAATAACTAAATTCAAATAAGATTAGTAGATTAAATAGATTAAATAAACAAAAAATAAAAAGTCCCTTAATATTTCTAACACAATCAACTAACTAATATAATTAAACGTACGGAATAATTTAGAGCTTAGACCCAATAAAAACAAGAATCTTATCCCTTAGTATTCAAATATGTGCAAGAAAAATTCAAAAAAAAACTTAGAAATATAACCCTTATTCTTTAATTAATTTAAAATGGGCCTAGGAGTCCTATCATTCTCAGAAACCCACTGACATCTAAATGACACTCCTGATAGCATAAAAATCCAAAAATAGGTGAAAAATCACTGGTCAAAATTTAGGGTACTACAGCTGCCCCTATTTAATCGTCTTTGAATCAGAAGGATGATGTCGATGAGCCTTCCTCCTTTTGAGAAGGAGACGATTAAATACAAAAAGGACCCAAATTTTGACCACGGAGTCCGACAGGTGTGGACCCAATTATGGTGCTCCGCTAATGTCCTAATATCCCTATGTAATATCCCTGAGTACAGAAGTTAAGTAAGATTATGACAATCTTCTAATTCCGTAGTAATAAACCCTTATAGAACCCCTGATGAAATCCTGAATTTGATAGAACCCCTTCGATAAAATCCCTTTAAAATCCTTTAACAATCCTTGACGAACCCTTAGATAATGCTCCTGATGAAAAATCCCTCAATAGAATCCTTAATGAAATCCCTCTCGATAAATCCCCCGAGGAACCCTTGGATAAGAGATTCCAGTGAAGCCTTTTTTATAAATCCCTGATGAAACCCTTTTTATGAATCCCAAGTCTACTAGATAGAATCTGGTAAAACCCCTTTTTAATAAACCCTCTTGAGACAATCCTTTAGTACATCTCCTAATAATAACCCTGATATGTTTGATGTCGCACCCTCCGTGAGTGAGATAAATTGCTTAAGTGAGAGTTGAAGACCTACTCACTGATAGATGATACTCCTGAAAAATCCTTTACTGAAGTGTTGCTTTCACGATATAATCGAGAATTAAATCCTTAATGGTGATTATGAACCCTATGCATGTATGCATGTTTGCGTATATGAGTGCATGTATGCGTGCTTTTATGTATGATGAATTATTTGGGCTAACGCCTCTTTTTATGTAGTGCAATGTATGTCTTTGTCTGAAATAATACTTTCCATAACGTCCTGACTCCCTGACCCTTGAGACTTTGGTAATTGTAGTAAGCCATGATACCCTTGAATCCTGTTTAATATGTAACATGTCGTTAAAGGATCTCCCATGTTGGTTAGATTGTAACGTATATTCCTGTCAGTGTATAGACCCTATATCCTGCTTTGGAAGAATATGATCCCTTTGATGATTCCAAAAACCGAAGTAAAATGCACTTTCCCTTTTCAAAGCTTTTATTTATACCCGATATTTCAATGCATTATTTCACAATTAATCGACACCTTGTAATCAAGCGGAATAATGTAGGAGGCAAAGAAATATATTTGAAAAGCAAATTTTATTGAGAATTGGCCCGAACACGGGCAATAATACGTAAGGAGGGTAATTCCCATAAGGAGATATTACCATAAATCCATAAAAGATGTAAAATGGAAATAAGAAAACAAATTTATTTATGTCCCTATTAAATGTAACACCGACTAATATCCCTAAGTCTCCAAGATCACGATACTTCGCTTCTGAAGATGACGACCGGAATGATCGCTCCCTTCTGAGTTCCTGTTGCAGGGTGACTTGAGTGTTTTCAGTCATATGCCTTTTGGATATCCCTAACTTTTGCCTGGACCTCACTTTTTAGAGTCTTAGTCCACCGGGATGATATACCATTTTTTTTACTAAGCCGCCCTTTAGGATTTTCGACTTGTCGGGTATCATTTTTTATTCAAGTCCCTAATTTTTGCCTGGATTGCTCTTTCGAGTTTTCAATCCACCGGGACGCCTTAATTTTTGCCCAAGTCGCCCTTTAGGGTTTTCGACTTAGCGGGCTTTTATCCTATTTTTGTAGGCATAGCATTTTTTGACCGAATCGGAGTTCACGGTCGTGGTAAATCCACTTCATCCATGGTTCTTAATATTAGTGCTCCGCCAGAGGAGGCACTCTTCACGACATATGGCCATTCATAGTGTAGGGTCCATTTTCCGCGGTGGTCCTTATGGATGGGTAATATTTTCCTTAACATCAAGTCTCCTTCTTCGAGTAGGCGAGGACGAATTTTCTCGTCAAGTGCTCTCTTAATTCCCTGTTGATATAATTGCCCGTAGCCACGCGTTTCCCTTATACGAGGTTTAGTTGATCGAGTCTAGTTTGCACCCATTCTGCCTTATCCAGTTTAGCTTCCTTTATAATCCCAAATGATGAATTTTTACTCTGATTGATAGCCCCCCTTTGAAGCCCATATCCTTATGCAAATATAAGTTTCCATCGAGATCCAGGTCTAAGTCCTTCATAGGAGTCTGAAGTTTCACAATCTATTGGATTCTCAAATATTGTTAAGTACATTATGAGTGGTCTCCTTGGGACTGGTGGCACCAATATAGGTGGCTTTTACAAATATTCCTTGACCCGATCGAAATTCATTTAACAACCTTCATTCCATTCAATGATTTGATCCTTTTCTGAGTAATTTGAAGATTGGCTCACAAGTAGCTGTAAGGTGTGAGATATCTCCCCAAGAATCCATGAACTTCCTTTTTTATCCTTGGAGCTGGTATCCCTTGAATAGCTTTCATTTTGTCCTTTATTCCTCTTTGACTAACCATGGACCCTAATATTTTCGGATCTGATTCCATAAGTACACCTTGTAGGATCTAGTCGTAACATGAATTTCCTTAACTGATCTAACAACTTTTGTAAGTTAGTTATATGATCTCCTTCTTTTTGTGACTTGGTAATCATATCATCCACATGAACCTCTATCTCCTTATGCACCATATTACCATAGCCCTTTGATAAGTTACTCCTACATTCTTTAACCCAACAGGCGTTACCTTGTGACAAAAAGTCAAATTATTTCTTGACTTCTTCCCTGATCTGGAGGGTCATGTCTGGTCTAGTCCTCCTCAGCTTTTGCTTGATTGGCGTGCATTCTAGTTTGAGTAGTAATTCGTGCTCGGCGATGTTCGTATCACGTCCAGGCATATCCTGGTATGACCAGGCGAACACATCTGGGTACCCATGCAATAGCTCGATCAACCTTTCCTTTATATCCTTATTCGTAGAAGCACCGACTTTGACCTCTTTCCTATCTTCCTGAGTTCCCAGATTGATCACATCCACTGGTTCCTGATGAGTTTGATCTTCCTTGTCCTCCTGCCTTAACAGTCTGGCTAACTCTTCGGGAAGCTCACACTCGTCCTCATCACCCTCTTCCGCTTGGTTAATCGGTAATTCGAAGTCATTCGAGATTATAGCGGTGTCATTTTTAATAGGTTCATTTTTAAATTTGCACGAGGAAGATGTTTTTTTATAGTGTTTTTTTTTAATTGATGGGAATGAAAATATTGAAAAAAAGGTATATTGCCATTCTAAACAAACGGAAAATGAAAGAGAAAGATCTTGATTGAAAATAAAATGCAATTTTATTGATAGAAATAATCCAATGAAATAAAAGGTGGCCCTACAAAGCTTTGTCCACTCGCCTTGGGAATAGCAAGGGACTTATTATTATTTTAAGAAAAAAAGTAAATTACTTCGAAACAAAAATCATCTCAGAAATCCCGATGGTTCTCCAATTGTCGAGATTAGGCATTCCTTTCTTCCTCTTCCATTAAGGCCACATGATCCTCAATTCCGAATCCCACATTATGGAAATTATCTTTTATCCCTTCATTAGCCGGTTTGTAACCCAGCCCGAACAAACCCTTCTCCTCAGGTGACTCCCATTGTTTGCCCCAGTTTGTTATGTCTCCTTTCTTAATAAGGAATTCATCTTCCATACCTTCCATGGCATTGACTGTTGCCCCAGTGTGCCTCAGTAATGCATTATCTCCCAGATTTGGACCTTTAGGGTCTACAACACTGACATCGTTTTTCTTTGAATTGTTTTCGGGATATCTTTTATTTTTATGTTGATTGGAGGATGACTGCCCAATCTTTCCTGTCTTTACACCGTTCTCAATCGTTTTTCCAATGATAACCAAGTCAACAAATCCTGTTGAAACTGCCCCAATCATCCTTTTGTAGTATGTTCCTTGTAGGGTATCCATAAACATATCCACGAGTTCACTTTCCAATAATGGAGGTTGCACACGAGAAGCTAGTTCCCTCCATATTTGGACATATTCTTTGAAGGACTCATTACCTTTTTGAGACATGTTCTGCAAATGCGTGTGGTTAGGAGCCATGTCCACGTTGTATTGGTATTGCTTCAGAAAGGTGCTTGCAAGGTCTTCCCAATTCTTAATGTGAATCCTCTCCAATTGCATGTACCAGTCCAAGGATGCCCCACTGAGGCTGTCCTGGAAAGTGTGCATCATTAGCTTCTTATTAGTAGCATGGGCACCCATTTTTCGAACAAACATCCTAAGGTGATTCTTAGGACAACTGACACCTTTGTATTTCTCGAAGTCCGGAGCCTTAAACTTGGGAGGTATGACCACATCTGGCACCAGACATATTTCCAAAGCATCCACTTCAAAAAGATTGCATCCTTCCACGACCTTCAACCTTTCCTCGAGTGATTTATACTTATCATCAGCCCCTCTACTTTCCTTAACAGTGGTTCCATTATTTTCGAGGGCCACTTGTCTTGGATTTTCACCCTCGTATTGGAGGTTCTAATCTGCGCGATTCTCACGCGGAATAGGTATGTATGTAGTACGAGGTACCCCATTGGAAATAGATGGAGAGACGGTTCCCTCGAGAGATTGGTTAACAACTTTGTGCTTAGCAGTTTCGGCCTCTTCACGTTCCAGATCATGGACAAACCCTAGTAGAGGGTTATTGTCTTCAACATGGGGGATAGGAGTATGAACCTTCCTTTGACGACTTGACTCGGTTCCTCTGACTATCAAATTCTGAATGGCAAGTGTTAGTTGATCAATCTGGCTTTTCATACCGTCCACATTCTCCTTAACAGTATCCATTTCTCCTCTCATAGTGACCAGATCCTTTTCTAGTTGATCCATAGCTTTCCTTTGGTACGCTCGAGGGCGAGGTCGGGAAGTCAGATTGTTATGCTCGATGACTCTGAGACAAAGTTTGTAAAAGGAAATGATTTTCTGTTCTTTATTCCTTTCTCCTTATTTGAATGCATGTTGATGCATGGATGTATGAATATGCATGATGTATGCTAAATAATTTTAAAAATTTATTTGGGGGGAATTCCAAAATCCATTGTAGTTAGAGATGAATAAAAAATTAGGAAAATAAAAATAATTCCTTAGGAATAACAATAATCCCAAAATGGAAACTCCTGAACTTAAGAAGGCGTAAACTAAATAGATGCCCTCAATGCCTTCTTCAAATGAGCTTTAAACTCCTCCAAGTACCCTTGCATTTCCCTATCCTCCTTGTGGTGAGGTAATAGATCTTCAACAGATACAGTTAAGTCCTTAGGCTTGACCTTTTTTCTTTTTTTTCCCTTTTTTTTGCTTTTTTTTTTGTTTTTTTTGCCCCCATGCCCCTTGTAAGGTTTTTCCCTCTCCTTGTAAATCCAAGTATAGTCCAAATTGTTCCAGCGTAGGAGCTAGTTGAAGATCCTTGAAGAGGAAGTCACACAGAGGAGGATCATAAAATTGTGCAAAAGCAATTACGGCCTCTACTTTCATAGGGATCCCTAAGAGGCCGAGGATCCTTGCATACTTGTGTATAAACATCCTTTGAGCAGATTTTGGTATTAAGTCTTAAAGTTCTTCGAGACTTTGTAAATCAGCACTTAGAATTCTGATGCGTAGGGTAGCCCTTTTATTTGAATCCATCTTTCCAATGTTCCTACAACACATCTTGAAATTCCCCACAAAAATGCGTATATGCAAAAAAATGTTTTTAAATGCATGATGACATGGACATTTTTGTTTTTTGATTAAATGTTTTTTTATTTGGTTAGGGTAAGGTGAAAATGCAAGCATGACCCTAACTAGGTGGGTTCCCTATAGTAAGTTAGATCTAAGTCTTATCTACCCAATCCCCTCACATGTAGGATATATAGTTTTGGACAACATAACGGCCCTAGAATTTATGGATTATACCCTTGTTTTACCATGAGAAGGATCAAGCCTTCCTACGGTAAACCTTCGGGATAAGTCACATCTAGGAAGATCCTAGTAACGACCCTTGAGGGTTGAATACTTAGGATCACCATGGGCTAATTGGGGTTTCTAAAGGTCCTCAGAATCTTGGACCACATCCAAATTTATCAGCTATGTTAAGGGCTAGCCTTACCAGGAAGATAACTTTTAAGGGTCTATCTGAGTGTGGCATCAATGCATAGTCGGGATGTTACATCCCTTCCATTAACATTTCCGTTCCACGTCCTAACTTAGGGTATACTCCAAGCTTGGGTTTTAGCTTCACACATCACCATATTCTAAACCAATGCAATAATGACAATAATAAATATGAAGAACAAATATAATAAAATAAAACAAAATATAAAACATAAAATAAATAAAAGAAAAAACAATGAACACCCATGACAAACAAACAAAAACCCTACAACCTAAGGTTAGGATGGACTCTCTTTAGGTTCCCCTGTCCCCAGCAGAGTCGCCAGCTGTCGCGACCGGCAAAAATATTCGAGTCGCCATCATATTTTTTTAAGGAAAATAAATGATAAACCTAAAATCTTTATCCCAAGGGCAGAGACTCCTAAGGTTCGGGAGTCGGTTAAGTGAGAGGAAGGTGTTAGGCACCTCTCACTTCTATTGTACTCAATGGGATCCTCCTTAGATTTTAGGGTATTGTTTGTTTGTTGTCCAACTTTTTATTTATTTACAAAAGAATCCTAAGTTTTTTATTATTAAACTCGCTAGGGTTTACAACCCTATGCATACGTACCTTCGATTTTGAAGGATCAGAGTAACCGTAGTTCACCTCCCCTATTCCTACCCCCTAATCCTATTCCTAACCCCAATCTCAAACCTAATCCATTATTTATACTCTTGGATAAAGAGTTCTATCCCCAAATCTATTATTTATACTCCTAGATAAGAAGTTCTATCCCTTAATCTATTATTTATACTCCTAGACGAGGAGTTATATCCCTTAAATCCCGATCCGTTTATTTATACTCTCGGAGGAAGAGTTTTATCCCAAAATCCCTTATCCATTGTTTATACTCTCGGATGGAGAGTTCTATCCCTTATCCATTGTTTATACTCTCGGATGGAGAGTTTTATCCCTTAAAATCCCTTATCCATTATTTATACTCTCGGATGGAGAGTTCTATCCCTTATCCATTGTTTATACTCTCGGATGGAGAGTTTTATCCCTTAAAAATCCCTTATCCATTGTTTATACTCTCGGATGGAGAATTCTATCCCTTATCCGTTGTTTATACTCTCGGATGGAGAGTTTTATCCCTTAAAAATCCCTTATCCATTGTTTATACTCTCGGATGGAGAATTCTATCCCTTAAATCCCTTATCCCTTAGTCTATATTTATATTCTTGGAACCTAAGAGTGTTATCCCTAAATCCCATCCATTATTTAGACTCTTGGAAAAAGAGTTTTATCCCAAGTTTTAAATTCCTACAAAAATCCTTGTATATCCCTTATGTTTAAAAAACTAAATCCCTCAAGTTCTATAGAATTTAATACCAAAAAAACCAAAATACCATCATGCTAAAAAATAGCAAAATTGATCCCCCAAAACATATAATTTTCTAAGTTCAAAATACTCCCTAAATAATGGAATTTTAATCCCAAAAAACTAGATTTAATCTAACATTTTTTATTTCCAAAAACCATGTTTGAACCCAATTTAAATAAAACCTAAAAATGTAAATGCTCTTTAGAATAAAAAACCAAATTTTAATTAATTCCAATTCCCCACATATCATCCTAAAAAAAAATAAAAATAAAAAATAAAATAATCCCACTTAAAAAGATTATCCTTATATTCTTAAAAAAAAACAAATTATTTTAAGTATATAAAATATAGATTTAAAAAACCCAAACCCACAATTAACCCTAAAAGTCCTAAATAAAATTCCTAACAGAAATTAAATTCCCATTTTCACAAAGAATAACCCAATTATAAAAAATATAAATTTAAAAACCCAAACCCAAAATTAACCCCAAATAAAAATTAAATTCCCATTTTAAAAGGAGAATAAACAAATTGTTTTAAATATATAAAATATAAATTTAAAATCCAAACCCAAAAAATTAATCCTAATTCCTAATTATTTACCCTAAAAATCTAAAATCCTAAAATCCTATTCTTAAAACCTAATTTAAATAATTAAATTAAGTAGTTAATTTAATTAATTAAAATAATATCCAGGGGGTGCATTTTTCATTGAAGAAGTAATGGGCTTATGGTTAGGGGGTGTTAATAGCAGCCTGGGCGCAAGGCCCATCAACAAAGAAGCCCAGCGTGGGTCAACGGTCCAAGGTGTGAGTCTGTTTTGACTTTCCGTTTAGACTGTTAGATCACATTGACTGAGATGGCGATGGATTGTTTGTTGAGCGTTAGATCAGCATACCCATAAGAGTAATACGAAAGGAGGGTCTGGATCTAAAGTCTTAGGAGGGTGCATGATAAGACCATGACCATCAGAAGAGTCCAAGTATTCTCATTGTGTGGCTACCGAGAGGCCACACGTCCTCGATCTAATGCCAGACGAGAAGGGGTATAAAAGCGTGCTCTCTTCACAAACCCCTCATTTCTAATTATTCTTTCTCTCTCTTACCTTCTCCCTCTCTCTCTAACTCTCAGCGCTCTCTCCTCTCTCTAAACATTCTGTCGCCGGTGCGCCTTCCGGCCACCGTGCTCAACCCTCTAACCACCCACAAATTCCAGAATCTGGTTGAGGATTCAACCAGAAACTTCAACCCAAGAACCCTAACACCCTTACGAACCTAGAAATAAACCCAGTTCTCCAAGGTTCGTAAAGAACCCTAGGAACCCTAACCCCACCTTCATCCTCAAAACCTAGAAATCATATAAACCCCAAGAACCCTAAGAGTTCTATGAAGAACCCTAACCCTGACCCCAGAGTACCCTAACCCTACTTAAGAACCCTAACCCTAAACAAAAAAATTCCAGAAATCCAAAAAAAACTTAAATGCGCAACAAGTAACAGCGCAACCTAACAATCAATCAAACGAAAATCAACAAAAAGCTAAGTTCTATTACCTCCCCTGCCGTGTCCGTTTAAGCTGCTCCGATTCCTCTCCCTTATTCCTCAGTTTTTCCTTTCTAATCCTTTTCTTTTGCTTTTGTTCGCAGGTGCTTAATGGGCGAGCTCAGAGAGGTTAGGAGGATTTGCGGCAACGATTTCTTTAGCTCCCCTCGATTTCTGATTTTAATTTTAGTTTATATAGGGTTGAAATTAGGTTTTTAACATTGATTAGGTTAGACTTGTTTTAGGAAAAGTTTGATGTAATTTTTTATTTTTTTATGTTTTTAGAGTTAGGGTTTGGTCTGGAATTTTGGATCTGATTGTATTTTTTTTAGGACCTTTGATTTGTACGAATGAATTGTAAATAAATATTAATTAATTCCGTTTTGTTAGAAAACCAAATCCAGCTTGACTTCATTTCCTGATTTCTGCGTGTAATTAGGGTTTGAAAGGGGGAAGAAGACCCCACTTGGTCAACCATTTTGACCACTGATAAATTCCAATAATAATCCTAAATACTATTATTACTAATAAAACAAAAACCATACTAAACCAACCTTTAATGCCTCGATTAAAGACCAGTCCCTACTAATAACCTAATAATCAGATTAATATAATTAAACTTAAAATTTTAAATTAATAATAACCTTAAATAATAATTATGTACTAATACAATATTCTTAATATAATAATCCTCTAAAGTCTTAGGTTAACTAATTTGGACTTATTAAAAAAGAACTAAAAACCTTTGACCCAACTTAATAACTTAAATTTAATAACTAAATTCAAATAAGATTAGTAGATTAAATAGATTAAATAAACAAAAAATAAAAAGTCCCTTAATATTTCTAACACAATCAACTAACTAATATAATTAAACGTACGGAATAATTTAGAGCTTAGACCCAATAAAAACAAGAATCCTATCCCTTAGTATTCAAATATGTGCAAGAAAAAATTCAAAAAAAAAAACTTAGAAATATAACCCTTATTCTTTAATTAAATCAAAATGGGCCTAGGAGTCCTATCATTCTCAGAAACCCACTGACATCTAAATGACACTCCTGATAGCATAAAAATCCAAAAATAGGTGAAAAATCACTGGTCAAAATTTAGGGTACTACAGCTGCCCCTATTTAATCGTCTTTGAATCAGAAGGATGATGTCGATGAGCCTTCCTCCTTTTGAGAAGGAGACGATTAAATACAAAAAGGACCCAAATTTTGACCACGGAGTCCGACAGGTGTGGACCCAATTATGGTGCTCCGCTAATGTCCTAATATCCCTATGTAATATCCCTGAGTACAGAAGTTAAGTAAGATTATGACAATCATCAAATTCCGTAGTAATAAACCCTTATAGAACACCTTATAGAACCCTTATATGACAATTCTTCTCTGAATCAAGGACCTCCTCAGAATCAACGATCATACCACCGTCAGCCGTGTTAGCACGCCCGACAAAGGCCAAGGAAGCCAGAGAGGAATTTCACTCAATTGCCAATGTCGTATAGTCAGATGTTGCCGGATTTGATCAAAGGTGGATTAATAGTGCCGAAGGAGATAAAGCCAATGCCTTTTTCGTATCCACCAGGTTTTGATGCCAACGCCCGTTGTGACTACCATGCTGGGGCACAGGGGCATTCAATGGAAGACTGTAAGGTGCTCAGGAGCAAGATTCATACATTGCTTGACTCCAATATGTTCTCATTCACGCCTCAAGGTATTCAGATCAACAATTATCCTTCATCCAGTCACATGGGTTCATCAATTTAGGTCTTGGAAGAAGTCAGCGAGAGCAGTTGTGCAGATGATTATCAGACTAACTTCGACGAGCAATTCTGAAGATGGCTAGCTCAGTAGCAAATCAAGATTGGAAAGTCCAGTTCCCTGAAGCTGTCAATCTTTTAGATCATGTCATTTCTTTGCATTTGTAGTTTCTTTTCTGTTAAAGTGCACACTCATTTGTAAAACTTGTCTGTTTTCGATTGATAATGATAATGAAATGAATATGCATGTTTTGTTTAACTCTATTCGTGTTCACTCATATTTTCTTTATTGATATCTAACACTTGTTTAAGCAGGATCCGAGGGAGGATGACGAGATTGAAAGACGCAAAACTTCTGATTGTATGCTTTTGAACAAGAACCCTGTTGGTGATGTACAGGCATTGTTTCTACTCCCCAAACACCGGAGACATAAGGAAGATAATCCCTTGTAAACCCCGTTGAGCCCAGTAGTAGGAGTTTCTTTCTGAAAACAAAAAACCCTCAATCTCACCCAGGGGCAGGGTAGGTGTCAGTTAATTTGACCGAGCGTTCAAATTTCGAAAGGAGTATCCCATTCGAGGATCAATTGCATCAATGGTTATCCCTCATCAACCGAGGCATGAGGCAGTCACAACCCTTTCAAACAAGTCTGACAAGCCAGTGTCAGACGATTTGTTAAAAAAAAAGAGAGAATAAGAAAAAAGAAAGCCCGCTAAGTTGAAAACTTGAAAACAAGTGAATTAGGAAAAAGTTAGGGCATCCCGCTGGACTTCAATATCGAAAAATTCAAAAGAACCAGTCCAGGAAAAATCAGGGAAAACAAAAGAATAAAAAGCGAAAAATATGGAAAAAAAAGGAAAATCCTCGATAAAGAACAAGTCGTGTGGCTACAGACACCAAAGAGAAAAGGGGTGACTGTCACTCCGAAAATCGTGTGGGTTCCTTCTATCCTCCTACCATTCAGGTGAGCGCTTGTGTCGAGTTAACTGAACGTAGGACTGAAGAACATCAAGGAGATTGGGTGAGTTAAAACAAAACTTTGAGCCTTATATCCTTTCTTTCTTAAACCGTGAACCATGCCGCATTACAACCCTCAAAAGACCTAATTGAAGCAAGGTTGTTTTGAAAGCATACTTCGGTAAAGATCGCGTCGAAACTGACTCCTAAAAGGATTTTCTTACCATTCATGTTGGTATCAGTGACATTTTGATTAGTGATTCATTCACTATATGTCGCGACACTTTTTCAGTGAAGAGACTTGGATTTCAAAACTGTCATGTGCATTGCATTCAAATTATCTTTTCAAATGATCGGTTTTACTTGTGGGTAAGTACTTGACATTAGGAGAGTTTCTGCAATGGAAGGATTGATCAAGATAAGATGCAAAATGCCTGAGTACTCCGTTGAGCAAGGGCAAGTCATATCAAATGGGCAATTCATTCCAAGATTCAGCCAACCTGGGGCAATTAGGTCGAGATTCGACAAATCTCTCGAAGGTCAGTCAATCAGAGGCACTCCTTAGCAGATCAGCTAGTCAGGGGCAAAATCACTTCAAGGCTGGGGCAAGTCACCCCAAAAGCAAAAGGGTATTCTCTCCGGAGGACGGTTATTCAAATTCATAGGGCAAGATTTGTCAGATCTTAAGGACAAGTTCTTTTTGGGTTATGCTGCATTAAGGCACCTTCTTTTGGTCATATCACATCTGCATGAGTCATGTTGATAGCTAACACGTGATGACCCCAGTAGAGTTTCTCTCCCCAGCAGAGATAGATGAAGTTTTATCACTCTCGGCAGAGCGTCGTGAAGATTGTGATTATGCTCCCCAGCAAGAGTTCAAGAGTTCGCTCTCCCCTAGCCAAGTTGGTGAAGTTTATTGCTCTTCAGCTAGAGCTCATATTCCCGTACATGATAAGAGTGTTGGTTTTGTGCTTCCCTATTTTGCGGTAAAGTTGTTCCCATCTCCCCAACAGATTCAGGGATATAAGGTAGATTCCAACGGAGGAGTAAGTCCAATGTTGTCCCCTAGCAGAGTTGGTGTCATCAATCATCGTTCCCCAAGCAGAGTTGTGGGTGGTGGCTGGTATTCCCCAGCAGGTTAAGGGCATTTCCCCGGCAGTAGATTAAGTTCAATGATATTCCTTGGCTGGTTCAGTGTTATCGACTTCATTCCCCAAGCAGAGTTTAGTGCTAGTCATCTCAGTGGCTTGGTCAATAGTGGTTGACATCCCCGGCAGATTCCAGGTCCAATGGTTGTTGGCACCTTTTCCAAAGCAGATCTTTGGGCTCCATCTTCAGTAGTTGTTATTCTTGATCCCTAACGGAATAGGGCCTCTCTTTGGGCTTCATCTTATGCAAAGGTTATATCAGGAAGGTCGTTCAGTGTGACTTCCTCAGTAGGGTTCGTGATCTCGGAGACGGTTTAGTTTGTCATCCCCACCGGAGTTGGCCTCGTCTCTTCAGCATTTATTTTGCTGGAGGGGTCTTGTTGCATATAGTTAGCATTTGCATTGCATCCTCAAAACGCGTAGCATTTCCATATCGTATGGAGTATTACGCCATAGAAAGAAATTCAAGCATATGCATGCGAAGCATAAGCCAGATTTGGTACCTTACACGGAAGTCCAAATCACATTTTAGTCAAATCAGTGACATATCCCCAGCAGACTTTTCTTCAGACAGGTTTTCTTTCCGTCAAACCCCTTTGACGATGTGTTTATTCGGATAGCAGTTCTTTCTGTCAATTCTTTGATGATGTGTTCCTTCAGTCAGACTTTTCTTTCTGTCAAACCCCTTTGACGATGTATTTCTTGGGTTCCATTTTCTTCCCGTCAAACCCCTTTGATAAGGTGTCCCTTCGGTTGGGTTTTCAGGTTTTCTTTCCGTCAAACCCCTTTGAAGATGTGTTTCTTGGGTTCCATTTTCTTCCCGTCAAACCCCTTTGACGAGGTGTCCCTTCGGTCGGGTTTTCAGGTTTTCTTTCCGTCAAACCCCTTTGACGATGTGTTTCTTGGGTTCCATTTTCTTCTCGTCAAGCCCCTTTGACGAGGTGAGCCTTCAGTCTAGTTTTTAGGTTTTCTTTCCGTCAAACCCCTTTAACGATGTGTTTCTTGGGTTCCATTTTCTTCCCGTCAACCCCCTTTGACGAGGTGTCCCTTCGGTTGGGTTTTTCAGGTTTTCTTTCCGTCAAACCCCTTTGACGATGTGTTTCTTGTGTTCCATTTTCTTCCCGTCAAACCCCTTTGACGAGGTGTCCCTTCGGTCGGGTTTTTCAGGTTTTCTTTCCGCCAAACCCCTTTGACGATGTGTTTCTTGGGTTCCATTTTCTTCGGAATAAGCGTTCATTTCGTCAAATCCCTTTGACGATGTGGTTCTTTGGGTATGTTGTTTTTCCGCCAAATCCCTTTGATGAGGTGTGACAGGGTTCCAATCATCTTTTCTCCCCACAGTTTGCAAATTTCTGGGTTTCTTTTTGTATTCAATCACCTTCTACCTTGAATGTCTGAAAGCCGTTGCTATCATCCTTTCAGGTCCAAGAAGATTGAATAGGGGTAGTTGTTGCACCCTAAAATTTGCCCTACCTTTTTCAACCTTTAACTGGCTTATGTTTCTCTTTCATTTGCATCTCATTTAGGTCATAACTCATAGTCATATCATTGCATTGGTCTTCTAAGACATGGGATCAAAGGATTTTCTTGTTGGCCCTATTCGGAGGTGATTCAGTCGGTTTCTATTTCAGGTTAAGTTGGAGCAAGAGGTTGAATTCTGCTCGTTGTAATTTTTCTATTCAGAGGATCCATCAAAGGCTTTGGGTCAGGGGTTCATTGGTGTGAATCAGGTATTAACTTCTTCTTAGATTGAGACTTTGTTATTGCAAGTGAGAGTATTATTGGACATGGGTTGTGGTTTTTTCAGTATCCAAGTCCTTCTTTCATTAGTCTGCATTCAAGGATAGTTAGGGTTTCTCTTTCTTGGTTGAGTTTGTGGGCAGTCGTCAAGTGAAGATCATGAGATTAAGGTTTCAAGTCAAGGAGATCAGTGATCATCAGGACGAAGCATCTGTGTATTGATTTGAGGAGCACTGGGTCATGGTTGATTGAGCTTACTGATTAAATTATTGGGATTCAATGAAGATGTGAGTTTAATGTGGATTGAGAGTGTGATTGGAATTAGAGATTAGTCGTGTGGGCTACTTGGAATTCAAATTTATACAATAAATCCATTATTCATTTCCATTTTTCTTTAACCATTTTGATCCAATTTTCTATCTAAATTTGCCCATATTCATTTTGTTTCCAATCAAATATCCATTTTTACTTTTTATCCAAATCATTTTCATCTTATCCATTTCATTTTTAACATCCAACTCATTCATCTATTTTTAATCCAATTTAATCCAAATAACCATTTAAATATCCAAACTTAATCCATATCCATATTTGGATCCAAATCCAATTCAAAGTCCATTTTAATTCATTTTTATCCAATTCAAACCAATTTCCATTCAATATCCATTATCCAAGTCTATTTTGCTTAAGCCATAACCAATTTTTTAATCCCATTCTAAAGTCCAAATATCCATCACCAGTCATTTATTATTATGTCTAAGGGGCGCATGGTGCCTTGTGAAGGGGAGGCACATGAGGCCACGTCAGAAAATTAAAGAAAAAGAAAGAAAATTAATAACAGAATTACAAAGAAAAGCTTCTCATACAGGTGTGTTGTACCCCAAATTTTACCTCTTAGATGTCTTAACATCTTGCATAGACATTTAGTATCAATCATATATGCATTGTTTAACTAACCCACATTTTGCAGTTTGTTTCTCTTATGTTTGAAATTAGGGTTTACACAGAGAAATTCAAGGTCTCCTAAGGTATTCTCTGGCTCCATATAATCATCACAAAGATTCACCAGCAGTTTGGAACCAAGATCCCAAGACTTTGAATCAAACCAAGTCAAAAGGTGGAATTATGGTTTTAACCTGAGGAGTCACTGAAGAATTTTGCCCTGTTAAGTCAAGATTTGATTGGTTCATCAACCAATTGATCTCGCCTATATTCAAGTGGTCTCATTCAACAAGAGTTCAATATCATTTGGTTATCAGCACAAGTATCTTGAGCCACAAATTCACCATGCCTCAAACTAGGGTTTTGGTGAGATAAGTCAACCATTGTCTGTGATGTTGATCAAGACATGTTCCCAAGCTTTGGGACATGATTCCATATGACACCAAAATCCCTAGAGGCCATCTATGAGCTTTGGGAGAGATTAAAGAGGCAAGATCATCAGAAATCATCCATGTTGTACTCCTGAGGAAGATTAGGGTTTGACTGAGGCCTTAGCTTTTGAGATTTTGATCCAAGAGGAAACATCCAAGTCCCCAATCCATCATGACATGTCTCATTAAGGGGTTCAGGTATGGGAAATCAAGTTTTAAGAAGTTTCTTGCAAAGAAGGCAATGTTTGGTCCATGAAACTTTTCATATGTAGGAATTTTACTACTTGTGAAAAAATTGAAACAGTCATAACTTTTAAACCACACATCCAATTTGATTGACTCAAAGCTCAAATGGAAGCTCTTTCCATGATCTTCAAAGTGTATTAGAGGACCCACTTTCAGAATTTTCTTGGTTTTTAAGTTATGAGACTTGGAATACAATATGCCTTAGGGACTTAGTGAAATTTTCAACCTTTTGCTCCAATTTTGAACACTACTTCATGGCTGTTTTTCACCTAGTACCAAACTCCAAACCAAAAATCTTTGAACATGAAAGTTGTTCCTTGTTCTTCAAGCTTTCCAAGCATGTGTAGAACTCTTCATTTGGATGAACCAATCTCAAGTTATGATGCTTTGAAGTTGAAGGTTTCAAATTAGAAAAACAAAAAAACTTAGAAATTTTTTAAGTCCTTTTTTGCCTAATCAAGCACATGACTTTGGCCCAATTTTTCTCAATGTTATGAACCTCATTTTCAGTCACATTCCAAATGAAAGTCGCTCCATACAATGTCTACTTTACATAGGATCAAAAATTTCTAGAATAGGTAAAGTGATTACCAAGATGTGGTGCATTAAGGATGGCATGTTGAAGTGATATTTCATACTTAGGAAATGCAAATTTCATTGCCTCATGATCACTAAACTTTGTCACGTTTTTCACACATTCATGAGCATCATTGTAGCATGTCATTAACACCAAAATTGCTCTACCACATGCCCTCTTTCAAAGGGACCAAAAACCAATTCATTTGGGCCATTGGTAGTAAAGATATCGTGTGGGAAAGTGAAGCCCATGAATATTGTTCTAGGTAAACCACACTGAACAATTTGAATCAGACTTGGAATTAAACATGGGCAAATCTTTTCAGCAGCCCTAAGACCTACCCTTGGCGTGTTACATTCTCTTAGTGTTGTCCCAAATCTTTCCCTTTTAAGCTCACTCTCCTATGACACAACAAAAAGGAGATTTGAAGCAATACATGAAAGTGTGAAACATGACAAACCTAAGTTCTATCCTCTGAAGCCTTTGTGCAGCATGAGAGGCGATATTTTCTCCAAGGTTGACCAAATTTGAAGGCTGAAAAGAGTTCCATGTAAACCCTAATCTGTTATCCTATGGACAAAGCATTTGGCCATTATGTTTCAAAGATTCGGACCAAACTCCTTTGGCTATAAAAGGAGTACCATTCTCCTTGGTTCAGCACCAAGAACTTTCACAAAACACTTTAAAGGATCCCTGAGTTTTGAGTTTCACAAGCGAGAAAGAGGAGAAGGATTGCCTTGAGGTCCTTGCTAGTTCAGAAAGAGGAGAAGTCAGTACACACTTGAAGGTGCAGTGGACATATTCCACTTGGTAACCACACTCTCCATACTCCATATCATTGTACATATTTATCATCATATCTCTGCCATATGTTGCTACTATAATATGCTTTTGTTGTTCTTCTTCATTCATCCAAAATGTGAATAATGAGTATTGGAGTTTTTGTTTAAGCTTCTATCCACAGACTGTCATCATGAAGTAAGATAAGTGTGGTTCTGCTTTGTGTTTCCTGTTGTTATACTTGAAGTATCATGAAATAATAGTACCTTTGTGTTGGCCCCTAATATGTTTGTTAAGCCCTTGAAAGTTCAGTGTTGTGTGACTCTGCTAGTACTTGAATGCAATAGGTATCAGCTGCTGTCATCATTGGTGTTTAGTCAGTTTGTGTATAAGAATTCATACTATGTTTTATACCCAAGGTGCTTGATTATTGAGTTTGCTTTTGAGAATGAAAGTTGTTTTTAACTCAGTCTGTTACAAGAATGATTTTTGCATATGTTCATGTATTTATCCATATCCTGTTGAGTACACAACTTTGACATGTCATGATATTGTATTGTGAACTAAGTTGGTTTTTTGTGCTTAAGGTTGGATATTTGAACTGCTAACTTACTGAAGTTATGCAACTTGTTATGACTTGTGGTTCTAACTTGTTTACAACCTGCTGATATGATTGGTTTCTCCTTGTGTGCCAAAACTTATGCTATGTGTTCAAGCCTATATTAATATGCCATCTGATGTACATTTAAGTTGAGCTACTGTTGCCTTGCTATCTGTTCAGGTCATATGTGTAAGTTTTGTGGAATGAATTATCTTGTCTTTAAGAAATAAAGCACACCCTAAATATTTTCTTATGTGTGAGGTAACATAGTGTTACTTTGTGATAACTGACTGCTTGTGTGTATGTACTTGTTGGTGTTTGTCCCTAAAATAAAGTTGGTTGTGAATTCATTCTGATATAATACACTTTCTTTTCACATCCCATTGTGCACACAAGTTTCTATGCCATGTTCACATTGCTGTCATTATTGATTGTTGATTAGTTAGCATATCTGGACTCATGATGTGCAAGTTCTTACTTTGTTAAGCTTGTTTTGCCCATGTGCCTGTCTAAATCTCATAATGATGCATCTATACTCATGCTATGCTATTTGTTTTGAGCCAATGTGACTTGTGTACTTGTGACTGATGTATGAGCTAGCAATTTCTTGATATCTCTGCCTGCTAATATCATATGTGCGCAAACTCTGCATATTCTAGTTGGGTGTATGTGTCAACTTCTGACATGCTTGTCTGCCATATGCTCAAGTTGTTCAAACTGTTATCTCATTTGAATTATGAGTACAAGATTTGTGGATAAACTGTTATGTTCAAAAGCATTGAAACACATTCCTAATAATTGCTTGTGTGTGAAGTAATAGTAACCTGCCCTATGAAATGATAGTTTGTTCTTGTATTGGTATTTCTGTTTTTTTTTTGTTCATCATGTCTTGAGAAAAAAATTCATTTGGTTTTGTATTGTTGCTATTGTGATATTGAAAGCCTGAATGCACTTGACAATATTTGCACTACTTGCTCTCTATCCTACTGTCATCATCTTGTTAATGCTCATTTTATAGGTTCCAAATCTTGTCACTAATGATTGAAGTTGTCATGTTTTTGCTTAAATATGGAACCTGTTATTGTTTGTCCAGTCTTGCTCTTGTCTCATAACTTAGAATAACGTGTTTAAGCTGCTTTTTGAACATTAAGAGTGTAATACCTGAGCTGACATATATCATACATGACCATGTATTTGCAATGATATCATCATGTAAGTTTTCCTCTCACCACTTTGAATGAATGACTCGAAAATACTGTCACCTGCTGGTTTTAACTTTTGGTACTAATGCTACTTGATTCAAAGTTTTTCTAAGATATCTCATAAGATTCATGCAATTATTGGTTAATACAATAGAATGCCATCATCTGTTATAGAAACTTTGCATTCAGGTTGATGTTTTCATCCAACCTTGTTGGTTCTGGCCTTATGCATAGCAGGAACTTAATTCATCTCATCATCTTGTTGTTGTTCATTTGCCAGCTTAAGACATATAGCATATTTGTGCTCTACTTTTAGTGTACATGGATCTAAAATCATTGTACCTAATTTCAATGCAACAATTCGTGTCATGTTTACTATTTTGATTAAGTTGAGCTTGATTTTTGCAGAAGAAATCATTGAGTATGTCCAGTTGGGATAGTTTATTTGATAAGTTATCAGGTTGAGTTCTTGGACTCCTTGCTCTGGCTGGTTGTGGCAACTTGTATGCTAGCACTCATTTCCTAGCTTTCCAATACTTAAATGAATATGGAGTCATGTTTGTTACCGGATGTAACAACCACCCCAGTGGCAAGCACACATATACGTACCCCCATTTGACCTTTAAGACTGGGGTTCGAATCCCCCTCGCCCCAGTCCTTTTATTTTAATTTTCCAAAATATCCTTGTTCTCCATATATTATTTTGTGTCTATAACCTATTAAGCACGCGTGCGCTGGCATGATTGGCAATGTTTTGGGTCTGCATGCACAAGGTCCTGGGTTCAATACCCATGGGGACCTCTCATATTATTTTTATAACATGTTGTTTTGTATACATTTATGGTTTGTACTTGAACTTCAAAATTCCATAACTCAACCATTTTTTATCCTTTTTCACTCATTCTTTTTGCTAAATGTTTCTTAATGAGTCTACTTTTTGAATGTAAAAAGGAATTAATGAAAATCAACTTTTTTGAGGCACTTGTTCATGTTGAAAGCGGAGGGCCTTTTTAGGGTTTCTACCATGAACACATTTGACTTCTTTATTTCTCTTACCATGTTATCTTTATTCATCTTGTTTAGATAATGTCTAAAATGTTTAGTTCTAACCTTGCGTAATGTCATACCTTTTGTTTCATTTGGATGCTTTGACATTTAACATTACATCTTCATGTAAATATTCGTTGTAAGCTTCTTGTTTCATAACACTGTTGTTCTCCCGATTACAAAGGAAAGTCCTCATAAGTTGACTCATAAGTCAATAAACAAATCACACTACCTTGGCCTCTTAAGAGCCTTTCTCTTTTCTTGGCCTCATAAGAGCCATTGAATCATAACTTAGCAATAGGATAGAGTTTGTAAACTCTATGTGACTCTCATCATCATGAGAACTCACTTTTTCCCCATCATAACTTAGACTTAGAGAGTTTCTTCAAACTCTAAGATGAGCTCATACTCATTTCCCCTTGGAACTTTGGCCATTGTCAATGGTTCCTCAAAATCACCCTTAGTTAGGTGAACTACGGTTGCTCTGATTCTTTAGTCAGATACGTAAGCACAAGATGCGACGTCTTGGCGAGCAAACTTAGTATATACCCCCTAGGTCCTTACCTTTAGCATTTTAGGTATTTACCTTTACCCTTACTTTTAACAGATTCTTAGCAAGCAAACATAACATAACACAAACTAAACAAGAGGTTCCTGTAGAGTACTACAGATACTTAGGGTGTTAATACCTTCCCTTAGTATAACCAACCCCCGAACCTTAGATCTCCCCCCTTTAGGTTTTTCTCGATCTTGAACCTTTCCTTTGGATAAATCAAAGTCGGTGGTGAATTCAAAGAAATGTGATGTAAGTTGATTAATAGCTTGTTATCCGATTCTCACCGCAACAGAAATGGCGACTTCACTGGGGAATATAGTTTTGAGGGTTAAGCCCACCTTGTTTATGCTTGTATTGTTATATGTTTTGCTTGTGTATTTGTATATATCTGTGCATGTTTGTATACTTGCTTGGGTTCTTCTGTTTTGCAGGGTTGCTACTATTGAGTGGTGAGATAAGTCCTAACCCGGACTTGAGAGCACTTATGATAGGATGATGGTATATTCAAGAAGGCTTTGAGGGAGTCGATTCCTGAAAAAGTTGACTTGAGACACCATCACTCAGTTGAGGCCCTTTTGAGAGTTTAGTCAATGTTGAACGAGTTTATTCGTGAAAACGTTGCTACTCTCGACCTAGGTGCCCTTGATATTGAGAACCATAGTTACCTTTACCCCCACTTGGCCTTTTTAGGACATAGTGCGATAACTATGAGGGAGTCTATTCCCAAAATAGTTGTCATGCGATACTACACTCAGACGAGGCTCTCTTGAGAATATTATTGATTACCAAGTAATTGGGAAGTCGATAATATCCGAAAGATGGGTCGTTGACTCTGGGAACTTTTTAGAACCCTGTTCTACAGCTGACAAACCCATAGTACTTACCTCTTGGGATGGGTAGACCATGGCTCTGCGCATGTGACCCTTAAACCTAGGCCTTGTGTGCTTTGCTTACATATGTTTGCGTTTATGTGTGTTTTTGCATACACCCATCCATTCACGGACAACCCTTTGGTTTCAAGGAGTTTAAATGGTCACTCATTTGCAAGGATCCCTAAAGATCATGGATTTCAAAACAAAACTCTTCAGTTTTTCCAAAAATATTGGCAACTTGTTATTGAGCTCCTTGAAACCATTTGGTTTGCATTTGCATTACATGCACATGTCTCCGCATTTGCATTGCATCTCATTTCTCAGCCTTGAGTCTCCTTTCTTCATCTATGTCTGAAGGATACCTAGCACTTATTCAAGATAATGGCAACAATGAATGAGATTCTGAAGAATCAGGAAGACCTGAAAGAGGAGGTTAGAATCCTCAAATGCCAGATGAATTGGGTTTTGAAAACTTTGCAAGCTCTAATGAGGAAGGAGGAGCACGCTCACCCAGTTGCTCCTAGAAAAGTTGTCAGTCCATCACCCTTTGTAGCTCCTCTCACTCAAGGACTGCCTCAGTATCAAAGGTCAGACCGCCGTCAACCGTGTCATCATGCACGACCAAGGCCAAGAAAGCCAGAGAGGCACTTCTCTCCGCTACCCATGTCATACAGTGAGATTTTACCAGTCCTGATCGAAGGTGGATTGATAGTGCCAAAGGAAATAGAGCCAGTCCCGTTTCCGTATCCACCATGCTGGGGCACAGGGGCATTCAACTGAAGACTGTAAGGTGCTCACGAGTAAGGTTTAGAATCTGTTAGACTCTGAGAGGATCTCATTCACGCCTCAAGGCATTCAAATCAACAATCCTTTGCCAGGATCTGTCTTTGAGGAAATTTCATGCCAGCCAGTCTTTGGTCTTGTTCCTGCACCAGAATGTAATCGTCCTCAGGTGTCTACCGAAAGGGTGTTTCAGCCTCCAACGGTTATTTCTCCTCGAGGTTCTCGAAACCAAGACAAGAAGAAGTGCTCTGTCAAAAGGGGCAAGGTTCACTACACACCTATCCCGGTGCCCCTGAGCAAACTGTTCCCACTGCTAATTCAAAACAAGTTGGTGACTCCTCAACCTTACAACCCTATGCCAGGACCTTGGCACAATGCAAATCTGACCTGCGACTTTCATAAAGGGGCTGAAGCACATAGTTTGGATGGTTGCCTAGTTTTAGAAGCTACTGTAAAAAATCTGATCCACAACAAGGACTTGATCTTTGAGGAAGATCGCCCGGAGATTGAATGCAGATTCCACACTGGAACAAGGGGGCATCCTATTGAAGAGTGCAAAGAGTTCGAAGCAAGCCTGCTAAGTTTTCTAAAGACACTACAACCTCAGGAAGGTATGTCAGACGTCTATTTCTCCACTTGTGAAGCAAAAGGCAAAAAGGTTGCAAAGCCTCTCAAAGTCCTGTATCACAAGGAACTACTGATCAGTGGTGAAGGTGTTCCCCCGCTTGGGCCCGGAAACTGAAATCTTCTGAAAATAATTCGCCAGAGTTGGCTGTATTTTTTTCATTTCAGTATTTTTCAATTGTATTTTCTTTGTACTTTGAATTTGTATTTTCTTATAAGCTTTGTTGTATTTTCAAATTGGCAAGATTAATGAAATGTTTGTGCACCTTTTGATTAAGTCCATTCGTTTCACTCATTTACTTTTGTGTTCATAAAAAAAAAATATACCACTTATAATTTGTTGTTAAGCAAAGATTGGGGAGGATGATGAAAACCTCATATTCATAATTGTTGTGGTATGCTGCCAATTAAGCCTTGCCGATTACGTAAGGCATTGTTTCAATTCCTAAACACTGGAGAAATAAGGAAGATAATCCCTCGTTAACCCCTTCGAACCTAGAAGTATGAGTTTTCTTTCCTTACACAAAAAACCCGTAAATCTCAACCTTGGGGCAGGGTAGTTCTCAGTTTAACTTGGTTATGCATTCGAATGCAAGCGCTTCATGCAAGACACCACTCAACTCTCTCAAATCAAATGACAATAAAAAAGAGGAGGTCCCATAACCTCAATGAAGACAAGAAGAGGTCTCGAAACCTCAACAACAAAAAGAAGAGGTCTCATAACCTCAACAAAGGCGAAAAAGAGGTCTCAAAACCTCAACAAAGACAAGACGAGGTCTCATAACCTCAATCAAGAAAAAGAGGTCTCATAACCTCAACAAGAAAAAAGAGGTCTCACAACCTCAACAAGAAGAAGAGATCTCAAAACCTCAGTGAAGACAAGAGGAGGTCTTAAAACCTCAACAATAAAGGACAATCAAATGTTGCAAGGGAGTAATGACTACCCAAGGTGTCTGAATCATCATCGACTATCATCAGCTTAATTCCTAGCCTATGGGAATCTGAATGTATAGCTTGAGTTAACTGAGAGTAGGATTGGAGTTCATCACGAAGATTGGATGGGACAAATAAACTTTGAGCCTTTATCCTTTGTTTCATAAACCGTGAACCAGGCCACGTTACAATCCTTAAAAGACCTAATTGAGGTAAGGGTATTTTGAAAGCATACTACAACAAGGTTGATTAACCTGACTCCTAATGATCTTTGCTAATTGCGTATTTTAATCAATTCATCTGTCATTCCATAAATGACTAGACCCACTTTGTTTTTGATTATTTAATCACTCCAGTGCGTGTGTTTCATAAATAAAACTTGATTTCAAAAGCTTGCATGAATTTTGCATTGAAATTGCCAATTTTTAATGAACAATACTTGTTTACAAAGCAATTCAATATCAAAAGAATCCCAACAAATGCAGCCAGCTTGGGAATTGGACTTGATAAAGGGCTCAGTCTGGGGCATCTCCTCCATAGATCCAGCATCTCAAGAGCTACTAAATCAAGGGGTAGAAACTTTTCAAATTCAGGATATTGGGGCAAGCCTTCTTGAGGTCATCTTATGACAAGTTTTGACTCCAACAAGGGCAAGTGTGTTCCCCAGTTGTTTCTACCACAGTCTGAGGACCTTGTATCGCGAATACCGTTAATCAGGGGCAATCAGGTCGAGATTCGGTAAATCTCTAAAAGGTTAATTGGTCTGGGGCACCTCCTTCACGGATCAACCAGTTTGAAGAACAAGTTCAAGGACCTTGTTGTATAAATACAGTAAAAATGGGGCAGACATGTCAAGATCCATGAATCTCTTCAAGAGTTTGGAGATATTGGAGCATTTGGTATGTCAATTCTTTTGTAAAATCCTTTTGATGACTTATCCTCACGGACCAGTTAATCAGAAGCAGTCAGGTCGAGATTCGGTAAATCTCTAAAGGACCAATCAATCTAGGGCATCTCTCTCATTGATCAGCCAATCTGAAGAACAAGTTCAAGGACCCTGTCTTGTGAATGCAGCTAATCTGGGGCAATTATGCCGAAACGCGAGAATTTCTCCAAGAGTTTGAAGATATTGAAAGTATATTTTATGCCAATTCTCTTGTAAAATTCTCTTAGTATTTTCTCCTGACAGAACATGTACTCTGCGGCAGATACGTTATACTCAGCTTTGTGACACTTTTTGCTAGCTCCCCAATAAGTTGTTAATTCAGCTAATCTTGGCAATTCTTCGGTAAAGAAAGCAGTTCATTATGGCAATCCTAGTGAAGTCATGATACTATACCAAAGACTTTTTCCCCAGGGGAGGTTGTAATCTTGAAGTAGAACTACTGAGCCTGAAAGTTCATCCCCAATAATGGCCCAATCTGACGAGTTTGGCTGGGTATCCTTGTCGAGATGTTTATTTCATCTCCAGTCTCGCTTCCTTTTGTCTGTTTTGTCAGCATAAGCATAATCATGGTATATATGCACTCACATGCATAGCATCTTAGCATCTATGCTACCCTGTTCTGGTGTTTACCTGCTTTGTTCACTTTGGCGTTTATATCCCCAAGTGACTGGGTTTATCCTTTCTCTCCAATAGAGTTGTCAGCCCTATGCATAAAGTGCCCATCCTTTCTAAATTCCCCACAGAGTTTTATCCTCGTGGATGATGGTTGATTCAGCTGTTTTTTCAACATTTGGATAAGATAAATCCGCATTTGAGCTCATTCCTTAAAGGTTGGAGTCTTGTTTGATCGTTTCTTTCTAGCTTGTTCCTAGATTGAACTTTGATCCCTGGCAAGTTAGGTTGCTGAACCTAGTTTGAACGTGCATTTATTTTGCACTGTGTCTTGCAAGAAGAATCTTTTACAGGTCCTCGTTGAAGACAAAATTCATTCCCCAGCAGTGTTGTGATATCAACAACTCTTTGGAATTTATACCCAACAACAAGTAGCAATCTCTTGGAGAAGTTTGTTTTTCTATAGCGGTAAGTGTCAGTCTCTTCTGAGAAGCATATCTATCCCTGGTACTATTCAACTTTTCAGCCACCATAATGGGTATTCCTCAGGAAGTCTAATCTTCATTTATGTAACCCCGGTATTAACCTATCTGATACTTAATCTCCTCATATGGATACCTAAAGTCCAGTAACTACTGGCATTGTTTATCCCAGGTCAACTATGAACCTAAACTTCGAGTCAAATATGAACCCGTTGTTTGAACCCAGGTCAAATATGAACCAAAACTTCAGGTCAAATGTGAACCCGTTGTTTGAACCCAGGTCAAATATGAACCTAAACTTCAGGTCAAATATGAACCCGTTGTTTGAACTCAGGTCAAATATGAACCTAAACTTCAGGTCAAATTTGAACTCGTTGTTTGAACCCAGGTCAAATATGAACCTAAACTTCAGATCAAATATGAACCCGTTGTTTGAACCCAGGTCAACTATGAACCTAAACTTCGAGTCAAATATGAACCCATTGTTTGAACCCAAGTCAAATATGAACCTAAACTTCAGGTCAAATGTGAACCCGTTGTTTTAAACCAGGTCAAATATGAACCTAAACTTCAGGTCAAATATGAACCCGTTGTTTGAACCCAGGTCAACTATGAACCTAAACTTCGAGTCAAATATGAACCCGTTGTTTGAAACCAGGTCAATTATGAACCTAAACTTTGAGTCAAATATGAACCCGTTGTTTGAAACCAGGTCAAATATGAACCTAAACTTCAGGTCAAATGTGAACCCGTTGTTTGAACCCAGGTCAAATATGAACCTAAACTTCAGGTCAAATGTGAACCCGTTGTTTGAACCCAGGTCAAATATGAACCTAAACTTCAGGTCAAATATGAACCCGTTGTTTGAACCCAGGTCAAATATGAACCTAAACTTCAGGTCAAATGTGAACCCGTTGTTTGAACCCAGGTCAAATATGAACCTAAACTTCAGGTCAAATATGAACCTGTTGTTTGAACCCAGGTCAAATATGAACCTAAACTTCAGGTCAAATATGACCCCGTTGTTTGAACCCAGATCAAATATGAACCTAAACTTCGAGTCAAATATGAACCCGTTGTTTGAACCCAGGTCAAATATGAACCTAAACTTCGAGTCAAATATGAACCCGTTGTTTGAACCCAGGTCCATAATGAACCTAAACTTCGAGTCAAATATGAACCCGTTGTTTGAACCCAGGTCAAATGTGAACCTAAACTTCGAGTCAAATATGAACCCGTTCTTTGAACCCAGGTCAAATATGAACCTAAACTTCAGGTCAAATATGAACCCGTTGTTTGAACCCAGGTGAAATGTGAACCTAAACTTCGAGTCAAATATGAACCCGTTGTTTAAACCCAGGTCAAATATGAACCTAAACTTCGAGTCAAATATGAACCCGTTGTTTGAACCCAGGTCAAATATGAACCTAAACTTCGAGTCAAATATGAACCCATTGTTTGAACCCTGGTGAAATGTGAACCTAAACTTCGAGTCAAATATGAACCCGTCGTTTGAAACCAGGTCAAGTATGAACCTTAACTTCGGTCAACTATGAACCCTTGGTCACCTATGAATCCTTGGTCACCTATGAACCTATACCCTTGGTCACCTATGAACCAGAATCTCAGATCTACCGTGAACCTCGATTCTTGTCCAACTCATATTGGTTCCATAACCTTATCCCCAGCCAAAAGTCCAGTTGTATTTTATTATCTGGCGCACAAAAGTTTATCTCTGTCTTTTCTGGTTTTTTTCTTGAAGATCCCGTTTGAACTCTTCAGTATAAGAAATCCCCATAAAATCTTTGTAGGATATGTATCCTTTTATTTCAAATTGATCCCCAGTGGAGATCTTGTCCTCTTTCTAGTGTCATACCCAATAAGAATGTGTTTTATTTCCCTAGTGTCGTCCGGTCACTTATGAACCTGTCGTCCATCTCCTTGGATTTTTCCCCAATGGAGAATATCTCTCTAGCTCCTATCTCCAGTAGGGACCTGTAGGGTGTTCCACTTTACCTTTCTATCCCTAGTCTTTCCTTAGTGTCCTCCCTATTGAGTCTCTTTTGTCGGTTAGCCTGTATCTCCAGTGAGTTTTCCTCATAGATACTAACCTTCATCCTTCCCCAGTGTATCATCTGTGGTTGTTTGATTTTTATCCCTGGTGTCTGGTCGGTCTGCATCTTTGCACTATCATGACATCATATCATCATACTAGAAGTTCATGGCATGTCAGCATTTGCATGTCCGTCGCTTGTCTTTAGCATCTGCATTCCATCTAAGGGCAAAATTTTTGGTTTGCTATATTTAAATACCTTTCCACCTTAATGCCCCGAGGATCTCCTTTCCTCGTGACATCCGGTAAAGCTATTTAAATAGGGGCAACTGTTGTACCCCAAATTTTACCTCGTAGATGTCATAACATCTTGCATACACATTTAGGATCAATCATATATGCATTGTTTAACTAACCCACATTTTGCAGTTTGTTTCTCTTATGTTTGAAATTAGGGTTTACACAGAGAGATTCAAGGCCTCCTAAGGTATTCTCTGGCTCCATATAATCATCACAAAGATTCACCAGTAGTTTGGAACCAAGATCCCAAGACTTTGAATCAAACCAAGTCAAAAGGTGGAATTAGGGTTTTAACCCGAGGAATCACTGAAGAATTTTGCCATTTTAAGTCAAGATTTGATTGGTTCATCAACCAATTAATCTCGCCTACATTCAAGTGGTCTCATTCAACAAGAGTTCAATATCATTTGGCTATCAGTACAAGTATCTTGAGCCACAAATTCACCATGCCTCAAACTAGGGTTTTAGTGAGATAAGTCAACCATTGTCTGTGATGTTGATCAAGACATGTTCCCAAGCTTTGGGACATGATTCCATATGACACCAAATATCCCTAGAGGCCATCTATGAGCTTTGGGAGAGATTGAAGAGGCAAGATCATCAGAAATCATCCATGTTGTACTCCTGAGGAAGATTAGGGTTTGACTGAGGCCTTAGCTTTTGAGATTTTGATCCAAGAGGAAGCATCCAAGTCCCTAATCCATCATAACATGTCTCATTACGGGGTTAAGGTATGGGAAATCAAGTTTTAAGAAGTTTCTTGCAAAGAAGGCAATGTTTGGTCCTTGAAACTTTTCATATGTAGGAATTTCACTACTTGTGCAAAAATTGAAACAGTCATAACTTTTAAACCACACATCCAATTTGAGTGACTGAAAGATCAAATGGAAGCTCTTTCCATGATCTTCAAAGTGTATTAGAGGACCCTCTTTCAGAACTTGCTTGGTTTTTAAGTTATGAGACTTGGAATACAATATGCCTTAAGGACTTAGTGAAATTTTCAACCTTTTGCTCCAATTTTGAACACTACTTCATGGTTGTTTTTCACCTAGTTCCAAACTCCTAACCAAAAATCTTTGAACATGAAAGTTGTTCCTTGTTCTTAAAGCTTTCCAAGCATGTGTAGAACTCTTCATTTGGATAAACCAATCTCAAGTTATGATGCTTTGAAGTTGAAGGTTTCAAATTAGAAAAACTCAAAAAAGCTTAGAATTTTTTTGAGTCCTTTTTTACCTAATCATGCGCATGACTTTGGCCCAATTTTTCTCAATGTTATAAACCTCATTTTCAGTCACATTCCAAATGAAAGTCGCTCCATACAATGTCTACTTTACATAGGATCGAAAATTTCTAGAATTGGTGAAGTGATTACCAAGATGTGGTGCATTAAGGATGACATGTTGAAGTGATATTTCATACTTAGGAAATGCAAATTTCATTGCCTCATGATCACTAAACTTTGTCACGTTTTTCACACATTCATGAGCATCAGTGTAGCATGTCATTAACACCAAAATTGCTCTACCACATGCCCTCTTTCAAAGGGATCAAAAACCAATTCATTTGGGCCATTGGTAGTAAAGATATCGTGTGGGCAAGTGAAGCCCATGAATATTGTTCTAGGAAAACCACACTGCACAATTTGAATCAGACTTGGAATCAAACATAGGAAAATCTTTTCAGCAGCCCCAAGACCTACCCTTGGCGTGTTACATTCTCTTAGTGTTGTCCCAAATCTTTCCCTTTTAAGCTCACTCTCCTATGACAGAACAAAAAGGAGATTTGAAGCAATACATGAAAGTGTGAAACATGACAAACCTGAGTTCTATCCTTTGAAGCCTTTGTACAGCATGAGAGGCGATATTTTCTCCAATGTTGACCAAATTTGAAGGCTGAAAATAGTTCCATGTAAACCCTAATCTGTTATCCTATGGATAAAGCATTTGGCCATTATGTTTCAAAGATTTGGACCAAACTCCTTTGGCTATAAAAGGAGGACCATTCTCCTTTGTTCAGCACCAAGAACTTTCACAAAACACTTTAAAGGATCCCTGAGTTTTGAGTTTCACAAGCGAGAAAGAGGAGAAGGATTGCCTTGAGGTCCTTGCTATTTCATAAAGAGGAGAAGTCAGCACACACTTGAAGGTGCAGTGGACATATTCCACTTGGTAACCACACTCTCCATACTCCATATCACTGTACATATTTATCATCATATCTCTACCATATGTTGCTAGTATAATATGCTTTTGTTGTTCTTCTTCATTCATCCAAAATGTGAATAATGAGTATTGGAGTTTTTGTTTAAGCTTCTATCCACAGACTGTCATCATGAAGTAAGATAAGTGTGATTCTGCTTTGTGTTTCTTGTTGTTATACTTGAAGTATCAGGAAATGATAGTACCTTTGTGTTGGCCCCTAACATGTTTGTTAAGCCCTTGAAAGTTCAGTGTTGTGTGACTCTGCTAGTACTTGAATGCAATAGGTATCAGTTGCTGTCATCATTGGTTTTTAGTCAGTTTGTGTATAAGAATTCATACTATGTTTTGTACCTAAGGGGCTTGATTATTGAGTTTGCTTTTGAGCATGAAAGTTGTTTTTAACTCAGTCTGTTACAAGAATGTCTTTTTACATCTGTTCATGTATTTATCCATATCCTGTTGTGTACACAACTTTGACATGTCATGATCTTGTATTGTGAACTAAGTTGGTTTTTTGTGCTTAAGGTTGGATATTTGAACTGCTAACTTACTGAAGTTATGCAACTGGTTATGATTTGTGGTTCTAACTTGTTTACAACCTGCTGATATGATTGGTTTCTCCTTGTGTGCCAAAACTTATGCTATGTGTTCCAGGCAGTATCAATATGCCATCTGATGTACATTTAAGTTGAGCTACTGTTGCCTTGCTATATGTTCAGGTCATGTTTGTAAGTTTTTTGAAATGAATGATCTTGTCTTTAAGAAATAAGGCACAACCTTAATATTTGCTTATGTGTGAGGTAACATAGTGTTACTTTATGATAACTGACTGCTTGTGTGTATGTACTTGCTGGTGTTTATCCCTGAAATAAAGTTGGTTGTGAATTCATTCTGATATAATACACTTTCTTTTCACATCCCATTGTGCACATAAGTTGCTATGCCATGTTCACATTGCTGTCATTATTGATTGTTGATTAGTTAGCATATCTGGACTCATGATGTGCATGTTCTTACTTTGTTAAGCTTGTTTGCCCATGTGCCTGTCTAAATCTCATAATGATGCATCTCTACTCATGCTATGCTGTTTGTTTTGAGCCAATATGACTTGTGTACTTGTGACTGATGTATGAGCTAGCAATTTCTTGAAATCTCTGCCTGCTAATATCATATGTGTGCAAACTCTGCATATTCTAGTTGGGTGTATGTGTCAACTTCTGACATGCTTTTCTGCCATATGCTCAAGTTGTTCAAACTGTTATCTCATTTGAATTATGAGTACACGATTTGTGGATAAACTGTTATGTTCAAAAGCATTGAAACACATTCCTAATAATTGCTTGTGTGTGAAGTAATAGTAACCTGCCCTATGAAATGAGAATTTGTTCTTGTATTGGTATGTTCTGTTTTGTTTTGTTCATCATGTCTTGATAAAAAACTTCATTTGGTTTTGTATTGTTGCTATTGTGATATTGAAAGCCTGAATGCACTTGACAACATTTGCACTACTTGCTTTGTATCCTACTGTTATCATCTTGTTAATACTCATTTGATAGGTTCCAAATCTTGTCACTAATGATTGAAGTTGTCTTGTTCTTGCTAAAATATGGAACCTGTTATTGTTTGTCCTGTCTTGCTCTTGTCTCATAACTTAGAATAACGTGCTTAAGCTACTTTTTGAACATTAAGAGTGTAATACCTGAGCTGACATATATCATACATGACCATGTATTTGCAATGATATCATCATGTAAGTTTTCCTCTCAACACTTTGAATGAATGACTCAAAAATACTGTCACCTGCTGGTTTGAACTTTTGGTACTAATGCTACTTGATTCAAAGTTTTTCTGAGCTATCTCATAAGATTCATGTAATTATTTGGTTAATAGAATAGAATGCCATCATCTGTTATAGAAACTTTGCATTCAGGTTGATGTTTTCATCCAACCTTGTTGGTTCTGGCCTTATGCATAGCAGGAACTTAATTCATCTCATCATCTTGTTGTTGTTCATTTTCCAGCTTAAGACATAAAGCATATTTGTGCTCTACTTGTAGTGTACATGGCTCTAAAATCATTGTACCTAATTTCAATGCAATAATTCGTGTCATGTTTACTATTTTGATTAAGTTGAGCTTGATTTTGGTAGAAGAAATCGTTGAGTATATCCAGTTGGGATAGTTGATTTGATAAGTTATCAGGTTGAGTTCTTGGACTCCTTGCTCTTGCTGGTTGTGGCAACTTGTATGCTAGCACTCATTTTCTCGCTTGCCAATACTTAAATGAATATGGAGTCATGTTTGTTACCGAATGTAACAGCCACCCCAGTGGCAAGCACACACATACACACGCCCATTTGACCCTTAGGACTGGGGTTCGAATCCCCCTCGCCCTAGTCCTTTTATTTTAATTTTCCAAAATATCCTTGTTCTCCATATATTGTTTTGTGTCTATAACCTGTTAAGCACGTACGCGCTGGCATGATTGACAATGTTTTGGGTCTTCATGCGCAAGGTCCTGGGTTCAATACCCATGGGGACCTCTCCTATTATTTTTATAACATGTTGTTTTGTATACATTTATGGTTTGTACTTGAACTTCAAAATTCCATAACTCAACCATTTTTTATCCTTTTTCACTCATTCTTTTTGCTAAATGTTTCTTAACGAGTCTACTTTTTGAATGTAAAAAGGAATTAATGAAAATCAACTTTTTTGAGGCACTTGTTCATGTTGAAAGCGGAGGGCCTTTTTAGGGTTTCTACCATGAACACATTTGACTTCTTTATTTTTCTTACCATGTTATCTTTATTCATCTTGTTTAGATAATGTCTAAAATGTTTGGTTCTAACCTTGCGTAATGTCATACCTTTTGTTTCATTTGGATGCTTTGACATTTAACGTTACATCTTCATGTAAATATTCGTTGTAAGCTTCTTGTTTCATAACACTGTTGTTCTCCCGATTCCAAAGGAAAGTCCTCAGAAGTTGACTCATAAGTCAATAAACAAATCACACTACCTTGGCCTCATAAGAGCCTTTCTATTTTCTTGGCCTCATAAGAGCCATTGAATCATAACTTAGCAATAGGATAGAGTTTGTAAACTCTATGTGACTCTCATCATCATGAGAACTCACTTTTTCCCCATCATAACTTAGACTTAGAGAGTTTCTTCAAACTCTAAGATGAGCTTGTCGCTCCCAGGATTTTCATCCAGGTACAAACGCGAAAGTGGCACGGAAAACAGAGTCGCCAGCCGTGTATATTTATCCCAACAGAGGGAAAGGAAACACCGCATAAACCTGAGAAAGAGGGAAAGGAATGGTCGTCGCAACCATAGCCTGGGTTCGGGAGTCAGTTACACGAGGGGAAGGTGCTAGCACCCCACGCGTCCATCGTACTCGATGGGATCCATGCTTGTTGTCTATTCTAAGGGTGAGTTATCCTAAAATCTATGGCTGTACTGACACGGTGAAAGGGGAAAACAAAGACAGACTCGATAGGACGCCGTTGTCCTAGGCCTACGTACTCCCTTTGTGCAATGGGAAATTCATAGTCAACGTAGTTCGTACCAAGTTCTTTTTGTGTTTTTTATGAGCGACGTTAAGTTCGCGTCCAGCAGTTAGGGTCGATGCCTGTTTGCGACAAAACAGAAAGTAACGTGCCCTTTTTGAAAATAACCTTTAGTTTGACAATCCCGGAGGACAAAAATGATTTGAAATTTGTTTGTATTTTTTAAGACATAAGTGGCTTGAGTTAGTTCATAACTCAACTTGAACCAAAGTCTATGACACGGGAACGAATGCGTCGCATGGTCGTCCCCAATGGGACGTATGCTCAACACTCTAGAAGAGAGAAGGGGGACCCCTCAATCTTCCTTTCCTATGTTTAAGGCTTGTGTGCAAGGCAACTTAACCTTATTAAGTATCTTAGAAATTGTTATGAGATGAGAAGAGGGACTCAAGAGAAAAGAAAAACACTAAGAGGAAATCTATCCTAATGTTATCATGCAAAGATGGCCCTAAGGGGAGGTTTAGGAGGGAAGACTATCTAATGTTAGCATGCAAAGGATTGAAAGCCTAATGTCTCTCCTACCTCCAACTTAATCAGAAATTAAACGGAACTAGGAATCCTAAGGGGATCATGTGAACAAGCACAAGTAAACATTAACCAATTCAATCACATACAAAGTGAAATCCAAAACTTAAGGAAAAGAAATGAGAAGGAGAGAATGAGGGTGAACATGGATAACTATCCACACCCTTAAATAACTTACCTCTGCCTCTGCATAAAAGGTTAGTACAAAACAGACATAAGTAACTATAAGACAAATGAAACCCAAGCAAGTCACAAACCAAAGAGAAATGGTTATAAACCAAATGAAACTCATCCAAGTCAGAATGTGGATGACCCAAACACGTGCCTAAACATGCCATGCAAATGTCACATAAGACATGCAAACAGATATCCTAGCATCAAACATCAATAGAAGAAGAACGAAGCATATAAGTGAAACATGTCCAAGTATGCAAGATGAAACATGAATGCCATATGATATGAATGAAAAGCTCCAAAGTCAGAAACATACATCAAATGAAATGCAAATTAATGATATGGCATGACATACATAAACCAAACATAAATCATGAGTAAGCATAGATGAGATGAGGTGCGAAGATAAGTCAAAGAAAAGGCATGTAAACCAAGCATTGAACATATGCACAAAGTATGCAACAACCTCACACCAATGACCTATAATTATAATCAAGTGACCTATAATGATTCACACATGATTCATGAATTCAAAGAAGCAATCCCAAACAATGGCACAAGTGCCTTCTCAAACAAGTAATCAGACGTGATCAAAGATATGCATGAAAGAAGACCTCAAATGAAGAGTAATCAAACAACTAGCAAAACATCTTCTAAAATTACCAGATTAAAACTCAATACACCTCAACCAGTGGCAAACAACATGTTAAAAACTCATGCAAAAATTCACAAGATAAGTCACTCAAACAATCTTGCAAAGATCAAACAAGAAACATGACTCAATATGCAAAAGAAAGGGACCAAAATGCAATATGAAATGATTTTAAAAATATGAGAAAAATGTTTTTATGCATTTCAATGTGTTGGTGAAACAATGCAAAAAGAATGGACTCAAAATGTTCTATAGACTATGAGAAATAAATTTTACAATGCAAGGTGTGCACAATGAGAACAATTCAAAAAGAAACTACTCAAATAATTAATTCAGATGCTAAAAATAAAATAAAATAAGAAAATAAAATAAAATAAGAAAATAAAATTTGGAAAAATTTTATAAAACTCTAAAAATGCTTCATGAATTTTTTGGTAATTTTTAGATGCAATTATCTATTTTTTTTTAAATTAAAAATGAAATAATGCAATTAAATAAAATAAATGAAAAATAAAAAAAATGGGGGTGCAACCAGTAACTTAAACATGTTGGAAAAGAAATGGATCAAGCAAGGGGGGGGGGGGGGGGCGCGGATAACAAGCCCACACTACAAAGCCCATCAGCGAAAAATGAAAAATAAAAAAGGAACACAATGCAACCCAGTCAACGGTCAGACTCAATATCAACCCTCTGATCAATCTAACGTGTAGCATTCAGTCAAACAAAAAAAGGTAATCATGATGAGTGGTATAGATCCACACGCCCACCTTAATAATGATGCCCATTCACACACAAAAGTATTCAGAAAATTAAACAAAGCACGTGATAAGGCACATGTGGATTTAATGCGTTGGCACAACAATGACCCTCAGATTTAATCAACGCACATGATCGGTCAACAAAAAACAAAAGTAAGTGTGATGTGTGATTCAGATTGAAGGTGCATACTAATAACCATGGAATGTCAAACACACAATTAATAAAATTAAATCAGATTTTTAAAACGCGTGGCACGCTATGGACCGTTGGATCAAGGGCATGGACGGCCCTGATTGCGGCTTCCCCAAAAAACCCTAGCCTCGCCAGAACTCAAACCAGACGCCGGAGCCCTAGCTCCGGTCGTCCCTTCCGGCCACCTGCAACCAAAAATCTCCCAGAAAATGCAAACGGGTATACCATTTTGTCCAGATTTTCGCAATGATCACAAATATCATATTAAAAATCACAAACGATCAACACACAAGGAGAGTCGAACGAAACAAGTTATGGTTCAAAACCTTAAAACTCACGGTATGCACATAATACGCGTCCAATCTCAAAATAAAACATACCAGAATTATCAGTGAACATCATACATCATTATGCACGTCAAAAAATTGAGTTTTAAGATTATGCAAATTATCACTAACCTGAGATTGTGCAATTCGTGTCCTTGTTGTTAGCTTCAGATGGTGGTTGATTTGTGCTCTATGGAACCCAAGGATTCAGATTGTGAAAGTAGTTTGTGAAAAACCCTTGTGGATTGAGAGATTCGAAGGAGAGAAGGATTAGGGTTGAAACTTGGATTCTCCACAAAAAAACGTGCCTCCCCTCCAATGAGTGCATGAGTAAGCATAAATACATTAGGTTATTCCACTGATTAGCATTTAGGTCTTAATAATTCCTTGGTTAATGAATTTTAGGTAATTTGGCAAATTTGCATTTTGAATCACACACCCCCCTCCATGCGTGTACACCCATGCATTCTATGATGGATCACTTATTTGTCAATTGCTAATCACACCTGAATTGGATTTAGCCCTTGAAACATCTTGATTCATGAGCTTTGATGCTTCTTGCAATTTTGCATAATGTGAAATAAGTGATGAATTTGTCATGGAATCCCTTGGTTCAAAGGCCAAAAATGATCCTTATGGAATTTACTTTGATGTTAGAATGTGCCTTGAAGCAATGGGACCAATTATAGGTCACTATGTCCCAAAATGCAAAAGTTGTGAAAATGGAACCATGAGAAAACCCTAAAAACCACTTTGCCTTCTTTTGGTCATAACCTGAGTTTCACCAATGATATGGAGACCATCTAGTACTTGTTGGAAAGGGGAGAAAAAGATCTTCAACTTTCATGTTTAAGAAAAATTCATTTGAAGCTTCCTTGGTGGTGAAAAGTCAAGTTGAATGTATTGTAAAAACTTGCCAAAAATGGAAACTTTCAAATTATAGGTCATTTCCATATTTAGTAACTTTTGCACAATCTCCTAATTCTTGATAAATGGTATGAAACTTGACCCTTGAAGACCATATGAGGATGTGAGACCTTGAAAACCTTGAAGAGAATCTCAAGATTTCACAGTTGACTTCCCCTCTCACTGTTGACTTTTCCCCAATTCTCCTGATTCCCAATCAATTGACCAATGGAACCTCTCCTGACTCAAACTGATGGACAATCTTCCATTCCTAGATCCTTAGGGACCCAAGGAATACCATGGAATCAAGTCTTGCCCAAAAAATCAGAAATAAACTGATTTTATAGCAAACCCTAATTTTAGTACCCTCAGTCTAGGAGGAAATAACACAGTCTCCAAATCCAAATTCCTCTGAGTATGATGTGTATCCTCTTCAACAAAGATAAGATATGCCATTTGGTGATGATAAAAACCCAAGAAGCTTGCCCATTGGAGCAATAAACCCAAGAATCTCAAAACCCTAATTTCTGCACTGGTCAGGAGAGAGTGGTTCACTTGAGATCTCATGCCAATTGTGAACTCTTGATGATGTGATAGACAAATAGGATCTATTGGCCCCCAAGGCCCCTTAGTGACTCAAATAGTGGTGGCATCAATAACCATTTCTTCTCTTGATCTCTAGGACAATATATGGACTTTTGCTTGACCCTTTGAAGAACACCTTCTCCTCTTGAACTGCCTCAAGCACCTTGACCCCATGCTAAGAACCAATGATATGCATACATGATAATGCAAAATGAAATGAAACATAAGCCAGTTAGTACTAAAGTAAGGAGAGCAAATTTTGGGGTGCTACAGCTGCCCTTATTCAATCAACTTGGTCCTGAAGGTATGATAGCGACGGCTGTCATGCGTTCAAAGGATTCACAGGGATTGAATACCAAAAGAAACCTGAAATTTGCAATCCTCAAAGGAGGGACGACTCCACTGGGGAACAAGCAATAAATGCTGCACTATCACAACACGCACGAGTGTTGGAAACCAATACAGACGATGTATTGAAATGTCTTGAAATAAACATGGACGAGTGTTAGCTACGCTGGGGATAAAGTGAAACAAACTCTCCCAGGTTATGTCATCTCTGCTGATAAAGAGAACTGACAAAGGAATCTCGAAATATGCCATCCCTGCTGATAAAGGAAACTGACGAAGAAAATCCTCAAAAGATTGATATCTCTGCTGATAAAGAGAACTAGCAAAATAAATGCCATCCCTGCAGATAAAGGGAACTGACAAAGAAAATCTTCAAAAGATTGTTATCTCTGCTGATAAAGAGAACTAGCAAAATAAATGCCATCCCTGCTGATAAAGGGAACTGACGAAGAAAACCTTCAAAAGATTACTATCTCTGCAGATAAAGAGAACTAGCAAAATAAATGCCATCCCTGCTGATAGAGGGAACTGACGAAGAAAATCTTCAAAAGATTGCTATCTCTGCTGATAAAGAGAACTGGCAAAATAAATGTCATCCCTGCTAATAAAGGGAACTGACGAAAAAAACATTCAAAAGATTGCTATCTCTGCTGATAAAGAGAACTAGCAAAATAAATGTCCTCCCTGTTGATAAAGGGAACTGACGAAGAAAATCTTCAAAAGATTGCTATCTCTGCTGATAAAGAGAACTAGCAAAACAAATGCCATCCCTGCTGGTAAAGGGAACTGACAAAGAAAATCTTCAAAAGATTGTTATCTCTGCTGATAAAGAGAACTAGCAAAATAAATGTCATCCCTGCTGATAAAGGGAACTGACGAAGAAAATCTTCAAAAGATTGTTATCTCTGCTGATAAAGAGAACTAGCAAAATAAATGCCATCCCTGCTGATAGAACTAGCAAAACAAATGCCATCCCTGCTGGTAAAGGGAACTGAAGAAGAAAATCTTCAAAAGATTGTTATCTCTGCTGATAAAGAGAACTAGCAAAATAAATGCCATCCCTACTGATAAAGGGAACTGACAAAGAAAATCTTCAAAAGATTGCTATCTCTGCTGATAAAGAGAACTAGCAAAATAAATGTCATCCCTGCTGATAAAGGGAACTGACGAAGAAAACCTTCAAAAGATTGCTATCGCTGCAGATAAAGAGAACTAGCATAATAAATGCCATCCCTGCTGATAGAGGGAACTGACAAAGAAAATCTTCAAAAGATTGCTATCTCTGCTGATAAAGAGAAATGGCAAAATAAATGCCATCCCTGCTAATAAAGGGAACTGACGAAAAAACATTCAAAAGATTGCTATCTCTGCTGATAAAGAGAACTAGCAAAATAAATGTCATCCCTGTTGATAAAGGGAACTGACGAAGAAAATCTTCAAAAGATTGCTATCTCTGCTGATAAAGAGAACTAGCAAAACAAATGCCATCCCTGCTGGTAAAGGGAACTGACAAAGAAAATCTTCAAAAGATTGCTATCTCTGCTGATAAATAGAACTAGCAAAATAAATGTCATCCCTGGTGATAAAAGGAACTGACGAAGAAAATCTTCAAAAGATTGTTATCTCTGCTGATAAAGAGAACTAGGAAAATAAATGTCATCCCTGCTGATAGAACTAGCAAAACAAATGCCATCCCTGCTGGTAAAGGGATTTGAAGAAGAAAATCTTTAAAAAATTGCTATCTCTGCTGATAAAGAGAACTAGCAAAATAAATGCCATCCCTGCTGATAAAGGGAACTAACGAAGAAAATCTTCAAAAGATTGCTATCTCTGCTGATAAAGAGAACTAGCAAAATAAATGCCATCCCTGCTGATAAAGGGAACTAACGAAGAAAACCTTCATAAGATTGCTATCTCTGCTGATAAAGAGAACTAGCAAAATAAATGCCATCCCTGCTGATAAAGGGAACTGACAAAGAAAATCTTCAAAAGATTGCTATCTCTGCTGATAAAGAGAACTAGCAAAACAAATGCCATCCCTGCTGGTAAAGGGAACTGACGAAGAAAATCTTCAAAATATTGCTATCTCTGCTGATAAAGAGAACTAGCAAAATAAATGCCATCCCTGCTGATAAAGGGAACTGACGAAGAAAATTTTCAAAAGATTGTTATCTCTGCTGATAAAGAGAACTAGCAAAATAAATTCCATCCCTGCTGATAAAGGGAACTGGCGAAGAAAATCTTCAAAAGATTGCTATCTCTGTTGATAAAGAGAACTAGCAAAATAAATGTCATCCTTGCTGATAAAGGGAACTGACGAAGAAAATCTTCAAAATATTGCTATCTCTGTTGATAAAGAGAACTAGCAAAATAAATGTCAAACCTGGCTTATGCTTCGAATGCAAATGTTTGAATTTTGGCGTAATGCTCCACACGAAATGGAAATGCTACGCGTTTGAGGATGCAATGCAAATGCTTATGATATGCAAAAAGGGCCCCTCCAGCAAAATAAATGCTGGAGAGAAGAGACCAATTCGGCTGGGGATGACAAAAATAAATTGTCCTCTGAATCCAAGAATTCTGCTGAGAAGGATCACACTGACCGACTCTTTGGATCAACGACTTCTGCTGGGGATGAAATCCTAAAAGAACATCCGCACTACCGGGGATTACACGTGACGTCTACTGAAGGTAACATCCAAAACCTGAGATTTCTCCTCTGCTGGGGGAGTTGAGATTGAAAGCCAATGACAGAACCAGAAGTCAGTTGCTGAGGATTGCTAATAACCAATGGGCTTAGAACCTGCTGGGGATGCCAGCCCATAATACCATCCTGCTTGGGGAAAACAGTCCATAATACCATCCTGCTTGGGGATACTGCTGAACTTGGCCTGCTGATGGGGAGAATGTCTTTATCCTCACCTTGCAGGGGATTAGAACATAACATTGTCGGTGAAAGTGCGCTTCCTGACTGGATGGGGAAAGTGAACACCCCGATTCTGTGGGGAAATAACGTCTTGATCCAGAGAAAATACCTCCCAAGTCTCCTGCTGGGGAAAGTCTACTCTGCTGAGGAAAGTGCAATCTTAATGCTGGGGAGAGCAAACTGCTGAGAAAGTACAATCCTGTTGCCATCCAACCTGACCTGTCTCTACGGTCATAGACGGCCCTTTGAACTTTCCACTTGCCCCAGACCACCAAGTCTAATGGAAGAAATCATCTCAAGAGGATTTTATAGAGGACCGCACGTTCGCACTGCCCCAGGGTCTTCAAACTCTTGGAGAGACTTATCAGATCTCGACATAACTTCCCCATACTTCATAATCCATGAAGTACATTACCTCGCAAGGATTTGTAATGAATTGAAAATACTCTGTCCCAGTATTCTGAACTTTGAAGGGGTGTTTTCAATTAATCATTTTCAGGGGTGGACAATTTCTCACGCTCTAGAGGTGGCCTGCCCCAAGTCCTGAAGGAACTTTTCCCCTGACTGATCTTACAGAGATTTGTCAAATCGACCTGATTGCCCCTGTTCGGCTGCTTTAGGGGAAGTTTTCAGCGTGACTGCTCCAGATTAGCTGCATCTCATCACCATTTATCGGGAACCCCCCATGCTGCGCACAGTCTCTTGGCCACACACCCCTTGACATGATTGTCCTTTGGAGTTTTCACCATCTCAACTTGGCGTGATCGAGCTTCTCAACTTTCGTTCATCGTGTAAGCTTCTTTGATATCAAACACATGCAAGCAGAAAATGTTTATTATGAGAATGACAATTCTAATGCAACACTCGTGTTACCCTTGAAGTTTTGTTGAAAATGTGTCGCCAAACCTCGTGAACGAATCACAGGCTGGGATGCAGCACCGATTTCTGAATGGAAAACAATACGCACATGCAATACCAACAAAAATCTTATTAGCACAACTCATAGGAGTCAGGAACGCTATCCTGTTGAAGTACGCTTTCGAAACAAACCCCATTTCAATTAGGAGTTTTAAGGGTTGTAACGTGGCATGGTTCGTGGTATTGAGAAAAAGAAAGATTTAAGGCTCAAAGTTTATCAGTGCCCACCCATTCTCCGTGATGTTCTCCCGTCCTAAGTTCAGCTAATTCGGCGCAAGTGCTCATCTCTCAAAAGGTTTTATGATCCTTAAAGAAACCTATACATCTGATGGCTCGACACCCAATGAGGTTTTGGAGTAACAGTCACCCCTCTTTGTCTTTTGTGTCTGTAGTCACACGATTTTGTTCAGCTCAAAGATTTTCTTTGTAATCCTTTTGGCTTTTCGCTTTCTCATTCTTTTGCTTTTTGTTCCCTAATTTTGCCTGGACTGACTCTTTTGAGTTTTCAATTTTGAAGTCCAGCGGGATGCCTTAACTTTTGCCTAAGTCACTTGCTTTCAATTTTTTCGACTTAGCAGGCTTTTTCTTTTTCTCTTTTTTCTTTGAACAAGTCGTGTAACACTGTTTTGTCTGACTTGTTTGAAAGGGTTGTGACTGTTTCACTCTTCGGTTGGTGAGGAGTAACCATTGTGGTTCTACACCTCTTAACCTCTTGCTAGTGGAATGGAAGGTAATGGATCCTCAGATGTACACTCCTTCTGAGAGTTGAACACTTGGTCTAACTAACTGACGCCTACCCTGTCCCAGGTTAAGATTGAGGGTTTTTTCGTCTCTAGAAAGAACACCTACTACTAGGCTCAAAGAGGTTGACAAAGGTTTATCTCCTTATCTCTCCAGTGTTTGTGAATTGGAAACAATGTCTGTACATCCTTAACATGGTTTTATCCAAAAGCGTACCATTAGAAATCTGCGCTCTTATTTCGTCATCCTCCCTCAAGAGTTCTAGTCAAGAAAGGTTGGTATTACAGTGCACATAAACATTAAAAATGAGTGAATGGAACTCTTTAAGAAAAACATATTTATTGCATTATGATTGTCATTCAGAAACAAACGAGTTCTTACATGCAAGCAATGTTTAAACAAACAAATGAAAGCTACACATGAAAATGCAATAAAGGAAGCTGATGACTGCCGTTGTCGAGGAGACTTGACTCCGTCTGGACTTATTGCTTCGGATGATGCTCTTGCAGCCTCGAGTGCTCACTCTAATAAAGAAGCTTCACCCCGAAGGGGTACCATCTGGCGTGATGACCTTTGAGTCGATCAAGTCTCGCACCTTGTGCTGGAATGCATTATAATTATCAATCGTATGTCCAAACGTTCCCGAGTGGAACTCGCAGCTAGCGTTCATGTCAAAGTCCGGAGGGATAGGGTACGGTACCGGCGTGGTACTCCTCGTTTGAATCAGAGAGTTCTTGAGCAAGCGAGCAAACAACTGACTATAAGGAATAGGAATAGGGTCAAATATCCTCTTGGGCCCTCTTGGTCCAAATTGCCTCTGCTGCTGATGATTTGGCGGCTGCTGCTGATTTGGGCGCCTCACCTGCGCTTGCACTTCCCTTTCCACATTTGGTTGAGGCACAAACAAAGATTGTTGACTTAGAGCTTCTGCAACAACAGGTTGTGGAGAAAGTCCACGACATGAGGTGGGACCTGCAAAGAGGGGAGGAGTCTCCACTTCCTTTGCAACAATTTGAGTAAAATCACCTTGTATGCTCACGCCGCCCGACGTGAATTCAATTGCCCCTGCATCAATCAAATCCTGGACTTGGTGCTGAAAGGCCCTACATTTCTCCACGGTATGCCCTGGTGCCCCAGAATGGAAATCACAATGGGCTCTTGCATTGTAGCCTGGTGGGGGATTACCAATAAGAGGAGCCAAAGTCCTTTTTTGTACCAGTTGCAACTGAAGGAGATGCTGCAATAGCTGAGAATATGGCATAGGGAGTGGATGAAAAACTCTTTCAGACTACTTTGGTCTCTGTACACACTTTTTATTCTTAGGCTTATCTTGGGAGCTAAGACCTGGTTGCTGTTGGGAAAGTTCTGGAACTTCAGCTTGTGGAAGAGATTCATGAGGCAATCTACGATCTAGATCAAATCCCAAAGAGATGGGAGGAGTAAGGACCTCTGTCGCAGAAGCGAGCACATCACTGTTTTCCTTCTTTAACAGTGTTTTCAAAATATCCATGACTAAACCCATCTGAGTCCTCATGTGATTGACTTCCTCCCTCAGCATCTTCTGGTCTTGCATGAGAGTTTGCATATTCCCCGTAAACTGCCCCATCTGGCCTCGCATTTCCCTCAACTCAACTTGAATTTGCTCCATGATCAACCCTTGACTGGCCTGAGGAGTTAAGTCTACAATTCTGAAGAAAGCCAGATCAGAATAAGAATAACCAGCCTTAAACACCTGTTATGCACAATGATTATGAATATGCAAATGCAAATGAACATGTTTGAATGTTCGCAGGGCGATCCACCCCTTGATTCCAGGTTAGTAATAGAACGGAACTTCTGCTCATGAATTAAGAAAACCAGAGGATAACAATTTGTCAACAATCACAACCCAAAATAATAAGTCTGAACACAATAATCATAGCTCCCAACCAATAAGCCTGGTGGTGATCCAAATACAATAAAAGAGAAAAGGGAAACTACGGCATGTCATCAAAGTCCACAAGTGCCAATCCCCCCCATCCATTATGCTCTTTGCTCCAGTCTTGAATTTCCTTGAACAGTTTTTTGGTGTCGGGATGCTTCGGTCTCTGAATTAGCTCTTGAATGAGAACATCTCTCCTATGCATGATCCCTTTCAAGTATCGGCAATGCAACTCCCAAGCGTCTTCTCCAGAAACACCATCCATGCTAGGACCCTCATTTCTAGGTCTCTTCACCTCAGCTTGGATCTTGAGTTCCTCTATGGAGGCTTTAGCTTCATTGAGTCGATCTTGGACTGCTTGTTTCTGGAATACCCCTGATAGAATCTCCGCATCCTTTTTCTTAAGCTTCAACTTCAATTGATCAATCTGAGCTAGATAACCGTCTTCCTTTTGCTTATTATCAGCCATTGCAGTGTCTCGGTGAGCATTGAACTTGTGAATTTTTAACAATGCCTTGGCCAATTCCTCCTTCTTAGACTTGAGAACCTCGTTGATACCCTCTAGAGCTTACCTCACCTTTTGTTTGGTTGTGACCTCATCAGCTAGCTCCTTTTCTTTCTTAGCGAGAAGCTCTGTCTTCAACTTGGCGACATGAACAGCTTCACCCCGCTCATGTTTCAACTGATAAATCTCTCTTTGTAGCTCACGGTTTTCTTCTCGCAGCTTTTCCTTTTCAGCCCACAACTTATTAAACTTCTCTATCTCAACTGTGGCAGGAGGCTCAATCAGCAAGGGGTAAGATGGTGGTTCTCTGGAGAATGGCAACAGTTCCTTCTCTACCCTTTTCTGAATCTAGTTTTCGTACGCAGGAAATGCTCTGTTGTTGCTCTTCCCAAAAGAAGTCTTCCCTTTCTTATGACGATCTTCCCAAGTATTTGCAGCTTCCTTTAATATTTCTGGATTGACTTCCCCACTCAGATATAGAGATTCTCGGACATCCTCGTCTTTTGGTGGTCCCTTCAAGGCATACCCGAATTGCCTAATAGCAAGAATAGGGTTGTAGTTAATTCCCCCTTTCCTTCCTATTAGATGAACATTTGGGAGACCTCCACAACTAATCATGGTATCTTGGCCCAACAAGTCACGGTTAACCTAAATTAGATTATCTGCCCTCAAGCCCATTAATCTTTTGGAGCAATCCAAGGTTCCTTGAGTATCTACAAATGCCCCAGATTTGGGAAGACGATCTGAAACATCCAGAATGAGAGCAAATTCCTCCAATGTCGGAGCCAAAAGATAATCAGTGAATAGAAAACATCGCAGGTGAGGGTCATAGAATTGCACCAGAGTGTTCAAAGCCCTATACTCATATTCAGTGATGTTGTGAGCAAAATTCAGAATTCTTCCATACTCTTCTCTAAATTATGCCAATACCCCAAGTTCTGCCATAGACACAATCTTGTGAACCGGATCCAGAATAAGTGATGGGAACTTGTACACTATGACGTTCTTTTTCTTCTCAGTACTCATTCTCAATAGTCTTCGGAAACCGGAATCAAGGTTAGGATGCAACCCTGCAAATGAATAAGCATGTTAGGATGCAAAATGATGATGCAAATGCACACATGGGATCAAGGATGCCACACAGATTGGACAACTGCTGCACTGAACAACTGTATAATCTCAAGGATCTGCCCGAAATACCCAGAATACCAGAATAACCATAATATCACACTGATAAATCTGCCGACAAGAAAACCGGGTATGTTGAAGGTCAAGGTTACCTGCAAACCTGTAAACACCCTGCCCTCTCACATGTGAGTACTAGAAAGTCGAGGATCCTCAATATCATGGGCTCTCAGGTCGAGAAATGATGATACGTTCACCATTTCTGGTTTGGCATCATCACCAATCGAGGAGGCCTCAACTGATTCCCCTAAAAAAGAAACATCCCATGGCAAGTCCTCAGTTTCGACACTGAGGTCGAGAAGCAATAGTACATTCATCCCTCGGGGTACAGTACTATCACCAATCGAGGAGTGCTTCCACTGATTCTTCTCAAAATGGAAACCCTATAGCAAGTTCCCGGCATTGGGTCCTCGGATCGACATGTGTAATGGGTTTGCCATTTCTGGTCTGCCATTATCACGTCTCGGGAGGAGTGCCGTTACTGAGTCCTCGGGAATGGCCGCCAGAGTCGACAGTTCTCCAAGTTACATTCAATCATCTGCACCAATGCGCAGGATAGAACATTACCAAAGAAAACCTCGTCTGGATGTGGAGTTTTCATGTATACTACGTCTGGCCAAATGCCACACAAGTCACACTACTTTCCACGCTAATCCTACGTGTACGCTCAAGCCTGGGTATTGGGCTTATCTCTCAGAACTCCCAACCCGCCAAACAGAAAAACAGTGCAGCAGATGATAATAATATGCAATGCAGTAAATGCGGTAAAAATAAAATACAACAAATAAAGCAAAACAAAAAACAAAAACACCCAAAGAGAACAAAAACAAACAAGCGCTAGGACAGATCCGCTTAGGGAACTTGATGTCCCCAGCAGAGTCGCCAGCTGTCGCTCCCAGGATTTTCATCCAGGTACAAACGCGAAAGTGGCGCGGAAAACAGAGTCGCCAGCCGTGTATATTTATCCCAAGAGAGGGAAAGGAAACACCGCATAAACCTGAGGAAGAGGGAAAGGAATGGTCGTCGCAACCATAGCCTGGGTTCGGGAGTCGGTTACGTGAGGGGAAGGTGCTAGCACCCCACGCGTCCATCGTACTCGATGGGATCCACGCTTGTTGTCTATTCTAAGGGTGAGTTATCCTAAAATCTATGGTTGTACTGACACGGGGAAAGGGGAAAACAAAGACAGACTCGATAGGAAGTCGTCATCCTAGGCCTACATACTCCCTTTGTGCAATGGGAAATTCAGAGTCAACGTAGTTCGGACCAAGTTCTTTTTGTGTTTTTTATGAGAGACGTTAAGTTCGCGTCCGGCAGTTAGGGTCGATGCCTGTTTGCGACAAAACGGAAAGTAACGTGCCCTTTTTGAAAATAACCTTTAGTTTGACAATCCCGGAGGACAAAAATGATTTGAAATTTGTTTGTATTTTTTAAGACAGAAGTGGCTTGAGTTAGTTCATAACTCAACTTGAACCAAAGTCTATGACACGGGTACGAATGTGTCGCATGGTCGTCCCCAATGGGACGTATGCTCAACACTCTAGAAGAGAGAAGGGGGACCCCTCAATCTTCCTTTCCTATGTTTAAGGCTTGTGTGCAAGGCAAATTGACCTTATTAAGTATCTTAGAAATTGTTATGAGATGAGAAGAGGGACTCAAGAGAAAAGAAAAACACTAAGGGGAAATCTATCCTAATGTTATCATGCAAAGATGGCCCTAAGGGGAGGTTTAGGAGGGAAGACTACCTAATGTTAGCATGCAAAGGATTGAAAGCCTAATGTCTCTCCTACCTCCAACTTAATCAGAAATTAAGCGGAACTAGGAATCCTAAGGGGATCATGTGAACAAGCACAAGTAAACATTAACTAATTCAATCACATACAAAGTGAAATCCAAAACTTAAGGAAAAGAAATGAGAAGGAGAGAATGAGGGTGAACATGGATAACTATCCACACCCTTAAATAACTTACCTCTGCCTCTGCATAAAAGGTTAGAACAAAACAGACATAAGTAACTATAAGACAAATGAAACCCAAGCAAGTCATAAACCAAAGAGAAATGGTTATAAACCAAATGAAACACATCCAAGTCAGAATGTGGATGACCCAAACACGTGCCTAAACATGCCATGCAAATGTCACATGAGACATGCAAACAGATTATCATACCCCAAATTTTGACCACTTAGATTCCCATCATTGTGCAAATCATCATCACAATATGGATGGACCTTTATGCCTCATCAATCTCCTCAAGGGTTGTTGAGCATCCACTACAATCAGAATTAGGGTTTCAAGCCCTCTTTGAGTCTTAGACAAAGGATAAATCAAGGAATGACTTGATCTTCAACTTGTCTAATCTCCCAAGAATCTACAATGGATCAAGAGGACTCCCACTTCAAGGATTAAGCATAAGGCTGCTCCCTTCTAGGTGGATCAAGCTTCAAGATCGACAGTGTCACCAAATTAGGGTTTTGGTCGACCAGGGCCTCCAGTTGGAAATTTTCCTCTGGGCATGAGCCAATACTCCAAAACACAACCTAATATACTCCATGGAACCTCATGGACCCAAGCATCAAGTCAATTTTGCCTCAGGGGTTGCATTCATCAAAAATCAGGAATTAGGGTTTCTTGACCTAATTCACCCCTAAGTTGACTTTTGGGACAAATCAAAAGACAAGACCTCAAGAGATGATTTGAGGGTCTCTAATATACCATATTGGTCCATATGGAACAATGGATTGATCCAAGAAGCTTGAGCAACAAGTTTCAATTTCATCTGCACTACAGTTAGGGTTTCGCGGGAAAAGTCAACTGTGACTTTGACTTTTGACCAGGACGTGCTCCCAAGCCCTAAGACATGAATCAATATACCCTATGACACCCATGAAACATGTCCATCAAGTTTGATTTAGGTCAAGGACATGGTTTCCTAAAGAATTGCACAGTTTGGAATTCATCTGATAAAAAGTCAACCGTGCACAAAAGTCAACTTTGACTTTTTGAGATTTTTCACCTAAATGAATTTTTAACCCTAAAATGATGTTAATGTATGATTTGAATCATCATTCATCAATAAAAATCAAAGAAAGTGGGATAACTTGTAAAAGGGGTAACCATAAAACTTAGAAATTTTTCTAAGTTATGGAAAAAGTACCACTAATACACCAACTTTGGAGGACCATAACTCCTAAACCACAAGGCCATTGTGCCCCATTCAAAGCTTGTTTTGTAGGTCTCATTACCCTCTACAAAAGCTTCATACACACCTATATCCAAATTCTTCATGGATTTTGAGTTATGGAGTGATCAAAATCAAGAAATCACACTTTGTTAAATGTAGAGAGATTTTTCACTTGGATTCAAAAGAGATCAAAACCAAATATGTTCAAACAGTTGTTGTATCATGTAAGGGCTTTCCAAAATAATCAAGAACTTTACCAAATTCAACTTACATCATGAGATATGACATTGGCAAGTTGCCTTGCTGAAATCTGTCAAAGGCAAGGCAGATTTTGCAATTTTGCTCGATTTGCCAAAATCAGACAATTTCATTTGCTCCTATCCACTTGGACACCTCTGAGGATTGAATCTAAAGGGGACAATCACTGAGCCAAGCCTCCAAAGTCCATGGAACAAGAAATAGCATGTTGAACCTAGAGTTGCCACTATAGGGACAAGACTCCAAATTTGGATTGAAGCATTCAATGGAACCATCAAGGTGGCATGGACTGAGCCATTCTCATCTGAAATCAGTCAAGACTTATCCAAGACCAAGGGAACCACAGCCCTGTGCCCTAACCTCTAGTCAATGGCTAGAGGAGACTTGCATTTCCATTGTCCAACATTGAGGAAACACCTGCTGCAGTTGCCATTCACTGTGGATCCCAAAACAAACTTCCTCTACTATAAATAGAGCTCAATTGTGTTCAGTTTGAGTACACCAAAGCCATCAAACAGATGCTTTCCTCAAAATCTCTTCTTTCACTCCAATTTTGCCTTCTAAGGCAAGTCACTATCGGGTTTTGAGTTTGAGAACAATTCCATCCAAACCAATCACTCACACACCTCACATACATAATATAGAAGTGATCCAAACACTCAAACAACATCTGGAACACAGATTTCACAAAATCACCAGCCAATTGCTCAAGTTCTTGACAGATTTGCAGTTGGGGTACCATCTCAAGTTCCAGATCATTTCAATCCATTCCAAGCATTCATACACACTCCATGGCACCTAGGGAAGCTATCCAGATCATTGGAACCTAGTTGTAACACCTCCAACACAAATCACGATCACCAGCTGCAAGTGGTAAGCATGAGCTCTTCTAACTCTATGATCCACACAATTTTTGCTGCACAATAATTTGGCCATATGTTCATAATCATGCATGGAATGTTTTCCCTCAATTAATTGCATTATTTGAATCGTGTATCAAAAATCCCAACCTTCATGCAGAAATTAGGGTTCTTGAGGTTTCTTCGTGATTTCATGTTTTATGTTTAATTTAAATGAAATTAAGTGTTATAGACATGATCGTGAGGTTGAGACGAGCATAATGATATGTGGATTGCATGATATAATCAAGTATTCAGTGAGATTGGATAGAAAATGCAAATCTGGGAAACCCAGAAAAACGCGCGTGTTCTTCAGCTTGTTCTTGGCGCCATTTTTCACAAATTCAAATATTTGAATTTTGTGATTTTGTTTAATTGATTCAAAAATTAATTTCTCTCCGAGTTTTAATGATTTTGAGTTGATTTTTTTTTTATAATTCACAAAAATGTTGAAATATTTTATTTTATCAAAAAATCCCAAAAATGTTATTTATTTTATATAATTGATATTTTTGTAAAGAATTAATATTTTAATTGATTTTGACATTTTAAATATTTTTTCCACATTGATTTTGCAACTTTTAATGCTTTCTAATTATTTTGTAGGTAAATACTTAATTTTTGGAGCATTAATCCAAGATCACAATTTGTTTTCCATATGTTAAACAATTTTGATCATTTTAATTGAATTTTTATTCAATTAAAACATATTTTGAAAACAAATTAGGGTTTTTGGATTAATTCAACCCTCATTAAACTTTTTCAAACACTTTTGGGCCTCTATTAGAGTGTAAGACCCAATCCTTTTTTGACCAAATCATTTTTGGGCCTCACTTATTGTATAAGTCCCGATACCGTCAAAAACAAACGGCACGATCGTCGCCTTTTCAAAACAATCACCTTGGGCCTCTCCTCGAGCTATAAGACCCATTCAAAACTCTTTGGGCCTCTATTAGAGTGTAAGACCCAATCCCCTTTTTAACCAAAACAATTTTGGGCCTCACTTATTGGATAAGTCCCTCTGCGTTAAAAGAAAACCTCGGCGCGATCGCCATTTTAAACGAAAAATCATCTGGGCCTACCCTCGTGTTATAAGCCCCACTCTTTTTCTTTAAAACTTTTTGGGCCTCTTGAGAGAGTGTAAGACCCATCCCTTTGTACAGAAAACCTTTTTTGGGCCTCAGTCACTTGTATAAGTCCCTCTGTAAAAATTTAACAGTGCAATCACTGGTAAAACCCTGGGCCTCTCCTTGAGCTGTAAGCCCCAAAACTTTCTTTTTCAAAGCACTTTCTCCTTTGATTTTGAAATATACTGTTGTTTTCAATCTTTCTTTGTTGAACAACTAACCAAACAGCATGGAAGCTCTACAACCGAGTAAGTGTTTATACGTTTTCATTTACCGCTTTCATATACATATAACTGTATTGTGGGGCTGTTTCGCTGTAAGTCTTCTTTCATAAACTCATATCAACTGTGTAATAATAGTATAGATATTTAGAGTTTCCCCGGCAACTACGTCTAGAACTAGGTGACGCCGTTTCGCTTATTCGTAGAAATAGACACCTAGATCCCCAATAGGATCACCAGATACAGTCTTCTCTCAGGCTGTCCTCATTAGGGATTGTCAAGAAACTCTACTCCCAAAGATGAATGTATTCTCCGTGAATGGCATCTTTGAGTTTCTTCCAGATTCTCGAACTTTCCTGACTTTGATCTATTCTCGGTGAATAGCATTGCATTGAATTTCTCGGGGTTTGGGGACCCACGGGCTTCTTAAAAGCATCGGCCTCCTCTTGGGCATCGTACAAGGACCCACATGCTTCCTAAAAGCAACCCCGCCTCCTCTTGGGCTTAGTACAAGGAACCGTCGGCTTCTTAGAAATATTCACAGCCTCCTCTTAGGCTTCGTATAATGATCTCTTCCTCCGGGAATGATAGCCTCCTCTTGGGCTTCGTACAAGGACCGATCGGCTTCTTAAAAGTTTCCAGCCTCCTCTTGGGCTTCATACAAATTGTCCCGATGACCTCCTAGAGGTATAGGAACAGAAACTAGTCATCTCAATAGGTCAGTCCTTTCATAGAGTCTACTACTGTTTCTCAAAGCATAGTACAAAAGATAAAACTCTAGACTTGGGCAGTCTGTTTTCCTTGAGTCTCAAAGATATTCTCAAGTGACCCCTTTCGTTAGATAGGAAGAACCCGTAGACTCAGACAGTCTCGATACCCTTCGGATTTCCCCGTTTCCTTAAAGAACATGGAACAACCCCGATCCTCAGATCAAACCCATGAGTACAGTGTTGCTCATATAAGAACTGATTTTCTCTTTCAAAATCAGTATACTGGATCTATCACTCAACTATAAACAGTCACCAACAGATAGCCTCCTCTTAGGCTTTGTATAATGATATCCCTAAAAGAGTCGGTCTTTTTTCGCCTCCTTTTGGGCTTTGTACGAATGATTCCCCCAGCGGAGCAAACCTTTCGCCTCCATCTCGGGCTTTGTACGAGATACAAAAAGGTCCTTATTGAACCAAATGACTTTTAGCCTCTCTCTCAGGCTTTGTATGAGACACATAAAAGACTCCCTCGTTGAGTCAAATCCTCCTTTAGCCTCCATCTCGGGCTTCGTACGAGATACAAATTCCCCTAAATAGAGTCAAACTCTTTTTCAGCCTCCATCTCGGGCTTCGTACGAGATACAAAAAACTCTCTTGTTGAGTCAAATAGCCTTCATCTCGGGCTTTATACGAGATACCAAACGACTCCATCGTCGGGTCAAAACCTTTTAGCCTCTCTCTCGGGCTTTGTACGAGACACAAATTAGCCTCCTCTTTGGCTTCGTATAAGAAAACCACTGGTTGATCCAATCAACCTTTTAGCGTCAAATCTGTGCCTCGTTCACAATACACAAACATCAACAACTCCTTCCCTTTCATCTAATCGCTGTAAGCGGCAAGCCTCTGGATCATCTATATCCATGCCATTGTCCTTCTTTTAGCATGAGAAATTCCTAAGGAAAGATAGCATTGCTCTACACTGAGTTAAAGTCTTCTCCTTCAGGTTAAAACCCCTTCTTAGGAATTTATGGCATTGCTAGGATCCGCGTATCCCGGTTAAAGTAATTCTCCTTTACCCTTCTTTAGAGATGACAAATTCTCTCTAAAGTCGAGATTTTTCAGCTTCACATCTTGGGCTTTGAACCAGATACAAATCACCTTTCGCTTCACGTCTTGGGCTTTGAACAAGACACCAAAAACACCCATTTCCTCCCATAGACTAGGAGGAACTACGAACGCTCTGATTTCCCTGTTTCGGTAAACGGGAATACGTAGGCATAAGATTGAAAGAAAAATCTTAGCGAGCACACAAAACAAAAACCCAAATCCCATATCTCCATCAATCAAAAGCAGTAATTCAAAAAGCATCAGTCCTAACATCCTAATCCTTGTTCCCCGCCAGAAACCTTCTGTCAAGATAAAAATAAAGAAAACAATATTGGCGAAAATACAAATAACCAGTACAAAGGCCCCCCCCCCCACATTGATAGCATCCGTAACCTAACAGACCGCTGTTTAAACTCTTTATGCAAGCAGGGTTAATTGGAGACATCTATTTCCCTTCCTTCATCAGCTCACAATAGGATAAAAAATGAATCGACCTGTAGTTTAAGCTCAACCGCAGAGAGCGACCAGCGCTTAAGAACCTCGTCCAAAATCGCTCGCTACAGAAAAATGGCGCCCATCGTGGGGTCCTTCTTTCTTCATTCCTTGTGTCAAACCACAGGATGGTGACTCCGCCGGGGAGCCATTTTCTGTTAGGAACATAGGATTCATAGCTTATAAGTCTAGGACATTAGGACAAATATATATACTGCTTTTCCTAATTGAATATGTGTTTATTTTTCTGCTACTGGGAATGCGTGTGATGCCGTATGTGGTGAGCTTGAGTATACACTTAGGAAAAGCCAACCTTTTTTCGTAGTGCGAAAACTATCGGAAATAGTTGTCACGCGATACTACCCTCATTTGAGGCTGGTGATCTATTCTCGGTGAATAACACTTACTCTAAGATTGCACACAACTCGCTGGCGATCCGCTTGTTGTCTTCCTTCCTGGGAGGAGCTGATGATAATGAGTACAGGTACAAAAATCACCTTAGTAAACCTTTGGGGATGGGTAGAGCCTTGACTTCATGACAACGACCCTCTGACCCCATGTTTTTTCTATGTTTTTGTGTGCTGCATTCATGCATTCATTTAAAAAACATTAAAACATTCAAAAAACTTTCTCTTCTAGTCTCTCTATTTTTCAAATTAAACTAAGACTGTGATTGCAAATATCAGAGAAAGGGATTACGTTAATGGATTTCGGTAGAAGGATAACTCATAAGTATACCTTCAAGGTTCCAAAATTAGAGGATCTGAGAGGTTTGGCGAGAATGATCACAAACCAAGAGGCTTTCAGAGCCAAGTACGAAGGTCTGCTACCTCTACTAAGAGTCCATGTGATTGAGGGAATCATGGATGCGCTCGTTCAGTTCTAAGATCCAGTTTATCACTGTTTTACATTCCCGGATTACCAGCTAGCACCAACGCGGGAAGAGTACTCTCATCTGATCGATTTACGCATTACTGATCAAGCTCCATTTTCTGGACTGGAAGAAATTCCAAAGGATCATACTATTGTAAGAGCAATTCATTTGGATGAGTCAGAGTTCAAGACTCACATGACTACCAAGGGTGGCATCCAAGGTTTGCCAACCCAGTTCTTAACAAAGAAGATATGTACTTTGCTAGTATAGGGAACGGGACTGCTTTTGAAAGCATCTTTGTTTTACTCACCTACGGATTATTTTTGTTTCCCAACATTAATAACTTCGTCGATATCAACGCCATTAAGGTTTTTCTCATTGGAAACCCTGTGCCGACTTTGCTCGCAGATGCGTATCATTTTGTACACTTAGGAAATTTGTACAGCGGAGGGGAGATCACATGTTGTGTACCTTTGCCATACAAATGGTTTATCTCCCATTTTCCTAAGTCTGCTGCATTTTGGGATTGCAAGAGCGTCTTGCGCTGGTCGCAGAAAATCATGTCTCTCACCAACTCTGATATTGATTGGTGTAATAGGATTTATGATGGAATGAGGATTATTGATCGTTGTGGAAACTTCCCCAATGTACCCCTCATAGGAACTAAAGGAGGAATCAACTATCATCCGATATTGGTTCATCGTCAATTTGGATACCCGATGAGGCTTGTTCCGCAGAACGCTCATCTGGAAGGCCTTTTCTTCAAAGAAGGAGAAAACGACAGAGCACTAAAGATGGAAATAGTGCATGCTTGGAAGCATGTTCATAAGAAAGGACGTGAGTCTCTAGGAAAACCGGACTGTGTCTCGGTGGAGCCTTATCTCCACTGGGTACAAACTAGAGCTCTCAAGCTAAAGATGCCTTATCCTCGTTACGGAATTCTTCCGCCGAGGGAATCTGTCATGTACTTCATGACAGAAACTGAAAAGCTTCAGGTTACTCTAAACAAAGTTCAAAAGGAGAGGAGGTCTTGGAAGAACAAGTACCGCACCCTCAATGTGGAGTGTACCCAAATACAACAACTACTGAAAGAGAAAGATGCTCTGATTGAGATTTTAGAGCAACATGCTGTGGATAACCAAGATGACCAAAGGAATTTGCGCGCTCCTTTCACCTGGCAAAGGAATGACAGCCCGACAACGGCCCAAGAGCCCCGGTCAAAGAAAAGAAAGTACCAGAATCAGCACCCGATTTCTCTTCAGAGAGGACTCGGGACCCATTAGCTTAGGTTTCTGTTTCTGCACCTTGTAATCTACTGTATTTCCATTTCTGTAATCCTTTGAATTTCAATAAAAAGGGGTTTCCCTGCTGTTTGATATTTTCAATCTAATTGTCGAAGTTTATTTTGATTAAACCAAAAAAACAATTAATATAATCATTGCATTCATCATTCTCACATCACGTATTCTTCTTACCTACGAATCTCACATTTGTGTCTCGATTCTAGAGTCAAACTGTCTCATTCATACAATACTCGGGCCAGTCGTCAGAAAAAGATGGATGATCTTGAGGAAGAGAATAGAGAGTTGAAAGAAGAGATTAACGCTCTGAGAGAGGATATGAGAAAGCTTCGTAACGACATGCAAGCCATGGCAGAAGCTCAGCTACAAATAACTGTGATCTCAGTGATCACCTCGACGCCCATAGTGGAGAAGTTCGATCCTAGGTATCAGATGCCGAAAGATCGTCCCTGGGGCATGCCTGTTAACTATATCCCGGAAGGATATGTTCTGCCGATCGTCGAAGATCAGGGAATCACAACAGGAGCCGCTGGTCCTGAAGGTTACAAACTTCGGGAAAGCGAAGATGCCAGAGGCATATTAAAGACCCCTGAAGTTTACAAACTTCGGGAAACGCCAAGATTCAACGCCGTAGTTACGGTACCACCCCCTGTGGTGCACACTGTCCCAGAAGGACAGATTCCACAGATACCTTCTGGTAAAAAGGAAACTATGTTTGAACAAATGGATGAATTCCAGGAACAGTTCTTGGAAATGCAAAAGGAACTGCAAGCTATTCGCGGTCAGGATTTATTTGGAAAGGACGCCGCTGACCTCTGTCTGGTCCCCAATGTGAAAGTTCCGCACAAATTCCAAGTGCCCGACTTTGAAAAATACAAGGGTAACTCTTGCCCTCAAAGTCACTTGACGATGTACGCTCGACGAATGTCAGCTCAGACTGAAAATCGGGACCTACTGATTCACTACTTTCAGATAGTTTAACCGGTGCCGCCTTAAAATGGTACATGGGTTTAAACCGTGCCTCGATCAGCACATTCAGAGATCTTGGCAAAGCCTTCGTTCAACATTATAAATACAATTTGGACATGGCACCCGACAAAGATCAACTCAGATCAATGTCACAAAAGGACAAGGAAACCTTTAAGGAGTACGCTCAAAGATGGCGTGAAATTGCCGCTCAGATTTGTCCACCTCTTGAGGAGAAAGAGATGACAAAGATCTTCTTAAAGACCTTAAGCTCATTTTACTACGAAAGAATGGTCGCCAGTGCACCCAGTGACTTCACCGAAATGGTCGGTATGGGGGTTCGTCTTGAAGAAGCCGTCCGGGAAGGACGTTTGGCAAAAGACGCTGGACCATCAAGTAGTACAAAACGATACGGTAGTGCTCTCCCTAAGAAAAAAGAGCAGGATATTGGGAATATCTCTCTCGGAAAGCAAAGGCGACGTTATCAACCAGTAGCAGCGGTAACTCCTGCTATCAATCCCGCGCCTATTCCTACGTATCAACCTCAGGTTGCGCAGAGCCAACCTAATCAGCAAAGGACTCAACAGCCTCAACAACAGGCTCGTCCTCCATATAACAACAACCGTACAACGCGGCCACCAGGATTTGATCCTATACCCGTTTCGTACACAGAACTATTTCCGTTACTACTGGCTAAGGGGCACATTCAGACTAAGTCTCCTCTTACAGTACCAGAAAATCCGCCTTTTTGGTTCAAAGCGGATCAGACATGCCCTTATCATCAAGGAGGATCGGGGCATAACATAGAGAATTGCCTAAATTTTAAGTCTGACGTGCAAAATCTTGTTAGGGGCGGGCTCTTATCTTTCAAAGATACGAATCCCAATGTTCTCACGAACCCGCTGCCTCAACATGAGAAAGCTGCAGTCAACCTGATTGAGAAAGAGACTAACAATGTCTATCAAATTCACGATGTACTCTTGTTGAAAACCAATTTGGTCAAGATGCATTGTAGACAGAGTGGATATGGCCATGTGCCACCTCATAACTATCACCAGTGTGATATCTGCTCTAAAAGTAACCAAGGGTGTTACCTTGTGAGAGCAGCTCTCCAGGATCAGTTGGATCGTGGAGAAATTCGTCCATATCCAGGTTCCGGACCTATCAACTAGACGCCGAACTACCTTGCCGAGCAAGTTGAGGATGTTTTTGCCATCATCCCTTTGCTTGATGAATCCAAAATTCCCAACCGGGAACGGATCGAGATTACTTATGATGGTCAGAAAAATCAGAAGGTTCCCATAGTCATCTATTTGCCGGGACCACTACCGTATGAATCAGCTAAGGCGATCCCTTACAAATACGGTGCAACAATAATCGAGAATGGAAAGGAAATTCCATTACCCTCCGTCTTGAATATTGCAGACATCAGTCGTGTAACACGGAGTGGTCGAATCTTCAACCGAGGAGTTGGAGAGTCCAACAAAGAAAAGGAATTTCATGCAGAAGTTCCTAATCCACCAGTCGGTCAATCCAGTAATCCCGACCTTTCAAAGAACAATGATGAGATGCTGAAACTCATCCAAAGGAGTGAATACAACATTGTTGATCAACTGTTACATACTCCTTCAAAGATCTCGGTGCTATCACTTTTACTCAGTTCAGAAGCGCACAGGGAGGCTCTACAGAAAGTCTTAGAGCAAGCCTTTGTGGAACAGGATGTAACAATCAGACAGTTCGATAGTATTGTCTCTAACATCACTTCCTGCAATAATTTGTGATTTAGTGATGAGGAATTACTTGAAGAGGGTCGCCGTCATAACATGGCGCTCAATATCACAGTCAACTGCCAAGATGATGCTTTAGCCAGCGTACTGGTAGACACAGGGTCAGCCCTGAATGTTATGCCGAAGTCCACTTTGATGTAATTATCATTCAAAGGCCCTCCGATGAGAATCAGCGAGGTCGTCGTCAAAGCATTCGACGGATCCAGAAAAGCGGTTATCGGCGAAGTTGATCTTCCCATAACTATCGGTCCTCACACTTTCCAAGTCACTTTCCAGGTCATGGACATCCGGGCAACGTATAGTTGTTTATTAGGAAGACCTTGGATACATCAGGCTGGAACGGTCACCTCGACTCTCCACCAAAAGCTAAAGTTTGTCAAGGACGATCAACTCATCACGGTTTGTGGAGAACAAGCCTTGCTCGTGAGTAACTTATCATCTGCTGGTATAGAACCTGAGGAGGTTATTGGAACGCAGTTCCAAGCACTGTCGGTGAATAATCAATCTGAAGGAGGAACTTCGATTTCCTCATACAAAGATGCTATCAAAGTGGTCGAGAGTACCGATACAAAAGGATGGGGACAGCTTGTCAGTCCTACTGATAATAAAACAAAGAAGGGTCTTGGTTTTTCTGCAACCTGTACCCAGACAGCTGCCAACGATGAAAGTCTTCATCCCCTTCAGAACTTCTTCCATAGTGGAGGCTTCCTCCAACCAGTGACTCAAGTAGTCCATGCTATCAATGAAGAGGATCCCTTTGACACAGAGGAGGAATGGAAGTCATATCTTAACGAGGACGGTTATATGTCGCAGGACGAAACGCAAACTCCATTTTGCTTTCCCGCACAGAGTCCGAGATTTATACCCAGATCAGACGTCGAACTGATATATAGAGGTTGTGATCCGGAAGGATGTCGTGCTCCACCAAATTCATTAGAGGAAGACACTCTGATGAAGGACAACTTTGACTCTACCTACTATTGGCCGATGGATGGTCTGCCAATGTGGCAACCTTACCCAGGAGACTTGAGGCCAGAAAATCAGCCGAGTAATGACACTCAGCTGAGCATCATTGAACAGAATACCTGTGTCTCCACCATGTCATGGGATCAACACTCAGGTCATTCAGAAACTACTCAACATGAAGATGAATTCGCAACGCTTGCAGGACTTGAATTCATCAACTATGCTTTTCCCGAGGTCAACGTCATCGAGAGGGATGACCCCTCCAGTTCTAAAGAAGTGTGGGACACCTTGGGACAACCAAGTGGAAAATACGACTTCATGGTCAAGTACACCGCTCCTGAAAGCTCTCGTATCAGGCTCGAAGATATCCAGTCAACTGGATGGGGAGATACGCCTGAGAGCACAAATGATATGCAAAATGCAACAGAGGAATCCTCCTATGACAATTCTGCCTGGGAGACAGATTCCAATGATCCTGCTCTACCAGAAATCAGCGTTATTTCTAAAGACAAATCAAGGAAGGTGTCGGATTTTGTGATTCACCGAGGAGTTCGCCGCCAGTGGGTTGCCGTCGAGGTTTCGAAGGTCGTTCACCAGCCAAAGTAATTGCCATCTTTAAACCTTTCACCCTGCCCAGGTGAAACGGATGTTTTGATAGGGCTCGCTTTCTGTAAATTTCCCTCTTCGCTTCACCCAAAGCGACAGAGTTTTGTTTTATAGGGCTGTATTTTCAAGATTCGACTTGTGCATTAATAAAATAACGTCGTTCTGTAATTTCCGCATTAATTGCTGTTTTCTCTTTTTGCTTTTTCTCATAAAATGGTAATCCTAAAAAACAAATCAATAATAAAAACAAGCAGTAAAATCAATACACTGCACACACTTGCATTTTCTCTATCTCTTCTAAACACGAATCATACCGTCATGCAGATTGCTTATTTTACACCCCGTTGAAACATACGATCCAATGCCTTCTCCCGACTTTGGGTTCCCGGTATTTGGGGCCGAAGAAGAAGTTGACGACGAAATTCCAGAAGACATCTCCCGATTACTCAGACAAGAGGAAAGGTCCATTGAACCTCACAAAGAGCCATTGGAAACGGTAAACTTGGGTTCGGAAAAAGAGAGAAAAGAAATCAGGATTGGAGCACTGCTCAGTCCAACTGCCAGAGAGGGTTTGATAAAGCTTCTCAAAGAATTTCCCGATGTATTCGCTTGGTCCTATCAGGATATGCCAGGGTTGGATACCAGCATCGTGGAACATCACTTACCATTGAGATCGGAATGTCCGCCAGTAAAACAAAGGTTGAAACGGACTCACCCGGACATGGCCATCAAAATCAAAGAGGAGGTACAGAAACAGATTGACGCAGGTTTCCTTGCTACATCTGAATACCCTCAATGGTTAGCCAACATCGTGCCTGTTCCTAAAAAGGACGGAAAAGTCAGAATGTGTGTCGACTACCGAGACTTGAACAAGGCTAGTCCAAAGGACGACTTTCCTTTACCACACATTGACATGCTGATAGACAGCGCAACAAAGTTCAAAGTTTTCTCCTTCATAGATGGATTCTCGGGCTATAACCAAATCAAAATGGCGCCGAAAGACATGGAGAAAACTTCATTTATCACCCCATGGGGTACCTTTTGTTACAATGTAATGTCGTTCGGTTTGAAGAACGCCGGGGCAACCTATCAAAGGGCCATGACTACTCTGTTTCATGACATGATACACAAGGAAATCGAGGTATATGTCGATGATTTGATTGCAAAATAAAAAACAGAGAGTTAGCACGTCGAACATCTATCAAAATTGTTCGAACGTTTAAGAAAATTCAAGCTCCGCTTGAATCCCAACAAGTGCACCTTCGGTGTCCGTTCGGGGAAACTACTAGGGTTCATCGTCAGCCAGGAAGGAATTGAGGTTGATCCTGACAAGGTCAAGGCCATTCGAGAAATGCCTTCTCCGAAAACTGTAAAACAAGTTAGAGGATTCCTGGGACGTTTGAACTACATCTCCAGATTTATATTCCTCATGACCGCCACGTGTGCGCCGATTTTCAAATTACTGAAAAAGAACCAGGACTGTGTTTGGTCAGAAGACTGCCAAACCGCCTTCGACAGTATTAAGGAATATCTATTGAATCCGCCGATTCTATCACCTCCAGTGGAAGGAAGACCACTAATCATCTACCTCACAGTCCTAGAGGACTCAATGGGATGTGTACTTGGCCAACAAGACGAAACTAAAAGGAAAGAGTCAGCCATTTACTATTTAAGCAAGAAATTCACCGACTGTGAAACTCGGTACACGATGCTTGAGAAAACTTGCTGTGCTTTGGCTTGGGCAGCCAAACGTCTTCGTCAGTACATGATTCGCCACACTACTTGGTTGGTCTCCGAGATGGATCCAATCAAGTATGTCTTCGAAAATCCTGCTCTCACGGGAAGGATTGTCCATTGGCAGATGCTATTATCAGAATATGATATAGAGTACCACGCTCAGAAAGCCGTCAAGGGGAGTATTTTAGCCGACCATTTGGCTCATCAACCGATTGACGATCAAGAATCAATCGGGTTTGACTTCCCAGACGAAGATGTCATGTATCTAAAAATGAAAGATTGCGATGAACCGCTACCCAGTGAAGGGCCAGAACCAGGTTCCCAGTGGGGACTAATCTTTGACGGAGCAGTTAATCATTACGGAAACGGAATTAGGGCAATCATTGTTACCCCTCAGGGTACCCACATTCCTTTCACTACTAGACTTGTGTTCAAATGTACGAACAACGAGGCCGAATACAAAGCTTGTATTATGGGTCTCAAAGAAGCGATTGATTTAAGGATCAAGAATTTGGACGTATACGGCGACTCAGCCTTGGTTATCAATCAGATCACAGGAGATTGGAACACATACCAATCAGGATTGATTCCTTACAAAGACTATGCAAGAAGGTTGCTACCCTTCTTCAACAGAGTTGAGTTTCATCACATCCCTCGTGGTGAGAATCACATGGCTGATACTTTAGCCACTCTTTCTTCCATGATTAGCGTAGTTCGATGGAATGACCTACCTAAGATTGACGTAATGCGCCTTGAACGGCCCGCCTATATCTTCGCGATTGAAGCAGTCATAGATGACAAACCTTGGTATCACGATATCAAATGCTTCCTTCAAAAACGCAATTACCCACCTGGGGTATCCAGGAAAGACAGAAAGACCCTCAGAAGGCTAGCATGCAGCTTCTTCCTGAGCGGTGACACTCTTTATAAGAGGAATTTTGACATGGTCTTGCTCCGATGCGTCGACAGACCAGAAGCAGACATGCTTATGAAAGAAATTCATGAAGGATCCTTTGGCACTCATGCCAACGGACACACAATGGCGAGAAAAATTCTCAGAGCAAGGTACTACTGGTTGACCATGGAATCCGACTGCTACAAGTACATGAGGAGGTGTCACAAGTGTCAGATATACTCCGACAAAATTCATGTACCGCCATCACATCTCAAAGTTCTCTCTTCCCCGTGGCCTTTTTCCATATGGGGAATTGACATAATTGGCTTGATTGAACCCAAGGCTTCAAACGGACATCGGTTCATTCTAGTAGCCATTGATTACTTCACCAAGTGGGTCGAAGCAGCATCGTACGCTAATGTTACCCGACAAGTGGTGGTCCGATTTATCAAAAACAATATCATCTGCCGTTATGGTGTTCCGAGCCAGATCATTACGGATAATGGATCTAACTTGAACAACAAGATGATGAAGGAGTTATGCGCAGAGTTCAAGATTGAACACCATAACTCATCTCCCTACCGACCCAAGATGAACGGAGCGGTAGAAGCGGCTAACAAGAACATCAAGAGGATCGTTCAAAAGATTGTTGTAACCTATAAAGATTGGCACAAAATGCTACCCTTTGCTCTTCACGGTTATCGTACATCTGTCTGCAGTTCAACAGGGGCAACCCCTTTCTCTCTAGTGTATGGCATGGAGGCAGTGCTCCCCATAGAAGTAGAGATCCCATCAATCCGGGTATTGATGGAAGCCAAGCTCACCGAAGCTGAGTGGTGTCAAAGTCGACACAGCGAATTAAATCTGATCGAAGAAAAACGAATTACGGCACTATGCCACGGTCAGTTGTATCAACAAAGAATAAAGAAGGCGTTTGACAAATAGGTCAGACCTCGCATCTTCAGGAAAGGAGACCTCGTGCTCAAGAAGATACAATCATTTCTCACTGATTCGCGAGGCAAATGGACTCCGAATTATGATGGCCCCTATGTGGTCACGAAAGCTTTCTCAGGCGGCGCCTTGAGACTTGCAACCATGGACGGAGAGGAATTTTCCTACCACACGAATGTTGATGTAGTCAAGAAATACTTCGCCTAAACTAAAAAAAAACGTCTCGGTGGATTGAAAACCCGAAAGGGCGGTCCAGGCAAAAGTTAGAGACATGAAAAAAAATCATCCCGGTGGATTGGAAATCTCAAAGTACAATCCAGGCAAAAGTTAGGGATAATGGCGAGTAACTATGTTCAACAGAGGCAAGTCCCTTAGCAGCAGTTACATCACCCATCGGAGGAAAACTCCAATCAAGGTCATCTTCGACAGAAGCTCAGGATGTCCCAAATTCAAAGTTGGTAGAAGGATAGTGGTCGTTATGTTTCAACGTGGCCCTTTTCCCTGTAAATTACCATTTTCTGAACTTTGTATATACTCTTTGGAATCACGCGTTTGGATGATCTCCATCTTATCAATAAAATTTGAGCCCTTGTGCTTTTGTTTGTAATTCTTACTTGTTTTAGCTTTACAGAACGACGTTGTTTAACTTAATTAACGATTCTTGATATGAAACAAAATGAATTTACTTGTTAAAACTTTTTCTGCTTTTAAAATAAAGATGGCATTTTCTTTTGACTGTTTGAACATCAGAAGAACATCGATCGCTTCTCCAGAGGTAAGCGAACTTCAAAGTGCAGAATCAAAGTACTCATTCTAAGCCAGTGCGCCTGAATGAAGGATCAACTGTATCGGATGCGGTTTTCCCGTCTAATACCTTCGGCCGAGTTCTCATCTCCTAAGCCCGAGCAACATAGCTCCCAACAGGGACTATCTCTCCTAAGCAAGGTGGAATTGCTATTCTGAACCAACGGTACTTCTTCGCCCCGCGATGGGCGAGTATCCAGTCGTGTTCATCTTTTAGTTTGTATGTCGCGTCTGTTTTGTCAGCATATACATACATACATCATGCATCTCTGATTTGCATTCACATTTCATATTGCATCACTATCACTTGAGTCGGTCTTATCCTGCCGTGATAATCGTCCTCTCAATCGAGTTTGTCAGTTCTTGCTTTGCCAGGAAATGTTATGTCCGATCAAACTCGTCTCCAGTGTATCTTTAGATCAGAGTTGGCAATTGGCCACTTTGATAACTTGAACCTCTGAAAGACCAGAGAACCTTCAACCGATGTCACTCTTCGCCATTGAAGATGATATCCTTGCTTTCCCGGATTAAGGAAAATCCCCAGAGAAAGCCTCTTAAGCAAAGATTCGGTAGTACATCAGTATTTCTCCGAAAATCCACTGATGAAAAGGTCATCGGCACCTCAAAATTGGATCCCATCATATGGCATTTCTCTGGGAAGATCCCGAGAAAAGTATGATGTAAGACTCCGAGCGGAAACGGTCTCCCAAGAGACTCGCTTTCCCCAGTAGAAACAAATGGCGTCTCCAACAGAGAAGTTTGTGCACCTCTACAACTCAGACGACTGGGTTCCCCAGCAAGTCTGACATCAAAAGTTTTTCCGTCAAATGGCATCTCCCCAGGAAAATTCGGTGAGAAGTTTGGGGAAAAACCGCTACGAGTAGCGTTCCTTGTCAATAAAGTTTATTGACAAAAGAAACTGAGACCAGTTCCTTGGTTGGAAACCAGGATCGAGGGGAAGTTTATATCAGAAACTTAGACCAGTTCCTTGGTTGGAAACCAGGATCGAGGGGAAGTTTATTTCAGAAACTGAGACCAGTTCCTTGGTTGGAAACCAGGATCGAGGGGAAGTTTATTTCAGAAACTGAGACCAGTTCCTTGGTTGGAAACCAGGATCGAGGGGAAGTTTATATCAGAAACTTAGACCAGTTCCTTGGTTAGAAACCAGGATCGAGGGGAAGTTTACTTCAGAAACTAAGACCAGTTCCTTGGTAGGAAACCAGGATCGAGGGGAAGTTTACCTTTTCTAAGTATCAATGCTTAGCAAAAGAAGATGAATGCGTGAATTACCATTCATAGACGCCGTCAAAATTTCGGATATTCCGATATTTAATCCTCTTGCACCCCGAATGCCCGAATACCTTCGTCATTCACACCTTCGTGTCCAAGAAGATTAAATAGGGGCATCTGTCATACCCCAAAATTTGACCACTTAGATTCCCATCATTGTGCAAATCATCATCACAATATGGATGGACCTTTATGCCTCATCAATCTCCTCAAGGGTTGTTGAGCATCCACTACAATCAGAATTAGGATTTCAAGCCCTCTTTGAGCCTTAGACAAAGGATCAATCAAGGAATGACTTGATCTTCAACTTGTCTAACCTCCTAAGAATCTACAATGGATCAAGAGGACTCCCACTTCAAGGATTAAGCACAAGGCTGCTCCCTTCTAGGTGGATCAAGCTTCAAGATCGACAGTGTCACCAAATTAGGGTTTTGGTCGACCAGGGCCTCCAGTTGGAAATTTTCCTCTGGGCATGAGCCAATACTCCAAAACATAACCTAATATACTCCATGGAACCTCATGGACCCAAGCATCAAGTCAATTTTGCCTCAGGGGTTGCATTCATCAAAAATCAGGAATTAGGGTTTCTTGACCTAATTCACCCCTAAGTTGACTTTTGGGACAAATCAAAAGCCAAGACCTCAAGAGATGATTTTAGGGTCTCTAATATACCATATTGGTCCATTTGGAACAATGGATTGATCCAAGAAGCTTGAGCAACAAGTTTCAATTTCATCTGCACTACAGTTAGGGTTTCGCGGGAAAAGTCAACTGTGACTTTGACTTTTGACCAGGACATGGTCCCAAGCCCTAAGACATGAATCAATATACCCTATGACACCCATGAAACATGTCCATTAAGTTTGATTTAGGTCAAGGACATGGTTTCCTGAAGAATTGCACAGTTTGGAATTCATCTGATAAAAAGTCAACCGTGCACAAAAGTCAACTTTGACTTTTTGAGATTTTTCACCTAAATGAATTTTTAACCCTAAAATGATGTTAATGTATGATTTGAATCATCATTCATCAAGAAAAATCAAAGAAAGTGGGATAACTTGTAAAAGGGGTAACCATAAAACTGAGAAATTTTTCTAAGTTATGGAAAAAGTACCACTAATACACCAACTTTGGAGGACCATAACTCCTAAACCACAAGGCCATTGTGCCCCATTCAAAGCTTGTTTTGTAGGTCTCATTACCCTCTATAAAAGCTTCATACACACCTATATCCAAATTCTTCATGAATTTTGAGTTATGGAGTGATCAAAATCAAGAAATCACACTTTGTTAAAACACTTAGTGAAAATTTCACTAAGTCAGATTTTGCTTCACTTTTTGCCAAATGTAGAGAGATTTTTCACTTGGATTCAAAAGAGATCAAAACCAAATATGTTTAAACAGTTGTTGTATCATGTAAGGGCTTTCCAAAATGATCAAGAACTGTACCAAATTCAACTTACATCATGAGATATGACATTGGCAAGTTGCCTTGCTGAAATCTATCAAAGGCAAGGCAGATTTTGCAATTTTGCTTGATTTGCCAAAATCAGCCAATTTCATTTGCTCCTATCCACTTGGACACCTCTGAAGATTGAATCTAAAGGGGACAATCACTGAGCCAAACCTCCAAAGTCCATGGAACAAGAAATAGCATGTTGAACCTAGAGTTGCCAAAATAGGGACAAGACTCCAAATTTGGATTGAAGCATTCAATGGAACCATCAAGGTGGCATGGACCGAGCCATTCTCATCTGAAATTAGTCAAGACTTATCCAAGACCAAGGGAACCACAACCTTGTGCCCTAACCTCTAGTCAATGGCTAGAGGAGACTTGCATTTCCATTGGCCAACATTGAGGAAACACCTGCTGCAGTTGCCATTCACTGTGGATCCCAAAACAAACTTCCTCTACTATAAATAGAGCTCAATTGTGTTCAGTTTGAGTACACCAAAGCCATCAAACAGATGCTTTCCTCAAAATCTCTTCTTTCACTCCAATTTTGCCTTCTAAGGCAAGTCATTATCGGGTTTTGAGTTTGAGAGCAATTCCATCCAAACCAATCACTCACACACCTCACATACATAATATAGAAGTGATCCAAACACTCAAACAACATCTGGAACACAGATTTCACAAAATCACCAGCCAATTGCTCAAGTTCTTGACAGATTTGCAGTTGGGGTACCATCTCAAGTTCCAGATCATTTCAATCCATTCCAAGCATTCATACACACTCCATGGCACCTAGGGAAGCTATCCAGATCATTGAAACCTAGCTGTAACACCTCCAACACAAATCACGATCACCAGCTGCAAGTGGTAAGCATGAGCTCTTCTAACTCTATGATCCACACAACTTTTGCTGCACAATAATTTGGCCATATGTTCATAATCATGCATGGAATGTTTTCCCTCAATTAATTGCATTGTTTGAATCGTGTATCAAAAATCCTAACCTTCATGCAGAAATTAGGGTTCTTGAGGTTTCTTCGTGATTTCATGTTTTATGTTTAATTTAAATGAAATTAAGTGCTATAGACATGATCGTGAGGTTGAGACGAGCATAATGATATGTGGATTGCATGATATAATCAAGTATTCAGTGAGATTGGATAGAAAATGCAAATCTGGGAAACCCAGAAAAACGCGCGTGTTCTTCAGCTTGTTCTTGGCGCCATTTTTCACAAATTCAAATATTTGAATTTTGTGATTTTGTTTAATTGATTCAAAAATTAATTTCTCTCTGAGTTTTAATGATTTTGAGTTGATTCTATTTTTGATAATTCACAAAAATGTTGAAATTTTTTATTTTATCAAAAATTCCCAAAAATATTATTTATTTCATATAATTGATATTTTTGTAAAGAATTAATATTTTAATTGTTTTTGACATTTTAAATATTTTTTCCACATTGATTTTGCAACTTTTAATGCTTTCTAATTATTTTGTAGGTAAATACTTAACTTTTGGAGCATTAATCCAAGATCACAATTTGTTTTCCATATGTTAAACAATTTTGATCATTTTAATTGAATTTTTATTCAATTAAAACATATTTTGAAAACAAATTAGGGTTTTTGGATTAATTCAACCCTCATTAAACCTTTTCAAACACTTTTGGGCCTCTATTAGAGTGTAAGACCCAATCCTTTTTTGACCAAATCATTTTTGGGCCTCACTTATTGTATAAGTCCCGATACCGTCAAAAACAAACGGCACGATCGTCGCCTTTTCAAAACAATCACCTTGGGCCTCTCCTCGAGCTATAAGACCCATTCAAAACTCTTTGGGCCTCTATTAGAGTGTAAGACCCAATCCCCTTTTTAACCAAAACAATTTTGGGCCTCACTTATTGTATAAGTCTCTCTGCGTTAAAAGAAAACCTCGGCGCGATCGCCATTTTAAACGAAAAATCATCTGGGCCTACCCTCGTGTTATAAGCCCTGCTCTTTTTCTTTAAAACTTTTTGGGCCTCTTGAGAGAGTGTAAGACTCATCCCTTTGTACAGAAAACCTTTTTTGGGCCTCAGTCACTTGTATAAGTCCCTCTGTACAAATTTAACAGTGCAATCACTGGTAAAACCCTAGGCCTCTCCTTGGGCTGTTAGCCCCAAAACTTTCTTTTTCAAAGCACTTTCTCCTTTGATTTTGATATATACTGTTGTTTTCAATCTTTCTTTGTTGAACAACTAATCAAACAGCATGGAAGCTCTACAACCGAGTAAGTGTTTATACGCTTTCATTTACCGCTTTCATATACATATAACTGTATTGTGGGGCTGTTTCGCTGTAAGTCTTCTTTCATAAACTCATATCAACTGTGTAATAATAGTATAGATATTTAGAGTTTCCCCGACAACTACGTCTAGAACTAGGTGACGCCGTTTCGCTTATTCGTAGAAATAGACACCTAGATCCCCAATAGGATCACCAGATACAGTCTTCTCTCAGGCTGTCCTCATTAGGGATTGTCAAGAAACTCTACTCCCAAAGATGAATGTATTCTCCGTGAATGGCATCTTTGAGTTTCTTCCAGATTCTCGAACTTTCCTGACTTTGATCTATTCTTGGTGAATAGCATTGCCTTGAATTTCTCGGGGTTTGGGGACCCACGGGCTTCTTAAAAGCATCGGCCTCCTCTTAGGCATCGTACAAGGACCCACAGGCTTCCTAAAAGCAACCCCGCCTCCTCTTGGGCTTAGTACAAGGACCCGTCGGCTTCTTAGAAGTATTCATAGCCTCCTCTTAGGCTTCGTATAATGATCTCTTCCTCCGGGAATGATAGCCTCCTCTTGGGCTTCGTATAAGGACCGATCGGCTTCTTAAAAGTTTCCAGCCTCCTCTTGGGCTTCATACAAATTGTCCCGACGACCTCCTAGAGGTATAGGAACAGAAACTAGTCATCTCAATAGGTCAGTCCTTTCATAGAGTCTACTACTGTTTCTCAAAGCATAGTACAAAAGATAAAACTCTAGACTTGGACAGTCTGTTTTCCTTGAGTCTCAAAGATATTCTCAAGTGACCCCTTTCGTTAGATAGGAAGAACCCGTAGACTCGGACAGTCTCGATACCCTTCGGATTTCCCCGTTTCCTTAAAGAACAGGGAACAACCCCGATCCTCAGATCAAACCCATAAGTACAGTGTTGCTCATATAAGAACTGATTTTCTCTTTCAAAATCAGTATACTGGATCTGTCACTCAACTATAAACAGTCACCAGCAGATAGCCTCCTCTTAGGCTTTGTATAATGATATCCCTAAACGAGTCGGTCTTTTTTCGCCTCCTCTTGGGCTTTGTACGAATGATTCCCCCAGCGGAGCAAACCTTTCGCCTCCATCTCGGGCTTTGTACGAGATACAAAAAGGTCCTTATTGAACCAAATGACTTTTAGCCTCTCTCTCAGGCTTTGTATGAGACACATAAAAGACTCCCTCGTTGAGTCAAATCCCCCTTTTGCCTTCATCTCGGGCTTCGTACGAGATACAAATTCCCCTAAACAGAGTCAAACTCTTTTTCAGCCTCCATCTCGGGCTTCGTACGAGATACAAAAAACTCTCTTGTTGAGTCAAATAGCCTTCATCTCGGGCTTTATACGAGATACCAAACGACTCCATCGTCGGGTCAAAACCTTTTAGCCTCTCTCTCGGGCTTTGTACGAGACACAAATTAGCCTCCTCTTAGGCTTCGTATAAGAAAACCACTGGTTGATCCAATCAACCTTTTAGCGTCAAATCTGTGCCTCGTTCACAGTACACAAACATCAACAACTCCTTCCCTTTCATCTAATCGTTGTAAGCGGCAAGCCTCTGGATCATCTATATCCATGCCACTGTCCTTCTTTTAGCATGAGAAATTCCTAAGGAAAGATAACATTGCTCTACACTGAGTTAAAGTCTTCTCCTTCAGGTTAAAACCCCTTCTTAGGAAATTATGGCATTGCTAGGATCCGCGTATCCCGGTTAAAGTAATTCTCCTTTACCCTTCTTTAGAGATGACAAATTCTCTCTAAAGTCGAGATTTTTCAGCTTCACATCTTGGGCTTTGAACCAGATACAAATCACCTTTCGCTTCACGTCTTGGGTTTTGAACAAGACACCAAAAACACCCATTTCCTCCCATAGACTAGGAGGAACTACGAACGCTCTGATTTCCCTGTTTCGGTAAACGGGAATACGTAGGCATAAGATTGAAAGAAAAATCTTAGCGAGCACACAAAACAAAAACCCAAATCCCATATCTCCATCAATCAAAAGCAGTAATTCAAAAAGCATCAGTCCTAACATCCTAATCCTTGTTCCCCGCCAGAAACCTTCTGTCAAGATAAAAAGAAAGAAAACAATATTGGCGAAAATACAAATAACCAGTACAAAGGCCCCCCCACATTGATAGCATCCGTAACCTAACAGACCGCTGTTTAAACTCGTTATGCAAGCAGGGTTAATTGGAGACATCTATTTCCCTTCCTTCATCAGCTCACAATAGGATAAAAAATGAATCGACCTGTAGTTTAAGCTCAACCGCAGAGAGCGACCAGCTCTTAAGAACCGCGTCCAAAATCGCTCGCTACACAGATATCCAAGCATCAAACATCAGTAGAAGAAGAAGGAAGCATATAAGTGAAACATGTCCAAGTATGCAAGATGAAACATGAATGACATATGATATGAATGCAAAGCTCCAAAGTCAGAAACATACATCAAATGAAATGCAAATGAATGATATGGCATGACATACATAAACCAAACATAAATCATGAGTAAGCATAGATGAGATGAGCTGAGAAGATAAGTCAAAGAAAAGGCATGTAAACCAAGCATTGAACATATGCACAAATTATGAAACAACCTCACACCAATGACCTATAATTATAATCAAGTGACCTATAATGATTCAAACATGATTCATGAATTCAAAGAAGCAATCCCAAACAATGGCACAAGTGCCTTCTCAAACAAGTAATCAGACGTGATCAAAGATATGCATGAAAGAAGACCTCAAATGAAGAGTAATCAAACATCTAGCAAAACATCTTCTAAAATTACCAGATTAAAACTCAATACACCTCAACCAGTGGCAAACAACATGTTAAAAACTCATGCAAAAATTCACAAGATAAGTCACTCAAACAATCATGGAAATATCAAACAAGAAACATGACTCAATAAGCAAAATAAAGAGACCAAAATGCAATATGAAATGATTTTTAAAATATGAGAAAAATATTTTTATGCATTTCAATGTGTTGGTGAAACAATGCAAAAAGAATGGACTCAAAATGTTCTATACACTATGAGAAATAAATTTTACAATGCAAGGTGTGCACAATGAGAACAATTCAAAAAGAAATTACTCAAATAATTAATTCAGATGCTAAAAATAAAATAAAATAAGAAAATAAAATTTGGAAAAGTTTTATAAAACTCTAAAAATGCTTCATGAATTTTTTGGTAATTTTTAGATGCAATTATCTTTTTTTTTTTTTAAATTAAAAATGAAATAATGCAATTAAATAAAATAAATGAAAAATAAAACAAGTGGGGGTGCAACCAGCAACTTAAACATGTTGGAAAAGAAATGGATCAAGCAAGGGGGGGGGGGGGGGCGCGGATAACAAGCCCACACTACAAAGCCCATCAGCGAAAAATGAAAAATAAAAAAGGAACACAATGCAACCCAGTCAACGGTCAGACTCAATATCAACCGTCTGATCAATCTAACGTGTAGCATTGAGTCAAACAAAAAAAGGTAATCATTATGAGTGGTATAGATCCACACGTCCTCCTTAATAATGATGCCCATTCACACACAAAAGTATTCAAAAAATTAAACAAAGCACGTGATAAGGCACATGTGGATTTAATGTGTTGGCACAACAATGACCCTCAGATTTAATCAACGCACATGATCGGTCAACAAAAAACAAAAGTAAGTGTGATGTGTGATTCAGATTGAAGGTGCATACTAATAACCATGGAATGTCAAACACACAATTAATAAAATTAAATCAGATTTTTAAAACGCGTGGCACGCTATGGACCGTTGGATCAAGGGCATGGACGGCCCTGATTGTGTCTTCCCCAAAAAACCCTAGCCTCGCCGGAACTCAAACCAGACGCCGGAGCCCTAGCTCCGGTCGTCCCTTCCGGCCACCTGCAACCAAAAATCTCCCAGAAAATGAAAACGGGTATACCATTTTGTCCAGATTTTCGTAAGGATCACAAATATCATATTAAAAATCACAAACGATCAACACACAAGGAGAGTCGAACGAAACAAGTTATGGTTCAAAACCTTAAAACTCACGGTATGCACATAATACGCGTCCAATCTCAAAATAAAACATACCAGAATTATCAGTGAACATCATACATCATTATGCACGTCAAAAAATTGAGTTTTAAGATTATGCAAATTATCACTAACCTGAGATTGTGCAATTCGTGTCCTTGTTGTTAGCTTCAGATGGTGGTTGATTTGTGCTCTATGGAACCCAAGGATTCAGATTGTGAAAGTAGTTTGTGAAAAACCCTTGTGGATTGAGAGATTCGAAGGAGAGAAGGATTAGGGTTGAAACTTAGATTCTCCACAAAATAATGTGCCTCCCCTCCAATGAGTGCATGAGTAAGCTTAAATACATTAGGTTATTCCACTGATTAGCATTTAGGTCTTAATAATTCCTTGGTTAATGAATTTTGGGTAATCTGGCAAATTTTCATTTTGAATCACACACCCCTTCCATGCGTGTACACCCATGCATTCTATGATGGATCACTTATTTGTCAATTGCTAATCACACCTGAATTGGATTTGGGCCTTGAAACATCTTGATTCATGAGCTTTGATGCTTCTTGCAATTTTGCATAATGTGAAATAAGTGATGAATTTCTCATGGAATACCTTGGTTCAAAGGCAAAAAATGATCCTTATGGAATGTACTTTGATGTTAGAATGTGCCTTGAAGCAATGGGACCAATTATAGGTCACTATGTCCCAAAATGCAAAAGTTGTGAAAATGGAACCATGAGAAAACCCTAAAAACCACTTTGCCTTCTTTTGGTCATAACTTGAGTTTCACCAATGATATAGAGACCATCTAGTACTTGTTGGAAAGGGGAGAAAAAGATCTTCAACTTTCATGTTTAAGAAAAATTCATTTGAAGCTTCCTTGGTGGTGAAGAGTCAAGTTGAAGGTATTGTAAAAACTTGCCAAAAATGGAAACTTTCAAATTATAGGTCATTTCCATATTTAGTAACTTTTGCACAATCTCCTGATTCTTGATAAATGGTATGAAACTTGACCCTTGAAGACCATATGAGGATGTGAGACCTTGAAAACCTTGAAGAGAATCTCAAAATTTCACAGTTGACTTCCCCTCTCACTGTTGACTTTTCCCCAATTCTCCTGATTCCCAATCAATTGACCAATGGAACCTCTCTTGACTCAAACTAATGGACAATCTTCCATTCCTAGATCCTTAGGGACCCAAGGAATACCATGGAAATAAGTCTTGCCCAAAAAATCATAAATAAACTGATTTTATAGCAAACCCTAATTTTAGTACCCTCAGTCTAGGAGGAAATAACACAGTCTCCAAATCCAAATTCCTCTGAGTATGATGTGTATCCTCTTCAACGAAGATAAGATATGCCATTTGGTGATGATAAAAACCCAAGAAGCTTGCTCATTGGAGCAATAAACCCAAGAATCTCAAAACCCTAATTTCAGCACTGGTCAGGAGATAGTGGTTCACTTAAGATCTCTTGCCAATTGTGAACTCTTGATGATGTGATAGACCAAATAGAATCTCTTGGCCCCCAAGGCCCCTTAGTGACTCAAATAGTGGTGGCATCAATAACCATTTCTCCTCTTGATCTCTAGGACAATATATGGACTTTTGCTTGACCCTTTGAAGAACACCTTCTCCTCTTGAATTGCCTCAAGCACCTTGACCCCATGCTAAGAACCAATGATATGCACACATGATAATGTAAAATGAAATGAAACATAAGCCAGTTAGTACTAAAGTAAGGAGAGCAAATTTTGGGGTGCTACAGAGCTCATACTCATTTCCCCTTGGTACTTTGGCCATTGCCAATGGTTCCTCAAAATCACCCTTAGTTAGGTGAACTACGGTTGCTCTGATTCTTTATTCAGATACCTAGGCACAAGATGCGACGTCTTAGCGAGGAAACTTAGTATATACCCCCTAGGTCCTTACCTTTAGCATTTTAGGTCTTTACCTTTACCCTTACTTTTAACAGATTCTTAGCAAGCAAACATAACATAACACTAACTAAACAAGAGGTTCCTGTAGAGTACTACAGATACTTAGGGTGTTAATACCTTCCCTTAGTATAACCAACCCCCGAACCTTAGATCTCCCCCTTTAGGTTTTTCTCGATCTTGAACCTTTCCTTTGGATAAATCAAAGTCGGTTGTGAATTCAAAGAAATGTGATGCAAGTTGATTAATAGCTTGTTATCCGATTCTCACCGCAACAAGGTGCCAAGCTCGTGACACAAGCGACAAATAGAGAATTCACAAACCACGTCACGCAACAAACTTCTCGCAGCAGATCATGTACAACACAAAACCGTAAACAACTTTGATTCCATTTTTTTCCATTTTCTTTCACACGGAAACAATCCTTCAGCCAAGCCACCAAAACTCGTGACAAATTCACAAATCACAGCTCAATTTGCATAACAGAATTTATTCCAAAAAGCCCAAACTACCCTCTCGAATCCACCAGTATAAAACTAGCCTTGGACTATACGGATTTTCACCCGAGCTCCATCATCTTCAACCTCACTGATTTCCTTCTCTCCATCTCCTACTTCCTTCTCACGCCTTCACATCAATTCAAACTATGCATAATCACAACAAAAAATATCAATTGCAGAATTCAGAGCTACAAATCCATCAACATAATTTGAATCTACGAATTCAACAACACACACTCAGAAAGGTAGAGGAAGAGATTTCAGATCAACAACAACTCAAGTATTCAACCTCTCAGCAACTCACACACTCGCTCGCATACACAACAGAACCACTTCATCCCTAATCCACATCAACAACTCGCGACATATTTCACGCAACATATTTCAAGGAGTTGAAGAAGAAGAGCGAGAAATTAAAGAGGAAGAGCGAAGAACAAAGAGATTACGCATACCTGAAGTTTCTCGATTCGCACCAATTCGTTCACGATTGAAGAAGCGTCGGACTATCTCCGGTAGGTACGTAAACCTCGCTTCTGACTTTGATTTTGTGTGGCTTGATTCTCGCATCTTTATTACATTGTTCATGTGATTGTGGTGTTGTTTTCTCATTTTGCTTCGTATTCGGATCGTACGAGTGATTCATTGTGTTGAGTGCGTAAGAAAACAGAGTTTCGGTTGGGGAAGGTTTGAATCCTTGTGAGCTGGTTGTAGTTGTTGTTTTTGTCGCCGCCTGCTCGAATCCACGGCGCGGCGGAGGAGTGCATCTCCGGCGAGATGATGTCAAGAGAAGTATTGAAGGAGGCGAACCGACGGATAGGAAGGCAAACGTTGTGAAGGACGAGTTAGATGGAGGGAGGCTGTGGTTGTCACCGGAGAAATGAAGATGATGGTGAGGACGGCGTAATGACGAAGATTTGCAGGGAAATACGAAGAGGAGATTGTTGAGGGATTGAAAGCGAATGAGGTGATGTGTAAGGAGATTTGTTTGCAGCCGTTGTAGAGGGAAGGAGAGGCGAACAAAAGGAGAAAGGATAAGGCGAGCAGAGATGTTAAGGCATTGACGAAGGAAAGGCAGAAGATGAAGATGAGAGTGCCTGAGGTTGATTTAGGGTTTTTGTGTCATTACGGACCGGGCCTTGGGCCCATACTGTTTTGCCTTTCACTACCCGTTTTGCACCAATTTACCCCCCTGGATTCACAATGAGATCAATGGGCCTCATAATCTCAAGCCCACACGTCTGGAGGCTGATTGCACCACCCAGACTACTCATCACACCTCCCTGGCTTCTTGTTTAATTCGTTGGGCCTAAAACCATAAGCCCACACGCCTGGTTTTATTCCACACCTCCAAATTCTGACTGCACCCCTCTGTTTTCAATTAATTTTAACGTTTTAATTAGTTAATTGTTTTGGTTAATTAAGTTTTTGATTAATTGAATTAAGATAATTAGATTAGATTAGATTTTTTTATTAGAATTTAATTTTGAATTAGAATTAGATTTTTATTAGAGTTTAGAAATTAATTTGAATTAATGAACCTTTTTATTTTAGGGTTAATTTTAGAATTAGTTTTTAATAGATGATTATTAAAAATTAATTTTGTTTAACTTTGTTTGGTTTTCTATTTTAGAATTAATTTTCGATTTAGTTTTTAATTTTAGATTAACTCTTTTTACTTAGAATTTAATCTTGTAGATTAATTAGCATTTTAATTCTAACTTGGATATTTTGATTAATTGGTGAACTTGATTTTGGATGCCTATTCTGTTTAATTCCTGATTAAATACTTGACCGCCTCTTATTTGGTTTTCTCTTTGTGATTGAGTCGTCTAGTGTTTACTTGTTGATTACTCTGTATTCACATGCTCCCTTAAGGCTCCTAGTCCGACTTAATTTCTGATTAAGTTCGGAGTAGGATAGACATTAGGCTCTCAATCCAAGCATGACAACATTAGGTAGGCGTCCCTCCTAACCTTGACCTTAGGGCCATTTTGTATGATAACTTGTAGGATTCAGTTTCCCTTAGAGCGTGTGTGCGTCTCTCTCTTCTTTCTCAAAACAATAATCAAGACACTTAATAAATACGATGAGTACTGCGCGCCACGAGCCTTAAGTACATAGGAAATGAAGAATGAGGGGTCCTCCTTCACTCTTCTAGAGTGTTTAGCATACGTCCTATTGGAGGCGACCATGCGATGCATTCGCTCCTGTGTCATAGACTTTAGTGCAGTACGAATCATAAACAAAGTCAATTCACTTCTTCAGGAGCGTTTCTTCGAGTCCCGACTCTCTTCTTTCGCACCCCTGCGATTGAGACCCTTTCCACTCCTTTCTCCCTTAGACGTGAACTACGGATGCTCTGATTCTCATTCTAGTTGAGATACGTAGGCACGAGGATCCCTATCCTTTGCGAGCACACTAACAGCTAACTTACCCTTTTCTCTCGCACCCTTGCGATTGAAACCAACCAGTTAACCGAACCTTTTCTCTTGCCCTAGTGCAATCGAGACCCTTTCGACCCGTAGGTCGAACTACGACTGCTCTGATTTCCTCTCTCTGGTTAGATTGAGGATACGTAGGCACAAGACGGCGATGTCTTGGCGAGCAATCTTCCCCCCATCCACCCATAGTCCTCTGAACTACGTTGACTCTGACTTTCCCATTGCACAAGGGAATACGTAGGCCTAGGACGACGATGTCCTACCGAGTCACCTTTTTCTTTTCTTTCCCCCATTTCGTTTCTGTTTAGCCGTAGACTTTAGGCTAACTCACCCTTTGATTAGACAACAAGTGTGGATCCCATCGAGTACGATGGAAGCGTGGGGGTGCTAATACCTTCCCCTCGCGTAACCGACTCTTGACCCAAACTATGGTTGCGATGACCATGTCTTTCCCTCTTTCAGGTTTTCTTCGATCGTTTCCTTTCCCTGTGTTGCGGTGAAAATCGGATAACAAATTATTAATTAATTTGCATCATTTTCTTTTACAACCGACTTTGATTTATCCAAAGGAAAGGTTCAAGATCGTTAGAAAAACCTAAGGGGAGAGATCTAAGGTTCGGGGGTTGGTTACGCCTAGGGAAGGTATTAGCACCCTAAACGTCCGTAGTACTCTACGGGAACCTCTTGTTTAATGTTATGTTATGTTTGCTAAAGGTTCTATGCTAAAGGCTAAAACCCTAGGGGTTAGTATCTAAGTATACTCGATAAGGCATCGCACCTTACGCCTACGTATCCTCGGGAATAGAATCAGAGTATGCGTAGTTCTACTTCTACTGAATGATTGACTATGGTCAATATTCAGAGGGGAAATGAGTACAAGCTCATTGTAGAGTTTAAGAACTCTCTAAATCTAGTTGAAATGGACCTATGTTATGTTTTAGTCAGTAGGGAAAGTGATAAATTCATTAGGATGAATATCATTAAGAGTTTAAGAACTCCTCCTAAAGCTAGTTATTATTTCTATAGCTCTGATGAGGCCAAGAAATAGGGTTTCTCCTAAGAGGTTACTAAGTTTATGGTGTGGGGTCAATGACTTATGGGTCAACATGTTTAACCTTCCTTTGGAAAGGGGGAAGGATAATGATAAAAGAATAAAAGTCATAGAAGGTGAAACATTGATATAAGATAATATAATGAAAGCAACATAAGCATGAGGATGGTAATATGTTTCATGATAAGCAATGAATAGACATGAAGTGAGTATCAAAGAGGTCAAGTAGACAAAGACAAACCAAAGATATTAAACTTGAGAAATATACCACAAATCATAAGTCAAGACATAGTCATGAATAAAAGATTAATTAAGATGATATTCAAAGTTGAATAATATCAATCACAAATTAAATCAACAACCATATGACAAAATAAATTAGAGATGAATTAAATCAAATATTCAAAATATCAATAAGGTCATAAATAAAGGTTTAACAATTTAATCAAGATAAAGAGAGTGGGAACTCACATTAATAATAAATCAACTTAAATAACTATTTGAGAAAAATAAATTACTAAACAAAATAAATATTTTTGGAGTTTTAGAATAAAACTAAAATTTTCTAAAAGATAAATAAACTATTTTTTGAAATTTTAATGAACTTTACATAAAGGAAAATGATGTTAAGTAAAAAAGAAAGGGAAAGTCCCAAGTGTGGTTTGAACCCACGCCCTTGGATTCAATAGCACAAAACCAAGACCAACTAGGTTGCGCATGCGTAGTGATCATAAATGGAAAGTGCATACATATATTTAAGAGGCGAAGAATCAAAGAAAAAAAAAAGAGCAAAAGGACTGGGTAGGGATCGAACCCCAGTCCTTATAGGCACGGAAAAGAGGCATAGCAACACACACACAAGTCCATCTGCTGGGGCGGATATACATCCGGTAAATAATACAACTCAAAAATTAAATGAAGCGAAACAAGTTCATATCCCCAAATAAACCAAACACGCGCGTGCCCTATACCCCCACTATGGTTCAAGTCTTAAGCATTTTAAACAACCATATTCAAGTGATTGTAACTCAACCAATACACATCCAAATTAAACAAAATAAAAAACCAATTCAATCAGCAGGGAAGCGAGATTTCAAACATATAACTTGTTTACACCAAGCCTTATTATACGACACACCATATGGCCACAAAGTAAGGGAAATCAGAAGTATTGAAAACATGAAGATAAAGAAGCTATGACATAAAACAAAGCTTGGCAGAGTGAATTGCACACATATCTGGCTAATCAATGTTTCGGGACATTCATAAGGCATGGGTGGTTCAAGTTAACACATGATACAACATCATAAGAAGAAATTCAAATTAGAAGAAACAAACTGTCATGGATTGGCAAAATGGAGAAAAGAATAAATGTGCACAATGTGAAACATGTTATGACATCAAGATGAATACATGAACTAGGTCTAACACAAAACAACATTTCCAAACTAGCCATGAAGAGTGAAGTCAGTTGCATAGTTTCAACAAAATAACAGTCCAACACATCAGTTTTAGGGATTAGGCAAGGTAAGTGAAAAGTGTAGCAATTCTGACCACTAAATCTTTGGTTATTACTCAGCAGTGATAAAGCATATAATATGAATACACCAAGACCAAAGTTAAAGGTTCAAACAGTTAAGAAAAACAGGGCAGGGGCAGAACATGCTTTCTTTAATTTAAGATTTCCATGCTTTGAAATTATAGCTCAAACAAATCAAGCATATAAGAAAGATGGAATACATGACAAATTCAAATACATGAATACTAACTGTGCCCTACATGCATAACAGAAACGTTATCACACACATAAGGACTCAAAACAAACTGGTGTGAAATTGTAGCATATCATTTGTACATAAAGGTTAGAATATGATAACAAAGCATGTAGAGACATATTATTAAAGACCAACATAAGACTGTCACATACAGAAGCATTTGAGGCTCAAGCAATCAGAATTCAACAAAACATGTAAGTTGACAAAAAAATCCACGTTCTGGCAGTAGGTATACTAAGTGAACAACACCACAAAGACAGTTCATGATTCACATTAAAACTTAAACATGAGCAAAACTACCTCTCAAACATCTTTGGCAAGACTACATATTCCAATATGACAGCAATGGCTTGTAAAGCAAGTAAGAGACAAAAAGGCAAGGTTTTGACAAATAAGAGAATTTGACATATTCATTAAGGCATGTTCATCACAAAACTGATATGCAACAACTTCAAGAGGTCAACTATTCTATAAAAACATTTAGGGCAAGTATAGATGCAAGCAGATCATACATAGATAGAAGTAGAGATCTTGGACAGATAAGCATACATACACTTATGGACAGAATTTTAATTTACACACATACTAAGAGTATAAGGTTCAGACAATCATGTTCACAATTTTGGAGACCAGACAATAATCATTTGAGGCATATCGCACAGTCTAATCAAGTGTAGCATGGCATGGAATCAAATCTCCTAAGCATAGTAAATTTCAAATGGCAGCTATAGTATGCATATTATGATGACCAAATGTGCAATATTGAGATACATGGCTAAAAAACTGAGAATGAATTTGACATAAAGAGAAGTTTAGCACTCAAGAAAAGCAGATACATCAATAGATTCATAAGTGACATCAAGACCACACAATCAACATAAAAAACATTGACATCAAAGATTTCTATCCTAACACATAAGCTGAGCATGTATTGATAGATGACATATTATCAAGATAGCAGTTCACACTCGAACCAAAAGAAAAGAACATTGCACACATGAAAATATGTAACAACAACAGTTCAAGTAAAAAAAACATCTTAGAATAAATGGTTATAAACAGAGCTGAATATCTGTCAATGAGTTCTCCTTAAAAGCAACAGTTCAAAGCTTCATGTTATTAACAAAAGATCATACATGTGTGTGGTTAATGACAGAACATATAGGTTTGTATGACTGAGGATAAATAGAGTAAATACGCTTAGTCAGATCTAATGCAGTCATGGATAGGCGCTTTAGTGCAGGTACATACATATGGTAGTGTGTGGAAAACAAATTGGCTTAGGATTTTTGAGACAGTCAATCACAGCTAGTAACCAATCAAAGCATACTCAGTCATTCAATTCAAAAACAAACAGAAGGTAGGTGGTGGTGTTGGACATACACTTTTAAGGTTAACAGAATGACATACAAATGAAAGCATACACAAAGGGCTCGTGGAAGTAGTGTGAATGTGTCATGGAGCAGATTATTCACATCAAAAATGCTTTATCAATAATAATCACCAAAATGAACTTGTCAAGACAGATTAGATAGTACCAACATGTTAAGATTTAACAGTTCCAATCCTCAAATAAAACCAAATGGCATCATGCTTAAACATATGAGTATACCAACATATCCAAAAATGGGTTTCAAGAGGGCACACATCAATTGACAATCACATACATAGCTTGCAAGTTCAGGACCGAAAGATAACCCTATTGGTCAACATTAGCATACTCAAAGGAGCAAAAGAGGCAGTCAATTCCCTAAGTATTTCAAAGTTCAAGTAACAACATTTAAGGTATCACAAAGAAATGATAAAAAATTAGTGGTAACTCCAAGACATCTTAAAAGAATGTTGAGTAGAATACAACCAAATCAAAATCACACGAACACTTATGGCTATACAAGTACTCAGTTTGAATATAAGCAAATGATCTAAGAGCAAAGTAATAGTGAGCATGAATAGAGATGCACATTCACAACATAAGCACATATTTGACAAAGAGACACATATTCACCAAGGTAATGGGCTTAACAAATACATCTATCAAGTTTAACAAGCTTGTCAGAAACGTAAAGCAGATCAACAAATATGCCTTAGGTATAAAAAACATGGACTTATCAATACACCAGTTATAGTGTTATAGACAATATGCACATAATAAGATAGCAAACCTTCAAATACATCCTAGAAGATTCAAGTTTCAAGACATGTATCTAAAAAACAACAATGATAGTTCAATGTCAATAGAGTTCAAAACATATGCTAACATATAGGACTTGGGCAGGGCATCATGACTGATTAAAGTAGTAGAATGAACACTAAATCAAAAAGAAAAAACTACAAGTTAAAGTAGTTCTAACTCAAACAGCAATATGAAGATCCATAAAGGGAACATAAACCAAAAGCTCACGAAGCCTAAGCATATCAGTGATAGGTTCAATACATCAGTGGCACTGTAAACTCATACATGTTCAGGAGCAAGAAACAAATAGTAATAACATCCAAAGTAAACACAACATTCGAGTAATTCAAAGTATATGTTCACATGGCTAGTACAAACATGAGCAAAAAAACTAAATGAACATATGAAACAAAAGGGAAACAGAAATGTTACCAACTGAAGCTTTTGTGCTTGTATCCCCTCAGCCACTCCACAAATTCTCACTCCACTAAGCTTGCTCGAGTCTCCAATATTTAGTATTTTTGAGGAAATTTTATTGATGATCAAAGTTGAATGGCTACACTCCTTATATAGGCCTAGTAATGGGTTGATGTTATGGGCCGGGTCAGGATCAACTCCCTTCTCCAAGAGTAATAGCTAGGGTTTTGAAAGAGGATTCAAATGTTGAAATTCTGAGGAGGCAAACGCTCCTCTATCTAAGCACGCAGCAGGCATTGTAGGGTTGAAACGGGTAGCATTTTCCCACCTTTCTTTTGTTGCCAGCCTATGTATGTGTTCTTTGGGAAAGTGAGAGCAACGTTGCTCTGCTCCTCTCGCAGGTGGTACAGCAGAACGACGAGAACAGAAAGTTTCAACCTTGCTTTGTGCAATTGGAATCCCATGGAGCAATTGAGGAAAATTTAGGGCAAATGAGATTGAAGTTGTGGCGCCAAGATTGGGAATTGAATTTGAAAATTGAGCTTGCAAAGGGTTGAAGGAATTGGAATCATTCTTCAAAAACAAAAGAGAAACGAAACAAGGGAGAAGAAAACTATTCCTAGGACGCGTGCCAGCTTTCAATTGGTCCAAAATGACCGTTGAAAAGTCAAAGAAGGATAACGCCTTCTGATTGGCTAGTGGCTTTGGTCATTAACCAATCAAAAATTTCCAAGAAATCCAAAAAGTCCAAGTGAAAGAAAGGGTGCATATATTTTTCTTAATCAAAAATTAAATGACACTTTGTATTAAATTTGCCACACTTAAATTAAAGTCTTAAGATTACTTTTTTTAAAAAAGAAAATAAATGATGATTAAATTAATTACTAATAAAATCTAACTTAATTTCAATTGATAAAATATTTTAAAATTAAAATTAAGGTACTTTGAATAAATTTTAACCAAAATAATAAGAGGATAATTAATTCAAAATCAAACAAATTAAACTAAAATTAAATCATCAACTAAATTAATTAACTAAGCTAATAACCAATTAAAATATTTAAAAATTCAAAATAAATAAACATAGAACATATTGAAATTAAATTAAGATAAGATAAGTAAAATAAAATGCTAAATAAATTAAGGCAAAATAAATAAAAGAGATTAAGATAAAAAAAATACAGAGAAAATAAATCACATAGCATCTAGCAAGAAGATGAGGGTAAAATTTGGGGTACAACACCCTGCATCGGGATAAATAACGTTCGGTGGCGATTCTTCTGTTCAGTTTCTCGCCGGTTATTTTTCGCAGATGCGACAATCAGTATCAAGTGAATATGATTCAAATATTTGATATTCGCTTGATGAATACCAGCTTGGTGGAGTTACACGCTACACAAGTCCAACTCAGTTTTCTGACTTCGTATAATTATCAGAACTGTACAGTATGCCGTGAGAGCGACCAAGGATGTGCTCTCGTTCAAAGAACTTTGCAACACTTGTTAAACCACTGGTGGCTTCCAATCTATATGGATGAAGGCATGCAACAACTCAGTATGATTAATGGAAACCCTACTAGGCATCAAAGTCAGGATGTTTGATCAATGAAAACAGACCTAGTGAGGTTACACTGCATTCAAAGCGAACGTGGCCAGGTGCCACCACATAACTACGAGCGCTGTAGACTCTTCTCGGAAAATAGCCAAGGATGTTACCTCGTGCGAGCAGCCCTTCAGAGTCAGTTGGACCGCGAAGAGATTCAACCGTATCCAGTTTCGGGGTCCATCGACTTGATGCCCGACTATTTCGCTGACCAGATCAAGGATGTTGTTGTAATCTCTGATCGCGAAAGGACCCAAGATGTTTGTACCATCATTCCTCTACTTGACGAATCGAATGTTCTTAACCAAGAACTGATTGAAGTTGCTTACGACAGTCAGAGAAATCAGAAGGCTCCTGTAGTTATCTATCTGCCGGGACCAGTGCCGTACTAGTCTGATAAAGATATCCCTTACAAATATGGTGCAACAACAATTGAGAATGGGAAGGAAATTCCATTACCCTCCGTCGTGAATATTGCATACATCAGTCGAGTAACACAGAGCAGTCGAATCTTCAACAGAGGAGTTGGAGAACCTAACTGAGAAAAGGAACTTCAAACAGAAGCTCCCAATCCACCAGTCAGTAAATCCAGTAATCCTGACCTTTCAAGGAACAATGATGAGATGCTGAAGCTCATCTAGAAGAGTGAATACAACATAGTTGATCAACTTTTGCAAACTCCTTCGAAAATCTCAGTATTATCACTTCTACTCAGTTTCAAAGCTCACGGGGAAGCTTTACATAAAGTCTTAGAGCAGGCCTTTGTGGAACAAGATGTAACAATAAGACAATTCGACAACATCATCTCCAACATCACTTCCTGCAACAACTTGGGATTTAGTGATGAGGAATTTCCAGAAGAAGGCAAAAGTCACAACATGGCGCTCAATATCACAGTTAACTGCCAAGACGATGCCTTAGCCAGCGTACTGGTAGACACCAGATCAGCTCTAAACGTGATGCCGAAATCCACTCTAATGCGACTATCATTCAAAGGATCTCCGATGAGAGGCAGTGAGGTCATCGTCAAAGCATTTGACGGATCCCAAAAAACAGTTATCGGCGAAGTCGACCTTCCCATAATTATCGATCCTCATACTTTCCAAGTCACTTTCCAGGTCATGGACATCCGAGCAACATACAGTTGTTTGTTGGGAAGACCTTGGATACACCAGGTTAGGGTAGTCACTTCGACACTTCACCAGAAGCTGAAGTTCGTCAAGAATGACCAACTCGTCACGGTCTGTGGAGAACAAGCCTTGATCATGAGTAACCTTTCATTGTCCACTTGTGTAGAACCCGATGAGGTTGTTGGAACTCAGTTCTAGGCACTTTCGGTAAGCGATGAGAATCACTCAGAGAAAGGAACATTGATCTCCTCATACAAAGATGCTCTCGAGGTGATCAAAAGTAACAATGCAAAGGGATGGGGACAGCTTTTCATTCCTACTGACAATAAAACAAAGAAGGGTCTTGGTTTTTCTGCAACCTGTACCCAGACAACTACTAACGATGAAAGTCATCATCTCATTCAGAACTTCTTCCATAGTGGAGGTTTCCTTCCCCCAGTGTCTCAAGAAGTACATACCATCAACGAGGGATATTCCTCTGACACAGATGAGGAATGGATGTCCTATCTAAACGAGTACGGTTATATGTCTCAGGAAGAGGTGCCTACGCCATTTTTCTATCCCGCACAGAGTCCGAGATTTATACCAAGGTCAGACGTCGAAATGATATACGGAGATTTTGATCCAGAAGGATGTCGTGCTCCACAAAACTCATTAGAGGAGGACACCCTTATGAAAGACAACTTTGACCACGACTATTATGGCCCAATGGATGGTCTGCCTATCTGGCAGCCGTACCTAGGAGACTTGGGGCAAGAAAATCAGCCGAACAAAGAAAATCAGTTGAGCATCATTGAAAAGAATACCTGTGTCCCCACCATGTCATGGGATCATTACTCAGGGCATTCGGAAGACATCCAGCACGACGATGAATTGGCAAAGCTTTCCGGACTAGAATTCATCAACTACGTTTTTCCTGAGGTCAACGTCATCGAGAGAGATGACTCCTCCACTTCCAAAGAAGTGTGGGACACCCTGGGACAACCAAGTGGTAAATGTGACTTCATGGTCAAGTATACCGCTCCGGAAAGCTCTCGTATCAGGCTCGAGGACATCCAGCCAACTGGATTGGGAGATTTACCTGAGAGCACAAATACTATGCAAAATACAACTGAGGAATCCTTCTATGACAACTCTGCCTGGGAGACAGATTCCAATGATCCTGCTCCACCAGAAATCAACGTTATTTCTGGAGACAAATCAAGGAAGGTACCAAACTTTGTGATTCACCGAGGAGTTCGCCGCCAATGGGTTGCAGTCGATGTTCCGAAGATCGTTCATAAGTCTAAGTAATTGTCGTCTTCATCTTAACCTTTCACCCTGGCCAGGTGAAACAGATGTTTTGATAGGGTTCACTTTTCTATAAATACCTCTTCGCTTCGCCCAAAGCGACTGAGTTTTGTTTTATAGGGCTGTAGTTTCAAGAATCGACTAAATCATAAATAAAATAACTTCGTTCTGTAATTTCTGCATTAATTGATGTTTTCTCTTTTCGCTTTTTCAGAAAATGGTAATCCTAAAAAACAACAAATAATAAAAACAAGCAGTTTTCCAAAAAATTTACACTGCACGCACTCTTGCATTTTCTCTATCTCTTCTAAAAAACAATCATCACGTCATGCAGATTGCTTGTTTTAAACCCCATTGAAACATACGATCCAATGCCTTCTCCCAACTTTGAATTCCCGGTATTTGAGGCTGAAGAAGAAGATGACGGCGAAATTCCAGAGGAGATCTCCCGATTACTCAGACAAGAGGACAGGTCCATCGAACCTTATAAATAGCCGTTGGAAACGGTCAACTTGGGTTCAGAAAAAGAGAGAAAAGAGGTCAGGATTGGGGTACTGCTCAGTTCAACTGTCAAAGAAAGTTTGACAAAGCTTCTCAAAGAATTTCCCGTTCGCTTGGTCCTACCACGACATGCCAGGGTTGGATACCAGCATCGTGGAACATCATCTACCGTTGAGATCAGAATGTCCGCCAGTAAAACAGAGGTTGAGACGGACTCACCCGGACATGGCCATCAAAATCAGGGAAGAAGTACAGAAACAGATTGACGCAGGTTTTCTCGCGACATCGGAATATCCTTAATGGTTAGCCAACATAGTACCCGTTCTGAAAAAGGACGGAAAGGTCAAAATGTGTGTAGACTACAGGGATCTGAATAAAGCCAATCCGAAGGATAACTTTCCCTTACCGCACATTGACATGCTGGTAGACAGTACAACAAAGTTCAAAGTTTTCTCCTTCATGGATGGATTCTCAGGCTATAATCAGATAAAAATGGCGCTGAAAGATATGGAGAAAACTTCATTCATTACCCCATGGGGTACCTTTTGTTACAAGGTAATGCCGCCCGGTTTGAAGAACGCCGGGGCAACCTATCAAAGGGCCATGACTACTCTTTTTCATGACATGATACACAAAGAAATAGAGGTATATGTCGATGATATGATTGCAAAATCTAAAATAGAAGAGGAGAATGTGACCCACCTGTCAAAACTATTCGAGGATCTGAGAAAGTACAAACTCTGCTTGAATTCCAATAAGTGCACATTCAGTGTCCGTTCAGGGAAACTTCTAGGGTTCATCGTCAGCCAGAAAGGAATTGAGGTTGATCCTGACAAGGTCAAGGCCATTCAAGAAATGCCTTCTCCGAGGACTGAAAAATAAGTCAGGGGGTTCCTGGGACGTCTGAACTACATTTCCAGATTTATATTCCTCAAGACTGCGACGTGTGCGCCAATCTTCAAATTACTCAAAAAGAATCAGGACTGCGTTTGAACAGAAGACTACCAAACTGCCTTCGACAGTATCAAGGAATATCTGTTGAACCCACCGATTCTATCACCTCCAGTGGAAGGAAGACCACTGATCATCTACTTGACAGTCCTGGAAGACTGAATGGGTTGTGTACTTGGCCAACAAGACGAAACCAAAAGGAAAGAGTCTGCCATTTACTATTTGAGCAAGAAATTCATCGACTGCGAGACTCGGTACACTATGCTTGAGAAAACTTGTTATGCTTTGGGTTGGGCAGCTAAACATCTTCGCCAGTATATGATTCGTCACACTACTTGGTTAATCTCCGAAATGGATCCAATCAAGTATGTCTTTGAAAAGCCTGCTCTCACAGGAAGGATCGCCCGTTGGCAGATGTTGTTATCAGAATACGACATCGAGTACCATGCTCAGAAAGCCGTTAAAGGAAGTGTTTTAGCCGGTCATTTAGCACATCAACCGATTGACGATCAAGAATTAGTTGGATTTAACTTCCCAGACGAAGATGTCATGTACTTAAAAATGAAAGACTGCGATGAACCGCTACCTAGTGAAGGGCCAGAACCAGATTCCCAATGGGGACTTATCTTTGACGGAGCTGTCAGCAATTATGGAAACGAAATTGGGGCAATCATCATAACACCTAAGGGTACCCATATTCCTTTCACCACTCGACTGACATTCAAGTGTACAAACAACGAGGCCGAATACGAAGCTTGTATCATGGGTCTCAAAGAAGCCATCGACTTGAGAATTAAGAACTTGGATGTATATGGCTACTCATCCCTGGTTATCAATTAGATCAAAGGAGATTGGAACACATACCAATCAGGACTGATTCCTTACAAGGATTACGCGAGAAGGTTGTTACCATTCTTCGACAGAATCGAGTTTCATCATATCCCTCGTGAAGAGAATCATATGGCTGATGCATTAGCCACTCTCTCTTCCATGATCAGTGTAGGTCAATGGAATAACATACCTAAGATTGACATAATGTGCCTTGAACGGCCCGCTTACATCTTCGCGATCGAAGCAGTCATAAACGACAAACCATGGTATCATGATATCAAATGCTTCCTTCAAAAACAAGAGTACCCACCTGGGGCATTAAGAAAAGACTGAAAGACCCTCAAAAGATTGGCAGGCAGCTTCTTCCTGAGCGGTGATACAGTCTATAAGAGAAGCTTCGACATGGTCTTGCTCCGCTGCATAGACAAACCAGAAGCAAACATACTGATAAAAGAAATTCACGAAGGATCATTTGGCACTCATGCCAACGGACACACAATGGCGAGAAACATTCTGAGAGAAGGGTACTACTAGTTGACCATGGAACCCGATTGCTACAAGTACATGAGGAGGTGTCACAAGTGTCAAATATACGCTGACAAAATCCATGTACCGCCAATGCATCGCAAAGTTCTTTCTTCTCCATGGCCTTTTTCCATATGGGGAATTGACATGATTGGCATGATCGAACCCAAGGCTTCGAACGGACATCGGTTCATCCTGCTAGCCATTGATTACTTCACCAAGTGGGTCGAAGCAGCGTCATACGCCAATGTAACTCGACAAGTGGTGGTCTGATTTATAAAAAACAATATCATCTGCCGTTATGGTGTTCCAAGCCAAATCATTACCGATAATGGATCCAACTTGAACAACAAAATGATAAAAGAGTTGTGCGCTGAGTTCAAGATCGAACACTATAACTCATCTCCCTACCGACCTAAGATGAACGGAGCGGTAGAAGAGGCTAATAAGAACATCAAGAAGATTGTTCAGAAGATGGTTGTAACCTACAAGGACTGGCATGAAATGCTACCCTTTGCTCTTCACGGTTATCGTACATCTGTCCGCACTTCAACAGGGGCAACCCCTTTCTCTCTAGTATATGGCATGGAAGCAGTGCTCCCCATAGAAGTAGAGATCCCATCAATTCGGGTATTGATGGAAGCTGAGTTAACAGAGGCTGAATGGTGTCAAAGTCGACACGATGAACTGAATCTGATCGAAGAGAAGCGAATAACGGCACTATGCCATGGTCAGTTGTATCAGCAAAGAATGAAGAAGGCGTTTGACAAAAAGGTCCGACCTTGCGTCTTCAGGAAAGGAGACCTTGTGCTCAAAAAGATACAATCATTTCTCACTGATTCTCAGGGCAAATGGACTCCGAACTATGACGGCCCCTATGTGGTCAAAAAAGCTTTCTCAGGCGGTGCCCTGAGACTTTCAACCATGGACGGAGAGGAATTTACCTACCCCACAAATATTGACGTAGTCAAGAAATACTTCGCCTAAATAAAAATAAAAAAAGAACGTCTCGGTGGATTGAAAACCCGAAAGGGCAGTCCAGGCAAAAATTAGAGACATAAGCAAAAATCATCCCGATGGATTGGAAACCTCAAAGTACAATCCAGGCAAAAGTTAGGGATTAATGGCAAGTAACTACGTCCAACAAAGGGGCAAATCCCTCAGCGGCAGTTACACCATCCGTCAGGAAAACTCCAGTCAAGGCCATCTTCGACAGAAGGTCAGGATGCCCAGAATTCAAAGTTTGTAGAAGGATAGCGGTCGTTATGTTTCAATGTAGCCCTTTTCCCTTAAATTACCATTTTCTAAACTTTGTAAATACTCCATGGAATCACGCGTTTGGCTGATTTCCATCCTATCAATAAAATTTGAGCCCTAGTGCTTTTTTTTGCAATTCTTATTTGTTTTAGCTTTACAGAACGACATTTTAATATGATCAACGATTCTTGAAATAAAAGAAAAATGAATTTACTTGTAAAATTTTTCTGCTTTTAAAATAAAGATGGCAATTCTTTTGACTGTTGAACATTGAAAGAGCATCGATCGCTTCTCCAGAAGTAATCGAACCTCGAAGTGCAAAATCAAAGTACTCCTTCTAAACCAGTACACCGGAATTAAGAATCAGCAGTGTCAGATGCGAATATTCCGTCCGACATCCCCGACAGAATTCTTATCTCCTAAGCCCGATCAACGTTGTTCCCCGCGGGGACTCTTTCTCCTAAGCAAGGCAAAATTGCTATCTTGAACCAATGGTACTTCTTCGTCCCCCGTCGTGGCCGAGTATCCAGTCATGTTCATCCACTAGTCTGTATGTCGCGTCAGTTTTGTCAGCATAAACATACATACATCATGCATTATTAATTTACATTCATATTCATATTGCATCACTATCACTCTAGTCGGTCTTGTTCCCAAGTGATAAAAGTCCTCTCAATCGAGTTGTCAGTTCTTTCCTCGTCAGGAAGTGAATCATCTAAACAACCTCTCCTCCAGTTTATTTCTGGATTGAAGGTGGTTCTTTGACTACTTTGATAACTTGAACCTCTGAAAAAGCCAGAGAGCTTTCGACAAACGTCATTCTTCACCATTGAAGATGATATTTTCGCTTTCTCAGATTGAGGAAGATCCCCAGAGAAAGCCTCTTAATCAAAGATTTGGTAATACAACAGTTCTCCTTCAGAAAATTCGCTAACAAAAAAGGTCATCAGTACCTCAGGATTGGATTGCATCACATGGCATTCCTCTGAGAAGATCTCGAGGAAAAGTATGATGTAATATCCCCAAGCAGGAAACAGTCTCTCAAGAGACTCGTTTTCCCCAGTAGAGTCAGCAAATGGCGTCTCCCACAGAGAAGTTTGTGCACCTCTACAGCTCAGACTAATGGGTTTCCCCAGCAAGTTTGACATCAAAAGTTTTTCCATCAAATGGCATCTCCCAGGAAAGGTCGGCGAGAAGTTTGAGGAAAACCGCTACGAACAGCGTCCCTTGCCAAAAAAGTTTATTGACAAAAGAAACTGAGACCAGTTCCTTGGTAGGAAACCAGGATCGAGGGGAAGTTTATATCCGAAACTGAGACCAGTTCCTTGGTAGGAAACCCGGATCGAGGGGAAGTTTATATCAGAAACTGAGACCAGTTCCTTGGTAGGAAACCAGGATCGAGGGGAAGTTTATTTCAGAAACTAAGACCAGTTTCTTGGTAGGAAACCAGGATCGAGGGGAAGTTTCTACCTTTTCTAAGCATCATTGCTTAGCAAAAGAAGATTGATGGGCAAGCTGCCATTCATAACCACCATCAAAATTTCGGGTATTCCGATATTTAATCCTCTTGCACCCCGAATGCCCGAATACCTTCGCCATTCACACCTTTGGGTCCAAGAAGATTAAATAAGGGCATCTGTCATACCCTAAATTTTGACCACTAAGATTCCCCATCATTGTGCAAACCATCATCACAATATGGATGAACCATCATACCTCATTAGTCTCCCCAAAGATGGGTGAGCATCCACTACAATCAAACTTAGGGTTTCAAGCCCTCTCAGAGCTCTTAGACAAAGGATCAATCAAGGAATGACATAATATTCAACTTGTCTAAACCTCTCAAACATCCATAATGGATCAAGAGGACTCCCACATCAAGGATCAAGCACAAGGCTGCAACATTCCATGTGGATTAAGCCTCAAGATCGCCAGTGTCACCAAATTAGGGTTTTGGTCGACCAGGGCCTCCAGATGGAATTTTTCCTCTGGGAATGAGCCAATGCTTCAAGGCATAACCCAAAATACTCTAAGGGACCTCATGGACTTAATCATCAAGTCAATTTAACCTCAGGGGATGCATTCATAAAAAAATCAGGAATTAGGGTTTCTTGACCTAATTCACCCCTAAGTTGACTTTTGGGACAAAGCATGAGCCAAAACCTCAAGACATGATTTGAGGGTCCCTAATACACTACATTGATCCATTTGCAACAATGGATTGGTCCAAGAAGCTTGATTCACAAGTTTCAAGTTCATCAGAACCACAGTTAGGGCTTCGTGGAAAAAAGTCAACTGTGCCTTTGACTTTTGACCAGGACATGCTCCCAAACCTTGGGACATGATTCAATACACCCTATAACACCTATGAAATCAATCCATCAAGTTTGATTTAGGTTAAGGACTTTATTTCATAGAGGATCGAATAGTTTGGAGTTCATTTGATAAAAAGTCAACTGTGCCCAAAAGTCAAAGTTTGAATTTTTGATTTTTTGATCAATTATGGTTCCCTAACCCTAAAATGATGTTAATGTGTGATTGGGATCATCATTCATCAAGAAAAATCAAGAAATGTGGGATAACTTGTAAAAGAGGTAACCATAAAAAACTTAGAAATTTTCTAAGTTATGGAACAAAGTGGCTAGGGTACCAACTTCCAAGGATCATAACTTGTGACCCAAGCAACCATTTTGGCTGATCCAAAGATGGATTTGTAGATCTCATGACATATTTTAAAAGTGTCAACTACACCTCACTCCAATTCTTCATGGATTTTTAGTTATGGAGTGACCAAAATGACAAAAACATGAAAATGTCACTTTTTTCCAACACTTAGTGAAATTTTCACTAAGTCAGAATCTGTTTCCCTTTTTTCAAAATGTAAGGGCATTTATCACTTAGATCCAAAAAGTGTCAAGACAAACTATGATCACCCACATGTTGTATCATATGAGAGCTTTCCAAAATGGCTAAGAACTCCATCAAATCCCATTTGAGCTAAGAGTTGTGACAATGGCAATATGGCTTGCTGCAACTGTCATGGCAAGGCAGATTTGTGCATTTTTTATCAAATTGTGCAAATGACAAACAAGTTTATCCATCTGAACACCTCAGGGGGAGAACAAGGAGGAACAAACACTGATCCATCAACCTCCCAAGTCTTTGGAACTAAAAGTAGCATGTCAAACCTGAAAATGCCTAAAAGGGGGACAAGACTCCAATTTTGTTTTGGAGCATTCAATGGATGCACCAAGGTGGCACGAACTGAGCCTTTTCCAACTGAATGAGTCAAGGATGATCTCTGAACTAGGGAACCAAAGGCCTGTGCTCTAACCTCTAGTCAATGGCTAGAGGAGACTTAAGATTCCAAAGTGATGCAATTGGACAATGAGCTGCTGCAGTTGCCATTCACTATTTCTTGCAAAAAAAACTTGCTCTACTATAAATAGAGCTCATTTGTGCTCAGTTTAAGTACACCAAAGGCCTACAACACTTGCCTTTCTCAAAATCATCTTCTCACTCTCAAAAATGCCTTTCTTAGCAAGTCACTATCGAATTTTTCAGTAGAGAGCAATTCCACTCAAACCAATTGCTCTAACACCTCATAAACATCATATGTGAGTTGATCAAACACTAAACACACAACTGTAACACTGATTTCTCAGAATCACCAGCCAGTTGCTCGTGTTTTCAACCAAGTTGCAGTTGAGATGCCATGAAGTGATCCAGCCATTTCCAATCAAGTCCAAGCATTCAAACACACTCCATATGATGTAGGGAAGCTGTTCAGATCATCACAACTCATTTGTAACACCTCCAACTCAAAAATCACATTGCTCTTGCTGTCACGACCTTTAAGTAAGCCTAAACTTGGTCATCTCTTAATCTATGCATATTTCCTCGCACAATACTTTTTCCAAATGTTCATAATCATGCATAGAATGTTTCCCCTCAATTAATTGCTTTGTTTGAATCATGTATCAAAATTCTCAGCCTTCATGCAAATTTTAGGGTTCTTGAGGTTTTGTCTTGATTTCTTATTCCATGCTTAAAATAAATGAAATTAAAGACCATAGACATGATCGTGAGGTGAAAACGAGCAGATTGATATGTGGATTGTGTGATTTCATCAAGTATTCAGTGAGATTGGATAGAAAATGCAAATCTGAGAAAAACTCCCTTCGCGCGTGTTCTTGGCCCATGTTCTTGGCGCCTTTTTCACAAATTTGAATATTTGAATTTTGTGATTTTATTTAATTGATTCAAAAATTAATTTCTCTCCGAGTTTTAATGATTTTGAGTTGATTCTTTTTTTAATAATTCACAAAAATGTTAAAATATTTTATTTTGCCAAAAATTCCCAAAAATATTATTTATTTCATATACTTGATATTTTTGCAAAGAATTAATCTTTTATTTGTTTTTTTTACATTTAAAATATTTTTTCCTCCTTGATTTTCCAAATTTAATTGGTTTCCAATCATTTTGTGGATATAAACATGATTTTTGAAACATTGATCCAAGATCACCACTTATTTTTCACATGTTTTGAATATTTTTTATTAATTTTCTAACAAAATTAATTCCTTTTTTAAACAAAATTAGGGTTTTGATTAATTCAACCCTCATCAATCATTTTCAAACACTCATGGGCCTCTAATAGAGTGTAAGACCCAACCCCTTTGTAAATAATACCTTTGGGCCTCACACATTGTATAAGTCCCTCTGTATATTTTCAAACGTTCGGCGCGATCGTCGCCTTTTTAACAAAATCAACTGGGCTTCTCCTTGAGCTATAAGACCCATCTTAATTCATTTTCAAACTCTTTGGGCCTCTAATAGAGTGTAAGACCCAACCCTTTTTTTTCCAAAATGATTTGGGCCTCAGATGTTGTATGAGGCCGACTGTGTTTTCAAAAACCTCAGCGCGATTGTCGTTTTCAAACAAATAACCCTGGGCTTCTCCTTGAGTTATAAGTCCTATCTCTTGTACAAAAATAAATCTTTGGGCCTCTAATAGAGTGTAAACCCATCCCTTGTACATAAAAACTTTTTGGGCCTCAGTCGTTGTATAAGTCCCGATACGATCTTTAAGACAACGGTGCGATCATCGTTAAAACTTGGGCCTCTCCTTGAGCTGTAAAGCCCCAACAATCTTTTCAAAGCACTTTCTCCTTTGATTTTGAATTCAAATATATGTTGTTATCAAAACTTTCTTTAATTTCTTTGTTGAACAACTAACAAAACAGCATGGAAGCTCTACAACGGGTCAGTGTTTATCCGCTTTCATTTACCGCTTTCATATGTATATAACTGTATTGTGGGGCTGTTTCACTGTAATTCTTCTTTCACATCCTTTTATATACTTATCACATATCCATTGTGTAATAGTAGTATAGTTATTTAGTGTTTTCCTCGGCAACTACGTCTAGAACTAGGTAAAGCCTGTTGGTCACTCTCGAATACAAACAGAACTAGATCCCCCATAGGATTCCAGATACAGTCTTCCCTCCTCTTGGGGTTAGACAATATGGAACAAAGAGAAAGGCAGTATTCTTGGTGAACCTTTTCTCAGACTGTCACCCTTAGAAATTGTCAAAGAAACTCTAACTCCCCAGAGATGATCTTTTCTCCGTGAATGGCATCTCTTGAGTTTCTTCCAAATTCTCGAACTTTCCTGGAATGATCTCTTCTCTGTGAATTGCATTTCTTGAACTTCTCTTGGTTTGGGGACCCACATGCTTCCTAAAAGCATCCCCGCCTCCTCTTGGGCGTTGTACAAGGACCCTTCAGCTTCTTAGAAGTTCTCATGCCTTCTCTTGGGCTTAATACAAGGACCCTGTCGACCTCTTAAAGGTATAAGACAGAACTTAGTCATCCTTTTCTAGAGCAGTCTTTCCAGCGTCAAAACTCTGGCCATTTTAGGGTTGATACTCATCCCTTAATGCCCACGCCTCCTCTTGGGCATTGTACAAAAGATAAAACTCTAGACTTGGACAGTATAAACCTCTTGAGTCTCAAAAACATTCTCAAGTTCCTTTCAAACACCTATCACTCTGGATCAATCTCCCACAGAAATCTGGTCTCTCTCATGAGAGTTCCCCACACTTGGACCCGCTTCAGGATCTCAATAATCCTCAGCAGTAAGTCAGCCTCCTCTTGGGCTTTGTACAAATAGTTCTCCCCAGCAGAGCTAATCTTTTTAGACTCTCTTGTTGAGTCAACCACTTTTAGCCTCCGTCTTGGGCTTTGTACAAGACATGTAAAAAACACTCTCTTGTTGAGTATAAAAGACTCTCTTGTTGAGTCAATCTCCTTTTAGCCTCAATCTCGGGCTTCGTACGAGACAACAAATCACTCTCTTGTTGAGTACAAAAGACTCTCTTGTTGAGTCAATCAACCTTCAGACTCTCTTGTTGAGTTAATCACCTGTTCAAGACTCTCTTGTTGAGTCAACCTTTTTAGCCTCCCTCTTGGGCTTTATACAGGACAGATAAAAGTACTCTCTTGTTGAGTCAAACCCTTTCAGCCTCCATCTTGGGCTTTATACAAGATACATTCTCCCCAACGGAGTCAAAATCCCTTTTAGCCTCAATCTAGGGCTTTGTACAAGACAGAATTTCCCCGGAAAAGTCAAACTTTCAGCCTCCTCTTAGGCTTTGTATAAAGAAACCCCCGGTTGAGTCAATCAACCTCTTAGAATCAAACTTGTACTTTGATCAGGGCACACAAAAATCAACAATTCCCTCAGAGGAAGTCCAATCCCTCTTTAGAGATGACAAGTTCTCTCACAGTCAAACCTTTAGCTTCAATCTTGGGCTTTGAACAAGACACAAAAAAACCCTTTAGCTTCACATCTTGGGCTTTGAACAAGATACAAATCACCTTTAGCTTCAATCTTGGGCTTTGAACAAGACACCAAAACATCTCTTTCCTCCCATAGAATAGGAGGAACTACGATCGCTCTGATTTCCCTGTTTCGTTAAACGGGAATACATAGGCATAAGATTGCAAAATCTTAGCGAGCATACTAATCAAAAACTCAAAGTCCAGTACCTTCACACATCCATAAAAAACATCAGACCTAGTACCTTACCAAAAGCCACCTGTATAGTTACGACACTCCGTTCTTAAACGAAATAACCTAAAGACAGACCCCCTATTTTGATAGCATCTGTAAACCAACAGTTTTGATTGTTTAACCTTAGTATGCAAGCAGGGTTAATTGGAGACATCTATTTCCCTTCCTTAATCAGCTTCACATGATAAAAAATGAATCGAACTGTAGTACCAAAGCGATAGTGATTCGAAACCACAATAATCGCGCTACAATGGGAGCCATGGGTGCTTGATACTGAGGAGAAACTTGAGTTGTCACATCGTTGGCTTCACCTTCCTTCTTCTTGGACTGACTGTTTTGAGCTTTCCTACTGGGCGGCTGCTGGGAAGCAGCTCCAGAAATCTTTCCAGTCTTCAAACCGTTCTCAATCCATTCACCAATGGTTACAACATCAGCAAAGTTCGATGAAGAACTAGCCACCATTTTCTCATAGTAGGATCCTTGCAATGTACCCATAAAGATGTCAACCAACTCGTTGTCAGAGAGAGCCGGCCTCACACGAGACGCCATCTCGCGCCACCTTTGTGCATATTCTTTGAATGTTTCAGCTGAGCGTTGAGATTAGTTTTGCAACTACAGTCTGGTAGGCGCCAGATCAAGATTGTATTTGTACTGTTTTAAGAACGCTTCATACAAATCCCTCCAAGTACGGATTTTGTTGTGCTCTAAGCTCATGTACCAAACCAATGAAGCACCGGACAAACTATCTTGAAAACAATGAACTAGCAATTCATCATTATCAACATAGGATGCCATCTTCCTGCAGTACATAGTGATATGACTACGTGGGCAACTCAAACCTTTATACTTTGGCAGCTCAGGTATCTTGAATTTTTGCGGTAGCACAACATTCGGAACCAAACATAAGTCCTTGGCCTCCATGCCAAAGGCAGAAAACCCTTCAATAGCTCTGATACATTCTTCCAACAACTAGTAGTCAGCAGGTATATTCTGATTAGCAGGCCTGATAAGAATATGAGGATTTGGCAGCTGAGATGCGGCTGGAGCATGCACCTGCGGAGTAGCAAACTGAGAAGGATATACCAAACCCAGATTAATCATTTAACCAGCATTCTGACCCATCTGAGCACCAAACGGATAATTTGGAGGGGGTACCACAGCAGCAGATGAAGATGCCCCAGGGTAGAACATTCCAGTCTGAACAACAGTTTGAGCAGCTTGAGATGCAACCGGAACATGAATAGGAGGAACCCTATACACATACTCTTCTTCATAAGGAGTTTCAATGTCAGTCAGTACAGGAGTCTGACGAGTCTGAACCTGAAGATTCTCATGATCATCATTCACCACTGGAGGTGGAACAGGAGTAGACATACCCCATGGATACGCAACAGCATTTCCATTAGGCATGGGCACAACAAAAGGCTGATATGGTACGAAGGCACTGCCATTATTTGTAATCTGAGGGGTGTAATTCAGAGGCATACCCCAAGGAAAAGTAGCAGGCATTTTGTTCAAACCAGACTGGGAATTTGACAGATGAACAGTAGACTGAATCACAGGCTCAACTGGCACTTCAACATTAGCAGGAGAAGGAACAACAGCAAGAGTAGCCGTAACAACAAGAGGAACAGTCACAACAGGAGTGACAACAGTTGCATGAGTGACAGTTGCAACAATAGAAGTAGCAGCAGCGGCGTCCTTCTGAGCATGAAGGAGTTCCATAATAACATCCATGTTCGTCTGAAACAGATCCATCCGACCTTGAAATTGAGCCAGAGTTTCCTTATAAGCAGCGTTCTCAGCTTTGAAGTCAGCCATGATTCTGGATTTGCTTGAGCGGGTGAAATACCGATGTCGAGTCGTCGTCTTGCTACAAGCGGAAGACGAACAAGGATGAGCAACGGTTTTCTGAATGAAGGGACGTGCATATGTGTGCAAATGAATGTATGCTATGCATGCAAAAATAAAGTTTTAAATTCCAGGAATTCTTAAACTTATCTTTGTTGACAATAATCATAAAGCATACAAGTAAAGGTGCAAAAGATAAGATTGGCGAGTAACTTCATTCATTCATTCAACAATAAAAGAAAAAAGTACAAGTCAAGTACAAATCAAATATCTGCCTTTTGGGCTACCACAAAATTCGCATGGATCCTATCAAAGACCACCCTGCAAATAGACAAGAAGTGGAAAACAGCCCAAGGAAGCTGGTGTGGCAACACATTGACATATGCATCCCTCAATAACCCAGGTAAGTCCTCCAGTGCATGCTCAGCAAATCTAGCTAGACGGCCAAGCCTCTCACTCCAATACTTTGCATCCTTCATGAGGTTGCGTAGTAAGGAATGGTTAGGTCCCTGAAGCATATCCTGAAGAAAGGCCTCTTTCTGATCCAAGAGATTTTGCAGATGACGGCTTTGTTGCTCCCAATGAGTGCTTTCTGTGTTGAGCTGACTAATCTGCTCTCGGCTCTGATGTGCTTGATCTTGTAACTTCTGAATCTCACCGAAGACTTTGTCGAGATGGGCTTGACACTGAGAAAAATCCTTGGCCAACTGATTAGCACGGTCTTGCTTACTTTTCTAGTTCGTCTTAAACTCGGATAACTTCCCTCGAAGCTCTTCAAGTTGCTTTCGGTAGCTCAACTCGTCCTTGTAGGCTTGATACTGGGTATCGGCGAGTTGTCTCTTCTTCGAAGAAAGTCCATCATAGGTGCTCTTTAAAGCATCACCCACTTTCCTTCGCTTGTTCTGTTCAACCTCCACCTCTTTGAGCATGCGCTCACGCTTCTGGTAGAGTTCAATCTGAAGGCTTTCCTTCTCGGAAGTGACTCTAACAAGGTTGAGACAAAGATCAGCATTCTCCTTCTTCAACTTCTCAATAGTCAGCTTGAATTGGTCGACTTCAGATGGAGGAACAGTGGCAAGTTCAGGAGGCTTGGCATTCATGGAAGACTCGGAAAAAAATGGCAACAAGATCTCTTTGACGCGCTCTTTGACCCAAAGTGTGTAAGCTTCCTTGGCTACGCAATTCTGCTTACCCAAAACGGCTCTTCCTTCGAAGTGAATGTGAGTCCAAGTGGCACTAAACCTCTTCAGCAATCCCATGTCATCAACCCCTTCATGAAAGATGAACTCTTCCACTACCTCAGGATCTGGTTTGGCAACCATAGGATATCCTAACTGACGGAAAGCAAGCCTCGGATTGTAGTTAATTCCACCCTTTGTACCCAGGAGAGGCACATTGGAGAATTTCCCACAATGAAGAATGATCATAGTATCATCGAAGACTCAAGAATACCAAGAAATGTCATCAACAGTAAGAGACATGATCGTTGAGACCACTTGAGATTACCCTTATTCTCAAAAAAGGGACCCTTTTGTGGAAGATGAGACATGAACCATCGGTACAGCAGAGGAGCACAACAGACAATGGTTCCTTTCTTCTTTTCATTCCTCGAATGAATAGAATGATAGGTATCAGCATGGAACGTCGGAACAGGGTTCTTGTATAAGAATATGTTGATGGCAGCCTGATCTACGAAATCCTCCATGTTTGGAAATAAGACAATCCCATATATCAGTAAAGCAAGAACGACATTGAAAGCCTTCCAGTTTCCATCTATAGCAAAGGAAGTGGCTTTGTCAACCAAGAACTTCGAAGCAAACCCTCGAATACCCTTCCCTTTGGTCTTGAGATTATCCTCCACATCCTTCTTACTAATGCAAAGCGCATTAGCAATAAGAGGAAACTTCAGACAACCACTGGTGTAGACAAAAGGAACCTGTTTCTTGATCTCAACCCCCAGAATATAAGCATACTCCTCGAGTATAGGTGCTAGCGGATAATCCGGAAATGTAAAGCACCTAAGCGGCGGATCATAGAACTGAACTAGTGTATGAATGGCGGTGATGTTGACTTCAGTATTGAGGATGGACAACAGATTACCATAACTGTCTTTGAATACCCCTTTGTTATCTTCAACCACACAGGATGCTAGACCTCTCAAAGTACCCAGCTTGGGCTCCACAAACTTGTAGCTAAAGATGCCTCGACAACCAGTACTCATCTCTATGATAATGTCAACAAAGAATAAGTCTTCGAATACCTGGAAATGCACATGCAAAAATTAATTTACATGATGAAATGATATGCAACACAAACAACGAGAAACCAGCAAAGTCTAAACAATCAAATCTAAACAATCTGGATATCTGCATATAATTCTGTGTCGGTGCAATATCTGATGTGTCGGTGCAAAATCTGACGTGTGTGAGAGAACAAAGGTATGAAGTGGCTTGTTTTCCTGCAAAACCCATCCCCCTCACAGGTGTGATCTAGACACAACAAGGTGGTCCTTAGAAAGGTTGCCCAAACCATAGGACTCAAAGTGAAAACACCCCGCCGTAGTGAATTCTCACAGGACGGACGTGTTCTCAAGCGAATCACGATCTGGGATGTGGCTCTCGTGGTAACCCAACGCGCAAAATGCAGGCCTCACGACTATCCACGTTCTAGCCTATGTGTATGCTAAGCCCGGTGTTAGGACTTTTCTCTCCAATAATATCTACCCATCCCAACAACAGCATAATACATAGCAGATATCCAAAATATGCAGCATATGAATATTCAAAGCAGTAAGGAAATGCAGTAAATAAACATAAAGCTAGTAAAATAAAGCGAGTAAAGCGAAAAAAGATAAACACCCAAACAAGTAAGAAAAGCAAACAAAACTAGGCGAGACCCCATCTTGCAAGCGCAAGGACTCCCCAGCAGAGTCGCCAGCTGAAGATGGCTGGTTTATACCTGAGTGAATTGCACACTCAAAGATACAACAGAGTCGCCACTGAACTTTATTTAGCCCAAAGGTTAGGGAAAATATCGATAAAACCCAAGGGGGAGAGAAACGGGAACGGGGGTCGGTTATGCGAAAGGGAGGTACTAGCACCTAACGCATCCGTTGTACTCGACGGGAACCATTTCACTTGCTTCTAGGCTTGGATGGGTTATCTATCTAAAGGCTTCTAGCTAAAAGAATAGGAGAGAGAAGATTGAAAATAGAAAAGAAAGAAAGAAAGTGCTCGCGGAGGATTAGGGCCCTCGTGCCTACGTACCCTCATAGTGCAATGAGGAAATTAGAGCTCCGTAGTTCATGGAACTAGGGAAAGAAAGGAAAGGAAGAAGGTGGAAGGGTGGAAGTGTGGAAGTGTGCTCGCCAAGATCATCGCGATCTCGGGCCTACGTATCTGACATTCGAGTGAATGCAGAATCAGAGCTTCCGTAGTTCGTGGAACTAAGACGGAAACGGAAAGAAAAGAGAGAGGTCGTGTCAAGACCAAGAGCGAAAGAGAGTAACAGGATCCGCTGGGGATAACAAAGTCGATTGGTGTCGAAACCAAGAAAGAAGAATTGAAGAAAAAGGATAAAAGAGACTCCATTGGGGAGGTAAGATAACAAAGCGACAGTACTGGGGATCAGAGGGTAGTGACTTTACTGGGGAACAAAAGAATAAGGATTCGGTATATTAACTGATTATCAGTGGTTAACCGGAGAGGAAAAGAGATAAAACTCTAATAGGGAAAAGGGAACGCTACTGGGGAAAACCCGAGCAGAAAGGGTGACCCTACTGGGGAAAAGCAAAAGGAATGGTGTACAAACCAAGAGAAATAATATTCGGTATGTTAACTGACTGACAGTGATTAACCGAAGAAGAAAAAGAGATAACAACTCTGGAGGGGATAAAAAGGCTTGGTGTCAACAGACAGGCTGGGATGAACCAAAAAGAAGAGAGTACTGAACCAAGAGAAGGTGTCTGACTCTAAAAGGGTTTCGGTATATTAACTGATAAATAGTGATTAACCGAGGAAATGGAAGATTGCAACTTTGTGGGGAGAAAGGTTTTAACAGATAGACTGTGATCAACCAAAAGATCGGGTGTAGAACCAAGCGAAGGTAGTGACCCAATGGGGATGTTGATACTGATTGAGCAAGCAGTACTTGATCAACAAAAGTGGTATTGAACAAAAAGAGGTTGCTAACCGCTGAAGAATCGGTGTTAACAGAGAAACTGTGATTAACCGAAAAGAAACGAGTGATTAACCAAGAGAAGGTGATTAACTCGAAAGAGGTTCAATGTTTTAATAGGCTGGCTGTGGTTAACTGAAATAACGGGTGATTAACCAAGAGAAGGTGATTAACCCTAGAGACTCAGTGTATTAACAGGTAAACTGTGGTTAACTGAGAAGACGTGTAAATTGTTGTTTTAACTGACAGGCAATGATTAACCAATCAAAGGGAGAAGAACCGAGAGAAGGTTGAGAACTCCGGGGGATACGGCTTTAACAGAAAAACTGTGATTAACCGAAGAAAGGGGTTGAGACTTTTCAGGGGAATCAAAAGGCGATGATTGACCACGAGAAAAGAAAGTAGGGTATTGAAACCAAGAGAGTTTGCTAACCCAAAAAACAATGATCTTAACCAAGAATATGGTGACTGACCAAAAGAGATTGCAAGATATAGGAGTGATCAAGGATCGACTCGACTGGGGAAAGAGATACGCTACTGCCTGGAGATAGAGGTGACTAAGCCAGGCACAGGGTCATTCGTCCCCTACCTGAAGTAGTCAGAATGAGAGTAGGAATTATCCCTTCTCATTCCTTCTCTAACACACAGGGTGTAGCGCAGAAGTTGAAACGAGCAGCATAACAGCTCCAAGTTGTACAGTGCTCCAGTGTCGTGCGGCGCGCGAATTTCTGACTTAGCAGGGGAGAAAGAAAAAGCTCTAAAGGAAGCCCAAAGAGAAGCGCAAGGGGAGAGATTAACTAATCTAAATGAAGTTTCGATTAATTAATCAAAGGGAATTGATATGCTAACTATTTTCCAAAGAGAATGAAAAATCATTAAAGCAAAAGGTGTGAATTATTGATTGTACAAGATTAAGCTTATTCTTTTGAGAACAAACCTAATGCAAAACAATGAGAGAAAGTGAAAAACAGTATCAAAAGATACTTAAAATGCAACACAAAATCATGTTATTATGATCAAAGAAAGTGCAAGAAAGATCATGTTCACACAATGCCAAGAATGTGATCAAATTGAATAATCGAAATCGTGCATCGAAAGTTCATGAATATGCTTCAAACAGAAGTTAAATAACACTTAAAACATCCATAAAAATCAAGTATATCAATCCATGGAAGTTAGAAGGAGAAAGCATGGCAAACACACTTGAAAAAGCAGGAAAATGGCACTCTGGTTCAGTGTTAATCGATTAACACTTTTGCACTATTAACACTTGAAAAACAGCAAAATTACACAGGTTAATCGATTAAAATTTTTGCACTGCAAAGTGTAAATCGATTAACACTGGAGCAAGGGCAAAAAAATTAGTTTTCAAAAATGCTTTTGGCCACTTATTGATTGTGCAATCACTCCAATGCTAGGGCAAACAAATATGCACGAAAAGTCAAGTTTAACACCAGCAAATGATCATCAATGGAATCAATTAAATCATCAAGATCATAGATCAAGCAATGGCATAATCAATTCACACACAAAAAGCATCGAAACTACATCACAAATGATACGAAAACGTTCGAAATAGTAAAATGAATAAGATCTACCAACCTACAAGTTGGAGGATTGGCTTGGTGATTGTTGCAAAGAGATCTTGGTGCAGATAATCAAAGAAAACCAGAGGAATCTTCAATTATAGCCGAATCGTACCGAAACCGAGCAAATTGCGACGAAACTTCAGAAATACGAATTCAAATCGTTGAATCTTGAAGCAAACACTTGAGATTAATCCAAAAGCTTATGAAACTCCAGAAATCCAAGTATAGTTGCAAGAGGATGAAGGTTAAGCTCAAGAAATAATCACTTCCAATGTAGAAGTGATTAATCTTCAATGGTGAAGAGCTATGGTGAGGTTTGGGAAGAGAATTGAGATGAAGATGAAGAAGTTGCAGAAAAATTCAGAGAGAATGTGAGAGAATTGAGAGTGAAGTATGAGAAATTTGTGTGAAAATGGTTGATCCCTTGAAAAATGATTGAAGGTTTGTTTTTATAGCCTTTTTGTTTGGAGTGTGAGAGGTTTGGAATTAGGCTAGGAGCTAGCTTTGGGTGGTTTGGAATTATGCTAGGAGTTAGTTACACTTGACTCACCGAGTCAAGCGGTTAACTCGGTTAGTTAGGAAGTTAACTCAGTAGCAATCCCAAGGTAAGCTTCTCATCCAAAGGTTTACATACTTGGACATCAAGGAACATGGTGCACTTATTTGAAAATGATGCATTGGAATAAATTTGAGTGAATTCTTGAATAGTCTTAAGATGTCTAGAATATTCCACACACTGCTAGAGTCATGTAGAATACCAAAATGTGGAGTGGTAGGTTGCTGTCATGAAAAGCAGCAAATTCTGCCTGTTTTGCACGTGTTAATCGATTAACACATTTGCACTGCAAATGGTTAATCGATTAACCAGGCCAAAATTCCCCAAATTTTCCTGAAAAATGGTGTTGTGGCCACGGTTCCGATATTCAACCTCTTGCTTTGATGAATAGGCATATAAACCCTTGTTTTGTGCTTGTGTTGATGATGTGATGACCTTGTGAGAATGTGATTAATCGGGCTTGGAAAACCTGAATATCCTGCAACAAGAAACACATAGGGAAAAGTGTGAATGCGTATGTCGGCGATGCGAATGCACATGCTCATGCAAAAGGTAAAAGGGAGGTCAAATTTTGGGTTACGACATATCTACACTGAGTTAAAGCTTCTTCCTTCATGACATCTCTCTTATAAAGGAAATTATTGTATTGCTGGATCCCATATCCCAATTAAAGTAATTTCCCTTATAACCAATTACTCAACATCTGTGATGAATAGGTGAGATTTCTCTCTTTGGAGATGACAAATTATCTCTCAATCACCCTTTTAACTTCAATCTTGGGCTTTGAACAAGACATAAATACTCTGATAGCTTCAATCTTGGGCTTTAAACAAGATACTAAACTTTCCTCCCACAAAAATAAGAGGAACTACGATTGCTCTAATTTCCCAAATCTCTTTATGGGAATACGTAGGCATAAGATTGTGAAATCTTAGCGAGCACACAAATCAAAAACCTTAGGTCCAGTACCTTCCCAAAAACAATAGAAAACCCGAAAACAACAAACAAATTTCCTCAGCTTTCTCAAAGGAAACACTTTCCTAATCCATAGCAGATAAACACAAGAAAGCATTTCAAACAGTAGAAATACATGCAAAAGAAGGTTCTTATAGATTACTATAGATACTCTGGGTGTTAATAGCTTCCCTTTGTATAACCAAACCCCAATCCCCGATCTCTTAGCATTTGTTAAAGAAAACACTTGCGTGCAGGGTTAGTTTAAGATACCTTCCCCTTCCTTTTAAGCTTCATAGGATATATACAGAAATCAGAAAGTAGCACCAAAATGCAGTAGGTGATCGCGTCACCAAAAAACCGACGCTACAGAAAAATGGCGACTCTGCTGGGGACTTTGAGAATTAGATTTCCTAAGAGGTTTAGGCCTTGCTTTGTATTTACTTTTCTTCTATTTTACATGCTTTCTCATTTTTATATATCATATGTTGTCATAATACTTGATATATTTGTTTAAATTACTGTTTTTTGGGAATGCGGTTAATACGCATGTGGTGAGTCTGAGAGAATATTAAGATAAGTGGTGGCATATTTGGGAAGGCTTATAGGGAGTGAGTCCCGACCAGGCTAACTTAAGAGTCCGCCGAATCAGTGGAGGTTGCCTCGTTGAATTGTTAATGTTGAACGAGCAAGTCGTGAAAGCATTGCTTTTCCCATTGGGCACCCTTAAAACTGAGGCTTAGTAAACATTTAACCATTTGACCATTTTTAGCTACTGCGATGACTATCGGGAATAGTTGATACGCGATACTACACTCAAAGGAGATTCATCTTGGGATATTACAGCTCTCATGAGTCAGTCGGTTTGCTGTTAATATCCTTGAGAGGGGTCAATGATTTTGGGAACCTTTGTTAGAACTCGTTCTACAGGTATAAAAATTGACCTTTAGTACACACCTTGGGGATGGGTAGATCCATGGCTCCATGTTCGTGACGATGAACCCTAAAACCCAAGTTTTCAAATGTTTTTGTTCGCTGCATTCATGCATCCATGCATTCCATTCATTAAAAAAAAATCTTTTTAACAAGAAAATATTTTTTCTAAAAGAACTAAAACAATAATTGCAAATATCAGAAGTTGCATTATGGATTTCGGTAGAAGAAAAACGCACAAGTACACCTTCAAGGTTCCAAAACTGGAAGACCTAAGGAAATTGGGAAGGATGATTACTAATCCCGAAGCCTTCAGAGCTAAGCACGGAGGACTATTGTCTCTTTTGAAAGTCAACATGGTTGAAGGAATCCTGTCTACATTGGTTCAGTTCTACGATCCAGTATACCACTGCTTCACTTTTCCAGACTATCGGCTCACACCCACATTGAAAGAGTACTCTCACCTGATTGATTTACATATCACTGATCAAGATCCATTTTCTGGACTGGAAGAAATTCCAAAAGATTAAGTCATTGCAAGAGCAACCTCTTTAGAAGAGTCAGATATCAGAACTCACATGACCACCAAGGGAGGAATCCAGGGTTTACCAGCTAAATTCCCGATGGAGAAAGCCCTATACTTTGCCAGTATAAGAAATATAACTGCTTTCGAGGATGTCTTTGTTCTGCTCATATATGGGTTATTCCTATTTCCCAGCATTGACAACTTCATCGACACCAATGCTTTTAAGATATTCTTAATTGGGAACCAGACCCAACCTTGCTATCAGATGCTTATCATTCTGTACACTTAAGTAATTTGTACAGTGGAGGGATGATCACATACTGTGTACCATTACTCTACAAATGGTTTATTTCCCACTTACCCAAGTCTGCTGCTTTTTGGGATCACTAGAGTGGTCTACGATGGTCGCAGAAGATTATGCCTCTTACCAATTCTGACATAGATTGGTACAATCGGATCTATGACGGAATAAAAATCATCGACAAATGTGGAAGTTCCCCAATATACCCCTCATTGGTACTAAGAGGGGAATCAACTACCATCCAATTTTACCTCGTCGTCAACTTGGATACCCGATGAAGAATATACCACATAATATTCATCTGGAGGGTCTTTGCTTCAAGGAAGGAGAAAATGAAAGGGCACTAAAGAAAGAAATAGTGCATGTCTGGCAACATGTTCACGAAAAGGGGAGAGAGTCCCTAGAAAGGCCAAATTGCATCTCTGCAGAGCCTTATCTCCACTGGGTACAAACTAGGGCCGTCAAACTGAAGATGCTTTATCCTCATCAATAAGTTTTTCCCTTGTAGGAATCTGTCCTTTATTTCATGTCCGATGCGGAAAAACTCCAGATCACTCTTAACAAAGTCCAACGTGAGAAGAACTCTTGAAAGAAAAAGTACCAGATTATTAATTTGAAGTGCACATAGATCTAAGAACTATTGAAGGAAAAAGATGCTCTGATTGAGATATTATAGCAGCATGCTATAGAAAGTCAGAAGGAACGAAGAAATTTGCTCTCTCCTTTCACTTGGTAAAGGATCATCGACCGGACAACGGTTGAAGGGGCCCGATCAAAGAAAATAAAAATTCAGGAACCAGCATCTGAGCTTTCCTCAGAGAAAACTCAAGATCCATGGGCCTAATTTTCCTTCTCGCACTTTGTAAAATACTGTACTTTTTCCTGTAAAATACTACAATCTTTCGAGTTCAATAAAAGGGTTTCCACCGCTGTATGATATTTACAACATAATTATTAAAAGTTCTTTTGAAAAAAAACTAAAAAAAAGATCATTCTTTGCATATCATTCATCATTCTCACATAACACATCTTTGACATTGAGTCTTACACATGTGTCGCACTCTAGAGTCAAATTGTCTCATTCATACAATACTCGGGCCAATCGACAAAAGAAAATGGACGATCTCGAAGAAGAGAACAGAGAACTAAGAGAAGAAACCAACACTCTGAAGGAGAGTTCGGAGAAACTCCACAACACGATGGAATCCCTGGCAGCAGCTCAGGATCAACAACCTCAACGGACTGCGATCTCAGAGATTATGTCTACACCAGCGTTTGAGACACCTGACAGTCATCCTCAGTACAACATGCCTAAAGGTTTTCCCTTGGGCATGCCTTTCAATTTTATACCTGAAGGATATATGCCTCCGGCCACTGAAGACCCGGAAGCCGTAGCAGGAACCTCCAGACCTGAAGGTTTCAAACTTCAGGTAAATGAAGATGCAAGGGTTACAACAGAAACTCCTAAAGGTTACAAACTTCAAGTCACTGAAGCACCAAGAGTTACCTCCGTAATGTCTATACCACAACCAGTAGTACACACTATCCCAGAGGAACAAATTCTGCAGGCCACTTCTGGCAAAAATGAAGAAGTATACGAAAGGGTGAATGAATTCCAGGAACAGTTTTTGGAAATGCAGAAGGAACTGCATGCCATCCATAGACAGGACTTGTTTGGAAAGGACGCCGCTAACCTCTGATTGGTCCCTAATGTAAAGATACCGCACAAATTCAAGGTGCCTGACTTTGAAAAATACAAAGGAAACTCTTTCCCCCAAAGTCATTTGGTAATGTACGCTCGGAAAATGTCTACCTAGACAGAAAACCAACATCTACTAATCCATTACTTCCAAGACAGTTTAACCGATGTCGCACTCAAATGGTACATGGGTTTAAACCGCACCAAGATCAGTACTTTCAGAGATCTTGGGGCAGCCTTCGTTCAGCAGTATAAATACAATTTGGACATGGCACCAGATAGGGACCAACTCAGAGCAATGTCCCAGAAAGATAAAGAAACCTTCAAGGAGTATGCTCGGAGATGGCGTGAAATCGCCGCCCAGATCTGTCCTCCTCTCGAGGAAAAGGAAATGACAAAAATCTTCCTAAAAACATTGAGCTCGTTTTATTATGACCGAATGGTTGCCAGTGCACCTAGCGACTTCACTGAAATGGTGAACGTGGGGGTACGCCTTGAGGAAGCAGTCCGAGAAGGACGATTGGTCAAAGATGCAGAGCCATCCAGCAGTACTAAAAGATACGGTAGTGCTTTCCAAAAGAAGAAAGAGCAAGATATCGGTAATATCTCTCTGGGTAAGCAAAGACGAAGGTATCTACCTCGACAGGTACCAGCAGTAACTCCCGCTATCAACCCAACGCCAACTCCGACGTATCAACCTCAGGTTGCTCAGAGCCAACCAAATCAACAACGGTATCAGCAAAGGCATCAACACCCTCTTCAGCTAAGGGTGTTCATGGTTCATGAACTGCATTGAACTGAACCATATTTATGGTTTGGTTCAGTTTGCAATAACCATTTTAATAAAAATTCAGTTAACTGTTAAAATGGTTACAATTCAATTTAAAACTAGTTTAGAACTAGTTTATAATTATAAACTAGTTTATAATCAATTTATAATTTTAAATCAATTATATATTTTGAAATTTTTTAAAACCAAATTTTTTAACTTTATAAAAATTTAAATTTTTTTATATTAAAAAATTATTCTTCAATTCACTAGCTCAGTTTTTAATTTTATGTTTTTTTCCCTGTAGCTTCTGCATCAATTGATTGCTACTCCAATTCGTGATGATTTTTACAATTACGACAGCGAGGACAAAGAATTCACTCAGCTTTTCATCAAATTCACATAGGTTATAGCAATGACTTGTTTTTAATTTGAAATTTAGTTTCACGTATGCCCGCAAATTGAAACGGCTTATTATAAATGCAATATGATCATTCGTTGTAGAGCATGGCTCTTTTTGGAGCTCTGTTGTTTTTCATCAGGATGCAATATAGTTGATATTCGACTTATTATAGTTTACATTCGACTTTTTCATATTTCCAAAAATAAATCTGACTTTTTAATATTTTCGAAAAAACTCAAATTTTTCATATTTCTAAAAAAAACTCGATTTTTTCATATTTCTGAAAAAAAAAAACTTGACTTTTTCATATTTTCGAAAAAAAACTCGACTTTTTAAGATTTTTTTGAAAAAAAAAACTCGATTTTTTCATATTTCCGAAAAAAACCCAATTTTTTCATATTTCTGAAAAAACTCAACTTTTTTATATTTACAAAAAAAACTCGACTTTTTAATATTTTCGAAAAAACTCGACTTTTACATATTTCTTAAATTTTTTTTTTTATTTTCAGAATTTTTTTTTGTCTCAATTAATTTTTTATTCTTTCTATTAAAAACTAATTAATTTATATAATTAAACCAGCTTATAAAAGAAAATTGGTTCTGAACCATTTTTAAACTGAATTTGAATTGTTTTTATTAAATGGTTCAGTTCATTAACCATTTAAGTAGTTCAGTTTTTTTATAGTGCAATTCAATTCAATTCAAGTATACAATTCAGTTAACCATATTTTTGAACACCCATATCTTCAGCAGGCCCGCCCGCAGTACAATAATAACAATCGTACTACACGATCACCAGGGTTTGATCCTATACCAATGTTATATGCAGAGCTATTTCCACTTCTGCTGGCCAAGGACGTTCAAACCAACACTATGTAGCGAACGATTTTGGACGTGGTTCTTAAGCATTATCGTTCTTTGGGGTGACTACAGGTCGATTCATTTTTTATCCTATTGTGAGCTGAATAAGGAAGGGAAATAGATGTCTCCAATTAACCCTGCTTGCATAACGAGTTTAAACAGCGGTCTGTTAGGTTACGGATGCTACAATGTGGGGGGCCTTTTGTATTGGTTATTTGTATTTTCGCCAATACTGGTTTCTTTCTGGGATTTCTCTCTGACGGGGAACTAGGATTAGGATGTTAGGACTGATGCTTTTTTTTATAGATATGTGAGAGTATGGGATTTAGGGATTTTGTTTAGTGTGCTCGCTAAGATCTTTTCTTTCGATCTTATGCCTACGTATTCCCGTTTTGGTGTTTTGGTGTCTTGTTCAAAGCCCAAGACGTGAAGCGAAAGGTTGTTTGTATCTTGTTCAAAGCCCAAGATGTGAAGTTGAAAAGTCTCGACTTTAGAGAGGATTTGTCATCTCTAAAGAAGGGTTTGTCTGTTTATAAAGGAGAATTACTTTAACCGGGATATATGAATCCAGCAATGCCATAATTTCCTAAGAAGGGGTTTTAACCTAAAGGAGAAGACTTTAACTCAGTATAGAGCAATGCCATCTTTCCTTAGGAATTTCTCATGCTAAAAGAGGGACAGTGGCATGGATGTAAATAATCCAGAGGCTTGCCGCTTACAGCGATTAGATGAAAGGGAAGGAGTTGTTGATGTTTGTGTACTGTGTTCGAGGCACAGCTTTGATGCTAAAAGGTTGATTGGATCAACCAGTGGTTTTCTTATACAAAGCCTAAGAGGAGGCGATTGGCCCAACAAGAGGGAGTTTTTGTGTCTCGTACAAAGCCCGAGAGAGAGGTGAAAAGGGTTCGACTCAACGAGGGAGTCTTTTATACTCAACAAGAGAGTGGTTTTGTATCTCGTACGAAGCCCGAGATGGAGGCTGAAAGTTTTGTTTGGCTCAATAAGAACCTTTTTTGTATGTCTCATACAATGCCTGAGAGAGAGGCTAAAAGTTGTTTGACTCAACAAGGGAATCTTTGTATCTCGTACGAAGCCCGAGATGGAGGCAAAAGGTTTGCTATCACAGTTAAGTGACAGGTCCAGTATACTGATTACGAGAAAATCAGTTCTTATATGAGTAACACTGTACTCATGGATTTGATCTGAGGATCGGGATTGTTCCCTGTTCTTTAAGGAAACGAGGAAATCCGAATGGTATTGAGACTGTCCGAGTCTACGGGTTTTCTTCCTATTTTTGAAAGGGGCTTGAGAATATCTTTGAGACTCAAGGAAAATAGACTATCCAAGTCTAGAGTTTTATCTTTTGTACTATGCTTTGAGAAACAGTAGTAGACTCTTTGAAAGGACTGTTCTATGAAGATGACTAAGTTCTGTTCCTATACCTCTAGGAGGTCGTCGGGACAATTTGTACGAAGCCCAAAAGGAGGCTGGAAACTTTTAAGAAGCCGAGGGGTCCTTGTATGAAGCCCAAGAGGAGGCTATCATTCCCGGAGGAAGAGATCATTATACGAAGCCTAAGAGGAGGCTGTGAATACTTCTAAGAAGCCGATGGGTCCTTGTACTAAGCCCAAGAGGAGGCGGGTTGCTTTTAGGAAGCCTGAGGGTCCTTGTACAATGCCCAAGAGGAGGGCGGTGTTTTTAAGAAGCCCGTGGGTCCCCAAACCCCGAGAAATTCAAGGCAAGCTATTCACAAGGAATAGATCAAGTCAGGAAAGTTCGAGAATTTGGAAGAAACTCAAAGATGCCATTCACGGAGAATACATTCATCTTTGGGAGTAGAGTTTCTTGACAATTCCTAATGAGGACAGCCGAAGAGAAGACTGTATCTGGTGATCCTATTGGGGATCTAGCTGTCTATTTCTAACAGTAATCGAAACGGCTTTACATAGTGCTAGATGTAGTTGCCAGGGAAACTCTAAATATCTATACTATTATTACACAGTTGATATGAGTTTATGAAAGAAGACTTACAGCGAAACAGCCCCACAATACAGTTATATGTATAGGAAAGCAGTAAATGAAAGCGTATAAACACTTACTCGGTTGTAGAGCTTTCATGTTGTTTGGTTTGTTGTTCAACAAATAAAGATTGAAAACAACAGTATATTCAAAATCAAATGAGAAAGTGCTTTGAAAAAGAAAGATTTGGGGCTTACAGCTCAAGGAGAGGCCCAGGGTTTTACCAGTGATTGCACTGTTAAATTTGTACAGAGGGACTTATACAAGTGACTGAGGCCCAAGAAAGGTTTTCTGTACAAAAGGATGGGTCTTACACTCTCTCAAGAGGCCCAAAAAGTTTTAAAGGAAAAGAGTGGGGCTTATAACACGAGGGTAGGCCCAATTGGTTTTTTGTTTAAAATAGCGATGCCGAGGTTTTCTTTTTAACGCAAAGGGACTTATACAATGAGTGAGGCCCAAAATGGTTTTGATAAAAGGGGGATTGGGTCTTACACTCTAATAGAGGCCCAAAAGTTTTGGAACGGGTCTTATAGCTCAAGGAGAGGCCCAATTTTGGTTTTTCAACGGACGATGATCACGTCGAACTTTTTGAAATACAATGGGACTTATACAATAAGTGAGGCCCAAAATTAGGGTTGTATTTACAAAGGGTTTGGTCTTACACTCTATTAGAGGCCCAAAGAGTTTTAAGAAAAGAAATGGGTCTTACTACACGAGGGTAGGCCCAATTTTTAAAACGGACGACGGTCGTACCGTTTACTTGTACAGAGGGACTTATACAATAAGTGAGGCCCCAAAAGTTTTTGTACAAGGGGGGTTGGGTCTTACACTCTCTCAAGAGGCCCAAGAGTTTTGAAAATGATTTGTGAGGGGTTGAATTAATCCAAAAACCTTAATTTGTTTTCAAAATGTGTTTTAATTGAATAAAAATTCAATTAAAATGATCAAAATTATTTAACATATGGAAAACAAATTGTGATCTTGGATTAATGCTTCAAAAAATTTAGTATTAACCACTTGCAGCTGGTGATCGTGATTTGTGTAGGAGGTGTTACAGTTGTGTTGTGATGATATAAACAGCTTCCCTAGGTGCTATGGAGTGTGTTTGAATGCTTGGACTTGATTGAAATTGGCTGGATCACTTCATGGCATCTCAACTGCAACTTGGTTAAAACCTTGAGCAATTGACTGGTGATTCTAAGAAATTAGTGTTCCAGTTGTTGTTTAAGTGTTTGATCAGCTCATATGTGATGTATATGAGGTGCGTGTGTGATTGGTTTGATTGGAAAAGCTCTCAAACTCAAAACCCGATAGTGACTTGCCTTAGAAGGCAAAATTGGAGTGAAAGAAGAGATTTTGAGGAAAGCATCTGTTTCATGGCTTTGGTGTACTCAAACTGATCACAATTGAGCTCTATTTATAGTAGAGCAAGTTTGTTTTGCAAGGAATAGTGAATGGCAACTGCTGAGTAGGTTTGGCCAATGTTGGCAAATGAAAATCCAAGTCTCCTCTAGCCATTGACTAGAGGTTAGGGCACAGAGCTTTGGTTCCCTTGGTCTTGGATAAGTCTTGACTGATTTCAGATGAGAATGGCTCAGTCCATGCCACCTTGATGCTTCCATTGAATGCTTCAATCCAAATTTGGAGTCTTGTCCATATTTTGGTCATTCTAGGTTCAACATGCTATTTCTTGTTCCATAGACTTTGGAGGCTTGGCTCAGTGTTTGTCCCCTTTAGATTCAATCCTCGGATGTGTCCAAGTGGATAGGAGTATTTGAATTTGGCTGATTTTGGAAAATCGAGCAAAATGCAAATTCTGCCTTGCCTTTGACAGATTTCAGCAAGGCAACTTGCCAATGTCATATCTCATGGTGTAAGTTGAATTTGGTAATGTTCTTGGCCATTTTGGAAAGCCCTTACATGATACAACAACTGTTTGAACATGTTTGGTTTTTATCTCTTTTGAATCCAAGTGAAAAATCCTCCTACATTTGGCAAAAAGTGAGGCAAATTCTGACTTAGTGAAATTTTCACTAAGTGTTGGAACAAAGTGTCTTTTCTTGATCTTGATCACTCCATAACTCAAAATCCATGAGGAATTTGGACACAGGTCAGTATGAAGTTTTTGTAGAGGGTAATGAGATCTACAAATCAAGCTTTGAATGGGGCACAATGGCCTTGTGTTTTAGGAGTTATGGTCCTCCAAAGTTAGTGCATTAGTGGCACTTTTTCCATAACTTATAAATTTTTCTAAGTTTTATGGTTACCCTTTTTACAAGTTATCCCACTTTCTTTGATTTTTCTTGATGAATGATGATCCCAATCATACATTAACATCATTTTAGGGTTAAAAATCCATTTTAGTGAAAAATCTCAAAAAGTCAAAGTTGACTTTTGTGCACAGTTGACTTTTTATCAGATGAATTCCAAATTGTGCAATCCTTCAGGAAATCATGTCCTTGACCTAAATCAAACTTGATGGACATGTTCCATGGGTGTCATAGGGTATATTGAATCATGTCCTAGGGTTTGGGAGCATGTCCTGGTCAAAAGTCAAAGCTACAGTTGACTTTTCTCGCAAAACCCTAACTGTGGTTCAGATGAAATTGAAACTTGTTGCTCAAGCTTCTTGGATCAATCCATTGTTCCAAATGGATAAATATGGTATATTAGAGACCCTCAAATCATGTCTTGAGGTCTTGGTTCATGATTTGTCCCAAAAGTCAACTTAGGGGTGAATTAGGTCAAGAAACCCTAATTCCTGATTTTTGATGTATGCATCCCCTGGGGTTAAATTGACTTGATGCTTGGGCCCATGAGGTTCCATGGAGTATTTTAGGATATGTTTTGGATCATTGGCTCATGCCCAGAGGAAAATTTCCAACTGGAGGCCCTGGTCGACCAAAACTCTAATTTGGTGACACTGTCGATCTTGAAGCTTGATCCACCTAGAAGGGAGCAGCCTTGTGCTTAATCCTTGAAGTGGGAGTCCTCTTGATCTATTGAGGATTCTTTGAGAGGTTAGACAAGTTGAAGATCATGTCATTCCTTGATTGATCATTTGTCTAAGAGCTCAGAGAGAGTTTGAAACCCTAATTTCTGATTACAGTGAATGCTCACCCATCTTTGGAGAGACTGATAAGGCATAAAGGTACATCCATATTGTGATGATGATTTGCATAATGGTGGGAAATCTTAGTGGTCAAAATTTGGGGTATGACACACTCCTCTCACAGTACCGGACAATCCACCTTTTGGTTCAAAGTAGATCAAACTTGCCCTTACCATCAAGGAGGATCAGGACATAACATTGAGAATTGCCTCAGCCTTAAATCTGATGTACAGAAGCTAGTCAGAAACGGGGTTTTATCTTTCAAAGATATAAACCCGAATGTTCAGACAAATCCGTTGCCACAACATGAGAAAATTTCAATAAACTGGATAGAAGTAAAACTCGGCGGCATCTATCAAATTTGCGATGTGTGCCTATTGGGAACAAATCTGGTGAAAATGCATTACAAGAAAAGTGGGTACGGTCATGTGCCATCTCACAAATATCACCAGTGTGATATTTGCTCTAAAAACAATCAAGGATGTCTCATTGTACAAACAGCTCTTCAAGAGCAAATGGATCTATGCTGGATTCAGGATCACATGATTCGTGAAGTAAACATAGCCCATGCACATCCAAACATTGTTCAAAATATGACATCCGTGCAATGAACGTCAATTTAGTGGCAATGCATTCAAGATAAAGTCAGTATTACAACTTGTCGCTGCATGACTACAACGCTTGCCCGATTTGTTCAAAGGACAATTAAGGATGCTCTTTTGTACAAGAGGCCCTCCAGCGTCAAATGGATCTCGGATGGATCCAAGACTACCATGAAAGGAATGATCATCAGGTAAATATGGTTCAGATCTTCGACATTCGCTTAATGAATACCAGTCTAGTGGAGTTGCATGCCAAGCAGGTCAGACTTGGTTTCCTGTCCCCGCATACTTATCAAGACTGCAAAGAATGCTCCGAAAACGATCAAGGTTGTGCACTTGTACAAAGAACTCTTCAACATCTATTGGACCACTGGTGGCTTCCAATCTACCAGGATGAAGACACACAACAAGTTAGCATAACTAATGAAAATCTTGATAGATACCAAAGCTGCGATATCTGCTTACTAGAAATAGATTTGGTAAGGATGCACTGAATACAAAGTGGGTACGGTCGGGTACCACCTCATAATTATGAACGTTGTGGAATATGTTCAGTAAATAACCAAGGATGCTACCTCGTGCGAGCAGCTCTCCAGCATCAGTTAGACCGAAAGGAAACTCAATTATGCTTGAATTCTCAATCAATCAACATGGTGCAAGGTTGCCTCCCTGTTCAAAACAAAGACCGAGGACTACTAGACAAAAGCATTGTCACAGTCTCCAATAAAAGAGAACCTGTCAATCATGGAATTAACAAGGATGTTTTCACCATAATTCCTTTGCTCAAGGAACCAAAGCGCGTAGAAATCCCTCTTGACAGTAGAAAAGTTCCCAACCTAGAACCGATTGAGGTTACTTATGACGGTCGAAAGACCCAAATAGCCCCTGTGGTCATCTACTTGCCGGGACCAATACCATACAAGTCAGAGAAATCTATTCCGTACAAGTACGGTGCGACTACAATAGAAGATGGAAAAGAAATTCCACTACCATCCGTTGTCAACATTGCTGATATTAGTCGGTTCACCCGAAGCGGCCGAATCTTCAACAGAGGAGTTGGAGAACCTGCAAAAGAAAAGGAACCTAAAGATGAAGTTCTTAATCAACAAATTGGTCAATCCTGCAGCTCAGAGCCTGTGAAAAATAACGATGAAATGTTAAAACTCATCCAGAGAAGTGAATACAACATTGTGGATCAATTATTACAAACTCCTTCTCGGATATCCGTGTTATCTCTCTTGCTCAGTTCAGAAGCTCACAGAGAAGCTCTATAGAAAGTCTTGGAACAAGCCTTTGTAGAACAAGATGTGACAGTGGGTCAGTTTGACAGCATTATTTCCAACATCACTCCCTGCAACAATTTGGATTTCAGTGATGAAGATCTTCCTGAGGAAGGCAAGAATCATAACATGGCACTCAATATCACAGTCAATTGCCAGGACGATGCTTTAGCCAGCGTACTGGTAGACACAGGTTCATCCTTGAACCTCATGCCAAGATCAACTTTGGTACGACTATCTTTTCAAGGTACTCCCATGAGAGGCAGTGAGATCATCGTCAAAGCCTTTCACGGATCCAGGAAAACAGTTGTCGGCGAAGTCGATCTTCCTAAAACCATTGGTCCCCACAATTTCTAAGTCACCTTCCAGGTCATGGACATCCGAGCGGCATACAACTGTTTATTAGGACGACCTTGGATACATGAAGCAGGGGAAGTCACTTCAACACTTCACCAGAAGCTGAAGTTTGTCAAGAACGACAAGTTGGTCAGAGTATGTGGAGAACAAGCTTTAGTTATGAGCAACCTATCATAATTTTCATACTTAGAACTAGAGGAGGTTATTGGGACTCAATTTCAAGCACTCTCGGTGAGCAATGAGAATCTCCAAGAAAGAGGAACGTCGATTTCCTCGTACAAAGACGCTCTCCAAGTAATGGGGAGTTATAACATAAAAGGATGGGGACAGATTGTAATTCCTGCTAATAACAAGACAAGAAAAGACCTTGTTTTTCTCCAACATGTACCCAGACTACAAAGAAGGATGAAAGTTTTCGTCCCATTCAGGATTTCTTCCACAGTGGAGGTTTCCATCACCCGATATCTCAAGAAGTCCACACCATCGAGGAGAACAACTTTTCTGATATAAATGAAGAGTGGAAATCCTATTTTAATGATGAAGGTTATATATCTCAGGAAGAAACATACATGCCATTTTGCTCTCCGAAGCAAAGTCCCAGATATATACCAAGATCAAATGTCAGAATGATCTACGGAGATTGTGATCCCGAAGGATGTCGTGCTCCACCCAACTCATTAGAGGAAGACACTCTGATGAAAGACACTGTTGACTAGGATTCTTATGATCCCACTGATGATTTGCCTATCTGAAAGCCTTACATGGAAGACTCGGGGAAAAAGAGTCAGCCGGATAATACATATCTACTTAATGATGTTGAGAAGAATACACATGTTCTCCCAGAGTCATGGAAACCTTACCCAGAACATGCCGAATATGTCCAACGCCACGTTGATAAATTTGCAAAGATCGCAGGACAAGAATTTATCAACTTCGCATTTCCTGAAGTCAATGTCATTGAGGAAGATGACTCATCTATTCCCACTGAAACCTGGGATACCTTGGGGCAGCCAAATGTCAAGTACGACTTTCTAGTAAAGTACACTGCTCCCGAAAGCTCTCGCATCAGATATGAGGACATCCAGCCAACTGGACGGGGAGATCCTCTTGAAAATGAAAGTATTGTCGAAGATATAACAGAAGAGTCCTCCTATGATAACTCTGCATGGGAAGAAGACTCCAGTGATCCAACTCCACTAGAAATCAGTGTTATTACTGAAGACAAACCTAGAAAGAAGATATCGGACTTTGTGATTCATAGAGGAGTTCGTCGCCATTGGGTTGCAGTTGATGTCCTGAATGTCGTTCATAAATCAAAGTAATTGCCGCATCTTTGTTTTGACCTTTCACCTTGCCCGGGTGAAATGGATGTTTTATAGGGCTTACTTTTCTGTAAATGTCCCTCTTCGCTTCGCCCAAAGCGACAGAGTCTTGTTTTATAGGGTTGTGTTTCAAGAATCGACAAATCATAAATAAATAATGCCATTATGAATTCCTGCATTTATTGCTATTTTCACTTTTCATTTTTTTTCAGAAAATGGTAATCCTAAAAAATAACCTAAAATAAAAACAAGCGTTTTCAAAAAAATACACTGCACACACTTTTGCATTCTCTCTGTCTTTTCTAAGAAAATGAATCATCACGTCATGCAGATTACTTGTTTTAAACCCCATTGAAACATACGATCCTATGTCTTCTCTCGATTTTGAGTTCCCGGTATTTGAAGCCGAAGAAGAAGAAAACAAAGAAATTCCAGAAGAGATCTCCCGACTACTCAGACAATAGGAAAGGTCCATTGAACCTTACAAAGAGCCGTTGGAAACGGTCAATTTAGGTTCAGAAGAAGAAAGGAAATAAGTTAAGATTGGAGCACTGCTCAGTCCAATTGTCAGAGAAAGCTTGATAAAACTTTTCAAAGAATTTCCAGATGTGTTTGCTTGGTCCTACCAAGACATGCCAGGGTTGGATACCAGCATCGTGGGATATCACTTACTGCTGAAAACAGAATGTCCTCTGGTAAAACAAAAACTGAGAAAGACTCATCTAGATATGGCCATCAAAATTAAGGAGGAAGTGCACAGGCAGATCGACGCAGGTTTCCTTGCCACCTCAGAGTATCCTCAATGGCTAGCCAACATAGTGCCAGTTCTAAAAAAGGACGGGAAAGTCAGAATGTGTGTAGATTACAGGGATTTAAACAAAGCAAGTCCAAAGGATGATTTTCCCCTACCACACATTGACATACTGGTTGACAGCACAGCAAAATTCAAAGTCTTCTCCTTCATGGATGGATTCTCGGGCTATAATCAAATCAGAATGGCGCCAGAAGACATGGAGAAAACTTCATTCATCACCCAATGGGGCACCTTTTGTTACAAAGTAATGTCGTTCGGTCTAAAGAATGCAGGGGCAACTTATTAAAGGGCGATGAAAACTTTGTTTCACGACATGATGCACCAAGAAATCGAAGTATATGTCGATGACATGATTGCCAAATCTAAAACAGAAGAAGAACATGAGGAACATCTATCAAAGTTGTTCCAACGTCTGAGGAAATACAAACTCCGCTTGAACCCCAATAAATGTACATTCGGTGTTCGTTCAGGAAAGCTCTTGGGATTCATCGTCAGCCAAAAAGGGATTGAGGTTGATTCTGACAAAGTTAAGGCCATTCAAGAAATGCCTTCACCGAAGACTGAAAAGAAAGTAAGAGGATTTTTGGGACGTCTGAATTACATCTCAAGATTTATATCCCTCATGACCACGACATTCGCGCCAATCTTTAAACTACTCAGAAAGAATCAAAGTTATATATGGACAGAAGACTGCCAAAAGGCTTTCGACAGCATCAAAGAATATCTATTAAATCCACCGATTCTATCTCCTCCAGTGGAAGGAAGACCACTGATCATCTACTTAACAGTCTTGGAAGACTCCATGGGTTGTGTGCTTGGCCAACAAGACAAAACAAAAAGAAAAGAGTCTGCCGTTTATTACTTAAGCAAGAAGTTCACAGACTGTGAGACTCGGTACACTATGCTCAAGAAAACTTGTTGCGCTCTAGCTTGGGCAGCTAAACGTCTTCGCGCGTACATGATTTGTCACACTACTTTGTTAACTTCCGAAATGGATCCGATCAAGTACGTCTTTGAAAAGTTTGCTTTAACAGGAAGGATTTCCCGTTGGCAGATGTTGTTGTCAGAATACGACATCAAGTACCATGCTCAAAAAGTCGTTAAAGGAAGTGTTTTAGCCGATCATTTGGCTCATCAACCGATTGACGATCAGGAATCAGTCAAATTTGACTTCCCAGATGAGGGTGTCATGTACCTAAAATTGAAAGATTGCGATGAACCGCTACCAAGCGAAGGGCCAGAGCCAGGATCCCAACGGGGACTAATATTCGACGGAGCTGTCAACACTTATGGAAATGGAATTGGGGAAATCATCGTAACACCTCAGGGTACCCATATCCCTTTCACTGCCAGATTGGCATTCAAATGTACAAACAATGAGGTTGAATACGAAGCTTACATCATGGGTCTCGAAGAAGCTATTGACTTAAGGATAAAGAACTTGGATGTGTATGGAGACTCAACCCTAATTATAAATCAGATTAAAGGAGAGTGGAGATCATATCAACCAGGATTGATTTCTTACAAAGATTACGCAAGAAGGTTGTCACCCTTCTTCAACAAAATTGAGTTTCATCACATTCCTCGTGAAGAAAACCACCTGGCTGATGCATTGGCTACTCTATCCTCCATGATTAGTGTGAGTCGATGGAAAGACGTACCCAAGATCGACATAATGCGCCTTGATAAGCCCGCTTACATATTTGCAGTTGAAGCAGTCATAGATGACAAAACATGGTATCATGATATCAAGTGCTTCCTTCAAAGACAGGAATACCCGTCGGGGGCATTAAGAAAAGATAGGAAGACTCTCAGAAGACTAGCTGGCAACTTCTTCCTAAACAATCATGTACTCTTCAAAAGAAACCTCGACATGGTTTTGCTCAGATGCGTGGACAGACACGAAGCAAACATGCTAATGAAAGAGATTCATGAAGGCTTCTTTGGCACTCATTCCAATGGACACACAATGGCAAGAAAAATTCTGAGAGCGTGATATTATTGGCTGACAATGGAATCCGATTGCTCAAGTACATGAGGAAATGTCACAAGTGTCAGATATACGCCGACAAAATTCATGTACCGCCAACGCATCTCAAAGTTCTTTCTTCTCCATGGCCTTTCTTCTCCATGGCCTTTTTCTATACGAGGAATCTGACAATAATGGTATCTTTTATTGTCCTTGTGTTTATTGCGGGAATATAAATAAAGGTACGAAGGATGAGATATTCCATCACCTATGTTGTGATGGTATATGTCAAAATTATACAATATGGACGTGGCATGTTGAGGTGGAAAAAAATCAAAACCCTGCGTCACAAAGTCACGAAGTTGATGAAGATGAATATATGGATGACCGTCTAGAAGATATGTTCTGTGATATTGGAGAATTTTCTTTTAAGAAAGTCCATATTTATGATACTTTATGTAGTGATAAGGACACCCCTTTATATAAATGGTGCACAAGTTTTACACAATTGTCTGCGGTTTTAAAATTGTTTAATTTAAAAGCAAAAAATGGGTGGTCGGTTAAAAGTTTCACGGAATTGCTTAATTTGCTAAAACTAATGCTACCAGAAGATAACAATTTGCCTAATCGTTGTTATGATGCCAAGAAGATATTGTGTCCATTGGGTTTGGAGTATATCAAAATACATGCATGCCCTAATGACTGCATATTATACAGGAAAGAGTATGAAAATTTTGGTCAATGTCCAGAATGTTGGGTGTCGCGTTACAAGCTGAAGGACAACAATGGTGATGACAGTGACAATGGAAATGTTTGTAGGAAGAGGCCTCCTGCTAAAGTGTTATGTTACTTGCCAAAAATTTCAAGATTCAAGAGACTTTTTGCTAATGCGGATGATGCAAAGAATATTAGATGGCATGCAGATGAAAGAAAATGTGATGGAAACATAAGCCATGTAGCTGATTCTTTTCAATGGAAGAAAATTGATTCTTTGTTTCCGGATTTTGGCACTGATCCAAGAAACCTTAGGCTTGGGTTTGCCACCGATGGAATGAACCCCTTTGGTAATATGAGTACTAACCATTCTTCGTGGCCTGTTCTTCTCACGATTTACAACCTATCTCCTTGGTCGTGCATTAAGCATAAGTATGTGTTGTTAAGTATGATGATTTCTAGACCACGACAACCTGGAAACGACATAGATGTTTATCTAAGTCCATTAATTGAAGATCTAAGACTTTTGTGGGAGGAAGGCATTGAAGTTGATGATGCATATTCTGGTGAAACGTTTAAGATGCATGCAATGTTATTTTGCATAATCAACGACTTTTCTGCATATGGTAATTTTGCTGGATATTGTGTCAAAGGACACAAAGCGTGTCTTATTTGTGAATATGATACATGTTATCACCAACTTGAGTCTGGAAAAAAGACTGTTTACCTTGGGCATCGGAAATTTCTAAAACCTGAGCATTCTTATCATAGATTGCGGAAGTCTTTTAATGGAGAGCAGGAGTTTGATATCGCTCCAAAACCTTTAACCGGGGATGCAGTTTATGAACGATAGAAACACATTAATGTTGTCCTTGGAAAGAGAGAAAAAGAAAAAGGGCAGGTTGTTGAGAAAAATATATGGAAAAAGAGGTATGTGTTCTTTGATCTTCCATATTGGTCAAGTCTCGATGTAAGACATTGTCTTGATGTGATGCATGTGGAGAAAAATGTGTGTGATAGTTTGATTGGAACACTTCTAAACATTTCAGGCAAGACTAAAGATAGTAAGCAATCTCGTCTCGATATGGAGGCGATGGGTATACGAAAACAATTGGCTCCAATAGAAAAAGGGAAAAGAACTTATCTGCCTCTGGCTTGTTACACTCTATGTAAAAAGGAAAAGAAAAGTTTTGCGAGTGTTTGCATGGTATCAAAGTTCCCCGAGGTTACTCATCAAACATCAAGAAACTTGTATCAATGAAAGATCTCAAGTTAATTGGTTTAAGATCTCATGATTGTCATGTTTTGATGCAACAACTTCTACCAGTGCCTATCTGTGGCATCCTATCAAAAAATGTGAGAGTAACTATCACCAAATTGTGTTTGTTCTTCAATGCCATATGTAATAAATTTCTTGATTTCAAAAAACTAGATGAATTAGAAGATGAAGCTGCCATAATATTGTGTCAATTGGAGATGTATTTTCCTCCATCATTTTTTGACATTATGGTTCACTTACTTGTTCATCTAATTAGAGAAATCAGAATTTGTGGTCCATTTTATTTAAGGTGGATGTATCCAATAGAGCGATACATGAAGATCTTTAAAGCATATACAAAGAATCATCACCGACCGGAAGCTTTGATTATTGAAAGGTACATCACAAAAGAAGCTATTGAGTTTTGTATAAACTATTTGTCTGAAGCAGAGTCTATAGGAATTTCAAAGTCTCGTCATGCTGACACTGCAGGAAGAGGTATTCAAGGGTTAAATGTTAAGTCAATGGCTCGGGATGTAGTTATTCAGACACATTTCTATATATTGAATAATCTTGATGAAGTTCAACCTTACGTGGCTACTCACAAAAGAATTTTGAATAAAAGATATCCACGAATGAGTGACAAGTTGTTGTTGATCGAGCATTATAAGAAATTCCTAGATTGGTTTAATAAAAGGATACCAAAAGATCACAGTGCATCCGAGACAATTAAATGGTTGTCGTTCATACCAAAATTTAATGTGATAACTTGGACTGCATATGACATTGGTCGTTATACCTTTTATACAAAATCAAAAGATGATCGTAGTACAATGCAAAATAGTGGGGTTATGGTTGAGGCATAATCTATGTATTTCTCTAGTTTAAAAGATAAGAATTCAATATTGGCATCTAGTGCGTTCTATGGTTTCATTGATGAGATTTGGGAGATTGATTATATTATCTTCAGAGTGCCTTTATTTAAATGCAAGTGGGTTCCCAATAATATTAATGGTGTACAAACTGATGACTTAGGATTCACCCGAGTTAACCTTGGCAAGGCAAATTATATGATCGAACCATTCATCATGGCTTCACAAGCAAAACAAGTTTTCTATGTGACCAACCCTTCAGACACATCGGAGAAATGGTCAATCTTTCTCCGAGGAAAAGACATTCCTAGTAGTGATGAAAGTTTTGATATTCCTTCTTACACAACAAAAGTGCCTATCACTTATGATGAAGTTGATAGAGATGATGTGCATACTATTCGTATCGATCATAATGAAGGCATATGGGAAAATTAACAAGTAATTACTATTTTATTCTCTATTCATAATTTAATTAATGTAAGTCATTATTTCTAAGTATATTTACTAACAAGTATGATTATTTAAAATTGTAGGTGTTTAAAGTCAATACACCAAGAGACAAGACACCAAGAGACAGAAATAAAACACTATAAGATACAATTATGTGATGTTATATAAAGTTTGTAGGTTGTTTTATGCCATTTTTCATTTGATGTAATACATATACAATATTTGGTTCTTAATCCAATGTATGGATTTGATGTAATACAATACAGTTCTTCATTATGATACAATTGATGTTTCTGTTCTGATATGGTTCAAAAAAATACAGGTTAAAAAATGGAAAAAATTTCAAAATGAAGAAAAATTATTTTAAAAAAAAGCATATTATTTAACGACGGTTGTAATATATAACCATGGTTGTATAGTGACTGTTGTCCAGAATAATATATTACACCAAAAGATGCGCTGGTGAGAATCGAACTTGGGACCTTTATATATTACAACGATTAGGTATGGCAACCGTGATCATATATAGCGCATTTTCAGGTTTTCTACAACGGTTATAAGACCGTGATTGTAAGTAGCGCATATACAACCACACCCTACGTAACAATGGCAGGTCACACGTGATGTTATCCCTTTTCCAACCGTTGTTGTATATGTTTTCTGTAGTAGTGAATTGATTTGGTTAAATGTTGATCGTATCATAATTAATTTGTATGGTTGGAGAAGAAAATAAGACAGTTATTTAGTAATGATGTGTCAGTGCAAAGCCTAGTCAAAAAACTAAAAATGAGTTCCCCAATGGAGCTGCATTTAGTATTTTCATTCTCTCTCGAGTAGAAACTTCAAAAGCTTGTTGTGTAATTATAGATCGTACAATACATTTTAAGTGAGAATATTAGTCTGTGATACCAAAAGTTTTTTACAGTCCTTATCAACATTAATGGATATTTATAATAAGGTTAAATTAACTAAATTTGATATTTATATTGGTGGTGGCTCTTTTGAGATGAGATTTATCACGTGTTCTCTTACTTCGGTGCAGTGTGGTGCAGTGTTTATTATTTAACTTTTCTCTCTTTTTTTTCTTGATTATTTGTGAGTTTTATTTGTTATTGGTTTTACTTTAGGTTTCTTTTTGTTTTGTGATTTGACTATTCTTATTTTTGTTATTTTTACGAGCTTCAATTTAGTACATCTTGTGTCTATTATCTATGACGTTCCTTGTTTATGTTGGGAATATAGTTTCTGTTAGGGGTGAGAATAGAGTGTGTCAAACTAGGCTTTATCAAGTCGATGTCTGACTTGCTAAAAATTTAAAGTATAAGTCTAACCTATAGCATATCATTGACTTATTTTTAAAGCTGAGTCTCATTTTTTCGAAGGACGTGTTCGCCGATATGCCTACTAAAGTCTATTTTATTTGAATGTATATATAAATAAGGAATTCAACTAATGTTTAAATAAATAATATATATTAAAAGGTTAAATATGTTTGTGGTTCTTATAAATATCTTATATTTCACTTTAGTTCCTCAAAACATTCCTTTAAAGAATGGTTCTCCTAAAATTTTCATCCACATTTTTGTTCCCTCCTGCTAAAACCGTCGCTAAAATCGTCACTAATTTAGTCGCTAAGTAGTAAACTGTTGCTAATTTTGTCCCTAAGGTGTAATAACCGTCGCTAAGTTGTAGGAGGGATCAAATGTGTGGATGAAAACTTTTAGAAGAATCATTCTTTAAACAAAATATTTTGAGAGACTAAAAAATGAAATATGAGATATTTAGAAGAACTAAAAACATATTTAACTATATTTTGAAAAACCAATGAGAGAACTTATAAAAATCACTTAGGCCATGTTTTTTTTTTAAAATTTAGTTTATTTTCATAAATTCTTCAAAATAAATAATTTTATTTTTGTATTTTAATTTAAAATATAAAATATAATAATAATAATAATAATAATAATAATAATAAACTTATGTATATTTATTTAAATAAACCAATCTAATAATCTTAAAATGTTTTTATAGCATTATAAAATTTATTATTTTTCTATTAAAAAAAAGCTTGATCTAACATGTATAAGTGAAGGCTAAACCGTAAGTTCTTATTAGTTGGTATGACTTATTTCCGTTTTAAAAAAAGCATTTTAAAAATTTTGAAAAAATAGAAAACATAACATAAAAATCGGCTAACTAAGAAGACATGATTTCAGAAGTGCAGCCCTTAATACTCCATGAAATTTGTGTAAGATTGACTTGGATTTTATATATATATATATATATATATATATATATATATATATATATATATATATATATATATATATATATATATATATATATATATAATCAACTTACTCTAAGAATAAATTTTTTTAACTTATAATTAATTATTCCAAATCATAACTTTTGAATTAGATCTAATCTAATTATAATTAAGTAAAAAGCCTAATTTAACTATTAGATTAGATTCCATTCAAAGACTATAATTTAAAATATGTTAAAAAAGTTTACACTTTGAGTAAGTTGGTCATAATTCATATATATATATATAAAAGTAACCACACACATTTTTACCCATTTACATATTTATTATCTTAGATGACACAATAAATGTATAATACTACCTCCGTTCCTTTATATAAGAGACAACTTATTTTTTAGGTTTATTGAATAATTAATGTATTTAGTCAGTTTATAGACTAGATACATTGATTATTCAATGAACCTACAAAATGGATTGTCTCTTACAAAAAGGAACGGAGGTAGTATTTTATTAGCAGATACTATACATGCGATATTTTGTTTTTATCATTGTGAATTACTTCTACTACTACAATTATTTCTTTTTTTTTACAAGTTTATTATTCTTTTTTTCATTAGTCAAAGACTAGGTCCCAACATAAATGCAGCAATTGAATATGTGACTTGGAGCATTTCCAACGCCACTGAAGTAGAAAAATCATAAGGTCGATCTATGATCATAAACCACATAATAAACTTGGTGAGAACGAAGTCCAAGAATATTAAATGTTTTTTAGAATGATCATTTCTCATTGTTGGAAATTCACCACACCCTATGGGAATTCCACTTCAATCTTGATCTCAAGATTGATAACCAACCCACAAACAATACGTAATGACAATGCACAATATTCAGAACGAACAACAACACAGAAAGAAAAACGAGAGAAGAGAGAAGAGAGAAATATTTGGAGAAGAGAATGTGTTACCCACGAACTGTGGGATTTCAAAGTATATTGATCACTTGCAAACTGCAACTGTGATTACAACTACTAGCACTGTGATAATTTGCACTGCTTGCTGTGTTGTTACAATACAAGGGATACTCCCTATTTATAGATATAGATTTGCAAAGGCCCAAAATTAAAAGCCCAAAATATCAAACTAATCTAAATCATATCTGAATCCAATCAAATCAAATCTAAGACGAATCTGTCGAAACACTTTCAACAATTCGACACTAAACTATCTGACACTATGAATGATTTTCGACACTATGAATTACATTTAACACACCACCTAATTCATTGTGTCTAAACTATCTACATTCATTATCGATCTTAGTCTTCTGAAGACTTCGACCTGCACTCCCTTTGTCATGATATCTGCAATCTGATTCTCAGTTCTGCAGTGTTCCAACTTCATCTTCCCTTCTGCTACCTGCTCTCGAAGATAATGGAACCTCATTTCGATGTGCTTGCTTCGACCGTGTGCTATTGGATTCTTTGCCAAGTTGATAGCTGACATGTTGTCGATCTTCATGGTAATTGCTCCATGATTCTTCCCTGTAATCTCTTCGACCAAGTTCACCATCCAGGTTGCTTGACATGCACAAAGAGAAGCAGCTATGTATTCTGCTTCGCATGATGACAATGCCACTACTGGCTCCTTTCTCGAACTCCAAGCAACTGGTGCACCACCTAACATAAACACGTATCCAGCTGTGGATTTTCTATCCTCAGCATCACTACACCAACTAGAGTCGGTGTATCCCACTAACTTGCATTCTTTCCCTTCATCAACTGCAGGAAACAGAATGCCATAGTCGAGAGTCCCTTTCAGATACCTCAGTATCCTCTTCGTCGCTGTTAGGTGTGATACCTTTGGCTTCTGCATGAATCTACTTACCATACCCACACTGTATGCTAAGTCAGGCCTTGTGCGACAAAGGTATCTAAGTGACCCAATAAGTCTTCTATATTGGGTTGGGTCGACATCATCTTCGTCTGGATCCTTCGACAGTTGCAGTCTGGTCTCAGCTGGAGTCGAAGTTGGGTTGCAATCTTGCATCTAAAATCTCTTGAGTATTTCGCCTGCATATCTTCTTTGGTGCATCATCAAACCTCTACTAGTCTTGTAGAATTTGATGTAAAGGAAATATGAGAGATTTCCCAAGTCTTACATTTCAAACTCTTCGCTTAGATCATGTTTGAAATCTTCGATCTCCTTCTTGCAACTTCCTGCTATTAACAAATCATCGACATAGAGGCATAGTATAAGAAATTCACCATTGCTTCTTCTTACATATACTCCATGCTCAGTCGTACACTTCACAAATTCCTTCTCCCTTAAGAAGCTGTCGATTTTCTTATTCCAAGCTCTTGGAGCTTGCTTAAGTCCATACAGGGCTTTATGCTGCCTGTACACCTTTCCTTCTTCGCCTTGTTTCACATACCCAGCTGGTTGTGCGACATAAACTTCTTCATCTAAGGGGCCATTAAGGAACGCACACTTCACGTCCATCTGACATGTGTGCCAATTGTTCACATTTGCTAGACCAACAACCAATCTAATTGTTTCAATCCTAGCAACAGGTGTGAACACTTCATCGAAGTCGATTCCTTCCTTCTGAAGAAATCCTTTTGCCACAAGTCTCGCCTTGTGTCGAGTTACTTCTCCTTTGGGATTCACTTTCACTTTGTAAACCCACTTCACATCAATTGCCTTCTTGCCTTGAGGCAATTCGACAAGTGACCAGGTGTTGTTGACTTCGATGGACTCTAACTCTTCATTCATTAATTTCACCCACTTCGAGTCTTTCAATGCCTCAGCTGCATTGACTGGTTCGACATCTGCGTAGAAAGCATAATGTACCAGCTCACCCTCTTCATCGACCACATCATCTGATGTAACTACACATTCTTGCAACCTTGCAGGCATGTGTCTTGTTCGTCGAGGTCTGCTTGAACCTGCTTCATCTGCAACTGGTTCCTGTCGAACTTCTCTTTCGACTTCAGTGGCTGGTTCTTCACAAGAGATTCTCACTGAATCCTTCTTGGCATTCTCAGTCCAATCCCATTCTTTAAGCTCATTTATGATCATGTCCTTGCTGATCGCTACCTGCTTATTCACTGGGTCGAACAACTTGTAACCTCTAGTCGAATGATATCCTATCAAGATCATCTGATTCGACTTATCATCAAGCTTCCTTCTTAACTGATCTGGCACATGTCTATGTGCTATAGATCCAAACACTTTCAAGTGACTGAGGCTTGGCTTGACACCAGACCAGCATTCTTCTGGTGTGACTCCTTCAAGCTTCTTCGTCGGACATCTGTTTAAAATATACGTTGCTGTTGAAATTGCTTCTCCCCATAATTCTTTGGGTAGATGTTTTCCATTCAACATACTTCTCACCATATTCATGATGGTTCTGTTCTTTCGTTCTGCAACTCCATTTTGCTGTGGTGTATAGGGTGGCACCACCTCATGCACAATCCCTTCTTTTTCACATAATGTATCGAACTCTTTCGACACATACTCTCCACCACCATCTGTCCTCAGAATCTTTAGCTTTCGACCACTCTGTCTTTCGACCATGGATTTGAATCTGGAAAATACCTCAATCACATCACTTTTCTTCTTGATGAGGTAAGTCCATAACTTTTGACCGAAATCATCTATAAACGTGACAAAATATCTGTTGCCACCAATCGAATCCACCTGGATTGGACCACATACATCAGAGTATATGACTTCAAGAATTGCCTTCGACTTCCTTCCTGCATCCTTACTGAAGCTATTCTTGTGTTGTTTCGAATGAACACACTCTTCACAGACTTCACTTGGAATGTCAATTTATGGTAATCCTGAAACCATATTTCTTCTCTTCAGTTCTCTGATGTCATTGAAGTTGAGATGGCCTAGTCGAAAATGCCATAACCACTCATCTTTGCTGGTTGTCGTTGCCTGACACTTTTGCTCCATTACATTGAGTTCAATCTTAAAGGTCCTATTCTGAGACATTGGAGCCTTCAAGATCAACCTACCACCTGCGTCGAGAACTCTCATCATCTTGTCTTCGACAACTACCTTGTAGTTCTTTTCGACTAGTTGCCCTATACTGAGCAAATTACTCTTCATACCTAGAATGTACAACACATTGGATATTGTTGACCTTTTGCCATCTTTCCTCATATTCATAACATCACCAACACCTTCAGCTGCTAGAGTGTTGTCATTTGCAAACTTCACCGTGTTCTTCGACGAGGGCTTCATGTTGACAAACCAATCTTTCCTCCCAGTCATGTGTGATGAGCATCCTGAGTCCAAGTACCACTGATCTTGGAATCTTTCTTCATCTTTTGTTGTGACCATCAACAACGTCTCTTCTTCTTCATGTTTCGCCAGATTTGCATCAGTTTCTTGATTTTTCTTCTTTTCTGGACAATTACTAACATAATGGCCATACTTCTGACAATTGAAACATTGAATGTGACTTTTGTCAGATTTTCGATCACCACCTTTTCTTCTACCTGCAGCACCATCTCTTTGGTTGCCTTGGTTCCAAGGTTTCTTCTGATTCGACTGGTTTCCTCCTTTGTTGCCATTCCAGCTTCCTTTACCTTTCCTTTCCTTTTCTGACTGCACCTGCAAAGCCATATCACTCTTCGACTTTCCTGCAGCTCTCTCAGCCATCCTTTGTTCATGAGACTCAAGCATCCCTTGAAGCTCTTCTTTCGTCAATACTGACAAATCTTTCGACTCTTCTATGGCAACTACCACGTGGTTGAATTTTGGAGCCAATGACCTCAAGATCTTTGAAACAACTGATCTTGATGTCAACACCTCTCCACATACTTTGATTTGATTCACCAGCTTTGTAACTCTGGTGAAGAAATCTGTAATACTTTCGTTGTCTTCCATCTGAAGCAACTCATAGGTTCTCTTGTGAGTTTGTAACCTCACCTCTTTCACCTTTTCTGCGCCTCCAAACGAATTTTCAAGAATCTCCCATGCTTCCTTTGCTGATTCTGCATCGCTAACTTTTTCAAAGTTATCTGGATCAACACATTGATGGATTATAAATAGCGCTTTATAATCTTTCTTCTTCAATTCTTTGTGTGCAGCCTTTTCTTGATCCGTCGCGTTCTCCTCAAGCGGTGTTACTCCTTCCATCACAAGATCCCAAAGATCTTGATAACAGAAAACCCCCTTGATCTGCTTGCACCAATTCTCATAATTATCTTTCTTGAGAATTGGTAGGGTCGCCGGAAAGTGCCTATTTGAATGATTCATAGCCATCACGATTTTCCTCCTTGAATCGCAACCAGAGCTCAAGATACCAGATGTTGGAAATTCACCACACCCTATGGGAATTCCACTTCAATCTTGATCTCAAGATTGATAACCAACCCACAAACAATATGTAATGACAATGCACAATATTCAGAACGAACAACAACACAGAAAGAAAAACGAGAGAAGAGAGAAGAGAGAAATATTTGGAGAAGAGAATGTGTTACCCACGAATTGTGGGATTTCAAAGTATATTGATCACTTGCGAACTGCAGCTGTGATTACAACTACTAGCACTGTGATAATCTTCACTGCTTGTTGTGTTGTTACAATACAAGGGATACTCCCTATTTATAGATATAGATTTGCAAAGACCCAAAATTAAAAGCCCAAAATATCAAATCTAATCTAAATCATATCTGAATCCAATCAAATCAAATCTAAGACGAATCTGTCGAAACACTTTCAACAATTCGACACTAAACTATTCGACATTATGAATGATTTTCGACACTATGAATTACATTTAACACCCACAACATATCAATTTCCAATCAACATAATTGAACTTTATACGCATGTATAAAGTTAGATGAATTTTAAATAAGGAGTGAAATTTAAAGAAATATTAAAAATATTTTTGTATTTTTCATATATTTTTTAAAAGTTAAATATGATTTTTGTTCCTATAAAATACCAACTTCTTAATTTTAGTTTCTAAATAATTTTGATTCAAATTTTTTATGAATTTTTACAACAAGTGAATGCTTTTAGATTGTGTATTTTATCCATATAAAAGTAAAATTAGAAAAAAAAAATGAAATAATATACTTTTCTTAAGTTTTTAAAAAGTTAATAATTTATAAGTATTAAAAAATTGTTTACATTAATACAGTATAAGAAATACAAAAAAAGTATATATTAATATCATGCATTAATTTTTATATCAACAATTTACACTCATCTAATTCAATTAGCACATATTAATTAGATTAACCACCACTTAAATAATTTTTTATAAGAATCTATAATATAAGAAAATTTGTTGTTCTAGAAAAGACTTCTTTGCCCCTTTCTACTATTTTGCCACATCCTCAATTTTAGGGTAAATTGAGTCCAAAAAATACTTTATTGAACTATTGATGTCACATAATTTGAATCCAACTACGTAGTTTGTTTTTTATGCCTAAAGTTGCTAGGATTGAATGAGATGATGATGTCATTTGGTAATAATGTGATCAGAAATTTACTCCTTCTTTCTCTTTCAAAGTGGTTTTCCTCCATCTCTCTTCTTTCTTTCAATCATTCTCTCTCTCTGTCGCTATGCTTTCTATCTTTCTCTCTTCTTCTTTTGAGTGTCTCTCACTGACTTCTCTCTTTATCTCTGTTCTTCCTTCTTCCTCGTCTTCTTACTTCGTCGCCATATTCTTTCCGCTTATTCTTCGTTCTTCGTCGTCGTCTTCGTTTCTCTGCGATTTTGGAAAGCACCTTTATAAAATCTTGAAGGTTTTCTAAATCCAGATTGGTTTGGTTAGAAATTTTCGAATTTCTTTGTAAGTATGGATCTGTTATCACATTAACTTGATTTGAGTGTGACGAGTTTGTTGTTCTATTTTTTTTGTAGATCCAGATGTGTTGCAGGTATATAGAAGAGGGTTTATCAAACTTTGTTGTTCGATTTTATACTGGTAGATCAGTCCATATGATTTTTGAATATTTCCATTTTTATGTTTTGTAGGTTGGAGTAATTTTGTATGACATTTTTTGGGTTGCTTCACACCATTGATGGTTAGGGTTTGAAAATCATTTGATGCTCCAATAAAGGTTAAGATGTCAATTTATTAAAATGATATTTGTTTCTTTCATATTGATATGAAGTTTAAAATTATATGTTATTACTATTTGTTCATATTATTGATTGTTACAATCATTTTGCAGGTTTTTTCCCCACATCTGATTCTGCAAGGCCATTATTGATTCTTGGACTTGGTGATAGTGTTATCCCTGGTAAGCTGAATCTTTTAAAAACTTTTCAGATATCGATTACAAACCATCTGTGATTGATAATATCACATACATCAATTTCTTGATCATCTAATGATGTTACCCTACCTTTATATTACATAAAGATATGGAAAATGGGATATTTGACAACTCTTCATTGCTGGCTTTGCGTGTTCATAGTTGTTTGGAACACTTGTGGGGTCATTTATCTCCATGTAAGTGTTATAACTCTTTCTATTTTGAGTTGAATTGAGATGTTTATTCGATTGACTTTGTTTTCATATTGTGAATGGTTTTCATTATGTGAATGGTGCCATCAACAAGAGGTCAATGTTATTCCATCAGACCAAAGAGTGGTTTGTTAGTCAACCACACTGTCTGCAGAGTTATGTGATAAACAAGGTGTATCCTGTCATAATGGGCTCCAGGGAAGGGCAAGAATTATTTTGGATCTTTTGTAGACAACCTTACCTTGTGTTATAATTGATGTTATAATGTGTTATTGACCATTACAGCATGTTTGGTAGTTTCATGATTTATAGAATCAATATTCTATAATCAATAATCAAATATCCTGGACCTATTGATTTATCCATTTGATTCATTGGTATTGTAGGAAGCACATGTATATGCAGCGGAGAATGGTTTATTTGTCATGGAGACCTCTGCCAAATCTGCCGCCAATGTTAATGAAGTGTTTTATGAATTTGGTGATCACTGGTTTTCTGTTATTTTCATGTTCTGTTTCAATGAGGTAATCGAGGTATTTTTTATTTTAACCAACAATTATTGCATATGCATTTTTTTAATTTGAGTTTAATTTTTTAGATATGTAGTCTGGCCGCTGTCCACAACCTAATAATCTCTCTCCGATGTCATCTGCTGCCTCCAATTATCCATTTTCAATGTTATCTTCCTGAATTATTATTTATTATAGCACTAATAATACTTTTTGATTTTATATTAAATGGAGGTTGTAGGTTGTAGGTTGACGAGACGATTTCTCACCTTTTTTTATCGTCTGGTAGATGTATGTAGTTCCATATGTAAATGGATTGGCGCATCTACAATTTTGCATAATGGTGGATGGCAGCACATGGAACAATTGAAAGCATGCTAGGCAAAGAAAGACCGATATCATTAAAGGTATAAGTGATTTGGTTCAACTGTGTTTGGAGCATTTGGAAGTCAAGGATCGATAAAGTCTTTCGAGGATATTCACATCAAAGGGTATGTGCTATTGAAAATCTTGATCATGAAGGATTTTACCTTCTGGGTGAAGAAGAATTCTCTTTTCATGTGTCTGTTTATGAACATGCCTGTAAGGTAATATATAATAATGGTAAATATGATTTTCTTGGTGCTTAACTTATGAACATGCAACCATTATGACAAGAAATTCTGTGTTAGTTTCTACAATACCATACTCGAGTTACAATTTTTCAATCCTACATGTGTCTGTTTATGTGTCAATATCATACAATATTGCATTCATGTGTTAGTTTTAATCATTTTATGCTACGATACTCGAGTTACGATTTTTCAATCCTTTACCAGTTTTGCGGAGACTCTCGATTTTAAAACAATGATGTGTATAACATTGATTCCCTAATGATTTGTATTACTGGTAAATCTAATTTTTTACATCCATTAATATATTTGTATCCATCTTCTTCTCTTAATGGTGCCAAGTATTGACCTCACACCTGTCATTGTTGTTAGTTCTTGTAGTTGGCTGGAATTTTGGTAAAACAATGTTGTGTCAATGTTGATGTCATATGTCTGATGTCATAACATTGGTTCCTAACATTAGCTATTGCAAGGTTGAAGTTTTAGTTGTTGCAGGGTTGAAGTTTTAGTTGCTGATGTTATATGTGTGATGTCTTGACATCACTATACCAGAACAACAGAACATTAGAAAACCATCTTTGTGTTTTTGTATCGCAGGATGTTGGGTGAGATGTCCTGACATGGTTAATCAGACATCAGTACAAATATGGAGTATTACTGTCATGACAGTATGTCATAACATCTTGGTTCTGGCACAGCAGTTGCTGCTGTCATGTGATGTCAAAGGAGATGTCATGACATCAGTTATCAGAACATCAGAACATCAGGCTGTGATGTTTTAGGGTTGCGCGTGAAAGTTTGTTTTGAGAAGATCTGTTAGAGAGATTGTGTGCGAATATCTTGGAGAAGATATTTTCAGTTGCAATCAGATTTGGAGCAGATCCTGTTGCTATGTTTAAGGACTGTTTGATTTAAAAAGATTTGAAGATAAAATCTGTTTTAAATTCAAATCAAATCAGATATTTTTAGGGAGAAGATCTTGCAGCTGAATTAAAGGTGAAGATTTAAAAGATACATAATATCCTGGAAATATTATGTGGAGCTGATTTAAAGGTGTGGAAGATTAAAGATAAAATCTAGTAAAGATTGAAGATTTAATTGAAGATTTAACTGAAGATTTGATTGAAGATCTATTTAGTAGCAGAATCTTTTGCTGATTTGTTGAGATTTGAAGGCCCAAATCCAGTTGGGAAATAGGTTATAAATAGAAGCATTGTAACCTAGTTTTGGAGCCAGCCATCATGTAGATTATAAGGGCTGTGTTGGTTGATGAACCACCCGGTTTGTGGGATGGTCATCGTGTTTATCTCGAAGCCTGTAGGTAAGAGATGTATTGGTCTTAGAGGAAGCTGTTAAGCAACTCTAAGTAGTGTTCTTAGTCATGTGTGTCATGTCTAGGTATTGTCATGGAAGTGTGTCTTCTAAGTTTGTGTGATCGAAGAGGTTTTGGTAATCAAGTTGTTGATGCAGTGGCGGAGATGTTGACTGCTAGACATCATTGCGATGATTGGAAATGACATGGAGTCTCTTATCTAGGGTGGACTTAGGTAGAAGGGTCATTGGGCAGTGATTAAATTAGGTAGATTGTCAACTGGTTTGTTGAGTCTGTAATTTGATGCTACTAATAGTGGACTTCCTTCCTGGCTTGGTATGCCCCCAGATGTAGGTTGTTGGACCGAACTGGGTGAACAAACCTTGTGTTGATTTATTGTTACTATTATTGCTTTGTTCATAAAGCGGATTGCGATGTTGTGACATTGCACTTGACATCACACATTTGTACCAGAATTTCAATTGGTATCAGAGCAGGCATCCTGTCTGTTTCTGGATGAAATCTAGGGAAGATACTTTCTGGTTCATGAGCAAGGAAGATAGTTTGCTGAGTTGTGGACTTGGTCAGTTCATATAGTTGTTTGTATGATCCCTTGAAGTGAAGATTTGACTATTCATGAGTACTGCTGTTGTGAGTGTGTTGACACTTAGTTTGGTTGGTGATGGTGTGCAAGGATTATTGAGTAGTGCCTCAAGGTTGTTGAGGAGTTGTCGTGTGTTCCGCTGCATGGTATCTGATGCTACCCTGGTTGGTTCTTATGTTGAGACTTTTGGAAGGTAGTTTCTTGAAAAGACTTTAGAGTTGGTCTCCTCAGCAATAGAAGATTATATTTCAAATCAGGCATTGTAGACCAATCTGTTGATTCCTTCTTGATGATGAAAGAAGAGGGTGGAGCCAAAGCAAAAGAGTATCACTGTCAAATCTTTCATGCGGGAGTGAAGATCTTGATAAGTTAAGCTTAGTTGTGGTAACCTAATTAAGAGGATGTTTTCTAGTTATGTTATCACATGTAGTTCTGGTATATCTGAAGATACATGAACTGGAGGAAGTTTCATCAAGGAAGATGCTGAGCCTGAATTGTTCTCGTGTGTTCCCTGCAAGAAATATGTATACGGTTGTAGTCTCCAAAGCCATAGAAGTGTTTAATGTCAGAACTGATGTTAAAACATCATGTCAGCCAAAGAAAGTTGGTTGTGCTCAGGGTGAAGTATCAGGTCAAGCCAGTTAGTGATCAGTGGTGTGGATTAACAAAAGAGGGATCAGCTAGTGCCTTAAGTGTGCAGGAAAAGGATGTCAGATCAGATCATATGTTGTACCTTGTGATAAATAGCTTGACAAGTAGTTGAGTATTTGTCTACTTTTGTTAATGTTGTGCCTTCAACTAATGATAATATACATTGACGGGAGGCTATGTATATGTCTGAGGTAAAAGTGCAGATCTGCAGAAGTATTGAGAATTTATTTTTCTCTTTGTGGTGTGTTGGAGAACTTTCAAGGGTTAAGCTCTTTGGGGTTGAATCAACTGGCGGGGTTGATTGGTGACTATGTTCTTGGAGTATCATCCAAATTGTCTGAGATGAGTTTTGAGTAGAAGAGGCAGATTGATTGTGGAATGTTGATGACATTCAACATCTCAAAGTCAGACTAGTTGCTGTTTGAAGGATAAAAGATATGAAAGCATCATAATCTTGATGGTTACAGCTTGGATCAGTAGTTTGGAGCATGGTGTGTGCTCTGGTTGTGAAGGTCAAGGATAAGTGGCAATTATCTCTGGCTTCTACTGACGGCTCTACTAAGGGAAGTGACTTTCGTTAGTATTGCTATGGGGTAGTCTTGAACTACTTATTTTCTGAAGATTCAGATGTGGTAGGTTTGAAGTCTTTGGAGTTTCTGAGCAGGATGGAGGATGTCTACTCAAACTTGATTATTGAATCAAGTCTATGAGAGCATGGAAATTTGTTTCTGCAAAGGGAGGAGGTTCTTCTGAGTGGCAGAAGGAGGAGCTGAATTCATCAGTTGGATGTCATAATGTTCTGACATCTAGCTTAACATCAGAAGTCTCAGCTGGTGATGTGGAACATCAGCTTAAGATAGAGGTGATCTACAGTAATGAACAATAGGATGCTTAAAAAAGATCGTTCTCATGGCAGTTTGCGGGAGCTGCAGGAAGGAGAAGATGTTGCATGACCATGGCTTAGGGAGTCTAAGTGTGTTTGCTTTTGAGCAAGTGGAACATGTGACTTGAAGATCAAGTTTCCTTGGTGGATCAGGATATCTTTGTGAGAGTTCTTACAAACGTGAAAAAGGTCAAAATGTGGGATTTTGATGTTTTCATATAAGGATTCATGCTTGAGGTGATCAAACTGTGGCATTTGGTTGATCTCAGAAGTGGATTCGAAGAATCAAGATAATCAGAGTGTGGCAGCTGGGTATTATTGAGGATTGACTTGGAACAAGTTACTCTTGGGCAGAAGGGTGAGGAGTTGAAGACTTAAGGAGATTATTCTTCTTGAAGGTGGGTGAGAATTTAATTCTCTAGCTCTTTGGATTACTGTGCAATAGTAAGTCCAGTTGGTGGAGCATCTCAAGAATCATGGTGATGATGTCTTGGTGTGTGGCAAATGTTCTAACTTGTGTTGGGACATTATCTGGTTGAATATCCTTGGTGAAAGATGATTTTGTTCTGGTTCTGAAGCTTGGTGCATACATTATGCCTAAGGAGCGTCTACATAGTCATACGGGAGAATGATGAAGTAGAAGGTCTGCCTTGGATAGAGAATGTAGAGAAGTCTGAAGAGGAAGAGTTTGATAGGGAAGGACTACCTTTGGAGAGTTTGGGGATCTATGTGAATTTGATCTTTATCTAACAGTTTGTTTGTAGGAGGATGGTGATCCTTATGTTCCTCACGAATAGCCTAATTGTAACTTCTTGTGTGAGTTCAGTGGAAGGAATTGTGTGTATGCTTCATAACTTGTGGATGATTGAAGCATTCCTGACTGGATGGATGAAGACTGTGTCTGGATTTTCCAAATGTTATGATCAAGGAGTTCAGTGTGATCATTCCTGTGGATATTACAGAGAGAAGTTGATCAGCTTGGCAAGGTGTGAGTTTTGGAGCATGAGAAGATAACAAACCAAGAGGGAATCATGTGAGTTTTGGTATTTGGATTGTTTGAGGATTAAGCATTAAGTGAATGCGTTCAGCAGGTGTGTTGAACAGAGGGTGCGCTCTTGAAGACATGAAGATGAGTCTTATGTTTTCCATTCATTTAAGGCGTTCTTCTTGCAAAGGCGCACAAGTTATCCACGTCAGGGGGAGAAGTAAGTAGTAGTAGTGTTCCTTGGTTGTTTCCTTGAGGGGGAGATGGTTGTGTTATCCAAAGGTTGTATGGATATTGCTCTAGAGTGCTATTAATTTGTCAAATGTGGCTAAAAGGGGAGAGAAGTAGGATTGTTTTGTTCTGAGTATGCTGGTTGGATGATTCAGAGTCTGCCATTGGAACTTTGTGTGCTAGGTTGGCCAATTGTGGCTAAAAAGGGGGAGAGTTACCTAGCTGTTTGCTGCGGTTCTTGTTTTGAGGGGGAGTTTATAGTTGTGCAGCTGTTGGATGTTGTTGCTGCTAGTTGTGTGCTAATGTTAGTTTGTATGGTGTTGGTATCTCTGGTGTAGACTGAGATTGTTTTAGCCGAAATTAGCCAAACGGGGAGATTGTTAGTTCTTGTAGTTGGCTGGAATTTTGGTAAAACAATGTTGTGTCAATGTTGATGTCATATGTCTGATGTCATAACATTGGTTCCTAACATTACCTGTTGTAGGGTTGAAGTTTTAGTTGTTCCAGGGTTGAAGTTTTAGTTGCTGATGTTATATGTGTGATGTCTTGACATCACTATACCAGAACAACAGAACATTAGAAAACCATCTGTTGTGTTTTTGTATCGCAGGATGTTGGGTGAGATGTCCTGACATGGTTAATCAGACATCAGTACAAATATGGAGTATTACTGTCATGACAGTATGTCATAACATCTTGGTTCTGGCACAGCAGTTGCTGCTGTCATGTGATGTCAAAGGAGATGTCATGACATCAGTTATCAGAACATCAAAACATCAGGCTGTGATGTTTTAGGGCTGCGCGTGAAAGTTTGTTTTGAGAAGATCTGTTAGAGAGATTGTGTGCGAATATCTTGGAGAAGATATTTTCAGTTGCAATCAGATTTGGAGCAGATCATGTTGCTATGTTTAAGGGCTGTTTGATTTAAAAAGTTTTGAAGATAAAATTTGTTTTAAATTCAAATCAAATCAGATATTTTTAGGGAGAAGATCTTGCAGCTGAATTAAAGGTGAAGATTTAAAAGATACATAATATCCTGGAAATATTATGTGGAGCTGATTTAAAGGTGTGGAAGATTAAAGATAAAATCTAGTAAAGATTGAAGATTTAATTGAAGATTTAATTGAAGATCTATTTAGTAGCAGAATCTTTTGCTGATTTGTTGAGATTTGAAGGCCCAAATCCAGTTGGGAAATAGGTTATAAATAGAAGCATTGTAACCTAGTTTTGGAGCCAGCCATCATGTAGATTATAAGGGTTGTGTTGGTTGATGAACCACCCAGTTTGTGGGATGGTCATCGTGTTTATCTCGAAGCCTGTAGGTAAGAGATGTATTGGTCTTAGAGGAAGCTATTAAGCAACTCTAAGTAGTGTTCTTAGTCATGTGTGTCATGTCTAGGTATTGTCATGGAAGTGTGTCTTCTAAGTTTGTGTGATCGAAGAGGTTTTGGTAATCAAGCTGTTGATGCAGTGGCGGAGATGTTGACTGCTAGACATCATTGCGATGATTGGAAGTGAGATGTAGTCTCTTATCTAGGGTGGACTTAGGTAGAAGGGTCATTGGGCAGTGATTAAATTAGGTAGATTGTCAACTGGTTTGTTGAGTCTGTAATTTGATGCTACTAATAGTGGACTTCCTTCCTGGCTTGGTATGCCCCCAGATGTAGGTTGTTGGACCGAACTGGGTGAACAATCCTTATGTTGATTTATTGTTACTATTATTGCTTTGTTCATAAAGTAGATTACGATGTTGTGACATTGCACTTGACATCACACATCTGTACCAGAATTTCAATTGGTATCAGAGCAGGCATCCTGTATGTTTCTGGATGAGATCTAGGGAAGATACTTTCTGGTTCATGAGCAAGGAAGATAGTTTGCTGAGTTGTGGACTTGGTCAGTTCATATAGTTGTTTGTATGATCCCTTGAAGTGAAGATTTGACTATTTATGAGTACTACTGTTGTGAGTGTGTTGACACTTAGTTTGGTTGGTGATGGTGTGCAAGGATTATTGAGTAGTGCCTCAAGGTTGTTGAGGAGTTGTCGTGTGTTCCGCTGCATGGTATCTGATGCTACCCTGGTTGGTTCTTGTGTTGAGACTTTTGGAAGGTAGTTTCTTGAAAAGACTTTAGAGTTGGTCTCCTCAGCAATAGAAGATTATATTTCAAATCAGGCATTGTAGACCAATCTGTTGATTCCTTCTTGATGATGAAAGAAGAGGGTGGAGCCAAAGCAAAAGAGTATCACTGTCAAATCTTTCATGCGGGAGTGAAGATCTTGATAAGTTAAGCTTAGTTGTGGTGACCTAATTAAGAGGATGTTTTCTGGTTATGTTATCACATGTAGTTCTGGTATATCTAAAGATACATGAACTGGAGGAAGTTTCATCAAGGAAGATGCTGAGCCTGAATTGTTCTCGTGTGTTCCCTGCAAGAAATATGTATATGGTTGTAGTCTCCAAAGCCATAGAAGTGTTTAATGTCAGAACTGATGTTAAAACATCATGTCAGCCAAAGAAAGTTGGTTGTGCTCAGGGTGAAGTATCAGGTCAAGCCAGTTAGTGATCAGTGGTGTGGATTAACAAAAGAGGGATCAGCTAGTGCCTTAAGTGTGCATGAAAAGGATGTCAGATCAGATCATATGTTGTACCTTGTGATAAATAGCTTGACAAGTAGTTGAGTATTTGTCTACTTTTGTTAATGTTGTGCCTTCAACTAATGATAATATACATTGACGGGAGGCTATGTATATGTCTGAGGTAAAAGTGCAGATCTGCAGAAGTATTGAGAATTTATTTTTCTCTTTGTGGTGTGTTGGAGAACTTTCAAGGGTTAAGCTCTTTGGGGTTGAATCAACTGGTGGGTTGATTAGTGACTATGTTCTTGGAGTATCATCCAAATTGTCTGAGATGAGTTTTGAGTAGAAGAGGCAGATTGATTGTGGAATGTTGATGACATTCAACATCTCAAAGTCAGACTAGTTGCTGTTTGAAGGATAAAAGATATGAAGGCATCATAATCTTGATGGTTACAGCTTGGATCAGTAGTTTGGAGCATGGTGTGTGTGTGTAATACCCTAAATTTTGACCACTAAAGTTTCCCATCATTGTGCAAATCATCAGCACAATATGGGTGAATCATCATGCCTCATCAATCTCCTCAAGGAATTGTTGAGCATTGACTGCAATCAGGATTAGGGTTTCAAGCCCTCTTAGAGCTTTAGACAAAGGATCAATCAAGGAATGACTTGATCTTCAACTTGTCTAACCTCTCAAGCATCTACAATGGATCAAAAGGACTCCCACTTCAAGGATTAAGCACAATGTTGCTCCCTTCTAGGTGGATCAAGCCTCCAGATCGCCAGTGTCACCAAATTAGGGTTTTGATCACCCAGGGCCTCCAGATGAAAAATTTCATCTGGGCACAAGCCAATGATCCAAAACATAACCTAATATACTCCATGGAACCTCATGGACCCAAACATCAAGTCAATTTTGATTCAGGGGATGCATACATCAAAAATCAGGAATTAGGGTTTCTTGACCTAAGTCACCCCTAAGTTGACTTTTGGGACAAATCATGAACCAAGACCTCAAGACATGATTTGAGGGGCTCCAATATACCATATTAATCCATTTGGAACAATGGATTGATCCAAGAAGTGTGAGTAACAAGTCTCAACTTCATCTGCACCACAATTAGGGTTTTCCGAGAAAAGTCAACTGTAACTTTGACTTTTGACCTGGACATGCTCCCAAACCCTAATACATGGATAAATATACCCTATGACACCCATGGAACATGCCCATCAAGTTTGATTTAGGTCAAGGACATGATTTCCTGAAGAATTGCACAGTTTGGAATTCATCTGACAAAAAGTCAACTGTGCACAAAAAGTCAACTTTGACTTTTTGAGATTTTTCACCAAAATGGTTTTTTAACCCTAAAATGATGTTAATGTATGATTTGAATCATCATTCATCAAGAAAGATCAAGAAAAGTGAGATAACTTGTAAAAGGGGTAACCATAAAAACTTAGAAATTTTTCTAAGTTAAAAATAAAGTGGCTAGGGTACCAACTTTGGAGGACCATAACTCCTAAACCACAAGGCCAAATTTTTCCATACAAAGCTTGATTTGTAGCCCTCATTATCATCTACAAAAGCTTCAACTACAAGTCATTCCAATTCATTAAGGATTTTGAGTTATGGAGTGATCAAAGTGGCTGAAAAGTGAAAATGTCACTTTTTCCAACACTTAGTGAAATTTTCACTAAGTCAGAATTTGCCTTCACTTTTTGCCAAATGTAGGGGGATTTTTCACTTAGAATCAAAAGAGATCAAAACAAAACTTGTTTAAACAGTTGTTATATCATGTAAGAGCTTTCCAAAATGGCCAAGAACATTGCCAAATTCAACCTACATCATGAGATACAACATTGTCAAGTTGCCTTGCTGAAATCTGTCAAGGCAAGGCAGAATTTGCATTTTGGCTCGATTTGCCAAAATCAGCCAATTTCAAATGCTCCTATCCACTTGGACACCTCTGAGGATTGAATCCAAAGGGGACAATCACTGAGCCAAGCCTCCAAGGTCCAAGGAACAAGGAATATCATGTTGAACCTAGAGTTGCCAAAATAGGGACAAGACTCCAAATTTGGAATGAGGCATTCAATGGAACCATCAAGGTGGCATGGACTGAGCCATTCTCATCTAAAATCAGTCAAGACTTATCCAAGACCAAGGGAACCACAACTCTGTGCCCTAACCTCTAGTCAATGGCTAGAGGAGACTTGCATTTTCATTGGCCAACATTGAGGGAACACCTGCTGCAGTTGCCATTCACTGTGGATCCCAAAACAAACTTGCTCTACTATAAATAGAGCTTACTTTTGTTCAGTTTGAGTACACCAAAGCCATCAAACAGATGCTTTCCTCAAAATCTCTTCTTTCACTCCAATTTTGCCTTCAAAAGCAAGTAATTTTGAGTTTTTGAGCTAGAGAGCAATTCCACTCAAACCAATCACACACACACCTCATATATATCATATGTAAGCTGTGCAAATCATCAAAAGTGACCTGTAATCACAACCTCACAAATTCACCTCTCAAAACCTCAAAATAGCACTTTTTTTCATTTTTCAAGCCATGTCTTGATTCAGTCACTTTCCAAACCAAATAAAACCTCAAACACACTCCAAATATCATCCTTGAACTGTCCCAAATGGTTCCCAACATCTGGAACACCATTTGAGAGAGTTACTATTTTGGTAACTTTTAACCCCTTTTGCAAGAAAGGGACAGTTTGTGTTTTTGCAGGTACCAGCTGATTCCAATCATCCTCAAAGCATCCAAGGGATCATTTGAGGTTGTTCAAAGCATAAAATCATATCTGGAGCAAGGGAGTTGACAGATTGCAAAGAAAACTCCAAAAGCTCAAAGGAGGGTAAGCATCTCAACTTGCAGTCACCAAAACATGTGTGCATTTGAAGTCCATTGAGTATGCATCTCTCATACATGTCATATGTGTTGTGTTTGTGCCAATTGATCATGTAATTCATGCCTGTATTGAGTTTTAGCATAGAACATGCAATTATAGGTCCTTTTTGAAACCACTATCGGGTTTTGAGGAGGGAGTGTGATATGAAAAAAACACCACCACCATTGGATTCCTTGTGAAATTCTGGCCTAGATACATATAAATTTTGTCTCAAACCATTAAGAATTGAGAAAGTTATGACCTTCACGTTTTTGAGCCAAAACTTGCCTTGGGCAAGCCAAAACCAAGCTATGCCTTGTATATTTGTTGGTTCAGTTTAAACAATGGATGTATCACCACCCCAGTGGTAAGGAACGCGCCTTGTATGCTTGAGGTCGTGGGTTCAAACCCCACCCATGCCATTTTGTGATTTTTCACATTTTTGCTATTTTTCCAATTATTTTCATGTTTTGTTAATTATTTGGAATATTAATAACTCACTCAATTTTAATTATTTTTTATTGGTTCTTTTTGCAAAAAATCACAAAAATATTGTAATATTTATTTCCACAAAAAAATTAGATTTATATTATTTATTTAATATATTTAGTAATTTTGTGAATAAATGCCTTTTATTTGTTTTTAAACCATTTAAAAATAAATATCCATATTGAAAAATCAAGACCAAATGAGTTTTAATATCTCTTGTGATTTATACCTCATTTTTCAAACCTAAAACCAAAATCACAAGTTGTTTATTCAAACTTATGTGGGATTTTGTATCATTTTAATTAATTTTTCATTAAATAATTATGTTAAAATGATGAAATTAGGGTTTTGTTGATTTTCCCTTTCAACAGACTTTGTCAAACACTTTTGGGCCTCTTGAGAGAGTGTAAGACCCATCCCCCCTTGTACAAAACTTTTTGGGCCTCACCTATTGTATAAGTCCCTCTGTACAAGTAAACGGCACAATCGTCGTCCGTTTAAAAATAAACCATCTGGGCCTCTCCTTGAGCTATAAGACCCATTCAAAACTCTTTGGGCCTCTATTAGAGTGTAAGACCCAATCCCCCTTTTAACCAAACCTTTTGGGCCTCACTTATTATATAAGTCCCTCTGCGTTAAAAGAAAACCTCGGCGCGATCGCCATTTTAAACGAAAAAACCAACTGCGTCTACCATCGTGTTATAAGCCCCATTCTTTTTCTTTAAAACTTTTTGGGCCTCTTGAGAGAGTGTAAGACCCATCCCTTTGTTTAGAAAACCTTTTTGGGCCACAGTCACTTGTATAAGTCCCTCTGTACAAATTCAACAGTGCAATCACTGGTAAAACACTGGGCCTCTCCTTGAGCTGTAAGCCCCAAATCTTTCTTTTTCGAAGCACTTTCTCCTTTGATTTTGAATATACTGTTGTTTTCAATCTTTCTTTGTTGAAGAACTAACCAAACAGCATGGAAGCTCTACAACCGAGTAAGTGGTTATCGCTTTCATTTACTGCTTTCATATATATATATATAACTTTATTGTGGGGTTGTTCCGCTGTAAGTCTTCTTTCATAAACTCATATCAACTGTGTAATAATAGTATAGATATTCAGAGTTTCCTCGGCAACTACGTCTAGAACTAGGTGACGCCATCTCATTTATTCGTAGAAATAGACACCTAGATCCCCAATAGGAGCACCAGATACAGTCTTCTCTTCGGCTGTCCTCATTAGGAATCGTCAAGAAACTCTACTCCTAAAGATGAATGTATTCTCCGTGAATGGCATCTTTGAGTTTCTTCCAAATTCTCGAACTTTCCTGACTTTGATCTATTCTCGGTGAATAGCATTGCCTTGAATTTCTCAGGGTTTGGGGACCCACGGGCTTCTTAAAAGCATCGGCCTCCTCTTGGGCATCGTACAAGGACCCACGGGCTTCCTAACCCCGCCTCCTCTTGGGCTTAGTACAAGGACCCGTCGGCTTCTTAGAAGTATTGATAGCCTCCTCTTAGGCTTCGTATAATGATCTCTTCCTCCGGGAATGGTAGCCTCCTCTTGGGCTTAATACAAGGACCGCTCGGCTTTTTAAGAGTTTCCAGCCTCCTCTTGGGCTTCGTACAAATTGTCCCGACGACCCCCTACAGGTATAGGAACAGAACTTAGTAATCTTCATAGAACAGTCCTTTCCAGAGTCTACTACTGTTTCTCAAAACATAGTACAAAAAATAAAACTCTAGACTCGGACAGTCTATTTTCCTTGAGTCTCAGAGACATTCTCAAGCACCCCTTCGAGAATAGGAAGAAAACCCACAGACTCGGATAGTCTCGATACCCTTCGGATTTCCCCGTTTCCTTAAAGAACAGGAAACAATACCGATCCTCAGATCAAACCCTTGAGTACAGTGTTGCTCGTATAAGAACTGATTTTCTCTTTAGAAATCAGTATACTGGACCTGTCACTTAACTAAAACAGTCACCAGCATAATAGCCTCCTCTTGGGCTTTGTACAAATGATTCTCCCTAGCGGAACAAACCTTTCAGCCTCCATCTCGGGCTTCGTACGAGACACATACAAAGGACTCCCTCGTTGAGTCAATAACCCTTTTTCGCCTCCATCTCGGGCTTCGTACGAGATACAAAAACACTCTCTTGTTGAGTATAAAAGATTCTCTTGTTGAGTCAACCCCTTTTAGCCTCTCTCTCGGGCTTTGTACGAGACACAAATTAGCCTCCTCTTAGGCTTTATATAAGAAAACCACTGGTTGATCCAATCAACCTTTTAGCATCAAAGTTGTGCCTCGTTCACAGTACAAAAACATCAACAACTCCTTCCTTTTCATCTAATCGTTGTAAGCGGCAAGCCTCTGGATCATCTACATTCATGCCACTGTCCTTCTTTTAGCATGAGGAATTCCTAAGGAAAGATGGCGTTGCTCTCTACACAGAGTTAAAGTCTTCTCCTTCAGGTTAAAACCCCTTTCTTCGGAAATTATGGCATTGCTCGGATCCGCGTATCCCAGTTAAAGTAATTCTCCTTCTCCCCTCTTTAGAGACGACAAATTCTCTCTAAGGTCGAGACCTTTCAGCTTCATATCTTGGGCTTTGAACAAGATACAAATCACCTTTCGCTTCACGTCTTGGGCTTTGAACAAGACACCAAAAACCATTTCCTCCCATTCTACGAACGCTCTGATTTCCCTGTTTCGGTAAACGGGAATACGTAGGCATAAGATCGAAAGAAAAGATCTTAGCGAGCACAATCAACAAAAAACCCAAATCCCATCACTCAAAAGCAGTAAATTCAAAAACACCAGTCCTAACATCCTAATCCTTATTTCCCGTCAGAAACCCATTGCCTAGATAAAAAGAAAGAAAACCGTATTGGCGAAAATACAAATAACCAGTACAAAGGCCCCCCACATTGTAGCATTCGTAACTTAACAGACCGCTGTTTAAACTCAGTATGCAAGCAGGGTTAATTGGAGACATCTATTTCCCTTCCTTAGTCAGCTCACAATAGGATAAAAAATGAATTGACCTGTAGTAAACTCAACCGCAGAGAGCGACCTGTGCTTAAGAACCATGTCCAAAATCGCTCGCTACAGTGTGCTCTGGTTGTGAAGGTCGAGGATAAGTGGCAGTTATCTCTGGCTTCTACTGACGGCTCTACTAAGGGAAGTGACTTTCGTTAGTATTGCTATGGGGTAGTTTTGAACTACTTATTTTCTGAAGATTCAGATGTGGTAGGTTTGAAGTCTTTGGAGTTTCTGAGCAGGATGGAGGTTGTCTACTCAAACTTGATTGTTGAATCAAGTCTATGAGAGCATGGAAATCTATTTCTGCAAACGGAGAAGGTTCTTCTGAGTGGCAGAAGGAGGAGCTAAATTCATCAGTTGGATGTCATAATGTTCTGACATCTAGCTTAACATCAGAAGTCCCAGCTGGTGATGTGGAACATCAACTTAAGATAGAGGTGATCTACAGTAATGAACAATAGGATGCTTAAAAAAGATCGTTCTCATGGCAGTTTGCGGGAGCTGCAGGAAGGAGAAGATGTTGCATGACCATGGCTTAGGGAGTCTAAGTGTGTTTGCTTTTGAGCAAGTGGAACATGTGACTTCAAGATCAAGTTTCCTTGGTGGATCAGGATATCTTTGTGAGAGTTCTGACAAACGTGAAAAAGGTCAAAATGTGGCATTTGGCTATTTTAATATGAGGATTCATGCTTGAGGTGATCAAACTGTGGCATTTGGTTGATCTCAGAAGTGGATTCGAAGAATCAAGATAATCAGAGTGTGGCAGCTGGGTATTATTGAGGATTGACTTGGAACAAGTTACTCTTGGGCAGAAGGGTGATGAGTTGAAGACTTAAGGAGATTATTCTTCTTGAAGGTGGGTGAGAATTTAATTCTCTAGCTCTTTGGATTACTGTGCAATAGTAAGTCCAGTTGGTGGAGCATATCAAGAATCATGGTGATGATGTCTTGGTGTGTGGCAGATGTTCTAACTTGTGTTGGGACATTATCTGGTTGAATATCCTTGGTGAAGGATGATTTTGTTCTGGTTCTGAAGCTTGGTGCATACATTATGCCTAGGGAGCGTCTACATAGTCATACGGGAGAATGATGAAGTAGAAGGTCTGCCTTGGATGGAGAATGTAGAGAAGTCTGAAGAGGAAGAGTTTGATAAGGAAGGACTACCTTTGGAGAGTTGGGGGATCTATGTGACTTTGATCTTTATCTAACAGTTTGTTTGTAGGAGGATGGTGATCCTTATGTTCCTCACGAATAGCCTAATTGTAACTTCTTGTGTGAGTTCAGTGGAAGGAATTGTGTGTATGCTTCATAACTTGTGGATGATTGAAGCATTCCTGACTGGATGGATGAAGACTGTGTCTGGATTTTCCAAATGTTATGATCAAGGAGTTCAGTGTGATCATTCCTGTGGATATTACAGAGAGAAGTTGATCAGCTTGGCAAGGTGTGAGTTTTGGAGCATGAGAAGATAACAAACCAAGAGGGAATCATGTGAGTTTTGGTATTTGGATTGTTTGAGGATTAAGCATTAAGTGAATGCGTTCAGCAGGTGTGTTGAACAGAGGGTGCGCTCTTGAAGACATGAAGATGAGTTTTATGTTTTCCATTCATTTAAGGCGTTCTTCTTGCAAAGGAGCACATGTTATCCACGTCAGGGGGAGAAGTAAGTAGTAGTAGTGTTCCTTGGTTGTTTCCTTGAGGGGGATATGGTTGTGTTATCTAAAGGTTGTATGGATATTGCTCTAGAGTGCTATTAATTTGTCAAATGTGGCTAAAAAGGGAGAGAAGTAGGATTATTTTGTTCTGAGTATGCTGGTTGGATGATTCAGAGTCTGCCTTTGGAACTTTGTGTGCTAGGTTGACCAATTGTGGCTAAAAAGGGGGAGAGTTACCTAGCTGTTTGCTGTGATTTTTGTTTTGAGGGGGAGTTTGTAGTTGTGCAGCTGTTGGATGTTGTTGCTGCTAGTTGTGTACTGATGTTAGTTTGTATAGTGCTGGTATCTCTGGTGTAGACTGAGATTGTTTTAGCCAAAATTAGCCAAAGGGGGAGATTGTTAGTTCTTGTAGTTGGCTGGAATTTTGGTAAAACAATGTTGTGTCAATGTTGATGTCATATGTCTGATGTCATAACATTGGTTCCTAACATTAGTTGTTGCAGGGTTGAAGTTTTAGTTGTTGCAGGGTTGAAGTTTTAGTTGGTGATGTTATATGTGTGATGTCTTGACATCACTATACCAAAACAACAGAACATTAGAAAACCATCTGTTGTGTTTTTGTATCGCAGGATGTTGGGTGAGATGTCCTGACATGGTTAATCAGACATCAGTACAAATATGGAGTATTACTGTCATGACAGTATGTCATGACATCTTGGTTCTGGCACAGCAGTTGCTGTTGTCATGTGATGTCAAAGGAGATGTCATGACATCAGTTATCAGAACATCAGAACATTAGGCTGTGATGTTTTAGGGCTGCGCGTGAAAGTTTGTTTTGAGAAGATCTGTTAGAGAGATTGTGTGCGAATATCTTAGAGAAGATATTTTCAGTTGCAATCAGATTTGGAGCAGATCCTGTTGCTATGTTTAAGGGCTGTTTGATTTAAAAAGATTTGAAGATAAAATCTGTTTTAAATTCAAATCAAATCAGATATTTTTAGGGAGAAGATCTTGCAGCTGAATTAAAGGTGAAGATTTAAAAGATACATAATATCCTGGAAATATTATGTGGAGCTGATTTAAAGGTGTGGAAGATTAAAGATAAAATCTAGTAAAGATTGAAGATTTAATTGAAGATTTAATTGAAGATTTAATTGAAGATTTGATTGAAGATCTATTTAGTAGCAGAATCTTTTGCTGATTTGTTGAGATTTGAAGGCCCAAATCCAGTTGGGAAATAGGTTATAAATAGAAGCATTGTAACCTAGTTTTGGAGCCAGCCATCATGTAGATTATAAGGGCTGTGTTGGTTGATGAACCACCCGGTTTGTGGGATGGTCATCGTGTTTATCTCGAAGCCTGTAGGTAAGAGATGTATTGGTCTTAGAGGAAGTTGTTAAGCAACTCTAAGTAGTGTTCTTAGTCATGTGTGTCATGTCTAGGTATTGTCATGGAAGTGTGTCTTCTAAGTTTGTGTGATCGAAGAGGTTTTGGTAATCAAGCTGTTGATGCAGTGGCAGAGATGTTGACTGCTAGACATCATTGCGATGATTGGAAGTGAGATGGAGTCTCTTATCTAGGGTGGACTTAGGTAGAAGGGTCATTGGGTAGTGATTAAATTAGGTAGATTGTCAACTGGTTTGTTGAGTCTGTAATTTGATGCTACTAATAGTGGACTTCCTTCCTGGCTTGGTATGCCCCCAGATGTAGGTTGTTGGACCGAACTGGGTGAACAATCCTTGTGTTGATTTATTGTTACTATTATTGCTTTGTTCATAAAGCAGATTGCGATGTTGTGACATTGCACTTGACATCACACGTCTGTACCAGAATTTCAATTGTTTTTTGCAGGTTAGAATTGCAATGGTGGGCAAATACTCGGGACTTTCAGATGCATATCTTTCTGTACTTAAGGTATACTCTTAAATAATTCTCATTTTTCCTTTCTCAGTAACCTGCACTATAATCTTACAAATATTTGTCTTTGGTGCAGGCACTTATGCACGCTTCTGTTGCTTACAACCGCAAGCTCATAGTGGATTAGGTTCCTGCTGAAGATCTTGAAGATGATATATTCAAAGAGGTAAGTACCGATCTTTCTACTGTTGCTGCAGATGTTAGTTAACTGCTTTATTTTACTTTATTACGAAATCACATTCTTCTGTGCTATTGTATTGTAATGCCATTTTAGCTGCTATTTCACAACACTATACTAAATGGATTATTGAGGACACAATTACATTTTTGCTGCTTGATTTGGAAGCATCAACTGGGTTCTTACTGTAATTTATAATATCTTTATAAGACTATCTACGAGTGGTTTTACTTATTATGTTTAATGATGTTTTCTATTTTTTATAGGTTCACCGGAGAATGTCGGAAGCTGAATAATGCTGCCGCATACTTTGAATTTGGTCATGAAGAATTCAATAAAGAAGATTATTCTTATGGATACGATACCATTTTTCACCAGGGATCAACCAATAGTGCAAAGGCATGCTGAGTATCAAGCCATAACTTCGTAAGGTGAAGAAATGGAATCATCCAAAATGATTATCAGGTAGAACATCAAATCATTTGGTTTACAGTTCAAAACTGACTCAATAATTCTTATATTGTCTCTCATCATCATAAGTTGTAGTTGTGCTCAAGCTTTAATCACACTGGTTTAATTGCTGGTTCATTCATCTTGACCATCACCCCTACTTATTATTTTGCCTCCTAATCTTCCACGATTACATTTTAAAGATAATTAATGCTTTTACATTACCAACTGCAGGGAGAAGATAAAGAGTCTCATTCCAAACTATATAAACAAGCCACTTCTCTCACCAACACAAACTACAAATCAGAAACGTAGCATTATTTCTATGGCAACCAACAACATCGTCCATGTTTCACAGCCTTCTGAGATGCAGACTACGGCTGAAATACAACCATCGACGGCATTGCAACAGCCATCTCAGGTCCAACAACCAGAGCAGGTTCGGCTCCTAAATTACCTACTTCGCTTTTCAATAACTACATATATCTCTCCAATTTTCTTTCTTCCGCTTTCAACCATTTTTTTTCATTAACAGCCGCAACAAAAGGTCAAAGCCCTTATCCAGGTAACACCAGCTGGTGACATCAAACCACTTCCTGAGAATGAACCACCTGCCGACGACCACCACCCCCTGCCACATCAACAACCTCCCCATGTAGAACATCGTCATCAGGTCGGCCCGGTATGGTTCTGTTTAATCCTGCCACTTTTTGCCTTTTCTTGAACATCGTCATCATGGTCCGTTTTTTTCCTCTTCATGTGACATGAAATATTCAGTTCATGTTCTCACAATAATAAGTTACTGTTTTTTTCCAACAGCTACCTCGGGCCCCTGCTGTGCGAAAAATACGAAAGAGAAGAAGATCCAGGAGATCAGGAACAACGGGTAGAAAGGTGAAAAAATTTGATTCAAATGATGATGAAGAACCAGAGTATGATATCTTTGATTTTGATGATGACGATGAGCACGACTACAACTGGGACAACTTTATGACATCGAGGAGTTTTAGATTCGATGATTAAGTTTGCAAATTTTCTTTCTAATTGTTGTCGCATAATTTTAGATGATCATTGTCTGTAGTGACCTGTTTCTACAATTAAGTATTTATATTATTATATATTATAATGTTATCATTTTATCATATTTGAACTGCACTCCCAAACTTTCTTAATTTTTATATGTTGTTTATTAACACATAATTTCAAGTTTTTTTAATAATATTTTTAATAATATAGATACAAACATTATTACATATCTTTAATAATATAAAATATTCTTAAGATATACTGGTATACAAAATACTATTATAGTATATCTGTTTTTGTGCTAATGCAATGCAAGTGAATCATTAGTAAAAAAGTTCAAATAATTTTATTGAACATGTGATTTTCTATAACTTATTTTATTCCTACTACAATTTTTTTATAACTTATTTAATTTTAGGCAAAAAATCCTTTTTAGTCCCTTATCTTTACTTCGGGGTCCATTTTGGTCCCTCAACTTTAAAAAGTTCCAAGTTGATCCTTTAAGTGTTCAAATGGTGTCATGTTCGTCCTTTCCGTCTAATTCTGACAAACGGCGTCTGTGTTAGCATACGTGGTATATGACGTGACATATGGTGTGTACATATGTATCACTAAATCATTAAAAATCCAAGGAAAAACCCAAAATTTTATATCCTTAGCCTGGATTCGAACCCATGCTATATGGATTGCAAAGTAGAACTCTATACCATTAAGCCACCGAATATTTTTTGTTTAAAAATTACAATTGGAAATATATAACGCGTTCAATTTTATATATGACCATGAAAATAATAATACATAATACATATGTAACACATAATAATAATAATAATAATAATAATAATAATAATAATAATAACTGTTAATTATTTTAGAATACAATCTCTCATCCTAAAGGATTCTTTTTTATAATTCTGTTATCAGTTACAAGAAATGTTTATAGAACATATATGTATGCAATCTATCTAGAATTGCTATGCTGAAACACTATTCTATGCTCCTTTTCACCACTTTCATGCTTTCAACAAAGTAGACTTGTGTCCCATAAAAAAAAACAAAGTAGACTTGTAACGGTATTTTCTCACACAGAATATGAAATAGTAGAAATTCAACACCACCAATCCAGCAATGATGAAATAAAAGTATTCCAATCTCCCCTTGTTAATATCGCTATCAAGCCAATCTGCTTCACCTTGTTTCCCAGTATAAGAATGCACAATGTTAACAATAAATGTGCTAAGGTTACTACCAACCGAAAGATTTAGACACAACAATGAATTGCTTATACTTCTCATGCAATCAGGTGATTCTTTGTTGAAAAACTCAGTGTGTCCAACTGTTCTAAAAATATGACAACCTGCTATGAGTAAAACCTACAGAGCTAGCCACATTACCGACGCAGGCTGATCCACCTATTATGCATCGTGATATCAAGTCTTCCAACATTCTATTGGACGAGTTTATGAAAGCCAAAGCAACAAACCTTTCCATTCAGTTTACACAAAGATGAATAGTAGGAATATCAATGATACTTGAAAACATTCATTGAAGCTTAATACTGGAAGGAATCCATAGTAGGGGTTCATAGAATACGTAAAACTAGTAAGAACATCACCTCCCTATTGGTTTCTATACATGCCACCATGCTGCTACATATAGGCATATTTCGGTGCATTTGAATGAATCATATGCACATATTTAAAGCCAAAAGATTAGCAGCTAGAAAAATAAAGACATATACATATCTTGCCATCAAAGGATTTGATATGTTTTTGAATTGTTTACACCACTCTTTATTCTAACTGCAATCACTTCCATTGTGTTTTTGAATATGTTTTTGAATTGTTTACACCACTCATAGCAATGAATATCATGAAGCATTACAACAGAAAATTAGAGAGCCAAACCTTGCTGCAAAGTTGTTCTTTGGAGGTATTGGTATGCAAAAGACTGGCACAAATATTGCAACGACTTTGAATAACAGAAATTGAAGAATAGTGTGTTAAGGTAGGTGGTATATTTTTTATTTCTGGTGATATATACCTAACAGTGAAATTGTATTGATTAATGGTTGATATCATTTACATAAATGTTTAGATAGTTAACCGTAGGAATGCCCTCAAAATGTGCTTTAGAAATGGCTAATATATTTAATGTGTAAATTTAATCTACAAAAAGGAAAGTGGACTAGTGGTAAAGAATTGTGCCTAGCAACCAAGTGAACCAAGGTTCGAATCTTGGTGTTTGCAAAATTTTAGTGGCTGTTTTAATGAGCATATGCCACATCAACGTCATGTCTATGCTCAATGGACCATGAATAATGAGCATATGCCACGTCAGAGCCACGTGTATGCCAAATGGACCCTGAATTTGACTTTGACTAACAGATCTAACGAAAAGGATTAACGTGGTTCTTTTTAAAAAGATAAAGGATCAAATTGGAACTTTTAAAAGTTAAGGGACCAAAATGGACCCCGAGATAAAGATAAGGGACTAAAAAAGGTATTTTGCCTTAATTTTACATAATAACTTACATATTTTGATTGAAATATTTTTATAAATAATGTCAAAAAAAAAAAATAATGGATTTAAATATTTTTATAAACGGGGCAATTATATGCGCTTAAATAATATTGTTATAAACGGAGACAACTTTAATTTTGATTCAATATTTTTAAGAGCACAACTTTAATTTTGATTAAATATTGTTGTTTTATACGGGCACAACTTAAATTTTGATTCAAATTTTTTTATATAAGATAAAATACTACTGTAATAAACGGTAACAACTATAATTTTGATTCAATTTTTTTTATATATGAAAAAAAATACTATTGTTATAAATGAGAACAACTTTAATTTTGATTCACATTTTTTTATATACGAAAAAATATTATTGGTTTAAACGGGCACAACTTTAATTTTGATTCAAAATCTTTTATATAAGATAAAATACAACTGTTATAAACAGGGACAACTTTAATTTTGATTCAATTTTTTTTATATATGAATACAATGCTACATGTTATAAACAGCCACAACATTTTCTTATACTTACCAATACAAATTTTAATTTTCAATCATATTTATTTTTATAATTTTACCATTTTACTTTTCAATTTGATTAACAATTACACGTCCATAACATAAAATCCTCGAACAGACAGGCCCGTACGAACGCACGGGTTAGTTACTAGTTTAGCTTTAAAATTATAAATTTTACAAGACGAAAACATATTTGTGTATACTTATAAATTAAATATATTTTTCGTGATATGCCATCTCAAGAGAGCTCTCCATTCTAAATTAAAAGTTTATCATTTGATACATATTTTAATTATTTAATAAAACAAATATATTTAATTTAGTGATTAGACATGTTTTAAAATATAAAAATATAACAATAATTAAATTATATTTAAAATAAGAGTGTTTTTTTAAAGTCTGAAAACTTGTATAGATATGTCCTATAAATTTGAACAAACATTTTAAGAATGATTAAATACTGTTTTGATATGTTTTATAAAATTTAATGAATTTGAAGGAGCTATACCACATTTAATTCGAAAAAAAAAAAATTATACAATTTGTTAATAAGTTTCACGTGTTAGTATAATTTTTTTTTAAATGTTTTTATTGAAAAATTTATTTTTAATAACTAATTTAGATTATAGTTGTTGTTTTTAATTATCATTGGACACAAAGTACTTGTGTTAATTTTAAAATGGCGTTAGAGAGAGAAGGTCTGTCCTCTCTCTAACCTGCTCCGATCATCATATCAGTTCCTTGCATATGGCGTGGCAAACTGTTAACAGAAGGAAGGCGCCATCCAATACCACTAAATGGGATATCTTCCTCTTCGGTGGTGGCTCGAAAGGCAGGGAGGATCTTCTTCTTCACTCTTATTACATCTCTGATTTTCCTACTCGCATTTGCGCAAGAGATTTGTTTACTTTATTCGGATGTATCGGGAATGTAGTGGAGGTTGTCATTTCTCCGAGACGGAATATTCAAGGGAAGCGATTCGGTTTTGCGAGATTCATCGAGGTGGAGGATATTAGAAGGTTAGGGATTAAGTTAGACAACGTGATGATCGGCAACAAAATTCATGCCAATCAACCTAGATTTGAGAGAAGAAAGTTAAGGAGTAGTATCGATAATGTTCGGAAGAATGGAGGGGTTGGTGTTCTGAACAGGGTGAAGACGCCAAGGGAAGGAGGTTATTCAGTGAAGTTTCGAGATGGGTCGATCTCTTACGCCGCTACTATTGGAAATAAAGCTCAACAGCATTACAAACAACTCAGTATCACGTACAAATCACACCAAACTGATAAGGAGAGAATGAGCAAAGCGTATGTGGGAAGAACTATCTTACCAGGTATGTCCTACAACATTCAAAGGTGTTTTGAGCTTGAGGGAGTTTTCTCTATTAAAGTTACCTCCTTGGGAGCTAGACTTTCTTTATTGGAAGACTTGGAGGTTGGGGCGGTGGAAGGGTTGTTAGATGAGGGTACAACTTGGTGGAAAGAGTGGTTTTCTGATATTTGGAAGTGGAAGGAGACAGACATCGACGAGGAAAGAGCGGTATGGGTGAGAGCTTTTGGCATTCCATGCCACGCTTGGAACCCGGATTTTTTCGAACTTCTGGCCAATTCTTTTGGAACATACATATATGCTCAGATGAGAGTTCTCAGAAGGGATCAAATATGGATGTTGCAAGGTTTCTGGTTAGGGTGTCTTCCGATTTCGTTTTGCAGGAAAGTCTGGACGTTGAAATTGACGGAACCATTTTCAAGATTTGTCTTCGTGAGGACTCTTATGGTCCGGTGCGGTTTTCGCCCTTTATTCCTTCGGAGAAGCCACCGGATTCTACCAGTTCCGATGAGGATTGGAGGTTTGAGGAGATGGATTTTAGGGAAGACGAAGGAAGTCAGTTAGAGGCAGCTCAGGAGAAGATGACGGAGGGTGGTGGTATGCCGGAGGGAGAAGGCGCTTCAAACGATACGCATGGGGTTGTGGGAAAGGGAACCAAGAAGAAAAGTGCTACAGTGGAATCCTTTTTCATGAAGGATCTTTTGATGAAGCAGTGGGGCAGTTAAAAGGCCTTACTTGTTTTACAAAGAATGTTGCGGAAGCAGGGAAAAGTCATTCTGAAACTATTGAATCTTTTGATGTGGAAAGTACAAGGGTGTCGTGTTCGATGGAGAGTGTAGAGTATGGGGATAGGAGGACAGGTGGGGGCCATAGGGGAGATCAAAATGCCTTTTGTAAACCCAAGTTGATGAGGTTTAAGAGATTGGGTGAGCCAACTGAAGGAAAGGGGGGAGGCGTAAAGTCACGGGTGTTAGAAAAAATTATAGTAATATTTTTGTTAGAAAGAATTATAGTAATTTTCTCCAAAGGCAGCCTCTGTTCCAGAGGCGAGAACTTCAAACTATCCGAAAAATGCTCTTGGTTGCGGAAGTGTTTTGGAAACAGCTTCTTCTGCTCTCTATGAAAATAATTCGGCAGATTCTGACATAGCTAGAAGTAACAGACGCTTGTGGGAAAATTTAGATTCTATAGTGGGTGGTAAGCTTTGGGAAGCAATTTCTAATCTTAGAATTGTTGTTGCCGACTTGAAGAAGGATTACAAGAGTAGATTGGACGAGATAGAGAGGATTGATAAGGAGAAAATGATGGGAGGGAAGGCGAACATAGAAGTGCAAAAATGATTATAGGATCTTTCAACATCAGAGGGGGAGGTAGTTTGATTAAGAGAAAAAGAATTAGTCAAATTATAAAGAACGGTAAAGCGGATATGTTCATGATACAGGAAACTAAACTTTCAAATGTGTCTGAGGCTTTGGCTAAAAGCTTTTGGGCCAAGGAGGATATAGGTTGGACTTATTCTAGTGCCTCCGGAATGTCGGGTGGGCTCATCATCTTACGGAAGAACGGGAGCCTGGAGGTATTATGTAGTTTCAAAGGTGAAGGATATGTAGGAGTTAAAGTTTGTTGGAATAGTAATATTTTTTACATTGTCAACGTCTATTCTCCTTGTGCGTTGGAGTCGAAAAGAATTCTCTGGAGTGAATTATCAGATTTGAAGTCTAGATTTTTGGATGGGGATTGGTGTATTGGAGGTGATTTTAATGCGATCACAACTTTGAGGGAGAGGAAAGGAAGGGGAACGAGTAGTCGTAATTCGGAGATGAAGGAGTTTTTGGATTTCATTGCGGAGAGTGAGTTGGTGGATTTTCCTTACAAAGGGAGGAAGTTTTCTTGGTATAGTGGGGATGGTTCTTCCATGAGTAGAATTGATCGATTTTTACTATCGGACGGAGTTATTGCTAAATGGGGAGTGGTGGGTCAATTCATTGGTTTAAGAGATCTTTCCGATCATTTTCCGGTGTGGTTGGTGGTGGATTCATCGGATTGGGGTACCAAACATTTTAAATTTAACAACGAGTGGTTTAATGATAAGAGTTTTACTCCTTTTGTTGAAGAGGAATGGAATAAAATGCATATAGAGGGGAGGAGCGATTATGTGATAAAGGAGAAACTTAGGTTGCTTAAAGTGTGCCATAGGAAGTGGAACACGAAGGTCTTTGGAAAATACGATTTGGAAGTTGATGAGAGTGTTGAAGAGATCAACAATTGTGATTTAGCGGCCGCTTTGGTTGATGGGCCCTTGTCATTGGAGGATATTGAGATTCGCAAGAAAGCTACTAGTCGGTTTTGGTTGAACTTGAGAATCAAAGAGAACATCCTCATTCAAAAGTCTAGGATAAATTGGCTTAACGATGGTGATAATAATAGTCGGTATTTTCATTGTGTCATGAAGGAAAGGAGGAGGCGTAATTATATCAGATCCATCAATTCGAGTAGAGGCGTTTTGGCTTCGGTCGAAGAGGTCAAGGAGGAGGTTAGAAACCACTTTGCTAGTAAGTTTGTGGAATCGGATTTTGATAGGCCCACTTTGGAGGGAGTTTCTTTTAAATCGTTTAATCAAGAGGAGAGAGCCTTCCTTGAAGGGCCTTTCTCGGAGGAGGAGATAAAGGTAGCGGTGTGGGGGTGTGAGGGGTCTAAAAGCCCGGGTCCCGATGGGTATTCTTTCTTATTCATTAGGAAGTGTTGGCATTTCCTTAAAATGGATTTCCTTTGATTTTTCAATGAATTTCATAGAGGGGCGGTTCTATCTAAGGCTATCGTCTCTTCTTTCTTGACTTTGATTCCTAAGAGCGAGAACCCATTGGGGCTAGATGATTATAGACCTATTTGTCTTGTTGGTTGTTTGTACAAGGCCTTAGCTAAGCTCTTGGCGGCTAGGTTAAGGAGGGTCTTAAATTCTATTATCTCTAATCATCAAAGTGTCTTCGTTCCGAATAGACAATTACTAGATGGCGTTTTGGTGGCCAACGAGTTGGTGGACTTCGCTAGCAAAGAGAACAAGGTTGTTTCGCTTTTTAAGGTTGATTTTGAGAAGGCTTACGACAAAGTTAGTTGGAATTTCCTTAGATTCATGATGAGAAGGATGGGATTCGGAAGTCTTTGGTTGCGTTGGATGGAAGCCATGATATTTTCTAGTAAGATGTCTGTCTTGTTTAACGGTAGCCCGACTAAGGAATTCGAGGTGGGGAGAGGTTTGAGACAAGGCGATCCTCTTTCGCCTTTCCTCTTTGTAATGGTAGCGGAAGGATTAACGGGGTTGGTTAGAAGTTCGGTTCGGTTAGGAGAATTTTTGGGTGTCAACGTGAATTCCAATTGTTTCATTGATATTCTTTAATTTGCGGATGACACTCTTTTGATTAGGGATGGTAGTTGGAGACACATTTGGGCTATCAAAGCAGTTCTAAGGGGCTTTGAACTTGTTTCGGGTCTTGGTATCAATTTTCACAAAATTAAATTGATTGGTATCAATACCCCGTCTTCATTCTTAGAAGCGGCGACTTTATTTTTGGCTTGTAGGACAGAGAGTAAAGAGTTTCACTTCCTCGGCATCCCCATTGGTTTCAATCCTAGAAGGTTATCCACTTAGTCCCCTCTTCTTTTGAAGTTGGAGAAAAGACTTTCTTGTTGGCACGGTTGATTTTTGAGTTTTGGAGGGAGATTAACGCTTCTTAAATCGGTTCTTACTAGTTTGCCTATTTTCCAATTATCCTTTTATAAGGCCCCGGTGAGGATTCGAGGAGAGATCATTAAGCTTCAAAGTGGCTTCCTTTGGGGTAGTACGAAGGAGAAGAGAAGGACTCATTGGATTAATTGGGATTTTCTTTGTCTTCCTCATGATAGAGGTGGTTTAAATTTGAAAAGGATTGAGGACTTCAATTTGGCCCTTCTTCACAAGTGGAGGTGGAGGATTCTTGAAGGGTCGGAGGAGTTGTGGTTCAAAATTTTGAAAGCTAAATACGGAGATATTTGTTTGCATGTGTCGGGAAGTAGTTACAATCGTCCTTGTTGGACTTCTCATTCTTCGTGGTGGATGGATTTAATTTCCATCACTAAGACCTATCCGGAGGATATTTTTATTAACAAATGCAAATTTAAAGTGGGTAACAGATTTAGCACTCCTTTTTGGCAGGTGAATTGGACGGGCATTGGTAGTTTCGCAAATTTGTATCCGGAGTTGTTCTCTCGCTCTTTATTAAAGGACGTATCGGTTGCTAGTATGGGAGGTTGGCAAGACGGGAGATAGACTTGGGGGGATCTCGGAATTCTTCCTCCTATCCAAGTAGTGAATCCTGGAAGGGAAGCGGCTGCTTCCTCTATTCATGCTTTTTTTCCTGATGTAGGTTCTGGAACAGTAGACGCAATTCTTTCTACAGGTCCGGTTCCGTCTTCTGCTGGTTGCGTGCGGTATTATGTAGGTCTTGTGAAGATGGAGGCGGAGCAAGTTATCTCTGTGTTTTCTGGCACAGATGTTGAGCATAACAGTAGCGTGTTCGCGGGAGCTAGGAACGTTGGGGCAGGATCTGCAGCCGACATTAGTTCAGCGATGGCAACAGCTTCCACTCTTGAGGGATCGCCTTTGAATGCTGCAGAGGAATTGGATGCTTTGTATTCCATAATTTCAACTTTAAAGCCCATCAATAATTTGAGAGATACTGTGTCTTGGGATTTTGGTGAAGTTTCTTCCTTTTCGGTTAGTTCATTTTACAATTTGACTAACGAATATCGAATTCCTTTCGGCCCTTTGAATCTTAATGATTTTGCTTTCAATTTGATATGGAAAGTTTGGGTTCCTTTGAAGATTAAAGCATTTGGATGGAGGTGTTTTTTGAACAAACTTCCGTCAAAGGATCTCCTTGTGCATCGGGGAATCATCTCTTCGGAGAGCGATAATAAATGTTTGTTTTGTAAATCTCTACCTGAAACTTTGAAGCACACTCATCTGGATTGTTCGGTGTCAAAATTGGTTTGGTCAGAAGTTGCTGAATGGTTAGGTTTCCCATTTATTGGAGGTAGAGGTTTTCAACGGACCTTTTTGGAATGGTTTTATTTTTTCAAAGCTAAGAAGGTTAAGGAGGGAAGTGAAGGTTGTTTATGGTTGGCGATTTGTTGGACCTTGAGGATTCTTAGGAACGATATCATCTTTAAGAACTCGGGTTGGAATGTGTCCGACTTGGTTTGGAAGATGAAATTTTTGGTTTGGAGATGGTCCTTTATCGGAGAAATTACCCACCCCAATTGTGATTTGTATGAATTCAACAAAGACCCTTTGTTTTATTTGTCGTAGGTTCCAATTGGTCGGTAATTTCTTTAGCCTTTTTGTCGAGCTTAGTCTCGTTTTCTTTTGTATTCAGGATTGAGTACCCTTTGTACTCGTATTAGTACATATCTTGCTTACAAAAAAAAAGTACTTGTGTTATAGTCAAATTATTTATTGTGTGTTGTTTAATCGATAATTGAGAAAATTTTAAAAAATAACATAATTTTTTTTACATATTATGAGACTTTGTAGATGAATGTTTTGCTTAGGTTTAAGTGTTTGATGTTGATATTGTAATTTCTTGTGTCGAAGCAGTGTAGCTCGACAGAAATAAGGATTAGTCGAATTAGCCTAATGTGTGTATGTCGAGTTGTTTTGATGTCGAACTGTCGAAGCAGGTTGCTTAACACAAAATTTCGACTTAGACCAAAATAGTAATTTTGGACTTTTGTAATTTTAGGCTTTCTTCTATTATAAATAGAGGGAGTAACTCCTATTTTGTAATAATTAGTATTCACAGAAGTTTGCAGTTGCAAAGTGAATAAAAAAAGTTTTCCACAGTTTATGGGCGGAGATTCCGCAGTTGAAAAATCATTCTCTTCTACCTTATTTTGTTAAACTCTACTTTCTTTCTTTCTCACTTTCTTTTCATTAACAGTTGTTGCGTATAATCTTTCTTGAAATCAAGATTGATTAGGAATTCTCAAAAGGTTTTGGATTAATTCCAACATCTGGTATCTAGAGCTCTAGTTGTGATTCGAGGGAAGAAAAACATGATGACGCTGAATCATCCAAACGGAAATTTCCCGGCGAACCTTCCAATTCTCAAGAACAATAGTTATGAGAATTGGAGCAAGCAGATAAAGGTGGTTTTCTGTTATCAAGATATTTGGGATCTTGTGAAGGGAGGAGTAACACCGCTTGCCGAAAATGTGACGGATCAAGAAAATGCTGCATACAAAGAATTGAAGAAGAAAAATTATAAAGCTCTCTTTATAATTCATCAATGTGTTGATCCAGATAACTTTGAAAAGGTTAGTGATGTAGAATCAGTGAAAGAAGCATGGGAAATCTCGGAGATATCGTTTGGAGGCGCAGAGAAGGTGAATTGCTTCAGATGGAATAAAGTGAGAGCATAACTGATTTCTTCACTAGGGTTACTAAATTGGTGAATCAAATCAAGGTATGTGGAGAAGTGTTGACATCAAGATCAGTTGTTGCAAAGATCTTGAGGTCATTGGCTCCAAAGTTCGACCACGTGGTAGTAGCCATAGAAGAGTCGAAAGACCTGTCAGCATTGACGAAGGAAAAGCTTTAAGGGACTCTTGAGTCTCATAAGCAAAGGATGGCTGAAAGAGCTGCAGGAAAGTCGAAGAGTGATATGGCTTTGCAGGCGCAGTCAGGAAAAGAAAAGAAAGGCAAAGGAAGTTGGAATGACAACAAAGGCAGAGGAGGCTACAGCTTTTCTCCTAGTCGAAATCAGCAAGAAGGAAACTGGTCAAATCAGAGAAAACCCTGTAACCAAGGCAACCAAAGAGGTTCTGCTGCAGGTAGAGGAAGAGGTGGTGGTCGAAAACCTAACAAAAGTCACATTCAGTGTTACGATTGTAAAAAGTATGGTCACTATTTTAGTGATTGTCCAGAAAAGAAGAAGAATCAAGAAACTGATGCAAAGCTGACGAAACATGAAGAAGAAGAGATGTTGCTGATGGTCACAACAAGAGATGAAGAAATATTTCAGGACCAATGGTATTTGGACTCAGGATGCTCATCACACATGACTGGTAGGAAAGAGTAATTTATCAACATAAAGCCCTCAATGAAGAACATGGTGAAATTTGCAAATGACAATACTCTAGCAGCTGAAGGTATTGGTGATGTTCTGATTATGAGGAAAGATGACAAAAGTTCAGTAATTTCCAATGTATTCTACATACTAGGCTGATAAGTGAAAAATGTACCTATTTTTGTATATAAGTTTTGTTGCACTTATCATTACTTTGTGTTAAAATTGGTTGAATAAACCCCACTTTATGTGTAAATACGTTTACTTTACGTTTTCGTCTGTATATTGTGTTTTCTTGTAAATGTCATTGAGTTTAATTGATTTTCTCTCATTTTTGCAGATATTGAATCAAGGATATATTGCCATATTCTTGAAGAGCATTGAATAATCTTTCCAACGCTTCCGACTGTGCGTCAATCAGAGTTACAGTTCAGAAGTTGTGGTCAAAATAAGGGACTGGTTTGCTGTCATGTTCGCTTAGCGAGTGTGACAGCGAATGTTCGCTTCGCGAATGCTGGCTAAGGTTCCAGCGAAGACTCCCAGGAAGAGCCAGAGGAGAAAGAGACCAAAGTTCGCTTGGCGAACTTCCTAGCGAGCATTCGCTAGGCGAATAAAGCGTTCGCTTAGCGAACTTTTGGAATTTTGCAAGGGCGGTTTAACTATTCAGAGGCACTTAAGTGCCATTTTCGTGCATTCGCTTAGCCAATGATCTGTTCTCCTAGCGAACTGTGCAGAATTTGAAATGTATATAATTCATTTCAGTCACTTTTTATCTGATGGTTTTGGGGATTCTTGCTCCAACTCCATCAAACTTCATTTTTTCAGTAGATTAGCTTAGAAAACATAATGGAAGCTTGCATGTGGATGATCCGAGGTGGATTTCTTGTCGATCGGCTCTGACAAACCGCGAAGTGTTTAGTTTATTTCTGATTTTCTTCATGTATTTCTTCTTTATTGGGTTTTTTATATGTATTGACTATGATCTCATGTATATTTGTCGCCCATGGCGTTGTATAAAACTTGCTTTACAAATCTCTATTAGTGATTGTCTTTGAATTTTGCTTTATGCGCGGGGTTTGGGTTGCGTGCAAACTTCGATTAGGTTTGATTATCTATTAGTTTCTGGATTCTAGAGATAAATTTAAGAGCTAATAATCTTCAATAGGCATCGAAGCTTAATGCCTCCGTGCCTTGAGCTAGCGTGTGAAAGTATCGGCAATGGTAACACGGTTGTTCTCTCAACGTTGCGTTAGACATAACCTTTGTTGTGAGCGATGCTGGGTGATATTGAGGAGTATTGTAGGTTGAGTATAACTGGTCGATAAGCTTAAGTTTGTGAGGAGTCGATTATGTGCACGCCTGATAAGTTTCTTGTTGCTGAAGAATGAATTTGTTTTATGTTTTAATGTTTATTTTTCTGTTTTCTTGTTTTAAACCAGTTTAATCCAAACTCATTAACGCGAGAGACTGTCGAACGACATTCTTTCCCTCGAACCGATCTTTGTGGACACGACACAATTCCCGGAGGGAATTCTTCCGAAAATAAATACTTTTGCTTGCTTGCCCTATTCTGCATTCAACAAAATGGCGCCGTTGCCGGGGATTGGTTTTTATATTGAATCGCATTGCGATAGTTTCTTTGTTTTTGAGTTTTGTATATATCGTATATATTGTCGTTTTCCATTATGTTTGTTCAAGTGTGGTATACATGTTGTTCCCGTAATGTTTGTTCATATGTTTGGTTAGGACACTTGCTTTTGGTTTGCGTGGTGAGGCATCACCATAGCATGAAGGAAGGAAGTTACTAGATAAGCATTGTAAAGGCGTCGAGATTACGACGTAAAACAAGCATGGTGTATTCTTTTCTTTTGTTGTTGTTTAGTTTAGGTCTTGTGGTGGGTATTCATTAAACAAGTTGTACTCGGATTTTTCGTAAAATTCTCAAAATCTTCACTTTACAACTTGTTTAATGAATTTTCTACCGGTTTTTCAGTTTGTTAATATTAATAGTTTTCGTGTTTGTCAATGAACTTGATTTGAATAGCTTGAGGAAATTTGGTGATGTTCCAAGTTTGATCATTTCAACTTGCGGATGTATGGTAATGATATTGTTAAGTTTTGTAGACGTCCGAGGTATGTGTTTATCGCTTTCTATACTTTAGCATATTCATGATACTTAGGCATTTTACAAACTTCCATGCCATTCATTCTTTTGTATACTTGTTCATGTTGTGAATCACTTTAGTTCCCATCCTTTTAGTGAGGAAGCCTTCTATTGTTCATATATGCACGGAGTACCAACATTCTTGTTCTAACTGGATTTTATTATGCTTAATCTTTTGTTTATGTTGATTATATGAAAGCATGAAAATGATCAAGGCAATCTTGTTTCATTTTGAGCATAACTACCTAGCCAAATAGTCATTCACCTTGTGAGTGTGTGAGAATTTGTAACCCCTTTGAGCTTTTTGATCCATGTTTTATTTGAACTTAATGCTTGTCTATGAGGGTTTAGTTCACTTATTTTTGATTGGATTTTGTTTTTTTCTTGAACCCTCAACTTTGTGTTGTTGTATGGATGTTTTACCTTGCCTTAGAAAGTAGGGAGTATTCACATGATGATGTGGTTGAATTCAAGTTAGGGAGAGAATGGTTGTTTACTCATTAGTTAGATTCTATGAGGATTGAAAAAGAAAAGAAAAAAAGAGAAAAATATGACAAAGAAAAAGAAAAAAAAATGAAAGAAAAGAAAATCATTGAGAAAGGAAACAAAAAGAGTTCAAATAATTGTGCTAAATAAGTATTGTGTTTTGTGTAACACTTGGGATTTTGGAAGAAGTTTGATTGGAATTTAGTGTTTTAACTTTTGTGAGTTGATCACTCCCTTAGGTTTAGGCAAGTTTTTGTTTCGATTAGCTTTAGGAATTTCCCCTTGTTTGTTTACCTGACCACGCTACAACCTTGAAAGTCCTTGTGATTCTTGGCTTTGTATGTTCAATGTGAATTTTTGGATGAATGCATAATTTAGTCTTTTGTTTGCAAGATTGTTGTGTGAGTGAAAAGTACCTCATTTTGTGTTTTTCATCTACCGGTGATTATTTTTGCTAGGTGTGATTCACATTTAAACTTGTGTTATTTTAGAATGTTTGGCATGATTTTTGTATTTTGCATTTGTTTCGTGACTATGTTATCGTTGTAGTTTAGTGATAAGTATTTACTTTGTGTGTATCATTTTCGATTGAACCATTGCATTTGTTTTCCGTTTTCAAAACCTGTTGATTCGTGATTCTTTGGTTATTGCATTTGTTTCTTTGAGTCGCTTGATTTTTGTTTGAGGACAAACAATTATGTAAGTTGGGGAGAGTTGATAAGTGCAAAATATACCTATTTTTGTATATAAGTTTTGTTGCACTTATCATTACTTTGTGTTAAAATTGGTTGAATAAACCCCACTTTATGTGTAAAACGTTTACTTTACGTTTTCGTGTGTATATTGCGTTTTCTTGTAAATGTCATTGAGTTTTATTGATTTTCTCTCATTTTTTCAGGTATTCAATCAAGAATATCTTTCCATATTCTTGAAGAGCATTGAATAAGCTTTCCAGCGCTTCCGACCGTGCGTCAATCGGAGTTACGATTCAGAAGTTGTAGTCAAAATAAGGGACTGGTTTGCTGTCATGTTCGCTTAGCGAGTGTGACAGCGAATGTTCGCTTCGCGAATGCTGGCGAAGGTTCCAGCGAAGACTTCCAGGAAGAGCCAGGGGAGAAAGAGACCAAAGTTCGCTTGGCGAACTTCCTAGCGAGCATTCGCTAGGCGAATAAAACGTTCGCTTAGCAAACTTCTGGAATTTTGCAAGGGCGGTTTAACTATTCAGAGGCACTCAAGTGCCATTTTTGTGCATTCACTTAGCGAATGATCTGTTCGCCTAGCGAACTGTGCAGAATTTGAAATGTATATAATTCATTTCAGTCACTTTTTATCTGATGGTTTTGGGGATTCTTGCTCCAACTCCATCAAACTTCATTTTTTCAGTAGATTAGCTTAGAAAACATCATGGAAGCTTGCATGTGGATGATCCGAGGTGGATTTCTCATCGATCGGCTCTGACAAACCGCGAAGTGTTTGGTTTATTTCTGATTTTCTTCATGCCTTTCTTCTTTGTTGGGTTTTGTATATGTATTGACTTTGATCTCATGTATATTTGTCGTCCATGGCGTTGTATAAAACTTGCTTTACAAATCTCTATTGGTGATTGTCTTTGAATTTTGCTTTATGCGCGGGGTTTGGGTTGCGTTAGAGATAATCCTCGCAAACTTCGATTAGGGATGATTATCTGTTAGTTTCTGGATTCCAGAGATAGATTTAAGAGCTAACAATCTTCAATAGTCGTCGAAGCTTAATGCGTCCGTGCCTTGAGCTAGCATGCGAAAGTATCGGCAATGGTAACACGGTTGTTCTCTCAACGTTGCGTTAGACATAACCTTTGTTGTGAGCGATGCTGGGTGATATTGAGGAGTATTGTAGGTTGAGTATAACTGGTCGATAAGTTTAAGTTTGTGAGGAGTCGATTATGTGCACGCCTGATAAGTTTCTTGTTGCTGAAGAATGAATTTGTTTTATGTTTTAATGTTTATTTTTCTGTTTTCTTGTTTTAAACCATTTTAATTCAAACTCATTAACGCGAGAGACTGTCGAACAGAATTCTTTCCCTCGAACCGATCTCTGTGGACACGACATAAATCCCGGAGGGAATTCTTCCGAAAATAAATATTTTTGCTTGCTTGCCCTATTCTGCATTCAACACAGGCATGCAGAGTAATTTGCTCAGCATATGGCAGTTGGTCAAAAAGAACTACAAGGTGTCGATCGAAGACAAGATGATGAGAGTTCTCGACTCAGGAGGAAGGTTAATCTTGAAGGCTCATATGTCTCAAAATAGAACCTTCAATATTGAGCTTAATGTGATGGAGCACAATTGCCTTGCAACTGCAGCCAACAAAGATGAATGGATATGGCATTATCGACTTAGTCATCTCAACTTCAAAGACATCAGAGATTTGAAGAGAAGAAATTTGGTTTCAGTAATACCAGAAATCGATATTCCAAGCGAAGTGTGTGAAGAATGTGTTCAGGCAAAACAACACAAGAATAGCTTCAGCAAGGATGCAGGAAGCAAGTCGAAGGTAATTCTTGAAGTCATATACTCTGATGTATGTGGTCCTATCCAGGTGGATTTGATTGGAGGTAACAAATACTTTGTCACATTCATAGATGATTTCAGTCAAAAACTATGGACTTATCTGATCAAGAAGAAAAGTGAAGTGATCGAGGTATTTGCCAAATTCAAATCTATGGTCGAAAGACATAGTGGTCGAAAGCTAAAGATTCTGAGGACTGATGGTGGTGGAGAGTATGTGTCGAAATATTTTGATGCATTATGTGAGAAAGGTGGGATTGTGCATGAGGTGGTGCCACCCTACACTCCACACCAGAATGGAACTAGAGAAAGGAAGAATAAAACCATCATGAATATGGTATAAAGATGTTGAAAGACAAGCATTTACCTAAAGAATTATGGGGAGAAGTTGAGTCGACAATAACATACATATTGAATAGATGTCCGATGAAGAAGCTAGAAGGAATCACGCCAGAATAATGTTGGTCTGGTGTCAAACCTATCCTAAGTCATTTAAAGGTGTTTGGCTCTATAGCACATAGACATGTGCCAGATCAGTTGAGAAGAAAACTTGATGACAAATCGAGTCAAATGGTCCTAATAGGATATCATTCGACTGGAGGATACAAGTTGTTCGACCCAGTGAATAAGAAAGTAGTGATCAGTAGGGACGTGATCATATATATCTTAAGGAATGGGATTGGATTGAGAATGTTAAGAAGGATTCAGTGAGAATCTTATGTGAAGAACCAGCTAGTGAAGTCGAAAGACAAGTTCGACAAGAAGAAGTCTGAGGTGAAGCTGGCCAAGCAGACCTCAACGAGCAAGACACGTGCCTGCAAGGTTTCAAGAATGTGTGATTACATCAGATGATGTGGTCAATGAAGAAGGTGAGCTGGTACACTATGCTTTCTATGCAGATGTCGAACCAGTCAATGCAACTGAGGCATTGAAAGATTCGAAGTGGGTGAAAGCAATGAATGAGGAACAAGAGTCCATCGAAGTCAACAACACTTGGTTACTTGTCGAATTGCCTCAACGTAAGAAGGCAATCGATGTGAAGTAGGTATACAAGGTGAAATTGAATCCTAAAGGAGAAGTAACGCAACACAAGGTAAGACTTGTGGCGAAAGGATTTCTTCAGAAAGAAGGAATCGACTTCGACGAAGTTTTTGCAGCTGTTGCTAGGATCGAAACAATCAGGTTGGTTGTTGGTCTAGAAAACATGAAAAATTGGCACACATGTCAAATGGATGTGAAATGTGCATTCCTGAATGGCCCCTTAGATGAAGAAGTTTATGTTGCACAACCAGCTGGGTTTGTGAAACAAGGCGAAGAAAGAAAGGTGTACAGACTGCATAAAGCCCTGTATGGACTTAAGCAAGCTCCAAAATCTTGGAATAAGAAGATCGATAGCTTTCTAAGCGAGAAGAAATTTATGATATGCACGACTGAGCATGGAGTATATGTAAGGAGAAGCAATAGTAAATTGCTTATATTATGTCTCTATGTCGATGACCTGTTGATAACAGGAAGTTTCAAGAAGGAGATCGAAGATTTCAAACATGACCTAAGTGAGGAGTTTGAAATGTCAGACTTGAGAAATCTCTCATATTTCCTTGGCATCAAATTCTACAAAAGTGGTAGAGGTTTGATGATGCCCCAAAGAAAATATGTAGGCGAAATACTCAAGATATTTGAGATGCAAGATTGCAACCCAACTTCGACTCCAACTGAGCCCAAATTGAAACTATCGAAAGATTCAGATGAAGATGATGTCGACTTAACCTAATATAGAAGACTTATTGGGTCACTTCGATACCTTTATCTCACAAGGCCTGACTTAGCATACAGTGTGGGTATGGTAAGTAGATTCATGGAGAAGCCAAAGGTATCACACTTAGCAGCGTCGAAGAGGATACTAAGGTATCTGAAAGGAACTCTCGACTACAGCATTTTGTTTCCTGCAGTTGATGAAGGAAAAGAATGCAAGTTAGTGGGATACACCGACTCAAGTTGGTGTAGTGATGCTGAGGAATGAAAATCCACAGCTGGCTATGTGTTTATGTTAGGTGGTGCACCAGTTGCTTGGAGTTCGAGAAAGGAGCAAGTAGTGCCATTGTCGTCATGTAAAACAGAATACATAGATGCTTTTCTTTGTGCATGTTAAGTAAAAGGGATGGTGAATCTGGTCGAAGAGATTACACCGAAGATTCATGGAGCAATTACCATGAAGATCGACAGCATGTCATCTATCAATCTGGAAAAGAATCCAATAGCACATGGACGAAGCAAGCACATCGAAATGAGGTTCCATTATCTTCGAGAGCAGGTAGCAGAAGGGAAGATGAATTTGAAACACTGCAGAACTGAGAACCAGATTGCAGATATCATGAAGAAAGAAGTGCAAGTCGAAGTGTTCAAGAAGCTAAGGTCTATGATGAATGTAGATAGCTTAGAAATAATAAATTAGGTGGTGTGTTGAGATTGTAATTCCTTGTGTCGAAGCAGTGTAGCTCGACAGAAAGAAGGATTAATCGAATTAGCTTAATGTGTGTGTATGTCGAGTTGTTTAGATGTCAAAGTGTCGAAGCAGGTTGCTTGACATAGAATTTCGAATTAGACCAAAATAGTAATTTTGGGCTTTTGTAATTTTGGGATTTCTCCTATTATAAATAGAGGGAGTAACCCCTATTTTGTAATAACTAGTATTCACAGAAGTTTGCAATTCCAAAGTGAATAAAAGAAGTTTTCCACAGTTTGTGGGCGGAGATTCCGCAGTTGAAAAATCATTCTCTTCTACCTTATTTTGTTAAAATCTACTTTATTTCTTTCTCGCTTTCTTTTCATTAACAGTTGTTGCGCATAATCTTTCTTGAAATCAAGATTGATTAGGAATTCTCAAAAGGTTTTGGGTTAATTCCAACATTTGAGAGGGTGATTAGTATGAGTTAAGATTTGTCATTCCTCCCACGATGAGAAGAGTATTTATAGAGACTTTTATGCTCAAGGATTCTCTTGGGAGGGTTCATCGCCCACTGAGTCAATGATGGACCGTTTAATCCCTATTTCGAATGAAGACGTTGGTCAGTTAATGTCCCTGAATTCTCTCTGCCCTAGAAACGTCTTATCTCACGTTTCTCGGGACTGGGCAATATGAAGACCTTGGGGCAAGGTGATACCTCCCATTGGGAGACATGTTATAGTAGCCTCCTTTGAGGCGTCCTATGATTGTCCCCCTAGTAGATTTCTTTTACAAATATAACATTACAATGTCTATCAAGGGCCTCCGGTAAAACTGACCTGGACCACCATTACATCAGATGGTCAAATTTCTGTTTACAACTTCCACCCCACTATCCCTTATGATGAACAAAAATGTAGCAACTCTACCCAACAGTAGTACTAAGAATGATGATGGCATGGCAGAAATTCGTGCCTTCATGGATGACTTATATCTTCAAAATCAAACTTTGTAAGACAACATCCTTCACATCCAATATGATCGATACGAGATTGACCCTACAGAAAAGTCCAAAGTTTTAGACCTCCAACCTCTCATTGATGATATATGGGGGGCATTAATTCATGATTACTTTAAGCCACTATCAATGGCCAAGTTTTATTGTCACGACAAGTCCTACAAGTATGTCCCCTCCATCAACACACAAATAGAAATTATTGGAGCCTCTGATTCCTTGAAATGAAAAATCCTCTCTAGCACCTTTATATATGCAATATTAAGGTGGTACATGAGTTTGCCACGACCCTCGATAACCAGCTACCAAGGCCTAATGAAGAAATTGGTACATCAATTCACAACAAGCAGACACAAAAAAAGTTTACCACCATACTTTTCAACATTCGCCAAGGCCCCTCTTAATCCTTCAGGGGATATCTCACTCGCTTTAATGAGGCGACTATCAAGGTCATCCTTCCCATCCAGAAGATGTTTGTGGGAGCATTCCACAATGGACCGAGGAAGGGGAATTTTAACAAATCCCTTACCCAAATATCATTAGCTTCCTTGATGGAGGTGGTGATATGTCCAGAATACTATATAAAGGGTGAGGATAATGGCGAAAAGAATTTTGGAGATGTTAAAAAACAAACAGTTGGCAACCTTAATAACTCGCAACTACCGCATAAGAATCATTACACCTCGCATATAAGAGACAGGGTGACATTGAAACGAAGTAGGAAACCATCAGAGAGCTTTACGCCCTTGAATACTTGCCATGAGTAGATATGGCGTAAGGTCCTCCATACGCATGACATTTCACTACTACCAGCTTAAAAGTCACACGTCGTGGGGCCGAAGCCTAGTAGGTGGTACAAGTTTCACAAGGATAAGGGGCGTCGCATAGAAGACTTCTATCATTTTAAGAAGGAGATAGAATGCCTCATCCAAGAGGGTCATTTGAAGAAGTATGTTAGGGGAGATACCACACATTGGCAAGGTAGGTCCAGCTCTCAAGGGTGAGATGCCTCTAGGAGTCCCAACACCAAGAAAGGCAAGGAACCAGGCAAAGAGGCAAGGGTAAACATGTGCACCACACCTTTAACACAATAGTAGAAGGATTCTCTGGGGGTGGGCAGGCGAGTTCAACCCATAGAAGATGCGCACACCAAACTCTTACCACTAAGAGCTCGCCTACAAACCCCAACTCTGGCAAAAAAAAAATCCCTAAAATCTGAGATTTCCTTCTTTGAGAGGGACGCATCAGACGTCCGTTCGGGTGACAACAAATTCATTGTCATAACTGTAAGGTGTGACGACTCGGAGATTAAGAGAATGTTGATTAATCAGGGAAACTTTACAGACATCTTTATTGGAAGAATTTTGAACAACTTCGTCTGGACCTGGATGACCTAAAAGCTTTTCTAAGCTCACAGATAGGATTCTCAAGTGAGCAAATGCAGATAAATGGTTATATTACCCTGAAGATCATGTTTGGAGCTGAGGATAATGCAAGGTTGATCAAAGTAAAATATCTTGTTATAGATACACAATATTTTAAATGATGTGTTATTTATGAAACGTCAAAAAAATTCAAATAAAAGCTTTTGTCAACTTTAAGAATTAAAAAAATTATAAATTACGCGTCATTACAAATTTCCATGTGATCAACTCACTTCAAAAATGAGATAAAAGGAGTAAAAAAAATGTAAAGACCTTTAACTATTAAATATATAAGTTATTTAATATATTTTTTCTCACTTAAATTTTTCAAACAAATATGAGAATTTTTATAAGTATTTAAATTTAGCTCAAGGTTTTCACGAGGATGCATCCTTTTTCAAACTCTTAGATTCCTATAATCTTCATTAAATAAATGGTCCATATAGAATTAAATGGTCTAGGTCCACCACCTTTCCCTTCCTCTGTCCCAACATAAATGCAATAATTGAACAAGTGCTTCACAATGCAAAACCTTCCACTATCTATTTGAGAAAAATCTTCTTTCTTTGTCATTTTCCAGTCTCGTGGAAGATTGACCAGGAATATTTCCACGGTCACTCACGTGGAAAAATCAAAAGATGGATGTGTGATTATAAACCACATAATATACTTAGGAGAACGAAGTCCTAATACATTAGTAAATGTTTTTTTAGAGCAATGCTTATCTAGAAGATGCCAATTTCCAATCAACATAAATAAAATTTATAACTGTTATGAGATTTGGAATCAATTATAGGAAACGAGATATGAATATGATTTTTTGGTGCGTTGATGAGTGTTTATTGAAATACTATTAGAAAAGCAGTATAGAGTTATACTGAAAAAGATATTTGAAATTGGAGTGTGTAAAGCTTATGTAGTTAAAATTGTTCCTACATCACTAGTCGCATTGTGAAGATCGTCGTTTGATTAGATCCGATGGGAGAGATAAGTCAGAAGATGGGATTGCATGCTTCCGTGCTTGGCTGAGGCCTCACCCATTTCTCCCTTGTTTGTGGGTCGTGTGAACATCCAAGAACAATTTTCCTCCGAAGTCCTTGTTACTAGGGCTCTGTTTGATAAAATTAGCTTATAGTTGATAGCTGATAACTGGTAGCTGATAGCTAGTGGTTGATAAGTTAATTTGAGTGTTTGGTAAATTAGCTGTTATATTAGCTGATAATTACAAAATGTTCTAAAGGAACATTTTTAATTAAAAAATTTGTAATTTCATTATCTTATTATATCATATTATTAAATTTGAGAAAAATCTTTTTTCTTTATGCCATTTTTTAGTCTCGTGGAAGATTGACTTGGACTATTTCTGCTGTCATTCAAGTGGAAAAATCAAAAGCAGGATGTGTGATTATAAACCACATAATATGCTTAGGAAGAACGAAGTCCTAATATATTAAATGTTTTTTTAAGAACAATCCTTATCTAGAACAATCTACAACAAGGAAATTGACTTTATGTGACATTCAAAAATTGTCACTAAAAGCCAATAATCTATATGTCTATAGAACTTTGAGTGAGTCCACCTTTGACGTCAATTATAAAAAGTGTGGTGTGACGCCAAATTAAATGTCACAATTATTTTTAACTACGGTCAAACTTTTTTCTACAATTGTAATGAATGTCATTATATATTATACTAGTATTACAAGTACTAAAATTATACTTACAGATTATTTTCTTTTAGCTGTCACTAAAACTTTAATAAATATAATTTTTATTATATTAAAATATAATAAATTTATAAATTCACTTTTTAAAATAATTTAAAATATTACTAATATTGAAATAAAAATTACTTATTTAAAATATTTTAAAATACATTTTGAACCATAACAAAACTAAATAACTAAAATATTTTAAAATACATTTTGAACCATGACAAAACTAAATAACTAAAATATTTTACAATACATTTTCAATGAAAAAACTAAATAACTAAAATTCAACATTTATACAAAATTTTATTAAATCCAAACGTTACATTTCATTTGATATTATGTAAATTAGAACTAGTAACAAAAAATATCAACTTTCATGTTCTTATTTTCTAGATTCTCACAATTCGGACTTTAGCAATTTCTTTCAGTCTCAGCATGCAAGTTACCAGAACCAGCGATTCTTGAAGTATGTATCAAAAGCTCACTCAAAGAATAATAAACCTTATTGAAACTGAATGGACACTTAAATGTTTAGTCGGAAATTTCGAGCTTAGGGGAATTATCTTCCATCACATTGTAATATCTACGCTCATAGTATTCCAAATCAGATTCACGAGTTCGTTCAGATTTTTGGTACATCTGAAAACAATAATAATAAAATATACTTCAAAGAAAGAGCAACACAAATAATTAAATATAGTGACTAAAAACTACTTGATTTGATTATTACCTTCATAAATGATAGGGATTTATGAAAAGTTGACTGTCCACATAGTAAATAGAGCATACATTGGGTGCTTACACTTTCGTCGAGATGTGTTGGCAGTGGGAGTTTTATCTTGAGAGATGTGCATATACATGAATATAACTGAAAAAGTAGAACTTAGTTTAAACAATATTTCAACTGAGAATTCCATCAATAATAATTTTAATAAGTTGGTGACTATGAGAAAGATAAGTATGTCCTTTCCATCAACACACAAATGGAAATTATTGGAGCCTCTGATTACTTGAAATGAAAAATTCTCTCTAGCACCTTTATAGACGTTTACTGTGAGCATTAATGAAGTATATTTAAGAGAATATTAATGGTAAGGCGTCGACAGACCAACGACGAGGGGTCGTCTGATATGTCGACACAATAAGACATGGTTTGGAGGACTCTCAAGGATAAATCCCCAAGACCCAGATCGTTGGGAAATGTGTCCAAAATTTCAAAAAGGACAGACGACAGAAGCATTTCCATAATCTCGAGAAGGACAATTGACAGAATCTCTCATTCCTAAAAGGATCAGTCGACTGAACGACGTGATATAAAAAACTTAGTAAATTTACAAGTCTTGAGGCCTTGATAGGCAGTGTCGACAGCACACTGGAGCAGTTATCGTCGAAGGTTCGTGACGAAGTGGAAGAAATGGGAAACAGTTACCACTTAACGTAGGTTCCAAGCAGATAACACCTTGGAAGACACGTAAGCACACTATTGAGATCTTGGAAAACAGTTATAGTCCCACGGTGATCATAACTGTCATCGAGAATTACTTTTTAAATAGAATAAATAGCAGGCTAATACATTGGATCAAGGGTAGCAAAGTTTCATACATACTCTCCATACCACTGGAGTACCAGAGTCAAAGAGCGAAAGAGTTGAGCGAGAAACATGTAAGCGTCTACGTCCACCCTTTTTTCTTAGTCTTTTTGCTTCCTTAAACAGAACATGTACTTTTTCTTTTGCTTTGTATAATTTTATTTACTTCATTTTACCTTATCATTTATCACAATTTAACTTCATTTAAAGTCTTTTGCTAAGCTACATTCAATTCACACGCACTTGTGTTCACACAACTTATTTACACATATTGCTTTGGAGAATTTTCGAGTTAATCTCACAGACTTTGAAACTCATGATTGTTTACCAAAAACACTGATAAACATTAGGATTCGTTGTTTAACTCAACCCGTGAAGGTTCCTTTGTTCCAGAACCACATCATAATATATTAGTAGAAGAAATCAGAACAAAGGAGCATGGTGGGTGTGTCCGTGGGGTTAGAAATGACATCGACCTAAGAGTGTTCTTGGGTACGTCTAGAAAAAGCACCGGACATGTGCAAAAAGAAATGTTGGAAGAGTTTGAGAGGAAGATAGATAGTCAAAAGAAAGAATTTGAAGAGAAGTTAGAAGCGGGCGGGAAACTCGCAGGAAACAATTGGAAGAAATAAAAGAGTTATATGTGGTATGTGAGAATATTGTGATATCTGAAGTGTATGATATATATTGTGTTAATTCTGTTTTGTGTTCCTGTGTTTTTTATGATGTAGAAAATCAATGGAACCATCCTACAATGTACAAATGAAGATGAGGATGCTGATGATCAATTGCCTGATAAAAATTATGTACGTGGTGCAAGCACAAAAGGCTATTGTCCAGCCGCCCACATTGGTAACGAGATCCATAACGGGGTTATTGGCTCCCCCTAAAGGATCATATTCCAAAATATTATGTTACGTTATGTGAAACGAAGACGGGGTGTTTTCTCTTGTGTTAGAACATGATCCAGAGTTACAGGGGTTAGAGGAATACTTAATCTTTTCTAGAGATATAAAGGATATGATCGTTGGAAATTGGTGGTTGGACGTAGGGTTACTACAAGTTTGGTGCACGCATGTATATTTTGCATTATAGTAAATTCATTATTTTTTATAGGACTAATTCCTCACGTGTTTTTTGTATTTTGTTTAACCATTTAGGTACATTCACCGTGTTTGTATAGAATTAAATAAATTGAATACTTATGGATTGGTGGATCCGGTTAGAGTACGATTTACAAGTAATTCTACAAAAAAACATTGAAGAATACTTAACATCACGGATAGCATAGGGGCGGAAAGAATGTTACTTAGCACCATTCATCAATAAGTGAGTAATTTTAAAATTATGGTTTCTCTATTATAATTAGTTTTCATGTTTTACCAAATACTAATTATATATGTTTGTATTGTTCATCCAGAGAAGATTATCAATTGATCATCATATCTCTTCTAACGAATATGGTAACTACACTGTGTTCGTTACACTATCCACTTGAACCTATGATGAAACAAATTATTACTCTGTAACTTTATGTTTATGAGACTTTTAGTAATATTTTCTTTGACTTTGTAATTATCTTATTGTATAATATTTGAAAATCATTTTCAATATTCAGGATTGTGGAGAGACATTATAGGTTGAACAACTCTAGAAAAAAGCTCGCATTTTGTGAGCCCAAGGTAAGTGGATTCATTGTGACATTCACTTATATATATATATATATATATATATATATATATATATATATATATATATATGAAATGTGTGGTTATATAATCATGAAATGTTTAAATTTGTTTACTAGGAAACAAGCAGAAGGATACGAGTGTGGGTACTATGTAATGAAACACATATTTAACATTGTCTCTGTTGGCATTGTTGATTCGTGGGATTAGGAATATATAATGTCATGAAATGTTTACAATAACATATTAATGTTAAAGTTCTTTGCTATTATAATTAAAATAATGTGATATTCAATTTTTTTCACTTGTTTATGTAGACCTTTAACGACAAGACACCTTTCTCTTCTGATGACTTAGACGACGGTCGTAGACGTTAGACGTTTATTTTCAATGCGTTAGTTAAAAAGGGGGTGGTAGTGTATGACTTCGTCTTTGATAGTTGTAAATATATTTATATTGCTTAATTTGATATTTTGTAAATATTTTAGCTAATATATGTATAATGTACAGGTAAAAAAAATACAGGTTTGTAATATATGGAAAAATAAAATAAAATAAAGTATTTAATCACGGTATTTATACCAACCGTTGTTATAGATAGAGCGCAAACAATTAAAAATCATACAATTACTGGGTTTCGAACCCATGACCTTTTGCTTTATATCACAACGGTTGTATACTTTGACCATTGTGATATATAGTGCACTACTTAGTTTATCACAACGGTCATACGCCCGTGGTAGAAAACATCATATATACAATCACACCTTACCATACAACGGTTGGTCGGACGTGGTTGTATCCCTTTTTCAACCTTTATGATAGGTGTAGTCTGTAGTAGTGTGTAACAACATGTGGAAATAAACTGGGTCAAACTATGCTTTATCAAGCTTAAGTCTGTTTTGCTAAAAAGTTTAAAGTATAAGTTTGATCTGTAATCTATCATAGACTTATTTTTACACATGAGTTTGATATTTTAAAAAATTTGATTAGTCGATTAGCCTACTTAAAAGTATATTTCATTTGAACATATGTAAATAAGAAATTTAACTAATGTTTAAATAAGTATTATATATTAAAAGAATAATGAGACTAAATATTTATTTGCATTGACTTATTTGAACTTACTTAATAGCATAAACTTTGTGAGACTATTTGTCTAAGAAATTAAGAAAACAACTTATAGCATTATTTTATAAGATTTTTTAAATTCATAAATTCTTTGTTCTTGAGAGTTGTATGGTTGGAGAAGAAAATAAGAGAGTATTTATTAATAATGTGGCAGTGCAAAGCCTAGTCGAAAAAACTAAAAATGAGTTCACTAATGGAACTGCTTTTAATATTTTCATTCTCTCTCGAGTAGAAACTTCAAAAGCTTGTTGTGTAATTATAGACGATACAATGCATTTTGAGTGAGAATATTAGCATGTGATACCAAAAAGTTTTTTACAGTCCTTATTAACATTAATGGATATTTATAACAAGATTAAATTAACATAATTGGATATTTCTATTGGTGGTGGCTCTTTTGGGATGAGATCTATTATGTATTCTCTTATTTTATTATTTAACTTTTCTCTTCTTTTTTTTTTTCTGATTATTTGAGAATTTTATTTGTTATTGGTTTTAGTTTTTTTTTTGTTTGTTTTGTGATTTCACGATTCTAATATTTGTTATTTTTACGAGCTTTAATTTGGTATATCATGTGTCTATTATCTATGTCGTTCCTTGTTTATGTTGGAAATTTAGTTTCTGTTAAGGGTGAAAATAGACTGTGTCAATCTAAGCTTTACCAAATCTATAATTTACTAAAAATTTAAAGTCTAAGTCTAACTATAGCATATCATAGACTTATTTTTAAGGTCGAACCTCATCTTTTCGAATGACATGTTCATCTATTAACCTATTTAAAAGTTTATTTCATGTGAATATATATAAATAAGGAATTCAACTAATGTTTAAATAAATGTTATATATTAAAAGGTAAAATGTATTTGTGATTCTTCTAAATATTTCATATTTAACTTTTAGTCATAATAAAATTCATTCAAACAACAGACCTCCTAAAAAATTCCATCCATACTTTTGATCCCTCTTGATAAAATCGTCGCTAAAACCATCACTAATTTAGTCGCTAAGTAGTAAATTGTCGCTAATTCCGTCGCTAAGATGTAATAACCGTCACTTAGTTGCAGGACATGAAATTTTTTAGCAGGATCATTCTTTAAAAGAAATATTTTAAGGGACTAAAAGTGAAATATGAAATATTTAGGAAGATCACAAACATATTTATTCTTTTATTAAAAGAACAATGAAACTAAATATATTTTTTCATTAACTTATGCGATCATACATAGAAGCACAAGTTTTGAAAGAAATTTCTGAGAGAACTTATAAAAACTATTTATAGTATTTTTTAAAAAAATCAGTTTATTTCATAAGTTCTTCAAAATAAATAAATTTTAATTTTGTATTTTAATTTAAAATACAAAATATAATATAATAACAATAAACTTATTTATATTTATTTAAATAAATCAACCTAATAAACTTAAAGGTTGTGATTTAGAGTAAATTAAAAAGAGTTAAATTAAGGCAAAAAAATATCAAAAATAATATAGACACTCTCTGTAAAAGATTCACTGCTTCTGATGTTAAAAAACCAAAAATATCAAAGATAGATGATATTATTATATAAATAATAATATGGTTAATACACATTTTAGACCCTGCCATTTGGGGGGAATTCGAAAAAGGACCTGTAAAGTTTGGCCCCTCGGTGCACATAATCAGCAGAATCTGTAACGTGGCGCTGCTTTGTTGACTTTTTTTATTTTTTATTCTTTTAATGTGACATGTCTGCTTAGTTGGATTTTTATATTTATTTTCTTTTTATTTTAATTATACATGTGCTTTTTTTGTTATTTTATTGTTAAAATGTTAAAATAACTAAACTTAAAATTTTGTCTACCATTAGTGTTGAACACATAACCTTTTGATTACAAGTAGATACCTCTTCCACTAGGCTGACATTCCTTTCATGTCCATTAATTTGCTTCAAATATATATATTACATAACATGTAAGGAATATTTAATATGTTAAATAAATTCTTTCAAAAATGTTAAAATATATTAAAAACGTTAAATAAATTCTTCAAAAATAACTTCTTCAAAAATAACTTCAGCATTTAATATTAGTTCAGCATTTATTTAATATTTAATATTAGTTCAGCATTTATTTAATATTTAATAGATTTAAAATAAATTCTTCCAAAAAATTTAAAATATATTAAAAATGTTAAATAATTAAAAAAATAAAATTTATATTTAATATTTAATACTTTCAGTTTATTTATTATTTAATATTTAAATATTTAATACAAAATTTAATATTTAATATGTAATACTTTCAGTTTATTTATTTAATATACATAATGAATAATTAATATTTAATACTTTCAGTTTATATTATTTAATATTTAATATTTAATATAAACTAAATTAAATTTTATTTAATTACAGCATTACAAATGTTTTAATAAACTAAATTTTATTTTAGTATTTTATTTATAAATTAATATTAACGTTTCATAAACTAAATTATATTGATATTAACGTTTAAACTAAGCTAATATTAATATAAACTAAATTAAACTAAACTAATGTTTTTTAACGTTTTAACTAAATTATTATTAATAAAAAACTAAACTAAATTAATATTATAATTTTAACAAAACTATAATAAATTTATATTAACGTATTGTGATGAAATAAACTGAAATAATTAACATATAAAATGAAATAATTAATAATAAACTGAAAATAAAAATATTTTTAATTAAAATAGTAATTTTAATATTAGTAGTTTAATTATAAACTGAAAATAAAAATATTTTTAATTAAATAGCAGTTTTTAATATTAATACTTATTAATAAACTGAAAATAAAAATATTTTTAATTAAAATAGTAATTTAAATATTATTAGTTTAATTACAAACTGAAAATAAAATATTTTTAAATATAATAGCAGTTTTTAATATTAATAATTAATAATAAACTGAAAATAAAAATATTTTTAAATAAAATAGCAGTTTTTAATATTAATAATTAAAAATAAACTGAAAATAAAAATATTTATAATTAAAATAGTAATTTTAATATTATTAGTTTAATTATAAACTGAAAATAAAAATATTTTTAAATAAAATAGCAATTTTTAATATTAATAATTAGTAATAAACTGAAAATAAAAATATTTTTAATTAAAATAGGAGTTTTAATATTAGTAATTAATAATAAACTGAAAATAAAAATATTTTTAATTAAAATAGCAGTTTTTAATAATAATAATAATAATTAATAATAAACTAAAAATAAAAATAGTTTTAATTAAAATAGTAGTTTTAATATTAGTAATTAATAATAAATTGAAAATAAAATAAATAAATAAATAAAATATTAATATTTACTAATATTTAAGTCATTTATACATTTATGTAATATATAAAATTAAAGCGAATTAATATATAAGAAAAACATAATAGTATAATGGAAGAGATGCCTCCTTGCAATCTAAAAGTCATGTGTTTAACACTAGTGGTTGACAATTTTGTTTTGCATATTTTAACATTTCAACATACAATCAATAAAATAATAATAAAAAAAGTCACGCGTATCATTAAAATAAAAAGAAAATAAATATAAAAATCCAACAAAGCAGACACGTCACACTAAAAGAATAAAAAATAAAAAATAAACCAACAAAACAGTGTCATGTCACAGATTCTGCTGACTGTGTGCACTGAAGAACCAAAATGAAATAATTTTCAAATGGCAGAGACGAAATCTGTGTTTTTTTTACATGACTCTTTTTCGAATTCGTCCCAAATTACAGGGTCTAAAATGTATATTAACCCAAAATAATAATACAGAAGTAGTTTAAAATAGTCCTTATAAATATCAAAGGAATTTCTAATCAGCGAAAATAAATTATGATCCAATAATTTATGGTTACTTAAAATATAAATTTATAATATTTTATTAACAGATACTCCTTCCGGTCACTATTATAAACAAAAAAACACTTTAAATCTTGGTCACTATTATAAGCAAAAGTCATTAAATTTTAGACTAATTAATGCTTGTATTACTATTATACCCTTAATTTAATTTAAAAACATTTAATGTTGGTTGTTGATTCATTAAATAAACTAAGGATATTATCGTAAATTTTACTTTGATAGTAAATGAAATCAAGACAATTAATTACACTTAACTAACTTTCTTAATACGTGTGCAAGTAGTTATTTTGACTTATAATTGTGACCGGAAAGAGTACAATACATGCGATATTTTATTTTTATCATTGTGAATTACTTCCACTATTACAATTTTTTTTTTTTTTACAAGTCTGTTGCATGCATCCTTTTATTTTAACAAGCAAAAGGAATGGGGCCCTCAGCGTTTCCCTTCCTAGGTCCCAACATAAATGCAGCAATTAAATAGCAATTGAATATGTCAATGCTTCGCAAAACCTTCCACTATCAATTTGAGAAAAATCTTCTTTCGTATGTCATTTTCTAGTCTCGTGGAAGATTGACTTGGAGTATTTGTCACTCATGTGGAAAAATCAAAAGATGGATGTGTTATTATAAACCACATAATAAACTTAGTGAGAACCAAGTCCTAAAATATTAAATGTTTTTGACAATGAACTTTATAATTATAAACAAAAATGTTAGTATGGTAGGGAGGAATGGCATATGCATAGAAAGGGGTGGGGTTTGCCAATGGGCCTATTAATATATTGACATTCTTTTCATATATTACAAAAATTGTATTATATAATATACAAAAAATAAATAAATTTAGTAGGATATAAAGAAAAAAAAATAATGTAATAACATTTTAAATATAATCAAAATTTGTAATAAAAAAATCATTAATCAAAATTTGTAATAAAAAAATCATTAGATTATTATATTAAAATAAATAATGTTAGTATAAGATACAAAATAAAATAACATAATAACATCGCATATATAAGCAAATAGAATTTTGACCTATTTATTAAAAAATTATATTCCTTACTATTACGAAAATTGTATTATATTAATATATTAAAAAATATATATTTAGTAGCATATAGAGAATATAATCATGTTATAATATTGAAAATATAATAAAACTTGTAATAACAAATTTATAAAATGGAATCAAACTATTATTATTTTTTCAATTATAGAAACTTTACTGTATATTTATTGTATTGTTATATTTTTAAAAAAGAGTCATGAGGGCAGGGAAGAGGTAAGGGGCGTGAGTTTAGTCGTTAACGTTTCTCCGGTCGCATGTTTACTAGATATGTCACCATTTTCATTGAACATGTCTCCTCCTTTCGGGAATGATTGCTCGATATGGGAAAGTGGAGAATGATGTGTCTCCATTCTATAACAATAAAGAATGTGTTATTTGAACACGTATTTGGAAATAGTAGTGGGAAAACTAGTCACTCCTGCATCTTCTCAATTGTAATTACTATTCCGAATGGGCCTAAGATCATACCCAAGACTGCTATACATATCTCAACGATGGGATTGAGAGGAAAAATCTCATTCTCACACTAAAAAATATATATACGCATACCTTCTCACCCTTACATAAGCTAGCTATCAATCCCATTACATACCTTAAAACTTCTCATAACCCTTAATCACTAGGGGTTGTCACGTATTATACTTTATAGAAAGTACAATTGATGCCCACTGTGGGGCCATGTAAAATTGACTGGGGCGACACTCATCATTACTTACCATAGCTTTCGTCATCTTCTTAAGAGGATGCTTAAGCAAATCTCCAATATCAATGTTAACACCATTGCGGGGGGTTTCGCCAGTGAGGGAGAATACAACTCCTCATGGAGAAAATAGGACTGTCAGGATTTCACAGTAAACTACATGTTGACGCCACCAAAATCCCGAGGAAGGAAAGAAAATCCATAATAACTTTCTTGAATGAAGACGATGTACGTGTTCGTTCTCACAACAATAACCTCATGGTTTTCACGGCTCAATATGATAATTGGGATGTGAATTGAGTATTGATTGACCTTAATAGCTATGTGCAAGTCTTGTTCTAGAGCGCCTTACATAGGCTCCAACTTGACCCCCAACAGCATCAGAGCATTCCAAGGTTCTTTGATTGGGCTTTTCGGAGAACACTTATAGGTAAATGGCTAGATAATGCTTGAAACGATGTTCAGATCTATGGCGAGAGCCAGAGTAATTAAAGTAAAGTATCTCTTGATATATGCATTATCCCTATACAACACAATCCTAGGTAGACCCACCCTTAACTCACTAGAGGAGGTCTTGTCCACCCTCCATCTAAGCCTCAAATACCCATTACTTGATGGGAAAATCAGTGTAGTTAGTGCGGACCAGGAGATCACCCAAGAATTCTATCAGAATAGCTTAGAAAAAAGGAGATAACATATCACACTGTGCGGCACCCCTCATCTAGATGCATGTGATACTAATGTAGAAAGCTGGGACCCTAGGTTGGTGGTAGAGAATGAAAAGCTTACCGCAATAGAAGACTTAAAATAGGTCTAGATTGGACCCTAGAGCCACAAATTCAACAAGTTGGGCACCTTCCTATCTGAATTTGAAAAAAGAAGGGTTGAACGCCACGCTCAGGAGGAACATTAACTTGTTCTCTTGGGAATCGTTAGATATGACAAACATAGATACCAAAGTGGTATCCCTCTCCATTAACCCTAGTGTCAAATTGGTATCTCAAAGGAAGCCTAAGGTTAAGGATGAAAAATGGGTGATTATCGATGAGGAAATGTTGAAGCTGACAAGCGCATGATTCATAACAAAGGTAAAATACCCATCATGGCTAGCTAACGTGGTTTTCATAAATAAAACATCAAACAAATTGTGTATGTGTTTTGATTTGACTGACCTTTATGTTTCATGTCCAAAAGGATACGTGCTCTCTACCTAATATATACCTTCTGATCGGCGGATCTTTAGGACACAAAACAGTTAGCTTCATGGACTCATACTACGGATACAACTAGATTAAGATGGATCTAGTGGATGCTCCCAAGACATCATTTAGGTTAAATCATGGTAACTACTATAACAAAATCATGCCCTTTGTACTCAAGAACACACACGTTACCTATCAGAGACTCACGGATGTGATGTTATCGAAAATGATATGGCATAACCGGGAGGCATATAGTGAAGACTTCAGAAGATAAAGTCATGTGAAAATTTTGTATGATCTCTTAGAGTCAGTCATGAAGTACAACATGTGTTTGAATATCACCAAATGCTCATTCAGCGTCCAGACAAGCCAATTCCTTGGTTTCATGTTGACTATGTGAGACATAGAGACGAACTGTAACACCCTAATTTTTAATCGATTATTTTGTTTAATTATTAGTATTTTTTATTCGTTATACTTGAATTTTGGTGTTTTTTCAGTGTGTAGGGGTATTTTGGTAATTTAATAATTACCTGAGTTATAGAATTGGAGAGCAGAATAATAAAATAGAATTATTGAGGTTATCATGAATAATTGAATAAATTTAATTATTTTGTAATAAGTTGAGAGAATAGTAAATTAAGGAATTTTGATTAAATGTTAATTTAAATTAATTATTTATTTAAATTAAATATTTATTTAATTGGAAATATACCCTTTTTAGTCCTGTATCTTTAGGGCGGAGTTCATTTTGGTCCCTCCATTTTAAAAATGACCATTTAGGTCTCCTATGTCTTTAAACAGGGCCACACTAGTCCTTTCCGTTAAGTCTGTTAGTCAAAGTCAAAATAAAGTGCCACGTGATATACACCCGACGCTGATGTGGCATATGCTCATTACCAAGTCAGCAGAGTCATCAAAATTCCAAAAATAATTTCCAAAAACATGCCTTCACCATGGTCAAGTTATTTGCTAGGTAAGATACTATTCCACTAGGCCACTTCACATTTTTTGATTTAACTTACATATTAAATATATGAATGATCAATTAGGAGAAAAGGAAAATGAACAAGTTGAAGAAGATGAACATTCAACAAGTTGAAGAAGATGAAAATGAACAAATTAAATATATGAATGGTTAGTTAGGAAAAAAGGAAAACCCATGTAACAGATCCAAAGATCTACAAAAATAGATCCAAAATAATTTATGTACAGTTTCGACTTCTATTTCAGGTATTAGATTTCGTTTTCAATTTCGAATTCAGTTTTTGGATTTCAATTTCAGTTTCGATTTCGATTTCATATTTGATTTCGATTTCAGTTTCTGGGTTTCAAGTTGTTGATTTCTGGGGTTCGATTCCCCTCCTCAGTTTTATTTTTGAACTCTCTTTCGATTTCAGTTTCTGGGTTTCGATTTCAAGGTTTGATGGAGTGTTTGCGAGAAGAGGATACAACATTGAGTCACTTGTTATTATTCTTAATCAAGATAGGGATCTTTTCTCCATTGTTGTTTCTGGAACTGATAATATTCTTCTTTAAGTAAATTGAACATTAAGTTAATATCGGTTTGTGAAATTATCTTATACTTAATTTTTTTTCATGGCATTGATTTCTAAGAGGTATAATGAGAATTAGCTTATTATCAGCTTTACTATAGTTAACACACTTAGTTAGTTTGTTATTATTCTAGTGGTTAATTGAATATTTACTATAGATAAATACCATTGTATATATATATGTATCACTAATCAATGTAACAGAGAATTCACTTTATTCATTCAATACAAAGATGAGTTTAGTTTACAGTTTTATCCTCTTGTCAACATGGTATCAGAGCTCATCTGAGTTCTGGTAGCCATTGTAACCGTTTTTTTTCTTGCTGAATCTTGTTTCTCTTCTTCTCCTTGATTCATCTTCTTTCTTCTTCCTTTGAAGATTCATCAATGGCTCTCCAGAACCATATCGATTTTTCAACAAACTCTGCAAACCCTTATTACTTGCATCCAAACGAAAACCCAGCCGTGATTCTTGTTACACATGCGTTGAATGCCAAGAATTACCATACCTGGTCTCGTTCGATGCAGATTGCGCTTATCTCAAAGAACAAAGATAAGTTCATCGATGGATCTCTTCCCAAACCTTCCGTCTCCGATCCAATGTATGCTCCATGGATTCGCTGCAATACTATGGTATTGGCATGGATTCACCGTTCTCTTTCTGAATCCATTGCTCGTTCTGTACTTTGGATCGATTCTGTTGCGGGAGTTTGGAAGAATTTGCGCGTCCGGTTTTCTCAGAGTGATGTATTCCGCATTTCCGATCTCCAAGAGGATCTGTATCGATTTCGTCAAGGAACTCTAGATGTTTCCGATTACTTCACTCAATTGAAGGTGTATTGGGACGAATTGGAGAATTATCGTCCTCTTCCTCACTGTAAGTGTTCTATTCAATGCTCTTGTGGCGCTATTGAAACTGTTAGGGCATATCGTGAACAAGATTTCGTCATTAGGTTCCTTAAAGGCTTAAACGAACGATTCTTGCATTCGAAATCCCAAATTATGATGATGAACCCTCTCCCTGATATTGAACATGCCTTCTCATTGGTTTTGCAACAAGAGCGAGAAATGATCAGTTCCAATGTCACTTCTGCTCCTGAAGTTGCAACTGAGTCTGCCATGGCTATGCAGGTTACTTTAAATCAAAACAGTTCTCATAGCAAAGGGGGTTATTACAAAGGCAAGGGTCAAGGCTCTTCAAAAGGGGGTAATCGAACCTGTACTCATTGTGGCAAGACAAACCACATTATTGATAATTGTTTTGAAAAGATTGGTTATCCTCCTGGGTATAAGACAAACAAGCCTAAGCACTCTGCATCCCAAGCCAACAACACCTCAAATGCTACTGCTTTGGAATCTGCTCCACAAGGCTCTTCTACACAGTCTACGTTTACTTTCACTCAAGAAATGTATCATGGCATCCTTGAAGCTCTTCAGCAGTCCAAACTTGGTTCCCAGCCTAAGGTCAATGCTGTAACTACAGCTCCTTTTGCCATGCACTCTCCTTCATCTTCTCTTGGTAAGCCCTCCAATCTTTGGATCCTAGATACCGGTGCAACTGATCACATCACTTTTGATCTTGCATCATTTACCACTTATCAAAATATTATACCTGTTTCTGTTTCTTTACCTAATGGTTCACAAGTACTAGCTTCTATTTCTGGTAGTGTGATCATATCACCATATGTTACCATTCATCAAGTCCTTTACATACCTTGTTTTCAAGTCAATCTTATCTCTGTCACAAAATTAACTAGCACAAATAAGTGTCATTTGAATTTCACATCTAACTCTTGTCAAATCTTGCAGAACCATTCAATGGAAACGATTGGTACAGCTAGACTCCAAAGAGGATTGTATGTGATAGACACTACTGCTAATGTTTCTTCCTGTAATTCTGTTTCTTTTGATTCTTTTGAGAAATGGCATGCCAGATTGGGTCATTTGTCTGATTCTGGTATGTAAATTATCTCCAAACAATTTCCTTACATACCTTGTAAAAACAATATGACACCTTGTGATAGCTGTCACTTTTCTAAACAAAGAAAGTTGCCTTTTCCTAATAGCTTTACTAATTCTATGTATCCCTTTGAAATCTTGCATGCTGATGTGTGGGGACCCTTTTCCACAACTTCTGTTTTAGGTCATAGGTATTTTCTTACCTTGGTTGATGATCATTCTAGGTTCACATGGGTAATTCTTCTTAAGAATAAAAGTGAAACCCATACCTGCATAATCAACTTTGTTGCCTATATAGAAACCCAATTTAACACTTCATTGAAATGCCTCAGATCCGACAATGGAACTGAGTTTGTTGCTTTAACCAATTTCCTTAGGACTAAAGGCATCATGCACCAAAGATCCTGCACTGAAACCCCACAACAAAACGGAATAGTTGAGCGTAAACATCAACATATTCTAAATATAGCAAGGGCCTTATATTTTCATGCTAATATACCTTTATCTTTATGGAGCTTTTGCATTCAGCATGCTGTCCACATCATAAACAGAACACCTAGCCCTTTATTAAAATCCAAAACACCTTATGAGCTGCTACATAAATCACCACCTACTCTTCTTCACCTCAAAATTTTCGGTTGTTTAGCTTTTGCCACAACCATCCAAGCTCATAGGACTAAATTTGACCCTAGAGCTAGGAAATGTGCCTTTATTGGTTATAAAGATGGCACCAAGGGATGCACACTCTATGACCTCAAATCCCATGATATTTTCATTTCACGAAATGTAATATTTTATGAGGAGGTTTTTCCTTTTAAATCTTTAACCACTATACCTTCCTCTCAAGATTCTCAAAACATTCCTTTACATGATGTCTCAATGGATTATGATGACACATTACCTTTTCCCAATGGTTCTTTAACAACTCCCAATGACACTCATCCCAACACATCTCTTGAAACAGATTTAATATCTGATTCTCCTATCCTTGAACAAGTCTCTGTTACAGCAGACCCATCACCCTCTGCTTTAGCAGATCTATCACCCATTCAACCATCCACAAGTTGTCATGACCATATTCCATCCTTAGCAGATACTGCTACACCAAATCCTGACTCTGTCTATGACAGTTCTGAATCTAGTATTAATCCCACTAGTGCAGGTATTGATGCTAGCACATCCATTCCCCTAAGAGTCTCCAATCGTGTTAAAAGACCACCTAGTTATTTGCAGGACTATCACTGCAATACTCTATCTAGATGTACTAATCCTCTTTCAAAATCTACTTCTATTGCTTATCCTCTCTCATCTGTTTTATCTTACACTAATTGCTCTCCTAATTACAAATTGTTTTGTTGTTCTATTTCTTCTAACATTGAGCCAACCACTTATAACCAAGCTTCTAAGTTTGACTGTTGGAAGAAGGCTATGGATGCTGAGATTACAGCTCTAGAGGAAAATAACACATGGACTGTTGTAGATCTTCCTTGTGGCAAGACTCCAATAGGTTGCAAATGGGTGTATAGAATCAAATACCATGCCAATGGTTCAATAGAGAGGTACAAAGCTCGACTCGTGGCTAAGGGTTATACACAAATGGAAGGAGTGGATTATTTTCATACTTTTTCACCTGTAGCTAAGATGACCACTGTGCGTGTTCTATTAGCCACTACTGCTGTCAAAGGCTGGTATTTGGAACAATTAGACGTAAACAACGCATTTTTACATGGTGACTTACATGAGGATGTTTACATGACACTTCCTCCAGGTTATGCTAATGATTCTCCAAAGGTTTGTAAACTGAACAAGTCACTATATGGGTTGAAACAAGCCAGTCGCCAATGGTATTTCAAACTCTCCACTGCTCTTGTTTCTATGGGCTACAAACCTTCTCAGGCTGACCATTCCTTATATGTAAAGTCACATGGTTCTTCTTTTACAGCCTTATTAGTTTATGTTGACGACATCGTCTTGGCAGGTACATCTCTTGAAGAAATCAAGCTTGTTAAGAAATCTCTTGACCATCAATTCAAGATCAAAGATCTTGGCCAACTAAGATTCTTCCTTGGCTTGGAAATTGCTCGTTCTTCATCTGGCATTTTTCTTAATCAACGAAAGTATACTCTTGAACTCCTTGAAGACACTGGATTTCTTAGTGCTAAGCCTGCATCTGTCCCTGTTGACCCTCACACCAAGCTGTCTGCTACTGATGGTGATCTTTTTGATGATCCATCAAGTTATAGAAGACTCATTGGTAGGCTCATATACTTGACTCACACTCGGCCAGATCTTTCATTTGCTGTCCAACACCTTAGTCAATACGTATCAAAGCCCTTAGTGCCTCATTACCATGCTGCTACTAGAATTTTGCGCTACTTGAAGTCATGTCCTGCAAAGGGTATCTTCTTTTCCAGTCAAAGCACTTTACATCTTCACGGTTTTGCAGATTCTGACTGGGCATGTTGTCCCAACACCAGACGGTCCATAACCGGTTATTGTGTTTTTTTTGGATCTTCTTTGATTTCCTGGAAATCTAAGAAACAAAATACGGTTTCCAGATCTTCCACCGAGGCAGAATATCGAGCTTTGGCATCTTTAACTTGTGAATTACAGTGGCTTCAATACTTGTTTCAGGATTTTCAAATCTCTTTTCTGCAACCAGCTTCCGTTTATTGTGATAATAAGTCTGCAATTTATCTCGCTCAAAATCCGACCCTCCACGAGCGCAGCAAACACATTGAGCTGGATTGTCACATCATTAGGGAAAAACTGCAGTCAAGGTTGATTCATTTACTATCTGTGCCTTCAAAATCACAACTAGCAGATGTTTTTACAAAACCTCTGCATTCTCCTGCATTTTCATCAATGGTGTCCAAGTTAGGATTGTGTTCTATCCACCATCCAACTTGAGGGGAGCTATCAGCTTTACTATAGTTAACACACTTAGTTAGTTTGTTATTATTCTAGTGGTTAATTGAATATTTACTATAGATAAATACCACTGTATATATATATATATATGTATCACTAATCAATGTAACAGAGAATTCACTTTATTCATTTAATACAAAGATGAGTTTAGTTTACAGTTTTATCCTCTTGTCAACACTTATACTTAAATGTGGAAGAATCTAGCTTATAATATTCAGTTTCTGGGTAGATAAGATTCATGTTCAGTTTCTGGGTTTGTAATTAGCTTATAGTTAAATGTTGAAGAATCTTGTCTGATCAATTTTTCATGCTATGCGAATGAAATGAAGCTATGTTGACTTGAAACATAATAATAGAAGTCAATGTGATTGTATAGAAAATTCATACAAATGCAATATTTGCTTCTTATACAAACGTAATATTTGCTTTGTATAGAACTCAATGTGATTGTATGGAAATGTAAATGTATTTTCAATTTATAAATTAAAATAAAAAAATTGAAAGTAGCCTAGTGGTGTTCAATCTCGTTCTGCAATCAAGATAGCCTGAGTTCAAATCTAGGTTGAAGGAACATTTTTTTATTTATTTTTTCTCGTATTTTTGATGACTTTGGTGATACACATGTACCATGTCATATGCCAAGTGTACAAACATTTGTCACGTCAGATGCCACATGTACAAAATTGACACAGTTTGTGAAAATTAGACGGAAAGGACTTAAATGGCACTGTTTGAAAACATAAAGGACTACATCGAAGCTTTTAAAAATTAAGGGACCAAAATAAACCCTGAGGTAAAGATAAGGGACCAAAAAATGTATTTTGCCTATTTAATTTAAATAATAATTTATGAAATATTGAGAGTATGGGAGAAATTAGAGTTTTTATAAAATTGGAGGGTTAATGTGTAATAATTAAATGTTGAGGGGAAAGTAGAGAATTACCAAAACCTAATTATGTAATTTAAATAGAAAAGTTGGAATTAGAGAAATACTAATGGGTAGAAAATTGGGAAAAACAGAGAAGCGGCTAGGAAACCCTAAAGAGACCTCTAGGAAGGAGAAACATCAGCTTAAACCAGAAAGTCTACAATTCTAAGGTAAGGGGGAAATTTTCTTATTGATGAGTGAATTGGACAATCAGGATGGTGAGAGTTTCTTACCTCCCATCAGCGCCTTGGGGTAATGTAATTTTTCCCTTATTTCTTACGATCTGTGTAATTTTTACCAAATTGATGAAACTATTTGTTTGTATGAGTTGCTCTAAGACCCAAAGGGGATTTAGGATAAATCCTCTACGGTCTCTAAAGTGTTGTTGTTTGTAGGTTTACAAAACTTGTTATTAACTGTGATGATATTGTATGAATTTGTGCATATGTTGTTGTGATTATATTTTAGATTTGGAATTTTGTCTGAAAATTCGAGCGACTCTTTTTAGGTTATATGGTTTCCCAAATTTCTGTATGTAGAACCGTAGTGTGTTTTACCTATCTTTCCTAGAATTGTGACCATTTTTTTTTCAAAAAACTTCCCATATCCCATAAAACTATTCTTTTTCAAAAATAAAAAAAATTTCACAGAAAATAAAAAATTGAGACTTTTTGAAAAAAATCAAAAAATCAATTAAGGGGGTCGCGGTCGTGTGGAGGCACAGGGGAGTCAATCGGTTGCCTCAGGTGATGATGGACGGCCGTGCCGAATAGCGGCGTTCGAAGCCAGAAGTGGGGTTGAAGATGCCTAAGGGAGTCGCACCAGACAGTCGTGGTCGGGTCGCGTCTGAAGGTGGTTGCTGGTGGTGATCGAGGGCCGCGTGGTGGGTGTTGCGGAGGCCTGTGGTGTCGCACCACAGTGCAGCGGCGGAGGGTGGACCACACAGTGGCGACGGTCGGCGATTTCGAGTGGTTCGAGTGTTCTTTGAGTTCAGGCGTTTTTCGACAGTTTTCGAGTTTAGGAGTCTTTCGGTGATTTTTGGAGCAACTTTTGATGTCAGAACCCTTTTGGTAACCTTAGGGTCAATTTGAGAAATTTGAGTCAAACAACCCCCACCCTTATGCTTAGTAGAGTATCACTTGTGAAACTTTTACCTTTAGAGCACTTTGGATACTTTATAGTACTTTTTGGGTACTCTAGAGTCATTTTTTAGAGCTGAGAGGTATTAAGATGTTTTGAGTTTCACTGAGAAATTTCGATAAGTTAGATGTTTGAGTAATACAACAACTTTACTCTTTTTGGAAAAAATATATAACCACTTTATAACACCCTAGCCTAAACCCCGACTCTTAATATAAAAGGTAATTTTCACAACTTAGGATGTTACTCAACACAAAACTTGCAACCTCAAGGATATTTTTTAAAAACATCGCAGCGGAAATCAAAATATCTCAAAATATAAAATAATTATGTAAAGTAAATACTCAATGAAAGTAACTCCAAACATTAACTCTAAAACAAAGATTACACCTCATTCCTGATGTTACAATAAGACCATATCGACCAACTAAATAGCGATAAATATGAAAATAAGCGAAGAAAGCTCCAAGGCCATCTCCTAACTCACAAGCAACTACTCCTGCAGAGTATTTGGTTATTTGTACTCTAGAGGAGCATAAACATTACAACAACAAAAAGGGGTGAGTATACACCTTACAAATGATAACGGTGAAAAATAGCAGCAGGATGGTAATTAACGAATTCATAAGTACATCATTCACATAAAAACACAATCAAAGTCAAATAATGATGTAAATGCTTGTGCCACCAACTCCTCATCAAAAATGCATGTGGTACCGGGTTTTGGGGATCAGAGGTATGTTACTGATTGCCCATGTCTCCAGTTTTTCTTAAACGGTGTCCCTCTTTGGACGTGAGACCGCCATAGTCCTTTTGTGAACCAGGTCATCACTGGACTGAAGGCCTACCTAACTCTAAAATAAATGCATGCATGATCATGTACATTGTAAGGATGCAACATCATCAACATCATAGACATCATCAACATCATAAACATCATAAACGTCATTAACATCATCAGAAGGTTCCACTCTTGAACAAATATTTTACCAATCACAAGCCATCATTATAATCCTTTCAGATTACTAATCATCAAAAATCGCCAAATTAAGGACGTCAGTGTAATCCTTTCAGATTACTAAACTAAAAAATTATAGTTTAAAATATATTGGCTTAAATTCACTTTTGGTCCCCCTAGTTTGAAAGTTTTAAACAGTTGACCTCCTATTATAAAACCTGCGATTTTGGTCCCTTAATTTTGATAGTCTTTGAATTTTTGTGGTCCCCTCCACTTTTGCATAGGTGGCAGTGATGATTAAGATTTAAAAATTATTTTTAATTACGTGGAATAACTGACTAGGATAATTTATTTTTTAATACTTTTCTACATAATTAATAAGTTAATAATTTTTTTTAATAAATTTATTAATCAAAATTTTGAAAATCATGGCCTAAAGCCCATTTCTTCATTGCAACACATCGTCAATTCTCAAAGGCCCACTTTCATCACAAACACTTATGCAATATCTTTCACATGTTCAAACTTTATAAACCTTGATATTATAACAGGAAAAATAATGTGGGACTATACTACCAACACCACCATAACTCACATTTCAACTTCAACTTCAACTTCAACAGACAACAACAACACCATATCATGAGAAATTTTATGACCAGTTTATGTATAATCACAGTATCATTTTCCATATTCTAATGAACTTTTCATCAAATCCACAATTACACTATATTTTCCATATTCTAATGAACTAATCACACTATCAGAGGATCTTGCATTTTCTTGTCCTGGTTGTTAGCTTTTGTTGCATTTTTATGGAGTTATGGGTGGTTAGCTAATGAACTTTTGTTACAGAAACGTCCACACGTATGCTCCAAATTAGGAAACATTTCCACTGATGGCAATGGTTGTTGTTGTGTATCTGTTAAATCATAATTTCCTTTATGTGTTCTTTGTTCTTTGTTAATCTGTCAAATCATCAACAATTGTTGTTGTTGTGTATCATTATTAAAAGATCTAATTAACTTAATTAGAAAATATTAATAAATAAATAATTTAGTCATCAATGCCATGTCATTAAAAGTAAATTTTTTATCCCAATCATCAATGTAACATCTGTAATAGTGGAAGGGGCCATAAAAATCCAAAAACCATCAAAATTAAGGGACTAAAATCGTAAGATTTGTAATAGGGGAGCAAGTTATTTAAAACGCTCAAACTAGGGGGACCAAAAGTGCATTTAAGCCAAATATATTTATTTTTCATCAAAAATGGTAAATTTGTTTTATTACTCAAACCTCCAACTCATAAAAAATTCTCAAGAAAACTCAAAACATTTCAATACCTCTTAGTTCTCAAAAATTACTATAGAGTGCCCCAAAAGTAATATTAAGTATCCAAAGTGTTCTAAAGGTAAAAATTTCACAGGTGATAAATCTACTAAGCATAAGGGCAGGCTGTTTGACTCAAATTGCGTAAAGGTGATCCTAAGATTACCAAAAGGGTTTGGACATCAAAAGTTCCTACAAAAATCACAGAAATACTCCGGAACTCGAAAACCGCCGAAAGCAGATTACATAGTTGCTTCTCTTTGTGCATGTCAAGCAACATGGATGGTGAACCTAGTCAAAGAGATTACAGGGAAGAGTCATGGATCAATTACCATGAAGATCGACAGCATGTATGCTATCAACCAGGCTCTGATACCACTGTTAGGGGAGATTTTCACTAGGGAGCATTGTGGAAGCATTGTGGATAAACTCACACTTGAGGGGGAGTGTTAAGTATAACAAGTGTGAGTAGTATGGATAATAGTCTCACATTATATAGGAATGTGGTGACTTGAGCATTTATAAGTGAGAGACACACCACATACTCACCCAAAACTTTAAGGTGATAGGTGGGTAGGTTCTATCACTTATAAATGCTCAAGTCACCACATTCCTATCCAATGTGGGACTATTATTCATAATACTCACATTTGTTATACTTAACACTCCCCCTCAAGTGTGATTTTATCCACAATGTTTCCACAATTTTCTCCCTTGAGCGAAAGCTCTTTTCTACTTTCACAGACACTTATTGTGAGGGCAAGGTACCCCAGTCCTTATCTTAATGATGTCAAAACTTGTATTAGCTCGTACTTTGTACTTTGGACGGTATCATCGCATCTTAGGTTGCATTCATGCTTTACAATGCACTAAATATTCTACGGTCATGTGTCTATACATATAGGAGCATCTCATATATGTTCTGTGTGTGTTTGATCATGTTAGGAAACTTAGATATACACAAACATGGCTTAGGAGGACCAAAATATGAGCAAAGAACTCATTTTTGGATGTTTACGGTGTTTGAGTCGACTCAAAGCCCTGCTTAGGTCGACTCATAAATGTTGTTCTGCACTCTTTTGCTCTCGGGTGTGCTCGCGTCGACCCTTTGGTCGACTCATACTGTAAGTGTTTAAATTTGTCTTTTTGAAGCAAACTTGCGTCGACGCATGACCCTGTTCCGGTCAACGCATAACTTAATTTTTTGCATAGTTTTGCATTCGGGAGTGCTCAGGTCGACCCACTGTTGCTTAGGTCGGCCGTTCGCTGACTTGTGACTAATTTTCTGTTCTGTTTGGTAGTGGGTCAAGGCATCATATATATTAATTTTGTCTTATCATTTCAATAAAGAACAAGAAAGTGAAAGATATACACTGAATTTTTCTCATCATCTTCATCCTCATTCTTGCATTTTCTCAACAATTACACATAATAATTTTTGTAGATCTTTTGCATCATCAAGGTGATAACGTCCAAACGTAGGATTGTATATCTAGTTTGGGTTTAAAATTCGGTGGGTTTTTCTTGAATAAAACCATTAGGTTTTGTCCTCCAAGATCTTGAGGATTTGAGGGGTTTTTGCATAGATCTTTGCTTCACAGATTTAGCCGAGCGAATGGACTGAAGAATGGTGGGTTCATTCAATCAAGTAGCGGTAACCAGAGGATTGTGTAAGAAAGATTTGGGTTAGAACGGTGTGTGATCGAAATCAGCCGAGCGAAGGTTTGAACATCGGTGGGTTTGTTCAGACAAGTAGCAGGAACCAGAGGTTTGTTCAACACGTTCGAGGCAGAGAAGACATAGTATCAACATCAACAATTAGGCTTGAGTGTGTGGTGACTATTGCTTCTCTTGTATAAACTTTTGTAACAAGATAATACATATCTCAGTTCTAGTTTTAGAATTGGGGGCAGGCGTACTCGAAGCGAGGACGAAAGGGGAGCTGCCTAAACAAATTCGATGATGTTCTCTCTTTCTCTATCTCTTTATTTTAAATTGTTCACATTTGTGTAAAATCAATTGATCGATAAATTTTTGCTGTGATGTAGTGCTGAAAATATGTTTTGAAAACTAATTACAATCACTTGGATTGTAATTGCAAAAATTCTGCACTACAATTACATACGAAATAATACTTGGGGTGTTTTACACACCAAGTGTTCGACGAATTGATCGCACGCAAACTGTTTGTGATATTGTCAAATTAAGTTTACACTTTATAAGTCATTGAAAATTGGACAAACTAAAGTGGTTTTATATATGTTGATTAATCCTCAAACTATTGATTCGATTTCTCATTAGACTTGTTATTTCATTTGACTTGTCGCATATCCGATCATTTCGATAACGGTTCGCTTAGACGATTTGGTTCCTCGGTCGCTTCCGCACATTTTAAAAACAAATTTTTTAAGCGCCGACTCTGTTTAAAAATTAGTGATCTATTTAATCCACCTTCTAGATCATTGCCATCGTCTAACAAGTGGTATCATGAGTACCGGTTCATCTAGTGCTTCGCATATAACATTTTACAAAATGGCTAACGAACCAAAAGGGGCGTACAATAGGGCATCGGTTTTTAACGGTGAGAACTATAGTTATTGGAAAGATTGTATGCGCGTGCATATCAATTCTATTGATAGAAATGTATGGAATGTTATACAAAATGGTCCTATGTAAATTACCATGACTGATGCGAATAATGTTGTTGTTCCTAAGCCGGAATCACAATGGAACGAAGAAGATGAGAAAAAGTATAACTACGATTTGAAAGCTGAAAATATTCTAATCTCCCCTTTGGGAGTTGATGAATATTATAGAGTTTCACATTGTACGACTGCTAAAGCTATGTGGGACGCATTGCAAGTTGCCCATGACGGAACTAATGACGTCAAACTAGCTCGAATCAACACTTTGACACAAGAGTTTGATCTCTTTCACATGAAGCAAGGGGAAACCATTGCTAACATGCAAAAGAGATTTACTCATTTAATCAATCGACTAAACTCACTTGGTAGACTGGTTTCTAATGATGTTGCTACTAATAAAATTTTGAAGTGTCTTACTAGGGAGTGGCAACAAAAGGTCACGGCATAAAGGAAGCCAATGACCTCATGACTTTGGACATCACAACTTTATTTGGCAAGCTCGAGGAACATGAGAAAGTGCTCATTAGTCTTGACCAATTTTAGAAAAAGGAAAAGAAAGAAAAGAACAAAGATGCGGAAAAGAAATCAATAGCTCTAAAGGCTTATAGCTCAAAGTCCTCCGCAAAAGAGCTAAGTGATAGTGAATTGAGTGATGACGATGATGAAGATACGAATGAGGATATGAGACTGTTTGTGAGGCGGTAAAATTGCTATATAAAGAAAAACGGTATTCAACATTCGAAAAAGAATCTCGTCAACTTTAGAAGACAAACAAGGTCTTCCAAGAATGAAGGAAACAAGAGTGGAAAAACAAAAGGGTCTTGCTATAATTGTGGAAAAATCGGCCATTATAAGCCGGATTGTCCATATTGATGAAGAAGGACAAGGGGAAGGAAAAGAATCGTCCACAAAAGAAACAAAGTAAATCTAGAAGAGCTTATATTGCTTGGGAAAGCGACAGTGAATCATCTAGTGAAAATAGTTCAAGTGACGAAGAAGAGTCCGTCAACCTTTGTCTCTCCGCTCATTAAAGGAAAAAGAATAAAAAGGTAAGACATGCTAAATATGATAACTCTAATAAAATGTCTCATTCTGAATTACAACATACTTTTGATACTTTACACCATGAGGGTAAAGAATCCTTTAAACGTTTAGCTTCAAACAAACAAATTTTCTCTCATTTGGAGAAAAAGATCTCGGATTCCGAAAAAGAATTAGAGGCTCTCAAAAAGTCTATGGTGGAAGCAACAAAAGCAATAGTTGAGGAAGACAAGATTATTTGGTTAAATTGGGGTTGTGAAACTTGTCATATTTGGCAAAAGGAGGTTAGAACTCTTAGAGCCAAACTTGACAAGGCTCTAGAACCAAAGGTCACTTTTGCTATTGATAGATCACATTTTAAGAAAAGCATGAATAATCTCTACCAAAATTACACTTATGTGATTAGAGATCAAGTTAACAAAAGTGACACCAATGTTAATCTTACTTGCTTATATTGTTGCAAGAGGGGTCATACCATTGCAAAATGTCGCTTTGGGAGGTTTTTAGTTCCTAAAGGCATTTACCAATGGTTGCCCAAATACAACCAAAGATTCACTCACAACCAAGGACCCAATAAAAATTAGGTACCTATTTCCCTTGTTTGATTGTATAGGTACAATGTCTTGAGTCTATGGAGAGAAGATGGGTTATCGACAGTAGATGCTCAAGACACATGACAAGAGACATTTCCCTGTTCATTGACTTTGTGGCAAAGAAGAAGGGATTTGTGACCTACGGAGACAACAATAAAGGGCAATACTCGGCAAAGGTAGTGTAGGTAATCCCTCTTCTACTACTATCTCAGACGTGCTATTAGTTGAGGGTCTTAAACACAACCTAATTAGCATTAGTCAATTATGAGACAAGGGTTACAAAGTTTCATTTTCAAAAGATTGATGCATAATTGAAAATAATGATAAAAAGGTGGATGTGTTTAAAGGCCTGAGGGTTAACAATGTCTATATGCTTGACTTGAGTGAGGTATCATTGAGTAGCGACAAATATCTTGTCACCATGAGTGAATATTCATGGTTATGACATAGGCGTTTGGCGCATGTCAATTTCGATTTGCTAAATAAGGTAGTCTCTAAGGACCTAGTAGCCGGCTCACCCAAAATCAAGTTTCCAAAGGATCACTTATGTGATGTGTGCCAAATGGGGAAGCAAACAAGGATCTTGTTTAAGTCTAAAAATATTGTTTCAACCACGAGACCCCTTGAACTCCTCCATATGGACCTCTTTGGACCATCTAGGATTAAAAGCTTAGGTGGTAATTACTACGGTTTTGTGATTATCGACGACTACTCTAGGTTTTGCTGGACTATTTTCTTAGCAAGCAAGAGCGATACTTTTTCGGCTTTTAAGACGTTTGCCAAGCTCTCTCAAAATAAATTGAACACAAACATTGTAACAATCCAAAGTGATCATGGAGGTGAATTTGAAAATCATCTCTTTGAAGACTTTTGTGATAGGAATGAGATTGATCATAATTTTTCCACACCACGTACTCCTCAACAAAACGGGGTTGTGGAACGTAAAAATCAAATTTTGGAAGAATTGGGAAGAACTATGATCAATGAGAGTGGCCTTCCTAAATATTTTTGGGTCGATGCCATTAGTACGACTTGTTATGTTTTGAATAGGGTGCTCATCCGTCCTATTCTAAACAAAACTCCGTATGAGCTTTTGAAAGGGAGGAAGCCCAACGTATCACACCTTCACATTTTTTGTTGTAAATGTTTTGTGTTGAATAATGGTAAGGAGAACCTTGGCAAGTTTGATTCGAAGGCCTATGAAGGTATCTTTCTTGGATACTCTCAAACTAGTAAGGCATATAGGATATAAATAAAAGGTTACTTACTGTTGAAGAATCCGTACATGTTACTTTTGATGAATCTTATCCGAAAAATGTCAAAAAAAGGTATTTCTTTTCATGGTGCAGGTGTATATTCAGAAGACATACTCAAGGATACTGAAATAGGGACTGATCAACCTGAAGCAGTGAAAGTTGAGGAGGAAAAATATCACCATCCTAAGGAGATTGAGGAGGATCATTCGACTAACAACGATGACCTTCCTCCAGCTTGGAAGTTCTCTAAAGACCATCCTATTGACAACATACTCGGTGACATTTCAAAGGGAGTAACTACGAAATCCAAGCTAAGTAACTTTTGTTATCACTTTGCTTTCGTCTCTCAGATTGAGCCTAAAAACTCTAAAGAGGCCTTACTCGATGAACATTGGTTCTTATCAATGCAAGAGGAATTAAATCAATTTAAAAGGAATGAGTTTTGGGACCTTGTCCCTCCTCCGCGAGGCCATCGAGTAATTGGCACCATATGGGTGTTTAGGAACAAGCTTGACGAAAATGGAGTCATAACAAGAAACAAAGCGCGCTTAGTGGCGCAAGGGTATAACCAAGAGGAGGGCATATACTATGAGGAAACTTATGCTCCAGTTATCCGACTCGAGGCTATACATATTTTACTTGCTTACGCATGTACTAAAAATTTCAAATTATTTCAAATGCATGTAAAGAGTGCTTTTCTAAACGGATACATTAATGAAGAGGTTTATGTAGCTCAACCTCCTGCTTTTGAATCACATGAGTATCCTAATCATGTTTATAAGCTTAAACACGCTTTGTACGGTCTCAAACAAGCCCCTAGGGCTTGGTATGAGCGTCTTAGAAATTTTTTACTAGACCAAGGGTACTCAAGGGTCTTAAAAAGAAATTTTTTTAAGCGCCGACTCTGTTTAAAAAGTAGTGATATATTCAACCCCCCTTCTAGATCATTGCCATCGTCTAACAAGTGGTATCACGAGCACCGGTTCATCTAGTGCTTCATATATAACTTTTTAGAAAATGGCTAACGAACCAAAAGAGGCGTACAATAGAGCACCGGTTTTTAACGGTGAGAACTATAGTTATTGGAAAGATTGTATGCGCGTGCATATCAATTCTATTGATAGAAAGGTATGGAACGTTATACAAAATGGTCCTATGGAAATTACCATGACCGATGCGAATAACGTTGTTGTTCCTAAGCCAAAAGCACAATGGAACGAAGAAGATGAGAAAAAGTATAATTACGATTGGAAAGCTAGAAATATTATAATCTCCTCTTTGGGAGTTGATGAGTATTATAGAGTTTCACATTGTATGACTACTAAAGCTATGAGGGACACATTGCAAGTTGCCCATGAGGGAACTAATGACGTCAAACTAGCTCGAATCAACACTTTGACACAAGAGTTTGATCTCTTTCACATGAAGCAAGGGGAAACGATTGCCGGCATTAAAAAGAGATTTACTCATTTAATCAATCGACTAAACTCACTCGGTAGACCGGTTTCCAATAACGTTGGAACTAATAAAATTTTGAGGTGTATTACTAGGGAGTGGCAACCAAAGGTCACGGCCATAATGGAAGCCAATGACCTCATGACTTTGGACATCACTACTTTATTTGGCAACCTCGAGGAACATGAGCAAATGCTTATTAGTCTTGACCAATTTGAGAAAAAGGAAAGGGAAGAAAAGAACAAAGATGCGAAAAAGAAATCAATAGCTCTAAAGGCTTCTAGCTCAAAGTCCTCCACAAAAGAGCTAAGTGATAGTGAATCGAGTGATGACGATGATGAAGATACGAATGAGGATTTGGGACTGTTTATGAGGCGATACAATCGCTATATAAAGAAAAATGGTATTCAACATTTGGAAAAGAATCTCGTCAACTTTAGAAGACAAACAAGGTCTTCCAAGAATGAAGGAAATAAGAGTGGAAAAACAAAAGGGTTTTGCTATAATTATGGAAAAGTTTGCCATTATAAGCCGGATTGTCCATTGATGAAGAAGGACAAGGGGAAGGAAAAGAATCGTCCACAAAAGAAACAAAGAAAACCTAGAAGAGCTTACATTGCTTGGGAAAGTGACAGTGAGTCATCTAGTGAAAATAATTCAAGTGAAGAAGAAGAGCCCGTCAACCTTTGTCTCTCCGCTCATCAAAGGAAAAAGAATAAAAAGGTAAGACATGCTAAATATGATAACTCTAATAAAATGTCTCATTATGAATTACAACATGCTTTTGATACTTTACACCATGAGGCAAAAAAAACCTTTAAACGTTTAGCTTCAAACAAATTTTTTTTCTCTCATTTGGAGAAAAAGATCTCCGATTCCGAAAAGGAATTAGAGGCTCTCAAAAAGTCTATGGTGGAAGCAACAAAAGAAAAATTTGAGGAAGACAAGAGTATTTGGTTAAATTGGGGTTGTGAAACTTGTCATATTTGGCAAAAAGAGGTTAGAACTCTTAGAGCCAACTTGACAAGGCTCTAGAACCAAAGGTCACTTTTGCTATTGATATATCACATTTTAAGAAAAACATGAATAATCCCTACCAAAAGTACACCTATATGATTAGAGATCAAGTTAACAAAAGTGATCATACATTCCAACTTAGAGTTTAGGTGGTCAACTTCCTCTTTTAGCTATGTGATGGTTGCAACAAGATTTTCCTTGTCTTGAAGGAGAACACTGATTTTTCCCTTTGTTTCTCACCAGACATACATTCCTCTTTCCACTTAAGATACAACAATTTGTAGGCTTCAAAAACATCTTTATCTGAGAGTTCATCATCACTAGACTCACCATCATCATGAATAGTTTGCTTGGATCTTATATGGGCTATGAAGGCAACCATGTTGTTTTCCTTTTCTCCTTAACTATCATCTTCTAATTCCTTGTCTAATAATGTGGCAGCACGTCTCTTCTTTTGTTTTCTAAGGAAATTGGTACATTCCACCTGAATGTATCCAAATCCTTCACAATCATGGCACTAGACTCATTCGCATTTGTTTGGCTTGTGTTATTATCTACCTTTGTGCTGAAATTCGAATCCTTTGGAGTTGGGCGGTAGATTGTTTTTCACATTTATTGTAACATTATTTCTTGAAATTCTATCAAGTCTTCACATAGCCTTTCCAAATACTTTTGCAAGTTATGCAATAGATTCAGATATGTTATCATAAATATATTCTTCTACTTGTTCATCGTCATTTTCAATGTCAACTTTGAAAGCAACACCTTTGTTTCTTTTTTCTGATTTATCATTGATGGCAATTTAAAAGGTGAGTAGCGACCCTATTAGTTCATACGATTTGATAATGCTAGTGTTCTAAGCTTCTTCAATTATTGTGACCTTTATATCAAACCTATTTGGAACAGATCTGAGAATTTTTTGGCCAGCATCTCCTAAGATATTTTTTCACCAAGAGAAAATGAGCTATTGGATATGTCTTGGAGACGAACATTAAAATCTGTAATAGTTTTGACTTCTTCCATCCTCACATTTTCAAATTTTACAGTGAGGAGATGTAGTCTTGACATGGGTACTTTTGAGGTGCCTTCATGTGTAGTCTTGAGTGTCTTCCAAGATTCTTTAGTACCAAAACAAATATTAATGAGTCAAAAGATGTTTTTGTCAACTTTGTTTTAATTGCGTTGAGAGCATGAGATTATATGACATCTTCAATAGTAGCATTTAAGGGTGTCTATCCTTTTATGACTGCTTTTTAGATTTTTCTCTACATTGACTTAAGGAAAGCAACCATCCACCCTTTCCAATAATCATAGTTTGTGCCATCTATAATAGGTGGCCAATTTACATATCATGCTTCTTTATCATTTTCCATTTTGAAAAGAATGTATAGATCCCTTGAAGCTCACCCAACTAGAATAGAGTGTCTGCTCTGATGCCAATTGAAGTTTTGTTTGTAGAATGCCCAGATGTCAGACACAAATAGAATAACAATGTGTATGGCAAGATTAGTACGTAAGAAGTAAAACTATAACAAAATTAAAATAACATAGGAAATGGTAGCCCAGTTCAGTGCAAAGCCACCTACGTCTGGAGGGCATTAACCCAAGAAAGGAAATTCACTCTTAATAGTCAAAATTACAAATTTGTATGATTTGAACTCTTATAGTTCAATGCAAATTTTCCTAATAACACCCGTGAATCTCTATTCAAGACTCCTCTTGAATATGAGACCCCTCCCACTTTCAGTCAAACATTCTCCCATGTGTTTGGAATTACAATAGTTTCATAATGATGAAATGAAATTACAACTCAAAATACTCTATTCCTTAACATACGATTAAGAATCATGAATTGAGTGTTACAAAACAAAACAATTAGACTAAACAAAATAAACACCCCTAACTTGATTGTGCGAGGATTGAATCTTGGAGAACTCTTCCTTAAATAACAATAAGGTCCAACTTCAAAGCCCTTTATGGTTTCTTTCTTTGAATGCGGTTGGACGAACCACAAGTGCAAGTAACTAATTCTTCATTATGTTGATTTTCAATAATTGATTTGGTTAAATCTTGATCATATCAGAATTAATTTGTTTTAATCTTGTTTGGTGATATTTTTGGAAAATGTCCTTATTTTAAAAAGTTCTTACACAATATGGGCAAGACAGAATGTCACACAGTCTATGGAACATTATGCTCTATATGTTGCTTCATTGTTTGAGCACATAGAGACAGGATGACTTACACAATATCATGACATCTTGCTACACATGTTGCATATAAAATGACGTCAATTAGATATAACAACACGTGGAAATAAATTGGCTCAAGCTATGCTTTATCAAGCTTAAGCCTGCTTTGCTAAAAAATTCAAAGCTTAAGTTTGGCATATACCCTATCATAGAATTATAGATGATACAATGCATTTTGAGTGAGAATATTAACATGTGATACCAAAAGTTTTTCACATTCCTTATTAACATTAATGGATATTTATAATAAGATTAAATTAACATAATTGGATATTTCTATTGGTGGCGGCTCTTTTGGAATGAGATCTATCATGTGTTATGTTACTCTGATGTAGTGTTTATTATTTAATTTTCCTCTTTTTTGCATGATTATTTGAAAATTTTATTTGTTATCGATTTTAGGTTTCTTTTCGTTTTGTGATTTGACTATTCTTATTTTTGTTATTTTTACGGGCTTCGATTTGGTATATCTTGTGTCTATTATCTATGTCGTTGCTTGTTTATGTTGGAAATTTAGTTTCTGTTAGGGGTGAGAATAGACTGTGTCAATCTAGGATTTACCAAGTCTAAGTCTGACTTGCTAAAAATTTGAAGTCTAAGTCTAACCTATAGCATATCATAGGCTAATTCTTAAGGTTGGGTCTCATATTTTTGAAGGACATGTTCACCTATTACTTACTTAAAAGTTTATTTCATTTTAATATATATAAATAATAAATTCAACTAATGTTTAATAAATGTTATATGTTAAAAGATAAAATATGTTTGTGGTCCTCTTAAATATCTCATATTTTTTTTAGTCCCTCAAAAAAATTCCTCCAAAGAATGGTCCTCTTAAAAATTTTCATCCATACTTTTGGTCCCTCCTGCTAAAACTGTCGCTAAAACTGTCACTAATTTAGTCTCTAAATAGTAAACCGTCGCTAGTTCTGTTGCTAAGGTGTAATAACCGTCATTAAGTTGCAGGAGGGACATGAAATTTTTTAGGAGAATCATTCTATAAAGAAAATATTTTGAGGGATTAAAAATAAAATATGAAATATTTAGGAGGATCACAAACATTTAATACTTTACTAAAAAAACCAATGAGATTATACATTTTTTTGAATTAACTTATGCGATCATACGTAGAAGCACAAGTTTTATAAGATTGTTTTCTGAAAGAACTTATAAAAACAATTTATAGCATTTTTGTAAAAAATAGTTTTTTTTCATAAGTTTTTCAAGAGAAATAAATTTTATTATTGTATTTTAATTTAAAATACAAAATATAATATAATAATAATAATTTTATTTATATTTATTTAAATAAACCAACCTAATAAACTTAAAATGTCTTCTATAGCATTGAACTGGGTCTTTTTAACAAAATATATTTATAAAAAATTTATTCTTTTTCTATTGAAAAAATGTCTGAACTAATATACATAAGTGTACGCAAAATCGTAAGTTTATTAATTGGTATGATTTATTTCCGTTTAAACAATATTTTAAAAAACTAAAAAACAGAACATAAAAATCGGCAAGAAGACATGATTTCAGAGTTGCAGCCCTTAATACTCCATGAATTTTGTGTAAGATTGACTTGGATTATATATATCATAAAAGATTTACACAATCGTTATTAGGGTTAAATCAAATAGTCATATTAAATATGATAAAAATACTAATAAAATTACATGTCTATCTTTTTTTCTAAAAACATAGGCTATTTATATGACAGTTTGATTTATTCATATTAACGGTTGAGATTTGGTATAAGATTTTTAAATTTATATCTGATGTCAACGGATTTTGACTCATATATATAATTAAGTTTATACATAAATAGCAGACAAACGGATAACAAGTTGTGTCGGTAGCCTTTTTGTATGACAAAATCAATTCTCTTAAACATTACATTTATTATGTTGGATAACACAACATTGTTATTTATGAACCTTTACACACTCTATAAAAGATTCACTGTTTCTGATGTTAAAAAACCAAAAGTTTCAAAGACTAATTGTATTATTATATTTATTATTTATAAAAAAAAGTACAAAAGTAGTTTAAAATAGTCCTTATAATTATAAATATCAAAGGAAATTTCTAATCAACGAAAATAAACTATGATCCAAGAATTTATGGTTACTTAAAATATCAATTTATAATATTTTATTAGCAGATACTATACATACGATATTTTATTTTCATCATTGTGAATTACTTCTACTATTACAATTATTTCTTTCTTTGTTTTCAAGTCTATTGCATGCATCCATTGTTCTAGTTGCTGAATCTTTGTCTTTGCTGGTCAAACGTGCGACACATCTTAATCTTTACTTTGGATTTGGTCTTAACGAAGATGTTTCTGTTGAGATTTTGCAATTTGCTGACGATATATTGTTGTTTTGTGATGGTGGTTATGCTAATTTGTGGGCTTTGAAGTCTATTTTAAGAGGCTTCGAAACGGTTTCGGGGCTTAAAATTAACTTTTCAAAAAGCTGTATTTACGCCGTCGGTTTTGACCCTGTCTTCATCAAGGCTGCTGAAAGCTTCTTATATTGCAGATCAAGATCCTTTCCTTTCAAATTTCTTGGCATAAACATAGGTTGAAACCATAGGAGAATTTCACATTGGAATCCAGTGTTTGCTTCGTTAAAAGCTCGTCTTAATTCTTGGGTCGGTAGGAATCTATCCATAGGTGGCAAGGTCACCTTGATAAATTCGGTGCTTGTTAATTTGCCTATTCACTACCTCTCTTTTTTCAAAGCACCGTGGAAAATAATTAAAGACATCATTGCAATTCAACGAAGGTTTCTATGGTCTGGTTCGGTGGATAAAAGAAGTATTGCGTGGATTAAATGGAGCATGGTGTGTAAACCTATTGAGAAGGGCGACTTAGGAATAAAACATATTGGGATGTTCAATAAAGCTCTCTTGACAAAATGGCTTTGGAAATTTTTAGTCGGAGGCAACGAAATCTGGAGGGACTTTCTAACAAGTAGATACGACAATCTTAACCTGTGGGCTCTTCATTCTGATACTGGCATTTTTCCTACCTCTGCTTCCTTATGGATGCGCGACATCCTAAGTATCAGAAAAATTGGGAACACTTACAGCTTTCAGTCAAATGTTGAGTCTGCTATTGGCAGTGGCGAAAAAACTCTCTTCTGGTATACATTCTGGTGCGGTGAGCTGCTGTTGAAAGACCTCTTCCCAGGTCTGTTCGTTGCGGCTTTCAACAAGAACTCGGTAGTTGCCTCTCATGGTCAGTGGGTTCATGACAGGTGGGATTGGTCTTTCCAAAACTGTTGGCTGGAAGGCATTGCTGTTGATCCAGCTTCTGTTGCTTTGCTGCAGAATTTGGTGTCGGCAGTTCCGATTAAGCGTGACGTGCCGGATTCTTGGGATTGGAGATTGGATCCTAATAATGCATTCTCGGTGCATTCCTGTTATGCTCATCTTATAACGGCCTTTCCTAGTTTCAGTCTTCAAGAACCGGTGGAGCTATTTCTCAAGGTCGTTTGGAAAACTCAAATCCCACTGAAGATTAAGATTTTTTGTTGGAGGTTGGTTTGTGATAGGCTCCCAACTCGTGATAATCTTGCTAAAAAAAGTATTCTCGTTTCTCCTCACGATAAGGTATGCGTCTTTTGTTTTCACGATGATGAGAGTGCGGTGCATTTATTTTTGAGCTGTCCAAAAATTCAACTTTTGTGGATTAAAATCGCCGACTGGTTAGGATATTCTCTGATTACCTCTATCTCTATTACCAACCATGCTCTTCGTTGGTTCTTGGCTTTATTCGACAAAGGTAAGGTGGATATGAGTTGTTATGTGTGGATCATATCTACTTGGTGTATATGGAATACTAGGAATAATATAATTTTTAATGACGTTGTTTGCGACGTGGACGATATTTTCCATCGGATAATCATTCTATCCTGGAGATGGTTGGAATTAGGCCGCAGGAGATGTAATTTCTATGATTGGATGAAACATCCTATAGAGTACTTGTAATTTATAGGTTGTTTTTGTTTTTCATCCCCCTTTAATTGATATTTTGTATCAGGTTGGAGAATCCATATTTCTCCCTTTCAATACAAATTGCTTATAAAAAAAAAGAAGAAATGGGGGCCTCAACGTTTCCCTTACTAGGTTCCAACATAAATGCAGCAATTGAATAAGTGCTTCACATTACAAAACCTTTCATTGTCAATTTGAGAAAAATCTTCTTTCGTTATGGCATTTTTGAGTCTCGTGGAAGATTGACTTGGAATATTTCCACGGTCATTCATGTGGGAAAATCAAAAGATGGATGTGTGATTATAAACCACATAATATACTTAGTGATAACCAAGTCCTAAACTATTAAATGTTTTTGACAATGAACTTTATAACTAAACAAAAATGTTGGTATGGTAGGGAGGAATGGCATATGCATAGAAAGGGTGGGGTTGACCAATGGGCCTATTAACATATTGACATTCTTTTCATATATTACAAAAATTGTATGATACTAATGTTAAAAAAATAGATTAATTTAGTAGGATATAAAGTAAAAAATTAATGTAATAACATTTTAAATATAATCAAAATTTGTAATACAAAAAATCATTAAATTATTATATTAAAATAAATAATGTTAGTATAAGAAACAAAATAAAATAAATAATAACATCGCATATATAAGCAAATAGAATTTTGACCTATTTATTAAAAAATCATATTACTTACTATTACGAAAATTGTATTATATTAATATGTTAAAAATATATATTTAGTAGAATATAGAGAATTAATAATGTTATAATATTGAAAGTATAAAAAAAAAATGTAATAAAAAATTTATTAAATGGGATCAAAACTATTATTATTTTTTATTTCTTAATTATTTCAATTATAATAACTTTACAGACAATATTTAAAAGTATTTTTCCTGTCAATTTAATATTTTTTCAGTTCTCAGCAGAGCTAGTGGTATTTCTTTGAGTGAGTTTTTACCCTGTAGGTTTTCGCAGTGCGTATCGCCAGTGAATTCGCTGCATTTTCTCGCCAAGCAGAGGTTATCCTAAAAAGTCTCTTTTAGAGTTTTTCCTCTGCAGAGCTTTCCCTGGTAAACCTTCTCTCGAGGGAGTCCTTTCTGGAATGTAAACCCCTGAGTTGACATTGACGTTCTAGTCTTTATTTTGATTTGAATATCGACCTCCAAGTTGACATTGACAATCTTGCCCTTATATTTTTTATATTTTCTCAACCCCCGAGTTGATGTTGTTTTATCTTTATATTTTCTCAATCCCCGAGTTGATATGTTCTCAACCCCTGAGTTAATGTTGTTGTTTTTATATTTTTTTAACTCCCGTGTTGATATGTTTTCAACACCCAAGTTGATGTTGTTTTTATATTTTCTCAACCCCCAAGTTGATGTTGTTTTTGTCTTTATATTTTCTCAACCCCCGATATGTTCTAAACCCCAAGTTGATATCTATCTTTATATTTTTCAACCCCGGATTGATGATGTTTATCCAACCTCGGGTTGGTGATAACGATTTTATCTTTATATTTTTTATCTGAGTATCGGCCTCCGAGTCGGCTATGACGATCTTGTCTTTATTTTGATATGAGTATCAACCCCCGAGTTGACCATGGCAATCCTACCATGATGATTTTTATCTTTAAGTCTCAACCCCCGAGTTGAGGATAATTTTACCTTTTTATTTTTTCAACCCCCAAATTGACGTTGATTTTCACCTTTATATTTCAAGTCTCAATCCCTGAGTTGATGATAATTCTATCTTTATATTCTAAGTCTTCAACCCCCAAATTGACAATGATTTTATCTCTATATTTTAAGTCTCAACCGCCGAGTTGATGATATTTTGTCCATGTTGTCTTCCAACCCTTGAGTTGATATTGCTTCGTCATCATGTCTTTCAACCCTCGAGTTGATGACACTTTGTCTTCATGTCTTCCAATCCACGAGTTGACGATACTTTTCCTTCAGGTCTTCCAACCCCCGAGTTGATAATATCTCGTATTTATGTTTTTTAACCCTCGAGTTGTTGGCATCTTGTTTTACAATTTCCAAACCCCGAGTTATTGATATCTTGTCTTTATATTTTCCAACCACCGAGTTGTTGACATTTTGTCTTTGAATTTTCCAACCCCTAAGTTGTTGACATCTTGTCTTTATTTTTAAACCCCCCGAGTTGATGACGTCGTGTCTTTATTTCCAACCCATGAGTTGATGATGTTGGCTTTTATTTCCAACCCTCGAGTTGATGTCGTTTTATCTTGATGTTTCTTGTACCCCTAAGTTGATGTTGTTTATCTCTATTTCCAACCCCGAGTTGATGATGTCTTGCCTTTATTTTCGATCCCCTGAGTTGAAGGTGATCTTGCATCCTATCCTAGTTCATCTATTCTCCTAACGTCACTACATTTCATCCCAACGTTTTGAGACAAAATTTGGGGTACTTTCGTATTTAATTTTCTTTCATCCTGAAGATATGAAAATCGTTGTTATTCATACTCCGGGGTTCAAGGTAATTAAATAGGGGCAGCTGTCATACCCCAATTTTTTCAAGTCATTTTAGATTTCCAAGCAACCAGCTTTATTTTGTTTTGTCCAAAATAAAATTTCGGTTTTACACACAGATCAGTTGAATCAATTTCTTAACCGCGCGTAAAATCAATGAACATTGTTTTCGGGTTTGGGCCTGCAACTGTCTGTTTTATTGATCTATATTACGCGTAGTTTAATTTGATGTGTTCAATCTTTTTTTTTTTTGCATCTTAGCGCGTATGCATCTTGATCAGCTTGACCTTTTTTATCCATGTATTCTTAATGTAATATTTAATATGCGAATGTCTGTTTTACTAAATTATATGTCGCGTAAATTATTTTAGTGCATTCATTTGTTTTTTTACACATTCGTGCATTCAGTTTTTATTTATTTTAATTCCTTTTAATTCTTTTTCTTAATAAAGTAGTTGAGGAACATAAATAGTAAGAATAAATAAAATAATTAAATTGTTTTATTTATTTTTAGAAAAAAAAATTGTGAATTATTTCATCAATTTGAACTCATTTGATCACTCAACAATATCTAAGGGCATTGTGGGAATTAAAAAAAAGTGAACCCTAATTGTCAGTATAAATGCTAACTAGTTCGTCATTGAGGGAAATAATTAGCAGTCGCTACCTACTGCATCAATTCCCTCTCTCTCACTAAAGAAAAAAATAATAAAAAAAACCAAAAACTAGAGGGAGAATCATATTCTTCCTCTATCAGACTTTAAAAAAAAAAAAGCTAAGAGGACCTCATTTCCTCTTCATCACAAACACTTTCCTACTCCCTCCGCCTACACACTCCTAGTTCACCTCAGCTTTCTCTTTATCCAACTAAAAAATACCACCGACGATTACCTTAATCCGTCTCCTCATTGAACAAACACCAAAACCTCTACCATATAACTCCACTATCACCTCTAAACCACAAGCCTTCAGTCCAACGACATTATTCGCTCACAATTATACCTCATCACTTCAACTCCCATCTAAAACACAAGCCACAACCTCTCTCACCACCTTGTTTTTCCATCCACATCATTCCCTCTGACAACCTTCGTGTCGTCAAACGCTCTCCATCTTCCAGTCTTTTCACCACCCTAACAATATCCACCGCTACACATCACCATCACCACATCATCTTCTTTTTTCGGCCACTCCGACACCATACTCCATTTCCAACAATCTTTGTTTCGTTACCACCACAAACACACGTCCTAATCACAAATAATAAAAACTCGTTTGTGTTCAAGCTTCCGATCCACCACCATCATCGCCAACTAGCGTTCAAGAGTCTCGCTTTTGCACCACCAGCAACCTCACTCATCCTCCGTCAAAAAAGCATCACCATCATCAACAACATCATCAACGCAACAACAATGTTCGACCTTCAATAATGCTTTGGCAAATTTTCTTTTGCGTTTTGCTACCTATATGTTATTCGATGTGTATTTAGATTCAAATATCATTTGTATTCGTTTAATATCTTTGATGAACTGTTGCTGGCCTATTTCATTTATAGCTCTGTAATATTGTAAATATTTTTTGTTTGTGTGTTTGTTGTTGTTTGATTGTTTTCATCACGTTGAAATCAGAACGATCTGTAGGTCCGACATGATTTGTATGTCGTGACTCTACTGTATTTTCTTTTGATGTAATGATGTAAATATTTGTATGTGTTGTTGTTTGTGGTTCATTCATTGCATCAAAATCAGATCCGTACACTCGACACGTTTTGTATGTTGTGACTCTGTTCGATTTTCTTTTGATATAATGATATAATATGTGATGTGTATGCGTGCTCTTTGGTCACGTTAGGTGTTATGTTTCACATGATACATTGCGTTATGTTACAATTTGCATATTAACTTTCATGTCACCATGTTACTTTTTTTATGCTATGTTGACTTTCTTTTTATTACGTTAACTCAATATATGTGTTACATTTTGTATGCTTATTATTGATTCGATTTTGATATGTGCATATTGTTTGCGATTTGTGTATGCGTGTTGATTTCCTTCTAGTTGCGTTGCGTTGCGTTACGCCTTTGTGTATGAGAGCTCGACTCACACCTTTGGGTTATAACTCACACGTTAACTTTCATGAAGCTAGAATTCGTGCCCCACGTTAGAATTCACGTCTTCGCGTTATAATTCACAACCTCGCATTATAATTTGTGACCCTGCATTACAATTCGCGCGTTAACTTTGTGAATTTAGAATTTGTTCCCTCGCATTAGAATTCGTGTCCTCGCATTACAACTCCTGACCTCTCGTTAGAATTCGTGGCCTTGCATTACAATTTGCGCGTTAACTTTCATGATGTTAGAATTTGCGTCCTCGCGTTAGAATTCATGTCCTCGCGTTACAACTCGCGACCTCGGGTTATAATTTATGGCCTTGCCTTACAATTCGTGCGTTAACTCTCGTGATGTTAGAATTCGTACCCTTGCGTTACGATTCACCTCCTCGCATTACAAATCGCGACCTCGCGTTAGAATTCATTGAGTTACATTACAATTTGCGCGTTAACTTTTGTGATATTAGAGTTCACACCCTCACATTAGAATTCACATTCTCGCGTTACAATTGGCGACCTCGTGTTAGAACCTGTGACCTTGTGTTACAATTCTTACATTAAATCAATTCGCATCTTCATGATTTACCTTTGTGTACGTGAATTTATTTTGTGCTTTGTGTCGCATCTCAAAAAATATGATCCTTTGTGAAGCGCTCGTACACTCGCGGAAAAATGATTTGAACTGAGTCGCCATCGAACTTTATTTATTCCAAAGGAGGAAAGGGAAAATATAAATAAAACCCTTAAAAGAAAAGAAGATGATAGTCGCAACCATATTTGGGTTTGAGAGTCGATTACGCAAGGGGGAGGTATTAGTCCCCCCTTACGTCCGTTGCACTCAACGGGAACCTTTTATTTAAACTCGTGATTGAATGTTAAGTATTGTCGATTGTTTTCTTCGAGTGATAAAGTGTGCAAAAGGAAAAGAAAAAGTGTCGCACAAGTGTTTTTATTAGGGGTGCTTGACAAGATTGGGGGTATCGCTCCTGCATATCCTCATGTACAATGAAGAATTCAAAGCGACGTAGTTCTGGGCAAGACAAAAGATATTTTGGCATTTATTTGTTATAGTGCATGACGAGACGATGAATCTCGCTTCTACGTATCCCCAGGTGCGATGGGGAGCTCAAAGCTACATAGTTCTTGGTAGCAAATGAGTGTTGGTTGATTGATTTTAGAGAATGAATGTTTAGGTCGCATTCTAGCAGTTAAATGTTCGCTTGTATGCTCGAGCATGGGAGGCTAAGTGTTTGTTTATTTCGTGGTAGAAAGGATCATGTTTGATCGCATTCTAGTGGTTTAAACATTGCTTGTATGCTCGGTCATGAAAGCCTTTAGCGATAGTTTGTTTCGCAGTAGAATGGACTAAACAGTGTTCGTTTGCAAAAAGAGTTTCGATCACATGGGGGCGAGAAAACTGTGAGTGCTAAGTATTGCTAACTATTCAACCGGGTTTTGAATGATGTCAAACAAGGAATAGAGTAGTATAGTATATCGTACCGCTTTTCTATATTGGACGGTATCAACCTACATTTAGATGCTCATTTGTCCCCTTAGCCTTAGGATGCATAAAAAGAGTCTTTAAACAAGTTTTATAGGTCTTAGGCATGTCATACACATCAAAAATCATGTTTATGTGTCAAAATAACTGCATAGGCCGACCTATACGTGATCAGGTCGAACTATGGAAGCCTCAGCTTCAGTATATGCCGACACATCCATATTTCAGGTCTGCTCCCACGCTCCAAGAACGAAGCCTGTAGGCTCTGCCCACATGTCGCCCCACAGGTCGCCTCATAAGCCAGCCTGAACACCTTCATAGGCCGACCTATGCAACTTAAAGCTTAAAATATTCTTTTTGCATCTTATTTTTCTTGCATCCTTTTGCCCATTTCTTCACATACCTATATATACTCATACATGCATCTTCCTCCAGGTAAGGTTCCTAGTGAATAAAACCTAAACGAAACCAGATTACAAAGTTTCCCATCATCTTCATCCCTTCCTCTATGCATACACACAATTGAACTACACATAATCATTATTTGATTGGGTGACCATCTAGATTAAGGTTGATAACGTCAAATTAGGTTTAGTGTAACCGAGAATATTGGGTTGGGAACTTTGTGTGTTTTGAATAAGAAAACCAAGGTGGGATTTTCCTTCAAGGAGTGAAGGCCTTAGGACAAGGTAGTTTCCTTGCAAGGGAGTAGCGCGAGACGGTGAATCATGTTCGAGAATCTTGGGTTTTAACAAGTTTCATGCTCAGAATAATAGGAGGATTGTAGTCGCATTGTTGATCACTTGATCAAGCTTTGATCAAGGGTTGGAGGTGGAAGAATCAACACAAAACAATAGGGTTTTTGGGGTTTGCATTCTTCATCTCTTTTATAAACGATTTTGCAAAGAAAAGATTAATTGCAATATCTCAATTCGATTTTGAATTGAGGGAAGACGTACCCATAGTGAGGCCGATTGGGGAACTGCCTAAATAAATCTTGTTATCTCTCTCTCTCTCTCTCTCTCTCTCTCTCTCTCTCCCTCTCTCTCTCTATCTCTTTATCACTTTTATTATTGATTTTTCAATTTATCGAGTTCATCGTTGTTTGATCAATTCGATTGGAAATTATTTTCTATTATCTTTTAAAAGTGTTGGTGTTGATATAATCATAACTACTTTGATTGTGATTGGCTTTTAACATCAACAAAACAAATTAAATTTCCAATTTCTTTCGATTGCACATCAAGTGTTTGATAAATTGTTTGTGCGTATTTTCATTGTGGTTCATTGGATATACGAGTTACGATTACCATTGCATTTAATTGATTCGTAGCTTGATTGTTGTTGAACATTTACGTTCATTATCATTCTGTTTGGTTTGCGCTACGTATATTGCTTTTCGATAGTAGGTTCGGTTAGACGATTCGATCCAGGTCGTTTTTCCGCTACACCATATTTCTGAAAGCATATTTTTTCCAAAAGTTTTTGGTTATAAAATTTGTGATTTATTCACCCCCTCTAGATCGAAGTCTATCGTCTAATAAAAAGATAGGTTTGATGTGTTTGAATATTGTTGAGTGATTGGCGAATATTCAAACGGTAGGCTAATTGCAGCCATTAAATGAATATTCGAGGAGGGAGAAGAAAATTACTTCCAACCCAATCTTTTTCAATAAATTAATTATGAAATTAGTGTGACGAATTAAGTCACCCTTCTTTAACGGATGACAAGTATTCAAATGGTAGGCTAAGTGTGGCCATCACACAAATATTCGGGGAAAAGAGGAGAAAATTTCTTCCGCCCTAATCTTTTGTCATCCACGAAAGAATCAACTTAATTCGTTTATTTAAGAGTGTTTTGAAGAGATCGATAAATATTCAAACGGTAGGCCAAGTGCGGCCATCACATGAACATTTAGAGAAGGAGAAGAAAATTACTTCTGCCCCAATCTTTTTCAATCGATTATTTATTGCAAAAAGATTTTCAAAGCTTTGGATAAACGGAAAAGAAACTCGATGTTAATTGAGGGTTTATTCACGTTGGTAGGAAAATGATTTGTGAAATGGTTTGACTTAGTTTTGAAAATTGTTGGAAATTACTTGAATTGATGATGAAGATGGTTTGATTTGAGAAAGTTGTTTGACGTTGGATCGAGCACTATTTTTGTTTTTTGTAAAAATGGTTTATTTTACGCTAATCTTGAATTAATAATTAACTAACGCAATAAGAAAAAAAATAAAGAAAATGGTAACTTTATTACACGTCATGAGAATAGGGGTATATATATTTTGTTGAATGAGGATATAATAAAGCGTTTAAAATGCAAGCCCGTTAAACGAGTAAATGTAAACAAACACGAGTTCGTTGTAAGAAGGCCCAAGAGAAAGTCAAGGGACCGGAAACAAACTGAAATCTACTGAATCTAGCTATAAACTAACTTAAAGTAGATTCATGTAGGAATCACTCTATAAGAAGCCGAACAAAATGATATTGCAAAGTCGAATTTCCAGTGTAATGAGATATCCAACAACTCGATAAACTATATACAATATTTACAACGGAAAAAAATAAAATAAACCGACACTTAAAGTATTGAATTTAGCTCTAAGCTAACTTAAGATGAATTCAATTAGGAATCACTTTATAAGAAACCAAGCAACCGAATCTATGCGTCCAAAATATTTTCGAAAACTAAATTGGATTTAACCTCCGAGATCACAACACAATAATAAATCATACAACAACCCACACATTATTATATTATAAACCAAAATTTGATAAATCAAAATATAAACGGCAACACAACCACAAACTAATTACAAAATTTAATAAAAATTATTTACAAAAATAAGAAATGCAAAATGATCAAGAGGCCTAAAGTGAACTAACCCAAATCCCAAATAAATTCTCTAATTCTAATTATTTACCTAATAAAAATAAATATAAAAAAAAAGAACCAACCAAATACTGCAAACAAAAACGGACGTGGCGTACCTTTATGATAACTACATGAAAATTTTGACCCTTTTTTAATTGCCAACCAATGGAGTGGTGACATGTGGATTTGGACTTAAAAATTAAAAATAAAAACATAGCAAAAAAGAAGGAAAACTTGTTCTATCAATCAACGAAAATAAACTATGATCCAATAATTTATGGTTACCTAAAATATAAATTTATAATATTTTATTAGCAGATACTATACATGCGATATTTTGTTTTTATCATTGTGAATTACTTCTACTATTACAATTATTTCTTTTTCTTACAAGTTTATTATTCTCTTTATCCTTAGTCAAAGACTAGGTCCCAACATAAATGCAGAAATTGAATAGGTGACTTGGAGCATTTCCAGCGCCACTCAAGTAGAAAAATCATAAGGTCGATCTATGATCATAAACCACACAATAAACTTGGTGAGATTAAATGTTTTTTATTCTTTTTCTATTTAAAAAATGTCTGAACTAATATACATAAGTGTAAGCAAAATCGTAAGTTCTTATTAATTGGTATGATTTATTTCCGTTTAAACAATATTTAAAAAAATAAAAAACAGAACATAAAAATCGGCAAGAAGACATGATTTCAGAGTTGTGGCCCTTAATACTCCATGAATTTTGTGTAAGATTAACTTGGATTATATATATCATAAAAGATTTACATCAAATCTCAACCGTTAATAGGGTTAAATCAAATAGTCATATTAAATACTATTTCCGATCCTTTTTATAAGGAACATTTCACTTTTTTAAATGACTTAAATAGTGTTTTAGTTCCTGTAAGTTGGCGAGTTTTTGGTTTTAGTCCCTGTATCTTTTTTTTTTCGGTCCAAGTCCCCACATTTTCATTTCCTTTTGGTTATAGTCCCTGCCGTCAATGGAACGTTAAAAAAAAGCTTAGTTGGCAGACGGTGCTGATCTGAAATATTGTTTTATCATTTCTTTATTAATATGTGTAACACACGTGGAAAAGTCAATGGACCGTTTCATAAAGAGGGACCAAATCCAAAAAAAAGTTCAAATTTGTTTTCTTCTTCTTCCTTCTAAATTTGGCCTCGTTTTCTTCTTCTTCTTGTTTTCTCCATCTTCTACCTTCAACATCAATGGCGTCCATTTCTGCTACAAACTCTCATCATAATCAAGCACCGGAGTGTGGTTGCAATAGAAGCATGAAAATGTTTATGTAAAATTCAATGGAAAACCCTAAAAGACAATTTTGGAAGTGTCAAAATTCAGGGCGATTGAAGATGGTGAATGAGAAGAGAAAAATGACTCTGTTGAATATTGTTTTGGTTATTTCATGGGGGATTTTTTGTGTTGAAGGATTTGGGGTTCATGGTCAAGGAGATTGAAAAAGGTAAAAAAATAAAGATGAAGATTAAGCTGGGGAAGGAGAAGAGAAAAGTGAATCTGTTGAAGCTATTGTTGGTTGTTTCATGGGAGATGTTCTTTGGTTATCTGAAATGGGTGAATCCAATTGTTTATGTTGTTGTTCAGTTTTTTTGTCTTTAAGTCCTTGTAACATTATCGAATTTTTGAAATTGGTCCCTGTACCATATGATGAATGAAAAACATGTTTTGGTTTTGAAAAAGTGACTATGTATATGCTGTTGATGTTATTTTGCTAAAACAACTTTCCAAGAAACAAGTTTCAATGACATAGGAAGTATTGTAGAGTGGGCGGTTGATGTTATTTTGCTAAAACAACTTTCCAAGAAACAAGTTTCAATGATATAGGAAGTATTGTAGAGTGGGCGGTTGGGGTTTTCCAAGGCTGATATCACGTCTTTCAACGTCTTACTTCTTGAATATGGAATCTTGTTTTTCCAAGGGTTTGTTCCTTATAAGATTGTGGCTATCTTGCTCATTTGTATACTACCTGCGCAATACTCCAACATGGTATACAACTATATATGCGTTTATATTATCTACAAACCCCATCAAATCAATGCTATTAAATTTCCAGAAGAAAAAAAGTGTAGTAATATCACTTCTCTCGTGTGGTCTGAAAAAAATAATACTAATCTAAATAATACAACACTTAATAGCTAAAGGTATACTCAAAAAATGGCCAAAATCAGAAAAATTGCCACTGTAAATGCAAAACAGGTTTTATCAAGATGACTTTAAGTATTTGCCACTGTAAAGTATTTGCCACTTTAAAGTATTTGCCACTTTAAGTAAATGCAAATACAACACTTAAGTATTTAATTTGTTATGACTTTAAGTATGAAAATTATCAAGATATGGTTTAAGTATAACTGCAAGCACAATGATCAACTTAATTGAATTCATATACTGAACAATATAATTGCATACATATACTGAACAAAACCAAAACATGTTTTTCATTCATCATATGGTACAGGGACCAATTCCAAAATACGATAATGTTACAAGGACTTAAAGACAAAAAAACTGAACAACAACACAAACAATTGGATTCACCATTTCAGATAACCAAAGAACATCCCCCATGAAACAACCAACAATAGCTTCAACAAATTCACTTTTCTCTTCTCCTTTCCCAGCTTAATCTCCATCTTTGTTTTTTTACCATTTTCAATCTCCTTGACCATGAACCCCAAATCATTCAACACAAAAAATCCCCCATGAAATAACCAAAACAATATTCAACAGAGTCATTTTTCTCTTCTCATTCACCATCTTCAATCGCCCTGAATTTTGACACTTCCAAAATCGTCTTTTAGGGTTTTCCATTGAATTTTACATAAACGTTTTCATGCTTCTATTGCAACCACACTCCGGTGCTTGATTATGATGAGAGTTTGCAGCAGAAATGGACGCCATTGATGTTGAAGGTAGAAGATGGAGAAAACAAGAAGAAGAAGAAAACGATGCCAAATTTAGAAGGAAGAAGAAGAAAACAAATTTGAACATTTTTTGGATTTGGTCCCTCTTTATGAAACGGTCCATTGACTTTTCCACGTGTGTTACACAAATTAATAAAGAAATGACAAAACAATATTCCAGATCAGCACCGTCTGCCAACTAAGCTTTTTTTTAACGTTCCATTGACGGCAAGGACTATAACCAAAAGGAAATGAAAATGTGGGGACTTGGACCGGAAAAAAAAGATACAGGGACTAAAACCAAAAACTCGCCAACTTACAGGGACTAAAACACTATTTAAGCCTTTTTAAATTTATTAAATAATTAATGTATCTGGTCTATAATGCAGATCAGATACATTAATGATTTAATAAATCTAAAAAATGAAGTTTTTCTTATAAAAAGGACCGGAGGAAGCATAATAAAAGTACTAATAAAATTACATGTTTATTTTTAAAACATAGGCTACTTATATGACAGTTTGATTTATTCATATTAACGGTTGAAATTTGGTATAAGACTTTTGTATTTATATTTGATATCAACGGATTTTGACTCATATATATAATTAAGTTTATACATAAATAGCAGGCAAACAGACAACAAGTTGCGTCGATAGTCCTTTTTGTATGGCAAACTCAATCCTCTTAAACATTACATTTATTATATTAGGTAACATAACATTGTTATGCATGAATCTTTACACACTCTATAAAAGATTCACTGTTTCTGATTTAAAAAACCAAAAGTTTCAAAAACTAATTGTATTATTATATTTATTGTTTAAAAGAAAAGTACAAAAGTAGTTTAAAATAGTCCTTATAATTATAAATATCAAAGGAAATTTCTAATCAAAGAAAATAAACTATGATCCAAGAATTTATGGTTACTTAAAATATCAATTTATAATATTTTATTAGCAGATGCTATACATACAATATTTTATTTTTATCATTGTGAATTACTTCTTGATCGTGAAGGCTGGATCAGATCCTGTTGAAGTGGGCCAACAAGTACGTCTGAGATGCTGGGCGTATCGAGAGGAGGAGGGGGTGTACCTGCAAGGCACTCCGACGCTCAAGTAAGTAAAGGTCAGAGAAAAGGGGCAAGTACAAAGTGTTAGTTCGTAGGGTGAATATTAGATATCTGACCCTCTCAAGTGAGAGGGTTTATATAGTGCCCCGAGCGCGTGGCCAATGGTCCTATTTTCGGGGCGAAATAATCGTTTTCCCGAAGAATAGGTAACTGCCCAAAATTAGTCGTTATGTCGGGCAGGGTGCCCAAAACTAGTCGTTGCGTCGGGCACCAGCATAGTTTCGGGCGCATGCCCTTAGCTGTCCGGGGAATGATGAGACTGTGCGGAACAGGCAGAGGTTCCGGGGAGGAGCAATGCAGTCGTTGCCCGGTTTGAGGGGCAGAAAGGTAACTTTTGTCCCTTTGTGGATTGGACTTAGGCAATTGGGTCGTTCTGGGAGCAGAAGTGGGTTGGACCATGCCTAGCCATTGGTCCGGTCCAGAACAAGAGCCCCACAAGTCGTTGCTCCCGAGCATGGGAGTGATGACTTAAGAACAGCTCATGGCTCTGGGGAGCTAGCGTGAAGTCGTCGTTTGGTGACGAGGAAGGCTGTCTCGTGGTGCCCGTGACTCTTGGTGTTCACGATAATTATGTCCGTGTCTGGATTGCCCGTTGTACGGGGAGACTAACGGTTAGGAGGAATTGAAACGTCAGGGCGCCACGTGTGCCTTGAGCCTTGTGCAGCAGTTACTAGGTAATGATGGCTAGTTAGTAGCCATTATGACCTACGAGGGCGTGCCACTGCACGTTCCCCTCAGTATAAAAGGGGGAGCTCAGTTCATTTGGAACTTTTCGTTCTTCTCTTCTCTTTGTCTTCTTCAGAGCTCCTGCCTGTTACCGCCGATCGTAGCTCCGACCGCCGTACTAGTTTCTGAGCAACCGCTTTTCATCCTTCTAACCAAGTAAGTTTGCCGATTTCGTGCTCTTTTATCCATTTTGACGGTAATTTGTAGATTGCATGCGGTTAGGTTTAGTTTTAGAAGATGAAATGGATTTGTTTCTGGCTATTGTTGGTGGTGGATGGTGGTTATGCCATTTTCCGCCGCCGACGACGTCGCTAGGTTTTAGGATATTCTCGTGAATCAGGCGATTTCTGGTGTCATTGTGATGATGATGCACGCGTAACCACCGTGATTGTTCAGATTCTGGAGTAACGATGAAGTCTTCGGCGAGCCTTTACAGTTTTTGGTGAAGCTTTGTAGTTTCCGGTGAAGCTTCAAACGGAAACTGGGAAGTGGCTCGAGGAAGTTCCTCGTACGGAAGTGGCTCATTCCGGGCGTCCCCTCGTGGGAGACTCTTGAGTTTTTTGTTCGATGTTAGGGCTTAGGTCGGGGACGTCGTCCTCAGCCCTTTGCGCACCCTTTCACTTGACTAGCGGTGGAAGGGTGGATTTGATTCTTCGTCGAATTCACTTTTTTCTCTGCTTTTCAGGTGATCGATATGGCGATGGGGCCAGACTGGGAGATAATAATAGATTCGTCCGAGGAGGAAGCGAGTTCCTCGGAAAGCAGTAGCTCAGAATCCTCGAGTGTCCCCAGTGAAGCCGGGGAGGAGGAGGAAATGGAAGAGGATGTTGTTGAAGGTTCCACAGAGGAGTGGATGGTGGCTGAGCCAACCGAGCATGTGTCCACCTTCGTGACCTACCTGGGGGATGTCTTTACGGAAGTCGGGCCAGAGGGGGAGTGGAAGGTTCACTTTCCCTCCGAGGATGATAGGGTCTGCACGAATTTTGGGGAGCGCTTCGCCATGTACAAGTACGCATTCAAAGAGCTGGGACTGAGGCTGCCCTTCACTGATTTCCAGCAGTCAGTGTTCGTACACTTGAATTTAGCCCCTAAGCAGCTGCACCCGAACTCGCTGGCCTTCATCCGAGCATTTGAACTGACGTGCGAGTACTTGAGGATAGATGCTACTTTTTCTTTGTTTTTCACAGTCTTCCATCTTCAACGGCAGTTGACGGGGAGGAGGTATGGTTGGGTTTCGTTGAAACAGCCCCGCAAGCTGTTCAAGCCCTTTTCAGAATCGATACGGACGTTCAAGGAGCGGTTCTACATCATAGAGCCCGTATCAGAAGTCGCCCAGGATAGCACGTACGCCTAGGTGATTGAAGTCGACGAGGAGGGCAACGACATGTGCGATGAGGCTGGGAGGTTTATCTGGGAGAGAGTATACAAGTTCCCTATCCATTGGGGACCTGGCCATTTCACCAAGGAACCCAATGAGTACGTTCTCTAGCCGCACGACCTAGACGGGCAGGATGTCGTTGCTTACGAGACGCTGGTGAAGTACGTTAACTCTTTCCTAATCGCTGAATATTGGACGAAGAAAGGGTCCCCGATCTTCGAGGAGGATGGTAGCCAGAGGGTTGAATACCGCTTTATTAACACCAAGGGGCTTCTGGAGTGCAAGACCTCTGCGGAAGTTCAAAAGCTGCTCGGTAGTTTTTGTTGTTTTAACTTGCCCGAACTATTTTTTCTTCGTGTCTAACATGTTCGTATTCTGTTTGTGCAGGTGAGATGCCTCAGGCTCATGAAAGGATGGTAAAGAATGCTCTTGCAAGGAACAAGCTCGGGGCGACTGCTCCCAAGTCTCGATTTACCAATGCGCGTGCTCTCACTCCTCCTCAGCCTACTGCGGAGACTTCTTCTCCCACTCCTGCTTCCTAGGGATCTCCCCTGCCTTTGGCCTCACGACCCAAGCGGCCGAGGACCAATGACGTTGTGGATCTCAGTCGGGCCTCGGAGAAAGGGAAGTTCGAACTTCCTCCCTGCATACTTGATAGGTGATTCTTTGAGGGGACATCCTTGGTTGTGCCGCGGGCAGAATCTCTCTGACTGGAAAGTATAGATCCCCCGAGCAAGAGGGCGTTGGTGGCCCAAGATGCCTCTGCACTGGTCAGAGTTTTGGAGATGACGGCCATCTATGCTGGGGGGGATTCTGCGACTGAGTCTGAACTCAAGGTTGCTCGGGCTACCATGGCATCTCTCAAGGAAGAGGTTAAGAGTGTTGTTGATGCCCGAAAGAAGGCAGACGAGGAGGTGTCCAGGTTGAAGAAGGAGAACTCCACGCTGGCTGAGGAGAAGAAAGCGACAGAGGAACTGGTCGAGCAGCTGAGGTCAGCTCATGCTCCGGGCGAAGATGAACCCGAGGATGTGAAGGAGTTAAAGACAAGGTCTGAGCTGGTTGCCCGTATGTTGGCGCCCGAGGATGACAACATCGTCATTGCGGATGAATCCTTCAGGAATGCCGTGTCTCAACTGCGGGTGGTGAACCCCGAACTTGACTTTTCCGCCGTGGATACCCACTATCTGGCGCACGTTGAAGATGGCCGGATTATCATGCCCGACTCCCTCCTCGAAGAGCATGCCGAGGATCAGACCGCGGATAACCAGGAGCCTCATACCAACTCCGACCAGAATGACCGGATGGACGAGTGAAGGATTTTCTTGTTGTTGTTGTAATTTTGTCCGGCCTGCGTGCCGTGTAATTTGCTGTAATTTATTTTAGGGGGCATGACCCCCGATTTATGTAACCAAGTACAATTGTGGTCCGTGCGGCCACTTATTACTGTTAATTATATGCCCGGTCCTTGTGGCCGGTTTTGTGATTTGCATGGCTGTATCTGCTTTAAATTTCGCTAAGTGTTTTGTTTATGCTCGTTCATGCATGTATGCCCGTAATAGGGATTACTTTGATTTGCTTTAAGTTTCAGGGAATTGCTCGTTATAGATGTGTTCGACAGTGAGGGGTACTGGTCGAATGGTCGGGGAAAATCTGGGGGAGGGTGCGGAGCTCAGGTCGCGTTTGAGGCCTGAGTTTGCAGCATGAACCTCTCATCGCGAGCTGGGTGTTCTGCTTGTCGTGGTACTTTGACGACGACGGTGCTAGATTGAGGGCCGTTGTCGAGCAGAGACCTGGTTCGTTCCTGAGCGGGGTTCTGCTTTACTGGCATGCGACGCTTGTACCTAGGCGCGCATCGTGGTCGGTGTGCGATGCTCGTCGTCGTGACGGATCAAACCGATAATTAAGGCCTTAGCTGTAGTATTGTTTTAGTTTTTCGGCATTCCATGGTCGAGCAAGTTCTTCTCCGTTGAGATGTTCTAGGTAATAGGCCCCATTCTCCGTCTTTGCCCGGACACGATAGGCCCTTCCCAGTTAGCGGCTAGTTTGCCTCCGCGAGAGTCCTTATGGTTTCTTCTTAGGACAAGGCTGCCCACGTCGAACTCTCGTCGTATTACCTTGGCATTGTGCCTTATGGTAATTTTTTGTTTCAGCGAGGCTTCGCGGAGTGCTGCCCCTAACCGGACTTCCTCGACGAGGTCGAGTTCTTCCCTTAACGATTCGTCGTTCATCTCCTCGTCTAGGGGCGATTCCATCTGCCTGGATGGTACGTGAACCTCGATGGGGATCACAGCTTCAGTCCCGTAGGCCAGACGAAAGGGTGTCTCCCAAGTTGAAGAGTGTGGAGTTGTGCGGTATACCCATAATACGCTGTGCAGCTCCTCGACCAAAGCTTTCTTCGTCTCGTCCAGCCTCCGTTTGAGGCCTTGAAGGATGACTCGTTCGCCGCTTCATCTTGCCCCTTTGTCTGGGGATGTTCGACGGATGCGAAGTGTTGCTTCGTGCCTAGCTGGGCGACGAAGTTCTGGAACTTCCTGTCCGTGAATTGTGTCCCGTTGTCCGTGACAATCGCCTGGGGAATGCCAAAACGTGCGAGGATGTTTCGTTTGTAGAAACGCAGTATGTTAAGGGCAGTTATCTTGGCCAGGGCCTCCGCTTCTATCCATTTTGTGAAATAGTCTACGCCTACTATTAAGTATTTGTTCTGATTTGATCCCACCATGAAGGGTCCTAGGATGTCCAGGCCCCACCAGGCAAATGGCCACGGGAAGGACATAGCCTTGAGCTCATTGGGTGGAGCTAGGTGCATGTCCCTGTGCCGTTGGCATTTATCGCATTTCTTCACGTACTCTTTCGTGTCGTGCTGCATGGGTGGCCAATAGTACCCTGCTCGGAGGGCCTTTCGGGCAAGGGACCTTCCTCCGAGATGTTGAGCGTTGATTCCTTCGTGGATTTCGTACAAGACGTGTGCGACCATTTCTTCCTCGACACACTTGAGCAGCGGGACAGAGAATCCTCGCCGGTAGAGTTTATCTTCGATCAGGAAATAGGAGCAGGCCCTTCACCTAACCACGCTGGCCTCTTTAGGGTCGGACGAGAGTTCGTCTCTGGTGAGGTAGTTGTAAACGGGGGTCATCCAGCAATTGTTGTCGCCGATCACTTGTACGTCTAGGGTCGGAGAAGCTTTCTCAATGCTGGGTCGAGGAAGTACCTCTTGTATCACAGATTTATTTCCGCCTTTCTTCTTCGTGCTGGCTAGTTTGGACAAAAAGTCTGCCCAAACATTGTGTTCGAGGGGAACATGTCTTACCTCTATCGCTGCAAACTTCGTCATCTTCTTCTTGACCAGGGCTAAGTATTCGGTCAGGTTGTCATTTTTGGCTTGATATTCTCTTCGGACTTGAAGGGCCACGAGTTGTGAATCTGGACAAATAATGACTTCTTCTGCACCAAGGTTTTCGGCTAAGCGTAACCCGTCGACGAAGGCTTCGTACTCAGCTTGGTTGTTAGAGGTGGGGAAGGATAGGGTGAGTGAAAATTCAACGATGATTCCCTCGTCGCTTTCTAGTATGATGCCTGCCCTGCTCCCCGCATAACTGGAGGCCCGGTCTACGAAAATGGTCCATTTGCGTGCTCCGCAAGTGGGGGAGTCTGCGAACGTCATTTCTGCGATGAAGTCGGCCAGGGCCTGGGCTTTGAGGGCTTTCCTGCTCTCATACCGGATGTCAAATTCCGACAGCTCGAGTGATCATTTGAGCATTCTACCGGCCATGTCTGGGCGTCCCAGTAGCTGCTTTACGGGTTGATCTGTTTGAACCACAATCGTGTGGGCTAGAAAGTAGTGTCTCAGTCTTCTAGTTGCGTTGATGAGGGCCAGCGCCACTTTTTCAATCTGTTGGTATCTTATCTCTGGCCCCTACAGTGCCTTGCTTGTGAAGTATATGGACTTCGGACCGTCAGGGGTCTCGCGGATAAGAGCGACGCTTACCGCCTCGGTTGCTACGGCGAGATACAAGTATAAAGTTTCACCGTTGTCTGGGCGTGAGAGAACGGGCGGTTCTGAGAGTGCTTGTTTCAGATGGAGGAGAGCCTGTTCACATTCCTCAGTCCATTCAAATGCTGCCTCCTTGCGGAGGAGTTTGAAGAATGGTAGGGCGTGTTGGGCAGACTTAGCCACAAAACGGGACAATGATTCGAGCATCCCGTTGAAGGGACTGAATGGATTTCTTTGACTTGGGCGTCAGAAACTCAGAGAATGCTCGACATTTATCGGGGCTGGCTTCGATTCCTCATTCTGTTAAGTAGAAGTCGAGGAACTTGCCTGCTCGGCCACCGAACGTGCACTTCTCCGGGTTGAAACATATTTTATACTTTCTGGCTTGTTCGAAGACCTTCCTTAGATAGGCAGTATGATCGATTTCCTCGTGGGACTTCATGATCATGTCGTCCATATAGACTTCGAGCATGTCGCCTATCTCTCCCTGGAAGACCTTGTTCATCATTCTTTGATAGGTCGCGCCGGCGTTCTTCAGGCCGAAGGGCATTACGTTGTAGTAATAGTTGCCCGGTTCGGTCATGAAGGCCGTGTATTTTTTATCGCTCATTGCCATTGGAATTTGATTATAGCCCGAATAGGTGTCCATGAATGATAAAAGTTTAAAACTGGCAGAATTATCAACAAGTTTATCAATATTGGGGAGGGGGTAGGCATCCTTCGGGCATACCTTATTAAGATCGGTATAGTCAATGCACATTCGCCATTTGCCATTAAATTTTTTCACAAGTACAACGTTGGACAGCCAAGTGGTGTACTTGTCCTCCGAGATAAATTTGGCCTCGAGGAAGTCCTTTACAGCTTTTTTCACAGCCTCGGTTTTCTCTGGGGACTGCTTTCTCCTACGTTGTGCTACTGCTTTGACGGCTGGGTTAATTGTGAGCTGATGGAAGGCGACAGAAGGGTCCAATCCGGGCATCTCGTCGACGCTCCAGGCGAAGAGGTCGGCGTTCTCATGGAGGCAGGCTTTGAGTTGCTTCCTCACGATGTCGGGGAGATCCGCTCCAATCTTTACTCCCCGCTGGGGGTCATCGCCGAACAAAACAAGCTCAAAGTTACCATCCGGGATTGGGCGCATCGGATGGGAGCCGCCGCTGGATAGGGTAGACGAGCTGGTTGAAGCTGCTTGGTCCTTCTGCTGGTCTTCCTCGGGGAAGCGGTTGTCGAGGTCAATGGAGTGGACCTGAGGCAGAGGCTTGGCTTCCTCGGAGCTGCTGGGCAGGGTTGGCTTGCTCGATACCTTTGGCTTGGAGGCGATGGCGCTGAGTCCCTTTGTGGCTGCTTCGAAACATCTTCGCGCGACTTCGATGTCGCGTGGAGGGTGGCGACCATCCCCTTTGAAGTGTAATACTTCATCTTGAGGTGGACGGTTGAAGGCACAGCTACCAACTCGGCCAATGTTGGTCTCCCGAAGATACACTGGTATAGTGACGGGCAATCAATTACCAGAAACTGCACTTTGACGGACCAGACCGTCTCTGCTGATCCAAAGGTTACGATCAGTTCGACGTACCCCCAGGGTTTGGTCACTGATCCGTTGAATCCTTGCAAATCAGGCCCCACATAATGGGTGAGGTGTGATTCGTCCAGCTGAAGTGTTGAAAACAGTTGGGAGTACATGATGTCGACCGAGCTGCCTTGGTCGACGAGGATTTTGTGAACTTTGAAGTTCGCCATTCGAGTTCTAACGAGGAGGGGGATGCTTGAGTTTAGAGATCCGCCGAGGAGCTCTTCCCGGTAGAAGGAGATGGGGACAGAGCCCTTCTGTGCTTGGTCGAGTGTGGTCACCGTGTTGGAGCTTGTGCTAATAAGGTGCTCGAATTTTCTTTTCACGGAGCCAACCGTGACTTTGTTGAAGCCCCCGCCCGAGATGACCATGGCGGAGGGGAATGTTTCCCACGGGCTGTGGGCCATAAAGTAGGCAGGAGCGCTGAGCTCATCTGGGACGTAGAAGTCCTCTGGTCGCGATACGGACATGGCGACCTGGATGTTGGCCTCTTCCGAGGAAGGTACTTCTTCCTCTATCTTCTTGGACTCCTGGGCGTCTTGTCGAGGAGCATCTTTCTTCTTAGTGAACTGTTTCAGGTGGCCATCCCTAATCAGTATCTTGATAGCATCCTTCAAATGGATGCACTCTTCGGTAGTGTGGCCGTGACTCTTATGGAAACGGCAGTACTTCGATTTGTTGGCGTTGGGTTTGGCAGGTATTTGTTTGGGGAAGCAGACCCCTGCTTGCTTGAATTCCGAATTCGCACATTCGGACAGTATCTTCTCCCTGGAGACGTTCAGGGGGGTGTAGTCGTGGAATCGTCCGGAAGGTCCCTTGCTGTCGCGGGAGTCATAGGGACGGTCTTCGCGCTTCCTTTCTCCTCGACGGGATGTCGAGGCTTCTTCGCCTCTGGAGGCCCGAGCGTTCTCCTGGTGGCGGGAGGCTCGGATGGAGTTGGCCGCTTCCTTCTCCTCGTACTGGATGTGCGACTGTGCCTTGAGGAGGAGGGCATCCAGATTCCTCGGAGGTGCGAGGCCGGTGACTTTAGAAAATTCTGAGCCTGCGCGGAGTCCTTGCTCGAGCAGAAATTTTTTCATCTCGTCCGTTGTAGGGACTTGTACCGCTTCTTTGTTGAACCTCTCGATGTATGCCCAGAGAGGTTCGTCCTTTCTTTGGATTATGGCTCCAAGGGAGGCTTCAGTCTTGGGGTGGCGGCGTGACGCTGTGAAATGTCGGGAGAACATTCTGCCCAATTGCTTCCACGACGTAATAGACTCTTCGGGCAACTGGTTGTACCACGTCATTGCCCCTTTTCGGAGCGTGGTCAGAAATAGCCGGCACTTGATGGCGCCGCGGATGCCACGGTAGTCCAATAGCGCATCGATGTTTTCGATGTGCTCGTCGGGGTCAGTCGTACCGTCGTATGTGCCCAACGCTGGGGGCTTCTCCATACCTTTGGGGAGGCGTGTTGCCAAGATCTCCTGGGATAATGTCCCGTGAGGCTCGTCATCGCTGCTGGAACTGGTTGGTGATAGGGACCGAACGATTCGCTCGTGACGACGAGCTCTTCGGGGGGAAGGTGAACGGGCCCGACCCTTTGACCTAGCCGGAGGTGACTGCTTGTCTCTTCGGGTCCTCTTGTGGCCGGGAGAGTGTTGTTTCTGCGGGGAAACCTGGTCGCGTTTTCGAGATTCTGGTTATTGGCGCATCCTTCGGTCGACTTCTCGTCGAGGTTGCGGGTTCTTGGATCGTCGATGGTTCTTCCTCGGAGGAGGGGATCTTGGACGGGCGGATTCCTCCAATGCTCCGATCCTTTCATTCTGTTGAAGAATCGGGAGATTGGTCTTGTTGATCGCCTCCAGAAGGGCCACCACGACCGGATCGGCGTTGGGCGGAGCAGGAATGGGCTGGACAGCCAGCGAGGGCTAGTCGTCGTCGCGATCAGCAGGAGCAGGGGAAGGAGATGCCGTGGCCCCGTCTCTCAGAAAACGGGGATCTCTAAGGAGAGAAGAGGGACCGTCAACGTCAATCTTGTTGACGGGGAGAATAGCGGAGTGGAGAGCACCTTTGGCGTGATCTTGAGAGGCCATGATGATGATCTTGGGAATTTGCTTTGATCTTTGGTTTCTGGGAAAAGAAAGATGGGGAGAACAAGAGTTCCCACAGACAGCGCCACTGATCGTGAAGGTTGGATCAGATCCTGTTGAAGTGGGACACCAAGTACGTCTGAGATGCTGGGCGTATAGAGAGGAGGAGGGGGGTGTACCTGCAAGGCACTCCGATGCTCAAGTAAGTAAATGTCAGAGAAAAGGGTCAAGTACAAAGTGTTAGTTCGTAGGGTGAATATTAGATACCTGACCCTCTCAAGTGAGAGGGTTTATATAGTGCCCCCAGCGCGTGGCGAATGGTCCTATTTTTGGGGCAAAATAACCGTTTTCCCAAAGAATAGGTAAATGCCCAAAACTAGCAGTTATGTCGGGCAGGGTGCCCAAAACTAGCCGTTGCGTCGGGCACCAGCATAGTTTCGAGCGCATGCCCTTAGCTGTTCGGGGAAAGATAAGACCGTGCGGAACGGGCAGAGGTTCCGGGGAGGAGCAATGCAGTCCTTGCCCGATTTGAGGGGCAGAAAGGTAACTTTTGTCCCTTTGTGGATTGGACTTAGGCAATTGGACCATTCTGGGAGCAGAAGTGGATTAGGTCATGCCTAGCCATTGGTCCGGTTCAGAACACCTCTACTCACTACTACGAAAAACCCATTTAACAACGGTTGGGAATGACATATAATGACGCGGGCGAGGGCGTTGTTATGTAGATTATTGTTGTATATATGATACTTACAACGACGGCCTTGTATGCGTTGTAATAAATAGGAAAGCACGCTAACTATCACAACGGTTTTACATTACACCGTTGTAATAAATATAATTGTCCTCGGTTCGATTCCCAGCAGTATAGTTTTGATATTTATTTTTTGCTGGACAGCGCGCCAGATATTATAACGGTTAGGAAATATAACCGTCGTTAAAGTTTCTGTAAAATTAACAAATATCATCCTGCTTTTATAACTAATCCCATTTTTTTACCTGTATTATTGTTCTCCATATCTCAGCACAATAGAAAAATACAATTCACATTTTGTGATACAGTTTTCATAATAATATTAATCATATCATATTCATAATATCACATATACCAGATTATAGTTTATCAGAACAAACACCCTACATAAATAAAATATCACATATACCATATTACAGTTTACACACATTACATAACTTCACATAATTGTAACTTGGTGTATTGATATCTTGTCTCTTGGTGTCTTGTCTCCTGGCCTGGTGTCTGGACTCAAAATACCTATGATTTCAAATAATTATACTTGTTAGTAAAAATACTTCTAAACTATAACATACAATTAATATATTATGAATAAATAATAAATTACGTACTTGTTAATTTTCCCATATGCCTTCTTCATGATCGAGTCGTATAGCATTCACGACATCTCCATCAACTTCATCATATGAGGTAGGAACTTGTGTTGTGTAAGAAGGTGTGGACGGAATATCGAGACTTTCATCACTAAGAGGAATGTATTTTCCTTGGAGAACGATTGACCATTTCCCCGATTTGTCCGATGGATCGGAAACATAGAAAACTTGTTTTGCTTGAGAAGCCATGATGAATGGTTCTGTATTAAAAGATGCCTTGCCAAGGTCGACCCGAGTGAATCCTAAGTCATCAATGTCTACACCATTACTATTATTAGGAACCCACTTGCATTTAAATAAAGCCACTTTGAAAATAACATAATCAATCTCCCAAATCTCATCAATGACACCATAAAACGCGGTAGTTGCCAATACCGGATTCTTATCTTTCGAACTAGAGAAATACATCGATTCGGCTTCAACCATAACCCCACTATTTTGCATTGTACTACGATCATCTTTTGATTTTTTATAAAAGGTATAATGACCAATGTCGTATGTGTAGCGAGCGATTTTGGACGCGGTTCTTAAGCGCTGGTCGCTCTCTGCGGTTGAGTTTAAAACTACAGGTCGATTCATTTTTTATCCTATTGTGAGCTGAATAAGGAAGGGAAATAGATGTCTCCAATTAACCCTGCTTGCATACTGAGTTTAAACAGCGGTCTGTTAGGTTACGGATGCTATCAATGTGGGGGAGCCTTTGTACTGGTTATTCGTATTTCGCCAATACAGGTTTCTTTCTTTCTAGGGCTTGGGCAAAAGGTTTCTGGCGGGGAATAAGGATTAGGATGTTAGGACTGATGCTTTTGAAATACTGCTTTTAATTGATGGAGATATGGGATTTGGGTTTTTTGTTGATTGCGCTCGCTAAGATCTTTTCTTTCGATCTTATGCCTACGTATTCCCGTTTACCGAAACAGGGAAATCAGAGCGTTCGTAGTTCCTCCTATTCTATGGGAGGAAATTGGTTTTTGGTGTCTTGTTCAAAGCCCAAGACGTGAAGCGAAAGGTGGTTTGTATCTTGATCAAACCCCAAGATGTGAAGCTGAAGGTAGTTTGTGTCTTGTTCAAAGCCCAAGACGTGAAGCGAAAGACCTCGGCTTTAGAGAGAATTTGTCATCTCTAAAGAGGGGAGAAGGAGAATTACTTTAACTGGGATACGCGGATCCGAGCAATGCCATAATTTCCGAAGAAAGGGTTTTAACCCAAAGGAGAAGACTTTAACTCAGTGTAGAGCAATGCCATCTTTCCTTAGGAATTTCTCATGCTAAAAGAGGGACAGTGGCATGGATGTAGATGATCCAGAGGCTTGCCGCTTACAGCGATTAGATGAAAGGAAAGGAGTTGTTGATGTTTGTGTACTGTGAACGAGGCACAGCTTTAATGCTAAAAGGTTGATTGGATCAACCAGTGGTTTTCTTATACAAAGCCTAAGAGGAGGCTAATTTCCGCTAGGAAAATCATTATACAAAGCCTAAGACGAGGCTATTTTGTGTCTCGTACAAAGCCCGAGAGAGAGGCTAAAGGTTTTTGACCTAGTGGGGCATATCGTTATACAAAGCCTAAGAGGAGGCTAGCAAAGAGTTTGACTCTTGCTTAAGGGATTTATATCTCGTACGAGGCCCGAGATGGAGGCAAAAAAAAGGGTGATTGACTCAATGAGGGAATCTTTTGTGTCTCATACAAAGCCTGAGAGAGAGGCTAAAAGGTTGTTTTGATTCCCCTGGGGAGAATTTTGGTATCTCGTACGAAGCCCGAGATGGAGGCTATTGTAGCTGTTTCAGTTGAGTGACAGATCCAATATACTGATTTAAAAGAGAAAATCAGTTCTTATATGAGTAACACTGTACACAGGGATTTAATTTGAGGATCAGGGATATTTCCTTTTCTTTGAGGAAACGGGAAATCCAAAGGGTATTGAGACTATCCGAGTCTGTGGGTTTCCTTCCTATTTAACGAAGGGTGCTTGAGAATGTCTTAGAGACTCAAGGAAGTTAGACTGTCCAAGTCTAGAGTTTTATCTTTTGTACCATGCTTTGAGAAACAGTAGTAGACTCTATGAAAGGACTGTTCTATGAGGATGACTAGGTTCTGTTCCTATACCTCTAGGAGGTCGTCGGGACAATTTGTACGAAGCCCAAGAGGAGGCTGGAAACTTTTAAGAAGCCTACGGGTCCTTGTATGAAGCCCAAGAGGAGGATATCATTCCCGAAGGAAGAGATCATTATACGAAGCCTAAGAGGAGGCTGTGAATACTTCTAAGAAGCCGTAGGGTCCTTGAATAATGTCCAAGAGGAGGCCGATGCTTTTAAGAAGCCCGTGGGTCTATCATCTCCTTTCCATTAGGAGAGATAACTCTTTTAAAGATAAAACCCACTGGTAAACGTGCGAGGTTTACTATCCAGTGACTTTTGGCTTTTAAAGAGGGTTCCTTAGTTAAGGTCCAAGATTATGACCGTAGTGGGTACCCAAACCCCGAGACATTCAAGGCAAGCTATCCACAAGGAATAGATCAAGTCAGGAAAGTTCGAGAATTTGGAAGAAACTCAAAGATACCATTCACGGAGAATACATTCATCTTGGGGAGTAGAGCTTCTTGACGATTCCTAAGGAGGACAGCCGAAGAGAAGACTGTATCTGGTGCTCCTATTGGGGATCTAGGCGTCTATTTCTACGAATAAATGAAACGGCGTCACCTAGTTCTAGACGTAGTTGCCGGGGAAACTCGAAATATCTATACTATTATTACACAGTAGATATGAGTTTATGAAAGGAGACTTACAGTGAGCAGCCCCACAATACAGTTTATAATATGAAAAGAGTAAATGAAAGCGATAACCACTTACTTGGTTGTAGTGCTTCCATGCTGTTTGGTTAGTTGTTCAACAAAGAAAGATTAAAAACAACAGTATATTCAAAATCAAAGGAGAAAGTGCTTTGAAAAAGAAAGATTTGGGGCTTACAGCTCAAGGAGAGGCCCAGGGTTTTATCAGTGAGCGCACTGTTTGAATTTGTACAGAGGGACTTATACAAGTGACTGAGGCCCAAAAAGGTTTTCTGTACAAAGGGATGGGTCTTACACTCTCTCAAGAGGCCCAAAAAGGTTTAAAGGAAAAAGAGTGGGGCTTATAACACGAGGGTATGCCCAAATGATTTTTCGTTTAAAAAATGGCGATCGCGCCGAGGTTTTCTTTTAACGCAGAGGGACTTATACAATAAGTGAGGCCCAAAATGTTTTGGTTAAAAGGGGGATTGGGTCTTACACTCTAATAGAGGCCCAGAGTGTTTTGAAAATGATTTATGAGGGCTACAAATCCATCTTTGGATGAGAAAAAATGGCCTTGTGGTTTAGGAGTTATGGTCCTTCAAAGTTGGTACCTTTGCCACTTTATTTTTAACTTAGAAAAATTTCTAAGTTTTATGGTTACCCCTTTTACAAGTTATCTCACTTTTCTTGATTTTTCTTGATGAATGATGATTCAAATCATACATTAACATCATTTTAGGGTTAAAAATCCATTTTGGTGAAAAATCTCAAAATGTCAAAGTTGACTTTTGTGCACAGTTGACTTTTTATCAGATGAATTCCAAACTGTGCAATTCTTCAGGAAATCATGTCCTTGACCTAAATCAAACTTGATGGACATGTTCCATGGGTGTCATAGGGTATATTAAATCATGTATTAGGGTTTGGGAGCATGTCCTGGTCAAAAGTCAAAGTTACAGTTGACTTTTCTCTTAAAACCCTAATTGTGGTGCAAATGAAAATGAAACTTGTTGCTCAAACTTCTTGGATCAATCCATTGTTCCAAATGGATCAATATGGTGTATTAGAGACCCTCAAATCATCTCTTGAGGTGTTGGCTCATGGTTTGTCCCAAAAGTCAACTTAGGGGTGAATTAGGTCAAGAAACCCTAATTCCTGATTTTTGATGAATGCATCCCCTGAGGCAAAATTGACTTGATGCATGGGTTCATGAGGTTCCATGAAGTATATTAGGTCATGTTTTGGATCATTGCCTTGTGCCTAGATGAAAATTTCCATCTGGAGGCCCTGGTCGACCAAAACCCTAATTTGGTGACACTGTCGATCTTGAGACTTGATCCACCTAGAAGGGAGCAGCCTTGTGCTTAATCCTTGAAGTGGGAGTCCTTTTTGATCCATTGTGGATATTTAAGAGAATAGACAAGTTGAAGATCATGTCATTTCTTGATTGATCCTTTGTCTAAGCACTCAGAGAGGGCTTGAAACCCTAATTTTGATTGTATTGGATGCTCACCCATCTTTGGGGAGACTGATGAAGCATGATGGTTCATCCATATTGTGATGATGATTTTCATAATGATGGGAAATCTAAGTGGTCAAAATTTGGGGTATTACAGATGCCCCTATTTAATCTTCTTGGACCCGAAGGTGTGAATGACGAAGGTATTCGGGCATTCGGGGTGCAAGAGGATTAAATATCGGAATATCCGAAATTTTGATGGTGGTTATGAATGGTAGCGTACACATTCATCTTCTTTAGCTAAGCAATGATTCTTAGAAAAAGGTAAACTTCCCCTCGATCCTGGTTTCCTACCAAGAACTGGTCTTAGTCTCTGATATGAACTTCCCCTCGATCCTGGTTTCCTACCAAGAACTGGTCTTAGTTTCAGATATAAACTTCCCCTCGATCCTGGTTTCCTACCAAGAACTGGTCTTAGTTTCTGATTTAAACTTCCCCTCGATCCTGGTTTCTTACCAAGAACTGGTCTTAGTTTCTTTTGTCAATAAACTTTCTTGACAAGGGACGCTATTTGTAGCGGTTTTCCTTCAAACTTCTCGCCGAATTTTCCTGGGGAGATGCCATTTGAGTGGAAAAAGTTTTGATGTCAGACTTGCTGGGGAACCCATTCGTCTGAGTTGTAGAGGTGTACAAACTTCTCTGTTGGAGACGCCATTTGTTCCTACTGGGGAAAACGATTCTCTTGAGAGACTGTTTTCATTTGGGATCTTTCATCATACTTTTCTCGGGATCTTCCCGGAGAAACGCCATATGATGGGGTCCAATTTTGAGGTGTCGATGACCTTTTCATCAACGACTTTTTGGAGAAATACTGATGTACTGCCGAATCTCTGTTTAAGAGGCTTTCTCTGTGGATTTTCCTTAATCCGGGAAAGCAAGGATATCATCTTCAATGGCGAAGAGTGATGTTTATTGAGAGTTTTCTCTGGCTTTTCAGTGGTTCAAGTTATCAAAGTGGTCAAGTGCCGACTCTGATCTAAAGATACACTGGAAACGAGATTGTGCAGACGCAACACTTCCTGACGAGGAAAGAACTGACAAACTCGATTGAGAAAACTGTTTATCACTAGGGGACAAGACCGGCTAGAGTGATAACGATGCAATATGAAATGTAAATGCAAATAAAAAATGCATGAAGTATGTATGTATATGCTGACAAAACAGACGCGACATACAGACTAAGAGATGAACACAATTGGATACTCGGCCATCGCGGGGCGAAGAAGTACCATTGATTCAAATTAGCAATTCCACCTTGCTTAGGAGAGATAGTCCACGCGGGGAGCTATGTTGATCGGGCTTAAGAGATGAGAGCTCGGCCGAGGGTGTCAGACGAAACAAGGTCTTTGACACAGTTGATCCCTTCATTCAGGCATACTGGCTTAGAAGGAGTACTTTGATTCTGCACTTTGAAATTCGCTTACTTCGGGAGAAGCAATCGATGTTCTTCTGATGTTCAACAGTCAAAAGAAATGCCATCTTTAATTTAAAAGCAGAAAAAGTTTTAACAAGTAAATTCATTTTTGTTTTATTTCAAGAATCGCTGATTAAGTTTAAACAACGTCGTTCTGTAAAGCTAAAACAAGCAAGAATTATAAACAAAAGCACAAAGGCTCAAATTTTATTGATAGGATGGAGATCAGCCAAACGCGTGATTCCAAAGAGTATATACAAAGTTAGAAAATGGTAATTTACAGGGAAAAAGGCTACGTTGAAACATAACGACCACTATCCTTCTATCAACTTTGAATTCGGGGCATCCTGAGCTTCAGTCGAAGATTACCTTTGACTGGAGATTTCTGACAGATGATGCTGTCACTGCTGCTGAGGGACTTGCCTCTGTTGAACACGAGGTCGGATCTTTTTGTCGAACGCCCTCTTCATTCTTTGTTGATACAACTGACCGTGGCATAGTGTCGTGATTCTCTTTTCTTCGATCAGGTTCAGTTCGTCGTATCGACTTTGACACCATTCAGCTTCGGTGAGCTTAGCTTCCATCAATACCCGGATTGATGGGATCTCTACTTCTATGGGGAGCACTGCCTCCATGCCATATACTAGAGAGAAAGGGGTTGCCCCTGTTGAAGTGCGGATAGATGTACGATAACTGTGAAGAGCAAAGGGTAGCATCTCGTGCCAATCTTTATAGGTTACAACCATCTTTTGAACGATCTTCTTGATGTTTTTGTTAGCCGCTTCTACCGCTCCGTTCATCTTGGGTCGGTAGGGAGATGAGTTATGGTGTTCGATTTTGAACTCAGCACACAACTCTTTCATCATCTTATTGTTCAAGTTAGATCCATTATCAGTAATGATCTCGCTTGGAACACCATAACGGCAGATGATATTGTTTTTGATAAATCAGACCACCACTTGTCGGGTTACATTGGCGAATGACGCTGCTTCGACCCACTTGGTGAAATAGTCAATGGCTACCAGGATGAACCGATGTCCGTTTGAAGCCTTGGGCTCAATCATACCAATCATATTGATTCCCCATATGGAAAATGGCCACGGGGAAGAAAGAACTTTGAGATGTGATGGCGGTACATGAATTTTGTCGGAGTATATCTGACACTTGTGACACCTCCTCATGTACTTGCAGCAGTCGGATTCCATTGTCAACCAATAGTACCCGGCCCTGAGAATTTTTCTCGCCATTGTGTGTCTGTTGGCATGAGTGCCAAAGGATCCTTCATGAATTTCTTTCATGAGCATGTCTGCTTCTGGTCTGTCGACACATCGGAGCAAAACCATGTCAAAATTTCTCTTATAAAGAGTGTCACCGCTCAGGAAGAAGTTTCCAGCCAATCTTCTAAGGGTTTTCCTGTCTTTTCTGAGTGCCCCAGATGGGTACTCTTGTTTCTGAAGGAAACATTTGATATCGTGATACCAAGGTCTGTCGTCTATGACTGCTTCAATCGCGAAGATGTAAGCGGGCCGTTCAAGGCGCATGATGTCGATCTTAGGTATGCCATTCCATCGACCTACACTAATCATGGAAGAGAGAGTGGCTAATGCATCAGCCATGTGATTCTCATCACGAGGGATGTGATGAAAGTCGACTCTGTTGAAGAAGGGTAACAACCTTCTTGCATAGTCTTTGTAAGGAATCAATCCTGATTGGTATGTGTTCCAATCTCCTTTTATCTGGTTAATAACCAGAGCTGAGTCGCCGTATACGTCCAAGTTTTTGATCCTTAAATCAATTGCTTCTTCGAGACCCATAATACAAGCTTCGTATTTGGCCTCGTTGTTCGTACATTTGAACGTAAGTCTGGCAGTGAAAGGAATGTGGGAACCCTGAGGGGTAACAATGATTGCCCCAATTCTGTTTCCATAATGATTGACTGCTCCGTCAAAGATAAGTCCCCACTGGGAACCTGGTTCTGGCCCTTCACTGGGTAGCAGTTCATCGCAATCTTTCATCTTTAGATACATGACATCTTCGTCTGGGAAGTCAAACCCGATTGATTCTTGATCTTCAATCGGTAGATGAGCCAAATGATCGGCTAAAATACTTCCTTTAACGGCTTTCTGAGCATGGTACTCTATGTCATATTCTGATAGTAACATCTGCCAACGGGCAATCCTTCCCGTGAGAGCAGGTTTTTCGAAAACGTACTTGATTGGATCCATTTCGGAGACCAACCAAGTAGTATGACGAATCATGTACTGGCGAAGATGTTTGGCTGCCCAAGCCAAAACGCAGCAAGTTTTCTCAAGCATTGTGTACCGAGTCTCGCAGTCGGTGAATTTCTTGCTTAGATAGTAAATGGCAGACTCTTTCCGTTTAGTTTCATCTTGTTGGCCAAGTACACATCCCATTGAGTCCTTTAGGACTGTGAGGTAAATGATCAGTGGTATTCCTTCCACTGGAGGTGATAGAATCAGAGGATTCAACAGATATTCCTTAATACTGTCGAAGGCGGTTTGGCAATCTTCTGACCAAACGCAATCCTGGTTTTTTTTCAATAACTTGAAAATCGGCGCACACGTCGCGGTCATAAGGAATATGAATCTGGAGATGTAGTTCAAACATCCCAGGAATCCTCTGACTTGTTTTTCAGTTTTCGGAGAAGGCATTTCTTGAATGGCCTTGACCTTGTCAGGATCAACCTCAATTCCTTTCTGGCTGACGATGAACCCTAGTAGTTTCCCTGAACGAACACCGAAGGTGCACTTGTTAAGATTCAAGCAGAGCTTGAATTTTCTTAGACGTTCGAACAATTTTGACAGATGTTCAACGTGCTCATCCTCTGTTCTTGATTTTGCAATCAAATCATCGACATATACCTCGATTTCTTTATGTATCATGTCATGAAACAGAGTAGTCATGGCCCTTTGATAGGTTGCCCCGGCGTTCTTCAAACCGAACGGCATTACCTTGTAACAAAAGGTGCCCCATGGGGTAATGAACGAAGTTTTCTCCATGTCCTTCGGTGCCATTTTGATCTGATTATAGCCTGAGAATCCATCCATGAAGGAGAAAACTTTGAACTTTGATGTGCTGTCAACCAGCATGTCAATGTGTGGTAAAGGAAAGTCATCCTTTGGACTTGCCTTGTTTAGATCTATGTAATCAACACACATTCTGACCCTCCCGTCCTTTTTGGGAACGGGTACGATGTTGGCTAACCATTGAGGATATTCAAATGTAGCGAGGAAACCCGTGTCGATCTGTTTCTGTACCTCCTCCTTGATTTTGATGGCCATGTCCGGGTGAGTGCGTCTCAACCTTTGCTTTACTGGCGGACATTCTGATCTCAAAGGTAAGTGATGTTCCACGATGCTGGTATCCAACCCTGGCATATCCTGATAGGACCAAGCGAATACATCGGGGAATTCTTTGAGAAGCTTTATCAGATCTTCTCTGGCAGTTGGACTGAGCAATGCTCCGATCCTGATTTCTTTTCTCTCTTTTTCTGAACCCAAGTTTACCATTTCCAACGGCTCTTTGTGAGGTTCAATGGACCTTTCCTCTTGTCTGAGTAGTCGGGAGATCTCTTCTGGAATTTCGTCGTCATTTTCTTCTTCAGCCTCGAATACCGTGAACTCAGAGTTGGGAGAAGGCATCGGATCGTATGTTTCAACGGGGTATAAAACAAGCAATCTGCATGACGTGATGGTTCGTGTTTAGAAGAGATAGAGAAAATGTAAGTGTGTGCAGTGTTTTGATTTTACTGCTTGTTTTTATTATTGAATGTTTTTTAGGATTACCATTTTCTGAAAAAGCAAAAAGAGAAAACAGCAATTAATGCGGAAATTACAGAACGACGTTATTTTATTAATGAACAAGTCGAATCTTGAAACTACAGCCTTATAAAACAAAACTCTGTCGCTTTGGGCAAAGCGAAGAGGGAAATTTACAAAAAGCGAGCCCTATCAAAATATCTGTTTCACCTGGGCAGGGTGAAAGGTTTAAAGATGGCAATTACTTTGACTGACGAACGACCCTCGGAACCTCGACGACAACCCATTGGCGGCGAACTCCTCGGTGAATCACAAAGTCTGGCACCTTCCTTGATTTGTCTTCAAAAATGACGCTGATTTCTGGTGGAGCAGGATCATTGGAATCTGTCTCCCAAGCAGAATTTTCGTAGGAGGATTCCTCTGTTGCACTTTGCATAGCATTGGTGCTCTCAGCTGCATCTCCCCATCCAGTTAGCTGGATATCTTCGAGCTTGATACGAGAGCTTTCGGGAGCAGTGTACTTGACCATAAAGTCGTATTTTCCACTTGGTTGTCCCAAAGTGTCCCAAACTTCTTTGGAACTGGAGAAATCATCCATTTCGATGACGTTGACCTCAGGAAAAGCATAGTTGATGAATTCGAGTCCTGCGAACGTTGCGAATTCATCTTCATGTTGAGTCATTTCCGAATGACCTGAGTGTTGATCCCATGACATGGCGGGGACACAGGTATTCTGTTCAATGATGGTCAGCTGGGTTTCATTACTCGGCTGACTTTCTTGCCCCAAGTTTCCTGGATAAGGCTGCCACATTGGCAGACCATCCATCGGGCCATAGTAATTGCGATCAAAGTTTTCTTTCATCAGAGTGTCTTCCTCTAATGAATTTGGCGGAGCACGGCATCCTTCCGGATCACAATCTCCGTAGATCATTTCGACATCTGGTCTTGGTATAAATCTCGGACTTTCTGTAGGAAAGCAAAAAGGCATAGGCACCTCTTCCTGAGACATATAGCCGTCCTTGTTAAGGTAGGACTTCCATTCTTCATCTGTGTCAGAGGGATCTTCCTCATTGATAGCATGAACTGCCTGAGACATTGGGTGAAGAAAACCTCCACTGTGGAAGAAGTTTTGAAGGGGATGAAGACTTTCATCGTTGGCGGCTGTCTGGGTACAGGTTGCAGAAAAACCAAGACCCTTCTTTGTTTTATTGTCAATAGGAATAACAAGCCGTCCCCATCCTGTCGTATCGGTACTCTCGACCGCTTTGATAGCATCTTTGTATGAAGAAATTGAAGTTCCTTCTTCGGATTGATCATTCTTGCTCACCGATAGTGCTTGGAACTGAGTTCCAATAACCTCCTCGGGTTCCACACAAGCAGATGATGATAGGTTACTCACAAGCAAGGCTTGTTCCCCACAAACCGTGACAAGTTGATCGTTCTTGACGAACTTTAGCTTTTGGTGGAGGGTTGAAGTAACCGCTCCAGCCTGATGTATCCAAGGTCTTCCTAATAAACAACTGTATGTTGCCCGGATGTCCATGACCTGGAAAGTGACTTGGAAAGTGTGAGGACCAATAGTTATGGGAAGATCCACTTCGCCAATAACTATTTTTCTGGATCCGTCGAATGCTTTGACGATGACCTCGCTGACTCTCATCGGAGGGCCCTTGAATGATAATTGCGTCAAAGTGGACTTCGGCATAACATTCAGGGCTGACCCTGTGTCTACCAGTACGTTGGCTAAAGCATCGCCCTGGAAGTTAACTGTGATATTGAGCGCCATGTTATGACGGCGACCCTCTTCATGTAATTCCTCATCACTAAATCCCAAATTGTTGCAGGAAGTGATGTTAGAGACAATACTATCGAACTGTCTGATTGTTACATCCTGTTCCACAAAGGCTTGCTCTAAGACTTTCTGTAGAGCCTCTCTGTGTGCTTCTGAACTGAGTAACAGTGATAATACTGAGATCTTTGAAGGAGTCTGTAACAGTTGATCGACAATGTTATATTCACTCCTTTGGATGAGCTTTAGTATCTCATCTTTGTCTCTTGAAAAGTCGGGATTACCAGATTGACTGACTGGTGGATCAGGAATTTCCGCCTGAAGTTCCTTTTCTTTGTTGGATTCTCCAACCCCTCGGTTGAAGATTCGACCGCTCCGTGTTACACGACTGATGTCTGCAATATTCACGACGGAGGGTAATGGAATTTCCTTTCCATTCTCAATCGTTGTTGCACCGTATTTGTAAGGGATCGCCTTAGCTGATTCATACGGTAGTGGCCCCGGTAGATAGATGACTATGGGAACCTTCTGTTTTTTCTGACCGTCATAAGTAACCTCGATCCGTTCCCGGTTGGGAACTCTAGATTCGTCAAGTAGAGGAATGATGGCAAAAATATCCCTGATCTGGTGATGACCAGAGATCGTGACAACATCCTCAACTTGATCGACAAGGTAGTTCGGCGACCAAATGATGGGTCCAGAACCCGGATATGGACGAATTTCTCCATGATCGACTTGACCCTGAAGAGCTGCTCTCACAAGGTAACACCCCTGGTTACTTTCCGAACAGACGCTACAACTGTCATAGTTGTGTGGTGGCACCTGGCCACGCCCACTCTGAATGCAATGCAACCTCACTAGGTTATCTTCCATTGATCTGACATCCTGACTTTGACGACGAGTAGGATTCCTGTTATTGATACTAATCTGCTGAGTATCTTCGTCCATGTAGATTGGCATCCACCAGTGATTTAACAAGTGCTGAAGTGCCTTCTGGACAAGGGTACAACCTCGATCGTTTTCGCAACCTGCTTTACAGTTTTGGTAATCATGTGATATTAAAAACCCGAGTCGGACCTGCTCAGCATGTAACTCTACCAGGTCGGTATTCATTACGCGGATGTCAAAGATCTGAACCATGTTGATTTGATAGGAGTTCCTATCATGGTAGTCTTGGATCCATCCAAGATCCATCTGACGCTGGAGGGCCTCTTGTATGAAAGAGCATCCCTGTTTGTTTACCGAGAAAATCAGACAGGAACTGTAATCGTGCCGCGACAGATTATGATACTGGCTTTGCCTTGAGTGCATCGCCACCAAGTTGACATTCATCGCACGGATGTCGTGGTTTTGAATGACGTTGGAATTTGTGTAAACCTTGTTAACTCCACGAACTCGGTGCTCTTGGATCCATCCAAGATCCATTTGTTCCTGTAGAGCTGCTTGCACCACAGAACATCCTTGGTTATCTTTAGAGCAGATATCACACTGGTGATAATTATGAGGTGGCACATGGCCATATCCACTCTGTCTACAATGCATCCTGACCAAATTGGTCCCCAATAAGAGTACACCGTGAATTTGATAGACATTGTTAGTCTCTTTCTCAATCAGATTGACTGCAGCCTTCTCATGTTGAGGCAGCGGGTTCGTAAGAACATTAGGATTCGTATCCTTGAAAGATAAAAGCCCGCTCCTAACAAGCTTTTGCACGTCGGATTTGAAATTGAGACAAGTCTCAATGTTATGCCCTGAACCTCCTTGATGATAAAGGCATGTTTGATCCACCTTAAACCAGAAAGGCGGATTTTTTGGAACTGAAAGGGGAGACTTAGTCTGAATGTGCCCCTTAGCCAGCAGTAATGGAAACAGTTCTGCGTACGTTACGGGTATAGGATCAAATCCTGGTGGTCGTGTTGTACGGTTGTTGTTATATGGGGAACGAGCTTGCTGAAGAGGCTGTTGTGTCCTTTGTTGGTCAGGTTGGCTCTGCGCAACCTGAGGTTGATACGTGGGAATAGGCGCGGGGCCGATAACAGGAGTAACAGCTGCTACTGGCTGATAACGACGCCTTTGCTTTCCGAGAGAGATATTCCCAATATCTTGCTCTTTTTTCTTAGGGAGAGCACTACCGTATTTTTTAGTACCGCTCGTTGATCCAGTGTCTTTTACCAAACGTCCTTCTCGGACGGCTTCCTCAAGATGTACACCCATGCCGACCATTTCGGTGAAATCACTGGGTGCGCTGGCAACCATTCGGTCATAGTAAAATGAGCTTAAGGTTTTTAAGAAGATTTTTGTCATCTCTTTTTCCTCAAGAGGTGGACAAATTTGAGCGGCAATTTCACGCCACCTTTGAGCATACTCCTTAAAGGTTTCCTTGTCCTTTTGCGACATTGATCTGAGTTGATCTCTGTCGGGTGCCATGTCCAAATTGTATTTGTATTATTGGACGAAGGCAGTACCAAGATCTCTGAATGTACTGATCGTAGTACGGTTTAAACCCATGTACCATTTGAGTGCGGCAACGGTTAAACTATCCTGGAAGTAGTGAATCAGCAGGTCCTGATTCTCCGTCTGAGCTGACATCCGCCGAGCGTACATCACCAGATGGCTCTGAGGGCAAGAATTACCCTTGTATTTTTCAAAGTCGGGCACTTGGAACTTGTGCGGGACTTTCACATTTGGGACCAAGCAGAGGTCTGCGGCGTCCTTTCCAAATAGATCCTGACCGCGAATGGCTTGCAGCTCTTTCTGCATTTCCAAGAACTGCTCCTGGAATTCATCCATTCTGTCAAACATAGTTTCCTTCTTACCAGAAGGTGTTGGTGGAATCTGTCCTTCCGGGACAGTGTGCACCACAGGGGGTGGTACCGTAACTACGGCGTCGAATCTTGGTGCCTCCCGAAGTTTGTAACCTTCAGGAGTCTTGAGTATGCCCCTGGCATCTTCGCTTTCCCGAAGTTTGTAACCTTCAGGCCCAGCAGCTTCTGTTGCGATTCCCTGATCTTCAGTGATCGGCGGAACATATCCTTCCGGGATATAGTTAACAGACATGCCCCAAGGACGATCTTTCGGTATCTGATACCTAGGATCATACTTTTCTATGATGGGCGTTGAGGTGATCTCTGAGATCACAGTTCTTTGTAGCTGAGCTTCTGCCATGGCTTGCATGTCGTTACGAAGCTTTCTCATATCCTCTCTCAGAGCGTCGATCTCTTCTTTCAACTCTCTGTTTTCTTCCTCAAGATCATCCATCTTTTTCTGACGATTGGCCCGAGTATTATACGAATGAGACAGTTTGACTCTAGAATCGAGACACAAACGTGAGATTCGTAGGTAAGGAGAATACGCGATGTGAGAATGATGAATGCAATGATTATATTAATTGTTGTTTTTTGGTTTAATCAAAATAAACTTCGACAATTAGATTGCAAATATCAAACAGTGGGGAAACCCCTTTTTATTGAATTCCAAAGGATTACAGAAATGGAAATACAGTAAATTACAAAGTGCAGAAACAGGAACCTAAACTAAGGGGTCCCGAGTCCTCTCTGAGGAGAAACCGGGTGTTGATTCTGGTACTTTCCTTTTCTTCGTCCGGGGCGCTTGGGCCGTTGTCGGGTTGCCATTCCTTTGCCGAGTGAAATGAGTGAGCAAATTCCTTTGGTCATCTTGATTCTCTACAGCATGCTGCTCCAAAATTTCAATCAGAGCATCTTTCTCTCTCAATAGTTACTGTATTTGGATACACTCTACGTTGAGGGTGCGGTACTTGTTCTTCCAAGACCTTCTTTCCTTTTGAACTTTGTTGAGAGTAACCTGAAGCCTTTCAGTTTCCGTCATGAAGTACATGAAAATTTCCCTCGGCGGAAGAATTCCGTAATGAGGATAAGGCATCTTTAGCTTGAGAGCTCTAGTTTGTACCCAATGGAGATAAGGCTCCACCGAGACACAGTCCAGTTTTCCCAGAGACTCTCGTCCTTTCTTATGAACATGTTTCCAAGCTTGCACTATTTCCATCTTTAGTGCTCTGTCATTTTCTCCTTCCTTGAAGAAAAGACCTTCCAGATGAACACCCAGTAGGATGTGTCTCATCGGGTATCCAAATTGACGAAGAACTAATATCGGATGATAGTTGATTCCTCCTTTAGTTCCTATGAGGGGTACACTGGGGAAGTTTCCACAACGTTCAATGATTTTGATTCCCTCATAAATCCTATTACACCAATCTATATCAGAGTTGGTGAGAGACATGATCTTCTGCGACCAACGTAAGACACTCTTGCAATCCCAAAAAGCAGCAGACTTGGGCAAGTGAGAGATAAACCATTTGTAAAGCAAAGGTACACAGCATGTGATCTCTCCTCTGCTGTACAAATTTCCCAAGTGTACAGAATGATACGCATCTGCGAGCAAAGTCGGCATAGGGTTTCCAATGAGAAAAACCTTAATAGCGTTGATATCGACGAAGTTATTGATGTTGGGAAACAAAAATAATCCGTAGGTGAGCAAGACAAAGATGCTTTCAAAAGCAGTCCCGTTCCCTATACTAGCGAAGTATAGAGCCTTTTTTGTCAAGAACTGGGCTGGCAAACCTTGGATGCCACCCTTAGTGGTCATGTGATTCCTGACTTCAGACTCGTCCAACTGAATTGCTCTTGCAATAGTCTGATTCTTTGGAATTTCTTCCAGTCCAGAAAATGGAGCTCGATCAGTGATATGTAAATCAGTCAGATGAGAATACTCCTCCAGCGTTGGTGCCAGCTGGTAATCCGGGAATGTGAAACAGTGATAAACCGGATCGTAGAATTGAATGAGCGCGTCCATGATCCCCTTAATCACATAGACTCTTAATAGTGGTAGCAAACCACCGTGCTTGGCTCTGAAAGCCTCTGGGTTAACGATCATCCTTGCTAACTTTCTCAAATCCCCTAGTTTTGGAACCTTGAAGGTATACTGGTGAGTTCTCCTTCTACCGAAATCTATTAATGCAATCTTTTTCTCTGATATTTGCAATCACAGTCTTAGTTTAATTTGAAAAACAGAGAGACTAGAAGAAATTTTTTTTGAATGTTTTAATGTTTTATTAAATGAATGCATGAATGCAGCACACAAAAACATAGAAAAAACATGGGGTCAGAGGGTCGTTGTCATGAAGTCAAGGCTTTACCCATCCCCAAAGGTTTATACTAGGGTGATTTTTGTACCTGTACTCATTATCATCAGCTCCTCCCAGGAAGGCAGACAACAAGCGGATCGCCAGCGAGTTGTGTGCAATCTTAGAGTAAGTGCCATTCACCGAGAATAGATCACCAGCCTCAAATGAGGGTAGTATCGTGTAACAGCTATTTCCGATAGCTTCCGCACTACGAAAGGGTTTGGCTTTTCTAGGTGTATACTCATTCTCACCACATGCGGCATCACACGCATTCCCATTAGCAGAAAAATAAACACGTATAACAATTAGGAAAAGAAGTATATATATATTTGTCCTAAACATCCTAGACTTATAAAGCTATGAATCTTAAGTTCCTGACAGAAATGGGTTCCCCGGCGGAAGCCCCAATATATGGTTCCCTGCCTAAGAGATGGACCAGCATAGGTCAATCTTTCTCTTCGGTAGAGTTCCCATTTTCCGTAGAAAACGGGGATGATGCCCTAAGGCAGAAAAGGAGACTCCCCAGCAGAGTCGCCATTTGTGTAAATTTTCACACAAGAGAAGTAGAAACTTTGGATCTGGCCCCACGGTGGGCGCCACTTTTCTGTAGCGAGCGATTTTGGACGCGGTTCTTAAGCGCTGGTCGCTCTCTGCGGTTGAGTTTAAAACTACAGGTCGATTCATTTTTTATCCTATTGTGAGCTGAATAAGGAAGGGAAATAGATGTCTCCAATTAACCCTGCTTGCATACTGAGTTTAAACAGCGGTCTGTTAGGTTACAGACGCTATCAATGTGGGGGGGCCTTTGTACTGGTTATTCGTATTTCGCCAATACAGGTTTCTTTCTTTCTAGGGCTTGGGCAAAAGGTTTTTGGCGGGGAATAAGGATTAGGATGTTAGGATTGATGCTTTTGAAATACTGCTTTTAATTGATGGAGATATGGGATTTGGGTTTTTTGTTGATTGCGCTCGCTAAGATCTTTTCTTTCGATCTTATGCCTACGTATTCCCGTTTACCGAAACAGGGAAATCAGAGCGTTCGTAGTTACTCCTATTCTATGGGAGGAAATTGGTTTTTGGTGTCTTGTTCAAAGCCCAAGACGTGAAGCGAAAGGTGGTTTGTATCTTGATCAAACCCCAAGATGTGAAGCTGAAGGTAGTTTGTGTCTTGTTCAAAGCTCAAGACGTGAAGCGAAAGACCTCGGCTTTAGAGAGAATTTGTCATCTCTAAAAAGGGGAGAAGGAGAATTACTTTAACTGGGATACGCGGATCCGAGCAATGCCATAATTTCCGAAGAAAGGGTTTTAACCTAAAGGAGAAGACTTTAACTCAGTGTAGAGCAATGCCATCTTTCCTTAGGAATTTCTCATGCTAAAAGAGGGACAGTGGCATGGATGTAGATGATCCAGAGGCTTGCCGCTTACAGCGATTAGATGAAGGGAAAGGAGTTGTTGATGTTTGTGTACTGTGAACGAGGCACATCTTTAATGCTAAAAGGTTTATTGGATCAACCATTGGTTTTCTTATACAAAGCCTAAGAGGAGGCTAATTTCCGCTAGGAAAATCATTATACAAAGCCTAAGAGGAGGCTATTTTGTGTCTCGTACAAAGCCCGAGAGAGAGGCTAAAGGTTTTTGACCCAGTGGGGCATATCGTTATACAAAGCCTAAGAGGAGGCTAGCAAAGAGTTCGACTCTTGCTTAAGGGATTTATATCTCGTACGAGGCCCGAGATGGAGGCAAAAAAAAGGGTGATTGACTCAACGAGGGAATCTTTTGTGTCTCATACAAAGCATGAGAGAGAGGCTAAAAGGTTGTTTTGACTCCCTTGGGGAGAATTTTGGTATCTCGTACGAAGCCCGAGATGGAGGCTATTGTAGCTGTTTCAGTTGAGTGACAGATCCAATATACTGATTTAAAAGAGAAAACCAGTTCTTATATGAGTAACACTGTACACAGGGATTTAATTTGAGGATCAGGGATATTTCCTTTTCTTTGAGGAAACGGGAAATCCAAAGGGTATTGAGACTATCCGAGTCTGCGGGTTTCCTTCCTATTTAACGAAGGGTGCTTGAGAATGTCTTTGAGACTCAAGGAAGTTAGACTGTCCAAGTCTAGAGTTTTATCTTTTGTACCATGCTTCGAGAAACAGTAGTAGACTCTATGAAAGGACTGTTCTATGAGGATGACTAGGTTCTGTTCCTATACCTCTAGGAGGTCGTCGGGACAATTTGTACGAAGCCCAAGAGGAGGCTGGAAACTTTTAAGAAGCCTACGGGTCCTTGTATGAAGCCCAAGAGAAGGCTATCATTCCCGAAGGAAGAGATCATTATACGAAGCCTAAGAGGAGGCTGTGAATACTTCTAAGAAGCCGTAGGGTCCTTGAATAATGCCCAAGAGGAGGCCGATGCTTTTAAGAAGCCCGTGGGTCTATCATCTCCTTCACATTAGGAGAGATAACTCTTTTAAAGATAAAACCCACTGGTAAATGTGCGAGGTTTACTATCCAGCGACTTTTGGCTTTTAAAGAGGGTTCCTTAGTTAAGGTCCAAGATTATGACCGTAGTGGGTACCCAAACCCCGAGACATTCAAGGCAAGCTATCCACAAGGAATAGATCAAGTCAGGAAAGTTCGAGAATTTGGAAGAAACTCAAAGATGCCATTCACGGAGAATACATTCATCTTGGGGAGTAGAGCTTCTTGACGATTCCTAAGGAGGACAGCCGAAGAGAAGACTGTATCTGGTGCTCCTATTGGGGATCTAGGCGTCTATTTCTACGAATAAATGAAACGGCGTCACCTAGTTCTAGACGTAGTTGCCGGGGAAACTCGAAATATCTATACTATTATTACACAGTAGATATGAGTTTATGAAAGGAGACTTACAGTGAGCAGCCCCACAATACAGTTTATAATATGAAAAGAGTAAATGAAAGCGATAACCACTTACTTGGTTGTAGTGCTTCCATGCTGTTTGGTTAGTTGTTCAACAAAGAAAGATTAAAAACAATAGTATATTCAAAATCAAAGGAGAAAGTGCTTTGAAAAAGAAAGATTTGGGGCTTACAGCTCAAGGAGAGGCCCAGGGTTTTATCAGTGAGCGCACTGTTTGAATTTGTACAGAGGGACTTATACAAGTGACTGGGGCCCAAAAAGGTTTTCTGTACAAAGGGATGGGTCTTACACTCTCTCAAGAGGCCCAAAAAGGTTTAAAGGAAAAAGAGTGGGGCTTATAACACGAGGGTATGCCCAAATGATTTTTCGTTTAAAAAATGGCGATCACGCTGAGGTTTTCTTTTAACGCAGAGGGACTTATACAATAAGTGAGGCCCAAAATGTTTTGGTTAAAAGGGGGATTGGGTCTTACACTCTAATAGAGGCCCAGAGTGTTTTGAAAATGATTTATGAGGGCTACAAATCCATCTTTGGATGAGAAAAAATGGCCTTGTGGTTTAGGAGTTATGGTCCTTCAAAGTTGGTACCTTTGCCACTTTATTTTTAACTTAGAAAAATTTCTAAGTTTTATGGTTACCCCTTTTACAAGTTATCTCACTTTTCTTGATTTTTCTTGATGAATGATGATTCAAATCATACATTAACATCATTTTAGGGTTAAAAATCCATTTTGGTGAAAAATCTCAAAAAGTCAAAGTTGACTTTTGTGCACAGTTGACTTTTTATCAGATGAATTCCAAACTGTGCAATTCTTCAGGAAATCATGTCCTTGACCTAAATCAAACTTGATGGACATGTTCCATGGGTGTCATAGGGTATATTCAATCATGTATTAGGGTTTGGGAGCATGTCCTGGTCAAAAGTCAAAGTTACAGTTGACTTTTCCCTTAAAACCCTAATTGTGATGCAGATGAAAATGAAACTTGTTGCTCAAACTTCTTGGATCAATCCATTGTTCCAAATGGATCAATATGGTGTATTAGAGACCCTCAAATCATCTCTTGAGGTGTTGGCTCATGGTTTGTCCCAAAAGTCAACTTATGGGTGAATTAGGTCAAGAAACCCTAATTCCTGATTTTTGATGAATGCATCCCCTGAGGCAAAATTGACTTGATGCATGGGTTCATGAGGTTCCATGAAGTATATTAGGTCATGTTTTGGATCATTGCCTTGTGCCCAGATGAAAATTTCCATCTGGAGGCCCTGGTCGACCAAAACCCTAATTTGGTGACACTGTCGATCTTGAGACTTGATCCACCTAGAAGGGAGCAGCCTTGTGCTTAATCCTTGAAGTGGGAGTCCTTTTTGATCCATTGTGGATATTTAAGAGATTAGACAAGTTGAAGATCATGTCATTTCTTGATTGATCCTTTGTCTAAGCACTCAGAGAGGGCTTGAAACCCTAATTTTGATTGTATTGGATGCTCACCCATCTTTGGGGAGACTGATGAAGCATGATGGTTCATCCATATTGTGATGATGATTTTCACAATGATGGGAAATCTAAGTGGTCAAAATTTGGGGTATTACAGTATGCACTCCAGGTAATGACACAAAATTTTGGCCCGTACGACAACCATCTAAGTATCTCGGATGCACTAGGATCATTAGATACACTTTTATTAAACCAATCCATGAATCTATTGTTATGCTTTATCAACAACAACTTGTCATTCATTCGGGGATATTTTTTCTTCATAAGTCTTTTGTGAGTATCTATGAAAGGTTGAACCTCATCTATATTATTCAAAATATAGAAATGTGATTGAATAACTACATCCCGAGCCATTGACCTAACATTTAGACCTTGAATACCTCTTCTGTCTGTGTCAGCATGACGAGACTTTGGAATTCCTATAGAATCTGCATCCGACAAATAGTTTGTACAAAACTCAACAGCGTCTTCTGTGATGTACCTTTCAACAATCGAAGCTTCCGGTCGGTGATGATTCTTCGTATATCCTTTAAAGATCTTCATATATCGCTCTATTGGATACATCCACCTTAAATAAAGTGGACCACAAATTCTGATTTCTCTTACGAGATGAACAAGTAAGTGAACCATAATGTCAAAAAATGATGGCGGAAAATACATCTCCAATTGACACAAGATTATGGCAGCCTTATCTTCTAATTCATCCAATTTTTTGAAATCAAGAACTTTATTACATATGGCATTGAAGAATAAACACAGTCTTGTTATAGTTACTCTCACATTTTTTGGAAGGATCCCACGGATAGCCACTGGTAGAAGTTGTTGTGAAATTCTGGTACAGATGTGTGATGTCTTTGTGCAATGTCACAACATCGCAATCTGCTGAACAAGGTAATAATAGAAACAGTAAATGAACACAATCAATTGTTCACCCAGTTCGTTCCAACCAACCTACATCTGGGGGCATACCAAGCCAGGAAGGAAGTCCACTATTAGTAGTATCAAATTACAGACTCAACAGACCAGTTGACAATCTACCTAATTTAATCCCTACCCAATGACCCTTCTACCTAAGTCCTCCCTAGGTAAGAGACTCCATCTCACTTCCAATCATCTCAATGATGTCTAGCAGTCAACTACACCATCACTGCATCAACAGCTTATTTTCCTAAACTTTTCTATTACATAGACTTTGGAAGACACACTTCCATGACAATACCTAGACATGACACTCATGACTAAGACCAATACTTAGAGTTGCTTAACAGCTTCCTCCAAGAACAATACATCTCTTACCTACAGGCTTCGAGATAAACACTATGACCATCCCACAAACTGGGTGGTTCATCAACCGACACTGCCCTTATAATCTACATGATGGCTGGCTTCCTAAACTAGGTTACAATGCACTTATTTATAACCTATTTCCCAACTGGATTTGGGCCTTCAAATCACATCAAATCTTCTGCTACAAATCTGCAAAAGATTCTCCTATAAAATAGGTCTTCAATCAACTCTTCCTAATTTATCTCCATATCTTTATGCATTAAATTCAGCTCCACATAATATTTCCAGGATATTATGTATCTTTTAAATCTTCTCTTTAAATCAGCTGCAAGATCTTCTCCACACAAATAGGCAAGATCTTCTCCACACTGCAAGATCTTCTCCACACAAATAGGCAAGATCTTCTCCACACAAATAGGAATATATCTCCATGTTTACTTGCACTAAAATAGGCACAAACTATTCTCCACAAGATATGCAGAATTAATTGTATCAGATTAAATCTTCTCCAATAAATTCGCCTGCAATCTCTCTATCTCTCAGCAGAAGATCTAACAACAAATCATCCTAACACGCGCATCCCTAAAACATCACAAACTGATGTTCTGATGTTCTGGTATAGTGATGTCAAGACATCACTTATAACATCAGCATACAAAACTTCCAACCCTGCAACAGCTGATGATAAGAACCAATGTTATGACATCAGACATATGACATCAACATTGTTCAACTTTGTTTTACCAAAATTCCAGCCAACACAAGAACTAACAATCTCCCCCTTTGGCTAATTTAGGCTAAAACAAACTCTGCCATAACAACACCTCTTCAACAAGCTGCACAAACTCACTAACCAGCAGCAACAAAAACCAACAAGCTGCATAAACTCACTTTCACACCAGCATAGGGCAAACTCCCCCTCAAACCAAGAACCAGTTCACAGCTGTTCATACACTCTCCCTCAATAGCTTTATCAGCACTTTTCAACTAAACACCTTATTCTTTTAGCAGCAGCACTTTTTCTCCATGGCAATTAGTTCTTCATGGCAATAATAAACTCTCCCCCTTTTTAGCCACAATTGGACAAACTCTGAACAACCCCTGAGTCATCCAACCAATATACTCAGACCAGAGCATACTAATCTCCATCTCACAATAGCTGAACAAACCTACTTTTCTCCCCCTTAATTTCTGCACTTCTGCACTATAACAACATCAATCAGCTACATCCTCTGCAGCATATTCCTTGACTTGATTCCTTAGCAACAATCAACTCCTTTTGACAGCATATGACAATTGTACTCTTGGCTCTGACGCTCTGACATTTGTACTCTTTGATACTCTTGGCTCTCTTATCTACTTCTCCCCTATCTAAGATAACAAATGCTCCTTTGCAAGAAGAACACCTTAAATGAATGGAAAACATAAGACTCATCTTCATGTCTTCAAGAGCGCACTCTCTGTTCAACACACCTGATCTTGCCAAGCTGATCAACTTCTCTCTGTAATATCCACAGGAATGATCACAATGAACTCCTTGATCATAACACAATCATTCCCTATCAAACTCTTCATCTTCAGATTTCCAAGCAATCAATACCTGATCTACTTCAGTCTTCTCTACATTCTCCATCTAAGGCAGACCTTCTACTTCATCATTCTCCCGTCTGACTGTGTAGACGCTCCTTAGGCATAATGTAGGCACCAAGCTCGTGAACCAGAGCATAATCATCCTTCACCAAGGATATCCAACCACATAATGTCCCAACACAAGTTAGAACATCTGCAACACACCAAGACATCACCATGATTCTTGATATGCTCCACCAACTGGACTTACTACTGCATAGTAATCCAAAGAACTAGAGAAATAAACTCTCAACCACCTTCAAGAAGAGTAATCTCCGTGAGTCTTCAACTCATCACCCTTCTGCCCAAGAGTAACTTGTTCTAAGACAATCCTCAATAATAACCAGCTGCCACACTCTGATTATCTTGATTCTTCGAATCCACTTCTGAGATCAACCAAATGCCACAGTTTGATCACCTCATTCACGAATCCTCATATGAAAACAGCCAAATGCCACATTTTGACCTTTTTCACGTTTGTCGGAACACTCACAAAGGTATCTTGATCTACCAAGGAGACTTGATCTTCAAGTCACATGCTCCACTTGCTAAACAGCAAACACTCTTAGACTCCCTAAGCCATGGTCATGTAACATCTTCTCCTTCCTGCAGCTCCCGCACACTGCCATGAGAACGATCTTTTTGAAGCATCCTATTGTTCATTCCTGTAGATCACCCTACCAATAACTGATGTGCCACATCACCAGCTGAGACTCCTGATGTTGAGCTAGATGTCAGAACATCCAACTGTTGAAATCAGCTCTACCTTCTGCCACTCAGAAGAACCTTCTCCCTTTGCAGAAACAGATTTCTATGCTCTCATAGACTTGATTCAACAATCAAGTTTGAGTAGACAACCTCCATCCTGCTTAGAAACTCCAAAGACTTCAAACCTACCACATCTGAATCTTCAGAAAATAAGTAGTCCAAGACTACCCCATAGCTATACCAAAGAATGCCACTTCCCTTAGTAGAGCCGTTAGTAGAAAGCCAGAGATAACTGCCACTTATCCTCGACAACCAGAGCAAACACCATGCTCCAAACCATTTCGATCAGAAATAAACTGATCCAAGCTGAAACCAACAAGATTATGATGTCTTCATATCTTTTAGCCTTAAACACATCAGCTTGTCAACATTCCTCAACAATCTGCCTCTTCTAATCCAAACTTATCCCAGATAATTTGGATGATGCTCTAAGTACATAGTCACCAATCAACCCCACCAGATGATTCATTCTCACACCACAAAGAGAAATAACCAGCCACATAGAGAAAAATAAATTCTCAACACTTCTGCAGTCCTGCACTTTTACCTCAGACATATACATAGTCTCCCGTCAACGTATATTGTCATTAGTTGAAGGCAGACAAATACTCAACATTTGATCTGGTCTGACACTTGAGGCACTAGCTGATCCCTCTTCTGCTAATCCACACCACTGATCACTACCTTTCTTTGGCTGGAATGATGTGTCAACATCAGTTCTGACATCAGCAATCATCTACTATGGCTTTGGAGACAACAACCATAGTAATCCACACATATATCTTGCGGGGGACATAAGAGGACATATCAACATCAGATCAACTTCCAAGACCACACTCTTCTAGAAGCTTCTTCTTATAAGCACAAGGTTCAGACCTCTTATCTAACTTAAGAGTGATAACTGCCATCCTTCTGTATAAACATACCCTAGACAAACTGCTACTTCAAACCCTTCAAGCCACAAAACTGAAAGAGCTCAAGCAAACACCAATTGACCATAGGCTGAAATACCCTACTACTGCACACAACCTCTTGGATGCCTTTTCCCTTTTCTTCAACCAGCTCCTGCATAAACTGCTAATGTGTAGCATGAAGTCGAGACATTAGAATGGACATATTAACCTCAGCTTCTTTCTTGATGAAACTTCCTCCAGTTCATGATCAGAACCATGTATCTTATCATAACCAGGAAGATCCTTCTAGTTAGGCCACCACAACTAAGCTTAAGAGATAACTTATCAAGATCTTCACTCCCGCATGAAAGATTTGACAGTGATACTCTTTTGCTTTGGCTCCACCCTCTTCTTTCACCATCAAGAAACTTGATAAAGAAGGAATCAATGTTCAGATTGGTCTTCAAAGCCTTCCATGTCATACAGTCTTTAAACACCTACTCACTTATCCAATGAGTGACACTATATTGATCATCTCTGGACCAATATACATATCTAAGACATGTTTCTTGAAGAAAACTTCTTAGACACACAACCCAGATTCCTCCTCTTCCAAGCCAGGAGTAGGTTCCAAACAGATGTAATCAATACACATATGTTTAGCCCCCAAGCATCTATTATGCCAACAAGATTCTGCACAATCTGCTGGTTTTATGTTCCAACATCTGGTAGGACATAAGTTCTCTTCACAAGAAACACACCAAAAGATCCTTTAACACAACCCAGAGATTGAACATGTAGGGTTGAAGGCAAGAATAAATGGCTTCTAACTTTCTTCAGATCTCTTTTCAACAAGCTCATATAAGAGTTCCTTTATGAGTGGACTTGGGATGAACCACAAGTATCTTTGGCAACTCTATCAAGCTAGTTGAAGATATCCTCAAGTATCACCACACCATGTGATACATCTTCAGAGGAGAACAGAATGTTGCAGCCTTCAGGCACAACATAATAACCCTTGCACAAACACGACACTCCATGTGCACTCGGTCAACATAGGTTTTAAAATAAGTCAAACCACAAAGCAGCTCACCACCAAAGCTACAAGCCTGCTAACTTCATTCTCCACTTCAAGGGATCTCTATGAACTGGCCAAGTCCACAACTTCAACAACTATCTTCCTTGCTTACGAACCAGAAAGTATCTTCCCTAGATCTCATCCAGAAACAGGCAGGATGCCTGCTCTGATACTAATTGAAATTCTGGTACAGATGTGTGATGTCTTTGTGCAATGTCACAACATCGCAATCTGCTGAACAAGGTAATAATAGAAACAGTAAATGAACACAATCAATTGTTCACCCAGTTCAGTTCAACCAACCTACATCTGGGGGCATACCAAGCCATGAAGGAAGTCCACTATTAGTAGTATCAAATTACAGACTCAACAGACCAGTTGACAATCTACCTAATTTAATCCCTACCCAATGACCCTTCTACCTAAGTCCTCCCTAGGTAAGAGACTTCATCTCACTTCCAATTATCTCAATGATGTCTAGCAGTCAACTACACCGTCACTGCATCAACAGCTTGTTTTCCTAAACTTTTCTATTACATAGACTTTGGAAGACACACTTCCATGACAATACCTAGACATGACACTCATGACTAAGACCAATACTTAGAGTTGCTTAACAGCTTCCTCTAAGAACAATACATCTCTTACCTACAGGCTTCGAGATAAACACGATGACCATCCCACAAACCGGGTGGTTCATCAACCGACACTGCCCTTATAATCTACATGATGGCTGGCTTCCTAAACTAGGTTACAATGCACTTATTTATAACCTATTTCCCAACTGGATTTGGGCCTTCAAATCACATCAAATCTTCTGCTACAAATCTGTAAAAGATTCTCCTATAAAATTGGTCTTCAATCAACTCTTCCTAATTTATCTCCATATCTTTATGCATTAAATTCAGCTCCACATAATATTTCCAGGATATTATGTATCTTTTAAATCTTCTCTTTAAATCAGCTGCAAGATCTTCTCCACACAAATATGCAAGATCTTCTCCACACTGCAAGATCTTCTCCACACAAATAGGCAAGATCTTCTCCACACAAATAGGAATAAATCTCCATGTTTACTTGCACTAAAATAGGCACAAACTATTCTCCACAAGATATGCAGAATTAATTGTATCAGAATAAATCTTCTCCAATAAATTCGCCTGCAATCTCTCTATCTCTCAGCAGAAGATCTAACAACAAATCATCCTAACACGCGCAGCCCTAAAACATCACAAACTGATGTTCTGATGTTCTGGTATAGTGATGTCAAGACATCACTTATAACATCAGCATACAAAACTTCCAACCCTGCAACAGCTGATGATAAGAACCAATGTTATGACATCAGACATATGACATCAACATTGTTCAACTTTGTTTTACCAAAATTCCAGCCAACACAAGAACTAACATGTTGCATCAATACATGACAATCATGAGATTTTAAACCAATTAAATTGAGATCTTTCATTGATACAAGTTTCTTGATGTTTGATGAGTAACCTTGCGGAACTTTAATACCTTGCAAACACTCGCAGAACATCTTCTTTTCCTTTTTAGATAGAGTGTGACATGCTGGAGGCATGTAAGTTCTTTTTCCTTTCTCTATTGGAGCCAACTGTTTTCGTATAGCCATCTTCTCCATATCAAGACGGGAAGTCTTACTATCTTTAGTCTTGCCCGGAATGTTTAGAAGTGTGCCAATCAAACTATCACACACATTTTTCTCCACGTGCATCACATCAAGACAATGTCTAACATCAAGACTTGACCAATATGGAAGATCAAAGAAGATGGACCTCTTTTTCCATATATTTTTCGCAACTGCCCCTTTTTCTTTTCCTCTCTTCCCACCTTTTTCTTTTTCTCTCTTCTCACCTTTTTCTTTTTCTCTCTTCCCAAGGACAACATTAATGTATTCCTGCCATTGATAAACTTTATCCCCGGTTAAAGGTTTAGGAGCCTCACCAAACTCTTGCTCTCCATTAAAAGCCTTTCGCAATCTACGATAAGAATGACCTGGTTTTAGAAATTTTCGATGCCTAAGGTAAACGGTCTTTTATCCAAACTCAAGTTGGTGATAACAAGTATCATATTCACATATAGGACACACTTTATGTCCTTTGACACTGTATCCCGCCAAGTTACCGTAAGCCGGAAAGTCGTTAATTGTGCAAAATAACATTGCACGCATATTAAACTTTTCCCCAGAATATGCATCATCAACTTCAACGCCTTCATCCCACAAGAGTCGTAAATCATCAATTAATGGACTAAGATAAACATCTATGTCGTTACCAGGTTGGCGTGGTCCAGAAATCATCATACTTAATAGTATATACTTGCGCTTCATGCACAACCAAGGAGATAGGTTGTAAATAGTGAGAAGAACAGGCCACGAAGTATGATTAGTGCTCATATTACCAAAGGGGTTCATTCCATCGGTGGCAAGCCCAAGCCTAAGATTTCTTGGCTCGACTCCAAAATCCGGAAACAACGAATCAATTTTCTTCCATTGTAAAGAATCAGCTACATGGCGAATGTTTCCATCACGAATCCTTTCATCTGCATGCCATCTAAGATTCTTTGCGTCATTCGAATTAGCAAAAAGTCTCTTTAATCGTGAAAGTATTGGCAAGTACCATAAAACTTTAGCAGGAGGATGCTTCCTACTAACATTGTCATAATGATCATTGTCATCACCATTGCTAGCCTTCAGCTTGTAACGCGACACACCATATTTCGGACATTGAAACAAGTCTTCATACTCTTTCCGGTATAATATGCAATCATTAGGGCAAGCATGTATCTTGATATACTCTAGACCCAGTGGACACAATATCTTCTTGGCCTCATAGGAACGATCCGACAATTTGTTATCTTCTGGTAACATTTGCTGTAGCAATTCAAGTAATTCCGTGAAACTTTTATCCGACCAAACACCGCCGACAATCGTGTGAACTCTGTGCATCCCTTATATAAAGAGGTGTCTTTATCACGACATAAATTATCATAAATATGAGCATTTATAAAAGAAGATTCCCCAATATCACGGAACATATCCTCTAGGTGATCTTCCATATATTCATCTTCTTCCACTCTTTGACTTTGTGATGCTCGACTTTCCTTATTATCCACCTCACCATGCCACGTCCATATTATATAATTTTGACATATACCATCACAACAAAGGTGAATGTGTATTTCTTTCTTTGTACCCTTTTTGATATTAGCGCAAACAACACACGGACAATAAAAGATACCATCATTGTCGGGAAGATGTTTATCAGCGTATTCATTGAATTCACAAACTCCTTTCTCATAAACCAGATCTAATCTATTGGCTTTCATCCAACTACGATCCATTACAACTTCTAAAATTTATACATGTATAATAATGTGAATGACACACCAAAATCTAATCCAAAAACTCAAGCATATGTACTCTCATACTAAACGTAAAGCATATGAAACATCTCATTCTGACTTGAGCATATACAATATGAACAAAGAAAAAAGGAATGAAGATGTTGAAGAGAACCTTACTTCGAAGCTGAAGAAGCAAATGAATGATGAAGACGGTCAATATTTGAGCATAAACCAAGAAAAAAGGAATGAAGATGTTGAAGAGAACCTTACTTCGAAGCTGAAGAAGCAAATGAATGATGAAGACGGTCAATATTTGAGCATAAACCAAGAAAAAAGGAATGAAGATGTTGAAGAGTACCTTATTTGAGCAATATTTGAGCTCCAAATGAATGGATATGAAGAGGGTAAAGGTTAGGGCGTCTCTGGCTCACTTGTTCGATTAGGGCGTCTTATGAAAGAAATACATAATAAGTTTTGTTTTAATTTATCAGTAAACCTTTTAATCTCGGTTGGAAAAACAAACCGTCGTGGAATCTTAAGTGACACATGCTAAATGTATCTTAAAAAAAGGAAAAAATGTGTTGCAGGGAATCGAAGCTTGTTACATTTTATTTATTACTACGGTTGTTCATCTTAACCGTTGTAAAATAATTTACAATTTATTTTTAAAATAATGGACTTAATTGTCAACCGCTAAATGTACTCTAAAAAATGGAAAAAATGTAGTTGCAGGGAATCGAAGCTAAATACATTTTATTTATTACTACGGTGGTTTAATTCAACCGTCATTAAATGACTCAGCTTTTACATGGGCGAGAAATTTTTAACCTATTACAACGGCATAATAGGATGCGTTGTAAGCCTGACGTTGTTGTTTTAGCATTTTGTAGTAGTGACTCTTACAATTTTTTTTCAAGTCTATTACATGCATCCACTTTTTTAACATGCAAAAGAAATGGGGCCCTCAACGTTTCCCTTCCTAGGTCCCAACATAAATGCAGCAATTGAATATGTCAATGCTTCACATTGCAAAACCTTTCACTATCAATTTGAAAAAATTCTTCTTTCTTTATATCATTTTTTAGTCTCGTGGAAGATTGATTTGGAGCATTTCCACTGTCACTCAAGTAGAAAAATCATAAACTTGATTTGTGATTATAAACCACACAATAAATTTGGTGAGAACGAAGTCTTAAAATATTAAATGTTTTTTAGAAATATCCTTTTCCACAAAGATGTCAATTTCCAATCAACATAATTGAACTTTATAACTAAACAAAAATGTTAGTGTGGTAGGGAGGAATAGCATATCCAAAGTTAGATGAATTTTAAATAAGGAGTGAAATATAAAAAAAATATTATAATTATTTTTAAATTATTTATATTTTCTATTTAATAGTTAAATATGATTTTTGTTCCTATAAAATATCAACTTTTTAATTTTAGTTTCTAAATAAATTTGATTCAAATGAATTTTTACAACAAGTGAATGCTTTTAGATTGTGTATTTTATCCATATAAAATTAAAATAAGAACAAAAATTAAATAATATATTTTTTGTAAGTTTTTAAAAAGTTAATAATTTATAAGTATTAAAAAATTGTTTACATTAATACAATATAAGAAATACAAAAAAAAAAAGTTAATATCATGCATTAATTTCTATATCAACAATTTACACGCATCTAATTCAATTAGCACATATTAATTAAATTAACCACTCACTAAAAGAATTTTTTATAAGAATTTAGCTTTAAAATTATAAATTTTACAATGACGAAAACATATTTGTGTATACTTATTAATTAAATATAATTTTCGTGATATACCATCTTAAGAGAGCCCTCCATTCTAAATTAAAAGTTTATTGTTTGATACATATTTTAATTATTTAATAAAACAAATATATTTAATTTAGTGATTAGACATGTTTTAAAATATAAAAATATAACAATAATTAAATTATATTTAAAATAAGAGTGTTTTTTTAAAAGTCTGAAAACTTGTATAGATATGTCCTATAAATTTGAAAAAACATTTTAAGAATGATTAAATACTGTTTTGATATGTTTTATAAAATTTAATGAATTTGAAGAAGCTATACCTCATGTAATTCGAAAAAAATTTATACAATTTGTTAATAGATTTCACGTGATAGTATAATTTTTTAAAATGTTTTTATTAAAAAATTTATTTTTAATAACTAATTTAGATTATAGTTGTTTTTAATTATCATTCGACACAAAGTACTTGTGTTATAGTCAAATTATTTATTGAGTGTTGTTTAATCGATAATTAAGAAAATTTTAAAAAATAACATAAATTTATTTTATATTATGAGGCTTTGTAGATGAATGTTTTGTTTAGGTTTTAGTGTTTGAGAGGGTAATCAGAATGAGTTAAGATTTGCCTTTCCTCCCACAAGGAGAAGAGTATTTATAGAGACTTATATGCTCTAGGATTCTCTTGGGAAAGTTCATTGCCCACTGAGTCAATGATGGACCGTTTAATCCCTATTTCGAATGAAGACGTTGGTCAGTTAATGACCCTGACTTCTCTCTGCCCTAGAAACGTCTTATCCCACGTTTCCCAGGACTAAGCGATATGAAGACCTTGGGGCAAAGTGATACCTCCCATTAGGTGACATGTTATATATCGTAGCCTCTTCTGAGGTGTCCTATGATCGTCCCCCTACCAGAGTCCTTTTACAAATATAACACTACAATGTCTATCAAGGGCCTTCGATAAAACTGACATGGACCCCCATTTCATCAGACGGTCAGATTTCTGTTCACTACTTCCACCCCCACTATCCCTTATGGTAAATAAAATTGTAGCAACTCTACCCAACAGTAGTACTAAGAATGATGACTGCATGGCAGAAATTTGTGCCTTCATGGATGACTTATATCTTCAAAATCAAACTTTGTAGGACAACATCCTTCACATCCAACATGGTCGATACGAGGTTAACCCTACAGAAAAGGCCAAAGCTTTAGACCTCCAACCTCTCATTAATGATATAAGGGGGGCATTAATTCATAATAACTTCAAGTCACCATCAATGGCTAAGTTTTATTGTCGCGGCAAGTCCTACAAGTATGTCCCCTCCATCAACACACAAATAGAACCGCTGATTCCTTGAAATGAAAATTCCTCTCTAGCACCTTTATATATGCAATATTAAGGTGGTACATGAGTTTTCCACAACTCTCGATCACCAGCTACCAAGACCTAATGAAGAAATTGGTACATCAATTCACAACAAGCAGGCTCAGAAAAAAGTTTACCACCATAATTTTCAACATTTGCCAAGCCCCCTCTAAATCCTTTAGGGGATATCTCACTCGCTTTAATGAGGCGACTATCAAGGTTATCCTTCCCATCCAGGAGATGTTTATGGGAGCATTCCATAATGGACCGAGGAATGGGCATTTTAACAAATTCCTTACCCAAAGACCATTAGCTTCCTTGATGAAGGTGGTGACATGTCCATAATACTATATAAAGGATGAGGAAAGTAATGCTGAAAAGAATTTTGGAGATGTTAAGGAACAGACAGTTGGCAACCTTGATAACTCGCAACTACCACATAAGAATCATTGCACCTCGCCTATAAGAGACATGGCGACATTGAAACAAAGCAGGAAACCTTCAGAGAGCTTTACGCCCCTGAATACTTGCCATGAGTAGATATGTCGTGAGGTCCTCCATACGCATGACATGTCACCACTACCAGCTTAAAAGTCACACGTCATGGGGCCGAAGCCTAGTCGGTGGTACAAGTTTCACAAGGATAAGGGGCGTCACTGTTCACTCTGGTCTATCAATTTTATATAAAAAAACGAGTAACTTGCAGGATCGACCAAACTAAATCCTAGGACATGTGCTGAAACGTTTTAAAAAGATAAGGAAATAATACTGGACATTTCGACTACGTTTGTATTTGAAAACATAGGCATTTCGACAAGACTTGAAAAGAAGATAATACGAAGAAATAATTAAAAGGACATTGGAAAGTAACTTAACAAAGTAAATGAGAAAAGGTAAACTTCTGAATAAAAATTAATTGGATTGCATTGAATAAGAAAAATGGTGTTACATAACACGTACATTTCTTCAGCAACTCGTTTCTCTCTACACACAGATACATTGAGTGATTTGAGAAATTTGTACAACTTTAACACACACAAATCCTAATGCTAAGACTTGCTATTTATAATGGTGAAAAATAACTACCTACTAACGGTCTATTAATCAAAGCGAAACACATGGCATCGGGCATGTCTTCATTCTTCAGATGTTCAACACGTGTCTTTTTCTCTCAAATGGATAAGGACAAAGTTCCCTCCATTATTTAAATTTTGAATCTCCAAATCGAACGACGCTCATTAGCCTTCTGTCGAGGAATATTTCCAAACTCTTTGAAATATTTCTAAGTCCCTAAACCATATCTTCTCTGCACAAAGGTACTTTTCGACTAGACTTTCTGGCAACGACATTTCTGTCGAAGTCTCCTAGAACTTTAGAAATCCCATCTCTTAGAATAAAACTCTTAATCCAACATCAGGCGTCAAAATTAGGAGCTAACAAATTGCCCCCCCAAAAATGTCATTTTCGACATCATTGAACAAAAAGGCATTTTTTGATAATATAATTCGACGCCTCATTTAGACCTTGCATGGCTTCAACGCTTGTTAGTGGTTCCAACTATTCACTTTCCTTTCAGCAGACCTATGACATCATAGACATTATTGCTAAATCTGACATGTCTTTTCAAATCACACAAAAATCTTAATCATCGTTACCTTTCCCTAGGGTCTAGGAGATCATGGGGGAGTAGGCACTTATTACCACCGTTTCATCAAGAAACGTGGAGAGAACACATGTCCCATTATCAGTCCCAACATTTCACAATCTTTCAAATCGTTTCCGCTTCTCAACTTATAAATACCATTTTCCATAATTATTTTCACTTTTGCATTCTCTTCCTTTCAAATTTCCCAGCAACCTCTACTTCTAAAACTCAATCTTCTTCATTTTTTCAAAAATGGATTCCTCCACACGCTCCACTAAAGATGCTTCCAAGGTCACCAAGGATGCTGGAAAACCTACGAGAGCTCCAAAAAATATTTCTCAACTTGCTTCGTTTGACTCTGTTGTTGGACCTACCATGGTGGGGAACCAACAATATCTACCTGAACCTCTGGATGAAGAAAAGAGGAGAATTTAAGCTTCTCAATTACTTATTCCGTTAACCGTTTCTGATAAGCCATTGGCTTTGTTTGGTCCTTTAGTGGATTTAAATATAGATCCTGCTAGGATTAAGGAATATTTCCCCTCTTATCAAAAATACAAACCTGTAGGACAATGTAGGAAACCTAGGGCTAGTATTGAAAACCCTGCTGATCCAAACGATCCTTCGACTGAAGAGGCTATTGACCTTAGATACATAAACAATTTTAGGGTTTTTAGAGCAAGCCCGACCTTTAAGGATCCCTCTGATTATTTAGGGTGGTTGAATAAATTAGAAAAAACAAAATCTGATGTCTGGAAGAAAATGGGTATTTATGACCTGATTATGCTGTCGAAAGTAGGACCCGATTACTGTTCAAATATGCTGATTTTGTCCTTGTACTTCTGGGACAGCACCCACTACACCCTTCATCTCCCATGTGGCATTATGAGACCCACCCTTATCGACATAGCCGCTATCACAGGGCTCAAACCTACTGGGAACACTTACGATCCTGAATTTATGGCTGAAGATAGCATATGTTTCACTACCTCTAAGGCAGCTTATTCGACCCACATAGCTCACTATCACGATAAGAGCAGAGAGGAATTGTCGGACGTCGAACATATAGCCTTCCTAGCTCTGTGGCTGTCACGCTGTGTTTTCTGCTCAAAGTCACTGCAAGTTGCTAGAAAGTTTCTGACCATGGCAAACCAATTACATGCTGGCCATGACTTATGTCCGAGCGAATTAATCTTAGCCAGCCTTTACGAGTCCATGAGCGAAGGGGTCACCTAGCTCAAAAGCCTAGCTGACAAGGGAAGTCCACTACTCTCTGGCCCCTTCTAGCTGCTTCAGCTGTGGTTGAATGCTTAGTTCGAAGCTTGTCTCCCCCTCAAGAATCAGATTAATGAAGATGTTGATGACATGAAGAGTCGAAGAGTAGAAGACCCTCGTTTGGCGAAACCGACGCCTGCTGATGATGGTCGACCTATCCAACAGGCTTTCACCAACTTCATCATGATGTTCGCCAAATGTTATGATTTTACACCCAACATGGCTCCTTTTGCTGCAAGGAAGTGTGGTCCTGAGTGGTTCACCAGGCCATTCCCAGCGCCATCGAAAGCACAAGAAGCAGAATCCATTGCGATTTGGGAAGCCTTCTTAACCCCTAGGGTCTTAACCCTCATATTTAACCTCTCAAAAAGCCAAGTCACACTGATTACTTACCAACCAAATATTGTCGCTCGATAATATGGACTGGTCCAAGTCTTACCCCGACCGATCTATGACAAAAAAAGTGATCTCCTTCTTTACAACGCCAATCATAGTGCATCAATGACCATTAAGCAGATTGCACGATATGCTGGTCAAAAGCAGCTTCTTCTAGTAGCTTTCGAACCAAGCTTCCTTTGTACCCAAAAATTCGATGACTGGTGGAAGGCTTATTATGTCGAGGAATTCTTCGACGTGGCTGCATTTTCACACCATATTAACAAGGCTTTCCTCTCTGTGCAGGAAAAAGTAAAGAAAGGTACTTCGACGCACATTAAAGAAATCCAATCCTTCCAAAAATATTTTGAAACTATTTAACGACCAAATGACATTGGTCGAACCGTCCGCGACACAGCTGCTACTTTGAAGGAATTTTTTTTAAAGAAAATGGAAAACTTAAATATCCCTTCGTACGTTCCTTCTGAAAAACGATACGAAACGACTTTCAATATGTTTCCTCCCAAATTCCCTCGACTACCAAGCGCTGACTTTGGAGTGGCCCTTGCCCCTCCATTTCCAGATTGGTTCGTCTGTGGGGATTCTATCAAAATCCTTCACCAGCAATCAAAACCAAAAGCACAGCGGGTGGTTCCGACCAAATATACACTAGACAGTTTCAAAGGGCATCTTCATATTGGGATCGAAGATGTTTGCATCGAATCTGAAATATATGAAGGTGTGGAATGGGAGGATTTCGACCTAACATTTCCTTGTCTATTTATGTTCACATATAATAACTATTTTTCTGTTCATTTTAGCCGTGAAGGTTCCTCCGAAGAAACCACCAACTAGAAAGCTTCCAGAGGTGAAGGAAGAGGAAGGGAGCAAGACAGCAACAACAACAACAAAGGTATTTTCACACCCTTTATTAAGTTCGTCACTTTATGTTCACTATTCTCTAACATTTTCCTTTTCAGGGCGCTCAAAAGTAACCCCCGACTCCCCAGAAAAGGAAGGCCAAGGATGACACATTAGTGATAATTGAATCTGAAGATGAAGACTTATCTTCAACTGCTGAACAACCTCTGAAGAAGAAAAGGCAACCAAAGATAAACGAAGCCAATGCTTAATCTCAGGCGAAAGGCGTGAAGGTCTTGATCAAGAAACCCACCAAACTAACCATCTTGGAGCCTACACCTGAGGAGATGTCAAAAAAGGTTGCGGAGCAACCTGAAAGTGACAACTCAAGTCCTGGGGCAGACGCTCCTAAGGTACAGAAATGATTCACACATATACGTCATTGCCCTTAGTATTTTCTTCGGCTATTAACTTTTATTACTTCTTTCAGGATGATGCATGAGCTTCGATTCAACCAGCTGCCGAATCAACCAACCCAACAATCCTCAATAGTGAAGGTGAACCAACATACCACCCTACTTCAACAAAAGATTCTGAGAAGAGCTCACTGAGCTAAATCAACCAAGTGGTCGAGAAACAACGTGAAATTTCTCCACCCAAGACCACCACTCAAACTTCTCACACCAGTGAATCTGACCACAAAAATGATCAAGACAAAGACACACAGGCTGAAACAACTGGGGCTGACATGGAGGTGGAAAACCCTGAGGTGCAAGTCGAAGACGAAGTTGATGATAGGTCCCCAAGAGTCGAAACCTCGGATGCCGTTCAAGATGATGTTATGGAAGAAGGAGGTAAACATTTTATGTTCCCTAACCAAACAATGCATATTGAGGAATTTATGGATGACGATGAAAATGTCGAAGCGGTAATGATCAATAGGACGAAGAGGAAGAAGACATTCAGGAAGAGATAATTGTCGAAATGGCTCCTAACCCTAACCTGTTAACTGCAAAAGATTCGAGCAAAAACTCTATGACCCTTTCTGCAGGAGAACTAGAGGCTCTGAAAAAGAACAATCCCCGTGAGTACTTAAAAGTTTTACTTGGTTCTAGGGGAAGTTCGTCTGACAAAAACCTCAGTTCGCCCTCTGTATTTGGTGGCCAATCCACTGCTGATCCTTCAAGCCAGATATTGTCAAAGATTAAAGAAAAGGTTTTCAAGGGTGACTTGTTTCGACTTATTGAATCTGGCCCCACTTCTCCAATTGCTCTGAAGAATCTCCTCAAAGAGGTTGATATTCTAACTGCTTCTCCAGAAATTGCCAATATTATCTTGGAGTTAATCTCAATGATAGATCAAATTGATGCTGCTCTTGCCAAAATCAAACAAATCTCGAAAGACATTGAAAATCAAACTGGTTCAGTTGCGGTTGCATGGGATGCTGCTACAGAATCTACCAATCAACTGGCTAATCTGGAGAAAATCCAAGAACATAACAAGACTCAAATCGAGGCCAATAACCAAAATATCAACTCCTGGGAGGCACAAATTAAAGAGCTGCAAACAAAGATTTCTAATGCCAAGAAGCAGAACGCTGAGCTCGAAAAATTCGACAACTCTCAGGTGGCGAAATAGCTTAACGTAGGTATGGATTTTGCTGACAAAGCTCAGAAACTAGAAGCAGCACTGGAGACCATGAGGTCGAACTAATCCCTCTGTGAGAGGCGGCTAGAACTTTTGAAGGCAAAATATTCCACCATGAAAGACAAACTGCCATTCTAATTTCAAAGACTTTTATTTTTTATGCTTCATCATTCTTCCTTGGATTCTGTAATGCTCATTCACTTTTTGATGTAACAAACTTAGCCATTTTGGCACTATGTTTTATTTTGCCATATTAGCTTCGATCATTTACATGCGTGATTATTCTCTAACTATTTTTACTTCTCGAAGAGCAGGCTTGTACTTCTTTAAGTAATTCCCATTTACCCTCAAGATTCTCTTATCTTGATCTAGTTCATCGATCTCATAAGCACCATTCGAAAAAACTTGTATGATTTGAAAAGGACCTTCCCACTTAGGAGACCATTTTCCAAAAGATCTATTCTTTCGATCCATAGGCAAAATCACTTTCCAAACCAATTCTTCAGGAAAAAAAGTCTTAACTTTGACTTTCTTATTATAAGACTGTTCCACTCTATTCTTCTACCTTTTCAACAATTCTAAAGCATTAAGCCTTTCCTCATCTAAGTCCACCAATTCGTCTAACATCATATTCCAATGCGACTCAGATGGGATCTCATGATGCCTCTGGATTCTTACCGGCTGAAGATAGATTTCAAATGGTAATACTGCATCGTGACCAAAGGTCAATCGAAAAGGTGTGGAGTTAGTTGCCTCTTTAGGGGAAGTTCGACATGCCCAAAGAACTTGGTCCAATGTTCTGTGCCAATTTCTAGGATTCTTTCCCAAATGCTTCTTAATTAGGCTAGTCACTACTTTATTTGCTGCTTCGACCTGACCATTAGCCCGAGCGTAATAAGGTGTATAGGTTAAGAGTTTGAAACCCATTTCTTTAGAAAACTCTTGCATTTCCCGACCAGTAAACACTGATCCTTGATCTGTTGTAATGGTTTCTGGGATTCCAAACCTATAAATAATGTGATTTTTAATAAACTCGATCACGTCTTCTTGGTCAACATTTGGTAATGGCACAGCTTCGATCCATTTCGTAAAATAGTCAATGCCTACCAAAATGTACCTTTGATTTTTAGATGACGCTGATCGAATCTCACCAACCAAATCCAAATCCCAACCTCTAAAGGGACATGGTTTGACTATAGAGTGTAGTTCACTTGTAGGAACATGTTGTACAGCTGCATGTACTTAGCACTCTTGACATCCCTTAGCGAATTTGATGCAATCTTTCAACATAGTAGGACAGTACATGCCTTATTAAAATAAAAGCCATTTCATTTTGTGGCCTACCTGATGAGCCCCACATGCCCCACTATGAACAGTCGAAAGGGCTAAGTATGCTTCTGACTCACTAAGGCATTTAAGCAATACTCCCTCAGGAGTCTTTTTAAATAACTCGTTACCCAAAAGGACATAACTCAAAGCCCGATACTTGATTTTTCGATCAGCAGACATCCTTGGATTCTGCAGATACTCAACTATTGATTTTCTCCAGTCTTCGTCCGTTAAGCTATCCACTGCTAAGATTTTGAAGTTCTCTTCATCAACGTATCCAAGCTTCGTTATTTTTAGGTCTGATGGGGATAATCTAGTTGATACAACTCTTCCTCTGACTTCTATTACCTCTTTTAATCTTTCCTTTGACACCTTATGTCCAGAAGCAATCTGAGCCAGGTCATTTGCCACTTGATTTTCCAATCGAGATATGTGCCGAATATTCACTACTTCGAACTTTTTCAGTAATCGATTGGCTATTACAAAGTACATAATGAGTTTCTCTTTAACGCATTTGTACTCCCTTGTAATTTGTTTTATAACTAACTCTGAGTCTCCCATTATTTCGACTCGATTTGCCCCCAATTCCAACAATATTTCAAGTCAGGCAATTAAGGCTTCATATTCAGCCTCATTATTCGAACAGATTCCTTCGACTCTATACTTAAATTTTGTTGGAATTCTATTAGGAGGAATGATTAAGACTCCTACATCTATACCATCTTTATGACTAGAACCGTCGAAATACAATTTCCAAGGTTCAAGCTCAAGATAGTTCACGTTTTCGTTTATAGAGTGGTCGACAATAAAGTCAGCTACCACTTGTCCCTTAACAACCTTTAAAGGCATATATGTCAAAGAATACTCAGTTAAAGCCAATGCCCATTTACCAATTCGACTATGCAAAATTGGCTTAGACAACATGTGTTTAATGATATCGAAATGAGATGAAACATAAACATCAACTGGTTTTATATAATGCTTTAACTTTGTACAATAAAAATACAAGCATAAACATAATTTCTCAACTATGCTATACCTAGTTTCTGCATCGTTCAAAACCCTACAAAGGTAGTAAATGGCTCTGTCGACGCCATTTTCATCCTCTTGAACCAACATGCTCCCTAAAGTTTTGTCTGACGCAGATATATACAGTCTCATGCTCCTATCTCTGCAAGGTGGTGCTAGAATCGGAGGATGACTCAAATACTCTTTGATTTTGTCAAAAGCTTCCTGTTGAGCTTGCCCCCATTTGAATCCCTCCTTGTTTAGTCGGAGTAGAGGTGAGAAGGCTTGAGTTCTCCCGCTGAGGTTCGAGATAAATCTCCTTAAGAAATTGATCTTTCCCAACAGTGACTGCAGTTTCTTCTTTGTTGATGGCGCTTTCGCCTCCATAATGGCCTTGGTTTTATTCTGATTTATTTCAATTCCCTTCTTATGGACCACAAAGCCTAAGAAATCTCCCGCCTACACACAAAAAGCACATTTGAGATGATTCATTTTGAGACCATGCTTTCGCATCCTTTCGAATGATTGTCGAAGATGGTCAATATGATTCTTCCCTGAAACAGACTTTACAACAATATCGTCAATGTAAATTTGCATAAAATTCTCTGTGTAATCATGGAAGATTGTATTCATTGCTCTTTGATATGTTGCCCCAATATTCTTTAGGCCAAAAGGCATAACTACCCACTCGTAAGTGCCTAAGGACCCAGGGCATTGAAACGCCGTTTTAGGGACATCATCCTCAGCAATGAATATTTAGTTATACCCAGAATACCCGTCGAACTTGCTAAGGTATTCATGGCCAGCGGCAGAGTCGACTAGCATTTCCGCCACAGGCATCGAGTATTCTTCCTTTGGGGTTGCAACATTTAGATCTCTAAAGTCTATGCAAACCCTCAAAGTACCATTCTTTTTTATAACAGGCACAATGTTTGCAAGCCATTCGACATACATGGCCGTTCGGATAAATATGCAACGAAGAAGCCTTTTGACTTCTTCCTTAATCTTCGAGAGAATTGCCGGTGCAAACCACCTTGGATTTTGCTTGATCGGCGTCTTTCCAAATTTAATTGGCAGCTTTAGTTCGACCAGCTCTCTGCTCAAACCAGGCATCTCGTCGTAATCCCATGCAAAGCAGTCTTTGAACTCCTTTAACAACTGGATCATTTCGACCTTGAGTTGTGGGATGATATTTGCACTGATATATGTTGGTCTTTTCGTTGCCCCCTCTCCCGAGTCAATTTCATCCAAAGGATCTTGCGCTAGCATTTTGATATTGGCTGCCAACGGATCCTTCTCGAAACCCAAAGGCTCGTCATCATAAATTGCATTAAGCCTCTGGCCTTGCATTTCATCCTGAACCTTATTAGGTGGTTCTGGATCGAAGTGCTTACCAGGAATCTCTTGATTTGCTTCTTTGTTGGCTTCATCAGCCATATGTTTAACTTCGGCTTCCAAAGCCGCTTGTAGTTTATTTTCGGCTATGTAAGCAGAAATCCTTTCAAGCGCCTCAAACTCAGGCATCATCGTCAAATTCACTTCCCTAGCCCGTGGGGTTAATTTCGGATGTCCCTTCATAAGCGAAGTCATCTTCTCCTACAACTTTCCGATCCCACTGGAACCCATTTGTTGGATGTAGGTACAGTGAACAATACGCGTTGTCGTCTGGAGTGAACGTAAAATCGGTTGGGTTACATGGAGCGACGTTAGCCAAATTCCTGTCGAAGTTTCGACTATCGACATGGTTAGCCGAAGCCAAGAAATAACTTTGGTCGGCCTCAATGTTCTCGACAATACCATCTGTTCGCCAGATGGTGATTCTTTGATGCATCGAAGATGGCATGACTCATATTCCGTGGATCCATTCTCGTCCCAATAATAGGTTGTAGTTGGCCTTTGTCTCTACAACCATAAACATGGTTGACCTTGTGTCTATCCCTACCGTCAGGTCTACTTGGATTACCCCCAACGTGTTACCAACCTTCCCTTCGTAATTGGATAGCACCATGTTGTGGGGTTTAGTGTCAGTATCGAACTTTCCTATCCTCATCAACATGAAATGCGGCATCAAGTTTACGGTAACGCCGCAATCCACCAGAATTTTGTTAACTGGTACGTCTTCAATCTTCCCAGTGATGAAGAGAAGCTTCAAATGGCTTTTCATAGCTTCACTGGGCCTTTCGAAGAATGCATTTTGCTCTTTGACCCACCTGTTATTCATTATATAATAGCAAATTGGCCTATGTGTGGCCATTTCTACATCAATGTTATCCGTCGTATCTTCGACCTCACATACCTGGTCGAACTCCCTCGGCAGAACAGATACCACGTTGACCAAAATGTCAAGAGACTGCTCTGATCCTGAATCAAAATTATCAGTGAGCAATTTATCCTCAGCAACCTTTCGATCATGCTCTTCCTTGCCTGATTATTCTGGTGTAGCGGCAGGCGCTTTTTCGACAGGCTTGGGCTTTTTCCCGTCGACTGGTATGTTGGTGCTAGATTCTGCCTTTGCCTCAGCTTCTCTCTGGGCTTTCCTTCGTCTTTGTTCCCTCCTCCACTGGGACCTAGACATGGGGTTTTTCCCTTTGTAGTTCTCTGAGACATAAGCTGGTTTCTTTGAGGCCATCGAAGCGCCTCTTTCTATATCAAAACTCTGCCATTTATGTTGGTTCTTTTCCTTATTTTCATTTGGTTTTACCTACTTGCCGTTGGAAAGATCTGCAAATGGTTTAAAAGTAGTGGGCCTTGCCCCTGGAACTCTAGTCTTCGGATGTTCTTGCTTTGAAGCAGACTTCCTTGGGTCAAAACCCTGTTGGCCATGACGAGCTTTCTCCTCGCACCTTTGTTTGGCCTTTCGAACTCCTTCGAGATTTTGCGCTTCCTTCTTGTCAAATACAGCACTACATCTGGGACACAACATGACTTCCGACCTCTTCTTTTGACACCTGTGTATAAAGTCAATAAGATTTTCCTCCTCGTTTGGGAAGGCCAACTTGTTGTGTTCTTCCTGTCAACGTTCATCATCAACCTCCATGGGTGTCTCTTGAGAAATCTCCACCATGTTGATTTCCATCTTGACATCCTCAGTGATATCAAGCTTACACAATTCCATCTGAAGGCCCTCAGCAGCCTTGTCCATCTGAACAAAATCGTCAGCGGTTTCTTTGGTTACCATCATCCACTGGGAATCTTCATTGAGTCCTTCGTCGACATCTTCAGTAACCCCTATGACGACACCATCAGTAGTGTCATTGGTGAAACTTTCGACAGCCCCGCTAGCAAAACACTTTATGAATTCTTCATCGAGACCTTCAGTGATCCTGACCATGACTGCTCCATTTTTGAAATCGTCAGCGATTTCGACCATATTGACATTGTTGTCTAGGCCTTTAGCAACCTCAATCATGTTAACCTCCGTTGGCTCTGCATAGTGAGCATCAGCCACTGGTAAGGGATTTGAATCGATCTTCATCTGGTTTTTGGACTTCTCACCGAACTTTAGCCTTCCTTCTTGGATAGCATTCTGGACAAGATCCCTGAAAAGAAAACATTGAGAAGTCTTATGGCCCAAGAAATTATGGTATTTACAAAACCCTCTCTTTTTTCTTTGTTCTAAAGGACGCATCTGACCATCCTTAACTAACAAATCGAAAATTTCGTCACATTTAGTAACGTCGAAAGTGTATGTTTTCTTGGGGAATTTATCATTCTTTTCTGGTTCGACAGGATTTTTCCCATTCGAAGGGCCCAACAGCTTACAAGAATAAGGTGGGCCTTGTTTCAATTCAGGAAGATCAATCTCGCCTTCGTCGAAACTTACTGGCTCATTATAATATTTTTCATCTTCGTTATTAACTTCGACGTAGGCCACCCTTTTATTATTATTCGCCCTAGCCTTATCTTCCTTTAGGCATTCTAGTTGTCGAACTCTATCAGCCAATTGAGCCATATCTCTTAAATATTAGGTATCCAATTTCTTCCTAATGGAATAATCGAGGCCTCCAGCGGTCATTTCAACTAATTCATGTTCCGGCACATGTGTAAAGCACCTAGCCTTGAGCAGTCAGAATCTATTCAAGTAATCATATATTGGCTCAGTGAATTTTCATTTTATACTAGCCAACTCCTTCAGAATAATCTTCGTTTGTCCCATATAGAACTGCTCATGAAATAGTCGTTCCAACTGGGTCCAATTGTGAATCGGATTTGGTGGCAACGTTGTGAACCACGTGAAGGCATTCTTCGTCAGAGAACTTGGGAAGTATTTTATCCTAAGATTCTCATTATTCGCAATTTCTCTAGCCTCTATCACATATCTAGCCACATGTTCGACAGTGGACTCAGTGTTGTCCCCAGAAAACTTAGTGAACTTAGGGACTTTCGTTCTAGAGGGTAACTCCGACTGGAGAATGTATTCTGACAATGGAGATGTATAATTTGGCCTTCGAAGGCCAAAGTTTACCCCATTTTGGACCATAATCCTTTCGACCATGGCTGCCAAATTGTTATCTGCTGCCACATCATGATGTCAAACTTGTTGTATAACGTTGTCAGCATCCTGGTTTCTATTCACCAAAACTATCCTTGGTTGTGCTCCTACAGGAATTTGTGGTTGATTCCTAGGGGGTTCGACTATTCCCTGGTTTGTTAAATTTGCCTGAGGTATGTTTCCTGGGTTTTGTTGGTTCTGGTTAATAGTGGGGTCCTCTTCGAACACCGCCCCTTGATTTCCTATGATATACTCTCTCTGAGGGTGTCGAGGAGGGTTAGGTACACCAAAGAAATCTGCAAGGCGCGTCATTTGCGCCACCATTTGCTGATTAGTCTGGGTGGTATTTTGAATTAGAGGCTGAAAGATTTCTCCCATAGTTTGGGACATCATTTGGACCATTTGGTGGTTACTTTCATCCATTTGTTACCTTAAATAGGTTGCAGTTGTGTTCGTCAAACCTGGCATTTGGGTTGAATATCCTATTCCTAAGGATTGGTTATTTCGACCTATGTTAACCCCAGATCCCGACCCTTGTAAAGGTGAAGTTACTATGGGTTCTGTAAACACTGGAGGGGCATTCTGTAAGTTTTGCATCATCGAAGTTGACATACCATAAGGCGGGTCTCGACCAGGAAAAGGCATAGAAAATTCAGGGGGAAAATGGTTGGAAATTAGCATTTCTCACTGGTGGAGGAGTCCTTGATGGACCCCTTGATCCAACATAACTCAGAATGGGCTGAGTATGAGCGTTCGAATGCGTTGGGGTCAAACTTGCCATAGATGGTATGGCTTCTAATACGGGCGTAAAAATCGTGGGTCCTCCAGTCGAAGACCCTGTGATTGGTTCTGCATTGATACCAGACATAGTTTAAGGATTCAAACTATTTGGCTGATTAGTACTTGCCACTTTCCTCGTATATCTCCTCTTTGGTCTATCTTCGTTTGTGGTGGCTACTTTACCACTTCTTAATAGCATACAACGCGTAGTTTTCGATAGAGAAGAGATAATAAAAAATGCAGAATTTTAAATTTCTTTTAAAAACACAAGAAATTCGTTTAGCACTGGTCCCACTGGGCGTGCCAATTTGTTCACTGGGGAAAATAGTAAACAACCTCTGGTCTATCAATTTTATATAAAAAAATGAGTAACTTGCAGGATCGACCAAACTAAATCCTAGGACATGTGCTGAAACGATTTAAAAAGATAAGAAAATAATACTGGAGATTTCGACTACGTTTGTATTTGAAAACACAGGCATTTCGACAAGACTTGAAAAGAAGATAATACGAAGAAATAATTAAAAGGACATTGGAAAGTAACTTAACAAAGTAAATGAGAAAAGGTAAACTTCTGAATAAAAATTAACTGGATTGCATTGAATAAGAAAAATGGTGTTACATAACACATACATTTCTTCAGCAACTCGTTTCTCTCTACACACAGATACTTTGAGTGATTTGAGAAATTTGAACAACTTTAACACACAAAAATCCTAATGCTAAGACTTGCTATTTATAATGGTGAAAAATAACTACCTACTAACGGCCTATTAATCAGAGCGAAACACATGGCATCGTGCATGTCTTCATTCTTCAGATGTTCAACACGTGTCTTTTTCTCTCAAATGGATAAGGACAAAGTTCCCTCCATTATTTAAATTTTGAATCTCAAAATCGAACGACGCTCATTAGCCTTCTGTCGAAGAATATTTCCAAAATCTTAAAAATATTTCTAAGTCCCTTAACCATATCTTCTCTGCACAAAAGTACTTTTGACTAGACTTTCTGGCAACGACATTGAAATTCTGGTACAGACATGTGATGTCAGGTTCAATGTCACAACATCAAACTCTGTTGCATGAACAAGACAATAAAACAGAATATGAACACAGTCAATTGTTCACCCAGTTCGGTTCAACCAACCTACATCTGGGGGCATACCAAGCCAGGAAGGAAGTCCACTATTAGTAGTATCAAATTACAGACTCAACAGACCAGTTGACAATCTACCTAATTTAATCCCTACCCAATGACCCTTCTACCTAAGTCCTCCCTAGGTAAGAGACTCCATCTCACTTCCAATCACCTCGATGATGTCTAGCAGTCAACTACACCGTCACTGCATCAACAACTTGACTCCTTAAAATTTTCTATTACATAGACTTTGGAAGACACACTTCCATGACAATACCTAGACATGACCCTCATGACTAAGACCAATACTTAGAGTTGCTTCAAAGCTTCCTCTAAGAACAATACATCTCTTACCTACAGGCTTCGAGATAAACACGATGACCATCCCACAAACCGGGTGGTTCATCAACCAACACAGCCATTATAATCTACATGATGGCTGGCTTACCAAAACTAGGTTACAATGCTTCTATTTATAACCTATTTCCCAACTGGATTTGGGCCTTCAAATCATATCAAATCTTCTGTTCCAAATCTTCAACAGATTCTGCTATTAATTGGATCTTCAATCAAATCTTCAATTTAAATCTTCAATAATTAACTCTAAATATTCTCCATATCTTTATGCATTAAATTCAGCTCCACATAATATTTCCAGGATATTATGTATCTTTTAAATCTTCTCTTTAAATCAGCTGCAAGATCTTCTCCACACAAATAGGAACAATCTTCTCCACACAAATAGGAACAATCTTCTCCACACAAATAGGAACAATTCTCCATGTCTATTTGCACAAAAATAGTAACAAACTATTCTCCACAAGATATGCAGAATTAATTGTATCAGAATAAATCTTCTCCAATAAATTCGCTATTCTCCACAAGATATGAAGAATTAATTGTATTAGAATAAATCTTCTCCAATAAATTCGCATCCAATCTAACTAACAGATCTCCTCAAATCAAACTAATGCGTGCAGCCCTAAAAACATCACAACCTGATGTTTTAAGTTTCTGGTATAGTGATGTCAAGACATCGCATGTGACATCACTCTTCAGCACTTTAACTCTTCAACACCTTAACATTCTGCAATACAAAAACCACAACAGATGGTTTTCTGATGTTATGACATCGGGTTTGACATCAGCACAAAACTGCAACCCTTAAACACTTAACGTAACCAGAATGTTAACTAAACATAACAAGGCTGTTAAAAACTCATGTTGAAACATCAACCATGACATCAACATTGTTTTACCAAAATTCTAGCCAACTCCAAGAATTAACAATCTCCCCCTTTGGCTAATTTTGGCTAAAACAATTTCAGCCTACATCAGACCAACTTGGACCAACTTGCAGCAGAAACGAACACTTTTCACATCAGCATAGGGCAAACTCCCCCTCAAACCAAGAACCAGCTCACAGCTGTTCAAACACTCTCCCCCTCAACTGCTGCACCATATCAGAAAAGGCTTCACAACCACACCTTGGCAACCACTAGGCTAACTCTCCCCCTTTTTAGCCATAATTGGACAAACTCTGAACATAGCAGCAAGCACAAAAAAATTCCAAAGGCAAACTCTGAATCATCCAACCAATATACTCAGAACAAAACCCAGTCTCAGCAGCTACTACTTTCAATCATCAGCAGAGAAAATATCAACTCCCCCTATCTAGTGCTTCTTGACCAGTATACCATAACATTTGGAAACTCCAGACATAGTCTTCATTCATCCAGACAGGAATGCTTCACACAATCATCCACAAGTTCTGAAGCACACTCACAATGCCTTCCACTGAACTCTAAGTAAACTCCTCTTTCTTAAAAACACACCAAGACAAGTGTGACATCTCCCAGATACACACAAAGCTGTCCTTCAGACTCCTCCTTAGACACATGTGTACATATGATTCAAACAATTAGCTTCACATGGCTAGAACACCAACATGTCATCCAGCAACCTAATGTCATAACATGTTATCTGACATTACATCCAATCTTCACAATCTTGATCAGCACGCAATCTTCACAAAAATCTGCATCCTTGTAGTAAAAGACCATAGACAACAGCCTTAACTCCCCCTGCCATGAACAACCCATGCTCCTTATGAAGATGAACACTTGACACCAGATAGAAGCACAATGAAATTGCCACATTCTCAACATTAAGAACTGCCACTTCTTGTGTTTGTTGAGCAAAATCTCATCATGATTATTTCCGATACATGATCTGTCAAGTCCAAAAAAAAAAAAAACTTGATTTGGAATTTCACATATTCCATAACAAATGTCTTCAGATCACTTGCAACACAAGATAAGGACTGCCACCACCTTTTACTTGTATTAGAAGAAACCTCCTTATCTTCAGCCATTCTGATCAGATCACACCACTGACAACAACCTTCTGTCCTTATACCCACCTAAAGAAGTCTTCAACCTACTTAACCTCAAGATCAGAACCTGTCCATAATGACTAAACTGCCACTTCAGACACTAATGCTGCTTCTTCCAATTCCACAAGCCCAGTCCATCAGATAACTACCAAGCTCCCAACAAGGTCTTTGTTCACAAATAACCCGCAGATGATGCTTACTAATTCACACACTTCTTATACAGTCAGCTGATAAGGTTCCCACAGGGTGTCATCTTCAAACATCAAGCTACTCCATCATGGCCACAAACAACAATATCCTGACTTCTCACACAAGGCATGACAATTTGTATGACCTCTTCTTCTGCACATGTCTGACAACTTCTGATTCTTCCTTATGACACATTCACAAGTTACTTTGGACTTCTTCAGTCTTCTCTACATTCTCCATCCAAGGCAGACCTTCTACTTCATCATCCTCCCGTATGACTATGTAGACACTCCTTAGGCAAAATGTAGGCACCAAGCTCCTGAACCAGAGCATAATCATCCTTCACCAAGGATATCCAACCAGATAATGTCCCAACACAAGTTAGAACATTTGCCACACACCAAGACATCATCACCTTGATTCTTGATATGCTCCACCAATTGGACTTACTATTGCACAGTAATCCAAAGCATCAGGGAATAACCTCTCATCCACCTTCAAGAAGAATAATCTTCTTGAGTCTTCAACTCATCACCCTTCTGCCCAAGAGTAACTTGTTCCAAGACAATCCTCAATAATAACCAGCTGCCACACTCTGATTATCTTGATTCTTCGAATTCACTTCTGAGATTAACCAATGCCTCAGTTTGATCACCTCAAGCACGAATCCTCAAATGAAAACAGCCAAATGCCACATTTTGACCTTTTTCACGTTTGTCAGAACTCTCACAAAGATATCCTGATCCACCAAGGAAAATTGATCTTCAAGTCACATGTTCCACTTGCTCAAAAGCAAACACACTTAGACTCCCTAAACCATGGTCATGTAACATCTTCTCCTTCCTGCAGCTCCCGCAAACTGCCATGAGAACGATCTTTTTGAAGCATCCTATTGTTCATTCCTGTAGATCACCTTATCATTAGCTGATGTGCCACCTTACCAGCTGAGACTTCTGATGCTAAGCTAGATGTCAGAACATTATGACATCCAACTGTTGAATTCAGCTCTTCCTTCTGCCACTCAGAAGAACCTCTTCCCTTTGCAGAAACAGATTTCCATGCTCTCATAGACTTGATTCAACAATCAAGTTTGAGTAGACAACCTCCATCCTGCTTAGAAACTCCAAAGACTTCAAACCTACCACATCTGAATCTTCAGAAAATAAGTAGTCCAAGACTACCCCATAGCAATACTAAAGAAAGTCACTTCCCTTAGTAGAGCCGTTAGTAGAAAGCCAGAGATAACTGCCACTTATCCTCGACCTTCACAACCAGAGCAACCACCCTGCTCCAAACCACTTAGATCAGAAATAAACTGATCCAAGTTGAAACCCACAAGACTATGATGTCTTCATATCTTTTAGCCTTAAACACATCAGCTTGTCAACATTCCTCAACACTCTGCCTCTTCTAATCCAAACTTATCCCAGATAATTTGGATGATGCTCCAAGTACACAGTCACCAATCAACCCCACCAGATGATACATTCTCACACCACATAGAGAAATAACCAGCCACATAGAGAAAAATAAATTCTCAATACTTCTGCAGTCCTGCACTTTTACCTCAGACATATACATAGTCTCCCGTCAATGTATATTGTCATTAGTTGAAGGCAGACAAATACTCAACATTTGATCTGGTCTGACACCCTTTTCCTACACACTTGAGGTACTAGCTGATCCCTCTTCTGCTAATCCACACCACTGATCACTATCTTTCTTTGGTTGAAATGATGTGTCAACATCAGCAATTATGGCTTTGGAGACAACAACCATAGTAATCCACACATATCTCTTGCAGGGGACACAAGAGAACCTATCAACATCTGATCAACTTCCAAGATCAGACTAACAAAGCTACAGTAACTTGTATACACACTCTTCCAGAAGCTTCTTCTTATAAGCACAAGGTTCAGACCTCTTGTCTAACTTAAGAGTGATAACAGCCATCCTTCATAAACTGCTCATGTGTAGCGCGATGTCGAGACATTAGAATTGACATATTAAGCTCAGCTTCTTTCTTGATGAAACTTCCTCCTCATTCGGTCATCACAACTAAGCTTAATAGATAACTTATCAAGATCTTCACTCCCGCATGAAAGATTTGACAGTGATACTCTTTTGCTTTGTCTCCACCCTCTTCTTTCAATGTTCTGGACAGATTGGTCTTCAATGCCTTTTGATCACTTCTTTCCCAAAACACAGATAAGAGATAATCCTCATACAAACTGCAACATCATAGAATATCCTGCTGAGGAGACCAAACCCTAATGTCTTTCCAAGAGCATACCTTCCTAGAATCTCACCACCAGGGTTACATCAGATACCATGCAGCGAAACTCACAACAACTCCTCAACAACCTTCAGGCACTACTCAATAATCCTTGCACACCATCACCTTAGACCAAGTGCCAACAACAAGGTTTGAAAACACACAACAGCAGTTCTCCACCAAAGCTACACAACAGATAGGTCCAATAGTCCATCCTCCACTTCAAGGGACTATTCAAACACCATGTGACCATCTCAGCAACACTATCCTCCTTGCTCATGAACCAGAAAGTATCTTCCCAAGATCTCATCCAGAAACAGACAGGATGCCTGCTCTGATACCAATTGAAATTCTGGTACAGACATGTGATGTCAGGTTCAATGTCACAACATCAAACTCTGTTGCATGAACAAGACAATAAAATAGAATATGAACACAGTCAATTGTTCACCCAGTTCGGTTCAACCAACCTACATCTGGGGGCATACCAAGCCAGGAAGGAAGTCCACTATTAGTAGTATCAAATTACAGACTCAACAGACCAGTTGACAATCTACCTAATTTAATCCCTACCCAATGACCCTTCTACCTAAGTCCTCCCTAGGTAAGAGACTCCATCTCACTTCCAATCATCTCGATGATGTCTAGCAGTCAACTACACCGTCACTGCATCAACAACTTGACTCCTTAAACTTTTCTATTACATAGACTTTGGAAGACACACTTCCATGACAATACCTAGACATGACCCTCATGACTAAGACCAATACTTAGAGTTGCTTCAAAGCTTCCTCCAAGAACAATACATCTCTTACCTACAGGCTTCGAGATAAACACGATGACCATCCCACAAACCGGGTGGTTCATCAACCAACACAACCCTTATAATCTACATGATGGCTGGCTTACCAAAACTAGGTTACAATGCTTCTATTTATAACCTATTTCCCAACTGGATTTGGGCCTTCAAATCATATCAAATCTTCTGTTCCAAATCTCCAACAGATTCTGCTATTAATTGGATCTTCAATCAAATCTTCAATTTAAATCTTCAATAATTAACTCTAAATATTCTCCATATCTTTATGCATTAAATTCAGCTCCACATAATATTTCCAGGATATTATGTATCTTTTAAATCTTCTCTTTAAATCACCTGCAAGATCTTCTCCACACAAATAGGAACAATCTTCTCCACACAAATAGGAATAATCTTCTCCACACAAATAGGAACAATTCTCCATGTCTATTTGCACAAAAATAGTAACAAACTATTCTCCACAAGATATGCAGAATTAATTGTATCAGAATAAATCTTCTCCAATAAATTCGCTATTCTCCACAAGATATGCAGAATTAATTGTATCAGAATAAATCTTCTCCAATAAATTTGCATCCAATCTAACTAACAGATCTCCTCAAATCAAACTAATGTGTGCAGCCCTAAAAACATCACAACCTGATGTTTTAAGTTTCTGGTATAGTGATGTCAAGACATCGCATGTGACATCACTCTTCAGTACTTTAACTCTTCAACACCTTAACATTCTGCAATACAAAAACCACAACAGATAGTTTTCTGATGTTATGACATCGGGTTTGACATCAGCACAAAACTGCAACCCTTAAACACTTAACATAACCAGAATGTTAACTAAACATAACAAGGCTGTTAAAAACTCATGTTGAAACATCAACCATGACATCAACATTGTTTTACCAAAATTCTAGCCAACTCCAAGAATTAACAGACATTTCTGTCGAAGTCTCTTGGAACTTCAGAAATCCCATCTCATAGAATAAAACTCTTAATCAAACATCAGGCGTCGAAATTAGGAGCTAACAGTCACATATAAAACTTCTATCAATTCAAGAAGGAGATAGAATGCATCATCCAATAGGGCCATTTAAAGAAGTAGGTTAGGGAAGATACCACACATTGGCAAGGTAGGTCTAGCTCTCAAGAGTGAGATGCCTCTGGGAGTCCCAACCCCAAGAAGCAGGGACAAACCTAGCTTAGGAAGAATGTAGGCTTGCGCCCCCACTATAATTATAAACCATTCTAGTGATATTATATAATTAATTAGTTTATTTGTTTATCTATTTGATTTGTTTTTAAATTTCTAATGGATTAATAGCAGTACATTAATAGTTCATGACTTGTTGGGAACTTTATCACTGGGAGAGATATCTTTTTCAATTAAAAATTAATTAATGACTTAAGAACTAATAATTTTATAATATTAAAAACTATAGAAAATAATTGTAATGTTTATTTTTCAATAATAGATAATATTCTCGTTTACTATTAATTTTTTTTGGTAAAATATCCTTTTTGGTCCTTTAACTTTACCCTGGGGTTCATTTTGGTCCCTTAACTTTAAAAAGTGTCATTTTGGTCCCTTAACTCTTCAAAGCGTTCCATATTAGTCATTTTGTCTTATTAGCGACGAATTTTAACGAAGGATTTTTGAATTTTTCCGTCGTTAATAAGACGAAAAGGACTAATATGGAACGTTTTGAAGAGTTAAGGGACCAAAATGACACTTTTTAAAGTTAAGGGACCAAAATGAACCCCGAGGTAAAGTTAAAGGACCAAAAAGAATATTTTGCCATTTTTTTTATCATTTTCACAAATAAGAAGAGGGATTCGCCAGGCGAAATCTGGAGTCGCCAAGTGAATCTGGCTGTTGCTCAATATTTTTCTTTTCTTCGAAAATCCGTAACTTTTGACTCGGTTATCCGTTTTAGACGTTCTTTATATCGATGTGAAGCTATGAAAGAGTTCTATGCTATGGAAAGTGAAATTTTGATTTATGAGATGAAATTTACTCGATTGTGGTAATTAATCGAAATTATGTGGTTTATGAAAAAAATAAAATAACTTTTGGAAATTTAAAAGCTTCAAGTTGTGAGCTAGTGAGGAAACCATTAGTATAATAGAATGACTAGAGAATTGTGGGACAATACTTACATCGATACTAGAAGTGTATCTTTGATAAGTCGTTAGTGGAGGTTCGAGGCTAGTTTTGTGCTCTCCTCCGAATTAAACGTGTGTTATCCCCTAATAAATATTAGTGACCCATGTCGAGATCTCCTTGTGCGGGATGGCCGAGGAAAGTATTTATTAAGTAAGCAGCCGTGAACCGTGTCGAGATCCTCTTGTGTGGGATGGTCGGGGAAAGTTGCTTAGTGGGTGGTATTAGTGACCCGTGTCGAGATCCTCTTGTGTGGGATGGCCGGGGAAAGTACCATAGGGAGTGGTATTAGTGACCCGTGTCGAAATCTTCGGGTGGAGGATGGCCGGGGAAAGTACCATTGGTAGATAATCAGTGACCCGTGTCGAGATCTCCTTGTACGGGATGGCCGGGGAAAGTTATCTACGTTAAGGATCCGTGACCCGTGTTTAATCTCCTTGAGCGAGATGGTCGGGGAAAGATTCCTTAACTAGTTGTCGTTTTGTGTGTATTGCGTTTGTTCTCTAGTGAGAAATATTTGAACTCAAAGTATAGTTCCTTTCCCCCGACTTGAGTTAGGTTTCGGTTAGAACCTTGTAAAGCAGAGAGAATCCATAAGATAGAGAACTCGCTGAGATTTGATGTATCTCACCCCACTATTGTTGAATATTTCAGGTACTTAAGGTTCCGCGAAGGGTAAGGATAAGGCTGTGTGATTATCCTTATTTGTCTGGTGGTGTAGCTTCCGTTGTGGAGATTTTTTGAGATCGTTGTCGATCTAGTTCTTAGTATTTATCTTTGGAACATCTTGTATATATATTAGTGCCATAGTTTTTTTTGTATTAGGTTTTTTGGGCATGTATATGTATAATGTGTTTACTAGGGACTTATTGGTATTTCAGTACCAAACGTGGTTTTCATGTATAATATATGCTTTGATGTATGTATTTATATATAGGCGTTACAGTTGGTATCAGAGCAGGTCGTATCCTCGACCTAGCCATGAAATAGAATAAGTATTTCTTTCCGTTTCATATGCATGGTGTCGCCATTGGTCTTATGTGTTATATTTATGGTATTGAGCCTAATCAACTTAATCCTATCTATATGACATTTAGGAACATGGGCGACGGGCACAGAAACACTCTTGGTAGACCCAGAACCACTCCAGCTGGGACGAATCCGCCAGGTGGCGATGGGAATGCTCCTTTATATCAGTTTATGCAGCAGATGCAGCAGCAACAAAACCAGTTTATGCAATAAATGGTACAACAATTGAATGGGGGTCTGCAGCCTCAGGTGGTTGTCCCAGAAGTTGTAGGTGGGACTTTCTGGGATTTCTTCCACATGAATCCTCTGGAATTTCATGGCGGATTAGATCCTGTAAAGGCTCACGAATGGATAGCGGGTATGGAAAGGATTTTCTTGATTGTGCATTGTAGTGAAGAGAATAAGGTGGTTTTTGCTTCGCATTCGTTGAAGGGTCCTGCCATAAGGTGGTGGGAGAGTGCGTCGGCTCTTATGACTATTCAGGGTGTGCCCAAGGTCTGGGAATAATTCAAGGCAATTTTCATGGAGAAATATTTTCCTAGTTCCTTGAAGACTCAGAAAGAGTTTGAATTTCAACAGTTAAGACAGGGTAGTATGACTGTGGCCAGTTATGCTGAAAAGTTTGAGGACATGGCTGCTTATTCTAGGCAGGCTATGTATGCTCCGGATGAATGGTGGAAAGTAGATCAGTTTCTGTTTGTACTAAAAGTTGAAATTTCTCATAGTGTATCTCAGAGGGAGTTCACTACTTATGCAGAAGTTCTAAGACATTGCTATGTGGCGGAGCATAGTTTGAAGAAAGTACAAGCTGAAGGTGTTGCAAGTAGGGTGAATCAGGGTGATCGTGGAAGAGCGAGTCAACAATTTGGTCCTAGATCGCAAGCTTTCAAGGGAAAACAGGTTGCTAGACCTAATGTTATTCCTCTATGTAGGGTGTGCAATAAACGTCATTTTGGGAGGTGCGCCGATGGGAGTGTTAGGTGTTATCATTGTAATGAATTGGGACATATGGCTAGAGTGTGTCCTTAGAATAGAAACCAAGTACAAGGAAGGAATACCGGACGGGTTTATACCTTGGATGCATGGAAGATGAAAAGTGACAACTCCTTGATTGCGGGTACGTGTTTCGTAAACGGGCATCCTTGTTTTGTTTTATTTGATTGTGGGGCAACACATTCTTTTGTGTCAATGTGTTGTGTAAAGAGACTTGGATTGCAAGCTATTCCTTTGTCTCCTCCTATGGTGGTCACTACCGCCATGGATGAAATGGTTGAGACACCGTTGATGTGTGAAAACTGTGTTTTGTCTGTGAATGATAGAGTCTTTCAGATTGACCTTATCTGTTTACCGCTTAAGAAAGTTGATGTCGTTTTGGGGATGGATTGACTTTCTGCTAATTTGGTGTTTATTGGGTGTGAGGAAAAGCTAATCATCATTCCATCTGCCGAGGCTTCCCCGAAGGATGTGTTAACAACTATTTTAGAAGGTACGGTGGGAATGATAAATTTCTTGTTTGAGAAGGAGAAATCTGTTTTACTGGTTCTTACTAAGGGGGGAGTAGTGACCAGCAAGTGCTGAGTATTCCTATAGTCTATGAGTTTCCCGAAGTTTTTCCTGAGGACGTTACTTCTCTTCCTCCGGAGAGAGAAGTTAAGTTCTCTATTGACCTGGTACCGGGAACGACTCCTATATCCATTTCTCCTTATCGGATGATACCGCTTGAGTTAAGAGAACTAAAGGACAAATTGGAGGATTTGATGGCTAAGCATTTTTTTAGACCTATCGTTTCATTGTGGGGAGTTCCAGTTATATTGGTAAAGAAGAAAGATGGTGGAATGCGGATGTGTATTGATTATTGCAAGTTGAACAAAGTCACCATTAAGAACAAGTACCCCTTACCCAAGATAGATGACCTGTTAGATTAATTGAAAGGAGCCTGTGTGTTCTAGAAGATTGATTTACGGTCGGGTTATCATCAGATCCGAGTGAAGAGTTCCGATGTGCCTAAGACTGCATTTAGAACCCGTTTCGACCATTACGAATTCTTAGTGATGCCTTTCGGTGTGACTAATGCTCCAACTATTTTTATAGATTACATGAACCGTATATTTCAAGCTTACTTGGACCAATTTGTCGTAATCTTTATTGACGACATTCTTATTTATTCTCGTACTCCACAAGAGAACGGAGAACATTTGAGAATTGTCTTATCGGTATTGCAAGAGAAGCAACTTTTTGCTAAGTTAAGCAAGTGTGAGTTTTGGATGTCGGAAGTTAATTTTCTTGGACATGTTATATCTCAAGGTGGTGTGGCAGTAGATCCGTCGAAGGTAGAAGCAGTAATTAATTGGGAGAAACCGAGGAATGCTTCAAAAGTTAGAAGTTTCTTGGGATTGGCAGGTTACTATAGAAGGTTCATAAAAGGTTTTTCTCAGTTGGCCTTACCAATGACAAAACTTACTCGAAAAGATTTTGCTTATGAGTGGGATTCGGGTTGTGAACAAAGCTTTATGAAATTGAAGAAAAGTTTGACGACTGCTCCAGTGTTAATTATTCCCGATCCTAACAACTCTTATGAAGTATTTTACGATGCTTCTAGGATGGGATTAGGAGGTGTTTTGATGCAAGGCGGTCAAGTGGTAGCTTATGCTTCTCGACAATTGAAAGTTCATGAGAAGAATTATCCAACTCATGATTTGGAACTAGCAGCGGTTGTATTTACACTGAAGGTGTGGCATCATTATTTGTATGGTGTACGTTTTGAAATGTTCAGTGATCATAAAAGTTTGAAGTATTTGTTTGACCAAAAGGATTTGAATATGCGGCAAAGAATGTGGATGGAGTACTTAAAGGATTATGACTTAGAGTTGAAGTATCATCCAGGAAAAGCAAATAAAGTAGCAGATGCATTAAGTCGGAAAATGGTTCATAGTGCCGAATTGATGATATTGGAGTATGCTTTGTTGGAAGAGTTTAGAGATCTTAATCTCCAATTTGTATGGACTTCGAATGGAGTAATTATGGGAAATTTGAATGTCAATTCTACCCTAAGAGTTGAGATTCAACAAGGACAAGTTTTAGAGGAGAAGTTTCAAGAGATGTTACTTCAACCGGGTTTTTCACGAGCAGCGGATGGGATTGTCCTATTTAACCAAAGGATTTGTGTTCCGAATGATGCGGTATTAAAAAGAAAGATTTTAGATGAAGCTCATAAAGGTACTTTTACGATACATCCTGGTTCTTCGAAGATGTATCAGGACTTAAAGAAGGATTATTGGTGGCCAGGAATGAAAAAGGATATTGCGGTATATGTGTCAGAATATGCAGTGTGCCAACAGGTGAAGATTGAACACCAAAGGTCGGGCGGTCTGTTATAACCTTTAGAGATTCCAGTTTGGAAGTGGGATAGTATTTCTATGGATTTTGCAGTAGGTTTACCCCGTACGCAAGGTGGTTATGATTCCATTTGGGTGATTGTAGATCGACTAACGAAATCTGCGCATTTCTTAGCCGTGAAAACTACTTTCAAGGCAAGTCATCTTGCAAGGTTGTTTATTGCTGAGATTGTGAAATTGCATGGTGTTCCCTCCAACATTGTGTCCGATAGAGATCCAAAGTTTACTTCAAGGTTTTGGAAGATTTTCCAACAAGCTATGGGTACGAGGTTGCGTTTGAGCATGTCAAATTATCCTCAGACGGATGGTCAGACTGAACGAACAATACAGACGATGAAAGATATATTGAGAGCTTGTGTGCTAGAAAGTAGAGGAAATTGGAAAGAACTTCTACCGTTGATTGAGTTTTCTTATAACAATAGTTACCATGCGAGCATCGGTATGGCTCCTTATGAAGCATTGTATGGGAGAAAGTGTAGAACACCTTTGTGTTGGGCGGAAGTTGGTGAAGATAGAATTTTGGGACCCAAAATTATTCAAGAGACTACGGAAAAGATTCAAATGATCCGGGAAAAGGTTAAACAAGCACAAGATCGTCAAAAGAGTTATGCGAAAAATCGTAGGAGGCCTTTAGAATTTGAGGAAGGTGACCATGTGTTTCTGAAAGTTACTCCGAGATTGAGATTGAAAGGACCGTTTAAGTCACGCAAGTTAAGTCCGAGATACGTGGGACCGTATCAGATCTTGGAAAGGATTGGTAAAGTCGTGTACAGATTAGCCTTACCACCCTCTCTGTCAGAGATGCATGATGTCTTTCATGTATCTTAGCTCCGAAAGTTTATTCCTGACCCTCTTCAGCCAATTCTACCAGAATCAGTGGAAATAGAAGCAGACTTGACTTTTGAACCTCAACCGAGTCGTATTGTGGGAAGAGAAACAAAGGTATTAAGGAATAAAGACATTCCTCTTGTTAAGGTGCAATGGGATGTGACGCATCCGGATGATGCTACTTAGGAACTAGAATCGGAAATGCGGGATGCTTACCCTCATCTATTTAGGTAATCTTTTAAATTCGAGGACGAATTTCTATTTAAGGAGGGGAGGATGTAATAGCCCGTATTTTATAAACGCTCTGGATAATATTAGTTGAGATCAGTTGAGATCCAGCATGCTCTGAGTATTTATCTGATAAGATAATTAGAGCAACTGATGAACTCAAAACTGATCAGATTAATATTATCAAACTCTAAGGTTTTATTAATTGGTGCATTTGAGCTAATTTGGACATTTAGTAGGGTTACTAATTTTGAGTATTTTCTCTATATCAATTCTTTTCTCTCATTTTTCCAAAGTTAGAAACATTTGGAGCAAGAGAAAGTGAAGAGAAGGAAAAGGAAAGGAAAGAAGAGAAATCTCCAAAGAGCTCAAGAACAAGAATCATCATCTCATCTTCATCTTTTCATCTCATCTTCTTCATCATCATCTTCTAATCCAGGTGGGTTCTAGATAGAGACTTTAGTGTAGAATTCTAAGAGCTCTAGAGTTAAGGTAGTTTTTTTTTTAGAAAATGATTTTTTGCAAAATAAATGAATCTAACGGTTGAAAATCGATATAATTTGCGTAGTATAATCGGAATATGCATATGAACATTGTTGTTACTTGTTTTGATTGTTTGGCAATGGTTTGGGTTAGAAAAAGTGGGATTTTGGGGTTTGGAACCATATAACCCGCAGCAGAAAAATTCTGGTTCTGATGCGATTCGCCAGGCGAATTGGGATTTGCCAGGCGAATTAGGTCTCGCCACTGGTTCGCCAGGCAAAGTGCTGGCGAAGAGGGATTCACCAGGCGAAAATGGGGAAACAGAAATGTGTTAGCTACTGGAACTCTTGGGTTTTTCAAAAATTGTGTTTCGCCACAGGCTCGCCAGGCGAAGTGCTGGCGAAGAGGGATTCGCCAGGCGAAATCTGGAGTCGCCGGGCGAATTTGGCTGTTGCTCAATATTTTTCTTTTCTTCAAAAATCCGTAACTTTTGACTCGGTTATCCGTTTTAGACGTTCTTTATATCGATGTGAAGCTATGAAAGAGTTCTATGCTATGGAAAGTGAAATTTTGATTTATGAGATGAAATTTACTCAATTGTGGTAATTAATCAAAATTATGTGGTTTATGAAAAAAATAAAATAACTTTTGGAAATTTAAAAGCTTCAAGTTGTGAGCTAGTGAGGAAACCTTTAGTATAATAGAATCACTAGAGAATTGTGGGACAATACTTACATCGATACTAGAAGTTTATCTTTGATAAGTCGTTAGTGGAGGTTCGAGGCTAGTTTTGTGCTCTCCTCCGAATTAAACGTGTGTTATCCCCTAATAAATATTAGTGACCCGTGTCGAGATCTCCTTGTGCGGGATGGCCGGGGAAAGTATTTATTAAGTAAACAGCCGTGACCCGTGTCAAGATCCTCTTGTGTGGGATGGCCGGGGAAAGTTGCTTAGTGGGTGGTATTAGTGACCCGTGTCGAGATCCTCTTGTGTGGGATGGCCGGGGAAAGTACCATAGGGAGTGGTATTAGTGACCCGTGTCAAAATCTTCAGGTGGAGGATGGCCGGGGAAAGTACCATTGGTAGATAATCAGTGACCTGTGTCGAGATCTCCTTGTGCGGGATGGCCGAGGAAAGTTATCTACGTTAAGGATCCGTGACCCGTGTTTAATCTCCTTGAGCGAGATGGCCGGGGAAAGATTCCTTAACTAGTTGTCGTTTTGTGTGTATTGCATTTGTTCTCTAGTGAGAAATGTTTGAACTCAAAGTCTAGTTCCTTTCCCCCGACTTGAGTTAGGTTTCGGTTAGAACCTTGTAAAGCCGAGAGAATCCATAAGATAGAGAACTACTGAGATTTATGTATCTCACCCCACTATTGTTGAATATTTCAGGTACTTCATGTTCCGCGAAGGGTAAGGATAAGGCCGTGTGATTATCCTTATTTGTCTGGTGGTGTAGCTTCCATTTTGGAGTTTTTTTGAGATCGTTGTCGATCTAGTTCTTAGTATTTATCTTTGGAACATCTTGTATATATATTAGTGCCATAGTTTTTTTTTTTGTATTAGGTTTTTTGGGCATGTATATGTATAATGTGTTTACTAGGGACTTATTGGTATTTCAGTACCAAACGTGGTTTTCATGTATAATATATGCTTTGTTCTAAAGGAAGCATTTTAGCACCAGGAGGCACTATCATCTGACCATCCTTAACTAACAAATCAAAAATTTCGTCACATTTAGTAATGTCGAAAATGTATGTTTTCTTGGGGAATTTATCATTCTTTTCTGGTTCGACAGGATTTTTCCCATTCGAAGGGGCCAACAGCTTACAAGAATAAGGTGGGCCTTGTTTCAATTCAGGAAGATCAATCTCGCCTTCGTCGAAACTTACTGGCTCATTATAATATTTTTCATCTTCGTTATTAACTTCGACGTAGGCCACCCTTTTATTCTAATTCGCCCTAGCCTTTTCTTCCTTTAGGCATTCTAGTTGTCGAACTCTATCAGCCAATTGAGCCATATCTCTTAAATATTGGGTATCCAATTTCTTCCTAATGGAATAATCGAGGCCTCCAGCGGTCATTTCAACTAATTCATGTTCCGGCACATGTGTAAAGCACCTAGCCTTGAGCAGTCAGAATCTATTCAAGTAGTCATATATTGGCTCAGTGAATTTTTGTTTTATACTAGCCAACTCCTTCAGACTAATCTTCGTTTGTCCCATATAGAACTGCTCATGAAATAGTCGTTCCAACTGGGTCCAATTATGAATCGAATTTGGTGGCAACGTTGTGAACCACGTGAAGGCATTCTTCGTCAGAGAACTTGGGAAGTATTTTATCCTAAGATTCTAATTATTCACAATTTCTCCAGCCTCTATCACATATCTAGCCACATGTTCGACAGTGGACTCAGTGCTGTCCCTAGAAAACTTAGTGAACTTAGGGACTTTCGTTCTAGAGGGTAACTCCGACTGGAGAATGTATTTTGACAATGGAGATGTATAATTTGGCCTTCGAAGGCCAAAGTTTACCCCATTTTGGACCATAATCCTTTCGACCATGGCTGCCAAATTGTTATCTGCTGCCACATCATGATGTCGAACTTGTTGTACAACGTTGTCAGCATCCTGGTTTCTATTCACCAAAACCATCCTTGGTTGTTCTCCTACAGGAATTTGTGGTTGATTCCTAGGGGGTTCGACTATTCCCTGGTTTGTTAAATTCGCCTGAGGTATGTTTCCTGGGTTTTGTTGGTTCTGGTTAATAGTGGGGTCCTCTTCGAACACCGCCCCTTGATTTCCTGCGATATACTCTCTCTGAGGGTGTCGAGGAGGGTTAGGTACACCAAAGAAATATGCAAGGCGAGTCATCTGCGCCACCATTTGCTAATTAGTTTAGGTGGTATTTTGAATTAGAGGCTGAAAGATTTCTCCCATAGTTTGGGACATCATTTGGACCATTTGGTGGTTACTTTCATCCATTTGTTACCTTAAATAGGCTGCAGTAGTATTCGTCAAACCTGGTATTTGGGTTGAATATCCTATTCCTAAGGATTGGTTATTTCGACCCATATTAACCCCAGATCCTGACCCTTGTAAAAGTGAAGTTACTATGGGTTCTGTAAATACTGGAGGAGCATTCTGTAAGTTTGCCATCATCGAAGTTGGCATCCCATAAGGCGGGTCTCGACCAGGAAAAGGCATAGAAAATCCAGGGGGAAAATGGTTGGAAATTAGCATTTCTCACTGATGGAGGAGTCCTTGGTGGACCCCTTGATCCAACATAACTCAGAATGGGCTGAGTATGAGCGATCGAATGCGTTGGGGTCGAACTTGCCATAGATGGTATGGCTTCAGATATGGGCGCATAAACCGTGGGTCCTCCAGTCGAAGACCCTGGGATTGGTTCTGCATTGATACCAGACATAGTTTGAGGATTCGAACTATTTGGCTAATTAGTACTTGCCACTTTCCTCGTATATCTCCTCTTCGGTCTATCTTCGTTTGTGTTGGCTACTTTACCACTTCTTAATAGCATACAACCCGTAGTTTTCGATAGAGAAGAGATAATAAAAAATGTAGAATTTTAAATTTCTTTTAAAAACACAAGAAATTCGTTTAGCACTGGTCTCACTGGGCGTGCCAATTTGTTCACTGGGGAAAATAGTAAACAACCTCTGGTCTATCAATTTTATATAAAAAAATGAGTAACTTGCAGGATCGACCAAACTAAATCCTAGGACATGTGCTGAAACGATTTAAAAAGATACGAAAATAATATTGGAGATTTCGACTACGTTTGTATTTGAAAACACAGGCATTTCGACAAGACTTGAAAAGAAGATAATACGAAGAAATAATTAAAAGGACATTGGAAAGTAACTTAACAAAGTAAATGAGAAAAGGTAAACTTCTGAATAAAAATTAACTGGATTGCATTGAATAAGAAAAATGGTGTTACATAACACATACATTTCTTCAGTAACTCGTTTCTCTCTACACACAGATACTTTGAGTGATTTGAGAAATTTGAACAACTTTAACACACACAAATCCTAATGCTAAGACTTGCTATTTATAATGGTGAAAAATAACTACATATTAACGGCCTATTAATCAGAGCGAAACACATGGCATCGTGCATGTCTTCATTCTTCAGATGTTCAACACGTGTCTTTTTCTCTCAAATGGATAAGGACAAAGTTCCCTCCATTATTTAAGTTTTGAATCTCAAAATCGAACGACGCTCATTAGCCTTCTGTCGAAGAATATTTCCAAACTCTTAGAAATATTTCTAAATCCCTAAACCATATCTTCTCTGCACAAAAGTACTTTTGGACTAGACTTTTTGGCAACGACATTTATGTCGAAGTCCCTTGGAACTTCAGAAATCCCATCTCATAGAATAAAACTCTTAATCAAACATCAGGCGTCGAAATTAGGAGCTAACAGTCACATATAAAACTTCTATCAATTCAAGAAGGAGATAGAATGCATTATCCAATAAGGCCATTTGAAGAAGTAGGTTAGGGGAGATACCACACATTGGCAAGGTAGGTCCAGCTCTCAAGGGTGAGATGCCTCTGGGAGTCCCAACCCCAAGAAGCAGGGAAATACCTAGCTTAGGAAGAATGTGGGCTTGCGCCCCCACTATAATTATAAACCATTCTATTGATATTATATAATTAATTAGTTAGTTTGTTTATCTATTTGATTTGTTTTTAAATTTCTAATGGATTAATAGCAGTACATTAATAGTTCATGACTTGTTGGGAACTTTATCACTGGGAGAGATATCTTTTTCAATTAAAAATTAATTAATGACTTAAGAACTAATAATTTTATAATATTAAAAACTATAGAAAACAATTGTAATATTTATTTTTAAATAATAGATAATATTCTCGTTTACTATTAATTTTTTTTGGCAAAATATCCTTTTTGGTCATTTAGCTATACCCTGGGGTTCATTTTGGTCCCTTAACATTAAAAAATGTCATTTTGGTCCCTTAACTCTTCAAAGCGTTCCATATTAGTCTTTTTGTCTTATTAGCGACGAATTTTAGCGAAGGATTTTTGAATTTTTCCGTCGCTAATAAGACGAAAAACACTAATATGGAACGTTTTGAAGAGTTAAGGGACCAAAATGACACTTTTTAAAGTTAAGGGACCAAATGAACCCCGAGGTAAAGTTAGAGGACCAAAAAGAATATTTTGCCATTTTTTTTATCATTTTCACAAATATTAAGAATATATATATATATATATATATATATATATATATATATATATATATATATATATATATATATATATGACGTATCATATGAGAATGTCATTTTTATGTGAGAATATGAGAATGAATCTGAATCATTAGATTTTAAAATAAATTATGGAGATTATTTGTGGTTTTTGTTTTTCTCTCTCCTCCATTATTAAAATAAATGATGGAGGAGAGAGAAAAAAACTGACACATAATCTCCACCATTTATTTTAAAATTTAATGGTTCATATTCATTCTCATATTATCACATAAAAATGACATTCTCATATATATATATATATATATATATATATATATATATATATATATATATATATATATATATATATATATATATATATATATATATATAAAGAATGACATTAATAATAAATTATTATGGATTTAATTGAAATGCACTGACAGTGTAAAAGGATTTTATACTGTTAGTTAATTATAACCGTTAGATGTAAAGAGAAGTTTGACTTTTAATTTAATAATCTATAAAGTAACCCAAACGGATGATGGTGATGTATTGACAGTGTAAAACTTTTTACACTGTCAGTGCATAGTAATTAATCTCAATTATTATTATATAATTTATAATTTGGTATACAACTTTTTTTCTAGGGTAATATATAATAAAAAATTGAAAAAATAATATTTTTCATATTACAAATTTATGTAAAATTTGCCTGCGCAATCTAAAATTTATGGGTCCGTCCCTGCCTAAAAGGGCAAGGAACCAAGCAATAAGGCAAGGGCAGACATGTGCACCACACCTTTAATACAATAGTAGAAGGATTCTCTAGGGGTGGGCAGACCAGTTCCATCTATAGAAGATGCGCGCGCCAAACTCTTACCACTAAGAGCTCGCCTACAAACCCCGACTCTAGCAAAAAGGGATCCTTGAAATATGAGATTTCTTCTTTGATAGGGACACATCAGACATCCATTCGGATGACAACAACTTCATTATCATAACTGTAAGGTGTGACGACTCGGGGATTAAGAGAATGTTGATTAATCAGGGAAGCTCTACAGGCATCCTTTATTGAGACACTTTTGAAAGACTTCGTTTGGACCTGGACGACCTAAAAGCTTTTCTAGGCTCATTGGTAGGATTCTCAAGTGAGCAAATGCAGATAAATAGTTATATTACCCTGAAGATCATGTTTGGAGCTGAGAACAGTGCAAGGTTGATCAAAGTAAAATATCTTATTATAGATGCACAATATTTTAAATGATGTGTTATTTATAGTGTCAAAAAAATTCATATAAAAGCTTTTGTAAACTTTTAGAATTAAAAAATTATAAATTACGCGTCACTAAAAATTGTCATGTGATCAACTCACTTAAAAAATGAGATAAAAGGAGTAAAAAAAATGGTAAAGACCTTTAACTAAGTTATTTAATATATTTTTTCTCGCCTAAATTTTTAAAATAAATATGTTAATTTTTATAAGTATTTAAATTTAGCTCAAGGTTTTCACGAGGATGCATCCTTTTTCAAACTCTTAGATTCCTATAATCTTCAAAGAAAGAGCAACACACATAATTAAATATAGTGACTAAAAATTACTTGATTTGATTATTACCTTCATAAATGATAAGGATTTATTAAAAGTTGACTGTCCACTTAGTAAATAGAGCATGCATTGGGTGTTTACACTTTCGTCGAGATGTGTTGGCAGTAGGAGTTTCATCTTGAGAGATGTGCTTATACATGAATATAACTGAAAAAGTAGAACTTAGTTTAAACAATATTTCAACTGAGAATTTCATCAATAATAATTTTAATAAGTTGATGACTTTGAGAAAGACAAGTATGTCCTCTCCATCAATACACAAATGGAAATTATTGGAGCCTCTGATTACTTGAAATGAAAAATTCTCTCTAGCACCTTTATAGACGTTTACTGTGAGCATTAATGGAGTATATTTAAGAGAACATTAATGGTAAGGCGTCGACAGACCAACGACGAGGGGTCGTCTGATATGCCGACACAATAAGACATGGTTTGGAGGACTCTCAAGGATAAATCTCCTAGACCCAAATTATTGGGAAATATGTCCAAAATCTCGAAAAGGACAGACGACGAAAGCATTTCCATAATCTCGAGAAGGACAATTGACAGAATCTCTCATTCCTAAAAGGATCAGTCGACTAAACGACATGGTATAAAAGACTTAGTAAATTTACAAGTCTTGAGGCTTTGATAGGCAGCATCGACAGCACGCTGGAGCATTTATCGTCGAAGGTTCGTGAGGAAGTGGAAGAGATGGGAAACAGTTACCACTTAACGTAGGTTGCAAGCAGATAGCATCTTGGAAGACACGTAAGCACACTATTAGGAATTTGAGAGATTGAACAAGGAGTAAATCCAGTAGTCCCACAGTGATCATAACTGTCATCGACAATTACTTTTTAAATAGAATAAATACCAGGCTCATACATGGGATCAAGGGTCGCAAAATTTCATACATACTCTCCATACCACTAGAGTACCCGAGTCAAAGAACAAAAGAGTTAAGCGAGAAACATGTAAGCGTCTGCGTCCACCCTTTTTCTTAGTCTTTTTGCATCCTTAAACAGAATGTGTACTTTTTCTTTTGCTTTGTATAATTTTATTTACTGCATTTTACCTTATCATTTATAACAATTTAACTTCATTTAAAGTCTTTTGCTAAGCTGTATTCAATTCACACACACTTGTGTTCACACAAATTATTTGCACATATTGCTTTGGAGAATTTTCGAGTTAATCTCACAGACTTTCAAACTCGTGATTGTTTATAAAAAACATCGATAAACATTAGGATTCGTTGTTTAACTTAATCCATGAAGGTTCCTTTGTTCCGGAACCACATCATAATATATTAGTAGAAGAAATCAGAACAAAGGAGCATGGTGGGCATGTCTGTGGGGTTGGAAATGACATCGACCTAAGAGTGTTATTTGGTACGTCTAGAAAAAGCACCGGACATGTGCAAAAAGAAACGTTGGAAGAGTTTGAGAGGAAGATAGATAGTCAAAAGAAAGAATTTGAAGAGAAGTTAGAAGCGGGCGGGAAACTCACAGGAAACAATTGGAAGAAATAAAAGAGTTATATGTGGTATGTGAGAATATTATGATATCTGAAGTGTATGATATATTGTGTTAATTCTGTTTTGTGTTCCTGTGATTTTTATGATGTAGAAAATCAGTGGAACCATCTCACAATGTACAAATGAAGATGATCAATTGCATGATAAAAATTGTGTACGTGGTGCAAGCACAAAAGGCTGTTGTTCAGCCGCCCACACTGGTAACGAGATCCATAACGGGTTATTGGCTCCCCCTAAAGCATCATATTCCAAAATATTATGTTACGTTATACGCAACGAAGACGGGGTGTTCTCTCTTGTGTTAAAACATGATCCAGAGTTACATGGGTTAGAGGAATACTTAATTTTTTCTAGAGATATAAAGGATATGATCGTTGGAAATTGGTGGCTGGACGTAGGGTTACTACAAGTTTGGTGCACGCGAGTATATTTTGCATTATGGTAAATTCATTGTTTTTTATAGGACTAATTCCTCACGTGCTTTTTGTATTTTGTTTAACCATTTAGGTACATTCACCGTGTTTGTATACAATTAAATAAATTGAATACTTATGGATTGGTGGATCCAGTTAGAGTACGATTTACAGGTAATTCTACAAAAAAAATTGAAGAATACTTAACATCACGGATAGCGTACAGGCGGAAAGAATGTTACTTAACACCATTCATCAATAAGTGAGTAATTTTAAAATTATGGTTTCTCTATTATAGTTAGTTTTCATGTTTTACCAAATACTAATTATATATGCTGGTATTGTTCATCCATAGAAGATTATCAATTGATCATCATATCTCTTCTAACGAATACGGTAACTACACTATGTTCGTTACACTATCCACTTGAACCTATGATGAAACAAATTATTACTCTGTAACTTTATATTTATGAGACTTTTAGTAATATTTTCTTTGACTTTGTAATTATCTTATTGTATAATATTTTAAAATCATTTTCAATATTCAGGATTGTGGAGTGACACTATAGGTTGGACAACTCTAGAAAAAAGCTCGCATTTTGTGCGCCCAAGGTAAGTGGATTAATTGTGACATTCACTTATATATATATATATATATATATATATATATATATATATATATATATATATATATATATATATATGAAATGTGTGGTTATATATATTCATGAAATGTTTAAATTTGTTGACTAGGAAACAAGCAGAGGGATACGAGTGTGGGTACTATGTAATGAAACACATGTTTAACATCGTCTCTGTCGGCATTGTTGATTCGTGGGATTAGGAATATATAATGTCATGAAATGTTTACAATAACATATTAATGTTAAAGTACTTTGCTATTATAATTCAAATAATGTGATATTCAATTTTTTTCACTTGTTTATGTAAACCTTTAACGGCAAGACACCTTTCTCTTTTATGACTTAGATGACGTCCGTAGACGTTGGACGTTTATTTTCAATGCGTTAGTTAAAAAGTGGGGTGGTACTGTATAACTTCGTCTTTGATTGTTGTAAATATATTTAAATTGCTTAATTTGATATTTTGTAAATATTTTAGCTAATATATGTATAATATACAAGTAAAAAAAATACAGGTTTGTAATATATGGAAAAATAAAATAAAATAAAGTATTTAATCACGATTATTTATACCAACCGTTGTTATAAATAGAGTGCAAACAATTAAAAATCATACAATTACTGGGTTTCAAACCCATTACCTTTTGCTTTATATCACAACGGTTGTATACTTTGACCGTTGTGATATATAACGCACTACCTAGTTTATCACAACGGTCCTACCCCCGTGGTAGAAAGTATCATATATACAATCACACCTTACCTCACAACGGTTGATCGGACGTAGTTGTATCCCTTTTTCAACCTTTATGATATGTGTAGTCTGTAGTAGTGTGTAACAACATGTGGAAATAAATTGGGTCAAGCTATGTTTTATTAAGCTTAAGTCTATTTTGCTAAAAAGTTTAAAGTACAAGTTTGGTCTGTAATCTATCATAGACTTATTTTTAGACATGAGTCTGACATTTTAAAAAGCTTGATTAGTCTATTAGCCTACTTAAAAGTATATTTCATTTGAACATATGTAAATAAAAAATTTAACTAATGTTTAAATAAATATTATATATTAAAAGAATAATGAGACTGAATATTTATTTGCATTGATTTATTCGAACTTACTTAGTAGCATAAACTTTGTGATACTATTTATCTAAGAACTTAAGAAAATAACTTATAGCATTATTTTATAAGATTTTTTAAATTCATAAATTCTTTGTTCTTGAGAGTTGTATGGTTGGAGAAGAAAATAAAAGAGTTATTTATTAATAATGTGGCAGTGCAAAGCCTAGTCGAAAAAACTAAAAATGAGTTCACTAATGGAACTGCTCTTAATATTTTCATTCTCTCTCGAGTAGAAACTAAAAAAGCTTGTTGCGTAATTATAGATGATACAATACATTTTGAGTGAAAATATTAGCATGTGATACCAAAAAGTTTTTTTACAGTCCTTATTAACATTAATGGATATTTATAACAAGGTTAAATTAACATAATTGAACATTTCTATTGGTGGTGGCTCTTTTGGGATGAGATCTATTATGTGTTCTCTTACTCTGGTGCAGTATTTATTACTTAATTTTTCTCTTTTTTTCCTGATTATTTGAGAATTTTATTTGTTATTGGTTTTAGGTTTTTTTTTTGTTTGTTTTGTAATTTCACTATTCTAATTTTTGTTATTTTTACAAGCTTCGATTTGATATATCATGTGTCTATTATCTATGTCGTTCCTTGTTTATGTTGGGAATTTAGTTTCTGTTAAGGGTGAGAATAGACTGTGTCAATCTAAGCTTTACCGAATCTAAATTTAACTTACTAAAAATTTAAAGTCTAATTCTAACTATAGCATATCATAAGTTTATTTTTAAGGCCGAACCTCATCTTTTCGAAGGAAATAATGTAATAACATTCTAAATATAATCAAAATTTGTAATAAAAAAATCATTAATCAAAATTTGTAATAAAAAAATCATTAGATTATTATATTAAAATAAATAATGTTAGTATAAGATACAAAATAAAATAACATATAACATTGCATATATAAGAAAATAGAATTTTGACCTATTTATTAAAAAATTATATTACTTACTATTACGAAAATTGTATTATATTAATATATTATTATTTTAAAATATATTACTATTAGTAGCATATAGAGAATATAATCATGTTATAATATTGAAAATATAAAAAAAACTTGTAATAACAAATTTATAAAATGGAATCAAAACTATTACTCCCTCCGGTCCTTTTTATAAGGAACACTTCACCTTTTTAGATTCATTAAATAATTAATGTATTTAGTGTGTATTATAGACCAAATACATTAATTATTTAATGAATTTAGAAAAGTGAATTGTCTCTTATAAAAAGGACCGGAGGTAGTATTATTTTTTCAATTATAAAAACTTTACTGTATATATATATATATATTTTTAATAATCAGTATATTAATGAGGGAAACATTCCCAAGATCAAACAACCTTACAACAAGCATGATCACACCAATACATTCAGTATCAATGTGAAAAGCCCCACCAATCCAATTTACATGATCAATAATATTATACAATAATAGAAAAAACTCCAACTAAAACAAAGATAAATTCACTATCTACTCAGAGGAAGTTTGTACCACTCATAGAGAGATACTCTCCTGCTATCTTTATTCTCCAAGAAGTAGTTATGATAGAATGGAATATGTCATTGTGATTGCTACATTCATTCTTGAAAATAACCAAATTCCTATGTCTCCAAATTTCCCAACATCCCACCAACCATATATAGCATAGATCTTTGCCTATGTTTTGAATGTTGTAACTCTGCAACAACATCTCAACACAGTCTGATGCATTTGGAAAATGAACTCCCAGCCAAGTATCAATGTTACTCCATAACAGTCTAGTTTTCCTACAAGAGATGAAAATATGAGTTATATCTTCCACCTCTTGAGAACAGAATACACACAACAACAGTTGTGGCTCCACAATAATTCCTCTCTTTTCCAAAGCTTGCCGTGTAGGAAGTCTATCAAGTATTAATCTCCATCCAAATACTTTGACTTTAAGAGGGATTTTGGATTTCCACAAAACCTCTAAAGCTTTTAATTTGTTATGGCTTAATTCTTCTACATCCAAGCAACTGTTTAGTGACTCGTAGCAAGCTTTTACATTGTACTGATCCTCTTCACCTCTTGGCCAAGTTATGGAATCTTCAACATCGATCTCCAGAGTCACCTCGTCAATCAATTGAGATAGTTCAGCTCCCAAACCTCCATCTGTTATATCAGTTATCACATTCTTTCCCGTGAGATTCCAATTCCAAACATTACCAATCCAATCTCCACAATCTTTGATTAAAATATTCTATTCTGGGGATGATGAGAATTGTTCTGGATATTGTATCTTAAGAGCTTTCCCACCGATCCATCTTGCGTGCCAAAATAGAATTTTGTTACCATTACCTACCTTCCAAGTTAAAGAGTTGAACATTCCTTGATCATTACTTGGCATTCCTAACCTCTGTAAGTCTTTCCACCATCCAGACCCCTGAATTTGAATAGGTATGTCGTAAACAGAATAGAGATTTTGTAGAACATTGTCGTACCTGGCTTTAATGATATCATACCAGCCTGTTCCAATTTCCTTGTTAAATCTCAAGAGCCAGTTAGCTACTAATGCTTTGTTGAACTTTGACACATCTTTAATACCAAGCCCTCCTTTATTCCCAGGTTTACAAACTTGCGACCATTTAACCCAAGAAATACTTCGTTTGTCTCCATCTCCAGCCCACAAAATTTTTCTTTGTATGGCTTTGATTTCTTTTAAAACGCTCACAGGTGCTAAATAAAAAGAGAGGAAATGAATAGGTAGATTAGATATTACAGAATTTATCAGTGTCACTCGTCCACCTATCGATATCAATTTGCCCCTCCACTTGGATAAACGAGCTCTAATGGATTCAACAACTGGAAACCAGAAAGCTTTAGACTTGTGTCTTCCTCCTACAGCCAAGCCTAGAAACTTAAAAGGAGGTTTACCAATGTTGCATACCAAGAACTCAGATACTGCTTCCAACATGTTTTCCTCAATGTTCAGAGCAAATATGTGACTCTTGCTATAGTTAATCTTCAAACCAGATACAACTTCAAAGCCCCTCAGAATTGATTTTAAAGCCCAAACGTTAGACCATGAATCATTACACATAATTAATGCGTCATCTGCGAATTGTAACAGATTAGTAATTTGCAAATTCTCCATCTTTAGGCCCTTTAGGATGTTCATACTCTCAGCCCTCCTTGTCATTAGAGCCAAACCTTCTTAACCAGCACAAAAAGAAAAGGAGAAAGAGGATCTCCTTGTTTGAGACCCCTGTGAATTTTGAAGTCTTTCGAAGAGCTGCCATTTACTAATACAGAACCATGACTATTACAAATGATTCCTCTCTCCCAACCGATCCAAATAGAACTAAAATTCATGGCCTCCATAATTCTGATGAGAAAAATCCATTTAACACAATCATACGCTTGTGTGAAATCCACTTTGAACATAAAGCCTCTTCTCTTCTTCTTCATCATATAGTCATAAACTTCGTTTGCAACTAGTACTCCATCCATAAGATGTCTGCCAGGGATAAATGCTGACTGAGAAGTAGAAACCAGTTTACCAATAACACTACTTAATCTTCTTGCCATCAGTTTTGATATGATTTTATGAATACAACTAATCAGTGATATCGGTCTGTATTCATTTATTGACTGAGGATTGTCCTTCTTCAGAACTAGAGCAAAGAAAGAAGAACAGAAAGTTTTAGGGAGAAATGCCTTATCCTGGAATTCTGCTATACAATTTGTGATGTCTCCACTAATGATTGCCCATGTTTTCTTAATAAAATTCATATTAAACCCATCAGGCCCTGGGCTTTTATTTCCATCACAAGAATTGACTGCTTCTCTTATCTCCTCCGCAGAAAAAGGTTCTGTCAGGTATTTGTTATCCTCCCCATTTAATTTCACCAAATCATTCAAATCCATCACTATACCTTCTTCTGGCCTGCTCTTAAATTTGTTTTCATAATGGTCATGAATATATTGTTTAACTGTCTCCACTTTGGCATCCTCATTCAAACCTAAGCTCAATGCTGAAATAAAGTTATCTCTCCCTCTTGTATTTATGATTGAATGGAAAAATTTGGAGTTGTTGTCACCTTCTAAAAGGCACTTGGTTCTTGCCTTTTGATACAACAAACTTTCCTTCAAATGTAGACTATTCCAAACTTTGTCAGCTGCCTCACTTCTCTCCTTGAGAATAAATTCAGGTATGTCATTTTCCCATTCTGCCATATCATTCTCAAGCTCATTCAACTTCTCAATATCTTCTTCAATTTTGAGATCCAATATTCCAAACACATTGTAATTCCACCACTTCAATCTCAACTTCAAGAATTTAAACTTTTGGATCAGTATATTACAAGCATCACCAGAACCTTTCCACTCTTCCCAAGTATCTTTCACAAATTTCATGAAATCTGGATGTTCAAGCCAGGCATTGATTATTTTAAATGGTTTAGGACCCCAATTCCAATCATTTAGTATAAGTGACACTGGTCTGTGATAAAAAATCGTCCTCTTCCCCACCTTTTGAAGGCATGCCTTCCAGTCTCTACATAAGTCTTCTGAGATCAAGAACCTATCTAACCTACTCATGCAAGATCCGTTGGAATTAAACCAGGTAAACCTGTTCCCCGTGTAGGTAAGTCCAACAGTTCCATGTCTTCAATGAATGAACCAAATTCCTCCATATCCACGATTCTACAACTTCCCTTACCAAATCTTTCTCCCTTGTTTTTCACGGCATTGAAATCTCCCCCAAGCATCCAATCTCCTTTAGGGAAATTCGATTTCAATCTAATAGGTTCCTCCCACATCTTTCTTTTATCATTCAATGAACATGAAGAGTAAACATTCACAATATATATTGCCCTTTGTCTACATATCCCAAATACACCAAGATAACCAGACCCAGAGAAGCTAAATTCAGATTTAAAAGAGTTCCTATTCCATACTGATAACATACCTCCTGATTGCCCGTTTGATCCTTTTGCAGACCAGTCAAAATCGCCCCCGCTCCAAATGCTTCTAACAAATTTATCGTCCATACTTTGTCTTTTTGTCTCTTGTAACAAATAAAATTCAATCTTTTCCTTCTCTATTAAATGTTTAACTCTTCTGCTTTTTAAAGAAAAGTTACTCCCATGTATATTAAACATGGTACCTCTATGATTGTCTCCTTCAACTTCTGAATTCGATGCTTGTCTCTACTTTCCATTCCTCTGATTATGCCTTCATGGACCTCCTCATCCTCATCCCCTTCCAATCCCAATTCTTTCAGAATTTCCCAAACTTTCCCTGTGACATCTTTGTTTATACTCCTGATCCTCTCGTTACCTCTTATAACATCATTATCCGATATAGATCCACAGCAAAGAATTGATCCACCAGAATATCTACAATTGCTTCCCTCCGACTGAGTTGAATCCATAGGTTCATTTGTGGATACTACTGGTAGAGTTTTTGGTATTGTAACTTGGGCTGAGTGTAACAGGGCTGAGTAATAAGATGGAGCGTAGGGGATCTGTATCCTCTCATATATTTCTGTCAAATATTTCTTTTTCCTGATGTTATTTTTCGCTGGATTCCCTATTGGATTAAACTTACATAACATAAGTGTGTTGGGCCCAAAGTCATTAGTGTCGTTCTCTGTTTCGTTTCCAAGGCCCAACTTAGAGTTATTTTTCATTGGGCCCTTTCTACATTTGCTTGACCTTCACTACTTACAAAAGGACAATTCAAATTGTCAACTGGTGTAGTCCCACGGCCAACAGTTCTATTTGTCTTGACCTGTCCCATCTGATTTTCATCTGGTAACATAACATTAATTGTTCTGCCCACATTTAACTCTTCCTCGTGATGTTTCTTTTCCCCGCCACTTCCAAAATAAACCTTTTTATGCTTTTTACCTTTTCCCAATGTTACTTCATCATTAAGCTTTTCTCTCTTGGTGGAAAATCTAACTTTTCTATTTGTCTTCCCTAGATCTGACCTCCTTCTGCTTTCGCCGCACACATCAAAATCGTATGCCTTTAGAACCGTGCCATCTTCTTCCTCAGGATTTCCACCATTGCTTGAATACTCTATATCTGTATTGTTATCATTATTATCATCCTCATCTGGCTCGTCTTGGGTCTCTTCCACATAAATTTCCTCAGAATCTGATCTTTCCATTTCATTACCTTTAAATACTATTCTTTTTGGCCCATGGTTGTCTTCCAGCAGTTTAATGCCAAAAACCATCCCATTTATTTCAATATCAATCACCTCATTCAGATTACCTATATATTTTGTCTTAATTAGAATTCTTGCGACATCGAACTTTGTTTGATTATCAGTTTCCTCATCACAACAAATGAACTCTCCTATTCTACTCGAAATGTATTTGAAGAAATCATTTCTCCAAGCCTGACAAGGAACTCCAAAACATTTCACCCATGTTAATCTTTCTTTGTCAACTTCAGATTGAGACCACTTTCGGATATCCTCGAACCAGTTTAAAAGCCATTCCTATTCTTCCTTTATCAGATTTTTGACTGCATCAACCTCTAAGTCTTCAAGTAAGTACATAGTAGCTCCCATTGGTGTGGTTTTAATATGGAAGAATCCTTCTCTGTTAAGGATTTTTTGAATATTGTATGAAGTTTCGGGTTTCTTAACCACACCCACATAAGCTTTTTCAAATCTCTTCATTTCTTCCTCCTCTATTTTGAACAATAATCCAGCCCAATCCTTTTTCAATTCCTTTTTGTTATTTCCATGGTTAATGACATTGTTGTTTTTCTGGAACTTCCTTGTGCGACGTTCCCCTCCCCTCACCATATCTGAAAAAGATGTATTCATACTGACTTTCTTCCATTGATCCACTTTCCTTATGGAACTTCTGCCATTCGGTTCATTGGGTTTAGTCTTGTTGACTCCAGTTCTTTCTCTGTTGAATCTAGGTTTGTTAATAAATAGTTTTCGCCCTTTTATCATAATGTTATCCAGTTGTATTCCCAACATTCTCTCATCTTCCACCCTTCTAAAGCGCACAAAACCATATCTTTTTACTCTTATATCTCTCTTCGCCGGTATGAATACCTCCATTAAAGTTCCAAAGTCCAAGAAAATTTTAGCCATATCTTCTGCATAGTAGTTTTCTGGAAATTCTGTGAAGAAATATGATGTTATGTCTTCATGATTCTCCGATTGTTTACCCTTCTTTTGTGTCCAGATTGACACCTTCAGCTTATTATGCTCGTTTCTTCTCCGATTCACAACCTTTCAGTCCATTCTGATCAGTCCTCAATACACTACTAAACCTCACTATAGAAGATCAAATAAATCTCCGAACCACTATTGCCAAGTTCCCTTGCCCTAAGGCAAGGAATTTAAGTCGAAAACCATAGCAGTAATACATTTTTAAAAAGGAGTCATGAGGGCAGGGAGGAGGCAAGGGGCGTGAGTTTAGTCCTTAACGTTTCTCTGGTCGCATGTTTACTAGATATGTCACCATTTTCATTGAACATGTCTCCTCCTTTCGAGAATGCTTGCTCGATATGGGAAAGTGGGGAATGATGTGTCTCTATTCTATAACAATAAAGAATGTGTTATTTGAACACGTATTCAAAAATAGTAGTAGGAAAACTAGTCACTCCTGCATCTTCTTAATTGCAGTTACTATTCCGAATGGGCCTAAGATCAGACTCAAAACTGCTATACATATCTCAACAATGGGATTGAGAGGAAAAATCTCATTCTCACACTAAAAAATATATACGCATAGTTTCTTACCCTTACGTAAGCTAGCTATCAATCCCATTACATACCTTAACACTTCTCACAACCCTTAATCACTAGGGGTTGTCACGTATTATACTTTTTAGAAAATACAATTGACGCCCACCATGGGGCCATGTAAAATTGACCTGGGCGATTCTCATCATTACTTACCATAGCTTTCGTTTTCTTAAGAGGATGCTTAAGAAAATCTCCAATATCAATGTTAACACCATTGCAGGGGGTTTCTCCAGAGAGGGAGAATACAACTCCTCATGGAGAAAATAGGCCTGTCAGGATTTCACAGTAAATTGCATGTTAACGCTACCAAAATCCCGAGGAAGGAAAGAAAATTCATAATAACTTTCTTGAATGAAGACGATGTACGTGTTCGTTCTCACAACAATAACCTCATGGTTTTCACGGCACAATATGATAATTGGGATGTGAATTAAGTATTGATTGACCTTAATAGCTATGTGCAAGTCTTGTTCTAGAGCGCCTTACATAGGCTCTAACTTGACCCCCAACAACATCAGAGCATTACAAGGTTCTTTGATTGGGATTTTCGGTGAACACTTATACGTAAATGGCTAGATAACGCTTGAAACAATGTTCAGATCTGTGGCGAGAGCCAGAGTAATTGAAGTAAAGTATCTCTTGATATATGTATTATCCCTATACAATGCAATCCTAGGTAGACCCACCCTTAACTCACTAGAGAAGGTCTTGTCCACCCTCCATCTAAGCCTCAAATACCCATTACTTGATGGGAAAATCAGTGTAGTTAGTGGGGACCAGGAGATCACCCAAGAATTCTATCAGAATAGCTTAAAAAAAAGAGATAACAAGTCACACTGTGCGGTGCCCCTCATCCAGATGCATGTGATACTAATGTAGAAAGTTGGGACCTTAGGTTGGTGGTAGAGAATGAAAGGCTTACCCCAATAGAAGACTTAAAATAGGTCTAGATTGGACCCAAGAGCCACAAATTCAACAAGTTGGGCACCTTTCTATCTGAATTTGAAAAATAAGAGTTGGACGCCATACTCAGGAGGAACATTAACTTGTTTGCTTGGGAATCGTTAGATATGACAAACATAGATACCAAAGTGGTATCCCTCTCCATTAATCCCAGTGTCAAATTGGTATCTCAAAGGAAGCACAAGGTTAAGGATGAAAAAAGGGTGACTATCGATGATGAAGTGTTGAAGCTGACAAGTGCATGATTAATAATTACAAAGGTAAAATACTCATTATGGCTAGCTAACATGGTTTTTGTAAATAAAACATCAAACAAATTGTGCATGTGTGTTGATTTGACTGGCCTTTATGTTTCATGTCCAAAAGGATATGTGCTCTCTACATAATATATACCATCTGATCGACGAATCTTTAGGACACAAAACAGTTGGCTTCATGGACTCATACTACAGATACAACTAGATTAAGATGGATCTAGTGGATACACCCAAGACATTATTTAGGTTAAATCATGGTAACTATTATAACAAAATCATGCCCTTTGTACTCAAGAACACACATGTTACCTATTAGAGACTCATGGATGTGATGTTATCGAAAATGATATGGCATAATCGGGAGTCATATAGTAAAGACTTCAGAAGATAAAGTCATGTGACAAATTTGTAAGATCTCTTAGAGCCAGTCATGAAGTACAACATGTGTTTGAAAATCACCAAATGCTCATTCAGCATCCAGACAAGCCAATTCCTTGGTTTCATGTTGACTATGCGAGACATAGAGGCGAACTGTAACACCCTAATTTTTAATCGATTATGTTGTTTAATTATTAGTGTTTCTTATTCGTTATACTTGAATTTTGGTGTTTTTCAGTGTGTATGGGTATTTTGGTAATTTAATATTTACCGGGGTTATAGAATTGGAGAACGGAATAATAAAATAGAATTATTGAGGTTATCATGAATAATTGAATAAATTTAATTATTTTCTAATAAGTTGAGAGAATAGAAAATTAAGGAATTTTGATTAAATGTTTATTTAAAATAATTATTTATTTTAATTAAATATTTATTTAATTGGAAATATACCCTTTTTAGTCTTGTATCTTTAGGGCGGGTTCATTTTGGTCCCTCAATTTTAAAAATGACCATTTAGGTCTCCTATGTCTTTAAACAGGGTCACGTTAGTCCTTTCCGTTAGGTCCGTTAGTCAAGGTCAAAATAAAGTGCCACTTGACATACACATGACGCTGATGTGGCATATGGTCATTACCAAGTCACTAGGGTCATCAAAATTCCAAAAATAATTTCCAAAAACATGCCTTCACCATGGTTTCGAACCATGGTCAAGTTATTTTCTAGGCAAGATACTATTCCACTAGGACACTTCACATTTTTTTATTTAACATACAAATTAAATATATGAATGATCAATTAGGAGAAAAGGAAAATGAACAAGTTGAAGAAGATGAACATTCAACAAGTTGAAGAAGATGAAAATGAACAAATTAAATATATGAATGGTTTGTTAGGAAAAAAGGAAAACCCATGTAACAGATCCAAAGATCTACAAAAAAAGATTCAAAATAATATATGTAAAGTTTCGACTTCGATTTTAGGTTTTAAATTTTGATTTCAATTTCGAATATAGTTTTTTGGATTTCAATTTCAAATTCAATTTCAATTTCATATTTGATTTCGATTTCAGTTTTTGGGTTTCAAAGTTTTGATTTATGTGGTTCGATTCTCCTTCTCAGTTTGATTTCTGAACTCTCTTTCGATTTCAGTTTCTGGGTTTCGATTGATGGGTTTTAAGGTTTGATGGAGTGTTTGCGAGAAGAGGATTCAACATTGAGTCACTTGTTATTTGTCTTAATCAAGATGTGGATCTTTTCTTGACTGTTGTTTCTGGAACTGATAATGTTCTTCTTCAAGTAAAATGAACATTAAGTTAATATCAATGTGTGAAATTATCTTATACTTAAATTTGTTTTTCATGGCATTGATTTCTGCTGAGAGGTATCAAGAGAATTAGCTTATACTTAAATGTGGAAGAGAGTCTAGCTTATAGAGTTCATTTTCTGGGTAGATAAGATTCATGTTCAGTTTTTGGGTTTGTAATTAGCTTATAGTTAAATGTTGAAGAATATTTTCTAATCAATTTTTCATGCTATGCGAATGAAATGAAGCTATGTTGACTTGAAACATAATAATAGAAGTCAATGTGATTGTATATAAAATTCATACAAATGCAATATTTGCTGCTTATACAAACATAATATTTGCTTTGTATAGAACTCAATGTGATTGTATGGAAATGTAAGTGTATTTTCAATTTATAAATTAAAATAAAAAATTGAAAGTAGCTCAGTGGTGTTTAATCTCGCTCTGCAATCAAGATAGTCTGAGTTCGAATCCAGGTTGAAGGAATATTTTTTTATTTTTTCTCGTATTTTACCACATTATATGCCAAGTGTGCAAACATTTGTCACGTCAGATGCCAAATGTACAAAATTGACGCAGTTTGTGAAAATTACACGGAAAGGACTTAAATGGCACTGTTTAAAAACATAAGGGACTACATCGGAGCTTTTAAAAATTAAGGGATCAAAATGGACCCCGAGGTAAAGATAAGGGACCAAAAAGGATATTTTGCCTATTTAATTAAAATAATAATTTATGAAAAATTGAGAGTAGGGGGGAAATTAGAGTTTTTATAAAATTGGAGGGTTAAGGTGTAGTAACTAAATGTTGAGGGGAAAATAGAGAATTGCCAAAACCTAATTAGGTTATTTAAATAGAAAAGTTGAAATAGAGAAATACTAATGCGTAGAAAATTGGGATAAACAGAGAAGCGGCTAGGAAACCCTAAGGATACCTCTAGGAAGGAGAAGCAGCAAATTAAACCAGAAAGTCTGCAATTCCAAGGTAAGGGGGAAATTTCCTTATTGATGGGTGAATTGGACAATCAGGATGGTGATAGTTCCTTACCCTCCCATCAGTGCCTTGGGGTAATTTAATTTTCCCCTTATTTCTTACGATCTGTGTAATTTTGGCCAAATAAGGTTTGGGCAAAACCTTATTGATGCGATTGATGAATCTATTTGTTTGTATGAGTTGCTCTAAGACCCAAAGGGGACTTAGGATAAATCCCATATGGTCTCTAAAGTGTTGTTGTTTGTAGGTTTACAAAACTTGTTATTGATTGTGATGATATTGTATGAATTTGTGCATATGTTGTTGTAATTATATTTTAGAGTTGGAATTTCTTCCGAAAATTTGAGCGACTCTTTTTATGTTATATGGTTTCCCAAATTTTCTATCTGTAGAACCGTAGTGTGTTTTACCTATCTTTCCTTGAATTGTAACCATTTTTTTCAAAAAACTTCCTGTATCCTTTAAAACTATTCTTTTTAAAAAATAAAAAAATTTCGCAGAAAATATAAAATCGATACTTTTTGAAAAAATCAAAAAATCGATTAAGGGGGGATGTGGCCGTGCGGTGGCGCAGAGGAGTCGGTCGGTCGTGTCGGGCGATGGCGGAGGGTCGTACCGGATAGGGGCATCCAAGGCCAGCAACAGGGTCGAAGGTTCCTAAAGGAGTCGCACGATGATGTCGCGTCGGACGACGGCAGTCGGGTCGCACCGGAAGGCGACGACCTGTGGTGATCGAGGGCCGAGTGGTGGGTGTTGAGTTGGGCAGTGGTGTCCTCCGCAATGCAGCAGCGGCGGGTGGGTCACGCAGTGGCGACGGTCGACGATTTTCGATTGCGACGATTTTGGGTGGTTCTAGCGTTTTTTGAGTCCAGGCGTTTTTCAACAGTTTTCGAGTTTATGAGTCTTTCATTGATTTTTGGAGCAAATTTTGATGTTGGAACCCTTTTGGTAACCTTATGGTCAATTTTGAGCAATTTGAGTCAAACAACCCCCACCCTTATGCTTAGTAGAGTATCACTTGTGAAACTTTTACCTTTAGAGCACTTTGGATACTTTAGAGTACTTTTGGGGTACTCTAGAGTCATTTTTTAAAATTGAGAGGTATTGAGATATTTTAAGTTTCACTGAAAATTTTTTATGAGTTAGATGTTTGAGTATTAAAACAACTTTACTCTTTTTGAAGAAAAAAAATATAACCACTTTATAACACCCCAAACACCGACTCTTAATATAAAAGGGAATTTTCACAACTTAAGATGATACTCAATGCAAAACTTGCAACTTCAAGGATATTTTTCAAAAACTTCCTAGCGGAAATCAAAATATCTCAAAACATAAAATAATTATGTAAAGTAAATACTCAACGAAAGTAACTCCAAACAACAACTCCAAAACAAATATTACGCCTCATTCGTGATGTTACAACAAGAGCATATCGACCAACTAAATAGCGATAAATAAAATGAATGAAGAAAGCTCCAAGGCCATCTTCTAACTCACAAGCAAGTACTCCTACATAGTACTTTGTTGTCTGTACTCCAGAGGAGCATAAACGTTACAACAACAAAAAAGGGCGATAATACATCTTACAAATGATAACGGTGAGAAATAGCAACATGATGGTGATTAACAAATTCATAAGTACATCATTCACATAAAAACACAATCAAAGTCAAATAATGATGTAAATGCTAATGCCACCAACTCCTCATAAAAAATGCACGTGGTACTGGGTTTTAGGGATCAGAGGTATGTTATTGATTGCCCATGTCTCCGATTCTTCTTAAACAGTGTCCCTTTTTGGACGTGAGACTGCCATAGTCCTTCTATGAACCAGGTCATCACATGACCGAAGGCCTACCTAACTCCGAAATAAATGCATGCATGTTCATGTACATTGTAAACATGCAACATCATCAACATCATCAACATCATAGACATCATAAACATCATAAACATCATAAACATCATAAACGTCATTAACATCATCAGAAGGTTCCACTCCTGAACCAATATTTTGACAATCACATGCCATCATTGTTATCCTTTCGGAAAACTAATCATCAAAAATCACAAAATTAAGGACGTCAGTGTAATCCTTTCAGATTACTAAACTAAAAAAAAATATGATTTAAAATATGTTTATTTTTCATCAAAAAGAGTAAATTTGTTTTATTACTCAAACCTCCAACTCATAAAAAATTCTCAGGAAAACTCAATACCTCTCAGTTCTCAAAAATGATTCTAGAGTACCCCAAAAGTACTCTTAACTATCCAAAATGCTCTAAAGATAAATGTTTCATAGGTGATAACTCTACTATGCATAAGGGCGGGTTGTTAGACTTAAATTGCTCAAAAGTGATCCTAATGTTACCAAAAGGGTTTCGACATCAAAAGTTGCTCCAAAAATCACAGAAATACTCTGAACTCAAAAACATCCGAAAAACGCCCGAACTTGAAAAATGCCCAAACCACCCGAAACTGTCGCCGCCGAAAAATTGCTGATAGCCACGGTGCCACGGCCGCGCAACCCACTCACAATCACAGCCCCAGGACCTGGCACGACACCACCGACCTCCGCCAGATATAACAACTGTATGATGACCTGGTACCCTCCATTATTGATTTTAGTTGTTTGGTAGTGACAATGAATTCAGAACTGTTAAAATTTACACACTGCTCTTTATCACATAACTGGTTGATGCTTATTAGATTTTCAGTAAGACATTCAATAAGAAAAACAACATCTATACTAAGAAAGCCTAGATAATTCAGTTTTTCTTTTCCTATAATTTTTCCTTTGGCACCATCACTAAAGGTATCATATATATTTGAGATAAGTTTTACCTCTTTCAATTAGTTCTTTTCTCCAGTCATGTGTATGGAGTATCCACTGCCAAAATGCCAATCTTCATGGGAGGATACCATTAAAGAAGTGTGAGAAATAAGACTTGTAGTTTCGTCTTTGACTTTTCATACTTGTTGAAGATTCATTCTTTAAAGTGTTCCTGATATGATGTTTCATATAATGGTAGTAGGGTCTTCCATACAATTTGTATTAAAAACCTCTTATATGAACTTATAGAATACAATGGAGATATACCCATTAAGCTATGTTGTAAATGTTTTTGTACTGGTAATCATGTTGAACAAGATGTCAAGACATATAGTTTGACATAAGGAACTCATTCTTTTTTACTAGAGGAATAAACTTAGGGTTTTCATTCGTGGAGTTATAGTCGAACCCAACTCCTTTTATATCTCTAGCATTCTTTCCAACCCCTAGGATTTCATCAAGAGTTTTAAAGCTAGAATTTTGCACAGAAACTAATTCGACCATACTTTAAAGCTTAGAGTTTAGGTGGTCAACTTCCTCTTTTAGTTATGTGATGGTTCCAATAAGATTTTTCTTGTCTTGAAGGAGAACACTGATTTTTCCCTTTGTTTCTCACCAGACATGCATTCCTCTATTCACTTAAGATAGAACAATTTGTAGGTTTCAACAACATCTTTATCTGAGAGGTCATCATCACTAGACTCACCATCATCATGAACAATTTGCTTGGGTCTTATATGGGCTATGAAGGCAAGCATGTTATTTTCCTTTTCTCCTTCACTATCATCTTCTAATTCCTTGTCTGACAATGTGGTAGCGTGTCTGTAGCGAGTGATTTTTGGATGTGGTTGCGAAGCACAATCACTCTGGTACTACAGCTCGATTCATTTTTTATCCTATTAAAGCCGATTAAGGAAGGGAAATAGATGTCTCCAACTAACCCTGCTTGCATACTGAGTTTGAACAGCGGCCTGTTAGGTTACAGATGCTAGAAAGATTCGGGGGTTTCTCTTAGGTTATTTCTCCTGATTGACACATGATGTTAGGACTAATGCTTTATGAAGTGATGGGATTTTGGGTTTTTGTTTAGTCTGCTCGCTAAGATTTTTCTTTCAATCTTATGCCTACGTATTCTCGTTTACCGAAACAGGGAAATCATAGCGATCGTAGTTCCTCCTATTCTATGGGAGGAAAAAGATGTTTAGGCATCTTGTTCAAAGCCCAAGATATGAAGCTAAAGGTGATTTGTATCTTGTTCAAAGCCCAAGATATGAAGCTAAAGGTGATTTGTATCTTGTTCAAAGCCCAAGATATGAAGCTGAAGGGTTTATTTGTATCTTGCTCAAAGCCCAAGATATGAAGCTGAAGGGTTTATTTGTATCTTGTTCAAAGCCCAAGATATGAAGCTGAAAGGGTGTTTGTGGGAATTGATTGAAAAGAGTGAAGAGATTAAAGATTGAGATATAAATATCCGGGAAAAAACATCGGATGAAAATAAAAAGGAATATCCGGAAAAGCGTCGGATGTAAAGAAAAAGGAATATCCGGAAAAGCATCGGATGAAAAGAAAAGGAATATCCGGAAAAGCATCGGATGTTAAAATTTAAGGAATATCCGGGAAAGCGTCGGATGTAAAGAAAAGGAATATCTGGGAAAGCGTCGGATGAAAATTGAAGGAATATCTGGGAAAGCGTCGGATGTAAAAAAAAAGAATATCCGGGAAAACGTCGGATGAAAATTGAAGGAATATCCGGGAAAACGTCGGATGTAAAAAAAAGGAATATCCGGAAAAGCATCGGATGTTAAAAAAGAGGAAAGGGTTTTTCTTTTGTTTAGAAGGAACTTGAGAATGTCTTTGAGACTCAAGAGGGGATATAGACTGTCCAAGTCTAGAGTTTCATCTTTTGTACTATGTTTTGAGAAACAGTAGTAGACTCTATGAAAGGACTGTTCTATGAAGATGATTAAGTTTTGTTCCTATACCTCTAGGAGGTCGTCGGGACAATTTGTACGAAGCCCAAGAGGAGGCTAGAAGCTTTTAAGAAGCCGACGGGTCCTTGTACTAAGCCCAAGAGGAGGCTATCATTCCCGGAGGAAGAGATCATTATACGAAGCCTAAGAGGAGGCTGTGAATACTTCTAAGAAGCCGTAAGGTCCTTGTACTAAGCCCAAGAGGAGGCGGGGTTGCTTTTAGGAAGCCTGTGGGTCCTTGTACTAAGCCCAAGAGGAGGCGGATGCTTTTAAGAAGCCCGTGGGTCGCCAAATCCCGAGACATTCAAGGCAAGCTATTCACAAGGAATAGATCAAGTCAGGAAAGTTCGAGAATTTGGAAGAAACTCAAAGATGCCATTCTCGGAGAATACATTCATCTCTGGGAGTAGAGTTTCTTGACAATTCCTAATGAGGACAGCCGAAGAGAAGACTGTATCTGGTGCTCCTATTGGGGATCTAGCTGTCTATTTCTACGAATAAATGAAACGGATTTACCTAGTGCTAGACGTAGTTGCCGGGGAAACTCGAAATATCTATACTATTATTACACAATAGATATGAGTTTATGAAAGGAGACTTACAGTGAGCAGCCCCACAATACAGTTATATATATATATATATATATATATGAAAGCAGTAAATGAAAGCGATAACCACTTACTCGGTTGTAGAGCTTCCATGCTGTTGGGTTAGTTGTTCAACAAAGAAAGATTGAAAACAACAGTATATTCAAAATCAAAGGAGAAAGTATTTTGAAAAGAGGTTGGGGCTTACAGCTCAAGGAGAGGCCCATGTTTTTATCAGTGATTGTACTGTGGTTTTGAGTTTGTACAGGGACTTATACAAGTGACTGAGGCCCAAAAGGTTTTCTGTACAAAGGGATGGGTCTTACACTCTCTCAAGAGGCCCAAAAAGTTTAAAGAAAAAGAGTGGGACTTATAACACGAGGGTAGGCCCAGATGATTTTTCGTTTAAAAATGGCGATCGCGCCGAGGTTTTCTTTTAACGCAGAGGGACTTATACAATAAGTGAGACCCAAAATGTTTTGGTTAAAAGGGGGTTGGGTCTTACACTCTATTAGAGGCCCAAAAAGTCAGAGTTAATTATACATGGAAGAACGTCTTGTGAAATAAAACATACACGGAAGAACATCGTGTTTGATAAATAACAGATATACGTGGAAAAAACATCACGTAATAAATAAACAGAGAGACAGACATTCACGGCAGAGCATCGCGGTACATAACAGATATAATATACACGGAAAAACATCCGGAGATTAAAAGCATATACACGGCAAAACATCGTGTGTGAAACTGAATACATGGAAAAAACATCATGTGATAAAATATACACGGCAAAACATCGTGGCAGAATAAAAGCATATACACGGCAAAACATCGTGTAGCAGATTAAACAGACAAAAAGTTATGGAATACACATGGAAAAACATCATGGTAATCAGACAATAAAAATCAACTGAAATACACGGAACAACATCAAGTAATTAGCGGGCAAAGATACGCGGCAAAGCATCGCGAGATAAATAAAAGATATACGTGGCAAAACATCACAGTGAAAATAAATAGAAAACACACGGCAAAACATCGTGACAGATAAAAATATGCACGGCAAAACATCGTGGATAAAATAACAGATATTCACGGCAAAGCATCGTGAAAAGATATAAACATTTACGGAAAAAACATTGTGATATCATGGCAATTGAAAACATACACGGAAAATCATCGTGTAAAATAAACAGACATTCACGGAAAAACCTCGTGACAGATCAAATATACGTTCACGGAAAAAAAACACCGTGAGAATAAAAGCAAGCACGGCAAAACATCGTGTCAGAGTTTTGAAAACTGTACAGAGGGACTTATACAATAAGTGAGGCCCATAAATTGTTTTGAAAGAAAAATTGGAAAGGTTATGTTGAATTCCGAAGTTTGCGAGTTTGTTAATTGTCTCTCAGTGTCGGCGACGCGTCGGCGTCGTCAAGTTGCTTGCTGTATGAGTTGTAACAGGTCTAGTGAATTTGCTGAAGTTGCAGTAATGTAAATTGTGTTGAAAAATTCTGCAGGCTGTCATTGAATTTTGGTCAGACATGAAAGAAAAAGAAATTAGTACAGCATTTGCAATTTAAAATAAACAAAGAATTCATGAAATTGATTTCATTAATTGGAAATGTGTTATATTGTTCTGCACATTTTGTTGAATTGTTGCTGATATGGAGTTCTTATTCCGTCGTTGATTCGCTGTTTGCAGGTCTGAATTTTGTCGTGTCGGCTTTGCGGTAATGGTTGCAACTATGGGTGTTCTTCTTCAATTTGAGTCTTGGTTGTTGAACCAAATTATTGTTTGCTGCAGAATTTTATGTAAAAGATAGTATAATGTATGTGTAGTAAGTGAAAAAATTGCAGAGAAAAAAAATGTAAAAGTGATGAGGGAAGTGTTGCTTCCTTATGTATATGTATGTGAATTTCCAGAAAAGAATTGAAATGGGAGAAAGGGCGCTGCACCCCTCTCCTTGATATATGTTAACAAAATTTTACCTTTTCCTTTCAAGAATGTGAAAAAACGTGAGTTAGAGAAGAAAGAAACAAGTATAAAAACTTGTTTGGTGTGATTTAAAAATGAAATTTGAAATGTCTATTTATAGACAATTGAAACTTGGAGGTGAAGATACAAAAGGATTAAACTATGACATTCAAAGTTTTGATTCAAAGCTCAAAACTTGGCCTCCAAGATTCAAATGGAATGATGAGTCTTGGATCAAAATTTCAAAGTTTGTTACAATTTAATGTATGTAAAACAAATCATGAAAAACAAAAGTTAGTAAAAACAAAACTTATTAGAAACAAAAATCATTAGAAACAAAAATCATAAAAAACAAAAATCAAATATATGGAATTATATTTTTATTTCTAAAAAAACAAAAATTTGAATACATATAAATATATATATAAAGGGGCGCACAAAACAAATATATATACATAATTTTTTTATTATTTTTTCTTTCATGGATAAAATAAAACAAACTATATTTATTTATTCATTTTTTTTAAAACTAAAATAAAATACAATATATGCATATGCATAAATGAGATATTGGATATATTGTGAGAAAATTGAGAACAGATGATATGATATGCAGATGACACGAAGTGAAAACACAATCGGGTTTTGACAATCGGGTGGTCAAAATTTGGGGTATGACAGATGCCCCTATTTAATCTTCTTAGACCTGAAGGTATGAATAGCAAAGAGTCTTAGACCTTCGAGGTATAAGAGGATTAAATATCAGAGTACCCAGAATTTTGACCATGAATACAGATGAAATGATATGTGATGAATGGAAGACTCTTGAACACTGTGGGGAATGATGCCACAGGAGACAGACCAACATAATTTTCTTGGGATATAAGATATTGTGGAAATTTGCCGATGCGACAAAGGTATCCAGCAATATTTAGAAAGAGATGGATAAACCCTGGAACAAAGATACAGACATCCGGAAAAACATCAGATGCGAAAGAAGTGTCATACTCCGGAAAATATATCAGAAACATCTAGAAAAGCATTAGATGTGGAATGAGACCAAATCTGAGGATACGCCAGAAACTTCTGAGAAAGCGGTTTAATTTTATTGTGGGAACATCCAGAAAGCGAACGTAACTTTACTGGGGGAAAGGTTACAGTCATCAGAGGTTTTCAGACATGTATTAAAAAACCCTGGAAAAGAACATTAACAACCGTAAAAGAAATTCAAGAGAATGTTGAATGAAACTTTGGAACATAAGCAGACATGATTATCAGAGACATCCAGAAGAGCATTGAATGGAATCTGGAAAAAGAGCGAATATTTAGAGATATCAGGAAATCAATCAGAGACATTCAGGAGAGCATTTAATGAAGTATGAAAAATAAATCAGGCACATCCAGAAAAACATTGGATAAATGAGAAACAAACTCGAAGGCATCCAGAAAAGCATTGGACTGAGTTGTCAACCAAACTTGAAGATATGTTAATGACATCCAGAAAAGCGTTAAATGTGCATTGAAATAACTTTGAGTGTAAATTCGAAACATTTAGAAAAGCATTAAATGTACAGAGAAATTTTTTAGAAGACTGGCTGAACGATGAACATATCTGGAAAAACATCAAATAAGCACATCAGAACAAAATTTACATCTGGAAAAACATCAGATGAGAAAAAGTCATATCCGGGAGAGCATCAGATAGACATTAAAGGAGTTTCTGGAAGAGCATCAGAATAAAGGAGACATATCCGGAAGAACGTCGGATGAAGACAAAGAAAGTTTTGGAAAAACATCAGAACGGGTTTTGGAAAAACTTCAAAACCAAAAAATACATCCGGAAGAACATCGGGTAAACATAGAGAAATGTTCTGGAAAAGCATCAGAACAGATAGACATATCCGGAAAGACATCGGATAGACATAGAGAAAAATTTTGAAAAAGCATCAGAACAGACAGACATATCCGGAAGAGCATCGGAGAGATAAGCGTTATATTTGGGAGAACATCAGATAGGCAAAAGTTATGTCTGGGAGAACATCAGATAGACAAAGAGAGTTCTGGAAAAACATCATAACGGGTTTTGGAAAAAACTTCAAAACCAAAAGATACATCCGGAAGAACATCGGGTAGACACAGAGAAACGTTCTGGAAAAGCGTCAGAACAGATAGACATATCCGGAAGGACATCAGATAGAAACAAAATTATATCTGGAAGAACATCAGATAAGACATAAAAGTATAGGTGCCAGATGAGTTGGACTTTGTAGAAAGGTAAGATGTTGATAATAACGTGACAACTGATGAATGCAACTGAGGATTAAAATACTCTTGAATGCATAGTATATGAAAAAGTTATGATGTATGATTAAATGTATGTGATGCAAATGAAAATGCTGACAACAAGTTTAGACTCTTTGAGGGAATGGAAATCAACAAGTTTATACTCTTTTGGGGAGTGAAAATCAACAAGTTTATACTCTTTTGGGGAGTGGAAATCAACAAGTTTATACTCTTTTGGGGAGTGATAGACAAGACTGATTCCTCAACACAGAGATCACGACCATCGCTTAGGGACTGAAAATGTTGTATACTGGAAAGGCTTGCCCCAGTAATGAATCTTGAAAGTTTTTCTGAATAAACCAATTCTGAGAAGGACTTGCACTGAACAAACCTTGAACTGATTCTTAACAGGCACTGGAAAGAACTTGCCCCTGATAGGATCACTGACCAAGTTTCTAAACTGTTTTGAAAATTCCTTGAGAGGAAAGCTAGTTTGCAATAAAAAATGTTTATTTAAACATGACAAATTTAATGCAAAGCTCATGTAAAAATTTTGAAAACAGAATCATTGTTTTTAGAAAAAGCACAGTAATATGGATTACTGGTTAAAAAACACGGTGGTTTAAAACATTTTAAATGAAAAGTAAAACAGAGGTATGATACTAAAACAAATGATTTGCAAAAAATGATTTTGGAGTCAATTTACGCAACCTTGCTGTAGTATGCTTTCAAAATAACCTTGCTTCAATTAGGTCTTTTGAGGGTTATAACGTGGTCTGGTTCACGGTTTATGAAAGAAAGATAAAGGCTCAAAGTTTATTTGGTGCCCACCCCCTTCGTGATGTTCTCCAGTCCTATGCTCAGTTAAACTTAAATTGTGTATTCAGGTTCCAAAAGGTTTTGGAATTGTACTGATGATAGTGATGACGATGGTCCAGAAGTCTTGAGACGACAGCTACTGCTTCTTTACAACACTTAGTTGTTTTTCGTCTTTGTGGATTTTTGAAGATCGAGGATTTAAGGACCTCTTTTCTGTATTATCCCTAACTTTTGCCTGAACTATTTCTTTTAAAATTTATAGTCAGCGGGATGCCCTAGTTTTTGCCTAAGTCTATTTTTTTTTTTTTTGACTTAGCGGGCTTTTTCTTTTTTATTTCTTCTTAGAAAGAAAGTGTCTGCAAGATTTGATGGTTACGACGGACCATCACTGGATTTTGATTTGAAAGACGTTTTCAGCATCTATTTGTTGTATGTAAACCTTCTGAACTCGAACACACAATCCAAATTAAATTGAGAACTACCCTGCCCCGGGTTAAAATTGCGGTTTTTTTATAAAGAAAGAAACTCCTACTTCAAGGCTCAAAGGGGTTAACGAGGGATTATCTTCCTTATATCTCCAGTGTTTGGGAATTAAAAAAAATGCCTTACATCGTCAGCAAAGTTTTTTATTCGAAAGCATACCGACAGCAATTATGGGTATCATGTTTTTATCATCCTCCCACAAATATTTGCATAGTCAAAAATTTGAAAAAGAGGTGTATTTTTTTGAAAGTTTTTGTTTTTTGAAAGAGAAAGCATAAAGATGTAAATGAACAAATGATTTGAATCAAAATACTGTACATGTTTATTTCATTAAAACTGTCATTTAAAGATAAACAAGTTTGAAAGCAAATATGATACAAACAAGGAAAATTCAAAATAGACAGAAACAAGGTCAGTGACTAATCAAACACAAGGATGAGATGTCCCGTCTTTGGGAAGTAACTGAGGTAAAGTTGATTGAAGTTTCAGTTCTGTATCGGTGATGAGGAATCAGTTTGACGACTTACAGATGACTGAAAGATAGAAGGTTGGAATGAATTGACGATGAACCAGATGTATGCATGACTTATGCAAATGATATACAATCATTGAAAGACAGATAGAAAATGCTAAACAACCTAGACCTCTTAGGAATTCTAATCCTAGTAAATGTCCCCAGCAGAGTCGCCATTTTTCTGTAGCGAGTGATTTTTGGATGTGGTTGCGAAGCACAATCGCTCTGGTACTACAGCTCGATTCATTTTTTATCCTATTAAAGCTGATTAAGGAAGGGAAATAGATGACTCCAACTAACCCTGCTTGCATACTGAGTTTGAACAGCGGCCTGTTAGGTTACAGATGCTACAAAGATTCGGGGGTTTCTCTTAGGTTATTTCTCCTGATTGACACATGATGTTAGGACTAATGCTTTATGAAGTGATGGGATTTTGGGTTTTTTTTTAGTGTGCTAGCTAAGATTTTTCTTTCAATCTTATGCCTACGTATTCCCGTTTACCGAAACAGGGAAATCAGAGCGATCGTAGTTCCTCCTATTCTATGGGAGGAAAAAGATGTTTGGGTATCTTGTTCAAAGCCCAAGATATGAAGCTAAAGGTGATTTGTATCTTGTTCAAAGCCCAAGATATGAAGCTAAAGGTGATTTGTATCTTGTTCAAAGCCCAAGATATGAAGCTGAAGGGTTTATTTGTATCTTGTTCAAAGCCCAAGATATGAAGCTGAAGGGTTTATTTGTATCTTGTTCAAAGCCCAAGATATGAAGCTGAAAGGGTGTTTGTGGGAATTGATTGAAAAGAGTGAAGAGATTAAAGATTGAGATATAAATATCCGGGAAAAAACATCGGATGAAAATAAAAAGGAATATCCGGGAAAGCGTCGGATGTAAAGAAAAAGGAATATCCGGAAAAGCATCGGATGTTAAAATAAAAGGAATATCCGGGAAAGCATCGGATGAAAAGAAAAGGAATATCCGGAAAAGCATCGGATGTTAAAATTTAAGGAATATCCGGGAAAGCGTCGGATGTAAAGAAAAGGAATATCCGGGAAAGCGTCGGATGAAAATTGAAGGAATGTCCGGGAAAGCATCGGATGTAAAAAAAAAGAATATCCGGGAAAACGTCGGATGAAAATTGAAGGAATATCCGGGAAAACGTCGGATGTAAAAAAAAGGAATATCCGGAAAAGCATCGGATGTTAAAAAAGAGGAAAGGGTTTTTCTTGTGTTTAGAAGGAACTTGAGAATGTCTTTGAGACTCAAGAGGGGATATAGACTGTCCAAGTCTAGAGTTTCATCTTTTGTACTATGTTTTGAGAAACAGTAGTAGACTCTATGAAAGGACTGTTCTATGAAGATGATTAAGTTCTGTTCCTATACCTCTAGGAGGTCGTCGGGACAATTTGTACGAAGCCCAAGAGGAGGCTAGAAGCTTTTAAGAAGCCGACGGGTCCTTGTACTAAGCCCAAGAGGAGGCTATCATTCCCGGAGGAAGAGATCATTATACGAAGCCTAAGAGGAGGCTGTGAATACTTCTAAGAAGCCGTAAGGTCCTTGTACTAAGCCCAAGAGGAGACGGGGTTGCTTTTAGGAAGCCTGTGGGTCCTTGTACTAAGCCCAAGAGGAGGCGGATGCTTTTAAGAAGCCCGTGGGTCCCCAAATCCCGAGACATTCAAGGCAAGCTATTCACAAGGAATAGATCAAGTCAGGAAAGTTCGAGAATTTGGAAGAAACTCAAAGATTCCATTCACGGAGAATACATTCATCTCTGGGAGTAGAGTTTCTTGACAATTACTAATGAGGACAACCGAAGAGAAGACTGTATCTGGTGCTCCTATTGGGGATCTAGCTGTCTATTTCTACGAATAAACGAAACGGTTTTACCTAGTGCTAGACGTAGTTGCTGGGGAAACTCGAAATATCTATACTATTATTACACAGTAGATATGAGTTTATGAAAGGAGACTTACAGTGAGCAGCCCCACAATACAGTTATATATATATGAAAGCAGTAAATGAAAGCGATAACCACTTACTCGGTTGTAGAGCTTCCATGCTGTTGGGTTAGTTGTTCAACAAAGAAAGATTGAAAACAACAGTATATTCAAAATCAAAGGAGAAAGTATTTTGAAAAGAGGTTGGGGCTTACAGCTCAAGGAGAGGCCCATGTTTTTATCAGTGATTGCACTGTGGTTTTGAGTTTGTACAGGGACTTATACAAGTGACCGAGGCCCAAAAGGTTTTCTGTACAAAGGGATGGGTCTTACACTCTCTCAAGAGGCCCAAAAAGTTTAAAGAAAAAGAGTGGGACTTATAACACGAGGGTAGGCCCAGATGACTTTTCGTTTAAAAATGGTGATCGCGCCGAGGTTTTCTTTTAACGCAGAGGGACTTATACAATAAGTGAGGTCCAAAATGTTTTGGTTAAAAGGGGGTTGGGTCTTACACTCTATTAGAGGCCCAAAAAGTCAGAGTTAATTATACATGGAAGAACGTCATATGAAATAAAACATACACGGAAGAACATCGTGTTTGATAAATAACAGATATACGTGGCAAAACATCACGTAATAAATAAACAGAGATACAGACATTCACGGCAGAGCATCGTGGTACCTAACAGATATAATATACAAGGAAAAACATCCGGAGATTAAAAGCATATACACGGAAAAACATCGTGTGTGAAACTGAATACATGGAAAAAACATCATGTGATAAAATATACACGGCAAAACATCGTGGCAGAATAAAAGCATATACACGGCAAAACATCGTGTAGCAGATTAAATAGACAAAAAGTTACGGAATACACATGGAAAACATCATAGTAATCAGACAATAAAAATCAACTGAAATACACGGAACAACATCATGTAATTAGCGGGAAAAGATACGCGGCAAAGCATCGCGAGATAAATAAAAGATATACGTGGCAAAACATCACAGTGAAAATAAATAGAAAACACACGGCAAAACATCGTGACAGATAAAAATATACACGGCAAAACATCATGGATAAAATAACAGATATTCACGGCAAAGCATCGTGAAAATAGATAAACATTTACGGAAAAAACATTGTGATATCATGGCAATTGAAAACATACACGGAAAAGCATCGTGTAAAATAAACAGACATTCACGAAAAAACCTCGTGACAGATCAAATATATGTTCACGGAAAAAAAACACCGTGAGAATAAAAGCAAGCACGGCAAAACATCGTGTCAGAGTTTTGAAAACTGTACAGAGGGACTTATACAATAAGTGAGGCCCATAAATTGTTTTGAAAGAAAAATTGGAAAGGTTCTGTTGAATTCCGAAGTTTGCGAGTTTGTTAATTGTCTCTCAGTGTCGGCGACGCGTCGGCGTCGTCAAGTTGCTTGCTGTATGAGTTGTAACAGGTCTTGTGATTTTGTTGAAGTTGCGGTAATGTAAATTGTGTTGAAAAATTCTGCAGGCTGTCATTGAATTTTGGTCAGACATGAAAGAAAAAGAAATTAGTACAGCATTTGCAATTTAAAATAAACAAAGAATTCATGAAATTGATTTCATTAATTGGAAATGTGTTATATTGTTCTGCACATTTTGTTGAATTGTTGCTGATATGGAGTTCTTATTCCGTCGTTGATTCGTTGTTTGCAGGTCTGAATTTTGTCGTGTCGGCTTTGCGGTAATGGTTGCAACTATGGGTGTTCTTCTTCAATTTGAGTCTTGGTTGTTGAACCAAATTATTGTTTGCTGCAGAATTTTATGTAAAAGATAGTATAATGTATGTGTAGTAAGTGAAAAAATTGCAGAGAAAAAAAATGTAAAAGTGATGAGGGAAGTGTTTCTTCCTTATGTATATGTATATGAATTTTCAGAAAAGAATTGAAATGGGAGAAAGGGCGTTGCACCCCTCTCTTTGATAGATGTTAACAAAATTTTACCTTTTCCTTTCAAGAATGTGAAAAAACGTGAGTTAGAGAAGAAAGAAACAAGTATAAAAACTTGTTTGGTGTGATTTAAAAATGAAATTTGAAATGTCTATTTATAGACAATTGAAACTTGGAGGTGAAGATACAAAAGGATTAAACTATGACATTCAAAGTTTTGATTCAAAGTTCAAAAATTGGCCTCCAAGATTCAAATGGAATGATGAGTCTTGGATCAAAATTTCAAAGTTTGTTACAATTTAATGTATGTAAAACAAATCATGAAAAACAAAAGTTAGTAAAAACAAAACTTATTAGAAACAAAAATCATTAGAAACAAAAATCATAAAAGACAAAAATCAAATATATGGAATTATATTTTTATTTCTAAAAAAACTAAAATTTGAATACATATAAATATATATATATATATAAAGGGGCGCACAAAACAAATATATATACATAATTTTTTTATTATTTTTTCTTTCATGGATAAAATAAAACAAACTATATTTATTTATTCATTTTTTTTAAAACTAAAATAAAATACAATATATGCATATGCATAAATGAGATATTGGATATATTGTGAGAAAATTGAGAACAGATGATATGATATGCAGATGACACGAAGTGAAAACACAATCGGGTTTTGACAATCGGGTGGTCAAAATTTGGGGTATGACAGTGTCTCTTCTTTTGTTTTCTAAGGAAATTGGTACATTCCGCCTGAATGTGTCCAAATCCTTCATAATCATAGCACTAGACTCCTCTGAATTTGTTTGGATTGTCTTATTATCTACCTCTGTGCTGAAATTCGAATCCTTTGGAGTTGGGCGGTAGATTGTTTTTCACATCTGTTGTAACATTATATCTTGAAATTCTATCAAGTCTTCTCATAGCCTTTCCAAATATTTTTTCTAGTAGTTCAATAGATTCAGATAGGTTATCATAAATATATTCATCTACTTGTTCATCATCATTTTCAATGTCAACTTTGAGAGAAACACCTTTGTTTCATTTCTCTGATTTATCGTTGATGGCGATTTAAAAGGTGAGTAGCGAGCCTATGAGTTCATTCACTTTCAGAGTGTTAGTGTCCTAAGATTCTTCAATTACAGTGACCTTTATATCAAACATATTTAGAACAAATACGAGAATTTTCTTGCTAGCTTCTCTTAAGATATTTTTCACCAAGAGAAAATGAGCTATTGGCTATATCACAGAGATGACATTAAAATCAGTAATAGTTTTGACTTCTTTCATCATCGCATTTTCAAATTTATGGTGAGGAGCTGAATTCTCGACATGGGTACTTTTGAGGCACCTTCATGTGTAGTCTTGAGTGCCTTCCGAGCTTCTTTAGCACCAAAACAAATATTAATGATGTAAAAGATGTTTTTGTCAACTTTGTTGTAAATGTCATAGAGAGCACGAGAGTCTTGAGTTTCTTCATCTTCCTCTTTTGACCAATCTTATTTTGGCTTTAGGAATTGTGCGACATCTTCAATAGTAACTTTTAAGGGTGTCTATCCTTTTATGACTACTTTTTAGATTTTTCTCTAGGTTGACTTGAGGAAAGCAACCATGCACGCTTTTCAATAATCATAGTTTGTGTCGTCTAGAATAGGTGGCCGATTTACAGATCATGCTTCTTTATCGTTTTCCATTTTGAAAAGAATGTATAGATCCCCTGAAGCTCGCCCAACTAGAACAGGGTGTCTGCTCTGATGCCAATTGAAAATCTATTTGTAGAATGCCAATATGTCAGACTCAAATGCAATAACAATGTGTATGACAAGAGTAGTACGTAAGAAGTAAAATTATAACAAAAAGTAAAATAACATAGGAATTGGTAACCCAGTTTGGTGCAAAGCCACCTACGTCTGGAGTGCATTAACCCAAGAAAGGAAATTCACTCTTAATAGTAAAAATTAAAAATTTGTATAATTTGAACTCTCATAGTTCAATGTAACTTTTCCTAATAATACCTGTGAACCTCTATTCAAGACTCCCCTTGAATATGAGACCCCTCTCACTTTTAATCAAACACTCTCCCAAGTGTTTGGACAATTACAATAGTTTCATAATGATGGAACAAAAGTACAACTCAAAATACTTTATTCCTTAATATATGATTAAGACTCATGAATTGAGTATTACAAATCAAAACAATTAGACTAAACAAAATAAACACCCTTAACTTGATTGTGCGAGGTTTGAATCTTTACAATGGAGAACCCTTCTTTAAATAACAATAAGGTCCAACTTCAAAGCCCATTAGGGTTTCTTTCTTTGAATGCGGCTGAACGAACCACAAGTTTAAGTAACCATTTCTTCATTATGTTTATTGTCATTAATTAATTTTGTTAAATCTTGATCATATCAGAATTAATTTGTTTTAATCTTGTTTGATGCTATTTTGGGAAAGCGTCCTTATTCTAAAAATTGCTTAAAAAATTAAACATGATTAGATAACTATAGAAACAAATCTCCAATCAGCGCAAGATTTACTAAGCGCACAACAGCTTCCGGGCAAGACAAAATGTCACACAGTCTAAGGAACATTATGCTCTACATGTTGCTTCATTGTTTGAGCACATAGAGACAAATGTCTTACACAATGTCATGACATATTGCTACATATGTTGCATATAAAATGACTTCAATCAGATGTAACAACGGGTGGAAATAAACTAGGGTCAAGTTATGCTTTATAGTGCTTAACCATGTTTTGCTAAAAAAAAATTCAAAGCCTAAGTTTGGCCTGTAACCTATCATAGACTTATTTTTAGGTCTGTGTCTGACCTTTTAAAAGTCTTGGTTAATGTATTAGCCTATTTAAAAGACTATTTCATTTAAACATATGTAAATAAGATATTTAACTAATGTTTAAATAAAAATCATATATTAAAAGAAGGGTGAAATATGTTTTTGGTCCCTATAAAATTACCAAATTTAGTTTTTGATCCCTATTAAAAAAATAGTGTGTTTTGGTCCCTACAAAATAATTATGCACGTAGTTTTAGTCCGTACTGTTAAACCAATGTGTATTTTTGAATGGTTATTGATAAGGGGTATTCGATCAGGTCCACGTATGCTGGTCGTCAGACGGGCAAGGTGCTCGGAATGTTGATGAGGAGAGGAGGGTGTGTACCTGCAAGGCACTCCGACACTCAAGTAAGAAAGGGTCAGAGAAAAGGAGCAAGTGCAAAAATGAATTCTTAGGGTGAATATTCGATACCTGACCCTCTCAAGCGAGAGGGTTTATATAGAGCCCCCAGCGCATGGCCAACGGTCCTATTTTCGGGACGAAATAGTCGTTTTCCCGAAGAATAGGTAACTACCCAAAACCAGCTGTTATGTCGGGCAGGGTGTCCGCAACTAGCCGTTATGTCGGGCATAAGCGTAGTTTCGGGCACATGCCCTTAGCTGTTCGGAGAGCACTGAAGCCGTGCGTAACGGACAGCTATTCCGGGGAGGAAAGTTATGTTCCTTGCCCGGTAGGAGGGCAGAAAGGTAACTTTTGCCCCTCTGTGGATTGGACTTAGGCAATTTGGGCCGCTATGGGGCAGAGGCGGATTGGGCCAGTTCTAGCCATTGGTCCAGTCCAGAACAGGAGCCCCCCAAGTCGTTGCTCCCGAGCATGGGAGTGATGACTTAAGGACTGCTCGCTGCTCCAGGGAGCTAGCATAAGGTCGTCGTTTGAGGATGAAGAAGGGAAGTCTCAGAGTGTTCGCGAGATTCTTGGTCGTGGCCTTGTTGCCCGTTATACGGGGAGACCAACGGTTAGACAGAATTGGAAACGTTGGGACGCCACGTGTGCCTAGAGCGCCATGTGGCAGTTAATAGGCAATGATGGCTAGTGGGTAGTCATGATGGCCTACGGGCGCGTGTCTGTACGCGCCCCTCTGTATAAAAGGGGGAAGACTATCCCATTTTTCACTTTTTTCCTTATGATTTCTCCTCGTCTCCTCTATACTCTCGCCCGTCACCGTCTTCAGTGCTTCCGGCCACCGTGTCAAGCTTCGAGCAACCTTTTTCTTCCACTCAACATCAAGTAAGTTTTCTGATTTAAGCTTTGTTTTACTCCTTTTCATTGTTGCTGGTAGATTTGCATGCGGTTAGGGCTAGTTTAGAGGATGAACGAGTGATTTTTCGGCGATTGTTGGTGGTGCACGGTGGTTGTGCCATTTTTGAGCCCCCACCATGTTGCCGGACCGGTTAGTGCGTTTGGTGAGGAGGGTGGTTCACGGCGAGATTGCATGTGTAACCACCTTGTTCGTTCGTCTTCTGGTGGAGCGATGAGTTTTCCGGTAGAACGTTCCCAGATTCTGGTGAAGCTTTGCGATTTCCGGTAAGGCTTCAATCGGAAACTGGGTGTGAGCGCGGGAAAGCTCCTCGTTTTGGGAAGATGGTTTCGAGCATCTCCTCGCGGGGATGTTTTAGTTTTTCCTCTGATGTTAGGGCTTAGGCCGGGGACTTTGTCCTTAGCCCTTGCGCGCCCTTTCACTTGACTTAGCAGTGGAAGGGTGGATTTGATTTGCTGTCGAATTCACTGTCTTCTCTGCTTTTTCAGGTGATCGTAATGGCGACGGGGCCAGACGGAGAAGTTATTCTGGATCTGTCCGAGGAGGAAAGTGGCTCTGAGGAAAGTAGCAGCTCGACGGCTTCGAGCTCGGCAACATCGAGTTCTTCGAGCAACGTCGGGGAGGAGGAAGAACAAGATGTCATGGAGGAAGAACTGGAAGCCATGGAGGAAGATGTTGAGGGGTTCTGCGCGGAAGAGTGAGAGGTGGCCGAGCATTCCGAACATGTGTCGACGTTCGCAACATCCGTGGTGGACGTTTTTACGAAGGTAGGATCGGAAGGGGAGTGGAAGGTGCACTTCCCTTCTGTGAATGATCACGTCTGCACACGCTTCGAGGATCATTTCACCATGTACAAATACGCCATCAAAGAGCTGGGATTGAGGCTTCCCTTTACCGACTTCCAGCGGTCGGTGTTCGAGCATCTGAAGTTGGCCCCTACGCAGCTGCATCCCAATTTGTTGGCCTTCTTCCGGGCCTTTGAGTTGGTGTGCGAGCATCTCTCCTTGGGGGCCACTCTCCCTCTATTCTTCACCTTTTTTCATCTTCAAAGGCAGCTGACGAGGAAGAAGTACGACTGGGTTTCTCTGAAGCAGCCTCGCAAGCTGTTCAAGCCATTTTTGGAGTCTATCCGACACTTCAAGGAGCGGTACTACGTTGTTGAGCCCGTGTCCGAGGTAGCCCAGGACAGTACGTATGTCTGGGAGATAGAGGTTGACGAGGATGGGAATGAGCTGCATAACGAGGAGGGGAAGTACATTGGGCAGAGAATCTATAAGTTCCCCATCTATTAGGCGCCCGATCATTTTGCTAAGAAACCCGGTGACTACGTCTTTCAGCCGAGCGATCTGCGCGGGCAAGACGTCGTGGCTTACGATGAGCTGTTGAAGTGGGTTAACTCCTTCAGCCTTACTGCGTGCTAGATGAGCAAGGGCAATCCCATCTTCGAGGAGGATGGGAGCCAGAGGGTCGAACGCCGATTCATCAATGTTAAGGCACTGCTGGAGTGCAAAACTCTTGTGGATGCCCAGAAAATGCTCGGTAGTCTTTAGTCGTTTAGACTTTGTTTGCGTTATTTTTCCTCCTCGTATCTAACACGTTCGTGTTTTATTTGTGCATGTGAGATGCCTCAGGCGCACGACAGGGTTGTCAGGAACGCTCTTGCGAGGAACAAAGTCGCGGCGACTTCTTCGAAGTCTCGGTTTGGTGGTGCTCGTGTTCCTCCGCCCGTCCAAGCTGCTGTGGGGATCTCTTCTCCCACTCCTGCCCCTCGGGGGTCTCCTTTGTCTCTGGCTGGGCGGGGTAAACGGGCGGGGACAGTTGATTCCGTGGATCTTACCTGGGTGCCTGAAAAGGGGAGGTTCGAGCTTCCTCCTTGCATCCACAAAAGGAGATTCTTCGAGGGGAACTCTTTAATCGTGCCACGGGTGGAGTCCCTTTGCTTGGAAAGCATGGATCGCCCAAGCAAGAGGTCGCTGGTGGACCAAGATGCTTCTGCCTTGGTCAGGATGTTGGAGATGGCGGTTGTCTATGCCGAAGGGGACTCCGCGACTGAATCCAAGCTTACTGTCGCCCGAGGTACTATTACGTCCCTTAAGGAGGACGTGAAGAATGCCAGCGATGCTCGGAAGAAGGCCGAGGAAAAGGCGGCCAAGCTGAAGGAGGAGAACTCTAAGCTGGCGGCGGAGAAGAAAGCTGCCGAGGAGCTGATCAGGGAGTTGAGGGCGGTCAATGCCCCTGGTGTCGATGAGCTGGACGACGTGAAGGAATTGAAGACTAGATCCGAGCTGGTTGCTCGCATCCTGCTAGCCGAGGATGATGGTATAGCCGTCGCGGCGGAGTCTTTTCAAAATGCCGTGGCGCAGCTGTGGGCGGTGAACCCTGAGCTTGAAATTTCTGACGAGGGTACTCATTATCTGGGCCATGTTGAGGATGGATGTATCGTCGTGCCCGACGGTCTCCTCGTCGAAACCCCCGAGGATCAGCCCGATGACCAACCCGCAGAGAACCAAGGACCAGAGTCTACCGAGCATGCCGACGAATGAGGATCTTGTTATTTTGATGTTGTTGTAATATGCCCGGCCTGCGTACCGTGGAGTTATTGTAATTTAATTTCTTTTGGGGGGCATGTCCCCCGTTTTATGTAACAACGTACAATCGTGGCCCTTGTGGCCACCCATTATGTTAACTTATTCTGTTTCTGGCTTTGTATGATTTTACTTGCGTTTATTTTGCTAAGTGTTGTATGCATGCTCGTTGTGAATGTATGTCTTCCCGTGATCGGGAGTATTTGACTTGTGCGAATATTTTAGGGGGATTGCTCGTAATAGATGTGTTCGACAGTGTGGGGAATTGGTCGAACGGCCGGGGAATGTCCTGGCTGGGGAGCGGAGCTCAGGTCGCGTTTGAGGCCTGAGTTCGGGCGTGAACGTCCCATCGCGAGCTGGGGTTCTGCCCTTCATGGTACTTTGAAGCGGCGATGCTCGATCGAGGACCACTGTCGAGCATATACCCGGCTCGTTCCTGAGCGAGGTTATGCCTTATTCGTATGCTACGCTTGTACCTAGACGCGCATAGTGGTCGGTAGCTAACGTTCGTCGTTGCGACGTGTCGAACTGATGATTTAGCTGTAGTATTGTTTTAGCTTTTCAGCGTTCCATGGTCGAGGGAATTCATCCCTGTTGAGGTTCTCGAGGAAGTAGGCACCATTTTCCGTTTTGGCACGGACTCTGTATGGCCCTTCCCAGTTGGCTGCTAGTTTGCCTTCGCGAGAATCCTTGTGGTTTCTTCGCAGGACAAGGCTGCCCACGTCGAATTCTCGTCGTAAGACTTTAGCATTGTGCCTGATTGCTATTTTTTGCTTAAGAGATGCTTCGCGGAGGGCTGCTCCTGTTCGGATTTCCTCAACAAGGTCGAGCTCCTCTCTTATTACTTTGTCATTCATTTCCTCGTCTAGAGGTGATTCGGTCCTTCTGGACGGTATGTGAATTTCAATGGGTATCACAGCCTCCGTGCCATATGCTAGGCGGAAAGGTGTTTCCCCGGTGGTAGACTGAGGAGTGGTGCGGTATGCCCACAGGACGCTGTGGAGCTCCTCGACCCAGGCTTTCTTTGTTTCATCTAGTTTTTGGTTGAGGCCACGAAGGATGACACGATTGGCCGCTTCGGCCTGTCCGTTGGTCTGGGGGTGTTCTATGGATGTGAAATGTTGCTTTGTTCCGAGATGGGTGACAAAGTCTTGGAATTTCTTGTCCGTGAACTGCGTTTCGTTGTCCGTGACAATTGCTTGGGGAAACCCAAAACGGGCAAGGATATTCCACTTGTAGAAGCGCAAAATGTTGAGTGCTATTATCTTTGTTAAGGCTTATGCTTCTATCCACTTCGTGAAGTAGTCTACGCCCACTATCAGGTACTTGTTTTGGCTGGACCCTGTCACGAAGGGTCCCAGGATGTCCATGCCCCACCAGGCGAATAGCCACGGGGAGGTCATGCTTTTCAGTTCGTTAGGTGGAGCTAGATGCATATCCCCGTGCCGTTGGCATTTGTCGCATCTCTTCACATGCTCCTTGGCATCGTGTTGCATGGTTGGCTAATAATACCCTGCTCTGAGGGCCTTGCGGGCAAGGGACCTTCCTCCTAGGTGCTGGGCGTTGATGCCTTCGTGGATTTCTCATAATACGTGAGGGACAACTTCATCCTCTATGCATTTGAGCAGTGGGATGGAGAAGCCTCGTCGATAGAGTTTGTTTTTGAGGATGACGTACGAGCATGCTCTTCGTCTGACTGCGCTGGCTTCCTTGGGGTCATCCGGAAGCTCGTCCCTGGTGAGGTAGTTGTATACGGGGGTCATCCAGCAATCGCTGTCTCCAATCGCGTGCACGTGTAGGGTCGAGGATCCCTTATCGATGCTGGACCGGGGAAGTATCTCTTGGATGACTGACCTGCTTCCGCCTTTCCTCTTAGTGCTTGCTAGTTTGGACAAGACGTCTGCTCACATATTATGTTCGCGTGGAACATGTCTTACTTCTACCTTTTTGAACTTCGACATTTTTCCCTTGACCAGGGTTAGGTATTCAGAGAGACTGTCGTTTTTGGTCTGATATTCTCCTGATATCTGGTGGGCTACGAGCTGGGAGTCCGTGCAGATGATGATTTCTTCAGCCCATAGGACTTCGGCTATGCGCAAACCTGCGAGGAAGGCTTCATACTCGGCCTGGTTATTCGACGTGGGAAAGGACAATGTGATAGAAGCCTCGACTATGGTCCCTTCGTCGTTCTCCAAAATTACTCCTGCCCCGTTGCCGGTCGAGTTGGATGCTCCGTCTACGAAGATGGTCCACCTGTTTGCTATGTGGACCGGGGAGTCTGAGAACGTCATTTCTGCTATGAAATCGGCCAGAGCTTGGGCCTTAAGAGCTTTCCTGCTTTCATACTGGATGTCGAACTCGGACAGTTCCAATGACCATTTGAGCATTCGACCTGCTATGTCTGGTCGTCCCAGTAATTGCTTTATGGGCTGATCAGTTCTTACCATGACCGTGTGAGCCAAGAAATAGTGTCTTAGTCGTCTAGCAGCATTGACGAGGGCCAATGCTACCTTCTCTATCTGTTGATATCGCAACTCAGTGTCCTGCAATGCTTTGCTCGTGAAGTAAATTGGCTTTTGTCCGCCAAGATTCTCGCGAATGAGAACGGCGCTAACGGCCTCGGCGGTGACGGCGAGATATAGGAATAAGACTTCTCCAGTGTCTGGTCGTGATAATACAGGCGGTTTCAACAGGGCTTGCTTCAAGTGAAGGAGGGATGTTTCGCATTCCTCGGTCCATTCAAACGCTGCTTCTTTCCGCAATAGCTTGAAGAAAGGAAGAGCGTGTTGGACATATTTTGCCACGAAGCGGGACAATGAAGTAAGCACCCCGTTGAGGGATTGGATGTTCTTCTTAGACGTGGGCATTGGGAACTCAGAGAATGCCCGACACTTGTCGGGGTTAGCTTCGATTCCTCGTTCTGTTAGGTAGAAGCCGGGGAATTTGCCTGCCCGTACACCAAACGTGCACTTCTCTGGGTTAAAACGCATTCGATACTTTCTTGCTTGCTCGAAGATCTTGCGAAGATGGGCGACATGATCTAGTTCCTCGTGGGACTTGACGATCATATCGTCCATGTATACTTCGAGCATGTCGCCTATTTGTCCTTGGAACACTTTGTTCATCATTCGTTGGTACGTAGCGCCGGCGTTCTTCAGCCCGAAGGGCATTACGTTGTAGTAATAGTTGCCCGATTCGGTCATGAAGGCCGTGTAAGTTTTATCGCTCGCGGCCATTGGGATTTGATTGTAGCCCGAGTAGGCGTCGAGGAACGATAAAATTTTAAAACCTGCTGAGTTATCTACGAGCTTATCGATATTGGGGAGGGGGTATGCGTCCTTCGGACAGGCCTTATTAACATTAGTATAGTCAATACACATCCTCCATTTGCCATTAATTTTTCTTACAAGTACAATGTTTGAGAGCCATGTAGTATATTTGGCCTCAGAAATAAACCTAGCTTCTAGAAGGTCTTTGACAGCTTTCTCTGTGGCTTCCATCTTTTCCGGGGACTGTTTCCTTCTGCGCTAGGCAATGGCTTTGATGGCTGGATCAATTGTAAGCTGGTGGCAAGCGACGGATGGGTCCAATCCTGGCATTTCAGCAGCGCTCCACGCGAACAAGTCCGCGTTCTCACGGAGGCATGCTTTTAGTTGTCTCCTGGCCAAGTCGGGGAGGTCTGCTCCGATCTTTACTCCCCGTTGGGTGTCTTCTCCAAACGGAATGATCTCGAAGTTGCCATCTGGGACAGGGTGCAGGAGATGGCTACTGTTGTTGAACTGGCTGCGCGCAGTCGTTGGGCCCTTGGCGTGGTCCTCCTCGCTGAAACGGCTGTCCAAGTCGATGGATTTGACCTGGGGGAGCGGTTTTGGCTGTTCGGAGCTGCTGGTCAGAGGGGGACGACCAGAAGTCCTTGGTCCTGCTGAGATGTTGCTTAGTCCTTTTGATGCTGCTTCGAAGCACCGACGGGCAGCTTCGATGTCGCCGTAGAGGGTGGCGACCATCCCTTCAGAAGTGTAGTACTTCATCTTGAGATGTACGGTGGAAGGTACTGCAATCAACTCTGCCAGGGTTGGCCTTCCAAGAATGCACTGGTATAGTGACGGGCATTCAATTACCAGGAACTGTGCTTTAATTGCTCGGGTTGTCTTTCCCGAACCAAAGGTTACGATGAGCTCTACGTAACCCCGAGGCTTTGTCACCGCTCCGTTGAATCCTTGCAGGTCGGATCCAACGTACGAAGTAAGGTGAGAGTCATTCAGCTGCAGCGTTTCGAACAGGTGGTTGTACATTATATCAACCGAACTGCCCTGGTCCACGAGTATTCTGCGAACGTCGAAGTTCGCCATTTTTGCCCGAATAAGCAGCGGGATGCTTGAGTTCGGTGCTCCGCCGAGGAGCTCTTCCTTGTAGAAGGAAATAGGAACGGATCCTTTGTGACTGGTGTCCAGCGTAGTGATTTCGTTGGAGCTTTTGCTGATCAATTGATCGAATCTCCTCTTGACTGAGCCGACCATGATTTTGTTGAATCCACCGCCAGAAATGACCATGGCTGACGGGAATTCCTCCCACGGGCTGTGAGCAGCGAGGTACGTGGAGACGGGCAGACTATCAGGGATGCGGAAGTCCTATGGCTGGGTTATGGATATAGCGACCTGTACGTTGTTGTCATCAGAGGGCGGAGTCTCTTCTGCGACCTTTTTGGTCTCCTGGGTTTCCTGCCGGGGAGCATCTTTCTTTTTCGCGAACTGCTTTAGGTGGCCGTCGCGAATAAGAATCTCTATTGCATCTTTGAGGTGGATGCATTCTTCTGTCGTATGACCGTGACTCTTGTGGAAGCGACAATATTTGGATTTGTCCACACCCGGTCTGGCCGACAGCTGTTTGGGGAAACGGACTTCCCCTTGCTTGAATTCCGAGTTGGCACACTCGAACAAGATTTTCTCCCTCGAGGCATTGAGGGGGGTATAGTCATGGAACCGCCCAGAGGGTCCTCTCTGTTCGCGTGCATCGCGAGGTCGATCTCCGGGTCTTCTATCTCCTCGACGGGATGTCGAGGCTTCTTCAGCTCTGGACGAGCGAGCACCTTCATGGTGTCGAGAGGCCCGGACAGAATGTGCAGCAACCTTCTCATCGTACTGTATATGCGACTGGGCTTGGAGGAGAAGGGCGTTAAGATTCCTCGGTGGATCGAGGCCGATGGCTTTTGCGAAGTCTGAGCCAGGACGTAATCCCTGCTCGAGCAGGAATTTCTTCATGTCGTCGGTTGTTGGCACTTGGACGGCCTCCTTATTGAACCGTTCAATGTAAGCCAGGAGGGGCTCATCTCTTCCCTGTACGACCGCTCCGAGGGACGCCTCAGTCTTTGGATGGCGTCGCGACGCAGTAAAGTGATGGGAGAAGATCCTCCCCAGTTGCCTCCAGGATGTAATGGATTCTTCTGGAATCTGCTTGTACCATGTCATTGCTCCCTTCCGGAGCGTGGTCGGGAACAGGCGGCATTTGATGGCTCCTCGTACCCCTCTGTAGTCCAAAAGGGCATCTATGTTTTCTATGTGCTCGTCTGGGTCAGTGGTTCCATCATAAGTCCCTAGAGACGGAGGCTTCTCTAGTCCTTTAGGGAGACGGGTGGCCAAGATGCTGCGGGACAACGGGCCGCGAAGCTCGTCGTCGCTGTCTGAATTTGAAGTTGATGGTGACCGTTGTCTGTGCTCGCGGCGGCGGTCTTTGCGAGACGACGGTGAACGTGGCCGGTCACGAGGTTGGGCCGGTGGAGAATGCCTATCCTGCCTCGTTTTCTTGTGTCTTGGTGATGATCGATCTCGTGGGGAGATCTGGACGCATTTGTGAATGTGTTGTGATTCAGGTTCACGCCTCAATCTGTGGTCTTCCCTACGCCTAGGTGGCGGGCTTCTTGATCTTCGGCGCTTATCCTTTTGGGGAGAGGATCTTGGAAGAGATGCTTCCTGGAGGGCTCCTATTCTCTCTGCCTGTTGCAAGATAAGGAGGTTCGTGCGGTTGAAAACTTCCAACAGAGCCGCAACGGCCAGGTCGGCGCTGGGAGGGCCAGGAATTGGTCGTTCACCCGACGGTAGCTGTTTGCCTCCTTGCTCGGTGGGAGGAGGAGTTGGAGACGCAGTAGCCCCGTCTCGAAGGAAACGGGGATCAGAAAGTAGCGAGGATCCGCCGTCAATGTCCATCTTGTTGACAGGAACGAGAACTGTAACGTCAGGGCCCTTTGCGGAGTTCTGAGTGGCCATATGTGGACGGATTAAAGAAAGTATGTTTTGATCTTTTAGTTTCCAAGGTGGAAAGAAAGAAGGGGAGAACAAGGAGTTCCCACAGACGGCGCCACTGATCAGGGGTATTCGATCAGGTCCACGTATGCTGGTCGTCAGATGGGCAAGGTGCTCGGAATGTTGATGAGGAGAGGAGGGTGTGTACCTGCAAGGCACTCCGACGCTCAAGTAAGAAAGGGTCAGAGAAAAGGGACAAGTACAAAAATGAATTCTTCGGGTGAATATTCGATACCTGACCCTCTCAAGCGAGAGGGTTTATATAGAGCCCCCAGCGCGTGGCCAACGGTCCTATTTTCGGGGCGAAATAGTCGTTTTCCCGAAGAATAGGTAACTGCCAAAAACTAGCCGTTATGTCGGGCTGGGTGTCCGCAACTAGCCGTTATGTCGGGCATAAGCGTAGTTTCGGGCACATGCCCTTAGCTGTTCGGAGAGCACTGAAGTCGTGCGTAACGGGCAGCTATTCCGGGGAGGAACGTTATGTTCCTTGCCCGGTAGGAGGGCAGAAAGGTAACTTTTGCCCCTCTGTGGATTGGACTTAGGCAATTTGGGCCGCTCTGGGGCAGAGGCGGATTGGGCCAGTTCTAGCCATTGGTCCAGTCCAGAACAGTTATTTTTCAGATATGTTTAGAACGTTATAAAAAGTTTCTCGAAAAAAAAAAAACTCAAAATTTGATTTATAAGTCGAGATTTTCATTACTTTTATCATTATATTTTGAAATTTAAAAAATTCATATTTAATTCTTCTTATTTTAAAAAATTATATAATTTGGTAAAGAAACATTTTATAGTAATCTAAACACGTATGAATAAAAATTATTCAAAAATTTAAAAGTTTAGGGGTAATTAAATAGTTTTCAAAATTTTAGAAAATAGCAAGGATTAAAACTACATGCATAAAAATTTTGTAGGTACCAAAATATGTTAATTTTTTTATAGAGACTAAAAATGAAAAGTGAGATATTTATAGGGACCAAAAACATATTTAACCCTTAAAAGAATAATGAGACTAAATATTTGTTTGCATTGACTTATTCGAACATACCTAGTAGCATAAGCTATGTGAGACTATTTGTCAAAGAACTTAAGAAAACAAATTATAGCATTTTTTATAAGATTTTTTAAATTCATAAATTCTTGGTTCTTGAGAGTTGTATGGTTGGAGAAGAAAATAAGAGAGTTTTTTTATAAGCAAATTCATTCCAACATAAGCAGATGGATAGCAAAGGCGCAATCTAAATCACAAATTTACAACAGAGTGTTTCCAACAATCAGCAAAATGCTAACAAGGATAAGTTACAACACAACCATTACCAGAAATCTAGTGGGTGCTTCAACCAATCATAAAATGTACAATAAGCTATCTTAGAAGAACCTAGAGATAACCACCTCCAAGAATAATGTTTAATTCTAAAAACTAGTTCTTCAACATTGCAAATACCATCTTTGAAGATGATTTAGTTTCTTAACCACCAAATGTTCCAACATGTACAAAACCAAATCAAATTCTCCATCCTTTTCAAAGTTCTTCCAACCAACCATATAAACCACTCATTAAATGTTCCCTACAGTTATCACTATTTATCCAATCTACTCCAATCCAATTAGAAACGGATCTCCAAACCAATCAACTTTTTGTACAACTAATGAATACATGATCCAAAGATTCAATCTCATTAAAGAACAACACACACACACACACACACACACACACACCAAATCATGAGGATCTGAAATTACCTCCTTGGCCACCAGATTTTTACGAGTCGGTAATCTATCTAAGATCAAATGCCAAGAAAACAACTTAACCTTCAACAGAGTCAACGACTGCCATAAGATTTCTAATGCAACCTTGGAAATCATTTCAATCCTATCTGGCCTATTGGCATGAATGGTAAATGCATAACATGATTTGGTTGAAAAGCTATTATTTACCGAATCTGGCCATATAACTGTATCGGGCTCCCCCTGCACTAGTTGTATCCTTTCCAACACCATGTTCAACTCCCATAATTCTGTCAACAACTCCAAACCCCAATTATCAGGTTGAAACCCAAGTTCCCATACCCAAGAATCCTGCCTCCATTGTCCATGATCAGCAACTACACCATATTGTATTGCAGCCTGCCCAAAAAGATTCAGAAAAGTAAGACGAAGTGGTCACGCGTTGATCCATCTTGCATACCAGAATGATATGAGTTCTCCCTCCCCTAGCGTGCTCTTTGAGTGCATTAGAAACGAATCTGATTTGGTTGATTGCCCAATCTTCACAATATCTCTCCACCAAAGTGATTGCATCGAATCTTTTGGATCTACCTGCAACATCAAAAGAAATTTTTTATAGCAGTCATACTTATGCTGCAAAACAGGATTCCAAATTGCCCCATCTTCATGAATAATTCTCCACACCCATTAAGAAAATAAGAGAGTAATTTAGTAATGACGTGGCAGTGCAAAGCCTAGTAAAAAAAATGAGTTCACCAATGGAATTGCTTTTAATATTTTCTTTCTCTCTCGAGTAGAAACTTCAAAAGCTTGTTGTGTAATTATAGACGATACAATGCATTTTGAGTGAGAATATTAGCATGTGACACCAAAAGTTTTTTAGCAGTCCTTATAAACGTTAATGGAAATTTCTAAGAAGGTTAAATTAACATAATTGGATATTTCTATTGGTGGTGGCTCTTTTGGGATGAGATCTATCATGTGTTCTCTTACTCTGGTGCAGTGTTTATTTTTTTAATTTTCCTCCTTTTTGTCTGATTATTTGAGGATTTTATTTGTTATTGGTTTTAGGTTTCTTTTTGTTTTGTGATTTGACTATTCTTATTTTTTTATGAGCTTCGATTTGGTATATCTTGTGTCTATTATCTATGTCGTTCCTTGTTTATGTTGGGATTTTAGTTTCTGTTAGGGTGAGAATAAACTGTGTCAATCTAGACTTTACTAAGTCTAAGTCTAACTTACTAAAAATTTAAAGTCTAAGTCTAACTATAGCATATCATAAGCTTATTTTTAAGGTTGAGCCTCATCTTTTCGAAGGACATGCTCACCTAATAGCCTTCTTAAAAGTCTATTTCATTTGAATATATATAAATAAGGAATTCAACTAATGTTTAAATAAATGTTATATATTAAAAGGTAAAATATATTTGTGGTCCTGCTAAATATCTCATATTTTCCTTTTAGTCCTAAAAAAAATTCCTTCAAAGAATGGTCTTCCTAAAAATTTGCATACATACTTTTGGTCCCTCCTGCTAAAACCGTCACTAATTTAGTAGCTAAGAAGTAAACTATCGCTAATTTTGTCGCTAAGGTGTAATAACCATCGCTAAGTTGCGGGAGGGACATGAAAATTTTTTGGAGGATCATTCTTTAAAGGAATTATTTTAAGGGACTAAAATTGAAATATAAGATATTTAGGAGGATCATAAACATATTTAATCTTTAATTAAAAGACCAATGCGACTAAACATACATAGAAGCACAAGTTTTGTAAGACTGTTTTATGAGAGAACTTATAAAAATAATTTATAGCATCTTTTTAAAAAAAATTAGTTTATTTCATTAGTTCTTCAAAATATACAAATTTTATTTTTGTATTTTAATTTTAAAATGCAAAATACAATATAATAATAATAAACTTATTTATATTTATTTAAATAAACCAACCTAATAAACTTAAAATTTTTAAATAGCATGAAACTCGGTCTATTTAACTAAATAGATTTATAAAAAAATTATTTTTTTCTATTAAAAAAAGTATGACATAATATATATAAGTGTAGGCAAAATCCTAAATTCTTATTAATTGGTATAATTTATTTCCATTTAAAAAATATTTTAAAAAATAGAAATCAGAACATAAAAATCGCCCAAGAAAACATGATTTCAGAGTTTGCTGCCCTTAATACTCCATGAATTTTGTGTGAGATTGGATTTGATTAAATATATATATATATATATTCATGATCTTTAAGAGACTTAAATCAAATCTCATTCGTTAATAGTAGGATTCAATCATATAGTCATATTAAACAAAATAAAAAAATAAAAAATTACATGGCCATTTTTTCCTAAAAAAACTATTTATATGACCATTTGATTTATTCATATTATTGGTTGAAATTTGGTTTGAAACTTTTAAACTTACACCTCATATCAATGGATACTAACTCTCTCATATATATATATATATAAACTTACATCTGATATCAATGGATACTGACTCTCTCAAATATATATATATATATATATATATATATATATATATATATATATATATATATATATATTACTCTTTTTTTAATTTACTTCAAATCACAACCTAAAAATATTGTTTAATCTAATGGTTCATTTTTATTTAACTGTAATTAATATTTTATTCAATTAATTATTTGATTAAATTTAAATTAAATGCTATGATTTGTTGGAATTCAACCACAACCTATGGAGAATTCCTATTCAATATTGATCTCAAGATTGTTATCACTCACGTAATGACAATGAAAGAAAAGAAAAGGTTGAGAAAGAGAGGGAGAAAGAAATGTTGGAGAAGAAGATGAAAAATTTGCAGAGTTCTCTCAGCCCACAACGGTGGAATTTTATTATCACTTTGCAACTGCAAAACCGTGATTATCAAACTTGATTATTACAATGATAAGGGTTCCTCACTATTTATAGATTTAGGTTAACTTGCATCTCAAGTTAAAGCCCAAACTATAAAAGCTCAAAAATATCTAATCTAATCTTTCTAAATCAAATCTGATCTTTCTAAATTAAATCTAAACTTTCTAAATCAAATATAGTCTTTCTAAAACAATGAATTACATATTTAACACACCATCTAATTCATTGTGTCTAAACTATCTACTTTCATCATAGGCCTCAGTTTCTTGAACACTTCGACTGACACTCCCTTCGTTATGATGTCTGCAATCTGATTCTCAGTTTTGCAGTGTTCCAAGTTCGTCTTCCCTTTTGCTACCTGTTCTCGAAGATAATGGAACCCCATTTCGATGTGCTTGCTTTGACCATGTGTTATTGGATTCTTCACCAAGTTGATATTTGACATGCTGTCGATCTTCATGGTAATTGCTCTATGACTCTTCGATGTGATCTCTTCGACCAGGTTCACCATCCAGGTTGCTTGACATGCACAAAGAGAAGCAACTATATATTCTACTTCACATGATGACAATGCCATTACTGGCTCCTTTCTCGAACTCCAAGAAACTGGTGCACTGTGGATTTTCTATCCTCAACATCACTACACCAACTAGAGTCAGTGTATCCCACTAACTTGCATTCTTTTCCTTAATCAGCTGCAGGAAACAAAATGCCATAGTCAAGGGTCCCTTTCAGATACCACATTATCCTCTTTGTTGCCGCTAGGTGTGATACCTTTGGCTTCTGCATGAATCTACTTACCATACCCACATTGTATGCTAAGTCAGACCTTGGGTGACAAACGTATTGAAGTTACCGAATAATTCTTTTGTATTGGGTTGGGTCGACATCATCTTCATCTTACTGTTTTGACAGTTGCAATCTGGTCTCAGCTGGAGTCGAAGTTGGGTTGCAATCTTGCATCTTAAATCTCTTGAATATTTCGCTTGCATATCTTCTTTGGTGCATCATCAAACCTCTGCTAGTCTTATAGAGTTCGATGCCAAGGAAATATGAGAGGTCTCCCAAGTCTGACATTTCAAACTCCTCACTTAGGTTATGTTTGAAGTCTTTGATCTCCTTCTTGCAACTTCCTGTTATCAACATGTCATCGACATAGAGGCATAGTATAAGTAATTCACTACTGCTTCTTCTTACATACACTCCATACTCAGTCGTACACTTCACAAATTCCTTCTCCCTTAAGAAGATGTTGATTTTGTTATTCCAAGCTCTTGTAGCATGCTTAAGTCCATACAGGGCTTTATGCAGCCTGTACACCTTTCTTTCTTCGCCTCGTTTCACATACCCAGCCAGTTGTGCAACATAAACTTCTTCGTCTAAGGTGCCATTAAGGAATTCGCACTTCACGTCCATCTAACATGTGTGCCAATTATTCATATTTGCTATACCAACAACTAACCTAATTGTTTCGATCCTGGTAACAGGTGCAAACACTTCACCGAACTCAATTCATTCCTTCTGAAGAAATCCTTTCGCCACAAGTCTCGCCTTGTGTCGAGTTACTTCTCCTTTAGGATTCACCTTCACCTTGTAAACCTACTTCACATCAATTGTCTTCTTGCCTTGAGGCAATTCAACAAGTGACCAAGTGTTGTTAACCTCGATGAACTCTGACTCCTCATTCATTGCTTTCACCCACTTCGAATCTTTCAATGCCTCATCTACATTGACTGGTTTAACATCTGTGTAGAAAGCATAATGTACCAGCTCACGTTCTTCATCAACCACGTCACTTGATGTAATCACACATTCTTGCAACGTTGCAGGTATGTGTCTTGTTCGTCGAGGTCTCCTTGGGCTTGCTTCATCTCTGATTTGTTCCTGTCGAACTTCTCTTTCGACTTCATTGGCTGGTTCTTCACAAGAGATTCTCACTTAATCTTTCTTGACATTCTCAGTCCAATCCCATTCTTTAAGCTCATCTATGATCACGTCCCTGCTGATCACTACCTGCTTATTCACTAGGCCGAACAGCTTTTAACCTCCAGTCAAATGATATCCTATCATGATTATCTGATTCGACTTATCATCAAGCTATCTTCTCAACTGATCTGGAACATGTCTATATGCTATAGATCCAAACACATTCAAGTGACTGAGACTAGGCTTGACACTAGACCAACATTCTTCTGGCTTGATTCCTTTAAGCTTCTTCGTCGGACATCTGTTTAATATGTATGTTGCTGTCGAAACCGCTTCTCCCCATAATTCTTTGGGTAGATGCTTTCCATTCAACATACTTCTCACCATGTTCATGATGGGTCTGTTCTTTCTTTCTGGAATTCCATTTTGCTGTGGCGTGTAGGGTGATACCACCTCATGCATAATCCCTTCTTTCTCACATAATGCATCAAACTCTTTCGACACATACTCTCCACCACCATTAGCCCTCATAATTTTCATATTTCGACCACTCTGTCTTTCAACCATAGATTTGAATCTAGCAAATACCTCGATCACATCACTTTTCTTCTTGATGAGGTAAGTCCACAGCTTTCGATTGTAATCATCTATGAATGTGACAAAGTATATGTTGCCTGCAATAGAATCCACCTAGATTGGACCACATACATCAGAGTATATGACTTCCAGAATTGCCTTCGACTTCCTTCCTGCATCCTTGCTGAAGCTATTCTTGTGTTGTTTCACACTCTTCACAGACTTAACTTGGAATGTCGATTTTAGGTAACCCTAAAGTCATATTTCTTCTCTTTTAGCTCTATGATGTCATTGAAGTTGAGATGGCCTAGTCGAAAATGCCATAACCACTAATCTCTGTTGGCTGTAGTTGCTAGGCACTTGTGCTCCATCACATTGAGTTCAATTTTGAAGGTCTTATTCTGAGACATTTGAGCCTTCAAGATCAACCTACCACCTCCATCGAGAACTCTCATCATCTTGTCTTCGACAACTACCTTGTAGTTCTTTTTGACAAGCTGTCATATACTGAGCAGATTACTTTTCATGCCTGGTATGTATAACACATTGGAAATTTTTGATTTCTTGCCATCCTTCCTCACGATCTGGACATCACCAACACCTTCAGCTGCTAGAGTGTTGTCATTTGCAAACTTCACCGTGTTCTTCGACGAGGGCTTCATGTTGACAAATAAATCTTTCCTTCCAGGCATGTGTGATGAGCATCCTGAGTCCAAGTACCACTGGTCTTGGAATCTCTCTTCGTCTCTTGTTGTGACCATCAACAACATCTCTTCTTCTTCGTGTTTCGCCAGCTTTGCATCAATTTCTTGATTTTTCTTCTTTTCTATACAATCACTAAAATAGTGACCATACTTCTGACAATTGAAACACTGAATGTGACTTTTGTCAGGCTTTCAACCACCACCTATTCCTCTACCTGCAACACCACCTCTTTGGTTGCCTTGGTTCCAGGGTTTTCTCTGATTCGACCAGTTTTCTTCCTACTGATTTTGACCAGTCGAATTGGTGTAGCCTCATCTACCTTTGTTTCCATTCCAGCTTCCTTTGCCTTTCCTTTCTTTTCCTGGATGCGCATGCAAAGCCATATCACTCTTCGACTTTCCTGTAACTCTCTCAGCCATCCTTTGTTCTGAAACTCAAGCGTCCCTTGAAGCTCTTCCTTCGTCAATACTGACAAGTCTTTCGACTCTTCTATGGCTACTACCACGTGGTCGAATTTTGGAGCCAATGACCTCAAGATCTTTGACACAACTGATCTTGACGTCAACACTTCTCCACATACCTTGATTTGATTCACTAGCTTTGTAACTCTGGTGAAGAAATCTGTTATACTTTCATTGTCTTCCATCTGAAGCAATTCATAAGTCCTTTTGTGAGTTTGTAACCTCACCTCTTTCACCTTCTCTGCACCTCCAAACGATTTTTCAAGAATCTCCTAAGCTTCTTTTGTTGATTCTACATCACTAACCTTTTCAAAGTTGTCTGGATCAACAAATTGATGGATTATAAAGAGAGCTTTATAATATTTCTTCTTCGATTATTTATATATTATTTTCTCTTTATCTGTCGCAGTTTCTGCAAGCGGTGATAATCCTTCCTTCACAAGATCCCAAAGATCTTGGTAACAGAAAACCACCTTAATCTGCTTTCACCAATTCTCATAATTATCTTTCTTGAGAATCAGAAGGTTCGCCAGAAAGTGACTATTCAGGTGATTCATCGCCATCACAGTTGTTCTTCCCTTGAATCAAAACCGGAGCTCTAGATACCAGTTGTTGGAATTCAACCACAACCTATGGAGAATTCCTATTCAATCTTGATCTCAAGATTGTTATCACTCACATAATGACAATGAAAGAAAAGAAAAGGTTGAGAAAGAGAAAAAGAAAGAAACGTTGGAGAAGAAGATGAAAAATTTGCAGAGTTCTCTCTGCCCACAACTGTGGAATTTTATTATCACTTTGCAACTGAAAAACAATGATTATCAAACTTGATTATTACAATGATAAGGGTTCCTCCCTATTTAAAGATTTAGGTTAACTTGCATCTCAAGTTAAAGCACAAACTATAAGAGCCCAAAAATATCTAATCTAATCTTTCTAAATCAAATCTGATCTTTCTAAATCAAATCTAATCTTTCTAAAACAATGAATTACATATTTAACATGATTTAGAGTAAAATTAAAAAAATTTACTCTTAGAGTAAGGTGAACCCCACTCATATATATATATAATCAAGATTATACATAAATAGCAGGTAAACGGACAACAAATTGCATCGTTATCCCTTTTTCTATGACAAAATCAATCTTCTTAAAAACCAAATTTATTGTCTTAGGTGACACATCATTGTCATGCATGAACCTTTACACTCTATGTAAAAGATTCACTACTTGTAATGTTAAAAAACCAAAAATATTAAAGACAAATGGTATTATTATATATATTATTTCAATAAAATAATAATATAAAAGAAGTTTAAAATAGTCCTTATGAATATTAAAGGAAATTTGTAATCAACGAAAATAAACTATGATCCAATAATTTATTGTTACTTAAAATATAAATTTATAATATTTTATTAACAGATACTATACATGCGATATTTTATTTTTATCATTGTGAATTACTTCTACTATTACAATTATTTCTTTTTTTTTACAAGTCTGTTGCATGCATCCTTTTATTTTAACAAGCAAAAGAAATGGGGGCCTCAACGTTTCCCTTCCTAGGTCCCAACATAAATGCAGCAATTGAATATGTCAATGCTTCACATTGCAAAACGTTTCATTGTCAATTTGAGAAAAATCTTCTTTTGTTATGTCATTTTCTAGTCTCGTGGAAGATTGACTTGGAGTATTTCTACGGTCACTCATGTGGATATAAAGAAAAATAATACTGTAGTAACATTTTAAATATAATCAAAATTTGTAATAAAAAAATCATTAAATTATTATATTAAAATAACTAATGTTAGTATAAGATACAAAATAAAATAACATAATAACATCGCATATATAAGCAAATAGAATTTTGACCTATTTATTAAAAAATTATATTACTTACTATTACAAAAATTTTATTATATTAATATATTAAAAATATATAATTAGTAGCATATAAAGAACATAATCATGTTATAATATTGAAAATATAATAAAACTTGTAATAAAAAATTTATAAAATGGGATCAAAACTATTATTATTTTTTCAATTATAAAAACTTTACTGTATATTTATTGTATTGAAATATTTTTACAAAGGAGTCATGAGGGCAAGTGGCGTGAATTTAGTCCTTAACGTTTCTCCGGTCGCATGTTTATTAGATATGTCACCATTTTCATTGAATATGTCTCCTTCTTTCGGGAATGCTTGCTCGATATGGAAAAGTGGGGAATGATGTGTCTCCATTCTATAACAATAAAGAATGTGTTATTTGAACACGTATTCAGAAATAGTAGTGGGAACACTGGCCACTCCTGCATCTTCTCAATTGCAGTTACTATTCCGAATGGGCCTAAGATCAGACCAAAGACTGCTATACATATCTCAACAATGGGATTGAGAGGAAAAATCTCATTCTCACACTAAAAACTAGATACAAATAGCTTCTCACCCTTACGTAAGCTAGCTATCATTCCCATTACATACCTTAAAACTTCTCACAACCCTTAATCACTAGGGGTTGTCACGTATTATACTTTTTAGAAAGTAAAACTGACGCCTGTCATACCCCAAATTTTGACCACTAAGGTTTCCCATTATTGTGAAAATCATCATCACAATATGGATGTACCTTTGTGCCTCATCAACCTCCTCAGGAATTGTTGAGCATTCACTACTATCAAGATTAGGGTTTTTGAGCCCTTTCAGAGCATTTAGACAAAGGATCAATCAAGGAATGACATGATCTTCAACCTGTCTAACCTTTTAAACACCCACAAAGGATTAAGAGGACTCCCAAATCAAGAATCAAGCACAAAGTTGCAACATTCCAAGTGGATTAAGCCTCAAGATCGCCAGGGTCAACAAATTAGGGTTTTGGTCAACTGAGGCCTCCAGATGGAAATTTTCCTCTGGGCATGAGCCAATGCTTCAAAGCACAACCCAAGATACTCCAAGGGACCTCATGGACCCAATCACCAAGTCAATTTAGCCTTAGGGGATGCATTTACCAAAAATCAGGAATTAGGGTTTCTTGACCTAATTCACCCCTAAGTTAACTTTTGGGACAAAACATGAGCCAAGACGTCAAGACATGATTTGAGGGTCTCTAATAAACTACATTGATCCATTTGCAACAATGGATTGATCCAAGAAGCTTGATCCCCAAGTTTCAATTTCATCAGGATCACAATTAGGGTTTCGAGGAAAAAGTCAATTGTACCTTTGACTTTTGACCAGGACATGCTCCCAAACCTTGGGACATGATTCAATACACCCTACAACACCTATGGAACATATCCATTAGGTTTGATTTAGGTCAAAGACTTGATTTCACCAAGGATCGCACAGTTTGGAATTCATCTGATAAAAAGTCAACTGTGCACAAAAGTCAACTTTGACTTTTTGAGATTTTTCACAATTATGGTTCCTTGACCCTAAAACAATGTTAATATGTGATTTTAATCGTCATTCATCAAGAAAAATCAAAGAAAGTGGGATAACTTGTAAAAGGGGTAACCATAAAAACTTAGAATTTTTCTAAGTTATGGAACAAAGTGGCTAGGGTACCAACTTCCAAGGATCATAACTTGAGATCCAAGCAACCATTTTGGATGATCCAAAGATGTATTTGTAGCTCTCATGGCATACTTTAAAAGTGTCAACTACACCTCATTCCAATTCCTCATGGATTTTAAGTTATGGAGTGATCAAAATGGCTGAAAACCCAAAAGTGACATTTTTCCAACACTTAGTGAAATTTTCACTAAGTCAAAATCTGCCTTATTTTTTCCCAAAAGTAGAGGCAGTTTTCAATGTAATTCAAGTTGGATCAAAACCAAAGTTGGACATCATGATAAAATAGGATATATCAGCTTTCCAAAATGTCCAAGAACTCCCTCAAATTCCATTTGAGCAAGGAGATACAACCCTTGAAATATGGCCTCATGAACTGATTTCCTCCAAGACAGATTTGGCAGATTTGATGCATTTTGCTCGATTTGATCAAATCTGACAAATCCAAGCCTTGTCATCATTTTGGACACATCTGAGGATAAAACAAGGATTGAATGATCTGATCCCCAAGACTCACAAGTCCATGAATTTACAAGTAGCATGCTAAACCTAAAAAGCCTAAAGGAGGTCAAGACTCCAATTTTGATTCCAAGCATTCAATGGATGCACCAAGGTGGCATGAACTGAGCCTATTCCAACTGAATGAGTCAAGGATAAGCTCTGAACCAAAGACACATAGGCTTGTGCTCTAACCTCTAGTCAATGGCTAGAGGAGACTTGAGATTCCAAAGTGATCCAATTGGCCACAGACCTGTACCAGTTGCCATACCCTATTCCTTGCAAAACAAACTTGCTCTACTATAAATAGAGCTCATTTGTGATCAGTTTGAGTACACCAAAGCACCCAAGCTGATGCTTTCCTCAAAATCACCTTATCACTTCCAAAATTGCCTTCTAAAGCAAGTCATTATCGGGTTTTGAGTTTGGAAACAATTCCAACCAAACCAATTACACACACACCTCATAAACATCATATAGAAGTGATTCAAACACTTAAACAACATCTGGAACACCAATTTCACAAAATCACCAAAAAATTGCTCAAGTTTTCAACCAAGTTGCAGTTGAGGTGCCATAATCTGTTCCAGTCCATTTCAAATCACTTCAAGCATTCAAACACATTCCATATGGTGTAGGGAAGCTGTTCAGATCATCACAACTCATCTGTAACATCTCCAACTCAAAAATCAAATTGCTCTTGCTGCCACGACCTTCAAGTAAGCCTAAACTTGGTCATCTCATGATTCATGCATATTTCTGCGCACAATAATTTTGCCATATGTTCATAATCATGTATGGAGGGTTTCCCCTCAATTAATTGCTTTGTATGAATCGTGTATCAAAATTCTCAGCCTTCATGCATAATTTAGGGTTCTTGAGGTTTTGTCTTGATTTCTTATTCCATGCTTAAAATAAATGAAATTAAAGACCATAGACATGACCGTGAGGTGAAAACGAGTAGATTGATATATGGATTATGTGATTTCATCAAGTATTCAGTGAGATTGAGGGGAAAACGCAAATCTGAGGAAACAGAGGGCGCGGGCATGAACTTGGTGTTCTTGGCCCCTTTTTTGAATTTTTAAATATTTGAATTTTTGAGATTTTATTTAACTGATTCAAAAATTAATTTCTCTCTGATTTTTAATGATTTTGAGTTGATTCTTTTTTTAATAATTCACAAAAATGTTAAAATATTTTATTTTACAAGAATTTCCTAAAAATATTATTTATTTCATATACTTGATATTTTTGCAAAGAATTAATTTTTATTTATTTTTTAACATTTAAAATATTTTTTCCTTCTTGATTTTCCAAACTTAATTGGTTTCTAATCATTTTGTGAATAAAAACATGATTTTTCAAAGATTAATCCAAGGTCACAACTTATTTTTCACACATGTTTGATAATTTTGATCATTTTAATTGAATTTTTATTTAATTAAAATACATTTTGAAACCAAATTAGGGTTTTTGATCTTAATCACCCTAAACAAATCTTTTTTCAAAATCTTTGGGCCTCTTGAGAGAGTGTAAGTCTCACCCCTTTGTAAATAAACAATTTTGGGTCTCACACATTGTATAAGTCCCTCTGTATATTTTCAAAAGTTCGGCGCGATCGTCGCCTTTTTAACCGGGCTTCTCCTTGAGCTATAAGACCCATCTTTATTCATTTTCAAAATCTTTGGGCCTCTAATAGAATGTAAGACCCAACCCCTTTTGAAAACCAAAATTCATTGGGCCTTAGTCAATGTATAAGACCCACTGTGTTTTCAAAAACCTCGGCGCGATCGCCAGTTCGAAACAAAAACAATTGGGCCTACCTTCGTGTTGTAAGTCCCATTTCTTTTCTTTAAAAATACTTTGGGCCTCTTGAGAGAGTGTAAGACCCATCCCTTTGTATAGAAAACCTTTTTCGGGCCTCAGTCACTTGTATAAGTCCCTGTAAAAATTCAAACAACGGTGCACTCACTGTTAAAATTTGGGCCTCTCCCTGAGTTGTAAGCCCCAATCTCTGTTCAAAATACTTTCTCCTTTGATTTTGAATTCAAATATACTTGTTATCAAAACTTTCTTTAATTTCTTTGTTGAACAACTAACAAAACAGCATGGAAGCTCTACAACGAGTAAGTGTTTATCCGCTTTCTTTTATCTGCTTTCATATATATAACTGTATTGTGGGAAGCTGCGCATGGTTAGTCTTCTTTCATATCCTTTTAAAATACTTGTCATATATCAGCTGTATATATACTAGTATAGTTATTTAGAGTTTTCCCCGGCAACTACGTCTAGAACTAGGTAAAGCCACGTTGGTCACTCTTAAATACAAACAAAACTAGATCCCCATAGGATTTCAGATATAGTCTTCCCTCCTCTTGAGGTTAAACAATATGGAACAAAGAGAAAGGCAGTATTCCTCGTGAACCTTTTCTCAGACTGTCACCCCTAGAAATTGTCAAAGAAATTCTACTCCCCAGAGGTGATCTATTCTCGGTGAATGGCATCTCTTGAGTTTCTTCAAACCTCAAACTTTCATGAAATGATCTCTTCTCGGTGAATTGCATTTCTTGAACTTCTCTTGGTTTGGGACCCACAGGCTTGCTAAAAGCATCCCCGACTCCTCTTGGGCTTTGTACAAGGACCCTCCGGCTTCCTAGAAGTTCTCATGCCTTCTCTTGGGCTTAATACAAGGACCCTGACGACCTCTTAAAGGTATAAGATAGAACTTAGTCATCCTTTGATAGAGCAGTCTTTCTAGTGTCAAAACTTCGGCCATTTTAGGGTTGATTCTCATCCCTTAAGTGCCTGTGCCTCCTCTTGGGCATCGTACAAAAGATAAAACTTGCCCACACTAGTAGACTTAGACAGTCTAATCCCCTTGAGTCTCAAAGACATTCTCAAGTTCCTTCTAAACATAGGAAGAAACCCCGGTCACCCTGGACCAATCTCCAACAGAAACCCGACCTCTCTCATGAGAGATCTCCCCACTTGGACCTGCCTAAGGATCTCAATAATCCTCAGCAGTAAGATAGCCTCCTCTTAGGCTTTGTATAAAGATCCTTCCTCAGCGAAGTCAGCCTCCTCTTGGGCTTTGTACAATGATTCTCCCTAGCAGAGCTAACCTTTTCAGACTCTCTCGTTGAGTCAATCACTTTTCCAAGACTCTCTTGTTGAGTCAATCTCCTTTTAGCCTCCATCTCGGGCTTCATACGAGACAACAAATCACTCTCTTGTTGAGTATAAAAGACTCTCTTGTTGAGTCAATCACCTTTTTAGACTCTCTTGTTGAGTCAACCATTTTAGCCTCTGTCTTGGGCTTTGTACAAGACATATAAAAACACTCTCTTGTTGAGTATAAAAGACTCTCTTGTTGAGTTAATCACCTTTTCAGACTCTCTTGTTGAGTCAAACCCTTTTAACCTCCGTCTTGGGCTTTGTACAAGACATATAAAAACACTCTCTTGTTGAGTCAAACCCTTTTAGCCTCAATCTTGTACTTTGTACAAGACACATACAAATTCTCCCCAGCAGAGTCAAAATCCCTTTTAGCCTCAATCTTGGGCTTTGTACAAGACAGAAAGAACATTTTCCCCTGAAAAGTCAAACTTCTAGCCTCCTCTTAGGCTTTGTATAAATGATATCCTCAAAGAGTCCAACTTTTTTTGCCTCAATCATAGGCTTTGTACAAGATACCAATATATACACTCTCTTGTTAAGTCGATCTTATCCAGCCTCCTCTTAGGCTTTGTATAAAGAAATCCCCTAGCCAAGTCAATTAACCTTTTAGCTACAACCTTGCGCTTTAATCAAGGCACACAAAAATCAACAATCCCTCTTTAGAGATGACAAATTCTCTCTAAAGGCCTTTTAGCTTCAATCTTAGGCTTTGAACAAGATACAAAACAACCTTTCAGCTTCAATCTTGGGCTTTGAACAAGACACCAAAACATCTTTTTCCTCCCTTAGAATAGGAGGAACTACGATTGCTTTGATTTCCCTGTTTCGTTTAAACGGGAATACGTAGGCATAAAGATTGCGAAATCTTAGCGAGCATACTAATCAAACACTCTAGGTCCAATACCTTCATACATCAATCAAAAAAATCAGGTCTAGTATCTTACCAAAAGCCTCATGAACAGTCGAGAGACTCTATTCTTAAGAAAAATAACCTAAAAGAGACCCACCATCTTGATAGCATCTGTAAACCAACAGTCATCTGTTTAAACTCAGTATGCAATCAGGGTTAATTGGAGACATCTATTTCCCTTCCTTAATCAGCTTCACAGGATAAAAAATGAATCGAACTGTAGCACCCGAAAGCGATAGTGATTCGAAACCACAAAAACCGCGCTACAGAAAAATGGCGACCATAGTGGGAGCGTCTTCTCCCATCTCTTAGGTGAAAAACCTTAAGTTTAAAAAGTGTCACAGAAATGGCAACTCTGCTGGGGAGTCATTGTCTGTATAAGATCATAGGATTATAGAGGTCTAGGATGTTAGGACAAATATATATATATATATATATATATATATATACTGCTTTTCCTAATTGATATATGAGTTTATTTTTCTGCTAATGGGAATGCGTGTGATGCCGCATGTGGAAAGATTGAGTATACACCTAAGATAAGTGATGGCACTAGACGGGTAATCTTACAGGGAGTGACTCCCAAATAAGAGACCTTGGTCGACCATCAAATCAGTGGAGACACCCTTTGCGGATTCAATGCCTATACGACTTCGGTTGTTGAAAGCAGATTATTCGATTGTGGTTGTCGTCGAAACTGAGGATTTTAGTAGACTGAGACCTTGTTACTATTTAGTAGTGCGGAAGCTATCGGAAATAGTTATCACGCGATACTACCCTCATCTAAGATTACTCTAAGATACTGCAGCTCGCTCAGGTGAACCAGCCTACTGTTGTTATCCCAAGAGGGGTCAATGATTTTGAGGACAGGTACAAAAAATCACCAGTATAAACCTTTGGGGATAGGTAGAGCCTTGACTTCATGACACCGAACCTTTGACCCCATGTTTTTCTATGGTTTTGTGTGCTGCATTCATGCGTTCATTTCACTAAAAAACATTAAACAAAAAAATCTTCTCTTCTAGTCTCTCTTTTTCAAATTAAACTAAGACAATGATTGCAAATGTCAGAGAAAAAGATTGCGTTATGGACTTTGGTAGAAGGAAAACTCACAAGTACACATTCAAGGTTCCAAAATTAGAGGATTTGAGAGGGTTGGCAAGGATGATAACCAACCCTGATGCTTTCAGAGCCAAGTAAGGAGGACTGCTGTCTCTGTTAAGGGTCCATGTAATTGAAGGAATCCTGGCTACGCTCATTCAGTTCTAAGATCCGGTCTATCACTGTTTCACATTCCAGGATTATCAACTAGCACCAACACTGGAGGAGTATTCACACCTGACTGATTTACCCATTACTGATCAAGCTCCCTTTTTTGGACTTGAAGAAATTCCAAAAGATCAAACCATTGCAAGAGCAATCTATTTGGACGAGTCAGAAGTCAGGACTCACATGACCACGAAGGGTGGAATCCAAGGTTTACCAGCCAAGTTCCTGGTAAAGAAGGCTCTGTACTTTGCTAGTATAGGGAATGTGACTGCTTTCGAGAGCGTCTTTGTGTTGCTCACCTACGGGTTATTTCTGTTTCCCAACATTGATAACTTTGTTAATGTCAACGCCATTAAGGTTTTTCTTATTGGAAACTCTGTACCGACCTTGCTCGCAGATGCTTATCATTCTGCACACTTAAGGAATTTGTACATCGGAGGAATAATCACATGCTGTGTACCCCTGCTATACAAATGGTTCACTTCCCATTTACCTAAGTCTGCCACTTTTTGGGATCATAAGAGTGCTCTACGTTGGTCACAGAGAATCATGGTGCTTACCAACTCTGACATAGATTGGTAGAATTGAATCTATGACGAGGTCAGAATCATTGACCGTTGTGGAAATTTCCCTAACGTACCCCTCATAGGAACTAAAGGAGGAATTAATTATCATCCCGTTTTAGTTCGTCATCAATTTGGATACCCGATGAGACATGTCCCGCGTAATGTTCATCTAGAAGGTCTTTTCTTCAAGGAAGGAGAAAATGACAGAGCACTAAAGACAGAAATAGTGCATGCTTGGAAACATGTTCATAAGAAAGGAAGAAAGTCTCTAGAAAAACCGGACTGTGTCTCTGTGGAACCTTATCTCCACTGGGTACAAACTAGAGCTCTCAAGCTGAGGATGCCTTACCCTCGTCAAGAAGTCCTTCCGTTAAAAGATTCTATCCTTTATTTTATGTCTGATACGGAAAAGCTTCAGGTTACTCTCAACAAAGTTCAGCAAGAGAGGAAGTCTTGGAAGAACAAGTACCATATTCTCAGTGTAGAGTGTAACAAAATACATCAACTGTTAAAAGAAAAGGATGCTCTGATCGAGATTTTAGAGCAACATGCTGTAGAAAATCAAGAAGACCAAAGAAATTTGCTCGCTCCTTTCACTTGGCAAAGGAATGACAACCCGAAAACGGCTCGAGAGCCCCGGTCAAAGAAAAGGAAAGTACCAGAACCAGCACCTGAGCCCTCCTCAAAGAGAACTTAGGATCCATTAGCTTAGACTTTTCCTTTTACAGCACTTAGTAATTTACTGTATTTCCATTTCTGCAATCTTTGAATTCAATAAAACGGGGTCTTCCCCACTGTTTGATATTTGCAATCCAATTGTCAAAGTTTATTTTGATTAAACAAAAAAATCATTAATATAATCATTGCATATCATTCATCATTCTCACATAACGCATTCTCCTTACCTACGAATCTCACGTTTGTGTCTCGATTCTAGAGTCAAGTCGTCTTATTCGTACAATACTCGGGCCAATCGCCAAAAGAAAATGGGGAATCTCGAGGAAGAGAACAGAGAGTTGAGAGAAGAACTCGACGCTCTGAAAGAGGATCTGAGAAAGCTTCATAATGACATGCAAGCTCTGGCAGAAGCTCAGCTACAAAGGACTGTGATCTCAGAGATTACATCAACGCCCATAGTGGAGAAGTATGATCCTCGGTATAACATGTCAAAACATCGTCCCTGGGGCATGCCTATTAACTATATCCCAGAAGGATATATTCCGCCAATCACTGAAGGTCCAGAAACTGCAGCAGGAACCGCTGGGCCTGAAGGTTACAAACTTCGGGAAAGCGAAGATGCCAGGGGCATGACAACAACTCCTGAAGGTTACAAACTTCGAGAGGCACCAAGAGTCATGGCCGTAATGACTATACCACCACCCGTGGTACACACTGTCCCTGAAGGACAGATTCCACAGATACCTTCTGGTGGAAACAAAAGTATGGACGAGAGAATGAAGGAGTTCCAGGAGCAGTTCTTGGAAATGCAAAAAGAACTGCAAGCCATTCGCGGTCAGGATCTATTCGGAACGGACGCCGCAAACCTTTGTTTGGTCCCTAATGTGAAAGTTTCGCACAAATTCAAGGTGCCCGAATTTGAGAAATACAAGGGTAACTATTGCCCTCAGAATCACTTGGTAATGTACGCTCAGAGAATGTCAACTCAGACAGAGAACAACCAGCTACTGATTCACTACTTTCAAGATAGTTTAACTGGTGCCGCACTCAAATGGTACATGGAATTAAACCGCACCAAGTTCGTCACTTTCAGAGATCTTGGCGCTGCCTTCATTCAGCAATATAAGTATAACATGGACATGGCACCAGACAGAGATCAACTCAGAGCCATGTCACAAAAGGACAAGGAAACCTTTAAGGAATATGCTCAGAGATGGCGTGAAATTGCCGCTCAGATTTACCCACCTCTTGAGGAAAAAGAGATGACAAAAGTCTTCTTAAATACCTTGAGCTCCTTTTACTATGACAGAATGGTCGCCAGTGCGCCCAGCGACTTCCCAGAAATGGTCGGCATGGGAGTTCGCCTCGAAGAGGCAGTTTGAGAAGGACGTTTAGTTAAAGATGCTGGATCATCAAGCAGTACTAAAAGATATGGTAATGCTTTCCCTAAGAAAAAAGAGCAGGATATTGGGAATATCTCTCTCGGAAAGCAAAGGCGACGATACCAACCAGTTGCAGCTGTAACTCCTGCTATCAACCCTGCGCCTGTTCCTACGTATCAACCTCGGGTTGCTCAGAGCCAACCGAATCAACAACAACTTCAGCAAAGGACACAACAGCCTTTTCAGCAGGCTCGTCCTCAATACAACAACAACCATACAACACGACCACCAGGGTTCGACCCCATACCAATGTTGTACGCATAACTGTTTCCGTTACTACTGGTCAAAGGGCACGTCCAAACCAGGTCTCCTCTTGCAATACCGTAGAATCCGCCTTTTTGGTTCAAAGCGGATCAGACTTATCCTTACCATCAAGAAGGACCAGGGCATAACATAGAAAACTGTCTCAGCTTCAAATCTGATGTACAGAAGGTTGTTAGGAGCAGGGTATTATCCTTCAAGGATACAAGTCCTAATGTTCAGACGAACCCGCTGCCTCAACACGAGAAAGTTGCGGTAAATTTAATAAAGGGAGAGTCTAACCACAGCTATTAAATTCATGATGTACTTTTATTAAGGACCAACCTGGTCAAGATGCATTGTAGACAGAGCAGATACGGTCATGTACCGTCTCATAACTATCACCAGTGTGATATCTGTTCGAAAGATAATCAAGGATGTTCTGTGGTGCAATCAGCTCTACATGAACAGTTGAATCTCGAATGGATCCAGGATCACCGAATTCGTGAGGTCAACATGACTTATTCGAATTCCAACATCATTCAGAATCACAACATTCTAGTAATGAATGTCAACTTGGTGGCAATGCACTCAAGGAAAAGCCAACATCATGATCTACCACGACATGATTACGATTCCTGTCTGGTCTGCTCGGTAAACAAACAGGGATGCTCTTTTGTACAAGAGGCCCTCCAACGTCAGATGGATCTTGGATGGATTCAGGATTACCGTGATAGAAACCAGTATCAAGTGAATATGATTCAAATCTTTGATATTCGCTTGATGAATACCAGTTTGGTGGAGTTACACACTACCCAAGTCCAGCTCGGTTTTCTGACTTCGCATAATTATCAGAACTGTACAGTATGTCATGAGAGCGACCAAGGATGTGCGCTGGTTCAAAGGACTCTGTAACACTTATTAAACCACTGGTGGCTTCCGATCTATATGGACGAAGACACACAACAAGTCAGCATGATTAACGAAAACCCTACTAGGCATCAAAGTCAGGACATTCGATCAATGGAAACAGATCTAGTAAGGTTACACTGCATACAAAGCGGATGTGGCCGGGTGCCACCACACAACTATGAACGCTGTAGAGTTTGCTCGGAAGATAATCAAGGATGTTACCTAGTGCGAGCAGCCCTTCAAAGTCAGTTGGACCACAAAGAGATTCGACCGTGTCCAAGTTCTGGATCAATCAACTTGATGCCAGACTATTTCACTAATCAAATTAAGGACGTTGTCGTAATCTCTGATCATAAAAGGAACACAGATGTTTGTGCTATCATCCCTCTACTTGACAAATCAAAAGTTCCCAACCGGGAACTAATTGAAATTACTTACAATGGTCAGAAGAATCAGAAGGCTCCCATAGTTATCTATCTGCCCGGACCACTACCGTATGAATCAACTAAGGCTATCCCTTACAAATACGGTGCAACAACAATTGAGAATGGAAAGGAAACTCCATTACCCTCCATCATGAATATTGCAGACATCAGTCGAGTAACCTGGAGTGGTCGAATCTTCAACAGAGGAGTTGGAGAACCCATCAAAGAAAATGAACCTCAAATAGAAGTTCCTAATCTACCAGTCGGTCAATCCAATGTTCCCGACCTTTCAAAGAACAACGATGAGATGCTGAAGCTCATCCAAAAGAGTGAATACAACATTGTTGATCAACTGTTACAAACTCCTTCAAAAATCTCAGTGCTATCACTTTTACTCAGTTATGAAGCTCACATGGAAGCTCTACAGAAAGTCTTAGAGCAGACCTTTGTGGAACAAGATGTGACAATAAGACAGTTCGATAGCATCGTCTCCAACATCACTTCCTGCAATAACTTGGGATTCAGTGATGAAGAACTGTCGGAAGAGGGCCACCGTCACAACATGGTACTCAATATTACAGTCAAATGCCAGGACGATGCTTTAACCAGCATACTGGTAGACACCAGATCAGCTCTAAATGTGATGCCGAAGTCTACACTGATGTGATTATCATATCGAGGATCTCCGATGAGAGCCAGTGAGGTCACCGTCAAAGCATTTGACGGATCCCAAAAAACAGTTATCAGCGAAGTCGACCTTCCCATAACTATCGGTCCTCACACTTTTCAAGTCACTTTCCAGGTCATGGACATCCGGGAAATATACCGTTGCTTGTTAGGAAGACCTTGGATACACGAGGCTGGGGCAGTCACTTTGACACTTCACCAAAAGTTGAAGTTTGTCAAGAATGACCAACTCATCACAGTCTGCGGAGAGCAAGCCCTGATCGTGAGTAACTTATCATCATCCACTTGTGTAGAACCAGAGGAGGTTGTCGGAACCTAGTTCCAAGCACTTTCGATGAGCAATAACAACCAATTAGAAAGAGGAACGTCGATTTCCTCATACAAAGATGCTCTCGAAGCGATCAGAAATAACAATGCAAAAGGATGGGGACAACTTATCATTCCTACTAATAACAAAGCGAAGAAAGGTCTTGGCTTTTCCTCAACCTGTACCCAGACATCTACTAGCAATGAAAGTCTTTATCCCATTCAGAACTTCTTCCATAGTGGAGGCTTCCTTCACCCAGTGTCTCAAGAGGTACATACCATTAACGAGGGAGATTCCTCCGATACAGATGAAGAATGAAAGTCCTATCTCAACGAGGACGGTTATATGTCTCAGGGAGAGGTTCCTACGTCATTTTGCTATCTCGAACAAAGTCCGAGATTTATACCTAGGTCAGACGTCAAGATGATATATGGAGATTGCGATTCGGAAGGATGCCATGCTCTGCCAAACTCATTAGAGGAGGACACTCTGATGAAGGACAACTTTGACCATGACTATTACGGCCTGATGGATGGCCTGCCTATGTGGCAGCTGTACCCAGGAGACTCGGGACAAGAGAATCAACCCAACGATGCATATCAGCTGAGCATCATCGAAAAGAATACCTGCGTCTCCACAGAAGCATGGGATCATTACTCAGGGCATTCAGAAAATATCCTGTACAACGATGAATTTGCTACGATTGCAGGACAAGAGTTCCTTAACTATGCTTTTCCCGAGGTCAATGTCATCGAAAGGGATTACTCCTCCAGTTCCAAAGAGGTGTGGGACACCTTAGGACAACCGAGTGGCAAATACAACTTTATGGTCAAATACACCGCTCCTGAAAGCTCTCGTATTAGGCTCGAAGACATCCAGCCCACTGGATGGGAAATTCGCCTGAGAGTACAAACACTGTGCAAAATACAGCTGAAGAATCCTCCTACGAAAACTCTTCCTAGGAGACAGATTCAAATGATCCTGCTCCACCAGAAATCAGCGTCATTTCTGAAGACAAGCCAAGAAAGAAGGTACCAGACTTTGTGATTCACCGAGGAGTTCGCCGCCAATGGGTTGCAGTCAATGTTCTGAAAGTTGTTCATAAGTCTAAGTAATTGTCGTCTTTATCTTAACCTTTCACCCTGCCCAGGTGAAACGGATGTTTGATAGGGCTCATTTTCTGTAAATGTACCTCTTCGCTTTGCCCAAAGCGACAAAGTTTTATTTTATAGGGCTTTAGTTTCAAGAATTGACCAAATCATAAATAAAATAACGCCGTTATGTAATTTCTGCATTTATTGTTGTTTTCTCTTTTTGCTTTTTCAGAAAATGGTAATCCTAAAAAACAACAAATAATAAAAAAACAAGCAAAAAAAAACACTGCACACACTCTTGCATTCTCTCTATTTCTTCTAAAAATAAATCATCACATCATGCAGATTGTTTGTTTTAAACCCCATTGAAACATACGATCCAATGCCTTCTCCCAACTTTGAATTCCCGGTATTTGAGGCTGAAGAAGAAAATGACGAAGAAATTCCAAAAGAGATCTCCCGATTACTCAGACAAGAGGAAAGGTCCATTGAACCTCACAAAGAGCCGTTGGAAACGGTCAACTTGGGTTCAGAAGAAGAGAGAAAAGAAGTCAAGATTGGGGCACTGCTCAGTCCAACTGTCAAAGAAGGTTTGATAAAGCTTCTCAAAGAGTTTCCCGATGTATTCGCTTGGTCCTATCAGGATATGCCAGGGTTGGATACCAGCATCGTGGAGCATCATCTACCGTTGAGATCAGAATTTCCGCTAGTAAAACAAAGGCTAAGACAGACTCATCTAGACATGGCCATCAAAATCAAAGAGGAAGTACAGAAACAGATTGACGCAAGTTTCCTCGCCACATCAGAATATCCTCAATGGCTAGCCAACATAGTACCAGTTCCGAAAAAGGACGGAAAAGTCAGAATGTGTGTAGACTACAGGGATCTGAACAAAGCAATTCCAAAGGATGACTTTCCCTTACCACACATAGACATACTGGTAGACAGTACAACAAAGTTCAAAGTATTCTCCTTCATGGATGGATTCTCAGGCTATAATCAGATAAAAATGGCGCCGAAAGACATGGAGAAAAATTCGTTCATCACCCCATGGGGGACCTTTTGTTACAAGGTAATGTCATTCGGTTTGAAGAACACCGGGGCAACCTGTCAACGGGCCATGACTACTCTGTTTCATGACATGATACATAAAGAAATAGAAGTGTATGTCGATGACATGATTGCCAAATCTAAAACAGAGGAGGAGCATGTGACCCACCTGTCAAAGCTATTCGAGCGGTTGAGAAAGTACAAACTCCGCTTGAATCCCAATAAGTGCACGTTCGGTGTCCGTTCAGGGAAACTTTTAGGGTTCATCGTCAGCCAGAAAGGAATTGAGGTTGATCCTGACAAGGTCAAGGCCATTCAAGAAATGCCTTCTCCAAAGACTGAAAAACAAGTCAGAGGATTCCTGGGACGTCTGAACTACATTTCCAGATTTATATTCCTCATGAGCGTGACATGCGAGCGGATTTTCAAATTACTAAAAAAGAATCAGGACTGCGTTTGGACAGAAGACTGCCAAACCGCCTTCGACAGTATCAAGGAATACCTGTTGAACCCACCGATTCTATCACCTCTAGTGGAAGAAAGACCACTGATCATCTACCTAACAGTCTTGGAAGACTCAATGGGTTGTGCACTTGGCCAACAGGATGAAACAAAAAGAAAAGAATCGGCCATTTACTATCTGAGCAAGAAGTTTACCGAATGTGAAACTTGGTACACTATGCTTGAGAAAACTTGTTGTGCTCTGGCTTGGGCAGCCAAACGTCTACGCTAGTACATGATTCGTCACACTACTTGGTTAATCTCTGAAATGGATCCTATCAAGTATGTCTTTGAAAAGCCTGCTCTCACGGGAAGGATTGCCCGTTGGCAGATATTGTTATCAGAATACGACATCGAGTACCATGCTCAAAAAGCCGTCAAAGAAAGTATTTTAGCCGATCATTTGGCTCATCAACCGATTGACGATCAGGAATCAGTCGTATTTGACTTCCCAGACGAAGATGTCATGTACTTGAAAATGAAAGATTGCGATGAACCTCTACCCAGTGAAGGGCCAAAACCAGGTTCCCAATGGGGACTAATCTTTGACGGAGCTGTCAATCATTACGGAAACAGAATTGGGGCAATCATCATAACACCTCAGGGTACCCACATTCCTTTCACCGCCTGACTGACATTTAAGTGCACAAACAACGAGGCCGAATACGAAGCTTGTATCATGGGTTTCAAAGAAGCGACTGACTTAAGGATCAAGAACTTGGATGTATATGGCGATTCAGCCCTAGTAATCAATCAGATCAAAGGAGATTGGAACACATACCAATCAGGATTGATTTTTTACAAAGACTACGCGAGAAGGTTGTTACCATTCTTCAAGCGAGACGAGTTTCATCACATCCCTCGTGAAGAGAGTCACATGGCTGATGCATTAGCCACTCTCTCTTCCATGATTAGTGTAGGTCAATGGAACGACTTACCTAAGATCGACATAATGTACCTAGAAAGTTCCGCTTACATCTTCACGATTGAAGCAGTCATAGACGACAAACCTTGGTATCACGATATCAAATGCTTCCTTCAGAAACAAGAGTATCCACCTGGGACATCCAGAAAAGACAGAAAAACCCTCAGGAGATTGGCAGGCAACTTCTTCCTGAGCAGTGATACCCTCTATAAGAGAAACTTTGACATGGTCTTGCTCCGATGCGTAGACAGACCAGAAGCAAACATGCTGATGAAGGAAATTCACGAAGGACCCTTTGGCACTCATGCCAACGGACACACAATGGCGAGAAAAATTATGAGAGCAGGATACTACTGGTTGACCATGGATTCTGATTACTACAAGTACATGAGGAGATGTCACAAGTATCAGATATACTCAGACAGAATCCATGTACCGCCAACGCATCTCAAAGTTCTTTCTTCCCCATGGCCTTTTTCCATATGGGGAATCGACATGATTGGCATGATTGAGCCCAAGGCTTCAAACGGACATCGGTTCATCCTGGTAGCCATTGACTACTTCACCAAGTGGGTCGAAGCAGCGGCATATGCCAATGTAACCCGACAAGTGGTGGTCCGATTTATCAAAAACAATCTCATCTGCCATTATGGTGTTCCAAGCCAGATCATTACTAATAATGGATCTAACTTGAACAACAAGATGATGAAAGAGGTGTGCACTGAGTTCAAGATCGAACACCATAACTCATCTCCCTACCGACCTAAGATGAACGGAGCGGTAGAAGCGACTAACAAGAACACCAAGAAGATCGTTCAAAAGATGGTTGTAACCTATAAAGACTGGCACGAGATGCTACCTTTTGCTCTTCACGGTTATCTCACATCTGTCCGCACTTCGACAGGGGAAACCCCTTTCTCTCTAGTATATGGCATGGAAGCAGTGCTCCCCATAGAGGTAGAGATCCCATCAATTAGGGTATTGATGGAAGCTAAGCTAACAGAAGCTGAATGGTGCCAAAGTCGGCACGACGAATTGAACCTGATCAAAGAAAAGCGAATAACGGCTCTATGCCACGGTTAGTTGTATCAGCAAAGAATGAAGAAGGCGTTTGACAAAAAGGTCCGACCTTGCGTCTTCAGAAAAGGAGACCTCGTGCTCAAGAAGATACAATCATTTCTCACTGATTCCCGGGGTAAATGGACTCCGAATTACGATGGCCCCTATGTGGTCAAGAAAGCTTTCTCAGGCGGTGCCTTGAGACTTGCAACCATGGACGGAGAGGAATTTTCCTACCCTACAAATGTTGACGTAGTCAAGAAATACTTCGCCTAAACTAAAAAAAAATGTCTCGGTGAATTGAAAACCTGAAAGGGCGGTCCAGGCAAAAATTAGAGACATAATCGAAAATCATCCCGATGGATTGGAAATCTCAAAAGTACAATCCAGGAAAAAGTTAGGGATTCATGGCAAGTAACTACGTCCAACAAAGGGGCAAGTCCCTCAGCAGCAGTTACGCCATCCGTCAGAAATCTCGACCAAGGTCATCTTCGACAGAAGCTCAGGATGCCCAGAATTCAAAGTTGGTAGAAGGATAATGGTCGTTATGTTTCAATGTAGCCCTTTTCCCTTAAATTACCATTTTCTAACTTTGTAAATACTCTATGGAATCACGCGCTTGGCTGATTTCCATCCTATCAATAAAATTTGAGCCTTAGTGCTTTTGTTTGCAATTCTCATTTGTTTTAGCTGTACAGTACTACATTTTAATATGATTAACGATTCTTGAAATAAATAAAAAATGAATTTACTTGTCAAACTTTTTTCTGCTTTTAAAATAAAGATGGCAATTTCTTTTGACTGTTGAACATCGAAAGAACATCGATCGCTTCTCCGGAAGTAATCGAACCTCAAAGTGCAGAATCAAAGTACTCCTTCTAAACCAGTATGCCTGAATGAAGGGTCAACTATGTCAGAAACCATTTTTCATCTGACATCCCCGACAGAGTTTTTACCTCCAAAGCCCGACAAACGTGGTTCCTCACCGGAACCATCTCTCCTAAGCAAGGCAGAATTGCTATCTTGGACCCGTGATCCTCTCCGTCCCCTGCGGTGGCCGAGTATCCAGTCGTGTTCATTTATTAAGTCAGTATGTCGCGTCAGTTTTGTCAGCATAAACATACATACATCATGCATTATTGATTTACATTCATATTCATATTGCATCACTATCACTCTAGTTGGTCTTATTCCCTAGTGATAAAAGTCCTCTCAAATCGAGTTGTCAGTTCTTCCCTTGTCAGGAAATGTCGCGTCTGAACAACCTCTCCTCCAGTTTATTTCTGGATTGAAGTTGGTTCCTCGACCACTTTGACAACTTGAACCTCTGAAAAGCAAGAAGACCTTCGACCAACGTCACTCTTCGCCATTGAAGATGATGTCTTCGCTTTCCCGGATTAAGGAAAATCCCCAGAGAAATCCCCTCAAAATTGGATTACATCACATGGCATTTCTCCGAGAAGATCTCGAGGAAAAGTATGATGTAATACCCCCAAGCAGGAAGCAGTCTCTCAAGAGACTCATTTTCCCCAGTAGAGTCGACAAATGGCGTCTCCAAATAGAGAAGTTTATGTACCTCTACAGTTCAGACGGATGGGTTTCCCCAGCAAGCCTGACATCAAAAATTCAAATGGCATCTCTCCAGGAAAATTCGGTGAGAAGTTTGAGGAAAATCGCTACGAATAGCGTCCCATGTCAAGAAAGTTTATTGGCAAAAGAAACTAAGACCAGTTCCTTGGTATGAATCCAGGATCGAGGGGAAGTTTATTTTAAAAACTTAGACCAGTTCCTTGGTAGGAAACCAGGATCGAGGGGAAGTTTATTTCAAAAGAAAACTGGGACCAGTTCCTCGGCTGAAGACCAGGATCGAGGGGAAGTTTACCTTTTCTAAGCATCATTTCTTAGCGAAAGAAGATGGATGAGTAAACTGTTGTTCATAACCACCATCAAAATTCTGGGTATTCCGATATTTAATCCTCTTGCACCCCGAATGCCCGAATACCTTCGCCATTCACACCTTCGGGTCCAAGAAGATTAAATAGGGGCATCTGTCATACCCCAAATTTTGACCACTAAGGTTTCCCATTATTGTGAAAATCATCATCACAATATGGATGTACCTTTGTGCCTCATCAACCTCCTCAGGAATTGTTGAGCATTCACTACTATCAAGATTAAGGTTTTTGAGCCCTTTCAGAGCATTTAGACAAAGGATCAATCAAGGAATGACATGATCTTCAACTTGTCTAACCTCTTAAACACCCACAAAGGATTAAGAGGACTCCCACATCAAGAATCAAGCACAAAGTTGCAACATTCCATGTGGATTAAGCCTCAAGATCGCCAGGGTCACCAAATTAGGGTTTTGGTCGACTGAGGCCTCCAGATGGAAATTTTCCTCTGGGCATGAGCCAATGATTCTAAGCATAACCCAAGATACTCCAAGGGACATCATGGACCCAATCACCAAGTTAATTTAGCCTCAGGGGATGCATTTACCAAAAATCAGGAATTATGGTTTCTTGACCTAATTCACCCCTAAGTTGACTTTTGGGACAAAACATGAGCCAAGACCTCAAGACATGATTTGAGGGTCTCTAATAAACTACATTGATCCATTTGCAACAATCGATTGATCCAAGAAGCTTGATCCCCAAGTTTCAATTTCATCAGGATCACAATTAGGGTTTCGAGAAAAAAGTCAACTGTACCTTTGACTTTTGATCAGGACATGCTCCTAAACCTTGGGACATGGTTCAATACACCCTACAACACCTATGGAACATATCCATTAGGTTTAATTTAGGTCAAAGACTTGATTTCAAAAAGGATCGCACAGTTTGGAATTCATCTAATGAAAAGTCAACTGTGCACAAAAGTCAACTTTGACTTTTTGAGATTTTTCACAATTATGGTTCCTTGACCGTAAAACAATGTTAATATGTGATTTGAATCATCATTCATCATAAAAATCAAAGAAAGTGGGATAACTTGTAAAAGGGGTAACCATAAAAACTTAGAATTTTTCTAAGTTATGGAACAAAGTGGCTAGGGTACCAACTTCCAAGGATCATAACTTGAGATCCAAGCAACCATTTTGGATGATCCAAAGATGGATTTGTAGCTCTCATGACATACTTTAAAAGTGTCAACTACACCTCATTCCAATTCCTCATGGATTTTAAGTTATGGAGTGATCAAAATGGCTGAAAACCCAAAAGTAGAGGTAGTTTTCAATGTAATTCAAGTTGGATCAAAACCAAATTTGGACATCATGATAAAATAGGATATATCAGCTTTCCAAAATGTCCAAGAACTCCCTCAAATTCCATTTGAGCAAGGAGATACAACCCTTGAAACATGGCCTCATAAACTGATTTCCTCCAAGACGGATTTGGCAGATTTGATGCATTTTGCTCGATTTGATCAAATCTAACAAATCCAAGCCTTATCATCATTTTGGACACATCTGAGGGTAAAACAAGGATGCAATGATCTGATCCCCAAGCCTCACAAGTCCATGAATCTACAAGTAGCATGCCAAACCTAAAAAGCCTAAAGGAGGCCAAGACTCCAATTTTGTTTCCAAGCATTCAATGGATGCACCAAGGTGGCATGAACTGAGCCTATTCCAAATGAATGAGTCAAGGATAAGCTCTGAACCAAAGACACATAGGCCTGTGCTCTAACCTCTAGTCAATGGCTAGAGGAGACTTGAGATTCCAAAGTGATCCAATTGGCCACAGATCTGTACAAGTTACCATACCCTATTCCTTGTAAAACAAAATTGCTCTACTATAAATAGAGCTCATTTGGGATCAGTTTGAGTACACCAAAGCACCCAAACTGACGCTTTCCTCAAAATCACCTTCTCACTTCCAAAATTGCCTTCTAAAGCAAGTCACTATCGGGTTTTGAGTTTGGGAACAATTCCAACCAAACCAATCACACACACACCTCATAAACATCATATAGAAGTGAACCAAACACTTAAACAACATCTGGAACACCAATTTCACAAAATCACCAGCCAATTGCTCAAGTTTTCAACCAAGTTGCAGTTGAGGTGCCATAATCTGTTCCAGTCTATTTCAAATCACTTCAAGCATTCAAACGCATTCCATATGGTGTAGGGAAGCTGTTCAGATCATCACAACTCATCTGTAACATCTCCAACTCAAAATTCAAATTGCTCTTGCTGCCACGACCTTCAAGTAAGCCTAAACTTGGTCATCTCATGATTCATGCATATTTCCTCGCACAATAATTTTGCCATATGTTCATAATCATGTATGGAGGGTTTCCCCTCAATTAATTGCTTTGTATGAATCGTGTATCAAAATTCTCAGCCTTCATGCAGAATTTAGGGTTCTTGAGGTTTTGTCTTGATTTCTTATTCCATGCTTAAAATAAATGAAATTAAAGACCATAGACATGATCGTGAGGTGAAAACGAGTAGATTAATGTGTGGATTGTGTGATTTCATCAAGTATTCTGTGAGATTGAGGGGAAAACGTAAATCTGAGAAAACAGAGGGCGCGGGCAAGAACTTGGTGTTCTTGGCGCCCTTTTTTGAATTTTTAAATATTTGAATTTTTGTGATTTTATTTAATTGATTCAAAAATTAATTTCTCTCTGATTTTTAATGATTTTGAGTTGATTCTTTTTTTAATAATTCACAAAATTGTTAAAATATTTTATTTTACAAGAATTTATTAAAAAAATTATTTATTTCATATACTTGATATTTTTGCAAAGAATTAATTTTTATTTGTTTTTTAACATTTAAAATATTTTTTCCTTCTTGATTTTCCAAACTTAAATGGTTTCCAATCATTTTATGGATAAAAACATGACTTTTCAAACATTAATCCAAGGTCACAACTTGTTTTTCACACATGTTTGATAATTTTGATAATTTTAATTGAATTTTTATTTAATTAAAATACATTTTGAAACTAAATTAGGGTTTTTGATCTTAATCACCCTAAACAAATATTTTTTCAAAATCTTTGGGCCTCTTGAGAGAGTGTAAGTCCCACCCCTTTGTAAATAAACAATTTTGGGCCTCACACATTGTATAAGTCGCTCTGTATATTTTCAAAAGTTCAGCGCGATCGTCGCCTTTTTAACCGGGCTTCTCCTTGATCTATAAGACCCATCTTTATTCATTTTCAAAATCTTTGGGCCTCTAATAGAGTGTAAGACCCAACCCTTTTTGAAAACCACAATTCTTTGGGCCTTAGTCATTGTATAAGACCCACCGTGTTTTCAAAAACCTCGGCGCGATCGCCAGTTCGAAACAAAAATAATTGGGCCTACCCTCGTGTTGTAAGTCCCATTTATTTTCTTTAAAAATACTTTGGGCCTCTTGAGAGAGTGTAAGACCCATCCCTTTATACAGAAAACCTTTTTCGGGCCTTAGTCACTTGTATAAGTCCCTGTAAAAATTCAAACAACGGTGCGTTCACTGTTAAAATTTGGGCCTCTCCCTGAGTTGTAAGCCCCAATCTCTGTTCAACATACTTTCTCCTTTGATTTTGAATTCAAATATAGTTGTTATCAAAACTTTCTTTAATTTCTTTGTTGAACAACTAACAAAACAGCATGGAAGCTCTACAACAGGTAAGTGTTTATCCGCTTTCTTTTATCTGCTTTCATATATATAACTGTATTGTGGGAAGCTGCGCATGGTTAGTCTTCTTTCATATCCTTTTAAAATACTTGTCATATATCAACTGTATATATACTAGTATAGTTATTTAGAGTTTTCCCCGGCAACTACGTCTAGAACTAGGTAAAGCCACGTTGGTCACTCTTAAAAACAAACAAAACTAGATCCCCATAGGATTCCAGATACAGTCTTCCCTCCTCTTGGGGTTAAACAATATGGAACAAAGAGAAAGGCAGTATTCCTCGTGAACCTTTTCTCAGACTGTCACCCCTAGAAATTGTCAAAGAAATTCTACTCCCCATAGGTGATCTATTCTCGGTGAATGGCATCTCTTGAGTTTCTTCAAACCTCAAACTTTCATGAAATGATCTCTTCTCGGTGAATTGCATTTCTTGAACTTCTCTTGGCTTGGGACCCACAGGATTCCTAAAAGTATCCCCGCCTCCTCTTGGGCTTTGTACAAGGACTCTCCGGCTTCCTAGAAGTTCTCATGCTTTCTCTTGGGCTTAATACAGGGACCCTGACGACCTCTTAAAGGTATAAGACAGAACTTAGTCATCCTTTGGTATAGCAGTCTTTCCAGTATCAAAACTCCAGCCATTTTAGGGTTGATTCTCATCCCTTAAGTGCCCGTGCCTCCTCTTGGGCATCGTACAAAAGATAAAACTCGCCCACACTGGTAGACTTGGACAGTCTAATCCCCTTGAGTCTCAAAGACATTCTCAAGTTCCTTCTAAACATAGGAAGAAACCTCGGTCACCCTGGACCAATCTCCAACAGAAACCCGGCCTCTCTCATGAAAGTTCTCCCCATTTGGACCTGCCTAAGGATCTCAATAATCCTCAGCAGTAAGATAGTCTCCTCTTAGGCTTTGTATAAAGATCCTTCCTCAGCGAAGTCAGCCTCCTCTTGGGCTTTGTACAATGATTCTTCCTAGCGGAGCTAACCTTTTCAGACTCTCTCGTTGAGTCAATCACTTTTCCAAGACTCTCTTGTTGAGTCAATCTCCTTTTAGCCTTCATCTCGGGCTTCGTACGAGACAGAAAATCACTCTCTTGTTGAGTATAAAAGACTCTCTTATTGAGTCAATCACCTTTTTAGACTCTCTTGTTGAGTCAACCATTTTAGCCTCCGTCTTGGGCTTTATACAAGACATATAAAAACACTCACTTGTTGAGTATAAAAGACTATTTTGTTGAGTCAATCACCTTTTCAGACTCTCTTGTTGAGTCAAACCCTTTTTACCTCCGTCTTGGGCTTTGTACAAGACATATAAAAACACTCTCTTGTTGAGTCAAACCTTTTTAGCCTCAATCTTGCGCTTTGTACAAGACACATACAAATTCTCCCCAGCAGAGTCAAAATCCCTTTTAGCCTCAATCTTGGGCTTTGTACAAGACAGAAAGAACATTTTCCCCGAAAAAGTCAAACTTCTAGCCTCCTCTTAGGCTTTGTATAAATGATATCCTCAAAGAGTCCAACTCTTTTTGCCTCAATCTTGGGCTTTGTACAAGATACCAATATATACACTCTCTTGTTGAGTCGGTCTTATCCAGACTCCTCTTAGGCTTTGTATACAGAAATCCCCTAGCCAAGTCAATTAACCTTTTAGCGTCAACCTTGCGCTTTGATCAAGGAACATAAAAATCAACAATCCCTCTTTAGAGATGACAAATTCTCTCTAGAGGCCTTTTAGCTTCAATCTTGGGCTTTGAACATGATACAAAAAAACCTTTCAGCTTCAATCTTGGGCTTTGAACAAGACACCAAAACATCTTTTTCCTCCCTTAAAATAGGAGGAACTACAATTGCTCTGATTTCCCTGTTTCATTTAAACGGGAATACGTAGGTATAAGATTGCGAAATCTTAGCGAGCATACTAATCAAACACTCTAGGTCCAATACTTTCATACATCAATAAAAAAAATCAGGTCTAGTATCTTACCAAAAGCCTCATGAACAGTCGAGACACTCTATTCTTAAGCAAAATAACCTAAAAGAGACCCACCATCTTGATAGCATATGTAAACCAACAGTCATCTGTTTAAACTCAGTATGCAAGCAGGGTTAATTGGAGACATCTATTTCCCTTCCTTAATCAGCTTCACAGGATAAAAAATGAATCGAACTGTAGCATCCCAAAGCGATAGTTATTCGAAACCACAAAAATCGCGCTACAACGCCCACCATGGGGCCATGTAAAAATGACTGGGGCCACAGTCATCATTACTTACCATAGCTTTCGTCATCTTTTTAAGAGGATGTTTAAGCAAATGTCCAATGTCAATATTAACACCATTGCGGGGGGTTTCGCTAGTGATGGAGAATACAATTCCTCATGGAGAAAATATGCCTGTCAGGATTTCACAGTAAACTGCATGCCTGTTGACGCTACCAAAATTCCGAGGATGGAAAGAAAATCCAGAATAACTTTCTTGAATGAAGACGATGTACATGTTCATTCTCACAACAATAACCTCATGGTCGTCACGACTTAATATGATAATTGGGAATGTGAATTAAGTATTGATTGACCTTAATAGCTATGTGTAAGTCTTGTTCTAGAGCGCCTTACATAGGCTTCAACTTGACCCCAACAGCATCAGAGCATTCCAAGGTTCTTTGATTGGCCTTTTCGGAGAACTCTTATAGGAAATGGCTAGATAACGCTTGAAACGATGTTCAGATCCGTGGCAAAAGCCAAAGTAATTAATGTAAAGTATCTCTTGATATATGTATTATCCCTATACAACGTCATCCTAGGTAAACCCACCCTTAACTCACTAGAGGAGGTCTTGTGCACCCTCTATCTAAGCCTCAAATACCCATTACTTGATGGAAAAATCATTGTAGTTATAGGGGGGCAAGAGATCACCCAAGAATTCTATCATAATAGCTTAGAAAAAAGGAGATAACATATCACACTGTGTGGCGCCCCTCATCCAGATGCATGTGATACTAATGTAGAAAGTTGGGACCCTGGGTTGGTGGTAGAGAATGAAAAGCTTACCCCAATAGAAGACTTAAAAGAGGTCTTGATTGGACCCTAGAGCCACAAATTCAACAAGTTGGGCACCTCCCTATCTGAATTTAAAAAAGAAGAGTTAGACGCAATGCTCATAAGGAACATTAACTTGTTCGCTTGGGAATCGTTATATATGACAAACATAGATACCAAAGTGGTATCCCTCTCCATTAACCCCAGTGTCAAACTAGTATCTTAAAGGAATCCCAAGGTTAGTGAAGAAAAATGGGCGACTATCAATGAGGAAGTGTTGAAGCTAATAAGCGCATGATTCATAACAAAGGTTGTAAGTTCTTGGATTGGCTGGAATTTTGGTAAAACAAAGGTTGTTCAATGTTGATGTCAAGGTGGTGATGTTGCAACATTGAGTCTTAACACTGGGCTGTGTTAAGTATTTAAATTGCTAAAGTTGGATGTCTAATGTCACATGGCGATGTTGTGACATTAGATCTACAGAATTAATAACATCAGGTTGTGATGTTGTTAGGGTTTGCGTGTTAGCTGGAATTGTGGAGAGCAAGCTGTCTCATTGGATGCGAATATCTTGGGATAGATATTTTCCGCTGCATAGGAGATCTGGTGCAGATTTGTAGGAGATTTAAAAGGTTGAAGATTTGAAAAGATTTTAGGAGAAAATTTGTTTTAAATATTCAGTTTTAAATAACAAATCAGGTCAGATATTGTAGCAGGTCCAAGACCAATTCAAGCTGCTATATAAAGCACACAAGACCAAAGGAAAAAGGGACAGAAATACAGAGAGAAGATCAAGAGCATAGGCTGAGTGTCTTGAGTATTTTGTACGAGTTTTGTATACACCATTCTAGGTTGAATTGGTGAAGTGTTTTCTGTCCTCTCTAAAGCTGTGAAGCAAAGAGAGTTGTGTGACTTGATCAAAACTATAAAGCAGGATCAAGGTTTCTCAAAGAGGGTGTTCTTTGAGAGGTTTTAGGGATTGAGTAGTGTTCTCATATCTAAGTGGGTTCTTAGGTAGAAAGTCACTAGTAGAGATTAAGTTTAGGAGATTGTCAACTGGGTTGTTGAGTCTGTAAATTAATTCTACAAGTAGTGAAATTCATCCCTGGCTTGGTAGCCCCCATATTAAGTTGTTTGAACTGAACTGGGTAAACATATCTGTGTGTTTTTCTGTTGGTTATTTTGTCCATTGTGCAGAGTGTGTTGTTGTAACATCGTGTGTGACATCACACATATCTGGTACCAGAATTTCAATTGGTATCAGAGCAGGCATCCTGTCTGTCTCTGGGTGAGATTTAGGGAAGTTACTTTCTGGTGTAGAGATAAGACAGGCCTAGGATTTGTGGTGGAGGAAAAGGTTTCTGCTGAAGCAAGCACTTCAGGAACCAAAAAGGAGATGTCTCAACATCACAAAAAGAGACAGAATCCTAAACCTAAGCAGGTTGCTCATCCACAGCCTCAAAATGTTGGGAAGAGGCATGCTCATGGTCCTTATCAAGGGAAGGTACATGGAGCTAGGCAATATATGCCTCCTCAAAAGCATAGGAGCATGTAGACTGCTAGGTTTAAACGAAACATGTATGGCTATGGATATAATAATGTTGTGCCTTATTATTATGGGAGAAGGAAGCCACATCACCATAGAAGACAAACCAAAAGACAACATCCTTACCATAGAAGACAGTCAAACTATAGAAGAAGAAGACAGCATCAACACTATGGATGGTAGCCACAACAATTCCATCATCAAGGTGGCAGGAGGTTTAACAACTTCAGAGAAGACAGAGTTAGGTGCTTCTACTGTAGAAGATTTAGACACATGCAGTTTTCTTGCTTCAAGCTTTATGGCTATCCCAAGTGTATGCCTCAGCCCAGACAGAAGGAGAACAAGCCCAAGGTTGTTAAACAATGGGTTCCTAAAGCTCAGGCTACATGTCTATTGGCTCACACCTCAGATAGACATTTTGCTAAGGATGGATGGTACTTTGACAGTGGATGTTCAAAGTACATGACTGGGTCCAAAGATCATTTGATGGATATCAAATCTTGCTCCTCAAATGATGTTGTTTTTGGCAATGGAGAAAAAGGGGTGGTAGATGGAGTTGGAAAAGTGAAGTGTTGTGATGGACCTGATTTTGACAATGTGATGCTTGTCAAAGGGTTGAGTGCTAATTTGATTAGCATAAGTCAACTTTGTGATGAAGGTTACAAAGTAAGCTACACCAAAGATGAGTGTGTGGTGACAAATGAGTAGAATGAGGTAGTGATGAAGGGAATAAGATCCAGAGATAATTGCTATCAATGGGTACCTCAAGTGGACAGCTTATCTGGTGATGATAAGGTTGATGTTGTAACATCAGATGGTGACATCAAGTGTGAAAGTATGGTGAAAAGTCAATCTGGGTTAATGACTTATGGTGCTGTTACTCCTAAGTTGGATGATGTGTTAAAAGCCAACTTGAGTAGTCAGTTATGTGAGCAAGATGAAGGAGTCAACAATGCAGATGGAAGGATCAAAAGTTGTGACCTTAAGAAGAGTTGGGAGCTGAATACTTGCAAGGCCAAGAAAGATGACAACCTGACTAATGACTTCTATATTTCAGAAGAAAAAGTTCACAGGTTGACAATCCTTGGGTTGGAAGATGCAGATGTTGAAACATCTCAAGTCAAGAAAGGTACTTCTAGCCTTAAAATAAAGAAGAATGATGATGAACTGATTGCAAAAGTGTCTCCTAGGGTTGCTAAAAGACTGAAAGCTATTGAGTCACCTCCAAAGGTGAGAACTGATAAGCATAAGACCTCAGTGGTTGGTCCTACAAGATCCTGGAGTAAAGTGTCAAGTTCTTCCAGAAATAAGAAGACCAGAGATAAGTCTGATGGTAATGTTCAGGACATCATTCATGTGAAGAAAGCTGTTGTTAGAACTTCTGAGAAAATTCAAAAGGCTTCGCTTGATAACATTCCTTTAAAAAGGTGGATGCTTGTTTTTCAAAAAGGGCTTAACCTGGAGAAAGAATTTGACAAAGATATTCTGGATATGGTTGAGTTTGCTAAGATATGGTTCAGAGAGGGTGTGGGAACTTATGGTATTCAGGTGTGTATGAATAAGTTGCTCTGACTGTGTTTTATTGGGAGCTTCTTGAAGGACTTCTTTGTGCAATGAGTCCTTTGAATGGTGATAAGAAGCTGATGTTCCAAAAGATAACATCATCTTTACTGGTGGTTATATCTGGAAGGTGATTAAGATTGGACATGTGGAAGAAGTGTTTCTGATTATGTGGATTAGAATGTGAAGTTTAGCATGACTACTGAATTTGAAGACTTCACTAGTATCAACAACTACTGGTGGATGTAATGGTAGAGGTATTGTGATATGATCTGATCATTATCTATTGAAGAGACTGGATCTCAGTAAAACTTTTAAGTAAGCTGAGAATTTGTGGAGTTTGTGACACAGTGTTGAGATTGGATTACTTTGCTGATAGTAAATCCAATGGTGGAGCATATGTAATACCATGGTGTGTGGTGTCAAGAGTGTCAAGAGTATCCTTGGTGAAGGATGTCTTTGTTGTGGAGCTGAAGCTTAGTGCTTACATTATATCTAAGGAGCATCTACATAGTCATACGGGAGAATGATGAAGTAGAAGGTTTGCCTTGGATGGTGAAGATGAATTGTATGATAGCCTTTGGAGAAAGGGACAGTGGTACCAAAATGCATGTACTCAGAAAATGTGCTCAAATGTTCATCTCCATCTAGAGCATTTGTTAATCATGACAGGGGGAGTACTTGTCTATGGATTTTGCAGCAAAGGTGCATTTATTGTGAAGATTGCATGTTGATCAAGCTTGTGGAGATTGGTTGCCTCTTATGAGGATATAATGTCAGATAGCATGTTATGACATTAGGCTGCTGGATGGCGTTTTGGTGTGGCCTTGTATGGTTCTAGTCATATGAAGCAAATTGTTTGAATCTTGTGCGCACATGCTTCTGAGGAGATGTCTGAAGACAAGATTGAATCATGGCCTTGAATAGATTGTACACTTGTCTTGGTGTGTGTTATTCTAAGTGTGAGGAGTTGACTTAGAGTTCAGTGGAAGGCATTGTGTGTGTGCTTCAGATCGTGTGGATGATTGTGTGAAGCCTTCATAACTGGATGGCTGAAGAATATGCTGACAGAAGAAGTATGGTTTGTACAGGGTGTCATAGGACTTACTTGTTGAAGTTTGTCCAATTGTGGCTAAAAAGGGGGAGAAATAGTCAAGAGTCAGTCAAGATGCAAGAGGTGCTGCAATGACAAGGAGTGATGCAGAAGTGCAGATATTGAGGGGGAGTGAGCATGTTGAACAAGCTGGTGTATGCTGGTTTTTGCTTGAGGGGGAGCACCATGTTGGTTGTTGCCAAGTTGCTGATGTAGATGGTGCGGCCGCAGAGTTTAGTGTGAATTGAAGTCTTTATGTTTTGAAGATGCTGCTGCTTGGAGTTTCAAATTTATTGAAGTTTATTCCGCTGCTGAAGTCTCTGAAGATGCAGAGATTGTTTTAGCCAAAATTAGCCAAAGGGGGAGATTGTAAGTTCTTGGATTGGCTGGAATTTTGGTAAAACAAAGGTTGTTTAATGTTGATGTCAAGGTGGTGATGTTGCAACATTGAGTCTTAACACTGGGTTGTGTTAAGTATTTAAATTGCTAAAGTTGGATGTCTGATGTCACATGGCGATGTTGTGACATTAGATCTGCAGAATTAATAACATCAGGTTGTGATGTTGTTAGGGTTTGCGTGTTAGCTGGAATTGTGGAGAGCAAGCTGTCTCATTGGATGTGAATATCTTGGGATAGATATTTTCTCCTGCATAGGAGATCTGGTGCAGATTTGTAGGAGATTTAAAAGGTTGAAGATTTGAAAAGATTTTAGGAGAAAATCTGTTTTAAATATTCAGTTTTAAATAACAAATCAGGTCAGATATTGTAGCAGGTCCATGACCAATTCAAGCTGCTATATAAAGCGCACAAGACCAAAGGAAAAAGGGACAGAAATACAGAGAGAAGATCAAGAGCATAGGCTGAGTGTCTTGAGTATTTTGTACGAGTTTTGTATACACCATTCTAGGTTGAATTGGTGAAGTGTTTTCTGTCCTCTCTAAAGCTGTGAAGCAAAGAGAGTTGTGTGACTTGATCAAAACTGTGAAGCAGGATCAAGGTTTCTTAAAGAGGGTGTTCTTTGAGAGGTTTTAGGGATTGAGTAGTGTTCTCATATCTAAGTGGGTTCTTAGGTAGAAAGTCACTAGTAGAGATTAAGTTTAGGAGATTGTCAACTGGGTTGTTGAGTCTGTAAATTAATTATACAAGTAGTGAAATTCATCCCTGGCTTGGTAGCCCCCAGATTAAGTTGTTTGAATTGAACTGGGTAAACATATCTGTGTGTTTTTCTGTTGGTTATTTTGTCCATTGTGCAGAGTGTGTTGTTGTAACATCGTGTGTGACATCACACATATCTGGTACCAGAATTTCAAAGGTAAAATACCCATCATGGCTAGCTAACATGGTTTTCGTAAATAAAACATCAAAAAAATTGTGCATGTGTGTTGATTTGACTGACATTTATGTTTCATGTCCAAAAGGATATGTGCTCTCTACCTAATATATACCTTCTGATCGTCGAATCTCTAGGACACAAAATAGTTAGCTTCATGGATTCATACTACAGATACAACTAGATTAAGATGGATCCAATGGATGCTCCCAAGACATCATTTAGGTTAAATCATGGTAACTATTATAACAAAATCATGCCCATTGTACTCCAGAACGCACACGTTACCTATCAGAGACTCATGGATGTGATCTTATTGAAAATGATATGGCATAACCGGGAAGCATATAGTGAAGAATTCAAAAGATAAAGTCATGTGAAAATTTTGTAGGATCTCTTAAAGTCGGTCATGAAGTACAACACGTGTTTGAATATCACCAAATGCTCATTCAACGTCCAGGCAAGCCAATTCCTTGGTTTCATGTTGACTATGTGAGACATAGAGGCGAACTGTAACACCCTAATTTTTAATCAATTATTTTGTATAATTATTATTGTTTTTTATTCGTTATACTTGAATTTGGTGATTTTCGGTGTGTATGGGTATTTTGGTAATTTAATAATTACCTGGGTTATAGAATTAAAGAGAAGAATAATAAAATAGAATTATTGAGGTTATCATGAGTGATTGAATAAATTTAATTATTTTGTTACAAGTTGAGAGAATAGAAAATTAAGGAATTTTGATTAAATATTTATTTAAATTAATTATTTATTTAAATTAAATATTTGTTTAATTGGAAAAATACCCATTTTAATTCTGTATCTTTAGGGCGGGGTTCATTTTGGTCCCTCAATTTAAAAAAAGACCATTTAGGTCTCTTATGTCTTTAAACAGCGTCACGTTAGTCCTTTCCGTTAGGTCTGCTAGTCAAAGTCAAAATAGAGTGTCACTTGACATACACCTGACGCTGATGTGGCATATGCTCATTACCAAGTCACCAGGATCATCAAAATTTCAAAAACAATTTCCAAAAGCATGCCTTCACCATGGATTCGAACCATGGTCAAGTTATTTGCTAGGCAAGATACTATTCCACTAGGCCACTTCACATTTTTTTTATTTAACTTACAAATTAAATATATGAATGATCAATTAGGAGAAAAGGAAAATGAATAAGTTGAAGATGATGAACATTCAACAAGTTGAATAAGATGAAAATGAACAAATTAAATATATGAATGGTTAGTTAGGAAAAAAGGAAAACCAGTGTAACAGATCCAAAGATCTAAAAAAATAGATCCAATTTAAAATAATATATGTACAGTTTCGACTTCGATTTTTCAGGTTTTGGATTTCGATTTCAATTTCGAATTCAGTTTTTGGATTTCAATTTCAGTTTCGATTTTGATTTCGATTTCAGTTTCTGGGTTTCAAGGTTTTGATTTTTGGGGTTCGATTCCCCTTCTCAGTTTGATTTCTGAACTCTCTTTCGATTTCAGTTTCTGGGTTTCGATTTCCAGGTTTCAAGGTTTGATGGAGTGTTTGCGACAAGAGGATTCAACATTGAGTCACTTTTTATTGGTCTTAATCAAGATGGAGATCTTTTCTTCATTGTTGTTTTTGGAACTGATAATGTTCTTCTTTAAGTAAAATGAACATTACGTTAATATCAGTTTGTAAAATTATCTTATACTTAATTTTATTTTTCATGGCATTGATTTTTGAGAGGTATCAAGAGAATTAGCTTATACTTAAATGTGGAAGAATCTAGCTTATAGTATTCAGTTTCTAGGTAGATAAGATTCATGTTCAATTTCTGGGTTTGTAATTAGCTTATAGTTAAATGTTGAAAAATCTTTTCTAATCAATTTTTCATGCTATGCGAATGAGATGAAGCTATGTTGACTTGAAACATAATAATAGAAGTCAATGTGATTGTATAGAAAATTCATACAAATGCAATATTTGCTTCTTATACAAACGTAATATTTGCTATGTATAGAAGTCAATGTGATTGTATGGAAATGTAAATGTATTTTCAATTTATAAATTAAAATAAAAAATTGAAAGTAGCTTAGGGGTGTTCAATCTCGTTCTACAATCAAGATAGTCTGAGTTCAAATCTAGGTTGAAGGAAAAAAAATATTTATTTTTTCTCGAATTTTTGATAACTTTTGTGATACACATGTACCACGTCATATGCCAAGTGTGCAAACATTTGTCATGTCAGATGCCACGTGTACAAAATTGACACAGTTTGTGAAAATTACACGGAAAGAACTTAAATGACACTGTTTGAAAACATAAGAGACTACATCGGAGCTTTTAAAAATTCAGGGACCAAAATGGACCTTGAGGTAAAGATAATGGACCAAAAAAGGTATTTTTCCTATTTAATTTAAATAATAATTTATGAAATATTATGAGTAGGGGAAAATTATATTTTTATAAAATCGGAGGGTTAAGGTGTAATAATTAAATGTTGAGGGGAAAGTAGAGATTTACCAAAACCTAATTAGGTTATTTAAATAGAAAAGTTAGAATTAGAGAAATACTAATGCGTAGAAAATTGGGATAAACAGAGAAGGGACTAGGAAACCCTAAAGAGACCTCTAGGAAGGAGAAACAACAGCTTAAACCAGAAAGTCTGCAATTCTAAGGTAAGGAAGAAATTTCCTTATTGATGGGTGAATTGGACAATCGAGATGGTGAGTGTTTCTTACCTTCCCATCAGCGCCTTGGGGTAATGTAATTTTTCCCGTATTTCTTACTATCTGTGTAATTTTGGCCAAATTGATGAATCTATTTGTTTGTATGAGTTGCTCTAAGACCCAAATGGGATTTAGGATAAATCCCCTACGGTCTCTAAAGTGTTGTTGTTTGTAGGTTTACAAAACTTGTTATTGATTGCGATGATATTGTATGAATTGGTACATATATTATTGTGATTATATTTTAGAGTTGGAATTTTGTCCGAAAATTTGAGCGACTTTTTTTAGGTTATTTGGTTTCCCAAATTTTCTGTCTGTAGAACCGTAGTGTGTTTTACTTATCTTTCCTAGAATTGTAACCATTTATTTCAAAAAACTTCTCATATGCCGTAAAACTATTCTTTTTCAAAAATAAAAAAATTTCGCAGAAAATCAAAAATCGAGACTTTTTGAAAAAAATAAAAAAATCAATTAAGGGGGGCCACGGCCGCGCGACGGCATAAGGGAGTCAATTGGTCTCGTTAGGTGATGATGGAGGGTCGCGCTGGATAGCAGCGTTCGTGGCCAGAAGCTGGGCGAAGTTGCCTAAAGGATTCGCACCAGACAGCAGCTGTCGGGTCGCGTCGGAAGGCGGCTGCCGGTGGTGTCGCGCTGCAGTGCAGCAGCGACGGGTGGACCACGCAGTGGCGATGGTCAGGGATTTTCGGCTGCGGTGATTTCGATTGGTTCGAGTGTTCTTTGAGTTCAGACGTTTTTTGGCAGTTTTCGAGTTTAGGAGTCTTTCAATGATTTTTGGAGCAACTTTTGATGTCAGGACTCTTTTGGTAACCTTAGGGTCAATTTGAGCAATTTGAGTCAAACAACCCCTACCCTTATGCTTAGTAGAGTATCACTTGTGAAACTTTTACTTTTAGAGCACTTTGGATACTTTAGAGTACTTTTGGGGTACTCTAGAGTCATTTTTTAGAACTGAGAGGTATTAACATGTTTTGAGTTTCACTGAGAATTTTTGATAAGTTAGATGTTTGAGTAATACAACAACTTTACTCTTTTTGAAAAAACAAATATAACCACTTTATAACATCCTAAACCCCGACTCTTAATATAAAAGGGAATTTTCACAACTTAGGATGCTACTCAACACAAAACTTGTAACCTCAGGGATATTTTTCAAAAACTTCGCAGCGGAAATCAATATATCTCAAAACATAAAATAATTAGGTAAAGTAAATACTCAATGAAAGTAACTCCAAACATTAACTCTAAAACAAATATTACACCTCATTCCTGATGTTACAACAAGAGCATATCGACCAACTAAATAACGATAAATATGAAAATAAACGAAGAAAGCTCCAAGGCCATCTTCTAACTCACAAGCAACTACTCTTGCAGAGTACTTGGTTGTTTGTACTCTAGATGAGCATAAACATTACAACAACAAAAGGGGTGAGAATATACCTTACAAATGATAACAGTGAAAAATAGCAGCTGGATGGTAATTAACGAATTCATAAGTACACCATTCACATAAAAACACAATCAAAGTCAAATAATGATGTAAATGCTAATACCACCAACTCCTCATAAAAAATGCATGTGGTACCGGGTTTTGGGGATCAGAGGTATGTTATTGATTACCCATGTCTCCAGTTTCTCTTAAACGGTGTCCCTCTTTGGACGTGACACTGCCATAGTCCTTTTGTGAACCAGGTCATCACTAGACTGAAGGCCTACCTAACTCTGAAATAAATGCATGCATGATCATGTACATTGTAAACATGCAACATCATCAATATCATAGACATCATTAACATCATAAACATCATAAACGCCATTAACATCATCAGAAGGTTGCACTCTTGAACCAATATTTTACCAATCGCAAGCCATCATTATAATCCTTTCAGACTACTAATCATCAAAAATCGCCAAATTAAGGACGTTAGTTTATCCTTTTAGATTACTAAACTAAAAAATTATGGTTTAAAATATATCGGCTTAAATACACTTTTGGTCCCCCTAGTTTAGACGTTTTAAACAATTGACCCCCTATTGTAAAACCAGCGATTTTGGTCCCTTAATTTTGATAGTCTTTGGACTTTTGTGGTCCCCCTCCACTTTTGCATAGGTGGCAGTGATGATTAAGATTTAAAAATTATTTTTAATTACGTGGAATCACTGACTAGGATAATTTATTTTTTAATACTTTTTTACATAATTAATAAGTTAATAAATTTATTAATCAAAATTTTGAAAATGATGGCATAAAGCCCATTTCTTCATTGGGGCACATGGTGAATTCTCAAAGGCCCACTTTCATCACAAACACTTATGCAATATCTTTCACATGTTCAAGCTGTATAAACCTTGATATTATAATAGGAAAAAACAATGTGGGACTATACTACCAACACCACCACAACTCACCTTTCAACTTCAACAGACAACAACAACACCATATCATAAGAAATTTTATGACCAGTTTATGCATAATCACACTATCATTTTCCATATTATAATGAACTTTTCATCAAATCCATAATTACACTATCATTTTCCATATTCTAATGAACTAATCACACTATCAGAGGATCTTGCATTTTCTTGTCCTGGTGGTTAGCTTTTAATTTGTTGCATTTTTATGGAGTTATGGGTGGTTAGCTAATGAACTTTTGTTACAGAAGGTCCACATATGTATGCACCAAATTAGGAAACATTCCCGCTGATGGCAATGGTTGTTGTTGTGCATCTGATAAATCATAATTTCCTTCATGTGTTCTTTGTTCTTTGTTAATCTGTCAAATCATCAACATATGAACTTCACTTGTGGAATTACAACACTCACCAAAATTAAATTATTGAAAATAATGGTACTTTACTTACTTCAAACTAATATCTTAACCACTAGTATATTTATTGCTCAGTTCATGTCAATATGATATAACATATATATTAAATGTATATTATAGTTAACAAAAACTAAAACTCACCTTACAAAGCTACATAAAAGAGAGCATATTTCCTAGTTTTGCATAGGAGAATACAATATTGCATAAAATTCAATAAAAGTGATAGATTACAAAGCTGCTAATGATTATGAAATATGAAATATATAAAATACTAATGATTATAGAAGTAATTAACAGTTTATGAGTTGAAATTGAAACCCAACTATAAAGCTGCTACTTAAGAGAGCATATTTCGTTACAGTTTATGAGATACATATACTCTCTATACATGTTAGTTATAGTTTATGGATACATACACTCTTTCTCATACTCTCATGAATCTTGTTGTTTCAGTTTTCCTATAAATAAGAATGATCTATCAGTGATAATGAATCACTGTATTTTCAGTTACAGTGATAATGAATCTTGTTGTTTCATTTTCAATTCAACATTTATACAAGTTCATTATATATGCCAATGTTGTTCATTATTCTTCCTAAGTTTTATGGCAAAGTGATACTTATTCTTGGTGTGAGAAGACAGTCAACTGTTATGCATTTGGAAGAGTTTTGATTTTGGATGTATAACGAAGTCCCACATCGTTTTTCAACAAATAAAACTAATACTTATAAAGAGCATTCACACATGGCATGTTGAATCATGAATATTGGGCTACTTTAGTTTAGACAATAGGCTTAGGTCCAATAAATCTATTTTATAATTTATAGTAATTAACTTCTAAATAAATTTCTTAAAATTCTTAAAAAAAACATATTAATTAAAAGAAATATTAATAAAATAAATTATCATTAATTAAAAAATATTAATAAATAAATAATCTAGTCATCAATGTCATGTCATTAAAAGTAAATTTTTTATCCCAATCATCAATGTCACATCTGCAAAAGTGGAGGGGGACCATAAAAATAAAAAAACCATCAAAATTAAGGGACTAAAATCGCAGGTTTTGTAATTGGAGGACCAGTTGTTTAAAACGCTCAAACTAGGGGAACCAAAAGTGCATTTAAGCCAAATATATTTATTTTTCATCAAAAAGAGTAAATTTGTTTTATTACTCAAACTTCCAACTCATACAAAAATTCTAAAGAAAGCTCAGCATTTCAATACCTCTCAGTTCTCAAAAATGACTAAAGAGTACCCCAAAAAGTAATATTAAGTATCCAAAGTGCTTTAAAGGTAAAAGTTTCACAGGTGATAACTCTACTAAGCATAAGGGCGGACTATTTGACTCAAATTGCTCAAAAGTGATCCTAAGATTACCAAAAGGGTTTGGACATCAAAAGTTGCTACAAAAAACACACAAAAAAACTCCCGAACTTGAAAACTGTCGAAAAACGCCCAATTAGTTATTTTCTCCAGTCATGTGTCTGGAGCATCCATTGTGAAAATGTTAATCTTCATGCGAGGATGCCCTTAAAGAAGTGTGAGAAATAAGACTTGTAGTTTCTTCTTTGACTTTTCATACTTGTTGAAGATGATCATTCTTTAAAGTGTTCCTGATATGATGTTTCATTTAATGGTAGTAGAGTCTTCCATACAATTTAAATCAAAAACTTCTTATATGAACTTATAGAATACAATGGAGATATACCCATTAAGCTATGTTTTAAAAGTTTTTGTGCTGGTAATCATGTCGAACAAGATGTTGAGACATATAGTTTGACATACGAAACTCATTCTTTTTTACTAGAGGAATAAACTTAGTGTAGCGTGCGATTTTTGTCGGTGACGAGACCACCTTACCACAATGGTTGGAATTGGGTGCTATTTTCTGATTTCTTATTTATCCTATGAAGCTGGAAAGGAAAGGGAAGATATCTAAAACTAACCTTGCACGTAAATATTTTCTTTAACAAATGCTAAGAGATTGGGGATTTGGGGTCAGGTTATACAAAGGGAAGTTGTTAACACCCAGTGTATATATGGTTATCCATAGACTTTTTATTTTTTTCTCTGTTGATTTAAAATGTTCTCTAGTGTTTATCTGCTGTGGTTTGGGAAAGTTTCTCCTTTGGGAGTGTTGAGAGAGTGTTTTTGTTATTTTTGGGTTTTTCGTTATTTTTGGGAAGGTATTGGACCTAAAGTTTTTTTGATTTGTGTGCTCGATAAGATTTCGCAATCTTATGCCTACGTATTCCCGTAAAGATATCTGGGAAATCAGAGCAATCGTAGTTCCTCCTATTCTATGGGAGGAAAATGTATTTGGTGTCTTGTTCAAAGCTCAAGATTGAAGCTATCAGAGTATTTGTGTCTTGTTCAAAGCCCAAGATTGAAGCTAAAAGGGTGACTGAGAGAGAATTTGTCATCTCTAAAGGGAGATATCTCACCTATTCATCACAAAATGTTGAGAAATAGATTATAAGGGAAATTACTTTAACTGGGATATGTAGAATCCAGCAATGCCATAATTTCCTTTATAAGAGGGATGTCATGAAGGAGGAAAGCTTTAACTCAATGTAGAGCAATGCCACTTTTCCTTATGAATCTTTCATGCTAAGAGAGAGACATTGGCTTGAATATAAATAATCCAGAGGCTTGCCACTTATAGCTGTTAGATGAAAAATGATTTTTTTAGCCAGGATAAAGGAAGGACTCCAGCTTGGATTTTGAATCAACAAGTGTGCCACTTACATCAATTATCTGGGAAAAAGGTTTTGTTTGTTTGTTTTGAGATGTGATGTATAGAGGAAATGTCCTTCTGCAGAGTGGACTCATGGTCTCATCTGAAAGGATGTTGATTTTTGTTGTGCCTTGATCAAAGCCCAAGGTTGAAGCTAAAAGGTTGACTCTACTAGGGGAGTTTTATATCTGTCTTATACAAAGCCCAAGATTGAGGCTGAAGAGAGATTGACTCCACTGAGGAGGGTTTTATCTGTCTTGTACAAAGCCCAAGATTGAGGCTGACTGACTCCACCGGGGAAGGTTTTATCTGTCTTGTACAAAGCCCAAGATTGAGGCTGACTGATTCCACTGGGGGAAGTTCTTATATGAAGCCTAAGAGGAAGCTATCTCTTGCTGAGGATTATTGAAATCCAAGAGCATGTCCAAATTGTATTGGGGTCCAAAGGTTTTACTCTTTCTGGGAGTCAGAGAAGAGTTAGAGTATCATATGCCATGAGGTTCTGATACTGCTGGGGGTTTGTTGATGGTAATTTGACTCAGTCTGGGGATTTTTAAGGTGAAGTTTAAAGATTGAGTTTGAAAACCTATGGAGGTTTCAACTCTGTGGAAGATTAGTGTATTGATGAAATAATCAGGTTTTTTCCTGTGTTCTTAGGAAACTTGAGGGTCTCTGTGTGAGATTCAAGAGGATATGAGACTTTCCAAGTCTACTTGTATGAGAGGTTGACTCTTAGCTGGAGAATGATCTTTGTATGATGCCCAAGAGGAGGCTGAGACTGTCCAAGTCTCTCAAGAAGTGGTAGGCTCTAGTGTAAAGAGAGATCTTTGTATGATGCCCAAGAGGAGGCTATTGGTTTAAGGGATGAAGATTAATCCTAAAATGGTTTGATACTTGGAATTTTGACTCTCCTGAGGATTGAACTAGTAGAGGTGACAAATTTCTGTCCTATACCTGTAGAAGGCCTTTGGGTCCTTGTACTAATCCCAAGAGGAGGCTGAGGAACATCTAAGAAGCCTGAGGGTCCTTGTACTAAGCCCAAGAGGAGGCTAGGGATACTTTTAGGAAGCCTGTGGGTCCAAGCCTAAGAAAAGTTCAAGAAAGGTTTCACCGGGAATTAATCCTTTCTTTGCTGAACAGTTCTAGGGTTTGAAGAGATTCAAAAGAGGTTTCACCGAGAATTAGTCCTCTTTGGGGAAATGAATTTCTTGTACACATATACTTCTAAGTTTGGACAGTCTTAAGAAAAGTTTCACCGAGAATAATGCCTTTCTCTGTTCCATATTGTATAAGCCCAAGATGAGGCAAGACTGTATCTGGAATTTCCTATGGGGGAACTAGTTTTTGACTATGTTGAAAGTAACCTCTGGTTTGATCTTAAACCTAGACCTAACTGCTGGGGAAAACTCTAAACAAGATATGCACAAATATATACAGGCAATTATATATATATATATATATATATATATATATATATATATATATATATATATATATATATATATATATATATATATATATAATATGCATTGAAAAAGATGTGAGGACTTACCTTCTGATAAGAAGCCCAAGCATAAAGTGATATGTTGTATTTACTACAACTGTATTCCCTCTTTTAGGGTTTCAAGAAATTGAAGAAAGTTTTGAAAACATATTTAATTTGAATTTGAATTGAAAGAAAGTTGTTAAAAAAAGTTTTGTTTGGGGCTAATAGCTCAAGGAGAGGCCCAGATGACTTATTTGATAACATTGATCGCACTGCGATACCGACAGACGTTGTGGGACTTATACTATAACGGAGGCCCAAAATTGTTTTTTGTACAAAAGGAGTTGGGTCTTACACTCTAATAGAGGCCCAAAAGTGTTTGTAAAGAAAATAATGAGGCTTATACTCAAGGAGAGGCCCAGAAGATTTATTTGAAAAGGTGACGATCGCGCTGTGATTTTGAAAACCACAGAGGGACTTAAACAATGACCGAGGCCCAAATTATTTATGTACAAGAAGAAATTGGGTCTTACACTCTATTAGAGGCCTAAAAAGTTATTTTTATACAAGAGTTGAGGCTTATAACTCAAGGAGATGCCCAGAAGAAAAACAGTGATCACACCGTTATTTTGACAATCGTATCGGGACTTATACAATATATGAGGCCCAAGATGGTATATTTACAAAGGGGATGGGTCTTACACTCTAATAGAGGCCCAAAAGTTTTTAAAAAGAAGAAAGATGGGGCTTACAACTCAAGGAGAGGCCCAGATGAAAATTGTTTTGAAAATGGCGATCGCGCCGAGATTTTTAAAACCGTATTGGGACTTATACAATGACTGAGGCCCAAATTATTTATGTACAAAGGGATGGGTCTTAAACTCTATTAGAGGCTCAAAATATGATTTGAAAAGTGTTTGAAAAATTACCCTAATTTTAATTAAAAAAATATAATTTTTTAAAGGAAACAAAATATAAAATGATACAAAATATCAAATATATTCAAAAACAAGTTGTCAACTTTAAAAAATATTTTGAAAAATCAAGTTTAATCACATGAAAGCTTGAAATCTAATTGGTTTTGAAAAATCAAGGTGAGAATTTCATTTAAAAATGTTTTAAAAAAAATTAAATTAAATTAAATTCAAAAAAACAAACTATATTAAATAAATAATATAAATTTGATTTTTTTGTAGAATAAAATAATTTAACATTTTTGTGACTTTTTAAAAAAAAGAACCAATAAAAAATGATAAAAAAATGAGAGAGAAATTAATTTTTGAAATCATTTAATAAAAATATCAAATATTCAAAAATTCAAAAATTTGAAAATGGCGCCAAGGTCGTCTTCTTCTTCCTCGCTCGTACCCGCCATGGCCAATTTACAAAACCTCCCATATCTCTCTCAATACGTAATGGTTTTGACTTTTGTAAACATGAGAGTTGTGTGTTTTTGAACAAGGATTTCAGTCATATAAATTAATTGCATTTATATTAAGTGTGGAGTGAGAAATCAAGTGATGAACTCAAGAACCCTAATTTCTGCAAGAACTTTATGAAATCTTATACATGAAAGCTACAAAGCAATTTATTGAGGGGAATCACTCTACATAAGTGCAGAAACATGTTTGTAACTTGAAAACACATTTGTGATGCATGGATTATAGAGTTTGAGAGTGTCAGGCTTACCTCTTGCAAGAAGAATTCGAATTCTATGTTGGAGGTGTTACAGATGTTGTGTAATGATCTGGACAGCTTCAATGGACCTAATACAAGGTGTTTGGAAGCTTGGAATGGTTTGAAGCAGCTTGGAACTTGTTGTGGCACCTCAACTACAAATAGGCCAAAAAGCTTGAGCAAATGGGGGGTGACTTTGTGATTCTGATGTTCCAGATGAGTTTTAAGGTTATGGATCACTCATATATGATGTATGTGAGGTGTTGGCATGATTGGTTTTGATTGAATTGCTCTCAAATTGAAAATTTGATAGTGACTTGAAAGAGAAGCAAAATCTGGTTTTTTTAGTGAGATTTGGAGGAAAATATGTATTGCTATGCTTTGGGGTGCTTGAATTGATCAGAAAGAAGCTCTATTTATAGTAGAGCAAGTTTGTTTTTGGAGCAATAGTGATTGGAGGCTGGATCACTCCAATATCCATTGAACTTTGTCATGTAGCCAAAGTCTCCTCTAGCCATTGACTTAAGTCAATCTTGCAGACTATGAGTCTTCTATTGTAGGGATAAGGCTTGACTCATTTGGTTGATCATGGACTGATACATGCCAGCTCTATGCATCCCTTAAATGCCTTATGACAAGATTGGAGTTTTTGGATTTTAAACTTTGAATGTCACATGCCAAATGATGAGGTTTTTTACTTGCAAGGCTCTATGGTGTTGTAGCTCTGCAGAGATCATGTTCATTGCATTTAGAAACTTGTCTTGTATGGTGACAAGGCTTTCCAAGTCATGGAAATGACAAAATCGTGTGGCATGTACAAGACTGTCTTGTAAAACTAGTCTTGGAGGTGTCATGTTTCCATGCTTGTAACTCCCTACTCAAGTTGAATTAGGATGAGTTCTTGTACTCTTTGGAAAGCTTGTATATCCTACTTTAACTTTGATGTCCAACTTTGGTCTTGAAACATCTTGGATCATAATGAAAAATGGCCTCAAAGTTGGTGAAAAACTGAAACAGATTCTGACTTGAAAATTTCAAAAAGTGTTGGAAAAGTGGTCATTTTCATGTTTTTGAGATTTTGGTCAATCCATAACTCAAAATCCATGAGGATTTGGAATCTGATATAGTTTACAATTTTGAAGTATGTAATGAGAGCTTTCATTTGAGCTTTGTATGGGAGAAAAAAGCCTTGTGATTTGGAAGTTATGACCTTGTAAAGTTGGTGCCAAATCACTTTTGTTCCATAACTTAGAAAATTTTAAGTTTCTTATGGTTGCCCCTTTTACAAGTAACCCTCTTTTTCTTGATTTTTCTTAATTAATGATGATCCAAACCATGAATTAACATTGTTTTTGACTTAGGGAAGCCTTGTTTGTAAAAAAGTTATAAAAAGTCAAACTTGGTTTTTGGCACAGTTGACTTTTTATCAGATGAATTCCAAACTGTGTGATCCTCTATGAAATCAAGTCCTTGACCTAATTCAAACCTAATGGATGGATTCGATAGGTGTTATAGAGTGTCTTGAATCATGTCTCAAGGTTTGGGAACATGTCTCGGTCAAAATTCAAAGATACAGTTGACTTTTCATCAGGAAACCCTAATTGGTCCAAATGAAATTGAATCTTTGTAATGCTCATGAACCAAGTTCTTTGAACCAATCTAATCTTGTAAATGGATCAATATGATTTATTAGAGGTCTTCAAAATACTTCTTGAGGTCTTGGCTCAATTCTTGCTCAAAAAGTCAACTTAGGGGTGAATTAGGTCAAGAAACCCTAATTCCTGATTTTTTATGAATGCATCCCCTGAGGCTATTTTGACTTGATGATTGGGTCCATGAGGTCCCTTTGAGCTTCTTGACTCATGTTTTGAAGTATTGGCTCATGCCCAGATGAAAATTTTCATCTGGAGGCCTTGGTCGACCAAAACCCTAATTTGGTGACACTGGCGATCTTGAGGCTTGATCCACTTGGAATGTTGCAAACTTGTGCTTGATCCTTGATGTGGGAGCCCTCTTGATCCTTTATGGGTGTTTGAGATACTTTACAAATTGAGGATCATGTCCATTATTGATTGATCCTTTGTCTGAGTGCTCTGAGAGGGCTCAAAACCCTAATTCTTGGTTGTAGTGAATGCTCAAAAATCCTTGAGAAGATTGATGAAGTATGATGGTACATCCATATTGTGGTGATGGTTTGCACAATGATGGGAAATCTTGCGGTCAAAATTTGGGGTATGACAGATGCCCCTATTTAATCTTCTTGGACCCGAAGGTGTGAATGGCGAAGATATTCGGACATTCAGGGTACAAGAGGATTAAATATCAGAATACCCAAAATTTTGATTGTGGCTGTGAATGGTAGCTGATTTGCTCGACTATCTTCTTTTGCTAAGTAAAGATACTTAAAAAAGGGTGAAACTTCCCCTTGGCCCTGGTCTTCAGCCATGGAACTGGTCTTAGTTTCTTTTGAAATAAACTTCCCCTCGATCCTGGTCTTCAGCCATGGAACTGGTCTTAGTTTCTTTTGAAACAAACTTCCCCTCGATCCAGGTCTTCAGCCATGGAACTGGTCTTAGTTTCTTTTGAAATTAACTTCCCCTCGATCGTGGTCTTCAGCCATGGAATTGGTCTTAGTTTATTTTGAAATAAACTTCCCCTCGATCCTGGTCTTAAGCCATGGAACTGGTCTTAGTTTCTTTTGAAATAAACTTGCCCTCGATCTTGGTCTTCAACCATGGACCTGGTCTTAGTTTCTTCTTGTCGAGTTCCTTCCTCGACAAGGAACGTTATTTGTAGCGGTCTTCATCAAACTTCTCGCCGAGTTTTTACTGGGGAGACGCCATTTGATGGAAAAAGATTTGATGTCAGACTTGTTGGGTAAACCCATTTGTCTGAACTGCAGAGGTGTGCAAACTTCTCTGTGGGAGATGTCATTTGTCGACCTATTGGGGGAAAACGAGTCTCTTGAGAGACCGCTTTTTGGTTGGTGAGGTTACATCATACTTTTCTTCGAGATTTTTTTTTCCAGAGAAATGCCATGTGATGTAATCCAATTTTTAAGGTGCTGATGAATTTATTGAAAGCAAACTTTTCAAGGAGAAATCGTCGTATTGCCGAGAGTCTTTTGGTGGAGAGGCTTTCTCTAGGGATTTTCTTTAATCTAGGAAAGCAAAATACCATCTTCATTGGTGAAGAGTGATGTTCCAAAGGTGTCTATCCGAATGACTTCTTGCCTTTCAGAGGTTCAAGTTATCAAAGTGGTCGAGGACTGATTTCAATCCAGGGATATACTGGAGAGAGATTGTTTAGACGGTGCATTCTCCTGACGAGGAAAGAACTTAGGCCGGGATTTTGTCCTTTCTGACGCATAAAGGAAAACTGACAACTCTATCGGAGAGAAGACGTTTATCACTTGGGGATGAAAATGACCAAAGTGATATTGATGTAATACGTGTATGAATATGAATCAATTATGCATGATGTATGTATGTTTATGCTGACAAAACAGACATGACATACAGACTGGTGAGGAATACAATTGGATACTCGGCCACTCTGGGAGATGGGGCTATCACTGGAGATTCTGAAAGTTGGACGTTTACTCAAGAATAGAGATTCCTGCATCCGTTTCGATTTCTAGAGGTACAAATTGGCTATGCATGGAAATTTGTTCTTGTTTTTTTTTCAGAGGTGGACCCTATTGGGGGAGAAAAACCAACAATTAGTTTTCAAAGGTAAGAACTCTGTCGGGGATGTCAGATGGGACGTCCCATCTGAAGTAGTTGATCCTTTTTTTAGGGTGTACTGGTTAAAAGAAGTACTTTGATTCGGCATTTTGAAGTTATATCACTACCAGAGAAGCAGTCGGTATTCCTTTTTTGTGCTCATTAATCGAAAGGAAATTACCATCTTTGTTTTTTAAGTAAAACTTGAACTTCTCGTTTCGAAAAAGTAAATTCATTTTTGTTTCAAGAATCGTTGATCATATTAAAAATGTCATTCTGTAAAGCAAAATAAATGAGAATTGTAAACAAAAGGCACACGGGCTCAAATTTTATTGATAGAATGGTAATCAGCCAAACGCGTGATCCCATAGAGCATTACAAAGTTTAGAAAATGGTAATTTAAAGGGAAAGGGTCTACATTGAAATATAACGACCGCTATCCTCCCACCAACTTTGAATTTTGGAAATTCTGAGCTTCTGTCGAAGGCGACCTTGACTGAAGTTTTCCTGACGGATGACGTTGCCTCTGAGAAGTCAAACTTGTCGGATATAGTTACTTGCCATGAATCCCTAACTTTTGCCTGGACTGCCTTTTAAGGTTCCCAATCCATCAGGATGATCTTTGTTTATGTCTCTAATTTTTGCCTGGACCGCCCTTTCGGGTTTTCAATCCACCGAGACATTTTTTTTTTATTTAGGCAAAGTATTTCTTAACTACATCAACATTCATGGGGTAGGTAAACTCTTCTCCATCCATGGTTGCGAGTCTCAAGGCACCTCCTGAGAAGGCTTTCTTAACCACATAAGGGCCATCGTAATTCGGAGTCCATTTGCCCTAGGAATCAGTGAGGAATGACTGTATCTTCTTGAGCACGTGGTCTCCTTTCCTGAAGAGACAGGTGTCATACCCCAAATTTTAACCACAAGATTTATCGTCATTGTGAGAATCTTTATCACAATATAGATGTGCCATCATGCCTCATCAACCTCCTCAAGGATTGTTGAGCATTCACTATAATCAAGAATTAGGGTTTCCATCCCTCTCTGAACATTTGGACAAAAGATCAATCAAGAAATGACATGATCTTCAACTTCTCTAACCCCTCAAACACCCACAAAAGATCAAGAGGACTCTCACATCAAGGATCAAGAACAAAAGTTGCCACATTTCAAGTGGTTTGAGCCTCGAAACACCCGATATCACCAAATTAGGTTTTTTGTCGACTGTTGCCTCCAAAATGAAATTTTCATAGGGGATTGAGCCCAGGCTTCAAAATATGACTCAATATGCTCAAAATAACCCTAGTAGTCCCTTTACAAAGTTAAATCACCCTCAGAGATTGCATTCCTTAAAAGTCGGGAATTAGGGTTTCTCCGCGACGAACCGCTTCGGAGCCAAAAATCAAAACATGACTTTTTTGGCAAAAATGATCCTTATGACTCATATTCTCATAAAATATGATCTATAATGTCATTTGAACAAGAATTGATCAAGAAATCATGATAGCTTGTAAAAGGGGTAATCTTGAAAAATTGAAATTTTTTCTAAATTACTAAATTTGAATGGTTTTGGTGCCAATTTCAAGGACCATAACTTTTGATCCAAGCAGCCATTTTGAGTGATCCAAAGCCTGATTTGTAGGTCTTCCTGCATTCTACAAAATCTTCAACTACCTCAAACTCCATTTCTTCATAGATTTTTAATTATGGATGGATCAAAGTGGTGAAAAAATTAAAGATCCAAAGCCTAATTTCAGCCTTGAACATCAATGTTCATGAGGATTTTTCAGTTGGATTCAAATAGTTTCAAGACAAACTATGATCACACATGGATTGTACCATATTAGGGATTTCTAAAAACTATAATAGCTTTCCAAAACTCCATTTTATCAAGGAGATATGATCCTCCCAAAATGACATTTTCCAACTGTCATGTACAAGGCAGTTTTGTGCATTTTTGCTCGAGCTGGCTAAATTGTACAACCTTAATCCTTGTCACACTTCTGAAAACATATAAGAATCTTATACAAGCAAGTACCTCTGATCCACAAGACTCACAAGTCCAAGATCTATCCTTTAGGAATGTGGAAATTCAAGGTTCTTACTCAAAATATTCAAAGTTGTCAAAAAGCATTGAATGAGTGCATAGAGGTGGCATGCATCAAGGCAATGTTATCCAAGATGAGTCAAGCCTTAGCCCTGCAATAAAGGACTATATGCCTGTTGTACTGACCCAAGTCAATGGCCAAAGAAGACTTGAATTCCTTTATGCAACCATTGGCCACAGACTTGTACCAGTTGTCATTCACTATTGATGCCAAAACAAACTTGTTGCACTATAAATAGACATCAATTGTGATTAGTTTCAGTACACTGATGCGGTGGTTTCGCAAGTATATGAATCGCGTCAGAGTAATATAAAAGATTATCGATCCCACAGAGACCAAACGTCAATCTATCAATTTCTATCGTTACGATGTTTATCTAAGGCAAATCAATCGGGAGTTCATGAGTGCACAGTAAAAGCAGAGTAAAGTACGAAGATATAAAATTCAATAAACAACAGGCTTGAATGTAATTCACACAGTCAGATAATATTCCAAATTCTTGTAAATAGAACTACTTATGGGGTAATGTTTTCTACTTATGAAAAGAACTAATTTAACGGGAACTGTCATTTTTGCTTATTCAGAACCGAGTTTATCCCTTAATCGAACCCTCTTATTGTCACTTATAAAAAGGCGCACATTGCGTTAAAGTAATAAACCTATTTTTAAGAAATATAGTTTCTTGACTCAGTTGAAAAGTATTTTGACTTGGAACTTTTAACAAAAAGAGGTTCATGCGAACCGGACTTTAAACCCATAAACGCGTCCGAAAATAGCTTAAAAATCGTTTTTCTAAAGTATTAAAAACTCCTACTTAACTGGACAAAGTGCTTTCGCTTCCTTTGAACAGTTAAAACTAACCAAGTTTAACCAAAGGTTGGACGACTTTCGATCTTACCCAACAGAAATGAAGTACAGAAAACTTGTGTTAAAAATCAAAATAACCCCTAAGCATTTCTATCGACACATTGTATGGAATATTACTTTAACTATGATCCTTACATTCTAACCTTTAAGATTTAGCCGGACATGGAAATGTAAATAGACATGTTGAAATAGATCATGCTAAAGTAAATTCTTAAAAAGGTTTTGAAAGTAAAGCGAGTGCGAGAAAATAAAGAAAGTAAATGCGAGTGCGAGAAAATAAAGAAAGTAAATGCGAGTGCGAGAAAATAAAGAAAGTAAAGCGGGTGCGAGAAATAAAGAAAGTAAATGCTGAACTTGTAAATGAAACCTGGTCCAAACCGGAGGCTTTAAATCTGGTACAACTGGAAATAAATGACTGGAAATGAAAATGGCGGCAGGATTAACTTCTACCGGAGTGATCCAAACTCGATTACAGACTCGATCAAACAGTGTGATAACTCCCCGATGTGAGAAGTTTATCACTTTACAATACTGAAAATATATGGCTTGAGTTCTGAAACTAAGTTTGGATGAAGAAAAAGGATCAAGGACTCATCTATTTATAGCCTAGGAAAAACTATGGAAAGACCAAAATTCCCCCCAACTTCTTTTGGGAGGGAAGCCATACGACAAAGGTGGCACCCGCCACCCCCTCATGACGCCCGCCATGTGAACCAAGGGAAAAAGAAGTGGAGATCGTGGAAGTTGACAGCAGTTGACTCCTATCCAAGTCATGGCCTACCCTATGGCACCCGCCATGGTGGATGCCATGTGTACAATTTCCTCAAAAACTGGTTTTCTTGCTCGTTTTTCTTCATTTCTTCACGAGGACCTCTGGGAATACAAAGAACCTGAAAACAAAACAAAACACAAGCATAACACAAGAAAATAGCAATAAAATCCTAAGAAATATGTGTAATCCGAGTCAAATACGTAGTGTGATTCAGTGTTATCAAATTCTCCCACACTTAGACCTTTGCTTGTCCTCAAGCAAACCATGACTCGCGAGAAAAATAGTGAATACGGATACTCATCCTAGGCTACCAATTCTACTTCGGTTAAGTTTGTGTCGATAGGTACTTGCTCACACTCTAAGGACATCGTAACAACACAATTCCGCCTTGGCAGTCATCAACCTCCCTCCTATACAAACCAATCTGAATTATGTCATTATACCTAGCTTAACTCACTCATCCTTCTTTCGTCCCTTTTCATTCTGGCACAATCACATTAAGCCCGTTATCCTTTCACACTCATGGTAGGATGACCTGTTAGTGACTATGATCTCATTATTATCATTTTTTTCTTTTGGCACATTGGCTTAAAAATCAATAAAATAAAGAAGTTTGCATCGTTGGGCTAAATGATCGGGTGAGGATCACCTAACTTAGAAGGAGCATTTCTTTTCATTCATTCATTCATTTTTTTTTTACCTTTTAAGCTTGAGATCACACACTTATTTGCATCGGCTTCCTACTTAGTGTGTGCTTAGGATGGTGCTGACTGCTAAATAAACTACTTAGGGACTACTAAAGGGGTGAGAACTTAAGGCTATGGCATAACAAGTACTCAAATCGATTTCCATAATTTAGAGGCTCACAGTGTTAAGACGATACCGATCTTGCAAAATTTTCCCAAGTCTCACAATCTAACCTCAATTTCGTCTGTAACCTAAGATTTTCAAAAGAAACACTATTTTTAACTCAAAAATTTTCAAAATATTTGGTATGGCTCAAGAGAATGCGGAAATCGATAAACAACATAAAATCAGCATAAAGACTCGACAGCACATGCACAGACGGACGAAATATTTAAAACAGAAAAAAATTTAAAATCATGCTGGAAAACAGTAAACCTACTAGAAAGCGGTAAAATGAAAGCGGTAAATGTTCCTCCCCCACACTTAAACCAAACATTGTCCTCAATGTTTTGATAAAAGGTGGTAGAGGAAAGATAGAACCTGTATGAATGCCATTTCGTGCTACCACGGCCAAATTCGCTCTGAATCTTCCCATTTTATCCTTGTCTTCGCTGGCCACTTCTACTCCGGCATCTTGTACTACGAGTTATCTGAATTTATTGAAACTTCACTTTACTGAAGCCGCTTATCATACTGCCTGTTTCCAAAGGAAGTACCTGCAAAAATTATTGGAAAAATACGGTGCGGTGTGTGCAGGTGGAACCTGACCATGCAAAGAACAAGGAGGATGTAAGTTACGAACTAGAGAGACATGCTCTCTCATATCATACTCATCATCGGTGTCACCACTAGAAGAGACATTCGCAGGAATGTCCGTGGGCACCAATTCATTTCCGAGATTGTCATCTAGAGATCTTTCGCCTAAATGTAGCTGAGGCGTGACAAGCGATACAATTTTTTATTTTCTATAAACACAAAAAATAAAAATGAAAACATTAAATTAAAAACTCGTGGGTTTCCTCCCACGCAGGGCTTTGTTTAACGTCGATAGCTCGACGGTTTGGAGTGTTAACCTTCGGTTTCCATGGCCACTTATCAAGTCATCTCACATATCCCTCACCTTTTCTTTTCTTCCTTTTGTGGGGTGGTTCATTCTTTTGAACTTGTGGTGGTGGTTCTGGATCTATCCTAATTATTACCTTTTCAAGTTTGAGCTTAGTTATTTCATCCATCACCTCAAAGTCTAACCTTACCCTTTTAACAGTAATGATATCCCTAGTTTCATGGTCCTCGAATTTTCTCTTTTTATACAGGACCTCAGACAAAGATGCATCGGTGTGGATATTTTCCAATACCTCCACATGCGTTTTGGATTGGGAGTATACAAACCTATGCGGGAAAGGAATCTGTGGGGTATAAGGATGAGGAATAGCCTTAGATGCTACTTTCTCTGCCTCTTTGACGACCTCCGTTTCAGGTGATCCCAGTGAATTTTTCTCAATCTCTACTTCTTCCTTACCAGAGTTCTCCTCAACCTCAATATCACTCTCCTCAACCTCATTATCACTCTCCTTAGGATTTTCAATTTTTTTTTCACTACAGGTCACTACAACATCCACATGCTCCTCGGGGGAGGGTCCTATAGGTGTCTGTGCAAGCAGGGAGATTTGAGTCTCCAATGCCTCAGTGTGAGTCGCGAGGGACTCGACCATAGTGTTTATCTGCCTAAGTGTTTCATAAGTGTCGAATTATTGTCTTCTAAGCTCTTCATTTTGGAGATTTTTTGTCTCCACAAAGTGCTCCATCATAGATTCTAACCTAGAATTAGTTGTTGTTTTAATGAAATCCTCCATTAATGTTTCGAGGTTGGAATTAACAGATTCTTGTGGTTCCTCAAAATATTGGGAGTGGTAATTTGGGTGGAAATGAGTTAGTGTCGCGTTGAAATCCTCCATTAGTATTTCGAGACTGGAATTATGTGATTCTTGCGGTTCCTCTAAATTTTGGGAATGGTAATCATAGGAAAAATTTGGTTGCGGTTCCTCAAAACTTTGGGAGTATTGCAGTTGGTAATTGTAGAGAAAATTTGGGTGTGACTCCTCAAGATATTGTGAGTGGTTATCACAGAGAAAATTTGGGTGATACATAGTTTTTAATTTTTTTTAATTTTTTTATTATTATTATTATTATTATTATTATTTTTATGGGAGTGCCTTAGTCTATACGGTGTAACAACAGGGTACGAAATTTGACGTAATTGGTCCCCGACAGCGGCGCCAAAAACTTGATGCGGTGGTTTCGCAAGTATACGAATCGCGTCAGAGTAATATAAAAGATTATCGATCCCACAGAGACCAAATGTCAATCTATCGATTTCTATCATTACGATGTTTATCTAAGGCAAATCAATCGGGAGTCCGTGAATGCACAGTAAAAGCAGAGTAAAGTACGAAGATATAAAATTCAATAAACAACAGGCTTGAATGTAATTCACACAGTCAGATAATATTCCAAATGCTTGTAAATAGAACTACTTATGGGGTAATGTTTTCTACTTATGAAAAGAACTAATTTAACGGGAACTGTCGCTTTCGCGTATTCAGAACCGAGTTTATCCCTTAATCGAACCCTCTTATTGTCACTTATAAAAAGGCGCGCATTGCGTTAAAGTAATAAACCTATTTTTAAGAAATATAGTTTCTTGACTCAGTTGAAAAGTATTTTGACTTGGAACTTTTAACAAAAAGAGGTTCATGCGAACCAGACTTTAAACCCATAAACGCGTCCGAAAATAGCTTTAAAATCGTTTTTCTAAAGTATTAAAAACTCTTACTTAACTGGACAAAGCGCTTTCGCTTCCTTTGAACAGTTAAAACTAACCAAGTTTAGCCAAAGGTTGGACGACTTTCGATCTTACCCAACAGAAATGAAGTACAGAAAACTTGTGTTAAAAATAAAAATAACCCCTAAGAATTTCTATCGACACATTGTATGGAATATTACTTTAACTATGATCCTTACATTCTAACCTTTAAGATTTAGCCGGACGTGGAAATGTAAATAGACATGTTGAAATAGCTCATGTTAAAGTAAATTCTTAAAAAGGTTTTGAAAGTAAAGCGAGTGCGAGAAAATAAAGAAAGTAAATGCGAGTGCGAAAAAATAAAGAAAGTAAAGCGAGTGCGAGAAATAAAGAAAGTAAAGCGAGTGCGAGAAAATAAAGAAAGTAAATGCTGAACTTGTAAATGAAACCTGCTCTAAATCGGAGGCTTTAAATCTGGTACAACTGGAAATAAATGACTGGAAATGAAAATGGCGGCAGGATTAACTTCTACCAGAGTGATCCAAACTCGATTACAGACTCGATCAAACAGTGTGATAACTCCCCGATGTGAGAAGTTTATCACTTTACAATACTGAAAATATATGGCTTGAGTTCTGAAACTAAGCTTGGATGAAGAAAAAGGATCAAGGACTCATCTATTTATAGCCTAGGAAAAACTATGAAAAGACTAAAGTGCCCCCTAACTTCTTTTGGGAGGGAAGCCATACGACAAAGGTGGCGCCCGCCACCCCCTCATGGCGTCCGCCATGTGAAACAAGGGAAAAAGAAGTGGAGATCATGGAAGTTGATAGCAGTTGACTCCTATCCAAGTCATGGCCTACCCTATGGCGCCCGACATGGTGGATGCCATGTGTACAATTTCCTCAAAAACTGGTTTTCTTGCTCGTTTTTCTTCATTTTTTCACGAGGAGCTCTGGGAATACAAAGAACCAGAAAACAAAACAAAACACAAGCATAACACAAGAAAATAGCAATAAAATCCTAAGAAACATGTGCAATCCGAGTCAAATACGTAGTGTGATTCAGTGTTATCATACACCAAAGCACCCAAACTGATGCTTTACTCAAAATCTCTCTTTCACTCCAAAAACACCTTCATTTGCAAGTCACTATCGAGTTTTTCATTAGAGAGCTATTCCATCACAACCAATTGTTCTAACATATCCTATACAACATATGTGAGCTGATCAAACACTCCTCACACTTCTGTAACACCAAAATCACAAAGCTCCAAATCCACTTGAAGCTCATATGCAGCTGAGATGCCATGAAGTGATCCAAGCATCTCCAATCAAGTCTAAGCTTCCCAACACACTCCATAGGGTATAGTGAAGCTGTTCAAATCATCACAACTCATTTGGAACACCTCTAACTTCAAATTCGAAAGTCTCTTGCACAAGCAAGTTCAAGTAAGCCTGAAACCTTCAAACTCCATATTACATGCATCATAAATGAATTTTTGAGTTACCATCTTGTTTCTGCATGTATATAGAGTGATAACCCCCAATTAATTGCTATGTATGAATCGTGTATGAAATTTCATAGTGTTCATGCTAAAACTAGGGTTCTTGAGTTAATCCTCTGATTTCTCACTCCACACTTAATATAAATGCAATTAATCTATATGGTTGTGATCCTTATTCAAAAACGAGCAAGATTGGTGTTTGAATCGTGCAAAACCATTGAGTAATCAGAGACAAAAACGAGTTCTTGCAAATCATCCATGGCGCGGTCACGAGGAAGGAGAAAGTGTCTGTTGGCGCCATAGATCAAATTTTATTTGAATTTTTGAATTTTTGATATTTTATTTAATTGATTTCAAAAATTAATTTCTCTCTCATTTTTTATCATTTTTTATTGGTTATTTTTTTAAAAAAGTCACAAAAATGTTAAATTATTTTATTTTACAAAAAAATCCAATTTATATTATTTATTTAATATAGTTAGAATTTTGTAATTAATTTCATTTTATTTGTTTTTAAACATTTTAAAATGAAATTCTAACTTAGATATTTTCATTCCAAATGAATTTCAAGCTTTCATGTGATTAAACATGATTTTTCAAAATATTTTTCAAAGTTGACAACTTATTTTTGAATATATTTGATATTTTATATCATTTTTTATTTAATTTCCTTTGAAAATTATATCTTTAAAATTCAAAATTAGGGTTTCTCTAATTTTTTATTTTTCAAACTTCACATAAACACTTTTGGGCCTCTAATAGAGTGTAAGACTCATCCCTTGTCACATAAATAAATTTTGGGCCTCAGTCATTGTATAAGTCCCACTGTGTTTTCTAAAAACGCGACGCGATCGTCGCCTTTTAAACAAAAATCATCTGGGCCTCCCTTTGGTTGTAAGTCCCATTTCTCTTCTTTTTAAAACACTTTTGAGCCTCTAATATAGTGTAAGACTCATCCCTTGTTACACAAAACCTTTTTGGGCCTCAGTCATTGTATAAGTCCCGATACGATTTCAAAAATATCGGCGCGATCGTCATTTCAAAACAATTTTAATCTGGGCCTCCCCTTGTGTTGTAAGTCTTATTTTTCTTCATTTTCAAACACTTTTGGGCCTCTAATAGAGTGTAAGACCCAACCCCCTTTGTACATAAATAAATTTGGGCCTCAGTCATTGTATAAGTCCGGGTACAATTTTCAGAATAACGGTACGATCACTGTTTTTCATTTGGGCCTCTCCTTGAGTTGTAAGCCCCATCTCTTGTATAAAAATAAAATTTGGGCCTCTAATAGAGTGTAAGACCCATATCTTTTGTAAATACAATAAATTTGGGCCTCAATCATTGTATAAGTCCCTCAGTTGTTTTCAAAACCACGACGCGATCGTCGCCTTTTCAAAAGAATTCATCTGGGCCTCTCCTTGAGTATAAGCCCCAAACTTCTTTTTAAAACAACTTCTCTTTTAATTTAGACTAAAATTCATAGTTGTTATCAAAACTTTCTTCAATTTCTTGAACAACTAACCATACAGCTGTGTTTCTAACATTGGAAGCTTGCTCACCTGTAAGTTCTACCAGCTTTCTTTTACATACTTGTTTATATATTTCCTCTGTATATATATACCTGTATATCTGCTTAGAGTTTGCCCCGGTAATTAGGTCTAGGATTAGATCAAACCAGTGGTCACTCTTTCAACAAAGTCAAAACTAGTTCCCTATAGGAAATTCCAGATACAGTCTTGCCTCCTCTTGGGCTTATACAATATGGAACAGAGACAGGCATTATTCTCGGTGAAACTTTTCTCAAGACTGTCACTACTTAGGAATTTGTCTAAGAAATTCATTTCCCCAAAGAGGATTAATTCCCGGTGAAACCTCTCTTGAATTTCTTCAAACCCTAGAACTGTTCACTAAGAAAGGATTATTCCCGGTGAAACATTTCTTGAACTTTTCTTAGGTTTGGACCCACAGGCTTCCTAAAAGCATCCCCAGCCTCCTCTTGGGCTTTGTACAAGGACCCTCAGGCTTCTTAGAAGTTCTCAGCCTCCTCTTGGACTTAGTAGAAGGACCTAAAGACCTCTTACATGTATAGGACAGAACCTAGTCATCTTTTGTTAGAGCAATCCTCCAGAGAGTCAAAACATCAGACCAGCCTAGGGTTGATTCTCATCCCTTAAAACATTAGCCTCCTCTTGGGCATCATACGAAGATAAACCTCTTCATACCAGTAGACTTGGACAGTCTCATCTCCTCTTGGATCTCAAAGAAACCCTCAAGCACAGGAAAAAACCCTGATAAATCACCAACAGAGTTAAAACCTCCAAAGGCTAAAACTAAATCTTTAAACTTTCAGTTTAAATTCCCCAGCCAGGGTCAAATTACTACCAGTAAACCCTAAAAAAAATCAGAACCTCAAGGCATCTGATCTCTCAACTCTTCTGCAATCCCCAGCAAGAGTTGATTCCCCAATTTGGACATGTCTCTGGATATCAATAATCCTCAACAGAAGCTAGCCTCCTCTTAGGCTTCATATAAGAAATTCCCTAGCTAGCCTCCTTTTAGGCTTCATATAAGAAATTCCCTAGCCAGCCTCCTCTTAGGCTTTGTATAATGATCATCCCTCAGCACTTTTAGCCTCAATCTTGGGCTTTGTACAAGACACATATAAATATTCTCCAGCTGAGTCAATAACTTTTAGCCTCAATCTTGGGCTTTGTACAAGACCGATAAAACCTCTCCCCAGTAGAGTCATAACTTTTAGCCTCAATCTTGGGCTTTGTACAAAACAGATAAAATATTCCCCAAAAATAGTCAATCCCTTTTAGCCTCAATCTTGATTGCTTTAGTCAGAACATCTGCAAGTTGCTTTTAAGTGCTAAATTGAACAACCTCAAGCACTCCACTTTGAACCTGATTGCGCAGAAAATAAAACTTTGTGTCAATGTGCTTGCTTCTTCCATGCAGCACTAGATTCTTGGCATGGCTTATAGCTGATTTGTTGTCAAACATCAACTTCATAGGCTTGCTTACCTTGATCTTCAGATCCTGCAACAAGTTTAGAATCCAAATAACTCGGCAAGAAGACAAAGCACATGCAATGTACTCAGATTCACAGGTTGACAATGCAACCACTAGTTACTTCTTGGAGTACCAAGAAACGGGACCTCCTAGATACTTGAAGAAATATCCATAAGTACTTCTTCTATCAACTATGTCTCCACACCAATCAGAGTCTGATTAGCATATCAGCTCTAAGTCAAATTCAGCACCATAAGGGAATAAAACTCCATACTTCAGAACCCTCTTAATATACCTCAGTATCCTTACAACAACTTTATAATGTGACATCTTTGGTTTGTTCATAAACCTACTCACCATTCCAAATGCATAGCAGGTGTCAGGTCTAGTATTACATAGATATCTCAATGAGCCCACCAACTATTTAAAAGTTGTAGCATCTATATCATCACCCTCAACATCAGAATCCATCTTGTGATTTGTTTCAGTAGGTGTGATTGCAGACTTGCAATTATTTATTAGCTAAAATCTCTTTAGAAGCTCAAGTTCATACTTCAGCTGATGTAAGATTATACCCTTATCAGGTACAAAATCTCCATATATCCCTAGAAAATATGTCATATTTCCTAGATCAGACATCTCAAACTCATTCCTTGGCACCTTCTTGAACTTAGCTATCTCATCTGAATAACCCCTTGTTAGCAATATGTCATCAACATAGACACACACCAAAATCATATTGTTATCAGATGTATGTTAAACATAAATACTATACTCCATCTAACATTTTTTGAACCCTTGAAGCTTGAAAAATGAATTAATTTTTAGATTTCATGCTCTATGAGCTTGTTTCAGTCCATACAGGGCTTAATGCAACTTGTACACCATCCCTTCCTGATTATTTTTCACAAATTCTGGAGGTTGTGACACATAAAATTCCTCTTGTAAATGACCATCCATAAATGCATATTTCACATGTAAATGCATCAGAGGCCAATTTCTATTAGTAGTTATAACAATCACCAATCTCAGTTTTCATGTCTAGCTACAAGTGCAAAAGCATCAAAGTAGTCTAAACCAGATTTATGTCGAAATCCTCTAACTACTAACATTGCTTTGTGTTTTCCAATTGACCCGTATGGCCTAAATTTCAGCTTGTAAACCCATCTTACACTAATGTCTTGTTGTTCTTTGGAAGCTCAATCAACTCCCAAGTCTTGTTTCTTTCTATAACCTCAAGTTCTTCTTTCATGGCCTTCAGCCACACTTTATTCTTGAGAGCTTCTTCAGTACTGATTAGTTTAAAGTCTACTAACATGGAACACTGAATGACTTCCACTTCAGATTCTATCTCAGTATCTTGTAACATGTCAAACTCTGCAAATCTTCACGGTATTTGTCTGATTCTTTGTGGTCTCTGAACTTGTTGAGAATCTTCTTCACATATTGGAACAATATCAAATGTTAGCCTACCTTTAGAGGATTGACCACCTTCAGAAGCATGATTTCCACCAGAGTATGGATCGTGATCAAAATATAGATCAAAATCAGATTTACCTTTAGAATCATACTCGCCTTCAGACTTAACTTCAGCATCAGAGTCACCTTCAAACTCTAACTCATTTTCAGAGGTAGAATCTTCTTTGGAGGCGGATTCTCCTTTAGAGATTGAAATATCTTCAGGAGTTAACTCTTGTGTTAACACTGCACCAGAGTTGGATTGAGACTTGTTCCAATCCCATGCTTCTGTTTCCTTCACAATGACATCTCTATTAAATTCAACTTTATTATTGACAGGATAATAGAGCTTATAAGCACCTCTACTATGGTACCCTACAAGCAACGTGATATTGCTTATGTCATCCAACTTTCGTCTCTTAGCATCTGGAACATGTTTATAACAAATAGAACCAAACACCTTTAGATGGCTTACACTTTGCTTGTCTTCAGTCCACTTCTGAATAGGAACAACTCTTTTTAGCTTCTTTGTTGTACATATATGAACACATATGATGCAATGGCAATAACTTCTCCCCATAAGGTGTAAGGAAGCTTCGTCTCCTTCTGTATTCTCATTATCTTATCAAGCAAAGCTCTGTTTCCTCTTTCAGCAAGACCATTATGATGAGGAGTGTATAGAGCAATAATATCATATTCAATTTCATTCTCCTCACAGAACCTTCTGAACTCTGTAAAGTTGTACTCACCTCCACCATCAGTTCTGTGAATTTTCAGCTTTTGATCAACAAACACGCCATGCTTAAACTTTATGAGTGCTACCGATGTAATTCTTATGAACTCATCCACAAATGACACAAATTACTTATTTCCTCCATGTGAGGTACTTCAAATGGTCCATATACATCAGAATGTCCAACTCCCAAAGCATGTTTTGCGCTTGGGTCCACTTCTAATGCAAATGGAAATCTAGATTGCTTGCCTTTCATGCGTATCTTACATGACATCTCAGGCCTCACAATCTTAGGAATGCCATGTACTAGCTTCTTAGAACTTAAATGCCCTAAGCTTATGAAATTTAGATGCCTCACTCTCTTGTGCCACAACTCATTTTCACCTTCAGCATCTTCTGCATTAAGGCATTTAATTTCAGTTGTTTCCATATTCACCTTGAATATTTTGTTGCTTCCCTGTTCAGACTGCATAATCAGCTTCTGATCAAAATCATATAACTCAAGAGATTGTCCATCATAGTAACTGAGAAACATTTCTCAATTAGCTGACATACACTCATCAGATTGCTCTTCATGCCGTGAACATACAAAACATCATTGATCAGAACAGTTTTTCCATTCTTCACTCTAACCTTGACATTTCCCATTCCTTCAGTATTCAGATATTTATCATCATCACATCTGATCTTTATCCTCTTTCTAGAGTCAAAATTAATCAGTCATTGTTTGTTTCCAGTTAGGTGATTTGAGAAGCCAATGTCTATATACCACCAGTCTACCAAATATCCACCATCAGAATCAGAAGCCATCAATAGCACAGATTCACCATAAGAATCTCCTCTGCCTATGTTTGCTTCTTCTGATTTCCTTTTCTTGTTTGGAAAATAGTCAGTAGTAAAGTGACCAAACTTCTTACAATAGTAGCACCAAACCCTCTTCTTGTCAAACTTCTCCTTTCCCTTCGTATGTTTCTTCTCATCATATTTGGGGGCTTTTGATTTTTGATAACCATCACCATGTCTCTTATTGGCCTCTAACCAAGACTGCTTCTGATTCTTCTTACCAGATGATGCTTTCAGAGCCTGCTCTACCTCTCTTTCAGAGGTTCTCTTAGTCAGACGCACTCTTGCTCCTCTAGTCTACTCTGCAACTCTTCAATTCTCGTGGTGATGAGGTCCTTAGAGTGTTCAATTTCTATAACAATGTAATCAGACTGAGGAGTAAGTGATCTCAGTACCTTTTCAATGATTATTTTTTGAGAGAGAGTTTCTCCACAAGATTTTATCTCTTTTTTGATCAGAATCACTCTAGAGATGTAATAAGGTACCTTCACATTGTTCTTCATGTTGAGATTCTCATACTTCTTACGTAGAGACTGAAGCTTCACCTTTTTCACTAATGCATCATCGTTGTAGCACCGTACCAATGTGTCCCATGCAACCTTCACCATTGTTGAATCAACAATCTTCTCAAACACATTTGTATCCACACACTGATGGATATAGAACAACGCCTTTTGATCCTTCTTCCTTATTTCTCTTTGTATGTTTCTTTTCGCTTCAATTGTATCTACCGCAACCGCTATATAACGAGATCAAAAACATCTTGAGCGCCAAACAACAAATGCATCTGAATGATCCATCAATTCTAATTCTTTCCATCAAAGATTGGAACCTTTGTATTCAAACTACCATTTTCACCATTCATCTTCGATCTTGTGCAAATTCACTCAAATATCACAAACACTTATGTTTCCTAATCCCTTGGAATCAAGGAATGTGATTATGTTTTGATTCAGATCTTCAATTCATTGTGAATTGAATGAGCATAATCAATCACCCACGCCTCACGTACACTCGTGTTTCTCGATCTGAATCTGAACCGAAGCTCTAAATACCAATTATTGGTGCACAAGGTTCAAGATGAAGAAGATGATGAAAGAGAAAGAGAGAGAAAATTCAAGATGTAACTAACTTTCTCTAACATAATTAGAATTTGTTACAAATGAATTCTTAATACAAACTGAAATAACCTTCCGGATTTATACAATCAGATTCTCACTAAATGAAATGCAAATTAATCTTAAATAACTTAAATGAATCTGAATTATATCTAACATTTTGAAGATACTTTAATATTTAATTTTTATTTAAATATATGATTACTAACGTGTGTTAAATTAGTTTTAAAAAAAATGTTAATTTGAACAAAGTTCTCATTTTTTTTAAATATTTTATATAATTATATTTTTTCAAATATAACTCTCCAAGAAATTTAACATTAATATTTTATAATTTATGCTACCATTAACATAATTTAAAATATATTTACTCCTTTTATAACTAGTAATACTATTATCATATTACAAACTTGCTATCACTCACACATGTAATTTTTAGGGACAACTTCTCTACCCATCACAAAAAAATTGGATAGTATACCTTCCACCAAATACATCGTAACATTTGATTTTGTTCTATTTATTCATTTATAATTTTTTTTTGTTTTCAAAACAATTTATTCTAAGGATAGTTTTACCCAACTTTTTGTGACCTTCTCAGTTTCATCATCAATGATACAATTACCTTCTCTGGACCTTGAAATATGTTACTCGTGAATTCCGCTTACATTTTTTTTCTTCACTAATCTCCATTGTAAGTGGGACACTCACTTTTTATAAGGACACTGAGATACACAAGCAAAAGTTCTTCTAATAGATATCTAGTGAGCACATTTGGTTTGTAAAATGCCACTTTTAATTGAAATAAGCTGGACTCTCACTCAAATTTATAATCCTTTTCTCAACAACTAATATAAAAAAGTAATGCATTTTACGTTGAATTTGCAGTAAATTGTGATGTTGCAATTAACATACCATTTATATTCTAGATCCCCTTTTAGAACTTCATCTCTAAGATCATTAAGAAATTTAATTTCCTAGTTAAGAACACAATTATGCTGATCAATATATATATGAATAAAATTGAAATCCATAGCACTAATAGTCACATAAGTTTACTTTAGAAGATATTATTATGATACATGCAACATGGAGCGGGAAACATAAATATAACTTTGAAAGAAAACAATTTACAAGTATAATACATTATATAAAGGCTATGTGATAGTTTCTTATAGAAACTAACAAAGTCTATAGCAACATCTGACTCAATCATTAGCAGCATCTGACTCAAATTCATCAAAGGTTACTTCGAGATCTTCCTGAATAATTTCATTTGGATATAGAGAAGGTTTTGGAGGAACTTTGATGTTCTCAATATTTCCTTCTAGCATCTCTATTACTTTGTTCATTGGAGGACGATCATTTGGTTTTAATTGTATACACCACAATGCAGTTATGAACATCTTTTTCACATTAATCATTTCTTCATTTGTAATCTCATCCATTTCAATGTCCTTTTCTTCGACCAATTGATTGTGGATCCAAAAAGGAAAGAAAAGTTGGCTTGAACGATCTGCATTTGGATTTAAATTTCTTCTCTTACTTGCCATTTCCATCAAAAGCATTCCAAAGCTATATACATCAGCCTTGTAGGAAACTCCTCCAATATTTTGATAAAATAATTCAGGAGCCATATAACCAATTGTACCCCTTGCTGCAGTCAAAGTGACAATGCTAATGTCGTTAGGATAAAGCTTCGCAAGACCAAAGTCTGAAACTTTGGGGATAAAGTTATCGTCCAGAAGTATGTTATGTGGCTTGATGTCGAAATGTAAAATTTGCATGTCACATCCTTGATGCAAATAAGAAATCCCACGAGCCACTCCAAGAGATATTTCAAACATCTGTTTATAAGTTAGAGAGATAACATTCTCTCTAGAAGAAATGTATTTATCAAGAGAAACATTGGGCATGAATTCATAAACAAGAGCTCGTTTTGATCTTTCCACACAAAATCCAATAAGTCGAACCACATTGGTGTGATGTATTCTTCCTATGGTTGCAACTTCATTGATAAAATCTTCACCATTACCCTTTGATTTTCCCAACATCTTTATCGCTACAAATGGTCCACTTCGAAGCTTTCCTTTATAAACAGCACCAAACCCTCCTTCACCCAACTTGTCTTTGAAATTTCTTGTCATGTTCTTTATTTCTTTATATGAATACCTAATTGGCATTAAGGTACTCCCTTGAAGAAAAACTTCAATATTTGCATACATTGATATATGCCTTCTCCGGTATGTATATATCAATAGCATAAAGAAAATCATAAGACCAAGTACAAATCTCATAACAAAAAATGGCAAAATATATCTTCCTGTCACTCTTCCTATCTCGATACCAATTTTATAATCTGAAAGTTCCTTAGATAATTCAGAGCTTTTTGTTATCCCAAATATTTGTACTATTCCTGTGAAGGTTATATCAAAGAATAACAATAAATACATAAATATTGCATGATTTGCAAACAATGAAAATAACACATAGCAAATAGAAAAATCATGTCATAGCCATAATTTAGAGACATGAAAAATCACGTGGAAGAAATTTTTGTGGCAACTTTTTTACCATGTGAAAATCACGCTACAACTTTACCATATGATATTTATAGATACGAAATAATATATTTTCAAAAATGAAATGTGTTACGTATCTTTGATCCTTATGAATGATGCTTGATCTAGAGTGGACCTAGATTGTTTGTTGGAGTTTTGGAAGCACAAAGGAGGATGGCCATAACTTATCTGAAGGGGTAGTATACTATCAAATACTTTGAAGATCAAATTTCGATAGTGATAGTTTTTTATAATTATAGAATTGTGTGCCTTTAAACTCCGTCATATATATTTTTATAAGACATAATCTAGAGTTTCATATAGAAACTTGTTGAGGATATGCTAAATTGTATCGTGTATGATTTACCAAACAATGCTTGATTGCTACCATATGCCCTATTTTAATAATTGGATGTTATATTGCTGTATGGATTATATTAGATCACAATGTCTTAATAACCATCATTAGGTGATAATCAAATACTTTAATGTACTCTAGTAGTGTGACTTCTTTTCATTTAGTGTGATGTCTTAATAGTGGATTGGCTTAGTCTTAGTCCTAAATAATTGACCCCTAAGAAGCAAAGAGATGTGGTGATTATATATATATATATATATATATATATATATATATATATATAAAATCTTCAAAAAGGGTTTCAAAAGGGTTACACGAGAAGAAAAACAAGAAAAACAGTAAACTAAAAGCACAGTTAAGACATAAAGAATGTCTAAGAAACAAAAAAAAAAGGAAATAAAATTGATGTAAAACCAAAAAGCAATGTAATAAGGTCCAAAGAGCGCCAAACTAATTACTACACCACCAATGAGAGCCAAGCTAGATCTTGGAAACGAGAACTACCATCAATAGAACACAATCCTCCAAAAGCACCAAGAAAGATTACAACCCTGAGGATCCCTATCACAAACTCTCGAACGGGCTCTCAAGCATGGTAGAGAGATTATATGAGCAACCCGTTGACCTACACAAATACCATTTCCAAACAAAGGAAATGATCTTATCTTTTATGCCCTCTTTTCTTATTGGTGTACTTGTAAAATGAATTCGTTATAGGATTTCCCAATCGTCCATACAACTAAATCCAAATCATTATAATGCATATTCTAATCCTTTCCAATCATAACAAGAACGTAAAAAAACTCAAAAAATCAGGTAATAACCCTTGGAAGGATACCCATCTTTCTTATCAACCTATAAAATCATATACCACAAGTTTTCTACCATAATCATAGGTAAAAGGCAAGTGAAGAACCTACTCTACATGCCCATTACATAACCCGTAAGAAGATCGATCGGGTCTAGAATGATTCTCCGCCTAAACAAACACTCTCTAGTTGTGATCTTATCTTGGGGGAGTCGTTAGAAAAGAGCCTATACTTTAGAGGAGGTCAAACTTCCACAAATAGATATCCAAATCCATTCTAAACTACTAGATAAGGTGATGGACAGGGCCGTCCCCAAAAATTTGGAGGCCCTGGTCCAATTTTAGAAATGGACTTCAATAAAAAGGAAGGTAAATTTTTTTTTGTAAAATAATTCATATAAATAGTAAAAATGTAGGTACCATGAATCGAACCATTGACCTTTGAGTAAAAACAAAACTTCTTTACCACTTTGCTAACTAACATATATTATAAATTAAATTCAATAACTAATATTTATATATTTATTTTAGGTTTATAATTTATAAAAAAATAATTTTGAGGCTCCTATTTTTTGGAGATCCTGGGCAGTAGGCCTCCTTGCCCGTGCCCAAGGTCAGCCCTGGTGATGGAACCAGAGTTTGTCTCAAAAAGAGCTTTATAAGTAGAAACAACAGATGAAGCACCCTTATCCCGCTTGAACCAAAACAAAAAATATTCATCCAATGAAAAGGTAATGCACTTTATGTCCAGAAGAAGATATTTGACCAACATTTATTCTTAATCAAACTTTGATATTCTCCATTGCAAATTCCAAACCAAACTCATACCCTCGCATAAACCAATCTCTGCCATTTCGACTCATTTTTTTTAAGAGATGGGATAAATCCTATGAAACGTAACTCTAATAGGAAAAACATCCACTTGTCATCCAAAAAGATATAATCATTCTTTTCTTCACCTTCCACCTCAAACCATCAAAAAATCAATCAAAAGAGTTGCCAACCTTAGAGCATAAGAGTGACACCTCTTCCCACCAAGCAGAAAAAGACTGAAGCATATAAGATCTACCCTATAAGAAAGAAGAAACAACGTGATCCCCATATTTAGCTAAAATAATATCCATGTATAGGCCAAAATCCCTTTAGAGCAATCTCCACTTCCACTAACCTATAAGAGTTGGATTAGTTAACGGAGATCATGAATGCCAAGACCATTTTTCAGCTTTAGTTTGCAAACATATGGCCATTTTCTCCAAGGTATATTAACATTACCCTTCACCCCATCCCACAAGAACCTCCTCTAAATATGGAAAATCTTCTTCTAACCCTTAAGAGGCATCTTCATAAACGACAACAAGAAAATTTGAGAAGAATCACTCTACCCCAAGCTAACAAATATATGAATCCAAGAGAGTGATTACATCCAATGATTTTATAGAGTGTCACATCTTTACATGACACCAGATTCTAAAGAATATCCCTTGAGGCATGTTCATTTGGAGATCCTAGAAGACGAGCAGGCAATGGCAGGCCATGTTGTGTATGTATTGTTAATATGTCATTATATTGTGGCTATATGGAGAGAGGTCATAATTAGGGACGAGTTTCGGAAAGGCACTCCTAAGAGGGCCACTCTACAAACAATCATAGAAAAGGCACAACATATGTTGCAGTACAGGCGACAGAGGAGAAGCAGGAGCATCAGATATATGCAGTAGTTGTCTTTTATTTTGTATTTTGATATTAACATTTTGAAACTTTGTATTATGGTTCGTTGTATTTTATGAACACTTGTGTATGGTTTATTAACATTTTTTGTTTGAATATTTGATCTTTTTATTGAAAGAAAAATGTGTATGGTTTATTATGGGATTGATTTATAAATGTAAGGTTCATTAAAAAATGTAAAAGTTCTTCTAACTTACTGCCTATGTGTGAGAAAAATGTCTAAGAGTGTGTTTGGATTTTAAAATTCAAACCCACTCCATTGTAAGGAAACACAAATAAATACACAGGCAATGCGTAGTAGGGTTAATTTGGAGATTAAAATCCAATTTATTAATTTTTTTTGACAAAATGAAGGTGCTGATAAGTGATTTGGTGTATTATAAACGAGTTCATATTTTGAAATTCTTTCGATAAAAAAGGCATTTTTGGTGGTTTTATAGGGTGTGTGATTACAATTCGAAAGACAAGTTTATTAAAGGAAGAATCTTTATGACTTAAATACTATATTGAATATTTTTATTTACTTAACATGCAATTAATAATTTTATTAATGTAAAAATAATAATGCAAAAATGATCAAATATGAAAGAAAAATATAAAATATTACCTTTAACAAGGCCGAGCAGTACATCTGCAATAAATTGTAGTCTTAGGTCAACAAACAAGAGAGAGAAATAATTTAGCAAGAAAAAAACGTAGAAACCACGCCTAATCAATCATACTCTCTCAAAAAATAATATATTTAAATAATTCTGTCATCTTTTTTATAGTCTAAAGATACAAAGATACCTAATAGTAAAGAGACTGCATTCGTCCCACTCAAGTAATAGGTGTTTCTTATGTGAGAGGAGCAAATATTGACTACAGATTTAGTCGAGACTTGTTTCTTCACATTATATACATCTCTTTATGCACCCACCTTGCCCAATTATGTACATCTCTTTTATTGAATGTTAAAATTATTATTTTTTTATTTATAAAATACGGATTTAAAAATTTTATAATGTTTAAAAAATTATTTTTGAAAATAAAATAAAAATCAATTTTAAAGTCAAAATGAATAGACCGTATATAAAATCTGTAATAAAAAAAAGATTAAGAGGAAAATAAAGATTTAAATAAATATATAAAGATAACTCTTTACCTTCCACTAATATGCGCTTCTTTGACAGCATGCCTACACACAGAAAAAAAGTTTAATTCTACTCATTTTGCAATATAAGGAAATGAAGAAAAAAAGCATTGTTTATCTTTGTCTTATATTATATCAAATCTATTATTTATTAATATTTTATAATTTTAATAAAAAAAATTGTAATATGGATATCCAAAAATCGATTCAAATTAAACTGCATGAAATTGGATTAGATCAGATCCAATTTTTTTAATCAATCATTCAAAATCGAATCGAATTGCGAGTAAATTTATTTTTGAATCGAATGAATTTTTATCTCAAAATCGATTCAAATCACATTGCAAACACCTCTAATACACTTCCATATAGTAACATATTTGAATATATTATTTCGACTATCTTCGAAGCCGATCATAAGTTCATGTAACGCGTAATTAAGATGAGACTGTTAGCTAGAAATTTTGACGCCAAGATTTGGTTGAGTATAATAAGCAAAAGAAATGTTTTTAAGAAGTGTTAGATTCGAAAAGAGTATTATAAGATTCTAGTCGAATAGATCCTTTGTGAAAAGGAAATTAGTCTCATCTTAATTCCGCTTTACATGTTTTTAAATATATAAACGGTGAAATGACTTGTAATAAAAATTGAAAAAACTAATCTTTTTCTTACTGCAATTTTTGGCGACTTCAATTCCTAATGGATAATCGCAATAACCATAATAACCATAATAAGTTGGTTCATAACATTCAAAATGTCTGGTGGTTTGATTGAAATTGCACTGTTGATTATCAGCACAAGAATCCTTACAGGCACCACTTATCCACGATAGCTGAAATCCATAGAGTAGCATTCCATGAATTTGCTCGTATGAAAGGGGTCGAATTGGTGCATCTTCTCTGACTCTGTTACCATGAAAACCTGATATTGCTATCATAGCAACAACCTTCACATGACAATAATCGTTTAATCTCCCAACAGAAAAGGTGTTAGAACCATCATGCTCCTCTTGGTTGTACTCCATCGCAGCAAAAGCATAAAGATAGCTTTTGGAGTCGCGGTTGATGCAGGGAGCTGTATCAACATACCCAGGATCGTCTTTCACTGGTTTGCTACAGTTCAAGTATATTATGTACCCGAAATCAGAGTTATAATCCATTTCATATGGATCCCCGTCGTTGTTATAACGCAAAGGAATTGTGAAATTGAACTCGGTTAAGTTATATTGAGGAATGGATGAGCAATCACTCTCTTGAATTCCAGAATCAATTAACCGAATTGTGTAGTCTAAGTAGTTGATTTCCTGGACGTAGTATTTACCCGAAAACAGAGTTAACACAGTCATGTTGTTTTCACAGGACAACTCATATCTTGGATTACCACAGGTGGCTGGGTCATCTTTAAGTCGAAAGGGATGTATGATGTTGCTAATTTTGCCGCAGGAAGAAGGGGGGCAGTGAGTTTGGTTTTGAGAAATTGCATCGCATGTTTGATGCAATAGCAGCAGCACAACAATCATATCAATTTGGAGGAAGCTTAAAAGGGATATTGATTCCGCAGAACAGGAGAAGGATTTCCCTCTGCTCATGATTTTGGCTGAAAATTAGTTTTCAATTCTTGGTTTAGGAGGTTAAATGACAGGGATACTGCAAAAGTTTTCGAATACAAGTTTCTTCTTAAATAAAACTTTTATTAAATAGAGAGACCTCATTATCAGTAGGGGTGGAAATGTGGGTCAGCCTACATTATTTAATATATTTTAAATAGAGAAGATTAAAAGAAGTTTTATTTTTTTAGAAGAATTGATAATAATTACTAGAAACTTAGGCACACAAATGTGAGTATAAGTGTTTCAACTTTGATGATGGTGTTTAATCTAACAATAACGACTTCTGCTAATTTATTTGGGATTTGCAGACAAAATCTACTTTATTTTAAGAGATTAGATTACAGACACAAGATTATTGTTAACCAACTCAAAATAGTATTACCTCTTTTTTAATATAAGTCGTTTTAACATTTTCTCACATGTTTAGAGAAGTAATTATTTTTATATGAAAAAGAGAAATTATGAAGAATGATATTTGAACCACTAAAACACGGAAGGAAGGAGGATGGGATCTCAGTCTCCTATGTCCATCATACTTTCTTTTGTACAAGTTTTACAGCCATCTAAGAAGGTACAAATAATACAACTCTCAACACTGGCTAAAAAGGGAGATGTGTTGTGTATCAAAATAACTCAGGTTGAGTATGAATAGGGACTTACGGATTGCAAACGAAATTTGCATGGCAGGCTAGTCATGAGCAAAGGAGACTCACCTTTAACGGGTATGGAGCTCCGCTAGAAGCACACCTCAATATGGAATCTCACAACACAATGGAAGATGACATCCTTGGGTAAGGGTTTCATGAATTTCAAATTGATATCTATGGCAATATGTGCATGGCATGGTCCAAGGGATCTATCAACCTGAAATCCGGAGTATTAAGAGTATCAAAGTGGACAAAAGATTTTAATCCATACACTCAGAGACAAACACATGTTCAAATTTGGATTAGATTTATAGAATTACCACAAGAATATTGGAGACTTCTCACATTGTTCGAAATTGCAAGTGCACGTCATTGTCGTTGGATTAAAATACATAAAATCAAACTTTTGGTCATTACACACGTATATTGGTGGATATGGACCTACCGAGAAGTGTTTTTCATGAAATATTGGTAGAAAGAGACGAATATGCATTCAAAGTTGAAGTGGTGTATGAAAATTATTGAAATTTTGCATTCATCGCAACATCATTGGGCACAGTATCTCACAATGCAAATGGCTATAATAAGTATAAAAGTGCAAAAGAAAGGATCAAGCAGGCATACAACATGCAAGTAAGACAACAACACTGAACAAAAAAATCAGATATGACTCCAGCAACCATGTTTTTGGTGGATAACGTATCGAAGTCGACAACTAGTTTTACGAGTCTATTAATGCTTGTTACGCTGGTTTTGCTGACCCAAATGGGGAAGAAAAAGAACGATGATGCTCGGCGAATTCTAGTGTTCACACCCCATATTACAGTAACCATGCCAAATTTCTCGATGAACAACCCGCCTCAATTCAATGAACACCTGATTCAGAATAACAACCCAAAGATTTCGGCCAACAAACAACCTATTCTAGTTACACCACATCCATGGCTCTGGCGAACGCAAATCATATCTCAAAAAACTTCACACAAAATCTAGAAATGAAACATGTTTCTCTAGTTTTTGGGGCTACAAATTTGATGGCCATCACTCCTATAGTGGTTTCTACTTAGGAGACTCGTTCTACAAATGCCAACCCGGCTATGTGTCATCCGATTTTCAAGGCAGAAAACTACATGGAACGGTTGGGACCATAAGATCTGATTGCGACGGAGAACATGAAGGATTAATGGGTCGTTCAAGCAAAAATAAGTGGAGAAGGATATGAGATGTGCATTAGTAGAGGATAAAAAGTTGGAAGAGAACTGAAATTTATTAACCATGGGCAGAAGATTATTGGCTTTCCTTAGCCTAATGAGGATTGGTTTCAGGATGCTTTGTTCCTATCTTGGATTAAGGACTTGTGCAAGACCGGTTATGTTACGGTCAACCACGAGATGCTTAATGCATTCGTGGAGAGATGGCACACTGAAACGTTCTCATTTCATCTACTGCTTGGTGAGATGTCTATCACACTCGTTGATGTCTTCCGATTAAGGGGGAACTTCTAGATCATGGGAGGATTAGCAAAGACAGGGCATTCGAGTTGATGGTAAACTATCTGGGAATTGATCCAAAGGCTTCCATGAGCGAGTTTGAAAAAACCAGAGGAGCTCATGCTAGGTTTGAATACCTGAAAAAGGTATATACATATGCTCTCTTTATAGCAGAGTAAGCTAGAGGTGATGACGAGCATGTGGGGCTTCATAGAGCGTATTCTATAAGAGGATACCAACAATATTTGGTTGGCACTACGATTTTTGTGGATAATAGTGCCGCTTATTTGGATGTCGTCTACCTATGATACTTCGAGGACTTCGAGTGGATCAATGACTACAACCGAGGGCCACTACTTTGGTCTACTTGTACTCGAATTTATTAGAGGGTTGTAGGTGGAAGACGAAGCAGGTCACAGGCAGCATCACACTACTGACGATAATATTTATCGATCTTTTAATGTTTGTGTGTCATTTTCATTACATTTTTGCAATGCCCTTACTGATGGTTCATGTGTTCCAACACTTTTCAGGCTTGTATGCTTTAGCACTTCCCGTGCATTTTCGGCTGGTTGTGTGTACCGACTTATACTGAGGATATGTCGTGTGCTTCTGCATTTTCCTCGCTTAGAGGGAACCATGCGATAGATTCGTTCAGAGTGTATCTTAACCGCTTGGTTGTCGAGGATATGCACTTTAATAGCTATGTCGATCACTGTGAGACGCGACCACTTAACGACATATTATTATACTCGGGTAGGTTGGCTTGCAACTCACGTCTCACATTTTCTCATCTGCCTGAGCGTGTCATGCGACAGTTTGGCTACACTTAAAGTATTCCCAGGAACCCTGCTCTCTATGTTCCTCATGCTCTGACAAGTAGAGATATGAATGCCATGTTTGATGATTATCTTAGTCATCTGGTATCGGGAGGAGGCACGGAGTACCATAGCTTAGAGCGATTGGAGCTATATCGACGAGTACATTATATGGTTCTTCAGGGTGTCAAATCTGTATATGGTACATGCTGCTCTAGAAGATCCACTGAGGCCAGCTCATCATGAGATACTATAGGAGGAGAATACACAGTTAGATCATGCTCATGATGTCTTGCCTATATGTCGTCGCATTTTGGAGATTGCGTAGGCAAACATTGACAGAGATATCTTCCCTAATGGGTCTGAGGTGAGGCATGTCCAAGATTCTATTATGATGGAGGCATGAGAGGCACTGATGTACCAGAGATAGCGTCGGAGGACCGAGGTAGAGAAGGCCTAGGAGCCCGAGGATGTCGAGCCGTAGTCCGGCATACGCTGTAGTATATAGTATTTGTACTTTGGATTTATTATCGATTGTATTTTTTTTAACTTCATTATACTTTATTGTGTATTTCGACTTCATTTAATATGTCATTTTGATCATCTACATTTATATATGTCATTTTTTGCATTTCGTTTGTATGGTTTAATGCTAATCACATAACAAGGGACATAACACTTATAAATCGTCATTTTCATCTGAGTAATCATAAAAGTAACATAACATGCATTGTTCTGATAAGTTACGAATATGCATCTTCGTAAATTTAAATCAAGACAACTTTAATATCGTTCAAACATCCAAAATAGTGCGAAATAGTTTGCTGGTCTCATTAATGCCTTCAAGATAGCAATAACAATGTTAATGCTACGTGATAACAACAAGACTCTTGAAATCGTGTCTCTTATATGTGTGTAAGAATATCGTTAATCAAACTATATTTTTAAAATTGAATTGTATTGAATAAAAAAACTATAACTATTTAAAAGATTAATATACTAAATCATATAATATAAATAGTTTATTAATTAAATTTAATTTAAAAATTAGTTTAAGCTATTTAATTTTTTTAAAACAAATAAAAAAAATATAAATTTTAAAAACATAATCCAAAAAAACCAAGTTTTAATAAATAATATTTAAATATTTTTTAAAATATTTTACGAAAAATATATTTTCCAAAATAAAAAATTTCTAAAAATTAAAAATTAAAAATTTAATTATTTTTTCAAAAAAGATTTATAAAAACTTAATTTTTTCCCCAAACAAAAAATACAATTCCAGAAAATAAAAAAAAAAGTTATTTTTTAAAAAATTACTTTTTCTCATTAACAAAAAAATATGCTTTTTTTTTATTTATTTTTCCTTTTAAGAATGAAAATAAACTATTGAAAATATAATTGTATAAAATATTTTAATTTAAAAATAAAAAATATAGTTATAATGAAAAATTGATTATAAAACAATTTAAAATGCATAACTATTTTATAAATATAAATTGATTATAAATCAATTTTCAAATACAAATTAATTTTAAACTGAACTAAAATTCAACTAACTATTACTCTCTTCGTCCTGTAATGAGTGACTTATTTGGAATAAAAGAGTGTCCTAAAATAAATGACCCATTTCAATTTTCAATGCATCTTTTCCAATTTTATCCTTTAATTAATATTACTTTATCATTCCCGATACATGATAAGGATATTTTAATAAAAATAGAATTATTTTTCTTTAATTTATTTATTTTTCTTAATATGTGTGAAATGGTAATGCTTACCCACTCGTAATAAGAGCATCTCCAATGGTGCAACTTACTTTTGGGTTCTTTGTGGGACCCATCAAAACACGTCATCTTCAAGCAATTCATTCAATTTTTACTTCAATGATGCAACTCTAAAGAACTTATATTGAGTCTCACCACTTTACTTAATATATTAATATATTATTCATATTAATATTTGATAGTGTTAATTCTATTCAAATTCGAAGAAAGAGAAAAGGCTAAAAAATAATTATATTGGTTTAATAATGAAAACTATCGTTGCATTACAATGTACAGCTGGAGAAAAAATAGAAGAATTCATCTGTTGGAGATGGTATAATACTCCTTGTGAGCTACATTAATTACACATCGCAAGAACTAAAAGCACATGATCCTCAAAATCGTCTTCCACGTCTCTTTCTCAAGCACAATTTTTTTTTGTTTTGAATTATTTATCGTTCACACTCACAATTTGAGTAATTTACCATAATTAGTTTCTTCAATTGTTTTTCACTATGACAACATCTGTGACAAGACATATGATCTGCAGATCGAAGGTGCGTTGCGCTGCAGTACATCATCTCTTGTGCAATATATATGGCGTGATTTGACAAAGATATTTGCTTTTGTTATAGTTTCTCTCTCATGTAAATATTTTTTTAATATATAATATACGAGCTATGAAAAAGGGATATGAGTAGTTATTGATGCCAATATAATTAGGATGATTAGCTACACCCTATGCTTTCAATTGAGAGAAAAAATGGAAAAGAGTAATTGATTGGAACCTTCTTTCGTGCCCCAAATTGTCTCAACCAATTTCATCCTCTTATCTACCATATAAGAAGAAAATATGTTATAGAAATGACCATATTGCCCTTCTGCTTCCTCAGCCTTCCACGTATGCATTTTTCCCCAATCCATGCCCTTTTCATATTTCCAAACACCCTACTTCGTTTCTCTTTCCAATGCATATACATCTTTTCTATACCCCAACCCATGTTGCCACTGTATTCCATTTAATGCTTTCTTCTTATCTGTTTGCCTTTCTATTTTCGAAAAACCCCTACATTAATTTTTTAATATTCTTTACACTAAAGTTGGAAGATTTGCAATCTCTTATGTTATTTCAGATGAAATTTTCTGATCTTCAGTATAAAGGGTCCTTTTGTTTTGAGGTGTTTTGAAGGGTTCATTTGAAATTTGACGATGTTCACTTCTTTAACCATTTCCTTCTCCGTTTCTCACCAACCTGCATTCCCAACCCATTTTTGTATATTGTTCCTCCGTTTCATTTTTTCTTCCTCCATCCTTCATGGCTCGACCTTTGGAAAAGATCACCAGTATCAACAACATGAAAGAATTGTGGAAGGTTGCAGTTAGCGTACACTACAAATGGTCGGTTGTTTCGAACAACCAGGAACACTTTGAAATGATTAACGTTGACAAAGATGTAAGTTTAATTACTTCATAAGTTCTATTTTGTTATGAAGTGTTTGGTTACAAATATTGCATTACTTATTTTTTTATCATATTTGTAGTCCATTTTCCCTTTTTTATTGAAAATAATAATCCATTTCAGAAGTAATACTTAATATGTCATCGTATCTTATGAAATGCATTACCTTTTTTTTTACAGTTTTACATCTTCAACATACACTCATTTCACTTCATATGATTTTCTTTTGTTAGTTATTTATTCCATTTCCATACTGCTACTGAGAATGTTCTCTTTTGTGTTGAAGTGTGTTACTTTTTTTTTTTACTTCATACGATCTTCTTTTTTATCATGTTCTTTGGCTGCAACTCATATTTTTATCACAACATTCTATGCTATAAATTTTATCCAATGTTTTATCTTGTCCTTCGTACTTTCATTCTTTGATTGGGGACTAACATACACATCGTTATGCCTATAACGTATTCTATGCTTATGATTTATATTTTTAGACGTCCTAGGAATAGGTTGATAGCACAGACACAAACTGGGGGTAAAAAATAAAAGGTCAATTTTATACTCAAAGACAATGCATAAGTTTCAGGATCAACCTATACCAATATATACTGCATCCACTATTACTTCCACTAATCTCACAATGTTATATCCATTCTTACATTTTTTTTGTAGCAACAACACCATCAACTGTACTCTTTGGGAGTCGTATGCATGTCAATTCATCAAATTCAACCAAGAGCGGAACAATACATCTGGTCCAACGGTCATTTTTCTTCAGTATGCAAAAGTCAAGGAAGAAGGTTATTCTAACAGTTTTTACAATGCTTATATACTCAACCTCACCTATGTCTTACATAACGCAGGAAAATAACCACTTTCTGTTACTAACACATACAACATAACTAAATTGTCCATCAATGCTGATTTTCCTTTAATTAACCACTTTATAAATAGGTTACTTCTATAATACATGTTATCTTACGTCTTGCAAACAACTTCTTTAGTACGTTCTTTTTACTATTTTTGTGTCCTTTGGATGTAGCATCCGTAAAGACTCAATGGTTAACGTTTCACTCTGAAAAATCTCAAAAATCTCCTTTTCAAAAATTAGTTTCAAAGGCCATTGTGCTACCTCTAAATGCCATTATTAAAAATTTTGAGGTATACATTACTTTTAACTATTATCTGCATGTGTTGGCAAACTTAATTACACTTCTATTAATTATAAACATTCACGTGTTTTATCGTTTCAAATACACAGAGATTATCTTATGTGCAACGGTAGCTACTACTAAAAAGCTCATTGCATCCCAATATGGTTGGTATTATTAGGCTCGCCATGAGTGCCCGAAGGTTTCTCGCGGTGACAAAGCTTTTTTCTTGTGTGAAAGAGGACATTCCACCGAGGTATACATCTTTAGGTACGATAAGTTGTCATATGACAATAGTTATATTCAGTTTTTCCTGTAATACTCACTATTAACGTTGTTACTCGCGCTACCTTAGTTACAAAATAGAAATCAAAATTACTCATTCTGAGAAATGTTGTAAGTTTGTTTTCTGGGACAGAGAATGCTCACAACTATTGGGTGTATCTGTTGCTTAAATGCACGATACAATGATTAAGGTTTATTCCTGATTTTAAATTTCTATACTTAATAATGGCCTCATCTACTATGCTGCTTGCTAATGCTAATACATGCTTCTGTAGGCTGGAGTTACTTGTCCCTTAGAGTTCCCATTATCACTTGATGTGATTGCCTTTAAAGTTAAGTGGCAGCCCCAGTGGGAAATTTGCTCTGTTGTAATGATTCTTCAGGATGAGTCGTTCATCAAACAACTAAAGTCTCCATGGGAACAAAGCCAGGTATTTTACACTCCGTTTTAATAATGATTATCGAATTTGATACATCAAACTTTTTGTGATCCTTCTACACTTTTGACACAAAGGTAACAAACGTACGAGCCATCTTTAACACCATAGTTGTTGCAGGTATTGCCACCGTTTATCTATATAGTTGGTCCAAATTGATTTGAGGCGTTTTAATGTTTAAACAAATCACAGACTGATATTACTTTTAATGTTATTTAGATTAATGAGAGTGTTGATGAGACAAATAGTACTACAAAATGCGCAAATAACAACGCCAGGCTTACAACGGCTTGCATATAAACCATTGTAATAGATGCACACATTTTTTTAAATCTTATTAAAATTCTTTTAATGACCGTTAAATTTCCAACCGTGGTGAAATGTGAGGCCTTTCACCACGGGTATTTAAAGAACAGTCATTATAGGTAGCGTCTGGTCATGGGTTCAAGTCTTAGCACCAACATTTATGGTTTTTTACATATTTTTTAAAAATGCTGACAGTCTTTCACTACGGTTATGTTTTCAACCGTCATTATAGCCTATAATTTAGTTTTAGGTCTTGCTCTTCAAAAAATCGGTTTTAGGGAAAATCATCTCCTTTTTTAGATCTGTTTCGTGCATTTGAAGCAGAAAAATCGTGCGGTTTTCATATTTTTTTTACCTAATTCATCTCCTCAAACCCCCAAATTCATCTTTTTTCTATTTTTAATGAATTTTTTACTGTTTTCATAGTCTAAAAAAATTCCCAAAAAATTCTCAAAATTCTTATTTTACCTAATTAGATTAAATTTCGTGTTTTTAGATTTTTATGAATTTATTTTAATCATGTTACTTCCTTCCTATTTTTTCAAATTGCTAATAAATCTTTCACCACGGGTATTTAAAACAACAGTCATTATAGGTAGCGTTTTTTTACTTATTTTTTCAAAATGCTGACAGACCTTTCACCATGGGTATTTAAAACAACCATCATTATAGGTAGCGTCTTGTCATGGGTTCAAGTCACAGCAACAACATTTTTGGTTTTTTACTTATTTTTTCAAGTCTCATTACCAACATTATAGGTGGTGCGCATATTGTGTTTATTCACTATCCTTAAACAAATCTTGGTCGTTCATTTTGTGATTATCAATGGCCAAGACACTAATATTAGTGATCCGCGTGAAACCTAAAACTTAGACGAACTACATCTTCTACCTCCAAACATCATCTTTCATTTACGATACTCTATTTCTCCACTAAACCAATTTTCAGAACAAATTTCAGAACTCGAGTTAGCAATGTTAGTTGTTGGTGTTCTTTTTTAATTATTGTTCTTGTTGTTCTTTTTTATTAATGTTTTTCTTCTTGTTATTATTGTTATTATTGTTGTTGTTGTTCTTCTTCTTCTTTTTGTTCTTGTTCTTGTTATTCTTCTTCTTCTTCTTCTTCATGTTCTTGATGTTCTTACTGTTGTTCTTGTTCTCATTGTTGTTCTTGATGTTCTTGATGTTCTTGTTGTTGTTCTTGTTCTAATGCTGTAATTTTTTTTATTTTATTAAAAGACATACAACAACGAGTATTTAAAATAACCGTCATTATATGTAGTCTACAACAACGGTTTTTTAAAATAACCATAATTATAGGTAGTTCTAATGTTGTATTTTTTTTATTTTATTAAAAGACATACAACAACGAGTATTTAAAATAATCGTCATTATAGGTAGCGCGTTTTCCAATTTATTACAACGCTTACTGGACCGTGATTATAAGTATCATATGTACAACGACACTCTACATAACAACGCCTGCGCCCCCGTCATTATATATCTTTCCCAACTGTTATTAAATGGGTTTCCCGTAGTAGTGAAACTCTAATGTTGTTGAAGAGTACGATGTTGTTACGCTATACATATAACTCATGACACACTATATTTATTTTATTATGTTGTTATACAATTATTGATTAATTTCCCGTATTTCCCAATAATAGGATCTCGAAATTACATCTAAGCATAACCCAGATCCAATCACACCAACTACATAGAGACGAAATCCAAATGGTTCAAGTGAATCAACAACGTTGGTTAACTTGTGTGATGGAGAACTCTCCTAAACCAAACTTAAGAAGATTATCAAATTAGAGAATAAGAATTAGTTGTATCACATTAATCCTTACTTATCTTGCCATGTATTATTTTGGTTTCAATCTATTTGGGTTTGAGGTCCTGTAGTGTACTCTTATTGGGTATCAGTATAACTAATATGCACCAAGTATTTTATGTCATGTTAAACATGTAAAAACTGAAATATTATGTCATGTATTTTAATCAAATATGATTTTTCCCTTATGCATTTATATTGTGTGACCATGTTATACTAGTATGCCTTTATTGCGTGATATTTAATGGACCTTTTTACTGTACCTTCGTGTGGTGCAGACCCATTTCCTTAGGCCCACCTAACAAAATGTGTTGCATATAAAACACTACGATTCTTCTTTCTTACTCACAATTATGTTCATACCAGTTTTCTTTCAAAGAACAAACTAACTAAGTAACCATGAGATATATTGAAGGGGAGTTGTGGGAAATTTTTGACAGCAGGCCATTGTTGTGTTCATTTACATTCGTTGCAGTCCAGAGTGTTGTATGGTTCTCTTATTTTTAGTTATTCTTAAAGTATCATGTTTTCCTTCAACTTTGTACACAACATCTTTGCTTTTTCAAAATATTTTAAGTGTTTTTTCTTCAGATCTGTATACAACACTACTAATCTTTTATGGTATAACTACATGCAGCCATACTTGTAAATAAAACCTTATTTTGTACATTAGGTTGGTCACGATCTTAATACCGATTGGAAAATATTTGATGGTATCTACGAATTTGATGTTCAATGGAATAGAAGTATGGCTGATCCCCTCATTATAACCGGTTGGGCATAATTCATGCATTACCTAGCTTTGCCTTACAAATATCATATGGTAGATCTACAATGCTACAATTATGGTTTATTTTTGTTTATAGCTATTAAAGACAAGGAAGTTCAACAACAAGATTTTCCACAATTTCACACATTAGCAACCCGTGATCTTAACAAATTATCTTTTGAAATTGTTCTGTCTGGAAACACAGATAGTTTTGGTTAAAGATCTCTGGTAATTATACATTTGTTCAACTTTTTCATTATATTTTTTTCAACTCCTCTTATTTATTCTTTTTATTTTCCTTCTAATCCAATATGACCCATTCCTTTTTCAGAAGTTGAGTCTAACCTTCCTTCATCAACTCCTGTATAGAGATATCTCCTTCCTTATATTAATAGGCCCTGATAAACTTTTGGTTAAATGCCAGATCTGGTATCCTACTAAAGAAAATTACTCATTTGAGCTAGTTAAGGGTTGGGATATTTTTCTGGAAAAACAATGGCTTTGAAGATGGATAAGTTGTTAGACTTACATTTCACAATATTGAATTAAGTTTAATCGTCACAGTTGACAGAGTTATGTTTTAAACTTGTATTATAGATTTCATATTAAGCAAATTTCACTACTACAAAACGTGCAAACAACAACGCCAAGTTTACAACGGAATAAATATACACCATTGTAATAAATTAAATTTTCGCGCCCAGTGAGTAGCTGGATATATAAACAGTGATTTAATGGCGGTTGTCTATAAAAACCGTAGTAATAAATGATGTGTGACAAACTTCTATTCTCAGCAACTTCATTTTTTCCATTTTTAGAGTACATTAAGCGTGTGTCACTTAAGTCCTTTATTTATAAAATAAAATGTAAATTAATTTACAACGGTTAGTTTACACAACCGTTGTTATACGCTTGTGTCACTTAAGTCAATTATTAAAAAAATAAAATGTAAATGATTTTACAACGGTTAGTTTAAACAACCGTTGTTATACTCTTGTGTCACTTAAGTCCATTATTTAAAAAATAAATGGTAAATGATTTTACAACGGTGAAGAAAGTCAACCGTTGTTAGAGGACTCACATTTCCACTACGGTTGAGTAACACAACCGAGATTTAATGGTTTACTGATAAATTTAAAACAAAACTTAATCTGTATTTCTTTCATAAGACTCCCTAGGCGAACTAGTGAGCCAGAGACGACAGCGGTGGCATAATGTTTACTCTCTTCGTATTCATTCATTTGGAGTTCAAATCTTCATCTTTCTCAGTACGGTACTATTCAACAACTTCATTCCTTTTATCTTGGTTTATGTTGTATATGCTCAAATATTCTTCCTTCAGCTATGTTGTAAAATCTTCATTCTTCAAACAATGAGAGTACGGTATTCTTCAACATCTTCATTCTTTTTTCTTTGTTTATGTTGTATATGCTCAAGTCAGTATGAGAGTACATGTTTCATATGTTTTAGGTTATCAGGGTTCTCCAAAGTTTTGCAAAGTTTTCCAAAGGTTATCAGGTATTCTTCAACATCTTCTTTCCTTTTATCAGGGTTCTGCAATGTTTTGCAAGAAATCTGGTAGGCCTGATGTTCAAGTTGGTGTTAGGTATCATCAGTAGTGTGTTATTTATGCCTCGCTTTCCATATACGCTATGTTTTGATGCCTTCAAGTTGTTTCTGTAACAGAAAGAATGTTGAGGAAGCTATTCAGGGATTGAATGGAACAATGACATCAAAGCAGACCATGCGTGTTTTTTGGGTAGCAGTCCTGGAAATAACACTACAAGAAAAAATTAATTTTGCGACACTTAATTTGCGGCAGTTCTAGAAAAAATGTCTCTAAAACATATTTGCGACAGTTACTACGGCGGTTCAGTGCAACTGTCGCCATTCATTACGTTAATTTTTAAAAGTTAAAATAAGTTAAAACACCAAAATTGAAATGAATGGGTTTGCGACAGTTGTAAGAACTGCCTCCGTATTTCTTCACACTCCAACTAGCACTTATTTTTCACATTTCATTCTTCTAATTTTTATTAATCCACTTTCTGCTTCCCTTTTCTCCCCCATAAACCCTATATTTCTCCCAAAATCACAATCCCTTAATCTCAATATCTGTAATCGATTTTTGAAAAATAATTTCCCCCCAAATCGCATTCTGTCAAGTCTTTCAATCTCTCACACTCTCTTGGATAAATGATGGCAAACACTCAGCTTTTTGACGTTACAAGATGAAAAATCCCCCATTACTTTCGATTTTCACCAGGTTTGTCAATTTTCTTAATTTTTTAATTATTAATTCTTTTGACCTAAAAGCTAAGTTTTGGAATCAGTTGATGATTCCCTTATTTCTTGCCTTTTTTGTTGGAATTTGATTTTGTAGTTGTCGTTAAAGTTGGAAGACAACAGATTGATTGAAACTGTTGGTATTCCGGTTGAAGATGATAAGGGTTCAGTTCGCTTGACAGTGTGTGTCTCATCACAGGTGTTTGACTTACTCGTCCTTAATCATCAAACAATAAGTTTTTTGTTCTTTGTTGTAATGTTTGCATAGTTGATCAGGAAGCTGATTTCTGATTTATGTGATAATAGATACTGATATTTTCCATTTTCTTTGTCATGGCCATTTGTTATTTCAATTTAGGTACTTGTGTTTTCCATGTACTATGAGCAGCATCAATGGCAACCCTTAGTGGGAAGCATCCAGGATAACTTAAGGATGATGTCACTTCTCCTGGCGGGACAACAATTGCAGGAGTTGGAAAAAAGGGGTTTTCGTGGAACACGAATGAATGCTGTAGTTGTTGCCACTAAACGCAGCCGAGAGCTTTCCTAAATCTATAGGTCAGGATCCTATAGTAGCCTAAAGCTTTCCTAAATCTGTGAGGATACTATTATTTCTAAGCGAAAAAATTGATTTCAGTAAAGTTTTATGCTTACATATAATATGTCAAAGTAGCCTTCCTTGATATGAATAGTAGTTGCGGAAATGTTTAGTCTTAGAAACTTCTTTTATAAATGCTTACTAGTATAGACGATTTTAACTAAGTTGTAGCTCAAAATAACAGCTAGTCCTGCTTACATTGTTGCTTGCCTTATATATGTTCACACTGTCAAAAGAAAATCATTTTATCAGCATAATGCTTTACTTGGTCTATTTTCATTTTATTATGATAGAGAGAACATATAATAAATTTTTCATGTAAGAGTGCTAATGTTGGATTTTGGATGGACTTATAGGATATACAAATTGGGCAAAGAATGATGACTATCTACACCGTGGGGTTCCAAATACAATAAAGAAGCTAGCTTCTCACAAACTTTAGCCCATGTTAGCTGTGAGGTAATCGTCCGTGATTTTGATTTCGTCGGTCAAGGATTACAACCTCGTAGTGAATTTATTCCAGCTCGTCATAGTTTCCCGTTGCATCATATGTAACTATCTAAATATCATTTAGGATTTTAGGCCAAAACAATATTGGGAATACCATAATAGTTTTCAACTGTGCTTTAATGCATACTTTCTGTTTTAAGGTATAAATGGTTCTCTATGCTAATTCAATTTTAGAGAACAAGTTATGGAATACATGGTTCTGTTGCAAGGAATGTCATAATAGTTTTCAACCATGCTAATTCAATTAAAGCATAGTTTTCAACCATGCTAATGCATACTTTCTATTGCAACCTGAATGTAGAAAGCACATTCAGGTGTGGTATATGTTAGAGAATTTATGGTGTGTTTGTGTTCAATTTTGTGCTTGTGTGCAGGTATTTAATCGTTATGTTGTGTTCCTGTTTAGTTTAAGTATTTTTTGATGCATAATTTCATTAGCATTTCATTGACTGTAAGATAGAGTTTCTTTTAGTTAAGTTCCATTTCTAAGAACTTAACTATATATAATTTGAATTAAAGTGGATTTAAAAAAAAAATTATGAGAACTTAGGAATTGAAAGAGTTTTTAAGGCATGTGAGAGAACTATTGTTACTTGGATGATTACGTTTTATGTTAATGGTACTATATCTCGATGATTTTTTAAATTTATTAGTACTTAGAAGATTGTTTCATATGAACTTTTGTGGGAAATAATGTCGTTATGGAACACTTGATGTTGAAAAGGTGAAGGGAAGAGTAGTGTTATGCCAAGATGAATTTTTTTGGAATTTTTCATGCAGTTCCAGAAGCTTTTACTGCAGTAGTAGGAATGGTTTTGGCTAGTGATGATGATAGATTCTATGATTTTATTGCATACCCTTATGTTTTACCTACTTCATATGTTAATTACACCGATTCTCAATACATTTATTCATACAACATAAGTGAAAAGTAATGTTATTTCTTCTAGATTCATCTTTGTTACTATTCGTGAAGGTTGGATCAGATCCTGTTGAAGTGGGCCACCAAGTACGTCTGAGATGCTGGGCGTATGAGAGGAGAAGGGGGTGCACCTGCAAGGCACTCCGACGCTCAAGTAAGTAAAGGTCAGAGAAAAAGGGCAAGTACAAAGTGTTAGTTCGTAGGGTGAATATTTGATACCTGACCCTCTCAAGTGTGAGGGTTTATATAGTGCCTCCAAGCGCGTGGCCAACGGTCCTATTTTCGAGGCGAAATAACCGTTTTCCTAAAGAATAGGTAACTACCCAAACTAGCCGTTATGTCGGGCAGGGTGCCCAAAACTAGCTGTTATGTCGGGCATAAGCATAGTTTCGGGCACATGCCCTTAGCTGTTCGGGGAGTGAAGAAGCCTTGCAGAACAGACAGCATTTCCGGAGAGGAGTGCTGCAGTCCTTGCCCGGTTGGAGGGGCAGAAAGGTAACTTTTTCCCCTTTGTGTATTAGACTTGGGCAATTGAGCCGTTCTAGGAGCAGAAGTGGATTGGGCCATATCTAGCCTTTGGTCCAGTCCAGAACAGGAGCCCCCTAAGTCGTTGCTCCCGAGCATGGGAGTGATGACTTAAGGACAACTCGTGGTTCCGGGGAGCTAACGTGAAGTCGTCATTTGGTGACGAGGAAGGTTGTCTCGTGGTGCTCGTGACCTCTGGTGTTCGTGATATTCATGTCCGTGTCTGGATGGACCGTCGCGCGGGGAGACCAACGGTTAGGAGGAATTGAAACGTTAGGGCACCACGTGTGCCTCGAGCTTTGTGCAACAGTCACTAGGCAATTATGGCTAGTTACTAGCCATGATGACCTACGAGGGCGTGCCACTGCACGTGCCCCTCAGTATAAAAGGGGGTGACCCATTTCATTTTGAACTTTTCGCTCTCGTTTCTCTTCGTCTTCTTCAGAGTTCTTGTACGTTGTCATACCCCAAATTTTGACCACTAAGATTTCCCATCATTTTTCAAATCATTACCACAATATGGATGAACCATCATGCCTCCTCAATCCCCTCAAGGATTGTTGAGCATTCACTACAATTAAAGATTAGGGTTTTGAGCCCTCTCAGAGCATTTAGACAAAGGATCAATCAAGAAATCACATGATCTTCAACTTGTCTAACCTCTTAAACACCCATAAAAGATCAAGAGGACTCCCACATCAAGAATCAAGCACAAGGTTGCAACATTCCAAGTGGATTAAGCCTCAAGATCGCCAGTGTTACCAAATTAGGGTTTTGGTCGACCAAGGCCTTCAGATGGAAATTTTCCTCTGGGCATGAGCCATTGCTTCAAAGCATCACCCAAGATACTCCAAGGGGCCTCATGAACCCAATCATCAAGTCAATTTAGCCCCAGGGGATTCATTCACCAAGAATCAGCAATTAGGGTTTCTTGACCTAATTCACCACTAAGTTGACTTTTGGGACAAAACATGAGCCAAGACCTCAAGACGTGATTTGAGGGTCTCAAATACACCACATTGATCCATTTGCAACAATGGATTGATCCCAAAAGCTTGATCCACAAGCTTCAATTTCATTAGGACCACAATTAGGGCTTCGAGGAAAAAAGTCAACTGTACTTTTGACTTTTGACCCAGGCATGCTCCCAAAACTTGGGACATGATTCAATACACCCTATAACACCTATGGAACATATCCATCAAGTTTGATTTAGGTCAAGGACTTGATTTCACAGAGGATCGCACAGTTTGGAATTCATCTGGTAAAAAGTCAACTGTGCCCAAAAGTCAAAGTTTGACTTTTTGAGATTTTTCATAATTATGGTTCTTTGACCCTAAAATGATGTTAATGTGTGATTGGAATCATCATTCATCAAGAAAAATCAAAGAAAGTGGGTTAACTTGTAAAAGGGGTAACCATAAAAACTTAGAATTTTTCCAAGTTATGGAACAAAGTGGCTAGGGTACCAACTTCCAAGGATCATAACTTGAGATCCAAGCAACCATTTTGAATGATCCAAATATGGATTTGTAGATCTCATGGCATACTTTAAAAGTTTCAACTATAGCTCATTCCAATTTCTCATGGATTTTAAGTTATGGAATAATCAAAATGGCTGAAAACATGAAATGTCACTTTTTCTAACACTTAGTGAAATTTTCACTAAGTCAGAATCTGTCTTACTTTTCTCAAAATGTAAGGGAATTTTTCACTTGGATCAAAAAATTTTCAAGACAAACCATGATCACACATGTGTTGTATCACATAAGGGCTTTCCAAAATGTCCAAGAGCTTCACCAAACTCCACCTGAGCTAGGAGTTATGACAGCTGCAACAAGCCTTGCTACAAACTGTCTTGGCAAGGCAGATTGGGAATTAGGGCTCGATTTAGCTAAATTTTGCAAATGAAAAATAAGTTTATCCATCTGTACACCTCAGGGGGAGACCAAGGAGGAACCAACACTGATCCATAAGCCTCCCAAGTCTTTGAAACTACATATAGGTTTGGCACCCCTAAAAGCTAAAGATGCCTAAAGACTCCAATTTTGTTTTGAGGCATTCAATGGATGTTTAGAGGTGGAATGTATCAGAGAAAAAATGAACACTTCAGTCAAGCCTTATCCCTGAACCAAGGAAACATAGGCATGTGCTCTAACCTCTAGTCAATGGCTAGAGGAGACTTGAGATTCCAAAATGATCTAATTGGCCACAGACCTGTACCAGTTGCCATTCCCTATTCTTTGCAAAACAAACTTGCTCTACTATAAATAGAGCTCATTTGTGATCAATTTGAGTACACCAAAGCACCCAAACTGATGCTTTCCTCAAAATCACCTTCTCACTTCCAAAATTGCCTTCCAAAGCAAGTCACTATCGGGTTTTGAGTTTGAGAGCCATTCCAACCAAACCAATCACACACACACACACACACACACCTCATAAACATCATATAGAAGTGATCCAAACACTTAATCAGCATCTGGAACACCAATTTCACAAAATCATCAGCCAGTTGCTCAAGGTTTCAACCAAGTTACAGTTGAGGTGCCATAATCTGTTCCAGTCCATTTCCAATCACTCCAAGCATTCAAACACATTCCATATGGTGTAGGAAAGCTGTCCAGATCATCACAACTCATCTGTAACATCTCCAACTCAAAAATCAATTTGCTCTTGCTGCCACGACCTTCAAGTAAGCCTAAATTTGGTCATATCTTGATTCATGCATATTTCTTCGCACAATAATTTTGTCATATGCTCATAATCACGCATAGAATGTTTCCCCTCAATTACTTGCTTTGTATGAATCGTATATCAAAATTCTCAGCCTTCATGCAGAATTTAGGGTTCTTGAGGGTTTGTCTTGATTTCTTATTTCATGCTTAAAATAAATGAAATTAAAGACCATAGAGATGATTGTGAGGTGAAAATGAGCAGATTGATATGTGGATTGTGTGATTTCATCAAGTATTCAGTGAGATTGGTAAGAAAATGCAAATCTGGGAAAAACTCAGAACACGCACATGTTCTTGGCGCCTTTTTTTGAAAATTCAAATATTTGAATTTTGTGATTTTATTTAATTGATTCAAAAATTAATTTCTCTCTGGTTTTTAATGTTTTTGAGTTGATTCTTTTTTTAATAATTTACAAAAATGTTAAAATATTTTATTTTACCAAAATTTCCCAAAAATATTATTTATTTTATATACTTGATATTTTTGCAAAGAATTAATTTTTATTTGTTTTTTAACATTTAAAATATATGATTTTTCAAACATTAATCCAAGGTCACAACTTGTTTTTTATACATGTTTGATAATTTTGATCATTTTAATTGAATTTTTATACATTTTGAAATCAATTTAGGGTTTTGATCTTAATCACCCTAACAAATCTTTTTTCAAACACTCATGGGCCTCTAATAGAGTGTAAGACCCAACCCTTTAAAAATACAAACCATTTTGGGCCTCAGATGTTGTATAAGTCCCGTTGTATTTTCAAAATCACGGCGCGGTCGTCGCCTTTTAAAACAAAACCAACTGGGCTTCTCATTGAGCTATAAGACCCACCTTTTTTTCTTTTAAAACTCTTTGGGCCTCTAATAGAGTGTAAGACCCAATCCCCTTTTGAAACCAAAATAACTTGGGCCTCAATCATTGTATAAGACCCACTGTGGTTTCAAAACCTCAGAGCGATCACCATTTTTTAAAACAAATCATCTGGGCCTACCCTCGTGTTGAAAGACCCATCTCTTTTCTTTAAATCATATTTGGGCCTCTCCTTGAGTTGTAAGACCCATCCTTCTTGAAAATAAACCTTTGTTGGGCCTCAATCATTGTATAAGCCCCGATACGATCCTCAAAACAACGGTGCGATCACTGTTAAAACATTGGGCCTCTCCTTGAGTATAAGCCCCAAAAATCTTTTCAAAACAACTTTTCTTTTGATTTAGATTCAATATACTTGTTGTTATCAATTTTTCTTTGTTGAATAACTAACCAAACAACATGGAAGCTCTACAACGGGTAAGTGTTTATCCGCTTTCATTTACTGCTTTCATATATATAACTGTATTATGGGAAGTGGCGCATGGTTAGTCTTCTTTCATTCTTTTAAATACACGTCATATATATATATATATATATATATATATATATATATATATATATATATATATATATATATATATATATATATATATATATATATATAATTGTATTGTGGGAAGCTGCGCATGGTTAGTCTTCTTTCATATCTCTTTTAAATACTCGTAATATATCAACTGTATATATACTAGTATAGTTATTTAGAGTTTTCCCCGGCAACTACGTCTAGAACTAGGTAAAACCCTGTTGGTCACTCTTAAATACAAATAAAACTAGATCCCCCGTAGGATTCCAGATACAGTCTTCCCTCCTCTTGGGGTTAAACAATATGGAACAAAGAGAAAGGCAGTATTCTTGGTGAACCTTTTCTCAGACTGTCTGTAACGCCCCGTTTTGTCTTATTTATTTAATCGAGTCGATTTAATTATTTTCATTTTATATTATTTTATTCTTGACTTTTATTTGACAATATATTATTTTTCATCGCTATTTATGTTTTATCGCGTTTTGAGAGCGTTTGCGAGATATTTGAGCTGAGGGGTAAAATAGTCTTTTTAGGAGTTTAGATATTTTTATATAAATAGAGATTAGAGAGAAATAGAAAGAAAAGAAAAAGAAGAGAAAGAAAAGAGAAGATAGAAAGGAAGAGGAAGAAAAAGAGGAGAAAGAGGAAAATCGAGGGAACTCCGTTTCAAGCGCGATTAATCGGGTAAGGGTGAGAAGTTTTGATTATATCTTGCTTGTGTATGTATATGTGTTGTTTGTTGTAATTGTTTTGGTTGTTGCACAACTTTTCTTATTGATTGAAATTAGGAAAAATTGATAGAAATCGATGTTTTCACGGATGAAATTCGATATAAACTGAGTAGAATACTTGTTGATTATGTTGGAACATGTTTTGGTTGATATATTGTGAATTGGAAGTGTTTGGGTGGGAGAAATGATGAATTTTGGTCCCATATGACCTATAACAGCGCTGCTGTGAATCCCAGAATTCGCAGGTTCGCATTGCGAACGACAGCGAATGGGAAAGCGAAGGCTTGCCAAAGCTTTGCAGTGCGAACAAGGAGGTGAATGTTCGCCAGCAGTTCGCAAAGCGAACTTTGTGTCTTTTTCCCTCTGCCACTGTTTGCTGGGGCTTCGAACGGCGAATGAGAAAAGCGAATGCTCGTTGGGAGCTTCGCATTGCGAACATGGCAGATTTTCCATTTTGTTTTCTTCATAACTTTTGATCTGTAAGTCGGTTTGAGGCGCGGTTTGATGCGTTGGAGAGCTAATGAGATGTTCTTTCTTATATTATTGGTTTTGAGACTAGTGGCCGATTTAATTGTGTCGGGAATTGGAATAGTGTCATTTTGTCGACTTTTACCGTCGTAATTGTGCGCGATTGATGTCTTATCATGCGATATGCTTTTGATATATAACGTAGAGCTTGTGTGCTATTATTGTCGCACCCTAATTTTTGACCCTAAGATCCCCGCCTTGTTCTTCGCATGACATATTAGGTCGATCATTCGTGCATAGCTAACCACTTTATCTAGACTTTGTTTGTTTGTTTCATTTGTGAACACAGGTACTGTTGCGGGAGATTCAAGGTCTTGAAGGCTGTGTTGTGTGTGTTTGTAGAGGTCCCATGGTCCTTGCAAGATGTGTGTGGATTCCTATGAGATTGTGCCCTTTCCCTTTCCGGTTCCTAAGCCGCCACCAAGCATCTCTTCCGGAATGAAGATTAATTTTGGAGGGAAGTAGAAGAGATGGTTTATTTAAGTCAAAAATCTTACTCAAGGAGTCCAAGCTCACGTCAAATACGAGTTATTGATGATGGTTACGAGAGGATTCGCGTTGTCAAAAGATTTAAGTATCCGAACTTCGTCAAGCTTTATTCAAATCAGAATTTATTCAAGCTACCTTATTCTCAAATTCAAAATTTTAGTGCAAAGACGTATGAGGTGATTTAAGTTTCATCAAGGAAATTTACAAGGAGATTTGAATCAGAAATTAAGTTCTATCCAAATCTATTTAAAGATTCACAAGTTGGATACACAAATTTATGTCGCTATTCTAAACTCTCAAGTTGCCAAAGGATTGTTGCAAGCCTTGGAAGGTGTTAGAGTTGGCATAATAACACCAAGTAATGTTTCACGAGCATAGATGTTTTCCATTAAGTTGTTGTGCAAAGATCATCAAGCAGAGATGTTTTCCATTAAGTTGAGGATTGGACCGTTAAAGTTTAAATCCTTAATGCAAGTGACATGAGGAGGTGGATTCCTGAGGACCAAAACACCATTATTCTTTCAAACACTTATTACATACAAAACAATTTATTTGTGTTTTGAGTGGTAAGAATTAGGAGTTCCTTTGATTTGAAAAAAATTGAAATGCATTCAAGCAATGTTGTTAAATCTCAATTCGACTTCAAAAAGAATTTAAGATCGGAAGGAGTCAAGGTCTTAAAGTTCATACTACCATCAAGTTTCATCAAAGTACTAGATCCAAGAATGTATTTTACGTTAGATGTATCCAAGATGGAAATTGCCTCTCATTACCCATATTCAACTATGGCAATTCAATTCAAAGAAATTGTTTTACATTACAATGCTGTTAAGCTTATCCAAGGTTTACAAGACAAACCATAACAATTCGCAGAAGCCAAATACATATTAAGTTTGGAACTTTGCTAAGTAAAACGTGAGCATATGATCAAAATACAAAATGCCATTGTAAAGGCCAATGGAAGCATGCGTACGGCTGGATCTGTTTTACATTGAGAAGCATGATCTTTAGTAAAACCTCTCGTTCTACAACTGACATTGAACCTTGGGTCCTCATGGTACTACGCTGGCGGCGATTTGCAGCAGCTATGAAAGTTCTCTGAATGTCAGCTGATTATGAACATCCTTCGAAAGATTGAGTGAAACAACGCAGTTGGAGAAATTTCGAACCGCACCGTCGTTGGATTGATTCCACAAAAACAAATTAGAACAAACCATGAAACCACCATCTCCAAGATTCCTGCAAGATCAAAAAACAAGTGTCAATGCAAATCCATAACAAACTCCCATCACAAAATTTCCAAAATAAGGTTCCTAATTTACTCTTCAACTTTCAGAACATTTGCCTGATTCTTTGTTTGACATGCTAAAAAGAATATGGTACCAGTTGTTGGTCACTCCTGGTACAACATATGAATTTCTTGATGAAATACGAAACATACAATGATCTAAGCAGATCGTACAAACCGCTATAATTTTCATACCTCACACGTGATGAAGTGGTGTACAAACTGCTGCAGCCTGTTGCAAAGCCTTCAGATGCTAACCTTGCTCCTTTTAGTATTCGATATTTTGTTCGGTTATTCCCTGCATTTAACATGACAGCATACACAGGTTATCAAATCCTTTTCAAAGAAAGAGAAATATCAAGTGTTTATAGGAAAATGCAAAATTACAAGTTAGAAATGCAACTCCTAACATTGTATCAACCAAAGTCAGCCATCGTCAAAACCTAACAAATGTTGAGCTAAACCCCATCTGCCACCCATACTTAGCCATATCCAAGAGTAGTGGGAAACCAGTCATGAACAGGTGGCATCCCAACCTGCATAAGGCCATGATTATCATATAACGGTAACTGTTGAAATTACTCAAGAAAAGCGGCTAACTTGTTCAACACAAGACCAAATTAAGAGTGTCAGAAGTATTACCTACGGTAAGAAATCGAAAGAAACTGCACATTGGCAGGCTTAGCATGAGAGCAAGAGATCCTCTGTTCTCCCATGTACCCTCACAGCAAGGTGTAAGCATAAAAGTGGCCATGTTTAGTAAGAGCAACTCGGTTGGATCACGAACTATTTCTGAAGATGGATGCCACTGTTATCGTTGCCCATTCACGCATGCGGAGCAAGAGTAGTTAGTACATCAATTGGAAAAAGACATCATGAGGCCGTGAAGAAATTTTTTAAGAATTATTTAGAGGAATTACCAAGAAGAGAACAACAATTTACTAACTTATGAGACACTCTTGACAGATTTTTATAGGGCTCCGAGGTAGAGAACAAGAAGTTGGCACATCTGACATCCAGCTTGGTCTAACAACTCTTGAAGAAGTTTTCTTGAATATTGAAAAGCAAGCAGAGTAGGAAGTAATACTACCAATCCTCAACATGTTCGGAACCACATTTATTGGGTTTTAAGACAAAAATCTTTGACGGTTAATGCACAGGACCTATAAAGAATACATATACGCACTATATTAGAGGGGGCAGTAACAGAAACAACATTATTACACATATCAAACATGTAAGAATGAAAATGGAAGTATTTTATCACAAATTCATGACAGCCCCAAACACAATCACATAAGAATGGGAAGTTTTCAAAACACGTATTCATGGGAATCACAGCAAGATAGCAGCCTATTCTCATTTCCTAAATAAGTTCCAAACACATTTAACACATCATCAAATATTTCCGAAACCAAATCCAACAAGCTCAGACAACATTTCAAAAACCTTCCAAATACGGAGGAACATGTTCAAACAATCTAATTTTCGCTTCCAAAACAAGTTCAGACGTGTTCACACTAAAATAGAAGGGAAATTAATGCGCATCATTACAAATCATAAGAGTCGATTATAAAAGGGAGCATACCATTCACACCAAAAGAAGGCAAAAAAAAAATTCACGAACCAAACAATACAATTCAAAACCAAATTCAGCAAATCCTCACAAACCACCCATCAGAATATTCAACCAATCATAAACCAATCTATACTCCAGAAATTTACCAAAACAACATATACCATAAAACACTCATACCAGAACACATTACCAAACTGTTCAAGGCCAATCACATCAGTAAACCGTGAAGCTACAACAAAACAAACTGTTCATGACAGTAGAAAATAAAACTCAGAAATTATCATCATACCAAACATTCGAAAATCAGATCATATACCAGAGATTCCCCAAACCATAAAACCAGAAATCCAACAAATCATACACCCCAAAATTCAAACTTGGAATCAATTCATCAAACCAAGAACACATCACATGCACACCAGGGACGACAACATAAAGCACAAAGAGGGGAAGGATTCAGAAAGAGAAATTGAAAACTTATCTGTGAGAAAATCCTGAAGATCCAGTCGCGCCGCATCGCCTCGCTTCCAGCTCCTCCATTTTTTTTGCCGCTTTTCTTCCTTTATCATTGTAATTTGTAATCAAACTTATAGTGAATTGGGGTATCGGGACTGTGTGGGATTAGGGCTTTACTTTGTTTGTTTGATCAAGAGAGACGGAAGAGATGAGAGAACCGTTTAGGGTAGCGGCGTTCGCTAGGGTTTCCAACCCTATTCTTGAGAGAAAAGAAAGAGGAAGAGACGAGAGAGTCCGAGTGAGGATGAGGGAGCTTTTTTCTTTTGTTTTATTTTGGATGCATTATTCTGTACACCGCACGCACTTAACATACACCATGCACCCTCCATCACTTGCGTTTGATCTCGCTAGGATTACATCCAGTGGCTATGATCTGAGGGTCCGCGATGGACTCTCTCCCCCTTGTGCGCGTAGGATCTCTCCGTTAGTTAATAAATCTTTTAATTTTTTTTAAATAAATAACTCATAATTTCTTTTTCTCTAAAATAATAAAATCTGTTTTTAATTAATCCTAATAAGTATTAGAAACTTTTTAACTTGAAAATTATAATTTCTTTTTATATGTAAGATATCTTTTTAATAAAATATAATTAAAAATATTAATTATAAACTGTCAATAAAACCTTTTTTTTAATTAGAAAAATCTTTTTTCAATAAAAACCCTTTAAAAAAAATATTAAGATTAAAATATTTTCTAATTATTAAGAAAAACTTTATTAACATTTTTTTAATATAACTTTAAAACTAAATAGTAAAAACTTTAAATAACTAAAACTTTTTTTATTAAGAAAACTCTAACTTTTAATTAAAATAATCTTTAATAAAACTCTAAAATAAACCTTAAAAGTCAAAACTCTTTTTCTTAATAAATCGTTCCCCGTTAGAATCCATCGCGCTTATGAGTACACTTGTGTGTGAATAGTTTAAGTCTTGTTTGATACCATGCTTTACTTATGAGTTTGTGTATGTGAATGTATGTTTTTTATTATTCTAAACCTTTTCAAAACATTAAAAATTCTCGATCCAACGTCGAGCCCATTTTCTACCCATGTAAGTCGATTGCCTTTAGGCATCGCATTCAACCTTTTGGTCACTAGACACAAGACTAGCACCACTTTGCTAGCACTCTCTCTAATCTAATATAATTAATCGCATTAATATCCAAGGGAAAATCCCATGCATGATAACCATGTTATTGTGCATGGTGCATATCATTTGCATTTCATACTTTCCTATAGGTCTCGACACCTTAAGATAAGTCAATTAGATGACTTAGGATAGATTTCCTAGGTTAGCCCCCCCTTAATTTTGATTTTTAAATCCAACTTTAGCCCACCAAATTCTCCACATAAGAGAATTAGATGTTAATCATCTCAAAGAAGGCACATACAATCCCATACCCCACAAAATACAAACATTTAAAAAAAAACTGTGGTGGTCTTCTTAAGATGATGACTCATCTTCTCTCCTAAAACCTTTAAACCTTTTAGTATCCTTAATAAGGAACTACAAGTGCTCTGATTCCCTCCTGACAGGATATGTAGGCACAAGATGCGATATCTTGTCAAGCACACTTAGGAATAAAAATAATAAATCTCCTACCCTTAAACCCTTAGCAAAACAAAAAACAAATAACATATTAAAACAAGAGGTTCCTGTAGAGTACTACAGATATCTAGGATGCTAACACCTTTCCTAGGTATAACCAACCCCCGAACTTTAGAATCTTAGTGCATTTGCATTGCATTGTGGGAATTCGGTTTTTCTCCATTCCCTTGGATAAAATCAAAGACCGATGGTGAAATAAAAGAAATGCGATTCAAGTTAACATAATAGCTTGACATCCAATTCTCACCGCGACAAAAATGGCGACTTCACTGGGGACTCTCATAAGAGGGTTCCCCCTAACTTGTTTAATTATGTTTTTTGTTATATATTTGTATCTGTTATGTTTGCTTGGGTTGTCACTTTGAGTGGTGAGACAAAGTCCTACACCCGGACTAGAGTGAAAATTATGATAAGAACGGTGAGAATTCAAGGATACTTTGAGGGAGTCGATTCCTGAAGAAGTTGAATTGAGACTTCACCACTCAGTCTAGGCCCTCTCAAATTTAATATTGTTCAATGAGTCCATTCGTGAAGACGATATTATTTCGAACTAAAGGCCATCGAGACTGGGGACCGTAGTTACCTTTAACCCAACTTAGCCTATTTGGATGTAGTACGGGGACTATGCGGGAGTCTATTTCTGCAATAGTCTCTACGCGATACTACACTCCGACGAGGTTCTGTTGAGAATACTATTGACCACCAAGTGATTTGGAAAATCGATAATATCCAAAAGATGGATTGTAGACTCTAGGAACTTTGTAGAACCCGTTCGGCAGGTACATTTGAAACTATAGTACACTCCTATTGGAATAGGTAGACCTTGGCTCCATGCTGTGACCTTTCAAACCTAGGACTCTTTGTCTATTTGTTTGATTATGTGTGCTTTGTGCTTTGTGTTTTGTGTGTTTGCATCCATGCATCCATTAGCATCATATCATAAAGATCAGTGGAACTTAGTCTTGTTTGTAAACATCGTAAAGATATCATGGACTCTCGAAAAAATGTTGAAGTACACTTACAATAGTCATAACTTGGACGATATAAGGAGATTGGAGACCTTGCGGACAGATAAGGAAAAATTCAAGACAAGATAAAAAGTTATTATCTTCATTCCACTGTAGCCTATCATTATTCCTGAGGACTAGTTGGTGACAACTCATGAAGAATTTCCTCAGCTGATGGAGTTACTAATTTAAGACAAAAACTCATTTCCTATCTCCGGTTAATATTCAAGCTAAGATGACTACAAAAGAAGGTTTATTAGAAATAAGCTATTTTTTTTGCAATAAACGGAAAGCTCAAGACGTCCTATTCCGTTCTAAGTCATCAGTCAACACTCTGGAAATTGATCGCCGACAAGCTTATTCTAGAAGAAGCTCAGTTGGAAGAAAGAAGTCAAAGGATTTAAGAAGACCGTTGGAAGAGTCTTCTTAGATCCATCATTATTAGCTTTTATTTAGCTTTTCCGTTATGACTGTTGTAAGGCGTACTGACACGTTATTAATAAATCTGTTTTAATATTCCGGATATTAATTATCGTTACCGTTTTTAATGTTTTTTAATCGAGTCTCTTGATATTCCATGATGATTATAAATAGTTGAGTTCCATGAATCTTGTTGCATCATACGCATCATCCGCATTCGCATTTGCATTCCTTTGCATTCCAGGTTCTCATTCGTGTTTCTCTTCTCAGTCAAGCTGAATCATCGATACGATACTCAAGTCGGTCGCAGGAAAAGGATGGATCATTTGGAACAGGAAAACCAAGCACTCCGAGCGGAGATTGCGACTCTAAAGGCCAACATGGACACTTTTTCAACTACTATGAAGAATCTGATAGACACTCAAGAGCATGCAAATCAAGAACTTCACGACGAGGTTGCAAACTTAAAGGTTACCAAGGGGAGCCTGATGGATTTGGTCAAAGAGTTGGTCACATCCCAACGCCAGGATGGTTCTTCTGCCTCCTCCACCAATCGGCTAGTTGAACGAAGTGGTGAATTTTGGGACATCCCTGTGCTCTACGCTAATTTGTTCCCTACCCTCTTACATTATGGTTTGATCAAGGAGGAAACTCCACTATATGTCCCGATGACCCATAGGAGTTATTTCACAGCTAATGCTTTTTGTGCCTTCCATCAAGGGGCACCCGCCCATGATATCGAGGAATGTCATGTCTTGAAGGAGAAAGTGAAAGAGATGGTTTAGAAGGGAGTCTTGTCTTTTGAAGTGTGCAAACCCCAAGTTGAGATCCATCTCTCACTCGAACAAGAAGCAATCCCCTCCTTGCACATGGTGGATTGATACCAAGGATGGTTTCTTTAAGGCTACGTCTCGTCATATTTTATGCTTATTTGTTGTTTTCATATGCACTTTTCTACGATTGTTAATGCATTTGTTTTGACGTGTAAGAACATGTTTGTTTTGAATAATTAATGCAATAATAATGTTTGTCTTGAAGAAATCCATTCTTTTCACTCATTTAGAATGATCTTTCTATTATATAATGCCAATACTACCCCGATCTCTTGCCTTGGCAGAAAATTGAATGGAGGATGATGAAATCTAACGTAAGATCTCTTGTTGTATGCCTTTGAATAAAACTCTGCTAGTGATATAAGGCATTGTTTCAAAATCCTAAACACCAAAGATATAAGGAGATAAACCCTCGTTAACCCTCTTGAGCCTTTGAAGTAGTAGTTTTCTTCTACAAATCAAAAAACCCTCATTCTTAACCTGGGGCAGGGTAATTTGCAAAAAAATGGAGTAAAATATCACGAAGATTGGGTGGGCATAAACAAACTTTGAGCCTTATATCCTTTGTTTCTTAAACTGTAAACCAAACCACGATACAACCCTTAAAAGACCTAATTGAAGCAGGGTTTATTTCAAAGGCATGCTCATCGAGATATCGTTTCCTGACTCTTATGAGCTATGCTCAAATTCGTGTTGGCATTATAAAATCGGTAATTCAACCACCAAAATTTTAAATAAAAACTTCAAGACAAACATATGTTGCATTAGCAGTTTCAGAATTAACATTTTTTTGCTAGCTAACATTGCTTGACATCATAGAAGCTAGCATGCGAGCATCATCGATGAGCTAGATCTTTTGAGATTTGAAACTCTGTTGAGTAAATAACGGATCATTTCAGAAGGATAACCATATCCAGGGACACGTCACCTTAAGACTTTATTGAGCAGGGGCAAGTTGTTTCCCAGTTATTACTCCACAGTCTGAAAAACAAATTTTGAAGACTCGGGATACCGTTAATCTGGGGCAGTTATGTCGAGATTTGATAAATCTCAACAAGTGTGAAGACTTACAATACCGTCAATCTGGGGCAGTTACGTCGAGATTTGATAAATCTCTCCAAGTGTGAAGGCTCACAATACCGTCAATCTGGGACAGTTACGTCGAGATTAGATAAATCTCTCCAAGTTCGAAGACTCAATTTTATAGAACACCGTCAATATGGGCCAGTTACGTCGAGATTCGACAATCTCTCAAAGAGTTGGGAAACATTGGAACATCTCGGATACCAAGTTTTTTGTAAAATCCTCTTGCGATCACTTCTTCTCATAAACCATGTACTCTGGGGCATTTGAGAATTGAAAAATCTTCATCCATTCACAATGATTGTTATTCAAAATGGCGACTACCACGCAGTTCACCAATACAGGACTACATTGCCCCCACAACATTCTTTACCCATTCCTCAAAGAGCTTCTATCTCGGGTGGTGTGATGACTCCCCAGTAAGTTCCTACTTTAGGTGGTCACGACGATTCCCCGGTGAATCTACTTCAAGAAGTTATGGCAGGTTTGATACGAGATTTCTCCAGTCGGCAACCTAAGAATCCTCAGTGATTTTCTTTGGTTTCAACCTTCCCCAGTGAAGCGAGTGTTTATTTCACCCCTCATTGGATTTTATCACTATCTCAATCTTCTCTAGTGAAATCAGATGTTTATTTCATCCCCTCAAAGTTTTACCTCCAGACTACTATATTGATCCAAGCTGTCCCCATGAAGTGGATATTTATTTTATCCTCGGTTATAACTTTCATTCAGACTACTTCAGTTCGCAATGGATATTTATATTATCCCTCATGAAGTCTTGAGTTTGATTCGTTCCCAGTGAATCTTCCTCATCCCCAACATAATCACAAGGTTCATCTTGACAATCCTAAGTGAAATCATGATGTTCATCCCCAAGTGGAGTGCTCTCTTTTCCCCAGAGAAAGTCTGAAACTTTGAAGCAGGACATGTTTCCATATATGGCTTTCCATTCATCCCAGCGATGCTTCTTATATTGCGAAGATCGGCCGAGTATCCGTATCGAGATGCTTGTTTCCGTCTCTAGTTTGCTCTTTGTTTTGTTTTGTCAGCATAAGCATAGCATGGGATTCTTTCATGTAGATTCATGGCATTTGTGCATTTTTCATTTTGTGTTGTTTGTTTGTTCTTTCACTTTGGTTGCGCTTATCCCCAAGTGATCGGGTTTGTCTTCTCCCTCCAAGTAGAACCGTCAGCCCTAGGCAGAAAAAACACATTCTTTCTAATTCCCCACTGAGTTCGATTCTCGTGGAAGACGGTTGCTTTAGTTTTCTTTTTCATTTTTGGATAAAGATAAACCCTTTTGAGTTCATCCCTCAATGGATGGAGTCTTGCTTGACCGTTTCTTTTCAGTTTTTTCCTGAATTGAACTTTGGTCCCTGACAATCACAATTTTGGATATCTCTGAGACGTTGAACCCAAACTAAGCGTGCATTTATTTTGCACTTTGTCTCCCCAAGAAGAGTTTATTTGAAGATCTCTATGGAAGACAGAAAATTATTTCTCCAGCAGTATTATTTCAACATTTTGTGGGAGTTAAAACCAGACAACAAGCGTTAGCTCTTTATTTGAGCTCAGTCTTCTATCTGGATTACGAATGGCAGTCTCCTCAAGACATCTTGTCTATCCCGGTGGAGTTGTCAAGATTATCAGCTCATTCTCCATAGAAAGTTGTTGAAGACATTACAAGTATTCTCTTTATTTGAGAATTCCCATTACAAAATTTTACTAGCATCAATGCAGTGTTCAGCTACAACAATATTACTTCTCAGTGGTATTCTCCTCAGTGAGTCCACAATTCAATTTGCTTCCATCGAATGGCATCTCTTCGAGAAGTTTGATAAAGATTTAGCTGGTCTTTCTCTTTATTTGAGAAGACATGTTTACCAGTCAGCCGACCCGCATCTCTTTTGAAGATCCTCGGTGAAACTTCCAAATCTCCAACAAGTTATGGATTCTAGCTGAAGTCATAAGATCTCCAGTGAAATCCCAATCCCCTATGAAGTTACTTTCCAACAAGTATTCACCTTTCCAGGAGGAGTTCGAGGCTTTGCGAGGCAGACAATCTCGTAGTAGTTTATTCCAAGATGTACGCGAGACAGACAACCTCGTAGCAGTTTATTTTCTACCCTTTCAAGTGGAATACTTGATCGAAGACCTCGGCAGTAGGTATTTTCCTGGTTATTCTCGGCAGTAGATTTCCAGAAGACCTCGGCAGTAGGTATTTCATATTAAATTCTCTGGTTATTCTCGACAGTAGATCTCCAGCAAATTTCAATAGAATTTGCTTCCAGGATCTCGGCAGTAGATTCCCTGGTTTACTTTAAACTTCGACAAACAGTCATTTCTTTCCAGGATCTCGGCAGTAGATTCCTTGGTTAATTTCAAACTTCGACAAACAGTCATTTCTTTCCAGGATCTTGGTAGTAGATTCCCTGGTTAATTTCAAACTTTGACAAACAGTCGTTTCTTTCCAGGATCTCGGCAGTAGATTCCCTGGTTAATTTCAAACTTCGACAAACAGTCGTCTATTTCTAGGATCTCGGCAGTAGATTCCCTGGTTAATTCTAAACTTTGACAGACAGTCATTTTTCTCAGCAGATTTACTCAACATTTTGATAATGGACACATTCTTCAATAAAACCTAGGCAAAAGGTATGCTCAGAAGAGGTTATAAGTCTCAACAATAGACTCCTCCAATTGATATCTCTTGAAGATTCCTCCGGTTGACCACTAAAGCAGGATCCTCAAGTAGCTTTTGTTGGAAGATTTCATCGCAATTTCATCACCCTTTGCTTATATACCTTGTGATTGTCAGTTGGTAATCTCATCCCCAGTGGAGTTAGATCTTTCCCCGTGGAGTCTTGCTTTGCTAGTCGTCCTCGTCGGGTCTTTCTTTCTTTGTGTTTTAACTCCAGTTATCCCCTGTGACATCATTCCTCACAGGATCTCTGTCTTGCATATTATATCATTTCATACCATATCATGTGCATTTGGCGGCATCTTAGGGCCAAAAATTTGTGCATGTTTGTATTTAAGTATCTCCTATCTCGTCGAGACGAAGATTTCAATCTCCATATCTCTGAATAGGAGAAACTTAAATCGGGGCATCTGTCGCACTCTAATTTTTGACCCTAAGATCCCTGCCTTGTTCTTCGCATGACATATTAGGTTGATCATTCGTGCATAGCTAACCACTTTATCTAGATTTTGTTTGTTTGTTTCATTTGTGAACACAGGTACTGCTGCGGGAGATTCAAGGTCTTGAAGGCTGTGTTGTGTGTGTTTGTAGAGGTTCCATGGTCCTTGAAAGATGCGTATGGATTCCTGTGAGATTGTGCCCTTTCCCTTTCCGGTTCCTAAGCCGCCACCAAACATCTCTTCCGGAATGAAGATTAATTTTGGAGGGAAGTAGAAGAGATGGTTTATTTAAGTCAAAAATCTTACTCAAGGAGTCAAAGCTCACGTCAAATACGAGTTATTGATGATGGTTACGAGGGGATTCACGTTGTCAAAAGATTTAAGTGTCCGAACTTCGTCAAGCTTTATTCAAATCAGAATTTATTCAAGCTACCTTATTCTCAAATTCAAAATTTTAGTGCAAAAACGTAGGAGGTGATTTAAGTTTCATCAAGGAAATTTACAAGGAGATTTGAATCAGAAATTAATTTCTATCCAAATCTATTTAAAGATTCACAAGTTGGATACACAAATTTATGTCGCTATTCTAAACTCTCAAGTTGCCAAAGGATTGTTGCAAGCCTTGGAAGGTGTTAGACTTGGCATAATAACACCAAGTAATGTTTCACGAGCAGAGATGTTTTCCATTAAGTTGTTGTACAAAGATCATCAAGCAGAGATGTTTTCCATTAAGTTGAGGATTAGACCGTTAAAGTTTAAAGCCTTAATGTAAGTGACATGAGGAGGTGGATTCCTGAGGACCAAAACACCATTATTCTTTCAAACACTTATTACATACAAAACAATTTATTTGTGTTTTGAGTGGTAAGAATTAGGAGTTCCTTTGATTTGAAAAAATTTGAAATGCATTCAAGCAATGATGTTAAATCTCAATTCGACTTCAAAAAGAATTTAAGATTGGAAGGAGTCAAGGTCTTAAAGTTCATACTACCATCAAGTTTCATCAAAGTACTAGATCCAAGAATGTATTTTACGTTAGATGTATCCAAGATGGCAATAGCCTCTCATTACCCATATTCAACTATGGCAATTCAATTTAAAGAAATTGTTTTACATTACAATGCCGTTAAGCTTATCCAAAATTTACAAGACAAACCATAACAATTCGCAGAAGCCAAATACATATTAAGTTTGGAACTTTGCTAAGTAAAACGTAAGCATATGATCAAAATACAAAATGCCATTGTAAAGGCCAATGGAAGCATGCGTACGGCTGGATCTGTTTTACATTGAGAAGCATGATCTTTAGTAAAACCTCTCGTTCCGCAACTGACATTGAACCTTGGGTCCTCATGGTACTACGCTGGAGGCGATTTGCAACAGCTATGAAAGTTCTCTGAATGTCAACTGATTATGAACATCCTTCGAAAGATTGAGTGAAACAACGCGGTTGGAGAAATTTCGAACCACACCGTCGTTGGATTGATTACACAAAAACAAATTAGAACAAACCATGAAACCACCACCTCCAAGATTCCTGCAAGATCAAAAAACAAGTGTCAATGCAAATCCATAACAAACTCCCATCACAAAATTTCCAAACTAAGGTTCCTAATTTACTCTTCAACTTTCAGAACATTTGCCTGATTCTTTGTTTGACATGCTAAAAAGAATATGGTACCAGTTGATGGTCACTCCTGGTACAACACATGAATTTCTTGATGAAATGCGAAACATACAATGATCTAAGCAGATCGTACAAACCGCTATAATTTTCATACATCACACGTGATGAAGTGGTGTACAAACTACTGCAACCTATTGCAACACCTTCAGATGCCAACCTTGCTCCTTTTAGTATTCAATATTTTGTTCGGTTATTCCCTGCATTTAACATGACAGCATACACAGGTTATCAAATCCTTTTCAAAGCAAGAGAAATATCAAGTGTTTATAGGAAAATCCAAAACTTACAAGTTAGAAATGCAACTCCTAACATTGTATCAACTAAAGTCGGCTATCGTCAAAACCTATCAAATATTGAGCTAAACCCCATCTGCCACCCATACTTAGCCATATCCAAGAGTAGCGGGAAACCAATCGTGAACAGGTGGTATCCCAACCTGAATAAGGCAATGATTATCATATAACAGTAACTGTTGAAATTACTCAAGAAAAGCGGCTAACTTGTTCAACACAAGACCAAATTAAGAGTGTCAGAAGTATTACCTGCAGTACGAAATCGAAAGAAACCGCACATTGGCAGGCTTAGCATGAGAGCAAGAGATCCTCTGTTCTCCCATGTACCCTCACGACAAGGTGTAAGCATAAAAGTGGCCATGTTTAGTAAGAGCAACTCGGTTGGATCACGAACTATTTCTGAAGATGGATACCACGGTTATCTTTTCCCATTCACACAAGCGGAGCAAGCGTAGTTAGTACATCAATTAGAAAAAGACATCATGAGGTTGTGAAGAAATTTTTTAAGAACTGTTTAGAGGAAATACCAAGAAGAGAACAACAACTTACTAACTTATGAAACACTCTTGACATATTTTTATAGGGCTCCGAGGTAGAGAACAAGAAGTTGGCACATCTGACATCCAGCTTGGTCTAACAACTCTTGAAGAAGTTTTCTCTAATATTGAAAAGCAAGCAGAGTAGGAAGTAATACTACCAATCCTCAACATGTTCAGAACCACATTTATTGGGTTTTAAGACAAAAATCTTTGACGGTTAATGCACATGACCTATAAAGAATACAGATACGCACTATATTAGAGGGGGCAGTAACAGAAACAACATTATTACACATATCAAACATGCAAGAATGAAAATGGAAGTATTTTATCACAAATTCATGACAGCCCCAAACACAATCATATAAGAATGGGAAGTTTTCAAAACACGTATTCATGGGAATCATAGCAAGATAGCAGCCTATTCTCCTTTCCTAAATAAGTTCCAAACACATTTAACACATCATCAAATATTTCTGAAACCGCATCCACCAAGCTCAGACAAGATTTCAAAAACCTTCAAAATACGGAGGAACATGTTCAAACAATCTAATTTTTGCCTCCAAAATAAGTTCAGACGTGTTCACACTAAAATAGAAGGGAAATTAATGTGCATCATTACAAATCATAAGAGTCGATTATAAAAGGGAGCATACCATTCACACCAAAAGAGGGCAAAAAAAAAAAAATTCACGAACCAAACAATATAATTCAAAACCAAATTCAGCAAATCCTCATAAACCACCCATCAGAATATTCAACCAATCATCAAACCAATCTATACTCCAGAAATTTACCAAAATAACATATACCATAAAACACTCATACCAGAACACATTACCAAACTGTTCAAGGCCAATCACATCAGTAAACCGTGAAGCTACAACAAAACAAACTGTTCATGACAGTAGAAAACAAAACTCACAAATTATCATCATACCAAACATTCGAAAATCATATCATATACCAGAGATTCCCCAAACCATAAACCTGAAATCCAACAAATTATACGCCCCAAAATTCAAACTTGGCATCAATTCATCAAACCAAGAACACAGCACACGCACACCAGTGAAGGAAACACAAAGCACAAAGAGGGGAAAGATTCAGAAAGAGAAATCGAAAACTTATCTGTGAGAAAATCCTGAAGATCCAGTCGCGCCGCATCGCCTCGCTTCCAGCTCCTCCATTTTTTTTGCCGCTTTTCTTCCTTTATCATTGTAATTTGTAATCAAACTTATAGTGAATTGGGGCATCGGGACTGTGTGGGATTAGGGTTTTACTTTGTTTGTTTGATCGAGAGAGACAGAAGAGATGAGAGAACCGTTTAGGGTAGCGGCGGCCGCTAGGGTTTCCAACCCTATTCTTGAGAGAAAAGAAAGAGGAAGAGACGAGAGAGTCCGAGTGAGGATGAGGGAGCTTTTTTCTTTTGTTTTATTTTGGATGCATTATTCTATACACTGCACACACTTAACATACACCACGCACCCTCCATCACTTGCGTTTGATCTCGCTAGGATTACATCCAGTGGCTATGATCTGAGGGTCCGCGATGGACTCTCTCCCCCTTGTGCGCGTAGGATCTCTCCGTTAGTTAATAAATCTTTTAATTTTTTTTAAATAAATAACTCATAATTTCTTTTTCTCTAAAATAATGAAATCTGTTTTTAATTAATCCTAATAAGTATTAGAAACTTTTTAACTTGAAAATTATAATTTCTTTTTATATGTAAGATATCCTTTTAATAAAATATAATTAAAAAGATTAATTATAAACTGTTAATAAAACCTTTCTTTTAATTAGAAAAATCTTTTTTTAATAAAAACCCTTTTAAAAAAAAATATTAAGATTAAAATCTTTTCTAATTATTAAGAAAAACTTTATTAACATTTTTTTAATATAACTTTAAAACTAAATAGTAAAAACTTTAAATAACTAAAACTTTTTTTATTAAGAAAACTCTAACTTTTAATTAAAATAATCTTTAATAAAACTCTAAAATAAACCTTAAAAGTCAAAACTCTTTTTCTTAATAAATCGTTTCCCGTTAGAATCCATCGCGCTTATTAGTACGCTTGTGTGTGAATAGTTTAAGTCTTGTTTGATACCATGCTTTACTTATGAGTTTGTGTATGTGAATGTATGTTTTTTATTGTTCTAAACCTTTTCAAAACATTAAAAATTCTCGATCCAACGTCGAGCCCATTTTCTACCCATGTAAGTCGATTGCCTTTAGGCATCGCATTCAACCTTTTGGTCACTAGACACAAGACTAGCACCACTTTGCTAGCACTCTCGCTAATCTAATATAATTAATCGCATTAATATCCAAGGGAAAATCCCATGCATGATAACCATGTTATTGTGCATGGTGCATATCATTTGCATTTCATACTTTCCTATAGGTCTCGACACCTTAAGATAAGTCAATTAGATGACTTAGGATAGATTTCCTAGGTAAGCCCTCCCTTAATATTGATTTTTAAATCAAACTTTATCCCACCAAATTCTCCACATAAGAGAATTAGATGTTAATCATCTCAAAGAAGGGACATACAATCCCATACCCCACAAAATAAAAACATTTAAAAAAAAAACTGTGGTGGTCTTCTTAAGATGATGACTCATCTTCTCTCCTAAAACCTTTAAACCTTTTAGTATCCTTAATAAGGAACTACAAGTGCTCTGATTCCCTCCTGACAGGATATGTAGGCACAAGATGCGATATCTTGTCGAGCACACTTAGGAATAAAAATAATTAATCACCTACCCTTAAACCCTTAGCAAAACAAAAAACAAATAACATATTAAAACAAGAGGTTCCTGTAGAGTACTACAGATATCTAGGATGCTAACACCTTCCCTAGGTATAACCAACCCCCGAACTTTAGATCTTAGTGCATTTGCATTGCATTGTGGGAATTCGGTTTCTCCCTTCCCTTGGATAAAATCAAAGACCGGTGGTGAAATAAAAGAAATGCGATTCAAGTTAACATAATAGTTTGAGATCCAATTCTCACCGCGACAGTTATATGATGTGAATATATATGATGAGTGTTGGTGATGATGGTTTGTGGTCTTATGGAGAAATAAATGTATTGCTTTTGGTTTGATTGCAAGGTATGATAATGATGTTGTTGTGTGGTAAAATACATTGTCGGATTGAATATCAATGTATGTTGTTATGATGTTTTTGGGGGTTGTTGTGGTTTGTGTATTATGATGAAATGCATTGTTTATGTGAAATTCAATGTGTGTTATTTGGTGGCCTTATGGCAAGTAAATGCATTGTTTGAATTGATTTCCAATGCATGAATAATGATGATGAGATAAATGATATTGTTGATTTGTGAAGATGCATTTGATTGTCATGAGTCCTTGTATGCCAAGCATCATGATATGCATCTTGTGATGTCGTGTGCCCTAGTGGGTGTGAGCGACAGAATGATTCCTGAGTGAATCTTGCTATAACAGTCGTGAGCCTTATACAAAGAGGACGTAAAGCGACATTATAGACGATCGTGAGCCTTATACAAAGAGGACCTAAAGCGATCGGATCATGAGCCTTATACAAAGAGGACCTAAAGCGACGGGGAACATCGTTTGCCCGACGGGGAGTTACACTAAGTAACAAGCGATGATTCCAATAGTTCTTGAGTGAACTGATGATGAGAATGATGGATGGAATGGTACCGCATATGCATTGCATAGAGTCGTTGTGTCGGTCTCTGTGCATTTGCATAAATCATGATTGGATTGGTGAATTGATGTGCATATGTGATAAATGCATTGGGTATGAATGATATGTGTTATGTATAGACATATGTTATGTTTTGCGGGGATGTTGTACATTACAATGATTATATTAATTGTCCATGATATGCTATGTATGAATATATGTGATGTGGTGTTGTGTTTCCATATGTCATAACCTTGGTATGCCTTATGTGTGAATATGTGATTATGTTGGTATAATTGATATATGCTATGTTGTTGGAATACTAGAATTATGTTATGTACCTGTGGCATGCTCTATGTGTTATTATGTGATGTTTGTGGTGAGAATAATTATGTATGTGAATTTATATGGTTTTCCATATTATTATTGAATCTTGATTTAGTTGTTATTTCTCACCATTCTGCTGTGGTTTATTGCTCTATGAGGCAATTGCAGATTAGTGTCTTGGAGGCTTTTGTGAAGATTAGTTCTCCATCCTTCTGTCGGTCTGTCTGCTCTGATACGTAACACGGGAGTCGGGGAACACTTTTGTTATATACATGTATACGTTTGTTGGATCTATTTTGTGTTACCTTTGTATGAATATTTATATGTTATAAAACAATTTATTTTGTAAAACAAGTCAGTTATGGATCTTTCCGCTTTATTCCATAATTGAACTTTCCTTTTATTGGAAAAAGTTTCCCTGGTATATTTATTCCATTTTATGTTATGTATCAAATTTATGAGCAGGGATTATGCTTTCTTTATTTAAATGTGGCATCCTTGTTTCTGTTGGAAATTAATAAATTTTTATTCACTCTGATTTATTTATGTATTATTTATTCGCGATGGGGATTGGGGTGTTACATTAGTGGTATCAGAGCAGGTCGGTCCGTCCGGCCAAGTTGTTGAGTCAGTTGGTGTGACAGTTGAATACTGTCGATGTTGTGTGTTCCTTAGTATGTGATATGTGTGTGAAACACTGTCAGTGCTTTCTGGTTTTCTAATCCTTTGTTTTCAGGATTTAGAATGAGATAAGTGGGAGAGAAGCTGGTACTTCTCCAAGCTGCTTCAGTTGTGGAGTGTTGGCTCAGTGTGCCGTTGGTTGCAAGATTGTAAGTGTTGTTTGGACAGTGTGGTTCCTGGTTCCCGAGGGAATACGGAGGTAAGGTTTATTTCGACTAAGGATTTGTGCCTTAGGTAGTTTTGTGCACAGGATGCAAGAAATGCTATTATAGTTTGGTAAAGATGGTTTATGCCCCATCATGATTGTCGGCTGTCTATTAACAAATTGAGGAACTGGTCACCCTTAATCTCTTGTTGATAGTAGACGGAATTATGTTGGATGGAATAGACGTGTCTTTTCGGATTTGATAGTGTGTGCAATGAATTGTTTGGAATTAAGAAAATGGTTACGGATTGTTCTGTTAAGTCGATGAAGATTCTAATATCGGAAGATGAGACGGATTAGAGGTTTTAGTATGTTGGTCCAGCTGGGAAGTCATTGAGAGAGAACGATTGGGAATCGTTAATGATTGTTCTCAGAGAGTAGAGTGTGAACTCAAATTTGACGAAGGTGAGGATTTGAGGTTTTGATCTGCTAAGTAAGTAGAAGAACTTTTAGGAAGTGAAACTAAGATGTTTGTTATGTTTGTGATGATAGTTTTCTAGAAATTGGCAGAAAGGCCATAGTGATGGGCTGACAGTTGTGCGTGATTTTCAAATGTATTTCCGGATGGAATATTGGATGTTAGCATTAGAAGTACCCGGACTGATAGAGCAGTTGGAAGATTTATTGGAAAGGAGAATTGTGAGGCCAAGTGTGTTGTCTTCTTGGAGAGCTCCAATATTGTTAGTAACAAAAAGGATGAATGATTGAATGGAATAACAAGCATGATGTGTATAATGGTAGTGAGACTATGGAAAGCAAAACTTAGAGTTCTAGTGAGGTTTTGAGTCTTTGGAGTTTTAGAGTATTAATGGAAATCTTGAGAAAACCCTTAGGTGTGGATGTAATATTTGAGAGTTCTTTTTGGTTGGTTGTTGCTACATGTTGGAATTTGTGGAATTGGACGATCAAGAGAAGAAATTGTGTGTGGATTACTGACAGTTGAATAAGGTAACGATTGAGAATAAGTGTCCACTTTCGGGAATAGATGATTGGAATGGTTTGGTTGAGTTTGATTGGAATTACAGTTGTGTGAAATGTTTGATAAGAGTGGTGAATTGTGTGAGTCGAGGCTTTGATCGATTTAATGTGACTGGTTATGGTTGTTATCATCGGATTAGGGTGTTATTTACTCGGTTAAGCTTGTTTGTGAGTAACCAGTTACCCAGTGAAAAATTGTGCTAAAGCTTTAAGAATTTATATCTTTTGGAATTTGGTTGGGCATTACAACGTACAGTGATGTTGTTCGGTGTTAGTAATGTGTCTGGAAGGTTGGTGGAGTGGATGAATCGTATCTTCCATATTTATTTGGATAAGTTCGTAGTGGTTTTGATTGAGGATATTCGGATCTGTTATAAACTCAGAGGAAGAACAGGTAGAGTGTTTGAGATTTGAATTACAAGTGTTGAAAAGAGATGAAGTTTTATGTTAAATTATTCAAGTGAGAATTTTGGTTGGAAAAGGTTAGTTTTCTTGGATATGTTATTTCAGATGAGAGTATGGTTATGGATCCATCGGAAGTAGATGCAGTTCTACAATGAGAGGCTCCGAAGTTGGTTAAGGAGATTAGAATCTTTTTGGACTTTAGTTGGTTATTACCGGAGGTTATGGAAGGCTTTTCCAAGTTAGTGTTTTCGTTACTTCGATTGACATGCAAAAGGTAAGTCGTTTGTTGGGATGTTCGTTGTAAGGAAAGTTTCAGAGAGCTAGAGTAGAAGTTGTCTACGACTCCAGTTTTGATTCTGTGTGATCCTAATAAACTGTTTATGGAATATTGTGAGGTGTCTTTGATGAGTTTAGTCAGCGTGTTAATGCAAGAGGGTAAAGTCATAGCTTATGCTTTACGACAATTGAGGATTCATAAAAGGATCTATACTATTCAGGATTTGGAATTGGTTGCGGTTGTATTGTGTTGGAAAATTTGGAGGTATTATCTTGATGGTTCTAGGTTCGAAGTGTTTAGTAATCACAAGAATATTGAGTACCTGTTTAGTCGGAAGGAATATAGTATGAGACAGCGAGGATGGTTGGAATTCCTGATGAGTTATGACTTTAGCTGGAATTATCCTATTGATGAAGTTTATGTTGTGCCTGAAGAGTTAAGTCGATAGTCTTTGCATATGGCTGTTTTGATGGTCAGAGAATTAAAATTATTTGAGCAGTTCAGAGACTTGTGTCTGGTGTGTGAGATAACACAGTAGAGTGTGAGATTGGGTATATTAAAAGGGAACAGTGATTTTGGCGAATACGAGAAGGAGTTAGACTTTGGACGTGGGATTGATAGTTTTGATGGTTACGAGTAATCAGAGTATGCAACGAAAGTGTGATGTGGCACAATTCGTATATGCGTGTGTGACTTGTAAGAGTTCATAGGTTGAACATTGTAAACATGTAGGAATGATGAGACCATTGGACGTTTCATAATGGAAGTATTAGGTGAAAGGCTTAAATATTATTCCTGGGCTACTATGTAGATGGATGTTTTGGTTATATGTTCGATTGGTGAATCATAGCATTGTTGTAATATTGTTGGGTGTCAAGGAGGTTGGTATTGTGGTTATGTAGAGGTTGTTGAAACGATGTTGGGTCGTGGAACTTTATGTTCTTGTTTGTGTTGTTGCCTCGTTTCCATCGTGATGGTTCGAGTGCGAGTAGCTAATTCCTGTGTGGGGGAATTAGGGGAGTGTTACCTAGGGTGAGGGTAACGATCTTGTTGTGTTTTGGTTCAAGAGTGAACCTGTGTGTGTTCGTAACTTGGGTATTCCTTGAGTCGTGGGTTGGTCGTCAAGTGCATTGTATGACAATATATTATTTTATTCTTATTTATTTATTTAATCGAGTCGATTTAATTATTTTTGTTTTATATTATTTTATTCTTAACTTTTATTTGACAATATATTATTTTTCATCGCTGTTTATGTTTTATCGCGTTTTGAGAGCGTTTGCGAGATATTTGAGCTGAGGGGTAAAATAGTCTTTTTAGGGGTTTAGATATTTTTATATAAATAGAGATTAGAGAGAAATAGAAAGAAAAGAAAAAGAAGAAAAAGAAAAGAGAAGATAGAAAGGAAGAGGAATGAAAAGAGGAGAAAGAGGAAAATCGAGGGAACTCCGTTTCAAGCGCGATTAATCGGGTAAGGGTGAGAAGTTTCGATTATATCTTGCTTGTGTATGTATATGTGTTGTTTGTTGTAATTGTTTTGGTTGTTGCACAACTTTTCTTATTGATTGAAATTAGGAACAATTGATAGAAATCGATGTTTTCACGGATGAAATTCGATATAAACTGAGTAGAATACTTGTTGATTATGTTGGAACATGTTTTGGTTGATATATTGTGAATTGGAAGTGTTTGGGTGGGAGAAATGATGAATTTTGGTCCCATATGACCTATAACAGCGCTGCTGTGAATCCCAGAATTCGCAGGTTCGCATTGCGAACGGCAGCGAATGGGAAAGCGAAGGCTCGCCAGAGCTTCGCAGTGCGAACAAGGAGGCGAATGTTCGCCAGCAGTTCGCAAAGCGAACTTTGTGTCTTTTTCCCTCGGCCACGGTTCGCTGGGGCTTCGAACGGTGAATGAGAAAAGCGAATGCTCGCTGGGAGCTTTGCATTGCGAACATGGCAGATTTTCCATTTTGTTTTCTTCATAACTTTTGATCTGTAAGTCGGTTTGAGGCGCGGTTTGATGCGTTGGAGAGATAATGAGATGTACTTTCTTATATTATTGGTTTTGAGACTAGTGGCTGATTTAATTGTGTCGGGAATTGGAATAGTGTCGTTTTGTCGACTTTTACCGTCGTAATTGTGCGTGATTGATGTGTTATCATGCGATATGCTTTTGATATATAACGTAGAGCTTGTCTGCTGTTATATGATGTGAATATATATGATGAGTGTTGGTGATGATGGTTTGTGGTCTTATGGAGAAATAAATGTATTGCTTTTAGTTTGATTGCAAGGTATGATAATGATGTTGTTGTGTGGTAAAATACATTGTTGGATTGAATATCAATGTATGTTGTTATGATGTTTTGGGGGGTTGTTGTGGTTTGTGTATTATGATGAAATGCATTGTTTATGTGAAATTCAATGTGTGTTATTTGGTGGCCTTATGGCAAGTAAATGCATTGTTTGAATTGATTTCCAATGCATGAATAATGATGATGAGATAAATGATATTGTTGATTTGTGAAGATGCATTTGATTTTCATGAGTCCTTGTATGCCAAGCATCATGATATGCATCTTGTGATGTCGTGTGCCCTTGTATGCCAAGCATCATGATATGCATCTTGTGATGTCGTGTGCCCTAGTGGGTGTGAGCGACGGAATGATTCCTGAGTGAATCTTGCTATAACGGTCGTGAGCCTTATACAAAGAGGACCTAAAGCGACGTTATAGACAATCGTGAGCCTTATACAAAGAGGACCTAAAGCGATCAAATCGTGAGCCTTATACAAAGAGGACCGAAAGCGATCCATAAACGTCGTGAGCCTTATACAAAGAGGACCTAAAGCGATGGGGAACATCGTTTGCCCGACGGGGAGTTACACTAAGTAACAAGCGATGATTCCAATAGTTCCTGAGTGAACTAATGATGAGAATGATGGATGGAATGGTACCGCATATGCATTGCATAGAGTCGTTGTGTAGGTCTCTGTGCATTTCCATAAATCATGACTGGATTGGTGAATTGATGTGCATATGTGTAAGTTCTTGTAATTGGCTGAAATTTTGTTAAAACAATGTTGATGTCATGGTTGATGTTGCAACATGAGCTTCTACCAGTATGGGTATGTCTTAGCTAACATTCTGGTTTTTTGTTGAAGAGTTAAAGGACTGAAGAGTGATGTCACATGCGATGTCTTAACATCACTATACCAGAACATTAAAACATCAGACAGTTATGTGATTAGGGCTGGACGTGTTTCTGGTGTGAATGAGAAATTCTGCTAAAGAGAATCAGAGAATATAGGCGAAGATCAAGGAAGAGATATATTCTGTTACAAACAGTTATGAAGATCAGTTTTTTGCACAATTTAAAGCATAAAGATATGGAGAATATTCAGAGTTAATAATTGAAGATTTAATTGAAGATATGATCTATTTAGAAGCATATTTGTTACAGAAGATATGATATGATTTGAAGGCCCAAATCCAGTTGGATTATATTATAAATAGAATGCTTGTAACCTAGAAGAGGCACGGGTCCAAGATGTAGATCATTAGGGCTTTGTCTAAGTGAACCACTCGGGTTGTGAGATGGTCACTGTGTGTAACTCAGAAACCTGTAGGTAATGAGTTTGAGTTTGGTATTGTTCTTAGAGGAAGCTTTGAAGCAACTCCAAAGGGTGTCATGGAAGAGTGTCTTCTATGGATGTATAGTTATTGGTAATCAAGTTGTTGATGCAGTGACGATGTAGTTGACTGCTAGACATCATTGAGATGATTGGAAGTGAGATGGAGTCTCTTACCTAGGGAGGACTTAGGTAGAAGGGTCATTGGGTAGTGATTAAATTAGGTAGATTGTCAACTGGTCTATTGAGTCTGTAATTTGATACTACTAATAGTGGACTTCCTTCCTGGCTTGGTATGCCCCCAGATGTAGGTTGTTGAACCGAACTGGGTGAACAATTCAGTGTGTTATTTACTGTTTCTTTTATTGCCTTGTTCAGCAGATTGCGATGTTGTGACATTGCACAAGACATCACACATCTGTACCAGAATTACAATTGGTATCAGAGCAGGCATCCTGTCTGTTTCTGGATGAGATCTAGGGAAGATACTTTCTGGTTCATGAGCAAGGAAGATAGTATGGACTTGGTCAGTTCATATAGGTGTTTGTATGATCCCTTGAAGTGAAGGATGGACTATTCATGACAGAGTATGTGTTGGACTTGTCTGTTGATATCAGGAGAACTGCTGTTGTGAGTTTGATTTGTTGGCACTTGAGTAGTGCCTGAAGGGTGTTGAGGAGTTGTTGTTCCGCTGCATGGTATCTGATGTAACCCTGGTTGGTTCTTGTATCTCTAGTGGTGAGATTCTAGAAAGGTATGCTCTTGGAAAGACATTAGGGTTTGGTCTCCCAGCAGGATATTCTATGATGTTGCAGTTTGCATGAGGATTATCTCTTATCTGTGTTTTGGGAAAGAAGTGATCAAAAGGTGAATAGGGTGGAGACAAAGCAAAAGAGTATCATTGTCAAATCTTTCATGCGGGAGTGAAGATCTTGAAAAGTTATCTCTTAAGCTTAGTTGTGATGATCGAATGAGGAGGAAGTTTCATCAAGAAAGAAGCTGAGCTTAATATGTCAATTCTAATGTCTCGACATCGCGTTACACATGAGCAGTTTATTGTAAATGCTAAGTCAAGGACCTATTAGATTGTAGCTGTTTTAAAGGATCACTGAAGCTATGAAGTTGAACAATTTTTGAGATGTTGTTCATAATGTCATAACATCTCAGCTGGAGCTGGTTGAAGAAAGGTAGAAATCTTGATAGCAGAAGAGAAGAAGATGATCCTTGTTTGAGCTAAATTGTCTGAGGACAATATTATAGGGAAAATGCATCCAAGAGTCTGTGTGCAGTAGCAGTGTAAATCAGCCTGTGGTCAATTAGTGTTTGCTTGAGCTCTTTCAGTTTTGTGCCTTGAAAGATTCAAAGGAGCAGATTGTCTGTGGTATGGTTCTACAGAAGGGTGGCAGGTCTGAACCTTGTGTTTATAAGAAGAAGCTTCTGGAAGAGTGTGTTATGCAAGTTACTGCATGGTTGTTGGTCTGATCTTGGAAGTTGATCAGATGGTGATGTGGTCTCGTGTGTTCCCTACCGGAGATTTGTGTGGATTATTATAGGTGTTGTCTCCAGAGCCATAGCAGTTGGTTTATGTGATACAGACTGATGTTGAAACATCATTTCCGTTCTTTGCTACTCATGGTGAAGTATCAGGTCAAGCCACTTCCGAATCTAAAGTGATCAGTGATGTGAATTAGCGAAAGAAGGATCAACCATTGCCTCAAGACTGCAGGAAAAGGATGTCAGACCAGATAAAATGTTGTATCTTGCATTTTTGTCTGCTTAGGATGGTGTTGTGCATTCAACTAATGACAATATACATTGACGGGAGACTTTGTATTTGTCTGAAGTTAAAGTGCAGAACTGCAGAAGTGTTGAGAAGTTTTTACAAGGGTTAAGCATTGGTGGGGTTGATTGGTGACTATGGAGTATCATCCAATTTGTCAGTGATGAGGTTGAGTTACTCTTGGGCAGTAGGGCAATAAGTGAAAGACTCAAGGAGACTATTCTTCTTGAAGAAGGATGAGAGGAAGATTATGCCCTGGTTCAGAAGATTGATGCCTACATCATGCTTTAGGAGCGTCTACATAATCATACGGGAGAATGATGAAGTAGAAGGTCTGCCTTAGATGAAGAGGTTAATAGAGAATGACTGCCTTGAGAGAAAGGGACAGTGGTACCAAAATGCATGTGCTCAGAAGTATGCTCAAATGTTCATCCTCATCTAGAACATTAGTTAACCATGACAGGGGGAATACTTGTCTATGGATTTTTGCTGCATAGGTATAAATATTGTGAAGATTGCATGCTGGTTGAACCTTGGAGATAATGTCAGATAACATGTTATGACATTAGGCTGTTGGATGCTTGTGGACATAAATGCTTTTACCCTTGTGAAGCCAATTGTTTGAATCATATGTGCACATGCTTCTGAGGAGGAGTCTGAAGGACAGCTGTGTTTGAGAAAAATTTGCGTTTCTATGCAAGTTTTGGAAGAACTCATTAGGGGCTTGTATTGATGGAAGGTGTTCTTTTTAGGGGGAGAATGATATTACCGAAGCTTTTGGTGTTGGCACTTAGTTTGAAGCAAATTGGAATGTTGTTTTAGTGTCTTGGACAGTTGTGTAAAGGGAACAGAAGTAAAACAGAAATTTATTGCATTGATGAAAGCTTACAAGAATAGTAAAAACAACAAACAAAGTGCCTAAAGATTATCCCAACCCCCCGAATCAAGAAAAGTCTTCCAATCTTCATCCCATTCATCATCAGATGCTTGAAGCTGCACTTGGTGTTTCTTGATAGTCTTCATCCGTGTTTCAGATGTCTTGCGTGTCCTTGTTGCTCCTGGAGATGTTCCAGCTTTGGACTGTGTTGTGACCTTCAACTTCTGAGGATCTGGCTTCTTGTCCTCGTGCATGTGTCTCTGTGCTGCATTCTTGTTAGACTGACTCATGTTTCCTCCTTGGTGTGCTGATAGGAGCAAGGAGGTTTGGTATGTATAATGGATAATATGGCATTGTGTGTATCGCCTAACCAGTCAGAGTAGTCTTTAGTGTGGGAATCTGCTTCTTCTTGGGAACCTGCTCCTCTTGACACGTTGCTTACCAGAACTTCGTGCTTGGTGCCTAGGTGGAAGTGGTCCTAGGAGGATGAGGCTAGGTCTTGCCTAGTTGTCTGATGATATAACTGCTGGTGCTAGTTAAGTGGGGTGGTCTTTTGACTCGTGCTGATGTCCTACATGTTGTTACAACATTATGGTTGGATATGTACCATACTGATGAAATTTGAAGAAGTAGCATTATTGACTGAAGTGGCAGTTCTGACATAGTGTGGATTAGAATGGGCAGATTCTAATCTTGATGGTAAGTAGTTCTGGAAATACTTGGCTACTTTCAGGTTGAAGACTTCATTAGGAGCTGGTGGATGTAAGGACAAAAGGGTGTTGTCATTAGTGTGACCAGAAGGTGGTGAAAATCTTTATCTCGTGTGAGATCAAATGGGTCTTTGTTGGACCTGGCAGACCTTATATCTAAAATCCCCATGAGGAATGAGGCATTATTGGTGGGATATCATAAAAGGCATTGTATGTTATAGCCTATTACAGCATGTGATGATGGGACCTATCATAGCTGTGAAGATAGTACCTATGCAGGAGAGGTCTGAAAAGCAAAAGTGGTGTACTTGGCTGATGGTTGGAAGCAATCTAGAAGAAGTTGTGAGAAGATGCAACGAGAAGATGTGTTTGTAGAAGTCTTGGGTTAATGAGCCAGCAGGCAATGTCTGAAGTGATGTCAGAACATGATATATGACATGTTTTTCTTGAGCCAAACAGGGAAGTATTTTGGACGGTGGTGTTAGGATAAAGTGAAACACGTGGCTTCGAATATACATGGAGCGTTATTGGCCTAATTTATGGTAAGATTCAGTTGTGAAATATTTAAGGCAGTCAAGGCAGTTTTTGGAAAGTAGGCATTGAATTTGAATGCAGTTTTTGATACCTAAAATAACGTTTGTCTGACCAAGAACATTGACATATTCAAGGCTCGTTAATTTCTAAGTTACTAGGCAGCTATTTATAGGGGTTAGTTTGTTCTCCTTCAGCCAGTGAGTGTTCTTATCTCATAAGTCTTATGGCTTTTATTCGTGTTTGGGTAAGCACTTCTTGGGTCTGGTTTTGTGAGGGTTTCCTTTGCCAATTTGTGGCTAAAAAGGGGGAGAAAGGAGAGAGATGGTCTGAATGGTTTGCGCAGTTGTTGTGCCTGGAGTCTACAGTTCCTGATGCAGCAGAAGAGGATGGTACATCCTGGAGTTGTTGAGTCTTTGTGACTTGTGTCCTGAGTTATGAACACAGTTGTGACCTGTGTTCTGAGTTACCTGGGCTGGCAGAATGACACTTCTCAACGTGTCATGTTATGCCACAGATTGACCAAGGGGTCTGATCAAAGAAGGTGTGCAGAATTCTCTCATGCCACCATTGGTCTTTGGTGAACAGACACACACTTCTTTTATGGGGGAGTCTTCCACAATGATTCTGGGTCTGAGTTGAAAGGAAAAAGAAATGTGCTGTATTAAGGGGGAGTGTCTAAAATCTTCTTCCTCATGTACACCAGATATCTGTAATCTGAGTGCATAACTTCGGGACTTCCTACTTCTTCCTCCTGATGTGCTGCCTGAAGTGATTGTGGTGGGCTATGCTGCCAAAAGAAGGTGTCAGACATGATGTCTTAACATCATTCAATTATTCCCTAGAAGATGGATCTCCAGGATTGCTGTGCACAGTAGCTACTGATGGTTACTGTTAGGATCAGTGGTTACTGATAACTACTGACAGTAGTATAGAGTTGTAATTACTGTTGTAATCTGAGGTGTAATGGTTATATAGTTGTTTTAGCCAAAATTAGCCAAAGGGGGAGATTGTAAGTTCTTGTAATTGGCTGAAATTTCGTTAAAACAATGTTGATGTCATGGTTGATGTTGCAACATGAGCTTCTACCAGTATGGGTATGTCTTAGCTAACATTCTAGTTTTTTGTTGAAGAGTTAAAGGACTGAAGAGTGATGTCACATGCGATGTCTTAACATCACTATACCAGAACATTAAAACATCAGACAGTTATGTGATTAGGGCTGGACATGTTTCTGGTGTGAATGAGAAATTCTGCTAAAGAGAATCAGAGAATATAGGCGAAGATCAAGGAAGAGATATATTCTGTTACAAACAGTTATGAAGATCAGTTTGTTGTGCAATTTAAAGCATAAAGATATGGAGAATATTCAGAGTTAATAATTGAAGATTTAATTGAAGATATGATCTATTTAGAAGCAGATTTGTTACAGAAGATATGATATGATTTGAAGGCCCAAATCCAGTTGGATTATATTATAAATAGAATGCTTGTAACCTAGAAGAGGCACGTGTCCAAGATGTAGATCATTAGGGCTTTGTCTAAGTGAACCACTCGGGTTGTGAGATGGTCACTGTGTGTAACTCAGAAACCTGTAGGTAATGAGTTTGAGTGTGGTATTGTTCTTGGAGGAAGCTTTGAAGCAACTCCAAAGGGTGTCATGGAAGAGTGTCTTCTATGGATGTACAATTATTGGTAATTAAGTTGTTGATGCAGTGACGGTGTAGTTGACTGCTAGACATGATTGAGATGATTGGAAGTGAGATGGAGTCTCTTACCTAGGGAGGACTTAGGTAGAAGGGTCATTGGGTAGTGATTAAATTAGGTAGATTGTCAACTGGTCTGTTGAGTCTGTAATTTGATACTACTAATAGTGGACTTCCTTCCTGGCTTGGTATGCCCCCAGATGTAGGTTGTTGAACCGAACTGGGTGAACAATTCAGTGTGTTATTTACTGTTTCTTTTATTCCCTTGTTTAGCAGATTGCGATGTTGTGACATTGCACAAGACATCACACATCTGTACCAGAATTTCAATATGTGATAAATGCATTGGGTATGGATGATATGTGTTATGTATAGACATATGTTATATTTTATGGGGATGTTGTACATTACAATGATTGTATTAATTGTCCATGATATGCTATGTATGAATATATGTGATGTGGTGGTGTGTTTCCATATGTCATAACCTTGGTATGCCTTATGTGTGAATATGTGATTATGTTGGTCTAATTGATATATGCTATGTTGTTGGAATACTAGAATTATGTTATGTACCTGTGGCATGCTCTATGCGTTATTATGTGATGTTTGTGGTGAGAATAATTATGTATGTGAATTTATATGGTTTTGCATATTATTATGCAATCTTGATTTAGTTGTTATTTCTCACCCTTCTCCTGTGGTTTGTTGCTCTATGAGGCAATTGCAGATTAGTGTCTTGGAGGCTTTTGTGAAGATTAGTTCTCCATCCTTTTGTCGGTCTGTCTGCTCTGATACGTAACACGGGAGTCGGAGAACACTTTTGTTATATACATGTATACGTTTGTTGGATATATTTTGTTTTACCTTTGTATGAATATTTATATGTTATAAAACAATTTATTTTGTAAAACAAGTCAGTTATGGATCTTTCCGCTCTATTCCATAATTGAACTTTCCTTTTATTGGAAAAAGTTTCCCTGGTATATTTATTCCATTTTGTGTTATGTATCAAATTTATGAGCAGGGATTATGTTTTCTTTCTTTAAATGTGGCATCCTTGTTTCTGTGGGAAAATAATAAATTTTTATTCTCTCTAATTTATTTATGTATTATTTATTCGTGATGGGGATTGGGGTGTTACACTGTCACCCTTAGAAATTGTCAAAGAAACTCTACTCCCCAGGGATGATCTTTTCTCCGTGAATGGAATCTCTTGAGTTTCTTCCAAACCCTCAAACTTTCCTGGAATGATCTCTTCTCGATGAATTGCATTTCTTGAATTTCTCTTGGTTTAGGGACCCACAGGCTTCCTAAAAGCATCCTCTTAAAGGTATAAGACAGAACCTAGTCATCCTTTGCTAGAGCAGTCTTTCCAGTGTCAAAACTCCGGTCAATTTAGGGTTGATTCTCATCCCTTAATGCCCGTGCCTCCTCTTGGGCATCATACAAAAGATAAAACTCTTCCACACCAGTAGACATGGACAGTCTAAACCCCTTGAGTCTCAAAGACATTCTCAAGTTCCTTTCAAACATAGGAAAAAACACTGATTACTCTGGATCAATTTCCTGTAGAAACCCGATCTCTCTCATGAGAGTTCCCCAACCAGGGTCAGTTTACCACCCATATCAGAACCTCAAGGTCTCTGATACCACAACTCTTATGTAATCCTCAACAAGAGTTTATTCCCCACTTGGACCTGCCTCGGGATCTCAATTATCCCCGATAAAAGATATCCTCCTCTTAGGCTTTGTATAATGATCCTTCCTCAGGGAAGTAAGCCTCCTCTTAGGCTTTGTATAATGATCTTTCCTCATCATAGTCAGCCTCCTCTTGGGCTTTGTACAATGACTCTCCCCAGCGGAGCTAACCTTTTCAGACTCTCTCATTGAGTCAATACCCTTTTTAGCCTCAATCTCGGGCTTCGTACGAGATAGAAAATCACTCTCTTGTTGAGTATAAAAGACTCTCTTGTTGAGTCAATCACCTTTTAGCACTTTCTTGTTGAGTCGGCACTTTTAACCTCAATCTTGGGCTTTGTACAAGACCGATAACAACACTCTCTTGTTGAGTCAAACCCTTTTAGCCTCTATCTTGGGCTTTGTACAAGACATAAATCTCCCTCTCTTGAGCTTGGGACAGATAACTTCCCAAGCAGAGTCATGTCCTCCCAGCCTTTCCTTAGACTTTGAGGAATGGTCTTCACCAATAAGAGTTAAACTCTCAGCCTCCATCTTGGGCTTCGTACAAAATACACAAAAAATATCCTCGTCGGGGTCAGTTAAATTTCCCTTTTAACCTCAATCTTGGGCTTCGTACAAGATAAATAATACTCTCCCGCAGAGTCAAACGTTTAGCCTCCTCTTAGGCTTTGTATAATGATATACCCAAAGAGTCAGTCTCTTTTTTGCCTCAATCTTGGGCTTTGTACAAGATACCGACATACAAACACTCTCTTGTTGAGTCAGTCTTATCCAGACTTTGGACAAGGACTTCCCTAGTGAAGTCAATTAACCTCTTAGCATCAACCTTGTGCTTCAATCAAGGCACACAAAAAATCAACAATCCCTCTTTAGAGATGACAAGTTCTCTCTCAGTCAAACCTTTTAGCTTCAATCTTGGGATTTGAACAAGACACAAATAACCCCTTTTAGCTTCAATCTTGGGCTTTGAACAAGACACAAATAAACTTTTAGCTTCAATCTTTGGCCTTGAACAAGACACCAAAACATATTTTTCCTCCCTTAGAATAGAAGGAACTACGATGACTCTGATTTCCCTGTTTCGTTTAAACGGGAATACGTAGGCATAAGATTGCGAAATCTTAGCGAGCATACTAAACAAAAACCCTAGGTCCAGTACCTTCATACACCAATCAAAACTTAGGTCCAATACCTTACCAAAAACACCCAAACATAAAAAAAACTTAGTCACTCACTCATATCTTCCCAAAGAAACTTTCCCAACCCATCAGCAGAAAACACTATCAATTACAAAGCGGTACCTAAAAGCTAATATTCTGTGGATAACCACATATAGTGTTAGTTCTGTATTGGCAGCAATTTTGCTAAAACAATGTGTTACATCAAGATGCTATGCCTGATGTCTTGACATGTGATTCTAACCTTCTGCAGCTGATACTTCTTATTGTTGCAGGGCTCTGTTCATGATGTCGAGCCTGATGTCCTAACATCTGTTGACAGAACATTCGGTGCAGAATGTTATGGTTTATTTGTTGCGCTTTATTTGCAATCTTTTATGTGTTTATGATCAGTGATTGCATGCGAAAATCATGGAGTGGCATTATTTTAAAGCAAGCTCTTTCTGTTATTTTTTGAAGAATAGTTTGTTACTATTTTTGTGCAAAAAGATATGGAGAATAATTAGTTTTAATTATTAATTAAATCTAAGATCTGCTAATGCCCAAGACCAAGGAGAATGTTTCTACTTAAAGGCGTACTAACCCTAATTGCAGACAAAAGGAGAAGAGATTGAAAGCTACGTTTCCAGTATTAGGGTTTAAGTCTTTTGTTGATTGTTTTTATTGTGAACCATTCATTCATCATTTAGATGTTTGAATTGGACTGAGTCTTTGAGGTGTAAGTTGTCCACTCTAAGCTTTTAAGTACGAGTGCTTTGTTCTTGATTGAAGCTTTTAAGCAAGATCAAGTGGTGTCTTAAAGTGTGTTCTTCATATCATTGTATTTTTTTTGTAGTTATCACTGCATGTGATTGAGGGAGGAGTGAGAGGTGTCTCTTATCTGAGAGTGTCTTAGATAGAAATTACACGGGTAGAGATTAGGTGAGAAGATTGTAAACTGGTGAGTGTTTACTGAGAATCTTCAAACTAATTCTGTTTAGTGGATTTCCTTCCTGGCTTGGTAGCCCCCAGACGTAGGTGTGATTGCACCAAACTGGGTCAACAATTGCTTGTGTCTCTTTACAATTGTTTACTGCATTTAATCTTGTTCATAAATTGATCACTGTTCAGATATTAGTGTCGTGACATCTCTTTCGACATCTCATATCTGATACCAGAATTTCAATTGGTATCAGAGCAGGTATCCTGCTCTGTTTCTGGGTGAGATCTAGGGACGATAATTTCTGGTACAATGGACAAGGAAGGAGGATTTATGAATAAACCGCCCATTCTGGATGGGTCTAATTATGATTATTGGAAACCACACATGGTGGCCTTCTTGAAATCGTTGGATAGTAAGGCCTGAAAAGCTGTCATAAAAGGATGGAAACACCCTGTCACTGTGGGGGAAGATGGAAAAGCATCATCTGACCTGAAACTTGAGGAGGAATGGACTAAAGAGGAGGATGAATTGGCTCTTGGAAACTCTAAAGCTTTGAATGCTTTGTTCAATGGAATTGATAGAAACATATTCAGATTGGTGAACAATTGTGAAGTAGCCAAAGATGCTTGAGATATACTCAAAACTACTCAAGAAGGTACCTCTAAAGTAAAGATGTCAAGACTTCAATTGCTCACTGTCGCTCCCGGGATTTTCATCCAAGTACAAATGCGAAAGTGGCACCGAAACAGAGTCTCCAGCAATGTGTATTTATCCCAAGAGAGGGAAGGGAAACACCGTATAAACCTGAAGAGAAAGGAAAGAGCATGGTCTTGCGACCAAGAGAACTGGGTTCGGGAGTCGGTTACGCATGAGGAAGTATTAGCACCCCCACGCGTCCATCGTACCCGATGGGATCCACGTTTGCTTGTCTCGATCAAAGGGTGTTGTCGTCTGGAGCTCCACTACTACTGGAAATGAACTGGAAAAGGAAAGGAAAGAGAAAGAAAAACAAATGTAGGGGAAATAAAAGAAGTGCTCGAATGGGCCCTACCCCACTGCCTACGTATCTCATCGGGAGCATGAGAATCAGAGCGACGTAGTTCCCCTCAACGAGGGTCGCTTTGTTTGTGTTTTTTAGGGAACGGCTAACGTTTTAGCTCAGGTGTTGCAGGCTCGCTAGTCCGAGTGCGTTACCATCTTGCAAGAGAACGAGTAGGAGTATGTTCGTACGCTGAGAGTGAGTGAGATGAGAAAAGAATTCCCGAAGGAAAGATGTTATTGTTGGTTTGAAGTTTTTTAAACAAGAAGTGTCTTTTACAGTTATTTGTAACTTGCATTAAACCAAAGTCTTAAATACAGGAACGAATACTTTGCGCATCGTCCCCAACAGGACGTACACTAGGTATCCTAGAAGAATGAGAGGAAGCCCCTCATTCCCCACTTCCCACATAGAAGGCTCAAGCGCAATACACGTTAACCTTTATTAAGTGTCTTTTACTTTTACTTTGAGATGAGAAGAGAAACGACACAAGGGAAACTCTAAAGGGAAACTAAGAGTCCTAATGTTATCATGCATGGATGTCCTATGGTTAGTGAGGTTTAGGAGAAAAGACTACCTAAAACCTAATGCTAATCCTACTCCAAGCTTAATCAGAAATTAAGTTGGACTAGGTAGCTCTAAAGGGAAAGAATCCAAGACTTGAACAAGTCTTGAGATCCATGGGATAAGAAAGAGTGAAAGAGAAGAAAAGAGAAGGAGAAGAAGGAGATGAGATACAATAAGTGACAGCAAGCACATCATATCATAAATGTCCAACTCAAATCATCAAACATGTTTCAAAGGTCAATGCAAAACAATTCAAGTAAGCATGCAAAGATAAACATGGAAGAATGCAAGCATACTTGTATGAAATGCACAATTAAGCATACATGGACTTCATATCAAAATGAAATGAGAAAGGCAAGATGAAGATGAAGACAAGTTAGAACCAATATCACATTATCATCAACAATTCATGTGTGCACAAGTAATTCAAAACATGAAGCATTATGATCCAAAGAAGTTCACAAAAGGAAAGGTAATGATATTCATCATACAATTCAAACCAAATGCATTCAACTATGCTCAAGTAACATGAAAACCAAGTATAGAACTCAAGAGGCAGTAGCATATGCATCAATATCATATCAATACCAAACTCAAGTCATACAAGTTCAAACATCAATCAACAACTTCAAAACATGCACCAAAGCAAACTACAAAAAGAGGACAAAGTTCCAACACTTAGGCATACTCAAACATGATTCAAACATGATCCAAGAATTACAAAAATTAGTCACAAAGGACCTCAACCAGGGTTAAACATCATGTCAAAAGCTCATTCAAACAATCACAAAGGAACTCAATCAATTGAGCATGGCAAATCAACTTGTGTAAAGAGATGTCAAAAGATGATCATGCATAAGCCACTTAAGCACAAATAAGCAAACATGTATCATATGACATTCAACAATTGTGAAATTTAAACTCAAATGATCTAAGTCAGAATACAATTACATGCTAAAAGATCTCACAAAAATTCACAAGTTAAGCAATTCAAACAATTAAGCAAAGATCAAGTAAGCACCATGATTCAATATGCAAAAGAGAGGGACCAAAATGCAATATGAAAAAGTTTTAAAAATGAAACAAAAATGTTTTCATGCACTTCAGAATGTCATCTAACAAATGCAAAAAGAATGAATTGAAAATTATGTATAGATGATGAGAAATAAAGTCTACAAGTTGAAGTATGCACATGTGAAACAATTCAAAAAGAAAAACAATTAAACTATTAATTAAGGTGCCAAAAAAAAAATAAGAAAAAAAAATATGGAAAAATTTTATAAAACTAAAAAGAAGCTTCATGAATTTTTTTATGATTTTTGGATGCATTAAAATGATTTTAAAAATTAAAATGCAAAACAAAAATTAAATGAAAAATAAAAAGAAATAAAAAGCAAGTAGGGTGCAAACAGCAAAGAAATCACGTTGGAAATGATAAATGGGCCTAGACTGGGGGTGCAATTAATAAGCCCAAGACAAAAAGTCCAAAGGCACAGGTCAATGATCTCATGGAATCCATTCAAATAGTCAGATTCAATAACAACCACATGATTAATCCAACGTGTGCCATCAGTCAATGAAATCAACAATTAATAATGATCAATGAACCAGATTCACATGCAAACCACAATCAATTAAACACGCACACACTACATCATCAGGAATTAAAATAAAGAAGCACGTGACAAGCACACACATTTTTAATGCGTTGTCAAAATTCCAACCACATGATGCATCAGACGCTTCAGATTAAATCAACAATTCAAATAGTAAACAAGATCAATGGCTAGGATCTAAGGCATATGATAGCACGCATGGGTAACAAACACGCAGCCATTAAATTAAAATCAGAAATTAAAGAAACGTGGCAACACGAAGGCCCTTGGATCGCGCAAATGGATGGCCATGATTATGTCTTCTTCATCCAACCTCTCCACCGGTCGGAAACATAACCAGTTGCCAGAGCTAGGGCTCCGATCACCCTCTCCGGTGAGCTATAACTCCAACTTCTCCAAAAATAACACATGAGTATACCATTTTGATCAGAAAAATAAGAGGATCACAAATATCATGCTCATTTTATCAAACAAACCACATACAATGCAAATCGAACAAAATAAAGTTTGGATCCAAAACTTAAATCACCAAATACATCCATGATACACGTCCAAACTTAAAATAAAATAGATCATCATGCTCAGTGAACTTCATAGATCATTATTCACATCTAAAATTCAAGTTCTATGAGTATGAAATCAACACCAACCTGAACCTTGAAGAGCTTGAAATCCTCCAAGAAATCCCTCCAAAAACTGCAGATCCACTCCTTGGAACCTCTAGTTGCAAAATAAATGCAACTAAAGCTTGAAATCGTGCTAGATCTTGAGGTTTGAACTTGAATCCTCTTGAATGGAACTTGGTGAAATCCTCAGTATGAGCTGCAACCAGTGATTGATTCTTGCTCTATTCTCTTCACTGATCAAGAATGTGAAGAGAAATCTCAAAGAAACTCCAAGGAGAGTGAGATTCGAAGAGAGGAAGTGTGAGAGCAAAAAATCAAAACTGAGCAAATGAGAGTCTCTCCCTAGCTGTGAGGGTATGAGTAAGCTTATATACTCTTAATTATTCCAATGATTGGGATTAGCAAGTGATTAGAACCTTGGTTAATGAGATTTTGATGAATTTGCAAAAATTCATTTTGTGCTTAAACCCTTAAATCACACGTGCAAACTCAATGCAATCAGCATGATTCCCTTGCATTCCACTTGCTAACCACACCTGAATTGTACTTAGGCTTTGCAATCACTTGATTGGTGAATTTTTGATCCATTTGCATTTTTGAACTTTGTGAAAATAATGAGAAATATGGCATGAAATGAATTGATTCAAAAGCCAAAAATGATCCTCTTGACTTGCATTTTGATGTTGTAATATAACATGAACCAATAAAATCAAATACAAATCCATTTGTGCCAAAATGCCAAAGGTGGAAAAATGGAACCATATGAAAACCTCAAAATGCACCTTGCCATCTTTTGACCATAACTAGAGTTCCACAAATGATATGGAGATGTTCTAGTACTTTTTAGAAATGGGAGAGAAAGATATTCAACTTTCATGTTGGAGGAAAATTCATTTGGAGCTTCCTTGATGATGGAAAGTCAAGTTGAATGTGGTGAAAAAGTTTCCAAAAATGGAAAGTTTTCAATATAGGTCATTTTCCAAATTTAGTAACTTTTGTACAAACTCTTAATTTTTGATGAATGATTCCATCCATGCCATTCCTTGACCAAATAAAGGTATATTGACTTGAGAATCATGATTTGAACCTTTACAAACCCATGGTTGACTTTCCTTTTGAACTGTTGACTTTTGCTTATTTCACAAGTAACTGATCCATTGAACATCTTCCCCAAAGAACCAATGACCAAGATTCCCTCCTTGAACACTTAAGGACATAAGGAATACAATGAGATCAAGTCTTGCCCAAGAAATCAGAAATAAACTGATTTTAGGTCAAACCCTAATTTTGGCACCCTCTGGTTAGGAGGAAATATCACATCCTCCAAATCCAAGTTCCTCTGAATATGATGTGTATCCTTTCAAACAATGATGAGATATGCCCTTTGGAGATAATAAAAACTCAAAGAGCTTGCCCATTTGGGGTTCAGATCCCAACTTTTGACTGCCTTGTGTAGGAGATCATGCACTGTCCAATCTTCTTGGTGAATTCCCTTCTTTTAATGACTTGTGATATCAAATGGAGATGATACATGATGTAAGAGATCCTTGAAGCTTGTGAGAAACACTTGGTCTTCTTCTTTGGCTCTGGATGACCAACACCTTAGAGAATCACCTGATCACATGCCCCTATGCAAGATGTCATGCTAAATGCTTGATGTTTTATTTTTCTATGCTTGAATGCAATGCAATGCAAGCTCATGCTAAAAGATATGAAGAAAAGAGAGGGAAAATTTTGGGGTATTACAGCTATCCCTATTCAATCACTGTAGACCTGAACGGACGGCAGCGATTGCTGTCAAACTTTCAAGGTATGGAGGGATTGAATACCAGGAATAACCCAAAAATTTGCACTCTGCAGGGAAGAAGAAAAGGGAGATAAACCCAACAAAATGAACTCTGCTTGAAGAAAACTCTGACGAGAAGAAAACCACTGGAAATATGTATTTTATACAACGCCAGACGACTACTGGCCTGCCACACTACGGGTGGACTTTTGCAATGTCTTTTGTACAACGCCAGACGACTACTGGCCTGCCACACTACGAGTGGACTTTAACAATGTCTTTTGTACAACGCCAGACGACTACTGGCCTGCCACACTACGGGTGGACTTTAACAATGTCTTTTGTATAACGCCAGACGACTACTGGCTTGCCACACTACGGGTGGACTGTCTTTTTTGAATAGAGTCAAAAGACTACTGACTTGCCACACTATGGGTGGACTTTTGCCAAGCTACGGTTGGACTTTGCAGCTGAAATGCCACACTACAGGTGGACTTTTGCCAATCTACGGTTGGACTTTGCCTTGCTTTGCCACCCTTGGATGGTCTTTCACCAATCTACGGTTGGACTTAGCTGCGGTCTTTTAAAGGGAGTCAGACGACTACTGACTTGCCACACTACGGGTGGACTTTTGCCAAGCTACGGTTGGTCTTTAAGAATTTGCCACCCTTGGATGGACCTTTTGCCAATCTACGGTTGGACTTTAAGAATTTACCACCCTTGGATGGACCTTTTGCCAATCTACGGTTGGACTTTAAGAATTTTCCACCCTTGGATGGACCTTTTACCAATCTACGGTTGGACTTTAAGAATTTGTCACCCTTGGATGGACCTTTTGCCAATCTACGGTTGGACTTTAAGAATTTGCCACCATTGGATGGACCTTTTGCCAATCTACGGTTGGACTTCAAGAATTCCAAAACTGGACTACTCTCTGCATCCGTGTCAGATATCTCCGCTGACTCTGCTGAGGAACAATGATCAATGATTTGACTTCGGAGACTCCTGAAAGGATAGTATCTCTGCTGAAGAATGAATGAACAATCCGTCTACTTTGAACTGTTACGCCTGCCAAAAATAAATTGGACTTTGAAATATGAGGGGAGTGATGATTCTGCCAGGAATTACTTTATCTGTTTGGGGATGAATTATGGTCAGAGCAACTCCGCTGGGGATGAGAATTTCTTTGCATGACGTCTTGCTAGGGAAGAAAAGTCATTAAAACTCTGCTTGAGGATCTATCAAACCGAGATCCTTTGCGGGGAGAATCAACCTTCTAACCCGACTGGGGAAAGAATGTACTATCACTCTGCTGAGGAATAGATTTTGTTGATCAATAAACCTCTGTGGGGACAAAACAACTCAGCTGGGGAGAATTGTTGACAAGATTCAATGCTGAACTCTATGGGGATACCATTACCAGAGATACGATCTTACTGGGAATCAAGGATACTCTGTTGGGGATATGCAAATCCTGGTTAGAAGGCGCTCTGCTGCAACATGCTGGGAGAGAGTCCATAGATCTATTGGGGAAACCCAAAGCAACTCCACAGTAATCTGCTGAGGCATAAGACTGTTGAGCCTAAGATAAATGCCATAATGCCCCATGTTAGGCGAACTTTCCATTTGACGATTCCATTGGGGATGATGAGTATATAACCAACTCTGCTTGGAGAAAACCGCTTTAAAGCGTCTCATGCTGGGGAATGCCTTTTAAGAGGATTTTACAGAAGACCAAATGTCTTCAAACTCTATTGGGGATAATAGATCTGGAATATCTCTTGCTGGGGAAATTCAAAATGCCCCATGCTTGGGAAGGTCAACAACTTGCTTCTTGCTCCATGATACAAGACTTACCTGAAGAAACTTCATAAGAGGATTTTACAAGAGATTAAGCATCTTCAAACTCCTGACGACTTCACTAGGGATTAACGATCAACTTCGGTGTCTGCGAAGCAACTCTACTGGGGGTTCGTAACCATTATCGACACAGAAAAGCTTGTAGCTATTGGAAGTACTGAATGAGAGAATCGACTTAATAAGATACAACGATACCCAGTTGAACTCAATTCACTGATATCAAGACGTCATGAACGACCATCGACCGAATGATGGCCTCAATCAGTAAACGTTGCGACATAAGGGTGACAAGTAAACCCTTCCCTGATCATGATTGCCCCTGTCTCCTGCGTGGGAAAAAGTGATTACCCGTCTTGTGCTTGAAATCATCTGAATCTATTACCTGCGACAAAAGAAAACACACACATGCCCCAGAATATTGCGTGGTTTGAATGCACCACCCAGGATTATTCAACATTCAAAGTAATTCTAAATGTTTTTCTGCACGTGTTATTGTGAAGCCACCATGTTTTCAAATGCAATGTTTTATCAAAAATTCGGACGTTTTTTGCAAACAAAGCAGTAAAACAAAATAAGAAGCTTTTAACTGAAATGCAATTTATTGATAAAAAAGCCCAGAATAGGCAATTACATCAGGAAGCAATCCCTGGAAAGAGGTGATCGCTGAAAATTGAGAAAAGAAACTATCTTAATGGCAATGTGAAAACGGCGTTCCACTGAGTTTCAATTCTGCTATGGCCAGTATGTCTTCAAGACTCCCCGACCTTGCCTTTTGAGGAATGATCAGACTGATTTCTACCCTTTGGAATGTCAGTTGTTGAAATAGTGATGAAGTACAAGTACTCAGATCGTAGTCATTCGCTTAAATCCCTCTTTTGCGTGGACCGCCCTTTCGAGTTTTCAATCCACCGGGATACCCTTTTTTGCCTGAGTTGTCCTTGCGGATTTTCAACTCACCGGGTGTACAACAAATTTTTTATTTTATATCCCTAATTTTTGCCCGAACCTTTTTATTTTGTTTTTGTGGTTCGCCGGGATGCCCTTTTTTGCCTGGACTTTTCTCTCATTTTTTTGTCCAGCGGGTCTATTCATGCGAAGTATTTTTTGACTACGTCTGAGTTGACGGGGGATGAAAAGTCTTCGCCATCCATGGTTGTAAGTAATAAGGCTCCGCTCGAGAAGACCTTCTTAACCACGAATGGACCTTCATAGTTAGGAGTCCATTTGCCCCTGTGATCTGTACTTGGAGGAAGGATCCTTTTGAGTACCATATCTCCCACTTTGTAAACCCGAAGACGCACCTTTTGGTCAAATACCTGCTTCATCCTCCGTTGGTATAACTGTCCATGACACACAGCTGCCAGTCGTTTCTCCTTAATAAGGCTCAACTGATTAAACCTGGCACGAACCCATTCAGCCTCGTCTAGCTTGACATCCATCATGACTCTGAGGGATGGAATCTCAACTTCAACCGGTAGTACTGCCTCCATACCGTACACAAGTGAGAATGGGGTTTCCCCAGTGGACGTGCGTACTGACGTTCGGTACCCATGCAAAGCAAATGGTAACATCTCATGCCAATCTTTGTATGTGACAACCATTTTCTGCACAATCTTCTTAATATTCTTGTTGGCCGCTTCCACAGCGCCATTCATCTTCGGGCGATATGGAGAAGAATTGTGATGTTCGATTTTGAAGTCCCGGCACAGCTCAGCCATCATTTTGTTATTCAAATTTGAACCATTATCAGTAATGATTCTCTTGGGCACTCCATAGCGACAAATGATATCCCGTTTCAGGAAACGAGCTACCACCTGCTTAGTGACATTGGCATAAGATGCTGCTTTAACCCATTTAGTGAAATAATCAATGGCGACCAAGATAACGCGATGGCCATTTGAAGCAGTAGGCTCAATCTTTCCGATCATGTCAATGCCCCACATTGCAAAGGGCCAAGGAGAGGACATGACACTCAACGGATTTGGAGGAACGTGCACTTTGTCTGCATAAATCTGGCATTTGTGACACTTGCGGGCGTACTTGTAGAAATCTGACTCCATAGTCAACCAATAATATCCTGATCTTAATAATTTCTTAGCCATTTCATGTCCTCCGGCATGGGTACCGAAAGAGCCTTCATGTACTTCCTGCATTAACAGGTCTGCTTCGTGTCTATCCACGCATCTAAGCAGAACCATGTCAAAATTCCATTTGTATAACACGTCGTCCTGATTCAAGAAGAAGCTACCAGACAGCCTTCTCCACGTCCTCTTATCTTTAGTAGATGCCCCTGGCGGGTACTCTTGTCTTTTCAAGAAACACTTGATATTATGAAACCATGGCTTGTCATCAGACGTTGCATCAACAACAAACACAAATGCAGGTCTGTCAAGGCGAGACACCTCAATCTTAGGTACATGATTCCATCCTTGCACTTTGATCATGGAAGACAACGTGGCTAAAGCATCTACAAACCTATTCTCATCTCGAGGAATATGGTACAGCTTCACTGTTGTAAAGAATGTCAGCAATCTCCTTGTATAATCTCTATACGGAACCAGATTTGCTTGGTGTGTGTACCAACTCCCTTTCATTTGATTAATTACCAAAGCTGAATCACCAAAGATATCAAGGGTCTTAATTCGTAAATTAATCGCCTCCTCAATCCCCATTATACAAGCTTCATATTCTGCTTCATTGTTGGTGCATCCGAAAGTTATTCGGGCAGTGAAAGGCATATGAACACCTTCCGGCGTGATAAGAACTACTCCAACTCCACATCCCTTCATATTGATGACCCCATCAAACATCAAACTCCATTTGGATTCAGGGTCTGGCCCCTCCTCCGGGAGTGGTTCCTCGCAGTCTTTGGCCTTGAGAAACATGATGTCCTCATCAGGGAAATCAAATTTCATGGGTTGGTAATCATCAATTAGTTGTTGCACAAGATAGTCTGACAAGACGCTTCCTTTGATGGCCTTTTGGGAAGTATACTGAATATCATACTCTGTCAAAACCATTTGCCACCGTGCAACTCTTCATGTTAGCATCGGGTTCTCAAAAATGTATTTGATAGGATCCATTTTGGAAATCAACAAGGTTGTGTGCCTAATCATATATTGCCTCAATCGCCTTGCGGCCCATGCAAGTGCACAGCATGTCTTTTCAAGCTTTGAGTACCGGGACTCACAATCATTGAACTTTTTGCTCAGGTAGTAGATAGCATGCTCCTTCCTACCTGTCTCGTCGTGTTAACCGAGAACACAACCCATATAGCCTTCAAGTACTGTCAAATACATTATCAAAGGTCTTCCTGCAACTAGAGGTATGAGAATTAGAGGTTCCTGCAAGTATTCTTTTATCTTATCGAATGCCAATTGGCAATCGTCATTCCACCTGACCGTCTGATCTTTTCTTAGCAGTTTGAATATTGGTTCACATGTGGCTGTTAGGTGAGATATGAACCTTGCAATGTAGTTCAATCTACCCAGAAAACCACGAACCTCCTTTTCCGTTCTCGGTTCAGGCATTTCTTGTATTGCTTTCACTTTGGCAGGATCAACCTCAATTCCTTTTTCACTCACAATGAAACCCAGCAGCTTTCCAGAACGCACGCCAAAAGTGCACTTATTTGGATTCAACCTTAAGCGGAACTTTCTCAACCTTTCAAACAGCTTTTTCAAGTTAATCAGATGTTCTTCTTCCGTTCTCAACTTGGCAATCATGTCATCCACATAACATTCAATCTCTTTGTGAATCAAGTCTTGAAACAAAGTTACCATTGCCCGCTGATATGTTGCCCCTGCGTTTTTCAACCCAAAAGGCATCACTTTGTAACAGTATGTACCCCATGGAGTAATGAACGTGGTCTTCTCCATATCTTCAGGTGCCATCTTAATCTGGTTGTACCCGGAGAAACCATCCATAAACGAGAACACTGAAAACTGAGCTGTATTGTCGACCAACACATCAATGTGAGGTAGTGGAAAATCATCTTTTGGGCTAGCTTTATTAAGATCTCGATAATCCACACACATTCTAACCTTTCCGTCTTTCTTTGGTACCGGTACAATGTTGGCAACCCAGGGAGGATAGTGAGTCACTGCAAGAAACCCTGCGTCCCATTGTTTCTGAACTTCTTCTTTGATCTTTATGGCCATGTCGGGGTGAGTCCGACAAAGTTTCTGCTTGACTTGCGGACATTTTTCTCTCAACGGCAGCATGTGTACAACAATATCAGTATCCAACCCTGGCATGTCTTGATACGACCAGGCGAAGATATCAACATATTCACACAACATCTCAATAAAAGTTTTCTTTACATCTGCTTGCAGGCAGGCACCAATCTTGATCTCTTTCTTAGCATCCTCGGTGCCAATATTGATGATCTCTACAGTCTCTTGATGGGGCTGAATGACCCTTTCCTCTTGTTTTAACAATCTGGCTAGTTCCTCAGGGAGTTCACAATCCTTCTCATCCCCATCTTCGGCTTGATAAATTGGTTTGTCAAAGTCATACATAGCCATAGAAAAATCGTTATCAATGGAATCCGGAGGATCAAGTCTGCACGAACGGGTTCATGCTTTATTTTAGAATTTATTTTGAAACAAAAAGAAAAAGAAACATTGCCATTTTATTATTTTTGTGCAAAAATAAAAAAAAGAAAGACAGAGAACAAAATTTGAGTGCAAAACGTCCTTCATTGATGATTAAAATTGCAAATGCGAACAGGGTGGCCCTACAAATGAATCTATACGCCTTGGGCAGAGCGCAAGATTTTGACATGCATTATGGTTAGAAAAATAAAGAAAAATTACTCTGTCTGAAGAGTAACCCGGATGACTTCTTCAATAGATCAGTTCTATAATTGTTGTCCCAGAGCGCGTGGGCGTACCCAGTTGTCCAGGTCACATTCACTGTCAATACCATCTTCTGTAGCTGCACAAGATTGATCTGTGTAAATAATTCCCCCACTGCTGAAAGTGATGGGTCCACTATTTTCCGCATCTGAAGTCATAGAGGGATGATAACCAATACCAAATTTGTCCTCCTTCATTGGTGTCTCTATTAGCCTGCCCCAGCCTTGGGCATTGCTGGCTCTGACGACCTCGACAGCTTATTTGTATGATGAAATGGAGGCACCGGCTCTATCTGGCGTAGAGGAAAACTCAGGCACATTGTCAATATTTACTGCTTCAAACGACTGGCAAAGCATCTCGTGAATTTCCCTATCCATCTCAACATACTTAAACGTGGACAAATGACTAACAAAGATATCTTCTTTACCACACACTGTAACAACCTGTCCTTCAAACTCGTACTTCAGCTTTTGGTGTAAGGTGGATGTAACAGCCCCGACTGCATGAATCCAAGGGCGAACCAATAAGGAGCTATATGCAGGCTGTATGTCCATTACATGGAATATGGATTTGAACATCTGCGGTCTAATTTGCACGGGCAATTCTACTCACCAAACACAGATCTTTTAGTCCCATCGAATGCTCTGACAACCAACTCACTTGGCCTTAAAATCAAACCATTAACTTCCAGCTTCATTAGCGCCTTCTTAGGCAAGACATTGAGTGAGGAGCCAGTGTCTACAGTACATGAGACAACACTGCACCCTTACACTCCATTGTGATGTGCAAAGCCTTATTGTGGTTTCTTCCTTCAGCAGTCAAATCCCTACTTGTGAAGCCCAAACCATGGCTGACATTAACATTGGAAATTACACCCTCAAGCTGATTAACAATGATTTCCTATGGCACATATGCGCTCTTCAACACTTTCAACATTGCCTCCCGATGCGCGTTAGAGCACATCAACAATGACAAAATTGAAATCTTCGAAGGGGTCTGATTCAGTTGATCGACAATCTTATAATCGCTTTTCTTTATAATCCTCATGAACTCTTCCATCTCATTATCAAAAGTAATCTTGGTCCCTGTTTCAGGCACATGCACGCTCTCAACCACTTGTTTTCCTTTAGCTTTTGCAGCAGCTTCTGCTTCTTGATCACTGCGCAAAGTTTGGGGAGTAAACAACCTTCTGCTCCGAGTAAAGCCACCTACACCACCCACATTATCAATATTCAAACCGGCTGATGTCCCAATCACTTGCTTTTTACCTTCATAGTACACGTCTGCCCCATAGTGCCATGGGATTGCCTTTGTAGTTGTAAACGGAACTGGTCCTGGCACCGTGATGGTAACAGGACTGGGTCTTTCTGGCACAACACTTGCTACAGGAATTGTACTGGCAGGCACCTGAATCTCAGCTGGAGTATAATAGATGGTCACGGCTGACACCTCATCAGTTTCTTTCACAACCCTGTCAAACTGTAGACATCCTTCATTGATCAGATTCTGCAAACCCACCTTTAACTTATCACAACCATTCTCTTGATTCATACACTTAGAACAATCTTGGTCGCAACCTGGGAACACCTGTCCCCTCAACAGACGATCTTTTACAACCAACAAAGAAGTATTCACCTGACTGATTTCTACTACCAAATTCAATCTCCTTCCATCTTCGATAGCATGCACATTTGCCGCACCATGATTAGGCATGGGGTGCTGGAGAACATTAGGAGGAGGTAAAGAGAAATTGATCGCTTTGGCATCAATCAAGTCTTGCAATTTATGATGAAATGCCCAACATTTTTCAATGGAGTTCCCCTGAGCACCTGAGTGGAACTCGCAACGAGCGTTAACATCAAAATTAGGAGGCAAGTTGCCAGCGGCAGGAGGTCTCATAGTACAAAGCTCAACCAGCTTCAACTTGAGTAACTGTGGTAACAACGCAGAATAAGTCAAAGGGAGAGGGTCAATCTTACGATCCCTCTGCCTAAACCTCTGTTGGAAAGGAGGTTGTTGCTGTTGCTGTTGAACTTGCTGTTGTGGTTGTTGTTGCTGAACAGACGGTGCTGGGATTGTCACTGCATCTACCTGATGATAACCCTGAGAACACCCTCTGCCTCATCCTCTAAACACAACATTTGTATCACCTTCTCTTCTTTTCTGACCACTAGCAAAGGGTTTCTTCATTCTAGAAGAGCCAGCCCCACTTACGTCTTGAATCTTTCCAAGCTTCAACAAACTCTCGATCCTTTCTCCAGCAATCACAATATCAGCAAATCCAGTTGATGGACAAGCAGCCAATCTTTCAAGAAATGCCCCTTGCAGGGTGCCCATAAACATATCTGCCATTTCTCTGTCCAGCAAAGGAGGTTGAACCTGTGCAGCCACCTCTCTCCACCTTTGAGCATATTCCTTGAAACTTTCCTTAGCATTCTTTGACAACCTGCAATTGAGTGCGATTGGGCGCCATGTCAATATTGTACTGGTACTATTTTAGGAATGCTTCAGCCATATCCTTCCAACTTCTCACAGTAGCTCTGTTCAATTTCATATACCAGGTCAAAGAAGCTCCAGCCAGACTGTCTTGAAAGTAATGCATCCATAACTTCTCATCATCTGTATGGGCTGAGATCCTCCCAAAATAAGCTTGGATATGTGTCTGGGGACATGTATTGCCATGATATTTATCAAAAGTAGGCGGCTTAAATTTTGGAGGGATCCTGACCCCTGGTACCAGCCCCAAACTAGTCACATCAATACCCATAGAATTCTTGCACTCTATAGCCCAGATCTTCTCAGCTAGCTCATCATACCTTCTGTCACCGGGGTTACCCATATCAGCATCTATCAAGGTAAATTGGTCTTCCTGAACATCCTCCTGAACACCGCCAACATTTCTGCCATTTCCATTACCTAAATTACCACCAGGAGGAGGATTGCCAACAGGAGGAGGAGTGCCATTGTCATTCTGATTAACTCCAAGCGTGGCCTCTGGACGCTCGACCAGAAGCCTCAATATTTCTTGAGTTTGAGCCATACCAGTCATGAGAGTCATGAACTGGTCCATTCGTGCCCTCATTTCAGCCAAATCACTCTGGATTTGATCCATTATCCTTGCTTGATTTCTTCGAGTTGAGTATCGATGAATGTGATTCTCAGCTATAGTGCCTGAAACCAAATAAAGGTTAGAGATCTCCTGCAACAATTACCTGCTATGCAAAAATGCTTATGATTATGAGGATGCAAATGCAAAATGTAAACAATCATATTTGAACATTTCCAGGCCGAATCTGCTTTGATTCCAGCTTTGGGCAAGGGATCGGACACAACATCGGAAAATAAATCCGAATCCAAAAATATTGCAGAATCAATCAAAAGATAACCCCTTCCAAACAACTGATAGCCATTGAGACAAATGTTGCAATATCATAGCATAAGAAGTCATACAAATAGGTTCAATACAATCAAAAGTGATTCCATCAACAATCCTGATGGTAATCACAGCAAAAACAAACAACAGAAATACTACAAGTCAATTCCAAATAAACCAGCTTCAATCTCCTCAAGAAGGTTCACAGTATTTGGATGAGTAGGCCTCTCTAGCAAACCCTTGATCAACCTGTTTCTTTTCTCGACATCCTGATTCAGCTTAGCAATCTGCTCTTCAACATCGTTGCCTTCGTGCTTTGACTTCTTGATTCCCGCTTGCAGTTTGAGCTCTTCAATTTCTTTTTGTGCTTCTTTCCACTTGGCAAAGTAACGATCTTTCCTTGCTTTCACTACCTGAAGCTCTTCTTGCAGCTCTTCATTCTCAATCTTGGCCTCCTTCCACATATCCTGATACGTGGCAAGCTTGTCTTCTGCTTTAGTCAAAAGCTTCTTGTTTTTCCTCTTAGCTTTGACTGACGATTCAGCAACCATACTGATCTTTTTGAAGTGTTGGGCCCTGCCAGCAAAATCCTTCTCTGTTTTCTCTAGATGCATAGCCATGTCTTGAACCTTCCATCTCAACTCCAGGTTGTCCTGTAGAGCACTATGTAGCTGACTACTCATGTCAGAGTTTTCCACCCTCAGATCAGATACCAACTTATGCTGCTTATCGAATTCTTCGAATGGTACAGTGAGTCTCTCTTCCACAATCTCTGGATATAAGGGAGGCACCCGATCAAAAGGCAAATAGAACTCTTCTACCCTCTTCTTCACCCATTCAACATATGGAGCGAAAGCTTGATTGTTGGGCTTACCCAAAACAGTTTTACCTATCTTTTGTCTGCGGAGCCAAGCTTGAGAAGCTTCTTGTGCAATAGCCACACCATCAGTCATGTGAAAATACAAAGATTCTTCCAAATCTTTTCCAGCTGGAGGATATTTTAGAGCGTATGCAAATTGCCTGATAGCCAAAGACGGGTTGCAGTTAATACCTCCTTTTCTTCCGACCAAAGGTACATTAGGATACTTGCCACAGCTATGCAAAATATCAGTCCCCACTAATCCCTTGTCCACCCAAAGAATATCTTTAGCAGCTAAGCCCATCAGACGCTTACTCCACTCTAGAGAAGTCTTTGAATCAACAAAAGCACCAGATTGAGGCAAACGTTTGGCAAACCACTTGTAGAAGAGAGGTGCGCAACAACAAACCAGCCCACCTCATCTTTTCTCATTCCTGTTGTATAGAGCGTAGTGGAGATCACCTAACAAAGTCGGCACCGGATTCTGAGCTGCAAATATCTGAATATCATCCGTATCGACGAAATCAGGCTCATTAGGGAATAACACAATGCCATATAGACACAGAGCCAATATTGCATTGAAAGCCATCCACCTCTTTTCCTTTGCTTCTTCTTCGGCCCTCTTCACTAAGTACTCCAAGTGATAGCCTCGGGATCTTCCCTTCTTAGAAAAGTCAGCCTCCACTATAGATCTGCTCAAATAAAGAGCCTCAGCCACTGCTTGGAAATCACAATCTCCTTGGGAACCACAGAAAGGAATACCTTCTTTGACAGGAATCCTCAAAATGTTGGAGTACTCCTCCAAGGTAGGAACCAACACATAATCTGGCATCACAAAGCACCTCAAGGAAGGATCATAAAACTGCATCAAGGTGTGTGGCCCATTGTATTCATATTCATTGAGAATCCGGACCAGGGATAAAATCCAACCATACTTCTCTTCAAAGGCTCCCAAAACTTCTAGACTAGCTATACTCTGCAAACTGTTCAACGGACCAAGAGTGATTTTCGGGAACTTGTAGACGATGATGTGCTTCTTACCCCTCTTAGTGTCCATCCCTACGAATGCCCTCTGACTGGAATCAAAGACTAGATACTACCTGAAAATGCACAAACATGAATGTCAGAAAAAAGGAATGCAATGCAGAGCATGTGATCAAGGTGTCCACATAAACTGGCTGCGCTGCACTGACTGAACAAATCAAGGCTTTTTACCAAAGCTCAGAACAATAACCACCAAAGTGATAAAACCAGAAACCCAGGTAGGTTGAAAATCACGGTTACCTGCAAACCTGTAAACACCCACCCCTCTCACATGTGGGTACTAAGATCCTCAATATCCCGGGCTCTCAGGTCGAGAAATGATGATACGTTCACCATTTATGGTTTGGCATCATCACCAATCGAGGAGGCCTCAACTGATTCACAAAAAACGAAAGATCCTCAGCTTCGGAGGTTTAAGAAGCAATAGCACATTCAGCCCAAAGGATACAATGCTATCGCCAATCAAAGAGGTCGTCCGCTGATTCACTTCAAAAGGAAATCCTATAGCAAGTTCCCAGCATTGGGTCCTTGGATCGAGAATGTGCAATGGGTTTGCCACAGATCGTGGTCTGCCACTGTCACATCTCGGGAGGAGTGCCGCAACTGAGTCCTCGAGAATGGTCATCAGAGTCAACAATTCCTCCAGAGAATAACTACTGGCATGTATCAACATACAGTAGCAGATAGCTCCAGATAGAACCTTGTCTGATTGTAGGGATCGTGATCACCCGCACGTGGCCAACACCACGGGAGCATCACGCCTGCCCACGCTAAAACCTAGGTGTATGCTCGAGCCTGGGTATTGGGCTCATCTCTCAGAACATCCCAACCCGCCAAACAGAAAACCAGCCAGCACAGCGCAGTAATATCCAGTATGACAGTAATGCAGTAAAATGTGATAAAAATAGTAAAACGGTAAAGCAAAAATATAGTAAACAGCAATACAGTAATATACAACAAAGCAGCAAAACACAGCATCAGAATAAACACCCAATGAAAGAAAACAAACAAGCGCTAGGATTGACTCGCTAAGGAAACCAGAGATTCTGGGTTCGATCCCCAGCAGAGTCGCCAGCTGTCGCTCCCGGGATTTTCATCCAAGTACAAACGCGAAAGTGGCACCGAAACAGAGTTGCCAGTAATGTGTATTTATCCCAAGAGAGGGAAGGGAAACACCACATAAACCTGAAGAGAAAGGAAAGAGCATGGTCTTGCGACCAAGAGAACTGGGTTCGGGAGTCGGTTACGCATGAGGAAGGTATTAGCACCCCCACGCATCCATCATACCCGATGGGATCCACGCTTGCTTGTCTCGATCAAAGGGTGTCGTCGTCTGGAGCTCCAGTACTACTGGAAAAGAACTGGAAAAGGAAAGGAAAGAGAAAGAAAAACAAATGTAGGGAAAATAAAAGAAGTGCTCGAACGGGCCCTACCCCACTGCCTACGTATCTCATCGGGAACATGAGAATCAGAGCGACGTAGTCCCCCTCAACGAGGGTCGCTTTGTTTGTGTTTTATAGGGAACGGCTAACATTCTAGCTCAGGTGTTGCAGGCTCGCTGGTTCGAGTGCGTTACCATCTTGCAAGAGAACGAGTAGGAGCACGTTTGTACGCTGAGAGTGAGTGAGATGAGAAAATAATTCCCGAAGGAAAGACGTTATTGTTGGTTTGAAGTTTTTTAAACAAGAAGTGTCTTTTACAGTTATTTGTAACTTTTCATTGAACCAAAGTCTTAAATACAGGAACGAATACTCCGCGCATCGTCCCCAACAGGACGTACACTAGGTATCCTATAAGAATGAGAGGAAGCCCCTCGTTCCCCACTTCCCACATAGAAGGCTCAAGCGCAATACACGTTAACCTTTATTAAGTGTCTTTTACTTTTACTTTGAGATGAGAAGAGAAACGACACAAGGGAAACTCTAAAGGGAAACTAAGAGTTCTAATGTTATCATGCATGGATGTCCTATGGTTAGTGAGGTTTAGGAGAAAAGACTACCTAAAACCTAATGCTAATCCTACTCCAAGCTTAATCAGAAATTAAGTTGGACTAGGTAGCTCTAAAGGGAAAGAATCCAAGACTTGAAAAAGTCTTGAGATCCATGGGATGAGAAAGAGTGAAAGAGAAGAAAAGAGAAGGAGAAGAAGGAGATGAGATACAATAAGTGGAAGCAAGCACATCATATCATAAATGTCCAACTCAAATCATCAAACATGTTTCAAAGGTCAATGCAAAACAATTCAAGTAAGCATGCAAAGATAAACATGAAAGAATGCAAGCATACTTGTATGAAATGCACAATTAAGCATACATGGACTTCATATCAAAATGAAATGAGAAAGGCAAGATGAAGATGAAGACAAGTTAGAACCAATATCACATTATCATCAACAATTCATGTGTGCACAAGTAATTCAAAACATGAAGCATTATGATCCAAAGAAGTTCACAAAAGGAAAGGTAATGATATTCATCATACAATTCAAACCAAATGCATTCAACTATGCTCAAGTAACATGAAAACCAAGTATAGAACTCAATAGGCAGTAGCATATGCATCAATATCATATCAAGACCAAACTCAAGTCATACAAGTTCAAACATCAATCAACAACTTCAAAACATGCACCAAAGCAAACTACAAAAAGAGGACAAAGTTCCAACACTTAGGCATACTCAAACATGATTCAAACATGATCCACAAATTGCAAAAATTAGTCACAAAGAACCTAAACCAGGGTAAATATCATGTCAAAAGCTCATTCAAAGAATCACAAAGGAACTCAATCAATTGAGCATGGCAAATCAACTTGTGTAAAGAGATGTCAAAAGATGATCATGCATAAGCCACTTAAGCACAAATAAGCAAACATGTATCATATGACATTCAACTATTGTGAAATTTAAACTCAAATGATCTAGGTCAGAATACAATCACATGCTAAAAGATCTCACAAAAATTCACAAGTTAAGCAATTCAAACAATTAAGCAAAGATCAAGTAAGCACCATGATTCAATATGCAAAAGAGAGGGACCAAAATGCAATATGAAAAAGTTTTAAAAATGAAACAAAAATGTTTTCATGCACTTAAGAATGTCATCTAACAAATGCAAAAATAATGAATTGAAAATCATGTATAGATGATGAGAAATAAAGTCTACAAGTTGAAGTATGCACATGTGAAACAATTCAAAAAGAAAAACAATTAAACTATTAATTAAGGTGCCAAAAATAAAATAAAATAAGAAAATAAAATATGGAAAAATTTTATAAAACTAAAAATAAGCTTCATGATTTTTGGATGCATTAAAATGATTTTAAAAATTAAAATGCAAAACAAAAATTAAATGAAAAATAAAAAGAAATAAAAAGCAAGTAGGGTGCAAACAGCAAAGAAATCATGTTGGAAATGATAAATGGGCCTAGACTGGGGGTGCAATTAATAAGCCCAAGACAAAAAGTCCAAAGGCGCAGTTCAATGATCTCATGGAATCCATTCAAACAGTCAGATTCAATACCAACCACATGATTAATCCAACGTGTGCCATCAGTCAATGAAATCAACAATTAATCATGATCAATGGACCAGATTCACATGCACACCACAATCAATTAAACACGCACACGCTACATCATCAGGAATTAAAATAAAGAAGCACGTGACAAGCACACACATTTTTAATGCGTTGTCAAAATTCCAACCACATGATGCATCAGACGCTTCAGATTAAATCAACAATTCAAATAGTAAACAAGATCAATGGCTAGGATCTAAGGCATATGATAACACGCATGGGTAAAAAACACGCAACCATTAAATTAAAATTAGAAATTAAAGAAACGTGGCAACACGAATGCCCTTGGATCACGCAAATGGACGACCATGATTATGTCTTCTTCATCCAACCTCTCCATCGGCCGGAAACATAACCAGTCGCCGGAGCTAGGGCTCCGGTCACCCTCTCCGGTGAGCTGTAACTCCAACTTCTCCAGAAATAACACATGAGTATACCATTTTGATCAGAAAAACAAGAGGATCACAAAAATTATCATGCTCATTTTGTCAAACAAACCACATACAATGCAAATCGAACAAAATAAAGTTTGGATCCAAAACTTAAATCACCAAATACATCCATGATACACGTCCAAACTTAAAATAAAATAGATCATCATGCTCAGTGAACTTCATAGATCATTATGCACATCTAAAATTCAAGTTCTATGAGTATGAAATCAACACCAACCTGAACCTTGAAGAGCTTGAAATCCTCCAAGAAATCCCTCCAAAAACTGCAGACCTACTCCTTGGAACCTCTAGTTGCAAAATAAATGCAACTAAAGCTTGAAATTATGCTAGATTTTGAGGTTTGAACTTGAATCCTCTTGAATGGAACTTGGTGAAATCCTCAGTATGAGCTCCAACCAGTGATTGATTCTTGCTCTATTCTCTTCACTGATCAAGAATGTGAAGAGAAATCTCAAAGAAACTCCAAGGAGAGTGAGATTTGAAGAGAGGAAGTGTGAGAGAAAAAAATAAAAACTGAGCAAATGAGAGTCTCTCCCTAGCTGTGAGGGTATGAGTAAGCTTATATACTCTTGATTATTCCACTGATTGGGATTAGCAAGTGATTAGAACCTTGGTTAATGAGATTTTGATGAATTTGTAAAAATGCATTTTGTGCTTAAACCCTTAAACCACACGTGTAAACTCAATGAAATCAGCATCATTCCCTTGCATTCCACTTGCTAACCACACCTAAATTGTACTTGGGCTTTGCAATCACTTGATTGGTGAAATTTTGATCCATTTGCATTTTTGAACTTTGTGAAAATAATGAGAAATATGGCATGAAATGAATTGATTCAAAAGCCAAAAATGATCCTCTTGACTTGCATTTTGATGTTGTAATATAACATGAACCAATAAAATCAAATACAAGTCCATTTGTGCCAAAATGCCAAAGGTGGAAAAATGGAACCATATTAAAACCTCAAAATGAACCTTGCCATCTTTTGACCATAACTAGAGTTCCGCAAATGATATGGAGACGTTCTAGTACTTTTTGGAAATGGGAGAGAAAGATCTTCAACTTTCATGTTGGAGGAAAATTCATTTGGAGCTTCCTTGATGATGGAAAGTCAAGTTGAATGTGGTGAAAAAATTGCCAAAAATGGAAAGTTTTCAATATAGGTCATTTTCCAAAATTAGTAACTTTTGCACAAACTCTTGATTTTTGATGAATGATGCCATCCATGCCATTCCTTGACCAAATAAAGGTATATGGACTTGAGAATCATGATTTGAACCTTTGCAAACCCATGGTTGACTTTCCTTTTGAACTATTGACTTTTGCTTATTTCACAAGTAACTGATCCATTGAACATCTTCCCCAAAGAACCAATGACCAACATTCCCTACTTGAACACTTAAGGACATAAGGAATACCATGAGATCAAGTCTTGCCCAGGAAATCAGAAATAAACTGATTTTAGGTCAAACCCTAATTTTGGCACCCTTTGGTTAGAAGGAAATATCACATCCTCCAAATCCAAGTTCCTCTGAATATGATGTGTATCCTTTCAAACAATGATGAGATATACCCTTTGGAGATAATAAAAACTCAAAGAGCTTGCCCATTTGGGGGTCAGATCCCAACTTTTGACTGCCTTGTGTAGGAGATCATGCACTGTCCAATCTTCTTGGTGAATTCCCTTCTTTTAATGACTTGTGATATCAAATGGAGACGATACATGATGTAAGAGATCCTTGAAGCTTGTGAGAAACACTTGGTCTTCTTCTTTGGCTCTGGATGACCAACACCTTAGAGAATCACTTGATCACATGCCCCTATGCAAGATGCCATGCTAAATGCTTGATGTTTTATTTTTCTATGCTTGAATGCAATGCAATGCAATGCAAGCTCATGCTAAAAGATATGAAGAAAAGAGAGGGCAAATTTTGGGGTATTACACTCACTACCAAGTTTGAAAATTTAAAGATGAAGGAAGATGAAAGCATACATGACTTCCATATGAATATCCTTGAAATAGCCAATGCTTCAAGTGCCCTAGGTGAAAGGATGTCTGAAGAAAAGCTGGTAAGAAAAATTCTTAGGTCTCTTACTAAGAGATTTGATATGAAAGTAACTGCCATAGAAGAAGCTCAAGATATCAGCAAGATGAGGGTGGATGAACTTGTTGGATCCCTCCAAACATTTGAACTAGGGATAAGTGACAGATCTGAAAAGAAAGCCAAAAGCATAGGCTTTGTGTCCAATGCTGAAGATGGAGAGGAGGAATGTGCTCTGGAATCTGATGAAAGCCTATCTAATGCTATAGTTCTGCTAGGAAGACAGTTCAACAAGGTGATGAAGAGGATGGACATAAAGACAAGATCTAATGTCAAGAACAACTCATCTGACATCAGCAAGTCTAATGATGTTGGAAGAAGAACAAGGTCTGAAGAAGAATCCACTCAAGGGAAAGGGATTCAGTGCCATGGATGTGAGGGATTTGGTCACATTAGAGCTGAGTTCCCTACTTACCTCAAGAAACAAAAGAAGAGTCTAACTATATCTTGGTCTGATGAGGATTCTGAAAGTGAACTTGAAGAAGAATCTGCTAAACATGTGACTGCTCTGACTGGAAGATGTGTCTCTGATGAAGATTCTAGTGATGATGAATTGACCTTTGAAGAACTAGCAGCTTCCTACAAAGAGTTGTGTCTCAGAAGTGAAGAAGTTTGTCAAGTAGGGGAGAAGTAGAAGAAACTTATAATTCAACTGAAGGCTGAAAAGGCAGAACATCTTGGAACCATCTCTAAGTTGGAGAATGAAGTCATATTGCTGAACTCCAAACTTGAATAAATGTCCAAATCTATCAGGATGCTGAACAGTGGATCTGACACATGGGATGAAATTCTCCAGGTTAGAAAAATGGCTGGAGATATGAATGGGCTAGGATTTGATGGAGAAAAGAAACCCACTTCAGATACTAGTTTTTCTGGTCTCAAACGCAATATGTCACATCAGGTGTCTCAACATCATGGGAGAAGACATCCCAACCACTTAAGAGGAAGATTCCAAAGATGGAGATGCCATTACTGCGGGCATTTTGGTCACATAAAACCCTTCTGCTTCAGACTATATGTATATCCTAAGCCTGCTCCTCAACCTAGATCCAATCAAAACATTCCTACCTATGGAAGACAATGGGTTTCCAAGGCTGCTGCTGCCAGTTTGATAACTCACATGTCTCTCAGAGTCTCAACTAAAGAGGATTGGTACTTTGATAGTGGGTGCTTTAGACACATGACAAGAATTAAAAATCTGTTAGTTGACATCAAATCTCATTCCACCAGCTTTGTGACCTTTGGTGATGGAGCCAAGGGTGAAATCAAGGGGGTTGGAAAGCTGAACTGCTCAGGAGTTCCAAATTATGATAATGAGTTGCTGGTTATAGGGTTGACTGCCAACCTGATTACCATCAGTCAACTCTGTGATCAAGGATTGAATGTCAACTTCACCAAATATGAGTGCTTGGTTATAAATGAAAAGAGTGAAGTGATTATGAAGGGAATAAGATCTAAAGACAACTGTTACTTATGGGTTCCTCAAGATTCTAGCTACTCCTCCATTTGTGCTCTTGCCAAAGAAGATGAAGTGAAACAGTGGCACCAAAAACTTGGTCATTTACATCTAAAAGGAATGAAGAGGATAATCTCTATGGAATCTGTCAGAGGAATTCCTAAGCTAAAGATTGAAGAAGGAAAGGTATGTGGTGAATGCCAAATTGGAAAGCAAACTAAGATGTCACACCAGAAGATTAAACATCTCACTACTTCAAAAGTGTTGGAACTTCTCCACATGGACTTGATGGGACCTATGCAGGTGGAAATTCTTGGTGGAAAGAAGTATGCTTATGTGGTGGTAGATGATTTTTCCAGATACACTTGGGTGAATTTTATAAGAGAAAAATCTGAAGTGTTTGATGTGTTCAAAGATCTTTGCCAAAGACTTCAAAGAGAGAAGGAGAGCAATGTTGTTAGAATTAGAAGTGACCATGGGAAGGAATTTGAAAATCACAAATTTACTGAATTTTGCTCATCTGAAGGGATTGGCCATGAATTCTCATCTCCCATTACTCCACAGTAAAATGGAGTTGTTGAACGAAAAAATAAAACTATCCAGGAATCAGCTAGAGCTATGATCCATGCTAAGAAACTGCCTTACCATTTCTGGTCAGAAGATATGAACACTGCTTGCTATGTTCATAATAGAGTGACCTTAAGAACAGGAACCACTACTACCTTGTATGAGATATGGAAGGGAAGAAAACCTACTGTCAAGTACTTCCATGTGTTTGGAAGCAAATGCTATATCTTGGCAGATCGTGACCAAAGAAGAAAGATGGATCCAAAAAGTGATGAAGGAATATTTTTGGGCTATTCTACTAACAGCAGAGCCTATAGAGTCTTCAACTCCAGAACTAAAGTTATGATGGAGTCCATAAATGTTGTTGTTGATGATTTGCATAAGGAGGCTGATGTTCTAGAAGATGTTGAAACATTCTTTGATAATTCTGCTGAAACTTCAGACAAAAACACTGATCCTAAGCCTACTAATGCAGAACCTGAATCTGAGCTAGTAAATAAGGGATCCTCCATCAGAATCTTAATGAGGGAGTCACTAAGATTCTATAGATCTTATCACTGGTGATCTAAATGAGGGAGTCACTACTAGATCAAGATAAGTCATAACAAGCTCTTGTTTTGTGTCAAAAATTGAACCAAAAAATGTCAAGGAAGCCTTAACTGATGAATTCTGGATTAATTCCATGCAAGAAGAGCTAGGACAATTCAAGAGAAATGAAGTATGGGAGTTGGTTCCAAGACCTGAAGGAACAAATGTGATTGGAACAAAATTGATATACAAGAACAAGTCAGATGAAAAAGGGGTGGTCACAAGAAATAAAGCTAGATTGGTTGCTCAAGGATATACTCAGATTGAAGGGGTTGACTTTGATGAAACCTTTGCTCCTGTAGCTCGTCTTGAATCCATCAGATTGTTATTAGGAGTTGCCTGCATCCTGAGATTCAAGCTGTTTCAGATGGATGTCAAGAGTGCCTTCTTAAATGGGTACCTAAGTGAGGAGGTCTATGTGGAACAACCTAAGGGATTCATTGATCCAACCTTTCCAAATCATGTTTATTAGTTGAAGAAAGCTCTGTATGGATTGAAGCAAGCTCCAAGAGCTTGGTATGAGAGACTAACTGAATTTCTAGTTGAGAATGGATACAGAAAAGGTGGCATAGATAAGACTCTTTTTGTCAAATATGAAGAAGGGAAACTCATGGTTGCGTAAATCTATGTTGATGATATTGTGTTTGGTGGGATGTCTGATGGGATGGTTCAACATTTTGTTCAGCAAATGCAGTCAGAATTTGAGATGAGCCTTGTTGGTGAGTTAACTTATTTTCTTGGATTACAAGTCAAACAGATGGAAGATTCTATATTCCTATCTCAGAGTAAATATGCCAAGAACATAGTTAAGAAGTTTGGGATGGAGAATGCCAGTCACAAAAGGACACCTGCTCCTACTCATCTGAAGTTGTCTAAATATGAAAAGGGTGTTAATGTGGACCAAAGTCTCTATAGAAGTATGATAGGGAGCCTGTTATATCTTATAGCTAGCAGGCCTGGCATTGCTTTGCCTGTAGGTGTGTGTGCTAGATACCAACCTAAACCCAAAGTGAGTCATATCAATCAAGTAAAGAGGATTCTGAAGTATGTTAGTCGAACGTGTGATTATGGTATGTTATACACAAATGGATCTGGCTCTGTATTATCTGGATATTGTGATACTGATTGGGCTAGAAGTGCGGATGATAGGAAAAGCACATCAGGAGGATGCTTCTTTTTGGGGAACAATCTTATATCATGGTTCAGCAAGAAACAAAATTGTGTCTCTCTGTCTACTACTGAAGCTGAGTACATAGCAGCTAGAAGCAGCTGTTCTCAACTGGTGTGGATGAAACAAATACCGACTGAATATAATGTCACACTGTAGCGAGCGATTTTGGACGCAGTTCTTAAGCGCGATCGCTCTCTGCGGTTGGTTTACTACAGGTCGATTCATTTTTTATCCTATTAAAGCTGATGAAGGAAGGGAAATAGATGTCTCCAATTAACCCTGCTTGCATACTGAGTTTAAACATCGGTCTGTTAGGTTACGAATGCTATCAATGTGGGGGGGCCTTTGTACTGGTTATTTATATTTTTGCCAATACTGTTTTCTCTCTTTTTGTTAGGATACTGCTTCAGGTTAGGATATATGGGATTTTGGGTTTTTTGTTGATTGCGCTTGCTAAGATTTTTCTTTCAATCTTATGCCTACGTATTCCCGTTTACCGAAACAGGGAAATCAGAGCGTTCGTAGTTCCTCCTATTCTATGGAAGGAAATGGGTGTTTTGGTGTCTTGTTCAAAGCCCAAGACGTGAAGCGAAAGGTGATTTGTATCTTGTTCAAAGCCCAAGATATGAAGCTGAAAGGTTTTGACTTTAGAGAGAACTTGTCATCTCTAAAGGGGTTTGTTTGTCACAATTGTTGGGTGACTGACTGTAAAGGAGGATTACTTTAACCGGGATACGCGGATCCTAACAATGCCATAATTTCCTTTATAGAGGGGTTTTAACCTGAAGGAGAAGACTTTAACTCAGTGTAGAGTAATGCCATCTTTCCTTAGGAATTTCTCATGCTAAAAGAGGGACAGTGGCATGGATGTAAATAATCCAGAGGCTTGCCGCTTACAGCGATTAGATGAAGGGGAAAGAGTTGTTGATGTTTGTGTACTGTGAACGAGGCATAGTTTTGATGTTAAAAGGTTGATTGGATCAACCAGTGATTTTCTTATACAAAGCCTAAGAGGAGGCTATCATGTGTCTCGTACAAAGCCCGAGAGAGAGGCTAAAAGGTTTTGACTCAACGATGGATTCTTTTGGTATCTCGTATAAAGCCCGAGATGGAGGCGATTTGACTCAACAAGAGAGTTTTTTGTATCTCGTGCGAAGCCCGAGATGGAGGTTGTTGTTTGTTTGGCTCAATAAGAACCTTTTTGTATCTCGTATAAAGCCCGAGATGGAGGAAAAATGGTGATTGACTCAACGAGGGAGTCTCTTATGTGTCTCGTACAAAGCCCGAGAGAGAGGCTAAACATTGTTTGACTCCGCTGGGGAGAATCATCGTACAAAGCCCAAGAGGAGGTTGTGGTTACTGTTTCAATTGAGTGACAGGTCCAGTATGCTAATTTAAAGAGAAAATCAGTTCTTATATGAGTAATGCTGTACTCAGGGATTTTTTATTCGAGGACCAGGGATATTTCCTGTTCTTTAAGGAAGTGGGAAATCCGAAGGGTATTGAGACTGTCCGAGTCTACGGGTTTTCTTCCTATTTAACGAAGGGGTCACTTGAGAATGTCTTTGAGACTCAAGGAGATTAGATTGTCCAAGTCTAGAGTTTCATCTTTTGTACTATGCTTTGAGAAACAGTAGTAGACTCTTTGAAAGGACTGTTCTATGTAGATGATTAAGTTCTATTCCTATACCTCTAGGAGGTCGTCGGGACAATTTGTACGAAGCCCAAGAGGAGGCTGGAAACTTTTAAGAAGCCGACGGGTCCTTGTACGAAGCCCAAGAGAAGGCTATCATTCATGGAGGAAGACATCATTATACGAAGCCTAAGAGGAGGTTGTGAATACTTCTAAGAAGCCGACGAGTCCTTGTACTAAGCCCAAGAGGAGGCGAGGGTTGCTTTTAGGAAACCTGTGGGTCCTTGTACGATGCCCAAGAAGAGGCCGATGCTTTTAAGAAGCCCGTGGGTCCCCAAACCCCGAGAAATTCAAGACAGGCTATTCACAAGGAATAGATCAAGCCAGGAAAGTTCGAGAATTTGGAAGAAACTCAAAGATGCCATTCACGGAGAATACATTCATCTCTGGGAGTAGAGTTTCTTGACAATTCCTAATGAGGACAGCTGAAGAGAAGACTGTATCTGGTGATCCTAGTGGGGATCTAGTTGTCTATTTCTACGAATAAACGAAACGGCGTCACCTAGTTCTAGACATAGTTGTCGGGGAAACTCGAAATATCTATACTATTATTACACAGTTGATATGAGTTTATTAAAGAAGACTTACAGTGAAACAGCCCCACAATACAGTTATATGTATATGAAAGTGGTAAATGAAAGCAATAACCACTTACTCGGTTGTAGAGCTTCCATGCTGTTTGGTTAGTTGTTCAACAAAGAAAGATTGAAAACAACAGTATATTCAAAATCAAAGGAGAAAGTGTTTTGAAAAAGAAAGATTTAGGGCTTACAGCTCAAGGAGAGGCCCAGGATTTTATCAGTGAGTGCACTGTTTGAATTTGTACAAAGGGACTTATATAAGTGACTGAGGCCCAAAAAAGGTTTTCTGTACAAAGGGATGGGTCTTACACTCTCTCAAGAGGCCCAAAAAGTTTAAAGAAAAAGAGTGGGGCTTATAACACTAGGGTAGGCCCAAAGTTTGTTTCGTTTAAAATGGCGATCGCGCCGAGATTTTCTTTTAACGTGACGGGGCTTATACATTATCTGAGGCCCAAAATGTTTTGGTTAAAAGGGGATTGTGTCTTACACTCTAATAGAGGCCCAAAAGTTTTGAATGGGTCTTATAGCTCAAGGAGAGGCCCAAGGTTATTTTTAAAAAGGCGATGATTGCGCCGTTTGTTTTTAACGGTATCGGGACTTATACAATACACTGAGGCCCAAAAATGATTTGGTCAAAAAAAGGATTGGGTCTTACACTCTATTAGAGGCCCATAAGTTTTGAATGGGTCTTATAGCTCGAGGAGAGGCCCAGTTGATTTTTTAAAAGGCGACGATCGCGCCGTTTACTTGTACAGAGGGACTTATACAATAAGTGAGGCCCAAAATGGTTTGTACAAGGGGGTTGGATCTTACACTCTATTAGAGGCCCATGAGGGTTGAATTAATCAAAAACCCTAATTTCATTTTTTAAAGGGTATTTTTCAAAGAAAAATCAAGTAAAAAATGATAAAAAATATCAAATAAAATCATTAATCATGTTATAAACAGTGATTAAGGTTTATGAAAAAGTATTTTATCCACATGAATATTTAAAATCATTTTGGTTTTAAAAATCAAGAAAAAGAAATCATTTTAAAAGCATTTAAAACAATTTAAAACACTATTTTTGAATATATTAAAAATATATCAAATAATAATATTTTTTGTGATTTTTTGGTGGATTAAAATATTATGGAGTATGAATAAGAAGTGTGTAAAACAGATTTTGAAAATGATGATTTTTGCTATGTGAAAGAATTGGTTGAGTTTTGAAGACAAACTAAGAAAAAGAGGAAAGATGTCACAACATCACATTCGACATCTTCCATGAGTTTTCAACATCTTTTTTATCAAACTTCAAACACTCATAACTCTCTCAGTTTTTAACGGAATTAAGATCCGGAAGAGCCTATCTTGACCAATTTTTCGCAAGGAACCCAATGGTATCACTCATACATACTGAAACTTAATCTACAATGCACACAAGGCAAAAAACCAGATCTGCACCTTAAGTTTAAACATCTTTACTTATCAAATTTTCAAACATTCATAACTCTCTCAAATTTTAATGAAATTGAAATCCGTAAGAACCTATCTTGACCAATTTTTTGCAAGCAATCCAATGGTATTACTCATACATACTGAAACTTAATGTACAACACACATAAGGCAAAAAACCAGATCTGCACCTTAAGTTTAAAACAACATAAACTCCACATATAAACATGTTAAAGTGCAAACAGTAGGAGGATCATAACATACACATTAAGGACTACATTTTTGCTTCAAGAATTGTTCAATATGATGCATGTATGTGGACATCAAAGGAAAGCATGATTCAAAGAATTCAAGTTATGAATTTTACCTCTTTTTTTGGAGATTTTGTGCAACCTACCAAGCGCTTTGTTCCAGAAATAATTTGATGCTTTGGACACCCTCAAATGACCTCTTAGAAGCCTTTAGGATGGTTGGAATCAGCTGGTACCTGCAAAAACACAAACTGTCCCTTTCTTGCAAAAAGGGTTAAAAGTGACCAAAATAGCAACTCCCCCAAATGGTGTTCCAGTTGTTGGGAACCATTTGGGATAGTTCAAGAATGATATTTGGAGTGTGTTTGAGGTTTTATCTGGTTTGGTAAGTGACTGAATCAAGACATGGCTTGAAAAATGCAAAAAAGTGCCATTTTGAGGTTTTGAGAAGTGACTTTGTGATTTTGTGATTACAGGTCACTTGTGATAGTTTGCACAACTTGCATATGATATATATATGAGGTATGTGTGATTAGTTTGAGTGGAATTGCTCTCTAACTCAAAAACTCGGAATTACTTGCTTTGGAAGGCAAATTTGAGGTGAAAGAAGAGATTTTGAGGAAAGCATCTGTTTGATGGCTTTGGTGTACTCAAACTGAGCATAAATGAGCTCTATTTATAGTAGACCAAGTTTGTTTTTGCAGCAATAGTGAATGGCAACTGCAGCAGAGGTTTGGCCAATGTTAGCCAATGAAAATCCAAGTCTCCTCTAGCCATTGACTAGAGGTTAGGGCACAGAGCTTTGGTTCCCTACTTGTTGGAGGAATCTTGACTGAATTCAGTTGCAAATGTGTCAGTCCATGCCACCTCTAAGCATCTATTAAATGCTCCAATCCAAAATTGGAGTCTTGTCCCTCTTTTAGGGATTTTTAGGAATAGCATGCTACTTCTTATTCCAAGGACTTTGGAGGCTTGGATCAGTTATTGTCCCCTTTAGATTTGATCCTCAGAGGTGTCCAAAGTGATGACAAGGCTTGGAAATTCGTGTGGCACAAGAAGTGTGCAAATCTGTCCTGAAGCATGCCTTAAAAATCAGCTGCAGCAAGCCTTGTTGTAAAATCCATAACTTCTTGCTCAAGTTGAATTAATGGCTGTTCCAGGACTCTATGGAAAGCTGAGATGACATACTTTAACTTTGATGTTTGACTTTTGTCTCGGTTCAGCTTGCAAAGTCATCAAAAATGGTCTTGAACTTGTGTAGTGAAATCTGTCCTGAAAGCTGTCATGAAAATTCTGCTTTATCAATGCTTTTTGCAAAAATCATATCTCCTTGCTCGAGTATGCTACAAGGACGTTCTGTAACTTTCTGGAAAGCTGAGATAACGTACTTCAACTTTTATGTTCAAGGTTTGGCTTGAATCAACTTGGATCATGGAGAAAAACATCCTTGAAGTTGGGACATTCTTGTTGGAAAAATATTAATGATGTCCTATGAAATGTTGAAACATTTGACAACTTTGATCATTAATAATTCCAAACTTTAATCACTTGTATCTTTTAATCCACTATGATATATTGAGTTGAAGTGAATTGCATATTTGATGCTTGTCTTGCATGGTGACAAAGCTTGAAAATTGTGTGGCACAAGAAAAAGTGCACAAAATCTGTCCTAAAAAAACAGTTGCAGCAAGCCTTCTTGTAAAGTCCATAACTTCCTGCTCGAGTGTGATAAATGGACGTTCTACAACTTTCTAGAAAGCTGAGATAACGTACTTCAACTTTGATGTTCAAGGTTTGTGAAGATAAGACTTTTAAAGTTGTCAAAAATGACCTTGAACTTGTGTGATCAAATCTGTCTTAAAAGCTGTCATGAAAATTCCGTTTTATCAATGCCTTTTGCAAAGACCATAACTTTCTGCTTGAGAATGATAAATTAGCTTTCTAGGACTTTCTGGAAAGGTGAGATGATGTACTTCAACTTTCATTCCCAGGGTTTTTCCTGAATCAACTTGGATCATGGAGAAAAACATCCTTGAAGTTGGGACATTCTTGCTAGAAAAATATTAATGATGTTCTATGAAATGTCAAAACATTGGACATTAAGAATTCCCAACTTTGATCACTTATATCTTTCAATCCTTATGATATTTTGAGTTGATTCCTTCTACAATGTTGAAGTATCAAATACCCTATTTAAAAGTAGCCCTTACGCAAAACCAATGGATGCTTGGATCAATAGTTACAACCTTGAAAAGTTGTGCACTTGAACATGATTTTAACTTAGAAAAAATTTCTAAGTTTCTTTCAATTTGATCAATTTTGCAATTTTGCATGATTTCTTGATTTAAAATTGATCAAATTAAATCATCCATCATATTTTCTTGAGTAATGGCTTGTGAAGCTCAAAGTTGACCAAAAGTCAAACTTTGACTTTCTGCATCAGTTGACTTTGTATTAGATGAACTTGAGGCTTGATCCACTTGAAATGTTGCACTCTTGTGCTTAATTCTTGATGTGGGAGTCCTCTTGATCCATTGTGGATGTTTGAGAGGTTTAGACAAGTTGAAGATCATGTCATTCCTTGATTGATCCTTTGTCTAAGAACTCAGAGAGGGCTTGAAACCCTAAATTTGATTGCAGTGGATGCTCACCCATCTTTGGGGAGACTAACGAGGCAAGATGGTTCCCCCATATTGCGATGATGATTAACACAATGATGGGAAATCTTGGTGGCCAAAATTTGGGGTATGACAGATACCCCTATTTAATCTTCTTGGACACGAAGGTGTGAATGACGAAGGTATTCGGGCATTCGGGGTGCAAGAGGATTAAATATCGGAATACCCGAAATTTTGATGGTGGTTATGAATGGTAGTTCACGCACTCATCTTCTTTTGCTAAGCAATGATGCTTAGAAAAGGTAAACTTCCCCTCGATCCTGGTTTCTTACCAAGGAACTGGTCTAAGTTGCGGAAATAAACTTCCCCTCGATCCTGGTTTCCTACCAAGGAACTGGTCATAGTTTCTGATTTTTGAACTTCCCCTCGATCCTGGTTTCCTACCAAGGAACTGGCCTTAGTTTCTGAAATAAACTTCCCCTCGATCCTGGTTTCCTACCAAGGAACTGGTCTTAGTTTTTGATTTAAACTTCCCCTCGATCCTGGTTTCCTACCAAGGAACTGGTCTAAGTTTCTTTTGTCAATAAACTTTATTGACAAGGGACGCTATTCGTAGCGGTTTTCCTCAAACTTCTCGCCGAATTTTCCTGGGGAGATGCCATTTGACGAAAAAACTTTTGATGCCAGACTTGCTGGGGAACCCAGTCGTCTGAGTTGTAGAGGTGCACAAACTTCTCTGTTGGAGACGCCATTTGTCGACTCTATCTGGGGAAAACGAGTCTCTTGAGAGGCTGCTTCTGCTTAGGATCTTACATCATACTTTTCTCGGGATCTTCCTGGAGAAATGCCATATGATGGGGGTCCAATTTTGAGGTGTCGATGACTTTTTCATCAGCGGTTTTTTTCGGAGCGAAACTGACGTGCCGCTGGATCTCTGATTAAGAGGCTTTCTCTAGGGATTTTCCTTAATCCGGGAAAGCAAGGATATCATCTTCAATGGCGAAGAGTGATGTTTGGTGAATTTTTTCTCTGGCCTTTCAGAGGTTCAAATTATCAAAGTGGTCGAGGACCACCTTCATTCCAGAAGTAAACTGGAGGTGAGATTGTCCATGTAACGTTTCTTGACGAGGCAAGGGCTGACAACTCAATTGAGAGGACTGTTATCACTAGGGGACAAGACCGGCTAGAGTGACAGGGATGGAATATGAAATGTGAATGCAAATCAATAATGCATGATGTATGTATGTTTATGCTGACAAAACTGACGCGACATACAAACTAATGGATGAACACGATTGGATACCCGGCCGCTGCTGGAGATGAAAGGTATCACTTGGTTTAAGATAGCAATTCTACCTTGCCTAGGAGAGATAGTCCTTGCGGGAATACCGTTGATCGGGCTTAAGAGATGAGAACTCGACCGAGGGTATCAGATGGGAAAACCGTATCTCATACAGTTGATCCTTCGTTCAGGCGTACTGGCCTAGAAGGAGTACTTTGATTCTGCACTTTGAAATTCAAAAACCTTTGGAGATGCAATCGACATTCTTTTGATGTTCGACAGCCAAAAGCAATTGCCATCTTTAATTTAAAAGCAGAAAAAGTTTTAACAAGTAAATTCATTTTTGTTTTATTTCAAGAATCGTTAATCATGTTAACAACGTCGTTCCGTAAAGCTAAAACAAATAAGAATTACAAACAAAAGCACAAAGGCTTAAATTTTATTGATAAGATGGAAATCAGCCAAGCGCGTGATTCCATTGAGTATATACAAAGTTTGAAAATGGTAATTTACAGGGAAAAGGGCTACGTTGAAACATAACGACCACTATCCTTCTACCAACTTTGAATTATGGGCATCCTGAGCTTCTGTCGAAGATGACCTTGACTGGAGTTTTCTGACAGATGATGTAACTGCTGCTGCTGAGGGATTCGCCTCTGTTGAACATAGTTACTTGCCATTATCCCTAATTTTTGCCTGGATTGTACTTTGAGATTTCCAATCCACCCGGATGATTTTTCTCATGTCTCTAACTTTTTCCTGGACCGCCCTTTCGGGTTTTCAATCCATCGAGACATTTTTTTTAGGCGAAGTATTTCTTGACTACATCAACATTTGCGGGGTAGGAAAATTCCTCTCCGTCCATGGTTGCAAGTCTCAAGGAACCGCTTGAGAAAGCTTTCGTGACCATATAGGGGCCGTCATAATTCGGAGTCCACTTGCCTCGCGAATCAGTGAGAAATGATTGTATCTTCTTGAGCAGTTTAAAGATCGGTGCGCATGTCGCGGTCATAAGGAATATGAATCTGGAGATGTAGTTCAAACGTCCCAGGAATCCTCTAACTTGTTTTTCAGTTTTCGGAGAAGGCATTTCTTGAATGGCCTTGACCTTGTCAGGATCAACCTCAATCCCTTTCTGGCTGACGATGAACCCTAGTAGTTTCCCTGAACGGACACCGAAGGTGCACTTGTTGGGATTCAAGCGGAGCTTGAATTTTCTTGGACGTTCGAACAATTTCGACAAGTGGGTCACATGCTCCTCTTCTGTCTTAGATTTTGCAATCATGTCATCGACATATACCTCTATCTCTTTGTGTATCATGTCATGAAACAGAGTATTCATGGCCCTTTGATAGGTTGCCCCGGCGTTCTTCAAACCGAACGACATTACCTTGTAATAAAAGGTGCCCCATGGGGTGATGAATGAAGTTTTCTCCATGTCTTTCGGCGCCATTTTGATTTGATTATAGCCCGAGAATCCATCCATGAAGGAAAAAACTTTGAATTTTACTGTACTGTCTACCAACATGTCAATGTGTGGTAAAGGAAAGTCGTCCTTTGGACTAGCCTTATTCAGGCCTCTGTAGTCGACACACATTCTGACTTTTCCATCCTTTTTGGGAATGGGTACAATGTTGGCTAACCATTGAGGATATTCTGATGTGGCGAGGAAACCTGCGTCAATCTGTTTCTGTACTTCCTCCTTGATTTTGATGGCCATGTCTGGGTGAGTCCGTCTCAATTTTTGCTTTACCGGCGGACATTCCGACCTTAACGGTAGATGGTGTTCCACGATGCTGGTATCCAACCCTGGCATATCCTGATGGGAGCAAGCGAACACATCGGGGAATTCTCTGAGAAGCTTCGTCAAACCTTATTTGGCAGTTGGACTGAGCCGTGCCCCAATCTTGATTTCCTTTCTTTCTTCTTCTGAACCCACATTGACTGTTTCTAGCAACTCCTTGTGAGGTTCAATGGACCTTCCCTCTTGCCTGAGTAGTCGGGAGATCTCTTTTGGAATTTCGTCGTCATTTTCTTCTTTAGCCTCGAATACCGGGAACTCAAAGTTGGGAGAAGGCATCGGATCGTATGTTTCAACGGGGTGTAAAACAAGCAATCTGCACGACGTGATGATTTGTTTTTAGAAGAGATAGAGAAAATGCAAGAGTGTGTGCAGTGTTTTATTTTTACTGCTTGTTTTTATTATTTGTTTTTTTAGGATTACCATTTTCTGAAAAAGCGAAAAGAGAAAACAGCAATTAATGCGAAAATTACAGAACGACGTTATTTTATTAATGAACAAGTCGATTCTTGAAACTACAGCCCTATAAAACAAAACTCTGTCGCTTCGGGCAAAGCGAAGAGGGAAATTTACAAAAAGCGAGCCCTATCAAAACATTCGTTTCACCTGGGCAGGGTGAAAGGTTAAAAGATGGCAATTACTTTGACTGGTGAACGACCTCCGGAACCTCAACGGTAACCCATTGGCGGCGAACTCCTCGGTGAATCACAAAGTCTGGCACCTTCCTTGATTTGTCTTCAGAAATGACGCTGATTTCTGGTGGAGCAGGATCATTGGAATCTGTCTCCCAGGCAGAATTGTCGTAGGAGGATTCCTCAGTTGTATTTTGCATAGCATTTGTACTCTCAGCTGTATCTCCCCATCCAGTAGGCTGGATATCTTCGAGCCTGATACGAGAGCTTTCGGGAGCAATGTACCTGACCATATAGTCGTATTTTCCACTCGGTTGTCCCAAGGTGTCCCAAACTTCTTTGGAACTGGAGGAGTCATCCCTCTCGATGACGTTGACCTCGAGAAACGCATAGTTGATGAATTCTAGTCCTGCAAACGTTGCGAATTCATCTTCATGTTGAGTAGCTTCAGGATAACCCGAGTGTTGATCCCATGACATGGTGGGGACACAGGTATTCTGTTCAATGATGCTCAGCTGATTTTCATCATTCGGCTGACTCCCTTGCCCCAAGTTTCCTGGGTAGGGATGCCACATTGGCAGACCATCCATTGGGCCATAGTAGTTGTAGTCAAATTGGTCTTTCATTAGAGTGTCTTTCTCTAATGAGTTTGGTGGAGCACGACATCCTTCCGGATCACAATCTCCATAGATCATTTTGACGTCTGATCTGGGTATAAATCTCGGACTTTGTGTAGGAAAGCAAAAAGGAGTTTGCATTTCGTCCTGAGATATATAACCGTCCTTGTTAAGATAGGACTTCCATTCTTCCTCTGTGTCGGAGAAATCTTCCTCGTTGATAGCATGAACTGCCTGAGGCACTGGGTGAAGGAAACCTCCACTGTGGAAGAAATTTTGAAGGGCATGAAGACTTTCATCGTTGGCAGCTCTCTGGGTACAGGTTGCAGAAAAACCAAGACCCTTCTTTGTTTTATTGTCAGTAGGAATGACAAGTTGTCCCCATCCTGTCGTATCGGTACTCTTGGCTGCTTTGATAGCATCCTTGTATGAGGAAATTGATGTTCCTCCTTCAGATTGATCATTCTTGCTCATCGACAGTGCTTGGAACTGAGTTCCAATAACCTCCTCGGGTTCTACACAAGTAGACGATGATAAATTGCTTACAAGCAAGGCTTGTTCCCCACAAACTGTGACAAGTTGATCATTCTGAATGAATTTTAGCTTTTGGTGGAGAGTAGAGGTGACTGCTCCAGCCTGATGTATCCAAGGTCTTCCTAATAAACAACTGTATGTTGCCCGGATGTCCATGACCTGGAAAGTGACTTGGAAAGTGTGAGGACCGATAGTTATGGGAAGATCAACTTCGCCGATAACCGCTTTTCTGGATCCGTCGAATGCTTTGATGACAACCTCGTTGATTCTCATCGGAGGGCCTTTGAATGATAATTACATCAAAGTGGACTTCGGCATAACATTCAAGGCTGACCCTGTGTCTTCCAGTACGCTGGCCAACGCATCGTCCTGGCAGTTAACTGTGATATTGAGCGCCATGTTATGACGGCGACCCTCTTTCGGTAGTTCTTCATCACTAAATCCCAAATTGTTGTAGGAAGTGATGTTAGAGACAATGCTATCAAACTGTCTGATGGTTACATCCTGTTCCACAAAGGCTCACTCCAAGACTTTCTGTAAAGCTTCCCTATGTGCTTCGGAACTGAGCAAAAGTGATAAAACAGAGATCTTTGAAGGAGTTTGTAACAGCTGATCAACAATGTTGTATTCACTCCTTTGGATGAGCTTCAGCATCTCATCGTTGTTTTTCGAAAGGTCGGGATTACTGGATTGGCCGACTGGTAGATCAGGAGCTTCCGTCTGAAGTTCCTTTTCTTTGTTAGGTTCCCCAACCCCTCGGTTGAAGATTCTACCACTCCGTGTTACTCGACTGATGTCTGCAATGTTCACGACGGAGGGTAATGGAATTTCCTTTCCATTTTCAATGGTTGTTGCGCCGTATTTGTAAGGGATAACCTTAGTTGATTCATACGGTAATGGTCCCGGTAGATAGATGACTACGGGAGCCTTCTGATTTTTTCGACCATCGTAAGTAATCTCGATCCATTCCCGGATGGGAACTTTAGATTCGTCAAGTAGAGGGATGATGGCAAAAACATCCCTGGTCCTATGACGACCAGAGATTGTGACAACATCCTCAACTTGATCGACAAGGTAGTTCGGCGTCCAATTGATAGGTCCAGAACCTGGATATGGACGAATCTCTCCGCGATCCACCTGACCCTGAAGAGCTACTCTTACAAGGTAACACCCTTGGCTACTTTCCGAACAGACGCTACAACGGTCATAATTGTGTGGTGGCACCTGGCCACGCCCACTTTGAATACAATGTAACCTCACTAGGTTAGCTTCCACTGATTGGACATCCTGGATCTGATGCCGAGTAGGGTTCCTGTTACTGATACTAATTTGCAAAGTATCTTCATCCATATAGATTGGCATCCACCAGTGATTTAACAAGTGCTGAAGTGCCTCCTGGACAAGGGTACAACCTCGATCGTTCTCGCAACCCGCCTTACAGCTGTGATAATTATGTGATACCAGGAATCCGAGTCGGACCTATTCAGCATGTAACTTTACCAGGTTGGTATTCATCACGCGAATATCAAAGATTTAAACCATGCTGATTTGATAGGAATTCTTATCATGGTAGTCTTGGATCCATCCCATCTGACGCTGGAGGGCCACTTGTATGAAAGAGCATCCCTGTTTGTTTATCGAGCAAGTCAGACAAGAACTGTAATCGTGCTGCAACAGATTATGATACTGGCTTTGCCTTGAGTGCATCGCCACCAAGTTGACATTCATTGCACGGATATCGTGGTTTTGAATGATGTTAGAATTCGTATAGACCATGTTAATTCCACGAACTCGATGTTGTTGGATCCATCCGAGATCCATTTGTTCCTGTAGAGCTGATTGCACCACAGAACATCCCTGGTTGTCTTTAGAGCAGATATCACACTGGTGATAATTTTGAGGTGGCACATGGCCATATCCACTCTGTCTGCAATGCATCTTGACCTAGTTGGTTTTCAACAAGAGTACATCGTGAATTTGATAGACATTGTTAGTCTCTTCTTCTATCAAATTTACTGCAGCCTTCTCGTGCTGAGGCAGCGGGTTCGTGAGAACATTAGGATTTGTATCCTTGAAGGATAAGACCCCGCTCCTAACAAGTTTTTGTACGTCGGACTTGAAATTGAGACAACTCTCTATGTTATGCCCTGACCCTCCTTGATGGTAAGGGCATGTCTGATCCGCTTTGAACCAAAAAGGCAGATTTTCCAGTACTATAAGAGGGGACTTAGTCTGAATGTGCCCCTTGGTTAGCAGTAATGGAAACAGTCCTGTGTACGATACGGGTATAGGATCAAATCCTGGTGGCCGTGTTGTACGGTTGTTATTGTATGGAGGACGAGCCTGCTAAAAAGGCTGTTGTGTCCTTTGCTGATCAGGTTGGCTTTGTGCAACCTGAGGTTGATGCGTAGGCGCGGGATTGATAGCAGGAGTTACAGCTGCTACTGGTTGATATCGACGGCTTTGCTTTCCGAGAGAGATATTCCCAATATCTTGCTCTTTTTTCTTAGGGAGAGCACTACCGTATTTTTTAGTACCGCTCGTCGATCCAGCATCTTTTACCAAACGTCCTTCTCGGACGGCTTCCTCAAGACGTACGCCCATGCCCACCATCTCGGTGAAATCACTGGGTGCACTGGCAACCATTCGTTCATAGTAAAATGAGCTTAAGGTCTTTAAGAAGATCTTTGTCATCTCTTTTTCCTCAAGAGGTGGACAAATTTGAGCGAAAATTTCACGCCACCTTTGAGCATACTCCTTAAAGGTTTCCTTGTCCTTTTGCGACATTGATCTGAGTTGATCTCTGTCAGGTGCCATGTTCAAATTGTATTTGTATTATTGGACGAAGGCAGTGTCAAGATCTCTGAATGTACTGATCGTAGTACGGTTTAAACCCATCTACCACTTTAATGCGGCACTGGTTAAACTATCCTGGAAGTAGTGAATCAGTAGGTCCTGATTCTCCATCTGAGCTGACATTCGCCGAGCGTACATCACCAAGTGGCTCTGAGGGCAAGAGTTACCCTTGTATTTTTCAAAGTCGGGCACTTGGAACTTGTGTGGAACTTTCCCATTGGGGACCAAGCAGAGGTCTACGGTGTCCTTTCCATATAAATACTGACCGCGAATGGCTTGCAGTTCCTTCTACATTTCCAGGAACTGCTCCTGGAATTCATCTATTCTATCGAACATAGTTTCCTTTTTACCAGAAGCTATCGGTGGAATCTGTCCTTCAGGGATAGTGTGTACCACAGGGGGTGGTACCGTGACTACGGCAGCGAATCTTGGCGTTTCCCGAAGTTTGTAACCTTCAGGAGTCTTCAGTATGCCCCTGGCATCTTCGCTTTCCTGAAGTTTGTAACCTTCAGGCCCAACGGCTTCTGTTGTGACTCCCTGATCTCCAACGATCGGCAGAACATATCCTTCCGGGATATACTTAACAGGCATGCCCCAAGGACAATATTTCGGCATTTGATACCTAGGATCAGACTTTTCCACTATGGGCGTTGAGGTGATCTCTGAGATCACAGTTCTTTGTAGCTGAGCTTCTGCCATGGCTTGCATGTCATTATGAAGCTTTCTCATATCCTCTCTCAGAGCGTCGATCTCTTCCTTCAACTCTCTGTTTTCTTCCTCAAGATCATCCATATTTTTCTGACGATTGGCCTGAGTATTATACGAATGAGACAGTTTGACTCTAGAATGGAGACACAAACGTGAGATTCGTAGGGAAGAAGAATATGCGTTACGTGAGAATAATGAATGCAATGATTATATTAATTGTTTTTTGGTTTAATCAAAATAAACTTCGACAATTAGACTGCAAATATCAAACAGTGGGGAAACCCCTTTTATTGAATTTCAAAGGATTGCGAAAATGGAAATACAGTAGATTACAAGGTGCATAAATAGAAACCTAAGCTAATGGGTCCCGAGTCCTCTCTGAAGAGAAATCGGGTGCTGATTCTCGTATTTTCCTTTTCTTTGACCGGGGCTCTTGGGCCGTTGTCGGGTTGTCATTCCTTTGCCAGATGAAAGGAGCGAGCAAATTCCTTTGGTCATCTTGATTCTCTACAGCATGTTGCTCCAAATTTTCAATCAGAGCATCTTTCTCTTTCAGTAGTTGCTGTATTTTGATGCACTCTATGTTGAGGGTGCGGTACTTGTTCTTCCAAGACCTTCTCTCCTTTTGAACTTTATTGAGAGTAACCTGAAGCTTTTCCGTTTCCGTCATGAAGTACATGACAGATTCCTTTGGCAAAAGAATTCCGGACAGGGATAAGGCATTTTTAGCTTGAGAGCTCTAGTTTGTACCCAATGGAGATAAGGCTCCACTGAGACACAGTCCGGTTTTCCTAGAGACTCTCATCCTTTCTTATGAACATGCTTCCAAGCGTTCACTATTTCCATCTTTAGTGCTCTGTCATTTTCTCCTTCTTTGAAGAAAAGACCTTCCAGATGAGCATTCAGCGGAATATGCCTCATCAGGTATCCAAACTGACGGCGGACCAATATCGGATGATAGTTAATTCCTTATTTAGTTCCTATGAGGGGTACGTTGGGGAAGTTTCCACAACGATCAATGATTCTGATACCATCATAGATCCTATTACACCAATCTATATCAGAGTTAGTGAGGGACGTGATCTTCTGCGACCAACGTAAGGCACTCTTGCAATCCCAAAAAGCAGCAGACTTGGGCAAGTGAGAGATAAACCATTTATAAAGCAAAGGTACACATCATGTGATCTCCCCTCCGCTGTACAAATTTCCTAAGTGTACAGAATGATACGCATCTGCGAGCAAAGTCGGCACAGGATTTCCAATGAGAAAAACCTTAATGGCGTTGATATCTACAAAGTTATTGATGTTGGGAAACAAAAATAACCCGTAGGTGAGCAAGACAAAGATGCTTTCAAAAGCAGTTACGTTCCCTATACTGGCAAAATACAGGGCTTTCTTTGTCAAGAACTGGGCTGGCAAACCTTGGATGCCACCCTTAGTGGTCATGTGAGTCCTGACCTCAGACTCGTCCAAATGAATTGCTCTCACAACGGTTTGGTTATTTGGAATTTCTTCCAGTCCAGAAAATGGAGCTTGATCAGTAATGTGTAAATCGGTCAAGTGAGAATACTCCTCCAGCGTTGGTGCTAGCTGATAATCCGGGAATGTGAAACAGTGATAAACTGGATCTTAGAACTGAATGAGCGCATCCATGATTCCCTCAATCACATGGATTCTTAACAGTGGTAGCAAACCTCCGTGCTTGGCTCTGAAAGCCTCAGGGTTAGTGATCATCCTTGCTAACCTTCTCAAATTCTCTAACTTTGGAACCTTAAAGGTGTACGTATGGGTTCTCCTTCTACCGAAATCCATGAGCGCAATCCTTTTCTCTGATATTTGCAATCACAGTCTTAGTTTAATTTGAAAAATAGAGAGACTAGAAGAGAAATTTTTTTTGAATGTTTTAATGTTTTTTAAATGAATGCATGAATGCAGCACACAAAAACATAGAAAAAACATGGGGTCAAAGGGTCGTTGTCATGAAGTCAAGGCTCTACCCATCCCCAAAGGTTTATACTAAGGTGATTTGTGTACCTGTACTCATTATCATCAGCTCCTCCCAGGAAAGCAAAACAACAAGCGAATCGCCACCGAGTTGTAGAGCAATCTTAGAGTAAGTGACATTCACCGAGAATAGATCACCAGCCTCAAATGAGGGTAGTATCGCGTAACAACTATTCCCGATAGTTTCCGCACTACAAAAGGGTTTGGCTCCTCAGCTTTTCAGACATCACAATCGGCCCATTGTCTATGTGAGAGAATGGGTTGCACTGGTCAGCCTCCACTGAGGTTGATGGTCGACCTCGTCGCCATCACTTATCTTAAGTGTATACTCAATCTTTCCACATGCGGCATCACACGCATTCCCATTAGCAGAAAAATAAACATGCATATCAATTAGGAAAAGCAGTATATATATTTATCCTAAACATCCTAGACTTTAAAGCTATGAATCCTAGGTTCCTGACAGAAATGGGTTCCCCGGCAGAAGCCCTAATCTGTGGTATTCTCACAAGAGATGAAAAGGAAGAAGGAAAACAGAGACGGGCCATACGGTGGGCACCATTTTTCTGTGAAAAATGGGGACGACCGTGCCTAGATCTAACTTTGAACGGCCCCACGGTGGGCGCCATTTTTCTGTAGCGAGCGATTTTGGACGCGGTTCTTAAGCGCGGTCGCTCTCTGCGGTTGGTTTACTACAGGTTGATTCATTTTTTATCCTATTAAAGCTGATGAAGGAAGGGAAATAGATGTCTCCAATTAACCCTGCTTGCATACTGAGTTTAAACAGCGGTCTGTTAGGTTACGAATGCTATCAATGTGGGGGGACCTTTGTACTGGTTATTTGTATTTTCGCCAATACTGTTTTCTCTCTTTTTGTTAGGATACTGCTTCAGGTTAGGATATATGGGATTTTGGGTTTTTTGTTGATTGCGCTCGCTAAGATTTTTCTTTCAATCTTATGCCTACGTATTCCCGTTTACCGAAATAGGGAAATCAGAGCGTTCGTAGTTCCTCCTATTCTATGGGAGGAAATGGGTGTTTTGGTGTCTTGTTCAAAGCCCAAGACGTGAAGCGAAAGGTGATTTGTATCTTGTTCAAAGCCCAAGATATGAAGCTGAAAGGTTTTGACTTTAGAGAGAACTTGTCATCTCTAAAGGGGTTTGTTTGTCACAACTGTTGGGTGACTAACTGTAAAGGAGGATTACTTTAATCGGGATACGCGGATCCTAGCAATGCCATAATTTCCTTTATAGAGGGGTTTTAACCTGAAGGAGAAGACTTTAACTCAGTGTAGAGCAATGCCATCTTTCCTTAGGAATTTCTCATGCTAAAAGAGGGACAGTGGCATGGATGTAAATAATCCAGAGGCTTGTCGCTTATAGTGATTAGATGAAGGGGAAAGAGTTGTTGATGTTTGTGTACTATGAACGAGGCACAGTTTTGATGTTAAAAGGTTGATTGCATCAACCAGTGGTTTTCTTATACAAAGCCTAAGAGGAGGCTATCATGTGTCTCGTACAACCCGAGACAGAGGCTAAAAGGTTTTGATTCAACGATGGAGTCTTTTGGTATCTCGTATAAAGCCCGAGATGGAGGCGATTTGACTCAACAAGAGAGTTTTTTGTATCTCGCACGAAGCCTGAGATGGAGGCTGTTATTTGTTTGGCTCAAGAAGAACCTTTTTGTATCTCATATAAAGCCCGAGATGGAGGCGAAAGGGTGATTGACTCAACGAGGGATTCTCTTATGTGTCTCGTACAAAGCCCGAGAGAGAGGCTAAACGTTGTTTGACTCCGCTGGGGAGAATCATTATACAAAGCCCAAGAGGAGGTTGTTGGTTACTGTTTCAGTTGAGTGACAGGTCCAGTATGCTGATTTAAAGAGAAAATCAGTTCTTATATGAGTAATGCTATACTCAGGGATTTTTGATTCGAGGACCAGGGATATTTCCTGTTCTTTAAGGAAGTGGGGAATCCGAAGGGTATTGAGATTGTCTGAGTCTACGGGTTTTCTTCCTATTTAACGAAGGGGTCACTTGAGAATGTCTTTGAGACTCAAGGAGATTAGACTGTCCAAGTCTAGAGTTTCATCTTTTGTACTATGCTTTGAGAAATAGTAGTAGACTATTTGAAAGGACTGTTCTATGCAGATGATTAAGTTCTGTTCCTATACCTCTAGGAGTTCGTCGGGACAATTTGTACGAAGCCCAAGAGGAGGCTGGAAACTTTTAAGAAGCCGACGGGTCCTTGTACGAAGCCCAAGAGAAGGCTATCATTCTCGGAGGAAGAGATCATTATATGAAGCCTAAGAGGAGGCTGTGAATACTTCTAAGAAGCCGACGGGTCCTTGTACTAAGCCCAAGAGGAGGCGAGGGTTGCTTTTAGGAAGCCTGTGGGTCCTTGTACGATGCCCAAGAGGAGGCCGATGCTTTTAAGAAGCCCGTGGGTCCCCAAACCCCGAGAAATTCAAGACAGGCTATTCACAAGGAATAGATCAAGCCAGGAAAGTTCGAGAATTTGGAAGAAACTCAAATATGCCATTCACGGAGAATACATTCATCTCTGGGAGTAGAGTTTCTTGACAATTCCTAATGAGGACAACCGAAGAGAAGACCGTATCTGGTGATCCTAGTGGGGATCTAGTTGTCTATTTCTATGAATAAACGAAACGGCGTCACCTAGTTCTAGACGTAGTTGCCGGGGAAACTCGAAATATCTATACTATTATTACACAGTTGATATGAGTTTATGAAAGAAGACTTACAGTGAAACAGCTCCACAATACAGTTATATGTATATGAAAGCGGTAAATGAAAGCAATAACCACTTACTCGGTTGTAGAGCTTCCATGCTGTTTGGTTAGTTGTTCAACAAAGAAAGATTAAAAACAACAGTATATTCAAAATCAAAGGAGAAAGTGCTTTGAAAAAGAAAGATTTGGGGCTTACAGCTGAAGGAGAGGCCCAGGGTTTTATCAGTGAGCGCACTGTTTGAATTTGTACAGTGGGACTTATACAAGTGACTGAGGCCCAAAAAAGGTTTTATGTACAAAGGGATGGGTCTTACACTCTCTCAAGAGGCCCAAAAAGTTTAAAGAAAAAGAGTGGGGCTTATAACACGAGGGTAGGCCCAAAGTTTGTTTCGTTTAAAATGGCGATCGCGCCGAGATTTGCTTTTAACGTGAAGGGGCTTATACAATATTTGAGGCCCAAAATGTTTTGGTTAAAAGGGGATTGTGTCTTACACTCTAATAGAGGCCCAAAAGTTTTGAATGGGTCTTATAGCTTAAGGAGAGGCCCAAGGTTATTTTTAAAAAGGCGAAGATCGCGGCGTTTATTTTTGACGGTATCGGGACTTATACAATACACTGAGGCCCAAAAATGATTTGGTCAAAAAAAGGATTAGGTCTTACACTCTATTAGAGGCCCATAAGTTTTGAATGGGTCTTATAGCTCGAGGAGAGGCCCAGTTGATTTTTTAAAAGGCGACGATCGCACCGTTTACTTGTATAGAGGGACTTATACAATAAGTGAGGCCCAAAATGGTTTGTACAAGGGGGTTGGGTCTTACACTCTATTAGAGGCCCATGAGTGTTTGAAAAAGTTTGATGAGGGTTGAATTAATCAAAAACCCTAATTTCATTTTTTAAAGGGCATTTTTCAAAGAAAAATCAAGTAAAAAATGATAAAAAATATCAAATAAAATCATTAATCATGTTATAAATAGTGATTAAGGTTTATGAAAAAGTATTTTATCCACATGAATATTTAAAATCATTTTGGTTTTAAAAATCAAGAAAAAGAAATCATTTTAAAAGCATTTAAAACAATTTAAAACACTATTTTTGAATATATTAAAAATATATCAAATAATAATATTTTTTGTGATTTTTTGGTGGATTAAAATATTATGGAGTATGAATAAGAAGTGTGTAAAACAGATTTTGAAAATGATGATTTTTGCTATGTGAAAGAATTGGTTGAGTTTTGAAGACAAACTAAGAAAAAGAGGAAAGATGTCACAACATTACATTCGACATCTTCCATGAGTTTTCAACATCTTTTTTATCAAACTTCAAACACTCATAACTCTCTCAATTTTTAACGGAATTAAGATCCGGAAGAGCCTATCTTGACCAATTTTTCGCAAGGAACCCAATGGTATCACTCATACATACTGAAACTTAATGTACAATGCACACAAGGCAAAAAAACCAGATCTGCAGCTTAAGTTTAAACATCTTTGCTTATCAAATTTTCAAACATTCATAACTCTCTCAATTTTTAACGAAATTGAAATCCGTAAGAACCTATCTTGACCAATTTTTTGCAAGGAATCCAATGGTATTACTCATACATACTGAAACTTAATGTACAACACACACAAGGCAAAAAACCAGATCTGCACCTTAAGTTTAAAACAACATAAACTCCACATATAAACATGTTAAAGTGCAAACAGTATGAGGATCATAACATACACATGAAGGACTACATTTTTTCTTCAAGAATTGTTCAATATGATGCATGTATGTGGACATCAAAGGAAAGCATGATTCAAAGAATTCAAGTTATGAATTTTACCTCTTTTTTCGGAGATTTTGTGCAACCTACCAAGCGCTTTGTTCCAGAAATGATTTGATGCTTTGGACACCCTCAAATGACCTCTTAGAAGCCTTTAGGATGGTTGGAATCAGCTGGTACGTGCAAAAACACAAACTGTCCCTTTCTTGCAAAAGGGGTTAAAAGTGACCAAAATAGCAACTCCCCCAAATGGTGTTCCAGATGTTGGGAACCATTTGGGATAGTTCAAGAATGATATTTGGAGTGTGTTTGAGGTTTTATCTGGTTTGGTAAGTGACTGAATCAAGACATGGCTTGAAAAATGCAAAAAAGTGCCATTTTGAGGTTTTGAGAAGTGACTTTGTGATTTTGTGATTACAGGTCACTTGTGATAGTTTGCACAGCTTGCATATGATATATATGAGGTGTGTGTGATTAGTTTGAGTGGAATTGCTCTCTAACTCAAAAACTCAGAATTACTTGCTTTGGAAGGCAAATTTGAGGTGAAAGAAGAGATTTTGAGGAAAACATCTGTTTGATGGCTTTGGTGTACTCAAACTGAGCACAAATGAGCTCTATTTATAGTAGAGCAAGTTTGTTTTCACAGCAATAGTGAATGGCAACTGCAGCAGAGGTTTGGCCAATGTTGGCCAATGAAAATCCAAGTCTTCTCTAGCCATTGACTAGAGGTTATGGCACAGAGCTTTGGTTCCCTACTTGTTGGAGGAATCTTGACTGAATTCAGTTGCAAATGTGTCAGTCCATGCCACCTCTAAGCATCTATTAAATGCTCCAATCCAAAATTGGAGTCTTGTCCCTCTTTTAGGGATTTTTAGGAATATCATGCTACTTCTTGTTCCAAGGACTTTGGAGGTTTGGCTCAGTGATTGTACCCTTTAGATTTGATCCTCAGAGGTGTCCAAAGTGATGACAAGGCTTGGAAATTCGTGTGGCACAAGAAGTGTGCAAATCTGTCCTGAAGCATGTCTTAAAAATCAGCTGCAGCAAGCCTTGTTGTAAAATCCATAACTTCTTGCTCAAGTTGAATTAATGGCTGTTCCAAGACTCTATGGAAAGCTGAGATGACATACTTTAACTTTGATGTTTGACTTTGGTCTCAGTTCAGCTTGCAAAGTCATCAAAAATGGTCTTGAACTTGTGTAGTCAAATCTGTCCTGAAAGTTGTCATGAAAATTCTGCATTATCAATGCTTTTTGCAAAAATCATATCTCCTTGCTCGAGTATGCTACAAGGACGTTCTACAACTTTCTGGAAAGCTGAGATAATGTACTTCAACTTTGATGTTCAAGGTTTGGCTTGAATCAACTTGGATTATGGAGAAAAACATCCTCGAAGTTGGGACATTCTTGCTGGAAAAATATTAATGATGTCCTATGAAATGTTGAAACATTTGACAACTTTGATCATTAATAATTCCAAACTTTAATCACTTGTATCTTTTAATCCACTATGATATTTTGAGTTGAAGTGAATTGCATCTTTGATGCTTGTCTTGCATGGGACAAAGCTTGAAAATTGTGTGGCACAAGAAAAAGTGCACAAAATCTGTCCTAAAAAAAGAGCTGCTGCAAGCCTTCTTGTAAAGTCCATAACTTCCTGCTCGAGTGTGATAAATGGACGAACTACAACTTTCTAGAAAGTTGAGATAACGTACTTCAACTTTGATGTTCAAGGTTTGTGAAGATAAGACTTGTAAAGTTGTCAAAAATGACCTTGAACTTGTGTGATCAAATCTGTCCTAAAAGCTGTCATGAAAATTCTGTTTTACCAATGCCTTTTGCAGAGACCATAACTTTCTGCTCGAGAATGATAAATTAGCTTTCTAGGACTTTCTGGAAAGGTGAGATGACGTACTTCAACTTTCATTCCCAAGGTTTTTCCTGAATCAACTTGAATCATGGAGAAAAACATCCTTGAAGTTGGGACATTCTTGCTGGAAAAATATTAATGATGTTCTATGAAATGCCAGAACATTGGACATTAAGAATTCCCAACTTTGATCACTTATATCTTTCAATCCTTATGATATTTTGAGTTAATTCCTTCTACAATGTTGAAGTATCAAATACCCTCTTTAAAAGTAGCCCTTACGCAAAAGCAATGGATGCTTGGATCAATAGTTACAACCTTGAAAAGTTGTGCACTTGAACATGATTTTAACTTAGAAAAAATTTCTAAGTTTCTTCAATTTGATCAATTTTGCAATTTTGCATGATTTCTTGATTTAAAATTGATCAAATTAAATCATCCATCATATTTTTTTGAGTAATGGCTTGTGAAGCTCAAAGTTGACTAAAAGTCAAACTTTGACTTTCTGCATCAGTTGACCTTGTATTAGATGAACTTGAGGCTTGATCCACTTGAAATGTTGCACTCTTGTGCTTAATTCTTGATGTGGGAGTCCTCTTGATCCATTGTGGATGTTTGAGAGGTTTAGACAAGTTGAAGATCATGTCATTCCTTGATTGATCCTTTGTCTAAGAACTCAGAGAGGGCTTGAAACCCTAAATTTGATTGCAGTGGATGCTCACCCATCTTTGGGGAGACTAACGAGGCAAGATGGTTCCCCCATATTGCGATGATGATTAACACAATGATGGGAAATCTTGGTGGTCAAAATTTAGGGTATGACACACACAAGATGTCATGACATTGTATTGTGATAATTTGAGTGCCATAAACGTCTCTAAAAATCCTATTCAACACAGCAGGACCAAACACATTGATATTCGTCATCATTTTATAAGAGAACTTGTATAAGACAAGATCATTGCCCTAGAACATGTTGCCACAGAAAAGCAATTAGCTGACATTTTCACTAAGGCATTGGATGCAAGTCAGTTTGAGTTTTTAAGGGGAAAATTAGGGATTTGTATTTATGAGGATTTGTAGCAATTAATGTTAAGTGAAAATATCATTAAAGTGGTCTTGTATTTCCCAAAAATAAAGTGGCTCCATCTTGTGCAATCATTTCAAAATACCTAGAGTGATATTTTCACACGCAACCCTAACATTACTTCTCATTCCAACTGCTACTTCATTTTCCATACCATCACATTCTCTCTGCCTGAACATCCTTGCTTCATTCACAAAATTCTCAAGATGTCTCAACACCATGGTTCTTTTCCTTCCAAAGCTGCTAAGTCGAAATCAAAATCCACGGCTCAACCTGTGAGAGTCTCGTTTGATGATGTGCTGGATATTGCTCCTCTCGCCATGATCTCCGGTGTTGGTGCTGAGTTGAAAAAGCCCACAACTACGCATGCAAGTGTGTCCTAACATGTTCCTAAAGGTAACACTTCTAATAACCCTCGTGAGTCATCTTCTGAAAATAGGGCCACCGAAGGTAGTCAGTATGTTCATAGAGCTATTACAAGGATTGTTACTTGGATTTTGTATGGAGATCATCGGGTTCCTGGGATTTCAATCCCACTTGCTTAAATTGATGATGCTCCCACTTCTGATGCTAATTAAAGTGAGGAAAGATGTGTTGATTCTACAAATTCTGATAATGACACTGATACTGAAAATCTGCACAAATTAGCTAACTCTGTGCTGAATAAAGGGAGGAAAGATAGTGTTGCTGATGTTACTGGTGTGGAGAAGAAGACTGCTGGTCCTGACCAGAGTAACAGGAAGACTAATGAATCTGATGATGTTGTGAATCTTGATGACTTACCATCTGACAATGATTTAATTGCAAATGTAAATCCTGGCATAGCCAAGCGCTTGCAAGCAAGAAAAGGGAAATCTGTTGTTAACAATACTCCTAAAGTAAAAGCTGTTGTTGGCAAGAAAAAGACTTTTGTTGGTCCTTCCAAAGCTTGGAGCAAAGTTGTTACTTCATCCAAGAAGAGGAAAGAAAGGGATGATTTTGAGTCTGATTATGATGTTGAGGATGATGTCCAGGATATCACTACTGTTAAGAAGTATGTTGTTAAGAGACCATCTGACATGGTGCCAGATGCTCCTCTTGATAATATTTCATTTCATTATGTTGCTAGTGTTGAGAGATGGAAATATGTGTATCAAAGGAGGATTGCCCTTGAGAGAGAATTAGGAAAAGATGCTCTGGAATGTAAAGAAGTGATGGATCTTATTGTATTTGCTGGGTTAATGAAATCTGTGTCGAGATTTGCAAAATGTTATGAAGTGCTTGTGAAGGAATTCATTGTTAATATCCCTGTGGACTGTGCTGACTACAAAAGTAAGGACTTTATGAAGGTGTTTGTTAGAGGAAAATGTGTTGAGTTCTCTCCCATCATCATCAATAGATATCTGGGAAGAAGTGAGGAAGAACATAGTGAGCTGGAGGTAACAGATAACCAAGTCTGCAAAGAGATTACTGCAAATCAGGTTGTTACATGGCCACTAAAAGACAAGTTGTCAGCTGGAAGGTTTAGTGTCAAGTATGCTATCCTTCATAGGATTGGAGCTACTAACTGGGTTCCCACCAATCATACCTCTACCATTTCTGTTGGTTTGGGAAGATTTATCTATGATGTTGGAACCAAGAAGAATTTTGACTATGGCTCCTACATCTTTGATCAAACTATGAAGCATGCTGGAACCTTTGCTGTTAAGATGCCCATAACCTTTCCTTCACGGATCTGTGGTATCATATTAAATCAACACCCTGGAATCCTGTCTAATACTGATGTTTTTTGCAAAAGAGAATCTGCTTTGTCTCTCTATTACAAATTATTTGCAGGAAAACATGTCCCATACGTTGTTTTGACATCTGCCTCTCCTTCAAACGAGCCCACAGACAAGTCAAGGGTGATCTCTGAATTAGTGGATGCCTGCAAAGAGCTTGACGAGGTTATTCGGGTTAGTACTGAGAGAAAGCTCAAATTTGAAAGGATTATCAGGATTCTGAGACTGATTAAGGGTGATAATGTTACTGATGAAAATGAGAAGGTAGGTACTAAGGAGAGTGAGTCTGATGAAAATGCTGAGGGTGAAGACGGAAGTGCTGATTCCGCTGACTCTGAAGACGTTTGACTGATCTGTTCTTGAAGACCTTTTGTTTTTGTTGTTCTTTTGGATCTTTTCTTGTCTTTTGTTGGCACCCTTGTGTGCTTGGATTTGGTTCCTATCTGGTTTTCTTTTGGCACCTTTGTGTGCTTGGTCTGTATTACTATACTTTCTACTCTTGATTTAGTTATGAATGTTTTATTAGTAAAGTTTGTCTAATTATGGCTAAAAAGGTGGAAAGTAGTGTGACTTAGTACTGTTGGCATAGTATTATTCTGTGTGCTGTGATATTCTGTGTGCTGTTATGGTTGTCTGGTTCCTTGGCTTGAGTGATGGTTATCTGGTTCCTTGGCTTGAGGGGGAGCTTCAGCTTGTCTTTGGATTGTCAGCTGTATTGTATTTCTGCTGCAGGGTTCTCTGATGTGTGTTGGTGCTTTTGTGCTCAAATGTTGTTTTAGCCAAAATTTGCCAAAGGGGGAGTTTGTTAGTTCCGTATTGGCAGCAATTTTGCTAAAACGATGTGTTACATCAAGATGCTATGCCTGATGTCTTGACATGTGATTCTAACCTTCTGTAGATGATACTTCTTATTGTTGCAGGGCTCTGTTCATGATGTCGAGCCTGATGTCCTAACATCTGTTGATAGAACATTCGGTGCAGAATGTTATGGTTTATTTGATGCGCTTTATTTGTAAGCTTTTATGTGTTTATGATCAGTGATTGCATGCGAAAATCATGGAGTGGCATTATTTTAAAGCAAACTCTTTCTGTTATTTTTTGAAGAATAGTTTGTTACTATTTTTGTGCAAAAAGATATGGAGAATAATTAGTTTTAATTATTAATTAAATCTAAGATCTGCTAATGCCCAAGCCCAAGGAGAATGTTTCTACTTAAAGGTGTGTTAACCCTAATATCAGACAAAAGGAGAAGAGATTGAAAGCTACGTTTCTAGTATTAGGGTTTAAGTCTTTTGTTGATTGTTTTTATTGTGAGCCATTCATTCATCATTTAGATGTTTGAATTGGACTGAGTCTTTGAGGTGTAAGTTGTCCACTCTAAGCTTTTAAGTACGAGTGCTTTGTTCTTGATTGAAGCTTTTAAGCAAGATCAAGTGGTGTCTTGAAGTGTGTTCTTCATATCATTGTATTTTCATTGTAGTTATCACGACATGTGATTGAGGGGGAGTGAGAGGTGTCTCTTATCTGAGAGTGTCTTAGATAGAAATTATACGGGTAGAGATTAAGTGAGAAGATTGTTAACTAGTGAGTGTTTACTGAGAATCTTCAAACCAATTCTATTTAGTGGATTTCCTTCCTGGCTTGGTAGCCCCTAGACGTAGGTGTGATTGCACCGAACTGGGTCAACAATTGCTTTTGTCTCTTTACAATTGTTTACTGCATTTTATCTTATTCATAAATTGATCATTGTTCAGATATTAGTGCCATGACATCTCTTTCGACATCTCATATCTGATACCAGAATTTCATATAGGATGGGTAACTGACAACTACCCATTGTATAACCTGACCCCGGACTCCCCAATCTCTTTAAAGCGTTTGTTCAGTTAAACATTCGCGTGCAAGGTTAGTTTTAGATAACTTCCCTTTCCCTTCCAGCTTCATGGGATAAATAAGAAATCAGAAAGTAACATCCATTCCTCCTCATTGCGAGGAGAAGACCCAGCGATAAGGTGGTCGCGTCAGCGACAAAAATCGCTCGCTACAGGAAAAATGGCGACTCTGCTGGGGAGTCATTGACTGTTAAGATAATAGGATTATAGAGGTCTAGGATATTAGGACAAATATATATATTGGTTTTCCTAATTGATATTCGTGTTTATTTTTCTGCTAATGGGAGTATACACCTAAGATAAGTGATGGCACTAGACGGGTAATCTTACAGGGAGTGACTCCCAAATAAGAGGTCCCGGTCAACCATCGAATCAGTGGAGATTCCCTTTGCCGATTAAAGGCCTATACGACTTCGGTTGTTGAAAGCAGATTGTTCGATTAGGTTATCTGAGAAGCTGAGGATTTTAGTAGTCTAAGACCATTTTGTAGTGCGGAAGCTATCGGAAATAGTTGTCACGCGATACTACCCTTATTTGAGATTACTCTAAGATACTGCAGCTCGCTTGGGTGATTCCGGCCTGTTGTTGCAATCCCAAGAGGGGTCAGTGATTTTGAGGACAGGTACAAAAAATCACCAGTATAAACCTTTGGGGATGGGTAGAGCCTTGATTTCATGACACCGACCCTTTAACCCCATGTTTTTTCTATGTTTTTATGTGCTGCATCCATGCATTCATTTCATTAAAAAACTATTAAACAAAGAAAATTTTCTCTTCTAGTCTCTCTTTTTCAAATTAAACTAAGATAATGATTAGAAATATCTGAGAAAAAGATTGCGTTATGGACTTCGGTAGAAGGAAAACTCACAAGTACACCTTCAAGGTTCCAAAATTAGAGGATTTGAGAGGGTTGGCAAGGATGATCACTAACCCTGATTCTTTCAGAGCTAAATACGGAGGACTGCTGTCTCTGTTAAGGGTCGATGTAGGTGAAGGAGTCCTGGCTATGCTAATTCAGTTCTACGATCCGGTCTATCACGGTTTCACATTCCCGGATTATCAACTTGCACCAACACTGGAGGAGTACTCTCATCTAACTGATTTACCCATTAATGATTAGGCTCCATTTTCTGGACTGGAAGAAATTCCAAAGGATCAAACCATTGCAAGAGCAATTTATTTGGATGAGTCAGAAGTCAGGACTCAGATGACCACTAAGGGTAGAATCCAAGGTTTTCCAGCCAAATTTCTGATAAAGAAGGCTTTGTACTTTGCTAGTATAGGGAACGAGACTGCTTTTGAAAGCGTCTTTGTTTTGCTCACCTACGGGTTATTTCTGTTTCCCAACACTGATGACTTCGTTGATATCAATGCCATTAGGATTTTTCTGATTGGAAACCCCGTACCAACCTTGCTCGCAGACGTTTATCATTTTGTACACTTAAGGAATTTTTACAGCGGAGGAATGATCATATGATGTGTACCCCTGCTATACAAATGGTTTACTTCCCATTTACCCAAGTCTGCTGCATTTTGGGATCAAAAGAATACTTTGCGTTGGTCGCAGAGGATCATGTCTCTTACCAACTCTGACATCGACTGGTACAATCAGATCTATGACGGGATAAGGATCATTGACCATTGTGGAAACTTCCCTAATGTACCCCTCATAGGAATTAAAGGAGGAATCAACTATCATCCAGTTTTAGTTCGTCGTCAATTTGGATACTCGATGAGACATGTCCCGCGTAATGTTCATCTGGAAGGTCTTTTCTTCATGGAAGGAGAAAATGACAGGGCACTAAAGACAAAAATAGTGCAGGCCTGGAAGCATGTTCACAGGAAAGGAAGAGAGTCTCTAGGAAAATAGGACTGTGTCTCTGTGGAACCTTATCTCCACTGAGTACAAACTAGAGCTCTCAAACTGAGGATGCCTTACCCTCGTCAAGGAGTTCTTCCGTTAAAGGAATTTGTCCTTTACTTTATGTCTGATACGGAAAAACTTCAGGTTACTCTCAACAAAGTACAATAGGAGAGGAAGTCTTGGAAGAACAAGTACCGTATTCTCAATGTCGAGTGTAACAAAATACAGCAACTGTTAAAAGAAAAGGATGCTCTGATCGAGATTTTAGAGCAACACGCTGTAGAAAATCATGATGACCAAAGGAATTTGCTCGCTCCTTTTACTTGGCAAAGGAATGATAACCCGACACCGGCTCAAGAGCCCCGGTCAAAGAAAAGGAAAGCACCACCACCTGAGCTCTCCTCAGAGAGGACTCAGGATCCATAAGTTTAGACTTTTCCTTTACAGCACTTTGTAACTACTGTATTTCCATTTCTGCAATCTTTGTATTCAATAAAACGGGGTTTCCCCACTGTTTGATATTTGCAATCCAATTGTTGATGTTTTCTTTTGAATAAATAAAACAAATAATAATAATTAAATCATTGCATATCATTTATCATTCTCATATAACGCATTCTTCTTCCCTACGAATCTCACGTTTGTGTCTTGATTCTAGAGTTAAACTGTCTCATTCGTATAAAACTCGGGCCAATCGACAAAAGAAAATGGATGATCTCGAGGAAGAGAACAGAGAGTTGAGAGAAGAAATCGACACTCTGAAAGAAGATCTACGAAAGCTTCACAACGACATGCAAGCTCTGACAGCAGCTCAGATTCAAAGGACTGTGATTTTGGAAATCACATCGATGCCCATAGTGGAAAAGTTTGATCCTCGGTATAACATGCCTAAAGATCGTCCCTAGGGCATGCCTATTAACTATATCCTGGAAGGATATATTCCGCCGATCACGGAAGATCCGGAAACTGCAGCAGGAGCCGTTGGGCCTGAAGGTTACAAAATTTGGGAAAGAGAAGATTCTAGGGGCATGACAGCAACTCCTGAAGGTTACAAACTTCGGGAAGTACCAAGAGTCACGGCCATAATGACTATACCACCACCCGTGGTACACACTGTCCCGGAAGGAAAGATTCCCCAGATGCCATCTGGTGGAAACAAAAGTATGTTCGACAGAGTGAATGAGTTCCAGGAACAATTCCTGGAGATGCAGAAGGAACTGCAAGCCATTCGCGATCAAGATCTATTCGGGAAAGGACGTCGCAAACCTTTGTTTGGTCCCCAATGTGAAAGTTCCGCACAAATTCAAAGTGCTCGAATTTGAAAAGTACAAGGGTAAGTCTTGCCCTCAAAGTCATTTGGTGATGTACGCTCAGAGAATGTCAACTCAGACAATGAACCATCAACTACTGATCCACTATTTCCAGGATAGTATAACTGGTGCCACACTCAAATGGTACATGGGTTTAAACCGCACTAAGATCGTCACTTTCAGAGACCTTGGCGCTGCATTCTTTCAGTAGTATAAGTATAACCTGGACATGGCACCAGACAGAGATCAACTCAGAGCGATTTCTCAAAAGGACAAGGAGACATTTAAGGAATACGCTCAAAGATGGCGAGAAATTTCCGCCCAGATTTGTTCACCTCTTGAGGAAAAAGAGATGACAAAGATCTTCTTAAAAACCTTGAGCTGATTTTACTACGACAGAATGGTCGCCAGTGCGTCCAGTGACTTCACTGAGACGGTGGGCATGGGAGTACGTCTGGAAGAAGCGGTCCGAGAAGGGCGTTTAGTTAAAGACGATGGACCATTAAGCAGTACCAAAAGATACGGTAGTGCTCTCCATAAGAAAAAAGAGCAAGATATTGGTAATATCTCTCTCGGAAAGCCAAGGCGATGATACCAATCAGTAGCAGCTGTAACTCCTACTATCAACCCTGCGCCTGTTCCTGCGTATCAAACTCAAGTTGCTCAACGCCAACCAAATCAACAATAATATCACCAAAGGACACAACAGCCTCTTCAGCAGGCTCGTCCTCCATACAATAACAAGTGTACAACGCGACCACCAGGGTTCAACCCTATACCAATGTTATACACAGAACTGTTTTCACTTTTGCTTATCAAGGGGCACGTCCAAACCAGGTCTCCTTTTACAGTATCGAAAAATCTTCCTTTTTGGTTCAAAGCGGATCAGACTTGCCCTTACCATCAAGGAGGACTAGGGCATAACATAGAAAACTGTCTCAACTTCAAATTTGATGTATAGAAGCTTGTCAGGAGCGGGGTCTTATCCTTCAAGGATACAAATCCTAATGTTCAGACGAACCCGCTGCCTCAACACGAGAAATCTGCGGTCAATTTGATAGAAAAAGAGTCTAAGCACAACTATCAAATTCATGATGTACTCTTATTGGAAACCAACCTGGTCAAGATGCATTGTAGATAGAGTGGATACGGGCATGTACCATTTCATAACTATCACCAGTGTGATATCGGCTCTAAAAATGATCACGGATGTTCTGTGGTGCAATCCTCTCTACAGGAATAGATGGATCTCGGATGGATCCAAGATCACCGAATTCGTGAGGTCAACATGACTTATACAAATTCCAACATCATTCAAAACCACGACATCCGTACGATTAATGTCAACTTGGTGGCAATGCACTCAAGGCAAAGCCAGCATCATAATCTTCCACAACACGATTACGATTCCTGTCTTATCTGTTCAAAAAATGATCAGGGATGCTCTTTTGTACAAGAGGCCCTCCATCGTCAGATGGATCTTGGATGGATTCAGGATTATAGCGATAGAAGTCGGTATCAAGTGAATATGATTCAAATCTTTGATATTCGTTTGATGAATACCAGCTTGGTGGAGTTACACGCTATAGAAGTCCAGCTCGGCTTTCTGACTTCCCATAATTATCAGAAGTGCAAGGTGTGTTGTGGGAATAACCAAGGATGTGTTCTCATTCAAAGAGCTTTACAACCCTTGTTAAACCACTGGTGGCTTCTGATCTATATGGATGAAGACACACAACAGGTTAGCATGACTAACAGGAACCCTACTAGGCATCAAAGTCAGGACGTTCGATCCTTGGAAACTGACCTAGTGAGGTTACACTGCATTCAAAGCGGGCGTGGCCAGGTGCCACCACATAACTATGAATGTTGTAGAGTTTGCTCGGAAGATAATCAAGGATGTTACTTCGTGCGAGCAGCCCTTCAAAGTCATGTGGACCAAAAGTAGATTCGACCGTGTCCAAGTTATAGGTCAATCAACTTGACGCCAGACTATTTCACTGATCAAATCAAAGACGCCGTCATAATCTATGATCATGAGAGGACCAAAGATGTTTGTAGCATAATCCCTCTACTTGACGAATCAAGAGTTCCCTTGGGCAGTAGAAAAGTTCCCAACCAGGAACTGATTGAAATTACTTACAATGGTCAGAAAAATCAGAAGGCTCCTGTAGTTATCTATCTGCTGGGACCAGTACCGTATGAATCAACTAAGGTTATCCCTTACAAATACGGTGCAACAACAATTGAGAATGGAAAGGAAACTCCATTACCCTCCGTCGTGAATATTGCAAACATCAATCGAGTAACACGGAGCGGTCGGATCTTCAACCGAGGAGTTGGAGAGCCCAGAGAAAAGGAACCTCAAATAGAAGTTCCCGATCGACCAGTCGATCAGTCCAATGATCCCGACCTTTCAAAGAACAACGATGAGATGTTGAAGCTCATCCAAAAGAGTGAATACAACATTGTTGATCAACTGTTGCAAACTCCTTCAAAAATCTCAGTGCTATCTCTTTTACTCAGTTCCAAAGCTCATAGGGAAGCTTTATAGAAAGTCTTAGAGCAAGCCTTTGTGGAACAGGATGTGTCAATAAGACAATTCGACACCATCATCTCTAACATCACTTCCTTCAACAACTTGGGTTTCAGTGATGAGGAACTACCGGAAGAGGGCCCAAATCATAACATGGAGCTCAATATTACAGTTAACTGCCAGGACGATGCTTTAGCCAGTGTTCTGTAGACACCAGATCAGCTCTGAATGTTATGCCGAAATCTACTTTAATGCGATTATCATTTAAGGGATCTCCGATGAGGGGCAGTGAGGTCATCGTCAAAGCATTTGACGGATCCCAAAAAATAGTTATCGGCGAAGTCGACCTTCCCATAACTAACGGTCCTCACACTTTCCAAGTCACTTTCCAGGTTATGGACATTCGGGCAGCATACAACTGTTTGTTAAGAAGACCTTGGATATGCGAGGCTGGGGCAGTCACTTCGACACTTCACCAGAAGCTAAAGTTCGTCAAGAATGACTAACTTGTCACAGTCTACGGAGAGCGAGCCTTGATCGTGAGTAACTTATCATCATCTATATGTGTAGAACCAGAGGAGGTTGTAGGAACTCAGTTCCAAGCACTCTCAGTGAGCAATGAGAATCCATCAGAAAAAGGAACATCGATTTCCTCTTACAAAGATGCTCTCGAGGCGATCAGAAGTATCAATGCCAAAGGATGAGGACAGCCTGTCATTCTTACTAATAACAAAACAAAGAAGGGTCTTGGTTTTTCCGCAAACTGTACCCAGAATGCTACTAACGATGAAAGTCTTCATCCCATTCAGAACTTCTTCCACAGTGGAGGTTTCCTTCACCCAGCTCTCAAGAAACAAATACCATCAACGAGGGTGACTCCTCCGATACAGATGAAGAATGGAAGTCCTATCTTAACAAAGACGGTTATATGTCTCAGGGAGAGGTGCCTACGCCATTTTTCTATCCCGCACAGAGCCCGAGATATATACCAAGGTCAGATGTCAAAATAATATACGGAGATTACGATCTGGAAGGATGTCGTGCTCCACCAAACTCATTAGAGGAGGACACTCTGATGAAAGACAACTTTGTTCCACGACTATTATAGTCCGATGGATGGCTTGCCTATGTGGCAGGCATACCCAGGAGACTCAGGGCAAGAGAATCAGCCCAACGATGCACATCAGCTGAGCATCATCGAAAAGAATACATGCGTCCCCACCGAATCATGGGATCATTACTCAGGGCATTTAGAAAATATCCAATACGACGATGAATTTGCAAAGATTGCAGGACAACAGTTCATCAACTACTTTTTTCCCGAGGTCAACGTCATCGAAAGGGATGACTCCTCCAGTTCCAAAGAAGTGTGGGACACTTTAGGACAACCAAGTGGTAGATACGACTTCATGGTCAAATACACCACTCCTGAAAGCTCTCGTATCAGGCTCGAAGACATCCCATCAACTGGATGGGGAGATATACCTGAGAGTGCAAACAATACGCAAGATACAGCTGAGGAATTCTCCTACGACAACTCTGCCTGGGAGACAGATTCCAATGATCCTGCTCCACCAGAAATCAGCATTATTTCTGAAAACAATCAAAGAAAGAAGGTACCAGACTTCGTGATTCACCGAGGAGTTCTCCGCCAATGGGTTGCAGTCAACGTTCTGAAATTCGTTCATAAGTCTAAGTAATTGCCGTCTTTATCTTAACCTTTCACCTTGCCCAGGTGAAACGAATGTTTTGATAGGGCTCACTTTCTGTAAATGTACCTCTTCACTTTTCCCAAAGCGACTGAGTTTTGTTTTATAGGGCTGTAGTTTCAAGAATCGACAAAATCATAAATAAAATAACGTTGTTCTGTAATTTCTGCATTTATTGTTGTTTTCCCTTTTCGCTTTTTCGGAAAATGGTAATCTTAAAAATAACTCAAACAATAAAAACAAGCATTTTTCCGAAAATACACTGCACACACTCTTGCATTCTCTCTATCTCTTCTAAAAAACAATCATCACGTCATGTAGATTGCTTGTTTTAAACCCCATTGAAACATACGATCCATCGCCTTCTCCCAACTTTGAATTCCCGGTATTTGAGGTTGAAGAAGAAAATGACGAAGAAACTCCAAAGGAGATCTCCTGATTACTCAAACAAGAGGAAAGGTCCATTGAACCTCACAAAGAGCCGTTGGAGACGGTCAATTTAGGTTCGGAAAAAGAGAGCAAAGAAATCAAGATTGGGGCACTGCTCACTCCAACTGTCAAAGAGAGTTTGATAAAGCTTCTCAAAGAGTTTCCCAATGTATTCGCTTGGTCCTATCAGGACATGCCAGGGTTGGATACCGGCATTGTGGAACATCATCTACCGTTAAGATCAGAATGTCCGCCAGTCAAACAGAGGTTGAGAAGGACTCATCCAGACATGGCCATCAAAATCAAAGAGGAAGTACAGAAATAGATTGACGCGGGCTTTCTCGCTACTATATAATATCCTCAATGGCTAGCCAACATAGACCAGTTCCGAAAAAGGACGGAAAGGTCAGAATGTGTGTAGACTACAAGGATCTAAAGAAAGCAAGTCCAAAGGATGACTTTCCCTTACCGCACATAGACATGTTGGTAGACAGTACAACAAAGTTCAAAGTATTCTCCTTCATGGATGGATTCTCGGGCTATAATCAAATCAAAATAGTGCCGAAAGACATGGAGAAAACTTCGTTCATCACCCCATGGGGCACGTTTTGTTACAAGGTAATGCCGTTCGGTTTGAAAAACGCCGGGGCAACCTATCAACGGGCCATGACTACTCTATTTCACGACATGATACACAAAGAAATCGAGGTATATGTCGATGATATGATTGCTAAATTTAAGATAGGAGAGGAGCATGTGACCCACCTGTCAAAGTTATTCGAGCGGTTGAGAAAATACAAACTCTGCTTGAATCCCAATAAGTGCATATTCGGTGTCTGTTCGGGGAAACTTTTAGGGTTCATCATCAGCCAGAAAAGAATTGAGGTTGATCCTGACAAGGTCAAGGCCATTCAAGAAATTCCTTCTCCAAAGACAGAAAAACAAGTCAGGGGATTCCTGGGACGTTTGAATTACATTTCCAGATTTATATTCCTCATGACCGCGACGTGTGCACCAATCTTCAAATTACTCAAAAAGAATCAGGATTGTGTTTGGACAAAAGATTGTCAAACCGCCTTCGACAGTATCAAGGAATACCTATTGAACCCATCGATTCTATCACCTCCAGTGGAAGGAAGACCACTGATCATCTACCTAACAGTTTTGGAAGATTCCATGGGTTGTGTACTTGGACAACAAGACGAAACCAAAAGGAAAGAGTCTGCCATTTACTATTTGAGCAAGAAATTCACCGACTGTGAGACTCGGTACACTATGCTTGAGAAAACTTGTTGTGCTCTGGCTTGGGCAGCCAAACGTCTTCGCCAACACATGATTCGTCACACTACTTGGCTAATCTCCGAAATGGATCCAATCAAGTATGTCTTTGAAAAGCCTGCTCTCACGGGAAGGATTGCCCGTTGGCAGATGTTGTTATCAGAATATGACATCGAGTACCACGCTTAGAAAGCCGTCAAAGGAAGTATTTTAGCCTATCATTTGGCTCATCAACCGATCGACGTTCAGGAATCAGTCGGATTTGACTTCCCAGGCAAAGATGTCATGCACTTGAAATGAAAGATTGTGATGAACCGCTACCCAGTGAAGGGCCAGAACCAGGTTCCCAATGGGGACTAATATTTGACGGAGCTGTCAACACTTATGGAAATGGAATTGGGGCAATCATTGTATCACCTCAGGGTACCTATATTCCTTTCACTGCCAGACTAACATTCAAGTGTACAAACAACGAGGCCGAATATGAAGCTTGTATCATAGGTCTCGAAGAAGCGATCGACTTAAGGATCAAGAACTTGGATGTATATGGCGATTCAGCCCTGGTTATTAATCAGATCAAAGGAGATTGGAATACATACTAATCGGGATTGATTCCTTACAAAGATTACGCGAGAAGGTTGTTACCCTTCTTCAACAGAATCGAGTTTCATCATATCCCTCGTGAAGAGAATCACATGGATGATGCATTAGCCACTCTCTCTTCCATGATTAGTGTAAGTTAATGGAATGACATACCTAAGATTGATATAATGCGCCTTGAACGGCCCGCCTACATCTTCGTGATTGAAGCAGTCATAGACGATAAACCTTGGTATCATGATATCAAACGCTTCCTTCGGAAACAAGAGTACCCACCTGGGGCATCCAGGAAGGGCTAAAAACCCTCAGAAGACTGGCCAAAAACTTCTTCTTGAGCGGTGATACACTTTATAAGAGAAACTTTGACTTGGTCTTGCTCCGATGTGTAGACAGACCAGAAGCAAACATGCTGATGAAAGAAATTCATGAAGGATCCTTTGGCACTCATGCCAACGGACAAACAATGGCGAGGAAAATTCTGAGAACAGGGTACTACTGGTTGACCATGGAATCTGATTGCTACAAGTACATAAGGGAGTGTCTTAAGTGTCAGATATACTCAGACAAAATCCATGTACCGCAAACACATCTCAAATTTCTTTCTTCCCCATGGCCTTTTTCTATATGGGGAATCGACATGATTGGCATGATCGAACCCAAGGCTTTAAACGGACATCGGTTCATCTTGGTAGCTATTGACTACTTCACCAAGTGGGTCGAGGCAATGTCATACGCCAATGTAACCCGACAAGTGGTGGTCCGATTTATCAAAAACAATCTCATCTGCCGTTATGGTGTTCCAAGCCAGATCATTACAGATAATTAATCTAACTTGAACAATAAGATGATGAAGGAGTTGTGCGCTGAATTCTAGATCGAACACCATAACTCATCTCCCTACCGACCTAAGATGATCGGAGCGGTAGAAGCGGCTAACAAGAACATCAAGAAGATCGTTCAGAAGATGGTTGTAACCAATAAATACTGGCACGAGATACTACCCTTTGCTCTTCAAGGTTATTGCACATTTGTCCGCACTTCAACAGGGGCAACCCCTTTCTCTCTAGTATATGGCATGGAAGCAATGTTCCCCATAGAGGTAGAGATCCCATCAATCTGGGTATTGATGGAAGCTAAGTTAACAGAGGCTGAATGGTGTCAAAATCGACACGATGAACTGAATCTGATAGAAGAGAAATGAATAACGGCTCTATTCCATGGTCAGTTGTATCAACAGAGAATGAAGAAGGCGTTTGACAAAAAGGTCTGACCTCGCATCTTCAAAAAAGGAGACCTCGTGCTCAAGAAGATACAATCATTCCTCACTGATCCCCGGGGCAAATGGACTCCGAATTATGACGGCCTCTATGTGGTCAAGAAAGCCTTCTTAGGCGGCGCATTGAGACTCGCAACCAAGGACGGAAAGGAATTTGCCTACCCCACAAATGTTGACGTAGTCAAGAAATACTTCGCCTAAATTAAAAAAAAAACGTCTCGGCGGATTGAAAATTCGAAAGGGCTGTCTAGGAAAAAATTAGAGATATAATAAAAAATCATACCGATGGATTGGAAATCTCAAAGTACAATCTAGGCAAAAATTAGGGATAATGGCAAGTAACTACGCTCAACAAAGGGGCAAATCCCTCAGCAATAGTAATACCATCCGTCAGAGAAAACTCCAATCCAGGTAATCTTCGACGGAAGCTCAAGATGCCCAGAATTCAAAGTTGGTAGAAGGATAACAGTCGTTATGTTTCAATGTAGCCCTTTCCCTGTAAATTACCATTTTCTAACTTTGTAAATACTCCATGGAATCACACGTTTGGCTGATTTCCATTCTATCAATAAAATTTGATCCCTAGTGCTTTTGTTTGGAATTCTTACTTGTTTTAGCTTTACAGAACGACACATTTTAACGTGATCAACGATTCTTGAAATAAAACAAAAAAAAATGAATTTACTTGTCAAATTTTGTTTGCTTTTAAAATAAAGATGGCAATTTCTTTTTACTGTTGCACATCGAAAGAACATCGATCGCTTCTCCAGAAGTAATCGAACGTCGAAGTGCAGAATCAAAGTACTCTTTCTAAACCAGAGCATCTGAATGAAGGATCAACTGTATCAGATGTGATTTTATCATCTGACACCCCCGGCAGAGTTCTTATCTCCTAAGCCCGACCAACGGTGTCCCCCACAGGGACTATCTCTCCTAAGCAAGGCAGAATTGCTACTTTTGGACCAGTGATACTTTTCATCCCCCGCAGTGGCCGAGTATCCAGTCGTGTTCATCTATTAGTTTATATGTCGCGTCAGTTTTGTCAGCATATACATACATACATCATGCATTATTGATTTGTAATCATATTCATATTGCATCAATATCACTTTAGTCGGTCTAATCCCCTAGTGATAAAAGTCCTCTCAATCGAGTTGTCAGTTCTTTCCTTGTCAGGAAATGTTGCGTCTGAACAATCTCTCTTCCAGTTTATTTCTGGAGTCCCTTGATCACTTTGATAACTTGAACCTCTGAAAGATAATAAGACTCTCAACAAATGTCACTCTTCGCCATTGAAGATGATATCTTCGCTTTCCCAGATTAAGGAAAATCCCCAGAGAAAGCCTCTTAATCAAATATTCGACAACACAGCAGTTCTTCTCCGAAGAATTTGACGACGAAAAGGTTATCAACACTTCAAAATTGGATTGCATCACATGGCGTTTCTCCGAGAAGATCTCGAGAAAAGTATGATGTAATGTTCCCAACAGAAAGCAGTCTCTCAAGAGACTCGTTTTCCCCAGTAGAGTCAACAAATGGCGTCTCCAACAGAGAAGTTTAAACACCTCTACAACTCAGACGAATGGGTTTCCCCAGCAAGTCTGACACCGAGACTTTTTCCCATCAAATGGCATCTCCCCAGGAAAATTCGGCGAGAAGTTTGATGAAAACCGCTACAGTTAGTGTCCCTTGTCAAGAAAGTTTATTGACAAAAGAAACTGAGACCAATTCCTTAGTAAGAAACCAGGATCGAGGGGAAGTTTATATCAGAAACTGAGACCAGTTCCTTGGTAGGAAACCAGGATCGAGGGGAAGTTTATATCAGAAACTGAGACCAGTTCCTTGGTAGGAAACCAGGATCGAGGGGAAGTTTATTGACAAAAGAAACTAAGACCAGTTCCTTGGTAGGAAACCAGGTTCGAGGGGAAGTTTCTACCTTTTCTAAGCATCATTGCTTAGCAAAAGAAGATGGATGAACAAATTTCCGTTCATAACCACCATCAAAATTTCGGGTATTCCGATATTTAATCCTTTTGCACCCCGAATGCCCGAATACCTTCGCCATTCACACCTTCGGGTCCAAGAAGATTAAATAGGGGCAACTGTCATACCCCAAATTTTGACCACTAAGATTTCCCATCATTGTGCAAATCATTACCACATTATGGATGAACCATCATGCCTCCTCAATTCCCTCAAGGATTATTGAGCATTCACTACAATCAAAGATTAGGGTTTTGAGCCCTCTAAGAGCATTTAGACAAAGGATCAATCAAGAAATGACATGATCTTCAACTTGTCTAACCTCTTAAACACCCATAAAGGATCAAGAGGGCTCCCACATCAAGAATCAAGCACAAGGTTGCAACATTCCAAGTAGATTAAGCCTCAAGATCGCCAGTGTCACCAAATTAGGGTTTTGGTCGACCAAGGCCTCCAGATGGAAATTTTCCTCTAGGCATGAGCCATTGCTTAAAACCATCACCCAAGATACTCCAAGGGACCTCATGAACCCAATCATCAAGCCAATTTAGCCTCAGAGGATTCATTCACCAAGAATCAGGAATTAGGGTTTCTTGACCTAATTCACCCCTAAGTTGACTTTTGGGACAAAAAATGAGCCAAGACCTCAAGACATGATTTAAGGGTCTCAAGTACACCTCATTGATTCATTTGCAACAATGGATTGATCTCAAAAGCTTGATCCACAATCTTCAATTTCATCAGGACAACAATTAGGGTTTCGAGGAAAAAAGTCAATTGTACTTTTGACTTTTGACCCAGGCATGCTCCCAAACCTTGGGACATGATTCAATACACCCTATAGCACCTATGGAACATATCCATCAAGTTTGATTTAGGTCAAGGACTTGATTTCATAGAGGATCGCACAGTTTAGAATTCATCTCGTAAAAAGTCAACTGTGCCCAAAAGTCAAAGTTTGACCTTTTGAGATTTTTCATAATTATGGTTCTTTGACCCTAAAATGACGTTAATGTGTGATTGGAATCATCATTCATCAAGAAAAATCAAAGAAAGTGGGATACCTTGTAAAAGGGGTAACCATAAAAACTCAGAATTTTTCTATGTTATGGAACAAAGTGGCTAGGGTACCAACTTCCAAGGATCATAACTTGAGATCCAAGCAACCATTTTGAATGATCCAAAAATGGATTTGTAGATCTCATGGCATACTTTAAAAGTGTCAACTACAACTCATTCCAATTCCTCATGGATTTTAAGTTATGGAATGATCAAAATGGCTGAAAACATGAAATGTCACTTTTTCCAACACTTAGTGAAATTTTCACTAAATCAGAATCTGTCTTACTTTTTTCAAAATGTAAGGGCATTTTTCACTTGGATCCAAAAAGTTTCAAGACAAACCATGATCACACATGTTTTGTATCACATTAGGGCTTTCCAAAATGTCCAATAGCTTCACCAAACTCCACCTGAGCTTGGAGTTTGACAGCTGCAACATGCCTTGCTGCAAACTGTCTTGGCAAGGCAGATTGGGCATTAGGGCTCGATTTGGCTAAATTGTGCAAATGATAAACAAGTTTATCCATTTGCACATCTCAGGGGGAGACCAAGGAGGAACAAGCACTGATCCATAAGCCTCCCAAGTCTTTGGAACTACATATAGGTTTGGCACCCTTAAAAGCTAAAGATGACTCAAGACTCCAATTTTGTTTTGAGGCATTCAATGGATGCTTAGAGGTGGCATGTATCAGAGCAAAAATGAACACTTCAGTCAAGCCTTATCCCTGAACCAAGGAACCATAGGCCTGTGCTCTAACCTCTAGTCAATGGCTAGAGGAGACTTGAGATTCCAAAATGATCCAATTGGCCACACACCTGTACTAGTTGCCATTCCCCATTCCTTGAAAAAAAAACTTGCTTTATTATAAATAGAGCTCATTTGTGATCGGTTTGAGTACACCAAAGCACCTAAACTGATGCTTTCCTCAAAATCACCTTCTCACTTCCAAAATTGCCTTCCAAAGCAAGTCACTATCGGGTTTTGAGTTTGAGAGCCATTCCAACAAAACCAATCACACACACACCTCATAAACATCATATAGAAGTGATCCAAACACTTAAACAACATCTGGAACACCAATTTCACAAAATCACCAGCCAATTGCTCAAGGTTTCAACCAAGTTGCAGTTGAGGTGCCATAATTTGTTCCTGTCCATTTCCAATCACTCCAAGCATTCAAACACATTCCATATGGTGTAGGGAAGCTATCCAGATCATCATAACTCATCTGTAGCATCTCCAACTCAAAAATCAATTTGCTCTTGCTGCCACGACCTTCAAGTAAGCCTAAACATGGTCATCTCTTGATTCATGCATATTTCCTCTCACAATAATTTTGCCATATGTTCATAATCATGCTTAGAATGTTCCCCTCAATTACTTGCTTTGTATGAACCGTGTATTAAAATTCTCAGCCTTCATGCAGAATTTACGGTTCTTGAGGTTTTGTCTTGATTTCTTATTCCATGCTTAAAATAAATGAAATTAAAAGACCATAGACATGATCATGAGGTGAAAACGAGCAGATAGATATGTGGATTATGTGATTTCATCAAGTATTCAGTGAGATTAGTGAGAAAATGCAAATCTGGGAAAAACGCAGAACACGCGCGTGTTCTTGGCGCCTTTTTTTGAAAATTCAAAAATTAATTTCTCTCTGGTTTTTAATGATTTTGAGTTGATTCTTTTTTTAATAATTCACGAAAATGTTAAAATATTTTATTTTAACAAAATTTCCCAAAAATATTATTTATTTTATATACTTGATATTTTTGCAAAGAATTAATTTTTATTTGTTTTTTAACATTTAAAATATTTTTTCCTTCTTGATTTTCCAAAATTAAATGGTTTTCAATCATTTTGTGGATAAAAACATGATTTTTCAAACATTAATCCAAGGTCACAACTTGTTTTTTATACATGTTTGATAATTTTGATCATTTTAATTGAATTTTTATACATTTTGAAATCAATTTAGGGTTTTGATCTTAATCACTCTGACAAATCTTTTTTCAAACACTCATGGGCCTCTAATAGAGTGTAAGACCCAACCCTTTGAAAATACAAACCATTTTGGGCCTCAGATGTTGTATAAGTCCCGTTGTATTTTCAAAATCACGGCGCAGTCGTCACCTTTTAAAACAAAACCAACTGGGCTTCTCATTGAGCTATAAGACCCACCTTTTTTTTCTTTTAAAACTCTTTGGGCCTCTAATAGAGTGTAAGACCCAATCCCATTTTGAAACCAAAATAACTTGGGCCTTAATCATTGTATAAGACCCACTGTGCTTTCAAAACCTCGGCGCGATCGCCAGTTTTTAAAACAAATCATCTGGGCCTACCCTCGTGTTGCAAGTCCCATCTCTTTTATTTAAATAATCTTTGGGCCTCTCCTTGAGTTGTAAGACCCATTCTTATTGTAAATAAACCTTTGTTGGGCCTCAGTCGTCGTATAAGCCCCGATACGATCCTCAAAACAACGATGTGATCACTGTTAAAACCTTGGGCCGCTCCTTGAGTATAAGCCCCAACAATCTTTTCAAAACAACTTTTCTTTAGATTTAGATTCAATATACTTGTTGTTATCAAATTTTCTTTGTTGAACAACTAACCAAACAGCATGGAAGCTCTATAATGGGTAAGTGTTTATCCGCTTTCATTTACTGCTTTCATATATATAACTGTATTGTGGGAAGCGGCGCATGGTTAATCTTCTTTCATTCTTTTAAATACACGTCATATATATATAATTGTATATTAGGAAGCTGCGCATGGTCAGTCTTCTTTCATATCTCCTTTAAATACTCATCATATATCAACTATATATATACTAGTATAGTTATTTAGAGTTTTCCCCGGCAACTACGTCTAGAACTAGGTAAAGCCCTGTTGGTCACTCTTAAATACAAACAAAACGAGATCCCTCGCAGGATTCTAGGTACAATCTTCCCTCCTCTTGGGGTTAAACAATATGGAACAAAAAGAAAGGCAGTATTCTCGGTGAACCTTTTCTCAGACTGTCACCCTTAGAAATTGTCAAAGAAACTCTACTCCCTAGGGATGATCTTTTCTCAATGAATGGCATCTCTTGAGTTTCTTCCAAACCCTCGAACTTTCCTGGAATGATCTCTTTTCGGTGAATTGCATTTCTTGAACTTCTCTTGGTTTGGGGACCCACAGGCTTCCTAAAAGCATCCCCTCCTCCTCTTGGGCTTTGTACAAGGACCCTTCGGCTTCTTAAAAGTTCTCGTGCCTTCTCTTGGGCTTTATACAAGGACCCTGGCAACCTCTAAAAGGTATAAGACAGAACCTAGTCATCCTTTGCTAGAGCAGTCTTTCCAGTGTCAAAACTCCGGTCAATTTAGGGTTGATTCTCATCCCTTAATGCTCGTGCCTCCTCTTGGGCACCATACAAAAGATAAAACTCTTCCACACAGTAGACTTGGACAGTCTAAACCCCTTGAGTCTCAAAGAAATTCTCAAGTTCCTTTCAAACATAAGAAAAAATACCGATTACTCTAGATCAATTTCCAGTAGGAACCCAATCTCTCTCATGAAAGCCCCAACCAAGGTCAGTTTACCACCCATATCAGAACCTCAAGGTCTCTGATACCACAACTCTTCTGTAATCCTCAGCAAGAGTTGATTCCCCACTTGGACCTGCCTCGGGATCTCAATTATCCCCGAAAAAAGATAGCCTCCTCTTAGGCTTTGTATAATGATCCTTCCTCAGGGAAGTTAGCCTCCTCTTAGGCTTTGTATAATGATCTTTCCTCATCATAGTCAGCCTCCTCTTGGGCTTTGTACAATGATTCTCCCTAGTGGAGCTAACCTTTTCAGACTCTCTCATTGAGTCAATACCCTTTTTAGCCTCAATCTCAGGATTCCTACGAGACAGCAAATCACTCTCTTGTTGAGTATAAAAGACTCTCTTGTTGAGTCAATCACCTTTTAGTACTCTCTTGTTGAGTCAACCCTTTTAGCCTCAATCTTGGGCTTTGTACAAGACAGATAACAACACTCTTTTGTTGAGTCAAGCCCTTTTAGCCTCTATCTTGGGCTTTGTACAAGACATAAATCTCCCTCTCCTGAGCTTGGGACAGATAACTTCCCAAGCAGAGTCATGTCCTCCCAGCCTTCCCTTAGGCTTTGAGGAATGGTCTTCACCAATAAGAGTTAAACTCTCAGCCTCCATCTTGGGCTTCGTATAAGATACACAAAAAATATCCTCGCCAGGGTCAGTTAAATTTCCCTTTTAGCCTCAATCTTGGGCTTCGTACAAGACAGATAATACTCTCCCGTAGAGTCAAACTTTTAGCCTCCTCTTAGGCTTTGTATAATGATATACCCAAAGACTCAGTCTCTTTTTTGTCTCAATCTTGGGCTTTGTACAAGATACCGACATACAAACACTCTCTTGTTGAGTCAGTCCTATCCAGACTTTGGACAAGGACTTCCCTAGTGAAGTTAATCAACCTCTTAGCATCAACCTTGTGATTCAATCAAGGCACACAAAAAATCAACAATCCCTCTTTAGAGATGACATGTTCTCTCTCAGTCAAACCTTTTAGCTTCAATCTTGGGCTTTGAATAAGACACAAATAACCCCTTTTAGCTTCAATCTTGGGCTTTGAATAAGACACAAATAAAATTTTAGCTTCAATCTTAGGCCTTGAACAAGACACCAAAACATCTTTTTCCTCCCTTAAAATAGGAGGAACTACGATTGCTCTGATTTCCCTATTTCGTTTAAACGGGAATACGTAGGCATAAGATTGCGAAATCTTAGCGAGCATACTAAACAAAAACCCTAGGTCAAGTACCTTCATACATCAATCTAAAATTAGGTCCAGTACCTTACCAAAAACACCCAAACATAAAAAAAAAACTCACCCACTCACTCATATCTTCCCAAAGAAACTTTCCCAACCCATCAGCAGAAAAACACTATCAATTACAAAGCAGTACCTAAAAGCTAAGATCTTGTGGATAACCACATATAGGATGGGTAACTGACAACTACCCATTGTATAACCTGACCCCGGACTCCCCAATCTCTTTAAAGCATTTGTTCAGTTAAACATTCGCGTGCAAGGTTAGTTTTAGATAGCTCCCCTTTCCCTTCCAGCTTCATGGGATAAATAAGAAATCAGGAAGTACCACCCATTCCTCCTCATTGCAAGGAGAAGACCCAGTGATAAGGTGGTCGCGTCACCGACAAAAATTGCTCGCTACATCCGTTCACGCCGTAAGTTGTTCCGGCCAGCGTATCAACTCTAGGCAACCAGTTTTCGTCTTCTTAGTCCAAGTAAGTTTGTTAATTTTGTGCTCTTTTCGTCCCTTTTTTATGATTACTAGTGGATTGCATGTGGTTGGGACTAGGTTTAGAGGACGATTTGCACTGTTTCAGGTGGTTGTTGGTGGTGGACGGTGGTTATGCCATTTTTCGCCGCTGATGTGCCGCTGGGCTTCTAGGACATTCTGGTGAGGAGGGCGGTTCTCTGTGTTGTCGTGATGATGATGCATGTTCAACCTCCGTGGTCGTTCATATTCTGGGGTGATGATGAATTTTCCGATTGAGCATTTGCAGTTTCTGGTGAAGCTTTGCAGTTTCCAGCGGAGCTTCGAATGGAAATTGGGAATACGCTCCGCGAAGTTCCTCATCCGGGAGTGGTTTGTCCCAAGCGTCTCCTCGCGGGGAAGCTCTTGAGTTTTTTGTTCGATGTTAGGGCTTAGGTCGGGGACGTCGTCCTCATCCCTTTGCACACCCTTTCACTTGACTAGCGGCGGAAGGGTGGATTTGATTCATCGTCGAATTCATGTTTTTCTCTGCTTTTCAGGTGATTGACATGGCGACAGGGGCCGACAAGGAGATAATAATAGATTTGTCTGAGGAGGAAGCGAGTTTCTCAGAGAGCAGCAGCTCGGTATCCTCGAGTGTCCCCAGCGAAGCTGGGGAGGAGGAGGAAATGGAAGAGGATACTGTTGAAGGTTCCACGGAGGAGTGGATGGTGGCTGAGTTAGCTTAGCATGTGTCCACCTTCGTGACGTACCTGGGGGATGTCTTTACGGAAGTCGGGCCAGAGGGGGAGTGAAAGGTGCACTTTCCCTCCGAGGATGACAGGGTCTGCACAAATTATGGAGAATGCTTTGTGATGTACGGGTATGCATTCAAAGAGTTGAGACTGAGGCTTCTGTTCATTGACTTCCAGCAGTCAGTGTTCGTGCACTTGAATTTGGCCCCGACGCAGCTGCACCCGAACTCGCTGGCCTTCATTCGGGCATTTGAGCTGACGTGCGAGTATTTGAGGATAGGGGCTACTCTCCCTTCGTTTTTCACCGTCTTCTATCTTCAACGACAGTTGACGGGGAGGAGGTATGGCTGGGTTTCATTGAAACAACCTCGTAAGCTATTCAAGCCCTTTTTAGAATCGATACAGACGTTCAAGGAAAGGTTCTACATCATAGAGCCTATATCGGAAGCCGCCCAGGATAGCACGTACGCCTGTGCGATTGAAGTTGATGAGGAGGGCAACGGTATGCGCGATGAGGCTGGGAGGTTTATCGAGGAGAGAGTATACAAGTTCCCTATCCACTGGGGACCTGGCCATTTCACCAAGGAGCCCAATGAGTACATTCTCCAGTCGAACAACCTAGATGGGCAGGATGCCGTTGCTTACGAGACGCTGGTGAAATATGTCAACTCCTTCCGGCTTGCTGAATGTTGGACAAAGAAGGGTGACCCCATCTTCGAGCTATTTTAGAGTGCAAAACTCCCGCGAAAGCTTATAAATTGCTCGGTAGTCTTATTTGTTTTAACTTGCTCGAACTATTTTTACTTCGTTGTCTAACGCTCTTATTTTGTTTGTGTAGGTGAGATGCCTCTTGCTCATGAAAGGATGGTAAAGAATGCTCTCGCGAGGAATAAGTCCGGAACAGCTCCTCCCAAGTCTCGATTTTCCCAGCGTGCTCCTACTCCTCCTTAGACTGCTGCGGGGACCTCTTCTCCCACTCGTGCCCCCCAGGGATCTCCCTTGCCTCTGGCCTCCCGGCCTAAGCGGTTCAGGGCCACTGAAGGGGTAGATTTCAGTCGGGCACCAGAAAAGGGGAAGTTTGAGCTCCCTCCGTGCATTCTCAACAGAAGGTTCTTTGAGGGGACGTCTCTGGTTGTGCCGCGGGAAGAGTCTCTCTGGCTGGAAGGCATGGATCGCCCGAGCAAGATGGCACTTGTTGCCCAGGATGCCTCTGCACTGGTCAGAGTTTTGGAGATGGTGGTTATCTACGCTGAAGGGGAATCTACAACTTAACTTTTCCACTGAGGGTATCCACTATCTGGCGCACGTTGAAGATGGCCGAATCATCATGCCTGACTCCCTCCTTGAAGAGCATGTCGAGGATCAGACGGCGGATAACCAGGAGCCTCAGCCCAACTCTGAGCAGACTGACCGGATGGATGAGTGAAGGATTTTCTTGTTGTTGTAATTTTGTCCGGTCTGCGTGCCGTGTAGTTTGTTGTAATTTATTTTGGATGGGGGCATGGCCCCCAGTTTATGTAACCAAGTACAATTGTGGTCCTTGCGGCCACTTATTATTTTTAATTGTGTGCCTGGTCCTTGTGGCTGGTTTTTTTATTTGCATGGCTTTATCTGCTTTAAATTTCGCTAAGTGTTGTTACTTATTCTCTTTCGTGTATGTATGCCCATAATAGGGATTAGTTTGATTTGCTTTAAGTTTCAGGGAATTGCTCGTTGTAGATGTGTTCGGCAATGAGGGGTACTGGTCGAACGGCCGGGGAATATTCGGGTTAGGATGCGGAGCTCAAGTCGCGTTTGAGGCCTGAGTTCGCGGCGTGAACCTCCCATCGTGAGTTGGGTGTTCTGCCTGTCGTGGTACTTTGATAACGACAGAGCTCGATTGAGGGACCGCTATCGAGCAGAGACCCAGCTCGTTCCTGAGCAGAGTTCTGCTTTACTGGCATGTGACACTTGTACCTAGGCGTGCATCATGGTCAGTAGGCGATGCTCGTCGTCGTGACAAATCGGACTAATATTTTAGGCCTTAGTTGTAGTATTGCTTCAGCTTTTCAGTGTTCCATGGTCAAGCAAGTTCTTCCCCGTTGAGACGTTCTAGGTAATAGGCCCCATTCTCCATTTTTGCCCGGATACAATAGGGTCCTTCCTAGTTGGCGGCTAGTTTGCCTTCGCGAGAGTCTTTATGGTTTCTCCTCAGGACGAGGCTGCCCACGTCGAACTCTCGTCCTATGACTTTGGCGTTGTGCCTGATGGAAATTTTTTTTTAACGAGGCTTCGCGGAGAGTTGCCCCTGTTCAGATTTCCTCGACGAGATTGAATTCCTTCCTTAGTGCCTCGTCGTTCATTTCCTCTTCCAGGGGTGATTCTGTTCGCCTGGAGGGTATGTGAACTTCGACGGGAATCACGGCCTCGGTCCCATAGGCTAGGCGAAAGGGTGTTTCCTTGGTGGAAGAGTGTGGAGTTGTGTGGTATGCCCATAGGACACTGTGCAACTCCTGGACCCAAGCATTTTTTGTCTCGTCAAGCTTTCCTTTGAGGCCTCGAAGGATGACTCAGTTTGCTGCTTCAGCCTGCCCGTTTGTCTGAGGATGTTCGACGGATGCGAAGTGCTGCTTCGTGCCGAGCTGGGCGACGAAGTCTTGGAATTTCCTGTCCGTGAACTGTGTCCCATTGTCTGTGACTATCGCCTGGGGGATGCTAAAACGTGCGAGGATGTTTCGTTTATAGAAACGCAGTATGTTAAGGGTAGTTATCTTGGCTAGAGCCTCCGCTTCTATCCATTTTGTGAAGTAGCCCACGCCTACTATTAAGTATTTGTTCTGTTTTGAACCTACCATGAATGGTCCTAGGATGTCCAGGCCCCACCAGGAGAATGGCCACTGGGAGGACATAGATTTGAGCTCGTTAGGTGGGGCTAGGTGTATGTCCCCGTGCCTTTGGCATTTATCTCACTTCTTCACGTGCTCTTTAGCCTCATGCTGCATGGTTGGCCAGTAATATCCTGCCCGGAGGGCCTTTCAGGCAAGGTACCTTCCTCCGAGATGCTGAGCATTGATTCCTTCGTGGATTTCATGTAAGATATGGGCGACCATTTCTTCCTCGACACACTTGAGCAGTGGGATGGAGAATCCTCGTCTGTAGAGTTAATTTTCGACCAGGACGTAGGAGCAGGCTCTTTGCCTGACTACGCTGGCTTCTTTAGGGTCGGACGGGAGTTCGTCTCTAGTGAGGTAGTTGTAAAAGGGGGTCATCCAGCAATTGTTGTCGCCGATCAATTATACGTCGAGCGTCGGGGAAGCTTTCTCAATGCTGGATCGAAGAAGTACTTCTTGTATGACGGACTTATTTCCGCCTTTCTTCTTCGTGCTGGCTAGTTTGGACAAAACGTCTGCCCGGACATTGTGTTCGCGGGGAGAATGCTTTACCTCTACCGCTGTGAACTTTGTCATCTTCTTCTTGACCAGGGCTAAGTATTCAGTCAAGTTGTCATTTTTGGCTTGATATTCTCCCCGGACTTGAAGGGCAACGAGTTGTGAATCTGTGCAAATAATGACTTCCTCTGCACCAAGGTCTTCGGCCAAGCATAACCCGGCGAGGAAGGCCTCGTATTCTACCTGGTTGTTAGAGGTGGGGAAGGACAAGGTGAGTGAAACTTCAACGATGATTCCCTCGTCGCTTTCTAGTATGATACTTGCCCCGTTCTCCGCCGAACTGGAGGCCCCGTCTACGAAAATGGTCCATTTGCGTGCTCCGCAGGTGGCGGAGTCTGCGAACGTCATTTCTGCAACGAAGTCGGCCAGGGCCTGGGCTTTGAGGGCTTTCCTGCTCTCATACTGGATGTCGAATTCAGACAGCTCGAGCGACCATTTGAGCATTCTTCTGGCCATGTCTGGGCATCATAGCAGCTGTTTTACGGGCTGATCTGTTCGAACTACAATCGTGTGGGCTAGAAAGTAGTGTCTTAATCTTCTAGCTATGTTGATGAGGGCTAGTGCCAGTTTTTCTATTTGCTGGTATCTCAACTTTGGTCCCTGTAGTGCTTTGCTCGTGAAATATATGGGTTTTTGCCCGTCAGACGTTTTGTGAATAAGAACGGCGCCTACCGCCTCGATTCCTACAGTGAGATACAGGTATAAAGTTTCGCCGTTGTCTGGGCGAGAGAGAACGGGTGGTTATGAGAGTGCTCTTTTTTGGTGGAGAATATCCTTGTCACATTCCCTGGTCCATTCGAATGTTGTCTCCTTGCGGAGGAAATTGAAGAATGGTAAGGCGTGTTGGGCAGACTTGGCCACGAAACAGGACAATGACGCGAGCATCTCGTTGAGGGACTGGATGGATTTCTTTGACTTGGGTGTTGGAAACTTAGAGAATGCAAGGAACTTATCGGGGTTGGCTTCGATTCCTCGTTCTGTTAAGTAGAAGCCGAGGAACTTGCCTTCCTGGACACCGAACATGCACTTCTCCGGGTTGAAATGCATTTTGTACTTTCTGGCCTGTTCGAAGACCTTCCTCAGATGGGCAGTGTGATCGATTTCCTTGTGGGATTTTAGGATCATGTCGTCCATATAGACTTCGAGCATGTCGCCTATCTCTCCCCGGAAGACCTTGTTCATCATTCTTTGATAGGTCGCGCCGACGTTCTTCAGGCCGAAGGGCATTACATTGTAGTAATAGTTTCCCGATTCGGTCATGAAGGCCGTGTATTTTTTTATCGCTCATTGCCATTGAAATTTGATTATAGCCTGAGTAGGCATCCATGAATGATAAAAGTTTAAAACCGGCAGAATAAGCAACAAGTTTATCAATATTGGGGAGGGGGTAGGTATCCTTCGGGCATGCCTTATTAAGATCGGTGTAGTCAATGCACATTCTCCATTTGCCATTATATTTTTTCACAAGTACAATGTTGGACAGCCAAGTGGTGTAATTGGCCTCCGAGATAAATTTGGCCTCGAGGTGGTCCTTTACAGCTTTTTCTGCAACCTCCATTTTCTCCGGAGACTGCTTTCTCCTACGTTGTGCTACTGCTTTGACGGCCAGGTCAATCGTAAGTTGGTGGCAGGCGACAGACGGGTCTAAGCCGAGCATATCGATCGTGCTCCAGGCGAACAGGTCAGCGTTCTCACAGAGGTAGCCTTTGAGTTACTTCCTTGCTATGTCGGGGAGATCTGCTCCAATCTTCACTCCCCGCTGGGGGTCGTCGCCGAACAAAACGAGCTCGAAGTTGCCATCCGGGATTGGGTACATCGGATGCGAGCTGCTGTTGGACGGGGCAGACGAGCTGGTAGAAGCTGCTTGGTCCTCCTGCTGGTCTTCCTCGGGGAAGCAGCTGTCGAGGTCAATGGAGTCAACTTGAGGCAGAGGCATGGCTTCCTTGGAACTGCTGGGCAAGGCTGGCTTGTTCGGGACCTTTGGCTTGGACGTGATGGCGTTGAGTCCCTTTGTGGCTGCTTTGAAACATCGTCGTGCGGCTTCGATGGTGCCGTGGAGGGTGGCGACCATCCCCTTTAAAGTGTAATACTTCATCTTGAGGTGGACGATTGAAGACACAGCTACCAACTCAGCCAATGTTGGTCTTCCGAAGATACACTGGTACAGTGATGGGCAATCGATCACCAGAAACTGCACTTTGACAGACCTGGCCGTCTCTGCTGATCCAAAGGTTACGATCAGTTCGACGTACCCCCAGGGTTTGGTCACTGATCCATTGACTCCTTGCAAATCAGACCCCACATAGGGGATGAGGTGTGTTTTCTCCAGCTGAAGTGTTAAAAACAGTTGGGAGTACATAATGTCGACCGAACTGCCTTGGTCGACGAGGATTCTGTGAACGTCGAAGTTCGCCATTCGAGCTCTGACGAGTAAGGGTATGCTCGAGTTTGAAGATCCTCCAAGGAGCTCTTCCCGGTAGAATGAGATGGGGATAGAGCCCTTCTGGGCTTGGTCGAGCGTGGTTATCTTGCTGGAGCTCGTGCTGATTAGGTGCTCGAATTTCCTTTTCACGGAGCCCACCGTGACTTTATTGAAGCCCTCGCCCGAGATGACCATGGCGGAGGGGAATGTTTCCCACGTGCTGTGGGCCGCGAAGTAGGCGGGAGCGCTGAGCCCATCCGGCACATAGAAGTCCACTGATCGTGACACGTCCATGGCGACCTGGATGCTGGCTTCTTCCGAGGAAGGTACCTCTTCCTCTACCTTCTTGGACTCCTGGGAATCTTTTCGGGGAGCATCTTTCTTCTTGGTGAACTGTTTCAGGTGGTCGTCCCTGATCAGTATCTCGATAGCATCCTTCAAATGGATGCAGTCTTCGGTAGTATGGTCGTGACTCTTATGGAAACGACAGTACTTCGATTTGTCGGTGTTAGTTCTTGGATTGGCTGGAATTTTGGTAAAACGTGTTGAACAATGTTGATGTCATATGTCTGATGTCTTAACATTGGTTCCTAACATTAGTTTGTGCAGGGTTGCAGTTTGGTATGCTGATGTTAAACTTGATGTCTTGACATCAGTTGACAGAACATCAGAACTTCAGTTGCTAATGTGTTTTTTTAGAGCTGCGTGTATCAGTTTGTTTTGAGAGATCTGGTGGAGAGATTCTAGGCGAATATCTTGGTAAAGATATATTCAGTTGCAATCAGATTTGGAGCAGATCTTGTTGCTATTTTTAAGGCTAAAAGATATGAAGATTTAATTGAAGATTTAATTGAAGATTTAATTGAAGATTTGATTGAAGATTTAATTGAAGATCTATTTTGTAACAGAATCTTCTGCAGATTTGTAGCAATTAATATGCTGAGATTTAAAGCCCAAATCTAGTTGGGAAAAAGGTTATAAATAGAAGCATTGTAACCTAGTTTAAAAAAAGCCAGTCATCATGTAGATTATAAGGGTTGTGTTGGTTGATGAACCACCCAGTTTGTGGGATGGTCATCGTGTTTATCTCGAAGCCTGTAGGTAAGAGATGTATTGTTCTTGGAGGAAGCTGTTAAGCAACTCTAAGTATTGTTCTTAGTTATGTGTGTCATGTCTAGGTATTGTCATGGAAGTGTGTCTTCTACTTTTCTGTGTTTGGAGAGTTTTTGGAAATTAAGCTGTTGATGCAGTGACTGAGATGTTGACTGCTAGACATCATTGCGATGATTGGGAGTGAGATGGAGTCTCTTATCTAGGGAGGACTTAGATTGAAGGGTCATTGGGTAGTGATTAAGTTAGGTAGATGTCAACTGGTTTGTTGAGTCTGTAATTTGATACTACTAAGAGTGGACTTCCTTCCTGGCTTGGTATGCCCCCAGATGTAGGTTGTTAGACCGAACTGGGTGAACAAATTTTGTGTGCATTTTCTGATTACTATTATTGCCTTGTTCATACAACAGATATTGATGTTGTGACATCGCACTTGACATCACATATCTGATACCAGAATTTCAATTGGTATCAGAGCAGGCATCCTGTCTGTTTCTGAATGAGATATAAGGAAGATACTTTCTGGTTCATGAGCAAGGAAGATAGTTTTGCTGAGTTATGAACTTGGTGTGTAGCTTTGGTGGAGGACTGCTGTTGTGAGTTTGATTTATTTTCAAACTTTTCTTTGGCACTTGGATTATGGTGATGGTGTGCAAGGATTATTGAGTAGTGCTTGAAGAATGTTGAGGAGTTGTTGTGTATTCCGCTGCATGGTATCTGATGTAACCCTGGTTGTTTCTTGTGTCTCTAGTGGTGAGACTTTAGGAAGGTATTTTCTTGGAAAGACTTTAGAGTTTGGTCTCCTCAGCAGAAGAAGAATATATTTCAAATCAGGTATTGAAGACCAATCTGTCCAGAACACTGATTCCATCCTTCTCAATTTTCTTGATGATGAAAGAAAAGGGTGGAGCCAAAGCAAAAGAGTATCACTGTTAAATCTTTCATGCGGGAGTGAAGATCTTGATAAGTTATCTCTTAAGCGTTTTATGGTTCTGGTATATCTGAAGATGAATTCTCTTGTGAAGATACAAGTTTCTGATTTTCAAAATCATGAACTGGAGGAAGTTTCATCAAGAAAGAAGCTGAGCTTGATATGTCAATCCTAATGTCTCAACATTGCACTACACATCAGCAGTTTATGGTAAATGATGAGTCAAAGTCCTATTAGATTGTAGCTATTTTGAAGGATCACTGAAGCTGTGAAGTTGAACAATTTTTGAGATGCTGTTCATAATGTCATAGCATCTCAGTTGGAGCTGGTTGAAGAAAAGGTAGTAATCTTGTTAGCAGAAGAGAAGGAGATGATCCCTGTTAAAGCTAAAATGTCTTAGGACTTTATAGGGAAAATACATCCAAGAGTGTGTGTGCAGCAACAGTGTAAATCAGCCTGTGGTCAATTGGTGTATGCGTGAGCTCTTTCAATTTTGTGGCTTGAAGGATTGGAAGTAGCAGATTGTCTATGGTATGTTATCACTTTTAAGAGGTCTGAACCTTGTGCTTATAAGAAGAAGCTTCTGGAAGAGTGTGTTATGCAAGTTATTGCAGTTTTGTTGGTCTTGGAAGTTTATCAGATGTTGATATGTTCTCGTGTGTTCGCTGCAAGAGATATGTGTGGGTTACTATGGTTGTAGTCTCCAAATCCTAGTAGATGTTTAATGTGATTTAGACTGATGTCGGAACTGATGTTGAAACACCACTTCAGTTCTTTGCTCAGGGTGGAGTGAAAGATCAAGACACTGACCTAACCCGGAACGCCTTTGTGGTGTGAATGGTTGTCATGATGGTTTTTCAGCAGATGCCTGTTGTGTGAGAAGGTTACCTTGACAGGAGTTGAGTATTTGTCTGCTTTTGATAAGGTTGTGCATTCAACTAATGATAAAATACATTGACGGGAGACTATGTATTTGTCTGATGTAAAAGTACAGGACTGCAGAAGTGTATTTAGAAGTGGCTTTCGTTATTATTGCTATGGGGTAGTCTTGAACTACTTATTTTCTGAAGATTTAGATGTGGTAGGTTTGAAGTCTTTGGAGTTTCTAAGCAGGATGGAGGTTGTTTACTCAAACTTGATTGTTGAATCAAGTCTATGAGAGCATGGAAATCTATTTCTGCAAAGGGAGGAGGTTCTTCTGAGTGGCAGAAGGTAGAGCTGAATTCAACAGTTGGATGACATAATGTTCTGTCATCTAGCTTAACATCAGGAGTCTCAGCTGGTGATGTGGCACATCAGCTAATGATAGGGTGATCTACAGGAATGAACAATAGGATGCTTCAAAAAGATCGTTCTCATGGCAGTTTGCGGGAGCTGCAGGAAGGAGAAGATGTTACATGACCATGGCTTAGGGAGTCTAAGTGTGTTTGCTTTTGAGCAAGTGGAACATGTGACTTGAAGATCAAGTTTCCTTGGTGGATCAAGATATCTTTGTGTGAGTTCTGACAAACGTGAAAAAGGTCAAAATGTGGCATTTGGCTGTTTTCATATGAGGATTCATGAATGAGGTGATCAAACTGTGGCATTTGGTTGATCTCAGAAGTGGATTCGAAGAATCAAGATAATCAGAGTGTGGCAGCTGGTTATTATTGAGGATTGTCTTGGAACAATTTACTCTTGGGCAGAAGGCTGATGAGTTGAAGACTTAAGGAGATTATTCCTCTTGAAGGTGGATGAGAGTTTAATTCTCTAGTTCTTTGGATTACTATGCAATAGTAAGTCCAGTTGGTGGAGCATATCAAGAATCATGGTGATGATATCTTGGTGTGTGGCAAATGTTCTAACTTGTGTTGGGACATTATCTGGTTGAATATCCTTGGTGAAGGATGATTTTGTTCTGGTTCTGGAGTTTGGTGCATACATTATGCCTAAGGAGCGTCTACATAGTCATATGGGAGAATGATGAAGTAGAAGGTCTGCCTTGGATGGAGAATGTAGAGAGGACTGAAGTAGATCAGGTATTGATTGCTTGGAAATCTGAAGAGTATGACAGAGAGAGTAATTGTCTATGGATTTTGCTGCAAAGGTGCACATATTGTGAAGCTTGCATGATGATCAAACTTGTGGAGATTGGTTGCCTCTTCTGAGGATATAATGTCAGATAACATGTTATGACATTAGGCTGTTGGATGGCATGTTGGTGTGGACATGAATGGTTCTAGCCATATGAAGCTGATTGTTTGAATTCTATGTGCACATGCTTCTGTGGAGGAGTCGGAAGGACGATTTTATTTGTGCGGATTTTGGAATTACTTTGTGAGGGTCTTTATTGATGGGAGATGTCACACTTGTCTTGATGTGTGTTATTAATTCTAAGTAAGAGGAGTTTACTTAGAGTTCAGTGGAAGGCATTGTGAGTGTGCTTCAGAACTTGTGGATGATTGTGTAAAGCATTCTTGACTGGATGGATGAAGATTGTGTCTGGATTTTCCAAATACTATGATGTACTGGTCAAGGAGCATCAGTTGTGAAATATAAGGGGAGAACTTCCATCTGTACTAGTGTGGTACTTGGATTGTTTAAGGATTAAGCATTTTGTGAATGCGTTCAACAGGTGTATTGAACAGAGAGTGCGCTCTTGAAGACATGAAGATGAGTCTTATGTTTTCCATTCATTTTAGGTGTTCTTCTTGCAAAGGAGTACTGAATATATTAGATAGGGGGAGTTGATCGTTTGTTGAAGAAGTTGTTTATCAAGATTGTAATGTCAGACAAGATGTCGTGACATTGTATTACTGGTGAATTTCATGGTGTATTTGGCAGTTTAGACCTGGTTCTATAGATTTGTGTGTCAATGGATTGAATCAAAAGTATACATTTAGCCCTGATGTTTGTTCAGCTATTGAATCAGAGGTTGTTAAATTGTGGCTAAAAAGGGGGAGAGTTAGCCTAGGTGTGTAGGTGTGTGACCTTGTCTGATGTGGTTCAGATGTTGAGGGGGAGTTTTGTGCAGCTGGTTGGTAATGTTGCTGCTGGCTGTGTTTGTGTTTGAGCAGCTTTTGGTAGTGGTGCTGCTGGAATGTTAGGAAGTGAAGTTTATCCGCTGCAGGTATCTCTGATGTAGGCAGAGATTGTTTTAGCCAAAATTAGCCAAAGGGGGAGATTGTTAGTTCTTGGATTGGCTGGAATTTTGGTAAAACAGTGTTGAACAATGTTGATGTCATAGGTCTGATGTCTTAACATTGGTTCCTAACATTAGTTGGTGCAGGGTTGCAGTTTGGTATGCTGATGTTAAACTTGATGTCTTGACATCAGTTGACAGAATATCAGAACTTCAGTTGCTGATGTGTTTTTTTAGGGTTGCGTGTATCAGTTTGTTTTGAGAGATCTGGTGGAGAGATTGTAGGCGAATATCTTGGTAAAGATATATTCAGTTGTAATCAGATTTGGAGCAGATCTTGTTGCTATTTTTAAGGCTAAAAGATATGAAGATTTAATTGAAGATTTAATTGAAGATTTAATTGAAGATTTGATTGAAGATTTAATTGAAGATCTATTTTGTAACAGAATCTTCTGCAGATTTGTAGCAATTAATATGCTGATATTTAAAGCCCAAATCTAGTTGGGAAAAAGGTTATAAATAGAAGCATTGTAACCTAGTTTAAAAAAAGCCAGTCATCATGTAGATTATAAGGGCTGTGTTGGTTGATGAACCACCCGGTTTGTGGGATGGTCATCGTGTTTATCTCGAAGCCTGTAGGTAAGAGATGTATTGTTCTTGGAGGAAGCTGTTAAGCAACTCTAAGTATTGTTCTTAGTCATGTGTGTCATGTCTAGGTATTGTCATGGAATTGTGTCTTCTACTTTTCTGTGTTTGGAGAGTTTTTGGAAATCAAGTTGTTGATGCAGTGACTGAGATGTTGACTGCTAGACACCATTGCGATGATTGGGTGTGAGATGGAGTCTCTTATCTAGGGAGGACTTAGATAAAAGGGTCATTGGGTAGTGATTAAGTTAGGTAGATGTCAACTGGTTTGTTTAGTCTGTAATTTGATACTGCTAATAGTGGACTTCTTTCCTGGCTTAGTATGCCCCCAGATGTAGGCTGTTAGACCGAACTGGGTGAACAAATTCTGTGTGCATTTTCTGATTACTATTATTGCCTTGTTCATACAACAAATATTGTGTTGTCACATCGCACTTGACATCACATATCTGATACCAGAATTTCAGTCGGCGTTGGGTTTGGTTGGGATTTGTTTGGGGAAGCGGGCCCCTACTTGCTTGAATTCCGAATTGGCGTATTCGGACAGTACCTTCTCCCTGGATGCGGTCAGGGGGGTATAGTCATGGAATCTTCCAGAGGGTCCCAATCTATCGCGGGAGTCTCGTGGACGGTCTTCGCGCTTTCTTTTTCCTCGACAGGATGTCGAGGCTTCTTCGCCTCTAGAGGCCCGGGCGTTCTCTTGGTGGTAGAAAGCTCGGACATAGTTGGCCGCTTCCTTCTCCCCTTACTGGATGTGGGATTGTGCCTTGAGGAGGAGGGCATCTAGATTCCTCGGAGGTGCGAGGCTGACGGCTTTAGTGAATTCTGAGCCTGGGCGGAGCCCTTGCTGGAGCAGAAATTTTTCATCTCGTCCGTTGTAGGGACCTGTACCGCTTCTTTGTTGAACCTCTCGATGTATGCCCGGAGAGGTTCGTCCTTTCTTGGATTATGGCCCCAAGGGAGGCTTCAGTCTTGGGGTGATGTCGCGACGCAGTGAAATGCCGGGAGAACATCCTCCCCAGTTGCTTCCACGACGTAATAGATTCTTCGGACAACTGCTTGTACCACGTCATTTCACCTTTTTGGAGTGTGGTTGGGAATAGTCGACACTTGATGGCGCCGCGGATGCCACGGTAGTCTAATAGTGCATCGATGTTCTCGATGTGCTCGTCGGGGTTGGTCGTGCCGTCGTACGTGCCCAGTGATGGGGGCTTTTCTAGGCCCTTGGGAAGACGCGTTACCAAGATTTCTTGGGATAACGGGCCGTGAGGCTCATCATCTCTACTGGAACTGGTTGGTGACGGGGACCAGACGATTCACTCGTGGCGATGACCTCTTTGGGGGGAAGGTGAATGGGCCCGGCCCTTTGACCTGACTAGAGGTGACTGCTTGTCTCTTCGGGTCCTCTTCTGGGCGGGAGAGTGCTGGTTCCGTGGGGAAACCTGGTCGCATTTCCGAATATCACGAGATTCTGGCTCTTGGCGCAGCCTTCGGTCGACTTCTCACCAAGGTTGTAGGCTCTTGGATCGTCGATGGTTCTTCCTCGGAGGTGGGGATCTTGGAGGGGCGGATTCCTCCAAAGCCCCAATCCTTTCGTTCTGCTGAAGGATCAGGAGGTTGGTCTTGTTGAGCGCCTCCAGAAGGGCCACCACGGCCGGGTCGGCGTTGGGTGGAGTAAGAACGGGGTGGATGGCCAACGAGGGCTGGTCGTCTTCGCGATCAGTAGGAGTAGGGGAAGGAGAGGCTATGGCCCCGTCTCTCAGAAAACGGGGATCTCCGAGGAAGAAAGATAGGCCGTCAACGTCAGTCTTGTTGACGGAGAGGACAGTGGAGTGGAGAGCACCTTTGGCGTGATCTTGAGAGGCCATGATTATGATCTTGGGAATTTTCTTTGATCTTTGGTTTCCGGGGAAAGAAAGATGGGGAGAACAAGATTTCCCACAGATGGCGCCACTGATCGTGAAGGCTGGATCAGATCCTGTTGAAGTGGGCCACCAAGTACGTCTGAGATACTGGGCGTATGAGAGGAGGAGGGGTGTACCTGCAAGGCACTCCGACGCTCAAGTAAGTAAAGGTCAGAGAAAAGGGGCAAGTACAAAGTGTTAGTTCGTAGGATGAATATTTGATACCTGACCCTCTCAAGTGAGAGGGTTTATATAGTGCCCCCAAGCGCGTGGCCAACGGTCCTATTTTCGGGGCGAAATAACTGTTTTCCCGAAGAATAGGTAACTGCTGTAGCGCGGTTTTTGTGGTTTCGAATCACTATCGCTTAGGTATTACAGTTCGATTCATTTATTATCCTATTAAGCTGATGAAGGAAGGGAAATAGATGTCTCCAATTAAACTTGCTTGCAAACTGAGGTTAAACAATCAAAACTGTTGGTTTACAGATGCTATCAAAAAAGGGGGGTTTTTCTTAAGGTTATTAGCTTGGGTGTCTGGATTATTTGTGAGGTTTAGGGTAAGATGCTAGGACTGATGCTTTCTAATTGATGTGTGGAGGTACTAGATTTTGGGTTTTTGATTAATATGCTCGCTAAGATTTTTGTAATCTTATGCCTACGTATTCCCGTTTAGTGAAACAGGGAAATCAGAGTGCTCGTATTTCCTCCTATTCTATGGGCGGAAAAAAGTGTTTTGGTGTCTTGTTCAAAGCCCAAAATATGAAGCTAAAGGTGATTTGTATCTTGTTCAAAGCCCAAGATGTGAAGCTGAATGGTTTATTTGTATCTTGTTCAAAGCCCAAGATATGAAGCTAAAGGGGTTTTGACTTTAGAGAGAATTTGTCATCTCTAAATAAGGATATTTGGCCTATTTGTCCCAACTGTTGGGTGACAGATTATAAAGGAGAATTACTTTAACTGGGATATATGAATCCAGAAATGGCATAATTTCCTTTATAGGGGATTTCCAACCTGAAGGAGAAGACTTTAACTCAGTGTAGAGCAATGCCATCTTTCCTTAGGAATTTCTCATGCTAAAAGAGGGACAGTGGCGTGGACGTGAATAATCCAAAGGCTTGCCGCTTACAGCAATTAGATGGGGGAAAAGGAGTTGTTGATGTTTGTATGCTATGAACAAGGCACAAATTTGATGCTAAAAGATTGATTGACTCAACCGGGGTTTTCATTATACAAAGCCTAAGAGGAGGCTATTGGTCCAACAAAATGGTGATTTGTATCTCGTACGAAGCCCGAGATGGAGGCTAAAAGGGTGATTCAAAAAGAGAATCTTTTATACTCAACAAGAGAGTTTTTTGTATCTCGTACGAAGCCCGAGATGGAGGCTAAAAGGATGATTCAACAAGAGAATCTTTTATACTTAACAAGAGAGTTTTTTTTGTATCTCGTACGAAGCTCGAGATGGAGGCTGAAATGGTTGACTCAACAAGAGAGTCTTTTATACTCAACAAGAGAGTGTTTTTATATGTGTCTTGTACAAAGCCCAAGACGGAGGTGGAAGGTTGACTCAACAAGAGAATCTTTTATACTCTACAAGAGAATGATTTATATGTGTCTTGTACAAAGCCCAATACGGAGGCGAAAAGTGATTGACTCAACAAGAGAATCTTTTATACTCAACAAGAGAGTGATTTATAGGTGTCTTGTACAAGGCCCAAGACGGAGGCTAAAAGTGGTTAACTCAATCAGAGAGTCTGAAAAGGTTAGCTCCGCTGGGGAGAATCATTTGTACAAAGCCCAAGAGGAGGCTGACTTCCCTAAGGAAGGATCATTATACAAAGCCTAAGAGGAGGCTAAATTACTGCATAGGCAAGTCCAAAGGTGAGGAACTCTCATGAGAGAGACCGGGTTTTTGAGTTATTGGTGTTTCTTCCTATCTTGGAGGGGAACTTGAGAATGTCTTTGAGACTCAAGAGGCTTGGACTATCCAAGTCTAAAGTTTTATCTAGTGTACAATGCCTAAGAGGAGGCACGAGCATTAAGGGATGAGTGTCAACCCTAAGATGGCCGGAGTTTCAACGCTGGAAAGACTGCTCTAACAAAGTATGACTAAGTTCTATCTTGTACCTTTAAGAGGTCGTTAGGGTCCTTGTATTAAGCCCAAGAGAAGACATGAGAACTTCTAAGAAGCCGAAGGGTCCTTGTACAACGCCCAAGAGGAGGCAGGGATGCTTTTAAGAAGCCTGTGGGTCCCCAAACCCCGAGAAGTTCAAGACATGCCATTCACCGAGAATAGATCAAGCCAGGAAAGTTCGAGAATTTGGAAGAAACTCAAGAGATGCCATTCACAGAGAAAAGATCATCTCTGGGGAGTTAGAGTTTCTTTGACAATTTCTAACGGTGACAGTCTGAGAAAGGGTTCACCGAGAATGTTTCCTCTCACGTCTCCATATTGTTTAACCCCAAGAGGAGGGAAGACTGTGTCTGGTAATCCTATGGGGATCTAGTTTTGTTTGTATTTAAGAGTGACCAACAGGGCTTTACCTAGTTCTAGACGTAGTTGTCGGGGAAAACTCTAAATAGCTATACTAGTATTACACAGTTAATGTTTGACAGGTATATAAAAGTTTGTGAAAGAAGACTTACAGTGAACAGCCCCACAATACAGTATATATATATATATATATATATATATATATATATATATATATATGAAAGTGGATAAAGAAAGCGGTTAAACACTTACTCGGTTGTAGAGCTTCCATGCTGTTTTGTTAGTTTGTTCAACAAAGAAAGCTTTGATAACAATATTATATACAAAATCAAAGGAGAAAGTGCTTTGAAAAGATTATTGGGGCTTACAGCTCAAGGAGAGGCCCAAGGTTTTATCAGTGATTGCACTGTTGTTTTGAAAACTGTACAGAGGGACTTATACAATACGTGAGGCCCAAAAGGTTTTCTGTACAAAGGGATGGGTCTTACACTCTCTCAAGAGTCCCAAAGGTTTATTTTTATAAAAGAAATGGGGCTTATAACACGAGGGTAGGCCTAGATGATTATGATTTTGAACTGGCGATCGCGCCGAGATTTTTCTTTTAACGCAGAGGGACTTATACAATATCTGAGGCCCCAAAATGGTTTCTGGTTAAAAGGGGATTAGGCCTTACACTCTATTAGAGGCCCAGAGAGTTTTAAATGAAAAAGATGGGTCTTATAGCTCAATGAAAAGCCCAGTTGGTTTTGTTTTAAAAGGCGACGACTGCGCCGTGATTTTGAAAATACAACGGGACTTATACAACATCTGAGGCCCAAAATGGTTTGTATTTTCAAAGGGTTGGGTCTTACACTCTATTAGAGGCTCATGAGTGTTTGAAATTGTTTGATGAAGATCAAAAATCAAAGAAACCCTAATTTCATTTTTTAAAAGTAATTTTCAAGAGGAAATTAATAAAAAATGATAAAAAAAACACCAAATAAGTTTGAATAAACAACTTGTGATTTTTGGTTTAGGTTTTAAAAATGAGGTTTTAATCACGAGATGAATTAAAACTCATTGGATTTTGATTTTCAAGATGGATAATCATTTTTTAAATGTTTAAAAACAATTAAAAATGAATTTATTCACAAAAATATCAACTATATTAAATAAATAATATAAATTTTATTTTTTTGTGGGATAAAATATTTCAACAAATTTTTGTGATTTTTTACAAAAAGAACAAATAAAAAATAATTAAAATTGAAAGAGTTATTAATTTTCCAAATCATTTAAAAATAATATGAAAAATAACAAAAAGTGAAAAAAAATGGTAAAAAGAGGATCTGGGGCGAGGGAGACTTGAACCTTAGTCCTCTTGGGTGCAGCGCGCGTCCTCTACCACTGGGGTTGTGATACATCCGTGTATCAAAACCATCCCATGGATATATGAGGCATGCCTTGTTTTTGGCCTGGCCAAGGCAAAGCAAGGCAAGGTTTTTGGTCAAAAACGTGAAGCTTGTAACTTTCTCATTTCTTCATGGATTGGGATAAAATTTAGGTCTATCTTGCCTAGAATTTCACAAGGAATCCAATGGTGGTGGCGGTTTTTTCAGATGAGGCTCCTATTTCAAAACCCGATAGTGTTCTTGAAATAGGCCTATAATTGCATTGTCTATGCTATCTCTTGTTACAGGCATGATTTACATGACGAATTGGTTCAAACATAACATATATAACATGTATGAGATGTGCATGATCAGTGGACTTCAAAGCAATGCATGTTTCAAAGAGTTCAAGTTGTGAGGCTTACCTCTTTAGGAGCTTTTTGGGCAATCTACCAAGTGCTTTGTTCCAGAAATAATTTGATGCTTTAGACACTCTCAATTGATCCCTTAGAAGCTTTTAGAATGGTTAGAACCAGCTGGAATCCTCAGGAACAAGTTTGAGCTCTTTCTTGCAAAAAGGGCAAAAGTGACCAATATGGCAACTCTCTCAAATGGTGTTCCAGATGTGGGGAACCATTTGGTACAGTTCAAGGATGGTATTTAGAGTGTGTTTGAGGTTTTATCTGGTTTTAAAAGTAACTGAATCAAGACATGGCTTGAGAAATGCAAAAAAGTCCAATTTTGAGGTTTTGAGAGGGGACTTTGTGGTTTTGGTGTTACAAGTCACTTATGAGAGTTTGGACAGCTTAGATATGACATATTGGATGTGTTTGGACCATGAGCTATGGTGGAAATGCTCTCTAACTCAAAAACTCAGAGTTACCTTGCTAAAGAAGGCATTTTTGCCTAGAGAAAGAGATTTTGAGGAAAGCAAGTGTTGTAAAGCTTTGGTGTACTCAAACTGAGCACAAATGAGCTCTATTTATAGTAGAGCAAGTTTGATTTGCAAGCACTAGTGAATGGCAACTGCAACAGCTCATTGTCCAATTGCATCACTTTGGAATCTTAAGTCTCCTCTAGCCATTGACTAGAGGTTAGAGCACAGGCCTGTGGTTCTTTTAGTTCAAGGATAAGGCTTGACTGAAGTTTTCATTTTTTCTTTGATACATGCCACCTCTAAGTATCCATTGAATGCCTCAAAACAAAATTGGAGTCTTGAGGCATCTTTAGCTTTTAGGGGTGCCAAACCTATATGTAGTTCCAAAGACTTGGGAGGCTTATGGATCAGTGTTTGTTCCTCCTTGATCTCCCCCTGAGGTGTGCAGATGGATAAATTTGTTTGTCATTTGCACAATTTTGCCAAATCGAGCCCTAATGCCCAATCTGCCTTGCCAAGACAGTTTGCAGCAAGGCATATTGCAGCCATCACAACTCCTAGCTCAGATGGAATTTGATGGAGTTCTTGGACATTTTGGAAAGCTGATATATCCTATTTCATCATGATTTCCAACTTTGGTTTTGATCCAACTTGAATTACATTGAAAATTGCCTCTACTTTTGGGAAAAAATAAGACAGATTCTGACTTAGTGAAAATTTCACTAAGTGTTGGAAAAATGTCACTTTTGTGTTTTCAGCCATTTTGATCACTCCATAACTTAAAATCCATGAGGAATTGGAATGAGCTGTAGTTGACACTTTTAAATTATGACATGAGATCTACAAATCCTTCTTTGGATCATTCAAAATGGTTGCTTGGATCTCAAGTTATGATCCTTGGAAGTTGGTACCCTAGCGACTTTGTTCCATAACTTAGAAAAATTCTAAGTTTTTATGGTTACTCCTTTTACAAGTTATCCCACTTTCTTTGGGTTTTCTTGATGAATGATGATTCAAATCATACATTAACATCATTTTAGGGTCAAAGAACCATAATTATGAAAAATCTCAAAAAGTCAAACTTTGACTTTTGGGCACAGTTGACTTTTACTAGATGAGTTCCAAACAGTGCGATCCTATATGAAATCAAGTTGTTGACCTAAATCAAACTTGATGGATATGTTCCAAGGTTTGGGAGCATGCCTGGGTCAAAAGTCAAAAGTACAGTTGACTTTTTCCTCGAAACCCTAATTGTGGTCCTGATGAAATTGAAGCTTGTGGATCAAGCTTCTTGGATCAATCCATTGTTGAAAATGGATCAATGTGGTGTATTAGAGACCCTCAAATAATGTCTTGAGGTCTTGGCTCATGTTTTGTCCCAAAAGTCAACTTAGGGGTGAATTAGGTCAAGAAACCCTAATTCCTGATTTTTTATGAATGCATCCCCTGAGACCAAATTGACTTGATGATTGGGTCCATGAGGTCCCTTGGAGTATCTTGGGTTATGCTTTGAAGCATTGGCTCACGCATAGAGGAAAATTTCCATCTGGAGGCCTCGGTCGACCAAAACCCTAATTTGGTGACACTGCGATCTTGAGGCTTAATCCACTTGGAATGTTGCCACCTTGTGCTTGATTCTTGGTGTGGGAGTCCTCTTGATCCTTTATGGGTGTTTGAGAGATTTAGACAAGTTGAAGATCATGTTATTTCCTGATTGATCATTTGCCTAAGAGCTCTAAGAGGGCCTGAAACCCTAAGTTTGATTGTAGTGGATGCTCACCCATCTTTGGGGAGACTAATGAAGTATGATGGTTCATCCATATTGTGATGATGATTTGCACAATGATGGGAAACCTTAGTGGTAAAAATTAGGGGTATGACAGATGCCCCTATTTAATCTTCTTGGACCCGAAGGTGTGAATGACGAAGGTATTCGGGCATTCGGGGTGTAAGAGGATTAGAAAAGGTAAACTTCCCCTCGATCCTGGTTTCCTACCAAGGAACTGGTCTTAGTTTCTGAAATGAACTTCCCCTGGATCCTGGTTTCCTACCAAGGAACTGGTCTTAGTTTCTGAAATGAACTTCCCCTCGATCCTGGTTTCCTACCAAGGAACTGGTCTTAGTTTCTAAAATAAACTTCCCCTCGACCCTAGTTTTCTACCAAGGAACTGGTCTCAGTTGCTGAAATGAACTTCCCCTCGATCCTGGTTTCTTACCAAGGAACTGGTCTTAGTTGCTGATATGAACTTCCCCTCGATCCTGGTTTCTTACCAAGGAACTGGTCTCAGTTGCTGAAATGAACTTCCCCTCGATCCTAGTTTTCTACCAAGGAACTGGTCTCAGTTTCTTGTCAATAAACTTTCTTGACAAGGGACGCTAACTGTAGCGGTTTTCATCAAACTTCTCGACGAATTTTCCTGGGGAGATGCCATTTGATGGAAAAAGCTTTGATGTCAGACTTGCTGGGTGACCCATCTGTCTAATCTGTAGAGGTGTACAAACTTCTCTGCGGGAGACGGCATTTGTCGATTATACTGGGGGGAAACAAGTCCCTTGAAAGACTGTTTTTTGTTTGGGGATATTACATCATACTTTTCTCGAGATCTTCTCGGAGAAATGCCATGTGATATAATCCAATTCTGAGGTGCTTTCTCTGGGGATTTTCCTTAATCCGAGAAAGCGAAGACATCATCTTCAATGGTGAAGAGTGACGTTGGTCGAAGGTTCTCTGGATTTTCAGAGGTTCAAGTTATCAAGGTGGTCGAAGATTATCTTCAATCCAAAAATAAACTGGAGGAGAGATTGCTTAGCTGATTCACTTCCTGACGAGGAAAGAACTGGCACCTCGACTGAGAAGACTTTCATTACTAGGGGACAAGACCAACTAGAATGATAGTGATGCAATATGACTATGAATGTAAATCAATAATGCATGATGTATGTATGTTTATACTGACAAAACTGACGTGACATACAGACTAATAGATGAACAAGACTGGATACTCAGCCGCAGCGGGAGATGAAAAGTATCACTAGTTCAAGATAGCAATTATGGCTTGCCTAGGAGAGAGATGGTCCTCGCGGGGAACACCATTGGTCGGGCTTAGGAGATAAGAACTCTGTCGGGGGTGTCATATGAAACATGGTCTTTGACACAGTTGATCCTTCATTCAGGTGCGCTGGTTTAGAAGGAGTACTTTGATTCTGCACTTTGAGGTTCGATTACTTCTGGAGAAGCGATCGATGTTCTTTTGATGTTCAACAGTTAAAAGAAATTGCCATCTTTATTTTAAAAGCAGAAAAAATTTTCGAGTAAATTCATTTTTGTTTTATTTCAAGAATCGTTAATCATATTAAAATGTCGTTCTGGAAAGCTAAAACAAGTAAGAATTACAAACAAAAAGCACTAGGGCTCAAATTTTATTGATAGGATGGAGATCAGCCAAACGCGTGATTCCATAGAGTATTTAAAAAATTAAAAAATGGTAATTTAAGGGAAAGGGATACATTGAAACATAACGACCGCTATCCTTCTACCAAATTTGAATGCTGGGCATCCTGAGCTTCTGTCGAAGATGACCTTGATTAGAGTTTTTCTAACGGATGATGTAACTGCTGCTGAGGGACTTGCCCCTGTTGAGCATAGTTACTTGCCATTATCCCTAACTTTTGCCTGGATTGTACTTGGAGATTTCCAATCTACCGGGATGATTTTTGATCATGTCTCTCTTTTTTGCCTGGACTTCCCTTTCGGGTTTTCAATCCACCGAGACGTTTTTTTTCTTTTTTTTTTTAGTTTAGGCGAAGTATTTCTTGACTACATCAATATTCTTGACTACATCAATGGAGGCGAAAAGTTTGATGACTCAACAAGAGAGTCTTTTTATACTCAACAAGAGAGTGTTTTGTATCTCGTACGAAGCCCGAGATAGAGGCGAAAAGGTGGATTGACTCAACAAGAGACTCTGTTATACTCAACAAGAGAGTGCTTTGTATCTCGTACGAAGCCCGAGATGGAGGCTAAAAAAGATTTGACTCAACAAGAGAGTCTTTTATACTCAACAACAGAGTGTTTTGGTATCTCGTACAAAGCCCGAGATGAAGGCTGAAGGTTTACTCTGCTGGGGAGAATCATTGTACAAAGCCCAAGAGAAGGCTAGGGTAACTGTTTCAGTTGAGTGACAGGTCTAGCATGTTGGTTAAAAGAGAAAACCAGTTCTTATATGAGTAATGTTGCGCTTATGGATTTGATCTGAGGATCGGGATTATTTCATGTTCTTTAAGGAAACGGGGAATCCAAAGGGTTTTGAGACTGTCCGAGTCTACGGGCTTTATCTTTCGTACTATGCTTAAGGAACAGTAGTATTAAGGTCTAGACCCTTTGAAAGACTGTTCTATTAAGATGACTAATCTTTGTTCCTATACCTCTAGGAGGTCGTCGGGACAATTTGTACAAAGCCCAAGAGAAGGCGAGAATAACGTTTAAGAAGCCAAGGGACAATTTGTACGAAGCCCAAGAGGAGGCTATCTTCCCGGAGGAAGAATCATTATACGAAGCCTAAGAGGAGGATGTGAAAACTTCTAAGAAGTCGACGGGTCCTTGTCCTAAGCCCAAGAGGAGGCGGGGATGCTTTTAGGAAGCCTGCGGGTCCTTGTACTAAGCCCAAGAGGAGGCTGATGAACAGTTCCAGAAGGGGTTTCACTTGGAACATTGGCCTTCTGTATATGAACTGTTCAAAGGGGGAGATTTCTTAGATCTAGTTATCTAGAATTGTTGCAAAAGAAAATTCTCACGATTTAGGTTATGTTGAAACATCCGGTAGAACGTCGGATGTAAGGAAACGAGGTTTTGTTTAGTTCTAGACGTAATTGCCGGGAAAACTCTAAATATCTATACTATTATTACACAATCGATATGAGTTTATGAAAGAAGACTTACAGTGAAATAGTCCCACAGTACAGTTATATACATATGAAAGCGGGTAAACACTTACTCGGTTGTAGAGCTTCCATGTTGTTTTGTTAGTTGTCCAACAAAGAAAACTTTGATAACAATATTATATACAAAATCAAAGGAGAAAGTTCTTTGAAAAGATTATTGGGGCTTACAGCCCAAGGAGAGGCCCAAGGTTTTATCAGTGATTGCACCGTTGTTTTAAAAACTGTACAAGGGGACTTATACAATACGTGAGGCCCAAAAGTTCTTGGTTTCAAAAGGGATTTGGTCTTACACTCTATTAGAGGCCCAAAATTATTTTGAATGGGTCTTATAGCTCGAGGAGAGGCCCAGATGGTTTGTTTTACACGGGCGATGATCACGCCAAACTTTTGAAATACAACGGGACTTATACAATAAGTGAGGCCCAAAATAGGTTTGTATTTACAAAGTATTGGGTCTTACACTATATTAGAGGCCCAAATGTGATTTTAAGAAAAAGAATGGGGCTTACAGCTCTAGGAGAGGCCCATGTTTATTGTTTGAGAACGGCGATCGCGCCGAGATTTTTGAAAACACAGTGGGTCTTATACAATGACTAAGGCCCAAAAAGGTTTGGTTTCAAAAAGGATTGGGTCTTACACTCTAATAGAGGCCCAAAAGTGTTTAGAAAAGTTTTTTAGGGTCAAAATCAATAAAACCCTACTTTCATCATTTTTTAATATAATTATTTAAAGAAAATCAATAAAAATGGTAAAAATTACAAATAAGTTTGAATAAACAACTTGTTATTTTGGTTTTAGGCTTTAAAAATGTGATTTTAATCACAAGATGAATTAAAACCTATTTGGTTTTGAATTTCCAACATGGATATTTATTTTTAAAAGGTTTAAAAACAAATAAAAGGTATTTATTCACAAAAATACTAATTATATTAAATAAATAATATAAATCTAATTTTTTTGTGGAATAAAATATTTCAATATTTTTGTGACTTTTTGCAAAAAGAACCAATAAAAAATAATTAAAATTGAAGGAGTTATTAATTTTCCAATTAATTAATAAAACATGAAAATATGGGAAAAATAGCAAAAAAGTGAGAAAACACAAAATGGTCTGGGTGGGGTTTGAACCCACGACCTCAAGGTTATAGGGCGTGCGCCTTACCACTGGGGTGGTGATACATCCGTTGATTGAAACAAACCAACAAATACACAAGGCTTGCCTTGTTTTTTAGGCCCGCCCAAGGCAAGGCAAGGCAAGTTTTGGCAAGAAACGGGAATGTCCATAACTTTCTCATTTCTCCATGATTAGGGACAAAATTTATATGCATCTGGCCTAGAATTTCACAAGGAATCCAATGGTGGTGGTATTTGTTCCAGATCATGATCCCTCCTCAAAATCCGATAGTGGTTTTGAAATAGGTCTATAATTGCATTTTCTGTGATACACTTTGGTACAGGCATGAATTACATGATGAATTGGTTCAAACAAAAACATATACAACATGTATAAGAGATGCATGATCAGTGAACCTCAAAGCAAGGCATATTTCAGAGAGTTCAAGTTGTGATGCTTACCTCTCTTTGAGCTTCTGGAGTTTTCTGTGCAATCTGCCAAGTTTCTTGTTCCAGAAATGGTTTGATGCTTTGGACACTCTCAAATGATCCCTTAGAAGCTTTTAGGGTGAGTGGAATCAGCTGGAACCTACAAAAACACAAATTGGCCCTTTCTTGCAAAAGGGGTTAAAATGGCCAAAATAGCAACTCTCTCAAATGGTGTTTCAGATGGGGGAAACCATTTGGGACAGTTCAAGGATGATATTTGGAGTGTGTTTGAGGTTTTATCTGGTTTGGAAAGTGACTGAATGAAGGCATGGCTTGAAAAATGCACAAAAGTACTATTTTGAGGTTTTGAGAGGTGACTTTATGATTTAAGGATTATAGGTCACTTGTGAGAGTTTGGACAGCTTAGATATGATATATTGGAGGTGTTAGGATCATGAGCTATGGTGGAAATCCTCTCTAACTCAAAAACTCAAAGTAACCTTGCTAAAGAAGGCATTTTGGCCTAAAGAGATGGATTTTGATGAAAGCATCTGTTTGATGGCTTTGGTGTACTCAAACTGAGCACAAATGAGCTCTATTTATAGTAGAGCAAGTTTGTTTTGGGATCAATAGTGAATGGCAACCACAACAGAGGTTTGGCCAATGTTGATCAATGAGAATCCAAGTCTCCTCTAGCCATTGACTAGAGGTTAGGGCACAGAGCTGTGGTTCCCTAGTTGTTGGATCATTCTTGACTGAATTCAGTTGCAAATTTGTCAGTCCATGCCACCTCAGTGCATCTGTTGAATGCTCCAATCCAAAATTGGAGTCTTGTCCCTCTTTTAGGGATTTCTAGGTTTGGCATGCTACTTCTTGTTCCAAAGACTTTGGAGGCTTGGATCAGTGTTTGTTCCCTTTAGATTTGATCCTCAGATGTGTCCAAAGTGATGACAAGGCTTGGAATTATCTGATTTTGCTAAATCGAGCAAAAGTGCAAAATTCTGCCTAGCCTTGGCAGTTTTCCGCAAGGCATATTGCCATTGACATATCTCATGGCTCAAGTGGAGTTTGGTGATGTTCTTGGCCATTTTGGAAAGCCCTCATATGATACAATAACTGTTTGATCATAATTGGTTTTGATACTTTTTGGATCCAAGTGAAAAATTCCCCTACATTTGGAAAAAAGTAAGGCAGATTCTGACTTAGTGAAAATTTCACTAAGTGTTGGAAAAAAAGTGACATTTTCACCCTTTGTGATTTTGATCATTCCATAACTTAAAATCCATGATGAATCGGAATGATTTGTGTTTGAAGCTTTTGTAGAGGGACATGAGGGCTACAAATCCAGTTTTGAATGGGGAAAAATGGATTCGTGGTTTAGGAGTTATGATCCTCCAAAGTTGGTACCCTAGCCACTTTGTTCCATAACATAGAAAAATTTCTAAGTTTTTATGGTTACCCCTATTACAAGTTATCCCACTTTTCTTGATTTTTCTTGATGAATGGTGAATCCAATCACACATTAACATCATTTTAGGGTTAAAAAACCATAATTGTGAAAAATCTCAAAAAGTCAAAATTTGACTTTTGTGCATAGTTGACTTTTTGTCAGATGAATTCCAAACTGTGCGATCCTCCATGAAATCAAGTCTTTGACCTAAATAAAACTTGATGGATTGATTTCATAGGTGTTATAGGGTGTATTAAATCATTTCCTAGGGTTTGGGAGCATGCCTGGGTCAAAAGTCAAAGGTACAGTTGACTTTTCCCGCGAAACCCTAGATGTGGTTCTGATGAAATTGAAACTTGTTGGTTAAGGTTCTTGGATCAATCCATTGTTGCAAATGGATCAATTTAGTGTTTTAGAGACCCTCAAATCCTCTCTTGAGGTCTTGGCTCATGTTTTGTCCCAAAAGTCAACTTAGGGGTGAATTAGGTCAAGAAACCCTAATTCCTGATTTTTATTGTATGCATCCCCTGAGGCAAAATTGACTTGATGATTGGGTTTATGAGGTCCCTTGGGGTATATTGGGTTGTTCCTTGATGAATTGGCTCATGCCCAGAGGAAAATTTCCATCTGGAGGCCTTGGTAAACCAAAACCCTAATTTGGTGACACTGGCGATCTTGAGGCTTGATCCACTTGGAATGTTGCAGCCTTGTGCTTAATCCTTGAAGTGGGAGTCCTATTGATACATTGTGAATGTTTGAGAAATTTAGACAAGTTGAAGATCATGTCATTCCTTTATTGATCTTTTGTCTAAGAGCTCTGAGAGGGCTGGAAACCCTAAGTTTGATTGTAGTGGATGCTCACCCATCTTTGGGGAGACTAATGAAGTATGATGGTTCATCCATATTGTGATGATGATTTGCACAATGATGGGAAACCTTAGTGATCAAAATTTGGGGTATGATAGGTAGCATCCTTGATTATTTTCTGAGCAGATTCTACAACGCTCGTAGTTATGTGGTGGCACCTGGCCACGTCCGCTTTGAATGCGGTGTAACCTCACTAGGTCTGTTTCCATGGATCGAACGTCCTGACTCTGAGGCCTAGTGGGGTTTCCATTAACCACACTGATTTATTGCGTGTCTTTATCCATATAGATTGGAAGCCACGAATGGTTTAACAAGTGTTGTAAAGTTCTTTGCACGAGAGCGCACCCTTGGTTACTGTCACTGCATACTTTACAGTTCGGATAATCGTGAGAAGTGAGAAAACCGAGTTGAACCTGCCTGGCGTGTAACTCCACCAAGCTGGTATTCATCAGACGAATATCAAATATTTGAATCATGTTGATCTGATAAGGATTTCCATCACGATAGTCTTGGATCCATCCGAGATCCATCTGACGCTGGAGGGCCTCTTGTACAAAAGAGCAACCCTGTTTGTTTACCGAGTAAGTCAAACAGAAATTGTAATCGTGCCGCGGCAGATTATGATACTGGCTTTGCCTTGAGTGCATCGCCACCAAGTTAACATTCATTGCACGGATGTCATGGTTCTGAATGATGTTGGAATTCGTATAGGTCATGTTGACGCCACGAACTCGATGCTCTTGGATCCACCCGAGATCTAATTGTTCCTGCAGAGCTGATTGCACCACAGAACATCCTTGGTTATTTTTAGAGCAGATATCACACTAGTGATAGTTATGAGGTGGTATATGGCCATACCCACTCTGTTTGCAATGCATCTTAACCAAGTTGGCCCTTAATAAGAGTACATCGTGAATTTGATAGTTGTTGTTAGACTCTTCTTCTATCAAATTTACCACAGCTTTCTCGTGTTGAAGCAGCAGGTTCTTGAGAACATTAGGATTAGTATCCTTGAAGGATAAGACCCCGCTCCTAACAAGCTTTTGCACATCGGATTTGAAACTGAGACAGTTTTCTATGTTATGCCCTGGTCCTCCTTGATGATAAGGGCAAGTCTGATCCGCTTTGAACCAAAAAGGCAGATTTTCCGGTACTGTTAGAGGAGCCCTGGTTTGGACTTGTCCCTTGACCAGTAGTAATGGAAATAGTTCTGCATACAACATTGGTATAGGGTCAAACCCTGGAGGTCGCATTGTGCAGTTGTTGTTGTACGGAGGACGAACCTGTTGAAGAGGCTGTTGTGTCCTTTGCTGATACTGTCGTTGATTAGGTTGGCTCTGTGCAACCTGAGGTTGATACGTAGGAACAGGCGTAGGGTTAATAACAGGAGTTATAGCTGCTACTGGTTGGTACCGTCGCCTTTGCTTTCCTAGAGAGATATTCCCAATATCTTGCTCTTTTTTCTTAGGGAGAGTGCTACCGTATCTTTTGGTGCTACTTGATGGTGCAGTGTCTTTAACTAGGCGTCCTTCACGGACAGCTTCCTCAAGACGAACTCCCATGCCCACCATCTCGGTGAAATCACTGGGCGCACTGGCAATCATTCGGTCGTAGTAGAATGAGCTCAAGGTTTTTAAGAAGATCTTTGTCATCTCTTTTTCCTCAAGAGGTGGATCAATCTGAGCATAAATTTCACGCCATCTCTGGGCGTATTCCTTGAAGGTTTCCTTATCCTTCTGTGACATCGATCTGAGTTGATCTCTGTTCGGTGCCATGTCCAGATTATACTTATATTGTTGCACGAAGGCAGCGCCAAGATCTCTGAATGTACCGATCTTAGTGCGGTTTAAACCCATGTACCATTTGAGTGCGACACCGGTTAAACTGTCTTGAAAGTAGTGAATCAGTAGCTCCTGGTTCTTTGTTTGTGCTGACATTCACCGAGCGTACATCACTAAATGACTTTGAGGGCAAGAGTTACCCTTGTACTTTTCAAAATCGGGCACCTGGAATTTGTGCGGAACTTTCACATTGGGGACCAAACACAGGTCTGTGGCGTCCTTTTCGAATAAATCTTGACCGCGAAGGGCTTGCAGCTCTTTCTGTATCTCCAAGAATTACTCCTGGAACTCATTCATTCTATCGAACATGCTGTCGTTTCCACTAGAAGGTATCTGGGGAATCTGTCCTTACGAGACAGTGTGTACCATTGGCGGTGGTATAGTCATCAAAGCAGTGACTCTAGGTGCTTCCCGAAGTTTGTAACCTTCAGGAGTTGCTGTCATGCCCCTGGCATCTTCGCTTTCCCGAAGTTTGTAACTTTCAGGCCCAGCGGTTCCTGCTGAAGTTTCTGGATCTTCCATGATCGGCAGAATATATCCTTCTGGGATATAGTTGAGTGGTATGCCCCAGGGACGATCTTTCGGCATCTTATACCTAGGATCAGGCCTTTCCACTATGGGTGTTGATGTGATCTCTGAGATCACAGTCCTTTGTCGTTGCATCTGAGCTTCTGCTAGAGGTTGCATGTCGTTATGAAGCTTTCTCAGATCCTCTTTCAGAGTGTCGATCTCTTCCCTTAACTCTCTGTTTTCTTCCTCGAGATCATCCATCTTATTCTGTCGATTGGCCCGAGTATTGTACGAATGAGACAGTTTGACTCTAGAATCGAGACGTAAATGTGAGATTCATAGGTAAGAATAATGCATTTATGAGAATGATGAATGCAATGATTATTAATTATTTGTGTTTATTCAAAGTAAATTTCGACAATTAGATTGCAAATATCAAACAGTGGGGGAAGCCCCGTTTTATTGAATTCAAAGGATTGCGAAAATGGAAATACAATAGATTACAAAGTGCTGCAAAAGGAAATCTAGACTTATGGGTCCTGAGTCCTCTCTGAGGAGAGCTTAGGTGCTGGTTTTGGTACTTTCCTTTTCTTTGACCGGGGCTCTTCAGCCGTTGTCGAGTTGTCATTCCTTTGCCAAGTGAAAGGAGCGAGCAAATTCCTTTGGTCATCCTGATTTTCTACAGCATGTTGCTCTAAAATCTCAATCAGAGCATCCTTTTCTCTTAGTAGCTGCTGTATTTTCCTACACTCCACATTGAGAATACGACACTTGTTCCTCCAGGACCTCTTCTCCTGTTGAACTTTGCTGAGAGTAACCTGAAGCTTTTCCGTCTCAGACATGAAATAAAGGGCAGAGTTCCTTAATGGAAGAACTTCCTGACGAGGGTACGGAATCCTCAGCTTGAGAGCTCTAGTTTGTACCCAGTGGAGATAAGGCTCCACCGAGACATAGTTCGATTTCCCTAGAGACTCTCGTCCTTTCCTATGAACGTGTTTCCAGGCATACACTATTTCTGTCTTTAGTGCCCTATCATTTTCTCCTTCCCTGAAGAAAAGACCTTCCAGATGAGCATTACACGGGACATGCCTCATCGGGTATCCAAATTGACGACGAACGAGAATTAGATTATAGTTGATTCCTCCCTTAGTTCCAATAAGGGGTACATTTGGGAAACTTCCACAACGTTCAATGATTCTGATCCCGTCGTAGATTCGATTGTACCAATCGATGTCAGAGTTGGTAAGAGATATGACTCTCTGCGACCAGCGTAAAGTATTCTTTTGATCCCAAAATGCAGCAGACTCGGGAAAATGGAAAGTGAACCATTTGTAAAGTAAGGGTACACAGCACGTGATCATTCCTCCGCTGTATAAATCCCTTAAGTGTACCGAATGATACGCATCTGCGAGTAAGGTCGGTACAGGATTTCCAATCAGGCAAATCTTAATGGCATTGGTGTCTACAAAGTTATCAATGTTGGGAAACAAAAATAACTCGTAGGTGAGCAAGACAAAGATGCCCTCGAAAGCGGCCACATTCCCTATACTAGCAAAGTATAGAGTCTTCTTTGTTAAGAACTGGGCTGGCAAACCTTGGATGCCACCCTTAGTGGTCATGTGAGTCCTGACCTCTGACTCGTCCATATAAATTGCTCTTGCAATAGTTTGATCCTTTGGAATTTCTTCCAGTCCAGAAAAGGGAGCTTGATCAGTAATGTGTAGATCAGTCAGGTGAGAGTACTCCTCCAGCGTTGGTGCTAGCTGATAATCCGGGAATGTGAAACAGTGATAGACCGGATCGCAGAACTGAATGAGTGAAGACAGGATTCCTTCAACTACTTGAAGGTGTACTTATGAGTTTTCCTTCTACCAAAATTCATTAGCGCAATCTTTTTTCTTATCAGACATTTGCAATCATTGTCTCAGTTTAATTTGAAAAAGAGAGACTAGAAGAGAAGTTTTTTTTTGTTTTAATGTTTTTTAAATGAATGCATGAATGCAGCACACAAAAACATAGAAAAAACATGGGGTCAAAGGGTCGGTGTCATGAAGTCAAGGCTCTACCCCCCCCCCCCCCCCCCCCACAAAGGTTTATACTGGTGATTTTTTGTACTTGTCTCTCAAAATCATTGATTCCCTTCGAGATAACATCAGCGGGCGGGGAACCGTTCTAGGTGATGTATCTTAGAGTAATCTCATATGAGGGTAGTATCGCGTGACAACTATTTTCGATAGCTTCCGCACTACAAAATGGCTTAAGTCTGCTAAAAACCTCAGCTTCTCAGATAACCCAGTCGACCACACTACTTTCAACAACCGAAGTCGTATATGCAATTTATCTGCAAAGGGAGTCTCCACTGAGTTTGATGGTGGATCGGGGGCTCTTAACTGGAATTCACTCCCAGTAAGATTACCCGCATTGCCATCACCTATCTTAGGTGTATACTCAATATTTCCACATGCAACATCACACGCATTCCCATTAGCATAAAAACAAAAACATATATCAATTAGGAAAAGCAGTATATATATTTGTATTAATCATCCTAGACTTCTAGTCTTATGATCCTATACAGACAATGACTCCCCAGCAGAGTCGCCATTTCTGTAATGTTTAAGGTTTCACTTTAAGAGATGGAAGAAAGAAAAAAGCTCCCACTGTGGTCGCCATTTCTATGTAGCGCAGTTTTTGTGGTTTCGAATCACTATCGCTTGGGTACTACAGTTTGATTCATTTTTTATCCTACTAAGTTGATGAAGGAAGGAAAATAGATGTCTCTAATTAACCCTACTAGCAAACTGAGGTTAAACAGTCAAAACTGTTTGTTTACAGATGCTATCAAAAAAGGGGGATTTTTCTTAAGGTTATTAGCTTGGGTGTCTGGATCATTTGTGAGGTTTAGGGTAAGATGCTAGGACTGATGCTTTCTAATTGATGTGTGGAGGTACTGGATTTTGGGTTTTTGATTAGTATGCTCGCTAAGATTTTTGTAATCTTATACCTACGTATTCCCGTTTAGCGAAATAGGGAAATCAGAGCGCCCGTAGTTCCTCCTATTCTACGGGAGAAAAAAAGTGTTTTGGTGTCTTGTTCAAAGCCCAAGACATGAAGCTAAAGGTGATTTGTATCTTGTTCAAAGCCCAAGATGTGAAGATGAATGGTTTATTTGTATCTTGTTCAAAGCCCAAGATATGAAGCTAAAGGGGTTTTGACTTTAGAGAGAATTTGTCATCTCTAAAGAAGGGTATTTGGCTTGTTTCTCCCAACTGTTGGGTGACTGATTATAAAGGAGAATTACTTTAACTAGGATATGTGAATCCAACAATGCCATAATTTCCTTTATAGGGGATTTCCAACCTGAAGGAAAAGACTTTAACTCAGTGTATAGCAATGCCATCTTTCCTTAGGAATTTCTCATGCTAAAAGAGGGACAGTGGCGTGGATGTAAATAATCCAGAGGCTTGCCGCTTACAGTAATTAGATGGGGGAGAAGGAGTTGTTGATGTTTGTATGCTATGAACAAGGCACAACTTTGATGTTAAAAGGTTGATTGACTCAACCATGGTTTTCCTTATACAAAGCCTAAGAGGAGGCTATTGGTCCAACAAGAGGGTGTTTTGTATCTCGTACGAAGCCCGAGATGGGGGCTAAAAGGGTGATTCAACAAAAGAATCTTTTATACTCAACAATAGAGTTTTTTGTATCTCGTACGAAGCCCGAGATGGAGGCTGAAAGGATGATTCAACAAGAGGATCTTTTATACTCAACAAGAGAGTTTTTTTTGTATCTCGTACGAAGCCTGAGATGGAGGCTGAAAGGGTTGACTCAACAAGAGAGTCTTTTATACTCAACAAGAGAGTGTCTTTATATGTGTCTTGTACAAAGCCCAAGACGGAGGCGAAAGGTTGACTCAACAAGAGAATCTTTTATACTCAACAAGAGAGTGATTTATATGTGTCTTGTACAAAGCCCAAGACGGAGGCGAAAAGTGGTTGACTCAACAAGAGAGTCTTTTATACTCAATAAGAGAGTGATTTATAGGTGTCTTGTACAAGGCCCAAGACGGAGGCTAAAAGTGGTTGACTCAACAAGAGAGTCTGAAAAGGTTAGCTCCGCTGGGGAGAGGAAGGTCCAAAGGTCTGAAAAGGCTGACTTCCCTGAGGAAGGATCATTATACAAAGCCTAAGAGGAGGCTAACTTACTGCAGAGGCAGGTCCAAAGGTGAGGAACTCTCAAGAGAGAGACCAGGTTTCCGAGTTATTGGTGTTTCTTCCTATCTTGGAGGGGAACTTAAGAATGTCTTTGTGACTCAAGAGGCTTAGACTATCCAAGTCTAGAGTTTTATCTATTGTACAATGCCCAAGAGGAGCACGGGCATTAAGGGATGAATGTCAACCCTAAGATGGCCGGAGTTTCGACATTGGAAAGACTGCTCTAACAAAGGATGACTAAGTTTTGTCTTATACCTTTAAGAGGTTGTCAGGGTCCTTGTATTAAGCCCACGAGAAGGCAAGAGAACTTCTAAGAAGCCGAAGGGTCCTTGTACAATGCCCAAGAGGAGGCGGGGATGCTTTTAAGAAGCATGTGGGTCCCCAAACCCCGAGAAGTTTAAGACATGCCATTCACCGAGAATATATCAAGCTAGGAAAGTTCGAGAATTTGGAAGAAACTCAAGAGATGCCATTCACGGAGAAAAGATCATCTCTGGGGAGTTAGAGTTTCTTTGACAATTTCTAAGGGTGACAGTCTAGGAAAGGGTTCACCGAGAATGCTGTCTTTCACGTCTCCATATTGTTTAACCCCAAGAAGAGGGAAGATTGTGTCTGGTAATCCTATGGGGATCTAGTTTTGTTTGTATTTAAGAGTGACCAACATGGCTTTACCTAGTTCTAGATGTAGTTGTCGGGGAAAACTCTAAATAGCTATACTAGTATTACACAGTTAATGTTTGACAGGTATATAAAAGTTTGTGAAAGAAGACTTACAGTAAGCAGCCCCACAATACAGTTATATATATATATATATATATATATATATATATATATATATATATATATATATATATATATATATATGAAAGCGGATAAAGAAAGCGATTAAACACTTACTTGGTTGTAGAGCTTCCATGCTATTTTGTTAGTTTGTTCAACAAAGAAAGCTTTGATAACAATATTATATAAAAAATCAAAGGAGAAAGTGCTTTGAAAAGATTATTGGGGCTTACAGCTCAAGGAGAGGCCCAAGGTTTTATCAGTGATTGCACTGTTGTTTTGAAAACTGTACAGAGGGACTTATACAATACGTGAGGCCCAAAAGGTTATTTTTATAAAAGAAATGGGGCTTATAACACGAGGGTAGACCCAGATGATTATGATTTTGAACTGGTGATCGCGCCGATATTTTTCTTTTAACACAAAGGGACTTATACAATATCTGAGGCCCCAAAATGGTTTTTGGTTAAAAGGGGATTGGGTCTTACACTCTATTAGAGGCCCAAAGAGTTTTAAATGAAAAAAATGGGTCTTATAGCTCAATGAAAAGCCCAATTGGTTTTGTTTTTAAAGGCGACGACCGCACCGTGATTTTGAAAGTACAACGGGACTTATACAACATCTGAGGTCCAAAATGGTTTTTATTTTCAAAGGGTTGGGTCTTACACTCTATTATAGGCACATGAGTGTTTGAAATTGTTTGATGAAGATCAAAAATCAAAGAAACCCTAATTTCATTTTTTAAAAGTAATTTTCAAGAGGAAATTAATAAAAAATGATAAAAAAAACACCAAATAAGTTTGAATAAACAACTTGTTATTTTTGGTTTAGGTTTGAAAAATGAGGTTTAAATCACAAGATGAATTAAAACTCATTGGATTTTGATTTTCAAGATGGATAATCATTTTTAAAATGTTTAAAAACAATTAAAAATGAATTTATTCACAAAAATACCAAGCATATTAAATAAATAATATAAATTTGATTTTTTTTGTGGGATAAAATATTTCAACATTTTTGTGATTTTTTTCAAAAAGAACCAATAAAAAATAATTAAAATTGAAAGAGTTATTAATTTTCCAAATCATTTAAAAATAATATGAAAAATAACAAAAAGTGAAAAAAAGTGGTAAAAAGAGGATCTGGGGCGAGGGGGACTCGAACCTTAAACCTCTTGGGTGCAGCGCGCGCCCTCTACCACTGGGGTGGTGATACATCCGTGTATCAAAACCACCCCATGGATATATGAGGCATGCCTTGTTTTTGGCCTGGCCAAGGCAAGGCAAGGCAAGGTTTTTTGTCAAAAATGTGAAGCTTGTAACTTTCTCATTTCTCCATGGATTGGGACAAATTTTAGGTCTATCCTGCCTAGAATTTCATAAGGAATCCAATGGTGGTGATGGTTTTTCAGATGAGGCTCTTATTTCAAAACCCGATAGTGTTCTTGAAATAGGCCTATAATTGCATTTTCTATGCTATCTCTTGTTACAGGCATGAATTACATGATGAATTGGTTTAAACATAACATATATAACATGTATGAGATGTGCATGATCAGTGTACTTCAAAGCAATGCATGTTTTAAAGATTTCAAGTTGTGAGGCTTACATCTTTAGGAGCTTTTTGGGCAATCTACCAAGTGCTTTGTTCCAGAAATAATTTGATGCTTTAGACACTCTTAATTAATCCCTTAGAATCTTTTAGAATGGTTAGAACCAACTGGAATCCTCAGGAACAAGTTTGAGCTCTTTCTTGCAAAAGGGGTAAAAGTGACCAATATGGCAACTCTCTCAAATGGTGTTCCAGATGTGAGGAACCATTTGAGACAGTTCAAGGATGATATTTAGAGTGTGTTTGAGGTTTTATCTGGCTTTGAAAGTGACTGAATCAAGACATGGCTTGAAAAATGCAAAAAAGTCTAATTTTGAGGTTTTGAGAGGGGACTTTGTGATTTTGATGTTACAAGTCACTTATGAGAGTTTGGACAACTTAGATATGACATATTGGATGTGTTTGGATCATGAGCTATGGTGGAAATGCTCTCTAACTCAAAAACTCAGAGTTACCTTGCTAAAGAAGGCATTTTTACCTAAAGAAAGAGATTTTGAGGAAAGCAAGTGTTGTAAAGCTTTGGTGTACTCAAACTGAGCATAAATGAGATCTATTTATAGTAGAGCAAGTTTATTTTGCAAGCAATAGTGAATGGCAACTGCAGCAGCTCATTGTCCAATTGCATCACTTTGGAATCTTAAGTTTCCTCTAGCCATTGACTAGAGGTTAGAGCACAGACCTATGGTTCTTTTAGTTCAGGGATAAGGCTTGACTGAAGTGTTCATTTTTGCTTTGATACATGCCACCTCTAAGTATCCATTGAATGCCTCAAAACAAAATTGGAGTCTTGAGGCATCTTTAGCTTTTAGGGGTGCCAAACCTATATGTAGTTCCAAAGACTTGGGAGGCTTATGGATCAGTGTTTGTTCCTCCTTAGTCTCCCCCTGAAGTGTGCAGATGGATAAACTTGTTTGTAATTTGCACAATTTAGCCAAATTGAGCCCTAATGCCCAATCTGCCTTGCCAAGACAGTTTGCAGCAAGGCATATTGCAGCCATCACAACTCCTAGCTCAGATGGAATTTGATGGAGTTCTTGGACATTTTGGAAAGCTGATATATCCTATTTCATCATGATTTCCAACTTTGGTTTTGATCCAACTTGAATTACATTGAAAACTACCTCTACTTTTGGGAAAAATAAGACAGATTCTAACTTAGTGAAAATTTCACTAAGTGTTGGAAAAATGTCACTTTTGTGTTTTAAGTCATTTTGATCACTCCATAACTTAAAATTCATGAGGAATTGGAATGAGCTGTAGTTGACACTTTTAAAGTATCCCATGAGATCTACAGATCCTTCTTTGGATCATTCAAAATGGTTGCTTGGATCTCAAGTTATGATCCTTGGAAGTTGGTACCCTAGCCACTTTGTTCCATAACTTAGAAAAATTCTAAGTTTTTATGGTTACTCCTTTTACAAGTTATCCCACTTTCTTTGGTTTTTCTTGATGAATGATGATTCAAATCATACATTAACATCATTTTAGGGTCAAAGAACCATAATTATGAAAAATCTCAAAAAGTCAAACTTTGACTTTTGGGCACAGTTGACTTTTACTAGATGAATTCCAAACTGTGCGATCCTCTATGAAATCAAGTCGTTGACCTAAATCAAACTTGATGGATATGTTTCATAGGTGTTATAGGGTGTATTGAATCATGTCTCAAGGTTTGGGAGCATGCCTGGGTCAAAAGTCAAAAGTACAGTTGACTTTTTCCTCGAAACCCTAATTGTGGTCCTGATGAAATTGAAGCTTGTGGATCAAGCTTCTTGGATCAATCAATTATTGAAAATGGATCAATGTGGTGTATTAGAGACCCTCAAATCATGTCTTGAGGTCTTGGCTCATGTTTTGTCCCAAAAGTCAACTTAGGGGTGAATTAGGTCAAGAAACCCTAATTCCTGTTTTTTTATGAATGCATCCCCTGAGACCAAATTGACTTGATGATTGGGTCCATGAGGTTCCTTGGAGTATCTTGGGTTATGCTTTGAAGCATTGGCTCATTCCCAGAGGAAAATTTCCATCTGGAGGCCTTGGTCGACCAAAACCCTAATTTGGTGACACTGGCGATCTTGAGGCTTAATCCACTTGGAATGTTGCAACCTTATGCTTGATTCTTGGTGTGGGAGTCCTCTTGATCCTTTATGGGTGTTTGAGAGATTTAGACAAGTTGAAGATCATGTCATTTCTTGATTGATAATTTGTCTAAGAGCTCTGAGAGGGCCTGAAACCCTAAGTTTGATTGTAGTGGATGCTCACCCATCTTTGGGGAGACTAATAAAGTATGATGGTTCATCCATATTGTGATGATGATTTGCACAATGATGGGAAACCTTAGTGGTCAAAATTTGGGGTATGACACTGCCCAAACTAGCCGTTATGTCGGGCAGGGTGCCCAAAACTAGCTGTTATGTCGGGCATAAGCATAGTTCTAGGCACATGCCCTTAGCTGTTCAGGGAGTGAAGAAGTCGTGCAGAACGAGCTGCATTTCTGGGGAGGAGTGCTGCAATCCTTGCCCGGTTGGAGGGGCAGAAAGGTAACTTTTGCCCCTTTGTGGATTAGACTTGGGCAATTGGGCCGTTCTTGGAGATAAGGTGTATGGGCCATGTCTAGCCTTTGGTCCAGTCCAGAACAGTTTCCATTTATTATTAAAACTTGCAGAAATTGATGTCTCTTTATATATTGCAGGAACCCTGTTGCTTACATAACAAAAGCATGGACAGAAACTCCAATAATTCCAACTCCAGTGATTGCTTCATTCTCATCAAGAGGACTTAACATCATTCTTCCATCAATTCGAAAAGTTTGTTACCTTGTTTTTATTCCTCAACTTTGCTATGCTTAAAATGGATGAATTCAATGATATTTGATCATTCTTTATTTGCTAGTTATTTTATGATAGCCAATTTCAAAGCTTCTTTCATTTTTGGTGAAGACAAATTTATTTATGACAGATTTGTTTATACAGATTTTGATTCATACATTATCTGTTAATGGTGAAGACTTATAGGATTGTAGTATTATATAACTTAGGTATTTAAATTTGGTGCAACCTTCCTTATTATGTCAAACTATTTCACATGACAAAAGTCACGTGTATGTCCGTAAAAAGCTTTGTCTTGATTGTAACATGTAATGTTCTGTTGCATTTCATAAGAAGTCCTTGCAGCTCCCCCAAAGTAGGTATATAGCAGACTGATTTTGAGGTAAATGTAAACCCTTTACATATAATCCATGCATCAGACATATACTTGTCGCTAAAGCTTGTAATTTTTCCTCAAACACTGCATGACTTAGTGTCCTTGTGTGTGTGTGAGTTTGTTTTTCTCTTTTTTGAATTGACAGTTGTTAGTTTTTAGATATTATAAATGTTAGTGGGGAAAGTTGAACCCATAACACCTTATTCTTATTCCAACCCGTGTGAGTGACACTAATAATCTAGCATTGTGCCATATCTGCAGGTTCACCAGGAAACTGTTGGTTGCTGTCAGGGATAGATGGGATAGTAATGCCCCTGTTATTAATAAGGTTATCCCACCAAATTGGCAGGTACAAGAAAATGTAATAACTGTTGGTCATCTGTTTCTTTTTGTTTCAATTTTTAGAAAATTAATTAATGATATATGGAATCATTTAAAGCTTTAGATTTATCTTGTGGCTCATAAAATCCGGTGACTACCGCTTTCTCTGAAGTTTTAGAAAATTAGCAGCAGACTGTTTCAACGCTCCAGGTTCAATGGGGAAATTGTTCAAAGCACCAGGTTCAGTGAATTACAGAAGGCTAATGGAGATTATGGGAGATGATTTTGGTAATTGTTTTATGCAGAAAATTCTTTATTATTTATTGATGGCATAAGCGTAGGTCATGATTTAGCTTGATATGCGTGATGAAACCAATTATGCTGCTGGTATTTTGTTTATGTGAATTATGTTTTGCAATTTTTTTGTATGTATACTTCTAAAATTATATATCTTGCATTTAGCTTCCTTATGTAGACAATCTAAATTCCCGTGTTATAAATTTGTCTGAGGAAAGCTTAATTTTGCAGGGAAGAATGATTTTAGCTCACTTCTGTGAAGAACCAAAGGGCTTAAAAACTAGAATGTGCCTGGTATTAACCTGTTTTATTTGGATGTTACTTTCTAAAAGTCTTTTTAAGATGCCTTTTTTTCTTTCCATATTGGTATATAGTGTAGCTTTAAATTCAAATAGTCTTTGATTTGATCCATGTTTTTGATCCCACCTAGTGAGAAAAAAAACTTTGTTATTGTTATTTTCATATATCATAATTTAATACAGAAATGTATCTTGCATTGTACAATAATAGTCATATTATTATAATATTATTTAGAGATGCACCATTCATAATGAGTCCATCGATGATGGAATGACAATGAACATGTTAAGCTCAATGAAAACACTTCGATTATTCGTATTAGCCGATTTCATTCAAGTGATCAGTTGTTGAAGTTTATTACTCAAAGATAATTGATGCAAGTGTTATTTATCTTTTACAGTCCCTCGTGTATCTCCCATTCTCCATTGCTAATGTACTCGTATCAAGGCTAAACGACAGGTGCGCACTTTGATTTTACATTCTAAATTACGTTGATAGATGTGGTTTATGTGGATTTATGACTATCACATATTTACATTTTTAGCAGGGTCCCGTTAGTTAACGAGAGACTAGTTGTTCTTGGTTACTGTGCTTTTACAGGTAAAACTACTTTTCTTTTCTATAAAAAACAGTAATGTAACCAAGTGATTTAACTGAAGTGGTTAATGAACTATAGCCAAAGACGAATCGATCGCAAAAATATGATATAATTAAAAAAACATAGCAGTATCTGAATGACCGAGTTTTAAATAATAGTTTAATTTAATTTCTCTTGGTTGATAATTCTGTTTCTGAAAACACAGGATCGTTATACATGCATTTTGCAACATCTGTCATTTGCGAAATTACAGACGCACATATTGCTTCAGGTATATATTACTAGCATTATATTATTTATGTTATTGAGAGCAATGTGTTGATTATAAGTGTCTTGGCTTTTGTTTGATTGCAGGATAACTAGAAAGGAAGCTTGAAATTACCGAAGATTTCTTTCGGTTTTTTTCTTATGGGAGTTATGTCCTAATTCTATTGTAAACTAACATTTTTATCAAACATGTGTGTTTGTTTCAAGTAATCTAGTTACATTTGTGTTATTTGTGCGTGCAATGCACACACTTTTCTAATATTTTAGTATAAAATTTTATATTTTCAACAGACTTTGATTGAAGATGATCCAGAGAAATATCAGACTCATTTCAGTGAGTATATTAAGAAAGGAATCAAGGTTGATGGACTTGAGGAGCTTTACAAGAAGGTTCATGCTGCCATCCGTGCAAACCCGACCATTAAGAAATCAGAGAAGAAGCCTCCAACACAGCGCAGGTGCTTCAAATGACTGTGTTCCTATGAATGGTAGTACAAGTGATTCTAGTGCTCATAAATAAACAGAGTTGCAAGCTTATGATTCAAATAATGATAGTTCAAGCCCAAGATCTCAACTACCAGATAAACAGATCCTATCAAATGTATTTGATTCTTTATCTGCATGTAATTGTAATATGATAAGCTTCTAACATATAAAGTGACATGGTACTTGTATAAATGTAATATGATATATATGTTTAGTTGAATGAAGAATACCCGTTCTGTTCATATTTCTACAAACAATTTTTTTTGTTTTAATTTTAAAAATAAATTACCTGCAGATTTACCTGTGGAAAGGAAAATTCCTACGGATTTACCTGCGGATGCACCTGTGGAATAGAAAGTTGCGACAGTTGGAACCGTCGTAATCAACAATAAAAACAAAAATCAAATGGAAAGTTACGACGGTTGGTAACCGTCGCAATATGCAGATTACGTCAGTTCCCTACCCGTCGTGAGAGATAACGACGGTTGGTGTGACGGTTTTGACAACGGACGTGATACGGCCTTGCGACACACGTTTCTAAGACAGTTATGGAACCGTCGTGACTTGCAAATTACGGCGGTTTTAACCGTCGTAACCTTCCAAAATAACCGTCGCAATCAGCCAATTTTCTTGTAGTGTAAGCATGTCAGTTCTATTTTCTTATACTTCAAACTTAATTTATTCGTAATCTGGTCCAGTTTGATGTTTGTGTACTAAAACTTCTAATCTAAATTTTGTCATCGTAACCATGCACATGCATCATCAATGAATGTTTTTATATCATCATTATTTAATATTTTGTGACAGGTTATTTTAGTAATATTTTATACATAACAAAAATTTATAGGAACATCATGGTGTGGCATTTTAGGGCCCATTATTCCTTAAACACATATTACCACTTCTTATGTAATTAGCATTAGGGCCTATATTAGTTTATTTAATATTTTAATTTCCAATGCCCCATCTTAAATAAGAATATAATAAAAAATAAATGAGGAAGATGAAGAATCAACAACGGTTTTTGAATTAAAGAAATAATAATGACTTTCAACTAAAACGATTAGATTTTCAATGTAAAGAGAAGATGAAGAATCAGAGAAATCATTGTAAATACGTTATTCCTCTTCTTACCATCACACAAGCAGTATCATTGAAGAGAATTAATCAAAATGAATTCCATCAATGCAGTCCATGAAGTCCAACAAACTGTAGATGTTCAAGAAGTTGTCCAAGAAGTCCAACAAACTGCGCGTGTGGTTAAAGATGCTATAGATGTCCAAGAAGTTGCCCAGGTCGTAGATGTTGTAGATGTTCAAGAAGTTGTCCAGGTCACAGAGGCTGCAGAGGTCTAACCCGTTGTTCAGCCCGAACAAGCTGTACAGACCTAACAGGAGGTCGCCTTGCAAGAGGAGAATAAGGAGGAGAATAAGGAGATCAAGAAGAAAAAGAATGAGGACAACTACGGTCGATTCAGATGACGAGGGCAAAGCACCGTATGGTTGGAGTAATTTTATGTCAGCTAGGGCATTTAGATTTGATAATTAAATCTTAAAAGTGTCTGTGTTGTCTTCAATATTCAAGATTTTAATTTAGATGTATTAAATATAAACTTGCATTTTGTTGGAGTTTACTTTATATGAAACTTGTATTTTGTTGTCTTATTCTTATTAAAAATATTTACATATGTGGTAAACTCTTTACATAACCTTGAATATATGAACTTGAATGAAAACTTTATCATATATGTGGTAAACTCATCATATAGCCTTGAATATATTTTCTGCTATGATATGATGAACAATAAATAGGTTAAAAAATGAGATTATATAGAAAAGTAGAATTATATTTGTTAATCCAACAGATATATAACAACGGTTATACAACATAACCGTTATAATATAACGCGCGTTATCCAGAAAAAAATAATATTTATTACAACGGTTCATTTGAAAAACCGTTGTGATAGGGCACGCTTTTTCCAGGTTATTACAACGGTTAATGGGCCGTCATAGTAAGTATCATTTTACAACAACACTCTACATAACAACGCCTACGCCCGCATGATGATACATTTTTCCCAACCGTTGTTAAATGGGTATTACGTAGTAGTGTTTATATGTAGTTTTATATTAAGGAATCAATGTCATGCCATATGCTATTATGTATCATGGTCTGTTTTTATCTACTTTTTCCCCTGCTTTAATAGGAAAACACACCCAACATCTCCTCAAAATTCCTTTCTTCTACCATTATTATATTATATAACATATCATGCACATCTATCACGGATTCATGATGATCAACAAGTATTTTATACACAACTCAATTTACATTACAGTTCCCAGTGTTTCCATATTACTACATGTTTATTCATAGTTGTTACACAATCACAGTTCATATACAAACAATATATTCTGTGTACAACTTTATCAAAACTTTATATAATTTCACCTCTAACATAATATTAATTCAAATTTTTGTTTACAAACTGCGGGAAATCAAATATTTTTAACTTCTCCTGTAAACATAAGTTTGGGATGGCTTTTAGAACAGCCACTTAACTTGCACCTTTTACTCCCCAATCAAACTGCGGTATCTGGTAGGCGTACACCACTTTTGAAACATTTTTCTAACTTGACAAACACTGCCCCATCCCAAAGGCATCACTTACCCAAACCACTCATAAAAAAAGTAGAAGAAATGGACCTTTTGGTGTTAACCTTCTGAGATATTTCAATGAGACACTTCAAAATAAAAATACAATGAATTATGAGGCTCAATCAACCACTGCTACAAATATTCATAATGACATTCATAATATCAATACTGCTTCTTATTTATCTGAAGAGGCCCAATCAAATTTCGATGATCATCAGAGTTTTCCCAATAATTATGATACTGATAACGATGTTGCCAATGAACAGTTACTTGATTTGCATCTTCAACGTAAGTTTCTTTCTTAAATTTGTAAATATTTACTCCAATGTCTATCTATTCAACCTATATGTTTGTTCGAATGCAGAGTATTCAGATATCAATGATCCTGTATAGGAATATCCATTTTACCAAGCCTGTATGTGGTATCAAGAGCGCAAAGGAAAATCCCGACATACCACAATTCCTAAGTTCCAGGGCTGCTATAGGGGTGGAAAATTTGCACTTCCATTACTTTAAGATCAACCACTTATGCTGCAACGTCTACTTTATAATAATGATACATGTCCAGAGAGTAAGAACTACCAAAACAACATTAGAACTTACAACGCCATGTTTTCCTTCACATCTCCTGGAATGAAATTTGACACTCAAAAATCTAATGGGAGAGGGCTACCTACTTTAAGACTACACAGTCAAACTTTTCATATAATAAGGTCTTTGCTTCCAGAAGTTGGGCATCCTCCACAATATGCTCAACTATAATTTTACACCGACAACAAGATTGAAAAAAAATGGATTGTTTCAGGTATTTGTATTTACTCAGCACATTGCATCTACTTAGAAACAAGTACTTTTTCTTACCAATCTACTTAACTCCATGTCTCGGGGACAATAAAGTTATTGTAAGGGACTCAGTCACCAAGTTGAAGACTATGTTAGATGAGTACAATGTTCATGCAAAGGCTTTTAGGATGACAAGGGATCTTTTGAAAACTAATGCATTCTTGGAATTGAAGTTGAAACTCATTTCTGATAGACCTTAAGACGACCGTGCGTACAACAGGCCTATGATATCAGAACTTGTGTCACTAATTGTTGGTGATAGTGATTCTGCATCTCAAAGAGACATTATCATCCAGGCACATGATGGTCAACTGCAAAGAATATATGAGTTTCATCCTACATACCCTGCATACCAATACCCTCTAATTTATACCTATGGCGAAGATGGTTATATAAATGATATACTTTACAAGTATTAACATGAACATTTGGTGACCATGAAAAATCATCAGACCATTAAGGATCGATTTTCATTCTGATTGCAACAACGCAACACTGAAGCTAAAACTTTACTGCATTCACGACGACTTTTTCAACAGTTATTGTTTCACAGTTAGACAATGATGGAGCCAGAAAGACTTAATTGGTTAAGGAAGAATCAATATAAGTTAAGAGTTGGAAAATATAAACAATTGAATGATTAATATGGTGGTAGTCGCCATACTGAACCAACCAAAAGAGGAAAAAGAGTTGTGTTGCCATCGTCTTTTGTTGGAAGAAAGAGATACATCGACTAACTATATTTTGACGGTATGGAGATTTCAATTAAGTTGGGATTTCTTGATTTATTTGTAACATTTACTTGCAATCCAGCTTGGCCTGAAATTTCACGTGTGTTGTCAAACACTACTTTAAAACCGTGTGATAGGCCATATATCATTACCAAGGTTTTCAAAATCAAATTGATGAACTTATGATAGATATAACCAAACATCATGTCCTAGGGAAAATGTTGGCATGTAAGTTTTCTTCACTATATTATATTCCAAATGGTGGGACACTTGATATTTTTGTTGTTTTTGGAGCGCCTCGACGAATCTTGTATGTTCCGATGCATTTCAAATTATACTTTAACTCTGCCGCTATAATGCATTTCCATCATTGTGAAAATTATTTTTGTTGAACTTTAAATGGTTGCATCAGTTGTCCCCTTGGATAACCACCTTGTAGAGTTAGATACGGCCTTAAGATAATCTGATGCATAAAAAGTACTACTCAAAATTAATATACACAACTCATACATGCAACTCATCTGAGTAAGGTATACACATTTGCATTTGCGATTTTACACAAACCTTTGTATAGTTGTGCTAAACATATTGAACCCCAAATATAATTACTTATTTTATCTATATCGTTTAACAAATGCAACCAAATGACATGTACTATTACCAGACCTTTCAAAAAATAAAAATGATATATAAGAAGCATAATGTATAGTCTAGTTTTGCATATTTTGTCTTCCTCAAAAGATATTTCGGTTAATTTAAGATTTTTTTATACTTTTTAAATGCAAGATAGTTTAATGCCTTGGACCATTCTATCATCACCTATCAGATCATTGTAAACTCAGTTCTTAAGTGATGCGGCAAGGCATAATGCCTCTTATGGGAAAAGAGCTGACAGTCAATGTGAGTATCATAATCACCCATATTGTTGTCAGTTTCAATTGCATTCTCTCGTACAAGAAAAATGGATTTCAAGGAATAAATAATTATAATAGTTCTACGTTAATTGGGAGATTTCCTACAATAAACTTCTACATTCTTTGGAGCCACTACAAAAATATGCTCTCTAGCATAATGGTAGTCATGGAAACATTACCCACATATATAGATGAGGGAACATGCAGTGATGGAACTAGAATATTTTACCAACATTTTCAACTATAGACTGGAAGCATTATTCACTAATAGAGGTTCAAAATGGAGTAGAGTGTTACAATCTAACCAAAGGCAGTTCATAAGGCCCCTTGGTTAAATAACTTATGGAGGTAAAGGAATGGTTTTATCAATTGGCGGGACATAAAATCTCGCCAAATGAGACATGGTTTTCGAAGAACAAGTGGGACAAGTTTACAAATTAGACCTAACTTAATGAAGTAAAGAAGAACTAGCTAGGCGAGTCTAAAACCTCGCCATGCGAGGATAATAGAACAAAATTTTATAAATAAGGTTCTTAGTTAGTTCATTAGAGATATATTCCATGTTTTTATTAGTTATATAGTCCAAATTGTAATAGTTAAGAATTATGTACCACAAGAGAAAATTGAGATGGAAATCCCAAGAGAGATATCGAAGAATCGAAGTTGGAGACTTGGTCTGACCAAAAATTTGTCGTGGATACTTTTTCATTTTATTCTTCCTGATCATTATTGTAAAGCTACCATGATTAATCGTAGCTAAATTCTCTTTGTTGGGGTTAGATATAGTTATTTAAACACTCGTGTTTTCATACTGATAATCCTTCTTAATACATGTTATGAACTAGTTACTTATAACTTGTTATAATGGTTTTGAAATGATATTGAAAGATACTTTTGATAACTAGATCAATATTTCATCTGTTATATGCTAGACTTTGGACACAAATATAGGTTTACCATTCACATATACTATCGAATCTTAATATTTTCGTATTAGTTAACTAGATGAGAAATTGTCTGTTAGGCAATACGACTGATTTCACGTTGTTATTTAGACATAAACTACATATGTAAAGCGATAAGTAATAATATTAATCGATGCCTAATAATATACATAACCGATCAAGAAAATGCATGAGGATGGGACAATGAAATCTAACTCCAACTATCTCAATTATATCTATTAAACTCTTATTTTTATTTGCTATTATTTTTATTATTGTTACTAAACAAATCAAACTTTTCAAACATCTGTACTTAGAATTATAGAAATTATTGAACGATTTTCGATATTCACACTAGTCCCTATAGAGACAATACAAACAATACTTACTTTTGTTATACTAATAGTACCCTTTCAGTCCACTTGCAGTCAAAAGCCCAAGGGACAAAAGTGATTACGAAAAGGCACATGTGGTGATATTAATTAAGCCATTAAGGGCCTGATTACAGAATGCAATGAAGAACTATTGGTCTCTTTCCCGAGGTTTCCCTTCTTCTAGAATGATCTCTTCGCGGATGATTTCCTCAATAGGAATATCACATGCCCTAACATGGGCACCTTCAGATTTAACCAGAACACTTCCTCTAAGAGAATGATCAATTATCTTGGGAGGTGATCCAGCCTTTTCATCCACAAGCTGGCCATTCCAAATTACTTTGAATAAGTCCATTTGACTTAAATAAAAATCAAGATAAAGGAAGGCTACATGTTCCTTATCCCACATAAAATACTGGCCGAAAGTATTGACAAGCTCATCTTTGGTGGTGGTAAAATCAACTTCTAGATTCTTTTTAAAGAGGATGGCGACCTCAAGAGACTCGTTCAGGATGTTCTATAATTAGGTGATCCTTTTAACCTTTTCTTTTTCTTTCTCGAGGGCTTTCTTGAGATTTTAATGTGATCACTTCAAACCATTTTGCTCCTTAATAAGATATTTTACTAACTCCTGCTCGTGAGTCAACACTTCCTTTGCAAAATTCAAATTAACCTATAAGTTTCCCACATAACTATCCGCCTATGCATGAGTCTTAAGGATTACTCAGTGCATCATTAGGTTCGTCAATAGGTGATTATCTATCATGTTGGAAAATTTTTGAGTTCCCAACTTACTAATAGCTTGGCATTCCTTAAGAAAGTCTTCGTGGAAGGGGATTCGAGTGTTGGCATACTTCCTTGCGTCAATCACATCGTTCCACAGCAAGCACAAAAAGTTTATGAGTGGGTTAGCACAAATTGGAGACCTCACATGGTGTTTCCCTTCTCATCCTCTTCAAGGTTGATAGTGACCTTTTTGTTCTAATTGGGGGCCGAAGAATAACTCCCGCCAGGCCCCACTAGCTTCATGATTTTGAGGGGACGTGGCTCAGTAGTGGTTCTCCCTTCATTGCCTCTTTTTCTTCCTTTGGTGATAAGGCCTCCCAAATGATTTTTTCGGTTATCAATCCATTGTTCATTACATCCCGCCTTCTTCATGGCCAGGCGAGCTTTCCTCTCGGCAACCGAGATGGAAGACATTATTTCTGAAAAAAAAGTGATAAGTTATGAGGCTGTAAAAAATTCTAAACGAGTAAGAACTCTAATTGTAAACTTACACATGTACCCATTGATCTTGCTATCGTCCCCTCAATCTAACTATATCACTTTCTTGGAGCTCATGACGAAGAACTCGTCTAGGAAGTGAACCACTTTACTTTTGTTTATGGTGATACAATAAAAGTCAAATCCAATGATAGCCACCAGGTCCTTTGTCCAAGACAAAGGAAAGCGAGGGGCGCTATCCTCCCATGTCGTGACCATGGAGGCAACATCTCGCCTCTTCACTCTCACAAACCTATCCTTCTGGTTCTAATAGTAGTTGGAATGAGGTTTAAACAAATTCTTTATAGACATGGCACCAAGAGTCACCCAACCTCCTCTCGATTCGGTCTTGGTACTATAAATTGAAAAGAAAATCCATATGATGGGGTTGGCGTCCAATCATCAACATATGATCTCAAAGGCCTTAATGAGACCCATCCATTTGGCGAGATACAGAAGGGTGAAACATTTGTAATCGCTAGAACCTCTGCCTCTAATAGTGTAAAGGGAATAAAACCCTTAAATCTTTGACGACTAAGAGGTGCAAACCAGAAAAAAGGGATCGGGCAATTCAAGTAGGGAGGTCATGTTGGCCCGCTCATCTTCATAACAAGCTTCCAAAATGATGTATCCCTCATCGCCAATTCCAGAAAGGTCGATATGCCTCCAAAAAGAGGCCATTGTTTCCTTACATGTGTAATTGGTCTCGAAGTCCTCAAAGTTCATGTACTTAGGATTGTAGGCTTTCATTGATTACTTGGTATTTCTTGGGAAAGAATAGGGAGAAAGAGAATCATTATCACTCGCACCATGACTATCAGAATTACTAGTTCCCTCATAACTCCTGAACACCCCCATTTCTAAAAACATATAGTTGATTGATCCATCTTGTAATACCCCGCACTTTATTTTGCTCTGGATAATATTAGTTTTGATCAGCTGGGTTCCGGTGTACTCTGAGAAATTATCTACAAAGATAATTTGAGCAACCGATGAGCTCAGATCAGATCAAATTAATATTATCTGATTCTGAGGTTTTATCAATTGGTGCTATAAAGATATTTTGGAAATTTAGTAGTGTTACTAACTAAATGATATTCTCTATATCATTTCTTTTCCCTCACTTATGCAAAAATAGAAAGAAAAGATAGAAAGAGTAGAGAGAAGGAAGAGCAAAGGGAGAAAAGAGAAAGAAGACATAGAGGAAGAGAGAAAGCTTAAATCTTCTTCATTCTTCATCAAATCATCTAACAATCTTCATCATCATCTTGTTTAGAGGTGGGTTCTAGTTAGTACTTAAGCTCTAGAAGTTTTGAAAATGTTAGAGTTTAGGTTAAAATTGGTTAATATCTAATACTGTGTGAAATCGATTGTTTTCACGGTTCAATCTCGATTAAATTGCATAGTATGATCGATACAAGTATGAATATAATGTATGATGAGTGGATAATTGATCCTTTGAGTTTTTATGAGTTTTTGAGTAAGTTGGATGATTGTGAAACATGAAAAACCAGAATTTTCTGTTCTGCAGCAGAGTAATCGGTTAACCAAATAGGGTAATCGATTACTCTGTGGAAAAATTGACAATCTGCTCAAATTTTGAACTGAGTAACCGATTATCCTGTTTGGGTAATCGATTATGAAATGTGTCTCTAACTCCCATTTAGCCTCTGCGTGAACAGTAAAGCTTGAGTAACCAGTTATCCTATTTGGGTAACCGATTACCACTGAAGGTTGAGGAAAAATATTGAAAAATTCATATCTTTTAGATTGTAACTCCGACCGAAGCGTAGTAATAGTCGTTGGAAAGCTATGGAAATATCCTACGCAATAAAAGTGAAAAATATTGATTTCGATACCCGATTAAATAAATTGGAGGGAACCCAAGAAATGTGTTAATTTTATAATTGAATTATATCATGTATTTTTATTACACAATTGTATTATGCCTTGTCTAACCAATTGTTGTTGAGCATGATTGAAAGAGTATGCATGTTTAAAATATGGAAAAGGAAGAGTGAGTAAACCTTAACATGAAACTATAGGGGAACCTAGTAATGTGACTAGGAAATTATAGATGATCTAGATGGCGACCCTCGTATGTTCGATATCGAGGCATGCGTCCACAAATCGAGAGTGGTCTAGAAGAGAATAAGACACTAGTATGGAACATGTGTGAACCCTTGTAATTATGAGAAAAAGGCAAATGCCGCCTCAAGGCAAATGTGGCCTAATAATTGTTGAATACAATCACAGTCGTAGGTGAGATCACGCAATCTTAACGTTTCCCTGATATTTGTCGTTCCATGAGTAACGGGCTCCTATGGAATGTGTGAAGGTGCGAGAAAGACACAAGAAAAGAGGGGTTTGAATTGTGTTTTAACTCTTAACAAATTTTTTACTCTTTCGTTAACACGCTAAGAGAAAATCAGAGTTGCGTTTAGAGACTCTGACGTGCGATGCGTTATTCAGATTGTGCTATGCATGAAGCATAAGCAATAGGAAGAATCTGAATAAGCGATGCTTGAATCAGACTTGCAATGCGGAAGCTTATCAGAGTTAAGTTGCAAGGTTCTAACTTTCCATGCAAGGTTCTGATAACAGATACAGAAACATAAACAATAATTCGAAGCATAAGCAAGATTAAAGAACACACGATATATCCTGGTTCACTTGAGCCATTCCCAAGCTAGTCCAGTCCACCCTTCCAAGGTGATTTCTCCTTGAACACAAGGACTTAATCCACTATAATCAAACCCGATTATAGATGCACGGGCTAAAGCCTGTGACTAACAACCTGCACAACCGCAGCTGTGACTAACCCACAATGATCCGTTCAGGGATCCAAGATAATGGATATAACGAACATTGACCCAATAGTTTCCAATCTCGTAAGATCTACTATCAGGATTTCACAGCTAAACATTTAGGGATCCGATCCAACAGATATAACATTTACTGACCATTCTTCCAGGATTTTCAATGAGTTCCATCAGTGATCTCACAAGAGTCTGACCCACAGTTGGTCCTCTTTGAGATATGACTATCATGGACCATATTTCAGGATTTCCACAATGACATCTAGCCATTGTCTTCTCAAGTCTCTGATCACACTGATCACTTGAGGAATCCTAATTCACATAGAATTAGTTATTTTGAAGATTACATTGATGCTTCTTAATAAGAATATAACTCCTAATTTTAAGTACAAATGAACACACAGTGTTCTAGCAAGATATGAGCAACAACTCCTTGCTATCTCTATATTCTACAAAGATGTATGTTGATTTGACAGTTGATGACATCTTGTAGATCTTCTTCATCTTCTTTGTTGAGCAAGCTTCGACCAACAACTCCTTGCTTCAGATCTTCAGTATAGCCCAGATGATGAAGTTGGTTGATGACTTGACTGATTTGTAATGTTGTCTTGTTCATCAACAACTTCTGTTCCAATTGATTGTTGTTGTGTTGAATGATGATCTTTGAGCTTCAACAACAATGGTCGTGTGTTAATGGTGATAGCTTTAAATGTTTAGTGTAACAACGATAACTGATCATTGTGACTATCATCACATTGACACCTTCAGAAGCGCATATATGTTTCCTTTAAATAGCTAGGTAAAATATAGCCGTTGAAGAGCTGCTGGCTATTTGAAAAGATTCGTTTTGCAATGATGAAAGTTGCACTGCCATATCTTCTTTTTACTGTAGAAGAAGTGATGGATAGATCTTTTTAGTACTGTGTACAGTCATTGCTAACGGTAACATTTGTCTTCAAATCTTCAGAGGCTTCTGATGGTAATTAATTGAAGCATGAGTAGAGACTTTAGAATCTTCAAGTCTTCAGTCTTCAGATCTTATCCATTAGGAATTTGTCTTCAGAACTTTAGCACTTGTCTTGAAACCCTTTATTTTCATAGCTTCAAGTCTTCAGAATCTTCCGAACCTTGTTCACTCAGAACGCTGTCTTCAGAGTCTTCAGCACTTGATCATTTGAATCTTAATCTTCAGAACACTTCAGTCTTCAAAATCTTTCTATACTTGGTCTTCAGAGCCTTCAGCCTTCAGAACTTCAAGTCATGAGAATCTTCAGCACTTTGGTTCTCCACAAGATTATCTCTACAGAAGCTTCGCTATCTTCAGAATCATAACCATTTTCAGAGTAGCATCCACAAGAGCATTGCAACAGCAATATCGGCATCCTCGGATCTATCTGATTATGATCAGATACAGAAGCATACTTGCTTCTTGCGACTTGTGTTACACATAGTAACTCGCATATGATCATTTACGCACATCTTGCTGGTGTTTGTTGGATCTGATATCTTCTATGATTATGATCTGCACACAACACACATTAGAACATAAAATAGTTCTTTCACAAATACTTATTGTTATCTTCAAAACATAGAGATGACTTACAGGGACAACTCTTGCTCTAACAATCTCTCCCTTTTTTATGATGACAAAACCATGTATTTTGATTGAACATTTTATACAAGGTAATCACCAAACATAACATATTCAGAGTTCGGAACAACAACTTCCCCTGAATGTGTTAAGCTCAAAATTTTATTTGTGATAATCTAGAATCTTATCTGATCCAAAGACTCACAAAATAACAATTTGAGTTGTCAGAACATAGAATAGAGAAGGGCTATTTCCCTATCTGTCTTAAGGAGACAAAAGTCTTCAACATCTGGACTTGTTCATCAGAACTTTTGTCTTCAGATCTTTAGAACTTAGTTCCTTTGGTCGTCGTATCAGAGCTCATAATCTTCAGAGTCTTCTGAAGCAATTTCTACTTTTCAGCAGAATCATTTTAGCACAGAGATAAAACAATTCTCTTCTAATAACTTAGCCACACTATTTATCAGAATTGAACTTGTCTTTTGACGTAATAAACTCCCCATGAGTTTCAAACTTGATGATCTTCAGATTCTTGATTTGGTCATACTGGTTCTGATCATCATTTAAGATCTTGACTTTTCAGAGTTTGACTAGACAACAGGCCTTCATCTCAGAACCATGTTTCTATCAGAACTCGATGAAGGATCACAGCTTGATTCTTGATCAATTCATTTACTGCTGAGTTGAATTCTTGGCTCATCAGAACTTCTTCTCCTTGGATCTTCTATCTAGATCTTCAGACAGTCTTCGACTTCTGATTTGCTCAATTCTTCTGAAAAATATCTTGGATTGTAGACTTTATCTTGTCTACTTTCAGAAAATTTTCTTCTTCTGATTCTTATGTTCTGAATATCATATTCTTAGACAGCTTACAGCTTCTGAACAAAATGAAGCTATAATCACGATAACTTTGACTTTCAGAAAGTTCTCAACTTCTGAACAGTACTGGGTTAATCTAATTCTGAACATATGTTCACGAAGTGTACAACTTCAATAATATGAACAACAGTTCATAAGAACTTTAAACAGAGTTCTTTCAATTTAACCTGTTCTAAGAAAGCATAGTGAACTTGTTCAGAGTTCCTCGGTTAAACATCAAATAAACGTTAGTGGAAAAACGCATTTTATATATCAGAGTTAATGTTTAGCATTCTTTTAACATATATCAAATTCATATTCTATTTTTCCCTCTTTTTGACATCATCAAAAAGTTAGAGTATGTTAAGTATTTTAGATTGTGATGATAATGAATCTTAATGAGAATTCAGAGTTAATTTCATTCAATACAAAAGATAGAGCAGTGCAGGTGCGAGTAAAGAATAGAACAGAAGGCAACACATACTTCATTAATTATAAATACAAGGTTTGAACAACATAGATTAAAAAAAACATTACAAAATGATAACTTAGCCTAATTCTAACAAACAATCATCTTATTTTATGAGAACCATCTGCTGTCGAAGGTTTCACTAAAATTTCTATCAAGAGCAGTGTCTGGACCGCCTCTAACTCTGCAAATCGTTTGCACAATTCCTGCTCTGAAGAGGACTTCAGATAAGACTATTCCATAGGGAATAAACGATTTGTTCATAGTTCTTAACAGAAGGATTGACTCTTTAAGATGATCAAGGATTACTTGGGACAAATCTATAGAGGTTGGCTTAAGAAGACACATGATGAGAAGCTTATCATTATGATACAGAAATTTTTTGTTAATAGTGCGAGGGCGAAGATTTGTCAAAATGAACTTAAACCATCCTTTTGCAGTAGGCAGAAGTTTTTCTGGATTTATGGGGTCAAAAGCAGAGCCTTTGTCAAACATGTGATGCGTTTCAGCATTGGAAGTGCATCGAATAGAGTCGTGATGGGTTGTGATACCCCCTTTGGGACAGTGAATGGCTTCATCAATGTTTGTAGAGTTGAAGGAAACTGGAAGACCATAGATGTTTGAAGAGATAGACAGACCATCACTACTGACAGAGGCATTGATTCAAAAGGATTTTAAGATATTTGTATATATTGAACCTCTTAACATAGATAGGTATCCATTCCAATTTTGAAAATGAATCCCAAGAAGAAAGTCTTGGCTAGCATCTGCTGGATTTGGTCATTTTTCATTGATGACCTCTAAGAGATCATCGTTGCCATGAAAGGTTCTTGGAGTCATTCTTGGTGTTTTTAGGATTCTAAGAAGGTTTTTAACAAAGGACAGTGACGAATTATAGGAATGAGATATGACTTTAAATAGGCAACGGAAGAGACTCAAGTGTAAAAGTCTTATAGTGTAAAAGACAAGGATAAGCATAAAGTGTAACAGTCTTTTAATCTAGGGAAAATCAAAGGATCACGCATACGATTTCTTTATCTACTTTTTTGACTAAAGTCAAAACTTACAATAAATACATACTGGTGAGTGGTTCTCGATTACTTTCGTGAAGTCACAACAGAGAACGTATTGCTTATGAGAGAGTTCACAGATATAGGAGATGTGTTGTTATTTTTATTTAGTCAGTTCATAACTACGCAAGGTTAGTAGTTGATGTACAATCATTATGCTACGTATTAACCAACCTTGATGACACGTTTCTTTCCATGGTCAGATTAAGTAAGAATACTTATTAAAGTATGATAATGATTTTCATGCAATTCTTCTTAAGAATAAAATCCTAAAGTAAAACCATTCATGATCTTAGATTCAAAGGATATTTCATTCATTATCTTGAAGAAAATACATAGTGCAAGAGACAAAGCAACAAAATAGAGAGCAAAATAACCATAACCCTATTCTATGATCCTTCATGGATTCCCAGAGAATTCCACATAATTCATAGGTAAACATTCTACGGCTTCCCCAAAGTTTTCTAACCTAGTGATCATATCTTGAATCTCAAGGACACGAGATATGACCCTTCCGTACAGAATACTAAAGAAAGGCTTATCTTTAGATAAGAGGATTTATTCTTGCAAGTAATTGAACATGGTTTGAGGGAGGTTTATTTTTCTTCTGTAGACCAGAAAGAAAATAAACTGTCGGTCCGAGCGAGACAGCAATCCTGCTCCTATTTCTCTAGGTCGTAAGTTTGTTTCCATGATCCTGTGCCAGACTTTAGCTGAGGGAGTGAATGTGGAGGTACAGTTAGAGGGACCATTTCCACAATGAATTTTGTGAATGAGATCAGTGAAGATATTTCTTTCTTTGTATTCTTCAGTGGTATCACTGATTTCATCACACTTGATGGCTTGTGCAATGACAGAGGGATTAATCAATACAGGGATTCCGGAGATGACTGACTGAATGATGTGTTGATTATACATGTTTGAAAAGACACCAGCATTTACCCATAATTCTTTGACTAGGTCAGTGTAAATAAGGCCTGGAAGCATGTTGAGATAACCCTCCCATTTATGACATTGTAACTCAGACGAAGTTCTTATCATACCATATTCTTTTAGAGAACTGATGTTCACAGTAAGTTCATTTAGAACTTTTAACTCTGAGATTTCTCCCTTAGCAGCTTTTGAATGTGAGTTAGACATTTTGAAGGTGAGGAGATACAAGAGATAGACACTAAATGAGATGGGCTGGAATGATGGATAGAGAAGTGACCATGGTGCCTTAAATAGGCGATGAATAGAGTGAGTTAATAAGTGCTTGTGACTCCAAACGACAGGTTCATCATATCCTAGACATTAGACTAGATATGAATAGGGTAAAGGACGGATACTAGCACTAAGTCTAACAGTCTCTCAATCTTGGAAAAACCAAGAGATCACGCATAGAATTTTCTAATTATTTCTTGACAGGAGTCAAAAATTCGCAATAAATGCATATGTAAGAGTGGCATTTGAAAACATTAACTAGGAGTGAAAACAGAGAGACACATTGCCTAGTTTCAAGAAGATATATCTAATACAAACATAGAGGTAAGCATAAAAATTTTTTACTATTAAGAAAGCGAATCCTAGTTTGTCAGTTCATAATCACGCCTGGTTAGTAGATGCGAAGATTTTAAGGCAAAACCAAGGTTACACGCATTGGAGATCCTATTACTAGATATCACAAATATTCAAGATTCACAATTATGATTGAGGTACGTTGAGTGCATGCATTGTCCAGAGATTTGATCAAAAGATTTTTCTTGGAACGAGAGAATATTTCAGATCATTAATATTTTTACTTACCATACAGTTTTTATTTTGGAATTATTTAATCAGTCGTTGATAAGGAGAGTCATACCTTAGAGAATCTGAAATCTTTACCGTGATACTTCTTCTGAGTGCTTTCCATTCTGACTTTGAGCTTCTGATCATCATCTTTCAGCTTCTGCTCCCTTCAGAATGATCTGACATTGAATAATATCGATGTCTTCTGAACTCGGATCTCTAGTCTGAGAACTTGAATCAATCTTCTCTTTAGATGATCTTTTCCCTTTTTCCGTTTAGAACCATTCATCTGTCTTCTGAGAGCAACCTTCAGAGATTCTGATCTTTATTATCAAAACGTTAATCTTTCATCAATCTTCCTTGTTTTCAGAAGGTCATTAATTTCTTAAACATAAATTGCTGAGAGGTTATGTGCTCGAGAGAATTGATTGACATTTCATAACATCTTTTGACTCCAGAATTTGTGCAACATGAATTTTTTAAGAGAAATATCATATAACATCTTGACTGATTTCAGTTGGTTCAACTGAGATAGAATCTTAAGTTAACAAAACTCAATCGTCTATGTTATTTCAACCAAGACTCAGAGTTTTTCCTTAATTAGATTCCTGATGAATCTCTAGATTTCCTCTTTCTGAATGTTCTTCAGTTTTCTGGCTTCTTCTGCAGACTTCATTCTGAAGTTCAAAATCATAGAACATCAATCTTTCTTCTTTACAAGAAGAAATTATTAATGAGCTCTAAATGGGAAAGTCAAGGGTGGACTAATCCGTTTCTTGAAAACATCTCAAAAACTCATAAAGAATTAATCTTCAGCAAACAAGATTTCTTGTTTTCTGATGATCTGATTCTTGAGCAAATACGTTGTTTATACAAACGTATTTCTAAGATAGGAATTCAACAGCTACTACTTCTTATCTGATGAATCTATCTTATCAGCTGATTCTTCAATCTTCTTCAAGGCTTTAGTGAGGAAGATCTTGTTGTTGGCCACTTCAAGACTTCAAGAATCACTGACTTGCTCCGGTGATCCATTTGATTACATTTTAGTACATAATCATCTTATGAACTTATACTGAAAATCTAAGTGGATTGAAATCTCACCCAGAGTATTTCTACACACACCATATCTGGATATTTTTCTGACACTGTTAAGTGTTTGATATCCATCAATAACAAAACTGGAGCTCTGATACCAATTGAAGATGCGAGAAAGACACAAGAATGGGGGGGGTTGAATTGTGTTTTAACTCTTAACAACTTTTTGACTCTTATCGTTAACGCGCTAAGAGAAAATCAGAGTTGCGTTTAGAGACTCTGACTTGCGATGCGTCATTCAGATTGTGCTATGCATGAAGCATAAGCAACAGGGAGAATCTGAATAAGCGATGCTTGAATCAGACTTGCAATGCGGAAGCTTATCAGAGTTAAGTTGCAAGCTTCTGACTTGCCATGCATGGTTCTGATAACTGATACAGAAACATAAACAATAATTCAAGGCATAAGTAAGAGTAAAAAACACACGATATATCCTGGTTCACTTGAGCCATTCCCATGCTAGTCCAGTCCACCCTTCCAAGGTGATTTCGCCTTGAACACAAGGACTTAATCCACTATAATCAAACCCGATTACAGATGCACGGGCTAACGCCGGTGACTAACAACCTACACAACCGCAGCTGTGACTAACCCACAATGAACCATTCAGGGATCTAAGTAAATGGATATAACGAACATTGACCCAATAGGTTCTAATCTCGCAAGATCTACTATTAGGATTTCACAGCTAAACGTTCAGGGATCCGATCCAACGGATATAACATTTACTGACCATTCTTCCAGGATTTTCAAAGAGTTCCATCAGTGATCTCACAAGAGTCTGACCCACAATTGGTCCTCTTTGAGATATGACTATCATTGACCATATTTCAGGATTTCCACAATAACACCCAGCCATTGTCTTCTCAAGTCTCCTATCACACTGATCACTTGAGGAATCCTAATTCACATAGAATTAGTTGCTCTAGAGATTACATTGATGCTTCTTAACAAGCAAATAACTCCTAATTTTAAGTACAAATGAACACACAATGTTCTAGCAAGATATGAGCAACAACTCCTTGCTATCTCTATATTCTACAAAGATGTATGTTGATTTGACAGTTGATGACATCTTGTAGATCTTGTTCATCTTCTTTGTTGAGCAAGCTTCGAGCAACAACTCCTTGCTTCAGATCTTTAATATAGCCCAGATGATGAAGTTCGTTGATGACTTGAATGATTTGTAATGTTGTCTTGTTCATCAACAGCTTCTGTTCCAATTGATTGTTGTTGTGTTGAATGATGATCTTTGAGCTTCAACAATAATGGTCATGTGGTAATGGTGATAGGTTTAAATGTTTAGTGTAACAACGATAACTGATCGTTGCAAGTATCATCACATCGACACCTTCAGAAGCGCATATATGTTTCCTGTAAATAGACGGGTAAAATATAGCCTTTGAAGAGCTGTTGGCTGTTTGAAAAGAGTCGTTATACAATGATGAAAGTTGCACAGCCATATCTTCTTTTTACTGTAGAAGAAGTGATGGATAAATCTTTTTAGTACTGTGTACAGTCATTGCTAACGGTAACATTTGTCTTCAAATCTTCAGAGGCTTCCGATGGTAGTTAATTGAAGCATGAGTAGAGACTTTAGAATCTTCAAGTCTTCAATCTTTAGATCTTGTCCATTAGGAATCTGTCTTCAGAACTTCAGCACTTGTCTTGAAACCCTTTATCTTCATAGCTTCAAGTCTTCAGAATCTTCAAAACCTTGTTCACTCAAAACGCTGTCATCAGAATCTTTAGCACTTGATCATTTGAATCTTAATCTTCAGAACACGTCAGTCCTCAGAATCTTTATGCACTTGGTCTTCAGAGCCTTCAGCCTTCAGAACTTCAAGTCATGAGAATCTCCAGCACTTTGGTTCTCCACAAGATTATCTCTATAGAAGCTTCGCTATCTTCAGAATCATAACCACTTTCAAAGTAGCATCCACAAGAGCATTGCAATAGCAATATCGGCATCCTCGGGTCTATCTGATTATGATCAGTTATAGAAGCATACTTGCTTCTTGCGACTTGTGTTAACAAAGTAACTCACATATGATCATTTATGCACATCTTGCTGGCGTTTGTTGGATCTGATATCTTATATGATTATGATCTGCAGACAACACACATTAGAACATAAAATAGTTCTTTCACAAATACTTATTATTATCATCAAAACATAGAGATGACTTGCAGAGACAACTCTTGCGCTAACAATTTGCACATGATTACTTGGTAGGTTTGATTCCCGATTATAGTACGAATGGAACCTATAAGGTAAAGAGACTTGTGACGGTGTATGGACCCTGTGAAGTGACGATTCGTATGGTGATAATGTGTCCCTTAGTTTCCGAATCCATTTCCTATGCCAAGTAATCTATGAGGATCCTTGACTCGTTCCAACTTCTAGACGTAGAAGAGGACGGGAAGAAGGGGATGCCTTAATGAGGTTATCGATTAGTGATATTTTGAGTTAACGGACTCATAAACATGTTTCCATATAGTGTGAGATTGTGAACTCAAGGTCTTTCCCTTCCCTTGACTTGAGTTAGGATTGATAGAACCTTGTAAAGCCGAGAGAATCCATAAGATAGGGAACTCGCTGGGATTTAATATCTCACCCCACGTTGTTAATTATATTACAGGTACTTCAGGTTCCGTGAAGGGTAAGGATAAAGCCGTTTGATTATCCTTACGTGCCTTGGCTTTTTGGGATGGCATAGCTTCCGTTGTGGAGATTTATTTTGAGGTCACTTTGTTGATCTAGTTCTTAGTACTTTGGAACATCTTGTATATATTATGCTATAGATTTTAGTATTTTGTGTTTTTGGGCATGTAATGTATACAATGTGTTAACTAGGAACTTATGGTATTTCAATACCAACACTTAGATTCATGTATAATATATATGCTTTGATGCATGTTGTAATATGTGGGTGTTACAGTTGGTATCAGAGCAGGTCGTATCCTCGACCTAGCCATGAAATAGTATAAGTAATTCTTTTCGTTTCATATGCGTTGTGTCGCCATTGGTCTTAAGTGTTATATTTATGGCGTTGAGCCTGATCAACTTAATCCTATCCGTATGATGTTAAGGAACATGGCTGACGGACGCAGAAACCGTGGTAGACCCATAACTACTCCTTCTGAGACGAACCCGCCAGGCAGCGACGAGTATGTCCCATGGCCCCAGTTTTTACAGCAGATGCAACAGCAGCAGAACCAATTCATGCAGTAGATGGTACAACAGATGAATGGGGGTTTTCACCCTCAAGTGGTTGTTCCAGATGTTGTAGGTGGGAGTTTTCAGGATTTCATCCGCATGAATCCTCCAGAATTTCATGGCGGATTAGATCTTGTGAGAGCGCATGAATGGGTGGATGGTATGGAGAGAATTTTTCTGATAGTTCAGTGTAGTGAAGAGAACAAAGTGGTGTTCGCTTCTCACTCACTGAAAGGTCCTGCTATGAGGTGGTAGGAGAGTGCTTCAGCTTTGATGACTATCCAAGATGTGCCTAAGGTCTGGGAGCAATTCAAGATTTCCTTTATGGAAAAGTATTTCCCTAGTTCCTTGAGGACCTAAAAAGAGTTTGAATTCCAATAGTTGAGGCAAGGTACCATGACCGTGGCTGCTTATGCTGAGAAGTTTGAGATCATGGCTGCTTACTCTAGGCAGGTCGTGTATGCTCCAGATGAAAAGTGGACGATTGACCAATTTCTTTTTGGATTGGAAGCTGAGTTCTCACAGTGTGTCTCAAAGAGAGTTCACTACTTATGCTGAGTTGTTAAAGCAATGTTATGTTGCTAAGAACATTTCAAAAAGAGTTGAAGCAGAGGGGGATTTGAGTAAGTCGAATCAGAACAATCGTGGAAGATCAAGCCAACAGTTTAGGCCTAGACAACAAGCCTTCAAAGGGAAACAAGTTCAGAATTCTAGATCAAGTGCACCTCTTGTGTGTTGTACTTGTGGTAAGATGCATTTTGGTAGATGTCACTTTGAAGGAAGGAGTGTCACTGATGTCAAAAAGTAGGTCATATGGCGAAGGATTGTCCTCATAATAGGAATCAGGCGCAAGGAAAGAGTATCGGTCGAGTTTATACGTTGGATACAAAGAAGGCAAAGGGTGATAACTCTTTGATTGCCGATACGTGTTTCGTTAGTGGGAATCCTTATTTTGTATTATTTGATTGTGGAGCAACACACTCTTTTGTTTCAACGCAATGTATGAAGCGACTCGGGCTGCAAGCTATTCCGTTGTCTCCACCCATGGTGGTTACTACTGCCATGGATGAGATGGTTGAAACACCTTTAATGTGTGAAAACTGTGTATTATCTATGGATGGAAGAGTTTTTCAGATTGATCTTATTTGTTTGCCGCTTAAGAAAGTAGATGTTATTTTGGGGATGGATTGGCTTTCTGCTAATTCGGTGTTTATTGGTTGTGAAAAAAAGATAATCATCATTCCGTCTGCTAAAGCTAATCCGAAAGATATGTTAACAACTATTTTAGAAGGTACGGTTGGAATGATAAATTTCTTGTTTGAGAAGGAAAAATCTGTTCTTTTGGTTCTCACTAAGGAGGAGAGTAGCGACCTTCAAGTTCTGCATATTCCTGTAGTTTGCGAATTTTACGAAGTTTTCCCCGAGGATGTCACTTCTCTTCCTCCGGAAAGGGAAGCGGAATTATCTATTGACCTGATACCAGGAACGGCTCCTATATCTGTTTCTCCGTATCGGATGGCACCGCTTGAGTTAAGATAATTAAAGGATCAATTGGAAGAGTTAATGGCCAAGCATTTTGTTCGATCTAGTGTTTTGCCCTGGGGAGCCCCAGTGTTGTTAGTAAAGAAGAAGGATGGTGGAATGCAGTTATGTATTGATTACCGACAGTTGAATAAAGTCACCATTAAGAACAAGTACCCATTACCCAGGATAGACGACCTGTTAGATCAATTGAAAGAAGCTTGTGTGTTCTCGAAGATTGATTTACGGTCGGGTTATCACCAAATTCGCGTGAAGAGTTCAGATGTACCAAAGACCACATTTAAAACCCGTTATGGCCATTATGAATTCTTAGTAATGCCTTTCGGTGTGACGAATGCTCCAGCAGTTTTTATGGATTATATGAATCGGATATTTCAACCTTACTTGGAGCATTTTGTAGTGATCTTTATTGATGACATTCTTATTTATTCTCATACTTCTCAAGAGCACGAAGAACATCTAATAATCGTTATATCGATGTTACAAGAGAGACAACTTTTTGCCAAGTTAAGCAAGTGTGAGTTTTGGATGTCGGAGGTTAGTTTTCTTGGTCATGTCATATCTCAAGGAGGCATGGCAGTGGATCCATCAAAAGTTGGAGCGGTAATTAATTGGGAGAGACCAAAGAATGTGTCAGAAGTTAGAAGTTTCTTGGGATTGGCAGGTTATTATAGAAGGTTTATCAAAGGCTTTTCTCAGTTGGCTTTACCAATGACCAAACTTACTCGAAAGGATTGTTCTTATGAATGGGATTCGGCTTGTGAACAAGTTTTATGAGTTTGAAGGAAAGATTGAAGACTGCTCCTGTTTTGATCATTCCTGATCCTAGCAAGTCGTATGAGGTATTTTGTGATTCATCAAAAATGGGATTAGGAGGTGTCTTAATGCAGGATAGTCACATGGTGGCTTATGTTTCTCGACAATTAAATGTTCACGAGAAGAATTATCCAACTCATGATTTGGAATTGGAGGTGGTTATTTTTACACTGAAAGTGTGGCGTCATTATTTGTATGAGGTACGTTTTGAAATGTTCAGCGACCACAAGAGTTTGAATTATCTTTTTTACCAAAAAGAGTTGAACATGCGTCAAAGGAGATGGATGGAGTATTTAAAGGATTTTGATTTAGAATTGAAGTACCATCCGGGTAAAGCGAATAAAGTGGCAGATGCTTTGAGTTAGAAAGTGTCTCATAGTGCCAAATTGATGATGTTAGAATATGCCTTATTGGAAAAGTTTCGGGATCTTAATCTTCAATTTGTTTGGACTCAGGAAGGTGTGATTATGGGAAACTTGAATATTAATTCTACTCTTAGAGAAGAAATTCAACAAGGGCAAGTGTTAGATGAGAAGTTATAAGAAGTGTTAGTTCAACCGAGTTTCGTGCGAGCTACCGATGGAATCATTCTGTTTAACCAAAGGATTTGTGTTCCAGATGATGCGGTGTTAAAGAGAAAGATTTTGGATGAAGCTCATAAAGGTGCTTTTACTATACATCTTAGTTCTTCGAAGATGTATCAAGACTTGAAGATGGACTATTGGTGGTCCGGAATGAAAAGGGATATTGCGGTGTATGTGTCGAAGTGTGCGGTATGCCAACAGGTAAAGATTGAGCACTAAAGACCGGGTGGCTTATTACAACTGTTAGAAATTCCAGTATGGAAGTGGGATTGTATTTCTATGGGCTTTGTAGTTGGGTTGCCCCGTACACAAGGTGGTTTTGATTTTATTTGGGTGATTGTAGATCGGTTGACGAAATATGCACATTTCTTAGCCCTAAAGACTACTTACAAGGCAAGTCATCTTACAAGGTTGTTTATTTCAGAAATTGTGAAGTCACATGGTATTCCCTCTAGCATTGTGTCCGATAGAGATCCAAAGTTCATTTCAAGATTTTGGAGAGCTTTTCAACAAGCTATGGGAACAAAGTTGTGTTTGAGCACGTCAAATCATCCACAAACGGATGGTCAGATGGAACGGACGATACAAATGATGGAAGATATGTTAAGGGCTTGTGTGCTTGGAAGTGGGGGAAATTGGATAGAACTTTTACCATTGATTGAGTTTTCGTACAACAATAGTTATCATGCAAGTATTGGTATGGCTCCTTATGAAGCATTGTATGGAAGGAAATGTAGGATGCCTTTGTGTTAGGCGAAAGTTGGCGAAGATAGAATTTTGGGACCCGAGATTGTCCAAGAGACTACGAAAAAGATTAGAATGATCCGTGACAAAGTTAAATAAGCACAAGATCGTCAGAAGAGTTATGCGGATAATCGTAGGAGACCTTTAGAGTTTGATGAAGGTGATTACGTGTTTTTGAAGGTTACTCCGAGATTGAGGTTGAAAGGACCGTTTAAGTCGCAAAAGTTAAGTTCGAGATACGTGGGACCGTATCAAATTTTAGAAAGGATTGGTGAAGTAGCTTACAGGTTTGCCTTACCGCCTTCTCTATCTGAGATGCACGATGTTTTTCATGTGTCTCAACTTAGGAAATTTATTCCAGATCCTCTTCATCCAATTCTACCAGATACGATTGAGATAGAGGAAGATTTAACCTTTGAACCCCAACAAAGTCGTATCACAGGAAGAAAAACTAAGGTACTAAGAAATAAAGAGATTCCTCTTGTGAAAGTTCAGTGGGATGAGACGCATCTGGGTGATGCAACTTGGGAACTAGAATCAGAAATACGGAATGCTTACCCTCATATTTTTAGGTAATCTTTAATTTCGAGGACGGATTTCTATTTAAGGAGGGGAGGATGTAATACCCCGTATTTTATTTTGCTCTGGATAATATTAGTTTTGATCAGCTGGGTTCCGACGTACTCTGAGAAATTATCTGCAAAGATAATTTGAGCAATCGATGAGCTCAGATCAGATCAAATTAATATTATCTGATTCTGAGGTTTTATCAAATGGTGCTGTATAGATATTTTGGAAATTTAGTAGTGTTAATAACTAAATGATATTCTCTATATCATTTCTTTTCCCTCACTTATGCAAAAATAGAAAGAAAAGATAGAAAGAGTATAGAGAAGGAAGAGCAAAGGGAGAAAAGAGAAAGAAGACCTAGAGGAAGAGAGAAAGCTTGAATCTTCTTCACTCTTCATCAAATTATCTAACAATCTTCATCATCATCTTGTTTAGAGGTGGGTTCTAGTTAGTACTTAAGCTGTAGAAGTTTTAATAATGTTAGAGTTTAGGTTAAAATTGGTTAATATCGAATATTGTGTGAAGTTGATAGTTTTTACAATTCAATCTCGATTAAATTGCATAGCATGATTGATACAAGTATGAATATAATGTATGATGAGTGGAAAACCGATCCTTTGAGTTTTTATGAGTTTTTGAGTAAGTTGAATGATTGTGAAACATGAAAAACCAGAATTTTCTGTTCTGCAGCAGAGTAATTGGTTAACCAAATAGGGTAATCGATTACTCTGTGGAAAAATTGACAATCTGCGCAAATTTTGAACAGAGTAACCGATTATCCTGTTTGGGTAATCGATTACGAAATGTGTCTCTAACTCCCATTTAGCCTCTGTGTGAACAGTAAAGCTTGAGTAACCGGTTATCCTATTTGGGTAACCGATTACCACTGAAGGTTGAGGAAAAATATTGAAAAATTCATATCTTTTAGATCGTAACTCCGATCGAAGCGTAGTAATAGTCATTGGAAAGCTATGGAAATATCCTAGGCAATAAAAGTGGAAAATATTGATTTCGATACCCGATTAAATAAATTAGAGGGAACCCAAGAAATGTGTTAATTTTATAATTGAATTATATCATGTATTTTTATTACACAATTGTATTATGCTTTGTCTAACCAATTGTTGTTGAGCATATGTTTAAAATATGGAATAGGAAGTGTGAGGAAACCTTAACATGAAACTATAGTGGAACCTAGTAATATGACTAGGAAATTATAGATGATCTAGATGGTGACGCTCGTGCGTTCGATGCCGAGGCGTGCGTCCACAAATCGAGAATGGTCTAGAAGAGAATAAAACACTAGTATGGAACATGTGTGAACCCTTATAATTATGAGAAAAAGGAAAATGTGGCCTAGTCATTGTTGAATACAATCACGGTCGTAGTTAAGATCACGTAATCATAATTGTTTCCCTGATATTTGTTATTCCATGAGTAACGGGCTCTTCTGGAATGTGCACATGATTACTTGGTAGGTTTGATTCCCGATTATAGTACGAATGGAACCTATAAGGTAAAGAGACTTGTGACGGTGTATGGACCATGTGAAGTGACGATTCGTAAGGTGATAATGTGTCCCTTAGTTTCCGAATCCATTTCGTATGCCAAGTAATCTACGAGGATCCATGACTCGTGCCGACTTATAGACGTAGAAGAGGATGGGAAGAAGGGGATGCCTTGATGAGGTTATCGATTAGTGATATTTTGAGTTAACGGACTCATAAACATGTTTCCATATAATTTGAGATTGTGAACTCAAGGTCTTTCCCTTCCCTTGACTTGAGTTAGGATTGATAGAACCTTGTAAAGCCAAGAGATTCCAGAAGATAGGGAACTCGTTAGGATTTAATATCTCACCCCACGTTGTTGATTATATTACAGGTACTTCAGGTTCCACGAAGGGTAAGGATAAAGCTGTTTGATTATCCTTACGTGCCCTAGCTTTTTGGGATGGCATAGCTTCCATTGTGGAGATTTATTTTGAGATCACTTTGTTGATCTAGTTCTTAGTACTTTGAAACATCTTGTATATATTATGCCATAGATTTTAGTATTTTGTATTTTTGGGCATGTAATGTATACAATGTGTTAACTAGGAACTTATGGTATTTCAATACCAAAACTTAGATTCATGTATGATATATATGCTTTAATGTATGTTATTATATGTGGGTGTTACACATCTACTCACTCAAAGCTCTTCATGCAATGCAAATACAATTCAACCCACTCTTTTCCATTTTATGGATCTATCATTTTGGCGTTATCGTCTTAGTTGCTAATAATCGCCATGATTGAAAAGGGAAAGTGTGAAGGCAGGGAAAATGGTGTATACCTATGCGCGAGCAGAAAAAAGAACTCTGAGTTTGTAGAAGATGAATAACTTTCTCTAAGAAGGGAGAATATGGAAGCGTGTTTGAAAATGGGATGAAATTGCCCCTTTTATAACATCAAAGGCTACAAAGAATAGGCAGTAATTTCCCTCACTCGACATGCTAATAGACTTTACACGTCTCTGACATGCATAATTTCCTTTAGTCATTTTTTCTTCTCAAGAAAGCCAATCATTAGTAGCATTTAATGTTGCACGTGCTAATATCTGTGGCACTTGAGGGACTTTCCTCATGCTCTACTTGAGGGACTCGACCTAGGCTATGCTTGAGGGACTCTCCCTAGGATCTGCTTGAGGGACTCACCCCAGGATCTGCTTGAGAGGCTCTCCCTATGATTTACTCGAGGATCCTTTCTAGGTTTGATCCAAATATGATGACATAAAATACCATGGTTAAATCACTTTATCCTTTCCAAGAAGGAAGGCCAAAATAAAGTTGCACCCAATGCATGGGGATAAGCCGCATAACACGAGGCTTGATGTCGCCTAATGTGTGGTGATAGGCTGCTTGTATTTGGATTATAGACCAACCTATTAGACTTGGGCCGCATGAACTAATTCCCATTTACCATTTACTCAATAAATGTGGGTGATAATGTGTCCAAACAGTGAGTGGTTAGAGACAAAGTAAATGGGGAAACCGCCTTCCCCAAAATTCAAAGGAGAACAAATTCCATCCCCTCCATGTTTTTATAAGGGAGTTAGGGTAACCTCTCTCTATCCCAGTGTTAACCCTCAATTTTGACGCTAGACAAAATCAAAGCTATTTTATGTTAAAAAATTATTTTTAATGTTAAGAAGGCTTCGACCTAGCTTTTTGGAGAGGCCTGAGTCGAATAGAGGTGTAGAAACCTCAAAAAAAGGCTAAGTGCTGAAAGGGTTTCGACCATGAGAATGTAGCGCTGCAGTGGTTATATTAAGATTGGAAGGAATTTCCAATATTTGAAATTTAAATAAGAGCAGTTGTGAACGTGGGAACAATTGAGATCAAGGGGAAGGCGCCAAAATCCACACGTTCGAAGCAGTAACCACCACTGAGTAGTTATTTCCTAGCACTATAAATAGGAGTTAGTTCTATGTAAATGGGGTGTTCATATTTTTGTACAAGTTACTCTAAGAAACTCAAAGTACTCGCGTGTAGAGAAACGAGTTCGTGAGAATGTACGTAATGTAACACCACTTTCTTCATTAATTTAATTTATCTTCAGCATGTTTAAGATTCAGCCATTTACTTCCCATGCCTTTACAGTTTCTTGAACTTTATCTTCCATGCCAAATATACTTTCAAAGCCATTTAAACTTTCTGTGTTTTACCTTCGACTGCACTTTTACGTTCAAGCATTTAATCTTCAAGCCTTTACTTTTCAAAGTCTTTTATTTTCAAGAACGTGGAGTTCTCCTTTAAATCCATTGCATTTATTTTCAAAGTCTTTTACTTTCCTGCATTTTACCTTCGACTACACTTTTACGTTCAAGCATTTAATCTTCAAGCCTTTACTTTTCAAAGTCTTTTATTTTCAAGAACGTGGAGTTCTCCTTTAAATCCATTGCATTTATTTTCAAAGTCTTTTACTTTCCTGCACTTTACCTTCGACAGCACTTTTATTATCCCAGCCTTTACTTTCCAAGAACGTGGAGTTCGTTGTATTTTACTTTCAAAGCTTTTACTCATTGTTATTTGTTTCGACGCCTTTAATTTCTGCACCCTTTACTTGCATCACTTTAAATTTCAAGTCTTTACTTTACTTTATTGCCCATAGTCGAACGTGGAGTTCAATTAGACTTTATTTTCAGCATTGTCGAACGTGGAGTTCAGTTTACATTTTCTTTAATTTACACTTGTCTCTCAAATTTAGCACATGTCCTAGGATTTGTGTGGTCGATCCTGCAAGTTAAATCAATTTGCGTTTAGATTGATAGACCAGAGGTTGTTTACCAAAATTCACAGTAAACAAATTGGCACACCCGGTGGGACCCAGTGCTAAGTTAAACCTTTTTGTCAACCTCATCTCTCTTGGTGAAGAAGCACTTTCATTGTATGTTATTGAGAAGTGGGAAGTTAGCCACAGCAAACGAAGGAATACCAAAGAGAAGATACACTAAGAAAATGGCAACCAATGCCAATCAACAAGTTGATCCTCAAGGGAGTATTTCAAACACTCAGTCCAGTAGCAGTATGGGGTCTCAAACCACACCATCACCAGTGTCTTCGACAGGAGGATAAGCGTCACTTCCATTAGTAGTGTCTGAGCCAGGATCAACATATACAAAATCATATACTCAACCTGTGTTGGAGTACATAGGACCACAAAGTTCTAATTCACCAACACCCCCAGGAGGAAATACAATGTACATGCACGTTCCTCCACCAGGTTTTCCACATCCAGGGGCAAGGAGTCAACCCTATGGTATGCCTACATCAATGATGCAAAGCCTGCAGAATGCTCCACCTGTATTTTCAGAAACTGTTATGTCTTCGGCACTACAAGGGTCAGGATCAGGAGGACGAAACAACCAGAATATAGGTGTTGGTTATTTTGTTCAAACACCTAGCCTTACAAATACATCCATAAATTGTTTGAGACAGCAGATGGATGAAAGTAACATGCAAATGGTACATACGTTGTCTCAAACAATGGGAGAAGTTTTTCAACCTTTGATTCAAAATACAACCCAAACTAACCAACAATTGGCTGCACAAGTGGCACGCATGGCTGATTTCATGGGAGTACCAGCGGTAGATCGAAGAGCAATGGTTGTCGAGGATATCCCAAGACGTCATCCACGTCAGATACCTGATGCTAACTTGGAGGATCAAGAGATGAGTGATCATTTTAGAGTCGAACCACCAAGAAACCAGATGCCATACCAGATGGAGGAAGAACCAGTAGTGATGGTGAACAGGAACCAAAATGCAGATCAACTACTTAGACAGGTTCAACACCAAAATCAAGCAGAAGAAAATAATCTTGCAGCCATGGTTGAAAGGATAATGACTAGAAATGGTATGAATTTTGGCTTCACCAGGCCAAATTATACTTCACCTATAGTGGATTACATTCTCCAAGCAAAACTACCCCCTAGGATGAAGGTTCCAAAGTTCAGCAAGTTTTCAGGAGATACCACTGAGTCTACTGTCGAACATGTGGCTAGATATTTTATCGAAGCGGGCGAGATTGCAGCTGACGAAAGCCTTAGGATCAAACACTTCCCAAGTTCCCTTACCAAGAATGCCTTCACATGGTTTACTACTTTGCCTCCAAATTCTATATACAATTGGACCCAACTAGAACGTTTGTTTCATGAACAGTTCTACATGGGGCAAACTAAGATTAGTTTGAAAGAATTGGCTAGCATCAAGCGCAAAGTTACTGAGCCAATTGATGATTACCTGAATAGGTTTCGACTTCTTAAAGCCAGGTGTTTTACACAAGTGCCAGAACATGAGTTGGTTGAAATGGCTGCTGGGGGTCTTGATTATTCCATTAGGAAAAAATTAGATACCCAATATCTTAGAGATATGGCCCAGTTGGCTGATAGGGTTCGACAGCTAGAAAGGCTAAAAGAAGAAAAGGCCAAATTCAGCAGGGGTAAAAAAGTAGCCTTTGTCGAATGCAAGGAAGATGTGGAGAATCTGTATGGTGAACTATCTTATTTCGACGAAAATGAGGTTGACGTTGCTGAGTTAAAGCAAGGTCCACCTTATGCTTGCAAATTATTAGCTCCTTCAGAAGGAAAAAATCCTTTCGAATCTAACGACAAATTCCCTAAGAAAACATATACTTTCGACGTCACTAAATGTGACGAAATTTTTGATTTGTTAGTTAAAGATGGGCAAATGATAGTGCCTGCTGGTGCTAAAACGCCACCTTTAGAACAAATAAAGAAAAGAGGTTTTTGTAAGTACCATAATTTTTTGGGTCATAAAACTTCTCAATGTTTTCTTTTCAGGGATTTGGTGCAAAATGCTATCCAGTAAGGAAGGCTGAAGTTTGGGGACAAAGGCAAAGCCCAGATGAAGATTGACTCTGACCCATTGCAAGTTGCAGAGGCCAACTATACAGAGCCTCATGAGGTTCAGATGGTGGAAGCCACAGAGGGATTCGACGAGTCAGTCAACATGGTAGAAGTTACTGAAGACTTCGCCACCAGTTCTGTGATAATTGAAGGTTCTAGTAAGGCTGCAAGTGGCCTAAACGTTGATGGTACCAGTCTGATGTTGGTAACCAAAGAAATTGCTGATAAGTTTGTTGAAATGGATAATGCTGCTAAGGTTTTGGATATGACCGTGAGTGGGTGGAAGATAAATGCCAATGAAGGCATTAACATGGTCGAGTTGGCTGAAGAATCTGATTCTAGCTCAGATAGTATCAACATCAATGAGGCTATGGGCAAAAATGCCCCTAAAGTTCAAGTTGTTAAGGAATTGGAAGATGACATGCTCTTGGTTGGAGAGATGCTGGACATGGATGGCTGTCTGGTGGAATATTGGATATGTATGGCTGCTGAAAATTTTTTCAAGACATCTCCTGATGTCGAGAGAGTCAATGTTGAGGAGATGGTTGAGGCTGAGAAAGCTACTTAGCAAAAAGCTTCCCAAAGAGCTGCAAAAGCAGTAGTAGGTGGTAGCTGCTTGGCAAAGACCACTGAAAGTCTGGAAGCCGGCTTCTCCAAGATGCGCCTGAAGGACAGAATGGATGTCAACATGGTCGAAATTACGGATCGAAAAGATGAATAATTGAGTAAGGTAGATGAGCAAGAGAAGCACAACAAGATGGCTTATCCTAAGCCAGAAGAGACAATCGTGGACTTCTTGCATCGTTGCCAGAAGAAAGGCTCTGGAGTAATGTTATGCCCCAGATGCAGCGCCATTTTCGATGAAAAAGCTGCCCACAAGCTGGAAGGTGTCAAGAAGGTTGGTGAAAGCTGGGGGCAGAAGGTCAACAAAGGGCACAGAGGTTTTGACCATAGGCGACTTTCGACAGGGCTAAAAAACCAAGCACCAGGAATTAAGCCAGGTACGTTCAAATCAGCTACGAATGTGCCAACAGGTAGTTGGATCAAGCATGTCGAAGGGAGAGGACAGAAGAAAAAGTGGGAGAAGTTTGATGTGGAAAGAGGTTCGTCATTTGAGTACAGAAAATAGAATCACACCACAAAAAAATCAGCATACATTTCTCAGAACTACAAGGGAAAAAACCCAATGTCTAGATTGCAATGGCGAAGAGAGCAGCGCAGGTGAAAAGCTGTCAGGGAGGCTCAGGTGCAAGGAGAGTCAAGCACCAATGTGACTGGGGCAATGGAGAAGATGCCCATACGACGAAAGTTGTTCACTATTCAGCCAGAAAAGAAGGTCGAAGAGGATGAGGATATGACTGATAACTTCGACAATGAGTCAGCGGCTTCCCTAGACATTCTGGTAAATGTGGTGTCAGTGATGCCAAGAGAATTTGGTCAAGTCTCAGAGGTCGAAGGCTTAGACCAAACTACTGAATTAGAAATGATGGCACACAAGCCTGTGTACTATTACATCATGAACAATGGGTGCGTCGAAGAACAAAATGCTTTCTTTGAACGTCCCACAGAGGCAATGAAGGGTCATTTGAAGCCTCTTTACATTACTGGAAAAGTAGAGAACGTCCCTGTCAACAAAATTTTAGTAGACTGTGGTGCAACGGTTAATTTGATGCCAAGGTTCTTGCTGAGCAAGATTGGGAAATTTGAGACCGATACTAAACCCCACAACATGGTTCTGTCGAACTATGAAGGAAAAGTTGATTCCACTATGGGAGTGATTCAGGTAGATCTCACTGTGGGAACTATTACCAGACCAACAGTGTTTATGGTCGTCGAAACAAAGGCTAACTACAATCTACTCTTGGGTAGGGAGTGGATTCATGGGATAGGAGCAGTACCCTCATCTATGCATCAGAGAATCACAATCTGGAGACCAGATGGGATAGTGGAAAACATTGAAGCTGATCAAGGGTACTTCAAGGTGCCTGTTAATCATGTGGACAGTAGGCAATTTGAGAAACATCTGGCGAACATTGCTCCATGTCCTCCAGCTGATTTTGAGTTTACACCTGACGAGGAAACATTTAATTTGTTGTACTTACACCCTATTGAAGGTTTCAGATGGGACAGGGAGGTACCAGGAGGAAGGTTTCCATGCTTAGGCACACCTCTAATAGAGCCCACAGGGTGGGGAGATGAATTCAGTGATTATGACTGAATTCGACGCTTTGAAAAGAATTTCAACCTATGTGGCCGAAACAAAACTACAAGCGGATTTATAAGCCGCCAATGATTATATGGCTGGAGAGGCCATTTCTGAAGTATATCAAGAAGGTCCTGGTAAGGACTTCGACCCAAAACCTCCAGATAAGGTTGAAACTGGAGAGCAAAGCCAGAGGCTCGACGCCATCTATGAAGATGAGCCTTTGGGATTTGAGAAGGATCCGTTGGCAAATAACATAAAAATGCTAGCGCAAGATCCTTTAGAAGAAGTGGACCTCAGTGAGGGGACAACCAAAAGGCCTACCTACATCAGTGCCAATCTTGATCCCCAGTTGAAGGTCGAAGTAGTTCAGTTGAAAGAGTTCAAAGACTGCTTCGCCTGGGATTATGATGAGATGCCTGGTTTGAGCAGGGAGCTGGTCGAACACAGGTTGCCTATGACGCCTGGGAAAAAACCAGTCAAGCAGAATCCAAGACGGTTTGCACCAGAGATATTGTCAAAGATCAAAGAGGAAGTCGAAAGACTGCTTCGTTGCAAATTCCTTCGCACTGCAAGGTATGTCGAATGGTTGGCTAATATAGTACCTGTTATTAAAAAGAACTGGTCTTTGAGAGTTTGCATTGATTTTAGAGATTTAAACTCTGCAACTCCCAAAGATGAATATTCAATGCCAGTAGCAGAAATGTTAATAGATTCTGCAGCAGGACATGAATATCTTAGTATGCTGGATGGATATTCTGGCTACAACCAAATATTTATTGCTGAGGAAGATGTTCATAAAATTGCTTTTAGATGCCCTGGAGCCTTAGGCACCTATGAGTGGGTAGTGATGCCTTTTGGTCTCAAGAATGCTAGTGCCACTTATCAAAGGGCAATGAATTCAATTTTCCACTATTTTATAGACACATTCATGCAAATTTATATTGATGATATTGTTATAAAATCTATTTCTGGGAAAAGTCACATTGACCATCTTCGACAGTCCTTTGAAAGGATGAGAAAATATGGTCTTAAAATGAATCCTCTCAAATGTGCTTTTTGTGTGCAGGCAGGGGATTTCTTAGGCTTTGTAGTCCACAAGAAAGGGATTGAAATAAATCAGAATAAAACCAAAGCCATAATGGAGGCGAAAGCGCCATCAACTAAAAAGGAGTTGCAGTCGTTGTTGGGCAAAATCAACTTCTTAAGAAGGTTTATATCCAACCTGAGTGGCAAAACACAAGCTTTTTCTCCATTGCGTCGTTTTAACAAAGATGGTTTTGAGTGGGGGCAATTACAGCAGGAAGCCTTCGACAAGATCAAGGAGTACCTAAGCCACCCTCCAATTCTTTCACCACCTTGTAGAAACAAAAGTATGAGATTGTATATAGCTGCATCAGATAAAACTCTAGGGAGCATGTTAGCTCAAGAGGATGAAAATGGAGTCGAAAGAGCCATTTATTACCTTAGTCGAGTTTAAAATGATGCAGAAACTAGGTATAGCATGATTGAAAAGTTATGTTTATGCCTGTATTTCTCTTGTACTAAACTGAAGCAATATATAAAACCCGTTGATGTGTATGTTTCGTCTCACTTTGATGTTGTAAAACATATGTTATCTAAACCTATTTTGCATAGTCGAATTGGCAAATGGGCATTAGCATTAACAGAATTTTCCTTAACATATCAACCTTTAAAAGCTGTAAAAGGGCAAATAGTTGCAGACTTTATAGTTGATCACTCCATAAATGAAAATGATTTGAATTACGTCGAATTAAGATCCTGGAAGTTATACTTTGATGGATCAAGTCATAAAAATGGAACAGGAGTAGGAATACACATTATTTCTCCTGAAAAAATTCCAACAAAATTCAAGTACAAGGTCGAAGGACCTTGCTCTAACAATGAGGCTGAATATGAAGCATTAATTGCTGGCCTTGAAATTTTGTTAGAATTGGGGGCAACTAGAGTCGAAATAATGGGAGATTCAGAATTGGTTATAAAACAAATCACAGAGGAGTATAAATGTGTTAAAGAAAATATCATTATGTACTTTGTGATAGCCAATAGATTATTAAAGAAATTTGAGGTAGTGGCCATCCAACACATACCTAGAATAGAGAATCAAGTTGCTAACGACTTGGCCCAAATTACTTCTGGATACAAGGTGTCGAGAGAAAACCTTCAAGAAGTAATTGAGGCAAGAGGTAAGGTGGTGGTTGTTGGATTATGTCCATCCGACTTAGAAACAACTAAGCTTGGGTGTATAGATGGCGAAAATTTTGAAATTTTTGCCATAGATAATTTAACAGATGAAGATTGGAGGAAGCCCATAGTTGAATATTTGCAAAACCCAACGGCTTCGACAGAACAAAAAATCAGGTATCAAGCTTTGAGCTATGTACTGGTGGGTAATGAATTGTTTAAAAAGACCCCTGAGGGAGTCTTATTGAAATGCCTTAGTGAAGCAAAGGAATATTTGGCACTTTCGACAGTACATAGTGGGGCATGTGGAGCACATCAAGTTGGCCAGAAGATGAAATGGTTGTTGTTTCGACAAGGCATGTATTGGCCCACTATGCTGAAGGATTGCATAGAATTTGCTAAAGGGTGCCAAGAATGTCAAATTCATGCTGGCATACAGCACATCCCTGCAAGTGAATTACATTCCATAGTGAAACCATGGCCTTTCAGAGGATGGGCTTTGGATATAGTGGGAGAGATTCGACCAGCATCTTCAAAGAACCAGAGATATATTTTGGTGGGAATTGATTATTTCACCAAGTGGATTGAAGCAATACCACTGATGAATATAGGTCAAGAAGATGTTATTGAATTCATTCAAAATCACATTATTTATAGATTTGGTATTCCTGAAACAATTACTACAGATCAGGGATCGGTGTTCACTGGTCAAAAGATGCAGGAATTTGCCAAAGAAATAGGTTTTAAGTTATTAACTTCTACACCTTATTACGCTCAGGCCAATGGGCAAGTTGAAGCTGCCAATAAGGTAGTAATTGGACTAATTAAGAAGCATGTAGGAAAAAGGCCTAGAAGTTGGCACAAGACATTAGACCAAGTTCTTTGGGCGTGTCGAACATCACCTAAAGAGGCTACCAACACTACCCCATTTCGACTCACTTTTGGTCATGATGTAGTATTACCTGTTGAGATTTATCTACAATCTATAAGAGTTCAATGACATCATGAAATTCCCTCTGAGAATTATTGGGAAATGATGATGAATGAATTAGTGGATTTGGATGAAGAAAGGCTCAGAGCCTTGGAGTTGCTGAGAAGACAAAAGAAGAGGGTTGAAGAATCCTACAACAAAAAGGTTAAATCTAAATCTTTTGCATGTGGGGAGTTGGTTTGGAAGGTGATTTTGCCCATGGATCGAAAGGATAGAACATTGGGCAAGTGGTCCCATAAGTGGGAAGGACCATTCCAAGTCATACAAGTGTTCTCTAATGGAGCTTATGAAGTGGAAGAGTTAGACAAAGATAAAAGAGTCTTGAAAGTAAATGGAAAGTATTTGAAAAAATATAAGCCTATGCTGCAAGAGATTCATATTAAAACATAAGCTTTATTTAATAAAAGAAAGCCAAAATAGGCCAAGTCAGGCTAATATGGCATATAGAGAGAAGAGAAACTAGTACAACAATTTTTTAATCAAGGAAAGGTTATTCATAATCTCTCCAATCTATGGATTTGAGGAAGTCCATATAATCTGCATCTGGCTCATCATCAGAATCTAGGGTGCTGGAGCGCCCTTTCTTGGAGATCTTCATTTTGGTTTCTCTCTTCTTGGCTAAAGAGGTTGCTCCAATGGAGGCTTTAGGTTGCTGGGGCGCCTCCACATTTTTTGTTTCCTCAATTGCCTTGGCCTTTCCAGCCATCTTCTTGGTTGAGGATGTCTCTGAATTATTCATGGTTGCTTCTACGCAAAACAAGGTCAGATGGAAGAAATTTATAGAGGCTAATGGCTGATTGGATTGGCCAGCCAAACGGTGGAAACGGGTGAGTTATTCTTGGAAGTAGGCCTGAGGGCTATGCTATAAATGTTACTTTAAAAGCTAGAGGCTTATGCCTTGGAATTTAAAGCTGGAGGGATGACTTTCCAAGAAAAAGATAGAGTGCCTTAATTGCAAATTTGACTGATAAAAGGTAACAATAAAGAACATCATCATGCAATATAGGTCGAAAGCAGTTAAAGGCAAAATAATAATGATTGATTAAATCAATGCCAAAAGGCATAAAATTGTCATTACATAAAAGGCCTGAAAAGGCCAAGAAACAAGTGATGATTAAACAAATGAAATAAAGGTGTCGAAGGTATCAGAAGGGAAGCCTCGACGCCAACTGAGAAAAAGATTTTATGTGATGTTTGAGGCGAGCGTTGCACAAAGATTCGTCAAGTTTTGCTTCTGCGAGCTCTTTCTCATATCTTTGGGCTGCCTCAATATGATCAATAGCATTCTTCGTTTCTTCAGCTATCTCAGTGTCGTCGAAATGGCGCAAATCATGGTTGCATTTTTCAGTAGTTTCAATTTTGGCTTGTAGCTCCGTGATTTGTTGCTTCCAGGCTTCAATGTCCTTCTGGTTGGAGGCTATCTCATCTTGCTTTTTCCTTTGATTAGCCTCCATATGTTGGATCTCTTCGTACGCCTCTTTTGCACCACACCAGGCTGCACTCTCACAACCAGATGTTCTCTCTATGGTATCCTTGATCGAGGGAAGCAGTTTTATTTCTACAGCTATTTGGTTTACCACAGTAGTTAGCTCTATCAGAAAACCAGAGACATCTGGATTGAGAGTAGTGAGCTCAATCTTTGCAAGGGTGTCCTTCAGGTAAGCAGTTGCAGTTGGATCTGAGGCCAGAACTTTGTAAATATCCCCCTTGAAGAATTTTGTCTTGAAGGCTTGGAGAATGGATTGGGCGAAGTCATCTGATGATGGGGTCAAAGAGACAGAAGAAGAACCATACCTTTGCTCAAGAATCAATTTGGTAAACTCACGTGGGTTCGACCACTTGAGTGTCGTCAGCGAATCCCCAGGTAGTGGAGTGACCATAGGCGAAGGAATATGGTGAGGGCGAGGCTCAGCTTGTTCTTCTTCCTCCTCTGTTGATTCCTCTCCTTCTTCATCTTGTCCTTCTTCCATTTCTTCATCAGATTCCTCAGCAGCTAGTTGCATATTTTCCTGGTCAACAGCTGGTGTGACTTGATCAGGATTGGCGTTATGGGTTTGGATTTCAGGATCACGCCTTTCTTCTTCAACCATCTGACCTTTATCCATGGAGGAACCCAGATTGATAGGTGGTGGGCTTGAGGCGTCATCCTCATCAGAGTTAGCTCCATCCGCCTGTGCGTGTTGAGTTGGGGTTGGAGTTGGTGCTGCAGTAGCTGCTGTAACATGTGGAGTAGGTTGATTAATCTCACTCAAACCAGAGCCAATATTAGAAGATGGGTGATAAGTTGGCTCACCTTGGCTATTGAGGAGCGTGGTGGTGAGGCTTTCTGAAGTTGGGTGAGGAACAGAATCGTCAATTACGGTGGCGGCGAAATTGCTTGGAGTTGGTCGGGAATCTGGATTGTTGATTACGGGTGCCTAAAGAACACAAGTGGAGATAATGAGAATGAAATAATAGGCGAAAGATGTCAAGCATGATAGAAAAAGGCAATGGTGCACATACCTGAGTTTGTTCAACAGCAGGACTTGATTTATCACCCCCATGGTCACCAAGAGGGGTTCTCAAGGCTACCTTGGAGGATTCCTTCTCTACACCACTTGTGGTGGATGCCTTTTCGAGTATTTTGGCCACCTTCGAAGGAGGTGGGCCAGCAGGTCCAGAGGCCTTTGTGGGTTTTTTCCTTTTCCTTGTGAGAACCTCCTCAGGAGATTCATCTGAGGCCTCTGAAGCTGTAACCACAGCTGGGGTATCCTTCTTACCTTTCTTGGAAGGTGTCGGAGGCTTTCGACCAGTCTAAAGAGGCAGTGCAAAAATAAGAAAGAAATTCATAGAGTACAAGCAAAAACAGAGGGGGTGACATATACCTGTGTACTCTCTTGTTCTTTGCCACTTTGCAAGGTGGTAGCTCTAGTCGAAGCAGCTTTCCTAGGCACAGCTGAAAGATAGCACACAATTGTTACAAGTTAATGATTACATGATTAGTCATAAAGCCATGGAGTAAGGATCTCAAACCTTCATATATTTCAGATTCGACACGAACGTCCTGAATTCCTATATGAAGGTGCCCTTTAAAACTGTCTAACGTATGCTTAGTCGAAACCACTCGTTGGGCTTTTGGCTGAGACTGCTGTCGAAGAAGTTTTAAATGCTCCCCACAGACAAACCAATCTGGAAATGGAGGGGCAAGCGCCACTCCAAAATCAGCATTAGGTAGTCGAGGGAACTTTGGAGGAAAAAGTTTAAAAGCTACCTCATAACGTTTCTTACGAGGGACGTTGGGAGGAATTTTTAGTTGATCCAGCTTTTCTAGAAATTTTCTCTTTAGAGTAACAGCAGCCTCATGAATGGTTCGACTAAGATCATCTGGTCGATAGATAGTTTCAAAGTATTTTTGAAAAGCCTGTATTTCTTCGATGCGAGTGAACTTACTTTTTTTCGTCTTGTCCTGCACATGGAGAAAAGCTTGGTCAAGTAACGAAGAAAACGTAGTCGCATCAAGAAAGTGCTCACTATAATGCTTCGACCACCATTGGTGGAAGGATGAAGTACATAGGAGGTTCAAAAAACACAGGGAAGAGGATTCTTCTTTTTTCATTCCTGCTGTCGAGTGTTTCAGAGACGTTTTCCTCGTCGAAGCAGGCGGTGTGAAGAATCACTTGGCCCTTTTTCTCATATAAGCACTGAGGGAAGCTCTGGGCCAGCCCAAATTATCGAGAGACCAAGTTTGGTTGGTAGGCAATCAACGCTGATAAACCTCTCCCCAAGTTCAGCCTGTGGATAATGAATCTAGGAATCAAAAAGGCCTCCCAGATAGCAACAGATTCTGGATTAAGGGGTTGAAGAGGATTTGGAAATGGCCTTTGAAACCACCCAGGGCCATAGCTTCGTCAAGCAAAGGGTGCCATGCTAGGAGTGAACTCATAGCGCTTAGCGAACATCATAATATAACTGGTGAAAGCCCTTTGAAGGTTTTCACCATCATCATTAGGAGTGAGCTTAGCCAGACGTGTCCCTTCGACACTCCTCTCCCTGATCTCAGCAGAGGCTTCATCGACTATGCCTTTTCTGGGGAGGCTAGCCTCAAATGTAGCATTGAGCCACAGTTGAAGTAGCCAAAGAGGACCGCTCAAATGCATAGGACCTTGGGCTTCCACATTCTTAAGTCGAGAAGCCCCTTCACTGATAGATTCGTAAAGGTTCGCTAGAATGAGTTCACTCAGGCAGGTCCCTCTGTTGTGATGGAGTTGGTTCGCCAGGGGCAGGTACTTCTTAGCCACCTGCAAAGACTTGGTACAAAAAATATACCTCGACAGCCAGACTGTGAGGAAAGCAATGTGTTCTTCATCAGACACCTCATCATCTTCTTGTTTGAAGTGGTGCTTGATAAAGAGGGTGTAGGTCAGTTTTGAGCCTGAAATGTTGATGGTATCCTCAGCATCAACCTCAGGATGGTAGACAAGGCCATCTGGACGAAGCCCCGTGATGGCAGCTACGTCGAAAAGGGTTGGAGTGACCATTCCACATGGCAGATGGAATGTATAATGGGTGCTGTCCCAAAAGTATAAAGATGCTGCCAACATGTTCAGACAATAGGGTATGTTGGTCTTCGACAGCATCAGAAGGTCATAGATCCCTATCTCCTTCCAATGGTCAGCTTTAACTTTCTCCATCTTTGCCATCCATTGGTCGAATTCCTTTAAAGGGTTGACAGCTCTCACCAGTCTAGTGCCATCAGTGAGATAGCCAACATTGATCTTGGGTAAAGGAATCTCTTCAAGGGAAGCTCCAGCAGCGGAATTAATTTTAGGGAAACTCTTTTGCCCTAATGGTCTGGATCTCCGGTACGATGGGAAAAACTCACTCAGCCTCTCGTTGGAAATGTCCACCTCATCCAAAGGACCAGATAACGCATAAGTTTTATCAGACATAACTAGGGGAATCATTACATGAGATTGGTAGATGGCTCTTGATTCTGTAGAGGTAGGTTCCGGCATACAACGACGATTATCTACCAGTAGGGATGGTTTGCTTGAATGGAGTGGCTTTTCCCTTTTGAGTCTTCTTTGCTTGAGGATTAATTTGGGAGGATGCCATTGTGGAAGAAGATGAAAAGATGGTGTCTTTGCTGGGTTTGCGTGAGAAAACTGAAGAGAAGAAGAGTTGCTTGAGAGTACGAAAAGTGTGGAAAGATCACAAAGTGGCGGAAATGGGTATATATAGATATTTGAAAATCTCAAGGGACTTGGATCCACCGTTGAAGCTGAGGGGTTAGTGGGACGCGTGTCTTTCTCCTGAAGGCGTGATGAAAAGTAGCAGTTATGTGCAGACTGTTAACGTCTGTTTTCAAGAAAGGCGTTATGATGAATACGGCTGAAAGGACGTTTTAAGGATTTGTCATGATGGTGTGACGTCAGAGGCGTGGGTTAAAGAAACTGAATAGTTCAACCATTAAGTAATTAGTGGGATGTTCAGTTAAGGCCATGCAAATAGGCGTCGAAATAGGTATTATATCAAGAAATGGCCTTCCTACCAATTCTGGTGAAAGGACATTCCTTGGGGGCAATTTGTTAACCCTCAATTTCGACGCTAGACAAAATCAAAGCTATTTTATGTTAAAAAATTATTTTTAATGTAAAGAAGGCTTCGACCTAGCTTTTTGGAGAGGCCTGAGTCGAATAGAGGTGTAGAAACCTCAAAAAATGGCTAAGTGCTGAAAGGGTTTCGACCATGAGAATGTAGTGCTGCAGTGGTTATATTAAGATTGGAGGGAATTTCCAATATTTGAAATTTAAATAAGAGCAGTTGTGAACGTGGGAACAGTTGAGATCAAGGGGAAGACGCCAAAATCCACACGTTCGAAGCAGTAACCACCACTGAGTAGTTATTTCCTAGCACTATAAATAGGAGTTAGTTCTATGTAAATGGGGTGTTCATATTTTTGTACAAGTTACTCTAAGAAACTCAAAGTACCAGCGTGTAGAGAAACGAGTTCGTGAGAATGTACGTAATGTAACACCACTTTCTTCATTAATTTAATTTATCTTCAGCACGTTTAAGATTCAACCATTTACTTCCCATGCCTTTACAGTTTCTTGAACTTTATCTTCCATGCCAAATTTACTTTCAAAGCCATTTAAACTTTCTGCGTTTTACCTTCGACTGCACTTTTACGTTCAAGCATTTAATCTTCAAGCCTTTACTTTTCAAAGTCTTTTATTTTCAAGAACGTGGAGTTCTCCTTTAAATCCATTGCATTTATTTTCAAAGTCTTTTACTTTCCTGTATTTTACCTTCGACTGCACTTTTACGTTCAAGCATTTAATCTTCAAGCCTTTACTTTTCAAAGTCTTTTATTTTCAAGAACGTGGAGTTCTCCTTTAAATCCATTGCATTTATTTTCAAAGTCTTTTACTTTCCTGCACTTTACCTTCGACAACGCTTTTATTATCCTAGCCTTTACTTTCCAAGAACGTGGAGTTCGTTGTATTTTACTTTCAAAGCTTTTACTCATTGTTATTTGTTTCGACACCTTTAATTTCTGCACCCTTTACTTGCATCACTTTAAATTTCAAGTCTTTACTTTACTTTATTGCCCATAGTCGAACGTGGAGTTCAGTTAGACTTTATTTTCAGCATTGTCGAACGTGGAGTTCAGTTTACATTTTCTTTAATTTACACTTGTCTCTCAAATTTAGCACATGTCCTAGGATTTGTGTGGTCGATCCTGCAAGTTAAATCAATTTGGGTTTAGATTAATAGACCAGAGGTTGTTTACCAAAATTCACAGTAAACACCCAGGCTCAATAAGCCTTATATATACCTCATTCCCAGAATGGGAGAGGGATCCGATCTCTCACAAGAAAACCAGATACATAGATTCTCACTACCCTACGTGAGCTAGCCTTAAAAGCAACCAAATACCCTAAACCCTAAGACAACCCTACACAACAAAGGGTTATTCATAATTGTACATTTTAGTAAGCACAAGTACCAGTTGCCTTTTCAAGTGTATCTTCTATTGAGACATATCACCCATTTTGTAAAGGTAAGATCCAAATTCTGCCAAAAAATGACTCTAACACCAAAACTTGGAGAACCTGTCTGAACATTAGTAGGGTGGCTTGGGCTCAATGATACATATGTTGGCAGGGGCCACCTCATTGGGGGGGGGGGGAGTAATCAAGAAGTACTGACATTTGAAATGTGTGTTGCTTTCCAAATAGACCTTGAACATATTGGTTTACTACTTGAAAGATATCAGACATTAGCATCATACTGAGTCAATAGAGTTGCATTGGCATTTAAAGAGATGTAAGAAGAGATATATGGTCGTCATACCCTTCTTATATTTACACGAATACTCAAAAACTTTGATGCAGATCCAATTCACTGGATGCAATCATGAATAGGCGAATGAAGAAGAGGTATCCAACATCTCTTTGTCTACCCACACTGTCGTTGCCCACCGAACTTCAGGTTGAATGCCATTCATTATAATGGATTCTATCATCACATGAAAGAAATGAACATAAATAGCAACATTAGGCAAGTTTAAAGCTAATTATGTCATTCTTTCTAAAATACCACACCACCAGCAGTCGGTATCTCATTAGGAAATATATATAGTACTTGAGTATTTAAGAATATAGAGGACATCATTAGCATCAAAAATAGATACACACGTTAGAGCTTTCCTATGAAACATCATTAATCAAGAGAAAAACATTTAATGCATCTATTCATAATGCTAGTGATGTCCCATCAAGACTTTTCATTTACTTCTATTAACAGTCGACCTAAAGATGTACATGTCAAAGCCCTCATTCTATAGAATAATAACAAGAGCTGCGGGGGCAAGTTTTATGGGCCGTTAGCAAGACCCGTAACAAAAGGCCCAAGAATAAATCTTGAGTTGAAAGACACATAGAATAGATAGACCTTCATTCTAACCAGAAGCAGACAATTTAACTCTCCAACACGTCAATAATCGTCTCATTCAATCTGAAAGTTATTCGTAGAACATCTCGCATCACATGTGAGCGGATTCAACTGCTCTAAATATATAAGAGTAAAGTACGTCATTTCAGATATTCAAATTATTTCTCACTCACATATTACTTTTAATTTCTATCAAGCACTTACGCGTATGAGTGCTAACTTTGCACCTCTCTCTATTGCATTAGAAGTATTGCTCTACCGTATTAGGACACAACTTCATCACCTCATATTTCACTTAGTTTCCAAAGGAACACATATAATTTATAATTTTATTTTATATAATTCTTTATTTACATTAAATAAATATTATAAACAAATTTATAATGATTTCAACGAACTACACCACCATGACAACAACAAATAAATAAAAATAAAATAAAAATTTCATGTAAACACGTATAAAAAGCAAATAATGGAATCATTCACCAAATAGTGAGAATGTTTTAATTTACAATATCAATATAAAATAAATGATTTAGCCCTTTTTTTCTCGGTTGCTTGTTTCTTATGTTGTTGTTTGTTACACTTTAGTGCCTTCTACTATCTATTTGTATTTGACATAACATTGACTTGACTCGGTATGCTCCCTTTACACGGCAATGAAAATGATAATACATAACAAAACATTGACTTGATTTGGTATGCTTCACTTAGGAGTGCTCAAATAACTCGGTTATTTAAATAATTCTTATTTATATATAAATTCAGTTATTAAAAATTAATTAATTATTAGTATGGTTTTAACTAAATTCATATTTTGGATATATTTTTAACATAGTTTTAACCAAATCCATAATTTAGACATCCATATCTAAAATAAAAACAAAATTAGTCAATTTTTTTATTAAAAACATAACTTTGAAAATTTTTTCAAAAAAAAATATATTTTTTTCAAAAAGTTTTAAAAAACTGTTTTTTATTTTTGAACATAAATATTTTTTCTTAAAATAGTTATTGCAAAAAAATGATTTTAAAATAAAATTAAATCAAAACTAATTATAAAATTGGTTATGGATATAACCGGTTATTAACCGGTTTATAACTATTTTACAAAAATGAAAACCGGTTATGATAATTGGTTTTAATAACCGGTTATGACATATGGATTATTTATGGTTGTGGATTGATTATGAAAATTAACCATCCATGAACATCCCTAGCTCCAATTACACGAAAATGAAAATGATATATGTGTCGTCTGAGATATTCAAATTCTTTCTCAATCATGTAGTTTTTATACATTATGTTGAGATGTCAAATGATTTTTTATTGATATTAACTTTTATAGATATGATCTATATAATAATAACTTTCAATCCAATAATTAATTTTATTATATAAATATGTGATAAAGAGTTATCGAAGGTGTCATGTTATTAAGTCTGATACCTTTATATCATTTGATTGGGATATTATATATATATATATATATATGATTGACTTGACTTTGTAATACTCCTTTACACAACAATGAAAAATCAATATATAAGAATCAAACACGACACCTAACTACCTGACTCAAACATAAAAGAAGTGTGAAATGATTAGCAATCACATTTGTTTCTTCATGATGACAATGTTAGCAATAACATTGCTGGGGAATGGCAAAAATATCCCATTCCCTCCCGGTGGATGTCCCTTCAAAGTATCTGATACAAATGATAGCAAAAGATTCTTGAATTCCCCGCATACCCAGTACCCTTAAAACTCCTCGTAAGTCACATTAATTACACATCGCGAGTGTTACAAGCACACGATCCTGAAAATTGTCTTCCACGACTCTTTCTTCACTACAATTTCTCTTCCTTAATTTTTCCTTTTCGGATTAGTTCTGTGTCGCGTTGGGAACAAGAACCCCCAATATTTACAAATGTTAGTTTCTTTGATTGTTCATCATTTGGACCACGTTATCTGCAGAAATACGAAGCCGACCAGCAGGACATGGTTTCTTGCCCAATTTATATGGCAAGCTTTGACGAGATTATGGTTCAATCAGGCCTTGTTTTCTGCAACAAACTGTTTCAACCAGTTTCGCCCCTTATTCTTTCAAATGGGTCTTTACATTATACTCCCTCCGTCCCAAATTATAAGACGTTTTGTATCTTTTACGTATATTAAGAAACATAATTATTGTTGTATGGGAAAGACAAATTATGCATAACTTTACAATATTACTTTTCATTTATTATTGATGAAAGAGAAATTTAAAAAATTGAAAGAATAAATAATAATAAATAATAGAGGGTATGTTGGGAAAAAAGTCATTAATGTTGTATTGGAATTGTAAAGTGACTTATAATTTGGGACAAATTTTTTTGACCAAGTGACTTATAATTTAGGACGGAGGGAGTATACAACAAAACTCAATCTCACTGTCATGGTGGGAAACAAATTTTGACAAAGGATGCTTAGAATGTAAGCACAAATCAAAGAAGAAGATTATTTTATCCTCCGCAGGTGAGATAATACCTTCACTTCTATACTTTGGGTCGGATTCACACTTTTTTAGGTTAGATTTATAGTAAATACTACTCCTTTAGTTATATTTAAGGTTAAATATGTTTATAATCTTCGTGAATATTTTAATTTCGCTTTTAATTTCTCAAAATGTTTTTCATAAAAATTTTCATAAGGAACTAAAAACAAAATTTGAAATATTTAAAAAGATCACAAATATATTTAACTCTTATATTTATAAGAGAAATTGTGTTTTTTTTTTTAAATGTATTAAATAATTAAAATATCTAAACAGTATTATTGAATTAGATAATTAATTGTTAAATAAATCTAAAAAATCATTTTTATCATTTGAGAGAATAATAGATAAGCATGTTTTCATTTAAATTGGAAAATGAGAAATATTATTAATAAAAATAAAATAATACATTCAACTAATACATATGCAATACAAAAGATACAAAGAAAACTAAAAATAATAATAATAAAGAAGAGAGAGAAAAATTTAGAAAGAAATAAAGAGAAAATTGTAAAGTAAAAGTAATAGCATCTTTGAACGTGAAATTTGACTATCTTGAGATTGCAAAGTAAATTTTTTACCATTGAGCTATAATCTCTAAAATAATACTATTTAGTTCTTTTTTATAAGAGACAATTCATTTTTTAAGTTTATTGAATAATCAATGTATTTGATCAATTTTTAAATTAGATACATTAATTATTCAATAAACTTAAAAAAATAAATTGTTTCTTATAAAAAAAAACGGAAGTAGTAACATTTAAGCTTGGGATGACATACACTTCTAGGTCCTGTCTCCCGTAAGAAACTTGTAGGAGTCTCTCACTTTGAGAGATTTGGATTTCTTTTTTGTGTTTCAATTATTTAGCGGGAGTTATTTTAAAGGATTTTAAACTATTACAGGACGTAATATTATTTACGAATACAGTATGTTGTGGAGGTCATTAATCTCTATCATTTCAAAGTTTTGTTTTAGGCTGCAGCAATTTTAAGTCCCCGTTAAATAATTTTCGTTAAATGATTGAAAAATAAAAGGAAAAAAATGGAGTCTCATGGTGAGAAACCTGTACAGATCTCTCACGGTAGGCAACACCTACACTTCTATACCTATAATGATTAAAAAAACATACACCTCCTATTTAGCAAACAAGTTAGTTGAGTTAATTTGATGTATTTGGTAAAACTAACTACACCCTCCAGACACATTTATAAACAAATTTATTTTTTTTGGTACATTTGACTATGGACTAGATACATTAATAGTCAAATGTATCACAAAAAGGTAAATTTGCTTATAACTGTAGCCGGAGGGTATATTAAACAAGCTATTAAAAACACGAAAGTGATTACACGACTGCGACTAGTATTTAAGACATTGATTATAAGTTTTCTATTATATGTTTGAAAATTGGACTCGTCAATTAAAATCGGGATAAATTTATTTTAATATGTTTGTGATAACTATTTAAGAATATTAAATGTTTAATTAATTTGCAGGCGTAATCATTGGCTCGACGATACGTGTTCTTTTATTTGGTGTAGTTTTTCAAATATATCGCTATTTCAAAATAAAAGACAAAGATAATGTAAGAATTGAAAACTTTTTGAAGGATTACAAAGCTTTAAAGCCAATTAGATTCTCATATGCTGATATAAAGAGAATCACACATAAACTAAAGATAAGTTAGGTGAAGGGGCTCATGGAACTGCTTATAAAGGTAAGTTGTCGAATTAAATTCAGGTTGTTGTGAAGATACTTAATAATGTAGAAGGAGATGGCAAGGACTTCATAAATGAAGTGGGAACCATGGGGAAAATCCATCGCATCAATGTAGTTCGTTTGCTTGGCTTTTGCGCTGATGGATTTCATCGTGCTTTAGTCTATGACTATTTTTCAAATGGTTCGTTGGATAAATTCATTTCTCCACCGAACAACAAATATAATTTTCTTGGATGGGATAAGTTGCAAGAAATTTTTGTAGGTATAGCAAATGACATTGAGTATCTCCACCAAGGTTGTGATCAAACAATTCTACACTTTGACATCAATCCTCATAATATCATGCTAGATGACAATTTTACTCCAAAGATTACAGATTTTGGTTTGGCTAAGATGTGTTCAAAAAATCAAAGTGTTGTATCTATAACTGTAGCTAAAGGAACATTAGGCAACATGGCACCTGAAGTTTTTTCTAAAAACTTTGGAAATGTCTCGTATAAGTCTGATATATACAGTTATGGTATGTTATTGTTGGAGATGGTTGGGGAAGAAAGAATACAAAATTAACTGATAATGAAGAAAATATTCAAATTGTTTATCCAGAATGGATCCACAATTTGCTTGAAGGAGGAGATACACAAATCTCAGTCGATGAAGAGGGTGATTTTAGAATTGCAAAAAAATGGCAACTATAGGACTTTGGTGTATCCAATGGCACCCTTTACATTGTCCAACAATGAAAAATGTGGTACAAATGCTTCAAGGAGATGGGGACAAGTTAAAAGTACCAAACAATCTTTTCGGACCTACAACTTCAACTAATACAATTTCTAATACGGTTATAGAACGGATGAATGTGGAGTTGGATGTGATTCAAGAATTAGATTATATATATATATATATATATATATATATATATATATATATATATATATATATATAATAATTGTTCATTCCCAATAACAATAACATGTTACTTTTTATCAAAGTTTTATATTAGTCAATTTAATTAAAGATAATAATTAGTGTGGATCAGCTTTTTTTGTTACAAGGAGGACATAAACTCAAGTGTGGATCAACTTAGTCCACGAGTAAGTCTTACTTGAGTTATTCTGCCATAATAATTCTGTGTAGATGTTAAATTTCAACAATCTACCAGCTAAATATTCAATAACGATAACATGTTACTTATTTATCAGAGTTTTATATTAGTCCATTTAATTTAGGATAATAATGAGTGGGGATCAATTAGTCCACCAGTAGCTTTTGAATTACTCTGCCTAAAACTTTTTGTAGATATTAAATTTTACCAATTTAACCATTACATTTTAAAAATATATGATACGTTGAAATGAATTTATTTCATAAAATATTTAATATTTTTTAAATATATTGAAAAATATATATTTTATCTACTCAATCAAAAATATTAGTTTGAAATTTGGATCGATGAAATTTAAAATCTAGAAATAACTATTAGACAGCGTAACCAAAACAAGAGTCACACTTAAAGTAATTTGATTCCCTAATGAAATACCATACGAACTTTTAGTTGGTATTGACGTGTTAGGCCTTTTCAACAATAAGAGGCTAATGTTCACTTTTAAAACATGTATGAGGTTCTACTTGTAAAAAAGTACAAATGTGTGACACTTCTATACAGGTAGGGAGACAAAGGCTTTAGAGATTTTCTGTGGTTTAGGATTTACCCACGGTAGGGGTGGACAAAGGCTTCAAAAAGTTTCAACAATGTCATATACGATACTGCTTTGTTGATTCTCGGAGAATCTAGCTTGTTTCGTTGAGATATTGCTCTAGTATCCTCGGAGAATCTTAGATACGATTGAGATTTTGTTCCATTCTTGGAAACATTCAATTGTATCATATAAGTTACTACTTCGTTGATCCTTGGGGTATCTCATGTGCTTGGTTGAGATACTGCTCTAGTATCCTCGGAGAATCTTAGATACGATTGGGATTTCGTTCCATTTTTGGAAAGTTTTGATTATATCATAAAAGATACTTCTTCATTAATTGATCCTCAGGGAGCCTCGCATGCTTTGTTTGAGTACTGCTCTACTATCCTCGAAGAATCTTAAATACGATTGTGATTTCGTTACATCTTTGGAAAATTTCAATCATATCATATAAGATATAAGAGTTGCGTAAGAATGAAAGAACATAGTAAAGAAGGGGGAGAGTCAAGACAAAACTTACTTGAGGTTACAAGTTTCGCCAAAAGCACAAATTCAACGTACTAGCTCCGGTTAGGTAAGCCATTTGCCTTTTCTTTTGATTAACTTATACCTTGGCGCTTCCTTTGCTTGCTTGAGTTTTTTTCCCTTGTTGATAACTTAAAATGTCGTTAGATTGTGGTTTAATTTGGGTTGGTTTGTTGTGGTTTTTGTTCTTGGATTCATGATCAGCGGGTTTCGTTTTGTGTGGGGTGTGGGATTTGGCTCGATTCTAGGCACAAGACGGTGGCTCAGTCGTGATGTTTATGACCATTGGCGTCTTGTTTGCTTCCGGCCACTGCGTTTGATCTGGCCTTGTGTGTTGTTTAGTTTGTTTTTTGTTTGCGTTCAAAGTAGAGGTTATGTGGAATGGGCTTCAATTTTTTTGAAAATGCAAAAAGAATACTCTATTAAAAGACCATTCCAAGCATAAGGAATGCTACAGAATGATATCATGATACAACTAGTCCAAGATACAAATAATCAGGCGCAGAAAAATTAAAGCCAAAACTAACTACACCTGATAAAAAAACAAGATAATCAACTACTGAAACACCAGCTCAAATACAAATAATTCAAAATACAAAATGCTATAAATACCCCAAACAGGCAGCTGCCTTAAAACATCTAACAACCTGACCACATCGCCGAAGCCAAACCGAGAATACGAGATATCCAAAAAGACTCAAAAGCTGACAACAACTAAAAAGTCTAGATCACAATTAAGTGCTTTAATGTTCACCAACTAACAGATAACAGGAAAATCCAAGCCACTCCAATATCACCCAAACTTGAGAACCACAACTCTCCTGCTAGGGAATACTGCAACAACAATATTAGACAGAGCTGCAGCACCCAACGCACACAAACACACCAACCCCTCCATAAAACACCCTATAGATGCCAAAACAAATAAACATCTACCACTGCCAAATGCGCTATGTGCACAAGTTCTCTGAAATCGCGTAAATGGTCGATTTCAATAAAATAACTCTTCCACCTGCTACTGTATCTGGCTTGACGGAAACACCAGTGCCCGCACAACAACGGCATTTGCAGCACGAACCTCCACAAAACTAATGAGCAATCCTCCAACCGCCCCCTCAAACAAAATGGATGATTAATGGTCTAATTAAAAGAGGTTAAGCCCCTCTAGGGATTCCCTCGTTCTTTACACCGGTCACCATCCCATGGCAACGCGTGGCACTAGAGGTGTTGGGACCTCTGCTGCTTGTCCTTTTGGTCTGTCGGTCAAGGTCAATGAATCCCATGTAGGAGCATCCTAGTTCTTATCGAGTGCCTCTTTCTCTTAGACCATTCATTAAACCTATATTTTGATCACAGGGGTGAGGTTGAGTCAACTGAGTTGACTCCCTCAACCCCATATGGGTGATGCATTTGGGCTTAGAGTGAGCTTCATGGGCTTTTATCTTAGCCCCACCCTCCCTTTTTACTTATTTCTCTTGCTTTTGTGTCTTATATCTTTTTATGCTAATGACATTAATTAATTTTATTTTTCTTAATTAATAGGTCAATTATTTAATTAAGTTAATTAAAAAATAAAATTAATTTTTCATTGGTTAATTAAAAATAATTAATTAATGGACCTAAATAATTAATTATAATACTATTTAATTAGTTAATTTTTTTTCCTTTTAATTGGATTGTCATGATCATTACCCTCGCATATGCATACACTCATTTTTACGCATTACAAATTGAATTTATAATTGTTGATAGGGGTGGCAAAACGGGCTCGGTTCGTTGGGCATACCCGTTTGTCCCGCACTTTAGTGCGGGGCGGGTCAAGGGTTTAGGTTTTCACCCTCTAATGTGTCCGCCCTGCTCCACCGTGTTTTTTCGCGGGCTTTTTCGGGCACAAACATTTACATAAATTTTTGCATTTTTAGGCTTAAAAGATGTAGTGCCCGCGGGCTTTCCCCGCCCCGCCCTCGTTTTTTTTTCAGGGCAAGCCTAGGTTTTAGACTCGCATCCTCAACTATGACCGCCCCGCCCCGTTTTTTTGCGGGCTTTTGGAGGACAGGCCTAAACGGGGCGGGCATACCCGTTTGCCACCCCTAATTGTTCATACGTGTTTAAATGGATGATTAATGGTCTAATTAAAATAAGTAATAACTTTAATTTGTGTAATTTAACTTTTCAAAAATGCTAAATCTTGGTACAATGCCAAGCGATATTTTTTCAAAACGTTTCTAAATTTTATTCCTTCTAAATTTTATTCCGCTTCGAACATAAATTAAAACCTTAATCAACATCGAGTATTTTATCCAAATCAAAATAAATCACTTAACTATAATTAAACACCATTTCATTAAATATGAAAAGGGTATAGTCTCGAGCCTTCGATTCCTCTCCTCAATTGATTGGGTACGAGTTCCCTTACTCGACTATTCGAACATTTGTCATCTCTTAAAAATTTATAATACGATTCACCTCAAATATTTTTCATAATTAAATCAAATCAAACTCATTTTCATAATAACTTAGATGAAAAAGTAAGTGGTATAGAGCCTTCTATTTCATTCCTCAAATACTTTGATGCGAGTTGCCTTACTCGATCATTCGAGTATAGAAAAAATAACTCTGTTCAAATCATTTTTTCTGTGACCATCGCGAAGGATCATATTTTTTGAGATGCGGCAAATTTGATATTACATGAGTAATTTAATCTATAATTTTATTCAACTGTACCTTGTTTGTAATGCTTTTTATGTGATATAGTCTTTTAATCTAATTTTGGGCACATAGGAAATATTGAGCATTATTCTATGGGTTGGACCTAGGGCAATTGTTGTGCTTACGTTGGTTGAATAGGAATAAGAGTCCTCGGGTAGTGGCTAGTGAATTAACGCTCTATTGTATTGTCTGATCTTGCTTACACTGATGGACTAGGGATAAAAAACTTCGAGTATTTATTAGTGAGCTATATTGCAAGGGATCAGTTATAGCGGTTTTGTTAATTCGTTGTGGGATTATAGTGACAATATCAGTCATGTAATGTATCGAACATCAACAATAGATAAATAAGGGATTCTATACACAACCTGACCGCTTTAGTAAACTTGTTTAAACACTTTATTTTATTTTTGCAATTCAAACTCAACCCCCCCCCCCAAATTTACTATTTTCTACGCATTGCACAATTTTGTCTTTTTAAATAGAAATCCTTGTGGATTTGATATTTTTTATTATTGCGACATTATTGGTAAACTTGTCGAGAAGTCATCAATCTAATTCAATCAGGAGAGATCTAATGGAATCATGAGAGAAATGATTATGGAAATTCACAAGAATCAAAATTCAATTCCCACATACGACACCACTATTCCATTAGAAAACAATATGTTTCTGTAAATTCTTGATGGGATGGTTAAGATCCTCAATGCGGTTGTGTGGAGGCCGGTGGACCTGCAATGTTTGCACTCCAACATCTATGTTAGTGAGAGAATGAAGAGACTATAGTTAATTTTGATTAGAATTTTATCTTAGACTGTATTTGTGGTGGCTTATATACAATAGATGATAATTTGGCTTACTTCGAATTAGACCTATGACCATCCTAAAAAGAGATCTAAAGGGACAAAATATTTTAGAAAAAAAAACCAAAATGTAATATATATATATATATATATATATATATATATATATATATATATATATATATATATATATATATATATATATATGGGAAATGCTAACATACACCAAAAATTGGTGGGTCCTACACAAAAATACACTACATCTATTTTCTTTCTATTTTTTTCTCTTCATCTTTCTAATGTGGGTCCCACCCAAAATTGGTGGGCCCCACACAAAAATACACTAAGGTGTATGTTGTTAATGCACACCTACATAGATGTGCATTAGCATAACCATATATATATATATATATATATATATATATATATATATATATAGTAAAGAGTTATAGGATCGTGAAAGACCAGCTTGAGTAAAAGTAATATAAATAGTTGAAGGAATGGTAGAATTAATATTAACATAAGCTTGAATATGCAAATTAAAGTTGGGTAAAATTTCAGAGTTTTTAAAACGTAAAACACCGGAATAATTAACATATATAGTGACAAACATAGTCATGATTTTATTATAATTAAGAGAATTACAAAGACTTACAGATATAGCAGTGTTCAGGTTTCTCAAGTGTGAGAAGAAATGAGCATGCTTATACAAACCACAAAGGAATGCTTTTATAGCATCCGGACTTCAAAGAAAATAAACTACAACATAATTTACAAACGATAAAGCCAAAGCAAAAGGCCTGACATACAAATAGTGGCCGACAAACCCTTATGGGCTAAAAAGTAAAGTTAAAGGAATCTAATTTTCCTGATAACATGGCCCACATGGCCTAATAATTCTGCAAATAACAAAAGTAACTGGGGCCGGTCTCGACCTGATAATGGGTGAAAAGAGAAACGAATCCAAAGAGATAAGATTTGTCCTTTCTTTAATCAAAGTAATTTGACTTCTTTCTAAAAGCAACATCTGAACATCTTTAATCAAAGATTCCATAACAGTCATCTTCATTCTCTGGCGTAGCATCCAACGAGTTTGAAGAACTAGCATCTTTTGACATAGCACCCATAACTTCTTGTAATTTTTCTTGAAATTTCTTAGGATCGGAGATTGCTGCTAGAGAGGCAAGTAATTTACTTTTGTCGGTAAGAAAACTAGCATCCGAGATAGTGTTAGCTTGCTTGCAAAGATGAGGATTCTTGGCATACCAAGCGTTTCTAGTATTTGGAGATAGTAGGGCTGGATTGAAGGCATCCCACCACTTAATAGATACTATTCTAATTAATTGTGCTGCCGTGGATTCTGGCCAAACTTGGTCGGTAGAGAAGGACCAAGACATAATCCAAGTAATGCCAAACGTAGCAGTAAAAGATAACAAACTTTTATGATGTAGGCAAGTAGTAAGATTACAGAATTCTTGATAGGCTTTGGATGCCAGATCAGGGAAGATGCTGGTATCTAAACCGTAAATTTCAAACCACTGAATAAACCAGTTAGGAAACTTTAATGATATGTTTTTATTAAACCAAATGAACCATGTATGGTCATAAGGCCTAACAGTAAGAAAGTAAGTCCAGGCATCCATGTAATCTAGATAAGAGTAGTGTTGGGGCTGGAAAATTCTGGTAAAACTTTCGGTATGATATGGATGAGAACCCCAATCTGAAGGGGAAAGTACCTTATTAATTTTGAATTTAGAAAACTTAATATTTCCTGTAGTCTCGTTGTGACGCCCCCAATCTATACCCCCCAATTAACACGCAATTAAAGCGGTAAAAAGAAAATTCGAAAATTGATCAGAGTATATTTGAAACATCATGGCATAGAAAGGGGGAATCACATCAAAGCAACCAAACAACTAACATGCAACACCTGCCCATAATGATATGCAACTGTGGGGTAGCAATCATATAGAGGAAACTTTGTTCCTTACACCCACTTTTCAGAAATTAGAATTAAAGCGGAAAAATCTAAAATCTGATTAACATATATACATATACACATATAAACAGTTTGTCATACAACAGGTAGCATATGTACCACCAAAATATATCATTAGATATACAAAATAATAGCACGCGGCCACCCTAACTACCCGGAGTCACATATCAGAGCCGACCGACCAAAATAATGAAGACGCAACGCTTCACAAAAAGGAATACCTCCAGCAGCTCTAATCTGCAACGCCTCATAGAGCATTATAAAACAGCAGAAGGGTGAGAAAAACAATCATAATACCGTTGAGTAAAATTATGTATTAACACAAAAATACACAAGTATAAAGTTCTCACCACAAATGCACCACAATCAAATAAAACATAACACAATATAATTATCAGGTATTCATCACCAATGCACGTCAATCACCCATAATACACTCCTCATCAACACAATTATACATACTCCATCACATTATCACATTCACAATTAACATACACATTTAATCCATGATTATGCAAATACACAGAGACCGACACAACGACTCTATGCACATGCCATGCGGTACCGACTTCCATTGTTTCTCATGTCTCATCACCAGTTCACTCAGGAACCATTGGAACCATCGCTCGTTACTGAGAATCTCAAGTAACACCCCGTCGGGCCTACGATGTTCACCCGTCGCTTTAGGTCCTCAGGCATCGCCTCATATTTTCGAGGCACACGACGTTATGGATCGCTTTAAGTCCCATCATGGGCACACGATCGTCTACAACCATCGCTTTAGGTCCTCAGGCAGCGCCTCATATTTTCGAGGCACACGATGTTATAGCAAATTCCCTCAGGAATTAAACCGCCACTTAGGACGTTTCCACAATGCACATTATGATGCTTGGCATACAATGACTCATGTCATTCACATTGCATACATACACACATTCATGATCATGCATTTATCATCAAATATCACACATAGTATTTTCTTGCCCTTAGGCCACAAATTATCATCGACACATAGTATTCTTATCCCAACACAGCACACAATCCATACAACATTCATATTAACAGTACGGTGTACCTTACACATCCAATTCGCACAATTATAACAGCAAAAGTCGACAAAATGACACTATTCCCGATTTTTCGACATAATTAAATCGGCTAACAATTCCAAAATCATCGTCATCCAAAAGTACATTTCATAAGCTTTCCAACGATATAAATATCACTCAATTCGGAAATACGGTTCGAAAGATATGGATTTTTAAAAAAAAGGAAAATTGTTTTCAAAAACAACCAACCGCCCGGCGGAGCATGCTCACCGCCCGGCGAAACGCACTTCGCCTCTGCTTCGCCCGACAAAACACAGGCGATACCAATCCCCCAAAATAATTCAAAGAGGCAGAAGCTTGGCACCTCTGCGCCTCTCGAACCGCCCGGCGAAAAGAACACGTCGCCCGGCGCTCTGCACCAGAAGCAGAAAAATTCTGCTGCGTGAACACTGTTCCATACCTCCAATTTCTCCCATTTTCTTCCCCACATCATTTCCAACAGCGAAACAATTACTAGCAATGGTTCATACACATACATAGATCATACAACACATTATATCGAATTCCGTCCGTGAAAACATCGATTTCTACTCGATTACACGATTTCGACCTATATCTGAAAAACTACCGAACGAGACAATACCACATGCAACCGCATATACATAATCATACACAACAATAAGATAATCGAGTTTCACACCCTTACCCGATTTAATCGATTCCTAGAACTTGTTCTCTTGATTTCCCAATCTTTTTCTTCAATTTCTCTCTTTTCTCTCTTCTCCTCTTTTCTTCTCTTTTCTTCTTTTCTTACTTTCTTTCTCTTCTACTATTTTTCTCTCTATTTCTATTTTTCTTTTCTTTACTAACTTAACAAAATACACCCAAATGCCCAAAATACCCTTACACTCAAATATCTCGCAAACGTTCCCAAAACCCGATAAAATATATTCACGACGAAAAATAACATATTTTCACATAAAAGTCAGAAATAAAATAATATAATAATAAAATAATCAAAAACGACTCAATTAAAGTAAAAGACCAAAACTGGGGCGTTACACTCGTCGTGGACATGGGTCAAGGTAATAGAATCAGTGTCCACCAGAATAAATTCGTAGAATGATCTGGTTTTAGTAACATCATTATTTATAAAATGCGTTCCCTGAGGGAAAATCTTGCTAACAGTCTGAAGTAATGATCCTTCTTTTGGACAGTAATAATCTTCAAGAGTAATAATTGGGACAGTTAATTTTTTGGTAACAAATTTGGATTTGGCTCCTTGTGGAGGAGTGTAATAAGCCAACTTACTCTTAATGGGGATCATCTTGGAAGATGACGTAATATCCTGCACAAACTGCGAAGGTGAGACCAACGCAGGGTTGGCTCCTGTTCCTTTTTGAGAAGAAACGGGAGAAGTAATTTTTGATATGTAGGAGGGGGATCCTAATATCAATTGTTTTTGGTTAATAGGCTTTTGTAGTGGAGGTCCATAAGAATCTTTGGAAGTGGACTTGCTACTCATGTTTTGCCCTGTAAAAATTCTCTAGTTAAAAAATCTGGTAATGCATTTTTAATACCTTCAATATGCATGATTTCAAAATCAAAGCATGCAAGTAATGACTGCCATCTGGCAAATATGTGTTTTGACACTAAATTTTTAACATCCTTTTGCAAAACACTTTTAGCTGATTTGCAATCAGTTTTGAGTAAAAATGTTTTTGAAAATAAGTCATCTTGAAATTTGGTAATGCAAAGTACAATAGATAAAATTTCTTTTTTGATAGTACTATAATTTAATTGGGCTGAAGACCAAGTTCCAGAATAAAATCTGACTACTTGCTCCTTATCAGTACCCGGTAATATTTGTTTTAAAATGCCTCCAAAACCTAGATCAGAAGCATCGGTTTCGACAATAAGACTTGCCTCTGGGTCTGGGATTCCTAGACATGGTAGCTTTTTAACCACTTGTTTTAGCTGGATAACACTTTGGGTCATAGACTCATCCCAGGGTGGGGGATTTTTCCTTAATCTTTTAAACAAGGGTACGCATATAGTTCTAAGATTAGGAATAAAATCCAACACATAATTTAGGCAACCTAAAAATCTTTGTAATTGAGTTTTATCCTTGATTTCATTGGGAAATTTGCTGACAAACTCTAAGGATCTAGTAATTGGGGTGTACTCACCTTGACTAATGTCAAATCCTAAGAATCTGACTTTGGGCTGAAATAATTTTAATTTACTCTCAGATAACACAAGACCGTTTTCTTTAATTATTTTGTAGAACTGGTCTAAGTGATGGAAGTGTTGATTTATAGAGTCCGAATAGACTAGGATGTCGTCTAGATAGACTATGGTAAAGCTAGAGTATTGATAGAATATATCGTTCATTATGTTTTGAAATTCTGATGGGGCATTTTTTAATCCTAAGGGCATAACGTTCCACTCATAATGGCCAAAGGGTACGGTGAAAGCAGTTTTATACTTATCTTCTTCTTTAACTTGTATTTGATAATATCCGGATTTTAAATCGAACTTAGAAAAAATACTTTTATTATGTAATCTATTAATTAGATCTTTTTTATTAGGTATTGGGTATCTAATCCATTGTAATGCCGTATTTAAAGGTTTGTAGTTAATTACTAAACGAGGACTTCCTCTTTCTAATTCAGAGGCATTAACTACATAGAAGGCTAAACAACTCCATGGATATTTACTAGGCCTAATTAATCCTTTGTCTAAAAATCCTTGAATTTCTTGCTTACAATATTCTAAATTTTCTTTATTCATTTGGATAGGGCGAGCTTTAGTGGGTATATTAATTTCTTTGAATTCCGGATTATAAGGTAATGAGATCTCATGCGTTTTTCTAGTCCAAAACGCATTAGGCTGTTCAGAGCATAAATCTTTAATAAATTTATTTTGGAGGGTATTAATTTTCTCTTTAATAATAGGGGTTTGTATCTGTTCAATTATTCTTTTGTAGTGTATTTCTTTATTGATAAAATTAATCTGTTTTTTCTTATTTGTTATGAGATTAACTATGGTAACATTTTTACTTTGAACTGAATTAAGATCTCTTATTTTAGGTTTGTCTAAAAATTCAAAACTAACTGAATGTCCCAGGGCTTCAGTAGTAAGGGCTTGATCATTAACACTAAAAGGGTAAAGTAGCGATAAGAATGGGGTTCCTAGGATAATGATTTCCTGAAGGTTTTTGACTAAAAGAAAGGAGGTTTTGTAGCAATCTTTTCCTTTGCAGATTTTTACATTTGGTAGCTTGTATGTCACTTCAAGTCTACTTCCATTAGCTCCTCTAATTCTTTCTTTTGTCTTTTTGTAATATTGGGTTGGTATTAATCCTTCTTGAACACAATTAAGGTCGGCTCCTGAGTCTATTAGGGCGACTAATTTGAATTCTTTATCTTGAATAACTAAGTCTATCATGGTATACCATTTGTGAGAGATTATTTTTCCCATATTGAAAATATAGGGTTCTTCTTTGTTTTCCTCTTTTGCCTCACTTTCTGGGTTGGCGGCATTATCTCTTAATTGTTGTTGTTGGGTATTTCTTATTCTTAGCTTATCTTCAAAATTTTGATTTTGTATTATCATCGTTCCTTGTAATTCTAAATATTTAACTTCTAATTCATCCTCCCGGGTTTTTAGAGTTTGTATCTCTCTTTTTAATAATCTAACTTCTTCATACAGATCATTTATGGATAAGGGTTTATCTAGGGGTATTTCAAACATACTCATAACATCTTTAAATTCAATTTTGCTAACGTGATGTTTAGTAAGATCGTTATCATCAATTATATCTTTTATTTGCCTCATAAAGGCATCCCTAGTTTCAGATGGTTCCGTTTTATCTAGAATAGTTATTAATGTGTTGGCTTGGCTATTGGATATAACATTGACAATTTTTATATTACAATTTCTGCAATCACAGAAATCAATTCCTAAGCATTCCTCATGTTCAGACTCAGAATCTTCCGAGCTGTTAATTTGATTTAGATCTTCATAAGAAGATTCTTCTGATGAGGAGTTTTCTTCATAATCTGAATTTAACATAATTTTATTTAATGTATTAACTAAAGTATCTTTTAATTCGTCAGATATATTTAAATTGCTTAATTGTTTTATTTTATCTTTAACTTTACAGTTACTAGCATAGTGACCAAATCTTCCGCACTTATAACATTTTATCTCTTTATTTTTGTTCTTATCAAATTTCTTTTCTTTCTGGGAAAAAGGTTTTTTATAAGGCCTCTTACCTTTTTGGTAATAATCTGGTTTAGAATGTTTTTGTCTTTCATAATTCTTATAGTTCCTTCTTCCTCTACTAACATTCTTTTTATGTTTAGGGTTACTAGGAGCCCTTAGCGGAGTCGCGCCATACTGCTCACAAAACGTTCCCATCTCACGTTTACTATTAGCTTGCTCATTCTTAATTTTGTTTTGAATTTTATAATCTGTACAGATTTGAATTCCAGTTTCTACGATGTAATTAGAAAGTTCACCTATAGTTAAACTATCATAAGGAATCTCTCCTTTGTAATTTTGTTGTATGTTGATTTTGACTTTTTCAGAAAAAAGTCTGGGTAAACCACTAATAAATCTCTCTTTCCAAAAGGCTGCAGAGCCATCGGTTCTTAAACATAACTTAGAGAGAAACATATCTCTGTACCATCTATAATCAGACATAGTTGGGCAATAAAGATTCATTAATTGATCTGAAGCTCTTTTTTGGAGCTTCAAAGGTTCTCCTACAAAAAATTTTGTGATGGCGTAGAGCAACGCCGTAATACTGGCTGGTTCATTAGTTTCAAACTTAACTGCTATGTCTATAAGATTTTTATCTTCAGGACTAAGAAGATTATCCCACCAACCTTTCAGCTGGCCGGTAAAACCCATAATTAACATTTCTCTAGATTTTTTGTCTGAATTTTTCCTTAGCATAAAGGCAGTAGCTGCCATGGTCATATTTTGGATTGTATCTAATATTTGTTGTTCAGAGGCTCCATCTATGTTCCATTCTACAATGGATTCTCCTGAATAGCTATTTTCTACAAAACTAGATCTTTCTTCAAACTGGACGTCAGCAAAGGAATGTCTAGGGTAGTAATTTCGAGTAGGGTTTCTAGGAGGTCTCCCTAGTTTATTAATCATATTATCGAATTCCTTCTCTCTAGACAGAGTGTTAACCTGAGGGTCAGGTTTTAGATCTAAAATTTTTAATCTTTCTACTAATTCTTCTATTTTATCATGCGTAGAGTTTCCTAGTTTTATTTTTTGTAACTCTGAGGATGAAGGAATGTCATAATGATATATGGGTCTAGTAGGATCTGGTTTTTCTTCTGGTTTTGTAAATTTAAGCCCAGAAGTTTCCATCCTTTCTAGTTGCTGCGCTATGGTGTGTAATATCTGATTTGAGTAATTAAGTTGACTATGTATATTATTTAAATCTCTTCTCTCCGGTGTAGGGGCAATGATGGCTTTAAAGGGTGTAGCCTCTATTTCTAAATTCTTTTCTGGGGAAAGTTTTATGGACTCCAAAGGGGGATGAACGGATTCTATTATCTCTCTTTTTAGTGTTTTCCATCTAACACTAATTCTCTTATTAACTTCTATTAATAAGTCCATGGCAAACGGATTCTCAATATCTTCCTGTAAACAGAGTAATTCAAACCAAACGAAAAAATAAGTATTAATTTCTTGGGTTTCCAAGAATTGATAAAATTGTTTCAAATAATCTTGTGTTTGATTTTTAGAGAAAGTTGCAAAGTACCATTTTCTTTTGTCTTTATTATACTCTGCTTCAAAGTCTTCTCTAATCCAGGCTTTATCTATGGTAAAGGGTTCTTCCCTAATAATAGTGCTGACTATCTGGGATTCAGTTGGGGAAGGGGACCTTGAAGTTCTTTCTTCATAAAAGCATTGAGGGATAGTAGGATTAAAGTTAACCCCAGCTAAGTTGAGCCTAATAGTAGAATCTACTGGATGTCTAGCACTAGCAGGTTGGCTAATACTAGGGGAGTTATGGTACCTATAGGATTGGCTTCTATTCATTCTAATGGCTATAGTTCCATCAGTACTTTGTATAACATTTCTAATTGATCTAGACTCTATTTTCTCAGGTTTTATTACATCTTTTAATATCCATTCTTTTGGAATTTTATCCATAATTTCAGATGCAGTTAGTATTTTGGGAGTGATAACATTTGAACATTATAAGTTAGCTTCTAAAAGGCAAACTTGGTTTTTAGGAGTACTTCTTATGGATTTAAAATCATAATTAACCGTTGAAACCTTATAGTTAACTCTACTAATCATACTTAGGTTCGAAGCACCTTGTACGAAGGTATCTCCTAACCCAGCAATCATAACGACTAAAGAGCTTTTGGTAAATTCATCAGATAAACTCATAGAGTAGTTAGGATGGCAGTTAAAGTAAACCGGCCCATCATTTAAATTAGATTCTATCACCGCAATTGTTGAATTATGAAAATCTTTAATTCTCGTATCCCTTAAAACTAGTAATATAGGGGTGTTTAATCCTAATTTATGTAAAGGTTTTATAGCAATTTGTATTAATCCTAGATGTATATATTTAAAGTTTTCACGGTAATGAGATTCTAATAAATTTCTGTCTAATAATTCTATAGTTTCTTGTTTATTACTAATAGACCTAGCATTTTCAATTGTATGTATGATCCTTTTAGCGTTGTAATCAAATGTTCCTACTTTATATATTTCTTTTAATTTAACCTCAGGCATAGACCAATTTAGTAATCTATTTTCCATTTCTTGAATTTCTAATTCTTTATTCTGAAACGTATCTTGATCTAGCAGGTTACTGGGTTCAGACGTACTAGCTATATCATTCTGGTGACGCTGGTGTCTCCTACTACCTCCTAGTGCACTCAAAGCCCTAACGCTGGGCTCTGATACCAGTAAAGAGTTATAGGATCGTGAAAGACCAGCTTGAGTAAAAGTAATATAAATAGTTGAAGGAATGGTAGAATTAATATTAACATAAGCTTGAATATGCAAATTAAAGTTGGGTAAAATTTCAGAGTTTTTAAAACGTAAAACAGCGGAATAATTAACATATATAGTGACAAACATAGTCATGATTTTATTATAATTAAGAGAATTACAAAGACTTACAGATATAGCAGTGTTCAGGTTTCTCAAGTGTGAGAAGAAATGAGCATGCTTATACAAACCACAAAGGAATGCTTTTATAGCATCCGGACTTCAAAGAAAATAAACTACAACATAATTTACAAACGATAAAGCCAAAGCAAAAGGCCTGACATACAAATAGTGGCCGACAAACCCTTATGGGCTAAAAAGTAAAGTTAAAGGAATCTAATTTTCCTGATAACATGGCCCACATGGCCTAATAATTCTGCAAATAACAAAAGTAACTGGGGCCGGTCTCGACCTGATAATGGGTGAAAAGAGAAACGAATCCAAAGAGATAAGATTTGTCCTTTCTTTAATCAAAGTAATTTGACTTCTTTCTAAAAGCAACATCTGAACATCTTTAATCAAAGATTCCATAACAGTCATCTTCATTCTCTGGCGTAGCATCCAACGAGTTTGAAGAACTAGCATCTTCTGACATAGCACCCATAACTTCTTGTAATTTTTCTTGAAATTTCTTAGGATCGGAGATTGCTGCTAGAGAGGCAAGTAATTTACTTTTGTCGGTAAGAAAACTAGCATCCGAGGTAGTGTTAGCTTGCTTGCAAAGATGAGGATTCTTGGCATACCAAGCGTTTCTAGTATCTGGAGATAGTAGGGCTGGATTGAAGGCATCCCACCACTTAATAGATACTCTTCTAATTAATTGTGCTGCCGTGGATTCTGGCCAAACTTGGTCGGTAGAGAAGGACCAAGACATAATCCAAGTAATGCCAAAAGTAGCAGTAAAAGATAACAAACTTTTATGATGTGGGCAAGTAGTAAGATTACAGAATTCTTGATAGGCTTTGGATGCCAGATCGGGGAAGATGCTGGTATCTAAACCGTAAATTTCAAACCACTTAATAAACCAGTTAGGAAACTTTAATGATATGTTTTTATTAAACCAAATGAACCATGTATGGTCATAAGGTCTAACAGTAAGAAAGTAAGTCCAGGCATCCATGTAATCTAGATAAGAGTAATGTTGGGGCTGGAAAATTCTGGTAAAACATTCGGTATGATATGGATGAGAACTCCAATCTGAAGGGGAAAGTACCTTATTAATTTTGAATTTAGAAAACTTAATATTTCCTGTAGTCTCGTCGTGGACATGGGTCAAGGTAATAGAATCAGTGTCCACCAGAATAAATTCGTAGAATGATCTGGTTTTAGTAACATCATTATTTATAAAATGCGTTCCCTGAGGGAAAATCTTGCTAACAGTCTGAAGTAATGATCCTTCTATTGGACAGTAATAATCTTCAAGAGTAATAATTGGGACAGTTAATTTTTTGGTAACAAATTTGGATTTGGCTCCTTGTGGAGGAGTGTAATAAGCCAACTTACTCTCAATGGGGATCATCTTGGAAGATGACGTAATATCCTGCACAAACTGCGAAGGTGAGACCAACGCAGGGTTGGCTCCTGTTCCTTTTTGAGAAGAAACGGGAGAAGTAATTTTTGATATGTAGGAGGGGGATCCTAATATCAATTGTTTTTGGTTAATAGGCTTTTGTAGTGGAGGTCCATAAGAATCTTTGGAAGTGGACTTGCTACTCATGTTTTGCCCTGTAAAAATTCTCTAGTTAAAAAATCTGGTAATGCATTTTTAATACCTTCAATATGCATGATTTCAAAATCAAAACATGCAAGTAATGACTGCCATCTGGCAAATATGTGTTTTGACACTAAATTTTTAACATCCTTTTGTAAAACACTTTTAGCTGATTTGCAATCAGTTTTGAGTAAAAATGTTTTTGAAAATAAGTCATCTTGAAATTTGGTAATGCAAAGTACAATAGATAAAATTTCCTTTTAGATAGTACTATAATTTAATTGGGCTGAAGACCAAGTTCCAGAATAAAATCTGACTACTTGCTCCTTATCAGTACCCGGTAATATTTGTTTTAAAATGCCTCCAAAACCTAGATCAGAAGCATCGGTTTCGACAATAAGACTGGCCTCTGGGTCTGGGATTCCTAGACATGGTAGCTTTTTAACCACTTGTTTTAGCTGGATAACACTTTGGGTCATAGACTCATCCCAGGGTGGGGGATTTTTCCTTAATCTTTTAAACAAGGGTACGCATATAGTTCTAAGATTAGGAATAAAATCCGACACATAATTTAGGCAACCTAAAAATCTTTGTAATTGAGTTTTATCCTTGATTTCATTGGGAAATTTGCTGACAAACTCTAAGGATCTAGTAATTGGGGTGTACTCACCTTGACTAATGTCAAATACTAAGAATCTGACTTTGGGCTGAAATAATTTTAATTTACTCTCATATAACACAAGACCGTTTTCTTTAATTATTTTGTAGAACTGGTCTAAGTGATGGAAGTGTTGATTTATAGAGTCCGAATAGACTAGGATGTCGTCTAGATAGACTATGGTAAAGCTAGAGTATTGATAGAATATATCGTTCATTATGTTTTGAAATTCTGATGGGGCATTTTTTAATCCTAAGGGCATAACGTTCCACTCATAATGGCCAAAGGGTACGGTGAAAGCAGTTTTATACTTATCTTCTTCTTTAACTTGTATTTGATAATATCCGGATTTTAAATCGAACTTAGAAAAATTACTTTTATTATGTAATCTATTAATTAGATCTTTTTTATTAGGTATTGGGTATCTAATCCATTGTAATGCCGTATTTAAAGGTTTGTAGTTAATTACTAAACGAGGACTTCCTCTTTCTAATTCAGAGGCATTAACTACATAGAAGGCTGAACAACTCCATGGAGATTTACTAGGCCTAATTAATCCTTTGTCTAAAAATCCTTGAATTTCTTGCTTACAATATTCTAAATTTTCTTTATTCATTTGGATAGGGCGAGCTTTAGTGGGTATATTAATTTCTTTGAATTCCAGATTATAAGGTAATGAGATCTCATGCGTTTTTCTAGTCCAAAACGCATTAGGCTGTTCAGAGCATAAATCTTTAATAAATTTATTTTGGAGGGTATTAATTTTCTCTTTAATAATAGGGGTTTGTATCTGTTCAATTATTCTTTTGTAGTGTATTTCTTTATTGATAAAATTAATCTGTTTTTTCTTATTTGTTATGAGATTAACTATGGTAACATTTTTACTTTGAACTGAATTAAGATCTCTTATTTTAGGTTTGTCTAAAAAGTCAAAACTAACTGAATGTCCCAGGGCTTCAGTAGTAAGGGCTTGATCATTAACACTAAAAGGGTAAAGTAGCGATAAGAATGGGGTTCCTAGGATAATGATTTCCTGAAGGTTTTTGACCAAAAGAAAGGAGGTTTTGTAGCAAACTTTTCCTTTGCAGATTTTTACATTTGGTAGCTTGTATGTCACGTCAAGTCTACTTCCATTAGCTCCTCTAATTCTTTCTTTTGTCTTTTTGTAATATTGGGTTGGTATTAATCCTTCTTGAACACAATTAAGGTCGGCTCCTGAGTCTATTAGGGCGACTAATTTGAATTCTTTATCTTGAATAACTAAGTCTATCATGGTATACCATTTGTGAGAGATTATTTTTCCCATATTGAAAATATAGGGTTCTTCTTTGTTTTCCTCTTTTGCCTCACTTTCTGGGTTGGCGGCATTATCTCTTAATTGTTGTTGTTGGGTATTTCTTATTCTTAGCTTATCTTCAAAATTTTGATTTTGTATTATCATCGTTCCTTGTAATTCTAAATATTTAACTTCTAATTCATCCTCCCGGGTTTTTAGAGTTTGTATCTCTCTTTTTAATAATATAACTTCTTCATACAGATCATTTATGGATAAGGGTTTATCTAGGGGTTTTTTAAACATACTCATAACATCTTTAAATTCAATTTTGCTAACGTGATGTTTAGTAAGATCGTTATCATCAATTATATCTTTTATTTGCCTCATAAAGGCATCCCTAGTTTCAGATGGTTCCCTTTTATCTAGAATAGTTATTAATGTGTTGACTTGGCTATTGGATATAACATTGACAATTTTTATATTACAATTTCTGCAATCACAGAAATCAATTCCTAAGCATTCCTCATGTTCAGACTCAGAATCTTCCGAGCTGTTAATTTGATTTAGATCTTCATAAGAAGATTCTTCTGATGAGGAGTTTTCTTCATAATCTGAATTTAACATAATTTTATTTAATGTATTAACTAAAGTATCTTTTAATTCGTCAGATATATTTAAATTGCTTAATTGTTTTATTTTATCTTTAACTTTACAGTTACTAGCATAGTGACCAAATCTTCCACACTTATAACATTTTATCTCTTTATTTTTGTTCTTATCAAATTTCTTTTCTTTCTGGGAAAAAGGTTTTTTATAAGGCCTCTTACCTTTTTGGTAATAATCTGGTTTAGAATGTTTTTGTCTTTCATAATTCTTATAGTTCCTTCTTCCTTTACTAACATTCTTTTTATGTTTAGGGTTACTAGGAGCCCTTAGCGGAGTAGCGCCATACTGCTCACAAAACGTTCCCATCTCACGTTTACTATTAGCTTGCTCATTCTTAATTTTGTTTTGAATTTTATAATCTGTACAGATTTGAATTCCAGTTTCTACGATGTAATTAGAAGGTTCACCTATAGTTAAACTATCATAAGGAATCTCTCCTTTGTAATTTTGTTGTATGTTGATTTTGACTTTTTCAGAAAAAAGTCTGGGTAAACCACTAATAAATCTCTCTTTCCAAAAGGCTGCCGAGCCATCGGTTCTTAAACATAACTTAGAGAGAAACATATCTCTGTACCATCTATAATCAAACATAATTGATCTGAAGCTCTTTTTTGGAGCTTCAAAGGTTCTCCTACAAAAAATTTTGTGATGGCGTAGAGCAACGCCGTAATACTGGCTGGTTCATTAGTTTCAGACTTAACTGCTATGTCTATAAGATTTTTATCTTCAGGACTAAGAAGATTATCCCACCAACTTTTCAGCTGGCCGGTAAAACCCATAATTAACATTTCTCTAGATTTTTTGTCTGAGTTTTTCCTTAGCATAAAGGCAGTAGCTGCCATGGTCATATTTTGGATTGTATCTAATATTTGTTGTTCAGAGGCTCCATCTATGTTCCATTCTACAATGGATTCTCCTGAATAGCTATTTTCTACAAAATTAGATCTTTCTTCAAACTGGACGTCAGCAAAGGAATGTCTAGGGTAGTAATTTCGAGTCGGGTTTCTAGGAGGTCTCCCTAGTTTATTAATCATATTATCGAATTCCTTCTCTCTAGACAGAGTGTTAACCTGAGGGTCAGGTTTTAGATCTAAAATTTTTAATCTTTCTACTAATTCTTCTATTTTATCATGCGTAGAGTTTCCTAGTTTTATTTTTTGTAACTCTGAGGATGAGGGAATGTCATAATGATATATGGGTCTAGTAGGATCTGGTTTTTCTTCTGGTTTTGTAAATTTAAGCCCAGAAGTTTCCATCCTTTCTAGTTGCTGCGCTATGGTGTGTAATATCTGATTTGAGTAATTAAGTTGACTATGTATATTATTTAAATCTCTTCTCTCCGGTGTAGGGGCAATGATGGCTTTAAAGGGTGTAGCCTCTATTTCTAAATTCTTTTCTGGGGAAAGTTTTATGGACTCCAAAGGGGGATGAACGGATTCTATTATCTCTCTTTTTAATGTTTTCCATCTAACACTAATTCTCTTATTAACTTCTATTAATATGTCCATGGCAAACGGATTCTCAATATCTTCCTGTAAACAGAGTAATTCAAACCAAACGAAAAAATAAGTATTAATTTCTTGGGTTTCCAAGAATTGATAAAATTGTTTCAAATAATCTTGTGTTTGATTTTTAGAGAAAGTTGCAAAGTACCATTTTCTTTTGTCTTTATTATACTCTGCTTCAAAGTCTTCTCTAATCCAGGCTTTATCTATGGTAAAGGGTTCTTCCCTAATAATAGTGCTGACTATCTGGGATTCAGTTGGGGAAGGGGACCTTGAAGTTCTTTCTTCATAAAAGCATTGAGGGATAGTAGGATTAAAGTTAACCCCAGCTAAGTTGAGCCTAATAGTAGAATCTACTGAATGTCTAGCACTAGCAGGTTAGCTAATACTAGGGGAGTTATGGTACCTATAGGATTGGCTTCTATTCATTCTAATGGCTATAGTTCCATCAGTACTTTGTATAACATTTCTAATTGATCTAGACTCTATTTTCTCAGGTTTTATTACATCTTTTAATATCCATTCTTCTGGAATTTTATCCATAATTTCAGATGCAGTTAGTATTTTGGGAGTGATAACATTTGAACGTCTTAAGTTAGCTTCTAAAAGGCAAACTTGGTTTTTAGGAGTACTTCTTATGGATTTAAAATCATAATTAACCGTTGAAACCTTATAGGTAACTCTACTAATCATACTTAGGTTCGAAGCACCTTGTACGAAGGTATCTCCTAACCCAGCAATCATAACGACTAAAGAGCTTTTGGTAAATTCATCAGATAAACTCATAGAGTAGTTAGGATGGCAGTAAAAGTAAACTGGCCCATCATTTAAATTAGATTCTATCACCGCAATTGTTGAATTATGAAAATCTTTAATTCTCGTATCCCTTAAAACTAGTAATATAGGGGTGTTTAATCCTAATTTATGTAAAGGTTTTATAGCAATTTGTATTAATCCTAGATGTATATATTTAAAGTTTTCACGGTAATGAGATTCTAATAAATTTCTGTCTAATAATTCTATAGTTTCTTGTTTATTACTAATAGACCTAGCATTTTCAATTGTATGTATGATCTTTTTAGCGTTGTAATCAAATGTTCCTACTTTATATATTTCTTTTAATTTAACCTCAGGCATAGACCAATTTAGTAATCTATTTTCCATTTCTTGAATTTCTAATTCTTTATTCTGAAACGTATCTTGATCTAGCAGGTTACTGGGTTCAGACGTACTAGCTATATCATTCTGGTGACGCTGGTGTCTCCTACTACCTCCTAGTGCACTCAAAGCCCTAACGATGCTTGACATGATTACTTCAGAAATTTTTTAAACAAACTAAGATATTTTCTCTTTTCACTATTTCTCTCCCCCCCTTATAGTTTGTTCTAAGAGTGATTACCTCAACAAGCTGACCAACCGATTTACTACCCTTTTCTCTGCGGGGTTTACGACGTGGACCACCTGCTATTCAGAAGCTTTCAACCTAGACTCAAAGGTCAGGGTAAGGGTTAAGATAATCTTGGAGAAAATAAAACAATTTGTAAAAATAACTTAATAATCACGTATCAGCACCTATACAGGCTCTGATACCAGTAAAGAGTTATAGGATCGTGAAAGACCAGCTTGAGTAAAAGTAATATAAATAGTTGAAGGAATGGTAGAATTAATATTAACATAAGCTTGAATATGCAAATTAAAGTTGGGTAAAATTTCAGAATTTTTAAAACGTAAAACAACGGAATAATTAACATATATAGTGACAAACATAGTCATGATTTTATTATAATTAAGAGAATTACAAAGACTTACAGATATAGCAGTGTTCAGGTTTCTCAAGTGTGAGAAGAAATGAGCATGCTTATACAAACCACAAAGGAATGCTTTTATAGCATCCGGACTTCAAAGAAAATAAACTACTACATAATTTACAAACGATAAAGCCAAAGCAAAAGGCCTGACATACAAATAGTGGCCGACAAACCCTTATGGGCTAAAAAGTAAAGTTAAACGAATCTAATTTTCCTGATAACATGGCCCACATGGCCTAATAATTCTGCAAATAACAAAAGTAACTGGGGCCGGTCTCGACCTGATAATGGGTGAAAAGAGAAACGAATCCAAAGAGATAAGATTTGTCCTTTCTTTAATCAAAGTAATTTGACTTCTTTCAAAAAGCAACATCTGAACATCTTTAATCAAAGATTCCATAACAGTCATCTTCATTCTCTGGCGTAGCATCCAACGAGTTTGAAGAACTAGCATCTTCTGACATAGCACCCATAACTTCTTGTAATTTTTCTTGAAATTTCTTAGGATCGGAGATTGCTGCTAGAGAGGCAAGTAATTTACTTTTGTCGGTAAGAAAACTAGCATCCGAGGTAGTGTTAGCTTGCTTGCAAAGATGAGGATTCTTGGCATACCAAGCGTTTCTAGTATCTGGAGATAGTAGGGCTGGATTGAAGGCATCCCACCACTTAATAGATACTCTTCTAATTAATTGTGCTGCCGTGGATTCTGGCCAAACTTGGTCGGTAGAGAAGGACCAAGACATAATCCAAGTAATGCCAAAAGTAGCAGTAAAAGATAACAAACTTTTATGATGTGGGCAAGTAGTAAGATTACAGAATTCTTGATAGGCTTTGGATGCCAGATCGGGGAAGATGCTGGTATCTAAACCGTAAATTTCAAACCACTTAATAAACCAGTTAGGAAACTTTAATGATATGTTTTTATTAAACCAAATGAACCATGTATGGTCATAAGGCCTAACAGTAAGAAAGTAAGTCCAGGCATCCATGTAATCTAGATAAGAGTAGTGTTGGGGCTGGAAAATTCTGGTAAAACTTTTGGTATGATATGGATGAGAACCCCAATCTGAAGGGGAAAGTACCTTATTAATTTTGAATTTAGAAAACTTACTATTTCCTGTAGTCTCGTCGTGGACATGGGTCAAGGTAATCGAATCAGTGTCCACCAGAATAAATTCGTAGAATGATCTGGTTTTAGTAACATCATTATTTATAAAATGCGTTCCCTGAGGGAAAATCTTGCTAACAGTCTGAAGTAATGATCCTTCTTTTGGACAGTAATAATCTTCAAGAGTAATAATTGGGACAGTTAATTTTTTGGTAACAAATTTGGATTTGGCTCCTTGTGGAGGAGTGTAATAAGCCAACTTACTCTTAATGGGGATCATCTTGGAAGATGACGTAATATCCTGCACAAACTGCGAAGGTGAGACCAACGCAGGGTTGGCTCCTGTTCCTTTTTGAGAAGAAACGGGAGAAGTAATTTTTGATATGTAGGAGGGGGATCCTAATATCAATTGTTTTTGGTTAATAGGCTTTTGTAGTGGAGGTCCATAAGAATCTTTGGAAGTGGACTTGCTACTCATGTTTTGCCCTGTAAAAATTCTCTAGTTAAAAAATATGGTAATGCATTTTTAATACCTTCAATATGCATGATTTCAAAATCAAAACATGCAAGTAATGACTGCCATCTGGAAAATATGTGTTTTGACACTAAATTTTTAACATCCTTTTGTAAAACACTTTTAGCTGATTTGCAATCAGTTTTGAGTAAAAATGTTTTTGAAAATAAGTCATCTTGAAATTTGGTAATGCAAAGTACAGTAGATAAAATTTCTTTTTTGATAGTACTATAATTTAATTGGGCTGAAGACCAAGTTCCAGAATAAAATCTGACTACTTGCTCCTTATCAGTACCCGGTAATATTTGTTTTAAAATGCCTCCAAAACCTAGATCAGAAGCATCGGTTTCGACAATAAGACTGGCCTCTGGGTCTGGGATTCCTAGACATGGTAGCTCTTTAACCACTTGTTTTAGCTGGATAACACTTTGGGTCATAGACTCATAGGGATCCCTCCATACGTCGGGTCATGCCAAACAATATCCGAGTGAGTGAGAACCATGAGCTTCACAGGCCATTCTGAACCATCTTCCACGTCCCAGAAATCAGTAGACTTCGGTAGGTGTGAAATAAACCACCTATAGAGGATAGCGGTGCAACAAGTAATCCGACCTTCTCCCTTCAGAGCCTTTGAATGGATAGAGTGGTAAGCGTCGGCTAACAACGTCGGCACGGGGTTTTTGAGCATACAAATCCTTATGGCATGGGCGTCGACAAAATCTTTGATATTCGGAAATAAGAACAAACCGTAGGCTAGCAGCGTAAAGATGTGCTCGAATGCCCCAGTGTTCCCTACACTAGCAAAGTGGCGAGCTTTCTCGAACAAAAATTGGGCAGGCAAGCCGTCAATTCCTCCTCTGAACGTCATATGGGTTTGGATCTCTAACAACTTTATGCGGGTTGCTCTTGCGATGTCTTCCTGGCTGGGTCTTCCTTCTCCACCCGAGAACGGAGGTGAGTCTTTGACAGGAATACCCATAAGGGCGGAGTATTCCTCCAAAGTAGGTGTCAGCTGGAAATCTTGGAAGATGAAGCAATGGTAGATCAAGCTGTAAAGTTGAACCAGCGTTTCCAATAAACCAGCGGCTACTCGAGTCTGCAACAACGGGAGGATGTTTCCATACTTCTTAGCGAACGCCTCAGGATCGTCGATCTGACCTCCTAGTTCCCTTAGTTGTTCAACATCCGAAACTTTAAAGGTGTACGGTACAACTCCCTTCCTTCCGTAATCCATCGTACAATGCTTGCAATACAAGATTTCAAGTTCCTTGATAGAGAGAGAAATGCAAGATGCAAATGCTATACAACAAGGTTCATGGAAATTCGACTATTTATAACCATCATGGAATATCAAAAAGGCTGGTTTTTAATAGGTCATAAAAGTCGGTTATAATCATTAGTACCGGAATATTAAAAAATGATTTATTATAAAATTAAAACGTGTCTATACGCTTTACAACAGTCATAACGTAATAGCTAAATAAAAGCTAATAATGATGGATCTAAGGGGACTCTTCCAACGGTCTTCTTGAATCCTTTGACTCCTGTCTTCCAACTGAGCTTCTTCTAGAATAATCTTGTCGACAAAGTGTTGACTGATGATTAGAATGGAATGAGACGCCTTCTTGAGCTTTCCAATTCTTACAATAAGTAGCTTTTTCAATAACCTCCTTTTAGCTAGCTTGAATACTAACCGAAGTGGATATTTGTCTTGAGTTACTAACCCCATCAGTTGAGAATAGTCTTCAAGTTTAGGTACCAATTGATAATCAGAAATAATGATAGGCCATAATGAATGGAAATGATATCTTCCCAGATCTTGATTTGAACCTTTCTTTATTTGCCAGCAAAGTCTCTAGTCTCCTTAGATCGTCCAGGTTATGACTTTTGTAAAGGCACTTCAACGTTTTTTCTCTTTTTTTTTTAAATTTTTAGAGTCCATGATATCCTTATGATGTTTATAAACAAAGACTAAGTTCCATGAACCTTTATGAAATGATGCTTATGAATGCAGGGAATGCAAACACACAAAGCACAAAGCACAGATAAGCAGAAACAGATTAAACAGACAATCAAAAGTCCTAGGTTTGAGAGATCACAGCATGGAGCCAAGGACTACCCTCCCATAAGGTATGTACTATAGTTTCAAGATGTACCTGTGGAACGGGTTCTAAAAGTTCCCAGAGTCTACAATCCATCTTTCGGATATTATCGATTTTCCAGATCACTTGGTAGTCAATAATATTCTCAAAAGAATCTCGTCCGAGTGTAGTATCGCGTAGCGACTATTGCAGAAATAGACTCCCGCATAGTCCCCGCACTACATCCTAATAGGCCAAGTTGGGTTAAAGGTAACTACGGTCCCCAGTCTCGATGGCCTTTAGTTCGAAATAATAGCGTCTTCACGAATAGACTCGTTGGACAAAATTAAATTCGAGAGGGCCTAGACCGAGTGGTGAAGTCTCAATTCAACTTCTTCAGGAATCGACTCCCTCAAAGTATCCTTGAATTCTCACCGTTCCTATCATAATTTTCACTCTAGTCCGGGTGTAGGACTTTGTCTCACCACACAAACAACCCAGCACAACAAATAATAAGCAAAATATAATAAAGAAAGATAACATAAGAAAAACAAGATAGGGGAAACCCTCGACAGTCCCCAGTGAAGTCGCCATTTCTGTTGCGGTGAGAATTGGATACCATAGTTATTAATGAACTAGGATCACATTTCTTTAAATGTTCACCACCGTCTTTGATTTATCCAAAGGAAAGGTTCAAAAGCGAAAAAAACCTAAAGATCTAAGGTTCGGGGGTTGGTTACGCCTAGGGAAGGTATTAGCATCCTAAACGTCCGTAGTACTCTACGGGAACCTCTCGTTAGTACATATGTTATCTCTCATTCGCTTGCTAAGGGTGCTATGCTAAAGGTTGAACCCTAGGGGTTAGTATCTAAGTATACTCGATAAGGTATCGCACCTTACGCCTACGTATCCTCGGGTGTAGAATCAGAGTATGCGTAGTTCTGCAAAGAGGAACTTCTTGACGGGGTCAAGGTTCCAAGGGGAAGTAAAGTCTTGGGCAAGACCTTACATAGAGTGCGGCGACTCTAAAGTTGTAGGTTGGTTCAAGAGGGGTAGGATTGTAAATGTTCGCGGCGGAGCATTTACTTGGAGTTCGGCGACTCCGATCCTAAGGCTAAGATTCTAAGTGTCTACGGCGAGACGTGGAGTACGGCGACCCCGAATCCTATGGCCAAGGGTTCTAAAAGCGTTAGTCCTATGACGGTTTAGTCAAATTTTAAAGGAACCTTCCTTTGGAATGTCGAGGGGACAAACTAACTTAGATTATTAGTGCGCACTAGCAAAGTGGGCTAGTTTTGTGTATAGTGACCGAAGGTCGAATGCGACGCCCGAAGGTAGTCGACTTACATGGGTATAAAAGTGACTCGACGTTGGATCGAGAGTTTTTGTTATATTTTGAAAAGGTTTGAACAGTAAACATAGTAAATAACAGTAAGCATATGAAGACAGGATATCAAGCGGAGATAAGACAAATAAACATGCAAGCGTACTCTCAAGCGCAAGGAGGGATTATTGTGAAATGAGATGGTTGATTGAAGATTTGTTAAGGATTATTTTTACTTAGCAAAAAAGTTTTACGAATTAAAATTTAAAGTTCATTTTTTAAGATTTATTGATAAAAAGTTTATTTTAGAATTATGCTTAAAGATAAATAAAAGGGTTTAGGTTAATTATTTGGTTTCAAAGTCTTATAAAAAAAGGTTATTAAGAATTTGGTTAAGAGTTATTAAGAAAAATCTTATTAAGGGTTAATTAATTTTAATAAAAAAAGAGGTTTTACTTATCTAAATTTATTTGTATTTAAAAAAAGTCTTCATTAGTTTAGATATTTAAAGAAAAGGTATTAAATTAGAATTATTTTAAATTGAAAAGGTTAAAGATTTGAATATTAAAAGATTATTTAGTATTAAAGTTTATTATAAAAAAAGTTATTAGAAGTTGTTAAAAGAGAGAACAGGTTAATTTTAGTGTTTAGTGAGTGATGGATTATATTAAAGAAAATATTAGTTATAGTTTATAAAAAAAAAATTAATTGTTTTAATTATAAAAAAAAAGAAAAAAAAGAAGGTTAAACAAAAAAAGAAAAAAAAAAAAGAAAACAAGAAACGGAGGATTTGAGAGCTCACCACTCTCCTCTCTCGCCTTCCTTCCTCTCAAACCAGGGTTAGCGGAACCCAAAAAAACGCCGTCACCCTCACTCGATTCTTACTCTCTTTCGATTTCTCTCTCGATTTCTCTCTCGAACCAGACAACATCAACAAGAATACCCCACCCCACACAACCCTATACCCTGATTTCATTATGTTAGAGTTGATTACAAATACAAGATGCGAAACGGAAATAAACGGCAGAAAAGAAAGAGGACCGGCGGCGGTGGCGGCTCCGAAGGCTTCGTTCAGGGAAGATCGCCCTTCTCCCTTTTCCTTTTTTTTTGCATGATCGGTGTTGTTTGACTCGTCTACTTCTTCTTTTCTGTGTATGTGTTTGATTCTGTACTCGATGTTGTTGAGTTTGCGTGTAATTGCTTGTGGGTGCGTTTTTCTGTTAGTGAATGCCCTTCTCAGTAAATGTTCGTCCCTCTGTGTGCGTTTGATTTCGGGTGTGTATGTAAGTTTTACGTTTTTGGTTGAATTGGTTTGGCTGATATGGATTCGTGGCGGATTTTGAATTTGGTTGGATTTTGAATTTGGTATGTGTATGGATGTTAAGTTTTGTGGTGTTTTGGTTTGGGGTCAACAGTTTCTGATATCTGTTTTCCTCTAATGCGTGTGAATGCTTTATATAGGCCATGTGAAAATCAAAAATTGATTTCGAATTAATGCTCCAAATTGCTGTCAATTCTGGCTTTGGAAAGAAATAAACTTGTTTCGAACATGTTAAAACCATATTTGATACCTTTCCTCTTTTGTCTCAATATGTTTGACTATTGACGATTCCCAAATTGAAATCTTTCTTTTTTTTACTTGGTTGTGTTTGCTGATTGTTTTGGCAAGAAACAACTTGTTATGAAAAAAAAAAAAATTCCTTTTCTGAAATATTGTGTCTGAACTCGGTTTAAGTATTTTGGATTTGCTTCGATCGCCTTTTGATTCTTGACAAATCCGGATATTGAAGTTTCTAATCTCGGTTGGATTTGTTTTGCAGTTACAGCCACGATTCTTTACTGTTGGATGCTCTGATTGCCCTTTGCCGCCTGTTGAAACCAGTCGCTTGATATTCATACCAATGTCTCCAAGACTCTCTCATTCATGTTTGCTTTGGAAAAGAAAAAAAAACTTGTTCTGATGACAACACAAATTCCTCCTGATCCTTTGGGGATTTACCAATGGATTTGACGTCCATTTTGTTATTCTGGATTCCTGTCAAATCATGAACCATAGCCTGATAGGTCCATTGATTTAGCAAAGGGATTACGGGTCATCCCTCCTGTCGATCGCCCACACTTTCAACAACCCGACCGCTGAAACATTGCAATGCTGAAGGTCTAAGACAGCTGAGAGCATATAAATGTAGTTTGAAGGTACGTGGGAAGTGAAATGATAAGGATCAAAAGCAACAAGTCTGCATAGAATTCCTGAACTTGCTAGATAATTTCTTGTTCATCTGAATCAGCAAGTGAGTGAATATGATAGTCCTTCATTATGTTGGAGAAAAAAAAGTGATACTCTCAAAAAGAAAACTCGGACTAGCCAGCTGACGGCGCATATACTGAATATTCTCTGCCGAGGTTTGTTAAATTCTAATTCTTCCTATTTCTTGTATTAAATCTTTCTTTCTTTTACAGGTATGTGATGCTTGAGGTGAGGATGGAGGACGTACCAAAGATACGGCAAGTGACGTTATGTTAAAACTTCCACTGCATCTTGTTTCAATTGGTTCTGGTTGATTCTAAATGAAGGTATGCGTACGAAGCTTCAAAACATACTGTTTTCTACTGCATTTATCTTGGCGGAGGTTTGGCACGATGAGGCTAAGACGGTGATACTGTAAGTTCTGCCACTTCCTTAATTGTATCTTGTATCATTGCCTCACTATCATGAACTTTAAATCTTTGTACCAACTTATCATCTTGTATATTTGAACTCAGCCTGCGCTTTGTCTTAAAAAAAAATGGACTTGTTATAAAAACGTGAGATTGTCTTGAAATGTCTTGGATATGTCTAATCCTGTGATTAATGATGATTGAACTGTTCTAATCTTTTTGATTTCTTTTAACAGGTTGGATTGCTTGGATTCTTGCAAAACTTCTACAATGTATGACGGTTATGTGTTCTGTTAGCAGGTAGATGTTGTCTTGACCTCACGTTATCCGTCTTATCTTCTGTCATGTCTTAAGTAAGTCAAGAAGCAATTCACATGCTTTTACTTTCTTTGGTTTGCACCAGGTTCAGCTCTTTTCATTTTCCAACCGGTGACGGTTGCTTGTAGTGATTCTGGCAGGTCTGTGTAGCAGGTCTTCGTGAATGTTCGATTTCATTTGGAAACTTAATAAGAGACTCCAACGTGCGCAGGTTTTCGGTCTCCATTGCTTTTGGCTTGTATTTCCAATGGGTTGGTGTCATGGTTGAAGGTGGAGATTGGTGGTAAGAAAAACGTGACTTTACTTGCTGAGACTTCGAGAAAAAAAAAACTCTTATGGCTACAATATTTCCCGCGTAGATGCTTTGCAAGTAGTGGCTGCTCCTGTGGTTTATAGTTTATGGGCAATTAAGAAGTTGGTTTAGAGGCATTTCAGACGAGCAAATCTCATGTTTCTAGCAAAAATTAGGATGTAATCTGACAATGTAGTGATTTATGTTTGGCTTCTAGCTGCTTGTAAATAAACTTTGAGGCATTGTACTTGCACCACGGTTGTAACGTTATATTGATGATTTAATTTCCTTGCAATGATTTATTGTGGGTCCTGGGCATTGTCGGGAGAATATAAGGTATTGTATAGCCACGACATCTATTAACCTGGTCCGCAGACAAAAGCTGCAAGATTTTCTTTGATTGTTCAACTTTGACTCCCTAAGCTAAGTAACTTACTGCCAGGGTACCAATAGGCGATTTGGAAAGCGTACAACCTCTTAGAAAGAGTTATTGGAAATGATTCACACCGAATGTTTGGCTAGGAACATCAATGCTAAACAATAACTTCCACCCATACTTCGCTATTATTTCTCCATTGTGCCCCTATGCTAGCATCATTGAACCAACCTGCTGCTCATGAATATTCCAATGGAGACAACTTAGGATATAACGATCAAGAGGTCCTCTCTGACCTATGCAATATCTCTATTCGGAACTTTGATTTTATCTTTTGAATTACGGTGAATTCTTGAACTCTTCAGGGACCTTTGGATCTTTGCCTTCGACTTCTTGATTTGGAATTTGAAATTTGTAATAATTGTAAAACTCTTGTAACCTTGAATTAAATTCTCATGCTTGAACTTTGTAACCATGGATAACCCTTAATACGACCAAAAACTCTTGGAACAAATACATCACCCAATTTGAAGCCACAAAGCGTTCCAAACCCAACAGAATTCGCTTGAGATCAATACGTTGTCCTTAAGACCCCCCTTTGGAGTACGACCCTGACTAAATACACTCTTGGAGCCACTTGAGAATTTGTCTGCCCCCTCGAGAAATTATATCAAAACCTGATTTACGATTCTTATCTAGACTTTGCCGCTTGTTACTGACTGAGGGACCTTAAGAATGAGGATATATTCTTCTTTACCTCCATAGGAATCCAACGCAACTTGCAGAGAATGGTGATCCAAATAAGCACACACATACAACCTCAATGACCTCGATACCTTCTGCAGCGACACCTAATTTCACAAATGAAACAGACAGACAAAGTCTAGATAAAGCGGTTAGTCATGCACGAATGATTGACCTAATATGATATGCAGACAATCGGTGAATCTAAGGGAAAAATTTGGGGTACAACAGTTGCCCCTATTTAAATATCTTCACCGGATGACATGAACGATGAAAATCGTCATTAGGTCATGGTGAGAGATATTTAAATATAGATAACCGAAAATTTTGCCCTTAGATGCAATGATCATGCAATGCTATAGACAAAACTATACCTAATGATGAAAATGATGGGATGGTAAAATGCAAGAGATGCAGACAAAAACAAAACAGACACAGAGCGGAAGACGAACACCACGAGCAACGAACTCACTGGGGACGACCAGACGCACTGGGGAAAAGAAGACAACACTGGGGACTCTGAAAACGACGACCCGGCAGGTTCAAGCGTGACCAGTTGGTATCTAAGATGCCAGAAGAAAGGATAGGATCCACACGGCGGTAGGATCATGCAAACAGCAAAACAAATAAAGCCTGGAAATTCCTTCAAATGAAGAGATCAAACGGGATCTTCAGGAACCCCCAAGGAAAAGAACAGGGTTATTAAAACCCCCTATATGCCAAGTAAATGGACCTCGTAGGGAAAATGCCCTGTGACTTATCATTACACGGGACTTACACACCACTAAGAAAACAACAAGGGATCGGCGGCTCGAAACAAAAAAGACAAAACAAGGAGCACGACGGCTCGAAATGGAGAAGCAAAACAAGGAGCGCGGCGGCTCGACACCAAAAAAGAAAAACTAGGAGCGCGGCGGCTCGACGCCAAAAGAAAAGCAAGGAGCGCGGCGGCTCGACACCAAAAAGAAAAGCAAGGAGCGCGGCGGCTCGACACCAAAAAGAAAAACAAGGAGCACGGCGGCTCGACACCAAAAAGAAAAACAAGGAGCACGGCGGCTCGACACCAAAAGAAAAACAAGGAGCACGGCGGCTCGACACCAAAAAGAAAAACAAGGAGCACGGCGGCTCGACACCAAAAAGAAAACAAGGAGCACGGCGCCTCGACGCCAAAAATAAAAACAAGGAGCGCGGCGGCTCGACACCAAAAAGAAAACAAGGAGCACGGCGGCTCGAAACATAAGAAACAAGGAGCGCGGCGGCTCGAAACAGAAAAGAAAAACAAGGAGCGCGGCGGCTCGAAACCAGAAAAGAAAAACAAGGAGCGCGGCGGCTCGAAACAGAAAGAAAAACAAGGAGCACGACGGCTCGAAACGGAGAAGCAAAACAAGGAGCGCGGCGGCTCGACACCAAAAAAGAAAAACAAGGAGCGCGGCGGCTCGACGCCAAAAGAAAAGCAAGGAGCACGGCGGCTCGAAACATAAGAAACAAGGAGCGCGGAGGCTCGAAACAGAAAAGAAAAACAAGGAGCGCGGCGGCTCGAAACAGAAAGAAAAACAAGGAGCACGACGGCTCGAAACGGAGAAGCAAAACAAGGAGCGCGGCGGCTCGACACCAAAAAAGAAAAACAAGGAGCGCGGCGGCTCGAAATGGAGAAGCAAAACAAGGAGCGCGGCGGCTCGACACCAAAAAAGAAAAACAAGGAGCGCGGCGGCTCGACGCCAAAAGAAAAGCAAGGAGCGCGGCGGCTCGACACCAAAAAGAAAAGCAAGGAGTGCGGCGGCTCGACACCAAAAAGAAAAACAAGGAGCACGGCGGCTCGACACCAAAAGAAAAACAAGGAGCACGGCGGCTCGACACCAAAAAGAAAAACAAGGAGCACGGCGGCTCGACACCAAAAGAAAAACAAGGAGCACGGCGGCTCGACACCAAAAAGAAAAACAAGGAGCACGGCGGCTCGACACCAAAAAGAAAACAAGGAGCACGGCGCCTCGACGCCAAAAATAAAAACAAGGAGCGCGGCGGCTCGACACCAAAAAGAAAACAAGGAGCACGGCGGCTCGAAACATAAGAAACAAGGAGCGCGGCGGCTCGAAACAGAAAAGAAAAACAAGGAGCGCGGCGGCTCGAAACCAGAAAAGAAAAACAAGGAGCGCGGCGGCTCGAAACAGAAAGAAAAACAAGGAGCACGACGGCTCGAAACGGAGAAGCAAAACAAGGAGCGCGGCGGCTCGACACCAAAAAAGAAAAACAAGGAGCGCGGCGGCTCGAAACAGAAAAGAAAAACAAGGAGCGCGGCGGCTCGAAACCAGAAAATAAAAACAAGGAGCGCGGTGGCTCGAAACAGAAAGAAAAACAAGGAGCACGACGGCTCGAAACGGAGAAGCAAAACAAGGAGCGCGGCGGCTCGACACCAAAAAAGAAAAACAAGGAGCGCGGCGGCTCGACGCCAAAAGAAAAGCAAGGAGCGCGGCGGCTCGACACCAAAAAGAAAAACAAGGAGCACGGCGGCTCGACACCAAAAAGAAAAACAAGGAGCACGGCGGCTCGACACCAAAAAGAAAAACAAGGAGCACGGCGGCTCGACGCCAAAAAGAAAAACAAGGAGCGCGGCGGCTCGACGCCAAAAAGAAAAACAAGGAGCGCGGCGGCTCGACACCAAAAGAAAACAAGGAGCACGGCGGCTCGACACCAAAAAGAAAACAAGGAGCACGGCGGCTCGACACCAAAAAAAAGAAAAGCAAGGAGCACGGCGGCTCGAAACATAAAAAACAAGGAGCGTGGCGGCTCGAAACAGAAAAGAAAAACAAGGAGCGCGGCGGCTCGAAACCAGAAAAGAAAAACAAGGAGCGCGGAGGCTCGAAACAGAAAGCAAGGTGAGGCAAAATAAAGTATAGAGCACAGCGACTCAAAATGTACAAAGCATAGGTGCACGCTTAAACTTTGCTAGGTGTCTGGAAGGCAAGTTGTCAAAGACCAAAGTTCAATCTAGGATCAAACTAGAATGAAACGGTCAAACAAGACCTGTCATTGAGAAATGAACTCAAACGACAATTTTATCTTATCCAAGCGAGGAAAAAAATAACTGAAATAACCATCATCCACGAGGGTTGAACTCTGTGGGGAAACTTGGAAATAATTAGCATTCTCTGCCTAAAGCCGACGACCTACTTGGAGAGATCGGACAAACCCAACGCGGCGCAAACAAAGATCAAGCTAAAGCGACAAGAAACAAACAAAAAGAAAGCACGCACGGAGGCGAATGCGAAGATGCCATGCGATGCTTATGCTAATGCTGACAAAGCAGGCAAAGAAAGCAAGAGGAAAACAAAACAAAAAGGAATCCCGTCCATCCTCTGCACGAAAGGTACGTCTATCAAGCTCTGTAGGAATCCAAGGTGATACCAACGGTTCCCACTCCTCTGGGGAAATAGCAATCCACTCGGGGATATAATATCCTGACTTCACTTAGAGGACCGTCAAGATGAATCTGATTATTCGGGTGAGAAAGATCCACTGGGCACGGATCAAACCTGCATTCATAGCGACTTTGAATGGGGATAAAATAAATATCCACTGCTTTATTGACGAAGATTGATGACCAAGAAAGTTCACTGGGGATCCTCGGGTCAACCAGATGCTGCATTCCTGTACTGACCCTGTTATAATTGCTTGAAGGAATGATTCACTGGGGAATCGTCATGACCTCCTAGAGTGAAAACTTGCCGGGGAAAATTATACTATTAGAATATCTTCGGGAAATTAAGCGAAGGGATGCTGCGAAGTTAATGTAGCTTTGTCTTGCATGGTAGTCGCCATTTTCAAATATCAGCTGTTGGAAAGGTCTTCGATTCTCGAATGCCCCAGACTGCATGGTCTACGAAAATAAATCATCTCAAAAGGATTTTACAGGAGACTTGGCATCCCAACTGTTCCAATGTCTTCTAACTCTTGAGAGATTTGTAGAATCTCGACGTAACTGGCTCAGATTGCCGGTATTTTGTGTATTGAGTCTTCACTCTTCCCCCTTTAGGGTTGATCCATTTGCAACAACTGAGGAATAACTTGCCCCAGTTCACCATGATCTTCAGACAACATGCCCCGGACTGATATTTTAAAATGACTATCTTCAGCAGAGTTCCATATCTCAGAGGTTGAACTTCTCGTAGCTGTTTGCGAACTTCTATGACATCAAGCAGTATTTACATGCAGAAAATGTAAATTCTGAAATTGCTAATACAACATCATGTTTGTTTTGAAGCTTATTGAAAAGGGCATATCGCAAACTTGTGACCGAATCACTGGTTAGGATATGACGTAATGCCCTTTTTTTTATAATGCCAATACGAATTTTTGAGTGTAACTCATAGGAGTCAGGAAACATCATCTCATCGAGTATGCTTTTGAAATAAACCTTACTTCAATGAGGTCTTTTGAGGGTTTTATAGTGGTTTTAGATCATGGTTGAAGAAACAAAGGATATGTGGCTCAAACTGTATTTGGATACCCACCCCTTCTTCGGTATACTTACTCTTTTTTTTGAAAAATTACCCTGCCCCTGGTACAACATGAGGGTTCTTTGAAATTTTTATAGAAGAAAACTACTACTCCAAGGCTCAAAGGGGTTAACAAAGGTTTATCTCCGGTGTTTGGGATTTTGAAGCAATGCCTTATATCCTTAGCAGGGTTTCGTTCAAACGCATACAACAAGAGATGTTATGTTTTATTTCATCATCCTCCATTCAATATTGGTGTTATAAAACAGTAAACAGCTTTAAAAAATGAGCGAAGCGAATGGATTTCTTCAAAACAAACATTCAATCACATTAACGTTCGAAAATAACAAGTCCTTACATGAAAACATGCTTTAATAGTCAAAGAAAGCGATAACATGCAAATAAATAACAACTTGATACTTCCGGGAATGACTTCCTCTTTATTTTGCCACTTGACCTAACCATCTTCAAAATCGACTTTCGAGATCGGTCTGGGGATCATTTTCATACCCACTCTCGGTGAAATCTTCCATAACCGGGACTGATGAACCCGCCTGGTTCGGTGAAGGAATATTGATTTGAATTCCATGAGGCGTGAATGAGATCATTTCGGAGTCTAGCAGAGTTTGAACCTTACTCGGAAGTACCTTACAGTCGTCAGTTGAATGCCCCGGTGCCCCAGCATGGTAATCACATCGGGCGTTAGCGTCAAAACCTGGTGGATATGGGAAAGGCACCGGCTTCAGTTCCTTTGGCACTATAAGTCCACCTTTGATTAAATCTGGCAAGAATTGACTGTATGGCAATGGTAGCAGAGTGTAATGCTTCTGTTCATTTAGTCTTTGTCTAGCATGTTGACGCGACATACGGTGGTATGACTGCTGATTCATAGGACGTCTTTGACTAGGCCACCATTGACTGCGAACTTGATCCTGATTCTAATGTATTCTCGGATGAGATTGTGATTGATAATTCAAAGCTGCTTGGGTAGCAGAAGCACTATCAGTACGAGTTTTCTTAACACTTGGCTGAGAATCGCCGAAAGACAGAATCCTCTGGTCTATTAATTTCCTTACGATACTCTTAAAAGCATAACAATTTTCTAGATCGTGGCCAGGTTCCCCTTCGTGAAACAAGCAATGAGCATTGGGATCATGATTAGGTGGAAGTGGATTAGGAGGCGGACCCAAAGCTCTGGTAGTAATCAAACCTTGTTGCACCAAGGAAGGGTACAACTCAGTATAAGTCATCGGGATAGAAGAAACTGGAGGTTTATATGGTCTTCTGTTAGGAGCATTTGGAGGATGTACAGGGGCTCTCTGTTGTTGATGGTTAGGAGCGTTGAGCACTCGTTGATGGTTCTGCGAAGCTTGCGATGGCTGATAAACGGGAGCCGGTGGATAAACAAAAAGTTGATAGACGGGTGTCTGCTGCATAGGCTGATATGTAAGATCTTGTTGATACTGAGGAGGTCTCTGGTTAGAATGATAATATTGCTCCTTATGTTGTTTAACTTGGCTACGAGATCCTTTATAATTTCCTTGCAACACAGTCTTAGCAGTTTGTTCCTTAAGGCCGGGAATCTCAGAAGTGGGCGTCGGTGTGTTTCCAAGAGTCATGGTCTCATGAAGCGGGGTTTGGGATGCAGATTGATTTGCTACCAGGGTTTCAACCAAAGCAGAAAGCCTTTCAAAACCACTCTTCAGATTAGTTATTTCTTTGTGGAGGTCCTGCTTTTCTTGCTCTGAGTTATTCATCTTCCTTCCTGAATAGTGACTTGACAGCTTGTCTCGGAACAGAGGATTCAGGGTGACAGAAACTGAAGAGAGATAGCAGGACATAAGAAAAAGGACGAAACATGCACATGCAGATGATATGAAATGCGAATGCGATGCAACTATCAAGGAACTAAAATTGTATTGCGTTCATTGTAGATATTGCAAATAAAACATTTTATTGAAATTTCAAGAGCTGGTACACCTCCAGTGTTTTATTACATAGATAAACATAAAGGAACTAGGAGTCTAATCCACTGGATGATGCCCCTTGTTTTCCATGGAGTTCTTCCATCAGCCTGTCGATCTGATCCTACATTCTTGCTTTGTCTAGAGTCAGCTTCTCTATTTCAGCCTTCAACTTTAGAACTTCATCTGATTGGACCACGGAAGGTTTGGGACGGGGATAAGGCATACTCAAGGTCAGAGCCCTTTCGCGCGCCCATGCTAGACATTCTTCGGTAACCGAGCAATCAGGATTTGTTGTCACTGTCATTCCTTGTCGATTGATGCAACGCCAAGCAAACACAATTCTAGTCTTCAATCCAAGATTCTCTCCTTGATAGAGGAAAATTCTGGTCAGGTTTTCTGGATTGGGTACTTCTTCCATGGGGTGCCCCAGTTGACGACGGGCGAGTACAGGGTTATAGCTGACACATCCCTTTGTACCAAGAAGAGGTACATTGGGAAAATCTCCACAGCTATGAATCATAGGGATCCCTCCATACGTCGGGTCATGCCAAACAATATCCGAGTGAGTGAGAACCATGAGCTTCACAGGCCATTCTGAACCATCTTCCACGTCCCAGAAATCAGTAGACTTCGGTAGGTGCGAAATAAACCACCTATAGAGGATAGCGGTGCAACAAGTAATCCGACCTTCTCCCTTCAGAGCCTTTGAATGGATAGAGTGGTAAGCGTCGGCTAACAACGTCGGCACGGGGTTTTTGAGCATACAAATCCTTATGGCATGGGCGTCGACAAAATCTTTGATATTCGGAAATAAGAACAAACCGTAGGCTAGCAGCGTAAAGATGTGCTCGAATGCCCCAGTGTTCCCTACACTAGCAAAGTGGCGAGCTTTCTCGAACAAAAATTGGGCAGGCAAGCCGTCAATTCCTCCTCTGAACGTCATATGGGTTTGGATCTCTAACAACTTTATGCGGGTTGCTCTTGCGATGTCTTCCTGGCTGGGTCTTCCTTCTCCACCCGAGAACGGAGGTGAGTCTTTGACAGGAATACCCATAAGGGCGGAGTATTCCTCCAAAGTAGGTGTCAGCTGGAAATCTTGGAAGATGAAGTAATGGTAGATCAAGCTGTAAAGTTGAACCAGCGTTTCCAATAAACCAGCGGCTACTCGAGTCTGCAACAACGGGAGGATGTTTCCATACTTCTTAGCGAACGCCTCAGGATCGTCGATCTGACCTCCTAGTTCCTTTAGTTGTTCAACATCCGAAACTTTAAAGGTGTACGGTACAACTCCCTTCCTTCCGTAATCCATCGTACAATGCTTGCAATACAAGATTTCAAGTTCCTTGATAGAGAGAGAAATGCAAGATGCAAATGCTATGCAACAAGGTTCATGGAAATTCGACTATTTATAACCATCATGGAATATCAAAAAGGCTCGTTTTTAATAGGTCATAAAAGTCGGTTATAATCATTAGTACCGGAATATTAAAAAATGATTTATTATAAAATTAAAACGTGTCTATACGCTTTACAACAGTCATAACGTAATAGCTAAATAAAAGCTAATAATGATGGATCTAAGGGGACTCTTCCAACGGTCTTCTTGAATCCTTTGACTCCTGTCTTCCAACTGAGCTTCTTCTAGAATAATCTTGTCGACAAAGTGTTGACTGATGATTAGAATGGAATGAGACGCCTTCTTGAGCTTTCCAATTCTTACAATAAGTAGCTTTTTCAATAACCTCCTTTTAGCTAGCTTGAATACTAACCGAAGTGGATATTTGTCTTGAGTTACTAACCCCATCAGTTGAGAATAGTCTTCAAGTTTAGGTACCAATTGATAATCAGAAATAATGATAGGCCATAATGAATGGAAATGATATCTTCCCAGATCTTGATTTGAACCTTTCTTTATTTGCCAGCAAAGTCTCTAGTCTCCTTAGATCGTCCAGGTTATGACTTTTGTAAAGGCACTTCAACGTTTTTTCTCTTTTTTTTTTAAATTTTTAGAGTCCATGATATCCTTATGATGTTTATAAACAAAGACTAAGTTCCATGAACCTTTATGAAATGATGCTTATGAATGCAGGGAATGCAAACACACAAAGCACAAAGCACGGATAAGCAGAAACAGATTAAACAGACAATCAAAAGTCCTAGGTTTGAGAGATCACAGCATGGAGCCAAGGACTACCCTCCCATAAGGTATGTACTATAGTTTCAAGATGTACCTGTGGAACGGGTTCTAAAAGTTCCCAGAGTCTACAATCCATCTTTCGGATATTATCGATTTTCCAGATCACTTGGTAGTCAATAATATTCTCAAAAGAATCTCGTCCGAGTGTAGTATCGCGTAGCGACTATTGCAGAAATAGACTCCCGCATAGTCCCCGCACTACATCCTAATAGGCCAAGTTGGGTTAAAGGTAACTACGGTCCCCAGTCTCGATGGCCTTTAGTTCGAAATAATAGCGTCTTCACGAATAGACTCGTTGGACAAAATTAAATTCGAGAGGGCCTAGACCGAGTGGTGAAGTCTCAATTCAACTTCTTCAGGAATCGACTCCCTCAAAGTATCCTTGAATTCTCACCGTTCCTATCATAATTTTCACTCTAGTCCGGGTGTAGGACTTTGTCTCACCACACAAACAACCCAGCACAACAAATAATAAGCAAAATATAATAAAGAAAGATAACATAAGAAAAACAAGATAGGGGAAACCCTCGACAGTCCCCAGTGAAGTCGCCATTTCTGTTGCGGTGAGAATTGGATACCATAGTTATTAATGAACTAGGATCACATTTCTTTAAATGTTCACCACCGTCTTTGATTTATCCAAAGGAAAGGTTCAAAAGCGAAAAAAACCTAAAGATCTAAGGTTCGGGGGTTGGTTACGCCTAGGGAAGGTATTAGCATCCTAAACGTCCGTAGTACTCTACGGGAACCTCTCGTTAGTACATATGTTATCTCTCATTCGCTTGCTAAGGGTGCTATGCTAAAGGTTGAACCCTAGGGGTTAGTATCTAAGTATACTCGATAAGGTATCGCACCTTACGCCTACGTATCCTCGGGTGTAGAATCAGAGTATGCGTAGTTCTGCAAAGAGGAACTTCTTGACGGGGTCAAGGTTCCAAGGGGAAGTAAAGTCTTGGGCAAGACCTTACATAGAGTGCGGCGACTCTAAAGTTGTAGGTTGGTTCAAGAGGGGTAGGATTGTAAATGTTCGCGGCGGAGCATTTACTTGGAGTTCGGCGACTCCGATCCTAAGGCTAAGATTCTAAGTGTCTACGGCGAGACGTGGAGTACGGCGACCCCGAATCCTATGGCCAAGGGTTCTAAAAGCGTTAGTCCTATGACGGTTTAGTCAAATTTTAAAGGAACCTTCCTTTGGAATGTCGAGGGGACAAACTAACTTAGATTATTAGTGCGCACTAGCAAAGTGGGCTAGTTTTGTGTATAGTGACCGAAGGTCGAATGCGACGCCCGAAGGTAGTCGACTTACATGGGTATAAAAGTGACTCGACGTTGGATCGAGAGTTTTTGTTATATTTTGAAAAGGTTTGAACAGTAAACATAGTAAATAACAGTAAGCATATGAAGACAGGATATCAAGCGGAGATAAGACAAATAAACATGCAAGCGTACTCTCAAGCGCAAGGAGGGATTATTGTGAAATGAGATGGTTGATTGAAGATTTGTTAAGGATTATTTTTACTTAGCAAAAAAGTTTTACGAATTAAAATTTAAAGTTCATTTTTTAAGATTTATTGATAAAAAGTTTATTTTAGAATTATGCTTAAAGATAAATAAAAGGGTTTAGGTTAATTATTTGGTTTCAAAGTCTTATAAAAAAAGGTTATTAAGAATTTGGTTAAGAGTTATTAAGAAAAATCTTATTAAGGGTTAATTAATTTTAATAAAAAAAGAGGTTTTACTTATCTAAATTTATTTGTATTTAAAAAAAGTCTTCATTAGTTTAGATATTTAAAGAAAAGGTATTAAATTAGAATTATTTTAAATTGAAAAGGTTAAAGATTTGAATATTAAAAGATTATTTAGTATTAAAGTTTATTATAAAAAAAGTTATTAGAAGTTGTTAAAAGAGAGAACAGGTTAATTTTAGTGTTTAGTGAGTGATGGATTATATTAAAGAAAATATTAGTTATAGTTTATAAAAAAAAAATTAATTGTTTTAATTATAAAAAAAAAGAAAAAAAAGAAGGTTAAACAAAAAAAGAAAAAAAAAAAAAAGAAAACAAGAAACGGAGGATTTGAGAGCTCACCACTCTCCTCTCTCGCCTTCCTTCCTCTCAAACCAGGGTTAGCGGAACCCAAAAAAACGCCGTCACCCTCACTCGATTCTTACTCTCTTTCGATTTCTCTCTCGATTTCTCTCTCGAACCAGACAACATCAACAAGAATACCCCACCCCACACAACCCTATACCCTGATTTCATTATGTTAGAGTTGATTACAAATACAAGATGCGAAACGGAAATAAACGGCAGAAAAGAAAGAGGACCGGCGGCGGTGGCGGCTCCGAAGGCTTCGTTCAGGGAAGATCGCCCTTCTCCCTTTTCCTTTTTTTTTGCGTGATCGGTGTTGTTTGACTCGTCTACTTCTTCTTTTCTGTGTATGTGTTTGATTCTGTACTCGATGTTGTTGAGTTTGCGTGTAATTGCTTGTGGGTGCGTTTTTCTGTTAGTGAATGCCCTTCTCAGTAAATGTTCGTCCCTCTGTGTGCGTTTGATTTCGGGTGTGTATGTAAGTTTTACGTTTTTGGTTGAATTGGTTTGGCTGATATGGATTCGTGGCGGATTTTGAATTTGGTTGGATTTTGAATTTGGTATGTGTATGGATGTTAAGTTTTGTGGTGTTTTGGTTTGGGGTCAACAGTTTCTGATATCTGTTTTCCTCTAATGCGTGTGAATGCTTTATATAGGCCATGTGAAAATCAAAAATTGATTTCGAATTAATGCTCCAAATTGCTGTCAATTCTGGCTTTGGAAAGAAATAAACTTGTTTCGAACATGTTAAAACCATATTTGATACCTTTCCTCTTTTGTCTCAATATGTTTGACTATTGACGATTCCCAAATTGAAATCTTTCTTTTTTTTACTTGGTTGTGTTTGCTGATTGTTTTGGCAAGAAACAACTTGTTATGAAAAAAAAAAAAAATTCCTTTTCTGAAATATTGTGTCTGAACTCTGTTTAAGTATTTTGGATTTGCTTCGATCGCCTTTTGATTCTTGACAAATCCGGATATTGAAGTTTCTAATCTCGGTTGGATTTGTTTTGCAGTTACAGCCACGATTCTTTACTGTTGGATGCTCTGATTGCCCTTTGCCGCCTGTTGAAACCAGTCGCTTGATATTCATACCAATGTCTCCAAGACTCTCTCATTCATGTTTGCTTTGGAAAAGAAAAAAAAACTTGTTCTGATGACAACACAAATTCCTCCTGATCCTTTGGGGATTTACCAATGGATTTGACGTCCATTTTGTTGTTCTGGATTCCTGTCAAATCATGAACCATAGCCTGATAGGTCCATTGATTTAGCAAAGGGATTACGGGTCATCCCTCCTGTCGATCGCCCACACTTTCAACAACCCGACCGCTGAAACATTGCAATGCTGAAGGTCTAAGACAGCTGAGAGCATATAAATGTAGTTTGAAGGTACGTGGGAAGTGAAATGATAAGGATCAAAAGCAACAAGTCTGCATAGAATTCCTGAACTTGCTAGATAATTTCTTGTTCATCTGAATCAGCAAGTGAGTGAATATGATAGTCCTTCATTATGTTGGAGAAAAAAAAGTGATACTCTCAAAAAGAAAACTCGGACTAGCCAGCTGACGGCGCATATACTGAATATTCTCTGCCGAGGTTTGTTAAATTCTAATTCTTCCTATTTCTTGTATTAAATCTTTCTTTCTTTTACAGGTATGTGATGCTTGAGGTGAGGATGGAGGACGTACCAAAGATATGGCAAGTGACGTTATGTTAAAACTTCCACTGCATCTTGTTTCAATTGGTTCTGGTTGATTCTAAATGAAGGTATGCGTACGAAGCTTCAAAACATACTGTTTTCTACTGCATTTATCTTGGCGGAGGTTTGGCACGATGAGGCTAAGACGGTGATACTGTAAGTTCTGCCACTTCCTTAATTGTATCTTGTATCATTGCCTCACTATCATGAACTTTAAATCTTTGTACCAACTTATCATCTTGTATATTTGAACTCAGCCTGCGCTTTGTCTTAAAAAAAAAATGGACTTGTTATAAAAACGTGAGATTGTCTTGAAATGTCTTGGATATGTCTAATCCTGTGATTAATGATGATTGAACTGTTCTAATCTTTTTGATTTCTTTTAACAGGTTGGATTGCTTGGATTCTTGCAAAACTTCTACAATGTATGACGGTTATGTGTTCTGTTAGCAGGTAGATGTTGTCTTGACCTCACGTTATCCGTCTTATCTTCTGTCATGTCTTAAGTAAGTCAAGAAGCAATTCACATGCTTTTACTTTCTTTGGTTTGCACCAGGTTCAGCTCTTTTCATTTTCCAACCGGTGACGGTTGCTTGTAGTGATTCTGGCAGGTCTGTGTAGCAGGTCTTCGTGAATGTTCGATTTCATTTGGAAACTTAATAAGAGACTCCAACGTGCGCAGGTTTTCGGTCTCCATTGCTTTTGGCTTGTATTTCCAATGGGTTGGTGTCATGGTTGAAGGTGGAGATTGGTGGTAAGAAAAACGTGACTTTACTTGCTGAGACTTCGAGAAAAAAAAAACTCTTATGGCTACAATATTTCCCGCGTAGATGCTTTGCAAGTAGTGGCTGCTCCTGTGGTTTATAGTTTATGGGCAATTAAGAAGTTGGTTTAGAGGCATTTCAGACGAGCAAATCTCATGTTTCTAGCAAAAATTAGGATGTAATCTGACAATGTAGTGATTTATGTTTGGCTTCTAGCTGCTTGTAAATAAACTTTGAGGCATTGTACTTGCACCACGGTTGTAACGTTATATTGATGATTTAATTTCCTTGCAATGATTTATTGTGGGTCCTGGGCATTGTCGGGAGAATATAAGGTATTGTATAGCCACGACATCTATTAACCTGGTCCGCAGACAAAAGCTGCAAGATTTTCTTTGATTGTTCAACTTTGACTCCCTAAGCTAAGTAACTTACTGCCAGGGTACCAATAGGCGATTTGGAAAGCGTACAACCTCTTAGAAAGAGTTATTGGAAATGATTCACACCGAATGTTTGGCTAGGAACATCAATGCTAAACAATAACTTCCACCCATACTTCGCTATTATTTCTCCATTGTGCCCCTATGCTAGCATCATTGAACCAACCTGCTGCTCATGAATATTCCAATGGAGACAACTTAGGATATAACGATCAAGAGGTCCTCTCTGACCTATGCAATATCTCTATTCGGAACTTTGATTTTATCTTTTGAATTACGGTGAATTCTTGAACTCTTCAGGGACCTTTGGATCTTTGCCTTCGACTTCTTGATTTGGAATTTGAAATTTGTAATAATTGTAAAACTCTTGTAACCTTGAATTAAATTCTCATGCTTGAACTTTGTAACCATGGATAACCCTTAATATGACCAAAAACTCTTGGAACAAATACATCACCCAATTTGAAGCCACAAAGCGTTCCAAACCCAACAGAATTCGCTTGAGATCAATACGTTGTCCTTAAGACCCCCCTTTGGAGTACGACCCTGACTAAATACACTCTTGGAGCCACTTGAGAATTTGTCTGCCCCCTCGAGAAATTATATCAAAACCTGATTTACGATTCTTATCTAGACTTTGCCGCTTGTTACTGACTGAGGGACCTTAAGAATGAGGATATATTCTTCTTTACTTCCATAGGAATCCAACGCAACTTGCAGAGAATGGTGATCCAAATAAGCACACACATACAACCTCCATGACCTCGATACCTTCTGCAGCGACACCTAATTTCACAAATGAAACAGACAGACAAAGTCTAGATAAAGCGGTTAGTCATGCACGAATGATTGACCTAATATGATATGCAGACAATCGGTGAATCTAAGGGAAAAATTTGGGGTACAACAACTGGTTTAAGTGATGGAAGTGTTGATTTATAGAGTCCGAATAGACTAGGATGTCGTCTAGATAGACTATGGTAAAGCTAGAGTATTGATAGAATATATTGTTCATTATGTTTTGAAATTCTGATGGGGCATTTTTTAATCCTAAGGGCATAACGTTCCACTCATAATGGCCAAAGGGTACGGTGAAAGCAGTTTTATACTTATCTTCTTCTTTAACTTGTATTTGATAATATCCGAATTTTAAATCGAACTTAGAAAAAATACTTTTATTATGTAATCTATTAATTAGATCTTTTTTATTAGGTATTGGGTATCTAATCCATTGTAATGCTGTATTTAAAGGTTTGTAGTTAATTACTAAACGAGGACTTCCTCTTTCTAATTCAGAGGCACTAACTACATAGAAGGCTGAACAACTCCATGGAGATTTACTAGGCCTAATTAATCCTTTGTCTAAAAATCCTTGAATTTCTTGCTTACAATATTCTAAATTTTCTTTATTCATTTGGATAGGGCGAGCTTTAGTGGGTATATTAATTTCTTTGAATTCCGGAATATAAGGTAATGAGATCTCATGCGTTTTTCTAGTCCAAAACGCATTAGGCTGTTCAGAGCATAAATCTTTAATAAATTTATTTTGGAGGGTATTAATTTTCTCTTTAATAATAGGCGTTTGTATCTGTTCAATTATTCTTTTGTAGTGTATTTCTTTATTGATAAAATTAATCTGTTTTTTCTTATTTGTTATGAGATTAACTATGGTAACATTTTTACTTTGAACTGAATTAAGATCTCTTATTTTAGGTTTGTCTAAAAAGTCAAAACTAACTGAATGTCCCAGGGCTTCAGTAGTAAGGGCTTGATCATTAACACTAAAAGGGTAAAGTAGCGATAAGAATGGGGTTCCTAGGATAATGATTTCCTGAAGGTTTTTGACTAAAAGAAAGGAGGTTTTGTAGCAAACTTTTCCTTTGCAGATTTTTACATTTGGTAGCTTGTATGTCACTTCAAGTCTACTTCCATTAGCTCCTCTAATTCTTTCTTTTGTCTTTTTGTAATATTGGGTTGGTATTAATCCTTCTTGAACACAATTAAGGTCGGCTCCTGAGTCTATTAGGGCGACTAATTTGAATTCTTTATCTTGAATAACTAAGTCTATCATGGTATACCATTTGTGAGAGATTATTTTTCCCATATTGAAAATATAGGGTTCTTCTTTGTTTTCCTCTTTTGCCTCACTTTCTGGGTTGGCGGCATTATCTCTTAATTGCTGTTGTTGGGTATTTCTTATTCTTAGCTTATCTTCAAAATTTTGATTTTGTATTATCATCGTTCCTTGTAATTCTAAATATTTAACTTCTAATTCATCCTCCCGGGTTTTTAGAGTTTGTATCTCTATTTTTAATAATCTAACTTCTTCATACAGATCATTTATGGATAAGGGTTTATCTAGGGGTTTTTTAAACATACTCATAACATCTTTAAATTCAATTTTGCTAACGTGATGTTTAGTAAGATCGTTATCATCAATTATATCTTTTATTTGCCTCATAAAGGCATCCCTAGTTTCAGATGGTTCCGTTTTATCTAGAATAGTTATTAATGTGTTGGCTTGGCTATTGGATATAACATTGACAATTTTTATATTACAATTTCTGCAATCACAGAAATCAATTCCTAAGCATTCCTCATGTTCAGACTCAGAATCTTCCGAGCTGTTAATTTGATTTAGATCTTCATAAGAAGATTCTTCTGATGAGGAGTTTTCTTCATAATCTGAATTTAAAATAATTTTATTTAATGTATTAACTAAAGTATCTTTTAATTCGTCAGATATATTTAAATTGCTTAATTGTTTTATTTTATCTTTAACTTTACAGTTACTAGCATAGTGACCAAATCTTCCACACTTATAACATTTTATCTCTTTATTTTTGTTCTTATCAAATTTCTTTTCTTTCTGGGAAAAAGGTTTTTTATAAGGCCTCTTACCTTTTTGGTAATAATCTGGTTTAGAATGTTTTTGTCTTTCATAATTCTTATAGTTCCTTCTTCCTTTACTAACATTCTTTTTATGTTTAGGGTTACTAGGAGCCCTTAGCAGAGTAGCGCCATACTGCTCACAAAACGTTCCCATCTCACGTTTACTATTAGCTTGCTCATTCTTAATTTTGTTTTGAATTTTATAATCTGTACAGATTTGAATTCCAGTTTCTACGATGTAATTAGAAAGTTCACCTATAGTTAAACTATCATAAGGAATCTCTCCTTTGTAATTTTGTTGTATGTTGATTTTGACTTTTTCAGAAAAAAGTCTGGGTAAACCACTAATAAATCTCTCTTTCCAAAAGGCTGCCGAGCCATCGGTTCTTAAACATAACTTAGAGAGAAACATATCTCTGTACCATCTATAATCAGACATAGTTGGGCAATAAAGATTCATTAATTGATCTGAAGCTCTTTTTTGGAGCTTCAAAGGTTCTCCTACAAAAAATTTTGTGATGGCGTAGAGCAACGCCATAATACTGGCTGGTTCATTAGTTTCATACTTAACTGCTATGTCTAAAAGATTTTTATCTTCAGGACTAAGAAGATTATCCCACCAACCTTTCAGCTGGCCGGTAAAACCCATAACTAACATTTCTCTAGATTTTTTGTCTGAGTTTTTCCTTAGCATAAAGGCAGTAGCTGCCATGGTCATATTTTGGATTGTATCTAATATTTGTTGTTCAGAGGCTCCATCTATGTTCCATTCTACAATGGATTCTCCTGAATAGCTATTTTCTACAAAACTAGATCTTTCTTCAAACTGGACGTCAGCAAAGGAATGTCTAGGGTAGTAATTTCGAGTAGGGTTTCTAGGAGGTCTCCCTAGTTTATTAATCATATTATCGAATTCCTTCTCTCTAGACAGAGTGTTAACCTGAGGGTCAGGTTTTAGATCTAAAATTTTTAATCTTTCTACTAATTCTTCTATTTTATCATGCGTAGAGTTTCCTAGTTTTATTTTTTGTAACTCTGAGGATGAGGGAATGTCATAATGATATATGGGTCTAGTAGGATCTGGTTTTTCTTCTGGTTTTGTAAATTTAAGCCCAGAAGTTTCCATCCTTTCTAGTTGCTGCGCTATGTGTGTAATATCTGATTTGAGTAATTAAGTTGACTATGTATATTATTTAAATCTCTTCTCTCCGGTGTAGGGGCAATGATGGCTTTAAAGGGTGTAGCCTCTATTTCTAAATTCTTTTCTGGGGAAAGTTTTATGGACTCCAAAGGGGGATGAACGGATTCTATTATCTCTCTTTTTAGTGTTTTCCATCTAACACTAATTCTCTTATTAACTTCTATTAATAAGTCCATGGCAAACGGATTCTCAATATCTTCCTGTAAACAGAGTAATTCAAACCAAACAAAAAAATAAGTATTAATTTCTTGGGTTTCCAAGAATTGATAAAATTGTTTCAAACAATCTTGTGTTTGATTTTTAGAGAAAGTTGCAAAGTACCATTTTCTTTTGTCTTTATTATACTCTGCTTCAAAGTCTTCTCTAATCCAGGCTTTATCTATGGTAAAGGATTCTTCCCTAATAATAGTGCTGACTATCTGGGATTCAGTTGGGGAAGGGGACCTTGAAGTTCTTTCTTCATAAAAGCATTGAGGGATAGTAGGATTAAAGTTAACCCCAGCTAAGTTGAGCCTAATAGTAGAATCTACTGAATGTCTAGCACTAGCAGGTTGGCTAATACTAGGGGAGTTATGGTACCTATAGGATTGGCTTCTATTCATTCTAATGGCTATAGTTCCATCAGTACTTTGTATAACATTTCTAATTGATCTAGACTCTATTTTCTCAGGTTTTATTACATCTTTTAATATCCATTCTTCTGGAATTTTATCCATAAGTTCAGATGCAGTTAGTATTTTGGGAGTGATAACATTTGAACGTCTTAAGTTAGCTTCTAAAAGGCAAACTTGGTTTTTAGGAGTACTTCTTATGGATTTAAAATCATAATTAACCGTTGAAACCTTATAGGTAACTCTACTAATCATACTTAGGTTCGAAGCGCCTTGTACGAAGATATCTCCTAACCCAGCAATCATAACGACTAAAGAGCTTTTGGTAAATTCATCAGATAAACTCATAGAGTAGTTAGGATGGCAGTTAAAGTAAACTGGCCCATCATTTAAATTAGATTCTATCACCGCAATTGTTGAATTATGAAAATCTTTAATTCTCGTATCCCTTAAAACTAGTAATATAGGGGTGTTTAATCCTAATTTATGTAAAGGTTTTATAGCAATTTGTATTAATCCTAGATGTATATATTTAAAGTTTTCACGGTAATGAGATTCTAATAAATTTCTGTCTAATAATTCTATAGTTTCTTGTTTATTACTAATAGACCTAGCATTTTCAATTGTATGTATGATCTTTTTAGCGTTGTAATAAAATGTTCCTACTTTATATATTTCTTTTAATTTAACCTCAGGCATAGACCAATTTAGTAATCTATTTTCCATTTCTTGAATTTCTAATTCTTTATTCTGAAACGTATCTTGATCTAGCAGGTTACTGGGTTCAGACGTACTAGCTATATCATTCTGGTGCCTTTATGCTAAGGAAAAACTCAGACAAAAAATCTAGAGAAATGTTAATTATGGGTTTTACCGGCCATCTGAAAGGTTGGTGGGATAATCTTCTTAGTCCTGAAGATAAAAATCTTATAGCTAGTACGTCTGAACCCAGTAACCTGCTAGATCAAGATACGTTTCAGAATAAAGAATTAGAAATTCAAGAAATGGAAAATAGATTACTAAATTGGTCTATGCCTGAGGTTAAATTAAAAGAAATATATAAAGTAGGAACATTTGATTACAACGCTAAAAAGATCATACATACAATTGAAAATGCTAGGTCTATTAGTAATAAACAAGAAACTATAGAATTATTAGACAGAAATTTATTAGAATCTCATTACCGTGAAAACTTTAAATATATACATCTAGGATTAATACAAATTGCTATAAAACCTTTACATAAATTAGGATTAAACACCCCTATATTACTAGTTTTAAGGGATACGAGAATTAAAGATTTTCATAATTCAACAATTGCGGTGATAGAATCTAATTTAAATGATGGGCCAGTTTACTTTAACTGCCATCCTAACTACTCTATGAGTTTATCTGATGAATTTACCAAAAGCTCTTTAGTCGTTATGATTGCTAGGTTAGGAGATACCTTCGTACAAGGTGCTTCGAACCTAAGTATGATTAGTAGAGTTACCTATAAGGTTTCAACGGTTAATTATGATTTTAAATCCATAAGAAGTACTCCTAAAAACCAAGTTTGCCTTTTAGAAGCTAACTTAAGACGTTCAAATGTTATCACTCCCAAAATACTAACTGCATCTGAAATTATGGATAAAATTCCAGAAGAATGGATATTAAAAGATGTAATAAAACCTGAGAAAATAGAGTCTAGATCAATTAGAAATGTTATACAAAGTACTGATGGAACTATAGCCATTAGAATGAATAGAAGCCAATCCTATAGGTACCATAACTCCCCTAGTATTAGCCAACCTGCTAATGCTAGACATTCAGTAGATTCTACTATTAGGCTCAACTTAGCTGGGGTTAACTTTAATCCTACTATCCCTCAATGCTTTTATGAAGAAAGAACTTCAAGGTCCCCTTCCCCAACTGAATCCCAGATAGTCAGCACTATTATTAGGGAAGAACCCTTTACCATAGATAAAGCCTGGATTAGAGAAGACTTTGAAGCAGAGTATAATAAAGACAAAAGAAAATGGTTCTTTGCAAATTTCTCTAAAAATCAAACACAAGATTATTTGAAACAATTTTATCAATTCTTGGAAACCCAAGAAATTAATACTTATTTTTTCGTTTGGTTTGAATTACTCTGTTTACAGGAAGATATTGAGAATCCGTTTGCCATGGACTTATTAATAGAAGTTAATAAGAGAATTAGTGTTAGATGGAAAACACTAAAAAGAGAGATAATAGAATCCGTTCATCCCCCTTTGGAGTCCATAAAACTTTCCCCGGAAAAGAATTTAGAAATAGAGGCTACACCCTTTAAAGCCATCATTGCCCCAACACCGGAGAAAAGATATTTAAATAATATACATAGTCAACTTAATTACTCAAATCAGATATTACACACCATAGCGCAGCAACTAGAAAGGATGGAAACTTCTGGGCTTAAATTTACAAAACCAGAAGAAAAACCAGATCCTACTAGACCCATATATCATTATGACATTCCCTCATCCTCAGAGTTACAAAAAATAAAACTAGGAAACTCTACGCATGATAAAATAGAAGAATTAGTAGAAAGATTAAAAATTTTAGATCTAAAACCTGACCCTCAGGTTAACACTCTGTCTAGAGAGAAGGAATTCGATAATATGATTAATAAACTAGGGAGACCTCCTAGAAACCCTACTCGAAATTACTACCCTAGACATTCCTTTGCTGACGTCCAGTTTGAAGAAAGATCTAGTTTTGTAGAAAATAGCTATTCAGGAGAATCCATTGTAGAATGGAACATAGATGGAGCCTCTGAACAACAAATATTAGATACAATCCAAAATATGACCATGGCAGCTACTGCCTTTATGCTAAGGAAAAACTCAGACAAAAAATCTAGAGAAATGTTAGTTATGGGTTTTACCGGCCAGCTGAAAGGTTGGTGGGATAATCTTCTTAGTCCTGAAGATAAAAATCTTTTAGACATAGCAGTTAAGTCTGAAACTAATGAACCAGCCAGTATTACGGCGTTGCTCTACGCCATCACAATTTTTTTTGTAGGAGAACCTTTGAAGCTCCAAAAAAGAGCTTCAGATCAATTAATGAATCTTTATTGCCCAACTATGTCTGATTATAGATGGTACAGAGATATGTTTCTCTCTAAGTTATGTTTAAGAACCGATGGCTCGGCAGCCTTTTGGAAAGAGAGATTTATTAGTGGTTTACCCAGACTTTTTTCTGAAAAAGTCAAAATCAACATACAACAAAATTACAAAGGAGAGATTCCTTATGATAGTTTAACTATAGGTGAACTTTCTAATTACATCGTAGAAACTGGAATTCAAATCTGTACAGATTATAAAATTCAAAACAAAATTAAGAATGAGCAAGCTAATAGTAAACGTGAGATGGGAACGTTTTGTGAGCAGTATGGCGCTACTCTGCTAAGGGCTCCTAGTAACCCTAAACATAAAAAGAATGTTAGTAAAGGAAGAAGGAACTATAAGAATTATTAAAGACAAAAACATTCTAAACCAGATTATTACCAAAAAGGTAAGAGGCCTTATAAAAAACCTTTTTCCCAGAAAGAAAAGAAATTTGATAAGAACAAAAATAAAGAGATAAAATGTTATAAGTGTGGAAGATTTGGTCACTATGCTAGTAACTGTAAAGTTAAAGATAAAATAAAACAATTAAGCAATTTAAATATATCTGACGAATTAAAAGATACTTTAGTTAATACATTAAATAAAATTATGTTAAATTCAGATTATGAAGAAAACTCCTCATCAGAAGAATCTTCTTATGAAGATCTAAATCAAATTAACAGCTCGGAAGATTCTGAGTCTGAACATGAGGAATGCTTAGGAATTGATTTCTGTGATTGCAGAAATTGTAATATAAAAATTGTCAATGTTATATCCAATAGCCAAGCCAACACATTAATAACTATTCTAGATAAAATGGAACCATCTGAAACTAGGGATGCCTTTATGAGGCAAATAAAAGATATAATTGATGATAACGATCTTACTTAACATCACGTTAGCAAAATTGAATTTAAAGATGTTATGAGTATGTTTAAAAAACCCCTAGATAAACCCTTATCCATAAATGATCTGTATGAAGAAGTTAGATTATTAAAAAGAGAGATACAAACTCTAAAAACCCGGGAGGATGAATTAGAAGTTAAATATTTAGAATTACAAGGAACGATGATAATACAAAATCAAAATTTTGAAGATAAGCTAAGAATAAGAAATACCCAACAACAACAATTAAGAGATAATGCCGCCAACCCAGAAAGTGAGGCAAAAGAGGAAAACAAAGAAGAACCCTATATTTTCAATATGGGAAAAATAATCTCTCACAAATGGTATACCATGATAGACTTAGTTATTCAAGATAAAGAATTCAAATTAGTCGCCCTAATAGACTCAGGAGCCGACCTTAATTGTGTTCAAGAAGGATTAATACCAACCCAATATTACAAAAAGACAAAAGAAAGAATTAGAGGAGCTAATGGAAGTAGACTTGAAGTGACATACAAGCTACTAAATGTAAAAATCTGCAAAGGAAAAGTTTGCTACAAAACCTCCTTTCTTTTAGTAAAAAACCTTCAGGAAATCATTATCCTAGGAACCCCATTCTTATCGCTACTTTACCCTTTTAGTGTTAATGATCAAGCCCTTACTACTGAAGCCCTGGGACATTCAGTTAGTTTTGACTTTTTAGACAAACCTACAATAAGACATCTTAATTCAGTTCAAAGTAAAAATGTTACCATAGTTAATCTCATAACAAATAAGAAAAAACAGATTAATTTTATCAATAAAGAAATACACTACAAAAGAATAATTGAACAGATACAAACCCCTATTATTAAAGAGAAAATTAATACCCTCCAAAATAAATTTATTAAAGATTTATGCTCTGAACAGCCTAATGCGTTTTGGACTAGAAAAACGCATGAGATCTCATTACCTTATAATCCGGAATTCAAAGAAATTAATATACCCACTAAAGCTCGCCCTATCCAAATGAATAAAGAAAATTTAGAATATTGTAAGCAAGAAATTCAAGGATTTTTAGACAAAGGATTAATTAGGCCTAGTAAATCTCCATGGAGTTGTTCAGCCTTCTATGTAGTTAATGCCTCTGAATTAGAAAGAGGAAGTCCTCGTTTAGTAATTAACTACAAACCTTTAAATACGGCATTACAATGGATTAGATACCCAATACCTAATAAAAAAGATCTAATTAATAGATTACATAATAAAAGTATTTTTTCTAAGTTCGATTTAAAATCCGGATATTATCAAATACAAGTTAAAGAAGAAGATAAGTATAAAACTGCTTTCACCGTACCCTTTGGCCATTATGAGTGGAACGTTATGCCCTTAGGATTAAAAAATGCCCCATCAGAATTTCAAAACATAATGAACAATATATTCTATCAATACTCTAGCTTTACCATAGTCTATCTAGACGACATCCTAGTCTATTCGGACTCTATAAATCAACACTTCCATCACTTAAACCAGTTCTACAAAATAATTAAAGAAAACGGTCTTGTGTTATCTGAGAGTAAATTAAAATTATTTCAGCCCAAAGTCAGATTCTTAGGATTTGACATTAGTCAAGGTGAGTACACCCCAATTACTAGATCCTTAGAGTTTGTCAGCAAATTTCCCAATGAAATCAAGGATAAAACTCAATTACAAAGATTTTTAGGTTGCCTAAATTATGTGTCGGATTTTATTCCTAATCTTAGAACTATATGCGTACCCTTGTTTAAAAGATTAAGGAAAAATCCCCCACCCTGGGATGAGTCTATGACCCAAAATGTTATCCAGCTAAAACAAGTGGTTAAAAAGCTACCATGTCTAGGAATCCCAGGCCCAGAGGCCAGTCTTATTGTCGAAACCGATGCTTCTGATCTAGGTTTTGGAGGCATTTTAAAACAAATATTACCGGGTACTGATAAGGAGCAAGTAGTCAGATTTTATTCTGGAACTTGGTCTTCAGCCCAATTAAATTATAGTACTATCAAAAAAGAAATTTTATCTATTGTACTTTGCATTACCAAATTTCAAGATGACTTATTTTCAAAAACATTTTTACTCAAAACTGATTGCAAATCAACTAAAAGTGTTTTACAAAAGGAGGTTAAAAATTTAGTGTCAAAACACATATTTTCCAGATGGCAGTCATTACTTGCATGTTTTGATTTTGAAATCATGCATATTGAAGGTATTAAAAATGCATTACCAGATTTTTTAACTAGAGAATTTTTACAGGGCAAAACATGAGTAGCAAGTCCACTTCCAAAGATTCTTATGGACCTCCACTACAAAAGCCTATTAACCAAAAACAATTGATATTAGGATCCCCCTCCTACATATCAAAAATTACTTCTCCCGTTTCTTCTAAAAAAGGAACAGGAGCCAACCCTGCGTTGGTCTCACCTTCGCAGTTTGTGCAGGATATTACGTCATCTTCCAAGATGATCCCCATTAAGAGTAAGTTGGCTTATTACACTCCTCCACAAGGAGCCAAATCCAAATTTGTTACCAAAAAATTAACTGTCCCAATTATTACTCTTGAAGATTATTACTGTCCAAAAGAAGGATCATTACTTCAGACTGTTAGCAAGATTTTCCCTCAGGGAACGCATTTTATAAATAATGATGTTACTAAAACCAGATCATTCTACGAATTTATTCTGGTGGACACTGATTCTATTACCTTGACCCATGTCCACAACGAGACTACAGGAAATATTAAGTTTTCTAAATTCAAAATTAATAAGGTACTTTCCCCTTCAGATTGGGGTTCTCATCCATATCATACCGAAAGTTTTACCAGAATTTTCCAGCCCCAACACTACTCTTATCTAGATTACATGGATGTCTGGACTTACTTTCTTACTGTTAGGCCTTATGACCATACATGGTTCATTTAGTTTAATAAAAACATATCATTAAAGTTTCCTAACTGGTTTATTAAGTGGTTTGAAATTTACGGTTTAGATACCAGCATCTTCCCCGATCTGGCATCCAAAGCCTATCAAGAATTCTGTAATCTTACTACTTGCCCACATCATAAAAGTTTGTTATATTTTACTACTACTTTTGGCATTACTTGGATTATGTCTTGGTCCTTCTCTACCGACCAAGTTTGGCCAGAATCCACGGCAGCACAATTAATTAGAAGAATATCTATTAAGTGGTGGGATGCCTTCAATCCAGCCCTACTATCTCCAGATACTAGAAACGCTTGGTATGCCAAGAATTCTCATCTTTGCAAGCAAGCTAACACTACCTCGGATGCTAGTTTTCTTACCGACAAAAGTAAATTACTTGCCTCTCTAGCAGCAATCTCCGATCCTAAGAAATTTCAAGAAAAATTACAAGAAGTTATGGGTGCTATGTCAGAAGATGCTATTTCTTCAAACTCGTTGGATGCTACGCCAGAGAATGAAGATGACTGTTATGGAATCTTTGATTAAAGATGTTCAGATGTTGCTTTTAGAAAGAAGTCAAATTACTTTGATTAAAGAAAGGACAAATCTTATCTCTTTGGATTCGTTTCTCTTTTCACCCATTATCAGGTCGAGACCGGCCCCAGTTACTTTTGTTATTTGCAGAATTATTAGGCCATGTGGGCCATGTTATCAGGAAAATTAGATTCGTTTAACTTTACTTTTTAGCCCATAAGGGTTTGTCGGCCACTATTTGTATGTCAGGCCTTTTGCTTTGGCTTTATCGTTTGTAAATTATATTGTAGTTTATTTTCTTTGAAGTCCGGATGCTATAAAAGCATTCCTTTGTGGTTTGTATAAGCATGCTCATTTCTTCTCACACTTGAGAAACCTGAACACTGCTATATCTGTAAGTCTTTGTAATTCTCTTAATTATAATAAAATCATGACTATGTTTGTCACTATATATGTTAATTATTCCGCTGTTTTACGTTTTAAAAACTCTGAAATTTTACCCAACTTTAATTTGCATATTCAAGCTTATGTTAATATTAATTCTACCATTCCTTCAACTATTTATATTACTTTTACTCAAGCTGGTCTTTCACGATCCTATAACTCTTTACTGGTATCAGAGCCTGTATAGGTGCTGATACGTGATTATTAAGTTATTTTTACAAATTGTTTTATTTTCTCCAAGATTATCTTAACCCTTACCCTGACCTTTGAGTCTAGATTAAAAGCTTCTGAATAGCAGGTGGTCCACGTCGTAAACCCCGCAGAGAAAAGGGTAGTAAATCGGTTGGTCAGCTTGTTGAGGTAATCACTCTTAGAACAAACTATAAGGGGGGGAGAGAGATAGTGAAAAGAGAAAATATCTTAGTTTGTTTAAAAAATTTCTGAAGTAATCATGTCAAGCATCGTTAGGGCTTTGAGTGCACTAGGAGGTAGTAGGAGACACCAGCGTCACCAGAATGATATAGCTAGTACGTCTGAACCCAGTAACCTGCAAGATCAAGATACGTTTCAGAATAAAGAATTAGAAATTCAAGAAATGGAAAATAGATTACTAAATTGGTCTATGCCTAAGGTTAAATTAAAAGAAATATATAAAGTAGGAACATTTGATTACAACGCTAAAAAGATCATACATACAATTGAAAATGCTAGGTCTATTAGTAATAAACAAGAAACTATAGAATTATTAGACAGAAATTTATTAGAATCTCATTACCGTGAAAACTTTAAATATATACATCTAGGATTAATACAAATTGCTATAAAACCTTTACCTAAATTAGGATTAAACACCCCTATATTACTAGTTTTAAGGGATACGAGAATTAAAGATTTTCATAATTCAACAATTGAGGTGATAGAATCTAATTTAAATGATGGGCCATTTTACTTTAACTGCCATCCTAACTACTCTATGAGTTTATCTAATGAATTTACCAAAAGCTCTTTAGTCGTTATGATTGCTGGGTTAGGAGATACCTTCGTACAAGGTGCTTCGAACCTAAGTATGATTAGTAGAGTTACCTATAAGGTTTGAACGGTTAATTATGATTTTAAATCCATAAGAAGTACTCCTAAAAACCAAGTTTGCCTTTTAGAAGCTAACTTAAGACGTTCAAATGTTATCACTCCCAAAATACTAACTGCATCTGAAATTATGGATAAAATTCCAGAAGAATGGATATTAAAAGATGTAATAAAACATGAGAAAATAGAGTCTAGATCAATTAGAAATGTTATACAAAGTACTGATGGAACTATAGCCATTAGAATGAATAGAAGCCAATCCTATAGGTACCATAACTCCCCTAGTATTAGCCAACCTGCTAGTGCTAGACATTCAGTAGATTCTACTATTAGGCTCAACTTAGCTGGGGTTAACTTTAATCCTACTATCCCTCAATGCTTTTATGAAGAAAGAACTTCAAGGTCCCCTTCCCCAACTGAATCCCAGATTGTCAGCACTATTATTAGGGAAGAACCCTTTACCATAGATAAAGCCTGGATTAGAGAAGACTTTGAAGCAGAGTATAATAAAGACAAAAGAAAATGGTACTTTGCAACTTTCTCTAAAAATCAAACACAAGATTATTTGAAACAATTTTATCAATTCTTGGAAACCCAAGAAATTAATACTTATTTTTTCGTTTGGTTTGAATTACTCTGTTTACAGGAAGATATTGAGAATCCGTTTGCCATGGACTTATTAATAGAAGTTAATAAGAGAATTAGTGTTAGATGGAAAACACTAAAAAGAGAGATAATAGAACCCGTTCATCCCCCTTTGGAGTCCATAAAACTTTCCCCAGAAAAGAATTTAGAAATAGAGGCTACACCCTTTAAAGCCATCATTGCCCCTACACCGGAGATAAGAGATTTAAATAATATACATAGTCAACTTAATTACTCAAATCAGATATTACACACCATAGCGTAGCAACTAGAAAGGATGGAAACTTCTGGGCTTAAATTTACAAAACCAGAAGAAAAATCAGATCCTACTAGACCCATATATCATTATGACATTCCCTCATCCTCAGAGTTACAAAAAATAAAACTAGGAAACTCTACGCATGATAAAATAGAAGAATTAGTAGAAAGATTAAAAATTTTAGATCTAAAACCTGACCCTCAGGTTAACACTCTGTCTAGAGAGAAGGAATTCGATAATATGATTAATAAACTAGGGAGACCTCCTAGAAACCCTACTCAGAATTACTACCCTAGACATTCCTTTGCTGACGTCCAGTTTGAAGAAAGATCTAGTTTTGTAGAAAATAGCTATTCAGGAGAATCCATTGTAGAATGGAACATAGATGGAGCCTCTGAACAACAAATATTAGATATAATCCAAAATATGACCATGGCAGCTACTGCCTTTATGCTAAGGAAAAACTCAGACAAAAAGTCTAGAGAAATGTTAATTATGGGTTTTACCGGCCAGCTGAAAGGTTGGTGGGATAATCTTCTTAGTCCTGAAGATAAAAATCTTATAGACATAGCAGTTAAGTCTGAAACTAATGAACCAGCCAGTATTACGGTGTTGCTCTACGCCATCACAAAATTTTTTGTAGGAGAACCTTTGAAGCTCCAAAAAAGAGCTTCAGATCAATTAATGAATCTTTATTGCCCAACTATGTCTGATTATAGATGGTACAGAGATATGTTTCTCTCTAAGTTATGTTTAAGAACCGATGGCTCGCTAGCCTTTTGGAAAGAGAGATTTATTAGTGGTTTACCCAGACTTTTTTCTGAAAAAGTCAAAATCAACATACAACAAAATTACAAAGGAGAGATTCCTTATGATAGTTTAACTATAGGTGAACTTTCTAATTACATCGTAGAAACTGGAATTCAAATCTGTACAGATTATAAAATTCAAAACAAAATTAAGAATGAGCAAGCTAATAGTAAACGTGAGATGGGAACGTTTTGTGAGCAGTATGGCGCTACTCCGCTAAGGGCTCCTAGTAACCCTAAACATAAAAAGAATGTTAGTAAAGGAAGAAGGAACTATAAGAATTATGAAAGACAAAAACATTCTAAACCAGATTATTACCAAAAAGGTAAGAGGCCTTATAAAAAACCTTTTTCCCAGAAAGAAAAGAAATTTGATAAGAACAAAAATAAAGAGATAAAATGTTATAAGTGTGGAAGATTTGGTCACTATGCTAGTAACTGTAAAGTTAAAGATAAAATAAAACAATTAAGCAATTTAAATATATCTGACGAATTAAAAGATACTTTAGTTAATACATTAAATAAAATTATGTTAAATTCAGATTATGAAGAAAACTCCTCATCAGAAGAATCTTCTTATGAAGATCTAAATCAAATTAACAGCTCGGAAGATTCTGAGTCTGAACATGAGGAATGCTTAGGAATTGATTTCTGTGATTGCAGAAATTGTAATATAAAAATTGTCAATGTTATATCCAATAGCCAAGCCAACACATTAATAACTATTCTAGATAAAATGGAACCATCTGAAACTAGGGATGCCTTTATGAGGCAAATAAAAGATATAATTGATGATAACGATCTTACTAAACATCACGTTAGCAAAATTGAATTTAAAGATGTTATGAGTATGTTTAAAAAACCCCTAGATAAACCCTTATCCATAAATGATCTGTATGAAGAAGTTAGATTATTAAAAAGAGAGATACAAACTCTAAAAACCCGGGAGGATGAATTAGAAGTTAAATATTTAGAATTACAAGGAACGATGATAATACAAAATCAAAATTTTGAAGATAAGCTAAGAATAAGAAATACCCAACAACAACAATTAAGAGATAATGCCGCCAACCCAGAAAGTGAGGCAAAAGAGGAAAACAAAGAAGAACCCTATATTTTCAATATGGGAAAAATAATCTCTCACAAATGGTATACCATGATAGACTTAGTTATTCAAGATAAAGAATTCAAATTAGTCGCCCTAATAGACTCAGGAGCCGACCTTAATTGTGTTCAAGAAGGATTAATACCAACCCAATATTACAAAAAGACAAAAGAAAGAATTAGAGGAGCTAATGGAAGTAGACTTGAAGTGACATACAAGCTACCAAATGTAAAAATCTGCAAAGGAAAAGTTTGCTACAAAACCTCCTTTCTTTTAGTCAAAAACCTTCAGGAAATCATTATCCTAGGAACCCCATTCTTATCGCTACTTTACCCTTTTAGTGTTAATGATCAAGCCCTTACTACTGAAGCCCTGGGACATTCAGTTAGTTTTGACTTTTTAGACAAACCTAAAATAAGAGATCTTAATTCAGTTCAAAGTAAAAATGTTACCATAGTTAATCTCATAACAAATAAGAAAAAACAGATTAATTTTATCAATAAAGAAATACACTACAAAAGAATAATTGAACAGATACAAACCCCTATTATTAAAGAGAAAATTAATACCCTCCAAAATAAATTTATTAAAGATTTATGCTCTGAACAGCCTAATGCGTTTTGGACTAGAAAAACGCATGAGATCTCATTACCTTATAATCCGGAATTCAAAGAAATTAATATACCCACTAAAGCTCGCCCTATCCAAATGAATAAAGAAAATTTAGAATATTGTAAGCAAGAAATTCAAGGATTTTAGACAAAGGATTAATTAGGCCTAGTAAATCTCCATGGAGTTGTTCAGCCTTCTATGTAGTTAATGCCTCTGAATTAGAAAGAGGAAGTCCTCGTTTAGTAATTAACTACAAACCTTTAAATACGGCATTACAATGGATTAGATACCCAATACCTAATAAAACAGATCTAATTAATAGATTACATAATAAAAGTATTTTTTCTAAGTTCGATTTAAAATCCGGATATTATCAAATACAAGTTAAAGAAGAAGATAAGTATAAAACTGCTTTCACCGTACCCTTTGGCCATTATGAGTGGAACGTTATGCCCTTAGGATTAAAAAATGCCCCATCAGAATTTCAAAACATAATGAACGATATATTCTATCAATACTCTAGCTTTACCATAGTCTATCTAGACGACATCCTAGTATATTCGGACTCTATAAATCAACACTTCCATCACTTAGACCAGTTCTACAAAATAATTAAAGAAAACGGTCTTGTGTTATTTGAGAGTAAATTAAAATTATTTCAGCCCAAAGTCAGATTCTTAGGATTTGACATTAGTCAAGGTGAGTACACCCCAATTACTAGATCCTTAGAGTTTGTCAGCAAATTTCCCAATGAAATCAAGGATAAAACTCAATTACAAAGATTTTTAGGTTGCCTAAATTATGTGTCGGATTTTATTCCTAATCTTAGAACTATATGCGTACCCTTGTTTAAAAGATTAAGGAAAAATCCCCCACCCTGGGATGAGTCTATGACCCAAAGTGTTATCCAGCTAAAACAAGTGGTTAAAAAGCTACCATGTCTAGGAATCCCAGACCCAGAGGCCAGTCTTATTGTCGAAACCGATGCTTCTGATCTAGGTTTTGGAGGCATTTTAAAACGAATATTATCGGGTACTGATAAGGAGCAAGTAGTCAGATTTTATTCTGGAACTTGGTCTTCAGCCCAATTAAATTATAGTACTATCAACAAAGAAATTTTATCTATTGTACTTTGCATTACCAAATTTCAAGATGACTTATTTTCAAAAACATTTTTACTCAAAACTGATTGCAAATCAGCTAAAAGTGTTTTACAAAAGGATGTTAAAAATTTAGTGTCAAAACACATATTTGTCAGATGGCAGTCATTACTTGCATGTTTTGATTTTGAAATCATGCATATTGAAGGTATTAAAAATGCATTACCAGGTTTTTTAACTAGAGAATTTTTACAGGGCAAAACATGAGTAGCAAGTCCACTTCCAAAGATTCTTATGGACCTCCACTACAAAAGCCTATTAACCAAAAACAATTGATATTAGGATCCCCCTCCTACATATCAAAAATTACTTCTCCCGTTTCTTCTAAAAAAGGAACAGGAGCCAACCCTGCGTTGGTCTCACCTTCGCAGTTTGTGCAGGATATTACGTCATCTTCCAAGATGATCCCCATTAAGAGTAAGTTGGCTTATTACACTCCTCCACAAGGAGCCAAATCCAAATTTGTTACCAAAAAATTATCTGTCCCAATTATTACTCTTGAAGATTATTACTGTCCAAAAGAAGGATCATTACTTCAGACTGTTAGCAAGATTTTCCCTCAGGGAACGCATTTTATAAATAATGATGTTACTAAAACTAGATCATTCTACGAATTTATTCTGGTGGACACTGATTCTATTACCTTGACCCATGTCCACGACGAGACTACAGGAAATATTAAGTTTTCTAAATTCAAAATTAATAAGGTACTTTCCCCTTCAGATTGGGGTTCTCATCCATATCATACCGAAAATTTTACCAGAATTTTCCAGCCCCAACACTACTCTTATCTAGATTACATGGATGCCTGGACTTACTTTCTTACTGTTAGGCCTTATGACCATACATGGTTCATTTGGTTTAATAAAAACATATCATTAAAGTTTCCTAACTGGTTTATTAAGTGGTTTGAAATTTACGGTTTAGATACCAGCATCTTCCCCGATCTGGCATCCAAAGCCTATCAAGAATTCTGTAATCTTACTACTTGCCCACATCATAAAAGTTTGTTATGTTTTACTGCTACTTTTGGCATTACTTGGATTATGTCTTGGTCCTTCTCTACCGACCAAGTTTGGCCAGAATCCACGGCAGCACAATTAATTAGAAGAGTATCTATTAAGTGGTGGGATGCCTTCAATCCAGCCCTACTATCTCCAGATACTAGAAACGCTTGGTATGCCAAGAATCCTCATCTTTGCAAGCAAGCTAACACTACCTCGGATGCTAGTTTTCTTACCGACAAAAGTAAATTACTTTCCTCTCTAGCAGCAATCTCCGATCCTAAGAAATTTCAAGAAAAATTACAAGAAGTTATGGGTGCTATGTCAGAAGATGCTAGTTCTTCAAACTCGTTGGATGCTACGCCAGAGAATGAAGATGACTATTATGGAATCTTTGATTAAAGATGTTCAGATGTTGCTTTTAGAAAGAAGTCAAATTACTTTGATTAAAGAAAGGACAAATCTTATCTCTTTGGATTCGTTTCTCTTTTCACCCATTATCAGGTCGAGACCGGCCCCAGTTACTTTTGTTATTTTCAGAATTATTAGGCCATGTGGGCCATGTTATCAGGAAAATTAGATTCCTTTAACTTTACTTTTTAGCCCATAAGGGTTTGTCGGCCACTATTTGTATGTCAGGCCTTTTGCTTTGGCTTTATCGTTTGTAAATTATGTTGTAGTTTATTTTCTTTGAAGTCCGGATGCTATAAAAGCATTCCTTTGTGGTTTGTATAAGCATGCTCATTTCTTCTCACACTTGAGAAACCTGGACACTGCTATATCTGTAAGTCTTTGTAATTCTCTTAATTATAATAAAATCATGACTATGTTTGTCACTATATATGTTAATTATTCCGCTGTTTTACGTTTTAAAAACTCTGAAATTTTACCCAACTTTAATTTGCATATTCAAGCTTATGTTAATATTAATTCTACCATTCCTTCAACTATTTATATTACTTTTACTCAAGCTGGTCTTTCACGATCCTATAACTCTTTACTGGTATCAGAGCCTGTATAGGTGCTGATACGTGATTATTAAGTTATTTTTACAAATTGTTTTATTTTCTCCAAGATTATCTTAACCCTTACCCTGACCTTTGAGTCTAGGTTGAAAGCTTCTGAATAGCAGGTGGTTCACGTCGTAAACCCCGTAGAGAAAAGGGTAGTAAATCGGTTGGTCAGCTTGTTGAGGTAATCACTCTTAGAACAAACTATAAGGGGGGGAGAGAGATAGTGAAAAGAGAAAATATCTTAGTTTGTTTAAAAAATTTCTGAAGTAATCATGTCAAGCATCGTTAGGGCTTTGAGTGCACTAGGAGGTAGTAGGAGACACCAGCGTCACCAGAATGATATAGCTAGTACGTCTGAACCCAGTAACCTGCTAGATCAAGATACGTTTCAGAATAAAGAATTAGAAATTCAAGAAATGGAAAATAGATTACTAAATTGGTCTATGCCTGAGGTTAAATTAAAAGAAATATATAAAGTAGGAACATTTGATTACAACGCTAAAAAGATCATACATACAATTGAAAATGCTAGGTCTACTAGTAATAAACAAGAAACTATAGAATTATTAGACAAAAATTTATTAGAATCACATTACCGTGAAAACTTTAAATATATACATCTAGGATTAATACAAATTGCTATAAAACCTTTACATAAATTATGATTAAACACCCCTATATTACTAGTTTTAAGGGATACGAGAATTAAAGATTTTCATAATTCAACAATTGCGGTGATAGAATCTAATTTAAATGATGGGCCAGTTTACTTTAACTGCCATCCTAACTACTCTATGAGTTTATCTGATGAATTTACCAAAAGCTCTTTAGTCGTTATGATTGCTGGGTTAGGAGATACCTTCGTACAAGGTGCTTCGAACCTAAGTATGATTAGTAGAGTTACCTATAAGGTTTCAACGGTTAATTATGATTTTAAATCCATAAGAAGTACTCCTAAAAACCAAGTTTGCCTTTTAGAAGCTAACTTAAGACGTTCAAATGTTATCACTCCCAAAATACTAACTGCATCTGAAATTATGGATAAAATTCCAGAAGAATGGATATTAAAAGATGTAATAAAACCTGAGAAAATAGAGTCTAGATCAATTAGAAATGTTATACAAAGTACTGATGGAACTATAGCCATTAGAATGTACCATAACTCCCCTAGTATTAGCCAACCTGCTAGTGCTAGACATTCAGTAGATTCTACTATTAGGCTCAACTTAGCTGGGGTTAACTTTAATCCTACTATCCCTCAATGCTTTTATGAAGAAAGAACTTCAAGGTCCCCTTCCCCAACTGAATCCCAGATAGTCAGCACTATTATTAGGGAAGAACCCTTTACCATAGATAAAGCCTGGATTAGAGAAGACTTTGAAGCAGAGTATAATAAAGACAAAAGAAAATGGTACTTTGCAATTTTCTCTAAAAATCAAACACAAGATTATTTGAAACAATTTTATCAATTCTTGGAAACCCAAGAAATTAATACTTATTTTTTCGTTTGGTTTGAATTACTCTGTTTACAGGAAGATATTGAGAATCCGTTTGCCATGGACTTATTAATAGAAGTTAATAAGAGAATTAGTGTTAGATGGAAAACACTAAAAAGAGAGATAATAGAATCCGTTCATACCCCTTTGGAGTCCATAAAACTTTCCCCAGAAAAGAATTTAGAAATAGAGGCTACACCCTTTAAAGCCATCATTGCCCCTACACCGGAGAGAAGAGATTTAAATAATATACATAGTCAACTTAATTACTCAAATCAGATATTACACACCATAGCGCAGCAACTAGAAAGGATGGAAACTTCTGGGCTTAAATTTACAAAACCAGAAGAAAAACCAGATCCTACTAGACTCATATATCATTATGACATTCCCTCATCCTCAGAGTTACAAAAAATAAAACTAGGAAACTCTACGCATGATAAAATAGAAGAATTAGTAGAAAGATTAAAAATTTTAGATCTAAAACCTGACCCTCAGGTTAACACTCTGTCTAGAGAGAAGGAATTCAAGAATATGATTAATAAACTAGGGAGACCTCCTAGAAACCCTACTCGAAATTACTACCCTAGACATTCCTTTGCTGACGTCCAGTTTGAAGAAAGATCTAATTTTGTAGAAAATAGCTATTCAGGAGAATCCATTGTAGAATGGAACATAGATGGAGCCTCTGAACAACAAATATTAGATACAATCCAAAATATGACCATGGCAGCTACTGCCTTTATGCTAAGGAAAAACTCAGACAAAAAATCTAGAGAAATGTTAATAATGGGTTTTACCGGCCAGCTGAAAGGTTGGTGGGATAATCTTCTTAGTCCTGAAGATAAAAATCTTATAGACATAGCAGTTAAGTCTGAAACTAATGAACCAGCCAGTATTACGGCGTTGCTCTACGCCATCACAAAATTTTTTGTAGGAGAACCTTTGAAGCTCCAAAAAAGAGCTTCAGATCAATTAATGAATCTTTATTGCCCAACTATGTCTGATTATAGATGGTACAGAGATATGTTTCTCTCTAAGTTATGTTTAAGAACCGATGGCTCGGCAGCCTTTTGGAAAGAGAGATTTATTAGTGGTTTACCCAGACTTTTTTCTGAAAAAGTCAAAATCAACATACAACAAAATTACAAAGGAGAGATTCCTTATGATAGTTTAACTATAGGTGAAATTTCTAATTACATCGTAGAAACTGGAATTCAAATCTGTACAGATTATAAAATTCAAAACAAAATTAAGAATGAGCAAGCTAATAGTAAACGTGAGATGGGAACGTTTTGTGAGCAGTATGGCGCTACTCCGCTAAGGGCTCCTAGTAACCCTAAACATAAAAAGAATGTTAGTAAAGGAAGAAGGAACTATAAGAATTATGAAAGACAAAAACATTCTAAACCAGATTATTACCAAAAAGGTAAGAGGCCTTATAAAAAACCTTTTTCCCAGAAAGAAAAGAAATTTGATAAGAACAAAAATAAAGAGATAAAATGTTATAAGTGTGGAAGATTTGGTCACTATGCTAGTAACTGTAAAGTTAAAGATAAAATAAAACAATTAAGCAATTTAAATATATCTGACGAATTAAAAGATACTTTAGTTAATACATTAAATAAAATTATGTTAAATTCAGATTATGAAGAAAACTCCTCATCAGAAGAATCTTCTTATGAAGATCTAAATCAAATTAACAGCTCGGAAGATTCTGAGTCTGAACATGAGGAATGCTTAGGAATTGATTTCTGTGATTGCAGAAATTGTAATATAAAAATTGTCAATGTTATATCCAATAGCCAAGCCAACACATTAATAACTATTCTAGATAAAATGGAACCATCTGAAACTAGGGATGCCTTTATGAGGCAAATAAAAGATATAATTGATGATAACGATCTTACTAAACATCACGTTAGCAAAATTGAATTTAAAGATGTTACGAGTATGTTTAAAAAACCCCTAGATAAACCCTTATCCATAAATGATCTGTATGAAGAAGTTAGATTATTAAAAAGAGAGATACAAACTCTAAAAACCCGGGATGATGAATTAGAAGTTAAATATTTAGAATTACAAGGAACGATGATAATACAAAATCAAAATTTTGAAGATAAGCTAAGAATAAGAAATACCCAACAACAACAATTAAGAGATAATGCCGCCAACCCAGAAAGTGAGGCAAAAGAGGAAAACAAAGAAGAACCCTATATTTTCAATATGGGAAAAATAATCTCTCACAAATGGTATACCATGATAGACTTAGTTATTCAAGATAAAGAATTCAAATTAGTCGCCCTAATAGACTCAGGAGCCGACCTTAATTGTGTTCAAGAAGGATTAATACCAACCCAATATTACAAAAAGACAAAAGAAAGAATTAGAGGAGCTAATGGAAGTAGACTTGAAGTGACATACAAGCTACCAAATGTAAAAATCTGCAAAGTAAAAGTTTGCTACAAAACCTCCTTTCTTTTAGTCAAAAACCTTCAGGAAATCATTATCCTAGGAACCCCATTCTTATCGCTACTTTACCCTTTTAGTGTTAATGATCAAGCCCTTACTACTGAAGCCCTGGGACATTCAGTTAGTTTTGACTTTTTAGACAAACCTAAAATAAGAGATCTTAATTCAGTTCAAAGTAAAAATGTTACCATAGTTAATCTCATAACAAATAAGAAAAAACAGATTAATTTTATCAATAAAGATATACACTACAAAAGAATAATTGAACAGATACAAACCCCTATTATTAAAGAGAAAATTAATACCCTCCAAAATAAATTTATTAAAGATTTATGCTCTGAACAGCCTAATGCGTTTTGGACTAGAAAAACGCATGAGATCTCATTACCTTATAATCCGGAATTCAAAGAAATTAATATACCCACTAAAGCTCGCCCTATCCAAATGAATAAAGAAAATTTAGAATATTGTAAGCAAGAAATTCAAGGATTTTTAGACAAAGGATTAATTAGGCCTAGTAAATCTCCATGGAGTTGTTCAGCCTTCTATGTGGTTAATGCCTCTGAATTAGAAAGAGGAAGTCCTCGTTTAATAATTAACTACAAACCTTTAATTACGGCATTACAATGGATTAGATACCCAATACCTAATAAAAAAGATCTAATTAATAGATTACATAATAAAAGTATTTTTTCTAAGTTCGATTTAAAATCTGGATATTATCAAATACAAATTAAAGAAGAAGATAAGTATAAAACTGCTTTCACCGTACCCTTTGGCCATTATGAGTGGAACGTTATGCCCTTAGGATTAAAAAATGCCCCATCAGAATTTCAAAACATAATGAACGATATATTCTATCAATACTCTAGCTTTACCATAGTCTATCTAGATGACATCCTAGTCTATTCGGACTCTATAAATCAACACTTCCATCACTTAGACCAGTTCTACAATCTAATTAAAGAAAACGGTCTTGTGTTATCTGAGAGTAAATTAAAATTATTTCAGCCCAAAGTCAGATTCTTAGGATTTGACATTAGTCAAGGTGAGTACACCCCAATTACTAGATCCTTAGAGTTTGTCAGCAAATTTCCCAATGAAATCAAGGATAAAACTCAATTACAAAGATTTTTAGGTTGCCTAAATTATGTGTCGGATTTTATTCCTAATCTTAGAACTATATGCGTACCCTTGTTTAAAAGATTAAGGAAAAATCCCCCACCCTGGGATGAGTCTATGACCCAAAGTGTTATCCAGCTAAAACAAGTGGTTAAAAAGCTACCATGTCTAGGAATCCCAGACCCAGAGGCCAGTCTTATTGTCGAAAACCGATGCTTCTGATCTAGGTTTTGGAGGCATTTTAAAACAAATATTACCGGGTACTGATAAGGAGCAAGTAGTCAGATTTTATTCTGGAACTTGGTCTTCAGCCCAATTAAATTATAGTACTATCAAAAAAGAAATTTTATCTACTGTACTTTGCATTACCAAATTTCAAGATGACTTATTTTCAAAAACATTTTTACTCAAAACTGATTGCAAATCAGCTAAAAGTGTTTTACAAAAGGATGTTAAAAATTTAGTGTCAAAACACATATTTGCCAGATGGCAGTCATTACTTGCATGTTTTGATTTTGAAATCATGCATATTGAAGGTATTAAAAATGCATTACCAGATTTTTTAACTAGAGAATTTTTACAGGGCAAAACATGAGTAGCAAGTCCACTTCCAAAGATTCTTATGGACCTCCACTACAAAAGCCTATTAACCAAAAACAATTGATATTAGGATCCCCCTCCTACATATCAAAAATTACTTCTCCCGTTTCTTCTCAAAAAGGAACAGGAGCCAACCCTGCGTTGGTCTCACCTTCGCAGTTTGTGCAGGATATTACGTCATCTTCCAAGATGATCCCCATTAAGAGTAAGTTGGCTTATTACACTCCTCCACAAGGAGCTAAATCCAAATTTGTTACCAAAAAATTAACTGTCCCAATTATTACTCTTGAAGATTATTACTGTCCAAAAGAAGGATCATTACTTCAGACTGTTAGCAAGATTTTCCCTCAGGGAATGCATTTTATAAATAATGATGTTACTAAAACCAGATCATTCTACGAATTTATTCTGGTGGACACTGATTCTATTACCTTGACCCATGTCCACGACGAGACTACAGGAAATATTAAGTTTTCTAAATTCAAAATTAATAAGGTACTTTCCCCTTCAGATTGGGGTTCTCATCCATATCATACCGAAAGTTTTACCAGAATTTTCCAGCCCCAACACTACTCTATCTAGATTACATGGATGCCTGGACTTACTTTCTTACTGTTAGGCATTATGACCATACATGGTTCATTTGGTTTAATAAAAACATATCATTAAAGTTTCCTAACTGGTTTATTAAGTGGTTTGAAATTTACGGTTTAGATACCAGCATCTTCCCCGATCTGGCATCCAAAGCCTATCAAGAATTCTGTAATCTTACTACTTGCCCACATCATAAAAGTTTGTTATCTTTTACTGCTACTTTTGGCATTACTTGGATTATGTCTTGGTCCTTCTCTACCGACCAAGTTTGGCCAGAATCCACGGCAGCACAATTAATTAGAAGAGTATCTATTAAGTGGTGGGATGCCTTCAATCCAGCCCTACTATCTCCAGATACTAGAAACGCTTGGTATGCCAAGAATCCTCATCTTTGCAAGCAAGCTAACACTACCTCGGATGCTAGTTTTCTTACCGACAAAAGTAAATTACTTGCCTCTCTAGCAGCAATCTCTGATCCTAAGAAATTTCAAGAAAAATTACAAGAAGTTATGGGTGCTATGTCAGAAGATGCTAGTTCTTCAAACTCGTTGGATGCTACGCCAGAGAATGAAGATGACTGTTATGGAATCTTTGATTAAAGATGTTCAGATGTTGCTTTTAGAAAGAAGTCAAATTACTTTGATTAAATAAAGGACAAATCTTATCTCTTTGGATTCGTTTCTCTTTTCACCCATTATCAGGTCGAGACCGGCCCCAGTTACTTTTGTTATTTGCAGAATTATTAGGCCATGTGGGCCATGTTATCAGGAAAATTAGATTCCTTTAACTTTACTTTTTAGCCCATAAGGGTTTGTCGGCCACTATTTGTATGTCAGGCCTTTTGCTTTGGCTTTATCGTTTGTAAATTATGTTGTAGTTTATTTTCTTTGAAGTCCGGATGCTATAAAAGCATTCCTTTGTGGTTTGTATAAGCATGCTCATTTCTTCTCACACTTGAGAAACCTGAACACTGCTATATCTGTAAGTCTTTGTAATTCTCTTAATTATAGTAAAATCATGACTATGTTTGTCACTATATATGTTAATTATTCTGTTGTTTTACGTTTTAAAAACTCTGAAATTTTACCCAACTTTAATTTGCATATTCAAGCTTATGTTAATATTAATTCTACCATTCCTTCAACTATTTATATTACTTTTACTCAAGCTGGTCTTTCACGATCCTATAACTCTTTACTGGTATCAGAGCCTGTATAGGTGCTGATACGTGATTATTAAGTTATTTTTACAAATTGTTTTATTTTCTCCAAGATTATCTTAACCCTTACCCTGACCTTTGAGTCTAGGTTGAAAGCTTCTGAATAGCAGGTGGTCCACGTCGTAAACCCCGCAGAGAAAAGGATAGTAAATCGGTTGGTCAGCTTGTTGAGGTAATCACTCTTAGAACAAACTATAAGGGGGGGAGAGAGATAGTGAAAAGAGAAAATATCTTAGTTTGTTTAAAAAATTTCTGAAGTAATCATGTCAAGCATCGTTAGGGCTTTGAGTGCACTAGGAGGTAGTAGGAGACACCAGCGTCACCAGAATGATATAGCTAGTACGTCTGAACCCAGTAACCTGCTAGATCAAGATACGTTTCAGAATAAAGAATTAGAAATTCAAGAAATGGAAAATAGATTACTAAATTGGTCTATGCCTGAGGTTAAATTAAAAGAAATATATAAAGTAGGAACATTTGATTACAACGCTAAAAAGATCATACATACAATTGAAAATGCTAGGTCTATTAGTAATAAACAAGAAACTATAGAATTATTAGACAGAAATTTATTAGAATCTCATTACCGTGAAAACTTTAAATATATACATCTAGGATTAATACAAATTGCTATAAAACCTTTACATAAATTAGGATTAAACACCCCTATATTACTAGTTTTAAGGGAAACGAGAATTAAAGATTTTCATAATTCAACAATTGCGGTGATAGAATCTAATTTAAATGATGGGCCAGTTTACTTTAACTGCCATCCTAACTACTCTATGAGTTTATCTGATGAATTTACCAAAAGCTCTTTAGTCGTTATGATTGCTGGGTTAGGAGATACCTTCGTACAAGGTGCTTCGAACCTAAGTATGATTAGTAGAGTTACCTATAAGGTTTCAACGGTTAATTATGATTTTAAATCCATAAGAAGTACTCCTAAAAACCAAGTTTACCTTTTAGAAGCTAACTTAAGACGTTCAAATGTTATCACTCCCAAAATACTAACTGCATCTGAAATTATGGATAAAATTCCAGAAGAATGGATATTAAAAGATGTAATAAAACCTGAGAAAATAGAGTCTAGATCAATTAGAAATGTTATACAAAGTACTGATGGAACTATAGCCATTAGAATGAATAGAAGCCAATCCTATAGGTACCATAACTCCCCTAGTATTAGCCAACCTGCTAGTGCTAGACATTCAGTAGATTCTACTATTAGGCTCAACTTAGCTGGGGTTAACTTTAATCCTACTATCCCTCAATGCTTTTATGAAGAAAGAACTTCAAGGTCCCCTTCCTCAACTGAATCCCAGATAGTCAGCACTATTATTAGGGAAGAACCCTTTACCATAGATAAAGCCTGGATTAGAGAAGACTTTGAAGCAGAGTATAATAAAGACAAAAGAAAATGGTACTTTGCAACTTTCTCTAAAAATCAAACACAAGATTATTTGAAACAATTTTATCAATTCTTGGAAACCCAAGAAATTAATACTTATTTTTTCGTTTGGTTTGAATTACTCTGTTTACAGGAAGATATTGAGAATCCGTTTGCCATGGACTTATTAATAGAAGTTAATAAGAGAATTAGTGTTAGATGGAAAACACTAAAAAGAGAGATAATAGAATCCGTTCATCCCCCTTTGGAGTCCATAAAACTTTCCCCAGAAAAGAATTTAGAAATAGAGGCTACACCCTTTAAAGCCATCATTGCCCCTACACCGGAGAGAAGAGATTTAAATAATATACATAGTCAACTTAATTACTCAAATCAGATATTACACACCATAGCGCAGCAACTAGAAAGGATGGAAACTTCTGGGCTTAAATTTACAAAACCAGAAGAAAAACCAGATCCTACTAGACCCATATATCATTATGACATTCCCTCATCCTCAGAGTTACAAAAAATAAAACTAGGAAACTCTACGCATGATAAAATAGAAGAATTAGTAGAAAGATTAAAAATTTTAGATCTAAAACCTGACCCTCAGGTTAACACTCTGTCTAGAGAGAAGGAATTCGATAATATGATTAATAAACTAGGGAGACCTCCTAGAAACCCTACTCGAAATTACTACCCTAGACATTCCTTTGCTGACGTCCAGTTTGAAGAAAGATCTAGTTTTGTAGAAAATAGCTATTCAGGAGAATCCATTGTAGAATGGAACATAGATGGAGCCTCTGAACAACAAATATTAGATACAATCCAAAATATGACCATGGCAGCTACTGCCTTTATGCTAAGGAAAAACTCAGACAAAAAATCTAGAGAAATGTTAATTATGGGTTTTACCGGCCAGCTGAAAGGTTGGTGGGATAATCTTCTTAGTCCTGAAGATAAAAATCTTATAGACATAGCAGTTAAGTCTGAAACTAATGAACCAGCCAGTATTACGGCGTTGCTCTACGCCATCACAACAATTTTTGTAGGAGAACCTTTGAAGCTCCAAAAAAGAGCTTCAGATCAATTAATGAATCTTTATTGCCCAACTATGTCTGATTATAGATGGTACAGAGATATGTTTCTCTCTAAGTTATGTTTAAGAACCGATGGCTCGGCAGCCTTTTGGAAAGAGAGATTTATTAGTGGTTTACCCAGACTTTTTTCTAAAAAAGTCAAAATCAACATACAACAAAATTACAAAGGAGAGATTCCTTATGATAGTTTAACTATAGGTGAAATTTCTAATTACATCGTAGAAACTAGAATTCAAATCTGTACAGATTATAAAATTCAAAACAAAATTAAGAATGAGCAAGCTAATAGTAAACGTGAGATGGGAACGTTTTGTGAGCAGTATGGCGCTACTCCGCTAAGGGCTCCAAGTAACCCTAAACATAAAAAGAATGTTAGTAAAGGAAAAAGGAACTATAAGAATTATGAAAGACAAAAACATTCTAAACCAGATTATTACCAAAAAGGTAAGAGGCCTTATAAAAAACCTTTTTCCCAGAAAGAAAAGAAATTTGATAAGAACAAAAATAAAGAGATAAAATGTTATAAGTGTGGAAGATTTGGTCACTATGCTAGTAACTGTAAAGTTAAAGATAAAATAAAACAATTAAGCAATTTAAATATATCTGACGAATTAAAAGATACTTTAGTTAATACATTAAATAAAATTATGTTAAATTCAGATTATGAAGAAAACTCCTCATCAGAAGAATCTTCTTATGAAGATCTAAAGCAAATTAACAGCTCGGAAGATTCTGAGTCTGAACATGAGAAATGCTTAGGAATTGATTTCTGTGATTGCAGAAATTGTAATATAAAAATTGTCAATGTTATATCCAATAGCCAAGCCAACACATTAATAACTATTCTAGATAAAATGGAACCGTCTGAAACTAGGGATGCCTTTATGAGGCAAATAAAAGATATAATTGATGATAACGATCTTACTAAACATCACGTTAGCAAAATTGAATTTAAAGATATTATGAGTATGTTTAAAAAACCCCTAGATAAACCCTTATCCATAAATGATCTGTATGAAGAAGTTAGATTATTAAAAAGAGAGATACAAACTCTAAAAACCCGGGAGGATGAATTAGAAGTTAAATTTTTAGAATTACAAGGAACGATGATAATACAAAATCAAAATTTTGAAGATAAGCTAAGAATAAGAAATACCCAACAACAACAATTAAGAGATAATGCCGCCAACCCAGAAAGTGAGGCAAAAGAGGAAAACAAAGAAGAACCCTATATTTTCAATATGGGAAAAATAATCTCTCACAAATGGTATACCATGATAGACTTAGTTATTCAAGATAAAGAATTCAAATTAGTCGCACTAATAGACTCAGGAGCCGACCTTAATTGTGTTCAAGAAGGATTAATACCAACCCAATATTACAAAAAGACAAAAGAAAGAATTAGAGGAGCTAATGGAAGTAGACTTGAAGTGACATACAAGCTACCAAATGTAAAAATCTGCAAAGGAAAAGTTTGCTACAAAACCTCCTTTCTTTTAGTCAAAAACCTTCAGGAAATCATTATCCTAGGAACCCCATTCTTATCGCTACTTTACCCTTTTAGTGTTAATGATCAAGCCCTTACTACTGAAGCCCTGGGACATTCAGTTAGTTTTGACTTTTTAGACAAACCTAAAATAAGAGATCTTAATTCAGTTCAAAGTAAAAATGTTACCATTGTTAATCTCATAACAAATAAGAAAAAACAGATTAATTTTATCAATAAAGAAATACACTACAAAAGAATAATTGAACAGATACAAACCCCTATTATTAAAGAGAAAATTAATACCCTCCAAAATAAATTTATTAAAGATTTATGCTCTGAACAGCCTAATGCGTTTTGGACTAGAAAAACGCATGAGATCTCATTACCTTATAATCCGGAATTCAAAGAAATTAATATACCCACTAAAGCTCGCCCTATCCAAATGAATAAAGAAAATTTAGAATATTGTAAGCAAGAAATTCAAGGATTTTTAGACAAAGGATTAATTAGGCCTAGTAAATCTCCATGGAGTTGTTCAGCCTTCTATGTAGTTAATGCCTCTGAATTAGAAAGAGGAAGTCCTCGTTTAGTAATTAACTACAAACCTTTAAATACGGCATTACAATGGATTAGATACCCAATACCTAATAAAAAAGATCTAATTAATAGATTACATAATAAAAGTATTTTTTCTAAGTTCGATTTAAAATCCGGATATTATCAAATACAAGTTAAAGAAGAAGATAAGTATAAAACTGCTTTCACCGTACCCTTTGGCCATTATGAGTGGAACGTTATGCCCTTAGGATTAAAAAATGCCCCATCAGAATTTCAAAACATAATGAACGATATATTCTATCAATACTCTAGCTTTACCATAGTCTATCTAGACGACATCCTAGTCTATTCGGACTCTATAAATCAACACTTCCATCACTTAGACCAGTTCTACAAAACAATTAAAGAAAACGGTCTTGTGTTATCTGAGAGTAAATTAAAATTATTTCAGCCCAAAGTCAGATTCTTAGGATTTGACATTAGTCAAGGTGAGTACACCCCAATTACTAGATCCTTAGAGTTTGTCAGCAAATTTCCCAATGAAATCAAGGATAAAACTCAATTACAAAGATTTTTAGGTTGCCTAAATTATGTGTCGGATTTTATTCCTAATCTTAGAACTGTATGCGTACCCTTGTTTAAAAGATTAAGGAAAAATCCCCCACCCTGGGATGAGTCTATGACCCAAAGTGTTATCCAGCTAAAACAAGTGGTTAAAAAGCTACCATGTCTAGGAATCCCAGACCCAGAGGCCAGTCTTATTGTCGAAACCGATGCTTCTGATCTAGGTTTTGGAGGCATTTTAAAACAAATATTACCGGGTACTGATAAGGAGCAAGTAGTCAGATTTTATTCTGGAACTTGGTCTTCAGCCCAATTAAATTATAGTACTATCAAAAAAGAAATTTTATCTACTGTACTTTGCATTACCAAATTTCAAGATGACTTATTTTCAAAAACATTTTTACTCAAAACTGATTGCAAATCAGCTAAAAGTGTTTTACAAAAGGATGTTAAAAATTTAGTGTCAAAACACATATTTACCAGATGGCAGTCATTACTTGCATGTTTTGATTTTGAAATCATGCATATTGAAGGTATTAAAAATGCATTACCAGATTTTTTAACTAGAGAATTTTTACAGGGCAAAACATGAGTAGCAAGTCCACTTCCAAAGATTCTTATGGACCTCCACTACAAAAGCCTATTAACCAAAAACAATTGATATTAGGATCCCCCTCCTACAGATCAAAAATTACTTCTCCCGTTTCTTCTCAAAAAGGAACAGGAGCCAACCCTGCGTTGGTCTCACCTTCGCAGTTTGTGCAGGATATTACGTCATCTTCCAAGATGATCCCCATTAAGAGTAAGTTGGCTTATTACACTCCTCCACAAGGAGCCAAATCCAAATTTGTTACCAAAAAATTAACTGTCCCAATTATTACTCTTGAAGATTATTACTGTCCAAAAGAAGGATCATTACTTCAGACTATTAGCAAGATTTTCCCTCAGGGAACGCATTTTATAAATAATGATGTTACTAAAACCAGATCATTCTACGAATTTATTCTGGTGGACACTGATTCTATTACCTTGACCCATGTCCACGACGAGACTACAGGAAATATTAAGTTTTCTAAATTCAAAATTAATAAGGTACTTTCCCCTTCAGATTGGGGTTCTCATCCATATCATACCGAAAGTTTTACCAGAATTTTCCAGCCCCAACACTACTCTTATCTAGATTACATGGATGCCGGGACTTACTTTCTTACTGTTAGGCCTTATGACCATACATGGTTCATTTGGTTTAATAAAAACATATCATTAAAGTTTCCTAACTGGTTTATTAAGTGGTTTGAAATTTACGGTTTAGATACCAGCATCTTCCCCGATCTGGCATCCAAAGCCTATCAAGAATTCTGTAATCTTACTACTTGCCCACATCATAAAAGTTTGTTATCTTTTACTGCTACTTTTGGCATTACTTGGATTATGTCTTGGTCCTTCTCTACCGACCAAGTTTGGCCAGAATCCACGGCAGCACAATTAATTAGAAGAGTATCTATTAAGTGGTGGGATGCCTTCAATCCAGCCCTACTATCTCCAGATACTAGAAACGCTTGGTATGCCAAGAATCCTCATCTTTGCAAGCAAGCTAACACTACCTCGGATGCTAGTTTTCTTACCGACAAAAGTAAATTACTTGCCTCTCTAGCAGCAATCTCCGATCCTAAGAAATTTCAAGAAAAATTACAAGAAGTTATGGGTGCTATGTCAGAAGATGCTAGTTCTTCAAACTCGTTGGATGCTACGCCAGAGAATGAAGATGACTGTTATGGAATCTTTGATTAAAGATGTTCAGATGTTGCTTTTAGAAAGAAGTCAAATTACTTTGATTAAAGAAAGGACAAATCTTATCTCTTTGGATTCGTTTCTCTTTTCACCCATTATCAGGTCGAGACCGGCCCCAGTTACTTTTGTTATTTGCAGAATTATTAGGCCATGTGGGCCATGTTATCAGGAAAATTAGATTCCTTTAACTTTACTTTTTAGCCCATAAGGGTTTGTCGGCCACTATTTGTATGTCAGGCCTTTTGCTTTGGCTTTATCGTTTGTAAATTATGTTGTAGTTTATTTTCTTTGAAGTCTGGATGCTATAAAAGCATTCCTTTGTGGTTTGTATAAGCATGCTCATTTCTTCTCACACTTGAGAAACCTGAACATTGCTATATCTGTAAGTCTTTGTAATTCTCTTAATTATAATAAAATCATGACTATGTTTGTCACTATATATGTTAATTATTCTGTTGTTTTACGTTTTAAAAACTCTGAAATTTTACCCAACTTTAATTTGCATATTCAAGCTTATGTTAATATTAATTCTACCACTCTAAATTTTATACAAAGTATGTTTGTATAAAATTACTACCCTACATCTAGAATCTCATTCTAAGCTTAGTTCCATCAGTACAAACATAGTCATAATATTACTTTTACAAATTGTGATCGTAAAGAGTTTGGCCAGAATCACGTATCAGCACCTTTACTGGTAATCACTCTGATTATTAAACATAATGAACGATATATTCTATCAATACTCTAGCTTTACCATAGTCTATCTAGACGACATCCTAGTCTATTCGGACTCTATAAATCAACACTTCCATCACTTAGACCAGTTCTACAAAATAATTAAAGAAAACGGTCTTGTGTTATCTGAGAGTAAATTAAAATTATTTCAGCCCAAAGTCAGATTCTTAGGATTTGACATTAGTCAAGGTGAGTACACCCCAATTACTAGATCCTTAGAGTTTGTCAGCAAATTTCCCAATGAAATCAAGGATAAAACTCAATTACAAAGATTTTTAGGTTGCCTAAATTATGTGTCGGATTTTATTCCTAATCTTAGAACGATATGCATACCCTTGTTTAAAAGATTAAGGAAAAATCCCCCACCCTGGGATGAGTCTATGACCCAAAGTGTTATCCAGCTAAAACAAGTGGTTAAAAATCTACCATGTCTAGGAATCCCAGACCCAGAGGCCAGTCTTATTGTCGAAACCGATGCTTCTGATCTAGGTTTTGGAGGCATTTTAAAACAAATATTACCGGGTACTGATAAGGAGCAAGTAGTCAGATTTTATTCTGGAACTTGGTCTTCAGCCCAATTAAATTATAGTACTATCAAAAAAGAAATTTTATCTATTGTACTTTGCATTACCAAATTTCAAGATGACTTATTTTCAAAAACATTTTTACTCAAAACTGATTGCAAATCAGCTAAAAGTGTTTTACAAAAGGATGTTAAAAATTTAGTGTCAAAACACATATTTGCCAGATGGCAGTCATTACTTGCATGTTTTGATTTTGAAATCATGCATATTGAAGGTATTAAAAATGCATTACCAGATTTTTTAACTAGAGAATTTTTACAGGGCAAAACATGAGTAGCAAGTCCACTTCCAAAGATTCTTATGGACATCCACTACAAAAGCCTATTAACCAAAAACAATTGATATTAGGATCCCCCTCCTACATATCAAAAATTACTTCTCCCGTTTCTTCTAAAAAAGGAACAGGAGCCAACCCTGCGTTGGTCTCACCTTCGTAGTTTGTGCAGGATATTACGTCATCTTCCAAGATGATCCCCATTAAGAGTAAGTTGGCTTATTACACTCCTCCACAAGGAGCCAAATCCAAATTTGTTACAAAAAAATTAACTGTCCCAATTATTACTGTCCAAAAGAAGGATCATTACTTCAGACTGTTAGCAAGATTTTCCCTCAGGGAACGCATTTTATAAATAATGATGTTACTAAAACCAGATCATTCTACGAATTTATTCTGGTGGACACTGATTCTATTACCTTGACCCATGTCCACGACGAGACTACAGGAAATATTAAGTTTTCTAAATTCAAAATTAATAAGGTACTTTCCCCTTCAGATTGGGGTTCTCATCCATATCATACCGAAAGTTTTACCAAAATTTTCCAGCCCCAACACTACTCTTATCTAGATTACATGGATGCCGGGACTTACTTTCTTACTGTTAGGCCTTATGACCATACATGGTTCATTTGGTTTAATAAAAACATATCATTAAAGTTTCCTAACTGGTTTATTAAGTGGTTTGAAATTTACGGTTTAGATACCAGCATCTTCCCCGATCTGGCATCCAAAGCCTATCAAGAATTCTGTAATCTTACTACTTGCCCACATCATAAAAGTTTGTTATCTTTTACTGCTACTTTTGGCATTACTTGGATTATGTCTTGGTCCTTCTCTACCGACCAAGTTTGGCCAGAATCCACGGCAGCACAATTAATTAGAAGAGTATCTATTAAGTGGTGGGATGCCTTCAATCCAGCCCTACTATCTCCAGATACTAGAAACGCTTGGTATGCCAAGAATCCTCATCTTTGCAAGCAAGCTAACACTACCTCGGATACTAGTTTTCTTACCGACAAAAGTAAATTACTTGCCTCTCTAGCAGCAATCTCCGATCCTAAGAAATTTCAAGAAAAATTACAAGAAGTTATGGGTGCTATGTCAGAAGATGCTAGTTCTTCAAACTCGTTGGATGCTACGCCAGAGAATGAAGATGACTGTTATGGAATCTTTGATTAAAGATGTTCAGATGTTGCTTTTAGAAAGAAGTCAAATTACTTTGATTAAAGAAAGGACAAATCTTATCTCTTTGGATTCGTTTCTCTTTTCACCCATTATCAGGTCGAGACCGGCCCCAGTTACTTTTGTTATTTGCAGAATTATTAGGCCATGTGGGCCATGTTATCAGGAAAATTAGATTCCTTTAACTTTACTTTTTAGCCCATAAGGGTTTGTCGGCCACTATTTGTATGTCAGGCCTTTTTCTTTGGCTTTATCGTTTGTAAATTATGTTGTAGTTTATTTTCTTTGAAGTCTGGATGCTATAAAAGCATTCCTTTGTGGTTTGTATAAGCATGCTCATTTCTTCTCACACTTGAGAAACCTGAACACTGCTATATCTGTAAGTCTTTGTAATTCTCTTAATTATAATAAAATCATGACTATGTTTGTCACTATATATGTTAATTATTCTGTTGTTTTACGTTTTAAAAACTCTGAAATTTTACCCAACTTTAATTTGCATATTCAAGCTTATGTTAATATTAATTCTACCACTCTAAATTTTATACAAAGTATGTTTGTATAAAATTACTACCCTACATCTAGAATCTCATTCTAAGCTTAGTTCCATCAGTACAAACATAGTCATAATATTACTTTTACAAATTGTGATCGTAAAGAGTTTGGCCAGAATCACGTATCAGCACCTTTACTGGTAATCACTCCGATTATTAAACATAATGAACGATATATTCTATCAATACTCTAGCTTTACCATAGTCTATCTAGACGACATCCTAGTCTATTCGGACTCTATAAATCAACACTTCCATCATTTAGACCAGTTCTACAAAATAATTAAAGAAAACGGTCTTGTGTTATCTGAGAGTAAATTAAAATTATTTCAGCCCAAAGTCAGATTCTTAGGATTTGACATTAGTCAAGGTGAGTACACCCCAATTACTAGATCCTTAGAGTTTGTCAGCAAATTTCCCAATGAAATCAAGGATAAAACTCAATTACAAAGATTTTTAGGTTGCCTAAATTATGTGTCGGATTTTATTCCTAATCTTAGAACTATATGCATACCCTTGTTTAAAAGATTAAGGAAAAATCCCCCACCCTGGGATGAGTCTATGACCCAAAGTGTTATCCAGCTAAAACAAGTGGTTAAAAAGCTACCATATCTAGGAATCCCAGACCCAGAGGCCAGTCTTATTGTCGAAACCGATGCTTCTGATCTAGGTTTTGGAGGCATTTTAAAACAAATATTACCGGGTACTGATAAGGAGCAAGTAGTCAGATTTTATTCTGGAACTTGGTCTTCAGCCCAATTAAATTATAGTACTATCAAAAAAGAAATTTTATCTATTGTACTTTGCATTACCAAATTTCAAGATGACTTATTTTCAAAAACATTTTTACTCAAAACTGATTGCAAATCAGCTAAAAGTGTTTTACAAAAGGATGTTAAAAATTTAGTGTCAAAACACATATTTGCCAGATGGCAGTCATTACTTGCATGTTTTGATTTTGAAATCATGCATATTGAAGGTATTAAAAATGCATTACCAGATTTTTTAACTAGAGAATTTTTACAGGGCAAAACATGAGTAGCAAGTCCACTTCCAAAGATTCTTATGGACCTCCACTACAAAAGCCTATTAACCAAAAACAATTGATATTAGGATCCCCCTCCTACAGATCAAAAATTACTTCTCCCGTTTCTTCTCAAAAACGAACAGGAGCCAACCCTGCGTTGGTCTCACCTTCGCAGTTTGTGCAGGATATTACGTCATCTTCCAAGATGATCCCCATTAAGAGTAAGTTGGCTTATTACACTCCTCCACAAGGAGCCAAATCCAAATTTGTTACCAAAAAATTAACTGTCCCAATTATTACTCTTGAAGATTATTACTGTCCAAAAGAAGGATCATTACTTCAGACTGTTAGCAAGATTTTCCCTCAGGGAACGCATTTTATAAATAATGATGTTACTAAAACCAGATCATTCTACGAATTTATTCTGGTGGACACTGATTCTATTACCTTGACCCATGTCCACGACGAGACTACAGGAAATATTAAGTTTTCTAAATTCAAAATTAATAAGGTACTTTCCCCTTCAGATTGGGGTTCTCATCCATATCATACCGAAAGTTTTACCAGAATTTTCCAGCCCCAACACTACTCTTATCTAGATTACATGGATGTCGGGACTTACTTTCTTACTGTTAGGCCTTATGACCATACATGGTTCATTTGGTTTAATAAAAACATATCATTAAAGTTTCCTAACTGGTTTATTAAGTGGTTTGAAATTTACGGTTTAGATACCAGCATCTTCCCCGATCTGGCATCCAAAGCCTATCAAGAATTCTGTAATCTTACTACTTGCCCACATCATAAAAGTTTGTTATCTTTTACTGCTACTTTTGGCATTACTTGGATTATGTCTTGGTCCTTCTCTACCGACCAAGTTTGGCCAGAATCCACGGCAGCACAATTAATTAGAAGAGTATCTATTAAGTGGTGGGATGCCTTCAATCCAGCCCTACTATCTCCAGATACTAGAAACGCTTGGTATGCCAAGAATCCTCATCTTTGCAAGCAAGCTAACACTACCTCGGATGCTAGTTTTCTTACCGACAAAAGTAAATTACTTGCCTCTCTAGCAGCAATCTCCGATCCTAAGAAATTTCAAGAAAAATTACAAGAAGTTATGGGTGCTATGTCAGAAGATGCTAGTTCTTCAAACTCGTTGGATGCTACGCCAGAGAATGAAGATGACTGTTATGGAATCTTTGATTAAAGATGTTCAGATGTTGCTTTTAGAAAGAAGTCAAATTACTTTGATTAAAGAAAGGACAAATCTTATCTCTTTGGATTCGTTTCTCTTTTCACCCATTATCAGGTCGAGACCGGCCCCAATTACTTTTGTTATTTGCAGAATTATTAGGCCATGTGGGCCATGTTATCAGGAAAATTAGATTCCTTTAACTTTACTTTTTAGCCCATAAGGGTTTGTCGGCCACTATTTGTATGTCAGGCCTTTTGCTTTGGCTTTATCGTTTGTAAATTATGTTGTAGTTTATTTTCTTTGAAGTCTGGATGCTATAAAAGCATTCCTTTGTGGTTTGTATAAGCATGCTCATTTCTTCTCACACTTGAGAAACCTGAACACTGCTATATCTGTAAGTCTTTGTAATTCTCTTAATTATAATAAAATCATGACTATGTTTGTCACTATATATGTTAATTATTCTGTTGTTTTACGTTTTAAAAACTCTGAAATTTTACCCAACTTTAATTTGCATATTCAAGCTTATGTTAATATTAATTCTACCACTCTAAATTTTATACAAAGTATGTTTGTATAAAATTACTACCCTACATCTAGAATCTCATTCTAAGCTTAGTTCCATCAGTACAAACATAGTCATAATATTACTTTTACAAATTGTGATCGTAAAGAGTTTGGCCAGAATCACGTATCAGCACCTTTACTGGTAATCACTCTGATTATTAAACATAATGAACGATATATTCTATCAATACTCTAGCTTTACCATAGTCTATCTAGACGACATCCTAGTCTATTCGGACTCTATAAATCAACACTTCCATCACTTAGACCAGTTCTACAAAATAATTAAAGAAAACGGTCTTGTGTTATCTGAGAGTAAATTAAAATTATTTCAGCCCAAAGTCAGATTCTTAGGATTTGACATTAGTCAAGGTGAGTACACCCCAATTACTAGATCCTTAGAGTTTGTCAGCAAATTTCCCAATGAAATCAAGGATAAAACTCAATTACAAAGATTTTTAGGTTGCCTAAATTATGTGTCGGATTTTATTCCTAATCTTAGAACTATATGCATACCCTTGTTTAAAAGATTAAGGAAAAATCTCCCACCCTGGGATGAGTCTATGACCCAAAGTGTTATCCAGCTAAAACAAGTGGTTAAAAAGCTACCATGTCTAGGAATCCCAGACCCAGAGGCCAGTCTTATTGTCGAAACCGATGATTCTGATCTAGGTTTTGGAGGCATTTTAAAACAAATATTACCGGGTACTGATAAGGAGCAAGTAGTCAGATTTTATTCTGGAACTTGGTCTTCAGCCCAATTAAATTATAGTACTATCAAAAAAGAAATTTTATCTATTGTACTTTGCATTACCAAATTTCAAGATGACTTATTTTCAAAAACATTTTTACTCAAAACTGATTGCAAATCAGCTAAAAGTGTTTTACAAAAGGATGTTAAAAATTTAGTGTCAAAACACATATTTGCTAGATGGCAGTCATTACTTGCATGTTTTGATTTTGAAATCATGCATATTGAAGGTATTAAAAATGCATTACCAGATTTTTTAACTAGAGAATTTTTACAGGGCAAAACATGAGTAGCAAGTCCACTTCCAAAGATTCTTATGGACCTCCACTACAAAAGCCTATTAACCAAAAACAATTGATATTAGGATCCCCCTCCTACAGATCAAAAATTACTTCTCCCGTTTCTTCTCAAAAAGGAACAGGAGCCAACCCTGCGTTGGTCTCACCTTCGCAGTTTGTGCAGGATATTACGTCATCTTCCAAGATGATCCCCATTAAGAGTAAGTTGGCTTATTACACTCCTCCACAAGGAGCCAAATCCAAATTTGTTACCAAAAAATTAACTGTCCCAATTATTACTCTTGAAGATTATTACTGTCCAAAAGAAGGATCATTACTTCAGACTGTTAGCAAGATTTTCCCTCAGGGAACGCATTTTATAAATAATGATGTTACTAAAACCAGATCATTCTACGAATTTATTCTGGTGGACACTGATTCTATTACCTTGACCCATGTCCACGACGAGACTACAGGAAATATTAAGTTTTCTAAATTCAAAATTAATAAGGTACTTTCCCCTTCAGATTGGGGTTCTCATCCATATCATACCGAAAGTTTTACCAGAATTTTCCAGCCCCAACACTACTCTTATCTAGATTACATGGATGTCGGGACTTACTTTCTTACTGTTAGGCCTTATGACCATACATGGTTCATTTGGTTTAATAAAAACATATCATTAAAGTTTCCTAACTGGTTTATTAAGTGGTTTGAAATTTACGGTTTAGATACCAGCATCTTCCCCGATCTGGCATCCAAAGCCTATCAAGAATTCTGTAATCTTACTACTTGCCCACATCATAAAAGTTTGTTATCTTTTACTGCTACTTTTGGCATTACTTGGATTATGTCTTGGTCCTTCTCTACCGACCAAGTTTGGCCAGAATCCACGGCAGCACAATTAATTAGAAGAGTATCTATTAAGTGGTGGGATGCCTTCAATCCAGCCCTACTATCTCCAGATACTAGAAACGCTTGGTATGCCAAGAATCCTCATCTTTGCAAGCAAGCTAACACTACCTCGGATGCTAGTTTTCTTACCGACAAAAGTAAATTACTTGCCTCTCTAGCAGCAATCTCCGATCCTAAGAAATTTCAAGAAAAATTACAAGAAGTTATGGGTGCTATGTCAGAAGATGCTAGTTCTTCAAACTCGTTGGATGCTACGCCAGAGAATGAAGATGACTGTTATGGAATCTTTGATTAAAGATGTTCAGATGTTGCTTTTAGAAAGAAGTCAAATTACTTTGATTTAAGAAAGGACAAATCTTATCTCTTTGGATTCGTTTCTCTTTTCACCCATTATCAGGTCGAGACCGGCCCCAATTACTTTTGTTATTTGCAGAATTATTAGGCCATGTGGGCCATGTTATCAGGAAAATTAGATTCCTTTAACTTTACTTTTTAGCCCATAAGGGTTTGTCGGCCACTATTTGTATGTCAGGCCTTTTGCTTTGGCTTTATCGTTTGTAAATTATGTTGTAGTTTATTTTCTTTGAAGTCTGGATGCTATAAAAGCATTCCTTTGTGGTTTGTATAAGCATGCTCATTTCTTCTCACACTTGAGAAACCTGAACACTGCTATATCTGTAAGTCTTTGTAATTCTCTTAATTATAATAAAATCATGACTATGTTTGTCACTATATATGTTAATTATTCTGTTGTTTTACGTTTTAAAAACTCTGAAATTTTACCCAACTTTAATTTGCATATTCAAGCTTATGTTAATATTAATTCTACCACTCTAAATTTTATACAAAGTATGTTTGTATAAAATTACTACCCTACATCTAGAATCTCATTCTAAGCTTAGTTCCATCAGTACAAACATAGTCATAATATTACTTTTACAAATTGTGATCGTAAAGAGTTTGGCCAGAATCACGTATCAGCACCTTTACTGGTAATCACTCTGATTATTAAACATAATGAACGATATATTCTATCAATACTCTAGCTTTACCATAGTCTATCTAGACGACATCCTAGTCTATTCGGACTCTATAAATCAACACTTCCATCACTTAGACCAGTTCTACAAAATAATTAAAGAAAACGGTCTTGTGTTATCTGAGAGTAAATTAAAATTATTTCAGCCCAAAGTCAGATTCTTAGGATTTGACATTAGTCAAGGTGAGTACACCCCAATTACTAGATCCTTAGAGTTTGTCAGCAAATTTCCCAATGAAATCAAGGATAAAACTCAATTACAAAGATTTTTAGGTTGCCTAAATTATGTGTCGGATTTTATTCCTAATCTTAGAACTATATGCATACCCTTGTTTAAAAGATTAAGGAAAAATCTCCCACCCTGGGATGAGTCTATGACCCAAAGTGTTATCCAGCTAAAACAAGTGGTTAAAAAGCTACCATGTCTAGGAATCCCAGACCCAGAGGCCAGTCTTATTGTCGAAACCGATGATTCTGATCTAGGTTTTGGAGGCATTTTAAAACAAATATTACCGGGTACTGATAAGGAGCAAGTAGTCAGATTTTATTCTGGAACTTGGTCTTCAGCCCAATTAAATTATAGTACTATCAAAAAAGAAATTTTATCTATTGTACTTTGCATTACCAAATTTCAAGATGACTTATTTTCAAAAACATTTTTACTCAAAACTGATTGCAAATCAGCAAAAAGTGTTTTACAAAAGGATGTTAAAAATTTAGTGTCAAAACACATATTTGCCAGATGGCAGTCATTACTTGCATGTTTTGATTTTGAAATCATGCATATTGAAGGTATTAAAAATGCATTACCAGATTTTTTAACTAGAGAATTTTTACAGGGCAAAACATGAGTAGCAAGTCCACTTCCAAAGATTCTTATGGACCTCCACTACAAAAGCCTATTAACCAAAAACAATTGATATTAGGATCCCCCTCCTACAGATCAAAAATTACTTCTCCCGTTTCTTCTCAAAAAGGAACAGGAGCCAACCCTGCGTTGGTCTCACCTTCGCAGTTTGTGCAGGATATTACGTCATCTTCCAAGATGATCCCCATTAAGAGTAAGTTGGCTTATTACACTCCTCCACAAGGAGCCAAATCCAAATTTGTTACCAAAAAATTAACTGTCCCAATTATTACTCTTGAAGATTATTACTGTCCAAAAGAAGGATCATTACTTCAGACTGTTAGCAAGATTTTCCCTCAGGGAACGCATTTTATAAATAATGATGTTGCTAAAACCAGATCATTCTACGAATTTATTCTGGTGGACACTGATTCTATTACCTTGACCCATGTCCACGACGAGACTACAGGAAATATTAAGTTTTCTAAATTCAAAATTAATAAGGTACTTTCCCCTTCAGATTGGGGTTCTCATCCATATCATACCGAAAGTTTTACCAGAATTTTCCAGCCCTAACACTACTCTTATCTAGATTACATGGATGTCGGGACTTACTTTCTTACTGTTAGGCCTTATGACCATACATGGTTCATTTGGTTTAATAAAAACATATCATTAAAGTTTCCTAACTGGTTTATTAAGTGGTTTGAAATTTACGGTTTAGATACCAGCATCTTCCCCGATCTGGCATCCAAAGCCTATCAAGAATTCTGTAATCTTACTACTTGCCCACATCATAAAAGTTTGTTATCTTTTACTGCTACTTTTGGCATTACTTGGATTATGTCTTGGTCCTTCTCTACCGACCAAGTTTGGCCAGAATCCACGGCAGCACAATTAATTAGAAGAGTATCTATTAAGTGGTGGGATGCCTTCAATCCAGCCCTACTATCTCCAGATACTAGAAACGCTTGGTATGCCAAGAATCCTCATCTTTGCAAGCAAGCTAACACTACCTCGGATGCTAGTTTTCTTACCGACAAAAGTAAATTACTTGCCTCTCTAGCAGCAATCTCCGATCCTAAGAAATTTCAAGAAAAATTACAAGAAGTTATGGGTGCTATGTCAGAAGATGCTAGTTCTTCAAACTCGTTGGATGCTACGCCAGAGAATGAAGATGACTGTTATGGAATCTTTGATTAAAGATGTTCAGATGTTGCTTTTAGAAAGAAGTCAAATTACTTTGATTAAAGAAAGGACAAATCTTATCTCTTTGGATTCGTTTCTCTTTTCACCCATTATCAGGTCGAGACCGGCCCCAATTACTTTTGTTATTTGCAGAATTATTAGGCCATGTGGGCCATGTTATCAGGAAAATTAGATTCCTTTAACTTTACTTTTTAGCCCATAAGGGTTTGTCGGCCACTATTTGTATGTCAGGCCTTTTGCTTTGGCTTTATCGTTTGTAAATTATGTTGTAGTTTATTTTCTTTGAAGTCCGGATGCTATAAAAGCATTCCTTTGTGGTTTGTATAAGCATGCTCATTTCTTCTCACACTTGAGAAACCTGAACACTGCTATATCTGTAAGTCTTTGTAATTCTCTTAATTATAATAAAATCATGACTATGTTTGTCACTATATATGTTAATTATTCCGCTGTTTTACGTTTTAAAAACTCTGAAATTTTACCCAACTTTAATTTGCATATTCAAGCTTATGTTAATATTAATTCTACCACTCTAAATTTTATACAAAGTATGTTTGTATAAAATTACTACCCTACATCTAGAATCTCATTCTAAGCTTAGTTCCATCAGTACAAACATAGTCATAATATTACTTTTACAAATTGTGATCGTAAAGAGTTTGGCCAGAATCACGTATCAGCACCTTTACTGGTAATCACTCTGATTATTAAACATAATGAACGATATATTCTATCAATACTCTAGCTTTACCATAGTCTATCTAGACGACATCCTAGTCTATTCGGACTCTATAAATCAACACTTCCATCACTTAGACCAGTTCTACAAAATAATTAAAGAAAACGGTCTTGTGTTATCTGAGAGTAAATTAAAATTATTTCAGCCCAAAGTCAGATTCTTAGGATTTGACATTAGTCAAGGTGAGTACACCCCAATTACTAGATCCTTAGAGTTTGTCAGCAAATTTCCCAATGAAATCAAGGATAAAACTCAATTACAAAGATTTTTAGGTTGCCTAAATTATGTGTCGGATTTTATTCCTAATCTTAGAACGATATGCATACCCTTGTTTAAAAGATTAAGGAAAAATCCCCCACCCTGGGATGAGTCTATGACCCAAAGTGTTATCCAGCTAAAACAAGTGGTTAAAAATCTACCATGTCTAGGAATCCCAGACCCAGAGGCCAGTCTTATTGTCGAAACCGATGCTTCTGATCTAGGTTTTGGAGGCATTTTAAAACAAATATTACCGGGTACTGATAAGGAGCAAGTAGTCAGATTTTATTCTGGAACTTGGTCTTCAGCCCAATTAAATTATAGTACTATCAAAAAAGAAATTTTATCTATTGTACTTTGCATTACCAAATTTCAAGATGACTTATTTTCAAAATCATTTTTACTCAAAACTGATTGCAAATCAGCTAAAAGTGTTTTACAAAAGGATGTTAAAAATTTAGTGTCAAAACACATATTTGCCAGATGGCAGTCATTACTTGCATGTTTTGATTTTGAAATCATGCATATTGAAGGTATTAAAAATGCATTACCAGATTTTTTAACTAGAGAATTTTTACAGGGCAAAACATGAGTAGCAAGTCCACTTCCAAAGATTCTTATGGACCTCCACTACAAAAGCCTATTAACCAAAAACAATTGATATTAGGATCCCCCTCCTACAGATCAAAAATTACTTCTCCCGTTTCTTCTCAAAAAGGAACAGGAGCCAACCCTGCGTTGGTCTCACCTTCGCAGTTTGTGCAGGATATTACGTCATCTTCCAAGATGATCCCCATTAAGAGTAAGTTGGCTTATTACACTCCTCCACAAGGAGCCAAATCCAAATTTGTTACCAAAAAATTAACTGTCCCAATTATTACTCTTGAAGATTATTACTGTCCAAAAGAAGGATCATTACTTCAGACTGTTAGCAAGATTTTCCCTCAGGGAACGCATTTTATAAATAATGATGTTACTAAAACCAGATCATTCTACGAATTTATTCTGGTGGACACTGATTCTATTACCTTGACCCATGTCCACGACGAGACTACAGGAAATATTAAGTTTTCTAAATTCAAAATTAATAAGGTACTTTCCCCTTCAGATTGGGGTTCTCATCCATATCATACCGAAAGTTTTACCAGAATTTTCCAGCCCCAACACTACTCTTATCTAGATTACATGGATGCCGGGACTTACTTTCTTACTGTTAGGCCTTATGACCATACATGGTTCATTTGGTTTAATAAAAACATATCATTAAAGTTTCCTAACTGGTTTATTAAGTGGTTTGAAATTTACGGTTTAGATACCAGCATCTTCCCCGATCTGGCATCCAAAGCCTATCAAGAATTCTGTAATCTTACTACTTGCCCACATCATAAAAGTTTGTTATCTTTTACTGCTACTTTTGGCATTACTTGGATTATGTCTTGGTCCTTCTCTACCGACCAAGTTTGGCCAGAATCCACGGCAGCACAATTAATTAGAAGAGTATCTATTAAGTGGTGGGATGCCTTCAATCCAGCCCTACTATCTCCAGATACTAGAAACGCTTGGTATGCCAAGAATCCTCATCTTTGCAAGCAAGCTAACACTACCTCGGATGCTAGTTTTCTTACCGACAAAAGTAAATTACTTGCCTCTCTAGCAGCAATCTCCGATCCTAAGAAATTTCAAGAAAAATTACAAGAAGTTATGGGTGCTATGTCAGAAGATGCTAGTTCTTCAAACTCGTTGGATGCTACGCCAGAGAATGAAGATGACTGTTATGGAATCTTTGATTAAAGATGTTCAGATGTTTCTTTTAGAAAGAAGTCAAATTACTTTGATTAAAGAAAGGACAAATCTTATCTCTTTGGATTCGTTTCTCTTTTCACCCATTATCAGGTCGAGACCGGCCCCAGTTACTTTTGTTATTTGCAGAATTATTAGGCCATGTGGGCCATGTTATCAGGAAAATTAGATTCCTTTAACTTTACTTTTTAGCCCATAAGGGTTTGTCGGCCACTATTTGTATGTCAGGCCTTTTGCTTTGGCTTTATCGTTTGTAAATTATGTTGTAGTTTATTTTCTTTGAAGTCCGGATGCTATAAAAGCATTCCTTTGTGGTTTGTATAAGCATGCTCATTTCTTCTCACACTTGAGAAACCTGAACACTGCTATATCTGTAAGTCTTTGTAATTCTCTTAATTATAATAAAATCATGACTATGTTTGTCACTATATATGTTAATTATTCCGCTGTTTTACGTTTTAAAAACTCTGAAATTTTACCCAACTTTAATTTGCATATTCAAGCTTATGTTAATATTAATTCTACCACTCTAAATTTTATACAAAGTATGTTTGTATAAAATTACTACCCTACATCTAGAATCTCATTCTAAGCTTAGTTCCATCAGTACAAACATAGTCATAATATTACTTTTACAAATTGTGATCGTAAAGAGTTTGGCCAGAATCACGTATCAGCACCTTTACTGGTAATCACTCTGATTATTAAACATAATGAACGATATATTCTATCAATACTCTAGCTTTACCATAGTCTATCTAGACGACATCCTAGTCTATTCGGACTCTATAAATCAACACTTCCATCACTTAGACCAGTTCTACAAAATAATTAAAGAAAACGGTCTTGTGTTATCTGAGAGTAAATTAAAATTATTTCAGCCCAAAGTCAGATTCTTAGGATTTGACATTAGTCAAGGTGAGTACACCCCAATTACTAGATCCTTAGAGTTTGTCAGCAAATTTCCCAATGAAATCAAGGATAAAACTCAATTACAAAGATTTTTAGGTTGCCTAAATTATGTGTCGGATTTTATTCCTAATCTTAGAACGATATGCATACCCTTGTTTAAAAGATTAAGGAAAAATCCCCCACCCTGGGATGAGTCTATGACCCAAAGTGTTATCCAGCTAAAACAAGTGGTTAAAAATCTACCATGTCTAGGAATCCCAGACCCAGAGGCCAGTCTTATTGTCGAAACCGATGCTTCTGATCTAGGTTTTGGAGGCATTTTAATACAAATATTACCGGGTACTGATAAGGAGCAAGTAGTCAGATTTTATTCTGGAACTTGGTCTTCAGCCCAATTAAATTATAGTACTATCAAAAAAGAAATTTTATCTATTGTACTTTGCATTACCAAATTTCAAGATGACTTATTTTCAAAAACATTTTTACTCAAAACTGATTGCAAATCAGCTAAAAGTGTTTTACAAAAGGATGTTAAAAATTTAGTGTCAAAACACATATTTGCCAGATGGCAGTCATTACTTGCATGTTTTGATTTTGAAATCATGCATATTGAAGGTATTAAAAATGCATTACCAGATTTTTTAACTAGAGAATTTTTACAGGGCAAAACATGAGTAGCAAGTCCACTTCCAAAGATTCTTATGGACCTCCACTACAAAAGCCTATTAACCAAAAACAATTGATATTAGGATCCCCCTCCTACATATCAAAAATTACTTCTCCCGTTTCTTCTAAAAAAGGAACAGGAGCCAACCCTGCGTTGGTCTCACCTTCGTAGTTTGTGCAGGATATTACGTCATCTTCCAAGATGATCCCCATTAAGAGTAAGTTGGCTTATTACACTCCTCCACAAGGAGCCAAATCCAAATTTGTTACAAAAAAATTAACTGTCCCAATTATTACTGTCCAAAAGAAGGATCATTACTTCAGACTGTTAGCAAGATTTTCCCTCAGGGAACGCATTTTATAAATAATGATGTTACTAAAACCAGATCATTCTACGAATTTATTCTGGTGGACACTGATTCTATTACCTTGACCCATGTCCACGACGAGACTACAGGAAATATTAAGTTTTCTAAATTCAAAATTAATAAGGTACTTTCCCCTTCAGATTGGGGTTCTCATCCATATCATACCGAAAGTTTTACCAGAATTTTCCAGCCCCAACACTACTCTTATCTAGATTACATGGATGCCGGGACTTACTTTCTTACTGTTAGGCCTTATGACCATACATGGTTCATTTGGTTTAATAAAAAAATATCATTAAAGTTTCCTAACTGGTTTATTAAGTGGTTTGAAATTTACGGTTTAGATACCAGCATCTTCCCCGATCTGGCATCCAAAGCCTATCAAGAATTCTGTAATCTTACTACTTGCCCACATCATAAAAGTTTGTTATCTTTTACTGCTACTTTTGGCATTACTTGGATTATGTCTTGGTCCTTCTCTACCGACCAAGTTTGGCCAGAATCCACGGCAGCACAATTAATTAGAAGAGTATCTATTAAGTGGTGGGATGCCTTCAATCCAGCCCTACTATCTCCAGATACTAGAAACGCTTGGTATGCCAAGAATCCTCATCTTTGCAAGCAAGCTAACACTACCTCGGATGCTAGTTTTCTTACCGACAAAAGTAAATTACTTGCCTCTCTAGCAGCAATCTCCGATCCTAAGAAATTTCAAGAAAAATTACAAGAAGTTATGGGTGCTATGTCAGAAGATGCTAGTTCTTCAAACTCGTTGGATGCTACGCCAGAGAATGAAGATGACTGTTATGGAATCTTTGATTAAAGATGTTCAGATGTTGCTTTTAGAAAGAAGTCAAATTACTTTGATTAAAGAAAGGACAAATCTTATCTCTTTGGATTCGTTTCTCTTTTCACCCATTATCAGGTCGAGACCGGCCCCAGTTACTTTTGTTATTTGCAGAATTATTAGGCCATGTGGGCCATGTTATCAGGAAAATTAGATTCCTTTAACTTTACTTTTTAGCCCATAAGGGTTTGTCGGCCACTATTTGTATGTCAGGCCTTTTGCTTTGGCTTTATCGTTTGTAAATTATGTTGTAGTTTATTTTCTTTGAAGTCCGGATGCTATAAAAGCATTCCTTTGTGGTTTGTATAAGCATGCTCATTTCTTCTCACACTTGAGAAACCTGAACACTGCTATATCTGTAAGTCTTTGTAATTCTCTTAATTATAATAAAATCATGACTATGTTTGTCACTATATATGTTAATTATTCCGCTGTTTTACGTTTTAAAAACTCTGAAATTTTACCCAACTTTAATTTGCATATTCAAGCTTATGTTAATATTAATTCTACCATTCCTTCAACTATTTATATTACTTTTACTCAAGCTGGTCTTTCACAATCCTATAACTTTTGTAAATTATGTTGTAGTTTATTTTCTTTGAAGTCCGGATGCTATAAAAGCATTCCTTTGTGGTTTGTATAAGCATGCTCATTTCTTCTCACACTTGAGAAGCCTGAACACTGCTATATCTGTAAGTCTTTGTAATTCTCTTAATTATAATAAAATCATGACTATGTTTGTCACTATATATGTTAATTATTCCGCTGTTTTACGTTTTAAAAACTCTGAAATTTTACCCAACTTTAATTTGCATATTCAAGCTTATGTTAATATTAATTCTACCATTCCTTCAACTATTTATATTACTTTTACTCAAGCTGGTCTTTCACGATCCTATAACTCTTTACTGGTATATATATATATATATATATATATATATATATATATATATATATATATATAACCTAATTTTCACTCACTTTCCTAATTTTTTTACTATTAAAATATTATGAGTTAAAAACATAACCTAAATAATATATGTATAAATTATATAATGTACTTACATTGTAATAACTTAAAAAAGAAATAGACAATGTAAAAGATAAAGATGAAAAAATTGATAGATTAAGATGAACATCGTTCATTCCTTTTCGTTGTTGCTATGTTACATGTGTGTTCTTAATTATTTAATGTGTAAATAAGAGTGATACTTGGATAAAAATAATTTGAACAAAAATGAAGATTGTTTTTTTAAATGCTTTCCTTTATTACATATCAAAAAAATTCACGTGACCCACAAAATCAGGATATCACTCTTTATGAAAAGAATATATATATATATATATATATATGTGTGTGTGTGTGTGTGTGTGTGACGTATCCTATAAGAATGTTATTTTTATATGAGAACATGAAAATGAATTTGAACCATTAGATTTTAAAATTAATGGTGGAAATTATGTGTGGTTTTTTTCTCTAATTCATTATTAAAATTAATAATGGAAGAGAGAGAAAAAAAACACACATAATCTCCACCATTTATTTTAAAATCTAATGGTTCATATTAATTTTCATGTTCTCGCATAAAAATAGCATTCTCATATGATACAACTATTTTTAAACAAAGTGTTGTATATATTTTATATAAAAACTAAAATATTTATTTTATTAATATAAAGATCAACAAATTATTTTTTCTAAATTGTGATGGCCTTTCAAACTTCATATTTTTACAAGCGTTTTTACAACAAAAAATATTCTTAAAAAGATGTTTTTAAAGATCAAATGTAATGTAGTGAAAAATATTTTGTACTAGTTTAATTTGTAAAAGTTTGACATAGTTGATTATATCCCAACATAAGGTACTAAAGCTCTACCACCATACTCTGAATTTGGGCAAAAACTCAATTTGCTATAAGTGTAGGAAGAGGATAGAGTTCTGGAGTTAATCCATAAAAAATGCAAGAGTTTTCCTCAGACCTACCAAAAAACCATTTTCAATTCAAAAATAATCTTTTTTCATTCCATTCTTTCACAATTTTTGGGACTCTATTAAAGGTAATATCATTTCAGACTTTTCAAATAGACCAGATTACAGCGTGTCAAACCATTACCAAGGAACTGCAAAGAAGGAAACATTCACTATTCTCTTATTTTTCCCTTCTCCCAAGGAAATTGGTAAATATACATATACACATGGACGAGTAGAAGAAATGTTGAATACTAGAAGTCTTCATCCTTCGCACGACCTTAGGTCTTGCTTTCTTAAGCCAACTCTATGAAGATTTTGATGTATATAAGTTGCAGGAGTTTTTGTCATCAAAGAGGACCCATGAGATATAATGATTTGAAATGGAAGTGTTAATGATTTAAAGTAGTTTTCTGTTGGGAATAATAACCACCTTCTCGTGGTATTGGAATCCTAAGATTAACCTATTCTCTTTTTGCTTCATAATTAGCGATACTGATTTGAGAGAACTGTCATACCCTAAATTTTGACCACATGATTTCCCATCATTGTGATAATCATCACCACAATATGGATGTACCTTCATGCCTCATCAATTTTCTGAAAGATTGTTGAGCACTCACCTCAACCAAGAATTAGGGTTGTGTGCCCTCTCAGAGCACTCAAACAAAGGATCAATCAAGATCTGACATGATCTTCAACTTGTCTAGCATCTCAAACATCTATGAAGGATCAAGAGGTCTTCCACATCAAGAATTAAGCACAGGGTTGCAACATTCCAAGTGGATTAAGCCTCAAGATCGTCAGTGTCACCAAATTAGGGTTTTGGTCGACCAAGGCCTCTAGATGAAAATTTCATCTGGGCATGAGCCAATACTTCAAAATATGATTCAAGAAGCTCAAAGGGACCTTATGAGTCCAATCATCAAGTCAAAATAGCCTCAGGGGGTGCATTCATAAAAAATCAGGAATTAGGGTTTCTTGACCTAATTCACCCATAAGTTGACTTTTGGAGCAAGACATGAGCCAAAACCTCAATAAGTGTTTTGAAGACCTACAATAGATCATATTGATCCATTTACAATATTGGATTGATTCAAAGAACTTGGTTCATGAGCAATACAAAGATTCAAATTCATCTGGGCCAATTAGGGTTTCCTGATGAAAAAGTCAACTGTACCTTTGACTTTTGACCAATACATGTTCCCAAATCTTGGGACATGATTCAAGACCCTCTAAAACACCTATGGAATCCATCCATTAGGTTTGAATTAGGTCAAGAACTTGATTGCATAGAGGATCACACAGTTTGAATTTCATTTGACAAAGAGTCAACTGTGTCAAAAAGTCAAGTTTGACTTTTTGAATTTCTTAACAAACAAGGCTTCCTTAAGTAAAAAACAATGTTAATTTATGGTTTGGATCATCATCCATCATGAAAAGTGAGGTAACTTGCAAAAGGGGAAACAATAAGAATCTTAAATTTTCTAAAGTTATGGAACAAAATGGATTTGGTACTAACTTTGCAAGGTCATAACTCCCAAACCATAATTCCTTTTTCTCCCATCTAAGTTCAAATGAAAGTTCACATGACATACTTCAAAAGTGTCAACTACATCAAATTCCAAATCCTCGTGGATTTTGAGTTATAGATTGATCAAAATCATAAAAACATGGAAATGACTATTTTTCCAACACTTAGAAAATTTTAGACAGAATCTGTCTAGGGTTTGCACCAACTTTGGGGCCATTTTTCATTAAGATCCAAACTAAACCAAGACCAATGTTGGACATCAAAGTTAAAGTATGTCATGAGGGCTTTCCAAAATGTACAAGAACGCATCCTAATTCCACTTGAGTAGGGAGTTACAAGCATGGAAACATGGCACCTCCAAATCTGTTTTTCACAAGACAGACTTGTACATGCCACATGATTTTGGCATTTCCATGACTTGGCAAGCCTTGTCACCATACAAGAGAAGTTTCTAATGTTCAATGAACATGATCTCTGCAGAGCTACAACACCATCATTTGGAAAAAAGCATTCAAAGTTCAAAGGCCAAAACTTTCAAATTTGTCATGAAGCATTTATGGACCATTGCAAATGAGTCAAGATAAACTCAAGCATCAAAGGACCATTGGCCTGCAAGATTTACTCAAGTCAATGGCTAGAGGAGACTTGAGATTCCTTTTGAAAACCAATGGATAATGGACTATACCAGCCACCATTCACTATTGCTGCCAAAACATACTTGACACACTATAAATAGAGGGAATTTGTGATCAGTTTGAGTACACCAAAGCTTGACAACACTTGCTTTCCTCAAAATCCCTCTCAAAAAACCAGAAATGCCTTATTTTGCAAGTCACCATTGAATTTTGAGTTAGAGAGCAATTCCACCACAGCTCATGATCTAAACACATCCAATGTATCATATATAAGCTATTCAAACAATCGTCCTTGATCTGGAACACCAAAATCAGAAAGTCAACCATCAAAACCTCAAATTTTGACTTTCTTGCATTTTTCAAGCCATGTCTTGATCTAATCACTTTCAAAACCAAACAACACCTCAAACACTCTTCAAATATCATTCTTAAACTGTTCCAACAAGTTTCCCTCAACTGTAACATCATTTGAGTGAGATACCATTTTGGTCACTTTTGCCACTTTTGCAAGAAAGAGCCAATTCTTGTTCCTGAGGATTCCAGGTGGTTTTGATCATTCTAAAAGCTTCTAAGGTATCAATCAAGAGTGTCTAAAGAATTGGATTACTTCTGGCACAAGCATTTTGAAAGATAGCACAAGGAGCTTCAAGAGGTACCAAAGGAGGGATCAACTATCATCCAGTTCTAGCTCGCCTTCAACTTGGATACCCGATGAAGAATATTCCACGTAATGTTCATCTAGAAGGTTTTTTCTTCAAAGAAGGATAAAATGACTGGGCACTAAAGAAGGAAATAGTGCATGCCTGGCAACATATTCACGGGAAAGGGAGAGAGTCCTTGGGAAGGCCAAACTGCACCTCATCAGAACCTTATCTCCACTGGGTACAAACTAGAGCCCTCAAGTTGAGGATGCCTTACCCTCGTCAAGAAGTTTTTCCATTAAAGGAATCTGTCATTTATTTCATGTCTGATGTGGAAAAATTCCAGGTCACTCTTAACAAAGTCAAAAGAGAGAAGAACTCTTGGAAGAACAAGTACCAGTTTCTCAATTTAGAATGTACCAAGATTCAGGAACTACTAAAGGAAAAGGATGCTCTGATTGTGATATTAGAACAATATGCTATAGAAAGTCAGGATGAACGAAGAAATCTACTCACTCCTTTCACTTGGCAGAGGGTCGTCGACCTAACAACGGCTGAAGAGGCCCGATCAAAGAAACGGAAAATTCAGGAACCAACATCTGAGCTCTCCTCAGAGAAAACTCAGGATCCATGAGCCTAGTTTTTCCTTCTCGTACTTTGTAAAATACTGTACTTTTCCTTGTAGAATACTGCAATCTTTCGAATTCAATAAAAGGGGTCCCCCCGCTGTGTGATATTTGCAATTTAATTGTTGAAGTTTCTTTTGTAAACAAAAACTAAAAAAATATATTTGCATATCATTCATCATTCTCATATAACACATTTTTTATCCTTGAGTCTCACGTATGTGTCACACTCTAGAGTCAAGTTGTCTCATTCGTACAATACTCGGGCCAATCGACAAAAGAAAATGGACGATCTCGAGGAAGAGAACAAAGAGATGAGAGAAGAAATCGACGCTCTAAAAGAAAGTTTGGAAAAACTTCACCACGACATGCAATCCCTGGTAACAGCTCAGGAGCAACAACGTCAAAGGACTGTGATCTCAGAGATTACATCTACACCGATGTTTGAGACAAATGACAATCATCCTCGATACATCATGCCTAAAGGTTGCCCCTGGGGCATGCCTGTCAACTTTATACCTGAAGGATATATCCCACCGGTCACTAAAGACCCATAAGCCGTTGCGGGAACGGCTAGATTTAAAGGTTACAAACTTCAGGAAAATAAAGATGTAAGGGTTACAACAGCAACTCCTGAAGGTTACAAACTTCAGGTCATTGAAGCGCTAAGGGTCGCCGCTGTAATGTCTATACCACAGCCAGTGGTACACACTATCCCTGAGGAACAGATTCGGCAAGCCACTTATGGCATAAACGAAGAAGTATACGAAAGGATGAATGAATTCCAGGAACAATTCTTGGAAATGCAGAAGGAACTGCATGTCATTCGCGGTCAAGACTTATTCGGAAAGGACGCCTCCAACCTCTGCTTGGTCCCTAATGTAAAGATACCACACAAATTCAAGGTGCCTGACTTTGAAAAATACAAAGGCAACTCTTGCCCTCAAAGTCATTTGGTGATGTACGCTTGAAAAATGTCTACTCAGACAGAAAATCAACAGCTACTGATCCATTACTTCCAAGATAGTTTAACCGGTGCCGCACTTAAATGGTACATGGGTTTAAACCGTACCAAGATTAGTACTTTCAGAGATCTTGGGACAGCTTTCGTTCAGCAGTATAAATACAACTTGGACATGGCGCCGGATAGGGACCAACTCAGAGCAATGTCACAAAAGGATAAGGAAACTTTCAAAGAATACGCTCAGAGATGGCGTGAAATTACCGCCTAGATCTGTCCCCCCTTGAAGAAAAGGAAATGACCAAGACTTTCCTGAAAACCTTAAGCGCGTTCTATTATGACCGAATGGTCGCTAGTGCGCCCAGTGACTTCAATGAAATGGTGAATATGGGAGTACGCCTTGAAGAAGAAGTCCGAGAAAGACGATTGGTCAAAGATGCAGAGCCATCTAACAGTATTAAAAGATACGGTAGTACTTTCCAAAAGAAGAAAGAGCAAGAGATCAGTAACATCTCTATTGGAATTCAAAGGCGAAGGTATCAAGCAATAGCAGCGATAACTCCCGCTATCAACCCAATGCCAGTTCCGACTTATCAACCTCAAGTTGCTCAGAGCCAACCAAATTAACAACAGCATCAACAAAGGCAGCAACATCATCTTCAGCAGGCTCGCCCGCAGTACAACAACAACAATCGTACTACACATCCATCAGGGTTCGACCCTATACCAATGTTGTACACAGAACTATTTCCACTTCTACTGGCCAAGGGGTATGTTCAAACTAGGACTCCTCTTATAGTGCCGGAGAATCCACCTTTTTGGTTTAAAGCGGATCAAACTTGCCCTTACCATCAAGGAGGATCAGGACATAACATTGAGAACTGTCTCAGCTTTAAGTCTGATGTAGAGAAGCTCGTCAGGAACAAGATTTTATCTTTCAAGGATACAAATCCAAATGTTCAGATAAACCCATTACCGCAACATGAGAAGACTACAGTGAATTTGGTAGAAGAAGAATCTGGTAGCAGTTATCAAATTCACAATGTACACTTACTGAGAACGAATCTGGTGAAGATGCATTGCAGACAGAGCGGGTACAGCCATGTACCATCTCACAACTATCACCAGCGTGATATCTGTTCAAAGAACAATCAAGGGTGTACCATAGTACAGGCAGCGCTGCAAGAACAAATGGATCTAGGCTGGATTCAAGATCATAGGATTCGTGAAGTAAACATGGCCCATGCGCATCCCAATATTGTTCAGAACCACGACATTCGTGCAATGAACTTAAATTTGGTGGCAACGTATTCAAGACAAAGTTAGTATTACAATTGGCCACGACACAATTACAGCACTTGTCCAATCTGCTCCACAGACAATCAAGGATGCTCTTTTGTACAAAATGCCCTCCAGCGTCAAATGGATCTCGGATGGATCCAAGACTACCGTGAAAGGAATGCTCATCAGGTCAACATGGTTCAAATCTTTGATATCCGCTTGATGAATACCAGTCTTGTGAAATTACATGCTAAGCAGGTCAGACTTGGCTTTCTGGCTTCACATGATTATCAAGACTGTGAAAAATGCTCCGAAAACGATCAAGGGTGTGCGCTTGTGCAAAGAACCCTTCAACATCTGTTGGATCACTGGTGGCTTCCGATCTACTTGGATGAAGACACACAACAGATTAGCATGATTGATGGGGTTCTTGATATATATCAAAGTCATGATGTCCGCTCAATGGAAACGGATCTCGTAAAAATGCACTGCATACAAAGTAGGTACGGTCGAGTACCACTTCACAATTATGAGGGTTGTAGAGTATGCTCGGAAAATAATTAAGATGATATCTCGTGTGAGCAGCACTCTAGAATCAGTTAGACCGAAAAAAGATTCAATCATGTTCGAATTCTCAATCAATGAACATGATACAAGATTATCTTCTTGGTCAAAGCAAAAACACTGTCATAATCTCCGATCATGGAGTAACCAGGGATGTTTGTGCCATAATCCCTCTACTCAATAATAGAAAAGTTCCCAACATGGAACTGATTGAGGTTGCTTATGACGGTTAGAAAAACCAAAAAGCTCCTGTAGTCATCTACTTACCAGGTCCAATGTCGTACAAGTCAGAAAAGGTTATCCCCTATAAGTACGGTGCAACGACCATAGAAAATGGAAAGGAAACTCCATTACCCTCCATTGTGAACATTGCCGACATCAGTCGAGTTACTCGGAGCGGTCGAATCTTCAACAGAGGAGTTGGAGAACCTGCCAAGGAAAAGGAACCTCAAATGGAAGTTCCTAATCAACAAGTTGGTCAATCCAGTAATCCAGAACCTATAAAGAACAACGATGAGATGCTGAAGCTCATCCAGAAAAGCGAGTACAACATTGTAGATCAGTTGTTGCAAACTCCATCTCGAATCTCTGTGTTATCTCTCATGCTTAGTTCAGAAGCTCACAAGGAAGTGTAGCGAGTGATTTTTGTCGGTGACGCGACCACCTTATCGCTTGGTTTTCCTTACCTCAATGAGGAGGAGGGGGTGCTACTTTCTGATTTCATATTTATCCCATGAAGCTGAAAGGGAAAGGGAAGCTATCTTAAACTAACCTTGCACGCGAATGTTTAACTGAACAGACGCTTTAAAGAGATTGGGGGGGTCCGGGGTCAGGTTATACAACGGGGAGTTGTCAGTTACCCATCCTATATGTGGTTATACACAGGATATTAACTTTAGGTTTTGCTTTGTAATTGATAGTGTTTATCTGTTAATGGGTTGGGAAAGTTTCTTGGGAAGGATGAGTGAGTAAGTGAGTTGATGTTGATGTTCGGGTGTCCTCGATGTTTTTGGTAAGGTACTGGACCTAAGTTTTGGTGTGAAGGTACTGAACCTAGAGTTTTTGATTGGTATGAAGGTACTGGACCTAGAGTTTTTGATTGGTATGCTCACTAATATTTCGTAATCTTACGCCTACGTATTCCCGTTTAAACGAAATAGGGAAATCAAAGCAATCGTAGTTCCTCCTATTCTAAGGGAGGAAAAGATATTTAGTGTCTTGTTCAAAGCCCAAGATTGAAGCTAAAAGGTTAATTGACCCGGCTGGGGGATTTCTTTATACAAAGCCTAAGAGGAGGCTGGATATGACCGATTCAACAAGAGATTGTATATATTGGTGTCTTGTACAAAGCCCAAGATTGAGGCAAAAAAGAGACTGACTCTTTGGGGATATCATTATACAAAGCCTAAGAGGAGGCAAGAAGTTTGGCTTTTCCGGGGGAAAATGTTCTATCTGTCTTGTACAAAGCCCAAGATTGAGGCTAGAAGGATTTTAACTCCGCCGGGGAGGTTTGTATGTGTCTTGTACAAATCCCAAGATTGTGGCGGAAATGAGAAATTTAATTGACTCTGGTAAGGATATTTTTATGTGTCTTGTACAAAGCCCAAGATTGAGGCTGAAATAAGTTTGACTCTACTTGGGGAAAATCATTCCTCAAAGCCTAGAGGAAGGAAGGGAGGGAATGACTCTTGCTAGGGAAGATATCTGTCCCAAGCTCAAGAGAGTGAGATTTATGTCTCGTACAAAGCACAAGATTGAGGCTAAAAGGGTTTGACTCAACAAGATAGTGCTTTTATCTGTCCTGTACCAAGCCCAGGATTGAGGGTGAACAAGCTGGAGAAATTATTCTACACAACTTGAGAGGAGGCTAGCTCCTGCTAGGGGAAATCTTTATACCAAGCTTGAGATGAAGCTGGACAAAGATTGACTCAACAAGAGAGTATTTTTATTTGTCTTGTACAAAGCCCAAGATTGTGGCTGAAAAATTGACTCAACAAGAGAGTCTGAGAAGGTGATTAACTCAACAAGAGAGTCTGAAAAGGTGATTGACTCAACAAGAGAGTCTGAAAAGTGATTGACTCAACAAGAGAGTCTGAAAAGTGATTGACTCAACAAGAGAGTCTGGAAAAGTGATGGACTCAACAAGAGAGTCTGAAAAGGTTAACTCCGCTGGGGAGAATCTTTGTACGAAGCCCAAGAGGAGGCTAACTTTGCTGAGGAAAAGATCATTATACAAAGCCTAAGAGGAGGCTATCTTTCTGCTGGGGATTATTAAGATCCCTAGGCAGGTCCAAGTGGGGAATCAATTCTTGCTGAGGTTTACAGAAGAGTTGAGGTATCAGAGACCTTGAGGTTCTGATTTGGGATAGTGTTATACTGATGATAAACTAACCCTGGTTGGGGATTTTTAGGGGGAGAGACTGAGTTTTGGCTCAGCTGGAGATTGATCCAGAGTGACAGGGGTTTCTCCTATGTTTGTAGGGAACTTGAGAATGTCTTTGAGACTCAAGGGGATTTAGACTGTCTAAGTCTACTAGTGTGGAAGAGTTTTATCTTTTGTATGATGCCCAAGAGGAGGCACGGGCATTAAGGGATGAGACTCAACCCTAAAGTGGCCTGAGGTTTGACACTAGAAAGACTGCTCTAGCAAAGGATGACTAAGTTCTGTCTTATACCTTTAGGAGGTCGTCAGGGTCCTTGTATTAAGCCCAAGAGAAGGCATGAGAATTTCTAAGAAGCCGAAGGGTCCTTGTACAAAGCCCAAGAGGAGGCGGGGATGCTTTTAGGAAGCCTGTGGGTCCCAAACCAAGAGAAGTTCAAGAAATGCCATTCACCGAGAATAGATCATTTAGTGAAAGTTCGAGGTTTGAAGAAACTTAAGAGATGCCATTCACCGAGAATAGATCACCTCTGGGGAGTAGAATTTATTTGACAATTTCTAGGGGTGACAGTCTGAGAAAAGGTTCATGAAGAATACTGCCTTTCTCTTTGTTCCATATTGTTTAAGCCCAAGAGAAGGCAAGACGGTATCTGGAAATCCTATGGGGATCTAGTTTTGTTTTTACCTAGTTCTAGACCTAGTTGTCGGGGAAAACTCTAAATAACTATACTAGTATATATATAGGTGATATATGACAAGTATAAAAAGGGTATGAAAGAAGACTAACCATGCGCAGCTTCCCACAATACAGTTATATATATTAAAGCATGTAAATAAAAGTTGTTAAAACTTACAGGCGGGCAAGCTTCCATGCTGTATTGTTAGTTGTTCAAAGAAATTAAAGAAAGTTTTGATAACAACATGTATATTTGAATCTAAATCAAAAGGGAAATTGCTTTGAAAATATTGTTGGGGCTTATACTCAAGGAGAGGCCCAAGGTTTTAATAGTGATCGCACCCGTGTTTTGAATATCGTCTCGGGACTTATACAATGACTGAGACCCAAAAAGGTTTATTTACAAAATGGTTGGGTCTTACAACACAAGGAGAGGCCCAAAGGTTATTTAAAGAAAAGAAATGGGACTTACAACACGAGGGTAGGCCCAGATGATTTTCGTTTCGAAATGGCGATCGCGCCGAGATTTTTTTTAACGCAGAGGGACTTATACAATATCTGAGGCCCAAAATGATTTTGGTTAAAGAGGGATTGGGTCTTACACTCTATTAGAGGCCCAAAGTGCTCAAGAAGAGGCCCTGTTGATTTTGTTAAAAAAGGCGACGATCACGCCGAACTTTTGAAAATATACAGAGGGACTTATACAATGTGTGAGACCCAAAATTATTTATTTACAAAGGGGTTGGGTCTTACACTCTATTAGAGGTCCATGAGTGTTTGAAAAAGATTGATTTGGGTGGAATTAATCAAAACCCTAATTTTGTTTAAAAATGGATTTAATTTTGTTTAAAAATTAATAAAAATTATTGAAAACATGTGAAAAATGAGTGGTGATCTTGGATCAATGTTTCAAAAATCATGTTTTTATCCACAAAATGATTGAAAACCATTTAAGTTTGGAAAATCAAGAAGGAAAAAATATTTTAAATGTCAAAAACAAATAAAAATGAATTCTTTTGCAAAAATATCAAGTATATGAAATAAATAATAATTTTGGGGAATTTTTGTAAAATAAAATATTTTAACATTTTTGTGAATTATTAAAAAAAAGAATCAACTCAAAATCATTAAAATTCAGAGAGAAATTAATTTTTGAATCAATTAAATAAAATCACAAAAATTCAAAAATTCAAATATTTGAAAAAGGGCGCCAAGAACATCTTGGTCTTGTCCGCGTGCCCTGTTCTTGGCTGATTTGCGTTTTCTCATCAATCTCACTGAATACTTGATGAAATCACACAATCCACATATCAATCTACTCGTTTTCAACTCACGATCATGTCTATGGTCTTTAATTTCATTTATTTTAAGCATGGAATGAGAAATTAAAACAAAACCTCAAGAACCCTAAATTTTGCATGAAGGCTGAGAAATTTGATACACGATTCATACAAAGCAATTAATGGAGGGGAAACACTCCATACATGATTATGAACATATGGCAAAATTATTGTCCGATGAAATATGCACTAATCATGAGATGACCAAGTTTAGGCATACTTGAATGTCGTGGCAGCAAGAGCAACTTGATTTTTGAGTTAGAGGTGTTACAGATGAGTTGTGATGATCTGAACAGCTTCCCTACACCATATGGGGTGTGTTTAAAAGCTTGGATTAATTTGAAATGGACTGGAACAAATTATGGCACCTCAGCTGCAACTTTGTTGAAAACTTGAGCAAATGGATGATGATTTCATGAATTTGGTGTTCTAGTTGTTGGTTTAGTGTTTGATCAACTCACATATGATGTTTATGAGGTGTGTGTGTGATTGGTTTGGTTGGAAACACATTCTAATTCAAAACCCGATAGTAGCTTGCATTAGAAGGCATTTTTGGAAGTGAGAGTGTGATTTTGAGAAAGGCAAGTGTTATAGGCCTTTGGTGTACTCAAACTAATCAGAAATGAGGTATATTTATAGTGTGTCAAGTTTGTTTTGCAAGGAATATGGAATGACAACTGTAGCAAGCCTTTGGCCAATATGGATCAAATGGAATCTCAAGTCTCCTCTAGCCATTGACTTGAGATTAGAGCACAAGCCTAAGGTTCTTTGATTCAAGGATAAGGCTTGACTGAAGTGTTCATCTTTGCTCTGATACATGCCACCTCTAAGCATCCATTAAATGTTCCAAAACAAAATTGGAGTCTTGGCCTCTTTTAGGCTTTTTAGGTTTGGCATGGCTATTGTAGATTTTGGGACTTTGGAGACTGATAGATTAGTGCTTGTCCCTTGTTTGTTCCCCCTTAAGGTGTGCAGATGGATAACCATGCTTGTTGTTGCACAATTTGATCAAATCGAGCCCTTATGCACAAATCTGCCTTGCCAAGACAGTTTGCAGCAAGGCATGTTGCAGCTGTCATAACTCTTAGCTCATGTGGAGTTTCATGGAGTTCTTCGACATTTTGGAAAGCTGATATATCCTATTTCAATATGATGTCCAACTTTGGTTTTGAACCAACTTGAATTACAATGAAAAATGCCTCTACTTTTGGAAAAAAATAAGGCAGATTCTGACTTAGTGAAAATTTCACTAAGTGTTGGAAAAATGTCACTTTTGTGTTTTTAGCCATTTTGATCACTCCATAACTAAAAATCCATGAGGAATTGGAATGAGCTGTAGTTGACACTTTTAAAGTAGGCCATGAGATCTACAAATTCAGCTTTGGACCATCCAAAATGGTTGCTTGGATCTCAAGTTATGATCCTTGGAAGTTGGGGATTTTTCTTGATGAATGATGATTCCAATCACACATTAACATTGCTTTAGGGTTAAGAAACCTTGTTTAACCAAAAATCCAAAAAGTCAAACTTTGGATTTTTGCACAGTTGACTTTTTTATCAGATGAAATCCAAACTGTGGGATCCTTCGTGAAATTAAGTCCTTGACCTAAATCCAACTTAATGGATATGTTCCATAGGTGCTATAGGGTGTATTGAATCATGTCCCAAGGTTTGGGAGCATGTCTTGGTCAAAAGTCAAAGGTACAATTGACTTTTCCCTCGAAACCCTAATTGTGGTCCTGATGAAATTGAAACTTGTGAACCAAGCTTCTTGGATCAATCCATTGTTGCAAATGGATCAATGTAGTATATTTGAGACCCTCAAATCATGTCTTGAGGTCTTGGCTCATGTTTTGTCCCAAAAGACAACTTAGGGGTTAATTAGGTCAAGAAACCCTAATTCCTGATTTTTGGTGAATGCATCCCCTGAGGTTAAATTGACTTGATGATTGGGTCCATGAGGTCCCTTAGAGTGTCTTGAGTTAAGTTTTGAAGCATTGGCTCATGCCTAGAGGAAAATTTCCACCTGGAGGTTCTGGTCGACCAAAACCCTAATTTGGTGACACTGACGATCTGGAGGCTTAATCCACTTGGAATGGTGCAACCTTGTGCTTGATTCTTTGTGTGGGAGTCCTCTTGATCCATTGTGGGTATTTAGAGACTAGACAAGTTGAAGATAATGTCATTCCTTGATTGATCCTTTGTCTAAGTGCTCTGAGAGGGCTCAAAACCCTAATCTTTGGTTATGGGGAATGCTCAACAATTCTTGAGGAGATTGATGAGGCATAAAGGTACATCCATATTGTGATGATGATTTGCACAATGATGGGAAATCTTAGTGGTCAAAATTTGGGTTATGACAAATGCCCCTATTTAATCTTCGGGGTGCAAGAGGATTAAATATCGGAATACCCGAAATTTTGATGGTGGTTATGAATGGCAGTTTGCTCATCCATCTTCTTTCGCTAAGCAATGATGCTTAGAAAAGGTAAACTTCCCCTTGATCCTGGTCTTCAGCTAAGGAATTGGTCTCAGTTTTCTTTTGAAATAAACTTCCCCTCAATCTTGGTTTCCTACCAAGGAACTGGTCTCAGTTTCTGAAATAAAATTCCCCTCGATCCTGGTTTCCTACCAAGGAATTGGTCTCAGTTTCTGATATAAACTTCCTCTCAATCCTGGTTTCCTACCAAGGAATTATTCTCAGTTTCTTTTGTCAATAAACTATCTTGACAAGATACGCTATTTGTAGCGGTTTTCCTCAAACTTCTCGCCGAATTTTCCTAGGGAGATGCCATTTGATGGGAAAAAGTTTTGATGTTAGACTTGCTGGGGAAACTCATTCATCTGAGCTGTAGAGGTGTACAAACTTCTCTGTTTGGAGATGCCATTTGCTGACTCTATTGGGGAAAACGAGTCTCTTGAGAGACTGCTTCCTGTTTGGGTATACTACATCATACTTTTCCTCGAGATCTTCTCGGAGAAATGCCATGTGATGTAATCCAAATTGGAGGTGCTGATGACCTTTTCCTCAGCGAATTTCTCAGAGAAAAATTGCTATACTGCCGAATCTTTGATTAAGAGGCTTTCTCTGGGGATTTTCCTTAATCCGGGAAAGCGAAGATATCATCTTCAATGGTGAAGAGTGACATTTGTCGACGACCTTCTTTTTTTTCAGAGGTTCAAGCTATAAAAGTGGTCAAGGGACCAGCTTCAATCCAGAAATAAGCTGGAGGAGAGATTGTTCAGACGCAACATTTCCTGACAAGGAAAGAACTGACAACTCGATTGAGAGGACTTTTATCACTAGGGGATAAGACCGTTTAGAGTGACAGTGATGCAATATGAATTTGAATGTAAATCAATAATGCATGATGTATGTATGTTTATGCTGACAAAGTTGACACGACATACAAACTAGTGGATGAACATGACTAGATACTCGGCTCCTGCAGGGGACGAAGAAGTATCACGGGTTCAAGATATCAATTCTGCCTTGCTTAGGGGAGATAGTCCCTGTGGGGAAAAAGCGTTGGTCGGGCTTAGGAGATAAGAACTCTGCCGGGGGTGTCAGATAAAACATGGTCTCTGACACAGTTGATCCTTCCTCTAGGTGTACTGGTTTTAAAAGGAGTACTTTGATTATGCACTTTGAGGTTCGACTACTTCTGGAGAAGCGACCGATGTTCCTTCGATTTTTAACAGTCAAAAGAATTGCCATCTTTATTTTAAAAGCAGAAAAAGTTTGACAAGTAAATTCATTTTTGTTTTATTTCAAGAATCGTTAATCATGTTAAAAACATCATTCTGTAAAGCTAAAACAAATGAGAATTGTAAACAAAAGTACTAGGGCTCAAATTTTATTGATAGGATGGAAATCAGCCAAGCACGTGATTCCATAGAGTATATACAAAGTTAGAAAATGGTAATTTAAGGGAAAAGCGTTACATTGAAACATAACGACCGATATCCTTCTACCAACTTTGAATTCTGGGCATCCTGAGCTTCCGTCCAAGATGACCTTGACTGGAGTTTTCCTGATGGATGGCATTACTGCTGCTGAGGGACTTGCCCCTTTGTTGGACGTAGTTACTTACCATAAATCCCTAACTTTTGCCTGGATTGTACTTTTGAGATTTCCAATCCATCGGGATGATTTTTTATTATGTTTCTAATTTTTTCCTGGACCGCCCTTTCGGGTTTTCAATCCACCGAGACGTTTTTTTTCATTTATTTAGGCGAAGTATTTCTTGACTACGTCGACATTTGTGGGGTAGGCAAATTCCTCTCCGTCCATGGTTGCGAGCTTCAAGACGCCGCCTGAGAAGGCTTTCTTGACCACATAGGGGCCGTCATAATTCGGAGTCCATTTGCCCCGGGAATCAGTGAGGAATGATTGTGTCTTCTTGAGCACGAGGTCTCCTTTCCTGAAGACACGGTGTCATACCCCAAATTTTGACCACTAAGATTCCCCATCATTGTGCTAATCATCATCACAATATGGATGAACCATCATACCTCATTAGTCTCCCCAAAGATGGGTGAGCATCCACTATAATCAAACTTAGGGTTTCCAGCCCTCTCTTAGACAAAGGATCAATCAAGGAATGACATGATCTTAAAATTGTCTAAACCTCTCAAACATCTACAATGGATAAAGAGGACTCCTACTTTAAGAATCAAGCATAATGTAGCAACAGTCCAAGTGGATTAAGCCTCAAGATCGCAAGTGTCACCAAATTAGGGTTTTGGTCGACCAGGGCCTCCAGATGGAAATTTTCCTATGGGCATGAGCCAATGCTTCACAATATAACCTAGGATGCTCCATGTAACATCCTAAACCCAAGCATCAAGTCAATTTAGCCTCAGGGGATGCATACATCCAAAATCAGGAATTAGGAATTCTTGACCTAATTCACCCCTAAGTTGACTTTTGGGATAAATCATGAGCCAAGACCTCAAGAGAGGATTTGAGGGTCTCTAACACACTAAATTGATCCATTTGCAACAATGGATTAATCCAAGAAGCTTGATCAACAAGTTTCAAGTTCATCAGAACCACAGTTAGGGTTTCGCGAGAAAAGTCAACTATAGCTTTTACTTTTGACCAGGAGATGCTCCCAAACCCTAAGACATGATTCAATACACCCTATAACACCCATGGAACATGTCCATCAAGTTTGATTTAGGTCAAGGACATGATTTCCTAAAGGATTACACAATTTGGAATTCATCTAACAAAAGTCAACTATGCACAAAAGTCAAACTTTGACTTTTTGAGATTTTTCATAAAAATGGAGTTTCAACCCTAAAATGATGTTAATGTATGATTGGAATCATCATTCATCAAGAAAAATCAAGAAAAGTTGGATAACTTGTAAAAGGGGTAACCATAAAAACTTAGAAAATTTTCTAAGTTATAAAATAAAGTGGCTAAGGTACCAACTTTGGAGGATCATAACTCCTAAACCACAAGGCCATTTTTTCCCATCCAAAGCTTGATTTGTAGATCTCATTACTCTCTACAAAAGCTAAAAACTGACATCATTTCAAATTCCTCATGGATTTTGAGTTATGGAGTGATCAAAATCAAGAAAAGTCACTTTTCCAACACTTAGTGAAAATTTCACTAAGTCAGAATTTGCCTTCACTTTTTTCCAAATGTAGGGGGATTTTTCACTTGGATCCAAAAGGGATCAAAACCAATTATGATCAAACAGTTATTGTATCATGTAAGGGCTTTCCAAAATGGCCAAGAACATCACCAAATTCAATTTGAGCTAAGAGTTATGGTAGTGGAAAAATGCCTTGCTGAAAACTGCCAAGGCAAGGCAGAATTTTGCATTTTTGGTCGATTTGCCAAAATCAGCCAATTTCAAGCCTTGTCATCATCTTGGACACATCTGAGGATCAAATCTAAAGGGGACAATCACTGAGCCAAGCCTCCAAAGTCCTTGGAACAAGAAGTAGCATGCCAAACCTAGAAATCCCTAAAAGAGGGACAAGACTCCAATTTTTGAATGGAGCATTCAATGGAAGCACAAGGTGGCATGGACTGAGCTATTTGAAACTGAATTCAGTCAAGACTTATCCAAGACCAAAGGAACCAGCATCCTGTGCCCTAACCTCTAGTCAATGGCTAGAGGAGACTTGGATTCTCATTGCTCAACATTGGCCAAACCTATTCTGCAGTTTCCAGTCACTATTGATCCCAAAACAAACTTACTCTACTATAAATAGAGCTCATTTGTGCTCAGTTTGAGTACACCAAAGCACTACAACACTTGCTTTCCTCAAAATCCCTTTTTCTTGGCAAAAATGCCTTCTTTAGTAAGGTAACTCTGAGTTTTTGAGTTAGAGAGCAATTCTAACCAAACCAATCACACACACACCTCATAAACATCATATGTAGGTGATCCAAACTCTCACAAGTGATCTGTAATCATTAAATCACAAAGTCACCTCTCAAAACCTCAAAATAGGCTTTTTGTGCATTTTTCAAGCCATGTCTTGATTCAGTCACTTTCCAAACCAGATAAAGCCTCAAACACACTCCAAATATCATCCTTGAACTGTCCCAAATGGTTCCCCCCATCTGGAACACCATTTGAGAGAGTTTCATTTTGGTCACTTTTGACCCCTTTTGCAAGAAAGGGCCAGTTTGTGCTTTTGCAGGTACCAGCTGTTTCCAATCATCCTAAAAGCTTCTAAGGGATCATTTGAGTGTGTCTAAAGCATCAAATCATTTCTGGAACAAGGGGCTTGACAGATTGCACAAAAACTCCAAAAAGCTCAAAAAGAGGTAAGCCTCACAACTTGGAATCTTTGAATCATGCATTGTTTTGAAGTCCACTGATCATGCACACCTTATACATGCTATATATGTTGTGTTTGAACCAATTCATCATGTAATTCTTGCCTGCACCAAGTTGTAGCATAGAAAATGCAATTATAGGCCTTCTTCAAAACCACTATCGGATTTTGAGGAGGGAGTGTGATCTGGAAAAAATACCACCACCATTGGATTCCTTGTGAAATTCTAGGCCAGATGCATATAAATTTTGTCCCCAAACATGGAGAAATGAGAAAGTTATGAACCTTCCCGTTTCTAGGCAAAACTTGCCTTGCCTTGCCTTAGGCCAGGCCTAAAACCAAGACATGCCTTGTATATTTGTGGTTTCACTTCAAACAATGGATGTATCACCACCCCAGTGGTAAGGCGCGTGCCCTATAACCTTGAGGTCATGGGTTAAAAGTGGATATTTACTTTGAAAATCAAAACCGAATGAGTTTTTATATCCCTTGTGATTAAAACCTCATTTTTCAAACCTTAAACAAAAATCACAAGTGGTGTATTCAAACCTATTTGGTATTTTTCATTGATTTTCTTTTAATATTTACTTTTACAAGAAAACAAATTAGGGTTTTGTTGAGTTTCACCTTAACAAATCATTTTCAAACACTTTTGGGCCTCTAATAGAGTGTAAGACCCAATCCTTTGTAAATACAAAACCTTCTTGGGCCTCACTTATTGTATAAGTCCCGTTGTATTTCAAAAGTTTGGTGCGATCTTGGTCCGTGTAAAACAAAACCTTGGGCCTCTCTTCGAGTTATAAGACCCCTTCAAAATAAACTTTTGGGCCTCTAATAGAATCTCAGACCCAACCCCCTTTTAACCAAAACTGTTTTGGCCTCAGATATTGTATAAGTCCCTATGCGTTAAAAGAAAATCTCGGTGCGATCGCCAGTTTAAGACAAAAATCAACTGGGCCTATCCTCGTGTTATAAGCCCCATTTCTTTCCTTTAAACTTTTTGGGCCTCTTGAGAGAGTGTAAGACCCATCCTCTTTGTACAGGAAACCTTTTTTGGCCTCACTCACTTGTATAAGTCCCTGTACAAATTTAAAACAACATTGCAATCACTGGTAAAACTCTGGGCCACTCCTTGAGCTGTAAGCCCCAACCATTTCTTTCTCAAAGCACTTTCTCCTTTGATCTTGAATATATTGTTGTTTTCATCTCTTTGTTGAACAACTAACGATACAACATGGAAGCTCTACAACCAAGTAAGTGTTTATCTGCTTTCATTTACTGCTTTCATATGTATATAACTGTACTGTGGGGCTGTTTCACTGTAAGTCTTCTTTCATAAACTCATATCAACTGTGTAATAATAGTATAGATATTTAGAGTTTCCCCGGCAACTACGTCTAGCACTAGGTAAAGCCCTGTTGATCACTTTTAAAAATGCAGTCGAAACTAGATCCCCCATAGGAGCACCAGATACAGTCTTCTCTTCGGCTGTCCCCCCTAGAATATGTCAAAGAAATTCTATTCCCCAGAGATGAATTATTCTCGGTGAAACTTCTCTTGAATTTCTTCAAACCTTTGAACTGTTCACTAAATGAATTATTCTCGGTGAAACTTTTCTTGAACTTTTCTTTGGTTTGGACCCACAGGCTTCCTAAAAGCATCCCCGCCTCCTCTTGGGCATTGTACAAGGACCCGTCGACTTCTTAGAAGTTTTCACAGCCTCCTCTTGGGCTTCGTACAAAGGGTCCCTCGGCTTCTTAAAAGTTTCCAGCCTCCTCTTGGGCTTCGTACAAATTGTCCCGACGACCTCGTAGAGGTATAGGAACAGAAATTAGTCATCTTAATAGAGCAGTCTTTCAAAGAGTCTAGCACAGTACAAAAGATAAAACTCTAGGCTTGGACAGTCTAATCTCCTTGAGTCTCGAAGACATTCCCAAATACCCGTAGACTCGGACAGTCTCACAACCCTTTGGACTCCCCATTTCCTTAAAGAACATGAAATAGTCTCGATCTTCTGATCAACTCCAATGTATGAGTACAACATTACTCATATAAGAACTAATTTTCTCTTTTACGCAACATACTGGTCACTCACCTGAAACAATCACCAGCACACTAGCCTCCATCTCGGGCTTCGTACGAGATACAAAAAAGACTCTCTTGTTGAGTCAAACCTCTTTAGCCTCCATCTCGGGCTTCGTACGAGATACAAAAAAGACTCTCTTGTTGAGTCAAATCTCTTTAGCCTCCATCTCGGGCTTCGTACGAGATACAAATCACTCTCTTGTTGAGTATAAAAGACTCTCTTATTGAGTCAAACTTCTAGCCTCCATCTCGGGCTTCGTACGAGATACAAAACACTCTCTTGTTGAGTATAAAAGATTCTCTTGTTGAATCACCCTTTTCGCCCCCGTCTTGGGCTTTGTACAAGACATATAAACACTCTCTTATTGAGTATAAAAGACTCTCTTGTTGAGTTAAATCCTTTTAGCCTCAATCTTGGGCGTTGTACAAGACAGAAAGAACATTTTCCCCGAAAAGGTCAAACTTTCAGCCTCCTCTTAGGCTTTGTATAAGAAAACCCCGGTCGAGTCAATCAACCTTTTAACATCAAAATCTGTGCCTTGCTCACAGCATACATATATCAACAACTCATTTTCCCTTCATCTAATTGCTGTAAGCGGCAAGCCTCTGGATTATTTACATCCACGCCACTGTCCCTCTTTTAGCATGAGAAATTCCTAAGGAAAGATGGCATTACTCTAAACTGAGTTAAAGTCTTCTCCTTCAGGTTAAAAACCCTTATAAAGGAAATTATGGCATTGCTGGAGTCACATATCCCAGTTAAAGTAATTCTCCTTTATAATCAGTCACCCACCAGTTGTGACAAACAAACCCTCTTTAGAGATGACAAATTCTCTCTAAAGGTTGAAACCCTTCAGCTTCATATCTTGGGCTTTGAACAAGATACAAACAACCTTTAGCTTCACGTCTTGGGCTTTGAACAAGACACCAAAACACCATTTCCTCCCATATAATAGGAGGAACTACGATCGCTCTGATTTCCCTGTTTCGGTAAACGGGAATACGTAGGCATAAGATTGAAAGAAAAAATCTTAGCGAGCACACTAATCAAAAACTCAAAATTCCATACATCAATCGAAAAGCATCAGTCATAACAATAACATAAATCCCGTCATTTCATTCTTAACAAAATAAGCAGAGAGAGGCCCCCCCACATTGATCGCATCTGTAAATTAATAGACCGCTGTTTAAAATCAGTTTGCAAGCAAGGTTAGTTGGAGACATCTATTTCCCTTCCTTCATCAGCTTCAATAGGATAAAAAATGAATCGACCTATAGTCCCCCCAAAGAGCAACAGTGCTTAAGAACCACGTCCAAAATCACTCGCTACAGAAAAATGGCGCCCACCGTGGGGCTCATGGTGGACACCTTGTCCCTTTTATCTCTCTGGTTGAAACCTTAAGTCTGAAAAATGCCAAGGAGAGTGGCGACCATAGTGGGAGAAATTCTTTCTTGCTTTCCCAAGGGATGAAAATCCTGCATTCAAGATGTCACAGACATGGCGATATCACTAGGGATCAATGTTATTGTTGGGATCGGCCTTCGCTAGGATCTTAGGTCAAACCCTTTAAATTGGGAAGGAACTACAGAATGGCGCCTCCGTCGGGGAGCCATTTTCTGTCAGGAACATAGGATTCATAGCTCTTAAGTCTAGGACATTAGGACAAATATATATACTGGTTTTCCTAATTGATATCTGTGTTTACTTTTCTGCTAATGGGAATACGTGTAATGCCGCATCTGGAAAGATTGAGTATACACCTAGGAACAACCTCTTTTAGTAGTGTGGAAGCTATCGGAAATAGCTGTTACGCGATACTACCCGCTTCTGATGATTCTTCGAAAAAACATCACCTAGCACGGTTCCCGGCCCGCTGATGTTTTCTCGACAAGAATTGATGATTTTGAGAGACAGGTACAAAAATCACTAGTATAAACCTTTGGGATGGGTAGAGCCTTGACTTCATGACACCGACCCTTTGACCCCATGTTTTTTCTATATTTTTGTGTGCTGCATTCATGCATTCATCTAAAAAACATTAAAACAGAAAAAAAATCTTCTCTTCTAGTCTCTCTTTTTCAAACTAAACTAAGACAATGATTGCAAATGTCAGAGAAAAGGATTGCGCTCATGGATTTCAGTAGAAGGAGAACTCATAAGTATACCTTCAGGATTCCAAAGCTAGAGGATTTGAGAGGTTTAGCAAGGATGATAACTAACCTTGACGCTTTCAGAGCCAAGTACGGAGGTCTGCTACCTCTGTTCAGGGTCCATGTAATTGAAAGAATCATGGAGGCACTAATCCAGTTCTACGACCCGGTCTATCACTGTTTCACATTCTCGAATTACCAGCTCGCACCAACGTTGGAGGAGTACTCTCACGTGACTGATCTGCACATTACTGATCAGGCTCCATTTTCTGGACTGGAAGAAATTCCAAAAGATCAAACCATTGTGAGAGCAATTTATTTGGACGAGTCAGAAGTCAGGACTCACATGACTACCAAGGGTGGCACCCAAGGTTTGCCAGCCCGATTCCTGATGAAGAAGGCCCTATACTTTGCCAGTATAGGGAACATGGCCGCTTTCGAAAGCATCTTTGTCTTGCTTACCTATGGGTTATTTTTTTTTCCCAACATCGATAACTTTGTAGATATCAACGCCATTAAGGTTTTTCTCATTGGAAACCCTGTACCAACTTTACTCGCAGATGCGTATCATTCTGTACACTTAGGAAATTTGTACAGCGAAGGAATGATCACGTGCTGTGTACCCTCGCTGTATAAGTGGTTTATTTCACATTTGCCTAAGTCTGCCGCTTTTTGGGATCGTAAGAGTGCCTTACGTTGGTCGCAAAAAATCACGTCTCTCACCAACTCTGACATCGATTGGTGCAGTAGGATCTATGACGGGATCAGGTTCATTGACCGTTGTGGAAACTTCCCCAACGTACCCCTTATTGGAACTAAGGGAGGAATCAATTATCATCCAGTGTTAGTTCGTCGTCAATTTGGATACCCGATGAGGCATGTCCCGCAAAATGCTCATCTGGAAGGTCTTTTCTTCAAGGAAGGAGAAAATGACAGGGCACTAAAGATGGAAATAGTGCACGCTTGGAAGCATGTTCATAAGAAAGGACGAGAGTCTCTAGGAAAACCAGATTGTGTCTCGGGGGAGCCTTATCTCCACTGGGTACAAACTAGAGCTCTCAAGCTAAAGATGCCTTATCCTCGTCACGGAGTTCTTCTGCCAAGGGAATCTGTCATGTACTTCATGACTGAAACGGAAAAACTTCAGGTTACTCTCAATAAAGTTCAACAAGAGAGGAGGTCTTGGAAAAATAAGTACCGCATTCTCAATGTGGAGTGTATCAAAATACAGCAACTACTGAAAGATAAGGATGCTCTAATTGAGATTTTGGAGTAACATGCTGTAGAGAATCGGGATGACCCAAGGAATTTGCTCTCTCCTTCACTTGGCAAAGGAATGACAACCCGACAACGGCTCAAGAGCCCTGGTCAAAGAAGAGGAAAGTACCAGGATCAGCACCCGCGTTCTCCTCAGAGAGGACTCGGGACCCTTTAGCTTAGGTTTCTGTTTCCGCACCTTGTAATCTACTGTATTATCATTTCCGCAATCCTTTGAATTCAATAAAAAGGGGTTTCCCCACTGTTTGATATTTGCAATATAATTTTCGAAGTTTATTTTGATTAAACCAAAAAATAATTAATATAATCATTGCATTCATCATTCTCACGTAACATATTCTTCTTACCTACGAATCTCACGTTTGTGTCTCGATTCTAGAGTCAAACGGTCGCATTCGTACAATACTCGGGCCACTCGTCAGAAAAAGATGGATGATCTTGAGGAAGAGAACAGAGAGTTGAAAGAAGAGATCGATGCTCTGAGAGAGGATATGAGAAAGCTTCGTAACGACATGCAAGTCATGGCAGAAGCTCAGCTACAAAGAACTGTGATCTCAGAGATCACCTCAACGCCCATAGTGGAGAAGTTCGATCCTAGGTACAAAATGCCGAAAGATCGTCCTTAGGGCATGCCACCCAACTATATCCCGGAAGGATATATTTCGCCGATCACTGGAGATCCGGAAACTTCAGCAGGAGCCGCTGGGCCTGAAGGTTACAAACTTTAGGAAAGCGAAGATGTCGTAGGCATAATGAGGACTCCTGAAGGTTACAAACTTTGGGAAATGCCAAGATTTACTGTCATAGTAACGGTACCACCCCCTGTGGTGCACACTGTCCTGGAAGGACAGATACCGTCTGGTAGAAAGGAAACTATGTTTTACAGAATGGATGAATTCCAGGAGCAGTTCCTAGAAATGAAGAAGGAACTACAAGCTATTCGCGGTTAGGATTTATTTGGGAAGGACGCCGCAGACCTTTGCTTGGTCCCCAATGTGAAAGTCCCGCACAAATTTCAAGTGCCCGACTTTGAAAAGTACAAGGGTAACTCTTACCCTCAAAGCCATCTGGTGATGTACGCTCGGCGAATGTCAGCTCAGACAGAGAATTAGGATCTAATGATTCATTACTTTCAGGATAGTTTAACCGGTGCCGCACTTAAATGGTACATGGGATTAAACCGCTCCGAGATCAGCACTTTCAGAGATCTTGGCACTACCTTCGTCCAACAATATAAATACAATTTGGACATGGCACCAGACAGAGATCAACTCAGATCGATGTCGCAAAAGGACAAGGAGACTTTTAAAGAGTACGCTCAGAGATGGCGTGAAATTGCCGCTCAAATTTCTCCACCCCTGGAGGAAAAAGAGATGACCAAGATTTTCTTAAAGACTTTGAGCTCATTTTACTACAACAGAATGGTTGCCAGTGCGCCCAGCGATTTCACCTAAATGGTCGGTATGGGAGTTCGTCTTGAGGAGGCTGTTCGAGAAGGATGCCTAGTAAAAGACACGGGATCGACAAGCGGTACTAAGAAATACGGTAGTGCTCACCCTAAGAAAAAAGAGCAAGATATTGGGAATATCTCTCTCGGAAAGCAAAGGCGACGTTATCAACCAGTAGCAGCTGTAACTCCTGCTATTAACCCTGCGCCTACGTATCAACCTCAGGTTGCGCAAAGCCAACCTAGTCAACAGCAATTTCAACAAAGGACACAACAGCCTCTTCAGCAGGCTCGTCCTTAATACAACAACCGTACAACGCGGCCACCAGGATTTGATCCTATACCCATATCGTACGCAGAACTGCTTCTGTTACTGCTAGCCAATGGGCATGTCCAGACTAAGGCTCCTCTTTCAGTACCGGAAAATCTGCCTTTTTGGTTTAAGGTGGATCAGACTTACCCCTACCATCAAGGGGGGCCGGGGCATAACATCGAAAGTTGTCTCAGTTTCAAGTCCAACGTGCAAAAGCTTGATAGGAGCGGGGTTTTATCTTTCAAAGATACGAATCTGAACGTTCTCACGAACCCGCTGCCTCAACATGAGAAAGCTGCAGTCAATCTGATAGAGGGAGAATCTAACAACGTCTATCAAATTCACGATGTACTCTTACTAAGGGCCGACTTGGTCAAGATGCATTGTAGACAAAGCGGATATGGCCATGTGCCACCTCATAACTATCACCAGTGTGATATCTACTCTAAAGACAATCAGGGATGTTCTGTAGTGCAATCTGCTCTATAAGAACAGTTGGATCTCAGATGGATCCAACAACACCGAGTTCGTGGGGTTAACATGGTTAATACAAATTCCAACATCGTTCAGAATCACAGTATTCTAGCAATGGATGTCAACTTGGTTGCGATGCATTCGAGGCAAAACCAATATCATAATATGCCACGACATGATTACAACTCCTGTCTGACTTGCTCGGTAAACAAACAGGGATGCTCTTTTGTACAGGAGACCCTCCAGCGTCAGATGGATCTGGGATGGATCCAAGACTACCATGATAGGAGTCCCTATCAGATCAACATGGTTCAAATCTTCGATATTCGCTTGATAAATACCAGCCTGGTGGAGTTACACGCAGAACAGGTCCGGCTCGGGTTCTTGGTATCACATGATTATCAGAACTGCAAAGCGGGTTGTGAAAACAATCAGGGCTGTCATGTTTCCTTCTCCAAGAAACACTTCAGCACTTGTTGAACCATTGGTGGCTTCCAATCTATATGGATGAAGACACCCAGCGAATTAGTATCACCAACGAGAATCCTACTAGATATCAAAGCCAGGATGTCCGGTCAACAGAAACAAACCTCGTAAGGTTACACTGTATCCAAAGCGGACGTGGCCAGGTGCCACTACAGAACTATGAGCGGTGTGGAGTTTGCTCAGTGAATAATCAAGGGTGCTACCTCGTGCGAGCAGCCCTTCAAAGTCAGTTAGACCGCAAAGAGATTCAACCGTGGTCAGGTTCTGGATCAGTTAATTGCCTCGCTGATCGAATCGAGGATGTTATCGTAATCTCTGATCGTCAGAGGGCTAGGGATATTTGTGCCATCATCCCTCTACTTGACGAGTCGAGAGTTCCCAACCGGGAACAGATCAAAATTACTTACGATGGTCAGAAAAATCAGAAGGTTCCCATAGTCATCTATCTACCGGGACCACTGCCGTATGAATCAGCTAGGGCTATCCCTTACAAATATGGTGTAACAACAATTGAGAATGGAAAGGAAATTCCATTACCCTCCGTCGGGAATATTGCAGACATCAGTCGAGTAACACGGAGCGGTAGAATCTTCAATAGAGGAGTTGGAGAACCCAGCAAAGAAAAGGAACCTCAGACAGAAGTTCCTAATCCACCATTCGCTCAATCTGGTGATCCCGACCTTTCAAAAAATGACGATGAGATGATGAAGCTCATCCAGAGAAGTGAATACAACATTGTTGATCAATTGTTTCAAACTCCTTCAAAGATCTCGGTATTATCACTATTACTTAGTCCAGAAGCGCACAGGGAGGCTCTACAGAAAGTCTTGGAGCAAGCCTTTGTGGAACAGGATGTAACAATCAGATAGTTCGATAGCATTATTTCTAACATCACTTCCTGCAATAATTTGGGATTTAGTGATGAGGAGTTACCCAAAGAGGGTCGCCGTCATAACATGGCGCTCAACATTACAATTAATTGCCAGGGCGATGCTTTAGCCAGCGTACTGGTAGACACAGGGTCGGCCCTGAACGTTATGCTGAAGTTCACCTTGATGCAACTATCGTTCAAAGGACCTCCGATGAGAACCAGCGAAGTCGTCGTCAAAGCATTTGACGGATCCAGAAAAACGGTTATTGGCGAAGTCGATCTTCCCATAACTATCGGTCCTCATACTTTCCAAGTCACTTTCCAGGTCATGGACATCCGGGCAACTTACAGTTGTTTATTAGGGAGACCTTGGATACATCAGGCTGGGGCGGTCACCTTGACCCTCCACCAAAAGCTAAAGTTCATTCAGAACGACCAACTCGTCACAGTCTATGGAGAACAGGCCTTGCTCGTGAGTAACTTATCGTCATCCACCTGTGTAGAATCAGAGGGGGTAATCGAGACCCAGTTCCAAGCACTTTCGCTACAGAATGACAATTAAGCGGAAAAAGGAACCTCGATTTCCTCTTACAAAGACGCTATCAAAGCGGTCGAGAGTACCAGTACAACAGGGTGGGGGCGGCTTGTCATCCCTACTGACAATAAGGAAAAGAACGGTTTTGGCTTTTCCTCAACCTGTACTCAGACAACTACGAATAATAAAAGTGTTCATCCCATTCAGAACTTCTTCCACAGTGGAGGCTTCCTTTACCCAGCTACTCAAGAAGTGCATACTATCAACGAGGGAGATTCTTCCGACACAGATGAGGAATGGGAATCCTATCTTAATAAGGACGGTTATATGTCTCAGGATGAAACGCAGATTCCCTTCTGCTTTCCTGCACAGAGCCCGAGATTTATACCGAGGTCAGACATCAAAATGATATACGGAGATTGTGATCCAGAAGGATGCCGTGCTCCTCCAAATTCATTAGAGGAAGACACTCTGATGAAGGACAACTTTGACCGCAAATACTACGACCCGATGGACGATCTGTCGATGTGGCATCCTTACCCAGGAAACTTGGGGCAAGAAAGTCAGCCGAACAATGAAAATCAGCTGAGCATCATGGCACCGAATACCTGCATCCCCACTATGTCATGGGATCAACACTCAGGTCATTCAGAAGCATCCAGCACAATAATGAATTCGCAACGTTTGCGGGACTAGAATTCATTAACTATGCTTTTCCAGAGGTCAGCATCATCGAGAGGGATGACTCCTCCAATTCCAAAGAAGTATGGGACACCTTGGGACAACCAAGTGGAAAATTCGACTACATGGTCAAGTACACCGCTCCGGAAAGCTCTCGTATCACGCTCGAAGACATCCAGCCAACTGGATGGGGAGATACAGCCGAGAGCACAAATACTCTGCAAAATACAATTGAGGAGTCCTCCTACGACAACTCTGCCTGGGAGACAGATTCCAATGATCCTGCTCCACCAGAAATCAGTGTTATTTCTAAAGACAAATCAAGGAAGGCACCAGACTTTGTGATTCACCGAGGAGTTCGCCGAAAATAGGTTGCTGTCGATGTTCCGAAGATCGTTCATAAGTCAAAGTAATTGCCGTCTTTAACCTTTCACCCTGCCCAGGTGAAACAGATGTTTTGATAGGGCTCACTTTCTGTAAATTTCCCTCTTCGCTTCGTCCAAAGCGACAGAGTTTTGTTTTATAGGGCTGTAGTTTCAAGAATTGACTTGTTCATAAATAAAATAACGTCTTTCTGTAATTTCCACATTAGTTGCTGTTTTCCCTTTTCGTTTTTTTCAGAAAATGGTAATCCTAAAAAACAAATAATCAAAATAAGCAGTGATAAAAAATAAAACACTGCACACACTCTTACATTTTCTCTATCTCTTCTAAACACAAATCATCACGTCATGCAGATTGCTTGCTTTAAACCCCGTTGAAACATACGATCTGATGCCTTCTCCCAACTTTGAATTCCCGGTATTTGAGGCTGAAGAAGAAAATGACAACGAAATTCCAAAGGAGATCTCCCGATTACTCAGACAAGAGGAAAGGTCCATTGAACCTCACAAAGAGCCGTTGGAAGCGGTCAACTTGGGCTCCGAGGAAGAGAGAAAAGAAGTCAAGATTGGGGCGCTACTCAGTCCGACTATCCAAGAGAGTTTGATAAAGCTTCTCAAAGAGTTTCCCGATGTATTCGCTTGGTCCTATCAGGATATGCCAGGGTTGGATACCAGCATCGTGGAACATCATCTACCGTTAAGGTCAGAATGTCTGCCAGTGAAACAAAGGTTGAGACGGACTCATCCGGACATGGCCATCAAAATCGAAAAGGAGGTACAGAAACAGATTGACGCAGGTTTCTTCGCCACTTCAGAATATCCTCAATGGTTAGCCAACATAGTACCAGTTCCGAAAAAGGACGGAAAGGTCAGAATGTGTGTGGATTACAGAGATCTAAACAAGGCTAGTCCAAAGGACGACTTCCCCTTGCCACACATAGACATGCTGGTAGACAGTACAACAAAGTTCAAAGTTTTCTCCTTCATGGATGGATTCTCGGGCTATAATCAGATCAAAATGGCGCCGAAAGACATGGAGAAGACTTCGTTCATTACCCCATGGGGGTACCTTTTGTTACAAGGTAATGTCGTTCGGTTTGAAGAACGCCGGGGCAACCTATCAAAGGGCCATGACTACTCTGTTTCATGACATGATACACAAAGAAATTGAGGTATATGTCGATGACATGATTGCAAAATCTAAAACAGAAGAGGAGCATGTGACTCACCTGTCAAAGCTATTCGAGCGGTTCAGAAAGTACAAACTCCGCTTGAATCCCAACAAGTGCATGTTCGGTGTCCGTTCAGGGAAACTCTTAGGGTTCATCGTCAGCCAGAAAGGAATTGAGGTTGATCCTGACAAGGTCAAGGCCATTCAAGAAACTCCTTCTCCGAGAACTGAAAAACAAGTAAGAGGATTCCTGGGACGTTTAAACTACATATCCAGATTCATATTCCTCATGGCCGCCACTTGTGCGCTGATCTTTAAATTACTCAAAAAGAATCAGGATTGCGTTTGGACAGAAGATTGCTAAACCGCCTTCGACAGTATCAAGGAATACCTGTTGAACCCACCGATTCTATCACCTCCAGTGGAAGGAAGACCACTGATCATCTACCTGACAGTCTTGGAAGACTCAATGGGTTGTGTACTTGGCCAACAAGACGAAACCAAAAGGAAAGAGTCTGCCATTTACTATTTGAGCAAGAAATTCACCGACTGCGAGACTCGGTACACTATGCTCGAGGAAACTTGCTGCGCTCTGGCTTGGACAGCCAAACGTCTTTGCCAGTACATGATTCGTCACACTACTTGGTTGATCTCAGAAATGGATCCAATCAAGTACGTCTTTGAAAAACCTGCTCTCACGGGAAGGATTGCCCGTTGGCAGATGTTGTTATCAGAATATGACATAGAGTACCACGCTCAGAAAGCTGTTAAGGGAAGTGTTTTAGCTGATCATTTGGCTCATCAACCGATTGACGATCAAGAATCAGTCAGATTTGACTTCCCAGACGAAGATGTCATGTATCTAAAAATGAAAGATTGCGATGAACCACTACCTAGTGAAGGGCCAAAACCAGGTTCCCAATGGGGACTCATCTTTGACGGAGCAGTTAATCATTACGGAAACGGAATTAGAGCAATCATTATAATGCCTCAGGGTACCCACATTCCTTTCACTGCCAGACTGAAGTTCAAATGCACAAACAACGAGGTCGAATACGAAGCTTGTATTATGGGCCTCGAAGAGGCGATCGACTTAAGGATCAAAAACTTGGATGTATATGGCGACTCAGCCTTGGTTATCAATCAGATTAAAGGAGATTAGAACACATACCAGTCCGGGATGATCCCTTACAAAGATTACGCGAGAAGGTTGCCACCCTTCTTCAACAGAGTCGAGTTTCATCATATCCCTCGTGAAGAAAATCACATGGCTGATGCATTAGCCACTCTCTCTTCCATGATTAGTGTAGGTCAATGGAACGACTTACCTAAGATTGACATAATGCGCCTTGAACGGCCCACTTACATCTTCACGATTGAAGCAATCATAGACGATAAACCTTGGTATCACGATATCAAGTGCTTCCTTCAGAAACAAGAGTACCCACTTGGGGCATCCAGAAAAGACCGAAAACCAATCAGAAGGTTAGCAGGTAGCTTCTTTCTGAGCGGTGATACACTCTATAAGAGGAATTTTGACATGGTTTTGCTTCGATACGTCGACAAACTAGAAGCAGACATGTTGATAAAGGAAATTCATGAAGGATCCTTTGGCACTCATGACAACGGACACACAATGGAGAGAACAATTCTAAGAGCAGGGTACTATTGGTTAACCATGGAATCCGACTGTTACAAGTACATGAGGAAGTGTCGCAAGTGTCAGATATACTCAGACAAAATCCATGTACCGCCAACGCATCTCAAAGTTCTTTCTTCCCCATGGCCTTTTTCTATATGGGGAATCGGCATGATTGGCATGATTGAGCCCAAGGCTTCAAACGGACATCGGTTCATTCTGGTAGCCATTGATTACTTCACCAAATGGGTTGAAGCTGCGTCATACGCCAATGTAACCCGACAAGTGGTGGTCCGCTTTATCAAAAACAATCTCATCTGCCGTTATGGTGTTCCGAGCCAGATCATTACCGATAATGGATCTAACTTGAACAATAAGATGATGAAAGAGTTGTGCGCTGAGTTCAAGATCGAACACCATAACTCATCTCCCTACCGACCCAAGATGAACTGAGCGGTAGAAGCGGCTAACAAGAACATCAAGAAGATTGTTCAAAAGATGGTTGTAACCTACAAAGACTGGCACGAGATGCTACCTTTTTCTCTTCATGGTTATCGCACATCTGTCCGCACATCAACAGGGGCAACCCCTTTCTCTCTAGTATATGGCATGGAGGCAGTACTTCCCATAGAAGTAGAGATCCCATCAATCCGGGTATTGATGGAAGCTAAGCTCACAGAAGCTGAGTGGTGTCAAAGTCGACACGACGAACTGAATCTGATCGAAGAAAAACGAATAACGGCGCTATGCCACGGTCAGTTGTATCAACAGAGAATGAAGAAATCCTTCAACAAAAAGGTCCGACCTCACCTCTTCAGGAAAAGAGACCTTGTGCTCAAGAAAATACAATCATTCCTCACTGATTCCCGGGGCAAATGGACCCCGAATTACGATGGCCCTTATGTGGTCAAGAAAGCTTTCTCAGGCGGCGCCTTGAGACTCGCAACCATGGACGGAGAGGAATTTTCCTACCCCACGAATGTTGATGTAGTCAAGAAATACTTCGCCTAAACTAAAAAAAAAAAAAGAGAGTCTCGATGGATCGAAAACCCGAAAGGGCGGTCCAGGCAAAAATTAGAGACATGATCAAAAATCATCCCGGTGGATTGGAAATCTCAGAGTACAATCCAGGCAAAAGTTAGGGATAATGGCAAGTAACTATGTTCAACAGGGGCAAATTCCCGACCGCAGGTACACCATCCAGAAAAACTCCAGTCAGGGTCCCTTGTGCTTTTGTTTATAATTCGCATTTGTTTTAGCTTTACATAATGACATTTTAATATGATTAACGATTCTTGAAATAAAACAAAAATGAATTTACTTGTCAAACTTTTTTCTGCTTTTAAAATAAAAATGGAAATTCTTTTGACTGTTGAACATCGAAAGAACATCAATCGCTTCTCCAGAAGTAAGCGAGCTTCGAAGTGCAGAATCAAAGTGTTCCTTTTAAACCAGTACGCCTGAATGAAGGATCAGCTATGTCAGAGACCATGTTTCATCTGACATCTCCGGAAGAGTTCTTATCTCCTAAGCCCGACCAACATAGCTCCCGACAGGGACTATCTCTCCTAAGCAAGGCGGAATTTCTACTCTTGGACCACCGATACCTCTTCGTCCCCAACAGTGGCTGAGTATCCAGTCGTGTTCATCCATCAGTCTGTATGTCGCGTCAGTTTTGTCCGCATATACATACATACATAATGCATTATTGATTTACATTCATATTCATATTGCATAGATATCACTTTAGTCGGTCTTGTTCCCAAGTCATAAACGTCCTCCTGTCAGTCGAGTTGTCGGTTCTTCCCTCGTCAAGAAGCACCATCTGAGCAATATCTCTCCAGTAGAAACGGGTTCTTGGACCACTTTGATAACTTGAACCTCTGGAAAGCCAGAGAACTCTCGGCCAACGCCACTCTTCGCCATTAAAGATGACATCTTCGCTTTCCCGGATTAAGGAAAATCCCTAGAGAAAGCCTCTCAACTAAGGACTCTCGGCAACACATTGGTTCTTCTCTCCAGAAATTCAATGTTAACAAGGTCATCGGCACCTCAAAATTGGATCACATCATATGGAATTTCTCCGGGAAGATCTCGAGAAAAATATGATGTAATACTCCAAGTGAAAGCAGTCTCTCAAAAGACTCGTTTTCCCCAGTAGGGTCGACAAATGGCGTCTCCAACAGAGAAGTTTGTGCCCCTCTACAATCAAAACCTTTTCCGTTAAATGGAATCTCCCCAGGAAAATTTGGCGAGAAGTTTGAGGAAAACCGCTACGAATAGCGTCCCTTGTCAAGAAAGTTTATTGACAAAAGAAACTAAGACCAGATCCTTGGTAGGAAACCAAGATCGAGGGGAAGTTTATTTTAGAAACTAAGACCAGTTCCTTGGTAGGAAACCAAGAACGAGGGGAAGTTTATTTCAGAAACTGAGACCAGTTCCTTGGTAGGAAACTAAGAACGAGGGGAAGTTTACAAAAGAAACTAAGACCAGATCCTTGGTAGGAAACCAGGATCGAGGGAAAGTTTATAGCAGAAACTTAGACCATTTCCTCGGTAGGAAACCAGGATCAAGGGGAAGTTCATTTCAGAAACTAAGACCAGTTCCTTGGTAGGAAACCAAGAACGAGGGGAAGTTTACATTAGAAACGTAGACCAGTTCCTTGGTAGGAAACCAATAACGAGGGGAAGTTTACAAAAGAAACTAAGACCAGATCCTTGGTAGGAAACCAAGATCGAGGGGAAGTTTATTTCAGAAACTAGGACTAGTTCCTTGGTAGGAAACCAGGATCGCGGGGAAGTTTAAATTAGAAACTGAGACCAGTTCCTTGGTAGGAAACCAAGAACGAGGGGAAGTTTTTACCTTTTCTAAGCATCATTGCTTGGCTAAAGAAGATGAATGCGCAAGCTGCCGTTCAAAACCACCATCAAAATTTCGGGTATTCCGATATTTAATCCTCTTGCACCCCGAATGCCCGAATACCTTCGTCATTCACACCTACGGGTTCAAGAAGATTAAATAGGGGCATCTGTCATACCCCAAATTTTGACCACTAAGATTCCCCATCATTGTGCAAATCATCATCACAATATGGATGAACCATCATACCTCATTAGTCTCCCCAAAGATGGGTGAGCATCCACTACAATCAAACTTAGGGTTTCCAGCCCTCTCTAAGCTCTTAGACAAAGGATCAATCAAGGAATGACATGATCTTCAACTTGTCTAAACCTCTCAAACATCTAAAATGGATCAAGAGTACTCCCACTTCAAGAATCAAGCATAATGTAGCAACAGTCCAAGTGGATTAAGCCTCAAGATCGCCAGTGTCACCAAATTAGGGTTTTGGTCGACCAGGGCCTCCAGATGGAAATTTTCCTCTGGGCATGAGCCAATGCTTCACAATATAACCTAGGATGCTCCATGTAACATCCTAAACCCAAGCATCAAGTCAATTTAGCCTCAGGGGATGCATACATCAAAAATCAGGAATTAGGGTTTCTTGACCTAATTCACCCCTAAGTTGACTTTTGGGATAAATCATGAGCCAAGACCTCAAGAGAGGATTTGAGGGTCTCTAACACACTACATTGATCCATTTGCAACAATGGATTAATCCAAGAAGCTTGATCAACAAGTTTTAAGTTCATCAGAACCACAGTTAGGGTTTCGAGAGAAAAGTCAACTGTAGCTTTGACTTTTGACCAGGACATGCTCCCAAACCCTAAGACATGATTCAATACACCCTATAACACCCATGGAACATGTCCATCAAGTTTGATTTAGGTCAAGGACATGATTTCCCAAGGGATTGCACAGTTTGGAATTCATCTGATAAAAGTCAACTGTGCACAAAAGTCAAACTTTGACTTTTTGAGATTTTTCATAAAAATGGATTTTCAACCCAAAAATGATGTTAATGTATGATTGGAATCATCATTCATCAAGAAAAATCAAGAAAAGTTGGATAACTTGTAAAAGGGGTAACCATAAAAACTTAGAAAATTTTCTAAGTTATAAAATAAAGTGGCAAGGGTACCAACTTTGGAGGATCATAACTCCTAAACCACAAGGCCATTTTTTCCTATCCAAAGCTTGATTTGTAGATCTCATTACCCTCTACAAAAGCTAAAAACTGACCTCATTCGAAATTCCTCATGGATTTTGAGTTATGGAGTGATCAAAATCAAGAAAAGTCACTTTTTTCCAACACTTAGTGAAAATTTCACTAAGTCAGAATTTTCCTTCACTTTTTTCCAAATGTAGGGGGATTTTTCACTTGTATCCAAAAGGGATCAAAACCAATTATGATCAAACAGTTATTGTATCATGTAAGGGCTTTCCAAAATGGCCAAGAACATCACCAAATTCAATTTGAGCTAAGAGTTATGGTAGTGGCAAAATGCCTTGCTGAAAACTGCCAAGGCAAGGCAGAATTTTGCATTTTTGGTCGATTTGCCAAAATCAGCCAATTTCAAGCCTTGTCATCATCTTGGACACATCTGAGGATCAAATCTAAAGGGGACAATCACTGAGCCAAGCCTCCAAAGTCCTTGGAACAAGAAGTAGCATGCCAAACCTAGAAATCCCTAAAAGAGGGACAAGGCTCCAATTTTCAGTCAAGACTTATCCAAGACCAAGGGAACCAGTAGCCTGTGCCCTAACCTCTAGTCAATGGCTAAAGGAGACTTGGATTCTCATTTCTCAACATTGGCCAAACCTATTCTGCAGTTGCCATTCACTATTGATCCCAAAACAAACTTGCTCTACTATAAATAGAGCTCATTTGTGCTCAGTTTGAGTACACCAAAACACTACAACACTTGCTTTCCTCAAAATCCCCTTCTCTTGGCAAAAATGCCTTCTTTAGCAAGATAACTCTGAGTTTTTGAGTTAGAGAGCAATTCTAACCAAACCAATCACACACACACCTCATAAACATCATATGTAGGTGATCCAAACTCTCACAAGTAACCTGTAATCATTAAATCACAAAGTCACATCTCAAAACCTCAAAATAGGATTTTTGCGCATTTTTCAAGCCATTCCTTGATTCAGTCACTTTCCAAACCAGATAACGCCTCAAACACACTCCAAATATCATCCTTGAATTGTCCCAAATGGTTCCCCCCATCTGGAACACCATTTGAGAGATTTGCCATTTTGGTCACTTTTGACCCCTTTTGCAAGAAAGGGCCAGTTTGTGTTTTTGCAGGTACCAGCTGTTTCCAATCATCCTAAAAGCTTCTAAGGGATAATTTGAGTGTGTCTAAAGCATCAAATGATTTCTGGAACAAGGGGGCTTGACAGATTGCACAAAAACTCCAAAAAGCTCAAAAAGAGGTAAGCCTCACAACTAGGAATCTTTGAATCATGCATTGTTTTGAAGTCCACTGATCATGCACACCTTATACATGCTATATATGTTGTGTTTGAACCAATTCATCATGTAATTCATGCCTGTACCAAGTTGTAGCATAGAAAATGCAATTATAGGCCTTTTTCAAAACCACTATCGAATTTTGAGGAGGGATGTGATCTGGAAAAAATACCACCACCATTGGATTCCTTGTGAAATTCTAGGCCAGATTCATATAAATTTTGTCCCCAAACATGGAGAAATGAGAAAGTTATGAACCTTCCCGTTTCTAGGCAAAACTTGCCTTGCCTTGCCTTGGGCCAGGCCTAAAACCAAGGCATGCCTTGTATATTTGTGGTTTCACTTCAAACAACGGATGTATCACCACCCTAGTGGTAAGGCGCACGCCCTATAACCTTGAGGTCGTGGGTTCAAACCCCACCCATGCCATTTTGTGTTTTTTTCACATTTTTGCTATTTTTTCTTATATTTTCATGTTTTGTTAATTAATTGGAAAATTAATAACTCTTTCAATTTTAATTATTTTTTATTGGTTCTTTTTGCAAAAAATCATAAAAAATATTGAAATATTTTATTCCATAAAAAAATTAAGTTTATATTATTTATTTAATATAATTAGTATTTTTGTGAATAAATTCCCTTTTAATTGTTTTAAACATTTTAAAAGTGGATATTTACTTTGAAAATCAAAACCAAATGAGTTTTAATATCCCTTGTGATTAAAACCTCATTTTTCAAACCTTAAACAAAAATCACAAGTGGTGTATTCAAACCTATTTGGTATTTTTCATTGATTTTCTTTTAATATTTACTTTTAAAAGAAAACAAATTAGGGTTTTGTTGAGTTTCACCTTAACAAATCATTTTCAAACACTTTTGGGCCTCTAATAGAGTGTAAGACCCAATCCTTTGTAAATACAAAACCTTCTTGGGCCTCACTTATTGTATAAGTCCCGTTGTATTTCAAAAGTTCGGTGCGATCATCGTCCGTGTAAAACAAAACCTTGGGCCTCTCTTCGAGTTATAAGACCCCTTCAAAATAAACTTTTGGGCCTCTAATAGAGTGTAAGACCTAACCCTCTTTTAACCAAAACTGTTTTGGCCTCAGATATTGTATAAGTCCCTCCGCGTTAAAAGAAAATCTCGGCGTGATCGCCAGTTTAAGACAAAAATCAACTGGGCCTACCCTCGTGTTATAAGCCCCATTTCTTTCCTTTAAACTTTTTGGTCCTCTTGAGAGAGTGTAAGACCCATGCCCTTTGTACAGGAAACCTTTTTGGGCCTCAGTCACTTGTATAACTCCCTGTACAAATTCAAAACAACAGTGCAATCACTGGTAAAACCATGGGCCACTCCTTGAGCTGTAAGCCCCAACCATTTCTTTCTCAAAGCACTTTCTCCTTTGATCTTGAATATACTGTTGTTTTCATCTCTTTGTTGAACAACTAACGACACAGGATGGAAGCTCTACAACCGAGTAAGTGTTTATCTGCTTTCATTTACTGTTTTCATATGTATATAACTGTACTGTGGGGCTGTTTTGCTGTAAGTCTTCTTTCATAAACTCATATCAACTGTGTAATAATAGTATAGATATTTAGAGTTTCCCCGGTAACTACGTCTAGCACTAGGTAAAGCCCTGTTGATCACTATTAAAAATGCAGTCGAAACTAGATCCCCCATAGGAGCACCAGATACAGTCTTCTCTTCGGCTGTCCCCCTAGAATATGTCAAAGAAATTCTATTCCCCAGAGATGAATTATTCTCGGTGAAACTTCTCTTGAATTTCTTCAAACTTAGAACTGTTCACTAAATGAATTATTCTCGGTGAAACTTTTCTTGAACTTTTCTTTGGTTTGGACCCACAGGCTTCCTAAAAGCATCCACGCCTCCTCTTGGGCGTTGTACAAGGACCCGTCGGCTTCTTAGAAGTTTTCACAGCCTCTTCTTGGGCTTCGTACAAAGGGTCCCTCGGCTTCTTAAAAGTTTCCAGCCTCCTCTTGGGCTTCGTACAAATTTTCCCGACGACCTCCTAGAGGTATAGGAACAGAAATTAGTCATCTTAATAGAGCAGTATTTCAAAGAGTCTAGCACAGTACAAAAGATAAAACTCTAGACTTGGACAGTCTAATCTCCTTGAGTCTCGAAGACATTCTCAAATACCCGTAGACTTGGACAGTCTCACAACCCTTTGGACTCCCCATTTCCTTAAAGAACAAGTATGATCCTCCTTGATGGTAAGGACAAGTCTGTACGTCGGATTTGAAGCTGAGACAGTTTTCTATGTTATGCCCTGGTCCTCCTTGATGGTAAGGACTAGTCTGATCCGCTTTGAACCAAAAGGGAAAATTCTCCGATATTGTAAGAGGAGACCTGGTCTGGACGTGTCCCTTGACCAGTCGTAGTGGAAACAGTTCTGCGTACAACATTGGTATAGGGTCGAACCCTGGTGGTCGTGTTGTACGGTTATTGTTGTACTGAGGACGAGCCTGCTGAAGAGGCTGTTGTGTCCTTTGCTGATATGGTTGTTGATTCGGTTGGCTCTGAGCAACCTGAGGTTGATACGTTGGAACAGGCGCATAGTTGATAGCAGGAGTTACAGCTGCTACTGGTTGGTACCGTCACCTTTGTTTTCCGAGAGAGATATTACCAATATCTTGCTCTTTTTTCTTAGGGAGAGCACTACCGTATCTTTTGGTACTGCTTGATGGTCCAGCGTCTTTAACTAAATGCCCTTCTCAGACTACTTCCTCATGACGAACTCCCATGCCCACCATCTCAGTGAAATCGCTGGGCGCACTGGCGACCATTCTGTCCTAGTAAAATGAGCTCAAGGTTTTCAAGAAGATCTTTGTCATCTCTTTTTCCTCAAGAGGTGGACAAATCTGAGCGGCAATTTCACGTCATCTCTGAGCATATTACTTAAAAGTTTCCTTGTCCTTCTGCGACATGGCTCTGAGTTGATCTCTGTCCGGTGCCATGTCCAGGTTATACTTATACTGTTGAATGAAGGCAGCGCCAAGATCTCTGAATGTGACGATCTTAGTGCAGTTTAAACCCATGTACCATTTGAGTGCGGCACCGGTTAAACTATCCTAGAAATAGTGGATTAGTAGCTGTTAGTTCTCGGTCTGAGTTGACATCCTCCAAGCGTACATCACCAAATGACTTTGAGGGCAAGAGTTACCCTTGTATTTTTCAAATTCGGGCACTTTGAATTTGTGCGGAACTTTCACATTGGGGACCAGACAAAGGTCTGCGGCGTCCTTTCCAAATAGATCCTGACCGAGAATGGCTTGCAGTTTCTTCTGCATTTCCAGGAATTGTTCCTGGAACTCTTTCATTCTCTCGTCCCTACTTTCGTTTCCACCAGAGGATATTTTAGGAATCTGTCCTTCCGGGACAGTGTGTACCACGGGTGGTGGTATAGTCATTACGGCAGTGACTCTTGGTGCTTCCCGAAGTTTGTAACCTTCAGGAGTTGTTGTCATGCCCTTGGCATCTTCACTTTCCCGAAGTTTGTAACCTTCAGGCCCAGCGGTTCCTGCTGCAGTTTCTGGATCTTCAGTGATCGGCGGAATATATCCTTCCGGGATATAGTTAATAGGCATGCCCCAGGGACGATCTTTAGGCATGTTATACCGAGGATCATACTTCTTCACTATGGGCGTCGATGTGATCTCTGAGATCACAGTCCATTGTATCTGAGCTGCTGCCAGAGCTTGCATGTCATTATGAAGTTTCCTCAGATCTTCTTTCAGAGCGTCGAGTTCTTTTCTCAACTCCTTGTTCTCTTCCTCGAGATTATCCATCTTTTTCTGTCGATTGGCCCGAGTATGGTACGAATGAGACAGTTTGACTCTAGAATCGAGACACAAACGTGAGATTCGTAGGTAAGAAGAATGCGTTAAGCGAGAATGATGAATGATATGCAATGATTATATTAGGTTATTTTTTAATCAAAAGAAACTTCAATAATTTGGATTACAAATATCATACAGTGGAAACCCCGTTTTATTGAATTCAAAGATTGCGGAAATGGAAATACAGTAATTTACAAAGTGCTGTAAAAGGAAATGTCTAAACATATGGATCCTGAGTCCTCTCTGAGGAGAGCTCAGGTGCTGGTTCTGGTACTTTCTTTTTCTTTGATCGGGGCTCTTGAGCCGTTGTTAGGTTGTCATTCCTTTGCCAAGTGAAAGGAGCGAGCAAATTCCTTTGGTCTTCTTGATTTTCTACAGCATGTTGCTCTAAAATCTCGATCAGAGCATCTTTTTCTTTTAACAGTTGCTGTATTTTGTTACACTCCACATTGAGAATGCGGTACTTGTTCTTCCAAGACCTCTTCTCCTGTTGAACTTTGCTGAGAGTAACCTGAAGTTTTTCCGTATCAGACATAAAATAAAGGAATGATTTCTTTAATGGAAGAACTTCTTGATGAGGGTAAGGCATCCTCAGCTTGAGAGCTCTAGTTTGTACCCAGTGGAGATAAGGTTCCACGGAGACACAGTCCGGTTTTCCTAGAGACTCTCTTCCTTTCCTGTGAACATGTTTCCAAGCGTGCACTATTTCTGTCTTTAGTGCCCTGTCATTTTCTCCTTCCTTGAAGAAAAGACCTTCCAGATGAACATTATGCGGGACATGTCTCATCGGGTATCCAAATTGACGACGAACTAAAACTGGATGATAATTGATTCCTCATTTAGTTCATATGAGGGGAACATTAGGGAAGTTTCCACAACGGTCAATGATTCTGATCCCGTCATAGATTCGGTTGTACCAATCGATGTCAGAGTTGGTAAGAGCCATGATTCTCTGTGACCAACGTAGAGCACTCTTCTGATCTCAAAAAGCGGCAGACTTAGGTAAATGGGAAGTGAACCATTTGTATAGCAGGGGTACACAGCATGTGATCATTCCTCCGCTGTACAAATTCCTTAAGTGCACAGAATGATAAGCATCTGTGAGACAGGTCGGTACAGGGTTTCCAATCAGAAAAACCTTAATGGCATTGATATCTACGAAGTTATTAATGTTGGGAAACAGAAATAACCCGTAGGTGAGCAAAACAAAGACGCTTTCGAAAGCAGTCACGTTCCCTATACTAGCAAAGTACAGAGGTTTCTTTACCAAAAACTTGGCTGGAAAACCTTGGATTCCACCCTTAGTGGTCATGTGAGTCCTGACTTCTGACTCGTCCAAATAAATTGCTCTTGCAATGGTTTGATCCTTTGGAATTTCTTCCAGTCCAGAAAAGGGAGCCTGGTCAGTAATGGGTAAATCAATCAGGTGAGAGTACTCCTCCAGTGTTGGTGCCAGTCGATAATCCGGGAATGTAAAACAGTGATAGACCGGATCGTAGAACTAAATGAGCATAGTCATGATTCCTTCAATTACATGGACCCTTAACAGAGACAACAGTCCTCCGTACTTAGCTTTAAAAGCATCAGGGTTGGTGATCATCCTTGCCAACCCTCTCAAATCCTCTAATTTTGGAACCTTGAAGGTGTACTTGTGAGTGTTCCATCTACCAAAATCCATAACGTAATCTTTCTCTCTGATATTTGCAATCATTGTCTTAGTTTAATTTGAAAAAGAAAAACTAGAAGAGAAAATTTTTCTTTTGTTTAATGTTTTTTAATGAAATGAATGCATGAATGCAACACACAAAAACATAGAAAAAACATGGGGTCAAAGGTTCGGTGTCATGAAGTCATGGCTCTACCCATCCCCAAAGGTTATACTGGTGATTTTTGTATCTGTCCTCAAAATCATTGACCCCTCTTGGGATAACAACAGCAGGCTGGTTCACCCGAGCGAGCTGCAGTATCTTAGAGTAATCTCAAATGAGGGTAGTATCACGTGACAACTATTTCCGATAGCTTCCGCACTACAAAATAGTAACAAGGTCTCAGCCTACTAAATCCTCAGTTTCAGTGACAACCACAATCGAACAATTTGCTTTCAACAACCAAAGTCGTATAGGCATTGAATCCGCAATGGGTGTCTCCACTGATTTGATGGTCGACTGGGGTCACTTATTTGGGAGTCACTCCCTGTAAGATTACCCGTCTAGTGCCATCACTTATCTTAGGTGTCACTCAAACTTTCCAGATGCGGCATCACCCGCAGTCCCATTAGCAGAAAAATAAACACGAATATCAATTAGGAAAAGAGATATATATTCATTCCTAAAACTAACATCCTAGACCTCTTAAGAGCTATAATCCTATAATCCTAACAGTCAATGACTCCCCAACAGAGTCGCCATTTCACTGTAGCGAGCGATTTTTGTCTGTGACGCGACCACCTTATCGCTGGGTTTTCCTTACCTCAATGAGGAGGAGGGGGTGCTACTTTCTGATTTCTTATTTATCCCATGAAGCTGAAAGGGAAAGGGAAGCTATCTAAAACTAACCTTGCATGCGAATGTTTAACTGAACAGACGCTTTAAAGAGATTGGGGGGTCCGTGGTCAGGTTATACAATAGGGAGTTGTGAGTTACCCATCCTATATGTGGTTATCCAGAGGATATTAGCTTCAGGTTTCACTTTGTAATTGATAGTGTTTATCTGTTAATGGGTTGGGAAAGTTTCTTGGGAAGGATGAGTGAGTGAGTGAGTTGATGTTGATGTTTGGGTGTCCCCGGTGTTTTTGGTAAGGTACTAGACCTAAGCTTTGGTGTAAAGGTACTGGACCTAGAGTTTTTGATTTGTATGAAAGTATTGGACCTAGAGTTTTTGATTGGTATGCTCGCTCAGATTTCGCAATCTTATGCCTACGTATTCCCGTTTAAACGAAACAGGGAAATTAGAGCAATCGTAGTTCCTCCTATTCTAAGGGAGGAAAAGATATTTGGTGTCTTGTTCAAAGCCCAAGATTTAAGCTAAAAGGTTAATTGACGCGGTTGGGGGATTTCTTTATTCAAAGCCTAAGAGGAGGCTGGATAAGACCGACTCAACAAGAGAGTGTATTTATTGGTGTCTTGTACAAAGCCCAAGATTGAGGCAAAAAAGAGACTGAATCTTTGGGGATATCATTATACAAAGCCTAAGAGGAGGCTAGAAGTTTGGCTTTTCTGGGGGAAAATGTTCTATCTGTCTTGTACAAAGCCCAAGATTGAGGCTAGAAGGATTTTGACTCCGCCGGGGAGGTTTGTATGTGTCATGTACAAAACCCAAGATTGAGGCTGAAATGAGAAATTTAACTGACTCTGGTGAGAATATTTTTATGTGTCTTGTACAAAGCCCAAGATTGAGGCTAAAATGAGTTTGACTCTACTTGGGGAAAATCATTCCTCAAAGCCTAGAGGAAGGCTGGGAGGGAATGACTCTTGCTAGGGAAGATATCTGTCCCAAGCTCAAGAGAGGGAGATTTATGTCTCGTACAAAGCCCAAGATTAAGGCTAAAAGGGTTTGACTCAACAAGAGAGTGCTTTTATCTGTCATGTACCAAGCCCAGGATTGAGGCTGAACAAGCTGGAGAAATTATTCGACACAACTTGAGAGGAGGCTAGCTCCTGCTAGGGGAAATCTTTATACCAAGCTTGAGATCTGGACAAAGATTGACTCAACAAGAGAGTATTTTTATTTGTCTTGTACAAAGCCCAAGATTGTGGCTGAAAGGTTGACTCAACAAGAGAGTCTAAGAAGGTGATTGACTCAACAAGAGAGTCTGAAAAGGTGATTGACTCAACAAGAGAGTCTGAAAAGTGATTGACTCAACAAGAGAGTCTGAAAAGTGATCGACTCAACAAGAGATTCTGAAAAGTGATTGACTCAACAAGAGAGTCTAGAAAAGTGATGGACTCAACAAGAGAGTCTGAAAAGGTTAACTCCGCTGGGGAGAATCTTTGTACGAAGCCCAAGAGGAGGCTAACTTTGCTGAGGAAAAGATCATATTACAAAGCCTAAGAGGAGGCTATCTTTCTGCTGGGGATTGTTGAGATCCCTAGGCAGGTCCAAGTGGGGAATCAACTCTTGCTGAGGTTTACAGAAGAGTTGAGGTATCAGAGACCTTGAGGATCTGATTTGGGATAGTGTTATACTGATGATAAACTAACCCTGGTTGGGGATTTTTAGGGAGAGATCCTGAGTTTTGGCTCTCTTGGAGATTAATCCACAGTGACCGGGGTTTCTCCTATGTTTGTAGGGAACTTGAGAATATCTTTGACACTCAAGGGGATTTAGACTGTCCAAGTCTAATGATGTGGAATTGTTTTATCTTTTGTATGATGCCCAAGAGGAGGCACGGGCATTAAGGGATGAGACTCAACCCTAAAGTGGCCTGAGGTTTGACACTGGAAAGACTGTTCTAGCAAAGGATGACTAAGTTCTGTCTTATACCTTTAGGAGGTCATTAGGGTCCTTGTATTAAGCCCAAGAGAAGGCATGAGAACTTCTAAGAAGCCGAAAGGTCCTTGTACAAAGCCCAAGAGGAGGCGGGGATGCTTTTCGGAAGCCTGTGGGTCCCAAACCAAGAGAAGTTCAAGAAATGCCATTCACCGAGAATAGATCATTTAGTGAAAGTTTGAGGTTTGAAGAAACTCAAGTGATGCCATTCACCGAGAAGAGATCACCTCTGGGGAGTAGAATTTCTTTGACAATTTCTAGGGGTGACAGTCTGAGAAAAGGTTCACAAAGAATACTGCATTTCTCTTTGTTCCATATTGTTTAAGCCCAAGAGAAGGCAAGACTGTATCTGGAAATCCTATGGGGATCTAGTTTTGTTTGTATTTAAGAGTGACCAACAGGGCAATACCTAGTTCTAGACCTAGTTGCCGGGGAAAACTCTAAATAACTATACTAGTATATATACAGTTGATATATGACAAGTATAAAAAGGGTATGAAAGAAGACTAACCATGCGCAACTTCCTGTAGCGAGCGATTTTCGTCGGTGACGCGACCACCTTATCGCTGGTTCTTCCCCTCACCGTAATGAGGAGGAAATGGGTGCTACTTTCTAATTTCTTATTTATCCCATGAAGCTGAAAGGGAAAGGGAAGCTATCTAAAACTAACCTTGCACTCTAATGTTTAACTGAACAAACGCTTAAAAGAGATTCGTGGAGTCGGGGTCAGGTTATACGACGGGGAGTTATCAATTACCCATCATATATGTGGTTATCCACAGGATATTAGATTTAGGTTTCGCTTTGTAATTGATGGTGTTTATCTGTTAATGGGTTGGGAAAGTTTCTTGGGAAATTTGAGTGAGTGAGTGAGTTTTTGTTGGTGTTTAGGTGTTCCCGATGTTTTTGGTAAGGTACTAGACCTAAGTTTTGATTGATGTGTGAAGGTACTGGACCTAGAGTTTTTGATTGGTATGCTCGCTAAGATTTTGCAATCTTATGCCTACATATTCTCGTTTAAATGAAACAGGGAAATCAGAGCAATCGTAGTTCCTCTTATTCTAAGGGAGGAAAAAGATGTTTTGGTGTCTTGTTCAAAGCCCAAGATTGAAGCTAAAGGTTATTTATATCTTGTTCAACGCCCAAGATGGAAGCTAAAGGTTTTGACTGAGAGAGAATTTGTCATCTCTAAAGAGGGATTGTTTTTTTTGTGTGCCTTGATCAAAGCCCAAGAATGAAGCTAAGAGGTTGATTGACTCCACTGGGCAGATTCTTACCCAAAGTCTGGATAAGATCGACTCAACAAGAGAGTGTATATATATGGGTGTCTTGTACGAAGCCCAAGATTGAGGCAAAAAAAGAGACTGACTCTTTGGGGATATCATTATACAAAGCCTAAGAGGAGGCTGGGAGTTTGACTTTTCTGGGGAAAATGTTCTATCTGTCTTGTATAAAGCCCAAGATTGAGGCTGAAAGGATTTTGACTCTGGCTGGAGAGTATTATCTGTCTTGTACAAATCCCAAGGTTGAGGCAAAAATGAGGAATTTAACTGGTGAGGATATTTTTATGTGTCTTGTACAAAGCCCAAGATTGAGGCTAAAGCGAGTTTGACTCCTCTTGGGGAGGATCATTCCTCAAAGCCTAAAGGAAGGCTGGGAGGAAAGGACTCTGCTTAGGAAATATATTTGTCCCAAGCTCAAGGGAGGGAGATTTATGTCTTGTAAAAAGCCCAAGATTGAGGCTAAAATGGTTTAACTCAACAAGAGAGTGCTTTTATCTGTCCTGTACAAAGCCCAGGATTGAGGCTGAATAAGCTGGAGAAATGTTTTACACAACTTGAGAGGAGGCTAACTCCTGCCAGGGGAAATCTTTATACCAAGCTTTGGACAAAGATTGACTCAACAAGAGAGTATTTTTATCTGTCTCAATACAAAGCCCGAGACTGAAGCTAAAAAGGTTGACTCAACAAGAGAGTCTAAGAAGGTGATTGACTCAACAAGAGAGTCTGAAAAGTGATTGACTCAACAAGAGAGTCTGAAAAGGTGATTGACTCAACAAGAGAGTCTGAAAGTTGATTGACTCAACAAGAGAGTCTGAAAAAGTGATTGACTCAACAAGAGAGTCTGAAAAGTGACTGACTCAACAAGAGAGTCTGAAAAGGTTAGCTCCGCTGGGGAGAATCATTGTACAAAGCCCAAGAGGAGGCTGACTGTGTTAAGGAAAGATCATTATATAAAGCCTAAGAGGAGGCTATCTTTCTGCTGGGGATTATTGAGATCCCTAGGCAGGTCCAAGTGGGGAATCAACTCTTGCTGGGGATTACAGAAGAGTTGAGGTATCAGATACCTTGAGGTTCTGATTTGGGATAAGCTGACCCTGGTTTGGGAACTCTCATGAGAGAGACTGGGATTCTACTGGAGATTGATCCAGAGCGACCGGGGTTTCTTCCTATGTTTAAAAGGAACTTGAGAATGTCTTTAAGACTCAAGGGGATTAGACTGTCCAAGTCTACTGGTGTGGAAGAGTTTTATCTTTTGTATGATGCCCAAGAGGAGGCACGGGCATTAAGGGATGAGACTCAACCCTAAAATGGCTGGAGTTTTGACACTGGAAAGACTGCTCTAGCAAAGGATAACTAAGTTCTGTCTTATACCTTTAAGAGGTCGTCAGGGTCCTTGTATTAAGCCCAAGAGAAGGCATGAGAACTTCTAAGAAACCGGAGGGTCCTTGTACAAAGCCCAAGAGGAGGCGGGGATGCTTTTAGGAAGCCTGTGGGTCCCAAACCGAGAGAAGTTCAAGAAATGCAATTCACCGAGAAGAGATCATTTCATGAAAGTTCGAGGTTTTAAGAAACTCAAGAGATGCCATTCACCGAGAATAGATCACCTCTGGGGAGTAGAATTTCTTTGACAATTTCTAGGGGTGACAGTCTGAGAAAAGGTTCACGAGGAATACTGCCTTTCTCTTTGTTTCATATTGTATAAGCCCGAGAGGAGGCAAGACTGTATCCGGTAATCCTATGGGGATCTAGTTTTGTTTGTATTCAAGAGTGACCAACAGGGCTTTACCTAGTTCTAGACCTAGTTGTCGGGGAAAACTCTAAATAACTATACTAGTATATATACAGTTGATATATGACAAGTATTTTAAAAGGGTATGAAAGAAGACTAACCATGCGGAGTTTTCCACAATACAGTTATATATATATATGACATGTATTTAAAAGAGATGAAAGAAGACTAACCATGCACAGCTTCCCACAATACAGTTATATATATGAAAGCGGATAAATGAAAGCTGTTAAAAACTTATAGGCGAGCAAGCTTCCATGCTGAATTGTTAGTTGTTCAAAGAAATTAAAGAAAGTTTTGATAACAACATATATATTGAATCTAAATCAAAAGGGAAATGTTTTGAAAAGATCGTTGGGGCTTACAGCTCAAGGAGAAGCCCCAGGGTTTTAACAGTGAACGCGCCATTGTTTTGAATATTGTATCGGGGCTTATACAATGACTGAGGCCCAAAGAGGTTTATTTACAAAAGGGTTTGGTCTTACAACTCAAGGAGAGGCCCAAAGATTATTTTAAAGAAAATAAATGGGACTTACAACACGAGGGTAGGCCCAGTGATTTGATCTTGAACTGGCGATCGCGCCGAGATTTATCTTTTAACGCAGAGGGAATTATACAATATCTGAGGCCCAAAATGGTTTTGGTTAAAAGGGGATTAGGTCTTACACTCTATTAGAGGCCCAAAGAGTTTGAAAGTGAATAAAGATGGGTCTTATAGCTCAAGGAGAAGCCCATTTGATTTATTAAAAAGGGCAACGACCGCGCCGAAATTTCTGACTGTACCGGGACTTATACAATGCATTGAGGCCCAAAATTATTTTTGTACATAGAGATGGGACTTACACTCTATCAAGAGGCCCAAAAAGTTTATTTTTGTACAATAGATGGGGCTTACAACTCAAAGAGATGCTTAGGGTCTTTTTATTTAAACTGACGATCGCGCCGAGGTTTTTTGAAAACACAGTGGGTCTTATACAATGACTGAGGCCCAAAATTTTTGGTTTCAAAGAAGGATTGGGTCTTACATTCTATTAGAGGCCCATGAGTATTTGAAAAAGATTGATGAGGGTGGAATTAATCAAAACCCTAATTTTGTTCAAAAATGGAATTAATTTTGTTTAAAAATTAATTAAAATTATTGAAAACATGTGAAAAATGAGTGGTGATCTTGAATCAAGGTTTCAAAAATCATGTTTTTATCCACAAAATGATTGGAAACCATTTAAGTTTTAAAAATCAAGAAGGAAAAAATATTTTAAATGTCAAAAAACAAATAAAAATTAATTCTTTGCAAAAATATCAAGTATATGAAATAAATAATATTTTTGGGAAATTTTTGTAAAATAAAATATTTTAACATTTTTGTGAATTATTGATAAAAGAATCAACTCAAAATCATTAAAAACCAGAGAGAAATTAAATTTTGAATCAATTAAATAAAATCACAAAAATTCAAATATTCAAATTTTGAAAAAGGGCGCCAAGAACACCCAAGAACACGTGCGTGTTCTGTGTTTTGCCCAGATTTGCATTTTCTCATTAATCTCACTGAATACTTGATAAAATCACACAATCCACATATCAATCTACTCGTTTTCACCTCACGATCATGTCTATGGTCTTTAATTTCATTTATTTTAAGCATGAAATAAGAAATCAAAGCAAAACCTCAAGAACCCTAAATTCTGCATGAAGGCTGAGAAATTTGATACACGACTCATACAAAGCAATTAATAGAGGGGAAACACTCCATACACGATTATGCACATATGGCAAAATTATTGTGCGAGGAAATATGCATGAATCGTGAGATGGCCAAGTTTAGGCTTATTTGAATGTCGTGGCAGCAAGAGCAACTTGATTTTTGAGTTGGAGGTGTTACAAATGAGTTGTGATGATCTGAACAGATTATGGCACCTCAGCTGCAACTTTGTTGAAAACTTGGACAAATGGATGGTGATTTTGAGAATCTGATGTTCCAGATGTTGTTTTAGTGTTTGATCAGCTCACATATGATGTTTATGAGGTGTGTGTGTGATTGGTTTGGTTGCAATTGTTTCCAAACTCAAAACCCGATAGTGACTTGCTTTAGAAGGCAAAATTGGAAGTGAGAGTGTGATTTTGAGAAAGGCAAGTGTTATAGGCCTTTGGTGTACTCAAACTGATCAGAAATGAGGTCTATTTATAGTGTGTCAAGTTTGTTTTTCAAGGAATAGGGAATGACAACTGCAGCAGGCCTTTGGCCAATGTGGATCAAATGGAATCTCAAGTCTCCTCTAGCCATTGACTTGAGATTAGAGCACAGGCCTATGGTTCCCTGGTTCAAGGATAAGGCTTGACTTAAATGTTCATCTTTGCTCTGATATATGCCACCTCTAAGCATCCATTAAATGTTCCAAAACAAAATTGGAGTCTTGGCGTCCTTTAGGCTTTTTAGGTTTGGCAAGGCTATTGTAGATTTTGGGACTTTGAAGGCTGATAGATCAGTGTTTGTCCCTTGTTTGTTCCCCCTTGAGGTGTGCAGATGGATAACCATGCTTGGAGTTGCACAATTTGAGCAATTCGAGCACTAATGCACAAATTTGTCTTGCAAGACAGTTTGCATCAAGGCATATTGCCACTGTCATAACTCTTAGCTCGGATGGAATTTGATGGAGTTCTTGGACATTTTAGAAAGCTAATATATCTGATTTCAATATGATGTCCAACTTTGGTTTTGAGTCAACCTGAATTATAATGAAAAATGCCTCTACTTTTGGGAAAAAATAAGGCAGATTCTGACTTAGTGAAAATTTCACTAAGTGTTGGAAAAATGCCACTTTTGTGTTTTCAGCCATTTTGACCACTCCATAACTCGAAATCCATGAGGAACTGGAATGAGGTGTAGTTGACACTTTTATAGTATGTCATGAGAGCTACAAATCCATCTTTGGACCATCCAAAATGGTTGCTTGGATCTCAAGTTTTGATACTTGGAAGTTGGTACCCTAGCCACTTTGTTCCATAACTTAGAAAAATTCTAAGTTTTTATGTTTACCCCTTTTACAAGTTAACTCCCTTTCTTTGATTTTTCTTGATGAATGATGATTCAAATCACATATTAACATTGTTTTAGGGTTAATGAACCATAATTGTGAAAAATTCCAAAAAGTCAAACTTGACTTTTGTGCACAGCTGACTTTTTATCAGATGAATTCCAAACTGTGCGATCCTTGGTGAAATCAAGTCCTTGACCTAAATCAAATCTAATGGACATGTTACATAGGAGTTATAGGGTGTATGGAATCATGTCCCAAGGTTTGGGAGCATGTCCTGGTCAAAAGTCAAAGGTACAGTTGACTTTTCCCTCGAAACCCTAATTGTGGTCCTGATGAAATTGAAACTTGTGGATCAAGCTTCTTGGATTAATCCATTGTTGCAAATGGATCAATGTAGTGTATTAGAGACCCTCAAATCATGTCTTGAGGTCTTGGCTCATGTTTTGTCCCAAAAGTCAACTTAGGGGTGAATTAGGTCAAGAAACCCTAATTCCTGATTTTTGGTAAATGCATCCCCTGAGGCTAAATTGACTTGATGATTGGGTCCATGAGGTCCCTTGGAGTATCTTGAGTTATATTTTGAAGCTTTGGCACATGCCCAGAGGAAAATTTCCATCTGGAGGCCCTGGTTGAGCAAAACCCTAATTTGGTGACACTGGCGATCTTGAGGCTTAATCCACTTGGAATGCTGCAACCTTGTGCTTAATTCTTGATGTGGGAGTCCTCTTGATCCCTTATGGGTGTTTGAGAGGTTAGACAAGTTGAAGATCATGTCATTTCTTGATTGATCATTTGTCTAAGTGCTTTGAGAGGGCTTGGAACCCTAATATTTGATTGTAGTGAATGCTCAACAAACCTTGAGGAGATTGATGAGGCATGAAGGTACATTCATATCGTGACGATGATTTGCACAATGATGGGAAATCTTAGTGGTCAAAATTTGGGGTATGACACTTCCCACAATGCAGTTATATATATTAAAGCATGTAAATGAAAGCTGTTAAAACTTACAGGCGAGCAAGCTTCCATGCTGTATTGTTAGTTGTTCAAAGAAATTAAAGAAAGTTTTGATAACAACATGTATATTTGAATCTAAATCAAAAGAGAAATTGTTTTGAAAAGATTGTTGGTGCTTATACTCAAGGAGAGGCCCAAGGTTTTAACAGTGATCACACCGTTGTTTTGAATATCGTCTCGGGACTTATACAATGACTGAGGCCCAATAAGGTTTATTTACAAAAAGGTTGGGTCTTACAACTCAAGGAGAGGCCCAAAGGTTATTTAAAGAAAAGAAATGGGACTTCCAACACGAGGGTAGGTCCGGATGATTTTTATTTCGAAATGGCGATTGCGCCGAGATTTTTTTTTAACGCATAGGGACTTATACAATATCTGAGGCCCAAAATGATTTTGGTTAAAGAGGGATTGGGCCTTACACTCTATTAGAGGCCCAAAGAGTTTGAAAATGAATAAAGATGGGTCTTATAGCTCAAGGAGAGGCCCTGTTGATTTTGTTAAAAACGGCGACGATCGCGCCGAACTTTTGAAAATATACAAAGGGACTTATACAATGTGTGAGGCTCAAAATTGTTTATTTACAAAGGGGTTGGATCTTACACTCTATTAGAGGCCCATGAGTGTTTGAAACAGATTGATGAGGGTGGAATTAATCAAAACCCTAATTTTGTTTAAAAATGGAATTAATTTTGTTTAAAAATTAATAAAAATTATTGAAAACATGTGAAAAATGAGTGGTGATCTTGGATCAATGTTTCAAAAATAATGTTTTTATCCACAAAATGATTGAAAACCATTTAAGTTTGGAAAATCAAGAAGGAAAAAATATTTTAAATGTAAAAAACAAATAAAAATTAATTCTTTTGCAAAAATATCAAGTATATGAAATAAATAATATTTTTGGGGAATTTTTGTAAAATAAAATATTTTAACATTTTTGTGAATTAATAAAAAAAATAATCAACTTAAAATCATTAAAATTCAGAGAGAAATTAATTAAATAAAATCAAAAAAATTCAAATATTCAAATATTTGAAAAAGGGCACCAAGAACATCTTGGTCTTGCCCGCGTGCCCTGTTCTTGGCTGATTTGCGTTTTCTCATCAATCTTACTGAATACTTGATGAAATCACACAATCCACATATCAATCTGCTCGTTTTCAACTCACGATCATGTCTATGGTCTTTAATTTCATTTATTTTAAGCATGGAATGAGAAATTAAAACAAAACCTCAAGAACCCTAAATTTTGCTTGAAGGATGAGAAATTTGATACACGATTCATACAAAGCAATCAATGGAGGGGAAACACTACATACATGATTATGAACATATGGCAAAATTATTGTGCGAGGAAATATGCATGAATCATGAGATGACCAAGTTTAGGCTTACTTGAATGTCGTGGCAGCAAGAGCAAATTGATTTTTGAGTTAGAGGTGTTACAGATGAGTTGTGATGATCTGAACAGCTTCCCTACACCATATGGAGTGTGTTTGAAAGCTTGGATTGATTTGAAATGGACTGGAACAGATTATGGCACCTCAGCTGTAACTTTGTTGAAAACTTGAGGAAATGGATGATGATTTCATGAATTTGGTGGTCCAGTTGTTGGTTTAGTGTTTGATCAGCTCACATATGATGTTTATGAGAGGTGTGTGTGTGTGATTGGTTTGGTTGGAAACATATTCTAATTCAAAACCCGATAGTAGCTTGCATTAGAAGGCATTTTTGGAAGTGAGAGTGTGATTTTGATAAAGGCAAGTGTTATAGGCCTTTAGTGTACTCAAACTGATCAGAAATTAGGTCTATTTATAGTGTGTCAAGTTTTTTTTTTGCAAGGAATAGGGAATGGCAACTACAGCAGGCCTTTGGCCAATGTGGATCAAATGGAATCTCAAGTCTCTTCTAGTCATTGACTTGAGATTAGAGCACAGGCCTATGGTTCTTTGATTCAAGGATAAGGCTTGGTTGAAGTGTTCATCTTTGCTCTGATACATGCCACCTCTAAGCATCCATTAAATGTTCCAAAACAGAATTTGAGTCTTGGCCTCTTTTAGGATTTTTAGGTTTGGCATGGCTATTGTAGATTTTGGGACTTTGGAGGCTGATAGATTAGTGCTTGTCCCTTGTTTGTTCCCCATTGAGGTGTGCAGATGGATAACCATGCTTTTTGTTGCACAATTTGATCAAATCGAGCCCTTATGCACAAATCTTCCTTGCCAAGACAGTTTGCAGCAAGGCATGTTACAGCTGTCGTAACTCTTAGCTCAGGTGGAGTTTCATGGAGTTCTTGGACATTTTGGAAAGCTGATATATCCTATTTCAATATGATGTCCAACTTTGGTTTTGAACCAACTTGAATTAGAATGAAAAATGCCTCTACTTTTGGGAAAAAATACGGCAGATTCTGACTTAGTGAAAATTTCACTAAGTGTTGGAAAAATGTCACTTTTGTGTTTTCAACCATTTTGATCACTCCATAACTAAAAATCCATGATAAATTGGAATGAGCTGTAGTTGACACTTTTAAAGCAGGCCATGAGATCTACAAATCCAGCTTTGGACCATCCAAAATGGTTGCTTGGATCTCAAGTTATGATCCTTGGAAGTTGGTACCCTAGCCACTTTGTTCCATAACTTAGAAAAATTCTAAGTTTTTTTATGCTTACCCCTTTTACAAGTTAATTCACTTTCTTTGATTTTTCTTGATGAATGATGATTTCAATCACACATTAACATTGTTTTAGGGTTAAGAAGCCTTATTTGAGCAAAAATCCAAAAAGTCAAACTTTGGATTTTTGCACAGTTGACTTTTTTTATCAAATGAAATCCAAACTGTGCGATCCTTTGTGAAATTAAGTCCTTGACCTAAATCCAACTTAATGGATATGTTCCATAGGTGTTATAGGGTGTATTGAATCATGTCCCAAGGTTTGGGAGCATGTCTTGGTCAAAAGTCAAAGGTACAGTTGACTTTTCCCTCGAAACCCTAATTGTGGTCCTGATGAAATTGAAACTTGTGGACCAAGCTTTTTGGATCAATCCATTATTGCAAATGGATCAATGTAGTGTATTGGAGACCCTCAAATCATGTCTTGAGGTCTTGGCTCATGTTTTGTCCCAAAAGTCAACTTAGGGGTAAATTAGGTCAAGAAACCCTAATTCATGATTTTTGGTGAATGCATCCCCTGAGGTTAAATTGACTTGATGATTGGGTCCATGAGGTCCCTTGGAGTGTCTTGAGTTAAGTTTTGAAGCATTGGCTCGTGCCCAGAGGAAAATTTCCACCTGGAGGCCCTGGTCGACCAAAACCCTAATTTGGTGACACTGGCGACCTGGAGGCTTAATCCACTTGGAATGCTGCGACCTTGTGCTTGATTCTTTGTGTGGGAGTCCTCTTGATCCATTGTGGGTATTTAGAGACTAGACAAGTTGAAGATCATGTCATTCCTTGATTGATCCTTTGTCTAAGTGCTATGAGAGGGCTCAAAACCCTAATCTTTGGTTATGGGGAATGCTCAACAATTCTTGTGGAGATTGATGAGGCATAAAGGTACATCCATATTGTGATGATGATTTACACAATGATGGGAAATCTCAGTGGTCAAAATTTGGGGTATGACAGGAAGCTCTACAGAAGGTTTTGGAACAAGCTTTGTAGAACAAGATGTGACAGTAGGACAATTTGACAGCATCATCTCCAACATCACTTCCTGTAACTATTTAGGATTCAGTGATGAAGAATTGCCAGAAGAGGGAAAGAATCATAATATGGCGCTCAACATTATAGTTAATTGCCAAGACGATGCTTTAGCCAGCATACTGGTAGACACAGGTTCATCTTTGAATGTTATGCCAAAATCAACTTTGGTACGACTATCGTTTCAAGGAGCTCCGATGAGAGGCAGTGAGATCATTGTCAAAGCCTTTGATGGATCCAGGAAAACAGTTATCGGCAAAGTCAATCTTCCCATAACTATTGGTTCCCACACTTTCCAGGCCATGGACATCCGGGCAACATACAGTTGTTTATTAGGAAGACCGTGGATACACGAAGCCGAGAAGTTACTTCGACACTTCACCAGAAGCTGAAGTTTGTCAAGAATGACAAATTAGTCACAGTATGTTGAGAGCAAGCCTTAATCATGAGCAACTTATCATCATTATCCTGCGTAGAACCAGAAGAAGTTGTTGGAACCCAGTTTCAAGCACTCTCGGCGAGCAATGAGAATCACCAAGAAGGAGGAACGTCGATTTTCTCATACAAAGACACTCTCAAAATGATAAAGAGTGACGACATAAAATGATGGGGACATCTTGTAATTCCTACTGATAACAAGATAAGAAAAGGGCTTGGTTTCTCTCCAAACTGTGCCCAAACTACCAAGAAGGATGAAAGTTTTCGTCCCATTCAGGATTTCTTTCATAGTGGAGGTTTCCTCCACCCAGTGTCTCAAGAAGTGCACACCATCTATGGAAACAACTCCTCTGATGTGGATGAAGAGTGGAAATCTTATCTTAACCTTAACGGTTATATATCTCAGGGAGAAGTGCACATGCCATTCTGTTTTCCCAAGCAGAGTCCCAGATATATACCGAGATCAGACTTCAGAATAATTTATGGAGATTGTGATCCCGAAGGATTCCGTGCTCTACCCAACTCATTAGAGGAATATAATCTAATGAAGGACAACTTTGACTATGATTATTATGATCCCCTGGATGACTTGCCTATCTGGAAGCCATACACGGAAGACTTGGGGCAAAAGAGTCAGTTGGGCAATGCCTATCAGCAAAGTAATTTTGAAAAGAATACCCATGTCCCCACAGAGCCATGGAATAGTTACCCAGAACACTCCGAAAGTGTCCAACATAATGTTGATGAATTCGCAAAGGTCGCAGGACAAGAATTCATTAACTACGCATTTCCCGAGGTCAACATCATTGAGGAGGATGACTCATCCATTCCTACATAAACTTGGGACACCTTGGGACAGCCAAGCGGTAAGTACGACTTTCTAGTCAAGTACACTGCTCCCGAGAGCTCTCGCATCAGGCTTGAAGACATCTAGCCAACTGGATAGGGAGATTTTCTTGAGGATGAAAACACCATGGAAAATACAACAAAAGAGTTTATTTATGACAACTCTGTATGGGAAGAAGACTTAAATGATCCTACACCCCCAGAAATCAGTGTCATTTCTGAAGACAAATCAAGAAGGAAAGTGCCAGACTTTGTGATTCATATAGGAGTCTGTCGCCATTGGGTTGTCGTCGATGTCCCGAAAGTTGTCCATAAGTCTAAGTAATTACCATCTTTGTTTTAAATCTTTCACATTGTCCAAGTGAAATGGATGTTTTTATAGGGCTTACTTTTCTATAAATGTCCCTCTTCGCTTCGCCCAAAGCGACAGAGTTTTGTTTTAGAGGATGTGTTTTAAGAAGTGACAAATCATGAATAAATAATGTCATTCTGAATTTCTGCATTCATTGTTGTTTTCACTTTTCGCTTTTTCAGAAAATGGTAATCCTAAAAAATAACCCAAAATAAAAACAAGCATTTTCAGAAAATACACTGCACACACTTTTGCATTCTCTCTGCCTTTTCTAAAAAAATTCATCACGTCATGCAGATTGCTTGTTTTAAACCCCATTGAAACATACGATCCAATTCCTTCTCCCAACTTTGAATCCCCGGTATTTGAAGCTGAAGAAGAAGAGGACGCAGAAATTCTAAAAGAGATCTCCCGATTACTTAGGCAAGAGGAGAGGTCTATTGAACCTCACAAAGAACCATTGGAAACGGTCAACTTGGGTTCAGAAGAAGAGAGGAAAGAAGTTAAGATTAGAGCACTGCTCAATCCAACTGTCAAAGAAGAGTTGATAAAACTTCTCAAATAATTTCCAGATGTGTTTGCTTGGTCCTACTAAGACATGTCAGGGTTGGATACCAGCATCGTGGAACATCACTTACCACTGAAAACAGAATGTCCACCAGTAAAACAAAGACTGAGATAGACTCATTCTGATATGGCTATCAAGATTAAGGAGGAAGTGTAGAAACAGATCGACGTAGGTTTCCTTGCCACCTCAGAATATCCTCAATGGTTGGCCAACATAGTGCCAGTTCCTAATAAGGATGGAAAAGTCAGAATGTGTGTAGACTACAGGGATCTAAACAAGGCAAGTCCAAAGGACAACTTCCCCCTACTACACATTGACATGCTGGTAGATAGAACAACAAAATTCAAAGTTTTCTCCTTCATGGATGGATTCTCGGGCTATAATCAAATCAAAATGGCACCAGAAGATATGGAGAAAACTTCATTCATCACCCCATGAGGCACCTTTTGTTACAAGGTAATGTTGTTCGGTCTAAAGAATGCAGGGGTGACCTATCAAAGGGCCATGACAACTCTGTTTCATGACATGATGCACAAAGAGATTGAAGTGTATGTCGATGACATGATTGCCAAATCTAGGACAGAAGAAGAACATGTGGAACACCTATCAAAGTTGTTCGAACGTCTGAGAAAATACTAACTCCGCTTGAATCCTAACAAGTTCATATTCGGTGTTTGCTCAGGAAATCTCTTAGGATTCATCGTCATCCAGAAAGGAATCAAGGTTGATCCCGACAAGGTCAAGGCCATTCAAGATATGCCTTCACCAAAAACTGAGAAACAAGTCAAAGGATTTTTAGGGACGTCTCAATTACATCTCAAGATTCATACCCCTCATGAACGCGACATCCGCGCCAATCTTTAAACTACTCAGAAAGAATCAAAGCTGTATATGGATAAAAGATTGCCAAAAGGCTTTCGATAGCATCAAGGAATATCTGCTGAATCCACCGATTATGTCTCCTCCAGTGGAAAGAAGACCACTGATCATATATTTAACAGACTTGGAAGACTCCATGGGTTGTGTACTTGGCCAACAAGACGAAACAAAAAGAAAGGAGTCTGCCATTTATTACTTAAGGAAGAAATTCACAGACTGTGTTACTCGATACACTATGCTCGAGAAAACTTATTGCGCTTTAGCTTGGGCAGCTAAACGTCTTCGCTAGTACATGATTTGTCATACTACTTGGTTAATCTCCGAAATGGATCCAATCAAGTACGTATTTCAAAAACCTGCTCTCACGGGAAGGATTGCCCGTTGGCAAATGTTGTTATCAGAATACGACATCGAGCATCATGCTCAGAAAGCCGTCAAAGGAAGTATTTTAGCCGATTATTTGACTCATTAACCGATTGACGATCAAGAATAAATTGGATTTGACTTCCTAAATGAAGATGTAATGTACCTAAAAATGAAATATTCCGATGAACCGCTACCAAGCGAAGGGCCAGAGCCAGGATCCCATTGGGGACTAATATTTGACGGAGCTGTCAACACTTATGGAAACGGAATTGGGGAAATCATTGTTACTGAAATTCTGGAAATATGCAGACAATAGATGTCCTAACACATGTCAAGACATTGTGCTACATAATCATTTAAACACAGAGGCGCAACAGCAGACTGTAACTTGAATATTAGAACTGCACAATCACAGATGTCACGACATCTGATCCAACATGTTTGTCATGAACCCTAACAGAAATGTAAATCTGCAGAATGATAAAGAACACACAGAAATTGTTAACCCAGTTCGGTGTAACTCACCTACATCTGGGGGATACCAATCCAGGAAGAAGACTTCGCTATCAGTAGAACTGTTACAAAGTTAAACTCCCCCGTTTACAACTTTATACCTAACATCTACCCAATGAACGTCTTTACCAAGGCTAAACTCAAACGTTTACAACCCTGATATGAGATACCCCACTCACTTCCCTTAATCACCAACTGTGATTTCTACATCATCCCTATCAATACAGAAATCTGTCAAACTTTCTTGACAAATAAGCTAACTCAGATTTGCTTAAAATCTTCATCCAAGAACAATACACAATCCAATACCTCAAGGCTTATGGATCTGTGCGACACCTATATCTGCCACAATGCATCAACTGATACAAAGGGAGACTTACAACCTAGAGAGCCAACGACTCTCAAAACCCTAAACCCTTGTTTCTTATGCAAGAGAACTAGGTTACAAAAGGCGTACAAAGGTATTGGTCTAAGTCTTCTATTTATAGGCTTCAGTCTTCTGCTGCCTTGGGCTTTCTATCTTTGGTCCTTGATCCATGCACGTTAATTCTTGGCAGATTTGTTACAGATTTACCCCTGCTAAATCAGTGCAGTACTTCAAGATGTCATGACTTCAGGTTAAGGCATCTTCTTTGACATCTTTGTCCAATCCAGATTTCTTCATCTTTAACATCATTGTGTTTTACCAAAATTTAGTCAAACCATAGGAGCTTTCAATCTCCCCCTTTTTACAAATTTTGGCTAAAATACTGTTTGAACATCTCTTCACCCTGAGTGGCAGATATGATTGGAATACTGTGCAAACCGAGTTAATGTTGGTGTACATGAGGAAGAAAATAACACAGACTCCTCCTTAACTAGAGAAACGGTAATGCCACACTTGAGGAAGGTAGTAAACCGGGATGAACGAATTTGAAAAATGTCCAGGCAATAGAAACTCCTAAAGAAATTAGTAGGAAGTTTGAAACCGAGAAAAAAAGGACATCCTTTTCAAACACACTCCCCCTCCAGAGATCAGTTGTAGTCTTCTTGAATCTGAGTACATAAAGCATGTAATTCAGGTCACAAGACACAACTTGATTCTTAACTCAAGTCACAAGACACAAAGGAAACTGACACACATACAAGATGTTATAACATCTTGTTTATCATCCTTGCAAAGAAACTACAAGAACAATCCATGCATCCCCTGACTTAGTGACCTATACTCCCCCTTTTTAGCCAAAAATTGGCAAAAGAAACCAAGACATTCCCATACCCAACCAACACTTATCTAGACTTGAACAAAAGACATTTTGACCACACCACAAAGAATAACACAATCTGAGGCAAACTGCTCCAAGAACACCCTTAAATAACCAAGAATTTTCCTTCAAATGTAACGACCTCTTGAAAATTCAATGTGGTGATTACTCTAAGGTTGTAACTTCACCAAGACCCAATGCGCACCGGCCAAAAATATTTTGACTGTTTCTTCTTCAAGGAAACTGTCCAACAATAATGCAAGTAACGATGAACATGTGTAGCACGCGCATGTTCTTCACTACGCAATGCACACCAACCAAAAGACCAAATGCCCTTGAAACATGTCTGTAACAATGTTCTGACATCATGTCAGACATTGTCCACCAAGTAAACTTCTATATTGATAAAAAAAAAATCACAGATTTGTGATCACAGTCTGTAGAGAAAAATAAATTCCCCCCAGACTCAACCAATGATCCCCTAAGCATCCATCAGGAATCACGAAACTTGCACTGCCAAGTCTCCCCCAAATTGCAACAATACAAGAATGTCAAGACATCCTTCTTGACATCTCATCCTCCCAGGATAGACACATAATCACAGCTTGCTTGACGCATAATACAAACTGGAACTCCAACTGCACCCTCGCAGTAAAACATCTTAGATCAAGGAGCAACTCCCCCTATCTAAGGTAACCAGTGCTCCTCCACAGAACACCTAAGCTAATGAATGGAAAACATAAGGCGCATCTTCATGTCTTCAAGAGCGCACCCTTAGTTCAAGCCACCTGCTAAACACAATCATCAACTCTCTTATTGCTTCTTCTGACAAGAACCAATAATCACTCACACATGATCACCATCATGCTACCCGTGAGGAAATATATAAGGATCACAATCCTACCATAACAAACTCTTGGATTAAGATCAAAGTCCCATTGATCCCCCTCATCCTGCAACCATCTACACACCATACGAACTCCTCTTGAATTCTCATGTATAGACCTCCAGCTGCTTGAGGTACAAACCAATTGAACCAGAATGCTTCACATTCCTCAAAGAGACGCACAGGGCCCCTTAGTTTGTTATAATGATGTCAGATATCGTATGCATGCTCCAGAACTTCACAGATGCCAAACTGATCCACTACTAGCATGACTTACAGCCAGGGGAAGTATCCCCTTCGCAAGATTTTCCACTGACCTTACCAAGGCCAGCAATAGAGATAAACACCCCACAATCAAAGACAGTCATTCCATATCATTATCCCGTATGATAACCTGGAACACTTCTAATTTTCTGGTGAATATCCACTTCTGAATGCATCAGAAACCAGATCTTCATACAATCAACACATGATCCACTCCAGTCTTCCAAAGCTTTCCAAGACAGTTCTTCTACTCCATCATTCTCCCATATGACAAGGTAGATACTTCTCAAACAAGATGCAAGTCACCAGTTCCTCACAGAACTTTGAAAATCCTCCTCCAAGGATAACCAACCCAAAAATGTTCTAACATCAGTTAACACATCTTCCACACATCATAGACACCACACACCATGGTTCTTGATATGCTCCACCACTGGACTTGCTATCAGCATATCAATCAAAACTGAAGATCTTCACACAACACAGTGCCACCAGCTTGAATAAAGAAAACTTCAGAAACCCAAAGAGAAATAAACTCTCATCCACCAAAAGAATGTATACTTCAATCCTCAACCCAGAACTTCTGCCACAAGCTCCAAGAGAACTAGAACCTCCTTACATTTTCAACTAACTACCCTTATGCACAAGAGCAATCAGTTTCAAGCATCCTGCTTAAACGCACAATAAAGATCAACCAAATTCCACTGTTTGATTGATCTCATTCTTCTTCATAATTACCACAAGATACACTGATCTACCAATGAAATCAGATCTTCAAGTCACATAAACTACTTGCTCCATAGCAAGACATCTTGGATTCACCAAGCCTCTTAGACATGTAACATCTTCTCAAACCACGGCTCCCGCAAACTGTATGAGATAGACCTTTTTGAAGCATCCTAATCTTCCATTCCTGTAGATCACTTTATCTTAAACTGATGTGCCACATCACCAGCTGAGATTCTGATGTTAAGTTAGATGTCAAAACATTCTGATATGACATCCAACTGCTGAATTTAGCTCCTTCTTCTATCACTTAGAAGAACCTCCTCCCTATTACAGAACAAGAGTTCCATGCTCTCATAGACTTGATTCAACAACCAAGTTTGAGTAGACAACCTCCATCCTGCTTTAAAACTCCAAAGACTTCACACCTGCCACATCTGAATCTATAGAAAATAAGTAGTCCAAGACTACACCATAGCCATACCAAAGAATGTCATTTTCCTTAGTAGAACCGTCAGTAGAAAGCCAGAGATAACTGCCACTTATCCTTGACCTTCACAATGAGCAAGATACATGCTCCCAAATACTTAGATCAGAAATAAACTGATCCAAGCAGTAACCATCAAGATTATGATGTCTTCATCTTCATCTTCAACAACATCAAAGTCCAGACCAGTTTCTTGCCAGGAAACTCTCCAGAGAACACATGCTTCTGTCACACCCGACTGAAGCAACTTCTTAGGTCACCACCTAAGACAAAAACAGATGCTAAAGCGTATGCAGTACCCCTTCCATGATTCTGTACAAACTCTGATGATGAGATGTTCCAACATTTTGTTGAACATCAGCAATCTTGACTTTCAAGGATAATCAATCAAATACTTGTGGATTCCACAAATAGCAATTGATCTTAAATCCCTGTCCAATAACCCTTCTTCACTGCTGTCGCTAAGCTCCACCAGATAACTTAATGAAAACTTATCAAGTATTTAATCTTTTACAAGTATCTTGTTTGACGAACAATGGTGAGATATCAAGGCTTCCACCCTTGACTCAAGTAACTAAGATTTTCTCTGAACAAATCTTATTTACCTCAACAATTCTGAATGCTCCAATCAGATTAGACTCACTCTTAGGGTTAAGAGAGATGAATCCTTCCTTGTTATTTTTGGATGGTGAAAATAAATCACATCCACTCTCTTCAGTTTGTGTTTCGAAGAAACACCTTATAGTCAGAAAAATAACTAGAAGACTCCAGATGCACGACTGAGACGCCTTTATGAGTGGACTTGAGAGAATTCTCAAGTATCTTTGACAACCTAGCCGATCAATAATTTATCAAACTCCCAGAGCAAGAACTTCATAAACTTAAACTCAACTCATCTCCTCTTCAACTGACTTCAACTGTACCAAGACACCAAGCTTCCAAGTACCAAGTCACCATACCAGATATCTACCAACACTCCCTTTATTCCATCGCTCCCGACTTTGGAATAAAAGAATGCAGATATCTTCACACATAGAGGCCAACGATTAAGATCTTCCACCAACTGTCTTCAGTAACAACTCCAGAAAACCATAATTCTAGAGCTCTTCCATCAGAAACACATGCAGCGGAACCACTAAGGAACATATCCTGCTTGCCCTAATAAGATGTTAGAACATCTTATAAGACACCCCAACAAGAGAACTAGCCACTTCTCCTGCAGTTGTTGTAGAATCTCCTCAGCAACCTGAACAACCTCCGGGTTGCTCCCTTCGATCCAGAACATCCATCTCATCCATTAATACTTTTGAGTATGTCTGAGTTGATTGATCTGATCTTCAAAAACTCCTTCTTGTTTAAACTCCAAAAAGTATCTCCCATAGATCTCATCCAGAACCAGACATGATGCCTGCTCTGATACCAATTGAAATTTTGGCAATATACAGATAACAGATGTCCTAACACATGTCAAGACATTGTGCTATATAATCATTTAAACACAGAGGCGCAACAACTGACTGATACCTTGAATATCAGAACTGCACAATCACAGATGTCACGACATCTGATCCAACATGTTTATCATGAACCCTAACAGAAACGTAAGTCTACAGAATGATAAAGAACACACAGAAATTGTTAACCCAGTTCGGTGCAACTCACCTACATCTAGGGGATACCAATCCAGGAAGAAGACTTCACTATCTATAGAACTGTTACAAAGTTAAACTCCTCCGTTTACAACTTTATACCTTACATATACCCAATGAACATCTTTACCAAGGCTAAACTCAAACATTTACAACCCTGATATGAGATACCCCACTCACTTCCCTTAATCACCAACTGTGATTTCTACATCATCCCTATCAATACAGAAATCTGTCAAACTTTCTTGACAAACAAGCTAACTCGGATTTGCTTAAAAGCTTCATCCAAGAAAAATACACAATCCAATACCTCAAGGCTTATGGATCTGTGCGGCACCTATATCTGCCACAATGCATCAACTGATACAAAGGGATACTTATAACCTAGAGAGCCAACGACTCTCAAAACCCTAAACCCTTGTTTCTTACGCAAGAGAACTAGGTTACAAAAGGAGTACAAAGGCATTGGTCTAAGTCTTCTATTTATAGGCTTCAGTCTTCTGCTTCCTTGGGCTTTCTATCTTTGGTCCTTGATCCATGCATGTTAATTCTTGGCTGATTTGTTACAGATTAACCCCTACTAAATCAGTGCAGTACTTCAAGATGTCGTGACTTCAGGTTAAGACATCTTCTTCGACATCTTTGTCCAGTCCAGATTTCTTCATCTTTAACATCACTGTGTTTTACCAAAATTTAGTCAAACCATAGGAGTTTTTAGTTACTCCTCAGGGTACCCATATTCCTTTCACTGCCAGATTAACATTCAAATGCACAAACAACGAGGCCGAATACGAAGCTTGTATCATGGGTCTCGAAGAAGCAATTTACTTAAGGATTAAGAACTTGGATGTGTATGGAGACTCAGCCCTGGTTATAAATCAGATCAAAGGAGAGTGGAACACATACCAATCAGGATTGATTCCTTACAAATACTATGCAAGAAGGTTGTTACCCTTCTTCAATAGAATCGAGTTTCATCACATTCCTCATGAAGAAAATCACATGGCTTATGCCTTAGCTACTCTCTCTTCCATGATTGCTGTAAATCATTGGAACGATGTACCCAAGATTGACATAATGCGCCTCGAAAGGCCCGCTTATATCTTCGCGATTGAAGTAGTCATAGACGACAAACCGTGGTATCACAATATCAAGTGCTTCCTTCAAAGACAAGAATACCCGTACGGGGCATCAAGAAAAGATAGGAAGACCCAGAGAAGATTGACTGGAAAACTTCTTCCTGAATGATGATACACTCTACAAAAGAAACTTCGACATGGTTTTGCTCAAATGTGTTGACAGACAAGAAGCACACATGCTGATGAAAGAGATTCACGAAGGATCCTTTGGCACTCATGCCAATGGACACACAATGGAAATAAAAATTCTGAGAGCAGGATATTATTGGCTGACAATGGAATCTGATTGCTACAAGTACAAGAGGGGGTGTCACAAGTGTCAGATATATACTGACAAAGTCCATGTACCGCCAAAGCATCTCAAAGTTCTTTCTTCTCCATGGCCTTTTTCTATATGGGGAATCTACATGATTGGCATGATTGAACCCAAAGCTTCAAACAGACATCGGTTCATCCTAGTAGCCATCGATTACTTCACCAAGTGGGTTGAAGCAATATCATACACCAATGTGACCAGACAAGTGGTGGTCTGATTTATCAAGAATAATCTCATCTGCCGTTATGGTATTCCAAGCCAGATCATTACGGATAATGGATCGAACCTAAATAAAAAGATGATGAAAGAGTTGTGCGTTGTGTTCAAGATCGAACACCACAAATCATCTCCCTACTGACCTAAAATGAATTGAGCGGTAGAAGCAGCTAACAAGAACATTAAGAAAATCGTTCAGAAGATGGTGGTAACCTATAAAGATTGGCACGAGATGCGACCATTTGCTCTCCACGGTTATCGCACATCAGTCTGCACTTCAACAGGGGCAACCCCTTTGTCTATAGTATATGGAATGGAGGAAGTGCTCCCCATAGAAGTAGAGATACCATCAATGAGAGTCTTGAAGGAAGCCAAGCTAACAGAAGCTGAATGGTGTCAAAGCAGATATGATGAACTGAACCTCATTGAAGAAAAGAGAATGATGACTTTATGCCATGGTCAGTTATATGAGCAAAGAATGAAGAAAGCATTCGACAAAAAGGTCTGACCCCGTGTCTTCAGAGAAGGAGACCTTGTGCTCAAGAAAATACAATCATTTCTCACTGATTTCAGAGGCAAATGGACTCCAAATTATGACGGCCCCTACGTGGTCAAGAAATCCTTCTCAGGCGGTGCCTCAAGACTCGCAACCATGGATGGAGAGTAGTTTACCTACCCCACAAATGTCGATGTAGTCAAGAAATACTTCGTCTAAATAAAAAAAATGTCTCGGTGGATTAAAAACCCGAAAGGGCGGTCCAGGAAAAAATTAGAGACATAAATTATCCCGATGGATTGAGAACCTCAAAAGGCAATCCAGACAAAAGTTAGGGATACATGGCAAGTAACTACGTCCGACAAGATTAACTCCCTAAACGGTAACGTTATCCGTCGAAAAACTTTCGTCAAGGTTATCTTCGACAGAAGCTCAAAATGTCCAGAATTCAAAGTTGGTGGAAGGATAATTGTCGTTATGTTTCAATATAGCCCATTTCCTTTAAATTACCATTTTTTTAACTTTATAACGATCTATGGGATCATGCACTTGGCTGATTACCATTCTATCAATAAAATTTGAGCCCTAGTTCTTTTGTTTGCAATTCTCATTTATTCTGCTTTGCAAAATGACATGTTTAAATGATTAACATTCTTAAAACAAAAATGAATTTACTTTTTTTTCAAAACTGAATTTCAAATTTTAACTTCTGCTTTTTTTTTTTAAATAAAGATGGCAATTCTATTTGACACTGAACGTCAAACGAGACGTCAACGGCTTCTCTGAGGGTGATTAAACCTCAAAATGCAGAATCAAAGTATTCCTTTTGACCACTACACTCTAAACAAAAGATCAACTACTTCAGGCAGAATGATTCACCTATCATCCCCGGCAGAGTTCTTACCTCTGAAGACCAATTGATGGTTTTCTTCCCAGTAGGGTCTACCCCTCCTAAATAGGAAATGAATGTTATCTTGAACTAGTGATACTTTTTATCCCCCATGCAGTGGCCGAGTATCCAATCGTATTCATTCACCAGTCTGTATGTCGTGTCTATTTTGTCAACATAAACATTTCATACATACATCATACATAATTGATTCATGTTCATATTCATATTCATGTTGCATTAATATCACTCTGGTCATACTCATCCCCCAAGTGATAGGCGTCCTCTCTTAGATATAGTCGTCAGTCTTCCTTTCTACGTCAGGCAGGACAAAATTCGGGTCTTAATTCTTTCCTCATCAGGAAAAGTATTGTCTAAACAAGCACTCTCCAGTTTATTTATGGAATGAAATCAATGCTCAACCACTTTGATAACTTGAACCTCTGAAAGGCAAGAAGACATTCGATAAACACTTTTGGAACAACACTCTTCACCACTGAAGATGATTTTTTTTGCTTTCCCGGATTAAAGAAAATCCCCAGAGAAAGCCTATCCACAAGAGATTCTTGGCAATACATTAGTTTTTCTCCTGAGAAACTCGTTGTTAATAAAGTCATCAGCACCTCAAAGTCAGATTACTTTACATCTCTCAAAGAAGAGGAGGTATGATATCATTCCACATTAAGAAAAACAATCTCTCAAGAGATTTGTTTTTCCCCAGTAGGTCGACAAGTGGCATCTCCTACAAGAGAAGTTTGCACACCTCTGCAGTTCAGACTAATGGTTCTCCCCAGGAAGTCTGACATTGAATCTTTTTCCATCAAATGACATTTCCCCAGTACAACTCGGCGAGAAGTTTGATGAAGATCGCTACAGATAGCGTTCCTTGTCCAGAGTAAAACTCGACAAGAAGAAACTAAGACCAGTTCCATGGCTGAAGACCAGGATCGAGGGGAAGTTTATTTCAAAAGAAACTGAGACCAAATCCATGGCTGAAGACCAGGATCGAGGGGAAGTTTATTTCAAAAGAAAACTGAGACCAGTTCCGTGGCTGAAGACCAGGATCGAGGGGAAGTTTTATCCTTTTCTAAGTATCATTACTTAGCAAAAGAAGATGGACGAGCAAAAAAAAGCTCCCATTCACAACCACAATCAAAATTTCAGGTATTCCGATATTTAATCCTCTTGTACCCTGAATGTCCGAATATCTTCGCTATTCACACCTTCGGGTCCAAGAAGATTAAATAGGGGCTTCTGTCATACCCCAAATTTTGACCACAAGATTTCCCATCATTGTGCAAATCATCACCACAATATGGATGTACCTTCATGCCTCGTCAATTTTCTCAAGGATTGTTGAGCACTCACCTCAACCAAGAATTAGGGTTTTAAGCCCTCTCAGAGCATTCAGACAAAGGATCAATCAAGATCTGACATGATCTTCAACTTGTCTAGCCTCTTCAACATCCATGAAGGATCAAGAGGTCCCCCACATCAAGAATTAAGCACAAGGTTACAATATTCCAAATGGATTAAGCCTCAAGATCGCCAGTGTCACCAAATTAGGGTTTTGGTCGACCAGGGCCTCTAGATGAAACTTTTCATATGAGCATGAGCCAATACTTCAAAATATTATTCAAGAAGCTCAAAGGGACCTTATTATTCCAATAATCAAGTCAAAATAGCCTCAGGGGGGTGCATTCATAAAAAATCAGGAATTAGGGTTTCTTAACCTAATTCACCCCTAAGTTGACTTTTGGAGCAAGACATGAGCCAAGACTCCAAGAAGTGTTTTGAAGACCTCCAATAAATTATATTAACCCATTTACAAGATTGGATTCATTCAAATAACTTGGTTCATGAGCAATACAAAGATTCAAATTCATTTGGGCCAATTAGGGTTTCCTGATGAAAAAGTCAACTGTACCTTTGACTTTTGACCAAGACATGTTCCCGAATCTTGGGACATGATTCAAGACCCTCTAAAACACCTATGGAATCCATCCATTAAGTTTGAATTAGGTCAAGGACTTGATTGCATAGAGGATCACACAGTTTGAATTTCATTTGAAAAAAAGTCAACTGTGTCAAAAAGTCAAGTTTGAATTTTTGAATTTCTTAACAAACAAGGCTTCCTTAAGTCAAAAAACAATGTTAATTTATGGTTTGGATCATCACCCATCAAGAAAAATCAAGAAAAGTAAGGTAACTTGCAAAAGGGGCAACAATAAGAAACTTAAATTTTCTAAAGTTATGGAACAAAATGGATTTGGTACTAACTTTGCAAGGTCATAACTCCCAAACCATAATGCCTTTTTCTCCTATAAAAAGCTCAAATGAAAGTTCAAATGACATACTTCAAAAGTGCCAACTACATCAAATTCCAAATCCTCATGGATTTTGAGATATGGATTGATCAAAATCATAAAAACATGGAAATGACCATTTTTCCAACACTTAGAAAATTTTAGACAGAATCTGTCTAAGGTTTGCACCAACTTTGGGGCCATGTTTCATTAAGATCTAAACTAAACCAAGACCAATGTTGGACATCAAATTTAAAGTATGCCATGAGGGCTTTCCAAAATGTACAAGAACTCATCCTAATTCCACTTGAGTAGGGAGTTACAAGCATGGAAACATGGCACCTCCAAAACTGTTTTTCACAAGACAGCCTTGTACATGCCACACGATTTTGGCATTTCCATGACTTGGCAAGCCTTATCACCATACAAGAAAAGTTTCTAATGTGCAATGAACATGATCTCTGCAGAGCACAACACCATAGAGCCTTGCAAGTCAAAAACACCATCATTTAGAAAAAAGCATTCAAAGTTCAAAGACCAAAACTTTCAAATTTGTCATGAAGCATTTAAAGGATGCATAGAGCTGGCATGTATCAGTCCACAACATTGAAAATGAGTTAAGATAAACTCAAGCATCAAAGGACCATAGGCCTGCAAGATTGACTCAAGTCAATGGCTAGAGGAGACTAGAGATTCCTTTTGAAAACCAATGGATAATGGACTGTACCAGCCACCATTCACTATTCCTTAAAATCCCTCTCAAAAAACCAGAAATGCCTTATTCTGCAAGTCACCATTGAATTTTGAGTTAGAGAGCAATTCCACCACAGCTCATGATCTAAACACATCCAATGTATCATATATAAGTTGTTCAAACACTCATCCTTGATCTGGAACACCAAAATCAGAAAGTCAACCATCAAAATCTCAAATTATGACTTTCTTGCATTTTTCAAGCCATGTCTTGATCCAATCACTTTCAAAACCAAACAACACCTCAAACACTCTTCAAATATCATTCTTAAACTGTTCCAACAAGTTTCCCTCAACTATAACATCATTTGAGTGAGATACTATTTTGGGCACTTTTGCCACTTTTGCAAGAAAGAGCCAATTCTTGTTCCTGAGGATTCCAGTTGTTTTTTATCATTCTAAAAGCTTCTAAGGCATCAATCCAGAGTGTCTAAAGAATTGGATTACTTCCGGCACAAGCATTTTGAAAGATAGCACAAGGAGCTTCAAGAGGTAAGTGCATAACAACTTGAACTCTGTAAATTATGCATTGCTTTGATGTCCATTGATCATGGACATCTCATACATATCATATGTGTTGTGTTTGAACCAATTTACCATGCTATTATTGCTTGTATGATGTGATATCATAGAACTTGCAAATCTTGGCCTATTTTGAAACCACTATCGGGTTTTAAAATGTAGGCATCTTTAGAAAAATCTAAGACCACCATTGGATTCCTCATGAAATTCTAGGTAGGATCCATCTAAATTTCATCCAATTCCATGTAGAAATGAGGGAGATATTATCCTTCTTGCAAATCCACCAAAACTTGGTTTTTGCCTTGGCCTGGCCTAAAATTCAAGTCACCCTTATGTATTCATGGGGTGGTTTTGATACACGGATGTATCACCACCCCAGTGGTAGCGCGCATGTGTGTTTGGTTGGAGGTCGTGGGTTCAACACCCACCCAGATCATTTTTGATATCACTCTCAGTTTTGCTATTTTTCTTATTTTTTATGATTTTTCTTAATTAATCTCAAAATTAATTTCTCTCTCATTTTTAATTATTTTTTATTGGTTCTTTTTTTGAAAATCCACAAAAATGTTGAAATACTTTATTCCACAAAAAAATTGAATTTATACTATTTATTTAATATAGCTTGAATTTTTGTAATTAATTTCATATTATTTGTTTTCAAACATTTTAAAAATGAGATTTCCACCTTGATTTTTCAAAACCAATTAGATTTCAAGTCTTCATATGATTAAACATGATTTTAAAAAATATTTTTCAAAGCTTACCACTTGATTTTAAATATTTTTGATATTTTATATTTAATTTCCTTTGAAAATCATATTTTTAAAATTAAAATTAGGGTTTCTCTCAATTTTAATTTATCAAACTCTTTTTCAATCAATTTTGGGCCTCTTGATAGAGTGTAAGTCTCATCCCTTTGTACATAAATAAATTTGGGCCTCGGTCATTGTATAAGTTCCAACACGATTTTAAAAATCTCTGCGTGATCGCCATTTTCAAAACAAATTTCATCTGGGCCTCTCCTTGAGTTGTAAGCGTCATGTTTCTTCTTTTTTTTTTTAAAAACTTTTGGGCCTCTAATAGAGTGTAAGACCCAACCCTCTTTTGTACATAAACAATTTTGGGCCTCTGCTATAGTCTAAGTCCCACAACGTCTATCGGTATCGCAGTGCAATCATTTTTCAAAATAAGTCATTGGGCCTCTCTTTGAGCTATAAGCCCCAAACCAAACTTTCTTTTAAAACAACTTTCTTTTGATTCAAATTCAAATTCAAAGTTTTGTCAAAACTTTCTTTAATTTCTTGAAACCCTAACCATACATTTGTAGTTAATATGCTTGGGCTTGCACACCTGTAAGTTCCACAATCTCTTCTATGCATACTAGTTTATATATTTCATCATACAAAGAACATTCTCCAGCTGAGAGCCAACCTCTTCATACCAGTAAACTTGGAAAGTCTTACCTCCTCTTGGACATCATACAGAAAACCTCAAGCTTCCTAAAACATAAGAAGAAGTTTAGTCATTCATACATGTCTAATCTCCAAGAGAATTTAAATTCTCAAAGTCCTCAAACTCACCTTGAAATTTATTTGATCCCCAACAAGGTTCAAGAAATCCCCAACCAGGGTTAGTTTACCCTTTTTAAAATCCTTAAAAGAATCAGAGCCTCATGACATCTGATACTTCAACTCTTCTTCAATCCATAGCAAGAGTTAATTTCCCTTCAGATTCCCCAATACATATTGGACCTGTCTCTGGATTTCAATAATCCTCAGTAGAAGTTAGCCTCCTCTTAGGCTTCATATAAGAATCTCCCTAGCCAACCTCCTCTTAGGCTTTGTATAATGACTTTCCTCAGTAGAGTTAGCCTCAATCTTGGGCTTTGTACAAGACAGATAAAATCTCCCCAGTGGAGTTAATCCTTTTTTTTAGCCTCAATCTTGGGCTTTGTACAAGACAGATAAAATTTCCCCAGTGGAGTCAATTTTTTTTGCCTCAATCTTGGCCTTTGTACAAGACAGATAAAATCTCCCCAGTGGAGTCAATCTTTTTTTTAGCCTCAATCTTGGGCTTTGTACAAGACATATAAAATCTCCTCAGTGGAGTCAATCCTTTTTTTAGCCTCAATCTTGGGCTTTGTACAAGACAAATAAAATCTCCCCAGTGGAGTCAATCAATACTCTTTTAGCCTCAATCTTGGGCTTTGTACAAGACAAATATAAAACTCCCTAGTAGAGTCAATTTCTTTTAGCTTCAACTGGGCTTTGATCAAGGCACACAAAAAAACATACCCTCAAATGAGATAAAGAATTCCCTCTATAGGAAGACAGTTTCTCTGTATATCACACATTAAAATAAACAGTCAAAAACCTACTTCTAGATAATTTTTGTAAGTGGTACACTTGTTGATTCAAATATCCAAGTCGTGGTCCCTCTTTTATCCTGGCAAAACTGCTCTTTCATCTAATTGTTGTAAGTGGCAATCCTCTGGATTATTTACATCCAAGCCAATGTCCTTCTCTTAGTATGAAAGACTCATAAGGAAAAATGGAATTGCTCTATAATGAGTTAAAGTTTCTTCCTTCATGACATCGAACAAAACACAAATAACCTTTATCTTCAATCTTGGGCTTTAAACAAGACACAAATAATCTTTAGCTTCAATCTTGGGCTTTAAACAAAACACCGAACATATCTTTCCTCCCATAGAATAAGAGGAACTACGATTGCTCTGATTTCCCTGTATCTCTTTAAGGGAATACGTATGCATAAGATGGCGAAATCTTAGCGAGCACACAAAACAAAAACTTTAGGTTCAGTACCTTCCCAAAAACAACGAAAAACCCGAAAACAACAAAACATCCTCTCAAACCTCTCAAAGAAGAAACTTTCCCAACCCATGCCAGATAAACACAGGACAGTATTTAATGATAATAAAGGAGTATGTAATAGAAGATCTATGGATAACCATATATACATTGGGTGTTAACAACTTCCTTTGTATAACCTGACCCCGGACCCCTAATCTCTTAGCATTTGTTAAAGAAAACATTTGCGTGCAAGGTTAGTGTAATACCCTAAATTTTGACCACATAGATTTCCCATCATTGTGAAAATCATCATCACAATATGGATGTACCTTTATGCTTCATCAATCTCCCCAAAGATGGGTGAGCATCCACTACAATCAAAATTAGGGTTTCAAGCCCTCTCTGAGCTTTAGACAAAGGATCAATCAAGGAATGACTTGATCTTAAACTTGTATAACCTCTCAAACATACACAAAGGATCAAAAGGACTCCCACTTCAAGGATTAAGCACAAGGTTGCTCCCTTCTAGGTGGATCAAGTCTCAAGATCGACAGTGTCACCAAATTAGGGTTTTGGTCAACCAGGGCCTCCAGATGGAAATTTTCATCTGGGCACAAGGCAATGATCCAAAACATGACCTAATATACTTCATGGAACCTCATGAACCCATGCATCAAGTCAATTTTGCCTCAGGGGATGCATTCATCAAAAATCAGGAATTAGGGTTTCTTGACCTAATTCACCCCTAAGTTGACTTTTGGCACAAACCATGAGCCAAGACCTCAAGACATGATTTTAGGGTCTCTAATACACCATATTGATCCATTTGGAACAATGGATTGATCCAAGAAGCTTGAGCAACAAGTCTCAGTTTCATCTGCACCACAATTAGGGTTTTAAGAGAAAAGTCAACTGTAACTTTGACTTTTGATCAGGACATGCTCCCAAACCCTAATACATGATTGAATATACCCTATGACACCCATGGAACATGTCCATCAAGTTTGATTTAGGTCAAGGACATGATTTCCTGAAGAATTGCACAGTTTGGAATTCATTTGATAAAAAGTCAACTGTGCACAAAAGTCAACTTTGACTTTTTGAGATTTTTCACTAAAATGGATTTTTAACCCTAAAATGATGTTAATGTATGATTTGAATCATCATTCATCAAGAAAAATCAAGAAAAGTGAGATAACTTGTAAAAGGGGTAACCATAAAACTTAGAAATTTTTCTAAGTTAAAAATAAAGTGGCAAAGGTACCAACTTTGGAGGACCATAACTCCTAAACCACAAGGCCATTTTTTCTCATCCAAAGATGGATTTGTAGCCCTCATTATCACCTACAAAAACTTCAACTACAAGTCATTCCAATTCATTAAGGATTTTGAGTTATGGAATGATCAAAGTGGCTGAAAAGTGAAAAAGTCACTTTTTCCAACACTTAGTGAAATTTTCACTAAGTCAGATTTGCCTTCACTTTTTGCCAAATGTAGGGGGATTTTTCACTTGGAATCAAAAGAGATCAAAACCAAACTTGTTCAAACAGTTGTTGTATCATGTTAGGGCTTTCCAAAATGGCCAAGAACATTGCCAAATTCAACCTACATCATGAGATACAACATTGGCAAGTTGCCTTGCTGAAATCTGTCAAGGCAAGGCAGAATTTGCATTTTGGCTCGATTTGCCAAAATCAACCAATTGCAATTGCTCCAATCCACTTGGACACCTCAGAGAATTGAATCCAAAGGGGACAATCGCTGAGCCAAGCCTCCAAGGTCCAAGGAACAAAGAATAGCATGTTGAACCTAGAATGGCCAAAATAGGGACAACACTTCAAATTTGGAATGAGGCATTCAATGGAACCATCAAGGTGGCATGGACTGAGCCATTCTCATCTGAAATCAGTCAAGACTTATCCAAGACCAAGGGGACCAAAGCTCTGTGCCCTAACCTCTAGTCAATGGCTAGAGGAGACTTTCATTTTCATTGGCCAACATTGAGGAAACCTACTTACTAGCTGCCATGCACTATTCCTTGCAAAACAAACTTGCTCTACTATAAATAGAGCTCAATTGTGGTCAGTTTGAGTACACCAAAGCCATCTAACAGATGCTTTCCTCAAAATCTCTTTCTCTTGGCAAAAATGCCTTTCTTAGCAAGGTAGCTATCGGGTTTTGAGTTTGAGAGCAATTCTGCACAAACCAATCACTCACACACCTCACATACATCACATATGAGCTGATCAAACACTCACATAACTTCTGAAACATCAAAATCTCAAAATCACTTGCCATCCACACAAGTTTGAAGTGAAGTTGCAACTGAGGTGCCATAAACTGATCCAGTCCATTTCAATTCAATCCAAGTGTTCAAACACAATCCATATGGTGTAGGGAAGCTGTTCAGATCATCACAACTTGTCTGTAACACCTCCAACTCAAAATCACATCTGCTCTTGCTGTCACGACTTGGAGGTAAGCCTAAACTTGGGCATCTCCCAATCTATGCATATTTCCTCGCACAATAATTTGGCCATATGTTCATAATCATGCATGGAATGTTTTCCCTCAATTAATTGCATTGTTTGAATCGTGTATCAAAAATCCTAGCCTTCATGCAGAAATTAGGGTTCTTGAGGTTTCTTCGTGATTTCTTGTTGTATGTTTAATTTAAATGAAATTAAAGTACATAGACATGATCGTGAGGTTGAGACGAGCATAATGATATGTGGATTGCATGATATGGTTACGTATTCATGGAGATTGGATAGAAAATGCAAATCTGGGCAAACTGAAAAACGTGCGTGTTCTTGGTGTTGTTCTTGGCGCCATTTTCTTAAATTTGAATATTTGAATTTTGTGATTTTGTTTAATTGATTCAAAAATTAATTTCTCTCTGAGTTTTAATGATTTTGAGTTGATTCTTCTTTTAATAATTCACAAAAATGTTAAAATATTTTATTTTATCAAAAAAATCCCAAAAATATTATTTATTTCATATAATTGATATTTTTGTAAAGAATTAATATTTTGATTGTTTTTGGCATTTTAAATATTTTTTCTACATTGATTTTGCAACTTTTAATGCTTTCTAATTATTTTGTAGGTCAATACTTAATTTTTGAAGCATTAATCCAAGATCACAATTTGTTTTCCATGTGTTAAACAATTTTTGATCATTTTAATTGAATTTTTATTCAATTAAATACATTTTTGAAAACAAATTAGGGTTTTGGATTAATTCAACCCTCATAAATCATTTTCAAAACACTTTGGGCCTCTAATAGAGTGTAAGACCCAATCCTTTTTTGACCAAATCATTTTTGGGCCTCAGTGTATTGTATAAGTCCCGATACCGTCAAAAACAAACGGCGCGATCGTCGCCTTTTGAAAAGTAACCTTTTGGGCCTCTCCTTGAGCTATAAGACCCATTCAAAACTTTTGGGCCTCTATTAGAGTGTAAGACCCAATCTCCCTTTTAACCAAAACATTTTTGGGCCTCAGTTATTGTATAAGTCCCTCCGCGTTAAAAGAAAATCTCAGCGCGATCGCCATTTTTAAACGAAAAGTCATTTGGGCCTACCCTCGTGTTATAAGCCCCACTCTTTTTCTTTAAACCTTTTTGGGCCTCTTGAGAGAGTGTAAGACCCATCCCTTTGTACAGAAAACCTTTTTGGGCCCCAGTCACTTGTATAAGTCCCTCTGTACAAATTCAAACAGTGCGCTCACTGATAAAACCCTGGGCCTCTCCTTGAGCTGTAAGCCCCAAATCTTTCTTTTTCAAAGCACTTTCTCCTTTGATTTTGAATATACTGTTGCTTTTAATCTTTCTTTGTTGAACAACTAACCAAACAGCATGGAAGCACTACAACCGAGTAAGTGGTTATCGCTTTTATTTACTGCTTTCATATTATAAAATGTATTGTGGGGCTGCTTACTGTAAGTCTCCTTTCATAAACTCATATCTACTGTGTAATAATAGTATATATATTTCGAGTTTCCCCGGCAACTACGTCTAGAACTAAGTGACGCCGTTTCATTTATTCGTAGAAATAGACGCCTAGATCCCCAATAGAAGCACCAGATACAGTCTTCTCTTCGGCTGTCCTCCTTAGGAATCGTCAAGAAATTCTATCCCCCAGAGATAAATTATTCTCGGTGAAACTTCTCTTGAATTTCTTCAAACCGCCGAACGGTTCGGCCTTTCTCTAAAAGTTAAAGTCACTGGATAGTAAACCTCGCACGTTTACCAGTGGTTTTAACTCTAAAAGAGTTTTCCTGAACTTTTCTTTGGTTTGGGACCCACGGGCTTCTTAAAAGCATCTGCCTCCTCTTGGGCATCATACAAGGACCCACAGGCTTCCTAAAAGCAACCCCGCCTCCTCTTGGGCATTATTCAAGGACCCTACGGCTTCTTCGAAGTATTCATAGCCTCCTCTTAGGCTTCGTATAATGATCTCTTCCTCCGGGAATGATAGCCTCCTCTTGGGCTTCGTACAAGGACCCGTCAGCTTCTTAAAAGATTCCAGCCTCCTCTTGGGCTTCGTACAAATTGTCCCGCCGACCTCTTAGAGGTATAGGAACAGAACTTAGTCATCCTCATAGAACAGTCCTTTCATAGAGTCTACTACTGTTTCTCGAAGCATAGTACAAAAGATAAAACTCTAGACTTGGACAGTCTAACTTCCTTGAGTCTCAAAGACATTCTCAAGCACCCTTCGTTAAATAGGAAGGAAACCCGCAGACTCGGATAGTCTCAATACCCTTTGGATTTCCCGTTTCCTCAAAGAAAAGGAAATATCCCTGATCCTCAAATTAAATCCCTGAGTACAGTATTGCTCATATAAGAACTGATTTTCTCTTTTTAAATCAGTATATTGGATCTGTCACTCAACTGAAACAGTTACAATAGCCTCCATCTCGGGCTTCATACGAGATACCAAAATTCTCCCCAGTGGAGTCAAAATAACCTTTTAGCCTCTCTCTCAGGCTTTGTATGAGACACAAAAGATTCCCTCGTAGAGTCAATCACCCTTTTTTTTGCCTCCATCTCGGGCCTCGTACGAGATATAAATCCCTTAAGCAATAGTCGAACTCTTTGCTAGCCTCCTCTTAGGCTTTGTATAACGATATGCCCCACTGGGTCAAAAACTTTTAGCCTCTCTCTCGGGCTTTGTACGAGACACAAAATAGCCTCCTCTTAGGCTTTGTATAATGATTTTCCTAGTGGAAATTAGCCTTCTCTTAGGCTTTGTAAAAGAAAACCACTGGTTGATCCAATCAACCTTTTAGCATCATAGCTGTGCCTCGTTCACAGTACACAAACATCAACAACTCCTTTCCTTTCATCTAATCGCTGTAAGCGGCAAGCCTCTGGATCATCTATATCCATGCCACTGTCCCTCTTTTAGCATGAGAAATTCCTAAGGAAAGATGGCATTGCTCTACACCGAGTTAAAGTCTTCTCCTTCAGGTTAAAACCCTTTCTTTGGAAATTATGGCATTGCTCGGATCCGCGTATCCCAGTTAAAGTAATTCTCCTTCTCCCCTCTTTAGAGATGACAAATTCTCTCTAAAGTCGAGGTCTTTCAGCTTCACGTCATGGGCTTTGAACAAGACACAAATAGACCTTTCAGCTTCACATCTTGGGCTTTGAACAAGATACAAACCACCTTTCGCTTCACGTCTTGGGCTTTGAACAAGACACCAAAAACCAATTTCCTCCCATAGAATAGGAGGAACTACGAACGCTCTGATTTCCCTGTTTCGGTAAACGGGAATACGTAGGCATAAGATCGAAAGAAAAGATCTTAGCGAGCGCAATCAACAAAAAACCCAAATCCCATATCTCCATCAATTAAAAGCAGTAATTCAAAAGCATCAGTCCTAACATCCTAATCCTTATTCCCCGCTAGAAACCCTTTGCCTAGGAAAAAGAAAGAAAGAACCTGTATTGGCGAAATACGAATAACCAGTACAAAGGCCCCCCCACATTGATAGCATCCGTAACCTAACAGACCGCTGTTTAAACTCAGTATGCAAGGAGGGTTAATTGGAGACATCTATTTCCCTTCCTTATTCAGCTCACAATAGGATAAAAAATGAATCGACCTGTAGTTTTAAGCTCAACCACAGAGAGCGATTAGCGCTTAAGAACCGCGTCCAAAATCGCTCGCTACAGAAAAGTGGCGCCCACCGTGGGGCCCGTTCCTTTCTTTCTACTTCTCTTGTGTGAAAATTTACACAAGTGGCGACTCTGCTGGGGAGTCTCTTAGGCAGGGAACCACAGATTGGGGCTTCCGCCGGGGAACCCATTTCTGTCAGGAACTTAAGAATCGTAGCTTTATAAGTCTAGGATGATTAGGACAAATATATATACTGCTTTTCCTAAATGTTATACGTGTTTATTTTTCTGCTACTGGGAATGCGTGTGATGCCGCATGTGGTGAGATTGAGTATACATCTAGAAAAGCCAACCCTTTTGTAGTGTGGAAGCTATCGGAAATAGCTGTTACGCGATACTACCCTTATTTGAGGCTGGTGATCTATTCTCGGTGAATAGCACTTACTCTAAGATTGCATACAACTCGCTGGCGATCCGCTTGTTGTTTTGCTTTCCTGGGAGGAGCTGATGATAATGAGTACAGGTACAAAAATCACCCTAGTATAAACCTTTGGGGATGGGTAGAGCCTTGACTTCATGACAACGACCCTTTGACCCCATGTTTTTTCTATGTTTTTGTGTGCTGCATTCATGCATTCATTTAATAAAACATTAAAACATTCAAAAGAAAAAAACTTTCTCTTCTAGTCTCTCTATTTTTCAAATTAAACTAAGATTGTGATTGCAAATATCAGAGGAAAAGATTGAATTAATGGATTTCAGTAGAAGGAGAACTCACCAGTATACCTTCAAGGTTCCAAAACTAGGGGATTTGAGAAAGTTAGCGAGGATGATCGTTAACCCAGAGGCTTTCAGAGCCAAGCACGGTGGTTTGCTACCACTGTTAAGAATCCATGTGATTAAGGGGATCATGGACGCGCTCATTCAGTTCTACGATCCGGTTTATCATTGTTTCACATTCCCGGATTACCAGCTGGCACCAACGCTGGAGGAGTATTCTCATCTGACTGATTTACATATCACAGATCGAGCTCCATTTTTTGGACTGGAAGAAATTCCAAAGAATCAGACTATTGCAAGAGCAATTCATTTGGACGAGTCTGAGGTCAGGACTCACATGACTACTATGGGTGGCATCCAAGGTTTGTCAGCCCAGTTCTTAACCAAGAAAGCTCTGTACTTCGCTAGTATAGGGAACGGGACTGCTTTTGAAAGCATCTTTGTCTTGCTCACCCACGGGTTATTTTTGTTTCCCAACATCAATAACTTCGTCGATATCAACGCTATTAAGGTTTTTCTCATTGGAAACCCTGTGCCGACTTTGTTCGCAGATGCGTATCATTCTGTACACTTGGGAAATTTGTACAGCGAAGGGGAGATCACATGCTGTGTACCTTTGCTCTACAAATGGTTTATCTCGCACTTGCCCAAGTCTACCGCTTTTTGGGATTGCAAGAGTGTCTTACGTTGGTCGCAGAAGATCATGTCCCTCACCAATTCCGATATAGATTGGTGTAATAGGATTTACGAGGGAATCAGAATCATTGACCGTTGTGGAAACTTCCCCAACGTACCCCTCATAGGAACTAAAGGAGGAATCAACTATCATCCGATATTAGTTCTTCGTCAATTTGGATACCCGATGCGACACATCCCACTGGGTGTTCATCTGGAAGGTCTTTTCTTCAAAGAAGGAGAAAACGACAGAGCACTAAAGATGGAAATAGTGCAAGCTTGGAAACATGTTCATAAGAAAGGACGAGAGTCTCTGGGAAAACCGGACTGTGTCTCGGTGGAGCCTTATCTCCATTGGGTACAAACTAGAGCTCTCAAGCTAAAGATGCCTTATCCTCGTTACGGAATTCTTCCGCCGAGGGAAATTATCATGTACTTCATGACGGAAACTGAAAGGCTTCAGGTTACTCTCAACAAGGTTCAAAAGGAAAGAATGTCTTGGAAGAACAAGTACCGCACCCTCGACGTAGAGTGTATCCAAATACAGCAATTACAAAAAGAGAAAGATGCTCTGATTGAAATTTTGGAGCAGCATGCTGTAGAGAATCAAGATGACCAAAGGAATTTGCTCACTCCTTTCACCTGGCAAAGGAATGACAACCCGACAACAGCCCAAGCGCCCCGGTCAAAGAAAAGGAAAGTACCAGAGTCAGCACCCGGTTTCTCCTCAGAGAGGACTCGGGACCCATTAGTTTAGGTTTCTGTTTCTGCACTTTGTAATCTACTGTATTTCCATTTCTGTAATCCTTTGAATTTCAATAAAAAGGGGTTTCCCCACTGTTTGATATTTGCAATCTAATTGTCAAAGTTTATTTTGATTAAACCAAAAAACAACAATTAATATAATCATTGCATTCATCATTCTCACATCGCGTATTCTCCTTACCTACGAATCTCACGTTTGTATCTCGATTCTAGAGTCAAACTCTCTCATTCGTATAATACTCGGGCCAATCGTCAGAAAAAGATGGATGATCTTGAGGAAGAAAATAGAGAATTGAAAGAAGAGATCGACACTCTGAGAGAGGATATGAGAAAGCTTCGTAACGACATGCAAGCCATGGCAGAAGCTCAGCTACAAAGAACTGTGATCTCAAAGATCACCTCAACGCCCATCATAGAAAAGTATGATCCTAGGTATCAGATACCGAAAGATCGTCCTTGGGGCATGCCTGTTAACTATATCCCGGAAGGATATGTTCCTCCGATCACTGAAGATCAGGGAATCGCAACAGAAGCCGCTGGCCCTGAAGGTTACAAACTTCGGGAAAGCGAAGATGATAGGGGCATACTCAAGACTCCTGAAGGTTACAAACTTCGGGAGGCGCCAAGACTTACTGCCGTAGTCACGGTACCACCCCCTGTGGTGCACACTGTCCCAGAAGGACAGATTCCACCAACACCTTCTGGTAAGAAGGAAACTATGTTTGACAGAATGGATGAATTCCAGGAGCAATTCTTGGAAATGCAGAAAGAGCTGCAAGCCATTCGCGGTCAGGATCTATTTGGAAAGGATGCCGCAGACCTCTGCTTGGTCCCAAATGTAAAAGTCCCGCACAAATTTCAAGTGCCCGACTTTGAAAAATACAAGGGTAACTCTTGCCCTCAGAGCCATCTGGTGATGTACGCTCGGCGGATGTCAGCTCAGACGGAGAATCAGGACCTGCTGATTCACTACTTCCAAGATAGTTTGACCGGTGCCGCACTCAAATGGTACATGGGTTTAAACCGTGCCACGATCAGTACATTCAGAGATCTTGGCACTGCCTTCGTCCAACAATACAAATACAATTTGGACATGGAACCCGACAGAGATCAACTCAGATCAATGTCGCAAAAGGAAAAGGAAACCTTTAAGGAGTATGCTCAAAGGTGGCGTGAAATTGCCGCTCAAATTTGTCCACCTCTTGAGGAAAAAGAGATGACAAAAATCTTCTTAAAGACCTTAAGCTCATTTTACTATGATCGAATGGTCGCCAGTGCACCCAGTGATTTCACCGAAATGGTCGGCATGGGTGTACGTCTTGAGGAAGCCGTCCGAGAAGGACGTTTGGTAAAAGACACTGGATCAACGAGCGGTACTAAAAAGTACGGTAGTGCTCTCCCTAAGAAAAAAGAGCAAGATATTGGGAATATCTCTCTCGGAAAGCAAAGGCGACGTTATCATCCAGTAGCAGCTGTTACTCCTGCTATCGGCCCCGTGCCTGTTCCTATGTATCAACCTCAGATTGCGCAGAGCCAACCTGACCAACAAAGGACACAACAACCTCTTTAGCAGGCTCGTCCTCCATATAACAACAACCGTACAACACGGCCACCAGGATTTGATCCTATACCTGTAACGTACGCAGAGCTGTTTCCGTTACTGCTGGCTAAGGGGCACATCCAGACTAAGTCTCCCCTTTCAGTTCCGGAAAATCCGCCTTTCTGGTTTAAAGCGGATCAAACATGCCCTTATCATCAAGGAGGTTCAGGGCATAACATTGAGACTTGCCACAATTTCAAATCCGACGTGCAAAAGCTTGTTAGAAGCGGGCTCTTATCTTTCAAAGATACGAATCCCAATGTTCTTACGAACCCGCTGCCTCAACACGAGAAGGCTGCAGTCAATCTGATTGAGAAAGAGACTAACAATGTCTATCAAATTCACGATGTACTCTTATTGGGGACCAATCTGGTCAAGATGCATTGTAGACAGAGTGGATATGGCCATGTGCCACCTCATAACTATCACCAGTGTGATATCTGCTCTAAAGATAACCAAGGGTGTTCTGTGGTGCAAGCAGCTCTACAGGAACAAATGGATCTTGGATGGATCCAAGAGCACCGAGTTCGTGGAGTTAACATGGTCTCTACGAATTCTAACGTCATTCAAAACCACGACATCCATGAAATGAATGTCAACTTGGTGGCAATGCACTCAAGGCAAAGCCAGTATCATAATCTGCCGCGGCACGATTACAGTTCCTGTCTGATTTGCTCGGTAAACAAACAGGGATGCTCTTTCATACAAGAGGCCCTCCAGCGTCAGATGGATCTTGGATGGATCCAAGACTACCATGATAGGAATCCCTATCAAATCAATATGGTTCAGATCTTTGACATTCGCGTGATGAATACCAACCTGGTAGAGTTACATGCTGAGCAGGTCCGACTCGGATTCTTAATATCACATGATTATCAAAGCTGTAAAGCGGGTTGCGAAAACGATCGAGGTTGTACCCTTGTCCAGGAGGCACTTCAGCACTTGTTAAATCACTGGTGGATGCCAATCTATATGGACGAAGATACTCAGCAGATTAGTATCAATAACAGGAATCCTACTCGTCGTCAAAGTCAGGATGTCCGATCAATGGAAGATAACCTAGTGAGGTTGCATTGCATTCAAAGTGGGCGTGGCCAGGTGCCACCACACAACTATGACAGTTGTAGCGTCTGTTTGGAAAGTAACCAAGGGTGTTACCTTGTGAGAGCAGCTCTTCAGGATCAGGTCGATCATGGAGAAATTCGTCCATATCTAGGTTCAGGACCCATCATTTGGTCACCGAACTACCTTGCCGAGCAAGTGGAGGATGTTGTCACGATCTCTGGTCATCACCAGATCAGGGATGTTTTTGCCATCATCCCTCTACTTGACGAATCTAGAATTCCCAACCGGGAACGGATCGAGGTTACTTATAATGGTCAGAAAAATCATAAGGTTCCCATAGTCATCTATCTGCCGGGGCCACTACCGTATGAATCAACTAAGGCTATCCCTTACAAATACGGTGCAACAGTAATCGAGAATGGAAAGGAAATTCCATTACCCTCCGTCGTGAATATTGCAGACATCAGTCGTGTAACACGGAGCGGTCGAATCTTCAACCGAGGGGTTGGAGAATCCAACAAAGAAAAGGAATTTCAGGCGGAAATTCCTGATCCGCCAGTCGGTCAATCTGGTAATCCCGACTGTTCAAAAGACAAAGATGAGATGCTAAAGCTCATCCAAAGGAGTGAATATAACATTGTCGATCAACTGTTACAGACTCCTTCAAAGATCTCAGTATTATCACTGTTACTCAGTTCAAAAGCGCATAGGGAGGCTCTACAGAAAGTCTTGGAGCAAGCCTTTGTGGAACAGGATGTAACAATCAGACAATTCGATAGCATTGTCTCTAACATCACTTCCTGCAATAATTTGGGATTTAGTGATGAGGAATTACCTGAAGAGGGTCGCTGTCATAACATGGCGCTCAACATTACAGTCAACTGCCAGGGCGATGCTTTAGCCAACGTACTGGTAGACACAGGGTCAGCCCTGAATGTTATGCTGAAGTCCACTTTGACGTAATTATCATTTAAGGGCCCTCCGATGAGAGTCAGCGAGGTCGTCGTCAAAGCATTCGACGGATCCAGAAAAACAGTTGTCAGCGAAGTTGATCTTCCCATAACTATTGGTCCTCACACTTTCCAAATCACTTTCCAGTTCATGGACATCCGGGCAACATACAGTTGTTTATTAGGAAGACCTTGGATACATCAGGCTGGAGCGGTCACTTCGACCCTCCACCAAAAGCTAAAGTTCGTCCAGAACGATCAACTTGTCACGGTTTGTGGGGAACAAGCCTTGCTCGTGAGTAACTTATCATCATCTACTTGTGTGGAACCCGAGGAGGTTATTGGAACTCAGTTCCAAGCACTATCGGTGAGCAAGAACGATCAATTCAAAGAAGGAACTTCAATTTCTTCATACAAAGATGCTATCAAAGCGGTCGAGAGTACCGATACGACAGGATGGGGACGGCTTGTCATTCCTATTGACAATAAAACAAAGAAGGGTCTTGGTTTTTCTGTAACCTGTACCCAGACGGCCGCCAATGATGAAAGTCTTCATCCCCTTCAAAACTTCTTCCACAGTGGAGGTTTTCTTCACCCAGTCTCTCAGACAGTTCATGCTATCAATGAGGAAGATCCCTCTGACACAGATGAAGAATGGAAGTCCTACCTTAACAAGGACGGCTATATGTCTCAGGAAGAGGTGCCTATGCCTTTTTGCTTTCCTACAGAAAGTCCGAGATTTATACCAAGATCAGATGTTGAAATGATCTACGGAGATTGTGATCCGGAAGGATGTCGTGCTCCGCCAAATTCATTAGAGGAAGACACTCTGATGAAAGAAAACTTTGATCGCAATTACTATGGCCCGATGGATGGTCTGCCAATGTGGCAGCCTTACCCAGGAAACTTGGGGCAAGAAAGTCAGCCGAGTAATGAAACTCAGCTGAGCGTCATTAAACAGAATACCTGTGTCCCCACCATGTCATGGGATCAACATTCAGGTCATTCGGAAATTACTCAACATGACGATGAATTCACAACGTTTGCAGGACTAGAATTCATCAACTATGCTTTTCCCGAGGTCAACGTCATCGAGAGGGATGACTTCTCCAGTTCCAAAGAAGTTTGGGACACTTTGGGACAACCAAGTGGAAAATACGACTTTATGGTCAAGTACACCACTCCCGAAAGCTCTCGTATCAGGCTCGAAGATATCCAGTCAACTGGATGAGGAGATACAGCTGAGAGCTCCAATGCTATGCAAAATGCAACCGAGGAATCCTCCTACGACAATTCTGCCTGGGAGACAGATTCCAATGATCCTACTCCACCAGAAATCAGCGTCATTTCTGAAGACAAATCAAGGAAGGTGCCAGACTTTGTTATTCACCGAGGAGTTCGCCGCCAATGGGTTGCCGTCGAGGTTCTGAAGGCCGTTCATCAGTCAAAGTAATTGCCATCTTTAACCTTTCACCCTGCCCAGGTGAAACGGATGTTTTGATAGGGCTCGCTTTCTGTAAATTTCCCTCTTCGCTTTGCCCAAAACGACAGAGTTTTGTTTTATAGGGCTGTAGTTTCAAGATTCGACTTGTTCATTAATAAAATAACGTCGTTCTGTAATTTCCACATTAATTGCTGTTTTCTCTTTTTGCTTTTTCAGAAAATGGTAATCCTAAAAAATAATTCAATAATAAAAACAAGCAGTAAAATAAATACACTGCACACACTTGCATTTTCTCTATCTCTTCTAAACACGAATCATCACGTCATGTAGATTGCTTGTTTTATACCCCGTTGAAACATACAATCCGATGCCTTCTCCCAACTTTGAGTTCCCGGTATTCGAGGCTGAAGAAGAAAATGACAACGAAATTCCAGAAGAGATCTCCCGACTACTCAGACAAGAGGAAAGGTCCATTGAACCTCACAAAGAGCCGTTGGAAACAGTAAACTTGGGTTCAGAAAAAGAGAGAAAAGAAATCAGGATCGGAGCACTGCTCAGTCCAACTGTCAAAGAAAGTTTGATAAAGCTTCTCAAAGAATTCCCCGATGTATTCGCTTGGTCCTATCAGGATATGCCAGGGTTGGATACCAGCATCGTGGAACATCACTTACCGCTAAGATCGGAATGTCCGCCAGTAAAGCAAAGGTTGAGACGGACTCACCCGGACATGGCCATCAGAATCAAAGAGGAGGTACAGAATCAGATCGACGCGGGTTTCCTCGCTACATCTGAATATCCTCAATGGTTAGCCAACATCGTACCCGTTCCCAAAAAGGATGGGAAGGTCAGAATGTGTGTCAATTACAGGGATCTAAACAAGGCAAGTCCAAAGGACGACTTTCCTTTACCACACATTGACATGTTGGTTGACAGTACAGCAAAGTTCAAAGTATTCTCCTTCATGGATGGATTCTCGGGCTATAACCAGATCAAAATGGCGCCGAAAGACATGGAGAAAACTTCGTTCATTACCCCATGGGGTACCTTTTGTTACAAGGTAATGCCGTTCGGTTTGAAGAACGCCGGGGCAACCTATCAAAAGGCCATGACTACTCTGTTTCATGACATGATACATAAAGAAATCGAGGTATATGTCGATGATTTGATTGCAAAATCAAGAACAGTGGATGAGCACGTTGAACATCTGTCAAAATTGTTCGAACGTCTAAGAAAATTCAAGCTCCGCTTGAATCCCAACAAGTGCACCTTCGGTGTCCATTCAGGGAAACTGCTAGGGTTCATCGTCAGCCAGAAAGGAATTTAGGTTGATCCTGACAAGGTCAAGGCTATTCAAGAAATGCCTTCTTCGAAAACTGAAAAACAAGTCAGAGGATTCTTGGGACGTTTGAACTACATCTCCAGATTCATATTCCTTATGACCGCGACATGTGCGCCGATTTTCAAATTACTCAAAAAGAACCAGGATTGCGTTTGGTCAGAAGATTGCCAAACTGCCTTCGACAGTATCAAGGGATATCTGTTGAATCCTCCGATTCTATCACCTCCAGTGGAAGGAAGACCACTAATCATTTACCTCACAGTCCTAGAGGACTCAATGGGATGTGAACTTGGCCAACAAGATGAAACTAAAAGGAAAGAGTCTGCCATTTACTATCTAAGCAAGAAATTCACCGACTGCGAGACTCGGTATACGATGCTTGAGAAAACTTGTTGCGCTTTGGCTTGGGCAGCCAAACGTCTTCGCCAGTACATGATTCGTCATACTACTTGGTTGGTCTCCGAAATGGATCCAATCAAGTACGTTTTCGAAAAACCTGCTCTCACGGGAAGGATTTCCCGTTGGTAGATGTTGCTATCAGAATATGACATAGAGTACCACGCTCAGAAAGCCGTTAAAGGAAGTATTTTAGCCGATCATTTGGCTCATCAACCGATTGACGATCAAGAATCAATCGGGTTTGACTTCCCAGACGAAGATGTCATGTATCTAAAGATGAAAGATTGCGATGAACCGCTACCCAGTGAAGGGCCAGAACCTGGTTCCCAGTGGGGACTTGTCTTTGACGGAGCAGTCAATCATTATGGAAACGGAATTGGGGCAATCATTGTTACCCCTCAGGGTACCCACATTCCTTTCACTGCCAGACTTACGTTCAAATGTACGAACAACGAGGCCGAATACGAAGCTTGTATTATGGGTCTCGAAGAAGCAATTGATTTAAGGATCAAAAACTTGGACGTATACGGCGATTCAGCCTTGGTTATTAACCAGATAAAAGGAGATTGGAACATATACCAATCAGGATTGATTCCTTACAAAGACTATGCAAGAAGGTTGTTACCCTTCTTCAACAGAGTCGACTTTCATCACATCCCTCGTGATGAGAATCACATGGCTGATGCATTAGCCACTCTCTCTTCCATGATTAGTGTAGGTCGATGGAATGACATACCTAAGATCGACATCATGCGCCTTGAACGGCCCGCTTACATCTTCATGATTGAAGCAGTCATAGACGACAGACCTTGGTATCACGATATCAAATGCTTCCTTCAGAAACAAGGATACCCACCTGGGACATCCAGGAAAGATAGAAAGACCCTCAGAAGATTGGCTGGAAACTTCTTCCTGAGCAGTGACACTCTTTATAAGAGAAATTTTGACATGGTCTTGCTCCGATGTGTCGACAGACCAGAAGCAGACATGCTCATAAAAGAAATTCATGAAGGATCCTTTGGCACTCATGCCAACGGACACACAATGGCGAGAAAAATTCTCAGGGCCGGGTATTATTGGTTGACCATGGAATCCGACTGCTACAAGTACATGAGGAGGTGTCACAAGTGTCAGATATACTCCGACAAAATTCATGTACCGCCATCACATCTCAAAGTTCTTTCTTCCCCGTGTCCATTTTCCATATGGGGAATCGATATGATTGGTATGATTGAGCCCAAGGCTTCAAACGGACATCGGTTCATCCTGGTAGCCATTGACTATTTCACCAAGTGGGTCGAAGCAGCGTCATTCGCCAATGTAACCCGACAAGTGGTGGTCCGATTTATCAAAAACAATATCATCTGTCGTTATGGTGTTCCAAGCGAGATCATTACTGATAATGGATCTAACTTGAACAATAAGATGATGAAAGAGTTGTGTGCAGAGTTCAAGATCGAACACCATAACTCATCTCCCTACCGACCCAAGATGAACGGAGCGGTAGAAGCGGCTAACAAGAACATCAAGAAGATCGTTCAAAAAATGGTTGTAACCTATAAAGATTGGCACGAGATGCTACCCTTTGCTCTTCATGGTTATCGCACATCTGTCCGTACTTCAACAGGGGCTACCCCTTTCTCTCTAGTATATGGCATGGAGGCAGTGCTTCCCATAGAAGTAGAGATCCCATCAATCAGGGTATTGATGGAAGCTCAGCTCACCGAAGCTGAATGGTGTCAAAGTCGACACGACGAACTGAACCTGATCGAAGAAAAGAGAATAACGGCACTATGCCACGGTCAGTTGTATCAACAGAGAATGAAGAGGGCGCTCGACAAAAAGGTCCGACCTCATGTCTTCAGAAAAGGAGACCTCGTGCTCAAGAAGATACAATCATTTCTCACTGACTCTCGGGGCAAATGGACCCCGAATTATGATGGCCCCTATGTGGTCACGAAAGCTTTCTCAGGCGGCGCCTTGAGACTTGCAACCATGGACGGAGAGGAATTTACCTACCCCACGAATGTTGATGTAGTCAAGAAATACTTCGCCTAAACTAAAAAAAAAAAAAACGTCTCGGTGGATTGAAAATCCGAAAGGGCGGTCCAGGCAAAAGTTAGAGACATGAAAAAAAAATCATCCCGATGGATTGGAAATCTCATAGTACAATCCAGGCAAAAATTAGGGATAATGGCAAGTAACTATGTTCAACAGAGGCAAGTCCCTCAGCAGCAGTTACAGCATCATCTATCGGAGGAAATCTCCAGTCAAAGGTCATCTTCGACAGAAGCTCAGGATGTCCCGAATTCAAAGTTGGTAGGAGGATAGTGGTCGTTATGTTTCAACGTAGCCCTTTTCCCTGTAAATTACCATTTTCTAACTTTGTATATACTCTTTGGAATCACGCGTTTGGCTGATCTCCATCTTATCAATAAAATTTGAGCCTTTGTGTTTTTGTTTGTAATTCTTAACTTGTTTTAGCTTTACAGAACGACGTTGTTTAAACTTAATTAGCGATTCTTGAAATAAAACAAAAATGAATTTACGTGTTAAAACTTTTTCTGCTTTTAAATTAAAGATGGCATTTCTTTTGACTGTTGAACATCAGAAGAACATCGATTGCTTCTCCCGAAGTAAGCGAATTTCAAAGTGCAGAATCAAAGTACTCCTTCTAAGCCAGTATGCCTGAATAAAGGGATCAACTGTGTCAGAGACCTTGTTTCGTCTGACACGCCTCGGCCGAGTTCTCATCTCCTAAGCCCGATCAACATAGCTCCCAACGGGACTATGTCTCCTAAGCAAGGTGGAATTGCTATTTTGAATCAACGGTACTTCTTCGCCCCGCGATGGCCGAGTATCCAATTGTGTTCATCCATTAGTCTGTATGTCGCGTCTGTTTTGTCAGCATATACATACATACTTCATGCATTTTATTTGCGTTCGCATTTCGTATTGCATCACTATCACTTGAGTCGGTCTTGTCCCCTAGTGATAAACAGTTTTCTCAATCGAGTTTGTCAGTTCTTTCCTCGTCAGGAAGTGTTGCGTCTGCACAATCTCGCCACCAGTGTATCTTTAGATCAGAGTCGGCACTTGGCCACTTTGATAACTTGAACCTCTGAAAAGCCAGAGAAAAGTATCAATAAACATCATTCTTCGCCATTGAAGATGATATCCTTGCTTTCCCGGATTAAGGAAAATCCACAGAGAAAGCCTCGTGATCAGGGATTCGGCAGCATGCCAGTTTTGCTCCGAAAAGACCGCTGATGAAAAGGTCATCGGCCCCACAAAATTGGACCCCATCATATGGCGTTTCTCCGGGAAGATCCCAAGAAAAGTATGATGAAAGATCCCAAACGAAAACAGTCTCTCAAGAGACTCGCTTTCCCTAGTAGAATCGACAAATGGCGTCTCCAACAGAGAAGTTTGTATAACTCTACAACTCAGACGACTGGGTTCCCCAGCAAGTCTGACATCAAAACTCTTTCCACTCAAATGGCATCTCCCCGGGAAAATTCGGCGAGAAGTTTGAGGAAAACCGCTACACATAGCGTCCCTTGTCAATAAAGTTTATTGACAAAAGAAACTAAGACCAGTTCCTTGGTAGGAAACCAGGATCGAGGGGAAGTTTAAATCAGAAACTAAGACCAGTTCCTTGGTAAGAAACCAGGATCGAGGGGAAGTTTAAATCAGAAACTAAGACCAGTTCCTTGGTAGGAAAACAAGAACGAGGGGAGGTTTATTTCAAAAGAAAACTGAGACCAGTTCCTTGGTAGGAAACTAGGATCGAGGGGAAGTTTACCTTTTCTAAGCATCATCGCTTAGTTAAAGAATATGAATGTGTAAGCTACCATTCATAACCACCATCAAAATTTCGGATATTCCGATATTTAATCCTCTTGCACCCCAAATGCCCGAATCCCTTCGTCATTCATACCTTCGGGTCCAAGAAGATTAAATAGGGGCATCTGTAATACCCCAAATTTTGACCACTTAGATTTCCCATCATTGTGAAAATCATCATCACAATATGGATGTACCTTTATGCTTCATCAATCTCCCCAAAGATGGGTGAGCATCCACTACAATCAAAATTAGGGTTTCAAGCCCTCTCTGAGCTTTAGACAAAGGATCAATCAAGGAATGACTTGATCTTCAACTTGTCTAACCTCTCAAACATACACAAAGGATCAAAAGGACTCCCACTTCAAGGATTAAGCACAAGGTTGCTCCCTTCTAGGTGGATCAAGTCTCAAGATCGACAGTGTCACCAAATTAGGGTTTTGGTCAACCAGGGCCTCCAGATGGAAATTTTCATCTGGGCACAAGGCAATGATCCAAAACATGACCTAATATACTTCATGGAACCTCATGAACCCATGCATCAAGTCAATTTTACCTCAGGGGATGCATTCATCAAAAATCAGGAATTAGGGTTTCTTGACCTAATTCACCCCTAAGTTGACTTTTGGGACAAACCATGAGCCAAGACCTCAAGACATGATTTGAGGGTCTCTAATACACCATATTGATCCATTTGTAACAATGGATTGATCCAAGAAGCTTGAGCAACAAGTCTCAGTTTCATCTGCACCACAATTAGGGTTTTAAGAGAAAAGTCAACTGTAACTTTGACTTTTGATCAGGACATGCTCCCAAACCCTAATACATGATTGAATATACCCTATGACACCCATGGAACATGTCCATCAAGTTTGATTTAGGTCAAGGACATGATTTCCTGAAGAATTGCACAGTTTGGAATTCATCTGATAAAAAGTCAACTGTGCACAAAAGTCAACTTTGACTTTTTGAGATTTTTCACCAAAATGGATTTTTAACCCTAAAATGATGTTAATGTATGATTTGAATCATCATTCATCAAGAAAAATCAAGAAAAGTGAGATAACTTGTAAAAGGGGTAACCATAAAACTTAGAAATTTTTCTAAGTTAAAAATAAAGTGGCAAAGGTACCAACTTTGGAGGACCATAACTCCTAAACCACAAGGCCAATTTTTCTCATCCAAAGATGGATTTGTAGCCCTCATTATCACCTACAAAAACTTCAACTACAAGTCATTCCAATTCATTAAGGATTTTGAGTTATGGAATGATCAAAGTGGCTGAAAAGTGAAAAAGTCACTTTTTCCAACACTTAGTGAAATTTTCACTAAGTCAGATTTGCCTTCACTTTTTGCCAAATGTAGGGGGATTTTTCACTTGGAATCAAAAGAGATCAAAACCAAACTTGTTCAAACAGTTGTTGTATCATGTTAGGGCTTTCCAAAATGGCCAAGAACATTGCCAAATTCAACCTACATCATGAGATACAACATTGGCAAGTTGCCTTGCTGAAATCTGTCAAGGCAAGGCAGAATTTGCATTTTGGCTCGATTTGCCAAAATCAGCCAATTGCAATTGCTCCAATCCACTTGGACATGTTAGAGGATTGAATCCAAAGGGGACAATCACTGAGCCAAGCCTCCAAGGTCCAAGGAACAAAGAATAGCATGTTGAACCTAGAATGGCCAAAATAGGGACAACACTTCAAATTTGGAATGAGGCATTCAATGGAACCATCAAGGTGGCATGGACTGAGCCATTCTCATCTGAAATCAGTCAAGACTTATCCAAGACCAAGGGGACCAAAGCTCTGTGCCCTAACCTCTAGTCAATGGCTAGAGGAGACTTTCATTTTCATTGGCCAACATTGAGGAAACCTACTTACTAGCTGCCATGCACTATTCCTTGCAAAACAAACTTGCTCTACTATAAATAGAGCTCAATTGTGGTCAGTTTGAGTACACCAAAGCCATCTAACAGATGCTTTCCTCAAAATCTCTTTCTCTTGGCAAAAATGCCTTTCTTAGCAAGGTAGCTATCGGGTTTTGAGTTTGAGAGCAATTCTGCACAAACCAATCACTCACACACCTCACATACATCACATATGAGCTTATCAAACACTCACATAACTTCTGAAACATCAAAATCTCAAAATCACTTGCCATCCACACAAGTTTGAAGTGAAGTTGCAGCTGAGGTGCCATAAACTGATCCAGTCCATTTCAATTCAATCCAAGTGTTCAAACACAATCCATATGGTGTAGGGAAGCTGTTCAGATCATCACAACTTGTCTGTAACACCTCCAACTCAAAATCACATCTGCTCTTGCTGTCACGACTTGGAGGTAAGCCTAAACTTGGGCATCTCTCAATCTATGCATATTTCCTCGCACAATAATTTGGCCATATGTTCATAATCATGCATGGAATGTTTTCCCTCAATTAATTGCATTGTTTGAATCGTGTATCAAAAATCCTAGCCTTCATGCAGAAATTAGGGTTCTTGAGGTTTCTTCGTTATTTCTTGTTGTATGTTTAATTTAAATGAAATTAAAGTACATAGACATGATCGTGAGGTTGAGACGAGCATAATGATATATGGATTGCATGATATGGTTACGTATTCATGGAGATTGGATAGAAAATGCAAATCTGGGCAAACTGAAAAACGCGCGTGTTCTTGGTGTTGTTCTTGGCGCCATTTTCATAAATTTGAATATTTGAATTTTGTGATTTTGTTTAATTGATTCAAAAATTAATTTCTCTCTGAGTTTTAATGATTTTGAGTTGATTCTTTTTTTAATAATTCACAAAAATGTTAAAATATTTTATTTTATCAAAAAATCCCAAAAATATTATTTATTTCATATAATTGATATTTTTGTAAAGAATTAATATTTTGATTGTTTTTGGCATTTTAAATATTTTTTCTACATTGATTTTGCAACTTTTAATGCTTTCTAATTATTTTGTAGGTCAATACTTAATTTTTGAAGCATTAATCCAAGATCACAATTTGTTTTCCATGTGTTAAACAATTTTTGATCATTTTAATTGAATTTTTATTCAATTAAATACATTTTTGAAAACAAATTAGGGTTTTGGATTAATTCAACCCTCATAAATCATTTTCAAAACACTTTGGGCCTCTAATAGAGTGTAAGACCCAATCCTTTTTTGACCAAATCATATTTGGGCCTCAGTGTATTGTATAAGTCCCGATACCGTCAAAAACAAACGGCGCGATCGTCGCCTTTTGAAAAATAACCTTTTGGGCCTCTCCTTGAGCTATAAGACCCATTCAAAACTTTTGGGCCTCTATTAGAGTGTAAGACCCAATCTCCCTTTTAACCAAAACATTTTTGGGCCTCACTTATTGTATAAGTCCCTCCGCGTTAAAAGAAAATCTCGGCGTGATCGCCATTTTTAAACGAAAAGTCATTTGGGCCTATCCTCGTGTTATAAGCCCCACTCTTTTTCTTTAAACCTTTTTGGGCCTCTTGGGAGAGTGTAAGACCCATCCCTTTGTACAGAAAACCTTTTTGGGCCCCAGTCACTTGTATAAGTCCCTCTGTACAAATTCAAACAGTGCGCTCACTGATAAAACCCAGGGCCTCTCCTTGAGCTGTAAGCCCCAAATCTTTCTTTTTCAAAGCACTTTATCCTTTGATTTTGAATATACTGTTGCTTTTAATCTTTCTTTGTTGAACAACTAACCAAACAGCATGGAAGCACTACAACTGAGTAAGTGGTTATCGCTTTCATTTACTGCTCTCATATTATAAACTGTATTGTGGGGCTGCTCACTGTAAGTCTCCTTTCATAAACTCATATCTACTGTGTAATAATAGTATAGATATTTCGAGTTTCCCCGGCAACTACGTCTAGAACTAAGTGACGCCGTTTCATTTATTCGTAGAAATAGACGTCTAGATCCCCAATAGAAGCACCAGATACAGTCTTCTCTTCGGCTGTCCTCCTTAGGAATCGTCAAGAAATTCTATCCCCCAGAGATGAATTATTCTCGGTGAAACTTCTCTTGAATTTCTTCAAACCGCCGAACGGTTCGGACTCTCTCTAAAAGTTAAAGTCACTGGATAGTAAACCTCGCACGTTTACCAGTGGTTTTAACTCTAAAAGAGTTTTCCTGAACTTTTCTTTGGTTTGGGACCCACGGGCTTCTTAAAAGCATCGGCCTCCTCTTGGGCATCATACAAGGACCCACAGGCTTCCTAAAAGCAACCCCGCCTCCTCTTGGGCATTATTCAAGGACCCTACGGCTTCTTAGAAGTATTCACAGCCTCCTCTTAGGCTTCGTATAATGATCTCTTCCTCCGTGAATGATAGCCTCCTCTTGGGCTTCGTATAAGGACCCGTCGGCTTCTTAAAAGATTTCAGCCTCCTCTTGGGCTTCGTACAAATTGTCCCGACGACCTCCTAGAGGTATAGGAACAGAACTTAGTCATCCTCATAGAACAGTCCTTTCATAGAGTCTACTACTGTTTCTCGAAGCATAGTACAAAAGATAAAACTCTAGACTTGGACAGTCTAACTTCCTTGAGTCTCAAAGACATTCTCAAGCACCCTTCATTAAATAGGAAGGAAACCCGCAGACTCGGATAGTCTCAATACCCTTTGGATTTCCCGTTTCCTCAAAGAAAAGGAAATATCCCTGATCCTCAAATTAAATCCCTGAGTACAGTATTGCTCATATAAGAACTGATTTTTCTCTTTTTAAATCAGTATATTGGATCTGTCACTCAACTGAAACAGTTACAATAGCCTCCATCTCGGGCTTCATACGAGATACCAAAATTCTCCCCAGTGGAGTCAAAATAACCTTTTAGCCTCTCTCTCAGGCTTTGTATGAGACACAAAAGATTCCCTCGTAGAGTCAATCACCCTTTTTTTTGCCTCCATCTCGGGCCTCGTACGAGATATAAATCCCTTAAGCAAGAGTCGAACTCTTTGCTAGCCTTCTCTTAGGCTTTGTATAACGATATGCCCCACTGGGTCAAAAACTTTTAGCCTCTCTCTCGGGCTTTGTACGAGACACAAAATAGCCTCCTCTTAGGCTTTGTATAATGATTTTCCTAGCGGAAATTAGCCTCCTCTTAGGCTTTGTATAAGAAAACCACTGGTTGATCCAATCAACCTTTTAGCATCAAAGTTATGCCTCGTTCACAGTACACAAACATCAACAACTCTTTTCCTTTCATCTAATCGCTGTAAGCGGCAAGCCTCTGGATCATCTATATCCATGCCACTGTCCCTCTTTTAGCATGAGAAATTCCTAAGGAAAGATGGCATTGCTCTACACTGAGTTAAAGTCTTCTCCTTCAGGTTAAAACCCTTTCTTTGGAAATTATGGCATTGCTCGGATCCGCGTATCCCAGTTAAAGTAATTCTCCTTCTCCCCTCTTTAGAGATGACAAATTCTCTCTAAAGTCGAGGTCTTTCAGCTTCACGTCTTGGGCTTTGAACAAGACACAAATAGACCTTTCAGCTTCACATCTTGGGCTTTGAACAAGATACAAACCACCTTTCACTTCACGTCTTGGACTTTGAACAAGACACCAAAAACCAATTTCCTCCCATAGAATAGGAGGAACTACGAACGCTCTGATTTCCCTGTTTCGGTAAATGGGAATACGTAGGCATAAGATCGAAAGAAAAGATCTTAGCGAGCGCAATCAACAAAAAACCCAAATCCCATATCTCCATCAATTAAAAGCAGTAATTCAAAAGCATCAGTCCTAACATCCTAATCCTTATTCCCCGCTAGAAACCCTTTGCCTAGGAAAAAGAAAGAAAGAACTTGTATTGGCGAAATACGAATAACCAGTACAAAGGCCCCCCCACATTGATAGCATCCGTAACCTAACAGACCGCTGTTTAAACTCAGTATGCAAGCAGGGTTAATTGGAGACATCTATTTCCCTTCCTTATACAACTCACAATAGGATAAAAAATGAATCGACCTGTAGTTTTAAGCTCAACCGCAGAGAGCGACCAGCGCTTAAGAACCGCGTCCAAAATCGCTCGCTACAGTTAGTTTTAGATACATTCCCTTTCCTTTCCAGCTTCATAGGATAAATAAGAAATCAGAAAGTAACACCAAATTCCAACCATCGCGGTAACGTGGTCGCGTCACCGAAAAAAATCGCACGCTACAAGAACCTTGCGGTGGATATTATCCCTTCTTTCATAGATCTCCATCGATTGTACCTATGGCGAAGGCTGAAAGTGATCTTGAATTTGGGAATTTTGAAGTATTATGTAAAACGATATATGAATTTGCTTGCATGGTGTAACTATTAAAGTGAATGAGGTTTAAATTTAAAGAGATATGATGGAATCATGAGATATATGATTATGGAAATTTTCAATAATCGAAAGTTGATTCCCACAGACGAAGCCATTGTTCTGTTCGAGAATCATAATTGTTTGTGTAGATTTTTGATGTGGTGATTCAGATCTTCAATGCAGTTGCGTGGAGGTGAACCTCTAATTTTAACATTCCAACGTCTATGTTAGTGAATGAATAAAAAGTGGTATAGTGAATTATGATTAGAATCGTATCTTAGACTAAACACATGGTGACTTATATACAATGGATGATAATTGGGGGTTACTTCGCATTGGACATATGACCGACCTAGAAAATGGCCCAAAGGGACAAAGTATTTTACGAGAAAAGACCAAAATGTTCAATAATATGAATTATAAACTTTACCAAAATTTTCATTAATTTTGACAATTTTGTAACTATCAAAATACTATTAGTTCAAAACATAACCTAAACAATATATGTATAATGTACATTTTGTACTTACATTAGAAAAAGATGGAAAAATGATATAATAAGAAGACCATCGTTCATCCCCCTTATTTGGTGATGCGTCGCTATGTGTGTTCTTAATTTTTTAACTGTGTAAATACGAGTGAGACTTGGAAAATTTTGTTTAAACAAAAAAGAAGAGCGTTTTTTTTTTCTCAAAAATACATTGATCAAAGGTTTTAAAAAAATACATGACCAATAAAAGGAGAATATCACTTTTTATGAAATGGGTTGTTAATTTTAATGACACTTTTTATTAAAAAATGTGGTTGATTTGAATATTAATTTTTATAATTTAAAAAAATATTCAATTTATTTTGAAAAATGTTATTCAATTTTAAAAAAGTGTTCTTAAAATGAATAATATATAATTTTTATTTTAACATATTTACAACATTTTAAACAAAGTGATGTAGATATTTTATAAAAAAAAACTAAAATATTTTTTTATAAAGATTAACAAACTATTTTTTTAAAAATTGTGATGACCTTCAATCTTCACATTTCTTTAAAATCGGTTACAATAAAAAAATTCTTAAAAAGATGTTTCTAAAAATAAAAAGTAATGTAATGAATATTTATGTTGTTAAACGAAAAATAAATATATTAATAAATAACAAAAGATTAAGTTACAATAAAAAAACAAAGCACAAGAAATGTCTAGTAACGAGATAAAATAAAAACAGAGCAAAAATAAGAAGTATCAAAAGAAAAGGAACAAACATGAGAAAAATCACAACTACTAGAGAATCACCTCGATGCTATTAGGTTAGACCTAAACCAACCAATTCCACCATTAACATATCAGATCCTAACATAAGGTACTAGAGCTCCACCACCACACTCTGAATTTGGACAAACACTCGATTCGGTATAGGTGTAGGAAAAGGATAGGGTTCTGAAGTCAATTAATGAAAATCCAAAAGTTCTTCCCCGACCTATGAAGGTAGCAAGAAACACAAGAAAATGGGGGTTTGAATTGGGTTTCCAAAAATCAAAGCTTTATCAAAACCAATTCAATACACATATATATGAACAATAAAAATAACATGTTATTTTTATTCTGGTTCGCTATTAACTAAGTTACCTTCAGTCCACCCTATCAGGGTGATTTCGATTTCTCAATAAGGACTTAATCCACTATAACCAAACTAATTACAGACACCACAAAAACAACCGTCTTGGTCTTCTCAAGTATATAGACTAAACCCTAGTTGTAGCGCGGTTTTTGTGGTTTCGAATCACTATCGCTTTGGTACTACAGTTCGATTCATTTTTTCCTATTGAGCTGATTAAGGAAGGGAAATAGATGTCTCCAATTAACCCTGGTTGCAAACTGAGGTTAAACAGTCAAAACTGTTGGTTTACAGATGCTATCAAAAGGGAGGGTCTCTCTCAAAGTTATTTACTTAAGAACACAAGTGTCTGGGTTATTTATGGGGGCTTTTGGTTAGGATACTGCACCAGATTGATGGATGTATGGGGATACTGGATTTTGGGTTTTTTTTTATTAGTGTGCTCGCTAAGATTTTTACAATCTTATGCCTACGTATTCCCGTTTAATGAAACAAGGAAATCAGAGCGATCGTAGTTCCTCCTATTCTATGGGAGGAAAGAGGTGTTTTGGTGTCTTGTTCAAAGCCCAAGATTGAAGCTAAAGATGATTTGTATCTTGTTCAAAGCCCAAGATGTGAAGCTAAAAAGGGTTCCTGACTGAGAGGGAATTTGTCATCTCTAAGGAGGAGTTGTTGATGTTTGTATGCTATGAGCAAAGCACAAATTTGATGCTAAAAGGTTGATTGACTCAACCGGAGATTTCTTTATACAAAGCCTAAGAGGAGGCTAGAAGTTGACTTTTCTGGGGAAAATGTTCTTTCTGTCTTGTACAAAGCCCAAGATTGAGGCTAAAAGGGTTTGACTCAACAAGAGAGTCTTTTTATGTGTCTTGTACAAAGCCCAAGACGGAGGCTAAAGGGGTTTGACTCAACAAGAGAGTCTTTTATACTCAACAAGAGAGTGTTTTTATATGTCTTATACAAAGCCCAAGACGGAGGCTAATTGACTCAATAAGAGAGTCTTTTATACTCAACAAGAGAGTGTTTTGGTGTGTCTTGTACAAAGCCCAAGACGGAGGCTAAAGGGTGACTCAACAAGAGAATCTTTTATACTCAACAAGAGAGTGTTTTGGTGTCTCGTATGAAGCCTGAGACGGAGGCTAAAAAGAGGCTGGACTCAATAAGAGATTCTTTTATACTCAACAAGAGAGTGTTTTGGTGTCTCGTATGAAGCCCGAGACGGAGGCTAAAGGGTGACTCAACAAGAGAATCTTTTATACTCAACAAGAGAGTGTTTTGGTGTCTCGTACGAAGCCTGAGACGGAGGCTAAAAAGAGGCTGACTCAACAAGAGAGTCTAGAAGGCTATCTTACTGCTGAGGATTATTGAAATCCCTAGCCAGGTCCAAGTAGAGCGCTCTCCTAAGAGAGGATGGGTTTCTTCCTATGTTTAGAAGGGAACTTGAGAATGTCTTCGAGACTCAAGGGGATTAGACTGTCCAAGTCTAGAGTTTTATCTTTTGTACTATGCCCAAGAGAAAGTACGTTTACGGGAGGAAGACCTAGACTACTTTGAAATACTGTTATATAAAGATGACTAATTTCTGTTCCTATACCTTTAAGAGGTCGTCGGGACAATTTGTACGAAGCCCAAGACGAGGCGAGAAAAACTTTTAATAAGCCGAAGGGACAATTTGTACGAAGCCCAAGAGGAGGCTGTCTTCACTGAAGAAGAATCATTATATGAAGCCTAAGAGGAGGCTGTGAAAACTTCTAAGAAGCCGAAAGGTCCTTGTACAACACCCAAGAGGAGGCGGGGATGCTTTTAAGAAGCCCGTGGGTCCCAAGCCGGGAAAGTTCAAGAAATACCATTCACAAATAATAGATCATTTAGTGAGAGTTTCGGGTTTGAAGAATTCAAGAGATGCCATTCACTGAGAATAGATCAACTCTGGGGAGTAGAATTCCTTTGACAATTTCTAAGGTTACAGTCTGAGAAAAGGTTCACCGAGAATACTGCCTTTCTCTTTGTTTCATATTGTTTAACCCCATGAGGAGGGAAGACTGTATCTGGAAACCTATGGGGGATCTAGTTTTGTTTGTATTTAAGAGTGATCAACGGGGCTTTATAGTGCTAGACGTAGTTGCCAGGGAAAACTCTAAATAGTTATACTAGTATTACACAGTGGATATGTGACAAGTATATAAAAGGACGTGAAAGAAGACTTACAGTGAAACAGCCCCACAATATAGGTATATACATATGAAAGCGGTAAATGAAAGCGGATAAACACTTACTCTGTTGTAGAGTTCCATGCTGTTTTTTTAGTTGTTCAACAAAATTGAAAACAACAGTATATTTCAAAATCAAAGGAGAAAGTATTTTGAAAAGAAATTGGGGCTTACAGCTCAAGGAGAGGCCCAGGGTTTTATCAATGATAGCACCGTTATTTTGAATTTGTACAGAAGGACTTATACAATAAGTGAGGCCCAAGGAAAGGTTTTCTGTACAAAGGGATGGGTCTTATACTCTCTCAAGAGGCCCAAAAAGTATTTTAAGGAAAATAAATGGGACTTACAACACGAGGGTAGGCCCAGTTGTTTTTATGAAAAGGCGACGATCGTGTCGTTGTTTTGAAAATACACAGAGGGACTTATACAATAAGTGAGGCCCACAATTGTTTATTTACAAAAGGGTTTGGGTCTTACACTCTATTAGAGGCCCAAAAATTATTTTTGTACAAGTGATGGGGCTTACAGCTCAATGAGAGGCCCATGAGATTTGTTTGAAAAAGGCGATCGCGCCGAGGTTTTTGAAAACACAGTAGGTCTTATACAATGACTGAGGCCCAAATTATTTTGGTTTTCAAAAGGGGTTGGGTCTTACACTCTCTCAAGAGGCCCATGAGTGTTTGAAAAAGTTTGTCAGGGTGAAAATCAACAAAACCCTAATTTCACCATTTTTTAAAGTAATTATTCAAAGAAAATTAATAAAAATGATAAAAATACCAAATAAGTTCTAATAAACAACTTATGATTTTTGGTTAAGGTTTGAAAAATGATGTTTTAATCACAAGATGAATTAAAGCTCATTTGGTTTTGATTTTTCAAGTTTTTAAAAGGTTTAAAAACAATAAAAATGAATTTATTCACAAAAAATACTAATTATATTAAATAAATAATATAAATCTAATTTTATTGTGGAATAAAGTATTTTAACATTTTTGTGATTTTTTGCAAAAAGAACCAATAAAAAATAATTAAAATTGAGTGAGTTATTTATTTTCCAAATAATTAAAAATAATATGAAAAATAACAAAAATATAAAAAAAAAAGTGGTAAAAAGAGGATCTGGGGCGAGGGGGATTCGAACCCCAGACCTCTTGTGTGCAGTGCGCGCCTCCTACCACTGGGGTGGTGATACATCCGTGTATTGAAACACAACCACAAATATACAAGGCTTGCCTTGTTTTTTGGCCTGGCCCAAGGCAAGGCAAGACAATGCAAGATTTTGGTCAGAAACGTGAAGGCAATAACTTTCTCATTTATCCATGGATTGGGACGAAATTTAGGTCTATCCTGGCCAGAATTTCACAAGGAATCCAATGGTGGTGGTGGTTTTTTCAGATCATGTCCCTAACTCAAAACCCGATAGTGGTTTTGAAAAGGGCTTGTAATTGCATTTTCTGTGCCACCTCTTGATACAGGCATGAATTACATGGTAAATTGGTGCAAATACAACACATATAACATGTATAAGAGATGCATGATCAGTGGACTTCAAAGCAAGGCATATTTCAGAGAGTTCAAGTTGAGATGCTTACCTCTTTTTGGAGCTTTTGTGCAATATGTCAAGTGCTTTGTTCCAGAAGTGGTTTGATGCTTTGAACAACCACAAATGATCTCTTAGAAGCTTTTAGGATGGTTGGAATCAGCTGGAAACCTCTGGAGCAAGTTTGAGCTCTTTCTTGAAAAAAGGGGCCAAAGTGGCCAAAATAGCAACTCTCTCAAATGGTGTTCCAGATGTGGGGAACCATTTGGGATAGTTCAAGGATGATATTTGGAGTGTGTTTGAGGTTTTATCTAGTTTGGGAAGCGACTAAATCAAGACATGGCTTGGAAAATGCAAAACAACCCTATTTTGAGGTTTTGAGATGTGACTTTGTGATTTTGATGTTACAGGTCACTTGCGATGATTTGGATAGCTTAGATATGACATATTGGATGTGTTTTGATCATGAGCTGTGATGGAAATGCTCTCTAACTCAAAAACTCAGAGTTACCTTGTTAAAGAAGGTATTTTTGCCTAGAGAAAGGGATTTTGAGGAAAGCATCTGTTTGATGGCTTTGGTGTACTCAAACTGAGCACAAATGAGCTCTATTTATAGTAGAGCAAGTTTGTTTTGGGAGCAATAGTGAGTGGTGGCTGCAGCAGAGGTTTGGCAAATGTCGAGCAATGAGAATCCAAGTCTCCTCTAGCCATTGACTAGAGGTTAGAGCACAGACCTTTAGTTCCCTAGTTGTTGGATCAGTCTTGACTAAATTCAGTTGGAAATGTGTCAGTCCATGCCACCTTGGTGTATCCATTGAATGCTCCAAAACAAAATTGGAGTCTTGTCCCTCTTTTAGGTATTTCTAGGTTTGGCATGCTATTTTTGGTTCCAAAGACTTGGGAGGCTTGGATCAGTGTTTGTCCCCTTTAGATTTGATCCTCAGATGTGTCCAAAATGATGACAAGGCTTGGAATTATTTGATCTTGCCAAATCGAGCCAAAGTGCAAAATTCTTCCTAGTCATGACAGTTGCATCAAGGCATGTTGCAGCTGTCATAACTCTTAGCTCAAGTGGAATTTCATGGGGTTCTTGGCCATTTTGGAAAGCCCTCATATGATACAACATATGTGTGATCATACTTTGTTTTGATACTTTTGGGATCCAAGTAAAAAATGCCCTTACTTTTGGGAAAAAGTGAAACAGATTCTGACTTAGTGAAAATTTCACTAAGTGTTGGAAAAAGTGACATTTTCACTTTTCTTGATTTTGATCATCCCCTAACTTAAAATCCATGATGAATTGGAATGAGTGGTAGTTGAAGCTTTTGTAGAGTGCCATGAGAGCTACAAATCCAGCTTTGGATCAGCCCAAATGGTTGCTTGGATCTCAAGTTATGATCCTTGGAAGTTGGTACCCTAGCCATTTTGTTCCAAAACTTAGAAAAATTCTAAGTTTTTATGGTTACCCCTTTTACAAGTTATCCCACTTTTCTTGATTTTTCTTGATGAATGATGATTCAAATCACACATTAACATCATTTTAGGGTTAAAGAACCATAATTATGAAAAATCTCAAAAAGTCAAACTTTGACTTTTGTGCACAGTTGACTTTTCGTCAGATGAATTTCAAACTGTGCGATCCTCTAGGAAATCAAGTCCTTGACCTAAATCAAACTTGATGGACATGTTCCATGGGTGTTATAAGGTGTATTGAATCATGTCCCAAGGTTTGGGAGCATGCCTGGGTCAAAAGTCAAAGGTATAATTGACTTTTCCCGCGAAGCCCTAACTCTGGTCCAGATGAAATTGAAGCTTGTTGATCAAGCTTCTTGGATCAATCCATTTTTGCAAATGGATCAATGTAGTGTTTTAGAGACCCTCAAATCATGTCTTGAGGTCTTGGCTCCTGTTTTGTCCCAAAAGTCAACTTAGGGGTGAATTAGGTCAAGAAACCCTAATTCTTGATTTTTGATGAATGCATCCCCTGAGGTCGAATTGACTTGATGATTGGGTCCATGAGGTCTCTTGGAGTACATTAGGTTATGCTTTGAAGCATTGGCTCATGCCCAGAGGAAAATTCCCATCTGGAGGCCCTGGTCGACCAAAATCCTAATTGGGTGACATTGGCGATCTTGAGGCTTAATCCACTTAGAATGTAGCAACTTTGTGCTTGATTCTTGATGTGGGAGTCCTCTTGATCCTTTATAGGTATTGGAGAGTTTAGACAAGTTGAAGATCATGTCAATTCTTGATTGATCCTTTGTCTAAGTGCTCTGAGAGGGCTCAAAACCCTAATTCTTGGTTGTGGTGAATGCTCACCCATCTTTGGGGAGACTAATGAGGTATGAAAGTTCATCCATATTGTGATGATGATTGGCACAATGATGGGGAATCTTAGTGGTCAAAATTTGGGGTATGACAGATGCCCCTATTTAATCTTCTTGGACTCGAAGGTGTGAATGGCGAAGATATTCGGGCATTCGAGGTGCAAGAGGATTAAATATCGGAATACCCGAAATTTTGAGGGTGTTTAGGAATGGTAGTTCACGCATCCTTCTTCTTTTGAAAAGCAATGGTGCTTAGAAAAGGTAAAACTTCCCCTCGAACCTGGTTTTCAGCCAAGGAACTGGTCTCAGCTTCTGAAGTAAACTTCCCCTCGATCCTGGTTTCCTACCAAGGATCTGGTCTTAGTTTCTGAATTAAACTTCCCCTCGATCCTGGTTTCCTACCAAGGATCTGGTCTTAGTTTCTGAAATAAAATTCCCCTCGATCCTGGTTTCCTACCAAGGATCTGATCTCAATTTCTGATATAAACTTCCCCTCGATCCTGGTTTCCTACCGAGGATCTGGTCTCAGTTTCTTTTGTCAATAAACTTTATCGACAAGGGACGCTATTCGTAGCGGTTTTCCTCAAACTTCTCACCGAATTTTCTTGGGGAGATGCCATTTGATGGGAAAAGTTTTGATGTCAGACTTGCTGGGTAACCCATTCGTCTGAACTGTAGAGGTGTTCAAACTTCTCTGTTGGAGACGCCATTTGTTGACTCTACTGAGGAAAACGAGTTTCTTGAGAGACTGCTTTCTATTTGGGGATATTACATCATACTTTTCCTCAAGATCTCCTCGGAGAAATGCCATACAATGTGATCCCATTTGGAAGGGCTTTCTCTGGGGATTTTCCTTAACCCGGGAAAGCGAACACATCATCTTCAATGGCGAAGAGTGACGTTTGTCGAATGCCTTCTGGTTTTTCAGAGGTTCAAGTTATCAAAGTGGTCAAGAACCGGCTTCAATCCAGAAATAATCTGGAAGAGAAATTGCTGAGATGTTTCACTTCTTGACGAGGGAAGAACTGGCAACTCTATTGAGAGGACTTTACAACTAGGGGGACGAGACCGACTGGAGTGATAGTGATATGAATATGCATGTAAAATAATAATGCATGATGTATGTATGTATATGCTGACAAAACTGACACGACATACAAATTGGAAGATGAACGCGACTGGATACTCGGCCACAGTAGGGGGATGAATCGTATCGCTTGGTTCAAAAGTAGCAATTCTGCCTTGCTTAGGAGAGATAGTCCCTGTTGGGAGTTACGTTGGTCGGGCTTAGGAGGTAAGAACTCTGCCGGTGATGTCGGACGGAACATTCGTATCTGACACTGCTGATCCTTCGCTCAAGCATACTGGCTCGGAAGGTGTACTTTGATTCTGCACTTTGAGGTTCGACTACTTCTGGAGAAGCGATCGATGTTCTTCTGATGTTCAACAGTCAAAATAAATTGTCATCTTTATTTTAAAAGCAGAAAAAGTTTAACAAGTAAATTCATTTTTTGTTTTATTTCAAGAATCGTTAATCATGTTAAAATGTCATTCTGTAAAGCTAAAGCAAATAAGAATTACAAACAAAAGCACAAAGGCTCAAATTTTATTGATAGGATGGAAATCAGCCAAACGCGTGATTCCAAGGAGTATTTACAAAGTTAGAAAATGGTAATTTACAGGGAAAAGGGCTACGTTGAAACATAACGACCGCTATCCTTCTACCAACTTTGAATTCTGGGTATCCTGAGCTTCTGTCGAAGATGACCTTGATCGAGATTTCTGACGGATGGTGTAACTGCTGCTGAGGGACTTGCCCTTTGTTGAACGTAGTTACTTGCCATTATCCCTAATTTTTGCCTGGATTGTACTTTTGAGATTTCCAATCCACCGGGATGATTTTTGATCATGTCTATAACTTTTGCCTGGACCGCCCTTTTGGGTTTTCAATCCACCGAGACATTTTTTTTTATTTAGGCAAAGTATTTCTTGACTACGTCAACATTTGTGGGATAGGCAAATTCCTCTCCATCCATGGTCGCGAGTCTCAAGGCGCCGCCTGAGAATGCTTTCTTGACCACATAGGGGCCGTCATAATTCGGAGTCCATTTGCCCCGAGAATTAGTGAGAAATGATTGTATCTTTTTTAGCACAAGGTCTCCTTTCCTGAAGACACGAGGTCGGACCTTTTTGTCAAACGCCTTCTTCATTCTATGCTAATAGAGTTGACCGTGACATAGAGCTGTTATTCACTTTTCTTCTATCAGATTCAGTTCATCATGTCGACTTTGACACCATTCAGCCTCTGTTAGCTTAGCTTCCATCAATACCCTGATTGATGGGATCTCTACTTCTATGGGAAGCACTGCTCTCATGCCATATACTAGAGAGAAAGGGGTTGCCCCCGTTGAAGTGTGGACAGATGTGCGATAACCGTGGAGAGCAAAGGGCAACATCTTATGCCAGTCTTTGTGGGTTACAACCATCTTTTGAACGATCTTCTTGATGTTCTTGTTAGCAGCTTCTACCGCTCCATTCATCTTAGGCTGGTAGGGAGATGAGTTATGGTGTTCGATTTTGAACTCAGTGCATAATTTTTTTATCATCTTGTTGTTCAAGTTAGATCCATTATCAGTAATGATCTCGCTCGGAACACCATAACGGCAGATGAGATTGTTTTTGATAAATTGGACCACCACTTGTTGGGTTACATTAGCGTATGGCGCTGCTTCGACCCACTTGGTGAAGTAGTCAATGGCTACCAGGATGAACCGATGTCCGTTCGAAGCCTTGGGCTCAATCATTCCAATCATGTCGATTCCCCACATGGAAAAAGGCCATGGGGAAGAGAGAACTTTGAGATGCGTTGGCGGTACATGGATTTTGTCTGAGTATATCTGACACTTGTGACACCTCCTCATGTACTTGTAGCAGTCGGATTCCATGGTCAACCAATAGTACTCGGCTCTAAGAATTTTTCTCGCCATTGTGTGTCCGTTGGCATGAGTGCCAAAGGATCCTTCGTGGATTTCCTACATCAGCATGTTTGCTTCTGGTCCGTCTACACATCGGAGCAAGACCGTGTCAAAGTTTCTTTTATAGAGTGTATCACCGCTCAGGAAGAAGTTGCCAGCCAGTCTTCTGAGGGTCTTTCTATCTTTTTTGGATGCCCTAGGTGGGTACTCCTGTTTCTGAAGGGAGCATTTGATATCATGATACCAAGGTTTGTCGTCTATGACTGCTTCGATCGTGAAGATGTAAACGGGCCGTTCAAGGCGCATTATGTCGATCTTAGGTATGTCATTCCATTGACCTACACTAATCATGGAAGAGAGAGTGGCTAATGCATCAGCCATGTGATTCTCTTCACGGGGGATATGATGAAACTCGACTCTGTTGAAGAAGGGTAACAACCTTCTCGCGTAGTCTTTGTAAGGAATCAATCCTGATTGGTATGTGTTCTAATCTCCTTTGATCTGATTGATAACCAGGGCTGAGTCGCCATAGACATCCTAGTTCTTAATCCTTAAGTCAATCGCTTCTTCGAGACCCATGATACAAGCTTCGTATTCGGCCTCGTTGTTTGTACACTTGAATGTAAGTCTGGCGGTGAAAGGAATATGGGTACCCAGAGGTGTTATGATGATTGCCCCAATTACGTTTCCATAATGATTAACAGCTCCGTCAAAGATTAGTCCCCATTGGGAACCTAGTTCTGGCCCTTCATTGGGTAGTGGTTCATCGTAATCTTTCATTTTCAAGTACATGACATCTTCGTCTCGGAAGTCAAATCCGATTGATTCTTGATCGTCAATCGGTTGATGAGCCAAATGATCGGCTAAAACACTTCCCTTAACGACTTTTTGAGCGTGGTATTCTATGTCATATTCAGATAACAACATCTGCCAACGGGCAATCCTTCCCGTGAGAGCAGGCTTTTCAAAGAGGTACTTGATCGGATCCATTTCTGAGATTAACAAAGTAGTGTGGCGAATTAAATACTGGCAAAGACGTTTGGCTGCCCAAGCTAGAGCACAACAAGTTTTCTCGAGCATACTATACTGAGTTTCACAGTTAGTGAATTTCTTGCTTAGATAGTAAATGGCAGATTCTTTTCTTTTTGTTTCATCTTGCTGGCCAAGTACACAACCCATTGAGTCTTCCAAGACTATTAGGTAGATGATCAGTGGTCTTCCTTCCACTGGAGGTGATAGAGTCGGTGGGTTCAACATGTATTCCTTGATACTGTCGAAGGCGATTTGGCAGTCTTCTGTCCAAATGCAGTCCTGATTCTTTCTGAGTAATTTGAAGATTGGCGCACATGTCGCGGTCATGAGGAATATAAATCTGGAAATGTAGTTCCGACGTCCCAAAAATCCTCTGACTTATTTTTCAGTCTTCGGAGTAGGCATTTCCCGAATGGCCTTGACTTTGTCAGGATCAACCTCAATTCCGTTTTGGCTGACGATGAACCCTAGCAGTTTTCCTGAGCGGACACCGAATGTGCACTTGTTGGGATTCAAGTGGAGTTTGAATTTTCTCAGACGTTTGAACAATTTTGACAGATGTTCAACGTGCTCATTCTCTGTTTTTGATTTGGCAATCATATCATCGACATATACCTCGATTTCCTTGTGTATCATGTTATGAAACAGAGTTATCATGGCCCTTTGATAGGTTTCCCCGACATTCTTCAAACCGAACGGAATTACCTTGTAAAAAAAAGGTGCCTCATGGGGTGATAAATGAAGTTTTCTCCATGTCCTTCGGCACCATTTTGATTTGATTATAGCCCGAGAATCCATCCATGAAGGAGAACACTTTGAACTTTGTTGTATTATCTTCCAGCATGCCAATGTGCGGTAAGGGAAAGTCGTCCTTTGGACTGGATTTGTTCAGATCCCTGTAATCTACACACATTCTGACATTTCCGTACTTTTTTGGAACTAGTACTATGTTAGCTAACCATTGAGGATATTCTGATGTGGCGAGGAAATCCACGTCAATCTGTTTCTGTACTTCCTCATTGATTTTGATGGCCATGTCTGGATGAGTCCGTCTCAACCTTTGCTTTACTGGCGGACATTCCGATCTCAATGGTAGGTGATGTTCCACGATGCTGGTATCCAACCCTGGCATGCCCTGGTAGGACCAAGCAAATACATCGGGAAATTCTTTGAGAAGCTTTATCAAATTTTCTTTGACAGGTGGACTGAGCAGTGCCCCAATCTTGATTTCTTTTCTCTCTTTTTTTGAACCCAAGTTGACCGTTTCCAACGGCTCCTTGTGAAGTTTAATGGACCTTTCCTCCTGTTTGAGTAATCGGGAGATCTCTTCTGGAATTTCTTCGTCATTTTCTTCTTCTGCCTCGAATACCGGGAATTCAAAGTTGGGAGAAGGCATTTGATCGCGTGTTTCAACGGGGTTTAAAACAAGCAGTCTACAAGACGTGATGATTTGTTTTTAGAAGAGATAGAGAGAATACAAGAGTGTGTGAAGTGTATTTTCTGAAAATGCTTGTTTTTTATTATTTTGTTTTTTAGGATTACCATTTTCTGAAAAAAAACGAAAAGAGAAAACAGTAATAAATGCGAAAATTATAGAACGACGTTATTTTATTTATGATCAGTCGATTCTTGAAACTACAACCCTATAAAACAAAACTCTGTCACTGTGGGCGAAGCGAAGAGGTACATTTACAGAAAGTGAGCCCTATCAAACATCCGTTTCACCTGGGTAGGGTGAAAGGTTAAGATAAAGACGATAATTACTTAGACTTATGAACAACTTGCGGAACATTGACAACAACCCATTGGCGGCGAACTCCTCGGTGAATCACAAAGTCTGGCACCTTCTTTCTTGGTTTGTCCTCAGAAATGACGCTGATTTCTGGCGGAGCAGGGTCATTGGAATCTGTCTCCCAGGTAGAGTTGTCGTAGGATGAGTCTTCAGTTATATTTTGCATAGTATTTGTACTCTCAGGTATATCTCCCCCATCCAGTTGGTTGGATGTCTTCGAGCCGAATACGAGACCTTTCGGGAGCGGTGTATTTGACCATGTAGTCGTATTTTCCACTCGGTTGTCCCAAGGTGTCCCACACTTCTTTGGAACTGGAGGAGTCATCTCTTTCAATGACGTTGACCTCGGGAAAAACATAGTTGATGAATTCAAGTCCTGCAAACTTTGCAAATTCATCGTTGTCCTGGGCATTTTTAGAATATCCTGAGTGTTGGTCCCATGACATGGTGGGGACACAGGTATTCTTTTCAATGAAGCTTAACTGACTCTCATTGTTCGGCTGATTCTCTTGCCCCGAATCTCCTGGGTACGGCTTCCAGATTGGCAGGCCATCCATCGGGCCATGATAGTCGTGGTCAAAGCTGTCTTTTATCAGAGTGTCCTCTTCTAATGAATTTGGTGGAGCACGACATCCTTCCGGATCACAATCTCTGTATATCATTCTGACATTTGATCTGGGTATATATCTCGGACTCTGCGTGGGAAAGCAAAACGGCATCGATTCTTCTCCCTGAGACATATAACCGTCCTCATTAAGATAGGACTTCCATTCTTCCTCTGTATCAGAGGAATCTCCCTCGTTGATGGTATGTACTTCTTGAGATACTGGGTGAAGGAAACCTCCACTGTGGAAGAAGTCCTGAATGGGATGAAAATTTTCATCGTTGGTAGCAGTCTGGGTACAGGTTGAGGAAAAGCCAAGACCTTTCTTCGCTTTGTTATTAGTAGGAATGACAAGCTGTCCCCATCCTTTTGCATTGTTACTTTTGATCACTTCGAGAGCATCTTTGTACGAGGAAATCGACATTCCTCTTTCTGATTGATTGTCATTGCTTACCGAAAATGCTTGGAACTGGGTTCCTACAACCTCCTCTGGTTCTACACAAGTGGATGACGATAAGTTACTCACGATCAGGGCTTGCTCTCCACAGACTGTGACGAGTTGGTCATCCTTGACGAACTTTAGCTTTTGGTGGAGTGTCGAAGTGACCGCCCCAGCCTGATGTATCCAAGGTCTTCCTAACAAACAGCTATATGTTACCAGGATGTCCATGACCTGGAAAGTGACTTGGAAATTGTGAGGAACAATAGTTATGGGAAGGTCGACTTCGCCAATAACCGTTTTTCTAGATCCATCGAATGCTTTGACGATGACCTCGCTGGTTCTTATCGGAGATCCTTGATATGATAGTTGCATCAAATTAGACTTTGGCATAACATTCAGGGCTGACCCTGTGTCTACCAGTACACTGGGTAGAGCATAGTCCTGGCAGTTAACTGTAATATTGAGCGCCATGTTATGACGGCGGCCCTCTTTCGGTAATTCTTCATTACTGAATCCCAAGTTATTGCAGGAAGTGATATTGGAGACAATGCTATCGAATTGCCGGATTGTTACATCCTGTTCCACAAAGGCCTGCTCTAAGACTTTCTGTAGAGCTTCCCTGTGAGCTTCAGAACTGAGTAAAAGTGATAACACCGAGATTTTTGAAGGATTTTGCAACAGTTGATCAACAATGTTGTATTCACTCTTCTGGATGAGCTTCAGCATCTCATCGTTGTTCTTTGAAAGGTCGGGATCATTGGATTGACCGACTAGTTAACTAGGAACTTCTGTTTGAGGTTCCTTTTCTTTGCGGGGTTCTATTACTCCTCGGTTGAAGATCCGACCGCTCCGTGTTACTCGACTGATGTCTGCAATATTCACGACGGAGGGTAATGGAGTTTCCTTTCCATTCTCAATTGTTGTTGCACCGTACTTGTAAGGGATATCCTTAGTTGATTCATACGGTAGTGGTCCCGATAGATAGATAGCTATGGGAGCCTTCTGATTTTTCTGACCATCGTAAGTAATTTCGATCTGTTCCTGATTAGGAGCTCTCGATTCGTCAAGTAGAGGGATGATAGCACAAACATCCTTAGTCCTCTTATGATCAGAGATTACAACAACGTCTTTGATTGGGTCAGCGAAATAGTCTGGCGTCCAGTTGATGGACCCAGAACTTGACCATGGTTGAATCTTTTTGCGCTCTAACTGACTTTGAAGGGTTGCTCGCACGAGGTAGCATCCTTGATTATCTTCTGAGCAAACTCTACAGCGCTCATAGTTGTGTGGTGGAACCTGGCCACGCCCGCTTTGAATACAGTGTAACCTCACCAGGTCTGTTTTCATGGATCGAGCGTCCTGACTTTGATATCTAGTAGGATTTCCGTTAGTGACACTAATTTGTTGGGTGTCTTCATCCATATAGATCGGACGCCACCAGTGGTTCAACATGTGTTGAAGTGTTTCCTGGACAAGGGCACAACCTTGATCGCTTTCACAACCCGCTTTACAGCCTTGATAATCATGTGATTCCAGGAAGCCGAGCCAAACCTGCTTAGCGTGTAACTCCACCAAGCTGGTATTCATTAAGCGAATATCAAAGATTTGGATCATATTCACTTGGTATTGATTTCTATCGTGGTAATCCTGAATCCATCCAAGATCCATCTGGCGCTGGAGGGCCTCTTGTACAAAAGAGCATCCCTGATTTTTTTTGAGCAGATCGGACAGGCCTTGTAATCATGTCGTGGCAGATCGTAGTGTAGACTTTGTCGTGAATGCATCATAACCAAGTTGGCATTCATTGCTAGAATATTGTGATTCTGAATGATGTTGGAATTCGTATAAACCATGTTGACCCCACGAATTCGGTGTTCCTGGATCCATCTGAGATCCAATTGTTCCTGTAGAGCTGATTGCACCACATAACATCCTTGATTGTCCTTAGAGCAGATATCACACTGGTGATAATTATGAGGTGGCACATGGCCATATCCGCTCTGTCTACAATGCATCTTGACCAAGTTGGCCCTTAATAAGAGTACATCGTGAATTTGATAGCTGTTGTTAGACTCTCCCTCTATCAAATTAACTGCAGCCTTCTTGTGTTGAGGCAGCGGGTTCGTGAGAACATTAGGATTTGTATCCTTGAAGGATAAGACCCCGCTCCTAACAAGCTTCTGCACATCGGATTTGAAGCTGAGACAGTTCTCTATGTTGTGCCCTGGTCCTCCTTGATGGTAAGGGCAAGTCTGATCCGCTTTGAACCAAAAAGGTGAATTTTCCGGTATTGCAAGAGGTGGCCTGGTTTGGACGTGCCCCTTAACTAGTAGTAATGGGAACAGTTCTGCGTACAACATTGGTATAGGGTCGAACCCTGGTGGTCGTGTTGTACGGTTGTTATTGTACGGAGGACGAGCCTGCTGAAGAGGTTGTTGTGTCCTTTGCTGAAATTGTTGTTGAATTGGTTGACTTTGAGCAACCTGAGGTTGATACGTAGGAACAGACGCAGGGCTGATAGCAGGAGTTATAGCTGCTACTGGCTGGTACCGTTGCCTTTGCTTTCCGAGAGAGATATTCCCAATATCTTGCTCTTTTTTCTTAGGGAGAGCACTACCGTATTTTTTAGTACCGCTTGAGGACCCGACATCTTTAACTAGACGTCCTTCTCGAACGGCTTCCTCGAGACGTACTCCCATACCGACCATTTCGGTGAAGTCGCTAGGCGCACTGGCAACCATTCTATCGTAGTAAAATGAGCTCAAGGTTTTTAAGAAGATTTTTGTCATCTCTTTTTCCTCAAGAGGTGGACAAATCTGGGCGGAAATTTCATGCCATCTCTGAGCATACTCCTTAAAGGTTTCCTTATCCATTAGTGACATCGATCTGAGTTGATCTCTGTCTGGTGCCATGTCCAAGTTATACTTGTACTGTTGCACAAAGGCAGCGCCAAGATCTCTGAAAGTGCTAATCTCAGTGTGGTTTAAACCCATGTACCATTTGAGTGCGGCACCAGTTAAACTGTCCTGGAAGTAGTGGATTAGCAGCTCTTGGTTCTTCGTCTGAGCTGACATCCTTCGAGCGTACATCACCAAATGGCTTTGAGGGCAAGAGTTACCCTTGTACTTTTGAAAATTGGGCACTTGAAATTTGTGCGGAACTTTCACATCGGGGACCAAACAAAGGTCTGCGGCGTCCTTTCCAAATAGATCCTGACCGCGAAGGGCTTGCAGCTCTTTCTGCATCTCCAGGAATTGCTCCTGGAATTCCTTCATTCTTTCGTCCGTACTTGTGTTTCCAACAGAAGGTATCTGTGGAATATGTCCTTCTGGGATAGTGTGCACCACGGGTAGGAGTACCGTTACTACGGCGGTGAATCTTGGCGCTTCCCGAAGTTTGTAACCTTCAGGAGTTATTGTCATGCCCCTGGCATCTTCGCTTTCCCGAAGTTTGTAACCTTCAGGCCCAACGGTTTCTGCTGCGGTTCCCTGATCTTCAGTGATCAGCGGAACGTATCCTTCCGGGATATAGTTAATAGGCATGCCCTAGGGATGATCTTTCGGCATTTTATACCTAGGATCATACTTCTCCACTATGGGCGTTGAGGTGATCTCTGAGATCACAGTCCTTTGTTGTTGCATCTGAGCTTCTGCCAGAGCTTGCATGTCATTGTGAATCTTTCTCAAGTCTTCTTTTAGAGCGTCGATTTCTTCTCTCAACCCTCTGTTCTCTTCCTCGAGATTATCCATCTTTTTCTGACGATTGGCCCGAGTATTGTATGAATGAGACAGTTTGACTCTAGAATTGAGACACAAACGTGAGATTCGCGAGGAAGAAGAATGCGTTACGTGAGAATGATGAATGCAATGTGTAATGATTATATTAATTAAATTTTTTGTTTAATCAAAATAAAATTCGAAAATTGGATTGCAAATATCAAACAGTGGGGAAACCCCGTTTTATTGAATTCAAAGATTGCGGAAATGGAAATACAGTAAATTACAAAGTGCTGTTAAAAGAAACCTAAGCTAATGGGTCCCGAGTCCTCTCTGAGGGGGGCTCAGGTGCTGATTCTGGTACTTTCCTTTTCTTTGACCAGGGCTCTTGGGCCGTTGTCGGGTTATCATTCCTTTGCCAAGTGAAAGGAGCGAGCAAATTCCTTTGGTCTTCCTGACTCTCCACAGCATGTTGCTCTAAAATCTCGATCAGAGCATCCTTTACTTTCAATAGTTGCTGTATTTTGTTACACTCCACATTGAGAATGCGGAACTTGTTCTTCCAAGACTTCCTCTCTTGTTAAACTTTGTTGAGAGTAACCTGAAGTTTTTCCGTATCAGACATGAAGCACATGACATATTTCTTTAGCGGAAGAACTCCGTGACGAGGGTAAGGCATCTTTAGCTTGAGAGCTCTAGTTTGTACCCAGTGGAGATAAGGTTCCACCGAGACACAGTCTGGTTTTCCTAGAGACTCTCGTCCTTTCTTATGAACATGTTTCCAAGCATGCATTATTTCTGTCTTTAGTGCTCTGTCATTTTCTCCTTCCTTGAAGAAAAGACCTTCCAGATGAGCATTACGCGCGACATGCCTCATCGGGTATCCGAATTGACGGCGAACTAAAACTGGATGATAGTTGATTCCTCCTTTAGTTCCTATAAGGGGTACGTTAGGGAAATTTCCACAACGGTCAATAATTCTGATCTTGTCATAGATCCTATTGTACCAATCTATGTCAGAGTTGGTAAGAGACATGATTCTCTACGACCAACGTAAGGCACCCTTATGATCCTAAAATGCAGCGGACTTAGGTAAATGGGAAGTGAACCATTTGTACAGCAGGGGTACACAACATGTGATCATTCCTCCGCTGTATAAATTTCTTAAATGTACAAAATGATAAGCATCTGCGAGCAAGGTTGGTACAGGGTTTCCAATGAGAAAAACCTTAATGGCGTTGATATCAACGAAGTCATCAATGTTGGGAAACAGAAATAACTCGTACCTGAGCAAAACAAAGACGCTCTCGAAAGCAGTCACGTTCCCTATACTGGAAAAGTACAGAGCCTTCTTTACCAGAAACTTGGCTGGTAAACCTGGGATTCCACCCTTAATGGTTATGTGAGTTCTGACTTCTGACTCGTCCAAATAGATAGCTCTTGTAATGGTTTGATCCCTTGGAATTTCTTCCAGTCCAGAAAATGGAGCTTGGTCAGTGATGGGTAAATCAGTTAGGTGAGAGTACTCCTCCAGTGTTGGTGCTAGTTGGTAATCCGGGAATGTGAAACAGTGATAGACCGGATCATAAAACTGAATGAGCGTAGACAGGATTCCTTCAGTTACATTAAACCTTAACAGAGACAGCAGACCTCCATACTTGGCTCTGAATGCCTCAGGGTTAGTGATCATCCTTGCTAACCCTCTCAAATCCTCTAGTTTTGGAACCTTGAAGGTATACTTGTGAGTTTTCCTTCTAACGAAATCCATCAGCGCAATCCTTTTCTCTGACATTTGCAATCATTGTCTTAGTTTAATTTGAAAAAGAGAGACTAGAAGAGAAAAATTTTCTTTGTTTAATGATTTTTAATGAATGTATGAATGCAGCACACAAAAACATAGAAAAAACATGGGGTCAAAAGGTCGGTGTCATGAAGTCAAGGCTCTACCCATCCCCAAAGGTTTATACTGGTGATTTTTTGTACCTGTCCTCAAAATCATTGATTTCTCTCGAGATAACATCAGCGGGCCGGGAACCGTGCAAGGTGATGTATCTTAGAGTAATATAAAATGAGGGTAGTATCGCGTGACAACTATTTCTGATAGCTTCCGCACTACAAAATGGTTTAAGTCTACTAAAAACCTCAGCTTCTCAGATAACCCAATCGACCACACTAATTTCAACAACCGAAGTCGTATAGGAAATGTATCTGCAAAGGGAGTCTCCACTGAGTTTGATGGTCGACCAGGGACTCTTAACTGGGATTCACTCCCCGTAAGATTACCCGTATAATGCCATCACCTATCTTAGGTGTATACTCAATCTTTCCACATGCAGCATCACACGCATTCCCATTAGCAGAAAAATAAACACGGATATCAATTAGGAAAAGCAGTATATAAATTTGTCCTAATATCCTAGACCTTTTAAGAGCTATAAATCCTATGATCCTAACAGAAAATGGCTCCCCGGCAAAGTCGGCATTCCGTGGCACCTTCCCAACTTTAAAGGTTTTGACCTAAGATCCTAGTGATGACAGATCCTAATAATAATAACATTCCCCAGTGAAATCGCCATTTTGCGATACCTTGTGAACCCAAGGTTTCACCTTAAAAGAAGCAAGAAGAAATGTCTCCCACTGTGGTCGCCATTCTTCTGTAGCGCGGTTTTTGTGGTTTCGAATCACTATTGCTTTGGTACTACAGTTCGATTCATTTTTTATCCTATTGAGCTGATTAAGGAAGGGAAATAGATGTCTCCAATTAACCCTGCTTGCAAACTGAGGTTAAACAGTTAAAACTGTTGGTTTACAGATTCTATCAAAATGGAGGGTCTCTCTCAAAGTTATTTACTTAAGAACACAAGTGTCTGGGTTATTTATGGGGGCTTTTGGTTAGGATACTGCACCAGATTGATGGATGTATGGGGATACTAGATTTTGGGTTTTTTTTTATTAGTGTGCTCGCTAAGATTTTTGCAATCTTATGCCTACGTATTCCCATTTAACGAAACAAGGAAATCAGAGCGATCGTAGCTCCTCCTATTCTATGGGAGGAAAGAGGTGTTTTGGTGTCTTGTTCAAAGCCCAAGATTGAGGCTAAAGATGATTTGTATCTTGTTCAAAGCCCAAGATGTGAAGCTTAAAAGGGTTCCTGACTGAGAGGGAATTTGTCACCTCTAAGGAGGAGTTGTTGATGTTTGTATGCTATGAGCAAAGCACAAATTTGATGCTAAAAGGTTGATTGACTCAACCGGGTATTTCTTTATACAAAGCCTAAGAGGAGGCTAGAAGATGACTTTTTCGGGGAAAATGTTCTTTCTGTCTTGTACAAAGCCCAAGATTGAGGCTAAAAGGGTTTGACTCAACAAGAGAGTCTTTTTGTGTGTCTTGTACAAAGCCCAAGACGGAGGATAAAGGGGTTTGACTCAACAAGAGAGTATTTTATACTCAACAAGAGAGTGTTTTTATATGTCTTATACAAAGCCCAAAATGGAGGCTAAAAGGGTGATTGACTCAACAAGAGAGTCTTTTATCTCAACAAGAGAGTGTTTTGGTGTGTCTTGTACAAAGCCCAAGACGGAGGCTAAAGGGTGACTCAACAAGAGAATCTTTTATACTCAACAAGAAAGTGTTTTGGTGTCTCGTATGAAGTCTGAGATGGAGGCTAAAAAGAGGCTGGACTCAACAAGAGAGTCTTTTATACTCAATAAGAGAGTGTTTTGGTGTCTCGTATGAAGCCCGAGACGGAGGTTAAAGGGTGACTCAACAAGAGAATCTTTTATACTCAACAAGAGAGTGTTTTGGTGTCTCGTATGAAGCCCGAGACGGAGGCTAAAAAGAGGCTGACTCAACAAGAGAGTCTAGAAGGCTATCTTACTGCTGAGGATTATTGAAATCCCTAGGCAGGTCCAAGTAAAGCGCTCTCCTGAGAGAGGCTGGGTTTCTTCCTATGTTTAGAAGGGAACTTGAGAATGTCTTCGAGACTCAAGGGGATTAGACTGTCCAAGTCTAGAGTTTTATCTTCTGTACTATGCCCAAGAGAAAGTACGTTTACGGGAGAAAGACCTAGACTCCTTTGAAATACTGTTTTATAAAGATGACTAATTTCTGTTCCTATACCTTTAAGAGGTTGTCGGGACAATTTGTACGAAGCCCAAGAGGAGGCGAGAAAAACTTTTAAGAAGCCGAAGGGACAATTTGTACGAAGCCTAAGAGGAGGTTGTCTTCACTGAAGAAGAATCATTATACGAAGCCTAAGAGGAGGTTGTGAAAACTTCTAAGAAGCCGAAGGGTCCTTGTATAACGCCTAAGAGGAGGCGGGGATGCTTTTAAGAAGCCCGTGGGTCCCAAGCCGGGAAAGTTCAAGAAATTCCATTCATAGAGAATAGATCATTTAGTGAGAGTTCCGGGTTTGAGGAATTCAAGAGATGCCATTCACTGAGAATAGATCAACTCTGGGGAGTAGAATTCCTTTGACAATTTCTAAGGTTACAGTCTGAGAAAAGGTTCGCCGAGAATACTGCCTTTCTCTTTGTTCCATATTGTTTAACCCCAAGAGGAGGGAAGACTGTATCTGGAAACCTATGGGGGATCTAGTTTTGTTTGTATTTAAGAGTGATCAACGGGGCTTTATAGTTCTAGACGTAGTTGCCAGGGAAAACTCTAAATAGCTATACTAGTATTACACAGTGGATATGTGAGAAGTATATAAAAGGACGTGAAAGAAGACTTACAGTGAAACAGCCCCACAATACAGTTATATACATATGAAAGCGGTAAATGAAAGCGGATAAACACTTACTCGGTTGTAGAGCTTCCATGCTGTTTTGTTAGTTGTTCAACAAAATTGAAAACAACAGTATATTTCAAAATCAAAGGAGAAAGTATTTTGAAAAGAAATTGGGGCTTACAGCTCAAGGAGAGGCCCAGGGTTTTATCAGTGATCGCACCGTTATTTTGAATTTATACAGAAGGACTTATACAATAAGTGAGGCCCAAGGAAAGGTTTTCTGTACAAAGGGATGGGTCTTATACTCTCTCAAGAGGCCCAAAAAGTATTTTAAGGAAAAGAAATGTGACTTACAACACGAGGGTATGCCAGAATGTTTTTATGAAAATGCGATGATCGTGCCGTTGTTTTGAAAATACACAGAGGGACTTATACAATAAGTGAGGCCCACAATTGTTTATTTACAAAATGGTTTGGGTCTTACACTCTATTAGAGGCCCAAAAATTATTTTTGTACAAGTGATGGGGCTTACAGCTCAATGAGAGGCCCATGAGATTTGTTTGAAAACGGCGATCGCGCCGAGGTTTTTGAAAACACAGTGGGTCTTATACAATGACTGAGGCCCAAATTATTTTGGTTTTCAAAAGGGGTTGGGTCTTACACTCTCTCAAGAGGCCCATGAGTGTTTGAAAAAGTTTGTCAGGGTGAAAATCAACAAAACCCTAATTTCACCATTTTTTAAAGTAATTATTCAAAGAAAATTAATAAAAATGATAAAAATACCAAATAAGTTCTAATAAACAACTTATGATTTTTGGTTAAAGGTTTGAAAAATGATGTTTTAATCACAAGATGAATTAAAGCTCATTTGGTTTTGATTTTTCAAGTTTTTAAAGGGTTTAAAAACCATAAAAATGAATTTATTCACAAAAAATACTAATTATATTAAATAAATAATATAAATCTAATTTTTTGTGGGATAAAATATTTCAACATTTTTGTGATTTTTTGCAAAAAGAACTAATAAAAAATAATTAAAATTGAGTGAGTTATTAATTTTCCAAATCATTAAAAATAATATGAAAAATAACAAAAATATAAAAAAAAAAGTGGTAAAAAGAGGATCTGGGGCGAGGGGGATTCGAACCCCAGACCTCTTGTGTGCAGTGCGCGCCTCCTACCACTGGGGTGGTGATACATCCGTGTATTGAAACACAACCACAAATATACAAGGCTTGCCTTGTTTTTTGGCCTGGCCCAAGGCAAGGCAAGGCAAGATTTTGGTCAGAAACGTGAAGGCCATAACTTTATCATTTCTCCATGGATTGGGACAAAATTTAGGTCTATCCTGACCAGAATTTCACAAGGAATCCAATGGTGGTAGTGGTTTTTTCAGATCATGTCCCTAACTCAAAACCCGATAGTGGTTTTGAAAAGGGCTTGTAATTGCATTTTCTGTGCCACCTCTTGATACAAGCATGAATTACATGGTAAATTGGTGAAAACACAACACATATAACATGTATAAGAGATGCATGATCAGTGGACTGCAAAGCAAGGCATATTTCAGAGAGTTCAAGTTGAGATGCTTACCTCTTTTTGGAGCTTTTGTGTAATCTGTCAAGTGCTTTGTTCCAGAAGTGGTTTGATGCTTTGAACAACCTCAAATGATCTCTTAGAAGCTTTTAAGATGGTTGGAATCAGCTGGAAACCTCTGGAGCAAGTTTGAGCTCTTTCTTGCAAAAGGGGCAAAAGTGGCCAAAATAGCAACTCTCTCAAATGGTGTTCCAGATGTGGGGAACCATTTGGGACAGTTCAAGGATGATATTTGGAGTGTGTTTGAGGTTTTATCGGGTTTGGGAAGCAACTGAATCAAGACATGGCTTGGAAAATGCAAAACAGCCTTATTTTGAGGTTTTGAGAGGTGACTTTGTGATTTTGATGTTACAGGTCACTTGTGATGGTTTGGACAACTTAGATATGACATATTGGATGTGTTTGGATCATGAGCTATGATGGAAATGCTCTCTAATTCAAAAACTCAGAGTTACTTTGCTAAAGAAGGTATTTTTGCCTAGAGAAAGGGATTTACAGGAAAGCATCTATTTGATGGCTTTGGTGTACTCAAACTAAGCACAAATGAGCTCTATTTATAGTAGAGCAAGTTTGTTTTGGGAGCAATAGTGAATGGTGACTGCAGCAGAGGTTTGGCAAATGTTGAGCAATGAGAATCCAAGTCTCCTCTAGCCATTGACTAGAGGTTACAGCACAAGCCTTTAGTTCCCTAGTTGTTGGATCAGTCTTGACTGAATTCAGTTGGAAATGTGTCAGTCCATGCCACCTTGGTGTATCCATTGAATGCTCCAAAACAAAATTGGAGTCTTGTCCCCCTTTTAGGTATTTCTAGGTTTGGCATGCTATTTTTGGTTCCAAAGACTTGGGAGGCTTGGATCAGTGTTTGTCCCCTTTAGATTTGATCCTCAGATGTGTACAAAATGATGACAAGGCTTGGAATTATTTGATCTTGCCAAATTGAGCCAAAGTGCAACATTCTGCCTAGTCATGACAGTTGCATCAAGGCATGTTGCAACTGTCATAACTCTTAGCTCAAGTGGAATTTCATGGGGTTCTTGGCCATTTTGGAAAGCCCTCATATGATACAAGATATATGTGATCATATTTTATTTTGATACTTTTGGGATCCAAGTAAAAAATGCCCTTACTTTTGGGAAAAAGTGAAACAGATTCTGACTTAGTGAAAATTTCACTAAGTGTTGGAAAATGTGACATTTTCACTTTTCTTGATTTTGATCATCCCCTAACTTAAAATCCATGATGATTTGGAATGAGTGGTAGTTGAAGCTTTTGTAGAGTTCCATGAGAGCTACAAATCCATCTTTGGATTAACCCAAATGGTTGCTTGGATCTCAAGTTATGATCCTTGGAAGTTGGTACCCTAGCCACTTTGTTCCATAACTTAGAAAAATTCTAAGTTTTTATGGTTACCCCTTTTACAAGTTATCCCACTTTTCTTGATTTTTCTTGATGAATGATGATTCAAATCACACATTAACATCATTTTAGGGTTAAAGAACCATAATTATGAAAAATCTCAAAAAGTCAAACTTTGATTTTTTTGCACAGTTGACTTTTCGTCAAATGAATTCCAAACTGTGCGATCCTCTAGGAAATCATGTCCTTGACCTAAATCAAACTTGTTGAACATGTTCCATGGGTGTTATAAGGTGTATTAAATCATGTCCCAAGGTTTGGGAGCATGCCTGGGTCAAAAGTCAAAGGTACAGTTGACTTTTCCCACGAAACCCTACTTGTGGTCCAGATGAAATTGAAGCTTGTTGATCAGGCTTCTTGGAACAATCCATTATTGCAAATGGATCAATGTAGTGTGTTAGAGACCCTCAAATCATGTCTTGAGGTCTTGGCTCCTGTTTTGTCCCAAAAGTCAACTTAGGGGTGAATTAGGTCAAGAAACCCTAATTCCTAATTTTTGATGAATGCATCCCCTGAGGTCAAATTGACTTGATGATTGGGTCCATGAGGTCTCTTGGAGTATATTAGGTTATGCTTTGAAGCATTGGCTCATGCCTAGAGGAAAATTCCCATCTGGAGGCCCTGGTCGACCAAAACCCTAATTGGGTGACACTGGCGATCTTGAGGCTTAATCCACTTAGAATGTAGCAACTTTGTGCTTGATTCTTGATGTGGGAGTCCTCTTGATCCTTTATGGGTGTTGGAGAGTTTAGACAAGTTGAAGATCATGTCAATTCTTGATTGATCCTTTCTCTAAGTGCTCTGAGAGGGCTCAAAACCCTAATTCTTGGTTGTGGTGAATGCTCACCCATCTTTGGGGAGACTAATGAGGTATAATAGTTCATCCATATTGTGATGATGATTGGCACAATGATGGGGAATCTTAGTGGTCAAAATTTTGGGTATGACACTAGTCACTCAAGGTAACAACTCAAACAAATTTGAGGTTTACGTATTATGTTTACAAAGAATGCTTCTAGTAAGCAGATTAACACAAGTTTACATACAGTGAAAATGATCACACAAAACAAACAACAACTCTATGTGTGTATATATACATTATTCACAAGAATAATATCTCAGAGAAAATGACGCAGTGTGAATAACGTTGTGTAGCGTGTGAATTATCAGCAAATTGGCTACTTCATTCAGTCTTCCAAGTCTTCCTTATATAGAAAGAGAAAGATCCGTTAGAGGGTAAAATAGGAATCTTCATGAATGAGCTGGCGCCTTGAATAAATGTCATTAAGGTGGGAGGAATGTTTTGATCTTGTACTGTGTATTATTTATCTTTCGTAAATCCTTTTGATCTTAACTTTTAATCTTTAGAGGCTTCTATATAAAGTTGTTTGAAGCATGTTTAGAAGTGTCAAGGGTCTGGTTAAGATACTTCAGAACTTAAGTCTTCAGAGTCTTGACATTGTTCCTCAGAACCAAGTCTTCAGAGTCTTCGACACCTTGTTTTTCAGAATCAACAAAACTTGAGCACGAATTCTTGAAGGTAGACAACCCTTCAAAGGCTCTTTGACCAGAGTCATAGTCAGAAGCTTTAGAATGAACATTCTTCAAAATCGTTGTCTAAGAGCTTTATAGGACTTGACATTATCTTGTGAAGCACTTGTATATCTTCAGAGTTAGAGTGTATTGATTCTAGAATCTGATGACGACACACGTCAGAGCTTCAGAGTCAAAACCTGTTTAAAAAAAGCTACACACTAGACAAAAATCATTAATGTACAAAATTGTTTTCTACGAAACATTATATTGTTATAATCAAAACTAAATGCTAGATGTAGAACCAAAACTTAAACTCACAATCTTCCTTTTTTGATGATGACAAAACCATGTATTTTGATGAAATTTTTTTACAAGGTTTAATCACATAAATATATCAGAGTGAGATTTGTAAGCTCCCCTTAAACTTTATATTGTTAAAAATCATTCTTCAGCTAGAATTTCAAAGTTAGGTTTGCAAGTTGCCCCTGAATTTAAGACTTAAAATTAACCTTAACACATATAATCATTTTAAATCAGCATGAAAGAAATAACTTCCCTTATGGCATAAGTTTTATTGGTACAAATTTCTCTTCAGACAGAAGTCTGGTCACTATCTTCCTGTATGGAAGAAGCCTGGTTGTAGTGATCAAAGTAAGATCCCAGATTGCAACAACTTGGGTATAGAAGTATTATTTCAGAATCCTTGTTTGAGTATCAGACGGGCTGGATATCAGTCTTGGCATAGATCATGATTTGTCAGAGCTTTCTGTTGTATGGTTTCAGATGCCATGTTGTATAACATAAGTCTGATTGAAAACATAACTTGTTCATAGCACTGGTTGAAATTTTTTCAGAGCACTTGATTCAGAACTTAGTCTTGATCAGAACTTGTATACTCCTAATTTCAATATGCTTGATTCAGCTTTGATTAAATGAAACACTTGGTTTAGATCCTTAAAACCTGAAACACTTGGTCAGAATGATGAACTTCATCAAAGTTCTCAGAAAAATTACCAAGTTAAAAACTATTAGAAACATGTTTGGGTTTTCATAATGGGCATTAGATATATAAAAATCATACACTCTTTCTCCATGTATGTCATCAATAAAAAAGAAATAAAGAGGCAAAGTAAATAAACCAAACAAAATTTCTTTTCATTAATCAGATAGGCAAATAGATACATAAATGAAAATGAAACAAAACAAAGATAACAAAAAAAATTAAGGTTTAAAGGGTTTAGGCAGTCTTGACAGAATCTCCCCAAGCATCCCTTCAAACTTTGTTGTCCTTTCCTTCACTTCAGAATTCTCTGTAGCCATATCCTCCAATTTCTTCAGAATGTATTCCTCAGAACCCAAAGTCTTCCTGGTTCCAGAACCACTTGCAACTTCAAGAGAAGTGTCAGCAGGAACCAATGTAGTTTGAACAGTGGGTGGAGGAGGAATAACTTCTGGTGTGGGGAGCAGAAGAGTGGTTGGAACCTTCTGAAGTTGAGGTTCAAAATTGCCAAAGAGTCTGGCATGGAAGTTCCTCTTAGATTCCTTTAGCCAGGAAACTTCCAGCTTTTCAGAACTGACCTCTATCCATCTTCTGAAGGTGTTGCTTAGATCACATACTTCAGAGAAGTTTGCATTCCTTTTGCAAGCTTCAGTGAGAGCTTTAAGTCTTCCAGCAACATCCTCTTCAAACTGAGCAAATAGTTCATCTATGGGAGTAGGACAAATATTTGTTTGAGATCGAGTTTGGTTGGAAAAGGGTTAAGAGGGTCTGTCTGGGTAGGCAATGAGCTCAATTTCTGACTCATCATCAGAATTGACGGTTGATAGGTGAATGTGGGTGTCAGAATGAGATGTGTTTGATGCTTGGGAAGTTTCTGAAGGAGTTTAGGATTGAGGGTGAGAGATTCCTAGCCAGGACAGTTCGTTGCATTGAGATTGGGTTAAGAGAAATGGTTGAAAGGTTAGAAGGTCAGCAATAGATGAGGGTAGGCTGATTGGGATTTGTAGGTCAGAAGAGATGCTTGGATTTGTGGTTTGGGGAGTAGAGGGACAATGAGTTATAGAATAAATAGAATGGAGTAAGTTATAGTGGATATGGGGGTGGATGAACTATTTACAACAGTCAGTTGAGGAGCTACAAAAGGAACAACATTTCCAGTAGCAGCACCAGAGGTTGTTTCAAAGGAAGTCTCCATAGTTTCTTTAGCATCCTTAGCCCTTTTTGGGAAAACTTTCTTATCTCCTTGATGTCTTTTCCTCTTCTTCTTCTTTTTCTTTTGAGCAAACTTCTGTATCTCCTTGGACGGCTCAGAAGTTGAAGGAATAACATTATCATAGTTGTTGCTGACTTCTCTTCCCTCATAAGAAGCACATTCTAGATTGAAGAATAGAGGAAAGACACCTAGAGGAATCCTTTTATTTCGGGTGACCTCCTTGGGGATCTCAACAACTGTGCTCTCAACAGCAAAAATCATGCCCATATTCTTCAGAGTCTTGGCATTGAAGAAACTTCCTACAAAGGATACTAGTTCTTGAGACTTTTTATCATCTGTTAGAGAGTCTATCAGACGACTCTCTATCATAATATCTCAAATAAATCTGCCAAAAGGAATCTAATATCTCATATTTCTGCTTCCATTCCTTGAGTCCTTCACAAAATCTCTTAAGAGCCAAAAGAGATGTGAAGGCAGACTCACTTACACATCAACAATAAAATGTGGAATATATTGTTGATCAAGGTTGATGTTGTCAGGAGATTTGGCTGCCTTTTTGGGATTAAAACAACCAAGAATGATCCTTGCCCAAATCCTCAGAATAGGATGGAGGTTCATAATTTTGTTGGCATGGCTTCCAGTGATGGAAATATCCTTGGGTACCTCAGTAGTATCACATATTCTCTCACTCGTCATCTCACACTTGACTCCATTATCATCATGACCAATGAGTTTGGAAATGAGGTTTTCAGTGATGACAATCTTTTTACTAAGAACAAAAGACATTATTTGAGTAGAGGAGGTCTTGGCATGAATCCAAAATTTTCTTACAAGAACTGGGAAGACCCTTGAAGGCATTCAAAATATCAATCCCAGCCTTGAGTTTGAACAACAGGTAGAAGATTGAATTCATGAGCCTTCAAACTGTCAAAGTCAACCATAAATTCATGGAGAACTTCCAAGTCTTCTTCTTGCATTTCGACTTGCATTATCAGTTTTTTTGAACGTCATTTCTGCTTCATTGAAAACCACATCAGAACTTGTGATACTTCCCTTATGACCAGGTTATAGAAACCATATCTTATAGACTTTTACTCTGCCGGGATACCCCGTGAACATGTATCTCAGAGCTATAGGTTCACCTTTGTCTTGCTTAATGTGAGCATAGGCTACACAGCCAAATACTCTAGGTTTGTCGAGATATCGTAGATTCAACATATGCTGATCCACTTACAACCTCAATCTCAATGGTATACAAGCTTTGTTTCTCCATGCCTCTCAAGACTTCTTTCGAGCCCTTCATGACTTTCAAGATACCTTTCTCTCCTGTGAAAACATATCATTTCTTGTCGAATTCACAAAGAGAAATCAAATTTCTCTTCAGATCAGGTACATACTTGACACCATTCAACAACTTTATTCACTCATCATGGAGCTTGAATCTTAAAAATCCAATACTTGCAATTTTGCAGGCTTTGTTGTTTCCCAGCAACACTGATCCACCATCTTGTTCAAATAATTCATCAAACACGTCTTTGTTTAGAGTTATGTGCCAAGTACACCCTGAATCCATAATTCATTCCATGCTAGAATCGCTGCTTGAAACCACAAGAACATTAGATGATTCAAAATCATCTTGCACAATAGTTATGTTGCCATTATTCTTACCTCAATGATTATTCAGACGTTCAGGGCACACCTTTCTTGTGTGACCCTCCTTCTTACAGTGATAACACCTAATTGCATAAGTGTCATACCCCAAATTTGTCCTACCCTTTTCAAATTATCATTTATCTGACTTTATTTTAAGTTTACATCGCCTCCATAGCATAACGTGCCTTTCCTCATGAATAATACATAAAATGATTGGCCAAAATGAATTATTGGATATACAAACAGACTGGTTAAATTGTTTCTCAAATATGAGTAAAATCAGTGGATGAGAAGTTTCAAAATTGAGCTTGTCGACGTCAGTAATATTGATCTATTGTTCGCATAGTTTAACCCGTCGTGCTCGTCTTATTTTTTAACATCTTTTTAGCCACATTTTGATCAGTCTGAGCTTTTTTATCAGTCCGAATTTATTTCAAAATCTGACCAGACACTGAATTTTTCTGAATGGTTTATTTCGTGCTGATCATTTTAGTGCATTCAGTTTATTTTTTTAGGGTACTTTGGCGCCTGATTTTTATTCATTTTCAGTCGTTTTATTTTTATGTCTTCGTCAAAATACTCAGAAAAATAAAATAGAATTTTTCGTGCTTTTATTTTATTTTTATCATATTTTTTTGGAATAAATAAAGAATTATATTGCCAAAAAACAATAGGAGTACAAAGTCGATCCAAGGATCCAGGCAGCTAGACGACAAAACAAATCAACGACAACATACCTTAATCTCAACCACACAGTCTAACTAACTTCTCATTGTTTTCAGTTCTAATCGAGATCTTCTCTATGATATCATTACTACAGAGACACTCCTTTTTCCTCTTTTGAAAAATAATCTGGTTCCTTATATTCCAGATCGCATACACAGTTTCAGTAAAAGCGAGTTTTAGAAGTTTCTTCCTACAACCTTTACCGCTTGTCATTCTACAAATGTCTTTAAGCTCCAAATCCCATCTTTTTGGAATATGAGATGCATTAATCCAGGTTAGGATTTGTATCCAAAATTTTTTGCTCACCTCACAATCGAAAAAGATATGATCACAACTTTGCGGTTGCCCGCAGTACACACATTCTCCATCAGTGGTTATACCAAATTTAACCAAACGGTTTTTTTTGTGGGGAGTCTATCATGGCATGCTATCCAAAGAGTAAATATCGCTCTAGGTCTAGCAAGATTCCCGTAAAAGAGATTTTCCCAATCTACTTTCGGTTTGGTCGCTCTAAACATCTGATATACCCTATTGGTCACATATCTTCCGTTCACCTTGACCTCTTCCCAGACCCTAGAATTCATCAGGATGTCTCTATATTTGAATATTGCCTTGATAATCCAGGAACAATGAGGTTTCAGAATGAAAGTTTCAGCATCATCATTTTTCAAATAATATATATGGATCCAGTTAATCCACATTCTGTCCTTCTTTGCATAAACATTCCACAGTAATTTCCTTATGGTCGCCTTGTTCCAATCTCTAAGATAGATGACATTTAGACCACCTGCGAAAATAGGGTTATTGATGTGCTCCCAAGAAACGCGGGCTCTTCGCGTTATGGTATCCTTCCCTGACCAGAAAAAACTTCTACAAATGCTTTCAATATGAGAAATTACCTTTTTTGGCAACGGAAAAATCTGCATCCAATAATTATCAATTAAAAAAATTACGCTTTTCACAAGTTGAACCCTTCATGCATATGATAAGAGTCTGGTACTCCAATGCCTTAATCTCACCATCATTCTCTCAATTAGAGGCTGGCAATCATTTATCGTCAATTACTTGCTGGTCAGGGGAACTCCAAGGTACTTAAACGGCAAACTTCCTATTGCAAAGCCAGTTGTTTGTTGAATGATCTTTCTGAATTCTTCATCAACCCCTCCAAAGTATATCTTTGCTCTTTGGATTTTTATCATATTTATTTAATAAGTTGTGAATTTTAATTGTTTTAATTGATTGAATCTCATTTAAATTAATTAAAATTTTTAAAGGGGAAACTTTTACATTTTAAATTAAGTGTGTTTTTTTAATTTAATCTGAATCGTTGATGTGAATTTAATCAAATGCTCACATGCATTATCCTCATCTTTCTTATTGACAAATAAAAAAAAAATAGAATTAATTGTTTTATTACTAAAAATAAAGAAAATCAACACAAATCTCTTTCTCCCCATATGGGACCACCATGTAAATCTCATTGAAGGAAAAAGAGAAAAACAAAACGGACAGCTCACCCCAAATTCACAAAAAACCCACGCGGACATCTCTCACACAATATACACTCTCTCTCACGAGGAATTTGGAGGATTAAAAACAAACCCATTACCCAATATTCCTCTTCTCTCTCATATACCAAAAAAAAAATTGTTCTCATCTTTCCACATGATGGAGACTTACAAAGAGATCCTTTCTCCTCTCATTAAGGGTGTGTTTGTTTTAGATGAAGTAGGAAAGAGAAAAGTTGGTGAGAGAGAAGTTGAAGAGAGATGTCTCACATTTCTCTTATTTGGTTTGGTTAAAATTTCGGAAGAGAGAATGAAATTATGTGGATCTCATTACTTTTTCTAATCTCTCCTAAAATGAGAAGAAAGGAGAAAGAGAAATTATTTTTTTTCTTTATTCTATATTTGCCCTTGCATTCTCATAATGAAGTTAAATATACTATATTTTATATATTTTTTATAATAAGGATAGTTTTGCCTTTTCAAAATTTTACACACTTCATTTTCTTTTATTTCTCTTATATTTCTCTTATAACAAGCAACCTTATAAATCTTCTTTACTTATTACTCCCCCTGTCTCATAAAAAGTGTCTCATATGCACTTTTTCTTTGTCTCAAAATAATTGTCAATTTACATTACCTATATATCATTTTTTTATTATTGTTTCACTACTATACCCCTATTCACTAGCTTTCACGTTATTCAACAACTCTATTAACTACATTTAATAAGGGTATTCTAGTAAATGATATTCGTTTTTCATTAAAACCAATATATCTAATCATTTTCTTAAGAACCGCGCATTGCTCAAATAAGATACGTTTTATGAGACGGAGGGAGTAGCTATTTCTTTCTTCTCACATATTCTCTCACTTATTTCTCTCTTCTCACTTTCTCTTTACAACCAATCACACCCTAAGAAAAAAAAAAGAGGCTTCTCTACAAAAAAAATGGTAACAAGAAAAAGCTGACAACTAGGGATGACAATTTGACCCATCCCCAATGGGCATCCGCAATATTACCCACAATGGGTAGGATAAAAACCCGCAAAAATGGGTATGGGCACGGGCTCCGACAATTATCCATAAAAATAAGCGGGTATGGGTGCGGGCATGGACACCTTGGTACCCACCCCGCCCCATATTCGCACAATATATATTTATGTATTTTAATTTATATTTATATTTTTTAATTTATATTATTATATAAAAATGTATGTTTATCATTTTTAAAAAGTATATCAATGTTAAACTATTATGTATTTAATATAAGTGTTCGTTTATTTCAACAATAAAATTTTTCAAAACATTTTAATGTTTTAAAAAACTTAAAATAATGTGATTTTTATAATTGATCTATTTATTTTTAATAGGATTGTGGGTAACAAATATGGGTATGGGTACTTACATACCCATATGGCAGGAGTACGGGTGCTAACTTTGGATCCCAAGCAGGTATGGACTTGGGTACGGAAATTTTTTTAAATCGCATGTATGGGGATGGGTATTATAGTACCTGCTCATACCCTACCCATTACCGTACCTACTAACCACTGTAGTGCGATTTTTGTGGTCGTTAAGCACTATCGCTTGGATACTACAGTTCGATTCATTTTTTATCCTATTGTAAGCTGATTAAGGAAGGGAAATAGATGTCTCCAATTAACCCTGCTTGCATACTGAGTTTAAACAGCGATCTGTTAATTTACAGATGCGGTTGTGTTCGGGGGTCTCTTTCTGGTTATTTTGTTACGTCGAAGGTGCCAATATTTGTTCGTGGGGATTTTGTTGGATTAGGGATAGGTGAGGGGTTTGGTTGTTTTTGAGTAGTGTGCTCGCTAAGATTTTTCTTTCAATCTTATGCCTACGTATTCCCGTTTTCCGAAACAGGGAAATCAGACCGTTCGTAGTTCCTCCTATTCTATGGGAGGAAATGGTGTTTTGGTGTCTTGTTCAAAGCCGAAGACGTGAAGCGAAAAGTAGTTTGTATCTTGTTCAAAGCCCAAGATGTGAAGCTGAAGGTGATTTGTATCTTGTTCAAAGCCCAAGATGTGAAGTTAAAAGGGTGTTGACTTTAGAGAGAATTTGTCGTCTCTAAAGAGGGTTTTGTTTGTCACTACTGTTGGGTGACTGGTTATAAAGGAGAATTACTTTAACCGGGATATGTGAATCCGGCAATGCCATAATTTCCTTTATAGGGGGTTTTTAACCTGAAGGAGAAGACTTTAACTCACTGTAGAGCAATGCCATCTTTCCATAGGAATTTCTTTGACCTGAAGGAGAAGACTTTAACTCAGTGTAGAGTAATGCCATCTTTCCTATGGAATTTCTTTGACCTGAAGGAGAAGATTTTAACTCAGTGTAGAGTAATGCCATCTTTCCTTAGGAATTTCTCATGCTAAAAGAGGGACATTGGCATGGATGTAGATGATCCAGAGGCTTGCCGCTTACAGCAGTTAGATGAAGGGGAAAGAGTTGTTGATGTTTGCATACTGTGAACGAGGCACAGCTTTGATGCTAAAAGGTTGATTGGCTCAACCGGGGTTTTCTTATACAAAGCCTAAGAGGAGGCTATTGGCCCAACAAGAGGGTATTTTATGTATCTCGTATGAAGCCCGAGAGAGAGGCTAAAAGGGGTGGACTCAATGAGAGAGTCCTTTATGTGTCTCATACGAAGCCTGAGAGAGAGGCTAAAAGGGGTTGATCCAACAAGAGGATCTTTTATACTCAACAAGAGAGTGATTTGGTATCTCGTACGAAGCCCGAGATGGAGGCTAAAAGTGACTGACTCTACTGGAGAGGTTTTTTAGACTCAACTGTAGCGTCTTTTTGTATCTCGTACAAAGCCCGAGATGGAGGCTAAAAGGGTTCTGACTCAACGAGGGAGTCTTTGTATCTCGTACGAAGCCCGAGAGAGAGGCTAAAAGGTGTTGTTTGGCTCAATAAGAGAGCCTTTTGTTTCTCGTACGAAGCCCGAGATGGAGGCTAAAGGGGTGTTGTTACAGTTAAGTGACAGGTCCAGTTGGTTCGAAAGAGAAAATCAGTTCTTATAAAAGAGACGAATTATCGGTAACGCTGTGCTTTGGGATTGATCAGAGGATCAAGGTTATTTCCCGTTCTTTAAGTAAATGGGAAATCCAAAGGGTATTGAGACTGTCCAAGTCCTCGGGTGTTAATACTTGATAATGTCTTTTAGACTCAAGGGTCTTAAACTGTCCGAGTCGAGAGTTTTGTCTTTTGTACTATGTTTTGAGAAACAGTAGTAGGGTCTAGACTCTTCGAAAGACTATTCTATGAAGATGACTAGTTTCTGTTCCTATACCTCTAGGAGGTCGTCGAGACAATTTGTACGAAGCCCAAGAGGAGGTTGGAAGCTTTTAAGAAGCCGAGAGGTCCTTGTATGAAGCCCAAGAGGAGGCTACCATTCCCGGAGGAAGAATCCTTATACGAAGCCTAAGAGGAGGCTGTAAATACTTCTAAGAAGCTGAAGGGTCCTTGTACTAAGCTCAAGAGGAGGCGGGGATGCTTTTAGGAAGCCTGTGGTTCCTTGTACAATGCCCAAGAGGAGGCCGATGCTTTTAAGAAGCCCGTGGGTCCCCAAACCCCGAGAAATTCAAGACAGGCTATTCACAAGGAATATATCAAGCCAGGAAAGTTCAAGAATTTGGAAGAAACTCAAGAGATGCCATTCACGGAGAATACATTCATCTCTGGGGAGGTAGAGTCTCTTGACAATTCCTAATGAGGACAGCCGAAGAGAAGACTGTATTTGGTGATCCTATTGGGGATCTAGCTTGTCTATTTCTACGAATAAATGAAACGGCTTTTCCTAGTACTAAACGTAGTTGCCGGGGAAACTCTAAATATCTATACTATTATTAAACAGTTGATATGAGTTTATGAAAGTAGACTTACAGCAAAACAGTCCCACAATACAGTTATATGTATATGAAAGCGGTAAATGAAATCTTATAAACACTTACTCGGTTGTAGAGCTTCCATGTTGTTTGGTTAGTTGTTCAACAAAGAAAGATTGAAAACAATAGTATATTCAAAATCAAAGGAGAAAGTGCTTTGAAAAAGAAAGATTTGGGGCTTACAGCTCAAGGAGAGGCCCAAGGTTTTATTTTAAACGGACGATGATCGCGCCGAACTTTTGAAATACAACGGGACTTATACAATAAGTGAGGCCCAAAATAGGTTGTATTTACAAAGGGTTGGGTCTTACACTCTAATAGAGGCCCAAAGTGTTTTGAATGGGTCTTATAGCTCAAGGAGAGGCCCAAAAATATTTTGAAAAATATGACGAGCGCGCCGTTTATTTGAAAATGTACAGAGGGACTTATACCATAAGTGAGGCCCAAAAATATTTCTGTACACAGGGGGTTGGGTATTACACTCTAATAGAGGCCCAAAAAGGTTTAAAGAAAAAGAGTGGGGCTTATAACACGAGGGTAGGCCCAGATGACTTTTCGTTTAAAATGGCGATCGCGCCGAGGTTTTCTTTTAACGCAGAGGGACTTATACAACGTCTGAGGCCCTAAAAGGTTTTGGTTAAAAGGGGATTGGGTCTTACACTCTATTAGAGGCCCAAAGTGTTTGAAAATGATTTGTGAGGGTTGAATTAATCAAAAACCCTAATTTATTTCCAAAATGTATTTTAATTGAATAAAAATTCAATTAAAATGATCAAAAATTGTTTAACATGTGGGAAACAAATTATGATCTTGGATTAATGCTTCAAAAATCAAGTATTGACCTACAAAATAATTAGAAGTCATTAATCTCTGTCAAATCAAGAAGGAAAAAATATTTTAAATGTTAAAAAAAATTAAAACATTAATTCTTTGTAAAAATATCAATTATACAAAATAAATAATATTTTTGGGATTTTTTGGTAAAATAAAATATTTTAACATTTTTGTGAATTATTAAAAAAAGAATCAACTCAAAAGCATTAAAACTCAGAGAGAAATTAATTTTTGAATCAATTAAATAAAATCACAAAATTCAAATATTTGAATATTCAAAAAATATGGCGCCAAGAACACACCAAGAACACGCGCGTGTTCTGGGTTTGCCCAGATTTGCATTTTCTCTCCAATCTCACTAAATACTTGATTATATCATGCAATCCATATATCAATTTGCTCGTTTCAACCTCACGATCATGTCTATGACAATTAATTTCATTTAAATTAAGCATAACGTAAGAAATCACGAAAAATTCTCAAGAACCCTAAATTCTGCATGAAGGCTGGGATTTTTGATACACGATTCAAACAAAGCAATTAATTGAGAGGAAACACTCTATGCATGATTATGAACATATGGAAAAATTATTGTGCAACAAAAATTGCATGGATCATAGAGTTAGAAGAGCTCATGCTTACCCCTTGCAGCTGGTGATCGTGTTTTAGGTTGGAGGTGTTACAGGTAGGTTCCAATGATCTGGATAGCTTCCCTAGATGCCATGGAGTGTGTCTGGATGCTTGGAGTGGATTGAAATTATCTGGAACTTGATATGGTACCCCAACTACAAATCTGTCAAGAACTTGAGCAATTGGCTGGTTATTTTGTGAAATCTGTGTTCCAGATGTTATGTGAGTGTTTGGATCACTTCTATATGATGTATGTGAGGTGTGTGTGTGATTTGTTTGAGTGGAATTGCTCTCAAACTCAAAACCCGATAGTTACTTGCCAAAAAAGGAAAAAATGGAGTGAAAGAAGAGATTTTTAGGAAAGCATCTGTTTGATGGCTTTGGTGTACTCAAACTGATCACAATTGAGCTCTATTTATAGTAGAGCAAGTTTGTTTTGGGATCCACAGTGAATGGCAACTGCAGCAGAGCATAGGCTGTTGTGGTTCAATGAGAATCCAAGTCTCCTATAGCCATTGACTAGAGGTTAGAGCACAGGCTGCTGGTTCCCTTGGTCTTGGATAAGTCTTGACTGAATTCAGTTGCTAATAGCTCATTCGATGCCACCTTGGTGCTTCCATTGAATGCTCCAATCCAAAATTGGAGTCTTGTCCCTATTTTGAGCAATTCTAGCTTGACATGCTATTTCTTGTTCCAAGGACTTTGGAGGCTTGGCTCAGTGATTGTCCCCTTAGATTCAATCCTCATATGTGTCCAAAGTGATGACAAGGCTTGGAATTGGCTGATTTTGGCAAATCGACCAAAAGTGCAAAAATCTGCCTTGCCTTGGCAGTTTTCAACAAGGCATCTTGCCAATGTCATATCTCTTAGCTCAAATTGAATTTGGTGATGTTTTTGGACATTTTGGAAAGCCCTCATATGATACAACAATTGTTTGATCATATTTGGTTTTGAAACTTTTTGGATCCAAGTGAAAAATGTCCCTACATTTGGAAAAAAGTGAAGGCAGATTCTGACTTAGTGAAAATTTCACTAAGTGTTGGAAAAAGTGACATTTTTACTTTTCAGCCACTTTGATCACTCCATAACTCAAAATCCATGATGAATTGGAGTTAGGTCTAGTTGAAGTTTTTGTAGAGGGCCATGAGTGGTACAAAACCAGCTTTGGATGGGGAAGAATGGCTTTGTGGTTTAGGAGTTATGGTCCTCCAAAAGTGGTACCCTTGCCACTTTTTTCCATAACTTAGAAAAATTCTAAGTTTTTATGGTTACCCCTTTTACAAGTTATCCCACTTTTCTTGATTTTTCTTGATGAATGATGATTCAAATCATACATAAACATCATTTTAGGGTTAAAAATCCATTTTGGTGAAAAATCTCAAAAAGTCAAAGTTGACTTTTGTGCACAGTTGACTTTTTAGCAGATGAATTCCAAACTGTGCAATTCTTCAGGAAATCATGTCCTTGGCCTAAATAAAACTTGATGGACATGTTCCATGGATGTCATAGGGTGTATTGAATCATGTCCTAGGGTTTGGGAGCATGTCCTGGTCAAAAGTCAAAGCTACAGTTGACTTTTCTCTCAAAACCCTAACTGTGGTGCAGATGAAATTGAGACTTGTTGCTCAAGCTTCCTGGATTAATCCATTGTTGGAAATGGATCAATGTGGTGTATTAGAGACCCTCAAATCCTCTCTTGAGGTCTTGGTTCATGATTTGTCCCAAAAGTCAACTTAGGGGTGAATTAGGTCAAGAAACCCTAATTCCTGATTTTTGTTGAATGCATCCCCTGAGGCAAAATTGACTTGATGATGGGGTCCATGAGGTTCCATGGATTATATTATGTTATGTTTTGGATCATTGGCTCATGTACAGAGGAAAATTTCCATCTGGAGGCCCTGGTCGATCAAAACCCTAATTTGGTGACACTGGCGATCTTGAGGCTTGATCCACCTAGAAGGGAGCAGCCATGTGCTTAATCCTTGAGGTGGGAGTCCTTTTGATCCATTGTGGATGTTTGAGAAGTTAGAAAAGTTGAAGATCATGTCATTCCTTGATTGATCCTTTGTCTAAGAACTCTAGGAGGGCTTGAAACCCTAAGTTTGATTGTAGTGAATGCTCAACAACCCTTGGGGCACTTGGTGAGGCATAAAGGTACATCCATATTGTGATGATGATTTTCACAATGATGGGAATATAAGTGGTCAAAATTTTGGGTATGACAACCACTCATATCCATAACTGAAAAAAGCTTATCCAGCATTCATCTTACCACGCGCATTCGCTCAACTTCATCACCAAACAACACCTCATTGTTTCGCCGCTACCTCCACCACCATGTTTGGTTGCACCCTTCAAACCACCACGTAAACGACGCCGAACCATAACCTTTATACATTTCCAACACTTACTTCAACTTCACATTGTCATCCTTCTCTTCTTTTCCCTAAAATTGAAACCCCTAAGGAATACATCGTGTAAACATTTGAAACAAAATTAGTGCCATCCAAAGTTTATTCATGCCTCATCCAAGTTCGAGAAAGCGGTGGACAATTTTCCAACTTCAGGAATCGATAAATCTATGTCCAAAATACTGAAGGACCTGAACAAGAAAGTTCTCGACCCCATCATCTCACTCGCTAACTAATAACATTACACAACTCAGCAATGTTTTGGCTTTTTCTTCAGCTATCAACATTGCACCGTCAATTTCGCGTGACATTTCAACCATGGTTTTGAGACAGTGTAGGTAAATCTTCCGAACCAAATTTACTACTATGATATGCTGAATTTTGTTGTGTTCGTGTGTTTTCAATTCATTTTTTGAATTATGATGAATGAACATAGGTTTGAATGTGAGTTTCAATTCCGTATTCGTTTCAACTACAGCTTTGTGAACTTGTAAATACTATCGGTTGTTAATTGCTTTTGCTACTGATGCAATTTAGTGTTTGAATTCGGTCTATAGGCCATTGACATTGCATTGTAGGGAATATTTTGTTTTGAAATCTTTACTACACAGTGTATATGTTGATTTGTTTTTGCTGCACTTGGTTTAAAATATGGTGTAAATTTTGGACTGATATAGTGTGACAGAAAATGTTGTTGCTGCTGCGATCATTTCGTCCTTTCGCTAACAATTCATGTCACACTGCATTGAACTTGTAAACTTGTATTTAATCTGAGCTGCTGCTGTGGTTGAATCATCTTCGACGTTTTGATAAAGGTTCAAATCGAGCTTCTCTTTGAATCCATGGAAAATGCACTGTTTTTTTATGAAGGTTTATTTTATAGTGTCAATGGGTAACTGAATATTATGTTGTGCATGCTTGGTTTCGCGTATTGTTTGGTACTTTTTCGGTTCGAATTTCATCCTGTTTGAATTTCGATTCATTCATGTTCGTCAGTTTACTTTGGTTTGTTATGTTGCTTTAGTTACAGATTGTGTGGTGATTCAATTTCAAGTTTATGTCGTTCGGTTATCCGTTTGTTCGACATATTGAGTGTGATTGTCGCATTCAAATTGGGAATCGTTTTCGTTGAGTTTGTTTGCGACTTTTCTCTTCGAATATTGTGTTTAATTTGCCCATTGATATTCTGCTATGTTGTGATTTCAAGTTTGCAGCTTATAGTTTTGTAATAATCTAATAGATGTTGGACAATTACTTGAACTTTGGCTAAATAATGGTTTGAGTTTTTATTCAAGCAAAGTCTCATTGGTGTGTTTTAATAGAATGATTGGTATTTTCAAGGCTGGTGTTATTCGCTCGTTGGAAGCATGGCCGATAATGTTATACTATCTCCGTTCTTTTTTAAGTGTTATTTTTTAACTTTTTACACATATCAAAAAAACTAATTATTGTTGTTATTTTTCAAACAATAATACTCCTTTTACCTATAATATCCTTAATTATTTATTAAATTCATTTCACTTTTTCTCTCTCTAATAAATATCTAGGGGTATTTTTGACAAAAGTGTAAATAATGCTACCTTGAAGTTTTCAAGTGACAATTAAAAAGGAACAAAAAATTTATTCTAAAAGTGACACTTATAAAGGAACGGAGGGAGTAGCAATTTTCTTGTGGTTATAGTTTATGCTAAAACTTTACTGAATTACTGAATGTTGTAGTGATTTTCTTGTGGTCATGGTTTGTTCTGACACTTTATTGATTGCCTCAAATTGAAGTTTGACAAGGTCAAGTTTGATTTATTACTCACTTATTTAGTTCATAAGTTATGATTTAGCTAGGATATTGAGTTCTTTCTTGTAGGATATTTTTTTCAAATTTGGCGCATGTTGGAACTTTTGTAACAATAATGTGAATAAAGTTATGGTTAGGCTGCTATTTAATTTCATTGAGTTAAATTGGATTTAAATCCATTGGATTCGACAATTCTATGTTGTTATGTCACCAAATTTTTCTACACATTAATTGGGAATTTTCGTCGCGTTATGATCTTGCGTATGACACTACTCATATTGTTATTATGCACAAACCGACTTTGAGCATATTTTTCTATCACGTCGGATCTACTTAAAAAAAATCAATAAATACTTTTCTAATAAAAAATCATCTTAGAAAAAATTTGTGATTAATTTTAATTAACTATGTAATTAAGTTAATAAGTGGACTTAAAATGAATTTTTTCAATAAGTAAAACTCTTGGTCCAATATCAAGTGGGTCTTTAGATACAATGTACCTTAAGCTAGTACGATTCGACCTTCTTTTCTTAATAAATTACCGATTGAAAAAGTTGGGGGTGGAAGCAATTTTCCTCACTCTTCCCGAATGTTCATGTGATGGCTGCACTTAGCCTACCGTTTGAACGTTCGCCAATCGTCTTAAAGCACTCTTAAATTAAACGACTTAAGTCAATTCTTTGATGGATGAAAAAGTTGGGGGTGAAAGCAATTTTTCTGACTCTTCCCAAGTATTTGTGTGATGACCGCACTTAACCTACTGTTCGAATACTTGTTATTCGTTGAATGAAATATGACTTGATTCGCCACACGAATTTCATAATCAACCGATTGAAAAAGATTGGGGTGGAAGCGATTTTCCTCTCTTTTCCCGAATGGTCATGTGATGGCCGCACTTAGCCTACCGTTTGAATATTCGTCAATCACTTAAAATATTCAAACAAATCAAATCTAGCTTTTCTCAAACAAATTAAACATAATTCCTCGCCCTTGTGCGATCCATAACTCAAAACAACTTTTCTCAAAGAACATTGTTTAGTCCCTTCTATCGAGCATATAAACTAGTGCTTCAGCCTCCCCTAGCGAACAGACAAGCCAACGTTTAGCAGTTAGAATACGACCTAAACACTCGTTCGTTAAAAAAACACCAACCAACCGTAGTCCCACGAACTACAAACGCTATGATTCTTCATCCAAAAATGAAGATACGTAGGCATAAGGGCCTTAATACTTGGTGAGCACCCTAATAAAAACCTCCCCTTCTCTTTTTTGAGGTTTCCGTTCTTTTCGCTTCTTAGCCTTTTATCATTTGAAGAAAGCAAATAGCATAAGTTAACATTCAATCGCAAATCTAACTAAGAGGTTTCCGTTGAGTACAACGGAGGCGAAGGGTGATAATACCTTCCTCTTGCGTAATCGACTCCCAAACCTGAATATGGTTGCGACGACCATTATTATGTTTTTAAAAGGTTTTCTCGATATTTTCCTATTCCTTCATTTGAATGAATAAAGTTCGGTGGCGACTCTGTTCGAATTTTCGCATCCATCGCAAAGGATCGTATTTTTCGAGGTACGACAATAAGCATCACAACCATAAGACTTCTGATGACCTTTACCCTTCTTCTCAAACCTACCATATTTCTTGAAGAATTTCCCCTTAACAGATAAACCTTCACCAATAGACGATGACTTGTGCTCCTTTTGTTCATTCAAATCCTTATAATACAAGGTTGATTGAACTTCTTCAAAGATCAGGGACTCTCTTCCATACAAGAGAGATTCTTTGAAGTGAGCATGAAACTTTGGTAAATCATACAACAACAACAATGTTTGATCTTCATCATCAATCTTGACCTCGATATTCTCAAGATCAAAAATCAACTTGTTAAACATATCCAGCTACTCAACCAAGACTTTGTCATCACTCATCTTGAATTAATACAAAGCTGGCTTCAGGTAGAGACGATTGACCAGAGATTTAGTCATATACAAACCTTTGAGTTTACTCCACACACTCGCTGCAATTTTTTCCTTTGAAACCTGCCTCCGAAACTTATCACCAAGGATCAAGATGATTGCACAATGGGCTTTCTCCACCATCGTTGTCTTCTCCTTCTCGGTTAGGGAAACATTCATCTTCTCAAATCCTTTCAACGCTTCTAACAAACCCTTTTGAACTAGTAGAGCTTGCATATTCAAGCGCCACAAATCAAAATCATTCACACCGATGAATTTCTCAATCTCATACTTCATTGAAGACATCTTGATTCACAAATGCCGCACCAAGAACGAATAAAAAACTATGAGAAATATTGATTTTCTTGAACAAACACAATAAACCCTTTCAGTTTTGCGAAAGAGAGAGAAGAAGGAAGAAGAAGAACAATAATTGGTTAAAACCATTTTTATATTCACTTTTCCATTAGGGAAAAAGGATACACATGAATAATAACAACCAACGTTTAACCCCCTCTCTCAAGAATTTGAGAGAGAAGCATATTTATAGACTACAAGCTAATTTAAACACTAAGCTAGCTTAAGCACTAAGCTAGCTTAAGCAATAAGCTAACTTATACACCTGCATACTTGAATATATTTCGACTAAAATAGGCACAACTTTGTTGAAACATGAATATATCTCTTTCGAAACTAGAGTTTGATCCAAAAATAACATAGTGCTAGTAGTATTATATGCTCTTGGGATCTTTTTAGAGAAGGCTTTCCCTCCTAGATGGTGTATGAATGTTCGCTCATGAGTCTATTATATTACATATATTTCATCTTTTTTCATTAAAATACTTATGGAGTGGATTAAATAAACCTTTGCTTTTGTGGATACTTCAATCATTATTTTGTCTTCATTATCCATGCAGATTCCTTCTCCCCTTACTGTTGGATTGGAGGATCCATAAAAAATATCAACTTGGTGAAAATCTCAAGAATACTACCCGCCATTTCAAAAAGAGAGAAGAGAGATGTCCAATGCTTACCTTCACAACTTTCTTCACTCAAAGATGACTTCAAATTCGGACAATTCTTCATACACAAAGTCATTCACTATACTAGATTAGATATAAAGAACACTTTGGTTAAAAGATTGATCCATCAGAAACTACATTGGGTAAGGCAAATATTATTTCCGTATTATAACCTTCACAATTTCATCATCAATGCTACGATTACCTTCTATATCTTCCAATATCATGACTCTGGACCTTGAAATACATAATCGTGAATTTCACTTACATTTGTTTCTTCACTAATCTCCATTTTAAGTGCGACACTTACTTCTTATAAGGACACTGGGATACACAAGCAAAAGGTCTTCTAATAGAGATCTAGTGAGCACATATCATTTTTTAAATGCAACTTTTAATTGAAATAAGGTGGACTCTCACTCAAACTTATAACCCTTTACTCAACAACTTGAAGAAAAAACAGTAATGCACTTGCAGTTAATTGTGATGTTGCAATTAACATACCATTTATATTTTGGATCCCCTTTTAGAACTTCATTTCTATGATCATTAAGAAATTTAATATCCTAGTTAAGCACACAATTATGTTGATCAATACATATATGAATAAAATTGATATACATAGCACCGAGTTTACTTTAGAAGATATTATTTTGATACATGCAACATGGAGCGGGAAACATAAATATAAGTTTGAAAGAAAATAGATTTTAATTAAAATACATTATATAAAGGCTATGTCATAGTTTCTTATAGAAACTAACAAAGTCAATAGCATCATTTGAATCAATCACTAGCAGCATCTGACTCAAATTTGCCAGAGGTTACTTCGAGATCTTCCTGAATAATTTCATTTGGATATAGAGAAGGTTTTGGAGGAATTTCAATGTTGTTAATATTCCCTTCTAGCATCTCTATTACTTTGTCCATTGGAGGACGATCACTTGGTTTTAACTGTATACACCATAATGCAGTTACGAACATCTTTTTCACGTTAATCATTTCCTCGTCGGTAATTTCATCCATTTCTATGTCCTTTTCTTCAACCAATTGATTGTAGATCCAAAAAGGAAAGAAAAGTTGGCTTGAACGATCTGCGTGTGGATTTAAATTTCTTCTCTTACTTGCCATTTCCATCAAAAGCATTCCAAAGCTATATACATCAGCCTTGTAGGATACTCCTCCAATATTTTGATAAAATAATTCAGGAGCCATATAACCAATTGTACCTCTTGCTGCAGTCAAAGTGACAATGCTAATGTCATTAGGATAAAGCTTCGCAAGACCAAAGTCTGAAACTTTGGGGATAAAGTTCTCGTCCAGAAGTATGTTATGTGGCTTGATGTCAAAATGCAAAATTTGCATGTCACATCCTTGATGTAAATAAGCAATCCCACGAGCCACCCCAAGAGATATGTCAAACATTTGTTTATAAGTTAGAGAGATGGCATTCTCGCTAGCAGAAATGTATTTATCAAGAGAACCATTAGGCATGAATTCATAAACAAGAGCTCGTTTTGATCTTTCAACACAAAATCCAATAAGTTGAACCACATTGGTGTGATGTATTCTTCCTATGGTTGCTACTTCATTGATAAAATCTTGTCCATTACCCTTTGATTTTCCCAACATCTTCATGGCCGCAAACGGACCACTGCAAAGCTTTCCTTTATATACAGTACCAAATCCTCCTTCACCCAACTTGTCTTTGAAACTTCTTGTCATATTTTTTATTTCTTTGTATGAATATCTAATTGGCGTTAAGGTATTCCTTTGAAGAAAAACTTCAATATTTTCATATATTGATATATGTCTTCTTCGATACGTATATATCAAAAATATAAAGAAAACTATAACACCTAGTATAAATCTTAGAGCAAAAAATGGCAAAATATATCTTCCTGCCACTTTTCCTAACTCAATGGAAAATTTAAAATCTAATCTTTTCGGATGTGATGCAGAGCTTTTTGTTATCCCAAATATTTGTAATACGCCTGTGATTGTTACATGAAGGCAAACAATTAATATAGAAAACATTGCATTCTTTGCAAACCAAATGAATAACTAATGGAAAAGTAACGATAACAAAATTTAGACAAGAAGTTATTTTTATCTTTTCACACCTCTACTTTTATGACAGACCTTTATTTATTTATTTTTTGGTACTGTGGAAAAAAGAAAAAGAGAAATAAAACAGGAAGTTATCTAGAAAATAAAATCTCACTGGCATCAACTAGTAGGAGAGTGATGATTCCAACAGAAGGATCCGCAAAATACCGATACGTTGCATTATTACTAGCTCCATATTTTGCTAGGTAGTCAGCACAAGCATTCCCCTCCCTAAGAGTATGGAATATTTGAATTCACCATTCCTATAGAGAAACTCTTTGATATTGTGAATAATCGCAGCATAGTGATGCCAAGCATTAATAGAATATGAGATAAGCTTGATAGCAGAGTTGAAGTCATAATAACACATCAGGTCTTTGATGCCAAGTTCTTAGGCCAGACGCAAACTATAATATATGATCATCAGCTTAGCATGAAGGATGTTGGAATAATCAATATTACCCGCAAAACCGTGAACCCATACACCACTAACATTTTGAATAAATCCACCAAAACTCAAGATGTCGGGATTATTGAGGCTACTGCCATCAACATTCAAAATTATATTACTACCTTTGTATGAATTTCCCGTGATTGTTCTTGTTGGATGAGACATATTATGCTTGAGAAAAACATATAGCCAACAGATTAGCATAATTCACTATGATGAGTTTCAAAGTATATGAAGATACCACTTCATTCGCAAGACACTATTTGTTCCTAGCACTCTACAACCACCAGCAAGCAGCCAAAAAGATAAGAGCCACCATTAATTTTATGTCTAATATAATCATATAAACTATTAACTTGGAGGAAAATGGATCCAGGAAGCTAATAGATTCCCAAAAGCGAGTATCAAATTCATAGTATCTCAAGCAGTGTAGAGTCGTCTCAGCATCCTGATTGCATCTAAGACAAAGATTCGTATGGAGCATACCACAATGACACAACATTGATCTCGTAGGAAGAGACTTGTGTAAAGTCATCCAAAGGAAGAATTTCACCTTCTTAGGAGTAGGAATATGCCACACCCACTTCCAAGAGTTATTGTCTATTGTATTCTAAAAAAGTTCAAGTCTGTTGAGCCAGCTATAATCATCTTAAGCAGTATAGATACCGTCTAAATTTCCTTTTTAGGTTAATCGACCAGGAACTAGGGAATTTAAATAAATGGGAAGCGCTTTCAGGCGGTCACAAACAACCGGAGGAATATTAGTGTATAATAAATTGAAGTTCCAATTTTCATTCAAGTAAACAACATTCCCTCGCATTTCCGGATCATGGATATCCCCATAGAGAACCTGATATAATAATTTCCCTACCTCAGACTAATTGGAAAACCAGAAAGAGGAGTTCTCATCCCCCAATCTAAATTCAAATCCATCTTTAAAACCGAAGAGAGCTTTCATAATTGCATTCTAAGTCACTGATCCATGTTTCTTTTTCATATTAAGGAATGTTTCCTCACTGATGTACTTATGCATCAAAAGTTGGACCCATAGGGAATCACAATCCCGGTGGAGATCCCTAACTAGCTTACCCAACATAGAGGTATTGGCCTCTCTTTCTTTTTGGATCCCAATACCATCCAACTTTTTGGGCTTAGTGATTTTATTCCAGCCAACGAGATGCACACCAGAGTTTGAATTACCTTTCCATAGAAATTTCCTAGTCATCCTATCAATAAAATCACAATTTGGATGAGGTAGTCAAGCCACATGTATATAATAATTCAGGGTACAGTTTAGGAAAAACCTAACCATAGTTAAACGACCAACCTTGTTATGTTGCCAATATGATAATCTCTGACTTATTTTCTTCTCTAGGAACTCAAAGTCCTTGAGTTAAAGACAACCATGCAACATAGGGAAACCCAAGTACTTCTATAGAGTAAGAGTTTGATTGATATTTGTGGTGGAGACAATTAAATCAATTTTACTCCTCTTAGTGCTAGCGAAAAAGAACACCTTTGATTTATCAACATTCACTTTAAGGCTAGAAAATGTGGCAAAATAATTCAAGGTATCAGAAAATAATCCCTTCCTGGGATTTAAAAACCTTTGCGAAAAGAAGAACGTCATTAGCAAAAAATAAATGAGATAGAGAGGGTCCATTACAAGATAATTGGAAAGGACTTTAACCTTATTGGGAAGATAAATCTCCTCTTGCGCAAGGATCTCATCATACTCCTATTGATGCTTTTGTTGGAGATAAACTAATCTTGACATATCTATTATCTCCAAAAAGCATTGGATACCCCTAAGTCTCTTCTCAATATTGTGCTTTTGTTTGTTGATATTGTCAAAAGTTTCCTTATTAAAAAGGATAGAATCATGCTACAAATTTTGGAGACAAAAATACAACCATTTAGGGATTTCTCCCAAGAAGTTTGGATTATATTGGATTATTTCGGGTGAGTGATCCTCGATGCCTCAAAAATAAAAGGATGCGGCCCATGGTCTTGGAAGGGAAGGCCACACCGAAGGATAATTTAGTTGTGATCATAATGAAATTTACACAGCATCTCAACATATGCATCTGGGAAAGCCATGCACCAAACAATGTTGAACAGGACCTTATCCAGCTTGCGATATATCATTGTATTACTAGTACCAGGTCTATTCTAATTGAATTTCCCACCAGTCATGTCTACTTCAACTATGTTATATTTATCAATAACATCCATTAAATAAGATTCCCTAGAATGATTAAAATTGTCTCGTTTTTGTTCACTTGGATGAATTATGTTATTAAATTATCCAATAAACATCCAAGGACCATCCATAGTGTTCCTTCGATTAATGAGGTGGAGCCACAGGTTAAGATGAGAAATGTACATAGGACTAGTATAAATTCTAGTTACATACCAAGAGGAAGTTCCCAATGATAGCTTGATAGTAATTGTATCCATAATCACACCATGCATGACAATTAAAATGTTACTACCATTCTGCTTTAAAATCCAAATGCCCCCGGATTAACCACATAGTAAACACTCATATATCCATCTGTGTCCCAGAAGGACTTGGTCTTAGGAAAATTAATGTGTGTTTCCATAATGATTAAAAACGTCGGAGAGTTTTTTCTAATCAAATCCATCATGTGTCTTTTAGCCTTATTACTATAGGCTCCCCGGATATTCCAGGAAAGTGTAGTGACTTCTTTGAAACCAAACATAACTAGTTAAGTTAATAGAGGTAACAAAGCATGTCTCAGACACGAGAAAATTTACATACCACACTCCCATTCAATGAGAGTTTCACGAACAACTTCTTTTTCTTGAGTAGCACTCTCATCCATAGAGCATTGGTTATATCCATCTTTTTGACTTATTGTCGATTCAAAATGTAGCATGTTGCATTGTGTGATGGTTTCCAAACCCAAATGTACTATGGGAATGTTGGAGGTGTATTTAACAGTGCTAGGCAAAACCTTTTGTGTTGGGAAGAAATTACAAGTTGGCCTAGTTTTGTGCAAAGGTCCACAAATAGCATGTCGTGGTTCCATAATGGAAGGCTTGGCCATGGCGCATGGGGCTCCTCTTCATAATGGCTGACGCACGTCTATGGTGGATCCACTCGTATCAAATTGTCATTTCTTGGAAACTGCATCAAGTTGATTGGGTCCAGTAGTTTTGCTGTCAGTGCTTATTCATTTTAAGGAAACATAATTCCCCTTGATTTTAGAAATCCCTATATCTCTAGGCGCATTATTGGATAAATATTTTCTTAGACCATAACTGACTCATTTGTTGCGTTTTTGTTTCTCCACCACCAGCCAATCCCCATGAACTGCATTTATTTTTATAGATTTTTTGCTACAATTTCGGTGCTACCATCGCCCACTTCCTGACGCAGTTTAGTTAGTATCTGCTCATGGACATCATCATTTTCTGGAAGACCTCTTTTTTGTTCCATCATAGGAACAACATGTTGTTTTATATTATTTGGTGATTTCTTACAATCACATATTTGATGTCCATAAAAGCCACAATTGGAGCAAATAATGTGAATACCTTCATATTGCATGTTGTACCAGCCGCTATTAACATTGACCTTTTGAAAATCAGCAAGGTTAGATTAATCTCCATGCAAGTTCTTGCAAGTATTCCCTTCTCTACATTCCAGGTATTAGTATCTACCTTAATAGGAGTACCCATAACAGATGTCAAACCAAAAAGGACGCTTTCATCATAATATAATAAGTTAAGCCCTAAAAATCAAATCCAAACCAGAGTCTTCCCCACTTTTGCGAGAGGAGATGCAAAATATGGAGTCCATCGAGGCAATGCCAAATAATGGTCAAACAATATCCACAGGCCTTATGACACAATTTTTCTCTATCTGTGAGCAATTCACACTTGACCGTAAAGAAACCATTGTCAACATCTATGATCTCAAAACCTTAGATAAGTTTCCACATCTTCTTTAACATATCCTTCATCAAATGATAGCCAATGTTATTCCCAATGAGTTTAATGGCTAGCGCCTGCTTCCATGGGTTGTACAGCTCCTAAAAATGTTTCTCATCTATTGTGACCTTTGGTAGAAATCAGTTCCTCCTTCAAGAGAGACTTTCATAAGCCCCTTTTTAATTAGTTCCACTCTCTCCTTCACAATAATGGATCTATGGTTCAGTGAGAATATCCCATAATGACGGTATAAGAGGCTTAGATGTACCTCCATCTGGTGGCTTGACTGGCAAAAACAAAGGGCTCCATGTGAAAACTTCTCCACTATTCAAAAGTCGTTGCTATTAATGTGGCTAGATGAATAACCACAAAAAGGTTTCACTATAACCGTTAATTGTGTATATTTTTATCGGGCCCCAAGAGGGGACAAATAACATAAAGGCGAGGAAGGCCAACAGAAGGGCGAGGGGAGAGTCCTCTGGCAAAGCGCCTAGCCGCACAAAATGGGCTATGAAGCCACCCGATATGGGCCATGAAGCCGCCTGGTTGGGCTTAGTCTTCCCAGACATGGCTTATTACAACAGATCAGACCAGAAGAACGAGTCAAAGAAGGAATAACTCCTTCCTCCCCATGATCTAGTAGTGGAGGGGGAGTAACTTTCCTGAACCCTAGACCTAAGAGCCTCTATAAATACATCATTCTAAGGATGGATGGAGACAAATCCTAATTCACACACTTATACCTAAGCACCATACTACAATACAGAGCCTTTCACCTCATGTGGGCATGTCCTCTAAAACCATCGTAAAACCACCATACAGGGCTCTTCGCCACCGTGGGAAAGCCCTAACCAACACAAACTTTTATAAACCTACTAACGCCTATGAGCACCCGTGCCCTTGTAGGGATAATATGGACACTTGTACTTTTTGACCAGTACAATGGCGCCCACCATAGGGTCTCAGTAAACTAACTAGGGTCGTACCTCTTTCATTCTTATCCTTTCCATATTCCCTCTAAAGATGGTCGATAAAACTCTACGCTTCACTCGCTACTCCCAGTAGCAACACTAACAGAGAGGAAAACACATGTCATAGACCCGACGTTTCTCTTCTAAAAATTGAACGTGGTGAACTGTGCGACATAAAAATATGAATAGTTGTATTATTTATTCCCATATATATTGTTATTAATTCTCCAAATATGTTTTTGTTATGATCATAAAAATAATTTAGTCCTTGTATGATTAAGTGGGGGCGAGTAATGTTTTTCATAGGTATCCCTTACCTTTAACACATCTACATAATTAATCACATGTATGTGGAACCTTGTTTAGCGGGTGATAAGCTTTTAACAAGGACATCATCCTTTGATGACGATAATTAATGTCCTCTGACAAGTCAATCATAAACGGTTAAGCGGATAAAGATGCAAACCCAAGCATTAGGGTTTGAAGGAACTGACTGTCGATGATGGCAGTCAAATGGAGTGAAATAAAGGCCTATACTCGAACTACTCAAGCTAGTGTCTACAAAAGAGAAAGCATCTGACAAAGTCTTAAAGTGCTAAGGACCCTCCTAATTGAGCAGTGAGCGAACCTTTTGTAAAACATAAGTGTTTTATCGTAAAAGTACATGGCTAAAGCGCACGCGCGCACACACACACACACACACACACACACTAAAATATATTTTCAAACTTTTTTACCAAAGAAAATATCTTCAAAACCATCTTCAAGTTGTGCCATATGAATTGGGAATTTTCAAAATAGCCGTGGGCAAAATTTTGACTTATCTAATCTATTTAACACTTTTGTCAAATTGATTAGCTCAGTTCAGAATTGAGTCACAAAGGATTAGGACGTCTCCTTAATGATGTGCAATGACTAGATATCTTTTCCTTCCTTTTTTAAACTTACAATCAATTATGTTTCAAACTTTCAATTGATTGTAATTAAGTGTTAATCAATTAGTTTTTAATAAAATAAATTTATTTGAAATTCCTTTTTGAGCCAACCTCTAGCCTATAAATAGAGGACCATTCCCACATTTCATTTCATCCAGAATCGTGTTTTGACAAAACTCTCTCTCTCTCTCTCTCTCTCTCTCTCTCTCTCTCTCTCTCTCTCTCTCTCTCCCTCCCTCTCTCTCTAAACATTTTTCACTATCTCTCACTAAAATGTTAGCCTTAGTGTCTTTGTGAGACAAGTCCTTTTGTGAGTGAGAATTAAAGTGTAATTCTAAAAGGGTAGAATTGTAAGTTCACCCAGGAACTTTTTTTATACCTTGGTTGAACATAATATTCATTTATGGGTTTTTGTTTGGGTTAGAAGCTAAACCAATATAAGCTTTGGTTTTGGGGATTGTGTTATCAAGCTCGTGTTTAGGTTTGAGATTAACCTGTGGTAAAATCTCTTTAGATTTTTTGTTAGCCCGTGGTAAAACCAAGATTAGGTTAAAGCTTAGCACGTGGTAAAAGCTTGGACAAGGTTCAAGATTAGCCTAGTATTAAAATCTCAAAGGTTCTTGGTTAGTCCGTGTAAAACCAAGGTTTAAGGTTCGTAAGCTCAACCTGTGATAGAAGCTTGTAAGGTTTAAGAAGATTGAAGACTAATCTCTTCAAGGTTGGTATTTGTGGAAAGAAGACTAACCACTTCAATATGTTGTTTGTATGAAAATACTCAATTGTCATATTCTGAAGTCGTGTTTGTTGGAGGTCAATAAGTTTTCCTTGTATAATGGGGTTCATGAGTACATCTTATTAAAAGTTCTCTAGTTTAGTGGACTCTCTCAAGACCAGTTCTTGGGGGAGAGGAGTAGGTCATTTTATTTTTTATCGAACCGTTATAACTCTTGGTATACTCTCTTTCCTCCAACTCTTTAATTTTATGCAAATTCTTCTTTCCGCTGCTAATTATTCAAAATGATTTTAAACTCTGTTTTGACTCTGCAAAGTTTTTCAAAATCACTTTTTACTGAACCACATAATTCACCCCCCCCCCCCCCCCCCCCCCCTCTTTTGTGTAAAGTCTAAAGTCCAAAAAGTGATATCATGGCCTAACTCCTATTTAAGGACTAATCATCTCAAGAGGAAGATGACTTCTGACAAGAGATATTTTCTAAATATACCACCACCTTTTAATGATAGTAAATGCAAATTTGGTAGTTTAGGTTTATAATTTTTTTTTAAAGTTTAAATCGTGAAATGTGGGAAACAATAGTCAATGGTCCAATTTACCCTACTCGTCAAGTAAATGATAAGTAGTGGATGAACCATATTCCCTTTGGACCGAAGAAGAAAAGATAAATATAGAGATAAATCTTAAAACAAAAACCTTTATAAGAATGTCTCTAGGTGATAGTAAACTTTATAATGTTCATCGTTGTAAAACCGCAAAGGAAATGTGGGATGCTCTTGAAAAGATATATGGAGTTTATCTAAGTATCGAACAAGAGAATATGAACACATGAGGCTAAGAAGAAGAAGATACCAATCATGAATGCTTTTCCAAATTTAGAAATATTGGAATTTTTTTTGGAAATTTAATTACTAGCAAATATCTGAGAATTAAGAATTGGAAATTTAATCAAATTCTTAAATCAAAAGATACGAGCTTTCATGAATTTTAGGAAAAGTCAAGAAAGAAGGAAATTGTAAAAAAGTCGAACGAACTAGTTCAATTATTTAAAGATGAAGGGGTCCAAACAAAAGAATCATCATCCTCATCATACTCCTATCATACAAATCTTGTGCAATCATTCAAAAGAACATACTCAGTAGTTGAACAATCCTCAGAAGATTCAACATTCAGTGAAGGAACTTCTTGTTCAAGGAATGACAAAGAAGATGAAGAAGTTTCTTTAACACTCGAACGAAGAAGAGGAGGGGAGGAGAGACATCAAACTTGGAGAGAAATAAGAAAGGATCCTCCTCCAAAAATAAAGATGAATTTTTCTTAAAGGTATCCTAAAAGGAAGATACAATTCGAGGTATCAAACCACCGTATGCTCAACTTTTTAGAATGAGTAGTCAATTAGAGGAAGAAAATGTTAAAATAAGAAAGCGTACCCTAGGTCTTAAGGAATACTTAAGATGTCTTAAGGAAATAAATAAGTCATTCAAAATTGAGATAACTAAGCTTAGAAATTCAAAAGAAGAATGTAAGTGGTGTGACTCCCTTATAAAAGAAGTAATCGATCTATGTGATACGTAAACGGAAGTACAAGAGACGATTACACAAAACATTGTGTATGATGATGCTCAAGTAACACAAGAACAAGCTAAGTCAAACATGATATGTCACCAACCCGAAAGATATGAATTTAACATTATCAAGAAAGGTGTTGTATTACTCATGAATGAAGATGATCATGTGACTAATTGTTTAAAATTGAACAAAAAGACTAGTTGATTTGTTCACACCCACGTGATTTTCTTTTTCCTTTTCAAGTACCTTTGTTTTCGTGCGGGTCAACCAAGTATGGTAACGCATAGTCACAAATGAAGCTTACAGAACAACAATATAAAAGAGAAAAGAAGACAAAAGATCACATCATCTAACACCTTTCTGATAAAAAAATCCACTTGATAACTATTAACAACAATTGAGAGATTTTCCAAACAAATGAATGATAGTTGAGATCGAATTGTAGTAAATCTCACTAAGCATGTCAAGAGAGTTTAATCCAAAAGATACGTCTATTGGTTGGGAGAAGCTCATGATTTATATACTACCATTACGAGAAAATGTGGAATTTACTATCATAATTGTACTATCAATTATATTTGTTGTTAATAAGTTTTTTTTGAAAGCCATCTAACTTTGATTAAAAAAATTATTTATGTTTTTATCTAGAATCTTAACACAACATATATCAAAAACAATATTTAAATAATTTAATTGATGTAGAAATAATAACGAAAAACTATCACATATATATGAAAAATATAAAATATTACCTTTAGCAATGCCGAGTAATACATCTGCAATAAATTATAATCGTTACATCAACAAACAGCATAGAAAATATACAAGTATATGATTTAGTAATAAGAAAAACATCGTAATCACACCTAAATGACTCCTTAATACGTCTCAAGTGACGGGTGTTTGTTATGCGATAGGAGCAAATATTAACCACGGAATTTGTCTCTGACATTATTATTATTATTATTATTATTACTATTATTATTATTATTATTATTATTATTATTATTATTAAAAAGTTTCTTTGACATCATTTGATCTATCTCTATTTAAAATAATAAACTTGAGTATTGTTGAGAAATTCGACATTGATTAAAAATGTATAAATTTAAATATTTATAAGTGATAAAATCCATATATTTATCACCTTAAATTTTTTTTTTAAATATATAATGTGACTCTCAAAAAATTGTATTTCTTATTAAAAAAGTTCTCAAAATAAAAATCTCACTCGTTTTGACTTGAATAATCCCAACAATCTTCTTTAACCTATATATATATATATATATATATATATATATATATATATATATATATATATATATATATATATATATATATATCATTCAAATGTCATAATCTTAATAGTAATAGTGTTAGGAATATTTAAAAAAAAAAACATAAAATATAAAATAATGAGAACTATATTCTTCCAAAAATCTTCTATTAGACCATTTTATCATTTGTCCAAAGTGTTCTTCTATCCAAACTAAACATTTAAATATTATATTTATTTGGGTATTCTTTGGTATCCATGATTTTAAATTAAGTACTGGTATTTAGTATTTTAGTTCAAATTGTTTTTAAATGTTAACTTATTTTAAAATAAAATAAAAAAGCTTTGAATAATAGTGTTTGATTTGTTTATGATATCCAATTAAATTTCGAAAAGTATGAAAGTGTTAACTAAATAATGAATTGTCTACCAAACAATGTGAAGTTGATTTAGTGATAAGTGATAACTCCGTACCTTCCACTAAAACGAGCAGCTTTGATACGTCGGCTGAATAAAAAAGAAAATAAAAAGGAAAAAAGTTAGCTCAAACGTTTTCTTTAATTTATTAATTACTCAAACTGAATTAGTTAGTTAAATTAAAAATCTGAAAGTGGATTAAAACAATATAAAATCTGTATAGAAAAAAAGAAATAATGTTAAAAACTAGTCTCATATAAAAAATATATAAAAAAAAAAATAGTGTTAGGGGTTATAGTATATGGGAGCAAAGCAACCCATTCACACCCATCTCTATTTAATTTGAATTTAAATAAGTAATATTTGGCCAATTGAAAAGATGAATTTCTTACTGCAATTGACATCAGTCGAGAATGGATAAGTGCAATAAGGTGATTCATAACATTCAACATGTCTGGTGGTTTCATTGAAATAGCACTGTTGATTATCGGTACAAGAATCCCTACATGTAACACTCATCCACGATAGCTCAAATCCATAGAGTAGCATTCCATGAATTTGGTGGTATGAAAGGGATCCATTTGGTTCATCTTTTCCGACCATGTTATGCGGAAAATCTGATATTGATGTCAAAGCGACAACCTTCACTTGACAATAATCTTTTACTGTCCCGGCGTTAAAGTAGTTAAAACGCTCATCCACCGGATTGTCCACCGCAGCAAAAGCATAAAGATAGGTTCTGGTGTCCCGTTTGATGCAGGGAGCTGTATCCACATACCAAGCATCATCCTTCACTGCTTTACTACAATTCAAGTATATTATGTTCACGTACCCAGGATAATCACCGAGTTCATACGGCTCCCTTTCATAGGAGTTATATCTGAAATTGTGTGTGGTTAAGAAATTTTGAGGAATGGAGGAGCAATCACTCTCTTCGATCCCAGGATCAACTAATCGAATTGTGTAGTTTATGAAGTTGATTTCCTGCACATAGTATTTCCCAGAAAACAGAGTTAACGCTGTTCTGTTGTTTTCGCAGGACAGCTCATAGCTCGGATCACCACAGGTTTTTGGGTCATCCGTAAGTCGAAATGGGTATTTTATGATACTGATTTTGCCGCATGAAGAAGGTTTACAGTGTATTTGGTTATTAGTAATTGCATCACATGTTGGAGGATGATGATGCAGTAGCAGCACAACCAGCAGTGACATGGTCTCTGCATAATAGGGGAAAGATTTCCATATGCTCATGGCGGATGCTTAAAATTAAATTTGGGCTATTGTAAAGGTTACCTTGTAAATGAGATATAAATATTGTTGGGTCACATAAAGTTAAAATAAGAATATCACATTTTTAAAACAAAATTCTCATTATTTCTATTTGTTTTTTAATATATCATTTAATTAAAGGGTATACTTGGATTGATGGAATCAAATAAACTTAAATTTTGTTCTTTGGATTGATGAAATGAAATTGAATGAACTTAAATTCTATTGTTTGTGGATTAATTAAAAATAGATAAAATTGAGCGAAATCTGATAGAATGCATTTTATCTCATTCCATCACTTTCTATCATTTTTTGTATCTTTCAATTTGGATGAAATGATAAAATTGCTCTCTGCCGTCATAAAATATTCAAACAATATAATGATATCTTTATTTCATTTCATTCTGCTCCACTTCATCTACTCTATTCCGCTCTGTTCGTTTTACGGTATCCAAACATAGCAGGATAACATTGACTTGACTTGGTAATAGCACTATATAAGAATCAAACACCTATACCTCACTCTGAAACATAAATTAAAAACAAGTGTGAAATGATTCTGAATCACATTACTTCTTTCAGTATGACAATATTAGCAATAACATTGCTAATGCTACTGCTTGTAATCCCATTCCCATCCATGGGATGTCCTTTCAATATATCTTGTACTCATCATAACAACAAAATTCTTCAACTACCTTCTATAAAACTCCTTATTAATGAAATTAACTACACATCGCGAGTATTACAAGCAAGCGATCCTGAAGATTGTCTTCCACGCCTCTTTCTACACCACAATTTCTCTTCATCAATTTTTCCTTTTCGAATTAATCCTACGTGGCATTGGCAACAAGTACCCCCAGAATTTACCAATATTAGTTTCTTTAATTGTTCTTCATTAGGACAGCCTTATATGAGCACATACCAAGATAACCTGCAGGACATGGTTTCTTGTCCAATTTATATGGCAGGATTTTACGAGGATATGGTTTATTCAAACCTTCTTTCCTGCACCAAACTGTCTTCACGTGGTTTGTCGCCCCTTATTCTTTCACAAGAGTCTTTATTATATATACAATTAAACTCAATCTCACTGTCATGGTCGGAAACAAATTTTGACAGAAGATGCTTAGAATGTAAGCACAAATCAAAGAAGAAGATTATCTTATTCTCTACAGGTGAGATGCCTTCACTTCTATATAACTCTAATTGATTTTGAGGTTAGGATTCACAATTTTTTTAGGTTGGGTTTATAGTAAATACTACGACCTCCATATCCCATTATAAGATCCTCTTTAGTTTTTTTCTTATCCATTTTTATACAATTGTATTAATTATTTTTTTTCCAAACATACCATTAATTATATTAAATATTTTTCTACAATATATAATAAATATTTTTGCATAAATATTAATTATTTCTCTTTCCAAAGCAAAAACTAGTGAAATTATATATATAGTCATTAAATTCAGTATGTTTATCAACTTTCTTAATTAAGTAATTTACTCTATGAAATTTTATATTTAAAGACGAAGGTAGTAATAAATAAGCATTTTTATTTTAAATTAGAAAATGAGAATTATTATTAATAACAATAAAATTAATCACAAAGAATCTTCTCCTTATATTATTCTCTCTCCTTCAACTTTTTCTTTTATAATCAAAGATAATTGAATTAAGTAGAGTACAAACGAACTCTTACCCATTTCAGCTACAACAGTTTGCTACAAATGTCTACACTTATTTACATCAAACAGGACATTGCTATCATTCCATCTGGTTTTTCTGATAGCTGATATAGCTTAGGAAAAACCTATTTTAATGGCTCGTTACGTATCCATTTGCCTAGCCACAATGGCTCGTTACAGCAAAGCAGTCCCTTCAACTAAAAAATGTGCAATACAAGAGAAAAAATTTAAAAATAAAAATAAAAAGAAAAGAATAAAATGTTAGAGAGAAAAAGAGAGAAAATTGTAAAGAATATAATTGGAGAGAAGAAGTTGAAATTTAACTAAATCTTAAGATCATAAAATCATTTTTTACCATTGAGCTAACATCTCTAAAACAATAACATGTAAGCTTTGTTGCTAACATATACTCCTATACAGCAAATAAGCTGGTTGAGTTAATTTAAAATATTTGGTAAAACTAACTATTCAACTAGCTATACAAAATATAAAATGATGTAAAAAAATATAATTTTTATTAATCTTTTAAAAAATTAAATTAAATTAACAAAGGTTAAAATAAAAGAAAGAGAAACATTATATGCATAAATACTACTTCAAATAACATCGCAAAAACTATTATAAACTCATGAAAAAATATTATACATTTATGAGATAATAACGGATATCCAATAGTATGAAGTCATAAGCTATAAATTATCTATTATATATATTTGAAAATTGGGCTTGTCAATTAAAACCAAGAGAAATTTGTTTTAACATGTTGGTGATAATTATTTAAGAATATTAAATGTTTAATTTGTAGGTGTAATTGTTGGCTCAATTATACTTGTTCTTTTATTTGGTGGAGTTTTTCAAATATACCGCTATTTTAAAATGAAAGACGAAGATCATGCAAGAATTGAAAACTTTTTGAAGGACTACAAGGCTTTAAAGCCAACTAGATTTTCTTATGCTGATATCAAGAGAATCACACATAAACTTAAAGATAAGTTGGGTGAAGGGGCTCATGGAACTGTTTATAAAGGTAAGTTGTCAAGTCAGATTCAGGTTGCCGTGAAGATACTTAATAATGTAGAAGGAGATGGAAAGGACTTTATAAATGAAGTGGGAACCATGGGTAAAATCCACCACATCAATGTAGTTCGTTTGCTTGGCTTTTGCGCAGATGGATTTCATAGTGCTTTAGTCTATGACTACTTTTCAAATGGTTCGTTGGATAAATTCATTTCTCCACCAAAAAACAAAGATAATTTTCTTGGATGGGATAAGTTGCCACAAATTGCTCTAGGCATAGCAAATGGCATTGAGTATCTCCACCAAGGTTGTGATAAAACAATTCTACACTTTGACATCAATCCTCGTAATGTCATGCTAGATGACAATTTTATTCCAAAGATTACAGATTTTGGTTTGGCTAAGATGTGTTCAAAAAATCAAAGTGTTGTATCCATGACTGTAGCTAAAGGAACATTAGGCTACATGGCACCTGAAGTTTTTTCTAGAAATTTTGGAAATGTCTCTTATAAGTCTGATATATACAGTTATGGTATGTTATTATTGGAGATGGTTGGGGGAAGAAAGAATACAAAAATAACTGATGATGAAGAAAATATTCAGATCATGTATCCAGAATGGATCCACAATTTGCTTGAAGGAAGAGATATACAAATCTCCGTCGATGAAGAGTGTGATTTTAGAATTGCAAGAAAAATGGCAATAGTAGGACTTTGGTGTATCCAAAGGAATCCTTTACATCGTCCAACAATGAAAACTGTGGTGCAAATGCTTCAAGGAGAAGGGGAAAAATTAAAAGTACCAAGCAATCCTTTTGGACCTACAACTTCACCTAATACAATTGCTAATATTGTTGTAGAACGTATGAATTTCGAGTTGGATGTGATTCAAGAATTAGATTAGATATATGTTAGTTATAAATATTTTTACTAAATAATTGTTCATTGCGAATAACAATAACATCTTTTTTTTATTAGAGTTTAATATTAGTCAATTTAATTAAGGATAATATAAGTGGGGATTAACTTAGTTCTTGAGTAATTTTTACTCGAGTTACATTGTCTAATAACTCTTTATAAATAATAAATTTTAGCAATCTAACCGTTGAATGTTTTCATATTATCTTAATGAAGATGTATAAGATTTTTTAATATATATATATATATATATATATATATATATATATATATTGTAGTGATATATTTGCCAAAGCCACACATGGGGCGACACGGAGACCAACATATAGTAGGCCACTACTACAAAACACGCAAACAACAACGCCGGATTTACATCTAAACCGTTGTAATAGGTTAAAATTTTTGTGCCCAGTAACTAGTCGTACGTATAAACAAAAATATAATGACGGTTGTTATAAAATACCGTAGTAATAAATATTGTGCAGCAAGCTTCGATTCCCTACAGTTACACTTTTTCCATTTTTTAGAATACATTAAGCGTTTGTCATTTAAGCCCATTATTTATAAATTAAATTGTAAATGATTTTACAACGGTTTTTTAAACCAACCGTTGTTATAGAACTTAACTCCATTATTTTAAAAATAAATTGTAAAATAGTTTACAACGGTGAATTAAAAGACCGTTGTAAGAGGTCTTCAATTCCACTACGGTTGTGTTTCCTAACCGTAATTAAAGGTTTTCACTGATAAATTAAATCAAAATTTATTCTGTATTATTTCTTTCAAAAGACGCCATAGTTGAACAAGCGAGCCACCAGATACGACAGCGGCGACGTAAACCTTACCCTCTTCGTAGCTCAAATCTTCACACCATATTCGTTCATTTGATTCTTCAGCTTCGAAGTACGGTATTCTGTAGCGAGCGATTTTGGACACGGTTCTTAAGCGCTGTCGCACTTTTGGGGGACTACAGGTCGATTCATTTTTTATCCTATTGTGAGCTGACTAAGAAAGGGAAATAGATGTCTCCAATTAACCCTGCTTGCATACCAAGTTTAAACAGCGGTCTGTTAGGTTACGGATGCGATCAATGTGGTGGGGCCTTTCTTGTGTTATTTTTACAGAATGACAGGTTTCTGGCGGGGAACAAGGATTAGGATGTTAGGACTGATGCTTTTTGATAGATATGTGAGAGTATGGGATTTAGGGTTTTTGTTTAGTGGGCTCGCTAAGATCTTTTCTTTCGATCTTATGCCTACGTATTCCCGTTTACCGAAACAGGGAAATCAGAGCGTTCGTAGTTCCTCCTATTCTATGGGAGGAAATGGGTGTTTTGGTGTATTGTTCAAAGCCCAAGATGTGAAGCGAAAGGTGATTTGTATCTTGTTCAAAGCCCAAGATATGAAGCTAAAAGGTCTATTTGTATCTTGTTCAAAGCCCAAGATGTGAAGCTAAAAGGTCTCAACTTTAGAGAGAATTTGTCATCTCTAAAGAGGGGTTTGTCTGTTACGACTGTTTATAAAGGAGAATTACTTTAACCGGGATGTGTGAATCCGGCAATGCCATAATTTCCTTTATAGGGGATTTTAACCTGAAGGAGAAGACTTTAACTCAGTGTAGAGCAATGCCATCTTTCCTTAGTAATTTCTCATGCTAAAAGAGGGACAGTGGCATGGATATAGATGATCCAGAGGCTTGCCGCTTACAGCGATTAGATGAAGGGAAAGGAGTTGTTGATGTTTGTGTACTGTGAACGAGGCACAACTTTGATGCTAAAAGGTTGATTGGATCAACCAGTGGTTTTCTTATACAAAGCCTAAGAGGAGGCTATTGGCCCAACAAGAGGGTTTTTAGGTGTCTCGTACAAAGCCCGAGAGAGAGGCTAAAAGGGTTGACTCAACAGGAGAATATTTTATACTCAACAAGAGAGTGTTTTTGTATCTCGTACAAAGCCCGAGATGGAATCTAAAATTTGTTTGGCTCAATAAGAACCTTTTTGTATCTCGTATAAAGCCCGAGATGGAGGCGAAAAGGGTGATTGACTCAACGAGGGAATCTCTTATGTGTGTCTCATACAAAGCCCGAGAGAGAGGTTAAACGTTGTTTGACTCAATGAGGGAGTCTTTTGTATCATTGTACAAAGCCCAAGAGGAGGCTAGAGTAACTGTTTCAGTTGAGTGACAGGTCCAATATACTGATTTTAAAAGAGAAAATCAGTTCTTATATGAGTAACACTGTACTCATGGACTTGATCTGAGGATCAGGGTTGTTTCCTGTTTCTTTAAGGAAAGGGGAAATCCAAAGGGTATTGAGACTGTCCGAGTCTACGGGTTTTCTTCCTATTTTTGAAAGGGTCACTTGAGAATGTCTTTGAGACTCAAGGAAAAATAGACTGTCCATGTCTAGAGTTTCATCTTTTGTACTATGCTTTGAGAAACAGTAGTAGACTCTTTGAAAGGACTGTTCTATGAAGATGACTAAGTTCTATTCCTATACCTCTAGGAGGTCGTCGGGACAATTTATACGAAGCCCAAGAGGAGGCTGGAAACTTTTAAGAAGCCGAGAGGTCCTTGTATGAAGCCCAAGAGGAGGCTATCATTCCCGGAGGAAGAGATCATTATACGAAGCCTAAGAGGAGGCTGTGAATACTTCTAAGAAGCCGACGGGTCCTTGTACTAAGCCCAAGAGGAGGCGGGGTTGCTTTTAGGAAGCCTGTGGGTCCTTGTACAATGCCCAAGAGGAGGCCGATGCTTTTAAGAAGCTCGTGAGTCCCCAAACCCCGAGAAATTCAAGGCAAGCTATTCACAAGGAATAGATCAAGTCAGGAAAGTTCGAGAATTTGGAAGAAACTCAAAGATGCCATTCACGGAGAATACATTCATCTCTAGGAGTAGAGTTTCTTGACAATTCCTAATGAGGACAGTCGAAGAGAAGACTGTATCGGGTGATCCTATTGGGGATCTAGCTGTCTATTTCTACAAATAAACGAAACGGCGTCACCTAGTTCTAGACGTAGTTACCGGGGAAACTCTAAATATCTATACTATTATTACACAGTTGATATGAGTTTATGAAAGGAGACTTATAGCGAGCAGCCCCACAATACAGTTATATGTATATGAAAGCAGTAAATGAAAGCGTATAAACACTTACTCGGTTGTAGAGCTTCCATGCTATTTGGTTAGTTGTTCAACAAAGAAAAATTGAAAACAACAATATATTCAAAATCAAAGGAGAAAGTGCTTTGAAAAAGAAAGATTTGGGGCTTACTGCTCAAGGAGAGGCCCAGGGTTTTATCAGTGATTGCACTGTTGAATTTGTACAGGGGGACTTATACAAGTGACTGGGGCCCAAAAAGGTTTTCTGTACAAAGGGATGGGTCTTACACTCTCTCAAGAGGCCCAAAAAGTTTTAAAGAAAAAGACAGGGGCTTATAACACGAGGGTAGGCCCAATTGACTTTTTGTTCAAAATGGCGATCGCGCCGAGGTTTTCTTTTAACGCAGAGGGACTTATTCAATAAGTGAGGCCCAAAATTGTTTTGGTTAAAAGGGGGTTGGGTCTTACACTCTAATAGAGGCCCAAAAGTTTTTGAATGGGTCTTATAGCTCAAGGAGAGGCCCAAGGTTATTTTTTAAAAAGGCGACGATCGCGCCGTTTGTTTTTGACGGTATCGGGACTTATACAATACACTGAGGCCCAAAAATGATTTGGTCAAAAAAAAGGATTGGGTCTTACATTCTATTAGAGGCCCATGAGTGTTTGAAAATGATTTGTTTGAGTGAAAATCAAAGAAACCCTAATTTTATTCTTTAAAAGTAAATATTTAAAGAAAATCAATGAAAAATACCAAATAGGTTTGAATAAACCACTTGTGATTTTTGTTTAAGGTTTGAAAAATGAGGTATAAATCACAAGAGATATTAAAATTCATTTCTTCTTGATTTTTCAAGATGAATATTCATTTTAAAATGTTAAAAAACAAATAAAAATGAATTTATTCACAAAAATACTAATTATATTAAATAAATAATATAAACTTAATTTTTTTGTGGAATAAAATACTTCAACATTTTTGTGATTTTTTGCAAAAAGAACCAATAAAAAATAATTAAAATTGAGAGAGTTATTAATTTTCCAATTAATTAATAAAACATAAAAACATTGGAAAAAATAGCAAAAATGTGAAAAACACAAAATGGCATGGGTGGGGTTTAAACCCACGGCCTCAAAGTCACAAGGCGCGCGCCTTACCACTGGGGTGGTGATACATCTATTGTTTGAAATGAAACCACAAATATACAAGGCATGACTTGGTTTTAGGCCTGGCCCAAGGCAAGTTTTGGCAAGTTTTGGCTCAGAAACGTGAAGGTCATAATTTTCTCAATTCTTAATGGTTGGAGACAAAATTTATATGCATCTGGACCAGAGTTTCATATGGAATCCAATGGTGGTGGTAGTTTTTTCAGATCACACTCCCTCCTCAAAACCCGATAGTGGTTTTGAAAATGACCTATAATTGCATTTTCTATGCTACAACTTGGTACAGGCATGGATTATATGGTGAATTAGCTCAAACCCAACATATACAACATGCATGAGATGTACATACTCAGTGTAACGCCCCGTTTTGCCAATTTTATATTATTGAGTCTTTTTGGATTATTTTATTATTATTTTATTTTATTCTCGACTTTTATGCGAAAATATGTTATTTTTCGTCGTGATTATATTTTATCGCGTTTTGGGAACATTTGCGGGATATTTGAGTGTGGGGGTATTTTGGACATTTCATAGATATTTTTACTAAGTTAGTAAGAAAGAAAAGAAAATAGAAAAGAAAAGGGAAAGAAAAATAGAGAGAAAGAAAGAAGAAAGAAGGAAAAAGAGAAGAAAAGAGGAGAAGAGAGAAAATTGGAGAAAGAGTGGAAAAATCATCAAGAACAATTTCTAGGAATCGATTAATCGGGTAAGGGTGCGAAACTCGATTATTCTATGATTGTATACGATTATGTATGTGTTTTGTTGTTGTTTTTGGATTGATTTGGAGAATATTAGTAAAACCTAGATTGTGTAAAAATTGATTAGAAATGAATTTGATTGTAGTAAAAGTCTTGTTGAATGCATTGTTGATTGTTCATACATGTTTGTGGTATGCTATTACACTTCAAATTGCTGTTTTTCTGAGTTTTAGGTGAAGAAATTGGTTGATGTTGGGTTGGAAAACGCAGAAATTGTTCTGCAGAATTTTTCTGGGTATGCTCTGGCCATACGCGTAAGGGGCATGTCCATACGCGTATGAGCCAAGGCGATACGCGTATCATTGGCTTGTTTTTGGGCCAATACGCGTATGAATCTTGGCATTACGCGTAACATGGGCGAGCCATGGGCCAATACGCGTATGGGTTTTGGAACGAGGAATTTGTGAAGGAAATGGGTTCTGTCCGTACGCGTATGGACATGAGTGATACGCGTATGGACAGGAGAATGTCAAAAATGTGATTTTTCAAAAATGTGTTTTCGGTTTTGTCCGTAACTTTGGTTCCGATTATCCGATTTTTGCATTCTTGGTGTCGTTGGAAAGGTATCGAACTGTACTTTGTGAATATGAGGTTTTGAGAATCGTTAGCCGATTAAATTTGGTCGGAAAATGTGAATAGTGTCGAATCTCGACTTTTGTCGTTTTTAATAGTGCGTATTTGACTTGTATTGTGTTATATGTTTGTGCTTTGGATGTGTATGCCTTATGTGCTGTTGTGATGACGATTTGTGGCCGAGAGGCAAGAAAATGCTAAGTGTGGTATATTGGTGTTTGTGGCCATTTTGGGCAATTGTGTGCATTACTTTGTGTGCACTTGAAATACATGAATATTGTTGATGCATGAGTATTTGATGTTGGCATGAGTCATTAATGTGTCAAGTATCATGATATGTATTCTTGCATGGGAAGATTCATAGATGAATCAGTTTTATAGTCTTACGCCATGAAATATTGGTAGAAGCGATTAATCCCAATTGATTGTGCGCCCTGAAATACTGGTAGAAAGCAATCGGATTGTGCACCCTGAAATACTGGTAGAAAGCAATCCATAAACGTCGTTCGCCCTGAAATATTGGTTTATAGCGACGGGGAACATCGTAGGCCCGACGGGGAGTTACTCTATGTAACGAGCGATGATTCCAAGAGTTCCTGGGGGACTAATGAATTACAAGATTTGAAGTCGGTACCGCATGGCATGTGCATAGAGTCGTTGTGTCGGTCTATGTGCATTGCATAAATCATGAGTAATTGTGCTTGGAACGTGTTTGATTGTATTGTGAATGATTGATGTGATGTGGTATACGATAAGTGAGAATTGTACCGTGTGATATTATATGCGACTGTTGAGCATTTGTGGTGAGAATGTGTTGCTTGTGTATTTTTGTGTTAATATATATAATTTTATGCAATTATATTATGGTTGTTTTTCTCACCCTTCTGCTGTTTTATAACGCTCTATGAGGCGTTGCAGATTAGGTTTGCTGGAGGTATTCTTTTTGTGAAGCTTTGCATCTTCATTATTTTGGTCGGTCGGCTCTGATATGTGACTCCGGGTAGTTAGGGTGGCCGCGTGCTATTGTTTTGTATATCTGATGATATATTATATTTTGGTTGTACATATGCTACTTGATGTATGACAAACTGTTTATATGTGTATATGTTAATCAGATTTTAGATTTTCCGTTTTATTTCTAATTTCTGAAAAGTGGGTGTAAGGAACGAAGTTTCCTCTGTATGATTGCTACCCCACAGTTGCATATCATTATGGGCAGGTGTTGCATGTTATGTGTATATTTTGGTTACGTTGATGGGATGTCTCCTTTCTATGCCGTGTTTTCAAATGTACTCTGATCAATTTTTGAATTTTTCTTTTAACTGCTTTAAATGCATGCTAATTGGGGGTATTAGATTGGGGGCGTCACATTAAGTGGTATCAGAGCCGTTTGTGTCAGTTTGTGTCAGTTGTGGTTGTTGTGTCTGGCATATTGGGCGAGTTACGTTGGACGAGTTGTTGTTTAACCATAATTTGTTATCATTGGAAACGTTCAGATTATGGCTGGAAGACGTGATGCTGCTATGACTGCGGCCATGCAAGCTATGGCGCAGGCGATGCAGAATTTACCGAATGCTGCGGCGGACGAGGAGTCGCGTAGTATGGATAAGTTTCAGAAGAATAACCCACCGAGCTTCAATGGTACTCATGATCCTGAGGGAGCACAGATTTGGCTGAAGAAGATTGAGAAGATCTTCCGTTTCATTAAGTGTTCCGAGGATCAGAAAGTGCAGTTTGGTACTCATGTGCTGGAAAAGGAAGCTGAAGATTGGTGGATAAATGCTTCTCAGAGGTTTGAGGAGGATGAAATAGTGGTTACGTGGGCTGTGTTCAAAGATGCTTTTCTCGAAAAGTATTTTCCGGAAGATGAGAGAGGTAAGAAGGAAATTGAATTTCTTGAACTGAAACAGGATAATTCCTCTGTTGCGGATTATGCTGCTAAGTTTGAGGAACTTGTGAAGTTCTGTCCTAATTATAATACAGCGGGTTCAGAGAGGTCGAAGTGTTTGAAGTTTGTGAATGGCTTGAGGCCAGAAATCAAGCAGGGTATCGGTTATCAAGAGATAAGACAGTTTTCAGTGTTGGTGAACAAGAGTCGGATCTTTGATGAGGATAGCAAAGCACGTGCTACTCATTACAAGAATCTGAATGATAAGAAAGGAAAGGGGCAGTTCAGAGGTAGGCCTTATGTTACCCCTGTTGACAAAGGGAAACAGAAGTTTGCTTTTGATAGGAAGCCTAGTGGTGGAGGAATGAATTCTGCTGTGAAATGTTACAATTGTGGTGGTTTAGGACATCGTATATCGGAATGTAAGAGGAAAATGAATAATGTGGATATGTGTGCTAGTTGTGGTTTGAAAGGTCATGTGGCTGCTGATTGTAGGAGGAAGAATGGAGTTACATGTTATAATTGTGGGGAAGTTGGTCATGTTAGTACAAGGTGTACGAAACCAAGACAGGCTCAACCTGGAGGAAAAGTGTTTGCACTAGCAGGAACTCAGACCTCGAATGCAGATCGTTTGATTAGAGGTACTTGCTTTATTAATAATACGCCTTTAATTGCTATTATTGATACTGGAGCGACTCATTCGTTTATTTCGTCTGAGTGCGCGAAGAGTTTGAATCTTGTGTTGTCTGTGATGGGTGTTGAGATGGTTATTGATACTCCAGCGATGGGATCAGTAACTACTTCTATGGTTTGTCTAAATTGTCCTTTAGCCATTTATGGTAAAGATTTTGTGATGGATTTGGTGTGTTTACCATTGGAAGGGTTAGATGTGGTGTTGGGAATGAACTGGTTACAATTTAATCGGGTTCACATTGATTGTTATCATAAGCTAGTAAGGTTTCCTTCTCTGGAGGAAGACGAAGACTCGAGTTTCTTATCTACCAAAGAGTTGAAGAGACTTTTGGCGGATGAGGCTCAGTTGTTCGGTGTGTTTGCATCGTTGTCGGTGGAGAGTAAAGTTTCTCTTGAGGTGTTTCCTGTTGTGTGTGATTTTCCTGAGGTATTTCCTGAAGATATTTCAGATGTACCGCCGGAGAGAGAGGTGGAATTCTCGATAGATCTAGTCCCTGGTACTAGACCTGTTTCTATGGCACCTTATCGAATGTCGGCATCTGAATTGGTGGAGTTGAAAAAGCAGTTGAATGACTTACTGGAAAAGAGGTTCGTAAGACCAAGTGTTTCTCCTTGGGGTGCTCCAGTTTTGTTGGTGAAAAAGAAAGATGGGAGTATGCGATTATGTATTGATTATCGCCAGTTGAATAAAGTGACGATTAAGAACAAATATCCGCTTCCAAGGATTGATGATCTGATGGATCAGTTGGTTGGTGCTTGTGTATTTAGTAAGATTGACTTGAGATCGGGGTACCATCAGATAAGGGTGAAAGAAGAAGATATTCAGAAGACGGCCTTTAGGACACGCTACGGGCATTACGAGTTTGCTGTGATGCCGTTCGGGGTTTCTAATGCGCCTGGTGTGTTCATGGAATACATGAATCGGATTTTCCACGAGCATTTGGATCGTTTTGTGGTGGTGTTTATTGATGATATTTTAATCTATTCTAAGTCTCGTGAGGAACATGCAGAGAATTTACGTATTGTTTTGCAGGTTTTGAGAGAAAGGAAGCTTTTTGCCAAATTGTCCAAGTGTGAATTTTGGTTGTCGGAGGTGAGTTTTCTCGGGCACGTGATTTCAGGTAATGGTATTGCTGTGGATCCATCTAAAGTAGAAGCAGTTCTACAATGGGAGGCTCCTAGATCCGTTACTGAAATTCGAAGCTTTTTGGGTTTGGCTGGTTATTATCGGAGGTTCATTGAAGGTTTTTCCAAGCTAGCATTACCTTTGACGCAGTTGACTTGTAAGGGCAAAGCGTTCATTTGGGATATTCAGTGTGAAGAGAGTTTTTGTGAGCTGAAGAGAAGATTGACGACAGCTCCGATTCTTATTTTACCTAATCCTAATGAACCATTCGTTGTGTATTGTGATGCTTCTTTAATTGGTTTGGGTGGTGTTTTGATGCAGGAAGGTAAAGTTGTAGCTTATGCTTCAAGGCAATTAAGAGTTCATGAGAAAAACTATCCTACTCATGATCTTGAATTAGCTGCTGTGGTTTTTGTGTTAAAGATTTGGAGACACTATCTCTATGGTGCGAGGTTCGAAGTCTTTAGTGATCATAAAAGCTTGAAATATCTATTTGATCAGAAAGAGTTGAACATGAGGCAACGGAGATGGTTGGAATTCTTGAAAGACTACGACTTTGGCTTGAATTACCATCCTGGTAAAGCTAATGTGGTAGCCGATGCATTGAGCCGTAAGTCTTTGCATATGTCCGCATTGATGGCGAAAGAGTGGGAACTTTTGGAATCATTTAGAGACTTGAGTTTAGTTTGCGAAGTGACATCGGTGAGTGTGAGACTTGGTATGTTGAAAGTTACGAATGAGTTTTGGTTGTCGATTTGTGAGAAACAAAAGCTGGATTTGAAATTTGTTAATTTGATGATGAACGAGAATGAGGATTTCAAGGTTGATAAGTTTGGCGTTTTGAGATTTCGTGATCGTATTTGTATTCCTGACGATGCGGAGTTGAAAAGAATGATTTTGGAGGAAGGACACCGGAGTATTTTAAGTATTCATCCCGGAGCGAATAAAATGTACCAAGATTTGAGGAAGATTTTCTGGTGGTCTGGTTTGAAAAGAGATGTGGCTCAATTTGTTTATGCTTGTTTAACTTGTCAGAAATCGAAAGTGGAACATTTGAGGCCTAGTGGTTTGTTGCAACCATTAGACATTCCTGAGTGGAAATGGGATAGCATTTCGATGGATTTTGTAACGGGGTTACCGAATACTCAGCGAGGGCATAATGCTATTTGGGTGATTGTGGATAGGCTGACTAAATCGGCGCATTTCATTCCGATTGACATCAGTTTTTCTTTGGAGAGGTTAGCTGAGATTTATGTCGGTGTGGTTGTGAAATTGCATGGTGTCCCGTTGAGCATTGTTTCTGATAGAGATCTGAGGTTTACATCGAGATTTTGGGAGAGTCTACAGAAGGCTTTGGGTTCTAGATTGAAGTTGAGTTCGGCTTATCATCCGCAGACGGATGGTCAGACCGAAAGAACTATTCAGTCTTTGGAGGATTTGTTGAGATCGTGTGTTTTGGAACAAGGTGGTACGTGGGACAGTTATCTTGCTTTGGTTGAGTTCACGTACAATAACAGTTTCCATTCTAGTATTGGAATGGCACCTTTTGAGGCTTTATATGGGCGAAGATGTCGAACGCCGTTGTGTTGGCACGAAACAGGTGAGAGTTCTGTGGTTGGACCGGAATTGGTGCAACAGACGACGAAAAAGGTAAAGTTTATTCGTGAGAAAATGAAGGCTTCTCAGAGTAGGCAGAAGAGTTATCATGATAAGAGACGGAAGGATCTTGAGTTTCAAGAGGGTGATCACGTATTTCTGAGGGTTACGCCGGTTACGGGTGTTGGTCGCGCTTTGAAATCTAAGAAACTTACTCCTCGATTTATTGGTCCTTACCAGATATCTGCGAGAGTTGGTGCTGTAGCGTATCGGGTGGCGTTACCGCCGAATCTGTCGAATTTGCATGATGTGTTTCATGTTTCGCAGTTGCGGAAGTATGTTTCAGACCCTTCACATGTGATTCCTATGGACGAGGTTGAGGTAAGAGATAACCTTACGGTCGAGGCATTACCAGTTAGTATTGTGGATCGCGAGGTGAAGCGGTTGAGGGGTAAAGAGATTGCACTTGTGAAAGTGGCGTGGGGAGGCGCTGCTGATGGTAATCTGACGTGGGAGTTGGAGAGTAGGATGCGAGAATCGTATCCAGAGTTGTTTGAATCAGGTAAGATTTTCGAGGACGAAAATTTCTAAGTGGGGGAGAATTGTAACGCCCCGTTTTGCCAATTTTATATTATTGAGTCTTTTTGGATTATTTTATTATTATTTTATTTTATTCTCGACTTTTATGCGAAAATATGTTATTTTTCGTCGTGATTATATTTTATCGCGTTTTGGGAACATTTGCGGGATATTTGAGTGTGGGGGTATTTTGGACATTTCATAGATATTTTTACTAAGTTAGTAAGAAAGAAAAGAAAATAGAAAAGAAAAGGGAAAGAAAAATAGAGAGAAAGAAAGAAGAAAGAAGGAAAAAGAGAAGAAAAGAGGAGAAGAGAGAAAATTGGAGAAAGAGTGGAAAAATCATCAAGAACAATTTCTAGGAATCGATTAATCGGGTAAGGGTGCGAAACTCGATTATTCTATGATTGTATACGATTATGTATGTGTTTTGTTGTTGTTTTTGGATTGATTTGGAGAATATTAGTAAAACCTAGATTGTGTAAAAATTGATTAGAAATGAATTTGATTGTAGTAAAAGTCTTGTTGAATGCATTGTTGATTGTTCATACATGTTTGTGGTATGCTATTACACTTCAAATTGCTGTTTTTCTGAGTTTTAGGTGAAGAAATTGGTTGATGTTGGGTTGGAAAACGCAGAAATTGTTCTGCAGAATTTTTCTGGGTATGCTCTGGCCATACGCGTAAGGGGCATGTCCATACGCGTATGAGCCAAGGCGATACGCGTATCATTGGCTTGTTTTTGGGCCAATACGCGTATGAATCTTGGCATTACGCGTAACATGGGCGAGCCATGGGCCAATACGCGTATGGGTTTTGGAACGAGGAATTTGTGAAGGAAATGGGTTCTGTCCGTACGCGTATGGACATGAGTGATACGCGTATGGACAGGAGAATGTCAAAAATGTGATTTTTCAAAAATGTGTTTTCGGTTTTGTCCGTAACTTTGGTTCCGATTATCCGATTTTTGCATTCTTGGTGTCGTTGGAAAGGTATCGAACTGTACTTTGTGAATATGAGGTTTTGAGAATCGTTAGCCGATTAAATTTGGTCGGAAAATGTGAATAGTGTCGAATCTCGACTTTTGTCATTTTTAATAGTGCGTATTTGACTTGTATTGTGTTATATGTTTGTGCTTTGGATGTGTATGCCTTATGTGCTGTTGTGATGACGATTTGTGGCCGAGAGGCAAGAAAATGCTAAGTGTGGTATATTGGTGTTTGTGGCCATTTTGGGCAATTGTGTGCATTACTTTGTGTGCACTTGAAATACATGAATATTGTTGATGCATGAGTATTTGATGTTGGCATGAGTCATTAATGTGTCAAGTATCATGATATGTATTCTTGCATGGGAAGATTCATAGATGAATCAGTTTTATAGTCTTACGCCATGAAATATTGGTAGAAGCGATTAATCCCAATTGATTGTGCGCCCTGAAATACTGGTAGAAAGCAATCGGATTGTGCGCCCTGAAATACTGGTAGAAAGCAATCCATAAACGTCGTTCGCCCTGAAATATTGGTTTATAGCGACGGGGAACATCGTAGGCCCGACGGGGAGTTACTCTATGTAACGAGCGATGATTCCAAGAGTTCCTGGGGGACTAATGAATTACAAGATTTGAAGTCGGTACCGCATGGCATGTGCATAGAGTCGTTGTGTCGGTCTATGTGCATTGCATAAATCATGAGTAATTATGCTTGGAACGTGTTTGATTGTATTGTGAATGATTGATGTGATGTGGTATACGATAAGTGAGAATTGTACCGTGTGATATTATATGCGACTGTTGAGCATTTGTGGTGAGAATGTGTTGCTTGTGTATTTTTGTGTTAATATATATAATTTTATGCAATTATATTATGGTTGTTTTTCTCACCCTTCTGCTGTTTTATAACGCTCTATGAGGCGTTGCAGATTAGGTTTGCTGGAGGTATTCTTTTTGTGAAGCTTTGCATCTTCATTATTTTGGTCGGTCGGCTCTGATATGTGACTCCGGGTAGTTAGGGTGGCCGCGTGCTATTGTTTTGTATATCTGATGATATATTATATTTTGGTTGTACATATGCTACTTGATGTATGACAAACTGTTTATATGTGTATATGTTAATCAGATTTTAGATTTTCCGTTTTATTTCTAATTTCTGAAAAGTGGGTGTAAGGAACGAAGTTTCCTCTGTATGATTGCTACCCCACAGTTGCATATCATTATGGGCAGGTGTTGCATGTTATGTGTATATTTTGGTTACGTTGATGGGATGTCTCCTTTCTATGCCGTGTTTTCAAATGTACTCTGATCAATTTTTGAATTTTTCTTTTAACTGCTTTAAATGCATGCTAATTGGGGGTATTAGATTGGGGGCGTCACACTCAGTGGACTTCAAAACAATACATGGTTCAAAGATTCCAAGTTGTGAGGCTTACCTCTTTTTTTGAGATTTTGGAGTTTTTGAGCAATCTGTCAAACTTCTTGTTCCAAAAATGATTTGATGCTTTAGACACACTCAAATGATCCCTTAGAAGCTTTTAGGATGATTGGAATTGACTGGTACCTGCAAAAACACAAACAGTCCCTTTCTTGCAAAAGGGGTTAAAAGTGACCAAAATAGTAACTCTCTCAAATGGTGTTCCAGATGATGGGTGTAACGCCCTGTATAATATTTATCTAGAATAATACCATACAAGTGTTAATTTGGTACTGACACATCAAAAGTGCCTAATGGCATAGTTCACATACTTGTCCATTTCTAAAACATAAATACAACATATGGCCCAAGACATGGAAACTAGCCAAAATAATCAAATCTAAGAATAATGTACAATATTCCTCATTGTACAAGAACAATAAAATACACAGCGGAATAAACTTAACTAAGCTTCTCTTGAAACATCCAAGCATAGCTCCATTTGTAAATCAACCTGCAATCCGAACCTGAAATATAGCAACTATAGTGGGGTGAGATACATCAAATCTCAGTGAGTTCCCTATCTTAAAGTCCTCTCGGCTTTACAAGGTTCTAACAAAATCCTAACTCATGTCCAAAGGAAAAGGGGAAAGACCATGAGTACACACGCACAAGTAACCACCACGGTGAGCCTGTAACCTCACACTAGTACCGAAGTACCTCCTGAGCCTGTAAACTCAAGGGTTCACAAAGTACCGAAGTACCTCCTGAGCCTGTAAACTCAAGGATTCACAATCAATAACCAATTACCAAGGCATCCCCTATTCCCGTCCGCTTCTACGTCTAGAAGGCGACCCGAGTCATGGATCCTTGTAGCTACTTGGCATACGAATTGGATTCGGGATCACCGGTCCGTACACCGTGATCCGTCACTTCTCACGGCCCGTACACCGTCACAAGTCTCTTTACCCGTAGGCTCCAATCGTACTTAACACGGGACTCAAACCTGCCAAGTAGTTGTGCATAACGTTTCAGAGGAGGTGCTCGAGTCTCATGAAACTACACCGCAAGAAACAGTGGTTATGATTGAAATGCACACGCCTCGGCCTTTCATGCACGAGCGTTGCCACAAATGATAATTCACACTTCCGACACAGTTTATGGTAATGTTCCTCACTCTACCTATTTCATATTTTAACATGCATACATATTCAAACATGTTTTACAACAATTAATTACACATAGCATAAAACAATCGCATAATAGAATCACATAAAACATCACTTTCGGGTTCCCTCCGATTCATTCAATCGGGTATCAAAGCCATTTTTTTTCACTCTCATAGCATAGGATATTTCCATAGCTTTACAACGACTATTACCATGCCTCGATCGGAGTTACGATCCAAAAGATATGGATCTTTAAACATTTCTCACAAATTTCACTTTTAAACATTTGTGCATTTTGTAAACATTACATTTCTATATTTTTCTGATCAATCCATAGCATAAACCTATGTTTCTATTCCACTATCATAAAGAGCATAAAATTAGCTTCCCAACGCTTCGAACGGGGACCGAAACGGACTTACGGTTTAAAAGATACGGCCGTTTCAATTTTCATTTTTCTGTCAATAGCAGTGGTAACCGGTTAGCAGATATGCTGTAACCGGTTACTGGCTACAAAATAGCCCAGAAACATTATTTTTCAAAGGGTAACCGGTTAGCACATATGCTGTAACCGGTTACTGCGTAACAGAGCCCAAAAAATCACATTTTTCTTCATTCTAAACCATTCTAACACATACCTAAACATATTGGGACATCAAAACAATTATCGACAGATGATTCTACACATATAGTGGTCATACTACACAATTTATATCGCGTTTCATCCGTTAGATTCTTTGATTAGCAAATTAAGCATTTTCTCTCAATCTAACCTAAGTTCTAAAACAATTTATTTCTAGAACTTAAAGTGTCTAACTAGAACCCACCTGGTAATCGAAGAGGAGTTTGAAGAAGATGATGATGATGATCCATGAGTTTTCTTTCTTCTTCCTCTTCTCCACTTTCTCTCTTTCTCTTCCTCTTCTTCTTCCTAACTTCTTCTTCTTCTTTTTCCTTTTTTTTTTCTTTCTAACAATATATATATATATATATAATCCTTATTATACAATATAATTTCCAACAGAGCAAAATATCTCCAATTGATATTTTGTCATCTCAAACCAATTGATCAATTATTAGAGTTACTTTAAAATCCTTTCTTGAGTTAAAATAATTGATCTCTTCAGAGTTCATTAGTTGCTCTATTGGTCCCAATTGATAATACTTAAAGTACTTAGAGGATTCCATTAATCCAATTATCCAAAGATAGAGCATATAGATATTCATCTGATATCCAATTGAGCATTTAGATATTATGGGGTATTACAATGGGAACCATTTGGGACAGTTCAAGGATGATATTTGGAGTGTGTTTGAGGTTTTATCTGGTTTGGAAAGTGACTGAATCAAGACATGGCTTGAAAAATGCAAAAAAGTGCCATTTTGAGGTTTTGAGAAGTGACTTTGTGATTTTGTGATTACAGGTCACTTGTGATAGTTTGCACAGCTTACATATGATATATATGAGGTGTGTGTGTGATTGGTTTGATTGGAAAAGCTCTCAAACTCAAAACCCGATAGTGACTTGCCTTAGAAGGCAAAATTGGAGTGAAAGAAGAGATTTTGAGGAAAACATCTGTTTGATGGCTTTGGTGTACTCAAACTGATCACAAGTGAGCTCTATTTATAGTAGAGCAAGTTTGTTTTCGCAGCAATAGTGAATGGCAACTGCAGCAGAGGTTTGTTCAATGTTGGCCAATGAGAATTCAAGTCTCCTCTAGCCATTGACTAGAGGTTAGGGCACAGGGTTGTGGTTCCCTTGGTCTTGGATAAGTCTTGACTGAATTCAGTTGAGAATGACTCAGTCCATGCAACCTTGATGCTTCCATTGAATGCTCCAATCCAAAATTGGAGTCTTGTCCCTATTTTGGCCATTCTAGGTTCAACATGCTATTTCTTGTTCCCAAGACTTTGGAGGCTTGGCTCAGTGATTGTCCCTTTTAGATTCAATCCTCAGATGTCTCCAAGTGGATAGGAGCATTTGGATTTGGCTGATTTTGGCAAATCGACCAAAAGTGCAAAAATCTGCCTTGCCTTGGCAGATTTCAGCAAGGCATCTTGCCAATGTCATATCTCATGGCTCAAGTTGAATTTGGTGATGTTCTTGGTCATTTTGGAAAGCCCTTACATGATACAACAACTGTTTGAACATGTTTGGTTTTGATCTCTTTTGAATCCAAGTGAAAAATCCCCCTACATTTGGCAAAAAGTAAGGTAAAATCTGACTTAGTGAAATTTTCACTAAGTGTTGGAACAAAGTGACTTTTCTTGATTTTGATCACTCCATAACTCAAAATCCATGAGGAATTTGGACATAGGTCAGTATGAAGCTTTTGTAGAGGGAAATGTGATCTACAAATCAAGCTTTAAATGGGGCACAATGGCCTTGTGGTTTAGGAGTTATGGTCCTCCAAAGTTGGCACATTAGTGTCACTTTTTCCATAACTTAGAAATTTTTCTAAGTTTTATGGTTATCCCTTTTACAAGTTATCCCACTTTCTTTGATTTTTCTTGATGAATGATGATTCAAATCATACATTAACATCATTTTAGGGTCAAAAATCCATTTTGGTGAAAAATCTCAAAAAGTCAAAGTTGACTTTTGTGCATAGTTGACTTTTTATCAGATGAATTCCAAACTGTGCAATTCTTCAGGAAATCATGTCCTTGACCTAAATCAAACTTGATGGACATGTTCCATGGATGTCACAGGGTATATTGAATCATGTCTTAGGGCTTGGGAGCATGTCCAGGTCAAAAGTCAAAGCTATAGTTGGCTTTTCTCGCGAAACCCTAATTGTGGTGCAGATGAAATTGAGACTTGTTGCTCATGCTTCTTGGATTAATCATTTGTTCCAAATGGATAAATATAGTTCATTAGAGGCCCTCAAATCATGTCTTGAGGTCTTGGCTCATGATTTGTCCCAAAAGTCAACTTAGGGGTGAATTAGGTCAAGAAACCCTAATTCCTGATTTTTGGTGAATGCATCCCCTGAGGCAAAATTGACTTGATGATTGGGTCTATGAGGTCCCATGGAGTATATTAGGTTATGTTTTGGATCATTGGCTTGTGCCCAGATGAAAAATTTCATCTGGAGGCCCTGGTCGACCAAAACCCTAATTTGGTGATACTGTCGATCTTGAAAATTGATCCACCTAGAAGGGAGCAGCTTTATGCTTAATCCTTGAAGTGGGAGTCCTTTTGATCCTTTGTGGATATTTGAGAGGCTAGAAAAGTTGAAGATCATGTCATTTCTTGATTGATCCTTTGTCTAAGAGCTCTGAGAGGGCTTGAAACCCTAATTCTGATTGTAGTGAATGCTCAACAACCCTTGAGGCATTTGATGAGGCATGATGATTCATCCATATTATGATGATGATTTGCACAATGATGGAAAATCTTAGTGGTCAAAATTTGGGGTATGACATATTCTTCAACATCTTCATTCCTTTTTTCGTTGTTTATATGCTCAAGTCTGTATTAGTGTAAATGTTTTATATGCTTTAGGGTTAGATTTGCAAATGCATTAAGTTTTTGGTGTGTCATTCACATTATTATATGTGTGTAAATTTCAGAAGTTGTTATGGATCGTAGTTGGATGAAAACCGATAGATTAGGTCTGATTTATGAGAAAGAAGTTCTTAAATTTCTTGAATACGCTGATAAATATCTTCCCGAAAATAATGGTATCTTTTATTGTCCTTGTGTTCTTTGCGTGAATATCAAAAAGTGCAGAAAGGATGAAATATTTCATCACCTTTGTTGTGATGGTATATGTCAAAATTATATATTATGGACATGGCATGGTGAAGTGGAGGAAAGTCGTGCGTCACAAAGTCAAAGAGTCGAGGAAGATGAATATATGGATGATCAACTAGATGATATGTTCCGTGATATTGGGGAATCTTCTTTTAAGAATGCTCATATTTATGATACTTTATGTAGTGATAAAGACACCCCTTTATATAAGGGATGTGTAGCGTGCGATTTTTGTTGGTGACGCGACCATCTTACTGCAATTGTTGGAATTGGGTGCTACTTTCTGATTTCTTATTTATCCAATGAAGCTGGAAAGGAAAGGGAAGCTATCTAAAATTAACCTTGCACACAAATGTTTTCTTTAACAAATGCTAAGAGATTGGGGGGTCCGGGGTCAGGTTATACAAAGGAAAGTTGTCAGTTAACCAGTGTATATATGGTTATCCATAGATCTTCTATTACTTATTAAATATTGTCCTGTTAAATCATATCACAAAACATCATCTCATAATCATCAGTATACACAAAGGTAAATCATTATAAAAATCAAAACATCAAGACAACACAGAATCATAACAAAATTTCGCGAACAGCAGGCGTTCGCTACTGAGTTCGCTGTGTGAACCCGTTCGCTGGGACCTTCACTTTGCGAAGCTAGCAGCGAATCCCTTTCCCCTACAAAAACTAGAGAGGCTTCCCCTCTGTCTCACCTCGCCACCTCATTCGTCTTGCGAACCCACTCACTGGAACGTTTGCCTTGCGAACTAAAAGTCACTCCTCAGAACCCATCCCAGTATCATCACACAATTTATCGCGCATTCGCTGCGCTGCTCGCTTTGCGAGTCTGGGGCGAATGTTCGCCTTGCGAAGGAAACGTTCGCTTTGCGAACCTGCAATTTCTGCAAATCACTGCTACACATCAGTAGCAGAATAGCTCCACAATCCCTTACGATTTCAACCCCAATTACCCCAAAAATGTCCATACAACATTCCTAAGGCATCATGGAAATCAACGGCATAAAACCCACGTCTATTAGGTCGATTCGTTGCCCTATTCGAAACCTAAAATCACCTAAACCTTCAAAATTATCAAGCTTCTCATAAACCCCATAAATCCCTTTCACCACAAGGTCGAAACAACATCGACAAGGAAAATCAACCCCAAGGTCTATTTTAGCCGATTCAATTCAACCGTTAATAATCGATTCACAAAATGCCCTCAAATCATCAATTTATCTCAAAACCCATAAACCCTCATAAACTTCAAAATCCACTTTAAATACATCGAATCCCTATATTGAAAATAATGAAAGGCAATACTCCCCATACCTTAGATTGTCGATTCGAAGCTTTCTCTACTGAGTCTTTGGAAACCTTCTCGAATTCCTCGCCTTTTCCTTTTTCCTCCGAGCTCTCACTTCTTTCCTTCTTTTCACGGTCTAACAAAAATGAATCCTATTCTCAAATCCTCCTTTTTGTTCAACCTAACTCTTGGGCTTCTAAAATTGGGATTTCTCCATAATACCCTCACTAATCCTCCTCAAAAGTCCATCTTACCCTTAATTCCTCTAATATTATTTAAATTAATAATAATACTAACATATCTCATATTATATATTATTATTTAATTAAAGGCAAAATACCCTTTTTGGTCCTTTAACTTTACCTCTGGGTTCATTTTGGTCCCTTAACTTTAAAAAAATGTCATTTTGGTGCCTTAACTCTTCAAAACATTCCATATTAGTCCTTTTCGTCTTATTAGCGACGAAAAAATTCAAAAATCAGTCGCTAATAAGACAAAAGGACTAATATGGAACGTTTTAAAGAGTTAAGGGACCAAAATGACACTTTTTAAAGTTAAGGGACCAAAATGAACCTCGAGGTAAAGTTAAAGGATCAAAAAGGGTATTTTGCCTTAATTAAATAACCAAAACTTCACGAAATCACCGACATCGACACAAATCACCAAAATTCATAGAAAATCACGAATATAATACTTAAATAAATTAAATAAACATTCCTACGAAATCGGGGTGTTACAACTCTCCCCCACTTAAAGAATTTTCGCCCTCGAAAATTACCTCAAGGAAATAGAGTCGAATACGACTCCCTCATCTGATCTTCACGCTCCCAAGTCCAACTTTCGCCGGCTGGTTCACCCCACAACACCTTCACCAAAGCTATGTCTTTACCCCGCAGTTACTTCATCTCTCGACCATCAACCCGCACAGGTAATGCTTCCACTGTCAGGTTATCTCTCACTTGTACATCATCTATCTGAATCACATGTGACGGATCCAGAATGTACTTTCTCAACTAAGACACATGGAACACGGAATGTAAATTTGCAAGTGTCGGCGGTAAAGCAATTCGATAGGCTACCTCTCATATCCTCTGCAAGATTTTGTATGGACCAACAAAACGTGGAGTGAGCTTCCTAGACTTCAAAGCTCGACCCACACCAGTCACTGGCGTCATTCTCAAAAACACATGATCTCCCTCTTAGAATTCAAGTGCCTTCCTCCTCTTATCATGGTAGCTCTTTTGACGACTCTGCGAAGCTTTCATTCTTTCTTGGACATCTTAATCTTCTCAGTCGTCTCTTGCACGATCTCAGGTTCGAGTACAACACTCTCGCCCGATTCATACCAACACAATTGAGTTCTACACCTTCTCCCATATAAACCTTCATAGGGCGTCATTCCAATACTAGCATGAAAACTATTATTGTATGTGAACTCAATCAACGGTAAATGGCTATCCCACGATCCTCTGTGATCCAACACACAAGCCCTTAGTAAATCCTCTAAAGATTGGATAATCCTTTCTGTCTGACCGTCCGTCTGCAAATGGTAGGCAGAAATCATCCTCAACTTAGTACCCAAAGCATCTTGTAAACTCTTCCAGAACCTCAATGTAAATCTCGGATCTCTATCCGACACAATACTCGAAGGTATCCCATGCAACTTCACAATCTCCTCAATGTACATCTTGGTTAATTTTTGCATAGAATGATTAATCTTCATCGGCAAGAAATGAGTCGACTTAGTTAATCTATCCACGATCACCCAAATTGAATCATTTCCCTTAGTAGTCCTCAGCAACCCCGACACAAAATCCATGGAAATACTATCCCATTTCCACTCTGGAATATTCAACGGCTGTATGATACCTAAAGTCCTCTGATGCTCAATCTTCGACTTCTGGCAAGTCAAACACGCAAAAACGAACTCTGCAATATCCTTTTTCATACCCGACCACCAAAACAATTTCTTCAAATCCTGATACATTTTCGCAGCACCGGGATGAATACTCAACCTACTTCGGTGTCCTTCTTCTAGAATACTTCTCTTAATATCTGAAACATCTGGGACACACGCCCTGTCTCTGAACATCATTACGCCACTCTCGTCAATCCGGAATTCACCTCCATTACCTTGGTTAATCAATATCAACTGGTTAATCAACATCAAGTCATATTGTTGTTGTAATGCCCTAATTTTTACCCCTAAGATCCCACATGTCTTTTCGCATTTCATACCACAAACAAGATCACACATTGGTTCCCTTTTTTGTAGGATTGTGCCTTGCAAGGATCTTTGAGTATGTGTGTGTTTGTTAGTTGTTTTATTGCTTAATTTTTTTTATGTTTACTAACCTTTAATCAAAATCCAAAAATATTTTGTTTTCTTTCACTAACATTTTCAGGGGAATAACAGGTTAAAAATACCAAAATTAGTCCCTCAGCTCGAATGAATTTCATCTGAACAAAGTCAAGTTGATCTGCAAACAATTCAAAAATCATCTGATCAAGAGTTTCCAAGATTTAATTGATTACCATTCAAGAGACTCCAAGGTTCATGTGTTTATGTCCATGCCTTCTTTGACAAGCAAGAAAAATCGAGCCAGAGCCAAGACAACACATCAAAAAGCCAATTTTCTCATTTTTTCACTGTGTTAATCGATTAACACATTTTGCACTAAAAATGGTTAATCGATTAACACGTGCAATTTTTGGAAAAATTGGCAGCAAATTCAAATTCAGCAATTGGCACCAATTTTCATCATTTTGATCACATGTGGAATATTCTAGACCATCTCATTTTAATTCCCTACATCATCATAATTAATTCCTACCATGTACCTCCACTAATCACCACTCTTTTGATAATTTCCCTACAAATTCAAATTCCAAGCCTAATTTTCATTTCCAAACCAAATTCCAAACCACCAAAATTTCCTAGTCTAAATTTTATAAATAGAGGCCTCATTTCATTCAATTCACAAGCTTTTGATAGCCAACAAACCTCTTGTAAATTCTATCCCCAACCACAAATTTCACTAAAGCTCACTTTTCTTCTTTTGAAAGTTAACATGAATTCACATTGAATCTTGTTCAACTTTGAGCTAAACCTTCATCCAAACTTGTTTTCTTCATCAATTACAGTAAATCAAGGATTTGGTGTTTGTATCTTGAAGCAATTTGAAGGAATTTTCAGATTTGAAGTGGTAATTCATCTTTCACCATTGTTGAAGCTTCATCTTCATCTTCCATAATGTAGATCTTTGGAGATTCTTGTTACATGATCCTTTGGATCTTGTAATTGTGTCTGATTGCTGGTTTTTGCTGCTGTTTTACTCAAAATTTCGTGCATAATTGCATCCTTGATCATGAGGTGTTTGAATAAATGATTGATCAAGGATTATGAAATTTTCAAATTGATTTTCTGTTGTTTTTACAGTGTTAATCGATTAACCAAAACAGGCACGAATTGGTTAATCGATTAACAGTTGAATTCTGCGCAAAAAACTGCAAGTTTACACTAGTTAATCGATTAACCTAATTACACTGTGAAATGGTTAATCGATTAATCAACATCCAGAATGTGTTTTTTACTTGTTTTTGGGGCTATTTTGGCTTTTCTTCTCCTTTCTTCTTGTTTTAGCCTTGAAATGCATTGTTGAGATTAATTTCTCTTTAATTTCAATGGACTTTGGATATGGTTAAAGTAATTAAACATTCATTAGTTCAAATCTATCTTTTAATGAATTGTTGAATTCATTTGAGGTGCTTTGAATTAGTGATATGTTTTCACACTTAAACCTATCAATTAAAAGTGATTGAACTTGAAGATGAAAGGATCTTGAAAGTTTAATTCAATTTGGCTTTCTCTTCATCTATTTCTTTTTTTATATTTTGATCGATGAAAGTCTTATGGATCTTAGAATTTCTTTGTTGAATTCTTGATCAAGACTAGATCGTTACCTATTTTCTTTTCGTGCGGTATTGCTTTCGGATGACGATTTACATATCGTTCATCTAGCATGCATTAGCACAAAGATCACTATTGACCGGCCTCATTGTAGGGTAATTACTTCGTAAATTACTCGGCGATTGCTTAACATAGCGCTACATTTGTCCCTCTTTATCCAATTCGGAATTTGAACTTTCGTGGTCCGGACCTTGATTGGTCGCGTCAACCCAATGTTGATTAATCTTTTGTATTAGGTTCGAAATCTTTGAAACTTGGCGTTGTAGAGGCTTTGCTTCTACCAATCTTCTATCAAGTTCATTAACCTCTACTTAGGCACATTGTTTAATCACTATAGTTTAAAACTCGAAACGGAATAATCGGTGAAGGCTTATGGCACTAGAGCCTTGTGCTACTAATTACTAACTTCTAACTTTTTTTATGTTTCTTTCTCGCTCCCTATCTCTCTTTATTTTTATTGCTCATTATCATATATCATATCATGTTTATGTTTATGTCATTTTTCTTTTGTCCACTTGGACCATATTATCTTGTGCTTTTATTTTTCTTTTGTCCATTTGGACCCAAAAACATTAATAAAGGATTAAACCACTAAAAGACTTGTGCTCTTAATGTTGGACTATGGCCACTATCCCTTGCTTTGGAGGATCTTCTTGGCTTGATTATGGACTTATGGAGTTAGAATTAGGATTCTCTCCCTTATGCTTTGGACAATTATGGAGTTTGGTATCCTAGCCTTTATTTGGCTTGCTTATTGGCTCAAGAGGATGAACTTATTTTCTTATTATGCTTTGAAGAGTGCCTCTATGTGGTTAGATCTTTCTTACTTTAGCTTTTATTTTATGCACTAGGATAGTCTCTTCTTCTCCACCCCTTCTTCAATTTTCAAAACGTTCTCCCTTTTTCAAAACTTTCTTGTTTTCAAACTTAAAACCGCTTTCATAATAAAACCTTGACTTTGGTCATGTGATTTTTTAAACTTTCTTTTCTTTAATAAATGTCAATCCATGTTAATCATATTTTGACCATTTCAAAAAGACTTTAAAAAACATCAAACTCATCAATCTCTTTTTTGTGCCTTATGCACTTTTCCTTTAAAACTTTTTCATAAGTTTAGACATGATTCATTTCTTTAAGCGGAATTATTCGTTTGGAAATGATGACTTGTCTTTACACTTAAAATCAACAAAAACAAACAAATTTCATGCTTTGTACCACGAACTACGGGGTTTTGATCCTACATTGCACATCGTGGGTACGTAGGCATGAGGCGATAAGTCTCTCCAAACACAAAAATATTAAAAAATAATTCTCCTCTCATCTCCCCAATCTCTTTTCAAGCAAACATTTTCAAACCAAAAAGCGGTAGATATTTCAAAGGGCTCCTATAGAGTACTATAGACGTTTTGGGTGCTAACACCTTCCCATTGCGTAACCAACCCCCTTACCCATTCTCTGTTTGTTCTTGTTTTTTAGAACTCCTTAGGTTTTGTTCACTCTTTTTCCTTTCCTTTTTTGGATAAAATAAAAGTGTGGTGGAGACTCTTGTTTTTTTTAGTTAAGTTAATCAATAGCTTATACTCACAAATTTCCCCGCTACAGAAAAGTGGCGATTCTGCTGGGGATGATCTCCCTTGAGGGGTTTAGCCTACTTTGATTTATTTACTGCTTTTTGTCTGATTTGCTTGTTATTTGTTTGTTCTATTTGGGAGTTCCTCTGTGTGTGAGATAGGTCCTATACCCGGACCAGAGTGCACTTTGAGATAGGAGGATAGTATAGTCAAGGGAGCTTTGAGGGAGTCGAATCTCGAAAAAGCAGAACTTGAGAATCTATCCACTCGTTGGTTGCCTCTTTGGAATTACTGATGCCGATCGAGCGATCATTGAAGGAATTACTTTTTCCATAGAAGCCTATAACACTGAGGACCGTAGTAACCCTTAACCCATCTTAGCCTTTTTAGGATCGTAGCGTGGAAGCTATGAGGATGCAAATCCGACATAGCTGTCACGCGATGCTACACTCAGGTTAGATTCTCTTGAGGATAACTACCAACCTCCGAGTAAATCGGTGCGCTGGTGTGTCTGATAGTGGATTGTGGACCCTGGGCACTCTGTTAGAACCGCTGTTTTCTGCAGGTACAATGAAGACAAAACCTTAGTACATGCCTTTGTGGGATTAGTTCTTACCCCTGGCTTCATGTTCGTGACTTGAACATTGACCCGTGTGCTTTGTGTGATCTTGTTTGTGGTTGTTGCATTCATGCACTCATGCATTCATGAGCATTCTTTTGGAAGGTTTCAAGGAACTTAAAGGTGTTATTGCCAACATTGTAGGTACTTTTGTTAAGGATTTTGGAAGGAGAAGTACAAGGAAGTACACTTTCAAGAGTCCTAAGTTAGGGGGTTTGAGAGAGCTAGGATCTTTGGTTGTTGATACCAAGAAGTTCGAGTCTAGATGTGGAAGGCTTTTATCTCTCTTGAAGGTTGATATGGCTGAAGGATTGCTTGCTACTATGGTTCAGTTCTATGATCCTTTGCTTCATTGTTTCACCTTTCCTGATTATCAGTTGGTACCTACGCTAGAGGAGTATTCTCTCCTGCTTGGTTTGCCTGTTCATGGTCGGATTTTCTCTGGTTTGATGCCGTTCCCGAGCATCATGTTATTGCGAAGGCTACTCACTTGAAGGTTTCTGAGATTAAGGCTCATATGGATACAAAAGGAAAGATTCTTGGGTTACCCACTAAGTTCTTGATGGATAGAGCTCATCACTTTGCTAGTGTGAAGAACACAGTTGCTTTTGAGGCTATTCTTACCTTGATTATTTATGGACTATTCCTCTTCCCGAATGTTGAGAATTTTGTCGACATCAACGCTATTCAGATCTTCTTGATTGGGAATCCAGTTCCTACTTTGCTTGTCGATGCTTACCATTCTATTCACCTCAGGAATTTCCATGGTGAAGGGATGATTATCTGTTGTGTGCCTTTGCTCTACAAGTGGTTTATTTCTTACTTGCCAAAGTCTGCAGCTTTCTGGAATCTCAAGAATGGTTTATATTGGTCGCGGAAGATCATGTCTCTCACTCATTCTGATATTGATTGGTGTAGCCGTGTTCCTTCTGGAGCAATGATTATTGATAGTTGTGGTGATTTTCCCAACGTGCCTCTTCTTGGTACAAAGGGAGGAATCAGCTACAATCCGGTGTTGGCTCATCGTCAGTTGGGATATCCTTTGCGAGAGGTACCGAAGAACATTCATTTGGCTGGTCTCTTTTTCAAGGAAGAAGAATCTCAGGTTGCTCTCAAGAGAGAAATTGGGGAAGCTTGGCGCAATATTCGTAGAAAAGGAAAGGAAAGTTTGGGAAATCCGAATTGTGTCTCTTCGGAACCTTACCTCCAGTGGGTTAAAAATAGAGCTATTACTTTGAAGATGCCTTATGCGCGTCAGGGACCTTTGTCTCTAATTGCTAAGAAGCCTATCCTCTACTTTATGGAAGACAAAGAGAAGTTTCAGATCGCTTTAGCCGAGATGCAACAAGAGAGAGATACTTGGAAGAAAAAGTATTAGATTGTTGAGTTAGAGAATGCAAGACTTCAAGAGCACTTCAAGAAGAAGATATGAAGATGAAGTTGCCAACCAAGAAGAGAAAGGCGCAAGAGGATTTATTTTCCTCTCGCATTCAGCCAGTTTCCGATATTCCGAAGAGTTCAGAATCTCCTTGGAAGTTGATCGTAGATCAGTTGTTGATTAAGAAGACTCAGATGCAGGCCCGCATCAAGAAGCTGGAAGATAGAGCTGAGACTTCTTCTCATAGGATTCTCTAGGGATCTAGTTTTCTTTATTCTCTACTGTTTTAGGATTCTTGAATCTGTACTTCCGAGATGTAATCTTTTCCATCATTAATGAATGAGATTTTGGTATTTCAAATGACAATGTTTGCAATATGCCTTATAATTCCTTGAAACTTTGCATTTGCATCTTGCATATCAAGCGTCATTTTGCATCGTTTCTTGCGTTTTCATTGTGCTTTCCATCAGGGAGGAACTAGGCATGATACTGAGAACTGTTATCCATTGAAGATGGAAGTACAAAGGTTGGCTAGAAGTGGTATTTTGTCTTTCGAAGATTCCAATCCTAATGTACAATCAAATCTGCTACCTAATCATGGCAAGGCATCTATCAATATGATCCAAGATTGTCCTAGTAAAGATTATTCTATGGTTGCAATTCTTGAAGGTGACTCTGAAGGCTACATCCCATTTGGCTCTGAAATTGATTTCATTCCTGCTGAAGATTGGGAGCCTTATTTGGAAGACCCCGGGTATATGTCCCCAGAGGATGCATATGTTCCTTTTTATTCCCCTCAGAAGAAGTTTAAGGAACTTGAATATGAAGTCAGTCCCATCATTGAAGATGATGAAGAGGAAGAACTTCCCGATTTCGTGACACCTGGACAGATCTGTAGGTTGGATAGCTGTTGATGTTCCCACTGTTGTTCATATTTCAAAGTAATTTGTTTTTGTTTCTTTCAAAAATCCTTTCACTCTGCCCAAGGTGAAAGTGAATCTGTGAGGGCTTTATTTCAAATTTTATCATCATCAATGAAATGTTATTTTGTTTGTCCATATTATGTTTTTCCCTTTTTGCTTTATTTCTGAAAAATGGTAACATAAAAAACCAAAATAATAATAATAATAATGTGATAATCACTTTTATCTGCATGATACTTGCACTTCTCGTTCATATTCTAAAATCAAGCATAAATCATTGTGTATATTGATTTTTAAACCCATTGAAAACAATGACCCTATGCCCTCTCCCAACTTTGAGTTCCCTGTGTTTGGAGCTGAAGAAGAGGTTATTGAGGAGACTCCAGATGAAATTTCTTGGTTGCTTGAGCACGAGGAAAAAGCCATTCAGCCTCATGAAGAGCCGATAGAATTGGTTAATTTGGGTTCAGATGATGATATAAAAGAAGTTAAGATTGGGGCACTGCTTCAGTCAGATGTTAAGAAGAGAATGATAGAACTTCTCAGAGAATATGTTGATGTGTTTGCTTGGTCCTATCAAGACATGCCTGGTCTTGATACTGATATTGTAGAGCATAGATTGCCGCTGAAGCCAGAATGTATGCAAAAATGAAGAAAAAAAGAAGAAAAAAATGAAAAAATGAATAAAAAAAAAAAGGAAAAAAGAAGAAGAAGAAAAAGAAGAAGAAGAAGAAATGATGATGAGTCATTCTGGTGGGATGTTGAAGCTGCTAATAAGAATATTAAGAAGATTGTTCAAAAGATGGTTGTTACTTACAAGGATTGGCATGAGATGCTCCCTTTTGCTTTGCATGGGCATCGTACATCCGTTCGCACTTCAACAGGGGCAACCCCTTTCTCACTTATTTATGGTATGGAAGCAGTGCTCCCGGTAAAAGTTGAAATCCCTTCTATGAGAGTTTTGATGGAAGCCGAATTGTCTGAGGCTGAATGGTGCCAAAGTAGATATAATCAGTTGAATTTGATTGAAGAGAAAAGAATGATGGCCTTGTGTCATGGCCAATTGTATCAACAGAGAATGAAGAAAGCTTTTGATAAGAAGGTTCGACCTCGTGTTTTCAGAGAAGACTACCTCGTGCTAAAAAAGATCTCGACTTTTACTAATGATTCTAGGGGCAAGTGGACTCCTAATTATGAAGGCCCATATGTTGTTAAGAGAGCCTTCTCTGGCGGTGCATTACTTCTTACAACTATGGATTGTGAAGAGTTCATTCGTCCTGTGAATGTCGATGCAGTCAAGAAATACTTCGCCTAAAAAAATAAAAGAACAACTCACTAAGTTGAAAACCCGAAAGGGCGGCTTAGGCAAAAATGAGCGTCTCGGTGGGCTGAAAACCCGAAAGGGCGGTCCAGGAAAAAATTAGAGACAAAAACAGAAATAATCATCCTGGTAGATTGAAAACCCGAGAGGGAAATCTAGGCAAAAGTTAGGGATTATGGCAAGTAACTGCATATGGTCAGTCTTGATCGTTGAAAGAAACGTTGTCTATCAAAGATTCTTCCTCAATCATCCTCAGCTGAAGTTTTGAGCACAATGGAACTCAAAGTTGTTAGGGAGAATAGTGGTCATTGTATTTCAATGTAACCCTTTCCATGTATTTACCATTTTTCAAATTTTGTAATGATCCATGGAGTTACGCCATTTGCGGACTTCCATTCTATTAATAAAATTCGGGCCTTTGTCCCTTTGTTTGCAATTCTCACTTTGCTTTTGTTTGCAAAATTTCATTTATTTTTTATGATGATTTTTGAAACAAAATGTGAATAATTGATTTAACTTTTTTGAAAATTATAAAAATATTTTCCTTTGATTTATGAACGCTTAAAGGAATGTCAACGGTTATTCCAAGGATGGTATGATCGATGTTTTCCTCAGCAAGGTTTGTTCTTACTCTTCTAGCAGAATTTATTGACAGCTCCCCAGTAGAGTTTGTTGATTTTTCCCATCAGGGTCGTTGATGTTTCCTCAGTAGAGTTTGTTCATGTAACTAGTTGTTGATAAGTTCATGGTATACCGGTCTGAGTTTTTCACCAGACGAGTGTTGTTCGGTTTTTCCCCATCTATGTCTCGACCCTATTTTCCTCCAGCTGATTATGTTATGGTCAGGCAGTTGAGCAGTTTTGAAGACCATCTCTCATTGGTGTTAATCCTCACGCAGAGATTCAATCTTTGGCTGTCCCCAGCAAAAATCGTATAAGGAGTCCTCACTCAGAGTTTTACCCTCTAGAGGTGTTGTTGTTACTTTGGATATCCCCAAGCGGAGAGCATCGTTATTTTCCTCTATGAAGCAGTGACATAATGGCCGCTTGTCGGATTTTATCTTGCCTTATAGATGTATTTCTCTCCAGGTTAATTTATCCTTGCTGATTCCCCAACGGAGGTAGTACATTATTGTTTCGATTGTTCCCCATGCATAGAGCAGTGATGTTAACTTCTTATTTCCCCGGCAAGTCCAAGATGTACTTCTCTCTGGATTGTTTTTTTCAGAGATTTATCCTCCTAGTCAAGATTGTGCATCACTCATGCGGCTATTCCCCAGTGAAGTCGCTGATGATATCTCTATGTTGACATATTAGTCACCTGTTGGGTTTTCTCTCATTTATGATGAGTATTGATCTAAAATCCCCCACAGCTTGACCTTTGACTGTTTTCCTCAGCAAGTCCAGGATGCTTTGCTCAGAATTGGTTAATTCCCCTGAGAGTGTTCTTGTATCTCCAGCAGATCTGCCTTGTTTTCCCAGTGGATTTAGCGTAGATGTCTACAATCCCCAGCGGATTCATTTATTTTTCCGCAGTAGATCTCCTCGCCTTATTGAAGTGGAAGTTCCTGTGGATTTTTGTTATCCCCAGGAAGATTCTGAAAGATTCGGGTTGTATGATTCCTCGACAGCTTTCCTGCCATCCTCAAAGCAGAGTTTATGTTGTTATCCCCTTTGTGGATCATTGATGTTAGAAGATTGACATTTGGGTTTTTCCCCAAGGATTATCTTCTTTATCTACAGCAAGATTTACGCCTTGTAGTAGGATTTATTTTCTTTTGATGGCTTTTATTTATCTCTTACAGGGTTTCTTCAGCTGAATCCCTAGCAGAGTTGCTAATGATGTCTCCATCTTGTTGAGATTAGCCGAGTATTCAGTGGTGTTGTGATGTTTATTCCACTCTCTGCTTACCCTTTATGTCTGTTTTGTCAGCATATTCATACTCGTACGCATCGCATGCGCATTCATTTGTTGTGCATAACATGTTGTTGTTGAATTATGCATTTTGCGTTTGTGTTGGTGCATCTTTGCTCTCTGGTGTTGTTATCCCCGCAAAGCATGTGTGTCCTTTATCCATTTAGAGTGTCGACCCGTAAGTAGAAAATGCCTATCTTTGTTAATTCCCCACTGAGTTTATTTCTCGTGGAATATTTTGATTCAGTTTCCTTCCCAGTTCATTATCTGGATGGAATTAATCCCTATTTGAGATATATCCTCCTCGGGATGAGTATTATTTGACCGGTTCTCTCCAGCTTGTTCTTGGATTAAACTTTGGTCCCCTGCAACATTTGTTTGTATCTCTAGGCTATGAAACCTAGAATGAGAGTGCATTTGTTTTGCACCTTTGAGGATTCTGCGCCCTTCAGCTGAAGTCTGTGTATAATTCCCCTATTAGAAGGTTCAATACTGTTTCATGTCATTCCTTTATTTGAGAAGCCTAAGGCGATGCAGTTAATACCTTTTGTTACTCCAGTGAATGGTAAGTCTCCTCGGTTAAACGAGACAGTTCGATGTTGAGATTTTCTACTCCGATGAATGGTAAGTTTCCTCGGTTAGGCGGGACAGTTCGTTGTTGAGATTTTGTTACTCCAGTGAATGGTAAGTCTCCTCGGTTAGACGGGACAGTTCGTTGTTGAGATTTTTGGTTACTCTGATGAATGGTAGGTCTCTTCGGCTAGACGGGACAGTTCGTTGTTGAGATTTTGTTACTCCGATGAATGGTAAGTCTCTTCGTTTAGACGAGACAGTTCGTTGTTGAGATTTTGTTACTCCAATGAATGGTAAGTCTCCTCGGTTAGACGGGACAGTTTGTTGTTGAGGTTTTCTACTCCGATGAATGGTAAGTCTCTTCGGTTAGACGAGACATTTTGTTGTTGAGGTTTTCTACTCCAATGAAGGGTAAGTCTCTTCGGTTAGACGAGACAGTTCGTTGTTGAGATTTTGTTACTCCGATGAATGGTAAGTCTCCTCGGTTAGACGGGACAGTTTGTTGTTGAGATTTTGTTACTCCAATTAATGGTAAGTCTCCTCGGTTAGACGGGAGAGTTCGTTGTTGAGATTTTATTACTCCAATGAATGGTAAGTCTCTTCGGTTAGACGGGACAGTTCGTTGTTGAGATTTTGTTATGCCAATGAATGGTAAGTCTCTTCTATTAGACGGGATAGTTCGTTGTTGAGGTTTTCTACTCCTATGAATGGTAAGTCTCTTCAGTTAGACAGGATAGTTCGTTGTTGAGGTTTTCTACTCCAATGAATGGTAAGTCTCTTCGGTTAGACGGGACAATTCGTTGTTGAGATTTTGTTACTCTGATGAATGGCAAGTTTCTTCGGTTAGACGGGACAGTTCATTGTTGAGGTTTTCTACTCCGATGGATGGTTAGTATCTTCGGTATGCTAGAGATAGTTCATTGTTGAGGTGTTGATTTTCCCCGGTGGAGCCTTACTGTGCTAAGTCTTCCCTGTTGAGTTATATCCTTGTTGCGTTGTGGTTTATTTCCATATTCAGTTATCCCCAGTTTGTTTCCTCCCTTGTTGGGATGTGTTTTCCCCTGCGGAGTCTTTTCTATTTTCTTCTGCTCCCCAACTTTTGTTTATCTCTTGTGGCATATTCTCCCCACAGAGGTTTTGTGTTTACATATCATTTGCATGATCATATCATTTTGTGGTCTCTTAGGGCCAAAAATTGTGTTGTTGTTATATTTAAGTCTCTTTTATCTCGTCGAGACAAAGATGCCCATCTTCGTATCTCTGGATATAAGAAACTTAAATAGGGGCAGATGTAATACCCTAATTTTTACCCCTAAGATCCCACATGTCTTTTTTCATTTCATACCACAAACAAGATCACACATTGGTTCCCTCTTTTGTAGAATTGTGCCTTGCAGGGATCTTTGAGTATGTGTGTGTTTGTTAGTTGTTTTATTGCTTAATTTGTTTATGTTTACTAACCTTTAATCAAAATCCAAAAATATTTTGTTTTCTTTCACTAACATTTTCAGGGGAAGAACAGGTTAAAAATACCAAAATTAGTCCCTTAGCTCGAATGAATTTCATCTGAACAAAGTCAAAGTTGATCTGCAAACAATTCAAAAATCATCTGATCAAGAGTTTCCAAGATTTAATTGATTACCATTCAAGAGACTCCAAGGTTCATGTGTTTATGTCCATGCCTTCTTTGACAAGCAAGAAAAATCGAGCCAGAGCCAAGACAACACATCAAAAAGCCAATTTTCTCATTTTTTCACTGTGTTAATCGATTAACACATTTTGCACTAAAAATGGTTAATCGATTAACACGTACAATATTTGGAAAAATTGGCAGCAAATTCAAATTCAGTAATTGGCACCAATTTTAATCATTTTGATCACATGTGGAATATTCTAGACCATCTCATTTTAATTCCCTACATAATCATAATTAATTCCTACCATGTACCTCCACTAATCACCACTCTTTTGATAATTTCCCTCCAAATTCAAATTCCAAGCCTAATTTTCATTTCCAAACCAAATTCCAAACCACCAAAATTTCCAAGCCTAAATTCTATAAATAGAGGCCTCATTTCATTCATTTCACAAGCTTTTGATAGCCAACAAACCTCTTGCAAATTCTATCCCCAACCACAAATTTCACTAAAGCTCACTTTTCTTCTTTTGAAAGTTAACAAGAATTCACATTGAATCTTGTTCAACTTTGAGCTAAACCTGCATCCAAACTTGTTTTCTTCATCAATTACAGTAGATCAAGGCTTTCGTGTTTGGATCTTGAAGCAATTTGAAGGAATTTTCAGATTTGAAGTGGTAATTCATCTTTCACCATTGTTGAAGCTTCATCTTCATCTTCCATAATGTAGATCTTTGGAGATTCTTGTTACTTGATCCTTTGGATCTTGTAATTGTGTTTGATTACTGGTTTTTGCTACTGTTTTACTCAAAATTTCGTGCACAATTGCATCCTTGATCATGAGGTGTTTGAATAAATGATTGATCAAGGATTATGCAATTTTCAAATTAATTTTCTGCTGTTTTTATAGTGTTAATCAATTAACCAAAACAGGCACGAATTGGTTAATCAATTAACAGTTGAATTCTGCGCAAAAAACTACAAGTTTACACTGGTTAATTGATTAACCTAATTACACTGTGAAATGGTTAATCGATTAACCAGCATCCAGAATGTGTTATTTGCTTATTTTTTGGGCTAATTTGATTTTTCTTCCTTTTTCTTCCCCTTTCTTCTTGTTTTAGCCATGAAATGCATTGTTGAGATTAATTTCTCTTCAATTTCAATGGACTTTGGATACGGTTAAAGTAATTAAACATTCATTAGTTCAAATCTATCTTTTAATGAATTGCTGGATTCATTTGAGGTGCTTTGAATTAGTGATATGTTTTCACACTTAATCCTATCAATTAAAAGTGATTGAACTTGAAGATGAAAGGATCTTGAAAGTTTAATTCAATTTGGCTTTCTCTTCATCTATTTCTTTTTTTTTATTTTGATCGATGAAAGTCTTATGGATCTTAGAATTTCTTTGTTGAATTCTTGATCAAGACTAGATCGTTACCTATTTTCTTTTCGTGCGGTATTGCTTTCGGATGACGATTTACATATCGTTCATCTAGCATGTGTCATACCCCAAATTTTGACCACTAAGATTTCCCATCATTGTGCAAATCATCATCACAATATGGATGTACCTTTATGCCTCATCAATCTCCTCAAGAATTGTTGAGCATTCCCTGCAATCAAGCATTAGGGTTTTAAGCCCTCTCGGAGCACTTAGACAAATGATCAATCAAGAAATGACATGATCTTCAACTTGTCTAAACTCTCCAACACACATAAAGGATCAAGAGGACTCCCACATCATGAATCAGGCACAAGGTTGCAGCATTCCAAGTGGATTAAGCCTCAAGATCGCTAGTGTCACCAAATTAGGGTTTTGGTCGACCAGGGCCTCCAAATGGAAATCTTCATCTGGTCATGAGCCAATGCTTCAAAGCATAACCCAAGATACTCCAAGGGACCTCATGGACCCAATCATCAAGTCAATTTAGCCTCAGGGGATGCATTCACCAAAAATCAGGAGTTAGGGTTTCTTGACCTAATTCACCCGTAAGTTAACTTTTGGGACAAAACATGAGCCAAGACCTCAAGACATGGTTTAAGGGTCTCAAATACACTACATTGATCCATTTGCAACAATGTATTGATCTAAGAAGCTTGATCCACAAGTTTCAATTTCATCAGGACAACAATTAGGTCTTCGAGGGAAAAGTCAACTGTACCTTTGACTTTTGACCAGGACATGCTCCCAAACCTTGGAACATGATTCAATACACCCTATAACACCTATGGAACATATCCATCAGGTTTGATTTAGGTCAAGGACTTGATTTCACAAAGGATCACACAGTTTGGAATTCATCTGATAAAAAGTCAACTGTGCACAAAAGTCAAGTTTGACTTTTTAGAATTTTTCACAATTATGGTTCTTTAACCCTAAAACAATGTTAATATGTGATTTGAATCATCATTTATCAAGAAAAATCAAAGAAAGTGAGTTAACTTGTAAAAGAGGTAACCATAAAAACTTAGAATTTTTCTAAGTTATGGAACAAAGTGGCTAGGGTACCAACTTTCTAGGATCATAATTTGAAATCCAAGCAACCATTTTGGATGGTCCAAAGATGGATTTGTAGCTCTCATGGCATACTTTAAAAGTGTCAACTACACCTCATTCCAATTCCTCATGGATTTTAAGTTATGAAGTGATCAAAATGGCTGAAAACACAAAAGTGACATTTTTCCAACACTTAGTGAAATTTTCACTAAGTCAGAATCTGCCTTATTTTTTCCCAAATGTAGAGGCATTTTTCATTGTAATTCAAGTTGGATCAAAACCAAAGTTGGACATTATGTTGAAGTAGGATATATCAACTTTCCAAAATGTCCAAGAACTCCATTAAATTCCATCTGAGCTAGAAGATATGATGGCTGCAATATGCCTTGATGCAAACTGTCTTGTAAGACAGATTTGTGCATTATGGCTCGATTTGATCAAATTGTGCAACTGCAAGCATGGTTATCCATCTGCACACCTCAAGGGGGAACAAACAAGGGACAAGCACTGATCTATCAGCCTCCAAAGTCCCAAAATCTACAATAGCCATGCCAAACCTAAAAAGCCTAAAGAAGGCCAAGACTCCAATTTTGTTTTGGAACATTTAATGGATGCTTAGAGGTGGCATGTATCAGAGCAAAGATGAACACTTCAGTCAAGCCTTATCCTTGAATCAAAGAACCATAGGCCTGTGCTCTAATCTCAAGTCAATGGCTAGAGTAGGCTTGAGATTCCGTTTGATCCACATTGGCCAAAGGCCTGCTGCAGTTGCCATTCCCTATTCCTTGCAAAACAAACTTGACACACTATAAATAGACCTCATTTCTGATCAGTTTGAGTACACCAAAGGCCTATAACACTTGCCTTTCTCAAAATCACACTCTCACTTCCAATTTTTCCTTCTAAGGCAAGTCACTATCGGGTTTTGAGTTTGAGAGCAATTCCAACCAAACCAATCACACACACACACCTCATAAACATCATATAGAAGTGATCCAAACACTTAAACAACATCTAGAACACCAGATTCTCAAAATCACCAGCCATATGCACAAGCCTTTGACAGATTTGCAGTTGAGGTGCCAAATCAAGTTCCAGCTCAATTCAATCCACTCCAAGCATTCAGACACACTCCATAGCACCTAGGGAAGCTGTCCATATCCTTGGAACCAAGTTGCAACACCTCCAACTCAAAACACGATCACCAGCTGCAAGAGGTAAGCCTCAACTTGGTCATCTCATGATTCATGCATATTTTCTCGCACAATAATTTTGTCATATGTTCATAATCATGTATGGAATGTTTCCCCTCAATTAATTGCTTTGTATGAATCGTGTGTGGAATTTCTGAGCCTTCATGCAGAATTTAGGGTTCTTTAGGTTTCTCTTTGATTTCTTATTCCATGCTTAAAATAAATAAAATTAAAGACCATAGACATGATCGTGAGGTGAAAACGAGTAGATTTATATGTGGATTGTGTGATTTCATCAAGTATTCAGTGAGATTGATGAGAAAACGCAAATCTGGGCAAAACAGAGCACGCGGGCAAGACCAAGATGTTCTTGGCGCCCTTTTTCAAATATTCAAATATTTGAATTTTGTGATTTTATTTAATTGATTTAAAAATAATTACTCTCTGATTTTTAATGATTTTGAGTTGGTTCTTTTTTTAATAATTCGCAGAAATGTTAAAATATTTTATTTTACAAAAATTTCCCAAAAATATTATTTATTTCATATATTTGATATTTTTGCAAAGAATTAATTTTTATTTGTTTTTTAACATTTAAAATATTTTTTCTTTCTTGACTTTCCAAACTTAAATGGTTTTCAATCATTTTGTGGATAAAAACATGATTTTTGAAACATTGATCCAAGATCACCACTCATTTTTCACATGTTTTCAATAACTTTTATTAATTTTTAAACAAAATTAATTCCATTTTAGACAAAATTAGGGTTTTGATTAATTCCACCCTCATCAAATCTTTTTCAAACACTTTTGGGTCTCTAATAGAGTGTAAGACCCAATCCCTCTTTGAAACCAAAATAGTTTGGGCCTCAGTCATTGTATAAGACCCACAGTGTTTTCAAAAATCTCGGCGCGATCGCCAATTTAAAAATAAAACCACCTGGGTCTCTCCTTGAGTTGTAAGCCCCATTCTTTTTCTTAAAATCACTTGTGGGCCTCTAATAGAGTGTAAGACGCAATCCCTTTTTTAACCAAAACCTTTTTTGGGCCTCAGACATTGTATAAGTCCCTTTGCGTTAAAAAATCTCGGCGCGATCGCCATTTTCAAACAAGAAAATCATCTGGGCCTACCCTTGTGTTGTAAGTCCCATTTCTTTTCTTTAAATAATCTTTAGGCTTCTCCTTGAGTTGTAAGACCCAATCCTTGTCGTACATAAACCTTTTTGGGCCTCAGTCGTTGTATAAGTCCCGAGACGATATTCAAAACAACGGTGCGATCACTATTAAAACCTTAGGCCTCTCCTTGAGTATAAGCCCCACCAATCTTTTCAAAACAATTCCCTTTTGATTTAGATTCAAATATATATATTGTTATCAAAACTTTCTTTAATTTCTTTGAACAACTAACAATACAGCATGGAAGCTTGCTCACCTGTAAGTTTTATCGGCTTTCTTTTACTCGCTTTCACATATAAATAACTGTATTATGGGAAGCTTCGCATGGTTAGTCTTCTTTCATATCCTTTTAAAATACTTGTCATATATCAAGTGTATATATACTAGTATAGTTATTTGGAGTTTTCCCCGACAACTAGGTCTAGAACTAGGTAAAGCCCTGTTGGTCACTCTTAAATACAAACAAAACTAGATCCCCCATAGGATCTCCAGATGCAGTCTTGCCTTCTCTTGAGCTTAAACAATATGGAACAAAGAGAAAGGCAGTATTCTTCGTGAACCTTTTCTCAGGCTGTCACTTTAGAAATTGTCAAAGAAATTCTACTCCCCAGAGTTGATCTATTCTCGGTGAATATCATCTCTTGAATTTCTTCAAATCACAGAACTTTCACTAAATGATCTATTCTCAGTGAATAGCATTTCTTGAGCTTTTCTTAGTTTGGGACCCACATGCTTCCTAAAAGCATCCCCGCCTCCTCTTGGGCTTTGTACAAGGACCCTCTGGCTTCTTAGAAGTTCTCATGCCTTCTCTTGGGCTTAATATAAGGACCCTGGCGACCTCTTAAAGGTATAAGACATAACTTAGTCATCCTTTGCTAGAGCAGTCTTTCTAGTGTCAGACCTCAGGTCACTTTAGGGTTGATTCTCATCCCTTAATGCCCGTGCATCCTCTTGGGCATCATACAAAAGATAAAAATCTTCCACACCAGTAGACTTGGATAGTCTAATCCCTTTGAGTCTCAAATACATTCTCAAGTTCCTTACAACTATAGGAAAAAACCCTAGGCATTCTAGCAGAAACCCAGTCTCTCTCATAAGAGTTCCCCGACCAGGGTCAACACTATCTTAAATCAGTACCTCAAGGTATCTGACATCTCACTTTTCAAACTCTCTCGTTGAGTCAATCACTTTTCAGACTCTCTCGTTGAGTCACTCACTTTTTAGACTCTCTTGTTGAGTCGATCACCTTTTCGGACTCTCTTGTTGAGTCCACCTTTTTTTAGCCTCAATCTTGGGCTTTGTACAAGTCAGATAAAAACACTCTCTTGTTGAGTCAAACCCCTTTAGCCTCTATCTTGGGCTTTGTACAAGACATAAATCTCCCTCTCTTAAGCTTGGGACGAATATCTTCTCCAATAGAGTCATTTCCTCCCACCTTTCCTTTAGGCTTTGGGGAATGATTTTCCCCAAGAAGAGTCAAACTCAATTCAGCCTCCTCTTAGGCTTTGGATAATGATTTTCCCAGTAAGGTCAACCTCAATCTTGGGCTTTATACAAGACACATAAAAATATCCTCACCAGTTAAACTTCTCATTTCAGCTTCAATCTTGGGCTTTATACAAGACACATACAAACCTCCCCGGCGGAGTCAAATTACTTTTAGCCTCAATCTTGGGCTTTGTACAAGACAATTAGAACATTTTCCCTGGAAAATTCAAACTTTTAGCCTCCTCTTAGGCTTTGTACAATGATATCCCCAAAGAGTCAAGCCTCTTTTTTGCCTCAATCTTGGGCTTTGTACAAGACACCGATATATACACTCTCTTGTTGAGTCAGTCATATTTAGCCTCCTCTCAGGCTCTACATAAAGAAATCCCCTAGCCGAGTCAATTAACCTTTTAGAATCAACATTGGGCTTTGATCAAGGCACACAAAAATCAACGATCCCCTCAGAGGAAGTCCAATCCCTCTTTTGAGATGACAAGTTCTCTCTCAGTCAAACCTTCAGCTTCAATCTTGGGCTTTGAATAAGACACAAAAAACCTTTTAGCTTCAATCTTGGGCTTTGAACAAGACACCAAACACCTTTTTCCTCCCTTAGAATAGGAGGAACTACAATTGCTCTGATTTCCCTGTTTCGTTTAAACGGGAATACGTAGGCATAAGATTGCGAAATCTTAGCGAGCATACTAATAAAAAAACTCTAGGTCCAGTACCTTCATACATCAGTCAAAGACTTTAGGTTTCATACCTTAGCCATCATCATCATCATTTTCCACAAAAAACAAAACCCACTCACTTATACTTCCCAAGAAACTTTCCCAACCCATTAATAGATAAACACTATCAATTACAAAGCGAAACCTAAAGCTAATATCCTGTGGATAACCACATATAGGATGGGTAATTGACAACTCCCCATTGTATAACCTGACCCCGGACCCCTCAATCTCTTTTAAAGCGTTTGTTCCGTTAAACATTCTCGTGCAATGTTAGTTTTAGATAGCTTCCCTTTCCCTTCCAGCTTTACGGGATAAATAAGAAATCAGAAAGTAGCACCCTCCTCCTCATTGCGGTGAGGAAAACTTCAGCGATAAGGTGGTCACGTCACTGACAAAAATCGCTCGCTACAGAAAAATTGCGACTCTGCTGGGGAGTCATTGACTGTTAGGATTAAGGATTATAGCTCTTAAGAGGTCTAGGATGTTAGTTTTAGGATAAATATATATATCACTTTTCCTAATTGATATCCGTGTTTATTTTTTCTGCTAATGGGACTGCGGGTGATGCCGCATCTGGAAAGATTGAGTATACACCTAAGACAAGTGATGGCACTAGACGGGTAATCTTACAGGGAGTGACTCCCAAATAAGAGACCCCGGTCGACCATCGAATCAGTGGAGACACCCTCTGCGGATTCAATGCTATACGACTTCAGTTGTTGAAAGCAGATTGTTCGATTGTGGTTGTCCATGAAACTGAGGATTTAGTAGGCTGAGACCTTGCTACTATTTTGTAGTGCTGAAGCTATCGGAAATAGTTGTCACGCGATACTACCCTCATTTGAGATTCCTCTAAGATACTGCAGCTCGCTCGGGTGAACCAGCCTGTTGTTGTTATCCCAAGGGGGTTCAATGATTTTGAGGACAAGTACAAAAAATCACCAGTATAACCTTTGGGGATAGGTAGAGCCATGACTTCATGACACCGAACCTTTGACCCCATGTTTTTTCTATGTTTGTGTGTGCTGCATTCATGCATTCATTTCATTAAAAAACATTAAACAAAGAAAATCTTCTCTTCTACTCTCTCTTTTTCAAATTAAACTAAAACAGTGATTGCAAATATCAGAAAAGAGAGATTGTGTTATGGATTTCGATAGAAGGAAGACTCACAAGTATACCTTCAAGGGTCCAAAACTAGGGGATTTAAGGGGGTTGGCAAGGATGATCACCAACCCTGATGCTTTCAGAGCTAAGTACGGAGGACTGCTGTCTCTGTTAAGGGTCCATGTAATTAAAGGAATACTGGCCACGCTCATTTAGTTCTACGTTCCAGTCTATCACTGTTTCACATTCCCAGATTATCAACTAGCACCAACACTAGAGGAGTATTCTCACCTGACTGATTTACCCATTACTGACCAAGCTCCCTTTTCTGGACTGGAAGAAATTCCAAAAGATTAAACCATTGCAAGAGCAATTTATTTAGACGAGTCAGAAGTCAGGACTCACATGACCACTAAGGGTGGAATCCAGGGTTTGCCAGCCAAGTTTTTGATAAAGAAGGCTCTGTACTTTGCTAGTATAGGGAACGCGACTGCTTTCGAGAGCATCTTTGTCTTACTCACCTACGGGTTATTTGTGTTTCCCAACATTGATGACTTTGTTGATGTCAATGCCATTAAGATTTTTCTGATTGGAAACCCCATACTGACCTTGCTCGCAGATGCTTATCATTCTGTACACTTAAGGAATTTGTATAGCGGAGGAATGATCACATGCTGTGTACCCCTGCTATACAAATGGTTTACTTCTCATTTACCCAAGTCTGCTGCATTTTGGGATTATAAGAATAGTTTACGTTGGTCGTAGAGAATCATGTCTCTTACCAACTCTGACATCGATTGGTACAATCGGATCTATGACAAGATTAGAATCATTGACCGTTGTGGAAACTTCCCTAATGTACCCTCATAGGAATTAAAGGATGAATCAATTATCATCCAGTTTTAGTTCGTCGTCAATTTGGATACCCGATGAGACCTGTCCCGCTTAATGTTCATCTGGAAGGTCTTTTCTTCAAGGAAGGAGAAAATGACGGGGCACTAAAGACAGAAATAGTGCATTCCTGGAAACATGTTCACCGGAAAGGAAGAGAGTCTTTAGGAAAACTGGACTGTGTCTCTGTGGAACCTTATCTCCACTGGGTACAGACTAGAGCTCTCAAGCTGAGGATGCCTTACCCCCGTCAAGAAGTTCTTCCGTTAAAGGAATCTGTCATTCATTTTATGTCTGATACGGAAAAACTTCAGGTTACTCTCAACAAAGTTCAACAGGAGAATAGGTCTTGGAAGAACAAGTATCGTATTCTCAATGTGGAGTGTAACAAAATACATCAACTATTAAAGGAAAAAGATGCTCTGATCGAGATTTTAGAGCAACATGCTGTAGAGAATCAAGAAGACTAAAGGAATTTGCTCGCTCCTTTCACTTGGCAAAGGAATGACAACCCGACAACGGCCCGAGAGCCCAGGTCAAAGAAAAGGAAAGTACTAGAATCAGCACCTGAGCCCTCCTCAGAGAGGACTCAGGATCCATAAGTTTAGACATTTCCTTTTACAGCACTTTGTAAGTCACTGTATTTCCATTTCCGCAATCTTTGAATTCAATAAAACAGGGTCTTCCCATTGTATGATATTTGCAATCCAATTGTCGGAGTTTATTTTGATTAAACAAAAAATAAAAATTAATATAATCATTGCATATCATTCATCATTCTCACATAACGCATTCTTCTTACCTACGAATCTCACGCTTGTGTCTCGATTCTAGAGTCAAAGTGTCTCATTCGTACAATACTCGGGCTAGTCAACAAAAGAAAATGGATAATCTCGAGGAAGAGAACAGGGAGTTGAGAGAAGAACTCGACGCTCTGAAAGAAGATCTAAGGAAACTTCATAATGACATGCAAGCTCTGGCAGCAGGTCAGATTCAAAGGACTGTGATCTCAGAGATCACATCGACGCCCATAGTGGAGAAGTATGATCCTCGATATACCATGCCTAAAGATCGTCCCTGGGGCATGCCTATTAACTATATCCCGAAAGGATATATTCCGCCGATCACGGAAGATCCGGAAACTGCAGCAAGAACCGCTGGGCCTGAAGGTTACAAACTTCGGGAAAGCGAAGATGCCAGAAGCATGACAATAACTCCTGAAGGTTACAAACTTCGGGAAACACCAAGAGTTCCTGCCGTAATGACTATACCACCACTCGTGGTACACACTATCCCAGAAGGACAGATTCCACAGGTACCTTCAGGTGGAAATGAAAGTATGGACGAGAGAATGAGGGGATTCCAGGAACAGTTCCTGGAGATGTAGAAGGAACTGCAAGCTATTCGCGGTCAGGATCTATTCGGAAACGACGCCGTAGACCTTTGTCTGGTCCCCAATGTGAAAGTTCCGCACAAATTCAAGGTGCCCGAATTTGAAAAGTACAAGGGTAACTCTTGCCCTCAAAGCCATTTGGTGATGTAAGCTCGAAGGATGTCGACTCAGACAGAGAATAACAGCTACTGATCCACTATTTCCAAGATAGTTTAACCGGTGCCACACTCAAATGGTACATGGGGTTAAACCGCACTAAGATCATCATTTTCCGAGATCTTGGTGCTGCCTTCATTCAACAATATAAGTATAACCTAGACATGGCACCAGACAGGGATCAACTTAGAGCCATGTCGCAGAAGGATAAGGAAAACTTTAAGAAGTATGCTCAGAGATGGCGTGAAATTGCTGCCCAGATTTGTCCACCTCTTGAGGAAAAAGAGATGACAAAGATCTTCTTGAAAACCTTGAGCTCATTTTACTATGACATAATGGTCGCCAGTGCGCCCAGTGACTTCAGTGAGACGGTGGGCATGGGAGTTCGTTTGGAGGAAGCAGTTCGAGAAGGACGTTTGGTCAAAGATGCCGAACCATCAAACAGTACCAAAAGATACGGTAGTGCTCTCCCTAAGAAAAAAGAGCAAGATATTGGCAATATCTCTCTCGGAAAGCAAAGGTGACATTACCAAACAGTAGCAGCTGTCACTCCTGCTATCAACCCTGCGCCTGTTCCTACGTATCAACCTCAAGTTGCTCAAAGCCAACCGATTCAACAACAATATAAGCAAAGGACACAACAGGCTCTTCAGCAGGCTCGTCCTCAATACAACAACAATTGTACAACACGACCGCCAGGGTTCGACCCTATACCCATGTTATACGCGGAACTATTTCCATTACTACTGGTCAAAGGGCACGTCCACACCAGGGCTCCTCTTGCAATACCGAAGAATCTGCCTTTTTGGTTCAAGGCGGATCAGACTTGCCCTTACCATCAAGGAGGGCCAGGACATAATATAGAAAACTGTCTCAGCTTCAAATCTGATGTGCAGAAGCTTGTTAGGAATGGGATCTTATCCTTCAAGGATACAAATCCAAACGTTCAGACGAACCCGTTGCCTCAACACGAGAAAGCTGCGGTAAATTTGATAGAAGAAGAGTCTAAGCACAGCTATCAAATTCATGATGTACTCTTATTAGGAACCAACCTGGTCAAGATGCATTGCAGACAGAGTGGATATGGTCATGTACCATCTCATAACTATCACCAGTGTGATATCTGCTCTAAGAACAATCAAGGGTGTTCTGTAGTGCAATTAGCTCTACAAGAACAGATGGATCTCTGATGGATCCAGGATCACCAAATTCGTCAAGTCAACATGACTTATACAAATTCCAACATCATTCAAAACCACGACATCCGTGCGATGAATGTCAACTTGGTGACAATGCACTCAAGGCAAAGCCAACATCATAATCTGCCACGGTACGATTACGATTCCTGTCCTATCTGCTCAATAAATGATCAGGGATGCTCTTTTGTACAAGAGGCCCTCCAGTGTCAGATGGATCTTAGATGGATTCAGGATTACCGCGATAGAAGTCATTATCAAGTGAATATGATTAAAATCTTTGATATTCGCTTGATGAATACTAGCTTGGTAGAGTTACACGCTACACAAGTCCAGCTTGGTTTTCTGACTTCGCACGACTATCAGAACTGTGAAGTGTGTCGGGAGAGTGACCAAGGATGTACACTCGTTCAAAGGACACTACAACACTTATTAAACCATTGGCGGCTTCCGATCTATTTAGACGAAGACACACAATAAGTCAGTATGATTAACGGGAACCCTACTGGGCATCAAAGTCAAGATGTTCGATCAATGGAAACAGATCTAGTGAGGTTACACTGCATACAGAGCGGACATGGCCAGGTGCCACCACACAACTATGAACGCTGTAGAGTTTGCTCTGAAGATAATCAAGGATGTTACCTCGTGCGAGCAGCCCTTCAGAGTCAGTTGGACCACAACGAGATTCGACCGTGTCCAAGTTCTAGGTCAATCAATTTGATGCCAGACTATTTCGCTGATCAAATCAAGGACGTTGTCGTAATCTCTAATCATAAGAGGACCAAAGATGTTTGTACCATAATCCCTCTACTTGACGAATCAAGAATTCCTTTGGACAGTAGAAAAGTTTCCAACCAGGAACTGATTGAAATTAATTACAATGGTCAGAAGAATCAGAAGGCTCATGTAGTTATCTATCTACCAGGACCGTTACCGCACAAATTCGATAAGGCTATCCCTTACAAATACGGTGCAACAACAATTGAGAAAGGAAAGGAAATTCCATTACCCTCCATCGTGAATATTGCAGGCATCAGTCGAGTAACACGGAGCTGTTGGATCTTCAACCGAGGAGTTGGAGAACCTACCAGAGAAAAGGAACCTCAAACAGAAGTTCCTGATCAACCAGTCGGTCAATCCAGTGATCCCGACCTTTCAAAGAACAATGATGAGATGCTGAAGCTCATCCAGAAGAGTGAATACAACATTGTTGACCAGCTGTTGCAAACTCCTTCAAAAATCTCTGTGCTATCACTTTTACTCAGTTCCGAAGCTCACAGGGAGGCTCTACATAAAGTCTTAGAGCAAGCCTTTATGGAAAAAGATGTGTCAATAAGACAATTTGATAGCATCATCTCCAATATCACTTCTTGTAACAACTTGGGATTTAGTGATGAGGAACTGCCAGAAGAGGGCCCGAGCCATAACATGGCACTCAATATTACAGTCAACTGCCAGGACGATGCTTTAGCCGGCGTACTGGTAGACACTGGATCAGCTCTGAATGTTATGCCAAAGTCCACATTAATGCGACTATCATTCAAAGGATCTCCGATGAGAGGCAGTGAGGTCGTCGTCAAAGCATTTGACAGATCCCGAAAAATGGTTATCGGCGAAGTCGACCTTCCCATAACTATCGGTCCTCACACTTTCCTAGTCATTTTCCAGGACATGGACATCCGGGCAGCATACAGCTGTTTGTTAGGAAGACCTTGGATACACGAGGTTGGGGCAGTCACTTCGACGCTTCACCAAAAGCTGAAGTTCGTCAAGGACGACCAACTCGTCACAGTCTGCGGAGAGCAAGCCTTGATCGTGAGTAACTTATCGTCGTCCACTTATGTAGAACCAGAGGAGGTTGTAGGAACTCAGTTCCAAGCACTTTCGGTGAGTAATAACAACCAATCAGAAAGAGGAACGTCAATTTCCTCGTACAGAGATGCTCTCGAAGTGATAAAAAATAACAATGCAAAGGGATGGGGACAGTTTGTCATTCCTACTGATAACAAGGCGAAGAAAGGTCTTGGTTTTTCTTTAAACTGTACCCAGACAGCTACTAACGATGAAAGTCTGTATCCCATTCAAAACTTCTTCCATAGTGGAGGTTTCCTTCACCTAGTGTCTCAAGAAGTACATACCATCAACGAGGGAGATTCCTCTGATACGGATGAAGAATGGAAGTCCTATCTTAACGAGGATGGTTATATGTCTCAGGAAGAGGTGCCTACACCATTTTTCTTTCCGGCACAGAGTCCGAGATATATACCGAGGTCAGATGTCAAGATGATGTACGAAAATTGTGATCCGAAAGGATGTCGTGCTCCACCAAACTCATTAGAGAAGGATACTATGATGAAAGACAACTTTGACAATGACTATTATGGCCCAATGGATGGCCTGCCTATGTGGCAGCCTTACCCAGGAGACTCGAGGTAAGAGAGTCAACCGAACAATACGTATCAGCTGAGCATCATTGAAAAGAATACATGCTTCCCCACCATGTCATGGGATCAACACTCAGGGCATTCGGAAAACATCCAGCATGACGATGAATTTGCAAAGCTTGCAGGACTAGAGTTCATCAACTACGCTTTTCCTGAGGTCAACGTCATCGAAAGGGATGACACCTCCAGTTCCAAAGAGGTGTGGAACACCTTAGGACAACCTGTAACACCCTTCTAACACCACATAATATACGCGATAAGTATACTTAAATAAATCATAGTACATCATAAAAAGGTGCCACATTTCTTCATAAAACATCAATAAAAACATCTTGCTCCGTAACACGGGTTTTTTTGAAACATTTTTAAAATAATAATTTCTTTAGTAATATGCATAACTAAATTCAAACTTTGCAGCAGAATCATAAATTCAAATATCTTCTTTTATTTCATCAAAACATCAAGACCTTGGGTCATTGTCAACAATCATCATCAACTAAAATCGGCATATAGTAACTCATAAGAATCATTCTAACAAAATAACATAATATTCACTTAAGCGTTTCCCCACCCGATGTTACATCTACCAGAGCAAGACACCAAACAACTCTACGGAAATAAGCTAAACAGCTCAAAGCTAGAACTTCACGCACCGCGAGCTAATCTTGGTTATCTGCACGTTACCCACGTAGAGGCAACATTCAAACAGGCAGGGTGAGTAATCACAATTCAATATAAATCATATAAAGAAAAGACATTAACAGGTCAACATTCATCTTACACAAACATCATAGCAACTCACCCAAAACATCATATAAATCACCAAGTCATCAACATCACAACAATGCAATCATGTAATGCCACCAAGAATGAAATGCAACGTCATAACATGCATGTGGTACCAAATCGTCATAATAATGGACACTAGGCCATCAACCCTCCACAAGGGAGCACGTCATAAAATACTCCAATCCGCACAATGGGATTAAAGCCACCACTTGACCGAGGTCCAAACATCCTCACTGGACCGAAGTCCTAAAATCATCAATAGACCGAAGTCTAAATGCTATGAATGCATGATGCACAATGTCACAATCATCAACATCAATAAAAGTCATTACCTGCATCATCATTCATCAAAACCTCATGTTAATCTTATTATCATTAATTCATCAAAACATCATGAATCGTCATCTTATAGTCACCAAATAATCATCATATCACACGTCAACACATAGCAATCATAAACATCATATTATAGCATCACTACTTCGTTTCACACTAAAATCATCCTAATTCATTTGATCGTCATGTTCGTCACATAGCATGTATAAACATCAAAGCATGCACATCATCTATTTGTTTCGTCATAGCATCATTATAGTAACATCATTCACATAACTCATACCCTCATAAGAAATCAACGCATAATCATCATATAGGTTCCAACATGTAATTAACATCATAAGACAACAACACCCTATCGTTATACTCTAGATCAACATAAGCCTCATATAATCTTCAACACATAGCAACATATTTACAACAACAATACCCCACAACATTCGACTACATCACAAACAACCACTATTATATTTACCGGTTAATTCACACCACATCATACCCTAACCACTCAACGACATCCTCACGCAACATTATAAGCGACAACTATCACAATAGCATGTTATGCCACAACAACTTAACAACAACATCATACAACCTCATGATTCACAATCACAATACACCTTCATGCGACCGATGTCCACATTGCACGGTTCGACATATTAGAACATACAAGAAACAACACATGGCTCGTCGAATAGTTGGAAATCTATCATTGAAAACAATTTTAACATAAATTACATAAATTCATCTTTCCAACGATTCGAACGGCGACCCAAACGGACTTACAAATCAAAAGTTACGAATTTTCGAAGTTTTCAAAATAAGCTGCCCGAGGGGACCGCGCTAAGCGGGCTAGAGCGGGCTAAGCGGGCTCTGCGATTCAGCCAAAAGTGCCTGCGATGACAGCACTTCTCCCACTGCTATTTCACGCCTTTAAATTGCATTTTTAACCCCAATAACCCCAGTTTAAGTCATTAAAACCCATTTATACCACATATACATTATTCACAACAACCACAACACAACAAATCATCAAAATCATCACCTTTAACCTCTAAACCCTAGGTTTTCCCCCAACCCCAATCACCCACCAACACCTAATCTTTATATCAAAAATATTGCAAAGCGATACTCCCCATACCTTAGAATATTGTCTCCTTCGACCTCTCTTGAAGTTTCAGAATTCTTCTATGCCCTAGCCTCCTCCTCACTTGTTCTTTAGAGCACCTTTGCCTCTTCCTCAAAAATAATACGAATAATGAGTTCCTTTCACTATTCTCTCTTAAAATACCCCTAAATGTGTTCTTCCCATTATACCCTCACTTATCCATCCCTAATGACCAACATACCCTCAAAACTCCCACTTCTATTATTTTAAATAATAAACAATAATTTGAATAATACTATATGATTATTCTTACTATTAATATTTTTAAATTAATTTCACCACAATGCATCGTGCCACATAACCACCTATTGTCAAAATCACCTTATATCCTCAAATAAGCAACAATTAATCATAATCAAATTTGGGGTGTTACAACTCTTCCCCACTTAAAGAATTTTTGCCCTCGAAAATTACCCGAAGAAAACAGAGTCGGATACGACTCCCTCATCGGATCTTCATGTCCCCCCCCATGTCCAACACATAAGCCATCAACAAATCCTCCAAGGACTTGATACTCCTCTCTGTCTGACCATCCGTCTGCAGGTGCTAAGCAGAACTCGTCCTCAACTCAGTGCCCAACGCATCTTGCAGACTCTTCCAAAACCTCTACGTAATTCACGGATCTCCATCCCAAGTAACTTTGTAGTTCCCTCAATGTACATCTCAGCTAATTCCTGCATAGAATTATTAATCTTCATTGGTAAGAATGAGTTGACTTCGTCAATCCCTCCACGATCATCCAAATCGAGTCATTCCCCTTCACGGCCTTCGGTAAACCCAACACGAAATCCATGGAAATATTATCCCATTTCCATTCTAGAATATTCAACATCTGCATCAGACCCAAAGACTTCTGATGTTTCGTCTTTAGCTTCTGATAAGTCAAACACGCATACACAATTCGATAATGTCCGTCTTCATGGATACTCTTCTCAATCTCTGGAACATCTGGTCTACACACTCTACCTCAGAACCTCAACACGCCATTTTCATCAATTCAGAATTCACCTCCGTTACCTTAGTTAATTAAAATAATTGATCAACCAACTTCAAGTTAAATCGTTAACCTACTTTGATTTCTCCCAGAATCCCCATAGACAGTTCCAACATACTCAACTTCACACTGTTAGGAGTCCCATCACATACTAAACTCACATCTCTGAACTGCTCGATCAATTTCCAGTTTTCCTCACCTTAAGCATCGATATGTGCAGTAACTTCCTACTCAACGCATCAGCTATTACTTTTGCTTTACCAGGGTGTTAACTTAAATCAAAATCACAGTCTTTCATCAACTCCGACCACCTTCTATGCCTCACATTCAACTCTTTTGATTCAACAAGTACTTCAAGCTTTCATGATCACTGAACACTTCAAACATAAAGCCAAAAAGATAATGTCTCCCAATTTTCATCACAAACCCCGAGGTTGCCAATTCTAAGTCATGCGTAGGATAATTTCTCTCGTGAACTCTTAATTGTCTGGTAGCATAAGCAACAACCCGACCATCCTGTATCAACGATCCACCAAGACTCATCTTAGACGCATCACATTATACCATAAAAGACTCACTCAGATTAGGAAAAATCAATATCGGAGCGGTCGTCAATTTTCTTCTTCCGACCTACAAAACTCTATTCACATGCAACATCCCACACATTCTCTTGACCCCTTTCGAGTCAACCAAGTCAATGGTAATGCCGACTTCGCAAAACCTTCAATAACTTGCGATAGCAACTTGCTAATCCCATAAAGATCATTATTTCAATAGCAGATTTCAGAGTCTCCTACTGCAACACAACATCAATCTTAGAAAGATAAATAGCTATTCCACCATTAGAAATCACCTGACCAGGGAACTTACCGTCTACAACCAGAACTCACATTTCGACAGTTTCGCATACAACTTCTTCTCCTTTAATACCTACAACACAACTCGCAATTATTCTGTGTGTTCTTCTTCGGACTTAGAATATATCATAATATCGTTAATGAACACCACCACAAACTTATCCAAATATTTATGGAAAATCCGATTCACATATTCCATGAACACACCAGGTGCATTGGATACACCAAACGACATCACAGTGTACTCATGGTGACAGTACCTCGTTGTTGTACTCCAAACTTTTCCCTTAGATCCATTGATCTCTTGCATGCCATATTAGGTCAAGCATGCTGCATGGCTAACCCTTTTTATTAGGTTTTGTTTGTGTTTGTTTCATTTTTATCAGGTGTTATCTTAAGGAGATTCAAGAGGTGATTAATCAAGATTTTGAGTGGAGCAGTGAATCAAGAAAGTTTATCATGTTCAAAAAGAGATGTCTCTATAACCCTCTCCTTGATCCTCTCCATGACCAGATACCTACCCACTTTATCTATCCCCAATTGTCGCCTTTAATTCCAAACATATTTCAATAGTCCTTCATTTTATCCAAGCTCTCCTTTGTCAATGCTAACTCTCCTAAGCCATATCTATAACCCTAGTCAATTGCAAAATCCCATTTAATCGAATTGTCAATTCAATGTCAAGGTTTCATCTTCAAGGTTTTGTCCAAAGTCTAAATCTATCCCATTTTTTATTCAAATTTTATTCTTCTTTCAACTTCATTCAAATTCAAATCTTCTTTCAATTTCTTCCCAAATTGCAACCGCTTTTCAGATTTATTCTCATTCATATTCAAGTCATTTCTTCATTCCAAATTCTAGGCCCCAATTGGATGTTAATTTTCATTTCATCAAACTTCATATTCAAGTACAAACCACCAAATTATTTCGAGAATACAATTTCAAAAAAAAGGTTCCTTTCGTGTTCTTTTTAAGTCCTTTCCGAGTTCAATAAGTGTGAGGATTAAGTTACAATTCCAAGTCAATACCAACATTGCAAGATCATTTGTTTTCAAAGAAACATTACAAGATATGGTGAATATGAGGTGTAAGATGCATAGTGGTCAATTTCCATTTGGATTAAGGTCAAGGGCATCAAGTTTAAGGGATTTGTAAAGAGTCTTTGAGTTTATTACATTAAGTAATAACAATTTGTGTTACGAAGTCCATTATCAATTATTACAAACTAATGCCAAAGCAATGAAGGCATGTGAGCGATAATCCCCAGGGTCCATTACACAAAGCATGCCAAGACACAACCTTTAATTCCCAAGCTTCTGCAGCTTGTACAGCTTAAATAAAAGCAACCTTTTCAGCCAAAATAACACACAACAGCCTGGCTCAAGTTTCTATAACTTTACACCAAAACAAGGATATTAGTAAGACACTTTAAGCATCCTATGACATTATTTCATCAAAATGATACCAAGTCAAACCCTGCTCCTCTTTTCATGCTGAACAATGACCCTACCAACACGTCTTTGCAAATCAGAACGACACTTTTTTTGAAATCTCACAAGTCTTAATGGTAGTATTTGAAAGCTTGCCTCACTTAAGCATAAATAGAGAGAACCCAAGCAGCTTCGGGGGGGGGGGGGAGGACCTGAACTGAACCATACACCATGCCAAACTCCCTCATTTGAAAACCAATATCTTCAACTTGATTTGCTATCATCTCTTTCTCTCATAAAAAGGACTTGATATATACACACCTGCATATTCGGAAAGGAACATAACCTTGCTCTTATTTATTCTTCACCACACACCATGCTTCTCCCCTTTAGACGTTGCCCGCCATTTCAACTCAACAGCCCACTTCTTTTTAACCGCACAATTAACACCATACCAGAACCATACCATCTTTTTTTGTTATTCATAACAACTCACTAAGAGAAAGAAGGTGTAGCAACCGACACGTAAGTTAACGGTCACGATGATGGTCACGCATCACAAACAGAGGTATTCATTTATTTTTCTTATCCTCTGCATCTTTTGTGCTCGTTCACTGTTAGTTTTCATGAGAATGTTAGCGTTATATTTGGTCTTGTCACCATAAGCAACATAGTGTTATTGTTGATATTGTACTATACCATTCCATTTGTTGTGTGTATCGAATGCAATGCTAGTTGTTGCTATCTATTTATCTTGTTTTCGTTACCAGTGTCCACGTCAAAGGAAGTGCGTGTATCACTTTCCATGTCGGGTAATGGTGTGCGTTTTGTGTTGGATGTTGGTTATGCATGGTCATCACGTTGTTGTCATTATTGTTCATGCGGTTCATGCAAGCTGGTATAACGTTTCTACGATTGTTTGTGATGTGAATATTACTTGTATATGTGAGTATTACGTGTTCATGCGATTTTACATGGTGTGCAGTAACTAAATATCACCAATAGCATGTGAGCGGTATAACAATCAGTGTAAGTTTAGCGCAGTGTGATGATTCGTGTTTGTGCATTTGTCGTGCAGTTAGAAGTACACATGGTGCTTATCACTATTTCAAGTATTATGCATTTGAATGTGTATATCGTGTACTGTTACGTATTTGGTTATATTTGTATGATAGTTATATTTGTCTGAGGTTGTTCTGCATCTTTATTTGTTGTACAAAAGTGTTAAGCATCATTTTGTATATAGCAGTGAAATTATCGCGTATGTGTAGCTTGTATGTTTGTGCTTTGTTGTGGGTGCGATGTATGTGTAGTTGTGCGTGACTGTGATATGATGTGTGTATGAGGAGTAAAGTGAGTGCTATTATAGTGTGCATAAGTAAAATATGTGTATGTACTACAAGTGTGTGTTGTGCATACTATGTGTTGTATGTATGATTGTTTTCGAGCTGCGTAGTGTGTAGAGAGTGTGCAATTGTACGTATCATATGTGCATATGAAAGGTGTGTTGTATGATATTAAGTGTGAGTACATATGTGTTGTTATGCTACTACAGTTTTGTTGCTGCATGTTTTACGTGGGTAAGAAGAGTGTGGCAATGTGATTGGGTAGTGGAAGTTTTGGCGTCTTGTGATTTAAGTATGGCATGACCGGTTGACTTTGGTCTTTTAGTGCTGTTACATTTTATTCATGTGGTATTTAAGGCATAGTATCCTGAGCATTTTTTGGTTTAAGTATTACTGGGGTTGGCTCATACATTGGATGTATAGCCACCCCAGTGGTAGAGAAGCCGCGCCTTGAACCTATAGGACTGGGGTTCGAATCCCCCTCGCCCCAGTCCATTTATTTTTAATTCCTGAATTTCATTTCTTTAACATATATACCTATGTTATCCTTGTTATATCAACACGCGTGCTTTGGTCTGGTGGTGATGGTTTTGGGCTGCAAGCGAAATGGCATGGGTTCAAGTCCTAGAAATGCCATTTCCCTATTTTTATCACTTGTTGATTTTCTTGTTTTTAGTTGGTGCTTCAATTTTCAAAATATTATAACTTGCTTGATTTTTATCCTTTTCCTTCCGTTCTTTTTGCTATGTGCTCCTTGTTGAATCTATTTTTAATATAAAAAGAAATTAGTAAAAATATTAATTTTTGAGGCCTTTATGCATGATTAGATATTGAATGCTTATTAGAGCTTTTGTTGCACTTTCTTATTTATCATGCTATGTTATGCCTACATATCATGATTGATCTTTGTCTAATATATGCATGATTCCACTTTGCATTAGTATCATGACTTTATTTCATCTCATAAATTTATTCATGTATTATTGCATCATCCTATTTGCATTCTAATCTCTTTATCTTGGTAATCTTTATAACTGTTATCTTTCCCCACATTCCAAAGGGAGACCCTCTTTAAATTGACTTTCAAAGTCATCTTACCTTATCCTTCTAGGTTCACCCCTATTTCTTGGCCAATGAAATCATAACTAGAAGTAGGTTAGATTTCTTACACTCTATGTGATTCTCACCATCATGAGAACTCGCTTCCCCCCTATAACGCAGACTTAGAGAGTTATCGTGAACTCTAAAATGAGTCATACTCATTTCCCCTTGGAACTTTGGCCATAGCCAATGGTTCCTATCCTTCACCCTTAGATCGGTGAACTACGGATACTCTGATTCCACTCCCGTAAGGATACGTAGGCGCAAAGTGCGATGCTTTGTCGAGTATACTTAGAATCAAACCCCTAGGGTTTCAACCTTTAGCATAGCACCCTTAGCAAGCGAGTAAGATATAACAAGTTAAAACAAGAGGTTCCCGTAGAGTACTACGGACGTTTAGGATGCTAATACCTTCCCTAGGCGTAACCAACCCCCGAACCTTAGATCTCCCCCCTTTAGGTTTTTTAACGATCTTGAACCTTTCCTTTGGATAAATCAAAGTCGGTTGTAAAAGAAATGTGATGCAAGTTAATTAATAGCTTGTTATCCGATTTTCACCGCAACAGAAATGGCGACTTCACTGGGCATCCCTTCCTTTGAGGGTTAAACCCATCTTGTTTTTGCTTGTTTTACTTATACTTGCTTGCTATATTTGTGTATATCTGTTTGATTGCCTATATATGCTTTGCTTGCTTATCTTTTGTTGGCTTGGTTCTTGAGTAGCGAGATAAATCCTATACCCGGATTTAAGCGCAATTAGGATAGGACGATGGTATTCAAGGAGGCTTTGAGGGAGTCGAATCCTGAAAAGTTGAATTGAGAACACCATCACTCAGTTGAGGCCCTCCCGGGAGTCTAGTTATGTTGAACGAATCTATTCGTGAAAACGTGCTACTCTCAACCTAGGAGCCCATGATATTGAGAACCGTAGTTACCAAACCCCACTTGGGCTTTTAGGATGTAGTGCGATGACCATGATGGAGTCTATTTCTGAATTGGTTGTCACGCGATACTACACTCGGATGAGATCCTCTTGAGAAATTTATTGATTACCAAGTCATCTGGGAAATCCTTAAAATCCGAAAGATGGGTTGTCGACTCTGGGAACTTCTTAGAACCCTGTTCAGCAGATGAAAACCAGTTGTACATACCTATTGGGATGGGTAGACCATGGCTCCATTCATGAGACCTATAAACCTAGGATTTGTATGTTTTGTTGTGTGTACATATGTTTGTGCTCGTATGCTTTATGCATCCATACATTCAAGCATTCCTAGCCCTTTGGTTTCGAGGAACTCAAATGTTTGTTTCCTTTGCAAAAATCAATATAGATCAGGGATTTTAAAAACAAAACTTCTTCAGATTTTCCAAATTTTTCGCAACTCGCATTTGAGTTGCATTAGCATCTCATTTGCATCATGTCATAGCATGTGCATTCCCTCTCTGTCTTACCTCTTGTCCTCGTATTTCCCTTCAGAATCGTCATTGAACACCGCGAACCCAAGCTCGACAAAGGATGTCTGAACAGTACTGTGAAATGGACAGAGACAACAATGAATTGAGTGAGCTCCGAGGAGGAATTGGGCAGATTCTGGAAGCAATTCAAGTTATGAGAGCAAGGATGGACATATAAGCGACGGTGGTCTCCGAGATTATCACTACAACTGTAGAACCTCCCGTTACTACTGTGAACCCCACTTTGGGCATGCCTTTTAACTTTACACGTGCTCCGGCCGTCACTTCTACTCAACAAGCTGCTCCTTTGGTTAATGACGCTTTTCACGTCATTCCTACCTTCGCTCCAGCAGCAGTGCAAGTGCAGGTGCACCCAGTTTTTCAGAACCCGCATCCGGTTTATGATTATGTCAACATGTCCGAAGAAGGAGATAATCGACATGAAAGGCTGAAGGAAAGTGTAGAGACAATGCAGAGGAAATTGAAAGCAATGGAAGAGAGCAATGTATCTAATACTAATGTTAGTCTCAGGCTTGGTAATTCCACCCAAGTTCAAACTACCCAATTTCGACCTATACTCTGGTGCGACCCGTCCTAAGTCGCATTTGATCATGTATTACCGACGAATGGCTGCATTTATGGATAATGATAAGTTGATGATCCACTACTTCCAAGATAGTTTGAAAGGGGCAGCTGCGAAGTGGTATTTGACTTTGGACCAATCTAGGATCCAACGTTTTCAAGATGTATCTGATGGTTTTGTAAAGCATTACAAATATAACATGGACCTGGCGCCAGATCGCAGACAACTACTGAGTATGTCACAGAGCGATACCGAGACTTTTAAAGAGTATGCACAAAGATGGAGAGAGCTGGCTTCACAGGTAGAGCCACCTTTATCTGAACAAGAGTTAACTGATTGGTTTGTTGACACGGTGAGACCAGAATTCTATGAAAGGATGATCAGTAGCGTGTCTGCTAATTTTTCTGATATTGTGGCTGTGGGGGTTAAAGTAGAGCTTGGTCTGAAGAGTGGGAAAATGACCAAGAGAGCTGGTAGTCCGAGCGACGATGCCAAGATATCCTTCAAAAGGGAAGGAGATACCAGTGTGGTGATGACAAATAAAAAGAAGAAAAATCAGTTCTGGAAACGTCAGCAGCAACAATAGTGTTATTCTGTTCAGCAGCCTTATGTGGTCGCCATCGCGCCAACATTCAACCACCAAGCTTCTGTTTATCAGTCGGTTCCTCAACCACCAATCTATCAACGAGCGCCCAATGCTCCTGCTTATCCACAACGGACTCAAGCTTCTCGTCAGAACATTCCAGGTAAAAGAAAGGGTGGAAGGCTTCCGATTCCTCCCATTCCTATGACGTATACAGCATTGTATCCTGCTTTGGTGCAACAAGGATTAATAACTACAAGGTCATCAGGCCCACCTCCTAATCCACTTCCAACTTCTTACAATCCCAATGCTCATTGTGCATTCCATGAAGGTGCACCAGGCCATAATTTAGAAGGTTGTTTTGCTTTGAAGCATATTGTGAGGGACTTAGTAGAGAGAAACATTTTGTCTTCGATGGCTCCCAGCCTAATATCAAGAACAATCCTTACCCGCTCACGAGATAAGTAATGTTGTGGAGGATGTATCAAGACAAAGATGGATCAGGGGTCTGCAATTGAGCTCCTCTTTGATTTTCTGTATTTGATTCCCTAAAGCTGGCAATCTTTTGGCTGTTTTAGCAAATTTATTGTATTCCCTTTGCACTTTGAATTTGTATTCACTTATAAGCTTTGTTGTACTTTCAAATTGGCAAGGTTAATGAAACGTTTGTGCATCTTTGGATTAAGTCCATTCGTTTCACTCATATACTTTTATCGCTATACAAAAATATACAATAATATCTTCATCTTGTTTCTTTCCATTTATCAAACTTTTTGTAAAACAAAGATTAGGGAGGATGATGAAAACCTCGTGTTCATAATTGTTGTGGTATACTGCCAATTAAACCTTGCCGAGGATGTAAGGCATTATTTCAATTCCCAAATACTGGAGAAATAAGGAAGATAATCCCTTGTTAACCATTCGAGCCTAGAAGTAGAAGTTTTCTTTTCTTACACACAAAAAAGACCCTTAAATCTCAACCTTGGGACAGGGTAGTTCTCGGTTTAACTTGGTTATGCCATCAAATGCAAGCGCTTCGCGTAAGGTGCCAGTCAATTCTCTCAAATCAAGTGACTTCCTAGCTTTTGAAAACTTGAATGCATAGTTTGTGTTAACTGAGTGTAGGATTGGAGTTCATCATGAAGATTGGGTGGGACAAATAAACTTTGAGCCTTTATCCTTTGTTTCATAAACCGTGAACCAAGCCACGTTACAACCCTTAAAAGACCTAATTGAGGCGAGTTTGTTTCGAAAGAATACTACAACAAGGTTGGTTAACCTGACTCCTAATAATCTTTGTTATTTGCGTGTGTTGATCACTTCCTCTGTCATTCCATAAATAACTAGATCCACTTTGTTTTTTATTTAACCACTCCTCCGTGTGTGTTTCTTCAATCAATTTTGTTTTCAAAAAGCTTGCATGAATATCGCATTGAACTTGCCAATTTTTAATGAACAATATTTGTTTGCAAAACAATTCAATATCAAAGAAATCCCAACAAATGCAGCCAACTAAGGAATTCGACTTAATAAAGGAAGCTCAGTCAGGGGAAACCAAGCAGAAGGTTTTGCCAATCTACCGAATCAGGGGCAAAACTCTTCAAAAGTTCAGAATATTGGGGCAAGTCTTCTCCAGGTCATCTTATGACAAGTGTGGACTCCGGTGACCCATCAGCAGGGACAAGTTTATTCCCCATTCGTTAGAAAACCAGTCTGAAGCAAGTTCAAAGACCTTGTTGTGTAAATGCAGTTGATCTGGGGCAGTTACGCCAAGATCTCTCCAAGAGTTTGAAGATATTGAAACACCTTGTATGCCAATTCTTCTATAAAATCCTCTTGTTATCGTCTTCTGACAGACCATATAGCCTGGGGCAGATAGGAGTTGAAGATGGTCACTATGACAGTGGGATGCAGAATTACTTTGTTCTTGTGATATCCTTTGCTAGCTCCCCTATAAGTTGTTACTTCAGCTAATCTTGACAATTCTCCACGGATTCTCCTCCAACAAAGAGATCAAGCTCATGATGGTAATCCTCGTGGTGTTATACCTCAAGTGGAATACTCTTTTCACCAATGAAGTTGTTGATTCTTCTTTATCCCCAGTATTGGTCCAATCTGATGAGTTTGGCTAGGTGTACTTTGTCGAGACGTTTCATCACCAGTTTTGCTCCATGTCTATTTTGTCAGCATAAGCATGGCATAAGCATTCATATGCATAGCATTTTTTGCATTTCTGATTCCCTGTCTTGGTGTTTACATGTCTTTGTTCACTTTGGCGTTTCTCCCCAAGTGACTGGGTTTGTCTATTCACTCCAATAGAAAGTCAGCCCTAGGCATAAAATGCCCCTTTTTTTCTGAATTCCCCACAGAGTTTGATTCTCGTGGATGATGGTTGGTTCAGTTATCTTTTCCACATGTGGATAAGGTAAATCCCTATTTGAGTTCATTCCTCAATTGGAGTCTCGTTTGACCGTTTCTTTCTAGCTTGTCCCTAGATTGAACTTTGGTCCCTGGCAGGTGTGGTTTCTAACCTATCTTTGAACATGCATTTATTTTGCACCGTTTCTCGCAAGAAGAATCTTTTACCAGATCCTCATTAAAGGAAAAATTATTTCTCCAACAATGTTGTGTTATCAACAATACTATGAAGCAACAATCTCTTGAAGAAGTTTGTTTTTCAATGGTGATAAGTGGCAGTCTCTTATAAGCAGCTTATCTATCTCTGGTACTATTCATCCTTTTTGCAACCATATGGGTATTCCCCAGGAAGTTTTATCTTCAGTTATGCAACCCTGGTACTAACCTATCAGATGATATACCTTTATTGGAGCCCATTTCTTGGTTCTATCTCCAATGAGGTTATATCTCTTTCTAAAGTTCCAACTGGTCATACTTGAACCTGTTGTTCCATCACTTTGGATGTTTTCCCAGTGAAGACCGTTTTTCGGTTCAACCTTCATTGAGGATCTTTATTTCTATAATGTCATCTAGCCTTGATGATCAATCATTCTAGATACCTTTATTGGGGCCCATTTCTTGGTTCTATCTCCAATGAGGTTATATCTCTTTCTAAAGTGCCAACTGGTCATACTTGAACCTGTTGTTCCATCACTTTGGATGTTTTCCCAGTGAAGACCATTTTCCGGTTCAACCTTCATTGCAGAGCCTTTCTTTCTAGAATGTCATCTAGTTATGTTCTGACTTGATGATCAATCATTCTAGATACCTTTATTGGAGCCCATTTCTTGGTTTTATCTCCAATGAGGTTGTATCTCTTTCTAAAGTGCCAACTGGTCATACTTGAACTTGTTGTTCCATCACTTTGGATGTTTTCCCAGTGAAGACCGTTTTTCGGTTCAACCTTCATTGAGGATCTTTATTTCTAGAATGTCATCTAGCCTTGATGATCAATCATTCTAGATACCTTTATTGGGGCCCATTTCTTGGTTCTATCTCCAATGAGGTTATATCTCTTTCTAAAGTGCCAACTGGTCATACTTGAACCTGTTGTTCCATCACTTTGGATGTTTTCCCAGTGACGACCGTTTTTTGGTTCAACCTTCATTGCAGATCCTTTCTTTCTAGAATGTCATCTAGTCATGTTCTGACTTGATGATCAATCATTCTAGATACCTTTATTGGAGCCCATTTCTTGGTTCTATCTCCAATGAGGTTATATCTCTTTCTAAAGTGCCAACTGGTCATACTTGAACCTGTTTTTCCATCACTTTGGATGTTTTCCCAGTGAAAACCGTTTTTCGGTTCAACCTTCATTGAGGATCTTTATTTCTAGAATGTCATCTAGCCTTGATGATCAATCATTCTAGATACCTTTATTGGGGCCCATTTCTTGGTTCTATCTCCAATGAGGTTATATCTCTTTCTAAAGTGCCAACTGGTCATACTTGAACCTGTTGTTCCATCACTTTGGATGTTTTCCTAGTGAAGACCGTTTTCCGGTTCAACCTTCATTGCGGAGCCTTTCTTTCTAGAATGTCATCTAGTTATGTTCTGACTTGATGATCAATCATTCTAGATACCTTTATTGGAGCCCATTTCTTGGTTCTATCTCCAATGAGGTTATATCTCTTTCTAAAGTGCCAACTGGTCATACTTGAACTTGTTGTTCCATCACTTTGGATGTTTTCCCAGTGAAGACCGTTTTTCGGTTCAACCTTCATTGAGGATCTTTATTTCTAGAATGTCATCTAGCCTTGATGATCAATCATTCTAGATACCTTTATTGGAGCCCATTTCTTGGTTCTATCTCCAATGAGGTTATATCTCTTTCTAAAGTGCCAACTGGTCATACTTGAACCTGTTGTTCCATCACTTTGGATGTTTTCCCAGTGAAGACCGTTTTTCGGTTCAACCTTCATTGCGGATCCTTTCTTTCTAGAATGTCATCTAGTCATGTTCTGACTTGATGATCAATCATTCTAGATACCTTTATTGGAGCCCATTTCTTGGTTCTATCTCCAATGAGGTTATATCTCTTTCTAAAGTGCCAACTGGTCATACTTGAACTTGTTGTTCCATCACTTTGGATGTTTTCCCAGTGAAGACCCTTTTTTGGTTCAACCTTCATTGAGGATATTTATTTCTAGAATGTCATCTAGCCTTGATGATCAATCATTCTGGATACCTTTATTGGGTCCCATTTCTTGGTTCTATCTCCAATGAGGTTATATCTCTTTCTAAAGTGCCAACTGGTCATACTTGAACCTGTTGTTTCATCACTTTGGATGCTTTCCTAGTGAAGACCGTCTCTCCAGTTCAACCTTCATCGCAGATCCTTTCTAGAATGTCATTGTCGCGGTGAGAATCGGATGCCAAGCTATTATGTTAACTTGAATCACAATTTTTGAAATTCACCACCGGTCTTTATTTTATCCAAAGGAAAGGGTTAAAGATCGAAAAAACCTAATAAAAGAATCTAAGTTCGGGGGTTGGTTACGCCCACTATGCAAAAATTGATATTTTGTATCGCCTAATTTAATAGCGCTTTTAAAGAAAGTGCTATTAAAAAGGAAACAAACACATCTATAATAGCACTTTATGGTCGGGCGCTATTATAGTATACAGAGAATTTGATTTTGATAGCACTTTGTAAAAAAACGCTATTAATTTTCTTCACTAAGATAGCGCTTTTTAAAAAGCGCTATTAATTTCCTTCACTAAGATAGCGCTTTTTTAAAAATGCTATTAATTTTCTTCACTAAGATAACGCTTTTTAAAAAACGCTATTATTTGCCTATCCTATGTTAGCATTTGCAAGAAAGCGCTATTTAATTATAAAATATATAATACATAATAAAATTAATTATAAAATTAAACAAAACAAAGTTTTTGGCGGATAATTTTTGTATTGGCGCACAAATTTAATAGCGCTTTTTAATAAATCGCTATTAAATCTTTAACACAAAAGCATATAATAGCACTTTATTGATAACCGCTATTATAAGTACCCTGATTTGATATCGCTTTTCATATAAACGCTATTACACGTACTTAGGTTTGATTGGTTTGATAGCGCTTTTGTAAAAGCGATATTATTGGCTTTCTATTAAATATAATAAAAACACGTGCATTTTTTTTTTATTATTTCACCTTCTTCCAAATGAAAAAAAAGCCAATTTTTGTTGTGTGCATATTTTCAAATTAAAATATATATGACACTTTATCCCTCTCTCCCCCCTCTCAAGAACGAACTATTGAACTCAACCTCAACCTCAACATACCATCGTCGATCTCCAAAGCCTTTCACCCTCATCGAACCCAAAAACTCTCAACCTAACTGTCATTCACATTGAACCACACTCCATTCTTCTCTCCAAATCGAGGGTTACGATTTCAATTGCAACATCGACGATCAAAACCTTCTATGTGAAACCCTTATTTGAGAACCGTCGACCGACTCTGCGAAATCCCCACGAGATCGTTGTTTCTCCGTAAATTTACCTTTGCGAGAGCAAGTACAATAACACTCATGACATAGCAAAGAACCAATAACGGTAATTAGCTCCCTTGCTCACAGATTTGTAAATTTGAACTTCAAGTTTTCTGTTCCTAACTCTTGATTTATGCAGGACTCTTCCGGAACCATGCTAATGGATCTGATAACGGCTGTTCCAACTCTGGCGCTGGCTTCATCTTCTTCAACGATTGCGGCTCCATCTTCGTCTGCATCACCATCGACATTTTCTACGACTTCATCTATTTTAGGTAAACATGCTACAGAGAAGAGATCGAAGAAAGCCAAATGCAGATCCAGAATGACACCATTTTCGATGCTAAAGTTGTAGTTAGAACCAACATCACGCCTCAAAATAAAAGGTTCCATGATTTCTTCATTTTTTTTTATCATGGAAACCTCTTGAATCAGTTAGTTTCATGTTTAACAACATTGTTTTTGTACATGTACTTGAAAGCATTATGTTATTATTTCCGTAAAGCATAGTGTTGATATTGATAATGTACAATTATGTGTGTTTTATATTGTTTTTGTAGCCATCTTCATATTCACAACTTTCCATAAGTATCCCTGAACTAGCTGCTACTTTTGATCAGGTAATTGTGGAAAATTTCTTTGTGAGATTGTGGTTTAGTATTTGGACTAGAGTGTGGAAATTATGTTTTTTTGGTAATATGATTTCAGAGAAGTTCCTACAGCAATTAGTACAACATGTAATTCCAAAATTCGCAGTTTATAATTCTATAGATCCTTACTTAGCCCCTTCTATTCTCATGGTATGCTCCAATTCTCATTATCTTTTATTCTTTTCATTTTAAAAAAGAATTCTAGTAGCTTGTGTTATTATTTTTCCATGTCAGATCAGATTAAAACTTGTCTAGCCCCTTAGGTGTGCTTCTTTCTATGCCTATAATGTACTTCTGCAGCTCATGTTTCTACTGTATGAATCTAATCTTGAATTCAATGCTCTATGAAATGTACATTACAGGGGGCATACTCTTGAATTGCATTTGCTTATGGAATTTTATTTACTCTTGATATGTCTTTGCCATTTCTCAGTAGCTTAATCAGCAGTGTGAGGATAAAAATGTCCTGCAATATGTCTATTACTATTTAGCCAGAATTTTATCTAACATTGGTTTCCAAGTTTGAGCTCGGGTGGAGGGATACCCACCCCTAACTAGGATGATATGGCTGACAATGATGCACTAGTTTCATTTATTGTGAGTTTAATTAGACATATATCGCAATAAAATAAAATAAAAATGATTAGACACACTTGTATAAGATATATAGTACTAAAAAAATAAGAGTAGCATTATTTCAAAATAAATACAAATTTTACTGGTTTAAACTTTTGTGATTTATGAGCCTTCGACCATTCTTATGAGAAGTTTACATACCGGTAAATGTGAACACTATATTTTAACCAGGAGAGTAAAACAGATCCATCTGAAAAATATAAACAGAATGGGAAGCAGATAAAAGTATATAAAATATAAGAGAAAGGTAAATGTAGTAGTGTGTCATGTCTCAGATTCATGCATGTATTATCAGATATCATATGTAGCTAGTAAAAAGTCTCAAAATTTGATGAGTTTCAATGATATGATTATGTAGATGCTTTACATGATAGAGATTCAAGTATAATGTTATATGGGTGTTTTATCTCTCCTAGTAGATGCATGAGGTTGACAAGCCTTTTTAGCTATTGTATTTCTAATATAAATTAGCATTCATGTAATCCTTAAGAACCTTGTGGCAGACTATATTGATGCTTCATCTTAAAATCTTACTTTTCTTTTATTTTATTAATAATATTCAATCTTGAAGATGTCTTTAATTTTTTGTTTATTTGTTATTTGATCATATTAAGTGACAATATTTGCATAATTACCATGTTAGAAGCACATGGGTTGAACATGTGATACATATAATACATTAATGCATATATTGTGAGTACCTTTAGACAAGTCTGGTCTTCATCTTGGTGTCATGTATTTGTCCAATTCATGGAGCAATATATTTCAATATAAGCATTCGAGGAAACAAATCTTATAAGATAAAGCAAATGGTAAGTACTAATATGTAGATTTTAACATGATTTATAGTTAATCCTTTAACTTCCATGAGCTTTAAGACACCCTTAAGGGTAGCTTCTTTAGACAGCAGTAATAATGAGTTATTACTTCCTTTCAAGGTTAAGTTGGTAATTAGACAAATATTAGTGTCATAACTAGAAAAATAAGCTATTATACAATACACAATATTAAGGTGTTTCAAATTCATGTCAAAAAACTAGTTTAATTGTCACTATCATAGTTTTGAGCTTTCTAATATCATGTTATTTTTGTAGTTCTGTCATCAAATATCATTGTGAAACACAAAATCTTTTTACCGTAACATATCGACATATGTTTCATACCTATGCTTTATCAAGTCTTCGGAGTTATTTTGGACATTTTGTTTACCTTTACTCACTAGGCAAGAAACTTTAATTTTGGAAGCTTGGTTTTTTTTTACAGTATTATGAATTCTGCTAGAAACTGTATGCTTACTATAGTTTTCTTGATTGTGCCATGTAGGTTTTTGTATGATGAGATTTCTTTGCAACGTGTTTTGGATTTAACAACAAATTGGACTCTTGAAGAAAGACATACCAAAGAATAATGTAGCATCCTTGCAATGCTTTTCTTTTGTTTTATTCAATTCAAAAAGCAAACTTTCAATTTATGTTCTAATATTTCTCATACCTTGAATGAATAGTGTACACATGTGCTAGATCAACTCATTACATTTATGAAATATCTTGATGTAGTTGTCACAAAAAAAACTTGTGTTCTCAAAATTGGCTTGAGATTTGTAACTAAATTTTCATTATGCTATCATTTTTGTTACAATCAAGTGATGACTAATATTTGTATTCACATCTGGATGTCTTTAAAGTCATTGTTTATGAGATTAGTAGCAATTTTTTCAATCAATACAAATTGAATGTCTAATATGCTATGAAATTGATGTTTAATATTGAAAATTTAATTTAATTTCTTTTATAACTGTTTGATATTCATATTTTAAGGAGAATGAATGTGTTGTTTTTGCTGCAGTATTGAGTTAAATAAACTTTCACTGTCTGACACATAAATTTCAAGCACTATCTGAAGAAGCGAGGTTCTGGGGAGCATTTGGGTTCTATGCCATATTAACTTTGGTGAGTAGATTTGATATTTTTTCAGCATATGTGATTTATTATTCTCTTGGTTTTCTTAGCTAACAAATTTTGTAAATTAATGTAATTTAATTCTAATACAATTGTTGATGTATAATTCTAAGACAAGCCTGATTTTTCAGCATATGTAATGTAATTTTAATTGTTATTAATTTGTAAATTATGGTAGTGGTAGATATATATGGTATCACATTTGTTCTTGAGTAAGTGGTTTTATTTCATTTTCAAATATTTTAGTTGGTTATAATCATTATTTTATATATATATATATATATTGATCAGAAGAATGATACTGTAGAAAAAAAAGTGTACTACAATAGCGTTTTGTAGAGAGAGTGCTATTAATGAAACATAATATAATAGCACTTTTATGGAAAAGCGCTATCAAACACGTGCCTTATAATAGCGCTTTGTTTGAAAGTGCTATCAAAATCAAAGCAAAATACGTATTATAAAATGCAAAATGTCTACTTCTGTAGCGCTTTTGGAAAAACGCTATTAAATACCGGTACTATAATAGCGCTTTTGAAAAAACGCTATTAATTACCTGTACTATAATAGCACTTTTAAAGTGCTATCAAACAAAAATATTTACAATAGCAGGCTTGTTAATAGCGCTTTTAAGCCCTAGCAAAAAGCAAAAAAACGCTATTAAATAGCTTTTTTGTTGTAGTGGCCTAGGGAAGGTATTAGCATCCTAAACGTCTGTAGTACTTTACAAGAACCTCTTGTTAGTATTTATGTTATTTATTGCTCGCTTGCTAAGGGAAAGACCTAGAGTCTAGGCTAAGTTGTGACATGGTGGTCAATAAGGGTGGGATCCTTTCCTTTGGAATGAGACAGGGGAAAAGCTAACCTAATGTTTTCGTGCGAAAATCGTCTTAAAGTCTCTATGATTCAATTTGTTAGAAACAAAGTGGAATCGAGAACTTAAGGGAATATGGAAATAGAATCAATACAATCACACATCATAATGCAAGAAATTTCAATGGTTAACAACAATGGAATTAGAATTCTAACTAAGATTAGCTAAATATCTAATTTATTAATTAGAATATTAGAAATTCTAATTAATCCATTAAACATTCAATTAATCATAAAAATAAAATATTACCATATTAAATTTAAAAAAAAAAGAAATCCTAAATTAAATTCTAAAACAAAATGCAATAGTTTTTTTTTATATTATAGGAACTAAATTCCTATGTTTTTTAGAAATAAGGCCTAAAAAATAAAAATAAAATAAATAACTAAAAATGAAAGTAAATAAAAAGGAAAATGGGCCGGGTTCAATTCTTGCTTCCCCGACCCATACTAACAGCAAGAACATTTGAGAAAAAGCACAGAAAGAAAGAAAAAAAGGGTCGCGGTTCAGTTTCATCTTCCAATTTCTTTCTCTCTCGCATAATCACTTCTCTCTTTCTCTCATATCTCTCTCAACGTCTCTCTTTTGAAACCTGACCCTAAATCAAACCATATAAACAAAACTAAACCCTAAACAAAACAGACACGGATCATCAACAATCAAAGGCATAACTAACAAAAATCAGAAGATGATCGAGTAAATTTAGGGGTACCGTTAAAGGAGACGTCGCGACAGAAAGGAGAAAGCAGAAATGGCCAACAGCGGCGGCGCGTGGGTATGGGCACGAATTTGTCGTCGTTGATGTTTGCGTCAGAGGCTAGGAATGTGAAGTGTGACACGGTGGCGGTATGGCGTCGGAGATGACGTGATGGGAGTAGAACGACTTCGTCAATGCTAGTGGTGAAGAACGCGACTTGTCGGATGGCGATTAAGTGTGTTGGAGGGAGGTGCGCGCGGAGGCAGAGCGTCTGTGGGTTATCTCCAACGTAAAGCTATGAATTGGTGTCATCGCCGTCGATTTAGGATGCGCGGTGTGCCACGGTTGTTGTCTACAAACTTCTGAAGCGTAAAGCTCTCAAATGGAGTTCTCGTCGTTGGTCGATGAGTCGCGATAATGTCGACGGCTGTAATGGCGAGCTATTGGTCAGGTACGTGCCTTGCTGATGTTGTGTGTATTCCTCTTTGAGTGATTTTCTGCCAACTGCTATGTGTATTGTGAAAACTTTTTCTTTGTGTATTGATTTGTGAATACCGCCCTCCTGATTTCTTTCTCTACAAAACTGTGGTGAGTATGGTATATGAACACTGAACTGGTGTGAATTTGTTCTTTTTTGTGTTTCTGTCCTCCGTCCTCGTTTGTGAATTTTTAATCTCTTTTATAGGCCCTAAGAACATTGAAGCGTTGATTTCGAAAATGAATGTGTCAGATTCTTGTTGTTTTTTGATTTGGAAAGGAGATATTATTGCTGTGATTTTGCCTTGAACATGTGATTGATGGTGATGAAAATTGTTTCCATTTGAGTATGATTTTGTCTATGATCAACTCTAGAAACTTGATGAATATGTTTGATCCTTATTTTGGCATGAAGTTAATGTCGTCTGGACCTATTTTGGGAAGTATTGAACTGAACTTATTTGGATGACTTGTGCAGGATTGTGTTGTGTAATTGTTTTGGAAAGAAAATAAGCTGCCATGAACTTGGTTGACGTCCTTCCATATTAGCAGCCTGGCGAACTGTTTGTTTTTGGAAATTAACAATAGTTTTTAATTTGTGCAGGTTTTGGATATTTTGGAATTGATGGGGTGTTTGATTACATTCCTTTTTCTTAGACTTGTTTTCCTTACATAGAGACGCAAATGTTTAATGGCCTTGTTCTTTTGCAGGAAAAGTGTCATCCGCGGCTTGCAGGGAAAGTGTCTTTAATAGAGTCTCCTTCAATGGCTTTAATAAAGCAGGATCAATAGTGGCTAGTGGGCCCAAGTGGAAGTAAGCTTCTTTCAAGGTGGTTCAAGGTCAGCTTAAGGAATTCAATACGCTTGGATGGGAAAGAATGCTTGTTTCCATGGTTTTGGCTACTAGTAGGGTCATGGCTTGTAGCTTGGTGAAATTGTTTCTTAGAATGGATTTTAAATTTGACGCTTTAGGTTAGCTCTTGTCATCATGTCTTTCTTGTAAGGAACAAACAATCTTGGAATTAATTTTGTTATCTGAATAGACTATTAGCACATTTGTGAGAACGTTATCACACCAAACCGTTCATGATTGAGTACCAATGACGAAAAGGTGTTGTAATCCTAAACGAATAAATTGAATTCTTGGATTTTTTTAGCCTTTTGACAGGATTTGATCTTTTTAATGTTGATCACATGAAAGACTCCTTAAATATTGTAACTTGGACAAATTCCATCAAATCTTAAGCATTGCAAAACCAATGAATCAATTTGAACTTCCATGAGTCTTATGTTTAGAATTTGATGACAATCATGTTGAAATCCTTTTTATATCTTGAATCGTTGAATGTATAACGCTTCATCTTGAAAACTTTGAATAATACGCCCCATTGTAATTTGGATTCCAAATGGTCCATTTGAATGATTTTGAACTCATCGCTTGTAACTTGTATTCTACATAAGCAAGAGCCTTCCACCCTGACCATTTAAACCTTGGTTATTCGAAATGAACTTGAATTTGTGGATGTTACACTTGAAACTTGGAATTATTTTGTACACCTTGAAATGAATCTTAAAATACTTAGTGCACTTTGAAAATCACATAGGAAACCTTCTTGAACTTGTAACTTGAAACATATCATAAAATTTGAATTTAGTTCTTGACAAATCAATGGGAAAGTTTGAACCGATCTCTTTGACAATTTGAACTCCACACATCATATCAAACATCATAAAATAAGACAATCCATGATCTTCTCGAGATGTACACTGAGGCCGTTGAGGAATTTTGAGGCAAACAAACAATAGAAAATCCTAGGACCCTTTGAATCAAAGTCCTTTGGGTAACGTCTTGAAGCATTTGACTGAGATAATGAACACCAACTCCACTTGAAAACAAAGTTCCTACACAAATCTGTTAGTAATAAAGCATGCAAATATGCAAGATGATGCACAAAGATGGTGGAATCTTATGGTTAAAAATTAGGGCATGACAGTCATCTAGCCTTGATGGTCAATCATTCTAGATACCTTTATTGGGGCCCATCTTTGGTTCTACTTCCAATAAGGTTACTTTTTAGCTCATACTGATTTTTTCTCTTGAAGCAGATTATTTGTTACCTTAACCAACTCTTATGAGTACCAGAGTCTTTTCTTGGCTCATTTACCTTACCTTTTAAACTCCAGGTGTTTTTATCTGGCGCGCAGAGTTCGTCTTTTTCTTTTATGGTTTTTCTTGAAGATCCTGTCTGAACTCTTCAGTATAAGAAATCCCCAGAAATCTTCTCTTCGGGTGTCTTTTCTTTTGTTTCAACTGATCTCCAGTGGAGATCATGTCTTCTTTCTGGTTTCATGCCCAGTAAGATTATGCCTTTTTCCCCAGTGTCGTCCGGTTATGTTTGAACCTGTCGTCCATCTCCCTGGATCTTTCCCCAGTGGAGAATCCCTTTTGTTTTCTATCCCCGGTGTTGCCTCGGAGTCTCCCCAGTGAGTCTCTTTTGTTGGTTAGCCTGCATCCCCAAGGAGTCTCTTCCTCGTGGATACTAACCTTCTTCTTGCTTCCCTAGTGAAGCTCCTCTGTGTTTGGTAGCTATTCTTTCTTTGGTGTCCTGTTTTGTCTGCATTCTTGCATCTTGCATGGCATCATACCATCATATTAGTAGCATCGCACGTCTTTGTATCTAAGGGCAAAATTTTTGGTTTGCTATATTTAAATACCTTTCACCTTGACGTCCTGAGGATCATCGTTCCTCATGCCATCCGGTGAAGATATTTAAATAGGGGCAACTGTTGTACCCCAAAATTTTCCCTTAGATCCATTGATCTCTTGCATGTCATATTAGGTCAAGCATGCTGCATGGCTAACTCTTTTTATCAGGTTTTGTTTCTGTTTGTTTCATTTTTATCAGGTGTTATCTTAAGGAGATTCAAGAGGTGAATAATCAAGATTTTGAGTGGAGCAGTGAATCAAGCAAGTTTCTCATGTTCAAAAAGAGATGTCTCTATAACCCTCTTCTTGATCCTCTCCATGACCAGATACCTACCCACTTTATCTATCCCCAATTGTCACCTTGAATTCCAAACATATTTCAATAGTCCTTCATTTTATCCAAGCTCTCCTTTGTTAATGCTAACTCTCCTAAGCCATATCTATAACCCTAGTCAATTGCAAAATCCCATTTAATCGAATTGTCAATTCAATGTCAAGGTTTCATCTTCAAGGTTTTGTCCAAAGTCTAAATCTATCCCGTTTTTTATTCAAATTTTATTCTTCTTTCAACTTCATTCAAATTCAAATCTTCTTTCAATTTCTTTCCAAATTGCAACCGCTTTTCAGATTTATTCTCATTCATATTCAAGTCATTTCATCATTCCAAATTCTAGGCCCCAATTGGATGTTAATTTTCATTTCATCAAACTTCATATTCAAGTACAAACCACCAAATTATTTCGACAATACAATTTCAAAAAAAAAGTTCCTTTCGTGTTCTTTTTAAGTCCTTTCCGAGTTCAATAAGTGTGAGGATTAAGTTACAATTCCAAGTCAATACCAAAATTGCAAGATCATTTGTTTTCAAAAAAACATTACAAGATATGGTGAATATGAGGTGTAAGATGCATAGTGGTCAATTTCCATTTGGATTAAGGTCAAGGACATCAAGTTTAAGGGATTTGCAAAGAGTCTTTAAGTTTATTACATTAAATAGTAACAATTTGTGTTACGAAGTCTATTATCAATTATTACAAACTAATGCCAAAGCAATGAAGGCCTGTGAGCGATAATCCCCAAGGTCCATTACACAAAGCATGCCAAGACACAACCGTTAATTCCCAAGCTTCTGCAGCTCGTACAGCTTAAATAAAAGCAACCTTTTCAGCCAAAAAACACACAACAGCCTGGCCCACGTTTCTATAACTTTACACCAAAACAAGGATATTAGTAAGACACTTTAAGCATCCTATGACATTATTTCATCAAAATGATACCAAGTCAAACCCTGCTCCTCTTTTCATGCTGAACCATGACCCTACCAACACGTCTTTGCAAATCAGAACGACACTTTTTTTGAAATCTCACAAGACTTAACGGTAGTATTTGAAAGCTTGCCTCACTTAAGCATAAATAGAGAGAACCCAAGCAGCTTCCGGCGCGGGGGGGGGGGGGGGGGGGGGGGGGGGGTGGACCTGAACCGAACCATACACCATGCCAAACTCCCTCATTTGAAAACCAATATCTTCCACTTGATTTTCTATCATCTCTTTCTCTCATAAAAAGGACTTGACATATACACACCTGCATATTCGGAAAGGAACATAACCTTGCTCTTATTTATTCTTCACCACACACCATGCCTTCTCCCCTTTAGACGTTGCCCGCCATTTCAACTCAACAGCCCACTTCTTTTTAACCGCACAATTAACACCATACCAGAACCATACCATCTTTTTTTGTTATTCATAACAACTCACTAAGAGAAAGACGGTGTAGCAACCGACACGTAAGTTAACGGTCACGACGACGGTCACGCATCACAGACAGAGGTATTCATTTATTTTTCTTATCCTCTGCATCTTTTGTGCTCGTTCACTGTTAGTTTTTATGAGAATGTTAGCGTTATATTTGGTCTTGTCACCATAAGCAACATAGTGTTATTGTTGATATTGTACTATACCATTCCATTTGTTGTGTGTATCGAATGCAGTGCTAGTTGTTGCTATCTGTTTATCTTGTTTTCGTTACCAGTGTCCACGTCAAAGGAAGTGCGTGTATCACTTTCCATGTTGGGTAATGGTGTGCGTTTTGTGTTGGATGTTGGTTATGCATGGTCTTCACGTTGTTGTCATTATTGTTCATGCGGTTCATGCAAGCTGGTATAACATTTCTACGATTGTTTGTGATGTGAATATTACTTGTATGTGTGAGTATTACGTGTTCATGCGATTTTACATGGTGTGCAGTAACTAAATATCACCAATAGCATGTGAGCGGTATAGCAATCAGTGTAAGTTTAGCACAGTGTGATGATTCGTGTTTGTGCATTTGTCGTGCAGTCAGAAGTACGCATGGTGCTTATCACTATTTCAAGTATCGTGCATTTGAATGTGTATATCGTGTACTGTTACGTATTTGGTTATATTTGTGTGATAGTTATATTTTTATGAGGTTGTTCTGCATCTTTATTTGTTGTACAAAAGTGTTAAGCATCATTTTGTATATAGCAGTGAAATTACCGCGTATGTGTAGCTTGTATGTTTGTGCTTTGTTGTGGGTGCGATGTATGTGTAGTTGTGCGTGACTGTGATGTGATGTGTGTATGAGGAGTAAAGTGAGTGCTGTTATAGTGTGCACAAGTAAAATATGTGTATGTATCACAAGTGTGTGTTGTGCATACTATGTGTTGTATGTATGATTGTTTTCGAGATGCATAGTGTGTAGAGAGTGTGCAATTGTACGTATCATATGTGCATATGAAAGGTGTGTTGTATTATATTAAGTGTGAGTACATATGTGTTGTTATGCTACTATAGTTTTGTTGCTGCATGTTTTGCGTGGGTAAGAAGAGTGTGGCAACGTGATTGGGTAGTGGAAGTTTTGGCGTCTTGTGATTTAAGTATGGCATGACCGGTTGACTTTGGTCTTTTAGTGTTGTTACATTTTATTCATGTGGTATTTAAGGCATAGTATCCTGGGCGTTTTTTGGTTTAAGTATTACTGGGGTTGGCTTATACATTGGATGCATAGCCACCCCAGTGGTACAGAAGTCGCGCCTTGAACATATAGGACTGGGGTTCGAATCCCCCTCGCCCCAGTCCATTTATTTTTAATTCCTGAATTTCACTTCTTTAACATATATACCTATGTTATCCTTGTTACATCAACACGCGCGCATTGGTCTGGTGGTGATGGTTTTGGGCTGCAAGCGAAATGGCATGGGTTCAAGTCCTAGAAATGCCATTTCCCTATTTTTATCACTTGTTGATTTTCTTGTTTTTAGTTGGTGCTTCAATTTTCAAAATATCATAACTTGCTTGATTTTTATCCTTTTCCTTCCGTTCTTTTTGCTATGTGCTCCTTGTTGAATCTATTTTTCATATAAAAAGAAATTAGTAAAAATATTAATTTTTGAGGCCTTTATGCATGATTAGATATTGAATGCTTATTAGAGCTTTTGTTGCACTTTCTTATTTATCATGCTATGTTATGTCTACATATCATGATTGATCTTTGTCTAATATATGCATGATTCCACTTTGCATTAGTATCATGACTTTATTTCATCTCATAAATTTATTCATGTATTATTGCATCATCCTATTTGCATTCTAATCTCTTTATCTTGATAATCTTTATAACTGTTATCTTTCCCCATATTCCAAAGGGAGACCCTCTTTAAATTGACTTTCAAAGTCATCTTACTGTATCCTTCTAGGTTCACCCCTATTTCTTGGCTATCGTGACCCAATGAAATCATAACTAGAAGTAGGTTGGAGTTCTTACACTCTATGTGATTCTCACCATCATGAGAACTCGCTTTCCCCCTATAACGTAGACTTAGAGAGTTATCGTGAACTCTAAAATGAGTCATACTCATTTCCTCTTGGAACTTTGGCCATAGCCAATGGTTCCTATCCTTCACCCTTAGATCGGTGAACTACGGATACTCTGATTCCACTCCCGTAAGGATACGTAGGCGCAAAGTGCGATGCTTTGTCGAGTATACTTAGAATCAAACCCCTAGGGTTTCAACCTTTAGCATAACACCCTTAGCAAGCGAGTAAGATATAACAAGTTAAAACAAGAGGTTCCCGTAGAGTACTACGGACGTTTTTTAATTTCTTACTTCGTCACCAACTTGGCTATCTCCTTTATTCTGGATAGTCACCTTGTTTACATCCCAACAACATCATTAACAAGTCACTACAATTGGACCTTATAATCAACATCATGTTTATCATCAATTAGCATGTCGTAACATAACGACATCACAAAATAGCCATCATACTCCTCATGTAACATATAGCACAAGTTACAACAATATCCCAGCCTTACGAAACATAGACATGCATAATTCCACTTAATTTCAGTAATGTAAAATGATGTTTTTCAGTCCCAGGTCGCGCTAAGCGGGCCCCACCCGCGCTAAGCGCGCTACTCACTGCCTCGAGGAGGCGAAATTCCTCCAGACCGCGCTAAGCGGGCTTTCATCCGCGCTACGCGCGCTTCTTGCTGCCTCGACCGGCTAAATTTTCTTCAAACCGCACTAAGCATGCCCAATTCGCGCTAAGCGCCCTCTGCAATTTCAGCAGAAAAACTCTGATATCTCATGGGAACACATCCAAAAGTCACACACCTTAGATAAATCACCAACCACTGCATTTCCTTATGCCTTCAAAGAAACCCACGTCGTAAACACTTTTGCACCATCTTTCACAAACTTATCCACTTGCTTATTGAAACAAACAACTCTTCACCTTCGTCGAACTTAAATTCATGCTCTGGAGACAAGTCATGGATATCTTCAGGAAAACATCAAGAATTACACACCACTGGCGCATCACTAGCCGTCACACTGCTCTCTATGCCCCCGAGAAGCAAACATCAACAATACCTGATAATTCTCCCTCAAGACATTCCAAATTAACCGACATACAAGAAATTCAAACTCTCTTCATCTTCAAATATAATAATATGTATCGACTCATCAAAACCGTCTGTAAGCACTCATCGCAAATCCAATCGATTCTTACCGCACACACCATCTAAGCTGGAAAGACACGTCTATCCCATCCAACATGATTCCGTCTACCATCAATAAGAGATTAAGGGTAATCAGTTCCTTAATTTGTCAATAGATAGCCGACAATCACGATGGGGCATAAACCATTCCTCCCAAACTCCAATAGCGTTCCTTGCATCTTGTGTACTAAACTACCTAATGCACAAATCCTTAGTTGACACAATACAACTCTACGGAAATAAGCTAAACAGCTCCAACCTAGAACTTCACGCACCGCGAGCTAATCTTGGTTATCTGCACGTTACCCATGTAGAGGCAACATTCAAACAGGCAGGGTGAGTAATCACAATTCAATATAAATCATATAAAGAAAAGACATTAACAGGTCAACATTCATCTTACACAAACATCATAGAAACTCACCCAAAACATCATATAAATCACCAAGTCATCAACATCACAACCATGCAATCATGTAATGCCACCAAGAATGAAATGCAACGTCATAACATGCATGTGGTACCAAATCGTCATAATAATGGACACTAGGCCATCAACCCTCCACAAGGGAGCACGTCATAAAATACTCCAATCCGCACAATGGGATTGAAGCCACCACTTGACCGAGGTCCTAACATCCTCACTGGACCGAAGTCCTAAAATCATCAATAGACCGAAGTCTAAATGCTATGAATGCATGATGCACGACGTCACAATCATCAACATCAATAAAAGTGATTACGTGCATCATCATTCATCAAAACCTCATGTTAATCATGTTATCATTAATTCATCAAAACATCATGAATCGTCATCTTATAGTCACCAAATAGTCATCATATCACACGTCGACACATAGCAATCATAAACATCATATTATAGCCTCACTACTTCGTTTCACACTAAAATCATCCTAATTCATTTGATCGTCATGATCGTCACATAGCATGTATAAACATCAAAGCATGCACATCATCTATTTGTTTCGTCATAACATCATTATAGTAACATCATTCACATAACTCATACCCTCATAAGAAATCAACGCATAATCATCATATAGGTTCCAACATGTAATTAACATCATAAGACAACAACACCCTATCGTTATACTCTAGATCAACATAAGCCGCATATAATCTTCAACACATAGCAACATATTTACAACAACAATACCCCACAACATTCGACTACATCACAAACAACCACTATTACATTTACCGGTTAATTCGCACCACATCATACCCTAACCACTCAACGACATCCTCACGCAACAATAAGCGACAACTATCACAATAGTATGATATGCCACAACAACTTAACAACAACATCATACAACCTCATGACTCACAATCACAATACACCTTCATACGACCGATGTCCACATTTCACGGTTCGACATATTAGAACATACAAGAAACCACACATGGCTCATCGAATAGTTGGAAATCTATTGTTGAAAACAATTTTTACATAAAGTACATAAAGTCAGCTTTCCAACGATTCGAACGGCGACCCAAACGGACTTACGAATCAAAAGTTACGAATTTTTGAAGTTTTCAAAATAAGCTGCCCGAGGGGACCGCGCTAAGTGGGCTAGAGCGGGCTAAGCGGGCTCTGCGATTTAGCCAAAAGGCCTGCGATGACAACACTTCTCCCCACTACGATTTCACACCTTTAAATTGCATTTTTAACCCCAATAACCCTAGTTTAAGTCATTAAAACCCATTTACACCACATATACATTATTCACAACAATCACAACACAACAAATCATCAAAATCATCACCTTTAACCTCTAAACCCTAGGTTTTCCCCCAACCCCAATCACCCACCAACACCTAATCTTTATATCAAAAATATTGAAAAGCGATACTCCCCATACCTTAGAATATTTCTCCCTTCGACCTCTCTTGAAGTTTCGCCGGAATTCTTCTATGCCCTAGCCTCCTCCTCACTTGTTCTTTAGAGCACCTTTGCCTCTTCCTTAAAAATAATACGAATAATGAGTTCCTTTCACTATTCTCTCTTAAAATACCCCTAAATGTGTTCCTCCCATTATACCCTCACTTATCCATCCCTAATGACCAACATACCCTCAAAACTCTCACTTCTATTATTTTAAATAATAAACAATAATTTGAATAATACTATATGATTATTCTTATTATTAATATTATTAAATTAATTTCACCACAATGCATCGTGCCACATAACCACCTATCGTCAAAATCACCTTATATCCTCAAATAAGCAACAATTAATCATAATCAAATTTGGGGTGTTACACAACCGAGTGGAAGGTACGACTACTTGGTCAAGTACACCGCTCCCGAAAGCTCTCGTATCAGGCTCGAGGACATCCAGCCAACTGGATGGGGAGATTTATCTGAGAGTGCAAACACTGCGTAGAATACAATAGAAGAGCTTTCCTACGACAACTCTGCCTGGGAGACAGATTCCAATGGTCCTACTCCACCAAAAATCAGCGTTATTTCTAAAGATAAACCAAAAAAGAAGGTACCAGACTTTGTGATTCACCGAGGAGTTCGCCGCCAATGGGTCACTATCGACGTTCCGAAAGTCGCTCATAAGTCTAAGTAATTGTCGTCTTTATCTTAACCTTTCACCCTGCCCAGGTGAAACAGATGTTTTGATAGGGCTCACTTTCTGTAAATGTACCTCTTCGTTTAGCCCAAAGCGACGAAGTTTTGTTTTATATGGCTGTAGTTTCAAGAATCGACAAGATCATAAATAAAATAACGTCGTTCTGAAATTTCCGCATTTTATTGCTGTTTTCTCTTTTCGCTTTTTCAGAAAATGGTAATCCTAAAAAAAAAAACAACTCAAATAATAAAAACAAGCATTTTTAAAAAATACACTGCACGCACTCTTGCATTCTCTCTATCTCTTCTAAAAACAAATCATCACATCATGCAGATTGCTTGTTTTAAACCCCATTGAAACATACGATCCAGTGTCTTCTCCCAACTTTGAATTCCCGGTATTTGGGGCTGAAGAAGAAAATGACGAAGAAATTTCAGAAGAAATCTCCCGATTACTCAGACAAGAGGAAAGGTCCATTGAACCTCACAAAGAGCCGTTGGAAACGGTCAACTTGGGTTCAGAAGAAGAAAGAAAAGAAGTCAAGATTGGGGCACTGCTCAGTCCAACTGTCAAAGAAAATTTGATAAAGTTTCTCAAAGATTTTCCCGATGTGTTTGCTTGGTCCTACTCGGTGTAGCGAGCGATTTTTGTCGGTGACGCGACCACCTTATCGCTGAAGTTTGGGTTTTCCTCCTCAAGGAGGAAGGGTGCTACTTTCTGATTTCTTATTTATCCCATGAAGCTGGAAGGGAAAGGGGAACCTATCTAAAACTAACCTTGCACGCGATTGTTTAACTGAACAAACGCTTAAAAGAGATTGGGGGGTCCGGGGTCAGGTTATACAATGGGTAGTTGTCAATTACCCATCCTATAAGTGGTTATCCACAGGATGTTAGCTTTAGGTACCGCTTTTGTACTTGATGGTGTTTATCTAGTAATGGGTTGGGAAAATTTCTTGGGAAGTATGAGTGAGTGAGTGAGTTTTTGTTGATATATGAAGGTATTGGACCTAGAGTTTTTGATTAGTGTGCTCGCTAAGACTTTGCAATGTTATGCCTACGTATTCTCGTTTAACAAAACAGGGAAATTAGAGAAATCGTAGTTCCTCCTATTCTAAGGTAGGAAAGATGTTTTTTTTGGTGTCTTGTTCAAAGCCCAAGATTAAAGCTAAAAGGTTGAGTATTGGTATCTTGTTCAAAGCCCAAGATGGAGGCTAAAAGGTTTGACTGAGAGAGAATTTGTCACCTCTAAAGAAGGATTGAACTTCCTCTGAGGGAATTGTTGATTTTTGTGTACCTTGATCAAAGCCCAAGGTTGAAGCTAAAAGATTTATTGACTCCGCTAGGGAAGTCCTTATACAAAGCCTAAGAGGAGGCTGAATAGGATCGACTCAACAAGAGAGTGTATATATGTCGTGTACAAGGACCAAGATTGAGGCAAAAAAGAGACTGACTTTTTGGGGATATCATTATACAAAGACTAAGAGGAGGCTAAAAGTTTGACTTTTACGGGGAAACTGTTCTTTCTGTCTTGTACAAAGCCCAAGATTTGAGGCTAAAAGGCATTTTTGACTCCGTCGGGGAGTTTTGTATGTGTCTTGTACAAAGCCTAAGATAAAGGCTGAAGTGGGAAACTTAATCGACTCAACTGAGGATATTTTAAGTGTCTTGTACAAAGCCCGAGACGGAGGCTAAACGATTTTGACTCTACAAGAGAGTGTTTTTATCTGTCCTGTAAGAAGCTCAGGATGGTGGCTGAACAAGCTGGAGAAAGCCTAAGAGTAGGCTAACTTTACCAGGGTAAATCATTATACAAAGCCTAAGAGAAGGCTATCTTAGCTGGGGAAATCTTTATGCCAAGCTTAAAAGGAAGCTGGAAAAGACTGTCTCAACAAGAGAATGGTTTTTATCTGCCTCGTACAAAGCCCGAGACTGAGGCTAAAAAGGGATGACTCAACAAGAGAGTACTCAAAGGTGATTGAGTCAACAAGAGAGTCTGAGACGGTGATCGGCTCAACAAGAGAGCCTGACTCAAAAAGAGAGTCTGAAAAGGTGATGGACTCAACATGAGAGCCTGAAAAGTAATTGATCGACTCAACAAGAGAGTCTAAAAAGGTTAGCTGCGCTGGGGAGAATCATTGTACAAAGCCCAAGAGGAGGCTAACTATGCTGAGGAAAGGGTCCTTATACGAAGCCTAAGAGGAGGCTAGCTTCTGCAGGGGATTCTTGAAATCCCGAGGCAAGTCCAAATGGGGAATCAACTCTTGCAGGGGAATGCAGAAGAGTTGATAGATCAAAAACCTTGAGGTTTTGATTTGAGATAGTGTTATCCTGATGGTAAACCGATCCTGGTTGGGGAAATCTGAGAGAAAGACGGGGTTGTAGAACCCGCAAGTTTTAACTCTTGCTGGAAATTAATCCAGAATCCGGGGTTTCTCCTATGTTTTGGAGGGAACTTGAGAATTTATTTGAGACTCAAGGGTGTTTAGAGTGTCCAAGTCTAATGGTAGAGTTTTATCTTTTGTATGATGCCCAAGAGGAGGCCGACTCGTTTAAGGGATGAGTATCAACCCTAAAATTAGTCTAAGAGTGTTGACTCTTTTTAGAAATACAGCTCTAACGAAGGATGACTAAGTTCTGTCCTATACCTGAAGAGGTCTTCAGGGTCCTTGTTTTAAGCCCAAGAGAAGGCATGAGAACTTCTAAGAAGCCGAAGGGTCCTTGTACAACGCCCAAGAGGAGGCGGGGATGCTTTTAGGAAGCCTGTGGGTCCCCAAACCAATAGAAGTTCAAGAAATGCAATTCACATAGAAGAGATCATTCTAGGAAAGTTCGAGGATTTGGAAGAAACTCAAGAGATGCCATTCACGGAGAAAAGATCATCTCTGGGGAGTAGAGTTTCTTTGACAATTTCTAAAGGTGACAGTCTGAGAAAAGGTTCACCGAGAATACTGCCTTTCTCTTTGTTCCATATTGTTTAACCCCAAGAGGAGGGAAGACTGTATCTGGAATCCTATGGGGATCTAGTTTTGTTTGTATTTGAGAGCGACCAACAGGCTTTACCTAGTTCTAGACGGAGTTGCCGGGGAAAACTCTAAAGAACTATACTAGTATATATACAGTTGATATATGACGAGTATATAGGAGAATGTGAAAGAAGACTTACAGTAAAACAGCCCCACAATACAGTTATATATAGGAAAGCAGTCAAATGAAAGCGGATAAACACTTACCCGTTGTAGAGCTTCCATGCTGTTTTGTTAGTTGTTCAACAAAGAAATTAAAGATAGTTTTGATAATGATTGTACATTCAAAATCAAAGGAGAAAGTGCTTTGAAAAGATTGTTGGGGCTTATAGCTCAAGCAGAGGCCCAGGGGATTTTAAAAATGCGACGATCGCGCCGTTGTTTTGGGAACTGTACAGGGGGACTCATACAATATGTGAGGCCTAAAAAGGTTTTCTGTACAAAGGGGATGGGTCTTACACTCTATTAGAGGCCCAAAGTTTGTTTTTTGAAAAGGAATGGGACTTATAGCTCGAGGAGAGGCCCAAGAGTTATTTGTTTGAAAAGGCGACGATCGCGCCATTGTTTTGAAATTACAGTGGGACTTATACAATGACTGAGGCCCAAAAAGTTGTTTATTTACAAAGGGGATGGGTATTACACTCTACTAGAGGTCCAAAGAGTTTGAAAATGAATAAAGATGGGTCTTATAGCTCAAGGAGAAGCCCAGTTGACAATAGTTTGAAAATGACGATCACGTCGCAATTTCCGACGGTATCGGGACTTATACAATACACTGAGGCCCAAAATTGATTTATTTACAAAGGGATGAGACTTACACTCTACCAAGAGGCCCAAATTTTATTTAAAGACAAGAGATGAGACTTACAACACGAGGGTAGGCCCAGATGATTTTCTGTTTGAAAATGGCGATCGCGCCGAGACTTTTTAACGTAGAGGGACTTATACAATGTGTGAGACCCAAAAAGGTTTTGGTTAAAAAGGGGATTGGGTCTTACCCTCTATTAGAGGCCCATTGAGTGTTTGAAAAAGATTTGTCAGGGTGGAATTAATCAAAACCCTAATTTTGTTATAAATGGAATTAATTTTGTCTAAAAATTAATAAAAATTGTTGAAAACATGTGAAAAATGAGTGGTGATCTTGGATCAATGTTTCAAAAATCAAGTTTTTATCCATAAAATGATTGGAAACCAATTAAGTTTGGAAAATCAAGAAGGAAAAATATTTTAAATGTTAAAAAATAAATAAAAGATTAATTCTTTGCAAAATATCAAATATATGAAATAAATAATATTTTTGGAAGTTTTTATAAAATAAAATATTTTAACATTTTTGTGAATTATTAAAAAAAGAATAAACTCAAAATCATTAAAATTCATAGAGAAATTAATTTTTGAATCAATTAAATAAAATCACAAAATTCAAATATTTGAATTTTTGAAAAAGGGCGCCAAGAACACCCAAGAACACGCGCATGTTCTGAGTTTTGCCCAGATTTGCATTTTCTCTCCAATCTCACTGAATACTTGATGAAATTACACAATCCACATATCAATCTGCTCGTTTTCACTTCACGATCATGTTTATGGTCTTTAATTTCATTTATTTTAAGCATGGAATAAGAAATCAAGACAAAACCTCAAGAACCCTAAAATTTGCATGAAGGCTGAGAATTTTGATACACGATTCAAACAAAGCAATTAATTTAGGGGAAAAATTCTATGCATGATTATGAACATTTGGAAAAAGTATTGTGCGAGGAAATATGCATAGATTAAGAGATGACCAAGTTTAGGCTTACTTGAAGGTCGTGACAGCAAGAGCAATGTGATTTTTGAGTTGGAGGTGTTACAGATGAGTTGTGATGATCTGAACAGCTTCCCTATGCCATATCAAGTGTGTTTGAATGATTGGACTTGATTGGAAATGGTTGGATCACTTCATGGCATCTCAACTGCATCTTGGTTGAAAACTTGAGCAACTGGCTGGTGATTCTGAGAAATCAGTGTTACAGTTGGGTGTTTAGTGTTTGATCAGCTCACATATGATGTTTATGAGGTGTTAGAGCAATTGGTTTGAGTGGAATTGCTCTCTACTGAAAAACTCGATAGTGACTTGCTAAGAAAGGCATTTTTGAGAGTGAGAAGATGATTTTGAGAAAGGCAAGTGTTGTAGGCCTTTGGTGTACTTAAACTGATCACAAATGAGCTCTATTTATAGTAGAGCAAGTTTGTTTTGCAAGGAATAGGGAATGGCAACTGGTACAGGTCTGCGGCCAATGGGATCACTTTGGAATCTTAAGTCTCCTCTAGCCATTGACTAGAGGTTAGAGCACAGGCCTTTGGTTCCCTAGTTCAGAGATCATCTTTAACTCATTCAGTTGGAATAGGCTCAGTTCATGCCACCTTGGTGCATCCATTGAATGCCCCAAAACAAAATTGGAGTCTTATCCCCCTTTTAGGCTTTTTTAGGTTTGGCATGCTATTTGTAGTTCCAAAGACTTTGGAGGCTTGGAGATCAGATCACCCCCCTTGGATTTGATCCTCAGTTGTGTCCAAAATGATGAAAAGGCTTGGAATTATCTGATCTTGCCAAATCGAGCAAAAGTGCAAAATTCTGCCTTGCCATGACAGTTGTAGCAAGGCATGTTGCAGCTGTCATAACTCTTAGCTCAAGTGGAATTTCATGGGGTTCTTGGACATTTTGGAAAGCTCTCATATGATACAACACATGTGTGATCATAGTTTGTCTTGAAACTTTTTGAATCCAAGTGGAAAATGCCTCTACATTTTGAAAAAAGTGAAGCAGATTCTGTCTTAGTGAAAATTTCACTAAGTGTTGGAAAAAGTGGCATTTCCATGTTTTTGTCATTATGATCCAATAATAACTTAAAATCCATGAGGAATTGGAATGAGGTGTAGTTGACACTTTTAAAGTATGCCATGAGATCTAAAAATCCATCTTTGGATCAGCTAAAATGGTTGCTTGGATCACAAGTTTTGATCCTTGGAAGTTGGTACCCTAGCCACTTTGTTTCATAACTTAGAAAATTTCTAAGTCTTTATGGTTACCCCCTTTTACAAGTTATCCCACTTTCTTTGATTTTTCTTGATGAATGATGATTCCATTCACACATTAACATCATTTCAGGGTTGAGGAACCATAATTGATCAAAAAATCAAAAAGTCAAACTTTGACTTTTGGGCACAGTTGACTTTTTATCAGATGAATTCCAAATTATGCGATCCTCTATGAAATCAAGTCCTTGACCTAAATAAAACTTGATGGATGGATTCTGTTCTGGACTGGACTAATGGCCAGACATGGCCCAATCCACTTCTTCTCCCAGAACGGCCCAATTGCCTAAGTCTAATCCACAAGGGTAAAAAGTTACATTTCTTCCCCTCCAACCGGGCAAGGACCGCATCGTCCCTCCCTGGATATGTTGCCCGTTACGCACGGCTTCCTCACTCCCTGAACAGCTGAGGGCATGTGCCCAAAACTATGCTTATGCCCGACATAACAGCTAGTTTTGGGCACCCTGCCCGACATAAAGGCTAGTTTTGGGCAGTTACCTATTCTTCTGGAAAACGGTTATTTCGCCCCGAAAGTAAGACCATTGGCCACGCGCTAGGGGGCTCTATATAACCCTCTCATTTGAGAGGGTCAGGTATCGAATATTCACCCTACGAACTAACACTTTGTACTTGCCCCTTCTCTCTGACCCTTTCTTACTTGAGCGTCGGAGTGCCTTGCAGGTACACCCCCTCCTCCTCTTCACACGCCCAGCATCTCAGACGCACTTGGTGGCCCACTTCAACAGGATCTGATCCAGCCTTCACGATCGATGGCGCCGTCTATGGGAACTCTTGTTCTCCCCGTCTTTCTTTCCCCGGAAACTAAAGATCAAAGCAAATTTTCAAGATCATCATCATGGCCTCTCAAGATCACGCCAGAGGGGCTCTCAACTCCGCTGTCTTCCTCGTCAGCAAGACTGACATTGATGGTCCATCATCCCTCCTCGGAGATGCCCGTTTTAGAAGGGACAGGGCCACAGTTTCTCCTTCCCCTATTCCTGCTGATCGCAACAACGATCAGCCTTCGCTGGACATCCAGCCCATTCCTGTTCCGCCCAATGCCGACCCGGCCGTGGTGGCCCTCTTGGAGGTGGTCAACAAAACCAACACCCTGATCCTGCAGCAGAACGAAAGGAACGGGGCGCTAGAAGAAATCACCCATCCAAGATCCCCTCCTCCGAGGAGGAACCAACAACAATCAAGAAGCCCGCAGCCCCGGCGAGATATCGACCGAAGACTGCACCAAGAACCTGACTCTCGCGCCGTCCGGAAGCGTGACTAAGTTTCCCCGCGTAACTAACACTCTCCCGGTCACAAAAGGGCCTGAAGGGACGAGCAGTCACCTCCGGTCAAGTTTAAAAGCCGCTCACATTCTCCCCGAAGGAACCGCTCACCTTCTCCCCGAAGGAACCGCTCACCTTCTCCGCGAAGGAACCGCCGCCGCGAGCGTACCCTTCGGTCCCCGTCATTCACCAGTTCCAGCGGCAATGATGAGCCTCGCGGCCCATTGTCCCAGGAAATCTTGGCAACCCGTCTCCTTAAGGGCCTGGAGACGCCCCTGTCACTGGGCACGTACGACGGACCCTGACGAACATATCGAGAATATCGATGCACTTCTGGACTACTGCGGCGTCCGGGGCGCCATCAAATGCCGGTTATTTCCGACCACGCTCCGAGAGGGGGTAATGACGTGGTACAAGCAGTTTCCCGAAGAATCCATTACCTCATGGAGACAACTGGGCATAATGTTCTCATGGCATTTCACAACTTCTCGCTGTCACCCCAAGACTGAGGCATCCCTTGGGGCCATAATCCAAGGAAAGGACGAACCTCTCCGTGCATACATCGAGAGGTTCAACAAAGAAGCAGTACAAGTCCCTACAATGGATGAGATGAAAAAGTTTCTGCTCGAGCAAGGACTCCGCCCGGGCTCTGAGTTTTCTAAGGCCGTCGGCATTGCACCACCGAGGAACCTAGATGCCCTTCTCCTCAAAGCCCAGTCGCACATTCAGTACGAAGAGAAGGTTGTGGCCAGCAACGTCCGAGCGTTACGCCATTAGGAGAACGCTCGGGCCACTAGAGGCGAAGAACCCACGACATCTCGTCAAGGTGAAAGGAGGCGCGAAGACCGTCCTCGGGACTCCCGCGACAGCAAGGGACCCTCTGGGCAATTCCACGACTATACCCCATTGACCGTCTCCAGGGAGAAGATCCTCTCCGAATGTGCGAATTCGGAGTTCAAGCAAGCAGGGGTCCGCTTCCCTATACAACGGCTGGCCAAACCCAATGCCAAAAAATCGAAGTACTGTCGTTTCCACAAGAGTCACGGCCACACTACCGAAGACTACATCCATTTGAAGGATGCTATCGAGATACTGATCAGGGACGGCCACCTGAAACAGTTCACCAAGAAGAAGGACGCTCCTCGGCAGGACGCCCAAGAGTCCAAGAAGATAAGGTCGCCATGGCCGTGTCACGACCAGAAGACTTCTACGTCCCGGACGGGCTCAGCGCCCCTGACTACTTCGCGGCCCACAGCCCGTGGGAGACATTCCCCTCCGCCATGGTCATCTCGGGCGGGGGCTTTAATAAAGTCACGGTGGGCTCCGTGAAATGAAAATTTGAGCATTTAATCAACACAAGCTCCAATAAGGTGACCACGCTCTATCAAGCCTAGAAGGGCTCTGTCCCCATCTCCTTCTACCGGGAAGAGCTCCTCGGGGGATCTCCAAACTCGAGCATAACTTTGCTCGTCAGAGCCCGAATGGCGAACTTCGACGTTCGCAGAACCCTCGTCGACCAGGGCAGCTCGGTCGACATTATGTACTCCCAGCTGTTCTCAACACTTTAGCTGGACGAATCACACCTTACCCCCTACGTGGGGTCCAATTTACAGGGATTCAACGGATCAGTGACCAAGCCATGGGGATACGTCGAACTGATCGTAACCTTTGGATCAGCTGAGACATCCAGATCCATCAAAGTACAATTTCTAGAATCGACTGCCCGTCACTGTACCAGTGCATATTTGGAAGGCCAACTCTGGCCAAATTGGTAGTCGTTCCTTCAACAGTCCACCTCAAGATGAAGTACTACACTTCAAAAGGGATGGTCGCCACCCTCCACGGCGACATCGAAGCTGCACGATGGTGTTTCGAAGCAACCACCAAAGGGCTCAACGCCATTGCGTCCAAGCCAAAGGTATCGAGCAAGCCAGCATTGCCCAGCAGCTCCGAGGAAGCCAAGCCCCTGCCTCAGGTCGACTCCATTGACCTCGACAACCGCTTCCCCGAAGAAGACCAACAGGAGGACCAAGCAGCTTCAGCCAGCTTGTCTACCTTATCCAGCAACAGCTCCCATCCGATGCGCCTAATCCCGGATGGAAACTTCGAGCTCATTTTGTTCGGCGACGACCCTCAGCGGGGAGTGAAGATTGGAGCAGACCTGCCCGAAATCGCGAGGAACCAGCTTAAAGCACGCCTTCGTGAGAACGCCGACCTCTTCGCCTGGAGCGCCGCCGAGATGCCCAGCTTGGACGCATCCGTCGCCTGCCACCAACTGACAATTGACCCAGCCGTCAAGGCCGTAGCACAACGTAGGAGAAAACAATCTCTGGAGAAAACAGAAGCTGCAGAAAAGCTGTAAAGGACCTCCTCGAGGTCAAATTTATTTCGGAGGCCAAGTACACCACTTGGCTGTCCAACATTGTACTTGTAAAGAAATCTAATGGCAAATGGCGAATGTGTGTTGATTACACCGATCTTAATAAGGCATGCCCGAAGGACGCCTACCCCCTCCCCAATATTGATAAACTTGTTGATAGCTCTACCAGTTTTAAACTTTTATCATTCATGGACACCTACTCGGGCTATAATCAAATTCCAATGGCAATGAGCAATAAAAAATACACGGCTTTCATGACCGAATCAGGAAACTATTACTACAACGTAATGCCCTTCGTCCTGAAGAACGCCGACGCGAACTAACAAAGAACAATGAACAAGGTCTTCCGAGGAGAGATAGGCGACATGCTCGAAGTTTATATGGACGACATGATCGTTAAATCCCACGAGGAAACCGATCACACCGCCCATTTAAGGAAGGTCTTTGAACAGGCCAGGAAATACAAAATGTATTTTAACCCGAAAAAGTGCACGTTCGGTGTCCGAGCAGGCAAATTCCTCGGGTTTTATTTAACAGAACGAGGAATCGAAGCCAATCCCAATAAGTGCCGAGCATTTTCCGAGTTTCCAACGCCCAAGTCAAAAAAATCCATCCAATCCCTCAACGGGATGCTCGCATCATTGTCCCGTTTCGTGGCCAAGTCTGCCCAACACGCCTTACCGTTCTTCAAAATCCTCCGCAAAGAGGCAACGTTCAAATGGACCGAGGAGTGTGACCAGGCTCTCCTCTATATGAAACGAGCACTCTTGGAACCGCCTGTTCTCTCTCGTCCAGACAACGGCGAAACGTTGTACCTATACCTCGTCGTGGCTACCGAGGTAGTAAGCTCCGCTCTCATCCGCGAAACCCATAACGGGCAGAAGCCCATATACTTCACGAGCAAAGCACTGCAGGGGCCAGAGTTGAGATACCAACAGATTGAAAAAGTGGCGCTGGCCCTCATCAACACGGCTAGAAGATTGAGACACTACTTTCTAGCCCACACGATCGTGATTCGAACAGATCAACCCATAAAGCAGCTACTGGGACTGCCGGACATGGCCGGTCGAATGCTCAAATGGCCACTCGAGCTGTCCGAATTCTTCGTCCAGTATGAGAGCAGGAAAGCCCTCAAGGCCCTGGCTCTGGCCGACTTCGTCGCAGAAATGACGTTTGCAGACTCCCCCGCAAGCGAAGTGTGCAAATGGACCATTTTCATGGACGGTGCCTCCAGCTCGGCAGGAAGAGGGGCGGGCATCATACTGGAAAGCAACGAAGGAATCATCATTGAAGTTTCACTCACCCTGTCCTTCCCCACCTCTAACAACCAGGCTGAATACGAAGCCTTCCTCGCTGGGTTACGCTTGGCCGAGGACCTAGGCGCGGAAGAAGTCATCATATGCATAGATTCACAACTCGTAGCTATTCAAGTCCGAGGAGAATATCAAGCCAAAAACGACAACCTGACCGAATACTTAGCCCTGGTCAAGAAGAAAATGGCAAAGTTAACAGCGGTGGAGGTAAGACACGTTCCCCGCGAACACAATGTCCGTGCAGACGTTTTGTCCAAACTGGCCAGCACAAAGATGAAAGGCGGAAACAAGTCTGTCATACAGGAGGTACTTCCTCGACCCAGTATCGAGAGGGCCTCCCCAACCCTCAACGTACAGGTGATCAGCGACAACAATTGCTGGATAACCCCCGTCTACAACTATCTCGCTAAAGACGAACTTCTGTCTGACCCAAAAAAGGCCAGCATAGTTAGGCGAAGAGCTTGCTCCTACGTCCTGGTCGAAGATAAACTCTACAGGCGAGGATTGTCCATCCCGCTGCTCAAGTGTGTCGATGAAGAAATGGTCGCACATATCTTATGTGAAATCCATGAAGGAATCAATGCTCAACATCTCGGAGGAAGGTCCCTTGCCCGAAAGGCCCTCCGAGCAGGATACTACTGGCCAACCATGCAGCACGACGCGAAAGAGCACGTGAAGAAATGTGATAAATGCCAATGGCATGGGGATATGCACCTAGCTCCACCTAACGAGCTCAAAGCTATGTCTTTCCCGTGGCCATTCGCCTAGTGGGGCTTGGACATCCTAGGACCCTTCGTGATAGGATTAAATCAGAATAAATACTTAATAGTAGGCGTAGACTACTTCATAAAATGGATAGAAGCGGAAGCCCTGGCCAAGATAACCGCCTTTAACATACTGGGTTTCTACAAACAGAACATCCTCGCACGTTTTGGCATTCCCCAAGTGATAGTCACGGACAATGGGACATACTTCACGGACAGGAAGTTCTAAGACTTCGTCGCCCAACTAGGCACGAAGCAACACTTCGCATCCATCGAACACCCCCAGACAAATGGGCAGGCTGAAGTAGTGAACCGAGTCATCCTTTGAGGTCTCAAACGAAGGCTGGACAAAATGAAGAAAGCTTGGGTCGAGGAGCTGCACAGTGTCTTATGGGCATACCGCACAACTCCACACTCTTCAACTGGGGAAACACCCTTTCGCCTGGCTTACAGGACCGAAGTCGTGATCCCCGTCGAGGTTCACGTACCCTCCAGACGGACGGAATCACCCCTAGACGAGGAGATGAATGACGAATCGTTAAGGGAAGAACTCGACCTCGTCGAGGAAGCCTGCTCAGGGGCAGCACTTCGCGAAGCCTCCCTAAAGCAAAAAATTACCATCAGGCAGAATGCCAAGGTAATACGATGAGAGTTCAATGTGGAAAGCCTAGTTCTAAGGAGAAACCACAAAGACTCTCGCGAAGGCAAACTAGCCGCCAACTGGGAAGGACCCTATCGTGTCCGAGCAAAAACGGAGAATGGGGCCTATTACCTAGAACATCTCAACGGGGAAGAACTTGCTCGACCATGGAATGCCAAAAAACTGAAACAATACTACAGTTAAGGCCTTAACCATCGGTTGGACCCATCACAACGACGAGCGTCGCACACCGACCACGATGCGCGCCTAGGTACAAGCGTCGCATGACAGAAAAGCATAACCCCGCTCAGGAACGAGCCGGGTATCTGCTCGACAGTGGTCCTCAATCGAGCACCGCCGTCGTCAAAGTACCACGATTGGCAGAACACCCAGCTCGCGATGGGACGTTCACGCCGCGAACTCAGGCCTCAAACGCGACCTGAGCTCTGCATCCCCGCCAAGACATTCCCTGGCAGTTCGAAAAGTACCCCTCACGGCCGAACACATCTATAACGAGCAATTCCCTTAAACTTGAAGCAAATCAAAATAACCCCTGATACGGGCATACATACACAAACGAGCATAAGTAACAACACTTAGCGAAATTTAAAACACATGAAACCATACAAGTAGTAAAACTGGCCACCAAGACCGAAAACATAATTTAAATATGATAAACGGCCACTAGGACCATGATTTTACTGGATTACATAAACCGGGGGCCATGCCCCCCAAAATAGGTTACAACAAATACACGACAGGCATGTCGGACAAATTACAACAAGAAGAAAATTCGTCACTAGTCCATCTGGTCAGTTTGCTCGACGTTCGGCTGAGGCTCCTGGCTCTCCGCGGGCTGGTCCTCGGTATGCTCTTCAAGGAGGGCTTCGGGCATGATGATCCGACCATCTTCAACACGCGCTAGATAGTGGGTACTGTAACGCCCCAGTTTTGTCAGTTTTGTCAGTTTTATTTAATTGAGTCGTTTTTTATTATTTTATTATTATATTATTTTATTTCTGACTTTTATTTGGAAATATGTTATTTTTCAATGTTGTGATATTTTATCGGGTTTTGGGAACATTTGCGAGATATTTTAGTGTGGGGGTATTTTAGTCATTTCACTTTATTTTGATAAGTTAGTAAGAATAGGAAGAGAGAAAAATAGAAAGGAAAGAAAAAGAAGAGAAGAAAAAGAGGAAGAAAGAAAAGAGAAGAGAAAAAGAGAGAAAAACTTGTGGCTCAAGAAATCTAATCAACCGACTTTCTAAAACGCGATTAATCGGGTAAGGGTGCGGAACTCGATTATACTATGCTTGTATATGATTATGTATGTATGTGTTTGGATGATTCTCTTGCTTTCCATGTTTTTCACTTCTAGGTCGAAAACGATAAAATGAGTAGAATCGCTGGTTTAGCGGTTGGAAATCGATGTAAATGTGGTAGAATGCTTGTTGCCATTATTAGAATAGGTTCTGATTGATATATGTTGATTTGGAAATGTTTTGATTGGAAAAATATCATTTTTGGGTTTTCAACAGCGCTGAAGAATTTTGAGTTTTCGCAGGTTCGCCTAGCGAACCTGGGGCGAAGGTGGTAGCGAATGAAGTTTTCGCGGGTTCGCGTAGCGAACCATTTAGCGAAGGTTAGCGAAGGTTTGCTGAGTTGTTCGCCTAGCGAACTTTGGGTGTTTTTGGTTCTGTTTGGTTCTGACTTGGTTCACCAGGGAGTTCGCCTAGCGAACTTTGTGTCTGTTTTCTAGCTGATAGTGAGTTCGCTGGACGTTCGCCTAGCGAAGGTGCTAGCGAATGCTCGCTAGAGGGTTCGCCTAGCGAACACAGCTGTTTGTGCAATTTTGTTTTTCTTTCTAACTTTTGCTCTGTGATTCGGATTGAGGTGTGGTTTGATGCGTTAGAAAGCTTTTAAAATGTTCTTTCTTATGATGATGGTTTTGAGATTGTTGGCCGATTAAATTATGTCAGGAATTTGGAAAATGTGTTGTTTTGTCGGTTTTTACGGTTGTAATTGTGTGTAATTAAAGTGTATCGTGCAATGTTCTGATGATATAGAGATGGTATGATTTGCGTGCTGTTGTATGGTATAAATGCATTGTTTTGGGCTTGAATTGCAAAACATGTTTTTGTTGATTTAGATGATTGCATATATGTGTGCATTATGAATGTCATGAGTCATTGTATGCCAAGCATCATGATATGCATTCTTGTGACGTCCTGAGTGACGGTTGGATTCCAGAGGGAATCTGCTATAACATCGTGAGCCTTATAAATAAGAGGTATGAATCGCCTGAAAAATAAGAGGACCGAAAGTGATGGTTATAGACGATTGTGTGCCCATGTGGGGTGTGAGCGATCGGGTCGTGTACCCGTGTGGGGTGTGAGCGATCCATAAACGCCGTGTGCCCGTGTGGGGTGTGAGCGGTGGGTGAATATCGTAGGCCCGATGGGGAGTTACAGTGATGTAACGAGTGATGATTCCAGCAGAGTTCCTGAGTGAACTAGTGATGAGAAATCTTGGAAGTCGGTACCGCATGTGCATTGCATAGAGTCGTTGTGTCGGTCTCTGTGCATTTGCATAACCATGGATTAATTATGTATGGAATTGTGAATGTGATTGATGAGATGGAATGTGTATAATTGTATTGATGATGAGTGTATTGTGTATGACTGGTGTGTATTAGTATTGGATGCCTGAGAATTGTAATGTGTTGCGTTATATTTGATAGTGGTGCAATTGTTGTGAGAATATTGTACTTGTGCATTTCTGTGTTGATATATATAATTGTATGCAATTATATTATGATTGTGTTTCTCACCCTTCTGCTGTTTTATAATGCTCTATGAGGCATTGCAGATTAGAGTTATTGGAGGTCTTTTTGTGAAGCTTAGGTCTTCATTCTTTTGTCGGTCGGCTCTGATATGTGGCACCGGGTTGTCGGGGTGATCGAGTGTGATCATTTGTGCTATGTATATATATCTTTTGAATTATACATGTATGGTTGTATATGACAGTTACACTTTTATGATATATATATATATATATATATGAGATTTCAGTTACGGATTTTCTACTTTTATTCTGTAATTGAATTGTGGGTATAGTACTACCTGAAGTGTTGCATGTCTACATGAGCAGGTGTTTTATGTTTGTTCCTAATTGATGTGATGCCCCCAAATCTATGCCGTGCAGGTTTTAAATATACTCTGATGAAATTTTGAAATTTTTATTTATCGCTTTAATAGCTTGGGGGTATAGATTAGGGGTGTTACATTAAGTGGTATCAGAGCCAGTCCGTGTCAGTTGGTGTCAGTCCTTGTTGGTCTTTGTGGTATGGGTGAGCTGTTTGGTTAACCATAGTTTCTGTTATTGGAAATGAACAGAATATGGCTGGAAGGAATGATGCTGCTTTGGCTGCTGCGATGCAGGCTATGGCTCGGGCTATGAAGGGTACATCGAATGCTGCGAGTAATGATGAGTTCAGGAAAAATAAACCACCTGTCTTCAAAGGAAGATATGATCCTGATGGTGCATAGATTTGGCTGAAAGAGAATGAAAGAATTTTCCAAGTGATGGATTATGATGAGGATCAGAAGGTGAGACTGGGTACTCACATGTTGCTGGAAGAAGCTAATGATTGGTGGGTTGGTACTCGTCATGTGTTGGAAGCTGCAGAGGAGGAGGAGGAAGAGATTACTTGGGAAGTGTTTAGCCGAGAGTTCTTGAGGAAGTATTTTCCTGAAGATGTTAGAGGAAAGAAGGAAATAGAGTTCTTGGAATTGAAACAAGGTAGTATGTCTGTTGTTGATTATACTGCTAAGTTTGTTGAGCTGGTGCAGTTTTATCCTCATTATGCGGAAGCGACTGCGGAGTTTTCTAAGTGTGTTAAGTTTGAGAACGGGTTGCGTCCTGAGATTAAACAGGCTATTGGTTATCAGAGGGTTCGAAAGTTTGCGGACTTGGTGGATTGTTGTAGGATTTTTGAGGAGGATAGTAAGGCTCGTTCTACTCACTATAAGAGTGTGAGCGAGAGGAAAGGGAAGCAACAGTTTCGTGGTGGTCCGTATGTAACACCAGCTGATAAAGGTAAACAAAGACGTAATTTTGAGAGGAGGTCAAGTGGAGGAGGAATGTATAATTCTTTGAGATGTTATAGATGTGGCGAAGTGGGGCATCATCAGTTTGAGTGTAGGAAGGATTTGAGGAAGTGTTCTAATTGTGGCGATGTAGGACATGTTGCTGCTGGTTGTGCCAGGAAGAATGTGGTGAAGTGTTTCAACTGTGGTGAACCTGGTCACATTAGTACAAAGTGTCAGAAACCGAAGCAAGCTCCAGCTGGTGGGAAAGTCTTTGCGTTGTCTGGGACTCAGACTTCAAGTGCAGATCGTCTGATTAGAGGTACTTGTTTTATTAATAGTATGCCTTTAGTTGCTATTATTGATACTGGAGCGACTCATTCGTTTCTTTCGTCTGAGTGCGTGAAGCTTTTGAATCTTGTGTTGTCGTTGATGGATGGTGAGATGGTTATTGATACTCCAGCAATGGGGTCAGTAACTACTTCTTTGGTTTGTTTGAGTTATCCTTTGACCATTTATGGTAAAGATTTTGAGATGGATTTAGTGTGTTTGCCGTTGGAGGGTTTAGATGTGGTTTTGGAAATGAATTGGTTGCAATTCAATCGGGTTCATATTGATTGTTATCATAAGCTGGTAAGGTTTCCTTCTCTCGAGGAAGAGGAAGACTCGAGTTTCTTATCTACCAAAGAGTTGAAGAAACTTTTGGCGGATGAAGCTCAGTTGTTTGGGTTGTTTGCATCGTTGACTGTGGATAGTCAAGTTTCACTTGATGTGTTTCCTGTTGTGTGTGATTTTTCGGAAGTGTCTCCTGAGGATATTTCAGATGTGTCGCCAGAGAGAGAGGTGGAGTTTTCTATAGATCTATTTCCTGGTACTAGACCTGTTTCTATGGCACCTTATCGAATGTCGGCATCTGAGTTGGTTGAGTTGAAGAAGCAATTGAATGACTTGTTGGAGAAGAGGTTTGTAAGGCCAAGTGTTTCTCCTTGGGGTGCTCCAGTTTTGTTGGTGAAAAAGAAAGATGGAAGTATGCGATTGTGTATTGATTATCGCCATTTGAATAAGGTGACGATTAAGAATAAGTATCATCTTCCGAGAATTGATGATCTGATGGATCAGTTGGTTGGTGCTTGTGTGTTTAGTAAGATTGATTTGAGATCGGGGTATCATCAGATAAGGGTGAAAGAGGAAGATATTCAGAAGACGGCTTTTAGGAAACGATACGGTCATTATGAATATTCGGTGATGCCGTTCGGGGTTTCTAACGCGCCAGGTGTGTTTATGGAATACATGAATCGTATTTTCCATGAGCATTTGGATCGTTTTGTTGTTGTGTTTATTGATGATATCTTAATTTATTCTAAGTCTCGCGAGGAGCACGCGGAGCATTTGCGTATTGTTTTGCAGGTTTTGAAGGAAAGGAAACTTTTTGCAAAATTATCCAAGTGTGAATTCTGGTTGTCGGATGTGGTTTTTCTTGGACACGTAATTTCAGGTAATGGTATTGCTGTGGATCCATCTAAAGTAGACGCAGTTCTACAATGGGAGGCTCCGAGATCTGTTACTGAAATTCGAAGCTTTTTGGGATTAGCTAGATATTATCGGAGGTTTATTGAAGGTTTTTCTAGGTTGGCACTTCCTTTGACCCAGTTGACTTGTAAAGGGCAAGCGTTCATTTGGGATATTCGGTGTGAGGAGAGTTTTAATGAGCTGAAGAGAAGATTGACGACAGCCCCGATTTTGATTTTGCCGAATCCTACTGAACCGTTTGTGGTTTATTGTGATGCGTCTTTGATGGGTTTAGGTGGTGTGCTAATGCAGGAAGGTAAGGTGGTGGCTTACGCTTCAAGGCAATTGAGGATTCATGAGAAAAATTATCCTACTCATGATCTTGAGTTAGCGGCTGTAGTGTTTGTGTTGAAGATTTGGAGGCATTATCTTTTTGGTGCGAGGTTTGAAGTCTTTAGTGATCACAAAAGCTTGAAATATTTGTTTGATCAAAAAGAATTGAACATGAGGCAATGTAGATGGTTGGAATTCTTGAAGGACTACGACTTTGGCTTGAATTACCATCCTGGTAAAGCTAACGTGGTAGCCGATGCGTTGAGTCGGAAATCGTTGCATATGTCCGCTTTAATGGTTAAGGAGTGGGAACTTTTGGAATCGTTTAGAGACTTAAGTTTGGTATGTGAAGTGACTTCGGATAGTGTGAGGCTGGGTATGCTGAAGGTTACTAATGATTTTGTGATGACGGTAAGTGAGAAACAGAAGTTGGATGTGAAATTCGTGGATTTGATGTTGGTTGGCGGAAAAGATGCGAGTGGCGATTTTGAAGTGGATGTTAATGGTGTTTTGAGGTTCCGTGGGCGAATTTGTATTCCGGATGATTCGGAGTTGAAACGGATGATTTTGGAAGAAGGACACCAGAGTAATTTAAGTATACATCCGGGAGCGAACAAAATGTACCAAGATTTGAAGAAGATTTTCTGGTGGTCTGGATTGAAAAGAGATGTGGCTCAGTTTGTGTATGCTTGTTTGACGTGCCAAAAGTCAAAAATGGAACATCAACGACCTAGTGGTTTGTTGCAACCGTTGGATATTCCGGAATGGAAATGGGATAACATTTTGATGGATTTTGTAACAGGGTTGCCAAACACTCAGAGAGGGCATAATGCTATTTGGGTGGTTGTAGATAGGCTGACTAAATCGGCTCATTTCATTCCGATTGATATCAGTTTTTCTTTGGAGAGGTTAGCTGAGATTTACATCAGTGTGATTGTGAAGTTGCATGGCGTTCCGTTAAATATTGTTTCGGATCAAGATCCAAGCTTTACCTCGAGATTTTGGGAAAGTTTACGGAAGGCTTTGGGTTCTAAATTGAGATTGAGTTCGGCATATCATCCGCAGAAGGATGGTCAGACGGAGAGGACGATTCAGTCGTTGGAGGATTTGTTGCGGGCTTGGGTTCTTGAACAAGGTGGTACGTGGGATAGTTATCTTGCATTCATTGAATTCACGTATAATAACAGTTTCCATTCTAGTATTGGAATGGCACCGTTTGAAGCGTTATATGGACGAAGGTGCCGAGCACCGTTGTGTTGGCACGAATCTGGTGAGAGAACGGTGGTAGGACCGGAGTTGGTGCAGCAGACTACAGACAAGGTGAAGTTTATTCGCGAGAAGATGAAAGCTTCTCAGAGTAGACAAAAGAGTTATCATGATCGGAGATGAAAGGATCTTGAGTTTCAAGAGGGCGATCATGTATTTCTAAGGGTTACGCCGGTAACGGGTGTTGGTCGTGCATTGAAATCGAAGAAGCTTACCTCTCGGTTTATTGGTCCTTACCAGATATCTGCGAGAGTGGGTGTTGTGGCGTATAGGGTGGCGTTGCCGCCGAGTCTGTCGAATTTGCACGATGTGTTCCATGTTTCACTGCTGCGGAAGTATGTTCCAGATCCGTCGCATGTGATTCCGATGGATGAGGTGGAGGTAAGGGAGGACCTTACGATTGAGGCTTTACCAGTGAGTATTTTGGATCGCGAGGTGAAGAGGTTAAGGGGCAAGGATATTGCACTGGTGAAGGTAGCATGGGGAGGCGCTGCTGAGGGCAATTTGACTTGGGAGTTGGAGAGTCGGATGCGGGAGTCGTATCCAGAGTTGTTTGTTTCAGGTAATATTTTCGAGGATGAAAATTTCTAAGTGGGGGAGAGTTGTAACGCCCCAGTTTTGTCAGTTTTGTCAGTTTTATTTAATTGAGTCGTTTTTTATTATTTTATTATTATATTATTTTATTTCTGACTTTTATTTGGAAATATGTTATTTTTCAATGTTGTGATATTTTATCGGGTTTTGGGAACATTTGCGAGATATTTGAGTGTGGGGGTATTTTAGTCATTTCACTTTATTTTGATAAGTTAGTAAGAATAGGAAGTGAGAAAAATAGAAAGGAAAGAAAAAGAAGAGAAGAAAAAAAGGAAGAAAGAAAAGAGAAGAGAAAAAGAGAGAAAAACTTGTGGCTCAAGAAATCTAATCAACCGACTTTCTAAAACGCGATTAATCGGGTAAGGGTGCGGAACTCGATTATACTATGCTTGTATATGATTATGTATGTATGTGTTTGGATGATTCTCTTGCTTTCCATGTTTTTCACTTCTAGGTCGAAAATGATAAAATGAGTAGAATCGATGGTTTAGCGGTTGGAAATCGATGTAAATGTGGTAGAATGCTTGTTGCCATTATTAGAATAGGTTCTGATTGATATATGTTGATTTGGAAATGTTTTGGTTGGAAAAATATCATTTTTGGGTTTTCAACAGCGCTGAAGAATTTTGAGTTTTCGCAGGTTCGCCTAGCAAACCTGGGGCGAAGGTGGTAGAGAATGAAGTTTTCGCGGGTTCGCGTAGCGAACCATTTAGCGAAGGTTAGCGAAGGTTCGCTGAGTTGTTCGCCTAGCAAACTTTGGGTGTTTTTGGTTCTGTTTGGTTCTGACTTGGTTCGCCAGGGGGTTTGCCTAGCGAACTTTGTGTCTGTTTTCTAGCTGATAGTGGGTTCGCTGGACGTTCGCCTAGCGAAGGTGCTAGCGAATGCTCGCTAGAGGGTTCGCCTACCGAACACAGCTGTTTGTGCAATTTTGTTTTCTTTCTAACGTTTGCTCTGTGATTCGGATTGAGGCGTGGTTTGATGCGTTTGAAAGCTTTTAAAACGTTCTTTCTTATGATGATGGTTTTGAGATTGTTGGCCGATTAAATTATTTTGGGAATTTGGAAAATGTGTTGTTTTGTCAGTTTTTACGGTTGTAATTTTGTGTAATTAAGGTGTATCGTGCAATGTGCTGATGATATGGAGATGGTATGATTTGCGTGCTGTTGTATGGTATAAATGCATTGTTTTGGGCTTGAATTGCAAAACATGTTTTTGTTGATTTAGATGATTGCATATATGTGTGCATTATGAATGTCATGAGTCATTGTATGCCAAGCATCATGATATGCATTCTTGTGACGTCCTGAGTGACGGTTGGATTCCAGAGGGAATCTGCTATAACATCGTGAGCCTTAAAAATAAGAGGTATAAATCGCCTTAAAAATAAGAGGACCGAAAGCGATGCTTATAAACGATCCTGTGCCCATGTGGGGTCTGAGCGATCGGGTCGTGTGCCAGTGTGGAGTGTGAGCGATCCATAAACGCCATGTGCCCGTGTGGGGTGTGAGAGGTGGGTGAACATCGTAGGTCCGACGGGGAGTTACAGTGATGTAATGAGCGATGATTCCAGCAGAGTTCCTGAGTGAACTAGTGATGAGAAATCTTGGAAGTCGGTACCGCATGTGCATTGCATAGAGTCGTTGTGTCGGTCTCTGTGCATTTGCATAATCATGGATTAATTATGTATGGAATTGTGAATGTGATTGATGAGATGAAATGTGTATAATTGTATTGATGATGAGTGTATTGCGTATGACTGGTGTGTATTAGTATTGGATGCCTGAGAATTGTACTGTGTTGCGTTATATTTGATAGTGGTGCAATTGTGGTGAGAATATTGTACTTGTGCATTTCTGTGTTGATATATATAATTGTATGCAATTATATTATGATTGTGTTTCTCACCCTTCTGCTGTTTTATAATGCTCTATGAGGCATTGCAGATTATAGTTGCTGGAGGTCTTTTTGTGAAGCTTAGGTCTTCATTCTTTTGTCGGTCGGCTCTGATATGTGGCACCGGGTTGTTGGGGTGATCGAGTGTGATTATTTGTGCTATTTATATGTATCTTTTGAATTATACATGTATGGTTGTATATGACAGTTACACTTTTATGATATATATATATATATATATATATATATATATATATATATATATATATATATATATATGAGATTTCAGTTACGGATTTTCCGCTTTTATTCTGTAATTGAATTGTGGGTATAGTACTACCTGAAGTGTTGCATGTCTACATGAGCAAGTGTTGTATGTTTGTTCCTAATTGATGTGATGTCCCCAAATCTATGTCGTGCAGGTTTTAAATATACTCTGATGAATTTTTGAAATTTTTATTTATCGCTTTAATAGCTTTGGGGTATAGATTGGGGGTGTTACAGGTACCCTCGGTGGAGAAGTCAAGTCCGTGGTTCACCACCCGCAGTTGAGACACGGCGTTTCTGAAGGATTCGTCCGCGATGGCAATGTTGTCATCCTCAGTCATCAACATACGGGCGACCAGCTCAGACCTTGTCTTTAATCCCTTCACATCTTCGGGTTCATCTTCGCTCGGAGCGTTGACCGCCCTCAGCTGCTAGACCAGCTCCTCAACCGCTTTCTTCTCCGCAGCCAGCATAGAATTCTCCTTCTTCAACCTGGCCACCTCCTCGTCAGCCTTCTTCTGGGCATCGTCAGCACTCTTGACCTCTTCTTTGAGAGACGCCATGGTAGCCCGGGCAGCATTAAGTTCGGACTCAGACGCAGAGTCCCCTTCGGCATAAACGGCTACCATCTCCAACATCCTGACCAGTGCAGAAGCATCTTGGGCCACCAATGCTCTCTTGCTCGGGCGATCCATGCTTTCCAGTCGAAGAGACTGTTCCCATGGCACGACCAAGGCGTTCCCCTCAAAGAACCTTCTATCGTGTATGCAAGGAGGGAGCTAGAACTTCCCTTTCTCTGGGGCCCGATTGAGATCCACGGCGTCATTGCCCCTCGGCCGCTTGGTTCGTGAGGTCAAAGACAGGGGGGATCCCCGGGGAGCAGGAGTGGGAGAAGAGGTCCCCGCAGCAGACTGAACAGGAGCTGAAGCATGCGCGATGGCAAATCGAGACTTGGGAGGGGCCGTTCCAGGCTTGTTCCTCACAAGAGCATTCTTTACCATTCTCTCATGAGCCTGAGGCATCTCACCTGCACAAATAGAATACGAGCATGTTAGATACGAGGAAAGAAATAGTCGAGCAAATTAAAAGAAAACTAAGACTACCAAGCAGCTTTTGAACTTCCGCGGGAGTCGTGCACTCCAGAAGCGCCTTGGTATTGATAAAGCAGTATTCAACCCGCTGACTACCATCCTCCTCGAAGCCGGAAGGAGTTAACGTACTTCACCAGCGTCTTGTACGCGACGACATCCTGCCCGTTTAGCTCGTGCGGCTGGAGAACGTAGTCGTCGGGCTTCTTGGTGAAATGGTCAGGTCCCTAGTGGATAGGGAACTTGTATATCCTATCCCCAATAAACTTCCCCGTCTCATCGCGCAGGTCGTTACCTTCCTCGTCGACCTCGATCTCTCAGATATAAGTGCTATCCTGGGCAGCTTCTGACACGGGCTCAATGACATAATACCGCTCCTTAAATGTCCGTATAGATTCGGAAAAAGGTTTAAATAGTTTGTGATAATGCTTCAAAGAGACCCAACCATACTGCCTCCCCGACAGCTGCCGTTGAAGATGGAAGACGATGAAAAATAGAGGGAGAGTATCCCCTATACTGAGATACTCGAACGTCAGCTCGAATGCCTAGATGAAGGCCAACGAGTTCGGGTGCAGCTATGTAGGGGCCAACTTCAAGTGCACGAACACTGACTGCTGAAAATCAGTGAACGGCAACCTCAGCCCCAGCTCCTTGAAGGCATATTCATATATGGCGAAGCGATCCCCATAATCTGTGCAGACCCTGTCAACCTCAGAGGGAAAATGCACCTTTCACTCCCCATCTGGCCCGACTTCCGTAAAGACATCCCCTAAGTACGTCGCGAAGGTAGACTTGTGCTCGGCTGGCTCAGCCACCATCCACTCTTCCATGGAACCCTCAACCACATCCTCGTCCATATCTTCCAACTCCTCTTCCTCCCCGACCTCGCTGGGGGTACTTGAAGCCGTCGAACTACTACTGTCCAAGGAACTCGTTTCTTCCTCAGACGAATCCAGGATAATTTCTCCATCTGGCCCCGTCGCCATATCGATCACCTGAAAAGCAGAGAAAAAAGTGAATTCGACGATAGATCAAATCCACCCTTCCACCGCTAGTCAAGTGAAAGGGCGCGTAAAGGGCTGAGGACGGCGTCCCCGGCCTAAGCCCTAACATCAAAAGAAAAATTTAGAAACCTCCCCGCGAGGAGACGCTCGATACAAGTTATCCCCAGGCGAGGAACTTCCCCGTGCTCATACCCAGTTTCCATTTTAAGCTCCACCGGAAACTGCAAAGCTTCACCGGAATCTGGGAGTAGTCGACCGGATAATTCATCACCAACCCAGGAGATGAAAGATCACGACGGTTACACATGCACCGTCGTCGCAACGACACCGTGAACCGCCCTCCTCACTAAAACATACTAAAAAGCCCAGCGACGCATCAGAGGTGGAAAATGGCATAACCACCATTCACCACCAACAACCTCCGGAAAACGAAGCTAATCCTAGCCCTAACCGCATACAATCTACCATTGACCATCAAAAAAGAATAAATCAGAGTGAAATCAACGAACTTACTTGGGTTAAGAAGATGAAAAGTGGTTGCCCGGAAGTTGACACGGTGGCCGGAGTAGCAAGCGACGATGATGGGCAAGATCTCTGAAGAAGACGAAGAGAAGCAAGAGCGAAAAGTTCATAATGAAGCGGGCCTTCCCCTTTTATACAGAGGGGCACGTGTATTGACACGCACTCGTAGGTCATGATGGCTATTAACTAGCCATCATTGCCTAGTAACTACTACACGGAGCTCTAGGCACACGTGGCGCCCTAACGTTTCCAATTCTGACTAACCGTTAGTCTCCCCGTACGACAGGCAACACGGTTACGGTCATGAATGCCACGGACACCAGGGGTCACGGGCACCACGAGACAATCTTCCTCGTCACCAAACGACGACTTCACGCTAGCTCCCCAGAGCATCGAGCTGTCCTTAAGTCATCACTCTCATGCTCGGGAGCAACGACTTAGGGAGCTCCTGTTCTGGACTGGACCAATGGCCAGACATGGCCCAATCCACTTCTGCTCCCAGAACGGCCCAATTGCCTAAGTCTAATCCACAAGGGGAAAAAGTTACCTTTCCGCCCCTCCAACCGGGCAAAGACCGCATCGTCCCTCCCCGGATATGCCGCCCGTTACGCACGGCTTCCTCACTCCCCAAACAGCTGAGGGCATGTGCCCGAAACTATGCTTATGCCAGACATAATGGCTAGTTTTGGGCACCCTGCCCGACATAACGGCAAGTTTTGGGCAGTTACCTATTCTTCGGGAAAACGGTTATTTCACCTCGAAAATAGGACCGTTGGCCACGCGCTAGGAAAATCTATATAAACCCTCTCATTTGAGACGGTCAGGTATCGAATATTCACCCTACGAACTAACACTTTGTACTTGCCCCTTCTCTCTGGCCCTTTCTTACTTGAGCCTCAGAGTGCCTTGCAGGTACACCCCCTCCTCCTCTTCACACGCCCAGCATCTCAGACGCACTTGGTGGCCCACTTCAATAGGATCTGATCCAGCCTTCACGATCAGATTCCATAGGTATTATAGGGTGTGTTGACTTATGTCTCAAGGTTTGAGAGCATGTCTTGGTCAAAAGTCAAAGGTACAGTTGACTTTTCCCTCAAAACCCTAACTGTGGTTCAGATGAAATTGAAACTTGTGGACCAAGCTTCTTGGATCAATCCATTGTTGCAAATGGATCAATGTGGTGTGTTTGAGACCCTCAAATCATGTCTTGAGGTCTTGGATCTTGTTTTGTCCCAAAAGTCAATTTAAGGGGTGATGTAGGTTAAGAAACCCTAATTCCTGATTTTTTATGAATGCATCCCCTGAGGATAAATTGACTTGATGATTGGGTCCATGAGGTACCATGAAGTATTTTAGGGTATGCTTTGATGCATTGGCTCATGCCCAGAGGAAAAATTCCATCTGGAGGCCTCAGTCGACCAAAACCCTAATTTGGTGACACTAGCGATCTTGAGGCTTAATCCACTTGGAATGTTGTAGGCTTGTGCCTGATCCCTGATGTGGGAGTCCTCTTGATCTTTTGTAGGTGTTTGAGAGATTATACAAGTTGAAGATCATGTCCTTTCTTGATTGAACCTTTGTCTAAGGGCTCGGAGAGGGCTTGAAACCCTAATTCTTTGATTGTAGTAAATGCTCACCCATCTTTGGGGAGACTAATGAGTATGAAAGTTCATCCATATTGTGATGATGGTTTGCACAATGATGGGAATCTTAGTGGTCAAAATTTGGGGTATGACAGATGCCCCTATTTAATCTTCTTGGACCCGAAGGTGTGAATGGCGAAGGTATTCGGGCATTCAGGGTGCAAGAGGATTAAATATCGGAATACCCGAAATTTTGATGGTGGTTATGCATGGAACCTTGCTTATCCATCTTCTTTTGCTAAGCAATGATACTTAGAAAAGGTAAACTTCCCCTCGATCCTGGTCTTCAGCCGAGGAATTGGTCTTAGTTTTCTTTTGAAATAAACTTCCCCTCGATCCTGGTTTCCTACCAAGGAACTGGTCTCAGTCTCTGATATAAACTTCCCCTCGTTCCTAGTTTCCTACCAAGGAACTGGTCTTAGTTTCTTATATAAACTTCCCCTCGATCCTGGTTTCCTACCAAGGAACTGGTCTTAGTTTCTGATATAAACTTCCCCTCGATCCTGGTTTCCTACCAAGGAACTGGTCTTAATTTCTTTTGTCAATGAGCTATTCTTGACAAGGGACACCTTTTGTAGCAGTTTTCCTCAAACTTCTCGCCGAATTTTCCTGGGGAGATGCCATTTGATGGGAAATTTTTTTGATGTCAGACTTGCTGGGGAACCCATTCGTCTGAGTTGTAGAGGTGTTCAAACTTCTCTGTCGGAGATGCCATTTGTTGACTCTACTGGGGAAAACGAGTCTCTTGAGAGGCTGCTTTCTGTTTAGGGATTTTACATCATACTTCTCTCGAGGTCTTCTAAGAGAAATGCCATGTGATGTAATCCAATTTGGAGGTGCTGATGACCTTTTCGATAGCAAACTTTCAAAGAGAAATTGCTATACTCTCGAAGCTTTGATTAAAAGGCTTTCTCTGAGGATTTTCCTTAATTTGGGAAAGCGAAGGTACCACCTTCAATGGTGAAGAGTAACGTTCTTCGACTGTCTTCCTGCCTTTCAGAGGTTCAAGTTATCAAAGTGGTCAAGGACTAACTCTAAACCAGAAATAAACTGGAAGAGAGACTATTCAGACGCAACATTTCCTGACAAGGAAAGAATTGACAACTCGATTGATAAGAGGACTTTTATCACTAGGGGATAAGACCGACTAGAGTGATGTGATGCAATATGAATATGAATTTAAATCAATAATGCATGATGTATGTATGTATATGCTGACAAAATTGACACGACATACAAACTGACGAATGAACACGACTGGATACTCGGCCACTGCGGGGGACGAAGAAGTATCTTTGGTTCAAGATAGCAATTCTTCCTTGCCTAGGAGAGATAATCCCTGTGGGGAAAACCGTTGGTCGGGCTTAGAAGATAAGAACTCTGCCAGGGATGTCAGATGAAAAATGGTTTCTGACACAGTTGATCCTTCATTCAGGCGTACTGGTTTAGAAGGAGTACTTTGATTCTGCACTTTGAAGCTTAATCGCCTTTGGAGTAGCGATCGATGTTCCTTCGATGTTCAACAGTCAAAAGAAATTGCCATCTTTATTTTAAAAGCAGAAAAAGTTTGACACGTAAATTCATTTTTGTTTTATTTCAAGAATCATTAATCATGTTAAAATGTCGTTCTGTAAAGCTAAAACAAATGCGAATTACAAACAAAAGCACAAGGGCTCAAATTTTATTGATAGGATGGAAATCAGCCAAACGCGTGATCCCATGGAGTATTTACAAAGTTTAGAAAATGGTAGTTTAAGGGAAAAGGGATACATTGAAACATAACGACCGCTATCTTTCTACCAACTTTGAATTCTGGACATCCTGAGCTTCTGTCGAAGATGACCTTAACTGGAGTTTTCTGATGGATGGTGTGACTGCTGCTGAGGGATTTGCCCTGTTGCTGGACATAGTTACTTGCCATTATCCCTAACTTTTGCCTGGATCGTACTTTGAGGTTTCCAATCCACCGGGATGATTTTTGATTATGTCTCTAATTTTTGCCTGGACCGCCCTTTCGGGTTTTCAATCCACCGAGACATTTGTTTTGTTTTTATTTAGGCGAAGTATTTCTTGACTACGTCAACATTTGTGGGGTAGGCAAATTCTTCTCCATCCATGGTTGTGAGTCTCAAGGCGCCGCCTAAGAAAGCTTTCTTGACCACATAGGGGCCATCGTAATTCGGAGTCCATTTGCCCCGGGGATCTGTGAGAAATGATTGTATCTTTTTGAACACAAGGTCTCCTTTCCTGAAGACGCGAGGTCGGACACTTTTTTCAAACGTTTTCTTCATCCTTTGCTGATACAACTGACCATGGCATAGTGCCGTTATTTGCTTCTCTTCGATCAGATTCAGTTTGTCGTGTCGACTTTGACACCATTCAGCTTCTGTTAACTTAGCTTCCATCAATACCAGGATTAATGGGATCTCTACCTCTATGGGGAGCACTGTTTCCATGCCATATACTAGAGAGAAAGGGGTTGCCCCTATTGAAGTGCGGACAGATGTGCGATAACCGTGAAGAGCAAAGGGCAGCATCTCGTGCCTGTCTTTGTAGGTTACAACCATCTTTTGAACGATCTTCTTGATGTTCTTGTTGGTCGCTTCTATCGCTCCATTCATCTTGGGTCGGTAGGGAGATGAGTTATGGTGTTCGATCTTGAACTCAGCGCACAACTCTTTCATCATATTGTTGTTCAAGTTGGATCCATTGTCAGTAATGATCTGGCTTGGAACACCATAACGGCAGATGAGATTGTTTTTGATAAAGCGGACCACGACTTGTCAGGTTACATTAGCGTACGACGCTGCTTCGAGCCACTTGGTGAAATAGTCAATGGCTACTAGGATGAACCGATGTTTGTTTGAAGCCTTAGGTTTGATTAAGCCAATCATGTTGATTCCCCATATAGAAAAAGGCCATGGGGAAGAGAGGACCTTAAGATGCGTTGGCGGTACATGAATCTTGTCGTAGTATATCTGAAACCTGTGACACCTCCTCATGTACTTGTAACAGTCGAATTCCATGATCAACAAGTAGTATCCTGCTCTCAGAATTTTTCTCGCCATTGTGTGTCCGTTGGCATGAATGCCAAAGGATCCTTCATGAATTTCGTTTATCAGCATGTTTGCTTCTGGTCTGTCTACACATCGGAGCAAGACCATGTCAAAGTTTCTCTTATAGAGGGTATCACCACTCAGGAAGAAGCTGCCATCCAGTCTTCTGAGGGTCTTTCTATTCTTTCTGGATGCCCCAGGTGGGTACTCTTATTTCTAAAGGAAGCATTCGACATCGTGATACCAAGGTTTGTCGTCAATGACTGCTTCGATCGCGAAGATGTAAGCGGGTCGTTCCAGGCGTATTATGTCAATCTTAGGTATGTCATTCCATTGACCTACACTAATCACAGAAGAGAGAGTGGCTAATGCACCATCCATGTAATTCTCTTCACGAGGAATGTGATGAAACTTGATTCTGTTGAAGAAGGGTAACAACCTTCTTGTGTAATCTTTGTAAGGAATCAATCATGATTGGTATGTGTTCCAATCTCCTTTGATTTGATTGATAACCAGGGTTGAGTCGCCATATACATCCAAGTTTTTTATCCTTAAGTCGATCGCTTCTTCGAGACCCATGATACAAGCTTCGTATTCAGCCTCGCTGTTTGTACACTTGAATGTTAATCTAGCAGTGAAAGGAATGTGGGTACCTTGATGTGTTATGATGATTGCCCCAATTCCATTTCCATAATGATTGACAGCTCCATCAAAGATAAGTCCCCATTGGGAACCTGGTTCTGGCCCTTCACTGGGTAGTGGTTCATCGCCATCTTTCATTTTCAAATACATGACATCTTCATCTGGGAATTCAAATCCGACTGATTCCTGATCGTCAATCGGTTGATGAGCCAAATGATCAGCTAAAATACTTCCTTTGACGGCTTTCTGAGCATGGTACTCGATGTCGTATTCTGATAGCAACATCTGCCAATGGGCAATCTTTCCCGTGAGAGCAGGTTTTTCAAAGACGTACTTGATCGGATCCATTTCAGAGATTAACCAAGTAGTGTGACAAATCATATACTGACGAAGACATTTGGCTGCCCAAGCCAAAGCGCAACAAGTTTTCTCAAGCATCGTGTACCGAGTTTCGAAGTCTGTGAATTTCTTGCTCAAGTAGTAAATGGCAGATTCTTTCCTTTTTGTTTCGTCTTGTTAGCCAAGTACACAACCCATTGAATCTTCCAAGACTGTTAAGTAGATGATTAACGGTCTTCCCTTTACTGGAGGTGATATAATCGGGGGGTTCAACAGAAACTCTTTGATACTGTCGAAGGCGGTTTGGCAGTCCTCTGTCCAAACGCAGTCCTGATTCTTTTTAAGTAATTTGAAAATCGGCGCGCATGTCGCGGTCATGAGGAATATGAATCTGGAGATGTAGTTCAAACGTCCCAGGAATCCCCTGACTTATTTTTCAGTCTTTGGAGAAGGTATTTCTTGAATGGCCTTGACCTTGTCAGGATCAACCTCAATATTCCTTTTTAGCTGACGATGAACCCTAGCAGTTTCCCTGAGCGGACACCGAACGTGCATTTGTTAGGATTCAAGCGGAGTTTGTACTTTCTCAACCGCTCGAATAGTTTTGACAGGTGGGTCACATGCTCCTCTTCTTTTTTAGATTTGGCAATCATATCATCGACATATACCTCTATTTCTTTGTGTATCATGTCATGAAATAGAGTAGTCATGGCCCTTTGATAGGTTGCCCCGACGTTCTTCAAACCGAACGACATTACCTTATAACAAAAGGTACCCCATGGGGTGATGAACGAAGTTTTCTCCATGTCTTTCAGCGCCATTTTTATCTAATTATAGCCCGAGAATCCATCCATGAAGGAGAAAACTTTGAACTTTGCTATACTGTCGACCAGCATGTCAATGTGCAGTAAGGGAAAGTCATCCTTCGGACTGGCTTTGTTCAGATCCCTATAGTCTACACACATTCTAACTTTTCCGTCCTTTTCCGGAACTGGTACTATGTTGGCTAACCATTGAGGATATTCTGAGGTGGCGAGGAAATCTGCGTCAATCTATTTATGTACTTCCTCTTTGATTTTGATGGCCATATATGGATGAGTCTATCTCAACCTCTATTTTACTGGCGGACATTCCGATCTCAACGGTAGAAGATGTTGCACGATGCTGGTATCCAACCCTGGCATGTCCTGATAGGACCAAGCAAATACATCACGAAACTTTTTGAGAAGCTTTATCAAACCCTCTTTAACAGTCGGACTGAGCAGTTCCCCAATCTTGACTTCTTTTCTCTCTTCTTCTGAACCCAAGTTAAATGTTTCCAACGGCTCTTTGTGAGGTTCAATGGACCTTTCCTCCTGTATGAGTAATCGGGAGATCTCTTTTGTAATTTCTTCGTCATTTTCTTCTTCAGCCTCGAATACCGGGAATTCAAAGTTGGGAGAGGGCATCGGATCGTATGTTTCGATGGGGTTTAAAACAAGCAATCTACATGACGTGATGATTTGTTTTTAGAAGAGATAGAGAGAATGCAAGAGTGTGTGTAGTGTATTTTCTTTGGAAAACTGCTTGTTTTTATTATTTGTTGTTTTTTAGGATTACCATTTTCTGAAAAAGCGAAAAGAGAAAACAACAATAAATGCGGAAATTACAGAACGACGTTATTTTATTTATGATTTTTTTCGATTCTTGAAACTACAGCCCTATAAAACAAAACTCTGTCGCTTTGGGCGAAGCGAAGAGGGACATTTACAGAAAGTGAGCCCTACCAAAACATTTGTTTCACCTGGGCAGGGTGAAAGGTTAAGATAAAGACGGCAATTACTTAGACTTATGAACGATCTTCGGAACGTTGATAATAACCCATTGGCGGCGAACTCCTCGGTGAATCACAAAGTCTGGCACTTTCTTTCTTGATTTATCCTCAGAAATAACGCTGATTTCTGGTGGAGCAGGATCGTTGGAATCTGTCTCCCAGGCAGAGTTGTCGTAGGAGGATTCTTCTGCTGTATCTTGCGTAATGTTTGTACTCTCAGGAAGATCTCCCCATCCAGTTGGTTGGATGTCTTCGAGCCTGATACGAAATCTTTCAGGAGCAGTGTATTTGACCATAAAGTCGTATTTTCCACTCGGTTGTCCTAAGGTGTCCCACACTTCTTTAGAACTGGAGGAGTCATCCCTTTCAATGACGTTGACCTCAGGAAAGGCATAGTTGATGAATTTTAGTCCTACAAACTTTGCAAACTCATCGTCGTACTGGGTATTGTATGAATGCCCTGAGTAATGATCCAATGCTATGGTGGGGACGCAGGTATTCTTTTCAATGATGCTCAGCTGATTTTCATTGTTCGGCTGATTCTCTTGCCCAGAGTCTCCTGGGTACGGCTACCACATTGGCAGGCCATCCATCGGGCCATAATAGTCGTGGTCGAAGTTGTCTTTCATTAGAGTGTCTTCCTCTAATGAGTTTGGCGGAGCACGACATCCTTCTGGATCATAATCTCCGTATATCATTTTAATGTCTGACCTTGGTATAAATCTCGGACCCTGCGTGGGAAAGCCAAATGGCGTAGGTGCTTCTTCTTGAGAAATATAACTGTCCTCGTTGAGATAAGATTTCCATTCTTCCTCTGTATCGGAGGAATCACCTTCGTTGATGGTATGTACTTCTTGAGACACTGGGTGAAGGAAACCTCCTCTATGGAAGAAGTCCTGAATAGGATGAAAACTTTCATCGTTAGTAGCAGTCTGGGTACAGGTTAAGGAAAAGCCAAGACATTTCTTCGCTTTGTTATCAGTAGGAATGACAAGTTGTCCCCACCCCTTTGCATTGTCACTCTCGATTACTTTGAGAGCATCTTTGTACGAGGAAATCGAGGTTCCTTTCTCCGATTGATTGTCCTTGCTCACTGAAAGTGCTTGGAACTGGGTTCCGATAACCTCCTCTGGTTCTACACAAGTGGACGATGATAGGTTACTCACGATCAGGGCCTGCTCTCCGCAGACTGTGACGAGTTGGTCGTTCTTGACAAACTTCAGCTTCTGGTGAAGTGTCGAAGTGACTGCCCCAGCCTGGTGTATCCAAGGTCTTCCCAACAAACAATTGTATGTTGCCCGGATGTCCATGACTTGGAAAGTGACTTGGAAAGTGTGAGGACCAATAGTTATGGGAAGGTCAACTTTGCCGATAACTGTTTTTCGAGATCCGTCAAATGCCTTGACGGTGACCTCACTGGCTCTCATCGTAGATCCTCGGTATGTTAATCGCATCAATGTAGACTTCGGCATTACATTTAGAGTTGATTTGGTGTCTACCAGTACGCTGGCTAATGCATCGTCCTGACAGTTAACTGTAATATTGAGCGCCATGTTATGACTTTTGCCCTCTTCTGGCAATTCCTCATCACTAAACCCCAAGTTATTGCAGGAAGTGATGTCGGAGACGATGCTGTCAAACTGTCGTATTGTTACATCCTGTTCCACGAAGGCTTGCTCTAAGAATTTCTGTAGAGCTTCTCTGTGAGCTTCGAAACTGAGTAAAAGTGATAACACCGAGATTTTTGAAGGAGTTTGCAACAGTTGATTAACAATGTTGTATTCACTTTTCTGGATGAGCTTCAGCATCTCATAGTTGTTCTTTGAAAGGTCGGGATTACTGGATTGACCGACGGTTTGATTAGGAACTTCTGTCTGAGGTTCCTTTTCTTTGTTAGGTTCTCCAACTCCTCGGTTGAAGATTCGATCGCTCCGTGTTACCCGACTGATGTCTGCAATATTCACGACGGAGGGTAATGGAATTTCCTTTCCATTCTCAATTGTTGTTGCACCATATTTGTAAGGGATAGCCTTAGTTGATTCATATGGTAGTGGTCCCGGAATATAGATAACTACAGGAGCCTTTTGATTTTTCTAACCATTGTAAGTAATTTCAATCAGTTCCTGATTAAGAACCTTCGATTCGTCAAGTAGAGGGATGATGGCACAAACATCTTTGGTCCTCTTATGATTAGAGATTATGACGACATCTTTGATTTGATCAGCGAAATACTCTGGTGTCCAGTTGATTGATCCAGAACCTGGACACGATTGTATCTCTTTACGATCCAACTGACTCTGAAGGGCTGCTTGCACGAGATTACACCCTTGGTTATTCTCCGAGCAGACTCTACAACGCTCGTAGTTGTGTGGTGGCTGTTGGTTGCGGAATAGGGCAAGCAAGCAAAAAGATTTGGAAGTATTTTTCCAGGAATTTATCGTGTCCACAAAGATCGGTGCTACTGAACTGCCGTTCAACAATATCAATGTTAATGAGTTTGGTTTTAAAATGGTTTAAAGCGTAAAAACAGAAAAGTAAATAAAAACATAAAAACACTTCATTCTTCAACAAGACGGACTTATCAAGCATGTATATATTCCACTCGTCATAGACTTAAACTTATCGACCAGTTGCACTCAACCTACAATACTCCTCAATATCACCCAGTATCACTCACAATAGTGTTCATCTCTGACACACTGAGCTAAGAAACAACCGTATCACTCTCTTCGTCACTCTCGCGCACGAAGCCTCGAGACACGGAAGGCCTTTAAGTTCCGACACCCATACGGATTATTAGCCCTAAATCTATCTCTAGCATCCAGAAACTAACAGATAATTATCCTTAATCGAAGTTTGTGACGTTTATCTCTAACACGACCCAAACCCCGCGCATTTAAGCAAAAATCAAGAACAATCACCAATAGAGATTTGTAAAGCAGATTTTATACAACACCATGATCAACAAATATACATGAGATCAAAGTAAAAACATATACAAACCCAACAAAAGAAATTACAAAGAGAAGAGAGAAGAGGAACCAAACATTTCTTGGTTTGTCAACGCCAATCGACGAGAGATTCGACTCCGGATCATCCAAATGCAAGCTCCAATGATGTTTTCTAAGCTAATCTACAAGAAAAATGAAGTTTGATGGAGTTGGGAGCAAAAAATACCCAAAACCATCCCTAAAAATGTGTTTTTTACCTATATTTATTGTTGTCATCATCGCAGACCGCGCTCAGCGCGCTATGGGCACTCATCGCGCTCTTATTAATGTTAAACCGCCTTAAAAGCGCGCTCAGCGGGCTTGGAGCACGTTCAGTGGGCTTGGAGCGCGCTCAGCGCGCAACCAGCTGACTTGAAAAATGTTTCAGCCATAACTTGAGAACCGTAACTCCGTTTTTCGCCCGGTTCGAAGCGTTGGAAAGCTTATTCAATTTCCTATCTAACAATGAATAAATATCAACTAAATTGGTGATTTATATTATCCTCATTTTGAGCCTTATTCGTTGATGAGTTGCTCAAAATCATGCGTTCGAAGCCGTGTCTTCGACACTTTATTGCTCATGCTCCAAATACACCTCAATACCTACAAAATGAGTAGAAAACTATCAAACGGTACACAAATACACTAAAACTTGATTATACACTAAATATACACATTTACATACAAAGTAGGGTTTATTCGAACGATATTTAACAAAAAGTATAGATAAGTGCAACAAAACTTATATCCAAAAATAGGTACATTTTGCACTTATCAGTGGCACCTGGCCACGTCCGCTTTGAATGCAGTGTAACCTTACTAGATCTGTTTCCATTGATCGAACATCCTGACTTTGATGCCTAGTAGGGTTCCCGTTAATCATACTGACTTGTTGCGTGTCTTCGTCTAGATAGATCGGAAGCCACCAATGGTTTAACAAGTGTTGCAAAGTTCTTTGAACGAGAGTGCATCCTTGGTCGCTCTCATGGGATACTGTACAGTTATGATACTCAAGTGAAGTCAGAAAACTGAGCTGGACTTGCGTAGCGTGTAATTCCACCAAGCTGGTATTCATCAAACGAATATCAAAGATTTGAATCATGTTGACCTGATAAGGATTTTTATCATGATAGTCCTGGATCCACCCAAGATCCATCTGACGCTGGAGGGCCTCTTGTATGAAAGAGCATCCGTGTTTGTTTACCGAGCAAATTAGACAAGAATCGTAATCGTGCCGAGGCAGATTATGATACTGGCTTTGCCTTGAGTGCATTGCCACCAAGTTGTTATTCATCACATAGATGTCGTGATTTTGAATAATGTTGGAATTCGTATAAGTTATGTTGACCTCGCAAATTCGGTGCTCTTGGATCCATTCGAGATCTAATTGTTCCTGTAAAGCTGATTGCACCACAGAACATCCTTGATTGTTTTTAGAGCAGACATCACACTGGTGATAATTGTGAGGTGGTACGTGATCGTACCCGCTCTGTCTGCGATGTATCTTTACCAGTTTGACCCTCAATAAGAGTACATCATGAATTTGATAGTTGTGATTGGACTCTCCCTCTATCAAATTTACTGCAGCTTTCTCGTGTTGAGGCAGCGGGTTCATGAGAACATTAGGATTTGTATCCTTGAAGGATAGGACCCCGCTCCTAACAAGCTTTTGCACGTCTGACTTGAAGCTGAGACAGTTTTCTATGTTATGCCCTGGTCCTCCTTGATGGTAAGGACAAGTCTGATCCATTTTGAACCAAAAAGGCGGATTCTCCGGGATCGCAAGAGGAGCCCTGGTTTGGACGTGCCCCTTGACCAGTAGTAATGGAAACAGTTCTGCGTACATCATTGGTATAGGGTCGAACCCTGGTGGTCGTGTTGTACGGTTGTTGTTGTACGGAGGACGAGCCTGCTGAAGAGGTTGTTGTGTCCTTTGCTGATATTACTGTTGATTCGGTTGGCTCAAAGCAACCTGAGGTTGATACATAGGAACAGGCGCAGGGTTGATAGCAGGAGTTACAGCTGCTACTGGTTGATACCGTCGCCTTTGCTTTCCGAGAGAGATATTTCTAATATCTTGCTCTTTTTTCTTAGGGAAAGTACTTCTGTATCTTTTGGCACTGCTTGATGATCCAGGTTCTTTAACTAAATGCCCTTCTCGGACTGCTTCCTCAAGACGAACTCCCATGCCGACCATTTCAGTAAAATCGTTGGGCACACTAGTGACCATTCTGTCGTAGTAAAATGAGCCCAAGATTTTCAAGAAGATATTTGTCATCTCTTTTTCCTCAAGAGGTGGACAAATCTGAGCGGCAATTTCACGCCATCTCTGAGCATATTCCTTAAATGTTTCCTTGTCCTTCTGCGACATAGCTCTAAGTTGATCTCTGTCTGGTGCCATGTCCAGGTTATACTTATATTGTTGAACAAAGGCAGCGCCTAGATCTCTGAAAGTGACGATCTTAGTGCAGTTTAGACCCATGTACCACTTGAGGACGGCACAGGTTAAACTATCTTGGAAATAGTGGATTAGTAGTTGTTGGTTCTCAGTCTGAGTTGACATCCTCCGAGCGTACATCACCAAATGGCTTTGAGGGCAAGAGTTACCCTTGTATTTTTCAAAGTCAGGCACCTTGAATTTGTGCGGAACTTTCACATTGGGGACCAAACAAAGGTCGACGGCATCCTTTCCAAATAGATCCTGATCGCGAATGGCTTGCAGTTCCTTCTGCATCTCCAGGAACTGTTCCTGGAACTCCTTCATTCGGTTTTCCATACTTTTATTTCCACCAGAAGGTATCCGTGGAATCTGTCCTTCCAGGATAATGTGTATCACACGTGGTGATACAGTCATTACGGCTGTGACTCTTGGCGTCTCCCGAAGTTTGTAACCTTCAGGAGTTGTTGTCATGCGGCTCCTGCTGCAGTTTTCGGATCTTCAGTGATTGGCGGAATATATCCTTCTGGGATGTAGTTGAGTGGCATGCCCCAGGGACGATCTTTCGGCATGTTATACCTAGGATCATACTTCTCCATTATGGACGTTGATGTGATCTCGGAGATCACAACCCTTTGTAGCTGAGCTTCTGCCAGAGCTTGTATGTCACTGTGAAGCTTTCTCAAATCTTCTTTCAGAGCGTCGAGTTCTTCTCTCAACTCTCTGTTCTCTTCCTCGAGATTATCCATCTTCTTTAGTTAACTGGCCCGAGTATTGTACGAATGAGACAGTTTGACTCTAGAATCGAGACACAAACGTGAGATTCGTAGGGAAGAAGAATGCGTTTACGTGAGAATGATGAATGATATGCAATGATTATATTAATTAAAATTTTTATTTAATCAAAATAAACTTCGACAATTGGATTGCAAATATCAAACAATGAGGAAACCCCGTTTTATTGAATTCAAAGATTGCGGAAATGGAAATACAATAGATTACAAAGTGTTGCAAAAGGAAATATCTAAGCTAATGGATCTTGAGTCCTCTCCGAGGAAGGCTCCGGTGCTGGTTCTGGTACTTTCCTTTTCTTTGACGGGGGCTCTTGAGCCGTTGTCGGGTTGTCATTCCTTTGCCAATTGAAAGGAGCGAGAAAATTCCTTTGGTCTTCTTGATTTTCTACAGAATGTTGCTCTAAAATCTCAATCAGAGCATCTTTATCTTTCAATAGTTGTTGTATTTTCTTACACTCCACATTGAGAATGCAATATTTGTTCCTCCAAGACCTCCTCTCCTGTTGAACCTGGTTGAGAGTAACCTGAAGTTTTTCCGTATCTGACATAAAGTAAAGGACAGGTTCCTTTAACGGAAGAACTTCGTGACGAGGGTAAGGTATCCTCAACTTGAGGGCTCTAGTTTGTACCCAGTGGAGATAAGGTTCCACCGAGACACAGTCGTGTTTTCCTAGAGACTCTCTGCCTTTTTTGTGAACATGTTTCCAAGCATGCACTATTTCTGTTTTTAGTGCTCTGTCGTTTTCTCCTTCCTTGAAGAAAAGACCTTCCAGATGAGCATTACGCGGGACATGCCTCATCGGGTATCCGAATTGACGACGAACTAAAGCTGGATGATAGTTAATTCCTCCCTTAGTTCCAATGAGGGGTACATTAGGGAAATTTCCACAACGGTCAATGATTTTGGTTCCTCCATAGATCCAATTGTACCAATCTATGTCAGATTTGGTAAGAGACATGATTCTCTGTGACCAACGCAAAGTACTCTTTTGATCCCAAAATGCAGCAGACTTTGGCAAATGGGAAGTGAACCATTTGTATAGCAGGGGTACACAGCATGTGATCATTCCTCCGCTGTACAAATTCCTTAAGTGTACAGAATGATAGGCATTTACTAGCAAGGTTGGTACAGGGTTTCCAATCAGAAGTATCTTAATGGCATTGATATCAACGAAGTTATCAATGTTAGGAAACAAAAATAACCCGTAGGTGAGCAAAACAAAGACGCTCTCGAAAGCAGTCACGTTCCATATACTAGTGAAGTACAGAGCTATCTTTACCAAAAATTGGCTGGCAGACCTTGGATTCCACCTTTTGTGGTCATGTGAGTCTTGACTTCTGACTCGTCCAAATAGATTGCTCTTACAATGGTCTGATCCTTTGGAATTTTTTCCAGTCCAGAAAAGGGAGCTTGATCAGTAATAGGTAAATCAGTCAGGTGCGAGTACTCCTCCAGTGTTGGTGCTAGCTATTAATCCAGGAATGTGAAACAGTGATAGACCGGATCATAAAATTGAATGAGCGTAGAAAGGATTCCTTCAATTACATGGACCATTAACAGAGATAGCAGACCTCCGTACTTGGCTCTGAAAGCCTCAGGGTTGGTGATCATCCTTTCCAACGCTCTCAAATCCTCTAGTTTTGGAACCTTGAAGGTGTACTTGTGAGTCTTCCTTCTACCGAAGTCCATCAGCGCAATCTTTTTCTCTGATATTTGCAATCATTGTCTTAGTTTAATTTGAAAAAGAGAGACTAGAAGAGAAGAATTTCTTTGTTTAATGTTTTTTAATGCATGAATGCAACACACAAAAACATACAAAAAACATGGGGTCAAAGGTTCGGTGTCATGAAGTCAAGGCTCTATCCATCCCCAAAGGTTTATACTGGTGATTTTTGTACCTGTCCTCAAAATCACTGACCCCTCTTAGGATAACGACAGCAAGCGGATATCCAAGCGAGTTGTAGTATCTTAGAGTAGTCTCAAATGAGGGTAGTATCATGTGACAACTATTTCCGATAGCTTCCGCACTACTAAATGGTTTCAGTATACTAAAATCCTCAGTTTCTCAGATAACCCAATCGAACAATCTGCTTTCAACAATCAAAATCGTATAGGCATTGTATCCGCAAAGGGTATCTCCACTGATTTGATGGTCGGTCGAGGTCTCTTATTTGGGAGTCACTCCCTGTAAGATTACTCGTCTAGTTCCATCACTTATCTTAGGTGTATACTCAATCATTCCACATGCGACATCACACGCATTCCCATTAGCAGAAAAGTAAACACATATATCACTTAGGAAAAGCAGTATATATATTTGTCCTAACATCCTAGACCTCTAGTCCTATGATCCTATACAGACAATGACTCCGCAGCAGAGTCGGCATTTTACTGTAGTGAGCGATTTTTGTCGGTGACGCGGCCACCTTATCGCTGAAGTTTGGGTTTTCCTCCTCAAGGAGGAAGGGTGCTACTTTCTGATTTCTTATTTATCCCATGAAGCTGGAAGGGAAAGGGGAAGTTATCTAAAACTAACCTTGCACGCGATTGTTTAACTGAACAAACGCTTAAAAGATATTGGGGGGTCCGGGGTCAGGTTATACAATGGGTAGTTATCAATTACCTATCCTATATGTGGTTATCCACCGGATGTTAGCTTTAGGTACCGCTTTTGTACTTGATGGTGTTTATCTAGTAATGGGTTGGGAAAATTTCTTGGGAAGTATGAGTGAGTGAGTGAGTTTTTGTTTATGTATGAAGGTACTGGACCTAGAGTTTTTGGTTAGTATGCTCACTAAGACTTTGCAATCTTATGCCTACGTATTCCCGTTTAAACGAAACAGGGAAATCAGAGCAATCGCAGTTCCTCCTATTCTAAGGGAGGAAAGATTTTTTTTTTTTGTCTTGTTCAAAGCCCAAGATTGAAGCTAAAAGGTTGAGTATTGGTATCTTGTTCAAAGCCCAAGATGGAGGCTAAAAGGTTTGACTGAGAGAGAATTTTCACCTCTAAAGAAAGATTGAACTTCCTCTGAGGGAATTGTTGATTTTTGTGTACCTTGATCAAAGCCCAAGGTTGAAACTAAAAGATTAATTGACTCCGCTAGGAAAGTCCTTATACAAATCCTAAGAGGAGGCTGAATAGGATCAACTCACAAGAGATTGTATATATGTCTTGTACAAGGCCCAAGATTGAGGTAAAAAAGAGACTGACTCTTTGGGGATATCATTATACAAAGCCTAAGAGGAGGCTAAAAGTTTGACTTTTACAGGGAAAATGTTTTTTCTGTCTTGTACAAAGCCCAAGATTTGAGGCTAAAAGGGATTTTTGACTCCGCCGGGGAGTTTTGTATGTGTCTTGTACAAAGCCCAAGAAAAAGGCTGAAGTGGGAAACTTAATCAACTCAACTGAGGATATTTTAAGTGTCTTGTACAAAGCCCGAGACGGAGGCTAAACAGTTTTGACTCTACAAGAGAGTGTTTTTATCTGTCCTGTACGAAGCCCAGGATGGTGGCTGAACAAGCTGGAGAAAGCCTAAGAGTAGGCTAACTTTGCCAGGGTAAATCAATATACAAAGCCTAAGAGGAGGTTATCTCTGCTGGGGAAATCTTTGTGCCAAGCTTAAAAGGAAGCTGGAAAAGACTGTCTCAACAAGAGAATGGTTTTTATCTGCCTCGTACAAAGCCCGAGACTGAGGCTAAAAAGGGATAACTCAAAAAGAGAGTACTCAATGGTGATTGACTCAACAAGAGAGTCTGAGACGGTGATTGACTCAACAAGAGAGTCTGAAAAGGTGATGGACTCAACAAGAGAGCCTGAAAAGTAATTGATCGACTCAACAAGAGAGTCTGAAAAGGTTAGCTCCGCTGGGGAGAATCATTGTACAAAGCCCAAGAAGAGGCTGACTATGCTGAGGAAAGGGTCCTTATACGAAGCCTAAGAGGAGGCTAGCTTCTGCAGGGGATTCTTGAAATCCCGAGGCAAGTCCAAATGGGGAATCAACTCTTGCAGGGGAATGCAGAAGAGTTGATAGATCAGAAATCTTGAGGTTTTGATTTGAGATAGTGTTATCCTGATGGTAAACCGATCCTGGTTGGGGAAATCCGGGAGAAAGACGGGGTTGTAGAACCCGCAAGTTTTAATTCTTGCTGGAAATTAATCCAGAATCCGGGGTTTCTCCTATGTTTTGGAGGGAACTTGAGAATGTCTTTGAGACTCAAGGGTGTTTAGACTGTCCAAGTCTAATGGTAGAGTTTTATCTTTTGTATGATGCCCAAGAGGAGGCCGACTCGTTTAAGGGATGAGTATCAACCCTAAAATTGGTCTGAGATTGTTGACTCTTTTTAGAAAGACAACTCTAACGAAGGATGACTAAGTTCTGTCCTATACCTGTAAGAGGTCTTCAGGGTCCTTGTTTTAAGCCCAAGAGAAGGCATGAGAACTTCTAAGAAGCCGAAGGGTCCTTGTACAACGCCCAAGAGGAGGCGGGGATACTTTTAGGAAGCCTGTGGGTCCCCAAACCAAGAGAAGTTCAAGAAATGCAATTCACAGAGAAGAGATCATTCCAGGAAAGTTCGAGGATTTGGAAGAAACTCAAGAGATGCCATTCACGGAGAAAAGATCATCTCTGGGGAGTAGAGTTTCTTTGACAATTTCTAAAGGTGACAGTCTGAGAAAAGGTTCACTGAGAATACTGCCTTTCTCTTTGTTCCATATTGTTTAACCCCGAGAGGAGGGAAGACTGTATCTGGAATCCTATGGGGATCTAGTTTTGTTTGTATTTGAGAGCGACCAACGGGCTTTACCTAGTTCTAGACGGAGTTGTCGGGGAAAACTCTAAAGAACTATACTAGTATATATACAATTGATATATGACGAGTATATAGGAGGATGTGAAAGAAGACTTACAGCGAAGCAGCCCCACAATACAGTTATATATAGGAAAGCAGTAAAATGAAAGCGGATAAACACTTACCCGTTGTAGAGCTTCCATGTTGTTTTGTTAGTTGTTCGACAAAGAAATTAAAGAAAGTTTTGATAATGACTGTACATTCAAAATCAAAGGAGAAAGTGCTTTGAAAAGATTATTGGGGCTTATAGCTCAAGGAGAGGCCCATGGGATTTTAAAAATGCGACGATCGCGTCGTTGTTTTGGGAACTGTACAGGGGGACTCATACAATATGTGAGGCCTAAAAAGGTTTTCTGTACAAAGGGGATGGGTCTTACACTCTATTAGAGGCCCAAAGTTTGTTTTTTTGAAAAGGAATGGGACTTATAGCTCGAGTAGAGACCCAGGGGTTATTTGTTTGAAAAGGCGACGATCGCGCCATTGTTTTGAAAATACAGTGGGACTTATACAATGACTGAGGCCCAAAAAGTGGTGTATTTACAAAGGGGATGGGTCTTACACTCTACTAGAAGCCCAAAGAGTTTGAAAATGAATAAAGATGGGTCTTATAGCTCAAGGAGAAGCCCAGTTGACAATAGTCTGAAAATGACGATCACATCGCAATTTTCGACGGTATCGGGACTTATACAATACACTGAGGCCCAAAAATGATTTATTTACAAAGGAATGGGACTTACACTCTACCAAGAGGCCCAAATTTTATTTAAAGACAAGAGATGGGACTTACAACACGAGGGTAGGCCCAGATGATTTTCTGTTTGAAAATGGCGATCGCGCCGAGACTTTTTAACGGAGAGGGACTTATACAATGTGTGAGGCCCAAAAAGGTTTTGGTTAAAAAGGGGATTGGGTCTTACACTCTATTAGAGGCCCATTGAGTGTTTGAAAAAGATTTGTGAGGGTGGAATTAATCAAAACCCTAATTTTGTTATAAATGGAATTAATTTTGTTTAAAAATTAATAAAAATTGTTAAAAACATGTGAAAAATGAGTGGTGATCTTGGATCAATGTTTCAAAAATCAAGTTTTTATCCATAAAATGATTGGAAACCAATTAAGTTTGGAAAATCAAGAAGGAAAAATATTCTAAATGTTAAAAAACAAATAAAAGATTAATTCTTTGCAAAAATATCAAATATATGAAATAAATAATATTTTTGGGAAGTTTTTGTAAAATAAAATATTTTAACATTTTTGTGAATTATTAAAAAAAGAATCAACTCAAAATCATTAAAATTCAGAGAGAAATTAATTTTTGAATCAATTAAATAAAATCACAAAATTCAAATATTTGAGTTTTTGAAAAAGGGCGCCAAGAACACCCAAGAACACGCGCGTGTTCTGAGTTTTTCCCAGATTTGCATTTTCTCTCCAATCTCACTGAATACTTGATGAAATTACACAATCCACATATCAATCTGCTCGTTTTCACTTCACGATCATGTCTATGGTCTTTAATTTCATTTATTTTAAGCATGGAATAAGAAATCAAGACAAAACCTCAAGAACCCTAAAATTTGCATGAAGGCTGAGAATTTTGATACACGATTCAAACAAAGCAATTAATTGAGGGGAAACATTCTATGTATGATTATGAACATTTGGCAAAAGTATTGTGCGAGGAAATATGCATAGATTAAGAGATGACCAAGTTTAGGCTTACTTGAAGGTCGTGACAGCAAAAGCAATGTGATTTTTGAGTTGGAGGTGTTACAGATGAGTTGTGATGATTTGAACAGCTTCCCTACACCATATGGAGTGTGTTTGAATGTTTGGACTTGATTGGAAATGGCTGGATCACTTCATGGCATCTCAACTGCAACTTGGTTGAAAACTTGAGCAACTGGCTGGTGATTCTGAGAAATCAGTGTTATAGTTGTGTGTTTAGTGTTTGATTAGCTCACATATGATGTTTATGAGATGTTAGAGCAATTGGTTTGAGTGGAATCGCTCTCTACTGAAAAACTCAATAGTGACTTGCTAAGAAAGGCATTTTTTAGAGTGAGAATATGATTTTGAGAAAGGCAAGTGTTGTAGGCCTTTGGTGTACTTAAACTGATCACAAATGAGCTCTATTTATAGTAGAGCAAGTTTGTTTTGCAAGGAATAGGGAATGGCAACTGGTACAGGTCTGTGGCCAATTGGATCACTTTGGAATCTTAAGTCTCCTCTAGCCATTGACTAGAGCTTAGAGCACAGGCCTTTGGTTCCCTAGTTCAGAGATCATCTTGGACTCATTCAGTTGGAATAGGCTCAGTTCATGCCACCTTGGTGCATCCATTGAATGCCCCAAAACAAAATTGGAGTCTTGTCCCCCTTTTAGGCTTTTTTAGGTTTGACATGTTATTTGTAGTTCCAAAGACTTTGGAGGCTTGGAGATCAGATCATCCCCCTTGGATTTGATCCTCAGATGTGTTTAAAATGATGACAAGGCTTGGAATTATCTGATCTTTCCAAATCGAGCAAAAATGCAAAATTCTGCCTGGCCATGACAGTTGCAGCAAGGCATGTTACAGCTGCCATAACTCTTAGCTCAAGTGGAATTTCATGGGGTTCTTGGACATTTTGGAAAGCTCTCATATGATACAACACATGTGTGATCATAGTTTGTCTTGAAACTTTTTGGATCCAAGTGGAAAATGCCTCTACATTTTGAAAAAAGTGAGACAGATTCTGACTAAGTGAATATTTCACTAAGTGTTGGAAAAAGTGGCATTTCCATGTTTTTGTCATTTTGATCCAATCATAACTTAAAATCCATGAGGAATTGGAATGAGGTGTAGTTGACACTTTTAAAGTATGCCATGAGATCTACAAATCCATCTTTGGATCAGCCAAAATGGTTGTTTGGATCACAAGTTATGATCCTTGGAAGTTGGTACCCTAGCCACTTTGTTTCATAACTTAGAAAATTTCTAAGTCTTTATGGTTACCCCTTTTACAAGTTATCCCACTTTCTTTGATTTTTATTGATGAATGATGATTCCAATCACACATTAACATCATTTTAGGGTTAAGGAACCATAATTGATCAAAAAATCAAAAAGTCAAACTTTGACTTTTGGGCACAGTTGACTTTTTATCAGATGAATTCCAAACTGTGTGATCCTCTATGAAATTAAGTCCTTGGCCTAAATCAAACTTGATGGATGGATTCCATAGGTATTATAGGGTGTGTTGACTTATGTCCCAAGGTTTGGGAGCATGTCTTGGTCAAAAGTCAAAGGTACAGTTGACTTTTCCCTCAAAACCCTAACTGTGGTTCAGATGAAATTGAAACTTGTGGACCAAGCTTCTTGGATCAATCCATTGTTGCAAATTGATCAATGTGGTGTGTTGGAGACCCTCAAATCATGTCTTGAGGTCTTGGCTCCTGTTTTGTCCCAAAAGTCAATTTAGGGGTGAATTAGGTCAAGAAACCCTAATTCCTGATTTTTGATGAATGCATCCCCTGAGGCTAAATTGACTTGATGATTGGGTCCATGAGGTCCCATGAAGTATTTTAGGGTATGCTTTGAAGCATTGGCTCATGCCCAGAAGAAAAATTCCATCTGGAGGCCTCAGTCGACCAAAACCCTAATTTCGTGACACTGGCGATCTTGAGGCTTAATCCACTTGGAATGTTGCAGCCTTGTGCCTGATCCCTGATGTGGGAGTCCTTTTGATCTTTTGTAGGTGTTTGAAAGATTAGACAAGTTGAGTATCATGTCCTTTCTTGATTGATCATTTATCTAAGGGCTCGGAGAGGGCTTGAAACCCTAATTCTTTGATTGTAGTAAATGCTCACCCATCTTTGGGGAGACTAATGAGTATGAAAGTTCATCCATATTGTGATGATGGTTTGCACAATGATGGGAATCTTAGTGGTCAAAATTTGGGGTATGACACCAGGACATGCCAGGGTTGGATACCAGTATCGTGGAACATCATCTATCATTATGATCAGAATGTCCGCAAGTAAAACAAAGGTTGAGACGGACTCATCCAGACATGGCCATCAAAATCAAAAAGGAAGTACAGAAACAGATTAACGCGGGTTTCCTCGCCACATCAGAATATCCTCAATGGTTAGCCAACATCGTTCCAGTTCCGAAAAAGGACAGAAAGGTCAGAATGTGTGTAGACTACAGGGATCTGAACAAAGCAAGTCCAAAGGATGACTTTCCCTTACCGCACATAGACATGCTGGTAGACAGTACAGCAAAATTCAAAGTCTTCTCCTTCATGGATGGATTCTCGGGCTATAACCAGATCAAAATGGTGCCGAAAGACATGGAGAAAATTTCATTCATCACCCCATAGGGCACTTTTTGTTACAAGGTAATGCCGTTCGGTTTGAAGAACGCCAGGGCAACCTATCAAAGGGCCATGACTACTCTGTTTCGTGACATGATACACAAAGAAATTGAGGTATATGTCGATGATATGATTGCCAAATCTAAGACGGAAGAGGAGCATGTGACCCACCTGCTAAAACTATTAGAGCGTTTGAGAAAATACAAACTCCGCTTGAATCCCAATAAGTGCGCATTCGGTGTCCGTTCAAGGAAACTTTTAGGGTTCATCGTCATCCAGGAAGGAATTGAGGTTGATCCTGACAAGGTCAAGGCCATTTAAGAAATGCCTTCTCCAAAGACTGAGAAACAAGTCCGAGGATTTTTGGGACGTTTGAACTACATTTCCAGATTTATATTCCTCATGACCGCAACATACGCACCGATTTTCAAATTACTCAAAAAGAATCAGGACTGCGTTTGGACCGAAGATTGTCAAACCGCCTTTAACTGTATCAAGGAATACCTGTTGAACCCACCGATCATTTACTTGACAGTCTTGCGGGACCCAATGGGTTGTGTACTTGGCCAACAAGACGAAACCAAAAGGAAAGAATCTGCCATCTTCTATTTGAGTAAAAATTTCACTGACTGTGAAACTCGATACACTATGCTTGAGAAAACTTATTGTGCTCTGGCTTGGGCAGCCAAACGTCTTCGCTAGTACATGATTCATCACACTACTTGGTTAATCTCCGAAATGGATCCAATCAAGTATGTCTTTGAAAAACCTGCTCTCACGGGAAGGATCGCTCGTTGGCAGATGTTGTTATCAGAATACGACATCGAGTACCATGCTCAGAAAGCTGTTAAAGGAAGTGTTTTAGCCGATCATTTGGCTCATCAACCGATTGACGATCAGGAATCAGTCAGATTTGACTTCCCAGACGAAGATGTCATGTACTTGAAAATGAAAGACTGCGATGAACCGCTACTCAGTGAAGGGCCAGAACCAGGTTCCCAATGGGGACTAATCTTTGACGGAGCTATCAATCATTAAGGAAACGGAATTGGGGCAATTATCATAACACCTCAGGGTACCCACATTCCTTTCACCGCCCGACTTACGTTCAAGTGTACAAACAATGAGGCCGAATACGAAGCTTGTATCATGGGTCTCGAGGAAGCGATCGATTTAAGGATCAAAAAATTGGATGTATATGGCGACTCAGCCCTGGTTATCAATCAGATCAAAGGAGATTGGAACACATACCAATCAGGATTGATTCCTTACAAAGACTACGCGATAAGGTTGTTACCATTCTTCAACCTAATCGAGTTTCATCATATCCCTCATGAAGAGAATCACATGGCTGATGCCTTAGCCACTCTCTCTTCCATGATTAGTGTAGGTCAATGGAACGACGTACCTAAGATTGACATAATGCGCCTTGAGCGGCCCACTTACATCTTCACAATTGAAGCAGTCATAGATGGTAAACCTTGGTATCACGATATCAAATGCTTCCTTCAGAAACAAGAGTACCTACCTGGGGCATTAAGAAAAGACAGAAAGACCCTCAGAAGATTGGCAGGCAGCTTCTTCCTGAGCGGTGATACACTCTATAAGAGAAACTTCGACATGGTCTTGCTTCGATGTGTAGACAGACCAAAAGAAAACATGCTGATGAAATAAATTCACGAAGGATCCTTTGGCACTCATGCCAACGGACATACAATGGCGAAAAAAATTCTAAGAGCAGGTTACTATTGGTTGACCATGGAATCCGACTGCTACAAGTACATGAGGAAGTGTCACAAGTGTCAGATATACTCAGACAAAATCCATGTACCGCCAACGCATCTTAAAGTTCTCTCTTCCCCATGGCCATTTTCTATACGGGGAATCGACATGATTGGCATGATCGAACCCAAGGCTTCGAACGGACATCGGTTCATCCTGGTAGCCATTGATTACTTTACCAAGTGGGTCAAAGCAGCGTCGTATGCCAACGTAACCAGACAAGTGGAGGTCCGATTTATCAAAAACAATATCATCTGCCATTATGGTGTTCCAAGCCAGATCATTACTGATAATTAATCTAATTTGAACAATAGAATGATGAAAGAGTTGTACGATGAGTTCAAGATCGAACACCATAACTCATCTCCCTACCGACCCAAGATGAATGGAGCGGTAGAAGCAGCTAATAAGAACATCAAGAAGAGCGTTCAAAAGATGGTTGTAGCCTACAAAGACTGGCACGAGATGTTACTTTTTGCTATTCACGGTTATCGCACATCTGTCTGCACTTCAACAGGGGCAACTCCTTTCTCTATAGTATATGGCATGGAAGCAGTGCTCCCCATAGAAGTAGAGATCCCATCAATCCGGGTATTGATGGAGGCCAAGCTAACAGAGGTCGAATGGTGTCAAAGTCGACACGACGAACTGAATCTGATCGAGGAAAAGTGAATAAAGGCTCTATGCCACGGTTAGTTATATCAGCAAAGAATGAAGAAGGCGTTTGACAAAAAGGTCCGACCTTGCGTCTTCAGGAAAGGAGACCTTGTGCTCAAGAAGATACAATCATTCCTCACTGATTCCCGGGGCAAGTGGAATCTGAATTACGATGGCCCCTATGTGGTCAAGAAAGCTTTATCAAGAGGTGCCTTGAGACTCGCAACCATGGATGGAGAGGAATTTTCTTACCCCACGAATGTTGACGTAGTCAAGAAATACTTTGCCTAATAAAAACGTCTCGGTGGATTGAAAACCCGAAAGGGCGGTCCAGGCAAAAATTAGAGACATGATCAAAAATCATCCTGATGGATTAGAAATCTCAAAGTACAATCCAGGAAAAAGTTAGGGATAAATGGCAAGTAACTACGTTAAGCAAAGGGGCAGATCCCCCAGCGGCAGTCATGCCATCTGTTAGGAAAAGTCTAGTCAAGGTCATCTTCGACGGAAGCTCAGGACGTCTAGAATTCAAAGTTGGTAGAAGGATAGTGGTCGTTATGTTTCAATGTAGCCCTTTTCCCTTAAAATTACCATTTTCTAATTTTGTAAATACTCTATGGAATCACGCGCTTGGCTGATTTCCATCCTATCAATAAAATTTGAGCTTTAATGCTTTTGTTTATAATTCTTATTTGTTCTAGCTTTACAGAACGACATTTTAACATGATCAAATATTCTTGAAATAAAACAAAAACGAATTTACTTGTCAAACTTTTTCTGCTTTTAAAATAAAGATGGCAATTTCTTTTGACTGTTGAACATCGAAAGAACGTCGATCACTTCTCCAGAAGTAATCGAACCTCAAAGTGCAGAATCAAAGTACTCATTCTAACCCAGTACACCTGAATAAAGGATCAACTATGTCAGATGCGAATATTCCGTCTGACACCCCCGGCAGAGTTCTTATCTCCTAAGCCCGACCAAAGGTTTTCCTCACAGGGACTATCTCTCCTAAGCAAGGCAGAATTGCTATTTTTGACCAAATGGTATTTCTTCGTCCCCTACAATGGCCGAGTATCCAGTCGTGTTCATCTATTAGTTTGTATGTCGCGTTAGTTTCGTCAGCATATACATACATACATCATGCATTATTGATTCATACATGCTCATATTGCATCACTACCACGCTAGTCGGTCTTACCCCCTAGTGATAAAAGTCCTCTTGTCAATTGAGTTGTCGGGTCTTTCCTCGTCAGGAAAGGAATCATCTAAGTAATCTCTCTCCAGTTTATCTCTGGATTAGAGATGCTCTTCGACCACTTTGATAACTTGAACCTCTGAAAGGCAAGAAGACCTTCGACAAACATCACTCTTCGCCATTGAAGATGATATCTTCGCTTTCCCGGATTAAGGAAAATCCCTAGAGAAAGCCTCTTAATCAAAGCTTCGGCAATATAGCAGTTTTTCTCCAGAAAATTCGCTGACGAAAGGGTCATCAACACCTCAAAACTGGATTACATCACATGGCATTTCTTCGAGAAGATCTCGAGGAAAAGTATGATGTAATACCCCCAAGCAGAAAGTAGTATCTCAAGAGAATCGTTTTCCCTAGTAGAGTCAACAAATGGCATCTCCAATAGAGAAGTTTGTACACCTCTGCAGCTCAGACGAATGGGTTCCCCAGCAAGTCTAACATCAAAGCTTTTTCCATCAAATGGCGTCTCCCCAGGAAAATTTGGCGAGAAGTTTGAGGAAAACCACTACAAATAGCATCCCTTGTCAAGAAAGTTTATTGACAAAAGAAACAGAGACTAGTTCCATGGCTGAAGACCACGATCGAGGGGAGGTTTACTCTAAAAGAAAACTTAGACCAGTTCCTTGGTAGGAAACCAGGATCGAGGGGAAGTTTATATCGAAAACTTAGACCAGTTCCTTGGTAGGAACCCAGGATCAAGGGGAAGTTTATATCAAAAAACTTAGACCAGTTCCTTGGTAGGAAACCAGGATCGAGGGGAAGTTTGTATTAGAAACTGAGACTAGTTCCATGGCTGAAGACCAGGATCGAGGGGAAGTTTTTACCTTTTCTAGGCATCATTGATTAGCGAAAGAAGATGGACGAGCAAGCTTCCATTCATAACCACCTTCAAAATTTCGGGCATTCCGATATGTAATCATCTTGCACCCCGAATGCCCGAATACCTTCGCCATTCACACCTTCGAATCCAAGAAAATTAAATAGGGGCATCTGTCATACCCCAAATTTTGACCACTAAGATTTCCCATCATTGTGCAAATCATCATCACAATATGGATGTACCTTTATGCCCCATCAATCTCCTCAAGAATTGTTGAGCATTCCCTGCAATCAAGCATTAGGATTTTAAGCCCTCTCTGAGCACTTAGACAAAGGATCAATCAAGAAATGACATGATCGTCAACTTGTCTAAACTCTCCAGCACACATAAGGGATCAAGAGGACTCCAACATCAAGAATCAGGCACAAGGTTGCAGCATTCCAAGTGGATTAAGCCTCAAGATTGCCAGTGTCACCAAATTAGGGTTTTGGTCGACCAGTGCCTCCAGATGGAAATCTTCATCTGGGCATGAGCCAATGCTTCAAAGCATAACCCAATATACACCAAGGGACCTCATGGACCCAATCATCAAGTCAATTTAGCCTCAGGGGATGCATTCACCAAAAATCAGGAATTAGGGTTTCTTGACCTAATTCACCCCTAAGTTGACTTTTGGGACAAAACATGAGCCAAGACCTCAAGACATGGTTTGAGGGTCTCCAATACACTACATTGATCCATTTTCAACAATGGATTGATCCAATAAGCTTGATCCACAAGTTTCAATTTCATCTGGACAACAATTAGGGTTTCGAGGGAAAAGTCAACTGTACCTTTGACTTTTGACCAGGACATGCTCCCAAACCTTGGAACATGATTCAATACACCCTATAACACCTATGGAACAAATCCATCAAGTTTGATTTAGGTCAAGGACTTGATTTCACAAAGGATCGCACAGTTTGGAATTCATCTGATAAAAAGTCAACTGTGCACAAAAGTCAAGTTTGACTTTTTGGAATTTTTCACAATTATGGTTCTTTAACCCTAAAACAATGTTAATATGTGATTTGAATCATAATTTATCAAGAAAAATCAAATAAAGTGAGTTAACTTGTAAAAGGGGTAACCATAAAAACTTAGAATTTTTCTAAGTTATGGAACAAAGTTGCTAGGGTACCAACTTCCAAGGATCATAACTTGAGATCCAAGCAACCATTTTGGATGGTCCAAATATGAATTTGTAGCTCTCATGGCATATTTTAAAAGTGTCAACTACACCTCATTCCAATTCCTCATGGATTTTAAGTTATGAAGTGATCAAAATGGCTGAAAACACAAAAGTGACATTTTTCCAACACTTAGTGAAATTTTCAGTAAGTCAGAATCTGCCTTATTTTTTCTCAAATGTAGAGGATTTTTTCATTGTAATTCAAGTTGGATCAAAACCAAAGTTGGACATCATGTTGAAGTAGGATATATCAGTTTTCCAAAATGTCCAAGAACTCCATCAAATTCCATCTGAGCTTGAAGATATGATGGTTGCAATATGCCTTGATGCAAACTGTCTTGTAAGACAGATTTATGCATTATGGCTCGATTTGATCAAATTCTGCAACTCCAAGCATGGTTATCCACATGCACACCTCAAGGGGAACAAACAAGGGACAAACACTGATCTATCAGCCTCCAAAGTCCCAAAATCTACAATAGCCATGCCAAACCTAAAAAGCCTAAAGAAGGCCAAGATCCAATTTTGTTTTGGAACATTTAATGGATGCTTAGAGGTGGCATGTATCAGAGCAAAGATGAACACTTCAGTCAAGCCTTATCCTTGAATCAAATAACCATAGGCCTGTGCTCTAATCTCAAGTCAATGGCTAGAGGAGACTTGAGATTCCATTTGATCCACATTGGCCAAAGGCCTGCTGCAGTTGCCATTCCCTATTCCTTGCAAAACAAACTTGACACACTATAAATAGACCTCATTTCTGATCAGTTTGAGTACACCAAATACCTATAACACTTGCCTTTCTCAAAATCACACTCTCACTTCAAATTTTACCTTCTAAAGCAAGTCATTATCGGGTTTTGAGTTTGAGAGCAATTCCAACCAAACCAATCACACACACATCTCATAAACATCATATAGAAGTGATCCAAACACTTAAACAACATCTGGAACACCAGATTCTCAAAATCACCAGCCATTTGCACAAGTCTTTGATAGATTTGCAGTTGAGGTGCCAAATCAAGTTCCAGCTCAATTCAATCCACTCCAAGCATTCAGACACACTCCATAGCACCTAGGGAAGTTGTCCATATCCATGGAACCAAGCTGCAACACCTCTAACTCAAAACACGATCACCAGCTGCAAGAGGTAAGCCTCAACTTGGTGATCTCATGATTAATGCATATTTTCTCGCACAATAATTTTGCCATATGTTCATAATCATGTATGGAATGTTTCCCCTCAATTAATTGCTTTGTATGAATCGTGTGTGGAATTTCTGAGCCTTCATGCAGAATTTAGGGTTCTTGATGTTTCTCTTTGATTTCTTATTCCATGCTTAAAATAAATAAAATTGAAGACCATAGACATGATCGTGAGGTGAAAACGAGTAGATTGATATGTGGATTGTGTGATTTCATCAAGTATTCAGTGAGATTGATGAGAAAACGCAAATCTGGGCAAAACAGAGCACGCGGGCAAGACCAAGATGTTCTTGGCGCCCTTTTTCAAATATTCAAATATTTGAATTTTGTGATTTTATTTAATTGATTCAAAAATTAATTTCTCTCTGATTTTTAATGATTTTGAGTTGGTTCTTTTTTTTAATAATTCACAAAAATGTTAAAATATTTTATTTTACAAAAATTTCCCAAAAATATTATTGATTTTATATATTTGATATTTTTGCAAAGAATTAATTTTTATTTATTTTTTAACATTTAAAATATTTTTTCTTTCTTGATTTTCCAAACATAAATGGTTTTCAATCATTTTGTGGATAAAAACATGATTTTTGAAACATTGATCCAAGATCACCACTCATTTTTCACATGTTTTCAATAACTTTTATTAATTTTTAAACAAAATTAATTCCATTTTAGACAAAATTAGGGTTTTGATTAATTCTACCCTCATCAAATCTTTTTCAAACACTTTTGGGCCTCTAATAGAGTGTAAGACTCAATCCCTCTTTGAAACCAAAATAGTTTGGGCCTCCGTCATTGTATAAGACCCACGGTGTTTTCAAAAATCTCGGCGCGATCGCCAGTTTAAAAATAAAACCACCTGGGCATCTCCTTGAGTTGTAAGCCCCATTCTTTTTCTCAAAATCACTCATGGGTCTCTAATAGAGTGTAAGACTCAATCCCTTTTTTAACCAAAACCTTTTTTGGGCCTCAGACATTGTATAAGTCCCTCTGCGTTAAAAAATCTTGGCACGATCGCCATTTTCAAACAAGAAAATCATTCGGGCCTACCCTTGTGTTGTAAGTCCCATTTCTTTTCTTTAAATAATCTTTGGGCTTCTCCTTGAGTTGTAAGACCCAATCTTTGTCGTACATAAACCTTTTTGGACCTCAGTCGTTGTATAAGTCCCAAGACGATATTCAAAACAACGGTACAATCACTGTTAAAACCTTGGGCCTCTCCTTGAGTATAAGCCCCACCAATCTTTTCAAAACAATTCCCTTTTGATTTAGATTCAAATATATATATTGTTATCAAAACTTTCTTTAATTTCTTTGAACAAATAACAATACAACATGGAAGCTTTCTCACCTGTAAGTTTTATCGGCTTTCTTTTACTCGCTTTCACATATAAATAACCGTATTGTGGGAAGCTGCGCATGGTTAGTCTTCTTTCATATCCTTTTAAAATACTTGTCATATATCAACTGTATATATACTAGTATAGTTATTTAGAGTTTTCCCCGGCAACTAGGTCTAGAACTAGGTAAATCCCTGTTAGTCACTCTTAAATACAAACAAAACTAGATCACTCATAGGATCTCCAGATGCAGTCTTGCCTTCTCTTGGGCTTAAACAATATGGAACAAAGAGAAAGGCAGTATTCTTCGTGAACCTTTTCTCAAGCTGTCACTTTAGAAATTGTCAAAGAAATTCTACTCCCCAGAGTTGATCTATTCTCGGTGAATAGCATCTCTTGAATTTCTTCAAATCACAGAACTTTCACTAAATGATCTATTCCCAGTGAATAGAATTTCTTGAGCTTTTCTTGGTTTGGGACCCACAGGCTTCCTAAAAGCATCCCCGCCTCCTCTTGGGCTTTGTACAAGGACCCTCCGACTTCTTAGAAGTTCTCATGCCTTCTCTTGGGCTTAATACAAGGACCCTGACGACCTCTTAAAGGTATAAGACAGAACTTAGTCATCCTTTGCTAGAGCAGTCTTTCCAGTGTCAGACCTCAGGTCACTTTAGGGTTGATTCTCATCCCTTAATGCCCGTGCCTCCTCTTGGGCATCATACAAAAGATAAAACTCTTCCACACCAGTAGACTTGGATAGTCTAATCCCTTTGAGTCTCAAAGACATTCTCAAGTTCCTTACAACTATAGGAAAAAACCTCGGGCATTCTGGACCGATCTCCAGCAGAAACCCAGTCTCTCTCATAAGAGTTCCCCGACCACGATCAACACTATCTTAAATCAGTACCTCAAGGTATCTGACATCTCAACTCTTCTGTAATCCTCAGCAAGAGTTTATTCCCCACTTAGATCTGCCTTGGGATATCAATAATCCCCAGCAGAAAGATAACCTCCTCTTAGGCTTTATATAATGATCCTTCCTCAGCGAAGTCAGCGTCCTCTTGGGCTTTGTAAAAATGATTCTCCCCAGCAGAGCTAACCTTTTCAGACTCTCTCGTTGAGTCCATCACTTTTCCAGACTCTCTTGTTGAGTCAATCAACTTTCAGACTCTCTCGTTGAGACAATCACTTTTCAGACTCTCTCGTTGAGTCACTCACTTTGTAAACTCTCTTGTTGAGTATATCACCTTTTCAGACTCTCTTGTTGAGTCCACCTTTTTTTAGCCTCAATCTTGGGCTTTGTACAAGACAGATAAAAACACTCTCTTGTTAAGTCAAACCCCTTTAGCCTCTATCTTGGGCTTTGTACAGACATAAATCTCCCTCTCGTAAGCTTGGGGCGGATATCTTCTCCAATAGAGTCATTTCCTCCCAGCTTTCCTTTAGGCTTTGGGGAATGATTTTCCCAAAGAAGAGTCAAACTCATTTCAGCCTCCTCTTAGGCTTTGTATAATGATTTTCTCAGTAAGGTCAGCCTCAATCTTGGGCTTTATACAAGACACATAAAAATATCCTCACCAGTTAAACTTCTCATTTCAGCTTCAATCTTGGGCTTTGTACAAGACACATACAAACCTCCCCGACGGAATCAAAATACTTTTAGCCTCAACCTTGGGCTTTGTACAAGACAGTTAGAACATTTTCCCCAGAAAAGCCAAACTCTTAGCCTCCTCTTAGGCTTTGTATAATGATATCCCCAAAGAGTCAAGTCTCTTTTTTGCCTCAATCTTAGGCTTTGTACAAGACACCGATATATACACTCTCTTGTTGAGTCAGTCATATTTAGCCTCCTCTCAGGCTCTACAAGAAATCCCCTAGCCGAGTCAATTAACCTTTTAGCATCAACCTTGGGCTTTGATCAAGGCACACAAAAATCAACAATCCCCTCAGAGGAAGTCTAATCCCTCTTTAGAGATGACAAGTTCTCTCTCAGTCAAACCTTCAGCTTCAATCTTGGGCTTTGAACAAGACACAAAAAACCTTTTAGCTTTAATCTTGGGCTTTGAACAAGACACCAAACGCCTTTTTCCTCCCTTAGAATAGGAGGAACCACGATTGCTCTGATTTCCATGTTTCGTTTAAACGGGAATACGTAGGCATAAGATTGCGAAATCTTAGCGAGCATACTAATAAAAAACTCTAGGTCCAGTAACTTCATACATCAGTCAAAGACTTTAGGTTTCATACCTTAGCCATCATCATCATCATTTTCCACAAAAAACAAAACCCATTCACTCATACTTCCCAAGAAACTTTCCCAACCCATTAACAGATAAACACTATCAATTACAAAGCGAAACCTAAAGCTAATATCCTGTGGATAACCACATATAGGATGGGTAATTGACAACTCCCCATTGTATAACCTGACCCCGGACCCCCAATCTTTTTTAAAGCGTTTGTTCAGTTAAACATTCGCATGCAAGGATAGTTTTAGATAGCTTCCCTTTCCCTTTCAGCTTCACGAGATAAATAAGAAATCAGAAAGTAACACCCTCCTCCTCATTGCGGTGAGGAAAACTTCAGCGATAAGGTGGTCGCGTCACCGACAAAAATCGCTCGCTACAGCATGCATTAGCACAAATATCACTATTGATCGGCCTCATTGTAAGGTAATTGCTTCGTAAATTACTCGGCGATTGCTTAACATAGCGCTATATTTCCCCCTCTTTATCCAATTCAGAATTTGAACTTTCGTGGTCTGGACCTTGATTGGTCGCGTCAACCCAATGTTGATTAATCTTTTGTATTAGGTTCGAAATCTTTGAAACTTGGTGTTGTAGAGGCTTTGGTTCTACCAATCTTCTGTCAAGTTCATTAACCTCGGCCTAGGCACATTGTTTAATCACTATTGTTCAAAACGTAAAACAGAATAATCGGTGAAGGCTTATGGCACTAGAGCCTTGTGCTACTAATTACTAACTTCTAACTTTTTTTATGTTTCCTTCTCGCTCCCTATCTCTCTTATTTTTATTGCTCATTATCATATATCATATCATGTTTATGTTTATTTCATTTTTCTTTTGTCCACTTGGACCATATTATCTTGTGCTTTTATTTTTCTTTTGTCCATTTGGACTCAAAAACATTAATAAAGAATTAAACCACTAAAAGACTTGTGCTCTTAATGTTGGACTATGGCCAGTATCCCTTGCTTTGGAGGATCTTCTTGGCTTGATTATGGACTTATGGACTTAGAATTAGGATTATCTCCCTTATGCTTTGGACAATTATGGAGTTTGGTATCCTAGCCTTTATTTGGCTTGCTTATTGGCTCAAGAGAATGGAATTCTTTTCTTATTATGCTTTGAAGAGTGCCTCCATGTGGTTAGATCTTTTTTACTTTAGCTTTTATTTTATGCACTAGGATAGTCTCTTTTTCTCCACCCCTTCTTCAATTTTCAAAACCTTCTCCCTTTTTCAAAACTTTCTTGTTTTCAAACTTAAAACCGCTTTCATAATAAAACCTTGACTTTGGTCAAGTGATTTTTTAAACTTTCTTTTCTTTAATAAGTGTCAATCTATGTTAATCATATTTTGACCATTTCAAAAAGACTTTAAAAAACATCAAACTCATCAGTCTCTTTTTTGTGCCTTATGCACTTTTCCTTTAAAACTTTTTCATAAGTTTAGACATGATTCATTTCTTTAAGTTGAATTATTCGTTTGGAAATGATGACTTGTCTTTACATTTAAAATTAATAAAAACAAACAAATTTCATTCTTTGTACCACGAACTACGGGGTTTTGATCCTACATTGCACATCGTTGGTACGTAGGCATGAGGCGATAAGTCTCTCCAAACACAAAAATCTTAAAAAAATAATTCTCCTCTCATCTCCCCAATCTCTTTTCAAGCAAACCTTTTCAAACCAAAAAGCGGTAGATATTTCAAAGGGCTCCTATAGAGTACTATAGACGTTTTGGGTGCTAACACCTTCCCATTGTGTAACCAACCCCCTTACCCATTCTCTGTTTATGCTTATTTTTTAGAACTCCTTAGGTTTTGTTCGCTCTTTTTCCTTTCCTTTTTTGGATAAAATAAAAGTGCGGTGGCGACTCTTGTTTTTTTTTTAGTTAAGTTAATCAATAGCTTATACTCACAAATTTCCCCGCTACAGTTGTCCCACTCTGATTTCTTCCAGAATACCACTAGTCAACTTCAACATTCCCAACTTCACACTATCAGAGGTCTCTTCACATACCAAACTCAAATCTCGGAATTGCTCAATCAGTTCCATTTCTTTCACCATAAGCATCGACATATGTAATGACTTTCTGCTCAATGCATCAACCACTACATTTCCTTTGCCCGAATGATAACTCAAATCAAAATCAAAATCCTTCAACAGCTCTAACCACCTCCTCTGCCTCATATTAAATTCCTTCTTATCAAATAAGTACTTCAGACTCTTATGATCACTGAACACTTCAAATTTAGAGCCAAACAGATAAAGTCTCCAAATCTTCAACACAAACACCACCGCGGCCAATTCCAAGTCATGTGTAGGGTAATTCCTCTCATGAACTCGCAATTGTATCGAAGCATAGGCAACAACTTGTCCATTCTGTATCAATACCCAACCAAGACCCATCTTCTACGCATCACAATACACCACAAAAGATTTGCTCGGATTATTTAAAATCAACACTGGAGCGGTCGTTAACCTCTTCTTCAATTCCACAAAACTCTCTTCACAAGCTACATCCCACACAAAAGCTTGACCCTTTCGAGTCAACTGAGTCAAAGGTAATGCCAACTTAGAAAAGCCTTCGATAAACTTGCGATAATAACCCGCCAATCCCAGAAAACTCCGTATCTTGGTAGCAGACTTCGGAGTCTCCCACTATAATACAACATCAATCTTAGAAGGATCAACAACAACTCCACCACTTGAAATCACATGGCCAAGAAAACTCACTTCCTTCAACCAAACCTCATACTTGGACAGTTTTGCATTCAACTTCTTCTCCTTCAATACTTGCAACACAGTTCTCAAATGCTCAGCATGTTCTTCTTCAGATCTAGAATATATCAAGATATCATCGATGAACACCACCACAAACTTATCCAAATACTCATGAAAAATCTAATTCATGTACTCCATGAACACACCAGGTGCATTGGACACTCTAAACGACATCACAATGTATTCATAGTGACCATACCTCGTCCGAAAAGCTGTCTCCGAAATGTCATCAGGCTTAACTCGAATCTGATGATAACCCGACCTCAAATCAATCTTGCTAAACACACAGGCACCTACTAATTGATCCATCAAATCGTCGATTCTCGGTAGCAGATACTTATTCTTGATAGTCACTTTATTCAACTGCCGATAATCAACACACAACCTCATACTTCCGTCTTTCTTCTTCACTAACAGCACAGGAGCACCCCATGGGGAAAGACTCGGTCGAACAAACTTCTTCTCCAACAATTCTTCCAGTTGTTTCTTCAATTCACTTAACTCAGAAGCTGACATCCGATAAGGAGCCATCAATACTGGACTCATACCTGGTATTAAGTCCACTGCAAACTCTACTTCGCGCTCTGGGGGAAAATCACTGATGTCCTCTGGAAACACATCTGGAAATTCACATACAACGGGCAACTCCACACTCGCAGCTTCACGATCAATTTGCAACGATGCAAACATTGCAAACACCACGGCTTCGTCTTCCATAAGTTCGTCTACTTGCTTAGCAGACAAGAACATCAACTCTTATAACAATTGATATGAACACGATTGAATTCCAACCAGTTCATTCCAAAGATCACGTCAATTTGGTGCAAGGGTAGGCACACCAAATCCATCACAAAACTCTTCTAAAAAATCGTCACAGGACATCTCAAACACACAAGGGTAGTAGTAACTGAACCATTAGCTGGAGTTTCTATTACCATATTCCCATTCATATCAGCTAATTTCAAACGCAATCTATTAGTACATTCAAGCGAGATAAAAGAATGAGGAGCACCAGTATCAATAATAGCAACCAACTCAATATTATTAATAAAACAAGTACCTCGAATCAGGTTGTCCTTCTCTGGCACTTCTGCACCACTCAAAGCAAACACTCTATCACTGGTCTGAGCAGCAGTCACAGTCTTCTTCGGCTTTTGACATTGAGTACTGATATGACCTTTCTCACCACAATTGAAATAGGTTGGACCCTCATCTTTGCAATCAGTAGCTCTATGACCCTTCTTACCACATCTGTAGCACCTCACCACATTATTGGTGCACACATCAGCACGGTGACCTTGCTCGCCACACTTATAACACTTCCCAAAAGCGAGAGTTGTTCCCCCACTTGTCTTTTTCCCATCTGAAGCCTTCTGCTTCCATTTGTCAACAGAAGTTGTATAAGGCTTACCCCTATACTGCCCTTTCTTCTCACTCAACTGCTTGTAGTGAGAAGATCGAGCTCGGCTATCCTCATCGTAGATTCTGCTCTTGTCAACCAACTTAGCATACATGCGGATCTATTGATTCCCAATACCCTGCTTAATTTCCACTCTCAGCCCATTCTCGAACTTGAGACACTTGGACATCTCAGCATCAGCACGATTGTAGTGCGGACAGAACTTCGCGGCATACTCTGCCACACTCATGTCTCTTTGCTTCAGCTCAAGGAATTCCACTTCTCTCTTGCCACGAGCATCCTCTGGAAAATAATTTCCTAGAAACTCCTGCCTAAACACAGCCCAGGTTATCACAGTGCCAACATCTGCGAGTCTCTGACGGGTGTTATCCCACCAATCCTCAGCCTCTTCTTCCAGCATATGCGTTCCTAACTGAACTTGTTGCTCATCAGTACACCCCGTCACCCGGAAGATCTTCTCGATCACCTTCAGCCACTTGTGTGCACTTGCTGGATCATGAGTACCCACAAAAGTCGGTGGATTGTTCCTCTGAAACTTCCCCAAAGCACGAAACTCATCTGGAGCTCCACCATTCGGATTGAGCTGCGCCACCACATTAGCAACTGATTTCAACGCATCAGCAATTGCGCGATCATTTCTTCCAGCCATCCTGCACACCACGAACAAGGTTAGAAGAACTAAAACGTCGACAGTGTACACACACTCATCGACTGACAGGGGACTGACATCTAGTAAAACCTAGCCGGACGAACCAACCAGGCTCTGATACCACTAATGTAACACCCTTTTCTACCCCTCAAATAAACACGGCAACATACATAAAATATCATAGTAAAATCACCTCAGAAGGGTGCACATTTCTCAATAAACTCAAAATTAAAACATTTGCTCCGTAAACAACGGGTTTTCCTCAAAATATTCAAAAAGCCATCAAATAACAGCGGAACCATCATAACCACAATACTAAAAAATAATCAAAAGGTTTTAAAACAAAAACCATAATAATCAAATAACAGCTCAACATGGTTCGACTCAACAACCCAACCCAATGTTACACTATGAGAGCAAGACCCTCTACATTGACCAAAAGCAAATAAACTTCAAAAGTCCTCGAAGGCATCCACAACTAAGCCTGGTCACCTACACGTTACCCACGTGGAGGCAACATTCAAACAGGCAGGGTGAGTAATCACAATTCATTATAATCAATATAAAAACAAGATATGCATAAAATGGAGTCATCATCATATACAACATCATCAGGGTCATCATAAAGGAAAACATCAGGAATCACTATATCATAAAATCAAATCAATGCCAATTAATGCAATGCACAACAAGACTCATGCATGTGGTACCAATCGTCACAGTCGATGGACACTAGGCCATCACCCTCCAAAGATCCCCGTCATTAGGATCGGTTCCACATAAGAACCGGAGCACGTCAAAATTACCTCATATCCGCACAATGGGAATGAAGTCTAACATCATCACTGCAATGCTACGAATGCATGATACACAACGTCAATAATCATCACCATCAATAAAAACCATTATGTGCATCATCATTCATAAATATCTCATGTTAAATCATATCATCATATATTCATCAAACATCACAAAACATCATCTCATAATCATCAGTATACATAAGGTAAATCATCAGAAAAATCAAAACATCAAGACAGCACAGAATCATAACAAAATTTCGCGAACAGCAGGCGTTCGCTACTGAGTTTACTGGGACCTTCGCTTTGCGAAACTGACAGCGAATCCCTTTCCCATACAAAAACCAGAGAGGCTTCCCCTCTATCACACCTCGCCACCTCATTCGCCTTGTGAACCCACTCGCTGGAACGTTTGCCTTGCAAACTAAAAGTCACTCCTCAGAACCCATTCCAGTATCATCACACAATTTATCGGGCATTCGCTGCGTCGCTCGCTTTGCGAGTCTGGGGAGAATGTTCGCCTTGCGAAGGAAACGTTCCCTTTGCGAACCTGCGATTTCTACAAATCGCTGCTACACATCAGTAGCACAACAACTCCACAAACCCTTAGGATTTCAACCCCAATTACCCCAAAAACGTCCCTACAACATTCCTAAGGCATCATGGAAATCAAAGGCATAAAACCTACGTCTATTAGGTCAATTCATTACCCTATTCGAAACCTAAAATCACCTAAACCTTCAAAACTCTCAAGCTTCTCATAAACCCCATAAATCCCTTTCACCACAAGGTCGAAACAACATGACAGGGAAAATCAACCCCAAGGTCTATTTTACCCGATTCAATTCAACCCTTCATAATCGATTCACAAAATGCCCTCAAATCATCAGTTTATCTCAAAACCCATAAACCCTCAAAAACTTCAAAATCCACTTTAAATACATCGAATCCCTATATTGAAAACAATGAATGGCAATACTCCTCATACCTTAGATTGTCAATTCGAAGTTTTCTCTACTGAGTCTTTGGAAACCTTCTCGAATTCCTCGCCTTTTCCTTTTTCCTCAGAGCTCTCACTTCTTTCCTTCTTTTCACGGTCTAACAAAAATGAATCCTATTCTCAAATCCTCCTTTTTGTTCAACCTAACTCTTGGGCTTCTAAAATTGGGTTTTCTCCATAATACCCTCACTAATCCTCCTCAAAAATCCATCTTACACTTAATTCCTCTAATATTATTTAAATTAATAATACTAACATATCTCATATTATATATTATTATTTAATTAAATAACCAAAACTTCATGAAATCACCGACATCGACACAAATCACCAAAATTCACAGAAAATGACGAATATAATATTTAAATAAATATTCCTACAAAATCGGGGTGTTACAGAGGGCAAGAGTTGCCTTTGTATTTTTCAAAGTCAGGCACTTTGAATTTGTGCGGTATCTTTACGTTCGGGACCAAACAGAGGTCGGCGGCGTCCTTTCCGAATAAGTCTTGACCGCGAATGGCATGCAGTTCCTTCTATATTTCCAAGAATTGTTCCTGGAATTCTTTCATTCTTTCGTACATGTCCTCGTTTCCACTAGTAATTGCTTGCGGAATTTGTCCTTCCGGGACAATGTGTACTACTGGTTGTGGTATAGACATTACTGCAGTGACCCTTGGCGCTTCAATGCCCTGAAGTTTGTAACCTTCAGGAGTTGCTGTCATAACCCTTGCATCTTCACTTTCCCGAAGTTTGTAACCTTCAGGTCCAGCAGTTCCTATTATGGCTTCTGGGTCTTTAGTGACCGGTGGGATATATCCCTCAGGTATAAAGTTGATTGGCATGCCCCAGGGGCGCCCTTTATGCATGTTGTACCAAGGATGATTCTCATGTGTCTCCATCATGGGTGTAGGTGTAATCTTTGAGATCAAAGTTCTTTGGTGTCGCTGCTCCTGAGCTGCTGCCAGGGATTGCATGTCACTGTGAAGTTTTTCCAAACTTTCCTTTAGAGCGTCGATTTCTTCTCTCAGCTCTCTGTTCTCTTCCTCGAGATCGTCCATTTTCTTTTGTCGATTGGCCCGAGTATTGTATGAGTGAGACAGTTTGACTCTAGAATTGTTACACATACGTGAGACTCGAGAAAAAGAAAAATGCGTTATGTGAGAATGATGAATGATATGCAAAGACATATTTTTTAGTTTTTGTTTTATTCAAAAAGAAACTTCAAAAAATAGACTGCAAATATCACACAGTGGGGAAGACCCCTTTTATTGAATTCGAAAGACTGTAGTATTTTACAAAGAAAAGTACAGTATTTTACAAAGTGTTGCAAGGAAAATGCCTAAGCTCATGGATCCTGAGTCCTCTCTGAGGAGAGCTCAGATGCTGGTTCCTGTATTTTCCTTTTCTTTGACCGGGGCTCCTCGGCCGTTGTTGGGTCGATGACCCTTTGCCAAGTGAAAGGAGCCAGCAAATTTCTTCGGCTTTCCTGACTTTCTATAGCATGCTGCTCTAATATCTCAATTAGAGCATCATTTTCTTTTAACAGCTCCTAAATCTTGGTACACTCCAAATTGAGGATCTGATATTTGTTCTTCCAAGAGTTCTTCTCACGTTGAACTTTGTTGAGAGCTACTTGGAGTTTTTCCGTATCAGACATGAAATAAAGGACAGACTTCTTTAATGGAAAAACTTCTTGGCGAGGGTAAGGCATCCTAAGCTTGAGAGCTCTGGTTTGTACCCAGTGGAGATAAGGTTCCATGGAGATACAATTTGGTTTTCCCAAAGACTCTCTCCCTTTCATGTGAATATGTTTCCAGGCATGCACTATTTCTTTCTTCAGTGCCATGCCATTTTCCCCTTCCTTGAAGAAAAGAACTTCCAGATAAACATTATGTGGGATATTTTTCATCGGGTATCCAAGCTGACGGCGAGCTAAAATTGGATGATAGTTGATTCCTCCTTTAGTTCTAATGAGGGGTACGTTAGGGAAATTTCCACATCTGTCTATGATCTCTATCCATTCGTAAATCCTATTGTACCAATCTATATCAGAGTTGGTAAGAGACATAATCCTTTGTGACCAACGTAGAGTACTCTTGTGATCCCAAAAAGCAGCAGACTTGGGAAAATGGGAAATGAACCATTTGTAGAGTAAGGGTACACAGCATGTGATTATTCCTCCGCTGTACAAATTCCTTAAGTGTACCAAATGATAAGCATCTTCCAACAGGGTTGGCACGGGGTTTCCAATATAGAAAATCTTAACAACATTGGAATCGACGAAGTTGTCAATGTTGGGAAAGAGGAATAATCCATATATGAGCAGAACAAAGACGTCCTCGAAAGCAGTTATGTTTCCTATACTGGCAAAGTATAGGGCTTTCTCCATTAGGAATTTAGCCGGTAAACCCTGGATTCCTCCTTTAGTGGTTATGTGAGTCCTAACTTCTGACTCATCCAAAGAGATTGCTCTTGTAATGGTTTTTTCCTTTGGAATTTCTTCCAGTCCAGAAAATGGAGCCCGATCAGTGATAGGTAAATCAATCAGATGAGAGTACTCTTCCAATGTTGTTGCGAGCTGGTAATCTGGGAAAGTGAAACAATGGTAAACCGGATCGTAGAATTGTATCAACGTAGACAAGATTCCTTCAACTACGTTGACCCTTAACAGAGACAGCAGTCCTTCGTGCTTAGCTCTGAAAGCCTATGGATTGTAATCATCCTTGCCAATTTCCTTAAGTCCTTTAGTTTCGGAGCCTTGAAGGTGTACTTGTGCGTTTTTCTTCTACCAAAATCCATAACGCAATCTCTGATTTTTGCAATTATTATTTTAGTTCTTTTGAAAAAAGATTTTTTTTCTTGTTTGAAAAGAGTTTTTTAGATGAATGCATGAATGCAGGACGCAAAAACATTTGAAAACATGGGTTCAAGGGTTCAACGTTACGAGCATGGAGTCATGGCTCTACCCATCCCCAAAGGTTGTACTAAAAGGTTAATTTTGTACCTGTAGAATGAGTTCTAAGGTTCTCATTGATCCCTCTTAGGAATATTAACAACAAGCTGATTCACTCGAGCGAGCTGCAATCCCTAAGATGAATCTCTTTTGAGTGTAGTATCGCGTATCAACTATTCCTGATAGTTACCGCACTACCAAATGTCTCTATGGTTAATGTCTACTAAATCCTCAGGGTCATGGGTACCACACTAGGAAAGACAATGCTTTCACGATAATCGGTCGTTCAACATCGATACTTCCATAGGTACCTTGACTGATTTGGGGGACTGACAAGATAGATTTTTCGGGATTCACTCCTTATAAGTGACTCCTGGATATGCCACCACTTATCTTAATTTTCTCTCAAACTTTCCACATGTGTATTAATCGCATTCCCATTTGACAGAAAAATAAACACGGGTATCAAGTATTATGATAGTCCATATATATATATATATATATATATATATATATATATATATATATATATATATATATATATATATATATATATATATATATATATATATATATATAATAAGTAATAGCAAGACCAAGACCTCTTAGGAACTCTAGTCCTAGACTACCCAGTAGAGTCACCATTTTTCTGTTGCGTGCGATTTTTGTCGGTGACGCAACCACCTTACCGCAATTGTTGGAATTGGATGCTACTTTCTGATTTCTTATTTATCCTATGAAGCTGGAAAGGAAAGGGAAGCTATCTAAAACTAACCTTGCACGCAAATGTTTTCTTTAACAAATGCTAATAGATTACGGGTCCGGGGTCAGGTTATACAAAGGAAAGTTGCCAATTAACCAGTGTATATATGGTTATCCATAGATCTTTTATTACTTATTAAATAATGTCCTGTGTATATCTGTCACGGATTGGGAAAGTTTCTCCTTTGAGAGGTTTGAGAGGATGTTTTTGTTGTTTTTGGGTTTTTCGTTGTTTTTGGTAAGGTACTGAACCTAAAGTTTTTGATTTGTGTGCTCGCTAAGATTTCACAATCTTATGCCTACGTATTCCCGTAGAGAGGTACAGGGAAATCAGAGCAATTGTAGTTCTTCCTATTCTATGGGAGGAAAAAGATGTTTGTTATCTTGTTCAAAGCCCAAGATTGAAGCTAAAAGTTTGTTTGTGTCTTGTTCAAAGCCTAATATTGAAGCTAAAGGTTATTTGTGTCTTGTTCAAAACCCAAGATTGTCTGAGAGAGAATTTTTCATCTCTAAAGGGAGATATCTCACCTGTTTATCACAAGATTGTTGGGTATTTGATTATAAAGGAGAATTACTTTAACTGGGATGCGAGATCCAGCAATGCCATAATTTCCTTTAAAGGGGGATGGTCCTGTAGGAGGAAACTTTAACTCAGTGTAGAGCAATGCCATTTTTCCTTAGGAATCTTCCATGCTAAGAGAAGGACACTGGCTTGGATATAAATAATCCAGAGGCTCATCTCTTACAACAATTAGATGAAAGAGAAGGTTTACCAGGATAAAAGAGGGACTACAGCTTGGATTTTTGAATCAACAAGTGTGTCACTTACAATAGTTATCTGGAATTAGGGTTTTGTTTGATTATTTGTTTTGAGATGTGATATACAGAGAAATGTCTTCCTACAGAGAGAATTTTTTATTTCCTCTAAGGGGATGTTGATTTTTGTGTGCCTTGATCAAAGCCTAAGGTTGAAGCTAAAAGGTTCACTCTTGTTTAAGGAGATCATTATACAAAGCCTAAGAGGAGGATGAAAAGATTGAGTCTTCTGGGGAAGGTTTTATTTGTCTTGTACAAAGCCCAAGATTGAGGCTAAAAGAAACTGACTCTACTAGGGAGAGGTTTTATTTGTCTTGTACAAAGCCCAAGATTGAGGCTAAAAAAAACTGACTCTACTGGAGAGAGGTTTGATCTATCTTGTACAAAGCCCAAGATTGAGGCTAAAAGTAAACTGACTCAACAAAAGAGTGTTTTATTTGTCTTGTACAAAGCCCGAGATTGAGGCTAATGAAACTGACTCAGCTGGAGAATATAATGTGTCTTGTACAAAGCCCAAGATTGAGGCTGACTCTACTAAGGAAAGTCATTATACAACGCCTAAGAGGAGGCTGGATGGGGAAATTCTTATATGAAGCCTAAGAGGAGGCTAGCTTCTGCTGAGGATTATTGAAATCCAGAGACAGGTCCAATATGTATTGGGGAATCCAAAGGGAAATCAACTCTTGCTGGGGATTAAGGAAGAGTTAAAGTATAAAATGCCATGAGGTTCTGATTTTGTTGGGGATTTGTTAATGGTATACTGACCCTGGTTGGGGATTCTTAAACTTTATTGGGGATCAAAAGAATTTCAAGGTGAGTTTGGGGACTCAGAGAATGTCAATTCTATTTAGGAATTAGACATGTATGAATGACTAAACTCCTTCTTATGTTTTTAGGAAAACTTGAGGGTTTCTATGTGATGTCCAAGAGGAGAGAAGACTTTCCAAGTCTACTTGAATGAAGAGATTGGTTCTCAGTTGGAGAATGATCTTTGTATGATGCCCAAGAGGAGGCTGATGTTTTAAGGGATGAAGGTCAACCCTAGAATGGTCTGATGTTTTAGAATTTTGACTCTCCAGAGGATTGAACTAGCAAAAGATGACTAGGTTATGTCCTATACTTGTAGGAGGTCTTTGGGTCCTTGTATTAAGCCCAAGAGGAGGCTGAGAACTTCTAAGAAGCCTGAGGGTCCTTGTATAAAGCCCAAGAGGAGGCTGGGGATACTTTTAGGAAGCATGTGGGTCCAAGCCAAAGAAAATTTCAAGAAAGGTTTCACCGAGAATAAACCTTTCTTTGTGGAACAGTTCTAGGGTTTGAAGAAATTCAAGAGAGGTTTCACCGAGAATTAATCCTCTCTGGGGAAATGAATTTCTTGTACAAGTATTTCTAAGTTGTGACAGTCTTGAGAAAAGTTTCACCAGGAATAATGTCTTTCTGTGTTCCATATTGTATAAGCCCAAGAGGAGGAAAGACTGTATCTGGAATTTCCTATGGGGAACTAGTGTTGATTGTATTGAAAGAGTAACCACTTATTTGATCTAAACCTAGACCTAATTGCTGAGAAAAACTCTAAGCAAATATATACAAGCATATATATACAGATGAAATATATTAAAAAGTATTGTTGAGGAGAGATAAGGGAACTTACATGTGTGTAAGCTTCGGCATTAACTACAGCAGTATGGTTAGTTATTCAAGAAATTGAAGAAAGTTTTGATAAAACTTAGGATTTGAATCTAAATCAAAAAGAAAGTTTATTGTAAAAGGAATTTTGGGGCTTATACTCAAAGGGAGGCCCAAATGAATTCTTTTGAAAAGGCGACAATCGCGTCGTAGTTTTGAAAAGCACTGAGGGACTTGTACAATGTCTGAGGCTCAATTTGTTTTTGTACAAAGGGGGTTGGGTCTTACACTCTATTAGAGGCCCAAAAAGAAGAGAAGTGTGGCTTACAACTCAAGGAGAGGCCCAAATGAAAAATAGTGATCGCATCGTCGTTTTGAAAATCGTATCGGGTCTTAAACAATGACTGAGGCCCAAAAAGTTTGTGTGTGACAAGGGATGGGTCTTACACTCTATTAGAGGCCAAAAAGTGTTTGAAAAAGAAGTTTGATCAAAGGGGAAACCCTAACTTTCTTAAAAAATATAAATTTTAAAGAAAATAAGTAATAAATGATAAAATAACAAATATATCGTAAAAAACAATTTGTAAATTTTGAACAATGTTTTGAAAAATCATGTTTAATCACATGAAAGCTTGGAATCCAATTAAATTTGAAAATTCAAGGTGGAAACCTCATTTTAAAAATGTTTGAAAATAAATAAAATGAAATTTATTACAAAAATTCAAACTATATTAAATAAATAATATAAATTCAAAATTTTCGTGGAATAAAATATTTCAACATTTTTGTAAATTTTCCGAAAAAGAACCAATCAAAAATAAATAAAATTGTGAGAGAAATTAATTTTGAGATTAATTTTAAAAAACAAAAAATATCAAAAATATCAAAAAAAAGAAAAAAGAAAAGGGATAACAAAAATGGTCTGGGTGGGTGTTGAACCCACGACCTCCAAATCAAACACACATGCGCGTTACCACTGGGGTGGTGATACATCCGTGTATCAAAACCACCCCATATGTACATAAGGGTGACCTGAATTTCAAGTCAGGTCAAAGCAAAAAACCAAGTTTTGGTGGATTTGCATGAAGTCTATAACTTCCTCAATTCTCCATGGAATTGGAAAAATTTTAGATGGATTCTGCCTAGAATTTCATGAGGAATCCAATGGTGCTTTTAGAATTTTCAAAAGATGCTTCTATTTTAAAACCCGATAGTGTTTTAAAAAATATGCCAAGATTTGCATGTTTTATTCTATCACATCATACAAGCAATAATAGCATGGTAAATTAGTTCAAAAACAACATATATGATATGTATGAGATGTCTATGATCAATGGACTTCAAAGCAATGCATAATTTAAAGAGTTTAAGTTGTCACGCACTTACCTCTTGAAGCTCCTTGTGCTAACTGTCAAGATCCTTGTGCCAGAAGTAATCCAATGCTTTAGACACTCTTGATTGATCCCTTAGAAGCTTTTAGGATGATCAAAACTAGCTGGAAACCTTAGGAACGAGAGTTGGCTCTTTCTTGCAAAAGTGGCAAAAATGACCATAATGGTAACTCACTCAAATGGTGTTACAGTTGAGGGAAACTTATTTGGGACACTTTGAGGATGATATTTGGTGTGTGTTTGAAGCTTTATTTGGTTTTGAAAGACACTGAATCAAGACATGGCTTGTCAAATGCAGAAAAGTCAAAATTTGAGGTTTTGGAGGTTGACTTTCTGATTTTGAGGTTGTGCAATGTGGATGAAGGTTTGAACACCTCCAACGGATGATTTATGATGTGTTAGGATGGTTATTTGAGTAGTTTATGCTATGGTTTCAAGAATTCCCAAATTGCTTCAATGTGACTTGAAATTGAAGTCAGAGAGGGAGAGTGAGAAAACAAAGCTTTGGTATTGTTTTGGTGTGGTTTGAAACATCAGAAATGGCCTCTATTTATAGTAGATGAGTTTTGTTTTTGAAGTAATAGTGAATGGCAACCAGTTCACTCTATTATCCAATGGATATGCCCATGTATCACTTCCTTAAATGCCAAGGTACCAAGTCTTCACTTGACCATTGACTGAGCTGATCTTTGTAGCTCTAGGTCTTCTGAGTTTTGAGTCAATCTTGACTCAATTGGACTGATATGGCTTGGTTCATGACAGCTCCATGCATTGCCTTGATGTTACCTTGCCAAATTTGAATTCCAAGTTTCATGTCATGATGATTTTCACATGCCAAGTTGAATTCCCTGCCTCTTTGATCATGGAGCAAGTGAGTCATCAGATTCTTTGTATTTTTGGAAGATGACAAAGTTGGCAAAGTGACAAAATTTGAAGGGAAAAATCGTGTGGCACAAGTCATGCATTCATGCTGTCTTGTAAAATCAGGTTTTCATACCATGTTTCAAGGCTTGTAACTCCCTACTCAAGTTGAATTAGGATGAGTTCTTGTACATTTTGGAAAGCCCTCATGACATACTTTAACTTTGATTTCCACCAATGGACTTTGTTCAGCTTGGATCAAGGTGAAAAATGGCCCTAAAGTTGGTGAAAAACCTAGACAGATTCTATCCAAAATTTCTCTAAGTGTTGGAAAAAAGGGTTATTTTCATGTTTTAGTGATTTTGATCAATCCATAACTCAGAATCCACGAGGATTTGGAATCTCTTGTAGTTGACACTTTTAAAGTATGTAAGATGAACTTTCATTTGAGCTTTGAATGGGAGAAAAAGGCCTTAGGGTTTAGGAGTTATGACCTTGCAAAGTTGGTACCAAATCCATTTTGTTCCATAACTTAAAAAATTTTAAGTTTTCTATGGTTGCCCCTTTTGGAAGAAACCTCACTTTTCTTGATTTTTCTTGATGGATGATGATCAAAACCATAGATTAACATTGTTTTTTACTTAGGGGAGCCATATTTGTGAAAACTTCAAAAAAAAGTCAAACTTGATTTAGGGCACAGTTGACTTTTAGTCAGATAAATTCCAAATTGTGTGATCCTTCATGAAATCAAGTTATTGACCTAAGTCAAACCTAATGGATGGATTCCATAGGTATTTTAGGGTATATTGAATCATGTCCCAAGGTTTGGGAACATGTCTTGGTCAAAAGTTAAAGGTACAGTTGACTTTTTCTTCAAAACCCTAATTGTGGTCCAGATGAAATTGAAACTTGTGAATCAAGCTTCTTGGATCAATCCATGGTTGTAAGTGGATCAATGTGGTGTATTTAAGGCCCTCAAATCATGTCTCGAGGTCTTGGTTCATGTGTTAACTCAAAAGTCAACTTAGGGGTGAATTAGGTCAAGAAACCCTAATTCCTGATTTTTTATGAATGCTTCCCATGAGGTTATTTTGACTTGATTATTGGATCCATGAGGTCCTTTTGAGCTTCTTGAATCATATTTTGAGGTATTGGCTCATGCCCAAATGAAAATTTTCATCTGGAGGCCTTGGTCGACCAAACTCTAATTTGGTGACACTATCGATCCTGAAGCTTGATTAGCTTGAGATGTTGCACTCTTGTGCTTGATTCTTGATAATGGGAGACATCTTGATCTTTAAAGGATGTTTGAGAGGTTTATACAAGTTGAAGATCATGTAATTTCTTGATTGATCTTTTGTCTAAGTGTTCTGAGAGAGCTCAAAACCCTGATTCTTGATTGTAGTGAAAGTTCAACAATCTTTGAGGAGTTTGATGAGGTATGATGGTACATCCATATTGTGGTGATAATTTGCACAATGATGGGAAATCTTGTGGTCAAAATTTGGGGTATGACAAGATGTACAGATTTTACACGATTGTCGGCGGTGTTAAAGTTGTTTAATCTGAAGGCAAAAAATGGATGGTCGGATAAAAGTTTAATGGAATTACTTGAACTGCTAAAAGAAATGTTACCAAAAGATAATAAATTGTCGGATCGTTGTTATGAGGCCAAGAAGATATTGTGTCCAATGGGTCTGGAGTATATCAAAATACATGTTTGCCCTAATGATTGCATATTATACCGGAAAGAGTATAAAGACTTGTATCAATGTCTGAAATGTGGTGTGTCGCGTTACAAGTTGAAGGCCAACAGTGGTGATGACAATGAATATGACAATATTAGTAGGAAGCATCCTTCTGCTAAAGTGTTATGGTACTTGCCAATAATTTCATGATTTAAGAGACTTTTTGCTAATTCGAATGACGCAAAGAATCTTAGATGGCATGCAGATCAAAGGACTTGTGATGGAAACATTCATCATGTTGCTGATTCGTTGTTTCGGGATTTTGGAGTTGAACCAAGAAACCTTAGGCTTGGACTTTCCACCGATGGAATGAACCCCTTTGGTAATCTGAGCACTAATCATACTTTGTGGCCTATTTTTTCACTATTTACAACATATATCCTTGGTTGAGTATGAAGCGCAAGTATATACTGTTAAGTATGATGATTTCTGGACCACAACAACCTGGTAACGACATAGATGTTTATCCAAGTCCATTAATTGATGATTTACGACTCTTGTGGGATGAAGGCATTGAAGTTAGTGATGCATATTCTGGGGAAAACTTTAAGTTGCATGCAATATTATTTTGGGCAATCAATGACTTTCCTGCTTACGGTAACTTGGATGGATATAGTGTCAAAGGACATAGAGTGTGTCCTATATGTGAAGATGATACTTGTTATCACCAACTTGAGTTTGGAAAAAATACTGTTTACCTTGGGCATCGAATATTTCTAAAACCCGATCATCCTTATCGTAGATTGCGGAAGGCTTTTAAGGGAGAGCAAGAGTTTGATGAGGCACCTGAACCTTTAACCGGGGAAGAAGTTTATCAATGGCAGGGACACATTAATGTTGTCTTTGGGAAGAGAAAAAAAGAAAAAGGGGAAGTTGCAAAAAATATTTGGAAAAAGAGGTCCATCTTCTTTGATCTTCCGTATTGGTCAAGTCTTGATGTTAGACATTGTCTTGATGTGATGCACGTGGAGAAAAATGTGTGTGATAGTTTGATTGGCACACTTCTAAACATTCCAGGCAAGACTAAAGATAGTAAGACTTCCCATCTTGATATGGAGAAGATGGGTATAAGAAAATACTTGGCTCCAATAGAGAAAGGAAAAAGAACTTATCTGCCTCCAGCATGTCACACTCTTTCTAAAAAGGAGAAGAAAATTTTCTGCGAATGTTTGCAAGGTATTAAAGTTCCGCAAGGTTACTCATTAAACATCAAGAAACTTGTATCAATGAAAGATCTTAAGTTAATTGGTTTAAAATCTCATGATTGTCATGTATTGATGCAACAACTTCTACCAGTGGCTATCCGTGGGATCCTACCAAAAAATGTGAGAGTTACTATAACGAGATTGTGCTTATTCTTCAATGCCATATGTAATAAAGTTCTTGATTTAAAAAAATTAGATGAATTAGAAGATGAGGCTGCCATAATCTTGTGTCAATTGGAGATGTATTTTCCTCCATCATTCTTTGACATTATGGTTCACTTACTTGTTCATATAGTTAGAGAAATCAGAATTTGTGGTCCAGTTTATTTAAGATGAATGTATCCAATAGAGCGATATATGAAGATCTTTAAAGGATATACGAAGAATCATCATCGACCAGAAGCTTTAATTGTTGAAAGATACATCACAGATGAAGCTGTTGAGCTTTGTACAAACTATTTGTCAAATGCAGATTCTATAGGAATTCAAATTTCTCGTCATGGTGACACAGATAGAAGAGGTATTCAAGGTCTAAATGTTAAGTCAATGGCTCGGGATGTAGTTATCCAAGCACATTTCTATATATTGAAAAATATAGATGAAGTTCAACCTTTCATAGATACTCACAAAGGACTTTTGAGGAAAAAATATCCACGAATGAGTGACAAGTTGTTGTTGATATAGTATAACAAGAGATTCATAGAATGGTTTAATAAAAGTGTATCTAATGATCGTAGTGCATCCGAGATACTTAAATGGTTGTCGTACGGGCCAAAATTTTGTATCATTACTTGGACTGCATACGACATTGGTCATTATGCCTTTTATACAAAATCAAAAGATGATTGTAGTAAAATGAAAAATATTGGGGTTATGGTTGAAGCCGAATCGATGTATTTCTCTAGTTTGAAAGATAAGAATCCTGTGTTGGCAACTACCGCTTTTTATGGTGTCATTGATGAGATTTGGGAGATTGATTATGTTATTTTCAAAGTGGATTTATTTAAATGGAAATGGGTTCCCAATAATAGTAATGGTGTACACATTGATGACTTAGGATTCACACGGGTCGACCTTGGCAAGGCATCTTTTATGGCCGAACCATTCATCGTGGCTTCTCAAGCAAAACAAGTTTTCTATGTTACCGACCCATCGGACATATCAGGGAAACGGTCAATCGTTCTCCAAGGAAAACACATTCCTCTTAGTGATGGAAGTCTTGATATTCCGTTCGCACCTTCTTACACAACACAAGTCCCTACCTCATATGATGAAGTTGATGGAGATGTCGTGCACGCTGTTCGAATCGATCATGAAGAAGGCATATGGGAAAATTAACAAGTATGTAATTTACTTTTTATTCTAATATATTAATTGTATATTACAGTTTCTAAATATTTTTACTAACAAGTATAATTATTTGAAATCATAGGTCTTTAGAGTCAAGACACCAAGAGACAAGAAACCAAAACACCAAGTTACAATTATGTGATGTTATGCACGTGTAAACTGTAGGTTGTTTGTTCTGATAAATTGTAAGATATTTGTCACAATTGAATATGATACAACTATGTGATGTTATGTAATATGTAAACTCTAGGTTGTTTATAAAGATAAATTGTAAGATATTTGTTACAATTGAATATGATACAATTATGTGATGTTATGTAATGTGTAAACTGCAGGTTGTTTGTTCTGATATATTGTAAGATATTTGTTACAATTGCATATGATACAGTTATGTGATACTATGAATATGATACAATTAACATTATTATGATTACTTTATCACAAATGTTAGTTGTATTTTCTGCTATGATATGGTGAACAATAATACAGGTTAAAAAAAGGATTAATTATAAAATCAATAATCTTTTTCTTGAATCTGCAGAATATGTAACAACGGTTATACATGATAACTATAATAATAACTTATGCTTTAACAAAGGTTACATTACACAACCGTTATAATACCTCGCGCGCTGTCTAGAAAAAAAATATCAAAAATGCGCAGCTGGGAATCGAACCTAAGACAATTGCTTTATCACAACGATTGTTTGTATCAACCGTTGTGATAGGTAGAGCTCTTTCCATTTTAATACAACGGTTACTGGTCCGTGATTCTACATATCATATATACAACGATACTCTACATAACAACGCCTGTGCACGCGTGATTACATACCTTTCCCAACCGTTGTTAAATGGGTTTTCTGTAGTAATGGATGCCCGTCTAATGGTATGTCTCTTAGACATGACTCCCCTCACCTGTGACTCGCTCCAAGGAGAAAATATGGATAGTGGCATGTACGATGTCCATGACCACATGTGAGCACTCATTGCCACTATTCTTGAGAAGTAAGCAAGTCTAGGAGCTTCATGGTCAAGGTGGAACAATTACTACTTCTTAGGATCCCCGAATCCAGACCCATATGCTTCTATAAATACCTCAACCCTAAGGTTCAGGAGGACAATCTGATACGCATACCGAAAACACCCCTAAAACATAGCTCCTCACCCTCGTGAGCTTGCGTCACCCCACAGAAACACTAAAGCCTCTCGCAACCCATACTAGCTAAGGAGTGATATGCATATGTACTTTTTTAGCAAGTACAATGGCGTCCACTGCGGGTCCCTGGTAAAACTAACATGGGTCACACATTCCATTGTTACCACCTCATCGATAATTGCTAAAGTCTTCACTCCTAGCCCTAATCGTCCCCAATCTTGGTTGCTATGAGAGCACAATCTCGCAAACAGGAGGATACTAGAGGTAGCAAGGATTCCAATGCCAAGACAGAGATGTGCGTCTCTAAGGACGAGTTGCACCAATAAAACCAAACTTTGGAGGAAAACGTCCTTAAAATTCAACATCGTCACTAGAAGACTATCCCTACACAGGAGACAGAAATGTTGGATCCTTAGCCCCTCTTAGACGAGATATTGGAAGCACATGTCCCCAAGAGCTTCAAGCCTCCCTTCTTGGCGAAGTTTGATGGGCCTAGCGACCCTTACCAACAAGTCTTCTGCATCAACATACACATGGCCATCATCAGAGTGTCCAATTCTATTAAATGCATGTTTTTTTAGGAACTTTCAAGGATGCAACCCTATGATGGTACATGGGCCTACTCTGATCTTCATCTCCAGCTATCTGGATTTAGTGAAGAAATTCTTGCACCATTTCGCAATGAGTCGACCTAGAAAGATGTCCACCACCATCCTTTTTAAAATTCGACAAGGCCCCTCAGAGTCACTAAAGGAATATCTCACTCGTTTCAACGAAGACACGATAAAAGTCGTTTACCCAGATCAAGATATTTTGGTAGGGGCATTACAAAATGGCTTTAAAGTAAGGAACTTCAACGAGTCCCTCGACTAAAGGTCACCTTCTTCATTAGTATAGGTGGTCAGTGTCATACCCTAGTTTTCTCCAGGCATTTTTAATTCATCTTGTCAATTTACATTTTTTCCACATTTTTCATATTTTACATTTTTTATTCATATTTTGATTTTAACTTTTTAATTTAAAACAATATATCTTGTTTCTTCATTTTTAATCACATGCATTTTATTACAAAATAAATTATTATTTCTTTTAATAAGAATGGTCATGTGCATGTGCATTCATGTGGCTTTCCATCAAGTTTCTAACTTGCATATAAGACAAAACAAAAAGAGTGCATTTTAGCTCATTCATCATTATAGTAATCTATGCATTGCACCATTGGATAATCATCATCATACATCATGAGCACCAAGTTAACAAAATTCAAATCTTTGGCACAAAAGGACAAATTTGGATCACATTTGCTTCGCCAAGCTAACTATGCATGATTATACATCTATACATCATCCACTATCAGCTGAATTCACATGTTTGAAGACTAATATTGAGATTGCAATTCAGATATTTTCATTTTAAGTTCAATTTGGAATCAAATTCAACCAAATTACACTCAAATTTCACTCACACTTTCTAAATTGTCACATAATCCATATCTTATCCTTTAACCTAGTTTCTAGCCTATAAATTAAACTAATTTCATTTGTAAATGACAACAAGAATCATACAAAAACAGATCCCAAACTCTGCAGAAATCCATCTTCGTCTTCAAGTGTCTTCACTTTAAAGAAACCTTGAAAAGTCGTCCCCTAAACCTTCCATATTGAGCAATCTTCATCACAGTCCATTGAAGCATTGCTCAGTATCATTACATATCCCAAACACCTACAATAAACACTCCAAATCACTAAGATCCATTCGATTCAATTTGGATATGAATTTAAAAAAATTGATGCAAATTAGTGTAATTTTAGTGGAATTGGATAGTGGAGATCATAAGGAGTCCAAAATTGTAGGAAAAAAATGGAAAATGAACCTTGTCGGCGCTTGATCGGAATCTGAGAAAGTCGTCGAAAGCTCATCACTGCTCTTTGTGTTCTTGAGATGTTCTCCTTCAAGTAAGTCTTGATCCTTGTTATTTGTTGATTTTCTTTGCACCATTGGCTTTCTGCACTCCTCACACATCATAACCCCAAATAAATTTCAATAAATCACATTGAATTGCATGAATATGGAAATCTAGGGTTCTTGAGCTCATGAATATTCATGAACATTCATAAACTCAAACCCTTAAATGTGAATTTTGACATGTTTCAATCAAACAAAAACCCATAATGATTCGCGGCACAATTCTTAACATGTTTCACGGATTAATTTTACCTAAAAACATCATGTATAGTCAGATCGAAGCCACTTTAGTTTGAACTTTGAACTTTCCGATTCATGCGATTTTGATTTGATTTGTGTTTGTTGATTGTTAACTCATGCTTGTTTAAGTTCATAATCCATGTTTGCATCCATTACCAGTCGAATTTAATGTTTAAATTGAGTTTTGATTGAAATTTTGATTTGAGTTTGGACACTTTTTTTCTGAGTTTTAAACGAGGGGGAGAGGAGAGTTTAATTTTCCAATTTCAATCTCATCCATTGGATCAATATTAGTTGTTGTTTTTTGTTGACAAATATGGTTACATGGCACATTGAGGGCGGTTGGATATGGATCCAGATGGTGGGACTTGTGTAGTCCATTATCTTATGGATCTCTATGATCCTTAGCCTGATTACTCTCAGATCCAATCATGTGGTTCTGAAGCAATCCATCAAAGGACTTGGGAGGAGAGATTTGAACCATCTAATCTTAATCAAATGGTACTGGTTAATCAAGGGTCTGTTTTTGTTTCATTTTTTGTTAACTGACCTGGGCTTTTGAGCCTTCCATATTAGGGCTCCTGCTCCTTTTCTGACCTCGCACCCTTCTTATTCTCACACCCCTTGTTGGTATGAGACATTGAGATTGTGAGCCTATGTTGGGCTTACTTTGAAGCCAAGGCACCCCAGTTAGGCGTGCCACCCCGGGTTTCAATGTTGCACCCCCTCTCTTTGTTTTTTTATTCATTTTTGTTTTTTTTTGTCCTCTTGGGCCTTAAGCCCATCGTTTATTAGATGCTTATATCCCCCCAGGTTAATATTGTCTTTCCCTTGTGTTTTACTTTATTTTAAGTTATTTTATTTTTATTTTTTTTTGTTTTATTAATTGATTAATTAATTAAACAAAAATAATTAATTGTTCAAGATTATCCTAATTAAAAAATCAACTTTTGATATTTAAGTTTAACAAAATCATTTTTAAATCAAAATCAAATCATCTTTCATAACTTGATCAACATCAAGTCATTTTCCCAACTTAAACCAATAAATCTTTTTCACTTCAAATGAATGAAAAAGATCTAGTTTGGCGTATGCCTCTCTTTTCCCTGAATATTTGGATACAAGTCGTATAGCTTGACCATTCAAATATTCGTTATCTGCTCAAGACTTAATAATGCAACCGGGTTCAACTCATCTCATTCACAGATGAAAAAGGATTAATTGGGTGTGTGCCTTTTTTTCCCCGAGTATTCGAATACAAGCTGTATAGCTTGACCATTGGAGTGCTCGTCACCTTTGACGAATCTTGACCCGATTCATACCAAAACTCTTTTACAATAAAAATTGGATGAAAAAGGATTAATCGAGGTGTATACCTCTTTCTTCCATGAGTATTCGGATACAAGTCGTATAGCTTGAACATTCGAATACTCGTCTTCCATTCAAAATACAATAATTAATTTTATTTTGTTCACTCTTTGGTGGATGAAAAAGGACTAATTGGGCATATGCCTATTTTTTTCCCAAGTATTCAAATACAAGTTGTATAGCTTGACCATTCAGATACTTGTCTTTCGTTAAGGGATCGTGGCTCAATTCGCCTCACATATTTTACAATAAAATCAAATGGAAAGGACTAATTGGATGTATATCTCTTTCTTCCTCGAGTACTCGGATACAAGTCGTATAGCTTAACCATCGGGATACTCATCATCCACCCTTAAAAAAATAGCCAATCAAACCTCATTTTTCGTCCAAGCGCGATTACAAACTATTTTCATAAAAGACCGGTGTTTTATTCATCCCGACACAATATACAAAGAAACACTTCAACTTCCCATGTGCGAGCAACAAGCAATGTTTAACCACTCAAATGTGACATAAACATCATTTGCTAAAATCAACCAACACACAATAATTTTCTACAAAGAACTACATAGCTTTGAGTTCCTCATCGCACATAGGGATACGTAGGAGCTAGATTCAACATCTCTTCATGCACCATAATAAAAAAACTCAATTTTTTCTCGCAACAACTACGTCGCTTTGAGTTCCCCATCGTACCTAGGGATACGTAGGATCAAGATTAAACATCTTATCAAGCACCCTAATAATAATATAATTTTTCTCCTTTATCTCTCTTTGTAAATAAATCTCAATAATTAGAAGAAATCAAATAACATATGCTAACATTTATATTTGCAAAGCTAATTCAATGGTCCCCGTTGAGTACAATGGATGTGTGGAGTGCTAATACCTTCCCCAGACATAACCGACTCCCGAACCTGAATTTGGTTGCGAAGACCATATTCTTGTTCTTTTAGGGTATTATTGATGTTTTCCCTTTAAAAAATAAACTTCGGTGGTGACTCTGTTGTATTTTGAGCGTTCGTGCGCTCGGGTATTTTACGCGCTGCGATAGTCACAAGTGTGTATCGTTGTTCTTATAGGTATAAAGTTAATAATTCCCAAAAAAGATTGTCTCTGAAGTTTTAATTACAACAACAACAACAATTATGATGAAGTCGGTGGCAATAGCTTTCAACTCTTTGCTGGAAATGGTTGCCCTCTGGAAAGTCATTTTGAGTTCCAAGGATGGATGAACTTCTTTGATATGCTAAATTGACCAACTTACCAAACTTTGGTAAAAGATTTCTGGGTTAGAGAAGAAATCTACAATGAGTATTCAGCACAAGATGAAGAAAGAATCGTCGTGGAAAAAGACAAGAGTTTAAAAGGGAAATCAAGAGCGGAAATGGGCCTGAAGGAATTTAAATGTGTGAAAATAAGATCTATTGTAATAGGTCTGGATATCGCCATAACTCAAGAGAATATTGCTCAGCTAATCAAGGATGAAAATAAAGGTATGGTGATAATCAACAAAAAGGATTGAGGATATTATGTCAGGGATATTAAGAATGTACTCTTTGAAAATAAAGATGATTATGTGAAAGTGAAAAACATGCATCTCAAGCAAAAGTTGTTGTTCAATATTCTTATTGGTTGCTTAATTCTTCGAGAATGAAGTTCGGATAAAATCTCATGGGATCATAAAATGTTTCTTTGGTATTTGTCTACTGATCAATTATTGAATCTATCAGGTTACAATTTTCATCATCTATGTGAATCCATCAATGACTCTACTAAGAAGTTCAAAAGAACAGTTTCTTATGCAAGGCTACTTTCTGAATGATTCTATCAATGCAAGATGATTAACACATTGATGAATTTTGGAGCTACACAAGATTTGGATGATGCTTATGGAAGTGTTCTTTCTGCAATAGTATTAGCTCACATGAAGGAAAGAAAGAAGAAGGATATTGTAATGATTACTAATCTTATCAGAATCAGGAAAGATAAAAGAAGAGATTTTCTAGAAGATTATCCATTGCTGACCAAGGAAGATAACTCTGATGTCATCAAGTTTCTTCTTGAAGAGGATAAGAGGGAATATGGTGTTACTATAACACGTGATCAACTTCCTGATAAGTATCCTGATGTTTATGGTCAAAGATGAAGAAGAAAAAGAAACGAAATCACTTATGATAAAGATGAAGTAGATGAAGAATCAGATACTCCTATACCTGCCAAGAAGAAACTGCTATGAGATGCTCAAAAAGTAGTTCAAAAGAAGGGAGAAAGAATTGTTCAGAAATATGTGAAGAAGAAATATCCATGTAATTCTAAAAAGGCTCTACAACTTGAAGTTGAAGAAAGCATTGAAATCACTGATATTTTTCCTACCAAGACTAGAGGACGGGGATTTGGAAGTAATCGAGATATGGATGATAAAGTTTCTGCATAAAAGAAAAGGAAACTGGTGAAATTAAGTCAACTGGAAGAAGAAAAAGAAACAGAAGTTTCTCAAGCCTGGGAGGAAAGTAAGAAAAAGGTTGACAATTTCATGACAACTTTAGTCAAGAGAGGTATGGAAGTTTTATCTGAGGAATTGATTAAAAGCAATCATGTTGATGACGCAATTAAACTTACAGAGAAGAGCATGGAAGTTTTAAGAGAACAACTATGAGACAAACTTGAGTCTATCATAAATTCTCCTGAAGTTGCTAAGATAACTCAAGAATATGCTGAGAATAGCAAAAAGGATACAGATGTTGTTCAAGTGTGTGAAGATCATGGTGTTAATAAAGTAGAAGGAAATACTCCAGAGGAAGTGATGGAAGTTGTGTCTACAGAAAAAGATGGTGGCTCTAGGAACTGGTTGAATGAGAGTCCAGCTGTAAGTGGCAAAGAGGTGGGGGCTGCAGAAGAACTTATTTCATTAGCAGCAGGATCAGGTATTGAGGCTGAACCCGTTAATAAGTTTAATCTTAATTATTCTCTGAGAAAGTCACCCTCACCATCACCTGCTAAATCTAACCAAACCTCTACCCTATCCATACAACCTTATCAATCAATCATTCCTGAAAGTACAGAATTTTCTGTTCTTTTAAAGACATGTCTAAATAAAACATAAGACAACAATATTCCATTACAAGACCAACCCATTGATTAAACCAACCCAAACAACTATGATGCTAGCATTCAAGTAGACTCACCTTGACCAATTTCTAATGAATTTGAAAGTGCTTTGGATGCTAAGCCTCTTAATGTTGCATCACCCTCACACAATTCCACCAAAGCCATTTCAGATCAACAAGTTCAAAATCATCTTCATGATGAAACTGAATGTACTGAATCTGATCCAAAGCCAGAAAATAATAATCAATCTCAGCCCTTACCATCAAATCATCAAGAAACCACTCAACACTCATCCCCATCAAACCATGCTTTAGGAAAAGAAAACTCAGTTGAATATGTTCAAGAAACACTGCACAAAGATGAAGCAAACTCACCTAAACTATCTCAGCATATGACCAACTATCATCCTCTGCCTAACCATGTACTCTCTCAGTTATAAGTTTTTTGGATTGGGTTATATAACGAGGCAAAGGCTATAATGGAAGAAGGATTTACTTCTACTGATTTTGTTGCTTATAATTCAAAATCGAAAACCTTTAGAAATTCTGTCAACTCAGTTATTCAAAATCTGAAGGATTTCTCTACTAAGGAAATCATTACATCTAGCCAGAAGCAACTACTCAATCTAGAAGCTAAGGTAGCTTAAGTTGTTGAATGTGAATCATTGATAAAAGCTCAAATGGCTAGTAATCAACAATTAGTGGATGCTCAATTCAAATCTATTGTTGCTATGCAAGAAGAAATCGATTCTGATCTCAAGACAGTCATGGAATTGCTAAAGAAACCTTAGGTCTAGGATGTAGAACCTTTTATATGTTTTAATGATATGCTTGTGATCCTCTTTTAATTCAGTTTGTTTAAACAATTTATCCATTTAATATGTTTAACTAGTTAATGTTTCTTATATCTTTCTTGTTGATTAAAAGTAAATGAAACTTGCTTTTGTTGGTTTAAGAATAATTGAAAACTAAAAAAATAATTTTCATTGGAATTAGAAAATTACACGAGAATAGATAAGACAGTACAATAAATTAGTTTATCCCTAGTCTTTTTTGATGCTTTGATCAACTTTCTCAGTGTTACCAACAAATTCCTTCCATGATTATCATGCTTCCTCATCTTTAGAAGAAGGATCTTCATCTTCAGTGGAAGAATCCTTAGGAGCCTTTCTACACTCTTTCGACCCTGAAGTTTGTGCTCTGTAGGCAGCCAATTTGGTTTGAACACCTTCCTTTTCCTTCAGTTTCTAGTTCTCTTTTACCGCATCAGCATGCAGTTTTGCAGACAGTTCCTTGATTTCCAAACATTTCGCTCTTGCTGTTTCAGCCTTCCTTAGCAAATCAAACGCTCTTGCAAAATCTCATTTTTCACTTTTGTGAGGAATTCGGTTATGAGATTTTCTCTTCGTAACTAGTTTTCCTTGAAATATTTATGTGAATTAGATGAATTCTTGAGGAAACTATGTCGATCTTCTTTTATAGTGTCTTAAGTAGTCATTGAAGAACAATATGGAATCTATGAACCAATGAAAACTGGTCTTCTGATCTCGATACTTTGTTTGAATCTGACTACTCTAAACCCTATAAAGAATATTTGACCAACACGGGACAATGCGTTTTTCTTCTTAAATATTTGCTTTAATTGTTTCTTCTCTTATCTTTTTCTCTTATTTTAATCTTTTTGATGTGACAAAAGGGGGAGAAAGATATAGAAGTATTTTAAAGAGAATATGAACCCTTCAGATTTATATGTTGTTTATTTTTAATATTGTTTATTTTAAATATTTTAAAATTCTGTTATTACGGTTAATGGTTTGCTCGGGAGATAAATTTTAGTTTTCTTGAATATAAAACTTAGGGGGAGCTTACAAACCTTAACCTTTGGACTATTAGACTTAGGGGGAGCGTACAAACCTCAGACTCTGATTTTGTCAAGTAAATTAAAATAGCTCAACATTGTTCTTAAAATACTTATGTTTGTCATCATAAAAAAGGGGGAGATTGTTAGAACAAGATTTGTTCATGACATATATCCTTTAAGGTTTTGATGATAACAAAGTTTTGAAAGAACTATGGTGTTATCTAATATGTGTTCTAAGTATGCAGGTTCCAAAGCTTAAAGACAATTTATTTAGAGTCTGTTAATAGAACGCATTTGAGAGAAACTGAGTTCTTGGCTTTTGATGGTTCAGGACTGAAGAACTTTCTTAAGTGAAGTCTGATGATATAGTTTGGCATGGAAACTATAGCTGAATGTATCAGCATCAGAAGAGAAATATATTATCTCTAAACTTATTGAATGTATTAGCTTCTGATAATCATTCAGAACCATAAACAAAGCTAAGTTATTTGTACTACATAAAGTAAGCTACAATATCAAATCAGTTTGTCAGCTAGAGTATGTGTTCACATGGCTCAAGAAGAGTTAACATTCTTTACAGATATCCACTCTCAACGGATCTATAGTACAAGCTCACACGGAAGACGCTATGGTTAAAAGTGTTACACAATGGATAAAGATCTTTTTGTGTATCTATCTTGAACGTCTCATAGTACTATGGAATAACAAAGACACTTGTACAAGTTATCTCTTCCAATGGCTATTCTTTTGTATCTGCTATATAAGTAGCTGAAGATTCAATCTAGAATCAACAACGAGGAAATAAAGAAAGAGAGCCAAGAAGAAAGAAGTGTTTCATGCTTCTATCATAATGGAATAACAACAAGATCAACAATAGCAACACCATCTAGTATGCAGAGTTTCTGTTATATGTTGTAAATTGTACAAAGCCTTAAGATTTCTTATACATTGAATATCTTAGAAATCTTAAGAGTTGTGATCTTTTTTATGGTTATTTCCATGTATCTCTGATTGTATATCAAGTACACCTTGTTGTCTATTCTAGTAAACAGGTTTTTTAGTAGTTTAGAAAGAAAGTTTCTTACTATGTGCTTTAGCATCAAAGTCTCTTGTTGTGAGCTTGAGCTAAGTAAGTTTCTTGATATGTGCTTGAGCATTGAAGTCTTGATCAAACTGTTGATTAAGCAGGAAAGTCTTGGACTGTAAGTCTAAGCAAGGAAGTCTTGGATTCGTGGAACCTGGGCAGGAAAGTCTTATGCTCGAGGGTATAAGAAGAAGTCTTAAATCTGTGGGATTTAATCAGGAAGTCTTGGACTGGAGGTCTGAGCAAGAAAGTCTTGTACTCAAGGGTATGAGCCGGAAGTCTTGAATCTGTGGGATTTGAGCCGGAAAGTCTTAGGCTGTGAGTTTGAGCAGGAAGTCTTGTATTTGCGGGTATAAGAAGGAAATTCTTAAGATCTGAAGATCTAAGCATGAAGTCTTGATCAGGTATTGATTGAACAGACAAGTCTTAGGCTGTAGGTATGAGCAAGAAAAGTTTTATGCTCGAGGGCATAAGAAATTGTAATCATGATTTGATTATAGTGGAAAATCTCTTGTGCTCCAAGGGGACTGGACTCTTCTCATTTTGAAGGGAACTAAGATAAATCTCTATGAGCGCTTTTGTCATTTACTTGCTTCAGTTATTATTTTGCTGCAACTTGTTAATCAGGTTCTGAACTATTATTTAGAATCTGAAATTTGTTCAAAAGCAATGCAAATCAGAGAACACAATACAACCCCCCTTTCTTGTGTATTTTTCTCACCTTCAGGCACCATCGCCAAAGGTATCATATCTATTTGAGCAAGGTTTTACCTCTTTGAAGTGTTATTTTCTCCAATCATGTGTTAGGAGCATCCACTTTCAAAATACCCATCTTTATGGGAGGATTCCTCCAAAGAAGTGTGAGCAATGTGACGTGTAGTTGCTTCTTTGACTTTTCATACTTGTTGAAGATGATCACTCTTTGAAGTGTTCTTGATACGATGTTTCTAATAATGGTAGTAGGGCCTTCCATCAAATTTGTATCAAAAAGGTCTTATATGAACTTGTAAGATGCAATGGTGATATACCCATAAATCTCTGCTGTAAAAGTTTTTGTGCTGGTAATGATGTCGAACAAGATGTTGAGACATATAGTTTGACATAAGGAACTCATTCTTTTTTAATAGAGGAAAAAACTTAGGGTTTTCATTCATGGAGTTATAGTTAAGCCCAACTCATTTTATATCTCTAGCAGTCTTTCCAACCCCTAGGATTTCATCAAGATTTTTAAAGCCAAAATTTTGCACACAAACTAATTTGGCCATAACTTTAAGCTTAGAGTTTAGGTGGTCAACTTTCTCTTTTAGCTCTATGATGGTTGTAGTAAGATTTTTCTTATCTTGAAGGAGAACACTTATTTTTTCCCTTTGTTTCTCACCAGACATGCATTCCTCTTTCGACTTAAGATACAACAATTTGTAAGCTTCAACGACATCTTTTTCTGAGAGGTCTTCATCGCTAGACTCACCATCATCATGAATAATTTGCTTGGATCTTATATGGGCTATGAAAGAAACGACGTTGTTTTCCTTTTCTCCTTAACCATCATATTCTAATTCCTCATTTGACAATGTGGCAGCATGTCTCTACTTTTATTTCCTAAGGAAATTAGTACATTCCGCCTAAATGTGTCCAATTCCTTCAAAATCATGGCACTAAACTCTTTTACCTTTTTTTTACTTGTCTTATTCTCTACCTTTGTGCTAAAATTCAAATCCTTTGGAGTTGGGCGCTAGATTTTCTTTCACATTTGTTGTAACATTATTCCTTGAACTTCTATCAAGTCTTCTCATAGCCTTTCCAAATACTTTTGCAAGTAGAGCAATAGATTCAATGTCAGCTTTGAAAGCAACACCTTTGTTTCTTTTCTCTGATATATCGTTGATGGCCATTAAAAAGGTGAGTAGCGAGCCTATAAGTTCATACACTTTGATAATACTAGTGTCTTATAAATCCATGAAGTTTAAATGCGAAACGGAATCAAAACACACTTGAAAAGGTGAGTAGTGAGCCTATAAATCCATGAAGTTTAAATGTGAAACGGAATCAAAACACACTTGAAAAAGCACAAAAATCACATCCTGCTCCAGTGTTAACGGATTATCCATTTGCTAGGCAAATTTGGTTAATCGGTTAACCATTGAAAAATGATCAAAAAACATGCAGGAAAGACTAGTTAACCGATTAACCAGATTTTCCTTGCAAATGGTTAATCGGTTAACCCTGTACCAAAGCAAAAAAATCACATTTTAAAAGCACTTTTCAGTATCAAATCAATTCTCCAATCATCTAAATGAATAGGTATGCAAATGTACACGAAAAATACATCAAGTATCAGTAATCAAACACCAATTGCATCAACCAAACAAAAATATCCACAATCAAATCAAGCAATAGACCAATTCACATAAACAATCCAAAGATTTACATTGCAAAAGCTGTAAATAAGCTATAATTAGTTTGGATCTGAAGTTTACCAACCTACAAAGCAGAGAATTGCTTTGGTGAGTGTTGCAAACAAAAATGGACAGATCAAGCAAAGAAAATCCAAGATCCAATGAACTCCTAGCAAGAAACTTCAAGAACAATGCAATGTGAGGAACTTGCTTCAAGGTTTCTTCAAGAAAGCGCTTCCAAACCTTGAATCTAGATCCAAATCACTTTCTACTGCTGAATTTGTGTTGATGAGAGGAAATGATGAAGTTTTAGCTCTAGAAATCATAAACTCCAATGAAGAATTTGGGAATTCTAATGGAAGAGCTCTAGTGAAGGTTGAAGATGAAAATGGAGAGTGAAAAAGTGAGAGAGAATTGAGAGAAAAATCAGAAAAGTGAGGGTAGATGTGTGAGGTTTGGAACAAATTTGTTTAAATAATCCCTAGGTTAGGAATCAAAATGTGGTTTGGAGTGTAAGGTAGTATTAGGAATGGAAATTAGGAGTTGGATTAGGAACGGAAAATGTTTGAATTTTTGGAGGGAAATAAAATAAAATTGAAATGAATCAAAATGGGAATTAATTATAGTTCCTTCCTACTGATGCAGATGTGAGACCAAGTGATTGGAATGGAAATACAAATGCTGCAGTGCTGAAAAATGAAGTTACTGGGAAAATTTCACCTTGGTTAATCGGTTAACCATATTTGCCTTGCAAACGGTTAACCGGTTAACGCATTCAAAAATTCAAATTTTGCGCCAAAAGGAGGGAAACTTGGATAATTAACCGTTTCCACTTGTTCTGAGCATAGTTTTTCCTCTGAAGCTTGTCATCTGATATTGCACCTGAATTATGCCTGAAATAAAATGTGAATGCCCTCCTACACTCGAAATATCCTACTGAAAAAGTACGGTCCGGTATCGAATCACCGAGCAAAATAAATGTCGGAGCTTCTGATGCTTGTTGCTTAAAAACTCAGAATAAAAGGAAGTCTTGAGCCACTGAAACGACTTGATCCCATGTTTCAAGAACCAATGCCATGGTATGATTAATGACGCAAATTAAATGAAACATAAGCCAGTTAAGGTTAGAAATGAGAGGGAAAATTTTAGGGTGTTACACTCCTACAGTCACCCGTAGCAGCTGCTACGGGCCATAGCAGCAGAAACCATAGGCGTCCCCTTGTTTGCTCTCTTGGTACAAAAGGCAGAGGCCTACTACAACCATCAGTAGGAGCTGCTACGGCCCGTAGCAGGGAGGTGAGAGAAAGTTGTCATATTTACATATTTATATCGATCTTCTTTTATCGCGGCCCTTAGGCAATATTTGATATGTTGTAAATCTGAATAATTTTCAATGAGCCAAGGATTTTATGCATTTTTATTTTTTTTCTATAAAACTCATTGCCCATTAAGAGTTTATGATCCCAATTCTTATTTCAAGTTTCCACGTATTTGCTATTTGTTTTTTCTCTATAACTCAAGTAACCAAAGGAGAAATTATGAATCAAAACTTAATCCAACTTCAGGTTTTATTATTCATTCTTCTTCATTTGTTCATCTGTTATAGTTGTTTGATATGAATTTGATAATGAATACTAATTTGGTTTTGTTTGCCCTCACCATGAGTGAGTGGTTTATAAGGGACTAGGGGTTATGGGGATTATTTTATGACCTATGGTATGATCCATTACTTTAGATTGCGATAATTTTGATTAAAATTATTTTAAAATCTAAGTTCATGCATTCCAACTTCGTTAGGAAAGTAAGTGGTTCTCAGGTATTGACTGTAGTCTGAAAGGATATGTGTCGATATCGGAGCATAGATTTTTAAACAATCTAGTCCAAAATAGCCAAAGCGCTTGGACAAATTTGAGAAAACATATAGATAAGAAAAAGTAATGACTCGTCGAAGAATAATCTGGTCGTGCGAAAGCAGACAAATGATTCATCGTCAATAGGGGCAATGCGCTGGAGAAAGCACGCATTGTCCATATTTATTGATTTTCTATAATTTATGCAAAATTCTCGTAAAAGAGGTAACATGGATCATGTGATTGTGTTAGAGTATGAACCGTAACCCTATGTCCTGTTTTCCCTAATTGAGATTTAAGTGATTTTTCTATTAAGCTATTTTCATTTAAGTGCTTTTCTCTTAAGCTTTTTACCAAACTCCATATTTTCGATTTAACTAGATATACACAAATGGGACAAGAAATCAGTACTTAAATCATTGGTCTCTGTGGTTTGATATTTATTTTATTACTTTGCACAGTCGTGCACTTGCGGCTGCATCATATGACAAGAGTAGAACGTAAGATGTAAAATTATAACAAAAATTAAAATGACATAAGAATTGGTAACACAGTTCGGTGCAAAACCACCTACGTTTGGAGGGCATTAACCTAAGAAAGGAAATTCACTCATAATAGTCAAAATTAAAAATTTGTCTAATTTGAACTGTCATAGTTCAATGCAACTTTTCCTAATAACACCCGTGAATCTCTATTCAAGACTCCCCTTGAATATGAGACCCCTCTCACTTTCACTCAAACACTGTCCCAAGTGTTTGGACAATTACAATAGTTTCAGAATGATGGAATGAAATTACAACTCAAAATGCTCCATTCCTTGACATATGATTAAGACTCAAGAATAAAGTATCACAAAATAAAACAATTAGACTAAATAAAATAAACACACCTAACTTGATTGTGCAAGGTTTGAATCTTTACAATGGAGAACTCTTCCTTAAATATGAATAAGGTCTAACTTCAAATCCCATTTTGGTTTCTTTCTTTGAATGCGGTTGAACGAACCACAAGTGCAAGTAACCAATTCTTTATTATGTTGATTATCAATAATCACTACTACAAAATACGCCTTCGGTAACACTAATTCTACTATGGTTATGCATTCCACCATCGTAAAATCGCAAACTGGATGCGCCTGATATATATATATATATATATATATATATATATATATTTAAAGTTATTTAATCATGATTGATATAAAAAACAGTGGTGTTAAAGTAATAGTTACAAGCTTCAAATCCTAACAACTACATTTTTTCCATTTTTCCTATTACAGAAAGCGCGTGTCACTTAATTTCAGAAATAATTAAAAAATTGAACATTATATAACCACAGTTTTAGTCTACAACTGTTGTAATAATATCTAAGTTTCACTGCGGTTTTAAATATCAATCATGATTAAAGTTTTTCCTGATAAATTTAAAACAAAAAAGATTCATTATTTTCATCATAACATGCCCTAAGCGAACTAGCGAACCAGAGACGACAGCGATAGAGATAGCGGAATCTTCATCTTCACAATCTTCGTTCATTTGAATCTTCATTCTTGATAATCTTCACTATCTTCATTCTTGGTCTCTTCGAAGTACGGTATGTTTCGTGAAAACTTCACTCTCTTCCCCATCTTCCTAATTCTTGATAATCTTCACTCTCTTGTTTGATTTTGAAGCTCATATGCTTTTTCCATATGCTTAAGATTTAGAGTTGTATTATTGTATTGAATAAGCTTTATATTTTGTTGTTGGATTTTGTGGTCTGTCTCTTGCAAAGTTCATATGCTTAAGATTTAGAGTTGTATTAATGTACTGAATATGCTTTAGGTTTAGATTTTGTTGTCCCATTCACAATATTATTTTGATATAATTTTCATAATTTATTATGGATCGTAGTTGGATGAAAACTGATAGATTAGATCCGGTATATGAGAAAGGAGTTCTTGAATTCCTTGAATACGATGATCAAAATCTTCCAGACAATAATGATATCTTTTATTGTCCTTGTGTTAATTGCGGGAATATAAATAAAGGTACGAAGGATGAGATATTCTATCACCTATGTTGTGATGGTATATGTCAAAATTATACAATATGGACGTGGCATGGTGAGGTGGAAAAAGATCGAAACCCTGCGTCACAAAGTCACGAAGTTGTTGAAGATAAATATATGGATGACCGTCTAGAAGATATGTTCTGTGATATTGGAGAATTTTCTTTTAAGAAAGCCCATATTTATGGTACTTTATGTAGTGATAAGGACACCCCTTTATATAAATGGTACACAAGTTTTACATAATTGTCTGCGGTTTTAAAATTGTTTAATCTGAAAGCAAAAAATGGGTGGTCGGATAAAAGTTTTACGGAATTGCTAAATTTGCTAAAACTAATGCTACCAGAAGATAACAATTTTCCTTATCGTTGTTATGATGCCAAGAAGATATTGTGTCCATTGGGTTTGGAGTATATCAAAATACATGCATCCCCTAATGACTGCATATTATACATGAAAGAGTATGAAAATTTTGATCAATGTCCAGAATGCTGGGTGTCGCGTTACAAGCTGAAGGACAACAATGGTGATGACAATGACAATGACAATGTTAGTAGGAAGAGGCCTCCTGCTAAAGTGTTATCGTACTTGCCAATAATTTCAAGATTCAAGAGACTTTTTTCTAATGCGGATGACGCAAAGAATATTAGATGCCATGCAGATGAAAGAAAATATGATGGAAACATACGCCAGGTAGATGATTCTTTGCAATGGAAGAAAATTGATTATTTGTTTCCGGATTTTGGCACTGATCCAAGAAACCTTAGGCTTGGGCTTGTCACCGATGGAATGAACCTCTTTAGTAATATGAGTACTAACCATTCTTCGTGGCCTGTTCTTCTCACGATTTACAACCTATCTCCTTGGTTGTGCATGAAGCGTAAGTACGTGTTGTGAAGTATGATGATTTCTGGACCACGAAAACCTGGAAATGACATAGATGTTTATCTAAGTCCATTAATTGAAGATCTAAGACTTTTGTGGGAGGAAGGCGTTGAAGTTGATGATGCATATTCTTGTGAAAAGTTTAAGATGCATGCAATATTATTTTGCACAATCAACGACTTTCCTGCATATTATAATTTTGCTGGATATAGTGTCAAAGGACACAAAGTGTGTCTTATTTGTGAATATGATACATGTTATCACCAACTTGAGTCTGGAAAAATGACTGTTTACCTTGGGCATCAGAAATTTCTAAAACCTGATCATTCTTATCGTAGATTGCGGAAGGCTTTTAATGGAGATCAGGAGTTTGATATCACTCCAAAACCTTTAACCGGGGATGCAGTTTATGAACAAAAGAAACACATTAATGTTGTCCTTGGAAAGAGAGAAAAAGAAAAAAGGCAAGTTGTTGAGAAAAATATATGGAAAAAGAGGTCTGTGTTCTTTGATTTTCCATATTGGTCAAGTCTCAAGGTAAGACACTGTCTTGATGTGATGCATATGGAGAAAAATGTGTGTGGTAGTTTGATTGGAACCCTTCTAAACATTTCAGGAAAGATTAAAAATAGTAAGTAATCTCGTCTCGATATGGAGGCGATGGGTATACGAAAACAATTGGCTCCAATAGAAATAGGGAAAAGAACTTATCTGCCTCCGATTTGTTACACTCTATGTAAAAAGGAAAAGAAAAGTTTTTGCGAGTGTTTGCATGGTATCAAAGTTCCCCAAGGTTACTCATCAAACATCAAGAAACTTGTATTAATGAAATATCTCAAGTTAATTGGTTTGAAATCTCATGATTGTCATGTTTTGATGCAACAACTTTTACCAGTGGCTATCCGTGGCATCCTATAAAAAATGTGAGAGTAACTATCACCAGATTGTGTTTGTTCTTCAATGCCTTATGTAATAAATTTCTTGATTTCAAAAAACTAGATGAATTAGAAGATGAAGTTGCCATAATCTTGTGTCAATTGGAGATGTATTTTCCTCCATCATTTTTTGACATTATGGTTCACTTACTTGTTCATCTAGTTAGAGAAATCAGAATTTGTGGTCCATTTTATTTAAGGTGGATGTATCCAATAGAACGATACATGAAGATCTTTAAAGCATATACAAAGAATCATCACCGACCGGAAGCTTTGATTATTGAAAGGTACATCACAGAAGAAGCTATTGAGTTTTGTATAAACTATTTGTTTGAAGCAGAGTCTATAGGAAATTCAAAGTCTCGTCATGCTGACACTGAAGGTAGAGGTATTCAAGGCTTAAATGTTAAGTCAATGGCTCGGGATGTAGTTATTCAGACACATTTCTATATATTGAATAATCTTGATGAAGTTCAACCTTACGTGGCTACTCACAAAAAACTTTTGAATAAAAGATATCCACGAATGAGTGACAAGTTGTTGTTGATCGAGCATTATAAGAAATTCCTAGTTTGGTTTAATAAAAGGATACCAAAAGATCACAATGCATCCGAGACAATTAAATGGTTGTCGTTCATGCCAAAATTTAATGTGATAACTTGGACTGCATATGACATTGGTCGTTATACCTTTTATACCAAATCAAAAGATGATCGTAGTACAATGCAAAATAGTGGGGTCATGGTTGAGGAAAAATCCATGTATTTCTCTAGTTCAAAAGATAAGAATCCAATATTGGCATCTAGTGCGTTCTATGGTGTCATTGATGAGATTTGGGAGATTGATTATGTTATCTTCAGAGTGCCTTTATTTAAATGCAAGTGGGTTCCCAATAATATTAATGGTGTACAAACTGATGACTTAGGATTCACCCGAGTTGACCTTGGCAAGGCAAATTATATGACCGAACCATTCATCATGGCTTCACAAGCAAAACAAGTTTTCTATGTGACCGACCCTTCTGACACATCAGAGAAATGGTCAATCGTTCTCCGAAGAAAAGACATTCCTAGTAGTGATAAAAGTTTTGATATTCCTTTTTACACAACAAAAGTGCCTATCACTTATGATGAAGTTGATAGAGATGATGTGCATGCTATTTGTATCGATCATAATGAAGGCATATGGGAAAATTAACAAGTAATTAGTATTTTATTCTCTATTCATTATTTAATTAATGTAAGTCATTATTTCTAAGTATATTTACTAACAAGTATGATTATTTAAAATTGTAGGTGTTTAAAGTCAATACACCAAGAGACAAGACACCAAGAGACAAAGAAATAAAACACTATAAGATACAATTATGTGATATTATATAAAGTTTGTAGGTTGTTTTGTGTCATTTTTTATTTGATGTAATACATATACAATATTTGGTTCTTAATCCAATGTATGGATTTGATGTAATACAATACAGTTCTTCATTGTGATACAACTGATGTTTCTGTTCTGATATGGTTCAAAAAAATACAGGTTAAAAAATGGAAAAAATTTCAAAATGAAGAAAAATTATTTAAAAAAAACATATTATTTAACGACGGTTGTAATATATAACCGTGGTTGTATAGTGACTGCTGTCCAGAATAATATATTACATCAAAAGATGCGCCGGTGAGAATCAAACCTGAGACATTTATATATTACAACAATTAGTTATGGCAACCGTGATCATATATAGCGCACTTTCAGGTTTTCTACAATGGATATAAGACTGCGACTGTAAGTAGCGCATATACAACCACACTCTACGTAACAACGGCAGATCACACGTGATGTTATCCCTTTTCTAACCATTGTTGTATATGTTTTTTATAGTAGTGAATTGATTTGATTAAATCATGATCATATCATAATTAATTTGTATGGTTGGAGAAAAAAATAAGAGAGTTATTTAGTAACGATGTGTCAGTGCAAAGCCTAGTCAAAAAACTAAAAATGAGTTCCCCAATGGAGCTGCATTTAGTATTTTCATTCTCTCTCGAGTAGAAACTTCAAAAGCTTCTTGTGTAATTATAGACCGTACAATACATTTTAAGTGAGAATATTAGCCTGTGATACCAAAAGTTTTTTACAGTCCTTATCAACATTAATGGATATTTATAATAAGATTAAATTAACTAAATTTGATATTTCTATTGGTGGTGGCTCTTTTGAGATGAGATTTATCACGTGTTCTCTTAATTCGGTGCAGTGTTTATTATTTAACTTTCCTCTCTTTTTTTCTTGATTATTTGTTATTGGTTTTACTTTAGATTTTTTTTGTTTTGTGATTTGACTATTCTTATTTTATATTATATTTTTACGAGCTTCAATTAAGTACATCTTGTGTTTATTATCTATGACGTTCCTTGTTTATGTTGGGAATATAGTTTCGCTTTGGGGTGAGAATAGAGTGTGTCAAACTAGGTTTTATCAAGTTTATGTCTGATTTGCTAAAATTGTAAAGGATAAGTTTAACCTATAGCATATCATAGACTTATTTTTAAAGCCGAGTCTCATTTTTTCGAAGGATATGTTTGCCTATAAGCCTACTAAAGTCTATTTCATTTGAATGTATATATAAATAAGGAATTCAGCTAATGTTTAAATAGAGTTAAATATGTTTGTGGTCCTCATAAATATCTTATATTTCACATTAGTTTCTCAAAACATTCCTTCAAAGAATAATTTTCTTAAAATTTTCATCTACACTTTTGTTCCCTCCTGCTAAAACCATCAGTAATTTAGTCGTTAAGTAGTAAATTGTTGCTAATTTTGTCGCTAAGGTGTAATAACCGTTGCTAAGTTGTAGGAGGGATCATTTTAAAAGAATCATTTTTCAAACAAAATATTTTGAGAGACTAAAAATGAAATATGAGATATTTAGAAGAACTAAAAACATATTTAACTCTATTTTGAAAAACCAATGAGAGAACTTATAAAAATCAATTAGGGCGTATTTTTTTTTTTTAATTTAGTTTATTTTTATGAATTCTTCAAAATAAATAATTTTATTTTTGTATTTTAATCTAAAATATAAAATAGAATAGAATAATAATAAACTTATGTATATTTATTTAAATAAACCAATCAAATAATCTTAAAATGTTTTTATAGCATAATAAAATTTATGCTTTTTCTATTTAAAAAACGCTTGATCTAACATGTATTATTAGTTGGTATGACTTATTTCCGTTTGAAAAAAGCATTTCAAAATTTTGTAAAATTACAAAACATAACATAAAAATCGGCCAACTAAGAAGACATGATTTCAGAAGTGGAGAGCCCTTAATACTCCATGAAATTTGTGTAAGATTGACTTGGATTATATATATATATATATATATATATATATATATATATATATATATATATATATATATATATAATCAATTTATTCTAATAATAAGTTTTTTTAATTATAATTAATTATTTTAAATCATAACTTTTGAATTAAATAAAATTTAATGATAATTTAGTAAAAAAAAGACTAATTTAACCATTAGATTATATTCAATTCAAAGACTATAATTTAAAATAAGTTAAAAAATTTTACACTTTGAGTAAGTTGGTCATCATATTTAGGGGTGGCAAAATGGATGGATGGGATGAATATGGATTGGATTGTTAATTAATGGATCAAAACAATCCATTAGTCCATTAACAATCCACTAAAATTTTCTTTAAATTATCCAATCCAATCCATCTGTTAAGAATAAAATCCATCCAATTCATTCATCGATTTATTTTTATTTTGAAAAAACAAACGTATTTTTTTTAAAAAAATTGATTTTTTTGGGAAAATTTTTACTTTTTTGTATTTTCCAAAAAAAATGATATTTTTAATTTTGAAAAAATTTGATTTTTTTTCTGAAAAAAATTTAGTTTTTTTTCAAAAAAAAAGTTTTTTTTGTGGAAAAAAATCGTTTTTTTTTTGGGAAAAAATATTGGTTTTTTATTCCCAAAAAAATTGGTTTTTTTTCAAAAAAAATTCAGTTTTTTTTTGAAAAAAATAATTTAAAAAAAAAAAAAAATCCATTTTTAATTATTTTTAAAAAAATAAATTTAACGGAGATAAAAATAATCCATTAGATTTTTAAAATATGTTGGATGGATTGAACCAATCCATGCATATAAATTGATGGATTTAATCAAATCCATTAACTTACTTTTTATGTGGTGGATGGATTGGATGTATTTTTTGATGGATAAATTGGATAAATTTTATTTTAATGGATCCAATTGCCACCTATATATATATATATATATATATATATATATTATCCTAGATGACACAATATTGTTATATATAAATTTTTTTACTCTTTGTAAAAATACACTGCTTTAGCGCTAAAAAATAAAAAGTATTATTATATTTATTATTTCTAAAAAATAATAATAAAAAAGTAGTTTAAAATAGTCCTTATAAATATCAAAAGAAATGTCTAATCAACGAAAATAAACTATGATCCAATAATTTATGGTTACTTAAAATATAAATTAATAATATTTTATTAGCTGATACTATACATGCGATATTTTGTTTTTATCATTGTGAATTACTTTTACTGTTACAATTATTTCTTTTTTTTACAAGTTTAATATGATTGTAACAGTAAATATTTTTTTCATTTGGAGTATTATTTTTTTCCAATAATTTATGGTTACTTAAAATATAAATTAATAATATTTTATTAGCTGATACTATACATGCGATATTTTGTTTTTATCATTGTGAATTACTTTTACTGTTACAATTATTTCTTTTTTTTACAAGTTTAATATGATTGTAACAGCAAATATTTTTTTCATTTGGAGTATTATTTTTTTCATTAGTCAAAGACTAGCTCCCAACATAAATGCAGCAATTGAATATGCGACTTGGAGCATTTCCAACGCCACTCAAGTAGAAAAATCATAAGGTCGATCTATGATCATAAACCACACAATAAACTTGGAAGTCCAAGAATATTAAATGTTTTTTAGAATGATCCTTTTCCGCAACATATCAATTTCCAATCAACATAATTGAACTTTATAGCATGTATAAAGTTAGATGAATTTTAAATAAGGACTGAAATTTAAAGAAATATTAAAAATATTTTTGTATTTTTATATTTTTTTAAAAGTTAAATATGATTTTTGTTCTTATAAAATACCAACTTCTTAATTTTAGTTTCTAAATAAATTTGATTCAAATTTTTTATGAATTTTTACAACAAGTGAATGCTTTTAGATTGTGTATTTTATCCATATAAAAGTAAAATTAGAACAAAAATTTAATAATATACTTTTTGTAAGTTTTGAAAAAGTTAATAATCATTAATTTTTATATCAACAATTTACACTCATCTAATTCAATTAGCAGAGTATTAATTAGATTAACCACCCATTAAAATAATATTTTATAAGAATTTAGCTTTAAAATTATAAATTTTAGAAGACGAAAACATATTTGTGCATACTTATAAATTAAATATATTTTTCGTGATATGCCATCTCAAGAGAGCTCTCCATTCTAAATTAAAAGTTTATAGTTTGATACATATTTTAATTATTTAATAAAACAAATATATTTAATTTAGTGATTAGACATGTTTTAAAATATAAAATTAAAACAGTAATTAAATTATATTTAAAATAAGAGTGTTTTTTTAAAGTCTGAAAACTTGTATATGGAACTATTAAAAAAAACTATGAACCGAACTGAACTGCCAAACCGAACTGAACTGAAGTTAAAATAATCGAATTGTTATGTTTGGCTAGTGAACTGAACCGTTATTTTTGTAACGGTTCTAGAACCAAACCAAATTAAAATTAATCAAAACCCTAATCAAGAGTGAACCATTACCTTATTAGTACTACTACAATGAAACTTACAAACTCCAAAGATGAGGTGATTTCCTAGACCACAATTTCGCTATTTCTATATTTTTTGTGTGGATCAGCTTGGATGATATTCCTGCTTTCAAATTCTCATCTCGAGGTTACAAGAAGTTAAAGTTGTTTGTCAGATATCATACGGCTTTTTTATTTTACCTACACTGGCTAATTGACCATTGATAAGTTGAGAATCTCTCTTAGATATTATTCCGTACAACCACATATTTATTTATTGGATTAAATAAGTTTTTAGTCCTTACAAATATTCTAACTTGTAAGTTTGATCCTTTGAAAATTTTTCTTCAAACAATGGTCTTCATAAAGTTTTCCGTCCCCAAATCTAGTCTCTCCCGTTAGTTTCCACTAACGGTGGCTTATGTGACATGTCATGCGTGTATTATTGTTTGCCACGTCAGAAATATTGTAAAGTCTTCTTACTCAATTGGAGTTCTCTCTAATTCAGGTACCTCTCTTTCTCTCTCACCTAGAGTTTATAATTTTCCCCCAAATTGTTAATCTGTCAAATAATTCATAAAAACATACATTTTCTTAATTAACATTCAAATTAATCAACTGGGTTGATCTTAATTTTTTCTGGATTTTTCAGTTTGAAGTGTCTGAAGTAGAGATCGAAAAGCAGACCTGAAATCAAAAGATTCTTTATCATCATTAATTCTTGTATTATAGAAACTCCTTCAATAATTATATAAAGGGTGAAAAGAGGGAAAGGAGGAATCGAGAGGGACGTAAAGTGTGTATGTAGTTTGTACTGTATATTGGAAACATGGGCCCAAAGTGAAACTACCAATGGTGAATCAGCATGTGCACGGTCATGGTTGTAAAATGGGAGCCATTATTTATTTACCTGAATGTGTTAGCATTGTATTACATGTATGCATAAAGTATTGAACTTCAGTTGAGCATTCTGGTCACACAATTCTCTAACTGCTTCTGCTGTCTAACTGCTGCTACTATTGATGTCAAGAGTATGTCATATTCTGTTATAATTAGCTAGAATCAGTAAACTGACTAAGCTTTAGTTTGGCTTATAAATAGAACGACTTACATTCTAACATTTAATCAAAGAATTCAGAATTGATTTCACATAAAATATCTCATAGTTTCTTGCTGTTTTCTTCCATTTTCAGTTATATACTCAACCTCCCCACTCACTTGTTTTCCCTTATAATTCTAGGTGGCATCTCAATCTCTCTTATTAAGTTACTAAATCACACTAAGATATGATCGCGACTTTGCGTATTGGTCGGATTACTACTGCAAGTATACAGCTTATCGCGTAGTTTTAAAAGATTGGCGAACCCACAGGGACTAATAATCAACCTAGAGTGATCGATTATTGCGGTGTAAAGCTAAGGCTAGATTTGGCGGTAAAAGAAATTTGGTTTTTTAACGGGATTTGTAAACAATAATAAAGACGAGACCGAAGAATGATTTCCGTGCTCCTTGGGGACTTTGTAAAATCCGGGTGTTAACAAAGGTCTCGAAATTGATCTGAAGGATATACCAGTTTAAAGGCTTGATCTCACGCTCGCGCGGTATTAAACAAGCCACGCCTAATGACCCCAAGATTTTGCTCTCGCTCGCTCGGTAATTAAAAGGTGCGTTTTGGAAACTAACATAACCTAAATGAGTCCCTAAAGCGCTCTCGCTGCATTTAGGCTCAATGTTCGATGCCTACTATCCGGCGATTACCTCAAACTCTCGCTCTATTGGACACGCCTTGGTGCGTTCCTCACTCTCGTGTCGAAACACTGTTAAACAACCCCTCGCTCTCACGACAAGGCTGCCTAAATTCAGATTAGACACCAAAACCAGAATTTTTGAAAACATAAAGTTAAACACAGGTGGCTCTACAGAGTCCCGTCCGAACGACGGTCCTCAATCTACGGACTCATGCAAATTTACTCAGACATATTTAAACCAAATACTAATATAGTAACATTGCTGAATTTTAGGGAAAACATGTTGATCAATTTGGATACAGTTCAGACTTATGATTTATTAGTGAAACGGGTTATATTGCATACGATTACAAGTAAATAAAATGCAATAAAAGCGAAAAGAAAATAACCTGCAATGCGAAGAATATAAACTGAAAACGAAACTTGTATTAAATAGCAAACTGGATCCAAGAGTACATCAGCAAATAAGCAGAAATAAATACAAGAGTGTAGCAACTACTCGATGTGAGCAAATTGCTATTATGGACGGTGATTATGTAGATTGGCTAGAGATTTCGGCAGCGCTTCCGCAAGGGTTCTTGGATCTCTCAAATGCAGACCTCTGATGGCCTATTTATAGAAAAAGACTGGCTCCAAGTGCACAATTTCGAATTTTGAAAGAACTTGCAAACTGCCAAACTGCTGTCTGGAAACTGCTCCCGCGAACCAACAACGGTCGCCGTAGGCCTAATGGCGGACGCCATTTGCTTAAAGCTTGAATTTCCCTCCTTTTTACAATGGCGAGCGCCATTCATCTAGCACTGGGGAGATGGCGAGCGCCATTCAGCTGGATGGGACAGAAACTTGCTATTTCTTCACTTTTCTTCTCTTTTAAGCTCAATTCTTATTCTTTTCTGCTATAATGCTGATATGGGACCTGTAAATGGAAAATGAAAGAAAACATAAGTAAATGATGCATAAAACGATAACGACTCGATAAAAATACAATAAAACATGCACGAATTGAATCGAAATAAACGATACGGAATCGAGTCATTAAACTCCCCCACACTAAGACTTTTGCTTGTCCTCAAGCAAACTCCCAATATAATAAAACAGTAAGCATGATGTTTCGACTCCTAGGCACGACAAGAAACAATCTAAGCACAAGGTTGCTAAGCTAAAGTGAAACGAATAGGTACTGGATAGTGAAAACAAGGATACCATAATGACACGATTCCACAAAAGCGGACCAATACTCCCTTCCTATGCAATACCAATTCAAATCATGAAATTATAACTAGACCTATATCCTTCATCTTATTTCACCTCTTTTTCATTCGAGCGTAATCACATTAAGCCCGTTATCCTGTGTACTTACATGGTAAACGAACCTGTTAGTGTTTCATGATCTCTTATTCAACACAATTTTTTTTTTCTTTTTCGCACATTATGCTTTCTTTTGCTTTCGAATTTCAAGTCGGGTGAGGACCACCTAACTTAGTGGGAACATGCCTTTCATTCGTTTTTTCCTATAAAAATTACATAAATCAACTTTTGAGATCACACATATTTGCATCGGTTCATCACTTAGTTCGTACACACGGATGGTGCTGACTGCTAGTATAAACTAATAAAGAGGTTACTTCTAAGAAACTAGGCATAAGGTCATGGCATAATGTCTATATAAATCAATATCACATATTTAGGGAATCTAAGGTGTAGGAACGGTACTGATATTTTCAAAACTTTCCCAAGTCCGCCTACCTAGCCTAAATCAAAGAATGAAACAACCTATACTATACGTGTCATGCCTTTGAGTCTAAACAAAAAAAATTTTAAATTGGGGTCAAATAAGGGAGTTATTAGACACATGAAAAACGTAAAGTAAAAACGACTCAAACGTGCATATGACTCGATAATGAAAACAAACTAAACTAAAAAGCAAGAAATAAATAAAAGCAATAAACGGCTCCTCCCCCACACTTAAACTAGACATTGTCCTCAATGTCTTAGCCTAAGGTGAAAGAAAGAGAGATACAACCTGGATACATTAATGATAGCGAGCGCGCCCTCCACGAGGGTGTATATCCTGCCTGATGGCTGGGTTATCCTGTGGGACATGCTGGACACAGTCTGCAATTTGGTTCACTTCTCTGCGCAGTCCCGCCATCTCTGAGACAACATCTCTCAAATCCGACTCGGCCCTGGCCATAAACTTGTACTGCCTCCTCTCTAACTCATGCATCTGCACATCACGCGCGGCATCTCTCTCTCTACTGTCTAAGCTCTGACAGAACTTCATCCAATGACGAACGAATACCTGCAAAATCAGAAAAAGGTGTCGTGTGTGCTTGGGTGCTAGACCCAAGTATGTCAGTGGTATGGCTATGAGTGCGGGGCTGCTCAGAATACTGCCTCATGACCTCACGGTAGTGCCTCTCATCGCTCTCTGCCTCTAAATCATGGGCTCCTAAATCAAATAGCCAATTGGCGCTTTGACGCACATTTATACGCTCAACATTTGGCAAAGAAAAACCTCGGAACTCATGTGTACGGACCATAAAGTGATACTTGTTACGATGCAAACTCTTGACAAGCCGCGCATTACGGCAAAAGTCAATGTCAGCATAGAGACAAGGCATGCTCTCTTCGTTTTCCAAGTTGGCCTCTAAATCTAAAGAGATAGTTATGGCGGTAATAATACCGCCTATGCAGATGGAACCGCCGACTCTGTTCGCTACACTAAAAAATGGGCTAGGAGGAACGGTGTAGGATTCACACGGGTTTGGAAAAGAGCACAGTGAATAAAGAACATATCCTTAGAATTCACGTTCCCTGGGTTTTCTCGTCCGAAAATGGTGGATGCGAGGGTGCGGTGAAAGTAACGAATAGCAGGGTTATGAATGGTCGTGGCTTTCAAGCCCTCCCATTTGGTGGTTCTTGTGTTGGTTATTTGATGCCAGAATTGGAAGGCTCCTTCCTCCCAGTCACTGTCCAAGGGTGCTTGAGTCGCAAGACCCTCATCGGTAGGAAAACCAAAATATTCAGCTATCTGCTCATGAGTTTGCGAATAATCTATGTTAAACATTCTGAAGTAAATGGTTCCGGTGGTGCGGTTAATATCATGGACATAGCGTACTGAACTAAGAAATTCATAAGTAAGTCTAACGGAAGAGGGATTAAACATGGAGCAGAAACGAGTCATACCTAAGTTCCTGAGCATCCACAAGACGCTATCATAAAGACCTATGGTGAGAAGAGTTTCCGGCTCTGGATATCTTGTGGCATAGACTGGCCTTTTGGATACTCGGTGAAAGTTCGAACGCATGGTGACTCCAATTATTCCTTAGGGGAACTTAATGCCCATGTAATCTATCTCTTGGTTAGCAGCCATAGTTGTTTCTTAGGAGGATGGTGTTTGTGAATATTTTTCTGAAATGGGTAGAGAATGGAAAGTGGGTTTTGGAAAGAGATGATTGGAAATGTGTGGATTAATGAGATTAAATAGGGATTAAATGGATGAATATGGATGGTTGGAATTTAATGTGGGATAATGAGAGGTTTACTAGGTGCTGGGGAGTCTAGGGAACATGCAAGAATGTTTTAAATGGGGAGAAAAGGAGGCAAAAACGTGTCTTAGAAGCAAAACAGCGCGTTCTTCCTGTTTAAAGGAATGGCGAACACCTTATGCATAATGGCGAGCGTCGTTAGCTTCAGACACGAATTTTGTGTCCTTACTCCTACAGAATGCAGTGTTGTGACATATTTTTGGGGTTTTCTTATTTTATTGACAAAACACAATAAGCTAAACATTAAAAACACTTAAAGGAAAGGAAACTTGCATTAAACGGAACAGCAGTGCATTACATTTACACGTCGGCATCCCGATGGTACACAGTGGAATGGAAATTAACAATTCAAACGATGCAAGAAAGGAAAACACTATACATGTAAACAAACTATCCTAAGAAAAACAGGGAAATAGGTGCGGCTAATGGATCATCCATGATGTTGTCTAAGGGAGTAGACAATTTGGAACATATGGTCCAACTCCTCATGTACAACATCCATAAGTCCAATGAAGTCGACTCGGAGAGAGGAAATCTCATCTTGGAAGGAATCCACTTCGGGCTGGAGAGCATTAATAGCAGCAGCTACATTCAAAGGTGGTATATCAGGATCGACCTTGGAACCTTGAGTGGCCTCGGCAGACATAACGGTATCTCGGTTTTGGTAAGCCTGAGGAGAGTCGGGTCGAGTCAGAAACTCATTGACGACCTCCAAATCATAGAGCCAATTGTCCTTATTGTATACACTGGTCTTTTCATGGTTGGGTAAGGTGAAAGTATGGACTACAACATTATCGATAAGTAACTCAAATTCAACTGGGCCAAGGTTAGAAATAATGCCTCTGTTGAAACAAAAGCTAATTTCCATCGGGCAAAAACCACCGAATGCAAAGGAATGGTTCAGATGGTATCTCATCCCAATTGCATCAGCAATCATAGTCACCATCCCACCTATTAAGATTGGCTCAAAGGAATCACGGGCAATACGACTGAAATTAGCAAGCAAATAGGGGGCTGTATTGACAGGTTTTTCTTGGGATGCGCAGAGCATGATATATAGATCATCCCTCGACACAGATGTAATGTTCTCTTCTTTTCCAAAGAAGGTGTGAGCAAGAACCTTATGGAAATATCTCCATCCAGGGTTGTGTATGTTTTCAGAAAACATGGCATCAGGTTCGGCATTACCGTTTCTAGCTATGGTACCCCAGAAATGTTGAAGATCATAGCTAGTGAAAGCATCAGCAGGGATTCTGGTCACAGCATCGGGTTCATTAGGAAAACCCAATAATTCAGCGTATTCATAGTGGGTGAATCTGTACTTGTTTCCAAATAACCTGAAGATAGCCAATCCACGTCCAAATCCAAAACCACGGGTGGCATCATAGTAGATGGAGCTTAGGAACTCCAAGGTCAGGCTACTGTAAGTGCTAAATCTCTTCTCTAAAGCAAAGTGAGACCAGCCTATTTGACTCAAAAGGAAAACAACACTGTCTCGGATGCTAAGGGTTTGCATAGCCGAGTCGTTAGGGTAGATGGACAGACCAAAATCTCTTTGAGACAAAGCCTCAAATCGATGTCTCTGGACATCGTTCCTGAAAACAATGGCACAGTTCTCAAATGTCTGCATGGTTGCTGGTCAAAGGTTTCCTAGAGAAGGGGTATCCTAAAAATTGAAAAATATTACAATATTAGGGGAATAATACTATTAGCTACGCGTTAGTAAGATAAAAATAATAATAATAATATTAATACTGATAATGATAGCAACAATAATGAGATGCAACAAACAGTGATGCATGTTGCAAATACTCTATACTAAACATGCATGCAGTATCCTAAAACTAACAAAAATAAAAACAAAAGATCATGGTTTAGCTCCCACGGAGCGCTTTGTTTAATGTTGGAAGCTCGACATTAGAATTGAAAAGGGCATCATTTGTCGGGAAGAGTGGGAAGCTCTTCCAACTTGTAATTAGTGATGAATTCCTTGTTTTCTACTAAGTGGTAGTGCTTGAGTCTCTGCCCGTTCACAAAGAACGTCTCATTCGACTTTCCTCTAATTTCAACTGCTCCACTTGGTAGGACTTTTGTAACCTCGAAAGGACCAGACCATCTAGAACGTAATTTTCTGGGAAAGAGTTTAAACGTAGAGTTAAAGAGAAGAACTATACCTCCTTCGTTAAACTCCTTCTTTGTTATCCTTTTATCATGCCACTTCTTGGTTCTTTCTTTGTATATTTTGGCATTTTCATAGGCATCAAGTCTTAGTTCCTCTAGTTCATGGATATCTAGAATCCTTTTCTCGCCTGCTGCCTTATAATTCATATTCAGGGTCTTAATGGTCCAATAAGCTTTATGCTCAAGTTCCACAGGCAGATGGCATGACTTTCCATAAACTAGTTTGTACGGTGTGGTTCCTATGGGGGTCTTGTAGGCTGTTCTGTATGCCCACAGAGCTTCAATAAGTTTAGTAGACTAATCCTTCCTAGAGGTTGCAACGGTTTTCTCTAAAATTGGCTTAATCTCCCTATTTGACACCTCTACTTGTCCACTAGTTTGAGGGTGATAGGGCGTTGCTACTCAGTGTCGTACTCAGTATTTAAGCAATAGTTTCCTAAAAACATTCGAAATGAAATGTGAACCGCCATCACTAATGACAATTCTTGAAAAGTTTATGTTCTTGAAAAGTTTTACCACCACTCGTGCATCATTTGTGGGTGAAGCTATCGCCTCAATCCATTTTGATATGTAATCAACTGCGACGAGTATGTATTTATTTCCAAAAGAAGATGAAAAAGGTCCCATGAAATCAATGCCCCATACATCAAAGACTTTAACTTCCAAAATTCCCTTTTGTGGCGTCTCATCGCGTCTAGAAACATTTCCAGTGCATTGGCACCGGTCACAGTTCATAACGGCATTGTGAACGTCCTTCCAAAGGTTTGGCCAAAAGAGGCCAGATTGTAATATCTTTGCCCATGTTTTTGATGTACTAGCATGTCCTCCATATGGTGCAGCATGGCATTGGGATATGAAATCCTCTACTTCCGATTCAGGGACACATCGACAAAATATTCCATCGGCGCCTCTCTTGAATAATAGGGGTTCATCCCAGTAATATTGTTTAAGGTCATGGAAAAATTTCTTCTTCTGTTGGTATGTTAGATCTGGTGGAAGCACCTTGGCTTCTAGGTAGTTAACAAAGTCAGCATACCATGGCAATGTGGTTTTTGTATAGATTGCTTCTACTACTTCATTTGTATCTGCATCGTTAAATAACAAGGAACATTCTACAGTTTTGCTTTCCCTTTCCAACTGGGCTACTAGTCTGTCGTAAGGAAAATCATCGTTTATAGGCACTCTTTCGAGCTTTAGATCCTCAATCCTAGAGAGATGATCTGCTACCACATTTTCGGTACCTTTCTTATCTTTAATCTCTAAATCGAATTCTTGCAAAAGCAAGATCCATCTCAAGAGTCTTGGTTTGGCATCCTTCTTAGTCAACAGGTACCTAATAGCGGCGTGATCGATATAGATAATAATTTTTGCTCCTACCAGATAGGAACTAAATTTATCTAAGGCAAACACAATATCCAGGAGTTCCTTTTCTGTGGCCGCAGAGTTCATCTGTGCGTTGTTCAAGGTTCTACTTGCGTAGTAGATAGCATGGAGCCTTTTATCCTTTCTTTGTCCTAAGACAGCGCCTACAGCATAGTCGCTAGCGTCGCACATTATTTCAAATGGTAAACTCCAATTAGGTGGTTGCATAATTGGTGCGGTAATAAGAGCATTCTTCAGATGTTCAAGTGCTTTCAAGCATTCTTCATCGCATATGAATTCAACTTCTTTCATTAGTAGTCCAGTCAAAGGTTTTGTAATCTTAGAGAAGTCTTTAATGAATCGTCGGTAAAAACCGGCATGTCCTAAAAAGCTTTGTACTTCTCTAACTGTTTTTGGTGGTTGAAGGTTTTCTATGATTTATATCTTTGCTTTGTCTACTTCAGTACCTCTATCGGATATTACATGTCCAAGAACTATACCTTGTCGCACCATGAAATGACACTTCTCCCAATTTAGCACGAGGTTCACTTTGACGCATCGTTCAAGTATCATCTCAAGGTTTGACAGACAGTGTTCGAAACTTCCCCCACACACAGAGAAATTGTCCATAAAGACTTCCATTATGTCGTCTATGAAATCAGCAAAGATCGACATCATGCATCTCTGAAATGTTGCGGGAGCATTACACAGTCCAAATGGCATTCTACGATAGGCAAATGTGCCATAGGGGCAGGTAAATGTGGTCTTCTCTTGGTCATCAGGATGAATAGGTATTTGGAAAAATCCTGAGTATCCGTCTAAGTAACAAAAATATGAATGTTTGGATAGCCGTTCAAGCATTTGGTCTATGAAGGGTAAAGGAAAATGATCTTTTCTAGTAGCCTGAAAACACGAAAACATATCATATTTTTACTTTGATTTATGTTCAAATATTATTCCATTTTCGTCTAATCTCCGATTATTCCGAGAATATTTAAGTGTTTTCGCAGGTATTTCAATTTCCAAGTTAAAAGTATGCAAAGTGTAGAAAAGAAGCAGAACAAGCAAGAAAAGAGCAAGAAAAGAGCAGAAAATAGCAGAAATGACTTTTTGCTGGTGTGACGACCGCCACAAGACCCATCACGACCGTCATGGACTTCAAAGTCATCACACCCGTTACAAGACCTATCACGACCGTCATGGACTTCAAAGTCATCACACCTGTCACAATTCCTCACGATCGTCATGTAATCAAAATAGAATTAAAACGTTATTGACAAACGTGGTCACGAAGCTTTAGATTTTTACAGTTACACACGTTCACATTTCTCTCCGAAGATTTCTGGGCTCCCAACCAAGTATCTGACTAAGTGATGCTCCTACATTCTCTCCAACTAAAGCACATGCTGAGTCTATATATATGAGAGGATTCCAATGCTAACGAGGTCGACATTTTTCCTTCCCAAAGTGCCAAACTGCTGCAGAATTATTTCCAGAATTGCATTTTTGTTTCGCTTTATTTCCTTTACCATTTTCCTTGTCCCTTATTACCGAACAAAGTAATAGTTTCTCACATTGAGGAACTATTGCACCTTAGTTTATGTTTTTGTTTCCTGCCTTCATCATTTTGTTCTTTCCAATTATTCAAGCAAAAGCCTGCCGATCTGTGGAGGAATTGCTTAGACTCCATTTACCAGGTTTTTATCAGTTAAATTTATAGCAATTGTTTTTCCTTTATTATGTCCGAGTTTATGTTTAATTTCTTATTCACATTCATGTTTAATTTAATTAGTATGTCGAGCTAAACCGATTTTATCGGCATGTAATTGAGTAACCGGAATGGATTAAATATTTCTAAGCTAAAATCATAAATCAACTTATTTTCTGGCTTCGATTTCTTAATTTAAAACCAACTTTTATTACGAGAGTAAAGAAGTGACAAAGGTTAAGGTCAAGACCACGAGAGTGTGAGATTTTACCCGGATAGCTGAAATCGAGCATTAGCTTTAAACACAGCGAGAGCGCTTTAAAGTTAATTAGGACTTATTAGTTTTCAAAAATTATTGTTAAACTCATAAGGGCTAGCGAGAGCAGACATATTAACTTAAAGGTATAGTCCGAAGCAAAAACCACGAGAGTGTGAGGTGAGGGCTTTTAAACTGGTATTTTCTACAGAATTATATTGTGATAAATTTTTATACGCTTAGGTTTATTGAAATCCACGATGGTATACTGAATTATATACCGATATCCTAATCATAACTAGTTTATTCCTAAATTTTAATTTCCCTTTTTTGAACCGAAAACCATATCAGATTAGCCTTAGATTTACATAGTAGCAATAGATAACGATACGTTCGAATTTTAGTCTCTGTGGGATCGATAATCTTTTAAAACTACGCGATACGACTGTATACTTGCAGTTAGATTTATTTAGGCACACTAAATAGCGATCAAGTTTTTGGCGCCGTTGCCGGGGACTAATTAAGTCGATATCGTAACTCCTTTGTTGCGGCGTATAGACTAAGGCAAAAACCAAATTTCCCATTCTGTCAATTGTATGCCAAGTACTCGCTCACAAGGCGAAGACCTGACACGACCGACAGACGAACCTGAACATCTTCTTTCCGTAAAAAGACGTATCCAAGAATACTGCTTAGCTCACGAAATCCCTTTTCCTCTATCAGAACCTGAATCTCAATCTAAAATTGAAACCGAACTTGAATCTGAATCAGATTCCAAGTCAAAAACAGACATGGCTGACCTACCACAGAACCGTCCTCTTAAGTATTATGCTACCCCATCTGAGCAAGAACCACACAACAGCATTGCTGCCCCTGCAATCAACCGAAACGATTTCGAGTTGAAACCTTCATTGTTGTCCGCCGTACAACAACATCAATTCTCTAGAAACCCTACAGAAGATCCTAACGAATATTTGACCAAGTTTGTGCAGTACGCAGACACAGTGAAGGCAAATGGTGTAATCGCAGACGCCATAAGACTACGTCTTTTTCCTTTCTCATTGAGAGACAGAGCTTGGGCTTGGTTGCAATCCTTGCCACCAAAATCCATCACCAATTGGGAGGATTTAAAGAAAGTATTCTTAGCAATATATTTTCCCCCAAGCAAAACGGCTATGCTGAGAGCCCAAATCAATAGTTTTCGACAGAAGGACAACGAATCTCTTTACGATGCGTGGGAAAGATATAAAGACATGATGAGGATGTGTCCGCACCACGGTCTTGAAGATTGGTTAGTCATCCATACATTTTACAATGGTCTCTTGTACAATACAAGATTGACAATAGATGCCGCCGTTGGTGGTACACTTATGGACAGACCTTATACCGAAGCCTATCAACTCATCGAAAGCATGGCTCAAAACCAATACCAATGGGGAGGAGAAAGAACTACAGTGGAAAAATCCCAAACAAAAGGAGGAATGTACGAGGTTAGTAGCCTTAATCATGTCAATGCTAAGGTAGATGCCCTTGCCCAAAAGATTGATAACTTGACCATAACGCCTGCAACCACCGTGGCTGTTGTAGCTCAAAACTGCGAATTATGCGGAGTACCTGAACATGCTGCCCCTGAATGCCAAATTTTAGCAGGAGTCTCCGCCGACCAAGTGAATTATGCTCAAGGAAACCCTTATGTAAATACCTACAATCCAGGCTGGAAGAACCACCCAAACTTCTCTTACAAAAACAATAATGCACTGTATGCACCTGGTTAAGCACCTGCTAGACCACCAGGCTACCAAAAGGCTACCGTAACTGCCCCTAATGTTCCTAGGAAGTCCAACCTTGAAATTATGATGGAGAACTTCATTGCTGCACAAGCTCAACAAAACAAGGAGTTCCTTAACCAGAATGTTCACACCGGTGAGCAGATCAAACAATTAGCCAACAAGGTTGACGCCCTAGCCACTCACAACAAAATGTTAGAAACACAAATTTCCTAAGTGGCACAACAACAAGCATCTACTGCTGCTCCTGCTGGAACATTTCCTGGACAGCCACAACCCAACCCGAAAGGACATGCAAATGTTGTTATACTGAGAAGTGGAAAAGAATTAGATGGACCCATTGATCCGAGACTTCAGAATCCAGCCATGTACCAAAAGCCTGATAGCCCAACAACTGAGAAGGAGAATGAAACCAAGGAAAAGGATGTAAATGACCAAGAGGCTGTAAACAAAGAAAAACCTTATGTGCCTCCACCACCCTATAAACCACCCATACCGTATCCTCAAAGATTTACAAATTCCAAAACTACAGGGCAATTTAAGAAGTTTGTTGAACTTCTAAAACAATTAAACATCATGATACCTTTTACAGAAGCTATCACTCAGATGCCCTCATATGCTAAGTTCCTTAAAGAAATCTTATCCAATAAGAAAAAGATTGAGGATAACGAGACAGTTACACTTACTGCTGAGTGTAGCGCAATAATTCAAAACCATATGCCTCCTAAGCTGAAAGACCCAGGTAGTTTCTCCATACCTTGTGTGATTGGAAAGTTCGTCATAGACAAAGCTCTATGTGACTTAGGAGCCAGTATTAGTGTGATGCCCCTATCCAATATGCAAGAAGCTTGATATGGGAGAATTAAGACCAACTAAGACGTCTGTTCAATTAGCTGACCGCTCTATTAAATACCCAGTTGGTATACTAGAAAATGTTCCAGTTCGTATAGGACAATTTTATATCCCTACCAATTTCATAATCATGGATATTAAAGAAGATTCCACTACTCCTATCATACTAGGAAGACCATACTTAGCTACCGCTGGAGCCATTATAGACGTGAAGAGGGGTAGGCTAACTTTTGAAGTTGGCGAAGAGAAGGTTGAATTTATTTTGACACAATTCTTACAAGCTCCAGCTATAGACGACACATGTTATCTACTAGATGTCATAGATGAGTGCGTAAGAGAAATAGAGATGGAACTAACCACATACTCAGATATTCTAAAAATCCCAATACCTCCGATTTTCGAAGATGATAACTGGCGTGAACCGTATCAAGACGATAGCCTAAGCGAATGTTTAGCACTTACACCAGATCATCTACCTTGCCCGAAGAAACCAGCCCTAGAACTGAAAACATTACCCAAATATTTAAGGTATGAATTCCTGGATGAAGAACTCAAACGACCTGTAATAGTCAATGTAGACTTAGGACAGACCGAAACCAAGAAACTTTTAGATGTCTTAAGAAAATACCCAACTGCGTTAGGCTATAACATCGCTGACCTTAAAGGAATAAGTCCTTCTATTTGTATGCATCGCATTATGCTATAAGAAGACTGTAAATCCTCTAGAGAACCTCAGAGAAGGATTAATCCAATCTTAAGCACTGTAGTCAGGGATGAAGTGAAAAAACTTTTAGAAGCAAGAATTATATACCCGATATCAGACAGTAAATGGGTTAGCACAGTACATATCGTACCAAAGAAGGGAGGTGTTACAGTTGTTAAGAATGCAAAAGGTGAATCTATAACACAAAGAGTCATAACTGGGAGTAGAATGTGCATCGATTATAGGAAGTTGAATAAAGCCACTCGTAAAGATCATTTCCCATTGCCTTTCATCGACCAGATGCTGGAACGACTGGCAAAACATTCTTACTTCTGCTATTTAGACGGTTATTCAGGATTCTTTCAAATCCCGATACATCCTGATGACCAAGAAAAGACAACCTTCACATGTCCCTATGGTACATTTGCCTATCGACGAATGCCGTTTGGACTATGTAACGCTCCTGCCACATTCCAAAGATGCATGATGTCAATCTTTGCTGATTTTATAGATGACATTATGGAAGTGTTTATGGACAATTTTTCTGTTTGTGGGCAGAGTTTTGAAGGATGTCTATCGAACCTTGAAATGGTACTTGAAAGATGCATAAAAGTCAATCTCGTACTAAACTGGGAAAAATGTCATTTCATGGTAAATCAAGGAATCGTGCTTGGACACGTAGTATCCGATAGACAGATTGAAGTTGATAAAGCTAAGATAGAGATTATAAAAAATCTCCAACCTCTGAAAACCGTACAAGAAATACGAAGTTTCTTAGGACACGCCGGTTTCTACCTGTCGCTCCCGAGAGATTCGCATCCGACGGTACAAACGCGAGAGTGGCGCAAAAGAACACAGAGTCGCCAGCAAAGTGTATTTATCCCAAAAGAGGGAAAGGAAACACTGCATAAACCTGAAGGAAGGAAGGAAAAGGCATGGTCTCGCGACCAAGAGATCGGGCACGGGAGTCGGTTACGCGAAGGGAAGGTGTTAGCACCCAACACGTCCATCGTACTCGACGGGATCCACGCTTGCTGTCTGCATCAAAGGGTGTCGTCATCTGGAACTCCACTGCTACTGGACCGGCGAAGAAACGAGAACGGAAAGAACGGAGAAACGAAGAAGAAAAGAAAAGGAAGTGACTCGATAGGGCGGTATTGTTGTCCTAGGCCTACGTACTCCCTCAGTGCAATGGGAAAGTCAGAGTCAACGTAGTTCGGACGGGAACTGTGGGGGAAGGTTGCTCGCCAAGACAATCGCTGTCTTGTGCCTACGTATCCTCAATCGGACGAGAGAGAGGAATCAGAGCTGACGTAGTTCGTGGGAACGACCACGGGTGGGTAAGTGTTTTTTATTTGAGCGACGAGCTCTTTCCTGAAAATGAAGTTTGAAACCCAACAATCCCGAAGGATAAAAAGATTGAATTTGTTTGGTGTTTTTTAGACAGAAATGTCTTTTAAGTTGTTTTGCAACTTGCATTGAACCCAAGTCTTGAATACAGGAATGAATACTTTCGTGCGTCGTCCCCAACAGGACAAACACTAGGTATCCTAGAAGAATGAGAGGAAGCCCCTCACTCCCCACTTCCCACATAGAAGGCTCAAGCGCAATACACGTTAACTTTTATTACGTGTCTTGAAGAAGTTTTGAGATGAGAAGAGAGACGACACAAAGGAAACTCTAAAGGGGAACTAAGAGTCCTAATGTTATCATGCATGGATGTCCTATGGTTAGTGAGGTTTAGGAGAGACGACTACCTAACCTAATGCTAATCCTACTCCAAGCTTAATCAAAAATTAAGTTGGACTAGGTAGCATCTAACGGGAGAGAGTCCAAGACTTAAACAAGTCTCGAGACTCGAGGGATGAAAAGAGTGAAAGAGAAGAAGGAGAAAGAGAAGGAGAAGATAAGATACAAGATGGGGCAGCAAGTACATCATATCATAAATGTCCAACTCAAGTCAATCAACATGTTTCAAAGATTAATGCAAATCACTTCAAGAAATCATGCAAAGGTAAACATGGAAGGATGCAAGCACACTTGAATTAAATGCACAATTAAACACACATGGATCTCATACCAAAGTGAAATGAAAGAGACAAGATGAAAATGAAACAAGACCAGAACTCACATCATATCATCATTAACAATCCACATATGCAAAAGAGGTTCACCTTATGCAATACGATGCACCAAAGAAGTTACAAAGCAAAAGGGATGATATGCATCACATAATTCAAACCAAATGCATCCAACAATGCTCAAGTCAAAATAACAACACTTTGTAAAATCAAGAACAAATAGAAAAATGAGTGAAAAGAGATGATTCCAAAGCCACAAGTAAGCTCAAACAGTACATGATCACACCATAAAAACAACTTAAGCATCACTCCATCACAAGTAAGCAAATGCATCCAAACAAGATCAAGTATCAAAGTATGCTTCAACCAAACTTTCATCACAAACAACACTCAACTAAAAATAGCAAAGTAGATTAATAAAATCCCAAAAATATCCAAACAGGAGCTAACTCAGTCAAGTAACAAGTGCAAAAATATCAAACCAAAATTCACAAACCAAGTATCTCAAACAATTGGACAAAGGTCACATAAGAACAATGATTCAACATGCAAAAGAAAGGGACTAAAATGCAATATGGAAAAGTTTTAAAAATGAAACAAAGATGTTTTTATGCAGTTTAAAATGTCACCTAACAGATGCAAAAAGAATGGATCAAAAATGAATTGTGGATGAGGAGAAATAAATTTTACAAGTTTGTGTGTGCAAGTGAAACAAATGGGAAAAGGAAATGAAACAATTAATTAAAACAGATGCAAAAATAAAAATAAAATAAAATAATAAAATATGGAAAAATTTGATAAGACTAAAAATAAGTTTCATGATTTTTTGCATGATTTTTAGATGCTTAAAAGTAATTTTAGAAATTTAAAATGCAAAGCAAATAATAATAAAAAGAAAAGAAATAGAAATAAGGCCATGGGGGTGCAAACAGCAAAGAAAATGCGTTGGAAAATAATAGGCCCAGAAGAGGGGAGGTGCGAAAATGAGAGCCCAAGGAGTGGGAGCCCAATAGGCGAAGTCAAAGGAGGGAGCATGGTAATAAGTCAAAAGTCAGCATTAATCTCAGCCAAACACTTAATCCAACGTGCATTAAAAGTCCACATAAATGCAAGGTATGTAAGATCAACGGTCAGATCTCCCAGGTACACCATAACCAACACGGACACGCCACCACACAAGCAAGTAGCACACCATGCACCGGCCATGTGCCTTGCATGTGCCATCATTAATGTGCTGTCCACCTTTCAGCCGTATGATCAAAATTACAAGAAAACAAAAGGCCACGATGGGGAGTCACACAGTAGTACGCACGGAGTGAGAAACACGCAATCACAAAATTAAAACATAAACAAAGCAAACACGTGGCGCGCTGATAAGCGTATGATCAAGGAACGGACGGTCCTGCTTCGTCTTCTTCACTTGCCTTCTTCCCCGCCGGACTGAACATTCCGGCCGCCGGAGCTAGGGCTCCGGCCACCCTCTCCGGTGAGCTGTGACGTGACTTTTTCCAGAATTTGCGTATGAGTATACCATTTTGATCAGAAAAATGCAAGGATCACGAATATCCAGTCCATTTTAACAAACAACAAACACAAAAAGAGAATCGAACGAAAACAAGTTTAGATCTAAAACTTTAAATCCACATATCTCACAAATTACACGTCCAAACTTCAAATAAAATATATCAGCATGTTCAGTGCACATCATAGATCATTTTGCATATCAAAAACTCAAGTTCTGTGATGGTGAAAAAATCACTAACCTGAGATCTTGAAGAACTTAAAATTGCACAAGAACGCCTTCCAAAAGCTGCAGATCAAGTCCTTGGAACCTCTAATTGCAAAATAAATGCAACTGGATCTTGGAATCGTGCTAGATCTTGAGTTTTGAACTTGAACCCTCTTGAATGGAGTTTGGTGAAAATCTCAGTATGAGCTTCAGATGATGGTTGATTCTGGTTCTACTCTCTTCACTGATTCCAAATATGAAAGAATTTCTCAAAAACACCTTATGGAGGAGGAGAAACGAAAATGAGAAAGTGGAGAGTGAAAAATGGAAACTGAGCAAAATGTGAGTCTCTACCCTAGCTGTGAGAGCATGAGTAAGGTTATATACTCTTGATTAGTTCACTGATTGAGATTAGGAAGTGATTAGAGCTCTTGTTAATGAGATTTGAGTGAAATTGCAAAAATGCATTTTACACCACCACCACTAATTTGCACGTGGGAAGCCCTTGTTCTCAGCATAATTCACCTCCAATTTACTCCCATACCACTTCTGGATTGATTTTGGGCCTTGCACTTTCTTGGTTTGCAAGCTTTGAATTAATTTGGCATTTTTGCACTTTGTGAGAATAATGAGAAAAATGGCATGGCATGAATTGATTCAAAGGCCACAAATGATCTTCTTGACTTTTATTTTGATATTATAATGTGACATGAAGCAATTGGGAACATTACAAGTCCATTTGTGCAAAAATGCAAAAAGTGGAAAATTTGACACATAAGGAATCCATGAAGAGCACCTTGCATTGTTTTGGCCATAACTAGAGTTCCACAAATGATATGGAAATGGTCTAGTACTTTTTGGAAATGGGAGAGAAAGATCTTCAACTTTCATGTTGGAGGAAAATTCATTTGGAGCTTCCTTGAGGATGAAAAGTCAAGTTGAATGTGGAAGAAAAATTGCCAAAAATGGAAAGTTTCAATTATGGGTCATTTTCCAAATTTAGTAACCTTTGTACAACCTCTTGATTCTTGGTAAATGGGACAAATCTTGACAATTGGAGGCCATAAGAGGGTGTGAGACCTTGAAAACCATGAAAAGAAACTCAAAATTCCACAGTTGACTTTCTCCTTCACAGTTGACTTTTGCTTAGTTCACAAGCAACTGATCCACTGAACATCCTCCCCAATGAATCAATAACCAAACCCTCATCCATGAGCACTGGTGAGCATGAAGAACACCACAAGAACATGCTTGAACACATCAAGCCTTCCAAGAAGTCCTCTTGATCTTAAAAACCCTAATTGGCCCCCCTGATAAGGAGGGAAGGAAACACTTGAAATCCTTTGCCAATCTTGATCTTATGAAGATATGATGAACCCTCTGAACCACCTTGAAGCTTGAGACTTGAGAATATGGACCAAGTACTTTGATCCCGTGCTAAGAACCAATGCTATGCATAATGCAAAATGCAAGAAATGAAAAGAAACATAAGCCAGTTAGCTAAAAACAACAAGGAAAATTTTGGGGTGTTACAGCTGCCCCTATTCAATCAACTTGATCCTGAAAGTATGATAGTGACGGCTATCATGCGTTCTAAGGATCCACGGAGATTGAATACCAAAAGAAACCTAAAATTTGCAATCCTCAAGGGGGGGACGACTCCACTGGGGAACAAGCAAAAAATGCTGCACTGTCACAACACGTACGAGTGTTGGAAACCAAAACTGTATTGAAAAGTCTTGAAATAAACACAAACGAGTGTTAGCTACGCCGGGGATAAACACGGACGAGTGTCAAAGAATCCAGGATATCAAATACGGACGGGTATTGAGAAGATACACGGACGGGTGTAAAATGTCAATGCGGACGGGCATTGAAATAAAAGTTCAAACACAGACGGGTGTTGAAAATGGTACACGGACGGGTGCCAAAGATTTCAATACGGACGGGTACTGAAAAGGTACACGGACGGGTGTAAGAGGTTTCAATACGGACGGGTACTGAAAAAAGGGGTACACGGACGGGTGTAAAAAAAGTTCAAGGCGACCTTTCTGGGAATTGAAATGCAACACGGATGAGTGTCGGAAGTTCAATACGGACGGGTATCAAAGAAGTACACGGACGGGTGTAAAAAGTCAATACGGACGGGTACTGAAGAGGGTGTAAAGCGAATTTATCGGGAATTAAACTCGCTAGGGGAATGGAAAGCAACACGGACGAGTGTCATCAAAAGGTCGATACGGACGGGTATTGAAATCAAAGGTTCAAACACGGACGGGTGCTGACGGAAACACAGACGAGTGCCAAATGTCAATGCGGACGGGCATTGAAACAAAAGGGTCGAACACGGACGGGTGCTGAAAGAACACGGACGGGTGTCAAAAGTCAATACGGACGGGCATTGGCTTAAAAGGTTCAAACACGGACGAGTGTCTGACGGTAAAAATTTCGAGGGAATAAACCAAAGGACCACCTGGACGAAGGGGTACAAATGAAATCAAGGGTAAACAATCCTGGCAAAATACTCTGCCGGGGTACTGTCAAATATTGCTTAACCCAACACCTGTGGAGTAAAGTCAAAAGATATCTTGCTGAAATCAGGCTTTCCTGACGAAGGAAAACTCAAACCTGGCTTATGCTTCAGATGCACATGTTTGAATTTTGCCGTAATGCTCCACACGAAGTGGAAATGCTACGCATTTGGGAGGATGCTATGCAAAACAAATGCTTATGCAATGCAAAAGAGACGTCCCAGCAAAATAAATGCTGAAGACCAGAAGCAACTCCGCTGGGGACGGCAAACTAAATTGCCATTGAAATAAAGGAAAACTTGTTGAGGAGAACTTCTCCCTGCTAGGGAAGATCACAATCACCAATTCTGTCGGAGATGGACGAAACTCCAAGAGAATATCCACTCTGTTGGGGAATGTCAAGATCAACAACTCTGATGGAGATGAACTAAGCTCCGAGAGAATACCCACTCAGCTGGGGAATGTCAAGATCAACAACTCTGCTGGAGATGAACGAAGCTCCGAGAGAATACCCACTCAGCTGGGGAGGGATATGAATACTGAAGATGGAAATTCCACCGCTGGGGACGACCAACTATTTCAGAACTTGGCTTCGGCGCCTGCCAAAAATGATTGGCCTTAAGACCTGCTGGGGATACCACTCACCACCAGACTCTGATTGGGGAAATGAGCTTAATCTGCTGCTAGGGAAGTAACTTTACCCTCACCCTGCTGGGTACTAGATCAAACCATTGTCGTCGAGACTATACTTTCTGACCAACCGAGGAAAGTAGACACCAGGACCCTGTGGGGATAATAACATCTTCGTCCACAAACTTCCTGCTGGAGGCACGACAACACTCACCTTAAAGCAATCAACTTCTGAGTACTTGATGGGAAATAGCATTCCAAACACGACTTCGGCTGGGTATATAATCCTCTGTACTTTGCTGAGGAAGACGATCCTCAACGACTCCACTTGGGAGAGAAAGTAATTGTCAACATCCACCCTGCTAAGGGATAACACATGTTTCCTGACTAGCTGGGGAACAAATAACTGCCCCCTGCTCCGTGGGGAGACATCACTTGCTGAAGAAAGATGAGCCAAATCACAACTCTGGCTGGGAAAAAACCTTTTATATCCTGCTAGGGAGGACGATCCTTAACGACTCCGCTTAGGGAATTACTTCTTTATACTCTGGTTGAGGAGGACGACCCTCGATACTCTGATGGGGAAGAGTAATAACCTGCTGAGGACGATCAGACTCTACTGGGGAAAACAAACAAGCTGCTGAGGACGATCAGACTTCAAAAATGAAGAGAGCAACTCTACTGGGTGAGTACATCTGTCACCCTGCAAAACCAACAGAAAGGTCTATGCGCAGAAATGATTACATTGATTATCAACATAGTGACTGTCGCCTAAACAATTGCCACTGTTTTCCAACTTGTGTCATAAAGCTCAACGTTTTAGCATGTAATGTTTTTATCAAAAACATCGGACATTTTCACAAACAAAACAGGTAAAACAGAAAACAAAAGCTCTTTAACTGAAATGCAAACTTTATTGAATGAATTGGCCTGTAAATAGGTATTTACATCTGGAAGCAATTCCTGAAAAGAGGTAATTGCGCAAAAAGCAAAAGAAAATACAAATGTCGGCAATGTGGGGAACAGACATCCACCATGACTCGACTCAGCTATAACCCATATGACTTGTTCATCCGCAGATACTTTGGCCTTCGAAGACGACTAACTGAACTGATTCCTTTCCTCCGAATTTTCCAAGTGCGAACAGTGATCACAGATCGAACGCAGATCGTAGTCTTTGCTTTAAAATCCCTAACTTTTGCCTGGATCGCCCTTTTCGGGTTTTCAATCCACTGGGATACCCATTTTTGCCAAGGTTTCCTTTTCAGGTTTTCAACCTTGCGGGTTTATTCTTTTTCTTTTTATCCCTAATTTTTGCCCGAACCTTTTCTTTTTATGGTTCGCCAGGATGCCCCATTTTTGCCTGAACCTTCTTTTATGCTCAGCGGGTCTCTTTTATGCAAAGTATTTTTTGACTACATCCGCGTTCACAGGGGACGTAAAATCTTCACCATCCATAGTTGAGAGTAATAAGGCTCCACCAGAGAAAACCTGTCTTACTACATATGGCCCTTCGTAATTCGGAGTCCACTTGCCCCTGTGATCTGTTTGAGGAGGAGTGATCCTTTTCAAAACTAATTCACCAGCTTGAAAACACCGAGGACGCACCTTCTGATCAAAGGCTTTCTTCATCCTGCTCTGATACAACCGGCCATGCGCAATGGCTTTCGATCTCTTCTCTTCAATGAGGTTCAATTCATTCAGCCGGGAACGCACCCATTCAGCTTCATCCAGCTTCACATCTGTCAGAATTCTCAAAGAAGGAATCTCAACTTCTAATGGCAAGACTGCTTCCATGCCATACACCAGTGAGAAAGGAGTTGCCCCGGTCGAGGTGCGTACCGAAGTACGATACCCATGCAAAGCGTAAGGCAACATCTCATGCCAGTCTTTGTATGTCACTACCATCTTCTGTACGATCTTCTTTATGTTCTTATTAGCCGCTTCAACAGCCCCATTCATCTTCGGACGATAGGGAGAAGAATTGTGATGTTCGATTTTAAAGCTCTGGCAGAGCTCCTTCATCATCTTGTTATTCAGATTTGAACCATTATCAGTAATGATTCTCTCCGGGACTCCATACCGGCAGATGATGTCTTTCTTAATGAACCGGGCTACCACTTGTTTAGTGACGTTGGCATACGATGCTGCTTCCACCCACTTCGTGAAATAATCAATAGCCATCAGGATAAAGCGATGTCCACTTGAAGCAGTCGGCTCAATCTTTCCAATCATGTCGATGCCCCACATGGCAAAAGGCCAAGGTGACGACAAAATATTCAGAGGAGTAGGCGGTACGTGCACCTTGTCAGCATAAATCTGGCATTTATGACATTTCCGGGCGTATTTAAAACAGTCAGATTCCATAGTCATCCAATAATACCCCGCTCTCAACAATTTTCTGGCCATAGCATGCCCATTGGCATGAGTACCAAAGGAACCTTCGTGAACCTCTTCCATTAACAAACCTGCCTCGTGTTCATCAACACAACGTAGCAAGACCATGTCAAAGTTTCTCTTGTACAACACATCATCCTTGTTCAAAAAGAAGTTTCCTGATAACCTCCTCAATGTCTTTTTATCTTTGGAAGATGCCCCAGCTGGGTATTCCTGACTCTTCAAGAAGACTTTGATGTCATGATACCAAGGCTTGCCATCTGATACCCCTTCAACTGCAAATACAAAAGCAGGTTTATCCAAGCGCATGATTCTGATTGAGGGAGATTCATTCCAAAGATTCACTTTATACATTGATGACAATGTTGCCAACGCATCAGCCATCTGATTCTCTATCCGGGGAATGTGATGGAAGTCTACTCTGTCAAAGAAAGGTAACAATCTTCTGGCATAATTGTTATATGGAACGAGATTTACTTGACGAGTCTCCCATTCTCCTGTAATCTGATTCACCACCAACGCAGAATCACCATAAACATCGAGGTTCTTGATTCTCAAATCAATTGCTTCTTCTAACCCCATGATGCATGCTTCATACTCCGCCTCATTGTTGGTGCATATGAACGCTAATCGGGCAGTAAAGGGTATATGAGAACCATGTGGAGTCGTAATGACTGCCCCGATTCCGTTACCATATGAATTAACGGCTCCATCAAAAACCATCTTCCACTGAGACCCAATCTCAGGTCCTTCATCAGGCAAAGGCTCTTCACAATCCTTCATCTTCAGATACATGATGTGCTCATCCAGAAACTCAAACTTCATCGGTTGATAATCCACAATTGGCTGTTCGGCAAGATACTCTGACAACACACTTCCCTTAATGGCCTTTTGGGAAACATACTGAATATCATATTCTGTCAGAACCATCTGCCAACAGGCTATTCTACCAGAAAGTGCTTGCTTCTCAAACACATACTTGATTGGATCCATCTTCGAAATCAAAAGGGTTGTATGGTTTAACATATACTGCCTCAAACGCTTAGCGGCCCAAGCGAGTGCACAACATGTTTTCTCCAGCATCGAGTATCTTGACTCGCAATCAGTAAACTTCTTACTCAGGTAATAGATGGCGTGCTCTTTTTTACCTGACTCGTCTTGTTGACCGAGCACACAACCCATTGAATTCTCAAGAACCGTGAGATACATAATCAAAGGTCTTCCTGGCACTGGCGGCATAAGGACCGGAGGTTCCTGCAAGTATTCTTTAATCTTTTCAAATGCCTTTTGACAATTTTCATTCCACCTGACCGCTTGATCTTTTCTTAGCAACTTGAAGATTGGTTCACACGTGGCTGTGAGATGCGAGATGAACCTAGCAATGTAATTCAATCTCCCCAAGAAACCACGAACCTCTTTTTCTGTTTTCGGCACAGGCATTTCTTGTATGGCTTTTACCTTTGCAGGATCAACCTCAATACCTTTTTCATTAACAATAAACCCCAGCAATTTTCCTGATCTCACCTCAAAGGTGCATTTGTTTGGATTCAACTTCATTCTGAATTTCCTTAACCTTTCAAATAACTTCTGAAGATTCACCAAATCTTCTTCTTCCGTCTGTGACTTCGCAATCATGTCATCAACATAGACTTCAATCTCTTTATGAATCATATCATGAAAGAGAGTCACCATCGCCTGCTGGTAAGTTGCCCCTGCATTTTTCAATCCAAAGGGCATCACTTTGTAGCAGAAAGTTCCCCACGGTGTTATGAATGTTGTTTTCTCCATGTCCTCTGGGGCCATCTTGATTTGGTTATACCCAGAGAAGCCATCCATGAAGGAAAACACAGAATACTGAGCAGTATTGTCAACTAACACGTCAATGTGAGGGAGCGGGAAATCATCCTTTGGGCTTGCTCTATTCAAATCCCTGTAATCAACATACATCCTGACCTTCCCATCCTTCTTAGGTACCGGCATGATGTTAGCAACCCATGGAGGATAATTTGTTACGGCAAGAAAACCGGCGTCTAGCTGCTTCTGAACCTCTTCCTTGATCTTGACAGACATCTCCGGTTTAGTTCTTCTCAACTTTTGCTTGACCGGAGCACAACCTTCTTTGAGTGGTAGCCGGTGTACAACAATATCAGTATCTAGCCCGGGCATGTCTTGGTAAGACCATGCGAAGATGTCCACATACTCATGGAGCATTTCAATCAATCTTCCCTTGACACTGTCTTCCAACGCAGCCCCTACTCTTACTTCCTTTCTAGCGTCCTCGGTTCCCAGATTCACAATCTCAATTTCCTCCTGATGAGGTTGGATGACTCTCTCCTCTTGCTTCAACAATCTGGCCAACTCTTCGGGCAGTTCACACTCTTCGTCAGCCTGATAAATTGGATTGTCAAAGTCATACCGAGCTATAGCTGAGTCATGATCGGTGTCATCTGAACAAAAAGACCTGCAATGATTTATGAGGTATGTTTTATTATGATGCAACAAAAGAAACACATTGCCATTTTGATGTGGGTTTTTTAATGCATAAAAATAAAAACAGAAAGACAGAGTTCAAAATATTTGAGTGTGAAAAGTCCTTTATTGATGATAAAGCAAAACATGCGACAGTTAAAAGCCCTACAAACAGAATCACTACGTCTTGGGCAGAACGTAGGATTAACAAAATAGGAAAACAAAGCAATTACTCGAAGCTTGTCACTTGAATGACTTTCTCGGAAGACCAGTTGTGCAGACTTTCCCCTGGGACACAAGGACGGATCCAGCTATCCATGTCACAATCACTGTCTCCTTCTTCTTCAACAGCATTAACTCTGTCGAAGAAAACTCCAGCGCTAGTGAACCGGACAGGGCCATAGAATCTTGGGGGATCCTCATCTCTTTTGGATGGCTTATATCCCAATCCATAAGTATCCTTCTTTTTCTGGACTTCAACCACCTGGCCCCACCTCTGTGAGCCACCAGCTTCAACCACAGCTTTGGCGTCTCTCAACGAAGACATGGAACCCTCAGGTTGATTTGCCACTACGGGCTGCACTACAGCTTCAGACTGAACAACTTCTTCAGAAAATTTCACCTTCTCAAATCCCTGGCACAACGTCTCGTGGATTTCCCCATCCACTTCCACGTATTTGAAGGTTGACAGCTGACTGATCATTATGTCTTCTTCTCCGCACACTGGCACTATGTGACCATCAACCATATACTTCAGCTTTTGATGCAAAGTGGAAGTTACAGCACCTGCCCCATGGATCCAAGGACGACCCAATAAACAGCTGTACGCTGGCTGAATATCCATAATGTAAAACATTGCATTAAAGATTTCCGGTCCAACCTTGATTGGAAGCACAATCTCGCCAAAAACAGATCTCTTCGAGCCATCAAAAGCTCGCACCACCAAGTCGCTTGGTGTACAAATAAGTCCTCGAGTATCCAACTTCATTAACGCTTTCTTGGGTAATACATTCAACGATGAACCAGTGTCAACCAAGACATGTGACATCAGCGAGCCACGGCATTCGATCGAAATATGCAGGGCATTGTTATGATTCCTGCCAGCAGAAGTCAAGTCAAGATCTGTAAAACCCAGGCCGTTACCCGCATTCACGTGCGCTACAACCCCTTCCAACTGATTAACAGAAATCTCTTGAGGAACGTATGCTGCATTCAAAACCTTCAAAAGAGCATTCCTGTGAGCCTCAGAACACAAGAGCAGAGACAGAATAGAGATCTTGGACGAGGTCTGATGTAATTGGTACACGATCTTATAATCACTTTTTTGGATGAGCCTCATAAATTCCTCTACATTTTCTGAAAAAGCATCATCAACCGGCTTCACTATAGATTCCACAATCACTGGAGTCTGAACAGAACCATCCATCGCCTATTTTCCTCTATCCTGCCTAGAGGTACTGGGTTGATCGTTAACCGGAGGGAGCACTCTACCACTTCTGGTTATGGCATCAGTCTCAACTTTAACCCCTGAACTAGAACCCACTGGTGAAGTATTCATTAGCTCTTGCTTTTGCCCATTGACAAACACCTCTGCACCATAATTCCACGGAATAGCCTTAGAACTCTCGTACGGAATGGGTCCGGCCCTTGTGATAATGACTGGAGGTGGCCTTGCTGGACCAGAAATAGTAATTGTTTTGAATGGAATAGTGATAGTGGCAACCTTCTCACTAACAACCTCTTCTAGCTGATTACCTCTGTCAAACTGTAAACAGCCCTCATCAATCAGATTCTGAATACCCCTCTTCAACGAATCACAACCATTAGCCTTTATCAAACAATCTGAGCAGTTCTCACCACAACCCGGATAGACATCACCTTTCAATAATCTGTTCTTAACCACCACCAACGGAGTCTTCAATTCCTCCACATCCATGATCAAATTCAAAGTTTCACAGTCCTCAATTATAGCATTCACCCTTGGCCCATTGTGATTAGGCATCGGGTTTTGAATAACATTGGGTCCGTCATTCGAGAAATTGATGGCTTTAGAGTCCACAAGGTCCTGCACCTTGTGCTGAAACGCCCTGCACTTCTCCACCGTGTGCCCAGGAGCACCAGAATGAAAATCGCAGTGTGCGTTAGCATCGTAGCCTCGCGGGAGTTCCCCTGTTGGTGGCGCCAAGGTACGAAGCTCAACTAGACGCAACTGCAGCAAGTGTTGCAACAACTGTGCATATGACATTGGGGGTTGATCAAAATGCCTCTCTGCATTCCTCTGTCTGTTCTGATACTGACCCTGCTGTCTATTCTGATTAGCATTACCCCTTTGCTGCTGTGGTGGAGGTAATGTTGCTGGAATGGTTACTGATGCTACCTGTTGATTGTTAAACTGGCGCTATTTCCCTTTTCCCCTGTGGGATGATACAGCGTTGGTCTCTCCTTTCTTCTTATAATTATCAAACGGCTTTTTTCCCTGTCCGGAAGCCGATCCATCACCGCTAGAAACCTTCCCAGCCTTAATTCCGACCTCTATCTTCTGCCCAATAGCAATCACATCTGCAAACTTGCCTAGAGAACAAGGCAAAAGCCTTTCATAGTAGTGCTTCGGCAGTGTGTCCATGAACATATCTAGCATCTCTTTCTCTAGCATTGGTGGCTGCACCCTAGCCGCCAATTCACGCCACCTTTGCGCGTATTCTTTGAAACTCTCATCATTCTTCTGGGACATGCTCAACAGCTGAGTTCTGTTAGGAGCCATGTCTGTGTTGTACTGATAATGCTTGATGAAAGCTGCAGCTAGCTCTCTCCAGGTACGAACATCTCTACTTTCTAGCCCCATGTACCATTCCAAAGACGCGCCAGACAGGCTGTCTTGGAAGAAGTGCATCATTAACTTTTCATCCTTAGCGTGAGCAGCCATCTTCCTGGTATAGGCCTTCACATGAGTCCTTGGGCAGGTAGAACCATTGTACTTTTCTAGCGTAGGAATCTGAATCTTGTGTGGAATAACAATATCAGGGACCAACCCTAGGTCGTCCAAATCAATCCCCAAATCATCCTGCTTCACCACTCCTTTCAATTGAGCTTCGATTAAACGGATTCTTTCATCACTTACCACAGGAAGGGAAGCATCTAGACTCCTGACCGAGAACACATCGTCCTGTTGATCATCAAAATGATGGCCATGGATAGCCCGAACAGTACTTCCCTCTCCAACCACTGTAGGAATTCTGCCCTGTCCACCAGCACCAACTCCGCCCGGAGGGATATTACAGTTAATAAGACCACTGTGTAGGATACCATTTTCGTCGACCTGTGCCACTAACGGCTGAACCAGAGTTCTGAACTTGTTCTGACTTTGCACCACACCCTGCATCATTTCCATGAACTGGTCGATGCGAGCTTGCATAGCGGCCATATCTGCTTGAACTTTGTCCATCACTCTGTTTTGATTGAGCCTGGTAGAATAACGATGAATTGGTTGATCAATCCTGACTGAAAGAAAGAGAGAACATAAGAAAACCAGAGAAACCCAAGAAAACCTGCAATGCCAAGAATGAATATGATTATGCAAATGCAAATGCAACAAACATATTTGAACATTTCCAAGGTATATCCGCTTTGATTTCATTCCAAGCAACCGGGCCAGGGATTAGACGCAATATCGGAAAATAAATCCGACCCAGAAATATCACCGGATCCAACCACTGGAAACCAATCACAAAAATAGAAAACTACCAAGGCAAAAATATCTGAATCAAACATTCTAATATCAAGATGGAAGAATTTATACAAACAAAGTCAATCGTAATCAACGGTGATTCCATCAACAATCCTGATGGTAACCACATAAAAAACAGATACACAATAAACTACAATTCTACCCCAAACAGGCTAGCCTCCACTTCTTCCAGAAGATTCAAAGTGTCAGGATGTGCCGGTCGCGAGATTAGCCCCTTGATTAACCTGTTTCTCTTTGCAATCTCTTGGTTCAGCGTTGCAATCTGTTCTTCAGCGTTGCTACTTTCATGCCTTACCTTCTTGATTCCAACTTGTAATTTGAGCTCTTCAATCTCCTTTTGGGATTCTTTCCACTTGTTGAAGAAATGCTTCCCCTTTTCTTTCGCCTTTTGCAGCTCTTTGTTTAGCACCTCGTTTTCGACTTGGACCTCACTCCACATCTCTTGATAAACATCAAGCTTGGTTTCAGTCTTAGCCAAAAGCTTCTTAGTTGTCCTGGTGGTCTGGCTTGAGGTCTCTGCTGCCATGCTGATCTTCTTGAAATACTGAATTCTGCTATCCAGATCATTTTCTGTCTTCTTCAGACGCTCAGTCGACTCTTTGACCTGCCACTTCAGCTCTAAATTGTCATGCAAAGCTCCTTGCAGCTGACTACTCATACCGGAATTCTCTGCTCTCAATTCTTGCACCAACTTCTGTTGCTTGTTGAACTCTTCAATAGGCACAGTAAGTCTTTCCTCCACACTCTCTGGATACAAGGGAGACGCCCGATCAAAAGGTAAATAGAACTCTTCTACCCTCTTTTTCACCCATTCAAAATACGGAGCGAAAACTTGGTTATTGGGTTTCCCCAAAACAGTTTTACCTATCTTCTGTCTGTTGAGCCAGGCTTGAGAAGCTTCTTGTGCAATAGCTACACCATCAGTCATATGAAAATACAAGGATTCTTCCAAATTTTTTTCAGCTGGAGGATCTCTTAGGGCGTACGCAAACTGCCTGATAGCCAAAGATGGGTTATAGTTAATACCTCCCTTTCTTCCGATCAAAGGTACATTAGGATACCTGCCACAGCTATGTAGAATATCAGTCCCCAACAAACCCTTATCCACCCAGAGAATGTCTTTAGCAGCTAATCCCATCAGACGCTTACTCCACTCTAAAGAAGTCTTCGAATCCACAAAAGCACCGGATTGGGGTAAACGTTTGGCAAACCACTTGTAGAAGAGAGGTGCGCAACAACAAACCACACCACCTCGCTTTTTCTCATTCCTGTTATATAGAGCGTAATGGAGATCACCTAACAAAGTCGGTGCCGGATTCTGAGCTGTAAATATCTGAATAGCATCCGTATCGACGAAGTCAGACTCATTAGGGAATAACACAATGCCATATATACACAGAGCTAATATTACATTGAAAGCCCTCCACCTATTCTCCTTAGCTTCCTCTCGAGCCCTCTTTACCAAGTACTCCAAATGATACCCTCGGGATTTTCCTTTCTTAGAAAAATTATCCTCCACTGTAGATCTGCTCAAATAAAGAGCCTCAGACACTGCCTGGAAATCACACTCTCCTTGGGAACCACAGAAAGGAACACCTTCTTTGACAGGAATCCGCAAGATATTGGAGTATTCCTCCAGGGTAGGAACCAACACATAATCTGGCATCACGAAGCACCTCAGGGAAGGATCATAAAACTGCATCAAGGTGTGTAACCCATTATATTCATATTTACTGAGACTCCGAACCAGGGACAGTATCCAACCATACTTCTCTTCAAAGGCTCCCAAAACATCCAGACCAGCTATACTCTGTAAACTGCTCAAAGGACCAAGAGTGATCTTCGGAAACTTGTAGATGATGATATTCTTCTTACCCCTCTTAGTGTCCATCCCTAAGAACGCCCTCTGATTGGAATCAAAGACTAGATACTACCTGAAAATGCACAAACATGAATGTCAGATAAATGGAATGCAATGTAGAGCACGGGATCAAGGTATCCACATAAACTGGTTGCATTGTGCTGACTGAACAAATCAAGGCTCTGTACCAAAACTCAGAATCAACAACAACCATAGTGATAACCACAGAAAACCGGGTCGGTTGATGGTCACGGTTACCTGCAAACCTGTAAACAAACCGTCCCTCTCACATGTGGGTACTAGGATGTTCAGTATCCCGGGCTCTCAGGTCGAGAAATGATGATACGTTCACCATTTCTGGTTTGGCATCATCATCAATCGAGGAGGCCTCAACTGATTCTCCAAAAACGAAAGATCCTCAGCTTCAGAGGTTTGAAAAGCAATAGCACATTCAGCCCGAAGGATACAATGCTACCGCCAATCAAAGAGGTCGTCTACTGATTCTCTTTCAAAAAGAAGGATCCTATGGCAAGTTCCCAGCATTGGGTCCTCGGATCGAGAGTGTGCAATGGGTTTGCCACAGAAAGTGGGCTGCCACTGTCACATCCCGGGAGGAGTGCCGCAACTGAGTCCTCGGGAATGGTCATCAGAGTCGATGATTCCTCCAGAGAATAACTACTGGCCTGTATCAGCATACAGTAGCAGAAAGCTCCGGATAGAACCTCGTCTGATTGTAGGGATCGTGATCACCCGCACGTGGCCAACACCACGGGAGCGTCACGCCCGCCCACGCTAAAGCCTAGGTGTATACTCGAGCCTGTGTATTGAGCCCATCTCTCAGAACATCCCAACCCGCCAAACAGAACAACAGCCAGCACAGCGCAGTATATCCAGTATGACAATATAAAATGCAATGTGATAAAAGCTGTAAAAACAGTAAAGCAGTAAAGCAAAAATACAGTAAACAACAGTACAGTAATATACAACAAAGTAAAGCACCATAGAAACACCTAACAAAAACAAACAGACAAGCGCTAGGATCGACTCGCTAAAGGGGAAGGACCAGCAGTAGGTCAACCAGAGTCCCCAGCAGAGTCGCCAGCTGTCGCTCCCGAGAGATTCGCATCCGACGGTACAAACGCGAGAGTGGCGCAAAAGAACACAGAGTCGCCAGTAAAGTGTATTTATCCCAAAAGAGGGAAAGGAAACACTGCATAAACCTGAAGGAAGGAAGGAAAGGGCATGGTCTCGCGACCAAGAGAACGGTCACGGGAGTCGGTTACGCGAAGGGAAGGTGTTAGCACCCAACACGTCCATCGTACTCGACGGGATCCACGCTTGCTGTCTGCATCAAAGGGTGTCGTCATCTGGAACTCCACTGCTACTGGACCGACGAAGAAACGAGAACGGAAAGAACGGAGAAACGAAGAAGAAAAGAAAAGGAAGTGACTCGATAGGACGATATCGTTGTCCTAGGCCTACGTACTCCCTCAGTGCAATGGGAAAGTCAGAGTCAACGTAGTTCGGACGGGAACTGTGGGGGAAGGTTGCTCGCCAAGATAATCGCTGTCTTGTGCCTACGTATCCTCAATCGGACGAGAGAGAGGAATCAGAGCTGACGTAGTTCGTGGGAACGACCACGGGTGGGTAAGTGTTTTTTATTTGAGCGACGAGCTCTTTCCTGAAAATGAAGTTTGAAACCCAACAATCCCGAAGGATAAAAAGATTGAATTTGTTTGGTGTTTTTTAGACAGAAATGTCTTTTAAGTTGTTTCGCAACTTGCATTGAACCCAAGTCTTGAATACAGGAACGAATACTTTCGTGCGTCGTCCCCAACAGGACAAACACTAGGTATCCTAGAAGAATGAGAGGAAGCCCCTCACTCCCCACTTCCCACATAGAAGGCTCAAGCGCAATACACGTTAACTTTTATTACGTGTCTTGAAGAAGTTTTGAGATGAGAAGAGAGACGACACAAAGGAAACTCTAAAGGGGAACTAAGAGTCCTAATGTTATCATGCATGGATGTCCTATGGTTAGTGAGGTTTAGGAGAGACGACTACCTAACCTAATGCTAATCCTACTCCAAGCTTAATCAAAAATTAAGTTGGACTAGGTAGCATCTAATGGGAGAGAGTCCAAGACTTAAACAAGTCTCGAGACTCGAGGGATGAAAAGAGTGAAAGAGAAGAAGGAGAAAGAGAAGGAGAAGATAAGATACAAGATGGGGCAGCAAGTACATCATATCATAAATGTCTAACTCAAGTCAATCAACATGTTTCAAAGATTAATGCAAATCACTTCAAGTAATCATGCAAAGGTAAACATGGAAGGATGCAAGCACACTTGAATTAAATGCACAATTAAACACACATGGATCTCATACCAAAGTGAAATGAAAGAGACAAGATGAAAATGAAACAAGACCAGAACTCACATCATATCATCATTAACAATCCACATATGCAAAAGAGGTTCACCTTATGCAATACGATGCACCAAAGAAGTTACAAAGCAAAAGGGATGATATGCATCACATAATTCAAACCAAATGCATCCAACAATGCTCAAGTCAAAATAACAACACTTTGTAAAATCAAGAACAAATAGAAAAATGAGTGAAAAGAGATGATTCCAAAGCCACAAGTAAGCTCAAACAGTACATGATCACACCATAAAAACAACTTAAGCATCACTCCATCACAAGTAAGCAAATGCATCCAAACAAGATCAAGTATCAAAGTATGCTTCAACCAAACTTGCATCACAAACAACACTCAACTAAAAATAGCAAAGTGGATTAATAAAATCCGAAAAATATCCAAACAGGAGCTAACTCAGTCAAGTAACAAGTTCAAAAATATCAAACCAAAATTCACAAACCAAGTATCTCAAACAATTGGACAAAGGTCACATAAGAACAATGATTCAACATGCAAAAGAAAGGGACCAAAATGCAATATGGAAAAGTTTTAAAAATGAAACAAAGATGTTTTTATGCAGTTTAAAATGTCACCTAACAGATGCAAAAAGAATGGATCAAAAATGAATTGTGGATGAGGAGAAATAAATTTTACAAGTTTGTGTGTGCAAGTGAAACAAATGGGAAAAGGAAATGAAACAATTAATTAAAACAGATGCAAAAATAAAAATAAAATAAGAAAATAAAATATGGAAAAATTTGATAAGACTAAAAATAAGTTTCATGATTTTTTGCATGATTTTTAGATGCTTAAAAGTAATTTTAGAAATTTAAAATGCAAAGCAAATAATAATAAAAAGAAAAGAAATAGAAATAAGGCCATGGGGGTGTAAACAGCAAAGAAAATGCGTTGGAAAATAATAGGCCCAGAAGAGGGGAGGTGCGAAAATGAGAGCCCAAGGAGTGGGAGCCCAATAGGCGAAGTCAAAGGAGGGAGCATGGTAATAAGTCAAAAGTCAGCATTAATCTCAGCCAAACACTTAATCCAACGTGCATTAAAAGTCCACATAAATGCAAGGTATGTAAGATCAACGGTCAGATCTCCCAGGTACACCATAACCAACACGGACACGCCACCACACAAGCAAGTAGCACACCATGCACCGGCCATGTGCCTTGCATGTGCCATCATTAATGTGCTGTCCACCTTTCCGCCGTATGATCAAAATTACAAGAAAACAAAAGGCCACGATGGGGAGTCACACAGTAGTACGCACGGAGTGAGAAACACGCAATCACAAAATTAAAACATAAACAAAGCAAACACGTGGCGCGCTGATAAGCGTACGATCAAGGAACGGACGGTCCTGCTTCGTCTTCTTCACTTGCCTTCTTCCCCGCCGGACTGAACATTCCGGCCGCCGGAGCTAGGGCTCCGGCCACCCTCTCCGGTGAGCTGTGACGTGACTTTTTCCAGAATTTGCGTATGAGTATACCATTTTGATCAGAAAAATGCAAGGATCACGAATATCCAGTCCATTTTAACAAACAACAAACACAAAAAGAGAATCGAACGAAAACAAGTTTAGATCTAAAACTTTAAATCCACATATCTCACAAATTACACGTCCAAACTTCAAATAAAATATATCAGCATGTTCAGTGCACATCATAGATCATTTTGCATATCAAAAACTCAAGTTCTGTGATGGTGAAAAAATCACTAACCTGAGATCTTGAAGAACTTAAAATTGCACAAGAACGCCTTCCAAAAGCTGCAGATCAAGTCCTTGGAACCTCTAATTGCAAAATAAATGCAACTGGATCTTGGAATCGTGCTAGATCTTGAGTTTTGAACTTGAACTCTCTTGAATGGAGTTTGCTGAAAATCTCAGTATGAGCTTCAGATGATGGTTGATTCTGGTTCTACTCTCTTCACTGATTCCAAATATGAAAGAATTTCTCAAAAACACCTTATGGAGGAGGAGAAACGAAAATGAGAAAGTGGAGAGTGAAAAATGGAAACTGAGCAAAATGTGAGTCTCTACCCTAGCTGTGAGAGCATGAGTAAGGTTATATACTCTTGATTAGTTCACTGATTGAGATTAGGAAGTGATTAGAGCTCTTGTTAATGAGATTTGAGTGAAATTGCAAAAATGCATTTTACACCACCACCACTAATTTGCACGTGGGAAGCCCTTGTTCTCAGCATAATTCACCTCTAATTTACTCCCATACCACTTCTGGATTGATTTTGGGCCTTGCACTTTCTTGGTTTGCAAGCTTTGAATTAATTTGGCATTTTTGCACTTTGTGAGAATAATGAGAAAAATGGCATGGCATGAATTGATTCAAAGGCCACAAATGATCTTCTTGACTTGTATTTTGATATTATAATGTGACATGAAGCAATTGGGAACATTACAAGTCCATTTGTGCAAAAATGCAAAAAGTGGAAAATTTGACACATAAGGAATCCATGAAGAGCACCTTGCATTGTTTTGGCCATAACTAGAGTTCCACAAATGATATGGAAATGGTCTAGTACTTTTTGGAAATGGGAGAGAAAGATCTTCAACTTTCATGTTGGAGGAAAATTCATTTGGAGCTTCCTTGAGGATGAAAAGTCAAGTTGAATGTGGAAGAAAAATTGCCAAAAATGGAAAGTTTCAATTATGGGTCATTTTCCAAATTTAGTAACCTTTGTACAACCTCTTGATTCTTGGTAAATGGGACAAATCTTGACAATTGGAGGCCATATGAGGGTGTGAGACCTTGAAAACCATGAAAAGAAACTCAAAATTCCACAGTTGACTTTCTCCTTCACAGTTGACTTTTGCTTAGTTCACAAGCAACTGATCCACTGAACATCCTCTCCAATGAATCAATAACCAAACCCTCATCCATGAGCACTGGTGAGCATGAAGAACACCACAAGAACATGCTTGAACACATCAAGCCTTCCAAGAAGTCCTCTTGATCTTAAAAACCCTAATTGGCCCCCCTGATAAGGAGGGAAGGAAACACTTGAAATCCTTTGCCAATCTTGATCTTATGAAGATATGATGAACCCTCTGAACCACCTTGAAGCTTGAGACTTGAGAATATGGACCAAGTACTTTGATCCCGTGCTAAGAACCAATGCTATGCATAATGCAAAATGCAAGAAATGAAAAGAAACATAAGCCAGTTAGCTAAAAACAACAAGGAAAATTTTGGGGTGTTACACTACCGACGATTCATAAAAGATTTCTCGAAAATTACCAAACCTCTTACCGGTCTATTAATGAAAGACGCTGAATTTATCTTTGATGAGAAATGTCTGAAAGCGTTTGAACAGCTGAAAATAGCCCTCATTACCGTACCTATCATGCAACCACCAGATTGGAGACTACCATTTGAAATCATGTGTGATGCAAGTGATTATGCCGTAGGTGCAGTTTTAGGACAAATGAGGGATAGAAAACTCCATGCTATTTACTATGCAAGTAGAACCTTAGATTTTGCTCAAATGAACTACGCTACCACAGAAAAAGAACTTTTAACCGTGGTTTTCACCCTTGACAAATTTCGTTCCTACCTAGTGGGAGCGAAGATCATCATTTATACAGACCATGCGGCTATTAGGTATTTATTAAGCAAAAAGGATGCAAAACTCAGACCGTTAAGGTGGATCCTGCTTTTACAAGAATTTGATTTAGAGATCAAAGATAAGAAAGGAACTGAAAACGTAGTAGCAGACCACTTATCCCGATTAGAGGGCATAAAACCAGAGCCAGTCCCTATTAATGACGATTTCCCATATGAACGACTCATAGCCCAACTTGAAAGTGATATGTCTAAACTACATCTAAATGAACCAAAAATAGAAGAAGCCGTGGAAGAAATTAACTCAGACACAATACTGCCATGGTATGCTGACATAGTCAACTACTTAGCAGCTGGAGTACTTCCACCAGACTTATCTTATCAATAAAAGAAAAAATTCTTTCATGATCTAAAACATCACTATTGGGATGAACCTCTGCTCTTTAAGAGAGGAGCCGACGGCATTTTCTGTCGCTGTGTCCCTGAAACTGAAATAGAAGACATCATCTCTCAATGTCACTCTGCTCCTTATGGAGGACATGCAAGTACTTCAAAGACATGCGCTAAGATTTTGCAATCCGGCCTATTCTGGCCTAACCTTTGGAAGGATGCCCACATTGCAATACTAAACTGCGACCAGTGCCAACGCACTGGTAACATATCAAGACGCGATGAGATGCCCCAGAAAGGCATATTGGAAGTAGAAGTCTTTGATGTATGGGGGATTGATTTCATGGGACCTTTCCCATCATCCTTTGGAAATAAATATATACTCGTAGCTGTCGACTATGTTTCAAAATGGATTGAGGCTATAGCCTCTCCTACAAATGACGCACGAGTAGTCATAAAGCTTTTTAAAAACACAATCTTCCCCAGATTTAGTGTGCCGAGACTTGTCATAAGTGACGGTGGCTCCTATTTCATATAAAAAATATTTGAAAAACTACTATCGAAATATGGAGTAAGACACCGCGTAGCAACACCATATCATCCACAAACTAGTGGACAGGTTGAGGTCTCGAACAGAGAAATAAAACAAATCTTAGAAAAGACCATAGCCACCTCTAGGAAAGATTGGTCATCTAAACTTAATGAAGCTTTATGGGCATATAGGACGGCCTACAAAACACCAATCGCAACTACACCTTTCAAACTTGTTTATGGTAAATCCTGCCACTTACCAGTGGAATTAGAGCACAAAGCCTATTGGGCTATTAAAACACTAAACTTAAGGTACGATTCTGCAGGTGAAAAGCGAATCCTAGATCTACACGAACTAGAAGAGTTAAGACTAGACGCTTATGAGAACGCAAAAATATATAAACAACGAACTAAGAAATGGCATGATAAGCGTTTATCTAGAAAAGAATTTAGTGTGGGAGACGTTGTGCTCCTATTTAATTCAAGACTAAAACTTTTTCCTGAGAAACTAAGATCTAGATGGTCCGGTCCTTTTGAAATTACCAAGGTATTACAGAGTGGAGCGATAGAAATTAAGGGTAGGAATAGCGAACCATTCATAGTAAATGGGCAACGTTTAAAGCACTATCATAGCATTGAAAATAGGGACTATTTGAATAGCCTTAGACTTTTAGAGTTTCCCGCTGATCCCCCTAACTAAAATATCTAATTGATTTCGTCAGGCTTACGACGTTAAAAACAGCGCTTAATGGGAGGCAACCCATGATGATTGTTTTTCTTTCTTTATAATTTTTATTTCTTTACATTTTCTACTTTGTTTTCAAATTTTTAGTTTCATTTATATCATTTTATCTTAAATTTATTTTTTTTGGAAAATGTTGTGCTAATCATAAAATTGCAAAATACAGGATTACAAAGTCTTTCTACATTTTTTGTTCTCCTCTTCTGATTTCATTCTTGCTTAATCACTAAAAAATGGAGAACGAAGATAATTTATTGGTAGAATTCAGAGATGCAGCTCAGTGGCATCGCTATGAGGCTTTGTCTCTTAGACCATTTGCCTGACAAAATTTGCCCACCGACCCACCATGACCTCTGTAGGCCTAGGTGAGAGCATTGATTTTCTGTTTAACCAACTAGGTTGGGAGGGTTTTGCTAATAAGAAACACAAAACTTACCGTAGACTGACCTTAGAATTCCTGAGTTCTTTAAGTTACAATCCTTACTGTGGAAGAGGCTTTAATAGGGGCCAAATTACCTTTAGGTTGTTTGGATATCACTGCCAGTTTACCATTAGGGAACTGTCGGATCTTTTAGGTTTTCCTGAAGGACCCAACGTTTTCTCTGTGGTACAGGAGGATTTAATGTTGGTAGGTGAGCTGAATGTTTTCTGGGGTAGAATTTCAGGGAAACCTGATTATGACATGAACCCTATGCTGTCGACCGAAATTCATAACCCAGCCATCCGATACTTTCATATGATCCTAGCCTACACCCTGTTTGGAAAGCCTGAGAATGACAATACTGTTTCTAAGGATGAACTTTTCATTATCTTTTGTGCATTTCAGTCTAGAGAGGTTAACGGACTGACTTTCATGTTTAATAACTTCTGCAAAATCATTAGGAATGAAAACAGCCCAATTCTGATAGGTGGTCTAGTTACCAAAATAGTCGATGCTATGGGATTTAGGACCCGACTTTCTAAAATCAACCCTTTTGGAGACTTTAGGCCTATGAATATCACTTTCTGTTTCAATAGGGCCATGATTAGGAACCAAGGTCCACACCATTTCCAGCTTCTGATCAATAATGTAGTTGTGCCACATTTTACTCTACCAAATCATGAACGTACAAGTGTGCACAACGAACACAACTGGCTATATGACCTAGATGAACCACAGCCTGAACCTGAAGTAACCTTCCCTGAGCCTGAAATCGATCCTAAGAAACTCCCTCATTACCATGATTTTGACTTTATGGAATTCCAAGATGACACTGCCATTCCTAAGGTTGATGCCACAAATTATGCTGCAAATCTGACTACCATCCTAAAAACTCTGGATGACTACCATAAAGAGATCACCTCAGTAAAGGGTGAACTGAATGCCATGCGACAAGATATTGTCGGCCTCATGGATCTGACCGTTGAGCAATTTGATCATTTGAACCAAGCCATTGCATCTTTGAAGAAACGCCTTGGCTAGATTTTTGAAGCACTGTTTTTATGTTTTACTGCTTTTACTTTGGAAACAATTTACTTTATTTTCAGTTTTTCCTTTTTATGTCGGGAACAAATTAATTTACATTTAGTTTTTATTTATGATTGAATACACTGCTAGCCTTTGCTAGCATATTTTCTGGTTTTAATGAATAAGTCAATCTATTGCTTAATATTGATCATGATGGTATTAAATTTGCTCCTGTCATGTTCTATTTTGCTTCTAATTTAATTTGTCATTTTATTCATGTTTATGTATGCATTATAGTGTTACCATATGTGCTAACATTTGCCTGTTACGAAAAAGAAAACAATTAAATGTTTGCTGTCAAAAACTGCTTTCAACTCCCAGATTTTGGAACTGTCACAACCGTGACATACCCATGACGACTGTCATGCGGGTTTGAGACGCGTTCTGTGTTAAAACAGAACCGTTTCCCTCTTCTTCTTCTTCTTTCTTCCAATTCAAACACCATCGTCCCACTACCTCCAAAATTCCGAAACCGTCACACCACTACACATTTGACCAAATTCCATAACTTCCATTACCATTCGTCTCCCCACTCACTATTTAACCACACTCGTACACCATTTTTCTCACAAAACCCTCTTTCTCCAAAAAAAACCTATTTTCTTCCATACATTGTTTCTTTGTGAACCCACCATGGCAAGACAAACTCCATACCTTTCAACCTTGAATTTTAGAGATGGAGAAGAGGGAGAACATCAAAGGGTTAATTACATCAACTTCTACCAACGTTCCGTGCAACCAACCCGTTATGCCGACATTGCATGCCTCGAAGAACTAGTAATGCATGATGGAGTTAGATGGATGCTACAAAATGCTGGTCTATGGCAGCTCTGCACTCAGAGCCGGCCTACTTACGAAGCCCTAATGCTCGAATTTCTCAGTTTTTTCGTTTACATTACTCCTCCAGGCGAGACGAATCAACTAACCGGTACCGCTAAATTCCGTATGTTTGGTACCGAGTATAATATCGGCCAAAATCAACTTACCGAGATGCTTGGTTTCCACCATGGCGAGAATGCTTATTGCCGGGTGCCACAGGAAACTTTCTTTCAAGCAACATTTAATTTATGGAATCAGTTGACCGGAACAACGGTCGATAGCTGGGAAAGCCTTAACGCAACATATATCCATAACCCAGCCATCAGATATGTTCAACGCATATTATGAAGCACTATTTTTGCAAGGGACATCAGCCATAAGGTAAACTCAAAGGAACTCTTTTTCCTCCATTGTATGTTTCACCCCGAGCCTATCAACGCCGCACCCTTTCTGCTAGCACACATCCAAGCAAACTGTGCTAGAGGTTCCAAACCCTTTTATTTTGGAGGGATTGTCACCTCTATTGCTCTAAGTTTGAATTTGGGGGAAGAGCTTAACAGATTACCTTCCATGCCTCCGGTGTCCCTTGACATTGACTATTGCCGCAACTCATTGTAATACCCCAAAATTTGCTCTCCCCTTTTGGCATCATAGCATGGCATTATCATTTATCATATCATATCCATCTCATTAGCATTGCATTGCATTTAATATAGAAAAATGAAGCATGGCATCCTTCTTACCATCAGGGCATGTGATCAGGTGGAAGGTGGGCAATCAAGAGATCATTCAAGGCACAAAAAGGTAAATCAAGTTTCCTCAAGGCAAGCCAAGAGGCCTCTCATGTCTCATACTATCCCAATTGATCCTCCACAACCTCAAGAAGGTGAGATTCAATAGGAGATTGAAGCATTACATCCTACACTATGCAAGAGGTCCAAAAATTGAAGGAAAACCCTCAAAAGAGATAGCTCATTGATTCAAAATCATCCTCAAGTGGCATTTCTCATCATCCTTTAAGAGGATACACAACATACTCTGAGGAATTTGGATTTGGAAGATGTGCAATTTCCTCCTAACCAGAGGGGGTCAAGATTAGGGTTTCCAATTAAATCAGGGTATCTCTGTTTTTTTGAACAAAACTTGATGTCATGGTATTCCATATGTCCCTAAGTGTATGTATGTGGAAAATTGCATCTCAATTGGTTTTAGAAGTGGTTCAATTGGAAGAAAGATCAAGAATCAGAGAAATTGGGGCAAAGTCAAATAATCAGAGGAAAAAGTCAACTCTTGACTTTTTGAGCCCAAAATCATGAAATTCATGTTACATATGTCCAATGTACAAAATTTGATCAAGAAACTCCAAAGGAATCATGAAAAAATCAAGATGTGGAAAGTTGCCATTTTTGGAAGGGGAAGGGTTACTAAAAATAGCAAGTTTTGGCCATTTTGCATCAGAGTTTGAACCAAGGCCATTCAAAATTGAAGCACCAAATGAAAATTCCACTCGGCCACAACAAAAGATCTTGTTTTAAGCTTCAAATCCATGGGTAGAACATCTCCATTGGATAAAAATTGAGTGAGATATGATTGACCAAAGTTTGAGCAAAGTAGGTTCAAAACTAGGTCATGACCAAGGATTTTCAAGTCACGCGCATGTCATTTTCACAAACACATGGTGGGCCAGATGTTTTGACTTATTACTCATGGTTAGAGGCCTCAAGTGAAAAATCTTTCAACATGGAATTTGTTCATCTATGTGAGATCTTCAAGATTGATGTTCATGGTTTTTTTATTTGATCAAAGGATGAGAAGTTGTAATGGCTCAAAGTATGGTCTATGCAACTGAAATTTGACTAGGTCACAACCAAGTCATGCCACACATGCGCGCATTCTGCAGCATTTTAAGCCTGTCTTGAGTTCCTATGTTTGAAGCTCATTTTCAATATGTTGCAAGTCTCATTTTCACTTCTTTTCAACATCAAAGTTGTTGTACCAGGTACACACTTTGAAATGGTACCAAGATCACTCATGTCCATGGCTTGAAGAGAGAGATATCCATGCGCAAACTTCACCATTTCCAACTGAGGAATCACATCAGAGTTAGCAGTTTGGTTCAGACATTCATCAAACAATCCATGAACTTTATTTCCACATTTGGTCAAGCACATATCACCTACACAATGTTTAACATCACGTGCCTTGCATGAAAATAGAGAGAACAACTTGTTGAGCAAGTTTCTGCCACAACAACCTTACCATTCCAAGCTTCACTCTTCATTCCACCATAACTGTCGTGAACATTCCCACACCACACCACAACCATCAATGACTCGCCCCTAACTAACTTAACTCAGTTAGTTAGGGTGCACTCAGTTAACCAAGCATTGACTCACTTAACTGACTCACTAAACCATGGTTAACTCACATTATAAATAGAAATCTCACCTCTAATTTCAGTCTCAGCTTCATTTTTCTCATTCTTCACACTGAATCTCTCTCACATTCTCTCCACTTTTCTTCTGCTTGCACACGGGTTTAACCATTTGTTTCTACATTTCATCTCCATCTTCATCATTATTCTGCTTTGGAGATCAAGAACAAGAGTGCATAGGTTCAGTTAAAGAAGCTCAGCATCAAATTCCAATTGATTTTCTGCACGAATTCAAGCTCTCAAGCCTTTATTTGGCCAAGTGAAACTCAAGGAAGAGGCATCTATTTCTGGTATTCTTGTGCTTTCCAAGTTTCATCATCTTCAGGTTTGAACTCTTGAAATTATATTGCACGATCTCTGGTTATTTTTACTTGTTTTTGGTGTTTTATGCTTGATAGAAGCTCTGCTCCAACCGGCTAGTTGATAGGCCTTTTACAGGCTTAGTTGCAAATCTTAGGGCTTGATTTGATCTCCTCTGTTCGTGCTATGTGTATGTGTTTTGTGATTTTTATGAGCATATCCATGATGTACATAAGCTTGGCTTTCGATTGGTATACATTTTGTGTATTTTGGTGAGGTTTGAAGATTGCAGACGGTGGTGATTGGCCGGAGAAGGTGACCGGAGGTCTCTCTCCGGCCGGCAGCTTTGATTGCTAGGGTTTTGTTACGTTTTAATCTCGGCCGTCCATTTTCTATGATCGTGTGGCTTGTATGATGACAGCACATTAAAATTCATGTGCTCCTCACGTGCGTGTTTTCTGATTTCACTTAAGCATTTTGTGGTGTGGTGCATAGTATGTTGGGTGGTCCTTCACGTGTGTGCCTTGGATTTAATTACTTTGACTTTTGTGTTGACCTGACTTGAATCAATGGTGATGATTGATTGACTATTGTTGACTGAAGTGCATGGTTGTTAGTGTGTTCTGCGCGCTTAGTGGACTTAGCCAGAATGCTGTTCGCACCTCCCTGTTTTAAGGCCCAAATGATTTTGAACTGTCCAATTGCTATGTTCATACCCCCTGCATTTTGCATTTATTTTTCATTTTTATTTCTTTCTCCACGTTTGATTTCTAATTTTTAAAAATACCAAAACATATTGGAAAATTCTACAAAAATTCATGTGTATTCTTAAAACATTTAGGAAATTTTCTATGATTTTATTTTCTGATTTTATGACCATTTTGCCCCTGTTCCATTATTTCTTTTGAATTTCCATTTGTATGCATACTTAATGTGACATATGATTTTGTGCATTTTTGTTCTTGATCATAAAAAATGATTTTGATGCCTTTCTTTTTGCATTGTGGTCACAATATGTTGAGGTATGTTTGAGATTTATGAGATGATTTTTAAGTCTTTTTTGGATGACTTTTGATGTGTTGCTTTGAGCATGAATGCATGAAACTTCCATGAGACTTTGACCTAATTGTTGAGTGACTTTGGTTCTGATTCATTGCTTGTGGACTTGATATGTTAATGGCATGTGTTTAAGGTGTTTGATTGGTGAAAGTCATAATTTTTGAAGCATGTTTGCTATTTGTTTGAAGCATGAAGTTTAACTTGTTCATTTTGTGAATGCATGCCTCATGTTTGGTTTGCTTGATCATGAAGGCACTTGTGCCATGAGTTGTGGTTTTGTTTGAGGATGTATAGCATGTTAATTGACTTCTGATTGTGACATTTGGGTTTCATCTTTGCATGTTTGATGTTTATCTTGCACCTTAAGTCACTTGTTTCACAAGTATGAACCACATTCACATCACTTGACCTTTTCTTCTTTGCTTCTTGTTGGATTGAGATTTTGTTTGCATGATTTGGTATGCTCATTTAGGATAACATTAGGTTGTGTAAATATGAGTTACATTCTGACTTGGAAGCATGTATAGCATTCAATCTCATTTTACTTTGTTTGTCAACTTGTTTGAATTTGATTTGTTCATTATATTTTCTTACTTTACTTGTAAGTGATTGTGCTAACCATGTAGGGGCTTCGGTAAGTTTCAATTGAGTGTGGATAAGGAATCCACATTCAACTTCTATCCTTTCTCTTTTACAATTCCATTTTGTGTTTTGCTAAGCACTTATGTGCTTTCTTTTAATAACTCATTACTTTCCCTTTTTGAATTACAATTCATCTTCTACTTTGGAAGTGAATTGTTTAATTCTTTCTTTCTTTAGACTTTAGGTTGAAACCTCACAAACCTTTAGGATCACTCTCTTTAATCTTCAATTAGGATTGAGTCTTAGTCCATATAGGTTTTACCTTTTCTCCTCCCTTGAGTCTCTTTTCTCATCTCAAAGAAAATTCAAAATATCTAATAAAGGTAGGCATTTATTGCATTTAGGCCTTTCATATAAAGAAAAGATTATAAGGGGTTTTCTCTTATAATCTTAAGATGTGTAGCATATGGCCCATCTTAGGTCAATGTGTTACATATTTGATCTTGTATGAGGGACTTAAATGCAATACTTGTTGAAGGTGCAAATAATGAAAAAAACACTTCTTCACTTCATAATCAACAAAACACTTAATAAACACAAGTATGCTAGTGTGTTTGAACCTTGAAAATTGGAACTAAGTGTGGGGGTCTTCTTCACCCTTAGTGTGCTTTCTTACCCGTTCCATCTTGGAATGTGAGAAGGTACACATTCCAATGACTAAGATCCAGATACACTGACGTATGCAAACAAATCCAAAACACTTCCTTCTAAAAGACAAAAACAAACAATAACGTCTTTCCTTCGGGAATTCTTTTCTCATCTCATTCATTCTCAACGCACGAACGCGCTTCTACTCGTTCTCTTGCAAGATGGTAACGCACTCGGACCAGCGAGCCTGCAACACCTGAGCTAGAACGTAAGCCGTTCTCTAAAAAACACAATCCATCCCTAGTGAGGGGAACTACGTCGCTCTGATTCTCATGCTCCCGATGAGATACGTAGGCAGTGGGGTAGGGCCCATGCGAGCACTTCCTTTATTTTCCCTACATTTGTTTCCCGTTCCTTTTCTTTTCTTTCTCCTTTCCTTCTTTCAGTTCCTTTTCCAGTATCCTTTCTTTACACCCTTTGATCGAAACAGCAAGCGTGGATCCCATCGGGTACGATGGACGCGTGGGGGTGCTAATACCTTCCTCTCGCGTAACCGACTCCCGAACCCATTTCTCTTGGTCGTAAGACCATGCTTTTCCTTTCTCTCAGGTTTACGCGGTGTTTCCTTTCCCTCTCGTGGGATAAATACACATTGCTGGCGACTCTGTTTCGGTGCCACTTTCGCGTTTGTACTAGGATGAAAATCCCGGGAGCGACAGCTGGCTTCATAATCACTGACATTACGAACCATAGATAAAATCCACCCATATTTCTCTTCAAAAGCTTCTCGTGCTGCCGGGCTCGCCATTCCCTTCAGCACAACAATAGGGCCCAAAGTAGGCGTAAGGAACTTATAGCTGATGATATTCTTCCTCTCTTTAGTGTTCATCTTTGCAGGGACCTGATGACTGGAATCAAGGGTAATATATGCACCTGGAAATGAATAAACATGTATGTTAGGATATGATAATGCATTTTTTTGTTACTTGCTTTTCAGGTACTCGTTGCGGGGTCTCTAACCTTTATTTGGTTTCAGGCAGCATAGCGGAGAGTCATATTCACCGATATTCGACGCGAAGGAATCAAGTAAGAATCATGGATCAAGTGCAAAGTGATTTGGCGGAAATGAGGGCACGTATGGACCAGTTCATGACCCTCATGACTGGCATGGCGCAAAATCAGGAGAGACTGAGGCTTCTGGTAGAGCGTCTCGACAACGGGCCCGAAGGTGATCATCATGACAATTCACAGGGACATGGCATTCCTCCTCCCGGTGGCAACCCTCCTCCTGGTGGTAACAATCGGGGTAATGGAAATGGTAGGCAGGCTGGTGTTACTCTTGAAGATACTCTGGAAGACCAATTTACTCTGCTGGATGCTGATGTGGGTAATCAAGGTGATCGAAGGTATGATGAGTTAGCAGAAAAGATCAGGGCCATGGAATGCAAGAACTCTATGGGTATTGATGTTACCAGCTTGGGGCTGGTCCCAGGAGTCAGAATTCCCCCTAAATTCAAGCCTCCCACTTTTGATAAGTATCACGGCAATGCGTGTCCCCAAACGCATCTTCAAGCTTACTTTGGGAAGATTTCAGCCCATACGGATGACGAGAAGCTATGGATGCACTATTTTCAGGACAGTCTGGCTGGGGCATCCTTGACCTGGTACATGAAGTTGAATAGAGCTGCTGTGAAGAATTGGAAAGATCTGGCAGAAGCGTTCCTGAAGCAATACCAGTATAATATCGACATGGCGCCCAACCGCACCCAATTGCAGGGATTGTCCCAGAATGCCAAGGAGAGTTTCAAAGAATATGCACAGAGGTGGAGGGAAATGGCTGCCCAGGTCCAACCTCCCTTGTCAGACAGAGAAATGGCAGATATGTTCATGGGCACCTTGCAAGGGGCCTATCTGGATAGATTAGCTGCTTGTCCGTCGACTGGATTTGCTGATATTGTGATTGCGGGAGAAAGAATAGAAAGTCTGTTAAAGCTTGGAAAGATCCAGGATGTGAGTGGGGCTGGCTCTTCGGGGACGAAGAAACCATTTGCTAGTAACCAGAAAAGAAGAGAAGGTGATACGAATGCTGTGTTTAGAGGACGAGGCAGAGGGCGTTCTCGAGCTTATTATCAGGTAGATGCTGTGACAATCCCCACACCGTCTGTTCAGAAACAACAACCCCAACAACAAGTTCAACAGCAACAACCTTTTTTCCAGCAAAGGTCTAGACAGAGGGATCGTAAGATGGATCCTCTCCCTATGACTTATGCCGTGCTGTTGCCCCGGCTACTCGAGTTAAAGTTGGTAGAACTCCGTACTATGAAAGCTCCGGTTGCTGGAAACCTGCCACCTAACTTCGATGCTAATGCTCGTTGTGAGTTCCACTCAGGTGCTCAGGGGCACTCCATTGAAAAATGCTGGGCTTTCCATCATAAAGTACAAGATTTGATTGATGCTAAAGCCATCAATTTCTCTCCCGCTCCTAATATTACTCAGCATCCCATGCCTGATCATAGCGCATCAAATGTGTACGCTATTGAAGATGGGAGGAGATTGAATTTGGTGTTAGACGTTCATCAAGTGAAAACTTCTTTGTTGGTTGTAAAAGATCGTTTATTGAAGGGACAGGTGTTCCCGGGCTGTAATCAAGATTGCTCTGAGTGTATGAATCAGGAGAACGGCTGTGATAAGTTGAAGATGGGTTTACAGAATCTGATCGATGAAGGATGTCTACAGTTCGACAGAGTCGTGAAAGACACTGATGAGATATCAACCGTGACCATCTATTACACTCCCGCTGAGATTCAAATGCCGGTCAATGCAGTTCCCGTGGCGAGTGTTGCGCCAGAAGGGCCCAGTCCTGTCACTATCACGGTGCCAGGACCAGTTCCGTTCACATCTACGAAAGCTATCCCATGGCAATATGGGGCAGATGTATATTACGAAGGTAAAAAGCAGGAAGTTGAGCCGTCAGTCAGCCCAAATATTGATAATGTAGGGGGTGTAGGGGGCTTTACAAGGAGTGGAAGGTTGTTCGCTCCCCAAACCTTGAGAAGTGATAAGGAGGTAGAAGCAGCAGCAAAGGCTAAGGGTAAACAGGTGGTTGAAAGGGCGCCTACACCTGAAGCAGAGACAAAGATTACTTTTGATAAGGAAATGGAAGAATTTATGAAAATAATCAAGAAGAGCGATTATAAGATTGTGGACCAACTGAATCAGACCCCTTCAAAGATTTCAATCTTGTCACTATTGATGTGCTCTGATGCGCACCGGCAGGCGTTGTTGAAAGTGTTAAAGAGTGCATACGTGCCACAAGAAATTACTGTTAATCAGCTCGAGGGCGTAATCTCCAATGTTAATGTCAGCCATGGCTTGGGCTTTACAAGTAGAGATTTGACTGTTGAAGGAAGAAACCATAATAAGGCTTTGCATATCACGATGGAGTGTAAGGGCGCAGTGTTATCTCATGTACTGGTAGACACTGGTTCATCACTCAATGTCTTGCCCAAGAAGGCATTAATGAAGCTGGAAGTTGACGGTTTGATCTTAAGGCCTAGTGAGTTGGTGGTCAGAGCATTCGATGGAACCAGACGATCTGTGTTTGGTGAGGTGGAATTGCCCGTACAAATTGGACCACAGGTATTCAAATCCACGTTCCATGTAATGGACATACAACCTGCATATAGCTGCCTACTGGGACGCCCTTGGATTCACGGAGCCGGGGCTGTTACTTCTACTCTACATCAAAAGCTGAAGTATGAGTTTGAAGGGCAGGTTGTGACAGTGTGTGGGGAGGAAGACATCTTTGTGAGTCACTTGTCCACATTCAAGTACATTGAAATGGATGGGGAAATTCATGAGATGCTGTGCCAATCATTTGAAGCAGTCAATATTGACGATGCACCTGAGTCTTCTTCTGTACCAGTGGGGGCTGGTACCTCCATTTCATCTTACAAACAAGCTGTCGAAGTCGTCAGGGCAGGCAACGCCCAAGGTTGGGGCAGGTTGATAGAGACCCCAATGAAGGAAGACAAATTCGGTATTGGTTATCATCCCTCTACAACTTCAGATGCGGGGAGCAGGGGACCCATTACTTTCAATAGTGGGGGAATTATCTACATGGACCAGTCTTGTGCAGCCACGGAGGATAGTGTTGACAGTAATTGTGACCTGGACAACTGGGTACGCCCTCATGCTTCGGGACAACAAGTGCAAAACTGGTCCGTTGAAGAAGTCATCCGGGTTACTCTTCAGACAGAGTAATTTTTCTTTGTTTTTTCTAACCATAATGCATGACAAAATCTTGCGCTCTGCCCAAGGCGTATAGATTCATTTGTAGGGCCACCATGGTTGCATTTGCAATGTTTAATCATTAATAAAGGACGTTTTGCAATCAAATTTTGTTCTCTGCCTTTCAGTTTTTATTTTTGCACAAAAAATATAAAATGGCAATGTTTCATTTTCTTTTGTTTCGCTTAAAAATAAATTCTAAAATAAGGCATGAACCCGTTCATGCAGACTTGATCCTCCGGATACCACTGATAACGATTTTGATATGGCCATGTATGACTTTGACAATCCGATTTATCAAGCCGAAGAAGGGGATGAGAAAGATTGTGAACTTTCTGAAGAATTGGCCAGATTGTTGAAACAAGAGGAAAGGGTCATCCAGCCTCATCAGGAGACTGTAGACATCATCAATATTGGTACCAAGGACGCCAAAAAAGAGATCAGGATTGGTGCCAGCTTGCAAGCAGATGTGAAGCAAACTTTGACGGAAATGTTGCGCGAGTATGTTGACGTCTTCGCCTGGTCGTATCAAGACATGCCGGGGTTGGATACGGATATTGTCGTGCACAGGCTACCGTTGAGAGAAGAATGTCCGCCAGTCAAGCAGAAACTTCGTCGGACTCACCCCGACATGGCCTTAAAGATTAAGGAGGAAGTCCAGAAGCAGTGGGACGCTGGTTTTCTTGCTGTGACAAAGTATCCTCCATGGGTAGCCAACATCGTGCCAGTACCGAAGAAAGATGGAAAAGTGAGAATGTGTGTGGATTATCGAGATCTTAATAAAGCTAGCCCGAAAGATGATTTTCCACTACCTCATATTGATGTGCTGGTCGACAATACAGCTCAATTTTCAGTGTTCTCCTTTATGGACGGGTTCTCCGGGTACAACCAGATCAAGATGGCACCTGAAGATATGGAGAAGACCACGTTCATTACTCCGTGGGGTACATATTGTTATAAAGTAATGCCTTTTGGGTTGAAAAACGCAGGGGCAACGTACCAGCGGGCGATGGTGACATTGTTTCATGACTTGATTCATAAGGAGATCGAATGTTATGTAGATGATATGATTGCCAAGTCGAGAACAGAAGAGGAACATCTGGTTAACCTGAAAAAGCTGTTTGAAAGGTTGAGAAAGTTCTGTCTGAGATTAAATCCAAACAAGTGCACGTTTGGGGTGCGTTCTGGAAAGTTGCTGGGTTTCATTGTGAGCGAAAGAGGAATCGAGGTTGATCCTGCCAAGGTGAAAGCAATACAAGAAATGCCTGAACCGAGAACAGAAAAAGAGGTTCGTGGTTTCTTGGGTAGATTGAACTACATTACAAGGTTCATATCTCACCTAACAGCCACGTGTGAACCAATATTTAAATTGTTAAGGAAAGATCAAACGGTCAGGTGGAATGACGATTGCCAGTTGGCATTCGATAAGATAAAAGAATACTTGCAGGAACCTCCGATTCTAATACCTCCAGTTGAAGGGAGACCGCTGATAATGTATCTGACAGTGCTTGAAGGATCCATGGGTTGTGTTCTCGGTCAACATGACGAGACAGGTAGGAAGGAGCATGCTATTTACTACCTGAGCAAAAAGTTCAATGATTGTGAGTCCCGATACTCAATGCTTGAAAAGACATGCTGTGCACTTGCATGGGCTGCTAAGCGATTGAGGCAATATATGGTTAGGCACACAACCTTGTTGATTTCAAAAATGGATCCTATCAAGTACATTTTCGAGAAACCAGCATTGACAGGCAGAGTTGCACGGTGGCAAATGGTCTTGACAGAGTATGACATTCAGTACACTTCACAAAAGGCCATCAAAGGAAGTATCTTGTCCGATTATCTTGCGCAACAGCCAATGGATGATTACCAACCCATGAAGTTTGACTTCCCTGATGAGGACATCATGTTTCTCAAAGCTAAAGACTGTGAGGAACCACTCCCGGAGGAGGGGCCAGACCCTGAATCCAAATGGAGTCTGATGTTTGATGGGGCTGTCAATATGAATGGGTGCGGAGTTGGAGCAGTTCTTATCACGCCGGAAGGTGTTCATATGCCTTTCACTGCACGAATAACTTTCGGGTGCACCAACAATGAAGCAGAGTACGAAGCTTGTATAATGGGGATCGAGGAGGCGATTAATCTACGGATTAAAACCCTTGATATATTCGGTGATTCAGCTTTGGTAATCAATCAAGTGAAAGGGAGTTGGTACACGCACCAAGCAAATCTAGTGCCGTATAGAGATTATACGAGGAGATTGCTGACATTTTTCACAACGGTGAAACTGTACCACATTCCTCGAGATGAGAATAGGTTCGCTGATGCCTTGGCCACTTTGTCTTCCATGATCAAAGTGCAAGGATGGAACCATGTACCTAAGATTGAGGTATCCCGCCTTGACAGACCAGCATTTGTGTTTGCGGTCGATGCAGCGCCTGATGACAAGCCATGGTTTTATGACATTAAGTGTTTCTTAAAAAGTCAAGAGTACCCGCCCGGGGCATCGTCCAAAGATAGGAAGACGTTGAGAAGGTTAGCTGGTAGTTTCTTCTTGAACAAAGATGGCGTGCTGTATAAAAGAAATTTTGACACGGTCCTGCTTAGATGTGTGGATAGACATGAAGCAGACTTGTTGATGATTGAAGTGCACGAAGGCTCTTTCGGTACCCATGCCGGAGGGCAGGCAATGGCTAAAAAGTTGTTAAGGTCGGGATATTATTGGTTGACTATGGAGTCAGATTGTTGCAAATATGCCCGCAAATGCCATAAATGCCAGATCTATGCAGACAAGGTGCATGTGCCTCCAAATCCGTTGAGTATCATGTCGTCGCCTTGGCCGTTTGCCATGTGGGGCATTGACATGATCGGAAAGATTGAGCCCACAGCTTCCAATGGTCATCGTTTCATCTTGGTGGCAATTGATTACTTCACCAAATGGGTTGAAGCCGCATCCTATGCCAATGTTACAAAACAAGTGGTCGCTCGTTTCTTAAAACGGGATATCATTTGCCGATATGGAGTTCCCGAAAGAATCATTACTGATAATGGTTCTAATTTGAACAATAAGATGATGGCTGAGTTATGCCGGGACTTCAAAATCGAACATCACAATTCTTCTCCGTACCGCCCAAAGATGAATGGCGCGGTCGAAGCGGCCAACAAAAATATCAAGAAGATTGTGCAGAAGATGGTTGTCACGTACAAAGATTGGCATGAGATGTTACCATTTGCTTTGCATGGGTATCGAACGTCGGTACGCACGTCCACTGGGGCAACCCCATTCTCACTCGTATATGGTATGGAGGCAGTGCTACCGGTTGAAGTAGAGATTCCGTCCCTCAGAGTCATGATGGATGTTAAGCTAGATGAGGCTGAATGGGTACGAGCCAGATTTGATCAGTTGAGCCTTATTGAGGAAAAGCGATTGGCGGCTGTATGCCATGGGCAACTATATCAGCGCAGAATGAAGCAGGCATTTGACCAGAAGGTGCGTCCTCGGGTTTATAAAGTCGGAGATGTGGTACTCAAAAGGATCCTTCCTCCCAATACAGATCACAGGGGCAAATGGACTCCTAATTATGAAGGTCCATTCGTGGTTAAAAAGGTCTTTTCGGGCGGAGCTTTATTGCTTACAACCATGGATGGCGAAGACTTTTCATCCCCTGTCAACTCAGACGTAGTCAAAAAATACTTCGCATGAATAGACCCGCTGGATAATAAGAATAAAAAAAATCCAGGCAAAAAAGGGCATCCCGGCGAACCAAAAATAGAATAAGGTTCGGGCAAAAATTAGGGATATAATTGAAAAAATTGTACACCCGGTAAGTTGAAAACCTGAAAGGGCAACTTAGGCAAAAAAGGGTATCCTGGTGGATCGAAAACCTGAAAGGGCGGTCCACACAAAAGAGGGATTTAAGCGAATGACTACAGTCTGAGTTATCTGTACCCATTACCGTTTGAACAACTGACGTTCTGAAGAATAGGAATCGGTCTGATCATTCCTCAGAAGGCAAGGTCGGGGAGTTTTGAAGACATACTGGTCATAACAGAATGGAAACTCAGTGGAATTCCGTTTTCACATTGCCATTAGGATAGTTTCTTTTCTCAATTTTCAGCGATCACCTCTTTCCAGGGATTGCTTCCAGATGTAATTGCCTATTCTGGGCTCTCAGTCAATAAATTGAATTTCAATAAAAAGCCTCCTATTTTTGTTTTATTGCTTTGTTTGCAAAAACGTCCTAATTTTTGATAAAACATTGCATTTGAAAACATGGCAGCCTTGCAATAACATGCGCAGAAAAAATATTTGAAATTACTTCGAATGTTGAATACTCCCGGATGGTGGATTCTAGCCACGTAATATTCGGGGCATGTGGGCATATTCTTTTGTTGCAGGTAGCAGGTGCAGATGATTTTAAGCACAAGACTAGCAATAAATCACCCCACGCAAAAGACTGGGGCAATTATGGGTAAGGAGATCGACGTTCATCGGGTCGATCTCAGTGAATTAAGTTCAACTGGGTACCCTCATACCTCATCAAGTTAAGAAGTGATGGGAAATACTATCCAATGGTCCGAACGAGAACGGTTAGAAGTATCATTCTGCCTTGCAGGAACCGCATTGACCCTCAGAATTTGGCCAATTGGCTCTTCGATTTAAATGCTCCCGAGCAAAATGCGGCTGCACCAGATGATCATGATCATGGACTTGTGGATGAGATGGAGAAAGAGATGGATAACGCCCCAGAAAACCAACCACCGCCTGCCAATGATGCTCCTTCGACCTCCAAACGTCGTCGCCGCCCCGACCAAGACCCTGTTACAAATGAAGAAATCTTGAGGGCTATATGGCAACAAAACCAGTTGGCTGCCTAGAGGGAAGCACAGTAACAGGAGTAACACAATGAATTAATGACCATCATGCGCCAAATTCAGCAAGGGCAAGTGAACCAAGGGCAGAGGCTTGATGGTGTCATCGATGAGATGGGTGCCTTGACATTGCGAGTGCAGGACTTACATGATTACATCCATCACGTCGGCATTCCTGATCACGTGGCACAACATGGACGAGGGCGCTTCAGAGGCAGATGACGTGGGCCACCTTGATTTATTTTGTTTTTCTTTCTAGTTTTTCATGTTAATCCCCTTTATATCGCAACATTGAAGACAATGTCCGATATAGTGTGGGAGAGTTAGTCTATTTTCGTCTTATTTCCCTTTTTGTATTTTCCTTTTTCCCTTATCAAAGTTAATATATGAGAATTTTCGTTCAGTATCCGACTTCCCCATTTTATTCTGCCATAACAAATATTTTTACAATTAATGCACATCATGACATACCAAGCTTTAAGTTATGTTAGGAAGTTGGGAAAGTGCTAACAAGATCAATACCGTCTTGACACCTTATACCTCTTGCGTATGCGATATCAGTTTCAATACTTATTATACTGATACCTTGAGTTCAGTCCTAAAGTAACCCCTAATAGTTTATATTAGCAGTCAGCACCGTCTAAATCACAAAACCACGTGGGGAGCCGATGAATATAAGTGTTTGATGCCCAATCATAAAAAGAAGATTATTTCTTATTTGTCTGCTGAGAAAAATAGAATATGCAACAATTCTTACAGTTGTGAAAACTTACAAGAAAAGAAAGAAATCAGTTGTCGATTGGTTCAGAGGTACCTGATTCTGGACTTGGTAGGGCGAACTACGGTTCAATCCCCCGCAATCTACGAATGGGATGCAGAAAGGGTTACCACACTTGTGTATCAGGCCCCGTGAGAAAAAGGGATCAAAGTCACTAACCGGCTACTCCACTACATGCGTGAATAAGGCAAAGGGCTTAATGTGATTGCGTTAGAATGAAACCAGGTGAAACAGACACGAAAGCTTCAGGTTGAACTATAATAGAATGATAAGAACTGGATTGTACAAAAGAGAAGTCTATGACAAAGCTTGTTGCTTAGTGTCATTAATGTATCTTTAGTGTTTTATGCAAGTACCTGACTTATTAACGTAAATTCCTCCAACATTTTCAAATCCATTGGTGTACCATGTATGTGCATTTGATGAAGTTTGTCCGATTTTAACTTATTGATTGCTTGAGGGCAAGCAAAGATTCAAGTGTGGGAGAGTTTGATAACACGAAAACATATCGTATATTTACTTTGATTTATGTTCAAATATTATTCCATTTCCGTCTAATCTCCAATTATTCCGAGAATATTTAAGTGTTTTCGCAGGTATTTCAATTTCCAAGTTAAAAGTATGCAAAGTGTAGAAAAGAAGCAGAACAAGCAAGAAAAGAGCAAGAAAAGAGCAGAAAATAGCAGAAATGACTTTTTGCTGGTGTGACGACCGTCACAAAACCCATCACGACCGTCATGGACTTCAAAGTCATCACGCCCGTCACAAGACCCATCACGACCGTCATGGACTTCAAAGTCATCACGCCTGTCACAATTCCTCACGATCGTCATGTAATCAAAATAGAATTAAAACGTTATTGACAGACGTGGTCAGGAAGCTTCAGATTTTTACAGTTACACACGTTCACATTTCTCTCCGAAGATTTCTGGGCTCCCAACCAAGTATCTGACTAGGTGATGCTCCTAAATTCTCTCCAACTAAAGCACATGCTGAGGCTATATATATGAGAGGATTCCAATGCTAACGAGGTCGACATTTTTCCTTCCCAAAGTGCCGAACTGCTGCAGAATTATTTCCAGAATTGCATTTTTGTTTCACTTTATTTCCTTTACCATTTTCCTTGTCCCTTATTACCAAACAAAGTAATAGTTTCTCACATTGAGGAACTATTGCACCTTAGTTTAAGTTTTTGTTTCCTGCCTTCATCATTTTGTTCTTTCCAATTATTCAAGCAAAAGCCTGCCGATCTGTGGAGGAATTGCTTAGACTGCATTTACCATATTTTTATCAGTTAAATTTATAGCAATTGTTTTTCCTTTATTATGTCTGAGTTTATGTTTAATTGCTTATTCACATTCATGTTTAATTTAATTAGTATGTCGAGCTAAACCGATTTTATCGGTATGTAATTGAGTAACCGGAATGGATTAAATATTTCTAAGCTAAAATCATAAATCAACTTATTTTCTGGCTTCGATTTCTTAATTTAAAACCAACTTTTATTACGAGAGTAAAGAAGTGACAAAGGTTAAGGTCAAGACCACGAGAGTGTGAGATTTTACCCGGATAGCTGAAATCGAGCATTAGCTTTAAAAACAGCGAGAGCGCTTTAAAGTTAATTAGGACTTATTAGTTTTCAAAAATTATTTTTAAACTCATATGGGCTAGCGAGAGCAAACATATTGACTTAAAGGTATAGTCCGAAGCAATAACCACGAGAGTGTGAGGTGAGGGCTTTTAAACTGGTATTTTCTACAAAATTATATTGTGATAAATTTTTATACGCTTAGGTTTATTGAAATCCACGATGGTATACTGAATTATATACCGATATCCTAATCATAACTAGTTTATTCCTAAATTTTAATTTCCCTTTAATTCCCTTTTTTGAACCGAAAACCATATCAGATTAGCCTTAGATTTACATAGTAGCAATAGATAACGATACGTTCGTTTTTTAGTCTCTGTGGGATCGATAATCTTTTAAAACTACGCGATACGACTGTATACTTGCAGTTAGATTTATTTAGGCACACTAAATAGCGATTATAGCCTTATTCATCTTTCTATAGTCTATGCACATCCTCTATCCAGTTTGAGTTCGTTTGGCTATGGACTCGCCTTTTTCGTTAGTTACAACTGTAACACCACCCTTCTTTGGTACGACATGCACTGGGCTGACCCATTTGCTGTCAGATATCGGATATATGATTCCTGCTTCCAATAGTTTTTGCACTTCTCTCTTGACTACATCGCTTAGGACAGGGTTCAGTCGTCTTTGATGTTCTCTGGATGTCTTACAGTCTTCCTCCATCATGATGCGATGCATACATATAGAGGGACTTATCCCTTTTAGATCAGAGATGTTATATCCAAGAGCTGTGGAATATTTCCTCAAGACTTCCAATAGTTTCTCGGTTTCTATTTGTCCTAAATCATCATTAACTATTACGTGTTTTTCGAGTTCAGTGTCTAGGAATTCATATCTTAAATCTTTGGGTAATGTTTTGAGTTCTACAGATGGTTTCTTTGGGCAAGGCATTGGATCGGGTGTGAGTGCTAGGCATTCTCTTAGACTGTCATCTTCATATGGCTCACGCCAGTTATCATCCTCGAATATTGGAGGGGCTGGAATCTTTAGTACTTCCGTGTACCTTGTCGGTTCCTTCTCCATTTCTCTGACGCATTCGTCGATAACGTCTAGAAAACAGCATGAATCGTCTAAAGCAGGGGCTTTTAGGAATTGGGCTAAGATGAATTCGACTTTTTCTTCCCCAACTTCGAAGGTTAACTTTCCCTTCTTCACATCTATTATAGCTCCACCTGTTGCTAAGAACGGTCTACCTAAGATGATTGGTATATTAGAGTCTTCCTTAATGTCCATTATCACGAAATTTGTCGGGATATAAAACTGACCTATGCGAACTGACACGTTTTCTAGCATACCTACTGGGTACTTCACAGAATGGTCTGCTAGTTGTAGAGACATCTTCGTTGGCCTCAGGTCTCCTAAGTCAAGTTTCTTACATGTGGATAGGGGCATTAGGCTAACACTGGCTCCTAAGTCGCATAACGCTTTGTCTATGACAGTCTTTCCGATTACACAAGGTATGGAAAAGCTACCTGGATCTTTTAGTTTAGGAGGCATGTTATTTTGAAGTATGGCGCTACACTCAGCAGTGAGCATAACGGTTTCGTTGTCCTCTAACGTTTTCTTGTTTGATAGGATCCCTTTAAGGAATTTGGCATATGAGGGCATTTGCGTAATAACTTCTGTGAAAGGTATCGTTATATTCAGTTGCTTTAGAAGCTCTACGAATTTCTTAAACTGTTCTTCGTTTTTGGATTTAGCTAGTCTTTGGGGATAAGGCACAGGTGGTTTGTATGGTGGCGGAGGCACATAGGGTGTTTCTTTCTCTGCGGCCTTTCCGCTTTCATCTTCCTTCTCCGTATTTGATTCTCTTATTTTCTCGGTTCCCTTTTGTAAATTTTGGTGCATGGCTGAATTTTGGAATCTCGGGTCAACGGGTCCATCATATTCTGTTCCGCTTCGCAAAGTAATAGCATTAGCATGACCTTTTGGGTTTGGTTGTGGTTGGCCAGGAAATGTTCCAGCGGGGGCTGCGTTAGTTGATTATTGTTGGGCTACTTGAGTAATTTGAGTTTCTAACATTTTGTTGTGAGTAGCCATAGCATCAAGCTTGCTTGACAATTGTTTCATTAATTCACTCGTGTGAGCGTTTTGATTTGCGAAATCCCTGTTTTGCTGAGCTTGAGCATTCATAAAGTTTTCCATCATGATTTCCAGATTTAACTTTTTGGGTAGAGGTGGAGCGGGTTGCGCTCCTTTCTGGAATCCAGGTGGAATAACAGGTGATGGGTTAGGTGGATGTAAGGCATTGTTACTCTTATACGAAAAGTTCAGGTGATTTCTCCAGCCAGGATTGTAAGTGTTCGAATACGGGTTCCCTTGAGCGTAATTTACTTGGTCGGTAGGAGTACCAGCCAACACTTGACATTCAGCGTTTGTATGCCCAGGGTTTCTGCATATTTCGCAATTTGGTGTCACCGCAGCTACGGTAGCTGCTGCTGGTGCTATCGCTAGACTTTCGATCTTTTGAGCAAGCGTGTCCACTTTAGCATTTACTCGGTCTATACCGTTAACTTCGTGCATTCCTCCTTTCGGAGTTGGTTTCTCTACTCCAGCGCGTTCACCTCCCCATTGGAAATGGTTTTGGGCCATAGTCTCTATGAGTTCATAAGCTTTTGCATACGGTTTATCCATTAGAGCACCGCCTGCGGCAGCGCACAGATTCATTTTGGTATTGTACAATAGTCCGCCGTAAAAGGTATGTATTATCATCCATTCTTTAAGTCCATGGTGTGGGCACAACCTCAACATATCCTTGTATCTCTCCCAAGCATCGAATAAAGATTCGTTATCTTTTTGTTTAAATCCGTTAATTTTGGCTCTCAGCATAGCTGTCTTGCTTGGTGCAAAATATCTAGCTAAGAAGACGTTCTTCAACTCGTCCCATGTCGTCACTGAGTGGGATGGTAGAAACTGGAGCCAAGCTCTAGCTCTATCTCTCAATGAGAACGGAAAAAGTCTTAGTCTAATTGCTTCTTGACTAACTCCATTGGCTTTTACGGTGTCTGCGTATTGCACGAATATTGATAAATGAAGGTTCGGGTCATCCGTAGCATTACCTGAGAATTAGTTTTGTTGAACTGCAGATATTAGCGAAGGTTTCAGCTCGAAATCATTACGGTTAATAGTTGGGGAAGCAATGCTGTTATCTGGTTCTTCTTGTGATGGAACATCATAATACTTTAGAGGACGGTTTCTCGGTCCTTCGGCCATGTTTTGTTCTGGTTCTGATTTGGTTTCCGAATCTGAGTAGGGAATAAGAGGATCTGGGATGTTATATCTAAGAAGGAATTCGTTAATTCGGCGTCTCAGAAGTATGTAACGTTCGATTTCGTTGATTGGTTGCTCCAACTCTTCGCCTTGTGAGCGAGTGTTTGGCATACAATTGACAAATTGAAAAGGAAAATAAAAAGTTGCCTTAGTCTATATTGTGCAATGAAAGTATCACAATATTGACTAATCAGTCCCCGGCAACGGCGCCAAAAAACTTGATCGCGACTTTGCGTATTGGTCGGATTACTACTGCAAGTATATAGCTTATCGCGTAGTTTTAAAAGATTGTCGAACCCACAGGGACTAATAATCAACCTAGAGTGATCGATTATTGCAGTGTAAAGCTAAGGCTAGATTTGGCGGTAAAAGAAATTTGGTTTTTTAACGGGATTTGTAAACAATAATAAAGACGAGACCGAAGAATGATTTTCGTGCTCCTTAGAGACTCCGTAAAATCCGAGTGTTAACAAAGGTCTCGAAATTGATCTGGAGGATATACCAGTTTAAAGGCTCGATCTCACGCTCTCGCGGTATTAAACAAGCCACACCTAATGACCCCAAGATTTTGCTCTCGCTCGCTCGGTAATTAAAAGGTGCGTTCTGGAAACTAACATAACCTAAATGAGTCCCTAAAGCGCTCTCGCTGTATTTAGGCTCAATGTCCGATGCCTACTATCCGGCGATTACCTCAAACTCTCGCTCTATTGGACACGCCTTGGTGCGTTCCTAACTCTCATGACGAAATACTGTTAAACAACCCCTCGCTCTCACGACAAGGCTGCCTAAATTCAGATTAGACACTAAAACCAGAATTTTTGAAAACATAAAGTTAAACACAGGAGGCTCTACAGAGTCCCGTCGGAACGACGGTCCTCAATCTACGGACTCATGCAAATTTACTCAGACATATTTAAACCTAATACTAACATAGTAACATTGCTGAATTTTAGGGCAAACATGTTGATCAATTTGGATACAGTTCAGACTTATGATTTATTAGTGAAACGGGTTATATTGCATACGATTACAAGTAAATAAAATGCAATAAAAGCGAAAAGAAAATAACCTGCAATGCGAAGAATATAAACTGAAAATGAAACTTGTATTAAATAGCAAACTGGATCCAAGAGTACTATAGCAAATAAGCAGAAATAAATACAAGAGTGTAGCAACTACTCGATGTGAGCAAATTGCTACTATGGACGGTGATTATGTAGTTTGGCTAGAGATTTCGGCAGCGCTTCCGCAAGGGTTCTTGGATCTCTCAAATGCAGACCTCTGATGGTCTATTTATAGAAAAAGACTGGCTCCAAGTGCACAATTTCGAATTTTGAAAAGAACTTGCAAACTGCCAAACTGCTGTCTGGAAACTGCTTCCGCGAACCAACGGCGGTCGCCGTAGGCCTAATGGCAGACACCATTTGCTCAAAGCTTGAATTTTCCTCCTTTTTACAATGGCGAGCACCATTCATCTAGCACTGGGGAGATGGCGAGCGCCATTCAGCTGGATGGGATAGAAACTTGCAATTTCATCACTTTTTTTCTCTTTTAAGCTCAATTCTTATTCTTTTCAGCTATAATGCTGATATGGGACCTGTAAATGAAAAATGAAAGAAAACATAAGTAAATGATGCATAAAACGATAACGACTCGATAAAAATACAATAAAACATGCACGAATTGAATCGAAATAAACGATACGGAATCGAGTCATCAAGATACAACCAAATATTATGAGATTTTTCGTATATTTTGACATTTCCCTTCAAGCTATAGCTTAATAAACTTTAAACTTGTTACATTACAAATAAGTCTTTAAAAAAGGCAAATATGATACGGGCTTCACAAAACATGGCTATAAAGGAAACATGAGGATGTTGGAAATGTCAAGAAATGAGTGTTTCTGGAAAGACATATGGCAGCGATGATCATCAATCTCAAAGTTGCATAACCAAGGAAGAAGAGACTTACTAGAATGATCATTAGTTGAAATTTCCTGGCAGACAATCATACACAAAAATGAACTAAAACTTTTCCAAATCCACCATGGGAGGTTGATATGAATCAAGACAACTTTATTACTAACCTAGAATAACAAAGGGCAGAATCAAATTTTATGTGAGATAACCATAGAGTGCAGAGCACGTCACAGGGAGACAAACTGATCTAAAGCTTCTGAGAAAGGTTGTGGAAGTGGATGACACAAAAATGCATCAACAGCAAAACAATGACAAGACAAGTGACAAAAGATGATTCAAGCTAGTGTGATGTGCTTCTGACCCCGTCAGAAGCATAGACTGCCCAGCAACTGCCCCTGCAAACAACGCTCTCCACCTTGCAGTCCTGAACTACAAACACATCACAAACAACACTTTGACAAAATATCTTCCATGATCATATACTTAATTGGTCATTTTACTGAAAGAAAAAGGTTGCATAACACATGATTAAACATTTCTCTTTGGATAAAATCTACATGCATGTTAATCTTACTACTTGAGATAATCCTAATTGAAACCGACAAATCAATAAGGGTAAGGATAGAACCTCTGTCCAAGGAATTCACTTACCTCTCTTTCTCTATACAATCCCCCCATGCAGACCCAAACTTCTACTATGTAAACCGTGTTAAAGCACCATGACACACACATTCAATTACCAAACAGCGCATGCCAATTGCGTAATTTACATTTATTTAAGTCTTTTACAACATAGTTCAAGGATTCAAGTTATTGTGCTTTGAATCATTTCTGAAAACTACTTCACAGTTATAAAGCTTACGTACATTTCAATAACAATATCAATAAATTAATTACCTCCTCTTTTGTATGTAGTTATAAATATTTGTCTATATTCAAAGAAGATCCATGTTTTATTTGTTTGTCTCCTCTTTCTCTCTAAATGTGTTTTTTATTTTTTTATCTTTCTATTTTATGGTTTGAAGCTTTAGTTGTGATTTTCAATCTTTAATATCACGTTTTGATCATTGATAAAATATTTTATGGAATAAAAAATAGAATGATGTGTTTAAATTAACTAGGGATTAGTTAGGAATTAGCTACTGATTATAAGAATGGTGTGTTAAAATAAGCTAGGGATTAGATAGGAATTAGTTAGGAAGTAGTTCTAAATTAGCTATCATTTCTGGGTTTAAATATGATATTAATATAAAAAAATTAAAATTGGAACAATTGACACGTGGCATACATGTCAGCATTTTTTGTCACATTGGCATTGCCACATGTAAGCCACGTCATCAAAAAAAATTTCACATGGCATGCCACATAAGCCACCGTTAGTGGAAACTAACGGAAGAGACTAAAGTTAAAGACGGAAAACTTTCAGATGACTATTGTTTGAAGGAAAATTTTAGAGGAAACAAACCTAAAAGTTAGGCTATTTGTAAGGACTTCATACATATTTAACCCTTATTTATTTCCAGCGTAATCTTTTGGTCATAACATTGATGCATTACTTTTCTTTTGAAATTTTAATGACATTCTAATCATGAAAAAATAAGAGACTTTACTTTAACATCTAATATGGAATTTCATTTACTGCCGTCACACAGTCCAGTAAATCGACTAATGAAGACTAAAATATAAAAATCATCATAAGAAATAATTGTTACATCCGAAAAAGAAAAAGAATATAGAAGAATTTGAAAGTTAATACTCATATCAATTAACAAAGAAAATTACAAAAGTAGAATACCTAATGCAATTTGTGTATCAATTGACAAAGAAAATTACACACATAAATTCTTATCACAGAGTAACATAGAAAACTGAGTAAAAAAATAAACCCTAGGAAACTATACAAAATCTTGAATCTTGAACAAATTCTTTCTTGAATCAATCTATATCACTCTCATTCAATCTTTTCTTAAATTTGATTTGTAATTTGATTGTGAAAGAAAATAAAAAATGATTTTTTTAAGTAAAAAATTTATGTAAAATATTATATTAAAAGATGCTAAAAATAAATTTAAAATGTTTTTTAATAAACAAAATATAAAAAAAAAATAACGCTTCGGTTCTTTAATAAATAGTTCGGTTGAAAAATTTTATCTTCTAATGGTTTGGTACAGTTCGGAGTTCCGAACCGTTATACCAAACCAAGAAATTTGGTTCAGTTCAGTTCTGAAAAAAAATGAAAACAGTTCGGTTCAGTTCGGATGACCTTATATAATGATTCGGTTCGGTTCGATTTTGTTTTTTTAAGAACTATACCATGAACAACCCTAATTGTATAGATATGTCCTATAAATTTGAACAAACATTTTAAGAATGATTAAATACTGTTTTGATATGTTTTATAAAATTTAATGAATTTGAAGGAGCTATACCACATTTAATTCGGAAAAAAAAATTATACAATTTGTTAATAGGTTTCACGTGTTAGTATAATTTTTTAAAATGTTTTTATTAAAAAATTTATTTTTAATAACTAATTTAGATTATAGTTGTTGTTTTTAATTATTATTGGACACCAAGTACTCGTGTTATAGTCAAATTATTTATTGAGTGTTGTTTAATCGATAATTGAGAAAATTTTAAAAAATAACATAAATTTTTTTTTTTACGTATTATGAGACTTTATAGATGAATGTTTTGCTTAGGTTTAAGTGTTTGATGTTGAGATTGTAATTTTTTGTATCGAAGCAGTGTAGTTCGACAGAAATAAGAATTAGTCGAATTAGCTTATTGTATGTGTATGTCGAGTTGTTTAGATGTCGAAGTGTCGAAGCAGGTTGCTTGACACAGAATTTCGACTTAGACCAAACTAGTAATTTTGGACTTTGGTAATTTTGGGCTTTCTTCTATTATAAATAGAGGGAGTAACCCCTATTTTGTAATAATTAGTATTCATAGAAGCTTGCAGTTGCAAAGTGAATAAAAGAAGTTTTCCACAGTTTGTGGGTGGAGATTCCGCAGTTGAAAATAGAACCTTCAAGATTGAGCTTAATGTGATGGAGCACAAGTGCCTTGCAACTGCAACCAACAGTGATGAATGGATATGGAATTATCGACTTGGCCATCTCAACTTCAAAGACATCAGAGATTTGAAGAGAAGAAATATGGTTTAGGGATAACCAGAAACCGACATTCCAAGCGAAGTGTGTGAAGAATGTGTTAAGGCGAAATAACACAAGAATAGCTTCAGCAAGGATACAGGAAGCAAGTCGAAGGCAATTCTTGAAGTCATATACTCTAATGTATGTGGTCCTATCCAGGTGGATTCGATTGAAGGTAACAAATACTTTGTCATATTCATAGATGATTTCAGTCGAAAACTGTAGACTTATCTGATCAAGAAGAAAAGTGAAGTGATCGAGGTATTTTCCAAATTCAAATCTATGGTCGAAAGACATAGTGGTCGAAAGCTAAAGATTCTGAGGACTGATGGTGGTGGAGAGTATGTGTCAAAATATTTTGATGCATTATGTGAGAAAGATGGGATTGTGCATGAGGTGGTGCCACCCTACACTCCACAGCAGAATGAAATTACAGAAAGGAAGAATAGAACCATCATGAATATGGTGAGAAGTATGTTGAAAGGCAAGCATCTACCTAAAGAATTATGGGGAGCAACTGTGTTGACAATAACATACATATTGAATAGATGTCCGACGAAGAAGCTAGAAGGAATCACGCCAGAAGAATGTTGGTCTGTTGTCAAACCTAGCCTAAGTAATTTAAAGGTGTTTGGATCTATAACACATAGAGATGTGCCATATCATTTGAGAAGAAAACTTGATGACAAATCGAGTCAAATGATCCTAATAAGATATCATTCGACTGGAGGATACAAGTTGTTCGACCCAGTGAACAAGCAAGTAGTGATCAGTAGGGACGTGATCATAGATGAGCTTAAGGAATGAGATTGGATTGAGAATGTTAAGAAGGATTCAATGAGAATCTTATGTGAAGAACTAGCTAGTGAAGTAGAAAGACAAGTTCGACAAGAAGAAGTCTGAGGTGAAGCTGGCCCAAGCATACCTCAACGAACAAGACACATGCCTGCAAGGTTGCAAGAATGTGTGATTACATCAGATGATGTGGTCAATGAAGAAGGTGAACTGGTACACTATGCTTTCTATGAAGATGTCGAACCAGTCAATGCAACTGAGGCATTGAAAGATTTGAAGTGGGTGAAAGCAATGAATGAGGAACTAGTGTCCATCGAAGTCAACAACACTTGGTCACTTGTTGAATTGCCTCAAGGAAAGAAGACAATCAATGTGAAGTGGGTATACAAGGTGAAATTGATTCCTAAAGGAGAAGTAACGCAACACAAGATAAGACTTGTGGCGAAAGGATTTCTTTAAAAAGAAGGAATCGACTTCGACGGATTTTTTGCACCTATTGCTAGGATCGAAACAATCAGGTTGGTTGTTGGTCTAGCAAACTGTTTACCTTGAAAATTGGTAAAAAACCGCTGATCTTCTAAAACCATAAAGTTCTAGTAACTTACAGGATCGATCAGATTGATCCTAGGAAATGTGTTGTATGTGTATTTAGAATATTTCGCAATTTGATAAAGGATGCCTTTCGACAATGCACATAAATGAAAAGGGGTGTTTGAAGTGTAAAGGAAAGCGATAAAGATAAAGGAAATGACTAAGTTGAACAATACATCAAAGAAAAGAAAAAGGGCTGAATGTAAAAGGTTTGATAAAGAAAAACTGGAGTTAAATGCTGGAAAGAAATGCATAAAGACCGTAAAATTCAGAAAAGGTAAATGCTTGAAAATAAAGGCTTTTAATGTAAAACTGCAAAGTAAAGACTGGGTAATGTAAATGAATTGAAAGGTAAAAGTTTGTGAAAAGAGATTTTAAAGTAAAGAATCTAAAACAGAAACTTCAAAGTAAATTGCATTGCAATAAAAGGTAATGGTGATCACAATCACGTACATTCTCACTTCACTGGTTTCTCGACACACTGGATACTTTGAGTGAATATAGAGTTACTTGTACAATTTGATTTTTTTCACCCTATTCTAACTCTAAGACTAACCTATATATAATACTCTAATGTAACCACCATTTGACGGTTTTATTCTTAGATTACGCCACTTGGCACTTTGCATGTCTTCACGATCTGGATCTTCGCCACCTGTCCTTTTTTCAAATTCAAATAGTGGAACTTCCTTTCACTATTCAGTTGTAACTGCAGCGCATTATCCATATCCACTTCACCGTGTCGACTTGACTCCTTGGACTTAGCAATATTTGAAGTCTTGAAATCCTTCCATTCAACTCAGGCATTGCACAAACATGGTCGAAGGCCTTCTTAGTCGAAGCCTTCTTTTTTAGCATTATTATTTTAAAGAATAACTTCTTTTAAAGCCATTGTCTGAAATCATGTAGCTTCAAAATTAGGAGCTAACAAATTGCCCCCCAAAAATGCCCTTTCGCCAGTATTGGTAGGAAGGTCATTTTTTGATAACATAATTTTCGACGCCTGCTCATTCGATTATGGAAAACATGGTCTCAACTGACCAATCCACGATATAGAAACTATTCAGTTTCTTTCAACCATGCTGGTGACGTCATGTCATGATGGCAAATCTCAAAACGTCTTTTTAGCCGTATTCGTGAACAGTTTTCATCATCACTTTTCTTGGGATTAAGAATTAATAGTCTGACCACAACCACCACCATCCAACGATCTCCAAAGAGGACACGCATCCCACTATCGTATCCATTTTAACGGTGGATTCACAGTCCCCTCGTCTTCCACACATCTATAAATACCCTTTTTCCCAATTTTACGAACTTTCGCATTTTCAAACTTTCTGCAACTTATTTCTCTTGTTCTCTAAACTCTCTCAAGAAAACTCAGAACACACTCTCGTTTTCTCTTCAACCTCCATCAATGGCGTCTTCTCAAACAGTTCCCCAAGCAACAAAAAACTAAAAGGGTAAAACCACTCCGTTCGAGCAAACTCTCCTGCCATTTTCAAACATCCCTGGACCAAAGGTGGTAAAAAACCAACAGTTCTTGCCGGAACCTCTTCTTGAAGAAACAAAGAAGATTTACGAATCCCAGGTAATGATCCCTCTCCTTATCTCTGATAAACCCTATGCTTTAGGTGGCCCCCTAGCTGATGTAAAACCCAACAATGAAAAACTGGATGAGTTCTTTCCTTCTTACCGTAAGTCTAGACCTTTAGGGAAAAAAAGCAACCCTAATGAGGAGGGAACCTCTCCTAATACACACACTCTGACAAAAATGGATCTGAGGTACCTTCATGATGGTACGAGGCTGGTAAGAGCTGCCAATCCTTTAAAGGATTTTGACCTTTGGATGACCAGAATGGAAAGGGTCAAAGCTGATCACTGGAAAACCATAGGAATCTATGATCTGCTGATGCTGTCGAAAACCAACATTCCTTATTGTTTAAACCTGCTGGCAGTATCACTCTATTTTTGGGATATCACCCACTACACCTTTCATCTTCCTTGTGGGATGGTTACTCTTACACTCTTCGACCTTGCTGCCATTGCAGGTCTTCGACCAGATGGTATTTCCTATGACCCTGATACTGATGCAGAGGATACCATAGGGATTTCTGACTCCAAACTCACATATACCCACTTTATCAACCACCACAAACGTGATACTGCAGAAATCCCTGATAAGGAACACATTACTTTTCTGACCGTTTGGCTGTCGAGGTATGTATTTTGTTCAAAATCCCTGCAGGTGGCCATGAAGTATCTCACTCTGGCCAACCAGCTTCACAACAATAGAGGAGTTTTCCTAAGTGGATTGATCCTGGCGAACATCTACGAGTCTCTCAGTGAAGGGGCGGCTCGACTCAAAGACTTGGAGAGCCAAGGTACTGTTCACTTGAATGGCCCTCTCTGGCTACTTCAGTTGTGGCTCAATGCAACCTTTAAAGCTAGCCTTACTAGGAAAGGGCAGGTCGATGAAGATTCCGTTGAAATCAAAGAGAGGAGGGTCGAAGGTACCCACCTGGTGAAACTTACGCCAAATGATGATGGGGAAACTCTCAAGAGAGCCTTCTCCAGTTATATTATAATGTTTGCAAAAAGGCATGAGTTCACACCTAGCATGACTTCCTTTGCTGAGAGAAACTGTGGGCCTGAGTGGTTCACAAGGCCATTCCCTGATCCATCCACCAACCTCGACGCTGAATCTGTTTCGATCTGGGAAGCCTTCTTAATTCCTAGATTTATTGTTGAAAGGTTGAATCTTGGGAGAGACCTGGCAGCCTTAATTGCTTACCAACCAAATCTTGTCTCTCGACAATTTGTGTTGGCTCAGATCTTCCCCAAGTGTCTATATGGGAAGAAAGGCCATGTGGTCATTCACACAGACAGTTTTGATGAAGGAAGTGTTGCAGTCACTTTCGACCGGTGGAACGCTAGGAAAGCAACCCTTTCCCCTGTGTATTTTCAGCCCACCTTCTTGTGTACCAAACCCTTCCATAACTGGTGGTCGAAGTACTACAGTGAGCAATTCCTTGATGTTTCTGCTTTCTCTTCCTTACTTGACCAAGCTTTTCTTGATGTGCAGGAGAAGACCAAGAAGAATAAGTTCATTCATGTCAAAGAAATTCAAGCCTTTCAAAAGTACTTTGAAACTGTCTATCGACCTGATGATATTAGTCGAACCGTTCGTGAGGCTGCTCTCACTTTGAAGGAAAAATTTCTACAAAAAATGGATCAAATAAAAATCCCTTCAAACGTTCTTGTTGAGAAACGTTATAAGGTAGCTTTTGAACTCTTTCCTCCGAAGTTCCCTCGACTGCCTAACGCTGATTTTGGAGTGGCACTTGCCCCCCCCCCCATTTCCAGACTAGTTTGTCTGTGGTGAGAACTTAAAACTCCTTCGACAACAGTCTCAACCGAAAGCCCAACGGGTGGTTGCAACTAAACATACGCTGGACAGTTTCAAAGGACACCTTCATATAGGGGTTGAGGATGTCCGTGTCGAATCCGAAATATATGAAGGTTTGAGGCCCTTGATTTGTGATTTTTTAACTAACCACTCAATTATTAACCTTGTAATAATCGTCTGTCTTTCAGCCATGGCCAGGAAGACCAGCTCGTCGAAGGGTGCTGCGAAGGTCGAAAAGGACACTGAAGGCATAAAGGTACTTTATATCCCTTGCCTAAGTCTTTTTGTGTAACCAATCCTCTAATATTTGCGTCACCTTTCAGGCTGCTCGAAAACCTCCAACGCCTTCAAAAAAGGGCAAGAAAGGTGCTCAAGCAGTTGTTACTCCAGATACTGATGATGAGTCCCCTGAGGAGATAGTAGTTAAGAAGAAAAAGAAGCTTGTCAAAGCTTTTGGAACTACCACCCAATCTCCCTAAAAGGCGGCAAGAATCCTTGAGAAGACACCTGCTGGTAGTGGTGTCAAGAAACAACTCTCCAGGGTTACGTCAAAAACGACTACTGGCGATCCTGAGAGTGCGAACTCAAGTCCTGATGCTGCGGCTCTACAGGTATACGTACTATCTTCATTCAGTATTTGGATTCCCTACTCAGACTTCTCTCAATCTTATTCCTTTTACTTGTGGTTTTTCAGGCTGATGTAGGTGGTTCTAACCCACCATAACCTTCCTTCAGCTTTACAATAACTCTGCTGAATAGCCAAGGTGAGACAACTTATCACCCTACCTCTGACCTTGGTTCTGGATATAGCTCAATCAGCGAAATTAACCAACCTATCCCTCTTACAGTTCCTCCTCCTGCAGCAGATGAAACAAACCAAAGTTCTCCTGCCAGGACCACTACTCAACAATCCCAGACCGATGGTTCTGATCATGAAGAGGATGATGTTTCTCATCAACAACCTCTCGACCAAACAGAGGCTATTGGTATGGACACAGAAGAAAGGCCCACCGAAGCAGTAGAGGAGGAAGTCGAAGAAGACGAAGAACAAGAAGAAGAGAGGGAGAGGACTGAGCAAGATCACACCCCTTCGACTGTGGCTGAGGCAGATCCTGTCAACAATCCAACTCCTAAGCCTATGGTCGCTTCAACTACTGGAGGATCCCCTGCTGGAGACCCATTGGGTACTCTCAAATGGTCAAATCCTCGAGAGTATGCCAGATTGATACTTGGGAAGAAGTACAGTTCTTTAGGCACTAGTCTTAGTACTTCGACTAGCTCTGGGGATCCAACTCCAGATGATTTCGCCAGTCCTATCCTTCAAAAAATCAAGGACAAATTCTTCAAGGGAGACATCCACAATGTCCTACTTTCAGATCCAACAGCTTCTCTCTTTCTGAAAGATAGCCTTCAGAAGCTGGACTTTTCGACCCTTAGCCAAGGTGTTTCTGAATTCCTGTTGGAGCTAACTGCTTTAGTGAATCAAATGTCTGAGGACTTCAAGTCCCTTCCCAAGATCCAAGACAACATTGAAATCACAATTGGATTGGAAGCTTCAGCTTGGGATGATGCGTATGCATCAGAAGCTATGGTCGAAAGTCTAGAGACTGAACAACAGAAAAGGCAGGCAGAAGTGGAGTCGAACCAGAAGAATATTGATGACTGGAAGCAGCAAATTGAAGAGCTGCGGAACAAGATTTCTAAGGCTGAAAAACGCAACCTTGAGCTGGGAGAGTTCGACGATACTGAAATGGCCAGAGAGCTGAAGCGCACCATAGACTTCCTTGACAAGACCCAAACGCTTGAAAAAGAACTTTCAGCAGCCAAACTCACCAAAGCTCTATGTGAAAAACGCCTTCAGAATCACAAGGTCACCTTTCTTGAGTTGAAGTCGAAGCTCCCTTTCTGATTGTTATATGATTTCTTGCTTGTAGTTCCACTTTTGTTCATCATATTTTATGGTCCTTTTAAGGCCCCATTTACAGACAATCTTAATGCCCTATGGCCTTTATCTAAATTCTTCTGTTTACTATCAACTCTTCGACTTGTAAAACATATTTTTTACTTTGCTAACTGAGTAATTAAAGTATTCTGCCTCTTTTCTTGGAAATCATAAAAATAGCGCAGCTTTTAACAGCTTAGTGTTCCAACGACACAAGTTTCTATTCCATAAAGGAATATCAATAGCGCAACCCAAGGGTCTATTCCCAAGGGCCATTTCACGTATTTCCATCGTTGACTGGCCAATCCTTACAAAGCCTTGCCTCTATAAAACCCTATTCCCTCTTGGGATATCTTGCACCTACTACAGCAAGTATGAGTACTTCTTCAAAGAAGGCAATGACCAAGAATGTGGCTGGAGAGACGAGGAAAGCTGAGGCCACAGCTACTGCCCTCAAAGACATTTCAACTGGAGCAACATCTCGCGCCAAGAAGAGAGAAACCAAGATGAAGGTACCCAAGAAAGGACATTCCAAAGCACAAAACTCTGATGATGAAGCTGACGAAGATTATGTTGCCTTCCTCAACTCTATTAATTGGAGAGACTATGAATAATCTTTCTCCCGAGTTTTATGTTATTGTACTTGTTTTTTTTTTGTATGCCATTTTGGCCTCACATGGCCTATTTTGGCTTTTATAGTTTGAATAAAATTTACGTCTTAATATGGATTTCTTGTAAAATAGGCTTATATTTTTTCAAATATTTCCCATTTACCCTTAAGACTCTTAAATCACCCTCCATCTCTTGAATCTCATAAGCATTATTACTAAATGCCTTAATAATTTGAAAAGGACCTTCCCACTTAGGAGACCACTTCCCCAAAGTTCTGGTCTTTCGATCCATAGGTAAGATCACTTTCCACACTAGATCTCTAGTTGAAAAGGTTTTAATCTTGACCTTTTTGTTATAAGACTTCTCCATCCTTTTCTTTTGGCCTACATGATGTGCCCCACATGCCCCACTATGGACAGTCGAAATGGCTAAGTAAGCTTCTGCCTCACTGAGGCACTTAAGCAATACTCCCTCAGGAGTCTTTTTGAATAATTCATTACCCAACAAGACATAACTTAAAGCTTGATACTTGATTTTCCTTTCTGTCGAAGCTATTGGATTTTTCAGGTAATCCATTATAAGTTTCCTCAAATCCTTGTCAGTTATACTATCAACTTCCAGAATTACGAAATTGTCTTCGTCAATATATCCAAGCTTAGTTTCTTCCAAATCTGATGGGGCTAATCCTACTGACACCACCCTTCCTCTGACTTCGACTTCGATTGCATCTTGTAATTTGTCTTTCGAAACTTTATACCCTGATGCAATCTGAGCCAAGTCATTAGCTACCTGGTTTTCCAGTCTAGGGATGTGTCGAAAATTAACTGCGTCGAACTTTTTCAACAGCCGATTCACAATTACAAAGTACATGATCAAATTTTCTTTTATGCACTTGTACTCTTTGGTCACTTGTTTTATGACCAGTTCTGAATCTCCCATTATTTCGACGTGAGTTGCCCCCAATTCCAACAATACTTCAAGTCCAGCAATTAAAGCTTCATATTCAGCTTCGTTGTTAGAACAAGTACTCCTATGCCTGTCCCATCTTTGTGGCTTGACCCGTCGAAATATAACTTCCAAGGTTCCACATCAAGATAGTTCAGGGGGGTCTCATTTGTAGAATGGTCAGCTATAAAGTCTACCACTATTTGTCCTTTAACAGCTTTTAAAGGCTTATAAGTTAAAGAATATTCAGTTAATGCTAATGCCCATTTTCGAATTCGACTATGCAAGATAGGTTTGGACAACATATGTTTAATAACGTCATAACGAGAAGAAACATACACATCAACTGGTTTTATATAATGCTTCAATTTGGTACAAGAGTAATACAAACATAAACATAATTTTTCAATCATGCTATATCTAGTTTCTGCATCATTTAAAACTCTACTAAGGTAATAAACGGCTCTTTCGACGCCATCATCATCCTCTTGAGCTAACATGCTCCCTAAAGTTCTATCTGACGCAGCTATGTACAATCTCATGCACTTATTGCCACGAGGTGGTGAGAGAATAGGGGGTGACTCAGGTACTCTTTAATTTTGTCGAAGGCTTCCTGTTGATCTTGCCCCCAGTCGAACCCATCCTTGCTAGCTCGAAGCAATGGTGAAAAGGCTTGCGTTTTCCCACTTAAGTTACATATAAATCTCCTCAAGAAATTTATTTTTCCCAAGAGAGACTGCAATTCCTTCTTTGTTGATGGCGCTTTTGCTTCCATAATGGCTTTGGTTTTATTCTGGTTGATTTCGATCTCCTTCTTGTGGACCACAAAGCCTAAGAAATCCCCTGCCTGCACACAAAAAGCACATTTGAGAGGATTCATTTTCAGACCATGCTTTCTCATCCATTCGAAGGAATGTCGAAGATGGCTTATATGATCTTTTCCTGAAAAGGACTTAACAACAATATCATCAATATATATTTGCATAAAAGTCTCAATAAAATCATGAAAGATCGAATTCATTGCTCTCTGGTAAGTAGCCCCAGCATTTTTTAGACCGAAAGGCATCACTACCCATTCATAAGTAGCTAATGCCCCTGGACATCGAAAAGCAGTTTTTGGGACATCTTCCTCAGCAATGAATATTTGGTTATAACCAGAATAACCATCCAACATGCTCAAATATTCATGTCCTGCAGCAGAATCAATCAGCATTTCTGCCACAGGCATAGAATATTCGTCTTTAGGGGTTGCATAATTTAGATCTCTAAAATCTATACAAACCCTTAAAGAACCATTCTTTTTAATGACTGGTACAATATTAGCTAGCCATTCGACATACCTAGCTGTACGGATGACCTTGCATCTAAGTAGACTTTCGATTTCCTCTTTGATCTTGGAAATGATTGTTGGGGCAAATCGTCTTGGATTTTGCTTGACTGGCTTTTTCCCAGGTATAATTGGCAACTTATGTTCAACAAGCTCTCTCCCCAAACCAGACATTTCATCATAGTCCCAAGCGAAGCAATCCTTGAATTTCCTCAATAATTGGACTATTTCGACTTTGAGTAGTGGGTCGAGATTAGCGCTAATATAAGTAGACCTTTTCACTCCCCCTTCACCTAAGTCAATTTCTTCCAAAGGATCCTGCGCCAGCATTTTAATATTATCTGACAGTGGATCCTTTTCAAAACCTAAAGGCTCACCATCATACACAACATCAAGCTATTGGTCTTGGTCTTCAATTTGAGGCCCATCAGGTGGCTCAGGTTCAAAGTCCTTACCAGGGCCTACTTCACAAATTTGAGTTTTGGTTTCGACAGCCATGTGGTTGTGTGCAGCCTCTAAAGCCGCTTGTAACTTGGATTCGGCCACATAGGCCGAAATTCTTTGTAATGCGTCGAATTCAGTCATTGTTACTGAATTCACTCCCCCAGCCTGTGGGGTCAACCTCAGGCAGCCCATAGTATGGGACATTGCCTTCTTCTCTTACGACTTCTCTGTCCCACCGAAACCCCTCCAGTGGGTGCAAGTGCAATGAGCAGAATGCGTGATCATCTGGGGAGAGATCGAATTCTGCTGGAGTACAAGGTGCAATATGCGCCAAATTTTTGTCGAACTCAGAACCATCAACATGATTAATAGGCACCTTAAAGTAGCCTTGATCAGCCTCAATGTTTTATACTATTCCATCAAACCTCCAAATTGTTATGCGTTGGTTCATTGATGAAGGTACTGCCCCAATGCCATGAATCGATTCCCTTCCTAGCAGAAGGTTGTAGTTAGCTTTACTTTCGACCTCCATGAACAAGGTGGGTCTTTTCACTGTACCCACAGTCAAGTCAACCTATAAGACACCTAAAGTGGTCCCAATCTTCCCTTCATAGTTAGAGAGGACCACGTTGTGGGGTTTAAGATCAGTGTCGAATTTACCAATTTTACTTAGCAGAAAATGTGGCATTAAGTTGACAGTAGCCCCACAATCCACCAAGATCTTGTTAACAGCCACGTTCTCTACTTTCCCTGTAATATACAGAGGTTTCAAGTGTCCCTTCATGGCTTCAGTAAGTCGCTCAAAGAAAGCATTCTGTTCTTCGACGCAGCCATTGTTCATTACATAATAGCACATAGGTTGGTGTGCTGCCATTTCTGCCTCAGCGTTGGCATCCAAATTCTCCACTTCATTTACTCTGTCATACTCCCTTGACATTACTGACACTACGTTGACAATGATGTTCAAAGAAGCATCAGAGTCTGAATCAAAATTATGGGTCGACGCTTCGTCTTTAACTGTTTCGACCACAAATTTCTCAGCTTCCTTCTTGGAAGTAAACAACTTTTGACCCACCAGCAGCTGGTTTGTTGTTCTCATGCCAACACCTTTGTTGCTAGCTGGCAGGACATTAGTGCTGGTCTCCGTCGAGTCTCTAGCCTGAGCTTCTCTTAAAGCCTTCCTTCGCCTCTGCTCTCTCCTCCATTGGGACCTCGACATGGGATTGTTTCCTTTGTAATTCTCAGACACATAGGCAGCTTTGTTGGAAGACTTGAATTCTTTCCTATACTCAAGTGAAGAACCTCTAGCCACATCAAAACTTTTCCATCCTTGCTTCCCTTTTCCAGTTGCTTCGACCGGTTTAACCCACCTCCCAGTTGGTACTTCGCCACTGGGATTGAAAGTAGCTTGCTTGGCCATTGGAATTTATGGCCTTGGACCATATTATCTTTGAGTAGCTTTCCTTGGGTCGAAACGCCCTGGCTTTTGAGCAGCTTTCCTCTCACGTCCAGATTTGGCCTCTTTCCCCACTTGGAGGCCATGAGCAGCTTCTTTGTCGAAGATAGCACTGCATCGAGGGTACAGCATGACTTCAGAATTCTTCCCCTGGCACCTGTGGAGAAAATCAATGATGGTCTCATCCTCTCTGGGATAGGCCAGTTTGTCGCAGTCCTCTTGTTCAAAAATATCCATGGCCTGTTTGTCAGTAACTTCGACCATGTTCACGTTGACTTCATCTTTTACAATCTTAGAAAATTCAATATCAAGGCTTGCAGCAGCCTCGTCGATCTGTCTAAAATGATCAGCAATCTCTCTTGTCACCATCTGGAACTTTGGTGCTTCAACTTCAGCACGGGTCTTGACTATAGTTTCAGTGTCGAACCTTTGAACTTCAGAAGAGGTACTAAAGTAATGTTCAGCAGCCATACATATCAAATGCTCAAGCTGATAGCCATCCATCTCTTCAGCCTCTCTGATAAACACAACATCATTGGTAAGGTCCTCAGTAACCTCCACCACCGTGGCATTTCTGCCAAGAGCTTCGTTGGTACTAACACTACCCGAACTGCTGTCAGACAATTCAACCAGTTCGACCATGTTGACCTCCTCAGGCTCTGCATAATTTGCTTCAGCTACTTCAAGGGGGCTGGTATCAATCTTCATCTGGGTCTTAGTCTTCTCCCCAAATTTGAGCCTTCCCTCCTGAATAGCATTCTGCACCAAATCCCTGAAAAGAAAACATTGAGACGTCTTATGACCCAAGTAATTATGGTATTTACAAAAACCTCTCTTTTTTCTTTGCTCTAAAGGTGGTATTTTAGCACCGGGAGGCACTAATATTTGACCATCCTTAACTAACAAATCAAAAATTTCGTCACATTTAGTGATGTCGAAAGTGTATGTTTTCTTTGGGAACCTATCATTCTTTTCGGTTTCGACAGGGTTTTTTCCATTCGAAGGAACTAATAATTTACAAGAATAAGGAGGGCCCTTCTTAAGTTCAGCAAGGTCTATCTCATTTTCGTCGAACCTAACGGACTCATCATACAGTTCTTCGATGCCCTCTTGGTATTCGATGTATGCTACCTTCTTGTTCTTATTCACCATAGCTTTCTCATCTTTGAGGCGCTCTAGCTGTCGAACTCTGTAGCCAACTGGGCCATATCCCTTAAATACTGGGTGTCCAATTTTTTCCTGATAGAGTAATCAAGGCCACCAGCGGCCATTTCGACAAGCTCATGCTCAGGCACTTGTGTAAAACATCTAGCCTTGAGTAGTCGAAACCTATTCAAGTAATCACCTATTGGCTCATTGAACTTTCGTTTCACACTAGCCAATTCTTTTAAACTAATCTTCGTCTGACCCATGTAAAATTGCTCATGGAACAAGCGTTCCAACTGGGTCCAATTACAAATTGAACCAGATGGTAACGTAGTGAACCACGTGAATGCATTTTTAGTGAGGGAACTAGGGAAATACTTCACCCTTAGACTCTCATAATTTGCAATCTCACCGACATCGATCAGGTAGCACGCCACATGTTCGACGGTAGATTCTGTAGTATCTCCTGAGAACTTAGTAAACTTTGGTACTTTTGTCCTTGGAGGCAATTCAGCTTGAAGTATATAGTCTACTATAGGCGAAGTAAAGTTTGGCCTAGAAAAACCCATATTCAGGCCATTTCGAGCCATTATTCTTTCGACCAAGGCTGCCAAATTGTTCTCTGCCTCTACATTGTTGCGTCGAACCTGATTCACCACATGATCAGCATCTTGATTTCTGTTCACTAGCACCATCCTTGGTTCCTCCTCTTCAAGTATTGGTATTTGATTTCTAGGAGGCTCCTCCCTAGGTGGTTCGACCAACCCTGGATTCACAGGGTTAACTTGTTGAGCATTCTCCCTCGTCTCGACTCCTTGAGTTTGGTGTTGAACAGGAGCTGGCATTCCCATAAACTATGTTATTCGTGCCATCTGGGTTGTCATCATTTGATTGGTTTGAGTAGTATTCTGGATCAATGGCTGGAAAATTTCTCCCATCGTTTGAGACAAAGTATGTACCATTTGCATATTACTCTCATCCATCTGTTGCCTCAAATATGCTTCAGACTCATTTGTTAAGTTGGGCCCTTGAGCAGAATAGCCCAAACCTATGGACTGGCTGTTTCGACCCATGTTAATTCCAGAACCTGACTCCTGCAAAGGGGAAGATATCACATTTTCTGAATATACTGGGGGTGCAGTACGCAGATTCTGCATCATTGCCGTTGGCATGCCATAGATTGGGTTCCTAGGCAAAGACTGTGAAAATCCTGGGGGAGGAAACTGCCTGTACGTCGAACCTCCTCCTGGCGGAGTCTGAGGATTTGTCACTGATGGGCCAATGTACTCCAAGACTGGCTGAGTGTAAGGCCTCACGTATGTCACCCATGGTCCCGCTGTCAAAGACGCTGGCTCTGTCACCATGGTTAACACTGTCGACCCTCCTGTCGAAGGAACTGGAGTTGGCGCCACAATACTTCTTGGTAATTCTTGAGGATTGATGGTGCTGTTCTGAACACTTGAACTGCTTAGTTGAGTATTGGTCCCAGCAGAACTGGGATTTGAATTTCCTTGGCCAGATGCCATTCTCCTCACGTTTCTTCTCTTTGGTCTATATTCGTTTGAACTGGCTACCTTTCCACTTCTCAGGTGAATACGATAATTTGCCACAATCTCGACCAATGAAACAACAAATACTTAAGAAGACAGTTATAAAACTTCCTTTTGGCGGTTATTTAAAAGTTACAAACTTCCAAATCCACGTTTAGCACTGTCCCACCGAGTCTGCCAATTTGTTTACCTTGAAAATTGGTAAACAACCGCTGATCTTCTAAAACTATAAAGTTCTGGTAACTTACAGGATCGATCAGATTGATCCTAGGAAATGTGTTGTATGTGTATTTAGAATATTTCGCAATTTGATAAAGGATGCCTTTCGACAATGCACATAAATGAAAAGGGGTGTTTGAAGTGTAAAGGAAAGCGATAAAGATAAAGGAAATGACTAAGTCGAACAATACATCAAAGAAAAGAAAAAGGGCTGAATGTAAAAGGTCTGATAAAGAAAAACTAGAGTTAAATGCTGGAAAGAAATGCATAAAGATCGTAAAATGCAGAAAAGGTAAATGCTTGAAAATAAAGGCTTTTAATGTAAAACTGCAAAGTAAAGACTGGGTAATGTAAATGACTTGAAAGGTAAAAGTTCGTGAAAAGAGATTTTAAAGTAAAGAATCTAAAACAGAAAATTCAAAGTAAATTGCATTGCAATAAAAGGTAATGGTGATTACAATCACGTACATTCTCACTTCACTGGTTTCTCGACACACTGGATACTTTGAGTGAATATAGAGTTACTTGTACAATTTGATTTTTTCACCCTATTCTAACTCTAAGACTAACCTATTTATAATACTCTAATGTAACCACCCTTTGACGATTTTATTCTTAGATTACGCCACTTGGCACTTCGCATGACTTCACGATCTGGATCTTCGCCACCTGTCCTCTTTTCAAATTCAAATAGTGGAACTTCCCTCCACTATTCAGTTGTAACTGCAGCGTATTATCCATATCCACTTCACCGTGTCGACTTGACTCCTTGGACTTAGCAATATTTGAAGTCTTGAAATCCTTCCATTCGACTCAGGCATTGCACAAACATGGTCGAAGGCCTTCTTAGTCGAAGCCTTCTTTTTTAGCATTATTATTTTAAAGAATAACTTATTTTAAAGCCATTGTCTGAAATCATGTAGCGTCGAAATTAGGAGCTAACACAAACATGAAAAATTAGCACACATGTCAGATGGATGTGAAATATGCATTCCTGAATGGACCCTTAGTTGAGGAAGTTTATGTTGCACGACCAGTTGGGTTTGTGAAACAAGGCGAAGAAAGAAACGTGTACAGGCTGCATAAAGCCCTGTATGGACTTAAGCAAGATCCAAAAGCTTGTAATAAGAAGATCGATAGATTTCTAAGGGATAAGAAATTTATGTAGTGTACGACTGAGCATGGAGTATATGTAAGGAGAAGCAATAATGAATTTCTTATATTATGTCTCTATGTCGATGACCTGTTGATAGCAGGAAGTTGCAAGAAGGAGATCGAAGATTTCAAACATGACCTAAGTGAGGTGTTTGAAATGTCAGACTTGGGAAATCTCTCATATTTCCTTGGCATCGAATTCGACAAAAGTGGTAGAGGTTTGATGATGCCCTAAAGAAGATATGTAGGCAAAATACTCAAGAGATTTGAGATGCAAGATTGCAACCCAACTTCCCCTCCAACTGAGCCCAAATTGAAACTGTCGAAAGATTCAGATTCAGATGATGTCAACCCAACCCAATATAGAAGACTTATTAGGTCACTTCGATACCTTTGTCACACAAGACCTTACTTAGCATACATTGTGGGTATGGTAAGTAGATTCATAGAGAAGCCAAAGGTATCACACTTAGCAGCGCCAAGAGGATACTAAGGTATCTAAAAGGAACTCTCGACTACATCATTTTGTTTCCTGCAGTTGATGACGGAAAAGAATTCAAGTTAGTGGGATACATCGACTCGAGTTGGTGTAGTGATGCTGAGGATAGAAAATCCACAGCTGGCTATGTGTTTATGTTAGGTGGTGCACCAGTTTCTTGGAGTTCGAGAAAGGAGCAAGTAGTGGCATTGTCATAATGCAAAGCAGAATACATAGATGTTTCTCTTTGTGCATGTCAAGCAAAGTGGATGGTGAATCTGGTCGAAGAGATTACAGCGAAGAGTCATGGAGCAATTACCATGAAGATCGACAACATGTCAGCTATCAATCGGACAAAGAATCCAATATCACATGGACGAAGCAAGCACATCGAAATGAGGTTCCATTATCTTCGAGAACGGGTAGCAGAAGGGAAGATGAATTTGAAACGCTGCAGAACTGAGAACCAGATTGCATATATCATCACGAAAGAAGTGCAAGTCGAAGTATTCAAGAAGCTAAGGTCTATGGTGAATGGAAATAACTTAGACACAATAAATTAGGCGGTGTGTTGAGATTGTAATTCCTTGTGTCAAAGCAATCTAGCTTGACAGAAACAAGGATTTTTCGAATTAGCCTAATATGTGTGTATGTCAAGTTGTTTAGATGTCGAAGTGTCGAAGCAGGTTGCTTGACATAGAATTTCGACTTAGACCAAAATAGTTATTTTGGGCTTTTGTAATTTTGGGCTTTCTTCCATTATAAATAGAGGGAGTAACCCTTATTTTGTAATAACTAGTATTCACGGAAGTTTGCAATTGCAAAGTGAATAAAAGAAGTTTTCCACAGTTTGTGGGCGGAGATTCCGCAGTTAAAAAATCATTCTCTTCTACCTTATTTTGTTAAAATCTACTTTATTTCTTTCTCTCTTTCTTTTCATTAACAGTTGTTGCGCATAATCTTTCTTGAAATCAAGATTGATTAGGAATTCTAAAAAGGTTTTGGGTTAATTCCAACATTTGAGAGGGTGATCAATATGAGTTAAGATTTGTCTTTCCTCCCATGAGGAGAAGAGTATTTATAGAGACTTCCATGCTTAAGGATTCTCTTGGGAAGGTTCATCGCCCACTGAGTCAATGATGGACCGTTTAATGTCTCAAGGATTCTCTTTCGAATGAAGACGTTGGTCAGTTAATGTCTCTGACTTCTCTCTGCCCTAGAAACGTCTTATCCCACGTTTCCCAGGACTGGGCGATATGAAGACCTTGGGGAAAAGTGATACCTCTCATTAGGCAACATGTTATAGTAGCCTCCTTTGAGGCGTCCTATGATCGTCCCCCTAGTAGAGTTCTTTTACAAATATAACATTACAATGTCTATCAAGGGCCTTTGCTAAAACTGACCTGGACCACCATTACATCAGATGGTCAAATTTCTATTTACAACTTCCACCCCACTATCCCTTATGATGAACAAAAATGTAGCAACTCTACCCAACAATAGTACTAAGAATGATGACAGCATAGCAGAAATTCGTGCCTTCATGGATGACTTATATCTTCAAAATCAAACTTTGTAAGACAACATCCATCACATCCAACATGGCCGATACGAGGTTGACCCTACAGAAAAGGCCAAAGATTTAGACCTCCAACCTCTCATTGATGATATATGGGGGTCATTAATTCATGATTACTTTAAGCCACCATAAATGGCCAAGTTTTATTGTCACGACAAGTCCTACAAGTATGGCCCCTCCATCAACACACAAATAGAAATTATTGGAGCCTCTGATTCCTTGAAATGAAAAATCCTCTCTAGCACCTTTATGTATGCAATATTAAGGTGGTACATGAGTTTTCCATGACTCTCGATCACCAGCTACCAAGGCCTAATGAAGAAATTGGTACATCAATTCACAACAAGCAGACACACAAAAAGTTTACCACCATACTTTTCAACATCCGCCAAGGCCCCTCTAAATCCTTTAAGGGATATCTCACTCGCTTTAATGAGGCGACTATCAAGGTCATCCTTCCCATCCAGGAGATGTTTGTGGGAGCATTCTATAATGGACCGACGAAGGGGAATTTTAACAAATCCCTTACCCAAAGATCATTAGCTTCCTTGATGGAGGTGGTGATATGCCCAGAATACTATATAAAGGGTGAGGAAAGTAATGCCAAAAAATATTTTGGAGATGTTAAAGAACAAACAGTTGGCAACCTTAATAACTCACAACTACCGTATAAGAATCATTACACCTCGCCTATAAGAGACAGGGCAACATTGAAATGAAGTAGGAAACCATCAGAGAGCTTTACGCCCTTGAATACTTGCCATGAGTAAATATGGCGTGAGGTCCTCCATACGCATGACATTTCACTACTACCAGCTTAAAAGTCACACGTCATGGGGCCGAAGCCTAGTAGGTGGTACAAGTTTCACAAGGATAAGGGGCACCGCATAGAAGACTTCTATCAATTCAAGAAGGAGATAGAATGCCTCATCCAAGAGGCCCATTTTAAGAAGTATGTTAGGGGAGATACCACACATTGGCAAGGTAGGTCCAGCTCTCAAGGGTGAGATGCCTCTGGGAGTCCCAATCCAAAGAAAGGCAAGGAACCAGGCAAAGAGGCAAGGGCAAACATGTGCACCACACCTTTAACACAGTATTAGAAGGATTCTCTGGGGCTGGGCAGACGAGTTCAACCCATAGAAGATGCGCACACCAAATTCTTACCACTAAGAGCTCGCCTACAAACCCCGACTCTGGCAAAAAGAGATCCCTAAAATATGAGATTTCCTTCTTTCAGAGGGACGCATTAGACATCCATTCGGATGACAACAAATTCATTGTCATAACTGTAAGGTGTGACGAATCAGAGATTAAGAGAATGTTGATTAATCAGGGAAGCTTTACAGACATCCTTTATTGGAAGAATTTTGAACAACTTCGTCTGGACCTGGATGACCTAAAAGCTTTTCTAGGCTCACTGATAGGATTCTCAAGTGAGCAAATACAGATAAATTGTTATATTACCTTGAAGATCATGTTTGGAGCTGAGGACAATGCAAGGTTGATCAAAGTAAAATATCTTATTATAGATGCACAATATTTTTTAAATGATGTGTTATTTATGAAACGTCAAAAAAATTCAATATTTTTTAAGAACAATCCTTATCTGGAACAATCTACTACAAGGAAATTGACTTTCCGTGACATTCAAAAATTGCCACTAAAAGCCAATATTCTATAGGTATATGTTCATAGAACTTTGAGTGACGTCTGCCTTTGACGTCAATTATAAAGGAGTGTGGTGTGACGCTAAATTGAATGTCACAATAACTTTTAGCTACGACCAAACTTTTTCCTATAATTTTAATAAATGTCACTATATATTATACTAGTATTACAAGTACTAAAATTATATTTACGGATTATTTTCTTTTAGCAGTCACTAAAACTTCAATAAATATAATTTTTATTATATTAAAATATAATAAATTTATAAATTCACTTTTTAATATGATTGAAAATATTACTAATATTGAAATAAAAATTACTCATTTAAAATATTTTAAAATACATATTAAACCATGACAAAACTAAATAACTAAAATATTTTAAAATACATTTTGAACCATGACAAAATTAAATAACTAAAATATTTTACAATACATTTTCAATGACAAAACTAAATAGCTAAAATTCAACATTTATAAAAAAATTTATTAAATCCAAACGTTACATTTTATTTCATATTATGTAAATTAGAACTAGTTACAAAAAATATCAACTTTCACGTTCTTATTTTCTAGGTTCTCACAACCCGGACTTTAGTAATTTCTTTCAGTCTCAGCATGCAAGTTACCAGAACCAGCAATTCTTGAAGCATGTATCAAAAGCTCACTCAAAAAATAATAATCCTTGTTGAAACCAAATGGAGACTTAAATGTTGAGTTGGAAATTTCGAGCTTAGGGGAATCATCTTTCATCGCATTGTAATATCTACGCTCATAGTATTCCAAATCAGATTCACGAGTTTGTTCAGATTTTTGGTTAATCTAAAAACAATAATAATAAAATCAACTTCAAAGAAAGAGCAACACAAATAATTAAATATAGTGACTAAAAACTACTTGATTTGATTATTACCTTCATAAATGATAGGGATTTATGAAAAGTTGACTATCCACTTAGTAAATAGAGAATGCATTGGGTGCTTACACTTTCGTCGAGATGTGTTGGCAGTGGGAGTTTCATCTTGAGAGATGTGCTTATACATGAATATAACTGATAAAGTAGAACTTAGTTTAAAAAATATTTCAACTGAGAATTTCATCAATAATAATTTTAATAAGTTGATGACTTTAATGAAGTATATTTAAGAGAACATTAATGGTAAGGCGTCGACAGACCAACGGCGAGGGGTCGTATGATATGTCGACACAATAAGACATGGTTAGGAGGACTCTCATAGATTAATCTCCAAGACCCAGATCGTTGGGAAATATGTCCAAAATCTCGAAAAGGACAGACGACAGAAGCATTTCCATAATCTCGAGAAGGACAATTGACAGAATCTCTCATTCGCACCATTCATCAATAAGTGAGTAATTTTAAAATTATGGTTTCTCTATTATAGTTAGTTTTCATGTTTACCAAATAATAATTATATATGCTTGTATTGTTCATCCAGAGAAGATTATCAATTGATTATCATATCTCTTCTAACGAATACGGTAACTACATTGTGTTCGTTACACTATCCACTTGAACCTATGATGAAACAAATTATTACTCTATAACTTTATGTTTATGAGACATTTAGTAATATTTTCTTTGACTTTGTAATTATCTTATTGTATAATATTTTAAAATCATTTTCAATAATCAGGATTGTGGAGAGACACTATAGGTTGAACAACTCTAGAAAAAAGCTCGCATTTTGTGAGCTCAAGGTAAGTGGATTAATTGTGACAATTTATGAAATATGTGGTTATATATTCATGAAATGTTTAAATTAATTGACTAGGAAACAAGCAGAGGGATACAAATGTGGGTACTATGTAATGAAACACATGTTTAACATCGTCTCTGTCGGCATTGTTGATTTGTGGGATTAGGAATATATAATGTCATGAAATGTTTACAATAACATATTAATGTTAAATTACTTTGCTATTATAATTCAAATAATGTGATATTCAATTTTTTTCACTTGTTTATGTAAACCTTTAACGACAAGACACCTTTCTCTTCTGATGACTTAGACGACGTCCGTAGACGTTGAACGTTTATTTTCAATGCGTTAGTTATAAAGGGGGGTGGTACTGTATGACTCCATCTTTGATGGTTGTAAATATATTTATATTGCTTAATTTGATATTTTGTAAATATTTTAGCTAATATATGTATAATATACAGGTAAAAAAATACAGGTTTGTAATATATGGAAAAATAAAATAAAATAAAGTATTTAATCACGGTTATTTATACCAACCGTTGTTATAAATAGAGCGCAAACAATTAAAAATCATACAATTACTGGGTTTTGAACCCATGACCTTTTGCTTTATATCACAACGGTTGTATACTTTGACCGTTGTGATATATAGCGCACTACCTAGTTTACCACAACGGTCCTACTCCCGTGGTAGAAAGCATCATATATACAATCACACCTTACCTCACAACGGTTGGTCGGACGTGGTTGTATCCTTTTTTCAACCTTTATGATAGGTTTAGTCTGTAGTAGTGTGTAATAACATGTGGAAATAAACTAGGTCAAGCTATGATTTATCAAGCTTAAGTATATTTTGCTAAAAAGTTTAAAGTACAAGTTTGGTTTGTAATCTATTATAGACTTATTTTTAGACATGAGTCTGACATTTTAAAAAGCTTGATTAGTCTATTTGCCTACTTAAAAGTATATTTCATTTGAATATATGTAAATAAGAAATTTAACTAATGCTTAAATAAATATTATATATTAAAAGAACAATGAGACTAAATATTTATTTGCATTGACTTATTCAAACTTATCTAGTAGCATGAGACTATTTGTCTAAAAATTAAAAAAAAAACAATTTATAGCATTATTTTATAAGATTTTTTAAATTCATAAATTCTTTGTTCTTGAGAGTTGTATGGTTGGAGAAAAATATAAGAGAGTTATTTATTAATAATGTGGCAGTGCAAACCCTAGTCGAAAAAACTAAAAATGAGTTCACTAATGAAACTGCTCTTAATATTTTCATTCTCTCTCGAGTAGAAACTTCAAAAGCTTGTTGTGTAATTATAGACGATACAATGCATTTTGAGTGAGAATATTAGCATGTGATACCAAAAAGTTTTTTACAGTCCTTATTAACATTAATGGATATTTATAACAAGGTTAAATTAACATAATTGAATATTTCTATTGGTGGTGGCTCTTTTGGGATGTGGTCTATTATGTGTTTTCTTACTCTGGTGCAGTGTTTGTTATTTAATTTTTCTCTTTTTTTCCTGATTATTTGAGAATTTTACTTATTATTGGTTTTAGGTTTTTTTGTTTGTTTTTTGATTTTATTATTCTAATTTTTGTTATTTTTACGAGCTTCGATTTGGCATATCATGTATCTATTATCTATGTCGTTCCTTGTTTATGTTGAGAATTTAGTTTCGGTTAAGGGTGAGAATAGACGGTGTCAATCTAAGCTTTACCAAATCTAAGTCTAACTTACTCAAAATGTAAAGTCTAAGTCTAACTATAGCATATTATAGGCTTATTTTTAAGGCCGAACCTCATTTTTTGGAAGGACATGTTCACCTTTTAACCTATTTAAAAGTCTATTTCATATGAATATATATAAATAAGGAGTTCAACTAATGTTTAAATAAATTTTATTTATTAAAAGGTAAAATATATTTGTGACTCTTCTAAATATCTCATATTTCACTTTTAGTCATAAAAAAATTCCTTCAAATAACGGACCTCCTAAAAATTTTCATCCATACTTTTGATCCCTCCTGATAAAATTGTCGCTAAAACCATCACTAATTTAGTCGTTAAGTAGTAAATTGTCGCTAATTCCGTCGCTAAGGTGTAATAACCGTCACTTACTTGTAGGAGGGACATGAAAATTTTAAAGAGGATCATTCTTTAAAAAAAAATATTTTAAGGAACAAAAAATGAAATATAAGATATTTAGGAAAATCGCAAACATATTTATTCTTTTATTAAAAGACCAATGAAACTAAACATTTTTTTTTCATTAACTTATGCGATCATACATAGAAGCACAAATTTTGAAAGAAATTTCTGAGAGAACTTATAAAAACAATTTATAGCATTTTAAAAAAAAAATCAGTTTATTTCATAAGTTCTTCAAAATAAATAAATTTTAATTTTGTATTTTAATTTAAAATACAAAATATAATATAATAACAATAAACTTATTTATATTTATTTAAATAAATCAACTTAATAAACCTAAAGGTTGTGATTTAGAGTAAATTAAAAAGAGTTAAATTAAGGGAAAAAATATCTATACCTATTATTTAAATACCTTTCACCTTGATGCCCCTGGAATCTCCGTTCCTCGCGCCACCTTGTCCCCAGTGGAGTCGCCATTTCTGTTGCGGTGAAAATCGGATAACAAATTATTAATTAATTTGCATCATTTTTCTTTTACAACCGACTTTGATTTATCCAAAGGAAAGGTTCAAGATCGTTAGAAAAACCTAAAGGGGGGAGATCTAAGGTTCGGGGGTTGGTTACGCCTAGGGAAGGTATTAGCACCCTAAACGTCCGTAGTACTCTATGGGAACCTCTTGTTTAGTTTGTGTTATGTTTGCTAAAGGTTCTATGCTAAAGGTTGAAACCCTAGGGGTTAGTATCTAAGTATACTCGATAAAGCATCGCACTTTACGCCTACGTATCCTCGGGAATAGAATCAGAGTATGCGTAGTTCTACTTTTACTGAACTATTGACTATGGCCAATATTCAGAGGGGGAATGAGTACAAGCTCATTGTAGAGTTTAAGAACTCTCTAAATCTAGTTGTAATGGACCTATGTTATGTTTTAGTCAGTAGGGAAAGTGATGATTCATTAGGATGAATATCACTAAGAGTGTAAGAACTCTCTCCTAAGGCTAGTTGTAATTTCTATGGCTCTGATGAGGCCAAGAAATGAAGTTTCTCCTAAGAGGTTACTTAGGTTAAGGTGGGGGTCAATGACTTTAAGAGTCAACATTAATCACCTTCCTTTGGAATGGGGGGGGAAAGACAGTTGTAGGATAATATAACAATAAATGAAGACATGATAAAAGATAAAACATTGATACAATATGATGAGATAAAAGCAACACAAGCATAAGGATGACAAGATGCTTCATGATAAAGTATGGAAAAGATGGACATGATCATTATAAAGACATATCAATATGTTTCAATCTTTAGGAAGACAAACATAAAGAACAATTACAAGCTAAAGAGTCATGATATTAATTAAGGATGATGGTTTAAAGAAGAATAAAATTCACATTAAAGTCAAATATATGATAAGTCAAACATGGAATGAATTTACTCAAAACTTAAACAAATATTAGTGAAACAAACCCTTGAAAGGTCAACAAAGATGATTCATAAATAATGTTAACAATTAATCCAAAAGTGATAATCAATTAACAACACATATAGATAATTAGAAATTAAAATACATATTGATAATTAACACTTAAAAGTTAACAATTAACAACTAAATTAAAATACAAATTAATAATTAAAATTACAACAATCAACAATTAAAGATTAACATGCATATTGATGATTATAATTTAAAATTAGAATACAAATTGATAATTAAAATTAAAATGAGAACAACAATTAACAATTAGAAATAAATTGCTAATTAAAAATAAAGATAAAAATATTTTGGAGTTTTTTGAAATATAAAAAAAATGTTTTAAATAAAATAAATAAAAAGATTTGAGATGGAAATAAAAAGATTTGAATTAATACAAATAAAAAAGAAAAAAAACGCATGGGGTGCAGAAGTAAATGGGCTAGTTAAGAAAAAACAAAGAGATGAAAATTGGGCTGAAAGGGGGGTGGAAATATCAAAAAGGGCGCAAGGCCCAAGAGGCAAACAAGAAAACTCAGGCGAAATAAAAAAGGGACCAAAAGGGTTGAACCGCAGGATCGAACCCATGTCATGTGAGTGAGAGGCGATGGCAAGTGCATGTGTGTGACCGTTGGGACGGCGTGTTTCATCCAACAAACATACGCCTCAGTTTCACTTTAAGCCAAAACAAATCAGTGAAATGCATTAATTAAAAACGCGCGTGCACATGAAACTGGACGTATAACAACATAACTCAATTGGTCATGGTTCATTTAAATTCGCTACAAGACAAAATCCAACACCAGCCAATCAACAACGCGCATGGATTATGAAACATGCAGCACAAGCAAAAACCATCGTATTGCAATCTTGAAGCTTCAAACAAAACATCAAATTTCAAACTCACACAAAACCCTCCATATGCAACCAAACGACATGATATAAAATACCATTTTGAAGCATTCAAAACATAGAACAATAATAAACCCTCATCTGGACAAGATAATGACCATATTATGAGCAAAAAGCCAAGGATGCCAAGTGTTCAAAAATGAAAACTCAGTTAGGGAAAGCATGAAACCAGCCTCTGTTTTAAATCTTAACCAACATACTAGTTTTGAAACTTGACAGCAACATGTAATAAACCATAAACTCCTGAACCTCCCTCACACGATATCATGAACAAGCATTAATAGTTAAAACTCAAATGAGTTGGAATAACACCATACAACCAGCATACATTTAAGCTATATCAGTTCAGAACATTCTTAATGCATCCTATGGCAAAGGCATGAAAGACAAAGGAAAATCATAATAGCATGGAAACAAACCTCTACATTCAAAACATTCTAGCATAACACGACAAAATGAGCACTCTCAAACAAATCAAACTTCAATCAAAAGGCACCAACATTAAACAACATATACCAACATTATTTCAATATGCCATTAAGTGTAAAAGTTTTACCAACATAATCAATGAGGAGTTTAACTGAATTTGTACATGTGAGCATGATATTACGAGCAAAAAGTCAAGAAAAACTATCATTCAAAGTGAAAACTTAGCAAACAATCTCTGTTTCCACTCAACCAACATAAACCTTAACAACTTAATAAAAACATGCATTATGACCAAACTGCACACCAGAACCGCAAGATGATATGAACACCAATAATGTTAGAACTCAAATAAAAACAAACAACTGACCAGCATATATCCATGCACGAGTTAGAATCATTCACACCATGATAAACATTTAGAGCAGGTATATCCATGTTAACATGGCAAGCAAGCTTTTAACAGAACAAGCATATCTTCAAGTAACACTTCACCTTAACATATATTAACCACTGACTATCATGGAAACAAATCATTCTACATATTGGCAGCCATGAGAGAGGTGTGAAACCTCTAAAACAAACTCAAGAGAGATGTATAACAATATACATGCCATGCAAATACATCATGAAAACACAAACATTAACAACATAGCATTTCTGTCATTAAACTAGAACATGTTCAGCCTAGCATATGATTAAGCATGATAAGCATAATAAATGGAAGTTTTGAGGAACTTACCTAGTTCCTAAGCAAGTGACAAGAGCTTCCTCCTTTGCAGCTAGCTCGGGCACTCCAAATGTTTATTTTTCAGAGTGTTTTTGTGTTATTTTTGTTGGTGAGAAGTGAATGAGAGAAGAGCCCTTTTTATAGTGGTACAAGCTGGACAATGAGAGTGAATAACTAGTGGACCAAGGGTTTCATTTTGAAGAGAAAATCGTGGAAAGATTATAGCTGTTCTGAACACAATCTCATGGAGCCAAGTGAACTTCTTTCTTTTGCAACTAGGTCAGAGAACTGTAGGGTGTTTTGGCTTGTATCTGGTGGATTTCTCATGTACACGAGTAATGGTTTTGTTTGCTTGCAAATGTTAACATGAAAGTACAAAAGGGAAATTTATTTGGCAGCGTGATTTAGGTGTTTGGTGGCAAAGTGAAAAGGTTGAACTGATGGGAAGAGGGTCTGCAGCATGTACTTGGTGAGAGAAAAGGAAATTAGTTCAAAATGAGGTAGGGTTTGTGTGATGGAATTAGAGTCGTGGACTCTCCTTTACCACATGATATCTTGCCATCCAAGAGTCCAAATTACATGCTTCTTGGTGCTTTAGAAAATAGACATTTCATACAACAACTTCTCTTTGGAATTCTAATTGAAATAAGCTCTTGAATTGTGAGAAAATCAACCATAAAATCGTGTGCCCAAAACTGCCAAAAAGAACTTAGAAAAAATTCTAAGTTATGGAAATTTGACAACTTGAAGTGCCTATCTTTGGAAACTCATAACTTGAGAATGGTTCATTCAAATGAAGTGTTCCACATATGGTTGGAAAGCTCTCATCATGCTCTATAACTTTTATTTGGGACCCAAGTCTTGAATCCAAATGGAAATGGGTGAAAAATGAGGTTAAAGTTAAGAAAAAGAGTGATGAAAAGTGCTGAAAATTTTCTAAGTATTTGGTCAAAATATCTTGCAAGCCTCATAACTCAAAAACCAAGCATTTTTGGACAAAAAGTCATGTGGAACAAATTGAATATCTTGAAAATAGCTTTCCAATGAGCTTTGAGTCACTCCAATTAGGTGTGTGGTTTAGGAGTTATGGTCATTTCAAATTATGCTATTAGGGGAAAAATCTCACATATGACACCTTTCATGATCAAAACCCTACTTCTCTTGCAAGAAACCTCATGAAACTTGATATGGTACTTTGAACACATCATGAGACATTCTATGATGATTAGAACTATTGACACTTCATTTGAACCAAAATTCCAAAGGATTAGGGTTTCAGTCAATCCCTAATTTTGACTGTGAATGTACTGAGGTCAAATCTTGTAAATTTGCTTCTTCTTTCTCATCTAAAGGTCTTAGGAGACTCTTGAGGATGTTGATAAACCAATATAACCAATAATTAGGGTTTGGGAGTTCATCTTGATGAAAATCAAAGCCCTTGACTGATAAGTGTCACAAAAACCCTAATTTGGAGGCACGGTGAGGCTGAGGCTCAAACTTCTCTGATTAAGGACCAAAAGATCTTGGATTCTGTTGAATGATGTCTCTTGGATGTAGATGACCTTAAGTGGTAAGTGAACCACACAAATCTTGACTTGATAGAGCCAATTTCTCAGTGATTTCTTCAGAGCAAAACCCTAATTCCAAAGTTCTTGCACTGGAGATCTTTTGTTGACTTGACTTGCTCCAAAACAACTTGTGGAGCTTCATGGTGATATGTAAACCTAATTTGAACACAAAGAAACAAACTACAAGATATGGGTTAGCTCAAACAATGCAGAGATGCTCCTAAGATGCACAAAAGCTGGATGACATCTAAGGGTAAAAATTTAGGGTACAACACCTATATATAAAGGGGATAGATGAAAATGGTCTGGCCTATTTTTCTTTCAATTTTATCCTTTACCAATTGTTATAATTACTATCAATTATTAAAATAAAAAAATAAAAAAATAAAAACATTTACTAAATAATACCCACATGTCAGTGTAATTGTGTAACAATAACAATTTGGTTAGCAAAATACTTCTATTAAAAATAACCGTATCTTTTCACATGAAGAGTAACTGCTTCAAATGCACAGTAAGTATTTCACTGAAACATATTCAAATAATTAACTGCACTCTTTGCCTCACTTTGCCACTAAAAATGTTTCACATAACCGCTTCACTAGCATATATAATTGCTACAAATAATTGCTACAAAATCACAATTACTCATTTTCTGTCTTATATCCTTCCACTTATTCACGGTTACGTAATTAAACTAACCATTGTTGTCTTTCAACTACAAAGTAATCAAAGTTTCAGTTAGTCATTTTTGTCAGAGTAAATCTCTATCCCCTCTGTTTTTATTTTTTCCTGTCATTTTGTGTTGAAATTTTTATTTGCATTCCTTTCATTTTGCAAGATAAAAGCGGATAATAATAAAATCATGGTAAAGATTAAATGGATTGATAACTAATTTATTGCCATGAATGAAATTAATTTTTGTTTTTGGTGAAGATGATAATATATTTTGTTATGCTGGCATGAAGTAAACAGTTATTAAAATTGTCCATTCAAATCTTTTTACGAAATTGAATGCGTTTTCCTAAAAGAATGGGAATAATACAATCAGGGATGTCCCATATGCTTTTTATGCCAATTATTCTATGTTTGTGTGTAATTATAAGATATTGTTGAATCTCACACAGTTGTGACCATATGCTATCACGCATTGCCTAGATAGCACCATATAATATTTTTAAGGTTAATTATGTTGGGTTATTCTCCTCTAGAATATATTTGAATCAAAACTAAGTTTAAATAAAAATATATTTTAGAATATATTCTTATGACAATTATATCCTCTAACTTTTTCTCTTTAGAAGTTTAATATTACTAAAAACTGCATTTTTAACTGTTCACACGATCATTACACATTAATTTAAATTAAAATTAAAATTAAATAAAATATACATGTTTATATACCTTACTTTGGTCTTGAAGTATATAGTTCAATATATTATTTTTCATAGTAGAGAAAATGTTTCCAACTGTTGCAGTTGCTGGCAGTTGTCACAAGTCTGCCACAAGTAGGTCTCAATTCGTATTCGTTCAAACTAAGGATGAGAGAGAAAGTCTGCCTTCTCTCTAGAATCATTTCTTCTTCGCGTTTCTCAGCTTCCGCCTAGTTTGCCTCTCAACTTGGAATCTTGATTTCTATTCAGTGAAGTGCAGGTGTATCTTCGGCTTAAATTCCTAGCTTTCGAGTTTAGGGGCCTTAGTACACCGTTTGCTTCGTCTGGGTGGGGATTGAGGTTAGTCTAAGTTTTTTGTCCTTGTTGTCTTTTTAGATCTGTTCAGATTTTTGTGTGTTGCATGCCATGTCTATGGTCTGGGTTAGGGTTGGGAGAAAACCCATAAAGGCATACGGAGGTGGTTTTTCAGTGTGGAAGGAAAACTTTGGTAAAGGTGCATTACAAGGGGAACCTACGACCTCTTTTTTCGTTACTGAGTTTCCTGAGAAGATGAACGCCAAAGATATTTTCGAGGTGTTTAAGGTTTATGGTGTTATCTCTGAAGTGTTTATATCTGCTAGAAGAGATAAACGGGGTAAACGGTTTGGTTTTGCTAAGTTTCGTAAAGTTCATGACGCTCGAATCCTAGCTTGTAACTTGGATAGTATCATTCTGGAAGGCAAGAAGTTGTTCGCTAATATTCCTAGGTTTAGTCTGGAGCTCAGGAGGGGTGTGCAGGCTGGAGAGAAATCGAAGGTTGTAGTCCATCACCCAAGTCACAATAGAAGGTTCGTGCATTCTTCTCGTGGAGGTAGGTCCTTTGCTAATGTGGTCGGGTGCGCAGCTGATAAGGACTCTGGGAAGGTTGAAGGAGGAGGTGTCAGAGTATCTTTAGGAGTGGATGATGCTTGGTTGGAGAGTCTTAACAGGGGGAGAGTGGGAGTTGTTATGGACGATGGTAACGCGTTTGATATACAGAGGAATATTAACGAAGAAGGCATTTTCAATATTAAGGCTACGCCTCTAGGAGCATCTTTGTGCTTATTGGAAGACTCTGCTGAAGGTGATATTGAAGATTTTGTTAATGAATATAGAGAGTGGCTTGATGTGTGGTTCAAAGAAATCCGCCTTTGGTCTCCGGAGATTGTTGAAAAAGATAGATTCGTGTGGATTAAGTGTTTCGGCCTACCTTGTGTAGCTTGGTGTGATGATAATTTTCGCCTGTTATCTGCAAACTTTGGTTCTTTTATCAAGAGTGATGAGTATACCTGGAGCAAGGAGTGTTTTGATGTAGCTAGGCTACTGATAAAAACAAGTTTAGGGGCGATAATGAATAGTAAGGTTGAAGTCGAAGTTAATGGTCATCTTTTTTCTGTTCTCATTTCGGAAGATTTCTCGTGTGGGAGAGTTATGTCTATGTTGGAAGGCGAAGATGAAGTGATTGACTCAGAAGATTTTGACTCTTCAGTTCCTTCAGACTATGATGGCGTGTGGGAGTCCTATGAAGAAGAAGAGAGTAAGGATACTAGTTTCTCGATAGCAGAGAAGGCTGCTACAGATTATGTTCAAAAAGATCATCGGACAGATGTATACTGCATTCTTTCTGATAACTTATCGTATGTTGGTGAAAGTCAATGGTTAAGTGCTGCAGGTGGTGGGTCTCGTAAGAGCATTGGGAAGAACCAAACTGAGTCTAGTAAGGGATCAGAGGTGGGCAATAGCAGTGACACTTTACTGTGTAGTTTTTTCAATGCTAATGCTGACGTGGATTTTGTTCCCAAAGCTGTTAATTGCACGGTTGAGATTGAACCTAATCAGGAGATTTTGGCCAATCAAGTTAATGTTTTAAAAGGTGATTTAGTCGTGGATTTGGGCCTCCCTAATCCTATCACTGGGCCCCCGGGAGGTGTAGTTAGGCCTTCAAATTGGGGAAAGGCTAGGAGGAAAAAGCTTCTTCACGAGGTTTACAATTGCATCAACATTCGCTACTCACCATCCTATTTCTCCACTCTTCTTCATTCAGCTTTGAATGTTAATGAAGACTTTTCCAAAAGGAGTCTAACAAGAAGCAGGCCGATAGAAGTGTCAATATTGGTTCTGGTTCGTCTCTTCTGTGTTGTGAATCGATAACTGACACTGATGTGGAAAGAGGTAATGTGAGATGTCGCAGGGCCCTTGACGAAGTTTCGTCCAAGGTGAGGATGTCTTTGAAGAAACTTGGTATTCAAGGAGGTGTGGAGGAAGAAGGCCTAGATGGTATCTTGAGGAATTTGGATAAAAGTGACAAGGAAGCAAGAACTGGTAAGAAGGGTGTAGCTATCCTTGGTCAATGAACATCGTATCTTATAATGTTAGAGGGTGATGTAGTTCCTTGAAGAGGAGGAGAATCTCTAATACGCTCTTAAAAGGTAACGTAGATTTGTGTCTTATTCAGGAAACAAAAGTTTCTGAGATAGAGGTTGGTGTTATTCATAGTCTGTGGAGGAATTACGACGTAGAATGGTCGGCTCAGAACTCCTCTGGTAGATCTGGTGGCATTCTCTCAATGTGGAATAGCAGAACTATTACTGCTACCTCTAGTTTTTGTGGTAATGGATTTTTGGGTGTGCAGGTTAAGTGGAAAAATCATTGCTTATTAGTGGTTAATGTTTATGCCTTTTGTGGTTACCCTGATAAAAAGAGTTTATGGAGGGAGTTTGAAATTCTGGTATCAGACGTGTGATGTTAAGTGCGATGTCACAACAACACACTCTGCACAATGGACAAAATAAACAGCAGAATAACACACAAAATTGTTCACCCAGTTCGGTCTAACTACCTACGTCTGGGGGCTACCAAGCCAGGGATGAAATTCACTACTTGTAGAATTAAATTACAGACTCAACAACCTAGTTGACAATCTCCTAATCTTAATTCCTACTAGTGACTTTCTACCTAAGAAACCACTTAGATATGAGGACACTACTCAATCCCTAAAACCTTTCAAAGAACACCCTCTTTGAGAAACCTTGATTCTGCTTCGCAGCTTTGATTAAGTTACACAACTCTCTATCGCTTCACAGCTTCTAAGAGAGGACAGAAAACAACTCACTTATTCAACCTAGAATGGTGTATACAAAACTCGTACAAAATACTTAAGAAACTCAGCCTATGCTCTTGATCTTCTCTCTGTATTTCTGTACCTTTTCCTTTGGTCTTGTGCGCTTTATATAGCAACCTGAATTGGGCTTGGACCTGCTACAATATCTGACCTGATTTGTTATTTAAAACTGAATATTCAAAACACATTTTCTCCTAAAATCTTTTCAAATCTTCAACCTTTTAAATCTCCTACAAATCTGCACCAGATCTCCTATGCAGCGAAGAATATCTAACCCAAGATATCTGCATCCAATGAGACTACCTGCTCTCCACAATTCCAGCTAACACGCAAACCCTAACAACATCACAAAACCTAATGTTATTAATTCTGCAGATCTAATGTCACAACATCGCATGTGACATCAGACATCCAAACTTCAGTAACTTAAACACTTAACACAGCCCAGTGTTAAGACTCAATGTTGTGACATCACCACCTTGACATCAAACATTGAACATACTTTGTTTTACCAAAATTCTAGCCAATCCAAGAAACTAACAATCTCCCCCTTTGGCTAATTTTGGCTAAAACAATCTCTGCACCTTCAGAGACTTCAGCAGCGGAAAAAAACTTCAATAATCCTTTAAAAATTCAAGCAGCAGCATCAATAACATCGCATGTGACATCAGACATCCAAACTTCAGTAACTTAAACACTTAACACAGCCCAGTGTTAAGACTCAATGTTGTGACATCACCACCTTGACATCAAACATTGAACATACTTTGTTTTACCAAAATTCTAGCCAATCCAAGAAACTAACAATCTCCCCCTTTGGCTAATTTTGGCTAAAACAATCTCTGCACCTTCAGAGACTTCAGCAGCGGAAAAAAACTTCAATAATCCTTTAAAAATTCAAGCAGCAGCATCAATAACCTTCAATACAGACTTCACTTCACACAAGACTCTGCTGCAGCACCATCTCCAACAGAGCTGCACATATTTCAACATTAGCAGCAAGGAGCACTCCCCCTCAATGTAACAACCAGCATAGCAGCAATTCAGCAATTACTCCCCCTCAAAATCTGCACTTCTGCACTACAACACTTTAGCAACATGTGACATTAGTACACTTTGATATTCTTAGCTCTTGGCTCTCTTGGCTATTTCTCCCGCTTTTTAGCCATAAATTGACAGCCTCATCAAGTAAGTTAAACTACAGTTAGTACTACCCTAGATCTTATTGTCAGTCTCACAGTCTGTAAAAAGACATAACAAATCATAGAACCAAAAACATAAAGGGTGCATATACAGCACAATATTCAAATTACAAACCAAGAACAACAGTGCTGAATCAAAAACAACAGAAATAAAACTAAAACTACTTAGAAGCAAAAGCAAATAAACTAGTCTTCACTTGATCCATCTCCATCCTCATCATCTTCTTCTGAATAATCAGCATTGTCCTTATCAGATTCATCATTTTCTTCATTGGCACTTTCAACAGGAACATCATCACCATTGTCTTGTTCTAACTTCTGGATCAGCTTCTCAAGTTTTTCTTTTCTGGCCAGACTGGTACTGATGACTGTATCAAGGTCTTTGCACATGGTCTTCAATTCTTCAAGCAGTTCAGCCTTTGTACTCTTCCTATTACCACCAGCCTCTGATGTCACAACAACATCTGGAACATGATGTCCAGTAAACAACTTAGGGTGTAGGGATAAGGTTGTCTTCCTCTGGCAAGCTATATCTGAGCTTGTTAAGGTCTCAGGTTGCTGATCTAAAATGATTCCACAAACCAAGGAGGGGAATGCTATAGGTAACTTGACAGCATTGGTTTCAGCATGTTTTACCACCTGGTTGAAAATGTAGCTTCCAAAGTCAAATTTCATCTTCTTACCAACAGCATAGATAAACTTTCCAAGACCAACAGCAATTGTTGTTTCAAGGAACTCATGACAATGAAGTCGATCCAAGTTGAGTTGCACATGTTAATGGGGTCGCACCAGGTTTGTGCTTTTTATTTAATTTTGTTTTTAATTTGATTTATCTATGTAATAGGTTTTTACATATATTATTGTCAGGGATTAATATATATTAAACACTATTAAAATAAATAAATATATATATATATATATATATATATATATATATATATATTAAAATAAATAAATTTATTAAATGTGTGATAATGTGTCATAAGTAGATTGGACCATAATCTCACGCCTATATATGGATTCAACTCATCTACTAATAAATTTAGTCAGTTTAATATATATATATTAATAAATAATTTCAAGGTTAATTATTACTATTTTAAATAAATGTAAATTTTTTAATAAAAATTAAATAATATTTTATTAATTACAAAAATGCCAACACCAATTATTCTTGAACATCTCGATAAAAAAACTGAACCATTCTTCAATCCTTAATGAAGACTTTAAAATTATGGAGAAATCAATCATAACTTAAAATTTCTCTTCAATCTTCATAATCACTGCATTAAAGACAAATAAATAAAATCAATTACATAAATGATAGGAAAACATTAATACTTGATAATTAATTACATCAATGCAACCAAAATGATTTAGAAAAAATTATGGTAATTACTACTATTTAGAAAAAGAAGTCTTTGCTAATATAGTTTTTTATGTTTACAGACGAGAAGTAATTTGGAGAAAAGAGGTGTTATCAATAATGAGCATGATAAAGTCTGCGTGTTTTGTCTCGGTAATATTGAGGATAACGACCACCTTTTCTTCTCGTGCCCTGTTTCTGTTTTGGTGTGGGGCAAGATTTGCGATTGGGTCGGAATTAGTCGTATAGTGGAAGTTTCTTGCAATCTTCATTTGAATGCTTGGAACAGTCAGCTTAAAGGTCGCGGTAAAGGCGGTAAGACTAATTCAATTTGGTTTATGTCTTGTTGGAGCCTTTGGAAGGCTAGAAATACTATTATGTTTCACAATGCTTTGTATAATGTGGATGATATAGTTAGTCTTATTAAAGTAGTTTCGTAAAATTGGTTGATTTTAGGCCAAGATGTGAGTAAAAACTGTAGGCTCTACGAATGGCATAAATTCCCGTTCGATTTCATGTAATTGCTCTCCTTGTTTTTGGAGGTGTTGTTTTGGTTTGAGATTCCATTAATCTCCTATTAATGAATTGCTTATCAAAACAAATATTTTAATGTTGGAAAATAAATGCCACCATGAAAACACTCTCCTTCTCGCTTCAATTTCACTCTATTTCTAACCTCCACATCTATTTTTGTTTTGATTTCTTAATAAAGGTAGATTGTGAAAGTTATGAAAGGAATGTATGAAAGTGTTTATGAAATGAACTTATAAATTGGAAAAAGTAATGGCCAAAAATATAGAAGAGAAGAGTCATATATATGGAGATGAAAAGATTTGAGGAGAATATTCTGCATTATTAGAAATTAGAGGCATGAAGTAGAATTTGAAAAAGAAATGAAAAGGTAAAACTACCAATTTGTTTGAAATACTTACGCATTGAAAGATAGTTTGAATACATCAAAATACAAAAGCTATTAAGTGCACAGTTAAGAGAAAGTAGAAAAATAGCAGTTATAACTTACTACTGCAGTTATTTTTTTTTTAATTTAATTTTGTTTGTCATTTTTTTAAATTTAATTTTGTTTGTTATTCATGTGAAAAGTAGAGGGTAAAATAGACTTAAATTAAGGCCAGTCCAAAATTTAAAACAATTTAAAAAACTATTTAAAACAAAGTAATAGTAATTAAATTTTAAAACTATTTGAAATTTATATATTAGAAAAATATATCCAAAATGAGTGAAATTAATAAATCATAAATATAGTACTAATTAATTAATGATATATATATCCTTGAAAATCACATATAGTAATAGCTAATTATTAATTATCAATACTTAAATATATAAGGGTAAATATATAAAAAGGTTTATGAATGAAAAGAGAACCAACACAATTAAACAGTAGATGGAAGTATTGTGGCAAACTATAAACGTATCAATTTTCTCTCATACACATGAGAAAAATTTTCTCTCCTTTTTCCTCAATTTCACAAAAGAGATAATCTTCACTCCTCACTAATCATGAATTTGGAAGGAATATTTAAGTCAGAGTCAACTAAGAGATAGAATTTATCCAAAACTGAAAAGAAGTCAGCCCAAAATTCTCTATTTCCTTCATATATTTTTTCATTGTAAAATGTTGTAGACTTTTCGTTTAATGTATGTAATTAAACCCACAGATCTTCGGTATGCATCACCTAATCACGACATCAATAACAGTCAATCTGGTACAGGTATAATTGATATTGTTCTAAATTTATGATAATTTTCTTAACACATATATCTATGTATACATATGTTAATTATTATATTCGTATCAGATGATATGCATGTTGATGATTCTTTGGAGGATGTAGTAATGTCGCTTGTTAATATGGAAGGCAGAGATAATAATGCATCGTCATGTCATCCTCAAGGTATGTTCATTGACTCTCTGCAATCAATTAATTGTAGCTTATATTCAATAGACATGAAATTGAAAATTATACAATATTAAATACTATAGTTAAGGCCCTTTGCATTAATTTCTTATTTTTATTTTAGAGTTTAGATAAAATCTAGTGATTGACATCAAACTCCTACATGTAGAATCACGACATGCATTTCGAGCAAGATACAATATTGCTCGAAATTTCAATAATAACATGATGATGGCAAAATCCTGTTTGCCTAATCCAACTACCTGTAGACGTTGCAATGCAAGATTGTTTCACCATGAATCACGTGACACATGTTGTGCTGGTGGGAAGGTATCATTTCCATGGGTTAATGCTCCTGCAGAATTGCAACAATTATTTTCTGATGGTTCAGCAGAAGGAAAGCATTTTAGGCAACATATTAGAAGTTACAACCACGTACTCTCATTCACTTCAATTGGTGTTCATGTCGATGAAAATATTCTTGCATCTGGTCGTGGTATATATACATTCCATGCTCAGGGTGCTTTTTACCATAACATAGGAGGTTTATGTCCAAATGAGGGTGTCAGGCCGCGCTTCTTACAATTATACATCTATGACACAGATAATGAGCTACATAATAGAATGCATGAAAATCCACGTCTACACCAAACCGTAGTTCATAAATTACAACAAATACTCCATCAATATAATCCTTTTGTAATTAGGTTCAAGCAACTGTCACTACTTCCAAATATCAGGGACGGTAGCCTCATACTTAAAGAGCGTCTAAGTAATCACCCTCAATATAACTTCCATCTGCAGAACAAGTCGCAACAATTATTGTTGGCGATGATTCTGAATCTATGGAATATGGAAGAGATATTAATGTTATTCATCATGATGGAAATCTAAAGAAAGTTCAAGAAACAAAGGGATATTATGATCCCTTGCAATATCCTATATTGTTTCCATTTGGGACACATGGTTGGGATGTTAACACAACAAATTGTAGTGGACGAAGAGTGTCATGTCGAGCATATTACAGTTTCATGCTTCAGGTACATTTAAGTTATTTTTCATACATATTTTATTTACTTAAATTAAATATAGTTATGATTACATTAGAGACATTAGAGACATGTATTTCAATCAATTGTAGATTCGTCCAAATGATCAATCAATGTTGTTAAATGCTGGTCGACTATTACAACAATATGTCATGGACAATTATGTCAAAATTGAATCAGGGCGGTTAAGGTGGATTCGAGAGCCCCAAGAAAATATACGTGCTGAAGTGTGCCAAGGTTTACAAGATGCTTTGCATGTTGGTGAAACTAACGTAGGTACTATTTAATGTACCATAAATATATAGTTGTAGATTAATTTTTTCATTGTGGATTAATGTTCACAATCATTCGTGTATTCTAACACCAGTTCATTTCATGAATCAACATAGAAAACTTTGGAAAAAGAGCAATATTACCATCATCATTTATTGGCGGCCGTCGAGACATGACACAACGTTATGAAGATGGCATGGCTATTGTTCTTAATGGTGGTAAACCAGATATTTTTCTGACAATGACGTGCAATCCTTCTTGGAGTGAGATAACATCAGAACTTCTACCTTTTCAAACACCACAGGATCGTCCAGATTTGCTAACGAGAATTTTTCGTTCTAAATTCGAGAAATTGAAGGATGATGTTATTCACAAAGGCGTCTTAGGAAAGGTTAAAAGTTACATGTATGTCACTGAATTTCAGAAACGAGGATTGCCGCATGTGCATATGTTGTTGGTCTTAGAAAGTAACGACAAGTTACGTGACCCAAAAGATTATGATAGTGTGGTTAGAGCAGAGATACCTAAATTAGAATGTGAACCGCAATTGCATGAAGTGGTTCTAAAACATATGATCCTCGGACCGTGCGCCATAATCAATCGGAAGTCTCCCTGCATGAAAGATGGCCAGTGTAAAAAAAGGTATCCCAAACAATTCTTAGATGAAACGCGTCAAGGCAATGACTCATATCCAGAGTATAGGAGAAGGTTTGATGAACCTATATCGTTAGGTAAAGGTAGGTCTGTCGACAATGGATGGGTGGTTCCTTATAACCCTTGGTTACTGTTAAAGTATGACTGCCATATAAATGTAGAGATTTGCAGTAGCATTAAAAGTATCAAGTATCTATACAAATATGTGTACAAGGGCCCTGATCGTGTGGCTATGGAGGTTCACAGAGGATCATACATGGATGAAGTTCAACAATATGTTGATGCAAGATGGATTTGTGCTTCTGAGGCATTATGGAAAATATTTCGCTTCACTCTTTACCGATTCTATCCTTCTGTTGAAAGATTGCAGATCCACTTGCCGAACCGCCATCAAGTGCGCTTTTATGATCATCAGCGAATTGTGGATTTGTTAAATAATGAACGCAATTCCAAAACAATGCTCACACAATTCTTTGCTTTAAATCTAAGAGATCTATAAGCAAGAAATTATCTATATAGAGAGATTCCAGAGCATTATTTCTGGAACAATAGGGACAAGGAATGGCATCACAGGCGGTCACCAAGAAAAGTTATCGGGAGAATCTATACGGTATCACCTTCGGAGGGAGAGAAGTTTTACTTGCAAGTATTGTTATCTCATGTCAGAGGTCCAACCAGTTTGGAATATCTTCTTACAAATAATGGCACTCATTTAAGTACATTCAAAAAATCAGCCGAGGATAGAGGATTTCTAGAGACTGATCATAGTATTCGTGATTGTTTGGTTGATGCTGCAAGTCTCCGAATGCCATATGCTTTACGGAGGTTATTCGTGACGATTCTCATATTTTGTTAACCTACTGATGTTAGAAGCCTTTGGAATGAGTTTTTTACATATATGACAGAGGATTATCAAACACCAAACAATGTTTTGGAATCGGTCTTGACTAATATGTTGTTACTCTTAAACCTGCACGGTAACAAGATTGAAGATTATGATCTCCCATCTTTACCCCTTGATAAAACATTGTTACCCGGTGGCAGAACATTCCTTTATCGAGCATTAATGGCAATTTTAAGAAGTAGAGGAGAAAATGCCTTGGCAACTGCATCATCTGGTATAGCTGCAACATTGTTACCCGGTGGTAGAACTGCGCACTCTCGATTTAAGATACCTATCGATATACAACCGAGTTCCATTTGTGGTATTCAAAAGCAAAAAGATCTTGCAAATCTCATTAGGGTTGCTGCTGCTATAATTTGGGATGAAGCCCCAATGACAAAAAAAAAATTGTTTGGAAGCCTTAGATCGATCATTACAAGACATTTGTAGCAACAATGCTCCATTTGGAGGAAAAGTTATGATCATGGGGGGAGATTTTTGTCAAGTTCTTCCTGTTGTAAGAAAAGGTACTAAGGCACAAATGATTTCTGCATGTATTATTCAGTCTCATTTATGGGCTCATACCAAGATTTTGCGATTGCGTCAAAATATGTGATCGTTGCATGATCAAGAGTTTGTAGAATTTCTTATGCGCATTGGTGATGATGTTGGACCTACCAAACCAGATGACATGGTGAGGTTACCTTCACAAATTGCAGTCCCATGGGAAGGTGACCATTCCATACAAGTACTTATCCAACATATTTTTCCTGATTTAGAATTGCATGGTTGGGATGCCCCTTATATGGTACAAAGAGCTATTTTGACCCCAACAAATAATGATGTCCAAAAATTGAATGATATAATTATTGACCAGTTTCCAGGAGAAGAACATAATTTGTTATCATTTGATGAGGTTGAAGAGGATAATCATAATTTATACTAGCAAGAATTCTTAAACTCAATTGCACAAGGTAGTTTTCCACCACATATTCTAAAGATAAAAAAAAGGTGCACCATTGATGTTGTTGCGAAATCTAGATCCTAGATATGGGTTGTGTAATGGGACACAGTTATTATGTCGTGGTTTATATATGAATATGTTGGATGTGGAAATCTTGACAGGAAACAACGCAGGAAAACGAGCTTTCTTGCCCAGAATTAAAATAAAAACATCTGCAAGTGATGGGTTTCCTTTTGTCCTTAGTAGAAAGCAGTTTCCTGTGCAACTAAGTTTTGCAATTACAATAAATAAGTGACAAGGACAAACCATTCCAAATATTGGAATATATCTTCCACGACATGTTTTCAGTCATGGACAATTATATGTGGCTTTATCCAGAGGTGTTTCACAGGCTACAACAAGAGTTTTAACCAGGGAAGGAAAATTGGAAGGAGAAGATGGTGACTACACAAAAAATGTAGTCTTTAAACAAATTCTTTTATCGCACCCGCAGGTATTCATTAAGTACAATAAAAAAAAATTTACGCATTGATTCCCATTTTGGCTGCAAGTGACTAACAAGAATATATTGTATATTGTTTAATGATAACTAAATGTAATATTATTTTGATTTAATATACAACCAAACTAAGATATGGTGAAATCTTCCAATTATGTAAGGAGCTGAACAGAAAGAATGTTGAAGCTTGCTTCGACATAAAAGTAAGTTATGCTTAACCATTTCTATTGTATTTTTATATTATACAATTGGTTCATAGTTATTCTCATTATTGTGATGGAATACAATCTAGATGAAAGACTTTGAAGATAAGTGGAACACCTGGAAGGATGAGCATACAATTCCATCCATTGGCAAAATCAACAATAAGGTATATTTTCCAGGCAATCCACGACACACCCTTTTTGGAAACCAACCCATTCCATAAAAAGTTCTTTTGAATAGAAGTGAGAATGGTGATAACTTTGGCAGGAAGTTTGTAAAATGACATATAATGAATTGGAAGGTTTGCAAGGACAGAATTAATTAGAGTCACTCTACCACCCATCGATAAAAATCTACTTTTCCAAGAACTCAATCTAGACCGGACCTTATCTATTAATGGTTTCCAAAATGCAACACTCATATGATTACCACCAATTTGAATGCCAAGAAAATTAAAAGGACAGGATGATACCTTACAAGCAAGGTAGAGACCTGCAGCAGACAGCATTACCTCATCTATGCCAATACCAAAAAAGGAACTCTTGTTGAAGTTGATATCCAAACCAGAAACTAACTGAAACCCTTTAAGTATTGACTTTGTTGCCACTATATTCCTCCAGGATCCATCCCCTAAGATAACCGAGTCGTCTGCATATTGCAACAAGTGGAATTGCACATCAGGGCTGACTTTGAAGCATGAAAAAAGTCCGTTGGTTATCGCTCTTATCATTAGTACAGCTAAACCTTCAGCAGCAATCGTGAACAGAAGAGGGGCAAGAGGGTCCCCTTGTTTAAGACCACGATACACTCCAAAATCTTGGGTAGAACTACCGTTAACCAAAACAAAAGCATAACTGTTGAAAACTCCATAATCCATCCACGACAACCATTTTCGGCCAAACCCCATAATCTTCATGACGTCTCTTAAATAATTCCACTCAATACAATCATATGCTCTGGAAAAATCAACCTTCAAAAGCATGAGCTCTTTCTTGGAACGCTTAGCAAAATCGATAACTTCATTAAGGACGAGGACGCCATCAACCAGATTTCTACCTACTATAAAAGCTGTTTGGGAATTGGAAATAATACCACCAATTTTTCTTTTGAGTCTGTTGGCGAGAATCTTGGATATAACTTTGTAAACAGAAGTAATTAAAGAGATAGGCCTGTACTCGTCTAAACACGTAGGGCAGTCCAATTTGGGAATGAGAACAATAAACGAAGAAGCAAAAACTTTTTGTAATTTCTCACCTTGGAAAAATTCTAGAATACAGTTTGTGAAATCTTTTCCTACAATACTCCAACATCGTTTAACGAATTCAAAATAGAAACCGTCAGGACCTGGGCTACAATCTCCAGCACACTCAAACACAGTCCTTCTAACCTCTGATTCATCCACATATCAGAATTTTCAATAATGCTTTGATGTTTAAATGGTTGTGGAGAATCTTGGCTGGACGGGATACTTTGTGGTGGCATTTAATTGCGTTTCGGTATCCTAAACATTCATTTGAATTTTATTCGGGTGTGAGTCTTAAATATTCAGTTTCGGCGTCTATTTGGTGGCGTGATTTGGTACAGGTTGCCATCTTTTGTGGGTTGGATACAATTGCTGGTTGCATTTCATATAAATTAGGAAATGGCGTCAGAACACCGTTTTGGCTATCGAGGTGGGCTGGAGATAATATTCTTGCAGCAGAGTTTAGTGAATTATTTTTATTAGTAGAAAACAAGGGTTGTTCAGTGGCGGATAATGGCATGTGGGTTAATGGTGTGTGGGTATGGAACATTTTAGGTGAGTTTCACTCTCTCTCGCAGCAAAACCAAAGGTAGCTGACACGATTATACCGCTTCATCTCCGTGTACCAACCGTGTCTTGGAGTGTTGGATGAAATATCATGGCTACTCAATGACGATTGTATTTTTTCTGTTTCATCTTTATATAGTCATTTGCAGGTTAAGCTGGCTGCCTCTGATTCAGATGTTAATGATGAATTTAAAGCTGCTTACAAACTTAATTGGCTAGCCCAAGCTCCTCTTAAAGTGAAAGTGTTTGGCTGGAGGATGTTGCACAAAAGAATACCTTCGACAGACAACTTGTTTCGTATAGGTATCATTACTAATAGTCACGACTTGCCTTGCCCCTTCTGCTTCTTGCATCTTGAAACGGTGGAACATATCCTCTTTTACTGTCAAAAATCAGTGATGTTGTGGAATTTTGTATGTAGATGGGTAGGAATACCTCATATTCTTGTAGAGTCTATGATGAATCATTTATCTTGTTGGTTGGCAGGATGTGTTTGTAGGAATTTTCAAATCTCTAATGTTGTGGGACTTTGGTTGATAATTTGTTGGGCTATTTGGGCATCACGTAATAACATTATATTTAGGGATGAGTTTTGGGACATGGACACAATTTCGAATCGTATTATTACATTCTCTTGGTGGTGGATAGGTAAGACGCAGAAGAATTCATTTCTTTGTAATTATTACACTTGGGTAAACTCCCTAGGTGATTTTTTGTAGGCCTAGATTTTTAGTAGGTCTATTGATGTATATGGGTTGGGATACCCCTCTGTATCCCTGATTAATATATTTTGTTAGATTATCAAAAAAAAAAAACAATAAGGTATATTTGCATTTTCCACAATATACGATAAAAAAACTATTTGTAAAATCTTCATCATCATTTTACTATAACTTTTATCGTCTTTATTGAGGCGGGTCAAACGTCTGAAAATTTATTCTATTGGTTGGAGCTCCACTGTGATATCAGATAAAACACAACTTTGGAAAATGGTGAAAAGAGAAATAATAGATCAAAGGATTGAAAGGTTTTTATTTTATTTATTTATCCGTAATCTTTACTTGCATGAATTTAAATTTTATTATTTGTTAATTTTTTTAATAAAACTATATTGGCTTCTACTAAGTCAATTGTTTTCCTTTTTTTTACCAGGAATTAGAGTAATTCGATAATCAGTCAAAATTATCGTTCTACCAGATCTGAATTAAAACAAAATATCACACTTCACCAAGTATTATATTTTTTATTATGTTTTTATAAACCATATTATACTCTACAATCTAACCTATAAATGTATAGTTTGTTGATCAGACATTTCGTGCCTACTTTGTAGTTTTTTAGAACTCAAGATTTTATTGATAAAGAGATGTATGAAGAATTGATTCGAATATTTACAAGGTAAAAAATACTATATTTTACACTAATTACAGTTAATTTCACTATTCTTATTTATTTTAAGAAAGTTCTTATATGAGAAATTTATATTTTGCTTTACTGCTTCAATATTACAGGGAAAAAGAAAATTCTTCAGATAAAGATAAAGATTTCATGTTCGGTCTTCCTCTTAAAGCACGTCATTGATGACACAATGTCAATAATATTTTGTATGCTTTAGTTCTTGATTATAATTTAGAATATTATTTACAATTTTCTAAATGCATTGATGCTATTATTTACAGAGAATATTTTTCATGTTGGGTGTGTCGTGGACAATGAAATTAGGTGCTCAGGGGCAACAATGACATATTTTGTTTATAGTCAATTTTTGAGTGTTGACAATTCTTTTAAATCCTATATCACAATCATATATAAATTAAAATATATTATACAATCAAAATATGTTAACAATTCTTTTATAATCAATTTCTGAGAGTTGAGTAGTATGCAAGTATGTGGGCAAGGAGAAAGAAAAACATACACACGACAACAATTAATTTCACTATTTTTTTTAATTCACTATAGTATTTTATGAGTATATAATTTTCATCTTGATTTTAATTCTACAAATTATATCTAGATAATTTTATTTTTAATGTGAATTACAATAAATATCTCTCATAAAAAATATATACGTATGAATACTTTTCCGTTGTGCACATTAAAAAAACGGACAAACAGACACTGGAGTGCCCGTCTGGACGCTAGTCAAAAATAATATAGACACTCTTTGTAAAAGATTTATTACTTCTGATGTTAAAAAAATAAAAAATATCAAAGATAGATGATATTATTATATTTATTATATAAAAAATAATAATACACAAGTAGTTTAAAATAGTCCTTATAAATATCAAAGGAAATTTCTAATCAACGAAAATAAATTATGATCCAATAATTTATGGTTACTAAAAATATAAATTTATAATATTTTATTAACAGATACTATACATGCGATATTTTATTTTATCATTGTGAATTACTTCTACTATTACAATTATTTATTTTTTTTACAAGTCTGTTGCATGCATCCTTTTATTTTAACAAGCAAAAGGAATGGGGGCCTCAGCGTTTCCCTTCCTAGGTCCCAACATAAATGCAGCAATTGAATAGCAATTGAATATGTCAATGCTTCACCTTGCAAAACCTTCCACTATCAATTTGAGAAAAATCTTCTTTCCTTATGTCATTTTCTTGTCTCGTGGAAGATTGACTTGGAGTATTTCCAAGGTCACTCATGTGGAAAAATCAAAAGATGGATGTGTTATTATAAACCACATAATAAACTTAGTGAGAACCAAGTCCTAAAATATTGAATGTTTTTGACAATGAACTTTATAATTATAAACAAAAATGTTAGTATGGTAGGGAGGAATGGCATATGCATAGAAAGGGGTGGGGTTTGCCAATGGGCCTATTAATATATTGACATTCTTTTCATATATTACAAAAATTGTATTATATTAATATACAAAAAATAAATAGATTTAGTATGATATAAAGAAAAAAAATAATGTAATAACATTTTAAATATAATCAAAATTTGTAATAAAAAATCATTTGATTATTATATTAAAATAAATAATGTTAGTATAAGATACAAAATAAAATAACATAATAACTTCGCATATATTAGCAAATAGAATTTTGACCTATTTATTAAAAAATTATATTACTTACTATTATGAAAATTGTATTATATTAATATATTAAAAATATATATTTAGTAGCATATAGAGAATATAATCATGTTATAATATTGAAAATATAATAAAATTTGTAATAACAAATTTATAAAATGGAATCAAAACTATTATTATTTTTTCAATTATAAAAACTTTTGTGTATATCTATTGTATTGATATATTTTTAAAAAGGAGTCATGAGGGAAGGGAGGAGGTAAGGGGCATGAGTTTAGTCGTTAACGTTTCTCCGGTCGCATGTTTACTAGATATGTCACCATTTTCATTGAACATGTCTCCTCCTTTCGGGAATGATTGCTCGATATGGGAAAATGGGGAATGACGTGTCTCCATTCTATAACAATAAAGAATGTGTTATTTGAACACGTATTCGAAAACAGTAGTGGGAAAACTAGTCACTTCTGCATCTTCTCAATTGCAGTTACTATTCTGAATGGGCCTAAGATCAGACCCAAGACTGCTATACATATCTCAACGATGGGATTGAGAGGAAAAATCTCATTCTCACACTAAAAAATATATACGCATACCTTCTCACCCTTACGTAAGCTAGCTATCAATCCCATTATATACCTTAAAACTTCTCACAACCCTTAATCACTAGGGGTTGTCACGTATTATACTTTTTTGAAAGTACAATTAACGCCCGCCATGGGGCCATGTAAAAGGACGCTTAAGCAAATCTTCAATATCAATGTTAACACCATTGCGGGGGGTTTCGCCAGTGGGGGAGAATACAACTCCTCATGGAGAAAATAGGCCTGTCAGGATTTCACAGTAAACTGCATGCCTGTTGACGCTACCAAAATCCCGAGGAAGGAAAGAAAATCCAGAATGACTTTCTTGAATGAATACGATGTACGTGTTCGTTCTCATAACAATAACCTCATGGTCGTCATGGTTCTATATGATAATTGGGATGTGAATTAAGTATTGATTGACCTTAATATCTATGTGCAAGTCTTGTTCTAGAGCGCCTTACATAGGCTCCAACTTGACCCCAACAACATCAGAGCATTCCAAGGTTCTTTAATTGGCCTTTTCGGCGAACACTTATAGGTAAATGGATAGATAACGCTTGAAACGATGTTCAGATATGTGGCAAGGTCCAGAGTAACTGAAGTAAAATATCTCTTGATATATGTATTATCCCTATACAACCCCATCCTAGGTAGACCCACCCTTAACTCACTAGAGGAGGTCTTGTCCACCCTCCATCTAAGCCTCAAATAATCATTACTTGATGGAAAAAGGAGATCACCCAATAATTATCTCAGAATAGCTTAGAAAAAAATGAGATAACATATCACACTGTGCGGCACCCCTCATCCAGATGCATGTGATATTAATGTAGAAAGCTGAGCTGATACCCTGGGTTGGTGGTAGAGAATGAAAAACTTACCCCAATAGAAGACTTAAAAGAGGTATAGATTGGACCCTAGAGCCACTAATTCAACAAGTTGGGCACCTCCCTATCTGATTTTGAAAAAGAAGAGTTGGACGCAATGCTCAGGAGGAACATTAACTTGTTCGGTTGGGAATTGTTAGACATGACAAACATAGATACCAAAGTGGTATCCCTCTCCATTAACCCCAGTGTCAAACAAGTATATCAAAGGAAGCCCAAGGTTAGTGATGAAAAATGGGCGACTATTGATGAGGAAGTGTTGAAGCTGACAAGCGCATGATTCATAACAGAGGTAAAATACCCATCATGGCTAGCTAACATGGTTTTCGTAAATTAAACATCAAACAAATTGTGCTTATGTGTTGATTTGACTCACCTTTATCTTTCATGTCCAAAAGGATATGTGCTCGCTACCTAATATATACCTTCTGATCAGCGGATCTTTAGGACACAAAACATTTTGCCTCATGGACTCATACTACGGATACAACTAGATTAAGATGGATCCAAAGGATGCTCCCAAATAATATATAAAGGGCGAGGAAGGTAATGCCGAAAAGAATTTTGGAGATGTTAAGGAACAGACAGTTGGTAACCTTGATAACTCACAACTACCACATAAGAATCATCGCACCTCGCCTATAAGAGACAGGGCGACATTAAAACGAAGTAGGAAACCTTCAGAGAGCTTTACGCCCTTGAATACTTACCATGAGCAAATATGGCGTGAGGTCCTCCATACGCATGACATTTCACTACAACCAGCTTAAAAGTCACACATCATGGGGCCGAAGCCTAGTAGGTGGTACAAGTTTCAAAAGTACAAGGGGCGCTACATAGAAGAATTCTATCAATTCAAGAAGGAGATAGAATGCCTCATCCAAGAGGGTCATTTGAAAAAGTATGTTAGGGGAGATACCACATATTTGCAAGGTAGGTTCAGCTCTCAAGGGTGAATGCCTCTGGGAGTCCCAACCCCATGAAGGGCAAGGAACCAGGCAAAGAGGCAAGGGCAGACATGTGTACCACACCTTTAACACAATAGTAGAATGATTCTCTGGGGTGGGCAGACCAATTCCACCCATAGAAGATGCGTACGCCAAATTCTTACCACTAAGAGCTCGCTTACAAAACCCGACTCTGGCAAAAAGAGATCCCTGAAATCTGAGATTTCCTTCTTTGAGAGGGACACATCAGGCATCCATTCGGATGACAACAGCTTCATTGTCATAACTATAACGTGTGACGACTCGGAGATTAAGAGAATGTTGATTAATTAGGGAAGCTCTACAGACATCCTTTATTGGGACACTTTTAAAAGACTTCTTCTGGACCTGAACGACCTAAAAACTTTTCTAGGATCACTGATAGGATTCTCAAGTGAGCAAATGCAGATAAATGGTTATATTACCTTGAAGATCATGTTTGGAGATGAGGACAATGCAAGGTGGATCAAAGTAAAATATCTTATTATAGATGCACAATATTTTAAATGATGTGTTATTTATGAAACGTAAAAAAAAAATTCAAATTAAAGCTTTTGTCAACTTTAAGAATTAAAAAATTATAATTTACGCGTCATTAAAAATTGTCATCTGATCAACTCACTTCAAAAATTAGATAAAAGGAGTAAAAAAATTGTTTAACTATTAAATATATAAGTTATTTATTATATTTTTTCTCGCCTAAATTTTTTAAATAAATATGTGAATTTTTATAAGTATTTAAATTTAGCTCAAGGTTTTCACAAGGATGCATCCTTTTTCAAACTCTTAGATTCCTATAATCTTCATTAAATAAATGTTTCATATAGAATTAAATGGTCTAGGTCCACCACCTTTCCCTTCCTCTGTCCCAACATAAATGCGGTAATTGAACAAGTGCTTCACAATGCAAAACCTTCCACTATCAATTTGAGAAAAATCTTCTTTCTTTATGTCATTTTCTAGTCTCGTGGAAGATTGACTTGGAGTATTTCTGCTGTCATTCAAGTGGAAAAATCAAAAGCAGGATGTGTGATTATAAACCACATAATATTCTTAGGGAGAACGAAGTCCTAATATATTAAATGTTTTTTAAGAACAATCCTTATCTAGAACAATTTACTACAAGGGAATTGACTTTCCGTGACATTAAAAAATTATCACTAAAAATCAATAATCTATAGGATTTTGAATGACGTCCACCTTTGACGTCAATTATAAAGAGGTGTGGTGTGATGACAAATTAAATGTTACAATAACTTTTAACTACAATCAAACTTTTTCCTACAATTATAGTGAATGTCACTATATATTATACTAGTATTACAAGTACTAAAATTGTAGTTACATATTATTTTCTTTTACCAGTCACTAAAACTTCAATAAATATAATTTTTATTATATTAAAATATAATAAATTTATAAATTCACTTTTTAATATAATTGAAAATATTACTTATATTGAAATAAAAATTACTCATTTAAAATATTTTAAAATACATATTGAACCATGACAAAACTAAATAACTAAAATATTTTAAAATACATTTTGAACCATGACAAAACTAAATAACTAAAATATTTTACAATACATTTTCAATGACAAAACTAAATAACTAAAATTCAACATTAATACAAAATTTTATTAAATCCAAACGTTACATTTTATTTCATATTATGTAAATTAGAACTAGTTACAAAAAGTATCAACTTTCATGTTCTTATTTTCTAGATTCTCACAATCCGGACTTTAGCAATTTGTTTCATTCTCAGCATGCAAGTTACCAGAACCAGCAATTCTTGAAGCATGTATCAAAAGCTCACTCAAAAAATAATAATCCTTGTTGAAACCGAATGGACACTTAAATGTTGAGTTGGAAATTTCGAGCTTAGGGAAATCAACTTTCATCTCAAGTCAAACGTTTTGAACTTTAGAATAAGTGCCATATAGAATTTTTAGAGAGAGAAGGTCAGACTTCTCTCTTCACCTCCCCTTTGGCATGGTTTGGACGACGGTCACAGGAAGAAGGAATCGGCCACAGAGTGGAAGATGGGACATCTTCCCCTTTGGAAAAGGACTCAGTGCATTGGAGTTAAAAGGTATGAACACTTTTTTCATCTCAGACTTCCCTGATCGCATCTCTGCAAGGGACATTTTCGTTCTGTTTGGGTGCATAGGAAATGTAGTGGAAGTAGTAATACCTCCTAGGCGAAACAAACATGGAAAACGTTTCGGTTTTGCGAGATTCAAAGAGGTGGAAGATATCAGATTGTTAGGGGTGAAGCTTGACAACGTGTTGATTAATGGTAAGAAGATTCACGCGAATCCGTCAAGGTTCGAGAGGAGTCCAGATGGGAACAGAAAAGGCTCTAGTGCGAAAAACGTTGAGGTCATTAAACGTGATTCTTTTGTCCATCACGCTTGGCAGAATCCAAAGGATGGTTCGACGTCTAGACGTGTGGAGAGGAACGTTTCATTTGCCGATGTCGTGGGTAGTAGGTCGGATGAAACACTTTAAGAAGCGAGTGTGCAGTTTTGCTCAGACGAGGAGGTTAAAAGGAGGTTAAAAAATGCTTATGTCGGAACCACAATTTTTCCGGGAATGGCTTACAATGTTCAGAGTGGATTCGAATGCGAAGGGCTTTTCACTTTAAAGGTGACTCCTTTGGGTTCGAAATTGTGTCTGTTGGAGGAGGTTGAAGATGGAGCATTAGCAGGTTTTGTGGAAGAAGGTGCTTCATGGTGGAAACAATGGTTCATTGATTTAAGGAAATGGCAAGAGGAGGATGTCGATGATGAGAGGGTAGTATGGATCAGAGTTTATGGAATTCCATGTCATGCGTGGTGTGTGGATTTTTTCGAGAAGTTGGCGACTGTTTTTGGAACGTACATTTGCGTCGATGAAAATTCCTTGAAAGGCACTTACAAAGATGTTGCTAGGATTATGATTAGAGTTTCTGCAGATTTTAAGTTGAAGGAAAGGGTTATGGTTGTGATTGATGGTAAGAAGTATACTCTTTTTGCGAGAGAAGACACTTATGGTCCCGTTCGCTTAGAAGTTGTTCCAAAATCTGTTAAGAAAGTGGAGTCTGAGCTTTCTGAATCAGTTTCGGAGTGGAATTTGGAGGATAAAGTTTTTGACGAAGAAGAAGATGATTTGTTTGATGTCCGGCCTCCTTGGTCTGAGGAGATGGGGAAGACAGTGGAGGGAGACTACAAAGAGGAGATGGAGTCTAATCCTAAGTTAGATGGTGAAAAGACAGGTGAAGGTGGGACTGAAAAGTTTAATACTCCTGACAATTCCGAGGCAGCAGATTGTTTTTTGGGGGATGGGTCTTTTGAGGTGGCATTGAAAAAGATAAAAGACAAGGCTTGTAGTGTAAATCACGGCACGGAGGAGAAGAATGAGCTTTTTGTTCAGACTTGTGAAGGGGAAAAGTCTACTACTGTTATTGCAGAGACAGAGGATTTCGGGGAGGGAGCTAAACATGGGTCCCACGGAAAGAGAAATTTTCAAGTTAAAAAGGTGAGGTACAAAAGCTTGCAAAGACCAGCTGGAGTTGGTGAGAAGTTTAATTTCACTAAAGGCGGTGGAAATAAAAAGAAAAATGTAAAGACAAGCAAGGGTTGTTATTCTGATTTAAACTGTGGGTTAGCTCAATGGTCTAACCATTCGGATTATTATGGTGGTAATTCGGCAGAGTCGGATATAATACGAAATAATATTCGTTTATGGAATAATTTTGACTCCTCGGTGGGTGAGAAAATATGGGAAGCCATTTTGAAGTTAGGAGTGGTAGCAACAGATGTCAAAAAAGATTATAAGAGTCGTATTGATGAGATGGAAAAGTGTGATAAGAATATAAAGCAGGGGGAGAAGGTGAAATTAACAAATTGGAAATGATTATAGGATCATTTAATATTAGAGGGGGAGGAAATAAGGTGAAAAGGAGAAGAATAGGTCAAGTTATTAAGAAAGGGAATATGGATATGTTTTTAATTCAAGAATCTAAACTTGAGTTGGTTAATGAAGTTATAGCTAAGAGCTTTTGGCCCAAGGAGGAGATTGGGTGGACTTTCTCTAGTTCGTTGGGATTGTCGGGAGGGCTAATCATTCTTTGGAAAGCTAGTAGTGTGGAGGTTGTTTGTAGCTTCAAAGGTGACGGTTATGTTGGGGTTAAAGTTGTTTGGGGAGGCTCGATTTTTTACATCGTTAATGTTTATTCCCCTTGCGATTTGGGGGAGAAACGAAGGCTTTGGAGGAGATTGTTGGAGTTGAAAGATGCTTTTTCAGATGGGGAGTGGTGTATCGGGGGGGATTTCAACGCAATTACCCATTGCGGGGAGAGAAAAGGTAGGAGTATGGGAAGTCGGAACATTGAGATGAAAGAGTTCGGGGAGTTTATTGTGGAGAGTGAGTTGGTCGATGTCCCGTGTAAAGGAAAGAGATTCTCTTGGTTTAGGGGGGATGGTTCTTCCATGAGTCGTATTGATCGATTTTTGATTTCCGAGTCGGCGATTGCTAAATGGGGAGTCATCGGCCAATTTAGTGGTCCGAGAGATATTTCATATCATTGCCCTATTTGGTTAGTCGTCGACGATTCGGATTGGGGGCCAAAACCTTTTATGTTCAATAATGAATGGTTTTCGAACAAAGCTTTTATTAAGTTTGTTGAGAAAGAGTGGGTGGACATTCGTGTCGAGGGTAGAAGCGATTTTGTTCTCAAGGAGAAGTTGAGGATTCTTAAAGGGAGGCTTAGAAAGTGGAATGTTGAGGTTTTTGGCAAACTTGATTTGGAGGTCGAGGATTGTGTGAAGGAGATTAATGTTGGAGATGAGGAGGCGGATATAGAGAATGGTATGCTATCGGTTGATGCTTTGGAGAACCGTAAGAAGGTGTCTAAACGCTTTTGGTTGAATTTGAGGATTAAAGAGAATATGTTAATTCAAAAGTCAAGGCTTAAATGGTTAAATGACGGGGATAACAATAGTAGGTTTTTTCATTGTGTTATGAAGGAGAGAAGAAGGCGTAATCATATTGGGCATATTAATACGGAGAGAGGTGTGATGACGTCGGTTAAGGAGGTGAAGGAGGAGGTGAAGAATCATTTCTCTCTTAAATTCATTGAACCCGACTTAGAGAGACCTATTTTGGAGGGAATGTCTTTCAACATGCTTAGCCAAGAGGAAAAGGCTATGCTTGAGAGGCCTTTTTTGGAGGAGGAGATTAAAGAAGCGGTGTGGAGTTGCGAGGGAAATAAAAGTCCGGGTCCGGATGGCTATACCTTCACTTTCATAAAAAAGTGTTGGTATTTGCTTAAAAAAGATTTCATTAAGTTTTTCGTGGATTTCCATGGAGGTGCGTTTTTGTCAAAGTCTATCACTTCTACTTTTTTGACCTTGATTCCTAAATGTGAGAGTCCTTTGGGGTTGGATGACTTTAGGCCTATTTGTCTTGTTGGGTGCTTGTATAAGGCTTTATCAAAGTTGTTGGCGGCTAGATTAAAGGTTGTTCTTCATTCTTTAATTTCGGATAGTCAAAATGCTTTTGTTCCGGGAAGACAATTGTTGGATGGGGTTTTAGTTGCTAATGAGGTAGTTGATTATGCGAATAAGGAGGAAAAGGCATGTACTTTATTCAAGGTGGATTTTGAAAAAGCTTGCGACAAAGTGAGTTGGAATTTCCTAAGATTCATGATGGTTTGCATGGGTTTTGGAGAGAAGTGGATGAGGTGGATGGAGGCCATGATTTTTTCTAGTAAAATGTCCGTTTTGGTGAATGGAAGCCCTACTAAAGAGTTTGTGGTGCAAAGGGGTTTGAGGCAAGGTGACCCCCTTTCCCCGTTTCTTTTTGTTATGGTTGTGGAGGGGCTTCGAGCTTTGGTTAAGAGGTCGGTGTTGTTAGGTGAGTTCTCCGGTTTCATGGTGAAGAGTGATTGTTTCATAGACATCCTTCAATTTGCGGACGACACACTATTGTTAGGTGATGGGAGTTGGAAACATTTATGGGCGATCAAAGCGGTGCTTAGAGGATTTGAAATTGTTTCGGGTCTTGGCATCAATTTTCATAAGAGCAAACTTATTGGAATTAATGTTACTTCTCATTTGCTTGAAGCGGGAGCTTTGTTTCTTTCTTGTAGGACGGAGTCGAAAGAGTTCACTTTCCTTGGTATACCTATTGGTTTGAATCCGAGAAGGATTTCTTCTTGGTCTTCTTTGGTTGTCAAGATGGAGAAAAGGTTATCTTGTTGGCATGGTAAATTTTTGAGTTTAGGAGGTAGAATAACCCTCCTTAAATCGGTTCTTAATAGTCTTTCGATTTTTCATCTTTCATTCTACAAGATGCCGGCGAAAGTTAGGAAGGCCATCATTAGTCTTCAAAGTGGTTTTCTTTGGGGAAGCTCGAAGGAGAAAAGAAAAATTCACTGGATCAATTGGGAAAGGTTGTGTTTGCCTTTTGATAAGGGAGGTATTAATTTATTGAGAATGGAAGACTTTAATGTTTCCCTCCTTCATAAATGGAGGTGGCAAATCCTTGGTGGGTCGGAGTGTTTGTGGTTCAAAGTGTTGAAGGCTCGTTATGGGGATATTAAGCTGTTAATTTCTAACAATGACTCTATCATTCCTAACTAGAGTTCTCAATCAACTTGGTGGAAGGATATCTTAGCGATTTTGAAACACTATCCGGAGGACATTTTTATTAACAATTGTTTGTTTAAGGTGGGAAACGGTTTTTCCACTTCGTTCTGGCATGTCAATTGGTTGGGGTCCGGGAGGTTGAAGGATTTATTTCCGAAGCTTTATGGTTTATGGAGGTTGCAGAATGTATCGGTTGGTTGTGTAGGAGGTTGGAAGGAGGAAGCTTGGTTTTGGGGTGATTTAGGAATTAACTTCAGTGCCGAGAATGCTGCTGGCAGTGGTTTATCTCAGGTTTATGCGGGGCCTGCTACAGGTATGGCAGTTGACGGTCATTTTTTTCGGGAAGATTTTGTTGTTTTTTATCATTCACAGCAGGTTATCAGCTCAGGCATTATGCAGGATTCTGCTGTGAATTCTGTTCAGCCGGTTGATGGTTCGTGTGCAACGGTTAAACAGGATCTGGAGGATCTGCGCAAAATGTTGGATGATGTTAGTTTGAATTATGCAGAACAGGATAGAATTGAGTGGCAGCACGGACAGACATCGACGTTTACGGTTAATTCCTTTTACTGGATGTCTAATATATATAAGGTTCCTTTTGGCCCTTGTAATCGTGATGATATTGCCATGACGTTGGTATGGAAAGTTGCGGTTCCTCTTAAAATAAGGGCTTTTGGATGGAGATGTTTCTTGAATCGTATTCCTACTAAGGATTTGCTTGCGTTTAGAAGGGTGGTTCCATCTATCGGCAACTTAAATTGTGCGCTTTGTAACTCTTTTACGGAGTCGGTGGATCATGTTATTTTTTCCTGTCCGGTTGCTATTATTGTGTGGAGGGAGATTTCTAAGTGGGTGGGTTTTTCGATCAAACGAGTTAACGGAATTATAGGAAGCTTCCTTGATTGGTTTGATTGTTGTAAACGCAAGAGAGTTAGAGCCGGTAAAGAGGGTTGTATTTGGTTAGCGGTGTGTTGGAATTTGTGGAATCTTAGGAACGGAATCATTTTCAAGGAGATAGGATGGAATGTTTTTGATACTGTTTGGTCGATCAAGTATTCGGTGTGGCGGTGGTCTACCATTGGTGATATTACTTATCCAATTTGTAATCTGTATGAGTTCAACAAACATCCCTTGTTGTATTTATGTTAAGTGCCAATTGGTTTGTAATTTCTCCATTTTTGGGGGTCTTTCCCGTACCTTTTGTAACCTGGTTTGAGTACATTTTGTACTCGTATTAATATATTCCTTGCTTACAAAAAAAAATCAACTTTCATCTCATTGTAATATCTACGCTCATAGTATTCCAAATCAAATTCACGAGTTCGTTCATATTTTTGGTGCATCTGAAACAATAATAATAAAATCAACTTCAAAGAAAGAGCAACACAAATAATTAAATATAGTGACTAAAAACTACTTGATTAGATTATTACCTTCTTAAATGATAGGGATTTATGAAAAGTTGAGTGTCCACTTAGTAATTAGAGAATGCATTGGGTGCTTACACTTTCGTCGAGATGTGTTGGTAGTGGGAGTTTCATCTTGAAAGATGTGCTTATACATGAATATAACTGAAAAAGTAGAACTTAGTTTAAACAATATTTCAACTGAGAATTTCATCAATAGTAATTTTAATAAGTTGATGACTTTGAGAAAGACAAGTATGTCTTCTCCATCAACACACAAATGGAAATTATTGGAACCTCTGATTACTTGAATTGAAAAATTCTCTCTAGCACCTTTATAAACGTTTACTGTGAGCATTAATGAAGTATATTTAAGTGAACATTAATAGTAAGGCGTCGACAGACCAACGACGAGGGGTCGTCTGATATGTCGACACAATAAGACATGGTTTGGAGGACTCTCAAGGATAAATCCCCAAGACCCAGATTGTTGGGAAATATGTCCAGAATCTCGAAAAGGACTGACGTACGACAGAAGCAATTCCATAATCTCGAGAAGGACAATTGACAGAATCTCTAATTCCTAAAAGGATCAGTCGACTGAACGACATGGTATAAAAGACTTAGTAAATTTACAAGTCTTGAGGCCTTGATAGGCAACATTGACAATACGCTAGAGCATTTACTGTCGAAGGTTCGTGATGAAGTGGAAAAAATGGGAAACAATTTCTACTTAGCGTAGGTTGCAAGAAGATAGCATTTTGGAAGACACGTAAGCACACTATTAGGAACTTGAGAGATTGAACAAGGAGTAAACGCATTAGTCCCACGGTGATCATAACTGTCATCGACAATTACTTTTTAAATAGAATAAATATTAGGCTCATACATGGGATCAAGGGTCGCAAAATTTGATACACACTCTCCATACCACTGGAGTACCCGAGTCAAAGAACAAAAGAGTTAAGCGAGAAACATATAAGCGTATGCGTCCACCATTTTTCTTAGTCTTTTTGCTTCCTTAAACGAAACATGTACTTTTTCTTTTGCTTTGTATAATTTTATTGACTGCATTTTACCTTACCATTTATCACAATTTAACTTCATTTAAAGTCTTTTTTTTAGCTGCATTCAATTCACACGCACTTGTGTTCACACAAATTATTTGCACATATTGCTTTGGAGAATTTTTTAGTTAATCTCACAGACTTTCAAATTCGTGATTGTTTACCAAAAACACCGGTAAACATTAGGATTCGTTGTTTAACTCAACCCGTGAAGGTTCCTTTGTTCCGGAACCACATCATAATATATTAGTAGAAGAAATCAGAACAAAGGAGCATGCTGGGCATGTCTGTGGGGTTGGAAATGACATCGACCTAAGAGTGTTCTTTGGTACGTCTAGAAAAAGCACCGGACAGGTGCAAAAAGAAACGTTGGAAGAGTTTGAGAGGAAGATAGATAGTCAAAAGAAAGAATTTGAAGAGAAGTTAGAAGCGGGTGGGAAACTCGCAGGAAACAATTGGAAGAAATAAAAGAGTTATATGTGGTATGTGAGAATATTGTGATATCTGAAGTGTATGATATATATTGTGTTAATTCTGTTTTGTGTTTCTGTGTTTTTTATGATGTAGAAAATCAGTGGAATCATCCCAGAATGTACAAATGAAGATGATGATGCTGATGATCAATTGCCTGATAAAAATTGTGTATGTGGTGCAAGCACAAAAGGATGTTGTTCAGCCACCCACATTGGTAATGAGATCCATAATGGGTTATTGGCTCCCCCTAAAGGATCATATTCCAAAATATTATGTTACGTTATGCGCAACGAAGACGAGGTGTTTTCTTTTGTGTTAATGAAACATGATCAAGAGTTACAGGGGTTATAGGAATACTTAATCTTTCCTAGAGATATAAAGGATATGATCGTTGGAACTTGGTGGCTGGACGTAGGGTTACTACAAGTTTGGTGTATGCGGGTATATTTTGCATTATGGTCAATTCATTGTTTTTTATAGGACTAATTCCTCACGTGTTTTTTATATTTTGTTTAACCATTTAGGTACATTCACTGTGTTTGTATAGAATTAAATAAATTGAATGCTTATGGATTGATGGATCCAGTTAGAGTGCGATTTACAGGTAATTCTACAAAAAAACATTGAAGAATACTTAACATCACGGATAGCGTAGGGGCGGAAAGAATGTTACTTAGCACCATTCATCAAGTGAGTAATTTAAAATTATGGTTTCTCTATTATAGTTAGTTTTCATGTTTTACCAAATACTAATTATATATGCTTGTATTGTTCATCCAGAGAAGATTATCAATTGATCATCATATCTCTTCTAACGAACACGTTAACTACATTGTGTTCGTTACACTATCCACTTGAACATATGATGAAACAAATTATTACTCTGTAACTATATGTTTATGAGTCTTTTAGTAATATTTTCTTTGACTTTGTAATTATCTTATCGTATAATATTTTAAAATCATTTTCAATATTCAGGATTGTGGAGAGACATTATACGTTGAACAACTCTAGAAAAAAGCTCGCATTTTGGGAGCCCAAGGTAAGTGGATTAATTGTGACATATATATATATATATATATATATATATATATATATATATATATTTATGAAATGTGTGGTTATATATTCATGAAATTTTTAAATTTGTTGACTAGGAAACAAGCAGAGGGATACAAGTGTGGGTACTATGTAATGAAATACATGTTTAACATCGTCTCCGTCGGCATTGTTGATTCGTGGGATTAGGAATATATAATGTCATGAAATATTTACAATAACATATTAATGTTAAAGTATTTTGCTATTATAATTCAAATAATGTGATATTCAATTTTTTTTACTTGTTTATGTATACCTTTAACGACAAGACATCTTTCTCTTCTGATGACTTAGACGACGTCCGTAGACGTTGGACGTTTATTTTCAATACATTAGTTAAAAATGGGGTGGTACTGTATGACTTCGTCTTTGATGGTTGTAAATATATTTATATTACTTAATTTGATATTTTGTAAATATTTTAGCTAATATATGTATAATATACATGTAAAAAAATACAGGTTTGTAATATATGGAAAAATAAAATAAAATAAAGTATTTAATCACGGTTATTTATACCAACTGTTGTTATAAATAGAGCGCAAACAATTAAAAATCATACAATTACTGGGTTTCGAACCCATGACCTTTTGCTTTATATCACAACCGTTGTATACTTTGACCATTGTGATATATAGCGCACTGCCTAGTCTATCACAACGGTCCTACGCCCGTGGTAGAAAGCATCATATATACAATCACACCTTACCTCACAACGGTTGGTCGGACGTGGTTGTATCTCTTTTTCAACCTTTATGATAGGTGTAGTCTGTAGTAGTGTGTAACAACATGTGGAAATAAACTCAGTCAAGCTATGCTTTATCAAGCTTAAGTCTATTTTGCTAAAAAGTTTAAAGTACAATTTTGGTCTGTAATCTATGATAGACTTATTTTTAGACATGAGTCTAACATTTTAAAAAGCTTGATTAGTCTATTAGCCTATGTAAAAGTATATTTCATTTGAACATATGTAAATAAGAAATTTAACTAATGTTTAAATAAATATTATATATTAAAAGAATAATGAGACTAAATATTTATTTACATTGACTTATTCAAACTTACCTAGTAGCATAAACTTTGTGACACTATTTGTCTAAGAACTTAAGAAAACAACTTATAGCATTATTTTATAAGATTTTTTAAATTCATAAATTCTTTGTTCTTGAGAGTTGTATGGTTGGAGAAGAAAATAAGAGAGTTATTTATTAATAATGTGGCAGTGCAAAGCCTAGTCGAAAAACTAAAAATGAGTTCACTAATGGAACTGCTTTTAATATTTTCATTCTCTTTCGAGTAGAAACTTCAAAAGCTTGTTGTGTAATTATAGACGATCCAATGCATTTTGAGTGAGAATATTAGCATGCGATACCAAAAAGTTTTTTACAGTCCTTATTAACACTAGCGTCCAGACGGGCACGGAGTGCCCGTCTGTACGCTTTTTTAATGCGCACAGCGGGAAAGTATTCATGGGTATATATTTTATGAGATATATTTATTGTAATTCGCATTAAAAATAAAATTATCTAGATATAATTAGTAGAATTAAAATCAAGATGAAAATTATATACTCATAAAATAATATAGTGAATTAAAAAAATAGTGAAATTAATTGTTGTCGTGTGTATATTTTTCCTTCTCCTTGCCCACATACTTGCATACTACTCAACTCTCAGAAATTGATTCTAAAAGAATTGTTAACATATTTTGATTGTATAATATATTTTAATTTATAAATGATTGTGATATAGGATTTAAATGAATTGTCAACACTCAAAAATTGACTATAAACAAAATATGTCATTGTTGCCCCTGAGCACCTAAATTCATTGTCCACGACACACCTAACATGAAAAATATTCTCTGTAAATAATAGCATCAATGCATTTAGAAAATTGTAAATAATATTCTAAATTATAATCAAGAACTAAAGCATACAAAATATTATTGACATTGTGTCATCAATGACAAGCTTAAAGAGGAAGACCGAACATGAAATTTTTATCTTTATCTGAAGAATTTTCTTTTTCCCTGTAATATTGACGCAGTAAAGCAAAATATAAATTTCTCATGTAAGAGATTTTTTAAAATAAATAAGAATAGTGAAATTAACTGTAATTAGTGTAAAATATAGTATTTTTTACCTTGTAAATATTTGAATCAATTCTTCATACATCTCTTTATCAATAAAATCTTGAGTTCTAAAAAACTACAAAGTAGGCACGAAATGTCAGATCGACAAACTAAATACATTTATAGGTTAGATTGTAGAGTATAATATGGTTTATAAAAACATAATAAAAAACATAATACCTGGTGAAGTGTGATACTTTGTTTTAATTCAGATCTGGTAGAACAACAATTTTAACTGATTGTCGAATTACGCTGATTCCTGGTATAAAAAGGAAAACAATTGACTTAGTAGAAGCCAATATGGTTTTATTAAAAAAAATTAACAAATAATAAAATTTAAATTCATCCAAGTAAAGATTACATATAAATAAATAAAATAAAAACCTTTCCATCCTTTGAGCTATTATTTCTCTTTTCACCATTTTCCAAAGTTGTGTTTTATCTGATATCACAGTGGAGCTCCAACCAATAGAATAAATTTTCATACGTTTAACCTGCCTCAATAAAGACGATAAAAGTTATAGTAAAATGATGATGAAGATTTTACAAATAGCTTTTTTATCGCATATTGTGGAAAATGCAAATATACCTTATTGTCGATTTTGCCAATGGATGGAATTGTATGCTCATCCTTCCATGTGTTCCACTTATCTTCAAAGTCTTTCATCTAGATTGTATTCCACCACAATAATGAGAATAACTATGAACCAATTGTATAATATAAAAATACAGTAGAAATGGTTAAGCATAACTTATTTTTATGTCGAAGCAAGCTTCAGCATTCTTTCTGTTCAGCTCCTTACATAATTGGAAGATTTCACCATATCTTAGTTTGGCTGTATATTAAATCAAAATAATATTAGATTTAGTTATCATTAAACAATATACAATATATTCTTGTTAGTCACTTGTAGCCAAAATGGGAATCAATGCGTAAATTTTTTTTTTATTGTACTTAATGAATACCTGCGGGTGCAATACAAGAATTTGTTTAAAGACTATATTTTTTGTGTAGTCACCATCTTCTCCTTCCAATTTTCCTTCCCTAGTTAAAACTCTTGTTGTAGCCTGTGAAACACCTCTGGATAAAGCCACATATAATTGTCCATGACTGAAAATATGTCGTGGAAGATATATTCCAACATTTGGAATGGTTTGTCCTTGTGACTTATTTATTGTAATTGCAAAACTTAGTCGCACAGGAAACTGCTTTCTACTAAGGACAAAAGGAAACCCATCACTTGCAGATGTTTTTATTTTAATTCTGGGCAAAAAAGCTCATTTTCCTGCGTTGTTTCCTGTCAAGATTTCCACATCCATCATATTCATAAATAAACCACAACATAATAACTGTGTCCCATTACACAACCCATATCTAGGATCTAGATTTCGCAACAACATCAATGGTGTACCTTTTTTTATCTTTAGAATATGTGGTGGCAAACTACCTTGTGCAATGAGTTTAAGAATTCTTGCTGGTATAAATTATGATTATCCCCTTCAACCTCATCAAATGATAACAAATTATGTTCTTCTCCTGGAAACTGGTCAATAATTATATCATTCAATTTTTGGACATCATCATTTGTTGGGGTCAAAATAGCTCTTTGTACCATATAAGGGGCATCCCAACCATGCAATTCTAAATCAGGAAAAATATGTTGGATAAGTACTTGTATGGAATGGTCATCTTCCCATGGGACTGCAATCTGTGAAGGTAACCTCACCATGTCATCTGGTTTGGTAGGTTCAACACCATCACCAATGCGCATAAGAAATTTTGCAAACTCTTGATCATGCAACGATCGCATATTTTGACGCAATCTCAAAATCTTGGTATGAGCCCATAAATGAGACTGAACAATACATGCAGAAATCATTAATGTTAAAGTATTTTGCTATTATAATTCAAATAATGTGATATTCAAATTTTTTTCACTTGTTTATATAAACCTTTAACGACAAGACATCTTTCTCTTCTGATGACTTAGACGACGTCCGTAGACGTTGGACGTTTATTTTCAATGCATTCGTTAAAAAGGGGGGTGGTACTGTATGACTTCGTCTTTGATGGTTGTAAATATATTTATATTGATTAATTTGATATTTTGTAAATATTTTAGCTAATATATGTATAATATACACGTAAAAAAATACAGGTTTGTAATATATGGAAAAATAAAATAAAATAAAGTATTTAATCACGGTTATTTATACCAACCGTTGTTATAAATAGAGCGCAAACAATTAAAAATCATACAATTACTGGGTTTCGAACCCATGACCTTTTGCTTTATATCACAACCGTTGTATACTTTGACCGTTGTGATATATAGTGCACTACCTACACTACAACAAAAGTAAGTTATAACATCGCACCTTAGACAGCGCTTTAATACAAAAGCGCTGCTATAAGTTAAAAACAAGGAAACTAGCCATTTAAAAAAGTAAAAGCGCAAAAAAATATAAGACCTTAGACAGCGCTTTGGTCAAAAGCGCTTTATAAGGTCTTATTAATTTTAAAAAAAAATTAAAGGAAAATATTAGACAGCGCTTACCTTAAAAGCGCTGTCTAAGGTCTTAAAAATTAAAAAAAAATAAAATCAAAAGCGCTGTCTAAGGCCAACCTTAGAAAGCGCTTTGAAAAGCGCTGTCTAAGATCCACCTTAGAAAGCGCTTTTATGACAAGCGCTGTCTAAGGTCTAATAAAATTAAAATATATGAATAGTCAGTATTCATTTTCATATTTCCGCTCTTTCTTCTCCCCTGCATGCGAACAGAGCTCAAAACCCTTGCGAACGAAAAACCTTCACCGTCAACCGTCCTCCACCGTGCCGTCGTTCGTTGTTGCCGTCGTTGCATTGCCGTCTGTCCGTTTCTGCTCACTGCCGTCGTTTTCGTTTCTGCTCATTGCCGTCGTCGTTCGTTTCTCTTTCTGCTCTTTGATACATTTCGTTCTTGCATTGCCGTTGTTACCGTCGTTAAAGGTACGTCGTTGTTGTGAAGAATAGGGTTTTGTTGCTTTACATTGTTGTTGTAGGGTTTTGTTGCTTTACAATGTTGTAGTGAATGATTATGTTTGGTGAGTTTTGTTAATGAAGTTATGTTGTTCTGTTTTATTAATGAAGTTTTGTAGTGAATGAGTATGTTTGAAGTGTTGTTAATGAAGTTTTGTAGTGAATGAGTATGTTTGATGAAATCTTCTAAAAAACTCTAAAAAACTCTTAAAATTGATGGAGTTTTGTTAAAATTGATGGAAATAGTTTAGTTTAGTTTTATTTTTTCCACCTCTTAAATCTTCTAAAAAACTCTTAAAATTGATGGAAATGTCCTCTGAATTTTAGAATTCAAAGCTTGTTTTTGAAGCCTCAAAATTCTAGAATTTGAGATGGTTGAGTTAATAAACAAATATAATGAACATAAACATTTCACTAAAACATAAGAAATTCAACCAGTTACATATCAAACACTATCAAACTTGTTCATTTCTTGATTAATATGGTTGAATTAATGTTATTTTGTTGACCTTAATAAGTAGGAAAACCATGGATAAAAAATGGATGGATGCCGATCGATTGTCCAAAGAGTACGAGAATGGGGTATTGGATTTCGTTAAGTTTGTTGTTCAACACGCTGACGCTGAAGAGCTCAATCGAATAAAATGTCCTTGCTTGGGTTGTTGTTATGTGGGTAGGGTTGACGCAGATGGATTGAAATCGCATTTACTGATGAATGGAATTGATCGAAGTTATAAGTGTTGGATACATCATGGGGAGAAAATTAACGAGAATGTTGAACCGACGGGGAAAAGTAATACGACCTATGCTTCAGATGACAAAGACACGGAAACATACGATTGTGATCGAGTCGAAGAGATTGCAGAAGCAGTTGTAGAAGATCTTCATGATTGTCCCGAAATGTTTGAGAGGTTGGTAAGCGATGCAGAGAAACCGCTCTATCAAGGTTGCACTAAATTCACAAGACTGTCTGCGGTATTGAAGTTGTACAACTTAAAGGCGGGCAATGGATGGTCGGATAAAAGTTTCACAGAGTTGTTGGCCCTTTTGAGAGAAATGCTACCGGAGGATAATGTTCTTCTCAATCGAACCTATGAGGCCAAAAAAATGTTGTGTTCTATTGGCATGAGCTATGATAAGATACATGCTTGTCCAAACGATTGCGTTTTGTTTCGAAACGAATATGCATCGTTAACTGAGTGCCCTAAATGCGGTTTGTCTCGATATAAGAAAAAATTGTCTCCAGCCAAGGTCTTATGGTATTTTCCTATAATACCGAGATTTAGGCGCTTGTTTCGTAGTGAAACCGATGCAAGACACCTGACTTGGCATGCAGATGAAAGAATTATTGATGGAAAGTTGCGACATCCGACTGATTCACCACAGTGGTCGAAAATTGATAATGATTATCCTGACTTTGGAGAAGAAGCAAGAAACCTTCGCTTGGCATTATCTACTGATGGAATGAACCCGCATGGTCTTCAAAGTATCTCACATACCACATGGCCTGTGATTCTTATGATTTATAACCTACCTCCGTCGCTATGCATGAAGCGTAAGTACATGATGTTATCTATGTTAATCTCTGGGCCTAAACAACCAGGGAATGACATAGACGTATACTTGACACCTTTGATCGAAGATTTAAAGATATTGTGGGAGAACGGTGTGGAGGTTTATGATGGATAAAGGAAAGAAAGTTTCAATTTGAAGGCGATGTTGTTTGGCACAATTAATGATTTTCCAGCTTACGGGAATCTATCAGGGTACAGCATAAAAGGTGAAAAAGCGTGTCCTATTTGTGAAGATAAAACAGTTTCGAAGCGATTGGAGTTTGGTCATAAGAATGTCTTTCTCGGTCATCGTAGATTCTTAAATGCCAAACATAACTACCGTGGGTGGAGACAAGAATTCAATGGAGACATCGAACAAGGTAGAGCTCCACCTATGTTGTCAGGTGACCAAGTTTTTAAAAAGGTGAAAGATATGCGTACTGAGTTTGGCAAACCTTTTGCACATAAGGTTGTCAAAGGTGGGTGGAAAAAAAGGTCGATATTTTTTGAATTGCCATATTGGAAGTCTTTGTATGTGAGACATTTTCTCGATGTTATGCATATTGAGAAAAATGTATTTGAAAGTGTTATTGGTACGTTACTCAATATAAAAGGAAAGACTAAGGATGGCCTTAAAGCAAGAAAAGACTTGGAAGCGATGGGGATTAGACCTGAATTAGCACCCGTGAAGAAAGGAAGACGAACATATCTACCACCTGCTGCTTTTACTCTGTCTAGAAAGGAGAAGAAAATATTGTGTAAGTTTCTGAGTGGAGTTAAAGTTCCAGAAGGATACTCTTCAGATGTCAGAAGACTTGTGTGTATGAAAGACCTCACGTTGAAGAGTTTAAAGACACACGACTGCCATGTTATAATGGAACACTTTCTACCAATAGGTATACGTTCTATTTTGCCAGTGAAAGTAAGAAGCGCCATAACTAATTTGTGTTTTTTCTTTAGGTCAATTTGTAGTAAGGTAATCGATCCCGATATCTTACCAACACTACAAAAAGAGATAGTTATTACCTTGTGTGAGCTTGAAATGTATTTTCCTCCCTCTTTTTTTGACATAATGGTACATCTAGTTGTTCATCTTGTGAAAGAGACACAGTTGTGTGGACCAGCTTATATGAGATGGATGTACCCTGCTGAACGTTATATGAAAATATTAAAAGGGTACGTGAAAAGCCAAAGTCGACCAGAGGGGTGTATTGTTGAACGATACATTGTTGAAGAAGCGGTTGAGTTTTGTACTGAATATTTGTCCAATGTTCAGTCGATTGGACTCCCCAAAGCTCATATTTTTGAAAAAAAGGATGGTAAAAAATTAATTGGAAATAAAATTGTGACAGTATCAAGGGATGAACGGGATCAAGTGCATTTGTATGTTCTGCACAATGATAATGAGGTTGAGCCATATGTTGAGATGCACAAGGATGTACTCCGAAGGTTAAATCAGAACAGAAATGAAAATTGGATAGTACGAGAGCACAATCAAAGTTTCATACAATGGTTAAAGGATCATATTTATTCGAAGCGCTCTTCAGATCCTGCTTCAGTAACAGAAAGGTTGAGATGTTTGGCATATGGTCCAAGTTTGCATGTGTATTCTCATAGCGCATACGCAATTAATGGATACACATTTTATACCAAAGACCAAGACGATAAAAGTACTATGCAAAATAGTGGTGTCACCGTCCTAGCTGAAGCAATGCACATATCAAGTATGAAGGACTTAAACCCCAAATATGCAAATCTGTCATATTTTGGAGTTATTGAGCACATTTGGGTGTTTGATTACGAGAAGTTTCAGATTCCAATCTTTGGTTGCAACTGGGTAAATAGTAGTGGCATACGAATGGATAAGTCTGGATTTTTGCAAGTGGGTCTTAATAGGGTGGGGTACAAAGATGAGCCTTTTATTCTAGCATCTCAAGCTAGACAAGTGTTCTACGTCACTGACCCGACGACTACGAAATGGTCTATAGTGCTTCTATCTAACAAAGTGGTTGATGATAGCGGTGTAGATCAATGTGATATTGATGTTGAGAATGAGTCATGCATTAGACGGAATGAGTTGAATACAAATGATCAAGATGAGGATCTTATAGCGGATGAGTCATATATCAGAAATGACCATAACGAGGGAATTTGGATCCATTCATCCGTCCGCATTGCTAAGACACAAGTAATTCATATTCCAACCAAGAAAAGAAAGAGATGTTAGTGAAAGAGGTAAAATTTGTTATATACTTGATTTCTTTATTATATTTGTTATATATTATGTCATATTTGTTATATATTAGTGAAAGAGCATTTTATTTTCATTTTTTACATGGTAATGTTATTTAGACTCCAACAAGATCCAAAACAAAGGATAAGCGGATTCCGGAGCATACCGAGTCCGTTGTTTCAAAAAAACAGGTACATCATAATTATATGATATTTATGCATAGAAAATGTTAAATTGGATATCTTATACTTCATCTAACAAATTATATGATATATAGCTGTTAATCTTACACTTGTTTAATCTTACAGTGGACATTGGTTGTTGGTCGCAATTAACCACAGCGGAGAGTCAACCCCATTATTACATGGAATTATGTGAAGGTATATTAATTATCACATGTTTTATTATATTAGTGATGCTACTTGATAAAACTTAGGATTTATCCATATTTTCTTTTAATTGAATTACAATCTTTGTGTTTTCAGGACCTATAATGTAGATTTGAAGCAATGCTTTGGTTGAATGCAAAAGTATTAGTATAAGTAATATGTGCATTTGTAGAAAAAATGTAATGATTTGTAATTATAAATAGGTGTATATATAATTTTGGTTTGTAATTTTAAATATATATATTGGTTTGAATTGCCAATTGTTTTGCATATATAATTTTGGTGTAAATTGCCAATGGTTTGAATTGCCAATTTCTGAAAAAAATTGCTGGTTGAAAAACAGGTAAAATTCTGGTTGAAAAAACCTGGTAAAAATTGTGGTTTAAAAAAATTTATATAAAATTTTTCGTATACCTTAGACAGCGCTTCTGGAGAAAGCGCTGTCTAAGGTAGGGATTAGACAGCGCTTTTGACAAAAGCGCTGTCTAAGGTAGGGCTTAGAAAGCGCTTTTGACAAAAGCGCTGTCTAAGGTATACCTAGAAAAATTCAAAAAGGTTGACCTTAGACAGCGCTTTCACCAAAACCGCTGTCTAAGGTATACCAAAAAAATGTCAAAAAAGGTGAGGCTTAGAAAGCACTTTTTCCAAAAGCGATGTCTAAGGTGTACCTTATAATGTCAAAAAGCGCTGTCTAAAGGTACCATAGACAGCGCTTTTCATTAAATAGACCCCCCTTTAGACAGCGCTTTTGGTATTACCCAAAGCGCTGTCTAAACCTATAGCAGCGCAGGTTTATACAGCGCTTAAAAGCGCTGTCTAAGGGCAAAAAAAGCGTTGTCTAAGGTCTTTTTTGTGGTAGTGCTAGTTTATCACAACGGTTATACGCCCGTGGTAGAAAGCATCATATATACAATCACACCTTACCTCACAACGGTTGGTCGGACGTGGTTGTATCTCTTTTTCAACCTTTATGATAGGTGTAGTCTGTAGTAGTGTGTAACAGCATGTGGAAATAAACTGGGTCAAGCTATGCTTTATCAAGCTTAAGTCTATTTTGCTAAAAAGTTTAAAGTACAAGTTTGGTGTGTAATCTATGATAGACTTATTTTTAGACACGAGTCTAACATTTTAAAAAGCTTGATTAGTCTATTGTTTTATTGTTTTAAATCTGTTCACATTTGGAAGAAAATTTCGAATTGGCTTGGTGTTGTGGTGTTCCTTAATGGGTCTGTCGTGGATATTTTGAGGAGTTGGACATCTTCGTTGCATTGTTTGGGTGCTTCAATTCAAAATGCGGTCGGGATTTGGCTTACTATTTGCTGGAGTTTGTGGGTTGTTAGAAATAGTATTATGTTTAAAGACGAGTTATGGAACGACGAATCCGTGTTTCACAACATTGTGAATTTAACTTGGAGATGGGTTGGGAAAAAATCTAATTTTACTTGTAATTATTACAAATGGATCAAATCACCGATAGATTTTTTGTAACGGTGGATCCGTAGTTGATTTTATAACTGGGTTCGGATACCCCTTCGTATCCGTTTGAATCTATTTTGCTTAGTAAAAAAAAATTAGTCTATTAGCCAACGTAAAAGTATATTTCATTTGAACATATGTAAATAAGAAATTTAACTAATGTTTAAATAAATATTATATTTTAAAAGAATAATGAGACTAAATATTTATTTGCATTGACTTATTCAAACTTACCTAGTAGCATAAACTTTGTGACACTATTTGTCTCAGAACTTAAGAAAACAACTTATAGCATTATTTTATAAGATTTTTCAAATTCATAAATTCTTTGTTCTTGAGAGTTGTATGGTTGGAGAAGAAAATAAGAGAGTTATTTATTAATAATGTGGCAGTGCAAAGCCTAGTCGAAAAAACTAAAAATGAGTTCACTAATGGAGCTGCTCTTAATATTTTCATTCTCTTTCGAGTAGAAACTTCAAAAGCTTGTTGTGTAATTATAGACGATACAATGCATTTTGAGTGAGAATATTAGCATGCGATACCAAAAAGTTTTTTACAGTCCTTATTAACATTAATGAATATTTATAACAAGGTTAAATTAACATAATTGAATATTTCTATTGGTGGTGGCTCTTTTGGGATGAGATCTATTGTGTTCTCTTACTCTGGTACAGTGTTTATTATTTAATTTTTCTCTATTTTTCCTGATCATTTGAGAATTTTATTTGTTATTGGTTTTAGGTTTTTTTGTTTGTTTTGTGATTTCACTATCTAATTTTTGTTATTTTTACACTCTTCGATTTGGTATATCATGTGTTTATTATCTATGTCGTTCCTTGTTTATGTTGGGAATTTAGTTTCTGTTAAGGGTGAGAATAGACTGTGTCAATCTAAGATTTACCAAATCTAAGTCTAACATACTAAAAATTTAAAGTCTAAGTCTAACTATAGCATATCATAGGCTTATTTTTAAGGTCGAATTTCATCTTTTCGAAGGACATGTTCACCTATTAACCTATTTAAAAGTCTATTTCATACGAATATATATAAATAAGGAATTCGACTAATATTTAAATAAATGTTATATATTAAAAGGTAAAATATATTTGTGATCCTTCTAAATATCTCATATTTCACTTTTAGTCATAAAAAAATTCTTTCAAAGAACGGACCTCCTAAAAATTTTCATCCATACTTTTGATTCCTCCTGATAAAATCGTCGCGAAAATCATCATTAATTTAGTCGTTGAGTAGTAAATTGTCGCTAATTTCGTCGCTAAGGTGTAATAACCGTCACTTAGTTGCAGGAGAGATATGAAAAATTTTAGGAGGATCATTCTTTAAAAAAAATATTTTAAGGGACTCAAAATGAAATATGAGATATTTAGAAAGATCACAAACATATTTATTCTTTTATTAAATGACCAATGAGACTAAAAAAAAAAATTCATTAACTTATGCGATAATACATAGAAGCACAAGTTTTGAAAGAAATTTCTGAGAGAACTTATAAAAACAATTTATAGTATTTTAAAAAAAATCAGTTTATTTCATAAGTTTTTCAAAATAAATAAATTTTAATTTTGTATTTTAATTTAAAATACAAAATATAATATAATAACAATAAACTTATTTATATTTATTTAAATAAATCAACCTAATAAACTTAAAGGTTGTGATTTACTGTAAATTAAAAAGTGTTAGATTAAGGGCAAAAATATCAAAAATAATATAGATACTCTCTGTAAAAGATTCATTGCTTCTGATGTTAAAAAATCAAAAATATCAAAGATAGATGATATTATTATATTTATTATATAAAAAATAATAATACAGAAGTAGTTTAAAATAGTGCTTATAAATATCAAAGGAAATTTCTAATCAACGAAAATAAATTATGATCCAATAATTTATGGTTACTAAAAATATAAATTTATAATATTTTATTAACAGATACTATACATGCGATATTTTATTTTTATCATTGTGAATTACTTCTACTATTACAATTATTTCTTTTTTTTTTTACAATTCTGTTGCATGCATCCTTTTATTTTAACAAGCAAAAGGAATGGGGGCCTCAGCGTTTCCCTTCCTAGGTCCCAACATAAATGCAGCAATTGAATAGCAATTGAATATGTCAATGCTTCACATTGCAAAACCTTCCACTATCAATTTGAGAAAAATCTTCTTTCGTTATGTCATTTTCTAGTCTCGTGGAAGATTTTTTTTTTTTTTAATAAGCAAGATTGAATTATATCAAGGACACTAGAGAGTGTCCCAACCATTTACAAAAGGAAATCCGATATAAAAAATCGGACCTACAAAAATTCACAAGGGGCATTTACCCACTCATAGTAATTACAATTAAAAGCATTTTTGTGCTTCTTTCCTATCCACCACCAAGAAAACAAAATGACTCGATTAGTAATTGTGTAGAAATCCCAAAATTCGTCTCTAAACATAATGTTGTTCCTAGACGACCAAATAACTCAACATACCGTTAACCACATACCAACCGCAGTCCTAACGTTAATATTCTTCTTCACGCACCCGCCCATCCAAAAAGAAAAATGGTTTATGATATCACCAAGAAAATATTCCTCAATTCCTAACTAGTTAAACACAAAATTCCATACCAGCACTGATTTGTGGCAGTGAAAGAATATATGTTCGGTTTTTTCTTCTTCTAAAAAACAAAAAGGACACACCAAAGCATGAAGATCGGTTATAATACCTCTGCGCGAGAGATTCTCCCGGGTCGGACTCGCCCCACACGTCCAACTGTTGTTTCCTTCATTATGCTGTAGCAATCGGTACAGTGAAGCAACAGAAAAAGAGTCGTTGCTGTCATGTAACCAAACGACATTATCTACTCTCCCTTCGTGCACCTGAAAGTTATTTAGCCGGTTTTGAATAGAGTAGACCTGCTGGCTGATTCCTTCGTGAGTATTCTCCATTGGTAAATCCAGCTTCCACTGCCAACCACCAACTTCGAGAAATCCGTTATCTGAGATCCTACTTTCTTTGTTCACAGCCGAATTCCAAAGGTCTGGATAAGAGGAAGCCAAAGTCGTAGAACCTGCCCAGCAAGCTAACCAGAAAAGCGCATTTTCTCCATTTCCAACTTCATAAGAAAGCAAATATGTAAAGTTATTCCTGCCACAAAAAATAGAAATATTAAACAGATCTTTCCACCATAGAGACGGAGGAACATGGTACTTAGGGAGCTTGAAAAGTAATGTTCCTCCACAAAAAGTCATCCGACGATACGATTTTCCAAATCCATTTGAAAAGTAAAGTGATATTGAAGAGCTTTAAGTCTTTGACCCTGAGTCCTCCGTCTTCTTTGCTTTTACAAACGATGCTCCACCGAATCCAAGACACCCCTTTTTTTTGCGCAGAACCATTCCACAAGAAATGCTTTTGGATTGACGCAAGAGTACGAATCACCTGATCAGTAAGTTTATAAAAAGACATGTAGTGGATTGGGAGGTTTGCCAACACGGAATTAATTAAGGTAACTCTGCCCCCCATTGATAAGAACCGGCCTTTCCATGAGTTCAGTCTAGATCGCACCTTGTCGATCATCAGTTTCCAGAAAGATAAGAATCTGTGGTTGCCACCAATGAATATTCCGAGAAATTTGAGAGGACAAGCAGATACTTTGCAGGAGAGAAAATTTTCGGCCGCCTTGAGAACCGAGTCGTCAATATTGATACCATAAAGAGAACATTTGTTGAAATTGATGTCAAGACCGGATGCCAAGTGAAAACCCTTCAAGATAACCTTAGTTACAAAAATATTCTTCCACGAACCATCTCCCACCAACAATGAATCGTCTGCATACTGTAGTAAGTGAAGGGATGTCTCATGAGAAAACTTAAGACCAGAATAATTCCCTCCATCTACCGCCCTATTCATTAACACTGCGAGGCCTTCAGCGGCAATAGTGAACAAGAAAGGAGCCAACGGGTCTCCTTGTCTGAGACCTCTAGACACGGGAAAGTCCTTTGTAGGACTCCTATTAACCAAAATCGAAGCGAAACAGTTGAAAACCCCGTTGTCCATCCACCTCATCCATTTTTCTCCAAACCCCATAATTTGCATAACATCGCGCAGGTACTTCCACTCCACACAATCGTACGCTTTGGCGAAGTCAACCTTAAGCAACATTAACTCTTTCTTGGTTCGTTTGGCTAGATCGATGACTTCATTTAGCGAAAGAACACCATCGAGTAGATTCCTTCCTTCAATGAATGCCGTTTGAGATGTTGAGACGATGCTTCCAATTTTATCCTTAAGTCTATTTGCAAGAATCTTAGATACGACTTTGTATACGAAACCAATTAATGAAATTGGTATGTAATCATCTAGATTCTTCAAGCTGTCATTTTTAGGAATGAGCACCACAAAGGAAGAAGCAAGAGTCTTAGGAAGTTTCTCACCATCAAAAAATTCTAAAATACAGTTTGAGAAATGTTGCCCTACAATATCCCAGCACTTTTTAAAAAACTCTAAACTGAATCCGTCTGGACCCGGGCTCCGATCTCCGGCGCATTCAAAAACAGCCCTTCTGATCTCAGGAAAATCGACCTCTGTTTGTAGTTCCTCACTGCCTCAGGAGATAAACGTTTGAAACCATCACTACCAATATAAGGGAAAGGCCTGTTGACTCTACTAAACCTCTTTAGAAAATGATCTCTCACAACAACTTTAACCCCTGCCACATCCTCTATCAGCCTGCCATTAACATTAACAGAAGAAATAGTATTCAAATTGAGTCAACTTTTGAGAGCAGCGTGAAAGTATTTCGAATTAGAGTCCCCATCTTCAATCCATCTCGACCGGGATTTCTGTTTTAGAATACTTTCCTTGATGCTTAAGTATTTCCAAAAATTGTCTTCCGCACCATTCCTCTTATCCAAATCCTGAGCTGTAATGTGATCTTGCTTTAATTCAAAGAGGTCTTCGACGTCGTTAATAACTCCTACATCCGTCTTGATATTTGTATCAATCCATCCAAATACATTAGCATTCCACCACCTCAATCTCTCCCGAAGATGACACAGTTTTCTAGACAGAATAAACGATGCCTTCCCTTCCACAAGTCTATCTTCCCACTCTTTTTTCACGAATGACATAAAACTTGGGTGTTCAAACCAACAAGAAAGGACTTTGAATGGTTTAGGGCCCCAGTTTGTATTCCTTGCAACCAAACAAACCGGTCTATGATCTGAAATGTCTCTCTCGCCTATCCTCTGGTAAATCGTATTCCACTCGTTTAAAAATCCAGGAGACACTAAAAATCTGTCAAGGCGGTAACATGCTTTGCCTCTAGGTTTAAACCACGAATATTTGCAGCCGGATACTGGTGTGTCCAAGCAACCTGTCATGTTTATAAACTATGCAAATTCTGCCATGTATCTTCTTTTGTGACTCGTGCATCCAAATTGTTCACTCGGGCTTTTGATTGCATTAAAATCTCCACCCAAGATCCACTCCCCTGGTTCCATGTTGGCTTTCAAATCTAATATCTTGGACCATAATTCTCTTTTCTCTTTAATGTTGCAGGGAGAATATATGTTTAGTAAGTAAACATATCTCTCTTTCCACACTACTTGTATTCCAAGATAACCATTGCCACTGTAACTGCAAATTGGTTTTAAGATTCCTTCTTTCCAAATTATAAGCAAGCCTCCTGCCAAGCCAACAGAGTTCGTTGCCGACCACTGGCACTTGCTATCTCCCCAAATTTTAAACACCAACTCGTCTGTCATGTTAGTGCATTTGGTTTCCTGGATGAAGCATATCTCCCCACCACCTTTAGTGATGTTGTTTCCTATCCTTTTTCTCTTAAGACCACCCCCACACCCTCTAATATTGTAGGAGACAATATTCATGTGAACTCAGTAGCTACCGCCTTCTTGGATTTCTTCGATTTCCTGTCATCAACTTCCAAATTCCGAAGAATTGATTCAAACGCTTCATCGTCTTCATCCGCCTCAATTCCCATTTTTTTAATAGAACCCCTAACTCTGGCCGGAAGGTTATCTAATTTCTTCTTTATTCGTGAATTGGTATGCATAAAACTAGAGTCTCCAATGGAGTTGTCTATTGAAGGAGAAGCCTTAGTGACTAATGGGGAGGCTATATCAACTTCTACACCTTCGGTCCTGCAAGGGCGATGCAGAGGGGACGGAACTTTGGGGAATGAGTTATCCACTTTTAATAGAGTAGCATAATATGAAGGGGTGAACGGTATTTTGATCTTTTGACAGATGTCATCAATCAACAGTTTTTTCTTATTAGGAATGGTCTTCAATTTAGTGTCTGCACCCACAACTTCAGACCTTCCTCCAACCAACTCGGTTTGATAATTTGAAATCTCATCCTCAGAGGAGCTATTGAGGCATAAACAAACCTTCTTCTCACTTCCTGTCTTGAGGTTCACAGTCCCTGAAATTCTTTGTTGTAATTCTAAACTGCAACTCACGTAGTCGTCCTTAGATCCCTTTTCTTCACACGTTCCAATGATATCAGTAGCAGCATGGGAACGCAAATCACCATCGTGGCTTGTTTTGCAAGCAACTTTTGTCTTCTTTTTAATCTTCCAGCCTGTCCTGTTACTGACCCTATTAACAAGTTCCACTAACCCTTGGGACTCACCCACAACCTCTTGCGTTCTCAGAGGGTCGTTGATTTTGGATTCACTAATACCACCATTGTCAGGAAGGAACGCTGAGGTCCTTGACTGGTTACTGAGAGTGTTAACAGAATCATCCCTGAAATCACTATGCCAAAGTAGACGATTAATAGCACTTTTTTCCTGCTTTAATAGCGCTTTTAAGCGCTATTAAAGCTCCCGCTATTATAGGTGCATACATACAATAGTGTTTTTAAGCGCTATTAAAAGCACCTCATTTAATAGCAGTTTGCTTAAAAGTGCTACCATATTCTAGTAATTTAATGATCAACCTATGATAGCACTTTATAAAAAAACGCTATTAAACCCCTTTTTAACAAATAAAAATAAGCATAAGCAACGCATTCATTCACTCAAAATCCCATCTCAACAACCCAGATAACAAAAGAAATTATATTCATTTTCCAATAGCAAATATCAATTTAATTACACATATACCAAAATTATCTTATTTATATTTATCTAAAAATTAATAACAAATTTGATAAACAATATAATTTAATCAATTGTACATAAATTACAAGTATTACTATCATGATTTTCCACTGAATAAACTATATTTCTTGAGATTGACTTTACGCTCTACATAACTAAACCAAGACTAATGTTATTGACAAAGTGGCATAACCCTTTCCAACCATAACAATCATAACTTTTATTCCTCTTGATCGTGTGTCTTCTATGTTAGAGCTTCAATGACATCAGCATCTAGTTTGGCTTCAGGTGTTGCCTATACAGCAAGAAAATAGTTAATGGACCACATACATACAAAGCAAACAAGCACTTGGAATATCAAAGGATAACCATGGAGCCTTAACTGACATACAAAATCATTTATATAAAATCAACCATAATTAGATAGTTAATCGTTCTACAAGTTATAACCAACTAATATTGAAGACTTACTCTTTAGGATGTGGAGCCATAGCTCGAACAGACCTTTTATGGTTTGTAAGCGTTAACATTGTTTTACCTGTATGAACGCATTTTGTGTAAGATTGAGTACAAAACACGTACAGGAACATTCAAGTGCATATAATCACAGCACAAGCAGAGAAAAACAAGGTATGAAAAATCAACAATAAATTACCATATCTAAAGTCCCACATCTTGATTGTAGAATCATGAGAACCAGTGACAACTTGAGGGTCCTATTAAAAAAATGAACCAGAATAAGCCCCCTAGAGTAAGGAAAAAAGGTTTAAAAGTATAAAACTATATTAGGACATGTCTCAAAGCTGAATTTGAATGCTGAATTCTGTGTACAAATTTATCATATAAAAAAATAGATATCAATATGTCAGAGGACAGAACTAGGGGCATGTGGATTACTGATCATACAACATTATGATTGTCAAAATAAAAAATACAGACAACAGGAGAAGAATCTGCATACCGTTGGCCGCGTGAACACAGAGCAGACAGTGTTCTCGTGACCTGAAAGAGCGTGAATCTGCCTTTTGCTACGTATGTCCCAGACCTGAAAATTTAGCATCATCAAAGTATAGTAATCACATTCTACTTCCTTCATAATATTTTAAAATAAAAAATGGAATGAATGAGCAGAAAACATTGCATCCACCTAAATCTAAATGTATCATAAGTAACTATACAACAAAATCCATACCCGGCAGACAGAATCACGTCCCCCAGTCAGTAAAATGTCAATTGTGGGATGAATAGCCAAGCAATAAACACCACTCAGATGGCTGTGATAAGACCTCATAACCTAAATAAAATAATATAACATGCTTTAGTCGTTATACATTTGCCAGTAAATTCGTAGAGATCCAGTAATCCAAAATCATCCAAGAAAAGTTTTCAAATACTAAGATACAAAAATCCAAGACTTTTATCACTTTCAAGAAAATAATGCTTACCCGAATCCAACCGTGTTTGGCTCAGTTCATTACAAGCCTACAGTATGTTTAAGAAGTTGGTTACATACAACAATCTCTTAGCAGAACTAGAAAGAAGATAACTGAAAACTTAAATTGACAACTATGAGACCAAAACACAACATGTATTTAGATCAGTTAGACAGTTGTGCCTAAATATCCCTCCTAGCCTGCCTAAAATATAGGATTTCGTATCGGATAACCTAAATTTCATACGCAATAACGGTATACCGGAGCTATATCGGGTATTTAACATAATTGTCTAAAACTATAAATGTAAAAGGTGGCTTAGCTTTAATTTCTTAAATAGCTAAATATACTACTATAGTCACTTTGTTCAAATATGAAGAAGTAAATACAAGAAAGCTCATATAACTATGCTTGTCAAGGAATCATAAAAAACCTACTGCTTGGAGGTTCTGTTGATAAAAGATTGGCAACACATGCAACAAATCAAATCCAAAATAACTTATGAAAAAGAGCAAAAGATTATTGAAAAGTGAAGTAAGCTTATGAAATTCAAGTAAGCTAATAACTTGGCTTCATTATAAAACATATATGTTTTATAATGAATACATTTTCTACAACTTTAATACAGAGTTAATAGTAATCCAAAAATAAAGTTAAGGTAAGTGAATACATTTTCTACCAGTTTTGAACTTCAGAAACATTGTCTAATAGCCACTCTCTATTAAAGTTGAATTTCAAATTCTAGATCTAAAATACTTTGAATGGGTCATTTTGTTTTTCATGTTTGTTATCATGTCCAGACCAAATTCCCTGTCATAGCAGTTACAAGCACTAAAGAATCTTGACTACTAATTTCATAGATAATTTCAGAAAGCATCAGCTCAAAATGTGAATCAAAAGATCTATTTTCTGAATCACGAATCAAATATTATTATAAATTATGCGGTACATGATACAAAAATGACACTTTTAAGTAAAAACAAGTGACAGAAACAGAAACACAAGCTAATGCATCATAAATCAGTAGCCTTCCTATGAGACACATATGGCATGAAACCTGATGTTGTCGTTTGCCCTAAGACCATGTAATCTTTTATTACTTCTAAGCTCAAAACATGAAGTTACTAAAGAGAATTACAGCTACCAATGCTGCAAATTCTAAACCGTGAATAACATCAAAACAAAATTAGCTTAAGATAGCAGCATATAGCACACATGTAAAGAGTTTTGTCATAATAAAAGACAGAGAAGATCAAATCCCAACCCAGGAGGAGAAGGTTTTAAAAATCAATCTGTTACTACGAAAGAGGTGGCGACAAAACATTATCAGAAGGGGTCGATATTGATACCATTATTTACCGTTTTTATGATAAAAAACTATTTGTGATTAATTCATACCACGACGACACAACCATAGTTACAACACATGTGTCGACTGAAATCGCGAAAGTTTTTACGCGACTACAATTGTTATTTAAAACATCGGCAACTCATCCTCTGCAGCAGCAGTGGAAGCTTCTTGCAGTTATTTTCATGTATAAACATTAAATAAACATTTGTAAAATTAATCTTGAAATTAAATGGATAATTTGGCCTTCCCTCCAATAGAGTGGGGTGTTTTCAAGTAAATGAGGTTACACCTCTTAAACCAATAACATAGGTATTGTAATGCATATGAATGTAAAGTAATCAAATCCAAACATGAGTGAGCACAATCATGAAGGACAAAAAGCTTGGTGACCTTTTGACTCATCTAGAACAACAAACATTCAAGAGAAATTTTATTCAACTAGTGAGACAGTGTACCTGATAAGCTTCCAAGGACTGATCAACACCCTTTTACCTGTCATCCCCACTCTTAAACTCAGTCATATAACCATGATAGACACCATTCCTTCAATGCAATGAAAGGTAAATTACAAAATCAACATTCAAAATTCAATGCAAAAAATAAAACAAACAAAGAGAATCAAAATCAAAATTGCTTACATTTTGTAATAAAAGATATAAGATTCACCAGATGAAGGAGGACTGAGATTCTCATCAATCACAACCATAACATCAATGCTGACTGGCATCAGACAACTCAAATTCAACCTTTTACGTACATTCCTTAATCTGATTCACCTTCACCTATTTCTGTTTCGTTTCCTCCCTTTGTTCAATTGAGGAAAGAATCATCCATGAAACCATATGTCCTCTAACAACATTCTTGTAAAAACTGACAAGGTATCATTTTTCTACAATCAATTCAACATCTAACCCTAAATTGTTGAGATTGTGGTTACGAATCTCGCAGAGAAGGTCAAGGGTTTCATAGAGAAGGTTTAGAGAAGTAACTGTGCAATTAAACTCCTAATCCTAGATTTGAAGGAAAAAATAATGAAAAGCGGTTCATTGAAGGTGAGGGTGAGAATTTACGAGTTCGATAATAGTGAGGTTGAGGGGAGAGCTCAGAGTTCTACGAAGGAAAAATATTATGCGTCACTTTTTTTATTATGATTTTTAAAAGAAAAAATAATATTACTTTAAAAATTATAAATGTTGTCATCGTGGCTCGAACACACAACCTTCACATTGGGCGTATTTTAAAATTTTTTGTTGAAAACCTTATAGTAGCGCTTATCCAATAAGTGCTATTATTGGAATAGCCTTTGTTAGCATTCCGTGTAGAAGTGCTATTAATTTTTTATTTTATTTTTCTTAGTAATAACGTATAATAGCGCTTCATGAAAAAGTGATATTATATATCTTTGCTTGATAGTTTTAATAGCACTTTATATAAAAACGCTATTAAATTATTGCTATTAAAAGTTAAAATTGTAGTAGTGAATTCTCTTCATCCTCTGATATCGACTCAATTTCTTCAGAGTTGTCCTCCTCAAATCTAGTAGTTTTCGTATGACAGTAATCTTTTGAATACGGCCCAAACGAATCTTCGACGACCTTTATATGGTATGACTTGTTGTTAACTTCAACCGCAATAACTTCGTTTAAATTCATGGCAAATTTAGTGCGTATCAGGATACGAGCTACATCCAGTCTTGCCTGCTTCTGCGTATCTTCGTCCATTTTAACGAACACTCCAATTGTTGCAGCGAGGAACTTGAAGAATTTTTCACCCCAGGCGTGGCATGGCAAGCCAAAGATCTTCACCCAAGTGAGTCTCTCCTGGTCTACATCATTTGGGGTCCACGGGTGAACATCAGAAAACTACTTGCTTATCCACTCTTTATCTTCATCCACCATTTTTTTGATATCACCCTGATTATCTTCTTCAAGTAAACATAGATGAGCCCCCAAAGGGGTGATTTTAATGTTAAAATATCCCTCCATTTGAAAAGCTTCTTTGACATCAAGTGCAGACCCAGGGCTTTCCAGAGTGCCAACATAAGCCTGATCGAATCTCTCTATTTCTTCTTCATTGACTATGAAACTCAGATGTGCAAAGTTGAGTTTATCTCCTATCAGGACCTGATTCGGGTAACGCCTCAACCAACCACTATCTCCTCTAACTTTTTGTGCATACGTGACTCCTACATGGTTTCGTGTCCCGACGAGAGGTTTAATATGAGGAATCCTATCTGACCTCTTATCAGCCTCACCTTTCTGCCCATTCCTCGCGTCTCCTAAATTTTTAACTTCTCTCTGAAATCTAGGGAGATTGGCAAATATCTTGTTGCCATTAATGGTGATATTATCCAATTCAATGGCAAGAAGATGTTCGTCATCAACCTTTTTGAATCTCACAAAACCGAACCTTTTTCCCCTCTTATCAGTTCTTCCCGGAATGAACACTTCTAGAACAAATCCAAACTCTTTAAATATATCAAACATGTTTTTTGCATCATAACCATCTGGAAATTCCGTAAAAAAGAAGGATGACGCATCTCTCAAATCGATATCAGTAACCTTACCTTTGTTGTTCTTCCAGATTGACCTTCTACCGATAACGGCACGACGATCTTTCTTCTTCCCAGCCACCTCCTAAACCCCTAGCTTATCGCCAGTTTCATTCCGACCAGTCATAGCAGCAGTGACTCAACTCGCTTAGAAAATTCCAAGATCCAAGAAAGAAGAGGTTGTGAATCAAGAGCAGAGACCACCAGAGACCACCAACAAGAATCAGTTTGCGATCACGAATCCAAGTTGAAGGGTAAAGCACTGTGGAACAAGACCCGAAGGGAGGAAGGTCCAGGGTTAGGACTTTAAACCAAACCCTTACAGATCTATCAGTGACGAAACCCTAGAACACAGGAGAACGGGATCCAGACTACAGATTCAAATCGCCAAAACGTCTCTTAATGAACTTGATACATGTTTCTTATGAGAAAATGGTGAGGGTAAGAGTGTTTATTGTGTGATGTAGGCCAAAACGATACAATGAAATAGTTGAAGATGAAAAACCTAGAGAGAAGCGAGAGTTTCTCTCTCTATGTGTATTTATTCACAAGGGGGATCCAGTGACTTACATTGACTGTGAATCAGATGAGGTAAACAAAAGCTCTTTTTCACTTTGAATTTTCTGGATGCAGAATAAGTTCTTCTTCAAGTACGTCCTCGTGGAAGATTGACTTGGAGTATTTCCATGGTCACTCAAGTGGAAAAATCAAAAGATGGATGTGTTATTATAAACCACATAATAAACTTAGTGAGAACCAAGTCCTAAAATATTAAATGTTTTTGACAATGAACTTCATTATTATAAACAAAAATGTTAGCATGGTAGGGAGGAATGGCATATGCATAGAAAGGGGTGGGGTTTGCCAATGGGACTATTAATATATTGACGTTCTTTTCATATATTACAAAAATTGTATTATATTAATATACAAAAAATAAATAAATTTAGTAGGATATAAAGAAAAAAACAATGTAATAACATTTTAAATAGAATCAAAATTTGTAATAAAAAAATCATTAGATTATTATATTAAAATAAATAATGTTAGTATAAGATACAAAATAAAATAACATATACCATCGCATATATAAGCAAATAGAATTTTGACCTATTTATTAAAAAATTATATTACTTACTATTACGAAAATTGTACTATATTAATATATTAAAAATATATATTTAGTAGCATATAGAGAATATAATCATGTTATAATATTGAAAATATATTAAAACTTGTAATAACAAATTTATAAAATGGAATCAAAACTATTATTATTTTTTTAATTATAAAAAGTTTACTTTATATTGATATATTTTTAAAAAGGAGTCATGAGGGCAGGGAGGAGGCAAGGGGCGTGAGTTTAGTCCTTAACGTTTCTCTAGTCACATGTTTACTAGATATGTCACCATTTTCATTGAACACGTCTCCTCCTTTCGAGAATGCTTGCTCGATATGGGAAAGTGGGGAATGATGTGTCTCCATTCTATAACAATAAAGAATGTGTTATTTGAACACGTATTCGGAAATGGTAGTGGGAAAACTAGCCACTCCTGCATCTTCTTAATTGCAGTTACTATTCCGAATGGGCCTAAGATCAGACCCAAGACTGCTATACATATCTCAACGATGGGATTGAGAGGAAAAATCTCATTCTCACACTAAAAAATATATACGCATAGTTTCTCACCCTTACGTAAGCTAGCTATCACTCCCATTACATACCTTAAAACTTCTCACAACCCTTAATCACTAGGGGTTGTCACGTATTATACTTTTTAGAAAGTACAATTGACGCTCATCATGGGGCCATGTAAAATTGACCGGGGCGACACTCATCATTACTTACCATAGCTTTCGTCATCTTCTTAAGAGGATGCTTAAGCAAATCTCCAATATCAATGTTAACACGATTGCGGGGGGTTTCGCTAGTGAGGGAGAATACAACTCCTCATGGAGAAAATAGGCCTGTCAGGATTTCACAATAAATCGCATGTTAACGCTACCAAAATCCCGAGGAAGGAAATAAAATCCTTAATAACTATCTTGAATGAAGACGATATACGTGTTCGTTCTCACAACAATAACCTCGTGGTCTTCACGGCTCAATATGATAATTGGGATGTGAATTAAGTATTGATTGACCTTAATAGCTATGTGCAAGTCTTGTTCTAGAGCGCCTTACATAGGCTCTAACTTTACCCCCAACAGCATAATAGCATTCAAAGGTTCTTTGATTGGGCTTTTCGGCGAACACTTATAGGTAAATGGCTAGATAACGCTTAAAGCGATGTTCAGATCTGTGGCGAGAGCCAGAGTAATTGAAGTAAAGTATCTCTTGATATATGTATTATCCCTATACAATACAATTCTAGGTAGACCCACCCTTAACTCACTAGAGGAGGTCTTGTCCACCCTCCATCTAAGCCTCAAATACCCATTACTTGATGGGAAAATCAGTGTAGTTAGTGGGGACCAGGAGATCACCCAAGAATTCTATTAGAATAGCTTAGAAAAAAGGAGATAACAAGTCACATTGTGCGGTGCCCCTCATCCAGATGCATGTGATACTAATGTAGAAAGTTGGGACCTTAGGTTGGTGGTAGAGAATGAAAGGCTTACCCCAATAGAAGACTTAAAATAGGTCTAGATTGGACCCAAGAGCCTCAAATTCAACAAGTTGGGCACCTTCCTATCTGAATTTGAAAAAGAAGAGTTGGATGCCATGCTCAGGAGGAACATTAACTTGTTCGCTTGGGAATCGTTAGATATGACAAACATAGATACCAAAGTGGTATCCCTCTCCATTAACCCCAGTGTCAAATTGGTATCTCAAAGGAAGCGCAAGGTTAAGGATGAAAAAAGGGTGACTATCGATAAGGAAGTGTTAAAGCTGACAAGTGCATGATTCATAATTACAAAGGTAAAATACTCATTATGGCTAGCTAACATGGTTTTCGTAAATAAAACATCAAACAAATTGTGCATGTATGTTGATTTGACTGACCTTTATGTTTCATGTCCAAAAGGATATGTGCTCTCTACCTAATATATACCATTTGATCGACGGATCTTTAGGACACAAAACAGTTAGCTTCATGAACTCATACTACGGATACAACTAGATTAAGATGGATCTAGTGGATACACCCAAGACATCATTTAGGTTAAATCATGGTAACTATTATAACAAAATCATGCCCTTTGTACTCAAGAACACACATGTTACCTGTAACAGCCCGATTATGATTATCTCCATTTTGTGCTAATTTGTATTATTTTGTTGAGTCTTTTATTTAATTTGAGTAATAATTATGTTATTTGTGATATTGGTGTGTGAATATGTTATGTTTGCATATTATGTGATTTTACCGTTTTTGAGAGTTTGCGGGGAATATTAGATTGGAGGGTATTTTAGATATTTCACATTTAATGATAGTTAGTTAGTTAGTAGATATTTTGAGAAAATATAAAGAAATAGAAAGAAAGAAAAGTATAAGAAAGAAAAAGAATAGAAATAGAAAGTTAGAGGTGAGAAAGAGAGAAAAACAGAATTTTGAGAGGATAAGGAGAAAAGAGAAGAGCAAAGAGAAAAGTGTGCAAAATCACCAAGATCAATCTTTCGGAGTCGATTTAATCGGGTAAGGGTGTGAAATATTATTATCCTAACTTTGTGTATGATTATGTATGTGTTTTGTGTGACTGTTTTGGTTGTTCTCCATATGTTTCCGTTTATGTCGTATTGGACGAAATCGATAGAAACCGATGTTTCTACGGTCGAAAAGTCGTATGAATACGTGTGTTGGTTGGTTATATGTATGTGAGCTGCTGTTTGAAGTTTCATGAAGTTTGGTTATGTTTCGGTTAGTTTTCGGTATGTTTCCGTTGTTGTTTCCGTTTAGGTCGAATTATAGGAAATTGATAGAAAACGATGTTTTCACGGTTAGAATTCGAAATAAATTATGTAGTTGTATCGAGGAAGGTTAGGTCGTCGTATAGCGTGCTTTTTATTCGATTTGGTGAAGTTTAAAAATTCTGGTTTTTGAAAGGTTGAAATTTAATCGAAAAATCGAACGTCGTAGAAATTTCGTTTATGTGTTCTAAATTGTTCTTATGTATTTGGTGGTTGGGAGTATATGTTTGTTTTGGTGAAAATGTTCGATTTAGTCGAGTTTTCGGGGATTCGGGAAAAGGACAGCAAAGGTGTAAATTGGAAAATCTGGTTTTTTTGAGAAAAACAGAGCATGAATCGATTCATACCATCTATGTATCGATACGAAATGGTTTATGTATCGATACATACCCCTATGCATCGATACATACTGTGAAAATTGGGAAAAATAGCATTTCCACTACAGCATGTGTCGACACATGCGAGTTATGAATCGATACATGTGCTCTTTATGTATCGATACATAAAGCCTATGTATCGATACATACTGTGCTGAAACAGAAATTCTGGTTTTTCGGGGAAACTTCGGAAATTCATATCTCTTGAACCGTAAGTCGGTTTTGATCCCCGTTCGAAGCGTTGGGAAGCTAACGAGATGTTCTTTCTAGGAAAAATAGTTTTGGGGTCTGAACTTGGTCCAGTCGGTACAGTTTTTACGAACCGTTTCGTAGTGTCGGGCGTCCGGTTTATGTTTTTGCGTTAGTTTGATATATTCATAACTTGTTCGTTGTTTATCGGATTTGAGAGTTCTTTATATCGAATTGAAGGTATTGATATATACCAATTGATGGTGATAAGAAATTATATTTTTAGCTGACTTTTCACCAACTTTTCCGGTAAACCGTAAATCGAATTGTTTGGTTATTTGTGAAAACGTTCGGTTGCCGTTTGGCACAATTGATGTGAATGTATGTGGATTGTGTGTGATGAATGCATGACTATATTGTGAATATGTATGCATGTCAAAAGTGTCATGAGTCATGTTGTATGTGAAACATCATGATGTGCATTCTTGCATTGTGGGGTTCTAAGATGAACCCGTTGTAACGTCGTAAGCCTTTTGAGAGGTGGGAGCGATGATTACAAACGATCGTGAGCCTTATACAAAGAGGACCGAAAGCGATCGGATTGTGAGCCTTATACAAAGAGGACCGAAAGCAATCCATAAACATTGTAAGCCTTTTGAGAGGTGGTAGCAATGGGTGAACATCGTATGCCCGACGGGGAGTTACGTTAAGTAACAAGCGATGGTTCCAATAAGTTCTTCAATTGAGCTTGAGATGAAATGAGTCGGTACCGCATTGCATTTGCATAGAGTCGTGAGTCGGTCTCTATGATTTGCATTGGTCATCCTTGTATATGTGCATTGGTGAATAAACATGAATATAGGTGGTTATGTTGAATGATAAGCATTGTGATGACTATGTTTGGTTTTGTATATATATATATATATATGCCTTGCGATGTATATTGAATGAGATGTGATGAATTGTGATAAGAATTGTATCGTTGTAATGATGCATTGAAGAATGAATATAATATGCATGTTATGTGGAATGGTAGAATGGTGAGGATGTGTTGTGTGTATACTTTGTGTTGAGATATATAATTATATGCAACGTTATTATGATAATATTTCTCACCCTTCTGCTGTTTTATGATGCTCTATGAGGCATTGCAGAGTAGGTATGCTGGAGGTCTTTTTGTGAAGCGTGTCTTCATTCTTTTGGTCGGTTGGCTCTGATATGTAGCACCGGGTAGCTAAGATGTATATTATTCTTTTGTGATACATTTGTATATGTATCTTGTGGATAAATGTTTATGTAAACATGAAGTGTGTTGATGAAGCATACATATGTATATGTATGTATATATATTTTGATGTATTTCAATGTTTGGATTTTCCGCTTTAATTCTAAATATTGAGATGTGGGTGTAAGGACAAAGTTTCTCTGTAGCAAGTTACCCCACTGTTGCATATCAATGTTTTGAGCAGGTGTTGTATGTTTTAAATTCATGCATAATGTGACATTCTCTTTTTATGCCGTAGTTACAATTATACTCTGATGAAATTTTCAATACGTGCCTAAATGATTTAATTGATTATTTAGGGGTATAGAAAAGGGGGTGTTACATTAAGTGGTATCAGAGCCAAGGTTGAGTCAGTCGTGTCTGTCTCGTTGTTGTGTTGGTTGAACTGTTGTTTAACCTTTGTTGTTATTTTTGGGAGTGATCAAAATATGGCTGGTAGAAACGATAATGCGATGGCTGCTGCTATGGAAGCATTGGCTAGGGCGGTGCAGGGTGCGCCGAATGTAAGTGCTAATGAAGAGTTCAGGAAGAATCAACCACCGGTCTTCAAAGGAAGATTTGATCCTGATGGTGCTCAACTTTGGCTGAAAGAGATTGAAAGAATCTTTAGAGTCATGGATTGTGCGGAAGTGAATAAGGTGAGGCTTGGATCTCACATGCTGAGGGAAGAAGCCGACGATTGGTGGGTCGGTATGCGCGAAATTCTTGAGGTGGATAATGAAGAGGTAACTTGGGAATTGTTTCGTACCGAGTTTTTGCTGAAGTATTACCCTGAAAGTGTGAAAGGGAAGAAGGAGATGGAATTCCTGGAATTGAAACAAGGTGGTATGTCAGTGGTGGACTATACTGCTAAGTTTGTGGAATTGGTTCAATTTCATTCTCAATATGTCGCGATTACTGCTGAGTTCTCAAAGTGTATTAAATATGAGAATGGTTTGCGTCCTGAGATTAAGCAAGCTGTGGGATATCAAAGAATTAGGAGGTTTTCGGATTTGACTGAATGTTATAGAATCTTCGAGGAAGATAGCAAAGCTCGTTCTACACATTACAAGAGTTTGAACGAGAGGAAGGGAAAGCAACAAGCTAGAAGTGGACCTTATGTGACACCCGCTGATAAGGGTAAATATAAGGGAAACTTTGATAAGAGATCTGGAGGAAGAAGTTCTGGGTTCATTAAGTGTTTCAATTGTGGTGGAATGGGTCATAAAGCAACTGAGTGTAGGAAGGCCGTTGGGAGATGTTCTAACTGTGGAGGTATTGGGCATTCTATTGCTGAGTGTAGGAGGAATATGGTGAAGTGTTTTAACTGTGGAGAAGTGGGTCACATTAGTACTAAGTGTACTAAGCCGAAACAAGCTCAAGCGGGCGGAAAGGTGTTTGCATTGGCGGGGACTCAGACCACTAGTGCAGACCGTTTGATTAAAGGTACATGCTTTATTAATAGTGCACCTTTAGTTGCTGTTATTGATACGGGAGCGACTCATTCATTTATTTCGTCTGAGTGCGCGAAGCGTTTGAATCTTGCGTTGTCTTTGATGGGTATTGAGATGGTTATTGAGACTCCAGCAATGGGGTCAGTAACTACTTCTTTGGTTTGTCTAAGTTGTCCTTTGACCATTTATGGTAAAGACTTCATTATGGATTTAGTGTGTTTGCCGTTTGAGGGATTGGATGTAATCTTGGGTATGAACTGGTTGCAATTTAATCGAGTTCATATAGATTGTTATCATAAGTTGGTAAGGTTTCCTTCTTTGGAAGATAATGAAGATGAGAGTTTTCTATCTACTAAAGAGTTGAAGAAACTTTTAGAGGATGAAGCTCAATTGTTTGGTTTGTTTGCATCATTGTCAGTGGAGAGTAAGATTGGTATTGATGTGTTTCCAGTGGTGTGTGATTTTCCAGAAGTGTTTCCGGAGGATATTACGGATGTACCGCCGGAAAGAGAAGTTGAGTTCTCTATTGATCTAGTTCCTGGCACTAGACCGATTTCGATGGCACCGTATCGTATGTCGGCATCGGAGTTGATAGAATTGAAGAAGCAGTTGAATGACTTGTTGGACAAAAGATTTATAAGGCCAAGTGTTTCTCCTTGGGGTGCTCCAGTATTGTTGGTAAAGAAAAAGGATGGAAGTATGCGGTTATGTATTGATTATCGACAGTTGAACAAGGTGACAATTAAGAACAAGTATCCGCTTCCAAGGATTGATGATTTGATGGACCAATTGGTTGGTGCGCGTGTCTTTAGCAAGATTGATTTGAGATCGGGATATCACCAAATTCGTGTGAAAAGCGAGGATATTCAGAAGACGGCATTTAGGACACGGTATGGTCATTACGAATATTCCGTGATGCCATTCGGGGTTTCTAATGCTCCGGGGGTGTTTATGGAATACATGAATCGTATTTTTCATGAACAGTTGGATCGTTTTGTGGTTGTGTTCATCGATGATATTTTGATTTATTCTAAGTCTCAAGAAGAGCATGAAGAGCATTTGAGAATTGTGTTGCAAATTTTGAGAGAGAAACAATTATATGCTAAGTTGTCAAAATGTGAATTTTGGTTGTCGGAAGTAAGTTTCCTTGGACATGTTATTTCCGGTAGTGGTATTAGTGTTGATCCATCCAAGATAGATGCGGTGATGCAATGGGAGGCTCCTAGGTCGGTTACGGAGATTCGAAGCTTTTTAGGCTTGGCGGGTTATTATCGGAGGTTTATAGAAGGATTTTCGAAGTTGGCACTTCCTTTAACGCAATTGACTTGTAAAGGAAAGGCTTTCATTTGGGATATTCATTGTGAAGAGAGTTTCAATGAGCTAAAAAGAAGGTTGACAACGGCTCCGATCTTGATTTTGCCTAATCCTAATGAACCATTCGTTGTGTATTGTGATGCTTCATTGACAGGTTTAGGTGGTGTTTTGATGCAAGATGGAAAAGTTGTGGCATATGCTTCACGACAATTGAGAGTGCATGAAAAGAATTATCCTACGCATGACTTGGAGTTAGCGGCCGTGGTGTTTGTTTTGAAAATATGGAGGCATTATCTTTATGGTGCGAGATTTGAAGTTTTTAGTGATCACAAAAGCTTAAGATATTTATTTGATCAGAAAGAATTGAACATGAGACAACGAAGATGGTTAGAGCTTTTGAAGGATTTTGATTTTAGTTTGAATTACCATCCGGGTAAGGCGAATGTGGTAGCTGATGCCTTAAGTCGAAAGTTGTTACATATGTCCGCATTAATGATGACAGAATGGGAACTTTTGGAGGATTTCAGAGATTTGAGTTTGGTTTGTGAAATGACGCCGCGAAGTGTGAGACTTGGTATGTTACATGTTACGAATGATTTTCTTGCAACGGTTAGTGAAAAGCAAAAGTTGGAGTTGAAGTTCGTTGATTTAATGTTGAATGAGAATGAGGATTTCAAGGTTGATAATTTTGGAGTTTTGAGATTCCATGGTCGTATTTGTATTCCCGATGATGCGGAGTTGTAAAAGATGATATTGGAAGAAGGGCACCGAAGTAACTTAAGTATTCATCCGGGAGCGAACAAAATGTATCAAGATTTGAGGAAAATCTTTTGGTGGTCCGGATTAAAGAGGGATGTTGCTCAATTTGTGTATGCATGTTTGACTTGTCAAAAGTCGAAGGTGGAACATCAGAAGCCTAGTGGTTTGTTGCAACCGTTGGATATTCCGGAATGGAAATGGGATAGTATATCGATGGATTTTGTTACGGGATTGCTGAATACGCAAAGAGGTCATAATGCTATTTGGGTGATTGTTGATAGGCTTACTAAATCTGCTCACTTTATTCCAATTGATATTAGTTATCCTTTGGAGAAGTTAGCCGAGATTTATGTTCTGGTGGTAGTGAAATTACATGGAGTTCCTAAGAGTATTGTATCGGATAGAGATCCTAGATTTACATCAAGATTTTGGGTGAGTTTACAAGAGGCTTTGGGTTCTAAGCTAAGATTGAGTTCGGCTTACCATCGGCAAACAGATGGTCAAACCGAGAGGACGATTCAATCGTTGGAGGATTTGTTGCGTGCTTGTGTGCTAGAGCAAGGTGGTGCTTGGGATAGTTATTTAGCGTTGATTGAGTTCACCTATAATAACAGTTTTCATTCGAGTATTGGTATGGCACCATTTGAGGCTTTGTATGGTCGGAGATGTCGAACACCTTTGTGTTGGCATGAAACTGGTGAGAGAGCGATTGTTGGACCGGAATTGGTACAAGAAACGACGGAGAAAGTGAAGTTTATTCGGGAGAAGATGAAAGCTTCTCAAAGTAGACAAAAGAGCTATCATGACAAGAGAAGGAAGGATCTTGAGTTTCAAGAAGGCGACCATGTGTTTTTGAGAGTTACACCGGTTACGGGTGTGGGTCGTGCTTTGAAGTCGAAGAAGTTGACTTCTCGTTTTATTGGTCCGTATCAGATTACTGCACGTGTTGGCGCTGTGGATTATCGTGTGGCGTTGCCTCCGAATCTTTCGAATTTGCATGACGTTTTCCATGTTTCGCAACTTCGGAAGTATGTTCCGGATCCGTCACATATTATTCCTATGGACGAGGTAGAAGTGAGAGATAATCTTACGGTTGAAGTTTTACCGATTAAGATTTTGGATCGAGAAGTTAAGAAGCTAAGAGGCAAGGATATTGCGCTTGTGAAAGTAGCGTGGGGAGGCGCTTCAGAGGGCAATATGACTTGGGAATTAGAGAGTGGGGTGCGAGAGTCGTATCCGGAGTTGTTTGAATCAGGTAATATTTTCGAGGACGAAAATTTCAAAAGTGGGGGAGAGTTGTAACAGCCCGATTATGATTATCTCCATTTTGTGCTAATTTGTATTATTTTGTTGAGTCTTTTATTTAATTTGAGTAATAATTATGTTATTTGTGATATTGGTGTGTGAATATGTTATGTTTGCATATTATGTGATTTTACCGTTTTTGAGAGTTTGCGGGGAATATTAGATTGGAGGGTATTTTAGATATTTCACATTTAATGATAGTTAGTTAGTTAGTAGATATTTTGAGAAAATATAAAGAAATAGAAAGAAAGAAAAGTATAAGAAAGAAAAAGAATAGAAATAGAAAGTTAGAGGTGAGAAAGAGAGAAAAACAGAATTTTGAGAGGATAAGGAGAAAAGAGAAGAGCAAAGAGAAAAGTGTGGAAAATCACCAAGATCAATCTTTCGGAGTCGATTTAATCGGGTAAGGGTGTGAAATATTATTATCCTAACTTTGTGTATGATTATGTATGTGTTTTGTGTGACTGTTTTGGTTGTTCTCCATATGTTTCCGTTTATGTCGTATTGGACGAAATCGATAGAAACCGATGTTTCTACGGTCGAAAAGTCGTATGAATACATGTGTTGGTTGGTTATATGTATGTGAGCTGTTGTTTGAAGTTTCATGAAGTTTGGTTATGTTTCGGTTAGTTTTCGGTATGTTTCCGTTGTTGTTTCCGTTTAGGTCGAATTATAGGAAATTGATAGAAAACGATGTTTTCACGGTTAGAATTCGAAATAAATTATGTAGTTGTATCGAGGAAGGTTAGGTCGTCGTATAGCGTGCTTTTTATTCGATTTGGTGAAGTTTAAAAATTCTGGTTTTTGAAAGGTTGAAATTTAATCGAAAAATCGAACGTCGTAGAAATTTCGTTTATGTGTTCTAAATTGTTCTTATGTATTTGGTGGTTGGGAGTATATGTTTGTTTTGGTGAAAATGTTCGATTTAGTCGAGTTTTCGGGGATTCGGGAAAAGGACAGCAAAGGTGTAAATTGGAAAATCTGGTTTTTTTGAGAAAAACAGAGCATGAATCGATTCATACCATCTATGTATCGATACGAAATGGTTTATGTATCGATACATACCCCTATGCATCGATACATACTGTGAAAATTGGGAAAAATAGCATTTCCACTACAGCATGTGTCGACACATGCGAGTTATGAATCGATACATGTGCTCTTTATGTATCGATACATAAAGCCTATGTATCGATACATACTGTGCTGAAACAGAAATTCTGGTTTTTCGGGGAAACTTCGGAAATTCATATCTCTTGAACCGTAAGTCGGTTTTGATCCCCGTTCGAAGCGTTGGGAAGCTAACGAGATGTTCTTTCTAGGAAAAATAGTTTTGGGGTCTGAACTTGGTCCAGTCGGTACAGTTTTTATGAACCGTTTCGTAGTGTCGGGCGTCCGGTTTATGTTTTTGCGTTAGTTTGATATATTCATAACTTGTTCGTTGTTTATCGGATTTGAGAGTTCTTTATATCGAATTGAAGGTATTGATATATACCAATTGATGGTGATAAGAAATTATATTTTTAGCTGACTTTTCACCAACTTTTCCGGTAAACCGTAAATCGAATTGTTTGGTTATTTGTGAAAACGTTCGGTTGCCGTTTGGCACAATTGATGTGAATGTATGTGGATTGTGTGTGATGAATGCATGACTATATTGTGAATATGTATGCATGTCAAAAGTGTCATGAGTCATGTTGTATGTGAAACATCATGATGTGCATTCTTGCATTGTGGGGTTCTAAGATGAACCCGTTGTAACGTCGTAAGCCTTTTGAGAGGTGGGAGCGATGATTACAAACGATCGTGAGCCTTATACAAAGAGGACCGAAAGCGATCGGATTGTGAGCCTTATACAAAGAGGACCGAAAGCAATCCATAAACATTGTAAGTCTTTTGAGAGGTGGTAGCAATGGGTGAACATCGTATGCCCGACGGGGAGTTACGTTAAGTAACAAGCGATGGTTCCAATAAGTTCTTCAATTGAGCTTGAGATGAAATAAGTCGGTACCCGCATTGCATTTGCATAGAGTCGTGAGTCGGTCTCTATGATTTGCATTGGTCATCCTTGTATATGTGCATTGGTGAATAAACATGAATATAGGTGGTTATGTTGAAGGATAAGCATTGTGATGACTATGTTTGGTTTTGTATATATATATATATATGCCTTGCGATGTATATTGAATGAGATGTGATGAATTGTGATAAGAATTGTATCGTTGTAATGATGCATTGAAGAATGAATATAATATGCATGTTATGTGGAATGGTAGAATGGTGAGGATGTGTTGTGTGTATACTTTGTGTTGAGATATATAATTATATGCAACGTTATTATGATAATATTTCTCACCCTTCTGCTGTTTTATGATGCTCTATGAGGCATTGCAGAGTAGGTATGCTGGAGGTCTTTTTGTGAAGCGTGTCTTCATTCTTTTGGTCGGTTGGCTCTGATATGTAGCACCGGGTAGCTAAGATGTATATTATTCTTTTGTGATACATTTGTATATGTATCTTGTGGATAAATGTTTATGTAAACATGAAGTGTGTTGATGAAGCATACATATGTATATGTATGTATATATATTTTGATGTATTTCAATGTTTGGATTTTCCGCTTTAATTCTAAATATTGAGATGTGGGTGTAAGGACAAAGTTTCTCTGTAGCAAGTTACCCCACTGTTGCATATCAATGTTTTGAGCAGGTGTTGTATGTTTTAAATTCATGCATAATGTGACATTCTCTTTTTATGCCGTAGTTACAATTATACTCTGATGAAATTTTCAATACGTGCCTAAATGATTTAATTGATTATTTGGGGGTATAGAAAAGGGGGTGTTACATTACCTATTAGAGACTCATGGATATGATGTTATCGAAAATGATATGGCATAACTGGGACGCATATAGTGATGACTTCAGAAGATAAAGTCATGTGACAAATTTGTAAGATCTCTTAGAGTCAGTCATGAAGTACAACATGTGTTTGAATATCACCAAATGCTCATTCAGCGTCCAGACAAGCCAATTCCTTGGTTTCATGTTGATTATGTGAGACATAGAGGCGAACTGTAACACCCTAATTTTTAATCAATTATTTTGTTTAATTATTAGTGTTTCTTATTCATTATACTTGAATTTTGGTGTTTTTCAGTGTGTAGGAGTATTTTGGTAATTTAATAATTACCGGGGTTATAGACTTTGAGAATGGAATAATAAAATAGAATTATTGAGGTTATCATGAATAATTGAATAAATTTAATTATTTTATAATAAGTTGAGAGAATAGAAAATTAAGGAATTTTGATTAAATGTTTATTTAAATTAATTATTTATTCAAATTAAATATTTATTTAATTGGAAATATACCCTTTTTAGTCCTGTATCTTTAGGGCGGAGTTCATTTTAGTCCCTCAATTTTAAAAAGGACCATTTAGGTCTCCTATGTCTTTAAACAGGATCACGTAAGTCCTTTTCATTAGGTCCGTTAGTCAAGGTCAAAATAAAGTGCCACTTGACATACACATGACGCTGATGTGGCATATGCTCATTACCACGTCACCAGGGTCATCAAAATTCCAAAAATAATTTCCAAAAACATACCTTCACCATGGATTTGAACCATGGTCAAGTTATTTTCTAGGCAAGATACTATTCCACTAAGCCACTTCACTTTTTTTTATATAACTTACAAATTAAATATATGAATGATCAATTGGGAGAAAAGGAAAATGAACAAGTTGAAGAAGATGAACATTCAACAAGTTAAAGAAGATGAAAATGAACAAATTAAATATATGAATGGTTTGTTAGGGAAAAAGGAAAACCCATGTAACAGATCCAAAGATCTACAAAAATAGATCCAAAATAATATATGTAAAGTTTCGACTTTGATTTCAGGTTTTGGATTTTGATTTCAATTTCGAATTTAGTTTTTTGGATTTTAATTTCAGTTTTGATTTCGATTTCATATTTGATTTCGATTTCAGTTTCTAGGTTTCAAGGTTTTGATTTATGGGGTTCGATTCCCCTTCTCAGTTTGATTTCTGAACTCTCTTTCGATTTCAGTTTCTGGGTTTCGATTTCTGGGTTTCAAGGTTTGATGGAGTGTTTGCGAGAAGAGGATTCGACATTGAGTCACTTGTTATTGGTCTTAATCAAGATATGGATCTTTTCTCGACTGTTGTTTCTGGAACTGATAATGTTCTTCTTCAAGTAAAATGAACATTACGTTAATATCAATTTGTGAAATTATCTTATACTTAATTTTGTTTTTCATGGCTTTGATTTCTGCTGAGAGGTATCAAGAGAATTAGCTTATACTTAAATGTGGAAGAGAGTCTAGCTTATAGAGTTCATTTTCTAGGTAGATAAGATTCCTGTTTAGTTTCTGGGTTTGTAATTAGCTTATAGTTAAATGTTGAAGAATCTTGTCTGATCAATTTTTCATGCTATGCGAATGAAATGAAGCTATCTTGACTTGAAGCATAATAATAGAAGTCAATGTGATTGTATAGCAAATTCATACAAATGCAATATTTGCTTCTTATACAAACGCAATATTTTTTTTTGTATAGAACTCAATGTTATTGTATGGAAATGTAAATATATTTTCAATTTATAAATTAAAACAAAAATGTGAAGTAATTTAGTGGTGTTCAATCTCGTTCTGCAATCAAGATAGCCTGAGTTCGAATCCAGGTTAAAGGAATTTTTTATTATTTTTTCTCGTATTTTTGATGACTTTGGTGATACACATATACCACATCATATGCCAAGTGTGCAAACATTTGTCACGTCAGATGCCACATGTACAAAATTGATGCAGTTTTGTGAAAATTACACGGAAAGGACTTAAATGCCACTGTTTGAAAACATAAGGGACTACATCGGAGCTTTTAAAAATTAAGGGACCAAAATGAACCCCGAGGTAAAGATAGGGGACCAAAAAGGATATTTTGCCTATTTAATTTAAATAATAATTTATGAAAAATTGAGAGTAGGGGAAAATTAGAGTTTTTATAAAATTGGAGGGTTAAGGTGTAATAACTAAATGTTGAGGGGAAAATAGAGAATTTCCAAAACCTAATTAGGTTATTTAAATAGAAAAGTTGAAATTAGAGAAATACTAATGCGTAGAAAATTGGGATAAACAGAGAAGCGACTAGGAAACCCTAAGGATACCTCTAGGAAAGAGAAGCAGCGACTTAAACCAGAAAGTCTGCAATTCCAAGGTAAGGGGGAAATTTCCTTATTGATGGGTGAATTGGACAATCAAGATGGTGATAGTTCCTTACCCTCCCATCAGGGCCTTGGGGTAATTTAATTTTTCCCTTATTTGTTACGATCTGTGTAATTTTGGCCAAATAAGGTTTGGGCAAAACCTTATTGATGCGATTGATGAATCTATTTGTTTGTATGAGTTGCTCTAAGACCCAAAGGGGACTTAGGATAAATCCCCTATGGTCTCTAAAGTGTTGTTGTTTGTAGGTTTACAAAACTTGTTATTGATTGTGATGATATTGTATGAATTTGTACATATGTTGTTGTAATTATATTTTAGAGTTGGAATTTTTTCCGAAAATTCGAGCGACTCTTTTTAGGTTATTTGGTTTCCCAAATTTTCTATCTGTAGAACCGTAAGTAACCATTTTTTTCAAAAAACTTCCCATATCCTGTAAAACTATTATTTTTCAAAAATTAGAAAATTTCGCAGAAAATATAAAATCGATACTTTTTGAAAAAAATCAAAAAATCGATTAAGGGGGGTTGTGGCCGTGCAGTGGCGCAGAGGAGTCGGTCGGTCGTGTCGGGCGATGGCGGAGGGTCGTGCCGGATAACGGCGTCCAAAGCCAACAGCAGGGTCGAAGGCGCCTAAAGGAGTCGCGCCGGACGACGGCGGTCAGGTCGCACCGGAAGGTGGCGACCAGTGGTGATCAAGGGCCGAGTGGTGGGTGTTGCGGAGGGAAGTGGTGTCCGCCGCAATGCAGCAGCGGCAGGTGGGTCACGCAGTGGCAATGGTTGACGATTTTCTATTGCGACGATTTTGGGTGGTTCTAGCGTTTTTTGAGTTCATGTGTTTTTCAACAGTTTTCGAGTTTAGGAGTCTTTCAATGATTTTTGGAGAAACTTTTGATGTCGGAACCCTTTTGGTAACCTTATGGTCAATTTTGAGCAATTTGAGTCAAATAACCCGCACCCTTATGCTTAGTAGAGTATCACTTGTGAAACTTTTGCCTTTAGAGCACTTTGGATACTTTAGATTACTTTTAGGGTACTCTAGAGTCATTTTTTAAAACTGAGAGGTATTGAGATGTTTTAAGTTTCACTGACAAATTTTTATGAGTTAGATGTTTGAGTATTAAAACAACTTTACTCTTTTTGAAGAAAAAAAATATAACCACTTTATAACACCCCAAACACCGACTCTTAATATAAAAGGGAATTTTCACAACTTAACATGATACTCAATGCAAAACTTGCAACTTCAAGGATATTTTTCAAAAACTTCCCAGCGGAAATCAAAATATTTCAAAACATAAAATAATTATGTAAAGTAAATACTCAACGAAAGTACCTCCAAACAACAACTCCAAAACAAATATTACGCCTCATTCGTGATGTTACAACAAGAGCATATCGACCAACTAAATAACGATAAATATGAAAATGAACGAAGAAATCTCCAAGGCCATCTTCTAACTCACAAGCAAGTACTCCAGCAGAGTACTTGGTTGTCTGTACTCTAGAGGAGCATAAACGTTACAACAACAAAAAGGGGCGATAATACATCTTACAAATGATAACGGTGAGAAATAGCAGCAGGATGGTAATTAATGAATTCATAAGTACATCATTCACATAAAAACACAATCAAAGTCAAATAATGATGTAAATGCTAATGCCACCAACTCCTCATCAAAAATGCACGTGGTACTGGGTTTTAGGGATCAGAGGTATGTTATTAATTGGCCATGTCTCCAGTTCTTCTTAAATAGTGTCCCTCTTTGGACGTGAGACCGCCATAGTCCCTCTATGAACCAGGTCATCACATGACCGAAGGCCTACCTAACTCCAAAATAAATGCATGCATGTTCATGTACATTGTAAACATGCAACATCATCAACATCATATACATCATCAACATCATAAACGTCATTAACATCATCAGAAGGTTCCACTCTTGAACCAATATTTTGACAATCACATGACATCATTGTTATCCTTTCGGATTACTAATCATCAAAAATCACAAAATTAAGGACGTCAGTGTAATCCTTTCAGATTATTAAACTAAAAAAATATGATTTAAAATATGTTTATTTTTCATCAAAAAGAGTAAATTTGTTTTATTACTCAAACCTCCAACTCATAAAAAATTCTCAGGAAAACTTAATACCTCTCAGTTCTCAAAAATGATTCTAGAGTACCCCCAAAGTACTCTTAACTATCCAAAATGCTCTAAAGATAAATGTTTCACAGGTGATAACTCTACTATGCATAAGGGCGGGTTGTTTGACTTAAATTGCTCAAAAGTGATCCTAATGTTACCAAAAGGGTTTCGACATCAAAAGTTGCTCCAAAAATCACAGAATTACTCCGAACTCAAAAACTTCCGAAAAACACCCGAACTTGAAAAACGCCCAAACCACCCGAAATTGTCGCCTCCGAAAAATTGCTGACCACCATGGCACCTCAGCCGCTCAACCCACTCACAATCGCTGCCCCAGGACCCTGGCACGACACCACCGACCGCCGCCAGATATAGCAATTGTATGATGACCTGGTACCCTCCATTATTGATTTAAGTTGTTTGGTAGTGATAATGAATTCAGAACGGTTGAAATTTACACACTGCTCTTTATCACACAGCTGGTTGATGCTTATGAGATTTTCAGTAAGACATTCAATAAGAAAAACAACATCTATACAAGGAAAGCCTAGATAATTTAGTTTTCCTTTTCCAATAATCTTTCCTTTGGCACCATCACTAAAGGTATCATATATATTTGAGATAAGTTTTACCTCTTTCAATTAGTTCTTTTCTCCAGTCATGTGTCTGGAGCATCCACTGCCAAAATGCCAATCTTCATGGGAGGATGCCCTTAAAGAAGTGTGAGAAATAAGACTTGTAGTTTCTTCTTTGACTTTTCATACTTGTTGAAGATTCATTCTTTAAAGTGTTCCTGATATGATGTTTCATATAATGGTAGTAGGGTCTTCCATACAATTTGTATTAAAAAGCTTTTATATGAACTTATGGAATACAATGGAGATATACCCATTAAGTTATGTTGTAAATGTTTTTGTACTGGTAATCGTGTTGAACAAGATGTCAAGACATATAGTTTGACATAAGGAACCCATCCTTTTTTACTAGAGGAATAAACTTAGGGTTTTCATTCGTGGAGTTATAGTCGAACCCAACTCCTTTTATATCTCTAGCATTCTTTCCAACCCCTAGGATTTCATTAAGAGTCTTAAAGCTAGAATTTTGCACAGAAACTAATTCGACCATACTTTCAAGCTTAGAGTTTAGGTGGTCAACTTCCTCTTTTAGCTATGTGATGGTTCTAATAAGATTTTCCTTGTCTTGAAGGAGAACACTGATTTTTCCCTTTGTTTCTCACCAGACATCCATTCCTCTCTTCACTTAAGATAGAACAATTTGTAGGCTTCAACAACATCTCTATCTGAGAGGTCATCATCACTAGACTCACCATCATCATGAAAAATTTGCTTGGATCTTATATGGGTTATGAAGGCAACCATGTTATTTTCCTTTTCTCCTTCACTATCATCTTCTAATTCCTTGTCTGACAATGTGGCAGCGTGTCTCTTCTTTTGTTTTCTAAGGAAATTGGTACATTCCGCCTGAATGTGTCCAAATCCTTCATAATCATAGCACTAGACTCCTATGAATTTGTTTGGATTGTCTTATTATCTACCTTTGTGCTGAAATTCGAATCCTTCGGAGTTGGGTGGTAGATTATTTTTCACATTTGTTGTAACATTATTCCTTGAAATTCTATCAAGTCTTCTCATAGCCTTTCAAAATATTTTTTCTAGTAGTTCAATAGATTCAGATAGGTTATCATAAATATATTCATTTACTTGTTCATAATCATTTTCAATGTCAACTTTGAGAGAAACACCTTTGTTTCTTTTCTTTGATTTATCGTTGATGGCGATTTAAAAGGTGAGTAGCGAGCCTATGAGTTCATTCACTTTCAAAGTGTTAGTGTCCTAAGCTTCTTCAATTATGGTGACCTTTATATCTAACATATTTAGAACAAATATGAGAATTTTCTGTCCAGCTTCTCTTAAGATATTTTTCACCAAGAGAAAATGAGCTATTGGCTATGTCACGGAGACGGCATTCAAATCAGTAATAGTTTTGACTTCTTTCATCATCGCATTTTCAAATTTATAGTGAAGAGCTGAATTCTCGACATGGGTACTTTTGAGGCACCTTCATGTGTAGTCTTGAGTTTCTTCCGAGCTTCTTTAGCACCAAAACAAATATTAATGACTCAAAAGATGTTTTTGTCAACTTTGTTGTAAATGGCATTGAGAGCACGAGAGTCTTGAGCTTCTTCATCTTCCTCTTTTGACCAATCTTATTTTGGCTTTAGGGATTGTGTGACATCTTCAATAGTAACTTTTAAGGGTGTCTATCCTTTTATGACTACTAGGAAAGCAACCATGCACGGTTTTTAATAATCATAGTTTGTGTCGTCTAGAATAGGTGGTCGATTTACAGATCATGCTTCTTTATCGTTTTCCATTTTGAAAAGAATGTATAGATCTGTAGCGCGAATTTTTGGATGGTTGCGAAGCACTATCGCTTTGGGGTACTACATTTCGATTCATTTTTAATCCTATTGAAGCTGATTAAGGAAGGGAAATAGATGTCTCCAATTAACCCTGGTTGCATACTGAGTTTAAATAGATGACTGCTAGCTTACAGATGCTATTAAGATTGTGGGTCTCTCTTAGGTTATTTTGTTAAAAAATGGAGTGCCTGGACTGTTCATGAGGACTTTGGGAGGGTACTGGGTTTGATGTTTTTTATTAGTGTGCTCGCTAAGATTTTTGCAATCTTATGCCTACGTATTCCCGTTTGGCTAAACAGGGAAATCAGAGCGATCGTAGTTCCTCCTATTGAAAAGACGTTTTGGTGTCTTGTTCGAAGCCCAAGACATGAAGCTAAAGGTGATTTGTATCTTGTTTAAAGCCCAAGATGTGAAGCTAAAAGGTTCCTAACTGAGAGGGAATTTGTCATCTCTAAAGAGGAGTTGTTGATGTTTGTATGCTGTGAGCAAAACACCAATTTGATGCTAAAAGGTTGATTGACTCAACTGGGGATTTCCTTATACAAAGCCTAAGAGGAGGCTGGAAGTTTGACTTTTCCAGGGAAAATGTTCTTTCTGTCTTGTACAAAGCTCAAGATTGAGGCTAAAAGGGTTCACTCAACAAGAGAGTGTTATCTGTCTTGTACGAAGCCCAAGACGGAGGCTAAAAAAGGGCTGATTGACTCAACAAGAGAGTCTTTTATACTCAACAAGAGAGTGATTTGCTGTCTTGTACGAAGCCCGAGATTGAGGCTAAAAAAAGAGATTGAATCAACAAGAGAGTCTTTTATACTCAACAAGAAAGTGATTTATATGTCTTGTACGAAGCCCAAGACGAAGGCGAAAAAGGGTTTGACTCAACAAGAGAGTTTTTTATACTCAACAAGAGAGTTTTTATGTGTCTTGTACGAAGCCCAAGACGGAGGCTAAAGGGGTTGGACTCAACAAGAGAGTCTGAAAAGGTTAGCTCCGCTGGGGAGGATCATTTGTACAAAGCCCAAGAGGAGGCTGTCTTATTGCTGAGGATTATTGAGATCCTGAAGCAAGTCCAAGTGTGGGGAACTCTCATGAGAGAGACCGGGCTTCTGCCTATGTTTCGGAGGAACTTGAGAATGTCTTTGAGACTTAAGAGGTTTAGACTGTCCAAGTCTAGAGTTTTATCTTCTGTACTATGCCCAAGAGAAGGCACGGGCATTAAGGGATGAGTGTCAACCCTGAAATGGCCGGAGTTTTGACGCTGGAAAAACTGCTCTATCAAAGGATGACTAAGTTCTGTCTTATACCTTTAAGAGGTCGTCAGGGTCCTTGTATTAAGCCCAAGAGAAGGCATGAGAACTTCTACAAAGCCGAAGGGTCCTTGTACAACGCCCAAGAGGAGGCGGGGATGCGTTTAGGAAGCCTGTGGGTCCCCAAACTACGAGAAGTTCAAGACATGCTATTCACAGAGAATAGATCAAGCCAGGAAAGTTTGAGGATTTGGAAGAAACTCAAGAGATGCCATTCACAGAGAAAAGATCATCTCTGGGGAGTTAGAGTTTTTTTGATAATTTCTAAGGGTGAGAGTCTGAGAAAAGGTTCACCGGGAATACTGCCTTTCTCTTTGTTCCATATTGTTTAACCCCAAGAGGAGGGAAGACTGTATCTGGAATCCTATGGGGGATCTAGTTTTGTTTGTATTTAAGAGTGACCAACAGGGCTTTACCTAGTGCTAGACGTAGTTGCCGGGGAAAACTCTAAATAACTATACTAGTATTACACAGTGGATATGTGACAAGTATATAAAAGGATGTGAAAGAAGACTTATAGTGAAACAGCCCCACAATATATATATATATATATATATATATATATATGAAAGCGGTAAAAGAAAGCGGATAAACACTTACCTGTTGTAGAGCTTCCATGCTGTTTTGTTAGTTATTCAACAAAGAAAGTTTTGAATAACAATTGTATATTTGGGTACAAAATCAAAGGAGAAAGTGTTTTGAAAAGATTGTCGGGGCTTATAGCTCGAGGAGAGACCCAAGTTTTAACGATGATCGTACCGTTGTTTTGAATCTGTACAGGGACTTATACAAGTGACTGAGGCCTAAAAAGGTTTTATGTACAAAGGGATGGGTCTTACACTCTCTCAAGAGGCCCAAAAATGCTTAAAGAAAAGGAATGGGGCTTATAACACGAGAGTAGACCCAGATGATTTGATTTTTGAACTGGCGATTGCGCCGAGATTTTTCTTTTAACGTAGAGGGACTTATACAAGATCTGAGGCCCAAAAAGTTTTGGTTAAAAGGGGGTTGGATCTTACACTCTATTAGAGGCCCAAAAGTTTTATTTTTGTACAAGAGATGGGGCTTACAACTCAAGGAGAGGCCCAGTTGATTTTGTTTGAAAACGGCGATCGCGCTGAGGTTTTTGAAAACACAGTGGGTCTTATACAATGAATGAGGCCCAAATTATTTTAGTTTTCAAAGGGGGGTTTGGGTCTTACACTCTATTAGAGGCCCATGAGTGTTTGAAAAAGATTTGTTTGGGTGAAAATCAAAGAAACCCTAATTTCATCATTTTAAAAGTAAATTCTCAAAGAAAATCAATAAAAAAATGATAAAAATACCAAATAAGTTTGAATAAACAACTTGTGCTTTTTGGTTGAGATTTGAAAAATGATGTTTTAATCACAAGATGAATTAAATTTTATTTAGTTTTGATTTTCCACATGAGAATTCATTTTTAAAATGTTTAAAAAAAATTAAAAAAGAATTTATTCACAAAAATACCAACTATATCAAATAAATAATATAAACTTGATTTTTTTGTGGAATAAAATATTTCAACATTTTTGTGATTTTTTGCAAAAAGAACCAATAAAAAATAATTAAAATTGAGGGAGTAATTAATTTTTCAAATCATTAAAAATAATATGAAAAATAATAAAAAAAGTGGAAAAAGCATTAAAAAGGGGTCTGGGGAGAGGGGGATTCGAACCCTAGACCTCTTGTGTGCAGTGCGCGCCTCCTACCATTGCGGTGGTGATACATCCGTGTATTGAAACACAACCACAAATATACATGGCTTGCCTTGTTTTTTGGTCTGGCCCAAGGCAAGGCAAGGTAAAATTTTGGTTAGAAACGTGAAGGCCATAACTTTCTCATTTCTCCATGGATTGGGACAAAATTTATATGCATCTGGCCTAGAATTTCACAAGGAATACAATGGTGGTGGTAGTTTTTTCAGAAAACAAATCCTCCTCAAAACCCGATAGTGGTTTTGAAATAGGCCATGTTTTGCATTTTCTGTGCTACCTCTTGGTACAGGTAAGAATTACATGAAAAATTGGTGCAAACACAACACATATAACATGTATAAGAGATGCATGATCAGTGGACTTCAAAGCAAGACATATTTCAGAGAGGTCAAGTTGTGATGCTTACCTCTTTTGGAGCTTTTTGGGCTATCCGCCAAGTGCTTTGTTCCAGGAATGTTTTGATACTTTGGACACCCTCGAATGATCTCTTAGAAGCTTTTAGAGTGGTTGGAACCAGTTAGAAACCTCAGGAATGGAGACTGGCCCTTTCTTGCAAAAGGGGCAAAAGTGACCAAAGTAGCAACTCTTTCAAATTGTGTTCCAGATGTGGGGAACCATTTGGGACAATTCAAGGATGATATTTGGAGTGTTTTTGAGGTTTTATCTGGTTTTGAAAGTGACTAAATCAAGACATGGCTTGAAAAGTGCACAAAAGTCCTATTTTGAGGTTTTGAGATGGGACTTTGAGATTTTGGTGTTACAGGTCACTTGTGAGAGTTTGGACAGCTTAGATATGACAAATTGGATGTGCTTAGATCATGAGCTGTGATGGAATTGCTCTCTAACTCAAAAACTCAGAGTTACCTTGCTAAAGAAGGTATTTTTGCCTAGAGAAAGAGATTTTGAGGAAAGCATATGTTTGATGGCTTTGGTGTACTCAAACTGAGCACAAATGAGCTCTATCTATAGTAGAGCAAGTTTGTTTTGTAAGCAATAGTGAATGGTAACTGCTCCAAAAGTTTGGCCAATGTTGATCAATGGGAATCCAAGTCTCCTATAGCCATTGACTAGAGGTTAGGGCACAGGCTGTTGGTTCCCTAGTTCTTGGATGAGTCTTGACTGAATTCAGTTGGAGAGGGATCAGTCCATGCCACCTTGGTGCATCCATTAAATGCTCCAAAACAAAATTGGAGTCTTGTCCCTCTTTTAGGCATTTCTAGGTTTGGCATGCTACTTTTGGTTCCAAGGACTTGGGAGGCTGATGGATCAGTGTTTGTCCCTCCTTGGTCTCCCCCTGAGGTGTTCAGATGGATAGACTTGTTTATCATTTGCACAAATTGGGCAAATCGAACAAAATGCACAAATCTGCCTTGCCATGACAGCTTGCAGCAAGGCACTTTGTTATTGTCATATCTCATGGCTCAAGTGGAATTTGGTGGAGTTCTTGGCCATTTTCGAAAGCTCTCATACGATACAACATATGTGTGATCATAGTTTGTCTTGACACTTTTTGGATCCAAGTGAAAAATGCCCTTACATTTCTGAAAAAATGAGACAGATTCTGACTTAGTGAAAATTTCACTAAGTGTTGGAAAAAAGTGACATTTTCATTTTTCTTGATTTTGATCATTCCATAACTTAAAATCCATGAGGAATTGGAATGAGTGGTAGTTAAAGCTTTTGTAGAGTGCCATGAGAGCTACAAATCCAGCTTTCAATGGGAGAAAATGGCCTTGTGGTTTAGGAGATATGATCCTCCAAAGTTGGTACCCTAGCCACTTTGTTCCATAACTTAGAAAATTTTTAAGTTATTTATGGTTACCCCTTTTACAAGTTATCCCACTTTTCTTGATTTTTCTTAATGAATGATGATTCCAATCACACATTAACATCATTTTAGCGTTAAGGGACCATAATTGATCAAAAAGTCAAACTTTGACTTTTTGGCACAGTTGACTTTTTGTCAGATGAATTCCAAACTGTGCGATCCTCTATGAAATCAAGTCCTTGACCTAAATCAAACTTGATAGGTGGATTCCATAGGTGTTATAGGGTGTGTTAACTTATGTCCCAAGGTTTGGAAGCATGTCCTGATCAAAAGTCAAAGGTACAGTTGACTTTTTCCTCAAAACCCTAACTGTGGTCCAGATGAAATTGAAACTTGTGAATCAAGCTTCTTGGATTAATCCATTGTTGCAAAGAATTGATGCTTAGAAAAGGTAGAAAACTTCCCCTAGATCCTAGTCTTCAGCCAAGGAACTGGTCTCAATTTTCTTTTGAAATAAACTTCCCCTCGATCCTGGTTTCCTACCAAGGAACTGGTCTTAGTTTCTGATTTAAACTTCCCCTTGATCCTAGTTTCCTACCAAGGAACTGGTCTCAGTTTCTGATACAAAATTCCCCTCGATCCTGGTTTCCTACCAAGGAACTGGTCTTAGTTTCTGATTTAAACTGCCCCTCGATCCTAGTTTCCTACCAAGGAACTGGTCTCAATTTCTGATACAAACTTCCCCTCGATCCTGGTTTCCTACCAAGGAACTGGTCTCAGTTTCTGATAAAAACTTCCCCTCAATCCTGTTTTCCTACCAAGGAACCGGTCTCAGTTTCTTTTGTCAATAAACATTTTTGACAAGGGACGCTATTTGTAGGGGTTTTCCTCAAACTTCTCGCCGAATTTTCCTGGGGAGATGCCATTTGATGGAAAAAGTTTTGATATCAGACTTACTGGGAACCCCATCTGTCTGAGTTGTAGAGGTAATCAAACTTCTCTGCTTAGAGACGCCATTTGTCGATTCTACTGGGGAAAACGAGTCTCTTGAGAGACTGCTTTCTGCTTGGGGATACTACATCATACTTTCCTTCGAGATCTTCTCAGAGAAATGCCATGTGATGTAATCCGAATTGGAGGTGCTGATGACTTTATTTGATAGCAAATTTTTAGAGAGAAACTGCTGTGTTGCCGAATCTTCGGTTGCGAGGCTTTCTCTGGGGATTTTCCTTAATCCGGGAAAGCGAAGATATCATCTTCAATGGCGAAGAGTGACGCTTGTTGAAAGTTTTCTTATTTTTCAGAGGTTCAAGTTATCAAAGTGGTGGAAGGCCAATTCTAATCCAGAAATAAACTAGAAGAGAGACTGCTTGGACGCAACATTTCCTGACAAGGAAAGAAATGACAACTCGAAGGACAAGAGGACTTTTATCACTAGGGGATAATACCGACTGGAGTGATAGTGATGTAATATGAATGTGAATGCAAATCAATTAATGCATGATGTATGTATGTATATGCTGACAAAACTGACGTGACATATAAACCGATAGATGACCATGACTGGATACTCGGCCACAATGGGTGATGAAAAGTATCACTGGTTCAAGATAGCAATTATGCCTTGCTTAGGAGAGATAGTCCACGCGGGGAAAACCGTTGGTCGGGCTTAGGAGGTAAGAACTCTGTCGGGGGTGTCAGACGGAATATTCGCATCTGACACTGCTGATCCTTCATTCAGGTGCCCTGGCTTAGAAGGAGTACTTTGATTCTGCACTTTGAGGCTCGATTACTTCTAGAGAAGCGATCGATGCTCTTTCGATGTTCAACAGTCAAAAGAAATTGCCATCTTTATTTTAAAAGCAGAAAAAGTTTAACAAGTAAATTCATTTTTGTTCTATTTCAATAATCGTTAATCATATTAAAATGTCGTTCTGTAAAGTTAAAATAAATGAGAATTGCAAACAAAAGCACGAGGGCTCAAATTTTATTGATAGGATGGAGATCAGCCAAACGCGTGATTCCATAGAGTATATACAAAGTTAGAAAATGGTAATTTACGTGAAATGGGCTACATTGAAACATAACGACCACTATCCTTCTACCAACTTTGAATTTGGGGCATCCTGAGCTTCTGTCGAAGATGACCTTGATCGAGATATTTGTCAGATGGCACGACCGCTGAGGAGTTAAACTGATCAGACGTAGTTACTTGCCATGAATCCCTAATTTTTGCCTGGATCATACTTTGAGATTTCCAATCCACCGGGATGATTATTTGATTATGTCTCTAATTTTTGCCTGGACCTCCCTTTCGGGTTTCAATCCACCGAGACGTTATTTATTTATTTATTTATTTAGGCGAAGTATTTCTTGACTACGTCAACATTTGTGGGGTAGGCAAATTCTTCTCCATCCATGGTTGCGAGTCTCAAGGCGCCGCCTGAGAAAGCTTTCTTGACCACATAGGGGCCGTCATAATTCGAAGTCCATTTGCCCTGGGAATCAGTGAGAAATGATTATATCTTCTTGAGCACGAGGTCTCCTTTTCTAAAGACGCGAGGTCGAACCTTTTTTTCCAACGCCTTCTTCATTCTCTGTTGATACAACTGACCATGGCATAGTGCCGTTATTCATTTTTCTTCGATCATATTCAGTTCATTGTGTTGACTTTGACACCATTCAGCCTCTGTTAGCTTAGCTTCCATTAATACTCGGATTGATGGGATCTCTACTTCTATGGGGAGCACTGCTTCCATGCCATATACTAGAGAGAAAGGGGTTGCCCCTGTTGAAGTGCGGACAGATGTGCGATAACTGTGAAGAGCAAAGGATAGCATTTTATGCCAGTTTTTGTAGGTTACAACCATTTTATGAACAATCTTCTTGATGTTCTTGTTAGCCGCTTCTACCGCTCCGTTCATCTTGGGTCGGTAGGGAGACGAGTTATGGTGTTCAATCTTGAACTCAGCACATAACTTTTTTATCATCTTATTATTCAGGTTGGATCCATTGTCAGCAATGATCTGGCTCGGAACACCATAACGGCAGATGATATGGTTTTTGATAAATCGGACCACCACTTGTCGGGCGAACTCCGACTTGGTGAAGTAGTCAATGGCTACCAGGATGAACCGATGTCCGTTTGAAGCCTTAGGTTAAATCATGCCAATCATGTCGATTCCCCATATGGAAAAAGGCCATGGGGAAGAAAGAACTTTGAGATGCGTTGGCGGTACATAGGTTTTGTTTGAGTATATCTAACACTTGTGACACTTCCTCATGTACTTGTAGCAATCAGATTCCATAGTCAGCCAATAGTAGCCTGCTCTCAGAATTTTTCTCGCCATTGTGTGTCCATTGGCATGAGCGCCAAAGGATCCTTCATGAATTTCTTTCATCAGCATGTTCGCTTCTGGTCTGTCTACGCATCGGAGCAAGACCATGTCAAAGTTTCTCTTATATAGGGTATCACCTCTCAGGAAGAAGTTTCCATCCAATCTCTTGAGGGTTTTCTTATCCTTCCTGGATGTCCCAGGTGGGTACTCTTGTTTTTGAAGGAAGCATTTGATGTCGTGATACCAAGGTTTGTCGTCTATGACTGCTTCGATCGCGAAGATGTAAGCGGGCCTTTCCAGGCGCATTATGTCAATCTTAGGTATGTCATTCCATTGACCTACACTAATTATGGAAGAGAGAGTGGCTAATGCATCAGCCATGTGATTCTCTTCACGACGGATATGATGAAACTCGATTCTGTTGAAGAAAGGTAACAACCTTCTTGCATAGTCTTTGTAAGGAATCAATCCTGATTGGTATGTGTTCCAATCTCCTTTGATCTGATTGATAACCAGGGCTGAATCACCGTAAACATCCAAGTTCTTGATCCTTAAATTAATCGCTTCTTCGAGACCCATGATACAAGCCTCGTATTCGGCCCCATTGTTTGTACGCTTGAATGTTAATCTGGAAGTGAAAGGAATGTGGGTACCCTAAGGTGTTATGATGATTGCCCCAATTCCATTTCCGTAATGATTGACAGCCCCGTCAAAGATTAGTCCCCATTGGGAACCTGGTTTTAGCCCTTCACTGGGTAGTGGTTCATCGCAATCTTTCATTTTCAAATACATGACATCTTCGTCTGGGAAGTCAAATCCGACTAATTCCTGATTGTCAATCAGTTGATGAGCCAAATGATCGGCTAAAATACTTCCTTTAACGGCTTTCTGAGCGTGGTATTCTATGTCATATTCCGATAACAACATCTGCCAACGGGCAATCCTTCCCGTGAGAGCAGGTTTTTCAAAGACGTATTTGATCGGATCTATTTCTGAGATTAACCAAGTAGTGTGACAAATCATGTACTGGCGAAGATGTTTGGCTGCCCAAGCCAGAGCGCAATAAGTTTTCTCGAGCATGGTGTACCGAGTTTCACACTCGGTAAATTTCTTGCTCAGATAGTAGATGGCAGACTCTTTCCTTTTTGTTTCGTCTTATTGGCCAAGTACACAACCCATGGAGTCTTCCAAGACTGTTAAGTAGATGATCAGTGGTCTTTCTTCCACTGGAGGTGATAAAATCGGTGGGTTTAATAGATATTCCTTGATACTGTCGAAGGCGGTTTGGCAGTCTTCTGTCCAAACGCAGTCCTGATTCTTTTTGAGTAATTTGAAGATTGGCGCGCATGTCGCGGTCATAAGGAATATGAATCTGGAAATTTAGTTTAAACGTCCCAGGAATCCCCTGACTTGTTTTTCAGTTCGCGGAGAAGGCATTTCTTGAATGGCCTTGACCTTGTCAGGATCAACCTCAATTCCTTTCTGGCTGATGATGAACCCTAGCAGTTTCCTTGAACAGACTCCAAAGGTGCACTTGTTAGGATTCAAGCGGAGTTTGTACTTTCTCAACCGCTTGAATAATTTTGACAGATGTGTCACATGCTCCTCCTCTGTTTTAGATTTTGCGATCATATCATCGACATATACCTCGATTTCTTTGTGTATCATGTCATGAAACAGAGTCGTCATGGCCCTTTGATAGGTTGCCCCGGCGTTCTTTAAACAGAACGACATCACCTTGTAACAAAAGGTGTCCCATGGGGTGATAAAGGAAGTTTTCTCCATGTCTTTCGGCGCAATTTTGATTTGATTATAGCCCGAGAATCCATCCATAAAGGAGAAAATACTGAACTTTGCGGTATTGTCTACCAGCATATCATTGTGTTGTAAGGGAAAGTCATCCTTTGGACTGGCTTTGTTTAGATCTCTGTAGTCCACGCACATTCTGACCCTTCCTTCCTTTTTCGAAATGGGTACTATGTTGGCTAACCATTGAGGATATTCCGATGTGGCGAGGAAACCTGCATCAATTTGTTTCTGTACTTCCTCTTTGATTTTGATAGCCATATCCAGGTGAGTCCTTCTCAACCTTTGTTTTACTAGCGGATATTCTGATCTTAGTGGTAGATGATGCTCCACGATGCTGGTATCCAACCCTGGCATATCCTGATAGGACCAAGCGAATACATCGGGAAACTCTTTGAGAAGCTTTATCAACTCTTCTTTGACAGTTGGACTGAGCAGTGCCCCAATCTTAACTTCTTTTCTTTCCTCTTTTGAACCCAAGTTGACCGTTTCCAATGGCTCTTTGTGAGGTTTGACAAACCTCTCCTCTTGTCTGATTAGTCGGGAGATCTCTTATGGAATTTCTTTGTCACTATCTTCTTCAGCCTCGAATACAGGGAATTCAAAGTTGGGAGAAGGCATCGAATCATTTGTTTCGATGGGGTTTAAAACAAGCAATCTGCATGACGTGATTATTTGTCTTTAGAAGAGATAGAGAGAATGCAAGAGTGTGTGCAGTGTTTTTTCTTTGGAAAACTGGTTGTTTTTATTATTTGTTATTTTTTAGGATTACCATATTCTAAGAAAAGTGAAAAGAGAAAACAACAATTAGTGCGGAAATTACAGAACGACGTTATTTTATTTATAATCTTGTCAAAACTTGAAACTACAGCCCTATAAAACAAAACTCTGTCGCTTTGGGCGAAGCGAAGAGGGACATTTACAGAAAGTAAGCCCTATCAAAACATCTGTTTCACCTGGGCAGAGTGAAAGGTTAAGATAAAGACGGCAATTACTTTAACTTATGAACGATCTTCGGAATGTCGACTGCAACCCATTGGCGGCGAACTCCTTGGTGAATCACAAAGTCTGGCACCTTCTTTGATTTGTCTTTATAAATGACGCTGATTTCTGGTGGAACAGGATCATTGGAGTTAGTCTCCCAGGCAGAGTTATCGTAGGAGGATTCTTCTGCTGTATTTTGCATAATGTTTGTACTCTCAATAGTATCCCCCCCATCCAGTTGGCTGGATGTCTTCGAGCCTGATACGAGAGCTTTCAGGAGCGGTGTATTTGACCATAAAGTTGTATTTGCCACTTGGTTGTCCCAAGGTGTCCCATATTTTTTTGGAATTGGAGGGGTCGTCCCTTTCAATGACGTTGACCTCGGGAAAGGCATAGTTGATGAATTCTAGTCCTGCGAATGTTGCAAAATCATAGTCGTGCGGGGTATTTTTAGAATACCCTGAGTGTTGATCCCATGACATGGTAGGGACGTAGGTATCATTTTCAATGATGCTCAGCTGATTCTCATTGTTCGGCTGGTTCTCTTGCCCCGAGTTTCCTGGATACGGCTGCCAGATGGGCAGGCCATCCATCGGGTCGTAATAGTCATGGTCAAAGTTGTCTTTCATCAGAGTGTCCTCCTCTAATGAGTTTGGTGGAGCACGGAATCCTTCCGGATCATAATCTCCATATATCATTTTGACGTCTGAGCTTGGTATAAATCTCGGACTCTGTGAAGGAAAGCAGAATGGAGTCTGCGTTTCATCCTGAGACATATAACCGTCTTTGTTAAGATATGACTTCCATTCCTCATCTGTGTCGGAGGAATCGCCTTCAGTGATAGTATGCACTTCTTGAGACACTGGGTGAAGGAAACCTCCACTATGGAAGAAATCCTAAACGGGATGAAGACTTTCATCGTTGGCAGTAGTCTGGGTACAGGTTGAAGAAAAGCCAAGACCTTTCTTCGCTTTGTTATCAGTAGGAGTGACAAGCTGTCCCCACCCTTTCGTAATGTTACTTTCAATTGCTTCGAGAGCATCTTTGTACGAGGAAATCGAGGTTCCTCTTTCTGCCTGATCTCCATTGTTCACTGAAAGTTCTTGGAACTGGGTTCCGATTACCTCCTCCGGTTCTACACAGTTGGATGATGATAAGTTACTCACGATCAAGGCCTGTTCTCCACAGATTATGACGAGTTGGTCGTTCTTGATAAACTTCAGCTTTTGGTGAAGTGTCGAAGTGACTGCCCCAGTCTGGTGTATCCAAGGTCTTCCTAATAAGCAACTGTATGATGCCCGGATGTCCATGACCTGGAAAATGACTTGGAACGTGTGAGGACCGATAGTTATGGGAAGATCGACTTCGCCGATAATTATTTTTTGGGATCCGTCAAATGCTTTGACGATGACATCACTGGCTCTCATAGGAGATCCTCGGTATGATAGTAGCATTAATGTAGACTTCGGCATAACATTGAGGGCCGATCCGGTGTCTACCAGTACACTGGCTAATGCTTCGTCCTGGCAGATGACTGCAATGTTGAGCGCCATGTTGTGACGGTGGCCCTCTTCTGGCAGTTCTTCATCACTGAATCCCTAGTTATTACAGGAAGTGATGTTGGAGACGATGCTATCAAACCGTCTTATTGTTACATCCTGTTCCACAAAGGCTTGCTCTAAGACTTTCTGTAGAGCTTCCCTGTGAGCTTCTGAACTGAGTAAAAGAGATATTACCAAGATTTTTGAAGGAGTTTACAATAGTTTATCAACAATGTTGTATTCACTCTTCTGGATGAGCTTCAGTATCTCATCGTTGTTCTTTGAAAGGTCGGGATCATTGGATTGACCGACTGGTTGATTAGGAACTTCTGTTTGAGGTTTCTTTTCTTTGGGTTCTTCAACTCCTCGGTTGAAGATCCGACCGCTCTGGTTTATTCGACTGATGTCTGCAATATTCACGACGGAGGGTAAGGGAGTTTCCTTTCCATTCTCAATTGTTGTGGCATAGTATTTGTAAGGGATGGCCTTAGTTGATTCATACGGTAGTGGTCCTGGCAAATAGATAACTACAGGAGCCTTCTGATTCTTCTGACCATTGTAAGTAATTTCAATCAGTTCCTGGTTGGGAACTTTCGATTCGTCAAGCAGAGGGATGATGGTACAAACATCTTTAGTCCCCTTATGATCAGAGACTATGACAACGTCCTTGATTTGGTCAGCGAAATAGTCTGGCGTCCAGTTGATCGACCCAGAACTTGGACACGGTGGAATCTCTTTGCGGTCCGACTGACTTTGAAGGGCTGCTCGCACGAGGTAGCATCCTTGGTTATTTTCTGAGCAAAACCTACAACGCTCATAGTTATGTGGTGGCACCTGGCCACGTCCGATTTGAATGCAGTGTAGCCTTACTAGATCTATCTCCATAGATCGAACATCCTGACTTTGATGCCTAGTAGGGTTCCCGTTAGTTACACTGATTTGTTGCGTGTCTTCGTATAGATAGATCGGAAGCCACCAATGCTTAACAAGTGTTGCAAAGTTCTTTGAACGAGAGCACATCCTTGGTCGCTCTCACGGCATACTTTACAGTTCTGATAATTATGCGAAGTCAGAAAACCGAGCTGGACTTGGGTAGCGTGTAACTGCACCAAGCTGGTATTCATCAAGCGAATATCCAAGATTTGAATCATGTTGACTTGATAAGGATTTTTATCATGGTAGTCCTGGATCCATCCAAGATCTATCTGACGCTGGAGGGCCTCTTGTACAAAAGAGCATCCCTGTTTGTTTACCGAGCAAGTCAGACAGGAATTGTAATCGTGCCGCGGCAGATTATGATACTGGCTTTGCCTTGAGTGCATCGCCACCAAGTTGACATTCATTGCCAGGATATTGTGGTTTTGAATGATGTTGGAATTCGTATAAGTGATGTTGACTCCACGAACTCGGTGCTCTTGGATCCATTCGAGATCCAATTGTTCCTGTAGAGCTGATTGCACTATCGAACATCCTTGATTGTCTTTAGAGCAGATATCACACTGGTGATAATTATGAGGTGGCACATGGACGTATCCACTCTGTCTATAATGCATTTTGACCAAGTTGGCCCTTAATAAGAGCACATCATGAATTTGATAGATATTGTTAGACTCTCCCTCTACCAAATTGACTGTAGCTTTCTCTTGTTGAGGCAGCGGGTTCGTGAGAACATTAGGATTTGTATCCTTGAAGGATAAGACCCCGCTCCTAACAAGCCTTTTCACATCGGATTTGAAACTGAGACAGTTCTCTATGTTATGCCCTGGTTCTCCTTGAAGGTAAGCACAAGTCTGATCCGCTTTGAACCAAAAAGGCGGATTTTCCGGTATTGCGAGAGGAGCCTTGGTCTGGACGTGCCCTTTGACCAGTAGTAATGGAAACAGTTCTACGTACAACATGGGTATTGGGTCGAACCCTAGTGGTCGTGTTGAACAGTTGTTATTGTATTAAGGATGAGCCTGCTGAAGAGGTTGTTGTGTCCTTTGCTGAAATTGTTACTGACTCGGTTGGCTTTGAGTAACCTGAGGTTGATACGTAGGTATAAGTGCGGGGTTAATACTAGGAGTTATAGCTGCTACTGGTTGGTATCGTCGCCTTTGCTTTCCGAGAGAGATATTGCCAATATCTTGCTCTTTTTTCTTAGGGAGAGCACTACCGTATCTTTTGGTACTGCTTGATGATCCAGCGTCTTTAACTAAACGTCCTTCTTGGACTGCTTCCTCAAGACGAATTCCCATGCCTACCATTTCGGTAAAGTCACTGGGCGCGCTGCGACCATTCTGTTGTAGTAAAATGAGCTCAAGGTCTTTAAGAAGATATTTGTCATCTCATTTTCCTCAAGAGGTGGACTAATCTGAGCGGAAATTTCACACCATCTCTGAGCGTATTCCTTAAAGGTTTCCTTGTCCTTTTTTGACATGGCTCTAAGTTGATCTTTGTCCGGTGCCATGTCCAGGTTATATTTGTACTGTTGCACGAAGGCAGCGCCAAGATCTCCGAAAGTGCCGATCTTAGTGCGGTTTAAACCCATGTACCATTTGAGCGCGACACCGGTTAAACTATCCTGGAAGTAGTGGATCAGTGGCTCTTGGTTCTTTGTATGAGTTGACATCCTCCGAGCGTACATCACTAAATGGCAGAGTTACCCTTGTACTTTTCAAATTCGGGCACTTTGAATTTGTGCGGGACTTTCACATTGGGGACCAAACAAAGGTCTGCGGCGTCCTTTCCAAATAAATCCTGATCGTGAATGGCCTGCAGCTCCTTCTGCATTTCCAGGAACTGTTCCTAGAACTCCTTCATTCTGTCATCCATACTTTCGTTTCCACAAGAAGGTATTTGGGGAATCTGTCCTTCCGGGACAGTGTGTACCACGGGCGGTGGTACAGTCATTACGGTTGTGAATCTTGGCGCTTCCCGAAGTTTGTAACCTTTCGGAGTTGTCGTCATGCCCCTGGCATCTTCGCTTTCCCGAAGTTTATAACCTTCAGGCCCAGTGGTTCTTGCTGCGGTTCCTGGATCTTCAGTGATCGACGGAATATCCTTCCGGGATAAAGTTGATAGGCATGCCCCAGGGACGATCTTTCGGCATGTTATATCTAGGATCATACTTCTCCACTATGGGCGTTGATGTGATATTTGAAATCACAGTCCTTTGAAGCTGGGCTTCTACCAGAGCTTGCATGTCACTATGAAGCTTTCTTAGATCCTCACTTAGAGTGTCGATTTCTTCTTTCAACTCTCTGTTCTCTTCCTCGAGATTATCCATCATTTTCTGACAATTGGCTCGAGTATTGTACGAATGAGACAGCTTGACTCTAGAATCGAGACACAAACGTGAGATTCGTAGGTAAGAAGAATGCGTTACGCGAGAATGATGAATGATATGCAATGATATACATATTTTTTTTTGTTTAATAAAAGTAAACGTTGACGATTAGATTGCAAATATCAAACAGTGGGGAAACTCTGTTTTTTTGAATTCAAAGATTGTGGAAATGGAAATACAGTATTTTACAAAGTGCTGTAATAGGAAATCTAAACTAACGGATCCTGAGTCCTCTCTGAGGGGAGCTCAGGTTCTGGCTCTGGCATTTTCCTTTTCTTTGACCGAGGCTATTGGGCCGTTGTCAGGCTGTCATTCCTTTGCTAAGTGAAAGGAGCGAGCAAATTCCTCTGGTCTTCTTGATTCTCTACAACATGTTGCTCTAAAATCTCAATCAGAGCATCTTTATCCTTCAGTAGTTACTGTATTTTCTTGCACTCCACATTGAGAATACGGTACTTGTTCTTCCAAGACCTCTTCTCCTGTTGAAATTTGTTGAGAGTCACCTAAAGTTTTTCCGTATCAGACATAAAATAAAGGACATGGTCCCTTAATGGAAGAACTTCCTGACGAGGGTAAGGCATCCTCAGCTTGAGAGCTCTAGTTTATACCCAGTGGAGATAAGGTTCCACCGAGACACAGTCTGGTTTTCCTAGAGACTCTCGTCCTTTTCTATGAACGTGCTTCCAAGAATGCACTATTTCTGTCTTTAGTGCTCTGTCATTTTCTCCTTCCTTGAAGAAAAGACCTTCCAGATGAGCATTATGCGGGACATGCCTCATCGGGTATCCAAATTGACGCCGAACTAAAACTGGAGGATAATTAATTCCTCCTTTAGTTCCTATGAGGGGTACATTAGGGAAATTTCCACAACGGTCAATGATTCTGATCCCGTCATGGGTGCGATTGTACCAGTCGATGTTAGAGTTGGTAAGAGCCATAATTCTCTGCAACCAACGTAAAGAACTCTTAGGGTCCCAAAATGTAGCAGACTTAGGTAAATGGGAAGTGAACCATTTGTACAACAGGAGTACACAACATGTGATTATTCCCCCGCTGTACAAATTTCTTAGGTGTACAGAATGATAAGCATCTGCGAGCAAGGTTGGTACAGGGTTTCCAATTAGAAAAACCTTAATGTCATGGATATCAACGAAATTATCAATGTTTGGAAACAAAAATAACCCGTAAGTGAGCAAGGCAAAGATGCTCTCGAAATCAGTCCCGTTCCTTATACTAGCGAAGTATAGAGCTTTCTTTATCAAAAACATGGCTGGTAGACCCGGGATTCCACCCTTAATGGTCATGTGAGTCCTGACTTCTGACTCGTCCAAATAGATTGCTCTTTCAATGGTTTGATCTTTTGGAATTTCTTCCAGTCCAGAAAAGGGAGCTTGTTCAGTAATGGGTAATTCAGTCAGGTGAGAGTATTCCTCCAGCATTGGTGCTAGCTGATAATTCGGGAATGTGAAACAGTGATAGACCGGATCATAGAACTGAATGAGTGTAGCCAGGATTCCTTTGATTACATGGACCGTTAACAGAGATAGCAGACCTCCGTACTTAGCTCTGAAAGCCTCGGGGTTGGTGATCATCCTTGCCAACCCTCTCAAATCCTCTAATTTTGGAACCTTGAAGGTATACTTGTGAGTCTTCCTTCTACCGAAGTCCATTGGCAATCTCTTTATCTGACATTTGCAATCACTGTCTTAGTTTAATTTGAAAAAGAGAGACTAGAAGAGAAGATTTTTTATCTATGTTTAAAGTTTTTTAGATGAATGCATGAATGCAGCGCACAAAAACATAGAAAAAACATGGGGTCAAAGGTTCGGTGTCATGAAGTCAAGGCTCCACCCATCCTCAATGGTTTTATACTTGTGATTTTTGTACCTGTCCTTAAAATCATTGACCCCTCTTTAGGATACCAACAGCAAGCAGATCACCAAGCAAGCTCGTGTATCTTTTAGAGTAGTCTCAAATGAGGGTAGTATCGTGTGACAACTATTTCTGATAGCTTCCGCACTACAAAATGGTTTTAGTCTACTAAAATCCTCAGCTTCTCAGATAACCCAATGGAACAATCTGCTGTCAACAACCTAAGTCGTATAGGCATTGAATTCGCAAAGGGAACCTCCCCTGATTTGATGGTCGACCGGGAACTCTTATCTGGGATTCACTCCCCGTAAGATGGTCCGTCTAGTGCCATCACTTATCTTACGTGTATACTCAATCTTTTCACATGTGGCATCACACGCATTCCCATTAGCAAAAAAATTAAACACAAATATCAATTAGGAAAAGCAGTAAATATATTTGTCCTAATATCCTAGACCTCTAGAATCCTATGATCCTAGCAGACAATGACTCCCCAGCAGAGTCGCCATTTCTGTGATACTTTGTGAAATTAAGGTCTCATCCTAAGAGAGGCAAAAAGGAATGCCTCCCACTGTGGTCGCCATCTTTTGTGGCATTTTTTTAAAGGTTTCTACCTAAGAGATGGGAAGAGAACAAGATCTCGTCATCCCCAGTGAAGTCGTCATCTTTCTGTAGCACGAATTTTTGCGTGGTTGCGAAGCACTATCGCTTTGGGGTACTACAATTCGATTCCTTTTTTATCCCATTGAAGCTGATTAAGGAAGGGAAATAGATGTCTCCAATTAACCCTGCTTGCATACTGAGTTTAAACAGATGACTATTGGCTTACAGATGCTATTAAGATTGTGGGTCTCTCTTAGGTTATTTTTTAAAAAAATGGAGTGCCTGGACTATTCATGAGGACTTTGGGACGGTACTGAGTTTGATGTTTTTGATTAGTGTGCTCGCTAATATTTTTGCAATCTTATGTCTACGTATTCCCGTTTGGCTAAACATGGAAATCAGAGCGATCGTAGTTCCTCTTATGCTATGGGAGGAAAGATGTTTTGGTGTCTTGTTCAAAGCCCAAGACATGAAGCTAAAGGTGATTTGTATCTTGTTTAAAGCCCAAGATGTGAAGCTAAAAGGGTCCTGACTGAGAGGGAATTTGTTATCTCTAAAGAGGAGTTGTTGATGTTTGTATGCTGTGAGCAAAGCACCAATTTGATGCTAAAAGGTTGATTGACTCAACCGGGGATTTCCTTATACAAAGCCTAAGAGGAGGCTGGAAGTTTGACTTTTTCGGGGAAAATGTTCTTTCTGTCTTGTACAAAGCCCAAGATTGAGGATAAAAAGGTTCACTCAACAAGAGAGTGTTATCTGTCTTGTACGAAGCCCAAGACGGAGGCTAAAAAAGGGCTGATTGACTCAACAAGAGAGTCTTTTATACTCAACAAGAGAGTGATTTGTTGTCTCGTACGAAGCTCGAGATTGAGGCTAAAAAAAGAGATTGAATCAACAAGAGAGTCTTTTATACTCAACAAGAGAGTGATTTATATGTCTTGTACGAAGCCCAAGACGGAGGCGAAAAAGGGTTTGACTCAACAAGAGAGTCTTTTATACTCAACAAGAGAGTTTTTATGTGTCTTGTACGAAGCCCAAGACGGATGCTAAAGGGGTTGGACTCAACAAGAGAGTCTGAAAAGGTTAGCTCCGCTGGGGAGGGTCATTTGTACAAAGCCCAAGAGGAGGCTGTCTTATTGCTGAGGATTATTGAGATCCTGAAGCAAGTCCAAGTGTGGGGAACTCTCATGAGAGAGACCGGGCTTCTGCCTATGTTTCAGAGGAACTTGAGAATGTCTTTGAGACTCAAGAGGTTTAGACTGTCCAAGTCTAGATTTTTATCTTCTGTACTATGCCCAAGAGAAGGCACGGGCATTAAGGGATGAGTGTCAACCCTGAAATAGCCGGAGTTTTGACGCTGGAAAAACTGCTCTATCAAAGGATGACTAAGTTTTGTCCTATACCTTTAAGAGGTTGTCAGGGTCCTTGTATTAAGCCCAAAAGAAGGCATGAGAACTTCTACGAAGCCGAAGGGTCCTTGTACAACGCCCAAGAGGAGGCAGGGATGCTTTTAGGAAGACTGTGGGTCCCCAAACCACGAGAAGTTCAAGACATGCAATTCACAGAGAATAGATCAAGCCAGGAAAGTTCGAGGATTTGGAAGAAACTCAAGAGATGCCATTCACGGAGAAAAGATCATCTCCAGGGAGTTAGAGTTTCTTTGGTAATTTCTAAAGGTGACAGTCTGAGAAAAGGTTCACCGAGAATACTGTCTTTCTCTTTGTTCCATATTGTTTAACCCCAAGAGGAGGGAAGACTGTATCTGGAATCCTACAGGGGATCTAGTTTTGTTTGTATTTAAAAGTGACCAATAGGGCTTTAGCTAGTACTAGACGTAGTTGCCGGGGAAAAATCTAAATAACTATACTAGTATTACACAGTGGATATGTGACAAGTATATAAAAGGATGTGAAAGAAGACTTACAGTGAAACATCCCCACAATACAGTTATATATATATATATACATGTATGAAAGCGGTAAAAGAAAGCGAATAAACACTTACCCGTTGTAGAGCTTCCATGCTGTTTTGTTAGTTGTTCAACAAAGAAAGTTTTGGACAACAACTGTATATTTGGATTCAAAATAAAAGGAGAAAGTGTTTTGAAAAGATTGTTGGGGCTTATAGCTCGAGGAGAGGCCCAAGTTGTAACGATGATCGTACCATTGTTTTGAATTTGTACAGGGACTTATACAAGTGACTGAGGCCCAAAAAGGTTTTATGTACAAAGGGATGGGTCTTACACTCTCTCAAGAGGCCCAAAAGTGTTTAAATAAAAGGAATTGGGCTTATAACACGAGGGTAGGCCCAGATGATTTGATTTTTGAACTGGCGATTGCGCCGAGATTTTTCTTTTAACGCAGAGGGACTTATACAAGATCTGAGGCCCAAAAAGTTTTGGTTAAAAGGGGGTTGGGTCTTACACTTTATTAGAGGCCCAAAAGTTTTATTTTTGTATAAGAGATGGGGCTTACAACTCAAGGAGAGGCCCATTTGATTTTGTTTGAAAACGGCGATCGCGCCGAGGTTTTTGAAAACACAGTGGGTCTTATACAATGAATGAGGCCCAAATTATTTTAGTTTTCAAAGGGGGGTTTGGGTCTTACACTCTATTAGAGGCCCATGAGTGTTTGAAAAAGATTTGTTTGGGTGAAAATCAAAGAAACCCTAATTTCATCATTTTAATAGTAAATTCTCAAAGAAAATCAATAAAAAAAATGATAAAATACCAAATAAGTTTGAATAAACAACTTGTGATTTTTGGTTGAGATTTGAAAAATGATGTTTTAATCACAAGATGAATTAAAATTCATTTAGTTTTGATTTTCCACATGAGAATTCATTTTTAAAATGTTTAAAAATAATTAAAAGTGAATTTATTCACAAAAATACCAACTATATAAAATAAATAATATAAACTTGATTTTTTTGTGGAATAAAATATTTCAACCTTTTTGTGATTTTTTGCAAAAAGAACCAATAAAAAATAATTAAAATTGAGGGAGCTATTAATTTTTCAAATCATTAAAAATAATATGAAAAATAATAAAAAAGTGGAAAAAGCATTAAAAAGGGGTATGGGGCGAGGGGGATTCGAACCCCAGACCTCTTGTGTGCAGTGCGCGCCTCCTACCACTGGGGTGGTGATACATCCATGTATTGAAACACAACCACAAATATACAAGGCTTGCCTTGTTTTTTGGCCTAGCCCAAGGCAAGGCAAGGCAAGATTTTTGTTAGAAACGTGAAGGCCATAACTTTCTCATTTCTCCATGTATTGGGACAAAATTTATATGCATCTGGCCTAGAATTTCACAAGGAATCCAATGGTGGTGGTAGTTTTTTCAAAAAACAAATCCTCCTCAAAACCCGAAATAGGCCATGTTTTGCATTTTCTGTGCTACCTCTTGGTACAGGTATGAATTACATGATAAATTGGTGCAAACACAACACATATAACATGTATAAGAGATGCATGATCAGTGGACTTCAAAGCAAGGCATATTTCAGAGAGTTCAAGTTGTGATGCTTACCTCTTTTGGAGCTTATTGGGCTATCTGCCAAGTGCTTTGTTCCAGAAATATTTTGATACTTTGGACACCCTCAAATGATCCCTTAGAAGCTTTTAGAGTGGTTGGAACCAGCTAGAAACCTCAGGAATAGAGACTGGCCTTTTCTTGCAAAAGGGGCAAAAGTGACCAAAATAGCAACTCTCTCAAATGGTGTTCCAGATGTGGGGAACCATTTGGGACAGTTCAAGGATGATATTTGGATTGTGTTTGAGGTTTTATCTGGTTTTGAAAGTGACTGAATCAAGACATGGCTTGAAAAATGCACAAAAGTCCTATTTTGAGGTTTTGAGATGGGACTTTGACATTTTGGTGTTACAGGTCACTTGTGAGAGTTTGGACAGCTTAGATATGACATATTGGATGTGTTTGGATCATGAGTTGTGATGGAATTGCTCTCTAACTCAAAAACTCAGAGTTAGAAGGTATTTTTTCCTAGAGAAAGAGATTTTGAGGAAAGTATCTGTTTGATGGCTTTGGTGTACTCAAACTAAGCACAAATGAGTTCTATTTATAGTAGAGCAAGTTTGTTTTGCATGCAATAGTGAATGGCAACTGCTGCAGTAGTTTGGCCAATGTTGATCAATGGGAATCCAAGTCTCCTCTAGCCATTGACTAGAGGTTAGGGCACAGGCTGCTAGTTCCCTAGTTCTTGGATGAGTCTTGACTGAATTTAGTTGGAGAGGGCTCAGTCCATGTCACCTTGGTGCATCCATTAAATGCTCCAAAACAAAATTGGAGTCTTGTCCCTCTTTTAGGCATTTCTAGGTTTGGCATGCTACTTTTGGTTCCAAGGACTTGGGAGGCTGATGGATTAGTATTTGTCCCTCCTTGGTCTCCCCCTGAGGTGTTTAGATGGATAGAGTTGTTTGTCATTTGCACAAATTGGGCAAATCGAGCAAAATGCACAAATCTGCCTTGCCATGACAGTTTGCAGCAAGGCACTTTATCATTGTCATATCTCATGGCTCAAGTGGAATTTGGTGGAGTTCTTGGCCATTTTGGAAAGCTCTCATATGATATAACATATGTGTGATCATAGTTTGTCTTGACACTTTTTGGATCCAAGTGAAAAATGCCCTTACATTTTGGAAAAAGTGAGACAGATTCTGACTTAGTGAAAATTTCACTAAGTGTTGGAAAAAAGTGACATTTTCACTTTTCTTGATTTTGATCATTCCATAACTTAAAATCCACGAGGAATTGGAATGAGTAGTAGTTGAAGCTTTTGTAGAGTGCCATGAGAGCTACAAATCCAGCTTTGAATGGGAGAAAATGGCCTTGTGGTTTAGGAGATATGATCCTCCAAAGTTGGTACCCTAGCCACTTTGTTCCATAACTTAGAAAATTTCTAAGTTATTTATGGTTATCCCTTTTACAAGTTATCCCACTTTTCTTGATTTTCCTTGATGAATGATGATTCCAAACACACATTAACATCATTTTAGGGTTAAGGGACCATAATTGATCAAAAAATCAAAAAGTCAAACTTTGACTTTTTGGCACAATTGACTTTTTGTCAGATGAATTCCAAACTGTGCGATCCTCTATGAAATCAAGTCCTTGACCTAAATCAAACTTGATAGGTGGATTCCATAGGTGTTATAGGGTGTGTTGACTTATGTCCCAAGGTTTGGGAGCATGATCTGATCAAAAGTCAAAGGTACAGTTGACTTTTTCCTCAAAACCCTAATTGTGGTCCGGATGAAATTGAAACTTGTGAATCAAGCTTCTTGGATTAATCCATTGTTACAAATCGATTAATGTGGTATATGGTAGATCCTCAAATCATGTCTTGAGGTCTTGACTCATGTTTTGTCCCAAAAGTCAACTTAGGGGTGAGTTAGGTCAAGAAACCCTAATTCCTGATTTTTGATGAATGCATCCCCTGAGGCTAAATTTACTTGATGATTGGGTCCATGAGGTCCCTTTGAGTATTTTGGGGTATGCTTTGAAGCATTGGCTCATGCCCAGAGGAAAATTTCCACCTAGAGGCCCTGGTTGATCAAAACCCTAATTTGGTGACACTGACGATCTTGAGGCTTAATCCACTTGGAATGCTGCAGCCTTGTGCTTGATTCTTGATGTGGGAGTCCTCTTGATCCTTTGTGGATGTTTGAGAGGTTTAGACAAGTTGAAGATCATGTCCTTTCTTGATTGATCCTTTGTCTAAGAGCTCTGAGAGGGTTTGAAACCCTAATTCTTGATTGCAGTGAATGCTCACCCATCTTTGGGGAGACTGATGAGTGTGAAAGTTCATCCATATTGTGATGATGGTTTTTACAATGATGGGAATCTTGGTGGTCAAAATTTGGGGTATGACAAGATTCCCTAAAGCTCGCCCAACTAGAACAAGGTGCCAATTGAAAATCTATTTGTAGAATGCCAAGATGTTAGACTCAAGTGCAATAACAATGTGTATAACAAGAGTAGTATGTAAGAAGTAAAATTATAACAAAAAGTAAAATAACATAGGAATTGGCAACCCAGTTCGGTGCAAAGCCACCTACGTCTGGAGGAAATTAACACAAGAAAGGAAATTCACTCTTAATAGTAAAAATTAAAAATTTGTATGATTTGAACTCTCATAGTTCAGTGTAACTTTTCCTAATAATACCCGTGAATCTCTATTCAAGACTCCCATTGAATATGAGACCCCTCTCACTTTTAATTAAACACTCTCCCAAGTGTTTCGACAATTACAATAGTTTCATAATGATGGAATGAAATTACAACTCAAAATACTTTATTCCTTAACATATGATTAAGACTCATGAATTAAGTATTACAAATCAAAACAATTAGACTAAACAAAATAAACACCCCTAACTTGATTGTGCGAGGTTTGAATCTTTATAATGGAGAACCCTTCTTTAAATAACAATAAGGTTCAACTTCAAAGCCCATTATGGTTTCTTTCTTTGAACGCGGCTGAACGAACCACAACTTTAAGTAACCATTTCTTCATTAAGTTTATTGTCATTAATTAATTTTGTTAAATCTTGATCATATCAGAATTAATTTGTTTTAATCTTGTTTGATGCTATTTTGGGAAAGCGTCCTTATTCAAAACTTTACTTAAAAGATTAAACATGATTAGATTAATATAGAAACAAATCTCCAATCAGCGTAAGATTTACTAAGCGTACAACAACTTCTGGGCAAGACAAAATGCCGTACAGTCTAAGGAACATTATGCTCTACATGTTGCTTCATTGTTTGAGCACATAGAGACAAATGTCTTACACAATGTCATGACATATTGCTACACATGTTGCATATAAAATGACTTCAATCAGATGTAACAACGGGTGGAAATAAACTAGGGTCAAGCTATGCTTTATGAAGCTTAAGCATGTTTTGTTAAAAAAATTCAAAGCCTAAGTTTGGTCTGTAACCTATCATAGACTTATTTTTAGGTCTGTGTCTGACCTTTTAAAAATATTGGTTAATGTATTAGCCTATTTAAAAGCCTATTTCATTTGAACATATGTAAATAAGATATTTAACTAATGTTTAAATAAAAATCATATATTAAAAGAATAATGAGACTAAATATTTGTTTGCATTGACTTATTCGAACATACCTAGTAGCATAAACTATGCGAGACTATTTGTCTAAGACTTTAAGAAAAGAAATTATAGCATTTTTTATAAGATTTTTTAAATTCATAAATTCTTGGTTCTTGAGACTTGTATGGTTGGAGAAGAAAATAAGAGAGTTTTTTTTATAAGAAAATTCATTCCAACATAAACAGATGGGTAGCAAAGGCGCAATCTAAATCACAAACTTACAACAGAGTGCTTCCAACAATCAGCAAAATGCTAACAAGGATAAGTTACAACACAACCATTACCAGAAATCTAGTGGGCGCTTCAACCAATCATAAAATGTACAATGAGCTATCTTAGAAGAACCTAGAGATAACCACCTCCAAGAATAATTTTTAATTCTAAAAACTAGTTCTTCAACATTGCAAATACCATCTTTGAAGATGATTTGGTTTCTTAAGCAACAAATGTTCCAACATGTACAAAACCAAATCAAATTCGTCATCCTTTTCAAAGTTCTTCCAACTAACCATATAAACCACTCATTAAATGTTCCCTACAACTATCACTATCTATCCAATCTACTCCAATCCAATTAGAAACGAATCTCCATACCAATCAACTTTTTGTACAACTAATGAATACATGATCCAAAGATTCAATATCATTAAAGAACAACACACACACCAAACCACGAGGATCTGAAATTACCTCCCTGGCCGCCAGATTTTTACGAGTCGGTAATCTATCGAAGATCAAACGCCAAACAAACAACTTAACCTTCAACAGAATCAATGACTGCCATAAGATTTCTAATGCAGCCTTGGAATTCATTTCAATCCTATCTGGCCTATTGGCATGAATGGTAAATGCATAACATGATTCGGTTGAAAAACTATTATTTACCGAATCTGGCCATATAACTGCAATCGGGCTCCCCCTGCACTGGTTGTATCCCTTCCAATACCATGTTCAACTCCCATAATTCTGTCAACAACTCCAAACCCTAATTATCTGGTTGAAACCCAAGTTCCCATACCCAAGAATCCTGTCTCCATTGTCCATGATCAGCAACTACACCATATTGTATTACAGTATGCTCAAAAAGATTCAGAAAAGTAAGACGAAGCGGTCATGCGTTGATCCATCTTACATACCAGAATGATACGAGATCTCCCTCCCCCAGCGTGCTCTTTGATTGCATTAGAAACAAATCTGATTTGGTTGATTGTCTAATCTTCACAATATCTCTCCACCAAAGTGATTGCATCGAATCTTTTGGATCTACCTGCAACATCAAAAGAATTTTTTTACAGCAGTCATACTTATGCTGCAAAACGGGATTCCAAATTGCCACATCTTCATGAATAATTCTCCACACCCATTAAGAAAATAAGATAGTTATTTAGTAATGATGTGGCAGTGCAAAGCCTAGTTAAAAAAAAAAAGAGTTCACCAATGGAATTGCTTTTAATATTTTCTTTCTCTCTCGAGTAGAAACTTCAAAAGCTTGTTGTGTAATTATAGACGATAACAATGCATTTTGAGTGAGAATATTAGCATGTGACACCAAAAGTTTTTTAACAGTCCTTATCAACGTTAATGGAAATTTCTAATAAGGTTAAATTAACATAATTGGATATTTCTATTGGTGGTGGCTCTTTTGGGATGAGATCTATCATGTGTTCTCTTACTCTGGTGCAGTGTTTATTATTTAATTTTCCTCCTTTTTGTCTGATTATTTGAGAATTTTATTTGTTATTGGTTTTAGGTTTCTTTTTGTTTTGTGATTTGACTATTCTTATTTTTTTACGAGCTTCGATTTGGTATATCTTGTGTCTATTATCTATGTCGTTCCTTGTTTATGTTGGGAATTTAGTTTCTGCTAGGATGAGAATAAACTGTGTCAATCTAGGCTTTACCAAGTCTAAGTCTAACTTACTAAAAATTTAAAGTCTAAGTCTAACTATAGCATATCATAAGCATGTTTTTAAGGTTGCGTCTCATCTTTTCGAAGGACATGTTCACCTAATAGCCTACTTAAAAGTCTATTTCATTTGAATATATATAAATAAGGAATTCAACTAATGTTTAAATAAATGTTATATATTAAAAGGTAAAATATATTTGTGGTCCTGCTAAATATCTCATATTTCCCTTTTAGTCCTAAAAAAAATTCCTTCAAAGAATGGTCTTCCTAAAAATTTGCATACATACTTTTGGTCCCTCCTGCTAAAACTGTCACTAATTTAGTAGCTAAGTAGTAAACTATCGCTAATTTTGTCGCTAAGGTGTAATAACCATCGCTAAGTTGTGGGAGGGACATGAAAATTTTTTGGAGGATCATTCTTTAAAGGAAATATTTTAAGGGACTAAAAATAAAATATAAAATATTTAGGAGGATCATAAACATATTTAATCTTTGGGCCTTAAGGCTTAAATAGTGTTTTCGTCCCTGTAAGTTAGCGAGTTTTTGGTTTTCGTCCCTGTAATTTTTTTTTTGTTTTAGTCTCTATATTTTATTTTTGTTTGCTGTTTAGTCCCTAAAGACAAAATCCGCAGGAAAATCAGGAGGTTTCCTGCAGATTTTCCTGCGAATTTTGGTTTTAAGGACTAAAACGAATGCGAATGTGAAATATAGGGACTAAAACCAAAAAAAAAAATTACATGGACGAAAACAAAAAACACACTAACTTACAGGGGCGAAAACACTATTTAAGCCTTAATCTTTTATTTAAAGACCAATGAGACTAAACATACATAGAAGCACAAGTTATATAAGACTGTTTTATGAGAGAACTTATAAAAATAATTTATAGCATCTTTTTTAAAAAAAATAGTTTATTTCATTAGTTCTTCAAAATATACAAATTTTATTTTTGTATTTTAATTTTAAATGCAAAATATAATATAATAATAACAAACTTATTTATATTTATTTAAATAAACCAACCTAATAAACTTAAAATTTTTTAATAGCATGAAACTCGATCTAATTAACTAAATAGACTTATAAAAAAATTATTCTTTTTCTATTAAAAAAAAAGTATGACATAATATATATAAGTGTAGGCAAAATCCTAAATTCTTATTAATCGGTATGATTTATTTACATTTAAAAAATATTTTAAAAAATAGAAATCAGAACATAAAAATCGCCCAAGAAAACATGATTTGAGAGTTGCTGCCCTTAATACTCCATGAATTTTGTGTGAGATTGGATTGGATTAAATATATATATATATATATATATATATATATATATATATATATATATATATATATATATATATATATATATATATATATATGATCTTTAAATGACTTAAATCAAATCTCAACCGTTAATAGTAGGATTCAATTATATAGTCATATTAAACAAAATAAAAAAATAAAAAATTACATGGCCATTTTTTCCTAAAAAAAGCTATTTATATGACCATTTGATTTATTCATATTAACGGTTGAAATTTGGTTTGAAACTTTTAAACTTACATCTGATATAAATGGATATTGACTCTCTCTCTCTCTCTCTCACACACACACACACACATATATACACACACATATATATAAACCTATAAATATTATTTAATCTAATGGTTCATTTTTATATAACTGTAATTAATATTTTATTCAATTAATTATTTGATTGAATTTAAATTAAATGCTATGATTTGTTGGAATTCAACCACAACCTATGGAGAATTCCTATTCAATCTTGATCTCAAGATTGTTATCACTCACGTAATGACAGTGAAAACAAAGAAAAGGTTGAGAAAGAGAGAGAGAAAGAAACGTTGGAGAAGAAGATGAAAATTTTGCAGAGTTCTCTCTGCCCACAACTGTGGAATTTTATTATCACTTTACAACTGCAAAATTGTGATTATCAAACTTGATTATTACAATGATAGGGGTTCCTCACTATTTATAGATTTAGGTTAACTTGCATCTCAAGTTAAAGCCCAAACTATAAAAGCCCAAAAATATCCAATCTAATCTTTCTAAATCAAATCTGATCTTTCTAAATTAAATCTAATCTTTCTAAATCAAATCTAATCTTTATAAAACAATGAATTACATATTTAACACATCATCTAATTGATTTTGTCTAAACTATCTACATTCATCATAGACCTTAGCTTCTTGAACACTTCGATTGGCACTCCCTTCGTTATGATGTCTGCAATCTGATTCTTAGTTCCGCAGTGTTCCAAGTTCATCTTCCCTTCTGCTACCTGTTCTCGAAGATAATGGAACCTCATTTGGATGTGCTTGCTTTGACCATGTGCTATTGGATTCTTTGCCAAGTTAATAGTTGACATGCTGTCGATCTTCATGGTAATTGCTCCACGACTCTTCGATGTGATCTCTTCGACCAGGTTCACCATCCAGGTTTCTTGACATGCACAAAGAGAATCAACTATATATTCTGCTTCGCATGATGACAATGCCACTACTGGCTCCTTTCTCGAACTCCAAGCAACTGGTGCACTGTGGATTTTCTATCCTCAACATCACTACACCAACTAGAATCGGTGTATCCCACTAACTTGCATTCTTTTCCATAATCAGCTGCAGGAAACAAAATGTTGTAGTCAAGGGTCCCTTTCAGATACCTCAGTATCCCCTTCGTTGATGCTAGGTGTGATACCTTTGGCTTCTGCATGAATCTACTTACCATACCCACACTGTATGCTAAGTCAGACCTTGGGTGACAAAGGTATTGCAGTGACCCAATAATTCTTCTGTATTGGGTTGGGTCGACATCATCTTCATCTTACTGTTTCGACAGTTGCAATCTGGTCTCAGCTGGAGTCGAAGTTGAGTTGCAATCTTGCATCTCAAATCTCTTGAATATTTCGCTTGGATATCTTCTTTGGTGCATCATCAAACCTCTACTAGTCTTATAGAGTTCGATGCCAAGGAAATATGAGAGGTCTCGTAAGTCTGACATTTCAAACTCCTCACTCAGGTTATGTTTGAAGCCTTTGATCTCCTTCTTGTAACTTCCTGTTATCAACATGTCATCGACATATAGGCATAGTATAAACAATTCACTACTGCTTCTTCTTACATACACTCCATACTCAGTCATACACTTCACAAATTCCTTCTCCCTTAAGAAGCTGTTGATTTTCTTATTCCAAGCTCTTGTAGCATGCTTAAGTCCATACAAGGCTTTATGCAACCTGTACACCTTTCTTTCTTCACCTCGTTTCACATACCCAGCTGGTTGTGCAACATAAACTTCTTCGTCTAAGGGGCCATTAAGGAATGCACACTTCATGTCCATCTAACATGTGTGCCAATTATTCATATTTGCTAGACCAACAACCAACCTGATTGTTTCGATCCTGGTAACAGGTGCATACACTTCGCCAAACTCGATTCTTTCCTTCTGAAGAAATCCTTTCGCCACAAGTCTCACCTTGTGTCAAGTTACTTCTTCTTTAGGATTCACCTTCACCTTGTAAACCCACTTCACATCAATTTCCTTCTTTCCTTGAGGCAATTCGACAAGTGACCAAGTGTTGTTAACCTCGATGGACTCTGACTCCTCATTCATTGCTTTCATTCACTTCGAATCTTTCAATGCCTTAGCTGCATTGACTGGTTCGACGTCTGTGTAGAAAGAATAATGTACCAGCTCACGTTCTTCATCAACCACCTCACTTGATGTAATCACACATTCTTGCAACCTTGCAGGCATGTGTCTTGTTCGTCGAGATCTGCTTGGGCCTGCTTCATCTCTGACTTGTTCCTGTCAAACTTCTCTTTCGACTTCATTGGCTTGTTCTTCACAAGAGATTCTCACTGAATCTTTCTTGACATTCTCAGTCCAATCCCATTCTTTAAGCTCATCTATGATCACGTCCCTGCTGTTCATTACCTGCTTATTCACTGGGTCGAACAGCTTGTAACCTCCAGTCGAATGATATCCTATCAAGATCATCTAATTCGATTTGTCTTCAAGCTTTCTTCTCAACTGATCTGGCACATGTCTATGTGCTTTAGATCAAACACCTTCAAGTGACTGAGACTAGGCTTGACACCAGACCAATATTCTTCTGGCATGATTCCTTCAAGCTTCTTCGTCGGACATCTGTTTAATATGTATGTTGTTATCGAAACCACTTCTCCCCATAATTATTTGGGTAGATGCTTTCCATTCAACATACTTCTCACCATGTTCATGATGGTTTTGTTCTTTCTTTCTGCAATTCCATTTTGCTGTGGAGTGTAGGGTGATACCACCTCATGCATAATCCCTTCTTTCTCACTTAATGCATCAAACTCTTTTGACACATACTCTCCACCACCATCGGCCCTCATAATTTTCAGCTTTCGACCACTCTGTCTTTCGACCATAGATTTGAATCTGGAAAATATCTGGATCACATCACTTTTCTTCTTGATGAGGTAAGTCCACAGCTTTCGACTGTAATCACCTATGAACGTGACAAAGTATCTGTTGCCTGCAATCGAATCCATCTGGATTGGACCACATACATCAGAGTAAATGACTTCCAGAATTTCCTTCGACTTCCTTCCTGCATCCTTGCTGAGGCTATTCTTGTGTTGTTTCACACTCTTCACAGACTTCACTTGGAATGTCGATTTCAGGTAATCCTGAAGTCATATTTCTTGTGTTTAGCTCTATGATATCATTGAAGTTGAGATGGCCTAGTCGAAAATGCCATAACCACTAATCTCTGCTGGCTGTAGTTGCTAGGCACTTGTGCTCCATCACATTGAGTTCAATCTTGAAGGTCTTATTCTGAGACATTTGAGCCTTCAAGATCAACCTACCACCTGCGTCGAGAACTCTCATCAGCTTGTCTTCGACAACTACCTTGTAGTTCTTTTTGACAAGCTGTCATATACTGAGCAGATTACTTTTCATGCCTAGTATGTATAACACATTGGAAATTTTTTATTTCTTGCCATCCTTCCTCACGATCTGAACATCACCAACACCTTCAGCTGCTAGAGTGTTGTCATTTGCAAACTTCACCGTGTTCTTCGACGAGGGCTTCATGTTGACAAACAAATCTTTCCTTCCAGTCATGTGTGATGAGCATCCTGAGTCCAAGTACCACTGGTCCTGGAATCTCTCTTCGTCTCTTATTGTGACCATCAACAACATCTCTTCTTCTTCGTGTTTCGCCAGCTTTGCATCAGTTTCTTGATTTTTCTTCTTTTCTGTACAATCACTAAAATAGTGACCATACTTCTGACAATTGAAACACTGAATGTGACTTTTGTCAAGCTTTCGACCACCACCTATTCCTCTACCTGCAACACCACCTCTTTGGTTGTCTTGGTTCCGGGGTTTTCTCTGATTCGACCAGTTTCCTTCCTGCTAATTTCGACTAGTCAAATTGGTGTAGCCTCATCTACCTTTGTTTCCATTCCAGCTTCCTTTGCCTTTCCTTTCTTTTTCTGGCTGCGCCTGCAAAGCCATATCACTCTTCGACTTTCCTGCAACTCTCTCAGCCATCCTTTGTTCATGAGACTCAAGCGTCCCTTGAAGCTCTTCCTTTGTCAATACTGACAAGTTTTTCGACTCTTCTATGGCAACTACCACGTGGTCGAATTTTGGAGCCAATGACCTCAAGATCTTTGACACAACTGATCTTGATGTCAACACTTCTCCACATACCTTGATTTGATTCACCAGCTTTGTAACTCTGGTGAAGAAATCTGTTATACTTTCATTGTCTTCCATCTGAAACAATTCATAAGTCCTTTTATGAGTTTGTAACCTCACCTCTTTCACCTTCTCTGCACCTCCAAACGATTTTTCAAGAATCTCCCAAGCTTCTTTTGTTGATTCTACATCATTAACCTTTTCAAAATTATCTGGATCAACACATTGATGGATTATAAAGAGAGCTTTATAATATTTTTTCTTCAATTCTTTATATGCTGTTTTCTCTTGATCTGTCACAGTTTCTGCAAGCGGTGATAATCCCTCCTTCACAAGATCCCAAAGATCTTGGTAACAGAAAACTACCTTAATCTGCTTGCACCAATTCTCATAATTATCTTTCTTGAGAATCAGAAGGTTCGCCAGAAAGTGATTGTTCAGGTGATTCATCGCCATCACAGTTGTTCTTCCCTTGAATCAAAATTGGAGCTCTAGATACCAGATGTTGGAATTCAACCACAACCTATGGAGAATTCCTATTCAATCTTGATCTCAAGATTGTTATCACTCACGTAATGGCAATGAAAGAAAAGAAAAGGTTGAGAAAGAGAAAGAGAAAGAGAAAGAAACGTTGGAGAAAAGATGAAAAATTTGCAGAGTTCTCTCTGCCCACAACTGTGAAATTTTATTATCACTTTGCAACTGAAAAACAATTATTATCAAACTTGATTATTATAATGATAAGGGTTTCTTCCAATTTATAGATTTAGATTAGCTTACATCTCACGTTAAAGCACAAACTATAAGAGCCCAAAAATATCTAATTTAATCTTTCTAAATCAAATCTAATCTTTCTAAAACAATGAATTACATATTTAACATGATTTAGAGTAAAATTAAAAGAATTTACTCTTAGAATAAGCTGAACTCCACTCATCTATATAATCAAGATTATACATAAATAGCAGGTAAACGGACAACAAATTGCGTCGTTATCCCTTTTTCTATGACAAAAAATCAATCTTCTTAAAAACCAAATTTATTGTCTTAGGTGACACAACATTGTCATGCATGAACCTTTACACTCTATGTAAAAGATTCACTACTTCTAATGTTAAAAAACCAAAAATATTAAAGACAAATGGTATTATTATATATATTATTTCAATAAAATAATAATATAAAAGAAGTTTAAAATAGTCCTTATGAATATTAAAGGAAATTTGTAATCAACGAAAATAAACTATAATCCAATAATTTATTGTTACTTAAAATATAAATTTATAATATTTTATTAGCAGATACTATACATGCGATATTTTATTTTTATCATTGTGAATTTCTTCTACTATTACAATTATTTCTTTCTTCTTTTTACAAGTCTATTGCATGCATCCTTTTATTTTAACAAGCAAAAGAAATGGGGGCCTCAACGTTTCCCTTCCTAGGTCCCAACATAAATGCAGCAATTGAATATGTCAATGCTTCACATTGCAAAACGTTTCATTGTCAATTTGAGAAAAATCTTCTTTCGTTATGTCATTTTCTATTCTTGTGGAAGATTGACTTGGAGTATTTCTACGGTCACTCATGTGGATATAAAGAAAAAAATAATGTAATAACATTTTAAATATAATCAAAATTTGTAATAAAAAAATCATTAAATTATTATATTAAAATAACTAATGTTAGTATAAGATACAAAATAAAATAACATAATAACATCGCATATATAAGCAAATAGAATTTTGACCTATTTATTAAAAAAATATATTACTTACTATTACGAAAATTGTATTACATTAATATATTAAAAATATATATTTAGTAGCATATAAAGAACATAATCATGTTATAATATTGAAAATATAATAAAACTTGTAATAAAAAATTTATAAAATGGAATCAAAACTATTATTATTTTTTCAATTATAAAAACTTTACTGTATATTTATTGTATTGATATATTTTTAAAAAGGAGTTATGAGGGCAGGGAGGAGGCAAGGGGCGTGAGTTTAGTCCTTAACGTTTCTCCGGTCGCATGTTTACTAGATATGTCACCATTTTCATTGAATATGTCTCCTCCTTTTGGGAATGCTTGCTCGATATGGGGGAATGATGTGTCTCCATTCTATAACAATAAAGAATGTGTTATTTGAACACGTATTCGAAAATAGTACTGGAAAAATTGGCCACTCCCGCATCTTCTCAATTGCAGTTACTATTCCGAATGGGCCTAAGATCAGACCCAAGACTGATATACATATCTCAACGATGGGATTGAGAGGAAAAATCTCATTCTCACACTAAAAACTAGATACGCATAACTTCTCACCCATACGTAAGCTAGCTATCATTCCCATTACATACCTTAAAACTTCTCACAACCCTTAATCACTAGGGGTTGTCACGTATTATACTTTTTAGAAAGTAAAATTGACGCCAACCATGGGGCCATGTAAAATTGACCGGGGAAACACTCATCATTACTTACCATAGCTTTCGTCATCTTCTTAAGAGGATGCTTAAGCAAATCTCCAATATCAATGTTATCACCATTGCGGGGGGGGGGGGGGGGGGGGGGGGGTTCGCCAGTGGGGGAGAATACAACTCCTCATGGAGAAAATAGGTCTGTCAGGATTTCACAGTAAACTGCATGCCTGTTGACATTTCCAAAATTCCGAGGAAGGAAAGAAAATCTAGAATAACTTTCTTGAATGAAGACGATGTACGTGTTCGTTCTCACAACAATAACCTCATGATTGTCACGGCTCAATATGATAATAGGGATGTGAATTAAGTATTGATTGACCTTAATAGCTATGTGCAAGTCTTGTTCTAGAGCGCCTTACCTAGGCTCCAACTTGACCCCAACAGCATCAGAGCATTCCAAGGTTCTTTGATCGGCCTTTTAGGAGAACACTTATAGGTAAATGGCTAGAGAACGCTTGAAACAATGTTCAGATCTGTGGCAAAAGCCAGAGTAACTGAAGTAAAATATCTCTTGATATATGTATTATCCCTATACAACGCCATCCTAGGTAGACCCACCCTTAACTCACTAGAGGAGGTATTGTCCACCCTCCATCTAAGCCTCAAATACCCATTACTTAATAGGGAAATCTTTGTAGTTAGGGAGGACCTGGAAATCACCCAAGAATTCTATTAGAATAGCTTAGAAAAAAGGAGATAACACAACACACTGTGCGGCGCCCCTCATCCAGATGCATGTGATACTAATGTAGAAAGCTGGGACCCTGGGTTGGTGGTAGAGAATGAAAAGCTTACCCCAATAGAAGACTTAAAAGAGATCTAGATTGGACCCTAGAGCCACAAATTCAACAAGTTAGGCACCTCCCTATCTGAATTTGAAAAAGAAGAGTTGGACGCAATGCTAAGGAGGAACATTAACTTGTTCGCTTGAGAATCGTTAGACATTACAAACATAGATACCAAAGTGGTATCCCTCTCCATTAACCCCAGTGTCAAACAAGTATCTCAAAGGAAGCCCAAGGTTACTGATGAAAAATGGGCGACTATCTATGAGGAAGTGTTGAAGCTGACAAGCGCATGATTCATAACAGAGGTAAAATACCCATCATGGCTAGCTAACATGGTTTTCGTAAATTAAACATCAAACAAATTGTGCATATCTGTTTATTTGACTGACCTTTATGTTTCATGTCCAAAAGGATATGTGCCCGCTACCTAATATATATATATATCTTCTGATCGCTGGATCTTTAGGACACAAAACAGTTAGCTTCATGGACTCATACTACGGATACAACTATATTAAGATGGATCTAGTGGATGCTCCCAATACCTCATTTAGGTTAAATCATGGTAACTACTATAACAAAATAATGCCCTTTGTACTCAAGAACGCACATGTTACCTATCAGAAACTCATGGATGTGATGTTATTGAAAATGATATGGCATAACTTGGAGCCATATAATGAAGATTTCAGAAGATAAAGTCATGTGAAAATTTTGTAAGATCTCTTAGAGTCAGTCATGAAGTACAACATGTGTTTGAATATCACCAAATGCTCATTCAACGTCCAGGCAAGCCAATTCCTTGGTTTCATGTTGTCTATGTGAGACATAGAGGCGAACTGTAACACCCTAATTTTTAATCGATTATTTTGTTTAATTATTAGTGTTTTTTATTCGTTATACTTGAATTTTGGTGATTTTCAGTGTGTAGGGGTATTTTGGTAATTTAATAATTACATGAGTTATAGAATTGAAGATCAGAATAAGAAAATAGAATTATTAAGGTTATCATGAATGATTGAATAAATTTAATTATTTTGTAATAAGTTGAGAGGATGGAAAATTAAGGAATTTTGATTAAATGTTTATTTAAATGAATTATTTATTTAAATTAAATATTTATTTAATTGAAAAAATACCCTTTTTAATCCTGTATCTTTAGGGCGGGGTTTATTTTGGTCTCTCAATTTTAAAAAGGACCATTTAGGTCTCTTATGTCTTTAAACAGCGTTACCTTAGTCCTTTCCGTTAGGTCTGTTAGTCAAAGTCAAAATAAAGTGCCACTTGACATACACCTGACGCTGATGTGGCATATGTTCATTACCAAGTCACCAGGGACATCAAAATTCTTAAAATAATTTCCAAAAACATGCCTTTACCATGGATTCAACCCATGGTCTAGTTATTTGCTAGGCAAGATACTATTCCACTAGGCCACTTCACATTTTTTCATTTAATTTACAAATTAAATATATGAATGATCAATTAGGAGAAAAGGAAAATGAACAAGTTGAAGAAGATGAACATTCAACAAGTTGAATAAGATGAAAATGAACAAATTAAATATATGAATGGTTAGTTAGGGAAAAAGGAAAACCCATGTAACAGATCCAAAGATCTACAAAAATAGATCCAAAATAAATATATGTACAGTTTCGACTTTGATTTCAGGTTTTGGATTTCGATTTCAATTTCGAATTCATTTTTTGGATTTCAATTTCAGTTTCGATTTTGATTTCATATTTGATTTCGATTTCAGTTTATGGGTTTTAAGGTTTTGATTTTTGGGGTTCGATTCCCCTTCTCAGTTTGATTTCTGAACTCTCTTTCGATTTCAGTTTCTGGGTTTCGATTTCATGGTTTCAAGGTTTGATGGAGTGTTTGCGAGAAGAGGATTCAACATTGAGTCACTTGTTATTGGTCTTAATCAAGATAGGGATCTTTTCTCCATTGTTATTTCTGGAACGAATAATCTTCTTCTTTAAATAAAATGAACATTATGTTAATATCGGTTTGTGAAATTATCTTATACTTAACTTTGTTTTTTATGGCATTTATTTTTAAGAGGTGTCAAGAGAATTAGCTTATACTTAAATGTAGAAGAATCTAGCTTACGGTATTCAGTTTCTGGGTTTGTAATTAGCTTATAGTTAAATGTTGAAGAATCTTGTCTGATCAATTTTTCATGCTATGCGAATGAAATGAAGCTATGTTGACTTGAAACATAATAATAGAAGGCAATGTGATTGTATAGAAAATTCATACAAATGCAATATTTGCTTCTTATACAAACGTAATATGTGCTTTGTATAGAACTCAATGTGATTGTATGGAAATGTAAATGTATTTTCAATTTATAATTTAAAATAAAAAAATTGAAAGTAGCTTAGTGGTGTTTAATCTCGTTTTGCAATCAAGATAGCCTGAGTTCAAATCTAGGTTGAAGGAAATAATTTTTCTCGTATTTTGATGTCTTTGGTGATATACATGTACCATGTCATATGCCAAGTGTTCAAACATTTGTCACGTCAGATGCCACGTGTACAAAATTGACATAGTTTGTGAAAATTAGATGAAAATGACTTAAATGGCACTCTTTGAAAACATAAGGGACTACATCAGAGCATTTAAAAATTAAGGGATCAAAATAGACCCTGAGGTAAAGATAAGGGACGAAAAAAGTATTTTGCTTATTTAATTTAAATAATAATTTATGAAATATTGAGAGTATGGGGAAAATTAGAGTTTTTATAAAATTGGAGGGTTAAGGTGTAATAACTAAATGTTGAGGGGAAAGTAGAGAATTGTCAAAACCTAATTAGATTATTTAAATAGAAAAATTAGAATTAGAGAAATACTAATGCGTAGAAAATTGGGATAAACAGAGAAGCGGCTAGAAAACCCTAAGGAGACCTCTAGGAAAGAGAAGCAGCAACTTAAACCAGAAAGTCTGCAATTCTAAGGTAAGGGGGAAATTTCCTTATTGATGGGTGAATTGGACAATCAGGATGGTGAGAGTTTCTTACCCTCCCATCAACGCCTTGGGGTAATGTAATTTTTCCCTTATTTCTTACGATCTGTGTAATTTTGGCCAAATTGATGAATCTATTTATTTGTATGAGTTGCTCTAAGACCCAAAGGGGATCTAGGATAAATCCCCCATTCGGTCTCTAAAGTGTTGTTGTTTGTAGGTTTACAAAACTTGTTATTGATTGCGATGATATTGTATGAATTTTTGCATATGTTGTTGTGATTATATTTTAGAGTTGGAATTTGGTCCGAAAATTTGAGCGACTCTTTTTAGGTTATTTGGTTTCCCAAATTTTCTGTCTGTAGAACCGTAGTGTGTTTTACCTATCTTTCCTAGAATTGTAACCATTTTTTTCAAAAAACTTCCCATATCCCGAAAAACTATTCTTTTTCAAAAATAAAAAAATTTCGCTGAAAATAATAAATCAAGACTTTTAAAAAAAAAATAAAAAATCAACTAAAAGGGGGCCGCGGTCGCGCTGCGGAATATGGGAGTCAATCGGTCGCATCAGGTGATGATGGAGGGCCGCGCCGGATAGCGACTGTAGCTCAGTTTTTGTGACGCGACCACTATCGCATTTAGTGCTACTTTCTGATTTCTATATTTATCCTATGAAGCTTAAAAGGAAGGGGAAGATATCTCTAACTAACCCTGCGTGCAAATGTTTTCCTTAACAAATGCGAAGAGATCGGGGATCAGGGGTTGGTTATACAAAGGGAAGCTGTTAACACTTAGACTATCTATAGTAATCTATAGGAACCTTTATTTGCATATGTTTCTACTATTGAATTGCTTGGTTGCTTAAATCCATTTACTGTTGAATAGGGAAAGTTTCTCCTTTGTGAAGGTTGAGGAAATGTTTTTGTTGTTTTAGGTTTTCTATTGTTTTTGGGAAGGTACTGGACCTAAGGTTTTTTATTAGTGCGCTCGCTAAGATTTCACAATATTATGCCTACGTATTCCCGTAAAAAGACTTGGGGAAATCAGAGCGTTTGTAGTTCCTGCTATTCTATGGGAGGAAAAAAAATGGTTGTGAGGGATATCCTTCTAGCTATCTTGTTTTAATGATGTCAACAAACGCATTAGATTGTAATTTGAGCGGTATCACTTCACGTGTCGGGCATATAGCGTCTTATCGTTATTGGTCATGTGTCTAGATGCATAGGATCTTGTTCTCCCCAAAAATAAAGGTCCACAAGTGATTTAGTAGTGTCTAGCATGTATGTTTGACTTTGGTCTGGTGAAAACAATTCAAAAAATGAAATTTCTTGAAAGATTTGCCTTCATGCGCTGACCTCAGAAATCATGCGCTGACCCCCAGAAGTCACGGGTAAGCGCATAAACCTGAGAACTCAAAATTTCCATTCTATGCGTCGACGCATAGACTTCAGAGGTCGACGCATGACTTTGTTTTTTGCACTTTTTCACTTAATTTCGTTTCTGTTATTTCCTGTTATTTCTTTTGGTCATATTTTTTGATATAAATAGTTTTGGGTCTTCATTTTTCATAATAGAACAAGAAACGTGAAAAATATATGTCAGTTCTCTCTTCATCTTCATCTTCTTCATTGTGTAAACAAACAATCACACATAATCATTTTTGTTTGTGTCGCCCATTGATCGAAGTGATAACGTTCAGAATTTAGGAAGTGTGATCTTCATCTTCTGGGTTGAGAGTTTGGCAGGTGTTTCTTGAATCAAACCAGTTGGGTTTGTCCTTCAAGAATCGAGGATATTTTGGGGGTTTTTGTACAAACTGTTCTTTCTACAGGGATTCAGCTGGGCGAAGGTAACCGGTAATTGGCGCAACTGTTTCGGCTTAGTAGCTGTAATCAGAGGATCGTAGAAGAAGGTTTGGGTTCGAATTCTTGGATGATTTCAATTGACCGAGTGAAGGTTACTGAAGAACGGAGTTTTCTTTCGGTTTTGTAACGTGAGACGGTAATTGAATCATTCATATTCGGAGCACTTGATTCATCTTGAATCAAGGGAAGAGAAAATTCTGCATCAAAGATCGAAGACGTTCGGGGTTTGAATGTTCATAGTTTTCTCTTGTAATAAACAAATTGCAACAACTACATATATATATATCTCAATTCCTTTTGCGGAATTGGGGGAAGACGTACCCAAAGCGAGGACGATTGGGGAACTGCCTAATTAAATCTCGGGTGTTCTCTCTCTTTCCCTTAACTCTTTTACATTTCAGTATTGTTCGATTTTGTGACGTAGCAACCTATCGTAATTTCTGTCGTAGAATAGTTGTACGCTGATAAACTGTTTTGTTAAATCGATACAATTCATTGAATTGTGTTTTGGAGCAGCTGCACATTATTCTCCATAGAAATTCTACACATAGTGTGCTTACGCACACTACGTGTTTGATAATTTGTTTCCAAGCAAAATTCGAACACATTGCTTTAAATTGCTTATCAATTAACCTCATTGGACCGGTATAAACATCAAGCAAGTGATAATTTATTGTCTGCGTTTATAAGTGTAATATTCAGAACTAAATTTTTCTCTTTCGTACTCATCCATAATATATTCGTGCATATCCGATCCTTTCGGTAGAAGGTTCGTTGTAGACGTTCTATCCAGTGGTAGCTTCCGTTAAACAAATTTTTAAAACAGAATTTTGTAGTCCATTTGCGTGTAAAACTCAAGGGATTTATTCAACCCCCTTTCTAGATCCATAGCCATCTTCTAACAAGTGGTATCACGAGCCCCGGTTTATTCTGGTGCTTCTGTAAAACTTCTTGGATCATGGCGAACGAACCTAGGGGGGCTTATAATAGAGCTCCAGTTTTTACAGGTGAAAACTACAGCTACTGGAAGGATTGTATGCGCGTTCATATTAACTCCTTAGATCGGAAGGTTTGGAACGTTATTTTAAGCGGTCCCATGGCAATCACTATGACTAACGCCGAAGGCGTTGTCGTTCCTAAACCCGAAGACCAATGGACCGAGGAGGACGAGAAAAAGTACAGTTACGATTGGAAGGCTCGTAATATGATTATTTCCTCTTTGGGAGTTAATGAGTATTATCGAGTCTTCCATTGTGAAACAGCCAAAGCTATGTGGGATGCCTTACAAGTAGCCCACGAAGGCACTAATGATGTTAAATTGGCTCGTATCACTACACTAACGCAAGAGTTTGATTTGTTTTACATGAAGCAAGGGGAAACCATTGCGGATATGCAAAAACGATTCACTCACATTATCAACAAATTGCATGTTCTTGGTAAACCAATTCCAAATGAGGTTTCTACTAATAAAATTATGAGGTGTCTTAGCAGGGAATGGCAACCGAAGGTTACCGCTATCAAGGAGGCCAATGATCTTGCTACTCTAGACCTCACAACACTCTTTGGTAAACTCGATGAGCATGGGCATGTGCTCATTAGCCTGGATAAACATGAGAAGAGTATAAAGAAAGAGAAGGCAAAAGATACGGAGAAGAAGTCGTGTTCAAAGTCCACACATCAAGAGCTAAGTGATGATGAAGCCAAAAATGACAAAGATGAAGAATCCAGTGATGATATGAGCTTATTTGTGAAAAGACACAATAGATATATTCGTAAGAATGATATTCAGCACTCGGACAGAAATCTTGTCAAGTTTCGGAAGCAATCTAGAAGTGAAGGAAATAAAAATGGCAAAGTAAAAGGGACGTGCTACAACTGTGGAAAATCCGGGCACTACAAGCCGGATTGTCCATCCCTAAAGAAAGACAAAGATAAGGATAATGACAAGAGTCGCTCAAATAAAAAGTCCAACAAGTCTCGACGAGCATACATCGCTTGGGAAAGCGATAACGAGTCGGAGAAAGATGACTCCTCAAGTGACGAAAGTGAATCCGTCAACCTTTGTCTCATGGCACATCACAACAAAGGAAAAGAGGTAAAACACTCTAAATATGAAAACTGTCATGCTGAATTAAAAAGATCTTTTGATACATTACACCACGAAGCTAAGGAAGCATTTCAACGCTTAGCTTCGAATAAAAAGATTTTTTCCTATTTGGAGAAAAAGGTTTCCGATTCCCAAAAGGAATTGGAAGATCTTAAAAACTCCATGGTGAATGTATCAAAAACTAAGATCGATGAGAATAAATATACATGGTTTAACCTTGGGGGCTGTGGTACTTGTCACATTTAGCAAAGAGAGGTGAGAACCCTCAAAGCCAAGTTAGACAAGGCTCTCAAGCCTAAGATTACGTTTGCTATTGATCGATCACATTATCGTGAAACAATGAATAATCCTTATTAACAATACACGTATGTGATTCGAGATAGTGATAGCAAAGGTAAACTCCAAACTAATCGTGATTGCTTATATTGTTGTAAGCCCGGTCATACTATTGCTAAGTGCCGCTTTCGGAGATTTCTTGTTCCAAAGGGCATTTATCAATGGTTGCCCAAAGGCAATTTTGGTTTCACTCACCATAAAGGACCCAATGAGAATTGGGTACCTACTCTCCCTTTATTATTTTTGTAGGTACAAAGTCTTGAGACCACCGAAGGAAGATGGGTTCTAGATAGTGGCTGCTCAAGACATATGACCGGAGACATATCTCTTTTCATCAACTTTGTGGCGAAGAAAAAGGGGTTTGTCACCTACGGAGATAACAACAAGGGACAGATTCTCAGCAAAGGTAGTATAGGTAACCCCTCAGCTACTACTATCTCTGATGTACTTCTTGTGGAGGGCCTTAGACACAACCTTTTAAGCATTAGTCAACTATGCGACAAAAATTATAAAGTCTCTTTTTCAAAGGATTGTTGCGTAGTTGAAGATTACGACAAAAAGAATGTGTTTAAGGGCTTGAGGGTGAATAACGTCTGTATGCTAGACTTAAACGAGGTATCATTGGATGGAGACAAGTGTTTAGTCACTATGAATGAAGATTCATGGTTGTGGCATAGACGCTTGGCTCATATCAACTTTGATTTGCTTAACAAAATTGTCTCTAAAGACCTAGTCATCGGTTTGCCCAAAATTAAATTTACAAAGGATCATCTTTGCGATGCGTGCCAAATGGGGAAGCAAACAAGGATCTCTTTTAAATCTAAAAACATTGTTTCAACTATGAGACCCCTTGAGCTCCTCCATATGGATCTCTTTGGACCATCTAGGGTTAAAAGCCTAGGTGGTAACTACTATGGATTTGTTATAGTCGATGATTTTTCTAGGTTTTGTTGGACAATTTTCTTAGCAAATAAGAGTGATACCTTTTCAGTCTTTGAACGATTTGCTAAGTTATCTCAAAACAAGTTAAACACAAACATTGGGTCAATCAGAAGTGACCATGGGGGTGAGTTTGAAAATCATTTATTTGAAGCATTTTGTGATTCCAATGGAATTGATCATAATTTTCCCGCACCACGTACCCCTCAACAAAATGGGGAAGTGGAACGTAAAAATAGAGTTTTAGAAGAACTTGGAAGGACTATGATCAATGATAGTGGATTACCAAAATACTTTTGGGCCGACGCCATAAGTACGGGTTGTTATGTCTTGAATAGGGTGCTCATCCGGCCTATTCTAAACAAGACACCATATGAGCTTTTAAAAGGGCGTAAGCCAAACATCTCTCACCTTCATGTATTTGGTTGCAAATGCTTTGTGTTAAATAATGGAAAAGAGACTCTCGGCAAATTTGATACCAAGGCTGACGAGGGTATTTTTCTTGGATACTCTCAGTTAAGTAAAGCTTATAGAATCTATAATAAAAGGTTACGTGTAGTTGAAGAGTCAGTTCATGTTACTTTTGACGAGTCTTATCCGAGAAATGTCGGAGAAGGTAGTTCTTTTCATGGTGCAGGTGTACCTACTGAAGACATACTCAAGGACACTGATAAAGGAATTGATCAGCCTGAAGCAGTGCGTATTGAGGAGGAAAAGGATCACCAACCAGTGAAAAGTGAGGATCATCATCATGCTAAGGAAGATGAACTTCCTCCAACTTGGAAGTCTTCAAAAGACCATCCAATTGACAACATTCTCGGTGATATCTCTAAGGGAGTAATTACTCGCTCTAAACTCAGTAACTTTTGTTATTACTCTGCTTTTGTTTACCAAGTTGAACCTAAAAACTCTAAGGAAGCGTTACTCGATGAGCATTGGTATCTATCAATACAAGATGAACTAAATCAATTATGGAGAAATGAGGTTTGGGACCTTGTCCCCCCTCCGCGAGATCATCGAGTAATAGGCACCTGATGGGTGTTTAGGAATAAACTTGATGAAAATGGAGTAATAACGCGTAACAAAGCTAGGCTTGTAGCGCAAGGCTATAACCAAGAGGAAGGAATCGACTATGAGGAAACTTATGCGCCGGTTGCCCGACTCGAGGCCATACGTCTTCTACTTTCCTACGCTTGCACAAAGAACTTTAAGCTATTCCAAATGGATGTCAAAAGTGCATTCCTTAACGGATATATAAATGAAGAGGTTTATGTAGCCCAACCTCCAGGTTTTGAATCACACGAATATCCTGATCATGTCTATAAACTTAAGCGAGCTTTGTATAAACTTAAACAGGCCCCTAGGGCTTGGTATGAACGTCTAAGCAAATTTCTACTTGATCAAGGGTATTCAAGAGGAAAGGTTGACACAACCCTCTTTATTAAACGTCAAGAAAAACACTTAATTTTGGTACAAATTTATGTTGACGATATTATATTTGGGTCTACTAACATGACCTTGGTCAAGGAGTTTTCTAGTTTGATGCAGGGGGAGTTTGAAATGAGCATGATGGGGGAGCTCAACTATTTCCTCGGATTGCAAATCAAACAACTTGAAGAGGGCACATTCGTGAGTCAAAAAAAATATTGTCTTGAGTTACTAAAACTTTTGATATGCTGAACTGCAAAGCTATAGACACTCATATGCCTAAAAGTGCTAATCTCGATCGTGACGAAAAGGGTAAGGATGTTGAGGTAAAGAAGTACTGAGGTATGATATGCTCTCTCCTTTATCTTACCGCATCACGTCCCGATATAATGTTTAGTGTATGCATGTGTGCGAGGTATCAGGCACATCCCAAGGAATCCCACCTGAAGGCAGTTAAGCGCATACTTCGATACCTCTCTGGTACTCCAAAGTATGGGCTGTGGTATTCCAAAGGAAGTGTTTGTTCCTTAGTTGGTTACTCTGACTCCGACTTTGCCTGGTGCAAGTTGGATAGGAAAAGTACTAGTGGCACGTGTCACTTTTTCGCAAATTCCTTGGTGAGTTGGCACAGCAAGAAACAGGTTTCCGTTGCTCTGTCAACAGCCGAGGCGGAATACATTGTCGCCGGTAGTTGTTGTGCTCAAGTCCTATGGCTTAAACAATAATTACTTGATTTCAACTTAAAACTTGAACGTATTCCAATTTTGTACGATAACACTAGTGCGATTAATCTAACTAAGAACCCTGTACTACATTCACGCACCAAGCATATCGAAATACGCCATCATTTTCTTAGGGATCATGTAGAGAAAGGTGATGTTATTTTTGAGCATGTTGACACTAAGAATCAACTTGCTGACATTTTCACAAAACCATTAGCTACAGAGCCTTTCTTTCACATCCGTAGGGAACTTGGCATTCTCGATATCTCGGATCGTGCATAACATCCTTTAGAATTATGATCTTCACACACACACACACACACACACACACATATATATATATATATGCTTGTTCATATCTTTAACTAACTATGCAAAGAGAAATTCATCCATATGTGAGGGATCTCACCGTCATGATGTTCAAGGTAATATCGTTCCAACTTATAGAGGTTTATCAACATTTTGTGCCTTGTTACTTACTCCAATTTTGATGTTTATTTCATTTTGTGCACTTATCATTCATGTGAATGTTTAGTTCTGTGTGTATATGTGTATTTATCTGCTTGGAACAAGAATTTTGAAAAAAAAATTCATTTTTACAGGTCCATGCGTCGACGCATAAATTCATGCGCTGACCTATTAAACTTTCGGGTTAGCGCATAGACACATGTTCAGGTTATTTTCAAAATTTTCATGAATCATGCGCCGACGCACAGATTCACAGGTCGACGCATGAAGGAATCGTTTAGATTTTTTCTCCACTGGGTTGCGTGCGCCGACCTACAATGTTTACTTTCCCTATATTTTTTTCATTGCACATTAATCTATGATTATTGCATGTCATCTAATTAGTTTATGTGGTCAATCTCTCCCTATTCTACTCCTTTAAACCTCCTCAATCTCAATTAATTCCCACTAAACCCTCATCAAAACCCTAATAAATTAGAAAAAAGGGAAGGGAACACCAAGAGAAAATTCTCTATATATCTACTGCAAGGTATTCAAAGGATTTCACACACCTTCTCTACTATCTCTGCAATAATCAAGCGTGATCATCTTCCTTCAACATCTTCTTCAACAATGGCTTCCAGAAGAAATGCTGGTACAAGAGGAGGAAGAGGATCCACTTCACAACAAGCACAAACAAGAGGATCATCCTCTCACCGGGTAACTTTTGAATCTTTAATTTCTGAGAGGCTAGCCATTCCTTTTGCAGAATTATTCTCTAACCAGGCTGTTATAAGACAACATGGATTTTATCCTTTGATGGGTCAAGATTTTCACATTCCTGAAATTTCTGAACTCATAAACTTTCAAAATCTGAATGAATTTGTTGAGTGTGATGACAAGTACAGTGAAGACTTGACTAGATTGTTCTACTGTGGGATAAAGGGAACATTTCGTGGGGCTGAATTTAAGTTCTCTATAAATAATGCAGAATATCAGGTGACAAACGATGTATGGTCTACATTGTTTGTTTTGAATACTGATGACAGTCTCCCAAAGGTTACTGATAAAACCTTTGTTAAAGACTATGCATTCAAAACTGCTTTGAATTCTATGTTGAGGGAACCATATCCAGCTGAGTTTGTGGCAAGTGAAGCATTTCCTAAGAGTGTCACCACCGGTCATTTGAAATTTAAAGAACGCATTCTTCAGTGGATTGTTTCTAGCATCTTGAGGCTTAAGAAAGGAGGCTACTCAAGAGTTGAACAAGCGGAGGTGCATCTTATCTATATCCTGAGGGAAAAGATCAAAATTAACTGGCCTTACTACTTTGCTTCTAGGATGTTCACCACTTGCAGCTCCAACAAGTTTCTAGCACTTGGCTATGCATATGCTGTGGTGAATTTTTTGAATCATTTTGACATTCCTATTCCACAGATCTATCATATTCACATTACTGCTGAACAACAGTTTCTGGCCAGAACCTTGTCCATGATGGGTTACCATTGGCAGTCACGTGAGCGAAGGTTCATTCATCGACAAAGAGCTACTCATCCTGAACCTGTTCATCTTGAAGCAAGTGAGGATGAAGGTAGTCAAGAAAATGCAGCTCAAGTTGGTAATGATGAAAATATGGTAATGCAGGAAGATGTTGTCATGCAAGACAATCAACCGGAAGAAGAAGACAATCAAGAAGACAATGAGGCATGGATGGGATATCAACCAGAAGAAACCTATGACAATCAAGGCTGGGGTCAGTGGCAACAAAACTGCTAGACCAACCTTGGTGCTGCGTATGTTCCTCCATCCTATGATGCTGACTCTGAATGGCAGCGTCCAGAAAATTTTGCTCCTCCAACTCCACCGTCTCAGCATGATCAACAATCCAATGATGAAATTTTGGCAAGGCTGACTGAGTTGTCTCTGCAACATCAAGAATTTCAAGCGCAACAGGAAACTCGATACCTGACTCAGCAGGAACAACTCACAAACCTGTCTAACCAAATATCGTCTCATGCCACCAACTTCAACAATTTCGCAAATGCAGCTATGACTAGGTTCAATCAAATGGATGCCAATCTGACTCAGCAAAATCAAAACCTGGCCAACAGCCTTAGTAACCTCAATAGCACCTTGATTGACCTCAACCTTCAACTCGAGGAATTTCCACCACCAAGTCAATACCATAGGGGAAGAGGTTATTCGTTTAGGGGGAGGAGACCATAAACCTTAGGGCATCATGTTTAGTTGTGAATGAATTTGTGTTTTGTTGTTTGCTTTCTGTTATTGTGACATGTGCTAAACTTTTCTGTTATGTTTCAACATTTATGAAGTGAATTTTTTGTTTTAATGCCATTGTTCCGTATTTTATCATTACTTGTTTACATTAGCGGTATCATATGTGGATGCTGGTAACTGTTTTGTTGTTGCAAATATTTGATGATCCACTACATATTTTCATATGCTATTTTGACCACTGTCTTCTCGTCTTTTTGATGTTGTCAAAGGGGGAGAAGAATACAAGCTACCTACAGAAACGTTTAACCGAATGTTAAAGACAGGGGGAGCATTGATTATCTCAAATTACATCTCTCGTGACAATCAAGGAAGTGTTGCCATCATAAAAAAGGGGGAGTGTGTGAGGGATATCCTTCTAGCTATCTTGTTTTAATGATGTCAACAAACGCATTAGATTGTAATTTGAACGGTATCACTTCACGTGTCGGGCATATAGCGTCTTATCGTTATTGGTCATGTGTCTAGATGCATAGGATCTTGTTCTCCCAAAAAATAAAGGTCCACAAGTGATTAGTAGTGTCTAGCATGTATGTTTGACTTTGGTCTGGTGAAAACAATTCAAAAAATGAAATTTCTTGAAAAATTTGCCTTCATGCGCTGACCTCAGAAATCATGCGCTGACCCCCAAAAGTCACGGGTAAGCGCATAAACCTGAGAACTCAAAATTGCCATTCTATGCGTCGACGCATAGACTCTAAAGGTCGACGCATGACTTTGTTTTTTGCACTTTTTCACTTAATTTCGTTTCTGTTATTTCCTGTTATTTCTTTTGGTCATATTTTTTTATATAAATAGTTTTGGGTCTTCATTTTTCATAATAGAACAAGAAACGTGAAAAATATATGTCAGATCTCTCTTCATCTTCATCTTCTTCATTGTGTAAACCAACAATCACAAATAATCATTTTTGTTTGTGTCGCCCATTGATCGAAGTGATAACGTTCAGAATTTAGGAAGTGTGATCTTCATCTTCTGGGTTGAGAGTTTGGCAGGTGTTTCTTGAATCAAACTAGTTGGGTTTGTCCTCCAAGAATCGAGGAGATTTTGGGGGTTTTTGTACAAAATGTTCTTTCTAAGGGATTCAGCTGGGCGAAGGTAACCGGAAATTGGCGCAACTGTTTCGGTTTAGTAGCTGTAATCAGAGGATCGTAGAAGAAGGTTTGGGTTCGAATTCTTGGAAGATTTCAATTGACCGAGTGAAGGTAACTGAAGAACGGAGTTTTCTTTCGGTTTAGTAGCGTGGGACGGTAATTGAATCATCCATATTCAGAGCACTTGATTCATCTTGAATCAAGGGAAGAGAAAATTATGCATCAAAGATCGAAGACGTTCGGGGTTTGAATGTTCATAGTTTTCTCTTGTAATAAACAAATTACAACAACTACATATATATATATATATATATATATATATATATATATATATATATATATATATATATATATATATATATATATATATCTCAATTCCTTTTGCGGAATTGGGGGCAGACGTACCCAAAGCGAGGACGATTGGGGAACTGCCTAATCAAATCTCGGGTGTTCTTTCTCTTTCCCTTAACTCTTTTACATTTCAGTATTGTTCGATTTTGTGACGTAGCAAACTATCGTAATTTCTGTCGTAGAATAATTGTACGCTGATAAACTGTTTTGTTAAATTGATACAATTCATTGAATTGTGTTTTGGAGCAGCTGTACATTATTCTCCATAGAAATTCTGCACATAGTGTGCTTACGCACACTACGTGTTTGATAATTTGTTTCCAAGCAAAATTCGAACACATTGCTTTAAATTGCTTATCAATTAACCTCATTGGACCGATATAAACATCAAGCAAGTGATAATTTGTTGTCTGCGTTTATAAGTGTAATATTCAGAACTGAATTTTTCTCTTTCGTACTCATCCATAATATATTCGTGCATATCTGATCCTTTCGGTAGAAGGTTCGTTGTAGACATTCTATCCAGTGGTAGCTTCCGTTAAACAAATTTTTAAAACAGAATTTTGTAGTCCATTTGCGTGTAAAACTCAAGGGATCTATTTAACCCCCTTCTAGATCCATAGCCATCGTCTAACAATGGTATCTTTTCAAAGCCCAAGATTGAAGCTAAACGAGTATTTGTGTCTTATTCAAAGCCCAAGATTGAAGCTAAAGGAAAATTTGTGTCTTGTTCAAAGCCCAAGATTGAAGCTAAAGGAGTGACTGGGAGAGAATTTGTCATCTCTAAAGAGAGATATCTCACCTCTTCATCACAAGCATTGAGGAATTGATTATATGGTAAGTTTCTTTAACTGGGATGTGTGGAATCCAGCAATGCCACATCTTCCTTTATAGGAGAAGTGAAATGTCATGAAGGAAGAAACTTTAACTCAGTGTAGAGCAATGCCATTTTTTCCTTTATGAATCTTTCATGCTAAGAGAAGGACATTGACTTGGATGTGTAGAATCCAGAGGTTTGCCACTTACATCACTTAGATGAAATAGAACTTTAGCCAAGATAAAGGAAGGACTCCAGCTTGGATTTTGAATCAACAAGTGTGCCACTTACATCAATTATCTGGAAAGGGTTTTAATTGTTTGTTTTGAAATGTGATGTATAGAGGAAATATCCTTCTACAGAGAGGATTCATGGTCTCATCTGTGGGGATGATGGAATTTGTGCATTGATCAAAGCCCAAGGTTGAAGCTAAAAAAGGTTGAAAACTTACTCAACTGGGAGAGTATTATATCTGTGTTGTACAAAGCCCAAGATTGAGGCTAACTGGGAAAATCATTATATGAAGCCTAAGAGGAGACTGGCTCTTGCTGAGGATTTATTCAAATCCAGGAGAAGGTCAAAACTGTTTTGAGGAATCAAAAGGGAAACTAACTCTTGCTGGAGGTTAGAAAAGTGTTGAATTATTAAATGCCACAAGGCTTTGATTCTTTTGGGGATTTGTTGATGGTAACATGGTTCTGGATGGGGATTTTAAAGTGAAAACCAAACCTTGTTGAGGATCAGAAGAGACTTAAAAGGATAAGCTTGAATGCCTTAGAGGTTTTGACTCTCTCGGGGACTGGTGTACTGTTAAAGATGACTAAGATCTATCCTATGCTATTAGAAAGCCTGAGGGTCCTTGTATGAAGCCCAAGAGGAGGCTAGGGATGCTTCTAGGAAGCCTGTGAGTCATTGTATGAATCCTAAAAGGAGGCTAGGGAATGAGACTTTCCAAGTCTAGGAAGAGTTCAAGAAAGGTTTCACCGGGAAATAATTCTTTCTTTGTTGAACTGTTCCAGGGTTAAAGGGGTTTAAAGAAGAGGTTTCACCGGGAAATAATCCTCTCTTTATTGAAGTGTTTCATGGTTGAACAAATTGAACAAAGCCCAAGAGGAGTTTGACTGTATTCCTTTGTACAGGGGGAACTAGTTATTTTAACTAAGTTATACTGATTGAAAGTATCATATTGTTTGAACTAGTCTAAACTAAGGATGATTTGAATGCTAAGAAATACTTAACAATATAAGTATAAGTATATATACAGATATATGAACAAGTATATAAACAAGTATGAATTGAATTCAGAAAGGTGGTGGGTCTTATTCTCTGGATAGAGGACCAAATGTATTGTGATTGATTAAATGCCTTCTTCAAGATTGAATTATTGCTTTGAAGAAATTGAAGAAATGACTTGATCTCAAGTAAGAGAGAAACAAAGGTGTTGGGTCTTACACTCTAGATAGAGGCCCAGATAATTGTTTGTATCCTGTACAAAGCCCAGGATGAATGAGGCTAAAATATTTTCTATTTACAGAAGGGTGTTGGGTCTTACACTCTATCAGAGACCCAAATGGTTATTTAAAACAAAGTTTATGTACAAAGGGATGGGACTTACACTCCTATCAGAGGCCCAGAGATTGTTGTGAAAACAATGATAGCACCGTGATTTTGAAAAGCGTGATGGAACTTATACTATAGCAGAGGCCCATGAAGTGGTTTATTTACAAAAAGGGTTGGGTCTTACACTCTAATAGAGGCGCATATCATATTGAAATGAAGTTTGAAAGATTGAATCAAAACAAAACCCTAATTTCATTTTTTAAGATATTTCTCAAAGGAAAATCAATAAAAAATGTATAATTTATCAAATAAAATCATTAATCATGTTATAAACAATGATTAAGGTTAATGAAAAAGTATTTTATCCACATGAATATTTAAAATCATTTTGGTTAAAAAAATCAAGAAAAAAATCATTATAAAACATTTGAATCAATTTAAAAATAATATTTTTAATATATTAAAAATATATCAAATAAAAATTATTTTTGTGATATTTTGTGGATTAAAATAATAGGGTATTTAAATGACATGGGTGAAAAAATTGGGATTACAAATAATTAATTTGATAGGAAAAATCAATATTTTGAAATTATTTTTAAAACAATTAAAAATAATATATTAAATATATAAAAAATATATCAAATATAAAATATTTTTTTTATTTTTTTTTTTGTGAATAAATTATTTAAATATATGGACAATATTTGTACAAAAAATCATTTGAAAATAATCAAAATTGGATATAGAAAATAATTTTTGAAAATAAATGAAAATTTTAAAATTCAAAAATTCAAAATATGGGGCCAAGACCACCTTCTTCTTCCTCGTGCAGCACCACCATCACTGATTTGCAAAACCTCTCATATCTCCCTCAATACGTAATGAAATTGCACGATGTAAACATGAAAGTTGTTTGTTTTCAAACAAGGAACATGATGGTACCAATTAATTTCATTTCTTTTAAGTGTGGAGTGAGTTATTATGTGATGAACAGATGAACCCTAATTTTTGCAAGAACATTGTGAAATCCTATACACGGTTGATACATAGCAATTGATTGAGGGAAAACATTCTATATAGGTGCAGAAACATGTTGGTAACTTGAAATATAAAAAATGATGCGTGTTTCATGGAGTTTGGGAAGTTCAGGTTTACCAGTGCAAGAGGAATTCAAATCCTCAGTTGTAGGTGTTACAGATGTGAAATGATGATCCTAACAGCTTCCTTGGACCTCAAGGATTGTGTTGAGATTCTTATAACAAGTTGAAACCTCATGGATTGCTTGGCTCGAATCCAGCTGCAGTTGGCTTGGAGTAAGATGTGATCTTGATGAATTTGATGTTACAAATGTTGTTTAAGTGTTTGGATCACTCATATATGATGTGTGTGAGGTGTTTGCATCATTAGTTTGGATTGAATTGCTCTCTATTTGAAAATTCGATTCTCATCTCTTAAGGTTTTAGAATTTTGATGTGAAGAGTGAAATGAGAGAAAACATGGGTTGTGATGTTTTGGGGTGGTTTAAACAATCAGAAATGGCTCCTATTTATAGGAGGAGAATTTTTTTTTTGGAGGAATAGTGAATGGATGAGGGAGCATGCTATTGTCCAACGGATTTTGTCATGTAGCGTGACTTGAAGTCTAAGGTACTATAAGTCTCCTCTAGCATAGCTATATCTTAACTCAATTCAATTTTTGCAGGTTTGAACACTCATGGCTTTGGACTGAGTCTTAGCTGGTTTGTGCTTGCTTCACACCAATTCAATGCATCACTTTAATGCAACTTGCCAAAACTTAAGTTCCATGGCTTGTCATCATGATTCTCATATGCTAAGAGATAAGCCCTTGACTCTTTGGCCTTATGGTTCAAATGCCTCATCATTTATGTTGATATTAAACAGAAATCCAATGATGCAAGTGTCCAAAATTGGCTTAAGAAATTGTGGGATGCATGTTATGTACCCTAATGCTGTAAAAAATAGTTTGTATCAAGGCATGTTGTGAGGTTCATAACTTCTTGCTCAAGTTGAATCAATGGATGTTCTTGTACTCTTTGGAATGCTTGTATATCATACTTCAACTTTGATGTTTACATTTGGTCTTGATTCATCTTGGATCATAATTTAAAATGACTCGAAAGTTGGACAAAACATGAGGTAGATTCTGCCTAAAAATATTATAAGTGTCAAAGTTCAAAATCTCATGAAACCCTAACTTTAATGCTTCATATCTCAAAATCTATGAATTTTTTAGGGTTACTTCTGTTTTATAATCTTGTTGTATGTAAGAAGATCTATCATTTGAGCTTTGGATGGGAAAAAACGGTTGCTTGGATCACAAGTTATGGCCTTGCAAAGTTAGGTAAAAACCAATATTTTCCATAACTTAGTGAAATTTTAAGTTTCTCAAGGTTGCCCTTTTTGCAAGTAACCTCACTTTTCTTGATTTTTCTTGATTGATTATGATCCAAATAACAAGTTAACATTGTTTTTGACTTAAAGAGGCCATGTTTGCCAAAAAATTCCAAAAGTCAAACTTGGTTTTGATCACAGTTGACTTTTTATCTTCGATGAATTTTTACCTTTGTGATCCTTTATGAAATCAAGTCCTCAGGCTAAATTGAACCTAATATATGGATTTCAAAGGTGTTTTTGAGTGTCTTGAATCATGTCCCAAGGTTTGAGATCATGCTTTGCTCAAAAGTAAAGGTATGGTTGACTTTTTCTCAAAAACCCTAGTTTGTGGTCCAAGGGAATTTGAATCCTTTCACTGCTTATGAATCAAGTTCTTTGAATCAATCAATTCTTGTGAATGGATTAATATGATGCATTTAAAGTCCTTAAAGCATATCTTGAAGTTTTAGATCATGCCTTGCTCCAAAAGTCAACTTAGGGACTAAATTAGGTCAAAACCCTAATTCCTGATTTTTTGTGGATGCATCCCCTGAGAATAGTTTGGACTTATGAATGGACTCATGAGGTTCTTTTGAGCTTCTTGAATTATTTATTTAAGTATTGGATCATGCCCAGATGAAAATTTCTCTCTGGAGGCCTTGGTCGACCAAAACCCTGATTTTGTGACATTAATGATCTTGAGGCTTGATCAACTTGAAATGTTGCATTCTTGTGCTTGATTCTTGGTTAAGGAAACCTCTTGATCCTTCATGGATGTTTGAGAGGATTGAAAAGTTAAAGATCATGTTAATTCTTGATTTATCATTTGCCTGAATGCTCTGAGAGGGCTTGAAACCCTAATTCTTGGCTAGAGTGAACATTCAACAATCTTTAAAAGGATTGAAGAGGTATGAAAGTACATCCATATTGTGGTGATGACTTGTATAATGATGTGAAGTCTTATGGTCAAAGTTTAGGACATGACAGATGCCCCTATTTAATCTTCTTGGACCTGAAGGTGTGAATGACGAAGATATTCAGACGTTCATGGTAAAAGAGGATTAAATATCAGAATACCCAAAATTTTGATTGTGGATGTGAATGGTAGCTATTTTTGCTCATCCATCTTCTTTTACTAAGTAATACCACTTAGAAAAGGGTGTAACTTCCCCTCGATCCTGGTCTTCATTCACAGAACTGGTCTCAGTTTCTTGAAGTGAAATCTCCCCTCGATCCTGGTCTTCAGCCACAGAACTTGGTGAAATTCTGGTATCAGACGTGTGATGTTAAGGTGTGATGCCACAACAACACACTCTGCACAATGGACAACAATAACAGTAAAATAACACCAAGAATTGTTGACCCAGTTCGGTTACAACCAACCTACTCTGGGGGCTACCAAGCCAGGGATGGAATTCACTACTTGTAGATATAATTTACAGACTCAATAACCCGTTGACAATCTTCTAAACTTATACTCTACTAATGACTTCCTACCTAAGAAACCACTTAGGTATGAGAACACCACTCAATCCCTTACAAACTCTCAAAGAACCCACTTTGAGCACCCTTGATCTTACTTCACAGCTTCGATCAAGTAAACACTCTCTATTACTTCACAGCTTCTAGAGAGGACAGAAACTCGACACCTATTCAAACCCTAGAATAGTGTAAATACAAGCACTCTAAACAAACTCTAGACACTAAGCCTCCAACTCCTGATCTTCTGAATGTTTTCTGTACCTTTTTCCTTTGGTCTTGTGTGCTTTATATAGCTCCTTGAATTGGTCTTGGACTTGCTACAATATCTCCCAGATTTGTTATTTAAAACTGAATATTTAAAACAGATTTTCTCCTAAAATCTTTTTAAATCTTCAACCTTTTAAATCTCCTACAAATCTGCAACAGATCTCCTATGCAGCAGCAAATATCTATCCCAAGATATTCACATCTAATGAGACAGCTTGCTCTCCATAATTCCAGCTAATACGCAACCCTAACAACATCACAACCTGCTGTTGTTAATTCTGCAGATCTGATGTTACAACATCACCTGTGTGACATCAGACATCCAACTTCAGTAATTAAATACTTAACACAGCCCAGTGTTAAGAATTCAATGTTGCAACATTGAATATACTTTGTTTTACCAAAATTCCAGCCAATCCAGGAACTAACAATCTCCCCCTTTGGCTAATTTTGGCTAAAATAATCTCTGCATCTTCAGAGACTTCAGCAGCGGAATAATCTTCAAAAGTTTGAAACTCTCATTAGCAGCAGTTTGACAATACTTTTCATCACTTGATCTGCTGCAACACCATCTTCATTATTGACAACAACCAATTGGTGCTCCCCCTCTAAAACATGAACCAGCATCACAGTTATTCAGTAGCTCACAATGTACAACACTTTTCTTCCCTTTGATGTCTACTTGGCTGCATTCTTCAATTGCCATGATATCTTCACTAGTTCAGTCAAAACTCCCCCTTAATGCAGCATTACCACTCTTCAACTAAACACCTTTTAGCAGCATCAATTTATCTCCCCCTTAATATCTGCATCACATTAGCAGGATATGGCAATAATACTCTTGACTATCTTGGCTATTTTCTCCCCCTTTTTAGCCACAATTAGGCAAACTTCAGTTAGAAGCCCTATTAACTATAGTCAGTATACCCTAGCTCTCATTGTTAGCCTCTCAGTTAGCAACCAGGCAAAACAAATCATAGAAGGAAACTAAAAACTTAACCAGTGCATAAAACAACACAATATTCAAATTACAAAACCAACATAGAAAACTAAAAACTGAAACTACTACCTAAAAACCAACAGATGGAGATTAGTCTTCATCCGAGCTTGTACCATCAGCATCTTCATTACCCTCATCTGACCTGGAATCCTCAGTGTCACCATTCCCATTGTCTTCCCCCTGTTCCAAGTCTTTAATCATCTGCTCAATCTTCATTTTCCTGTCAGTGTTGGTCTTGATAACCATATCAAGATCCTTGCAGGTCGCCCTTAATTCTTTAATCAGCTCAGATTTTGTACTGACCTTCTTAATCCCAGAGCTTGATGTTGTAACAATGTCTGGAACATGACTCCCAGCAAACAGTTTGGGATGCAAAGATAAAGTTGATTCCCTCTTACATGCTACCTTTGAGCTGGTTAAGATTCCAGGATGTTGATCTAAGATCATTCCACAGATAAGGGAAGGGAATGATATAGGCATTTTGATGGCATTGGTGGCACCATGCTTTACTACTTGATCAAATATATAGCTTCCATAGTTGAGCTTGACCTTTTTCCCTACAGCATAGATGAACCTTCCTAATCCCACCGTTATAGTAGTTTTGTGATTAGTAGGTACCCAGTTGGCCGCACCAATTCTGTGCAATATAGCATACTTGATACTGAGTTTGCTGGCTGTTAATTTATTTTTCAGTGGCCACACCTTAACTTGAGTAGCATTAATCTCTCTACACACTTCATTATCAGTCACCTCCAGCTCACACTCCTCTTGGTCATCTCTTCCCAGATATTTATTGACAGTACTGGGAGAGAAGTCAATACACTGTCCCCTAACAAACACCTTCATGTAGTTCACACTTCTATTGTCAGAAATGTCTATGGGAATGTTGACAACAAATTCCTTAACAAGTGCACTATAGCACTTGGAGAATCTGGTCACAGTCTTTAGAAGTCCAGCTCCATGAATGAGGTCCATAATTTCTTTCATCTCCAAGACATCTTTTCCAAGCTCCCTTTCCAGAGCTAACCTTCTTTGGCACACAAACTTCCACAATGATGCACTGCTCGCATAATGGAAAGATATGTTGTCCACTGGCACTTCAGGGACCTTATCAGAAATTCTCTTTAGAATGGTCTTTCTGACTAGTGTGATGTCATGGACATCTTCCTCAACTTCATCCTCAGACTCAGATTCTTCTCTAACCTTTCTCTTTTTGGAAGGTGTAACAACCTTGCTCCAAGGTTTTGTGGGACCAACAACAGTTTTCTTCTTGCCTTCAGACGACTTCTTTGGAGAGGATTCAACTGTCTTTCCTTTCTTTGTCTTCAGTCTCTTAGCAATACTTGGAACAGCTTTTCTAATGACTTCATCATCAGATAAATCAACCACATTGATGACATCCTCATTCTTTTCTTCACCAGGAGTAGTTTCAGCAGGTGATGTTCCAACATCTCCCTTAACATTAGCTTCCTCCTGCACATCATCTTCTTCTATTCTTACTTCAGAATCTTCAATAACAGACATAGCAAGTCTAAGAAGATTTGTAGCTGCACTTTGCATGTCGCTCTTTTCCCTTTCAGAATGTTCCGCAGGCATTTGTCTCAGTGGTCTAGATATACCCTTTATAAGGAGCCCTTTCTCAAAGATTTTATCAACAATCTGACCTAAGCTTTTGTCCACATCTACCCTTTCCTCAACCGTTTGAGAAGTGGATGACCTAGGTGCTGTTTTATTACTAAATAGCACACTCGGAACTAGCTTTTTCGTTTCATTATCTCTAAAAATAGTCCCAGCCCTTTTTGGAACAAGTTTAGAAGGTCTAGCTTTACCTGATTCAGGAAGAATGGTTGAGAGGGGCTCAATGTCCATAGGATCAGATGCTGAACCTTCGTCAGTGGAAACCCTAGCTCTTCCTTTTGTTGAACTTTGACACTTAGATTTCTTGGATGGAGACGCCATGGCTCTTTTCAGTGAGAGTTGATTCTTGAAGTCGAAGGAGTTAATTCGTTGCGAGAACAGGGCCTTGAAAAAGCGTGATGTTGCACCACCGGGAAAGGGGGATAGGAGGCAAGGAGCTTGATTTGGAGTGTCAATGACTTTTTCCCTCCATAAATACTTTCCTTTTAAACAATTCACATCAGGACTTACTAACTCCGAGTTACCTTTCAGCATCCTGATGTCATAGTCTGATGTTATAACATCAACTTGAACATCATTAGTTGAATTTACTTTAAGAGAAATCCACTGATAGCAGTTGTCTTTGGTTCTGGCACCCTTCATAACAATCTGATTATGCTCATCAGAAACCACACACTTATGCTTAGTGTAGTTTACCTTGTAACCTTCATCACACAACTGGCTTATGCTGATCAAATTTGCACTTAAGCCACTGAGAAACAGAACATTGTCAAGTTCAGGTCTACCATCACCTTGAACTTTCCCAACTCCTGCAACAACACCTTTTTCTCCATTGCCAAATATGACCTCATGAGAGGGACAATGACTAAGATCATCAAACATGGATCTACATCCAGACATGTGCTTGGAACACCCACTGCCAAAATACCATGTTCCTTCTTTAGCCTCTTTGTCAGCCAAGTGAGCCAACAAGCACTTCACCTTCTCCTTAGGTACCCATTGTTTAACAACTTTGGGCCTGTGCTTTCTCCATCTGTTTTGAGGTTGAGGGTATCCATGCAGCTTGTAGCAAGAGTACTGCATATGTCCAAACCTTCCACAATAATATCATCTCACCCTTTCATCTCTGAATCTTCTGCCATGATGAGATTGCTTATGCTGCCATCCATAATGTGGTCTCCTCCTACCATAACTGCCTTGCCATATATTATGTTGGTATCTTCTCCCATAGGACGGCTGAGAATGCTGTTTCCTTGATTGTCTCCCATGATGGTGTGGCTTTCTTCTTCCATAGATATGAGGAACAACATTGGTGTATCCATATCCATAACCATACCAGTTGTCCTGATGTTGAGACACCTGATGAGACATGTGCTGTTTGAACTGAGCAGCTTGCATGCTCTCGTGGTATTGTGGGGGCATATACTGACTAGCTCCTTGTGGCTGCTTTCTCTTCTGATAGGGACTAGTCTTCTTCTCAATCTTCTTATGTTGTGAAACATCAGCTTTCTTAGGGGTAGTATCCTGCTTCTTTGGCTGATGTTGAGATGAAAGTTGTGACACTTCCTTCTTTGAACCTGAAGTGCTTTCTTCTGAAGTTCCCTTATAACCTATCCCAGCTTTGTCTCCAACAGCTTTTTCTGACTGAAGAATCTTGTCAAGTGTGTCTGTACCATAGCTCAGCATCCTAATAGACTTGGTCATTTGATCAAGATGAGCTATAACTAGCACCACTTCATTTTCCAAATCAGTCTTTTCATTCTCTAGCTGAGCAATTTGTTGTTTGTGGCACTTGTTTTCTTGACAAATCTCAGCACTTTTTAAACACAGCTCTTGATAGGTAGAAGCTAACTCCTCATAAGTTACTTCTCCATCACTAGAATCATCATCAGAAACCACTGCTCCTGTTAAAGCTCTCACATGCTTTGCTGACTCGCCTTCACTTTCACTATCAGAGTCAGACTAGGAAACTGTCATGCCCTTCTTCTGCTTTTTCAAGAAGGTGGGACATTCTTTCTTGACATGTCCATACCCTTCACAGTCAAAGCACTGAACTCCTTTATCTTGGGTAGTTTTCTCTTCATCCTTCTTGCTGGTGTCAGAAGTCATGTTCTTGACATTAGGCCTGGAGTTATTATTCATTCTCTTGAATACTTTGGTGAATTGTCTTCCCAACATCACTATGGCCTGAGATAGATCCTCCTACGATTCAGAACTCTTTCCTTTTTCTTCTGCATCATTTGACACCAAGGCTATAGTTTTTGGCTTCTTTTCTGGTTCTTCCTCATTCAACCCAAGCTCAAAAGTTTGAAGAGATCCAATGAGCTCATCTACTCTCATCTTACTGATGTCTTGTGATTCTTCAATGGCAGTAACCTTCATCTTATACTTCTTAGGTAGGGACCTAAGGATCTTCCTCACAAGCTTTTCATCTGACATCTTCTCTCCAAGAGCACTAGATGCATTGGCCAGCTCAAGAACACTCATGTGGAAATCATGAATAGTCTCATCTTCCTTCATCTTCAGGCTTTCAAATTTTGATGTTAAAATCTGAAGTCTTGACATCTTGACTCTAGATGTTCCTTCATGAGTAGCCTGCAAGATATCCCATGCTTGCTTAGCAACTTCACAGGTATTGATTAACCTGAAGATATTCTTATCCACTCCATTGAAGATGGCATTTAGAGCTTTGGAATTTCCAAGTGCAAGCTCGTCTTCCTCCTTGGTCCACTCTTCTTCAGGCTTTGGCTTAGAGGTGCCTTCTTTATCTTTACCAGCATCATCCTTCTCACATATAACAGGTGCTTTCCACTCTTTAATACCAGCCTTCCAAGCCCTACTGTCCAAGGATTTTAAGAAGGTGGTCATCCTTGGCTTCCAATAGTCATAATTGGATCCATCCAAAATAGGGGGTCTGTTGAAGAATCCTCCAACTTCTTTGTCCATCTTTACACCAGAAAGTAACTTCCCTAGATCTCACCCAGTGACAGACAGGATGCCCGCTCTGATACCAATTGAAATTTTGGTATCAGACATGTGATGTTAAGGTGTGATGTCACAACAACACACTCTGCACAATGTACAACAATAACAGTAAAATAACACCAAGAATTATTGACCCAGTTCGGTTACAACCAACCTACTCTGGGGGCTACCAAGCCAGGGATGGAATTTACTACTTGTAGATATAATTTACAGACTCAACAACCCATTGACAATCTCCTAAACTTATACTCTACTAATGACTTCCTACCTAAGAAACCACTTAGGTATGAGAACACCACTCAATCCCTTACAAACTCTCAAAGAACCCACTTTGAGCACCCTTGATCTTACTTCACAGCTTCGATCAAGCAAACACTCTCTATTACTTCACAGCTTCTAGAGAGGACAGAAACTCGACACCTATTCAAACCCTAGAATAGTGTAAATACAAGCACTCTAAACAAACTCTAGACACTAAGCCTCCAGCTCCTGATCTTCTGAATGTTTTCTGTACCTTTTTCCTTTGGTCTTGTGCGCTTTATGTAGCTCCTTGAATTGGTCTTGGACTTGCTACAATATCTTCCAGATTTGTTATTTAAAACTGAATATTTAAAACAGATTTTCTCCTAAAATCTTTTTAAATCTTCAACCTTTTAAATCTCCTATAAATCTGCAACAGATCTCCTATGCAGCAGTAAATATCTATCCCAAGATATTCGCATCCAATGAGACAGCTTGCTCTCCACAATTCCAGCTAATATGCAACCCTAACAACATCACAACCTACTGTTATTAATTATGTAGATCTGATGTTACAACATCACCTGTGTGACATCAGACATCCAACTTCAGCAATTAAATACTTAACATAGCCCAGTGTTAAGACTTCAATGTTGCAACATCAGCACCTTGACATCAACATTGAATATACTTTGTTTTACCAAAATTCCAGCCAATCCAGGAACTAACACTTGGTCTCAGTTTCTTGAAATAAAACCTCCCCTCGATCCTGGTCTTTAGCCATAGAGCTGGTCTCAGTTTCTTGAAATAAAACCTTCCCTTGATCCTGGTCTTCATCCACGGATCTTGGTCTCAATTTTTTTGAAATAAAACCTCCCCTCGATCCTGGTCTTCAGCCATGGAACTGGTCTCAGTTTACTTCTTGTCGAGTTCTTCTCTTGATAAGGAATGTTATTTGGCGATGTAATTTGATTTTGAGGTGCTGATGACTTCCTTGAAAGTATGACAAACTTCTTGGGGAGAGACTGCCACTTGTCAAATTATTGGGAATTTATGGGGGAAAAAACAAACTTCTTTGTTTTGCCGATCGTAGAGATTTCTTAGAGGATGTGATGTCCATATTGCAAAGATTATTTTGTTGAGAAACTTGTGCGGGGTATTTTCTTTAATCCAGGAAAGTAAAATATCATCTTTAATGGCAAAGAGTGAAGTTACAAAGGTGTATAACCAAATGCCTTCTTGCCTTTCATACGTTCAAGTTATCAAAGTGTAGCGCGCGATTTTTGTCGGTGACGTGACCACTTTATCTTGGGATTTAGGTTTTCTCCTCAATGAAGAGGAGGGGGTGCTACTTTCTGATTTCTTATTTATCCCGTGAAGCTGAAAGGGAAAAGGAAGATATCTAAAACTAACCTTGCACGCGATTGTTTAACTGAACAAACACTAAAAGAGATTTGGGGAGTTCGGGGTCAGGTTATACAATAGGGAGTTGTCAGTTATCCATCCTATATGTAGTTATCCACAGGTTGTTAGCTTTAGGTTCCGCTTTGTACTTGATGGTGTTTATCCGTTAATGGGTTGGGAAAGTTTCTTGGGAAATATGAGCGAGAGAGTGAGTTTTCTATGGAAAATGGGGATGATGATGACTAAGGTATGAAACCTAAAGTTTTTTATTGATGTGTGAAGGTGCTGGACCTAAGGTTTTTGTTTAGTATGCTCACTAAGATTTCGTAATTGTATGCCTGCGTATTCCCGTTTAAACGAAACAGGGAAATCAGAGCAATCGTAGTTCCTCCTATTCTAAGGGAGGAAAAAGATGTTTTGGTGTCTTGTTCAAAGCCCAAGATTGAAGCTAAAAGGTTGAGTATTTGTGTCTTGTTCAAAGCCCAAGATTGAAGCTAAAAGTTTGACTGTGAGAGAATTTGTCATCTCTAAAGGGAGACATCTCGTCTGTTTATCACAATTGTTGGGTGACTGTTTATAAAGGAGAATTACTTTAACTGGGATAAGTGTATCCAGAAATGCCATAATTTTCTTTATAGGGGTGTTATCTTGAAGGGTAAAAATTTAACTCAGTGTAGAGCAATGCCATTTTTCCTTAGGAATTTCTCATGCTAAGAGAAGGACAGTTGCATGGTTGTAAATGATCCAGAGGCTTGCCGCTTACAACAATTAGATGAAAGAAGGGATTTACCAGGATAAAAGATGGACGACAGCTTGGATATTTGAATCAACAAGTGTGCCACTTACAACAGTTATCTGGAATTAGGGTTTGTTTTGAAGGTCTGTTTTGATAAGTGATAAACAGAGAAATGACTTCCTACAGAGATTCTGATCTCCTCTGAGGGGATGTTGATTTTTGTGTGCCTTGATCAAAGCCCAAGGTTGAAGCTAAGAGGTTGATTGACTCCACTAGAGAATTCCTTATACAAAGCCTAAGAGGAGGCTAGGAATGACTGACTCAACAATATAGTTTTTATCTATCTTGTACAAAGCCCGAGATTGAGGCTAAAAGAGACGGACTCTTTGGGGATATCATTATACAAAGCCTAAGAGGAGGCTAAAAGTTTGACTTTTCCGGGGAAAATGTTCTGTCTGTCTTGTACAAAGCCCAAGATTGAGGCTGAAAAGGATTTTGACTCTGTTGGGGAGGGTTTGTATGTGTCTTGTACAAAGCCCAAGATTGAGGCTGAAAAGAAGACTGACTCTGTGGAAAAGAACTCTTTATCTATCTTGTACAAAGCCCAATATTGAGGCTAAAATGAGACTTTACTAACTCGGCAGAGGATATTTTATGTGTCTTGTATAAAGCCCAAGATTGAGGCTGAAATGAGTTTGACTCTACGGGAGAGTATTATTTATCTTGTATAAAGCCCAAGATTGAGGCTGAAAAATAGGATTGGCTCTGCTTAGGGAAATTTATTACTCATAGCCTAAAAGAAGGCTGGGAGGAATTGACTCCTGTTGGGGAAGATATTTGTCCAAAGCTTAAGAGAAGGTTATGAAGATTTATGCCTTGTACAAAGCCCAAGATTTAGGCTAAAAGGGTTTGACTCAACAAGAGAGTGCTTTTACCTGTCCTGTACAAAGCCCAGGATTGTGGCATAGCATTGCATTGCATTGCATTTAACATAGAAAAATGAAGCATAGCATTCCTCTTACCATCAAGGCATGTGATCAGGTGGAAGGTGGACAATCAAGGGATCATTCAAAGCACAAAATGGTCAATCAAGTTGCCTCAAGGCAAGCCAAGAGTCTCTCATGTCTTATACTGTCTCAATTGATCATTCGCAATCTCAAGGAAGTGAGATCCAATAGGAGATTGAAATCATACATACTTCATCAAGCAAGAGGTTCAAGAATTGAAGGAAAACCCTCAAAAGAGATAGTTCATTGATCCAAAATCAATCTCAAATGGCATATCTCATCATCCTTTAAAGGGATACACAACATACTCTGAGGAATTTGAAATTGAAGACTGCACATTTTTCTCCTAGGAGGAGGGGGCTAAAATTAGAGGTTCCAATTAAATCAGGGAATCTCTGATTTTTTGGACAAAACTTGTTGTCATGGTATTCTACATGTCCTTAAGTGTATGTGTATGGAAAATTACCTCTCAATTGGTTTTAGAAGTGGTTCAATTGGAAGAAAGGTCAAAAATCAGAGAAATTGGGGCCAAGTCAAATAATCAGAGGAAAAAGTCAACTCTTGACTTTTTGAGGCCAAATTCATAAAATTCATGTTACATATGTTCAATGTGCAAAATTTGATCAAGAAACTCCAAAGGAATCATGAAAAAATCAAGATGTGGAAAGTTGCCATTTTTGGATGAAGAAGGGTTACTAAAAATAGCAAGTTTTGGCCATTTTGCACTACACTTTGAACCAAGGCCATTTAAAATAGAAGCATCAAATGAAAATTACACCAGGCCACAACAAAAGGTCTTGCTTCAAGCTTCAAATCCATGTGTAGAACATCTTCATTGGATAAAAATTGAGAGAGATATGGATGATAAAAGTTGGAGGAAAGTAGGCCAAAACTAGGTCATGACCAAGGATTTTCAGATCATGCGCGCAGTCTTTTCATCAAACATGTGGTGGACCAAATGTCCACCTATTTTTCATCAAGAAGTAAGCTTCAAATGGAAAACTTTTCAACATCAAAGTTGTTCCTTGTAGTGTCATCTTAAACATTGGCGTTGGACAAATTTTGGATTAATCAAGTTATGAGATAGTTGTAAGGGTTCAAAGTCATGTTGATTGTGCTGAAATTTTGTGTGCCAAATTGCCTTGCCAGCCAACCTTTTGCCACGCCCACCAACCAGTTTTGAACCATTGTGTTCATAGCTATTTTTAGACATGTTTGAGACCTCATTTCACTTCAATTTTCAAACCAATATTGTTCCCCAATGTACCCTCTTTCAAATGAACCCATAAACTCCTTAATTCAGTCATTGAGTAGAGAGAAAAACCTCCATAAACCACCATATGTTGACACTGATACATTGATGGCATGCTGCATGATTTGGTTCAGTCACACCACAAACACCTCCTCACTTTTGTTTCCTCTTTCAACCAAGCACAAGTTACTTACATAATGCACACTGTCACGTGCCATACATGAGAATAGAAGGAACAAACTTGCTTAGCAAGTTTCTGATGCACAGACTGGCAGCTTCACTCTCCTTTTCTCCCTTCCACCATAACTGTCATGAATCACCACCACCCTAGCATAACCAACCTCACTCGCCCCTAACTAACTTGACTCAGTTAGTTAGGGTGCCCTCATTTAACTCAATGCCAACTCACCTAACTCACTCACTTGACCACATGTTAGCTCAATTAACCACAGATATAAACTCACACTTCACTCACAAATTGGTTCAGTTTTTTCATTTCTCACTTTTCTCTCAAAACACTTCAAAATCTCTCTCACATTCTCACCACTTTTCCTCTATTTGCACACGAGTGTCACCATCTTCCTCTACATTTCATCTCCATCTTCATCATTATTCCACTTTGGAGATCAAGAGCAAGAGTGCATAGGTTCAGCTAAAGAAGTTTAGCATCAAATTCCAGTTGATTCTTTGCATGAATTCAAGCTCTCAAGCCTTTATTTGGCCAAGTGAAGCTCAAGGAAGAAGCTTCTCTTTCTGGTATTCTTGTGTATTCCAAGCTCCATCAACTTCAGGTTTGATTCTTTGAACTTTGAACGCACGGTTTTTCTTCGTTATCATTTGTTTTTGGTTGATTTTAGCTCAATAGGGGCATTCCTAAATCCGGTTAGTTGATAGGCCTCTTAGAGGCTTAGTTGCAAAACCTAGGGCTTAATGTGATCTCCTCTGTTCTTGCTATGTGTGTGTGTTTTGTGGATTTCATAAGCACATTCATGATCTGCATAAGCTTAGCTTTCGATTGATGTATGTATTATGCATTTCTGGAAAATTGTGAGGTTGCAGGTGGTGGTTTCTCGCCGGAGAAGGTGACCGGAGATCCTTCTCCGGCCGGCAGCTTTGATGGTTAGGGTTTAACATGTTTTAATCCTGTCCGCTCGTTTTTCTTCATCGCGTGGTCCATAATGTGACAACACATAAAATTGGCACATGCGTTGCACATGTTTTGTTTTTAATCAGAGTAAGCATTGTGTGGCGTGGTGTATGATAGTGAGTATGTGCCCTCATGCGCGTGTGTTAGATTTGCTTACCTTGACCTTTGTGTTTGACTTGACTTGATCTGATGGTTGTGAGTGATTTGACTTGGTTTGACTGAAGAGCATGATAGCTAGTGTGTTATGCGTGTTATTGGACCTAAGCTGAATTGCTATTCGCACCTTGTATTTCTAAAGCCCAAAAGACTTGAACTGTTGAATTGCTATGTTCACACCCCCATTCACATATTGCATTTCATTTTTATTTTCATTTTTTCTACACATTTACTTTTCAATTTTTAAAAATATCAAACATCATCATAAAATTCCATAAAAATTCATGAACATCATTAAGACATTTATAAAATTTTTGATGATTTCATCTCTTGATTTTATTACCTTTTTGCCCCTGTTCAATTATTTTCTTTGATTTTTCATTTGTGTGCATGCTTAATGTGATACATAAATTTGTGCATTTTTGTTCTCGATCATTAAAATTTTTTTTGATGCTCTTCTTTTTGTATTGAGTCATTAGTATCTTGATGTATGTTGAGTGATTTTTATTTGATATTTTAGGTCAGTTTATGGCATGTTTGGTGTTCATTTTTGTGTTACTTTGTATGATGTGTATACTTGACTTAAGTGCATTGTGTAAAGCATTTTTGCCTTGATTTCTTGCATGCTATTTTGGTCTATGATTCACTTCTGATTTGTGTATCTTTAAACCATGCTTGCTTAATTTCCATGAGGCCATCTAATTTTTGTTTAATACATTACCTTTGAAGCATAATAACATGTCATATCATCTTAACTTTTGTGCATGTTTACATGATTTCTTTTGTACATACTTGCATGATCATTTGCATATTTGGTGAACCATTCATGTGACATAATAGGTCATTGATACATATTATATGTCATCTTTGCATGTTGATGGTCATTTGAACCTTGTGCACCTTTAACATGTTGTGTTTGCACTTCCTTTCCCTTTTTGAACTTCCATTTCAATTCTACTTCTTCTATCACTTCTTAAATGTCTTGATGTGTTATGCATGACCACTTGTGAGATGTTTGTGAATCATTTTTCATTTCATTTCAATTCTGATCCTTAGATTACATGTTCCATTCATGCATGTTTCTTCTATTTCTTTCCATCTTTCATTCTCCCTTTTCTTATGGTAGCATGTTCTAATGTCATGGATGATGTTTATTGCCTATCCACTTGGACTTGCATGATAATAATCATTTGTTTTCCACATGATGTACATTCTGGTTGTGACATTAAGATTTGGTCTTTCATCTTATTCTTTGATTGTATTTTGATCTTTATGGTGCATTAAATGTTCTTTTACTTCTTATACTTCTTACACATGTTTACTAACCATGTAGGGGCTTTGGTAAGTTGCAATTGAGTGTGGATAAGGAATCCACATTCAAACTTCTATCCCTTCTCTTTTACAATTACATCTAGTATTTTGTTAAGCACTTATGTGTTTTTTTTTTCTTAATAACTCATCACTTTCCCTTTTTGAATTACAATTCATCTTCTAACTTAGAAGTGAATTGTTTAATTCATTCTTTCTTTAGACTTTAGGTTGAAACCTCACAAGCCATTAGGATCACTCCCTTGACTAATCAATTAGGATTGAGTCTTAGTTCACATAGATTTTTACCTTTCTCCTCCTTGAGTCTTTCATCTTCTCATCTCAAATAAAATCCAAAATATCTAATAAAGGTAGACACTTATTGCATTTAGGCCTTTCATATAAAGAAAAGATTACAAGGGGTCTTCTCTTGTAATCTTAGAATGTGTAGCATATAGCCCATCTTGAGTCAATGTGTTAAACATTTGATCTTGTATAAGGGACTTAAATGCAATACTTGTTGAAGGTACAAATAAAAAACACTTCATTTCTTAATTAACAAAAACACTTAATAAACACAAGTATGCTAGTGTGTTTGAACCTTGACAATTGGAACTAAGTGTGGGGGTCTTCTTCACCCTTAGTGTGCTTTCTTACTCATTCCATCTTGGAATGTGAGAATGTACACATTCCAATGACTAAGATTTAGATACACTATCATATGCAAACAAAAAGAAACTTCTAAAAGACAAAAACAAACAATGACGTCTTTCCTTCGGGAATTCTTTTCTCACCTCATTCATTCTCAACGTACGAACGTGCTCCTTCTCGTTCTATTGCAAGATGGTAACGCACTCGGACCAGCGAGCCTGCAACACCTGAGCTAGAACGTTAGCCGTTCCCTAAAATACACAAACAATTCATCCCTAGTGAGGGGAACTACGTCGCTCTGATTCTCATGCTCCCGACGAGATACGTAGGCAGTGGGGTAGGGCCCATGCGAGCACTTCTTTTATTTTCCCTACATTTGTTTCTCGTTCCTTTTCCATTCTTTCCATTCCTCTTTCAGTTCCTTTTCCAGTATCCTTTTCTATCACCCTTTGATCGAGACAAGCAAGCGTGGATCCCATCGGGTACGATGGACGCGTGGGGGTGCTAATACCTTCCCTGCGCGTAACCGACTCCCTTACCCTTTCTCTTGGTCGCAAGACCATGCTTTTCCTTCCTCTTCAGGTTTATGCGGTGTTTCCTTTCCCTCTCGTGGGATAAATACACATTGCTGGCGACTCTGTTTCGGTGCCACTTTCGCGTTTGTACTAGGATGAAAATCCCGGGGAGCGACAGCTGGCGACTCTGCTGGGGACAAGTTGACCTATTGCTGGTCCATCCTAAGCGAGTCAATCCTAGCGCTTGTTTGCTTTTCTTTCATTGGGTGTTTACTGTTGTATTGTATTTGCTATTTACTGTATTTTATTACTTGTACCATATTTACAGTATGTTAGCATTTACATTTCATATATTATACTGTGTTGTACTGTTCTGTCTGTTTGGCGGGATGGGATTTCTGAGAGATGAGCCCAGTACACAGGCTCGAGTATACACTTAGATTTAGAGTGGAGAGTAGTGGGACCTATGTGCCATCTGTGTACGTGGGTAATCATGAAATTCACAGCTAGACGAGGCTATCTTGGGACCCATCATGGCGTACGCATCTTGTGTATTCCAGGATGTCGATCTAGAGAGCTGTCGACTCTAGTGACCGATCATGAGGACCTTAGTGGAAACATCTCTCTTTAGCGGTGACAGTGGCAGACCACATTCTGTGGCAAACCCACTCGCACCCGAGGGCCCACTTTGGTACTTGCATAGGATGACCTTTATTTTCTAAGGTGAGTCAGTGGACGACCTCTTTGATTGGCATAGCATTGTATCCTACGGGCAGAATGTGCTATCGTTTCTCAAACCTCCGAAGCTGACAAGCCTTATTTTCTAGGAACCACATGTGAGTATGGGTGGGATGTTTACAGGTTTGCAGGTAACCCGGCCTCCTACATACCGTACTTGTGATTCTATGATTATTACAGACAGTGTATCCTATGACAGTGGTTTGAGTATTCATCTTAGATATATTGCCAGATTCAGTACAGAGACACGGTGCACACAGTTCAACACAGACACAGACACCTGGATACCTGATCACATGCCTTTTGCATTCACATAATCATATCATAACAGGTTATGTTTGTCATTTTCAGGTACTTACCATATTGTCTGATTCCAATCATGAGTTCCCAGGAAGCTGAGGTTAAAAGGAAGAATAACGTGTCATACAAATTCCCTGATCCTAAGCTGGATTTATTGAACAAGATGATAGGTATGGCTAGTTCTGATGTTCTCAGCACTTTTCAGAAGGAATATGGAGAGCTGATTAAGATGGTATGTGCATTCACAAAGTACGAGAAGGATGGGTTGCATACTTTCTTACAGTTCTATGAGCCATCAATGAGATGTTTCCTATTCCCTGACTACATTCTGATGCCCACTCTGGAGGAATTCTCATTTATTTTGGGATTCCAATCACGTCTGCTATACCGTATTTTTCCGAAGGTGCTCTTGCCCCTGAAGTAATTGCTGTTGTTCTACATCTGGACCTGTTTGTTGTGAAATGTGGCCTAAGCAGACTCAAAGAAGATGAGGGATTTCATTTGGAGTTTCTTTTTCAACAGGCTCAGGAAGCTGCCAAGGCTAACAATTGGACTACTTACAACGCCGTGTTAGCTCTTTGCATCTATGGTTTGGTGCTTTTCCCCGGTCAACCTGACTTTGTTGATATGCAAGCGATGAAAGTGTTCGTTTCGAAGAATCCGATTCCTACCTTGCTAGGGGATTTTTATTACTCCGTACACTACAAAAATGAGAAGGCAAGAGGGAGTTTGGTTAGTTACTGTACCCAATTGTTATGTCATTGGCTCTTCAAACATTTACCTCGGACTGGTGCATTTGTAGAAACTGCTGAGACAATGAAGTGGTCCAAGAGACTGATAGGTTTGACTGCCAATAATATCATTTGGTTTGATCCCAAATTACTGACGATAGAGCTTACTGTCAAATGTGGAAGTTTTCCGAATGTGCCTCTACTTGGAAGAAGAGGTGGGATTAATTACAACCCAGTGTTGGCAGTTAGACAATTTGGTTATGCGTCGAGACATCCTCCTGCTGATGAAGAGATTAGTGCTTCTCTGTTCTTCGTAGGGACCAAGAATGAAAGAGTGCCGGAAGTAATAAATGCTTGGAAATTTAGGCAAAGAGAGGGAAAGTTGACTTTCAGTAAAGGAGACTGTAGATCATACCCTACCTATGATGCTTGGATTGAGATGAAGGTCAAAAAGCTGTTGCTACCCTTTTCCAGAGAAGTTCTCTTATGTCCAGATCAACATTCCATGGTACCGACCGAAGAGTACGAGAAATTGAAGAAAATGGTCAGGGAATTGCAGATAGAGAACTCTGGAATGAGCAGATGTCTTCAGAAAGCTCTAGCTGACAACAAAGAGTTGGAAAAGAGAGCGTTGAAAGCAGAAAAAACCCTGGCGGACAAAGAAGAAGATTTTGATGAGAGAGCTCGATACTTCCGGAAGCTTACTTTGGGAGCAGATGATACTAGTCAGGCTCATAAGGCTACAAAGCAGGCGCTAGCCCGAAGCAAGGATTCGTTAGCTAAACTCCGTCAAGCTTGGGATGAAGTCAGGATTGAGAACTCTGAATTGCAGGCCCAGTTAAAAGATAAAGATGAAGAGCTGAAGAAAGCACACGTGGAAAGAAGAAAGTATCGAGAAGATCTTGGTAAAAGTCAAGAACAAGTAAGAAATGCTGAAGGTAGGCTGAAAATCGCCAACAAGGAGCTTGAAGATGTCACAGCAGAGCTGAAACTGGTTAAAATTCAAGCTGGAATCAAGAGGCGCAAAGGAGCCAATGAAGATGAAGCCTTGCTGATGCACGTGGGGTCATTAGAGGATGCCTTGGAAAAAAGGGACGTAGTAATCAAAGAGCTGATTGAAAAGCCGCATCATCAACGTACCCGCATCCTGTTTAAAGAGATTAAGTACTCCAGCCAGAAGCTGAAGGATGTAGAGCTGTCGGATTAGTGTTTTTTGCCGTTTCTTTGTAATTTGCAATGGTTACCATCAGAATTGTTGATGGATCCATTTGACTGCTTGTTTCTTATTTTGTTGCTGAAACTACGAAAAACGTGCTTGAGAAGTTTTCGGGAATTTGTATAAAAGGAGCTATTGTTGTTCATAATTTCTGATCTTCAGATATATGTGATGTGATATCTGCACACTGGCACACTATAAAGTCACTATTTCTGGTCTTCAGATATTTGTGATCGATGTATATGAATATCTCTTCATGGCAAAACTCAGTAATCATGACTCCTGGTCTTCAGGAATTCATGGTTACGATTGGAATCAGGATATGAAAAGTATCTTGAAATGACAAACATAACTTTGCATTTGCATTTGCATATCATTTTTGCATTGCAGGTTTTCTTCTTTTGCAGGCGCCTACTAACCTTTATTTGGTTTTCAGGCACGATAGCTGATACCCCAGTTCACCGATATTCTACCCGACGCAATCAAGCAAGAGTGATGGAGCAGGTTCAGACGGAGTTAGCTGATTTGAGAGGAAGGATGGAACAGTTCATGAACCTTATGCAGGGGATTGCTCAAGGGCAGTAGGAACTGAGGACTGGTCAAGAAAACATGAGGATTGGACAAGAAGCTATGAGAACCACTATCCAGAGACTGGAAACTGAAATCCCAAATCGCATTGTGCGCACGCCTCCTGTTGGCACAATCCCTGCTGGTGGGGTATATCTGGGATTTGACAATAATGAGGATGGTCAAGATGACCAGTTCACTGCATTCAATAATGACATGGGTTTCTATAATGACGACCGGAAGTACGAAGGGTTAGATGAAAGACTCAAGGCTATTGAGAGCCAAAATCCTCTGGGAATTGATGTAGAAGACATGGGTCTCGTGCAGGGTGTGCGAATCCCTCCCAAGTTCAAACTTCCTGCTTTGGATAAGTACAACGGCAATACCTGTCCCAAAACACACTTGCAAGCTTACAATCGCAAGGTTGCCGCTTATACTGATGACCAGAAGCTCTGGATGTATTTTTTCCAGGATAGCCTGTCAGGTGCCTCCCTGGAATGGTATGTTAAGCTGGACAGGGTTCATATCAAGAGCTGGAAGGATTTGTGCGCTGCGTTTCTGAAGCAGTATCAATATAACTTGGATATGGCACCTAATCGTACTCAGCTGCAGAGTATGACTCAGGATCCTAAGGAAGGCTTTAAGCAATACGCACAAAGATGGAGGGAGTTGGCTGCACGAGTTCAACCACCTTTGGGTGATAGTGAGATGGCTGATATGTTCATGAGCACACTCCAAGGGTCGTATTTGGAGAGATTGGCTGCGTGTCCTTCCACAGGGTTTGCTGATATTGTTGTTGCTGGGGAACGAATAGAGAGTCTGCTGAAATTGGGTAAGATTCAAGATGTCGGTGGGACTGGTGCTTCGAGCTCGAGGAAACCCTTTGCCAACGGATCAAGGAAAAGAGAAGGGGAGTCCAGTGCTGTGCATAGAGGAGGGGGCAGAGGTAGGAATCAGTCCTATCATCAGGTGGATGCTGTAACCATTCCGGTTCCAGCTGGACAGCAAGCTCCAGATCAGCAAGGTAGACCCCGATTTCAGAATAACAGACCAAGGGACCATAAGTTTGATCCTTTTCCTATGTTATATACTGCTTTGTTACCACAACTGCTCAAAGAGAAGTTGGTTGAACTACGGACTATGAGACCGCTAGACTCCGGAAAATTGCCTCAGGGTTATGATGCCAACGCTAGATGTGAATTTCATTCTGGCGCGCAAGGTCACTCGATAGAGAAGTGCTGGGCTTTTCACCATAAGGTTCAAGACCTGATTGACGCAAAAGCTATTAATTTCTCTAAGCCGCCGAATGTTCGTGATAATCCAATGCCCCATCATGGAGGTGCAAGTATGAATGCTATTTCTGATGGTGAGAAACTGAATCTGATTACTGATGTGAATTTGGTAAGGACTCCGCTGTTGATTGTAGAAGAGCATTTGTTAAAAGGAAAAGTGTTTCCTGGGTGTGGCTCTGATTGTGAAGATTGTTCAAGACAGATTAATGGCTGCAGTAAGTTGAAAGTTGGACTGCAGGATCTTATGGACGAAGGAAGGCTTCAGTTTGACAAAGTAGAGAAGGAAAAAGACGTTTCTGCCGTTACCATTTACTATAATCCAGTTGAGATACAGGTACCTGTTGAGGAGCCTGTTGCTATCATCGTGCCCGAGAGGCCGAGACCAGTTACAATTATAGTTCCTGAATCGGCTGCTTATGTGTCTAATAGAGCAGTCCCCTGGCAATATGGAACTGATACTCATCAAGGAGGAAGTCAACAGAAAGCAGAGGCTGCTGGTACCAGTGTTGAGAATGTCAGTGGACCAAGTGGTTTCACTAGGAGCGGTCGACTGTTTGCTCCCCAGACTCTAAGGAATGATAAAGAAGCTGAAGCCGCTGCAAGAGCGAAAGGAAAACAGGTTGTTGATGACAAGGTGTCTGCTCAGGAAGAGGACCCTAAAGTCAATTTTGATAATGATGTTGAGGAATTTATGAGGGTTATCAAAAAGAGTGATTACAAGATCATTGGCCAGCTTAATCAGACACCCTCTAAAATTTCGATATTATCCCTGTTAATGAGTTCAGATGCACACCGGGCTGCTCTATTGAAGGTTCTGAATATGGCATACGTTCCCCAAGAGATTACAGTGAATCAGTTGGAGGGAGTAATTTCTAATGTGAATGTGAGCCACGGGTTGGGGTTTACGAACAGGGATTTGACACCAGATGGACGTAATCACAACAAAGCGCTGCACATCACACTTGAATGCAAAGGAGTTATTTTGTCGCATGTACTGGTTGGCACAGGTTCTTCCTTGAATGTGTTACCCAAAAAGGCCCTGATGAAAATTGAAGTAGATGGATTGGTTCTGAGACCCAGCGATCTGATTATGAGAGCTTTCGATGGATCCCAAAGATCGGTGTTTGGGGGAGGTTGAACTACCAATACAAGTTGGTCCACAGATATTCAAGATGATCTTTCATGTTATGGACATTCAGCCCGCTTATAGCTGTTTGTTGGGCCGACCATGGATTCACGCAGCGGGCGCAATTACCTCAACACTTCATCAGAAGCTCAAATATGTGTTCGAGGGTCAAGTGGTTACTGTTTGCGGCGAGGAAGATATATTTGTGAGTCATCTATCCACTTTCAAATATGTGGAAATGGATGGAGAAATTCATGAAACCCTGTGCCAGTCTTTCGAAGCCTTGAATATTAATAACTTACCAGAATCTACTTCAACAGCAGTGGTTTCGAATGTGCCAGGTGGGCCGAGTGCATCAATTGCATCCTACAAGCAGGCCAGAGAAGTGGTTGAAAGCGGAAATGCCCAGGGTTGGGGTAAAGCTATTGATGTGTTTGTGAAGGAAGACAAGTTTGGCATTGGATACCAGCCGGGCCGGATGCCAGTTCCTCGATTCCGTGGGCCAATCAGCTTCAATAGTGGAGGAATTATCAATCCCAATCAGTCCTGCTCAGCAATAGAAGATGGTGCTGAAAGCTCAGATTATCTGGACAGATGGGTATATGCACTGGCTCCGGGCGAGGCGTTGCAAAATTGGTCTAGTGAAGAAATCGTTCATGTTGTACACCATTCAGAGTAATAATTCTTGTCTTTCATAATGCATAAAATCCCACACTCTGCCCAAGGTGTGAGGATCCATTTGTAGGGCCACCATATTTTCTCAAATAATGTTCAAATATCAATAAAAGGACGTTTTTGTTTACAAATTTGTGTTCCTTTATTCTTTCTTTATTTTTATTTTTGCACAAAGAAAATTAAAATGATAATGCACTTTCTTTTCTTTTGTTTTCAAGCAAAAATAATCTAAAATAAAGCATAAATCCAATCATGCAGACTTGATTATGTGAATTCCTCTGAAAATGATTCTGTTATGCCCACGTATGATGTCGACAATCCGATCTATCAAGCCGAGGAAGAAAGTGAGGAAGACTATGAACTCCCGGAAGAATTGGCTAGATTGTTGAAACAGGAAGAAAAGACCATTCAGCCTCATCGGGAAGCTCTCGAGGTTATCAATATTGGTTCGGAGGAAAACAAGAAAGAGATCAATATCGGTGCAAGTCTGAGGGCTGATGTAAAGCAAGAGTTGATAGTCATGCTACGTGAATACGTTGACATCTTTGCTTGGTCATATCAAGATATGCCGGGTTTAGATACAGACATAGTTGTGCATAGACTACCGTTGAAAGAGGATTGTCCACCGGTCAAGCAAAAGCTGCGCAGAACGAAACCCGAAATGGCTTTGAAGATCAAGGAAGAAGTACAGAAACAGTTGGATGCAGGTTTTCTGGCAGTGACCGACTATCCTCCTTGGGTGGCCAACATAGTACCGGTGCCGAAGAAAGATGGCAAAGTCAGAATGTGTGTGGATTACAGAGATCTCAATAGGGCGAGCCCTAAAGATGACTTCCCACTCCCTCATATTGATGTGCTGGTTGATAATACCGCTCAGTTTTCAGTGTTCTCATTTATGGATGGATTCTCCGGATACAATCAGATAAAGATGGCACCAGAAGACATGGAGAAGACGACATTCATTACCCCGTGGGGTACCTTCTGTTACAAAGTAATGCCTTTTGGGTTGAAAAACACAGGGGCAACTTATCAAAGAGCAATGGTGACGTTATTCCACGAGCTAATTCATAAAGAGATCGAGTGCTATGTGGATGACATGATTGCTAAATCAAAGACAGAAGAGGAACATCTGATCAACTTGAAGAAGTTGTTTGAGAGGCTGAGGAAATTCAGGTTGAGACTGAATCCTAACAAGTGTACTTTCGGCGTGCGGTCCAGAAAATTGCTTGGTTTCATTGTCAGTGAAAAAGGGATAGAGGTTGATCCTGCTAAAGTGAAAGCTATACAAGATATGCCTGTACCGAGAACTGAGAAAGAAGTTCGCGGCTTTCTAGGGAGATTGAATTACATTTCAAGGTTCATATCTCACTTAACTGCCACTTGCGAACCGATATTCAAAATGCTACGAAAAGATCAAACGGTCAGGTGGAATGATGATTGTCAAAATGCCTTCGATTAAATAAAAAGATATTTGCAGGAACCTCCAATTCTGATACCTCCAGTTCAAGGGAGACCACTGATTATGTACTTGACAGTGCTCGAAGGATCCATGGGTTGTGTTCTCGGTCAACACGACGAGACAGGTAGGAAAGAACATGCTATCTACTACCTGAGCAAGAAGTTTACAGATTGTGAATCGCGTTATTCAATGCTTGAGAAGACATACTGTGCACTCGCAGGGGCGCCAAGCAATTGAGACAATACATGCTCACACATACAACCCTATTGATCTCAAAATTGGATCCGGTCAAGTATATTTTTGAGAAACCAGCACTTACAGGCAGAGTTGCAAGATGGCAGATGGTGCTGACAGAGTACGATATTCAATTTACTTCGCAAAAAGCAATCAAAGGAAGTATACTGTCAGATTATCTGGCGCAACAGCCTCTTAATGATTACCAGCCCATGAGATTTGACTTCCCTGATGAGGACATCATGTTTCTCAAAGCAAAAGACTGCGAGGAACCACTTCTGGAGGAGGGGCCTGACCCTGAATCCAAATGGAGTTTGATGTTTGATGGGGCGGTTAATATGAATGGGTGCAGAGTTGGTGCAGTTCTCATTACGCCAGAAGGTGTTCACATGCCCTTCACTGCCCGAGTAACTTTCGGGTGTACCAACAATGAAGCAGAGTATGAAGCTTGCATACTAGGGATTGAGGAGGCTATTGACTTACGAATCAAGACCCTCGATGTCTTTGGTGATTCAGCACTGGTAATCAATCAAGTAAAGGGAACTTGGCACACACATCAGCAGAATTTGATTCCGTATAGAGATTATACGAGGAGATTGCTGACATTCTTTACAACTGTCAAGTTATACCATGTTCCCCGAGATGAGAATAAGTTTGCATACGCCTTAGCCACTATATCTTCGATGATCAAAGTGCATGGTTGGAACTTTGTACCCAGGATTGATGTATCTCGTCTTGATAGGCCTGCTTTTGTGTTTGAGGTTGATGCAGTGTCTGATGATAAGCCTTGGTACCATGACATCAAATGCTTCTTGAAAAATCAAGAATACCCGCCTGGGGCATCTTCCAATGACAAGAAGACATTAAGAAGGCTAGCTGGTAGTTTCTTCTTGAACAAAGATGGCGTGCTGTATAAAAGGAATTTTGACACGGTTCTGCTCAGATGTGTGGATAGACACGAGGCAGGCCTGTTGATGATTGAAGTGCACGAAGGCTCTATCGGTACCCATGCCGGGGGACATGCGATGGCTAAGAAATTGTTGAGATTGGGGTATTATTGGTTGACAATGGAGTCAGATTGCTGCAAGTATGCACGCAAGTGTCACAAATGCCAGATCTATGCAGATAAAGTGCACGTTCCTCCCAATCCGTTGAGTATCATGTCCTCTCCGTGGCCATTTGCAATGTTGGGCATTGATATGATCGGGAAAATTGAGCCTACTGCTTCAAACGGCCATCGTTTCATCTTGGTCGCCATTGATTACTTCACTAAATGGGTTGAAGCATCATCTTATGCCAATGTCACTAAGCAAGTAGTGGCTCATTTCTTGAAACGAGATATCATTTGTCGATATGGAGTTCCCGAAAGAATCATTACTGATAATGGTTCTAATTTGAACAACAAGATGATGGCTGAACTATGTCGGGACTTCAAAATCGAGCATCACAATTCTTCTCCGTACCGCCCGAAGATGAATGGCGCAGTCGAAGCGGCCAATAAAAATATTAAGAAGATTGTGCAGAAGATGGTTGTCACGTACAAAGATTGGCATGAGATGTTACCATTGGCTTTGCATGGGTATCGAACATCAGTCCGCACGTCCACTGGGGCAATGCCATACTCACTTATATACGGTATGGAGGCAGTTCTACCGGTCGAAGTTGAGATCCCTTATCTCCGAGTATTGATGGATGTAAAATTAGATGAAGCCGAATGGGTACGAGCCAGATTTGACCAGCTGAGCCTTATTGAGGAGAAGAGATTAACAGTAGTGTGTCATGGCCAGCTATACCAGCGCAGAATGAAGAGGGCATTCGATCAAAAGGTTCGACCTCAAGTATACAAGGTAGGAGATGTGGTAATCAAGAGAATACTTCCTCCGAATACAGATCACAGGGGCAAATGGACTCCTAACTATGAAGGTCCATTCGTGGTTAAAAAGGTCTTCTCAGGTGGAGCCTTATTGTTGACAACCATGGATGGTGAAGACTTTTCATCCCCTGTTAATTCAGATGCAGTTAAAAAATACTTCGTATAATGAGACCCGCTGGATAAAAGAAAAAAGGAATCCAGGCAAAAAAGGGCATCCCGGCGAACCAAAAACAGAATAAAGGTTCGGGCAAAAATTAGGGATATAATTAAAAAAATTGTACACCCGGTAAGTTGAAAACCCGAAAGGGCAACTTAGGCAAAAAAGGGTATCCCGGTGGATTGAAAACCTGGAAAGGCGATCCACGCAAAAGAGGGATTAAAGTGAATGACTGCAGTCTGAATTAATCTGTACGTTTTCTACTCTTCAGCAAACTGGCAAAATTCCAAAGGAGGAATTGGCCCGACCACGAGCTTCCGAAGGCGAAGATAATTAGGAGAGTTGGAATACATACTGGCTATAACAGAATCAGAAATCAGTTGGAATCCAATTTCCGCATTATCATTAGGATAGATTTCTTTTCTCAATTTTATGGCAATCGCCTCTTTCAGGGGTTTGCTTCTGATTGTAAATCCGCCAATTTTGGCATTTCATTAATAAAATTAAATATTCAGTCACGAGCTTTTATTTTCATTTTACTGTTTTGTTTGCAAAAACGTCCGATTTTTTATAATAAAACGTTATTTTGAAAATATCTTGGCCTTGCAAAAACATGCACAAAGACGATTGAAATTACTTTGCTTGTTGGACAACCTTGGATGGTGGACTCAAAAGACCACGCAATATCCTGGGGCATGTGCATATTCTTTTTCTGTTGCAGGTAATGAGCACGATCGATCCAAACAGCATGATCGTAACCACGAGCAGATATTTTCTATGATTTGATACTGTTGTATCTTATTAAGTCGATTCTTCCATTCAAGAGTTCCCACCGAGTTTCGTGACGGCAACGGTGGTCGAAGATGGATTTCTTCTGTGTTGATAACGGTTATTAATGCAGTGAAGACTCCGGGTCAATAACAAGTGCCAATCCTCCAGTACCTTGCATACGATGTGAAGGGTAATTCAAGGATGTACCAGCAAGTGGTAGTATCATATATCCCGCAGGTTTCAGCATGTGAAATTTGTCAAAGAATAATCCCCAGCGGAGTTATTGACCATCCCATACATGGGGCATGTTATCTCCCCAGCAAAAGATATTTCCGATCTGCTATCCCCAGTAGAGTTTGAAGACATTTGGTTTTCTGTAAAATCCTCTCGAAGGGCGTTCCCCAGCACGAGACGCCTTAAAGCAGTTTTTCTCCAGCAGAGTGTGTTGTAAACTCATCATCCCCAGCGGAGTCGTCAAAGAGAAAGTTCGCCCGACATGGGGCATTGTGACATTTATCCTAAGCTCGACAGTCATCTTCCTCAGCAGGTTATCGAGGAATTGCTTTGGGTTTTACTAACAAATTTCTGAGGACTCTTTCTCAGCAAGTTGCAGTGAAATGTTCTAACCAGGATTTGCATATCCCCGGCGGAGTAGCCCTGATCCCTAGCAAGGTCGTATCTCTGGTAACGACATCCCCACAGAGTTCAACATTTTGACAGTAATTTCCCCAGCAAGGTCTCAATAGATCGAGGGAATCTCTTCTTCAGCAAAGTGTCAGCATATGATATCACCCAGCAGGTGATGTAATTCCCAGCATGGCGCATTTACAACTCAAAGTCCAATTTATTTTTGGCGTACAGACAGTTATTCATATTATTCCAGCAAGTGGGATGATCATTTGGCAATTTTAAGCTTCCAACGACAGTTTGGTAAGCACCAAAGTCCAACGACAGTTTGGCAAAGCTTCCAATGACAGTTTGGTAAGCACCAAAGTCCAACGACAGTTTGGCAAAGCTTCCAACGACAGTTTGGTAAGCACCGAAGTCCAACGACAGTTTGGCAAAGCTTCCCACGACAGTTTGGTAAACACTGAAATCCAACGACAGTTTGGTAAAAGCTGCAAAAGTCCATCTGAAGATGGCAAGATTGAGATCCCAAACGCTTGTTTGGTAATCTTTGAAGTCCAACGGCAGATTGGCAGAAATCCAGCACAAATTGGTGAAAGTCCAACGACAGTTTGGCAGAAAGTCCAACGACAGATTGGCAGAAATCCAGCACAAATTGGTGAAAGTCCAACGACAGTTTGGCAGAAAGTCCAATGACAGATTGGTAGAGCAGCTCAAGTCCATCGACGGTATGGAAAGCCAGTAGTCGTCTGGCATCGTTCAAAAAGACATTGTTGAAAGTCCATCGACAATATGACAAGCCAGTAGTCGCCTGGCGTCATTCAAAAGACATTGTTGAAAGTTCATCGGCGGTATGGCAAGCCAGTAGTCGCTTGACGTCGTTCAAAAAAGACAGGGTTGAAAGTCCATCGACAGTATGGCAAGCCAGTAGTCGCCTGACATCGTTCAAAAGACAGATCTCTCCGACAACGTTTCATTTGAATATTCAATCCAGCAGATTTGTTGGGTTTATATCCCTTTTGTTCTTCATCATCCAGAGCAAATTTTTGGTTATATTTGGTATTCAATCGCTATATACCATGAAAGTCTGAAAGCAGTCGCTCTCAGGCATTCAGGTCTACAGCGTTTGAATAGGGGCAGCTGTAATACCCCAAAATTTGCTCTCCCTTTTGGCATCATAACATAGCATTATCATATATCATATCATATCCACCTCATTAACATTGCATTGCATTTAACATAGAAAAATGAAGCATAGCATTCCTCTTACCATCAAGGCATGTGATCAGGTGGAAGGTGGACAATCAAGGGATCATTCAAAGCACAAAAAGGTCAATCAAGTTGCCTCAAGGCAAGCCAAGAGTCTCTCATGTCTTATACTGTCTCAATTGATCATGCGCAATCTCAAGGAAGTGAGATCCAATAGGAGATTGAAATCATACATACTTCATCAAGCAAGAGGTTCAAGAACTGAAGGAAAACCCTCAAAAGAGATAGTTCTTTGATCCAAAATCAATCTCAAATGGCATATCTCATCATCCTTTAAAGGGATACACAACATACTCTGAGGAATTTGAAATTGAAGACTGCACATTTTTCTCCTAGGAGGAGGGGGCTAAAATTAGGGTTTCCAATTAAATCAGGGAATCTCTGATTTTTTGGACAAAACTTGTTGTCATGGCATTCTACATGTCCTTAAGTGTATGTGTATGGAAAATTACCTCTCAATTGGTTTTAGAAGTGGTTCAATTGGAAGAAAGGTAAAAAATCAGAGAAATTGGGGCCAAGTCAAATAATCAGAGGAAAAAGTCAACTCTTGACTTTTTGAGGCCAAATTCATAAAATTCATGTTACATATGTCCAATGTGCAAAATTTGATCAAGAAACTCCAAAGGAATCATGAAAAAATCAAGATGTGGAAAGTTGCCATTTTTGGATGAAGAAGGGTTACTAAAAATAGCAAGTTTTGGCCATTTTGCACTACACTTTGAACCAAGGCCATTTAAAATAGAAGCATCAAATGAAAATTCCACCAGGCCACAACAAAAGGTCTTGCTTCAAGCTTCAAATCCATGTGTAGAACATCTTCATTGGATAAAAATTGAGAGAGATATGGATGATAAAAGTTGGAGGAAAGTAGGCCAAAACTAGGTCATGACCAAGGATTTTCAGATCATGCGCGCAGTCTTTTCATCAAACATGTGGTGGGCCAAATGTCCACCTATTTTTCATCAAGAAGTAAGCTTCAAATGGAAAACTTTTCAACATCAAAGTTGTTCCTTGTAGTGTCATCTTCAACATTGGTGTTGGACAAATTTTGGTTTGATCAAGTTATGAGATAGTTGTAAGGGTTCAAAGTCATGTTGATTGTGCTGAAATTTTGTGTGCCAAATTGCCTTACCAGCCAACCTTTTGCCACGCCCACAACCAGTTTTGAACCATTGTGTTCATAGCTATTTTTCGACATGTTTGAGACCTCATTTCACTTCAATTTTCAAACCAATATTGTTCCCCAATGTACCCTCTTTCAAATGAACCCATAAACTCCCTAATTCAGTCATTGAGTAGAGAGAAAAACCTCCATAAACCACCATATGTTGACACTGATACATTGATGGCATGCTGCATGATTTGGTCCAGTCACACCACAAACACCTTCTCACTTTTGTTTCCTCTTTCAACCAAGCACAAGTTACTTACATAATGCACACTGTCACATGCCATACATGAGAATAGAAGGAACAAACTTGCTTAGCAAGTTTCTGATGCACAGACTGGCAGCTTCACTCTCCTTTTCTCCCTTCCACCATAACTGTCATGAATCACCACCACCCTAGCATAACCAACCTCACTCGCCCCTAACTAACTTGACTCAGTTAGTTAGGGTGCCCTCATTTAACTCAATGCTAACTCACCTAACTCACTCACTTGACCACAGGTTAGCTCAATTAACCATAGATATAAACTCACACTTCACTCACAAATTGGTTCAGTTTTTTCATTTCTCACTTTTCTCTCAAAACACTTCAAAATCTCTCTCACATTCTCTCCACTTTTCCTCTGTTTGCACACGAGTGTCACCATCTTCCTCTACATTTCATCTCCATCTTCATCATTATTCCACTTTGGAGATCAAGAGCAAGAGTGCATAGGTTCAGCTAAAGAAGTTCAGCATCAAATTCCAGTTGATTCTTTGCACGAATTCAAGCTCTCAAGCCTTTATTTGGCCAAGTGAAGCTCAAGGAAGAAGCTTCTCTTTCTGGTATTCTTGTGTATTCCAAGGTCCATCAACTTCAGGTTTGATTCTTTGAACTTTGAACGCACGGTTTTTCTTCGTTATCATTTGTTTTTGGTTGATTTTAGCTCAATAGGGGCATTCCTAAATCCGGCTAGTTGATAGGCCTCTTAGAGGCTTAGTTGCAAAACCTAGGGCTTAATGTGATCTCCTCTGTTCTTGCTATGTGTGTGTGTTTTGTAGATTTCATAAGCACATTCATGATCTGCATAAGCTTAGCTTTCGATTGATGTATGTATTATGCATTTCTGGAAAATTGTGAGGTTGCAGGTGGTGGTTTCTCGCCGGAGAAGGTGACCAGAGATCCTTCTCCGGCCGGCAGCTTTGATGGTTAGGGTTTAACATGTTTTAATCCTGTCCGCTCGTTTTTCTTCATCGCGTGGTCCATAATGTGACAACACATAAAATTGGCACATGCGTTGGACATGTTTTGTTTTTAATCAGAGTAAGCATTATGTGGCGTGGTGTATGATAGTGAGTATGTGCCCTCATGCGCGTGTGTTAGATTTGCTTACCTTGACCTTTGTGTTTGACTTGACTTGATCTGATGGTTGTGAGTGATTTGACTTGGTTTGACTGAAGAGCATGATAGCTAGTGTGTTATGCGTGTTATTGGACCTAAGCTGAATTGCTATTCGCACCTTGTATTTCTAAAGCCCAAAAGACTTGAACTGTTGAATTGCTATGTTCACACCCCCATTCACATATTGCATTTCATTTTTATTTTCATTTTTTCTACACATTTACTTTTCAATTTTTAAAAATATCAAACATCATCATAAAATTCCATAAAAATTCATGAACATCATTAAGACATTTATAAAATTTTTGATGATTTCATCTCTTGATTTTATGACCTTTTTGTCCCTGTTCCATTATTTTCTTTGATTTTTCATTTGTATGCATGCTTAATGTGATACATAAATTTGTGCATTTTTGTTCTCGATCATTAAAAAAAATTTTGATGCTCTTCTTTTTGCATTGAGTCATTAACATCTTGAGGTATGTTGAGTGATTTTTATTTGATTTTTTAGGTTAGTTTATGGCATGTTTGGTGTTCATTTTTGTGTTACTTTGTATGATGTGTATACTTGACTTAAGTGCATTGTGTAAAGCATTTTTGCCTTGATTTCTTGCATGCTATTTTGGTCTATGATTCACTTCTGATTTATGTATCTTTAAACCATGCTTGCTTAATTTCCATGAGGCCATCTAATTTTTGTTTAATACATTACCTTTGAAGCATAATAACATGTCATATCATCTTAACTTTTGTGCATGTTTACATGATTTCTTTTGTACATACTTGCATGATCATTTGCATATTTGGTGAACCATTCATGTGACATAATAGGTCATTGATACATATTATATGTCATCTTTGCATGTTGATGGTCATTTGAACCTTGTGCACCTTTAACATGTTGTGTTTGCACTTCCTTTCCCTTTTTGAACTTCCATTTCAATTCTACTTCTTCTATCACTTCTTAAATGTCTTGATGTGTTATGCATGACCACTTGTGAGATGTTTGTGAATCATTTTTCATTTCATTTCAATTCTGATCCTTAGATTACATGTTCCATTCATGCATGTTTCTTCTATTTCTTTCCATCTTTCATTCTCCCTTTTCTTATGGTAGCATGTTCTAATGTCATGGATGATGTTTGTTGCCTATCCACTTGGACTTGCATGATAATAATCATTTGTTTTCCACATGATGTACATTCTGGTTGTGACATTAAGATTTGGTCTTTCATCTTATTCTTTGATTGTCTTTTGATCTTTATGGTGCATTAAATGTTCTTTTACTTCTTATACTTCTTACACATGTTTACTAACCATGTAGGGGCTTTGGTAAGTTGCAATTGAGTGTGGATAAGGAATCCACATTCAAACTTCTATCCCTTCTCTTTTACAATTACATCTAGTATTTTGTTAAGCACTTATGTGTTTTTTTTTTCTTAATAACTCATCACTTTCCCTTTTTGAATTACAATTCATCTTCTAACTTAGAAGTGAATTGTTTAATTCATTCTTTCTTTAGACTTTAGGTTGAAACCTCACAAACCATTAGGATCACTCCCTTGACTAATCAATTAGGATTGAGTCTTAGTTCACATAGATTTTTACCTTTCTCCTCCTTGAGTCTTTCATCTTCTCATCTCAAAGAAAATCCAAAATATCTAATAAAGGTAGACACTTATTGCATTTAGGCCTTTCATATAAAGAAAAGATTACAAGGGGTCTTCTCTTGTAATCTTAGAATGTGTAGCATATAGCCCATCTTGGGTCAATGTGTTAAACATTTGATCTTGTATGAGGGACTTAAATGCAATACTTGTTGAAGGTACAAATAAAAAACACTTCTTCATTTCTTAATTAACAAAAACACTTAATAAACACAAGTATGCTAGTGTCTTTGAACCTTGACAATTGGAACTAAGTGTGGGGGTCTTCTTCACCCTTAGTGTGCTTTCTTACTCATTCCATCTTGGAATGTGAGAATGTACACATTCCAATGACTAAGATTTAGATACACTATCATATGCAAACAAAAAGAAACTTCTAAAAGACAAAAACAAACAGTGACGTCTTTCCTTCGGGAATTCTTTTCTCACCTCATTCATTCTCAACGTACGAACGTGCTCTTTCTCGTTCTATTGCAAGATGGTAACGCACTCGGACCAGCGAGCCTGCAACACCTGAGCTAGAACGTTAGTCGTTCCCTAAAAAACACAAACAATTCATCCCTAGTGAGGGGAACTACGTCGCTCTGATTCTCATGCTCCCGATGAGATACGTAGGCAGTGGGGTAGGGCCCATGCGAGCACTTCTTTTATTTTCCCTACATTTGTTTCTCGTTCCTTTTCCATTCTTTCCATTCCTCTTTCAGTTCCTTTTCCAGTATCCTTTTCTATCACCCTTTGATCGAGACAAGCAAGCGTGGATCCCATCGGGTACGATGGACGCGTGGGGGTGCTAATACCTTCCCTGCGCATAACCGACTCCCTTACCCTTTCTCTTGGTCGCAAGACCATGCTTTTCCTTCCTCTTCAGGTTTATGCGGTGTTTCCTTTCCCTCTCGTGGGATAAATACACATTGCTGGTGACTCTGTTTCGGTGCCACTTTCGCGTTTGTACTAGGATGAAAATCCCGGGAGCGACATAAGTTAATGCTAATTTAATTACCTAGTCCCATCGGAACAACGGTCCTCATTAACCGGGCTCTAAACAATTTAGTCGGACATGGATAGGTAAATAAACATGCTATTACGATGAATTAATATAAGACAAGTCATAATTAAGCTATCAATTAAAAACAGTAAAGTAAGCAAATAAATAAAAAACCTGTAATCGAATGTAAACTGGAATCGTAATACACCGGTTGGCGGGCTTTGGTCCAAAACAGAAATTAATGGCAGAAGTAAATCCTAAAACTAATTCGTAATAGCCCCAATTGTGGAAAGCTATTACTTTTACATAATGAAAGAAAACTGCTTAAAAACTAAAGAAAATAAAATCTGGCTAAAAAGAATTCCCTTCGTTCAGGAAACCGTCTTCTGATTTTATACTATTGTGTGCCTTCGTGGGTTACAGACGGTTTTGCGTGAAAATAGGATTACTCCATTGAATGAAGAAGTCTGGACGTGGAGAGAATATAGGAAGGAGTGGAGAAAATAACGGAGAAGAAGTAGTGCACTGAGGTGGCACTCGCCACCTCCCACATTGGTGGCTTGCGCCACCATTTCCTCTTTTCATATGTGGCACTCGCCACTTTTGGTTGTTTGTGGTGTGGTGGGCGCCACACACATAAGTGTGGCAGGCGCCACTTATGTTGTGTGGTGGCCCCCACACCTTATATTTTTTTCTTTTTTTTTTCTTTCTTTCTCATTTCTTTCCTTCCTCTTTCTTTCCTTCTTCTATTTTCTTTTCTTTTTCCAATTCTTTTCTTCCTTTTCCAATTAAATCCTATTAAAATCAAGTCACCTGAAATCATAAAAATCGAGAGATAAATCAAGATAATAATCAGATAAAATAACTGATAACACAATTAAAATTCATGTAAATCAGGTCGAATATATTATATAATTTTACGTTATCAAACTCCCCCATACTTGAACCTTTGCTTGTCCTCAAGCAAATAAAACATACTAAGCACGGTTCTAAACACGACAAAACACAAATCATACATTGTTTCCAGGCTTTCGTAAGAAAGATATGTACTAGATATCAATACCAAGGATACCGTAATGACACAAAATTACTAAGTGCAATCAAAAACTCCCACCCTATGCAGACAAATCCGAATCATGTTATTATAACTCGACCTATTCATTTTCACCTCTTTTTCATTCTCGTACAATCACATTAAGCCCGTTATCCCCGCACGCCCATGGTAAGTAAACTTGTTAGTGTTCAATGATCTCTTTTTCAAAACTTTTTTCACATTCTTTTTCTTATACATTTTTGAATTTCAAGAGTCCGATCCGTTGGGCTAAATGGTCGGATAAGGACCACCTAACTTATAAGGAGCATATCTTTCATTCACCTTTTCTATTAATTCTTTTCGATTCACATTTTTGAGATCAAACACGTATTTGCATCGGTTTATTACTTAGGTTGTGCCTTAGGATGGTGCCGACTGCTAGTATAAACTAATCAAGAGGCTACTCTAAAACTTAAGGTCTCGGCATAATAAGTACTCAAATTCATCCGCATACTCGGGGGGTTCAGGGTGTCAAAACGGTACCGATATTATCAATACTTTCCCAAGTCTCTCAAACTTAGCCTAAAGTACAAACCAAACAATATACTTTTAAGGTGTGTGTCATGCATCAAACCAAAATAAAATTTTTTGTTATGGCTCAAGAATTTGGGAGAATCTAATAAATGGCGGAAACTACGTATAATGACTCGACAATACATGAATTTGATTTTATTAACGCTAAAAAAAGAAATAAACATAATAATTAAAAGGAAATAAATGTAAAAATTTTAAATCTACCTAGAAAACAATAAATAAAAGAGAAAATAATAAAATGAAAGCGGTAAAGTTCCTCCCCCACACTTAAACCAAACATTGTCCTCAATGTTTTGATAAAAGGTGGTAAAGGAAGGATAAAACCTGTATGAATGCCACGACCAAATTCTCTCTGATTCTTCCCATGTTGTCCTTGTCTTAGCTCGCCACTTCTACTCCGGCGTCTTGTACTACGAGTTATCTGAATTTGCTGAAACTTCACTTTACTGAAGCCGCTCATCATACTACCTGTTTCCGAAGGAAGTACCTGCAAAAAATGTTAGAAAAATACAGTGCGGTGTGTGCAGGTGGAACCTGACCATACGAAAGGACAAGGAGAAGGTGAGTCACGAACAGGAGAGATATGCCATCTCCTATCATACTCATCATCGGTGTCACCACTAGCAACGACATTCGTAGGAATGTCCATGGGCACCAGGTCATTTTAAGGGATTGTCATCTAGAGATCTTTTGCCTAAATGCAGCTGAGACATGACAAGCGATACAATTCTTTATTTTCTGCAAACACAAACAATAAAAGTAAAACATTAAATTATAATCTCGTCGGTTGCCTCCCATGCAGGGCTTTGTTTAACGTCGATAGCTCGACGGTTAGGAGTGTTAATCATTGGTTTCCATGGCCATTTATCAAGCCATCTCACATATCCCTCACCTTTTCTTTTCTTCCTTCAGTGGGGTGGTTCATTCTCTTAAAATTGTGGTGGTGGTTCTGGATCTATCCTAAGTATTAGCTTTTCAAGTTTGGGCTTAGTTATCTCATCCATAACCTCAAAGTGTAACCTTACCCTCTTAGCACTAATGATTTCCCTAGTATCATGGTCCTCTAATTTTCTCTTTTTATGCAGGACCTCAGACAAAGGTGTGTTAGTATGGATATTTTCCAATATCTCCGCATACATTTTGGATTGAGAGTCTACCTAAGCCTCTATAAACCTTTGCGGGAAAGGAATTGGTGGGGTATAGGGAGGAGGAACGACATTAGGTGCTTCTTTCTCTACCTCTTTGACAACCTCCCTTTCGGATGATGTCGGTGGATTTTTCTCAATCTCTACTCTCTTCTCACCAGAACTCTCCTCAACCTCATTATCACTCTCCTCAACCTCATTATCACTCTCTTTAGGATTTTCGATTTGTTTATCACTACTGGTTGTTACAACATACACATTCTCCTCAGAGGAAGGCCCTATAGGTGTCTGTGCAAGCAGGGAGATTTGAGTCTCCAATGCCTCAGTGTGAGTCGCGAGGGACTCGACCATAGTGTTTATCTGCCTAAGGGTTTCATAAGCATCGAGATGTTGTCTTCTAAGCTCTTCATTCTGGAGAGTTTGTGTCTCCACAAAGCGCTCCATCATAGATTCTAGCCTAGAATTAGTTGTTGATTCAATGAAATCCTCCATTAATGTTTCGAGGTTGGAATTAACGGATTCTTGTGGTTCCTCAAAATATTGGGAGTGGTAATCATAGAGAAAATTTGGGTGAGGTTCCTCAAAATACAAGGAGTCTAGCGGTTGGTAATCGTAGATAAAATTTGGGTGCGGATCCTCAAAATTTTGGGACTAGTCATCGTAGAGGAAATTTGGGTGATACATAGTAATTTAGAGATAAGAGTGCCTTAGTCTATATGGTGCAACAACGGAATAACAATATTGACTGTTGGTCCCCGGCAACTGCGCCAAAAACTTGATGCTCCGTAAGTGCACGGAAATATCGAAGTAATATAAAAGATTGTCGAACCCACAGAGACCAATGTCAACCTACTGTAATCTATCGTCGCTTTGTATAGCTAAGGCTAATGATAATTGATAAAAGGGAAACTAAGACTAGAACTAAAATAAAACTGAGAAAATATAACAGAAAAGAGAGACCGAAATGTGAATTCCATGTACCTCAGGCACTTTGTAATTGGTTGGCGTTAATTTACGTATGTTTCGTAAAAAATATTGATTTAAAGACTCCGCCTCACACTCTCGCGCTATTGACTAAAGCCACTTCTCCTAACCACAGGATTTTGCTCTTACTCGCCCGTTTTAATTAGAAAACGTATTTTGAAAATCAATTAAATCCTAATCGATACCTAAAGCGCTCATGCTATTTTTAGAATCAATGCCCCGTTCCCACTATCGGGTTCGACCCACACGCTCTCGCAATGCCGGCTCTAACCTTTACTTGCTTCTCACTCTCGTGACGAAACAGTGTTAAATAACCTCTCACTCTCGTGACAAAGCCATTTAAATTAAACTTGGAAACAAATACCAAAACATAATTTATTATAAGTTAACGCTAATTTAATTACCGAGTCCCATCAGAACGATGATCCTCACAGACCGGGCTCTAAATAATTTAGTTGGACATGGATAGGTAAATAAACATGCTATTACGATGAATTAATATAAGACAAGTCATAATTAAGCTATCAATTAAAAACAGTAAAGTAAGCAAATAAAGAAAAAACCTGTAATCAAATGTAAACTGGAATCGTAATACACCGGCGGGCTTTGGTACAAAACAGAAATTAAAGGCAGAAGTAAATCCTAAAACTAATTCGTAATAGCCCCCAATGTGGAAAGCTATTACTTTTACATAATGAAAGAAAACTGCTTAAAAATCAAAGAAAATAAAATCTGGCTAAAAAGAATTCCCTTCGTTCAGAAAAACGTCTTCTGATTTTATATTATTGTGTGCCTTCGTGGGTTACGAACGGTTTTGCGTGAAAATAGGATTACTCCGTTGAATGAAGAAGTCTGGATGTGGAGAGAATATAGGAAGGAGTGGAGAAAATAACGGAGAAGAAGTAGTGCAGTGAGGTGGCACTCGCCACCTTCCCACATTGGTGGCTTGCGCCACCCTTTCCTCTTTTCATATGTGGCACTCGCCACTTTTGGTTGTTTGTGGTGTGGTGGGCGACACACACATAAGTGTGGCAGGCGCCACTTATGTTGTGTGGTATTTTTTTTCTTTTTTTTTCTCTCTTTCTCATTTCTTTCCTTCCTCTTTCTTTCCTTCTTCTATTTTCTTTTCTTTTTCCAATTCTTTTCTTCCTTTTCCAATTAAATTCTATTAAAATCAAGTCACCTGAAATCATAAAAATTGAGAGATAAATCAAGACAATAATTAGATAAAATAACTGATAATGCAATTAAAATTCATGTAAATTAGGTCAAATATATTATATAATTTCGCGTTATCAGTTAGCTCCGCTGGGGAGAATCCTTATACAAAGCCCAAGAGGAGGCTGACTGTGCTGAGGAAAGGAAGGATCATTATGCAAAGCCTAAGAGAAGGCTAGCTTCTGTCGGGGATTATTGAGATCTCGAGGCGGGTCTAAATGGGGAATCAACTCTTGCTGAGGTTTACAGAAGAGTTGAGGTATCAGATGCCTTGAGGTTCTGATAGTGTTATACTAATGATAAACTGACCCTGGTTGGGGAATTTGGGAGAGAGACTAGGTTTTAGAACCTATGGGTTTTAACTCAGCTGGAGATTGATCCAGAATGACCGGGGTTTCTCCTATATTTGTATGGTACTTAAGAATGTCTTTGAGATCCAAGAGGAGATTAGACTATCCAAGTCTACTAGTATGAAAAGGTTTATCTTTGTATAATGCCCAAGAGGTGGCGAAGACTTAAGGGATGAGAATCAACCCTAAATTGTCCAAGGTTTTGACGCTTTGGAAATACTGCTCTAGCAAAGGATGACTAGGTTCTGTCCTATACCTGTAAGAGGTTGCGTGTCCTTGTACTAAGCCCAAGAGAAGGCATGAGAACTTCTAAGAAGCCGGAGGGTCCTTGTACAAAGCCCAAGAGGAGGCGGGGATGCTTTTAAGAAGCCTGTGGGTCCAAACCAAAGAAAGTTCAAGAGATGTCATTCACCGAGAACGAATCATTTAGTGAACAGTTCTGGGGTTTGAAGAAATTCAAGAGATGTCATCCGTCGAGAATGAATCATTTCTGGGGAGTAGAATTTCTTTGACAATTTCTAATAGTGACAGCCTGAGAAAAGGTTCACCGAGAATACTTCCTTTCTCTTTGTTCCATATTGTTTAAGCCCAAGAGAAGGCAAGACTGTATCAGGAAATCCTATTGGGATCTAGTTTTGACTGTATTAAAGAGCGACCAACTAGCTTTACCTAGTTCTAGACCTAGTTGCTGGGGAAAACTCTAAAATAGATATACTAGTATATATACAGTTGATATATGACAAGTATTTAAAAGGGTATGAAAGAAGGACTTACAAATGAGCAGCTTCCCACAATACAGTTATATATATGAAAGCAAGTAAATGAAAGCTGATAAAAACTTACAAGTGAGCAAGCTTCCATGTTGTATTGTTAGTTGTTCAAAGAAATTAAAGAAAGTTTTGATAACAACTGTATATTTGAATCTAAATCAAAAGAGAAGCTGTTTTTGAAAAGTTTACTGGGGCTTATACTCAAAGAGAGGCCCAGATGAAAAACCAGTAATTTTACTGTTGTTTGTAAACTGTATTAGGTCTTATATAATGACTGAGGCCCAAAGAGGTTTTTTCTATACAAAGGGATGGGTGTTACAACTCAAGGGGAGGCCCAAAAGATTTGGAAAAAAGAAAAGAAGTGGGACTTACAACACAAGGGTAGGCCCAAAAGATTTTTTTTTTAAAAGGCGACGACCGCGCCCTAATTTTTGAAAATACAGTGGGACATATACAACATCTGAGGCCCAAAAATGGTTTGTATTTACAAAGGATTGGGTCTTACACTCTATTTGAGGCCCAAAGATTTATTTCTAAGAAAAGAAGTGGGACTTATAGCTCAAGGAGAGACCTAGATGATTTGATTTTGATTGGCGATCATGCCGAGATTTTTTGAAAGTGTGTTGGGGCTTATACAATGTCTGAGGCCCAAAAAGGTTTTGGTTAAGAAAAGGATTGGGTCTTACACTCTATTAGAGGCCCAAAAAAGTGTTTGAAAATGTTTGATAAAGATCATAATCAAAGAAACCCTAATTTCATTTTTAAAGGTATTTTTCAAAGAGAAATCAAGTAAAAAATGATAAAAATATCAAATAAAATCATTAATCATGTTATAAATAATGATTAAGGTTTATAAAAAGTATTTTATCCACATGAATATTTAAAATCATTTTGTTTTTAAAAATCAAGAAATATAAATCATTTTAAAAGTATTTAAAACAATTTAAAACAATATTTTTAAATATATTAAAAATATATTAAATAATAATATTTTTTTGTGATTTTTTGTGGATTAAAATATTATGGAGTATGAATACAAAGTGTGTAAAACAGAATTGGAAAATGATGATTTTTGCTATGTGAAAGAATTGGTTGAGTTTTGAAAATAAAATAAGACAAAAAGGAAAGATGTCACAACATCATCTTCGACATCTCTCATGAGGCAAAAACCAGAACTGAAACTTTAGTTTTCAACATCTTTTTTATTAAACTTCCAACACTCAGAACTCTCTCAATTTTTAACGAAATTAAAATCCGTAAGAACCTATCTTGACCGATTTTTCACAAGGAATCCAATGGTACCACTCATACATACTGAAACTAAACGTACAGAACATACAAGGCAAAAAACCAGAACTGGACCTTAATTTTAAAACAACATCTTTTTTATCAAACTTCCAACAGTCATAACTCTCTCAATTTTTAACGAAATTAAAATCCGTAAGAACCTATCTTGACCGATTTTTCGCAAGGAATCCAATTGTATCACTCATACATACTGAAACTAAACGTACAGAACATACAAGGCAAAAAACCAGAACTGGACCTTAATTTTAAAACAACATAAACTCCTCATATAAACATATTAAAGTGCAAACAGTAGGAGGATCACAACAAACACATTAAGGACTACATTTTTGCTTCAAGAATTAATCAATAATGATGCATGTACATGGAATTTCAAAGTGCAAGAAAACTTTCCTATTGGAGCAAGGTCCATTGCTTCTTCAATGTAATTACAGCAACAAGAAGAAGATCCTATGAGCTTCCTTGATCCTCCAGAAGTGTGTTTGAATGTTTAGAGTGGATTGAAATGAGCTAGAACTGGTTGTGGTACCTCAACTGCAACTCGGTCAAGAACTTGAGCAATTGGCTGGTGATTTGATGAGTTTGATGTTCCAGATGTTGTGTTAGTGTTTAGATCACTCACATATGATGTTTATGAGGTGTGTGTGTGATTGGTTCGGACAGAAATGCTCTCTAACTCAAAACCCGATAGTGACTTGCAAGAGAATGTGTTTTTTGGAGTGAAAGAGAGAATTTGAGTAAAGCATCAGTTTGGGTGTTTTGGTGTACTCAAACTGAGCACAAATGAGCTCTATTTATAGTTTAACAAATTTGTTTTGGCAGCAATAGTGTGTGGCAACTGCAGCAGGCCTGTGGCCAATGGTGATCAAATGGAATCTCAAGTCTCCTCTAGCCATTGACTAGAGGTTAGAGCACATGCCTATGGTTCTTTGATTCAGAGCTGATTCTTGACTCATTCAGTTAGGAATGTGTCAGTCCATGCCACCTTGATGCATCCATTAAATGCTTGGAAACAAAATTGGAGTCTTTTGCACTTTTTAGCCTTTTTAGGTTTGTTATGGCTATGTGTAGATTTTTGAACTTGGGAGGCTTGGGGATCAGATCATTCCCCATTGATATCATCCTCCGATGTGTCCAAATGGATGACAAGGCTTGAAAATCGTGTGACACAAGAAATGCACAAAATCTGTCATGAAAAATCAGTTTGAACAAGGCATGTTGTGAGGTTCATAACTCCTTGCTAAAGTTGAATTAATGGAAGTTCTTGTACTTTTTGGAAAGCCCATATATCATACTTCAACTTTGATGTTCATTTTGTGTGAAGATAATACTTGCAAAGTCATCAAAAATGATCTTGAACTTGTGTAGTCAAATCTGTCCTAAAATCTGTCTTGAAAATATGTTTTATCGATGCATTTTGAAAAAAATCATATCTTCCTGCTCGAGTATGATAAATGGACGTTCTAGGACTTTTCGGAAAGCTGGGATGACATACTTCAACTTTGATGTCCAAGGTTTTGCTTGAATCAACTTGGATCATGGAGAAAAATGTTCTTAAAGTTGGGACATTCTTGCTGGAAAAATGTTTAATGATGTCCTACGAAATGTCGGGACATCTGACATTAAGAATTCCAAAGTTGAAGTATCAAATACCCTCTTTAAAAGTAACCCTTAAGCAAATTCAATGGATGCTTGGATCAATAATTACAAACTTGAGAAGTTGTGCATTTGAACATGATTTTAACTTAGAAAAAATTTCTAAGCTTCCTTCAATTTGATCAATTTTGCAACTTTGCATGATTTCTTGATTTAAATTTGATCAAATGCAATCATCCATCATATTTTCTTGAGTAATGGCTTGTGAAGCTCATAGTTGACCAAAAGTTAAACTTTGACTTTCTGTGCCAGTTGACTTTGTATCAGATGAACTTGAGGCTTGATCAACTTGAAATGTTGCATTCTTATGCTTGATTCTTGATGTGGGAGACCTCTTGATCCCTTATGGGTGTTTTAAGAGGTTAGACAAGTTGAAGATCATGTCATTTCTTGATTGATCATTTGTCTAAGTGCTCTGGGAGGGCTTAAAACCCTAATTCTTGATTATAGTGAATGCTCAACCATCTTTGAGGAGATTGATGAGGCATGGTGGTACATCCATATTGTGGTAACAATTTGCACAATGATGGGAAATCTTAGTGGTCAAAATTTGGGGTATGACACAAAGTGGTCGAGGACCGATTTCAATCCAGGAATAAATTGGAGAGAGATGGCTTAGACGAGACAATTCCTGATGAAGAAAGAATTCTGCTGAAGCGGTAAAGCGGCAACCAACAAAAGTTTTTGGAAGTATTTTTTTGGGAATTTATCGTGTCCACAGAGATCGGTGATATTGAACTGTCATTCGACAAGTCTCGTGTTTATGATTTTGGATTAAATTGGTTAAAGTAAAAGAAGAAAAGTAAATATTAACACAAAAATAATTCATTCTTCAGAGAGAAGAAACTTGTCAGGCATGAATATAATCCACTCCTCACAAACTTAAACTTACCGACCAGTTATACTCAACCTAAAATACTCCTCAATGTCATCCAGCATCGCTCATAATAGTGTCCATCTCTGACACACTGAGCTGAGAGAACAACCGTATTACTCTCGTCGATGATCTCGCACCCGACTCAAACAACACGGAGGCATTAAGCTCTGATACCCATAAAGATTGTTAGCTCTAAATCTATCTCTAGCATCCAGAAACTAACAGATAATTATCCTTAATCAAGGTTTGTGATGTTTATCTCTAACACAACTCAAACCCCGAGCATAAAGCAAAAAATCAAGGACAATCACTGATAAAGATTTGTAAAGCAGATTTTATACAACACCATGAGCGATAAATATACATAAGATCAAAGTAAATACATATACAAAACCCAACTAAGAGAGAATACACAAAGAGGAAGAGAAATGAACAAAAAATCCCCCGGTTTGTCAGCGCCGATCGATGATCAATCTAACCCGGATCATCTGTGTACAAGCTCCATAGTTGTTTTCTAAGCTAATCCTATGAAAAAATGATGTTTGATGGAGTGGGAGCAAAAAATATCCAAACCATACCCTAAAAAATGCTTAAAAGTGACTTAAATAGGGGCTGAAAAAACGCTAAGCGCGCTCCACAATTCTTATTTTCTTCATAACTTTCGAACCGTAACTCCGATTGACGCGCCGTCGAAAGCGTTGGAAAGCTTATTCAATGATCTATACAAAAAGGACAAAATATCCTTGCTTGAATACCTACAAAAATGAGATAAAATAAAATTAGAAAGAATTAAATTTTATTACAACCGCGCTAAGCGCGATCTCTCATAATATACACTTAAACCGCCTTAAAGCACGCTAATGAAGATGGCTGGTTTATACCTGAGTGAATCGCACACTCAAAGATACAACAGAGTCGCCATTGAACTTTATTTAGTCCCAAAGGACAGGGAAAATATCGATAAAACCCAAGGGGAAGAGAAACGGGAACGGGGGTCGGTTATGCGAAAGGAAGGTACTAGCACCTAACGCATCCGTCGTACTCGACGGGAACCATTTCGCTTGCTTCTAGGCTTGGATGGGTTATCTATCTAAAGGCTTCTAACTAAAAGAAGAGGAGAGAGAGAGAGAGAAAAGGAGAAAGAAAGAAAAGGTGAAAGAGTGCTCGTAGAGGATTCGGGCCCTCGTGCCTACGTACCCTCATAGTGCAATGAGGAAATCAGAGCTCTGTAGTTCATGGAACCAGGGAAAGGAAAGGAATGGAAGAAGGTGGAAGGGTGGAAGTGTGGAAGTGTGGAAGTGTGCTCGCCAAGATCATCGCGATCTTGTCCCTACGTATCATACATTCGAACGAATGCAGAATCAGAGCTTCCGTAGTTCGTGGAACTAGGACGAAAAACAAAGGAAAGAAAGGGAAGTGGTGTCAAAACCAAGAGCAAAAGAAAGGAGGAAACTCCGTTGGCGACTCCAAAGAAATGGTGTCAAAACCAAGGAACAAAAGGGGCAAAAGGAATAGAGAAGACTCCACTGGGGAGGAAAAAAACCAAAGAATTGTGTTGGGATTAGAGGGTAGTGACTCTACTGGGGAATGAAAGAATAAGGATTCAGTATATTAACTGACTGGCAGTGGTTAACCGAAGAGGAAAAGAGATTAAGACTCTGATGGGAAAAAGTGAGCTCTACTGGGAATAACCCGAGCAGAAAGGATGATCGTGCTGGGAAAATGAAAGGGATAGTGTCAAAACTAAGATAGACAAGACTCGGTAGGTTAACTGACTGGCAGTGATTAACCGAAGAAGGAAAAGAGATAACAAAATCGGGAGGGGATAAAAAGGCTCGGTGTCAACAGGCAGGCTGTGATGAACCAAAAAGAATTGAGTAATGAACTAAGAGAAGGTGTTTGACTCTGAAAAGGGTTTCGGTATATTAACTGATAAACAGTAGTTAACCGAGGAAATGGAAGATTGCAACTTTGCGGGGATAAAGGTTTTAACAGATAAATTGTGATTAACCAAAAGAATGGGTGTAGAACCAGGCGAAGGTTGTGACCCAAAGGGGATGTCGATACTGACTGAACAAACAGTACTTGATCAACAAAAGGGGTTTTGAACCAAAAAAGGTTGCTAACCGCTGAAGAATCGGTGTTAACAGAGAAACTATGTTTAACCGAAAAGAGACTAGTGATTAACCAAGAGAAGGTGATTAACTCGAAAGGGTTCAGTGTTTTAACAGACTGGCTGTGGTTAACTGAAGAATGGGTGATTAACCAAGAAAAGGTGATTAACCCAAAGGAAACTCAGTGTATTAACATATGGACTGTGGTTAACTAAGGAAAACGTGCAACATTGGTATTTTAACTGACAAACAGTGATTAACCAAATAGCAGAGAAGAACTAAGAGAAGGTTGCGAACTCTGGGGAATACGGTTTTTTAACAGGAATATTGTGTTTAACTGAAGAAAAGGAATTAAGACTCTTCAAGGGAATCAAAAGCAATGATTGACCACAAGAGTAGAGTATTGAAACAAAGAGAGTTTACTAACCCAAAGACAATGATCTTAACCAAGAATGGTGATTGATCAAAAGATATTTAGAAGGAGATAGGAGTGATCAAAGACTGACTCGACTGGGGGGAAGGGGATACGCTACCACCTGGATATAGAGGCGACTAACCCAGGCACAGGGTCATTCGTCCCCTACCTGAAGTAGTCAGAATGAGAGCAGGAATTCTCCATTCTCATTCTTTCCCTAACACACAGGGTGTAGTGCAGAAGTTGAAACGGACAGCGTAACAGCTCCAAGTTGTACAGTGCTCCAGTGTCTCGCGAAACTCCAACTCAGTGGGGACCAAGAGAAAGCAAGTTCTAAAGGCCTAAAGAGAAGAGCAAAGAGAGAGATCAACTAATCGAAACAAAGTTTTGATTAATTAATCAAAGGCAAATGATATGCTAACAATTTTCCAAAGAGAATGAAAAACCATTAAAGCAAAAGGTGTAAATTGTTGATTATGCATGATTAAATTTGCTCAATAAAGAACAAACTTAATGTGATCAAGAAATGAAAGTGTAAAACAGTGCCAAACAAATATTAGCATGCCTCACAACTCATGTGTCAAGTGATCCAAGATTGCGCAAGAAATAGCATGTTCAAGCAAAAAATCAAGAATACACCTAAATGAAAGAATTGATAAATCAATCGTTGATTTATCGTAAATATGCTTTAAACAGAGGTTAACACCACTTAAAAACATCCATAAATGTCAAGTATATCCATACATGGAAGTTAGAGGAAGAAAGAATGTCAAACATGCTTGAAAAAAACTCAAAAATGGCCATTTTGTCCAGTGGTAACCGGTTACTGCAAATAGGGTACCCGGTTACTTGCTTGAAAATTGCAGTTTCTAGCGAAAAATGCACTGAGTAACCGGTTACTCCATATAGGGTAACCGGTTACCACTATGACAGTGGCAAAAACAGCTGCTGAGAAAGCACTTTCAGCCCTTAAATCACTTATTTGAACTACCACATGCTATGATATGAACGTGTGCACGAAAATTACAGGAATTAGGATCAATTAATCATCAATTAAAAGCATAAATATGTAGATCAAAGATCAAACAATCACATGATTAATCCATACAAAAATCGTCGAAACTACATCGTAAACGCACAAAGAGTGAACGAGACGATAAATTAAGTGAGAATTAACCAACCTACAAGCCGGAGGGTTGACTTGGTGATTGATGCAAGTGATATGTGATGAAGATAAGTGAAGAAAACCAGAGAAAACCAGAGAATCCTACACTTGCACTTCGAATCGTAGCGAAACCGAGCAAATTTCGACGAAAACTCCGAAATGAGAATTATCACCAAAGAAGCTTGAAATAATCACTTGAGATGAATTCAAAAGCTACTGAAACTCCAAAAAACCCAGTAGAATGTAATGATGATGAAGGTTAAGCTCAAGAAAAAAAGCACTTTCAAGGTGAAAGTAGCTTTTCTTTAATGGTGAAATAAGAGCTTTAGTGTGGTTTGGGAAAGAAGATGAAGATGAATGTGTAGAAGTTGCAGAAAAATGCAGAGGAAAATGAGAGAATTGAGAGTGAAGAAAGTGTGAATTTGTGTGAATGATTGTGGAGTCCTTGTGAAAATAGTGAAACTTTGTTTATATAGACTTTTGGTTTGGGGTGTGAGAGGTTTGGAAGTAGGCTAGAAGTTAGCTTTGGGTGGTTTGGAACTAGGCTAGGAGTTAGTTAGGCTTGACTCACCGAGTCAAGTGGTTAACTCGATTAGTTAGGATCAACTCGGTAACAATCCCAATGTGAGCTTCAACATCCAAAGGTCTACATACTTGGAAATCAAGGAACATGGTGCACCTATTTGGAAATGATGCATTGGAGTAAATTTGAGTGAATTCTTGAATATTCTTGAGATGTCTAGAGATGTCTAAAATGTTCCACATACTTCCAGAATCAAGTAGAATCCCAAAAAAAAGAGAATGCAAAGTTGCTGTCCCAAAAAATGCAGCAGAATATGCAACTTTGTACAGAGTAACCGGTTACCCTATATAGAGTAACCGGTTACTTCAGCCAATTCTTCACAAATTTGCTCGGGAACTGATGCTAAAGTCCCAGTTTCGATTTTCTACCTCTTGTTTTGATGAGTAAGCATGAAAACCTTTATTTTGAGCTTGTTTTAATGATGTAACGATCTTGTGAAGGATGCTACTAATCTAGCTTAAACCTGAAAATCCTGCAACAAGAAACACATAGAGAAAAGTGCGAATGCGTATGCCAGCGATGCGAATGCACATGCTTATGCAAAAGGTAAAAGAGGAAGGTCAAATTTCGGGTTACGACAACTGCCCCTACTTAATCCTCTTGGACCTAAATGTACGAATTGCACCAGCTTTTCGATGATTCGAGGTAAAAGGGGATTAAATAAAAGAGTAGCTCGAAAATTTGTCCGACGGCGATAAAAGAAGAGTTTTGAGAGTTGATAAGTGCGAAGTTAGGCTACACATCTGCTAGGAGATGGATCGGGCCAAAAGAAAGGGAGTATGCTTGATGCATATGCCATGTATGGGTGATTCTACATAATGCTTGATATAAGGCGATGCAAAAATGCAGGTCGAAGTATTGCGCGGTGGTCAAGCAGAAATTGTAGCAAAACAAACTCGACATCCTCGGCTGGAAAGAGGGCCCACAGATGAAGATTACCTACTGAGGAACGGCCTCCACAGGGTGATAACTCTGCTGTGAAAAGCCCAAAAATGGTGAAGACTCCGCTGGGGAAGAAACAGAGAAGTCTCTAATATCCAGACCATCACCATTGACACTGCAGGGGATAAGAGAATTAGGCCAACCTTTCCATCATGACTTACTTTGCCTGGGGAATGAAATTGAAAAAATCCGATTTCTAAGCTGCCACTGACTCTGCTGCAGGGAACTCACAAGGCTTGGAGGATCTTCTTTGCTTGGGGAAGACGAGGAACCAGATCTTACCGCTGCTGGTACTCGACAGTTGTGACATACTGGGGATGATGCACGACCCACGCTGTGGAAAAGAACAACCATGCCTCTCCTTGGGGTACATCATTGCAGATTTACTGGGGACATTATAAGTCTGTTGGGGAAATGGAAGATAATCGACCCTGCCGGAGAACCACAATAGCGATTGCTGAGGAAATGATGGCTCCGCTGAGGCAACAACAACTTCTTCAAAGAACCATCATGTTGTTGGTCGGGCATTCGGCTTGCCAATAGATATTACTGATTATCCTGCAGGAATTACCAGTAAAATATGCAATGCACAATGCTTTCCCAATTGATTTAGCTTTTTATTGTTCTCAACATTTCATAGTATTATGTGATCACAAATAATTATTTATTTTGCAAACAAAATACGGGAAAGGAAACAATTGAGAAAACAAATGATGCATTTTTATTGAATGAGAAAATATCGTACATAAGATGTGTACAAGGATGCAAAAATCCTTGATGAGGAAATTTGCAATAAAATTGAAAAACAAATGTAAACGACAAAGGGAAGTCATGCTTTGCATTGATTACAACATTGACTACCATCCACTGTAAGTCTGGGTTCCAACGCCTTGCACCAGTTGATGATGATTCGACCGCTCTGTTACCGTCTGAGGTCCAGCTATGACGAAGAGAGGCTTAAGTGTTCACAGTCAAATCCCTTTTTTCTATTTTTTTTTTCATCCACCGGGATACCCATTTTTGCCTAAGTCGCCCTTTCGGGTTTTCAACTTAGCGGGCTGTTATTGCTATTTTTTTCATTGTCCCTAACTTTTGCATGGACATTTCTTTTTTTTTTGTCCATCGGGACGCCCATTTTTTCCTAGATTGTCCTTGCGGATATCAGTCTAGTGGGCTCTTATCCATTTTTTTCAAGCATAATATTTTTTTACTGTATCGGAGTTCACGGGCGATGGCAACTCCTCCCCATCCATGGTGGATGAGGACCAGGGCTCCGCCTGAGAAGGCCTTCTTGACAACAAAATGTCCTTCGTAATTGGGAGTCCACTTGCCGCGTGGATCCGAGTGAACAGGTGAATATCTCTTGAGCACGAGTTCGCCTTAACAGAATGTTTGAGGGAGAACTTTCTTGTCAAAAGCTCGCTTGAGGCGTCTTTGATACAATTGACCATGACAAACGACTGTAAGGCGTTTCTCTTCGATGAGATTCAGCTGGTCGTATCTGGATTGGACCCATTCAGCTTCATCAAGTTTTTCTTCCATGATAACTCTAAGCGAAGGAATCTCAACTTCAATGGGTAGAACAACCTCCATACCATACACAAGCGAATACGGAGTTGCCCCAGTAAAAGTACGTACTGAAGTTCTGTAGCTATGTAGCGCAAAGGGAAGCATATCATGCCAATCTTTGTATGTCTTGACCATTTTCTGGACAATCCTCTTGATGTTTTTTTTTGCTGCTTCGACGGCACCATTCATCTTGGGCCGATATGGTGAAGAGTTGTGGTGCTCGATCTTAAATTTTTGACACAACTCCTTCATCATCATGTTGTTTAGGTTGCTTGCATTGTCTGTGATAATGCTGCTAGGAATGCCATAATGACAGATTATATCTTTCTTGATGAATCTGGCAACCACTTGTTGTGTAACGTTTGCGTAAGAAGCAGCTTCAACCCACTTGGTGAAGTAGTCGATAGCAACTAGAATGAATCGGTGACCGTTGGAAGCCTTCGGTTCGATCATTCCAATCATATCTATACCCCACATAGAAAATGGCCAAGGTGAAGTCAAGACGTTCAATGGAGTGAGAGGCACATGAATCTTGTCTCCGTAGATTTGGCACTTGTGACATCTTTTGGCAAAGTTGTGACAATATACCTCCTGTCGCTCCCGGGATTTTCATCCAAGTACAAACGCGAAAGTGGCACCGAACAGAGTCGCCAGCAATGTGTATTTATCCCAAGAGAGGGAAAGGAAACACCGCGTAAACCTGAGAGAAAGGAAAAGCATGGTCTTACGACCAAGAGAAGTGGGTAAGGGAGTCGGTTATGCGGGAGGAAGGTATTAGCACCCCCTCACGTCCATCGTACCCGATGGGATCCACGCTTGCTTGTCTCGATCAAAGGGTGTAAAGAAAAGATATTGGAAAAAGGAACTAAAAGAAAGAAAGGAGAAAGAAGAACAAATGTAGGGAAAATAAAAGAAGTGCTCGCATGGGCCCTACCCCACTGCCTACGTATCTCATCGGGAGCATGAGAATCAGAGCGACGTAGTTCCCCTCACTAGGGAAAGATTGTTTGTGTCTTTTAGAGAACGGCTTACGTTCTAGCTCAGGTGTTGCAGGCTCGCTGGTCCGAGTGCGTTACCATCTTGCAAGAGAACGAGTAGAAGCGCGTTCGTACGCTAAGAGTGAATGAGGTGAGAAAAGAATTCCCGAAGGAAAGACGTTATTGTTTGTTTTTGTCTTTTAGAAGGAAGTGTTTTGGATTTGTTTGCATACGACAGTGTATCTGGATCTTAGTCATTGGAATGTGTACCTTCTCACATTCCAAGATGGAATGGGTAAGAAAGCACACTAAGGGTGAAGAAGACCCTCACACTTATTTCCAATTGTCAAGGTTCAAACACACTAGCATACTTGTGTTTATTAAGTGTTTTTGTTGACTAAGAAATGAAGAAGTGTTTTTTATTTGTACCTTCAACAAGTATTGCATTTAAGTCCCTCATACAAGATCAAATGTTTAACACATTGACCCAAGATGGGCTATATGCTACACATTCTAAGATTATAAGAGAAGACCCCTTTATAATCTCTTCTTTATATGAAAGGCCAAAATGCAATAAATGCCTACCTTTATTAAGTATTTTGCATTTTTCTTTGAGATGAGAAGATGAAAGACTCAAGAGAGGAGAAAAGGTAAAACCTATATGGACTAAGACTCAATCCTAATGGAAGATTAAAGAGAGTGATCCTAAAGGTTTGTGAGGTTTCAACCTAAAGTCTAAAGAAAGAAAGAATTAAACAATTCACTTCTAAAGTAGAAGATGAATTGTAATTCACAAAGGGAAAGTGATGAGTTATTAAAAGAAAGCACATAAGTGCTTAACAAAACACAAAGTGGAATTGTAAAAGAGAAGGGATAGAAGTTGAATGTGGATTCCTTATCCACACTCAATTGAAACTTACCAAAGCCCCTACATGGTTAGCACAATCACTTACAAGTAAAGTAAGAAAATATAATGAACAAATCAAATTCAAACAAGTTGACAAACAAAGTAAAATGAGATTAAATGCTATACATGCTTCCAAGTCAGAATGTAACTCATATTTACACAACCTAATGTTATCCTAAATGAGCATACCAAATCATGCAAATCTCAATCCAACAAGAAGCAAAGAAGAAAAGGTGAAGTGATGTGAATGTGGTTCATACTTGTGAAACAAGTGACTTAAGGTGCAAGATAAACATCAAACATGCAAAGATGAAACCCAAATGTCACAATCAGAAGTCAATTAACATGCTATACATCCTCAAACAAAACCACAACTCATGGCACAAGTGCCTTCATGATCAAGCAAACCAAACATGAGGCATGCATTCACAAAATGAACAAGTTAAACTTCATGCTTCAAACAAATAGCAAACATGCTTCAAAAATTATGACTTTCGCCAATCAAACACCTTAAACACATGCCATTAACATATCAAGTCCACAAGCAATGAATCAGAACCAAAGTCACTCAACAATTAGGTCAAAGTCTCATGGAAGTTTCATGCATTCATGCTCAAAGCAACACATCAAAAGTCATCCAAAAAAGACTTAAAAATCATCTCATAAATCTCAAACATACCTCAACATATTGTGACCACAATGCAAAAAGAAAGGCATCAAAATCATTTTTTATGATCAAGAACAAAAATGCACAAAATCATATGTCACATTAAGTATGCATACAAATGGAAATGCAAAAGAAATAATGGAACAGGGGCAAAATGGTCATAAAATCAGAAAATAAAATCATAGAAAATTTCCTAAATGTTTTAAGAATACACATGAAATTTTGTAGAATTTTCCAATATGTTTTGGTATTTTTAAAAATTAGAAATCAAACGTGTAGAAAGAAATAAAAATGAAAATTAAATGCAAAATGCAGGGGGGTATGAACATAGCAATTGGACAGTTCAAAATCACATGGGCCTCAAAACATGGGGGTGTAATTAGTATTCTGATTAAGGTCCAATTCAGCGCATAACACAATAGCAAGCATGCACTTCAGTCAACAGAAATTGACTCATTCTCAGCCAATGGATCAAGTCAAGGTCAATGCGTGGTCAAAGTAATTAAATCCAAGGCACACACGTGAAGGACCACACTCCATACCATGCACTACACCACACGCATGTCAATCTGATAAAAAAAAAACACGTGCAAGGCATGCTTATTTTAATGCGCTGGCGCCACTGTGGCCACACGATGATGAAAAATCAACGGACACGATTAAAACACACCAAAACCCTAGCATCCAAGATCACCGGCCGGAGATGACCTCCGGTCACCTTCTCCGGTCACACCTCCACCGTCTGCAACCTCCAATCTTCCAGAATTCCACAAATGATATACCAAAATGAAGCTGAGCTCACATACATCATAAATGTGCAATCAACTTTCATAGATCACGCATGTACAACACAAACCGAACCAAAACATTTTGCCCTAAAATCTCATCTAAACTCCTAAAGAGCCTATCAACTAGTCAGGACTCACGCATAGCCTCTAATAAGCTCTAAACATCATAAAGCAAGCTAAAACAACAAGAAATTATGCAATCAAGTTGGAGTAATTGGAACCTGAAATTTGCAGAACTTTGAAACAAAAGAAAACCAGAGATCCACTCTTGATCTTTGAGCTTGATTCGTGCAAAATAAATGCAGTTGAGCCTTGAGATATTGAGAACAGAGAGAGATTCAAGGCTGAGCAATACTTGAAATCTTGAGGACTGTGTGGAAAACTTCTTCAATCCAATGCCATTGATGATGATGATGATGAAGTAAGATGGAGGATGATGAGGTTCGTGTACAGAGAGAGAGAAAAATGGAGAGAAACTGAGAGAGAGAAAAGAGAAGTTTTTGGAGTGAATGTGAAAAAATGAGAACTGAAAATGAATTGTGAAGTGTGATTTTGTTTTATAATTTGAGTTAACCACGGTTTGGTGAGTGAGTTAAATGAGTCCAAGTTGGGTTAATTGAGTCCACCCTAACTAACTGAGCCAAGTTAGTTAGGGGACGAGTTGGTCATGGCTGGGTTATGGTGATGAAGGTTCATGGAGTTATGGTGAGGAGCAATTGCAAGGAATGGTGATGACGAGTTGTTCTGGTGTGGCAGCTTGATAAACTTGTTTCACAAGTTTTGTTCTTCCTCTTTAGTGTATGGAAACAACATGGATAGCACGTGCTGCTCAAGTTTGTAAGGGGATGTTGGCTTAAATGAGGAAAGGAATAAAGAGTGTACATGTGAATTCTGAAACAATCAACCACAACCATGTTTATTTTCTGGTTTTATGACAGCTTGAAACCAATGCAATCATGGTGATTTGATGATGGAATTCTCTCAAATCCATGGATGATTTGATGTGTTTTTGGAGTCATTGGAAACAGGAGATGTAATGCTACATGTTTGGTGTGAAAATTGAATGGAAATGATGCTTGGAACATGCCTAAAAATGACCATAAACAGATGTAAAACAAACTGATGCGTGGGCGAGCAATTTGGGGCATGGCATGGCAAGTTGGCCTAGTGATTTTCAGCATAATCACACCAACTTTAGACCCATCTTTCCATTTCATAACTTGGTCAAATCAAAATTTGTCCAACATGAACATTGAAGATAAGACTACATAGAACAACTTTGATGTTGAAAATTTTCTCATTAGAGGCCTTTAACCATGAGAAAAATGAATGGACATTTGGCCCACCACACGTTTGTAAAAATGACTGCGCGCAGACCTGGCCAAGCTTGGTCAAGACATGGTTTTTGGCCTACTTTCCTCCAACTTTGATTAATCATATCTCCCTCAATTTTTGTTCAATGGAGATGTTATACCCATGGATTTGAAGCTTAAAGCAAGATCTTTCATTGAGGCAGAGTGGAATTTTCATTTGATGCTTCAATTTTGAATGGCCTTGGTTCCAATTCTGATGCAAAATGGCCAAAACTTGCTATTTTTAGTAACCCTACTTCATCCAAAAGTGGCAACTTTCCAAATCTTGATTTTTTCATGATTCCTTTGGAGTTTCTTGATCAAATTTTGTACATTGGTCACATATAACATGAATTTCATGAATTTGGCTTTAAAAAGTCAGGAGTTGACTTTTTCCTCTGATTATTTGACTTGGCCCCAAATCCCCTGATTTTTGATCTTTCTTCCAATTGAACCACCTCCCAAAACCAATTGAGGGGCAATTCTCCATACACATACACTTAAGAACATGTAGAATACCATGACATCAAGTTTTGTCCAAAAAATCAAAGATTCCCTGATTTAATGGGAAACCCTAGTTTTGGTGCCCACCTCCTAGGAGAAAAATGTGCAGTCTTCAATTTCAAATTCCTCAGAGTATGTTGTGTATCCTCTTAAAGGATGATGAGAAATGCCACTTGAGAATGATTTTGAATCAATGAGCTATCTCTTTTGAGGGTTTTCCTTCAATTTTTGAACCTCTTGCATAGTGAAAGATGTAGTGCTTCAATCTCCCATTGAATCTCACTTCCTTGAGGTTTTGGAAGATCAATTGAGATAGTATGAGACATGAGAGGCTCTTGGCTTGCCTTGAGGCAACTTGATTGACCTTTTTGTGCTCTGAATGATTCCTTGATTGTCCACCTTTCACCTGATCACATGCCCTGATGGTAAGAAGGATGCCATGCTTCATTTTTCTATGTTAAATGCAATGTAATGTTAATGAGGTGGATATGATATGATAAATGATAATGCCATGCTATGATGACAAAAGGGGAGAGCAAATTTTGGGGTATTACAGCTGCCCCTATTCAAGCGCTGTAGACCTGAATGCCTGAAAGCAATTGCTTTCGGACTTTCAAGGTATATAGTGATTGAATACCAAATATAACCAAAAATTTGCTCTGGATGATGAAGAAGAAAAGGGATATAAACCCAACGAGACTGCTGGATTGAATCTTCGATGAAACGTCGGAGAGATCTGTCTTTTGAACGACGCCAGACGACTACTGGCTTGCCACACTGCTGGTGGACTTTAATACTGTCTTTTATGCAATTCCAGACGACTACTGGCCTGCCACACTACTGGTGGACTTTAATACTGTCTTTTATGCAATTCCAGACGACTACTGGCCTGCCACACTACTGGTGGACTTTGGAAATGTCTTTTTGAACGACGCCAGACGACTACTGGCTTGCCACACTGCTGGTGGACTTTAATAATGTCTTTTATGCAACTCCAGATGACTACTGGCCTGCCACACTGCTGGTGGACTTTGATAACGTCTTTTGAACGACGCCAGACGACTACTGGCTTGCCACACTACTGGTGGACTTTGCAGCTTCGTGCCACCCGAAGATGGACTTTTGCCAATCCACTGTTGGACTTTTGCCACCCGAAGACGGACTTTTGCCAATCCACTGTTGGACTTTTGCCACCCGAAGACGGACTTTTGCCAATCCACTGTTGGACTTTTAGCTGCTTTGCCACCCGAAGATGGACTTTTGCCAATCCACTGTTGGACTTTTGCCACCCGAAGACGGACTTTTGCCAATCCACTGTTGGACTTTTGCCACCCGAAGACGGACTTTTGCCAATCCACTGTTGGACTTTTGCCACCCGAAGACGGACTTTTGCCAATCCACTGTTGGACTTTTAGCTGCTTTGCCACCCGAAGATGGACTTTTGCCAATCCACTGTTGGACTTTTGCCACCCGAAGACGGACTTTTGCCAATCCACTGTTGGACTTTTGCCACCCGAAGACGGACTTTTGCCAATCCACTGTTGGACTTTTGCCACCCGAAGACGGACTTTTGCCAATCCACTGTTGGACTTTTAGCTGCTTTGCCACCCGAAGATGGACTTTTGCCAATCCACTGTTGGACTTTTGCCACCCGAAGATGGACTTTTGCCACCCGAAGACGGACTTTTGCCAATCCACTGTTGGACTTTTGGAATATGCAAAATTGCATTACTCTCTGCATCTGTGTCAGACATCTATGCTGACTCTGCTGAAGAACAATGATCAATGACTTTATTTTAGAGGTTCCTGAGAGGATAGCATCTCTGCTGGATAATGAATGAACAATCCGTCTGCTCCGAATTGTCAAGTTTGCCAAAAATAAATTGGACTTGAAGAATAATAGATCTGCCAGTAATCACTTCATCTGCTGGGGGAATGAATTCTGGTCACAACGACTCCGTTGGGGATGAGGATTTTTAAATGACGTCCTGCTGGGGAAATGAGCCATTAAAACTCTGCTTGGGGATTTATTCAACCCAAGATCCTTTATAGGGATTATCAACCTTCTGACCCGGCTGGGGAAAGGCTGTACCATCCTTGTTGAGGAATAGATTCTGTCGATCTGATAAACCTCTGCGGAGAGAACAACAACTCAGCTGGAAGTTGCTGACAAGATTCGATGCTGACCTCTGTGAGGATACCATGACCAGAGATACGATCTTGCTGGGTATCAGGGCTACTCTGCCAGGGATATGCAAATCCTGGTTAGAACATTCTACTGCAATTTGCTAGAAAGAGTCCTTAGAGATCTGTTGGGGAAACCCAAAGCAAATCCACAGTAGTCTGCTGAAGAATATGACTGTCAAGCTTAGGATGAGTACCACAATGCCCCATGTTAGGCGAGCTTTCCCTTTGGACAATTCCGTTGGGGATGACGAGTTTATAACAAACTCTGCTGGAGAAAACTGCTTTAAAGCGTCTCATGTTGGGGAATGCCTTTCGAGAGGATTTTACAGAAGACCAACTGTCCTCAAACTCTACTGGGGGTGACCAACACTTCATGCTGGGGAAACAATCATGCCCCATGCTTGGACAAAACAACCATTCGTCCCCGCAGAGGATGTCATAAGAGGATTTTACAGAAGATCTAGCCTCTTCAAACTCTTGTGACTTCGCTGGGGATAATGACCATCAGTTTCGGTGTCGACGAGACCACTCTTTTGGGGAACCTGTGACCGTTATCGACATAGAAAAGCTTGTAGCTGTTGGAAATACTGTATGAGAGAATCGACTTAATAAGATGCAACGGTACCCAGTTGAACTTAATTCACTGATATCGACCCGTTATGAACAATCGTCGACCGAACGATGAACGCCGATCTCCTTACCCATAATTGCCCCAGTCTTTTGCGTGGGGTGATTTATTGCTGGTCTTGTGCTTAAAATCATCTGCACCTGCTACCTGCAACAAAAGAATATGCCCACATGCCCCGAATATTGCGTGGCTAGAATCCACCATCCGGGAGTATTCAACATTCGAAGTAATTTCAAATATTTTTTCTGCGCATGTTATTGCGAGGCTGCCATGTTTTCAAATGCAATGTTTTATCAACAATTAGGACGTTTTTGCAAACAAAGCAATAAAACAAAAATAGAAAGCTTTTTATTGAAATTCAATTTATTGACTGAGAGCCCAGAATAGGCAATTACATCTGGAAGCAATCCCTGGAAAGAGGTGATCGCTGAAAAATTGAGAAAAGAAACTATCCTAATGGCAATGTGAAAACGGAATTCCACTGAGTTTCCATTCTGTTATGACCAGTATGTTTTCAAAACTCCCCGACCTTGCCTTCTGAGGAATGATCAGACCGATTCCTATTCTTCAGAACGTCAGTTGTTCAAACGGTAATGGGTACAGATAACTCAGACTGTAGTCATTCGCTTAAATCCCTCTTTTGTGTGGACCGCCCTTTCAGGTTTTCGATCCACCAGGATACCCTTTTTTGCCTAAGTTGCCCTTTCGGGTTTTCAACTTACCGGGTGTACGATTTTTTTCAATTATATCCCTAATTTTTGCCCGAACCTTATTCTGTTTTTGGTTCACCGGGATGCCCTTTTTTGCCTGGATTTTTTTTATTTTTATTATCCAGCGGGTCTATTCATGCGAAGTATTTTTTGACTACGTCCGAGTTGACAGGGGATGAAAAGTCTTCGCCATCCATGGTTGTAAGCAATAAAGCTCCGCCCGAAAAAACCTTTTTAACCACGAATGGACCTTCATAATTAGGAGTCCATTTGCCCCTGTGATCTGTATTGGGAGGAAGGATCCTTTTGAGTACCACATCTCCGACTTTATAAACCCGAGGACGCACCTTCTGGTCAAATGCCTGTTTCATTCTGCGCTGATATAGTTGCCCATGACATACAGCCGCCAATCGCTTTTCCTCAATAAGGCTCAACTGATCAAATCTGGCTCGTACCCATTCAGCTTCATCTAGCTTAACATCCATCATGACTCTGAGGGACGGAATCTCTACTTCAACCGGTAGCACTGCCTCCATACCATATACAAGTGAGAATGGGGTTGCCCCAGTGGACGTGCGTACCGACGTTCGATACCCATGCAAAGCAAATGGTAACATCTCATGCCAATCTTTGTACGTGACAACCATCTTCTGCACAATCTTCTTGATATTTTTGTTGGCCGCTTCGACCGCGCCATTCATCTTTGGGAGGTACGGAGAAGAATTATGGTGCTCGATTTTGAAGTCCCGGCATAACTCAGCCATCATCTTATTGTTCAAATTAGAACCATTATCAGTAATGATTCTTTCGGGAACTCCATATCGGCAAATGATATCCCGTTTTAAGAAACGAGCAACCACTTGCTTAGTAACATTGGCATAGGATGCGGCTTCAACCCATTTGGTGAAGTAATCAATTGCCACCAAGATGAAACGATGACCATTGGAAGCTGTGGGCTCAATCTTTCCGATCATATCAATGCCCCACATGGCAAACGGCCAAGGCGACGACATGATGCTCAACGGATTTGGAGGCACATGCACCTTGTCTGCATAGATCTGGCATTTATGGCATTTGCGGGCATATTTGCAACAATCTGACTCCATAGTCAACCAATAATATCCCGACCTTAACAACTTTTTAGCCATTGCCTGCCCTCCGGCATGAGTACCGAAAGAGCCTTCGTGCACTTCAATCATCAACAAGTCTGCTTCATGTCTATCCACACATCTAAGCAGGACCGTGTCAAAATTTCTTTTATACAGCACGCCATCTTTGTTCAAGAAGAAACTACCAGCTAACCTTCTCAACGTCTTCCTGTCTTTGGACGATGCCCCTGACGGGTACTCTTGACTTTTCAAGAAACACTTAATGTCATGAAACCATGGCTTGTCATCAGACGTTGCATCGACCGCAAACACAAATGCTGGTCTGTCAAGGCGGGATACCTCAATCTTAGGTACATGGTTCCATCCTTGCACTTTGATCATGGAAGACAAAGTGGCCAAGGCATCAGCGAACCTATTCTCATCTCGAGGAATATGGTACAGTTTCACCGTTGTGAAAAATGTCAGCAATCTCCTCGTATAATCTCTATACGGCATTAGATTTGCTTGGTGCGTGTACCAACTCCCTTTCACTTGATTGATTACCAAAGCTGAATCACCGAATATATCAAGGGTCTTAATCCGTAGATTAATCGCCTCCTCGATCCCCATTATACAAGCTTCGTACTCTGCTTCATTGTTGGTGCATCCGAAAGTTATTCGGGCAGTGAACGGCATATGAACACCTTCCGGCATGATAAGAACTGCTCCAACTCCGCACCCATTCATATTGACAGCCCCATCAAACATCAGACTCCATTTGGATTCAGGGTCTGGCCCCTCCTCCGGAAATGGTTCCTCACAGTCTTTAGCTTTGAGAAACATGATGTCTTCATCAGGGAAGTCAAACTTCATGGGTTGGTAATCATCAATCGGCTGTTGCGCAAGATAGTCGGACAAGATACTTCCTTTGATGGCCTTTTGTGAAGTGTACTGAATGTCATACTCTGTCAAGACCATTTGCCACCGTGCAACTCTGCCTGTCAATGCTGGTTTCTCGAAAATATACTTGATAGGATCCATTTTTGAAATCAACAAGGTCGTGTGCCTAACCATATATTGCCTCAATCGCTTAGCGGCCCATGCAAGCGCACAGCATGTCTTTTCAAGCATTGAGTATCGGGACTCACAATCATTGAACTTTTTGCTCAGGTAGTAAATAGCATGCTCCTTCCTACCTGTCTCGTCATGTTGACCGAGAACACAACCCATGGAACCTTCAAGCACTGTCAGATACATTATCAGCGGTCTCCCTTCAACTGGAGGCATTAGAATCGGAGGTTCCTGCAAGTATTCTTTTATCTTATCGAATGCCAATTGGCAATCGTCATTCCACCTGACCGTTTGATCTTTCCTTAACAATTTAAATATTGGTTCGCACGTGGCTGTTAGGTGAGATATGAACCTCGCAATGTAGTTCAATCTACCCAAGAAACCACGAACCTCTTTTTCTGTTCTCGGTTCAGGCATTTCTTGTATTGCTTTCACCTTAGCAGGATCAACCTCGATTCCTCTTTCGCTCACAATGAAACCCAGCAACTTTCCAGAACGCACCCCAAACGTGCACTTGTTTGGGTTTAATCTCAGACGGAACTTTCTCAACCTTTCAAACAGCTTTTTCAGATTAACCAGATGTTCCTCTTCTGTTCTCGACTTGGCAATCATATCATCTACATAACATTCGATCTCCTTATGAATCAAGTCGTGAAACAATGTCACCATCGCCCGCTGGTACGTTGCCCCTGCGTTTTTCAACCCAAAAGGCATTACTTTATAACAATATGTACCCCACGGAGTAATGAACGTGGTCTTCTCCATGTCTTCAGGTGCCATCTTGATCTGGTTGTACCCGGAGAACCCGTCCATAAATGAGAACACTGAAAATTGAGCTGTATTATCGACCAGCACATCAATATGAGGTAGTGGAAAATCATCTTTCGGGCTAGCTTTATTAAGATCTCGATAATCCACACACATTCTCACTTTTCCATCTTTCTTCGGTACTGGCACGATGTTGGCTACCCATGGAGGATACTTTGTCACAGCAAGAAAACCAGCATCCCACTGCTTCTGGACTTCCTCCTTAATCTTTAAAGCCATGTCGGGGTGAGTCCGACGAAGTTTCTGCTTGACTGGCGGACATTCTTCTCTCAATGGCAGCCTGTGCACAACAATATCTGTATCCAACCCCGGCATGTCTTGATACGACCAGGCGAAGATGTCAACATACTCGCGCAACATTTCCATCAAAGTTTGCTTCACATCTGCTTGCAAGCTGGCACCAATCCTGATCTCTTTCTTGGCGTCCTTGGTACCAATATTGATGATTTCTACAGTCTCCTGATGAGGCTGGATGACCCTTTCCTCCTGTTTCAACAATCTGGCCAGTTCTTCAGGGAGTTCACAATCTTTCTCATCCCCTTCTTCGGCTTGATAAATCGGATTGTCAAAGTCATACATGGCCATATCAAAATCGTTATCAGTGGTATCCGGAGGATCAAGTCTGCATGAACGGGTTCATGCCTTATTTTAGAATTTATTTTTAAGCAAAACAAAAGAAAATGAAACATTGCCATTTTATATTTTTTGTGCAAAAATAAAAACTGAAAGACAGAGAACAAAATTTGATTGCAAAACGTCCTTTATTAATGATTAAACATTGCAAATGCAACCATGGCGGCCCTACAAATGAATCTATACGCCTTGGGCAGAGCGCAAGATTTTGTCATGCATTATGGTTAGAAAAAACAAAGAAAAATTACTCTGTCTGAAGAGTAACCCGGATGACTTCTTCAACGAACCAGTTTTGCACTTGTTGTCCCGGAACATGAGGGCGTACCCAATTGTCCAGGTCACAATCACTGTCAACACTATCCTCTGTGGCTGCACAAGACTGGTCCATGTAGATAATTCCCCCACTATTGAAAGTAATGGGTCCCCTGCTCCCCGCATCTGAAGTTGTAGAGGGATGATAACCAATACCAAATTTGTCTTCCTTCATTGGGGTCTCTATCAACCTGCCCCAACCTTGGGCGTTGCCTGCCCTGACGACCTCGACAGCTTGTTTGTAAGATGAAATAGAGGTACCAGCCCCAACTGGTACAGAAGAAGACTCAGGTGCATCGTCAATGTTGACTGCTTCAAATGATTGGCACAGCATCTCATGAATTTCCCCATCCATTTCAATGTACTTGAATGTGGACAAGTGACTCACAAAGATGTCTTCCTCCCCACACACTGTCACAACCTGCCCTTCAAACTCATACTTCAGCTTTTGATGTAGAGTAGAAGTAACAGCCCCGGCTCCGTGAATCCAAGGGCGTCCCAATAGGCAGCTATATGCAGGTTGTATGTCCATTACATGGAACGTGGATTTGAATACCTGTGGTCCAATTTGTACGGGCAATTCCACCTCACCAAACACAGATCGTCTGGTCCCATCGAATGCTCTGACCACCAATTCACTAGGCCTTAAGATCAAACCATCAACTTCCAGCTTCATTAATGCCTTCTTGGGCAAGACATTGAGTGATGAACCAGTGTCTACCAGTACATGAGATAACACTGCGCCCTTACACTCCATCGTGATATGCAAAGCCTTATTATGGTTTCTTCCTTCAACAGTCAAATCTCTACTTGTAAAGCCCAAGCCATGGCTGACATTAACATTGGAGATTACGCCCTCGAGCTGATTAACAGTAATTTCTTGCGGCACGTACGCACTCTTCAACACTTTCAACAACGCCTGCCGGTGCGCATCAGAGCACATCAATAGTGACAGGATTGAAATCTTTGAAGGGGTCTGATTCAGTTGGTCCACGATCTTATAATCGCTTTTCTTGATTATCTTCATAAATTCTTCCATTTCCTTATCAAAAGTAATCTTTGTCTCTGCTTCAGGTGAAGGCTCACTTTCAACCACCTGTTTACCCTTAGCCTTTGCTGCAGCTTCTACCTCCTTATCACTTCTCAAGGTTTGGGGAGCGAACAACCTTCCACTCCTTGTAAAGCCCCCTACACCCCCTACATTATCAACATTTGGGCTGACTGATGACTCAACTTCCTGTTTTTTACCTTCGTAATATACATCTGCCCCATAGTGCCATGGGATAGCCTTCGTAGACGTGAACGGAATTGGTCCTGGCACCGTGATAGTGACAGGACTGGGCCTTTCTGGCGCAACACTCGCCACGGGAACTGCATTGACCGGCATTTGAATCTCAGCGGGAGTGTAATAGATGGTCACGGTTGATATCTCATCAGTGTCTTTCACGACTCTGTCGAACTGTAGACATCCTTCATCGATCAGATTCTGTAAACCCATCTTCAACTTATCACAGCCGTTCTCCTGATTCATACACTCAAAGCAATCTTGATTACAGCCCGGGAACACCTGTCCCTTCAATAAGCGATCTTTTACAACCAACAAAGAAGTTTTCACTTGATGAACGTCTAACACCAAATTCAATCTCCTCCCATCTTCAATAGCGTACACATTTGCTGCACTATGATCAGGCATGGGATGCTGGGTAATATTAGGAGCGGGAGAGAAATTGATGACTTTAGCATCAATCAAATCTTGTACTTTATGATGGAAAGCCCAGCATTTTTCAATGGAGTGCCCCTGAGCACCTGAGTGGAACTCACAACGAGCATTAGCATCGAAGTTAGGTGGCAGGTTTCCAGCAACCGGAGCTTTCATAGTACGGAGTTCTACCAACTTTAACTCGAGTAGCCGGGGCAACAGCGCGACATAAGTCATAGGGAGAGGATCCATCTTACGATCCCTCTGTCTAGACCTTTGCTGGAAAAAAGGTTGTTGTTGTTGAACTGGTTGTTGGGGTTGTTGTTTCTGAACAGACGGTGTGGGGATTGTCACAGCATCTACCTGATAATAAGCTCGAGAACGCCCTCTGCCTCGTCCTCTAAACACAGCATTCGTATCACCTTCTCTTCTTTTCTGGTTATTAGCGAACGGTTTCTTCGTCCCCGAAGAGCCAGCCCCGCTCACATCCTGGATCTTTCCAAGCTTTAACAGACTTTCTATTCTTTCTCCCGCAATTACAATATCAGCAAATCCAGTCGACGGACAAGCAGCTAATCTATCCAGATAGGCCCCTTGCAAGGTGCCCATGAACATATCTGCCATTTCTCTGTCTGACAAGGGAGGTTGGACCTGGGCAGCCATTTCCCTCCACCTCTGTGCATATTCTTTGAAACTCTCCTTGGCATTCTGTGACAACCCCTGCAATTGAGTGCGGTTGGGCGCCATGTCAATATTATACTGGTATTGCTTCAGGAACGCTTCTGCCAGATCTTTCCAATTCTTCACAGCAGCTCTACTCAACTTCATGTACCAGGTCAAGGACGCCCCCGCCAGACTGTCCTGAAAATAGTGCATCCATAGCTTCTCGTCATCCGTATGGGCTGAAATCTTCCCAAAGTAAGCTTGAAGATGCGTTTGGGGACACGCATTGCCGTGATACTTATCGAAAGTGGGAGGTTTGAATTTAGGGGGAATTCTGACTCCTGAGACCAGCCCCAAGCTGGTAACATCAATACCCATAGAGTTCTTGCATTCTATGGCCCTGATCTTCTCTGCTAACTCATCATACCTTCGATCACCTTGATTACCCACATCAGCATCCAGCAGAGTAAATTGGTCTTCCAGAGTATCCTCAAGAGTAACACCAGCATGCCTACCATTTCCATTACCCCGATTGTTACCACCAGGAGGAGGGTTGCCACCGGGAGGAGGAATGCCATGTCCCTGTGAATTGTCATGATGATCACCTTCGGGCCCATTGTCGGGACGCTCTACCAGAAGCCTCAGTCTCTCCTGATTTTGCGCCATGCCAGTCATGAGGGTCATGAACTGGTCCATACGCGCCCTCATTTCCGCCAAATCACTTTGCACTTGATCCATGATTCTTACTTGATTCCTTCGCGTCGAATATCGGTGAATATGACTCTCCGCTATACTGCCTGAAACCAAATAAAGGTTAGAGACCCCGCAACGAGTACCTGAAAAGCAAGTAACAAAAATGCAAAATGATATGCAATGCCATGCAATGCCATGTTTGTCATTTCCGAGGTGCTTTATACCCTGATTCCAATCCAACCACAGAAATCTGAAGACCAGAAATTGTGATATAAAGAGACGTGTCATGGTCATGTGCTTGTGTGCAGCTATCTGATAAGGAATAATCCTGAATAAAACTGCTCATACTCATTCAACAAAGTATCCAAGTACATTTAAGAAAGGTTCAACCGCAAATGCAATACAAGGAAAAAAAAAATGGATCCATCAACAAGCCTGATGGTAGCCATTAACAACAAAATACAGGGAAAAGAACATCAATCTGACAATTCCACATCCTTCAGCTTATCACTTGAGTATTTGATCTCCTCAAAAAGTATACGGGTACGCTGGTGATTCGGCTTTTCAATCATCTCTTTGATCAAGACATCCCTTTTCTCAAGAGCTTCAGTTAAAGAACCCACATGCAGCATCAGAGCTTCGTCATCACACACTCCTTTGTGTCTCTTTATGCCGGCTTGCGTCTTGAGTATCTCCCTTTCTATCATGACTTCTTCAAGCTCTTTCTTGGTATTCTTCAACTGGCTTCTAACTTCTTCTAACTGTTCTTGACTTTTACCGAGGCTTTCCCGATACTTTCTCCTCTGCTCATGTGCCTTTTTAAGCTCCTCGTCTTTAGTCTTCGACTGATCCTTTAACTCGGCATTTTCAATTCTGACTTCATCCCAAGCTTGACGAAGTTGAGCTAATGAATCCTTGCTTCGGGCTAAAGCCTGTTTTGTAATCTTGTGAGCCTGACTAGTGTCATCTGCTCCCAGAGTAAGTTTCCGAAAGTACCGAGCTCGGTCATCAAAATCTTCCTCTTTGTCAGCCAAGGTTTTTTCCGCTTTCAAGGCTCTCTTTTCCAACTCTTTGTTGTCAGCTAGAGCTTTCTGAAGACATCTGCTCATTCCAGAATTCTCTATCTGCAACTCTCTGACCATTTTCTTCCACTTCTCACATTCTTCAATAGCCACCATAGTGGGTTGTTCTGGCTGTGCTGAACATAAAAGAGGTCCCCTTGAAAAGGGTAAAAGCAATTCCTTTACTTTCGTCTCAATCCACCTGTCATATTCAGGATAAGATCTACAATCTCCTTTTCCAAAAACTGCTTTTCCAATTTTGTGCTTATCTTTCCAAGCATTCACTACTTCTACCACCTTCGCATCTTTAGTTCCTGTAAAGAATAAAGATTCTTCCACATCTTGCTCTGTAGGAGGATATCTGGAAGCATACCCAAACTGTCGGATGGCCAAAACTGGATTATAATTAATCCCTCCTTTTCTGCCAATCAAAGGCACATTTGGAAAATTTCCGCATCTTGTGACAAGCTCTATTCTCAACAACCGGTGATCAAACCATACAATGTTATCAGCAGTTAAACTCATCAATCGTTTAGACCATTTCGCCACATCTTTGGTTTCCACAAAGGCACCTGTCTGAGGCAAATGTTTGAAAAACCAATGACTCAGCAGTGGAGTGCAACAACTAACAGATCCTCCCCTCCTTTTCTCATTCTTGTAATGCACGGAATGATAAAAATCTCCTAACAAAGTAGGGACTGGATTTTTAAGGACAAAAACTCTCGTTGCTTGCATATCCACAAAGTCTTGCTGATTGGGAAAGAAAACTAGGCCATATATGCAGAGAGCCAGAATGGAATTGTAAACCGTCCAATTTTTAGCACTTGCAGCCTCTTGGGCCTGTCCAGCCAGAAATTCTAAATGAAATCCGCTAACTCCATTTTTACTGCTCACACCACTCTTTATCAATGTCTGATCCATTTGTAAAGCAGCAGCAATTTCTTTTACGCTGGGAGAACTACCAGAGAAGAATGGTATTGCCGACGTGATCGGAATTCCCAAAATAAATGAGAATTCTTCCAGTGTTGGCATCAAAATGTAATCTGAAAAAAGAAAGCACCTCAACGAAGGCTCGTAGAACTGCAGCAGAGTGTGTAAAGCATCATGCTCATACTTGGTGATTGTACGGACCATCCCAACCAAATTCCCGTAGCTCTTCTGAAACCTATCAAGAATACCCGGACCAGCCATATCTATAACTTTGAGCAATGAGTCCAAGACAGGATCTGGAAACTTGTAAGACACATTGTTCTTTCTCTCGGCGACGATCTCTGTTGAACCCATGGATTGGAATCAGAAATGTATTATGCACCTGAAAATGACAAACATAACTGTTATGATATGATAATGCAATGCAAAAGGGCATGTGATCAGGTAATCAAGTGTCGGTGTCTGTATTGAACTGTGTGCACTGTGTCTCTGTACTGAATCTGGCAATATCTGAGATGAACACTTAAATCACTGTCATAGGATACAATGTCTGAAATCATCATAGAATCACAAGTAAGGTAGGTAGGAGGCTGGGTTTCCTGCAAACCTGTAAACATCCCGTCCATACTCACATGTGGTTCTTAGAAAATAAGGCTTGTCAGCTTCGGAGGTTTGAGAAACAATAGCACATTCAGCCCGTAGGATACAATGCTATGCCAATCAAAGAGGTCGTCCACTGACTCCCCTTAGAAAATAAAAGTCATCCTATGCAAGTTCCAAAGTGGGCCCTCGGGTGCGAATGGGTTTGCCACAGAATGTGGTCTGCCATTGTCACCACTAAAAAGGGATATCTCCACTAAGGTCCTCATGATCGGTCACTAGAGTCGACAGCTCTCTAGATCTACATCCTGGAATACGCAAGATGCGCATGCCACGACGTGTCCCAAGATAGCCTCGTCTAGCTGTGAATTTCGTGAACACCCAACGCACTCCAAACGGCACGTAGGTCCCACTACTCTCCACTCTAATTCTAAGTGTATACTCAAGCCTGTGTAATGGGCTTATCTCTCAGAAATCCCATCCCGCCAAACAGAAAATAGCACAGTCCAGTATAGCATAATATATCATATGAAATGAAAATGCTAAAATACGGTAAATACAGTAATGTACAGTAAAGCAGTAAATAACCATACAATAAAACAGTAAATACAACACAACAGTAAACACCCAATGAAAGAAAAACAGGCAAGCGCTAGGATTGACTCGCTTAGGGATGGACCAGCAATAGGTCAACCTCATGTCCCCAGCAGAGTCGCCAGCTGTCGCTCCCGGGATTTTCATCCAAGTACAAACGCGAAAGTGGCACCGAACAGAGTCGCCAGCAATGTGTATTTATCCCAAGAGAGGGAAAGGAAACACCGCGTAAACCTGAGAGAAAGGAAAAGCATGGTCTTACGACCAAGAGAAGTGGGTAAGGGAGTCGGTTACGCGGGAGGAAGGTATTAGCACCCCCTCACGTCCATCGTACCCGATGGGATCCACGCTTGCTTGTCTCGATCAAAGGGTGTAAAGAAAAGATATTGGAAAAAGGAACTAAAAGAAAGAAAGGAGAAAGAAGAACAAATGTAGGGAAAATAAAAGAAGTGCTCGCATGGGCCCTACCCCACTGCCTACGTATCTCATCGGGAGCATGAGAATCAGAGCGACGTAGTTCCCCTCACTAGGGAAAGATTGTTTGTGTCTTTTAGAGAACGGCTTACGTTCTAGCTCAGGTGTTGCAGGCTCGCTGGTCCGAGTGCGTTACCATCTTGCAAGAGAACGAGTAGAAGCGCGTTCGTACGCTAAGAGTGAATGAGGTGAGAAAAGAATTCCCGAAGGAAAGACGTTATTGTTTGTTTTTGTCTTTTAGAAGGAAGTGTTTTGGATTTGTTTGCATACGACAGTGTATCTGGATCTTAGTCATTGGAATGTGTACCTTCTCACATTCCAAGATGGAATGGGTAAGAAAGCACACTAAGGGTGAAGAAGACCCTCACACTTATTTCCAATTGTCAAGGTTCAAACACACTAGCATACTTGTGTTTATTAAGTGTTTTTGTTGACTAAGAAATGAAGAAGTGTTTTTTATTTGTACCTTCAACAAGTATTGCATTTAAGTCCCTCATACAAGATCAAATGTTTAACACATTGACCCAAGATGGGCTATATGCTACACATTCTAAGATTATAAGAGAAGACCCCTTTATAATCTCTTCTTTATATGAAAGGCCAAAATGCAATAAATGCCTACCTTTATTAAGTATTTTGCATTTTTCTTTGAGATGAGAAGATGAAAGACTCAAGAGAGGAGAAAAGGTAAAACCTATATGGACTAAGACTCAATCCTAATGGAAGATTAAAGAGAGTGATCCTAAAGGTTTGTGAGGTTTCAACCTAAAGTCTAAAGAAAGAAAGAATTAAACAATTCACTTCTAAAGTAGAAGATGAATTGTAATTCACAAAGGGAAAGTGATGAGTTATTAAAAGAAAGCACATAAGTGCTTAACAAAACACAAAGTGGAATTGTAAAAGAGAAGGGATAGAAGTTGAATGTGGATTCCTTATCCACACTCAATTGAAACTTACCAAAGCCCCTACATGGTTAGCACAATCACTTACAAGTAAAGTAAGAAAATATAATGAACAAATCAAATTCAAACAAGTTGACAAACAAAGTAAAATGAGATTAAATGCTATACATGCTTCCAAGTCAGAATGTAACTCATATTTACGCAACCTAATGTTATCCTAAATGAGCATACCAAATCATGCAAATCTCAATCCAACAAGAAGCAAAGAAGAAAAGGTGAAGTGATGTGAATGTGGTTCATACTTGTGAAACAAGTGACTTAAGGTGCAAGATAAACATCAAACATGCAAAGATGAAACCCAAATGTCACAATCAGAAGTCAATTAACATGCTATACATCCTCAAACAAAACCACAACTCATGGCACAAGTGCCTTCATGATCAAGCAAACCAAACATGAGGCATGCATTCACAAAATGAACAAGTTAAACTTCATGCTTCAAACAAATAGCAAACATGCTTCAAAAATTATGACTTTCGCCAATCAAACACCTTAAACACATGCCATTAACATATCAAGTCCACAAGCAATGAATCAGAACCAAAGTCACTCAACAATTAGGTCAAAGTCTCATGGAAGTTTCATGCATTCATGCTCAAAGCAACACATCAAAAGTCATCCAAAAAAGACTTAAAAATCATCTCATAAATCTCAAACATACCTCAACATATTGTGACCACAATGCAAAAAGAAAGGCATCAAAATCATTTTTTATGATCAAGAACAAAAATGCACAAAATCATATGTCACATTAAGTATGCATACAAATGGAAATGCAAAAGAAATAATGGAACAGGGGCAAAATGGTCATAAAATCAGAAAATAAAATCATAGAAAATTTCCTAAATGTTTTAAGAATACACATGAATTTTTGTAGAATTTTCCAATATGTTTTGGTATTTTTAAAAATTAGAAATCAAACGTGTAGAAAGAAATAAAAATGAAAATTAAATGCAAAATGCAGGGGGGTATGAACATAGCAATTGGACAGTTCAAAATCACATGGGCCTCAAAACATGGGGGTGTAATTAGTATTCTGATTAAGGTCCAATTCAGCGCATAACACAATAGCAAGCATGCACTTCAGTCAACAGAAATTGACTCATTCTCAGCCAATGGATCAAGTCAAGGTCAATGCGTGGTCAAAGTAATTAAATCCAAGGCACACACGTGAAGGACCACACTCCATACCATGCACTACACCACACGCATGTCAATCTGATAAAAAAAAAAACACGTGCAAGGCATGCTTATTTTAATGCGCTGGCGCCACTGTGGCCACACGATGATGAAAAATCAACGGACACGATTAAAACACACCAAAACCCTAGCATCCAAGATCACCGGCCGGAGATGACCTCCGGTCACCTTCTCCGGTCACACCTCCACCGTCTGCAACCTCCAATCTTCCAGAATTCCACAAATGATATACCAAAATGAAGCTGAGCTCACATACATCATAAATGTGCAATCAACTTTCATAGATCACGCATGTACAACACAAACCGAACCAAAACATTTTGCCCTAAAATCTCATCTAAACTCCTAAAGAGCCTATCAACTAGTCAGGACTCACGCATAGCCTCTAATAAGCTCTAAACATCATAAAGCAAGCTAAAACAACAAGAACTTATGCAATCAAGTTGGAGTAATTGGAACCTGAAATTTGCAGAACTTTGAAACAAAAGAAAACCAGAGATCCACTCTTGATCTTTGAGCTTGATTCGTGCAAAATAAATGCAGTTGAGCCTTGAGATATTGAGAACAGAGAGAGATTCAAGGCTGAGCAATACTTGAAATCTTGAGGACTGTGTGGAAAACTTCTTCAATCCAATGCCATTGATGATGATGATGATGAAGTAAGATGGAGGATGATGAGGTTCGTGTACAGAGAGAGAGAAAAATGGAGAGAAACTGAGAGAGAGAAAAGAGAAGTTTTTGGAGTGAATGTGAAAAAATGAGAACTGAAAATGAATTGTGAAGTGTGATTTTGTTTTATAATTTGAGTTAACCACGGTTTGGTGAGTGAGTTAAATGAGTCCAAGTTGGGTTAATTGAGTCCACCCTAACTAACTGAGCCAAGTTAGTTAGGGGACGAGTTGGTCATGGCTGGGTTATGGTGATGAAGGTTCATGGAGTTATGGTGAGGAGCAATTGCAAGGAATGGTGATGACGAGTTGTTCTGGTGTGGCAGCTTGATAAACTTGTTTCACAAGTTTTGTTCTTCCTCTTTAGTGTATGGAAACAACATGGATAGCACGTGCTGCTCAAGTTTGTAAGGGGATGTTGGCTTAAATGAGGAAAGGAATAAAGAGTGTACATGTGAATTCTGAAACAATCAACCACAACCATGTTTATTTTCTGGTTTTATGACAGCTTGAAACCAATGCAATCATGGTGATTTGATGATGGAATTCTCTCAAATCCATGGATGATTTGATGTGTTTTTGGAGTCATTGGAAACAGGAGATGTAATGCTACATGTTTGGTGTGAAAATTGAATGGAAATGATGCTTGGAACATGCCTAAAAATGACCATAAACAGATGTAAAACAAACTGATGCGTGGGCGAGCAATTTGGGGCATGGCATGGCAAGTTGGCCTAGTGATTTTCAGCATAATCACACCAACTTTAGACCCATCTTTCCATTTCATAACTTGGTCAAATCAAAATTTGTCCAACATGAACATTGAAGATAAGACTACATAGAACAACTTTGATGTTGAAAATTTTCTCATTAGAGGCCTTTAACCATGAGAAAAATGAATGGACATTTGGCCCACCACACGTTTGTAAAAATGACTGCGCGCAGACCTGGCCAAGCTTGGTCAAGACATGGTTTTTGGCCTACTTTCCTCCAACTTTGATTAATCATATCTCCCTCAATTTTTGTTCAATGGAGATGTTATACCCATGGATTTGAAGCTTAAAGCAAGATCTTTCATTGAGGCAGAGTGGAATTTTCATTTGATGCTTCAATTTTGAATGGCCTTGGTTCCAATTCTGATGCAAAATGGCCAAAACTTGCTATTTTTAGTAACCCTACTTCATCCAAAAGTGGCAACTTTCCAAATCTTGATTTTTTCATGATTCCTTTGGAGTTTCTTGATCAAATTTTGTACATTGGTCACATATAACATGAATTTCATGAATTTGGCTTTAAAAAGTCAGGAGTTGACTTTTTCCTCTGATTATTTGACTTGGCCCCAAATCCCCTGATTTTTTATCTTTCTTCCAATTGAACCACCTCCCAAAACCAATTGAGGGGCAATTCTCCATACACATACACTTAAGAACATGTAGAATACCATGACATCAAGTTTTGTCCAAAAAATCAAAGATTCCCTGATTTAATGGGAAACCCTAGTTTTGGTGCCCACCTCCTAGGAGAAAAATGTGCAGTCTTCAATTTCAAATTCCTCAGAGTATGTTGTGTATCCTCTTAAAGGATGATGAGAAATGCCACTTGAGAATGATTTTGAATCAATGAGCTATCTCTTTTGAGGGTTTTCCTTCAATTTTTGAACCTCTTGCATAGTGAAAGATGTAGTGCTTCAATCTCCCATTGAATCTCACTTCCTTGAGGTTTTGGAAGATCAATTGAGATAGTATGAGACATGAGAGGCTCTTGGCTTGCCTTGAGGCAACTTGATTGACCTTTTTGTGCTCTGAATGATTCCTTGATTGTCCACCTTTCACCTGATCACATGCCCTGATGGTAAGAAGGATGCCATGCTTCATTTTTCTATGTTAAATGCAATGTAATGTTAATGAGGTGGATATGATATGATAAATGATAATGCCATGCTATGATGACAAAAGGGGAGAGCAAATTTTGGGGTATTACACCTCCATTGTTGTCCAATAATACCCAACCCGAAGGATCTTCTTGGCCATGGCAGGACCTTTAGCATGTACACCCTCGCAGCCCTCATGTATGGACCTTATGATCGTGTTTGCTTCATGTCTATCCACTCATTTGAGCAACACGGAATCATAATTCCTCTTGTACAGTACACCACAAATTAAGAAGAATTTGGCGCAAAGCCGCCTAAGAGCCTTCTTGTCAGTGATAGTAATACCCTCGGGAAATTCCTGTTTTTCCAGATATCTCTTGATGTCGTAGAACCAAGGCTTGTCATCAGACTCGTCCTCGATTGCTAAACAGTGAGCTGGTTCGTATAAATGATCAATGCGGATAGAAGAAGCCTCATTCTTCCACTTGACTTTGAACATGGATGCTAAAGTGGCAAGTGCATCAGCTAGTGGATTTTCCTCTCTGGAGATATGATGAAAAGAGATCTCATTAAAATAAGGAATCAACTTTGCTATGTGTTTTTGGTATGGAACCAGCTTGGAATCCCGAGTCACAAAGTTCCCTCTGACTTGGCCAATAACCAAAGCAGAATCTCCATAGACCTCAAGAATCTTGATTCTCATGTCAATTGCCTCTTCAATACCGTAGATACATACTTCATATTCAGCCATATTATTGGTGCATGCAAAGCATAATCTGGCAGTGAAGGGAAGGTGAAAACCTGCTGGAGAGATGAGGATAACCCCAATTCCACGACCTTTGGTATTAGAGGCACCATCGAACACTAGCGTCCATCGCGCCCCTGGTTTAGGTCCTATGTCAGGGTCTGGAGTCTCATAATCTCTGATAAACAGAACATCCTCATCGGGAAAGTCAAACTTCATTTGTTGATAACCCTCTACAGGTTGATGAGCAAGGTAGTCAAACAAGACACTCCCTTTTATTGCTTTCTGGGTAACATGTTGGATATCATACTCAGTTAACAACATCTGCCACCGAGCAATCCTTCCTGAAACAGCAGGCTTTTCAAATATGTACTTTATCAGATCCATTTTGGATATCAATAAAGTAGTATGGCAAATCATGTATTGTCTTAGGCATAGAGCAGCCCAGACCAGAGCACAACAAGTTTCCTCCAAGAGTGAGTATCTGGTCTCATAATCAGTGAACTTCTTGCTCAGATAGTAAATTGCATGTTCTTTTCTGCTAGTGACATCATGTTGATCTAATACACATCCCATTGATTCATCGAGAACGGTGAGATACATGATTAAAGGCCTACCAGGAACCGGCGGTACTAAGATCGGTGGTTCTTGCAAGTATTGTTTTATTTTGTCAAATGCTTCTTGACAATCATTGTTCCATTCAACCGATTGATTTTTTCTTAGTAATTTGAACATCGGTTCACAGGTAGCTGTCAAGTGAGAAATGAACCTTGAGATGTAATTAAGTCTGCCCAGAAAGCCATGGACTTCTTTTTCTGTTTTGGGAGGCGGCATATTCTGAATTGCCCTAACCTTTTACAGGATCAACTTCAATGCCCTTCTGACTCACAATAAAGCCCAACAATTTACCAGATCGAACTCCGAATGTACACTTCGCAGGATTCAACCGCAATCTAAACTTCCGGAGTCTGTCAAATAGTTTCTTCAGATGAACCAGATGATCATCCTCAGTTTTGGACTTGGCAATCATATCGTCCACATAAACCTCAATCTCTCTATGTATCATGTCGTTAAAGAGGGTTGTCATGGCACGTTGGTATGTTGCCCCTGCATTCTTCAGACCGAATGGCATGACTTTGTAACAATATGTACCCCACGGCGTGATGAAAGTAGTCTTCTCCATATCAGCTGGGGACATTTTGATCTGATTATATCCTGAAAAACCATCCATAAAGGAAAAGACAGAGAACTGTGTTGTGTTATCCACCAAGACGTCAATATAAGGCAAAGAAAAGTCATCTTTCGGGCTTGCCTTGTTGAGATCTCGATAATCTACACACATTCTGACCTTCTTGTCTTTCTTTGGAATCGGGACAATGTTGGCAATCCATTCAGGATACTCGGAAGTAGCTAGGAACCCAGCATCAAGCTGCTTCTTTACCTCTTCTCTGATTTTAGGTGCCATGTTGGGTCTAGTCTTCCTGAGTTTCTGCTTGACAGGAGGACATCCGGGCTTGAATGGCAAGTGATGTTCAACGATGTTGGTATCTATCCCAGGCATATCTTGATAGGACCAGGCGAAGATATCAACATACTCTTTCAATAACTTGACCAATTCAGAGTGTACATACTTTGCGAGAGATGCGCCAACCTTGACTTCTCTTCTGACCTCATAAGTACCAAGATTAACAACTTCCACTAGCTCTTTGTGTGGCTGAATCTCTTTATGCTCGTGCTCAAGGAGCCTTGCTAGTTCAGCTGGTAATTCACAATCTTCCTCACCATCTTCTTCGGCTTGGTTAATTGGAATTCCAGAATTACAATGGATGTTTTCCATGTTGTTATCAATGCATTTATTACTTCTGCATTTTTATGAGTATGTTTAGAATGAGCTATTTTGAAAGTGAAAATAAAAGAAACTTTTTCCATTTATTTGTGAAATGGTAAAATAAAGAAAGAAAATAGAGCATGATTTTGAATGCAAAAAACTTTTATTCATTGATCACATAATATTGCAAAAGCGTGAGGCCCTTTACAGGCTATCCACTCGTCTCGGGCGAGGACGAGGGAATGAGAAAGCGAAATGAATTACATGTTATATGGAAAAACCACAGGAATCACGGTAGATGTCCAATTATTGAGCTGGAAACCCGAAGGACACTTGCGCACAAAGCTTGAAGTCAGGGTACTAGGACCAACATCATCAATGGCTACCACGATGTCACCCATTTGAAAACCCGCGCTATTGAACTTGATCAAGTTGCACTGCTTTGGACCATGTGAGCTAGATTATTGAGCAGGATGATAACCCAATCCAAAACGATTATGCTTTTCAACCACATCAATCACATGCCCCTAGCCTGGTAAGGTACCTCTCTCGATGGTCTCTTTAGCACTCTTAGCAGATGCTAAGGTCATTTGTGGTGATCTAATTTGACTAGTTGAAGCAGAGCTGACATATTTGAATTCGAGACACTGCAATGGCACCTCAGTTATGCCTTCTTCAGTCTCGATGTATTGGAAAGATGATAACTCGTTCTCACAGTCAGATCTTCTTCCCTACAGACGATGACCAGCTGATCGTCGAACATAAATTTTAACTTCTGATGTAAAATGGATGTAACTACCCCTGCGCTGTGAATCCACGGGCGACCCAATAGGCAGCTGTATGCCAAATTGATATCCATCACTTAGAAGGTAATGGTAAAAAATGTGGCCCAACCTTGATGGGTTGTAGCGAGCGATTTTGGACGCGGTTCTTAGGCGCTGGTCGCTCTCTGTGGTTGAGTTTACTACAGGTCGATTCATTTTTTATCCTATTAAGCTGATGAAGGAAGGGAAATAGATGTCTCCAATTAACCCTGCTTTGCATACTGAGTTTAAACAGCGGTCTGTTAGGTTACGGATGCGATCAATGTGGGGGGGGGGGCTTTGTATTGGTTATTTGTATTTTCGCCAATACGGTTTTCTTTCTTTTTTTGGATTTAGACAGAAGGTTTCTGGCGGGGAACAAGGATTAGGATATCAGGACTGGTGCTTTTGAGAGATACATGAGAATATGGGGTTTTGGGTTTTTGTTTAGTGTGCTCGCTAAGATTTTTCTTTCAATCTTATGCCTACGTATTCCCGTTTACCGAAACAGGGAAATCAGAGCGTAGGAGGAAATGGGTGTTTTGGTGTCTTGTTCAAAGCCCAAGACGTGAAGCGAAAAGTGAATTGTATCTTGTTCAAAGCCCAAGATATGAAGCCAAAAGGTCTCAACTTTAGAGAGAATTTGTCATCTCTAAAGAGGGGGTTGTATGTCACAACTGTTTTATAAAGGAGAATTACTTTAACCGGGATTTGTGAATCCGGCAATGCCATAATTTCCTTTATAGGGGATTTCAACCTGAAGGAGAAGACTTTAACTCAGTGTAGAGTAATGCCATCTTTCCTTAGGAATTTCTCATGCTAAAAGGGGGACAGTGGCATGGATGTAGATGATCCAGAGGCTTGCCGCTTACAGCGATTAGATGAAGGGGAAAGAGTTGTTGATGTTTGTGTACTGTGAACGAGGACGACTTTGATGCTAAAAGGCTGATTGGATCAACCAGTGGTTTTCTTATATAAAGCCTAAGAGGAGGCTAATATGTGTCTCGTACAAAGCTCGGGAGAGAGGCTAAAATGTTTTGACCCGACGATGGAGTCTTTTGGTATCCCGTATAAAGCCCGAGATGGAGGCTGTTTGACTCAACAAGAGAGTTTTGTGTATCTCGTACGAAGCCCGAGATGGAGGCTGTTGTTTATTTGGCTCAATAAGAACCTTTTTGTATCTCGTATAAAGCCCGAGATGGAGGCGAAAGGGGTGATCGACTCAACGAGGGAGTCTCTTATGTGTCTCGTACAAAGCCCGAGAGAGAGGCTAAACGTTGTTTGACTCTGCTGGGGAGGATCATTGTACAAAGCCCAAGAGGAGGCTATGGTGACTGTTTCAGTTAAGTGACAGGTCCAGTATACTGATTTTAAAGAGAAAATCAGTTCTTATATGAGCAATACTGTACTCAAGGATTTGATTCAAGGGTCTGGGTTATTCCTGTTCTTTAAGGAAGCAGGAAATCCGAAGGGTATTGAGACTGTCCAAGTCTACGGGTTTCCTTCCTATTTAACGAAGGGGTCACTTGAGAATGCCTTTGAGACTCAAGGAAATTAGACTGTCCAAGTCTAGGGTTTTATCTTTTGTACTGTGCTTTGAGAAACAGTAGTAGACTCTATGAAAGGACTGTTCTATGCAAATGACTAAGTTCTATTCCTATACGTCTAGGAGGTCGTCGGGACAATTTGTACGAAGCCCAAGAGGAGGCTGGAAACTTTTAAGAAGCCGGTCGGTCCTTGTACTAAGCCCAAGAGGAGGCTATCATTCCCGGAGGAAGAGATCATTATACGAAGCCTAAGAGGAGGCTGTGAATACTTCTAAGAAGCCGTATGGTCCTTGTACTAAGCCCAAGAGGAGGCGGGGTTGCTTTTAGGAAGCCTGTGGGTCCTTGTACGATGCCCAAGAGGAGGCCGATGCTTTTAAGAAGCCCGTGGGTCCCCAAACCCCGAGAAATTCAAGGCAAGCTATTCACGAGGAATAGATCAAGTCAGGAAAGTTCGAGAATTTGGAAGAAACTCAGAGATGCCATTCACGGAGAATACATTCATCTCTGGGAATAGAGTTTCTTGATAATTCCTAATGAGGACAGCCGAAGAAAAGACTGTATCTGGTGATCCTATTGGGGGATCTAGTTGTCTATTTCGATGAATAAACGAAACGGCGTCACTTAGTTCTAGACGTAGTTACCGGGGAAACTCGAAATATCTATACTATTATTACACAGTTGATATGAGCTTATGAAAGAAGACTTACAGTGAAACAGCCCCACAATACAGTTATATGTATATGAAAGCAGTAAATGAAAGCAATAACCACTTACTCGGTTGTAGAGCTTCCATGTTGTTTGGTTAGTTGTTCAACAAAGAAAGATTGAAAACAACAGTATATTCAAAATCAAAGGAGACAGTGCTTTGAAAAAGAAAGATTGGGGCTTACAGCTCAAGGAGAGGCCCAGGGTTTTATCAGTGAGCGCACTGTTTGAATTTGTACAGGGGGACTTATACAAGTGACTGTGGCCCAAAATGGTTTTCTGTACAAAGGGATGGGTCTTACACTCTCTCAAGAGGCCCAAAAGGTTTAAACAAAAAGAGTGGGGCTTATAACACGAGGGTAGGCCCAGATGATTTTTCCGTTAAAAATGGCGATCGCGCCGAGGTTTTCGTTTAACGCAGAAGGGCTTATACAATATCTGAGGCCCAAAATGTTTTGGTTAAAAGGGGATTGGGTCTTACACTCTATTAGAGGCCCAAAAGTTTTGAATGGGTCTTATAGCTCAAGGAGAGGCCCAAAAGGTTATTTTTCAAAAGGCGACAATCGCGTCGTTTGTTTTTGATGGTATCGGGACTTATACAATGTACTGAGGCCCAAAAATGATTTGGTCAAAAAAGGATTGGGTCTTACACTCTATTAGAGGCCCATGAGTGTTTGACAATGATTTGTTTTGAGTGAAAATCAAAGAAACCCTAATTTTATTCTTTAAAAATAAATATTTAAAGAAAATCAATGAAAAATACCAAATAGGTTTGAATAAACCACTTGTGATTTTTGTTTAAGGTTTGAAAAATGAGGTATAAATCACAAGAGATATTAAAACTCATTTGGTCTTGATTTTTCAAGATGAATATTCATTTTAAAATGCTTAAAAACAAATAAAAATGAATTTATTCACAAAAATACTAATTATATTAAATAAATAATACAAACTCAATTTTTTTGTGGAATAAAATATTTCAACATTTTTGTGATTTTTTGCAAAAAGAACCAATAAAAAATAATTAAAATTGAAAGAGTTATTAATTTTCCAAATAATTAACAAAACATGAAAATAGTTGTAAAAATAGCAAAATGTGAAAAAATCACAAAATGGCATGGGTGGGGTTTGAACCCACGACCTCAAGCATACAAGGCGCGCGCCTTACCACTGGGGTGGTGATACATCCATTGTTTGAAACAAACCAACAAATACACAAGTCATGCCTTGGTTTTGGCTTGCCCAAGGCAAGTTATGGCTCAAAACGTGAAGGTCATAACTTTCTCAATTCTTAATGGTTTGAGACAAAATTTATATGCATCCGGGCCAGAATTTCATAAGGAATCCAATGGTGGTGGTAGTTTTTTCAGATCACACTCCCTCCTCAAAACCCGATAGTGGTTTTGAAAATGACCTATAAATGCATTTTCTATGCTACAACTTGGTACAAGCATGGATTACATGGTGAATTAGCTCAAACACAACATATATGACATGTATGAGATGTTTATGTAAGTTCCTGGATTGGCTGGAATTTTGGTAAAACAACAAGGTGTTCAATGCTGATGTCATGGTGTTGATGTTGCAGCATTGAGTCTTAGTACTGGGCTGTACTAAGTTGTGAAGGTTAACTATGTTTGATGTCATGGGCTTGATGTCATAACATTGCACTTAACACTGGGCTGTGTTAAGGTTGCTAGTTGCTGAAGTGGATGTCTGATGTCACATAGGTGATGTTGTAACATCAGACCTGCAGAACTGAAGCTAATGACAGCATAGGCTTGTTGTTATTAGGGTCGCGTATTAGCTGGAATTGTGGAGAGTGTTGACTCGTTGGATGAGAATATCTTGGGCTAGATATTTTCTGTTACATGGGAGATTTGATTGCAGGTTTGTTGGAGAATTAAAAGGTGGAAGATTTAAAAAGATTTTGGGGATAAAATATGTTTTAAAAGATTCAGTTTTTAATTAACAAATCTGATCAAATATTGTGACAAATCCAATCCAAATTCAAGGAGCTATATAAAGCGTACAAGACCAAGGAAGAAGGTACAGAAAACAGATTGAAGATCAAGAGCTGGAGGCTTAGAGTCTAGGGTTTGTTTAGAGTACTTGTAATCACACTATTCTAGGTTGAATAGGTGTTGAATTTTCTGTCCTCTCTAGAAGCTGTGAAGCAATAGAGAGTTATTGATTGATCGAAGCTAGGAAGCAAGATCAAGGGATCTCAAAGAGGTTGTTCTTTGAGTGTTTTAGGGGATTGAGTAGTGTTCTCATATCTAAGTGGTTTCTTAGGTAGAAAGTCACTAGTAGAGTATAAGTTTAGGAGATTGTCAAATGGTGTGTTGAGTCTGTAAATTATATCTACAAGTAGTGAATTTCATCCCTGGCTTGGTAGCCCCCAGACGTAGGTAGTTAGACCGAACTGGGTGAACAATTCCTTGTGTTTTCCTGTTGCTTATTCTGTCCATTATTGCAGAGTGTGTTGTTGTGACATCACACCTTAACATCACACGTCTGGTACCAGAATTTCAATTGGTATCAGAGCAGGCATCCTGTCTGTCTCTGGGTGAGATCTAGGGAAGTTACTTTCTGGTGAAAGATGGACAAAGAGGTTGGAGGATTGGTCAACAGAACCCCTATCTTGGATGGCTCAAACTATGAGTATTGGAAGCCTAGAATGACTACTTTTTTAAAGTCATTAGACAGCAGAGCTTGGAAGGCTGTCATTAAAGAGTGGAAAGCTCCAGAGGTATGTGAGAAAGATGAGGCTGGCAAGGATAAAGAAGGCACCTCAAAGCCTAAGCCTGAAGAAGAATGGACCAAGGAAGAAGATGAGCTTGCCCTTGGGAATTCAAAAGCCCTAAATGCTATCTTCAATGGGGTTGACAAGAACATATTCAGGCTGATCAACTCATGTGAAACTGCTAAGGCTGCTTGGGATATTTTGAAGGCTACTCATGAAGGCACATCTAGAGTTAAGATGTCTAGACTTCAGCTTCTAACAACTAAGTTTGAAAGCTTGAAGATGAAGGAAGATGAGACTATTCATGACTTCCACATGAGTGTTCTTGAGCTGTCAAATGCATCCAGTGCTCTTGGTGAGAAGATGACAGAAGAGAAGCTGGTGAGAAAGATTCTTAGGTCCCTCCCTAAGAAGTATAAGATGAAGGTAACAGCCATTGAAGAATCTCAAGACATCAGCAAGATGAGAGTTGATGAGCTTATTGGATCCCTTCAAACATTTGAACTTGGACTGAATGAGGAAGAACCAGAAAAAAAGCCTAAGAGTATAGCTTTAGTCTCCACTCCTGCAGCAGCTAAAGATGATGAGTCCCAGGAGGATCTGCCTCAGGCTATAGTTATGTTGGGAAGGCAATTCAACAAAGTGTTCAAGAAGATGAACTATAACTACAGGCCTAATGTCAAGAACATCTCCTCTGACATCAGCAAGTCAAAAGAGAAAGATGAAGAGAAGACTGTCCAAGATAAAGGTGTTCAGTGCTTTGAATGTGAAGGGTATGGACATGTCAAGAAAGAGTGTCCCACATTCTTGAAGAAGCAGAATAAGGGCTTGACAATTTCCTGGTCTGACTCTGACAGTGAAAGTGAAAGTGAGTCAGCAAAGCATGTTACAGCTTTGACAGGAATTGTTGAATCTGATGATGATAGTGATGGAGAAGTCACTTATGATGAGCTAGCTTCAACATACAAGGAGTTGTGTTTAAAGAGTGCTGAAGTTTGCCAAGAAAACAAGTGCCACAAGGAACAGATTGCTCAACTTGAGAATGAAAAATCTGATCTGGAATATGAAGTTGTTCTAGTGAGATCCCAACTTGATCAGATGACAAAATCTGTTAGGATGCTGAACAGTGGTACAACCACTCTTGACAAGATACTCCAGTCAGAACAGGTTGCTGGAAACAAAGCTGGGATAGGATATGTGGCCGAAGACAAGGGTACCTCAGAAGCAAGTACTTCAGGTCTAAAGAAGGAAGAGTCACAAACTGTGCCTCAACATCAGCCAAAGAGGCAGAATCTTACTCCCAAGGAAGTTGATGTTTCACAACCTAAGAAGATTGAGAAGAAGACTGGTCATAATCAGAAGAGAAAGCAGCCACAAGGAGCAAGCCAGAATATGCCCCCCCAATATCATAGGAGCATGGAAGCTGCAAGGGTCAAGCAGACCAGGTCACATCCGATGTCTCAACATCAGGAAAGCTGGTATGGACCTGGCCTCAACAATGTTGTGCCGTATAATTATGGAAGAAGGAAGCCTCATCACCATGGGAGACAGCCTAGAAGACAGCATCCTCAGTTCAAACAACACGTGTCTCATCAGGTGTCTCAACATCAGGGGTATGGTTACACTAATGTTGTGTCTCATTATGGAAGGAGAAAGTCCCACCATCTTGAGAGACAATCCAGGAAAAAGCATTCTCAGCTTCCTTATGGATACCAGCATAATAGAAGGCAGGCAAGAAATGTTAGGAGAAGACCACATTATGGATGGCAACCTATGCAGTCTCATCAAGGCAGTAGATTCAGAGAAGAAAGGGTGAGATGCCTTTATTGTGGAAGGCTTGGACATATGCAATACTCTTGCTACAAGCTGCATGGATACCCTCAGACACAGAACAGATGGAGAGAATACAGGCCCAAAGTCGTTAAACAATTGGTACAGAATGAGAAGATGAAGTGCTTATTGGCTCACCTGGCTAACAAAGAAGCTAAAGAAGAAACATGGTATTTTGACAGTGGGTGTTCCAAATACATGTCTGGATGTAGATCCATGTTTGCTGAATATAGACCGTGTCCTTCTCTTGAAGTGGTGTTTGGTAAAGGGAATAACGGAGTTGTAGAAGGTATTGGAAAAGTAAGAGGACCTGAACTTGACAATGTCTATCTTGTCAATGGTTTGAATGCTAATCTGATAAGCATCAGCCAATTATGTGATGAAGGTTACTTAGTCAGCTACACCAAAGACAAATGTGTTGTAACGAATGAGAAGGGTGAGGCTGTAATGACTGGTGCAAGGTCCAAAGACAATTGTTATCAGTGGATTCCTCAAACTGAAAGCCAGTCTGGTGATGATAAAGAAGATATCAAGTGTAGACATCAGAATGATGAAGGTTTCCTCAAGTTGATGAAGGTCAGAAGAAAAGATGATCTGAAATTAGTCAAGGGCAAATGTTACACATCTGTCCTCACCATTGATGGAAGGATTAAAGGTTCTCAGGAGCTGAATAGTGCAACATCTCTCGAGAGGAAAGATGCTGATGTCTTGACATCTGAACAAATCATCAGAATCTCGCATCAATGTAGTGGTCTGACTGTGAGTAAGTCTAAAAGGCTAGAGATTGAAGAACTCACTAAAGTTATGGGAGATACCAGTGGTAACTATAAAAAATTCTATCATCAAGATCTGAAGAAGATCGATGTCTCAGAAGAAAACCTCCCCTGGATGAATAGCTCTGTGTCGAAAGATACAGATGTCAGAGCAGATGCTGAAACATCTCAAGACAAGAAGAGTATTTCTAGCCTCAAGAAGGATGATGAGCAAAGTGCAAAAATGATTCAGAATAGACTAGAGTCTAAGACTGATCCCAATATGAAAATTGACATGCAGAGGACCTCTGATATTGGCTCTATCAGATCCTGGATTAAAATGTCAAGAATAAATACACATCCTCTAGGATGGAATCATGATGGTCAAAAGATACAAACTGATCTTGGAAGACTAAGAAGAAGAAAGAGGGGAAAAATCAGATTAGTTCTCAGATCTAAGAAGAAGAACAGTCGTAGATCAGTGTTATGTGGAAAGAACTCATGCTATCAACTCTTGTGGAAGAAACGACTGTTGGGCAATCACCATGTCAAGAAAGATGTTACAACATTGCAGAATGTTACTCATCAATGGGATGATGAGCAGGTTGATAGAAAAGATCTGGTTAAATACTCAGATTATTTGGTAAATAAAGAGAAATTAGATGATGAGTTCATGTATGCTAACCAATTTGAGAGCTTAAAATTGGGGAGCGTATTACTTCAAAATTAATTGAAAGATGTTTTATGGTGCAGTTGGCCTATAAGATAATGGTTATTCAACTGCAGATAGTATGGTACATAAAATAGTCTGTTCAATTTTTTAGTGTAGTCTCTCTAAGAAACTCATCTTGGTGCTCTGGTTCTGTTTAATGCAGTACAAATTTCAGCAGTTTAGAAAAGTACTGTAAAGTGTTTGGCATGGCAACTGAAAAATCTAAAAATAGGATTTTTATTCAATAGTTGAAAATACAAGATTAGACTACATCCTCGTGCCAATCTCCTACATCCAGAAAAGCCTTCCAATCTGCATCCCATTCATCTTCTGAAGGCTGTTGTTGAGCAGAATGGTTCTTACCCGGCTTCATAGTGGTCACTGAAGTCCTGCCAATTTTTATTGCTCCTGTAGAAGGACCTGATGTCGCCTGAGATTTGATCTTCTTCTTCATAGGGTCTGGTTGTGTTTCCTCATGCTTGAGGTTCTTGGTTGGTTCTTTGGAGCTTGATTGACTCATGCTTTATTGGTGTGTTGTGCTGAGCATAAGAGAAAGAGTGGTTTTATAATGGTTTGTTCAAATGCTTGGGTTGTATCGCCTGACCAGTCAAGGGGTTGGAAGTTGTTTTTGACTATGTCATTAATAATGTCAGAACATTGTGCTTGGAGACTACATAGGTCTTGTTGCTACTGACAGTGGGACCAGTATTATGTCACCTTGAAGGGCATTTGATTTGGGATAGTTGTCTAATTATGGCTAAAAAGGGGGAGAGTTAAAAATTGCCATGAGGAGAAGAGTAGTTGCTGCTAAAAGAATAAAAATAAAAGGTGTTTAGTTGAAAAGTAATGATGCAACTGTGGAGGGGGAGTATAGACAGCATAGTTATGGAGCTGCTAGTGAAGAATTCATAGCATTGAAGAGTGCAGAGTGCAGCAAAGCAGACATCAAGGGGGAGATGTGTTGCACATTGTGAGCTACTGAACAGCTGTGGTGCTGGTTCAAGTTTTTGAGGGGGAACACCAATTGGCTGTTGTCAATAATGAAGATGGTGCTGCAGCAGATCAAGTAATGAAGACTATATGAAGATTGTCAAACTGCTGCAAGTTGAAGTTTCAAAATATTGAAGATATTTCGCTGCTGAAGTCTCTGAAGATGCAGAGATTGTTTTAGCCAAAATTAGCCAAAGGGGGAGATTGTAAGTTCCTGGATTGGCTGGAATTTTGGTAAAACAACAAGGTGTTCAATGCTGATGTCATGGTGTTGATGTTGCAGCATTGAGTCTTAGTACTGGGCTGTACTAAGTTGTGAAGGTTAACTATGTTTGATGTCATGGGCTTGATGTCATAACATTGCACTTAACACTGGGTTGTGTTAAGGTTGCTAGTTGCTGAAGTGGATGTCTGATGTCACATAGGTGATGTTGTAACATCAGACTTGCAGAACTGAAGCTAATGACAGCATGGGCTTGTTGTTATTAGGGTCGCGTATTAGCTGGAATTGTGGAGAGTGTTGACTCGTTGGATGAGAATATCTTGGGCTAGATATTTTCTGTTACATGGGAGATTTGATTGCAGGTTTGTTGGAGAATTAAAAGGTGGAAGATTTAAAAAGATTTTGGGGATAAAATCTGTTTTAAAAGATTCAGTTTTTAATTAACAAATCTGATCAAATATTGTGACAAATCCAATCCAAATTCAAGGAGCTATATAAAGCGCACAAGACCAAGGAAGAAGGTACAGAAAACAGATTGAAGATCAAGAGCTGGAGGCTTAGAGTCTAGGGTTTGTTTAGAGTACTTGTAATCACACTATTCTAGGTTGAATAGGTGTTGAATTTTCTGTCCTCTCTAGAAGCTGTGAAGCAATAGAGAGTTGTTGATTGATCGAAGCTAGGAAGCAAGATCAAGGGATCTCAAAGAGGTTGTTCTTTGAGTGTTTTAGGGGATTGAGTAGTGTTCTCATATCTAAGTGGTTTCTTAGGTAGAAAGTCACTAGTAGAGTATAAGTTTAGGAGATTGTCAACTGGTGTGTTGAGTCTGTAAATTATATCTACAAGTAGTGAATTTCGTCCCTGGCTTGGTAGCCCCCAGACGTAGGTAGTTAGACCGAACTGGGTGAACAATTCCTTGTGTTTTCCTGTTGCTTATTCTGTTCATTATTGCAGAGTGTGTTGTTGTGACATCGCACCTTAACATCACACGTCTGGTATCAGAATTTCAGTTTATGATCAATGGACTTCAAATGCACACATGTTTTGGTGAGTGCAAGTTGAGAGGCTTACCCTTCTTTGAGATTTTGGAGGTTTCTCTGCAATCTGCCAACCCTCTTGCTCCAGATATGATTTTATGCTTTGAACCACCTCAAATGATCCCTTGGATGCTTTTAGGATGATTGGAATCATCTGGTACCTGCAAAAACACAAACTGTCCCTTTCTTGCAAAAAGGGTTAAAAGTGACCAAAATAACAACTCCCTCAAATGGTGTTCCAGATGGTGGGAACCATTTGGGACAGTTCAAGGATGATATTTGGAGTGTGTTTGAGTTTTTATCTGGTTTGGAAAGTGACTGAATCAAGACATGGCTTGAAAAATGCAAAAAAGTGTTATTTTGAGGTTTTGAGAGGTGACTTTGTGATGTTGTGATTACAGGTCACTTTTGATGGTTTGCACAACTTACATATGATATATATGAGGTGTGTGTGTGTGTGATTAGTTTGGGTGAAATTGCTCTCTAGCTCAAAAACTCAGAATTACTTGCTTTAGAAGGCAAGTTTGAGGTGAAAGAAGAGATTTTGAGGAAAGCATCTGTTTGATGGCTTTGGTGTACTCAAACTGAACACAATTGAGCTCTATTTATAGTAGAGCAAGTTTGTTTTGGGATCCACAGTGAATGGTAACTGCAGCAGGTGTTTGTTCAATGTTGGCCAATGGAAATGCAAGTCTCCTCTAGCCATTGACTAGAGGTTAGGGCACAGGGCTGTGGTTCCCTTGGTCTTGGATAAGTCTTGACTGATTTCAGATGAGAATGGCTCAGTCCATGCCACCTTGATGCTTCCATTGAATGCTTCAATCCAAATTTGGAGTCTTGTCCCTATTTTGGCCATTCTAGGTTCAACATGTTATTTCTTGTTCCATGGACTTTGGAGGCTTGGCTCAGTGATTGTCCCCTTTAGATTCAATCCTCAGATGTGTCCAAGTGGATAGGAGCATTTGAATTTGGCTGATTTTGGCAAATCGAGCAAAATTGCAAATTCTGCCTTGCCTTGACAGATTTCAGCAAGGCAACTTGCCAATGTCATATCTCATGGTGTAAGTTGAATTTGGTAATGCTCTTGACCATTTTAGAAAGCCCTTACATGATACAACCACTGTTTGAACATGTTTGGTTTTGATCTCTTTTGAACCCAAGTGAAAAATCCCCCTACATTTGGCAAAAAGTGAAGACAGATTTGGACTTAGTGAAAATTTCACTAAGTGTTGGAAAAAGTTATATTTTCATTTTTCAGCCATTTTGATCACTCCTTAACTCAAAATCCTTAATGAATTGGACTTAGGTCTAGTTGAAGTTTTTGTAGAGGGTAATGAGGGATACAAATCCATCTTTGGATGAGGAAAAATGGTTTTGTGGTTTAGGAGTTATGATCCTCCAAAGTTGGTACCCTTGTCACTTTATTTTTAACTTAGAAAATTTTCTAAGTTTTAATGGTTACCCCTTTTACAAGTTATCCAACTTTTCTTGATTTTTCTTGATGAATGATGATTCAAACCATACATTAATATCATTTTAGGGTTAAAAATCCATTTTGGTGAAAAATCTCAAAAAGTCAAAGTTGACTTTTGTGCACAGTTGACTTTTTATCAGATGAATTCCAAACTGTGCCATTCTTCATGAAATCATGTCCTTGACCTAAATCAAACTTGATGGACATGTTCCATGGGTGTCATAGGGCATATTGAATCATGTCTTAGGGCTTGGGAGCATGTCCTGGTCAAAAGTCAAAGTTACAGTTGACTTTTCCCTTAAAACCCTAATTGTGGTGCAGATGAAATTGAGACTTGTTGCTTAAGCTTCTTGGATTAATCCATTGTTCCAAATGGATCAATATAGTTCATTAGAGACCCTCAAACCCTCTCTTGAGGTCTTGGTTCATGATTTGTCCCAAAAGTCAACTTAGGGGTGAATTAGGTCAAGAAACCCTAATTCCTGATTTTTTATGAATGCATCCCCTAAGGCAAAATTGACTTGATTATTGGGTCCATGAGGCTCCATGGAGTATATTAGGTTGTGTTTTGGATCTTTGGCTTGTGCCCAGATGAAATTTTCCATCTCGAGGCCCTGGTCGACCAAAACCCTAATTTGGTGACACTGGCGATCTTGAAGCTTGATCCACCTAGAAGGGGGCAACCTTGTGCTTAATCCTTGAAGTGGGAGTTCTTTTTTATCCTTTATGTATGTTTGAGAGGTTAGACAAGTTGAAGATCAAGTCATTCCTTGACTGATCCTTTGTCTAAGGCTCTGAGAGGGCTTAAAACCCTAATTTTGATTGTAGTGAATGCTCAACAACCCTTGAGGCATTTGATGAGGCATGATGGTTCATCCATATTGTGATGATGATTGACACAATGATTCGATATCTTAGTGGTCAAAATTTGGGGTATGACAGATGCCCCTATTTAATCTTCTTGGACCCGAAGGTGTGAATGACGAAGGTATTCGGGCATTCGGGGTGCAAGAGGATTAAATATCGGAATACCCGAAATTTTGATGGTGGTTATGAATGGTAGCTTACACATTCATCCTCTTTAGCTAAGCAATGATGATTAGAAAAGGTAAACTTCCCCTCGATCCTAGTCTTCAGCCAAGGAACTGGTCTCAGTTTCTAAAATAAACTTCCCCTCGATCCTGGTTTCCCACCAAGGAACTGGTCTTAGTTTCTGATTTAAACTTCCCCTCGATCCTGGTTTCCCACCAAGGAACTGGTCTTAGTTTCTTTTGTCAATAAACTTTATTGACAAGGAACGCTATTTGTAGCGGATTTCCTTCAAACTTCTCGCCGAATTTTCCTGGGGAGATGCCATTTGATGGAAAAAGCTTTGATGTCAGACTTGCTGGAGAACCCAGTCGTCTGAGTTGTAGAGTTGCAAAAACTTCTCTGTTGGAGATGCCATTTGTCGATTCTACTGGGTAAAGCGAGTCTCTTGAGAGACTGTTTTCGTTTGGGGGCTTACATCATACTTTTCTCGGGATCTTTTCGGAGAAATGCCATATGATGGGATCCAATTTTGAGGTGCCGATGACCTTTTCATCAGTGGTTTTTTTGGAGAAAAACTGCCGTACTGCCGAATCTCTGATTAAGGGGCTTTCTCTGTGGATTTTCCTTAATCCGGGAAAGCAAGGATATCATCTTCAATGGCGAAGAGTGACATTTGTTGAAAGCTTTCTTGTTTCTCAGAGGTACAAGTTATCAAAGTGGTCAAGGACCGTCTCTAATCCAGAGATAAACTGGAGAGAGATTGCTTAGATGATTCACTTCCTAACGAGGAAACGTTTGACAACTCGATTAAGAGAAATTCTATCACTAGGGGACACAACCGACTAGAGTGATAGTGATGCGATACGAAATGTGAATGCAAATCAATAATGCATGATGTGTGTATGTTTATGCTGAAAAAACTGACGCGACATACAAACTGACAGGTGAACACGACTGGATACTCGGCCATCACGGGGGGAAGAAGTACCGTTGGTTTAGAATAGCAATTCTACCTTGCTTAGGAGAGATAGTCCCTGTTGGGAGCACCGTTGATCGGGCTTAGGAGATAAGAACTCGGCCGAGGTGTGTCAGACGAAACAAGGTCTCTGACACAGTTGATCCCTTCATTCAGGCGTACTGGGTTAGAAGGAGTACTTTGATTCTGAACTTTGAAGTTCGCTTACTTCTGGAGAAGCAGTCGATGTTCTTCTGATGTTCAACAGTCAAAAGAAATTGCCGACTTTATTTTAAAAGCAGAAAAAGTTTTAACAAGTAAATTCATTTTTGTTTTATTTCAAGAGTCATTAATCATGTTAACAACGTCGTTCTGTAAAGCTAAAACAAATAAGAATTACAAACAAAAGCACAAGGGCTCAAATTTTATTGATACGATGGAGATCAGCCAAACGCGTGATTCCAAAGAGTATATACAAAGTTAGAAAAATGGTAATTTATAGGGAAAAGGGCTACGTTGAAACATAACGACCACTATCCTTCTACCAACTTTGAATTTGGGACATCCTGAACTTCTGTCGAAGATGACCTTGACTAAAGTTTTCTGACAGGTGATGTAACCGCTGCTGCTGAGAGACTTGCCTCTGTTGAACATAGTTACTTGCCATTATCCCTAACTTTTTCCTGGATATGTTTCCAATCCATCGGGATGATTTTTTCATGTCTCTAACTTTTGCCTGGATCGCCCTTTCGGGTTTTCAATCCACCGAGACACTTTTTTTCTTCTTTTTTTTTAGGCGAAGTATTTCTTGACTACATCAACATTTGTGGGGTAGGCAAATTCCTCTCCGTCCATGGTTGCAAGTCTCAAGGCGGCGCCTGAGAAAGCTTTCGTGACCACATAGGGGCCATCATAATTTGGAGTCCACTTGCCCCGAGAGTCAATGAGAAATGATTGCATCTTTTTGAGCACGAGGTCTCCTTTTCTGAAGACACGAGGTCGGACCTTTTTGTCGAACGCCCTCTTCATTCTCTGTTGATACAACTGACCGTGGCATAGTGCCGTTATTCTCTTTTCTTCGATCAGATTCAGTTCGTCGTATCGACTTTGACACCATTCAGCTTCGGTGAGCTTAGCTTCCATCAATACTCGAATTGAAGGGATCTATACTTCTATGGGGAGCACTGCTTCCATACCATATACTAGAGAGAAAAGGGTTGCCCCTGGTGAAGTGCGGACAGATGTACGATAACCGTGAAGAGCAAAGGGTAGCATTTCGTGCCAGTCTTTGTAGGTTACGACCATCTTTTGAACAATCTTCTTGATGTTCTTGTTAGCCGCTTCTACCGCCCCGTTCATCTTGGGTCGGTAGGGAGATGAGTTATGGTGTTCAATTTTGAACTCTGCACACAACTCTTTCATCATCTTGTTGTTCAAGTTAGATCCATTATTAGTAATGATCTCGCTTGGAACACCATAACGGCAGATGATATTGTTTTTGATAAATCGGACTACCACTTGTCGGGTTACATTGGCGAATGACGCTGCTTCGACCCACTTGATGAAATAGTCAATGGCTACCAGGATGAACCGATGTCCGTTTGAAGCCTTAGGTTCGATCATGCCAATCACGTCGATTCCCCATATGGAAAAAGGCCACAGGGAAGAAAGAACTTTGAGATGTGATGGCAGTACATGAATTCTATCGGAGTATATCTGACACTTGTGACATTTCCTCATGTACTTGTAGCAGTCGGATTCCATTGTCAACCAATAATACCCTGCTCTTAGAATTTTTCTCGCCATTGTATGTCCGTTGGCATGAGTGCCAAAGGATCCTTCGTGAATTTCTTTCATAAACATGTCTGCTTCTGGTCTGTCGACGCATCGGAGCAAGACCATGTCAAAATTTCTCTTATAGAGAGTGTCACCGCTCAGGAAGAAGTTTCCAGCCAATCTTCTGAGGGTTTTTCTGTCTTTTCGGAGTGCCCCAGATGGGTGCTCTTGTTTCTGAAGGAAGCATTTGATATCGTGATACCAAGGTTTATCGTCTATGACTGTTTCAATCGTGAAGACATAAGCGGGCCTTTCAAGGCGCATGATGTCGATCTTAGGTATGTCATTCCATTGACCTACACTAATCATGGAAGAGATAGTGGCTAATGCATCAGCCATGTGATTCTCATCACGAGGGATGTGATGAAACTCAACTCTGTTGAAGAAAGGTAACAACCTTCTTGCATAGTCTTTGTAAGGAATCAATCATGATTGGTATGTGTTCCAATCTCCTTTTATCTGATTGATAACCAAGGCTGAATCGCCGTATACGTCCAAATTTTTTATCCTTAAATCAATTGCTTCCTCGAGACCCATAATACAAGCTTTGTATTCGGCCTCGTTGTTCGTACATTTGAACGTAAGTCTGGCAGTGAAAGGAATGTGGGTACCCTGAGGGGTAACAATGATTGCCCCAATTCTGTTTCCGTAATGAGTAACTGCTCCGTCAAAGACAAGTCCCCACTGGGAACCTGGTTCTGGCCCTTCACTGGGTAACGGTTCATCGCAATCTTTCATTTTTAGATACATGACATCTTCGTCTGGGAAGTCAAACCCGACTGATTCCTGATCGTCAATCGGTTGATGAGCCAAATGATCGGCTAAAATACTTCCCTTAACGGATTTTTGAGCGCGGTACTCTATGTCATATTCTGATAACAACATCTGCCAATGGGCAATCCTTCCCGTGAGAGCAGGTTTTTCGAAAACATACTTGATTGGGTCCATTTCGGAGATTAACCAAGTAGTGTGACGAATCATGTATTGGCGAAGACGTTTGGCTGCCCAAGCTAAAGTGCAGCAAGTTTTCTCAAGCATCGTGTACCGAGTTTCGCAGTCGGTGAATTTCTTGCTCAGATAGTAAATGGCAGACTCTTTCCTTTTGGTTTTGTCTTGTTGGCCAAGTACACATCCCATTGAGTCCTCTAGGACAGTGAGGTAAATGATTAGTGGTCTTCCTTCCACTGGTGGTGATAGAATCGGCGGATTCAACAGATATTCCTTAATATTGTCGAAGGCGGTTTGGCAGTCTTCTGACCAAACGCAATCCTGGTTCTTTTTTAGTAATTTGAAAATCGGCGCACACGTGGCGGTCATAAGGACTATGAATCTGGAGATGTAGTTCAAACGTCCCAAGAATCCTCTGACTTGCTTTTCAGTTTTCGGAGAAGGCATTTCTTGAATGGCCTTGACCTTGTCAGGATCAACCTTAATTCCTTTCTGCCTGACGATGAACCCTAATAGTTTCACTGAACGGACACCGAAGGTGCACTTGTTGGGATTTAAGCGGAGTTTGAATTTTCTTAGACGTTCGAACAGTTTTGACAGATGTTCAACGTGCTCACTCTCTATTTTTGATTTTGCAATCATATCATCGACATATACCTCGATTTCCTTATGTATCATGTCATGAAACAGAGTAGTCATGGCCCTTTGATAGGTTGCCCCGGCATTCTTCAAACCGAACGGCATTACCTTGTAACAAAAGGTACCCCATGGGGTAATGAACGAAGTTTTCTCCATGTCTTTCGGCGCCATTTTGATCTGATTATAGCCCGAGAATCCATCCATGAAGGAGAAAATTTTGAACTTCGTTGTGCTGTCTACCAGCATGTTAATGTGTGGTAAAGGAAAGTCGTCCTTTGGACTAGCCTTGTTTAGATCCCTGTAATCAACACACATTCTGACCTTTCCGTCCTTTTTGGGAACGGGTACGATGTTGGCTAACCATTGAGGATATTTAGACATAGCGAGGAAACCCGCGTCAATCTGTTTCTGTACCTCCTCTTTGATTTTGATGGCCATGTCCAGGTGAGTGCGTCTCAACCTTTGCTTTACTGGAGGACATTCCGATCTCATCGGTAAGTGATGCTCCACGATGCTGGTATCCAACCCTGGCATATCCTGATAGGACCAAGCGAATACATCGGGGAATTCTTTGAGAAGCTTTATCAAACCCTCTCTGGCAGTTGCACTGAGCAGTGCCCCAATCCTGATTTCTTTTCTCCCTTGCTCTGAACCCAAGTTTACCGTTTCCAATGGTTCTTTGTGAGGTTCAATGGACCTTTCCTCTTGTCTGAGTAGTCGGGAGAACTCTTCTGGAATTTCGTTGTCATTTTCTTCTTCAGCCTCGAATACCGGGAACTCAAAGTTGGGAGAAGGCATCGGATCGTATGTTTCAACGGGGTTTAAAACAAGCAATCTGCATGACGTGATGATTCGTGTTTAGAAGAGATAGAGAAAATGCAAGTGTGTGCAGTGTTTTATTTTACTGCTTGTTTTTATTTGAATTATTTTTTAGGATTACCATTTTCTGAAAAACGAAAAAAGAAAACAACAATAACTGCGGAAATTACAGAACGACGTTATTTTATTAATGAACAAGTCGATTCTTGAAACTACAGCCCTATAAAACAAAACTCTATCGCTTTGGGCGAAGCGAAGAGGGATATTTACAGAAAGCGAGCCCTATCAAAACATCCGTTTCACCTGGGCAGGGTGAAAGGTTAAAGACGGCAATTACTTTGACTGATGAACGACCCTCGGAACCTCGACGGTAACCCATTGGCGGCGAACTCCTCGGTGAATCACAAAGTCTGGCACCTTCCTTGATTTGTCTTCAGAAATAACGCTGATTTCTGGTGGAGCAGGATCACTGGAATCTGTCTCCCAGGAAGAATTGTCGTAGGAGGATTCCTCAGTTGCATTTTGCATAGCATTTGTGCTCTCAGCTGTATCTCCCCACCCCGTAGGCTGGATATCTTCGAGCCTGATACGAGAGCTTTCGGGAGCGGTGTACTTAACCATATAGTCGTATTTCCCACTCGGTTGTCCCAAGGTGTCCCAAACTTTTTTGGAACTGGAGGAGTCATCTCTCTCGATGACGTTGACCTCGGGAAAAGCATAGTTGATGAATTTAAGTCCTGCGAACGTTGCGAATTCATCTTCATGTTGAGTAGTTTTCGAATGACCTGAGTGTTGATCCCATTGGGCCATCCATTGGGCCATAGTAATCGTGGTCAAAGTTGTCTTTCATCAGAGTGTCCTCCTCTAATGAATTTGGCGGAGCACGGCATCCTTCCGGATCACAATCTCCATATATCATTTCGACGTCTGACCTTGGTAAAAATCTCAGACTCTGTACGGGATAGCAAAATGGTGTAGGCACCTCTTCCTGAGACATATAACTGTCCTCATTAAGATAGAACTTCCATTCTTCATCTGTGTCAGAGGGATCTTCCTCATTGATAGCATGTACTGCTTGAGACACCGGGTGAAGAAAACCTCCACTGTGGAAGAAATTTTGAAGGGGATTACGACTTTCATCGCTAGCAGCTGTCTGGGTATAGGTTGCAGAAAAACCAAGACCCTTCTTTGTTTTATTGTCAGTGGGAATGACAAGCTGTCCCCATCCTGTCGTATCGGTACTCTCGACCGCTTTGATAGCATCATTGTATGAGGAAATCGAGGTTCCTCCTTTGAAATGATTGTCCTTGCTCACCGACAGTACTTGGAACTGAGTTCCAATAACCTCCTCGGGTTCTATACCAGTAGATGATGATAAGTTGCTTACAAGCAAGGCTTGTTCTCCACAGACCGTGACAAGTTGATCGTTCTTGACGAAATTTAGCTTTTGGTGGAGGGTTGAAGTAACCGCTCCAGCCTGGCGTATCCAAGGTCTTCCTAATAAACAACTGTACGTTGCCCGGATGTCCATGACCTGGAAAGTGACTTGGAAAGTGTGAGGACCGATAGTTATGGGAAGATCAACTTCGCCGATAACCATTTTTTTGGATCCGTCGAACGCTTTGACGACGATCTCGCTGATTCTCATCGGAGGGCCCTTGAATGATAATTGAATCAAAGTGGACTTCGGCATAACATTCAGGGCTGACCCTGTGTCTACCAGTACGCTGGCTAAAGCATCGTCCTGGCAGTTAACTGTGATATTGAGTGCCATGTTATGACGGTGACCCTCTTCGGGTAATTCCTCATCACTAAATCCCAAATTATTGCAGGAAGTGATGTTAGAGACAATGCTATCGAACTGTCTGATTGTTACATCTTGTTCCACAAAGGCTTGCTCCAAGACTTTCTGTAGAGCCTCCCTATGCGCTTCTGAACTGAGTAACAGCGATAATACCAAGATCTTTGAAGGAGTCTGTAACAATTGATCGACAATGTTATATTCACTCCTTTGGATGAGCTTCAGCATCTCATCATTGTTTTTTGAAAGGTCGGGATTACTGGATTGACCGACTGGTGGATCAGGAGCTTCTGTCTGAAGTTCCTTTTCTTTGTTAAGTTCTCCAACTCCTCGGTTGAAGATTCGACCGCTCCGTGTTACACGGCTGATGTCTGCAATATTCACGACGGAGGGTAATGGAATTTCCTTTCCATTTTCAACTGTCGTTGCACCGTATTTGTAAGGGATAACCTTAGCTGATTCATACGGTAGTGGTCCCGGTAGATAGATGACTATGGGAACCTTCTGATTTTTTTGACCATCATAAGTGATCTCGATTTGTTCCCGGTTGGGAACTTTAGATTCGTCAAGTAGAGGGATAATGGCAAAAACATCCCTGGTCCTATGATGACCAGAGATCGTGACAACATCCTCAACTTGCTTGGCAAGGTAGTTCGGCGTCCAGTCGATGGGTCCAGAACCCGGATATGGACGAATTTCTCCACGATCGACCTGACCCTGAAGAGCTGCTCTCACAAGGTAACACCCTTGGTTACTTTCCGAACAGAAGCTACAACTGTCATAGTTGTGTGGTGGCACCTGGCCACGCCCACTTTGAATACAATGTAACCTTACTAGGTTAGCTTCCACTGATCGGACATCCTGACTTTGACGCCGAATGGGGTTCCTGTTACTGATACTAATTTGCTGAGTATCTTCGTCCATGTAGATTGGCATCCACCAGTGATTTAACAAGTGCTGAAGTGCCTCCTGGACAAGGGTACAACCTTGATCATTTTCGCAACCCGCCTTACAGCTTTGATAGTCATGTGATATTAAGAATCCGAGTCGGACCTGCTTAGCATGTAACTCTACCAGGTTGTTATTCATCACGCGAATATCGAAGATCTAAACCATGTTGATCTGATAAGGGTTCCTATCATGGTAGTCTTGGATCCATCCAAGATCCATCTGACGCTGGAGGGCCTCCTGTATGAAAGAGCATCCCTGTTTGTTTACCGACCAAATCAGACAGGAACTGTAATCGTGTCGCGGCAGATTATGATATTGGCTTTGCCTTGAGTGCATCGCCACCAAGTTGACATTCATTGCACGGATGTCGTGGTTCTGAATGACATTAGAATTCGTGTAGACCATGTTAACTCCACGAACTCGGTGCTCTTGGATCCATCTGAGATCCATCTGTTCCTGTAGAGCTGATTGCACCACAGAACACCCTTGATTAGTTTTAGAGCAGATATCACACTGATGATAATTATGAGGTGGCACGTGGCCATATCCACTCTGTCTACAATGCATCTTGACCAAATTGGTTTTCAACAAGAGTACATCGTGAATTTGATAGACATCATTAGTCTCTCCTTCTATCAAATTGACTGCAGCCTTCTCGTGTTGAGGCAGCGGATTCGTGAGAACATTAGGATTTGTATCCTTGAAGGATAAGACCCCGCTCCTAACAAGTTTTTGCACGTCGGACTTGAAATTGAGACAAGTCTCTATGTTATGCCCTGGACCTCCTTGATGATAAGGGCAAGTTTGATCCACCTTAAACCAAAAAGGCGGATTTTCTGGTACTGTAAGAGGAGATTTAGTCTGGATGTGCCCCTTAGCCAGTAGTAATGGAAACAGTTCTGCATACGTCACGGGTATAGGATCAAATCCTGGTGGCCGTGTTGTACGGTTGTTGTTATATGGAGGACGGGCCTGTTGAAGAGGCTGTTGTGTCCTTTGCTAGTCAGGTTGGCTCTGCGCAACCTGAGGTTGATACGTAGGAATAGGCACAGGGTTAATAGCAGGAGTCACAGCTGCTACCGGTTGATAACGTCGCCTTTCCTTTCCGAGAGAGATATTCCCAATATCTTGCTCTTTTTTCTTAGGGAGAGCACTACCATATTTTTTAGTACCGCTCGTTGATCTAGGGTCTTTTACCAAACGTCCTTCTCAGACGGCTTCCTCAAGACGTATGCCCATGCCGACCATTTCGGTGAAATCACTGGGCGCACTGGAAACCATTCGGTCATAGTAAAATGAGCTTAAGGTCTTTAAGAAGATCTTTGTCATCTCTTTTTCCTCAAGAGGTGGACAAATTTGAGCGGCGATTTCACGCCACCTTTGAGCATACTCCTTAAAGGTTTCCTTGTCCTTTTGCGACATCGATCTGAGTTGATCTCTGTCGGGTGCCATGTCTAAATTGTATTTGTATTGTTGGACGAAGGTAGTGCCAAGATCTCTGAAAGTGCTGATCGTGGCACGGTTTAAACCCATGTACCATTTTAATGCGGCACCGGTTAAACTATCCTGGAAGTAGTGAATCAGTAGGTCCTGATTCTCCGTCTGAGCTGACATCCGCCGAGCGTACATCACCAGATGGCTTTGAAGGCAAGAGTTACCCTTGTACTTTTCAAAGTTGGGCACTTGGAACTTGTGCGGGACTTTCACATTAGGGACCAAGCAGAGGTCTGCGGCGTCCTTTCCAAATAAATCCTGACCGCGAATGGCTTGCAGCTCCTTCTGCATTTCCAAGAATTGCTCCTGGAATTCCTCCATTCTGTCAAACATAATTTCCTTCTTACCAGAAGGTGTCTGTGGAATCTGTCCTTCCGGGACAGTGTGCACCACAGGGGATGGTACCGTGACTACGACAGTGAGTCTTGGCGTTTCCCGAAGTTTGTAACCTTCAGGAGTCTTCAGTATGCCCCTGGCATCTTCGTTTTCCTGAAGTTTGTAACCTTAAGGCCCAACGGCTTTTGTTGCGATTCCCTGATCTTCAGTGATCGGCGGAACATATCCTTCCGGGATATAGTTAACAGGCATGCCCCAAGGACGATCTTTCGGCATCTGATACCTAGGTTCATACTTCTCCACTATGGGCGTTGAGGTGATCTCTGAGATCATAGTTCTTTGTAGCTGAGCTTCTGCCATGGCTTGCATGTCGTTACGAAGCTTTCTCATAACCTCTCTCAGAGCGTCGATCTCTTCTTTTAACTCTTTGTTTTCTTCCTCAAGATCATCCATCTTTTTCTGACGATTGGCCCGAGTATTATACGAATGAGACAGTTTGACTCTAGAACCGAGACACAAACGTGAGATTCGTAGGTAAGAAGAATACACGATGTGAGAATGATGAATGCAATGATTATATTAATTGTTTTTTGGTTTAATCAAAATAAACTTCGACAATTAGATTGCAAATATCAAACAGTGGGGAAACCCCTTTTTATTGAAATTCAAAGGATTACAGAAATGGAAATACAGTAGATTACGAGGTGCAAAAACAGAAACCTAAGCTAATGGGCCCCGAGTCCTCTCTGAAGAGAAATCGGGTGCTGATTCTGGTATCTTCCTTTTCTTTGACCGGGGCTCTTGGGCCGTTGTCGGGTTGTCATTCCTTTGTCAGGTGAAAGGAGCGAGCAAATTCCTTTGGTCATCCTGATGGTAGTTGATTCCTCCTTTAGTTCCTATGAGGGGTACGTTGGGGAAGTTTCCACAACGGTCAATGATCCTAATTCCCTCATAAATCCTATTACACCAATCAATGTCAGAGTTGGTAAGAGACATGATCTTCTGCGACCAACGTAAGGCACTCTTACAATCCCAAAAAGCAGCAGACTTGGGTAAGTGAGAGATAAACCATTTGTAAAGCAAAGGTACACAGCATGTGATCTCCCCTCCGCTGTACAAATTTCCCAAGTGTACAGAATGATACGCATCTGCGAGCAAAGTCGGCACAGGGTTTCCAATGAGAAAAACCTTAATGGAGTTAAGATCGACGAAGTTATTGATGTAGGGAAACAAAAATAACCCGTAGGTGAGCAAAACAAAGATGCTTTCAAAAGCAGTCACGTTTCCGATACTGGCGAAGTACAGGGCTTTCTTTGTCAAGAACTGGGCTGGCAAACCTTGGATGCCACCCTTAGTAGTTAGGTGAGTCCTAACCTCAGTCTCGTCCAAATGAATTGCTCTTGCAATAGTCTAATTCTTTGGAATTTCTTCCAGTCCAGAAAATGGAGCTCGATCTGTAATGTGTAGATCGATCAGGTGAGAATACTCCTCCAGCGTTGGTGCGAGCTGGTAATCCAGGAATGTGAAACAGTGATAAACTGGATTATACAACTGAATGAGCGCATCCATGATTCCCTAAATCACATGGACTCTTAACACTGGTAGAAAACCTCCGTGCTTGGCTCTGAAAGCCTCTGGGTTAGTGATCATCCTCGCTAACCTTCTCAAATCCTCTAGTTTTGGAACCTTGAAGGTATATTGGTGAGTTCTCCTTCTACCGAAATCCATTAGTGCAATCCTTTTCTCTGATATTTGCAATCACAGTCTTAGTTTATTTTGAAAAAAACAGAGAGACTAGAAGAGAAATATTTTGAATGTTTTAATGTTTTTTAGATGAATGCATGAATGCAGCACACAAAAACATAGAAAAAACATGGGGTCAAAGGGTCGTTGTCATGAAGTCAAGGCTCTACCCATCCCCAAAGGTTTATACTAGGGTGATTTTTGTACCTGTACTCATTATCATCAGCTCCTCCCAGGAAAGCAAAACAACAAGCGGATCGCCAGCGAGTTATAGTGCAATCTTAGAGTAAGTGCCATTCACCGAGAATAGATCACCAGCCTCAAATGAGGGTAGTATCGCGTAACAACTATTCCCGATAGTTTCCGCACTACGAAAGGGTTTGGCTCCTCAGCTTCTCAGACTTAACAACCGGCCCATTGTCTAGGTGAGAGAATGGGTTGCGTTGGTCAGCCTCCACTGAGGTTGATGGTCGACCTCGTCGCCATCACTTATCTTAAGTGTATACTCGATCTTTCCACATACGGCATCACCCGCATTCCCATTAGCAGAAAAATAAACACATATAGCAATTAGGAAAAGCAGTATATATATTTGTCCTAATCATCCTAGACCTTTAAAGCTATGAATCTTAAGTTCCTGACAGAAAATGGGTTCCCCGGCAGAAGCCCCAATCTGTGGTATTCACACAAGTGAAGAAAAGAAAGAGAAACTGAAAGGCCCCACAGTGGGCGCCATTTTTTCTGTAGCGAGCGATTTTGGACGCGGTTCTTAAGCGCTGGTCGCTCTCTGCGGTTGAGTTTACTATAGGTCGATTCATTTTTTATCCTATTAAGCTAATGAAGGAAGGGAAATAGATGTCTCCAATTAACCCTGCTTTGCATACTGAGTTTAAACAGCGGTCTGTTAGGTTACGGATGCGATCAATGTGGGGGGGGGGCCTTTGTATTGGTTATTTGTATTTTCGCCAATATGTTTTTCTTTCTTTTTTTGGATTTAGACAGAAGGTTTCTGGCGGGGAACAAGGATTAGGATATCAGGACTGGTGCTTTTGAGAGATACATGAGAGTATGGGGTTTTGGGTTTTTGTTTAGTGTGCTCGCTAAGATTTTTCTTTCAATCTTATGCCTACGTATTCCCGTTTACCGAAACAGGGAAATCAGAGCGTAGGAGGAAATGGGTGTTTTGGTGTCTTGTTCAAAGCCCAAGACGTGAAGCGAAAGGTGATTTGTATCTTGTTCAAAGCCCAAGATATGAAGCCAAAAGGTCTCAACTTTAGAGAGAATTTGTCATCTCTAAAGAGGGGGTTGTATGTCACAACTGTTTTATAAAGGAGAATTACTTTAACCGGGATTTGTGAATCCGGCAATGCCATAATTTCCTTTATAGGGGATTTCAACCTGAAGGAGAAGACTTTAACTCAGTGTAGATAATGCCATCTTTCCTTAGGAATTTCTCATGCTAAAAGGGGGACAGTGGCATGGATGTAGATGATCTAGAGGCTTGCCGCTTACAGCGATTAGATGAAGGGGAAAGAGTTATTGATGTTTGTGTACTGTGAACGAGGCACAACTTTGATGCTAAAAGGTTGATTGGATCAACTAGTGGTTTTCTTATATAAAGCCTAAGAGGAGGCTAATATGTGTCTCGTACAAAGCTCGGGAGAGAGGCTAAAAGGTTTTGACCCGACGATGGAGTCTTTTCGTATCCCGTATAAAGCCCGAGATGGAGGCTGTTTGACTCAACAAGAGAGTTTTTTGTATCTTGTACGAAGCCTGAGCTGGAGGCTGTTGTTTATTTGGCTCAATAAGAACCTTTTTGTATCTCGTATAAAGCCCGAGATGGAGGCGAAAGGGGTGATCGACACAACGAGGGAGTCTCTTATGTGTCTCGTACAAAGCCCGAGAGAGAGGCTAAACGTTGTTTGACTCCGCTGGGAAGGATCATTGTACAAAGCCCAAGAGGAGGCTATGGTGACTGTTTCAGTTAAGTGACAGGTCCAGTATACTGATTTTAAAGAGAAAATCAGTTCTTATATGAGCAATATTGTACTCAAGGATTTGATTCAAGGGTCCGGGTTATTCCTGTTCTTTAAGGAAGCAGGAAATCCGAAGGGTATTGAGACTGTCAAAGTCTACGGGTTTCCTTCCTATTTAACGAAGGGTTCAGTTGAGAATTCCTTTGAGACTCAAGGAAATTAGACTGTCCAAGTCTAGGGTTTTAACTTTTGTACTGTGCTTTGAGAAACAGTAGTAGACTCTATGAAAGGACTGTTCTATGCAAATGGCTAAGTTCTGTTCCTATGCCTCTAGGAGGTCGTCGGGACAATTTGTACGAAGCCCAAGAGGAGGCTGGAAACTTTTAAGAAGCCGATCGGTCCTTGTACTAAGCCTAAGAGGAGGCTATCATTCCCGGAGGAAGAGATCATTATACGAAGCCTAAGAGGAGGCTGTGAATACTTCTACGAAGCCGTAGGGTCCTTGTACTAAGCCCAAGAGGAGGCGGGGTTGCTTTTAGGAAGTCTGTGGGTCCTTGTACGATGCCCAAGAGGAGGTTGATGCTTTTAAGAAGCCCGTGGGTCCCCAAACCCTGAGAAATTCAAGGCAAGCTATTCACGAGGAATAGATCAAGTCAGGAAAGTTCGAGAATTTGGAATAAACTCAGAGATGCCATTCACGGAGAATACATTCATCTCTGGGAATAGAGTTTCTTGATAATTCCTAATGAGGACAGCCGAAGAGAAAACTGTATCTGGTGATCCTATTGGGGGATCTAGTTGTCTATTTCTATGAATAAACGAAACGGCGTCACTTAGTTCTAGACGTAGTTGCCGGGGAAACTCGAAATATCTATACTATTATTACACAGTTGATATGAGTTTATGAAAGAAGACTTACAGTGAAACAGCCCCACAATACAGTTATATGTATATGAAAGCAGTAAATGAAAGCAATAACCACTTACTCGGTTGTAGAGCTTCCATGCTGTTTGGTTAGTTGTTCAACAAAGAAAGATTGAAAACAACAGTATATTCAAAATCAAAGGAGAGAGTGCTTTGAAAAAGAAAGATTTGGGGCTTACAGCTCAAGGAGAGGCCCAGGGTTTTATCAGTGAGCGCACTGTTTGAATTTGTACAGGGGGACTTATACAAGTGACTGTGGCCCAAAATGGTTTTCTGTACAAAGGGATGGGTCTTACACTCTCTCAAGAGGCCCAAAAGGTTTAAAGAAAAAGAGTGGGGCTTATAACACGAGGGTAGGCCCAGATGATTTTTCCGTTAAAAATGGCGATCGCGCCGAGGTTTTCTTTTAACGCAGAGGGGCTTATACAATATCTGAGCCCCAAAATGTTTTGGTTAAAAGGGGATTGGGTCTTACACTCTATTAGAGGCCCAAAAGTTTTGAATGGGTCTTATAGCTCAAGGAGAGGCCCAAAAGGTTATTTTTCAAAAGGAGACAGTCGCGTCGTTTATTTTTGACGGTATCGGGACTTATAGAATGTACTGAGGCCCAAAAATGATTTGGTCAAAAAAGGATTGGGTCTTACACTCTATTAGAGGCCCATGAGTGTTTGACAATGATTTGTTTTGAGTGAAAATCAAAGAAACCCTAATTTTATTCTTTAAAAATAAATATTTAAAGAAAATCAATGAAAAATACCAAATAGGTTTGAATAAACCACTTGTGATTTTTGTTTAAGGTTTGAAAAATGAGGTATAAATCACAAGAGATATTAAAACTCATTTGGTCTTGATTTTTCAAGATGAATATTCATTTTAAAATGCTTAAAAACAAATAAAAATGAATTTATTCACAAAAATACTAATTATATTAAATAAATAATACAAACTCAATTTTTTTGTGGAATAAAATATTTCAACATTTTTTGTGATTTTTTGCAAAAAGAACCAATCAAAAATAATTAAAATTGAAAGAGTTATTAATTTTCCAAATAATTAACAAAACATGAAAATAATTGGAAAAATACCAAAATGTGAAAAAATCACAAAATGGCATGGGTGGGGTTTGAACCCACGACCTCAAGCATACAAGGCGCGCGCCTTACCACTGGGGTGGTGATACATCCATTGTTTGAAACAAACCAACAAATACACAAGTCACGCCTTGGTTTTGGCTTGCCCAAGGCAAGTTTTGGCTCAAAAATGTGAAGGTCATAACTTTCTCAATTCTTAATGGTTTGAGACAAAATTTATATGCATCTGGGCCAAAATTTCATAAGGAATCCAATGGTGGTGGTAGTTTTTTCAGATCATACTCCATCCTCAAAACCCGAGAGTGGTTTTGAAAATGACCTATAAATGCATTTTCTATGCTACAACTTGGTACACGCATGGATTACATGGTGAATTAGCTCAAACACAACATATATGACATGTATGAGATGTTTCTGATCAATGGACTTCAAATACACACATGTTTTGGTGAGTGCAAGTTGAGAGGCTTCCCCTTCTTTGAGATTTTGGAGGTTTCTCTGCAATCTGCCAACCCTCTTGCTCCAGATATGATTTTATGCTTTGAACCACCTCAAATGATCCCTTGGATGCTTTTAGGATGATTGAAATCAGCTGGTACCTGCAAAAACACAAACTGTCCCTTTCTTGCAAAAAGGGTTAAAAGTGACCAAAATAACAACTCCCTCAAATGGTGTTCCAGATGGTGGGAACCATTTGGGACAGTTCAAGGATGATATTTGGAGTGTGTTTGAGGTTTTATCTGGTTTGGAAAGTGACTGAATCAAGATATGGCTTGAAAAATGCAAAAAAGTGCTATTTTGAGGTTTTGAGAGGTGACTTTGTGATGTTGTGATTACAGGTCACTTTTGATGGTTTACACAGCTTACATATGATATATATGAGGTGTGTGTGTGATTAGTTTGGGTGAAATTGCTCTCTAGCTCAAAAACTCAGAATTACTTGCTTTGGAAGGCAAGTTTGAGGTGAAAGAAGAGATTTTGAGGAAAGCATCTGTTTGATGGCTTTGGTGTACTCAAACTGAACACATTTGAGCTCTATTTATAGTAGAGCAAGTTTGTTTTGGGATCCACAGTGAATGGCAACTGCAGCAGGTGTTTGTTTAATGTTGGCCAATGGAAATGCAAGTCTCTCCTCTAGCCATTGACTAGAGGTTAGGGCACAGGGTTGTGGTTCCCTTGGTCTTGGATAAGTCTTGACTGATTTCAGATGAGAATGGCTCAGTCCATGCCACCTTGATGCTTCCATTGAATGCTTCAATCCAAATTTGGAGTCTTGTCCCTAGTTTGGCCATTCTAGGTTCAACATGTTATTTCTTGTTCCATGGACTTTAGAGGCTTGGCTCAGTGATTGTCCCCTTTAGATTCAATCCTCAGATGTGTCCAAGTGGATAGGAGCATTTGAATTTGACTGATTTTGGCAAATCGAGCAAAATTGCAAATTCTGCCTTGCCTTGACAGATTTCAGCAAGGCAACTTTCCAATGTCATATCTCATGGTGTAAGTTGAATTTGGTAATGCTCTTGACCATTTTGGAAAGCCCTTACATGATACAACCACTGTTTGAACATGTTTGGTTTTGATCTCTTTTGAATCCAAGTGAAAAATCCCCCTACATTTGGCAAAACGTGAAGACAGATTTGGACTTAGTGAAAATTTCACTAAGTGTTGGAAAGAGTGATATTTTCATTTTTCAGCCATTTTGATCACTCCATAACTCAAAATCCTTAATGAATTGGACTTAGGTCTAGTTGAAGTTTTTGTAGAGGGTAATGAGGGCTACAAATCCATCTTTGGATGAGGAAAAATGGCTTTGTGGTTTAGGAGTTATGATCCTCCAAACTTGGTACCCTTGTCACTTTATTTTTAACTTAGAAAATTTTCTAAGTTTTTATGGTTACCCCTTTTACAAGTTATCCAACTTTTCTTGATTTTTCTTGATGAATGATGATTCAAATCATACATTAACATCATTTTAGGGTTAAAAATCCATTTTGGTGAAAAATCTCAAAAAGTCAAAGTTGACTTTTGTGCACAGTTGACTTTTTATCAGATGAATTCCAAACTGTGTCATTCTTCATGAAATCATGTCCTTGACCTAAATCAAACTTGATGGACATGTTCCATGGGTGTCATAGGGCATATTGAATCATGTCTTAGGGCTTGGTAGCATGTCCTGGTCAAAAGTCAAAGTTACAGTTGACTTTTCCCTTAAAACCCTAATTGTGGTGCAGATGAAATTGAGACTTGTTGCTCAAGCTTCTTGGATTAATCCATTGTTTCAAATGGATCAATATAGTTCATTAGAGACCCTCAAACCCTCTCTTGAGGTCTTGGTTCATGATTTGTCCTAAAAGTCAACTTAGGGGTGAATTAGGTCAAGAAACCCTAATTCCTGATTTTTGATTAATGCATCCCCTAAGGAAAAAATGACTTGATGATTGGGTCCATGAGGCTCCATGGAGTATATTAGGTTGTGTTTTGGATCTTTGGCTTGTGCCCAGATGAAATTTTCCATCTGGAGGCCCTGGTCGACCAAAACCCTAATTTGGTGACACTGGCGATCTTGAGGCTTGATCCACCTAGAAGGGAGCAGCCTTGTGCTTAATCCTTGAAGTGGGAGTCCTTTTTTATCCTTTGTGTATGTTTGAGAGGTTAGACAAGTTGAAGATCAAGTCATTCCTTGACTGATCCTTTGTCTAAGGCTCTAAGAGGGCTTAAAACCCTAATTTTGATTGTAGTGAATGCTCAACAACCCTTGAGGTATTTGATGAGGCATGATGGTTCATCCATATTGTGATGATGATTGACACAATGATGGGATATCTTAGTGGTCAAAATTTGGGGTATGAAAGATGCCCCTATTTAATCTTCTTGGACCCGAAGGTGTGAATGACGAAGGTATTCGGGCATTCGGGGTGCAAGAGGATTAAATATCGGAATACCCGAAATTTTGATGGTGGTTATTAATGGTAGCTTACGCATTCATCTTCTTTAGCTAAGCAATGATGCTTAGAAAAGGTAAACTTCCCCTCGATCTTGGTCTTCAGCCAAGGAACTGGTCTCAGTTTCTAAAATAAACTTCCCCTCGATCCTGGTTTCCCACCAAGGAACTGGTCTTAGTTTCTGATTTAAACTTCCCCTCGATCTTGGTTTCCCACCAAGGAACTGGTCTTAGTTTCTTTTTTCAATAAATTTTATTGACAAGGAACGCTATTTGTAACGGATTTCCTTCAAACTTCTCGCCGAATTTTCCTGGGGAGATGCCATTTGATGGAAAAAGCTTTGATGTCAGACTTGCTGGAGAACTCAGTCGTCTGAGTTGTAGAGTTGCACAAACTTCTCTGTTGGAGACGCCATTTGTCGATTCTACTGGGGAAAGCGAGTTTCTTGAGAGACTGTTTTCGTTTGGGGGCTTACATCATACTTTTCTCGGGTTCTTTTCGGAGAAATGCCATATGATGGGATCTAATTTTGAGGTGCTGATGACCTTTTCATCAGTGGTTTTTTCGGAGAAAAACTACCGTACTGCTGAATCACTGATTAAGGGGCTTTCTCTGTGGATTTTCCTTATTCCGGGAAAGCAAGGATATCATCTTCAATGGCGAAGAGTGACATTTGTTGAAAGCTTTCTTGTTTCTTAGAGGTTCAAGTTATCAAAGTGGTCAAGGACCGTCTCTAATCTAGAGATAAACGGGAGAGAGATTGCTTAGATGATTCACTTCCTAACGAGGAAAGGTTTGACAACTCGATTGAGAGAACTTCTATCACTAGGGGACACAACCAACTAGAGTGATAGTGATGCGATACGAAATGTGAATGCAAATCAATAATGCATGATGTGTGTATGTTTATGCTGACAAAACTGACGCGACATACAAACTGACAGGTGAACACGACTGGATACTCGGCCATCGCGGGGCGAAGAAGTACCGTTGGTTCAGAATAGCAATTATACTTTGCTTAGGAGAGATAGTCCCTGTTGGGAGCACCGTTGATCGGGCTTAGGAGATAAGAACTCGGCCGAGGTGTGTCAGACGAAACAAGGTCTCTGACACAGTTGATCCCTTCATTCAGGCGTACTGGGTTAGAAGGAGTACTTTGATTCTGCACTTTGAAGTTCGCTTACTTCTGGAGAAGCGGTCGATGTTCTTCTGATGTTCAACAGTCAAAAGAAATTGCCGGCTTTATTTTAAAAGCAGAAAAATTTTTAACAAGTAAATTCATTTTTGTTTTATTTCAAGAGTCTTTAATCATGTTAACAACGTCGTTCTGTAAAGCTAAAACAAGTACGAATTACAAACAAAAGCACAAGGGCTCAAATTTTATTGATACGATGGAGATCAGCCAAACGCGTGATTCCAAAGAGTATATAAAAATTTAGAAAAATGGTAATTTATAGGGAAAAGGGCTACGTTGAAACATAACGACCACTATCCTTCTACCAACTTTGAATTCGGGATATCCTGAACTTCTGTCGAAGATGACTTTGACTGGAGTTTTCTGATAGGTGATGTTACCGCTGCTGCTGAGAGACTTGCCTCTGTTGAACATAGTTACTTGCCATTATCCCTAACTTTTGCCTAGATATGTTTCCAATCCATCGGGATGATTTTTTCATGCCTCTAACTTTTGCCTGGATCGTCCTTTCGGGTTTTCAATCCACCGAGACGCTTTTTTTCTTCTTTTTTTTAGGCGAAGTATTTCTTGACTACATCAACATTTGTGGGGTAGGAAAATTCCTCTCCGTCCTTGGTTGCAAGTCTCAAGGTGCCGCCTGAGAAAGCTTTCGTGACCACATAGGGGCCGTCATAATTTGGAGTCCACTTGCCCCGAGAGTCAATGAGAAATGATTGCATCTTTTTGAGCACGAGGTCTCCTTTTCTGAAGACACGAGGTCGGACCTTTTTGTCGAACGCCCTCTTCATTCTCTGTTGATACAACTGACCGTGGCATAGTGCCGTTATTCTCTTTTCTTCGATCAGATTCAGTTCGTCGTGTCGACTTTGACACCATTCAGCTTCGGTGAGCTTAGCTTCCATCAATACTCGAATTGACGGGATCTCTACTTCTATGGGGAGCACTGCTTCCATGCCATATACTAGAGAGAAAGGGGTTGCCCCTGTTGAAGTGCGGACAAATGTGCGATAACTGTGAAGAGCAAAGGGTAGCATTTCATGTCAGTCTTTGTAGGTTACGACCATCTTTTGAACAATCTTCTTGATGTTCTTGTTAGCCGCTTCTACCGCCCCGTTCATCTTGGGTCGGTAGGGAGATGAGTTATGGTGTTCGATTTTGAACTCTGCACACAACTCTTTCATCATCTTGTTGTTCAAGTTAGATCCATTATCAGTAATGATCTCGCTTGGAACACCATAACTGCAGATGATATTGTTTTTGATAAATCGGACCACCACTTGTCGGGTTACATTGGCGAATGACGCTTCTTCGACCCACTTGGTGAAATAGTCAATGGCTACCAGGATGAACCGTTGTCCGTTTGAAGCCTTAGGTTCGATCATGCCAATCACGTCTATTCCCCATATGAAAAAAGGCCACGGGGAAGAAAGAACTTTGAGATGTGATGGCGGTACATGAATTCTGTCGGAGTATATCTGACACTTATGACATTTCCTCATGTACTTGTAGTAGTCGGATTCCATTGTCAACCAATAATACCCTGCTCTTAGAATTTTTCTCGCCATTGTATGTCCGTTGGCATGAGTGCCAAAGGATCCTTCGTGAATTTCTTTCATAAACATGTCTGCTTCTGGTCTGTCGACGCATCGGAGCAAGACCGTGTCAAAATTTCTCTTATAGAGAGTGTCACCGCTCAGGAAGAAGTTTCCAGCCAATCTTCTGAGGGTTTTTCTGTCTTTTTGGAGTGCCCCAGATGGGTACTCTTATTTCTGAGGAAGCATTTGATATCGTGATACCAAGGTTTATCGTCTATGATTGTTTCAATCGTGAAGACATAAGCGGGCCTTTCAAGGTGCATGATGTCGATCTTAGGTATGTCATTCCATTGACCTACACTAATCATGGAAGAGATAGTGGCTAATGCATCAGCCATGTGATTCTCTTCACGAGGGATGTGATGAAACTCAACTCTGTTGAAGAAAGGTAACAACCTTCTTGCATAGTCTTTGTAAGGAATCAATCATGATTGGTATGTGTTCCAATCTCCTTTTATCTGATTGATAACCAAGGCTGAATCGCCGTATACGTCCAAATTTTTTATCCTTAAATCAATTGCTTCCTCGAGACCCATAATACAAGCTTCGTATTCGGCCTCGTTGTTCGTACATTTGAACGTAAGTCTGGCAGTGAAAGGAATGTGGGTACCCTGAGGGGTAACAATGATTGCCCCAATTCCGTTTCCGTAATGATTAACTGCTCCGTCAAAGACAAGTCCCCACTGGGAACCTGGTTCTGGCCCTTCACTGGGTAACGGTTCATCGCAATCTTTCATTTTTAGATACATGACATCTTCGTCTAGGAAGTCAAACCCGACTGATTCCTGATCGTCAATCGGTTGATGAGCCAAATGATCGGCTAAAATACTTCCCTTAACGGCTTTTTGAGCGCGGTACTCTATGTCATATTCTGATAACAACATCTGCCAACGGGCAATCCTTCCCGTGAGAGCAGGCTTTTCAAAGACATACTTGATTGGATCCATTTCGGAGATTAACCAAGTAGTGTGACGAATCATGTATTGGCGAAGACGTTTGGCTGCCCAAGCCAAAGCGCAACAAGTTTTCTCAAGCATCGTGTACCGAGTTTCGCAGTCGGTGAATTTCTTGCTCAGATAGTAAATGGCAGACTCTTTCCTTTTGGTTTCGTCTTGTTGGCCAAGTACACATCCCATTGAGTCCTCTAGGACTGTGAGGTAAATGATCAGTGGTCTTCCTTCCACTGGAGGTGATAGAATCGGCGGATTCAACAGATATTCCTTAATACTGTCGAAGGCGGTTTGGCAGTCTTCTGACCAAACGCAATCCTGGTTCTTTTTTAGTAATTTGAAAATCGGCGCACACGTGGCGGTCATAAGGAATATGAATCTGGAGATGTAGTTCACACGTCCCAAGAATCCTCTGACTTGCTTTTCAGTTTTCGGAGAAGACATTTCTTGAATGGCCTTGACCTTGTCAGGATCAACCTCAATTCCTTTCTGGCTGACGATGAACCCTAATAGTTTCCTTGAACGGATACCGAAGGTGCACTTGTTGGGATTTAAGCGGAGTTTGAATTTTCTTAGACGTTCGAACAGTTTTGACAGGTGTTCAACGTGCTCACTCTCTGTTTTTGATTTTGCAATCATATCATCGACATATACCTCGATTTCCTTATGTATCATGTCATGAAACAGAGTAGTCATGGCCCTTTGATAGGTTGCCCTGGCATTCTTCAAACCGAACGGCATTACCTTGTAACAAAAGGTACCCCATGGGGTAATGAACGAAGTTTTCTCCATGTCTTTCGGAGCCATTTTGATCTGATTATAGCCCGAGAATCCATCCATGAAGGGGAAAATTTTGAACTTCGCTGTGCTGTCTACCAGCATGTCAATGTGTGGTAAAGGAAAGTCGTCCTTTGGACTAGCCTTGTTTAGATCCCTGTAATCAACACACATTCTAACCTTTCCGTCCTTTTTGGGAACGGGTACGATGTTGGCTAACCATTGAGGATATTCAGACGTAGCGAGGAAACCTGCGTCAATCTGTTTCTGTACCTCCTCTTTGATTTTGATGGCCATGTCCGGGTGAGTGCGTCTCAACCTTTGCTTTACTGGAGGACATTCCGATCTCAATGGTAAGTGATGCTCCACGATGCTGGTATCCAACCCTGGCATATCCTGATAGGACCAAGTGAATACATCGGGGAATTCTTTGAGAAGCTTTATCAAACCCTCTCTGGCAGTTAGACTGAGCAGTGCCCCAATCCTGATTTCTTTTCTCCCTTGCTCTGAACCCATGTTTACCGTTTCCAACGGTTCTTTGTGAGGTTCAATGGACCTTTCCTCTTGTCTGAGTTGTCAGAAGATCTCTTCTGGAATTTTGTTGTCATTTTCTTCTTCAGCCTCGAATACCGGGAACTCAAAGTTGGGAGAAGGCATCGGATCGTATGTTTCAACGGGGTTTAAAACAAGCAATCTGCATGACGTGATGATTCGTGTTTAGAAGAGATAAAGAAAATGCAAGTGTATGCAGTGTTTTATTTTACTGCTTGTTTTTATTTGAATTGTTTTTTAGGATAACCATTTTCTGAAAAACAAAAAGAGAAAACAGTAATAACTGCGGAAATTACAGAACGACGTTATTTTATTAGTGAACAAGTCGATTCTTGAAACTACAGCCCTATAAAACAAAACTCTGTCGCTTTGGGCGAAGCGAAGAGGGATATTTATAGAAAGCGAGCCCTATCAAAACATCCGTTTCACCTGGGCAGGGTGAAAGGTTAAATACAGAAATTACTTTGACTGATGAACGACCCTCGGAACCTCGACGGCAGCCCATTGGCGGCGAACTCCTCGGTGAATCACAAAGTCTGGCACCTTCCTTGATTTGTCTTCAGAAATAATGTTGATTTCCGGTGGAGCAGGATCACTGGAATCTGTCTCCCAGGAAGAATTGTCGTAGGAGGATTCCTCAGTTGTATTTTGCATAGCATTTGTGCTCTCAGCTGTATCTCCCCATCCCGTAGGCTGGATATCTTCGAGCCTGATACGAGAGCTTTCGGGAGCGGTGTACTTGACCATATAGTCGTATTTCCCACTCGGTTGTCCCAAGGTCTCCCAAACTTTTTTGGAACTGGAGGAGTCATCTCTCTCGATGACGTTGACCTCGGGAAAAGCATAGTTGATGAATTCAAGTCCTGCGAACATTGCGAATTCATCTTCATGTTGAGTAGTTTCCGAATGACCTGAGTGTTGATCCCATGACATGGTGGGGACACAGGTATTCTATCCAAAAACGGTCAGCTGATTTTCATTGCTCGGCTGACCTTCTTGCCCCAAGTTTCCTGGGTAAGGCTGCCACATTGGCAGACCATCCATTGGGCCTTAGTAATCGTGGTCAAAGTTGTCTTTCATCAGAGTGTCCTCCTCTAATGAATTTGGCGGAGCACGGCATCCTTCCGGATCACAATCTCCATATATCATTTCGACGTCTGACCTTGGTATAATTCTCAGACTCTGTGCGGGAGAGAAAAATGGTGTAGGCACCTCTTCCTGAGACATATAACCGTCCTCATTAAGATAGTACTTCCATTCTTCATCTGTGTCAGAGGGATCTTCCTCATTGATAGAATGTACTGCTTGAGACACCGGGTGAAGAAAACCTCCACTGTGGAAGAAATTTTGAAGGGGATGACGACTTTCATCTCTGGCAGCTGTCTGGGTACAGGTTGCAGAAAAACCAAGACCCTTCTTTGTTTTATTGTCAGTGGGAATGACAAGTTGTCCCCATCCTATCGTATCGGTACTCTCGACCGCTTTGATAGCATCGTTGTATGAGGAAATCGAGGTTCCTCCTTTGAAATGATTGTCCTTGCTCACCGACAGTGCTTGGAACTGAGTTCCAATAACCTCCTCGGGTTCTATACCAGTAGATGATGATAAGTTGCTTACAAGCAAGGCTTGTTCTCCACAGACCGTGACAAGTTGATCATTCTTGAGGAACTTTAGCTTTTGGTGGAGGGTTGAAGTAACCGCTCCAGCCTGGTGTATCCACGGTCTTCCTAATAAAAAAATGTACGTTGCTCGGATGTCCATGACCTGGAAAGTGACTTGGAAAGTGTGAGGACCGATAGTTATGGGAAGATCAACTTCGCCGATAACCGTTTTTCTGGATCTGTCGAACGCTTTGACGACGACCTCGCTGATTCTCATCGGAGGGCCCTTGAATGATAATTGCATCAAAGTGGACTTCGGGATAACATTCAGGGCTGACCATGTGTCTACCAGTATGCTAGCTAAAGCATCGTCCTGGCAGTTAACTGTGATATTGAGTGCCATGTTATGACGGCGACCCTCTTCGGGTAATTCCTCATCACTAAATCCCAAATTATTGCAGGAAGTGATGTTAGAGACAATGCTATCAAACTGTCTGATTGTTACATCTTGTTCCACAAAGGCTTGCTCCAAGACTTTCTGTAGAGCCTCCCTATACGCTTCTGAACTGAGTAACAGCGATAATACCAAGATCTTTGAAGGAGTCTGTAACAGTTGATCGACAATGTTATATTCACTCCTTTGGATGAGCTTCAGCATCTCATCATTGTTTTTTGAAAGGTCGGGATTACTGGATTGACCGACTGGTGGATCAGGAGCTTCTGTCTGAAGTTCCTTTTCTTTGTTAAGTTCTCAAACTCCTCGGTTGAAGATTCGACCGCTCCGTGTTACACGACTGATGTTTGCAATATTCACGACGGAGGGTAATGGAATTTCCTTTCCATTTTCAACTGTCGTTGCACCGTATTTGTAAGGGATAGCCTTAGCTAATTCATACGGTAGTGGTCCCGGTAGATAGATGACTATGGGAACCTTCTGATTTTTTTGACCATCATAAGTGATCTCGATTCGTTCCCGGTTGGGAACTTTAGATTCGTCAAGTAGAGGGATAATGGTAAAAACATCCCTGGTCCTGTGATGACCAGAGATCGTGACAACATCCTCAACTTGCTTGGCAAGGTAGTTCGGCGTCCAGTCAATGGGTCCAGAACCCGGATATGGACAAATTTCTCCACAATCGACCTGACCCTGAAGAGCTGCTCTCACAAGGTAACACCCTTGGTTACTTTTCGAACAGACGATACAAGTGTCATAGTTGTGTGGTGGCACCTGGCCACGCCCACTTTGAATACAATGTAACCTTACTAGGTTAGCTTCCACAGATCGGACATCCTGACTTTGACGCCGAGTGGGGTTCCTGTTACTGATACTAATTTGCTGAGTATCTTCGCCCATGTAGATTGGCATCCACCAGTGATTTAACAAGTGCTGAAGTGCCTCCTGGACAAGGGTACAACCTCGATCATTTTCGCAACCCGCCTTACAGCTTTGATAGTCATGTGATATTAAGAATCCGAGTCGGACCTGCTCAGCATGTAACTCTACCAGGTTTGTATTCATCACGCGAATATCGAAGATCTGAACCATGTTGATCTGATAAGGGTTCCTATCATGGTAGTCTTGGATCCATCCAAGATCCATCTGACGCTGGAGGGCCTCCTGTATGAAAGAGCATCCCTGTTTGTTTACCGAGCAAATCAGACAGGAACTGTAATCGTGTCGCGGCAGATTACGATGTTGGCTTTGCCTTGAGTGCATCGCCACCAAGTTGACATTCATTGCACGGATGTCGTGGTTCTGAATGACGTTAGAATTCGTGTAGACCATGTTAACTCCACGAACTCGGTGCTCTTGGATCCATCCGAGATCCATCTGTTCCTGTAGAGCTGATTGCACCACAGAACACCCTTGATTAGTTTTAGAGCAGATATCACACTGATGATAATTATGAGGTGGCACATGGCCATATCCACTCTGTCTACAATGCATCTTGACCAAATTGGTTTTCAACAAGAGTACATCGTGAATTTGATAGACATCATTAGTCTCTCCTTCTATCAAATTGACTGCAGCCTTCTCCTGTTGAGGTAGCGGATTCGTGAGAACATTAGGATTTGTATCCTTGAAGGATAAGACCCCGGTCCTAACAAGTTTTTGCACGTCGGACTTGAAATTGAGACAAGTCTCTATGTTATGCCCTGTACCTCCTTGATGATAAGGGCAAGTTTGATCCACCTTAAACCAAAAAGGCGGATTTTCTGGTACTGTAAGAGGAGATTTATTCTGGATGTGCCCCTTAGCCAGTAGTAATGGAAACAGTTCTGCATACGTCACGGGTATAGGATCAAATCCTGGTGGCCGTGTTGTACGGTTGTTGTTATATGGAGGACGAGCCTGCTGAAGAGGCTGTTGTGTCCTTTGCTAGTCAGGTTGGCTCTGCGCAACCTGAGGTTGATACGTAGGAATAGGCGCAGGGTTGATAGCAGGAGTCACAGTTGCTATCGGTTGATAACGTCGCCTTTGCTTTCTGAGAGAGATATTCCCAATATCTTGCTCTTTTTTCTTAGGGAGAGCACTACCATATTTTTTAGTACCGCTCGTCGACCCAGGGTCTTTTACCAAACGTCCTTCTCGGACGGCTTCCTCAAGACGTACGCCCATGCCGACCATTTCGGTGAAATCACTGGGCGCACTGGCAACCATTCGGTCATAGTAAAATGAGTTTAAGGTCTTTAAGAAGATCTTTGTCATCTCTTTTTCCTCAAGAGGTGGACAAATTTGAGCGGCAATTTCACGCCACCTTTGAGCATACTCCTTAAAGGTTTCCTTGTCCTTTTGCAACATCGATCTGAGTTGATCTCTGTCGGGTGCCATATCCAAATTGTATTTGTATTGTTGGACGAAGGCAGTGCCAAGATCTCTGAAAGTGTTGATCGTGGCACGGTTTAAACCCATGTACCATTTTAATGCGGCGCCGGTTAAACTATCCTGGAAGTAGTGAATCAGTAGGTCCTGATTCTCCGTCTGAGCTGACATCCGCCGAGCGTACATCACCAGATGGCTTTGAGGGCAAGAGTTACCCTTGTACTTTTCAAAGTCGGGCACTTGGAATTTGTGCGGGACTTTCACATTGGGGACCAAGCAGAGGTCTGCGACGTCCTTTCCAAATAAATCCTGACCGCGAATGGCCTGCAGCTCCTTCTGCATTTCCAAGAATTGCTCTTGGAATTCCTCCATTCTGTCAAACATAATTTCCTTCTTACCAGAAGATGTCTGTGGAATCTGTCCTTCTGGGACAGTGTGCACCACAGGGGGTGGTACCGTGACTACGGCAGTGAGTCTTGGCGTTTCCCGAAGTTTGTAACCTTCAGGAGTCTTCAGTATGCCCCTGGCATCTTCGTTTTCCTGAAGTTTGTAACCTTTAGGCCCAGCGGCTTTTGTTGCGATTCCCTGATCTTCAGTGATCAGCGGAACATATCCTTCCGGGATATAGTTAATAGGCATGCCCCAAGGACGATCTTTCGGCATCTGATACCTAGGATCATACTTCTCCACTATGGGTGTTGAGGTGATCTCTGAGATCACAGTTCTTTGTAGCTGAGCTTCTGCCATGGCTTGCATGTCGTTACGAAGCTTTCTCATATCCTCTCTCAGAGCGTCGATCTCTTCTTTCAACTCTCTATTTTCTTCCTCAAGATCATCCATCTTTTTCTGACGATTGGCCCGAGTATTATACGAATGAGACAGTTTGACTCTAGAACCGAGACACAAACGTGAGATTCGTAGGTAAGAAGAATACGCGATGTGAGAATGATGAATGCAATGATTATATTAATTGTTTTTTGGTTTAATCAAAATAAACTTCGACAATTAGATTGCAAATATCAAACAGTGGGGAAACCCCTTTTTATTGAAATTCAAAGGATTACAGAAATGGAAATACAGTAGATTACAAAGTGCAGAAACAGAAACCTAAGCTAATGGGCCCCGAGTCCTCTCTGAAGAGAAATCGAGTGCTGATTTTGGTATCTTCCTTTTCTTTGACCGGGGCTCTTGGGCCGTTGTCGGGTTGTCATTCCTTTGCCAGGTGAAAGGAGCGAGCAAATTCCTTTGGTCATCCTGATTATCTACAGCATGTTGCTCTAAACTTTCAATCAGAGCATCTTTCTCTTTCAGTAATTGCTGTATTTTGATGCACTCTACGTCGAGGGTGCGGTACTTGTTCTTCCAAGACCTTCTCTCCTTTTGAACTTTGTTGAGAGTAACCTGAAGCTTTTCAGTTTCCGTCATGAAGTACATGATAGATTCCTTTGGCGGAAGAATTCCGTAACGAGGATAAGGCATCTTTAGCTTGAGATCTCTAGTTTGTACCCAATGGAGATAAGGCTCCACTGAGACACAGTCCGGTTTTCCTAGAGACTCTCGTCCTTTCTTATGAACCTGTTTCCAAGCGTGCACTATTTCCATCTTTAGTGCTCTGTCATTTTCTTCTTCCTTGAAGAAAAGACCTTCCAGATGAACACCCAGTGGGATGCGTCTCATCGGGTATCCAAATTGACGGCGAACCAATACCGGATGGTAGTTGATTCCTCCTTTAGTTCCTATGAGGGGTACGTTGGGGAAGTTTCCACAATGGTCAATGATCGTAATTCCCTCATAAATCCTATTACACCAATTAATGTCAGAGTTGGTAAGAGACATGATCTTCTGCGACCAACCTAAGGCACTCTTACAATCCCAAAAAGCAGCAGACTTGGGCAACTGAGAGATAAACCATTTGTAAAGCAAAGGTACACAGCATGTGATCTCCCCTCCGCTGTACAAATTTCCCAAGTGTACAGAATGATACGCATCTGCGAGCAAAGTCGGCACAGGGTTTCCAATGAGAAAAACCTTAATGGAGTTAAGATCGACGAAGTTATTGATGTTGGGAAACAAAAATAACCCGTAGGTGACCAAAACAAAGATGCTTTCAAAAGCAGTCACGTTCCCGATACTGGCGAAGTACAGGGCTTTCTTTGTCAAGAACTAGGCTGGCAAACCTTGGATGCCACCCTTAGTAGTTAGGTGAGTCCTAACCTCAGACTCGTCCAAATGAATTGCTCTTGCAATAGTCTGATTCTTTGGAATTTCTTCCAGTCCAGAAAATGGAGCTCGATCTGTAATGTGTAGATCGATCAGGTGAGAATACTCATCCAGCGTTGGTGCGAGCTGGTAATCCGGGAATGTGAAACAGTGATAAACTAGATCATACAACTGAATGAGCGCATCCATGATTCCCTCAATCACATGGACTCTTAACAGTGGTAGCAAACCTCCGTGCTTGGCTCTGAAAGCCTCTGGGTTAGTGATCATCCTCGCTAACCTTCTCAAATCCTCTAGTTTTTGAACCTTGAAGGTATACTGGTGAGTTCTCCTTCTACCAAAATCCATTAGTGCAATCCTTTTCTCTGATATTTGCAATCATAGTCTTAGTTTATTTTGAAAAAAACAGAGAGACTATAAGAGAAATATTTTGAATGTTTTAATGTTTTTTAGATGAATGCATGAATGCAGCACACAAAAACATAGAAAAAACATGGGGTCAAAGGGTCGTTGTCATGAAGTCAAGCCTCTACCCATCCCAAAAGGTTTATACTAGGGTGATTTTTGTACCTGTACTCATTATCATCAGCTCCTCCCAGGAAAGCAAAACAACAAGCGGATCGCCAGCGAGTTATAGTGCAATCTTAGAGTAAGTACCATTCACCGAGAATAGATCACCAGCCTCAAATGAGGGTAGTATCGCGTAACAACTATTCCCGATAGTTTCCGCACTACGAAAGGGTTTGGCTCCTCAGCTTCTCAGACTTAACAACTGGCCCATTGTCTAGGTGAGAGAATGGGTTGCGTTGGTCAGCCTCCACTGAGGTTGATAGTCGACCTCGTCGCCATCACTTATCTTAAGTGTATACTCGATCTTTCCACATACGGCATCACCCGCATTCCCATTAGCAGAAAAATAAACACATATAGCAATTAGGAAAAGCAGTATATATATTTGTCCTAATCATCCTAGACCTTTAAAGCTATGAATCTTAAGTTCCTGACACAAAATGGGTTCCCCGGCGAAAGCCCCAATCTGTGGTATTCACACAAGTGAAGAAAAGAAAGAGAAATTGAAAGGCCCCATGGTGGGTGCCATTTTTTCTGTAGCGAGCGATTTTAGACGCGGTTCTTAAGCGTTGGTCGCTCTCTGCGGTTGAGTTTACTACAGGTCGATTCATTTTTTATCCTATTAAGCTGATGAAGGAAGGGAAATAGATGTCTCCAATTAACCCTGCTTTGCATACTGAGTTTAAACAGCGGTCTGTTAGGTTACGGATGCGATCAATGTGGGGGGGCCTTTGTATTAGTTATTTGTATTTTTGCCAATATGGTTTTCTTTCTTTTTTTGGATTTAGACAGAAGGTTTCTGGCGGGGAACAAGGATTAGGATATCAGGACTGGTGCTTTTGAGAGATACGTGAGAGTATGGGGTTTTGGGTTTTTGTTTAGTGTGCTCGCTAAGATTTTTATTTCAATCTTATGCCTACGTATTCCCGTTTACCGAAACAGCGAAATCAGAGCGTTCTTAGTTCCTCCTATTCTATGGGAGGAAATGGGTGTTTTGGTGTCTTGTTCAAAGCCCAAGACGTGAAGCGAAAGGTGATTTGTATCTTGTTCAAAGCCCAAGATATGAAGCCAAAAGGTCTCAACTTTAGAGAGAATTTGTCATCTCTAAAGAGGGGGTTGTATGTCACAACTGTTTTATAAAGGAGAATTACTTTAACCGGGATTTGTGAATCCGGCAATGCCATAATTTCCTTTATAGGGGATTTCAACCTGAAGGAGAAGACTTTAACTCAGTGTAGAGTAATGCCATCTTTCCTTAGGAATTTCTCATGCTAAAAGGGGGACAGTGGCATGGATGTAGATGATCTAGAGGCTTGCCGCTTATAGCGATTAGATGAAGGGGAAAGAGTTGTTGATGTTTGTGTACTGTGAACGAGGCACATCTTTGATGCTAAAAGGTTGATTGGATCAACCAGTGGTTTTCTTATATAAAGCCTAAGAGGAGGCTAATATGTGTCTCGTACAAAGCTCGGGAGAGAGGCTAAAAGGTTTTGACCCGACGATGGAGTCTTTTGGTATCCCGTATAAAGCCCGAGATGGAGACTGTTTGACTCAACAAGAGAGTTTTTTGTATCTCATACGAAGCCCGAGATGGAGGTTGTTGTTTATTTGGCTCAATAAGAACCTTTTTGTATCTCGTATAAAGCCCGAGATGGAGGCGAAAGGGGTGATCGACTCAACGAGGGAGTCTCTTATGTGTCTCGTACAAAGCCCGTGAGAGAGGCTAAACGTTGTTTGACTCCGCTGGGGAGGATCATTGTACAAAGCCCAAGAGGAGGCTATGGTGACTGTTTCAGTTAAGTGACAGGTCCAGTATACTGATTTTAAAGAGAAAATCAGTTCTTATATGAGCAATACTGTACTCAAGGTTTTGATTCAAGGGTTATTCCTGTTCTTTAAGGAAGCGGGAAATCCGAAGGGTATTGAGACTGTCCAAGTCTACGGGTTTCCTTCCTATTTAACGAAGGGGTCACTTGAGAATGCCTTTGAGACTCAAGGAAATTAGACTGTCCAAGTCTAGGGTTTTATCTTTTGTACTGTGCTTTGAGAAACAGTAGTAGACTCTATGAAAGGACTGTTCTATGCAAATGACTAAGTTCTGTTCCTATACCTCTAGGAGGTCGTCGGGACAATTTGTACGAAGCCCAAGAGGAGGCTGGAAACTTTTAAGAAGCCGATCGGTCCTTGTACTAAGCCCAAGAGGAGGCTATCATTCCCGGAGGAAGAGATCATTATACGAAGCCTAAGAGGAGGCTGTGAATACTTCTAAGAAGCCGTAGGGTCCTTGTACTAAGCCCAAGAGGAGGCGGGGTTGCTTTTAGGAAGCCTGTGGGTCCTTGTACGATGCCCAAGAGGAGGCCGATGCTTTTAAGAAGCCCGTGGGTCCCCAAACCCCGAGAAATTCAAGGCAAGCTATTCACGAGGAATAGGTCAAGTCAGGAAAGTTCGAGAATTTGGAAGAAACTCAGAGATGCCATTCACGGAGAATACATTCATCTCTGGGAATAAAGTTTCTTGATAATTCCTAATGAGGACAGCCGAAGAGAAGACTGTATCTGGTGATCCTATTGGGGGATCTAGTTATCTATTTCTATGAATAAACGAAACGGCGTCACTTAGTTCTAGACGTAGTTGCCGGGGAAACTCAAAATGTCTATACTATTATTACACAGTTGATATGAGCTTATGAAAGAAGACTTACAGTGAAACAGCCCCACAATACAGTTATATGTATATGAAAGCAGTAAATGAAAGCAATAACCACTTACCCGGTTGTAGAGCTTCCATGCTGTTTGGTTAGTTGTTCAACAAAGAAAGATTGAAAACAACAGTATATTCAAAATCAAAGGAGAGAGTGCTTTGAAAAAGAAAGATTTGGGGCGTACAGCTCAAGGAGAGGCCCAGGGTTTTATCAGTGAGCACACTGTTTGAATTTGTATAGGGGGACTTATACAAGTGACTGTGGCCCAAAATGGTTTTCTGTACAAAGGGATGGGTCTTACACTCTCTCAAGAGGCCCAAAAGGTTTAAAGAAAAAGAGTGGGGCTTATAACACGAGGGTAGGCCCAGATGATTTTTCCCTTAAAAATGGCGATCGCGCCGAGGTTTTCTTTTAAAGCAGAGGGGCTTATACAATATCTGAGGCCCAAAATGTTTTGGTTAAAAGGGGATTGGGTCTTACACTCTATTAGAGGCCCAAAAGTTTTGAATGAGTCTTATAGCTCAACGAGAGGCCCAAAAGGTTATTTTTCAAAAGGCGACAGTCGCGTCGTTTGTTTTTGACGGTATCGGGACTTATACAATGTACTGAGGCCCAAAAATGATTTGGTTAAAAAAGGATTGGGTCTTACACTCTATTAGAGGCCCATGAGTGTTTGACAATGATTTGTTTTGAGTGAAAATCAAAGAAACCCTAATTTTATTCTTTAAAAATAAATATTTAAAGAAAATCAATGAAAAATACCAAATAGGTTTGAATAAACCACTTGTGATTTTTGTTTAAGATTTGAAAAATGAGGTATAAATCACAAGATATATTAAAACTCATTTGGTCTTGATTTTTCAAGATGAATATTCATTTTAAAATGCTTAAAAACAAATAAAAATGAATTTATTCACAAAAATACTAATTATATTAAATAAATAATACAAACTCAATATTTTGTGGAATAAAATATTTCAACATTTTTGTGATTTTTTGCAAAAAGAACCAATAAAAAATAATTAAAATTGAAAGAGTTATTAATTTTCCAAATAATTAACAAAACATGAAAATAGTTGGAAAAATAGCAAAATGTGAAAAAATCACAAAATGGCATGGGTGGGGTTTGAACCCACGACCTCAAGCATACAAGGCGCGCGCCTTACCACTGGGGTGGTGATACATCCATTGTTTGAAACAAACCAACAAATACACAAGTCACGCCTTGGTTTTGGCTTGCCCAAGGCAAGTTTTGGCTCAAAAACGTGAAGGTCATAACTTTCTTAATTCTTAATGGTTTGAGACAAAATTTATATGCATCTGGGCCAAAATTTCATAAGGAATCCAATGGTGGTGGTAGTTTTTTCAGATCACACTCCCTCCTCAAAACCCGATAGTGGTTTTGAAAATGACCTATAAATGCATTTTCTATGCTACAACTTGGTACAAGCATGGATTACATGGTGAATTAGCTCAAACACAACATATATGACATGTATGAGATGTTTATGATCAATGGACTTCAAATGCACACATGTTTTGGTCAGTGCAAGTTGAAAGGCTTACCCTTCTTTGAGATTTTGGAGGTTTCTCTGCAATCTGCCAACCCTCTTGCTCCATATATGATTTTATGCTTTGAACCACCTCAAATGATCCCTTGGATGCTTTTAGGATGATTGGAATCAGCTGGTACCTACAAAAACACAAATTGTCCCTTTCTTGCAAAAAGGGTTAAAAGTGACCAAAATAGCAACTCCCTCAAATGGTGTTCCAGATGGTGGGAACCATTTGGGACAGTTCAAGGATGATATTTAGAGTGTGTTTGAGGTTTTATCTGGTTTGGAAAGTGACTGAATCAAGACATGGCTTGAAAAATTCAAAAAAGTGCTATTTTGAGGTTTTGAGAGGTGACTTTGTGATGTTGTGATTACAGGTCACTTTTGATGGTTTGCACAGCTTACATATGATATATATGAGGTGTGTGTGTGATTAGTTTGGGTGAAATTGCTCTCTAGCTCAAAAACTCAGAATTACTTGCTTTGGAAGGCAAGTTTGAGGTGAAAGAAGAGATTTTGAGGAAAGCATCTGTTTGATGGCTTTGGTGTACTCAAACTGAACACATTTGAGCTCTATTTATAGTAGAGCAAGTTTGTTTTGGGATCCACAATGAATGGCAACTGCATCAGGTGTTTGTTTAATGTTGGCCAATGGAAATGCAAGTCTCCTCTAGCCATTGACTAGAGGTTAGGGCACAGGGTTGTGGTTCCCTTGGTCTTGGATAAGTCTTGACTGATTTTAGATGAGAATGGCTCAGTCCATGCCACCTTGATGCTTCCATTGAATGCTTCAATCCAAATTTGGAGTCTTGTCCCTATTTTGGCCATTCTAGGTTCAACATGCTATTTCTTGTTCCATGGACTTTGGAGGCTTGGCTCAGTGATTGTCCCCTTTAGATTCAATCCTCAGATGTGTCCAAGTGGATAGGAGCATTTGAATTTGGCTGATTTTGGTAAATCGAGCAAAATTGCAAATTCTTCCTTGCCTTGACAGATTTCAGCAAGGCAACTTGCCAATGTCATATCTCATGGTGTAAGTTGAATTTGGTAATGCTCTTGACCATTTTGGAAAGCCCTTACATGATACAACCACTTTGAACATGTTTGGTTTTGATGTCTTTTGAATCCAAGTGAAAAATCCCCCTACATTTTGCAAAAAGTGAAGACAGATTTGGACTTAGAGAAAATTTCACCAAGTGTTGAAAAAAGTGATATTTTCATTTTTCAGCCATTTTGATCACTCCATAACTCAAAATCCTTAATGAATTGGACTTAGGTCTAGTTGAAGTTTTTGTAGAGGGTAATGAGGGCTACAAATCCATCTTTGGATGAGGAAAAATGGCTTTGTGGTTTAGGAGTTATGATCCTCCAAAGTTGGTACCCTTGTCACTTTATTTTTAACTTAAAAAATTTTCTAAGTTTTTAAGGTTACCCCTTTTACAAGTTATCCAACTTTTCTTGATTTTTCTTGATGAATGATGATTCAAATCATACATTAACATCATTTTAGGGTTAAAAATCCATTTTGGTGAAAAATCTCAAAAAGTCAAAGTTGACTTTTGTGCAAAGTTGACTTTTTATCAGATGAATTCCAAACTGTGCCATTCTTCATGAAATCATGTCCTTGACCTAAATTAAACTTGATGGACATGTTCCATGGGTGTCATAGGGCATATTGAATCATGTCTTAGGGCTTGGGAGCATGTCCTAGTCAAAAGTCAAAGTTACAGTTGACTTTTCCCTTAAAACCCTAATTGTGGTGCAGATGAAATTGAGACTTGTTGCTCAAGCTTCTTGGATTAATCCATTGTTCCAAATGGATCAATATAGTTCATTAGAGACCCTCAAACCTTCTCTTGAGGTCTTGGTTCATGATTTGTCCCAAAAGTCAACTTAGGGGTGAATTAGGTCAAGAAACCCTAATTCCTGATTTTTGATGAATGCATCCCCTAAGGCAAAATTGACTTGATGATTGGGTCCATGAGGCTCCATGGAGTATATTAGGTTGTGTTTTGGATCTTTGGCTTGTGCCCAGATGAAATTTTCCATCTAGAGGCCCTGGTCGACCAAAACCCTAATTTGGTGACACTGGCGATCTTGAGGCTTGATCCACCTAGAAGGGAGCAGCCTTGTGCTTAATCCTTGAAGTGGGAGTCCTTTTTTATCCTTTGTGTATGTTTGAGAGGTTAGACAAGTTAAAGATCAAGTCATTCCTTGACTGATCCTTTGTCTAAGGCTCTGAGAGGGCTTAAAACCCTAATTTTGATTGTAGTGAATGCTCAACAACCCTTGAGGCATTTGATGAGGCATGATGGTTTATCCATATTGTGATGATGATTGACACAATGATGGGATATCTTAGTGGTCAAAATTTGGGGTATGACATGGGTAAGTCCACTTCTCCAATAACTTGCCTTCGAGGACCGTCAAAGGCTCTGACAACCAAGGCGATCGACCTCATCTCACTCCCTTCTACTAGTAATTGGCTTAAGGTACCCTTAGGCATCACATTGAGGGAAGAACCGGTGTCTACAAGGACACGAGATAAGAGGATGTCTGTGTAGGTTACGGATATGTGCAGTGCTTTGTTGTGGGAAGCTCCTTCAGGAGGCAATTCTGATTCATTAAAGCCTAAGTATCGACTTGCAGTTATGTTGGCCACTACGTCATCGAACTCGACAACGGATATATCGTGCATAACATGAGTAGTGTTCAAGATTTTTAATAAGGCTGATCTGTGCGCGGGCGAGCTCATGAGTAAGGACAAGATTGAGATCCTTTAAGGAGTTTGTCCCAGCTAATCCACAATTTTAAACTCACTTTTCTTGATTAACTTAAGGAACTCTTGATCATCAAGTGTCTCTTTGTTCTTTGAAGTATCTCCGAACGGGATAGTTGGTACTGGTATAACAGTAGATGCCCCTTGTTGAACGACAGGGGTTGTGGATGCAGGTGTCTCCTTGGGAGGAATAACAGTTGGAACCTGAACATGTCTTGAAGTGACCTTCGGAGCGAACACTCGTCCACTACGAGTCATACCTCCAGCGACTGTAACATTCACAATCTCAGATTCAGCAAACCTTATCTCTTGTCCTCCAGAAAACACAGTTGATCCATATCTCCAAGGTACCTCCTTAGAACTCTGATACAAAAACGGCTTTGGCGGGCAAACAACGAAGGGTTGTACGTTCTTCTGCTTAGGGGATTCAACAGGAACCTTCCTATAGATAATGGTGAATGGCTCAATAGCAGCAACTTCCTCAACAGGTTTAGATCTGGTAAATTGAATTTCACCTCGGTTCATTAAAATCTGGACGCAACCCTTCAGCCTTCGACACTGGTTAGGATTATCGTCACAAATCTGACACTTACCATGCAATCCTTTCAACAACCCATGTTCATTCAACTTCTTGAAAACCACGGTCATCTGGGTCTTTACCTCGTCAACATCCATGATCAATTCAGCCTTTGAATTCTCTTCAATCATGTTAACTGCAGGTCCACCGTGATCTGGCAACGGATTATTCTGAATGTTTGGTCCTTCCTCAGTAAAAGTCAGAATCTTTTTATCAATGAGTTCCTGAACTTTGGTTTTGAAGACAAAACAGTCCTCTGTCGCATGTCCTATGTATCCAGCGTGGTAAGCACAAGACGCATTTGGATTATGCTTCGGGCCAAATGGAGGAATTACAGGTGCGATCTGCTTGGGAACAATTGCCCCTTGGTGAACCAAGTAAGGAAACAATTCAGTGTATGACACCGGAATTCTATCAAAATTCGGACGCTTGCGATTTCCTTGATTGTTGTTGTTCTGACGGTTTTGATTCTGTTGATTTTTGTTGTTCTATTGAGTCTGTTGCTGATGTTGCGGTTGTTACTGATTTTGAGCATTCTGAACTGATTATTGTGGATGATGCTGATACGGAAGTTGTTGATATTGTGCAGTAATGTACGGATATGGATAATATGGCATGGGTGCCATGGGTGCTTGATACTGAGGAGAAACTTGAGCTATCACAGCGTTGGCGTCACCTTTCTTTTTCTTGGATTGACTGTTCTGAGATTTTCTAGTGGTCAGCTGCTGGGAAGCAGCTCCAGGAATCTTTCCAGTCTTCAAACCGTTCTCAATCCATTCACCAATTGTTACAATGTTAGCAAAATTTGATGAAGAACTACCTATCATTTTCTCATAGTATGATCCTTGCAATGTACCCATAAAGATGTCAACCAACTCATTGTCAGAGAGAACCGGTCGTACACGAGATGCCATTTCACGCCATCTTTGTGCATACTCCTTGAACGTTTCAGCTGAGCGCTGAGATTGATTCTGCAACTGCAATCTAGTAGGCGCCAGATCAAGATTGTATTTGTATTGTTTCAAGAATGCTTCAGACAGATCCCTCCAAGTACGCATCTTGCTGCGTTCCAAGCCCATGTACCAATCCAATGAAGCACCAGACAAACTATCTTGAAAACAATGAACAAGAAATTCATCATTATCAATATAGGATGCCATCTTCTTGCAGTACATATTGATGTGACTACGCGGGCAACTTAGACCTTTATACTTTGGCAGCTCAGGTATCTTGAATTTCTGTGGCAGTACAACATTTGGAACTAAACACAAGTCCTTGGCCTCCATGCCAAAAGCAGACAAACCTTCAATATCTCTGATACGGTCTTCCAACAACTTGTAGTCAGCAGGTCTATTCTGATTAGTAGGCCTGACAAGGATCTGAGGATTTGGCAGCTGAGATACGGCTGGAGCGTGTACTTGTGGAGTAGCAAACTGAGAAGGATATACCAAACCCGGATTAACCATCTGACCAGCATTCTGACCCATCTGAACACCAAACGGATAATTCGGAGGAGGTACCACAGCAACAGACGAAGATGCCCCAGGGTAAAATATTCCAGGATGAACATTCTGAATAACAGTTTGAGCAGCTTGAGATGAAATAGGAACATGAATAGGAGGACCCCTATACACATGTTCTTCTTCATCAGGAGTTTCAATATCAGTCATCACAGGAGTCTGACGAGTTTGAACCTAAAGATTCTTGTGATCATCATTCACTACCGGAGGTGGAACCGGAGTAGGCATACCCCATGGATACGCAGTAGCATTCCCATTAGGCATGGGCACAACAAAGGGCTGATATGGTACGAAGGCACTACCATTATTTACAATCTAAGGAGTGTCATTCGGAGGCATGCCCCAAGAAAAGAAGCAGGCATTTTGTTCAAACCAGACTGGGAATTTGAAGGATGAACAACAGGTTGAATCACAGGCTCGACTGGCACTTCAACAGTAGAAGGAGAAAGAACAGCAGGAATAGCAGTAACAACAGGAGAAGCAGTCACAGCAGGAGTGATAATGGTTGCATCAGTAACAGTTGCAACAATAGAAGTGGCAGCAGCAACGTCCCTCTGGGCACGAAGGAGTTCCATAATGACATTCATGTTCGTCTGAAACTAATCCATCCGACCTTGGAATTGAGCCAAAGTTTCCTTATAGGCAGCATTCTCAGCTTTGAAGTCAGCCATGATTCTAGATTTACTTGAGCGAGTGAAATACTGATGTCGAGTCGTCGTCTTGCTACAAGCGGAAGACGGACAAGGATGAGCAACGGTTTCAGGCGAAGGGACATGCATATGTGTGTAAATGAATGTATGTTATGTGTTGTACCCCAAATTTTTACCCTTAGATGTCTTCTTCATTTGTACATCTTAGGTCAAGCATCTCTGCATTGTTTGAGCTAACTCATATCTTGCAGTTTGTTTCTTTGTGTTCAAATTAGGTTTGCATATCACCATGAAGCTCCACAAGTTGTTTTGAAGCAAGTCAACCCAACAAAAGATCTCCAATGCAAGAACTTTGGAATTAGGGTTTTGCTCTGAAGAAATCACTGAGAAATTGGCTCTATCAAGTCAAGATTTGTGTGGTTCACTTACCACTTAAGGTCATCTACATCCAAGAGATATCATTCAACAGGAATCCAAGATCTATTGGTCCTCAACAAGAGAAGTTTGAGCCTCAACCTCTCTATACCTCCAAATTAGGGTTTCTGTGACACCTATCAGTCAATGACTTTGATTTTCATCAAGATGAACTCCCAAACCCTAATTCTTGATTCTATTGGTTTATCAACATCCTCAAGAGTCTCCTAAGACCTTTGGATGAGAAGGAAGAAGCAAGTTTACAAGATCTGACCTCAGTGCATTCACAGTCAAAATTAGGGTTTGACTGAAACCCTAATCCTTGGAAATTTTGGTTCAAATGAGGTGTCAATGGTTCTAATTATCATAGAATGTCTCATGAGGTATTCAAAGCATCAAGATCAAGTTTCATGAGGTTTCTTGCAAGAGAAGTAAGGTTTTGATCATGAAAGATTTCATATGTGAGATTTTCCCTCTAATAGCACAATTTGAAATGACCATAACTCCTAAACCACACACTCAATTTGAGTGACTCAAAGCTCATTGGAAAGCTCTTTCCAAGATATTCAATTTGTTCCATATGACTTTTCATCCAAAAATGCTTGGTTTTTGAGTTATGAAGCTTGCAAGATAATCTGACCCAACACTTAGAAAAATTTCAACACTTTTCTTCACAATTTTTCTCTAACTTTGACCTCATTTTTCACCCATTTCCACTTGGACTCAAGACTTGGGTCCCAAATGAAAGTTTTAGAGCATGATGAGAGCTTTCCAAGCATATGTGGAACATCTCATTTGAATGAGCCAAACTCAAGTTATGGTGTTTTAAAGTTAGGTGTCTCAAATTGGGAAAACTCTATAAATTAGAATTTTTCTAAGTTTCTTTTTGGACAGCCTGGTTCACATGAGTTCATGGCAATTTTTCTCATAATTACAAGCCTTATCTCGAGTTGTTCTCCACAAGAATTGTTCTATCAAATGCCTAATTTTCAAAGAATCAAAAACCTCACAAATTGGAGCATTGGTGATTAAGAAATTATGCATCAAAGTGGCTATGTTGCAAATGTATATACACTTTTAAAAAAATCATAATTTCTTTCTTCATGCGCACCACTACTTTCCCATGATTTTCCATTCATTTCTAATCACTATCCCAACTTGTCATCAATATGAAAACTATCCTACTCCATGCCATCTTGCCAAAGAGGGAGATATCTTTTTATTTGGTTCACTAGGATGCCAACTATCATGTGGAAAGGTGAGGTCAATAGTTCAGTTTCATGACACAAATCGTGTCCCACTTGAACCAAGCTCTGAGCCATATCACAGAGTACATCCCAACAGACTTTTCCTCACCAGTTTCCAACACCACCTTACCATGAAACCCATGAAAGAAGTTATCAAAAGTATCATGTACTTTGTACTTGAAATAGATATTCAAAAGCTTTCCATGCTAAAAAAAACCATCGTGTAACCTTTTGGTGGCACTATAACATGTTTGTTTATGACTTTTTCTTCTGACTGAACACATGAAACAAGCAACTGCTACAACTCTTGCACTTGGCTCAAGGATGATAGCCACCAAGCCATGCGTGTGGCAGCTCCTATGCCTTGCTTTCTCTTCAGAACAGAGCCATTAACCTCTGAATCTTAAAGGCTATTGACCAGCTCTTCTACTATAAAAGGAGGACCATTCTCCTTCGTGAAAGGAAGAAAGAAAATAATGAAAACAACACACTGAAGTCCATGATCCACAACACGTCATACCAAATATTAAAGCTTGATTAGTACAACAACATCAGAACAGCAACACCAACAAAAATACACTATCCTAAAAGAAAGGATTCGTGGGCCACCAAGACAAACCAAGAGTTTACACGATCCTGTTCAGAAGCTTGCACCATTATCTTTAGAGAGAGGAGGCAGCCACTTGGATTCTTAAGCTTTTGATTGAGAAGGAGCAGTGGACTTACTCCACTAGGTAAGCCCTATTTCTCTCCTTCATATGCACGATTCCATGTCCAAAGTTTAATCATTTTAAATGCTACTGTCGTGTTCATATAACACACCCCTGTTGGTTTTAAACTAATAACATGTATGCTAGTTTAGTGTATATTGATGTTGTTGACCTTGGTTCAGTTTGATGCTCCACTTCCATGTCGATTTTATCCATGTTTTAGTTCCTGTTTTGAGTTGTTTAAAGTTTGGTGTTATTCTACTCTTTGGATACTATACGATACTGCCTTGTTTCTTTAGTTTTAGTTGAGAAATGGGACTGGAAATGATTGAACAATGAGGAGTGGCCATGCGTATGTATCTCTGGTTTTCACGTTAGGTTTTAGGTTTTGTTTGTGTTGCATGAAGAAGATGATAACGTGGCATTCTAGGATAGGCAGGTAAGTGTTTTTGTCATTTAGTCACTTAAATACTAAGTGACCGGTTGATGACCTCGTTACATGTTTTCTTTGTACACGTCCCTGTATTATCACTTGGATGAGTTATTTTATTTCATTTCAACATAGGCCTTCACGTTTTGTTAATGCCAGCCCCCTGGTTACAGGTCCAGACGTGTAAACAACTCAACTTAGTTCATTTTTGGTTTTGCCAAGTGCACCCCCCCTGTGTGGTTTTTTTTATTGTCTTTTTATTTTATTTTCTATTTTTCAACTATTTTTATTTCAAATCTTTTTTAAAAACCTTTTTTATTTTATTTATTTAAAACTTTTTCTTTATTTCAAAAACTCCAAAAATATTTTTAATCATCAATTTATTGTTTATTTAAGATTAATTATTAATATGTGAATTTTAAATTACCCATCTTTGGATTAATTGTCAACTTTATTTATGAGTCATCTTTATTGATAATTTGAGTATTTATTCGCTGATTATTGTTTAAGTCTTGAACAAAGTTATCCAATGTTTGACTTATCATATGTTTGACTTTGATGTGCACTTTGTTTTTCTTTAAATATCATCTTTGATTAATATCTTGGTTCTTTATCTTATGATTGTTTCTTGTGATTGTTTTCCTTAAGATTAATACATATTGATTTGTCTTTGTTTACATGTCTCTATGATGTTCATATCCATCTTATCCATGCTTTATTATGAAATACTCCTTGCCATACTCATGCTATTGTTGTTATCTTATTCATCTTTATCAATATATGTTGTTATCATATCCTACAACTGTTATTGTCCCCATTCCAAAGGAAGGTGATTAATGTTGACTCTTAAAGTCATTAGCCCCCATCTTACCTTAGTAGCCTCTTAAGAGATGACTTTCAATTCTTAGCCTTAGGAGAGAGTTCTTACACTCTTGGTGATATTCATCCTAATGAATACTCACTTTCCCTATTGACTAAAACTTCAACATAGGACCATTATAACTAGACTTAGAGAGTTTTTATACTCTACAATGAGGTCACACTCAATTCCCCTCTGAATATTGACCACAGTCAATCATTCAGTAGAAGTAGAACTACGCATACTCTGATTCTATGCCCGAGGATACGTAGGCGCAAAGTGCGATGCTTTGTCGAGTATACTTAGATACTAACCCCTAGGGTTTCAACCTTTAGCATAGAACCTTTAGCAAACATAAGATAACATTAAAACAAGAGGTTCCCGTAGAGTACTACGGACGTTTAGGGTGCTAATACCTTCCCTAGGCGTAACCAACCCCCGAACCTTAGATCTCCCCCCTTTAGGTTTTTCTAACGATCTTGAACCTTTCCTTTGGATAAATCAAAGTCGGTTGTAAAAGAATAAGATGCAAGTTAATTAATAGCTTGTTATCCGATTTTCACCGCAACAGAAATGGCGACTTCACTGGGGAGGCAAAGAAGGTTAAGCCTATCTTATATTCATGCTATTTATGTTTGCTTGTTTTACTTATATCTGCTTATATACTTGTCATATTTGCTTATAGATTTGTATATCTGTTCTATGGGTTGACATGGTATCTATGAGTGAGATAAGTCCTAACCCGGACTTGAGAGAACACATATGTTTAGGAACCGTGGATATAGTCAAGGGAACTTCGAGGGAGAAATACCAAAGGAGGGAACTTGAAGTCCACACTCAGTTGAGGCCCTCTTGGAGGTGGTAAATGTTGAACGAGCAATCGTGAATGCGTTACTACTTTCGACCTAGGAGCCAGAGATACTGATGACCTTTAGTTATCCCATTACCCCAACTTGGCCTATTTAGGACGTAGTGCGATGACTGTGAGGGAGCAATCCCAAATGGTTGCTACGCGATACTACACTCAGATGAGACTCTCTTGAGAATTTTATCGATCACCAAGCAATTGGAAAGTCGATAAAATCCGAAAGATGGGTTTTCGACTCTGGGAACTTTTTAGAACCTTGTCTGGCAGGTGAAAACCGTAGTACATACCTTTGGGATGGGTAGACCTTTGACTCCATGCTCGTGACTCTTAGGTTTCTCTGTGTGCTTTGTGCTTATCTGTTTATGTGTGTTTGTTGCATTTATCCTTGCGTCATATGCATTGTGCCTATTCAAGGGATTCAACTTTGTTTTGCAAACTTTATAGGATGGATTTTAAAAAAAGGAAAATTGTAGCACCCCAATTCCCATCGCGAATAAATAATACATAAATAAAATCAGAGTAACTAAAAATTTATTTTTCCGACAGAAACAAGGATGTCACATTTAAATAAACAAAACATCATCCCTGCTCATAGATTTGATACATAGCATAAAATAGAATACCCTCAAAAGGGAAACTTTTTTCATATAAAGGGAAAGGTCAATTATGGAATAAAACGGAAAGATCCATAACCGACTTGTTTTACAAAATAAATCATTTTAGAACATTAACTATATACACGAGAGTACCACAAAATACATTCAACAAGTGTATACATATATATATAATCGCTCCCCGACTCCCGTGCTACGTATCAGAGCAGACACCAAGACCAACAACAGAACGAAGGACTAATCTTCACAAAAGACCTCCAGCAACTCTAATCTGCAATGCCTCATAGAGCATTATAAAACAGCAGAAGGGTGAGAAATAACAACTAAATCAAGATTGCATAATAATATGCAAACACACATTCAAACACATGTATAAATCATCTCACCCATACCATCACATACTAACACATATAGCATGCCACAAATACAAAACATATCACCCATAATAAATCAAATCATGATTTTCCACACATAACGCATCCATTCACAATTCTTACCACAATTCATCACAACTCACTCATATACATCACAATGTATATATATATACAAAACCAAGCATATTCATCATGCATACTTTCACAATTCTTATCATTCCACATAAACATACATATTCATGTTTATTCATCAATGCACAATTATAAAGATGATAAATGCAAATCATAGAGACCGACTTACGACTCTATGCAAATGCAATGCGGTACCGACTCAATCATCTCAAGTTCACTCAGGAACTCTGCTGGAACTATCGCTCGTTACATCACTGTAACTCCCCGTCGGGCCTACGATGTTCGCCCACCGCTCACACCCCACATGCGGGCACACGGTGTTTATGGATCGCTCACACCCCACACGCGGGCACACAACCCGATCGGTCACACCCCACAAGCGGGCACACGATCGTTTATAATCATCGCTCACACCCCACACATGGGCACGCGACCTTATAGCGGATTCCCTCTGGAATCAATCTGTCGCTCACACCCCACATGGGCACACGACATTACAAGATGCATATCATGATGCTTGACACTCAAGGACTCATGACAATCAAATGCATCTTCACAAATCAACAATATGATTATCACATCATCATAGTCATGCATTGAAAACAATTCAAACAATGCATTTCATCACATACCATATACCACAACAATCATAAAATCATCACAATTCATTCCACAAGAGATTCACACCACAAAGGCTATTCACAACACATCATAACAACATACATTGATATTCAATCAAACAATGTATTTTACCACACAACAACATCATTTATGGATCGCTCACACCCCACATGGGCACACGACCCCGATTGCTCACACCTCACCTAGGCACACAATCGTTTGTAATCATCGCTCACACCTCACATAGGCACACGACGTTACAATAGATTCTCATTAGAATCACTCCACACAAGAATGTACATCATTATGCTTCACATACAAAATGACTCAAGACATTCTTGAAATGCATACATATTCATAATATATTCATGCATTCATCTCATACAATCACATACAATCTATATACATTCACATCAATGCACTATTGTATGATTCACATCCAAAACACACATTCAAATATCATACATCCATCTCCAATGCATATCAATCATACACAACATTTTATCACATATACTCACGCCTTACAATAGCACACAAGCTATATGTTACATATCAAACGCATATAGCATGATAACACATCAATCGCACACATTGTACGCGATAAAAACCCGACAGCCCGACTATTTTCCAAAAACACGAATTAATTAAATCATATTTTACCCCCCAAACCATCTTTAATAGAAAGAACTTTTTATTAGCTTTCCAACGCTTCAAACGGGGGTCAAAACGGACTTACGGTTCAAAAGTTATGAAGAAAACAAAATCGGACATTTTGGAAAATTCTGCAATCAGAGGTCGACGCACAGAATCATGAGTCGACGCATAACCATGCAAATTTCGCCCGGGTCAGCGCATGGAAGTCATGAGTCGACGCACAGTTGCAGGGGTTAGCGCACGAAGTGCAGATTTTGCTAAAAACTTAGTTTTCGGCCGTTTAAATGCCTTCCGGACCTCCGATTTCGATTCTGTAAAAAGCTGCGATCTCAAAATTCAAAATACTACAATATTTTCACCATTAAAAAGTCATCCAACACATTTTCCATTTTTTAAATATTTTAAAACATAGTTTTATCCGTTTATCCCAACTCCAAACTCGCTCAAAACCACTCGAAAACATACAAATAGCCATTCCCGATTAATTTCTATCCTTACCCGATTAAATATCAACCTGTACCAATGTTACCAGACATATCCAAACACTTTTACCCGATCACAACATCAATTGCACAAAAACATCAATATATATATCAAAAACTCAGCAGTACAAATTCGACTCGATTCAATCAAACAATCACGCTAAATCATGACCCAACATCACACGACTCTACTACGAGATTTATTCCGACTTTCGTCCGTGAAAACATCGATTTCTAATAGTTTTTCTCATTTTAACCTAGGATTGGAAAACTATGGAAAACAAGAAAACATTCACACAATCACACACATATACATATACAAGCAAGATATAATTGAAAATTCTCACCCTTACCCGATTAATCGAAGATTAAGCTTTGTTTTGATTATTTTCTCTTCTTCCCCTTCTTCTCTCTTTTCCCACGTTTCCTTCTCTTCTTTCTCTCTGTTTTCTTCTTCTTTTCTAACTTTTTCTTTCTCTCTCTTTCTAACCAATATATATATATATATATATATATATATATATAAAATATAAATCAAATAGGGTAAAATATTTCCAATTGATATTTTGTCTTCTAATACCAATTGATCAATTATTAGAGTTACCTTAAAATACTCTCTTTTCTCTCAAATCTCTATTTATAAAAATATATAATTTTTCTAAAATATCTAACTAATCAAATGACCATTTTACCCCTCAGCTCAAATATCTCCCAAACGCTCTCAAAATGCGATAAAACATAACCATACCGATGAAATATATTTCGGGAAATAAAAGTTGAAAAGGATTTATAATTTATTGAAAATATTTTACCTATCATAGAAATTCACCAATTAACTCAATTAGCAGGTAAAATACAATAAATTCACGCATTTCACAAAATTCACATAAATGGAATAAATAAATAGAATTAAACAAATCGGGGCGTTACAACTCTCCCCCACTTAGAAATTTTCGTCCTCGAAAATATTACCGATACGAACAACTCCGGATACGACTCTCGCATCCGACCAACAAACTAACATGCCAACAAAAGCACACCACGAATAACACAAACTGACAAACCACCTCGCTAACAATGACTACAACAACGACACGACAACGGCAACAACCACAATGACCAAATGCAATACCCATACAATGCACTTGACCACCAACTCACAACTCAAGGAAAACCACGATACCAACACACAGGTTCACTCTTGAACCGAAACACAACAAGAACACAAGTTCCACGACACCACAAAGTCTCAACAACATCAACAAAACCAGAATACCAGCATCCTTGTCACACAACCATACTACAACAATGCTACGATTCCCAATCGAACATATAACCAAAACATCCATCTACAAAGTAGCCCATGAATAATAGTTAAACCTTTCACATATCATTTCCATCCCGAAACGTCCAATGGTCTCAACACTCCTACACGTTCCAATGTTCAACTTATGAACTCTTACCAGTCCCATACGCATATACGAATCATGTCAACTCACGCTTCCGTTGCACACTCTGATTACTCATAACCATCAAAACTACCAATTTCACGTCCAAAGTCTACTCTTTCTCATATTCACCAAAAATCATTGTTCACTGCCAATATATCCAACCACACTCTCTACTGAGTTCTCTCCCAAACTAGACACAAGTCTCTGAACTGCTCAAATCATTTTAATTCTCGGACCATCAAAACTGACATGCACTAAAACTTTCGACTTAACTTTTCAGGCACGACATTAACTTCACCAATGGGATAATTCAAACTAAAATCATAACTCATCACAAATTCCAACCATCCTCGTTGTCTCATACTATATTCCTTCCGACCACACAGGTACTTGATATTCTTGTGAGTACTTAAACACTTCGAACCCAAACCAAAAAGATATTACCTCCAAATATTTCAACACCATTCAACCACAACCAATTCCAAATCCATAATAGCATAGATCCTTTTATGAATCCTCAATTATTGTAAAGCATAAGCCACGACTTTACCCTCTTACATTAACACACTGACTAAACTCATCAAAGACACATCCCAAAACCTCACAAACGGTTGAACAGGATCACACAGAATCAAAACTGGAGCCGTAGACAACTTCTACATCAGCCCTCTGAAACTTTCCTTTCAACGAACATCCAAAACAAACGACTCACCCTTTGCAAGTTAACTGAGATAATAGAAGTACGAACTTAGCAAAGTCTTCCATAGCCTGCAGTAACAACCAACTGAGCCCAAAAGTTTCTGATCTCCTTAACCAACTTCGAAGTCTCTCAATGTAGAACGGCATCTACTTCCAAGGGATCCATAATCATACTCTCATCCAAAATAACGTATCCAAGGAAACTAACCTTTTCAACCAAGATTCCCACTTGAATGACTTAGCATAAAACTTCGTCTCTTTTCAACACTTGTAATTCAAATCTCAAACACTTTATCTGTTCTCCCTCTGAGTTTATAACAGATCTGAATATCCTCAATCAAAGCCATTACAAACTTATCCAAATAAATATGGAAGATACGATTCATATACTCTACAACCATTACAGACGCATTACTAACACCTAATAACATCACTGTACTTTGTAATGCCCAACCAAATTCCAAAAGATATAAATTCTCCAAGCTTTTGCAAAACCTTGCACTGGGTAACTGGCTACTCACACCCAAGCTTAACCGAGTACATAACAGCCTATCCCGGCGATAACAACCATAACCAGTCACCTTAAATAGATCAAATCCTCAACTCACACAATTCACTATCCTTATCAAACGTCCCAAACAATTTTAATTTCACTCCAACTCAACCAAACCATTCCAATCATCTATTTCCGAAAGTGGACACTTATTCTCCATCGTCACCTAACTCTACTGTTAGTAATCCATACACAAGTCCTTCTCTTAACCGTCCAAATTCCATAAATCCCAACATGTAGCAACAACCAACCAAAAAGAACTCTCAGATATTACATCCATACCTAACGGTTCTCTCAAATTTTCCATTAATGCTTTACAATCCCAAAGACTTCAAACCTCACCAGAACTCTAAGTTTTACTTTCCATAGTCTCAATACCCTTAAACACATCATGCTTGTTATTCCATTCAATCATCAGTCCCTTGTGTTACTATCAATACTGGAACTCTCTAAGACGATACACTTGGTCTCACAAATCCCGTTTCCAATAAATCTTCCAACCGCTCTTTCTATCTGAGTTTCGCTTCCTAAAAGTTCTTCTACTTACTTAGCAGATCCAAACCTCAAATCCTTATCTTCGTCCAATTTGAGTTTACTCTCTTCTCTCTGAGAACATCCATTAGTAATACCCAATCATTCTCCCTCAGAGACATTCCAACTTGACCAATATACAAAACCTCTAATCCGCCTCATCTTCCGAGATAAGAATCTTCATCGACTCATCAAAACAATCTGTAATCATTATCTTAAATTCAAATAATTCATTGCACACACTATCAAAGCCGAAAAGACACGCCTATTCCATCCAACATAATTCCCGTCTGCTATCAACAAGAGATTAAGGGTGATCAGTTCCTCAATTTGTCGATAGACAGCCGATAATCATGATGGGGTATAAACCATCTTCACCAAACTATAATAGCGTTTCTTACCCTTGTGCACAAAACTACCCAAGGCACAAATCCTAAGTTGACATAAACCTTACCTCCGCATTCCCTCTGGAACCGGGAACCACACTGTCCAAAGAGCGCTTACAATCTGGCAACCAACGGCACACTGAGCCAACGCTCCACACCTGAAGCAACTTGGAGAAGTACCAGCTTCTCCCCCACTTATCTCAATCCAAATCCTGCAGACAAAGGATTAGAGAAACCAGAAAGCACTGACAGTGTTTCACACACATATCACGTACTAAGGAACAAACAACAACGACAGTATTCAACTGTCATGCCACACAGGCTCAACAACTTGGCCGGACGGACGGACCTGCTCTGATACCACTGATGTACCACCCTAATTCCCATCGCGAATAAATAATACATAAATAAAATCAGAGTAACTAAAAATTTATTTTTCCTACAGAAACAAGGATGTCACATTTAAATAAACAAAACATCATCCCTGCTCATAAATTTGATACATAGCATAAAATAGAATACCCTCAAAGGGGAAACTTTTTCCATATAAAGGGAAAGGTCAATTATGGAATAAAATGGAAAGATCCATAACCGACTTGTTTTACAAAATAAATCATTTTAGAACATTAACTATATACACGAGAGTACCATAAAATACATTCAACAAGTGTATACATATATATATATATATAATCGTTCCCCGACTCCCGTGCTACGTATCAGAGCAGACTCCAAGACCAACAACAGAACGGAGGACTAATCTTCACAAAAGACCTCCAGCAACTCTAATCTGCAATGCCTCATAGAGCATTATAAAACAGCAGAAGGGTGAGAAATAACAACTAAATCAAGATTGCATAATAATATGCAAACACACATTCAAACACATGTATAAATCATCTCACCCATACCATCACATACTAACACATATAGCATGCCACAAATACAAAACATATCACCCATAATAAATCAAATCATGATTTTCCACACATAACGCATCCATTCACAATTCTTACCACAATTCATCACAACTCACTCATATACATCACAATGTATATATATATATACAAAACCAAGCATATTCATCATGCATACTTTCACAATTCTTATCATTCCACATAAACATACATATTCATGTTTATTCATCAATGCACAATTATAAAGATGATAAATGCAAATCATAGAGACCGACTTACGACTCTATGCAAATGCAATGCGGTACCGACTCAATCATCTCAAGTTCACTCAGGAACTCTGCTGGAACTATCGCTCGTTACATCACTGTAACTCCTCATCGGGGCTACGATGTTCGCCCACCGCTCACACCCCACATGCGGGCACACGGTGTTTATGGATCGCTCACACCCCACACGCGGGCACACAACCCGATCGCTCACACCCCACAAGAGGGCACACGATCGTTTATAATCATCGCTCATACCCCACACATGGGCACGCGACCTTATAGTGGATTCCCTCTGGAATCAATCCGTCGCTCACACCCCACATGGGCACACGACATTACAAGATGCATATCATGATGCTTGACACTCAAGGACTCATGACAATCAAATGCATCTTCACAAATCAACAATATGATTATCACATCATCATATTCATGCATTGAAAACAATTCAAACAATGCATTTCATCACATACCGCATACCACAACAATCATAAAATCATCACAATTCATTCCACAAGAGATTCACACCACAAAGGCTATTCACAACACATCATAACAACATACATTAATATTCAATCAAACAATGTATTTTACCACACAACAACATCATTTATAGATCGCTCACACCCCACATGGGCACACGACCCCGATTGCTCACACCTCACCTAGGCACACAATCGTTTGTAATCATCGCTCACACCTCACATAGGCACACGACGTTACAACAGATTCTCATTAGAATCACTCCACACAAGAATGTACATCATTATGCTTCACATACAAAATGACTCAAGACATTCTTGAAATGCATACATATTCACAATATATTCATGCATTCATCTCATACAATCACATACAATCTATATACATTCACATCAATGCACTATTGTATGATTCACATCCAAAACACACATTCAAATATCATACATCCATCGCCAATGCGTATCAATCATACACAACATTTTATCACATATACTCACGACTTACAATAGCACACAAGCTATACGTTACATATCAAACGCATATAGCATGATAACACATCAATCGCACACATTGTACGCGATAAAAACCCGACAACCCGACTATTTTCCAAAAAACGAATTAATTAAATCATCTTTTACCCTCCAAACCATCTTTAATAGAAAGAACTTTTCATTAGCTTTCCAACGCTTCAAACGGGGGTCAAAACGGACTTACGGTTCAAAAGTTATGAAGAAAACAAAATCGGACATTTTGGAAAATTCTGCAATCAGAGGTCGACGCACAGAATCATGAGTCAATGCATAACCATGCAAATTTCGCCCGGGTCAGCGCATGGAAGTCATGAGTCGACGCACAGTTGCAGGGGTTAGCGCACGAAGTGCAGATTTTGCTAAAAACTCAGTTTTCGGTCGTTTAAATGCCTTCCGGACCTCCGATTTCGATTCCGTAAAAAGCTGCGATCTCAGAATTCAAAATACTACAATATTTCACCATTAAAAAGTCATCCAACACATTTTCCATTTTTGAAATATTTTAAAACATAGTTTTATCCGTTTATCCCAACTCCAAACTCGCTCAAAACCACTCGAAAACATACAAATAGCCATTCCCGATTAATTTCTATCCTTACCCGATTAAATATCAACATGTACCAATGTTACCAGACATATCCAAACACTTTTACCCGATCACAACATCAATTGCACAAAAACATCAATATATATATCAAAAACTCAGCAGTACAAATTCGACTCGATTCAATCAAACAATCACGCTAAATCATGACCCAACATCACACGACTCTACTACGAGATTTATTCCAAATTTCGTCCGTGAAAACATCGATTTCTAATCGTTTTTCTCATTTTAACCTAGGATTGGAAAACTATGGAAAACAAGAAAACATTCACACAATCACACACATATACATATACAAGCAAGATATAATTGAAATTTCTCACCCTTACCCGATTAATCGAAGATCAAGCTTTGTTTTGATGATTTTCTCTTCTTCCCCTTCTTCTCTCTTTTCCCACGTTCCCTTCTCTTCTTTCTCTCTGTTTTCTTCTTCTTTTCTAACTTTTTCTTTCTCTCTCTTTCTAACCAATATATATATATATATATATATATATATATATATATATATATAATACTTATTATATAATATAAATCCAATAGGGTAAAATATCTCCAATTGATATTTTGTCTTCTAATACCAATTGATCAATTATTAGAGTTACCTTAAAATACTCTCTTTTCTCTCAAATCTCTATTTATAAAAATATATAATTTTTCTAAAATATCTAACTAATCAAATGACCATTTTACCCCTCAGCTCAAATATCTCCCAAACGCTCTCAAAATGCGATAAAACATAACCATACCGATTAAATATATTTCGGGAAATAAAAGTTGAAAAGAATTTATAATTTATTGCAAATATTTTACCTATCAGAGAAATTCACCAATTAACTCAATTAGCAGGTAAAATACAATAAATTCACACATTTCACAAAATTCACATAAATGGAATAAATAAATAGAATTAAACAAATCGGGGCGTTACAAAAACGAAGAAGTACACCTTCATTAGTCCAAAATTGGAAGATTTAAAGAATCTGGGTAAGCCAATCAATAAATCATCAACGTTCCAAGACAAGTATGGGAAGATTTTCTCTTTGATGAAGTCAAGAATGGTAGATGGGTTGCTTCTCACTCTCATGCAGTTTTATGATCCCATGTATCATTGCTTCACTTTTCCGGATTATCAGTTAATGCCTACGCTCGAGGAGTATGCTATTCTAGTTGGTATTCCCATCACTCCAAACCCTCCTTACTCTGGTTTGGAAAGGACGCCTAAGGAGAAGGAAATTGCAGAAGCGGCTCATCTCAAGTTGTCAGAAGTCAAGGCTAACTTGGTTGTCAAGGGAGGACTTTTTGGGTTACCTGCTAAGTTTCTAATGGAGAAAGCCAGTTATTATGCTAGCATGAAGAATATGGTGGATTATGGAGCTGTTATGGCCCTTCTCATCTATGGGTTATTTCTGTTTCCCAACATTGAGAACTTTGTTGATATGAATGCAATCAAGATCTTCATCATTGGAAACCCAGTTCCTACTCTGCTTGCTGACGCCTACAATTCGGTGCATTTGAGGACTGCTCATAAGGGAGGAATGGTAACCTGCTGCGCCACACTATTGTATAAGTGGTTTATTTCACACTTACCCCGCTCTAAGACCTTTTGGGATCTCCAAGATGGACTTCTTTGGTCAGAAAAAGATCATGTCTCTCACCAACACTGATCTAGAATGGTACAACCCAACACTTAAAGGCAAAGATATGATTGTTAGCTGTGGAGGATTCGCTAACGTACCTCTTCTTGGTACGAAAGGAGGCATAAAATGCAATCCCGCTTTGGCTTGTCGTCAACATGGTTACTCTATGGAAGCTAAGCCTAACAAAATCTATTTGGAAGATTTGTTCTTTGAGGAAGATAAGGACCCTGTGCTTAGGGAAAAGATGGATCATGCTTGGCGTCATGTTCACAAAAGGGGTATCTCTGCTTTAGGACAACCCGAGTGTTTGGCTTCAGAATCCTACACTCGTTGGGTACAGGAAAGGGTTGTTAAGTTGAAGATGCCTTATGACCGTCATGATCCTATTCCGCTAGCTCCCAGAGATCCTGTTCTTTACTTCACAAGCAATGAGGACGAATTGAAGATCCGGCTGGCTCAAGCAGAACGAGAAAGGAATGCATGGATGAACAAGTATCAGATTCTTGACTTTGAGATGAATGAACTTCAGAAGAGTCTCAGGAGGAAGGAAGAAGAGTCTGTCAGAAAGAGGAAGGCACAAGGAGATTTATTTTCTCCTAGTACATCATCTCCACCAGAACCATGGAAGTCACAGTTGGTCAAGCTCGCTGTTGAGAATGAGAGGTTGCAGAAGGAAAACCAGAAGCTCGCCATGAGATTGATGGGAGAAGACTGATTGGATGGTTTAGAACTTAGTTTTCTTTATTTCATACTCTGTATTTTGGCTTTTGAAGGTGTAATCATCTCTTTTTGTAATCCAAAAACTTTATCATCAATGAAATGAAATGAGACTTTCTTCTAAGAAAGTGTTCCTTAAAATTTGCAAAATACAATGTTGAGTCCCTTGAATCACGCCCACCATTTAGCTTGCATTTAGCTTGCATTAGCATATCATTTTTCATCTTTGCATGTGCATATGCGTTCTTCCCCGTCTCATGTCGTCTCGTTCTCTTCAGAACCCATCACCTTGATTTTCCAAACGCCAAAATCCAAGTCCAAACTCGACAAAGGATGTCTGAATAATACTGTGAAATGGACAGAGTCAACCATGAATTGAGAGAACTCCGAGGAGGAATGGGGCAGTTTCTGGAAACTATGAAGGTCACGCTAGAAACGATGAAGGAAATTTGGGAGTACCAGGAGGGAATAAGAGAGGAGATCAGAATCCTCAAGTGCCAGATGAATTGGGTTCTGGAAACTCTGTTGAAAAAGGAGAATCGCATTCATACCGTCAGACCAGCTTTCAAGAGCGCTCGTTTGCCACATCAGCGTGGACGACAAAGATCAAGGGAACCAGAGAGGAATTTCACTCCGTTGCCGATGGCATACAGTCAGCTTTTGCTAGTTTTGATCAAAAGTGGATTTATAATACCCGAAGGATTTAGAGCTAGTGATCCCTCCATACCCACTAGGTTTTTATGCCAACCTCCAATGCGACTACCACGCTGGGGCACCGGGGCATTCAACTGAGGATTGCAAGGTACTCAGAAGCCAGGTTCAGACGCTGCTTGATTCAGAGAAGTTATCATTTACACCATAAGGCATTCAAATCAACTATCCTTTGCCATCTCCTAAGGATCTCTCATGTCCGGAATTTGTTTTTGGAGAAGCCTCACGCCAGCTGAACGTTGGTCTTGTTCCTGCATCCAAACGTAATCTTCGTCAGGTGTTTACGAAGAGGGGTTTTTAGTCTCCAACGTGTGTTTCCCCTCAAGATAAGAAGAAGTGTGCTGCCAAAAGGGGAAAATTTAACCACCAGCCTATCCCGGTGCCGTTAAGCAAACTTTTTCCACTGTTGATGCAAAACAAGCTGGTAACTCCACGACTTCTCACACCTTTCCAGGGACCTTGGTATGATCCCAACCTAACCTGTGAATTCCATAAGGGAGCTGAAGGGCATGATTTGGATAATTGTCGAGCTTTAGAATATTTTGTGCAAGAGCTGATCCATGACAAGGACTTAATCTTCAAAGAAGATCGCCCAAAGACTGAATGCAAATTTCGCACTGGGACCATCGGGCATCCCATTGAAGAATGCAAGGAATTCGAAGAAAAGCTGATGAGCCTGCTAAAAAAACTGAAACCTCAGGAAGATACTTCAGACGTTGGTACCTCAACTTCTGAAGCAAAAGGTAAAGGACCTGCAAGGCCTCTCAAAGTTCGATACCACAAGGAACAAGTGATTGGTGGTGAAGACCTTTTTCCGTTCGGACCCGGAAACTGATATCTTTGGTTGGCTGTGTTTTGGTATTTCAGTAGTATTTCCTTTAATTGTATTGATATTTGCATATGAGCTTTGATGTACCTTTAAATTGGCAACATTAATGAAATAATCCATTCGTTTCACTCATTTACTTTTATTTTCATAAAAAAAAAAAAAATATATATATATATATATATATATATATCTTTATCTTGTTTCTTCCCACTTATCAAATTTGTTGTTAAGCAAAGATTGGGGAGGATGACGAGAAATCCTTAACTACTATGGTATGCTTTCGATTAAACCTGGCCGAGGATGTAAGGCATTATTTCAATTCCCAAACACTGGAGAAATAAGGAAGATAATCCCTCGTTAACCCCTTCGAGCCCAGAAGTAGGAGTTTTCTTTCTTTGCACAAAAAACCCTTAAATCTCAACCTTGGGGCAGGGTAGTTCTCAGTTTAACTTGGTTATGCATTCGAATGCAAGCGCTTCATGCAAGGCGCCAGTCAACTTTCAAATCAAGTGACTTCCTACTTTTGGAGATTTGAATGTATATTTTGAGTTAACTGAGCGTAGGATTGGAATTCATCCTTTGTTTCATAAACCATGAACCATACCACATTACAACCCCTAAAATACCTAATTGAGGTAAGGTTGTTTTGAAAAGCATACTACATCAAGGTTGAGTAACCTGACTCCTAATAATCTTTGTTACTCGCGTGTGTTGGTCACTTCCTTAATGACTAGACCCACCATTGTTTTTGACTATTTAATCTTTTCACTGTGCGTTTTTATCAAAGCTTTGTTTTCAAACTTTGCATTAAACTTTGCATTATATTTTGCCAATTTTAATGAACAACACTTGTTTGCAATACCATTCGATATCAAGGAATCCCAACAAACGCGGTCAGTCAAGGAATTGAACTTGATAAAGGAAATTTGACTCAGTCAGGGGCAACCAAGTGTGAGGTTTGCCAACCTATTTGACAAATCAGAGGCAGAATTCTGTAAATTCAAAATATTGGGGCAAATATTCTTGAGATCATCTTATGACTAGTTTTGTCTTCAGTAACCCATCAGCAGGGGCAAATTCGTTCCCCAGTAATTTCTACTACAGTTTGAGTATCACGAGTATAACTGAACAGAAACAGCTACGTCAAGATTCAAAAGTTAGAAGATATTGAATCATCTGGTATTTCGTTTCTTCTGTAAAATTCTTTTGATTATTCAAGTTGGAAGATACTGAAGCATCTGGTGTTTCAAGTCTTCCGTAAAATTCTTTTGATTATTCAAGTTGGAAGATATTGAAGCATCTAGTATTTCAAGTCTTCCGTAAAATTCTTTTGATTATTCAAGTTGGAAGATATTGAAGTATCTGGTATTTCAATCCTTCTGTAAAATTCTTTTGATTATTCATCCCCTAATCTGGGGCAGTTATGCCGAGATCTTTCCAAGAGTTTGAAGATATTGAAACACCCTGTATGCTAATTCTTCTATAAAATCCTCTTGTTATCATATAGACCGTCTAGCCTAGGGCCGATAAGATTTGAAGATGATAGTTATGCTAGTGGAATACATAATTACTTTGTTAGCTCCCCATCAAGTTGCTACATCAGCTGATTTTGACAAATTCCCAATGGATTTATTTCCCCAATAAAGAAGAAGAACTTTCCCAATATATCCAAAACATTTGTCTAAGCTAGGCTTATGCTTTGGTTTTCACCTTCGAGTACCAGACCCCAGCTCTTTATGCAGGAGTCCCCAGAGAAGTCAGCTGTTAGACGACAAAATTCTCAGTCACTAGAGTTGTTATTGGTCTTTGAATACAATAACTTCATCATTTTCATCTGATTCTTGGAAGCGGAAAAGTTTTAAGAAAACACAAAGATGAACTAAGTTTTACTTTAGTATCAAGATGTTTTATGGAATCAAGTTGGTACAGGAAGAGTTAGTAGTACTGTATCTTTGGCTTGGATTTTCCATCTCCAGTGAAAAGAAGATTGCCCCGGTTATCCTTGATGTTTGGGTTTCAGGGTGTTGGCTTGTGTTATCCTTTCTTCTTTCCTGTTTTGCGTCATTCGCGTTTTTTCTAGCATATAGCTAAGCATATGCATCATACCCTAGCATCTTCGCATCTTTGTGCTCTGTTTTGCTTGTGATTTTTTATTGGTGTCTGTCATTATTTCCCTAGTGAAGTAAAGATATTCCCGGTTTGCTTTGTGTCGTGCTTGTTCGGTCTTAACCTTTGCGCGCCAGATTTGAATCTTTAAACCTTTTGCTGTTCCCCAAGAAGTTTAACATTAAAATTTTTTTTAAAACTGTTCTTGTTTGAATCGTGTCAAACTTGAACTTGGACTTTGTTTGAATCGTGTCAAGCATTGTCTGCTCATTTTAAAACTTGGACTTTGTTTGAATCGTGTCGAGCAATGTCTTCTTGTTTTAAAACTGTTCTTGTTTGAATCGTGTCAAACTTGAACTTGGACTTTGTTTGAATCGTGTCAAGCATTGTCTGCTCATTTTAAAACTTGGACTTTGTTTGAATCGTGTTGAGCACTGTCTTCTTGTTTTAAAACTGTTCTTGTTTGAATCGTGTCAAACCTGAACAGAGTCTTTGTTCGAATCGTGTCGGACACTGCCTCTCGTTTTAAAACTGTTCTTGTTTGAATCATGTCAAACTTGAACTTAGACTTTGTTTGAATTGTGTCAAGCATTGTCTGCTCGTTTTAAAACTTGGACTTCGTTTGAATCGTGTCGAGCACTGTCTTCTTGTTTTAAAACTGTTCTTGTTTGAATCGTGTCAAACCTGAACAGAGTCTTTGTTTGAATCGTGTCGGACACAGTCTCTCATTTTAAAACTATTCTTGTTTGAATTGTGTCAAACTTAAACTTGGACTTTGTTTGAATCGTGTCAAGCAGTGTCTTCTCGTTTTAAAACTTGGACTTTGTTTGAATCGTGTCGAGCACTACCTCTTGTTTTAAAAATGTTCTCATTTGAATCGTGTCAAACTTGAACTTGGACTTTGTTTGAATCGTGTCAAGCATTGTCTTGTGTTTTAAAAGTTGTTCTTGTTTGAATCGTGTCAAACTTGAACTTGGACTTTGTTTGAATCGTGTCAAGCACTGTCTTCTTGTTTTAAAACCGTTCTTGTTCGAATCGTGTCGGACATTGAACCCTTACCTTGGATTTTTGAAAACTTGCTTTAAGCTAAGCTTTTTGGAACAAATTTCTTCAACCTTATAAGACTCCTAGTTGGTGCGCAGGGTTTGTCTCTGTCTTCCTGGCTTTTCTTGAAGATCCCATTTTGAACTCTTCAGTATAAGATCCCCAGGAAGTCTTTGCTTGGTTGTCTGTCCTTTTTTAGGATGATCTTCGGATCAGGTTTTTCTTTCTGGTTTCATGCCCAGGAAGAGTGTGGGTTTGTTTTGTCCCCAGTAGCCTATCTCCCCGGGTTTTTTTTCCAGTGGAGATTGTTTTTTGGTTTTTCTCTAGTGTTTCTTTGGAGTCTCCCCAGTGAGTCTCTTTTGTTGGTTAGACTGTATCCCCAGTGAGTTTTTCTCATGGATACTAGTTTTTGTCTTTCCCCTGTGAGGTTTATCTTGTGTGTTTGTTTCCTGTTATCCTTGGTGTCTGGTCTGTCTGAATCTTTGCACCATCTTGGCATCATATCATCATTTTTAGAAGTTCATGGTATGTCAGCATTTACATGTCTGTCGCTTGTCCTTAGTATTTCCATTCCATCTAAGGGCAAAATTTTCGGTCTGCTATATTTAAATACCTTTCACCTTGATGCCCCTGAAATCTCCGTTCCTCGTGCCATCCAAGATTTGTGTGGTTCACTTACCACTTAAGGTCATCTACATCCAAGAGACATTGTTCAACAGGAATCCAAGATCTATTGGTCCTCAACAAGAGAAGTTTGAGCCTCAACCTCTCTATACCTCCAAATTAGGGTTTCTGTGACACCTATCAGTCAATGAATTTGATTTTCATCAAGATGAACTCTCAAACCCTAATTCTTGATTCTATTGGTTTGTCAACATCCTCAAGAGTCTCCTAATACCTTTGGATGAGAAGGAAGAAGCAAGTTTACCAGATCTGACCTCAGTGCATTCACAGTCAAAATTAGGGTTTGACTGAAACCCTAATCCTTGGAAATTTTGGTTCAAATGAGGTGTCAATGGTTCTAATTATCATAGAATGTCTCATGAGGTATTCAAAGCATCAAGATCAAGTTTCATGAGGTTTCTTGCAAGAGAAGTAAGGTTTTGATCATGAAAGATTTCATATTTGAGATTTTCCCTCTAATAGCACAATTTGAAATGACCATAACTCCTAAACCACACACTCAATTTGAGTGTCTCAAAGCTCATTGGAAAGCTCTTTCCAAGATATTCAATTTGTTCCATATGACTTTTCATCCAAAAGTGCTTGGTTTTTGAGTTATGAAGCTTGCAAGATAATCTGACCCAACACTTAGAAAAATTTCAACACTTTTCTTCACAATTTTTCTCTAACTTTGACCTCATTTTACACCCATTTCCACTTGGATTCAAGACTTGGGTCCTAAATGAAAGTTTTAGAGCATGATGAGAGCTTTCCAACCATATGTGGAACATCTCATTTGAATGAGCCAAACTCAAGTTATGGTGTTTTAAAGTTAGGTGTCTCAAATTGGGAAAACTCTATAACTTAGAATTTTTCTAAGTTTCTTTTTGGACAGCCTGGTTCACATGAGTTCATGGCAATTTTTCTCATAATTACAAGCCTTATCTCGAGTTGTTCTCCACAAGAATTGTTCTATCAAATGCCTAATTTTCAAAGAATCAAAAACCTCACAAATTGGAGCATTGGTGATTAAGAAATTATGCATCAAAGTGGCTATGTTGCAAATGTATATACACTTTAAAAAAAATCAGAATTTCTTTCTTCATGCGCACCACTACTTTCCCATGATTTTCCATTCATTTCTAATCACTATCCCAACTTGTCATCAATATGAAAACTATCCTACTCCATGCCATTTTGCCAAAGAGGGAGATATCTTTTTATTTGGTTCACTAGGATGCCAACTATCATGTGGAAAGGTGAGGTCAATAGTTCAGTTTCATGACACAAATCGTGTCCCATTTGAACCAAGCTTTGAGCCATATCACCGAGTACATCCCAACAGACTTTTCCTCACCAGTTTCCAACACCACCTTACCATGAAACCCGTGAAAGAAGCTATCAAAAGTACCATGTACTTTGTACTTGAAATAGATATTCAAAAGCTTTCCATGCTAAAAAACCATCGTGTAACCTTTTGGTGGCACTATAACATGCTGGTTTATGAGTTTTTCTTCTGACTGAACACATGAAACAAGCAACTGCTACAACTCTTGCACTTGGCTCAAGGATGATAGCCACCAAGCCATGCGTGTGGCATCTCCTATGCCTTGCTTTCTCTTCAGAACAAAGCCATTAACCTCTGAATCTTAAAGGCTATTGACCAGCTCTTCTACTATAAAAGGAGGACCATTCTCCTTCGTGAAAGGAAGAAAGAAAACAATGAAAACAACACACTGAAGTCCATGATCCACAACACATCATACCAAATATTAAAGCTTGATCAGTACAACAACATCAGAACAGCAACACCAACAAAAATACACTATCCTAAAAGAAAGGATTCGTGGGCCACCAAGACAAACCAAGAGTTTACACGATCCTGTTCAGAAGCTTGCACCATTATCTTTAGAGAGAGGAGGCAGCCACTTGGATTCTTAAGCTTTTGATTGAGAAGGAGCAGTGGACTTACTCCACTAGGTAAGCCCTATTTCTCTCCTTCATATGCACGATTCCATGTCCAAAGTTTAATCATTTTAAATGCTATTGTCGTGTTCATATAACACACCCCTGTTGGTTTTAAACTAATAACATGTATGCTAGTTTAGTGTATATTGATGCCGTTGACCTTGGTTCAGTTTGAATGCTCCACTTCCATGTTGATTTTATCCACGTTTTAGTTCCTGTTTTGAGTTGTTTAAAGTTTGGTGTTATTTTACTCTTTGGATACTACACGATACTGCCTTGTTTCTTTAGTTTTGGTTGAGAAATGGGACTGGAAATGATTGAACAATGAGGAGTGGCCATGCCCATGTATCTCTGGTTTTCACGTTAGGTTTTAGGTTTTGTTTGTGTTGCATGAAGAAGATGATAACGTGGCATTCTAGGATAGGCAGGTAAGTGTTTTTGTCATTTAGTCACTTAAATACTAAGTGACCGGTTGATGACCTTGTTACATGTTTTCTTTGTACACGTCCCTGTATTATCACTAGGATGAGTTATTTTATTTCATTTCAACATAGGCCTTCACGTTTTGCTAACGCCACCCCCTGGTTACAGGCCCAGACGTGTAAACAACTCAACTTAGTTCATTTTTGGTTTTGCCAAGTGCACCCCCTGCGTGGTTTTTTTTATTGTCTTTTTATTTTATTTTCTATTTTTCAACTATTTTTTATTTCAAATCTTTTTTAAAAACCTTTTTTATTTTATTTATTTAAAACTTTTTCTTTATTTCAAAAACTCCAAAAATATTTTTAATCATCAATTTATTGTTTATTTAAGATTAATTATTAATATGTGAATTTTAAATTACCCATCTTTGGATTAATTGTCAACTTTATTTATGAGTCATCTTTATTGATAATTTGAGTATTTATTCGCTGATTATTGTTTAAGTCTTGAACAAAGTTATCCCATGTTTGACTTATCATATGTTTGACTTTGATGTGCACTTTGTTTTTCTTTAAATATCATGTTTGATTAATATCTTGGTTCTTTATCTTGTGATTGTTTTCCTTAAGATTAATACATATTGATTTGTCTTTGTTTACATGTCTCTATGATGTTCATATCCATCTTATCCATGCTTTATTATGAAATACTCCTTGCCATACTCATGCTATTGTTGTTATCTTATTCATCTTTATCAATATCTCTTGTTATCATATCCTACAACTGTTATTGTCCCCATTCCAAAGGAAGGTGATTAATGTTGACTCTTAAAGTCATTAGCCCCCATCTTACCTTAGTAGCCTCTTAAGAGATGACTTTCACTTCTTGGCCTCCTAAGAGCCAATAAGTTATAACTAGCCTTAGGAGAGTGTTCTTACACTCTTGGTGATATTCATCCTAATGAATACTCACTTTCCCTATTGACTAAAAGTTCAACGTAGGACCATTATAACTAGACTTAGAGAGTTTTTATACTCTACAATAAGGTCACACATATTTCCCCTCTGAATATTGACCACAGTAAATCATTCAGTAGAAGTAGAACTACGCATACTCTGATTCTATACCCGAGGATACGTGGGCGCAAAGTGCGATGCTTTGTCGAGTATACTTAGATACTAACCCCTAGGGTTTCAACCTTTAGCATAGAACCTTTAGCAAACATAAGATAACATTAAAACAAGAGGTTCCCGTAGAGTACTACGGACGTTTAGGGTGCTAATACCTTCCCTAGGCATAACCAACCCCCGAACCTTAGATCTCCCCATTTAGGTTTTTCTAACGATCTTGAACTTTTCCTTTGGATAAATCAAAGTCGGTTGTAAAAGAATATGATGCAAGTTAATTAATAGCTTGTTATCCGATTTTCATCGCAACACTATGCATGCAAAAATAAAGTTTTAAAGTCTAGGAATTCTTAAACTTATTTTTGCTGACAATAATTATAAAGCATACAAGTAAAAGTGCGAAAGATAAAATTGGCAGGACACTTCCTTCATTCATTCAGAAAAGAGAGAAGTACAAGTCAAGTATAAATCAAATATCTGCCTTTTGGGATACAATGAAATCTGCATGGATCCTATCAAATACCACCCTACAAACAGATAAAAAGTGGAACACAGCCCAAGGAAGCTGGTGCGGCAATACATCAGCATATGCATCTCTCAACAACCCTGGTAAGTCCTCCAGTGCATGCTCAGCAAATCTGGCTAGACGGCCATGCCTCTCACTCTAATACTTCACATCCTTCATGAGGTTACGCAGCAAAGAATGGTTGGGTCCCTGAAGCATATCCTGAAGAAAGGCCTCTTTCTGATCCAGGAGGTTTCGCAGATGACGGCTTTGATGCTCCCAATGAGTGCTCTCTGTGTTGAGCTGACTAATCTGTTCTCGGCTCTGATGTGCTTGATCCTGCAACTTCTGAATCTCACCAAAGACTTTGTCGAGCTTAGCTTGACACTGAGAAAAGTCCTTTGCTAACTGATTAGCATGGCCATGCTCACTTTGCCACTTTGTCTTGGACTCAGATAACTACCCTCGAAGTTCTTCAAGTTGCTTCTTGTAGCTCAACTCATCCTTGTAGGCTTGATACTGGGTATCGACGAGTTATCTCTTCTTTGAAGCAAGTCCCTCATAGGTGCTCTTCAAAGCATCACCCACTTTCCTTCGCTTGTTTTGTTCAACCTCCACCTCTTTGAGCATGCGCTCACGCTTCTGGTGGAGCTCAATCTGTAGACTATCCTTCTCAGAAGTGACTTTAACAAGGTTGAGACGAAGATCTGCATTCTCCTTCTTCAACTTCTCAATAGTCAGCTTGAGTTGGTCGACTTCAGACGGAGGAACAATGGCAAGTTGAGGAGGCTTGGCATTCATGGAAGGCTCGAAAGAAAATGGCAACAAGATCTCTTTGACGCGCTCCTTGACCTAAAGTGTGTAAGCTTCCTTGGCTACACAATTCTTCTTACCCAAATCGGCTCTTCCTTCGAGGTGAATCTGAGTCCAAGTGGCACTAAACCTCTTCAGCAACCCCATGTCATCGACCCCTTCATGAAAGATGAACTCTTCCACTACCTCGGGATCTGGCTCGGCAACCATAGGATATCCCAACTGTCGGAAGGCAAGTCTCGGATTGTAGTTAATTCCACCCTTTGTACCCAAGAGAGGAACATTGGAGAATTTCCCACAATGAAGAATGATCATAGTATCATCGAAGACTCGAGAATACCAAGAGATGTCATCAGCAGTGAGAGACATGATTCGTTGAGACCATTTGAGATTACCCTTATTCTCAACAAAGGGACCCTTCTGTGGAAGGTGAGACATGAACCATCGGTACAGCAGAGGAGCACAACAGAAAATGGTTCCCTTCTTCTTTTTCATTCCTGGAATGAATAGAATGATAGGTATTAGCAAGGAGTGTCGGAACAGGGTTCTTGGACAAGAAGATGTTGATGGTAGCCTGATCTACGAAATCCTCCATGTTCGGAAACAAGACAATCCCATATATCAGTAAAGCAAGAACGGCGTTGAAAGCCTTCCAGTTTCCATCCTTAGTAAAAGAAGTGGCCTTGTCAACCAAGAACTTCGAAACAAACCCTCGAATACCCTTCCCTTTGGTCTTGAGATTATTCTCCACATCCTTCTTACTAATGCAAAGTGCATCAACAATAAGGGGAAACTTAGGACAACCACTTGTGTAGACAAAAGGAACCTGTTTCTTGATCTCAACCCCCAGAATATAAGAATACTCCTCGAGTGTAGGTGCTAGCTGATAATCCTGAAATGTGAAGCACCTAAGTGGCTGATCATAGAACTGAACAAAAGTATGAATGGCGGTGATGTTGACTTCCGTGTTGAGGATGGAAAACAGGTTACCATAACTGTCTTTGAAAACGCCTCTGTTATCTTCGACCACACGGGATGCTAGACCTCTCAAAGTACCCAGCTAGGCTCCACAAACTTGTAGCTAAAGATGCCTCGACAACTAGTACTCATCTTTATGATAATGTCAACAAAGAATAAGTCTTTGAATAACCTGGAAATGCGCATGCAAAAATTAATTTACATGATGAAATGATATCCAACACAAGCAACAAGAAGCCAGCAATGTATGAACAATCAAATATGAACAATCCAAATATCTGCATATAATTCTGTGTCGGTGCAACATAATCTGATGTGTCGGTGCAAAATCTGACGTGTGTAAGAGAACAAAAGTATGAAGCGGCTTGGTTTCCTGCAAAAAACCCATCCCCCTCACGGGTGTGATCTAGACACAACAAGGTGGTCCCTAGAAAGGTCGCCCAAACCATAGAACTCAGAATGAAAACACTCCGCCGTAGTGAATTCTCACAGGACAGAAGTATTCTCAATAGAATCACGATCTGGGATGTGGCTCTCGTGGTAACCCAACGCGCGAAACGCATGCCTCACGACTATCCACATTCTAGCCTATGTGTATGCTAAGCCTGATGTTAGGAATTTTCTCTCCAATAATATCTACCCATCCCAACAACAGCAGAAAATACAGCAGATATCCAGAATATACAGCATATGAATATTCAAAGCAGTAAAGAAATTCAGTAAATAAACATAAAGCTAAATCATAAAGATAAAGCGAGTAAAGCGCAAAAGACCCAAGCAAGCAAGAAAGCAAACAACACTAGGCGAGACCCCAACTTTCAAGCGCAAGGACTCCCCAGCAGAGTCGCCAGCTGAAGATGGTTGGTTTATACCTGAGTGAATCACACACTCAAAGATACAACAGAGTCGCCACCGAACTTTATTTAGTCCCAAAGGACAGGGAAAATATCGATAAAACTCAAGGGGAAGAGAAACGGGAACGGGGGTCGGTTATGCGAAAGGAAGGTACTAGCACCTAACGCATCCGTCGTACTCGACAGGAACCATTTCGCTTGCTTCTAGGCTTGGATGGGTTATCTATCTAAAGGCTTCTAACTAAAAGAAGAGGAGAGAGAGAGAGAGAGAGAGAGAGAGAAAAGGAGAAAGAAAGAAAAAGTGAAAGAGTGCTCGCAGAGGATTGGGGCCCTCGTGCCTACGTACCCTCATAGTGCAATGAGGAAATCAGAGCTATGTAGTTCATGGAACTAGGGAAAGGAAAGGAATGGAAGAAAGTCGAAGGGTGGAAGGATGGAAGTGTGGAAGTGTGCTCGCCAAGATCATTGCGATCTCGTGCCTACGCCTCATACATTTGAACGAATGCAGAATCAGAGCTTCCGTAGTTCGTGGAACTAAGACGGAAAACAAAGGAAAGAAAGGGAAGCGGTGTCAAAACTAAGAGCAAAAGAAAGGAGGAAACTCGGTTGGGGACTCCAAAGAAATGGTGTCAAAACCAAGGAACAAAAGGGGCCAAAAGGAACAGAGAAGTCTCCACTGGGGAGGAAAAAAACCAAAGAATTGTGCTGGGATCAGAGGGTAGTGACTCTACTGGGGAATGAAAGAATAAGGATTCGGTATATTAACTGACTGGCAGTGGTTAACCGAAGAGGAAAAGAGATTAAGACTCTGATGGGGAAAAGTGAGCTCTATTGGGGATAACCCGAGCAGAAAAGATGATCGTGCTGGGAAAACGAAAGGGATAGTGTCAAAACCAAGACAGACAAGACTCGGTAGGTTAACTGACTGGCAGTGATTAACCAAAGAAGGAAAAGAGATAACAAAATCGGGAGGGGATAAAAAGGCTCGGTGTCAACAGGCAGGCTGTGATGAACCAAAAAGAATAGAGTACTAAACCAAGAGAAGGTGTTTAACTCTAAAAAGGGTTTTGGTATATTAACTGATAAACTGTGGTTAACCGAGGAAAAGGAAGATTGCAACTTTGCGGGGATAAAGGTTTTAACAGATAAACTGTGATTAACCAAAAGAATGGGTGTAGAACCAGGCGAAGGTTGTGACCCATAGGGGATGTCGATACTGACTGAACAAACAGTACTTGATCAACAAAAGGAGTTTTGAACCAAAAAAGGTTGCTAACTACTGAAGAATCGATGTTAACAGAGAAACTGTGAATAACCGAAAAGAGACGAGTGATTAACCAAGAGAAGGTGATTAACTCGAAAGGGTTCAGTGTTTTAACAGACTGGCTGTGGTTAACTGAAGAATGGGTGATTAACCAAGAGAAAGTGATTAACCCAAAGGAAACTCAGTGCATTAACAGATGGACTGTGGTTAACTAAGGAAAACGTGCAACATTGGTGTTTTAACTAACAAACAGTGATTAACCAAACAGCAGAGAAGAACCAAGAGAAGGTTGCGAACTCTGGGGAATACGGTTTTTAACAGAAATACTGTGTTTAACTGAAGAAAATGAATTGAGACTCTTCAAGGGAATCAAAAGCAATGATTGACCACAAGAGTAGAGTATTGAAACAAAGAGAGTTTACTAACCCAAAGACAATGATCTTAACCAAGAATGGCGACTGATCAAAAGATATTTAGAAGGAGATAGGAGTGATCAAAGACCGACTCGACTGGGGGGAAAGGGATACGCTACCGCTTGGAGATAGAGGCGACTAAGCCAGGCACAGGGTCATTCGTCCCCTACCTAAAGTAGTCAGAATGAGAGTAGGAATTCACCATTCTCATTCTTTCCATAACACACAGGGTATAGTGCAGAAGTTGAAACGGACAGCGTAACAGCTCCAAGTTGTACAGTGCTCCAGTGTCGCGCGAAACTCCAACTCAGTGGGGACCAAGAGAAAGCAAGTTCTAAAGGCCTAAAGAGAAGAGCAAAGGGAGAGATCAACTAATCGAAACGAACTTTGGATTAATTAATCAAAGGGAAATGATATGCTAACAATTTTCCAAAGAGAATGAAAAACCATTAAAGCAAAAGGTGTAAATTGTTGATTATGCATGATTAAATTTGCTCAATAAAGAACAAACTTAATGTGATCAAGAAATGAAAGTGTAAAACAGTGCCAAACAAATATTAGCATGCATCACAACTCATGTGTCAAGTGATCCAAGATTGTGCAAGAAATAGCATGTTCAAGCAAAAAATCAATAATACACCTAAATGAAAGAATTGATAAATCAATCGTTGATTTATCGTAAATATGCTTTAAACAGAGGTTAACACCACTTAAAAACATCCATAAATGTCAAGTATATCCATACATGGAAGTTAGAGGAAGAAAGAATGTCAAACATGCCTGAAAAAACTCAAAAATGGCCATTTTGTCCAGTGGTAACCGGTTACTACAAATAGGGTAACCGGTTACTTACTTGAAAATTGCAATTTCTGGCGAAAAAATACACTGAGTAACCGGTTACTCCATATAGGGTAACTGGTTACCACTGTGACAGTGGCAAAAACAGCTGCTGAAAAAGCACTTCCAGCCCTTAAATCACTTATTTGAACTACCACATGCTATGATATGAACGTGTGCACGAAAATTACAGGAATTAGGATCAATTAATCATCAATTAAAAGCATAAACATGTAGATCAAAGATCAAACAATCACATGATTAATCCATACAAAAACCATCGAAACTACATCGTAAACGCGCAAAAAGTGAACAAGACGATAAATTAAGTGAGAATTAACAAACCTACAAGCCGGAGATTTGGCTTGGTGATTGTTGCAAGTGATATGTGATGAAGATAAGTGAAGAAAACCAGAGAAAACCAGAGAATCCTACACTTGCACTTCGAATCGTAGCGAAGCCGAGCAAGTTTCGACGAAAACTCCGAAATGAGAATTATCACCGAAGAAACTTGAAATAACCACTTGAGATGAATCCAAAACCTATTGAAGCTGCACAAAACCCAGTAGAATGTAATGATGATGAAGGTTAAGCTCAAGAAAAAAAGAACTTTCAAGGTGAAAGTAGCTTTTCTTCAATGGTGAAATAAGAGCTTTAGTGTGGTTTGGGAAAGAAGATGAAGATGAATGTGTAGAAGTTGCAGAAAAATGCAGAGGAAAATGAGAGAATTGAGAGTGAAGAAAGTGTGAATTTGTGTGAATGATTGTGGAGTTCTTGTGAAAATGGTGAAACTTTGTTTATATAGACTTTTGGTTTGGGGTGTGAGAGGTTTGGAATTAGGCTAGGAGTTAGCTTTGGGTGGTTTGGAACTAGGCTAGGAGTTAGTTAGGCTTGACTCACCGAGTCAAGCGGTTAACTCGGTTAGTTAGGATCAACTCGGTAATAATCCCAATGTGAGCTTCAACATCCAAAGGTCCACATACTTGGAAATCAAGGAACATGGTGCACCTATTTGGAAATGATGCATTGGAGTAAATTTGAGTGAATTCTTAAATATTCTTGAGATGTCTAGAGATGTCTAGAATGTTCCACACACTGCCAGAATCAAGTAGAATCCCAAAACAAAGAGAATGCAAAGTTGCTATCCCAAAAAAATACAGCAGAATCTGCAACTTTGTACAGAGTAACCGGTTACCCTATATAGAGTAACAGGTTACTTCAGCCAATTCTTCACAAATTTGCTCGGGAACTGATGCTGAAGTCCCAGTTTCGATTTTCTACCTCTTGCTTTGATGAGTAAGCATGAAAACCTTTATTTTGAGCTTGTATTAATGATGTAACGGTCTTGTGAAGGATGCTACTAATCTACCTTAAACCTGAAAATCCTACAACAAGAAACACATAGAGAAAAGTGCGAATGCGTATTCCAGCGATGCGAATGCACATGCTTATGCAAAAGGTAAAAGATGGAGGTCGAATTTCGGGTACCGAGAGCTAAGCACGGTCCTGCCCGCGCTAAGTGCGGTCAAGGAACCTTAGCTACTGCCTCTGGCAGAAAATGCGCGCTAAAACGCACTGAAAAGCTCGCTTAGCGCGAGTTACTGACACGACTTCTCAAAAATCAACTTTTAGGCCTTCTTTCCTTCACCAATTGTTCCTATCATCAAATATAAGCAAGAAGACCTGTCAAAGAGCGTCAAAATGATCAATATTCACAATATTTACAATAAAATTGGATACTTGCATATTTACACTAAAACTAATAGATTTACTACTAAAATATCAAGGAAACCATTGAAAAGGGCCACAAAATACTATCTAAAATGTGCACAATTTTGCACTTAACAACTCTCCCCAACTTAAACTTGTTTGTCCTCAAACAAGAATCAAACAAATCAAAGAAACAAAAGTAACAACCAAACTTGCCACTAAACTACAACGATAACATAACCACGAAACGAACGCTACGTACAAAAACCATGCCAAACATTCCAAAATAACACGAGTTCAATCATGAATCACACCTAGCAAAAACAATCATCGGTAGATGAAAAACACAAAATGAGGTACTTTTCCCTCACACAACAATCTTGCAAACAAAAGATTAAATTATGCACTCATCCAAAAATCATATTGAAAACATAAAAGCAAGAATAACAAGGGCTTTCAAGGTTGTAGCGTGGTCGGGTAAACAAACACGGGGCAATTTCTAAAGGTAATTGAAACAAAAACTTGCCTAAACCTAAGGGAGTGATAAACTCACAAAGACTTAAACACAAAATTCCAATCAACTTCTTCCAAAATCTCAAGTGTGACACAAAACACAATACTTATTTAACACAATTATTTGAACTCTTTTTGTTTCCTTTTACACGGATTTTCTTTTTCTTTCTCCTTTTTTTTTCTTTTTTTTTCATATTTTTCTCTTTTTTCTTTTCTTTTTCATATTTTTCTCTTTTTTCTTTTCTTTTTCAACCTCATAGAAACCAACCAATGAGTAAACAATCATTCTCTCCCCAACTTGAATTCAACCACATCATCATGTGAATACTCCCTACTTTCTAAGGCAAGGTAAAAATCCATACAACAACACAAAGTTGAGGGTTCAAGAAAAAAACAATCAATCAAAATCCATACAAAAAGTGAATTCAATACTCATAGACAAGCATTAAGTTCAAACAACATGGATAATGATAGAAAGGCACAAAGGGGTAACGAATGATCACACACTCACAAGGTGAATGACTATTTGGCTAGGTAGTTGTGCTCAAAATGAAACAAAATGCCTTGATCCTTTTTATGCTTTCATATAATCAACACAAACAAAAGATTAAGCATAATAAAATCCAGTTAGAACAAGAATGTTGGTACTCCGCACCAATATGAACAATGGAAAGCTACCTCACAAAAAAGGATGGGAACTAAAGTGATTCACATCAAGAACAAGTATACAAAAGAATGAACGGCATGAAAGTTTGTAAAAAGCCTAAGTATCATGAATATGCTAAAGTCTAGAAAGCGATAAAGACACACCTTGGACGTGTACAAAACTTAACAATATCAACACCATACATTCGCAAGTTGAAACGATCAAACTTGGAAAATCACAAAATGCATCCTCAAGCTAATCAAAAACAAACTTGAGAGAAAACACAAAATTTTATTCTAACAACCTAACAAAATTGAATTAAAACTAACTAAACACAAATACCAAAATTGGTGAAAGCGGATGGAAAATGAGACATTTTTCTATGCAAAACAAGGCGCGTACAGCGCCCTCTGCGTGCGCTAAGCGCGTGCAGGAAAATTTTGTTTTTCAAGAATGGAAGTGTTTGGTGAAAGGTTTGAATATTATTCATGGGCTACTATGTAGATGGATGTTTTGGTTGTATGTTAGGTTGGTGAATCGTAGCATTGTTGTATCGTGGAACTTTATGTTCTTGTTTTGTTGTTGCCTCATTTCCATGGTGATGGTTCGAGTACGAGTGGCTAATTCCTTTATGGGGAATTAGGGGAGTGTTACCTTTGGTGAGGGTAACGATCGTGTTGTGTTTCGGTTCACGAGTGAACCTGTGTGTTCGTAACTTGGGTATTCCTTGAGTCGTGAGTTGGTCGTCAAGTGCATTGTATGGGCTTTGCATCTTGTAGTTGTCGTCGTTGTCGTGTCGTTGTTGTAGTTAGCGATGTGGGTTGTCAGTTTGTGTTATTCGTGGTGTGCCTTTGGTTGGCATGTTAGTTTGTTAGTCGGATGCGAGAGTCATATCCGGAGTTGTTCGTATCGGTTATATTTTCGAGGACAAAAATGTCTAAGTGGGGGAGAATTGTAACGCCCCGATTTTGTCTTATTTAATTAATCGAGTAGATTTAATTATTTTTTTTATATTATTTTATTCTTGACTTTTATTTGACAATATATTATTTTTATCGTTGTTTATGTTTTATCGCATTATGAGAGCGTTTGGGGGATATTTGAGTTGAGGGGTATTTTGGTCTTTTGCTTGGGTAAGTTTTATGTTTTTATATAAATAGAAAGAAAAGAGAGAAAAGATAGTAAGGAAAAGAAAAAGAAAGAAGAGAAAGAGAAGAGAAGAGAAAAGAGAGGAAAGAAAAGGGAGAAGAGGAAAAGTGGAAAAATCGACATAACTCTGTTTCAAGCGCGAATAATCAGGTAAGGGTGAGAAGTTTCGATTATATCATGCTTGTATATGTATATGTATGTTTTGTTTGAATGTTTGGGTGAAAAATATATGTTTTCTATTTGGTTGAATTTGTGAGCAATTGATAGAAATCGATGTTTTAACGGTTAGAATGCGGAATAGTTCGCGTAGAATAGTCGGGAAATGATAGGATTTAGTCGGGAATACTTGTTGGTATGATCGGGGGGTTTAAGGATGAGTTTGGAGGGATTTTGTGTCAGAAAATTCTTGTTTTTCTGCTGTTTCGCGATGGTTAATCGATTAACCAAATGCGTTAACCGATTAACAGTGTAAGTTTTTAGAAAAATATTATTTTCAAAAACCCATAACTTTTGAACCGTAAATCGGTTTTGGTCCCCGTTCGAAGTGTTAGAAAGCTAACGAAATATTCTTTCTGTTAACAATGGTTTGGAGGGTAAAAGATGATTTAATTGATTCGTGTTTTTGAAAAATAGTCGGGTTGTCGGGTTTTTATCGCGTTAAATGCGTGGGATTGATGTGGTATCATGTTATATGCTTTTGTTATGTAACGTGTAGCTGGTGTGCTGTTATATGATGTGAATATACATGATGGTATGTTGTGATGATGGGTTGTGGCCTTATGGCAAATATGTGCATTGTTTTGGATTGGACCTCGATGCATGATTAATGATGTTGTTGTGTAGTAAAATACATTGTTTATGTGAAATTCAATGTATGTTGTGTGGTGGCCTTTATGGTTTGAAATGCATTGTTTGAATTATTTTGCAATGCATGAATGTGATGATGTTGAAGCATGTGACAAGTTGTTGTAATTGTTGTATTTGGTTGTATATGCATGATTATGGTTGCATATATGTGTGAAAATGCATTGTTTGTCATGAGTCATTGTATGTCAAGCATCATGATATGCATTCTTGTGACGTCCTGAGTGACGGATTGATTCCTGAGAGAATCTGCTATAACATCGTGAGCCTTAAAAATAAGAGGACTGAAAGCGATCTGATTGGATCGTGAGCCTTAAAAATAAGAGGACTGAAAGCGATGGGTATAGACGATCGTGAGCCTTATACAAAGAGGACCGAAAGCGATCGGATCGTGAGCCTTATACAAAGAGGACTGCAAGCGATCCATAAACGTCGTGAGCCTTATACAAAGAGGACTGCAAGCGACGGGTGAACATCGTTGGCCCGATGGGGTGTTACTTGTAGTAACAAGCGATGATTCCAGCAGAGTTCCTGAGTGAACTAGTGATGAGAAATGTTGGAAGTCGGTATCGCATGGTATTTGCATAGAGTCATTGTGTCGGTCTCTGTGCATTTGTATAAATCATGGATTGATGATGTGTGGAAATTGTGCATTGATTTGTTATGTATTGAGATTGTGATAGCATTGTGTCGCTCCCGAAAGATTCGCATCCAACGGTACAAACGCGAGAGTGGCGCAAAAGACACAGAGTCGCCAGCAAAGTGTATTTATCCCAAGAAAGGGAAAGGAAACACTGCGTAAACCTGAAGGAAGGAAGGAAAGAGCATGGTCACGCGACCAAGAGAACGGGTACGGGAGTCGGTTACGCGAAGGGAAGGGGTTAGCACCCAACACGTCCATCGTACTCGAAGGGATCCACGCTTGCTGTCTGCATCAAAGGGTGTCATCGTCTGGAATTCCACTGCTATTGGACCGGCGAAGAAACGAGAACGGAAAGAACGAAAAACGAAGAGGAAAAGAAGTGACTCGATAGGACGATATCGTTGTCCTAGGCCTACGTACTCCCTCAGTGCAATGGGAAAGTCAGAGTCAACGTAGTTCGGACGGGAACTGTGGGGGAAGGTTGCTCGCCAAGACAATCGCTGTCTTGTGCCTACGTATCCTCAATCGGACGAGAGAGAGGAATCAGAGCTGACGTAGTTCGTGGGTACGACCACAGATGGGTAAGTGTTTTTTATGTGAGCGACGAGCTCTTTTCTGAAAAAAGAAGTTGAAACCCAACAATCCCGAAGGATCAAAAAAAGATTTGAATTTGTTTGGTGCTTTTTAGACAGAAGTGTCTTTTAAGTTGTTTCGCAACTTGCATTGAACCCAAGTCTTGAATACAGGAACGAATACTTTCGCGCATCGTCCCCAACAGGACAAACACTAGGTATCCTAGAAGAATGAGAGGAAGCCCCTCACTCCCCACTTCCCACATAGAAGGCTCAAGCGCAATACACGTTAACTTTTATTACGTGTCTTGAAGAAGTTTTGAGATGAGAAGAGAGACGACACAAAGGAAAACTCTAAAGGGGAACTAAGAGTCCTAATGTTATCATGCATGGATGTCCTATGGTTAGTGAGGTTTAGGAGAGACGACTACCTAACCTAATGCTAATCCTACTCCAAGGTTAATCGAAAATTAAGTTGGACTAGGTAGCTCTAAAGGGAGAGAATCCAAGACTTAAACAAGTCTTGAGACTCGAGGGATGAAAAGAGTAAAAGAGAAGGAGGAGAAAGAGAAGTGAAACACAAGTGGCCTAAGCTCACTTCAAACACAAGTATGAAAGTTAAAATATAAAGGGAGAAAGTAAAATGTGGAAGCATATCCACACTCAAACAACTTACCATTTACCCCTGAAAGTGTTAGAAGTATTCACATATGACAAAATGAAACTCAAACAAGCATAAGGCAATAAAGAAACAAGTTCTAAGGTAAATCAAACATCAAGTTCAGAACCTAATGGTCCTACTGACCTCTAATATTAGTCATGCACAATTAGTCAAAAAGAAAAGGGAGATGTCAATCAAGTACCATTCAATTCATTAAAGAAGGAGTGAGATGAAAAGAAGTGATCATATGAAGCAACCAAGTCAAAGTTCCACAAAGTAAACCAAGTCCAGAAGTGACACAATCCTAAATATGTGCCTAAAAAAGATCTTCAAACATCATTCAAGTCATACAAACACTTTCACAATCAATTAAGAAGCAAAGAAGAAGAAGTGAAGTGAAGTGAAGTGAAACATGATTCATTCTTGTGAAACAAGTGACTTAAAGTGCAAGGCAAACATCAAACATGCAAAGATGAGATCCAAATATCCCAACCAGAAGTTAATTAACATGTTATCAATTCTCAAACAAGACCCCAAATTATGGCACAAGTGCCTTCATGATCAAGCAAACCAAACATGAAGCATACATTCACAAGTTGGACAAGTTAAAGTTCATGCTTCAAAGAAATAACAAACATGCCTAAAAAATTATGTCATTCAGTATTCAAGCATCTGAAACATGTATAATTGACATATCAAATCCATAAGCAATGAATCAGAACTAAAGTCAAACAACAATTAAGTCAAAGCATCAATAGGATTTCATACATTCATGCTTAAAGCAACACATCAAAAGTCATCCAAAAAGGACCTAAAAATCATTCCAAAAATCTCAAACATACCTCAACATGTTATGAGCACAACCCAAAAAGAATCAGGATCAAATCACTTTTAAAATGAGAGAAATAAATGATGCAATATGAAGTATGCAATATGAAGTGCAAATGAGAAAAATTAATTTGGAAAATTAATATTTAATGCAATTTTAATGCAAAAATAATAAAATAAAATGTGAAAAATTAATTTTAATAATGAGTATGCGTGATGAATTTTTTTGGAATTTTTTAGTATATGCAAGTATTTTTAAAAATTAATTATGAAATGGTATGTTAAAATAGAAAATAAAAAAAAGAAATGAAGCCAGGGGTGTATCAGCAATTAAGGAAACACATGACTTCAGTTTAAAGGTGTATGGGCTCAAGATCCGGGGGTGCGAAAAGTATAAAACACTAAGCCCAAAATCATTGAGAAACAAAAAAAACAAAAACTCAGCACAAGTGAAACGCTGCGTTTCATTAATCCAAATCAGAGTCAAACCCGTCCACGCGTGCAAGGACCAGGGTCAAAATGCCACCTCACCAAACACCTCAGACGCCGGAGCCCTAGCTCCGGTCGTCTTCCCCGGCAAGGCTCACCGGCGACGACTGTAAACGGTACCAAAACAACCACAACCTTACACCATTTTGAAGTATTTTTCACGTGGATGCCAAATCCACCATCCAAAATCATCTAAAACGAATAAAACGTAGCAAATCGAAGCTCACAAATAAACATACTCAAACTGAAACCTTAACAAACAAGTTCATACGCATCCCAAACATTGCCTACAACTTGGTAGGACTTCAGAGGAGCTCACAACAAGCGAAATGAACGTGTATTATGGCAGGTGTGAATCAAGAAAAGTTACCTAACAGAGCGACTCCGTTGGTCCTTCAAACCTTGCGATGAGGTTGGTAAAAGATGCAGATCAACTCCTCTGAGCTTGGGAAGAGTAGATCGAGGCCTTGCTTGCTTGGAATCGTCTTCAATTTCTCACAACAAAAACTTGGTTAGATGATGAAGATGGAGATGCTGAACCAACTAGAAAAAGGGTTCCAGTTGCCAAAAAATGCGTACAGAAGCAAGATCACACTCCAAGGATGCAGAATCAATCAAAAAAAGAAGGAAGTGGCTGTGCAAATGAGTGATTCGAATCAGAGGAAAAATAAAAGAGTGTGAGCTTTTCTGATATGGTTTTCGTGTGAAATGGAATCTCTTCTCATTCTAGGGTTTGTGATGACTTTATATGGTGGGTTGAGAGTGATTTTGGGCTTGAAAAAATGACAAAGTGGTGTTTGGAAATTTTTGCAAAGATTGAAAGAGAGAGAGAGAGAGAGAGAACGGTACAAGTAGTGGTGTTATGGAGTGTTGGTAGTGATTTTTGGGCGTGAAAAGAATGTGAGTATGTTGTGGAGAGAGGTCAGGCACGTGAGAGAGGATGTGAGCTGATATTTGTACAATTCTCATTTTCTATTTATGGCAAAACATCCCCATGATGTGTGTATGGCATGCATGGCTTGGCTTAGTCTCATTAGGCAAAGAAAATTAATGTTATGCGTGTGAACATGTGAGGTCATGAAGACAAGTACTCACTACTGCCAAAATGAAATGAGAAAAACTAGGTCATGAACACAATTTGACCACATGATGACACCATCTTTGAAGGGATATAACTTTCACCACAATGGTTCAAATGACACAAACTTGGGTTCTTTGAAAAGAGGGGATTGCCCTCTACACTTTTCATGTTGGAAGTTTCTCAATCCAAGGCCTGGAAGTCGTCCAAAAGTGAGCATGAACTTGAGTACACCAAACTGTCCAAGAATAACTTAGAAAAAATTCTAAGTTTTCAAGTTTTTACAACTTAAAACCTCCATCTTTGAAACATCATAACTCTCTCAAAAATGATCCAAATGGCATGGTTCTTGTGCTCATTTTGAAGGGAAAACTTCAATCTACAACTTCCATGTGGAAAAGGTTTTTGAATGAGGCCTTGAAAATGGTGAAAAATGGCTTAGAAAGTGATTAAAAACTTACTAAAAATAGTAAGTTTCTAAAAACCTAATTTTCCAATTTTAGCAACTTTCCCAAATTCTTGATTTTTTATGAACCTTTGAACATTTCTTGATCAAATCTTGTCCATGGACCATATTTGACTTGAAAATCATGATGTTGACTTCAAAAAGTCAGGGGTTGACTTTTCCACTGCACAGTTGACTTTATTCCCAATTCTCCTGATTTTCAAATTTCTGATCAATTGAAAACCTTCTGAAGCAAATTGATGGACAATTCTCCAATCCTAGACACTTGAGGACATGAGGAATACCATGAGGTCGAGTCTTGTCCTAAAAATCAGAAATAAACTGATTCTATAGGAAACCCTAATTTTGGCTCCTCTGGTTAGGAGAAATCAGCACATCCTCCAAATTCAAATTCCTCTGAGTATGATGTGTGTCATGTCCACCAATGATGGTATGTGCCATTTGGAGATGATAAACAATCAAAGAGCTTGCTCATTTGAGGGTTAAATCTCAGAATCTCCAAAACCCTATTCAATCAACTTGATCCTGAAGGTATGATAGTGACGGCTATCATGCGTTCTAAGGATTCACGGAGATTGAATACCAAAAGAAACCTAAAATTTGCAATCCTCAAAGGAGGGACGACTCCGCTGGGGAACAAACAAAAAATATTGCACTGTCACAACACATACGAGTGTTGGAAATCAAAACTGTATTGAAAAGTCTTGAAATAAACACAAACGAGTGTTAGCTACGATGGGGATGAACACTGACGAGTGTCAAGGGATCCAGGATATCAAATATGAACGGGTATTGAGAAAATACACGGACGGGTGTAAAATGTCAATGCGGACGGGCATTGAAATAAAAGTTCAAACACAGTCGGGTGTTGAAAATGGTACACGGACGGGTGCCAAATGGATTCAATACAGACGGGCATTGAAAAAGGTACACGGACGGGTGTAAAAGATTTCAATACGGATGGGTATTGAAAATGGTACACGGACGGGTGTAAAAGAAGGTTCAAGATGACCTCTCTGGGGATTGAAATGCCACACGGACGGGTGTCAGAAGTTCAATACGGACGGGTACTGAAAAAAAGGTTCAAACACAGACGGGTGCCGAAGGAAACACGGACGAGTGTCATCAAAAGGTCAATACGGACGGGTATTGAAAAGAACACGGACGGGTGCCTCAAAGGTCAATACGGACGGGTATTGAAAAAGTTTAAACACGGACGGGTACTGAAGGAAACACGGACGAGTGTCTGACGGTAAAGATTTTGAGGGAATACCAAAGGACCACCTGGACGAAGGGGTACAAATAAAATCAAGGATAAACAATCCTGGCAAGACATTCTGCCAGGGAACTGTCAAATATTGCTTAACGCAACACCTGTGGAATAAAGACATCTTTCTGAAATCCGGCTTTCCTGACGAAGGAAAACTCAAACCTGGCTCATGCTTCAGATGCATATGTTTGAATTTTGCCGTAATGCTCCACACGAAGTGGAAATGCTACGCATTTGGGAGGATGCCATGCAAGCAAATGCTTATGCAATGCAAGAAATATGTCTCAGCAAAATAAATGCTGAAGACCAGAAGCAACTCCGCTGGGGATGGCAAACTAAATTGCCACTGAAACAAAGGAAAACTTGTTGAGGAGAACTTCTCCCTGCTAGGGAAGATCACAATCACCAATTTTGCCGGAGATGGACGAAACTCCAAGAGAATGTCCACTCTGTTGGGGAATATCAAGATCAACAACTCTGCTGGAGATGGACGAAGCTCCGATAGAATACCCACTCAGCTGGGGAGGGATATGAATACTGAATATGGAAATTCCACCGCTGGGGACGACCAACCATTTCAGAACTTGGCTTCGGCGCCTGCCAAAAACGATTGGCCTTAAGACCTGCTGGGGATACCATTCACCACCAGACTCTGATTGGGAAAATGAGCTTAATCTGCTGCTAGGGAAGTAACTTTACCCTCACCCTGCTGGGTACTAGATCAAACCATTGTCGTCGAGACTATACTTTCTGACCAACCGAGGAAAGTAGACACCAGGACCCTGTGGGGATAATAACATCTTCGTCCACAAACTTCCTGTTGGAGGTACGACAACATTCACCTTAAAGCAATCAACTTCTGAGTACTCGCTGGGGAATAATAATCCAAACACGACTGCGGCCGGGTATACAATCCTCTGTACTTTGCTGAGGAAGACGATCCTCAACGACTCCGCTTGGGAGAGAAAGTAATTGTCAACATTCACCTGCTAGGGGATAACACATGCTTCCTGACTAGCTGGGGAACAAATAGCTGCCCCGTGCTCCGTGGGGAGACATCACTTGCTGAAGAAAGATGTGCCAAGTCACAACCCTGGCCTGTGAAAAAACCTCTTATATCCTGCTAAGGAGGACGATCCTTAACAACTCCGCTTAGGGAATTACTTCTTTATACTCTGGTTGAGGGAGACGACCCTCGGTACTCTGATGGGAAAGACTAATAACCTGCTGAGGACGATCAGACTTCAAAGTAGGGGAGAGCTCTACTCTACTGGGGGAAGTACACCTGTCATCCTGCAAAACCAACAAAAAGTCTACGTGCAAGAATGAATACATTGATTATCCACATGGTGACTGTCGCCTAAACAATTGCCACTGTTTTTCCATCTTGTGTCATAAAGCTCAACGTTTTAGCATGTAATGTTTTTATCAAAAATATCGGACATTTTCACAAACAAAATAGGTAAAACAGAAAACAAAAGCTCTTTAACTGAAATGCAAACTTTATTGAATGAATTGGCCTGTGAATAGGCATTTACATCTGGAAGCAATTCCTGAAAAGAGGTAATTGCACAAAAAGCAAAAGAAAATACAAATGTCGGCAATATGGGGAACAGACATCCACCATGACTCAACTCAGCTATAACCCATATGACTTGTTCATCCGCAGATACTTTGGCCTTCGGAGACGACTAACTGGACTGATTCCTTTCCTCCGAATTTTCCAAGTGCGAACAGTGATCACAGATCGAACGCGGATCGTAGTCTTTGATTTAAAATCCCTAACTTTTGCCTGGATCGCCCTTATCGGGTTTTCAATCCACCGGGATACCCATTTTTGCCAAGGTTGCCTTTTCAGGTTTTCAACCTTGCGGGTTCATTCTTTTTCTTTTTATCCCTAATTTTTGCCCGAACCTTTTCTTTTTATGGTTCGCCAGGATGCCCCATTTTTGCCTGAACCTTCTTTTTACATTCAGCGGGTCTCTTTTATGCAAAGTATTTTTTTACTACATCCGCGTTCACAGGGGACGTAAAATCTTCGCCATCCATAGTTCAGAGTAATAAGGCTCCACCAGAGAAAACCTGTCTTACTACATATGGCCCTTCGTAATTCGGAGTCCATTTGCCCCTGTGATCTGTTTGAGGAGGAGTGATCCTTTTCAGAACTAATTCACCAGCTTGAAAACACCGAGGACGTACCTTCTGATCAAAGGCTTTCTTCATCCTACTCTGATACAACCGGCCATGCGCAATGGCTTTCAGTCTCTTCTCTTCAATGAGGTTCAGTTCATTCAGCCGGGAACGCACCCACTCAGCTTCATCAAGCTTCACATCTGTCAGAATTCTCAAAGAAGGAATCTCAACTTCTAATGGCAGGACTGCTTCCATGCCATACACCAATGAGAAAGGAGTTGCCCCAGTTGATGTACGTACCGAAGTACGATAACCATGCAAAGCGTAAGGCAACATCTCGTGCCAGTCTTTGTATGTCACTACCATCTTCTGCACAATCTTCTTTATGTTCTTATTAGCCGCTTCAACAACCCCATTCATCTTCGGACGATAGGGAGAAGAATTGTGATGTTCGATTTTAAAGCTCTGGCATAGCTCCTTCATCATCTTATTGTTCAAATTAGAACCATTATCAGTAATGATTCTCTCCGGGACTCCATACCGGCAAATGATGTCCTTCTTAATAAACCGGGCTACCACTTGTTTGGTGACGTTGGCATACGATGCAGCTTCCACCCACTTTGTGAAATAATCAATAGCCACCAGGATAAAACGGTGTCCATTTGAAGCAGTCGGCTCGATCTTTCCAATCATGTCAATGCCCCACATAGCAAAAGGCCAAGGTGACGACAAAACATTTAGAGGAGTAGGCGATACGTGCACCTTGTCAGCATAAATCTGGCATTTATGACATTTCTGGGCGTATTTAAAACAATCAGACTCCATAGTCATCCAATAATACCCCGCTCTCAACAATTTTCTGGCCATAGCATGCCCATTGGCATGAGTACCGAAGGAACCTCCGTGAACCTCTTCCATTAACAAGCCTGCCTCGTGTTCATCAACACAACGTAGCAAGACCATGTCAAAGTTTCTCTTGTACAACACATCATCCTTGTTCAAAAAGAAGTTTCCTGATAACCTCCTCAATGTCTTTTTATCCTTGGAAGATGCCCCAGCTGGGTATTCCTGACTCTTCAAGAAGACTTTAATGTCATGATACCAAGGCTGGCCATCTGATACCCCTTCAACTGCAAATACAAAAGCAGGTCTATCCAAGCGCATGATTCTGATTGAGGGAGCTTCATTCCAAAGATTCACTTTATACATTGATGACAACGTTGCCAACGCATCAGCCATCTGATTCTCTATCCGGGGAATGTGATGGAAGTCTATTCTGTCAAAGAAAGGTAACAATCTTCTGGCATAATTGTTATATGGAACGAGATTTACTTGACGAGTCTCCCATTCACCTGTAATCTGATTCACCACCAACGCAGAATCACCATAAACATCGAGGTTCTTGATTCTCAAATCAATTGCTTCTTCCAACCCCATGATGCATGCTTCATACTCCGCCTCATTGTTGGTGCATATGAACGCTAATCGGGCAGTAAAGGGTATATGAGAACCCTGTGGAGTCGTAATGATTGCCCCGATTCCGTTACCATATGAATTAACGGCTCCATCAAAGACCATCTTCCATTGAGACCCAATCTCAGGTCCTTCATCAGGCAAAGGCTCTTCACAATCCTTCATCTTCAGATACATGATGTGCTCATCCGGAAACTCAAACTTCATCGGTTGATAATCCACAATTGGATGTTCGGCAAGATACTCTGACAACACACTTCCCTTAATGGCCTTTTGAGAAACATACTGAATATCATATTCTGTCAGAACCATCTGCCAACGGGCTATTCTACCAGAAAGTGCTTGCTTCTCAAACACATACTTGATTGGATCCATCTTTGAAATCAACAGGGTTGTATGGTTTAACATATACTGCCTCAAACGCTTAGCGGCCCAAGTGAGTGCACAACATGTTTTCTCCAGCATCGAGTATCTTGACTCGCAGTCAGTAAACTTCTTACTCAGGTAATAGATGGCGTGCTCTTTTTTACCTGACTCGTCTTGTTGACCGAGCACACAACCCATTGAATTCTCAAGAACCATGAGATACATAATCAAAGGCCTTCCTGGCACTGGCGGCATAAGGACCGGAGGTTCCTGCAAGTATTCTTTAATCTTTTCAAACGCCTTTTGACAATTTTCATTCCACCTGACCGCTTGATCTTTTCTTAGCAACTTGAAGATTGGTTCACACGTGGCTGTGAGATGCGAGATGAACCTAGCAATGTAATTCAATCTCCCCAAGAAACCACGAACCTCTTTTTCTGTTTTTGGCACAGGCATTTCTTGTATGGCTTTTACCTTTGCAGGATCAACCTCAATACCTTTTTCACTAACAATAAACCCCAGCAATTTTCCTGATCTCACCCCGAAGGTGCATTTGTTTCGATTCAACCTCAGTCTGAATTTCCTTAACCTTTCAAATAATTTCTGAAGATTCACCAGATGTTCTTCTTCCGTCTGTGACTTCGCAATCATGTCATCGACATAGACTTCAATCTCTTTGTGAATCATATCATGAAAGAGAGTCACCATCGCCCGCTGGTAAGTTGCCCCTGCATTTTTCAATCCAAAGGGCATCACTTTGTAGCAGAAAGTTCCCCACGGTGTTATGAATGTTGTTTTCTCCATGTCCTCTGGGGCCATCTTGATTTGGTTATACCCAGAGAAGCCATCCATGAAGGAAAACACATAATACTGAGCAGTATTGTCAACTAACACGTCAATGTGAGGGAGCGGGAAATCATCCTTTGGGCTTGCTCTATTCAAATCCCTGTAATCAACACACATCCTGACCTTCCCATCCTTCTTAGGTACAGGCACGATGTTAGCAACCCAGGGAGGATAATTCGTTACGGCAAGAAATCTGGCGTCCAACTGCTTCTGAACCTCTTCCTTGATTTTGACAGACATCTCCGGTTTAGTTCTTCTCAACTTTTGCTTGACCAGAGCACAACCTTCTTTGAGTGGTAGCCGGTGTACAACAATATCAGTATCCAGCCCGGGCATGTCTTGGTAAGACCAGGCGAAGATGTCCACATACTCACGGAGCATTTCAATCAATCTTCCCTTGACACTGTCTTCCAACGCAGCCCCTACTCTTACTTCCTTTCTATCGTCCTCGGTTCCCAGATTCACAATCTCAATTTCCTCCTGATGAGGTTGGATGACTCTCTCCTCTTGCTTCAACAATTTGGCCAACTCTTCGGGCAGTTCACAATCTTCGTCAGCCTCTTCTTCAGCCTGATAGATTGGATTGTCAAAGTCATACCGAGCTATAGCTGAGTCATGATCGGTGTCATCTGAACAAAAAGACCTGCAATGATTTATGAGGTATGTTTTATTATGATGCAACAAAAGAAACACATTGCCATTTTGATGTGGGTTATTTTAATGCATAAAAATAAAAACAGAAAGACAGAGATCAAAATATTTGAGTGTGAAAAGTCCTTTATTGATGATAAAGCAAAACATGCGACAGTTAAAAGCCCTACAAACAGAATCACTACGTCTTGGGCAGAACGTAGGATTAACAAAATAGGAAAACAAAGCAATTACTCGAAGCCTGTCACTTGAATGACTTTCTCGGAAGACCAGTTGTGCAGACTTTCCCCTGGGACACAAGGACGGATCCAGCTATCCATGTCACAATCACTGTCTCCTTCTTCATCAATAGCATTAACTCTGTCGAAGAAAACTCCAGCGCTAGTGAACCGGACAGGGCCATAGAATTTTGGGGGATCCTCATCTCTCTTGGATGGCTTGTATCCCAATCCATAAGTATCCTTCTTTTTCTGGACTTCAACCACCTGGCCCCACCTCTGTGAGCTACCCGCTTCAACCACAGCTTTGGCGTCTCTTAACGAAGACATGGAACCCTCAGGTTGATTTGCCACTACGGGCTGCACTACAGCTTCAGACTGAACAACTTCTTCAGAAACTTTCACCTTCTCAAATCCCTGGCACAACGTCTCGTGGATTTCCCCATCCACTTCCACGTATTTGAAGGTTGACAGCTGACTGATCATTATGTCTTCTTCTCCGCACACTGTCACTATGTGACCATCAACCATATACTTCAGCTTTTGATGCAAAGTGGAAGTTACAGCACCCGCCCCATGGATCCAAGGACGACCCAATAAACAGCTGTACGCTGGCTGAATATCCATAATGTAAAACGTTGCATTAAAGATTTCCGGTCCAACCTTGATTGGAAGCACAATCTCGCCAAAAACAGATCTCTTCGAGCCATCAAAAGCTCGCACCACCAAGTCGCTTGGTGTACAAATAAGCCCTCGAGTATCCAACTTCATTAACGCTTTCTTGGGCAATACATTCAAAGATGAACCAGTATCAACCAAGACATGTGACATCAGCGAGCCACGGCATTCGATCGAAATATGCAGGGCATTGTTATGATTCCTGCCAGCAGAAGTCAAGTCAAGATCTGTAAAACCCAGGCCGTTACCCGCATTCACGTGCGCTACAACCCCTTCCAGCTGATTAACAGAAATCTCTTGAGGAACGTATGCTGCATTCAAAACCTTCAAAAGAGCATTCCTGTGAGCCTCAGAACACAAGAGCAGAGACAAAATATAGATCTTGGACGGGGTCTGATGTAATTGGTCCACGATCTTATAATCACTTTTTCGGATGAGCCTCATAAATTCCTCTACATTTTCTGAAAAAGCATCATCAACTGGCTTCACTGTAGATTCCATAATCACTGGAGTCTGAACAGAACCATCCATCGCCTATTTTCCTCTATCTTGCCTAGAGGTACTGGGTTGATCGTTAACCGGAGGGTGCACTCTACCACTTCTGGTTATAGCATCAGTCTCAACTTTAACCCCTGAACTAGAACCCACTGGTGAAGTATTCATTAGCTCTTGCTTTTGCCCATTGACAAACACCTCTGCACCATAATTCCACGGAATGGGTCCAGCCCTTGTGATAATGACTGGAGGTGGCCTTGCTGGACCAGAAATAGTAATTGTTTTGAACGGAATAGTGATAGTGGCAACCTTTTCACTAACAACCTCTTCTAGCTGATTACCTCTGTCAAACTGTAAACAGCCCTCATCAATCAGATTCTGAATACCCCTCTTCAACGAATCACAACCATTAGCCTTTATCAAACAATTTGAGCAGTTCTCACCACAGCCCGGATAGACATCACCTTTCAATAACCTGTTCTTAAACACCACCAACGGAGTCTTCAGTTCCTCCACATCCATGATCAAATTCAAAGTTTCACAGTCCTCAATTATAGCATTCACCCTTGGCCCATTGTGATTAGGCGTCGGGTTTTGAATAACATTGGGTCCGTCATTCGAGAACTTGATGGCTTTAGAGTCCACAAGGTCCTGCACCTTGTGCTGAAACGCCCTGCACTTCTCCACCGTGTGCCCAGGAGCACCAGAATGAAAATCGCAGTGTGCGTTAGCATCGTAGCCTCGTGGGAGTTCCCCTGTTGGTGGAGCCAGGGTACGAAGCTCAACTAGACGCAACTGCAGCAAATGCTGCAACAACTGTGCATACGACATTAGGGGTTGATCAAAATGCCTCTCTGCATTCCTCTGTCTGTTCTGATACTGACCCTGCTGCCTATTCTGATTAGCATTACCCCTTTGTTGTTGTGGTGGAGGTAATGTTGCTGGAATGGTTACTGATGCTACCTGTTGATTGTTAAACTGGCGCTGTTTCCCTTTTCCCCTGTGGGATGATACAGCGTTGGTCTCTCCTTTCTTCTTATAATTATCAAATGGCTTTTTTCCTTGTCCGGAAGACGATCCATCACCGCTAGAAACCTTCCCAGCCTTAATTCCCACCTATATCTTCTATCCAATAGCAATCACATCTGCAAACTTGCCTAGAGAACAAGGAAAAAGCTTTTCATAGTAGTGCTTCGGCAGTGTGTCCATGAACATATCTAGCATCTCTTTCTCTAGCATTGGTGGCTGCACCCTAGCCGCCAATTCACGCCACCTTTGCGCGTATTCTTTGAAACTCTCATCATTCTTCTGGGACATGCTCAACAGCTGAGTTCTGTTGGGAGCCATGTCCGTGTTGTACTGATAATGCTTGATGAAAGCCGCAGCTAGCTCTCTCCAGGTACGAACATCTCTACTTTCTAGCCCCATGTACCATTCCAAAGACGCGCCAGACAGGCTGTCTTGGAAGAAGTGCATCATTAACTTTTCATCCTTAGCGTGAGCAGCCATCTTCCTGGTATAGGCCTTCACATGAGTCCTTGGGCAGGTAGAACCATTATACTTTTCTAGCGTAGGAATCTGAATCTTGTGTGGAATAACAATATCAGGGACCAACCCTAGGTCGTCCAAATCAATCCCCAAATCATCCTGTTTCGCCACTCCTTTCAATTGAGCTTCGATTAAACGGATTCTTTCATCACTGACCACAGGAAGGGCAGCATCTAGACTCCTGATCGAGAACACATCGTCCTGTTGATCATCAAAATGACGGCCATGGATAGCCCGGATAGTACTTCCTTCTCCAACCACTGAAGGAATTCTGCCTTGTCCACCAGCACCAACTCCGCCCGGAGGGATATTACGGTTAATAAGACCACCGTGTAGGATACCATTTTCGTCGACCTGCGCCACCAATGGCTGAACCAGAGTTCTGAACTCGTTCTGACTTTGCACCACACCCTGCATCATTTCCATGAACTGGTCGATGCGAGCTTGCATAGCGGCCATATCTGCTTGAACTTTGTCCATCACTCTGTTTTGATTGAGCCTGGTAGAATAACGATGAGTTGGTTGATCAATCCTGACTGAAAGAAAGAGAGAACATAAGAAAACCAGAGAAACCCAAGAAAACCTGCAATGCAAAGAATGAATATGACTATGCAAATTCAAATGCAACAAACATATTTGAACATTTCCAAGGTATATCCGCTTTTATTCCATTCCAAGCAACCGGGCCAGGGATTAGACGCGATATCGGAAAATAAATCCGACCCAGAAATACCACCGGATCCAACCACTGGAAACCAATCACAACAATAGAAAACTACCAAGGAAAAAATATCTGAATCAAGCATTCTATTATCAAGATGGAAGAATTCATACAGACAAAGTCAATTGTAACCAATGGTGATTCCATCAACAATCCTGATGGTAACCACATAAAAACAGATACACCAAAACTACAATTCTACCCCAAACAGACTAGCCTTCACTTCTTCCAGAAGATTCAAAGTGTCAGGATGTGCCGGTCGCGAGATTAGCCCTTTGATTAACCTGTTTCTCTTTGCAATCTCTTGGTTCAGCGTTGCAATCTGTTCTTCAACGTTGCTACTTTCATGTCTCGCCTTCTTGATTCCAACTTGTAATTTGAGCTCTTCAATCTCCTTTTGGGACTCTTTCCACTTGTTGAAGAAATGCTTCCCCTTTTCTTTCGCCTTTTGCAGCTCTTTGTTTAGCACCTCGTTTTCGACTTGGACCTCACTCCACATCTCTTGATAAACATCCAGCTCGGTTTCAGTCTTAGCCAAAAGCTTCTTAGTTGTCCTGGTGGCCTGGCTTGAAGTCTCTGCTGCCATGCTAATCTTCTTGAAATGCTGAGTTCTGCTATTCAGATCATTTTCTGTCTTCTTTAGACGCTCAGTCAACTCTTTGACCTGCCACTTCAGCTCCAAATTGTCATGCAAAGCTCCTTGCAGCTGACTACTCATACCGGAATTCTCTGCCCTCAATTCTTGCACCAACTTCTGTTGCTTGTTGAACTCTTCAATAGGCACAGTAAGTCTTTCCTCCACACCTTCTGGGTACAGCATAGGTGCTCGATCAAAAGGCAAGTAACATTCCTTAACTCTCTGTTTTATCCACTCCACATAAGGAAGGAAAGCCTGATTGTTAGGTTTTCCCATAACGGCCTTGCCTTTCTTCAATATACTACCCCAAGATTCAGAAGCTCTCTGAGCCTCTTCTAGTCCTTCAGATGAGTGAAAATACAAAGATTCTTCCACGTCTCTCTTAATAGGTGGACCCACCAGAGCATAACCAAACTGTCTGACGGCCAAGGAAGGGTTATAATTAATTCCGCCCTTCCTCCCTATCAGAGGAACATTAGGATATTGACCATAACTGTGAATGATGTTCTTGCCAAGCAATCCATGATTTATCCACACAATGTCTTTACTGACCAATCCCATCAGGCGCCGACTCCACTCTAGAGAATCCTTAGAATCAACAAAGGCACCAGATTGAGGTAGACGACTTGCGAACCATTTAAAAAATAATGGAGCGCAACAATGAACCATTCTCCCTCTATTCTTCTCATTCCTGTTGTATAAGGCATAATGGAGATCTCCCAACAGGGTTGGCACAGGATTCCTCATTATGAATATCCTGATAGCATCTTCATCGACGAAATCTGGCTCATTGGGGAACAACACAATGCCATAAACACAAAGAGCTAACACTGCATTGAACACAATCCAGTCTTTATCCTCTGCTGCTTTCTGAGCCTTCTTCGTTAGATACCCCAGCTTGAAACCAAAGATCTTTCCTTTGGTAGAAAGGTTGGCTTCTAACTCTGACTTGCTCAAATAAAGAGCACCGGCCAATTTCCCACAATCCAGGTCTCCTTTAGAGCCAAAGAAAGGAGGAACTTCCTTGATATCAATCCCTAGCATGTTAGAGTATTCCTCCAAGGTAGGTACCAACAAATAATCCGGGAACAAGAAACACCTCAGTGGAGGGTCATAGAACTGCATTAGAGTATGAAGACCTCGGAACTCATAATCGTCGATGTTACGAACAAAAGACAGAATCCACCCATACTTCTCTGCAAAAGCATTCAATACATCAGGACTTGCCATCCCCTTCAGAATAGTGAGAGGACCTATTGCTGGCTTGTGAAACTTGTAGATGATAATATTCTTCTTACCCCTTGGAACATCCATCCCTAATACTGCCCTCTGACTGGAATCGCGGATTCGGATACAACCTGGAAATGCAAAAATATGAATGTCAGAGAAAAAGAATGAAATGCAATGCAAAACATGGGATCAAGGCACCAAGCCTCTGCGCTGAACTGGCTGGACAATCTTAAGGCTCTGTACAAACTCTCCAGTCAAACCAGAATAACAGAATAACCACACTGATACGGCTGCAGAGACAATGCATCCAAAAATACCGGGTAGGTAGAAGGTCATGGTTACCTGCAAACCTGTAAACAACCCGCCCTTCTCACGTGTGGGTACTAGGATGTTCAGTATCACGGGCTCTCAAGTCGAGAAATGATGATACGTTCACCATTTCTGGTTTGGCATCATCATCAATCGAGGAGGCCTCAACTGATTCTCCAAGACGAAAGGTCATCAGCTTCAGAGGTTTGAGAAGCAATAGCACATTCAGCCCGAAGGATACAATGCTACCGCCAATCAAAGAGGTCGTCTGCTGATTCCCCCTCACAAAAGGAAAACCTATAGCAAGTTCCCAGCATTGGGTCCTCGGGTCGAGAATGTGCAATGGATTTGCCACAGAGCGTGGTCTGCCACTGTCACATCACGAGAGGAGTGCCGCAACTGAGTCCTCGGGAATGGTCTCCAGAGTCGACAATCCCTCAAGAGAATACCTACTGGCCTGTACCAATGCACAGTAGCAGGTATCTCCTGATAGAACCTCGTCTGGTTGTGGGTCTCATGAACAACAATACATGGCCACCCCCATGCAAGCGTCACGACTATCCACTCTAAAACCTGTGTGTATGCTCGAGCCTGGGTAGTGAGCTCATCTCTCAGAACATCCCAACCCGCCAAACAGAAAACCAGCCAGTACAGCGCAGTAATATCCAGTATGACAATAACAAAATGCAATGCAATGCAGTAAAGCAAAAATACAGTAAACAACAATACAGTAATATACAACAAAGCAAAGCACCACAAAAACACCCAAAGAAAACAAACAGACAAGCGCTAGGATTGACTCGCTAAAGGGGAAGGACCAGTAGTAGGTCAACCAGAGTCCCCAGCAGAGTCTCCAGCTGTCGCTCCCGAAAGATTCGCATCCAACGGTACAAACGCGAGAGTGGCGCAAAAGACACAGAGTCGCCACAAAGTGTATTTATCCCAAGAAAGGGAAAGGAAACACTGCGTAAACCTGAAGGAAGGAAGGAAAGAGCATGGTCACGCGACCAAGAGAACGGGTACGGGAGTCGGTTACGCGAAGGGAAGGGGTTAGCACCCAACACGTCCATCGTACTCGACGGGATCCACGCTTGCTGTCTGCATCAAAGGGTGTCATCGTCTGGAACTCCACTGCTACTGGACCGGCGAAGAAACGAGAACGGAAAGAACGAAAAACGAAGAGGAAAAGAAGTGACTCGATAGGATGATATTGTTGTCCTAGGCCTACGTACTCCCTCAGTGCAATGGGAAAGTCAGAGTCAACGTAGTTCGGACGGGAACTGTGGGGGAAGGTTTCTCGCCAAGACAATCGCTGTCTTGTGCCTACGTATCCTCAATCGGACGAGAGAGAGGAATCAGAGCTGACGTAGTTCGTGGGTACGACCACGGATGGGTAAGTGTTTTTTATGTGAGCGACGAGCTCTTTTCTAAAAAAAGAAGTTGAAACCCAACAATCCCGAAGGATCAAAAAAAGATTTGAATTTGTTTGGTGCTTTTTAGACAGAAGTGTCTTTTAAGTTGTTTCGCAACTTGCATTGAACCCAAGTCTTGAATACAGGAACGAATACTTTCGCGCATCGTCCCCAACAGGACAAACACTAGGTATCCTAGAAGAATGAGAGGAAGCCCCTCACTCCCCACTTCCCACATAGAAGGCTCAAGCGCAATACACGTTAACTTTTATTACGTGTCTTGAAGAAGTTTTGAGATGAGAAGAGAGACGACACAAAGGAAAACTCTAAAGGGGAACTAAGAGTCCTAATGTTATCATGCATGGATGTCCTATGGTTAGTGAGGTTTAGGAGAGACGACTACCTAACCTAATGCTAATCCTACTCCAAGCTTAATCGAAAATTAAGTTGGACTAGGTAGCTCTAAAGGGAGAGAATCCAAGACTTAAACAAGTCTTGAGACTCGAGGGATGAAAAGAGTAAAAGAGAAGGAGGAGAAAGAGAAGTGAAACACAAGTGGCCTAAGCTCACTTCAAACACAAGTATGAAAGTTAAAATATAAAGGGAGAAAGTAAAATGTGGAAGCATATCCACACTCAAACAACTTACCATTTACCCCTGAAAGTGTTAGAAGTATTCACATATGACAAAATGAAACTCAAACAAGCATAAGGCAATAAAGAAACAAGTTCTAAGGTAAATCAAACATCAAGCTCAGAACCTAATGGTCCTACTGACCTCTAATATTAGTCATGCACAATTAGTCAAAAAGAAAAGGGAGATGTCAATCAAGTACCATTCAATTCATTAAAGAAGGAGTGAGATGAAAAGAAGTGATCATATGAAGCAACCAAGTCAAAGTTCCACAAAGTAAACCAAGTCCAGAAGTGACACAATCCTAAATATGTGCCTAAACAAGATCTTCAAACATCATTCAAGTCATACAAACACTTTCACAATCAATTAAGAAGCAAAGAAGAAGAAGTGAAGTGAAGTGAAACATGATTCATTCTTGTGAAACAAGTGACTTAAAGTGCAAGGCAAACATCAAACATGCAAAGATGAGATCCAAATATCACAACCAGAAGTCAATTAACATGTTATCAATTCTCAAACAAGACCCCAAATTATGGCACAAGTGCCTTCATGATCAAGCAAACCAAACATGAAGCATACATTCACAAGTTGGACAAGTTAAAGTTCATGCTTCAAAGAAATAACAAACATGCCTCAAAAATTATGTCATTCAGTATTCAAGCATCTCAAACATGTATAATTGACATATCAAATCCACAAGCAATGAATCAGAAGTAAAGTCAAACAACAATTAAGTCAAAGCATCAATAGGATTTCATACATTCATGCTCAAAGTAACACATCAAAAGTCATCCGAAAAGGACCTAAAAATCATTCCAAAAATCTCAAACATACCTCAACATGTTATGAGCACAACCCAAAAAGAATCAGGATCAAATCACTTTTAAAATGAGAGAAATAAATGATGCAATATGAAGTATGCAATATGAAGTGCAAATGAGAAAAATTAATTTGGAAAATTAATATTTAATTCAATTTTAATGCAAAAATAATAAAATAAAATGTGAAAAATTAATTTTAATAATGAGTATGCGTGATGAATTTTTTTGGAATTTTTTAGTATATGCAAGTATTTTTAAAAATTAATTATGAAATGGTATGTAAAAATAGAAAATAAAAAAAAAAGAAATGAAGCCAGGGGTGTATCAGCAATTAAGGAAACACAGGACTTCAGTTTAAAGGTGTATGGGCTCAAGATCCGGGGGTGCGAAAAGTATAAAACACTAAGCCCAAAATCATTGAGAAACAAAAAAAACAAAAACTCAGCACAAGTGAAACGCTGCGTTTCATTAATCCAAATCAGAGTCAAACCCGTCCACGCGTGCAAGGACCAGGGTCAAAATGCCACCTCACCAAACACCTCAGACGCCGGAGCCCTAGCTCCGGTCGTCTTCCCCGGCAAGGCTCACCGGCGACGACTGTAAACGGTACCAAAACAACCACAACCTTACACCATTTTGAAGTATTTTTCACGTGGATGCCAAATCCACCATCCAAAATCATCTAAAACGAATAAAACGTAGCAAATCGAAGCTCACAAATAAACATACTCAAACTGAAACCTTAACAAACAAGTTCATACGCATCCCAAACATTGCCTACGACTTGGTAGGACTTCAGAGGAGCTCACAACAAGCGAAATGAACGTGTATTATGGCAGGTGTGAATCAAGAAAAGTTACCTAACGGAGCGACTCCGTTGGTCCTTCAAACCTTGCGATGAGGTTGGTAAAAGATGCAGATCAACTCCTCTGAGCTTGGGAAGAGTAGATCGAGGCCTTGCTTGCTTGGAATCGTCTTCAATTTCTCACAACAAAAACTTGGTTAGATGATGAAGATGGAGATGCTGAATCAACTAGAACAAGGGTTCCAGTTGCCAAAAAATGCGTACAGAAGCAAGATCACACTCCAAGGATGCAGAATCAATCAAAAAAAGAAGGAAGTAGCTGTGCAAATGAGTGATTCGAATCAGAGGAAAAATAAAAGAGTGTGAGCTTTTCTGATATGGTTTTCGTGTGAAATGGAATCTCTTCTCATTCTAGGGTTTGTGATGACTTTATATGGTGGGTTGAGAGTGATTTTGGGCCTGAAAAAATGACAAAGTGGTGTTTGGAAATTTTTGCAAAGATTGAAAGAGAGAGAGAGAGAACGGTACAAGTAGTGGTGTTATGGAGTGTTGGTAGTGATTTTTGGGCGTGAAAAGAATGTGAGTATGTTGTGGAGAGAGGTCAGGCACGTGAGAGAGGATGTGAGCTGATATTTGTACAATTCTCATTTTCTATTTATGGCAAAACATCCCCATGATGTGTGTATGGCATGCATGGCTTGGCTTAGTCTCATTAGGCAAAGAAAATTAATGTTATGTGTGTGAACATGTGAGGTCATGAAGACAAGTACTCACTACTGCCAAAATGAAATGAGAAAAACTAGGTCATGAACACAATTTGACCACATGATGACACCATCTTTGAAGGGATATAACTTTCACCACAATGGTTCAAATGACACAAACTTGGGTTCTTTGAAAAGAGGGGATTGCCCTCTACACTTTTCATGTTGGAAGTTTCTCAATCCAAGGCCTGGAAGTCGTCCAAAAGTGAGCATGAACTTGAGTACACCAAACTGTCCAAGAATAACTTAGAAAAAATTCTAAGTTTTTAAGTTTTTACAACTTAAAACCTCCATCTTTGAAACGTCATAACTCTCTCAAAAATGATCCAAATGGCATGGTTCTTGTGCTCATTTTGAAGGGAAAACTTCAATCTACAACTTCCATGTGGAAAAGTTTTTTGAATGAGGCCTTGAAAATGGTGAAAAATGGCTTAGAAAGTGATTAAAAACTTACTAAAAATAGTAAGTTTCTAAAAACCTTATTTTCCAATTTTAGCAACTTTCCCAAATTCTTGATTTTTTATGAACCTTTGAACATTTCTTGATCAAATCTTGTCCATGGACCATATTTGACTTGAAAATCATGATGTTGACTTCAAAAAGTCAGGGGTTGACTTTTCCACTGCACAGTTGACTTTATTCCCAATTCTCCTGATTTTCAAATTTCTGATCAATTGAAAACCTTCTGAAGCAAATTGATGGACAATTCTCCAATCCTAGACACTTGAGGACATGAGGAATACCATGAGGTCGAGTCTTGTCCTAAAAATCAGAAATAAACTGATTCTATAGGAAACCCTAATTTTGGCTCCTCTGGTTAGGAGAAATCAGCACATCCTCCAAATTCAAATTCCTCTGAGTATGATGTGTGTCATGTCCACCAATGATGGTATGTGCCATTTGGAGATGATAAACAATCAAAGAGCTTGCTCATTTGAGGGTTAAATCTCAGAATCTCCAAAACCCTAATTTAAGAAACCAAGTTAGGAGAGTGTGATTCTTTTGAATTCCCTTTCCAATCTTGATCTTGTGATGAGATGATGGACCAAATAAAACACCTTGAGGCTCAAGGCTCATTTGTGGTTCAAGAATTGATAGCATCAAGAATTTTCTCTCCTTTTAGCCCCTTGGACAATGCACATGAACTGTTGTTTGAAAACCTGAAAAAAAAACCTCTTCTTCCCTTGAATTAAACCAAGTACCTTGATCCCATGCTAGGACCCAATGCTATGCACAAAGGCTAATGCAAGAAATGCAAAGAAACATAAGCCAGTTAGCTAAAAACAACAAGGCAAATTTTGGGGTGTTACACATTGGTACTTTGATGTGCATATGTGATAAATGCATTGGTTATGAATGACATGTGTTATGTGATGTGTACTGTGTTTCTAAATGTTATGACTTGGTATGTCTTATGTGCGAATATGCGAGTATATTGGATACTTGATATATGTGATGCTTGTGGTGAGAATAACTATGTATGTGAATTTATATGTTTTTGCATATTATTATCCAATCTTGATTTAGTTGTTATTTCTCACCCTTCTGCTGTTTTATAATGCTCTATGAGGCATTGCAGATTAGATGCTGGAGGTCTTTGGTGAAGCTTATGTCTTCATTCTTTTGTCGGTCGGCTCTGATATGTAGCACCGGGTAGTCGGGAGATGGATTAGGATTATTTTGTGGTGTTGTGTATATGCATCTTTATCCTTTGGAGTTGTATATATACATGATTCTGTTGATAACAGATAAACCTTTATGTGATATATATATATATATATATATGATGTTCGGTTTTAGATTTTCCGCTTTTATTCTAAAATCTGAAATGTGGGTGTAAGGAACTGAGTTCCTCTGATGATTGCTACCCCACTGTTGCATATCTTTATGAGCAGGTGTTGTATGTTTTGTTTCAAATATAATGTGATTCTCCCTGTCTATGCCATGATAATTTAAATATACTCTGACGAAATTTTTATTAAGTGTTTATTGTTTTATTATTAATTGGGGGTGTTACATTTTCATTCATGGAGTTATAGTCAAACCCAACTCCTTTTATATCTCTAGCATTCTTTCCAACCCCTAGGATTTCATCAAGAGTTTTAAAGCTAGAATTTCGCACAAAAAACTAATTTGATCATACCTTCAAGCTTAGAGTTTAGGTGGTCAACTTCCTCTTTTAGCTATGTGATGGTTGCAGCAAGATTTTCCTTGTCTTCAAGGAGAACACTGATTTTTCCCTTTGTTTATCAGCAGAAATGCATTCCTCTTTCCACTTAAGATACAACAATTTGTAGGCTTCAACAACATCTTTATCTGAGAGTTCATCATCACTAGACTCACCATCATCATAAACAATTTGCTTGGATCTTATGTGGGTTATGAAGGAAACCATGTTGTTTTCCTTTTCTCCTTAACTATCGTCTTCTAATTCCTTGTCTAACAATGTGGTAGCGTGTCTCTTCTTTTTTTTATAAGGAAATTCGTACATTCCTCTTGAATGTATCCAAATCCTTCGCAATCATGGCACTAGACTCATTTGCATTTGTTTGGCTTGTCTTATTATCTACCTTTGTGCTGAAATTTGAATCCTTTGGAGTTGGGAGGTAGATTGTTTTTCACATTTGTTGTAACATTATTCCTTGAAATTCTATCAAGTCTTCTCATAGCCTTTCCAAATATTTTTGAAAGTTATGCAATAGATTCATATATATTATTATAAATATATTCTTCTACTTGTTCATCGTCATTTTCAATGTCAACTTTGAAAGCAACATCTTTGTTTATTTTCTCTGATTTATCATTGATGGCAATTTAAAAGGTGAGTAGTGACCCTAGAGTTCATCCACTTTGATAATGCTAGTGTCCTAAGCTTCTTCAATTACTGTGACCTTTATGTCAAACCTATTTGGAACAGATCTGAGAATTTTTTGGCCAGCTTATTTTAAGATATTTTTTCACCAAGAGAAAATGAGTTATTGGCTATGTCCTGGAGACGAACATTAAAATCTGTAATAGTTTTAACTTCTTCCATCCTCACATTTTCAAATTTTACAATGAGGAGATGTAGTCTTGACATGTGTACTTTTGAGGTGCCTTCATGTGTAGTCTTGAGTGTCTTCCAAGATTCTTTAGTACCAAAACTAATGAGTCAAAAGATGTTTTTGTCAACTTTGTTTTAAATTATGTTGAGAGCATGAGATTATATGACATCTTCAATAGTAACATTTAAGGGTGTCTATCCTTTTATGACTGCTTTTTAGATTTTTCTCTACATTAACTTGAGGAAAGCAACCATGCACACTTTCCATTAATCATAGCTTGTGCCATCTAGAATAGGTGGCTGATTTATATATCACGCTTCTTTATTATTTTCCATTTTGAAAAGAATGTATAGATCCCTTGAAGCTCACCCAACTAGAATAGGGTGTCTTCTCTGATGTTAATTGAAATTTTGTTTGTTGAATGCCAAGATGTCAGACAAAAATGCAATAACAAAGTGTATGGAAAGATTGGTACGTAAGAAGTAAAACTATAACAAAAGTAAAATAACATAGGAATTAGTAACCCAGTTCAGTGCAAAACCACCTACGTCTGGAGGGCAATAACCCAAGAAAGGAAATTCACTCTTTATAGTCAAAATTACAAATTTGTCTGATTTGAACTCTTATAGTTCAATGCAACTTTTCCTAATAACACCCGTGAATCTCTATTCAAGACTCCTCTTGAATATGAGACCCCTCTCACTTTCAGTAAAACACTCTCCCAAGTGTTTGGAATTACAATAGTTTCATAATGATGGAATGAAATTACAACTTAAAATACTCTATTCCTTAACATACGATTAAGAATTGTGAATTGAGTGTTACAAAACAAAACAATTAGACTAAACAAAATAAACACCCCTAACTTGATTGTGCGAGGTTTGAATCTTTACAATGGAGAACTCTTCCTTAAATAACAATAAGGTCCAACTTAAAAGCCCTTTAGGGTTTCTTTCTTTGAACGTGGCTGGACGAACCTCAAGTGCAAGTAACCAATTCTTTATTATGTTGATTGCGAATAATTGATTTGGTTAAATCTTGATCATACTAGAATTAATTTGTTTTAATCTTGTTTGATAATATTTTTGGAAAATGTCCTTATTCTAAAAAGTTCATAAAAGCTTAAACATGATTAAATATAGAAATAAATCTTTAATCAGCGCATGATTTACTAAGTGTGCAACAACTTATGGGTAAGATAGAATGTCACAGTCTATGGAACATTATGCTCTACATGTTGCTTCATTGTTTGAGCACATCGAGACAAGATGTCTTACACAATATCATGACATTTTGCTACACATGTTGCATATAAAATGACGTCAATTAGATGTAACAACACGTGGAAATAAATTGGCTCAAGCAATGCTTTATCAAGCTTAAACCTGTTTTGCTAAAAAGTTCAAAGCCTAAGTTTAGCCTGTACCCTATCATAGAATTATAGATGATACAATGCATTTTGAGTGAGAATATTAGCATGTGATACCAAAAGTGTTTTACAATCCTTATTAACATTAATGGATATTTATAATAAGGTTAAATTAACATAATTGAATATTTCTATTGGTGGCGGCTCTTTTGGAATGAGATCTATCATGTGTTATGTTACTCTGGTGTAGTGTTTATTATTTAATTTTCCTCTTTTTTGCATGATTATTTGAGAATTTTATTTGTTATTGATTTTAGGTTTCTTTTCGTTTTGTGATGTGACTATTCTTATTTTTGTTATTTTTACTAGCTTCAATTTGGTATATCTTGTGTCTATTATCTATGTCGTTGCTTATTTATGTTGGGAATTTAGTTTCTATTACGGGTGAGAATAGACTGTGTCAATCTAGGATTTACCAAGTCTAAGTCTGACTTACTAAAAATTTAAAGTCTAAGTCTAACCTATAGCATATCATAGGCTTATTCTTAAGGTTAGGTCTCATATTTTCGAAGGACATGCTCACCTATTAGCCTACTTAAACGTCTATTTCATTTGAATATATATATATATATATATATATATATATAAGGAATTCAACTAATGTTTAATAAATGTTATATATTAAAAGAGGACCCCAACATTAGTTGAATTTTGGTCCCCTTTTAAAAATGGTCCTCTTTTAATATATTTGAATTTTAGTCCCTAAAAAAAAATTCTTCAAAGAATGGTCCTCTTAAAAATTTCCATCCATACTTTTGGCCTCTCCTGCTAAAATTGTCACTAAAACCTTCACTAATTTAGTCTCTAAGTAGTACACTGTCGCTAGTTCTGTTGCTAAGATATAATAATCGTCATTAAGTTGTAGGAGGGAAATAAAAAATTTTAGGAGAATCATTCTTTAAAGAAAATATTTTAAGAGACTAAAAATAAAATATGAAATATTTAAGAGGATCACAAACATTTAATACTTTACTAAAAAAACCAATATGACTAAACATTTTTTTGAATTAACTTATGCGATCATACATTGAAGCACAAGTTGTATAAGACTGTTTTATGAGAGAACTTATAAAAACAATTTATAGCATCTTTTTTTTAAAAAAAAAGTTTATTTTCATAAGTTTTTCAAGAGAAATAAATTTTATTTTTGTATTTTAATTTAAAATACAAAATATAATAAAATAATAATAAACTTATATATATTTATTTAAATAAACCAACCTAATTAACTTAAAATGTTTTCTATAGCATTGAACTGGGTCTTTTTAACAAAATAGATTTATAAAAAATTTATACTTTTTCTATTGAAAAAATGTCTGAACTAATATGCATAAGTGTAGGAAAAATCGTAAGTTCTTATTAATTGGTATGATTTATTATCGTTGAAACAATTTTTTAAAAAACTAAAAAAACCGAATATAAAAATCGGCAAGAAGATATGATTCAGAGTTGCTGCCGTTAAAACTCCATGAATTTTGTGTAAGATTGACTTGGATTATTTCAATTTTATATATATATATATATATATATATATATATATATATATATATATATATATATATATATATATATATATATAATGCTAACTTGTGCCATAGGGGCACAACTTAAAAACTAAATAAAGAAAAATTGTCTTGAAAATTGTGCGTTAATTTTAATAAAAATATAAAATTAATTGTTTAATTGTTGTTTTCAATACAAAAGTATTATAAATAGATTTTTTTATTATAAGTGAATGTCATTTTTATGTGAGAACATGAGAATGAATCTGAACCATTAGATTTTAAAATAAATGATGGAGATTACGTGTAAATTTTTTTCTCTCTTCTCCATCATTTATTTTAATAATGGAGGAGAGAGAAAAACAAAAATCACACATAATCTCCACCATTTATTTTAAAATCTAATGATTCATATTTATTCTAATATAATATATATATATATATATATTCATAAAAAATTTATACAAAATCTCAACCATTAATAGGATTAAATCAAATAGTCATATTAAATGTAATAAAAATACTACATGAATAGCAGGCAAATGGGCAATACGTTGCGTCGATAACCCTTTTCGTATGACAAAATCAATCCTCTTAAATACTACATTTATTATGTTAGGTAACATAACATTTTTATGCATGAATCTTTACACACTCTATAAAAGATTGACTGTTTCTGATGTTAAAAAACCAAAAGTTTCAAAGACTAATTGTATTATTATATGGGAAATACTAACGAGTTCCCCTGGGGCACTGGTTAAGAGACTAAATAGGAAAGTTGAACATTTATTAAGAAACTAAAAATATATGTTTTTTCTAAAAAAAACATATATGTAATGCGCTGAATATAGAAATAAGTAACTTTTTTTAAAGATATGATGTATATTCAATACACCGAAATTATAATATTTTTTCTATTTAAAATTCTTAACCAGTGCCCTAAAGACACTGGTTAGCATGACCCTTATTATATTTATTATTTTAAAAAAGTACAAAAGTAGTTTTAAATAGACCTTATAATTATAAATATCAAAGGAAATTTGTAATCAACGAAAATAAACTATGATCCAAGAATTTATGATTACTTAAAATATCAATTTATAATATTTTATTAGCAGATACTATACATACGATATTTTATTTTTATCATTGTGAATTACTTCTACTATTACAATTATTTCTTTTTTTTTTTTAAGTCTATTGCATGCATCCTTTTTTTTTAACAAGCAAAAGAAATGGGGGCCTCAACGTTTCCCTTACTAGGTCCCAACATAAATGCAGCAATTGAATATGGCAATGCTTCACATTGCAAAACCTTTCACTGTCAATTTGAAAAAAATCTTCTTTCTTTATATCATTTTTTAGTCTCGTGGAAGATTGATTTAGAGCATTTCCACCGTCACTCAAGTAGAAAAATCATAAACTTGATTTGTGATTATAAACCACACAATAAATTTGGTGAGAACGAAGTCTTAGAATATTAAATGTTTTTTATTTCATTGTGTTATGATGTATCGTAATTAAATTAACCAAATATATTTAATAGAGACTTATAAATAAATGGGATCCATTTTTATCATTGTGAAACCTTTCACTGTCAACGTTTCCCCAAAGATGTTAATTTCCAATCAACATAATTGAACTTTATAACTAAACAAAAAGTCGGTCATGACACTCTAAACTCGATTAAATTATTCTCGTGGAAGTGGTTTTTTTTTAGTAAGCAAGTAATTCATTAAACCGAGAACAAAGGGTTCTCGAACCCACTTACAAAAAACGAAACGGAGCTCGTCCAAAGAAAAATTACCCACCAATTATGCCTTACGACAAATAATACAATGGACCATAAAAGACCACCTCCAAATTAACACTTTGACATTCCAAACTACATCAAAAATATTCCAAGTATCATTACTAAAAATAATCTCATTTCTCAACATCCACAGCTCCTCTTGATTGTGTTAAGATGTTGCAATTGTTTTGTGTTGTAATTTTGAGTTCGTGCATCCCTTATGCCGTTTTATTTCATTGCTTATTGGAAAAAAATGTTGGCGTGGTAGGGAGGAATAGCATATCCAAAGTTAGATGAATTTTAAATAAGGAGTGAAATATAAAAAAATATTAAAATCACTACCACAAAAAAGACCTTAGACAGCGCTTTTTTTGCCCTTAGACAGTGCTTTTAAGCGCTGTATAAACCTGCGCTGCTATAGGTTTAGACAGCGCTTTGGGTAATACCAAAAGCGCTGTCTAAAGGGGGGTATATTTAATGAAAAGCGCTGTCTATGGTACCTTTAGACAGCGCTTTTTGACATTATAAGGTATAACTTAGACAGCGCTTTTGGAAAAAGCGCTTTCTAAGCCTCACCTTTTTTGACATTTTTTTGGTATACCTTAGACAGCGCTTTCACCAAAAGCGCTGTCTAAGCCCTACCTTTTTTGACATTTTTTTGGTATACCTTAGACAGCGCTTTCACTAAAAGCGCTGTCTAAGGTCAACCTTTTTGAACTTTTCTAGGTATACCTTAGACAGCGCTTTTGTCAAAAGCGCTTTCTAAGCCCTACCTTAGACAGGGCTTTTGTCAAAAGCGTTGTCTAAGCCCTACCTTAGACAACGCTTTCTCCAAAAGCGCTGTCTAAGGTATACGAAAAATTTTATATAAATTTTTTTAAACCACAATTTTTACCAGGTTTTTTCAACCAGAATTTTACCTGTTTTTCAACCAGCAATTTTTTTCAGAAATTGGCAATTCAAACCATTGGCAATTTACACCAAAATTATATATGCAAAACAATTGGCAATTCAAAAAATTATATATACACCTATTTATAATTACAAATCATTACATTTTTTCTACAAATGCACATATTACTTATACTAATACTTTTGCATCCAACCAAAGCATTGCTTCAAATCTACATTATAGGTCCTGAAAACACAAAGATTGTAATTCAATTAAAAGAATACATAAACAAAGTTACACATATTTAAATTCTCATCAATTAAAGTAAGAGTACAATATTATACATTGTAAAATTCCGAGCTCCATAATGTATTGACACCACTCCTCTTTGATTTCATCCAATTGAGTCTTTGAGTAATTAGCACACTTGACTTCTTCAAAGTACTACATAATAATATAACATAGTTTGATTTAGTTTTAACTATTTCATTAGACATAAGAGATATGTGTTAATATTAAAATAACTCATAAGTTAGAAATACATACATCGTATGGAATCTCTATTCGATCCAACAAAAGAGTGTCTCTCATAAATCTCAACATGAAATAGCCGCAATCTATTTGATTGCGTTGCCGAGGACACTACAAATGAAAAGAAAATATGGATAAATCCTAAGTTTTATCAAGTAGCATCACTAATATAATAAAACATGTGATAATTAATATACCTTCACATAATTCCATGTAATAATGGGGTTGACTCTCCGCAATGGTAGTGGGCCATCTTGTAGTGCTAGGAAAGCTTGTATTGCGCTAATAAAATATAAATGAATATTTAGAACAATTCACATAAATAAATAAATAAACAAATAAATATACACATTCATATTTAGAACAATCTCACTTATCAATACAGTTCTTCATATCCGGGTATGTTGTCCAATCATTTCCTAACGAATCTAGATAATACACCATTGCTTTGCTAGGATTGATTGCGACCAACAACCAATGGCCACTGTAAGATTAAATAAGTGTTAGATGGAAACTTTCTACACGACGTCAAAATACAAAAAAACTATAATAGATGAATTTAGAATGAAAATCTAACCCAGTATTAAACGGTAAAAAAAAAACAACTTTTCCGTTTCTTGGTTGTTCATAAAGATGTCGCGTACATACGCCAGGACCTCATCTGTTTTAGTTAATATTAAGGTTAAGTTGACAGACGTCGGGCATAGGAATGCAAATCTTTGCTGCAATCCTTGTGGGCGCATAACTTTGTCATACAGAAACCTTAAATAAAAACATCATTAACATTAGACTATTCATTTGAAACATAAAGTAAATAAGTTGTTCAATTAATATACCAAAGTAGATCGGATATATACCTGACGTATGTATTGACAACAGTGACACCCAATTCTCCATGATTGAAAACTTCATCGAAGTCTTCATTACCAATATTCTGCTCATATTCAAAGCCATAGATACCTTTCTCCATATGTATAAGACGAGTACCTCCAGTCAGAATATCTGTAAATTGTAGAAACGTCTGGAGGCACGACCTAAACTTGGAGACAGGTTGTTTTCTAACCCTGGTATTCTTAGCACCAACATTTTTTTGCGTTGAAACGTTGCTAATCACTTTACCAGGCAGCTATATATCATATAATTTGTTAGATGAAGTATAAGATATCCAATTTATCATTTTCTATGCATAAATATCATATAATTGTGATGTACCTCTTTTTTTGAGACAACGGACTCGGTATGCTCCGGAATCCGCTTATCCTTTGTTTTGGATCTTGTTGGAGTCTAAATAACATTACCATGTAAAAAATGAAAATAAAATGCTCGTAAAATCTTTGAATCTACACATTAAGGTTAACAAAGGTTTATAACGGTTTTAAGCATACCTCATATCCTACGAGTATGAGGTTTGACGGCCATGCAACATACGACCCTATAGCATCTCGCACCAATGTTACATCCGAATCCTCGTCAGGATAGGGTAATGGTGCTTCCTCCTCTATAGCAATATCAACTGATACTTTCAAACTTCCAGTAGGGAGGGATTTATTGTGAAGTAATAGTACCTCATTGTTATACACTTTTCCCTTGGCAACCATCCGATAAGTTGGTGAAGATAAGAAGAGCTGACATTAGGAAACACCCTAAAACCAAAAATAAACATGTCATTGTTAATGTGTATATATGTCATTTAAATAATTTAAGCTACTAATTTAATTTCATAAATATATATATAATTACCTCTGGAATAATCGGATGAAAGCTGCAGTTGATACTATCTTTCTCCGATCCATCTCTAAAAGCTGAAGCGTTATCCCTTTCTTTTTCCTTTCGTAATTCCCGAACCTCAGCTTCTAGTGCTTCCAATTTAGCTTGAAGTTCTGAATTACTAGCAGCCTTTCCCTTTTTAATATTCAAGGAGGTCGGGGTGATCCCAAATGCCTTACCCCTCACCCGACCAGAATACTCAGGGACATCTAATGCCAGACTAAGTATGCTCCTGGTATCATCTGGAGGTACAGACTGAGATAATGCCTCCTGAAAATCAGATGAATATCGAATATTTGTCAAATATTTGTTAATAAAGTTTTGATTTAATTAAAGAAATATTGTTATACTTACACATTTCTCAAATACTTGTAGAACCTCTTCTGCAACAACTCCAGACTTGCCCACACGGGCTTCCTTCCACAAGACATGTGCAGGAAGAGATGTTTCAGAGCTATTCGCCTGTTGTAACTACATATAAAGCCAAATAATATGATCAAATATAACTCATGATGAACAATTATTATATCATTGCAATATATTGACACTTACCAAAGATTGCTCCAAACGTCCATATCCAACACGTCATTTCCTGTATTTATACTTGGGAGCTGATGCTCTTTCCCGATTAATTGCACTTAATCGCGTAAATTCTGGGGTTTGTCGTTTGGATTTAAACGTTACCCATTCTTGTGGTGAAATCAAACTTGCATATTTAGATGGATACTCTCCATCAACAAAGTTATCGTCAGCATCCCTAAGATAGGTGCGGTTTAAATATGTCCTAAACCCTCTTAGGAGCTTCCCTGCCAATCTCATCAAAAAAGCTTTTCTTTCTTCCTCGACGTTGAAGCACCTCTAAAAAAAGCATACACATTAGTTAGTACAAATAATTTGAAGGACATAATTAGTTGGCATAATTAAAGACATAATTATGGTACCTTTATCTCATTCCAAATTTTTTCTTTGGTTTCCTTCAACTCTTTGGTTCTCCAATCATCACAAGTAATAGGAACCGCATTCCTTACAAGTGCACCAATGAAACTTGTCAAAGTATGACCGTTAGGCTCAATAAGTGTATTCGAAGCGCTCCAATGCACATTATAAGTGATGCCTTGATCTCTAGCACGGATCACTTTCTTCATAATGGTTATTCCTCTTCTAATCTCTTCTTCCATAGATCTGTTACTTCCAACCTGAATATCGGGATCATCATCATGTAGGTGGTCATCAACATGTGGGTGATCATCATCATGTGGGTGATCATCATCATGTGGGTGATCATTGTTAGTAGCCATCTAACCTGTAATAAATAAATCAAGGATATCAAATATAATATATAACAAATATAATAAAGAAATCAAGGATATCAAATATAACAAATATGACATAATATATAACAAATATAATAAAGAAATCAAGTATATAACAAATTTTACCTCTTTAGCTATAATGGCTAAAGAGTTGGATATGTTTTAAAATAAAAGTTTTTTAGAAGATTTAAGAGGTGGAAAAAATAAAACTAAACTAAACTATTTATAAGTCTTAATATAAAATATGTTTTAAAATAGACCTTAAAGTTGTAGGACTAGTTCAATATTTGGTTACACGTTGTTCCTATTCTACATTGGAGTAAAAACAAATATGAGTGTAGTCCATAAAACTAGGAGTGGTGCCACCAACATTGGTTTTTTAGCTATAATGGGTCCCTTTCTATGTGGCATGGCTACTCTTAGTTATTTCTCATCAAAACACCTTGAATCTTACCAAACAAAAATACTTGGAGTTAGCTCACTAAATCTAACCTAAACTAGCATGTTAACAATTCAAATTCCAACAACAGTCCAAATAATTTCGACCTAAACAATAACTTCATTAACAAAACTCATCAAACATACTCATCAAACATACACATTCACTACAAAACTTCATTAACAAAACTTCATTAACAAAACTCATTAACAAACTCATCAAATATACTCATTCACTACAAAACTTCATTAACAAAACTTCAAACATACTCATTCCCTACAAAACTTCATTAATAAAACAGTCCAACATAACTTCATTAACAAAACTCATCAAAGAGCAGAAAGAACGAAATGAACTAAACTTCATTAACAAAACTCATTTTCATTAACTTCATTAACAAAACTTAACAAAACACAACAACGACGTACCTTTAACGACGGTAACAACGGCAATGCAAGAACGAAATGTATCAAAGAGCAGAAAGAGCATAAACGAACGACGACGGCAATGAGCAGAAACAAACGACGACGACAATGAGCAGAAACGGACGGACGGCAAGGTTTTTCGGTGAAGGTTTACGGTTGACGGACGGTTAAGGACGGTTGACGGTGAAGGTTTTTCGGTGAAGGGTTTTGAGCTCTGTTTGCATGCAGGGGAGAAGAAAGAGCGGAAATATGAAAATGAATACTGACTATTCATATATTTTAATTTAATTAGACCTTAGACAGCGCTTTTAATAAAAGCGCTTTCTAAGGTGGACCTTAGACAGCGCTTTCAAAAGCGCTTTCTAAGGTTGACCTTAGACAGCGCTTTTGATTTTATTATTTTTTTATTTTTAAGACCTTAGACTGCGCTTTTAAGGAAAGCGCTGTCTAATATTTTCCTTTAATTTTTTTATTAAAATTAATAAAACTTTAGAAAGCGCTTTTGACCGAAGCGCTGTCTAAGGTCTTATATTTTTTAAAATTTATAAGACCTTAGAAAGCGCTTTTAACTAAAGCGCTGTCTAATATTTTCCATTAAATTTTTTTTTAAAATTTATAAGACCTTATAAAGCGCTTTTGACCAAAGCGCTGTCTAAGGTCTTATATTTTTCTGCGCTTTTATTTTTTTAAATGAATAGTTTCCTTGTTTTTAACTTATAGCAGCGCTTTTGTATTAAAGCGCTGTCTAAGGTCCGATGTTATAACTTACTTTTGTTATAGTGAATTATTTTTAAATTATTTATATTTTTTATCTAATAGTTAAATATGATTTATGTTCCTATAAAATATCAACTTTTTAATTTTAGTTTCTATATAAATTTGATTCAAATAAATTTTTACAACAAGTGAATGCTTTTAGATTGTGTATTTTATCCATATAAAATTAAAATAAGAACAAAAATTAAATAGTATATTTTTTGTAAGTTTTTAAAAAGTTAATAATTTATAAGTAATAAAAAATTGTTTACATTAATACAATATAAGAAATACAAAAAAAAATTAATATCATGCATTAATTTTTATATCAACAATTTACACTCATCTAATTCAATTAGCACATATTAATTAAATTAACCACCCACTAAAAGAATTTTAGATAAGAATTTAGCTTTAAAATTATAAATTTTACAATGACGAAAACATATTTGTGTATACTTATTAATTAAAATTATAAATTTTTCAAGAGAGCCCTCCATTCTAAATTAAAAGTTTATTGTTTGATACATATTTTAATTATTTAATAAAACAAATATATTTAATTTAGTGATTAGACATGTTTTAAAATATAAAAATATAACAATAATTAAATTATATTTAAAATAAGAGTGTTTTTTTAAAGTCTGAAAACTTGTATAGATATGTCCTATAAATTTGAACAAACATTTTAAGAATGATTAAATACTGTTTTGATATGTTTTATAAAATTTAATGAATTTGAAGAAGCTATACCTCATGTAATTCGAAAAAAAATTTATACAATTTGTTAATAGATTTCACGTGATAGTATAATTTTTTAAAATGTTTTTATTAAAAAATTTATTTCTAATAACTAATTTAGATTATAGTTATTGTTTTTAATTATAATTTGACACAAAGTACTTGTGATATAGTCAAATTATTTATTGAGTGTTTTTTAATCGATAATTAAGAAAATTTTAAAAAATAACATAAATTTATTTTATATTATGAGGCTTTGTAGATGAATGTTTTGCTTAGGTTTTAGAGTTTGAGAGGGTGATCAGTATGAGTTAAGATTTGCCTTTCCTCCCACGAGGAGAAGAGTATTTATAGAGACTTATATGCTCTAGGATTCTCTTGGGAAGGTTCATTGCTCACTGAGTCAATGATGGACAGTTTAATCCCTATTTCGAATGAACATGTTGGTCAGTTAATAACCCTAACTTCTCTCTGCCCTAGAAACGTCTTATCCCATGTTTCCCAGGACTGAGCGATATGAAGACCTTGGGGAAAGGTGATACCTCTCATTAGGTGACATGTTATCGTAGCCTCTTCTGAGGCGTCCTATGATCGTCCCCCTACCAGAGTCCTTTTACAAATATAACACTACAATGTCTATCAAGGGCCTCCGATAAAACTGACCTTGACCACCATTTCATCAAACAGACATATTTTTGTTCACAACTTCCACCCCACTATCCCTTATGGTGAACAAAAAAGTAGCAACTCTACCCAACAGTAGTACTAAGAATGATGACGACATGGCAGAAATTCGTGCCTTCATAGATAACTTATATCTTCAAAATCAAACTTTGTAGGACAACATCCTTCACATCCAACATGGCCGATACGAGGTTGGCCCTACAGAAAAGGCCAAAGTTTTAGACCTCCAACCTCTCATTGATGATATATGGGGGACATTAATTCATGATAACTTCAAGCCACCATCAATGGCCAAGTTTTATTGTCGCGGCAAGTCCTACAAGTATGTCCCCACAATCAACACACAAATAGAAATTATTGGAGCCTCTGATTCCTTGAAATTAAAAATCCTCTCTAACACCTTTATATATGCAATATTAAGGTGGTACATGAGTTTGCCACGACTCTCGATCACTAGCTACCAAGACCTAATGAAGAAATTGGTACATCAATTCACAACAAGCAGGCTCAGAAAAAAAGTCTACCACCATACTTTTCAACATTCGCCAAGGCCCCTCTAAATCTTTTAGGGGATATCTCACTCGCTTTAATGAGGCAGCTATCAAGGTCATCTTTCCCATCCAGTAGATGTTTGTGGGAGCATTCCATAATGGACCGAGGAAGGGGCGTTTTAACAAATCTCTTACCCAAAGATCATTAGCTTCCTTGATAGAGGTGGTGACATGTCCAGAATACTATATAAAGGGTGAGGAAAGTAATGCCGAAAAGAATTTTGGAGATGTTAAGGAATAGACAGTTGGAAACCTTGATAACTCGCAACTACCACATAAGAATCATTGCACCTCGCCTATAAGAGACAGGGCGACATTGAAACGAAGTAGGAAACCTTCAGAGAGCTTTACGCCCTTGAATACTTGCCATGAGCATATATGGCGTGAGGTCCTTCATACACATGACATTTCACTACTACCAACTTAAAATTTACACGTCATGGGGCCGAAGCCTAGTAGGTGGTACAAGTTTCAAAAGGACAAAGGGCGATACATAGAAGGCTTCTATCAATTCAAGAAGGAGATAGAATGCCTCATCCAAGAGGGTCATTAATTTGAAAAAGAATGTTAGGGGAGATACCACACATTGGCAAGGTAGGTCCAGCTCTCAAGGGTGAGATGCCTCTAGGAGTCCCAACCCCATGAAGGGCAAGGAATCAGGCAAAGAGGCAAGGGCAGACATGTGCACCACACCTTTAACACAATAGTAGAAGGATTCTCTGGGGTGGACAGACCAGTTTCACCCATAGAAGATGCGTACGCCAAATTCTTACCACTAAGAGCTTGCCTACAAAACCCGACTCTGGAAAAAAGGGATCCCTGAAATCTGAGATTTCCTTCTTTGAGAGGGACACATCAGGCATCCATTCGGATGACAACAACTTCATTATCATAACTATAAGGTGTGATGACTCGGAGATTAAGTGAATGTTGATTAATCAGGGAAGCTCTACATACATCCTTTATTGGGACACTTTTGAAAGACTTCGTCTGGACCTGAACGACCTAAAAGCTTTTCTAGGCTCACTGGTAGGATTCTCAAGTGAGCAAGTGCAGATAAATGGTTATATTACCTTAAAGATCATGTTTGGAGCTGAGGACAGTGCAAGGTTGATCAAAGTAAAATATCTTATTATAGATGCACAATATTTTAAATGATGTGTTATTTATGAAAAGTCAAAAAAATTCAAATGAAAGCTTTTGTCAACTTTAAGAATTAAAAAATTATAAATTACACGTCATTAAAAATTGTCATGTGATCAACTCACTTCAAAAATGAGATAAAAAGAGTAAAAAATGTAGACCTTTAACTATTAAATATGTAAGTTATTTAATATATTTTTTCTCGCCTAAATTTTTAAATAAATATGTGAATTTTTATAAGTATTTAAATTTAGCTCAAGGTTTTCACAAGGATGCATCCTTTTTCAAACTCTTTGATTCCTATAATCTTTATTAAATAAATGTTTCATATAGAATTAAATGGTCTAGGTCCACCACCTTTCCCTTCCTCTGTCCCAACATAAATGCAGTAATTGAACAAGTGCTTCACAATGCAAAACATTCCACTATCAATTTGAGAAAAATCAACCATTCTCAACTTGAAGTCTGAAAATGTCTCTTCCTGCATTCAACATGAAATGGTCTTTGAATACAAGTTTCAGTTTTATCATCTAAACATACTGGTTATATTGTTTGACAGTGTTTTTGGCTTAAACACCTAGCCTTAGGGATAGGGGCCTTGGCATTGTTCTAGCATTGTTCTGGTTGTTTGGATTTGGTTGGATTGGTTTATAGATTTCCTTTGAGAGTGAAGATTAGAAGAATCATGGAATGGAGAGTCGTGATTAGAAAGAATAGTAGAAATGAATCCTCAAGATTCTCAGTATGGAAAGAGAGAACAGGTAAGATCCTTGGGGATAAGGAAGTTGTGACTTCGTTCTTTTTTACTGAGTTTCCAGAGAACTATAATGCGAGAGAGATGGCGTTGGTGTTTAAGGAGCATGGTATGGTCTATGAGGTATTCATCCCAGGAAAGAAAGATAGAAGGGGTAAACGGTATGGATTTGTTAGATTTAGGCTGGTGGATGACGACAGAAGATTAGCGATGTTACTTGATAGTATTCAAATCAATGGGAGGAAGCTTTTTGTCAACATCCCCAGATTCAACAAAAGGGCGGTTGTTCATGTGGAAAAGACACTAAGAGATTCCCACAAGCAGCAATATTTTCCAAGTGGTGGTCACAACAAAAGGGAATGGAACAGAGGGATACAAGGAAGATCATATGTGGAAGCTTTGAGGGGAGAGAAGGTCCAAAACACGAACTATAATGTTGACAAAAATAGAGAATCAGGGAGGAACATTGGGAAGACTCAGCATGAATGGAGAGGTTTATTATTTAAGATCAAAGAGGAGGAGATTACTCGGTTTAAGAAGGCTTATGTGGGAGAGGTTAAGGAATCTGGAAATTCATACAATATCCAAGGAATTTTCCATAAAGAGGGACTCTTTAATATTAAGATCACGTCAATGGGTGCAAATATGTGTTTGATGGAGGATTTGGAAGAAAATGCAGTGAAGTCTTTGGTGGAGGAGGATGTAGAATGGTTAGGCAACTGGTTCAAAGATATCAGAGGTTGGTCCCCAGCGGAAGTGGATAAAGAGAGATTAACTTGGGTAAAATGCTTTGGCATACCCTGTCATGCATGGAGGAATGATTTTTTCAAATATATAACAAGTAGGGTAGGAGAATTCATATGCTGCGATGAAGAAACAGAGACCCAATCTAAATTAGATGTTGCTAGGATTCTGGTAAAAACGAGATATACCAGCAATCTGAACGAAATCTTAGAAATAGAAGTTAACGGTGCCATTTTTGTGATTAAGCTAATGGAAGATAATCATGGTTCTAAACGGTTAGTCGATAACATGTCCAAGAAAAGAAATCTTGATTCAGATGAGTCATTGGTGGAAGAGACGGAAGATGATATCGAGGATGAAGAAGATGAAGGCGACAATGGAGGAATCCCATCCATGGTTGGGGAGTCAGAAGAAATCGAAAGTACTAAGTGGGGGGACGAAGAGAGAGAAGATAGGAACCCTAGGCATCATGACCCTAACTTTAGGGAGAGTTCCTAGGTGGCAGGTAAAAACCAAAAAGGCGGAATGTTAGAGGTTGAAAACTGGGGGATCAAGAACAAAAAGGTCTGTTTTGGCAATATTGGAGAAGGCTGTCAGGTTTTAAACCAGGGTTCTAGAGAGACAACATTTAATGTGGGGGAGGCTCAAGATAGGTTGATGGTACGTGATTCTGAAATTGGGGTCAAGGAGAGAGAGATCACAAATGTTGGCCCCATGTTTCCCACCAATTTTGAAGATTCAAATAATTTAGGATTGGGATCATCTTTAGGGGTTGGTTTGGACCTTGTTGGAAGGCCCAATGATGATGCGTCGGGGGCCCTAAAGTCTAATTTAGTTTCCATCCATAAGGCAGTGAGAAAAAAGAAATCATTGAAGGAGGTATATGATAATATACAGATCCCGTACGAACCTTCGTACTTTTCTACACTTCTTCATTCATCTGTTATGCACAAAAAAAAATTGAAACTGAGGGAAAGAAATGAGGGAGCTGAAGAGTTATCGTCTCAACGTGGTGAGAGTGGTACGTGTTATTCCGGTGGATCCATTTTATGTTGTGATTCGATTTCAGACTCGGATGTGGTTAATGGCAATGAGAGGATTATGAGAAGAAATGAAGATGTTTCTAGCAAAGTTTGGTCAATTCTCAAGTCGATGGGTATTGAGGGAGAAGAAGATGATGAAGTTCTCGAAGGTATTTTGAGGAAAATGGATAAAAGGGATTCAAGCAGAATGGATATTGGGAAGGAGGCAGCTATTCTTGTCTCATGAATTTAACAACCTATAATGTGAGAGGGTGTAATTCTTCCATCAAAATCAGAAGAATTAAACAGCTGATTGAGAAGGAGAATATTGAATTTTGCATGTTTCAGGAAACAAAGTGTAAAAAGATGAAGGAAGATTTTGTGAGGAAATTATGGGGTAGGGGCGATTTCGAATGGTCGGTATCTAATTCTAAAGGTATGTATGGTGGTCTGATCTCTGTTTGGAAGACAAATTATTTCACAGCTGCTTTTAGTTTTTCTGGGAATGGATATTTGGGGGTTTATGGCAAGTGTAGGGGTAGGGATTTATATATTGTTAATATATATTCTCCATGTCAACTTGCTGAGAAAAGAGTACTCTGGGGGAAGCTTCTTAGTCTGAAAGCTAGCCTGCCAAGGGGGGATTGGATTTTGGGAGGGGATTTTAATTCAATTAAAAACAAAGAGGAGAGGAAAGGAAGGGGAAGTTACAAGCTGAATGAGATGGAGGAATTTAGTGTTTTCTTAGAAGATATGGATCTATTCAATTTGCCTACAGTAGGGAATAGATTCACTTGGTTTAAGTCAAATGGGTCTTGTTGTAGTAGATTAGATAGATTTCTAATCAGTGAGGAGTTATGTGATGGTTGGAATATTGTGAATCAGAAGATTGGTACTCGAGATGTATCGGATCACCGTCCTGTTTCTTTGGTGATGAACGATATTAATTGGGGACCGAAACCCTTCAAATCTATAAATGCTTGGCTAGATCATCCTAAATTCTTAGATTTTGTTAAAGAAAGTTGGAGTGTTGTGGGTACTTCTGGCAGAGACGCAGGGGATATTTTGAGTCAAAATCTAAGGCATCTTAGAAAGAGGCTAAGATGGTGGAACATACACGTTTTTGGCATGAAGGACTTGAATATAGAAGAGAAGGTGAAGTGTATTAATGATTTAGAGGGGGAAATGGCAGAGGTTACAGGACAGGTGTCAGAGGAAGTATTGAAATCAAGACTAGAGGCGATGGAGGAGATGTGGAATAAATTACATACTAAGGAAAGCATCCTTTATCAGAAATCAAGGCTGAGATGGTTTGAAGAAGGTGATCATAATACCAGGTTTTTCCATGCGGTTATCAAGGGTAGGAGAAGAATCAACAATATTTCAGCATTAAATATGGGATTACAAGAAGGGGACAATGTGGATAAGGTGAAAATTTTCATACATGGATATTTTGAAGAGAAGTTTCAGGATAGGGAGTCCAATAGATTTGAGATGGATTTAAGTTCATTAAATAAACTTACTGAGGAAGATAACTTGAGGTTAACTGAACCCTTTTCCAAAGATAAAGTATATGAAACGATAAGTTTATGTGATGGGGATCGAAGTCTGGGGCCAGATGGATTCAACCTGAAATTCTTGAAACAAGCTTGGGAGATTGTAGGCCAGGATTTCTTTAATTGTATTACGAAATTCTTCGAGAAAGGTTCCCTCTCTAAATCTTTTTGCTCTGCTTTCTTTGTTCTGATTCCCAAGGTGGACAACCCTCTAAAGTTGGAGGAGTTTCGACCAATAGCTCTTATTGGTTGTCTTCATAAAATTATTTCTAAGTTGTTGGTTACTAGAAACAAAAGGGTCATTGGCAAACTGATTGCTCCCTCACAAACAGCCTTCGTACCAGGTAGACAACTACTGGATGGCGTACTGGTGGCTAACGAAGTTTTGGATTTGTTTAAAAAGAAAAAGAAGCAAGGATATATGTTCAAGGTTGATTTTGCTCAAGCGTACGACTGTGTAAAGTGGAGTTTCCTATATAAGGTGTTGGGTGCAATGAACTTTTCTCCTAAATGGATAAGTTGGATTAGAGGCTTGGTGAGTAATTGTTATGGGTCAATTTTGATTAAAGGAAGCTCCTCAAAAGATTTTAGGATTCACAAAGGGTTGAAACAGGGGGATCCTTTATCCCCGTTTCTGTTTGTATTGATTACTGAATGTCTTCCTTTGTTATTCAAGAAAGCTGAGTTAGGTGGTTATTTTCATGGTGTTGAGATAGGGGGTGAAACAGTCACTTCTTTACTTCAGTTTGCAAATGACACACTTATAATCTGTGATAATGCTTGGTCGAGTATTTGGGGCATTAAATCAATTCTAAGAGGATTTGAAGCTTTGACTGGTTTGAGGATTAATTATAATAAAAGTAGTATTATGGGCTTTGGCATGGAGGAGAATAGAATCAGGGCTGCGGCAACTTTCATGAACTGCAAAGTGGGAAAATTCCCATTTAAGTTTTTGGGCTTGGCTGTTGGAGGAAGGCATAAATCCAAAGAGTTTTGGAATCCTGTTATATCATCTGTCAAGAGTAGGTTGGCTACATGGAGGGGAAAATTACTTTCAATTGGAGGTCGTGTTATTCTTATAAATTCGGTCTTAACGAATTTGCCAATTCATTATATGTCTTTCTATATAGTTCCTATTGGTGTTGTGAAAACTCTTAAGGCAATTCAGAGAAGGTTTTTTTGGGCTGGTGATGGAGATAAGGAAAGCATAGCTTGGGTAAGGTGGTCCTTAATTTGCAAACCAAAATCAATTGGTGGCCTTGGTATTAAGGATATAGGTACATTTAACAGAGCACTGATGGCTAAATGGCTTTGGAGGATATCCTATGATAATGAAGCAATTTGGAGGAATATCATTAAGGTGAGGTATCAAGGAAATTTTGACAGCCTGCTTCTTTCTCAATTTGAGGGAGCTAAACATATGAGGTCAGCTTGGTGGAATGATTTATGTGGTCTTGCTAGTGTTACACACATTGAAAGCATCTGGAACAATTTAGTGTGTAAAGTTGGGAATGGTAGTAAGACTTTGTTCTGGCATTCTAAATGGTTAGGAGGTAACGCCATCAAATATCAGTACCCTGCACTCTTTAGGGTCTCTCAAAAGCAAGATGTTCTAGTGAAGGATTGTGGCTACTAGGTGGATAATATTTGGTTCTGGGACATTGTGGGTTTGAATGTGGTCATGCCTGGTGTGGAGGGGGATGCAATTCTGGAACTACAAGCTCTGTTATGTGATTTTAGTCTCAACTACAGTAAGGAGGATGTCTTTCTATGGCCAAGAAATGAGGATCATTCCTTTAGTGTAAAGGACTGTTACAACATGTGGATTTATAGGAGAGAGGAGTTTCCTTTGGAGAATGATCTGAGGGAAGCTCTTGGTTACTTGTGGAGGATCAAAATTCCCTTGAAAATTTTGATTTTTGGATGGAGACTATTATTAAATCGTTTACCGACACGCAGAAATCTTATGAATAAAGGGATTATAACTGATCCTCATCAGTTGTCTTGTGTGTTGTGTTTCAAGGAGTTGGAAGATTTAAATCATATCTTATCCAGATGTGAAAAAACGAGGAGCTTGTGGCGAGAGTTGGAGTCGTGGTTAGGTGTAAAACTCCCAAGTGGGGACAGCTGCGTTGGTATGTTTTTACAATGGACCAAAATGGATGGAAAAGGCTCAACAATGTCATTCTTCTGGCTGATATCTTGCTGGATCATTTGGAAGACTAGGAATGGAGTTATATTTAACGATGGTATAGCCATTTCGAAGACTATGGTGCAGGATATTCAACAGGCTTCTTGGAATTTAAGATGGAGGAAGGATAGGAAGTTTAGGCTGGGAAGCTTTTTCGAGTGGATGATGCTTCCTTTGGAGTCCTGATGATGTTGTGACTAAGTACTTTGGTGAGTTAGGTTGGAGGTAGTTATTTACAGGGGATTCTTGCTGCTGTCAATTTGTTGAGGTAGTTTTGTATGTCTGTTTCACTTTGTCTGTGTAATTGTTGGGTCAAAAGTTGTAACAGATTTCTATGTCATTTGTATTGGTAAATCATTAGTAATACAAGTGTGTTTGATTGATCAAAAAAAATTGAGAAAAATCTTCTTTCTTTATGTCATTTTCTAGTCTCGTGGAAGATTGACTTGGAGTATTTCCGTTGTCACTCAAGTGGAAAAATCAAAAGCAGGTTGTCTGATTATAAACCACATAATATACTTAGGGAGAACGAAGTCCTAATATATTAAATGTTTTTTAGAACAATCCTTATCTAGAAGATGTCAATTTCCAATCAACATAAATGAACTTTTTTTTGCTAAGCGAAAATTATATTCCATCAAGATACAAAAGGGTGTATCCCACCCATCTACAAAATTATCAACTTAAACCCAAATGATGCTACAAAAATTCACAAGGGTAGTTGATCCAAACATAAATGAACTTGATAACTGTTATGAAATTTGGAATCAATAATAGGAATCGAGATACAAATGAGACTTTTTGTGCGGTGGTGAGTGTTTATGGTACGATGGAACTAATGGATCTACAAAATTAACACTTTAACGTTTAAGTTAGTGAAATATTAGAAAAGCAGTTTAGAGTTAGACCGAAAAAGATATTTGAAATTGATGTATGTAAAGCTTATGTAAGGTGATCGGTTAAAATTGTTTCTACATCACCCTTCACATTGTGAAGATCGTCGTTTGATTAGATTTGACGAGAGAGATAAGTCAGAAGTTGGATTGTGTACTTCGTGCTTGGTTGAAGTCTCACCTATTTCTCCCTTATGTCGGTGTCTTCCGTGTTGGGTCCATGATCGGGCCTTTGTTTGTAAACCTTGCGAACATCCCAGAACAATTTTTCTTGAAGCCTTGTTACTAATTATTTTACGTAAGTTTTTTAAAAGCTAATACTTTATAAGTATTAAAAAACTTTTTACATAAATACAATATAAGAAATGTAAAAAAAAAATATTAATATCATGCATTAATTTCTATATCAACAATTTACACTGATCTAATTCAATTAGCACATATTAATTAAATTAACCATTCACTAATATAATTTTTTAATAAGAATTTAGCTTTTAAATTATAAATTTTACAAGACGAAAACATATTTGTGTATACTTATAAATTAAATATATTTTTGGTGATATTCCATCTCAAGAGAGCTCTCCTTCTGAATTAAAAGTTTATTGTTTGATTTTTATTTTATTTAGTATACTAGGTAAATCAGCCGTGTCTTGCACATGTATGATTAATATACATATTTTAATTATTTAATAAAACAAATATATTTAATTTAGTGATTAGACATGTTTTAAAATAAAAAATAGATCAATAATTAAGTTATATTTAAAATAAGAGTGTTATTTTGAGGTCTGAAAACTTGTATAAATAAGTCCTATAAATTTGAACAAACATTTTAAGAACGATTAAATATTGTTTTGATATGTTTTACAAAATTTAATGAATTTGAAGAAGTATACTTCATTTAGTTCTAAAAGAAAAATTATACAATTTGTTAATAGGTTTTACGTGTTAGTATAATTTTTTAAAATGTTTTTATATAAAAATTATTTTTAATAACTAATTTAGATTATAGTTGTTGTTTTTAATTATCATTCGACACATACTATTAGTGTTATAGTCAAATTATTTATTGAGCGTTGTTTAATCTGGCGCTTGGCCCATAGTAGGGTAAGGTCCAATTCAGTCCAGCTCTTGGCTGACCCAATAACTGGATTTAGCCAATTTAGTCGTTGGGCATAATCTAGCTGTTAGGAAGAACATAGTCGTTGGACACAATATGACCGTTGGGAACTTCCTCCTCACGCGCTTGCCAGTTCACGTGACCAACTGCCTCTCTGGATCTCACGGAAGCAGTTGGACCAAGTCAAAGGGTCACGCGCCTGACCCTCCACCTGGTAGTCTCCCATTGGTCGACTAGATAATTCGGTCACATGAGAGACCTTGGCCCCGCGGTGGGGGATTAGTTTTATAAATACCCTCTCACTTGAGAGGGCCATGTTTGATCACTATTCAATACTCTAAATCATACCTAAACGCTTTGTACTTGCTTTCTCTCTAGCCCAAACTTACTTTGGCATCGGAGTTCCTTGCAGGTACACCCCCTCCTCTCCTACATCATCATCTCTGCCGTACACGGAAGGCCACGACGATCCAGTCGGATCACACCAGATCAGTGGCACCGTCTGTGAGAACAACTGCTTCTCCATCTTTTTGAATCAAGATTCCTCATCTTTTCACCCAAAAGACCAAAGCTTGCTCTCCAAATTTCACCTCATCATCATGGCCCCCAACAGAAACGATGATGCCCATCAAGAACCTGTTGTCGCCGTTACCACGGATAACGTCGACCACCATAACCTGGTAGCTGCGGTCTATGAGACCGATCACAGAGACGAAAGGACTGCGTCTCCCCTTTCTGACAATGTGAAGCCACGCGCACAGGCCGCCGGTCACGTCTTTGAGCCTATACTTGTCCCTCAAAATGCTGACCCCAGCACTGCTGCCCTCATTGCCTCTCTCAACAGGTCCAACCTCCTTATCTCCCAACAGGGGGAGAAGATCAACATGCTCGAGCACGTCCTCCATGAGCGACTTCCTTCGCATAAGCCTAGCAGTCCTTTCCCGCGCCCGCAGTCTCCTCCTCAGAAACGTCGGCAGGACAGATCCAGGAGCATCTCTCCCGTCAGAGAACAATCAAGATCGAAAGAACCTCAATCAGAAGTTGCCAGAAGACAACAACGTTCTCCTCTACGGAGATCCAGACGTTCCCCTGCCCTGAAGAGGTCCAGGCCTTCAGAAAAACATCATGAGCACCGTCGGTGGCGCAGACATTCTCCTCGACGCTGCAGAAGCCGCGGGCGTAGCCACTCCCCCTCCCGTTCTTTGAGCGCGAGCAGTGATGATGATGTCCATGGACCCCTATCTCAGGAGATCATGGACACCCGTATTCCTCGTGGGTTGGAGAAGCCTCCTCCTCTGGCAACATACGACAGAACCACCGACCCAGGCGAGCATATAGAAAATATTGAAGCCATGCTCCACTACCACAACGTGAGCAGGGCCATTAAATGCAGGTTGTTTCCAATCACCCTCAGGAAGGGGGCCATGGCCTGGTTCAAGCGGCTTCCCCAGGGTTCTGTCACGTCTTGGAGGGATCTGAAGAGCCAGTTCGCCCAACACTTTACTGCTTCCCGACGCCATCGGGAAGCCACTCTTAACGCCATTATGGAGGGCAAAGGTGAGCCCCTGCGTGCGTACATTGAGCGGTTCAACAAGGAGGCCATGGAGGTCCGTACAACAGACCATATGAAGAAATATCTCCTCGAAAAGGGGTTGAGACCGAAAAGTGATTTTCGTAAAGCTGTTGGCATCGAGATCCCTCGTACCTTGGCCAAACTTCTCCGTAAGGCTCAAGCATATATACAGTACGAGCAGAAAGAAGCCACGTACAAGGCTCGGGACTCAAGGGATCAAGAGATTTCTCGGGCAGCAAAAAAAGACGAATCAGAGGCCCCCAGGCACGACAGGGAGAGACGAAGAGACGATCGTCCTCAAGAAGGCAAGGGACACGCTGGTCGCTTCACAGAATACACCCTACTGACTGCTCCTCGCGAGCGCATTCTTTCCAAATGCATTAACGCAGAGTTTAAGCAGGAGGGTGTCCGGTTCTCCAAGCCAACAACGTCAAAGGGTAACACAGACAAGAGTAAATACTGTCGTTTCCATCGCAGCCACGACCACATGACCGAGGACTGCGTTCACCTCAAAGATGCTATTGAGATCCTCGTCAAGGAGGGTCCTGAAACAATATACAAAAAAGGGTGAATCCTCCTCAGATATTCGCGCGCAGCACTTAGGAAAGCTTCCCCACGGCAATGGTTATCTCATGCGGGGGTTATAACGAGCTTATTGTAGGGTCGGTCAAAAGAAAATTCGACCAAATCATCGACTGCAGTCCTGACTGGTTGCCCACGCTCGAGAAAAACCAGGGGCATTCTCAACCCATCACATTCTACTGCGAGGAGCTGCTTGAGGGTTCCCCGAACTCACATATCCCTTTGCTCATCAGGGCAAAACTGGCTAGCACTGAAGTCCGACGGATCCTGGTCAACCAGGGCAGTTCGAAGGATATTATGTACACCGGTTCGTTCTGTTCCTTGAAGCTAGACCAGAAGAATCTCTCACCATACGTGGGATCCAACTTGCAAGGGTTCAATGGAGCTACCGCCAGACCTTGGGGGTACGTGGAGCTTCCAGTCATGTTCGGGGAAGAAGAGGCATCCAAGTCGATCAAAACTCAATTCCTGGTGATCGATTGCCCGTCGTTGTACCAATGCATCTTGGGGAAACTAACCCTCACGGAGCTGATTGCTTTCCCTTCAACTGTTCATCTCAAAATGAAGTATTACATGGAGAAGGCCCACGTCGCGACTTTGCACGGAGATATAGAGGCTGCACGGAGATGCTTTGAAGCAACTACTTGAGGACAACGCTCGATCAATGCAGCACCCAAGGAAACCAAACGGGAAAGGGAGGAAGATCTTCCAAGCGAGAAGAGTTAACCGACAAGAAGCCAGCTCTCCCAGTACACACATTCGACCTCGACAGCCGGATTACTGAAAAGGCGAGCATGATAGCAGTGAAAGAACTTCAACAGGGACAAGTAGCTCCTCTGCATCATCCATCATGGGTCCTGTTCCAGATGGGGAATTCGAGGTCATCACCTTCGGAGCCAACCCGAACAGAGGAGTAAAGATAGGCGCAGGGTTGCCCGAGGAGGTAAAGCAACAGTTGAAGACATGCTTGGAGGACAATGCAGACTTGTTTGCTTGGAACGCCGCAGACATGCCCGGCCTCGACCCTGAGACCGCCTGCCATTAACTCACCATCGACCCAGTTGCTTGGGCGGTCGCACAACGCAGGTGCAAGCAATCTGATGAAAAGGCACAGGCTGCCGAAAAACTTGTAAAAGACCTCTTAGAGGAAAAATTTATCTCGGAGGCCAGGTATACAACCTGGCTTTCCAATATTGTACTTGTCAAGAAACATAGTGGAAAATGGCGCATGTGCGTTGATTATACTGATCTCAACCTGGCTTGCCCGAAGAATGCTTATCCTCTGCCGAGCATAGATAAACTCGTAGACAATTCTGCAGGTTTCAAACTCTTGTCCTTCATGGACGCCTATTCGGGATACAATCAAATTCCCATGGCCGAAAAGGACAATCATTTAAATATTATTAATTTATTATACCTTATCTTTTCATCTTCTAAAATAAATAGTCTTATTATATTTCTTTCTTTTTTAAAATTTTCTTTGAAGAAAACCTTTCACGTTTCATTCAAATTCTATTAACCATTTCATATTTAAACTCTTCAATACTTCATACCCCACTTCAACAATTTCACAGTCCAACCAACTAGTGTTGTCATTCCTCTATCGAACCAGTGTCTCCCTGCCTACTCCTCTGTCGTTCTCTCTTCCATCATAACTCACAATCACAATATTTTTTATTTGTTTGGTTAAAATGAAATGTATGGATATTATGTTTGGATCTAATTATATTTTGGTGAATAAGAAGAAATTAATGTGATGAAATTTTATTGTTAAATTAAGAGCGAATTGTATGGATGTTATATGATAATAATTATTTGTGTCTTTAAAAGAAGTTAAAAGTATATTTTAAAAAAATAATTTTCATAAAAAAAAAATATTATCCATGGATATCTGTAAATATCCACGGATACCGTAAAACCCGCGGATTACCCGCTTAATGGATATCCACATGGATATGGGGCGGATATGGATATCATATTTATCCAACGGGGTGGACACGGATATCATAGTATCTGTCCCCATGGATATCCATTTACATCCCTAGGCCCCGCGCTGGGGGATTACTTCTATAAATACCCTCTCACTTGAGATTGCTTTCTCTCTATCCCAAACATACTTTGGCATCGGAGTACCTTATACTTTGGCATCGGAGTACCTTGCAGGTACACCCCCCTCCTCTCCTACATCATCATCTCTGCCCTACACGGAAGGCCACGACGATCCAGCCTGATCACACCAGATCAGTTTTTATCAAAAAAATTATTTTTAATAACTAATTTAGATTATAGTTGTTGTTTTTAATTATCATTCGACACATACTATCAGTGTTATAGTCAAATTATTTATTAAGTGTTGTTTAATCGATAATTAAGAAAATTTAAAAAAAAATAACATAAATATATTTTATATATTAAGAGGCACTGTAGATGAATGTTGTGCTTGGGTTTATGTGTATGAGTGGGTTATCAGTATGAGTTAAGATTTGTCTTTTCTCCCATGAGGAGAAGAGTATTTATAGATACCTTTATGCCCTAGGATTATCTTGGGAAGGTTCATTGTCCACTTAGTCAATGATGGACCATTTAATCCTTATTTTCAATGAAGACGTTTCTCAGTTAATGACCCTGACTTCTTTCTGTCCTAGAAACATCTTATCGCACGTTTCCCAGGACTGGGCAATATGAAAACTTTGGGGCAAGGGGATACCTCTCATTGGACGACATGTTATCGTAGCCTCTTCTGAGGCGTCCTATGATCATCCCCGTAGTAGAGTCCTTTACAAATATAAAGGGCATATAACTATAATGTCTATCAAGGGCCTTTGGTAAAACTGATCTGGGCCACCATTGCATCTGACAGTCAGATTTCTATTCACAACTTCCACCCCACTATCCCTTATGGTGAACAAAAATGTAGCAACTCTACTCAACAGTAGTAATAAGAAAGAAGACCACATGACAGAAATTTGTGCCTTCATTGATGACTTATATCTTCAAAATCAAACTATGTAGGACAACATCCTTCACATCGAACATGGCCGGCAAGATGTTGACCCTACAAAAAACACCAAAGTTCTAGACCTCCAACCTCTCATTGATGATATATGGGGGGCATTAATTCATGATAACTTCAAGCCACCATCAATGGTTAAGTTTTATTGCCGCAACAAGTCCTATAAGTATGTCCTCTCCATCAACACACAAATGAAAATTATTGGAGCCTCTGATTCCTTGAAATGAAAAATTCTCTCTAGCACCTTTATAGATGTTTACTGTGAGCATTAATGAAGTATATTTAAGAGAACATCAATGTTAAGGCATTGATAGACCAACGAAAAGGGGTTGTCTGATCTGTCGACACAACAAGACATGGTTTGGAGGACTCTCAATGTAACATCCATATATAACAACATACATCAAAGCATATATATTATACATGAATCCAAGTTTTGGTACTGAAATACCATAAGTTCCTAGTTAACACATTGTATACATTACATGCCCAAAATATAAAGTACTAAAAGTCTACGACATAATATATACAAGATGTCCCAATACACTAAGAACTAGATCAATACAATGATCTCAAAATAAAATTCCAAAGCGGAAGTCTTGCCATCCCAAAAAGCCAAGGAAAGTAAGGAAAATCAAACGACTTTATCCTTACCCTTCTCGGAACCTATGGTACCTGTAATATAATCAACAACATGGGGTGAGATATTAAATCTCGGTGAGTTCCCTATCTTATAGATCTCTCGGCTTTACAAGGTTCTAACCAAATCCTAACTCAAGTCCAAGGGAAGGGAAAGGACTTCGAGTTCACAATCTCATAATCTCACACTATATGGAAACATGTTCATGAGTTCATTAACTCAAAATATCACTAATCGATAACCTTACCAAGGCATCCCCTTTTCCCTTCCTCTTCTACGTCTAGAAGGCGACCGAGTCATGGATCCTCGTAACTTACTTGACATACGAAATGGATTCGGGATCATCGGCCTGTTAACCGTGAACCGTCACTTCTCATGGCCTGTTAACCATCTCAAGTCTCTTTACCATATAGGCTCCATTCATACTACACGCGGGAATCAAACCTGCCAAGTAATTATGCATACGTTCCAGAGGAGTCCGAGACTCATGAAACTGCAACTCAAGGGAAACGGTTACGATTACATAATTTCTCACACAAGCGTGATTGTATTCGACAATCACAAGGCCACATTTGCCTTAAGGCCTTTTTGCATTTCCACCTATACTAGGTTCACACATGTTCCATACTAGTGTTTCACTCTCATCTAGACCATTACTCGACAAGGATGCACCTTTCTACATCACATGCTCGAGCATCGCTATCTAGAGTTTTCTATCAATTTCTAGTCACATTACTAGATTCTACTATAGTTTCATGTTGAGGTTTCCTTACTCTTCCTATTCCATTTTCATTTTAGCATGCATATTCACTCATACATACATAATGACACATAGAAAGATATAGCATGTTTAACAGCAATAGAATAGGTAACATAATGCAATTATATAATGGAATCACACATAACAACTTATAACAAAGTTACAACATTCTTGGGTTCCCTCCGATTTATTTAATCGGGCAATAAACTAATAATTTTCACTTCCATTAGATAGAGTATTTCTATGGCTCTCCATCGGTACCAAGAACGCCTCTTTTGGAGTCGCAGTTCAAAAGTTATGAAGGAAACAAAATGGAACATCTGTCATATTCGCTTGGCGAATCTCCAAGCGAACATTCGCTTTCCCCTTCGCCTTGCGAACTCTCAGCGAACAAAACAGAATGAAAAGGCCACAAAGTTCGCTTTGCAAACTCCAGGCGAGCATTCGCCTTCCCCTTCGCTTTGGTTCGCTAAGCGAACCCACGAATTCCCAGAATTCTCAGCAGCATCAAAACAGGTCTTTTGGGGTCAATCCCCTCATTTCTTCACCCAAACCACTTTCAACTCATATTCTATCAACCACAATCATAACCCGACTATATTACCCGATTATTTCCACATTTTAACCGTTAGAAACATCGATTTCACATTATCATTCACAAAACCATATTTCTAACCTAACTCTAACATTTCCAAACTTCTAAAACAAAAGCTCTAACTAGAACCCACCTGGATTAAAGGATGATGATGAAGAAGATGAGATGAAATGATGAAGAGTAGAAGATGATTCTTGATCTTGAGCTCTTAGGGTTTTCCTTGTTCTTCTTCTCCCTTTTTGCTCCAACCTCTCTCTAGTTTCTCTCTCTCAAATGTTCTATGTTTGGAAATGAGGGAAAATGAAATGATATAGGAAATACTCATTAGTTAGTAATACTACTAAATGTCCAATTAGTCTCTAAAGCTCCAATAATAAAACATCAGAGTCAGATAATATTAATTGGATTTGCTCTGAGCTCAACAGTTACTCTAATCACCTTTGCATATAATTTCTTAAAGTACACTGGAATCCAATTGATCACAACTAATATTATCCAGAGCAAAATAAAAATACAGGGTATTACATCCTCCCCCTCCTCCTTAAATAGAAATTCGTCCTCGAATTTAAAGATTACCTAAAAATATGATGGTAAACTTCTCGCATCTATGATTCTAGTTCCCAAGTTGCATCACCCGAATACGTCTCATCCCACTGAACCTTAACAAGAGGAATCTCTTTATTCCTTAACACCTTAGTTTCTCTTCCTGTGATACGACTTTGTTGAGGCTCAAATGTTAAATCTGCTTCTATCTCAACCGTATCTGGTAGAATTGGCTGAAGAGGATCTGGGACAAACTTTCGAATCTGAGACACATGAAAAACATCATGCATTTCAGACAGAGAAGGCGGTAAGGCTAAACTGTAAGCTACTTCGCCAATCCTTTCTAGAACTTGATACGGTGCCATGTATCTCGGACTTAACTTCCGAGACTTAAACGGTCCTTTCAACCTCAATCTCGGAGTGACTTTCAGAAACACGTGATCACCTTCATCAAACTCTAAAGGTCTCCTACGGTTATCCGCATAACTTTTCTGACGATCTTGTGCTTGTTTAACCTTATCACGGATCATTCTAATATTTTTTGTGGGCTCTTGAATAATCTCTGGTCCCAAAATTCTATCTTCGCCAACTTCCGCCCAACACAATGGCGTCCTACATTTCCTTCCATATAACACCTCATAAGGAGCCATACCAATACTCGCATGATAACTATTGTTGTACGAAAACTCAATCAACGGTAAAAGTTCTATCCAATTTCCTCCACTTCCAAGCACACAGGCTTTTAACATATCTTCCATTGTTTGTATCGCCCGTTCCATCTGACCATCCGTTTGTGGATGATTCGACGTACTCAAACACAACTTTGTTCTCATAGCTTTTTGAAAAGCTCTCCAAAACCTCGAAGGAAACTTTGGATCTCTATCGGATACAATACTAGAGGGAATACCATGTAACCTCACAATTTCTGAAATAAACAACCTTGCAAGATGACTTGCCTTGTATGTAGTCTTTACGGCCAAGAAATGTGCCGATTTCGTCAACCGATCCACAATTACCCAAATAGAATTAAAACCACCTTGAGTACGGGGTAATCCAACTGCGAAGTCAATAGAAATACTATCCCACTTCCATACCAGAATTTCTAAAGGTTGCAACAATCCACCCAGTCTCTGATGTTCAATCTTTACTTGTTGGCATACCGCACACTCCGATACATACACTGCAATATCTCTTTTCATACCGGACCACCAATAGTCCCTTTTTAAGTCTTGATACATTTTTGAAGAACCAGGATGTATAGTAAACGCACCTTTACTCGCATCCTCTAAAATCCTTCTTTTCAACACCGTATCATCCGGAACACAAATCCTTTGGTTAAACAAAATAATTTTGTCGGTAGCTCGCACAAAACCCGGTTGAACTAACACTTCTTGTAACTTCCCATCCAACACTTGTCCTTGTTGAATTTCCTCTCTAAGAGTATAATTTACATTCAAATTTCTCATAATCACACCATTAGGAGTCCAAACAAATTGAAGATTTAGATCCCTAAACTTTTCTAATAAGGCATACTCTAACATCATCAACTCGGCATTACGCAACACTTTTCTACTCAATGCATCCGCTACTTTATTCGCTTTACCTGGATGGTACTTTAGTTCCAAATCATAATCCTTCAAATATTCCATCCATCTCCTTTGACGCATATTCAACTCTTTTTGGTCAAAAAGATACTTTAAACTCTTGTGATCACTAGACATCTCAAAACGTACTCCATACAAATAATGACGCCACACTTTCAAAGTAAAGACAACCACCACCAATTCTAAATCATGCGTTGGATAATTATTCTCGTGGACTTTCAATTGTCGAGAAGCATAAGCCACCACGTGACTCTCTTGCATTAAAACACCTCCTAATCCCCTCTTTGATGCATCACAAAATACCTCATACGACTTGCTAGGATCATGAATGATCAAAACAGGAGCATTCGTCAGCCTTTCCTTCAAACTCATAAAACTTTATTCACACGCCGAATCCCACTCATAAGGACAACCCTTTCGAGTAAGTTTAGTTATAGGTAAAGCCAATTGAGAAAAGCTCTTGAAGAACCTTCTGTAATAACCTGCCAGTCCCAAGAAACTTCTAACTTCCGAAACATTCTTCGGTCTCTCCCAATTAATTACCGCTTCAACTTTTGATGGATCAACTGCCACACCTCCCTGAGATATGACGTGACCAAGAAAACTAACCTCTGATATCCAAAACTCACACTTGCTCAAATTGGCAAAAAGTTGCTTCTCTTGTAAGATTAATAAAACGATTCTTAAATGTCCCTCGTGCTCTTGTGAAGTACGAGAATAAACAAGAATGTCATTAATGAAGATCACAACAAATTGGTCCAAGAACGCTTAAAATATCCTATTCATATAATCCATAAAAACTGCTGGAGCATTCGTCCCACCGAAAGGCATTACTAAGAATTCATAATGGCCATAACGGGTTCTAAACGCGGTCTTTGATACATCCAAACTCTTCACACAGATCTGATGATAACCCGATCGTAAATTAAACTTCGAGAACACACTGTCTCCTTTCAATTGATCTAACAGATCGTCTATTCTTGGTAATGGGTACTTGTTCTTGATGGTGACTTTATTCAACTGTCGGTAATCAATACACAACCGCATTCCACCATCTTTCTTCTTTACCAATAACACGGGAGCTCCCCAGGGTGAAACACTGGTTCTAACAAAATGTTTAGCCATTAATTCTTCCAATTGATCCTTTAATTCTCTTAACTCAAGTGGTGTCATCCGATACGGAGAAACGGATATAGGAGCCGTTCCTGGTATCAGGTCAATAGAGAATTTCACTTCCCTCTCCGGAGGAAGAGAAGTGACTTCCTCGGGGAAAACCTCTGAAAACTCACAGACTACAGGGATACTCAAAACTAGAACGTCGCTACTCTCCTCCTTAGTGAGAACCAAAAGAATAGATTTTTCCTTCTCAAACAAGAAATTTATCATTCCAACCGTACCTTCTAAAATTGTTGTTAATACATCCTTCGGAGTAGCTTCAGTAGATGGAATGATGATTAGCTTCTCCTCACACTCGATGAAAGCCGAATTAGCAGAAAGCCAATCCATTCCCAAAACAACATCTACTTTCTTAAGCGGCAAACAAATAAGATTAATCTGCAAAACTTTCCCATCCACAGATATAACACAATTCTCACACATTAAAGGTGTTTCAACTATCTCATCCATGGCAGTAGTAACCACCATGGGAGGAGATAATAGAACAACTTGCAACCCAAGTCGCTTCACACATTGTATTGACACAAAAGAGTGTGTCGCTCCATAATCAAATAATATAAAACAAGGATTCCCATTAACGAAACACGTACCAGCAATTAAAGAGTTGTCGCCCTTTGCTTTCTTTGTATCCAAAGTATAAACTTGACTGGTACTCTTGCCTTGCGTCTGATCCTTATTCTGAGGGCAATCTCTCGCCATATGGCCCACTTTCTGACACTGATAACATTTCATTCCTTCAAAACCACATCTACCATGATGATTCTTACCACAAGTACGACACACAGGAGGTGCACTTGCTCTAGCATTCTGAACTTGCTTCCCTTTGAAAGCTTTTTGTCAAGGCCTAAACTGTTGGTTGGATCTTCCACGATCATTCAGATTCGACCTATGCGAATCTCCTTCCGCCTAAACTTTCTTCAAACTGTTCTCAGCCACATAACATTGCCTTAGTAATTCAGCATAACTAGTGAACTCTCTTTGAGACACGCTGTGAGAAATCTCAGCCTTCAATCCAAAGAGGAATTGGTCAATTTTCCATTTTTCATCCGGAGCATACATGGCTTGCCTAGAGTAAGTAGCCATGACCTTAAACTTCTCAGCATAAGCAGCCACAGTCAAAGTACCTTGCCTCAACTGTTGGAAATCGAACTCCTTTTGAGTCCTCAAAGAACCAGGGAAATAATTCTCCATAAACGTAATCTTAAATTGCTTCCAGACTTTAGGCACCTCTTGGATAGTCATCAAAGCTGAAGCATTTTCCCACCACCTCATAGCAGGGCCTTTCAACGAGTGAGAAGCAAACACCACTTTGTTCTCTTCACTACATTGAATTATCAGGAAGATTCTCTCCATACCTGCTACCCATTCATGAGCCTTCACAGGATCTAATCCACCATGAAATTCTAGAGGATTCATGTGGATGAAATCCCGAAAGTTTCCACTTACAACATCTGGAACAACCACCTGAGGATGAAAACCCCCATTCATCTATTGTACCATCTGTTACATGAACTGGTTCTGCTGTTGCTGCATCTGTTCTAAAAACTGGGGCCATGGGACATACTCCTCACCGCCTGATGGATTCGTCCCAGCTGGAGTAGTTGCGGGTCTACCACGATTTCTTCTGCGTCCGTCAGCCATGTTCCTAAACGTCATACAGATATGATTAAGTTGATCTGGCTCAATGCTATACATATAACACTCAAGACCAATGGTGACACAACGCATATGAAACAGAAAGAAATACTTATACTATTTCATGGCTAGGTCAAGGATACGACCTATTCTGATACCAACTGTAACACCCATATATAACAACATACATCAAAGCATATATATTATACATGAATCCAAGTTTTGATACTGAAATACCATAAGTTCCTAGTTAACACATTGTATACATTACATGCCCAAAATACAAAGTACTAAAAGTCTACGACATAATATATACAAGATGTCCCAATACACTAAGAACTATATCAATACAATGATCTCAAAATAAAATTCCAAAGAGAAAGTCTTGCCATCCCAAAAATCCAAGGAAAGAAAAGAAAAACGACTTTATCCTTACCCTTCTCGGAACCTGTGGTACCTGTAATATAATCAACAACATGGGGTGGGATATTAAATCTCAGTGAGTTCCCTATCTTATAGATTATCTCGGCTTTACAAGGTTCTAACCAAATCCTAACTCAAGTCCAAGGGAAGGGAAAGGACTTCGAGTTCACAATCTAATAATCTCACACTATATGGAAACATGTTCATGAGTTCATTAACTCAAAATATCACTAATAGATAACCTTACCAAGGCATCCCCTTTTCCTTCCCGCTTCTACGTCTAGAAGGTGACCCGAGTCATGGATCCTCGTAACTTACTTGACATACGAAATAGATTCGGGATCATCAGTCTATCAACCGTGAACCGTCACTTCTCATGGCCTGTTAACCATCTCAAGTCTCTTTACCATATAGGCTTCATTCGTACTACACGCGGGAATCAAACCTGCCAAGTAATTATGCATACGGTCTAGAAGAGTCCAAGACTCATGAAACTGTAACTCAAGGGAAACGGTTACGATTACAAGATTTCTCACACAAGCGTGATTGTATTCGACAATCACAAGGCCATATTCGCCTTAAGGCCTTTTCGCCTTTCCACCTATACTAGGTTCATACATGTTCCATACTAGTGTTTCACTCTCATCTAGACCATTACTCGGCAAGGATGCACCTTTCTACATTACATGTTCGAGCATCGCCATCTAGAGTTTTCTATCAATTTCTAGTCACATTACTAGATTCTACTATAGTTTCATGTTGAGGTTTCCTCACTCTTCCTATTCCATTTTCATTTTAGCATGCATATTCACTCATACATACATAATGACACATAGAAAGATATAGCATGTTTAACAGCAATAGAATAGGTAACATAATGCAATTATATAATGGAATCACACATAACAACTTATAACAAAGTTACACCATTCTTGGGTTCCCTCCGATTTATTTAATTAGGAAATAAACTAATAATTTTCACTTCCATTAGATAGAGTATTTCCATGGCTCTCCATCGGTACCAAGAACGCCTCGATCGGAGTCACGTTTCAAAACTTATGAAGGAAACAAAATGGAACATCTGTCATGTTTTCTAGGTGAATCTCCAGGCGAACATTCGCTTTCCCCTTCGCCTTGCGAACTCTCAACGAACAAAGCAGAATGAAAAGTGCACAAAGTTCGCTTTGCGAACTCCAGGCGAGCATTCGCCTTCCCCTTCGCTTTGGTTCGCTAAGCGAACCCACGAATTCCCAGAATTCTCAGACGCGTCAAAATAGGTCTTTTGGGGTCAATCCCCTCATTTTTTCACCCAAACCACTTTCAACTCATATTCTATCAACCACAATCATAACCCGACTATATTACCCGATTATTTCCACATTTTAACCGTTAGAAACATCGATTTCACATTATCATTCACAAAACCATATTTCTAACCTAACTCTAACATTTCCAAACTTCTAAAACAAAAGCTCTACCTAGAACCCACCTGGATTAGAGGATGATGATGAATAAGATGAGATGAATTGATGAAGAGTAGAAGATGATTCTTGATCTTGAGATCTTAGGGTTTTCCTTGTTCTTCTTCTCCCTTTTTGCTCCAACCTCTCTCTAGTTTCTCTCTCTCAAATGTTACTATGTTTGGAAATGAGGGAAAATGAAATGATATAGGAAATACTCATTAGTTAGTAATACTACTAAATGTCCAATTAGTCTCTAAAGCTCCAATAATAAAACATCAGAGTCAGATAATATTAATTGGATTTGCTCTGAGCTCAACAGTTACTATAATCACCTTTGCAGATAATTTCTCAGAGTACACCGGAACCCAGTTGATCACAACTAATATTATCCAGAGCAAAATAAAAATACGGGGTATTACACTCAAGGATAAATCCCCAAGACCCATATCGTTGGGGAAATGTCCAAAATATCGAAAAGGACAGTCAACAGAAGCATGTCCATAATCTCGAGAAGGATAGTTGACAGAAGCCCTCATTCCTAAAAGGATTAGTCGACTGAACGACCTGGTATAAAAGACTTAGTAATTTTACAAGTCTTGAGGCCTTGATAGGCAGCATCGACAGCACGCTGGAGTATTTATCTTCGAGTGTTTGTGATGAAGTGGAAGAAATAGGAAACAGTTACCACTCAAAGTGGGTTGCAAGTAGATAGCATCTTGGAAGACACGTAAGCACACTATTGGGAACTTGAGAGATTGAACGTCAAGTAAACTCAGTAGTCCCATGGTGATCATAACTATCATTGACAATTACTTTTTAAATAGAATAAATAGAAGGCTCATACATGGGATGAAAGGCCGCAAAATTGCATACATACTTTCCATACCCACTGGAGTACCCGAGTCAAAGAGCGAAAGAGTGGAGCGATAAACATGTAAGCGTCCGTGTCTACCCTTTTTTCTTAGTCATTTTGCTTCCTTAAACGGAACATGTATTTTTTATTTTTCTTTGTTTAATTTTATTTACTGCATTTTACCTTATCTTTTATCACAATTTGACTTCATTTAAAGTCTTTTGCTACGCTGCAATGAATTCACACGCACGTGTGTTCACACAAATTATTTGCACATATTACTTTGTAGATTTTTCGAGTTAATCTTACAGACTTTGAAACTCGTGATTGCTTACCAAAAACACCGGTTAAATTAGGATTCATTGTTTAACTCAACCCGTGAAGGTTCCTTTGTTCCGGAACCACATCATAATATATTAGCAGAAGAAATCAGAACAAAGGAGCATGGTGGGCATGTCCGTGGGGTTGGAGATGGAATCGACCTAATAGTGACATTTGTATGTCTAGAAAAAGCACCGGACATGTGCAAAAAGAAACGTTGGAAGAGTTTGAGAGGAAGATAGATAGTCAAAAGAAAGAATTTGAAGAGAAGCTAGAAGCGGGGCGGGAAATTCACAGGAAACAATTGGAAGAAATGAAATTATACGTGGTATGTGAGAATATTGTGATATTTGAAATGTATGATATATATTGTGTTAATTCTATTTTGTGTTCCTGTGTTTTTATGATGTAGAAAATCAGTGGAACCATCCCACAATGTACAAATGAAGATGATGATGCTGATGATCAATTACCTGGTAGAAATTGTGTATGTGGTGCAAGCACAAAAGGTTGTTGTTCAGTCGCCCACATAGATAATGAGATCCATAACGGGTTATTGGCTCTCCTTAAAGGATCATATTCCAAAATATTATGTTACGTTATGCGCAACGAAGAAATGGTGTTTTCTCTTGGGTTAGAACATGATCCAGAGTTACATGGGTTAGATGAATACTTAATCTTTCCTAGAGATATAAAGGATATGATCGTTGGAAATAGGTGGTTGGACGTAGGGTTACTACAAGTTTGGTGCACATAAGTATATCTCATTATGGTAAATTCATTGTTTTGTATAGGACTAATTCCTCACGTGTTTTTTGTATTTTCTTTAACCATTTAGGTACATTAATCGTGTTTGTATATAATTAAATAAATTGAATACTTATGGATTGATGGATCCATTTAGAGTATGATTTACAAGTAATTCTACAAAAAACATTGAATAATACTTAACATCACAGATAACGTATGGGCGGAAAGAATGTCACTTAGCACCATTCATCAATAAGTGAGTAATTTTAAAATTATTGTTTCTCTATTATAGTTAGTATTCATGTTTTACCAAATAATAATTATATATGCTTGTATTGTTCATCCAGAGAAGAATATCAATTGATCATCATATTTCATCAGACGAATATGGTAACTACACTATGTTCGTTACACTATCCACTTGAACCTATGATGAAACAAATAATTACTCAGTAACTTTATGTTTATGAGAGTTTTAGTAATATTTTTTTTTTGACTTTGTAATTATCTTATCGTGTAATATTTTTAAATCATTTCAATATTCAGGATTGAAGAGAGACACTAAAAAAAGTTTGCATTTTATGAGCCCAAGGTTAGTGGATTAATTGTGACATTCACTTATATATATTCATGAAATGTGTGGTTATATATTCATGAAATGTTTAAATTTGTAGACTAGGAAACAAGTAAAGGGATACAAGTGTGAGTACTATGTAATGAAACACATGTTAATCATCGTCTCTATCGGCATTGTTGATTCGTGGGATTAGGAATATATAATGTCATGAAATTTTTACAATAACATATTAATGTTAAAGTAATTTGCTATTATAATTAAATTCATGTGATACTCAATTTTTTTCACTTGTTTATGTATATGTTTAATGACAAGACACCTTTCTCTTCCGATGACTTAGACGACGTCCGTAGACATTGGGCGTTTATTTTCAATGCGTTAGTTGAAAAGGGGGTGATACTATATGACTTCGTCTTTGATGGTTGTAAATATATTTATATTGATTAATTTGATATTTTGTAAATATTTTAGCTAATATATGTATAATATACAGGTAAAAAATACATGTTTGTAATATATGAAAAAATAAACTAAAATAAAATAAAATAAAGTATTTAATCACAGTTATTTATACCAACCGTTATTATAGATATAGCGCAAAAAATTATAAATCATACAATTACTGGGTTTCGAACCCATGACCTTTCGCTTTATATCACAACGGTTGTATACTTTGATCATTGTGATATATAGCACGCTACCTAGTTTATCACAACGGTCCTACGCCCGTGGTAGAAAGCATCATACATACAATCACACTTACCTCACAACGGTTGATCGAACATGGTTGTATCCCTTTTTCAACCTTTATGATAGGTATTTGCTATAGTAGTGTGTAATAACATGTTATGAATTACGATGCCTTAAAATAAAGTATTAAATGGTTTCTTTATGATCGAGAAACACACAAGGGTTAGGGTTAATGGAAAAGCAAGAGAAACACAACAAGGATTGGTTATAAACTGTTATTCTTTCCTTTCTCCTTAAAACAAGGATTACAAGTATACAAGAATAACAAACTAACCTCTCTCACCCTTATTAGGTTTTGTCACACTTTAGAATGAGAGACTAGCATGCTATTTATAATAAAACCTAGCACGCTAAACTAATGGGCCTTTTACAAATTACCCATTACAAGCTAACTTAGGGTACAATCTAACTTAAACAATTTGATCCTTAACACAAGGGCCCAATTCAATATGCTAACAAACCTAGCAATATTAACTACTACATGCGAACAGACTTCGACCTTATGCTTAACTAGAGTTCGATCCAATATCTCACAAATCTCCACCTTGGATCTAACTCTATCATCAAGAAAAACGGACTAGTTTTCTTCATGCAGCTTTATCAGCTGCATACAGTGGAAAAACTTGCAACTTGGTAACGTCTTGGTGATCATATCAGCTGCATTATAATCTGTCAAAACCTTCAGCACTTAGACTTCTCCACGCTCGATTACCCCTCTGACGAAATGCAGCCTCACATCAATGTGCTTGGTTCGCTCATGATAGGCTGAGTTCTACGACATATGTATTGCACTTTGACTATCACATTTAACAATGATAACTGGTCCTTGAAGTTTCAGCTCCTTTGCAAAACCTTCAAGCCACAATGCTTCCTTCACAGCTTTAATTAAAGCAATATATTCATCTTCAGTGGTTGATAAGGCAACCACCTTCTGAAGTGTTGCTTTCCAACTGATTGTTGTCCCAAACATAGTGGACACATATCTAGAAATAGATTTTCTGGAAACCATACAACCTGCATAATCACAGTCGGCATATCCTTCGATTGCTGCTTTACTATCTTCACCTAAGGTTCCACCATAAATTAGGACTCTATTCAGAGACCCATTTATGTACCTTAAAATCCACTTCAATGCTTGCCAGTGAGCCTTTCCAGGATTCGCCATGTACCTGCTTACAAGACTTACTGCATATGCTATGTCAGGTCTAGTACAGATCATATCATACATCAAAGAACCAACTATATTAGCATATGGCATGTTATTCATATAAGTTCTTTCAACATCAGTATTGGGACACTGATCTATACTCAGCTTGAATTGAGGGTTTGTCGGAGTCACAACAGGCTTTGAATTCGACATACCATACTTTTCGAGAATCTTCCGTAGGTATGCCTCTTGAGATAAGCATAATTTCGACTGCTTTCTATCTCTTCGGATGTCAATCCCAAGAATCCTAGATGCGGCTCCCAGATCCTTCATTTAGAACTCCTTATTGAGTTCCGCCTTCACCCTCATTACCTTTTCGACATTGTTGCTTGCTATTAGAATATCATCCACATAAAGCAACAAAAAAACAAATGAATTACCAGGTCGAAATCTGAAGTAAACAAATGGTCGAACTGACTTCTAATGAAACTTATGCGTGCCATGAACTTGTCTAATCTCCTATTCCACTGTCAAGGAGATTGTTTCAATCTATATAAAGATCTCTTCAACTTGCACACATAATTTTCCTTCCCCTTTTTGACATACCCTTCAGGTTGCCTCATTAGGATTATTTCATCTAGATCACCATACAAGAACGTAGTCTTCACATCCATTTGTTCCAGTTCAAGGTCGAACTGTGCCACTGTGGCAAGCAACATTCGAATGGACCTGTGCTTCACAATAGGTGAGAACGCATCATTGATGTCGACACCTTCTTTCTGAGTGAACCCCCTAGCAACCAACCTTGCCTTGTATCTCTTCGACGCCACTCCTTCGATTCCTTCCTTAACTTTGAAAATCCATTTACAACTGACTAACCTCGCTCCAAAAGGGTTCATGATCAGTTCCCATGTGTTGTTGTCATGAAGAGATTTCATCTCATCATCCATGGCCTTCAGCCATTCAGTCTCCTTTCGACTCCTTATAACTTCCTTATAATCTCTAGGTTCTTCGTCGATAACCTCACTTGCAGAGATTAAGGCATAAGTTATAAGATCTGCATACCCAAGTCTCTGAGGTGGCTTGATGACTCTTCTCGACCTGTCTCTTGCTAACAGGTAGTCATTATCAGTCTCCTCTTCTTCAACACATCTTCTGCTTCTTCTTCGACTTCATCTGGGGTACATAATTCAGCATCAACATGCTCCACCTCAACAAGAATCTCTTCCTGTTCCAGCTCTTCGTCAGCATCATCAATTTTCTTGAAATCCATCTCAGCTTCATTGAAAACTACATCTCGACTGGTGATACACCTCCTGTGACCTGGTTCTAGGCACCATAGCCTATAAGCTTTGACTCCTTCAGGGTATCCCATGAACATGCATTTCAGAGCTCTAGGTTTGACCTTGTCTTGCCTAATATGAGCATAGGCCACACAGCCAAATACTCTCAATTTATCGAGACTAGGTGGATGTCCCGACTAAACTTCTTCAGGTGTCTTCACTCCCAAGGCAGTCGAGGGACATCTATTTATCAGATAAGATGTTGTCGAAACTGCCTCCGCCCAAAACACCTTCTTCAATCCAGCACTAACCAACATGCATCTAACCCTTTCAAGAATTGTTCGATTAAATCTCTCAGCTAAGCCATTTTGTTGAGGAGTACCTGCTACAGTCTTATGCCTTGCAATCCCAAACACAACACAGTAGCTGTCAAAAGCTTTGTTGCAGAACTTAAGGCCATTATCGGTTCTCAACCTCTTAACCTTTCTGCCAGTTTGAGTTTCGACCAGAACCTTCCAACTTTTGAAATTCTCAAAAGTTTCATTCTTCGTCTTCTGAATGAATACCCATAACTTTCTGGAATAGTCATCCACGATGGATAGAAAATACCTTGCACCTGAGCGTGAGGGATTCCTTGTAGGCCCCCAAAGATCAGTATGAATGTAATCCAGGGATCCATGTGTTCTTTGCTTGCCTTTGTTAAACTTCGTCCTACAGGATTTACCAGATACACAAGATTTACAAGACTCCAACTTTTCAACTTTGTCACCACCTAGCAGGTTCTGCTTCCCCAATTCGACCATACCTCTTAGGATACTTTTCTCTCCTTGGAAAACATATCCCTTCCTGTCGAATTCACCAAGAGAAATTAAATTTCTCTTCAAATCAGGTACATACCTGACTTTAGTCAATAACCTTATTGACTCATCATGGAGCTTGAATCTCACAGATCAAATACCTGTAATTTTGCAGGATTTGTTGTTTCCCAGCAGCACAGATCCACCAACTTAATCACATAGCTCTTCGAACAATTCTCTGTTTGGAGTCATGTGCCAAGTGCAACCTGAATCCATAATCCACTCTTTTCTTGAGTCGCCGCTTGAAACTACAAGGACATCAGATGAGTCGAAGTCATCTTGAACAATGGCTATGTTGCCATTATCCTTACCTCCGTGATCTTTCAGGCGTTCAGGGCACACCTTTCTTGTGTGACCCTCCTTCTTACAATGATAGCATCGAAAACCAGATGCTTCGCCACTATAAGACTTCTGCTGACTTTTACCTTTCTTGTTGTCGAACTTACCATCCTTTCGCAAGAACTTTCCCTTAACAGCCAAACCTTCACCAACCGTCGAAGGTTTATGCTTCTTTCTTTCGTTCAGTTCCTTAGAATACAAGGCTGATTGAGCGTCTTCAAAGCTCAGGGACTCCCTTCCATACAAGAGAGTTTCTTTGAAGTGAGCATGTGTTCTGGGAAAAGCACACAACATCAACAGTGCTTGATCTTCGTCATCGATCTTCACATCAATATTTTTAAGATCAAGGATCAGCTTATTGAACATATCCAACTGCTCAGCCAAAGCTTTGTCTTCACTTATCTTGAACCAATACAACGCTTGCTTCAGGTAGAGTCGATTCACTAGAGATTTGGTCATATACAAACTTTCGAGTTTCACCTATAATCCTGACGTCGTAGTCTCCTTTGATACCTGTCGAAGAACCTTATCACCAAGGCTCAACAATATTGCGCTGTGGGCTTTCTCGATCATGGTCGTCTTTTCTCTTTCTATTAACGCAGCGTCTATGGCTGCCTGTCCCTTCAACGCTTCCAAACAACCCTGCTGAACCAGTAGGGCTTTCATCTTCAAGCGCCACAGACCGAAATCGTTCACTCCGGTGAACTTTTCAATCTCATACTTTGTTGAAGACATCTCCTCCACGCTCACCGCACCAATTTGTTGTGAATTAGGATGCCTTGAAACAAAGTATTAAATGGTTTCTTTATGATGAAGAAACACACAAGGGTTAGGGTTAGAGGAAAAATAAGAGAAACACAACAAGGATTGGTTATAAACTGTTATTCTTTCCTTTCTCCTTAAAACAAGGATTACAAGTATACAAGAATAACAAACTAACCTCTCTCACCCTTATTAGGTTTTGTCAAACTTTAGAATGACAGACTAACATGCTATTTATAATAAAACCTAGCACACTAAACTAATGGGCCTTTAACAAATTACCCATTACAAGCTAACTTAGGGTACAAGCTAACTTTAACAATTTGATCCTTAACACAAGGCCCAATTCAATATGCTAACAAACCTAGCAATATTAACTACTACATACAAACAGACTTCGACCTCATGTTTATCTAGAGTTCGATCCAATATCTCACATAATAGGTTGAAATAAACTGGGTCAAGCTATGCTTTATCAAGCTTAAGCCTGTTTTGCTAAAAAATTCAAAGTCTAGTTTAATCTGTAATCTATCATAGACTTATTTTTAGACACGACTCTGACATTTTAAAAGTTAGATTAGTCTATTAACATATTTTAAAGTATATTTCATTCGAACATATGTAAATAAGAAATGTAACTAATTTTTAAATAAACATTATATATTAAAAGAATAACGAGACTAGTTATTTATTTGTATTGCCTTATTCGAACTTATCTAGTAGCATAAAACTTTGTGAGACTATTTTTCTAAGAACTTAACAAAACAACTATTGTATTATTTTATATGATTTTTTAAATTCATAAATTCTTGGTTCTTGAAAGTTGTATGGTTGGAGAAGAAAATAAGAGAGTTATTTAGTAATGATGTGGCAGTGCAAAGCCTAGTCGAAAAAACTAAAAACGAGTTCACTAATGAAACCATAGTTTTAAAAACTGGACCGGACCGGCCGGTCGGACCGGTTGGACCGGGAACCGACCAAGTAACCGGCCGGGTTCGCTTGCTGGATCGGCCATGTCATCGAACCGGTGAGAACCGGTGTGAACCAGTGAGAACCGGAAAAACCGAGAAAACCGGGAAAACCGGCGAACCGGCGGTTCAACTTCTTATTTAAAAAAAAAAAAAAATTTAAATTTTTTTTTTTATTTTTTTAAAATTTTTTTTAAATTTTGTTTTTTTTAATTTTTTTTACTCAAATACATAGGAACTTTTCTTCAAGAATAATAATAATTACTCATTTAATTCAAGTGATACACAAATTAAGTTTTGTAATATCCACAAAACTATTTTTACTATTTTGTATTTATATTGATTGAAAAACCATCATACAACTATTTGTATAGAAATTTAACAACACAAATTAAGAAACTAAATATAATATAATTTTAGACTTAACTGATTTCCATTATATATATATATATATATAGACTTGGAAAATTTATTATTTAAAATAATGTTAATATTTGTATTGTTTTAATTATTAACATTAAAACTTATTTTTTATTAACATTAAAACTATGAATTTAAATTAGACTCTGTTTAATTTAGACTCTGTTTAAAATTTACAATTAGACTCTTTTAAAATTTGAATTTAAATTATGAACCTGTGAATTTATGATATGATCTTTTCAAAAAATTTAAGTGCTAGTTATAGTTTTTAGAGACTGAATCATCCGGTTCGACCGGTTTTACCGGTTTTATACCTATTATAATGACAGGTTTATTCAACCGAGTTATCCGGTTTAATCCGGTTTAATCCGGTTGGGTCATCGGTCTGGTCATGCGGTTCGACCGATGACCCAGTGGTTCGACCGATAAACCAGTGAACCAGTACCCTCACCGGTTTAATGACCGGTCCGATTTTTAAAACACTGAATGAAACTGCTTTTAATATTTTCATTCTCTCTCGAGTCGAAACTTTAAAATCTCGTTGTGTAATTATAAACGATACAATGCATTTTGAGTGAAAATATTAGCCTGAGATACCAGAAGTTCTTTTACAGTCCTTATTAACATTAATGGATATTTATAATAAGGTTAAATTAACACAATTGGATATTTCTATTGGTGGTGGCTCTTTCGGGATGAGATCGATCACGTTTTCTCTTACTCTGGTGCAGTGTGTATTATTTAATTTTCCTTTTTTTCTTGATTATTTGATAATTTTATTTGTTATTGGATTTAGGTTTCTTTTTGTTTTGTGATTTTACTATTCTTTTTTTTTTACAAGCTTCGATTTGGTATATCTTGTGTCTATTATCTATGTTGTTCCTTGTTTATGTTGGAAATTTAGTTTTTGTTAGTGGTGAGATTAGACTATGTCAAACAAGGTTTTACCAAATTCAAGTCTGACTTACAAAAAATTTAAAATCTAAGTCTAACTATGATATATCATAGGTTTATTTTTAAAGGCGGGTCTCATCTTTTCGAAGGACATGTTGACTTATTAATCTACTTAAAAGTTTATTTCACATAAATATATATAAATAAGAAATTCAACTAATGTTTAAATAAATGTTATATATTAAAAGGTAGAATATATTTGTGGTCCTTCTAAATATCTCATATTTCACTTTTAGTCATAAAAAATTCCTTCAAAGAACGATCCTTCTAAAAATTTTCATCCATACTTTTGTTCCCTCCTATTAAAATTGCCGCTAAAACCATCACTAATTTAGATATTAAGTTGTCGCTAATTCCGTCGCTAAGGTGTAATAACCGTCACTAAGTTGCTGGAGGGAGATGAAAAATTTTAGAAAGGTCATTCTTTAAAAGAAATATTTTGAAGGACTAAAAATAAAATATGAAATATTTAAGAGGATCACAAACATATTTATTCTTTTATTAGAAGACCAATGAGACTAAATATTTTTTTGGCTAAAATACAGTTTTGGTCCCCCTGTTTTTCAAAATTCACAGTTTTGTTCCCCCTTTTTTTTTTTAACAGTTTTGGTCCCCCCACCCCTCACTGTTCATGTACGGACGTGTACTGTTCATGTACGGACATGTACGGACAAGTTACCGTTCATCACTTTTTTTGGGCCAAAATTGGGGTGGGGGACCAAAACTGTTAAAAAAAAAACAGGGGGACCAAAACTGTGAATTTTGATAAACCGGGGGACCAAAACTGTATTTTAGCCTATTTTTTTGCATTAACTTATGCGATCATACATAGAAGCACAAGTTTTGTAAGACTATTTTATGAGAGAACTTATAAAAATAATTTATACCAATTAAAAAAAATCAGTTTATTTCATAAGTTCTTCAAAATAAATAAATTTTTTTTTTGTATTTTGATTTAAAATACAAAATATAATATAATAATAAACTTATTTATATTTATTTAAATAAACTAACCTAACAAACTTAAAATGTTTTTTATAGCATAGACATGGGTCTATTTAACAAAGTAGATTTATAAAAAAGTTATTCTTTTTCTTGTGAAAAAAAGTGTAACATAATATATATATATATATATATATATATATATATATATATATATATATATATATATATATATATATATATATATATATATATTGTTCTAGACTGGGTCGGGATCTGCTCCTCGATCGAGCAGGCTCAACCCACACGTCCTGGGATGGCCCAACAAAGGCCTCTTAGCACGGCCAATGTCGGGCACGTGTCCACCTCAACAGTGTCGGGCATACACGGCATAGAGAATTGGGCAGAGGCGCTAAGCCTCTCCGGGCTCGCTCCTCCTCGACACTCAGGTTCTCCTCCCCACGAGGAGCCATCTCCTTCTGCACATAAGAGTCCTCCCCGCGAGGACACGTCTCTCCCCGACACGCAAGACTCCTCCCCGCGAGGACACGTTCTCATGTAACCACCCACTCCCAATGGAATCGGTCTTCCCTAATTCCGGAGATCTAGGAACGGTTACCCCAGGGCGAAGACCACGTGCTGGTCTTCACTACGCCACGTAAGCCCTGATAGTTACTTGGATTGGGCCTGGCAATCCAGCCCAGTGCTAGTGACCGTTGGCCCCGCGCTAGGGGCTCTCTATAAATATCCTCTCACTTGAGAGGGTCAGGTTACACACTTTCTTACACTCTAACTCTGTACTTGCTTTTACTTGTGACCCTTGCCTTACTTGAGCGTCGGAGTACCTTGCAGGTACACCCCCCCCGGCACCGTCTTTCAACCTCTCCGGAGCTGAAGTCCACAAGACGTTGCTGGCCATTGAATAATTGTCTGATCCAGGTACGATCAGTGGCACCATCTGTGGGAACCCTTTGCTTCCCCGTTTTTCCCTAGATAAACCAAAACAATCATCTCGTTCATCACCAGCATGGCCACCAACCCGTCTGCTAACAAAGCTCTGGACGTCGTCCTCGCGCAACTCGAGAACGGAAACCACCGTGAGGACGCTGCTACCCTCAACATCGATGAAGGCGACGTAAGAGACGAGCAGACCGCCTCCCCGGACTCCCAAGACACGGCTTACGATGCCGCCCTCCAGGGCGACCAGCAAACTGCCTTTCAGCCAGTTGCTCATCCGCCCAATCCAGATCCGAGCACCATGGCTCTATTTGCCTTGGTCAATCAGACCAATCAGCTGATCGCACACCAGAATACCAGAATTGAAGCACTAGAGTGAGGGCGGACACATCGATCTTCCCCGCGAAGACATCGTCCTCCACCCTCACCTCACCGCTCTCCTTCCCCGCGAAGGACCCCTTCCGAAGAATCTCGAGCCCCCTCGCCAGTGCGCGGGGGCCGTCGGCCATACCTTAAACGCCCTCAGCCGGCGATCTCCCAGAAGCGCCATCGTTCCCCGCCTCGGAAGGAGCCCAGGCCCTCCGCAACCACCAAGAAGTCCAAAACCACCGAGGAGAGACCGAGGAACCATTCGAGGAATTCCCTTCCACGACATCACCGATCCCCTTCGAGATCCTCGGCCGGAAGCGACGACGGCGACCAGAGGACCCCTCTATCGTGGGAGATCATGAGCGCCCCGATTCCTACGGGCATGGAGAAACCCCCACCACTTAGGACCTACGACGTCCTGGCCGACCCAAACGATCACGTCGAAAGTTTTGAAGCCAAGCTCGACTTCAGAAACGTCAGGGGAGCCATTAAGTGCAGGCTTTTCCCCACCACCTTGCGGAAGGGCGCCATGACTTGGTACAAGGGTCTGGCACCCGGGTCGATCACATCCTGGAAGCAACTCAGACAACGCTTCACCAAACACTTTACTGCGTCTCGTCGACACCCGAAGACGGAGGCTGCCCTAGAAAGCATCTTCCAGGGGAGGAACGAATCTCTCCAGAATTACATTGAGAGATTCAACAGAGAAGCTGTTGAGGTTTATACGACCGACGACATGAAGAAGTATTTAATCATCCATGGACTACGTTTTGGATCTGATTTTGCCAAGTCTGTGGGCCTCCGCAGACCCCGCCGTCTGGAGGACCTCCTCCAACGGGCTCAGTCATACATCGAGCTCGAGGAGTCGGAGGCAGCGCAGATCACCCTTGAGTCGAGACGCAAAGAAGGCCCCCGCGGCCACAAAGAAGAAGACTCTCCTCCCCGACGAGGAGGAGAAAGAAAGAAAATCTCCCCCGGGATCCTCGTGAACCGCACGTACCAGCTGGTCGGTTCATGGAGTACACCCCGCTCAATGCTCCCCGCGCGCGAATCCTCTTCGAGTGTCAGAACTCGGAATTTCTGAAAGGAGGCGTCCGCTTTCCAAAGTCGACTGCCCCCAAATCAAATACAGACAAGTCAAAGTACTGCAGGTTCCACCGGAGCCACGGGCATGTCACAGAAGACTGCATCCATCTCAAGGATGCAATTGAAATCCTCATCAAGGAAGGGCACTTGAAGAAATACGCCCAGAAGAATGATACTCCTCGTCCCAGCTCCCGGGAAGCCCAGAACGTCAAGGAAATGACGCCTCCTCCCGGCGAGAGTAGGCTTCAGGTCTCCCTCAGTGTCACTCGACCCGAAGACTTTTTCGTCTCCGGGGACATTGAGGGCCAGGAAGCAGTTCGCAACTTGTGGGCGAACTTTCCCCACGAAGGCCCCGTAGCTACCCGTAGCACCTGGGAAGGCTTCCCCAAGGCAATGGTCATCTCCGGGGTGGTTACGAGAAGTTGTCTGTCGGGTAGATCAAGAGGAAATTTGACGAACTGGAATCCGCTACATTGGCGAAGACAACTACCCTCGAGAAGGTCTGAGGGAACTCAAACCCCATCACCTTCTACCTCGAGGAGCTCCCCGGCGGAGCGCCCAACGCCACTATCCCCCTCCTGGTCAGGGCACATATGGCAAATTTTGACGTTCGAAGGATCCTTGTCGACCAAGGCAGCTCAGTCGACATCATGTATGCTCATCTTTTTGTGACCCTCCAGCTCGACGAGAGACATCTGACCCCGTACGTCGGTTCAGATCTGCAGGGATTCAACGGAACAACCACCAGACCATGGGGATACATTGAGCTAATGGTCACATTCGGGGCCGAAGACACTGCCCGTCAGGTGAAGACCCATTTCCTTGTGGTCGAATGTCCATCCCTTTACAACTGCATCCTCGGGAGGACCACCCTGGCCGAACTCACGGCGGTACCATCAACGGTCCACCTCAAAATGAAGTACTACACGGCCAGGGGACGAGTAGTTACGATGCACGGGGACATAGACGCGGCCAGGAGGTGCTTTGACGCTGCCATCAAAGGCATGAGTTCCATCGGTACCAAACCCAAGACCGCAACAAAGCCATCCCCGGACACCGAACAGGTTCCCCTCCCGCGGGTCAACGCGGTCAAACTCGATAGCAGATTCCCGGGAGAACCCGACGAAGATGGGGCAGAAGACCCCGACCTCCAGGCGGAAAACAACGGGCTGCCTCTCCACCCAATGCGCCCCATCCCAGACGGAGACTTTGAGCTTGTGGCCCTCGGGGAAGATCCAGACCGGAACGTGAAGATTGGCACGGGGATCCCCCACCTAGCGAAGGAGCAGCTGAAGGCATGTCTCAGGGAGAATGCTGATCTGTTCGCATGGAGCGCCTCCGAGATGCCTGGCCTTAACCCCGAGGTGGCTTGCCATCAGCTCGCAGTAGATCTGGCCGCTAGGGCCATAGCTCAACGTAGGCGTAAGCAGTCTCCCGAAAAAGCGGAGGCTACTGAAAAAGAATAATGGAAAATGGAGGATGTGTGTTGATTATATTGATCTTAATCGGGCCTGCCTGAAAGACTGTTATCCTTTGCCTAACATCGACCAGCTGGTCGACAATTTTGCAGGTTACAAAATATTATCCTTCATGGACGCCTACTCAGGATACAACCAGATTCCCATGGATAAGGTCGACAAATAGCACACCGCTTTCATGACCGAGTCGGACAATTACTACTACAACGTAATGCCCTTCGGCCTGAAGAACGCCGGTGCGACCTACCAACGGATGATGAACAAGGTTTTCCGAGCTGAAATCGGCGACATGCTCGAGGTCTATATGGACGACATGATCGTCAAGTCCGCGGAAGAAGTTGACCACGCCGCGCACCTTAAGACGGTGTTCGACACAGCGAGGAGATGCCGCATGAGGTTCAACCCCGACAAATGCACCTTCGGTGTTCGGGCTGGTAAATTCCTCGGCTTTTACCTCACAGAGCGAGGAATCGAAGCCAACCCCGACAAGTGTAGGGCTTTTTCCGAGATCCCTACTCCGGACTCAAAGAAGTCAATACAGTCATTGAACGGGATGTTCACCGCCCTCTCCCGCTTTGTCGCCAAGTCTGCGCAGTACGCACTCCCATTTTTCAAGCTTCTTCGACAAAAAGTGGAGTTTGAATGAAGCGAAGAATGCGATCAGGCGCTCCTCCACCTAAAACAAGTTATATCGCAACCCCCGGTCCTCTCACGGCCTGAGAGCGGGGAGACACTTTTCTTGTATCTCGCAATCACGAGTGAAGCGGTCAGCGCCGTCCTCATTCGGGAAACCCCGGACGGGCAGAAACCGATTTACTTCACGAGCAAAGCCCTCCAAGGCCCCGAGCTCAGGTATCAGCAGATAGAGAAAGTCTCCTTGGCCCTCGTCACCGCGGCCAGGAGGCTACGCCACTACTTCCTAGCCCACACTGTCGTCGTAAGGACCGAACAGCCTATAAGGCAACTCCTTGGACGACCGGACATGGCGGGGAGGATGCTCAGGTGGTCGCTCAAACTCGCCGAGTTTGACGTCCAATATGAGGGAAGGAAAGCCCTGAAAGCTCAGGTATTGGCCGACTTTGTGGCGGAGATGACTGTCCCGGAACCCTCGACCAACGGATCCCAAAAATGGACAATCTATGTCGACGGAGCATCCAGCCCGAAGGGAAGCGGGGCGGGAATCATCCTCAAAAACGAGGAAGGCATCCTGATCGAGGTATCCCTCAAACTAACCTTTCTGACGTCGAACAACCAAGCAGAGTACGAGGCCTTCCTCGCCGGGCTTCGGCTGGTCGAGGACCTCGGGGCTAAAGAGGTCAAAATTTTCACCGACTCCCAGCTCGTGGCCTCGCAAGTCCGAGGAGAGTACCAGGCCAAGAACGACAACCTCATCGAATACCTGACCTTGGTGAAAGACAAGATGAGAAAGTTCACCTCCACGGAAGTAACTTACATCCCTCGCGAGCACAATGCCCGAGCAGATGTCTTGTCCAAATTGGCAAGCACAAAGAAGAAAGGCGGGAACAAATCCGTCATACAAGAAGTACTTTCCTGACCGAGCATCGACAAGCCCGCTCAGGTGGCGAACATAAATGCCATTGGCGATAGCAATTGCTGGATGACCCCGGTACACGAATACCTCATGATGGGCAAACTGTCCGAAGATCCCAAAGAAGCAGGAATGGTCAAGCGGTGGGCATGCTCATACACGATAGTCGAGGACAAGCTATACCGGCGAGGGTTTTCTGTCCCCCTCCTCAGATGCGTCGAGGAGACCAAGGTCCCCGGCATCCTCTAGGAAATCCACGAGGGAATCAACGCACAGCACCTCGGCGGCTGATCGTTAGCCCGTAAGGCACTTCGAGCGGGGTATTACTGGCCCACCATGCAACAGGACGCCAAGGAACACGTCAAGAAGTGCGATAGATGCCAGCGACACGGGGACATGCACCTCGCTCCTCCTAGCGAGCTAAAAATGCTGTCCTCCCCGTGGCCGTTTGCGTGGTGGGGAATGGACATCCTTGGACCATTCGTCATAGGATCATATCAAAACAAATACCTCATCGTCAGGGTGGACTACTTCACGAAGTGGATCGAGGCGGAAGCATTGGCCAAAATCACGACCTTTAACATACTGCGTTTTTACAAAAGAAACATCCTCGCCCGATTCGGCGTGCCTCAAGCCATTGTCACCGACAACGGAAAACAGTTCACCGACAGGAACTTCCAAGACTTCGTCACCAAACTAGGCACGAAGCAGCACTTCGCGTCGGTCGAGCACCCTCAAATGAATGGGTAGGCTGAGGCGGCGAACAGAGTAATTCTCCGAGGATTGAAACGTCGATTAGGCGACGCCAAACAACGGTGGGTCGAGGAGCTGCACAGCGTCCTCTGGGCCTACCGAACAACCCCACATTCCATGACCGGGGAGACCCCCTTTCGTCTGACCTATGGAACGGAAGCGGTGATCCCCGTGGAAATCCGGGAACCCTCGAGGAGGACAGAAACCCCCCTCGACGGGGACGCGAACAACGAAGCCCTGAGGGAAGAACTCGATTTCGTCGAGGAGACACGTTCGGGCGCTTCTCTCTAAGAAGCTTCACTAAAACAGAAAATAACACTACGTTATAACGACAAAGTTATCAAACGTGATTTTTGGGTGGCCACCCTCGTCCTACGAAGGAACCAGAAAGACTCGCGAGAAGGCAAACTCGCCGCGAACTGGGAGGGCCCGTACCGCGTCCGCGCGAAATCGGGGACATGAGCCTATTTCCTCGAAAATCTGCACGGGGAAGAACTTACTCGACCATGGAATGCTGAGAAGCTCAAGCAATAATACAGTTAAGCACTGCCCGCAACTCACTAACACTACGATTACGGGGACGCACTAAGGTACGGGCGCGACACCCCTATACAGAACACGATGATCGAAGGCCACATTGTGTGTGCGCGAGGACTTTTGATCCGACGGGGATACCTCGATCGAGCTCCGTCGTCGTTGTACCAATTAGGCAGAACACCCAGCTCGCGATGGGAAGTTCACGCCAAGAAGCTAAGACCTCGACCGAGCTCTTAGCCTCGTTGAAGGTCGGAATACGTCTCCGACCACCCGACCAGCTCTCCACGCGGTCCGGGACTATCAAGGTCGAGCAAATCCCAAAGTCTTTATTACTTAGACAAAAACAACATATAGAAACCTCTATTACTTGGAGAGAAACAAACAAAGTATGGCAAATGCAACAACATAACACACAATTAAAACCATACAAACAGCACACGAGCAGATAAGCAAAAAATGCATTAAAGCGGGCAAAAGCCCATTATACAGATATTACAAACAAGTATCAAAAACCCTGGCACGCAGGCTGGGCATACATATCATAATAAATATGGCTCGCAGGCCGAACAGAACGAGGAAGAAAAACCTAATTAGCGACGGTCCCTTCGGATTGCTCGCGATCATGGACCTCATCCACTCGCATCGGCTGCACGATCTGACCGTCGACCACCTCATTGTCGGGGTCAATCCATTCAGTTATGAGCCCGGGGTTGAGAACCTGAAGTTGCTGCACGGCATTCCTGAAACCTATGTCAGCCGCCACGAGGTTGTCCTCCTCGGATTGCCGGAGTTTCGCTATCAGCGCTGCCCGCGAAGTCAGGAACCTGTCTTCCTCAGTTTCCCCATCAGCCGGGCGGACAGCCTCCTCCAACTCGGTGTTCCTCGCCAAGAGACGATCCATCTCCTCTTCAAGCTCGACGTCCCTCATCAAGAGACGTTTCCGCTCTTTCTCAGCTTTCTTCAGCTTTTCCTCCAACTTCTCTTGAAGCTTGACCTGGGCCTGGTTCTGGCTTTTACAGTCGGCCAATTCCTTGCCCACCTTCTCCATTTTGGCGGAGATGGACCCGAAACTCTCTCGCAACTTTTTCAGCTTGTCCTCGGAACACGCCTCGTCATTCAGAACCAAGGTAGCCGCACAAACCCGCATCACCGCAGACACATCCTCCACCAGCGCCCTCCTCCGAGAGACCTTGTCGACACCTAAGAGGGCCTGAGCTTCGGGGGCACCCACGCATAGGGAATTATTCCCCATGAAGAAGTTCGGCCTCGAGTGACAAGGCAGGAGCACAAATTTCACAGCAGGGGGGCTCTCGTTCTCAGTAAGGTCGACGTCCACTGTGCATTCAACCCGCTGCCTCTTCGAGGAGCTCCGAGGGCTGGGAGAATCACTATCCTAGTGAGAGCTAGAGGAACCCCCGGTTATCGGGGTGGGGACGGATTCCTGTGCTCGGATCTGCTCGTGGCAGCCTTTGCCTCCCTTCTTCGCAATGCGGTTAACCTTCAACTTTTTGAAGCGCTCCTCAGCAGTCGACATCTTACCTACAAACAGAAAACAAAGAGGTCAGTAATTCGAAAAGAAGGACGAAGGGAAAGGCCGGTCGGGGAGGCCACCCCACCTAATAGCTCAAGAGCTTCCTCGTCAGAAAACATCTCGAGGAGAGCCCTAGTGTTGATCAACCGACGCTTCGTTAAGACCTTCCCGTCGTCTCCCACAAGGAAGTCCCCGTTTGGCATCACGAGCTTGGCTTTGTTAAACCCACTGACGAACTTGACTATGGCCTCGTGAGCCAAGCGATCCCCTTCACAGAGTTTACCAGGGATGACGATATAGATGTCCATTCCCCTCTTGAAGTGTTCCTCAGTCCAGAACAACGGAAACTTGGGCACAAGGGCCTCTTCTCGCCGCCTATCTACTTCTTCGACGACCCGACAGTACATTATATTCACGGCCTCATGTGTGACCGGCCTCACGAGGTAGTATCGGTACTTGAAATCTCGCACGGAGTCCATATAAGTGTGAAACAGGCTGCTCACCTGCTTGAAGGACACCCAGCCATGCTTGTCGTCGACAGCCTGCCGTTAAAGATGGAAAATGCGAAAAAATAGGGGCACCGTCGCCTCAATCTTCAGGTGTTTGCCCACGAGCTCAAAAGCCCTGATGAAGGTGAGAGAGTTGGGGTGGAGTTGAGAAGGGGCCAAACGCACCCAGACAAACACTGACAGTTGAAAATCCGTGAAGGGCAAACGCCACCCGCCTTGTTGAACATAAACTCATATACGGGAAACCACATCCCGCTATATGTCGAGCATATTCGATGATGTGGCAAAGGCCTGAACACGTTCCACGACTTCGATGAACCTACTAGGCGGTGCTCGACGGTACAAAATATGTCGGCCTCGTCCAGGTCGACAAACTCGGAGATCATGTTCACTGCCTCCTCGCAGGCCCACTCGTCGGACAGCCTCTCCCCGGTGCTGGTTGGCTCCGCCATAGGTGAATCGGGCCCGTTGTAAATATCCAAAGATCCCTCGGCCACTGGCAATACGTCCATTTACCTGAAAAGCAGAAGGAAATGGTGAATTTGATGACCCATATCAAATCCACCCCTCCACCGCTGATCAAGTAAAAGGGCGAGGGGGGAAAGTCGGGGAACGCGAACCCGCGACCATCCTCAGGTCCACGGGGAGCGAAATTGGGCGGGATCCCGGGATATTCAACCCATATCCCCGAGGTAAACTTTGGTTCCCCGGGGATTCCGTACTTAATCCCCGGAATGTTCAACAAAAGAACTGAGAGACGTTCATCTCATGACCTCGGGAGATTCTTCGTATCCTCGGGGATTTCATCGTCTCTCCCCGCGAGATTCAACAACCAAACTATGAAATTCCGCCGTTTTAGCCGGATATTTCGTGATTTCCATGGGAACTTCATCAGTTCACCATAAGATTCACCCTACAAATGCAGACAAAAGGAGGAAAAAGAAAGAAACTTACTTGAAATAACTTCTGGTAGGGTTCCGGCACGGCAGTTGGCGGCGGCGTACGGTGGCAAAATAAGAGAAGGAAGAAAGAGTGAATCTGAGCAAAGGGGGAGCAAAAGTGCAAATGGGACGAGATGACCCCTATTTATAAGGGCTCTCACAAGTTTCGAGGGCTCCTAGGCGATCGATTACGCTACCCTAGCGTAGCCGCCCTAGACAATGAAGAGCTGCGACACGTGGCGCACACTCTCCCACGCGTGTCATTTCATTCCCCAACACGCGTCTTTTCATTCATCTCGTTTCAGACTTCCCGTATCCCCGAGATGTAGCCCATCCACGGCCAGTCTGGCACGAGCAGATCTATTTGTTTCTGCCCGGTTTACCAACTATTCCTCGATTAGAGTCCTTTCCCCGACTGGACACATCCTCGACATGGTAACGACCCTTAAGTCATCACTCTGACGCCTCAGAGCAACGACTTGGGGGGGCTCCTGTTCTGGACTGGGCCGGGGTCTGCTCCTCGATTGAGCATGCCCAACCCACACGTCCTGGGATGGCCCAACAAAGGCCTCTTAGCACGGCCAATGTCGGGCACGTGCCCACCACAACAGTGTAGGGCACACACGACATAGAGCATCGGGCAGAGGCACTAAGCCTCTCCGGGCTCGCTCCTCCTCGACACTCAGGTTCTCCTCCCCACGAGGAGCCATCTCCTTTTGCACATAAGAGTCCTCCCCGCGAGGACACGTCTCTCCCCGATACGAAAGACTCCTCCCCGCGAGTGACCGTTGGCCCCGCGCTGGGGGCTCTCTATAAATACCCTCTCACTTGAGAGGGTCAGTTTACACACTTTCTTACACTCTAACTCTGTACTTGCTTTTACTTGTGACCCTTGCCTTACTTGAACGTCGGAGTACCTTACTTGAAGCCATTAATACTTCATGAATTTTGTGTAAAATTGACTTGGATTATATATATATATAACTCTTTTTTTAATTTTATTAGAAATCACAACCTTTAAATTTAGTTTAATTTAATGATTCATTTTTATTTAACTGTAAGTAATATTTTTATTCAATTAATCATTTGATTAAATCTAATTAAAGACTATGATTTAAAGTAAATTAAAAATACTTTCTCTTAAAGTAAGTTGAATCCCACTCATATATATAATTAAGATTATACATAAACAGTAGGGAAATGAACAACAAATTGCATCATTAATCTTTTTTAGATGACAAAATCAATCATCTTAAAAACTAAATGTATTATCTTAAGTGACACAATATTGTCATGCATAAATCTTTACACTGTGTGTAAAAGATTTACGGCTTCTGATGTTAAATAATCAAAAACATCAAAAACAAAATGGTATTATTATGGTTATTATTTCAAAAAAAAAATATTAATACAAAAGTGGTTTAAAATAGTCTTGATAAATATCAAAGGAAATTTCTACTCAACATAAATAAACTATGATCCAATAATTTATTGTTACTTCTACTATTACAATCATTTCTTTTTTTTTTTACAAGTCTATTGCATGCATCCTTTTTTTTAACAAGCAATAGAAATGGGGGCCTCAACGTTTCCCTTCCTAAGTCCCAACATAAATGCAGCAATTGAATAAATGTTTCACATTACAAAACCTTTCATTGTCAATTTGAGAAAAATCTTCTTTCGTTATGGCATTATTTAGTCTCGTGGAAGATTGACTTGGAATATTTCCACGGTCATTCATGTGGAAAAATTAAAAGATGGATGTGTGATTATAAACCACATAACATACTTAGTGATAACCACTACGCCAAAAAAGACATTAGATAGCGCTTTTTTAGGCCTTAGACAGCGCTTAAAAGCGCTGCCTAAGGTTGTGCTGTCGTAGGTAAAGACATCACTTTTTATTTATGAAAAAGCGCTCTCTAAAGTATACATTAGACATCGTTTTTTCCGTAAAAAGTGCTCTAAAAAGTGGGCCTTTAGACAGCGCTTTTGAAAAAGCGCTGTCTAATGTATACGTATAAAATTTTAATGAATTTTTTTATATACCTTTAGAGAGCGCTTTTTCAAGAAAAAGCGCTGTCTAAAGGCCCATTTTAGACAGCGCTTTTTAAAGCGTTGTCTAATGTATGCCTATTTTAGTTATCAATTTTTCTATACCTTTAGAGGGCGCTTTTTAGGAAAAGCACTTTCTTTTGTGAACTATAGACAGCGCTTTTTCTAGAAAATGCTGTCTTTTCTATACGTATAATTTTAATGATTTTTAAAAAAAATCTCATTTTAACCATTTTTTATGCAGAAACCTGTATAATTCAAGCCATTTCAATAAACCTGTATATTTCACATTTCCATTAACAATTTCTAGTATGGTTCATTAACCATTTCCACTAATCCCATAAATCACATAAACCACATAAACCATTTCCATTATAATTCAAGTTATTTACATTAACTATTCACAAAACTGTACAATTACAATCCAAAAACACATAAAGGGAATAAACCATTCACAAAACTATACAATCCCAAAAAATAAACCATTCACAAAACTATACATTCACATAATCTCATAATCCTATACCTTATAGGATTCTTTTTTCAATAAGGTATTCGCACAATTCCTCCTTAATTTCTTGCAATTTTTCCTTCGTGTAATGAGAACACGCGTATTCATCAAAGTACTACATAACAAAACAAAATATGCATGATTTAGTTAAAAATAATAAATTATATGACATATCCGATAAATATTAAAATAAATCCTAAGTTATAAATCCATGCATACCGTAATAGGAATCTCTAATCGATCCATTTGAAGGATTTCTCTCATAAACCTCAAAATGAAATACCCGCAGTTTATGCCATTACGCTGATGCGGGCACTACACATAGACAAACAAATAAGAATTAATATATAGTTGTTTTGTGTTATCAAGTAGCATCACTAATAAGCAACATTGTGAAAATTAATATACCTCCACTTTGACCTATGTAACGTTGGTTGCTTTAGCCCGTGCTACTCGAGATTCTTTTTGTGCTCGGTATACGAGTATTGCTCTATAAAAGAAAAATGTAAATTTAGAACAATCTCACAGAAATAATTAAATATACAAATACACACGAATATTTCGAACAATCTCACTTACGTATCAACCACATCCTTCATATCCTGATATGTTGACCAATCAGTATCCAATGAATTCAGATAATAGACCACTTCTCTTGTAGGATTAATGGCAACCAACAACCAGTGTCCACTGTAAAATATAACAAAAGTTTAGATAGATAATTTCTACGCAAAAGATATAAATTAAAGATTAGAATGAAATTAGAAAGAAAATCTTACCCGTTTCCAGTATTATACGGTAAAAGAAATAAATTTTCTGTCTTGCTGGCCATAAATCTCTCAGTTAAGTCGTCTCTTACTGAAAGTGCATTCATACTAATTACCGATGCATTTACAAGGGTGCAAGAGAAGAAACGGAATCTGTTTGACAATTCCGTCCCTCGCATCAATTTTTCATACAAGCACCTTAAATAAAAACATAATAAACATTAGACTATTTTCATTGAAATGTGTAAATAAAATGTTCAACTAAATAAATAATAGATTGATCGAAGTACCAGATGTATGAATGCATAACACCGATGCCTAATTCAAGATGCTTGAAAATCTGCTCCATGTTCTCTCTTTCGATTATCTCGGAATGACAAAAACCAAAAACACCTCCGTCCATGTCTATTTGACGAATATCACCATCCATCACATCTGATGTTGCCACAAGTGTTTCAAGACACGACTGAAAGCGAGGAGGAGCTCTTTTTGCCTGCACGGTCCTATTAGGAGCTTTTTTCTTGCTGGCCTGTTGTGAAGCTTGAGCAGGAACCTAACAATCATATTAGTTAGGTAAAGTAGAAAATCATGAAACTTTTGAATTCGGATAATAGAATAACACTTAAAATGTACCTCTCTTTGTGATTCAACATACTCGTTTTGCCGTAAAATCCCTTTATTCTTAGCTGCGGGTTTTGTAGGAGTCTAACATTACCATGTAAACAAAAATGTAAGTAATGGTTCAGAATGATTTTCATAATCGTTCAGATTTGACATTTGAATACTAAGAGATTCGTAATGGTTTTCAACATACCTCATCATCTATGGAAATGAGGTCTAACGGCCATGCAACAAACAAACTTATTGCATCTCGCAGCAATGTAACCTCTGAAACCGAGTCAGGTATGGGTAGTACCGCATCCGTATCTAAAGCGATATCAACTGACACTTTTAGATGTCCATGAGGGAGTGGTTGATGGTGAAGTAACTATCCCACATGGTTATGCACTTTTCCCTTGGCAAGATGAAATGCCCTGAAGCAATAATAAATATGTAACTGTTAATGTGTATAAAGGTCAATTAAAATAAATGTGTTAGTTTAATTAAAATAAATATGTGCTAATTACCTCGGGAATTTTATTTTGACAATTGATACTAGCTTTGTCACTAGTATCTTTCAAACCAGAACTGCGTTTTTCCGCCTCATATCTCTCTTTATCCTTTTGCAATTCACGGACTTGCGCCTTTAGTTCCTCCAATGATTGCATGACTTCTCGGTTGCTGGGATTTTTTCTCTTTGGATACAAGGAAGATGGAGTCACACCAAATCCTTTACCTCTCACCCGACCGGAATACTCAGGAACATTTAGTACTCGACTAAGAATGCTCCTGCAATCCTCCTCGCCTGTGGTTAAGGATTTAGATAGAGTCTCCTGAAATTCATTGACATATCAAAAATTATTAGTGGGGATTACAAATTAATTATATTTTAATAAAATTTCGATTAACTTAAAGACATAATGTTATACTTACACATTCGTCATAAACATGCTGAACATCTTCCCTAACAACCCCATCCTTACCCACACGAGCTTCCTTCCACAAAACATGTACCGGAAGTGATGATTCTTCACTTTTTGTCTCTTCTAACTACACATTTAGTTAAATAATAAATTCATCAAGTATAACACAATAATACAATTAATAAAATCATAGCATTAATATATACTTACCAATTTTTGCTGTAACCGTGCATATCCCAAACACCATTTTCTGTATGGATACGTGGGTTTTGATGCTCTTTGGCGATTAATGGCACTCAAATCCTGGATAAACAAGTTAAAGTCATATCAGAACAAACTAATGCAACAAGTATATAATACAATTAATAGACATGACAAGATAACATTACATTGAATTTTTTGGTTTTCCGTTTGACTACAAACGTGCTCCATTCTTCGGGTTCAATCACGTCCGGATACAACTGTGGAAGTTCTGCTTCAATAAAATTTTTATCTGCGTCCCTAAGATATTTGTTTGATAATAAGGCTCGGAACCCTCTGTGTCTCTTTCCGGCCAACTGAAGACAATATTGTTTCCGGCTTTCATCAATATTAAAGGACCTCTACAAAAAAACATACACATATAAACATAAAGTGTGTTAGTATAAGTAAATTAAAGACTTATCTTATCTTATAAACATATAAACATAAAGTGTGTTAGTATAAGTAAATTAAAGTACCTGTATCTCAGTCCATATCTTATCTTTACCAGCTTTCAACTTTGGATTCCTCCAATTATCACTGGTAATTGGAATATGCTGACGGACAAGTGAACCAATGTATGAAGACAATATTGAACCGTTAGGCTCAATTAGTTGGTTCTCATCACTCCAATGTACATCAAACTTGATCCCTTTATCTCTAGCACGGATGATTGACTTCATAATAGTTATTCCACGTTTTATTTCACTTTCTACATTCGAAGGTTCATTCTGAGCTTCATTTTCATCATGTGTCTCGTGTGTGTCGTCCTGGTTACTAGCCATTTGACCTGTAAGAAAGAAAAAAACAAAAATTAAATGACAAATATAAAAATCCATAATCCATAATCCATTGAATGATATAAGCTATATATAACATGACAACTAATTAATATTATTGAATGATATAAGCTATAATTTTATAACTAGTACCTTTTTCACTAACGTCTCTTTCTTTTCTTGGTTGGAATATGTTCTACCAGTCTCTTAACAACACGGACGGTTGGATTGATCCAAATACCCTCATTATGATCATTTCTTGTATATGATTCATTTGCTATAATATTTTCATCTTGATCATTTCTAGTAAATGATTCAATATCAACATCAATATCACCTTGATCTCCAATGTTTTCATTAATTACTTTGTTAGATAAAAGTACTATAGACCATTTTGTACTTGTAGGGAAACGATCCGACTTTCACATTTTGATCACAAGTAACCCCTATGTATAGCAAATTCAATAAGTTAGTAACTCCATCATATCATTTCATTCAAAGCACTACTAATTATAGTGGCGAGAGAGAACAACTAATTACCTTTAGAGATGTAAACAACTTCTAGACCCACACAGTGTCCAAATAGGTTAGAATTACCAAGATCCCCCTGTACACGTATCATCAAATGAAATATCATTAATTGACCAATTATGAGTCATAACTTGATAAGTGGCAACATGTAATCACAAACAAGCAACAATTAGAGGTAAACACCTACATAGTGGCCTCAAAAGTAAGTACTCTTTCTCAATATATATAGTTAGTCACTATATAATAGCAATGTTGTGATTGGTTATGTCCATATATTTATGTTACAGGAACTTAACTTGGATGGTTTCATATACCATAACTAATTCACCATTTATTCTTTTTTCTATATAACCTATTAACTTCTAATTTCAAGCTAATGTCATAACAGTCCAATTCATCAACAGCAAACTCTTTAGTGTTTTATCAAACTAACTATAACTAGTTTCACAATAAAAGAAAATTTTAACATAACAAATTTCTAAAAGAAACTAACTATAACAAATTTTAACATAACAAACTTCTATAACTATAACTACTAACTTCTGTGAAGAAACTAACTAACTTCTATAAGAAAATTTTAACATAACAAATTTCTAAAAGAAACTAACTATAGAAAATTTTAACATAACAAATTTCTATAACTATAACTACTAACTTCTAAAAGAAACTTTTAACTAATTTCTAACAATTCAACATCAAACTAACTTTCACAATGATACATTAACATAACAATTAGCTTACTAATCATCTCAAATTTCACTAGTAGCTCTAACATCAGTCCATAACAGTTTGGCCTACTCATTGAAATTCCCCAACTCTCACAATTCAACTAACCTACACCATTTATGCTATACATAAATAATAAAGTTTTTATTTCACAAACAATATATCAGAAGATAACAGAAGCAACAGAAGCAACAACAACAACATCCTGATACATTTATGCTAACATTCATTCTGAACGGCAACAACAACAGCAACAGAACGATAAAAAAACTGAACGGCAACATTTATGCTATTTCATCTTGATACATTTATATAAAACATTCATTCTGATAAAAAATGTATGAAGCAAGAATGAACGACAACAACAACAATGACGACAATGCTGACGGCAAGAATGAACGGCAACAACAACAACGACGGCAAGAACAATGTATGAAGCAAGAACAACAACAACAACGTACCTCTTCTTTTCGTTTTCGTCTTCTCCTTCACGAATGCAAGAATGAACGATGACGGTGACGGCAACAACAAACAGAATGACGGTGACGGCAACGGTGACGACAAAGGTTTTAGAACGACGACAATGAAAGCAAGGGTTTTAGAAAGCATGCAAGAACGATTGAACCAAGGGTTACAGCAGAAAGAAACGGTCGAGAGCAGAAAATGAAAAGAAGTTTCTGAAAATGATATGAAATAATTTTAATATTTTAATTCATAAATGACCTTAGAGGGCGCTTTTCAAAAAGCGCTTTCTTAAATGCTAACTATAAGAGCGCTTTCCTTAGAAAGCGCTTTCTAAAGTGAGGAGAATTTAAGACCTATAGCAGCGCTTTCTGAAAGCGCATTCTAAGATTAACCTATAAGAGCGCTTTTTTAAAGCACTTTCTAAGGTAAAACCTATAGCAGCGCTTTTCAAAAAGCGCTTTCTAAGGTGGCTTCCATTTAGGGCATTTAACAGCGCTTTTAAAAAGCGCTTTCTAAAGGCTGTCTTTTACAGCGCTTTTTTTTAGCAAAATTTTTTAAAAACCTATAGCAGCGCTTTGTCCAAAAAGCGCTGTCTTTGGTGCGATGTGAAAAGCCAATTTTAGCGTAGTGAACCAAGTCTTAAAATATTAAATGTTTTTTACAATAAACTTTATAACTAAACAAAAATGTTGGTATGGTAGGGAGGAATGTCATATGCATAGAAAGGGTGGGGTTGACCAATGGGCCTATTAACATATTGACATTCTTTTCATATATTACAAAAATTGAATTATATTAATGTTAGAAAAATAGATTAATTTTGTAGGATATAAAGTAAAAAATAATGTAATAACATTTTAAATATAATCAAAATTTGTAATAAAAAAATATTAAATTATTATATTAAAATAAATAATGTTAGTATAAGATGCAAAATAAAATAACATAATAACATCGCATATATAAGCAAATAGAATTTTGACCTATTTATTAAAAAATCATATTACTTACTATTACTAAAATTGTATTATATTAATATGTTAAAAATATATATTTAGTAGCATATAGAGAATATAATAATGTTATAATTTTGAAAATATAATAAAAACATGTAATAAAAAAATTATTAAATGGGATCAAAACTATTATTTTTTTTATTTCTTAATTATTTCAATTATAATAACTTTACAGACAATATTTAAAAGAATATTTTTTCTGTCAATTTAATATTTTTTATGTCCTCAGCGGAGCTAGTGGTATTTCTTTGAGTGAGTTTTTACCCTGCAGGTTTTCGCAGTGCGTATCGCCAGTGAATTCACTGCATTTTCTCGCCAAGCAGAGGTTACCCTAAAAAGTATCCTTTAGAGTTTTTCCTCTGCAGAGCTTTCCCTGGTAAACCTTCTCTCGAGGGAGTCCTTTCTGGAATGTAAACCCTCGAGTTAACATTGACGTTCTAGTCTTTATTTTTATTTGAATGTTGACCTCCAAGTTGACATTGACAATCTTGCCTTTATATTTTTATATTTTCTCAACCCCCGAGTTGATGTTGTTTTATCTTTATATTATTTTTACCCTCGAGTTGATATGTTCTCAACCCCTGAGTTAATGTTGTTGTTTTTATATTTTCTTAACTCCCGTGTTGATATGTTTTCAACACCCGAGTTGATGTTGTTTTTATATTTTCTCAACCCCCAAGTTGATGTTGTTTTTGTCTTTATATTTTCTCAACCCCCGATATGTTCTAAACCCCTAAGTTGATATCTATCTTTATATTTTTCAACCCCGGATTGATGATGTCTATCCAACCTCGGGTTGGTGATAACAATTTTATCTTTATATTATTTATCTGAGTATCAACCTCTGAGTCGGCTATGATGATCTTGTCTTTATTTTGATATGAGTATCAATCCCCGAGTTGACCATGGCAATCCTACCATGATGATTTTTATCTTTAAGTCTCAACCCCCGAGTTGAGGATAATTTTACCTTTATGTTTTTCAACCCCCGAGTTGACGTTGATTTTCACCTTTATATTTCAAGTCTCAATCCCCGAGTTGACGATGATTCTTTCTTTGTATTTTAAGTCTTCAACCCCCAAATTGACAATGATTTTATCTCTATATTTTAAGTCTCAACCCCCAAGTTGTTGATATCCTGTCTTTATGTTTTCCAACCCCAGAGTTGATGATATTTTATCTATGTTGTCTTCAAACCCTTGAGTTGATATTGCGTTGTCATCATGTCTTCCAACCCTCGAGTTGATGACACTTTGTCTTCATGTCTTCCAATCCCCGAGTTGATGATATTTTTCCTTCAGATCTTCCAACCCCCAAGTTGATAATATCTCGTCTTTATGATTTTTAACCCTCGAGTTGTTGACACCTTATTTTATATTTTACAACCCCCGGGTTATTGATATCTTGTCTTTATATTTTCCAACCGCCGAGTTGTTGACATCTAGTCTTTACATTTTCCAACCCCTAAGTTGTTGACATCTTGTCTTTATTTTCAAATCCCCCGAGTTGATGACGTTGTGTCTTTATTTCCAACCCATGAGTTGATGATGTTGGCTTTTATTTCTAACCCTCGAGTTGATGTCGTTTTATCTTGATGTTTCTTGTACCCCTAAGTTGATGTTGTTTGTCTCTATTTCCAACCCCGAGTTGATGACGTCTTCCCTTTATTTTCGACCCCCCGAGTTGAAGGTGATCTTGCATCCTATCCTAGTTCATTTGTTCTCCTAACCTCACTACATTTTATCCCAACCTTTTGAGACAAAATTTGGGATATTTTCGTATTTAATTTTCTTTCATCCTGAAGATATGAAAACCGTTGTGATTCATACTTAGAGGTTCAAGGTAATTAAATAGGGGCAGCTGTCATACCCCAATTTTTTCAAGTCATTTTAGATTTCCAAGCAACCAACTTTATTTTGTTTTGTCCAAAATAAAATTTCGGTTTTACACACAGATTGGTTGAATCAATCTCTTAACCGCTCGTAAAATCAATGAACATTGTTTTCGGGTTTAGGCCTGCAACTGTTTGTTTTATTGATCTATATTACGCGTAGTTTAATTTGATGTGTTCAATCTTTTTTTTTTGCATCTTCGCGCGTATGCATCTTGATCAGCTTGAGCTTTTTTATCCGGGTAATCTTTATGCAATATTTAATATGCGACTGTCTGTTTTACTAAATTATATTTCGCGTAAATTATTTTAGTGCATTCATTTGTTTTATTACACAATCGCGCGTTCGATTTTTATTCATTTTAATTCCTTTTTTAATTCTTTTTTAAATAAAGTAGTTGAGGAACATAAATAGTAAGAATAAATAAAATAATTAAATTGTTTTATTTATTTATAGTAAAAAAATTGTGAATTATTTCATCAATTTGAACTCATTTGATCACTCAACAATATCTAAACCCTTGTGGGAATAAAAAAAAAGTGAACCCTAATTGTCTAGTATAAATGCTAACTAGTTCTCCATTGAGGGAAATAATTAGCAGCCGCTACCTACTGCATCAATTCCCTCTCTCTCACTAAAGAAAAAAACAATAAAAAAACAAAAGCTAGAGGGAGAATCATATTCTTCCTCTATCATAATTTTAGAAGAAAAAGCTAAGAGGACCTCATTTCCTCTTTATTATGAACACTTTCATACTCCCTCCGCCTACACACTCCTAGTTCACCTAAGCTTTCTCTTTGTCCAACTAAAAGATCACCACCGACCATTACCTTAATCCGTCATCTCATTCAACAAACACCAAAACCTCTACCATATAACTCCACTATCACCTCTAAACCACAAGCCTTCAGTCCAGCAACATTATTCGCTCACAATTGTGCCTCATCTCTTCAACTCCCATCTAAAACACAAGCCACACCCTCTCACCACCTTATTTTTCCATCCACACCATTCCCTCTGAGAACCTCCGCGTCATCAAACGCTCTCCACCTTCCACTCGTTTCACCACCCTAACAATATCCACCGCTATACATCACCATCACCACACCATCTTCTTTTTCCGGTCACTCCGACACCATACTCCATTTCCAACAATCTTTGTTTCGTTACCACCACAAACACGCGTCGTCATCACAAACAATAAAAACTCATTTGTGTTCAAGCTTCCGATCCGCCACCACCATCTCCAACTAGCGTTCAACAGTCTCGCTTTTACACCACTAGCAACGTCACTCATCCTCCGTCTAAAAAGCATCACCATCATCAACAACATCATCAACGCATCAACAAAGTCCGACCTTCAATAATGCTTTGGCAAATTTTCTTTTTCATTTTTGCTCCGTATATGTTATTCGCTGTGTATTTAGATTCAAATATCATTTGTATTTGTTTAATATCTTTGATGAACTATTGCGGGCTTGTTTCATTTATAGCTATGTAATATTGTAAATATTTTTGGTTTTTGTGTTTATTGTTGTTTGGTTGTTTTCATCACGTTGAAATCAGAACGATCTGTAGGTCCGACATGATTTGTATGTCGTGACTTTACTGGATTTTCTTTTGATGTAATGATGTAAATATTTGTATGTGTTGTTGTTTATGGTTCATTCATTGCATCAAAATTAGATTTGTACACTCGACACGATTTGTATGTTGTGACTCTGTTCAATTTTCTTTTGATATAATGACATAATATGTGATGTGTATGTGTGCTCTTTGGTCATGTTAGGTGTTATGTTTTGCATGATATGTTGCGTTATGTTACAATTTGCATATTAACTTTCGTGTCACCACGTTACTTTTTTTATGCTATATTGACTTTCTTTTTATTACGTTAACTCAATATATGCGTTACATTTTGTATGCTTATTATTGATTCGATTTCGATATATGCATGTTATTTGCGATTTGTGTATGTGTATTGATTTTCTTCTAGTTGCGTTGCGTTGCGTTACGCCTTTGTGTATGAGAGCTCGACACACGCCTTTGGGTTATAACTCACACGTTAACTTTCATGAAGCTAGAATTTGCGCCCCACGTTAGAATTTGCGTCTCCGCGTTATAATTCACAACCTCGCATTATAATTTGTGACCTTGCGTTACAATTCGCGCGTTAACTTTGTGAATTTAGAATTTGTTCCCTCGCATTAGAATTCACGTCCTTGCATTACAACTCCTAACCTTTCATTAGAATTTGTGGCCTTACATTACAATTTGCACGTTAACTCTCATGATGTTAGAATTAGCGTCCTCGCGTTAGAATTCATGTCCTCGCGTTACAACTCGCGACCTCGGGTTTAATTTATGGCCTTGCATTACAATTCGCGCGTTAACTCTCGTGATGTTAGAATTTGCACCCTCGCGTTACAATTCGCCTCCTCGCATTACAACTCGTGACCTCGCGTTAGAATTCATTGATTTACGTTACAATTCGCACGTTAACTTTTGTGACATTAGAATTCACACCCTCACATTAGAATTCGCATCACCGCGTTACAATTGGCGACCTCGCGTTAGAACCCGTGACCTTGCGTTACAATTATTACATTAAATCAATTCACATCTTCATGTTTTACCTTTGTGTACGTTAATTTATTTTGTGCTTTGTGTCACATCTCGAAAAATACGATCCTTTGTGAAGCGCTCGTACACTCGCAGAAAAATAATTTGAACTGAGTCGCCACCGAACTTTATTTATTCCTAAGGAGGAAAGGGAATATATCAATAAAACCCTCAAAAGAAAAGAAGATGATCGTCGCAACCATATTTGGGTTTGGGAATCGATTATGCAAGGGGGAGGTATTAGCCCCCTTACGTCCGTTGCACTCAACCTTTTATTTAAACTTGCGATTGAATGTTAACTATTGTCGATTGTTTTTTTTTAGTGATAAAGTGTGCAAAATTAAAAGAAAAAATGTCACACAAGTGTTTTTATTAGGGGTGCTTGACAAGATTGGGGATATCACTCCTGCATATCCTCATGTACAATGAAGAATTCAAAACGACGTAGTTCTGGGAAAGACAAAAGATATTTTGGCGGTTTTTGTTATAGTGCATGACTAGACAATGAATCTCGCTCCTACGTATCCCCGGGTGCGATGGGGAACTCAAAGCTACGTAGTTATTGGTATCAAATAATGGGTAACTCATCTTTAGTATAGGCCGACACATCCATATTTCAGATTGGCTCCCACGCTCCACGAAACAAAGCCTGTAGGCTCTGCCCACAGGTCGCCCCTCAGGTCGCCTCACAGGATGGCCTGAACACCTTCATAGGCCGACCTATGCAACTTAAAACTTGAAATATTATTTTTGCATCTTAATTTTATTGCATCCTTTTGCCCATTTCTTCACATACCTATATATACTTATATATGCATCTTCTTCCAGGTAAGGTTCCTAGTGAATAAAACCTAAACGAAACCAGATTACAAAGTTACCCATAATCTTCATCCCTTCTTGTATGCATACACACAATTGAACTACACATAATGATTATTTGATTGGGTGACCATCTAGATTAAGGTTGATAACGTCCAATTAGGTTTGGTGTAACCGAGAATATTGGGTTAGGAACTTTATGTGTTTTGAATAAAAAAGCCAAGGTGGGATTTTCCTTCAATATGGGGTTGATTTGAAGGTTTTGGACAAGTTCACGTCAACACAGATTCGACCGAGTGAAGGCCTTAGGACAAGGTGGTTTCCTTACAAGGGAGTAACGCGAGACGGTGAATTGTGTTAGAGAATCTTGGGTTTTAACAACTTGCATGCTCGGAATAATAGGAGGATTATAGCCGCATATTTCGGTGAAAAGTTTAAGATGCGTGCAATGTTATTTTGCACAATCAACGACTTTCCTGCATATGGTAATTTTTCTGGATATAGTGTCAAAGGACACAAAGCGTGTCCTATTTATGAATCTGATACATGTTATCACCAACTTGAATCTGGAAAAAAGACTGTTTACCTTGGGCATCGGAAATTTTTAAAACCCGATCATTCTTATCGTAGATTGCGGAAGGCTTTTAATGGAGAGCAGGAGTTTGATATCGCTCCAAAACCTTTAACTGGGGATGAAGTTTATGAACGACAGAAACACATTAATGTTGTCCTTGGAAAGAGAGAAAAAGAAAAAGGGCAAGTTGTTGAGAAAAATATATGGAAAAAGAGGTCTATGTTCTTTGATCTTCCATATTGGTCAAGTCTCGATGTAAGACATTGTCTTGATGTGATGCATGTGGAGAAAAATATGTGTGATAGTTTGATTGGAACACTTCTAAACATTTCAGGCAAGACTATAGATAGTAAGCAATCTCGTCTCGATATGGAGGTGATGGGTATACGAAAGCAATTGGCTCCAATAGAAAAAATGAAAAGGACTTATCTGCCTCCGACTTGTTACACTCTATGTAAAAAGGAAAAGAAAAGTTTTTGCGAGTGTTTGCATGGCATCAAATTTCCCCAAGGTTACTCATGAAACATCAAGAAACTTGTATCAATGAAAGATCTCAAGTTAATTGATTTGAAATCTCATGATTGTCATGTCTTGATGCAACAACTTCTACCAGTGGCTATTGTTGAATGCAGAATAGGGCAAGCAGCAAAAATATTTATTTTCGGAAGAATTCCTTCTGGGATTTATGTCGTGTCCACAGAGATCGGTTCGAGGGAAAGAATGTCGTTCGACAGTCTCTCGTGTTAATGAGTTTGGGTTTAAATGGTTTAAACAAGGAAAACAGAAAAGTACATATTAAAACATAAAACAAATTCATTCTTCAGCAAGACAAACTTATCTGGCATGCACATAATCAACTCCTCACAAACTTAAACTTACCAACCAATTATACTCAACCTACAATACTCCTCAATATCACCCAGCATCGCTCACAATACAGGTTATGTCTAACGCAAAGTTGAGAGAACAACCGTGTAACCATTGTCGATACTTTTGTACGCTAGCTCAAGGCACAGAGGCATTAAGTTTCGACGCCTAATGAAGATTGTTAGCCCTAAATCCATCTCTAGAATCTATAAACTAACAGACAATCATCCCTAATCGAAGTTTGCGAGGATTATCTCTAACGCAACTCAAACCCCACACATAAAGCAAAAATCAGAGACAATCACCAATAGAGATTTGTAAAGCAAGTTTTATACAACGCCATGGGCGACAAATATACATGAGATCATAGTCAATACATATACAAAACCCAACAAAGAAGAAAAACACAAAGAAGTAGAGAAATGAACCAAAAATCTCGCGGTTTGTCAATGCCGGTCGACGATCAATCCACCCCGGATCATCCGTATGCAAGCTACCATGTTGTTTTCTAAGCTAATCTACTGAAAAAATGAAGTTTGATGGAGTTGGAGCAAGAATCCCCAAAACCATCCTCTAAAAAATGCTGAAAAATGAAGTTTATAGGCAAAATTGGCTTCCCAGGTTCGCACTGCGAACCCCCGTTCGCACAGCGAACTTATGCCGCCTTAGCCACTGCCTAAAACAGTGTTTTTCACACTTCTGGGCACTTTTCATTCGCCTCAGGTTCGCAGTGCGAACTCGCCAGCGAATGCGCTCGCCTCCAGTTCGCCTAGCGAACATGACAGCAAACCAGAACTTGTTTTGATCATAACTCTTGAACCGTAACTTCGATTGACGCACGGTTTAAAGCGTTGGAAAGCTTATTCAATGCTCTATACAACAATGGCAAAATACCATTGCTGGAATACCTGCAAAAATAAATGAAAATCAATTAAACTCAATGATATTTACACGATACGCAATATATACACTAAAACGTAAAGTAAACGTAATTACGAACAAAGCGGGGTTTATTCAACCAATTTTAACACAGAGTAATGATAAGTGCAACAAAACTTATATACACAAATAGGTACATTTTGCACTTATCAAACTCTCCCCAACTTACATAATTGTTTGTCCTCAAACAAGAATCAAACAACTCAACGAAACCGAGTGATAACCAAAGAATCACGAATCAACAAGTTTTGAAAAATGGAAGACAAATGTATGGTTCAAATGAAAAATGGTACACACAAAGTAAATACTTACCACTAAACTACGACGATAACATAGTCACGAAACAAATGCAAAATACAAAAATCATGCCAAACATTCTAAAACAACACAAGTTCATATGTGAATCACACCTAGCAAAAACAATCATCGGTAGATGAAAAACACAAAATGAGGTACTTATCACTCACACAACAATCATGCAAACAATAGACTAAATTATGCATCCATCCAAAAATTCACATTGAACATACAAAGGCAAAAATCACAAGGACTTTTCAATGTTGTAACGTGGCCGGGTAAACAAACAAGGGGCAATTTCTAAAGGTAATTGAAACAAAAACTTGCCTAAACCTAAGGGAGTGATCAACTCACAAAGACTCAAACACAAAATTCCAATCAACTTATTCTAAAATTCCAAGTGTTACACAAAACACAATATTTATTTAGCACAATTATTTGAACTCTTTTTGTTTCCTTTCTCAAGGATTTTCTTTTTCTTTCTTTTTTCTTTCTTTTCTTTTTCATTGTCATATTTTTCTCTTTTTTTCTTTTCTTTTCTTTTTCAATCCTCATAGAATCCAACCAATGAGTAAACAATCATTCGCTCCCCAACTTGAATTCAACCACATCATCATGTGAATACTCCCTACTTTCTAAGGCAAGGTAAAAATTCATACATCAACACAAAATTGAGGGTTCAAGAAAAAATAATCAATCAAAATCCATATACAAAGTAAATTTGACACTCATAGACAAGCATCAAACTCAAACAACATGGATAATGACCAAAGGCTCAAAGGGGTTACGAATGATCACACGCTCACAAGGTGAATGACTATTTGGCTAAATTAGTTGTGCTCAAAATGAAACAAAATGCCTTGATCCTTTTCATGCTTTCACATAATCAACACAAACAAAATATTAAGCATAATAAAATCCAGGTAGAACAAGAATGTTGGTACTCCGTGCATATATGAACAATAAAAGGCTTCCTCACAAAAAGGTTGGGAACTAAAGTGATTCACAATAAGAACAAGTATACAAAAGAATGAATGGCATAAAAGTTTGTAAAAAGCCTAAGTATCATGAATATGCTAAAGTATAGAAAGCGATAAATACATACCTCGGACGTGTACAAAACTTAACAAGATCATTACCACGCATTCGCAAGTTGAAACGATCAAAAATGGAACATCACCAAAAGTTCCTCAAGCAACTCAAAACAAGCTCATTGACAAACACAAAGACCATTAATATAAACAAACTAAAAAACCGGCAAAAATTCATTAAACAAGTTGTAAAGTGATGATTTGAGAATTTTACCAAAAATCCGAGTACAACTTCTTTAATGAATACTCACCACACTACCTAAACTAAACAACAACAAAAGAGAAGAATACACCATACTTATTTTACGTCGTAAGCTCGACGCCTTTACAATGCTTAGATAGCAACTTCCTTCCTTCATGCCATAGTGATGCCTCACTGCGCAAACCAAAAGCAAGTTTCATAACCAAACACTTAAACAAACGTTACGGGAACAAAATGTATACAACACTTAAACAAACATAATGGAAACAGACAATATATACGATATATACAAAACTCAAAAACAAAGAAACTATCGCAATGTGATTCAATATCAAAACCGATCCCCGGCAACGGCGCCATTTTGTTGAATGCAGAATAGGGCAAGCAGCAAAAATATTTATTTTCGGAAGAATTCCCTCCGGGATTTATGTCGTGTCCACAGAGATCGGTTCAAGGGAAAGAATGTTGTTCGACAGTCTCTCGCGTTAATGAGTTTGGGTTTAAATAGTTTAAACATAGAAAACATAAAAGTACATATTAAAACATAAAACAAATTCATTCTTCAGCAAGACAAACTTATCCGGCATGCACATAATCGACTCCTCACAAACTTAAACTTACCGACCAGTTATACTCAACCTACAATACTCCTCAATATCACCCAGCATCGCTCACAACACAGGTTATGTCTAACGCAAAGTTGAGAGAACAACCGTGTTACCATTGCCGATACTTTCGTACGCTAGCTCAAGGCACAGAGGCATTAAGTTTCAACGCCTAATGAAGATTGTTAGCCCTAAATCTATCTCTAGAATCTAGAAACTAACAGACAATCATCCCTAATCGAAGTTTGCGAGGATTATCTCTAACGCAACTCAAACCCCGCGGATAAAGCAAAAATCAGAGACAATCACCAATAGAGATTTGTAAAGCAAGTTTTATACAACGCCATAGGCGACAAATATACATGAGATCATAGTCAATACATATACAAAATCCAACAAAGAAGAAAAACACAAAGAAAAAGAGAAATGAACCAAAAATCTTGCGGTTTGTCAACGCCGGTCGACGATCAATCCACCCCGGATCATCCGTATGCAAGCTTTCATGTTGTTTTCTAAGATAATCTACTAAAAAAATGAAGTTTGATGGAGTTGGAGCAAGAATCCCCAAAACCATCCTCTAAAAAATGCTGAAAAATGAAGTTTATAGGCAAAATTGGCTTCCCAGGTTCGCACTGCGAACCCCCGTTCGCACTGCGAACCCCCGTTCGCACAGCGAACATATGCCGCCTTAGCCACTACCTAAAACAGTGTTTTTCACACTTCCTGGCACTTTTCATTCGCCCCAGGTTCGCAGTGCGAACTCGCCAGCGAATGCGCTCGCCTCCAGTTCGCCTAGGGAACATGACAGCAAATCAGAACTTGTTTTGATCATAACTCTTGAACCGTAACTCCGATTGACGCACGATTTGAAGCGTTGGAAAGATTATTCAATGCTCTATACAACAATGGCAAAATCCCATTGTTGGAATACCTACAAAAATAAATGAAAATAAATTAAACTCAATGATATTTACACGATACGCAATATATACACTAAAACGTAAAGTAAACGTAATTACAAACAAAGCGGGGTTTATTCAACCAATTTTAACACAAAGTAATGATAAGTGCAACAAAACTTATATACACAAATAGGTACATTTTGCACTTATCAGCTATCCGTGGCATCCTACCAAAAAATGTGAGAGTAACTATCACCAGATTGTGTTTGTTCTTCAAAGCCATATGTAATAAATTTCTTGATTTCAAAAAACTAGATGAATTAAAAGATGAAGCTGCCATAATCTTGTGTCAATTGGAGATGTATTGTCCTCCATCATTTTTTGACATTATGGTTCACTTACTTGTTCATCTAGTTAGAGAAATCAGAATTTGTGGTCCATTTTATTTAAGGTGGGTGTATCCAATAGAGCGATACATGAAGATCTTTAAAGGATATACAAAGAATCATCACCGACCGGAAGCTTTTATTATTGAAAGGTACATCACAGAAGAAGCTATTGAGTTTTGTATAAACTATTTGTCTGAAGTAGAGTCTATAGGAATTTCAAAGTCTCGTCATGCTGACACTGAATGTAGAGGTATTCAAGGCTTTAATGTTAATCAATGGCTCGGGATGTAGTTATTCAGGCACATTTTTATATATTGAATAATCTTGATGAAGTTCAACCTTATGTGGCTACTCACAAAAGAATTTTGAATAAAAGATATCCACGAATGAGTGACAAGTTGTTGTTGATCGAGCATTATAAGAAATTCCTAGATTGGTTTAATAAAAGGATACCAAAAGATCACAGTGCATCCGAGACAATTAAATGGTTGTCGTACATGCCAAAATTGATTATGATAACTTGGACTGCATATGACATTGGTCTTTATACCTTTTATACAAAATCAAAAGATGATCGTAGTACAATGGAAAATAGTGGGGTTATAGTTGAGGCAGAATCCATGTATTTCTCTAGTTCAAAAGATAAGAATCCAATATTAGTATCTAGTGCGTTCTATGGTGTCATTGATGAGATTTAGGAGATTGATTATGTTATCTTCAGAGTGCCTTTATTTAAATGCAAGTGGGTTCCTAATAATATTAATAGTGTACAAACTGATGACTTAGGATTCACCCGAGTTAACCTTGGCAAGGAAAATTATATGATGAACCATTCATCATGGCTTCACAAGCAAAACAAGTTTTCTATATGACCGACCCTTCGGACACATTGGAGAAATGGTCAATCTTTCTCTGAGGAAAAGACATTCCTAGTTGTGATGAAAGTTTTGATATTCCTTCTTACACAACAAAAGTTCCTATCACTTATGATGAAGTTTATAGAGATGATGTGCATGTTATTCGTATCGATCATAATGAAGGCATATGGGAAAATTAACAAGTAATTAGTATTTTATTCTCTATTCATAATTTAATTAATGTAAGTCATTATTTCTAAGTATATTTACTAACAAGTATGATTATTTGAAATTGTAGGTGTTTAAAGTCAATACACCAAGAGACAAAGAAATAAAACACTATAAGATACAATTATGTGATGTTATATAAAGTTTGTAGGTTTTTTTGTGCCATTTTTCATTTGATGTAATACATATACAATATTTGGTTCTTAATCCAATGTGTGGATTTGATGTAATACAATATAATTCTTCATTATGATATAATTGATGTTTCTGTTCTGATATGGTTCAAAAAAATACAGGTTAAAAAATGGAAAAAATTTCAAAATGAAGAAAATTTATTTTTAAAAAAGCATATTATTTAATGACGGTTGTAATATATAACAGTGGTTGTATAGTGACTGTTGTCCAGAATAATATATTACACCAAAAGATACGCTGATGAGAATCGAACCTAGGAAATTTATATATTACAACAGTTAGTTATGGCAACCATGATCATATATAGCGCACTTTCAGGTTTTTTACAACGGTCATAAGACCGTTATTGTAAGTAGCGCATATACAACCACACCTTACGTAACAACGATAGGTCACACGTGATGTTATCCTTTTCCAACCGTTGTTGTATATGTTTTATGTAGTAATGAATTGATTTGGTTAAATCTTGATCGTATCATAATTAATTTGTATGGTTGGAGAAGAAAATAAGAGAGTTATTTAGTAATGATGTGGCAGTGCAAAGCCTAGTCAAAAAACTAAAAACGAGTTCACCAATGGAGCTGCACTTAGTATTTTCATTCTCTCTCGAGTAGAAACTTCAAAAGCTTGTTGTGTAATTATAGACGATACAATACATTTTAAGTGAGAATATTAACCTGTGATACCAAAATTTTTTTACAGTCCTTATCAACATTAATGGATATTTATAATAAGCACTACTACAAAACGTGTAAACAACAACACCAGGTTGACCACGGAAGAAATATACACCGTTGTAATAAATTAAATTTTCGCGCCCAGTGAGTAGCTGGATATATAAACAGTGATTTAATGAAGGTTGTCTTTAAAAACCGTAGTAATAAATGATGTGTGAGAAGCTTCGATTCTTAACAACATTATTTTTTTCCATTTTTTAGAGTACATTAAGCGTGTGCCACTTAAGTCCTTTAAATAAAAAATAAAATGTATATTATTTTAGAACGGTTAGTTTAAACAACCGTTGTTATACGCTTGTGTCGCTTATGTGAATTATTAAAAAAATAAAATTTTAAATGATTTTACAACGGTGAAGAAAGTCAACCGTTGTTAGAGGACTCACATTTCCAATACGGTTGAGTAACACAAATGAGATTTAATGGTTTACTGATAAATTAAAAATAAAACTTAATCTATATTTCTTTCATAAGACGCCCTAGGCGAACAAGCGAGCCAGAGACGACAGTGGTGGTGTAATCTTTACTTTCTTCGTATCCATTCATTTGGAGCTCAAATCTTCATCTTTCTCAGTGCGGTACTATTCAACAGCTTCATTCCTTTTTATCTTGGTTTATGTTGTATATGCTCAAATATTCTTCCTTCAGCTATGTTGTAAAATCTTCATTCTTCAAAGTATGAGAGTACGGTATTCTTCAACATCTTCATTCTTTTTTTCTTTATGTATGTTGTATAGGCTCAAGTCAGTATGAGAGTACATGTTTCATATGCTTTAGGTTATCAGGGTTCTCCAAAGATTTGCAAGGTTTTGCAAAGGTTATCAGGTATTCTTCAACATCTTCAGTCCTTTTATCAGGGTTCTACAATGTTTTGCAACGTCCGGCGTAAACTCCTACGGCAGCGAAGATGGTATGTTCTCCTGCTCTCTTGTTTCTAACATTATTGTTTTAGTTTTTGGTTTTAGGATGTTGTGGAAAACATTATGTTAATGATTTTTTAGGGTTAAATTTTATTTTTGTTGTGTTTCCTTGTGGATACATGGTGATGATGGTGGTAGCGAGCGTATGGTGGTAACAAGCGTATACTATGGTGAAATTTCATATAGTTTTTGAAGCAATGAAGAAAAATATAAGAAGTATGAAGTTGTTGTATAAACTTCATCCACCTTATATTTCTTCTTCATTGCTTCAAAAACTAGATGAACTTGATATATATATATATATATATTGATTTGCAACAGTTCCACAATTATTTTCAATAAGAGGCGCGTTATTGACTCAATGTATACTGATTTTTTACAGTCCCACTTGGGGTTTTGTTGCTTAAATAATGTATGTTTTTTTATTGTGTTGCATGTTGTTGTTGTTGACAAATGTTCTTAAAACAAGAACAAAACATTGCTAAGTCACAAGATAGAGGCTTCTTGTGACTTAATCTTGTGACTTAGCAATGTTTTGTTCTTTAAATTCTTATGCCGCTTGAGAAGTTTAGTTTATTATATACTATGTATATTATTTGTTTCACTTACCTTTTAATGAAAATGCAATCATTTATATTGACATAGAAACTTATATTCTGGAAATTTAGATGTATTAGAAAACCAACCTATATCAATTAATGTTTTTTCGAATCGCATCCGTCTCATTCAGCACATTTTATGTTCCTTAACACATAATATATGATTTAATGGCCTGTTTGCTTCAATTCATCGATATAATTTACAATCACGTTGATAAGCGACAATGATGAGGTAAACTATAATAAAAGATATCGATGAGTAGAGGAAATCAGACCATTGAATCGTATATTATGTGTTAAAGAACATAAAATGTGGTGAATGAGACGGATGCAATTCGGAAAAAATTGGTGTGTTTAAGTTGGTTTTCAAGAATATTTTAATTTTCAGATTATATATTTCTTTTTCAATTTGAATGGTTGTATTTCTTTAAATAGGTGTATGGTAAACCAAGTAATATACATTTGTATATAATAAACTATGGGTACTTTCCACGATGGTTGTCTACAACAACCGTCATCTAATGTAATTAATTTGCTGTTGGGTTTCGAACCCAGTACCCTATGTATCACAACGGTTATTAAGAATAATCGTTGTGATATACCGCACGCTTTTCAGAATACAACAGCGGTCCCAGGGCCGTGATTATAAGTAGCGCATTTACCACAACACTCTACATAACAACGCCTTAATCTGCATTATTACATGTATTTTTCAATCGTTTGTAAATGGGTTTTACGTAGTAGTGAAGGTTAAATTAACTAAATTTGATATTTCTATTGGTGGTGGCTCTTTTGAGATGAGATTTATCAAGTGTTCTCTTACTTCGGTGTAATGTTTATTATTTAACTTTCCTCTCTTTTTTTCTTGATTATTTGAGATTTTATTTGTTATTGGTTTTACTTTAGGTTTCTTTTTGTTTTGTGATTTGACTGTTCTTATTTTTGTTATTTTTACAAGCTTCGATTTAGTACATCTTATGTCTATTATCTATGACGTTCCTTGTTTATGATGGGAATATAGTTTCTGTTAGGGGTAAGAATAGAGTGTGTCAAACTAGGCTTTACCAAGTCTATGTCTGACTTACTAAAAATTTAAAGTCTAAGTCTAACCTATAACATATCTTAGACTTATTTTTAAAGCTGAGTCTCATTTTTTTGAAGGACATGTTTGCCTATAAGCCTACAAAAGTCTATTTCATTTGAATGTATATATAAATAAGGAATTCAACTAATGTTTAAATAAATATTATATATTAAAAGGTTAAATATGTTTGTGGTCCTCATAAATCTCTTATATTTCACTTTAGTTCGTCAAAACATTGCTTCAAAGAATGATTCTCCTAAAATTTTCATCAACACTTTTGTTCCCTCCTGCTAAAACTATCGCTAAAACTGTCACTAATTTAGTCGTTAAGTAGTAAATTGTTGCTAATTTTGTCGTTAAGGTGTAATAACCGTCACTAAGTTGTAGGAGTGATCAAATGTGTGGAAGAAAATTTTTAGAAGGATCATTATTTAAATAAAATATTTTGAGAGACTAAAAATGAAATATGAGATATTTAGAACTAAAATCATATTTAACTCTATTTTGAAAAACCAATGAAAGAACTTATAAAAATCACTTAGGGCATGTGTTTTTTTTTTAAATTTAGTTTATTTTCATAAATTCTTCAAAATAAATAATTTTATTTTTGTATTTTAATTTAATATATAAAATATAATATAATAATAATAAACTTATTTATATTTATTTAAATAAACCAATCTAATAATCTTAAAATGTTTTTGTAGCATTATAAAATTTATTCTTTTTCTATTGAAAAAAAAGTTTGATCTAAAATGTATAAGTGAAGGGAAAACCGTAAATTCTTATTAGTTGGTATGACTTTTTTTTTTCAATAAGCAAGGATTTCATTGATAGCGAGAACAATGGGTTCTCGAACTCACTTACAGAGAATCAAGGCGAACTCCGAAAAAAGAAAATTACAACCCAATTAAGTTTTAAACTAAATAGTACAAAGGAAACTTATTAAACTCATAAAAGCTATAATTGGAGCAAGTAATTTTTCCGATGAAAGACCATTTTCACGCCAACGTCTTAATATTCCATACCGTGTCCAACACATTCAAACTTTCATTCCTAAAAATAATTTGATTCCGCAAATTCCACAAACACCAAGTCGTAGCCAACCAAACACATCATTCTTTCCCTTTCTTCACTCTACAATATTTGAAGAAGGCATACCACTTTAAGAAACTTTCTTTAATACTATTAGTTGGTATAACTTATTTCCATTTTAAAAAAGCATTTTAAAAAATTTGAAAAAATAGAAAACATAACATAAAAATCGGCCAACTAAGAAGACATGATTTCAGAGGTGCAGCCCTTAATACTCCATGAAATTTGTGTAAGATTGACTTGGATTATATATATATATATATATATATATATATATATATATATATATAGGGTTCATATCCTATGAAAATATTATTTTTATGTAAGAACATGAGAATGAATCTGAGTCATTAGATTTTAAAATAAATGATGGAGATTATGTGTGGATTTTGTTTTTCTCTCTCCTCCATTATTAAAATAAATGATGGAGGAGAGAGAAAAAAACTTACACATAATCTCCACCATTTATTTTAAAATTTAATGGTTTAGATTCATTCTCATGTTCTCACATAAAAATGTCATTCTCATATGATACGTTCCATATATATATATATATATATATATATATATATATATATATATATATATATATATATATATATATATATATATATATATATATATAAATGTGGAAAAATGTGTGTCGTTACTTTTTTGTTACTTTTTTGTATGGTAAAATCATTCTTCTTAAATATTATATTTATATTTATTATCTTAGATGATACAATATTGTTATATATAAATTTTTTCATTTTTTATAAAAGATATACTGCTTTGGTGCAAAATAAATGAAAAGTATCGAAAACAAATGGTATTATTATATTTATTATTTCTAAAAAATAATAATAAAAAAGTAGTTTAAAATAGTCCTTATAAATATCAAAAGAAATTTCTAATCAACGAAAATAAACTATGATCCAATAATTTATGATTACTTAAAATATAAATTTATAATATTTTATTAGCAGATACTATACATGCGATATTTTGTTTTTATCATTGTGTATTACTTCTACTATTACAATTATTTCTATTTTTTACAAGTTTGTTATTATCTTTTTCATTAGTCAAAGATTAGGTCCCAACATAAATGCAGCAATTGAATATGTGACTTGGAGCATTTCCAACGCCACTTAAACCGTCTCCCGACTCGCGACAATCTTGTAAAGAGAAGTATCATTTCAAATCCTCGTGAAATGGTATGTGTATTTTGCTTCCAAGTGGTTGAAACTAATAGTCATCTTTTTACATCTTGTCTCAAAACTAAGGCAATTTGGCAGGAGGTTGGATCTTGGATCGGCTTTCATACTCCATCTTCGACTTGTTGCGTAGAATCGATCCTCTTGTGGAAAAACTCCTCCTTACCTGGTTTTTCATCTTCTATGTTTTGGCTTATCACGCGCTGGTGCGTCTGGTGGTGCAGAAATCAAGTTATTTTAACGATTGTATTGCTGATCCGAAACAGATTTTTAATATGATTGTTCAAGTTGTTGGAATCAACCAAAAACTATGGGAATTCCTACTATCACGCAGCAATTATACAGAAAAGTAGAAAGAAAATAGGGAAGAAGAAGATGAATAGTGTTTTTGCTGTCCACAAACTGTGGGACTTTCTCTCTTCTTATTACTCACTCAGCAACTGCAGAATTCTGTGAGAAATTACAAAGTGTTGTAATTGATTCAAAATAATGAGGGAAACTCCCTATTTATAGAATTAGGTTTGCTTGCATCTCAAGGCAAAGCCCAAACTATAAAAGCCCAAAATATCAAATCTAATCTAAATCATATCAAATCAAATCTAATCTAATAAAAGCAAAATCTGAATCCCATCTAAATGAATCTGTCGAAACACTTTCGACAATTCGACACTAAGCAATTCGACACATGCTATTTCGACTTCGACTTCGACACTAGACAACAACCTGTTGTCTTCGACTTCGACACTAGACAACAACCTGTTGTCTTCGACTTCGACTTCGACTTCGACAACAATGGATTACATTCAACACACCACCTAATACATTGTGTCTAAACTATATATGTTCATCATAGACCTTAGCCTTCTGAATCCTTCGACTTGCACTCTCTTCGTCATGATATCTGCAATCTGATTCTCAGTTCTGCAGTGTTCCAAATTCATCTTCCCTTCTGCTACCTGCTCTCGAAGATAATGGAACCTCATCTCGATGTGCTTGCTTCGACCATGAGCTATTGGATTCTTCGCCAAATTGATAGCTGGCATGCTGTCGATCTTCATGGTAATTGCTCCATGACTCATTGATGTAATTTCTTCGACCAGATTCACCATCCATGTTGCTTGACATGCACAAAGAGAAGCAGCTATATACTCTGCTTCACATGATGATAGTGCCACTACTGGTTCCTTTCTCGAACTCCAAGCAACTGGTGCACCACCTAACATAAACACATAACCAGCTGTGGATTTTCTATCCTCTGCATCACTACACCAGCTAGAGTCTGTGTATCCCACTAACTTGCATTCTTTCCCTTCATCAACTACTGGAAACAAAATGCCATAGTCGAGAGTTCCTTTCAGATACCTTAGTATCCTCTTCACCGCTGCTAGGTGTGATACCTTTGGCTTCTGCATGAATCTACTTACCATACCAACACTGTATGCTAAGTCAGGCCTTGTGTGACAAAGGTATCGAAGTGACCCAATAAGTCTTCTGTATTGGGTTGGGTCGACATCATCTTCATCTGAATTTTTCGACAGTTGCTGTCTGGGCTCAGCTGGAGTCGAAGTTGGGTTGCAATCTTGCATCTCAAATCTCTTCAATATTTCGCCTGCATATCTTCTTTGATGCATCATCAAACCTCTACTACTCTTGTAGAATTCGATGCCAAGGAAATATGAGAGATTTCCCAAGTCTGACATTTCAAACTCTTCACTCAGATCACGTTTGAAATCTTCGATCTCCTTTTTCCAACTTCCTGTTATCAACAGATCATTGACATAGAGACATAGTATAAGCAATTCGCCATTGCTTCTTCTTACATATACTCCATGCTCAGTTGTGCACTTCACAAATTCCTTCTCCCTTAGAAACCCATCAATCTTCTTGTTCCAAGCTCTTGGAGCTTGCTTGAGTCCATACAGGGCTTTGTGCAGCCTGTACACTTTTCTCTCTTTGCCTTGTTTCACAAACCCAACTGGTTGTGCAACATAAACTTCTTCGTCTAAGGGGCCATTCAGGAATGCACACTTCACGTCCATCTGACATGTGTGCCAATTATTCATATTTGCTAGACCAACAACCAACCTGATTGTTTCGATCCTAGCAACTGGTGCAAAGACTTCGTCATAATCAATTCCTTCCTTCTGAAGAAATCCTTTCGCTACGAGTCTTGCTTTGTGTCGAACTACTTCACCTTTTGGATTCAACTTTACTTTGTAAATCCACTTCACATCAATTGCCTTCTTGCCTTCAAGCAATTCGACAAGTGACCAGGTGTTGTTGACTTCGATGGATTCTATTTCCTCATTCATTGCTTTCACCCACTTCGAATCTTTCAATGCCTCAGCTGCATTGACAGGTTCGACATCTGCATAGAAAGCATAGTGTACCAGTTCACCTTCTTCATCAACAACATCATCTGATGTAATCACACATTCCTGCAACCTTGCTGGCATTTGTCTTGTTCGACGAGGTCTACTTGGTCCTGCTTGGTCTTCGACACTTTCTTGTCGAACTTCTCTCTCAGCTTCTCTAGCTGGTTCTTCACAACTGATTCTTACTGAATCTTTGTTGACATTTTCTGTCTAGTCCCACTCCTTAAGCTCATCAATGATCACGTCTCTGCTGATCACAATCTGCTTGTTTACTGGGTCGAACAACTTGTATCCACCTGTCGAATGATATCCCACCAGGATCATTTGACTTGACTTGTCATCTAACTTTCGTCTCAACTGATCTGGCACATGCCTATGTGCAATCGATCCAAACACCTTTAAGTGACTAAGGCTAGGCTTGTCACCAGACCAACATTCTTCTGGCGTGATTCCTTCAAGCTTCTTTGTCGGACACCTGTTCAAAAGATATGTCGAAGTCGAAACAGCTTCTCCCCATAATTCTTTAGGAAGATGTTTGCCCTTCAACATACTTCGAACCATGTTCATGATTGTTCGATTCTTCCTTTCTGCAATTCCATTCTGCTGTGGAGTATAGGGTGACACCACCTCATGCACAATCCCTTCTTTCTCACATAGTCTGTCGAAATCTTTTGACACATATTCTCCACCACCATCAGTTCTCAAAACCTTGAGCTTACGACCACTTTGTCTTTCGACCATAGATTTGAACTTGGCAAATACCTCAATCACTTCACTTTTCTTCTTGATCAGGTAAGTCCACAGTTTTCGACTGAAATCATCTATGAATGTGACAAAGTATTTGTTACCTCCCATAGAATCGACCTGGATTGGACCACATACATCAGAGTACACAACATCAAGAATTCCCTTCGACCTGCTTCCTGCATCCTTACTGAAGCAATTCTTGTGTTGCTTTGCCTGCACACATTCCTCACAAACTTCATCTGGAATGTTAATTTCTGGCAAACCTGAAACCATGTTCTTTCTCTTCAGATCTCTGATGTCTTTGAAGTTGAGATGCCCAAGCCTATAATGCCATATCCACTCATCTCTGCTAGCTGCAGTTGCAAGACACTTGTGCTCCATCACATTTAGTTCAATCTTGAAGGTCCTATTCTGAGACATTAGAGCCTTCAAGATCAACCTACCACCTGCGTTGAGAACTCTCATCATCTTGTCTTCGACAACTACCTTGTAGTTCTTTTCGACAAGCTGCCCTATACTGAGCAAATTACTCTTCATGCCTGGAATGTACAACACATTGGAAATTGTTGACCTTTTGCCATCTTTCCTCATAATCAGAACATCACCAACACCTTCAGCTGCTAGAGTGTTGTCATTTGTAAACTTCATCGTGTTCTTCGACGAGGGCTTCATGTTGACAAACCAATCTTTCCTCCCAGTCATGTGTGATGAGCATCCTGAGTCCAAGTACCACTGGTCCTTGAAACTCTCATTATCTCTGGTTGTAACCATCAGCATCATACCTTCTTCTTCTTCATGCTTCGCCAGCTTTGCATCATCTTCTTGATTCTTTCTTTCAGGACATTTTGTCGAATAGTGACCATACTGGTGACAATTATAACACTGAATGTGGCTTTTGTCAGGCTTTCGACCACCACCTCTTCCTCTACCTGCAGCACCACCTCTTTGGTTGCCTTGGTTCTGGGTCCTTCTATGGTTCGACCAATTCGCCTCTTGCTGATTTCCTCTGCCTGTCGAATTGTTGTAGCTTCCTCTACCTTTGTCGACCATCTTTTCTTTACCCTTCTTATCTTTCGCTGATTGAGCTTGCAAGGCCACATCATTCTTCGACTTGCCTGCAGCTCTTTCAGCCATTCTTTGTTCATGAGATTCAAGCGTCCCTTGAAGCTCTTCTTTCGTCACCTTCGACAAATCTTTTGATTCTTCTATGGCTACTACCACGTGATCAAATTTTGGAGCCAACGATCTCAAAATCTTTGAGACAACTGCTTTCGTCGTCAACACTTCTCCACACACTTTGATTTGATTCACAAGTTTCGTAACTCTTGTGAAGAAATATGTTATGCTCTCATTGTCTTCCATCTGAAGCAATTCATACGCCCTTTTGTGAGTTTGTAACCTCACCTCTTTCACCTTCTCTGCGCCTCCAAACGATTTTTCCAGAATCTCCCATGCATCCTTCGCTGTTTCTGCATCACTAACTTTCTCAAAGTTATCTGCATCAACACATTGATGGATTATAAAGAGAGCTTTATAATCTTTCTTCTTCAATTCTTTGAATGCAGCCTTTTCTTGATTCGTCGCACCTTCTTCAAGAGTTGTTATTCCTTCCTTCACAAGATCTCACAAATCTTGATAACAGAAAACAACCTTGATTTGCTTGCACCAATTCTCATAATTATCTTTCTTGAGAATTGGAAGGTTTGCTGGAAAATGGCCGTTTGGATGATTCGTAGCCATCGCGTTCTTGCGATTTCTTGCCCTTGAATCTCTTAAACCGGAGCTCTAGATACCAGATGTTGGAATCAACCAAAAACTATGGGAATTTCTACTATCACGCAGCAATTATACAGAAAAGTAGAAAGAAAACAGGGAAGAAGAAGATGAATAGTGTTCTTGCTGTCCACAAACTGTGGGACTTTATCTCTTCTTATTACTCACTCTGCAACTGCAGAATTCTGTGAAAAATTACAAAGTGTTGTAATTGATTCAAAATAATGAGGGAAACTCCCTATTTATAGAATTAGGTTTGCTTGCATCTCAAGGCAAAGCCCAAACTATAAAAGCTCAAAATATCAAATCTAATCTAAATCATATCAAATCAAATCTAATCTAATAAAAGCAAAATCTGAATCCCATCTAAATGAATCTGTCGAAACACTTTCGACAATTCGACACTAAGCAATTCGACACATGCTATTTCGACTTCGACTTCGACACTAGACAACAACCTGTTGTCTTCGACTTCGACACTAGACAACAACCTGTTGTCTTCGACTTCGACTTCAACTTCGACTTCGACTTCGACAACAATGGATTACATTCAACACAAGTCACTTGGAGATGGAAAGCTTTGAATTGTAAGAAGAGATACAATTGTAATTTCTATGAATGGCTCAAAATGCCATTGGATTTCTTGTAGTTAGTTTTGATTTTCATTGGTCCTGTTATTTTTTGGGGCTGTACTGGTTTTTAACCAGGTAAATGACAATTGTATCAGTTTTCGGTCTGTTTTTGAACTTTTTTAATGAATTTGATTATAAAAAAAAAATAGAAAAATCATAAGGTCGATCTAGGATCATAAACCACACAATAAACTTGGTGAGAACGAAGTCCAAGAATATTAAATGTTTTTTTAGAATGATCCTTTTCCACAACATATCAATTTCCAATCAACATAACTGAACTTTATAGCATATATAAAGTTAGATGAATTTTAAATAAGGAGTGAAATTTAAAGAAATATTAAAAATATTTTTGTACTTTAATATTTTTTTTAAAGTTAAATATGATTTTTGTTCCTATAAAATACCAACTTCTTAATTTTAGTTTCTAAATAAATTTGATTCAAATTTTTTATGAATTTTTACAACAAGTGAATGCTTTTAGATTGTGTATTTTATCCATATAAAAGTAAAATTAGAACAAAAATTAAATAATATACTTTTTGTAAGTTTATAAAAAGTTAATAATTTATAAGTATTAAAAAATTGTTTACATTAATACAATATAAGAAATACAAAAAAGTATATATTAATATCATGCATTAATTTTTATATCAACAATTTACACTCATCTAATTCAATTAGCATATATTAATTAAATTAACCACCTACTAAAATAATTTTTTATAAGAATTTAGCTTTAAAATTATAAATTTTACAACGACGAAAAGATATTTGTGTATACTTATTAAATAAATATATTTTTCGTGATATGCCATCTCAAGAGAGCTCTCCATCCTAAATTGACTTCATGAATTTAGTGTAAAATTGACTTGGATTATATATATATATATATATATATATATAATCAAGATTATACATAAACAGTAGGTATTTTTAATCAATCATCTTTTATTGTTACTTCTTTTTTGAATGACAAAATCGAACTTTTTACCCAAATACCCTACATTTTCGAAAAAATTCTCCAAATACCTCACGTTTCAAAAAATTTCCCAAACTGCCACAGTTAGGGTAAGGCTTTGTACATTGTCGCCAAATGAAATGAAGACACCCCTTTAAGGCTACAACCCTGTCGCCAATTGTATTGGCGACTCCCTTGCTTATCAAGTTGTCAGTGCAATTGGTGACCCTGTACAAAGGCAAAAGGAAGTCGCCAATACAATTGGCGACAGGGTTATAGCCTTAAAGGGGTGTCGCCATTTTATTTGGCGACAATGTACAAAGCCTTGCCTAACTGGGGCAGTTTGAGAAATTTTTTGAAACGTGGGGTATTTGGGGAATTTTTTCGAAAATGTGGGGGTATTTGGGTAACTTTACCGACAAAATTAATCATCTTAAAAACTAAATTTATTATCTTAGGTGACACAATATTGTCATGCATAAAACTTTACACTCTGTGTACAAGATTCACGGCTTCTGATATTACAAAATCAAAAACATCAAAAACAAAATGGTATTATTATAGTTATTATTTCAAAAAAAAAAATATTAATACCAAAGTGGTTTAAAATAGTCCTGATAAATATCAAAGGAAATTTCTAATCAACGAAAATAAACTATGATTCAAGAGACAAAGCTAAAATGTTTGGTAGGAAGGAGCATAAGATGTCAGAACGATGATAGTAGGATCATTGAATATTAGAGGGGGTGGAAATAGAGTCAAGAGGAGTAGAATTTCTCAAATTATTTCTAATGGCAAGGCAGAAGTTTTTTTGATTCAAGAGACTAAAATTCAAGATATGTTAGATAAGGTGGCTCGTAGTTTTTGGTGGAATGAAGAAGTGGAATTTTCTTTTTCTAATTCGGAAGGGATGTCGGGAGGTATGTTAATTCTTTGGAAAGCTAATTCGGTTGAGGTTCTTAGTAGCTTTAGAGGTGTTGGTTATTTGGGAATCAAGATTAGTTGGAAAAACAATTTTTATTATATTGTGAATGTTTATTCGCCTTGTTCTCTTGAGTTAAAAAGAAATTTGTGGAGGAAGTTGTTAGAGTTAAAAAGGGCTTGGACGGATGGTGAGTGGGTCATTGGAGGAGATTTTAATGCGGTCACAAAGTCTCATGAACGAAGGGGGAGTACCGCCTTCAATTCTAGAAGGGAATGGAGAGAGTTTGAAGAATTCATAAGTGATGGTTGTTTGGTGGACCTTCCTTGCAAGGGGAAGAAGTTTAGTTGGTACGGAGGGGATGGCAAGGCTAAAAGTAGGATTGATCGTTTTTTGGTTTCAAATGGCATTTTAGATAGTTGGGGTGTGGTGAGGCAATTGATTGGCATGAGGGATATTTCGGATCATTGTCCGATTTGGTTGGTGGTGGATAAAGCGGATTGGGGTCCGAAACCATTTAAAGTTAATAACGAGTGGTTTTCCGATAGGCGCTTTATTCCTTTTGTTGAAAAAGAATGGAATAATATTGTTGTGGAGGGAAGGAAAGATTATGTGCTCAAGGAGAAATTACGGATTTTAAAAGAAAGTCTAAAATGGTGGAACACTAATGTTTTTGGGAGGTTCAATTTGGAGATGGAGGAGGGTGTAAGGGAGTTGAATTTTATTGATGATGTGGATTCGGTATTAGGGGAAGTGGCGGATAAGGAGGAGAAGACATTGAGGAGTAAGGCGACAAGTGGGAAGTTTTGGCGTAATCTTAGGATTAAAGAGAATATGATCATCCAAAAGTCGAGACTAAAGTGGTTAAATGATGGGGATTCCAATAGTAAATTTTTCCATAGAGTTTTGAAGGAGAGGAGGAGATGCAATTTTTTAGGTTCTATCTCTACGGATAATGGAATTGTGGATAAGGTGGAGGAGGTGAAAGAGGTGGTTAGGAGCCATTTTGTGGCTAAGTTCATTGAGCTGGATGTGGAGAGACCGACTCTTGGGGGTCTTGCGTTTAATAGTATTAATGGCACTGATCGAGCTCTTCTCGAAGCTCCTTTTTCGGAGGAAGAGATAAGGGATGCGATTTGGAGTTGTGAGGGATCTAAAAGCCCGGGGCCCGATGGTTACTCTTTCCTTTTCATTAAAAAGTGTTGGAATTTTATGAAGGATGATTTTATCGGGTGTTTCCAGAGTTTTCATTCCGGGGCTATGTTTTCGAAAGCATTTATTTCCTCTTTCTTGACTCTTGTGCCAAAATCTCCTAACCCTTTATGTTTGGATGATTATAGGCCCATTTGTCTTGTGGGTTGTGTGTATAAGGCAATTTCTAAGCTCTTGGCGTCTAGGCTTAAAGGGGTTTTGAATTCGATAATTTCGGAATCTCAAAGCGCTTTTGTGTCGGGTAGACAATTGTTAGACGGAGTGGTGGTGGCAAATGAATTGGTGGATTTTGCTAAAAAGGAGGGAATAAGTTATTTTCTCTTCAAAGTCGATTTTGAGAAGGCATATGATAAGGTTAGTTGGAATTTTCTTAGATTTATGCTAAGGAAAATGGGTTTCGGGGAGGTTTGGATGAAATGGATGGAAGCGTTAGTTTTTAATAGCAAGATGTCGGTGTTGGTTAACGGGAGTCCTATGAAGGAGTTTGTTGTGGAGAGAGGTTTGCGGCAAGGAGATCCATTTTCTCCTTTTCTTTTTGTGATAGTTGCGGAAGGGTTGAGGGGAATGGCTCAAGGTCGGTGGAGATTGGGGAGTTTGAGGGTTTTAACATAAAAAGGTGTTTTGTTGATATCCTTCAATTTGCGAATGATACTTTGCTTATAGGGGATGGAAATTGGAAACATGTGTGGGCGATTAAAGCGGTGTTAAGGGGCTTTGAGATTGTCTCCGGCTTGGGTATTAATTTTCACAAGAGTAAGCTTATTGGTATTAACATTAGTGATCGGTTCATGGAAATGGCTTCCTTTTTCCTTGCTTGTAGAAGAGAGGTGAGTTCTTTCGTATTTCTTGGTATTCCTATTGGTTACAATACTAATGGTCCTTCTTTGTGGTCAGAATTGGTGGCGAAGTTGAAAAGAAGGCTTGCTTGTTGGAAGAATCAGTATCTTAGCTTTGGAGGTAGGATTATTTTGTTAAAATCGGTGCTTTCTAGTTTATCAATTTTCTTGCTTTCTTTTTATAAAGCTCCGAGGAAGGTTATTAAAGAGATTACTAGTTTACAAAGTAATTTTCTTTGGGGGAGGAAGGAGGGGGAGAAGAAAATTCATTGGGTTAGTTGGAATAAGGTGTGCTTTCCGATTGATAAGTGGGGTCTTGGTTTGCGTAGAGTGGACGATTTTAATTTGGCTCTCCTTAGCAAGTGGAGGTGGACGATTCTTTCGGAAAAGAATGCTTTTTGGCTCAAAGTCCTAAAGGAGAGGTATGGTGATATTAATTTGAGGAGTGTCGATTCCGGGAATTCCTCTAATATGAAGCATCTTTGTTCTTTTTGGTGGAGGGATGTCATCGGCTTAGAAAAAGGTATGATGGAAAATTTGTTTATTTCTAATTGTAGATTTACAATTGGAAATGGGTTTTCTACATCTTTTTGGCACTCGTGTTGGTGTTCTAATGTTTGCCTTAAAGATAAATTTCCTCTTCTTTTTGATTTGTCTTGTCTAAAAGATGTTTCGGTGGCTTGTATGGGTGGTACTAGTAGTGAGGGTTGGACTTGGGGGGACTTTGGCATTAGAGACCATGGTGACGTAGGTGTTGATTCCGATTTATTGGAATTGAGGGAGGTTTTGCACCGTAATTGTCCGACCTCGTTGGAGTCAGATTGGGTGAGTTGGGAGGTCAATAATTTTGAGACTTTTACGGTTAATTCTTTTTACTCTCTTGTTAGTTTTAATCGGATTCCTTTTGGTCCTAGTGAGTTGTTTGATGAAGCTTATTCGTTGGTTTGGAAGGGGAAGATTCCTTTTAAAATCAAAGCCTTTGGTTGGAGGTGTTTTTTAGATAGACTTCCAACTAAGGACTCTCTCTCTCATAGAGGTTGTTTTTTCCCGAATAGTGATTTGAATTATGTTTTTTGTTTGACCGGAATTGAATCTTTAAACCATATTTTGTTGGGTTGTCCGGTGGCTAAAATGGTTTGGAAGGAAGTGGCCGATTGGGTTGGTTTTGAGGAGGGTGGAGGTACGGTGCTCAAGGAGAGTTTCTTGAGGTGGTTTTTCTTTTGCAAGAAGAGTAAGGTGGGGAGCGGAAATGAGGGGGTTATTTGGTTGGCGACATCTTGGTCTTTGTGGATGTTGAGAAATGGGATTATTTTTAGTAATGATACTTGGAATATTTTTGATGTAGTTTGGAATGTCAAAGTGTTAATTTGGAGGTGATCTTTTATTGGGAAAATTACCAATTCCAATTGTAGTTTTTATGAGTTTTGTAAGCTTCCATTGTATTATTTGTCGTAAGGCATAATTGGTGGGTAATTTTTCTTTGGCCGAGCTCCGTCTCGCTTTATGTAAGTGGGTTCGAGAACCCTTTGTTCTCGGTTTAATGAATTACTTGCTTACTAAAAAAAAAAATTTATTGTTACTTCTACTATTACAATTATTATTTTTTTTTTTACAAGTCTATTGCATGCATCCTTTTCTTTTAACAAGCAAAAGAAATGGGGGCCTCAACGTTACCCTTCCTAGGTCCCAACATATATGCAGCAATTGAATAAATGCTTCACATTACAAAACCTTTCATTGTCAATTTGAGAAAAATCTTCTTTCGTTATGGAATTTTTTAGTCTCGTGGAAGATTGACTTGGAATATTTCCACGGTCATTCATGTGGAAAATCAAAAGATGGATGTGTGATTATAAACCACATAATATACTTAGTGAGAGCTAAGTCCTAAAATATTAAATGTTTTTTGACGATGAACTTTATAGCTAAACAAAAATAACCCGAGAGGGTTGGCCTAGTGGGAGGGTACTTGGGTCTCAAGGGTTTGCTCCCCTTGAGGTCCTGAGTTCGAAGGAGCCTAGGTCCAACTTTCGGAGGCTACGCGGGGCGAAAGCTCTCAGGTGGATTAGTCGGTACGGAAGGAAGGATACCACTCTATAAAAAAAATAGCTAAACAAAAATCGCCTATAGATTTTTTGTAATGGCAGTTGATCAGTTGGTTTTTGTAAATGGGTTCGGATATCCCTATTGTATCCTTATTTTGAATATAATTGATTATTAAAAAAAAATAGCTAAACAAAAATATTTGTATGGTATAGAGGAATGACATATGCATAGTGATCGTACCTGGATCAGACAGTTTCTGGTGGCCAACGACGTCTGTTGAACTTTAGCTCCGGTGAGGTTGAAAGACGGCCGGGGGGGGGGGGTTACCTGCAAGGCACTCCGACGCTCAAGTAAGGTGGCTGTCAGAGAAAAATCAAGTACGGAAGTGAGAGTAAGAAAGTGTGTAACCTGACCCTCTCAAGTGAGAGGGTATTTATAGAGCCCCCAGCGCGGGGCCAACGGTTACTTGCATTGGGCCGGATGGCCAGGCCCAATCCAAGTAACTTCCAGGGCTTACGTGGCGTAGTGAAGACCAGCACGTGGTCTTCGCCCTGGGGTAACCGTTCCTAGATCTCGGGAATTAGGGCAGACCGATTCCATCGGGAGTGGAGCGGTTACGTGAGAACGTGTCCTCGCGGGGAGGACTCTTTCATGGCGGAGAGAGACGTGTCCTCGTGGGGAGGACTTACTGCGTGGACAGAGATGACCCCTAGCGAGGAGCAACATCCTCGTGTCGAGGAGGGGGATAACTCCGGGGGAAGGCTCAATGCTTCTGCCCGAAGCTCTACCCCGTTTGTGCCTGACACTGTGGTAAGTCACTTGCCCGACAATGGCCTCACTAAGTCCTTCGTATGGACCGCCCCAGAGCATGTGGGCTGGGCCTGCCCGGATGTGGAGCAGGTCCCCGGCCCAGTCCAGAACAGGAGCCCCCCAAGTCGTTGCTCTGAGACGTCAGAGTGATGACTTAAGGGTCCAGGTTATGTCGAGGGCGTGCTCGTTCGGGAAGAGGCTTCGAGAGGGGAGCAGTTGGTGAACCGGGCAGAAATGAACAGGCATGCTCGTGCGAGACTGGCCGTAGAGGAGAAAAGCCGCGGGGATACGAGGAGTCACAGCCGAGGCGAATGAAGAGACGCGTGTGAGGGGATGAACAGACGTGCCTAGGGAAGCGTGCGCCACGTGTCATACCTCATTATTGCATAGGGCGGCTACTCTAGGGTAGCGTACTCGATTGGCTAGGGACTCCTCGAAGCGCGTGAGGGGCTTATAAAAGGGGCGAGTTCGTGCCATTTGCACGTTCCCACCTTTTTTGCTCCGCATCTCATCTAGTCACCGTTACTGCTCCGCCGCCGTACGCCGTCGTGTACTGCCGTTTCTGCTGTTCTAGTCCGCTCTCCACTGCTCAAGTAAGTTCTTTATCCTTCATGGTTCACTTTGTTTTATCTTTTTTAGTAGTTTTCCGGTGAGTAGAGGGTATTCCCGGCGCTCTGTTAGGGTTCCGCCGGGAACGGCGGGACGTTCCTAGGGTTCCGGTGGGTTTTAACGGTGGTTTGGGATGAACATACTGAGGGCAAGATGAATGTCCCGAGGACTCTTATGAATGCGCCGAGGACACGCGATGAATGTCACGGGGAAGTGAGATGGGGAGATCGGGGAGCGAAGAGAGAAAGGACGGGGTGAAGGCCTCGGGCAGTTCGCCGTGTCCCCGAATATTTTCTTGCTCGTTGCCCTTTCACTTGATCTGCGGTGGAAGGGTGGACTTGGTCATGACCGAAAAATTCACCTGTTTCCTCTGCTTTTCAGGTAAAAATGGCCGCGAGAATTCCGGGGATTCTCTACGTAGACACCGAGCCCGACGTGGATGGACCCGCTCAGATCCCCGGGCAGGTGACCGTGCGTCCGGCAGCCAAATGGGCCGGGGAAGAGCCTCTGCGTCTAGGGTCGTGTTTCTCGGTTGACGACACAGACGCGTTCGCCTTTGTCGAGAACGTCCCCGAAGGAGAAGAGGACACATGGACGGTTTACCAGCCCCGGGTACACCATCGCATCTGCTCAAATTATCGCAGGCTGCAGTTTCCCATGTACGAGTTCTCCTTTAAAGAGGCCGGTATCCGCCTCCCCTTCAATAGCTTCCAACTAGGGGTTTTCAATCGTCTGCACTTGGCGCCGTCGTAGCTTCACCCCAACGCGCTTGCTTTTATGCAGGCGTTTGAAATCGTCTGCGACTATCTCCAGATTGGGATCACCCTCGAGCTCTTCTTCCGCGTCTTCCATTTGCAACGCTCAACGGACAATGGGCGACATAGTTGGGTTTCTCTCATACAACCCAGGAAGTTGTTCAAGGCGTACGCGGATTCAATAAGGGGCTTTAAGAGAAGGTTCTACTATGCCATGCCTGCAACGCACTCGGCCGTGGGTACACTTTATGACATTGTGCCCGACGGATCCGGGGGAGAGAGGTTCGTGTCCAAGTGTCCCCTGGAGTGGGAGGACGCCCACTTCGCGCTCGGTACCGAGGATTACGTCGTGAAACATAGCGCTCTGTTGGAGGATGACAGGGGGGCGTATGCCACATTGGTCGCCCTTGTCAATGGTTTCAACCGGGCAGAATGCGTCGGTAGGGATGGAAACTTCCTCCTCGACTCCCAAGGGAGGGTTGTGCGAGAAGCTCGCTATATAAACACCCGGGGGCTCCTCGAATGCAAGTCTCCCGACGAGGCCAAGAGGTTCTTAGGTGGAATTTCCTCGCCCTGTTCGGGCCTTTATTTTGCTTTGTCTTTGTGCTAACTTTTTCTGTGTTTTCTCTTACTGCTCAAATGTCTAACGCCACCGAGCGTATCATGAAGTTGGCAGCCGAACGGGCACCCAAGCACACCAAGAGTCGTGTCCAAGAGATTATCCAAACTGCAGCGCCGGTTGGAGCGACGAGTGGTTCCTCCTCGCCACAATGCAGCCAGTCACCTCCCCCGGAGAGCACCCCTGCCAAGAAAGCAAGGACCGAGGGGCCTGTCCTCGTGGATCTCGTGGACCCTGTCTCGCCAGAGAAGTTTCAGATGCCCGCTTGCCATCTCCAGCGGAATTTCTTTGGGGGAAGCCCCCCTGTCATCGCTGACGCCGAGGTGAAGGCGGTTTTGGGTATGGACGGGGCGGCCAGGAGAGAGGCTCTTGTCGAGGACCTTGCGGCCATGATGCGGGTCTTTGAGACTGCGTTGATATTGAACGATGGGGCCCCCTCTTCCTCCGAGCTAAAGAAGCTGAAATACGACTACACTGCCCTCGAGAAGGAGAAGGATAAGGTCGCGGCTGATCTGCTGAAGGCCCACGCTGAGTGCGAGGACCACGCCAATACCCTCCGCGAGCTGAATAAGGTCAATTCTGCCCTGAAGGCGACTCAAGAGGAGCTTGATCGCTCTCGGAAAAAGGTCGGGGAGTTGGAGGCTGCTGTGCGTCCCGCGGAGAATGAAACTCCCGTGGAGAAAAACTTACTGACCGCGCCGCTTTGATTGGTAAAATTCGGGAGCTTCAAACAGATAGTCTGGAAGCTCTGGAGATAGGCTTTAAGAATGCCGTGGAGCAGATCGGCGCTGAGAATCCAGGTGTTCCGCTGGTGCTCGACAGAATCAACCCGTTCCTTCGTGTGGTCGACGGCAAGCTTAATCTTCCAGAGGAGGGGGGGAGGAAGATGGAAGGCGGGTCGAGGATGACATCGTTGTGTAGTTCTTTTGGTTGTTCGGCCTGCGTGCCATTTTTTTTGTAATAATTTGTGCCCGGCGTATGTGCCAGGGGCTTTTTTGACATATTTGTAATATTTGTACACTGGGCTTCTGCCCGTTTTAATGTACCCTTGTTTACTTGCTAGTATTGTTTGCATGGTTTGAATTGTGTGTGATGTATTATTTGTTATACTTTATTTTCACCTAAGTAATAAGGCTTTTGGATTTGCTCGACCTTGATAATCCCTGACCGCGTGGAGAGCTAGTCGGGCGGCCGGAGGCGTATTCCGACCTTTAACGAGGCTAAGAGCTCGGTCGAGGTCTTAGCTTTGTGGCATGAACTTACCATCGCGAGCTGGGTGTTCTGCCCGATTGGTACAATGACGATGGGCCTCGGTCGAGGGATCCCCGTCGGATCAAAGGTCCTTGCGCTCACACAACGCGGTCTCTGACCATCGTGTTCTGTGTAGGGGTGTCGCGCTCGTACCTAAGCGGGTCCCCGTGATCGCGGTGCTAGTGAGCCGCGGGCAGTGCTTAACTGTAGTACTGTTTGAGCTTCTCAGCATTCCATGGTCGAGCAAGTTCTTCCCCGTGCAGATTTTCGAGGAAGTAGGCTCCTGTCCCCGTTTTCCCGCGGACGCGGTACGGGCCCTCCCAGTTCGCGGCGAGTTTGCTTTCTCCCGAGTCCTTCTGGTTCCTACGTAGGACGAGGGTACCTACCTGAAAATCACATTTAATAACTTTGTCGTTATAACTTAGTGTTATTTTTTGTTTAAGTGAAGCTTCTCGGAGAGAAGCGCCCGAGCGCGTTTCTTCGACGAAGTCGAGCTCTTCCCTTAAGGCCTCGTCGTTCGTGTCCCCGTCGAGGGGGGCTTCTGTCCTCCTCGAGGGTTCCCTGATCTCCACGGGGATCATTGCTTCCGTTCCGTAGGTCAAACGGAAAGGGGTCTCCCCGGTTGTGGAGTGCGGGGTCGTTCGGTAGGCCCAGAGGATGTTGTGTAGCTCCTCGACCCACCGTTGTTTGGCGTCGCCTAATCGGCATCTTAATCCTCAGAGGATTACCCTGTTCGCCGCCTCAGCCTGCCCGTTTGTTTGGGGGTGCTCGACCGACGTGAAGTGCTGCTTCGTGCCCAGTTTGGTGACGAAGTCTTGGAAGTTCTTGTCGGTGAATTGGGTCCCGTTGTCGGTGACAATGGCTTGAGGCACGCCGAAACGGGCGAGGATGTTTCTTTTTTAAAAACGCAGTATGTTAAAGGCGGTGATTTTGGCCAATGCTTCTGCCTCGATCCACTTCGTGAAGTAATCCACCCCGACGATGAGGTATTTGTTTTGATATGATCCTACGACGAAGGGGCCAAGGATGTCCATTCCCCACCAAGCGAACGACCACGGGGAGGATAGCATTTTGAGCTCGCTGGGAGGAGCGAGGTGCATGTCCCCGTGTCGCTGGCATCTCTTGCACTTCTTGACGTGTTCCTTGGCGTCTTGTTGCATGGTGGGCCAGTAGTATCCCGCTCGAAGCGCTTTACAGGCTAGTGAGCGGTCGCCAAGGTGCTGGGCGTTGATTCCCTCGTGGATTTCCTGGAGAATGCCGGGGACCTTAGTCTCCTCGACACACCTGAGGAGGGGGATAGAGAACCCTCGTCGGTACAACTTATCCTCGACTATAGTGTACGAGCACGCCCGCCTTTTCACCATTCCTGCTTCTTTGGGGTCTTCGGGCAGTTTTCCTGTCGCGAGGTATTCGTATACCGGGGTTATCCAGCAGTTGCTGTCCCCTATGGCGTTAATGTCCGAAACCATGGCCGGTTTGTCGATGCTCGGGCGGGAAAGCACTTCTTGTATGACGGATTTGTTTTCGCCTTTGTTCTTTGTGCTCGCCAACTTCGATAAGACATCTGCTCGGGCATTGTGCTCGCGGGGGATGTGAGTTACTTCTGCGGAGGTGAACTTTTTCATCTTTTCTTTTACTAAGGCCAAGTATTCTATGAGGCTGTCGTTCTTGGCTTGGTACTCTCCTCGGACTTGCGAGGCTACGAGCTGAGAATCGGTGAAAAGTTTGACCTCCTTGGCGCCGAGGTCCTCGGCGAGACGGAGTCCTGCGAGGAAGGCCTCGTATTCGGCTTGGTTGTTCGATGTCGGGAAGGATAGTTCGAGGGATACCTCGATCAGGATGCCTTCCTCATTTTTGAGGATGATGCCCACCCCGCTTCCTTTTGGGTTGGATGCTCCGTCGACATAGATCATCCATTTCTGTGACCCGTTGGTCAAAGGTTCCGGGACGGTCACCTCTGCTACAAAGTCGGCCAATACCTGTGCCTTCAGGGATTTCCTCCCTTCGTATTGGATGTCAAACTCGGTGAGCTCGAGTGACCACCTGAGCATCCTCCCCGCCATGTCCGGTCGTCCGAGGAGCTGCCTTATAGGCTGTTCGGTCCTTACGACGACGGTATGGGTGAGGAAGTAGTGGCGAAGCCTCCTGGCCACGGTGACGAGGCCCAGGGCGGCTTTCTCGATCTACTGATATCTGAGCTCGAGGCCTTGGAGGGCTTTGCTCGTGAAGTAAACTGGCTTCTGCCCGTCTGAGGTTTCCCCGTTGAGGACGGCGCTGACTGCTTCACTCGTGATCGCAAGATACAAGAATAGTGTTTCCTCATTCTCAGGCCGTGAGAGGACCGGGGGTTGTGATAGGACCTGTTTTAAGTGGGCGAGTGCCTGCTCGTATTCCTCGCTCCAATCAAACTCCACTTTTTGTCGAAGAAGTTTGAAAAATGGGAGTGCGTACTGTGCGGATTTGGCGACGAACCGGGAAAGGGCGGTGAGCATCCCGTTCAATGATCGTATCGACTTCTTTGAGTCCGGGGTAGGGAGCTCGGAGAAAGCCCTACACTTGTCGGGGGTTTGCCTCGATTCCTCGTTCTGTGAGGTAAAATCCGAGGAACTTCCCCGCCCGGACACCGAAGGTGCACTTGTCGGGGTTAAACCTCATGCGACACCTCCTCGCCGTGTCGAACACCTTCTTGAGGTGCGCGGCGTGATCGAATTCTTCTGCAGACTTGACGATCATGTCGTCCATTAGACTTCGAGCATGTCGCCGATTTCAGCCCAGAAAACCTTGTTCATCATCCGTTGGTAGGTCGCACCGGCATTCTTCAGACCAAAGGGCATTACATTGTAATAGTAGTTGCCCGACGAGGTCATGAAGGCCGTGTGTTGTTTGTCGACCTTGTCCATGGGAATTTGGTTGTATCTCGAGTAAGCGTCCATGAAGGATAATAGTTTGTAACCTGCAGAGTTGTCGACCAGCTGGTCGATGTTAGGCAAGGGATAACAGTCTTTCGGGCAAGCCCGGTTAAGATCAGTGTAATCAACGCACATTCTCCATTTTCCATTATTCTTTTTAACAAGTACAACGTTGGACAGCCATGTCGTGTATTTGGCTTCCGAAATAAAATTTGCCTCTAGGAGGTCTTTTACAGCTTTTTCAGCAGCCTCCGCTTTCTCGGGAGACTGCTTGCGTCTACGTTGTGCTATGGCCCTAGCGGCCGGATCTACAGCGAGCTGATGGCAGGCCACCTCGGGGTCGAGGCCAGGCATCTCGGATGCGCTCCCTTAGACATGCTTTCAGCTGCTCCTTTTCCAGGCCGGGGATCCCTGCGCCAATCTTCACGTTGCGGCCTGGATTATCCCCGAGGGTTACGAGCTCGAAGTCTCCATCTGGGATGGGGCGCGCTGGGTGGAGAGGCTGCCCGTTGTTCTCCGCCTGGTGGTTGAGATCTTCGACTCTGTCTTTGTCGGGCTCACCTGAGAACCTGCTGTCGAGGTCGACCGCGTTGACGCGCGGGAGAGGTACCTGTTCGGCATCCTGGGGTGGCTTGGCCATGGTATTGGGTTTGGGGCCGATGGAACTTAGGCCTTTGATGGCGGCGTCGAAGCATCTCCTGGCCGCGTCGATGTCCCCTTGCATCTTCACTACTCGTCCCCTGGCCGTGTAGTACTTCATTTTGAGGTGGACCGTTGATGGTACCGCCGTAAATTCAGCCAGGGTGGTCCTCCCGAGGATGCAGTTGTAAAGGGAGGGGCATTCGACCACCAGAAAATGGATCTTCACCTGTCGGGCCGTGTCTTCGGCCCCGAACGTAACCATTAGCTCCACGTACCCCCAAGGTCTGGTGGTGGTTCCATTGAACCCCTGTAGATCTGAACCGACATACGGGGTAAAATGCCTCTCGTCAAGCTGCAGGGTCCCGAACAAATGAGAATACATGATGTCGACTGAACTCCCCTGGTCGACTAGGATCCTTCGAACGTCAAAGTACGCCATCTGCGCCCTGATTAGGAGGGGAATAGTGGCGTTTGGTGCTCCCCCGGGGAGTTCTTCGAGGTAAAAGGTGATGGGGTTGGAGTTTCCCCTCACCTTCTCGAGGGTGGTCGCCGTTGCCGATGTCGCGGATTCCAGTTCGTCAAATTTTTGCTTGATTGATCCAACCGACAATTTCTCGGGACCACCCCCGGAAATGACCATCGCTTTGGGGAAGCCTTCCCAGGTGCTGCGGGCAGTGACGGGGTCCTCGTCGGGGAAGGTCGCCCACATGTTGCAGATTGCTTCTTCGCCCTCAATGATCGGGGGGACGAAGAAGTCCTCGGGCCGAGTGACGCTGAGGGCCACCTGAAGCTGGTTGTCACCGGGAGGAGGTGTTATCTCCTCAACGTTCTGTGCTTCCCGTGAGCTCGGACGAGGAGGGTCGTTCTTTTGGGCATATTTCTTCAAGTGCCCCTCTTTGATGAGAATTTCAATTGCATCCTTGAGATGGATGCAGTCTTCGGTCACATGCCCGTGGCTCCGGTGGAACCTGCAGTACTTTGATTTGTCGACGTTCGCTTTGGGAGCAGCGGGCTTCGGGAAGCGAAATCCTCCTTTCACAAACTCAAAATTCTGACATTTAGAGAGGATTCGAGACCGGGGAGTGTTAAGCGGGGTGTACTCCGTGAATCGGCCAGCTGGTCCGCGCGGTTCTTGGGGATCACGGTTACGGTTCTCTTTCTTTCTTTCTCCTCCTCGTTGGGGAGAAGAGTCTTCATCTTTGTGGCCGCGGGGGCCTTCTCTGCGTCTCGTCTCCAGAGCGATCTGAGTTGCTTTTGTCTCCTCGAGTTCGATGTACTTCTGAGCTCGAGCGAGGAGGTCCTCGAGACGTCGGGGTCTTCGGAGGCCTATGGATTTGGCAAAGTCAGACCCGACACGCAGTCCATGGATAATTAAATATTTCTTCATGTCGTCGGTCGTATGGACCTCGACGGCTTCTTTGCTGAACCTCTCGATGTAGTTTCGGAGAGATTCGTTCCTCCCTTGGAAGATGCTTTCTAGGGCAGCCTCCGTCTTCGGGTGTCGACGAGACGCGGTGAAGTGTTTAGTGAAGCGTTGCTTCAGTTGCTTCCATGACGTGATCGACCCATGTTCCAGGCCTTTATACCAAGTCATGGCTCCCTTCCGCAAGGTGGTGGGGAACAACCTGCACCTGATGGCTCCCCTGACATTTTGGAAGTCGAGCATTGCTTCGAAACTCTCCACGTGATCATCAGGGTCGGTCAGCCCGTCATAGGTCCCCAATGGTGGGGGTTTCTCCATGCCCGCCGGGATTGGGGCGTTCATGATTTCCCAGGACAACGGGGTCCTCTGGTCCTCGTCGTCGCTACCAGTCGGGGATCTCGAAGGTGATCGATGGTGCCGTGGAGGGGAGTTCCTCGAACGGTTCTTTGGTCTTTCTTCGGTCTGCTTGGACTTCTTAGAGGTGGTGGAGGCCCTGGGTTCCTTTTGAGGCGGGGAACGAGGACGTTTCTGGGAGATCGTTGGCTGGGGGCGCTCGAGACGCGGTCGGCGACCCTGGCGTACCAGCGACGGGGTCCGAGATTCTTCGGAAGGGGTCCTTCGCGGGGAAGGAGAAGGACGAGGTGATGGGGGACGACGATGTCTTCGCGGGGAAGATCGTTGTGCCCGTCCTTGCTCCAAGGCTTCAATTCTGGTGTTCTGCTGCACGATCAACTGATTGGTCTGGTTGATCAATGCAAATAGGGCCACGGTGCTCGGGTCCGCATTGGGCGGCGGAGCCACTGGTTGGAGAATGGCGTGCTGATCGTCCTAGAGGGCGGCGTTGTAAGCCACATCTTGGGAGTCCGGGGAGGCGGTATGCCCGTCTCTTATGTCACCTTCGCCGCCGTTGAGGATGACGGCGTCCTCACGGTGGTTCCCGTTCTCAAGTTGTGCGAGCACGGTGTCCAGAGCCTGGTTAACTGTCGGATTGGCCATGTTGGTGATGAATGGAGAAAGCTTTGGTTTATCGAGCAGAAAAATGGGGAAGCTTCTAATTTCCCACAGACGGCGCCACTGATCGTACCTGGATCAGACATTTTCTGGTGGCCAACGACGTCTGTTGAACTTTAGCTCTGGTGAGGTTGAAAGACGACCGGGGGGTGTACCTGCAAGGCACTCCGACGCTCAAGTAAGGTGCCTGTCAGAGAAAAAGCAAGTACGGAAGTGAGAGTAAGAAAGTGTGTAACCTGACCCTCTCAAGTGAGAGGGTCTTCGCCCTGGGGTAACCGTTCCTAGATCTCCGGAATTAGGGCAGACCGATTCCATCGGGAGTTGAGCGGTTACGTGAGAACGTGTCCTCGCGGGGAGGACTCTTGCATGGCGGGGAGAGACGCGTCCTCACGGGGAGGACTTGCTGCGTGGACGGAGATGACTCCTAGCGAGGAGCAAAATCCTCGTGTCGAGGAGGGGGATAACTCCGAGGGAAGGCTCAATGCTTCTGCCCGAAGCTCTACCCCGTTTGTGCCTGACACTGTGGTATGTCACTTGCCCGACAATGGCTTGACTAAGTCCTTCGTATGGACCGCCCCAGAGCGTGTGGGTTGGGCCTGCCCGGATGTGGAGCAGGTCCCCGACCTAGTCCGGAACACATAGAAAGGGGTGGGGTTGACCAATGGGAATTTTTTATCCAAATACCCAATTTTTTCAATTGTAATTCCAAACTAACCTACCTTTCAAATTAATTCTCAATTCATTTACTTGCGGATTTACCTAAATTCTTAGATAAATTCGCAGGTAAAATATTTATATTGTTCTTAATTTTCCGGTTACCTATATTTTTCTTAATTTTTCCAGTTATCTGTGTATTTCCTGCAGATTTTTAATAAATCTGTTGGTAAATTCGCAGGTAATGTCAAATCCTCAAATAACTGGAAAGTGGGGTATATTGAGAATTATTTTGAAAGGTAGGTTAGTTTGGGATTAAAATTAAAAAAGTTGGGTATTTGGATAAAAAATTCGATCAATGGACCTATTAATATATTGACATTCTTTTTAATATATTACAAAAATTGTATTATATTAATATACAAAAAATAAATAAATTTAGAAGGATTTAAAGAAAAAAAATAATGTAATAACATATTAAAAATCACTATTAGAAATATACGAGTTACCTGTGTATTTTCCTGCAGAAAATTATTCGCAGAATGACTTACGACTTTACCTGCAGAAAATTATCCACAGAATTACTTGCAACCTTACCTGCGAACTTATATTGTGAAATATTATTTTCATCGAAAAACGAAGTTGCAGCAAATTCCGCAGGTTCCTGAGACATTACCTGCGATTAATGATTTTTAAAATAATATATCGACTTTCCTGCAGATTTAATTGCGATTTCTTTCGCAAGAATTGATTATCCATGAAAACCTCAAAATTTAAATTTTTTATCCAAATACCCAACTTTTTCAATTTTAATCCTAAACTAACCTACCTTTCAAATTAATTCTCAATATACCCCACTTTTCATTTACTTGCGGATTTACCTACAGATTTACTCACAGATTTATCTAAATTCATAGGTAAATTCGCAGGTAATATGCTTATATTGTTCTTAATTTTTCCCATTACCTATAATATTCTTGATTCCAAAGATATTTTTTTGATACATTTTTTAATTTTATATTAAATCTTATATTTTTTAAAAAAATTTACTCTATTAATTGGGTATTTTAGTTAATTTTTATAGAAAATTTATTTATTTAATACTTTTTTAATTGTTATGAAAATTAGAAAAATTAAACTTTTTTTAAAGGGTGTAGTATGATTAGGTATGTAAGTCCCTAAGATGTACATTTCTAAGACTACGGGGGTAGGTCGCTTCGTAAAACTATTCTCGAATGAATAAGGCTTAGTATTTTATTTAGTTCAAAGGGACTAACCTTTGCCTAACATATCCATTGACCGCATAGTTAGGAGTCGATGTTCTTATGTTGTGGAAGCAATAAGAGCTTTGTTCTCTTATACGCTTGTGTATTGTGAGTATGAGAATAGTTGTAATAAGAGTTTCATCCTCTTAAACACTTGTTATTTCGAATGTGGTAACAGGTGATCGTGTGATCACGCATTATGAAAACTCAAGAGTTTTGATCTCTTAGTTATCTCGCCTAATATGAATGTGTAGTATTAGGTTAATGTGGAGGTAATAGGCACATTTGGACAAGCGAAGCATTAAAATACGTGGGATCCACTGAGATAAGTTGTATCTCACCCCCATGTCCAATATTTCAGGTAGTTCGAGAAAAGATAAAGTTAAAGGAAAGACTTGAAAATTTTGAAGACCTTGATATTTTGGCTTATGTTTTCGCCGCAGTTGTTCATCTTTTGTTGGATTTACGTTGACATCTGCATTATGTTCACACTATCTTTTGTAATCATTAAAAACTTGTGTAACTCTATGGATGCCATTTAGACAATGAATGTAGTCAATACCAATTAATTTTACATTTTAGTAGAAAAAGAATTTAATAAATATTAAAAATATTTTATTTTTATTATTATTTTTCTTAAATTATTTTATTTTATTATTCTGGCGCTTTGACGCTCAAGTCAGCATGTGAAATAGTAGAGAGTATACAAATTGTGTTTGAAACTTGTTATTTGAAATGACGACATTCCATATACATAATGGAGAGAAATAATTATAAACTTAAAATGATATTTTTAAGCCCTACTTGTTCTATTTTATTAATTATTTTTAATGTGAATTGTGTAATTTTTTTAAATTTTAATTTTAATTTTAATCTAAATTTATAAAGAAAATATTAATTTTACTTAATATACTTATTATTTGTTTTTGTGAAATTAAAAATATAACTTTATATTTTGAGAAAATGAAATATGCACGTGTAAAATAAACATTGTCAATGCATATTAATTAAAAACATATATTTTCAAAGATTTTTGGTATTATTTTATTAAAATAAAATAGAAGCAATGTTTTAAAAACCGGACCGGAGATCGAACCGGTAAAATTTACGGTTTAAGAGTCAATTGGTTAAACCGGTTAAACCTACGGTCGAACCGTTTATTAAATAAACTAATAATATGAAGCTAAATTTCATAGATATGTCACACATTATTATATATTCTCAATTTAATAAAATAAATATTTCAAAAATCCATTACAAATTTAATACAACAATATCAATAATATATAACATTAACATAGTTCTACACTTCATTTTTTTTATATAATTGAGACTTCTATGTGACTTTTTTATATTATTCACATGTGATTCAAATTATTTTTTTATATTATTGTTTTAAAAATGAATTAAACACAATTAATGCTAAAATAAAAAATTTGAGAAATAAATTACCTGCTGATTATAAATTTGTTGCAACTTTTTATGCGAAAACTTCAATGAACTGTGGTCGTATAGGCGGATTTGAGGTTTTTCCTGCGAATATTTTCTGCGGATTTACCCGCGACTCTTTTCTGCGATTTTACCTACTAAAATAATTACCCATGTAGGTTTTAGCTGGGAACAACAAACGGCAGGAAAAATCGCAGGTAACACATTATCTTCAGAAATCTCATCAAAATTCGCAGGTAATTACGCAGGAAAACAGCATATTTCTAGGAGTCATTTATGAAATATTTAAAATTAATGATAAAACATCTTGTGAAATTTTTATAATTCACACACACACACAATATATATTTTTTATTTTTAATTGTTTACTTATATTGTTTATCTAGTGTTTTTAAATATACTTATATATCATACAATAATACTTGTGAAAAATATTTAAATTACTTCAGAAATACACGAAATACCTGCGGATTTTCCTGGGGAGAAATATCCGCAGGTATAACTGTGACTTTACCTGCAAATTTATATTGAGTAACAATATTTTCTGCGAAAAACAGAGTTGCAGCAAATTTCGCAGGAATTTCGGAAACCATACCTGCGATTTACGATTTAAAAATAATTTATCAATGTTCCTGCGGATTTGACTGCGATTTATTTCGCAGGAACTGGTTATCCTCATGAACGTCGCAGGATTTTCTGCGAAGTTTGCTGCGGATTTTGCAGAGAACTTTACTGCGAATTGGTTATTTAATATTTTTTATTGTTGTGAAAATTAGAAAAACTCATTTTTTTTAAAGGGTGGAGTATGATTAGGTATGTAAGTCTCCAAGATGTACATTTTCAAAACTACGGGGGTAGGCCGCTTCGTAAAACCATGCCCGAATGAATAAGACTTAGTAATTCGAATTCACTCAGTTCAAAGAGACTAACTTTTGTCTAGCATATCCATTGATCACATAGTTAGGAGTCAATGTTCTTATGTTTTGGAAGCAATAAGAGGTTTGTTCTCTTATATGCTTGTGTATTATGAGTACGAGAATAGTTGTAATAAGAGTTCCATTCTCTTAAACACTTGTTATTTCAAATGTGGTAATAGGTGATTGTGTGATCACGCATTGTGAAAACTCAAGAGTTTTGATCTCTTAGTTCCCTCGCCTAATACGAATGTGTAATATTAGGTTAATGTGGTAGTAATAGACACATTTGGATAAGCGAACCAATAAAATACGTGGGATCCATTGAGATAAGTTGTATCTCACTCCATGTCCAATATTTCAGGTAGTTCGGGAAAAGATAGAGCTAAAGGAAAGGCTTTAAGACTTTGAAGACCTTGATATTTTGGGTTATGTTTTCGGTGTAGTTGTTCTTCTTTTTTTGGATTTACGTTTTTTTTTAATACTCAGCTCAAACAAACTCCATTAATAGGTCTAAGACAGAGCAATCACCAAGAATTACATTCAGTTTCTCTTCAATCTAAAGCATAGACTACAACAGAAAAACAACAACAATTACTAGTAATACTCCAACATCATGTTTTGTCAAGAACAACAAAAGCCACAAACTATAAACTATGTACAACAGCCACCAATATAATCAAGCAACATCTAACGGAGATTTATACCACTCGTACCAACTGCCAACCGACGCATGCTTTGATCTCCTTCTCTTCCAATTCCAAGAGAAGACCTGTACATCTTGCAGAATTTTGTTCGCCATAGCCACCTCTCCTTGGAAAATCACCTTATTTCGTATACGCCATATACACTAACACGATGTCAGCCACAAGAATGCCAATGTAGAGCCAAATTCCTTGTGTCTAGCTCATCTTACAAACATATCTATATAGTTGTCTTCTCTTGGTAAATGGATACCAACCCAATCCTCCAGCCCTTTCCACACCAATTTGGATGTATTGCAGCCCACAATGAGGTGATTGATATCCTCCACAACTCTGAAGCAGAAAACGCATGATTGTTGATGCGGATCAGAAATAATTCTCCTTCTAATAAGATTAGATCGAGTTGGCAGCCTGTCTATAAGAGATCTCCATCCGAATATCAAAACTTTAAGTGGAATCTTTGTCTTCCAAAGTAAAACTAATGCTTCTTTGAGACTGTCATCCGAAACTGCATCCTCCTCACATCTGTTCCAAAAATCATAGCAGTCTCTCACACTAAAAGATTTATCAGTCTTTGTTGGCCAAATGATCACATCCCCTACATTGTTGTTTAGTCTTACCTCCTGCAGTAATTGCTTAAGTTCTCTAGCAGCTTCAGAATCCTCACCAGATAAAACAATATTCCTTCAGGTAATTTCCCACCTCCAATTGTTTTCTACCCAACTACCACAGTCCTTAATGAGAACATTCTGTTTTGGAGAAGATAAAAATAAAGAAGGATATAGGGTAGCTAAGGAGTCACACCCAAGCCATTTAGACTGCTAGAATAATGTTTTGTCCCCCATTCCAACCTTCCAACTTGATAATTTTTCTCATTGGCCAGGTATAATAGGTCCTTCCACCAGCTTGACGTAAGTCTTGAGGCCACATTGCCTTAGTTAAGGAATAAGCATGAAAAATCACCCTTGTATCTTGCCTTAATCAGGTCAGACCAAATTGCATCTTTTTCATTGGAAATCCTCCATAGCCACTTTGCTACAAGAGCTTTGTTGAATTTACCAATGTCCATAATCCCTAAGCCACCTTGTTCTTTTGATTTGCAAACTGCAGACCGTTTTACCCAATATATACTTTCCTTCTCACCAACTCCAGCCCATAAAAACCTTCTTTGAATTCTTTTGATTTCTTTTATAACAGTAGCAGGTGCTAAATAAAAAGACAAATAGTGGATTGGTAGGTTATTCAATACTGAATTGATCAGTGTAACCCTCCCTCCAATAGAGATCAATCTCCCTCTCCAAGTCACTAATCGATTCTTAATAGATTGAATGACAGGTTTCCAAAAGCCTACTCCCCTGTGGTTACCACCAACACATAGCCCTAGAAATTTAAAAGGAAAACAACCAACTTTGCAATTCAGGAAAGCTGCTGCAGCCATACATCTGTCATTCTCAACTCCAAATCCCATCAGCCTACTCTTACCATAGTTAACTATAAGTCCAGACAGTGCCTCAAACCCCTACAACATAGATTTTATGCACCAGATATTCTCCCAATTATCCTCACAAATTATCAATGTGTCATCTGCAAATTGCAGCAGCACATTTGTTGGGCCTCCTTCTATCCTGATATCCTTCAATAATCCTTCATCCACAGCTTTCTTGAACAATAGTGCCATACTTTCAGCCAACAAAACAAATAAGAATGGAGAGATGGGATCACCCTGTTTCAATCCCTTAAACATTTTAAAGTCTTTGCCTGAACTACCATTTACCAAGACAGATCCAAAGCTATTGCATACTAACCCTTTAATCCACTCAATCCACTTGGAGCTAAAATTCATAGCTTTAAGTACTTTACACATGAAACACCAATTTATACTGTCATAAGCCTGTGCAAAATCCACTTTGAACATAAATATTGTCTTCTTTCTTCTCTTTGCGTAATCAAGAATCTCATTTGCAACTAGGACACCAACTAGAAGCTGTCTCCCAGGTACAAAAGTTGTTTGGCTAACAGACACCAGTTTATGAATCACTCTTCTTAGTCTAGCCACAAGAATCTTGGAAATTATCTTGTTGACACAACCTATCAAGGCTATAGGTCTGAACTCCAACAGGTTTTGTGGATTATCCACCTTAGGAATCAGCACAAAGAAAGTTGAGCAGAAAGCCTTAGGAAGAGTAGCTTTTTCATGAAATTCTGTAATACATCTGTAGAAATCATTTCCAACAATCCCCCAAGCCTTCTTTAAGAATTTAAAGTTAAAGCCATCTGTCCCAGGGCTTCTATCTCCTTCACAACTGTTTATGGTATCAACAACCTCATCATAAGAAAAGTTTTCTACAAGTCTACAACTATCTTCCCATGAGAGTTTGTTCAAATCAGAGAGATCCATCTCAGCCTTTTCATTAACATTAGCTTTGTATTTGTTCTCAAAGAAATCTTTAACCCCCTGTTTTACTTTCTCTACACCAACATCTACATCCAGTCCTAACCCAGCTGCTGAGATTGAATTAAGAGTCCTCCTCCTATTTATGACATTGTGAAAGTATTTTGTGTTATAGTCACCCTCCTCCAACCATCTCTCCCTGGATTTCTGGTGGAGAATACTTTCTTTAGTGTGAAGGTTATTCCACAATTCCTCAATTGCCTGCCCTCTAGCCTTTAAAGTATCCTCAAACCATTGATCATCAGCTTCTGACAGCAAATCCTCCATCTCATTAATACTCTTTATATTCTCCTGAATTTTCAGGTCTTGAATACCAAACACATTCAAATTCCACCACCTTAGTCTTCTTTTAAGGTGTCCCATCTTTTGGATTAATGTATTGCTTGCATTTCCTGTATACTCCACCTCTGCCCAACATTCCTTTACAAATTCCAAAAAACTAGGATGTTCTAGCCAAACATTGATAGATTTAAAAGGCCTAGGGCCCCAATTCAAATTGTTAACCACTAAGGAGATTAGCCGATGGTCAGAAATATCTCTTAATCCAACCTTTTGATTTGTCACCTTCCAAACATTGCATAATTCCCCACTGATAAGGAATCTGTCAAGTCTGCTTTTACATGAGCCATTTGCCTTAAACCAAGTGAACATATTCCCCACAGTAGGTAGATCTAACAATCCCACATCTTCAATAAACATGTCAAATTCCTCCATCTCATTTCTATTATAACTCCCACAACCCTGCCTCTCTTCCTTGCATTTAATAGAGTTAAAATCTCCACCTATTATCCAATCTCCCCTAGGCATACTAGCTTTGAATTGTAATAATTTCTCCCATAATACTCTTTTTTCAGATAAGCCACATGGAGAGTAAATATTAATAACATACAAGTATCTATCTTTTCAACACCCAAACACACCTAAATACCCTCTACCTGAAAAACTAAATATGGATTTGAAAAGTTTTTTATTCCAGATTGAGAGCATACCTCCAGATAGACCAACTGCCTCAGAAGCCGACCAGTCGCACTCCTATCTACCCAAATCTCCTTTACAATCTTGTCATTTACTACTTTAAGTTTGGTCTCTTGAATTAGAATGAATTCTACTGCTTCTTTCTCAATCAACAGTTTAAGTCTTCTTTTCTTCATAAGAGAATTGCACCCCCGAATATTATAAGTTGTCAAATTCATGACTCAACATTTGCTGCCACCCTCAACCTCTGAGATTTTTTCAGAGAACCCCCTTCCATTGTCCTTATTATACCATCCAAAACCTCCTCATCTTCGTCACCTTCAATCCCCAACTTCTTCAGGATAAACCAAACTTTTCTTGAAACAACTCCTGGATTTCTTTTAATTCTCTCATTGCCCATTACTACATCTGCATCAGATAAAGAATTGCAGCAGAGAATGGAACCTCCAGAGTACTTAGAATCATCAAATCCAGATTGAGAAGACTGCTGAGGAAATTTTCCTGCTTCACTAGAGATCTCTAAGGAGCCTTTAATCCTAGTAGAAGCATGTAATAGAGCAGCATAGTATGACGGCTCGTATGGAATCTTCACCTCCTCATAAATCTCACTCAATGCCTTCTTCTTTCTTCTTAAAATTTGTGTTGGTCCAACAGATAACCTCTGGTCTAAGTTCACATTTCCTTTGGGCCTAGATGCCAGGCCCAAAGCCCCACTATCTGTTTGGACCCAGTTTAAAGCCTTTGGAGATGTAACAATCCTCTTACCAGCCGTACACTCCAAGTCTAAATCTGAATCTACATCTTTTCTCTTTTAACATAAATCGTCACCAACCCCCATCTCTTGTCTTATCAGCTTGCCTTGGACTTCCTCCTCTTTAAATGTCGCCTCTTCTATACTATCCACGTGGCTCTGACCACTATGTTTAAAAACTTGTGTAACTCTATGGATTCCATTTAGACAATGAATGTAATCAATACCAATTAATTTTATCTTTTAGTAAAAAGAGAATTTAATAACTATTAAAATTATTTAATTATTATTATTATTTTTTAAAACTATTTTATTTTATCACTCCGACGCTCCGGTCAACATGTGAAAAAGTAGAGAGTATACAAATTGTGTTTGAAACTTTTTACTTGAAATGACGACATTCCCTATACATAATGTGGCATTTTAAGGATCAAACTCAAGAATTTTTGGATAAAAGACAAAACATGAGCCACTGATCTAGCAAATTCATTTATTAATTTTAGGAAATAAATAATATATATAATATAAAAACAAACCTATTTTAAAATAATAATAGATTTCGTCTAAATTTTACCAAAGTTATTTTTATTTATTTTTTAAACTTATTTTCTTTAAGATATTCGATAATTTTAGTATATATTATTCTTATTTAAGATATATTTTTCAAAATTTCATAGTTGTTGCAAATTTTTAGGAAAAATATTTACAAAATTAGAATGAAATTTTTAATCCCTATTTATTCTATTTTATTAATTATTTTTATTTTGAATTGTGCAATTTTTTAATTTAAATTTTAAACTAAATTTATTAAAGAAAATATTAGTTTTACTTAATATATTTATTTTTTATATTTGTGAAATTAAAAATATAACCTTATGTATTTTTAATCTCAAAATTTTTTGTTATTATTTTATTTTAATAAAATAAAAGGTATTAAAGTTTTTAAAAAATTTATTAAAAGGTATAAAAATTTGAAAAATAAAATTAATAAAAGATATAAAAATTTTGAAAAATAAAAACTGAATAAAATTTAGGTTGTGGGAGTCGATCGAAACCATTGTATTATCATATAATCGAATCTACCATGCGCACATCCGATCCGTTCTATCACCGTCTCAGCATCAGTATCAACCTTAGCTTCAAAGCCCTAATTGGCTTTCGTGTTTCGTTATTTCTCTTACTCGTTTCGTTGCTTCTGGTGTCGGCAAGATTTTGTCCTCTGTTTTGAATCTTGAATCTTCACCTGATTCTTCCTCATAGGCTACTTCTTCGTCTTCTTCTTCTTCGCATGCTGATACTAACGCTGGTAATTCTTTTAATTCAATTTGTTTATGGTCATAGGGTTTCTGTTAATTTTCAATGCTCTTATAATGATTATTTCATTACTTTAGATGTATTGTAGTTTATGTTAGTTTGGACTTTTGGTAGAACTAATAGTTGAGTTATTTTGCCATTAGGTTATTCTGAAGTGCTTAATTGAATTTGAAAGAGACAAATTAGATGGACTTATTATGCGTTTTCAATTTTAAATATAACTAACTGTTGAAAAGTAATTCAGTGGGGGTTTTTGTTATCGTATCCCCAGGGATTGTGCGATATTACCTCCGTTCTACAGTTGGAATCCTTTTAAACTTAAGGTGACAAAGAGTTTGTTTGATTAGTAATGGAATGTTTGCATGAAAAGTTAATAACAACGGTAAAAGATATTTGGGTGTAAAACATTTGGTAAAAGCATGCCAAGATTAGGGTTCGATAATCCGTTTCATACGTATTTACTCAATAAAGTATGTGAACTTGTTAACAATGAAGATAATCACACATCCTCTCAACAAGTTTATCTCTAACACTTGTTGTGAGATTTATCATATTGATCCTTAGATGATCTCTCACTCTAACTATCAATATGATAACATTAAAAGGTCAATATTTATGAACATCAACTCTCAAAACTATCTCTAGCCTTTGATTGTTGATGGATTAAAACCTAGGTCAAGTCTTAGAACATATTTCTCAACCATGAACCAAAACAAAGTATTACATAAAAACAAGGTTTTTCACCATATATTTATCATCAACTTGTTCACATACACAAATCAAGAGAAATACATACAAAAATAAAGACTATCTACCCTCTAATCTTGACACTAGGAGAGGTTTAACTACCCATAACCATGGTAGCTTGCTTCACAAGTATCGGGAGGATATGAAAAAGCATCCACATCGAATAATCGAGATCGGATGCAAATCCAGCTTCTCAATGTAAAATATCACCTTTGGATGATGAAAACTCAAAAAACTAGGTTGTGGTATGTAAAAATATGTTATGATCCCCAAAAATGACCAAAAGTGCTTAAATACATCACTTAAAATCTGTCATGTTCGCACTGCGAACTTTTCATTCGCCTAGCGAACAGAAAAATAGGCACCTGATGTGCCTCTGCACAGTTAAACTGCCTCTGAGATATTTTAGAAGTTCGCAGTGCGAAGGATTATTCGCCTAGCGAACTATTCGCCTACAAGTTCGCACATCGAACTTAGATCCCTTTAGCTACTGCCTCTTCTCTGAGTTGTTTCGCCAGGTCTTCGCTGGACCGTTGCCACAGCGAACATTCGCTGGTAAGTTCGCACAACAAACTTTGGTGTCTTTTCTTACTGCCTCAAATCTGGAAGCATTCGCTGGCACCTCGCTAGATGTGCATTCGCTAGCAAGTTTGCCTAGCGAACTTACTGAAGTTTCTTCATTTCCTTTGCCAACTTGAATCACCTTTCTTGTGTCTTACTCTTTGATGACTTAATGCCTTTTTCTGCACAATAACACACAAATTAAAAGCACCAAAGGTATTTTCACATAATTTGAAGAATGACAACTTTCAAGTATAAATTCCAACAATTCAACATAGAAGAGTTGAAAAATGCCAAGTATAAATGGTAAATATAAGGCATGCTTGACATCTAACACTAACTACATGATATAGTTACACTTTCTTTGATTCTTTAAGAGAATATTAATGTGTTTTGATATCAGATAGAGCCATATATATTCACTCCTGAAAACCTGTTGGCTTTTCAATTTTGCAGAGGAAGTTGGTGATCTTGATGATGTAAGTTAGGACCATTTTGAAGGTGAAGTTTGCATTAAACGAGGTGGGTTTTGTTGTGATTTAGATGAAAATGCTTGTTTTTCTAATGCTAAGAAGTAGAAACTAGTCATTTTTAAATAATTTTTGAAGTGTTGTTGGTGAGTTTGTTTTGCCTTGTTTTTTTACTTAGGATGTTGGACTGTTTTTCCTTATTTGATATTATGTGTATGTTAATAATCTCGCATAACATAGGCACTCACGTGGATATTGCATAAACATGACATAATTCTTCATTTTTCCTTACAAGACACCACTACTAGAAATACTCTGCTTTCTTGCGGATTTTGACAAAATTTTCGCAGGAAACGTGATACCTGCGATTTTTCCTGCTAATTTCCGTTCCCAGCTAAAACCTTCTAGGGTAATTAATTTAGCAGGTAAAGTTGATTGAAAAGGCGCAGAAAAAAGTCGCAGGTAAAACAGCTAAATTCGCATATAATATCGCAGGTAATTGAAGTTTTCGCAGGAAAAGTTGCAGCAAATTGAAAATGCGCAGGTAAATGCGCAGGTAGTTTCTCTCTCAAGTTTTTAATTTTATTATTAGTTGTGTTTAATTCATATTTAAAATATTATAATTAATGTTAAAAAACTAAGTAACAATAATATAAAAATAAAAATCTAGTTTGAATAAGCCAATGCAACACTAATCACATTCAAATTTTTAAAGCAACTAAACTTTACTATAAAATCAATAACAAGTACTTCTAGAGTTACATTACTAAAAATGATAGAATCAAGTTACTAATAATCCCTTGTCCAACCAAATTAATAAGAAAAAACAATCCAAATTTCAAACTAGTTAATAAGAAAATATAATCCAAATTCACTACTAATGTGTTCACTAATGTCTTCATCTGATTCATCAACATCATCTTCACTTGGATTATCAGTTTCATTATTGGTTTGAGGTAGTACAATACCTTGAAAGAGATAGACTGGATTTGGTATAGTCTGCATAAAAAGGTAGTACAAACAGATGTAGAAAAACTAAATCTTATAAGCATACAATAGCTACCATCTGCATCAAGTTTAAATACCAAAAAGTAACAGGTAAATAGCTATCAAAGAACAGATTCTCACCATTATAACTGCATTGATTTCTCTATGTGTCAGACTTTTGATTATGAGTACCTCATTATCTATAACAATAAAAAAATGATTTACTCACTTAATACACATAAAAAATACTAGCTGGTACAGGGAAAATATAGGAAAATATATTTAAAATAATCCAAGTTTCGTATGCGTATGCGCTTACATAACCTTAAAACATTGCACAGGACAATAATCTCAGCCTTGATGCAATTTCTGTGACAGGCTTAGGTTTTGTGGTAGTTATCCCTCTTGGAATATTATGACATTGAGATGCCACAATTGGATCGTCATCCAAAAACCAATACAAGTAATTACCATCCTCAAATAGATTATCACTGAAGCAAAACAAAAGCCATTGAAAGCAGGGCAGGTTGTCAGTTTTGTAACAACACATTTAAAATACCGGAAATTGGAAATACCAATTGGAGAATACTTGGACTTACTCAAGAACATGCTGAAAGAAGAGCTTGCTAGCGAGCTTTCGTCCAAATTCAATAAACTATAATAAATTTCACTTGGACGCACAGTTGGTGATATGCATGACCTGGACTTATTGCAAATGTAGAAAGACTATAATTTCTAAAATTCACAGAACTAGGCTTAAATTATAATGCATTAACAATTCTAAAGTGGATATTGTAGACACGTCAATCAAATTAAAAACTAATGTAAACACTGTCATTATTGCTATGATTTCAAAAGTGTCAATACTCAATACACTCACAGGACTAGGCTTAAAGGGTGAAGCTTGGGAGCAGTTTTGTAGTGATATGTTTGAAGCAGAAGTGGGTTCTTATGGGGTAATTGTGAACACTTTTGAAGAGTTAGAGTCAGCATTTGTAAAGGATTATAAAAAGATGATAAAGTTTGGTGCATTGGTCCTGTATCACTTAGTAACACTGATAGTCTGGATAAGGTTCAAAGAGGTGACTGAAAAACATAAAACAAATTCAGTTCCTAAGAATACAAGAAGCTAATCACAAGATACATTACTACAGTTCCGGAGTCCTGAAATGAACAATCAATTCCAGCTAGCAACAGAATCTCAAACATAAATAAATTAACTGCAACAGAATTTTAACATATTGCACTCATATCAACTGACCTTCCTCTTTCGCTGTCTTAAAAAAAAAGCGGTTCTTCTAAGACACATATCGGTTGCACTCACAAGAGTAACAAATGTTGTGAAGAATTTTGCAGTTGCTAATGTCTCTTCTCCTTGCTTTCCATCAAAAATCCCACATGAGAAAAAGAAACACAATAGCATGACGACTATAGTAAAATATAGAGCAAAAACGTACATATTTTTCTGATAATAGAAATGTCAGGAGCAATAATCGGTTTCTCAAACCACATGGCTTTAATCAAAACTCCTGGAAAGGACTTCTCTTCAAGCAAGGATCCGTATATCACAAAATCTGTTGTGCCAAGAATAGAATCTGCATTGAAATCTCCAGCTAAATGCTTTGTTAGTTCTTAGATTGGCTGAAATTTTGGTAAAACAAAGTATGTTCAATGTTGATGTCAAGGTGCTGATGTTGCAACATTGAAGTCTTAACACTGGGCTGTGTTAAGTATGTATTTGCTGAAGTTGGATGTCTGATGTCACATAGCGATGTTGTAACTTCAGATCTGCAGAATTAACAACAGCAGGCTGTAATGTTGTTAGGGTTGCGTATTAGCTGGAATTGTGGAGAGCAAGCTGTCTCATTGGATGCGAATATCTTGGGATAAATATTTGCTGCTGCATAGGAGATCTGATGCAGATTTGTAGGAGATTTAAAAGGTTGAAGATTTAAAAAGATTTAAGGAGAAAATCTGTTTTAAATATTCAGTTTTAAATAACAAATCTGGGAGATATTGTAGCAAGTCCAAGACCAATTCAAGGAGCTATATAAAGCGCACAAGACCAAAGAAAAAAGGTGACAGAAAACATTCAGAAGATTAGGAGCTGGAGGCTTAGTATCTAGAGTTTGTTTAGAGTGCTTATATTTACACTATTCTAGGGTTTGAATAGGTGTTGTGTTTCTGTCCTCTCTAGAAGCTGTGAAGCAATAGAGAGTGGTTGGTTGATCGAAGCTGTGAAGTAAGATCAAGGTTACTCAAAGTGGGTTCTTTGAGTGTTTGTAAGGGATTGAGTGGTGTTCTCATACCTAGGTGGTTTCTTAGGTAGGAAGTCATTAGTAGAGTATAAGTTTAGGAGATTGTCAACGAGTTATTGAGTCTGTAAATTATATCTACAAGCAGTGAATTTCATCCCTGGCTTGGTAGCCCCCAGAGTAGGTTGGTTATAACCGAACTGGGTCAACAATTCTTGGTGTTATTTTACTGTTATTGCTGTCCATTGTGCAGAGTGTGTTGTTGTGACATCACACCTTAACATCACACGTCTGATACCAGAATTTCAATTGGTATCAGAGCAGGCATCCTGTCTGTCTCTGGGTGAGATCTAGGGAAGTTACTTTCTGGTGTAAAGATGGACAAAGAAGTTGGAGGATTCGTCAACAGACCCCCTATTTTGGATGGATCCAATTATGACTATTGGAAGCCAAGGATGACCACTTTCTTAAAATCCATGGACAGTAGGGCTTGGAAGGTTGTTATTAAAGAATGGAAAGCTCCTGTCATGTGTGAGAAGGATGATGCTGGCAAAGATAAAGAAGGCACCTCTAAGCCAAAGCCTGAAGAAGAGTGGACCAAGGAGGAAGATGAGCTTGCCCTTGGAAATTCCAAAGCTCTGAATGCAATCTTCAATGGAGTGGATAAGAATATCTTCAGGTTAATCAATACCTGTGAAGTTGCTAAGGAAGCGTGGGATATCTTGCAGGCTACACATGAAGGAACATCTAGAGTTAAGATGTCGAGACTTCATATTTTAACATCAAAATTTGAAAGCCTGAAGATGAAGGACGATGAGACTATTCATGACTTCCACATGAATGTTCTGGAGCTGGCTAATGCATCCAGTGCTCTTGGTGAGAAGATGTCAGGTGAAAAGCTTGTGAGGAAGATACTTAGGTCCCTACCTAAGAAGTATAAGATGAAGGTTACTGCCATAGAAGAATCACAAGACATCAGCAAGATGAGAGTAGATGAGCTCATTGGATCTCTTCAAACTTTTGAGCTTGGGTTGAATGAGGAAGAAGCAGAAAAGAAGCCAAAAAGTATAACCCTGGTGTCAAATGGTGAAGAAGAAAAAGGGAAGAGTTCTGAATCTCAGGAGGATCTATCTCAGGCCATAGTTATGTTGGGAAGACAGTTCACCAAAGTGTTCAAGAGAATGAACAATAACTCCTGGCCTAATGTCAAGAACATGACTTCTGACACCAGCAAGAAGGATGAAGAGAAAACTACCCAAGATAAAGGAGTTCAGTGCTTTGAGTGTGAAGGCTATGAACATGTCAAGAAAGAATGTCCCACCTTCTTGAAAAAGCAGAAGAAGGGCATGACGGTTTCCTGGCCTGACTCAAATAGTGAAAGTGAAGGTGAGTCAGCAAAGCATGTTAGAGCCCTAACAGGAGCTGTTGTTTCTGATGATGATTCTAGTGATGGAGAAGTAACTTATGAGGAGTTGGCATCCACCTATCAAGAGTTGTGTCTAAAAAGTGCTGATTCCAAAGATATTTTTTGATACATTTTTTAATTATATATTAAATCTTATATTTTTTTAAAAAAATTTACTCTATTAATTGGGTATTTTAGTTAATTTTTATAGAAAATTTATTTATTTAATACTTTTTTTATTGTTATGAAAATTAGAAAAATTAAACTTTTTTTAAAGGGTGTAGTATGATTAGGTATGTAAGTCCCTAAGATGTACATTTCTAAGACTACGGGGGTAGGTCACTTCGTAAAACTATTCTCGAATGAATAAGGCTTAGTATTTTATTTAGTTCAAAGGGACTAACCTTTGCCTAACATATCCATTGACCGCATAGTTAGGAGTCGATATTCTTATGTTGTGGAAGCAATAAGAGATTTGTTCTCTTATACGCTTGTGTATTGTGAGTATGAGAATAGTTGTAATAAGAGTTTCATTCTCTTAAACACTTGTTATTTCGAATGTGGTAACAGGTGATCGTGTGATCACGCATTATGAAAACTCAAGAGTTTTGATCTCTTAGTTATCTCGCCTAATATGAATGTGTAGTATTAGGTTAATGTGGAGGTAATAGGCACATTTGGACAAGCGAAGCAATAAAATACGTGGGATCCACTGAGATAAGTTGTATCTCACCTCATGTCCAATATTTCAGGTAGTTCGAGAAAAGATAAAGTTAAATGAAAGACTTGAAAATTTTGAAGACCTTGATATTTTGGCTTATGTTTTCGCCGCAGTTGTTCATCTTTTGTTGGATTTACGTTGACATCTGCATTATGTTCACACTATCTTTTGTAATCATTAAAAACTTGTGTAACTCTATGGATGCCATTTAGACAATGAGTGTAGTCAATACCAATTAATTTTACATTTTAGTAGAAAAAGAATTTAATAAATATTAAAAATATTTTATTTTTATTATTATTTTTCTTAAATTATTTTATTTTATTATTCCGACGCTTTGACGCTCAAATTAGTATGTGAAAGAGTAGAGAGTATACAAATTGTGTTTGAAACTTGTTATTTGAAATGACGACATTCCATATACATAATGGAGAGAAATAATTATAAACTTAAAATGATATTTTTAAGCCCTACTTGTTCTATTTTATTAATTATTTTTAACGTGAATTGTGTAATTTTTTTAAATTTTAATTTTAATTTTAATCTAAATTTATAAAGAAAATATTAATTTGACTTAATTTACTTATTATTTGTTTTTGTGAAATTAAAAATATAACTTTATATTTTGAGAAAATGAAATATGCACGTGTAAAATAAACATTGTCAATGCATATTAATTAAAAACATATATTTTCAAAGATTTTTGGTATTATTTTATTAAAAATAAAATAGAAGTAATGTTTTAAAAACTGGACCGGAGAGCGAACCGGTAAAATTTACGGTTTAAGAATTAATTGGTTAAACCTACGGTCGAACCGTTTATTAAATAAACTAATAATATGAAGCTAAATTTCATAGATATGTCACACATTATTATATATTCTCAACTTAATAAAATAAATATTTCAAAAATCCATTACAAATTTAATACAACAATATCAATAATATATAACATTAACATAGTTCTACACTTCATTTCAACCATCATTTAAGAATATTTTGACCAAACTAAAAAATTACAACAAGATAAATTAAATTAATTCAAAGCAAGATTAAAATAATAGAATATAATAACTAAAATAAAGTTCATATAATTAAGAATACTTAAATTAAATAAGATAGAATATCAAAATATAAATAATATAATATATTTCATTAAACAACAAAAAATCGAATTTGATTTAAACTACGACAAACAAGTCTTAATAAACAACAACAAACAATATTGACATGAACGACAATCAATATAATTGGACATCGTGACTATGTTTGAAAAAGACGACATACTGATGATGGAGTGTGCTATAATGGAGTGAGAAAACTTAAAAGTTTGTATGGTTGTAAAAAACACACGAAATTTGTTTTTGTGATTGGGGAATGTATGTTAAGTTTTGATATTAACATACTAAAATTTAAAAAAAAAAATTTAAAAATGGTCAATTTGATGAATTTTTTTGAAAGGGACGGTTTTACAAAACCGGCTCCGGTTCTTTGGTTCGAATGGTTTTAGACGGTTCAATCCGATTTTTCCGGTTTAACCACGATTTTGACCCACTAGCGGTTTTGAAAGGTTGACCCAACCGGATTCATCTCCGAATTCCGATCTAATCGGTTGAACCGACCGGTTCGGTCCGATTTTTAAAACATTGAATAGAAGGTATTAAAATTTTGAAATTAAAGTTAATAAAAGTTATAAAAATTTTGAAAAGAAAACTGCTCAAAATTTAGGTGGTGGGTATCGTACCCACCCTGTATCACATGATGGAATCTACCACCCGTACACCCGACCCGTTCTATCACCGTCTCAGCATCAGCATCAAACTCAGCCTCAAAACCCTAATTGGCTTTCACGTTTCGTTATCTCTCCTACTCGTTTCATTGCTTCTGGTGCTGGGAAGATTTTGTCATCTGTTTTGGATCTTGAATCTTCACATGGTTCTTCCTCATCGGCTACTTCGTCTCGTTCTTCGTATGTAGATACTAACGCTGGTAATTCTTATAATTCAATTTGTCGTATCTGTAGTTGTATTTGTTCCAGGTGCTTTGAACAAACCATAGTTGATATCTACCTCTGTAGTTTGTGTCAATGTCGGATACAAACACGACATCAACATTTGAAATCATGTTCAATTTATTTATTTATTTATAATCTTTACTGATGTTTATATGTCAGTATCATTGTCGTGTTGGTGTCTTTGATATCTATTCATAAGAAAATGATTATAGTTACATGTTACTAAATTTGTTGTATTTCTTATTAATTGAATTGAAGCCTTTTACTTGGATGCACTCTAAATATTTGATGAAATGTCTCACTGTTTTTAATATGTTTTCATGAATTCCTTTATCGCACTCTAAATGTTTGATAAAATGTCTATGTGTGTTTTTAATATTTTTTACGGAATTCCTTTATTGCACTCTAAATGTTTGATGGAATGTTTGTGTTTTTAATAGGTATGTATGAAATAAGGCTTGGTGGAGCTTCAAAGTATTTTTTTCCATCTGTCAAAGTTGTGGATGTATAAGTCAAGTGATGGAATAAGGCTTGGTTGTTTGTGATATGTGATGGACAACATTGATTTTACATCGGTTGCACTACATATTTAAGTAATTTATGAATTGTGTTACTGTTTATTTATGCTAATGTTATGATTTTTTTTATATTGAGGTAGATGTTCTGTAAATTTCTTATGCTATGCCATATATATTAGTTATATGACACATGTAGAAATTGCTTAGTAAAGAGAAAGCAGCACAATCAAGTTCTGTAAACGAGGAGGTTGACCTTGAGGATTGTTGGATGTATGTTTATAAACTTCTCAATCTCATCATATATGTATGTATGCTAGTGTTTAGGATATGTGCATTTGCACGGGCAATATATAAGATTGTCAATAAAAAGATGAAAATTTTGATTTGGATTTGTCAGTCAAATTAGATATTGCATGGCTTAACTGTATATTCTTCATGTTGAACTTTGTCCAAACATATTTGGGTTTGTCAGTCAAATTGGATATTGCATAGCTTAATTGTATACACTTAACTTTGTGTTTTGTCCTACTGAAATTAAAATTAAAAAGTCACAGTTTCAGAACTTTTTTTTATCTACTATTAACTAAGGTAGTGAATCCACCATTTATAATATGCACATATGAATCACATAGATTTCAAAATTAGGTTGATATAAGATTTATAAACACAAGCATACATCCCATACATAATCTATAACCATGGGATCTTGGTATTTGCTCATACTTGTGCAGCTAACTCAAATTTGTGTACGCCAGTATCTAACTATACATTGCCATTCTGATTTAAAACATCAGACAAAGCTATATATTAATCATTATATAGCATACATGTCTATGCTTGCATACAAATATTGGCAACTAAGTTTTCCTTATCTAGCATACATGGTAGATTATTGCCAATCATTCCCTAGCAAACTCCTATGGATTGTACACCTGCATAGACAGACACTTTGTCGGAATTTGAACTCGTAACCTTTTAGTCATTAATATATGATAAAAAAATATATTAACAAAATTAATTATGAATATATATTATTGTAATTACCCGTAAATGCTAATCCAATAGACAGTATACCTATAAGCAGGAAAAATATTAGACATATTGAAGTGTTTCTGTTTAATAATATATTGTTCGATGAATGACACCAAAATTTAAGTACACAACTTTGAATTTGCACATTCTGTTACATTGGTTCTATATTTTATTTCCTCCTGTTATGACATTCATTGCTGGAATTACAGATAATGCTCATTCTTATTATGATGCTTCTAATTGCAACTTGCCTCCTGAACCCTAATTTCAATCTTTAAAATGTGAATTAAACATTGTTAATGGTATATCAAATGTAACTGCATGCTCTTTTGTGTTACTCATTTTGCTCCAGTCACCACCAAAGCTGTAAGTGTAAATAACTCTGTTCGTGTCAATCTTGAGGTTTTTCTATGTCTTTTTGAATCAGGAACAAGAGTTATGTGGTTTTGAATAAGGAAATGGCTGCTTCTGTGTATGCTTTAGCTGACGGAAGCCTTGGTGACTGGTTTCGAGGCATTCTATTTTCAGCGGGACAACAGGCCAATGAAGCAGTTTTGGACCAACTATTGTCCCTAAGTTTCACTAGGTGCACTATAAGTTCCTTTCAACATTTTTTTATCCGTATCTTTTTCTCAAATAATTTTAAACTAGTGTTTATGGTTTTTTATCTGCTTCTTATTCCTCTATACAGTTTGGTTGTAGTCAGTGTTGTTAAATATCCGGTATACCGCCGGTATACCGGTATTGCATATCGGAATTTTGGCTATCTGATACGAAAGCCGATATAACATTTCAATTTCGCGATGCTTGCGATATCGGCGATTTTCCGGTATACCGGTATACCGGTTTTGAATGGAATATCGGAAGCCATATTTTTATTATTATTTTTTTTATAATAAATCATTTTTAAAAACATTAAAGAGGGTAAGGTTAAGAGGTGGAAAAGTAGAAACATTGAATAGGGTAAGGTGAAGAGGTGGAAAAGTAGAATCTAAAGAGGTGGAAACATTGAAAAAGGAAACTGTTGGCTAGTGAGTCGGTGCCTAGTATTATATATGCATGTTCATTTTTCCTCTTCTTTCATACTGAGTCGGTACCTGGTATTATATATACCTACCTGTTCATTCGTCCTGTAATGAAATTGATACAACTATAGGGATGAAATTTATCCAATTTCACTTGGTGACATAGAAGTCTCATGAAATGAGTGGTTGATTAGGATGATGGATGGTGATGAAGTTGATGCTGGGAATGAAAGAGTCTTTGAGGATGAGAATGATGAGAATGCCCTTAATTGGGAGGCTGTTTATAGAGCTTCAGGAGTTAGAGAGCCTACAAGTTATACTTGGCAAACGACTAAAAGGAGAAAAGAAACTCCCAACCCTAATGTTGTTGGCACTTCATCTAAATCAAAGAAGTCGGCTGGTTCTTCATCTAGGAAGGGAAAGCAACAAGTGATTGAAGTGGAAGATCCTGTCATCGAAGAATCAGAAGCAGAATTTGAGGATATTGATTTAGATGATTCAATTGAAGAAGCTGAAGGATATGTCTCACTATCTTGAAAAGGAGAATAATGATTATGTTGGGGAAGGGGAAAAGGAGAATGGTTAAATCTTTTATCATTAGTTAGACTTAGAAGAACTACGAGTTATTAGTTTGAACTATTTAACTTCTTGAGTTTTAATTCCTTTTAAATTTCTGTTTGTAGCTTTTCTGTTTTAGTTATTGGATTTGAAATATTCAATTTTTTGAGTTTTTATTTCTGTTTTAACCGCTTTGCGGCTTCCGATATTTGCCCGCTACGCGATCCGATATTTCTCATATCGGTTTTTTGGTGATCCGATATTTTCCGATATTGATATTTGACAACACTGGTTGTAGTTTATGGGGCAGAGCTTGTAACTAGCCTTTCTCAATTACAGGGCAGGGCTTGTAACTAGCCTTTCTCCCTGTACACTTGTGTGTTACCGCTCCCTCTCGGTTACATTGGTAAGCTTGCTGCAGTTTTGCATTTTTTGCGTGTCAACTTTTTTAAATGCCTAAAATCTATATCTGTTGGAATATGACACGGGTATTTGGCTCTGGTAAAAGCTGAGGGTAGGTAATATCTTGTCACCCAAGTTACTCTATGTGACCTTAATCTTCTTATCTCTTTTTATTGCCCTATTTAAAAAATTGATTTCCTCTTATTATTATTATTGAGTACTAATGCAGTAAGGGATATGCCATCAGGAATTATTTTGTAGGAAAGTGTAGGTTTCTAATCCTCCATGTTTACACGAAGGATGTGACTTTATTCTATTTATGAGTGTCTCATGCTACTCACATACAGAGACTGAGTTCTCACTAGGAATGATGTCTACTTACTTCCTGCCAGGTTATTGGAGATTCCATTGCATTTTCATTGGGTCTTGCAACCAAATTAGCGCTACTGGGTGTAGGAGCATCATTTGCAGGAAATGCTTAAAAAATTCGGTAATGAAACTGAAACTTCAGATCATAATCAAAACCAAGTCATAGACGCTAACACCAAAATGGACCCTCTCTTTAATTAAAGTGTTTGCACCCTGCCACCGCAATTCGATGCGTGTCCTCAGCTTCAGATTCTGGGAACAAAGTTTCCTCTCGGTTATCACAAGTCCAGTAGCTTCTTCATGAAGCCGAACACCGATCTCTCTCCGCCGATATAGTTTCATATGAATATGGTTTAAGTTGTGGTTTCAGCTTGTCATTATTAGTGCAAAAGGGCGTACTCTTGTTGTTCAGAAGAGGTAAAAAAATACTCCCATCTGTTTTATACTGCAAAATATTTTTAGCATTATTTCATTTAAGTTAAATATTCAGGTGTTAGTTCAAATGTCTTTCATGGTTTCAGTTTCTGAAATCCAAGTACAATAACATAATGTTAATCTACAAAACTGATTGGGAGTTTGATTAACCTGGTCTCTATTTAGAGATAATTCATTGATGAATAAAAGCTTGAACCTGATATCAAATTATGGTAGTCCATGCTAGATGTTTCTACGATGGTTTGTCTCCGGTACTCAATGTTGATGGCATACTAAGTAGCAAAACTCCACCGAGGCTCTGGTTGAATGTCCAGGTTATGTGATGCACATAAACAAGGACTAGAAGTGTATGCTTCTGGTTTTGCTAATGATTTCTTTTCAAGTTATGATTATACCTACCAACATTTAATTTATAGAACAATTTTGCATATCATGACGTAGGCGTATAACGGGTTTCCATTTAAAAATTAGCTTCCTATGAGAGATTTATATACAATTGTATTGTTTTATCTCCCATGCTACTTACTAAATATTTCACTTCATTCTTTGACAACTATTAATTAATTTATTATTGAAACAATGCAAAGAGAAAGTTCAAACCTCCTACACCAATATGCCAAATTAAGGTATTGTTATAAAAATCTATACAAAAAGATGAGAGAAAACTCCTTAAGAAAATTTTAAACTTTTTTATTAATTTTTAGTTATTCTCTAAATGGCACAATACATATAGTATACTATATGTTATTTAAAATAAATTTTAACTACACAAGTGTCATAATCTTAAATATAACATTCTATAAATATTAAAATTTAAAATAACAACTAATATAATAAAGTCTAATATATTTATATTACTATTTTATAGATTGAACTATTATAAACTTTCTATTTGTTTGTCTATTTATACAGTGATATTGCTTATTAAAAAAAAAAACAGTGATATGGGCATATGCATCTATTGACACCAAGTGGAGCATACAAACACCGATCGGATTTAACGCAACATAATTGTAGGACGAATAAGGCTAATCTCATTTCTTCAGCTCCTTGGTTAGTACCAATATCATCTTGATTGTTGAATATGTTCATATTATTATATATCAATGTAGAAAAGAAGATGTTAACTGACGAACTTGTTCCTGCATGATAAAGATTCCATACCCTCGTAAGTGGGGTGCTCCTACATTTGATGCTAGCCATTCTTTTGGAATGTTGGCTGCTGTTTTAGTCTCATTAATCGAGGTATTTTCAAATACATAAACATTTGATGCTCTTCCGTTTAATTTGATCTTCCGTTTAAATACATATTCTCACTGTCATCCAAATTTATTAATTTTTCAACTACATGGCACATATAATATTTTCTTATGGTAGCTCATGATGTTTGGCATATTTCATTAGTTGGGTTTCCTTTTGCATGGAAATTTGACTAGTTTTTGTGTGTTTAGAGTTGTTTTTTGCTTCATATGAGATGAAATTTATTGTTATGTTTGTAAAATTTTAATTCCTTGTTATGTTACTTAAATATTCTTTTAGGATGAATTTGAACGGAAAAAGTTGGAGATTTCTTCTCAGAATTCAACTGTTCCAAAAGAGGATGAAGCTGATATTCAACCTACTGTTGAAATGCCATCTGATTTGGATATATGGGTGGTGTAACACCTCAATTCCCATCTAGCGGATAAATAATACATAATTAAATCAGAGTGAATAAAAATTTTTTCGACAGAAATAAGGATGCCACATTTGAGAAAAACATAATCCACCTGCATATAACTTTGATACATAACACAAAATGGAATAAATAATAACAGGAAACTTTTTTCAACAAAAGGAAAGTTCAACTATGGAATAAAGCGGAATGATCCATAATTGACTCGTTTTACAAAATAAGTTTTTTTATAACATCAAAATATACGTACAAGTTATCAATATATATATAAACATAAATAACAAAAGCGTTTCCCCCGACTCCCGTGTTACGTATCAGAGCAGACACCAAAGATCTAAGCAAAATGAAGATCTAAGCAAAATGAAGATCTAACTCTTCCACTTACCTTCCACGCCTCTACAGCGGCTAATCTACACTATGCCATCAAAAGCATATTCCAGCAGAAGGGTGAGAAATAACAACTAAATCAAGATTGCATAATCATATGTAAACATATAATTCACATATATTATTCAACTCACCCACACACCACATGCTAACACATATAGCATACAAAGATATCATATATTCATATACACAAGTTATGATATATATCTGTACTTCCCAAGTTGCACAGACACAAGAAACAACAAAGGGGTGATGACTACATTCAATAATTAACGGTGTAAAATACATGTTAAGGAGTAGTAATTAAGCAATCACACATAATGTGCACACATTCACGACACACTTGTCACTTTCATTTATAATTCAACAAAGACATAATAATGCAATATGACTCAATGATACAATGCAATACAAGTGGTACCACACAACATGGTTCATTCAATTGAACCCGATTCATAATAGAAGCCGGATAAATCACATACACTCCCACTGAGCAATGATTTATCTCCATAACAACTCCACATTGGAGTCCGGACAATACTAGGCACCCATCATGGATTCCCACCTAGCTGTCTCCACCAGACACATCATGAAATACATGACACATATTACACACAAAACACATGTATAATAGCAATTATACATCTTCACGATCCTCATGATCACACGTGAGATACATACTCATCGTAACACACACTAGTATTACCACAACTGTCAAATCAATGCCTCATAATACACACAATTAAGGACAATACCTCCCCAGACCTTAATTAGTGAATTATCTAATTAATCCATCCAAATTCCATTTTAAATCATTTTTACTACCATTCTTAAATTCAACAAGTTATGACACCTATCCCAACCTCTCAGACCAAAAAGGAGCCGCATCGGACGCGAAATCGGGAAAGAAATCGCGAAATGGACAAATTCTGCACTCTCGCTGGTCATACGCGTATTTCCCATACCCATACGCGTATTGTCTTGCCCATTACGCGTTTCAGCAGAAGGCCGTGTAAAAATGGGTTCCATACGCGTAACGCCCACGTACCGCCCTTGCCATACGTGTATTGCCTTGCCCAATACGCGTATGGGCAGCGAACCGCCAGAATTTTCCTGTTTCCACACCAGTCCAAATTCTGATCAATTCTAGCACCCAAAATTACAACCACACTCTATAGCAAGATTCAACATTATATAAATATCCTAAAAGCTCCACATTTATATGGCAATAGCATAACACTCAACAAAATACCGACCACACGCATTTTACGCGATAAGAAAATCAGACAGCACGACTATTTCTCAAAAACACGAATTAATTAAATCATCTTTTACCCTCCAAACCATTTTTAATAGAAAAAATATCTCATTAGATTTCCAACGCTTCGAACGGGGGTCAAAACGGACTTACGGATCAAAAGATATGAATTTTTGAAGTTTTTCCAAAACAGAATTTTCTTCATAAAAAATGCTACGGGTTTCACTCAATTTTCCTCAAAATCTCATCTAAACATCACTATAATACAAATTAAATACATAGCAACCCATATCTATCATGTATCAACAATTAGGAACCTTAAAACATGATTTCCAACACAAGTTTTGGATCTAAATCTCAAAATCTCAACATATCAAATGTTGTAATTTTCCATCAAATTCAACCAAACATGTGAAAACATACAAGTAAGCATTTCCAACAAATTCCTAACCTCACCCGACTATACTACGCGATTTATATCGAGTTTTAACAGTGAAAACATCGATTTCCACTCAATTTACCATTAATGCCCTAAATATCTAATTCTCTAGAACTCAATACAAAACTTCTCAAATTTTACCAACAAACATTTCCGATTAAACTCAAACATCACTCGACTATTCTACGCGTTCTATTGCGCCTTTGAACCGTTAGAACATCGATTCCCACACATTTGTTCTTCACTCCAACCAATAAGGAAAAGTATATATTTCAACAAAACAATTGCAAACAACACATACCTATACATATACAATCGAAATATAATTGGAACTTCTCACCCTTATCCGATTAATCGAAGATCAAGCTTTGATTTGGATGATTTCCTCTTCTTCCCCTTCTTTTCTCTTTTCTTTCTCTTCTTTCTCTTTTCTCGTCTTTTTCCTTCTTCTATCTTTCTTTTCTTTCTTACTAACAAATATATATATATATATATATATATATATATATATATATATATATATATATATATATATATATATATATATATATATATATATATATATATAATCTAATATTATATAATATAATCCGATAGGGTAAAACATCTCCAATTGATATTTTGTCACCTCAACCCAGGATTGATCAATTATTAGAATTACCTTAAAATACTCTCTTGAACTAATAATTATTAATCCGTCTCTTTAATAAAATAATTGATCTCTTCAGAGTTCTCCAATTGCTCTCTCTCTCTATAACAAAGTATCTACTTTTATAAAAATATCTAACCCCTCAAAAGACTATTTTACCCTTTTGCTCAAATATCTCTAAAACGCTCTCAAAATGCGATAAAACATAAACAGCGATGCAAAATATATCAGGAATTAAAAGTTAATAAGAAAATATTATCAATTGCAATTATTTTATCTATCAGAGAAATTATTCAATTAATAGGTAAAACTTATTTAATTTACACAATAAATTTCACAATTCACAAAATTTCACATAAATGAAATAAATAAATACGATTAACCAAATCGGGGCGTTACAACTCTCCCCCACTTAGACATTCATTTTCGTCCTCGAAAATATAACTGAGACGAACAACTCCGGATACGACTCTCGCATCCGACTAACCAACTATCATGCCAACAAAAGGCACACCACGAATAACACAAACTGACAAACCACCTTGATAACCGCAACAACAACAACGACAAGATGCAATGCACATACAATGCACTTGACGACTAACTCACGACTCAAAGAATACCCAAGTTACGAACACATAGGTTCACTCTAGAACCAAAACACAACAAGATCGCTACCCTCACCATAGGTAACACTCCCCTAATTCCCCACATAGGAATTAGCTACTCGCACTCGAACCATCACGATGGAAACGAGGCTACAACAAAAACAAGAACATAAAGTTCCACGACCCAACATCGTTTCAACAACCTCTACATAACCATAATACCTACATCCTTGTCACACAACATTATTACAACAATGCTACGATTCACCAATCTAACATATAACCAAAACATCCATCTACATAGTAGCCCATGAATAATATTTAAACCTTTCGCCTAACACTTCCATTCTGTAACGTCCAATGGTCTCATCATTCCTACATGTTTCCAATGTTCAACCTATGAACTCTTACAAGTCACACACACATATACAAACTGTGCCACATCACGCTTTCGATGCGCACTCTGATTACTCACAACAATCAAACCTACCAATTTCATATCCAACTTCTGACTCTCTCTAATATTCACTAGAAAAATCATAGTTCATTTCTAATATACTCAACCTCACACTCTACTGTGTTATCTCATACTCTAATATTTCCGACCAAACAGGTACTCAATATTCTTGTGATTACTAAATACTTTGAACTCAAAACCATAAAAATAATACCTCCAGATTCTCAACACAAAAGTAACCTCAGCAATCTTGAAATCATGAATCCTCAATTGTCGTAAAGCATAAGCCACGATTTTACCATCTTGCATTAACACACTGACTAAACTCATTATAGACGCATCCCAATACCTCACAAATAGTTTATTAGGATCACGCAGAATCAAAACTAGAGCGGTAGACAAATTCTACTTTAGCCCTCTCACAATGAACATCCAAAGCCAACGACTTACCGTTTGCAAGTCAACTGAAGTAACGATAATGCTTACTTGGAAAAGCCTTCCATAACCTCCGGTAATAACCAACTAAAGTCCAAAAAGTTTCAAATCACCTTAACCGACTTCGGAGCCTCTCAATGTAGAACTACATCTACTTCCGATGGATCCATAACAATACCATCATCAGAAATAACATATCCAAGAAAACTAACCTTTTTCAACCAAAAGTCTCACTTGCAACTCGATTCCCAAACACCCTACATACTCTCCTTCTGATTTTATAATAGATCAGAATATCCCTGATGAACACCACTCCGAACGTATCCAATTAAATATGGAAGATACGATTCATATACTCCACAAACATTCCAGACGCATTACTAACACCGAACAACATCACTGTGCATTGTAATGCCCAACCAAATTCCAAAAGATATAAATCCTTAAAGTTTTTGCAAAAAATTTTCACTAGGTAATTCTAACGCTAACATCCAATATTCCATCCAAAAACACATCTGTAAATCACGCACAACTGGCAGCCCTTCACTGTGGCTTTCCTGTCAATTCCAGAACACTATTATCACAAACATAACAAACATCTTGGTCTCATCGCCTAAGAGTTTTTTTTCTACTTACTTAGCAGATATAACCTCAACTATTCACCTTCGTCCAATTTAAGTTCACTCTCTACCCTCTGAGGAGCAACCATCAATAATACCCGATCGTTCTCCCACAGAGACATCCCGACCTGACCAACATACCAAAGCCTCTAATCCGCCTCTTCTTCTGATATAAGAATCTTCATCGACTCATCAAAACAATCTGTAATCATTTTCTTAATTCCAAACAATTCATTGCACACACTATCAAGGCCGGAAAGACACGTCTATTCCATCCAACATAATTCCGTCTACTATCAACAAGAGATTAAGGGTGATCAGTTTCTCAATTTGTCAATAGACAGCCGACAATCATGATGGGGCATAGACCATCTTTACCATACCATAATAGCATTTCTTGCATCTTGTGCACACAACTACCTAAGGCACAAATCTTTAGTCGACCTAAACCTTACCTCCGCATTCCCTCTGGAATCGGGAACAACACTGTCCAAACAACACTTATAATCTTGCAAACAATGACACACTAAGCCAACGCTCCACAACTGAAGCAACTTGGAGAAGCACCAGCTTCTCCCCCACTTATCTCATTCTCAAACCTGAAGACCAAGGATTAAAAAACCAGAAAGCATTGACAGTGTTTCACACACATATCGCGTACTAAGGAAAAAACAACATTGACAGTATGCAACTGTCATGCCATACCGACTCAACAACTTGGCCGAACGGACCGACCTGCTCTGATACCAATTGTAACACCCCAATTCCCATCTAGCGGATAAATAATACATAATTAAATCAGAGTGAATAAAAAAATTTTCGACAGAAATAAGGATGCCACATTTGAGAAAAACATAATCCACCTGCTTATAACTTTGATACATAACACAAAATGGAATAAATAATAACAGGAAACTTTTTCCAACAAAAGGAAAGTTCAATTATGGAATAAAGCGGAACGAGCCATAATTGACTCGTTTTACAAAATAAGTTGTTTCATAACATCAAAATATACGTACAAGTTATCAATATATATATATATATATATATATTGATCGTACCTGGATCAGACAGTTACTGGTGACCAACGACGTCTGTCGAACTCCGGCTCCGGTGAGGTTGAAGGACGGCGGGGGGGAGGGGGGGGGGGTGTACCTGCAAGGTACTCCGACGCTCAAGTGAGAGAGTGCATAGAATATCAGCAAGTACAGAGAAGAGAGTAAGAAAGTGTGTCTAACCTGACCCTCTCAAGTGAGAGGGTATTTATAGAGAGCCCCCAGCGCGGGGCCAACGGTTATCAGCAATGGGCTGGATCAGCTAGGCCCACTACTGATAACTGTTAGGGCTTACGCGTAGTAGTGAAGACCAGCACGTGGTCTTCGCCCTAGGGTAACTGCTCCTAGATTTCCGAAAGTAGGGCAGACCGAATCCTTCGGAAGTGGGAGGTTACTTGGAACGTGTCCACGTGGTACGTACCGTTAGGTACTCCTCGCGGGGAGGAGCCTTCTGTGTCGAGGACCTATCAAGCCCGTAGAACGGACATGGCCTCGCGGGGATGAGCCATGTCTGTCGAGGAGCGATGTGTGGCATTCTCGCGGGGAGAAACTGATATGTCGGGGAGTTACCTCTCAGCAGGGGTGTGAGGTCCTCCTGTCCTATTGCCCCAAGTGGCCGACACTGTAAAGTGCCCGGGGAAACTGTGGCTTGCCCGTGGCAGTCAAGTGCCCCGCAGAAGGGTCTTATTGGGCCTCCCCAGGCCGTATGGGTTGGGCCTGCTCGACTGTTGGGCAGCCTCGGCCCAGTCCAGAACAGGAGCCCCCCAAGTCGTTGCTCTGAGGTGTCAGAGTAATGACTTAAGGGTTATTGGCATGTCGAGGATACGCCAAGAGAGGAACCGAGGAGGTCGTTCCCGTGCCCGAGGTTCCTTCGGTCGGATGAAAGTCGGGCATCAGACAGTTGTGTTCGGCCGGATAGTCGGGGAGATAAAGGGTTTCAGATTCGAAGCGTTGGGGAAAACCGAAACGACACGCGTGGGGAGATGAGCGGCTGCATGTGTGCCACGTGTTGCCTGTCATCATTACCTAGGGGGGCTAGGGCGGCTGGCTAGGGTAGTTCACTCGAGTGCCCTAAGTCCCTCGAGTTCCGCGAGAACCGCCTATAAAAACTTCTCCCCTCATTCATTCCCGACTTTTTTGTTTCTCTCTCAACGATCTCGCTCCCTCTCTCTCTATCTCCCACAGCCGCATACGCCGCCGTCTATTGCCGGAACTCCGTGCCGGAATTCCTTCTCCCTCCGTCTACAGCAGCTTTCGCCACCGTCAAGTGCCGGAAACTCCTTGCCGGAAACCTCAACCGTCGCTTCTAAGGTATTTTCCCAAAACTGACCTTTTTCTTGCATTTCCTTTCAGTTTTAATCGGTGTATCACATCATCTTGGCGAACTGATGAAGTTCCCATGAGTAACGAAAAGATTCCTGGCGAATACGGCGGGAATCTTTAGTTGTTGAGAGAGAGTGCGAAGAACTTCGCTCGCTTTAGATGAATATCTCGGGGACCAGGGATGAACATGTCAGGGACACATTGAATGTCTCGGGGTCCCTAATAATTACCCTTTTTGTTAGTGTCGCGGGAACACGGGGGCAAAATCTTCCGGGGAGGCGATGAGTTCCCCGGTGAACATGTTGATCCTTCGCCGGTCATGTCGGGGAACCGAGAGAGCCTTGCCCCTTCCTCGCCCGTTCGCTTGAACAGCGGTGGAGGGGTGAATTTGATACGACCAATCGAATTCACCGTTTCCTTCTGCTTTTCAGGTAAATGAGCGATTTGGCTGCGAAGGTGGCCGTAGGATATTTCGAAGAAGACGACCAACCCGAATCCCCCATGGCTCACATGGCTTTCGCGCAAGAGCGCCCGCTCGAGGAGTGGGTCTGCGACGAGGCTCTAGAGATGTCGTCCATCATCGTTTACCCGGACGAGGACGACGCGATGTGCACTGTCGAGCACAGGCTTATCGGGTCCGACAAATCCTGGAAGGTTTTCCGCCCCGAGGAGCATCATCGGATATGTTCACCTTACCGGGGAATGCGCATCCCGTTGTATGAGTTCATGTTCGACAAGGCGGGCTGGAGGCTGCCCTTCACAGACTTACAAGAGGGAATCTTCGTCTGGTTGAAGCTGGCCCCCTCTCAGATTCATCCAAACTCCCTGGCCTTCATCTGGGCCTTCGAGCTCGTCTGTAAGTATTTAGAAATCGTTCCGACAGTGTCCCTCTTCTTCTGGATATTCCATCTTCAGAGGTCGTCAGCTGGTGGACGACATGGATGGGTGTCTTTCAAGCAGAGCAAAGCTTTGTTCCATACATATTTAGATTCTATCCGAAACTTCAAGTTCCGCTACTACTTCGTGAAGCCGGTCACCGTCGGGGCCGTATACTCGTTGTAACGGAAAGTTACTCGCGATGTCGACAGTCGTTCCGAGGAGGTCCTGGAGCCGAAATTCCCTCTGTACTGGACGGAGGAACACTTCAAGAAGGGAGTCGACAAATACAAGGTGAAGCATACTCAGTTGAATGTCTATGAGCGGGAAGCTTACGATAAAATCGTCGCTTTCGTGGAAAGCTTTAACGAAGCTCGACACGAAACGCTGGACGACCAGCCTATAATGGAAGCAGACGGGCAGGTGAAGAAACAACATCGTCTGATCAATACCCGCGTTCTGCTCGAGACCTTCTCCGACGAAGAAGCAATCGAGTTGTTAGGTGGTGAAAACGTCCCCACTCTAAGCCTTCCTCGCATCTGTGTTCCTTGCCTTACTAACGTTTTCTTTCTTTTTGCAGGAAAAATGGCCAGAGCCGAGGAGAGATTCAAGAAGTTGAAGGCGAAGAGGGCTCGGGAAGCACAGGCCCGGGTATAGGAGTCGCGTTCAAAGGGCCAAGACGTCGCTTCTTCTGGGGTCGTGCCTGAGGGTGTTTCCTCCGCCGCGATGCCCGAGGGATCCAGCCAATCTCAGCCAGCTGCGACCGTACCGGGGGTTTCGGGCAGGCGGACACCTCCTGTTGGGAGCCAGTCTCCGAGTGTTCAAGGGACGCCGAAACGACAACGGGTCTCGCATGCAGAGATCGTCGACCTGGGTGGTGAAGACAGTCCCCCGCCTCCTTCTAGCTTTGATCTCCCACCGTGCCATCAAAAGCCCCGCTTCTTCTCGGAAGTCATTTATCCTCGCGTCCCTCCCTCTGAAGTCCAAGCTGTGCTGGGGGTCGCTGCGGAAGCGAGGAGGAAAACGATCTTCGAGGACCTGTCCGCGGTCATGCGGCTTTGCTCGACTGCCATTGTCCTGAACGACGAGACTCGCCCCGCCGCTGAACTTTCTCAATTGCAAGAGAGGCTCGAGAAATTGGATGCTGAGATGCTCGACCTGCGCAAAGAGTTGAAGGAATGCAGGGACCTGAATAAAGAACAAAACGAGCAGCAGCAGCGGGCTGAGACCAAGCTGAAGGAAGTCCAAGAGACGGAGAGAGGCCACCTTGCCCGGATTGCCGAGCTGGAGGCAGAGGGGAAGCGGGTCAAGGAGAGGGTCGCCGAGTTAGAGGATGCTGTGCGGCCAGCTGAAGGCGAAACCGAAGAGGACAGACTCCTAACCACTCGAGCAGCGCTTGTGGCCCAACTCAGGAAACTCGAGCAGGATCTCCGGCTATCCGAGGATGATGCTCTTGAAACTGCGGGCATAGGGTTCCGAAGTGTCGTGGCGCAGCTTCGGGTTCTCAACCCCGACCTCGTCACCGAAGGGATTGACCCCGACGCTGAGGTGGTGGATGGCCATATCGTGCAGCCTATGCGGGAGAATGAGATTCATGTGCATGAGGAGCCCGACGGGACTGCAGCTGAGTAGGCTTTTTATCTTTGTTTTGGTCGGCCTGCGAGCCGTTTTCTTTGTAATGATTTGTGCCCGGCATGTGTGCCAAGGGCTTTTTGACATTTCTGTAACACTTGTTTTGTAATATTCGTACACTGGGCTTCTGCCCGTTTTAATGTACTCTTGTTTACTTGCCAGTATTATTTGCACGTTTTGAATTGTGTGTGATGTGTTATTTGTTATACTTTATTTTTGCTTAAGTAATAAGGCTTCGGGATTTGCTCGACCTTGATAGTCCCTGACCGCGTGGAGAGCTAGTCGGGCGGCCGGAGGTGTACTCCGACCTTCAACGAGGCTAAGAGTTCGATTGAGGTCCTAGCCTCGTGGCATGAACTTCCCATCGCGAGCTGGGTGTTATGCCCGGTTGGTACAACGACGGTGGGCCTCGGTCGAGGTATCCCCGTCGGATCAAAGGTCCTCGCGCACACACAACGCGGTCTCTGATTGTCGTGTTCTTGTATTGGGGTATCGCGCTCGTACCTCAGCGCGCCCCCGTGGTCGCGGTGCTAGCGAGCCGCGGGCAGTGCTTAACTGTAATATTGCTTTAGCTTTTCAGTGTTCCACGATCGAGCAAGTTCTTCCCCGTGCAGGTTTTCGAGGAAGTAGGATCCCGTCCCCGTTTTTCCGCGGACGCGGTACGGGCCCTCCCAGTTCGCGGCGAGTTTGCCTTCTCGCGAGTCCTTCTGGTTCCTGCGTAGGACGAGGGTGCCTACTTGAAACTCACGTTTTATAACTTTGTCGTTATAGCGTAGTGTTATTTTTTGTTTAAGTGAAGCTTCTCGGAGAGAAGCGCCCGAGCGTGTTTCCTCGACGAAGTCGAGCTCTTCTCTCAAGGCTTCATCGTTTGCGTCCCCATCGAGGGGGGCTTCCGTCCTCCTCGAGGGTTCCCTGATCTCCACGGGGATCACTGTTTCCGTTCCATAGGTCAAACGGAAAGGGGTCTCCCTGGTCGTGGAGTGTGGGGTCGTTCGGTAGGCCCAGAGGACGCTGTGTAGCTCCTCGACCCACTGTTGTTTGGTGTCGCCCAGTCGGCGTCTCAATCCCCGAAGGATCACTCTGTTCGCTGCCTCAGACTGTCCGTTCGTTTGAGGGTGCTCGACTGACGTGAAGTGCTGCTTCGTGCCTAGTTTTGTGACGAAGTCTTGGAAGTTCCTGTCGGTGAACTGGGTTCCGTTGTCGGTGACAATGGCTTGAGGCACTCCGAACCGAGCAAGGATGTTTCTTTTGTAGAAACGTAGTATGTTGAAGGCGGTGATTTTGGCCAACGCTTCTGCTTCAATCCACTTAGTGAAGTAATCCACCCCGACGATGAGGTATTTGTTTTGATACGATCCCTGGACGAAAGGTCCGAGGATATCCATCCCCCACCATACGAACGGCCACGGGGAGGATAGCGTTGTGAGTTCGCTGGGAGGAGCGAGGTGCATGTCCCCGTGCCGTTGGCATTTATCGCACTTCTTGACGTGCTCCTTGGCGTCTTGTTGCATGGTGGGCTAGTAATATCCTGGCCGGAGTGCTTTACGAGCTAGCGATCGTCCGCCGAGGTGCTGTGCGTTGATTCCCTCATGAATCTCTTGGAGTATGTCGGGGACCTAGGTCTCCTCGACACATCTGAGGAGGGGAATAGAGAACCCTCTGCGGTATAGCTTGTCCTCGACTATAGTGTACGAGCATGCCCACCTTTTGACCATTCCTGCCTCTTTGGGATCTTCGGGCAGTTTGCCTGTCATGAGGTATTCGTATACCGGGGTCATCCAGCAGCTGCTGTCCCCTATGGCGTTGATGTCCGAAACCATGACCGGTTTGTCGATGCTCGGGTAGGAAAGCACTTCTTGTATGACGGACTTGTTCCCGCCTTTGTTTTTCGTGCTCGCCAATTTTGACAGGACATCCGCTCGGGCATTATGCTCCCGGGGAATGTGAGTTACTTCCGCCGAGGTGAACTTTTTCATCTTCTCTTTCACCAAGGCCAAGTATTCTATGAGGCTGTCGTTCTTGGCTTGGTACTCTCCTCGAACTTGCGAGGCTACGAGCTGAGAATCGGTGAAAAGTTTGACCTCTTTGGCGCCAAGGTCCTCGGCCAGCCGGAGTCCTGCGAGGAAGGCTTCGTATTCGGCTTGGTTGTTCGAAGTCGGGAAGGATAGTTCGAGGGACACCTCGATCAGGATGCCTTCCTCGTTTTCGAGGATGATTCCCGCCCCGCTTCCCTTCGGGCAGGATGCTCCGTCGACATAGATTGTCCATTTCTGCGACCCGTTGGTCGAGGGTTTCGGGGCGGTCATCTCTGCTACAAAGTCGGCCAGTACCTGTGCCTTCAGGGCTTTCCTCCCTTCATATCGGATGTCGAATTCGGCTAGCTCGAGTGACCACCTGAGCATCCTCCCTGCCATGTCCGGTCGTCCGAGGAGCTGCCTGATAGGCTGTTCGGTCCTTACGATGATGGTATGGGCGAGGAAGTAGTGGTGTAGCCTTCTGGCCGCGGTGACGAGGCCTAGTGCGACTTTCTCGATCTGCTGATATCTGAGCTCGGGGCCTTGGAGGGCTTTGCTCGTGAAGTAAACTGGAATCGGGAACTACACTGTCTAAACCTTACCTAAGGCACAAATCCTTAGTCGACCTAAACCTTACCTCCGCATTCCCTTTGGAATCGGGAACTACACTGTCTAAACAACACTTATAATATTGTAAACAATGACACACTAATCCAACGCTCCACAACTGAAGTAACTTGGAGAAGCACCAGCTTCTCCCCCACTTATCTCATTCTCAAACCTGAAGACCAAGAATTAGAAAACCAGAAAGCACTGACAGTGTTTCACACACATATAACGTACTAAGGAACAAACAACATCGAAAATATGCAACTGTCATGCCATACCGACTCAACAACTTGGCCGGACGGACCGACCTGCTCTAATACCAATTGTAACATCCCAATTCCCATCTAGAGGATAAATAATACATAATTAAATCAGAGTGAATAAAAAAATTTCGACAGAAATGAGGATGCCACATTTGAGCAAAACATAATCCATCTGCTTATAACTTTGATACATAACACAAAACGGAATAAATAATAACAAGAAACTTTTTCCAACAAAAGGAAAGTTCAATTATGAAATAAAACGGAACGATCCATAATTGACTCGTTTTACAAAATAAGTTGTTTCATAACATCAAAATATACGTACAAGTTATCAAAATATATATATGTATATATACATATATATATATATATATATATATATATATATATATATTCACATATATAAACATAAATAACAAAAGTGTTTCCCCCGACTCCCGTGTTACGTATCAGAGCAGACACCAAAGATCTAAGCAAAATGAAGATCTATCTCTTCCACTTGCCTTCCACGCCTCTACAGCGGCTAATCTGCACTATGCCATCAAAAGCATATTCCAGCAGAAGGGTGAGAAATAACAACTAAATCAAGATTGCATAATCATATGTAAACATATAATTCACATATATTATTCAACTCACTCACACACCACATGCTAACACATATAGCATACAAAGATATCATATATTCATATACACAAGTTATGATATATATCTGTATTTCCCAAATTGCACAGACACAAGAAACAACAAAGGGGTGAGGACTACATTCAATAATTAACGGTGTAAAATACATGTTAAGGAGTAGTAATCAAGCAATCACACATAATGTGCACACATTCACGACACACTTGTCACTTCCATTTATAATTCAACAAAGACATAATAATGCAATGTGACTCAATGACACAATGCAATACAAGTGGTACCACACAACATGGTTCATTCAATTGATCCCGATTCATAATAGAATCCGGATAAATCACATACACTCCGACTGAGCAATGATTTATCTCCATAACAACTCCACATTGGAGTCCGGATAAATCACATACACTCCCACTGAGCAATGATTTATCTCCATAACAACTCCACATTGGAGTCCGGATAAATCACATACACTCCCACTGAGCAATGATTTATCTCCATAACAACTCCACATTGGAGTCCGGACAATATTAGGCACCCATCATGGATTCCCACCTAGCTGTCTCCACCAGACACATCATGAAATGCATGACACAGATTACACACAAAACACATGTATAATAGCAATTATACATCTTCACGATCCTCATGATCATACGTGAGATACATACTCACCGTAACACACACTAGTATTACCACAACTGTCAAATTAATGCCTCATAATACACACAATTAAGGAAAATACCTCTCGAGGCCTTAATTAGTGAATTATCTAATTAATCAATCCAAATTCCATTTTAAATCATTTTTACTATCATTCCTAAATTCAACAAGTTCTAACACCTATCCCAACCTCTCAGACAAAAAAGGAACCGCATCGGACGCGAAATCGGGAAAGAAATCGCGAAATGGCAAAATTCTGCACTCTCGCTGGTCATACGCGTATTGCCCATACCCATACGCGTATTGCCTTGCCCATTACGCGTTTCAGCAGAAGGCCGTGTAAAAATGGGTTCCATACGCGTAACGCCCATGTACCGCCATTGTCGTACGCGTATTGCATTGTCCAATACGCGTATGGGCAGCGAACCCCCAGAATTTTTCTGTTTCCACACCAGTCCAAATTCTGATCAATTCTAGCACCCAAACTTACAACCACACTCTATAGCAAGATTCAACATTATATAAATATCCTAAAAGCTCCACATTTATATGGCAATAGCATAACACCCGACAAAATATCGACCGCACGCATTTTACGCGATAAGAAAATTTGACAGCACAACTATTTCTCAAAAACACAAATTAATTAAATCATATTTTACCCTCCAAACCATTTTTAATAGAAAGAATATCTCATTAGCTTTCCAACACTTCGAACGAGGGTAAAAAAGGACTTACGGATCAAAAGATATGAATTTTTGAAGTTTTTCCAACACAAATTTTTCTTCATAAAAACTGCTACGAGTTTCACTCAATTTTCCTCAAAATCTCATCTAAACATCACTATAATACAAATTAAATACATAGCAACCCATATCTATCATGTATCAACAATTAGGAACCTTAAAACATGATTTCCAACACAAAAGTTTTGGATCCAAATCTCAAAATCTCAACATATCAAATGTTGTAATTTTCCATCAAATTCAACCAATCATGTGAAAACATACAAGTAAGCATTTCCAACTAATTCCTAACCTCACCCGACTATACTACGCGATTTATACCGAGTTTCAACCGTGAAAACATCGATTTCCACTCAATTTACCATTAATGCCCTAAATCTCTAATTCTCTAGAACTCAATACAAAACTCCTCAAATTTTACCAACAAACATTTCCGATTAAACCCAAACATCACTCGACTATTCTACGCGTTCTATTGCACCTTTGAACCGTTAGAACATCGATTCCCACACATTTGTTCTTCACTCCAACCAATAAGGAAAAGTATATATTTCAACAAAACAATTGCAAACAACACATACATATACATATACAATCGAAATATAATCGGAACTTCTCACCCTTACCCGATTAATCGAAGATCAAGCTTTGATTTGGATGATTTCCTCTTCTTCCCATTCTTTTCCCCTTTCTTTCTCTTCTTTCTCCTTTCTCTTCTTTTTCCTTCTTCTATCTTTCTTTTCTTTCTTACTAACAAATATATATATATAATCCAATATTATATAATATAATCCGATAGGGTAAAACATCATCAATTGATATTTTGTCACCTCAACCCATGATTGATCAATTATTAGAGTTACTTTAAAATACTCTCTTGAACTAATAATTATTAATCCGTCTCTTTAATAAAATAATTGATCTCTTCAGAGTTCTCCAATTGCTCTCTATCTATAACAAAGTATCTACTTTTATAAAAATATCTAACCCCTCAAAAGACTATTTTACCTTTTTGCTCAAATATCTCCCAAACGCTCTCAAAATGCAATAAAACATAAACAGCGATGCAAAATATATCAGGAATTAAAAGTTAATAAGAAAATATTATCAATTGCAATTATTTTATCTATCAGAGAAATTATCCAATTAACAGGTAAAACTCATTTAATTTACACAATAAATCACACAATTCACAAAATTTCACATAAATGAAATAAATAAATACGATTAACCAAATCGGGGCGTTACAAGCGGATTATATATTTGCTGTGATTTTTCCTGCGAAAACATCAATTACCTGCGATCTTATCTGCGGATTTGACGTTTTCCTGCGAATATTTGCTGCGAATTTATCTGCGATATTACCTGCTAAAGTAATTACCCACAAAGGTTTTAGTTGGAAACACCAAACGGCAGGAAAAATCGCAGGTAGCATATTTCCTGCGGAAATTTCATCAAAGTTTGCAGGTAATTCCGCAGAAAAACAAAGTATTTCTAGGAGTGATATAAAAAATATTTAAAGTTAGTGATAAAACATCTTGTGAAATTTTTATAATTCACACACACAATATGTTTTACTTTATTTTTAAATATTTACTTATATTGTTTTTCTAGTGTTTTTAAGTATACTTTTATATCATACAATAATACTTGTGAAAAATATTTAAATTACTTCCTAAATTGATGTTTAATGATGAATATTATAATTAAAACAAGTCATTTTTAAAATTATATTTTGTTGAAAATATTTATATTTATGAATATTAAAAAGTGCTCCATAAAATCCTTAAATTAAGGTATGTTTTTTATAATTCACACACACACACACAATATGTTTTACTTTATTTTGAAATGTTTACTTATATTGTTTTTCTAGTGTTTTTAAATATACTTTTATATCATACAATAATACTTGTGAAAAATATTTAAATTACTTCCTAAATTGAGGTTTAATGATGAATATTATAAAATAAAACAAGTCATTTTTATAATTATATTTTATTGAAAATATTTATATTTATGAATATTAAAATGGGCTCCATAAAATCCTTAAATTAAGGTATGTTACTCAAATGAGTTGAGTACACAATAGTGGAATTTTTTTTAATATAACCTAATTTTTCAACTAATTTACCAAAAAAACCAACTTTTTAAAAAATTTACCAAAATGGCGTAGTTTGAGAATGGGGTATAAGGGAGGCGCCATATGGGATGGCGCCTCAATTAGAGGAAAAATGCCAAACCATATGGCGCCTCAGGCAATGGTTAGAAATTTCCTGAGGAGTAGCCATATGAAATGACGCCTCAGGTCATTTTTTTTTAAAGTTAAATTTATATTTAAATTTTTTTGTAATATATAAAAATTATATTATTTAATATGTTATGTTGTGCCTATAAATAAGGGCTCACCTTCACTTGTTTTTGCACAACAATTGTCACCCAAACCCTAATTTCCTCCCTTCCCTCACCAATATCCCAAACTCCCCCTTACTCAACACGATGTTTTCATCCTCAAATAGCCGGCCGTCGTCGTCATCAGCAACGGAGGAGGAAAAGTGGCCAGAGTTTCCACTGATGAAACGAAATGCCCTAGTTATATATTCAGCTGTCAAGCCTCCGTTGGAGATGCTACTCTGGAACACCCAGACGTTGGAGCATTTGCACAGGGAACTTCGCCGCTGGCTACCAGAAGAATTTCAGGCAGGTGAAAAGATCAGGAAGATAGAGAGGCGTGTTGAGGAGCCTGGTCCAAATGGAGTAACCCGCAGTTGGAAAAAAGTGGTGAGCAATGCCGGTGTCCTCATGATGATGATGTCAAAACAAGAAATTAAGTTGATGATTGTAATTGCCTAGATAAGCTACTTTTATTTGTTGTTATTATTATTGTTATTGTTATTAGTATTGTTATTGTTATTTTATGATTTGGTAATAGGTTTCGTTAAGTGATGCTTCGTTTAGGTTTGTTATGTTGTTGTATTGAGTTATGTATGCCATCAATGAAATGCAATTTGTTCTTATTATAAATAGACAATATTACATAAGTAATTATGCCGCTGTGCTAGGACCTAATACATTTGGACACTTAGTGCGATTGTGGCCTGGCTGGCGGCACAAACTACACAACCTCACCATTTTTTCACCTGTATCCTTCTCCGTTTGAATCCGGCTGTTGATAGGGCGACCCTTTTTATTTCTTCGTATCAAGTCGTTATGCCACACAATTTCGCCTTCGTATGTAGGCCAGTAGTCCTTCTTTGCGACCACTTGAAAGCTTTTACGGTACACATTACATAGAGTACTGACTTGGTGAAGAACATGGAGATAGTTGGTTGGGTCCAGTCGGACCTTGGAACAGGCTGCTATGACATGGGAGCAAGGCATACGAAATGCCTGAAACTTTCCACAGTCACACCAACTCCTATCTAGTTCCACTCGATAAGATCCCCTAGGCAACGTCTCTAACAAGACAATAGTACCTGGAGCATATTGTTTTTGGGCGACGAGGTATCTTGGGAGTTCTTTGTAAGAGTCCTCCCAATTTCCAAAAATCCTTTCAACCGCCTTCGTCCTAGCAATCCACGCCTTCCTGTACGAGGGAGTATAGTTGTATCATTGCACCATATGAGTTATGATGGTACTGACTTTCACAGAAGGGTTGTCGCTCACGATTGATAGAATTTCGTTGCAGATCATCTGAGAGTCGAGCTTGCGATGATCCTGACTTGGATTGGTTAGTATGCAAGTGTGCTCCGGACCCATTGACCCTATCTTACAGGAATCGCTTCGCTTCCGGAAAGATGCAGTTAGTCTAAAGGGGCAGGCCTCGTTGCGGCAGTAGATCTTATATAGAGTCGAATTTGTTCGATTGACTCTATAATCTGCAGCCAAGTTCATATGGTATTGTTTAATTGCTCGAACACAATCTTCTTTTGTACGAAAATTGTCTCCAACTTTTAGTACTCCCTCCGTCTGTTTGTATGGGTCGTAAAAAATATATGTTGATGGTTGATCGGCGCCTAGGCTTAGTGTTGTGATGACGTGAAAATACATCGTTTATTTGACTTGATTAATGCATGATTTGTAGTCGTTTTGATTGGTATCTGCACCATATTACGTTGGTATTTTGTTTATTTTGTTTACTTCCAGGTATTCAACCATTTAAAAGTCGTCTCCGAAGAAAGGAAGCAAATCGGGCGAAAAATAGAAGAAATGGAACAAATCTGCATACAAGGAGTTGTCTGACGAAAATGGCCATAACTCTTGAACCGTAAATCGGAATGACGCCCCGTTCGAAGCGTTAGAAAGCTAAAGGAAAGATCTACATTTTTGGAAAAGTTAAGAAGGTGTTACGATCGTAACACCTCCATTACGACCGTCATGGTACCTTTTCCAAGTATCACGACCGTAACACCTCCATTACGACCGTAACGCGCCTTTTCCAAGCATTACGACCGTAACAACTCCATTACGACTGTAACACGGTGAATTATGAAGGAAAACGCCCGTAACAGGGCATGACGAGCGTAACACGGCCAAAGCTATAATCTGCAGAACGTGGAAACAGAAACACACAAAGTCAAGCCACTGAGTCATCCACTTTCCCTATTTTTACTCCCACTTTCTCCACCACTCCCCTACTCAGTGCATGTTTGATGGAAGTTACAGAGGAAACCTCCCTCTATAAATGGGAGTCTTCGTAGCTTTTAGCAGTGTGGAAGTTTTGATGCGCGGAAGCTCTGCTCATTTCATTCTTAGTTTTTAGGCAGAAAACTCACCATGTAAAAGTGGTAGTTTCTCACATTGAGGAACTACCACACCATTAGTTTTAGGATTTCATTTTTCGTATTTTGTTTTCCTGCAATCGCTTTCAAGATGTCAAGGACTTAATGTATTATTCCAAGCATAATTTAATTCCAGGTTTTATTTAGTATTATTTATTTTACAGTCTTCTTATTTAAATTCCAAATTATGTTCCTGTCTTCAGTTATTTATCGTATTTGCATATTTAATTTCTTGTCCATGTCTAGCTAATTATTTTGGGGTCTGGCGTATGAGGACCGTCGTTACCAACGGGACTCCGTAGAAACCTTAGGCGCGAATTTATGATTACTATTCTGTTTTGGTCTTAATTTCTATGCGTAATTTAAATAACATTGTCATGAGAGTGAGATGTTCTTTAACATTGCTTTGTCATGAGAGTGAGAAGCATATTAAGGTTTGAGCCGAGATCCGCGAGAGCGTGAGGAGCGAACTGGATAGTAGAAATTAGGCAACAAATCTAAACACAGCGAGAGCGCTTTGGACGCATTTAGGATATTATTGGTTTTCAAAAGGTATTTCTAACTCAAATTGAAACAACGAGAGCGCTCAATAGGATTTAGGAATATAGTTGTAGGCAAGACCACAAGAGTGTGAGTTGAAGACTTTTAAACTAATTTATCCCTCGAAACTAGGATTTAGTATTTATTAGCACCCGAATTCTTCAGAGTCCTTTAGGAACGCGGAATCCATATTCCAGTCTCTCCGTTTTCTATTTTTTTCCTTCTTTTTTTTGATTTAGTTCTAGTTTCCCTTTAATCAATTATCTTTAGCCTTAGCTTTACAAAGTGACGATAGATAACGATAGGTTGATATTGGTCTCTGTGGTTCGACAATCTTTTATATTACTCCGATAAATTCGTGCACTTGCGGACGCATTAAGTTTTTGGCGCCGTTGCCGGGGACCAACAGTCAATATTGTTATTCCGTTGTTGCACCGTATAGACTAAGGCATTTTCTTTCTTATCTCTATAACTATGTTTCACCCAAACTTACTCTACAATCCCTACTCCCAGTATTTCGAGGAATCTCAAGGATACCATAATCCCAACCTCGAAATACATATGGAGAATTTCAATCCTTCGTTCACCCATTCTCACCCAAATAACCTCTATAACTATCACTTCCAAAATTTTGAGGAATCGCACCCAAATCTTCCCGATGATTACCATTCCCAATATTTCGAGGAACCCCAAGAATTGTACAATTCCAATCTCGAAATACTAATGGAAGATTTCCACGTGACGCTATCTCATTTTCGCCCAAATTACCACTCTCAATATTTTGAAGAACCGGAAGAATCCGTTCAGTCCAACCTCGAAACATTAATGGAGGATTTCATTGAAACATCGACCAATGCTAGACTAGAATCTATGATGGAGCACTTTGTGAACGCACAAACTATCCAGAATGATGAGCTTAAAAGACAACATATCGATAATCATGAAACCCTTAGGCGGCTGAACACGATGGTCGAGTCCCTCGTGACTCACACTGAGGCATTGGAGACCCAAACCTTACTGCTTGCACTAACACCTATAGGTCCCGCCCTTGAGGAGAATGCGTATGTTATAACAGCCAGTAGTGAAGAACAACTCAAAAATCCTGAGGAGAGTGATAATGAGGTTGACGAAAGTTATGGTGAGGAAAGAGTTGAGATTGAGATAAATTCATCCACAAATGAGGTTGCAAAAGAGGTAGAGAATGAAGCACGAACTGTTGACCACCCTCCATATACCCCACCATATCCTTTCCCGCATAAGTTTACAGACTCCAAAACGTATGTGCATGTATGGAAAATTATCCACGCACCTTTGTCTGAGGTCTTGCATAAAAAGAGAAAATTTGAAGACCAAACTAAGGAAATCATTAGTGTAAAGAGGGTAATGTTCGACTTTAAGGTGATGGATGAAACGACTAAGCCCAAACAAGAAAAGCTGATACTTAGCATAGATCCAGAACCACCACCACAAGTTCAAAAGAATGAACCACCCCACAGAAGGAAGAAAAGGAAAGGTGAGGGATATGTGAGATGGCTTGATAAATGGCCATGGAAACCGAAGATCGACACTCTTAACCGTCGAGCTATCGACGTTAAACAAAACTCCGCGTGGGTGGTAACCCCCGAGTTTTAATTTAATATTTTCCTGTTATTGTTTTTGTTTGCAGAAAATAAAGAAATGTATCGTTTGTCCCGTCTCAGCTACTTTTAGGCGAAAGATCTCTAGATGACAATCCCTTAAGATGAGTTGGTGCCCACGCACATTCCTACGAATGTCGCTGCTGGTGGTGACACCGATGATGAGCACTTCCTTCGGAAGTAGGCGATATGATGAGCGGCTTTAGGAAAGTGAAGTTTCAGCAGACAAACAAAGGCATTCATACAGGTTCTATCCTTCCTTTACCACCTTTTATCAAAACATTGAGGACAATGTTTGGTTTAAGTGTGGGGGAGGAACTCTATCGCTTTCATTTTTACCGCTTTCTAGTTAGATTTACTATTTTTTAGCATGATTTTAAAATTTTTAAAATCTCTTCTGTTTAGTTGCGTCTTTGCATGTGCTGTCAAGTCTTTATATGCGATTTTTGTGTTTATCGATTCACCACTTCCTTAAGCCACACCAAATAATTTGAAAAATTCTGAATTGCAAAAATAGTGTTTCTTTTGAAAACCTTAGGCTACAGACAAAATTAAGGTTAGATTGTGAGACTCGGGAAAATTCCGCAAGATCGGTATCGTTTTAACACCGTTAGGCTCCCAATTATGGAAATCAATTTGAGTACTTGTTATGCCATAGCCTTAAGTTTTTACCCCTTTAGTAGTCCCTGATTAGTTTATTTAGCAGTCAACACCATCCTAAGCACACACTAAGTAGGAAGCCGATACAAATAAGTGTATGATCTCAAGCTTAAAAAGAATTAAGAAAAGAAAAAATGAATGAATGAAAAGAAATGCTCCTTCTAAGTTAGGTGATCCTCACTCGATCATTTAGCCCAACGGTGTAAACTTCTTTATTTTATTATGTGCAAAAGATGAAAATTTGATGATAATGAGATCATAGTCACTAACAGGCTATCCTACCATGAGTGTGAGAGGATAACGGGCTTAATGTGATTGCACCAGAATGAATAGGGATGAAAGGAGGATGAGTGAGTTAGACTTAAGTATAATGACATGATTCAGTTTGGTTTGGATAGGAGGGAGGCTAATGACCGCAAAAGCGGAATTGCGTTGTTACGATATCCTTAGTGTGAGAGCAAGTACCTATCTTCACAAACTTAACCGAAGTAGAGTTGGTAGCCTAGGATGAGTATCCGTATGCATTATTTTTCGTACGAGTCATGTTTTGCTTGAGGACAAGTAAAGATTCAAGTGTGGGAGAGTTTGATGACGTGAAAATACATCGTTTATTTGACTTGATTAATGCATGTTTTGTAGTCGTTTTGATTGGTATCTGCACCATATTACGTTGGTATTTTGTTTATTTTGTTTACTTCCAGGTATTCAACCATTTAAAAGTCGTATCCGAAGAAAGGAAGCAAATCGGGCGAAAAATAGAAGAAATGGAACAAATCTGCATACAAGGAGTTGTCTGACGAAAATGGCCATAACTCTTGAACCGTAAATCGGAATGACGCCCCGTTCGAAGCGTTAGAAAGCTAACGGAAAGATCTACATTTTTGGAAAAGTTAAGAAGGTGTTACGACCGTAACACCTCCATTACGAGCGTCATGGTACCTTTTCCAAGTATCACGACCGTAACACCTCCATTACGACCGTAACGCGCCTTTTCCAAGCATTACGACCGTAACAACTCCATTACGACCGTAACACGGTGAATTATGAAGGAAAACGCCCGTAACAGGGTATGACGAGCGTAACACGACCAAAGCTATAATCTGTAGAACGTGGAAACAGAAACACACGAAGTCAAGCCACTGAGTCATCCACTTTCCCTATTTTTACTCCCACTTTCTCCACCACTCCACTACTCAGTGCATGTTTGATGGAAGTTACAAAGGAAACCTCCCTCTATAAATGGGAGTCTTCGTAGCTTTTAGCAGTGTGGACGTTTTGATGCGCGGAAGCTCTGCTCATTTCATTCTTAGTTTTTAGGCAGAAAACTCACCATGTAAAAGTAGTAGTTTCTCACATTGAGGAACTACCACACCATTAGTTTTAGGATTTCATTTTTCGTATTTTTTTTTCCTGCAATCGCTTTCAAGATGTCAAGGACTTAATGTATTATTCCAAGCATAATTTAATTCCAGGTTTTATTTAGTATTATTTATTTTACAGTCTTCTTATTTAAATTCCAAATTATGTTCCTGTCTTCAGTTATTTATCGTATTTGCATATTTAATTTCTTGTCCATGTCTAGCTAATTATTTTGGGGTCTGGCGTATGAGGACCGTCGTTACCGACGGGACTCCGTAGAAACCTTAGGCGCGAATTTATGATTACTATTCTGTTTTGGTCTTAATTTCTATGCGTAATTTAAATAACATTGTCATGAGAGTGAGATGTTCTTTAACATTGCTTTGTCATGAGAGTGAGAAGCATATTAAGGTTTGAGGCGAGATCCGCGAGAGCGTGAGGAGCGAACCGGATAGTAGAAATTAGGCAACAAATCTAAACACAGCGAGAGCGCTTTGGACGCGTTTAGGATATTATTGGTTTTCAAAAGGTATTTCTAACTCAAATTGAAACAGCGAGAGCGCTCAATAGGATTTAGGAATATAGTTGTAGGCAAGACCACGAGAGTGTGAGTTGAAGACTTTTAAACTAATTTATCCTTCGAAACTAGGATTTAGTATTTATTAGCACCCGAATTCTTCAGAGTCCTTTAGGAACGCGGAATCCATATTCCAGTCTCTCCGTTTTCTATTTTTTTCCTTCTTTTTTTTGATTTAGTTCTAGTTTCCCTTTAATCAATTATCTTTAGCCTTAGCTTTACAAAGTGACGATAGATAACGATAGGTTGATATTGGTCTCTGTGGTTCGACAATCTTTTATATTACTCCGATAAATCCGTGCGCTTGCGGACGCATCATGTTGTCATGTGTTGGGGTGGGCGATAAACATGACTGTCTGGCAATTGGTCTGCCTCCTCGCCGTTTATCATTCCGTCAACAACGTCCTCCGCTTCTTCTTCCTCCTCGTCAACTGCATCCACCTCAGCTTGTTCGTTGTCAGAATCGTTGAAAACCTGCGATACCTCAAGTTGTTGAGACAATGGTTGATTTTGTAACGTAACATATAACTCAACCTCATTGAAACCGGAATGCTCATAGCTGAGAAACATATTACGCACATCTTCATTATCCCGTATTTTCATCTGAAAAAATTTGCACACATCATGCCCCTCAAAAAAGACAGGGTTTTTGTATATAATTTGCCCAACTGGACCGCACTGCAATTTCTTCTCTAACCGGGCTTTCAAATGATAGAAATTTGTTCTTCTATCAATTAAAAACCTAGTCACTTCTGTATCCCTAAAATTGAAACCACTCATTGGACAATCAAATATCTCACCAAGGATATGTGCAGTTATCAAGTATTGTGGTCTTTGAGCCATATCTGAATTTGTGTTAGGAAGAAATGGGTTACAAACTTTAAAGTTTGGAAGAAAAATAGTTTGCAGATTGGAAATGGTTTGAATGTAAGTGATGATAGGATGTATATTTCATGTGTATTAATAGGCAGAAAAATATTACAAGAAACGTGTCTCTGTAGTCTAATTGCTTCAGAAAAGCATTGCCAAAGAGCCATGTGCTCCTCTGCATGCCTACACATTATCCTTGACATGACCACACAAGACTGCATGCCTACACTAAGCTTGACAAGATCACACAACTCTGCATGGCTACACTATTGACAAGATCACACTCTGCATGATTCAACAATGCATGCCTACACTCTTTTTCTACTGTTCCTAACCATGCCTCTGCACAAATTTAAAAACAAACATTTTTTTAAACAAAAAAAAAAAAAGAAATGACCTGAGGCGCCATTTTATATGGCTACTCCTCAGAAAATTTCTAGGGCACCCCACCATTGCCTGAGGCGCCATATGGTTTGGCATTTTGCCTCTAACTGAGGCGTCATCCCATATGGCGCCTCCCTTATACCCTATTCCCATACTACACCATTTTGGTAAATTTTTAAAAAAATTGATTATTTTGGTAAATTAGTTGAAAAATTAGGTTATATTAAAAAAAATTCCACAATAGTGTTTTATTTCATAAAATAGTTAATAAAGAACTATAACTCATAGGTGTGGCTAATTAAAGTTACGGTATTTAAGGGGGTGAATCAATATGTAAACCAAAATCAAATTAATTTATTGATTATTCAAATTTTTTAAATATGGATAAAAGTCAAGTCAACTCCTATAATCTTTGAGTGATTGATTCGTTTTTTGGATTTAAGTTTTAAAACACGTGAACTTGATGATCCAATAATTTGAGAAATATATTATTATTATTATTATTATTATTATACTATTTAAAAAAATTAATTATTACTTTTACATAAAAAATATAAGATAAAATATAGGGTTAAATATTCTTTTGCTTAAGGTAAGTTGAGGAAAAATTACCCAAATACCCCCACATTTTCGAATAAATTGCCAAAATATCCTATGTTTCAAAAAAAATTTTAAACTGCCCCAGTTAGGGCAAGATTTTGTACATTGTTGTCAAATGAATTGACGACACCCCTTTAAAGCTATAACCATGTCGCCAATTGAATTGGCGACTCCCTTTTGCTTTTGTACAGGGTCGCCAATTGCACTGGCAACTTGATAAATAAGGGAGTCACCAATCCAATTGGCGACATGGTTGTTGCCTTAAAGGGGTGTTGCCAATTCATTTGACGACAATGTACAAAGCCTTGTCCTAACTGTGGCAGTTTGGGAAATTTTTTGAAACGTGGGGTATTTTGAAAATTTTTTCAAAAATATGGGGTTTTTGAGTAACTTTTCCGTAAGTTGACGTATTTTTGTTTTTTTATGTAAATATCAAAGCTTAAAAAGTTGGCCCTAGAAAGTATTGAACCTAGAACAACATGTTTGCAAGGGCACCCCTTTACACCGGACAACTTGCTTTTATTGTTTAATTGTTTGCATCAAATATATATTTTACAATATTTCAATTAATTTTATTTATATTATTTAATTTTATTTAATTTTTTATTATTATTATTATTATTATTATTATTATTATTATTATTATTATTATTATTTACTTTCAATTCATTATTTTATATATTTTTTACTTTCAGTTTAATATTTAATATATTTATATTTAGTATTTTAGTTTATTTTTTAAATAATAAATGTTAAAATATATTTAATATTTATTTTATTTACAAATATTTGTATAAAATTTAATATTACATAATAACGTTATTTTTAATATTTAATATTACGTTCAAAAATATTTTTTAAACAAGTATTATTTTTAATATTACATAATAACTTGGGTATAAAATATATATATATATATATATATATATATATATATATATATATATATATATATATATATATATATATATATATATAGATTATGAAATTTTTATGTAAGAATATGAAAATAAATCTCAATCATTAGATTTCAAAATAAATGGTGGAGATTATGTGTGGTTTTTGTTTTTTTCTCTCCTCCATTATTAAAATAAATAATGGAAGAGAGAGAAAAAAAACTGACTCATAATCTCTACCATTTATTTTAAAATCTAATGGTGCTGATTCATTCTCATGTTTTTATATAAAAATGACATTCTCATACGATACGTTCCCTATATATATATATATATATATATATATATATATATATATATATATTTTAAATAAATATAAAATTTTCATTACATAATAACGTTTTTATATATATTAATTTCAGTATATAAAGTTTTCTTTACATAATAAAGTTTTAATATTTTTAAACAAACATTATTATTTTACTAACATTATTATGTAATAAAATATTATTTTATTCATACTTAATTAATAATAGTTTTTAATATTAGTAAAATAATAAACTGAAAGTAATAAAATATTTTGTAATAAAATACTTAATTAATATATACTGAAAGTAATAAAATACTTAATTAGTAATAAATTGAAAATAAAAATATTTTTTTAATAACAAATTGAAAGTAAATGATAAATTGAAATTAAATATATTTGAGGAGAAATAATAGTGTAAAATAATATTATGTAATAGTGTGAAATTAAATAGTTATATTCATGTAATAGTGTGAAGTAATTATGTAATATTATTAATTGAAATGTTTTAATATCATGAGAAGAATTCAGAGGCATTTTGTGGAGTTCCGAAGGTAGTTTCTCAAACTCAACCAACTTGGATTTAGCATGTTTCTCTCCTATTGACAGTAACTCAGCTTTCGAAATAATGTCCAAGCTTCTAATGATTTGAATCGATACTTGTTTTTTTCGATCCGTTCCAAGATTGACAAAGCACCATCTTCAATGGATCTGGTGAACCTGCTAGAATCAAGCTTAATTATGTTCTTCTCATATGTATCGCAAGTTTTGGAACTGCTCCTGGAATATGCGGAAACTTCTACCATGGACGGTGGAGCAGAAACATGGCTCTACCCATTGTGCAGAAGGCCTGCATTGGATCCAACGGTTGTAATGTTGGAGTATCAATTACTATATTTGGAAATCCATGTTGAGGAGTAACAACGAGTGTCGCTATTGAGGCTGCTTGTACATAGACATTCTTTTCAATCTGCTCGTTATCATGAATTTGCATGGAGTTGCCAATGTTCTAAAAACAAACACTAATGTTAACTATATATTCCTTTAAGTAGATAATTATCTTGTGGCTATAGTCTATGAAAGACTAGGCAAATACAATAATTGTTGTAATAATTTCGCGCCTTCATTATTCTATGAGACACCCAAAGATGTAACCATTGCATACAATGAAATATTTCATTGATTCCACCACATGAAAAATTCAAGCAGTAACCAAAAGAATGATTCATTGATTCGACCACATGAAAAAAAAATCGAGCTATTCAAACATTGCACGCCACTGAGCCCACTGAGTCAACAAAACCCCCTAAAGGAGCCTATCCCCATGAAGTTTAAGCTACTGAAGTAAAGTTCTTCACACACAAGTTTCTTGGGTTGCTTTGGACAATTTAGAAATGCAGTTTTGGAAAATGATCATGTTTAGATGGTGCTAGTTTTTTCTCTATGACAAGTTTATGGATTTGAACCATGAAGGTGAAGTCTTGCAAAATGGAGATAAAGATAGCTTAATCAAATAGTTAATGGTCAACCAGTCAACTTGTCAACTAGAAGTCAATTATCCAACTTTTTATGGTTTTCTTCATGTAATCAAAGGAACTTGTAATTTGCATGTAATTAGTAACTTGTAACCCAAGTAATTCCACTTGTAATATAGCTTGTACCCCTTTTTGTAAAATGAATGAAAGCCTTCCTTTTTACAATATCCAACTGTTTGAATTTCAGACGAAAGTTCCCATTTTTTTAAAATTCAACTCATATTCCTCCTTTATATGACATTAAGAGCAAATCACTACTAATGTGCTATCAATGAGATCAACAAAAAGACTTCTTCTTAGCAATGCTTCATAAAAAAAACTCCAATTAACTTGAAGCCCAAAAACCATAATGTAGACCAAAACTTTAAAAATCAACAAATCACTACGTATTAAAAAACCAGTTAAATCCAATACTAAAGAACCTTTGACTTGAATGTCATAATATGCAAATGCAGATGAATAATAAGGATGACTCTTAAAGGTATGATCAATAGGCAAATGAATACAAATAAACAAAGTTATAAGCCAGATAAAAAAATGAAAAACAGTAAGGCAAATTTTGAGGTATGACAGCAGCTGCCTTTGATCCAAGAAGACCAGATACCTGCAAGAGATCAAGACACTATTTTCGTTGAGATAAGGAGATCCCTTCTTTTGAATAAGCAACTTCAAAACCAAGGAAGTATTTCAACATTCCCAAGTCTTTAATGCTGAAATTCTCATCAAGGGAGGCTTTGATGCGAGTGAACTCATAGAATTGACAACTAGTATTATGTCATCAACATAACCTAAAATGACTGTGAAACGCTTGTTAGTTTTCAAAGTAAACAATGAATAGTCAGAAACAGACTGAGTATAACATTGTTGAATCAGTAAGGTTGTTAATTTCTCATACCATTTTCGTATGTCTTACTTTAAACCATAAAGGCTCTTTTGTAGGTTGCATACTTGATTGGGCTTGTGACAATAACTCCTTCAGGTATTGTCATATAAACGTCCTCTTGTAATTCTCCATGCAAAAATGCATTATTAACATCAAGTTGATGCATAAACTAGTTGTTAATGGAAGCAGTTGCAAGAAGTGTTCTAACTGTTGTAAGCTTAGCTACAGGTGAGAAAGTGTCAAAGAAATCCACTCTTTCAATCTGATTATAACCCTTGGCAACAAGTCTCTCTTTATACCTCTCTATTGTACCATCTGTTTTATGTTTTATCTTGAAAACCCATTTGTTCTCAATAGGTTTGACATGTGATGACAGATCAACTATGATCCAAGTTCCATTCTTGTGCAATACATCTAATTCAGAATTCATAGCCTTGATCCAATTCTCAGACAAACATGCTTCTTCGTAATTCTTTGGCTCATTTGTGTGTGTAATAGAGGATGTGAACACACGATGTGATGCAGACAAATGTGACAAAGAATCATAATGTGAAATGGGATAAAGAAGTTTTGTGTTTCCTAAAGATGGCTCGTCTGCTGAAACGTTGGATGTATTGCATACATAGTCTGAAAAATAATAAGGTGCATGTTTGGTTTTAACAGGTCTAGTATGTGTTGAAGGTTCACTATCTTGGGTGATCTTTTCATGTTACATGTCATCTTGTACTGAGGAATCATGATCAGGTTCCATTTCATGGTTTGTACTAGGATGATCTAAGGTTTCATCATTTTTGTTAAGGTTTAAGTAGGGTACAGTGTATCAATGGGAATATGTTCATTGTCATTTTGTGGTGCAGAAAGTGTGGTTGGTGATTGTGTGTGCTTAGGGTCGGTATGAATGTGATATTCTCAAGTGGAGGAATTGTCACTTGAGTATAGGAAAATGTGTTCATGATGTATGACATTTCTAGATACAAAAACTTCATGATTGTTAATATCATAAAGCACAACACCCTTCATACCATTTTCGTATCCCAAAAAGACACATTTCTACCTCTTGGCTCAAGCTTTGTTCTATGCATATGAAGAGTAGATGCATATGCTAATGAACCAAAAACTTTAAGGCTATGAATATCAAGAATTTCATTATGCAGTATGAAATGAGGTGAATGATTATTTAAAACTTGTGTAGGAAGTTTATTTATAATAAATGTGGCATGTAAAATAGTATAAGACCAATTTTTTTATGTTTTAACTGAAAAATTAAGGCTCTTCCAACATTTAAAATATGTTGATGCTTCCTCTCCATGCTACCATTTTGTTATGGAGATTCAACACAACTTGTTTGGTGTAAAATATCCTTAGATGGATAAAATTCAGCGATGCTAAATTCAAGACCATTATCAGATCTAATGACCTTGACAATAGTTTTATGTTGGTTTTCAATGAGTTTAACAAAGTTTATCACATGCTCTCTAGCTTCATATTTGGATTTCATAAGTGTTATCCATGTGTATCTGCTACAATCATCAACATCAATTAAAAAATATGCATGACCATGTAAAGATTTGACAGCAAGAGATCCCCAAATGTTAAAATGAATCATATCATAAGGGTGAGCAACCCTACTTTTGCTAACATTATATGAAAGTTTTCTTTGTCTAGCATAATGACACACATCACAAACATCTTTATTATTTGAAATTCTGGCATAGCAGACAGCAGATGTCCTAACACATGTCAAGACATCGTTCTGCATGATTATTAAACAAGGAACATAACAACAAACTGATATCTAGAATATCAGTAACTGCAGAAACATAGATGTTTCAACATCTGTTCCAACACGTTAATCAAAACTGAACTGTAAATTGCAGAATGATAAACAACACAGAATATGATGACCCAGTTCGGTGCAAATCACCTATATCTGGGGGATACCAATCCAGGAAGAATAATCCACTATCAGTAGTATAGTTTTATGTAAACAACCTCAGGATTACAGTAAACACCCACGTTTACCTATCACAACCTAAATCACAACCTGTGATTATCTAACAGTTACTACACCATAACTGCATCATCCTATTGAAAGACACCCCTTTCAATACAAAGTCCAGTCAAGCATCCTTGACTAACAAGTTAACTTGGATTTGCTTAAAAGCTTCATCCAAGAACAATTCACGATTCATTACCTACGGGTTTCTGAATCTGTACAAGTACATATGTCTACCACAATGTATCAAATCGATACAGAGGGAGACTTACAAGAAAGCCTACGACTCTCAAAACCCTAAACCCTATTTCTACTTTACAAGAGTGTTACAATAGGTTCGGTTATCCAGTCCTAGGTCTTGATCTTCTTTTATAAGTTTCTGCTGCCTTGGGCTTCAGATCTTCTGTTTATTTCTTCCTTGATCCATGTTCTGATTGCTCCTTAATTCTTGGGCTAGATTAGCAACAACCTGCTATATCAGGTCAAGATGTCGAGACTTATGTTAGGACATCATGTCTGATACGTCCTCTTTCACCAGACTTCTTCATGTTGGAACCTTGTGTTTGACATCTAGTTTTACCAAAAATTTGCTCAAATCTGCAGAGCCTTCAATCTCCCCCTTTTGACAAATTTTTGGTTAAAACTCCTTCGGTAGAAAAAGAAAGTCGGTGTTTGGTGGATATGATTGGAACACTTCTGAGACTCCTTCTTACCCCTGAAATTCCTAGCTGTCTGTTGGTGTACATGAGGAAGAGTATGCAACACACTCTCCCTCAAACCTTTACTTGCCACAGAGGGATAAATCTTCCTCTTAAGAGGCATAAAAAAACCCATAAGAAGATCCAGAAAGAGCTTAAGAAGAAGCAGATGTGTCACACGCAACACAAAGTCCATTGAGAATGTAACTCAGGTCACAAGACACAATCTGCTTCATAACTCAGATCACAAGGCACAAGAGTAGAACTCAAGGATGTCAGAACATCTCATCCAACACCCCTGCTAAACACAACTTGCACGAATGAGTATGTGTTGTAGAAACCAACACACAACTGAGATGAATCCATACCCCTTCTCCCCCTTTTTAGCCAAAAATTGGCAAAAGTAGCCAGCATAATTCCATACCCACATGGTACTAATCCAGACCTTAACAAAAGCCATGATGAACATACCCAGAATACTAACTTTGAAAACCAGAAGCAGAATTCACCTTTAAGTACTCAAGCCAATTTTTCATGAAAATTATGGTCCATAAAAGTTACCGCAGAGCAATTCATGTGGAGACATAAATTTTGGTAGGTAAACATAAATGGCTGTGCACCGTCCAGCTAAAGTTTGACTGTTTCAACTTTATGAGAGACCGTTCAAAGAATGCACTTGCATCAAGACACATGCTTAACACGTCTACACTCTTTCCCGTCCAAAACAGCCAATTAGGACGTACCCATATTGTCCTAACCTCTTGTCAGACTTTGTTTAGCATAGTTATCGTTCCTGTGTTTTGTCTACAGGATAATCCTTTTAACTCGAAGACCAAGAGTAACTGACCAAGATGTTAAGACCTTTCTTCAAACATCTTCCAGTTAGCAGCAACAACTCTCAAGATACTTGTATTCCTCCTAATTCAATCCATTGACATCCAATGACAGAATCAGAATAACTAGATAAGTCCACCTAAAACTTATACCAGTAGAGCAATGTCACTAAATCTCATCTGACATATCATCCTCACCTGAGGAAATCTATCACAAACTGCTTGAAACCACAAACAATCTTGATATCCGACCTACACTACTGCAACTATATATATATCTAGAACAGAAGTCTAACTCCCCCTGTCGTAGATAAGCAGTGCTCCTCCGCAAGAAGAACATCCTAAATGAATGGAAAAGATAAGATGCATCTTCATCCATACACCACACGAATTCCTCATGAATTCTCATGTATAGATCTCCTTGTTCCCTAAGATACAACCCAATTGAATCTGAATGCTTCACATTCCTCAAAGAGACATACAGAGCCCCTTAGTTTTCTTGCTCGCCCAAACATTCTTCACACTTGAAGGACATTAAACACATGCTCCAGAAATCCTCAGCTCATTTGCTCCACAAGCACCAAAGTGATCCATTTATAGCATGCCTTGTAGCAGAAGAAACCACCACTCCACAAGTATTCTGACTTCAGCAAGAGTCAGTCTTCTAGATAAACACCCCACAATCCAAGACAGTCTTCCATCTATCATTCTCCCATATGATAAGATAGAATACTTATGATTCATCTGGTGAATATCAGCTTCCATATTCTGAACACATCAGAGTCCAGACCTTCATGTAATTAATCCATGATCCACTTCAGTCTGATACCACATTCACATCAGACTTCCAAGACAGTCATTTACTCATCATTCTCCCGTATGACAAGATAAATACCTCTTAGACAAGATGTGAGTGTCAAGTTCCACACTTAGAACTTAGAATCCTAATCCAAGGATAACCAACCTAGAAGATATTCTAAAATTAATTAGGACATCCTTCACATATCACTGACACTAACCAACATGGTTCTTGATATGCTCCACCACTGGACTTACTATCTGCATAGTAATCCAACCGAAGATCTTCAAACAACACTGCGCCACCAGCTTGATAAACAAGAACTCCAGATAACCGAAGAGAGAAATAAACTCTCATCCACCAAAGAAGGTAATCTTCCATAATCAACTTAGAACTTCTACCACAAGCTCCAAGATAGAACTGAACCAGAACCTCCTTAAGTCTTCAACCAACTACCCTTCTGCCCAAGAGTAATTAGTTCCAAGCACCCTGCTTGAATGCACATTAAAGATCAAACAAATGCCACTATTTGGTTCATCTTAACTTTTCTTAAGAGTTTCAGACAATCTTCTGATCCACTAATGAAACCTAATCTTCAAGTTACATGATCTACATACTCCATAGCAAGTCATCTTGGAACCATCAAGCCTTAGACATGTAACATCTTCTCCTTCCACAGCTCCCACAAACTGCATGAGATAGACCTTTTTGAAGCGTTAATTCCATTTATTTCTGAGAAGATCAACTTATCTTACGATGATGCGCCACAACATCAACTAAGACCCTAAAGTTTCTGTTTGATGTCATGACATCTGATCTGACATCTAGCTGAGGAATTCAGCCATTCCTTCTGCCACTTAGAAGAACCTCCTCCCTATAACAAAACAAGAATTTTGTGTTCTCATAGACTTGATTCAACAACCAAGTTTAAGTAGACAACCTCAATCCTGCTTGATCATATCACAGGTATTCAATTCAAGCTCACACCTTGATGAATATCTGCTTCACAACTCCAAATAACTCAAACGTGTCAAGTCTGATTCTTCAGAAAAGAAGTAGTCATAGGCTACACCACAGATATACCAAAGAATGCCACTTTTCTTAAGTAGAGCAGTATGCAGAAATTTAGAGATAACTGCCACTTATCCTAGTCTTCCAAGATGAGCAAGATCACATGCTCCTATGTAACTAGATCAGAAATAAACTGATCCAAGAACTATTCATCAAGATTATGATGTCTTCTTCTTCATCTTCCACATCACCATTGTCTAGACCAGTTTCTTGTCGTTCCTAGTGGGATACTCATTGGGGTAGAATGACTATGTTGTCATTCCTAATGAGGTGTGCACTGGGGTAGAATGACGTTGATGTCATTCCTAGTGTGGTGTCTACTAGGGTAGAATGACTATGTTGTCATTCCTAGTGGGATATTCATTGGGGTAGAATGACGATGTTGTCATTCCTAATGAGAGGTGCACTAGGGTAGAATGACTATGTTGTCGTTCCTAGTGAGGTATGTATTGGGGTAGAATGACTATGCTGTCATTCCCAGTTATGTGATGCGTGGTATTGTCGAGTCTTGATTGGATTGGTGAATTATGCATGATGTATATGTTGTTTGTGGAATGAGTAGAATTGTGCAGGTGTGCATGGATGGATAAACATGAATATGTGTGTTTGTGTTGAATGATAAGCATTATGAGGAATATGCTTGGTTTTATATATATATATATGCCTTGCGATGTATATTGAGTGAGATGTGATGATTGTGACATAGTAAACATAATATGTATGTTTATGTGGTATGATGGAATGGTGAGAATATGTGGTATATGTGTATTTTTATGTTGAGATATATAATTATATGCATTGTTATTATGATAATATTTCTCACCCTTCTGCTGTTTTATGATGCTCTATGAGGCATTGCAGATTAGGTATCTGGCGGTCTTTTTGTGAAGCGTGTCTTCATTTTCCTTGTTGGTCGGTTGGCTCTGATATGTAGCACCGGGTAGCTTGGACGTTTTGATCTTTTTGTGATACATTTGCATATGTATCTTGCTGATGAATTTGTGTATATAAACATGATGTTGCTTGTGATTCATACTGGATGATGTATATATATGTTGATGTATATATGTGGTTGTTATTCAATATTTTAGATGTTTCCGCTTTTATTCTAAATATTGAGATGTGGGTATAAGGACTGAGATCCTTTGTTGTTTGAAAGCTACCCCACTGTTGCATATCTTTGTGAGCAGGTGTTGTATGTGTTTAATTTCATGCATAATGTGACATACCTTTTTTATGCCGTGTTTACAATTATACTCTGATAAAATTTCAATACGTGCCTAAATGATTTATTTGATTATTTGGGGGTATAGAAAGGGGGTGTTACATTAAGTGGTATCAGAGCCAGTGTTGAGTCAGTTGTTGAGTCTGTTGGTGTGACAGTTGAATACTGTCGGTGTTGTTTGTTCCTTAGTACGTGATATGTGTGTGAAACACTGTCAGTACTTTTTGGTTTTCTAATCCTTTATTTTCAGGAGTTAGAATGAGATAAGTGGGGGAGAAGCTAGTACTTCTCCATGTTGCTTCAGGTGTGGAGCGCCGGCTCAGTGTGTTGTGAATTGCAAGATGGTAAGTGTTGTTTGGACAGTGTTGTTCCCGATTCCGTAAGAAATGCGGAGGTAAGGTTTATGTCAACTAAGGATTTGTGCCTTAGGTAGTTTTGTGTATGGGATGCAAGAAAGGCTATTATAGTTTGGTAAAGACGGTTTATGCCCCATCATGATTGTCGACTGTCTATTGGCAAATTGAGGAACTGATCACCCTTAATCTCTTGTTGATAGCAGACGGAAATTATGTTGGATGGAATAGGCGGGTCTTTCCGGCTTTGATAGTGTGTGAAATGAGTTGTTTGGAATTTAAGGAGATGATTACAGATTGTTTTGATGAGTCGATGAAGATGCTAATATCGGAAGATGAAATGGATTAAAGGTTTTGGTATGTTAGTCCAGTTGGGAAGTCATTGAGAGAGAATGATTGAGTTTTATTTAAGGATTGCTTCACAGAGAGTAGAGATTGAACTTAATTGGACGAAGGTGAATAGTTGAGGTTTATATCTGCTAAGTAAGTAGGAAATTCTTAGTAGATGGGAATAAGATGTTTGTTTTGTCTGTGTTGGAATATTTGGAGGAATTATCTTTATGGTTCTAGGTTCGAAGTGTTTGGTAATCGCAAGGATATTGAGTACTTGTTTGGTCTAAAGGAATAGAGTATGAGACAACAAGGATGGTTAGAGTTCGTGATGAGTTATGAATTTGGCTTGGATTATCCTTCGGAGAAAAGCTGTTGTTATGCCTGAAAAGTTAAGTCGGAAGTTTCTATGCATGTCTGTTTTGATGGTCAGGGAGTTAGAATTATTTGAGCGATTCCGAGACTTGTGTATGGTGTATGAGATAACACAGGAGAGTGTGAGGTTGGTAATATTAAAGTGAACAGTGATTTTTGGCGAATATGAGAAAGAGTTAGACTTTGGACGTGAAATTGATAGTTTTGATGGTTACGAGTAATCAGAGTGTGCAACGGAAGCGTGAGGTGACAAGGATGTTGGTATTCTGGTTTTGTAAAGGTTGTGGAATCGATGTTGTGTCGTGGAACTTGTGTTCTTGTTTGTGTTGTTGCCTCGTTTCCATCGTGATGGTTCGAGTGTGTGTGGCTAATTTCTTGTGGTGAACTAGGGGAGTGTTATCTGTGGTGATGGTAACGATCTTGTTGTGTTTCGGTTCTAGAGTAAACCTGTGTGTTGGTATCGTGGTTTTCCTTGAGTTGTGAGTTGGTCGTCAAGTGCATCGTATGGGCTTTGCATCTTGTCGTTGTTGTTGTCGTCGTTGTCGTGCCGTTGTTGTATCTGCTGTGAGCACGGTGGTTTGTCAGTTGTGTTATTTGTGGTGTTCCTTTTGTTGGCATGTTGGTTTGTTAGTCGGATGCGAGAGTCGTGTCCGGAGTTGTTCGTCTCAGTATATTTTCGAGGACGAAAATTTCTAAGTGGGGGAGAGTTGTAACGCCCCGGTTTTGTCTTATTTAATTAATCAAGTCGATTTAATTATTTTATTATTATATTATTTTATTCTTGACTTTTATTTGACAATATATTATTTTTCATCATTGTTTATGTTTTATCGCATTTTGAGAGCGTTTGGGAGATATTTGAGCTGAGGGGTATTTTGGTCTTTTTGGGGGGGTAGATATTTTTATAAATAGAAAGAGAGAGAGAAAATGAGAGAAAGAGAAAGAAAAAGAAAAAGAAGAGAAAGAAAGAGAATAGAAGAGAAAGAAGAGGAGAAAAAGAGGAAAAGAGGAAAATCAAATATTACTCCGTTTCAATCGCGAATAATCGGGTAAGGGTGTGAAATATTGTTATCCTAACTTTGTGTATGATTATGTATGTGTTTTGTGTGGATGTTTTGGTTGGTTTTCCATATTTTTCCGTTTAGGTCGAATTGTAGGAAATTGATAGAAATCGATGTTTTCACGGATGAATTTCGAAATAAATTGCGTAGATTAGTCGTATGAGGTTAGGCCGAGATTATAGAAACTCGTTTGGTTGAAATCGGTTGATATTGTGAGTTTTGACATTTTTGGGTTTTGAGAATGTGAGATTTCGGGTGAAAATCGAACGTCGTAGAATTATCGTTTTATGGTCCTAAAACGTTGATATATATTTGGTAAGGATTACCATGTATTTATTCGGAAGATAGGAATTAATCGGGAATGGTTGTTGGTGTGTTTTCGAGTGGTTTTGATCGAGTTTGGAATTGGGTTAAATTGATAAAACTATGTTTCAAAATATTTAAAAAATGGAAAATGTGTTGGATGGCTTTTAATGGTGAAAATATTGTAGTACGTTGAATTCTGAGATCGCAGCTTTTTACGGAATCGAAATCGAAGGTCCGGAAGGCTTCCGACGATGAAAAATGCATTTTCTGGGCCATGACACGGCCCGTGTCACACAACACGGGGGCCGTGTCAGACCACTGACTATGGAGGGTGGAAATGTGAAAAAAAAGTGATTTTTGGGATTTTGGGGTGACACGGGCCGTGTCCCACAACACGGGGGCCGTGTCAGGCCTGCTGTAGGTTTTTCTTTCAAAATTGTTTCGATCGTAACTTTTGAACCGTAAATCCGTTTTGGTCCCCGTTCGAAGCGTTCGAAAGCTTATAAAATATTCTTTCTATTAAAAATGGTTTGGATGGTAAAATATGATTTAATTAATTTGTGTTTTTGAAAAATAGTCGCGTTGTCGGGTTTTTATCGCGTTAAATGCGTGCGGTCGGTGTTTTACCGTGTGATATGCTTTTGTTATATAACGTATAGCTTGTGTGCTGTTATACGATGTGAATATACATGATGATAATGGTGAATATATGCATTGTTTGAGTTAAATGATAATGCATGGTGATTGTGAATATATGATGAGATGTTGTGATGTGGATTGTTGTGGTTGATGGTGAGTAATTCTTGATGTGAATTGATATGGGTGTAAATGATGAAATGCTATTTGTTGTGGGTTGTAGTTAGTGATAAATACATTGTTTAAGTAAGTATCAATGTATGTGGTTTCGAGTGTATGATTAATGTATGATATGGCGGCCTCTGTGGCGTAGATCCACAGCAAGATGAATGGTAAGGTATTGATTATCATGGAATTGCTATAGTAGTAATATTTGGTGTGTGGAATGGATTCCAATTGTGTTAGAATACTCATTGGGGTAGAATGGCTTATATGTCATTCCTAGTGAGGTATTAATGTTTTGGTCGAACACATTAGGGTAGAATGACTGTATGTTGTTCCTAGTGTTGTTGTTGTACTCATTAGGGTAGAATGACTTTATGTCATTCCTAGTGAAGTGCGAGTGTGTCGTTGGGTCCATTGGGGTAGAACGATTATATGTCGTTCCTAGTGGAGTACTCATTAGGGTAGAATGACGTTGATGTCATTCCTAGTGATGTACAATTAAGTTGTCGTGTCCACTGGGGTAGAATGACTATGTTGTCGTTCCTAGTGGGATACTCATTGGGGTAGAATGACTATGTTGTCATTCCTAATGAGGTGTGCACTGGGGTAGAATGACGTTGATGTCGTTCCTAGTGTGGTGTCCACTAGGGTAGAATGACTATGTTGTCATTCCTAGTGGGATATTCATTGGGGTAGAATGACGATGTTGTTATTCCTAATGAGAGGTACACTAGGGTAGAATGACTATGTTGTCGTTCCTAGTGAGGTATGTATTGGGGTAGAATGACTATGCTGTCATTCCCAGTTATGTGATGCGTGGTATTGTCGGGTCTTGATTGGATTGGTGAATTATGCATGATGTATATGTTGTTTGTGGAATGAGTAGAATTGTGCAGGTGTGCATGGATGGATAAACATGAATATGTGTGTTTGTGTTGAATGATAAGCATTATGAGGAATATGCTTGGTTTTATATATATATATATATGCCTTGCGATGTATATTGAGTGAGATGTGATGATTGTGACATAGTAAACATAATATGTATGTTTATGTGGTATGATGGAATGGTGAGAATATGTGGTATATGTGTATTTTTATGTTGAGATATATAATTATATGCATTGTTATTATGATAATATTTCTCACCCTTCTGCTGTTTTATGATGCTCTATGAGGCATTGCAGATTAGGTATCTGGCGGTCTTTTTGTGAAGCGTGTCTTCATTTTCCTTGTTGGTCGGTTGGCTCTGATATGTAGCACCGGTAGCTAGGACGTTTTGATCTTTTTGTGATACATTTGCATATGTATCTTGCTGATGAATTTGTGTATATAAACATGATGTTGCTTGTGATTCATACTGGATTATGTATATATATGTTGATGTATATATGTGGTTGTTATTCAATATTTTAGATGTTTCCGCTTTTATTCTAAATATTGAGATGTGGGTATAAGGACTGAGATCCTTTGTTGTTTGAAAGTTACCCCATTGTTGCATATCTTTGTGAGCAGATGTTGTATGTGTTTAATTTCATGCATAATGTGACATACCTTTTTATGTCGTGTTTACAATTATACTCTGATGAAATTTCAATACGTGCCTAAATGATTTATTTGATTATTTGGGGGTATAGAAAAGGGGTGTTACACCTTGCACTTTTGGACGGTGAAAATAAATCACCTCCACTTTCTCCAGGTTTATGTTTCACAGAAACACCCTCTAGTCAGAAGAATAACTAGAAGACTCCAGATGCACGACTGATATGCCTTTATAAGTGGACTTGAGAAAATTCTCAAGTATCTTTGACAACTTAGTCGATCAATAATTTATCAAATTCCTAGAGCAAGAACTTGATAAACTTAGTCTCAACTCCCCTTCTCTTTAACTGACTTCAAAATGTACAATGGAACCAAGCTTCCAAGTACCAAGTCACCATAACAGACATCTACCAACAACTCTCTCCATTTCATCGCTCCCGACTTTGGGATAAAAGGATGCATATATCTTCAAATATAGAGGCCAAAGATTGAGATCTTCCACCATCTGTTTTCAGTAACAACTCCAGAGTCCCATAAATACCAGAGTTCTTCCATCAGAAACATATGCAGCGGAACCACCAAGGAACAAATTTAACATGCCCTAATAAGATGTCAGAACATCTTATAAGACACCCCAACAAGAGAACTAGCCACTTCTCCTGCAGTTGTTGTTGAACCTCCTCAGAGACATGAACAACCACCAAGTTGTTATCTTCGATCCAGAACATCCATCCCATCCATTAATACCCTTGAGTATGTCTGAGTTGATGATCTGATCTCCAAAACTCCTCCTTGTTTAAAATGCCAGAAAGTATCTCCCAAAAATGTCATCCAGAAACAGACAGGATGCCTGCTCTGATACCAATTGAAATTCTGGCATAGCAGACAGCAGATGTCCTAACACATGTCAAGACATCATTCTGCATAATTATTAAACAAGGAACAGAGCAGCAAACTGATATCCAGAATATCAATAACTGCAGAAGCACAGATGTTTCGACATCTGTTCCAACATGTTAATCAAAACTGAACTGTAAATTGCAGAATGATAAACAACACAGAATATGATGACCCAGTTCAGTTCAAATTACCAACATCTAGGGGATACCAATCCAGGAAGAAGAATCCACTATCAGTAGTATAGTTGTATGTAAACAACCTCAGGTTTAGAGTAAATACCCACGTTTACCTATCACTACCCAATGAAAACTTTATCTAAGAACTCCATCCTAGATAAGAGAAACCCATCTCGCTCCCTAAATCACAACCTGTGATTATCTAACAGTTACTACACCATAACTACATCATCCTATTGAAAGACACCCCTTTTAATACAAAGTTCAATCAAGCATCCTTGACTAACAAGTTAACTTGGATTTGCTTAAAAGCTTCATCCAAGAACAATACACGATTCATTACCTACGGGTTTCTAAATCTGTACAAGTACCTATGTCTATAATAATGTATCAAATCAATACAGAGGGAGACTTACAAGAAATCCTACGACTCTCAAAACCCTAAACCCTATTTCTACTTTACAAGAGTGTTACAATAGGTTCGGTTATCCAGTCATAGGTCTTGATCTTCTTTTATAAGCTTTTGCTGCCTTGGGCTTCAGATCTTCTGTTTATTCCTTCCTTGATCCATGTTCTGATTGCTCCTTAATTCTTGGGCCAGATTAGCAACAACCTGCTATATCAGGTCAAGATGTCAAGACATATGTTAGGACATCATGTCTGATACGTCCTCTTTCACCAGACTTCTTCATGTTAGAACCTTGTGTTTGACATCTAGTTTTACCAAAAAATTGCTCAAATCTGCAGAGCCTTCAATCTCCCCCTTTTGACAAATTTTTGGTTAAAACTCCTTCGGTAGAAAAAGAAAGTCGGTGTTTGGTGGATATGATTGGAACACTTCTGAGACTCCTTCTTACCCCTGAAATTCCTAGCTGTCTGTTGGTGTACATGAGGAAGAGTATGCAACACACTCTCCCTCAAACCTTTACTTGCCACAGAGGAATAAATCTCCCTCTTAAGGGTCATAAGAGAACCCATAAGAAGATCCAGAAAGAGCTTAAGAAGAAACAGATATGTCACACGCAACACAGAGTCCATTGAGAATGTAACTCAAGTCACAAGACACAACCTGCTTCATAACTCAGATCACAAGGCACAAGAGTAGAACTCAAGGATGTCAGAACATCTCATCCAACACCCCTGCTAAACACAACTTGCACGAAGGAGTATGTGTTGTAGAAACCAACACACAACTGAGTTGAATCCATACCCCTTCTCCCCTTTTTTAGCCAAAAATTGGCAAAAGTAGCCAGCACAATTCCATACCCACATGGTACTAATCCAGACCTTAACAAAAGCCATGATGAACATACCCAGAATACTAACTTTGAAAACCAGAAGCAGAATTCACCTTTAAGTACTCAAGCCGATTTTTCATGAAAATTATGATCCATAAAAGTTACTGCAGAGCAATTCATGTGGAGACATAAATTTGAGTAGGTAAACATAAATGACTGTGCACCGTCCAGCTAAAGTTTGACTGTTTCAACTTTATGAGAGACCGTTCAAAGAATGCACTTGCATCAAGACACATGCTTAACACGTCTGCACTCTTTCCCGTCCAAAACAGCCAATTAGGATGTACCCATATTGTCCTGACCTCTTGTCAGACTTTGTTTAGCATAGTTATCGTTCCTGTGTTTTGTCTACAGGATAATCCTTTCAACCAGAAGACCAAGAGTAATTGACCAAGATGTTAAGACCTTTTTTCAAACATCTTCCAGTTAGCAGCAACAACTCTCAAGATACTTGTATTCTTCCTGATTCAATCCATTGACACCCAATGAAAGAATCAGAATAACCAGATAAATCCACCTAAAACTTATACCAGTAGAGCAATGTCACTACATCTCGTCTGACATATCATCCTCACCTGAGGAAATCTATCACAAACTGCTTGAAACCACAAACAATCTTGATATCCAACCTGCACTACTGCAGCTATATATATCTAGAACAGAAGTCTAACTCCCCCTGTCGTAGATAACCAGTGCTCCTTCACAAGAAGAACACCCTAAATGAATGGAAAACATAAGATGCATCTTCATGTCTTCAAGAGCGCACCCTCTGTTCAACACATCTGTTGAACGTATTCACCTAATGCTTGACCATCAAGTAATCCATGTACCACACCAGTACATTTAACAGACAAAAGTTCTCCCCCCATTTTTCTCAACAGATGCTTCTTCAGCAAGAAACACCCAAAATCACTACATGATATCCCATGACAACTTCATGATCATATGGTTAGAGTACCAGGAACGCATCCTTGTACCACAACCAACAAACTCTTGGATTGAGACCAAAACACCATTGATCCCTCTCGTTCAGAAACCATCCATACACCACACGAATTCCTCATGAATTCTCATGTATAGATCTCCTTGTTCCCTAAGATACAACCCAATTGAATCTGAATGCTTCACATTCCTCAAAGAGACATACAGAGCCCCTTAGTTTTCTTGCTCGCCCAAACATTCTTCACACTTGAAGGACAACAAACACATGCTCCAGAAATCCTCAGCTCATTTGCTCCACAAGCACCAAACTGATCCACTTATTGCATGCCTTATAGCAGAAGAAACCACCTCTCCACAAGTATTCTGACTTCAGCAAGAGTCAGTCTTCTAGATAAGCACCCCACGATCCAAGACATTCTTCAATCTATCATTCTCCCATATGATAAGATAGAATACTTATGATTCAACTAGTGAATATCAGCTTCCATATTCTGAACATATCAGAGTCCATACCTTCATGTAATCAATCCATGATCCACTTCAGTCTGATACCACATTCACATCAGACTTCCAAGACAGTCATTTACCCATCATTCTCTCGTATGATAAGATAAATACCTCTTAGACAAGATGTGAGTGTCAAGTTCCACACTTAGAAATTAGAATCCTACTCCAAGGATAACCAACCCAGAAGATGTTTTAACATCAATTAGGACATCCTTCACATATCACTGACACTAACCAACATGGTTCTTGATATGCTCCACCACTGGACTTACTATCTGCATAGTAATCTAACTGAAGATCTTCAAACAACACTGCGCAACCAGCGTGATCAAAAAGAACTCCAGATAACCGAAGAGAGAAATAAACTCTCATCCACCAAAGAAGGTAATCTTCTATAATCAACTTAGAACTTCTACCACAAGCTCCAAGATAGAACTGAACCAGAACCTCCTTAAGTCTTCAACCAACTACCCTTCTGCCCAAGAGTAATTAGTTCCAAGCACCCTGCTTGAATGCACATTAAAGATCAACCAAATGCCACCGTTTGGTTCATCTTAACTTTTCTTCAGAGTTTCAGACAATCTTCTGATCCACTAATGAAACCTAATCTTCAAGTTACATGATCTACTTACTTCATAGTAAGCCATCTTGGAACCATCAAGCCTTAGACATGTAACATCTTCTCCTTCCACAGCTCCCACAAACTGCATGAGATAGACCTTTTTGAAGCATTAATTCCATTTATTTCTGAGAAGATCAACTTATCTTATGATGATGCGCCACAACATCAACTAAGACCCTGAAGTTTCTGCTTGATGTCATGACATCTGATCAGACATCCAACTGAGGAATTCAGCCCTTCCTTCTACCACTTAGAAGAACCTCCTCCCTATAACAGAACAAGAAATCCGTGTTCTCATAGACTTGATTCAACAACCAAGTTTAAGTAGACAACCTCAATCCTGCTTGATCATATCACAGGTATTCAATTCAAGCTCACACCTTGATGAATATCTGCTTCACAACTCCAAAGAACTCAAACGTGTCAAGTCTGATTCTTCAGAAAAGAAGTAGTCATAGACTACACCACAGCTATACCAAAGAATGCCACTTTCCTTAAGTAGAGCAGTCTGCAGAAAGTCAGAGATAACTGCCACTTATCCTAGACTTCCAAGATGAGCAAGATCACATACTCTTATGTACCTAGATCAGAAATAAATTGATCCAAGAACTATTCATCAAGATTATGATGTCTTCTTCTTCATCTTCCACATCACCATTGTCTAGACCAGTTTTTTTCCAGGAAACTCTCCAGAGATCAGATGCTTCTGCCACACCACACTGAAGCAGATTCTTAGGTCAACACCCAAGAGAAATAGATCCAAAAGCTTATGCAGTACCCCTCCCATGATTCTGCACAAACCCAGATGAAGAGATGTTTCAACATCGTGTTAAACATCAGCAATCTTGAACTTTACGTACAAGGATAATCAATTAAATACTTGTGAATATCACAAATAGCAATTGATCTTAAATCCTTGTTCAATAACCCTGTGTCACTGTTGAAGCCATACTCCAACAGATCACTCCATGAACACTTATCAAGTATTTAATCTTTGCAAGTATCTTCCTTGACCAACAAAGTGTTGAGATACCAAGGCTGCCACCCTTGACTCAAGTAACTAAGATTCTCTCTGAACGAACCCTATTTACCTCAACAGTTCTGAAATCTCCATTCAGATTGGATTCATCCTTAGGATTAAGAAAGATGAATCCTTCCTTGCACTTTTGGACGGTGAAAATAAATCACCTCCACTTTCTTCAGGTTTATGTTTCACAGAAACACCCTCTAGTCAGAAGAATAACTAGAAGACTCCAGATGCACGACTGATATGCCTTTATAAGTGGACTTGAGAGAATTCTCAAGTATCTTTGACAACTTAGCCGATCAATAATTTATCAAATTCCTAGAGCAAAAACTTGATAAACTTAGTCTCAACTCCCCTTCTCTTCAACTGACTTCAAAATGCACAATGGAACTAAGCTTCCAAGTACCAAGTCACCATAACAGACATCTACAATCAACTCTCTCTATTCCATCGCTCCCGACTTTGCAATAAAAGGATGCAGATATCTTCAAATATAGAGGCCGACGATTGAGATCTTCCACAATTTGTCTTCAGTAACAACTCCAGAATCCCATAAATACCAGAGCTCTTCCATCAGAAACATATGCAGCGGAACCACCAAGGAACAAATTTAACATGCCCTAATAAGATGTCAGAACATCTTATAAGACACCCCAACAAGAGAACTAGCCACTTCTCCCGCAGTTATTGTAGAACCTCCTCAGACACATGAACAGCCACCAAGTTGTTATCTTCGATCCAGAACATCCATCCCATCCATTAATACCCTTGAGTATGTCTGAGTTGATGATATGATCTCCAAAACTCCTCCTTGTTTAAAATGCCAGAAAGTATCTCCCAAAGATCTCATCCAGAAACAGACAGGATGCCTGCTCTGATACCAATTGAAATTCTGGCATAGCAGACAGCAGATGTCCTAACACATGTCAAGACATCATTCTGCATAATTATTAAACAAGGAACATAGCAACAAACTGATATCCAGAATATCAATAACTGCAGAAACACAGATGTTTCGACATCTGTTCCAACATGTTAATCAAAACTGAACTGTAAATTGCAGAAGGATAAACAACACAGAATATGATGACCCAGGTCAGTGCAAATCACCAACATCTAGGGGATACCAATCCAGGAAGAAGAATCCACTATCAGTAGTATAGTTTTATGTAAACAACCTCAGGTTTACAGTAAACACCCACGTTTACCTATCACTACCCAATGAAAACTTTATCTAAGAACTCCATCCTAGATAAGAGAAACCCATCTCACTCCCTAAATCACAACCTGTGATTATCTAATAGTTACTACACCATTACTACATTATCCTATTGAAAGACACCCCTTTCAATACAAAGTTCAGTCAAGCATCATTGACTAACAAGTTAACTTGGATTTCCTTAAAAGCTTCATCCAAGAACAATACACGATTCATTACCTACGGGTTTCTAAATCTGTACAAGTACCTATGTCTATCACAATGTATCAAATCGATACAGAGGGAGACTTACAAGAAAGCCTACGACTCTCAAAATCCTAAACCCTATTTTCTACTTTACAAGAGTGTTACAATAGGTTCGGTTATCCAGTCTTAGGTCTTGATCTTCTTTTATAAGCTTCTACTGCCTTGGGCTTCGGATCTTTTGTTTATTTATTCCTTGATCCGTGTTCTGATTTCTCTTTAATTCTAGGGCCAGATTAGCAACAACCTGCTATATCAGGTCAAGATGTCGAGACATATGTTAGGACATCATGTCTGATACGTCATCTTTCACCAGACTTCTTCATGTTGGAACCTTGTGTTTGACATCTAGTTTTACCAAAAATTTGCTCAAATCTGCAGAGCCTTCATTATTTATTGTGATAAAAGGGAATTTGGAATGTAAGTACAATAATCTGCTTTGTGATAAGTGTCCTAGTTTAAAGTGACATAAGGTTCTATCAGGTAAAGATACATTGGTTGCTAAAACTGGTGTGTGTTCAACATTGACATGTAAGTTATTATCTATTAGTGTTAAGTAATACAAACCATCTTTCTTTTCAGCAGAACCTGTCATCTTCATGGAGGTTTTTTCCTGTATAACACTTTTTGAATCAAGGAACTTAACAGTACAGTTTGAAAATTCACACAACTTTGAAACAGATAACAAGTTTAAGGAAAACTCAGGAATCAATATGACATTGGACACCATAAATTCAGGGGTAAAGTTAATTATGCCAGAGTATTTTGCAACTAGACGTTGTCCATTTGACAACTAAAATTGATAGGAATGATTTCTCTATAAGAGTGAAACTATTAGATTGAACTACAAATATGATCAGAAGCCCTTGAATCAATGATCCAATAACCTAGGCCACAATTATGCATGAATTCATGTATGTTACCTGTTGATGAATGACCAACAACAACCTGATTGGAAGAAGCATGTCCTGATACTTGGCCAAAGCTAGATTTCTGAAGTAGCTCTATTAAAACACTGAATTGACCTTGAATCATAGGTGAAGTGTCATCTTTAATGTCACCACTATTAGGAATAGATCCATCATCACGTCTATCAGATGAAACATTATTTGCTGCATTTTGAAATTGCTTATGCATATGAGGTGGAACACCATGCTTCTTGAAGCAGTTTTCCACTATATGGTTGGTTTTACCACAAAATGTGCATACACGAGCTCCATGGTTGGAAGAGATCCATCGATAAATTCAAGCTTCATCTTGCCATCAATAGCTCTCTTCATGGATTGAGCCAAAGAATGGTAGTTCGAACCGGTGAGCTTAGGAAGAACGGTGAGAGATCCTGGACCATCACTTAGATGAGCAAAGTATGGTGATGTTTGATCCAAGATAGGATCGAGTGGTGGAACTCGCGGAGGAGCCATGGAAGAAAGGGAAAAAAATCATACGTATAACAACTGAAGAAGGATCGATATGGCGATTGATACCATATTGTAATGAAGCAATTTTCTCATGGAAGAAGAAGAAATGAAGAAGAAAGAATGAAGTCTAATGATGAATAATGGTAATGCTTCATTATGAACTCAATGAAGAGTCGTTGAATATATACATTACAATTGAAATATGAAAATAGAGGGAAGAGAGTTAAAAACCTTATCTCTAACCAACCAATCAAAAGCTTGTTATCAACCTAATAACCAATAATAAACTAACTAACTATAGGATAAACTCTATGTAATTAACTAAACTTAATCAAGAAATTAAAATTAGTTAATCACAACAGTCTATCCAATTATCGGGACTTGAGAGGCTTATATCAGATCAAAACAAATTTAATTTCACAAACAAATGTTTTTGAAGCTTTATCAACACATCAAGATGACATAGTCTCAGTTTACAAGCTTCAAGCTTTCACAACAGTAACTATAAAAAAAAGCTGTAACACATCAAATGAAGAACATAGTATAGTCCATATTAACATGAATCATGTATCACTCTCTATGAAAGTGTCTTCCAATTAAACTCACATTCATTATAGCAGGATCAGCAGAAGCAAATGGATTAGGTGGCATACTTAACTTACCTCCATCTCCTTCCAGCATATGAACAACAACTTGCATTGAAGGACGATCGACCGGGTGCCACTGAATACACCAAAGTCCCGCAATCGCAAGTTTCTTTGCTATTTTCGCGTATTTCTCCACTTCAATATGTTTGCTCAAATCATCTCCTTGCTCTAGCAAATTATAAATCCATTCCGGAAAATACCCTAAACCACTTCTCTTGTCTACAACATCGACATTTTGTCTTCCCCCGACCATCTCAAGCAACAACACTCCAAAACTATATACATCAGACTTATACGACACATTCCCAAAGTTTATAGAAAAAACTTCAGGTGCTATGTAACCAATAGTCCCCCTAGCCGCGGTCATGGAAACTGCACTTTGATCCTTTGAACAAAGCTTAGCCAAACCAAAATCAGATATCTTAGGAGTGAAGTTATTGTCAAGTAAGATATTATGAGGCTTTATATCAAAATGAAGTATCCTTTGGTCACATCCCTGGTGAAGATACTCGATACCTTTCGCTATTCCAAGCGCAATTTCCTGTAACTTCTCCCAACTCAAAAAATGGTTCTTGAAATCCGTCATGGAAATATACTTCTGCAACGAACCATTCGGTAAATACTCGTAAACAAGTGCTCGCTTGTGTCCGTCCGCACAGAAGCCTACCAAGTGAACAACATTAACATGATGAATTTGACTCATTGTTCCTACTTCATTGATGAACTCAGGTCCATTTCCTGTGGAAGTTTTGAGAAGCTTGCCCGCAACATATATGTCGCTAGATAGTTTACCTTTGTATACCGTTCCATATGCGCCTTGTCCAAGTTCGTTCTTGAAATTGTTTGTGATCCTTTTTATATCTGAATAAGAAATTTTCTATTCTTTCTTCGTTTTCTTTGTCTTTTCGAGTTGTGTATTGAAAAGGAGTGGATGATACATTGAATTTTGAAAGGAGTTTTGGAAGACATGCATTTGGGTTAGTCACATGAATATTTTGGGACTTGTCATCAATTTTGTTGACAATAAAGTTGATTGAAATTGGCAAGTTTAGTATGGTTTGGTGATTTTCATTGCATGAAAGATCAAACCCAGTTTTTCCACAATTTTGGGGTTGAATGTTTTGAAGACTAAAAGGGTATTGATATAGGAGCATCTTTGTGATTACACCTTGTATTTATGCATTCAGTATTGTAATTGCTCCACATTGTGTTCTATAATTTGGTTTGGGCTATGCATTCATTATGTAGACTAAGCTTGTGTATATGAAATTCAATGGAATAGAATAGAATCTTGTTCACTGTTTTTTTATATATTGAAATTATAGTAACATTACTTAATTGTATTTTGAATGTCAACCACAAAGTATATCAAAATCAAGAAATTAATTGGCAATTGATTTAATTTTCAGATAAGAAAATCTGAAAGTTCATAATATTTTGTGATGCCAACTTAGAACTATTAAATTAATGACATAAGAATCTCACTTCAACGGTAGCTCAATAGTTGACATTCAGTTACATCTTTCATAAACATAAAAAATCCAACCATTGAATTTGAAATAAAATTTAATCAAAGTCAACGTTATTTGTTACACCTATAAGCCCCAAAGGATGCTTGCTCATGTATGAATTTGATGTATAAGTTCTGAAAAACTAAACACTATGAATTAAGAAACTTTTACACCAATCAAAACTCAAAGTTCAAGAATCCTTGAGTTTAGCATATTCGCATAGTAATGGCATCAATTTTTGTCAATGATGTTCAACAACACAACACCTACATGAACCCTTTTCTCATGTCTCAACTCAACTTTGTGTTTATATCACATTTTCTCACATCTTCTCCTTTTCAACCATGTCTTGGAAAATGCTTGTCAACCTAACTCTTATAATCCTCCTCCTATGGCTATACCCTCTTCCTTGCCTAACACAAACAAATCACCAATGTCTCCTTTCATCTTGCGGGGATATACGAAACATCACCTACCCTTTTCGTCTAAAAGGCGAACCCGAAAATTGTGGAGATCCAAACTACGAACTTTCGTGCGAGAACAATCAAACAATACTAAATCTAGACAATGGAAAATACATTGTAGAAGCCATCAACTACAATAACTCCACAATAAGGATCAAAGATTCAGGTGTCAACAAACACAATTGCTCCTCCATTCCTCTATACACTTTAACAAATGAAAGTTTCGGCACTCGAAAACCTTATAGCTTGTTAAATGAGAATAATAACTTAGTAACCGTAGCGTTTATAAGCTGCGCAGCCTCGGTTATTTCTCCTATTTACATGGATACTTCATCTTGTATGAAAGGATCGATCAACTCTTCCAACTATGCTGTATTTGGTGACTTTAAAATCTCTGAGCTGGAAGATTCATGCAGCATAGTTGTTATGGTTATGATTTCAAATATGAACAAAGGTGATAACAACCTTTCATATGTGAAAATTCATCAGCAACTTGTTTATGGTCTGGAGCTTTCTTGGAGTGAGATATTCTGCAAAGAGTGTCAAGGTAGGGGATACTGTAAGATGAACAACAATAATGAGGTCATTGGTTGTTCAAGAGGTCGACCATGTAGTCGTGACGATATATCCTCTTTTAAATGTAAGTATAGTATATCTTTCCTTCTCTAACTATATATGTACTTTTTGATTGGTTTCGTAAATCTTAGAATTTGAGTTGAAACTAATTCGATTCGACAGTAAAATAACAATCTGTTGAAATATTTTGTAAAACTTCCTCCTACCACAGGTGCTTTAAAAGTTGTAATCCATGCAGCCAAAGATGTGACAGAAGGTCCTCACAAATTAGGCGGTCTCATAGGTAAAAATAGTAGTAAAGTTATGCAGTTCAAATTCGTAGTTAATCAAGAATAAAATAAGTTTTGCTTAGATGGATCTTCTTGACATATCTGTTTTTACCTTTTCAATGCAGGGATAATTCTTCTTATCAGAATCATTGGAGGATTACTATTTATCCCAATGTACATGATATATAAATGGAGAAGGAGGCATTTATCTGCGTATGATTCAGTTGAAGAATTTCTCAAAACTCACAACAATCTCATGCCAATAAGATACTCTTACTCCGACATTAAGAGAATGACAAAAGGATTCAAGGATAAACTCGGTGAAGGTGGCTATGGTTCTGTTTACAAAGGACAACTTCGCAACGGTCATCTCGTAGCAATCAAGATGTTAGGTGGAAAATCGAGAGCAAATGGACAAGAATTCATCAATGAAGTTGCTACCATTGGAACAATCCACCATGTTAATGTAGTTCATCTGATTGGCTTTTGTGTTGAGAAATCAAAAAGAGCCCTTGTTTATGAGTTCATGCCTAATGGTTCTCTTGAGAAACACATTTTCTCAAGAGAAAGAATACGTTCTTTGAGTTGTGAGAAAATGTTTGATATAGCGCTTGGTGTAGCGCGTGGCATTGAATATCTGCATAGAGGTTGTGACATGAGAATTTTGCATTTTGACATAAAGCCTCATAACATTCTTCTTGATGCGAACTTTACCCCAAAGGTTTCAGATTTTGGACTAGCAAAGTTATATCCAATTGACAAAAGCATTGTGTCGCTTACCGCTGCAAGAGGAACCATGGGATACATGGCGCCGGAGTTGTTCTATAAGAACATTGGAGGAGTATCATATAAAGCAGATGTTTATAGCTTTGGAATGTTGTTAATGGAAATGGTGAGTAGGAGAAAGAACATGAACGGGGGCAAAGATCGCAAGAGCCAGGTTTATTTCCCTTCTTGGGTTTACGACCAATTTAGTGAAGGGAATGAAATAGAAATGGGGAATGGTACGGAATAGGAGGAGAGGATATCAAAGAAGATGATAATAGTTGCGTTATGGTGTATACAAATGAAACCAAGTGATCGTCCTTCGATGAACAAGGTAGTCGAGTTGCTTGAAGGAGATGTTGAGGCCTTAGAAATGCCTCCTAAGCCATTTCAAACTCCAAAAGGAATGGCTGGACAAGGCATTGGACAATTCAGAAATCTACCTTGGTTGCTACCAGGGGAATCTACAAATTCACTTACCATTGTTATAAATAGACGTTAAGCTATATACAACATGTTTGGAAACACAGTAACTTTGTTCTGAATGAGTGGTTGATGATATCTCTAAGGCCTAATATCCGACCAACCCTACGGTGGAACTGTAGTACTACGTTTTTGTCTGCATTCCTTGTGTTAACGTTCTTCTCTATTCTTGATTTATTATTATGTAACTAGATGCATGCATTCCTTGTGTTAAAAGTTACTAATAGTCCTAAACTGTATTTAGAGTGGGAGAAAATGGTTGAACATTGAAATTTGAGACCTGCCAACTCATTTAACAGAGTTGAAGTGAAGGTGTTTCATCTGCTAATATATTCCACAAACACAGCATGTGCAAAAAAATTTCAGCCATGGAAAAATTCTCATTACTCATATTCTACCGTACACTCAAGAATATAAGCCTATTTGGAACCTTCTTCAACCTTGCTTCCACCTTAAAACTAACCACCGATGCAACCGTAAATCACAACAGAGATTGAAAGGGTTTGTATTTTATTTTGCTACTAATTGCATAATAATCTCTCTGTAAATGTCTTTCTTGTTTTAACGTGAGTTTTCAAAAGAGGAGGTTTATGGTTCCTTTTAGTATTATCAATCTAGTGTGCATTGGATTACTGGATGTAACGAATGAAAGTACCTAAGCTCACAAAATACAAACACATGGTGTACACTATAATGACTTTTCTTTTGTTACTACTTTTATGCCATTTTTATGCTTGTTTCATATTGAAGTAAAATGTTTGTTTTTTAAATAATAATTGGAAACAATAGAAATTAACAAGTTTTTTTTATACCAAGTTTAGATATTTTTTGTATCCAAGTTTTGTTATTATTGTATGTGAGTGTATTTGGGTATTGTGTTAATTTTAGTTGTCGAATCTCGGCCCAATCTTGATTGGTTTCGATTTCGATCCATTCTTATCATATCTCGCACCTATTTTCGCTTATTTAGAACTTTAATAAGTATTAGAGTCTTTTAGTTTAAACAATCATTTTCAAAGCAAACTCATTTTCACAATAACTTTGATGAAAAAGGAAAGATGGGTGTAGACCTTCCTCTTTCCCCGAATATTTAGATAATGTCATAGAGCTTTATGTTCGAATGCTCGTCTTCCGTATTAAGATACAATAATTAATTGAATTCAGTTGGTTCTCTTATAGAAGAAAAAAGATTGGTTGGGTTTAGACCTTCCTCAATCTTCAATTATTTGGACACTGTTTTAGAGCTCCCTGTGCGAATAATCGTCTTCTGTTAATGAACTTCGACTTAATTTGCCACACTCTTTTTTCGTAATAATTAAGAAGAAAACTGATTGATTGGGTTTAGACCATCCTGAGCCTCCAATTATTTGAACACCGCTGTAGAGCTCCCAGTTCAAATATTCGTCTTCCAACTCTAAAGCACCCAACACATCAAACCTATCTCTTATTGCCCCATGCGATCGAAACTCTTTTCACAAACCAGCATTGTTTAGTCTTTTCTAATGTGAATACAAACTAGCGCTTAAGCCTCCACCGCGAGTAGACAAGCCAATGCTTAACCGTTAGAACGTGACCTAAACACTTGTCTTCTAAAATAATCAACCAACATTCATTTGCTACCCATAACTATGTAGCCTTGAATTCTCTATTGAACCCGGAGATATGTAGGAGCAAGACCCACAATCTTGTCAGGCACTTTAATAAAAAAAAACTTTTTGCAGTTTCCTTTCTTTTTTATTTTTAATCTTTTTACCACTTGAAGAAAACAATTAACATAGGCTAACATCCAATCACAATTCTAACTAAAAGGTTCCCGTGGAGTACAGCGGACGTAAGGGGTGCTAATAACGTCCCCTTGTGTAATCGACTCTCAAACCCAAATATGGTTGCGACGTACATCTTCTTTTTAAAAGGTTTTATCAATATCTTCCTTTTCCTTCATTGGATTAAATAAAGTTCAGTGGCGACTCTGTTCAAATCATTTTTCGCGGCCATCTCGAACGATCTTATTTTTCAAGATGCGACACATGGTTGTTGGAAAGACAACTGATTTCCCCACTTGATTTGTGAGGGGGTGATTTATTGGATGGGTCCCTCCTCATGTGGGACTACACAATTATTAAAGAAAAAGAAAAAAAAGGTGAGTGTTGTGATTAGGCTTGGCCCAAACCATGTCTGTATGTGAATAGGTTATACCCATGTGTGTGTTTATATAAAGGGAGGATAATCCATAGTTGCAAACACACACACACACACACACATATACACACACACGCACACACACACACACACACAGAGTGTGTGTGTATGTGTGTGTGTGTGTGTGTGCGTGTGTGTGTGTGTGTGCTGCCAGAAAAGAAAAATAAAGTTGTAGCCACGAGACAAAGAGAAAGAAGTGTTGGGTTCCAATGACAAAAGTGTGTTCGGAAAACGACATTCGTTTCGGCTAAAATTTCAGTATTTTATCTTTGTTACCAAGTTAGTTGCTTAGATAATTTTTCTAAGTAGTTTTGTCTTCTCTTTGTGTCTATTTGGTTTTGGAGTTTGCTCTCTGGTTGTTAGAATCACTATAGTTGGTGATTATTTGATGTTTTGTCAATTCCTAGAGATTTAGGAAGACATTGATTGTAACCATTATTTTGATAGTGGAAGTTTTTGGCTGGACTAGGTCCCTTGGTTTTTATTCTCTCAAATTGCGAGGAGTTTTCCACATAAAAATTTTGGTGTTCTCATTTATATCTTTTACTCCTTTTATTATTGTTCACGTTGTTATTGGATGTGCTGGATAAATTGGATTGTTCAGGTTTCACAAGAAAGAGATATTTAATTCTTCCGTATATTCTGTGTGCGCACTCTGATCCCCAACAACTTGTTAGATTAATTATTTAATTAATCAAATATGGATTGACATAATTAAATATTAATAAATTATATTATGGTCAACTGTTATAAAACACTAGTTATTGATGAATTACTTGATTGAGTTTTATTCTGAATGGACAATGATGGGTTGAACCATTTAGTTAAGCCCAATTAGAGGTCTTTGTCCTGAGCCGTTTAGCTGTTTAAGTGTTTCCCCATTAGACAATTAACATACTCAGAAAACCTAGATAGCAATGAGGGTAGTAATCTTCTCATATTCACTCTCTACAATCTATAATCTCTCCAATTCGACAAGGTACATTGCATTGTTCCTATAATATTTAATTATTCTTTGATATAATAATATGTTGTAATTTGTATCTATCGATTATCAAAATTTTATCTTAAATCCTTCAATTGGTATAAGAGCTTATTAGATAAGTTTTATAGCTATCGATTATATGAAACTTATTTTAAAGAAAGATATCTTTTAAATATTGTTATCGGTGCGGAGCGACAATTCTCAAAGTAAAGCATTTTCAATTGCATAAAGCTAACAAAGAAAACAAGAAAGGGTTGAGAATACACCTTACAAATGTTAACGATGAAATTTAATAACAGGATGGTAAATAACGAATTCATAAGTACACCATTCACACAGAAACACAATCAAAGTCAAATAATAATGCAAATGCTAATGCCACCAACTCCTCATCAAAAATGCATGTGGTATCGGGTTTTTGAGATCAGAGGTATGTTACTAATTTACCCATGTCTCTGGTTCCTCTTGAACTGTGTGTCTCTCTCTCTCTAGATGTGATACTGTCATAGTGCCCCTTTAAACCAAGCCATCACTGAACTGAAGTCATATCCAACTCCGAAATAAATGCATGCATGATCATGTATAATGTAAGCATGCAACATCATCAACATCATCCACATCATTAGCATCATAAACATCATTAACATCATTAACATAATCAAAATCATCATCAGAAGGTTCGACTCTTGAACCTATAGGTTGTCAATCACAGGTCATCACTGTATTCCTTTCGAATTACTAATCATATAAAATCGTCAAATTAAGGTCGTCACTGTAATCCTTTCATATTACTAAATTCGTAAATTATAGTTTAAAATATTTTTTCCATGAAAAAGAGTAAAGTTGTTTTATTACTCAAAACCTCCAACTCATCAAAAATTCTCAAGGAAACTCAAAACCTCACAGTTTCTCAAAAATGACTCTAGACTACCTCAAAAGTACTCTAAAGTATCCAAAGTGATATAAAGGTAGAAGTTTCACATGTGATAACTCGACTAAGCATAAGGAAAGGCAGTTTGACTAAAATTGCACAAAAGTGACCCTAAGGTTACCAAAAGGGTTCAAACATCAAAAGTTGCTCAAAAATCACTGAAAAACTCCCGAACTCGAAACATTGTCGAAACGTTTAAAATCTCCCAAAACCGCCGGGGCCGAAAATCGCCGCCGAAAAGTCATAGGTCGTCGCGGCACCAGCTGCGCGGCCCCAAAAACCATCGATCATCGCCTTTCCGATGCGGCCTTCGGCGCCTAAGTGGCCGATCCACGACGCGGCTCCGGCCGTTGCCGCCGGCACGACCGAGCGATCTCCTTGCTCCGTTGTCGTGGGACCGCTTCCCCCCCACCGATTTCATTTTTTTTTCAAAACGTCCTAATTTTTTATTTTCTAAGAAAATTTTCGATTTTGAAAAAAATTAGTTTTACAGGATCTTGGAAGCTTTTTGGAAAAATTACAGTCCTGGAAAAAATAGGGAAAACACATAAGTTCTGGAAAAAATAGGGAAAACACGTAGGTCCTACGGACAGAAAAATTTGGAAATTCAAACTACCCAAAAGGATTCCAACTCTAAAATATGATCGAACAACATAACACAAGATTTACAAATTCATCACAATAAATAACAAGTTTCGTAAACCTACAAACAATCGCACTTTAGAGACCGTAGGAGATTTATCTCAAATCCCTTTTTTGAGTCTCAGAGCAATCAAACAAACAAAAAAATTCATCGATTATGCCAATAAGATTTTATAACTACACCTTAACCCTTAAATTTTTATAAAAACTCTAATTTCTACACCTACTCTCAATTTTTCATAGATTATTATTTAAATTAAATAAATATTTATTTAAATAAATATTTAGTTCAAATAAATATTTAATCAAAATTCCTTAATTTTCCATTCTCTTAAGTTATTATAAAATAATTAGATTTATTCAATTATTCATAATAACCTCAATAATTCTATTTTATTTTTGTGCTCTCCAATTCTATAATCCCAGTAATTATTAAATTGCCAAAATACACACCGAAAAGCACCAAAATTCAAATACAATGAATAAAACACATCACTAATTAAATAAAATACTCAATTTAAAAATTGGGGTGTTACCTCTTCCCCTTCCTCTAATTGTTTGACTTCTCTACATCTAGTTTACCCTCCTTACTACAAAATTTATCAATCTTCTCTATACATGCCTAAACCATCTAAGTCTATTTTCAACCATCTTCTGCATTATAGACGATAGCCTGACACTCTCTAATATTTTCATTTCTAATTTGTCCTGCCTAAGTTAGCTTTGTTATACATAGTCGGTTCCAAGCCCAGATAAAAGAAAAAGGTTGTGTTAGACAGTCGACAACCAAACTTTGTCGAATCTCTATTACATGGATCAAGATCAACTACGAAATAACGAATGTGACTTTTGAAAGAAAAAAAAATTGCAGACATAACTTATAAACGCTCTTCACTGAGTATATAATACGATTATTGAACATTTCCCAAATAGGCTTATGTTCCTGAGTGCATGGTACAATGCGAGTAATGAGAATTTTCTCATTACTGAAAATTTTTTGCACAGGCTGTGTTTGTGGAATGCATTAGCAGATAAAACACCTTCCCTTCAACTTTGTTAAATGAGTTGGTAGGTTTCAAATTTCAATCTTCAACTATTTTCTCCCACTCTAAATACAATTTAGGACTATTATGTTTTCAAACATGTTGTAAATAGTTTAACGTCTATTTATAACAATGGTAAGTGAATTTGTAGATTCCTCGGGTAGCAACCATGGTAGATTTTTGAATTGTCCAATGCCTTGTCCAGGCATTCTTTTCGGAGTTTGAGATGGCTTAGGAGGCATTTCTAAGGCCTCAACATCTCCTTCAAGCAACTCGACTACTTTATTCATCGAAAGACAATCACTTGGTTTCATTTGTACACACCACAACTCAACTATTATCATCTTCTTTGATATCCTCTCCTCCTCTTCTGTACCATTCCCCATTTCTATTTCATTCCCTTCACTAAATTGGTCGTAAACCCAAGAAGGGAAATAAACTTAGCTCTCGCGATCTTTGTTCTTGTTCATGTTCTTTCTCGTACTCACCATTTCCATTAACAACATTCCAAAGCTATAGACATCTGCTTTATATGATACTCCTCCAATGTTCTTATAGAACAACTCCGGTGCCATGTATCCCATGGTTCCTCTTGCAGCTGTAAGCGACACAATGCTATTTTCAATTGGATATAACTTCGCTAGTCCAAAATCCGAAACCTTTGGAGTAAAGTTTACATCAAGAAGAATGTTATGAGGCTTTTTGTCAAAATGCAAAATCCTCATGTCACAGCCTTTATGCAGAGATTCAATTCCACGCGCTACTCCAAGAGCTATATCAAACATCTTCTCACAACTCAAAGAACTTATTCTTTCTCTTGAGAAAATGTGTTTCTCAAGAGAACCATTAGGCATGAACTCATAAACAAGTGCACTTTTTTTATTTCTCAACACAAAAGCCAATTAGGTGAACTACATTAACATGGTAAATTGTTCCAATGGTAGCAACTTCATTGATGAATTCTTGTCCATTTGCTCTCGATTTTCCACCTAACATCTTGATTGCTACGAGGTGTCCATTGCGAAGTTGTCCTTTGTAAACAGAACCATAGCCACCTTCACCGAGTTTATCCTTGAGTCCCTTTGTCATTCTTTTAATGTCTGAGTAAAAGTAGGGGTGTTCATGGTATAGTTCACTTAGAGAACCAAACTGTACCGAACCGAACCATAACAATTAGTAACAAGAACCGAACCGAACCGTTTTGATTTTCTTTTGAACAAAACTTAACCAAATAATTGGTTCGGTATACCGGTTCTTAATTCTGAACCATGCCAAATTGTTAGTAACCATTTTATAAATAACTGTTTGTCACTGTAAACATAACCGTTATATTTTTTAATAAAAAGTAATTTTAGAATTTCTTAAACTATTTATGTAAGCATTTTTTATCACGTAAAGGTAAAAAAAATATTTTTTTCAAACTCAGTATGTAATAATAACATTTCATTTTAATGACATTTTTCAAAACCAATTAATAACATTTCATTTATATTGTATTCTTGTCTACTTGAACACTCATAACTTGTTACTTGTATAGGGGTGTCAAAATAGGCCGCCCGCCCCGTCCCGCCAAAAGCCCGCCAAAAAAAAGAGCGGGGCGGGCATGTCCGCCAGGTGAAATGGGCATGAAATTCAAACCCGCCCCGCCAAGGTGGCGGGTTGGCGGGCGGCGGGCCGGCCCACCTTTTTTTTTTTTATAATTTTTTCTCCATTTTTTTAAATAAATTAAAATGCTTTGTTTTTTTACATTTCAATAAGAAAACATCAAGAAACATTTAGGTATCAAACCAACATTTAGATATACAAGTACAAATACAATACAACCATCAATAAGTTTTAACTTCCAACCAACCAAAATAAATATCAAGTTCAACCTTCAAGCAACCATGAACTTTACCATCACGCAACCAAAGTTTAAGTTCAACCAACCAAAATCATAATAAGTATTAAGTACTACACCAAAGTTTAAGTTAAACCAACCAAAACCATAATAATATTAATATTGCCTAACAAAACAAGATTAATATTGCCTAACAAAACAAGAGTGAAGCATTCTAAAATTTAATTAGTTATTTTTTATTTTTTTTTAACGGGCTGGCGGGCCAACCCCGCCCCATTATATATTACGCCCGCGAGATTTTTTGCTTTGGCGGGGCGGACGAAATGGATACGTGGACCCAATATCCATGCCCAACCCGCCATTTTTTGGCGGGTGGCGGGCCGATCCGGCGGGCCCCGGTCCGTTTTGCCACCTCAACTTGTATTATAGTTAGAATATTCTAAACTCTATTTTTGTTCATAACAACATTTTTATTCAAAACAACATTATTGATTATTAGAATTAATTTTATTTTATTATTAACATATGATCTATATTTTGAATATCATTTGAATGTTCGGTCAATTTTTATCACATTTATCATCCATTGGAAAAATTAAATATTATTATCGTTCAAAATATTTTTGATTTAAAAAAATAATTAATTTTTAATATCTTACATAAATTTGTGTTTAAAAAATTAATGTAGAGAAAATATGAATCAAGATCCACAATCAAGTAATACTATACTGTAAGAGTGTCTTATTGGCATGAGATTGTTGTGAGTTTTGAGAAATTTTTCGACCGAGTCATACACGGATAAATGCCTCCTTCTCCATTTATATATCATGTACATTGGAATAAATAGTAACCCTCCTATGATTCTTATAAGAAGAATTATTCCTGCATAAAAAAATAATAAAAATAAAAACAGATGTGTTAAGATAATCCATCTAAGCAAAACTTATTTTATTCTTGATTAACTACAAATTCAAACTGCATAACTTATCTTCCATTTTAAAAACGTACCGATGATACCCCTTAATTTGTAAGGACCTTCGGTCATATCTTTGGCTGCATGGATTACCACTTTTAAAGCACCTGTAGAAGTTCAAAATATATAATCAAACTGTTAAAGGAGAAAGCTTTACAAAATATTTCTACAGATTGTTATTTTACTGTCGGGTCGAATTAGTTTCAACTCGAATTCTAACTAAGATTTACAAAATCAATCAAAAAGTATATATAGGTAGAGAAGGAAAGATATACTATACTTACATTTAAAAGATGATATATCGTCACGACTACATGGTCGACCTCGTGAACAACCAATGATCTCATTTTTGTTGTTCAACTTACAGTATCCCCTACCTTGACATTCTTTGCAGAATATCTCACTCCAAAAAGCTCCAAACCATAAACAAGTTGCTGATGGATTTTCGCATATGAAACGTTGTTATTATCACCTTTGTTCAAATTTGGAATCATAACCATAACAATTATGCTGCATGAATCTTCCAACTCAGAGATTTTCATGTCACCAAATACAGCATAGTTGGAAGAATATCATTTAACTAGCTATAAGGTTTTCCAGAGGCGAAACTTTCATTTGTTAAAGTGTAGAGAGGAATGGAGGAGCAATTATGTTTGTCGACACCTGAATCTGTTATCCTTATTGTGGAGTTATTGTAGTTGATGGCTTCTACAATGTATTTTCCACTGTCTAGATTTAGTATTGTTTGATTGTTCTTGCATGAAAGTTCGTAGTTTGGATCTCCACAGTTTTCGGTATGGTTTTAAATTGCGGTCCGCAACCGCAATTTTAAACCATGGTTTTCGGGTTCGCCTCGGAGACGAAAAGGGTAGGTGATATTTTGTATATCGCTGCAAGATGAAAGCAGGCATTGGTGATTTGTTTGTGTTAGGCAAGGAAGAGGGTATAGCCATAGGAGGATGATTATAAGAGTTAGGTTGACAAGCATTTTCCAAGACATGATTGAAAAGGAGAAGATGTGAGAAGATGTGATATAAACACAAAGTTGAGAAATGAGAAAAGGATTCTGTGGGTGTTGTGTTGTTGAACATCATTAACAAAATTAGTAATTTACTATGCGAATATGCTAAACTCAAGGATTCTTGAACTTTGATTTTTGATTGGTGTAAATGTTTCTTAATTTCATAGTTGTATTAACTTATATATACATCAAATTCATACGTGAGCAGGCATGCTTGGGGGCTAATAGGTGAAATTCAATGGTTGGATTTTTTTATGTTTATGAAAGATTTAAATGAATGTCAACTATGAGCTACCGTTGAAGTGAGATTCTTATCATTAATTTAATTCTTCTAAGTTGACATCACAAAATATTAAGAACTTTTAGTTTTTTGTTTTCCTGAAAACTAAATCAATTAGTCACCAATTTCTTGATTTTGATATACTTTGTGGTATGCAATGTTGGCTACGAGGAAGAATGTAAAATCATCACACTTATGTGGACTGTCGCACAAGTGACTTGAACACTCCATCTTAACTTAAAATATAAGTGTCCCATCTCTATATTTTTTTTATTCAATATCAAACTTAAGGTGGCAAACTAGATGGATTGGATGGATATGAATTAGATTATTAATTAATGGATCAAAACAATCCATTAATCCATTAAAAATCTACCAAAATTTTTTGAAAAGTATTCAATCCATCTATTAAAGAAAAAATTCATCTCATTCATCCATTAACATATTTTTCTTGGATGGATATCCATCCATCCAAAAATTGTGTTTTTATTTTCAAAATAAAAAATGATATTATTATATTTTAAAAAATGATATTTTTTTTTATTTTTGAAAACAGTTAATTTTTTTTTTATTTTTGAAAAGATCAATTTTTTTCCAAAAAATATTTTTTTTATTTTCGGAAATAATGGTTTTTTTATTTTTAGAAAAACGTCATTTTTTTTTATTTTCAAAAAATACTTTTATTTTTATTTTTCAATAAAATTCTATTTTTTGTATTTTCAGGAAAAAAATTGATTTTTTTTTTGAAAACAATTGATTTTTTTATTTTCTAAAAAATATATTTTTTTTCAAAAAAAGTAATTTTTTATTTTCGGAAAAATCAATTAATTTATTTATGGAAAAACATCGATTTTTTTTCAAAAAAAAATTTATTTATTTTTGAAAAAAATATTAATTTTCAGAAAAAATCGGTTCTTTTTTTTTTGTATTTTCGAAAAAAAATAGAGTTTTTGTATTTTTTTAAAATTCAATTTTGTTTTAAATTTTTTGAAAAATCAATTTTTTTATTTTCGGAAAAAAATTATTTTTTTAAAAATACATTTTTTGTTATTTTTAAAAAATAAATAACCTAATGGATCATTAAAATAGGTTGGATGAATTGAATCAATCCATGCATATAAATGGATAGATTTAATCTAATCCATTAACTTATTTTTTATGTGGTGGATGGATTTGATAGATTTTTTGGTGGATAAATTAGATGGATTTTGTTTTAATGGATCCAATTGCTACCCCTACTTAAAATATATTAAATACATAATTCATGTGTGATCGAATTCATTCATTCATCTATGTATATCCCTTGAAGCGCAGGTTTTTTCATTAAGAGCATTTCTTAATGCACCACCTAAGTTTCTTAGGCACCACGTAAAATTATTTTTTTGCCCCATGATTCCGGATGTGCACATCCGGATGCACCAAATTTTTAAAAAATGCTGAAGTGTTCCGGATATGCGTATCCAGAAACAATTATGATGTGCACTTCCGGAAGGATTTCTTATTAATTCGCGCCGGACCTTCTTCCTCCCCCGCATTCTTCACTTTTTCATTTCCAAACTCCCTCAAACTCTCTCAAACTCTCAAATTTTCAATCACCTCAAATCTCGATTTTTTCCTGTCGAGTTCGGCACAAAGCAACATCTACAACGATCAAGAGACTCCAAATTCTCCGTATCTCATTTTAATCGGTAAGTTTTCAAATTTTAGAGTTTCGGAGTAATTTACGAGTAATCGATTTAGAATAGATATTTAGGTGTAGAAATTGTTAGGTTGTATGAATAACATAGGTTAGAGACAATGTAGGTCTTTTTTACTGTTTCAAACGGACGATCAGGGTATTAAAATGTCCTTTTGCATGTTACAGTGGCCATGGCTGCCATTTTTAAACTTCAAAAAATGTACCGGATGTGCAGATCCGGAAAGATTTGAACGTTTAGTATTCTGAGTGTTTCCGGATGTGCACATCCGGAAATACCCAACGTTAAAAATTCTGTGTCCTTCCGGATATGCACATCCGGAAGACTATTTTTTTATTTTATTTTGTTAGTTTGTTTTTGTTTAATTATTTTAAAAAAAAAATCTAATTTATTTATTATGCTTTGCAGATTAGATGGCTGGCAGAGACGATCGTATCATACATGAACGGACAACTCAGCACGCATCTGTCCAACGTGAGCGGATGCAGTCTACAGCCGAGGCTTCCGGCGCAGAGGGAGTTGAGGTAGACCCTACAGCTGAGGGACATCCTACACCACATCCTACACCACAACCATCCACATCACAGGTTCAGGCCACTTCCACATTTCAGGTACAGGCCACTCCCCCTTCAGCCGCCGATTCTACATCTCGTTGGCGTCGCGTTTCTACTGGTAGTTCATCAGGGTCCCAGCCCGCACGCAGATGTCGTCGGGAGACTCCAGCTCCATCAGCTGCTCCTCCTCGTTTCCCTGTTCCTATTCCTGCTCTAGAGGGTGATCACCCAACACATGAGGGTGTTGACGCTGATGACGATTTCGATGAGCTGGGCGGTTACCCTGGGGGACCGTCTGATATGTCCATACTCGTGGGGTACTCTGAGCATACTGCCAGATATGTCTGGCTAAGACAGGTAACCTTTCTCGGTTTATTTATAGAATTGTATTCGTTGAAAATATGTTCATTTGTAACATTGTTTTATTTGGAAATTTTCAGGAGAAGGATTCACAGAAGTTCTATAACCATGAGGGCAGGGTTATGGACATGCTTGCGGTGCTGCGAGGGGATCAGTGGTTCACGTCTGCACTTGCTACCTCTGGTCTTGGAGGCCTGTCTAGGATTGGGTATCCCCAGATCATGTACGGTATGTTGATGGCCTTTGTTGAGAGATGGCACCCTGAGACATCCTCATTCCATCTACCGTACAGCGAGATCACGATCACACTCGACGACATCTCGTGCCTTTTACATCTACCGATCACGGGTACCCTTCTCTGTCACGGTAGAATGTCGAAGGAGGAGGCGTTGGAGATGCTGATTGAGGAGCTTGGGGCTACCCCAGATGAGGCACTTGCGGAGGTGATGCAGTTGAGAGGCGCACACGTTCGGTTCTCCTTTCTGACACGCGGATTTACTGCGGCGCTTGCAGAGGCAGGACAGGCAGCAGGTGATCCAGCTGAGATGGCGATCCACATGCAGCGTGCCCTGAGATGCTACTACTTGTTTTTGCTCGGCACGCAGGTGTTTGTGGACACCAACGCCTATTATGTTGATGTCGTCTACCTCAGGTACCTTTCGGATCAGACAGAGATCCACGGGTACAACTGGGGGGCGGCTGCGCTGGCATACACCTATTCCAGGCTCTCTGATGGTTGCCGCTGGGCAGCAAAGACTGTCGCAGGCAGTTGTACGCTATACGTGGTAACAATCTAATATTCTAAGTGATTTTTTCATTTCTTTTCTTTCTATATTCATTATAATGTTTGACACCCATGTTATGTTTTCCATTTCAGGCGTGGATTTTACAGCACTTTCCCAACATTACTGGTTGGGGGAGTGTCGCCGAGTACACTGAGGATATGCCACGTGCTGCTGCATTTGTCCTGCTCAGAGGGAAGCAGGTACCGGACCCCTACAAAGTGTATCTTAATCAGATGGCTGCTGAGGACGTTTTGTATAGCCCCTATGCCGAGCACCGTGTGACGCGCCCGTTCGATGAGGTTTGTTTGTTCTCAGGATGGTTGGCATGCAGTTCGACCGTTACTGCCCGATACCTATTGGAGCTCGTCTTGCGTCAGTTCGGTTACACGCAGACGATCCCCAGGATGCCTCATGAGTCTGCTACTCTAGGCTTGACCCGCAGGCAGATAGATGAGCTATATGCTGACTACCAGTCTCACTTGGTACCGGAAAAAGCTCGGGAGACCAGAGCAGAGAGAGACTGGAGCGTTGCTGTCGGGTACATCGTGTGGTTCTACACCGTCTCACACCCATGCATGGTGCCCACTGCTGAGGGATCGCCACCCAGACCTGCTCATCAGGAGATATTAGAGGAGCGGCAGTCTCAGCTGGACCATACTCAGGATGTCCTACCACGCTGTCGTCAGATAGAGCAGATAGCGCAGCAGACCATTGAGGTCGGTCACCTCCCTGAGGGCTCTGGTGCCAGACTTGCCGTGGACAGGATTATTGCGATTGCTCAGGGGGTATTTCAGTACCGCAGACATCGATCCAGGATGGCGGGTAGGGGAAGAGGAGCAGGGGAGGCAGGAGAGATCCTTCGCCATACGCAGTAGTTTTTTGTTTGATGTATTCTATTTATATTAGATGTATGCACTGTATTTTGACAGAGGTTTATTATATATATATATATATATATATATATATATATATATATATATATATATATATCATTTTATTTTATATATTGATGTTGTCAAATGTATATTAAGTTGCGACGATATATTAACATATGCGACCAAACAACAAAACCGATTTTAAAAAAAATATTAAGTTTTGCTGTTTTTCGGATCTGCAGATCAGGAATGTTTCCGGATGTGCACTTCCGGAACGCATCAGCGTTTTTTAAAAAATTGGTGCGTCCCGATGTGCACATCCGGAATAAGGGGGCAAACCCGGAAATTTAGGTGGTGCCTTAGAAACCTGGGTGGTGTGATAAGAAATACTCTTCATTAATATATACATGCATTGTGTTGACATATATCATGAACGAAACGCGTGGCTCGAGCGTCATTGTTAAGAAAACTTTTGTTATAAAGAGATGATAATTTTAAGTCAAGTCATCGATTTTGATATACCATTGTAGATTCATGAAAAGGTTTGAAGGATCATCATGGTATGTTCAGAGCACCCACACAAGGAAATGGTCTTCGTGCAGCTTCAAGTCAAGCCATATCTTTAACCAAAAGCTCAAGACATTAGGTATATCGGTTCTCTTGATAAGTAACAACAAACAAAATCACAGCAAACAAAATCACACATTATTCGCGTAATTAGCTGAGCTAGACTAAATTATGTAGGTGTTATGTGTCAAGAAATGCTAGTTTTTATATCTAAAATTGACACCTTTTAAGTTCTTTTTATTGCTTTAATCGAAAAACGACTTATCAATTAAGCAATTCGTGCATTTTCTGTGAATATTAGATATTTTGATGTGTTTGTTAATTTTGTAGTGTAAATTGTCAAAGGGTTGCAGTTCGTCGCGGAAGAGAACTCGAAGAAATTAAAGTTGCGCGAGTATGCAAGTTTTGGGAGCTTCGCCCGGCGAGCATGAAGCGAAGGAGTTGCTTCGCTCGACAAAGCTGCAGCGAGAGGAAATGTTAATTTTTGAAGTCAAGTTCCAGTAGCTCATGGACTTGGCTCGCTGGCTTATTCGCCCGACGAGCATGAGGCGAAGGATTTAATTAATTCGAATTCAAGTTCCAGTAGCTCCCAGGTTTGGTTCGCTGGGTGATTCACCCAGCGAATTTTGTTTCGCCCAGCGAAAGATCAGAGCGCCCGGCGAAGTGAGATATTTTCAGTTGGGCCAGCTGGCACTGTAGTTGTTGTAACACCCTTTTCTACCCCACAGATAACACAGCGGATTAAACATAAAACCGTCAATAATAATCAGAATCACCTCAAAGGGTGCACATTTCTCAATAAAAATCAAATCAACAAGGTTGCTCCGTAAACAACGGATTTTCCTCAAAATAACTCAGAATGCCTTAAAAGGGTAGCAGATCCACCATAACCACAAAAATCCCACAAAAGGGTTTATTACAATAAACCATAGTCATCAAATAGTCAATAAAATAACAGCCAATTAAAACTCAACATGGTTCGACTCAACAACCCAACCTGATGTTACACTATCAGAGCAATACCCTATACATCGACCAAAAGCAAAATAATACTTCAAAAGTTCCTCGAAGCATCCACGGCTAATCCTGATCACCTGCACGTTACCCACGTGGAGGCAACATTCAAACAGGCAGGGTGAGTAATATAATTCATTATAATCAATATAAAATAAGATATGCATAAAAATAGCGTCATCATCATATACAACATCATCAGAGTCATCACAAGGAAAACATCAAAACACGTCATCATAAATCACAACAAATGCCACATAAATGCAATGAACAACAAGACTCATGCATGTGGTACCAATCGTCACAATCGATGGACACTTAGGCCATCACCCTCCAAAGATCCCCGTCAATAGGATTGGTTCCACACAAGAACCGGAGCATGTCATAAACCACTTCACATCCACACAATGGGATGGAAGCCGCAATAAACCGAAGTCTAACATCATTATCACTGGACCGAAGTCCTAACATCATCACCAAAATATGCTATGAATGCATGATGCACAGCGTCATAATCATCATCATCAATAAAGTCATTACGTGCATCATCATTCATCAAAAATCTCATATTCGTCATTTCGTCATTTATTCATCAAAAAATCATGCATCATCATCATATAATCGTCAATATAGCTCATGATAATTCACATCAGTATTTAATCATCAAACATCAGGTATAACCAGCTCATAATCATCAATACACTCGTGGTAATTCATATAATCACTTAATCATCACACATCATATATAAACATCTCATAATCTTCAATATACATCATGGTAGTTCATATCATCAAATATTTCATCAAAACATAACAAAATCATCAATAACATCAATAACATCATGGTTCAGCAATCACAACTTCATAACACCACTAATTCAACAACGACATCTATCATACGTATATCGTCACAATTAACCTCAGTTCCTCATAGTTTAGATAATGTAAAAATACTCCATACTGCTCTTTAGGTTTCACTAAAATGTAGTTCATCGCGTTAGCTTTCCAACGCTTCGAACGGGACCTCAATCGGACTTACGGATCAAAAGTTATGATCAAAACCGTATATGGACCCAAAGCTGCCTGGCTGTGACGGAACTGCATGGCGACCGCCGTAGGCCTTATGATGCTCGCCGTTTACCTGCAGAATGCAGATTTTGATTTTTTCATCGTTGGAGGCCTTCCGGACCTCCGATTTCGATTCCGTAAAAGTCTTGGTTTTGTAATTCAAAATCCTACGACTGTATAACATTTATAACAGCATATGACACTTATTTTAGGGATACAACCATCATATTATCAACAATTTCTACTTCTCATTCCATCAATTCTCCCCTATTCATCAAAACCCATCATAAACCCCAAAAACCTATACGATTCCAACCTCAATTCACCCCAAAACACTCCCAAAACAGTCCTGAAACATCAAGGCAATCAAAGGCATAAAACCTATGACTATTAGGTCGGTTAATTTCACTATTCTAACTCGAAATCACCTAAACCTTCACAAACTCTCAAGGTTCCCATAAACCCCATAAATCCCTTTCTCATACAAGATCCACATATCATCAGAGAGGGTTTTGCCTCGAAGGCTTATTTTTACCCGAATCAATTCAACCTTTAATAATCCATCATCGATCCTCAGAAATACCTCTAAATCATCAATAACTCATAAATCCTTCAAAAACCCCAAAATTCACTTTAAACACATCACTTCCTATATTGAAAACAATGAAAGGCAATACTCTCCCATACCATAGATTGTCGATCCGGAGTTTTCTCTACTGATTCTTCGGAAACCTTCTCGAATCCTCGCCTTTCCTTCGTTCCTCAGAGCTTTGCACCTTTCTCCTTATTTCCACGATCTTACAAAATGAATCCCTATTCTCCCAATTCCTTTTTGTTAAACCCTTGGGCTTCCAAAATGGGTTTTCCCCATATTACCCTCACTAATCCTCCTCAAAAGTCCATCTTGCCCTTAATTCCTCTAATATTATTTAAATTAATAATAATACTAATATATTCCATATTACATACAATTATACAATTAAGCGAGCGATTTTTGTCGGTGACGCGACCACCTTATCGCTGAATGGGGGTATCTCCTCAAAGGAGAGGGGTGCTACTTTCTGATTTCTTATTTATCCCGTGAAGCTGGAAGGGAAAGGGAAGGTATCTAAAACTAACCTTGCACGCGAAATGTTTAACTGAACAAAACGCTTAAAAGAGATTCGGGGAGTCCGGGGTCAGGTTATACAATGGGTAGTTGTCAGTTACCCATCCTATGTGTGGTTATCCACAGGTTGTTAGGCAAATAGGTTCCTGCTTTGTAATTGATGGTGTTTATCTGCTGATGGGTTGGGAAAGTTTCTTGTTAAAGATGAGTGAGTGAGTGAGTTTTTGTTGATTTTCGGTTTTTTTTCCGAGGTTTTTGGGTAAGGCACTGGACCTAAGTTTTGGTTGATATGAAGGTACTGGACCTAGAGTTTTTTATTAGTATGCTCGTTAAGATTTCGCAATCTTATGCCTACGTATTCCCGTTTAAACGAAACAGGGAAATCAGAGCAATCGTAGTTCCCTCCTATGGTTGGGGGGAAATAGATGTTTTGGTGTCTTGTTCAAAGCCCAAGATTGAAGCTAAAGGAGTATCTGTATCTTGTTCAAAGCCCAAGATATGAAGCTAAAGTGCTTTGACTGAGAGAGATTTTGTCATCTCTAAAGAGAGATTGTTGATTTTTGTGTGCCTTGATCAAAGCCCAAGGTTTAAAGCTAAAAGGTTGATTGACTCCGCTAAGGGATTTCTTTATACAAAGCCTAAGAGGAGGCTACAGAAGAATGACTCAACAAGAGAGTGTATATATATTGGTGTCTTGTACAAAGCCCAAGATTGAGGCTAAAAGAGACTGACTCTTTGGGGATATCATTATACAAAGCCTAAGAGGAGGCTGAGAGTTTGACTTTTCCGGGGAAAATGTTCTTTCTGTCTTGTACAATGCCCAAGATTGAGGCAAAAGGGGTTTTGACTCCGCTGGGGAGATATGTATGGGTATCTTGTACGAACCCCAAGATGGAGGCTGAAATAAGTTTGACTCTTTTTGGGGAGAATCATTCCTCAAAGTTTTAAGGAAGGCTAGGAGGAAATGACTCTGCTGGGAAAGAGGTTTATCCCAAGCTTGAGAGAGGGAGATTTATGTCTTGTACGAAGCCCATGACGGAGGCTAAAAGGGTTTGACTCAACAAGAGAGTGCTTTTATATGTCTTGTACAAAGCCCAAGATGGAGGCTGAAAATGTTAACTCAATAAGAGAGTGTTTTTGTGTGTCTTGTACAAAGCCCAAGACAGAGGTTAAAAAGGTTAACTCAACAAGAGAGTGTTTATATATCTTGTACAAGGCCCAAGATTGAGGCAAAAAAGGTTGACTCAACAAGAGAGTCTGAAAAGTGATTGACTCAACAAGAGAGTCTGAAAAGGTTAGCTCCACTGAGGAGAATCACTTGTACAAAGCCCAAGAGAAGGCTGACTATGCTGAGGAAAGATCATTATATAAAGCCTAAGAGGAGGCTGAAAGTGTTAACTCAATAAGAGAGTGTTCATTGAAAGAAGAATGACTCAACAAGAGAGTACTGAAGATATGATTGACTCAACAAGAGAGTCTTTTTTAGGCAGACACAGCTGAGGAAAATCATTATACAAAGCTTAAGAGGAGGCTATCTTCTGCTGAGGATTATTGTGATCCAACAACAGGTCCAACAAAATCAGATGCCTTGAGGTTCTGATTTGAGATAGTGTTATCCTGATGATAAGCTGACCCTGGCTAGGGAACTCTCATGGGAGAGACTGTGTTTAGATTCTACTGGAGATTTATCCAGAATGCCCGGGGTTTCTTCCTATGTTTGAAAGGAGCTTGAGAATGTCTTTGAGACTCAAGGGGATTAGACTGTCCAAGTATACTGTTGAGAAGAGTTTTATCTTTTGTTTGATGCCCAAGAGGAGGCAGGTATTAAGGGATGAGAATCAACCCTAAAGTGGCCAGAGGTTTGACACTGGAAAGACTGCTCTAGCAAAGGATGACTAAATTATGTTCCTGTACCTTTAAGAGGTCGTCGGGTCCTTGTATGAAGCCCAAGAGAAGGCATGAGAACTTCTAAGAAGCCGAAGGGTCCTTGTACAACGCCCAAGAGGAGGCGGGGATGCTTTTAGGAAGCCTGTGGGTCCCAAACCAGGAGAAGTTCAAGAAATGCAATTCACCGAGAAGAGATCATTTCATGAAAGTTCCAAGAAAGTTCAAAAAATACTATTCACCGAGAATAGATCATTTAGTGAAAGTTCATAGGTTTGGAGGAACTCAAGAGATGCCATTCACCGAGAATAGATCACCTCTGGGGAGTAGAATTCCTTTGACAATTTCTACGGGTGACAGTCTGAGAAAAGGTTCACGAAGAATATTGTCTTTCTCTTTGTTCCATATTGTTTAACCCCAAGAGGACGGAAGATTGTATCTGGAATCCTATGGGGGATCTAGTTTTGCTTGTATTCAAGAGTGACCAACGTGGCTTTACCTAGTTCTAGACGTAGTTGCCGGGGAAAACTCTAAATAACTATACTAGTATATATACAGTTGATATATGATAAGTATATAAAAGGGTATGAAAGAAGACTAACCATGCGCAGCTTCCTACAATACAGTTATATATATGAAAGCAGATAAAGAAAGCAGGTAAACACATACCTGTTGTAGAGCTTCCATGTTGTTTTGTTAGTTGTTCAACAAAGAAATTAAAGAAAGTTTTGATAACAAATGTATATTTTGGGTTCAAAATCAAAGGAGAAAGTATTTTGAAAAGAGATTGGGGCTTACAGCTCAAGGAGAGCCCAAGTTTTAATAGTGATCGCACCGTTGTTTTGAATTTGTACAGGGACTTATACAAGTGACTGAGGCCCAAAAAGATTTTCTGTACAAAGGGATGGGTCTTACACTCTCTCAAGAGGCCCAAAGAGTTTTGAAAATGAATAAAGATGGGTCTTATAGCTCAAGGAGAAGCCCAGATGATTTTGTTAAAAAAGGCGACGATCGCGCCAAACTTTTGAAAATGTACAGAGGGACTTATACAATATGTGAGGCCCAAAATTTTTTATTTTACAAAAGGGGTTGTGTCTTACACTCTATTAGAGACTCAAAAGTTTATTTTTATACAAAAAATGGGGCTTACAACTCAAGGAGAGGCCCAAATGTTTTTGTTTTGACAAACGGCGATTGCGCCAAGATTTTTTTTATCGTATCGGGACTTATACAATATCTGAGACCCAAAATGGTTTATGTACAACAAGGGTTGGGTCTTACACTCTATTAGAGGCCCAAAGTGTTTGAAAAAAGATTAATTAGGGTGGAATTAATCAAAACCCTAATTTTGTTAAAAATGGAATTAATTTTGTTTAAAAATTAATAAAAAGCATTGAAAACATGTGAAAAATGAGTGGTGATCTTGGATCAATGTTTCAAAAATCATGTTTTTATCCACAAAATGATTAAAAACCATTCAAGTTTGGAAAATCAAGAAGGAAAAAATATTTTAAATGTTAAAAAAACAAATAAAAATTAATTCTTTTCAAAAATATTAAGTATATGAAATAAATAATATTTTTGGGAAATTCTTGTAAAATAAAATATTTTAACATTTTTGTGAATTATCAAAAAAAGAATCAACTCAAAATCATTAAAACTTAGAGAGAAATTAATTTTTCAATCAATTAAATAAAATCACAAAAATTCAAATATTTAAAAAAGGCGCCAAGAACACCTGAAGAACATGCGCGTGTTCTGGGTTTGGCTGATTTGCGTTTTCTCACCAATCTCACTGAATACTTGATGGAATCATGCAATCCATATATCAATCTGCTCGTTTTCACCTCACGATCATGTCTATGGTCTTTAATTTCATTTATTTTAAGCATGGAATAAGAAATCAAGACAAAATGTAACGCCTTAAATTCATATTTAGTTATTTGTTAATTATTTGTGAATATAAAGTGAGTTGATGACATGTTGTTGTGTTTCATGAGCATTGTGGTGGAATTATATTAATAATATTAATGGTAAGAATAATTGTATCACATTATTCAAATTATTATTATTATTTAAAATAAGAGTGTTAGAAGCCTTGAGGGTATGATGGTCATTGGTGAGGGATAAGTGAGGGTAAGATGGGAAGAGCACATTTAGGGGTATTTTGAGTTAAAACAAGGAATAGTGAGGGGAGTTTTCATTATTCGTGTTATTTTGGTTGAAAGAAAGAAAAGAGTGCTCTAAAGAACACATGAAGAGTGGAGGAGGCTAGGCCATAGAGGGATTTCCAGTGAAACTTCAAGAGAAGATCGAAAGAATCAAGACTCTAAGGTATGGGGAGTATCACTTTGCAATATTTTGATATAAAGATTAGGTGTTGGTGGGTAATTGGGGTTTAGGGGAAAACCTAGGAATTGGAGGTTAGGGATGATGGATTTTGATGATTTTCTATGTGATGATTGTTGTTATTGACGTATATGTGATAGTTATAGGTTATAATGACATAATCTGTGGTAATTTAAGGATAAAATCTGGTTTAGGGGTGTGGAATCGCAGATGGAGAGGTGCTGTTATCGCAGGGTTTTTCTGCCAAAATCACAGAGGGCGCTTAGCGCGGTCTAGCTCGCTTAGCACGGTCTGGAGGAATTTTGCCTCCTCGAGGCAGTGAGTAGCGGGCTTAGCGCGGGTGGGGCTCGCTCAGCGCGACCTGGGACTGCAAAATATTATTTTTATTGACTTAAAATTCATGGAAAATATCTGTTTTATATTATAGTAATGATGTGATGTTGCTGTAAATTGCTGCTATGTGTTGACGTGTTATATGATGATTATTTATTGATGAAAATGATGTCAGAAGAAGGATGCGTGAGAACTTGTAGCTAGTATGAATTATGTGATTGATCGAATAGATGTTGTATTTAATGAGTATGAGGAATATTGATATGAATGTTGATGCAAACGATGATTTTAATGATGATTATGACGATGTTGTTGCATCATGCATTCATGGCATTCTATGATGGGACTTTAGTCCGTTATTTTGGTGGCTTCAATCCCATTGTGCGGATTGGGGTATTTTGTGACATGCTCCCTTGGTACCACGTGCATTTTTATGATGTTGCATTTCATTCTTGGTGGCATTGCATGATTGCATATGAATGATATTGGTGATGTGATGTTTTATATGATGTTTTGGGTGAGTCACTGTAGTATTTGATAAAAACAACTGTTGCCCTGTTAATGTCTTTTCTTTATATGATTTATATTGAATTGTGATTACTCACCCTGCCTGTTTGAATGTTGCCTCTACGTGGGTAACGTGCAGATAACCAAGATTAGTTCGCGGTGCGTGAAGAGTTAGCTTTGGAGTCAGTTTTCTTTTCAGTTGAGTAGAGGGTGTGTCTTGCTCTGATTATGTAACATCGGGTCGGGAACATTGTGAACCTCTGAGTTCTATTTTACTTGGTTTAATGGATGCTATTATCGTTTTCTTTAAGTTGTTTTGAAGTTTGATTTAATTGAAATAAAGTTATTCCGCTGCGATGTTTTGAATTAAATTGATGAAAAATCCGTATTACGGAGCAGGATTGTTATCAAGATGTTTTAAGATGAAAATGTGACGCCTTTCTATAGTGTACTCTGATTTTAAATGATTATTTTACCGCGTATTGTATGTGGGGTAGAAGGGTGTTACACAAAACCTCAAGAACCCTAAATTATGCATGAAGGCTGAGAATTTTGATACATGATTCATACAAAGTAATTAATTGGGGGGAAACCCTCCATACCTGATTATGAACATATGGCAAAATTATTGTGCGAGGAAATATGCATGAATCATGAGATGACCAAGTTTAGGCTTACTTGAAGGTCGTGGCAACAAGAGCAATTTGATTTTTGAGTTGGAGATGTTACAGATGAGTTGTGATGATCTGAACAGCTTCCCTACACCATATGGAATGTGTTTGAATGCCTGGAGTGATCTGAAATGGACAGGAACAGATTCTGGCACCTCAGCTGCAACTTGGTTGAAAACTTGAGCAATTGGCTGGTGATTTTGAGAACCTGGTGTCCAAATGTTGTTTAAGTGTTTGGATCACTTCTATATGATGTTTATGAGGTGTGTGTGTGATTGGTTTGGTTGGAATTTCTCTCAAACTCAAAACCCGATAGTGACTTGTTTTAGAAGGCAATTTTGGAAGTGAGAAGGTGATTTTGAGGAAAGCATCAGTTTGGGTGCTTTGGTGTACTCAAATTGATCACAATTGAGGTATATTTATAGTAGAGCAAGTTTGTTTTGCAAGGAATAGGGTATGGTAACTGGTACAGGTCTGTGGCCAATTGGATCACTTTGGAATCTCAAGTCTCCTCTAGCCATTGACTAGAGGTTAGAGCATAAGCCTATGTGTATTTGGTTCAGAGCTTATCCTTGACTCATTCAATTGGAATAGACTCAGTTCATGCCACCTTGGCGTATCCATTGAATGCTTGGAAACAAAATTGGAGTCTTGGCCTCCTTTAGGCTTTTTAGGTTTGACATGCTACTTGTAGTTCCAAAGACTTGGGAGGCTTTTGGATCAGTGTTTGTTCCTCCTTGGTCACCCCTTGAGGTGTGCAGATGGATAAACTTGTTTTTCATTTGAACAAATTGTTCAAATCGAGCCTTTGTGCACAAATCTGTCTTGCATGAAAGTTTCCATCAAGGCATGTTGCAACCATCATAACTCCTAGCTCAGATGGAATTTGATGGAGTTCTTGGACATTTTGGAAAGCTCTTATATCCTATTTCAACATGATATACAACTTTGGATTTGATCCAACTTGAGTTACAATGAAAAATGCCTCTACTTTTGGGAAAAAATGAAGCAGATTCTGACTTAGTGAAAATTTCACTAAGTGTTGGAAAAATGTCACTTTTCTGTTTTCAGCCATTTTGATCATTCCATAACTTAAAATCCATGGAGAATTGAAATGAGGTGTAGTTGACACTTTTAAAGTATGCCATGAGAGCTACAAATCCATCTTTGGACCATCCAAAATGGTTGCTTGGATCTTAAGTTATGATCCTTGGAAGTTGGTACCCTAGCCACTTTTTTTTCATAACTTAGAAAAATTCTAAGTTTTTATGGTTACCCCTTTTACAAGTTATCCCACTTTCTTTGATTTTTCTTGATGAATGATGATTGAAATCACATATTATCATTGTTTTAGGGTCAAGGAACCATAATTGTGAAAAATCCCAAAAAGTTAAACTTGATTTTGTGCACAGTTGACTTTTTATCGGATGAATTCTTAACTGGCCGATCCTTGGTGAAATCAAGTCCTTGACCTAAATAAAACCTAATGGGCATGTTCCATAGGTGTTGTAGGGTGTATTGAACCATGTCCCAAGGTTTGAGAGCATGTCCTGATCAAAAGTCAAAGGTACAGTTGACTTTTCCCTTGAAACCCTAATTGTGGTCTTGATGAAATTGAAACTTGTGGATCAAGCTTCTTGGATTAATCCATTGTTGCAAATGGATCAATGTGGTTTATTGGAGACCCTCAAATCATGTCTTGAGGTCTTGGCTCATTTTTTGTCCCAAAAGTCAACTTAGGGGTGAATTAGGTCAAGAAACCTTAATTCCTGATTTTTGATGAATGCATCCCCTGAGGCTAAATTGACTTGATGATTGGGTCCATGAGGTCCCTTGGAGTATCTTGGGTTATTATTTGAAGTATTGGCTCATTCCCAAAGGAAAATTTCCATTTGGAGGCCTTGGTCGACCAAAACCCTAATTTGGTGACACTGGCGATCTTGAGGCTTAATCCACTGGGAATGCTGCAACCTTGTGCCTGATTCTTGATGTGGAAGTCCTCTTGATCCTTTGTAGGTGTTTGAGAGACTAGACAAGTTGAAGATCATGTCATTCCTTGATTGATCCTTTGTCCAAGTGCTCTGAGAGGGCTCAAAAACCCTAATCTTTGATGGTAGAGGATGCCTAACAATTCCTGAGGAGATTGATGAGGCATGTAAGTACATCCATATTGTGATGATGACTTTCACAATAATGGGAAATCTTAGTGGTCAAAATTTGGGGTATGACAGATGCCCCTATTTAATCTTCTTGGACCCGAAGATGTGAATGGCGAAGGTATTCGGGCATTCGGGGTGCAAGAGGATTAAATATCAAAATACCCGAAATTTTGATGGTGGTTATAAACGGCAGTCTTCTCGTCCATCTTCTTTTGCTAAGCAATGATACTTAGAAAAGGTAAAACTTCCCCTCGATCCTGGTCTTCGGCCGAGGAACTGGTCTCAGCTTCTGAAATAAACTTCCCCTCGATCCTGGTTTCCTACCAAAGAACTGGTCTCAGTTTTCTGAAATAAACTTCCCCTCGATCCTGGTTTCCTACCAAGGACCTGGTCTTAGTTTCTTTTGTCAACAAACTTTCTTGACAAGGGACGTTATTTATAGCGGTTTTCATCAAACTTCTCGCCGAATTTTCCTGGGGAGATGCCACTTGATGGAAAAAGGTTTTGATGTCAGACTTACTGGGGGGCCCATTCCTCTGAGCCGTAGAGGTGTACAAACTTCTCTGTTGGAGATTCCATTTGTTTACTCTACTGGGGAAAACAAGTCTCTTGAGAGACTGTTGCCTGTTTGGGGATATTACATCATACTTTTCCTCGAGATCTTCTCGGAGGAAATGCCATGTGATGTAATCCAATTTGGAGGTTCTGATGACGTTTTTGTCAGCGAATCTTTCGGAGAAAAACTGCTGTATTACCAAGAGTCTTCGGTTAAGAGGCTTTCTCTGGGGATTTTCCTTAATCCGGGAAAGCAAAGATATCATCTTCAATGGCGAAGAGTGACGTTGGTCGAAGGCCTTCTGGTTTTTCAGAGGTTCAAGTTATCAAAGTGATCAAGGACCTTCTCTAATCCAGAAATAAACTGGAGGAGAGATTGCTTAGGTGATTCATTTCCTGACGAGGAAAGAACTGACAACTCAATTGACGAAAGAATTTTTACCACTTGGGGACAAGACCGACCAGAGTGATGGTGATGTGATATGAATATGCATGTAAAATAATAATGCATGATGTATGTATGTATATGCTGACAAAACTGACACGACATATAGATTAGTTGATGAACACGACTGAATACTCGGCCGTTGCAGGGGATGAAAAGTATCACTTGTTTCACGGTAGCAATTCTGCCTTGTTTAGGAGAAATAGTCCTCATGGGGAACAACGTTGATCGGGCTTAGGAGATAAGAACTCTGTCGGGGGCGTCGAACGGAATATTCACATCTGACACAGTTGATCCTTTGTTCAGGCGCACTGGTTTAGAAGGAGTACTTTGATTCTACACTTCGAGGTTCGATTACTTCTGGAGAAGCGATCGATGGTCTTTTGATGTTCAACAGTCAAAAGAAATTGCCATCTTTATTTTAAAAGTAGAAAAAGTTTGACAAGTAAATTCATTTTTGTGTAATTTCAAGAATCGTTAATCATGTTAAAAAACGTCGTTCTGTAAAGCTAAAACAAATGAGAATTGCAAATAAAAGCACAAGAGCTCAAATTTTATTGATAGGATGGAAATCAGCCAAGTGCACGATTCCATAGAGTATCTACAAAGTTTAGAAAATGGTAATTTAAAGGGACAAGGGCTATGTTGAAACATAACGACCGCTATCCTTCTACCAACTTTGAATTCTAGACATCCTGAGCTTCCGTCGAAGATGACCTTGACTGGAGTTTTCCTGATGGATGGCATTATTGCTGCTGGGGTTTCACCCTGGCCAGACGTAGTTACTTGCCATTATCCCTAACTTTTGCCTGGATTGTACTTGGAGATTTCCAATCCACCGGGATGATTTTTGATCATGTCGCTAATTTTTGCCTGGACCGCCCTTTCGGGTTTTTAATCCACTGAGACGTTTTTTTTAGGCGAAGTATTTCTTGACTACGTCAACGTTTATGGGGTAGGCAACCTCTTCTCCATCCATGGTTGCGAGTCTCAAGGCACCGCCTGAGAAAGCTTCCTTGACAACATAAGGGTCGTCATAATTCGGAGTCCATTTTCCCCGAGGATCAGTGAGAAACGATTGTATCTTCTAGAGCACAAGGTCTCCTTTTCTGAAGACACGAGGTCGGACCTTTTTGTCAAACGCTTGCTTCATTCTCTGTTGATACAACTGATCGTGGCATAGAGCCATTATCCATTTCTCTTCGATCAGGTTCAGCTCGTCGTGTCGACTTTGACACCATTCAGCCTCTGTTAGCTTGGCTTCCATCAATACCCGGATTGATGGGATCTCTACTTCTACGGGAAGCACTGCCTCCATGCCATATACTAGAGAGAAAGGGGTTGCCCCTGTTGAAGTGCGGACAGATGTGCGATAACCGTGAAGAGCAAAGGGTAGCATTTCATGCCAGTCTTTGTAGGTTACAACCATCTTCTAAACAATTTTCTTGATGTTCTTGTTAGCCGCTTCTACCGCGTCGTTCATCTTAGGCCGGTAGGGAGATGAGTTATGGTGTTCGATCTTGAACTCCACACACAACTCTTTCATCATCTTATTATTCAAGTTGGATCCATTATCAGTAATGATCTGGCTCGGAACACCATAACGGCAGATGAGATTGTTCTTGATGAATCTGACTACCACTTGTCGGGTTACATTGGCGTATGACGCAGTTTCAACCCACTTGGTGAAATAGTCAATGGCTACCAGGATGAACCGATGTTCGTTTGAAGTCTTGGGTTCAATCATGCCAATCATATCGATTCCCCATATGGAAAAAGGCCATGGAGAAGAAAGAACTTTGAGATGCGTTGGCGATACATGGATTTTGTCTGAGTATATCTGACACTTGTGACACCTTCTCATGTACTTGTAGCAGTCGAATTCCATGGTCAACCAATAGTACCAGACTCTTAGAATTTTTCTCGCCATTGTGTGTCCGTTGGCATGAGTGCCAAAAGATCGTTCATGAATTTCTTTCATCAGTATGTTTGCTTCTGGTCCACCTACACATTGGAGCAAGACCATGTCAAAGTTTCTCTTGTAGAGGGTGTCACCGCTCAGGAAGAAGTTTCCCGCCAGTCTTCTGAGGGTTTTTCTGTCCTTTCTGGATGCCCCAGGTGGGTATTCTCATCTTTGAAGGAAGCACTTGATATCATGATACCAAGGTCCGTCGTCTATGACTGCTTCAATCGTGAAGATGTAAGCGGGCCTCTCAAGGCGTATTATGTCAATCTTAGGTATGTCATTCCATTGGCCTACACTAATCATGGAAGATAGAGTGGCTAATGCATCAGCCACGTGGTTTTCTTCACGAGGTATATGATGAAACTCGACTCTGTTGAAGAATGGTAACAACCTTCTTGCATAGTCTTTGTAAGGAATCAATCCTGATTGGTATATGTTCCAATCTCCTTTGATCTGATTGATAACCAAGGTTGAGTCGCCGTATACGTCCAAGTTCTTAATCCTCAAGTCAATCGCTTCTTCGAGACCCATAATACAAGCTTCGTATTCTGCCTCGTTGTTTGTACACTTGAATGTCAGTCTAGCAGTGAAAGGAATATGGGTACCCTGAGGTGTTATGATGATTTCCCCAATTCCGTTTTCATAATGGTTGACAGCTTCGTCAAAGATAAGTCCCCACTGGGAACCTGGTTCTGGCCCTTCACTGGGTAGTGGTTCATCGCAATCCTTCATTTTTAAGTACATGACATCTTCGTCTGGGAAGTCAAATCTGACTGATTCTTGATCGTCAATCGGTTGATGAGCCAAATGATCGGCTAAAATACTCCCTTTGACGGCTTTCTGAACATGGTACTCGATGTCATATTCTGATAACAACATTTGCCAACGGGCAATCCTTCCCGTGAGAGCAGGTTTCTCGAAGACATACATGATTGGATCCATTTCAGAGATTAACCATGTAGTGTGACGAATCATATACTGGCGAAGACTTTTGGCTGCCTAAGCCAAAGCACAACAAGTTTTCTCAAGCATAGTGTACCGAGTCTCACAGTCAGTGAATTTCTTGCTTAAATAGTAAATGGCCGACTCTTTTCTCCTGGTTTCGTCTTGTTGGCCAAGTTCACAACCAATTGAGTCTTCCAAGACTGTTAGGTATTAGATCAATGGTCTTCCTTCCACTGGAGGTGATAGAATCGGTGGGTTCAATAGGTATTCCTTGATACTGTCGAAGGCGGTTTTACATTCTTCTGTCCAAACGCAGTCTTGATTATTTTTGAGTAATTTGAAGATCGGCGCATATGTCGCGGTCATGAGGAATATAAAATTGGAGATGTAATTCAAACGTCCCAGGAATCCCCAGACTTGTTTTTCGGTCTTCGGAGAAGGCATTTCTTGAATGGCCTTGACCTTGTCAGGATCAACTTCAATTCCTTTCTGGCTGACGATGAACCCTAAAAATTTCCCCGAACGAATAATGAATGTGCACTTATTGGGATTCAAGCGGAGTCTGTACTTTCGCAATTGCTCGAACAACTTTGACAGGTGGGTCACATGCTCCTCCTCTGTTTTATATTTGGCAATCATGTCATCGACATATACCTTGAGTTCTTTATGTATCATGTCATGAAACAAAGTAGTCATGGCCCTTTGATAGGTTGCCCCAGCGTTCTTCTAGCCGAACGGCATTACCTTGTATCAAAAAGTGCCCCATGAGGTAATGAACGAAGTTTTCTCCATGTCTTTCTGCGCCATTTTGATCTGATTATAGCCTAAGAATCCATCCATGAAGGAGAAGACTTTGAACTTTGCTGTATTGTCTACCAGTATGTCTATGTGTGGTAAGGGGAAGTCGTCCTTTGGACTTGCCTTGTTCAGATCCATGTAGTCTACACACATCCTGACCTTTCCGTCCTTCTTCGGCACTGGCACTATGTTGGCTAGCCATTGAGGATATTCTGATGTGGTGAGGAAACCCGCGTTAATCTGTTTCTGTACTTCCTCTTTGATTTTGATGGCCATGTCCGGGTGAGTCCGTCTCAGTCTTTGTTTCACCGGATGGCATTCTGATTTCAATGGTAGATGATGTTCCACGATGCTGGTATCCAACCCTGGCATATCCTGATAGGACCAAGAGAATACATCGGGAAACTCTATGAGAAGCTTTATCAAACTTTCTTTGACAATCGGACTGAGCAGTGCCCCAATCTTGACTTCTTTTCTCTCTTCTTCTGAACCCAAGTTGACCGTTTCCAACGGCTCTTTGTGAGGTTTCATGGACATTTCCTCTTGTCTGAGTAATCGGGAGATCTCTTCTGGAATTTTTGTGTCATTTTCTTCTTCAGCCTCGAATACCAGGAATTCAATGTTGGGAGAAGGCATTTGATCGCGTGTTTCAACGGGGTTTTAAGCAAGCAGTCTGCAAGACGTGATGATTCGTTTTTAGAAGAGATAGAGAGAATGCAAGAGTGTGTGAAGTGTACTTTCTGAAAAATGCTTGTTTTTTTATTTTGTTTTGTTTTTTAGGATTACCATTTTGTTAAAAAGTGAAAAGAGAAAACAACAATAAACGCGGAAATTACAGAACGACGTTATTTTATTTATGATTTTGACGATTCTTGAAACTATAGCCCTATAAAACAAAACTCTGTCGCTTTGGGCAAAGCGAAGAGGTACATTTACAGAAAGTGAGCCCTATCAAAACATCTGTTTTACCTGGGCAGGGTGAAAGGTTAAGATAAAGACGACAATTACTTCGACTTATGAACAACTTTTGGAACGTTGAAAGCAACCCATTGGCGGCGAACTCCTCGGTGAATCACAAAGTCTGGCACCTTCTTTCTTGGCCTTTCCTAAAAGTTGACACTGATTTCTGGCTGAGCAGGATCGTTGGAATCTGTCTCACAGGCAGAGTTGTCGTAGGAGAATTCTTCAGCTGTATTTTGCATAGTGCTTGTACTCTCAGGTATATCTCCCCATCCAGTTGGCTGGATGTCTTCGACCCTGATATGAGAGCTTTTGGGAGCGGTGTATTTGACCATAAAGTTGTATTTGCCACTCGGTTGTCCTAAGGTGTCCCATGTTTCTGTGGAACTGGAGGTGTCATCCCTTTCGATGACGTTGACCTCGGGAAAAACGTAATTAAGGAACTCTTGTCCTGCTATCTTTGCAAATTCATCGTCGTACTGGATATTTTCTGAATGCCCTGAGTAATGATCCTATGACTCGGAAGGGACGCAGGTATTCTTTTCAATGATGCTGAGCTGATAAGCGTCGTTAGGCTGACTCTTTTTCCCCAAGTCTCTCGGGTACGGCTGCCAGATAGGCAGGCCATCCATTGGGCCATAATAGTCATGGTCAGAGTGTCTTCCTCTAATGAGTTTGGTGGAGCACGGCATCCTTCCGGATCACAATCTCCGTATATCATTTTGACATCTGACCTTGGTATATATCTCGGACTCTGTGCGGGATAGCAAATCGGCGTAGGCACCTCTCCCTGAGACATATAACCGTCCTCGTTAAGATAGGACTTCCATTCTTCCTCTGTATCAGAGGAATCTCCCTCGTTGATGGTATGTACTTCTTGAGATACCGGGTGAAGGAAACCTCCACTGTGGAAGAAGTCTTGAATGGGATGAAAACTTTCATCGTTCTTAGTCTGAGTACAGGTTAAGGAGAAACCAAGACCTTTCTTTTTCTTGTTATCAATAGGAATGACAAGTTGTCCCTATCCTGTTGCATTGTTATTTTTGACCGCTTTGAGAGCATCTTTGTACGAGGAAATCAAAGTTCCTCTTTCTGATTGATTGTCATTGTGTAGCGAGAGTGCTTGGAACTGGGTTTCGATTACCTCCTCTGGTTCTACAACAGTGGATGACGATAAATTACTCACGATCAAGGCTTGCTCTCCACAGACTGTGACGAGTTTGTCGTTCTTGACGAACTTCAGCTTCTGGTGAAGCGTTGAAGTGACTGCCCCAGCCTGGTGTATCCAAGGTCTTCCTAACAAACAGCTGTATGCTGCCCGGATGTCCATGACCTGGAAAATGACTTGGAAAGTGTAAGGACCGATAGTTATGGGAAGGTCGACTTCGCCGATAACTATTTTATGGGATCCGTCAAATGCTTTGACGATGACCTCACTGGTTCTCATCGGAGATCCTCGGTATGATAATCGCATCAAAATAGACTTTGGTATAACATTTAGGGTTGATCCAGTGTCTACCAGTACGCTGGCTAAAGCACCGTCCTGGCAGTTGACTGTAATATTGAGTGCCATGTTATGACGGTGGCCCTCTTCCGGTAATTCTTCATCACTGAATCCCAAGTTATTGCAGGAAGTGATGTTAGAGATGATGCTGTCGAATTGTCCTATTGTTACATCTTGCTCCACAAAGGCTTGCTCTAAGACTTTCTGTAGAGCTTCCCTGTGAACTTCGGAACTGAGTAAAAGAGATAACACAGAGATTTTTTAAGGAGTTTGCAACAGTTGATCAACAATGTTGTATTCACTCTTCTGGATGAGCTTTAGCATCTCATCGTTGTCTTTTGAAAGGTTGGGACTACTAGATTGACTGAGTGGTTGATTAGGAACTTCTGTTTGAGGTTCATTTTCTCTGGTAGGCTCTCCAACTCCTCGGTTGAAGGTTCGACCGCTCCGTGTTACTTGAATGATGTCTGCAATATTCACGACGGAGGGTAATGGAGTTTCCTTTCCATTCTCAATTGTTGTTGCACCGTACTTGTAAGGGATAGCCTTAGCTGATTCGTACGGTAGTGGTCCCGACAGATAGATAACTACAGGAGCCTTATGGTTTTTCTGACCATCGTAAGTAATTTCAATCAGTTCCTGATTAGGAGCTTTTGATTCGTCAAGTAGAGGGATGATGGCACAAACATCTTTTGTCCTTTTATGATCAGAGATTACGACAACGTCTTTGATTTGATCAGCGTAATAGTCTGGCATCAAGTTGATTGATCCAGAGCTCGGACACAGTCGAACCTCTTTGTGGTCCAACTGACCTTGAAGGGCTGCTTGCACAAGGTAGCATCCTTGATTATCTTCTAAGCAGACTCTACAACGCTCATAGTTATGTGGTGGCACCTGGCCACGTCCACTTTGTATGCAGTGTAACCTTACTAGATCGGTTTCCATTGACCGAACATCCTGACTTTGATGCCTAGTAGGGTTCCCGTTGGTAATGCTAACTTGTTGTGTGTCTTCATCCATATAGATAGGAAGCCACCAGTGGTTTAATAAGTGTTGCAAAGTCCTTTGAACGAGAGCACATCCTTGGTCACTCTCATGACATATTTTGTAGTTCTGATAATTATGCGAAGTCAGAAAACCGAGCAGGACTTGTGTAGCGTGTAACTCCACCAAGCTGGTAATCATGGGTATAGGATCAAACCCTGGAGGTCGTGTTGCACAGTTGTTGTTGCACGGTTGTTGTTGTACGGAGGACGAGCCTGCTGAAGAGGCTGTTGTGTCCTTTGTTGATATTGTTGTTGATTTGGTTGGCTTTGAACAACCTGAGGTTGATACGTAGGAACAGGCGCGGGATTAATTGCAGGAGTTACAGCTGGTACTGGTTGGTACCGTCGTCTTAACTTTCCGAGAGAGATATTGCCAATATCCTGCTCTTTTTTCTTAGAGAAAGTGTTACCGTATCGTTTTGTACTGCTTGATGGTCCGGCATCCTTGACTAAACGTCCTTCTCGAACTGCTTCCTCAAGATGAACTCCTATGCCTACCATCTCCGTGAAGTCACTGGACGCACTGGCGACCATTATGTCGTAGTAAAATGAGCTCAAGGTTTTTAATAATATCTTTGTCATCTCTTTTTCCTCAAGAGGTGGACAAATATGAGCGGCAATTTCACGCCATCTCTGAGCATATTCCTTAAAGGTTTCCTTGTCTTTTTGTGACATCGATCTGAGTTGATCTCTGTCTGGTGCCATGTCCAGGTTATACTTATATTGCTGAACGAATGCAGCGCCAAGATCTCTGAAAGTGGCGATCTTAGTGCAGTTTAATCCCATGTACCATTTGAGTGCGGCACCGGTTAAACTGTCTTGAAAGTAGTGGATGAGTAGTTGTTTGTTCTTCGTCTGAGTCGACATCCTCCGAGCGTACATCACCAAATGACTCTGAGGGCAAGAGTTACCCTTGTACTTTTCAAATTCGGGCACTTTGAACTTGTACGGGATTTGCACATTGGGGACCAAACAAAGGTCTGCGGCATCCTTTCCGAATAGATCATGACCGCGAAAGGCTTGCAGTTCCTTTTGCATCTCTAGGAATTATTCCTGGAATTCCTTCATTCTGTCGTCCATACTTGCATTTCCAACAGAAGGTATCTGTGGAATCTGTCCTCCCGGAACAGTATGCACCACGGGGGGTGGTACAGTCATTACAGCCGTGAATCTTGGTGCTCTCTGAAGTTTGTAACCTTCAGGAGTTGCTGTCATGCCCCTGGCATCTTCGTTTTTTCGAACTTTGTAACCTTCAGGCCCAGCGGTTCCTGTTGCAGTTTCCGGATCTTCAATGATTGGTGGAATATATCCTTCCGGGATATAGTTGGGTGGCATGCCCCAGGGACGATCTTTTGGCATGTTATACCTTGGATCATACTTCTCAACTATGGGCGTTGATGTGATCTCTGAAATCACAGTCCTTTGTAGATGAGCTTCTGCCAGAGCTTGCATGTCACTGTGAAGCTTTCTCAAGTCTTCTTTCAGAGCGTCGAGTTCTTCTCTCAACTCTCTGTTCTCTTCCTCGAGATTATCCATCTTTTTCTGTTGACTATCCCGAGTATTGTACGAATGAGACAGTTTGACTCTAGAATCGAGACACAAACGTGAGATTCGTAGGTAAGAAGAATGCGTTATGTGAGAATGATGAATGATATGCAATGATTATTATATATATTTTTTGTTTAATCAAAATAAACTTCGACAATTGGATTGCAAATATCAAACAGTGGGGAAACCCCATTTTATTGAATTCAAAGATTGCGGAAATGGAAATACAATAGTTTACAAAGTGCCGAAAAAGGAAAAGTCTAAACTTATGGATCCTGAGTCCTCTCTGAGGAGAGCTCAGGTGCTGGTTCTGGTACCTTCCTTTTCTTTGACCGGGGCTCTTGAGCCGTTGTCGGGTTGTCATTCCTTTGCCAGGTGAAAGGAGCGAGCAAATTCCTTTGGTCTTCTTGATTTTCTATAACATGTTGCTCTAAAATCTCGATCAGAGCATCTTTTTCTTTTAACAGTTGCTGAATCTTGTTACACTCCACACTGAGAATACGATACTTGTTCTTCCAAGACTTCCTCTCCTGTTGAACTTTGTTGAGAGTAACCTGAAGTTTTTCCATATCAGACATAAAGTAAATGACAGATTCCTTTAGCGGAAGAACTTCTTGACGAGGGTAAGGCATCCTTAGCTTGAGAGCTCTAGTCTGTACCCAATGGAGATAAGATTCCACCGAGACACAGTCCGGTTTTCCTAGAGACTCTCGTCCTTTCTTGTGAACATGTTTCCAGGCATGCACTATTTCTGTCTTTAGTGCCCTGTCATTTTCTCCTTCCTTGAAGAAAAGACCTTCCAGATGAACATTACGAGGTACATGTCTCATCAGGTATCCAAATTGACGACGAACTAAAACTGGATGATAGTTGATTCCTCCTTTAGTTCCTATAAGGGGTACATTAGGGAAATTTCCACAATGGTCGATGATTCTTATCCCGTCATAGATTTGATTGTACCAATCGATGTCAGAGTTGATAAGAGCCATGATTCTCTGTGACCAACGTAAAGCACTCTTATGATCCCAAAAAGCAGCTGACTTGGGTAAATGGGAAGTGAACCATTTGTATAGCAGGGGTACACAACATGTGATTATTCCTCCACTATAAAAATTCCTTAGGTGTACAGAATGGTACGCATCTGCGAGCAAGGTCGGTACAGGGCTTCCAATCAGAAAAACCTTAATGGCGTTGATATCAACGAAGTTATCAATGTTGGGAAACAAAAATAACCCGTAGGTGAGCATAACGAAGATGCTCTCGAAAGCAGTAACATTCCATATACTGGCAAAGTATAGAGCCTTCTTTACCAGAAACTTGGCTGGTAAACCTGGGATTCCACCCTTAGTAGTCATGTGAGTCCTGACTTCTGACTCGTCCAAATAGATAGCTCTTGCAATGGTTTGATCCTTTGGAATTTCTTCCAGTCCAGAAAAGGGAGCTTGATCAGTAATGGATAAATCAGTCAGGTGAGAGTACTCCTCTAGCATTGGCGCTAGTTGATAATTCGGGAATGTGAAACAGTGATAAACCGGATCGTAGAACTGAATGAGTGTAGACAGGATTCCTTCAATTACATGAACCCTTAACAGAGATAGCAGTCCTCCGTACTTAGCTCTGAAAGCATCAGGGTTGGTTATCATCCTTGCCAACCCTCTCAAATCCTCTAGTTTTGGAACCTTGAAGGTGTACTTGTGAGTTTTCCTTCTACTGAAATCCATTAGCGCAATCTTTCTCTCTGATATTTGCAATCATTGTCGTAGTTTAATTTGAAAAAGAAAGACTAGAAGAGAAGAGATTTTCTTTGTTTAATGTTTTTTAAATGAATGTATGAATGCAGCACACAAAAACATAAAAAAAACATGGGGTCAAGGGTTCAGTGTCATGAAGTTAAGGCTCTACCCATCCCCAAGGTTGTACTGGTGATTTTTGTACTTGTTTCTCAAAATCACTGGCCCCTCTTGGGATAACAACAACAGGCTGGTTCACTCGAGCGAGCTGCAGTATCTTAGAGTAATCTCAGATGAGGGTAGTATCGCATGACAACTATTTCCGATAGTTTCCGCACTACTAAATAGTAACAAGGTCTTAGTCTACTAAAATCCTCAGTTTCGACGACAACCACAATCAAACAATGTGCTTTCAACAACCGAAGTCGTATAGGCATTGAATCCGCAAAGGGTGTCTCCACTGATTTGATGGTCGACCGAGGTCTCTTATTTGGGAGTCACTCCCTTTAAGATTACTTGTCTAGTTCCATCACTTATCTTAGGTGTATACTCAATCTTTCTAGATGCGGCATCACACGCATTCCCATTAGCAGAAAAGTAAACACAGATATCAATTAGGAAAAGCAGTATATGTATTCATTCCTAACATCCTAGACCTCTAGTCCTAGTCCTATACAGACAATGACTCCCCAGCAGAGTCGCCATTTTTCTGTAGCGAGCGATTTTTATCGGTGACGGGACAACCTTATCGCTGAATGGGGGTATCTCCTCAAAGGAGAGGGGTGCTACTTTCTAATTTCTTATTTATCCCATGAAGCTGGAAGGGAAAGGGAAGGTATCTAAAACTAACCTTGCACGCGAAATGTTTAACTGAACAAAACGCTTAAAAGAGATCGGGGAGTCCGGGGTCAGGTTATACAATGGGTAGTTGTTAGTTACCCATCCTATATGCTGTTATCCACAGGTTGTTAGGCAAATAGGTTCCTGCTTTGTAATTGCTGGTGTTTATCTGCTGATGGGTTGGGAAAGTTTCTTAGGAAAGATGAATGAGTGAGTGAGTTTTTGTAGATTTTCGGTTTTTTTTGAGGTTTTTGGGTAAGGTACTGGACCTAAGTTTTGATTGATACGAAGGTATTGGACCTAGAGTTTTTGATTAGTATGCTCGCTAAGATTTCGCAATCTTATGCCTACGTATTCCCGTTTAAACGAAACAGGGAAATCAGAACAATCGTAGTTCCCTCCTATGGTTAGGGGAAAGAGATGTTTTGGTGTCTTGTTCAAAGCCCAAGATTGAAGCTAAAGGAGTATCTGTATCTTGTTCAAAGCCCAAGATATGAAGCTAAATGCTTTGACTAAGAGATATTTTGTCATCTCTAAAGAGAGATTGTTGATTTTTGTGTGCCTTGATCAAAGCCCAAGGTTTAAAGCTAAAAGGTTGATTGACTCCGCTAGGGGATTTCTTTATACAAAGCCTAAGAGGAGGCTACAGAAGACTGGCTCAACAAGAGAATGTATATATATTGGTGTCTTGTACAAAGCCCAAGATTGAGGCTAAAAGAGACTAACTCTTTGGGGATATCATTATACAAAGCCTAAGAGGAGGCTGCGAGTTTTACTTTTCCGGGGAAAATGTTCTTTCTGTCTTGTACAATGCCCAAGATTGAGGCAAAATGGGTTTTGACTCCGCTGGGGAGATATGTATGGGTATGTTGTACGAAGCCCAAGATGGAGGCTGAAATGAGTTTGACTCTTTTTGGGGAGAATCATTCCTCAAAGTTTTAAGGAAGGCTAGGAGGAAATGACTCTGCTTGGAAAGAGGTTTGTCCCAAGCTTGAGAGAGGGAGATTTATGTCTTGTACGAAGCCCAAGATGGAGGCTAAAAGGGTTTGACTCAACAAGAGAGTGCTTTTATATGTCTTGTACAAAGCCCAAGACGGAGGCTGAAAATGTTAACTCAACAAGAGAGTGTTTTTGTGTGTCTTGTACAAAGCCCAAGACAGAGGCTAAAAAGGTTAACTCAACAAGAGAGTGTTTATATATCTTGTATAAGGCCCAAGATTGAGGCAAAAAAGGTTGACTCAACAAGAGAGTCTGAAAAGTGATTGACTCAACAAGAGAGTCTGAAAAGGTTAGCTCCGCTGAGGAGAATCACTTGTACAAAGTCCAAGAGAAGGCTGACTATGCTGAGGAAAGATCATTATATAAAGCCTAAGAGGAGACTGAAAGTGTTAACTCAACAAGAGAGTACTGAAGATATGATTGACCCAACAAGAGAGTCTTTTTGAGGCAGACACAGCTGGGGAAAATCATTATACAAAGCCTAAGAGGAGGCTATCTTCTGCTGAGGATTATTGTGATCCAACAACAGGTCCAACAAAATCAGATGCCTTGAGGTTCTGATTTGAGATAGTGTTATCCTGATGATAAGCTGACCCTGGCTGGGGAACTCTCATGGGAGAGACTGGGTTTAGATTCTACTGGAGATTTATCCAGAATGCCCGGGGTTTCTTCCTACGTTTGGAAGGAGCTTGAGAATATCTTTGAGACTCAAGGGGATTAGACTGTCCAAGTTTACTGTTGAGAAGAGTTTTATCTTTTGTATTATGCCCAAGAGGAGGCGGGTATTAAGGGATGAGAATCAACCCTAAAGTGGCCAGAGGTTTGACACTGGAAAGACTTCTCTAGCAAAGGATGACTAAGTTCTGTTCCTGTACCTTTAAGAGGTCGTCGGGTCCTTATATGAAGCCCAAGAGAAGGCATGAGAACTTCTAAGAAGCCGAAGGGTCCTTGTACAACGCCCAAGAGGAGGCGGGGATGCTTTTAAGAAGCCTGTGGGTCCCAAACCAGGAGAAGTTCAAGAAATGCAATTCACCGAGAAGAGATCATTTCATGAAAGTTCCAAGAAAGTTCAAGAAATGCTATTCCCCGAGAATAGATCATTTAGTGAAAGTTCAGAGGTTTGGAGGAACTCAAGAGATGCCATTCACCGAGAATAGATCACCTCTGGGGAGTAGAATTCCTTTGACAATTTCTAGGGGTGACAGTCTGAGAAAAGGTTCACGAAGAATACTGCCTTTCTCTTTGTTCCATATTGTTTACCCAAGAGGAGGGAAGACTGTATATGGAATCCTATGGGGGATCTAGTTTTGTTTGTATTCAAGAGTGACCAATGTGGCTTTACCTAGTTCTAGACGTAGTTGCCGGGGAAAACTCTAAATAACTATACTAGTATATATACAGTTGATATATGATAAGTATATAAAAGGGTATGAAAGAATACTAACCATGCGCAGCTTCCCACATTACAGTTATATATATGAAAGCAGATAAAGAAAGCAGGTAAACACTTACCCGTTGTAGAGCTTCCATGCTGTTTTGTTAGTTGCTCAACAAAGAAATTAAAGAAAGTTTTGATAACAACTGTATATTTTGGGTTCAAAATCAAAGGAGAAAGTATTTTGAAAAGAGATTGGGGCTTGCAGCTCAAGGAGAGGCCCAAGTTTTAACAGTGATCGCACCGTTGTTTTGAATTCGTACAGGGACTTATACAAGTGACAGAGGCCCAAAAAGATTTTCTGTACAAAGGGATGGGTCTTACACTCTCTCAAGAGGCCCAAAGAGTTTTGAAAATGAATAAAGATGGGTCTTATAGCTCAAGGAGAAGCCCAGATGATTTTGTTAAAAAAGGCGACGATCGCGCCGAACTTTTGAAAATGTACAGAGGGACTTATACAATATGTGAGGTCCAAAATTGTTTATTTTACAAAAGGGGTTGGGTCTTACACTCTAATAGAGGAACAAAAGTTTATTTTTATACAAAAGATGGGGCGTACAACTCAGGGAGAGACCCAAATGTTTCTGTTTTGACAAACGGCGATTGCGACGAGATTTTTTTTATCGTATCGGGACTTATACAATATCTGAGGCCCAAAATGGTTTATGTACAACAAGGGTTGGGTCTTACACTCTATTAGAGGCCCAAAGTGTTTGAAAAAAGATTGATTAGGGTGGAATTAATCAAAACCCAAATTTTGTTAAAAATGGAATTAATTTTGTTTAAAAATTAATAAAAAGCATTAAAAACATGTGAAAAATGAGTGGTGATCTTGGATCAATGTTTCAAAAATCATGTTTTTATCCACAAAATGATTAAAAACCATTCAAGTTTGGAAAATCAAGAAGGAAAAAATATTTTAAATGTTAAAAAAATAAATAAAAATTAATTCTTTGCAAAAATATTAAGTATATGAAATAAATAATATTTTTGGGAAATTCTTGTAAAATAAAATATTTTAACATTTTTGTGAATTATCAAAAAAAGAATTAACTCAAAATCATTAAAACTCAGTGAGAAATTAATTTTTGAATCAATTAAATAAAATCACAAAAATTCAAAATTTCAAATATTTAAAAAAGGCACCAAGAACACCTGAAGAACACGCGCGTGTTCTGGGTTTGGCTTATTTGCGTTTTCTCACCAATCTCACTGAATACTTGATGGAATCATGCAATCCACATATCAATCTGCTCGTTTTCACCTCACGATCATGTCTATGGTCTTTAATTTCATTTATTTTAAGAATGGAATAAGAAATCAAGACAAAATGTAACACCCTAAATTCATATTTAGTTATTTGTTAATTATTTGTGAATATAAAGTGAGTTGATGACATGTTGTTGTGTTTCATGAGCATTGTGGTGGAATTATATTAATAATATTGATGGTAAGAATAATTGTATCACATTATTCAAATTGTTATTATTATTTAAAATAAGAGTGTTAGAAGCCTTGAGGGTATGATGGTCATTGGTGAGGGATAAGTGAGGGTAAGATGGGAAGAGCACATTTAGGGGTATTTTAAGTTAAAACAAGGAATAGCGAGGGGAGTTTTCATTATTCGTGTTATTTTGGTTGAAAGAAAGAAAAGAGTGCTCTGAAGAAAACAAGAAGAGTGGAGGAGGCTAGGGCATAGAGGGATTTCCAGTGAAACTTCAAGAGAAGATCGAAAGAATCAAGACTCTAAGGTATGAGGAGTATCACTTTGCAATATTTTGATATAAAGATTAGGCGTTGGTGGGTAATTGGGGTTTAGGGGAAAACCTAGGAATTGGAGGTTAGGGATGATGGATTTTGATGATTTGCTATGTGATGATTGTTGTTATTGACATATATGTGATAGTTATAGGTTATAATGACATAATCTGCGGTAATTTAAGGATAAAATCTGGTTTAGGGGTGTGGAATCGCAGATGGAGAAGTACTGTTATCGCAGGGTTTTCTGCCAAAATCGCAGAGGGTGTTTAGTGCGGTCTAACTCGCTTAGCATGGTCTGGAGGAATTTTGCCTCCTCGAGGCAGTGAGTAGCGCGCTTAGGGCGGGTGGGGCTCGCTTAGCGCGACCTGGGACTGAAAAATATTATTTTTATTGACTTAAAATTCATGGAAAATATCTGTTTTATATTATAGTAATGCTGTGATGTTGCTGTAAATTGCTGCTATGTGTTGACGTGTTATATGATGATTATTTAGTGATGAAAATGATGACAGAAGAAGGATGCGTGAGTCACTGTAGTATTTGATAAAAACAATTGTTGCCCTGTTAATGTCTTTTCTTTATATGATTTATATTGAATTGTGATTACTCACCCTGCCTGTTTGAATGTTGCCTCTACGTGGGTAACGTGCAGATAACCAAGATTCGTTCGTGGTGCGTGAAGAGTTAGCTTTGGAGTCAGATTTCTTTTCAGTTGAGTAGAGGGTGTGTCTTGCTCTGATTATGTAACATCGGGTCGGGAACATTGTGAACCTCTGAGTTCTATTTTACTTGGTTTAATGGATGCTATTATCGTTTTCTTTAAGATGTTTTGAAGTTTGATTTGATTGAAATAAAGTTATTCCGCTGCGATGTTTTGGATTAAATTGATGAAAAATCCGTATTACGGAGCAGGATTGTTATCAAGATGTTTTAAGACGAAAATGTGACGCCTTTCTATGTTGTACTCTGATTTTAAATGATTATTTTACCGCGTATTATATGTGGGGTAGAAGGGTGTTACACAAAACCTCAAGAACCCTAAATTCTGCATGAAGGCTGAGAATTTTGATACATGATTCATACAAAGCAATTAATTAGGGGGAAACCCTCCATACATGATTATGAACATATGGCAAAATTATTGTGCGAGGAAATATGCATGAATCATGAGATGACCAAGTTTAGGCTTACTTGAAGGTCGTGGAAGCAAGAGCAATTTGATTTTTGAGTTGGAGATGTTACAAATGAGTTGTGATGATCTGAACAGCTTCCCTACACCATATGGAATGTGTTTAAATGCCTGGAGTGATCTGAAATGGACTGGAACAGATTATGGCACCTCAGCTGCAACTTGGTTGAAAACTTGAGCAATTGGCTGGTGATTTTGAGAACCTGGTGTTCCAGATGTTGTTTAAGTGTTTGGATCACTTCTATATAATGTTTATGAGGTGTGTGTGTGATTGGTTTGGTTGGAATTGCTCTCAAACTCAAAACCCGATAGTGACTTGCTTTAGAAGGCAATTTTAGAAGTGAGAAGGTGATTTTGAGGAAAGCATCAGTTTGAGTGCTTTGGTGTACTCAAACTTATCATAATTGAGGTCTATTTATAGTAGAGCAAGTTTGTTTTGCAAGGAATAGGGTATGGTAACTGGTACAGGTCTGTGGCCAATTGGATCACTTTGGAATCTCAAGTCTCCTCTAGCCATTGACTAGAGGTTAGAGCACAGGCCTATGTGTCTTTGGTTCAGAGCTTATCCTTGACTCATTCTATTGGAATAGACTCAGTTCATGCCACCTTGGTGTATCCATTGAATGCTTGGAAACAAAATTGGAGTCTTGGCCTCCTTTAGGCTTTTTAGGTTTGGCATGCTACTTGTAGTTCCAAAGACTTGGGAGGCTTATGGATCAGTGTTTGTTCCTCCTTGGTCTCCCCTTGAGGTGTGCAGATGGATAAACTTGTTTGTCATTTGCACAAATTGTTCAAATCGAGCCTTTGTGCACAAATCTGTCTTGCATGAAAGTTTGCATCAAGGCATGTTGCAACCATCATAACTCCTAGCTCAGATGGAATTTGATGGAGTTCTTGGACATTTCGGAAAGCTCTTATATCCTATTTCAACATGATATCCAACTTTGGATTTGATACAACTTGAGTTACAATGAAAAATGCCTCAACTTTTAGGAAAAACGGAAGCAGATTCTGACTTAGTGAAAATTTCACTAAGTGTTGAAAAAATGTCACTTTTGTGTTTTCATCCATTTTGATCATTCCATAACTTAAAATCCATGGAGAATTGGAATGAGGTGTAGTTTACACTTTTAAAGTATGCCATGAGAGCTACAAATCCATCTTTGGACCATCCAAAATGGTTGCTTGGATCTTAAGTTATGATCCTTGGAAGTTGGTACCCTAGCCACTTTTTTTTCATAACTTAGAAAAATTCTAAGTTTTTATGGTTACCCCTTTTACAAGTTATCCCACTTTATTTGATTTTTCTTGATGAATGATGATTCAAATCACATATTATCATTATTTTAGGGTCAAGTAACCATAATTGTGAAAAATCCCAAACAGTCAAGCTTGATTTTGTGCACAGTTGACTTTTTATCGGATGAATTCCAAACTGTGCAATCCTTGGTGAAATCAAGTCCTTGACCTCAATCAAACCTAATGGGCATGTTCCATAGGTGTTGTAGGGTGTATTGAACCATGTCCCAAGGTTTGGGAGCATGTCCTGATCAAAAGTCAAAGGTACAGTTGACTTTTCCCGCGAAACCCTAATTGTGGTCCTGATGAAATTGAAACTTGTGGATCAAGCTTCTTGGATTAATCCATTATTGAAAATGGATCAGTGTGGTTTATTGGAGACCCTTAAATCATGTCTTGAGGTCTTGGCTCATGTTTTGTCCCAAAAGTCAACTTAGGGGTGAATTAGGTCAAGAAACCCTAATTCCTGATTTTTGATGAATGCATCCCCTGAGGCTAAATTGACTTGATGATTGGGTCCATGAGGTCCCTTGGAGTATCTTGGGTTATTCTTTGAAGTATTGGCTCATGCCCAGAGGAAAATTTCCATCTGGAGGCCTTGGTCGACCAAAACCCTAATTTGGTGACACTGGCGATCTTGAGGCTTAATCCACTGGGAATGCTGCAACCTTGTGCCTTATTCTTGATGTGGGAGTCCTCTTGATCCTTTGTAGGTGTTTGAGAGACTAGACAAGTTAAAGATCATGTCATTCCTTGATTGATCCTTTGTCCAAGTGCTCTGAGAGGGCTCAAAAACCCTAATCTTTGATGGTAGAGAATGCCTAACAATTCCTGAGGAGATTGATGAGGCATGTAAGTACATCCATATTGTGATGATGACTTTCATAATAATGGGAAATCTTAGTGGTCAAAATTTGGGGTATGACAATTATATTTAAATAAATTAAATAAATATTCTTACAAATTTGGGGTGTTACAACTCTCCCCCACTTACAGAATTTTCGCCCTCGAAAATTACCTCAAGGAAACAGAGTCGGATACAACTCCCTCATTTGATCTTAACGTTCCCAAGTCCAACTTTCGCCAGCTTGTCCGCCCCACAACACCTTCACCAAAGTTATGTCTTTACCCCGCAGTTGCTTCATCTCTCGACCGCCAATCCGCACCGGTAAAGCTTCCACTATCAGGTTATCCCTCACTTGTACATCATCCATCTGAATCACATGCGACGGATCTGGAATGTACTTCCTCAACTGAGACACATGGAACACGTCATGCAAATTCGCAAGTGACGGTGGTAAAGTAATTCGATAGGCTACCTTTCCTATCCTCTGCGAGATTTGGTATGGACCAACAAACGTGGAGTGAGCTTCCTAGACTTCAAAGCTCGACCCATGCCAGTCACTGGCGTCACCCTCAAAACATGTGATCTCCCTCTTGGAATTCAAGTGTCTTCCTTCTCTTATCATGGTAGCTCTTCTGACGACTCTACGACGTTCTCATCCTTTCTTGGATCATCTTAATCTTTTCGGTCGTCTCTTGCACAATCTCAGGTCCGAGTACAGCACTCTCGCCTGACTCATACCAACATAAAGGAGTCTTACACCTCCTTCCACACAAAGCTTCATACAACGCCATCCCAATACTTTCCCACGATCCACCTTGATCCAACACACAAGCTCTCAGAAAATCCTCTAAAGACTGGATAGTCCTTTCTGTCTGACCGTCCGTCTGCGGATGATAGGCAGAACTCATCCTCAACTTAGTACCCAAAGCATCTTGCAAACTCTTCCAAAACTTCGACGCAAATCTTGGGTCTCTATCCGACACAACACTCGAAAGTATCCCATGCAACTTCACAATTTCTTCAATATATATCTCAGCTAGCTTCTGCATAGAATGATTAATCTTCATCGGTAATAAATGAGCTGATTTAGTTAATCTATCCACAATCACCCAAATAGAATCATTCCCTTAGCAGTCTTCGGCAATCCCACCACAAAATCCATGGAAATATTATCCCACTTCCATTATGGAATTCTCAACGGCTGCATCATACCTAAAGGCTTCTGATGCTCAATCTTCGACTTTTGACAAGTCAAACACGCATAAACAAACTCCGCACATCCTTCTTCATACCTGGCCACCAAAGCAACTTTTTCAAATCTTGGTACATCTTCGTAGCACCGGGATGAATACTCAATCTACTACGGTGTCCTTCTTCAAGTATGCTCTTCTTAATATCTGGGACATCGGGGACACACACCCTGTCTCTAAACATCATCACACCATTCTCGTCAATCCAGAATTCTCCCCCGTTACCTTGGTTGATCAAAGTCAACTGGTCCACTAACTTCAAGTCGGATTGTTGTCCCACTCTGATCTCTTCCAAAATGCCCCTAGTCAACTTCAACTTTCCCAACTTCACACTATCAGGAGTCTCTTCACATACCAAACTCAAATCTATGAATTGCTCAATTAATTCCAACTCTTTCACCATAAGCATCGACATATGCAATGACTTTCTGCTCAATACATCAGCCACTACATTTGCTTTGCCTGGATGATAACTCAAATCAAAATCGAAATCCTTCAACAGCTCTAACCACCTTCTCTGCCTCATATTCAATTCTTTCTGATCAAATAAGTACTTCAGACTTTTATGATCACTGAACACTTCAAACTTAGAGCCAAACAGATAATGTCTCCAAATCTTCAACACAAACACCACGGCGGCCAATTCCAAGTCATGTGTAGGATAATTCCTCTCATGAACTCGCAATTGTCTCGAAGCATAGGCAACAACTTGTCCATTCTGCATCAATACTCCACCAAGACCCATCTTCGACGCATCACAATACACCACAAAAGATTCGCTCGGATTAGGAAAAATCAACACTGGAGCGGTCATCAACTTCTTCTTCAATTCCACAAAGCTCTCTTCGCAAGCTACATCCCACACAAATGATTGACCCTTTCTAGTCAACTGAGTCAAAGGTAATGCCAACTTAGAAAAGCCCTCAATAAACTTGCAGTAATAACCCGCCAATCCCAAAAACTTCGGATCTCAGTAGCAGACTTCGGAGTCTCCCACTGTAACACAACATTAATCTTAGAAGGATCTACAGCAATTCCACCACTCGAAATCACATGGCCAAGGAAACTCACTTCCTTCAACCAAAACTCACACTTCGACAGTTTCACATACAACTTCTTCTCTTTCAACACTTGCAACACAGTCCTCAAATGCTCGGCATGCTCTCCTTCGGATTTATAGTACATCAGAACATCGTCAATAAAACCCGCCACAAACTTATCCAATTACTCATGAAAAATCCGATTCATGTACTCCATGAATACCAGGTGCATTAGATACACCAAACGAAATTGCAGCATACTCGTAGTCACCAAACCTCGTCCGAAAGCTGTCTTCGGAATATCATCAGACTTAACATGAATCTGATGATAACCAGACCTCAAATCAATCTCGCTGAAACACAAACGCTCACCAATTGATCCATCAAATTATCAATCCTCGAAAGTGGATACTTATCCTTGATCGTCATTATTCAATCGTCTATAATCCACACACAACCTCATAGTACCATCTTCCTTCTTCACCGGCAGCACAGGAGCACCCCACAGAGAAACACTCAGTCAAACTACTTCATCCCAAGCAACTCTTCCAATTATTTCTTCAATTCTTACAACTCAGATGTAGACATCCAGTAAGGAGCCATTGACACCGAAATCATACCTGGTATCAAATCCGCCATAACCTCTACCTCGCGCTCTGGAGGTCAATCACTTACGTCATCAGGAAACACTTCTGAAACTTCACAAACACTAGGAAAAACACCCACTTCTCCACCTTTACTAATACTCAAAGTTACCCTCAACTTAATCATCTCAGCACCATCCTGCATCAACTCATCAAAACAATCTGTAAGCATTTGGCTTAACTCCAAACGATTCACTGCGCACACCACTTAAGCTCGCAAGACACGTCTATCCCATCCAACATGATCCCATTTATTATCAACAAGAGATTAAGGGTGATCAGTTCCTTAATTTGTCAATAACAGCCGACTATCATGAGCCGTTATAAACTATCTTACCAACTATTGTAGCGTCCAACACCACACTTAGCCTTTGCTCCCCACTTGAAGCATCTCAGAGAAGCATCATCTTCTCCCCACTTGTTTCATTCCCAACCTGCAAATGGAAAACAAAATAAGCATCGACAGTGTTTTCACACATATGTCGCACACTAGGGAATAGACAACATTAGACACCTGGCCGGACGGACCGACCTGCTCTGATACCACTAATGTAACACCCTTTTCTACCCCACAGATAACACAGCAGATTAAACATAAAATCGTCAATAATAATCAGAATCACCTCAAAGGGTGCACATTTCTCAATAAAAATCAAATTAACAAGGTTGCTCCCTAAACAACAGATTTTCCTCAAAATAACTCAGAATGCCTTCAAAGGGTAGCAAATCCACCATAACCACAAAAATCCCACAAAAGGGTTTATTACAATAAACCATAGTCATCAAATAGTCAATAAAATAACAGCCAATTAAAACTCAACATGGTTCGACTCAACGACCCAACCCGATGTTACACTATCAGAGCAAGACCCTCTACATCGACCAAAAGCAAAATAGTACTTCAAAAGTTCCTCGAAGCATCCACGACTAATCCTGATCACCTGCACGTTACCCACGTGGAGGCAACATTCAAACAGGGAGGGTGAGTAATACAATTCATTATAATCAATATAAAATAAGATATGCATAAAAATGGCGTCATCATCATATACAACATCATCAGAGTCATCACAAGGAAAACATCAAAACACGTCATCATAAATCACAACAAATTCCACATAAATACAATGCACAACAAGACTCATGCATGTGGTACCAATCGTTATAATCGATGGACACTTAGGCCATCACCCTCCAAAGATCCCCGTCAATAGGATCGGTTCCACACAAGAACCGGAGCACGTCATAAACCACTTCACATCCACACAATGGGATGGAAGCCACAATAGACCGAAGTCTAACATCATCATCACTGGACCGAAGTCCTAACATCATCACCAAAATATGCTATGAATGCATGATGCACAACGTCATAATCATCATCATTAATAAAGTCATTACGTGCATCATCATTCATCAAAAATCTCATATTCGTCATGTCGTCATTTATTCATCAAAACATCATGCATCATCATCTTATAATCGTCAATATAGGTCATGATAATTCACATCAGTATTTAATAATCAAACATCAGGTATAACCAGCTCATAATCATCAATACACTCGTGGTAATTCATATAATCACTTAATCGTCACACATCATATATAAACAGCTCATAATCATCAATATACATCACGGTAGTTCATATCATCAAATATATCATCAAAAAATCACGAAATCATCAATAACATCATGGTTCAACAATCACAACTTCATAACACCACTAATTCAACAACGACATCTATCATACGTATATCGTCACAATTAACCTCAGTTCCTCATAGTTTAGACAATGTAAAAATACTCCATACTGCTCTTTTGGTTTCACTAAAATATAGTTCATCGCGTTAGCTTTCCAACGCTTCGAACGGAACCTCAATCGGACTTAAGGATCAAAAGTTATGATCAAAACCGTATCTGGACCCAAAGCTGCCTAGCTGTGACGGAACTGCATGGCGACCGTCGTAGGCCTTATGGCGCTCGCCGTTTACCTACAGAATGCAGATTTTGCATTTTTCATCGTTGGAGGCCTTCCGGACCTCCGATTTCGATTCCATAAAAAGTCTCGGTTTCGTAATTCAAAATCTGACGACTGTATAACATTTATAACAACATATGACACTTATTTTAGGGATACAACCATCATATTATCAACAATTTCTACTTCTCATTCCATTAATTCTCCCCTATTCATCAAAACCCATCATAAACCCCAAAAACCTATACTATTCCAACCTCAATTCACCCCAAAACACTCCCAAAATAGTCCCGAAACATCAAGGCAATCAAAGGCATAAAACCTATGACTATTAGGTCGGTTAATTTCACTATTCTAACTCGAAATCACCTAAACCTTCACAAACTCTCAAGGTTCCCATAAACCCCATAAATCTCTTTCTCATACAAGATCCACATATCATCAGAGAGGGTTTTGCCTCGAAGGCTTATTTTTACCTGAATCAATTCAACCCTTAATAATCTATCATCGATCCTCAGAAATACCTCTAAATCATCAATAACTCATAAACCCTTCAAAAACCCCAAAATCCACTTAAACACATCACTTCCTATATTAAAAACAATGAAAGGCAATACTCCCCATACCTTAGATTGTCGATCCGGAGTTTTCTCTACTGATTCTTCGGAAACCTTTTCGAATCCTCGCCTTTCCTTCTTTCCTCAGAGCTCTGCACCTTTCTCCTTATTTCCACGATCTAACAAAATGAATCCATATTCTCCCAATTCCTTTTTGTTAAACCCTTGGGCTTCCAAAATGGGCTTTCCCCATATTACCCTCACTAATCCTCCTCAAAAGTCCATCTTGCCCTTAATTCCTCTAATATTATTTAAATTAATAATAATACTAATATATTCCATATTACATACTATTATTCAATTAAATAACCAAAACTTCGCCAAAATACTGACATCGCCACAAATCACCAAAATTCACTGAAAATCACGAATATTATATTTAAATAAATTAAATAAATATTCTTACAAATTTGGGGTGTTACAGCTGTTACGTGGCTTACTTTATGGGCTTCGCCCGACGAAAGAAGGGGCTTGCCCAGCGAATTTGCCTAGGCAGAAAGTAGTACTTAGTTAGTTTTGATGAGTTTTGAAAAGGAGAGACTTTTTGAAAAGATCTTTGTAACCTAGAAAACTCTTTGGAGATCAGAAACTTCATCTTTTATTATTTTTCTTAGGATCCAAAGCTTTTATGCTTCAATCCTTGAATTTTTGAAGATTGATGCAACAAAAGCTTTGTCCATTAGTTATTGATCAAGCTACCATGAATATGTGTAGCTAACCAACTCTTGTGTCAAGATTAGGGTAGGTAATATATTTTTTTGTATGTATTGATCTTGGTTGTAAGTTGTGAACTTTGTTGATAATGAATATAGAAGAAAAACTTTGTTTACATTGTTCTTATTTTGTTTTAATTCATGTTCGAGAGAAATGTATCAAACTTGACCTAAGTTTCAATTCCATCAATATTCATAAGGCTAGAGATAGTTTTGAATGTTGATGTTCATAAATATTGAACTGGAAAGTTATCATATTGGTATTTTGTGTGAGAGATCAACAAAGGATCAATATGATAAATCCCACAACAAGTTTTCGAGAGAAACTTGTTGAGAGGATATGTGGTTATATTTATTGTTAATGAGTTCACACGCTTTATCGGGTTGATACGTACAAAATGGATTATCGAAAACTAATCTTGGCATGTTTTTACCAAAACCCTAAAACTAATCTTTTTACCGTTGAATTATAAATTTTATACAAACGTTACAAAACGAAAAACCAAACCCTTTGTTACCATTAAGTTTGAAATGCTTTCGACTATTGAACGGCAAGGAAATATACACAATCTCTGTGGATATGATAAAACACCCCCGAAATACTTTTCAACAAAATGGCGTCGTTGCCGGGGATTGTTGTTATATTGCGAGCATTGCAATAGTTATTGAATTTTAAATTTGTTTAACTTTTTCTTGTGCTTGTTGATTTGTTCGGTTTAGTGTGCAGACTTCGTTTTATACGAGGGAAGTTACCCGCGGACCAACTTTTGTTCGATCCCGAGATTGAATGAACCGCGCGTAAAATCAATAGCAGAACAAGGCGAATGAGGCAACTTGCCAAAGAAAGACGAGAACAAGAGGAAAGTTCAACTTCGACGCAATTACCATAGTTACCGCCAACTATGGCTGCTCCACCACCGCCACCACCTGCTTCTAGACCTTGTACAAATAGTCTGAGGCATACTGCACAGTTTGCACGCAATGCTCAGAACGGTCGGCATGCAGAAATGAAAACGGGTATTCTCTCACTTCTATACCAGAATCCATTTACTGGTATGGATCATGAGGATCCTTTTACACACTTGACAAAGTTCTACGAGATTACGGGCACGACTGGTGCACCCGAAGCTGAAGAAGAGTCGTTGTTCAAGAGAATTTCCCGCATTCCCTCATTGGGAAGGCTAAGGAATGGTACCTTGACCAATCTATGGCTATCATGACGGATTGGAATATGCTAGAGGAAAAGTTTTTGGAACGATTTTTTCCACACAATCGTTTCATGGAGGCTAAAACAGCAATAGCAGTTTTCACTCAAGGTGGAAATGAATCTCTCAACGAAGCTTGGGAGAGATTCAAGTCCATGTTGAGAAAGTGTAAAGGGCACGGTTTTGATGACCTTACTCAAGTCCACAATTTTAGAAATGGTCTTCAGTTGGTTTATAAAACATTGTAGGATGCCACCGCGGGTGGATCGTTAATGGCTAAAAGCGCTGAGGAGGCTATTTCTATCATTGACCGGATGGCTCTAAATGACCATCAAGGGAACCATAATCGTGGCTCATCTCAAAAGAAAGCTAGAGTGCTAGAGTTGGGTACAAATGACGCAATTATTGCTCAGAATAAGTTGTTATCTCAACAGGTTGAGTTGCTAACGCAACAAATGTCGAAGCTACCTCAACAAATTAAAGAGATGCACGAGTTGCCGAACAAAAAGGTGCAAGTAGCGGTTTGCGAGTTATGTAAAGGTGATCACTCAACTGGTTATTGTCTTCCTTGTCCTCCGGTGGAAGAAGAAGTGAATTACATGAATAATCCCAATCAACAACAAGGTTATCAACACCAACAACAACCTTATCAACAAGGCTATCAAAACCAACAACAATGAGGAAATTTTCAGCAACAACAAGGATATCAACAAAATCGACAAAATCCTTATCAACCTCAAGGTGGGAATTCCAAACTTGAAGAAACTCTTAACCAATTTATTCAAATGTCCATGGCTAATCAAAATACAAATGAAACGTCCATCAAAAATCTCGAGAACCAAGTTGGGCAACTTGCAAAACAAGTGGTCGAGCAACAAGCGGGGCCTTCTTTCTCCGCCAATACTCAAAACAACCCAAAGGAGCGTTGTAAAGCAATTGTTACTCGAAGTGGGAGAGAGTTGGGAGAAGGAGAAAAAATGAGAAAAATGATGATGCAATAATTGAGGAGGTTGTGGAGGAAGAAAAAGTTGATGATGTTGTAGTTGAAAATAATGATAGAGAGGGAGTTGAAAGAGATAACCTTGAAAAAGAAAAGATAGAAGAAAAGAAAAGAAAAGAAGAGTGAAAAAAGGGAATGAGATAGTGAATCCAATTCCGATCCAAAACTTACCTTACCCTCATGTGCCTACAAAGAAAGACAACTAACGGCAGTACGCTCGTTTCATGGACATTTTCAAACAATTGCAAATAAATATTCCGTTTGCCGAAGCTCTTGAACAGATGCCGAAATATGCTAAGTTCATGAAAGATATCCTCACAAAGAAGAGAAGATGTTCAGAGCCGGAAACAATTATCCTGGATGCAAGTTGTAGTGCCATAACCCAAAGAACTTTACCAAGAAAAGAAGTCGATCCGGGGCGTGTTACTTTGCCGGTAACAATTGGTGATGTCTATGTTGGAAAGGGCTTAATTGATTTGGGCTCAAGCATAAATTTAATTCCATTGTCCATTGTGAAAAGGCTTGGGAACATTGAGATGAAGGCAATTCGGATGACGTTACAATTGGCCGACAAGTCCACAACTCATCCGCATGGGATGACTCAAGATGTCTTGGTCAAAGTTGATAAGTTTTTCTTTCCGGTAGACTTTGTTGTTATTATTATGGAGGAAGATGAGGATGCTCCATTAATACTTGGACGCCTTTTCATGAAGACCGCCCGAATGATGATAGATGTTGATGACGGTCTAATGAAAGTAAGAGTTCAAAATGAGGAAGTGAGTTTTAATCTCTTTGAAGCAATGAAGCATTCTCAAGATAAACATGATAGCTTCCGTATTGATGCAACGGAAGAAGCCATTGAGGAAGTTTCGAAGCAAGTTCATATAGAATCTCCTTTGCAAAGAGCTCTTGATGATTCCTTTGAAGTATTTTCCGATGAAGAAGAAATAGAACTTGAAGAATGTTTGAATGAACTTAAATCTTTGGAGGAGTTGCGCCCATGGGAATGTGAAGAGGAAGTGTTAAAGAAATAGGTGATTGAAGAGAAGTCTCAACTTGAATTGAAGGTGTTGCCTTCTAATTTAAAATATGGGTTCCTTGATGACGGTGGTAACAAACCGGTTATCATTAGCAACATTTTGACCGACAAAGAGGAGGACCGTTTGATTCAAGTTTTGAAAAAGAACCAACTTGCTATAGGTTGGGTTATTTCTGATCTAAAAGGAATAAGTCTGGCTTATTGCATGCACAAAATCTTGATGGAAGAGGACTTTAAAGCGGTAGCCCAACCATAATTCCATTTGAACCCAACGATGAAGGAAGTGGTGAGAAAAGAGGTTGTCAAGCTATTGGATGCCGGTATGATTTACCCGATATCCGATAGCCCGTGGGTAAGTCCTGTTCAAGTTGTGCCTAAAAAAGGAGGAATGACCGTAATACGAAATGAAAAAAATAAATTAATCCCGACAAGAACTATGACGGGTTGGAGAATGTGTATAGATTATAGGAGGCTAAACACCGCTACAATAAAAGACCATTTTCCACTCCCGTTTATGGATCAAATGTTAGAAATATTGTCGGGTCAATAATTCTATTTCTTTTTGGATGGTTACTCGGGTTATAACCAAATTGTGGTTGACCCGGAAGACCACGAGAAGACGGCATTCACATGTCCTTTTGGGATTTTTGCTTACTGAAAGATGTCGTTTGGCTTGTGCAACGCACCGGCAACATTTCAACGATGTGTTCAAGCAATTTTCTCGGACCTTATTGAAAAAACGATCGAGGTATTCATGGACGACTTCTCCGTTTTTGGAGCGTCTTTTGATCTTTATTTGAGAAACTTGGAAGTAGTTTTAGAACGGTGTGTGGAAACTAATTTGGTACTCAATTGGGAAAAATGTAACTTCATGGTGAACGAAGGAATTGTGCTCGGCCACAAAGTTTCTTCAAAGGGCCTTGAATTCGATCAAGCCAAGCTTGATGTTATTGAGAAATTGCCACCATCGTTGAATGTTAAAGGTATAAGGAGCTTTCTCGGACATGCGGGATTTTATCGGAGGTTCATCAAGGACTTCGCGAAGATAGCAAAGCCTTTGAGCAATTTGCTCAACAAACATAAGTCCTTTGATTTTGATGAATCTTGCATGTTTGCTTTTAATTCTTTAAAGCAGAGTTTGACTACCACACCTATCATAGTCGCTCCCAATTGGAAAATGGATTTTGAACTTATGTGCGACACGAGCGATTATGCGATAGGTGCGGTATTGGGTCAACGGAGAACAAAAAATTTTCATGCTATACACTATGCGAGCAAAGTCTTGAATGAAGCTCAAGTAAACTATGCAACAACTGAAAAAGAGTTGCTTGTGATAGTGTATGCATTGGAAAAATTTCGCACTTATCTGATTGGTTCTAAGGTGGTAGTCTACACTCACCACTCGATAATTAAATATCTGCTGACCAAGCCGGATTCAAAACAAAGGTTAATCCGGTGGATACTCTTGTTACAAGAGTTTGATTTGGAAATCCGTGACAAGAAAGGGTCAGAAAACTTGGTAGCAGATCATTTGTCGAGGTTGGTCAATGTAGAGGTAACTCACCATGAGAATGAGGTCCGTGAAGAATTTCCGGATGAAAAACATTTTCGAGTCCAAGTTAGGCTGTGGTTTGCATATTTCGCTAACCACAAAGCAACCGGTTTTATACCGGAGGACCTAACTTGGAATCAAAGACGGAAGTTCCTCTCAGATGCTAATTTCTATGTTTGGGATGAACCATACTTGTTTAAGTTAGGAGGTGACAATTTGTTAAGGAGACGTGTCACTCTTGATGAAGCCAAAAATATCCTTTGGCATTGTCACAACTCGCCTTATGGAGGGCATTATAACGGTTTAAGAACGGCAACTAAAGTCCTCCAATCGGGCTTTTATTGGCCAACATTGTTTAAGGATGCCAACCTCCATGCAAAAAGTTGTGATACATGCCAAAGAAGTGGCGGGATTGGAAAAATAAATGAAATGCCCTTGCACATAATTTTAGAAGTCGATGTGTTCGATTGTTGGGGCATTGATTTTGTCGAACCATTCCCACCATCTTTTTCAAACGAGTATATCTTAGTTGCCGTTGACTATGTTTCCAAGTGGGTGGAAGCAATTGCATCACCGAGGGCCGATGGCAAGACGGTGATAAATTTTTTAAAGAAAAACATATTCTCCCGTTTTGGCACCCCTCGTGTGTTAATCAGTGACGGAGGTTTGCATTTTTGCAATGCACCGCTCGAAAAGGTTTTAGAGCATTACGGTGTAAGGCATAAAGTTGCAACTCCGTACCACCCGCAGACGAATGGTCAAGCAGAAGTGTCTAATAGAGAGGTCAAAAGAATTTTAGAGAATATCGTGTCGAGCTAGCGGAAATATTGGTCACAAAAATTAGATGAGGCTTTATGGGCGTATCGCACCGCTTCCAAAGCGCCAATCGGTCTAACTCCTTTTCAATTGGTTTATGGCAAGACATTCCATTTACCCGTTGAATTGGAGCATAAGGCTCTTTGGGCTTTGAAAATGTTGAATTTTGACCCGAGTTTGTCCGGTGAAAAAAGAAAAGTTCAGTTGCTTGAGTTGGAAGAAATGCGCAATAATGCGTACCACTCAAGTAAGATTTATAAGGAAAAAGTGAAAGGATATCATGATAAGAAGGTCCGTCAAAAGGATTTTCGGGTCGGACAAATAGTATTATTATTCAATACCCGTTTGAAGTTATTTCTGGGAAAGTTGAAATCCAAGTGGTCCTGTCCGTTTCTAATCAAGGACGTGAAAAATTATGGAGCTATCGTGATAGAGGATTTACAGAAAAAGGAAAGTTGGACCGTGAACGGCCAACGCTTGAAAATTTATCTTTGAGGCGATTTTGATCGCGATATTGCTTTCGTGTTTCTTGATGATCGTTGATCGTCTTGGACCGTCGAGCTTAGCCGACGTTAAACAAGCGCTTGTTGGGAGGCACCCCAACATTGTAAGTATTTACTCTGTTTTTATGTTGAATTATGTTTGCAAGAGTTGTTATAAGTGTATTGTTAGTTTAGAGTTGGCAGCACTCACCAAAACAGAACTTTTCTATGTCTGGTGTGATTCGCCTGACGAACAGAAAGCTTCACCCCGCGAAGCTTGTTTTTTCTGGCCTTCACTTCTGCGTGGCTGGGCGAAGCAGGCTGAGTTGGCAAGTGAAATTAGGGGACTTTGCGTTTTCAGAATAGGAAAATTAGGGGATTTGGAATTTTTTAATAAGTTTGGTCCCCACTATAAAAAGGGTTTGTGGTCCACTTGAGCTCTTTTCCTCATTTGGTCTTTTGCTATCTCACCAACAAACAAACCCTAGCTCTCCCTCTTGCACTCTTCTCCTTTCAAATTTTCTGTCAACTCTCCATCATTCTCAAGGTTAGTTTAATGTTTGTTGTAGTTAAATTTCTTCTTTTTAAGTATTGCTAGAAGCATGCACTTAGGGTTACTGTTGGAATTGTAGATGTAGAATAAGAAATAGTAATTTCTTTGCATGTTGATGTGGTACTTTGTTACCTTGAGTTAAGTTGGGATCTTTGAAGAAAATGAGAAAAAATTGCAGAACTGTGTTATTTTGGAAGAATCTGTGTTCGCAGGCTTTCGCCCGGTGAGCTTGCAGCGAAGCTTCGCTTCTGCTTCGCCCAGCGAAGCAGCGGCGACACAGTTTTCTCAGTTCTGTTCTGGTTCTATTTTTTCCAACTCATTTTCTTTTCTTGTGTTTGTTGTTCTAACATGTTTCCTGCTGCTATGTTGGTTTATTTTCGTTTGTCTGTCTTGCAGATGCCTTCAAAAACCAGACCCACCGCTTCTAAGAAACAGAAAGTAACTGCAAGTGGATCTGCTATGCCGGCTGAGTATGACCAACGTCGTTTTTTGAGTGTTGCGCATGCAGCAAGGATAACTAGCCTTGAGGGAAGGCAGATCCTTTCGGAGAGGAATTTCATTCTTAATCACGAAGGTGATTACCGTCGGGTTCAGGCGATTTTTGAAAGTAAAAGATGGGGATCATTGCTGATCCCGGTGGATCGTGTCTCTTACGAGTTGGTCAGAGAGTTCTATGCCAATGCTTTACAGCCGGAGGGAGAACACTTCAATTTCAAAATCTTTGTGAGAGGAAAGGAGATTTGCTTTAACCGCGATGAAATCAACAACTTATGGGGTAAGCCGTATACGTTGGGAATTTTGGAAAAGGATGACTTCACCCTGTTACTCAAGAAGCCTCTTGACCATAACCTGATTTCAAGTTCAATTTTAATTCCGGGAAGGAGTGTTGAGTTGAACGAAAAGGGTGAGCCTATAAGGTACAACAGAGAGGACATGACTCCGGCGGCTCAAGCTATTTTGCTCTTGCTTTCGTACAACGTTAGGCCGAGGCTGCATAGGTCCTTTGTGCCTCTCGAGACCGGTTTGCTCATGTACTGCATTATGGAGAATAAGGAGGTTGACATCGTGCAGGTTATCGCAAATGAGATGAAAAATTTTGTGGAGAACACGAGAAGGCCTGGTGTTCATTCTGCTGCCCCAATTATCTTTCCATGTTTGGTTCAGTTTCTTTGCAACCAAAAGTGGGTTCTTGAGCCTGATGTTGTGAATGAAAAGAGGCAAGGGCTCATTGATGACGATTACATAGATAGGTATTGCAGAGGGAAGTTGGCTGCAAGTAAGAAGAAGAAAAGAGGGACTGTGGGCGAAAGCTCTCAGGCTCAAACGAATGAGCCAACTGAGCCCATGGATTTTTCCACTTGGGACCCCCGTTTGACGGCTGCTTTCAATTATTCATGGGATATGGGCGCTTCTTTACACAGGTCTAATGAATTTAACTTTAATTGTATGCAACAGATGTATCAGTACCAGACGAACCCCTTGGAGGTCACCCCATTTCCTTCAAGGGACGACTTCAATGCATATGCAAATTGGCCTGGGGACAGACGTCCATTCTTTCCGGAGGGGGCATGTACTGCTGGTGTTGATGATGTTGTGGGAAATGCTGGTGGTAATGATGCTGATGTGGAGATGGGAGATGATTTTGATGAGTTTGGAGGATAGCTTCAAAGTGAAGGAATTTTTATTGTTTTTTTCATTTAAATTCTGCTTTTAATTTCTGTTTTGGTTTAGTTGTTTGTCGTCTAGGCGAGAATTTTGATGTATTTTGACGTTTGTAGGAAAGGCAATGCCGGAAAGGCAAGACATATTTCGGTGTGTTAACACCAGTACTTATAATATTTCAGTTTAGTGTTAAATTTTGTTTTAGTTTAAATTCTGTTTTTAGTCTATGTGTGTTTGCGCAATAAGAGTGATGTTTGCCCTTAATTTTTGAAAATTTTATGTGTTAGCACAAGAAGAAAGAGTGCTTTGTTAGCATTAAACATTGATGATGATGATAGAATTCTTAATTTTGTGCACAATCAAAGTGTGAATGTTTGTTGTGTAGAATTTTAGCATGATTGTGAGTTGGTGATTTGTACAAAATTATGGTAATGCATTGGGTTGTAAATACTTGTTCATGTGTGAATCAATTAGGACAAAACCACAAAAGTGAGATGCTTTCCATTGTTCACCAAAAATAGAGTCAAGTAATCGTTGTTTTACTCGTTTTGTTCATGTTTAATCTTGTGAATTTGTTTTAAATGTTGGAAACTTAGAAATGATCAAGGCAATTTTTTTTAGCACTATGAGGAAAACCACCATTCCAAAAACACTTCAAGTAACCTTGTGAGTGTGCGCGTATTTGAAACTCCTTTTGAGCCTAAAATGAAAAAAAAAATTATTGTGAATCATGAACCCGAATTTTAACCTGTTTTGAAGAGCATTTAAGCTAAGCTTGTAGCATTGTTAAAGTTGGGGAGAATGGTTTACTTTGAAAGGAGAAAAAGAAATTGGTGATACAATGCATTCTAAGAAAAAGAAATCAAAAACAAAAAGAAAAGAAAATCAAAAGAAGATAATGCATTATGAAAGGAAGGAATAAGGGTGTGAAAAATAATGAGAAAGTTGAAAAAGAAATGCTCTTCATTGTTCACCCGTTTGTTGCTCAATGGTCGTGTAGATATGACCCTCGTTTTTAACCCAAGCCAAATTACAACCATAAAAGTCCTTAGTGATCTTTGTTTCTACTTATTTTTTATAACTTTGTGAGATGAATGCATGAATGATTCTAGATGTGGCACGATTGCTTGTGAGAGTGTTTTGTCCCGTGTGAAATTATGTATATAGTGTGTTTGATAATAAGTGAATTTTGTGTGTTAGCACAAGAAGAAAGAGTGCTTTGTTAGCATTAAACATTGATGGTGATGATAGAATTCTTAATTTTGTGCACAACCAAAGTGTGAATGTTTGTTGTGTAGAATTTTAGCATGATTGTGAGTTGGTGCTTTGTACAAAATTATGGTAATGCATTGTATGATGTTGTGTTTAGGACTTAATTCATAATCATGTTTTGATTCTATGCAACTTAGTGAAATACTTTGTGCGTGTATTTTTCGAGTTTGAACCATTGTTGTTTTTGGTTGATTTAGTGCTTGGAAATTTTGCTTGTGATTGTTGGAACTTACTTTTGTTTGAGGGCAAACAAAGATGCAAGTTGGGGAGAGTTTGTTAGGTGTCAAGAAATGCTAGTTTTTATATCTAGAATTGACACCTTTTAAGTTCTTTTTATTGCTTTAATCAGAAAACGACTTATCAATTAAGCAATTCGTGCATTTTCTATGAATATTAGATATTTTGATGTGTTTGTTAATTTTGTAGTGTAAATTGTCAAAGGGTTGCAGTTCGTCGCGGAAGAGAACTCGAAGAAATGAAAATTGCACGAGTCTGCAAGTTTTGGGAGCTTCTCCCGGCGAGCATGAATCGAAGGAGTTGCTTCGCCCGACGAAGCTGCGACGAGAGGAAATGTTAATTTTTGAAGTCAAGTTCCAGTAGCTCATGGACTTGGATCGCTGGCTTATTCGCCCGACGAATATAGATTCGCCCGGCGAGCATGAGGCGAAGGATTTAATTAATTCCAATTCAAGTTCTAGTAGCTCCCAGGTTTGGTTCGCTGGGTGATTCGCCCAGCGAAAGATCAGAGCGCCCGACGAAGTGAGATATTTTCAGTTGGGCCAGCTGCCACTGTAGCTGTCACGTAGCTTACTTTATGGGATTCGCCCGGCGAATTTGACTGGGCAGAAAGTAGTACTTAGTTAGTTTGATGAGTTTTGAAAAGGAGAGACTTTTTGAAAAGATCTTTGTAACCTAGAAAACTCTTTGGAGATCAGAAACTTCATCTTTTATTATTTTTCTTAGGATCCAAAGCTTTTATGCTTCAATCCTTGAATCTTTGAAGATTGATGCAACAAAAGCTTTGTCTATTGCTTGTTGATCAAGCTGCCATGAATATGTGTAGCTAAGCAACTCTTGTGTCAAGATTAGGGTAGGTAATCTATCTTTTTGTATGTATTGATCTTGGTTGTAAGTTGTGAACTTTGTTGATAATGAATATAGAAGAAAAACTTTGTTTACATTGTTCTTATTTTGTTTTAATTCATGTTCGAGAGAAATGTATTAAACTTGACCTAAGTTTCAATTCCATCAATATTCATAAGGCTAGAGATAGTTTTGAATGTTGATGTTCATAAATATTGAACTGGAATGTTATCATATTGGTAGTTTGTGTGAGAGATCAACAAAGGATCAATATGATAAATCCCACAACAAGTGTTCGAGAGAAACTTGTTGAGAGGATATGTGGTTATATTTATTGTTAATGAGTTCACACGCTTTATCGGGTTGATACGTACAAAACGGATTACCGAAAACTAATATTGGCATGTTTTTACCAAAACCCTAAAACTAATCTTTTTACCGTTAAATTATAAATTTTATGCAAACGTTACGAAACGAAAAACCAAACCCTTTGTTACCATTAAGTTTGAAACGCTTTCGACTATTGAACGACAAGACAATATACACAATCTCTGTGTATACGATAAAACACCCCCGAAATACTTTTCAACAGTAGGTCATGTAGTTTTGGCAAATAGAACTAATTTTTTCCCTATAAATATCTAATTTGTAATTAAAAAACATGTTTAGGGATTGTTAGAAAACTCTAGAAAAGTCAATGGAAGACGTCAGGGCTTTGGTTCGCAAATACATTGTTTTTGCCTTATTAAGGATCTATTGGAATCTAAAATTATAAATATGTATATATCTATCATTCTTGTATTCACAACCATCAGAACTTTACACCTTAAGACTATGAGAATTGTTAATAATTCTATTGGGAAACTAAGAGAGGGATGTTAGAAATTCTTAAGAGTTCTTCAAACTTGAGAAATCTTTGGAGATATCTAAGAAGATTGGAAAACCCTTGGAGATATTTATGAGATTCATATGTAGAAAGTTGAAGAGATTAGGTAATGCATAGGTGGAAAAATAGGGTTTTGTTTTTAAGAACTTAAGTGTCTATTTTTTTTAATTAAATTGACATTCTTTTGTAATAATTTTTGGAAGTATTGTAAATTAGAGAGTTTGTCCCTCTCCATAATAAATCGTTTGATCGAATTGAATAAACAAAATATTTTGTTCTTGTGTTTTATCTTCTCCTACCGTATTGTGTATTTGTATTCGCTCTCAATAGAGTATTGTGTTGTTTAAGGCCATTTATTTTAGTCGTTGTTCTTTTCCCACACATAATATCATAATATAATTAGAAAGTATCTTTACCTAACAAGAGCTTCCGATAAATTCACACGCGTCAAATTCCTGCACCTTAACTAAACAAATGAGTTATCGTCAAAATGACTACAAAAAATTTCTCAACTATGGGGTGTGGCTCGACCAACACCCAAGACCGTCTTTGAAGACGTGCAAGACGGGCTACCGCACAGGATTTTAAATTTGTCAGGATTAAAATATTAGTTAAATAGGACTTCAAAATATTAGTCATGTTAAATTCTGCTTAAATAGAATTTCTACTTGTTTTGCCATAGTTAAACTCTATCTAACCTATATAGTCTCCAAAAACTTAAAACGACTCATTCAATACCCATAAACTACACCCTAGGATTTTCCTCACTCACTTACGATAGTCTTATCATCCACTAGCGTGCTCTAGGTTTCAACACTAAGAAAAAATTCGGCGTTATTAAATTCCTTTTCAAAAAGTCTAACTCCGAAAATGTTTTCTATTATTCTAAAATGACACACTAAATAAAACCAAAAAAGTAACCATACATCATATAACTTATTTCCTATAATTCACAACCTAATATTTTTGCCACGATTAACTGTGAATGACACCCAGTGGTAAATTATATGTTAAATCAAACTAATTTTTAATTTGAACAGGTACCTATGGCATGGAGGCCGTATAAAACAACAGGACAATTTAGTATGATACAAGTTTCTCCTTTCGACAATGCTCTAGAGACAAACATGTCTTACATTGGAGAACAAGCTTTAGTTCAGTAACCAGAACACAAAGTCCAATATAGAATAATATTGTTCCACTCAATAACTTTTTTTTTTTTTTTATAGTTTTTCAATCTTATTCTTTTGACAGAATTATTTTTCAATCTTGTAAAACACCTTAAACAACCTCACCACCTTGACTTTAGTTTCCTATATGCTATTTTATTACATGAATATTAAACTCTTGCTTTCATAGTCAGTGAGGTAGCTATACATTATGTTAATTAAGGTGCTTGACATTATACCCTTTAAAAAATGTGGTTGACATTCAAAAAACAATTCACTAACATTATTATAATTTCATATACACAAGCCTAGTCTGCATAATGAATGCATAGCCAATACCAAATTATAGATCACAATGTGGAGCAATTACTCTACACTTGTTCTTCCATTCCTTTGCTTCATTTTGAGTGCAAATTACAACGCTAACCTTGCTTCGGCTAATACTGAATGCATGAAAACAAGGTGTAATTACAAAGGTGCTCCTATAATTCAATACCCTTTTAGACTTCAAAACATTCAACCCAAAAATTGTGGCAAAACTGGATTTGATCTTTCATGCAATAAGAATCACCAAACCATACTAAATTTTCCAACTTCAATCAATTTTATTGTCAACAAAATAGATTACAAGTCCCAAAATATTCATATGACTAACCCAAATGGATGTCTTCCAAAACTCCTTTCAAAATTCAATGTATCATCCACTCCTTTTCATTTCATTGACAATTCCAATTATACCCTCTTCAATTGTTCATCCAAGAACACTGCTTTACAATCTTATTACCCTTCCATTAAATGTCTTTCTTCTCATGGATACCAAGTTTATGCATTGGACTCCACACTTCAAATTAAGGATGTTACTTTGACATATTGTACCAAGTTGTATGACATGTCTTTTGTTTCAGAAGATGTTGTTTTAAAACATGGTGATGATCTTGTTTTAGGATGGGATACAAGTTGTGGCAATCAAAGTGAAACAAAACATGAATGTTACAACACTGTCAACAAATCTAAAGGTATATTTTGTTCTATAATTAAGCCTATTTCAAATTGAAACATCTTATAGAAATAGATATTATAAGAAACCAATTCAATAACTAAAAGGTTCTTGATTTTTTTTACAGGAGCAGGGAGAAAAATCGAGATTCTAGGTGACAATTACTCAGAAATCATGTTTTTTTTAGTTCTATTATCATCATCTTCATTATTACCATTATCAAAGTTTAAGTCTTACACCTTCAACAAATTACAACCATTTTTTTATGATCTGACGGTTGTATTTGATTGACACTGTAAAATATCTTTGAATTTTTTAGTAATTGTTTACTCTGATTTGTGCAGTACCGATACTATCATGTCTTGGAATTTTACTACTAGTCACAGTCTTATACCGTGTTCGATACACAACTCGAAAAGATAAAGAAAATGAAGCAAGAATAGAAAAATTCTTAGAAGATTATAGAGCATTGAAGCCTACAAGGTATAGCTATTCAGACATAAAAAGGATCACAAGCAATTTCAAGAATGAACTTGGGCAAGGTGCATACGGAACGGTGTACAAAGGTAAACTATCGAGCGACATATATGTCGCGGTCAAGCTTCTCAAAACATCCACAGGAAACGGACCGGAGTTCATCAATGAAGTAGGAACAATGAGTCAAATTCATCATGTTAATGTTGTTCACTTAGTAGGCTTCTGTGCGGACGGACACAAGCGAGCACTTGTTTACGAGTATTTACCGAATGGTTCATTGCAGAAGTATATTTCCACAACGGATTTCAAGAACCATTTTTTGAGTTGGGAGAAGTTACAAGAAATCGCGCTTGGAATAGCAAAAGGGATCGAGTATCTTCACCAAGGGTGTGACCAAAGGATACTTCATTTTGATATAAAACCTCATAATATCTTACTTGACAATAACTTCACTCCTAAGATATCTGATTTTGGTTTGGCTAAACTTTGTTCAAAGGATCAAAGTGCGGTTTCCATGACCGCGGCTAGGGGGACTATTGGTTACATAGCACCTGAAGTTTTTTCTAGAAACTTTGGGAATGTGTCATATAAGTCTGATGTATATAGTTTTGGAATGTTGTTGCTTGAGATGGTCGGGGGAAGACAAAATGTCGATGTTGTAGACAAGAGAAGTGGTTTAGGGTATTTCCCTGAATGGATTTATAATTTGCTAGAGCAAGGAGATGATTTGAGTGAACATATTGAGGTGGAGAAATACGCGAAAATAGCAAAGAAACTTGCGATTGCGGGACTTTGGTGTATTCAGTGGCACCCGGTCGATCGACCTTCAATGCAAGTTGTTGTTCATATGGTGGAAGGAGATGGAGGTAAGTTAAGTATGCCACCTAATCCATTTGCTTCTGCTGATCCTGCTATAATGAATGTGAGTTTAATTGGAAGACACTTTCATAGAGAGTGATACATGATTCATGTTAATATGGACTATATTATGATCTTCATTTGATGTGTTACAGCTTTTTTTTTATAGTTGCTGTTGTTAAAGCTTGAAGCTTATATTGAGACTATGTCATCTTGATGTGGATAAAGCTTCAATAACAATTGTTTGTTAAATTAAATTTCTTTTGATCTGATATAAGCCTCTCAAGTCCCGATAATTGGATAGAGTTCATTCAATCTCTCTAATTTACATCTCATAGTCTCAATTGCAAAGGCTTCTTTTATGATCGCAGTAAGTAGATGAAAGAAAGAGCTGGGCTAAGTTCTATAACTAACTTTCTCAATAATTTCCTTGCCTTCTTTTCATTAATAATTTCCTTGCCTTCTTTTCATTAATTCGTCAAGTACATATAGCCTTAATTTGGTTACAACAGATTTTACAATTCTCGCTATGCACTACAAGCTGCATTTTTACAATAACAGAAAATGGTGACTCAGCAATAGAACCTTCTATCAGACAAAGCCTTTTAGCCTATTGGGCCTCATTAAGTTCCTTTTGGGCCTAGCTGAAGGTGTTGCTTCGTTCTTAAATGATAGTAAATTTAATAGTTAGGATCTTTGATATCATGATTTTCACATTACTCTAATTTCTATGAAAATAATAAAATGTATCCGGATCTATGATGTCGATTCTTGTTCAGTTCTTAATCTTTAATTTGAATTGTTTTCTCCTCTCTTCCTTCTTCGTTTATGTATCTTTGATGATTAAGGTAATTTTAATTTCTTTGTTTGTGGGATAATTAGAAAGAGTGAGAAAAGTTATTGTTGATTTATTAATGGTGCCTATTTATAGGCATTTTATTTCAACCATCACATCTCATCTCAGTAGTCATGTCCCAATAGTCATGAAGAGAGAAAAGCGAGATTTAAATTTTATTTTGAAATTCAAAATAAAAAAACTCTATTGCCTTAATTATCCATTAACCCAAATAATCATCGCACTAAGGCATCTTCTATTTAAAGTCAAACTTTCATTTACATGAGTCATATTTAATAGATTAATAAATTAATCCAACAATCTCCCACTTGATTCATGTGACAACTTGATGTTTCAATTTTATACCATAATTGTGCACCATTCATTGAAAGTATCAAATCATTATCTTTAATGAAGTAAAATGATCCGATCATGGCGGTCACAAAGTATCCATCAACTTGATTTCTTCCATGTATCACGAATCAATCCAATTCAAATAATCTTAAAGATACAATAATGTGTCTTTCATGTCTCTTCAAAGACATATTTCTCATCATATATTAACAATAATGTATTCAACATAATATGGATAACAAAACTAAACAAAAGCATAATCTTAATTGAATTCACAAGTGTCATACAATACGAACATTAAACTATACTTGTATATATACCAATGTTACTATAATGTTAACAAGCGCTTTTACATAATGCTCATCTTTTCTACATGGCCAAAAAATGTATTGGGCAACAAACCATTTAGTTAACAGATGTGTTATCATTAAACTTGTATCAATGTGTTCAAATGACACTTTTCGTTTCTGCACTACTTCTTTTATTGATAAGTACTTCAATTTCTTGCGTTTAACATCTTTTAAATACTTATCATTCTTAGAGAAGAAGACAGTTCCAGAATCATCACAATAAATCCTTAGCAACCTAGCTATATTGTTGATAATGTCAAGCCCTATGGTAAAAATTCAACAACCACAATAGTTGAATTGTGGCCTTAAAGCATGCCACAAATTCCGCCTCCATAGTAGAAGTAGCAATTATAGACATTTTTTAGTCTTCCATGATATTGATCCTCCAGACATAAAAAAAAAACATACCTAAATGTGGTTTTCCTTGATTACACACATTCTATAAAGTTTAAATCCAAGTAGTCAACCACTTCAAAGCTATATGACCTTTTATATTTGAGCATGTAATCTTTGGTGCCTTGTAAGTACCTAAGAACTTTCTTTGCATCTTTCTAGTGATTCATTCCAGGATTACTTTGATATCAACTCAACATACCAACGGCAAAATTGATATCCTGTTGAGTACATGTTTGGGCATACATCAAGCTCCCAAAAACTGATGCATAGGGAATAGACTCCATTTATTTTCGTTCTAATTCATTTTTGGGACATTGCATTTGACTAATCTTGCCCCCTTATCCCAGCAGAGCATTTATCCATTATGAATCTTTCTAATATTTTATTTATATAGTATTTCTGAGATAATCCCAATAGTCATTGTGATCTATTGCGGAATATTTATATTCCTATCACATATGATGCCTCACCCATATCCTTCATTTCAAATTTATTGGAGAGAAACTTCATTACATCATGTAACAAAGAAAAATCATTGGTAGCATGTAAAATATCATCAACATATAAGACCAAACTTATGAATTTGCTCCCACTGACTTTCATATAGATACACCGTTCTACAGTGTTCTCTACAAAACCATATGACAAAAAAATATTTTTAAATTTAAGATATTATTGTCTGGAAGCTTGCTTTAGTCCATATATTTACTTCTTTAATTTTCACACCCAACTTTCTTCTCCCGCAATAACAAACCCTTGAGGTTGAGGCATATACACTTCTTTCTCTAAATCACCATTTAGAAAGGCGGTCTTCGCATCCATTTGGTGAATCTCTAAGTCATAATTAGCCATCGAAGCCAAAATAAATCTCAAAGATATTTCTTTAAAATAGGAGAAAAAGTTTCTTTATAGTTAACACCATCCTTTTGAGTGAAACCTTTGACGACAAGTCTTGCTTTATATCTTTCAATATTGCCTTTCGAGTCTCGTTTGGTCTTAAAAAAAACCATTTACATCCAACTCGTTCTGAACCTTTAGGTAACTCAACTAGATCCCATACATTATTGCCATCCATTGGTTTTAACTCTTCTTTCATAACACTGATCCAATTTTCAGAACTGTCACTTTCTATGGATTGTGTGAATGAGAGTGAATTTTCATCAATGCTAAAGTCACATTCATGTTCGAGTGAATAAATAACATAATCTTTTGAAATAACTGCTCTTCTTTTCCTTTCAAACCTTCTTATTATTATTTCTTGTGTTTCTTCATTCATTTGTTCTTGCTCATTTATGACTTGTGCATTGTCAACCGGTTCATAAACTATATGTTCATTTTATGGGTTTTTGAATATTTATTTGTTGTCTATGTGTGTTGTATAATGGTACCACAACCAGAGGGACAACAACATAATAAGAATCTTTAGAAGAAGAAGATTCCCCATTAGTCTCCATAATATCCACTTTATGTGATTTTTCACTCCCATTAAACTGGTCATTTTCAATAAAACAAGCATTACCAAACTCAATTATTCTCGTACTATGACCAGGACAATAAAATATATACCCTTTTGATTTTTCAGGATACCCAATGAAAAAACCACGAATGGTTCTTGAATCAAGCTTCTTTTCATGTGGATTATACGCCTTTACTTCATCTTGGCATCCCCAAATATGAAGATGCCTTAAACTAAGTTTCCTTCTTGTCCATAGCTCATAAGGAGTCTTAGGAACTGTCTTGCTAGGAATCCTATTAAGCAAATATGCAGCGATCCTTAATGCATAAGCCCACAATGATAATGGTACATTACTATAATTTAACATTGACCTAACCATATTCATAAGAGTACGATTCTGCCTCTCAGCTACACCATTTTTTGTGGTGTGTCATGCATAGTATATTGTTCACATTTACCACGACTTTCGAGAAACTTTGCAAAGACAACCTGTTGGACCTTTCTAAGTCTCTAAGAGATACATTTCTCTTTCTATATTGTCCTTCGAACGACTTTAGGCTTCTCATTCATTATCAATGTCATGTCTAAGTCCACAATATCATACTATTAATCGCAAATATTTAAAACGCGCTCATACGTTAATGCTTTGGATAAATTTTATGGATTCAAACTGATCATCTTTAAACATGTATCAAATCAAAGTTCACCTTCGGGTAAAACTTAAATACATTTCAACACATTCTAATGATGCTAAATAAACATACTTTATTGAATAATAAAATCACTTAAAACATGCATATATATCTTTGAATATACAACATCAAAACAAATACGTTAATTTCATTAATTACAAGTCATGGTCCATCTTTGGATGATCTATACATGACTTATAATAATAAATATCATTGAACACAAACATGTTATTCACATAGCATCTGAATCAAATTCAATTGCATAATTTGAAATCATAAATTTTAATTAATTTGACCACTTTGGTGATTAACAAATATATAACTTGAATAATTCCAAATTAGACGATACACTTTTCACTTCAAAATTAAATAACAGATTTAAGTTCATAATCGTGATTCAATTTTAAACTTTTATGAATTTGACCACTTTGGTGATTAACAACTTACATATCCATGAAGCAGTATAACTACGATAGTAAATTATACAATTGAATTAGTATAATTTGAAATTACAAACTTTGATAAACTTGATTACTTTGAAAATCAACAAATTCATACTGTGAAATTTCAAATTTTCAAATTTAATTTATCTTTTATCGAATTATTTAACACGACACAACTATTATCCTTTATGCAAATTGATTTTGAAAAATAAGTAAACGGAATAAAACTTTACAATCAAATCACCCATAATAGATGTTTAAAAAATTAACTAAATTCTTGTAATTGCGTCAAACAAAGTTAATTCTAACATTTATAGTGTGCACGGTAATAAGTATGATATCTATATGTGTATTGTATGAGATACATAGTATTATTAGTATACATACATTAATTATATTTTACTAATACACAATTTGAACCATATTGCTATTAGTATGCGTCACTTACATATATTCAATTACTTTTGAAAAGTAAACAACAAAAACTCAATTAAAACACTGGAAACGTGTATCTATTACATTTCAATTCCAAAATTACTTTTATTCTTTTTTTTTAAAGGCTATTGGTATTAAAACCGAGTACAAGGGGTACTCGAACCCTTACAAGAAAATGAACTGTCAAGAAGTACAAGCGAAAGGATTAGAGTTCCAAACAACCCAATTACAAGAAGAAGAGGGTTTAAGAATCCTCCCCAACCACAACTAAGCAGTGGCTTTGATAGAGCTCACAACTACCTACACCAAATGACTACCACTATTAAAAATAACATCGTTGCGACAGAGTCACGGCTGCCAGACTACAGCTCCCCACACAAACATACCAAGACTATTTCCACACCTAAGCTTGAAAAATGACATAGTCACTGCAAAAGAACAAGTGCAAGAATTCCGGAGGGGAAGATCAATTCCAAGCCACTAATTAATTGATTCCCAAACTGAGACTGCAAAGGGGCATAAGCAAAATAAATGGTCTACGGTTTCAACACAACTCCTAAAGAAGGTACATTTTAATTTATTGGCATCGAAAGACGTGACCCTCTCACTGAGTTTATCCTTCGTCGGGATCCTATGCTGAAGGAGGCGCCACAGAAAACAATGTATCCGAGAGGGAACACCAATTGTCCAAACTAGGTGCAGCACATCCTCTAGGGACTGATCAACTAGAATTTCTGATGTTACCTTCATGAGAGCAGCATACCCGCTGGAAACAGAATAATTGCCGTCATCAGTCCAAAGCCAAGTTACCTCATCCTCGACATCCTCCCGCAGCACAACTGAGTCGAGTAACTCAACACACTCCTTCGCTAAAATTCTACTGCTAGAGACTGCAACCGAAGCGCTGTCATCTGTCGACAACAGCCTGGGAAACGAAACCTTAAAACAATTAATACCATCAGCTACTGAAATATCATAACAATTAAACAAAGGGTACAACAATGGAAAAAGATCAATGATAGAGGAGCCATTGAGCCACTTAGAATTCCAGAACAGCAACAAGTTACCATTCCCGACATAACACTTAAGGTTGTCGACAAACCAATCCGTACGCTGCTCGTTATCATACGAAATGGTTGAAATATCTCTCCACCGTATTGATCCTTTACTAACCTCCTGCAGGTCAGGATTGCAGAAAATAAGCAAAGGGCTGCTACGTTTAAAGTACCGAAACCTGATTATACGATTCCATAACTCATCCGTATTCGACAACATCCTCCACTTCCATTTCAGAAGCAATGCTTTGTTAAACTGAAATAGATTTTTCACACCCAACCCTCCATCCTCCTTAGCCCTACAAACCTTACTCCAGCTAACCCAGTGAATTTTCTTAGTATTATCCATTCCTCCCCAAAGAAACTTGCTCTGGATGCTAGCAATTTCTTTCAACACTTTCACCGGCGCCTTATAAAATGACAAGGCATAAATTGGCAGAGAATTCAAGACCGAGTTTATCAGCACAACACGCCCACCTATGGACAGATTCTTCCCTCTCCAAACCGCTAACCTCTTCCTAATATTACCGATCACATGACTCTAAGAAGAGTATCTTCTATGGCTAGCTCTAACAAGAATTCCCAAAAATTTAAAAGGTATGTTTCCCGTCTTGCAACAGAGAAAATCCACAGCTGCCTGAAGAAAACCTGCAGGAAAATTAACACCCAACAAACAACTCTTGGCAAAGATGGCCTTCAAACCGGAAACCATCTCGAACCCGCGGAGGATACTTTTGATACACAGAAGACTATCCCAACTACAAGCACCCAAAAACATAGTGTCGTTGGCGAATTGAACAATGCTGACATTTAATTCGTTGCTAAACTTGAACCCTTAGAATGCTCCTATGACAACCGCCCTTCTCATAAGCGGCGTAAGACCCTCCATGACGAGCAAGAAGAGAAAGGGCGATAAAGGGTCACCTTGGCGTAACCCGCGGCTGACAGAGAAATCTTTAGTAGCACTCCCATTGACCAAAACAGAGCATGAGCCTCTAAACACTAACGCCTCCATCCATCTAGACCACTTCGAGCCGAAATTCATCTTAGAGAAAAGAAACCTCAAATAGCTCCACGAGACGCAATCATAAGCCCGTTCGAAGTCCACTTTGAAAGCCAAACATTCTTTCTTCATTCTTTTAGCATAATCCAACACCTCGTTAACAATGAGAACACCATCCCCTATGCTTTTACCTATCTGGAACGCGGATTGCTCACCCGAGATAAGCAAACCAAAAACCTTCTTCAAGTGGTTGGCTAGTAACTTTGACAATATTTTCTGCATGCAGCCGACCAAGCAAATAGGTCTGTAATCAAAGAGGGATTGAGAGCTTTGCACCTTAGTAACTAAAGTCAAGAAAGTAGCCGTCGCAACTTTAGTGAGGGAAGGATTCACCGAAAAATCAGTCACCATTTTAAAGACATCATTCTTCACCACTTCCCAACAATCCTGCAAGAATAGAAAAGAAACCCCATCAGGCCCCGGACTTTTGCTACCATTACAGTCCCATACGGCAGCCTTGATTTCAGCACTGGTGAAATCAACCTCCAAAGCTCTTTTCTCCAAATTCGATAACGAAGCGAATACAAGCCCATCCAGATCAGGTCTTTCAAGATTGGGTTCTGTGAAAATATGCTTGAAATGGTCATGAACATCCAATTTAATCTTTTGCACCCCCACTTGCAAACCATCCTCCGTAAGAACTGAAGCAATATAATTTTTCCGTTGCCTTCCCTTCAAAGCCCTATGGAAGAAACCAGTATTACAATCTCCTTCTTTAATCCACAACTGTCTCGATTTCTGTCTAATGGAACTCTCCTTAAGCCTCAAGTTACTCCAAATACCTTCGGCTGCAGAAACTCTTTTAGCTTGCAAAACTTCAAGATCTTGGCCTACTACTACATTGGAACTAACAAACTCATCAAGCTGATGAAGTTCGTCCACCAAGTTATCCACCTTAAGATCAATCCACCCATACACATCCATACACCATTGACGCAGCGACTTTTTCAACAAGTTCAGCTTCTCTTTCAAGACAAAGTCGCCTCTGCCCATGATCAACCAAGAATTCCATTCCTTAGCAACAAACTCCAAAAAGAGAGGGTGTTTGACCCAACCGTTGTTGAACTTGAATGGCTTCGGCCCCCAATCTTCGCTATTGGTTTTCAACCAGACGGGACAGTGATCGGAGAAAACTCTCTTACCAATAGCTTGGCCGACAACATTCCATTCCTCAACAATAGAACTAGAAACAAAGAACCGGTCTAGCCTACTCACATCTGAACCACTACTATTGAACCAGTTAAATCTCCCCTCAAAATAAGGAGAATCAACGCACCCAAGGTCTTCAACAAATTTCCCAAAACTAAGGATCTCAGATGTTCTGCCACCAACAGACAGGCCTTTCCTCTCATCTTCTTTAAGGACAGCATTAAAATCTCCGCCTACAAGCCAACGATTGCCTGAGAAATGAGCTTTAGCTTCAAGGAGATCACTCCAAAATCTCTTCTTAAGGGCTAGCTTACATGGGAAGTAAACGTTGACAAAGTAGAATTCAATTCCTTTCCACATAGCACACACTCCCACGAAACATAATCCTCTGAAACTGAAAAGGAGATTGAGTAAACCTTTCCTCCACAAGATAACAATCCCACCTGAAGCTCCCAACGCCCCCGACTCCATCCATTCTACTTCCTTATCACCCCACAAAGACTCCGTTGTAGCTTGATTAATGACCGCCAATTTTGATTCTTGGATAAAACACATAGCTGCCTTCCCAGATTGAATAAGATGGGCTATTCTCTTCCTTTTAATGGCACAGCCACCACCTCTAATGTTGATAGAGACAATATTCATTGGATAACTTTGGAAATGAGAGCCTTATTTACTCCTTGTTGTTTATCTCTAGTTTCCAACATCCTAATTTCATCCTCGATAGCTTTATCATCTCCACCTCCTCTAACACCAAGAGAGGAGATCATCTCCCTGACCTTGATAGCTACCTTAGATTCTAACTCCACCCAAAATCTCCTATTTCCTTGAAACACTTCCGAATCTGTAACCGAGTGACATGTGGATTGAGGTTTCGCCTTCTTACCCTTCTTCTCCCCCTTTTTCTTGCTGAGATGACGCTGGGCTTTTCTACTATCACTAGACTTTGACCGGTGAGAAGGGCTACTGTCCGGAGACACCACTGCAGGGTTTTCACCTGACTTCAAAACTAGCTTCTTCTCACGAACAGAATCCTGGAGATTGGTATAAGCTACAAAGGATTCAGATCTATTTCCGGACACCAAAGAAACATTGGGTTGACTTTCAATGCTTTTGTCTGGAAAGACTTGATTATTACTAGAATCCACTTTCCCCTGAACAAGACCTTTTGCCTTATGGGCCATGAGAACGTCATCGAAAATCACTTGATAAAAGTGGTTCGGGCCCACCTTAGTCTCCTCAGACGCCACCCTGCTTTCTTCGCCTATATCCAAAGAGGACCCTACGACTTCAACAGCCTCAACTAGATCCGCATGCTTACCAAGGGTTGTAACAGGTTGATCAGCACATACCCCAACAACACCCTAACCACTTTTGTGAATATTCTGAACACCTTTCTAAACACACTCCACCCCAGAAGATACAAGAATCACCTTTTTTGATAAATCCACTTTATTGGGCTGCTCCCCTACAGAGGCTTAGGACCCACCATCATCAAAAAGAGACCTTTCATCTTCATTAAACCGATTCGCTTCCCAAGAAGAGCTAGCATAACTTTCTTCAGACCTTTAATTCTAGTTTACAGTATACAACATGTGTCATAATTTAATATCTCATAGTAAGTTATCATATCATATTCTTGTACTTTTATACAGTGAAACACTGAATTTATAAAACCAAAATAATAGGTATTGTACGTAAATATTATAATTGCAGTTTAATTGTACTGTACATGCACATGCAGATGCTTTTGTAAACATGTATATGGATTCCATGTTAAGTTTCGTTTCAAACACAATATATATGGTAGACAACGCTCGGCTACAGAAGGTTTCGGACCAAAAATTGACCACCGCCTAAGACCGACGGGTTTGATGTTTCAACCCATTGTCGCCCATTTTGTATATCGGTTATGATGGGTGGCGGTTTCATTTGGCCGTGTAGTGTGGCGACGGGGCCTTTGGCCGTGTAGTACTTCATCTTTAAATGGACAGTGGATGGCACGACGATCTGTTCGGCTAGAGTTGGTCTCCCTATGATGCACTGGTATAACAAAGGGCAGTCGATGACCATGAACTGGACTTTGATCGACTTGGCGGTTTCATTTTTCCCGACTGTGACGATCAGCTCTACATATCCCCATGCCCTAGTGTTTGCACCGTTGAAGCCCTATAAATCAGAGCCTATGTAGGGCGCTAAGTGTGCCTCATCGAGCTGCAAAGTTATGAACAACTACAAGTACATGATGTCGATCGAGCTTCCCTGGTCGACCAGAATGCGGCGAACGTCGAAGTTCGCCATTTGTGCTCTCACGACCAGAGGAATATTGAAGTTGGGGGCTCCTCCGGAGAGCTCCTCGCGGTAGAATGCGATGGGGTTTGAGCCTCCCCGACTTTTGTCGAGGGTGGAGTTCTTGCTCGAGCTCGCATCAATGAGCTGCTCGGACTTCCTCTTGACTGACCCCACATTAATTTTGCTGAAACCTCCGTCCGATATGACCATGACAGAGGGCAAAGTCTCCCATGCGCTATGCGCTGCAAAGTATAGGGAGTTTTCGGCTTCATCGGGGACGTAGAAGTCCTTGAGCCGAGAGATCGCCATCGCGACTTGTAGGCTGGTGGCGGCGGAGGGTGTTTCTTCCTCCCCGACCCTCTTTGATTTTCGGGTGTCCTGTCGAGGAGCCTCTTTCTCTTGGTGTATTGTTTTAAGTGTCCATCTATAATAAGGATTTCGATTGCGTCCTTCAGGTGGATGCACTCTTCGATCACGTGCCCGTGGCTCTTGTGGAACCGATAATGTTTAGACTTGTCGACATTGGGCTTGGCAGGTATCTGTCTGGGAAAACGGACTACAGCCTTGCGGAATTTCGCATTGGCTCACTTGGATAGGATGCGGTCGAGGGAGACGATCAGCGGCGTGTAGTCGGAAAAGTAACCATCAGGTCCTTTGAACTCCCTGGGGTTATGGGGCTTGTCCTCCTTTAATTTTTTTGCGCGGCGGGGAGCCGCATCATCCTGCCTCGAAACCCTAGCATTCTCTTAGTGCCTCAAGTTACAGGCATTGTTGGCATCCTCCTTCTCCTCGTATTGGATGTAGGCCTAGGCTTTGAGGATGAGGGCGTCTAGTGACGAGGGTGTCTTGATGCCTACGACTTTGGCAAAGTCACTGCGGGGGCGCAGCCCTCGCTCAAGCAAGTATTTCTTCATGTCGTTGGTCATGGAGACCTGGACGGATTTAGAGTTGAACCTCTCGATGTAGGCTCGGAGGGACTCATCTTTCCCCTGTATGATCGCCTCGAGCGTCGCCTCGGATTTTGGATGGCGACGAGAGGTAGTGAAGTTCCTTAAGAACTACCTTCCTAGGTCCTTCCAGGAAGTGATGGACTCTTTAGCGAGGCTTTTGTACCAAGTCATGGCACATATCCATAAGGTTGTAGGAAATATCCTGTACTTGTTAGCGTTTCTGACGCCACGGTAGTCGAGTAGGGCATCGATGTTCTCGAGGTGCATGCCGGGATCTGTCATTTAGTCGTATTTCCCCAAGTTTTGGGGTATTTCCAACCCCTTGGGAAAGGGAGCATGCATGATCGCCTGAGATAATGGACCACGGGGGTCATCCTTGTTGCTCTTGAGTGGTGAGCGTGGCGGGGAGTAGTCGTATCTTTCTCGCCGGGGGCTGTCCTCGCGGCGCAGCGGCGAATTCTTTGGTCGGCTTTTCAGTTTTTGCGGGGATGACCGACGGTTGTCAGGCCGTCCTCTGGTCTTGTTTTTCTTGGTAACCGAGAAGATATGGTCCTCGTGGGGAGGAGTGCAGTTGTACTTCAGGGGTTGTGGTATCTCCAGTTATGGTGGGCGTCCTGGTCGTTGTGGCGATGAGCTACGAGACTCGAACCGTTGATGTCTCTGCGGGGGAGAGCGTTGATGACGGCCTCTTTTCAAAGCTCCGATCCTCTCGTTCTGCTGATGGATCAAGGCATTGGTCTGGTTGAGGGCTGCGACCAGGGATGCCATATCGGGTCGGTGTTGACTGGAACGGGGATTGGCTGGAATTTCTCCGGCGCCTTCTCCAGAGTCTTCTGGATTTTCCGGGTCTCAACATAGCGAACATCGTCATTGGTCACCTCATCGGAGAAAGGGGAAGAGATGTGTCTGTCTCTCTTCGTCGGCGTGATGTCTTCCAGAACTGGAATGTCGTTGTCATTGTCGGTGTCATAGAGGGGAGTGAAGGTGGATTCATGACCAGTGTTGTCGTGTTGATCAACCATGATAGGTAAGTCTGAGAATGTTTGCTTTGGTCTTTAGGTTTCAGAGAAAGAAAAGATGGGGGAGCAAAGGTTTCCCACAGACGGCGCCACTGATCTTACCGGGATCAGAAAGTTCTTCAGTGGCCAACAACACGTTGTGGTCTTCAACGTCAGGTGAAGAAAACCCGGGGGGGGGGGGAGGTGTGTCACTCCCAAAAGATTCGCATCCAACGGTACAAATGCGAGAGTGGCGCAGAAAACACAGAGTCGCCAGCAATGTGTATTTATCCCGAGAGAGGGAAAGGAAACACTGCATAAACCTGAAGAGAAAGGGGGAAAGACATGGTCATCGCAACCATAGTCCAAGTTCGGGAGTCGGTTATGCGAGGGGAAGGTGTTAGCACCCCACGCATCCATCGTACTCGATGGGACCCATGCTTGTTGTCTAAACGGAGGGTGAGCTGTCGTACTATCTATGGCTGAACAAAAGAAAACGGGGATGGGGGTGACTAAGACGGACTCGGTAGGACATATTCGATGCCCTAGGCCTACGTACTCCCTCAGTGCAATGGGAAAGTCAGAGTCAACGTAGTTCGGACGGGAACTGTGGGGGAAGGTTGCTCGCCAAGACAATCGCTGTCTTGTGCCTACATATCCTCAATCGGACGAGAGAGAGGAATCAGAGCTAATGTAGTTCGTGGGTACGACCACGAATGGGTAAGTGTTTTTTACGTGAGCGACGAGCTCTTTTCTGAAAATGAAATTTGAAACCCAACAATCCCGAAGGATAAAAAGATTTGAATTTGTTTTTGTGTTTTTTAGACAGAAGTGTTTTCTTTTTAAGTTAGTTCATAACTTGCATTGCACCAAAGTCTAGGGCACAGGGACGAATACTTAACGAATCGTCCCAAGATAGGACGCCCGCTAAGCACTCTAGAAATATGAGAGGAAGCCCCTCATTTCTCATTCCCCACACTTAAGGCTCGTGCGCAATACACTTTATCTTTATTAAGTGTTTTCAAGAAGTTTTGAGATGAGAAGAGAGAAGACCCAAAGGAAACTCTAAAGGGAAACTAAGAGTCCTAATGTTATCATGCATGGATGACCTATGGTTAGTTAGGTTTAGGAGGGACGACTACCTAAAACCTAATGCTAATCCTACTCCAAGCTTAATAAAAAATTAAGTTGGACTAGGTAGCTCTAAAGGGAGAGAATCCAAGACTTGAACAAGTCTTGAGATTCATGGGAGAAAGAGAGTGAAAGAGAAGAATGAGAAAGAGAAGGATGAGATAAGAAACAAGATAGGGCAGCAAGTACATCATATCAAGTATATCCAACTTACCTCAACAAACAAGTCTCAAAGATCATGCAAAACATCTCAAGTAAGCATGCAAAGGTAATCATGAAAGAATGCAAGCATACTTATATGAAATGCACAATTAAGCACCAATGAACTTCATATCAAGATGAAATGAGAAAAATAAGATGAATATGAAAACAATTCAGAATCAAGATCATACCATCATCAACAATTCTCATGTGCAAGAGAAGATAAAAACATGAAACATTATGCACCAAAGAAAGTCCACAAAAGGAAGTCAAAGTTCAAGCACTTAAAGCATACCTAAACATGATCCACAAATTGCAAAATTTGGTCACAAGGGACCTCAACCAGGGGTAAAAATCATATCAAATACTCATACAAAGAATCACAAAGAAACTCAATCAATTAGGCATGGCAAAGCAACTAGGGTTAAGAGATGTCAAGAGATGATCATGCATAATTCACTTAAGCACAAATAATCAAACATATATCAAATGACATTCAAAAATTGTGGACATAAAACCCAAGTGATCTAAGTCAGAAGCTAGCAACATGCCAAAAGATCACACAAAAAATCACAAGTTAAGTACCTCAAACAATTCTTCAAAGTTGCATAAGAACAAAGAAAAACAATGCACAAATAGTGGGACTAAAATGCAATATTAAATGAGTTTAAAAATATGAGAAAATTTTGTTTAAGAACCTAAAGATGTCTTCTGAAATATGCAAAAAGAATGGGATGCAAATCATACACCAATGATGAGAACAAAAATCAACAAGGCAGGGTGTGCACAATTGAGACAATTCACAAAGAAATTAATCAAACAATTAATTCAGATGCACAAAATAAAATAAAAATGGAAAAATAAAATTTTACAAAATTTTATAAAATTCCAAAGATGCTTCATGATTTTTTTGGTGATTTTTAGATGCATAAATCTATTTTTAAAAATAAAAATGCAAAATGAAACAATTAAATAAAATAAAAAGCAAATGAAGAAGCCAGGGGGTGCAACAAGCAAGAAAATCACGTTCAAAATCCACAATGGGCCCAAAAGGGGGGGTTTGGAAAGCAAATTAAGGCCTGGTCCCGTCCAAAGCGCAGGTCAACATAAAAATGGAATTCAGTCAACTAAAGGACTGAACCTATACCATCAGATCAATCATGCGTTCCACAATCAGTCAATCACAACACAAAGTAATCAACATCAATGGTCAGGATCACGCGCACACCACAACACACATAGGGAAGCACACAACAGATAAAAATGGAAAACAAACAAGGCACGTGAGAAGCATGTGAGATTTTAATGCGTTGGCTGAATCACCACCATCAGATTAAATCAACGTGCCAGATCAAGTCAACAAATCACAAAATCATGCAAGATCAAGGGTCAGATCTGTGTGTGCACAATAAGAAGCATGGATTAACAACACACAATTAATAAAATAAAAGATGATTTAAAATGATCTGGCTAAACGTGAACCACCAGATCTGGACCACCAACGGTCTAGATTTCATCTTCTTCCTCAAAACCTCAGATCACCTGCAAATGAACCAGATGCCGGAGCCCTAGCTCCGGTCGTCTTCTCCGGCAACACCAAACTAAAAAATTCCCAGAAATCAAGAACTCCGTCATCATTCAACTCAGAATTTCACAAGGATCATGAATATCACACTCAAATCAACAGATCATGCTTAGATTAACCAAATCGAAGGAAAAAAGTTTGGATCTAAAAACTTTAGATCCACAATATAGCCATGATACACGTCCAAAATCAAAACAAAACACACCAGGATGACCAGCAAAGCATGGGGAACATTATGCATATAAGAAAATCACACTAACCTGAAACTTGTAGAGCTCAAAATACACCAAGAAAACCTTCAGAAAGCTGCAGATCTACTCCTTGGAACTTCTGATTGCAAAATAAATGCAACATGAGGCTTGAATCAGGCTGGATCATGAAGTTTGAAAGTGAGCAACTCAAATTCGAATTTGATGAAAACCTTGCTTAAAGCTTCAAACGATGGTTGATTCTTGTTCTATGGAGTGTGTGGATCAAGAATATGGAAAAAGTTATTCAGAAACCCTTGTGAGGAGTGAATTTCGAAGAAGGAAAGTTTTGAGTGAAAAATGAAATTCAGAGCAAATGAGAGTGCATGAGGTGTGAATGAACCTGTGAGTCTCCTTATATACACTTGGTTAGAGCTCTGAGCATGATTAGGGTTTAGTTAAATCCTTGATTAAGGCTATCCAAAGTGATTTGCAAAAATGCAAGTTGTGATGCACACCCTTGATCACACGCGCATTGGTCATGAAATAAGTATGATTCATCTCCATTTTACTTGCTGATCATAATGGAATTGGGTTTGGGCTTTGTAGTGGTCTGATTTGTGAGATTCAATCCATTTTGCAAATTTGCATTTTGTGAAATTCATGAAGTACATGGCACGGATTGGAGTGATTCAAGGGTCAAAAATGGTCCTTAGGATGTGTACTTGGATGTTATAATATGACTTGAGTCATTAGAAACAATTACAAGTCATTTTGAACCAAAATGCAAAAGGTGGAAAAATGGATACATGTGAAAACCCTAAAAAGCACCTTGCCTTCTTTTGATCATAACTTGAGTTTCACAAATGGTATGGAGATAATCTAGTACTTTTTGGAAAGGGGAGAGAGAGATATTCAACTTTCATGTTTGAGGAAAATTCATTTGAAGCTTCTTTGATGATGAAAAGTCAAGTTGAAGATGGTTTGAAAAGTTGCCAAAAATGGAAGTTTCACATTATAGGTCATTTTCCAAAAATAGTAACTTTTGCACAAACTCTTGATTCTTGATGAATGGTATGAATCCTAGCCTTTGAGGACCATATGAGGGCATAAGACCTTAAAAATCATGAAGAGGACCTCAAAATTCCATGGTTGACTTTCCTCCTTACAGTTGACTTTTCTTGGTTCACAAGCAACTGATCCACTGAACATCTTCCACAATGAACCACTAGCCAAGCCTTCCTCTATGAGTGTTTGTGAGCATATGGAACCCATGAGAGCGTGCTTGAATCCACAAAGTTTTCTCAAGAAGCTCTTTGAACCCAAGAACCCTAATTTGGTCCCTCTGGTTAGGAGGGAAAGATTCACTTGAAATCCTTTGCCATTCTTGATCTTATGAAGATATGATGACCTCCACAAAACACCTTGAGGCTTGAGACTCCTTTGAGATGAACCAAGTACCTTGATCCCATGCTAAGAAACAATGCTATGCACAAATGCTAATGCAAGAAATGCAAAGAAACATAAGCCAGTTAGCTTCAAAACAAAAGAGAAAATTTTGGGGTGTTACAGCTGCACCTATTCAATCAACTTGGTCCTGAAGGTATGATAGCAACGGTTGTCATGCGTTCAAAGGATACACGGAGATTGAATACCAAAAGAAACCTGAAATTTGCAATCCTCAAAGGAGGGACGACTCCACTGGGGAACAAGCAATAAATGCTGCACTCGGGTATTGAAATCAAAGGTTCAAACACGGACGGGTGTTATCAACAGGTCAATACGGACGGGTATTGAAATCAAAGGTTCAAACACAGATGGGTGTTATCAACAGGTTAATATGGACAAGTATTGAAATCAAAGGTTCAAACACGGACGCGTGTTATCAACAGGTTAATACAGACGGGTATTGAAATCAAAGGTTCAAACACGGACGGGTGTTATCAACAGGTCAATACGGACGGGTATCGAAAAGGTACACGGACGGGTGTAAAGAGGTTCAATACGGACGAGTATCGAAAAGGTACACGGACGGGTGTAAAGAGGTTAAGTACAGACGGGTATCGAAAAGGTACACGGATGGGTGTAAAGAGGTTCAATACGGACGGGTGTCGAAAAGGTACACGGATGGGTGTAAAGAGGTTCAATACGGACGGGTATCGAAAAGGTACACGGACGGGTGTAAAGAGGTTCAATACGGACGGGTATCGAAAAGGTACACGGATGGGTGTAAAGAGGTTCAATACAGACGGGTATCGAAAATATACACGGACGGGTGTAAAAGGGTTCAATACGGACGGGTATCGAAAGGTACACGGACGGGTATCGAAAGGTACACGGACGGGTGTATAAAGGATCAATACGGACGGGTATGGAAAGGTACACGGACGGGTGTATAAAGGATCAATACGGACAGGTATCGAAAGGTATACGGACGGGTGTAGAAAGGTTCAATACGGACGGGTATCGAAAAGATACACGGACGGGTGTAGAAAGGTTCAATACGGACGGGTATCGAAAGATACACGGACAGGTGTAAAAAGGTTCAATTTACTGGGGATTGGCCTTGTTGGGGATTAAACTGATGAACTGAACACGGACGGGCGTTATCAACAGGTCAATACGGACGGGTATTGAAATCAAAGGTTCAAACACGGACGGGTGCTGAAAGAAACACGGACGGGTGTCAAGGTAAAAACCTTGAAGGGACGAATCAAAAGACCACCTGGATGAAAGGGGTGAAAAGAGATCATGGGTTCACGATCCTGGCAAAACACCCTGCTAGGGAACTGTCAAATAGTGCTTTGAATGACTAAACCCAACACTTGTGGAGTAAAGTCGAATGATATCTTCCTGAAATCCGGTTTTCCTGACGAAGGGAAACTCAAACCTGGCTTATGCTTCGAATGCATATGTTTGAATTTTGCCGTAATGCTCCACACAAAGTGGAAATGCTACGCATTTAGGAGGATGCCATGCAAAAAATGCTTATGCAATGCAAAAGAAACCGTCCCAGCAAAATAAACGCTGAGAACAGAAGCAGCTCCACTGAGGACGACACACTACATTGTCATCAAACCAAAGAAATCATGTTGAGGAAAACTTCACCCTGCTAGGGAAGATTACAATCACCAATTCTGCTGGAGTTGGACGAATCTCCGAGAGAACACCCACTCAATCGGGGAGGAACTGAAAACTGAAGATTGAAACTCCTCCGCCGGGGATGACCAAATGTTTCAGAACCTGGATTCAAAACCTGCTGGGGATACTAATCGCCAACAAACTCTGCTTGGGGATAAACTGAAAGAAACTTTGAGGAAAATAGATTGCCCCATGCTCAGTAGGGAAACACCGTCTTTAATCAACGAGGACACTCTATCAGACTCTTGCAGGAGAGGCTGTAAAAATAACAACTTCTGGCTACCTGCTGAGGAAAGATGAGCCAAATCACAACTCTGGCTGGGGGTAAACCTCTTATATCCTGCTGAGGGGGGACGATCCTCAATGACTCGGCTTGGGGAATTACTTCTTTATACTCTGTTGAGGAAGACGATCCTCGATACTCTGACTGGGGAGAGCAGCAAACTGCTGAGGATGATCAGACTTCAAAGTTGGGGAGCAAATCTACTGGAGAGGTACCAATGAAGATTGGACTTTGAATTACTTGAGATGACTAGATCTGACCGTTGAGGAAGAGAACACTCTGACTCCTCATCGTCTTCTTGACGATATTCTATCGTCTTACCTTGCTGAGAGTGAGGATTCCATCTCACTGCTAGAGATAAGAAACCTTCATAAAAACCCTTTTCGAACATAGGACAATTCTCTGCTTGAGGAAGAATAACAATTCCCACACCTTGTTGGAAAAAGATACCATCTGGCTCTTTGCTGGAGGGAAAAGACTCCAAAAGTCCCACACTGGGAACAACTCAGTGCTTCAAGTTTCTGCATATTGATTGTCAAGAGCGAAACACAGTTCCTTTAACTCTCCACCTTGCTCCAGACCATAGGGTCTACTTGAAGCAATCATCTTAAGAGGATTTTACAGAAAACCTGGCGTTCAACAATGCCCCAGGGTCTTCAAACTCTTAGAGATGTATCTGGTCTGGACATAACTGTCTCATACTTCATGATTCATGAAGTAAACCACCTCGAGAGGGTTCGTAATGACCTGAAATGTTCTGCCACAGTATTCTGAACCTTGCAGAGGTGCTATTGATTGACTGTGTTCTGAAGGGAAAAACTTCTCGCGCCCTTGAAGTGACCTGCCCCAGTACAAGCCTTGCAGTACATTTGTCTATGACCGACTAGTCTTCGAGAGATTTATCGAATCTCGACGTGATTGCCACAGTTTACACACTTGTGGAGAGATTTATCGAATCTCGACATAATTTCCCTAGTTCGAAGAAATTTTCTCAACATGAATGCCCCATGGTTGATTGTACTCTGAAAAGACCTTCTCAACTTGAATGCCCCAGCTTGGCTACATTTTGAAGAGATTTCCCAGTGTGATTGTCCCAGATTGGTTACATCTCAACACAAATGGCTGGGAACGCCTTTTTCCCACATAATATTTCAGCAACATGTCCTCTGGAGTCTCAGGCACCTCAACTTGGCCAGTTTAAGCTTCTTGACTGATGTTCATCGTGTAAGCTTCTTTGATGTCAAACAAATGTATGCAAGCAGAAAATATTTATTCTGAGAATGATTATTCAAATGCAACACATATGTTAATCTTGAACTCCTTATTGAAAATATGTCACACAACCGAATTACGACACTTATTTTTGAAAGGAAAGCAATACGCACATGCAACACCAACAAAAATCTTATTAGCACAACTCATGGGAGTCAGGAACGCTATCTCGTTGAAGTACGCCTTCAGACTAAACCCTATTTCAATTAGGACTTTTAAGGGTTGTAGCGTGGCCTGGTTCGCGGTTTGAGAAAAAAGGATTTATGGCTCAAAGTTTATTGGTACCCACCCACTCTTCATGATATTCTCCAGTCCTATGTTCAGCTAATTTGACACAAGTGCTCGTCTCTCAAAAGGTTTCCCGATTTCTAGGGAATCCATGCAACTGGTGATTCGACACCTGACGAGGTTTTAGACTAACAGTCGCCCCTTTTTGTCTTTTGTGTCTATAGTCACACGACTTTGTTCTTATCGAGGATTTTCTTTGTAATCCTTTTGGCTTTTTGCTTTCTCATTCTTTTGCTTTTTGTTCCCTAATTTTTGCCTGGACTAACTCTTTTGAGTTTTCAATTTTGAAGTCCAGCGGGATGCCTTAACTTTTGCCTAAGTCACTTGCTTTCAAGTTTTTCGACTTAGCAGGCTTTTTCTTTTTTTCTCTTTTTTTCTCTTTTTTTTTGAACAAGTCGTGTGACACCATTTTTCCTGACTTGTTTGAAAGGGCTGTGACTGTTTCACTCTTCGGTTGGTGAGGAGTAACCATTGGGGTTCTACACCTCTTAACCTCTTGATAGTGGAATGGAAGATAATGGATCCTCAGATGTACACTCCTTCTGAAAGTTGAACGCTTGGTCAAACTAACTGACGCCTACCCTACCTCTGAGTTAAAATTGAGGGTTTTTTGTTTTCAGAAAGAACTCCTACTACTAGGCTCAAAGGGGTTGACAAAGGTCTATCTCCTTATCTCTCCAGTGTTTGTGAATTGGAAACAATGCCTGTACATCCTTAACAGGGTTTTATCCAAAAGCGTACCATTAGAAATCTGCGTTCTTATTTCGTCATCCTCCCTCCAAGAGTCTAGGCAAGAAAGATAGTATTGCAGTGCATGCAAGCATTTAAAATAAGTGAACACGAATGGAATTCTTCAAGAAAAACATACTCATTGTATTATGATTGTCATTCAGAAACAAAAGAGCTCTTACATGCAAGCAATGTTTAAACAAACAAATGAAAGCTACATATGAAAATGCAATAAAGAAACTAATGATTGCCACATAGAGGAAGGCTTGACTCCGTCTGGACTTATTGCTTCTGATGACGCTCTTGCAATCTGGTGCTTACTCTGACAAAGAAGCTTCAATCCAAAGGGGTACCATCTGACGTGATGACCTTTGAGTCGATCAAGTCTTGCACCTTGTGCTGGAATACATTACAATTATCAATTGTATGCCCAAACATTCCCGAGTGGAACTCGCACCTAGCATTCATGTCATAATCTGGAGGAATAGGGTACGGTACCGGCGTGGTACTCCTCGTTTGAATCAAAGAGTTCTTGAGCAGACGAGCAAACAACTGACTATAAGGGATAGGAATAGGATCAAATATCCTCTTGGGCCTTCTTGGTCTCGGTTGCCCCTGCTGCTGATAATTCTGCCGTCGATGCTGATTTGGGCGCCTCACCTGCGCTTGCACTTTCCTTTCCACATTTGGCTAAGGCACAAGCAAAGGTTGCTGACGTAGAGCTTCTGCAGCAAAAGGTTGTGGAGAAAGTCCATGACATGAGGTGGATCCTGCAAAGAGGGGAGGAGTCTCCACTTCTGATGAGAACTTGATTGCCCCTGAATCAATGAGTTCTTGGACCTTATGCTTGAACCTTGTACAATTCTCAACATTGTGACCAGGTGCCCCAGAATGGAAGTCACACCTAGCATTCGTATTGGAACCCAAAGAAAACCCTGTCGGAGTTGGTCCTAGAGTGACACGCTCGACTAGTTTGAGCTCGAGCAGATAAGGAAGCAATTGTCCATACGGAATCGGAGAGGGATCAAACTTCTTCCTAGGCCTCTCTAGCCTAGGAACCTCTTGGAGAGCAGGGAGTGATTGTCGAGGAGAAAGCTCAGAAACTTCAGATTGTGGAGGGGATTCACGAGACACTCCATGATCTAGAAAAGGCCCCAAAGAGATGAGAGGAGTAAAGATTTCTGTTGCGGATGCGAGCACAGGATTGTTTTCCTTCTTTAACACCTTATTCAAGATTTCCATGACCAGGCCCATCTGACTCCTCATCTGATTGACTTCCTCTCTTAGCAATTTCTATTCTTGGGACATGACCAGCATATCTTCCCCAAATTGCCTCATCTGAATCTCGTATTTCCCTCAACTCAGCTTGAATTTGCTCCATGATCAACTCTTGAATGGCCTGAGGAGTTAAGTGTACAATTCTGAAGAAAACCAGATCAGAACAAGAATAACCAGCCTTGAACACCTGTTATGCACATGAGTATGGAATTGCAATGCAAATGCCGTGTTCAAATATTTCCAAGGAATCATTTTGTTTTAATTCAAGACTTTTCAGAAGAACCACAAGGAATAAATGGAAATGCTTAACAGTGAGCCTCAATAATGATATCCTTGGAAATACAAGAACATGTATGCAAGAATGATGATGCATATGCAACGGACATGGGATCAAGGTATCCATAAGTTCTGAACAACTGCTGTGTTGATGACTGGATAAGAACCACAACCCAGAAAACCAGAATTCCGGAACATCAAACCACTAAGATAACCAGAAAACTCAGATAATCAAACACTGATGAGAAATCCAGAAAACCGGGTAGGTTGAAGGTTTCAGTTTCCTGCAGACCTGCAAACACCCATCCCCTCTCACATGTGGGTTCTAGAAAATCGAGGATCCTCAATATCATGGGCTCTCAGGTCGAGAAATGATGATACGTTCACCATTTCTGGTTTGGCATCATCATCAATCGAGGAGGCCTCAATTGATTCCCCTAAAAAATAAGGTCATCCTATGCGAGTCCCTCAGCATTGGGTCCTCGGATCGACAAGTGTAATGGGTTTGCCATTTCTGGTCTGCCATTATCATCGGTCGAGAGGAGAGGCGTAACTGAGGTATCGGAGAAACGGTCACCAGAGTCGACAGCTCTCTAGATCAACACCCTAACATGCGCAAGACACACACGTCAGAATGCGTCCCAAGATAGCCTCGTCTGGTTGTGAATTTCGTGAACACAAAAACCACCAAGATGGCACGTAGGTCCACTACTCTCCACTCTAGTCCTAGGGTGTACTCAAGCCTGGGTATTGGGCTTACCTCTCAGAACAACCCAACCTGTCAAACAGAAACCAGGCAGCACATCACATCAATATCCAGTATGACAGTAATAAAATGAAATGCAATGCAATAAAAGCTGTAAAACAGTAATATACAACATAATAAAGCACAACAAATAAACACCCAATGAAAAAACAAACAAGCGCTAGGATCGACTCGCAAGAGGGGATGGACCAGCAAGAGGTCAACCTGTCCCCAGCAGAGTCGCCAGCTGTCGTTCCCAAAAGATTTGCATCCAACGGTACAAACGCGAGAGTGGCGCAGAAAACACAGAGTCGCCAGCAATGTGTATTTATCCCGAGAGAGGGAAAGGAAACACTGCATAAACCTGAAGAGAAAGGGGGAACGACATGGTCATCGCAATCATAGTTCAGGTTCGGGAGTCGGTTATGCGAGGGGAAGGTGTTAGCACCCCACGCATCCATCGTACTCAATGGGATCCATCCTTGTTGTCTAAACGGAGGGTGAGCTATCCTACTATCTATGGCTGAACAAAAGAAAATGGGGATGGGGGTGACTAAGACGGACTCGGTAGGACATATTCGATGCCCTAGGCCTACGTACTCCCTCAGTGCAATGGGAAAGTCAGAGTCAACGTAGTTCGGACGGGAACTGTGGGGGAAGGTTGCTCGCCAAGACAATCGCTGTCTTGTGCCTACATATCCTTAATCGGGCGAGAGAGAGGAATCAAAGCTAATGTAGTTCGTGGGTACGACCACGAATGGGTAAGTGTTTTTTACGTGAGCGACGAGCTCTTTTCTGAAAATGAAATTTGAAACCCAACAATCCCGAAGGATAAAAAGATTTGAATTTGTTTTTGTGTTTTTTAGACAGAAGTGTTTTCTTTTTAAGTTAGTTCATAACTTGCATTGCACCAAAGTCTAGGGCACAGGGACGAATACTTAACGAATCGTCCCAAGACAGGATGCCCGCTAAGCAATCTAGAAAGATGAGAGGAAGCCCCTCATTTCTCATTCCCCACACTTAAGGCTCGTGCGCAATACACTTTATCTTTATTAAGTGTTTTCAAGAAGTTTTGAGATGAGAAAAGAGAAGACCCAAAGGAAACTCTAAAGGGAAACTAAGAGTCCTAATGTTATCATACATGGATGACCTATGGTTAGTGAGGTTTAGGAGGGACGACTACCTAAAACCTAATGCTAATCCTACTCCAAGCTTAATAAAAAATTAAGTTGGACTAGGTAGCTCTAAAGGGAGAGAATCCAAGACTTGAACAAGTCTTGAGATTCATGGGAGAAAGAGAGTGAAAGAGAAGGATGAGAAAGAGAATGATGAGATAAGAAACAAGATAGGGAAGCAAGTACATCATATCAAGTATATCCAACTTACCTCAACAAACAAGTCTCAAAGATCATGCAAAACATCTCAAGTAAGCATGCAAAGGTAATCATGAAAGAATGCAAGCATACTTATATGAAATGAACAATTAAGCACCAATGAACTTCATATCAAGATGAAATGAGAAAAATAAGATGAATATGAAAACAAGTCATAATCAAGATCATACCATCATCAACAATTCTCATGTGCAAGAGAAGATCAACCCATGAAACATTATGCACCAAAGAAAGTCCACAAAAGGAAGTCAAAGTTCAAGCACTTAAAGCATACCCAAACATGATCCACAAATTAAAAAATTTGGTCACAAGGGACCTCAACCACGGGTAAACATCATATCAAATACTCATATAAAGAATCACAAAGAAACTCAATCAATTAGGCATGGCAAAGCAATTAGGGTTAAGAGATGTCAAGAGATGATCATGCATAATTCACTTAAGCACAAATAATTGAACATATATCAAATGACATTCAAAAATTGTGGACTTAAAACCCAAGTGACCTAAGTCAAAAGCTAGCAACATGCCAAAACATCACACAAAAAATCACAAGTTAAGTACCTCAAACAATGCTTCAAAGTTGCATAAGAACAAAGAAGAACAATGCACAAATATGGGGACTAAAATGCAATATGAAATGAGTTTAAAAATATGAGAAATTTTTTTTTAAGAACCTAAAGATGTCTTCTGAAATATGCAAGAAGAATGTGATGCAAATCATAAACCAATGATGAGAAAAAAAATCAACAAGGAAGGGTGTGCACAATTGAGACAATTCACAAAGAAATTAATCAAACAATTAATTCAGATGCACAAAATAAAATAAAAATGGAAAAATAAAATTTGACAAAATTTTATAAAATTCCAAACATGCTTCATTATTTTTTTGGTGATTTTTAGATGCATAAATCTATTTTTAAAAATAAAAATGCAAAATGAAACAATTAAATAAAATAAAAAGCAAATGAAGAAGCCAGGGGGGGTGCAACAAGCAAGAAAATCACGTTCAAAATCCACAATGGGCCCAAAAGGGGGGGTTTAGAAAACAAATCAAGGCCTGGTCTAGTCCAAAGCGTAGGTCAACATAAAAATGGAATTCAGTCAACTAAAGGACTGAATCTATACCATCAGATCAATCATGAGTTCCACAATCACTCAATCACAACACAAAGTAATCAACATCAATGGTCAGGATCACGCGCACACCACAACACACATAGGGAAGCACACAACAGATAAAAATGGAAAACAAACAAGGCACGTGAGAAGCATGTGAGATTTTAATGCGTTGGTTGAATCACCACCATCAGATTAAATCAACGTGCCAGATCAAGTCAACAAATCACAAAATCATGCAAGATCAAGGGTCAGATTTGTGTGTGCACAATCAGAAGCATGGATTAACAACAGACAATTAATAAAATAAGAGATGATTTAAAATGATCTGGTTGAACGTGAACCACCAGATCTGGACCACCAACGGTCCAGATTTCATCTTCTTCCTCAAAACCTCAGATCACCTGCAAATGAACTAGACGCCGGAGCCCTAGCTCCGGTCGTTTTCTCCGGCAACACCAAACTCAAAAATTCCCAGAAATCAAGAACTCCACCATCATTCAACTCAGAATTTCACAAGGATCATGAATATCACACTCAAATCAACAGGTCATGCATAGATTAACCAAATCGAAGGAAAAAATTTGGATCTAAAAACTTTTGATCCACAATATAGCCATGATACACGTCCAAAATCAAAACAAAACACACCGGGATGATCAGCAAAGCATGAGGAACATTATGCATACAAGAAAATCAAGTTCTAGGATCAAGAAAATCACACTAACCTGAAACTTGTAGAGCTCAAAATACACCAAGAAAACCTTCAGAAAGCTACAGATCTACTCCTTGGAACTTCTGATTGCAAAATTAATGCAATATGAGGCTTGAATCAGGCTGGATCTTGAAGTTTGAAAGTGAGCAAATCAAATTCGAATCTGATGAAAACCTTGCTTAAAGCTTCAAACGATGGTTGATTCTTGTTCTATGGAGTGTGTGGATCAAGAATATGGAAAAAGTTCTTCAGAAACCCTTGTGAGAAGTGAGTTTCGAAGAAGGAAAGTTTTGAGTGAAAAATGAAATTCAGAGCAAATGAGAGTGCATGAGGTGTGAATGAACGTGTGAGTCTCCTTATATACACTTGGTTAGAGCTCTGAGCATGATTAGGGTTTAGTTAAATCCTTGATTAAGGCTATCCAAAGTGATTTGCAAAAATGCAAGTTATGATGCACACCCTTGATCACACGTGCATTGGTCATGAAATAAGTATGATTCATCTCCATTTTACTTGCTGATCATAATGGAATTGGGTTTGGGCTTTGTAGTGGTCTGATTTGTGAGATTCAATCCATCTAGCAAATTTGCATTTTGTGAAATTCATGAAGTACATGGCACGGATTGGAGTGATTCAAGGGTCAAAAATAGTCCTTAGGATGTGTACTTGGATGTTGCAATATGACTTGAGTCATTAGAAACAATTACAAGTCATTTTGAACCAAAATGCAAAAGGTGGAAAAATGGATACATGTGAAAACCCTAAAAAGCACCTTGCCTTCTTTTGATCATAACTTGAGTTTCACAAATGGTATGGAGATAATCTAGTACTTTTTGGAAAGGGGAGAGAGAGATCTTCAACTTTCATGTTTGAGGAAAATTCATTTGAAGCTTCTTTGATGATGAAAAGTCAAGTTGAAGATGGTTTGAAAAGTTGCCAAAAATGGAAGTTTCACATTATAGGTCATTTTCAAAATAGTAACTTTTGCACAAACTCTTGATTCTTGATGAATGGTATGAATCCTAGCCTTTGAGGACCATATGAGGGCATAAGACCTTAAAAATCATGAAGAGGACCTCAAAATTCCATGGTTGACTTTCCTCCTTACAGTTGACCTTTCTTGGTTCACAAGCAACTGATCCACTGAACATCTTTCACAATGAATCACTAGCCAAGCCTTCCTCTATGAGTGTTTGTGAGCATATGGAACCCATGAGAGCATGCTTGAATCCACAAAGTTTTCTCAAGAAGCTCTTTGAACCCTAATTTGGTCCCTCTGGTTAGGAGGGAAAGATTCACTTGAAATCCTTTGCCATTCTTGATCATATGAAGATATGATGACCTCCACAAAACACCTTTAGGCTTGAGACTCCTTTGAGATGAACCAAGTACCTTGATCCCATGCTAAGAACCAATGCTATGCACAAATGCTAATGCAAGAAATGCAAAGAAACATAAGCCAGTTAGCTTCAAAACAATAGAGCAAATTTTGGGGTGTTACAAGGTGGGGTTGTACTTGCAAGGCACTCCAATGCTAAAGTAAGTACAAAGTGAAGAAAGGCAAGCACAGAGGTGAGAAGTGGAATTGAATAAAATACCTGACCCTCTATCATAAGAGGGTATTTATAGAACCTTCAGCACTGGGCCAACGGTTTCCATTATGGGCTGAGTGATTCGACCCATATTGGATGACTGCCAGGATTTCTACGTGGATGTAGGGATGGGCAGCTCGTGCCCATCATCTTGGGTCAACTACTCCGTATTCTCCGGGAAGTGGGAGATGTTCTCATTACGATGGGCATAACATTTCCGCGAGATACGCGCCATCAGATGGCCACTTGTCCTCGGGTGAGGAGCACGTGGGGAACATGCTCTCCAACGGCTAGAAGGGATTGGGCATTTGTGTTGGGCCTTCTTCGACGTGGAGCTGGACTGGGTTGTGCCCGACCGTTGGCTAGCTCCATGCCTAGCCCAAAACACCAAATAAATAACAAAGATTATAAATTAGCAGTACAAAGTTTACAATATAAATACAAAATATTCTAAATTAAAATTACTGCATAGACATCCAAAAGTAATTCCAAAATAACATCCAAACCATACATATAAAGGTAGACTTAACCCAAAACTTTTAATCCAGGAAAACAACTCCATCAACAACTTTCCACCTTCACGTACACATACGGGGAAAACCGCAACATACTCCAAACCAACGTATCACCATTACAGAGGTTTTTACTCTGAGCAAATTCGTACCATTTCAATGCCATGTACTTTTCGTGGATGCTTGGTTCATTGTTCCTTCTTGTTTTATGAACTTGATATTTGAAAATTTTATTTTCCTTAACATCGACAAGTTTGATTTCCTCTTGCATTATTCGATGGCATCTTTCAGCTATTGTCCTGAAAAAATGTTGCATATAATAGAATTGAAAACAATATAAGATATATACTCTTTTGTCTGTAACGCAATATATCATATACAAATGCATGCTTACCATAACATTATTTGCACTAATTTTTGCATTTCTTATATGACTTTTCCCAGTATATTGTGTGGCCCCCTGTTTGCCTGGAAAATTAGCAAACAACCGCTGATCTCCTAATTTATGAAAAATTAGTTTACTTGCAGGACTGATCAAACAAATCGTAGGACAATGTGCTTTAATGATTTTGACAATTGGTATTAAAATCAAACCTTTCGTATGTTGATTTTGTCATTGATTTCAAAAACTAATGTATTTCGACTGAAAAGTAATAAAGGCTTTGCTTTTGAAAGAAATGGCGAAAATGTTAGTAAATTGCAAGAATGAAATTTTAGAAATGAAAAGGGAATTGTAAATGAATGATTCAAACTTTCATTGAAATGTAAATAAAGAAAATGGTGTTTTTCAAACGTACATTTTCTCAGTAACTACTCTTTTCTCTCACACGGTTACTTTGAGTATTCTTGAGTAACTTGTACAAATTTTGAACACCCCCCAAATTTTGAGTATTCTTGAGTAACTTATATACAATCGAAATAACTGTCAACAACAGCTATTTCTCCTAATAATGACAAATGGCATTTTGCATGCTTTCACGTCTTGGATGAATTCCACGCGTCTGAATTTCAAAACGAATCTCCCTCCTAAATTTGAATTTCAAAACGTCCGTCGAACAAGGCCTTCGCACCAAGTTGTCGAAGCATTTTAGTACTTAAAGAAAATCTCCAAATATTTCTCCAATTAACACTCATTTTCGACTGACCTTCTTTCACCAGAACCACACTTCTGTCGAAATATCCTGGCAGATTCTTAAACTTATTTCCTGAACAAAATCCAGGCGTCGAAATTAGCAGCTTACAAATTGCCCCCCAGAAAATACATTTTCGACAAAGGGAGAAAAGCATTTTTTGCCAATACAATTCGACGCCTTCACTAGTTCGTCAAATGACTGTTCATATGACTAGACATTTGTGACGTCAAGGTCATCATTGCACTTTTTCTGAAACGTCTCTTCAGCCCACGTTTTAAGATCCTTTCATCATCACTACTCTAATCTCTAGTATATCGTGGGTCACAAATTTAACTGCCACCGTCTAATCCGTCCACTCATAACTACCACGCGTCCCACGATTTCTCCATTAAATGGAAAAAAATTCTGAATTTCAACCGCTTCAGTCCCTTTTTCACCTATAAATAAGTTGAAAATTTTCTTTTTCACTTTTCACACTTCTTTCTTTAAGCAAGAACTTTCTTCAACGCAACTTCATCTTCTTCATCTTTCTCTGCATTTTCTTCTACAATCAACCATGGAATCTTCCACAGCTCCTCAAATTACGAGCAAATATTCCAAGAAATCTAAAAGTTTGTCACTTGTTCACAAGATTCTTGGTCCAAAGGTGGTGGGGAACCAACAATATATACCAGAGCCTCCAAATGAAGAGGAAAAAAGGCGCATTTACCAATCTCAGGTACTGATTCCCATCCTTATTTCTCGTAAATCTCATGTAATGTTAGGTGTAACACCCCACTTTCCCATTTTATAAAATATAGAAATAATACGGAAATAATCAGAGTTTTACAACTAAAGCAGGATGCTACATCCATAAAACCAACAACAAAACTTTTTTTCTTGCATTAATAAAATTAAAACAGCGAAAAACAATTATTTATTCAATTTACGGCCAACTGCCAACAACATCAAAATCCACCTAAAATGTGGTCCACCATAAGTTCAATAAAAGAAATTATACGTAACCAACATAAACAGTGAATAATAAATAATGAAAAGTCCCCAAAATCCCGTGTTACGTATCAGAGCGACTCCTAAGACTCGATCAAGTAACACGCACTCCATGCATACTCAAGTACCTGGATTATCTGTACTTCCGGAGAAGCACAGACACAACAACAACAAAGGGGTGAGAACTACATTCAATAATAAACAGTGTAATGACAATGTAATGTGACTCGACACCCGACACAATGCATGTGGTACCAAATCACCATGGTTCATTCAATCGAACCCGGATAAATCACATATACCCCTACTTGGCAATTATTTATCCCCACCACACTCCTCAGTGGAGTTCGGGTGAATCACATACACTCCTCCTGAGCAATGGTTCACCACCACCGACACACCATGAATGCATGACAACAACTATGCATATATCACACATGTATAATAATAGATATACATCTTCACGATCCTCCTGATCTCACATGAACCAATCACCAACATACGCCACATGGAAAGATACCTCACACGACGTTGATTAGCTAATTACTAATTAATTCACCAAAATTACTAAATCAATTAATTTCATCACCAATCACACATTTCTCAGCTTCCGGCATCTATCCCCAACCTCTCAAACCAAAATGAATCACTTCGTACGCAAAAACGGGAAATAAATCACGAAACGGCCAAGTTCTGCACTCTCGCTGGCCATACGCGTATTGCCTTGTGCCATACACGTATTGCCCAGCTCGCTCACCCAGCCATACGCGTATCCTATGTGTACAGCCTCTCCTCCCGCCCTGCCATATGCGTATTGCCCTACCTATTACGTGTATGGGCAGAAGCCTATTTTTCCATCAAAATTCCCTTTCTAGATCCCATACGCGTATTCCCTTCTCATACGCGTAAGGCCAAGCCTCTATACGCGTACCATTACGTGTACGGGCAGAGGGCCATGCCAAAGCCTCCTTGTGGCCCTCCAATACGCGTATTGCCTCCTCCTGGAGCCAGCATTACGCGTAACACCCTCCCCGTTACGCGTAAGGCCAGATCCACTACGCAAATGGATTTTCTCTACACCAGTCTGAATTCTGCTACGGGATCCTCACTTTTTCACTCCAATTCAGTCCTAAACTTGTTTCTACATCAGTTTTAGGTCATATTCTTCATCTTACTTCTTTTACCTATCATTACTAGTCAAAATTACGGGTCTTGGACCTAATTACGTTCACTCGACATGTACAACAAAACCAGATCTGCAACAAACATGCTCACACAGCAGCAACAACATCAAGAGATCAAATAATTCAGAACCACAACCATTCAATTAATACAATTTTCATCACAGATTTACCAATGCACAACATACTCATAATACAGCTTAATTTCATGCGAATTCCTACGGGGTTAAGGACTCCCCACTACCCTCTCATGATTATATCACCAATATTAAACCCGTTCTCCCCCCTTACCTCGAATTTCCTGATCAAATTCCTGCGAAAATTGATGAAGATGGGTGCCCTAGCTCTTCCTTGTTCTTCCTTCTCTAACCCTTTCTTTCCAAAATCTGATTATGATTAACCCCTCCCTAATTCTCACTAATTCCATCTTAATGACTAAACTGTCCTTACTACTTCCCACTAGCCTATTATCCATTTAATTAATTCAGACTTTTAATCCACAAAAATAATGATAATATTATTAATAATAATAATAAAATTAGCAATAACCATAATAATAATAATATTAATAGTAATACTAATAATATTCAATTCTATACTACTATTATTGGATATGCCCCCCTTACATTAATCCTTATTATTTTAATATTATCCCTTCGCACTCAACCCCACGCTCTTAACCAGACCAAACAATACAAAATAACACACGACGATTAAATAATTAAAATGGGGTGTTACAACTCTCCCCCACTTAAATTATTTTCGTCCTCGAAAATATACCTGATGGAAACAATTCTGGATACGACTCTCGCATCCTGCTTTCCAATTCCCAGGTCACACTTCCTCCAGCAGCTCCTCCCCAAGCTACTCTCACCAGAGGTATCTCCTTTCCTCTGAGTTGTTTCATCTTGCGATCCTCGATCCTTATCGGCATCGTCTCCACCGTAAGATTATCTCTGATCTACACCTCATCCCTCTGGATAACATGAGATGGATCAGATACATACTTTCGAAGTTGCGACACATGAAACACGTCATGCAAGTTCGAAAGTTCAGGCGGCAACGCCACTCTATAAGCAACTGCACCAACCCTCTGCAAGATCTGATACGGTCCAATAAACTTAGGATCCAGCTTCTTTGATTTCAATGCACGTCCAACACCGGTCACTGGGTTGACTCTCAAGAACACGTGGTCACCTTCACTGAATTCCAAATCTTTCTTCCGATTATCATGATAACTTTTCTGCCTACTCTGAGACATTTTCATCTTCTCGCAGATCATCTGAATTGTCTCAGTAGTCTGTTGCACAATCTCAGGTCCAAGTACCACATTCTCACCAGTCTCATACCAACACAGAGGCGTCCTACACTTCCTACCATACAAAGCTTCGAAAGGTGTCATTCCAATACTCGAATGGTAGCTATTGTTATACGTGAACTCATTCAATGGCAAATGAGTATCCCACGCACCACCTTTCTCGACCACACACAGGCTCTCAGTAAATATTCCAATGACTGAATAGTCCTCTCTGACTGACCATCAGTCTGTGGGTGATAAGTCGAGCTCAACTTCAATTTAGAACCCAAGGCTTCCTGCAAGCTCTTCCAAAATTCCGAAGTAAATCTCGGATCTCTATCCGACACTATGCTCGATGGAACACCATGTAACTTCACAATTATCCTGATATAAATCTCCGCCAGCTTTGACAACGGGAAACTGATGTTAATTGGTATAAAATGTGCAGATTTTGTAAGTCGATCGACCACTACCCAAATAGCATCAAATCCCCTGGCCGTATTTGGCAAACCAGTAACAAAATCCATAGCAATACTGTCTCATTTCCATTCAGGAATCTCTAACGGTTGCATTAATCCCGAAGGCTTCTGGTGCTCCACTTTTGACTTCTGACATGTCAAACAAGCATAGACAAACTGAGATATGTCCCTCTTCATACCAAACCACCAAAACAACTTCTTCAAGTCATGATACATTTTCGTAGCTTCCGGATGAATACTCAAGCTACTTCGGTGGCTCTCCTTTAAGATCGCTTTCTTTAATTCCGCATTATTCGGTACACAAATTCTACCCCGGAATCTCAATACCCCAACATTATCCACGCTAAAGTCACTATCGGAATCATTGCTTCCTGTAGGCATCAAGTCCACCAGCTTCACATCAAGCTTCTGGTTTTCTTTAATTACATCCAAAAAGTCATTATTCACCTTCAGCATACGCAATCTAACACTCTCCGGTGTAGTTTCACAAACCATACTCAAGTCTCTAGACTGTTCAATCAACTCCATTTCTTTTACCATTAATGCATACATATGAATTGTCTTCCGACTGAGAGCATCTGCTACCACATTAGCTTTTCCCGGATGGTAACTCAAATTAAAATCATAATCTATCAAGAACTCTAACCACTTCCTCTGCCTCATATTCAACTCCTTCTGATCGAATAAATATTTCAGACTCTTATGGTCACTTAATACTTCAAATCTTGATCCATACAAATAATGTCACCAAATTTTCAATACAAAAACCACTGCAGCTAATTCCAAATCGTGAGTAGGATAATTCCTCTCATGTACCCTCAATTGTCGCGAAGCATATGCCACAACCTTGCCATCTTGCATCAACACTCCGCCTAATCCCATCTTAGACGCATCACAATACACTACAAAAGGATCATTTGGACTTGGTAGAATTAACACTGGTGCTGTAGTCAATTTCTTCTTCAGTTCCTCAAAACTTTCCTCACAGGCAGCATCCCAAACAAAAACTTGATTCTTTCTAGTTAACTGCGTCAACGGTAACGCCAAATTAGAAAACCCTTCAATGAATCTTCTATAGTAACCTGCCAAACCCAAAAAGCTTCTAATCTCCGTTACGGTCTTCGGAGCTTCCCACTGAAGTACTGCACTTATTTTAGATGGATCCACCGTTATGCCATCACCAGAAATAACATGACCCAAGAACCTCACAGTCCTCAACCAGAATTCACATTTCGAGAACTTTGCGAACAATTTATTATCCTTCAACACCTGCAATGCAATCCTCAAATGTTTTGCGTGATCCTCGTCAGTCTTAGAATAAATCAGTATATCATCAATAAATACCACAATAAACTGATCCAAATAAGAGTGGAAGATACGGTTCATATATTCCATAAACACACCCGGCGCATTAGACACTCCGAAAGGCATCACTACATATTCGTAATGTCCATAGCGAGTTATGAACGCAGTCTTCTGAATATCACCTTCCTTTACTCTAATCTGATGGTAACCCGACCTCAAATCAATTTTGCTGAAAACACGAGCTCCTACCAGCTGATCCATTAAGTCATCAATCCTCGAAAGTGGATACTTATTCTTAATGGTCACTTTATTCAACTGATGGTAATCAATGCACATACGCATGCTACCATCCTTCTTTTTCACCAACAACACTGGAGCTCCCAACGGCGACACACTCGGTCTAATAAACTTCTTATCAAGCAACTCTCCAATCTGAGATTTCAACTCTGGCAATTCTGATACAGACATCCTGTACGGTGCCATAGATATAGGTCTAGTACCAGGAACAAGATCAACGGTGAATTCAACTTCTCTTGTCGGAGGCAATCCAATAATATCATTTGGAAATACTTCAGGAAATTCATTTACCACAGGCAACTCATTAACTGAAGTCTCGCTTTCAACAGATAACGAGGCAAACACTGCAAACATCCTCCAACAATGTCCTCAACCCCCTTCTAGACAACGAATCCGCTAATGCTTCCTCTTCAGGAGTAAGAAACAGTAACGTCTTCCTAAATCAATCAATATAAACTCGGTTGAACTCCAACCAGTTCATCCCCAGAATAACATCGAGATTACCCATTGGCAAACAAATCAAGTCCACTCTGAAATCTCTACCAAACATAGTCAGCGGACACTTCAAACACACCAAGGAAGTAACCACATAACCAATATACGGAGTTTCAATTGTCATCCTCTGATCTAGAGTAGACGGCACAATCCCTAATCTCTTCACACAGTCAACAGAAATAAACGAGTGGGTTGCACCCGAGTCAATGATAGCAATCAAAGGAATGTCATTAATAAAACAAGTACATTTGACGAAACGTTCTTCATCGATGGATTGGGCTCCCACCAAGGCAAACACCTTTCCACCAGCCTGAGACTTCTTTGGCTTCTTACAGTGAGTGCTGATATGACCCTTCTCTCCACAGTTATAACAAGTAGGCATAGTGGCTTTACAATCAGCTATAACATGACTTGGTCGACCACACTTGAAACACTTTTTCACCTCATTCAGACAATTATTAGCACAATGACCCGTGCCACCACATCTGAAACACTTGAGAGTATCAGGAACCACTCCTTTCCATTTTGGTTTCTTTCCTGGTGCAGCTTTCTGTCTCCCCTTATCAGTTGGAGCACTGTAAGGAGTACCTCCAAACCTCTGCTTACCCTTTTTCTCATTCACAGCTTTGTAATGAGCAATTTTGGCTCTGTTATCATTGTCATAGATTCTGCTTCTGCTTACCAGCTCCGGATAATTCCTGATTTTCTGACAAGCAATGCCCAGTTTGATCTCGGGACGCAGCCCATTCTCAAACTTCAAGCATTTCAAAGTCATATCTTCTTCCGTATTGTAATGAGCACAATACTGTACCAATTCCTCAAATCGAGCAGCATATTCAGCAACTGTCTTATCACCCTGTTTCAGATCCAGAAATTCAATCTCCTTTGCACTACGGATGTCTTCCGAAAAGTACTTTTCCAAAAACTCAGCCTGAAACACTGTCCAAGTAATCTCAGTACCCGCAGCTTCCAACCTCTGACGACTATTGTCCCACCAGGCTTCAGCCTCTCCTTTCAGCATATGAGTTCCAAACCATACCTTCTGAGCATCACTGCATCCCATGGTCCTGAAGATTTTCTCCACAGCCTTCAGCCATTTCTGTGCAGCCTCTGGATCCAAAATACCTCCCTCATATGTCGGCGGCTTATTGCTCTGGAACTGTGCTAAGTCGCGGAACTGCGCACCCCTAGCCTGATTGGTGTTCTCTACTGCTTGTGCCATGGCTTGCATAGCAGCAGCAAGAGCAGCATCATTCCTTCCTGCCATACTGTTCAACAATCAACATACGGTTAGAACACACAATCGACTTCTATTCTAAGGACAGACTCTACTACACAACCTGGCCGCACAGACCGACCTGCTCTGATACCAATTGTAACACCCCATTTTCCCATTTTATAAAATATAGAAATAATACGGAAATAATCAGAGTTTTACAACTAAAGCAGGATGCTACATCCATAAAACCAACAACAAAACTTCTTTTCTTGCATTAATAAAATCAAAACAGCGAAAAATAATTATTTATTCAATTTACGGCCAACTGCCAACAACATCAAAATCCACCTAAAATGTGGTCCACCAAAAGTTCAATAAAAGAAATGATACGTAACCAACATAAACAGTTAATAACAAATAATGAAAAGTCCCCAAAATCCCGTGTTACGTATCAGAGCGACTCCTAAGACTCGATCAGGTAACACGCACTCCATGCATACTCAAGTACCTAGATTATCTATACTTCCGGAGAAGCACAGACACAACAACAAAAAAGGGGTGAGAACTACATTCAATAATAAACGGTGAATAATACATATTAATGGTAGTTACTCACAGTCAATCACACCATCACATAATCACGACATACTTGTCATTTTCAATTATAATTCAATCAACATGTAATAAGAATGCAATGTGACTCGACACCCGACACAATGCATGTGGTACCAAATCACCATGGTTCATTCAATCGAACCCGGATAAATGACATACACCCCTACTTGGCAATGATTTATCCCCACCACACTCCTCATTGGAGTTTGGGTGAATCACATACACTCCTCCTGAGCAATGATTCACCACCACCGACACACCATGAATGCATGACAACAACTATGCATATATCACACATGTATAATAATAGATATACATCTTCACGATCCTCCTTATCTTACATGAACCAATCACCAACATACGCCACATGGAAAGATACCTCACACGACGTTGATTAGCTAATTACTAATTAATTCACCAAAATTACTAAATCAATTAATTTCATCACCAATCACACATTTCTCAGCTTCTGGCATCTATCCCCAACCTCTCAAACCAAAATGAATCACTTCGTACACGAAAACGGGAAAGAAATCGCGAAACGGCCAAGTTCTGCACTCTCGCTGGCCATACGCGTATTGCCTTGTGCCATACACGTATTGCCCAGCTCGCTCGCCCACCCATACGCGTATCCTACGTGTACAGCCTCTCCTCCCGCCCTGCCATACGCGTATTGCCCTGCCTATTACGCGTATGGGTAAAAGCCTGTTTTTCCATCAAAATTCCCTTTCCAGATCCCATAGGCGTATTCGCTTCTCATACGCGTAAGGCCAAACCTCCATACGCATACCATTACGCGTACGGGTAGAGGGTCGTGCCAAAGCCTCCTCCTGGCCCTCCAATACGCGTCTTGCCTCCTCCTGGGGCCAGCATTATTCGTAACACCCTCCTCGTTACGCGTAAGGCCAGATCCATTATGCAAATGGATTTTCTCCACACCAGTCTAAATTCTGCTATGGGATCCTCACTTTTTCACTCCAATTCAGTCCTAAACTTATTTCTACATCAGTTTTAGGTCCTATTCTTCATCTTACTTCTTTTACCTATCATTACTAGTCAAAATTATGTGTCTTGGACCTAATTACGCTCACTCGACATGCACAACAAAACCAGATCTGTAACAAACATGCTCACACAGCAGCAACAACATCAAGAGATCAAATAATTCAGAACAACAACTATTCAATTCATACAATTTTCATCACAGATTTACCAATGCACAACATACTCATAATACAGCTTAATTTCATGCGAATTCCTACGGGGTTAAGGACTCCCCACTACCCTCTCATGATTATATCACCAATATTAAACCCGTTCTCCCCCTTTACCTCAAATTTCCTAATCAAATTCCTGCGAAAATTGATGAAGATGGGTGCCCTAGCTCTTCCTTGTTCTTCCTTCTCTAACCCTTTCTTTCCAAAATCTGATTATGATTAACCCCTCCCTAATTCTCACTAATTCCAACTTAATGACTAAACTGCCCTTACTACTTCCCACTAGCCCATTATCCATTTAATTAATTCAAACTTTTAATCCACAAAAATAATGATAATATTATTATTAATAATAATAAAATTAGCAATAACCATAATAATAATAATAATAATATTAATAGTAATACTAATAATATTCAATTCTATACTACTATTATTGGACATGCCCCCCTTACATTAATCCTTATTATTTTAATATTATCCCTTCGCACTCAACCCCACGCCCTTAACCAGACTAAACAATACAAAATAACACACGACGATTAAATAATTAAAATGGGGTGTTACATCAGGACTCTTACCGGACTTATCTCTAGATCCTGTAAAAGTGAGAGAATTCTTTCCAGCTTACCACCGTTACAAACCCATAGCTAATGGAGTTAGACCTAGAACCGATAAGGAGAAAGTCATAGATGAGAAGTCCAAAGTAGATGGCCAAGGATCACCCTCTGAGGAAGCCATAAATCTAGGATACATGAATAACTTTAGAATTTTTAGGTCTTGTCCTTTGTCGAAAGACCCAACTAATTACTTAGCTTGGCTAAAGAAAATAGAGGCAGTCAAAGCTGATACTTGGAAAACCATGGGCATTTTTGACCTTATCCAGTTGTCGAAAGTAGGACCTGAATATTGTCCATTTATGCTCTTGGCTTCCCTTTACTTCTGGGACAACACCTATAACAATTTCCATCTTCCTTGTGGAATGATCACCCCCACTCTTTTCAACGTAGCTGCCATCACTGGCCTTAGTCCGCTAGGAGTGGATTATGATCCCAACCTACTATCTGACGACTCCATAGGTTTCGACACAAATAAGGCTGCCTTCACAGCCTATATTGCCAATTATCATGACAAGGAAACTAAAGAAGTCTCTGATCAAGAGCACGTAGCCTTCTTAGCCCTCTGGCTGTCGAGATGCGTCTTTTGCTCCAGATCTCTTCAAGTGGCGAAACGCTACTGTTGCGGTGAGAATCGGATAACAAGCTATTAATTAACTTGCATCGCAAAACTTTGAATTCACAACCGACTTTGATTTATCCAAAGGAAAGGTTCAAGATCGAGAAAAACCTAAAAGGGGGAGATCTAAGGTTCGGGGGTTGGTTATACTAAGGGAAGGTATTAGCACCCTTAATATCTGTAGTACTCTACAGGAACCTCTTGTTTAAGTTTATGTTATGCTATGTTTTCTTTCTAAGAGAATCTGTACTAAGGTAAAGACCTAAGGGTATATACACTAAGTTTTGCTCGCCAAGACGTCGCATCTTGTGCCTACGTATCTGACTAAAGAATCCGAGCAACCGTAGTTCACCTAACTAAGGGTGAAAGAGGAACCATTGACTATGGCCAAAGTTCCAAAGGGAAATGAGTGTGAGCTCATTTAGAGTTTTAAGAAACTCTCTAAGTCTAAGTTATGATGGGAAAAGTGAGTTCTCATGATGATGAGAATCACATAGAGTTCAAAACTCTAACCTATTGCTAAGTTATGATTTCATGGTTCTCATGAGGCCAAGAAAAGGGAAAGGCTCTTATGAGGCCAAGGTGGGGTGATTTGGTTATTGACTTATGAGTCAACCGAGGGGAACTTTCCTTTGGAATAGTATTGAGGATGTGTCAAATGAAACAGACAACCAGAATAGTAGTCCGCAAGACTTTATCAGAAAATATGTACAAGTCCCACCAAAGAGGGAAATGAAAAGTTAGTACCCAAAGTGGTTAAAAATTGAAAATGAAATAGAAATAGTCTCGTCTTAATCATGATTTAGTCGAGAAATTGATAATCAATGATTCTTTGACTTTCATCGACTAAAAAGTGAATGGAGCTGAAATAAAAATAAAATGGTCTCATATTGATCAAAGTTTTGTCGATTCAATGAAGTCAACTAAACCATGAAGTTTGTTATGTCATTGACCCAAAATAAAGATAATGGAATCGAAATGAAAAATAAGGTTGGTCTCGTCTTAATCAAGATTTAAATCGATAAATTGATAATCTTAGATTTTTTTACTTTCATCGACCAATAAAGAGAAAATGTGGGCCTCATACTAATCAAGAGATTTATTGATTTGGATAAATCAACAAAACATGATTTTTGTAATATCATTGGCCTAAATAAAAATAGGAAATAGAATTGAAGTGAAAATAAAGGTCTCGTCTAAATCAAGATTTAAGCGAGGAATCGATAATCTTATATTTTTGACTTTCACTGACCAATCAAAAAAAGAAAAGTATGGCCTCATATTTATCAAGACTTTTAGTGATTTAGAATAAATACACAAGTCAAGATTTTTCTATATCATTGGCCAAAATAAAGAACATGGAAATCGACATGAAAACGAGAATAGGAATAAAAACCGAAATGGAGATTAAACAAAGAAATCAAATCATGCAAGATCCATAAAACTTAATTGTTACAACCCAAAGTTTTTTTGTTTACACAACTTTAAAGAAAGATTAAAAAAAATGAAGCAAATAAAAATTAAAGATAAGAACTTAAATCAAAGAAAAAGGAAACGGACTAGGTGAGAATCATATGGTCTCATCAGCCCATCACCTCAACACACAAAAAAACAAGGTTGAAATAAATTAAAAAAAAAAGTGATGGAAAGGAAACGGGTGGGCCATGAAATCCATTACCCAACTCGGCCCATCAACCAAACCAGGGTTTCAAAAGAAGAGGTCAAGGCAAACTATCCAGCCGTAGCATTAGAATCATTAACACCTTGTTTTTCCAAACATAAAGAATCACTAGAATCCCCTTTTTAAGAAGTGAAAAAAAAAAGGAAAAGAGTCTGATTTTCGTCAAACATCATCCGACCGACATGAGAACGAAATTGAAACAACATGAAGCTAATCGAGTCATTGATACCGACCTTCAAATCCCATAAATGGATCCGTCTTTCCGCTTTGGCTTCAAGTTTGAAACGAGCGAGTTTGGTTTTCGGTTTAAGGTTGATTCATGAAGGTTCGATTTAGTTCAATGATTCTCAAATCTCTCTTCTTCATCTTCAATTTCTTATTCTGATTTGAGGTTCTGGGGATTTGAAAGCTGGGTTTTGAATCTGTCTGGGTTTGATTTGGGAATAGGTTTGATAAGGTTACGAAGGAGGGTGATTACGGTTTGAAGAAGGGATCCGGATTGAAGACAGGGGAAGGTTTTTGGTTGTTGTTGATGTTTGATGAAGAAGGTTTACGGAAGGATTCATATTGGTTTGTTGATGGTTGATGAATGATTGAAGTGAGTTTATGGAGATTTGTTGGATGTTGTTGGTTGAAAAAGGGTAACAGGTTTCAGAAGACGAGGTTGTTACGGAAGAAGGAATTTGCGGTTTGTGATTCGGTTGGAAAAGAGAGTTTTTTCTTTTATTGAAGAAAATCGATGGAGGTTTTGGAGATTTGGAATTGAGCTCCCCCCCCTGAAACAAGGTTCCGTCCTCCTCCTTTAAAACAACTGAAGTCCTCCCTCTTTTGTATTGTGTTGGCTGTTGTTATGAGTTGTCGTTTTCAGGCTGATTCATAGCAGAAGCATTGTCTGGTTTTTGATGCGCATGGTTTATGAAGATGAATGAGTAGATGAGTTGAAATTGAAAAATATTGTGAAAAATCGATTCCCTCTTCTTCCTGTCTGCTCCTCTCTTTATTGACTTCAAAGTCCTTTTTTTACATTCAAATTCTGAATTTTTTCCTACTGTTGACATTTTATTTTCATAATCCAGTTATTTCAGGTTATAGTCAAGGCATGGTGTGTTGTCGCTGTTGATTTGTGACGTCGCTTTCGCGGTTTGTAGGTTGGGTGAGTGTTGTCCTTGTCTTGGATGGGTTTGACGCAGGATTTTACCTTGTAGGGTCGTTGTTGGTCAAAGGCTTTGGCATAGTAGCTTTTCTTGGAGCGCTTTGTTTTGGGGTGTATGCAGAAAGTTTGCAAAGTAAGTTGGTTTGAAGCGTGGTTTCATTGGTACGGTTGCAGCAGGAAAGTGGCTAGTGTAGCAGAATGATTCGAGGCAGAGTTTTTGGTAGCAGGGTCCTTTGGCATTTTTTCTCTTGAGGGAGCATGGCTTGTACGGGTGATTTTGGAGTAGTGTAAAAGCTGATGCAGCTTCTCATGAAACTATGCGCATGATTTATTTCTTGGTCTAGTTGTCCCTTTTTTATGACGTTTTCTTGTAATTATGTAAGACAAAAACAAATAATGGGCTTTGAAAACAAATGGGTTTACTAAAAGAATGTGGATTGGACTTTTTATTTTTTTGACAATTTATGAAAATTGGATAAGTAAAAAAAAAGGAAGAGATCAAATGGATGGATTAATATTAAGGGAATTGGAGTTTGAAATGAAATGAAATCTAAATGGATAATAAAAAAATGAAGTGAATCCAGAACAATTATGGAATGAAGTTAAATGGATAAGGAAATGAATGGGTAATGGATAATTTGGATAAATAACAAGAGTGGATAAATGACGGTTACGGAAATGGACATGCACTTCCACGCTTGAATAACACCTAAACCTTGCCAATTTCACTTGACTACCACAACTCCTGAACTACATAACCAAATACTTGCACACAACCTGAAACGCACCAACTGCTCTAATCTCTTTGATGGCTTTACAACCTCAATTGAACTGAAACAGTACTGCACACACCATGAACCAGCTAGCCTTAGGAGACTCAACTGAATGATATTTGTCAATCATAAACTCCAAGGATGAGAAACCCTAATCCTCGCGCCTTGAGTGCACACTTATGAAACAAATGACTGGATGAGGACCAAAACCCTAATTCAGAATATCTGTCATAGCTTGATAACAGGACACTGATAACAAACCACTTGTTTGACCAAGATTAGGTCAAACTTCCATTGAATCTCAAACCATACCACACAAACCCTTAACCTGACGACCTTGCCTGATCCTTCAGGAAGAACTTGTGATAAAAGCAAATCACATTGGATTATCGAGGAGAGGAGGTCTCTTAGGAGTATGAGAACTTGATTGGTTAGTGATCTATCCAAAACCTTGATTGATCAACCCTTGAGGCCTCTTGAAATAAAAACCTGATTCACAAATGAAACAAAACGAACAAAGCTGATAAAATGGTTAGTTATATAATGATTGACCTATGCTTATGCAAAGGATGTTATGACATCTAAGGGGTAAAATTTGGGGTACAACAGTTGCCCCTATTTAAATATCTTCGCCTGATGGCACGAGGAACGAAGATCCTTGGGACATCAAGGTGAAAGGTATTTAAATATAGCAAACCGAAAATTTTGCCCTTAGATGGAATGCAGATGCTAAGGACAAGTGAAGGACATGCAGATGCTGACATGCCATGAACTTCTAGTATGATGATATGATGCCATGATAATGTAAAAATGCAGACAAACAAGACACTAAAGGACAAAGAGCTACCAACCACAGATGAGCTTCACTGGGGAAGGATGAAGGTTAGTATCCACAAGGAAGACTCAAAGGGGATACAGGCTGACCAACAAAAAACAAGACTCACTAGGGATAGAAAGGTAAAAGAGGGAAACCTTTACAGGTCCTTACTGAAGATAGGAGCCAGAAAGGTACTCTCCACTGGGGAAAGATCCAGGGAGATGGACGACAGGTTCATATGTGACCGAAAAACACTGGGGAAATAAAGACACCTTCTTACTAGGCATGAAACCAGAAAGAATACATGATTTCTACTGGGGGATCAATTTGAAATAAAAGGATAGACATCCAACAAAAGATTTTCTGGGGATTTCTTATACTGAAGAGTTCAAACAGGATCTTCAAGGAAAGCCAGAAAAGACAGAGACAAACTCTGCGTGCGTCAAATGATGATCAATCACAAGGACTTTCAAAGAGCTATTGATAATGACTGAACTTCTACTGGGAACCAGATTAAAGTGCCAACAAGGATTGGACTCAGAAGTGATATGTCAGTATACACCAATTGGAGTTGGATAAGATAACAATTTGGATTATGAAGAATACCAGTATGAGCTAGATTTGGGTGTGCCAATATGAGTTGGACTTTGACTACCAGTATGAGCTGGATTTTAAATAATGGGTTCATATTTGACCTGGTTTTAAACAACGGGTTCACGATAACCTGAAGTTAAGGTTCACATCTGACCTGGTTTCAAACAACTGGTTCACGATAACTAGAGGTTTAGGTTCACGATAACCTAATACAAACAACTGGTTCACGATAACCAGAGGTTTAGGTTCACGATAACCTGATTTCAAACGACAGATTCACGATAATCTGAAGTTTAGGTTCATGATAACCTGATTTCAAACAACAGATTCACGATAATCTGAAGTTTAGGTTCACGATAACCTGATACAAACAACTGGTTCACGATAACCAGAGGTTTAGGTTCACGATAACCTGATTTCAAACAACAGATTCACGATAATCTGAAGTTTAGGTTCATGATAACCTAATTTTAAACAACAGATTCACGATAATCTGAAGTTTAGGTTCACGATAACCTGATTTCAAACAAACAGATTCACGATAATCTGAAGTTTAGGTTCATATTTGACCTGGGTTCAAACAACGGGTTCACGATAACCTGAAGTTTAGGTTCATATTTGACCTAGTTAAACAATGCCAGCGATTACTGGACTTTAGGTATCCAAATGAGGTGATTGAGTATCAGATAGATTGGTACCGGGTTGCAGGTTAGACTTCCTGGGGAATACCAATTATGGTTGCAAAAAGGTCGGTTAGTACCAGAGATAGATAAGCTCTCATAAGAGACTGCCACTTATCGCCATAGAAAAACAAGCTTCTTCAAGAGATTGCTACTTGTTGTTGGGGGTATGAATCCAAAGAGATGTTGATATTACAACACTGCTGGAGAAGTAATTGTCTTCAATGAGGATCTGTAAAAGATTCTTCCTGCGAGACACAGTACAAAATAAATGCACGTTCAAGATGGGCTCAGAAACCACACCTGCCAGGGACCAAAGTTTAATCTAGGAACAAGCTAGAAAGAAACGGTCAAACAAGACTTCAATTGAGGAATGAACTCAAAAGGGAACTTATCTTATCTTCATGTGGAAAAGATAACTGAACCAACCATCATCCACGAGAATCAAACTCTGTGGGGAATTCAGAAAAGATGGGCACTTTATGCCTAAGGCTGACTTTCTATTGGAGTGAATAGACAAACCCAGTCACTTGGGGAGATAAACACCAAAGTGAATGAAAGACAGGTAAACACTAGGAAGAGATAGAAAAACGCTAAGATGCTATGCATATGAGTGCTTATGCCATGCTTATGCTTATGCTGACAAAACAGACAAAAGGAAGCGAGACTAAAGATGAAATAAACATCTCGACAAGGATACTCAGCCAAACTCATCAAATTGGACCATCACTGGGGATGAATAAGTAAGATCATCAGATCTACTTCATTAGGGAAAAGAGTATTCCATCTGAGGTATAGCATCATGACTTCACTAGGATTGCCATCATGAGCTTGGTTTCTTTACTGGAGAGAACTCCATGGAGAATGGCCAAGCACGATCGAAGTAACAATTTACTGGGAAGCTGGCAAAGGATATCACGAGAACAGGGTAGTTCTGCATCCTGACTTGTATGATGATCACCATAATAAACAACAGCTCTTGCAACAGGTAATCCTCAAATCTTCTCTGCCCCTGATTACATGGTATGTTGGCAGAAAATGCCAAGAGGATTTTACAGAAGAATCGGCATGCGAAATGCCTCAATATCTTCAAACTCTTAGATTCATGAATCTCGGCGTAACTGCCCCAGATTAACGATGTTTGCACAACAAAGTCCTTGAACTTGCTCTTCAGGCTGACTGATCTGTGAAAGAGATGCCCCATACTGATTAGCCCTTTAGAGATTTACCGAATCTCAACCTGACTGCCCCTGATTAATAGTATTCGTGATACAAGGTCCTTTAGATAGTGGTAGAAACAACTAGGGGACACACTTGCCCCTGTTGGTAGGTCACTAGAGTCTAAACTTGTCATTAGATGACCTCAAGAAGGCTTGCCCCAATATCCTGAAGTTAAAAAGCTTCTGCCCCTGATTCGACAGCTCTTGGAATGCTTGATCTATGGAGAAGATGCCCCAGACTGAGCCCTTTATCAGGTCAAAGTCCCTAGCTGGTTGTATTTGTTGGAATTTCTTTGAAATTTAATTGTCTTTGCAAACAAGTATTGTTCATTAAAAATTGGCAATTTCAATGTAAAATTCATGCAAGCTTTTGAAAACAAAATTTATTGATGAAACACACACACAGTGGGGTGAGTAAATAATCAAACACACGCTGATTTGGTCATTTACAGAATGAAAGATTTTGTGATTAACACACACAATTTAGCAAAAATCATTAGGAGTCAGGTTAATCAACCTTGCTGTAGTTTGCTTTCAAAACAACCTTACCTCAATTAGGTCTTTTAAGGGTTGTAACGTGGCCTGGTTCACGGTTTTATGAAACAAAAGATAAAGGCTTAAAGTTTATTTGTCCCACCCAATCTTCGTGATGAACTCCAATCCTACGTTCAGTTAACTTAGGCTACACATTCAGATTCCCATAGGCTAGGAATTGAGCTGATGATAGTTGGTGATGATTAAGACACCTTTGAAGTCATTACTCCCTTGCAGAATTTGGTTATCCTTTAATGTTGAGATTTTGAGACCTCTTCTTTTTTTCACTGAGGTTTTGAGACCTCTTCTTTGTCTTTGTTTGAGGTTTTGAGACCTCTTTTTGTCTTTGTTGTGTAAACCTTCTTGTATAAGGCGAAGTTTTGGGCTTCCCATCTTTCTTGGCTTTTGCCTTGAAAGGGACTCGGCTTATTCTTCGATTAAGGATTTCTCGACGATCCTTCCTTATTTGTCACTTCAGGAATGACTTGTACAATGCTTATTCACTTGATTAGAGAGAAGCTGACTGATGTCTTACATGAAGCGCTTGCATTTGCATGCGTAACCAAGTTAAACTGAGAACTACCCACCCCAAGGTTGAGATTTAAGGGTTTTTTGTGTAAGGAAAGAAAACTCATACTTCTAGTCTTGAAGGGTTAATGAGGGATTATCTTCCTTATTTCTCCAGTGTTTAGGAATTGAAACAATGCCTTACATCCTCGGCAAGGTTTAATCGAAAGCATACCACAACAATTATGGATAATATTTTCGTCATCCTCCCCAATCTTTGGTTAAACAATAGTTTGATAAAGGGAGTGGAACAAGATATATATTTTTTCACAAACATAAAAGTAAATGAGTGAAACGAATGGACTTAATCCAAAGATGCATAAACACTTCATTAATCTTGCCAATTTGAAACACAACAAAGCTTATAAGGAAAAACAGATTCAAATATGCAAAGAAAAACAACAAAGTGCTAAACAGTCAAAAGTTTTCCGGTTTCGGGGAACTAGAACTTCCTTCTTGATTTGCCAAGCTGAGATAACCGACTTCAGAGTTGTTTGTCGAGATCAGTCTGAGAATCATCTTTACATCCACTCTCAGAAATTTCTTCCACTTCAGAGCCTGATGAATCCGCTTGATTAGGTGAAGGATTGTTGATTGTTGATTTGAATGAGAACATATTGGAGTCAAGCAGAGTCTGAATCTTGTCTTTGAGCACGTTACAATCTTCAGTTGCATTCCAAAGACATACCCTGAATATTGTCATCTCTTTTTGCCAAGGCTGTCATAATCTGATCCAACTGGTTTCTCAACAAGTCGAAATCTGCTCTGGTTACAAACTGGTTATGCTCTTCTGAGTTCATGATCCTTCAAAAGCTACTTCAAGTCTAATGATGGCTTCGGGAAGTCAACTGGGTTACAGACAAAGGACGGATGCGACTCAAGGCTGAGAAATGCAAATGCAATGCAAATGCGCATGCAATGCTAATGCAAGCCAAATGGTTTCAAGGAACTCGAAGTCAAGTTGCAAAAAAGTTTTGTGGAAAAACTGAAGAGTTTTGTTTCAAAATCCATGATCTTTATTGGTTTTTACAAAGGAAAAGGCACTTGAATTCCTTGAAACCGAAAGGCTGACATGAATGTATGCACAAACACACATATACAGGTATTCACGTATTCACACATATGTACAAGCAAACAAATGAGGGCCTAGGTTTGAAGATCATGAGCATGGAGCCATGGTCTACCCATCCCAAAAGGTGTGTACTATGGGTTTTCATCTGCAGAACATGGTTCTAAAAAGTTCCCAGAGTTGACAATCCATCTTTCGGATTTTAATGATTTCCCAGATGACTTGGTAATCAATAAAATTCTCAAGAGGATCTCGTCTGAGTGTAGTATCGCATGACAACCAATTCAGAAATAGACTTCATCATGGTCACCGTACTACATCCTAAAAAGGCTAAGTGGGGTTTGGTAACTACGGTTCTCAGAATCAAGGGCACCTAGGTCGAGAGTAGCACGTTTTCACGAATAGAATCATTCAACATAACTAGACTCTCAAGAGGGCCTCAACTGAGTGATGGTGTCTCAATTCAACTTTTCAGGATTCGACTCCCTCAAAGCCTCCTTGAATACCATCGTCTTATCCTAAGTACACTCAAGTCCGGGCTAGGACTTATCTCACCACTCAAGAACCAAGCCAACAAAAGATAATCAAGCAAAACATATATGCAGGCAATCAAACAGATATACATAAATATAGCAAGCAAGTATAAGTAAAACAAGCCAAAAACAAGATGGGTTTAACCCTCAAAAACAAGAGAGTCCCCAGTGATGTCGCCATTTCTGATGCGGTGAGAATCGGATAACAAGCTATTAATTAACTTGCATCGTAAAACTTTGAATTCACAATCGACTTTGATTTATCCAAAGGAAAGGTTCAAGATCGAGAAAAACCTAAAGGGGGAGATCTAAGGTTCGGGGGTTGGTTATACTAAGGGAAGGTATTAGCACCCTTAATATCTGTAGTACTCTACAGGAACCTCTTGTTTAAGTTTATGTTATGCTATGTTTGCTTGCTAAGAGAATCTGTACTAAGGTAAAGAGCTAAGGGTATATACACTAAGTTTTGCTCGCCAAGACGTCGCATCTTGTGCCTACTGTAGCGAGCGATTTTGGACGCGGTTCTTAAGTGCTGGTCGCTCTCTGCGGTTTGAGCTTTAAACTACAGGTCGATTCATTTTTTATCCTATTGTGAGCTGAATAAGGAAGGGAAATAGATGTCTCCAATTAACCCTGCTTGCATACTGAGTTTAAACAGCGGTCTGTTCGGTTACGGATGCTATCAATGTGGGGGGCCTTTGTACTGGTTATTTGTATTTTCGCCAATATTGTTCTCTTTCTTTTTACTTGGGCAGAAGGTTTCTGGTGGGGAATAAGGATTAGGATGTTAGGACTGGTGCTTTTGAAATACTGCTTTTGATTGATGGAGATATGGGATTTGGGTTTTTTGTTGATTGCGCTCGCTAAGATCTTTTCTTTCGATCTTATGCCTACGTATTCCCGTTTACCGAAACAGGGAAATCAGAGCGTTCGTAGTTCCTCCTATTCTATGGGAGGAAATGGGTGTTTTGGTGTCTTGTTCAAAGCCCAAGACGTGAAGCGAAAGGTGGTTTGTATCTTGTTTAAAGCCCAAGATGTGAAGCTAAAAGGTCTATTTGTGTCTTGTTCAAAGCCCAAGATGTGAACCTGAAAGACCTCGACTTTAGAGAGAATTTGTCATCTCTAAAGAGGGGAGAAGGAGAATTACTTTAACTGGGATACGCGGATCCGAGCAATGCCATAATTTCTGAAGAAAGGGTTTTAACCTGAAGGAGAAGACTTTAACTCAGTGTAGAGCAATGCCATCTTTCCTTAGGAATTTCTCATGCTAAAAGAGGGACAGTGGCATGGATATAGATGATCCAGAGGCTTGCTGCTTACAGCGATTAGATGAAGGGAAATGAGTTGTTGATGTTTGTATACTGTGAACAAGGCACAGCTTTGATGCTAAAAGGTCGATTGGATCAACCAGTGGTTTTCTTATACAAAGCCTAAGAGGAGGCTAATTTGTGTCTCGTACAAAGCCCGAGAGAGAGGCTAAAAGTTTTTGACCCAGTGGGGAATATCGTTATACAAAGCCTAAGAGGAGGCTAGCAAAGAGTTGACTCAGTTGGAGAATCTTTTATACTCAGTAAGAGAGTGTTTTTGTATCTCGTACAAAGCCCGAGAGAGAGGCGAAAAGGTTGTTTTGACTCCACTGGGGAGAATTTTGGTATCTCGTACGAAGCCCGAGATGGAGGCTATTGTAACTGTTTCAGTTGAGTGACAGATCCAATATACTGATTTAAAAGAGAAAATCAGTTCTTATATGAGTAACACTGTACTCAGGGATTTAATTTGAGGATCAGGGATATTTCCTTCTCTTTGAGGAAACGGGAAATCCAAAGGGTATCGAGACTATCCGAGTCTGCGGGTTTCCTTCCTATTTAACGAAGGGTGCTTAAGAATGTCTTTGAGACTCAAGGAAGTTAGACTGTCCGTGTCTAGAGTTTTATCTTTCGTACTATGCTTCGAGAAACAGTAGTAGACTCTATGAAAGGACTGTTCTATGAGGATGACTAGGTTCTGTTCCTATACCTCTAGGAGGTCGTCGGGACAATTTGTACGAAGCCCAAGAGGAGGCTGGAAACTTTTAAGAAGCCGACAGGTCCTTGTACGAAGCCCAAGAGGAGGCTATCATTCCCGAAGGAAGAGATCATTATACGAAGCCTAAGAAGAGGCTGTGAATACTTCTAAGAAGCCGTAGTGTCCTTGAATAATGCCCAAGAGGAGGCCGATGCTTTTAAGAAGCCCGTGGGTCTATCATCTCCTTCCCATTAGGAGAGATAACTCTTTTAAAGATGAAAACCACTGGTAAACGTGCGAGGTTTACTATCCAGCGACTTCTAGCTTTTAAAGAGGGTTCCTTAGTTAAGGTCCAAGATTATGACCGTAGTGGGTACCCTAACCCCGAGACATTCAAGGCAAGCTATCCACAAGGAATAGATCAAGTCAGGAAAGTTCGAGAATTGGGAAGAAACTCAAAGATGCCATTCACGGAGAATACATTCATCTTGGGGAGTAGAGCTTCTTGACGATTCCTAAGGAGGACAGCCGAAGAGAAGATTGTATCTGGTGCTCCATTGGGGATCTAGGCGTCTATTTCTACGAATAAATGAAACGGCGTCACCTAGTTCTAGACGTAGTTGCCGGGGAAACTCGAAATATCTATACTATTATTACACAGTAGATATGAGTTTATGAAAGGAGACTTACAGTGAGCAGCCCCACAATACAGTTTATAATATGAAAGCAGTAAATGAAAGCGGGTAAACACTTACTCGGTTGTAGAGCTTCCATGCTGTTTGGTTAGTTGTTCAACAAAGAAAGATTAAAAACAACAGTATATTCAAAATCAAAGGAGAAAGTGCTTTGAGAAAGAAATATTTGGGGCTTACAGCTCAAGGAGAGGCCCAGGGTTTTATCAGTGAGCACACTGTTTGACTTTGTACAGCGGGACTTATACAAGTGACTGGGGCCCAAAAAGGTTTTCTGTACAAAGGGATGGGTCTTACACTCTCTCAAGAGGCCCAAAAAGGTTTAAAGAAAAGAGAGTGGGGCTTATAACACGAGGGTAGGCCCAAATGATTTTTTCGTTTAAAAATGGCGATCGCGCCGAGGTTTTCTTTTAACGCGGAGGGACTTATACAATAAGTGAGGCCCAAAATGATTTTGGTTAAAAGGGGGATTGGGTCTTACACTCTATTAGATGCCCAAATTGTTTTGAATGGGTCTTATAGCTCAAGGAGAGGCCCAGATGATTTTTGAAAAGGCGACGATCGCACCGTTTATTTTTTGACGGTATCGGGACTTATACAATAAGTGAGGCCCAAAGATGATTTGGTCAAAAAAAGGATTGGGTCTTACACTCTAATAGAGGCCCAAAGTGTTTTGAAAATGATTTATGAGGGTTGAATTAATCCAAAACCCTAATTTGTTTTCAAAAATGTATTTAATTGAATAAAAATTCAATTAAAATGATCAAAAATTGTTTAACACATGGAAAACAAATTGTGATCATGGATTAATGCTTCAAAAATTAAGTATTGACCTACAAAATAATTAGAAAGCATTAAAAGTTGCAAAATCAATGTAGAAAAAATATTTAAAATGCCAAAAACAATCAAAATATTAATTCTTTGCAAAAATATCAATTATATGAAATAAATAATATTTTTGGGATTTTTTGGGAAAATAAAATATTTTAACATTTTTGTGAATTATTAAAAAAAGAATCAACTCAAAATCATTAAAACTCAGAGAGAAATTAATTTTTGAATCAATTAAACAAAATCACAAAATTCAAATATTTGAATTTGAAAAAAAGGCGCCAAGAACAAGCTGAAGAACACGCGCGTGTTCTTGGTTTCTCAGATTTGCGTTTTCTATCCAATCTCCATGAATACGTAATCATATCATGCAATCAACATATCATTATGCTCGTCTCAACCTCACGATCATGTCTATGTACTTTAATTTCATTTAAATTAAACATACAACAAGAAATCACGAAGAGACCTCAAGAACCCTAATTTCTGCATGAAGGCTAGGATTTTTGATACACGATTCAAACAATGCAATTAATTGAGGGAAAACATTCCATGCATGATTATGAACATATGGCCAAATTATTGTGCGAGGAAATATGCATAGATTGAGAGATGACCAAGTATGTGCTTACCTCCAAGTCGTGACAGCAAGAGCAGATGTGATTTTGAGTTGGAGGTGTTACAGACAAGTTGTGATGATCTGGACAGCTTCCCTAAACCATATGGAGTGTGTTTGAACACTTGGATTGAATTGAAATGGACTGGATCAGTTTATGGCATCTCAGCTGCAACTTCACTTCAAACTTGTGTGGATGGCAAGTGATTTTGAGATTTTGATGTTTCAGAAGTAATCTAAGTGTTTGATCAGCTCATATGTGATGTATGTGAGGTGTGTGAGTGATTGGTTTGTGCAGAATTGCTCTCAAACTCAAAACCCGATAGCTACCTTGCTAAGAAAGGCATTTTTGCCAAGAGAAAGAGATTTTGAGGAAAGCATCTGTTAGATGGCTTTGGTGTACTCAAACTGACCACAATTGAGCTCTATTTATAGTAGAGCAAGTTTGTTTTGCAAGGAATAGTGCATGGGAGCTGGTAAGTAGGTTTCCTCAATGTTGGCCAATGGAAATGAAAGTCTCCTCTAGCCATTGACTAGAGGTTAGGGCACAGAGCTTTGGTCCCCTTGGTCTTGGATAAGTCTTGACTGATTTCAGATGAGAATGACTCAGTCCATGCCACCTTGATGGTTCCATTGAATACCTCATTCCAAATTTGAAGTCTTGTCCCTATTTTGGCCATTCTAGGTTCAACATGCTATTCTTTGTTCCTTGGACCTTGGAGGCTTGGCTCAGTGATTGTCCCCTTTGGATTCAATCCTCTGAGGTGTCCAAGTGGATTGGAGCAATTTAAATTGGCTGATTTTGGCAAATCGAGCCAAAATGCAAATTCTGCCTTGCTTTGACAGATTTCAGCAAGGCAACTTGCCAATGTTGTATCTCATGATGTAGGTTGAATTTGGCAATGTTCTTGGCCATTTTGGAAAGCTCTTACATGATACAACAACTGTTTGAACAAGTTTGGTTTTGATCTCTTTTGATTCCAAGTGAAAAATCCTCCTACATTTGGCAAAAAGTGAAGGCAAATTTTGACTTAGTGAAAATTTCACTAAGTGTTGGAAAAAGTGACATTTTCACTTTTCAGCCACTTTGATCACTCCATAACTCAAAATCCTTAATGAATTGGAATGACTTGTAGTTGAAGTTTTTGTAGGTGATAATGAGGGCTACAAATCCATCTTTGGATGAGAAAAAATGGCCTTGTGGTTTAGGAGTTATGGTCCTCCAAAGTTGGTACCTTTGCCACTTTATTTTTTAACTTAGAAAATTTTCTAAGTTTTATGGTTACCCCTTTTACAAGTTATCTCACTTTTCTTGATTTTTATTGATGAATGATGATTCAAATCATACATTAACATCATTTTAGGGTTAAAAATCCATTTTGGTGAAAAATCTCAAAAAGTCAAAGTTGACTTTTGTGCACAGTTGACTTTTTATCAGATGAATTCCAAACTGTGCAATTCTTCAGGAAATCATGTCCTTGACCTAAATCAAACTTGATGGACATGTTCCATGGGTGTCATAGGGTATATTCAATCATGTATTAGGGTTTGGGAGCATGTCCAGGTCAAAAGTCAAAGTTACAGTTGACTTTTCCATTAAAACCCTAATTGTGGTGCAGATGAAATTGAGACTTGTTGCTCAAACTTCTTGGATCAATCCATTGTTCCAAATGGATCAATATGGTATATTAGAGACCCTCAAATCATCTCTTGAGGTCTTGGCTCATGGTTTGTCCTAAAAGTCAACTTAGGGGTGAATTAGGTCAAGAAACCCTAATTCCTGATTTTTGATGAATGCATCCCCTGAGGCAAAATTGACTTGATGCATGGGTTCATGAGGTTCCATGAAGCATATTAGGTTATGTTTTGGATAATTGCCTTGTGCCCAGATGAAAATTTCCATCTGGAGACCCTGGTCGACCAAAACCCTAATTTGGTGACACCGTCGATCTTGAGACTTGATCCACCTAGAAGGGAGCAGCCTTGTGCTTAATCCTTGAAGTGGGAGTCCTTTTTAATCCGTTGTGGATGTTTGAGAGATTATACAAGTTGAAGATCATCTCATTTCTTGATTGATCCTTTGTCTAAGCACTCAGAGAGGGCTTGAAACCCTAATTTTGATTGTATTGGATGCTCACCCATCTTTGGGGAGGCTAATGAAGCATGATGGTTCATCCATATTGTGATGATGATTTTCATAATGATGGGAAATCTAAGTGGTCAAAATTTGGGGTATTACACCTACGTATCTGACTAAAGAATCAGAACAACCGTAGTTCACCTAACTAAGGGTGAAAGAGGAACCATTGACTATGACCAAAGTTCCAAAGGGAAATGAGTGTGAGCTCATTTAGAGTTTTAAGAAACTCTCTAAGTCTAAGTTATGATGGGAAAAGTGAGTTCTCATGATGATGAGAATCACATAGAGTTCAAAACTCTAACCTATTGCTAAGTTATGATTTCATGGCTCTCATGAGGCCAAGAAAAGGGAAAGACTCTTATGAGGCCAGGGTGGGGTGATTTGGTTATTGACTTATGAGTCAACCGAGGGGAACTTTCCTTTGGAATAGTATTGAGGATGTGTCAAATGAAACAGACAACCAGAATAGTAGTCCGCAAGACTTTATCAGAAAATATGTACAAGTCCCACCAAAGGGGGAAATGAAAAGTTAGTACCCAAAGTGGTTAAAAATTGAAAATGAAATAGAAATTGTCTCGTCTTAATCATGACTTAGTCGAGAAATCGATAATCAATGATTCTTTGACTTTCATTGACTAAAAAGTGAATGGAGCTGAAATAAAAATAAAATGGTCTCATATTGATCAAAGTTTTGTCGATTCAATGAAGTCAACCAAACCATGAAGTTTGTTATGTCATTGACCCAAAATAAAGATAATGGAATCGAAATGAAAAATAAGGTTGGTCTCGTCTTACAGATGCCCCTATTTAATCTTCTTGGACCTGAAGGTATGAATGACGAAGGGATTCGGGCATTCGGGGTGCAAGAGGATTAAATATCGGAATATCCGAAATTTTGATGGTGGTTATAAATGGTAGCTTACGCATTTATCTTCTTTAGCTAAGCGATGATGCTTAGAAAAGGTAAACTTCCCCTCGATCCCAGTTTCCTACCAAGGAACTGGTCTTAGTTTCTGATTTGAACTTCCTCTCGATCCTCGTTTCTTACCAAGGAACTGGTCTTAGTTTCTTTTGTCAATAAACTTTACTGACAAGGGACGCTATTCGTAGCGGCTTTCCTTCAAACTTCTCGCCGAATTTTCCTGGGGAGATGCCATTTGAGTGGAAAAAGTTTTGATGTCAGACTTGCTGGGGAACCCAGTCGTCTGATTTGTAGAGTTGTACAAACTTCTCTGTTGGAGATGCCGTTTGTCGATTCTACTGGGGAAAGCGAGTCTCTTGAGAGACTGTTTTCGTTTGGGATCTTTCATCATACTTTTCTCGGGATCTTCTCGGAGAAACGCCATATGATGGGGTCCAATTTTGAGGTGCCAATGACCTTTTCATCAGCGGTCCTTTCAGAATAAAACTGGCATGCTGCCGAATCTCTGATCACGAGGCTTTCTCTGTGGATTTTCCTTAATCCGGGAAAGCAAGGATATCATCTTCAATGGCGAAGAGTGATGTTTATTGAGAGTTTTCTCTGGCTTTTCAGAGGTTCAAGTTATCAAAGTGGTCAAGGACCGACTCTGATCTAAAGATACACTGGTGGCGAGATTGTGCAGACACAACACTTCCTGACGAGGAAAGAACTGACAAACTCGATTGAGAAAACTGTTTATCACTAGGGGACAAGACCGACTCAAGTGATAGTGATGCAATATGAAATGTGAATGCAAATAAAAAATGCATGATGTATGTATGTATATGCTGACAAAACAGACGCGACATACAGACTAATGGATGAACACAATTGGATACTCGGCCATCGCGGGGCGTATAGAGATATCGCTGGTTCAAGATAGCAATTCCACCTTGCTTAGGAGAGATAGTCCCGTTGGGAGCTATGTTGATCGGGCTTAGGAGATGAGAACTCGGCCGAGGATGTCAGACGAAACAAGGTCTCTGACACAGTTGATCCCTTCATTCAGGCATACTGGCTTAGAAGGAGTACTTTGATTCTGCACTTTGAAGTTCGCTTACTTCGGGAGAAGCAATCGATGTTCTTCTGATGTTCAACAGTCAAAAGAAATTGCCATCTTTATTTTAAAAGCAGAAAAAGTTTTAACAAGTAAATTCATTTTCGTTTTATTTCAAGAATCGCTGATTAAGTTTAAACAACGTCGTTCTGTAAAGCTAAAACAAGTAAAGAATTACAAACAAAAGCACAAGGGCTCAAATTTTATTGATAAGATGGAGATCAGCCAAACGCGTGATTCCAAAGAGTATATACAAAGTTAGAAAACGGTAATTTACAGGGAAAAGGGCTACGTTGAAACATAACGACCACTATCCTTCTACCAACTTTGAATTCGGGGCATCCTGAGCTTCTGTCGAAGATGACCTTTGACTGGAGATTTCCTCCGATAGGTGATGCAACTGCTGCTGAGGGACTTGCCTCTGTTGAACATAGTTACTTGCCATTATCCCTAATTTTTGCCTGGATTGTACTATGATGTTTCCAATCCATCGGGATGATTCTTTTTTTTTCATGTCTCTAACTTTTGCCTGGACCGCCCTTTCGGGTTTTTAATCCACCGAGACGTTTTTTTTTTTTTTTTAGGCGAAGTATTTCTTGACTACATCAACATTCGTGGGGTAGGCAAATTCCTCTCCGTCCATGGTTGCAAGTCTCAAGGCGCCGCCTGAGAAAGCTTTCGTGACCACATAGGGGCCATCATAATTTGGGGTCCATTTGCCCCGAGAGTCAGTGAGAAATGATTGTATCTTCTTGAGCACGAGGTCTCCTTTCCTGAAGACACGAGGTCGGACCTTTTTGTTGAACGCCCTTTTCATTCTCTGCTGATACAACTGACCGTGGCATAGTGCCGTGATTCGCTTCTCTTCGATCAGGTTCAGTTCGTCGTGTCGACTTTGACACCATTCAGCTTCGGTGAGCTTAGCTTCCATCAATACCCTGATTGACGGGATCTCTACTTCTATGGGAAGCACTGCCTCCATGCCATATACTAGAGAGAAAGGGGTAGCCCCTATTGAAGTGCGGATAGATGTGCGATAACCATGAAGAGCAAAGGGTAGCATCTCGTGCCAATCTTTATAGGTTACAACCAATTTTTGAACGATCTTCTTGATGTTCTTGTTAGCCGCTTCTACCGCTCCGTTCATCTTGGGTCGGTAGGGAGATGAGTTATGGTGTTCGATCTTGAAATCAGCACACAAATCTTTCATCATCTTGTTGTTCAAGTTAGATCCATTATTCGTAATAATCTAGCTTGGAATACTATAACGGCAGATGAGATTGTTCTTGATAAATCGGACCACCACTTGTCGGGTTACATTGGCGAATGACGCTGTTTCGACCCACTTGGTGAAATAGTCAATGGCTACCAGGATGAACCGATGTCCGTTTGAAGCCTTAGGTTCGATCAAGCCAATCATCTCGATTCCCCATATGGAAAATGGCCATGGGGAAGAAAGAACTTTGAGATGTGATGGCGGTACATGAATTTTGTCGGAGTATATCTGACACTTGTGACACCTCCTCATGTACTTGTAGCAGTCGGATTCCATTGTCAACCAATAGTACCCTGCTCTCAGAATTTTTCTGGCCATTGTGTGTCCGTTGGCATGAGTGCCAAAGGATCCTTCATGAATTTCTTTCATGAGCATGTCTGCTTCTGGTCTGTCGACGCATCGGAGCAAGACCATGTCAAAATTTATCTTATAAAGAGTGTCACCGCTCAGGAAGAAGTTTCCAGCCAATCTTCTGAGGGTTTTCCTATCTTTTCTGAGTGCTTCAGATGGGTACTCTTGTTTCTGAAGGAAGCATTTGATATCGTGATACCAAGGTCTGTTGTCTATGACTGCTTCAATCGCGAAGATGTAAGCGGGCCGTTCAAGGCGCATGATGTCGATCTTAGGTATGTCATTCCATCGACCTACACTAATCATGGAAGAGAGAGTGGCTAATGCATCAGCCATGTGATTCTCATCACGAGGGATGTGATGAAAGTCGACTCTGTTGAAGAAGGGTAACAACCTTCTTGCATAGTCTTTGTAAGGAATCAGTCCTGATTGGTATGTGTTCTAATCTCCTTTTATCTGGTTAATAACCAGGGCTGAGTCGCCGTATACGTCCAAGGTTTTGATCCTTAAATCAATCGCTTCTTCGAGACCCATGATACATGCTTTGTATTCGGCCTCGTTGTTCGTACATTTGAACGTAAGTCTGGCAGTGAAAGGAATGTGGGAACCCTGAGGGGTAACAATGATTGCCCCAATTCCGTTTCCATAATGATTAACTGCTCCGTCAAAGATAAGTCCCCACTGGGAACCTGGTTCGGGCCCTTCACTGGGTAGCGGTTCATCGCAATCTTTCATCTTTAGATACATGACATCTTCGTCTGGGAAGTCAAACCCGATTGGTTCTTGATCGTCAATCGGTTGATGAGCCAAATGATCGGCTAAAATACTTCCTTTAACGGCTTTCTGAGCATGGTACTCTATGTCATATTCTGATAGCAACATCTGCCAACGGGCAATCCTTCCCGTGAGAGCAGGTTTTTCGAAAACATACTTGATTGGATCCATTTCGGAGACCAACCAAGTAGTATGACGAATCATGTACTGGCGAAGACGTTTGGCTGCCCAAGCCAAAGCGCAACAAGTTTTCTCAAGCATTGTATACCGAGTCTCGCAGTCGGTGAATTTCTTGCTTAGATAGTAAATGGCAGACTCTTTCCTTTTAGTTTCGTCTTGTTGGCCAAGTACACATCCCATTGAGTCCTCTAGGACTGTGAGGTAAATGATTAGTGGTCTTCCTTCCACTAGAGGTGATAGAATCGGAGGATTCAACAAATATTCCTTGATACTGTCGAAGGCGGTTTGGCAGTCTTCTGACCAAACGCAATCCTGGTTCTTTTTGAGTAATTTGAAAATCGACGCGCATGTCGCGGTCATAAGGAATATGAATCTGGAGATGTAGTTCAAACGTCCCAAGAATCCTCTGACTTGTTTTTCAGTTTTTGGAGAAGGCATTTCTTGAATGGCCTTGACCTTGTCAGGATCAACTTCAATTCCTTTCTGGCTGACGATGAACCCTAGTAATTTCCCCGAACGGACACCGAAGGTGCACTTGTTGGGATTCAAGCGGAGCTTGAATTTTCTTAGACATTCAAACAATTTTGACAGATGTTCAACATGCTCATCCTCTGTTCTTGATTTTGCAATCAAATCATCGACATATACCTCGATTTCTTTGTGTATCATGTCATGAAACAGAGTAGTCATGGCCCTTTGATAGGTTGCCCCGACATTCTTCAAACCGAACGGCATTATCTTGTAACAAAAGGTACCCCATAGGGTAATGAACGAAGTTTTCTCCATGTCTTTCGGCGCCATTTTGATCTGATTATAGCCCGAGAATCCATCCATGAAGGAGAATACTTTGAACTTTGATGTGCTGTCAACCGGCATGTCAATGTGTGGTAAAGGAAAGTCGTCCTTTGGACTTGCCTTGTTCAAATCTCTGTAATCAACACACATTCTGACCCTTCCGTCCTTTTTGGGAACGGGTACGATGTTGGCTAGCCATTGAGGATATTCAGATGTAGCGAGGAAACCTGCGTCGATCTGTTTCTGTACCTCCTCCTTGATTTTGATGGCCATGTCCGGGTGAGTGCGTCTCAACCTTTGCTTTACTGGCGGACATTCCGATCTCAACGGTAAGTGATGTTCCACGATGCTGGTATCCAACCCTGGCATATCCTGATAGGACCAAGCGAACACATCGGGGAATTCTTTGAGAAGCTTTATCAAACCCTCTCTGGCAGTTGGACTGAGCAATGCTCCGATCCTGATTTCTTTTCTCTCTTTTTCTGAACCCAAGTTTACCGTTTCCAACGGCTCTTTGTGAGGTTCAATGGACCTTTCCTCTTGTCTGAGTAGTCGGGAGATCTCTTCTGGAATTTCGTTGTCATTTTCTTCTTCAGCCTCGAATACCGGGAACTCAAAGTTGGGAGAAGGCATCGGATCGTATGTTTCAACGGGGTATAAAACAAGCAATCTGCATGACGTGATGATTCGTGTTTAGAAGAGATAGAGAAAATGCAAGTGTGTGCAGTGTATTTATTTTACTGCTTGTTTTTATTATTGAATGTTTTTTAGGATTACCATTTTCCGAAAAGTAAAAAGAGAAAACAGCAATTAATGCGGAAATTACAGAACGACGTTATTTTATTAATGAACAAGTCGAATCTTGAAACTACAGCCCTATAAAACAAAACTCTGTCGCTTTGGGCAAAGCGAAGAGGGAAATTTACAGAAAGCGAGCCCTATCAAAACATCCGTTTCACCTGGGCAGGGTGAAAGGTTAAAGATGGCAATTACTTTGACTGACGAACGACCTTCGGAACCTCGACGGCAACCCATTGGCGGCGAACTCCTCGGTGAATCACAAAGTCTGGCACCTTCCTTGATTTGTCTTCAGAAATGACGCTGATTTCTGGTGGAGCAGGATCATTGGAATCTGTCTCCCAAGCAGAATTGTCGTAGGAGGATTCCTCTGTTGCATTTTGCATAGCATTGGTGCTCTCAGCTGTATCTCCCCATCCAGTTGACTGGATATCTTCGAGCCTGATACGAGAGCTTTCGGGAGCAGTGTACTTGACCATAAAGTCGTATTTTCCACTTGGTTGTCCCAAAGTGTCCCAAACTTCTTTGGAACTAGAGAAGTCATCCCTCTCGATGACGTTGACCTCAGGAAAAGCATAGTTGATGAATTCTAGTCCTGCAAACGTTACGAATTCATCTTCATGTTGAGTAGTTTCCGAATGACCTGAGTGTTGATCCCATGACATGGTGGGGACACAGGTATTCTGTTCAATGACGCTCAGCTGAGTTTCATTACTCGGCTGACTTTCTTGCCCCAAGTTTCCTGGGTAAGGCTGCCACATTGGCAGGCCATCCATCGGGCCATAGTAATTGCGATCAAAGTTTTCTTTCATCAGAGTGTCTTCCTCTAATGAATTTGGCGGAGCACGGCATCCTTCCGAATCATAATCTCCGTAGATCATTTCGACATCTGATCTTGGTATAAATCTCGGACTTTCTGTAGGAAAGCAAAAAGGCATAGGTACCTCTTCCTGAGACATATAGTCGTCCTTGTTAAGGTAGGACTTCCATTCTTCATCTGTGTCAGAGGAATCTTCCTCATTGATAGCATGAACTGTCTGAGACACTGGGTGAAGAAAACCTCCACTGTGGAAGAAGTTTTGAAGGGGATGAAGACTTTCATCGTTGGCGGCTGTCTGGGTACAGGTTGCAGAAAAACCAAGACCCTCCTTTGTTTTATTGTCAATGGGAATGACAAGCCGTCCCCATCCTTTTGTATCGGTACTCTCGACCGCTTTGATAGCATCTTTGTATGAAGAAATTGAAGTTCCTTCTTTGGATTGATCGTTCTTGCTCACCGATAGTGCTTGGAACTGAGTTCCAATAACCTCCTCGGGTTCCACACAAGTAGATGATGATAGGTTACTCACAAGCAAGGCTTGTTCCCCACAAACCGTGACAAGTTGATCGTTCTTGACGAACTTTAGCTTTTGGTGGAGGGTCGAAGTGACCGCTCCAACCTGATGTATCCAAGGTCTTCCTAATAAACAACTGTATGTTGCCCGGATGTCCATGACCTGGAAAGTGATTTGGAAAGTGTGAGGACCAATAGTTATGGGAAGATCAACTTCGCCGATAACTGTTTTTCTGGATCCGTCGAATGCTTTGACGACGACCTCGCTGACTCTCATCGGAGGGCCCTTAAATGATAATTGCGTCAAAGTGGACTTCGGCATAACATTCAGGGCTGACCCTGTGTCTACCAGTACATTGGCCAAAGCATCGCCATGGCTGTTAACTGTAATGTTGAGCGCCATGTTATGACGACGACCCTCTTCAGGTAATTCCTCATCACTAAATCCCAAATTATTGCAGGAAGTGATGTTAGAGACAATGCTATCGAATTGTCTGATTGTTACATCCTGTTCCACAAAGGCTTGCTCCAAGACTTTCTGTAGAGCCTCTCTGTATGCTTCTGAACTGAGTAACAGCGATAATACCGAGATCTTTGAAGGAGTCTGTAACAGTTGATCAACAATATTATATTCACTCCTTTGGATGAGCTTTAGCATCTCATATTTGTCTTTTGAAGAGTCGGGATTACCAGATTGACCGACTGGTGGATCAGGAATTTCCGCCTGAAGTTCCTTTTCTTTGTTGGATTCTCCAACCCCTCGGTTGAAGATTCGACTGCTCCGTGTTACACGACTGATGTCTACAATATTCACGACGGAGGGTAATGGAATTTCCTTTCCATTCTCAATTGTTGTTGCACCGTATTTGTAAGGGATCGCCTTAGCCGATTCATACGGTAATGGTCCCGGTAGATAGATGACTATGGGAACCTTCTGATTTTTCTGACCGTCATAAGTAACCTCGATCCGTTCCCGGTTGGGAACTCTAGATTCGTCAAGTAGAGGGACGATGGCAAAAACATCCCTGATCTGGTGATGACCAGAGATCGTGACAACATCCTCAACTTGATCGGCAAGGTAGTTCGGCGACCAAATGACGGGTCCTGAACCTGGATATGGACGAATTTCTCCATGATCGACCTGGCCCTGAAGAGCTGCTCTCACAAGGTAACACCCTTGGTTACTTTCCGAACAGACGCTACAACTGTCATAGTTGTGTGGTGGCACCTGGCCACGCCCACTTTGAATACAATGTAACCTCACTAGGTTACCTTCCATTGATCAGACATCCTGACTTTGACGACGAGCAGGATTCCTGTTATTGATACTAATCTGCTGAGTATCTTCGTCCATATAGATTGGCATCCACCAGTGATTTAACAAGTGCTGAAGTGCCTCCTGGACAAGGGTACAACCTCGATCGTTTTCGCAACCTGCTTTACAGCTTTGATAGTCATGTGATATTAAGAATCCAAGTCGGACCTGCTCAGCATGTAACTCTACCAGGTTGGTATCCATTACGCGGATGTCAAAGATCTGAACCATGTTGATTTGATAGGAGTTCCTATCATGGTAGTCTTGGATCCATCCAAGATCCATCTGACGCTGGAGGGCCTCTTGTATGAAAGAGCATCCCTGTTTGTTTACCGAGCAAATCAGACAGGAACTGTAATCGTGCCGTGGCAGATTATGATACTGGCTTTGCCTTGAGTGCATCGCCACCAAGTTGACATTCATCACACGGATGTCGTGGTTTTGAATGACGTTGGAATTCGTGTAAACCATGTTAACTCCACGAACTCGGTGCTCTTGGATCCATCCGAGATCCATTTGTTCCTGTAGAGCTGCTTGCACTACAGAACATCCTTGGTTGTCTTTAGAGCAGATATCACACTGGTGATAATTATGAGGTGGCACATGGCCATATCCACTCTGTCTACAATGCATCTTGACCAGATTGGTCCCCAATAAGAGTACATCGTGAATTTGATAGACATTGTTAGTCTCTTTCTCAATCAGATTGACTGCAGCTTTCTCGTGTTGAGGCAGCGGGTTCGTAAGAACATTAGGATTCGTATCTTTGAAAGATAAGAGCCCGCTCCTAACAAGCTTTTGCACGTCGAACTTGAAATTGAGACAAGTCTCTATGTTATGCCCTGAACCTCCTTGATGATAAGGGCATGTTTCATCCACTTTAAACCAAAAAGGCGGATTTTCCGGAACTGAAAGGGGAGACTTAGTCTGAATGTGCCCCTTAGCCAGCAGTAACGGAAACAGTTCTGCATACGTTACAGGTATAGGATCAAATCCTGGTGGCCGTGTTGTACGGTTGTTTTTATATGGAGGACGAGCCTGCTGAAGAGGCTGTTGTGTCCTTTGTTGGTCAGGTTGGCTCTGCGCAACCTGAGGTTGATACATAGGAACAGGCGCGGGGCCGATAGCAGGAGTAACAGCTGCTACTGGCTGATAACGTCGCCTTTGCTTTCCGAGAGAGATATTCCCAATATCTTGCTCTTTTTTCTTAGGGAGAGCACTACCGTATTTTTTAGTACCGCTCGTTGATCCAGTGTCTTTTACCAAACGTCCTTCTCGGACGGCTTCCTCAAGACGTACACCCATGCCGACCATTTCGGTGAAATCACTGGGCGCACTGGCGACCATTCGGCCGTAGTAAAATGAGCTTAAGGTCTTTAAGAAGATTTTTGTCATCTCTTTTTCCTCAAGAGGTGGACAAATTTGAGCGGCAATTTCACGCCACCTTTGAGCATACTTCTTAAAGGTTTCCTTGTCCTTTTGCGACATTGATCTGAGTTGATCTCTGTCGGGTGCCATGTCCAAATTGTACTTGTATTATTGGACGAAGGCAGTACCAAGATCTCTGAATGTACAGATTGTAGTACGGTTTAAACCCATGTACCATTTGAGTGCGGCACCGGTTAACCTATCCTGGAAGTAGTGAATCAGCAGGTCCTGATTCTCCGTCTGGGCTGACATTCGCCAAGCGTACATCACCAGATGGCTCTGAGGGCAAGAGTTACCCTTGTATTTTTCAAAGTCGGGCACTTGGAACTTGTGCGGGACTTTCACATTTGGGACCAAGCAGAGGTCTGCGGCGTCCTTTCCAAATAAATCCTGACCGCGAATGGCTTGCAGCTCTTTCTGCATTTCCCAGAACTGTTCCTGGAATTCATCCATTCTATCGAACATAGTTTCCTTCTTACCAGAAGGTGTCTGTGGAATCTGTCCTTCCGGGACAGTGTACACCACAGGGGGTGGTACCGTGACTACGGCAGTAAGTCTTTACGCCTCCCGAAGTTTGTAACCTTCAGGAGTCTTCAGTATGCCCCTGGCATCTTCGCTTTCCCAAAGTTTGTAACCTTCAGGCCCAGCGGCTTCTGTTGCGATTCCCTGATCTTCAGTGATCGGCGAAACATATCCTTCTAGGATATAGTTAACAGGCATGCCCCAAGGACGATCTTTCGGCATCTGATACCTAGGATCATACTTTTTTATGATGGGCGTTGAGGTGATCTCTGAGACCACAGTTCTTTGTAGCTGAGCTTCTGCCATGGCTTGCATGTCGTTACGAAGCTTTCTCATATCCTCTCTCAGAGCGTCGATCTCTTCTTTCAACTCTCTGTTTTCTTCCTCAAGATCATCCATCTTTTTCTGACGATTGGCCCGAGTGTTATACGAATGAGACAGTTTGACTCTAGAATCGAGACACAAACGTGAGATTCGTAGGGAAGAAGAATACGCGATGTGAGAATGATGAATGCAATGATTATATTAATTGTTTTTTGGTTTAATCAAAATAAACTTTGACAATTAGATTGCAAATATCAAACAGTGGGGAAACCCCTCTTTATTGAATTCCAAAGGATTACAGAAATGGAAATACAGTAGATTACAAAGTGCAGAAAAAGAAACCTAAACTAATGGGTCCAGAGTCCTCTTCTTTGACCGGGGCGCTTGGGCCGTTGTCGGGTTGTCATTCCTTTGCCAGGTGAAAGGAGCGAGCAAATTCCTTTGGTCATCTTGATTCTCTACAGCATGCTGCTCCAAAATTTCAATCAGAGCATCTTTCTCTTTCAGTAATTGCTGTATTTGGATACACTCTACGTCGAGGGTGCGGTACTTGTTCTTCCAAGATCTTCTTTCCTTTTGAACTTTGTTGAGAGTAACCTGAAGCCTTTCAGTTTCTGTCATGAAGTACATGACAATTTCCCTCGGCGGAAGAATTCCGTAACGAGGATAAGGCATCTTTAGCTTGAGAGCTCTAGTTTGTACCCAATGGAGATAAGGCTCCACCGAGACACAGTCCGGTTTTCCCAGAGACTCTCGTCCTTTCTTATGAACATGTTTCCAAGCTTGCACTATTTCCATCTTTAATGCTCTGTCACTTTCTCCTTCTTTGAAGAAAAGACCTTCCAGATGAACACCCAGTGGGATGTGTCTCATCGGGTATCCAAATTGACGAAGAACTAATATCGGATGATAGTTGATTCCTCCTTTAGTTCCTATGAGGGGTATGCTGGGGAAGTTTCCACAACGGTCAATGATTCTGATTCCCTCATAAATCCTATTACACCAATCTATATCGGAATTGGTGAGAGACATGATCTTCTGCGACCAACGTAAGACACTCTTGCAATCCCAAAAAGCAGCAGACTTGGGCAAGTGAGAGATAAACCATTTGTAGAGCAAAGGTACACAGCATGTGATCTCCCCTCCGCTGTACAAATTTCCTAAGTGTACAGAATGATACGCATCTGCGAGCAAAGTCGGCACAGGGTTTCCAATGAGAAAAACCTTAATAGCGTTGATATCGACGAAGTTATTGATGTTGGGAAATAAAAATAATCCGTAGGTGAGCAAGACAAAGATGCTTTCAAAAGCAGTCATGTTCCCTATACTAGCAAAGTACAGAGCTTTCTTGGTCAGGAACTGGGCTGGCAAACCTTGGGTGCCACCCTTAGTAATTATGTGAGTCCTGACCTCAGACTCGTCCAAATGAATTGCTCTTGCAATAGTCTGATTCTTTGGAATTTCTTCCAGTCCAAAAAATGGAGCTCGATCAGTGATATGTAAATCAGTCAGATGAGAATACTCCTCCAGCGTTGGTGATAGCTGGTAATCCGGGAATGTGAAACAATGATAAACCGGATCATATAATTGAATGAGCGCGTCCATGATCCCCTTAATCACATGGACTCTTAACAGTGGTAGCAAACCACCGTGCTTGGCTCTGAAAGCCTCTGGGTTAACGATCATCCTCGCTAACTTTCTCAAATCCCCTAGTTTTGGAACCTTGAAGGTATACTGGTGAGTTCTCCTTCTACCGAAATCCATTAATGCAATCTTTTTCTCTGATATTTGCAATCACAGTCTTAGTTTAATTTGAAAAACAGAGAGACTAGAAGAGAAATTTTTTGAATGTTTTAATGTTTTATTAAATGAATGCATGAATGCAGCACACAAAAACATAGAAAAAACATGGGGTCAGAGGGTCGTTGTCATGAAGTCAAGGCTCTACCTATCCCCAAAGGTTTATACTAGGGTGATTTTTGTACCTGTACTCATTATCATCAGCTCCTCCCAGGAAAGCAAACAACAAGTGGATCGCCAGCGAGTTGTGTGCAATCTTAGAGTAAGTGCCATTCACCGAGAATAGATCACCAGCCTCAAATGAGGGTAGTATCGCGTAACAGCTATTTCTGATAGCTTCCGCACTACGAAAAAGGTTGGCCTTTCTTAAGTGTATACTCAATCTCACCACATGCGACATCACACGCATTCCCAGTAGCAGAAAAATAAACGCGTATAGAAATTAGGAAAAGCAGTATATATATTTGTCCTAATCATCCTAGACTTATAAAGCTATGAATCTTAAGTTCCTGACAGAAATGGGTTCCCCGGCGGAAGCCCCAATCTGTGGTTCTCAGCCCAAGAGATGGACCAGCATAGGTCAATCTTTCTCCTCAGCAGAGTTCCCATTTTTCGTGGAAAACGGGGATGATGCCCTAAAGCAAAATGAGATTGGCCCCACGGTGGGCGCCACTTTTCTGTGAAAAATGGGGACGACCGTGCCTAGATCTAACTTTGAATGGCCCCACGGTGGGCGCCACTTTTCTGTAGCGAGCGATTTTGGACGCGGTTCTTAAGCGCTGGTCGCTCTCTGCGGTTTGAGCTTTAAACTACAGGTCGATTCATTTTTTATCCTATTGTGAGCTGAATAAGGAAGGGAAATAGATGTCTCCAATTAACCCTGCTTGCATACTGAGTTTAAACAGCGGTCTGTTCGGTTACGGATGCTATCAATGTGGGGGACCTTTGTACTGGTTATTTGTATTTTTGCCAATACTGTTCTCTTTCTTTTTACCTGGGCAGAAGGTTTCTGGCGGGGAATAAGGATTAGGATGTTAGGACTGGTGCTTTTGAAATACTGGTTTTGATTGATGGAGATATGGGATTTGGGTTTTTTGTTGATTGCGCTCGCTAAGATCTTTTATTTCGATCTTATGCCTACGTATTCCCGTTTACCGAAACAGGGAAATCAGAGCGTTCGTAGTTCCTCCTATTCTATGGGAGGAAATGGGTGTTTTGGTGTCTTGTTCAAAGCCCAAGACGTGAAGCGAAAGGTGGTTTGTATCTTGTTCAAAGCCCAAGATGTGAAGCTAAAAGGTCTATTTGTGTCTTGTTCAAAGCCCAAGACGTGAAGCTGAAAGACCTCGACTTTAGAGAGAATTTGTCATCTCTAAAGAGGGGAGAAGGAGAATTACTTTAACTGGGATACGCGGATCCGAGCAATGCCATAATTTCCGAAGAAAGGGTTTTAACCTGAAGGAGAAGACTTTAACTCAGTGTAGAGCAATGCCATCTTTCCTTAGGAATTTCTCATGCTAAAAGAGGGACAGTGGCATGGATATAGATGATCCAGAGGCTTGCCGCTTACAGCGATTAGATGAAGGGAAAGGAGTTGTTGATGTTTGTATACTGTGAACAAGGCACAACTTTGATGCTAAAAGGTCGATTGGATCAACCAGTGGTTTTCTTATACAAAGCCTAAGAGGAGGCTAATTTGTGTCTCGTACAAAGCCCGAGAGAGAGGCTAAAAGTTTTTGACCCAGTGGGGCATATCGTTATACAAAGCCTAAGAGGAGGCTAGCAAAGAGTTGACTCAGTTGGAGAATCTTTTATACTCAGTAAGAGAGTGTTTTTGTATCTCGTACAAAGCCCGAGAGAGAGGCGAAAAGGTTGTTTTGACTCCACTGGGGAGAATTTTGGTATCTCGTACGAAGCCCGAGATGGAGGCTATTGTAACTGTTTCAGTTGAGTGACAGATCCAATATACTGATTTAAAAGAGAAAATAAGTTCTTATATGAGTAACACTGTACTCAGGGATTTAATTTGAGGATCAGGGATATTTCCTTCTCTTTGAGGAAACGGGAAATCCAAAGGGTATCGAGACTATCCGAGTCTGCGGGTTTCCTTCCTATTTAACGAAGGGTGCTTGAGAATGTCTTTGAGACTCAAGGAAGTTAGACTGTCCGTGTCTAGAGTTTTATCTTTTGTACTATGCTTCGAGAAACAGTAGTAGACTCTATGAAAGGACTGTTCTATGAGGATGGCTAGGTTCTGTTCCTATACCTCTAGGAGGTCGTCGGGACAATTTGTACGAAGCCCAAGAGGAGGCTGGAAACTTTTACGAAGCCGACGGGTCCTTGTACGAAGCCCAAGAGGAGGCTATCATTCCCGAAGGAAGAGATCATTATACGAAGCCTAAGAAGAGGCTGTGAATACTTCTAAGAAGCCGTAGTGTCCTTGAATAATGCCCAAGAGGAGGCCGATGCTTTTAAGAAGCCCGTGGGTCTATCATCTCCTTCCCATTAGGAGAGATAACTCTTTTAAAGATGAAAACCACTGGTAAACGTGCGAGGTTTACTATCCAGCGACTTCTAGCTTTTAAAGAGGGTTCCTTAGTTAAGGTCCAAGATTATGACCGTAGTGGGTACCCTAACCCCGAGACATTCAAGGCAAGTTATCCACAAGGAATAGATCAAGTCAGGAAAGTTCGAGAATTGGGAAGAAACTCAAAGATGCCATTCACGGAGAATACATTCATCTTGGGGAGTAGAGCTTCTTGACGATTCCTAAGGAGGACAGTCGAAGAGAAGACTGTATCTGGTGCTTCTATTGGGGATCTAGGCGTCTATTTCTAGGAATAAATGAAACGGCGTCACCTAGTTCTAGACGTAGTTGCCGGGGAAACTCGAAATATCTATACTATTATTACACAGTAGATATGAGTTTATGAAAGGAGACTTACAGTGAGCAGCCCCACAATACAGTTTATGATATGAAAGCAGTAAATGAAAGCGGGTAAACACTTACTCGGTTGTAGAGCTTCCATGCTGTTTGGTTAGTTGTTCAACAAAGAAAGATAAAAACAACAGTATATTCAAAATCAAAGGAGAAAGTGCTTTGAGAAAGAAATATTTAGGGCTTACAGCTCAAGGAGAGGCCCAGGGTTTTATCAGTGAGCACACTGTTTGACTTTGTACAGCGGGACTTATACAAGTGACTGGGGCCCAAAAAGGTTTTCTGTACAAAGGGATGGGTCTTACACTCTCTCAAGAGGCCCAAAAAGGTTTAAAGAAAAGAGAGTGGGGCTTATAACACGAGGGTAGGCCCAAATGATTTTTTCGTTTAAAAATGGCGATCGCACCGAGGTTTTCTTTTAACGCGGAGGGACTTATACAATAAGTGAGGCCCAAAATGATTTTGGTTAAAAGGGGGATTGGGTCTTACACTCTATTAGAGGCCCAAAGTGTTTTGAATGGGTCTTATAGCTCAAGGAGAGGCCCGAATGATTTTTGAAAAGGCGACGATTGTACTGTTTGTTTTTTGACGGTATCGGGACTTATACAATAAGTGAGGCCCAAAGATGATTTGGTCAAAAAAAGGATTGGGTCTTACACTCTAATAGAGGCCCAAAGTGTTTTGAAAATGATTTATGAGGGTTGAATTAATCCAAAACCCTAATTTGTTTTCAAAAATGTATTTAATTGAATAAAAATTCAATTAAAATGATCAAAAATTGTTTAACACATGGAAAACAAATTGTGATCTTGGATTAATGCTTCAAAAATTAAGTATTGACCTACAAAATAATTAGAAAGCATTAAAAGTTGCAAAATCAATGTAGAAAAAATATTTAAAATGCCAAAAACAATCAAAATATTAATTCTTTGCAAAAATATCAATTATATGAAATAAATAATATTTTTGGGATTTTTTGGGAAAATAAAATATTTTAACATTTTTGTGAATTATTAAAAAAAGAATCAACTCAAAATCATTAAAACTCAGAGAGAAATTAATTTTTGAATCAATTAAACAAAATCACAAAATTCAAATATTTGAATTTGAAAAAAAGGCGCTAAGAACAAGATGAAGAACACGCGCGTGTGCTTGGTTTCTCAGATTTGCGTTTTCTATCCAATCTCCATGAATACGTAATCATATCATGCAATCAACATATCATTATGCTCGTCTCAACCTCAAGATCATGTCTATGTACTTTAATTTCATTTAAATTAAACATACAACAAGAAATCACGAAGAGACCTCAAGAACCCTAATTTCTGCATGAAGGCTAGGATTTTTGATACACGATTCAAACAATGCAATTAATTTAGGGAAAAAATTCCATGCATGATTATGAACATATGGCCAAATTATTGTGCGAGGAAATATGCATAGATTGAGAGATGACCAAGTATGTGCTTACCTCCAAGTCGTGACAGCAAGAGCAGATGTGATTTTGAGTTGGAGGTGTTACAGACAAGTTGTGATGATCTGGACAGCTTCCCTACACCATATGGAGTGTGTTTGAACACTTGGATTGAATTAAAATGGACTGGATCAGTTTATGGCATCTCAGCTGCAACTTCACTTCAAACTTGTGTGGATGGCAAGTGATTTTGAGATTTTGATGTTTCAGAAGTAATCTAAGTGTTTGATCAGCTCATATGTGATGTATGTGAGGTGTGTGAGTGATTGGTTTGTGCAGAATTGCTCTCAAACTCAAAACCCGATAGCTACCTTGCTAAGAAAGGCATTTTTGCCAAGAGAAAGAGATTTTGAGGAAAGCATCTGTTAGATGGCTTTGGTGTACTCAAACTGGCCACAATTGAGCTCTATTTATAGTAGAGCAAGTTTGTTTTGCAAGGAATAGTGCATGGGAGCTGGTAAGTAGGTTTCCTCAATGTTGGCCAATGGAAATGAAAGTCTCCTCTAGCCATTGACTAGAGGTTAGGGCACAGAGCTTTGGTCCCCTTGGTCTTGGATAAGTCTTAACTGATTTCATATGAGAATGGCTCAGTCCATGCCACCTTGATGGTTCCATTGAATGCCTCATTCCAAATTTGAAGTCTTGTCCCTATTTTGGCCATTCTAGGTTCAACATGTTATTCTTTGTTCCTTGGACCTTGGAGGCTTGGCTCAGTGATTGTCCCCTTTGGATTCAATCCTCTGAGGTGTCCAAGTGGATTGGAGCAATTGAAATTGGCTGATTTTGGCAAATCGAGCCAAAATGCAAATTCTGCCTTGCTTTGACAGATTTCAGCAAGGCAACTTGCCAATGTTGTATCTCATGATGTAGGTTGAATTTGGCAATGTTCTTGGCCATTTTGGAAAGCTCTTACATGATACAACAACTGTTTGAACAAGTTTGGTTTTGATCTCTTTTGATTCCAAGTGAAAAATCCCCCTACATTTGGCAAAAAGTGAAGGCAAATTCTGACTTAGTGAAAATTTCACTAAGTGTTGGAAAAAGTGACATTTTCACTTTTCAGCCACTTTGATCACTCCATAACTCAAAATCCTTAATGAATTGGAATGACTTGTAGTTGAAGTTTTTGTAGGTGATAATGAGGGCTACAAATCCATCTTTGGATGAGAAAAAATGGCCTTGTGGTTTAGGAGTTATGGTCCTCCAAAGTTGGTACCTTTGCCACTTTATTTTTTAACTTAGAAAATTTTCTAAGTTTTATGGTTACCCCTTTTACAAGTTATCTCACTTTTCTTGATTTTTATTGATGAATGATGATTCAAATCATACATTAACATCATTTTAGGGTTAAAAATCCATTTTGGTGAAAAATCTCAAAAAGTCAAAGTTGACTTTTGTGCACAGTTGACTTTTTATCAGATGAATTCCAAACTGTGCAATTCTTCAGGAAATCATGTCCTTGACCTAAATCAAACTTGATGGACATGTTCCATGGGTGTCATAGGGTATATTCAATCATGTATTAGGGTTTGGGAGCATGTCCAGGTCAAAAGTCAAAGTTACAGTTGACTTTTCCATTAAAACCCTAATTGTGGTGCAGATGAAATTGAGACTTGTTGCTCAAACTTCTTGGATCAATCCATTGTTCCAAATGGATCAATATGGTATATTAGAGACCCTCAAATCATCTCTTGAGGTCTTGGCTCATGGTTTGTCCCAAAAGTCAACTTAGGGGTGAATTAGGTCAAGAAACCCTAATTCCTGATTTTTGATGAATGCATCCCCTGAGGCAAAATTGACTTGATGCATGGGTTCATGAGGTTCCATGAAGCATATTAGGTTATGTTTTGGATCATTGCCTTGTGCCCAGATGAAAATTTCCATCTGGAGACCCTGGTCGACCAAAACCCTAATTTGGTGACACCGTCGATCTTGAGACTTGATCCACCTAGAAGGGAGCAGCCTTGTGCTTAATCCTTGAAGTGGGAGTCCTTTTTAATCCATTGTGGATGTTTGAGAGATTATACAAGTTGAAGATCATGTCATTTCTTGATTGATCCTTTGTCTAAGCACTCAGAGAGGGCTTGAAACCCTAATTTTGATTGTATTGGATGCTCACCCATCTTTGGGGAGGCTAATGAAGCATGATGGTTCATCCATATTGTGATGATGATTTTCACAATGATGGGAAATCTAAGTGGTCAAAATTTGGGGTATTACACCTACGTATCTGACTAAAGAATCAGAACAACCGTAGTTCACCTAACTAAGGGTGAAAGAGGAACCATTGACTATGACCAAAGTTCCAAAGGGAAATGAGTGTGAGCTCATTTAGAGTTTTAAGAAACTCTCTAAGTCTAAGTTATGATGGGAAAAGTGAGTTCTCATGATGATGAGAATCACATAGAGTTCAAAACTCTAACCTATTGCTAAGTTATGATTTCATGGCTCTCATGAGGCCAAGAAAAGGGAAAGACTCTTATGAGGCCAAGGTGGGGTGATTTGGTTATTGACTTATGAGTCAACCGAGGGGAACTTTCCTTTGGAATAGTATTGAGGATGTGTCAAATGAAACAGACAACCAGAATAGTAGTCCGCAAGACTTTATCAGAAAATATGTACAAGTCCCACCAAAGGGGGAAATGAAAAGTTAGTACCCAAAGTGGTTAAAAATTGAAAATGAAATAGAAATAGTCTCGTCTTAATCATGACTTAGTCGAGAAATCGATAATCAATGATTCTTTGACTTTCATTGACTAAAAAGTGAATGGAGCTGAAATAAAAATAAAATGGTCTCATATTGATCAAAGTTTTGTCGATTCAATGAAGTCAACCAAACCATGAAGTTTGTTATGTCATTGACCCAAAATAAAGATAATGGAATCGAAATGAAAAATAAGGTTGGTCTCGTCTTAATCAAGATTTAAATCGATAAATCGATAATCTTATATTTTTTTACTTTCATCGACCAATAAAGAGAAAATGTGGGCCTCATACTAATCAAGAGATTTATTGATTTGGATAAATCAACAAAACATGATTTTTATAATATCATTGGCCTAAATAAAAATAGGAAATAGAATTGAAGTGAAAATAAAGGTCTCGTCTAAATCAAGATTTAATCGAGGAATCGATAATCTTATATTTTTTACTTTCACTGACCAATCAAAAAAAGAAAAGTATGGCCTCATATTTATCAAGACTTTTAGTGATTTAGAATAAATCCACAAGTCAAGATTTTTCTATATCATTGGCCAAAATAAAGAACATGGAAACCGACATGAAATCGAGAATAGGAATAAAAACCGAAATGGAGATTAAACAAAGAAATCAAATCATGCAAGATCCATAAAACTTAATTGTTACAACCCAAAGTTTTTTCTTTAAACAACTTTAAAGAAAGATTAAAAAAATGAAGCAAATAAAAATTAAAGATAAGAACTTAAATCAAAGAAAAAGGAAATGGACTAGGTGAGAATCATATGGTTTCACCAGCCCATCACCTCAACACACAAAAAAACATGGTTGAAATAAATTTAAAAAAAGTGATGGAAAGGAAACGGGTGGGCCATGAAATCCATTACCCAACTCGGCCCATCAACCAAACCAGGGTTTCAAAAGAAGAGGTCAAGGAAAACTATCCAGCCGTAGCATTAGAATCATTAACACCTTGTTTTTCCAAACATAAAGAATCACTAGAATCCCCTTTTTAAGAAGCGAAAAAAAAAAAAGGAAAAGAGTCTGATTTTCGTCAAACATCATCCGACCGACATGAGAACGAAATTGAAACAACATGAAGCTAATCGAGTCATTGATACCGACCTTCAAATCCCATAAATGGATCCGTCTTTCCGCTTTGGCTTCAAGTTTGAAACGAGCGAGTTTGGTTTTCGGTTTAAGGTTGATTCATGAAGGTTCGATTTAGTTCAATGATTCTCAAATCTCTCTTCTTCATCTTCAATTTCTTATTCTGATTTGAGGTTCTGGGGATTTGAAAGCTGGGTTTTGAATCTGTCTGGGTTTGATTTGGGAATAGGTTTGATAAGGTTACGAAGGAGGGTGATTACGGTTTGAAGAAGGGATCCGGATTGAAGACAGGGGAAGGTTTTTAGTTGTTGTTGATGTTTGATGAAGAAGGTTTACGGAAGGATTCATATTGGTTTGTTGATGGTTGATGAATGATTGAAGTGAGTTTATGGAGATTTGTTGGATGTTGTTTGTTGAAAAAGGGTAACAGGTTTCAGAAGACGAGGTTGTTACGGAAGAAGGAATTTGCGGTTTGTGATTCGGTTGGAAAAGAGAGATTTTTCTTTTATTGAAGAAAATCGATGGAGGTTTCGGAGATTTGGAATTGAGCTCCCCCCCCCCTGAAACAAGGTTTCGTCCTCCTCCTTTAAAACAACTGAAGTCCTCCCTCTTTTGTATTGTGTTGGCTGTTGTTATGAGCTGTCGTTTTCAGGCTGATTCATAGCAGAAGCATTGTCTGGTTTTTGATGCACAGGGTTTATGAAGATGAATGAGTAGATGAGTTGAAATTGAAAAATATTGTGAAAAATCGATTCCCTCTTCTTCCTGTCTGCTCCTCTCTTTATTGACTTCAAAGTCCTTTTTTTACATTCAAATTCTGAATTTTTTCCTACTGTTGACATTTTATTTTCATAATCTAGTTATTTCAGGTTATGGTCAAGGCATGGTGTGTTGTCGCTGTTGATTTGTGACGTCGCTTTCGCGGTTTGCAGGTTGGGTGAGTGTTGTCCTTGTCTTGGCTGGGTTTGTCGCAGGATTTTACCTTGTAGGGTCGTTGTTGGTCAAAGGCTTTGGCATAGTAGCTTTTCTTGGAGCGCTTTGTTTTGGGGTGTATGCAGAAAGTTTGCAAAGTAAGTTGGTTTGAAGCGTGGTTTCATTGGTACGGTTGCAGCAGGAAAGTGGCTAGTGTAGCAGAATGATTCGAGGCAGAGTTTTTGGTAGCAGGGTCCTTTGGCATTTTTTCTCATGAGGGAGCATGGCTTGTACGGGTGATTTTGGAGTAGTGTAAAAGCTGATGCAGCTTCTCATGAAACTATGCGCATGATTTATTTCTTGGTCTAGTTGTCCCTTTTTTTTTTACGTTTTCTTGTAATTATGTAAGACAAAAACAAATAATGGGCTTTGAAAACAAATGGGTTTACTAAAAGAATGTGGATTGGACTTTTGATTTTTTTGACAATTTATGAAAATTGGATAAGTAAAAAAAAAAGGAAGAGATCAAATGGATGGATTAATATTAAGGGAATTGGAGTTTGAAATGAAATGAAATCTAAATGGATAATAAAAAATGAAGTGAATCCAGAACAATTATGGAATGAAGTTTAATGGATAAGGAAATGAATGGGTAATGGATAATTTGGATAAATAACAAGAGTGGATAAATGACGGTTACGGGAATGGACATGCACTTCCACGCTTGAATAACACCTAAACCTTGCCAATTGCACTTGACTACCACAACTCCTGAACTACATAACCAAATACTTGCACACAACCTGAAACGCACCAACTGCTCTAATCTCTTTGATGGCTTTACAACCTCATTTGAACTGAAACAGTACTGCACACACCATGAACCAGCTAGCCTTAGGAGACTCAATTGAATGATATTTGTCAATCATAAACTCCAAGGGTGAGAAACCCTAATCCTCGTGCCTTGAGTGCACACTTATGAAACAAATGACTGGATGAGGACCAAAACCCTAATTCAGAATATCTGTCACAACTTGATAACAGGACACTGATAACAAACCACTTGTTTGACCAAGATTAGGTCAAACTTCCATTTAATCTCAAACCATACCACACAAACCCTTAACCTGACGACCTTGCCTGATCCTTGAGGAAGAACTTGTGATGAAAGCAAATCACATTGGATTATCGAGGATAGGAGGTCTCTTAAGAGTATGAGAACTTGATTGGTTAGTGATCTATCCAAAACCTTGATTGATCAGCCCTTGAGGCCTCTTGAAATAAAAACCTAATTCATAAATGAAACAAAACAAACAAAGCTGATAAAATGGTTAGTTATACAAATATTGACCTATGATGCTTATGCAAAGGATGTTATGACATCTAAGTGGTAAAATTTGGGGTACAACAGCTACATTACCATGGCAAATCAGCTTCATGCCGGATATCGACTGTGTCTTAGTGAGATTATCCTGGCGAATCTATACGAATCTCTTGGCGAAGGGGTTACTCTTCTGAAGAATATTAAGGACAAAGGAAGTCTTCTGTTGTCGGGACCCTTTTGGCTTCTAAAACTGTGGCTCAATGCCACATTCGAAGCCTCCCTATCCAACAAGAAAACTGTGGACGAAGCTTCTATGAAGGACAGGAGAGTCGAAGGAACCAGACAGGCGCAGCTAACACCAAATGATGAAGGTCTGAGCCTTCAACAAACTTTTATTGGCTATGTTATGTTGTTTGCAAAACGTCATAACTTTACTTCCAATATGGCTCCTTTCGCCAATAGAAAAATTGGACCAGAGTGGTTCACCAGGAAACTTCCATTAGAGTCGAAAGCTCAAGAAAATGAATTCCTTAATGTCTGGGAATCTTTTCTCACACCTAGACTCTTAGCTTCCAGGCTCAATCCCTCAAAGCTGAAGATTCCCCTTGTCAATTACCAACCCAATCTTATCTCACGGCAGTTTGGGTTAATCCAAATAAAACCAAAACCCCTCTTCTCAAGGAAAGGCTCTTTGATTCACTACAACATGACCCACACTAAAGATGAGTGTTCTGAGCTGCTGAAGAAGTATTCCAACTTGGTCGAAATTCAACCAGTACCCTTTAAAGCCAACTTCCTCTGCACTCAAGAGTTTGATGAATGGTGGAGGGATTATTATAATTCTCAATTTTTCGACGTGTCTTCTTTCAATATCCAACTGACCATAGCTTTCGTCCTTGTGCAGGATAAAATAAAGAAAGGTACTTCAAGACACATCAAAGAAATCCAAGCATTCCAGAAATACTTTGAAACTGCCTACAGGCCCAACGAACTTAGTCGAACCATAAGCTAAGCAGCCGTTACTTTGAAAGAAAAATTTACCAGAAAATTGGATGAGTTAAAGTTACCTCCGTACGTTCGACCAGATCAATGTTATGAGATAGCTTTTAACCTTTATCCACAAAAATTTCCTCCTCTACCATTTGCTGAATTTAGTGTGGCTTTTAGCCCTCCATTTCCAGATTGGTTCACTTGTGGGGATTCCATGAAACTTCTTCGCCAAGAATATCAAAAACGTGATAAGCGAGTGGTTCCGACTAAGTACACCTTGGAAAATTTCAAAGGCCACCTTCATATTGACCTAGAACACGTTCGTGTGGAAACTCCTATATATGAAGGTGTGGAATGAGGAGATACTCGACACCACTTATTTTCATTCACACATATATGTATCTTTTGAGTTGTGTTTAACTTCTTTTTCTTTCTTCTTAGCCATAAAAATTCCTATCAAGAAGTTAGCTATCGTCGAAGCATCAACTGCAGAGGACATGGAAGACCCAAAAGACACTACCAAGAAACCTTTGGCGAGGGTATGATTTTGCCTTTCTTTTGATTAATATTTCTTTATTACTATTTTCTAAAATACTAATGAAATCTCTTTTTGTTTTACAGGGAAGTCGGAGACCTCCTTCGACCCCAAAGAAAAGAAAGGAAAAAGAACCTGAAGTTCAAGTTGTTGAGACTAATGATGGTGACGAATCCCCTGATCAAGTCAAACCTTCCAGGAAAAAGAAGAAACCGACAAAGCCTCAACAACAAAAACCCTCTGCTTCTAGAATATTGGAGAAAACCCCCCCACAAAAATCCTGTCAAGAAAGTTACCACAACTCCAGCAGAAAGTGAAGATTCTAGTCTTAGGACCGAAATTCCTCAGGTATGTTCTTTTGTACTTCGACAACTAAAGGCGTTTCTTCCTTATTATAAAGTTTTTGACTTATTTATCTTCCAGGTTCTTGTCGATATTCATGGGAATCCAATGGTCCAAGTTCTTCCCAAGACAAGCAACGATCCCACTTATAAGCCGACAAGCGCCTCCAAGCCTTCCCCTAAGGATTCGACCAAAGAGTCAGCCACTGAAGTGAACCATCCCACAAATGCCTCTAAAAAACTTCAAGATGTAGTTGAAGAAGAAGTTGGTCCTGAGGGTGATATCTTAGATGATGTTGGTGGGAACACCGTGATGCCCACTGCAGCACTCACAACAGAAGGTGATCCTGAAGACAATTCCCCTATCAATTTACAGGATGTTTTCGAAGAGAAGGATAGGGAGGTTGAAACTAATGACGAAGAGGAGGAAGAGAAATGAGGTGAAAAACCAACCTCTCCAGAGGCTGCTGAGGACGAAGAAGGAATAAGCGATAAGAAAAACCTTGATGATCATCTCAAAACTGCTTCGACCACCACTACTTCGACCCGTCTCTCTCATGAGGAACTTGAGAATCTGAAAGTGCAAAGACCATTGGAATATCTGAAGTCCATGCTTAGTACTCGTTACAACTTTTCTGACACCACCACCAGCAGTTCGACTACTTCAGGGACCATTTCTAGTGCAAGATATATGGACGAAGTGATGACCCAGATTCGGCAGAAAATCCTCAACATTGATTTGTTTCAACTTCTAGAGAAAGATTCGTCTGCTCAATTTGACCTGAAATAGATCTTGAAACAAGTCAATGTCCTGGAGGCTCCCCCTGAAGTGATTGATGTTGTTGTGGATCTGGCCACTCTAATTGACCTTGTGGTGGCAGATTTCAACCGGCTTCGAGACTATTCGAAAAAACTTGAGAACAAGTCGGAAACACAACTTGCTGAGTGGGATGCTGCTACAAATTCTACCAACAAGGTAACTGAACTGGAAAAGGCCTCTGAACAAAATTAGAAAGAAGCTGCCAGCTGTGACGAAAACATCCTCAAATGGGGGAAACAAATTACTGCGCTCCAAAACAAAATTTCTCAAGCTAAGAAACGCAAAGAAGAACTGCAACAAGTCAACCAAAATGAGATAGCTAAAGAGATTGAAGTTGGAATGCAACGTGTTGAAAGGGCTCAGACACTTGGTAAAGAGAATGGAGAGATTGAAGTTGTGATTTGAAAAGGTCCTTCCCACTTAGGGCACCACTTTCCCATAAGTCTGTCTTTTCGATCCATGGGAAGAATCACTTTCCACACCAGGTCACCAATCGAAAAGGCTTTACCTTTTACTCTTTTATTGTAGGATTTCTCCACCCTTTCCTTTTGCCTTTTCAATAAATCTAACGCGTTTAACCTTTCTTCGTCTAAATCAACTAATTCGTCTATCATCATATTCCAATATGAATCTGATGGAATTTCATGATGCCTTTGGACTCTAGTTGATTATAGATATATTTCGACCGGCAAGACTGCATCATGGTCATACATTAGTCGAAAAGGTGTAGCATTTGTAGCTTCCTTAGGAGAGGTTCGACAAGCCCATAGAATTTGAACCAAAGTCTTGTGCTAATTCTTTGGCTTTCTTCCCACATGCTTCTTTATTAAACCAATTATAACTTTGTTTGCTGCTTCGACCTGTTCGTTGGCTTGAGCGTAGTAAGGCGTTGATGTGAGGAGCTTGAACCCCATTTCCTTCGCAAATGCTTGCATATTTTTACCAGTGAAAACAGATCCTTGATCTGTCGTTATGGTCTCTGGGATCCCAAACCTATAGATGATGTGTTTTCGAATGAACTCGATCACAAGTTCCTGATCCACATTCACTAAAGGTATGGCTTCGATCCATTTTGTAAAATAATCGGTACCAACCAAAATTAACTGCTGGCTTTTAAAAGAGGCCAGTCGAATTTCTCCGATCAAAACCAAAGCCCAACCTCTAAAGGGCCAAGGCTTTATTATAGAATGTAACTCACTTGTAGGAATATGTGGTATCCCTGCGTGTACCTGGCATTCTTGGCATCCTTTTGCAAATTCAACGCAATCCTTTAACATGGTTGGCCAATACATTCCTTATCAGAATAACAACCACTTCATTTTATGGACTACTTGATGTGCACTGCATGCCCCACTGTGTACATTCGACAAGGCTATGTATGCCTCAGATTCGCTTAGGCACTTAAGTAATATCCCTTCAGGAGTTTTCTTAAATAATTCATTCCCCAAAATCACATAACTCAATGCTCGATACCTGATTTTTCGTTCGACTGGTCCCGTTGGATTTTGTAGATATTCCATTATGGACTTCCTCCAATCTCCAATCATTGAATTGTCTATGTTGAAAATTTCAAAATTTTCTTCGTCAGTGTATCCTAGCTTTATCGTCTCCAAATCTGATGGGGATAATCTGGCTGACACGACTCTTCCTCTAACTTCAATGGCTTTTTACAACCTCTCCTTCGACACCTTATATCCAGAAGCAATCTGTGCTAAATCATTTGCCTCCTGATTTTCTATTCGGGGGATATGTCGAATCATAACCATATCGAATCTTTTCAAGAGTCGATTAGCTATTACAAAGTACATGATTAAATTCTCTTTGACACACTTGTACTCCTTTGTTATTTGCTTTATGACTAACTCAGAGTCGCCCATTATTTTGACCCGAGTTGCCCCCAATTCCAACAAAATTTCAAGTCCTGCTATCAAAGCCTCATATCCTGCCTCATTATTTGAGAAAAGACCTTCAACTTTGTACTTAAATTTTGTTGGGATTTTATTAGGAGAAATAATAAGAACTCCTATTCCAGTTCCATTTTTATGATTAGAACCGTCGAAGTATAACTTCCATGGTTCTATTTCAATGTAGTCCAAAGACTTTTCGTTTATAGCGTGGTTGACTATGAAATCAGCCACTGCTTGTCCTTTAACAGCCTTTAAAGGTAAGTATGTCAAAGAATACTCAGTTCATGCTAATGCCCACTTTCCAATTCGACTGTGCAAGATTGGTTTAGATAAAATGTATTTTATAACATTGAAATGAGAAGAAACGTAAACATCAACTGGTTTTATATAGTGCTTCAATTTCATACATGAAAAGTGTAAACATAAACACAACTTTTCGATTACACTATGTCTAGTTTCCCCATGGTTCAAGACCCTACTGGGGTAGTAAATGGCCCTTTTGACACCATTCTCATCCTCTTGAGCCAACATGCTCCCTAATGTCTTGTCTGACGCGGATATGTACAGCCTCATACTCCTACTTCTACAAGGTGACATTAAAATTAGAGGATGCGTCAGGTATTCCTTGATCTTGTCGAAGGCATCCTGCTGCTCTTGCCCCCATTCGAAGTCTTCCTTCTTTAATCGGAGTAGAGGAGAAAAAGCTTGCGTCTTCCCACTAAGGTTGGAGATGAACCTTCTGAGAAAGTTGATCTTGCCAAGTAGAGACTGCAATTCCTTTTTTGTAAATGGCACTTTCACCTCCATTATTGCCTTGGTCTTGTTCTGATTGATTTCGATCCCTTTCTTGTGGACCACAAAGCCTAGGAAGTCTCCCGCCTGCACATAAAACGCACATTTGAGAGGATTCCTTTTCAAACCAAACTTTCTCATCCGTTCAAAGGACTGTCGAAGATGGTCTATATGACTTTCTCCTGAAATAGACTTAATAACAATATCGTCAATATAAATCTGCATAAAAGCCTCAATAAAATTGTGAACAATCGAATTCATTGCTCGCTGGTATGTTACCCCAGCATTCTTTAAGCCAAAAGGCATTACCACCCATTCGTAGGTGCCTAAGGCTCCAGGGCATCAAAATTCCGTTTTAGGAACGTCCTTCTCAACGATAAAAATTTGGTTATAACCAGAGTACCCATCAAGCATACTAAGGTACTCATGGCCTGTGGCATAATCGACAAGCATTTCCGCCACTGGCATAGGATATTAATCCTTTGGGGTAGCAGAATTCAAATCTCAAAAATCAATACATACCCTCAATTTTCCATTTTTCTTTATTACAGAAACTATATTAGAAATCCATTCGACATAACTGGTTGGGCGGATGAACTTGCATCTGAGGAGTCTTTCGACTTCTTCTTTGATCTTTGAGAGGATCTCTGGTGCGAATCTCCTTGGAGTTTTCTTAAAAGGTTTCCTCCCAGGTTTTATTGGTAGCCTTAGTTCGACCAGATTCCTATCCAAACCAGGAATTTCGTCATAGTCCCATGCGAAACAATCCTTGAATTCCTTCAGCAACTAGACTATATCGACCCTGAGTTTGGGGTTCACTTTTGCACTGATATAGGTTGGTCTTTTTTCTGCCCCGACCCCAAGTCGATTTCTTCGAGCGGATCTTGTGCCATCATCTTGATGTTCGCTGCTAATGGATCCTTCTCAAAGCCCAATGGATCATCGTCATAAATCGAGTCGAGCCGCTGGTTTTGCAAATCTCCTAGATCTTTGTCAGGTGGATACATATCAACATCCTTTCCAAGACTTTGTTGATCTGCTTCGATCTCACTAGCTACGACAACCGTGTACTTTACTTCGGCCTCTAAGGCCCTTTGAGTTTATTCTCGGCTATATAAGCCGCGATCTTTTTGAGAACTAGTGACTCGCTCATTGTCACTAAATTCGCTGCCCATCCAGTTGGGTGGATGTGTGAGGTTTCAAAAATGTAGTCTTCTTCGCCAACTACTTCTCTATCCCACTGAAACCCGTGGGTGGGATGAAGGTATAGTAAGTTGAAGGCATTGTCAGTTGGCGTCATATCGAAGGTTGCCGGACTACAAGGAGCTATGTGAGCTGTAACACCCTTTTCTATCCCGCGAATAAACACGGCAAATACACAAAATATCAGAGTAAAAATCACCTCAAAGGGTGCACATTTCTCATTTAATTCAAAATAACACAATTGCCCTATAACCAAGGGTCTTCCTCAAAATTAATTTAAAAAGCCTTCACATGGCAGCAGAACTCAAAGCTTCCAATTAAAAAGGTTTTCAGCAAAACATCATAATCATCAAATAACACTATCTCATCAAATAACAACAAAATAGGGAAAACGACATAGTTAGACTCAAAGGACCCCAACCCGATGTTACACTATCAGAGCAAGACCTTCTAAATCGACCAAAAACAAATAAACTTCAAGGTCCTCGAAAGCATCCAAAGCTAATCCCGATCACCTGCACGTTACCCATGTGGAGGCAATATTCAAACAGGCAGAGTGAGTAATCACAATTCAATATAAATCATATAAATAAAAGACATCAACAGACAACAGTTGTTTTCATCACATACTACAGCTTCTCACCCTAAACATCATATAAAACATCATACAAAACATCACATCACCAATATCACTCATATGCAATCATGCAATGCCACCAAGAATAAAATGCAACGTCATAGAAATACATGTGGTACCAAATCGTCATAATAATGGACACTAGGCCATCAACCCTCCACAAGGGAGCAGGTCACTAAATACTTCAATCCGCACAATGGGATTGAAGCCACCACTAGGCCGAAGTCCTAACATCGTCACTGGACCGAAGTCCTATCATCGTCACTGGACCGAAGTCCTAACATCATCAATAGACCGAAATCTAAATGATATGAATGCATGATGCACAACGTCATCATCATCATCATCAATAAAAGTTATTACGTGCATCATCATTCATCAAACTCACATATTCGTCATATCATTAAATACATCATCAAAACATCATTAGTCTTCATTTCGTAATCATCAATATAACTCATGGTAATTCACATCAAAATAGTTATGTATCGTCGTCATTAAAATCATCAACACATCTCATAGTAGTTCACATCATCAATTAATCATCAAACATCATCTATACACAGTTCATAACGTCAATATATATCACGGTAATTCATGTCATCAATTAATCATCAATTAAACATCATAATGTGCATCATCATTCATCCACAAAAGACATCACTTATATCATCATTCATCAAAACCTCATGTTAATCATATCATCATGTACATCGTCAAAACATCATGATTCATCATCGTCAAATCATCAATATACACATCAAGATAGTCATGTAAAATCATCAATATACTCATATCATCATCTAATCATGAGACATCACATGTATGGACCTCTCACAATACATCAATCATATCAGGTCATCGTTTTCATCACTAAATAATCATCATATAACACGTCAACACATAGCAGCAATTCACAGCAATATCACAACATTAATATAGTATAAAATAGATATTTTCCATGAATTTTAAGTCAATGAAAATACTATTTTTCAGTCCCAGGTCGCGCTAAGCGCGCTCCTCACTGCCTCGAAGAGGCGAAATTTCTTCAGACCGCGCTAAGCGCGCTCTGCGATTTCTGCAGAAAAACCCTGCGATAACAGCATTTCCCCATCTGCGATTCTGCACTCCTAAACTCATTTTTAACTCAGATTTTTTATAGATTATGTTATTATAACCTATAACCATCATATATACATCAACAACAACAATCATCACATAGCAATTCATCACAATTCATCATCCCTAACCTCAACTCCTAGGTCTTCCCACAAAACCCCAATTACCCACCAACACCTAATCTTTATATCACAAATATTGCAAGGTGATACTCCCCATACCTTAGAGTTTTTCTTCTTTCGATCTTCTCTTGAAGTTTCGTCGGAATTCTTCTATGTCCTAGCCTCCTTCTCACTCGTTCTTCAGAGCACTTTTGCCTCTTCCTAAAAAATAATACGAATAATGAGTTCCTTTCACTATTTTCTCTTAAAATACCCCTAAATGTGCTCTTCCCATATTACCCTCACTAATTCTCCTCAAAATGTCCCCTTTACCCTTATTTCCTCTAATAATATTTAAAATAAATAATAATACATCATATTCCATAACATATACTATTATTTAATTAAATAACCAAAACTTTACAAAAACACCGACCTCGACACGAAACACCAAAATTCACGGAAATCCACGAATATAAAATTTAAATAAATTAAATAAATATTCTTACGAAATTTGGGACGTTACAACTCTCCCCCACTTAAATAATATTTGCCCTCGAAAATTACCTCAAGGGAATAGAGTCGGATACGACTCCCTCATCTGACCTTCACGTTCCCAAGTCCAACTCTCACCAACTGGTCCACCCCATAACACCTTCACCAAAGTTATGTCTTTACCCCGCAGTTGTTTCATTTCTCGACCATCAAACCGTACAGACAATGCTTCCACAGTCATATTATCCCTCGCTTGTATATCATCCATCTGAATCACATGCGACAGATCCGGAATGTACTTCCTCAATTGAGACACATAGAACACGTCATGCAAATTCGCAAGTGACGGCGGTAAAGCAATGCAATAGGCTACCTCTCATATCCTCTGCGATATCTGATATGGACCAATAAAACATGGAATGAGCTTCCTAGACTTCAAAGCTCGACCCACACCAGTCACCGACATCACTCTAAAAAACACGTGATCTCCCTCTTAAAATTCAAGTTCTTTCCTCCTCTTATCATGGTAGCTCTTCTGACGACTCTGTGAGGCTTTCATCCTCTCTTGGATCTTCTTAATCTTCTCGGTCGTCTCTTGCATAATTTCAGGTCCGAATGCAACACTCTCGCCCGACTCATACCAACACAACGGAGTCCTACACCTTCTTCCATACAAAGCTTCATAACGCGTCATTTCAATACTAGCATGAAAAGTATTATTGTACGTGAACTCAATCAACGGTAAATGGCTATCCCACGATCCTCCATGATCCAACACACAAGCCCTCAGCAATTCTTCTAAAGATTGGATAGTCATTTCTGTCTGACCGTCCGTCTGCGGATGATAGGCAGAACTCATCCTCAACCTAGTACCCAAAGCATCTTGCAAACTCTTCCAAAACCTCAATGTAAAACTCGGATCTCTATCCGACACAATACTCGAAGGTACCCCAAGTAACTTCACAATTTCATCGATGTACAACTCCGCTAACTTCTGCATGGAATGATTAATCTTCATCGGTAAGAAATGAGCCGACTTAGTTAATCTATCTAGGATCACCCAAATTGAATCATTTCCCTTAGCAGTCTTCGGCAATCCCACCACGAAATCCATGGAAATACTATCCCATTTCCATTATGGAATCCTCAACGGCTGCATCATACCTAAAGGCTTCTGATGTTTAACTTTCGACTTCTGACAAGTCAAACACGCATAAACAAACTCTGCAACATCCTTCTTCATACCTGAACACCAAAACAACTTCTTTAGATCCTGGTACATCTTCGTAGCACCAGGATGAATGCTCAATCTACTTCAGTGTCCTTCTTCAAGAATGCTCTTCTTAATATCTGGAACACACACTCTGTCTCGAAACCTCATCACACCATTCTCGTCAATCCGGAAGTCACCCCCGTTACCTTGGTTAATCAAAACCAATTGGTCAACCAACTTTAAATCAGATTGCTGTCCCACTCTGATCTCTTCCAGAATACTACTAGTCAACTTCAACATTCCTAACTTCACACTGTCAGGAGTTGCCTCACACACCAAACTCAAATCTCTGAATTGCTCAATTAATTCCAACTCTTTCACCATAAGCATAGACATATGCAATGACTTTCTACTCAATGCATCAGCCACTACATTTGCTTTGCCCGGATGATAACTCAAATCAAAATCGAAATCCTTCAACAACTCTAACCACCTCCTCTGCCTCATATTCAATTCCTTCTGATCAAATAAGTACTTTAGACTTTTATGATCACTAAACACTTCAAATTTAGAACCAAACAAATAGTGTCTCCAAATTTTCAACACAAACACCACCGCGGCCAATTCCAAGTCATGCGTAGGATAATTCCTCTCATGAATTCACAATTGTCTCGAAGCATAGGCAACAACTTTTCCATTCTGCATCAACACTCCACCAAGACCCATCTTTGACGCATCACAATACACCACAAAAGCTTCGCTTAGATTAGGCAAAATCAACACTGGAGCAGTCGTCAACTTCTTCTTTAATTCCACAAAACTCTCTTCACAAGCTACATCCCACACAAAAGCTTGACCTTTTCGAGTTAACTGCGTCAAAGGTAATGCCAACTTAGAAAAGCCTTCAATAAACTTGCGGTAATAACCCGCTAATCCCAGAAAACTTCGTATCTCAGTAGAAGACTTCGGAGTCTCCCACTGTAACACGACATCAATCTTAGAAGGATCAACAGCAACACCACCACTTGAAATCACATGGCCACGGAAACTCACATCCTTCAACCAGAACTCACACTTTGACAACTTTGCATACAACTTCTTCTCTTTCAACACTTGCAACACAGTCCTCAAATGCTCGGCATGTTCTTCTTCGGATTTAGAATATATCAAGATATCATTGATAAACACCACCACAAACTTATCCAAATACTCATGAAAAATCCGATTCATGTACTCCATGAACACACCAGGTGCATTAGATACACCAAACGACATCACAGTGTATTCAAAGTATCCATACCTCGTCCTGAAAGCCGTCTTTGAAATATCATCAGGCTTAACTCGGATCTGATGATAACCCGACCTCAAATCAATCTTGCTGATCACACAGGCACCTACTAGCTGATCCATCAAATCGTCGATTCTCGGTAGCGGATAGTTATTCTAGATCGTCACTTTATTCAACTGCCGATAATCGACACACAGCCTCATACTTCCCTCTTTCTTCTTCACCTACATCCCAGGAGCACCTCATAGAAAAACAGTCGGTCGAACAACTTCCTCTCAAACAATTCTTCCAGCTATTCCTTCAATTCACTTATTCAGAAACATACATTCTGTATGCAAACACCGACATCGAGCTTGCATCGAGTACCAAGTCGATAGCAAGTTACACTCCACACTACAGTGGTAAATCACTGATATCTCATGGGGACACCTCCAAATAATCACACATCATATGTAGATCACACACCACCGTATCCCTTATGCCTTCCAATAATCCAACATCATAACATCTTTGCACCATCTTTCACAGACTTACCCACTTACTTCACAGAACCAACAACTCTTCACCTTCATCAAAATTAGATTCAGGTGATCGTCAGGAATTACACACCACCGATATATCACTAGTCGCCACACTGCTCTCTATCCTTCAAAAAGCAGACATCAACAATACCTGGTCGTTCTCTTCAAGATATTCCCACTTGACCGACAGGCAAGAAACTCTAATTCTCCTCATCTTCAAATCTAATAGTCTGCATTGACTCATCAAAACCATCCGTAAGCACTCGGCTTAACCCCAACAATTCACCGTGCACACTACTCAAGCTCGCAAGACACGTCTATCCCATCCACATGATCCCGTCTATTATCAACAAGAGATTAAGGGTGACCAGTTCCTCAATTTGTCAATAACGGCCGACTATCACGAGGCAGTACAAACTATCTTACCAAACCGTCGTAGCATCCAACACTGCACTTAGCAACGCTCCACACTCGAAACACCTTGGAGAAGCACCATCTTCTCCCCAACTTGTTTCATTCCCAACCTGCAAATGGAAAACAAAACAAGCATCGACATTGTTTTTACGCACATGTCGCACACTAGGGAACAAACAACATTAGACAACCTGGCCGGACGGGCCGACCTGCTCTGATACCACTAATGTAACACCCTTTTCTACCCCGCGAATAAACACGGCAAATACACAAAATATCAGAGTAAAAATCACCTCAAAGGGTGCACATTTCTCATTTAATTGAAAATAACACAATTTCCCTATAACCAAGGGTCTTCCTCAAAATTAATTTAAAAATCCTTCACATGGCAGCGGAACTCAAAGCTTCCAATTAAAAAGGTTTTCAGCAAAACATCATAATCATCAAATAACACTATCTCACCAAATAACAACAAAATAGGGAAAACGGCATAATTCGACTCAAAGGACCCCAACCCGATGTTACACTATCAGAGCAAGACCCTTTAAATCGACGAAAAACAAATAAACTTCAAGGTCCTCGAAAGCATCCAAAGCTAATCCTGATCACATGCACGTTACCCACGTGGAGGCAACGTTCAAACAGGCAGGGTGAGTAATCACAATTCAATATAAATCATATAAAGAAAAGACATCAACAGACAACAATTGTTTTCATCACATACTACAGCTTCTCACCCTAAACATCATATAAAACATCATACAAAACATCACATCACCAATATCACTCATATGCAATCATGCAATGCCACCAAGAATGAAATGCAACGTCATAGAAATACATGTGGTACCAAATCGTCATAATAATAGACACTAAGCCATAAACCCTCCACAAGGGAGAACGTCACAAAATACTCCAATCCGCACAATGGGATTGAAGCCACCACTGGACCGAAGTCCTAACATCGTCACTGGACCGAAGTCCTATCATCATCACTGGACCGAAGTCCTAACATCATTAATAGACCAAAGTCTAAATGCTATGAATGCGTGATGCACAACGTCATAATCATCATCATCAACAATAGTTATTACGTGCATCATCATTCATCAAACTCACATATTCGTCATATCATTAAATACATCATCAAAACATCATTAGTCTTCATTTCGTAATCGTCAATATAACTTATGGTAATTCACATCAAAATAGTCATGTATCATCGTCATTAAAATCATCATAACATCTCATAGTAGTTCACATCATCAATTAATCATCAAACATCATCTATACACAGTTCATAAAGTCAATATATATCATGGTAATTCATGTCATCAATTAATCATCAATTAAACATCATAATGTGCATCATCATTCATCCACAAAAGTCATCACTTATATCATCATTCATCAAAACCTCATGTTAATCATATCATCATGTACATCGTCAAAACATCATGATTCATCATCGTCAAATCATCAATATACGCATCAAGATAGTCATGTAAAATCATCAATATACTCATATCATCATCTAATCACGAGACATCACATGTATGGACCTCCCACAATACATCAATCATATCAGGTCATCATTTTCATCACTAAATAATCATCATATAACACGTCAACACATAGCAGCAATTCACAACAACATTACATCATTAATATAGTATAAAACAGATATTTTCCATGAATTTTAAGTCAATAACAATACTATTTTTCAGTCTCAGGTCGCGTTAAGCGCGCCCTACCCGCGCTAAGTGTAACGCCCCGAATTTAATTAATTAGTTAATTAAATTATCGAAGGATTTTATTATTGGATTTAGACGAAGTTTGAGAATTAATCGAGTAATTGGGTGTTATCGGTATTATTTTAAGAGGCTAATTGGATTGATATGTCGATCGGAATTATTAAGTTAAAGTCGGATTAATAGTCGGTTAATCGAAAAATTAATAAGTTGATTATGCTGAAGGAGTAATATTAGTAATAATATTATTATTTATTTGGGTTAGTTGTGGTGTGGTATGTGGCAATGTGGAGGTGTGGATTAGTTGGCCCATTAAATCAAATAATAGTATTATTAGTTATTATTAATATTTGGAACAAAGAGAAAATAAGAAAAAAAAACACAAGGGTTTGTAAAGAGAGAAAAGTTGCTGTACGTGGGAGAAAGAGGAGAAACCAAGGGTTTGTGGATTAAGCCGCCGGAAGAGGAAATTGCAGACCGGAAAGCCGAATCGGAGTTCGACCGGAAATAAGGAATTCGATCGGGAAATTCGAACTACCGTTAAATCTAAGGTAAGGGTGGGGTTCAATCTCTATAACCGGGTATATGGTAGACCGTATGTGGGGTTGGGATTGTATAATTTTCTACCTTGAATGTGTTAATTTTATGATGGATTGTTCCGATTTTGTGTGTTGACTGAATTGTTGAATGGTTCTTGTGGAATTCGATGGTATATGTTTGTGAATGACTGTGTGAATTGGAACGATGGAGGAGTCTCGGTTGAACACCGTAAAATTGAAAGAAAATTAATACTGGTTGTGTTTAGAAAATATATATATATATATTAAGGGGGGTGGCGCAAGCCACCCTGTGTGAGAAACGTGATAGTGGCGCAAGCCACATAATTGGAAGGGAGACTAAGGTGGGCCCGGCCACCACTAGGAATGTGGCGCAAGCCACCCAAGATTAATGTGGCGCAAGCCACTCCTTTCATCAACAGGGGTGGCGCAAGCCACCCATATTTAAGGGTAGTGGCCTTTTTGTCTTATGTGGAACCTTGCATTAAGGAAAACTAAGCGTGTTCTATATGATATCATGGATGAAAATTAGTAATATGTTAATAATGTTGAGAGCCACCTAGAAACCATGATGGGAGCCACCTTAATTCCATGTTGAGAGCCACATATGGTGGGACCATTTATATGTTATTCTGAGTGGCTAATTAAGTGACTAAATTAGGTGAATTAGTTTAATGGTCAGATTAATAAATTAATTAATGGTTAATCGGATACACCTAGTGAGTAAATGAATTAGAATTAATGAGTAGGGCTGCTAGTGTAATATATTTGGATTGCTATATCAGTATATTATGTTTTAATAGAAACAAATTGGTTTTCGGTAGAAATAGAATGATGCAAATTTTCATGACAGATGATTTTAAATTATAGCAAGAGTATTGTATCAGAAACCAGAAAAGTCACAGAATTTTATAATTAAGTCGTGTTAATCGTAGAGGTGAAAACAGTACAGTTTCAGTCGGTTTAGCCGATTTAAGCAGAAAAATTAGTTGTTCGGAATTTAACGAAAATGGTCGAGGTAGTTAGTAATAATTAGTAGGTGATTTTAGTAAGTTTATGTTATTGAATTTGTGTTGTATGTGTGGATTTCGTGTACAGTTTCTTATGAAGTGTTGTCCCGGTTTATGGGCATTTTTAAGTCGTAGGTTGAAGGACCAATGTTGATGTTAAAGTTGTAGGTCGTATGACCAACGTTGATGTATATAAGTTGTAGGCCTATGGCCAAAGTTGAATCGTGTTGAATTAAAGTTGTTATGTAGTTTGTTATATGTTGTTCGGAGTTGGTTGTTGTTTTGTGTTGAGTCGTTGCATCATGGCATTTGCATTTTGTCGGAGCCGTTGCTCACACCACGTTGGCCTGGATTGGCAATTTTTAAGTTGGAGCTGATGCTCACCACGTTAGCCTGGATTTGCAAGATTATTAAGTTGAAGGCTTATGCCTTGCAGATACCTCGATAACCTGGTATATTTTAAGTTGGGAGTTTTACTCCGATGGTACCACATGCATATGCATAGTCGAGTCGCATCCCGTGTCGCATTATTTATGTCGTTTGTGTTGATTGTGGTTGTTGAAGTTGAGTAAGTTGTTTATGTTGCCCAAGTTGATAAAGTTGTTCATATTGCTTAAGTTGATAAAGTTGTTCATGTTGCTTAAGTTGATAAAGTGGTTCATGTTTATTAGGTTGATTGTAGTGATTATGTCGTAAATGTTGATATGTGTAATAAGTCGATAAAGTATGTTGAGAGATTGTGGATTATTGTTAAAGTTGTGGTGGTTGTTGTTAAGTCGTGATGAATTGAAGTTGTATATTATAAGTTGTTATGATGATGTGTTGGTTGATTTAAGTTGTTGTTGTTACTAATTGTATTGATTTGAGTTGTTTGTTGATTGTTGTATAATTGTCGTTGAAGTGGTGAAATTTGTATGATTCTAAGCTAATATATTGTTTATCATATACTTGTTTATGTTGGTTAATATCTCACCCCTTCTGTAATGATGTTACCTATTATGGGTAATTAAGCAGGTACTGAAGAATAGCTGTGGAAGTGAAGTAATTTTATGAAATCCTTTAGTTGCTGTTAGTTCGAGTTGGTCTTGCTCTGATACGTAGCACTCGGGGGGAATGTTTATGTTATTGTTTCTAAGTTGTTGTTATTACTAATTGTTGAATGATTATAAATTGAACGTTGTTTTGGTTAAACAAAGTTGTTAGCTGATTTATAAGTTGTGAATGATGAATGCTATGTATCCCTTTTAAATGAAATATAAGTTGTTTGTTGTTTTAAGTTGAAATGTGACATCCCATGTTGTATTGAAAAAAAATTTTTTAAATACTCTGATATTTTTATTATAATTACCGGGTAGATTTGGGGTGTTACATTAGTGGTATCAGAGCAGGTCGGTCTGTCCGGCCAATGTTGTCTAATGTCGTTTATTCCTTAGTACTCGACATGTGTGAGAAACACTGTCGGTACTTGTTTGTTAGTTTCTAGTCATTGCCTGCAGGTGTTGGCTTGGATTAAGTGGGGGAAAAGCTTGTCTCCCGGACGTGTTGTTGGTATGTAGAAGTTGGTTCAAGGTGATGTTGATTGCAAGGGTGCAAATGTGGTCGAAGCGATGTTGTTGCGGACCGGCGAGAGTTTAGACTCATGAATTCGTATCGGTCGAGTTTGAGAAGTGTGTGGAATATGGATGAGGAATTGATTGAGAATAAGGAAGTATTCCAATGGAAATGATAAGTTGATGGATCAAGTCGGTAAATTAATATGCCTTGAGTATAGTCGGATTAAAGTCGAGTAATTTTAGAGTTGGATGAAAAGAAAGGATTGTTGGTAGATTTTGGAGCAAGCGGGAGAGAGATGGAACTTATGTTCATCAATCTCAAATTCTGATTTTTGCAATTTTGGAGCAGCTGTCGGTAAAAGAGGCATAACTTTTTACTCGTGACTCCGATTGAAGCGGTTCTGGACTTTTTGGAAAGCTTACGAAATTCCCTACAGGTTACATATACGATTTATCTTCAGGAAGTTTGTGAAGAGGGAGAAAAGTGCGTTTTAATATTTGGGTCTGATGCTGATTTTTGGAAAATTCTGCATATGGAAATTCTGAACCAGTCCCGTTGTAAGGATGATAACTTTTTACTCGTAACTCGGATTCAAGCGATTCTCGAAGTTCTGAAACCTACACAAAATTCTCTTCATTTTGGAATATGATTTTGTGATTGAGAGATCTGTATTGAAGGAGATATATATGGTTGAAGTTGAGCGACATTTGCTGAAAAATTTGGAAGGATGAAAACAAGTGTGGAATATTATTAAGAATAAAATGTTGGTATTTGTAAGAGGTGACTGTATCGGAGAATGCTTGGAGATGCAATTTATGTTGAATGAGGATGATTAAGACGATGATGTTAAGTAAAGGTAATGTTGAGAGAAATGTGAATGTTGATTTGTGTTGCTAAGAATTTTCACCTTGGTTGAAAGTTGTAATTGGAGCAGACTGAATTGGATCGTTCTCAATGTTGTAACGATTTTGGTGTTGGAAAAATATTTAAAGTCGTGTTGTACTATGAACGTGCATAAGAGGATGCGTAATGGATTTTGAATGTTTTTGTATCGTTGATGAAGTTGAAACTAAAGAAACTAAGAGTGGCATTGGTAAGCCTTAGAAAGTTGGCGGAGCATTATGCTTACGAACTTTGGGCACAAGTTGAAGTACGCTATTGTGTTGGGTACTGATGATTTATTTCACCGTTATGGTTGTCGGTTGTCTATTGACAAATTGAGGAACTGATCACCCTTAATCCATTGTTGATAGTAGACGGAGTCATAATTGATGATAGATGTGTCGTGCCAACTAGTATAGTATGTACGTTGAATTGGTCGGAGTCAAGCCAAGTGCTTGAAGGTTATTTGTTTTTGCTGATACAAGTTCATATGTTAGAATATTAGTTGAATTTAAGGATGACAGCACGAAGCTGTGTTTGATTGATGAGTAGTATGGAAAATTTCAGTTGAGACTGGAATAATGTGAGAGTTGAGTTACAGGTAGAACAAGAAGTTAAATTATAAGTTGATTTGTAAAAGTGGAGTTTTGGTTGGTAAAGATGATTTATCTTGTTGAATTTAAGTGGACTCAGGTGTCAAATGTTGTTGTAATGTTGTTATGCGCCTAAGGTGATTTTGGGAACTATGTTGATAAAAGATAGTAAAGTTGTAGTTTATGTGTGGTGTTAACGGGGAGATCCCGAAGAGTTAAGTCGAAAGCCTTGGTATTATGTCGATTTTGATGATTGGAAGTTGGAGGTCAACTGAGTAGAGTTAGTACCTTGAAAGGATCAGAGTTGCGCAGCTGAAGCGTGATGTGCCAGAGTGTTGTGTTTTCTTGTGAATAGAGCTGATTGTAATAGGATGTTCTTGTAAGTTGTTGGTTGATGATGATTTGTGTGGCTATTAGTCAAATTATGTTATTAAATTGGCATTATAATAATTTGGTTGTTGTTGCGGTAATATTGTTGTTGGTTACCGTAGATGATGAGTAATACTTTATAGCATGAGGAAGTTGATCAAGTTGGCTATATTAATGTTACGATAAGAGTAATACGGCAAGACGAATGGAGTTGTTGGTGCTTCGTTGATGAAGTGCACCTGAGTATGGAGATAAGAATCGTATGTGTGTTTTGGTGTTGATTATGTTGCTGCGGTAATGATGCGATGTTGTATAGTCCAGTATAGGCAAGTGAAGGTTGTTACTATGTTGTAAGGTGATCGTTTCAAGATATTGCTAGAATGGTTGGCGAATAGTAACGGTTATGTTACAAGAGTAATTGAAGTATCGGAGTATACGTATTGGGTTTAAACCGTGATTGAGTTATTGTTAAATCGAAAGATTAAAATACGAATGTTGTGTTAAGGATGGTTGTGTCAGATAGATTTTCGAGGACGAAAATGTCCTAAGTGGGGGAGAGTTGTAACGCCCCGAATTTAATTAATTAGTTAATTAAATTATCGAAGGATTTTATTATTGGATTTAGACGAAGTTTGAGAATTAATCGAGTAATTGGGTGTTATCGGTATTATTTTAAGAGGCTAATTGGATTGATATGTCGATCGGAATTATTACGTTAAAGTCGGATTAATAGTCGGTTAATCAAAAAATTAATAAGTTGATTATGCTGAAGGAGTAATATTAGTAATAATATTATTATTTATTTGGGTTAGTTGTGGTGTGGTATGTGGCAATGTGGAGGTGTGGATTAGTTGGCCCATTAAATCAAATAATAGTATTATTAGTTATTATTAATATTTGGAACAAAGAGAAAATAAGAAAAAAAAAACACAAGGGTTTGTAAAGAGAGAAAAGTTGTTGTACGTGGGAGAAAGAGGAGAAACCAAGGGTTTGTGGATTAAGCCGCCGGAAGAGGAAATTGCAGACCGGAAAGCCGAATCGGAGTTCGACCGGAAATAAGAAATTCGATCGGGAAATTCGAACTACCGTTAAATCTAAGGTAAGGGTGGGGTTCAATCTCTATAACCGGGTATATGGTAGACCGTATGTGGGGTTGGGATTGTATAATTTTCTACCGTGAATGTGTTAATTTTATGATGGATTGTTCCGATTTTGTGTGTTGACTGAATTGTTGAATGGTTCTTGTGGAATTCGATGGTATATGTTTGTGAATGACTGTGTGAATTGGAACGATGGAGGAGTCTTGGTTGAACACCATAAAATTGAAAGAAAATTAATACTGGTTGTGTTTAGAAATATATATATATATATATATATATATATATATATATATATATATATATATATATTAAGGGGGTGGCGCAAGCCACCCTGTGTGAGAAACGTGATAGTGGCGCAAGCCACATAATTGGAAGGGAGACTAAGGTGGGCCCGGCCACCACTAGGAATGTGGCGCAAGCCACCCAAGATTAATGTGGCGCAAGCCACTCCTTTCATCAGCAGGGGTGGCGCAAGCCACCCATATTTAAGGGTAGTGGCCTTTTTGTCTTATATGGAACCTTGCATTAAGGAAAACTAAGTGTATTGTATATGATATCATGGATGAAAATTAGTAATATGTTAATAATGTTGAGAGCCACCTAGAAACCATGTTGAGAGCCACCTAGAAACCATGATGAGAGCCACCTTAATTCCATGTTGAGAGCCACATATGGTGGGACCATTTATATGTTATTCTGAGTGGCTAATTAAGTGACTAAATTAGGTGAATTAGTTTAATGGTCAGATTAATAAATTAATTAATGGTTAATCGGATACACCTAGTGAGTAAATGAATTAGAATTAATGAGTAGGGCTGCTAGTGTAATATATTTGGATTGCTATATCAGTATATTATGTTTTAATAGAAACAAACTGGTTTTCGGTAGAAATAGAATGATGCAAATTTTCATGACAGATGATTTTAAATTATAGCAAGAGTATTGTATCAGAAACCGGAAAAGTCACAGAATTTTATAATTAAGTCGTGTTAATCGTAGAGGTGAAAACAGTACAGTTTCAGTCGGTTTAGCCGATTTAAGCGGAAAAATTAGTTGTTCGGAATTTAACGAAAATGGTCAAGGTAGTTAGTAATAATTAGTAGGTGATTTTAGTCAGTTTATGTTGTTGAATTTGTGTTGTATGTGTGGATTTCTTGTACAGTTGCCTATGAAGTTTTGTCCCGGTTTATGGGCATTTTTAAGTCGTAGGTCGAAGGACCAATGTTGATGTTAAAGTTGTAGGTTGTATGACCAACGTTGATGTATATAAGTTGTAGGCCTATGGCCAAAGTTGAATCGTGTTGAATTAAAGTTGTTATGTAGTTTGTTATATGTTGTTCGGAGTTGGTTGTTGTTTTGTGTTGAGTCGTTGCATCATGGCATTTGCATTTTGTCGGAGCCGTTGCTCACACCACGTTGGCCTGGATTGGCAATTTTTAAATTGGAGCTGATGCTCACCACGTTGGCCTGGATTAGCAAGATTATTAAGTTGAAGGCTTATGCCTTGCAGATACCTCGATAACCTGGTATATTTTAAGTTGGGAGTTTTACTCCGATGGTACCACATGCATATGCATAGTCGAGTCGCATCCCGTGTCGTATTATTTATGTCGTTTGTGTTGATTGTGGTTGTTGAAGTTGAGTAAGTTTTTTATGTTGCCCAAGTTGATAAAGTTGTTCATGTTGCTTAAGTTGATAAAGTTGTTCATGTTGCTTAAGTTGATAAAGTGGTTCATGTTGATTAGGTTGATTGTAGCGATTATGTCGTAAATGTTGATATGTGTAATAAGTCGATAAAGTATGTTGAGAGATTGTGGATTATTGTTAAAGTTGTGGTGGTTATTGTTAAGTCGTGATGAATTGAAGTTGTATATTATAAGTTGTTATGATGATGTGTTGGTTGATTTAAGTTGTTGTTGTTACTAATTGTATTGATTTGAGTTGTTTGTTGATTGTTGTATAATTGTCGTTGAAGTGGTGAAATTTGTATGATTCTAAGCTAATATATTGTTTATCATATACTTGTTTATGTTGGTTGATATCTCACCCCTTCTGTAATGATGTTACCTATTATGGGTAATTGAGCAGGTACTGAAGAATAGCTGTGGAAGTGAAGTAATTTTATGAAGTCCTTTAGTTGCTGTTAGTTCGAGTTGGTCTTGCTCTGATACGTAGCACTCAGGGGGAATGTTTATGTTATTGTTTCTAAGTTGTTGTTATTACTAATTGTTGAATGATTATAAATTGAACGTTGTTTTGGTTAAACAAAGTTGTTAGCTGATTTATAAGTTGTGAATGATGAATGCTATGTATCCCTTTTAAATGAAATATAAGTTGTTTGTTGTTTTAAGTTGAAATGTGACATCCCATGTTGTGTTGAAAATTTTTTTTTAAATACTCTGATATTTTTATTATAATTACCGGGTAGATTTGGGGTGTTACACTAAGCGCGCTCCTCACTGCCTCGAAGAGGCAAAATTTCTTCAGACCGCGCTAAGCGCGCTAGACCGCGCTAAGCAGGCTCTGCGATTTCTGCAGAAAAACCCTACGATAACAGCACTTCCCCATCTGCGATGCTGCACTCCTAAACTCATTTTTTAACTCAGATTTTTCACAAATTATGTTATTATAACCTATAACCATCATATATACATCAACAACAACAATCATCACATAGCAATTCATCACAATTCATCATCCCTAATCTCAACTCCTAGGTTTTCCCACAAAACCCCAATTACCCACCAACACCTAATCTTTATATCACAAATATTGCAAGGTGATACTCCCCATACCTTAGAGTTTTGCTTCTTTTGATCTTCTCTTGAAGTTTCGCCGGAATTCTTTTATGCCCTAGCCTCCTTCTCACTCGTTCTTCAGAGCACTTTTGCCTCTTCCTAAAAAATAATACGAATAATGAGTCCCTTTCACTATTCTCTCTTAAAATACCCCTAAATGTGCTCTTCCCATCTTACCCTCACTAATTCTCCTCAAAATGTCCCCTTTACCCTTAATTCCTCTAATATTATTTAAAATAAATAATAATACATCATATTCCATAACATATACTATTATTTAATTAAATGACCAAAACTTTACAAAAATACCGACCTCGACACGAAACACCAAAATTCACAGAAATTCACAAATATAATATTTAAATAAATTAAATAAATATTCTTACGAAATTTGGGGCATTACATGAGCCAGATTCATGTCGAAGCTTCGCCTATCAACCTGGTTTACTTCAGCCAGAAAGTAACTTTGGTCAGCCCCTATTTTTTAGACAATCCCATCTGCGCGCCAAATTGTTATTCGTTGATACATTGACGAAGGGACGACACCTATGTCGTGTATCCATTCCCTGCCTAAGAGAAGGTTATAATTTGCTTTTGACACAATCACCATAAACATTGTCGGCCCTTTGATGCTTCCGACAGTTAGATCTACTTGTATCACACCCATAGTGGTTCCCACTTTTCCCTCATAATTCGACAACACCATGTTATGAGGTTTGGTGTCGGAATCCTCTTTTCCAATTTTCTTAAGCATATAATGCGGCATCAGATTGACTGCCGCTCCTCCATCAACCAAAATCTTATTCACCCCTACGTTACCCACTTTTCCTTTTATAAACAGAAGTTTCAGGTGGCTCCTCATTAAGTCATCTGGTATTTCGAAAAATGCGTTTTGTTCCTCAACGCATCCATTGTTCATGATATAATAGCAAACGAGCCTGTGTCTGGCCGTTTCGACCTCCATAGCTTCGTCTTCCATTACCTAGTCGTACTCCCTGGGGAGCACTGAGACCACGTTACACATCACGTCGAAGGATGCCTCTGACTCTAAATTAAAATCGTCTGTCATTTCATCATCCCTAGTTACTTCCTCTTTTGACGACATTTGTACTGGAGTAACGGGCGGCTTTTCGACCTTCAACTCTTCCTTCTGAGTCAAAGTTTGAACATTGATGCTGGTTTCTGGCTTGGCTTTTCCTGCAGCCTCCTTCTTAGCCTTCTTTCGACGTTGGTACCTCCTCCATTGTGACTTCGTCATAGGGTTCTTGCCCTTATAATTTTTAGAAGGGTAAGTCACCTTCTTAGTCTTTTGGAATTCTTTCCTGTATGATACGGAAGATCCCCGATGTACTTCAAAATCCTTCCATTTCCCTTGTCCTCGGGCTTGTCGGATTGGATTGACCCACCTGTCGTCTGGAGCTTTATTTGTAGGTTTAAATGTGTTAGGGTATCTTCCTCCTAACTTCTCCCTAATTTGGTCCCCTTCTGGGGTCGAATCTTTCTTCAGAAGGCCTCCAATTTCCCCTTCTTTTTTCTCTCTCCACTCCCTCTAAGTTTTGTACTGCCGTTTTGTCGAAGACGGCACTACAACGAGGGCAAAGCATTACCTTAGATCTTTTCCTCTGGCATCTATGTATGAAATGTGCCAGATTTTCTTCCTCCTTAAGATACGCCAGTTTATGGTACTCCTCCCGTCGACGTTCTTCGTCAACCTGCGTTGAAACGTTCTGAGATACTTCTACCATATTCACGTTGGCAGTTGACTCAGTTGCAATGCTTAGTTTATTCATCTTCAGACTGAGGCCCTCATTGGCCTCATGTTCCTTCTTGATACGGTTGAAGTCCTGAGTGATTTTCTTCGTTAGCACATTTGGGAGCGAACTCTTGGTAACCTGTGGGCTGACGAATCCGACAGCTTTGTTCTTTGGATCCTCCACGGTCCTTCGGAGGATACCGACAGCAGCCTGTTTGTAAGAACCCACAGTAGTTCCTTTGTTAATTTGGGCGAAACCATCAGTGGTCTCATTGTTGATTTGGACGAAACCCTCAGTAGTTTCGTTGTTAACTCCGGCGAAACCTTCAGTAGTTTCGTTGTTGATGCCATCAGTGGCCTCGGCAATGTAGTTTTCAATGATCTTTTCATCAAGGTCTTCAGTAACCTTAACCATTACCGCCTGGTTCACGAAGTCAGTTGTAACTTCGACCATGTCACATTTGTTGGCGGGATCATCAGCAACCTCCACCATATTTACGTTGTTGTCGAAGCCATCAGCAGCCTCGATCATATCCACGTTATCGTCGAAGCCTTCAGCAACCTCGACCATGTTAACTGTGGATGGCTCCGCATAGTGGGCCTTCTCCACCTGCACAGAGTTTGAATCCACCTTCACCTGGGATTTTGACTTGTCGCCGAATTTTAGCCTTCCGTCTCTGATTGCATTCTGTACTAGATCCCTGAAAAGGAAACAATGAGACGTTTTATGACCCAAAAAATTGTCATATTTACAAAAACCCCTCTTTTTCTGTTGTTCTATCGGAGGCACTTTAGTACCAGGTGGCACTATCATTTGGCCATCCTTAACTAATAAATCAAATATTTCGTCACATTTTACAACGTTGAACGTATAAGTTCTTTTGGGGAACTTGTCGTTCTTTTCCGATTCGACTAGGTTTTTCCCATTCGACGGAGCTAAGACTTTGCAAGCATAAGGCGACCCTTGTTTTAATTCTGCCAAATTGACCTCTTGTTCGTCGAAATTTGATGACCCATCTTCATCATCATCCTCACAAACTCTGACATATGTTACCCTTTCTTTCTTATTTTTATTAGCCCTAGCTTTTTTGGCTTTTAGTCGTTCGACCTGTCTAACCCTATCAGCCAATTGGGCCATGTCTCTTAAGTATTGGGTATCTAATTTCTTTCTGATTGAATAATTGAGGCCGCCAGCGGCCATTTCGACTAACTCATGTTCAGGCACTTGTGTGAAACACCTTGCCTTGAGCAACCTAAACCTATTCAAGTAATCATCAATTAGCTCTGAGAACTTTCTCTTGACGCTAGTCAATTCTTTCAAACTTATCTTTGTTTGTCCCATGTAGAATTGTTCATGGAACAATCTCTCCAATTGGGTCCAAGTATGTATCGAATTCGCAGGCAATGTGGTAAACCAAGTAAAAGCATTTTTCGTTAAGGAACTAGGGAAATATTTTATTTTCAAATTCTCGTTGTGCGCTATTTTGTAACACCCTTCTAACCCCACATATATTTTTCATACAGAAGGGAAATTAATCACGTAAAATCACCACTCAAGGGTGTCACACTTCACAAAAATTCATACAAATCATTTTCCTGCTCCGTAACACGGGTTACAACATATCATGATAACAACTCATTTGAATCAACACTTCAAAGTTAAAACGAGACATCGCAGAGGAATCATCACTTTTTAAAAGAATCTCTTTTATTTAAAATAACTCGTGATAATGTTGTTTCATCCAAAAATTGAAATTTAAAACAACTCAACATCTTCAAAAATCCTCATAGAATATGTTAATTAAAAGAACATAACAAATCAAATGAAAAATGTTCCCAACCCCGATGTTACATAATCAGAGCAAGACACACCCTCTACTCTACTGAAAAAGGAAACTACTCCAAGCTAACTCTTCACGCACCGCGAACTAGTCTTGGTTATCTGCACGTTACCCACGTAGAGGTAACATTCAAACAGGCAGGGTGAGTAATCACAATTCAATATAATTCATATAAGGACAAGATAATTAACAAGTTAACATTCATCTCAAACAACATCATAGCGACTCACCCAAAACGTCATATAAATCACCAAGTCATTAACATCATAACATGCAATCATGTAATGCCACCAAGAATGAAATGCAACTTCCTAACATGCATGTGGTACCAATTCGTCATAATAATGGACACCAGGCCATCAACCCTCCACAAGGGAGCACGTCACAAAATACCTTAATCCGCACAATGGGATTAAGTCCACCACTGGACCGAAGTCCTAACATCGTCACTGGACCGAAGTCCTAAATGCTATGAATGCATGATGCACAACGTCAAACTCATCAATATAAACCATGGTAATAAAGTGCATCATCATTCACAAGAACATCATATAAATCATGTCATCATTAATTCATCAACGTCATGTAAATCATATCATCATTATTTCATCAACGTCATGTAAATAATATCATCATTATTTCATCAAACTTCATATCCATCATCATATTGAAAATCATCAATTTATCATCATATAACATGTCAACACGCAGTAACAAGTCATGGCATCATTACAGCATTAATACAACATAACACGGACAATTTCCCATAATTTTAAGGATTTAAAAATAATAATTTCAACTTCCATGTCGCGCTAAGCGGGCTAATCCCGCGCTGAGCGCGCTACTCTCTGCCTTGAGAAGGAGAAAATCTTCCAGACCACGCTAAGCGCGCTAGACCGCGCTAAGCGGGCTCTGCGAATTCTGCAGAAAACCCTGCGATAACAGCACTTTCCTCCTGCGATCCCATACCCCAAAAACAGCTTTTATCTTCCAATTAATTACAGATTATGTCATCAAAACCTATATCTATCACACATACATCAAATACTTCAATCATCTCATATTAAATCATTACAATTCATCACCCCTAACCTCAAATTCCTAGGTTTTCCCCAAAAACCCCAATCACCCATCAACAATCAAATCCGTATATCAAGAATATTGTAAAGTAATACTCCCCATACCTTAAAATATCGATTCCCTCGACTTCTCTTGAAATTTCTCCAGAACTTTCTTATGCCCTAGCCTCCTCCTCACTGGTTCCTCAGAGCACTTTTGCCTTTTTCCTCCAAATAGTAGAATAATGAATTTCTTTTCACTATTCCCTCGTAAATACCCCTAATTGTGCTTTTACCATTATACCCTCACTAATTCCTCCTAAAGGACCAATATACCCTCAATACTCCTACTTCTCTTATTTTACATAATAAATAATAATTTGAATAATATAATATGATTATTCTCACTATTAATATTATAAAAAATAATTTCCACCAAAAATGTCCATGCAACACAACATCATGCCATCAAATTGCCTTATATTCAGATATAATCAATAAATAATTAAAAATATGAATTTGGGGCATTACAACTCTCCCCCACTTAAGGAATTTTCATCCTCGAAAATTTACCTGAAGCAAATAGAGTCGGATATGACTCCCTCATCTGATCCTCACGTTCCCAAGTGCAACTCTCGCCAGCTGGTCCTCCCCACAAAACTTTCACCAAAGCAATCTTCTTACCTCGCAGTTGCTTCATTTCTCGACCATCGACACGCACTGGCAATGCCTCCACAGTCATATTATCCCTCACTTGTACATCATCCATCTGAATCACATGCGACGGATCTGAAATGTACTTCCTCAATTGAGACACATGGAACACGTCATGCAAATTCGCAAGTGACGGCGGTAACGCAATTCGGTAGGCTACCTCTCCTATCCTCTGCGATATCTGATAAGGACCAACAAAACGTGGAGTGAGCTTCCTAGACTTCAAAGCTCGACCCACACCAGTCGCTGGCGTCACTCTCAGAAACACGTGATCTCCCTCTTGGAATTCAAGTGCTTTCCTTCTCTTATCATGGTAGCTCTTCTGACGACTCTGCGAAGCTTTCATCCTCTCTCGGATCTTCTTAATCTTCTCGGTCATCTCTTGCATAATTTCAGGTCCGAGTACAGCACTCTTGCCTGATTCATACCAACACAATGGAGTTCTACACCTCCTCCCATACAAAGCTTCATAAGGCGTCATTCCAATACTATCATGAAAACTATTATTGTACGTGAACTCAACCAACGGTAAATGGCTATCCCACGATCCTCCATGATCCAACACACAAGCCCTCAGCAAATCTTCTAAAGATTGGATAATCCTTTCTGTTTGACCGTCCGTCTGTGGATGATAGGCAGAACTCATCCTCAACTTAGTTCCCAAAGCATCTTGCAAACTCTTCCAAAACCTCGATGTAAACCGCGGATCTCTATCCGACACAATACTCGAAGGTACCCCATGTAACTTCACAATCTCATCAATGTATAAATCTGCTAGTTTCTGCATGGAATGATTAATCCTCATCGGTAAGAAATGAGCTGACTTAGTTAATCTATCCACGATCACCCAAATTGAATCATTTCCCTTAGCAGTCTTTGGCAATCCCACCACAAAATCCATGGAAATACTATCCCATTTCCATATTGGAATCCTCAACGGCTGGATCATACCTAAAGGCTTCTGATGCTCAACCTTTGACTTCTGGCAAGTCAAACATGCATAAATAAACTCAGAAACATCCCTCTTCATACCCGGCCACCAAAACAACTTCTTCAAATCATGATACATCTTCGTAGCACCAGGATGAATACTCAACCTACTTCGATGTCCTTCTTCTAGAATACTCTTCTTGATTTCTGGAACATCTGGAACACACACTCTATCTCAAAACCTCATCACACCATTCTCATCAATTCGGAAATCACCTCTGTTACCTTGGTTAATCAAAGTTAATTGGTCAACCACCTTCAAATCGGATTGCTGACCCATTCTAATTTCATCCAGAATGCCACTAGTCAACTTCAACATTCCCAACTTCACACTGTCAGGAGTCGCTTCACACACTAGACTCAGATCTCTGAATTGCTCAATTAATTCCAACTCTTTCACCATAAGCATCGACACATGCAACGACTTCCTGCTCAATGCATCAGCCACTACATTTGCTTTTCCCTGATGATAACTCAAATCAACATCGAAATCCTTCAACAGTTCTAACCACCTTCTCTGCCTCATATTCAAGTCCTTCTGATCAAATAAGTACTTCAGACTCTTATGATCACTGAACACCTCAAGTTTAGAGCCAAACAAATAATGTCTCCAAATCTTCAACACAAACACCACAGCAGCCAATTCCAAATCATGCGTAGGATAATTCCTCTCATGAACTCGCAATTGCCTCGAAGCATAGGCAATAACTTGTCCATTTTGCATCAACACTCCACCAAGACACATCTTCGACGCATCACAATACACCACAAGAGATTCGCTCGGGTTAGGCAAAATCAACACTGGAGCAGTAGTCAACTTCTTCTTCAATTCCACAAAACTCTCTTCATAAGCTACATCCCACACAAAAGCTTGACCCTTTCGAGTCAACTGAGTCAGCGGTAATTCCAACTTAGAAAAGCCTTCAATAAACTTGCGGTAATAACCTGCTAATCCCAGAAAACTTCGTATCTCAGTAGCAGACTTAAGAGTCTCCCACTATAATACGGCATCAATCTTCGAAGGATCAACAACAACACCACTACTCAAAATCACATGCCCAAGGAAACTCACTTCCTTCAAGCAGAATTCACACTTCGACAACTTTGCATACAACTTCTTCTATTTCAACACTTGCAACACAGTCCTAAAATGCTCGGCATGTTCTTCTTCAGATCTAGAATATATCAAGATATCATCGATAAACACCACCACAAATTTATCCAAATACTCATGGAAAATCCGATTCATGTACTCCATGAACACACCAGGTGCATTAGATACACCAAACGGCATCACAATGTATTCATAGTGTCCATATCTCGTCCTGAAAGCCGTCTTCAGAATATCATCAGGCTTAACTCGGATCTGGTGATAACCCGACCTCAAATCAATTTTGTTGAACACACATGCACCTACTAGCTGATCCATCAAATCGTCGATTCTCGGAAGCGGATACTTATTCTTGATAGTCACTTTATTCAGCTGCCAATAATCAACACACAACCTCATACTTCCATCTTTCTTCTTCACTAACAACACAGGAGCACCCCACGGAGAAACACTTGGTCGAACAAACTTCTTCTCAAGCAATTCTTCCAGTTGTTTCTTCAATTCACTTAGCTCAGAGGCTGACATCCGATAAGGAGCCATCGACACTGGACTCGTACCTGGTATTAAGTCCACCGCAAACTCCACCTCACGCTCTGGAGGTAAATCATTGATGTCATCTGGAAACACTTCTGGGAATTCACAGACAATAGGCAACTCCACACTCGCAGCTTCACAATCAATTTGCAACGATGCAAACATTGCAAACACTAACGCTTCGTCTTCCATTAACTCGTCCACTTGCTTAGCAGACAAGAACATCAACTCCCCACTATCATCAAACTCGGGAAACCCTACAGTCTTGGTAGAACAATTGATATGAACACGATTGAACTCCAACTAGTTCATTCCAAAAATCACGTCAATTTGGTGCAAGGGTAGGCACACCAAATCCATCACAAAACTCTTCTCAAAAATCATCACAAGACATCTTAAACACACAAGGGTAGTAGTAACAGAACCATTAGCTGGAGTTTCTATTACCATATTCCCATTCATATCAGATAACTTCAAACCCAATCTATTAGCACATTCAAGCGATATAAAAGAATGAGTAGCACCAGTATCAATAATAGCAACTAACTCGATATTATTAATAAAACAAGTACCTCGAATCAGGTTGTCCTTCTCTGGCACTTCTGCACCACTCAAAGCAAACACTTTGCCACTGGTCTGAGCATTGGTCGCAGTCTTCTTCGGCTTTTGACATTAAGTACTGATATGACCCTTCTCACCACAATTGAAACAGGTCGGACCCTCATCCTTGCAATTAGTAGCTCGATGACCCTTCTTGCCGCATCTGTAGCACCTCAGCACATTGTTGGTGCATACATCAGCATGGTGACCTTGCTCGCCACACTTATGACACTTTCCAGAAGCGGGAGCTTCTCCCCCACTTGTTTTTTTCCCATCCGAAGCCTTCTGCTTTCCCTTGTCAGCTGAAGTTGTATAAGGCTTACCCCTATACTGCCCTTTCTTCTCACTCAGCTGCTTGTAGTGAGCAGGTCGAGCTCGGGCATCCTCATCGTAGATTCTGCTCTTGTCAACTAACTCAGCATACCTACGGATCTGCTGATACCCAATACCCTGCTTAATCTCTGGTCTCAGCCCATTTTCAAACTTGAGACACTTAGACATCTCAACATTAACACGATTGTAGTGCGGACAAAACTTCACCAACTTCTCAAACTTCGCAGCATATTCTGCCACAGTAATATCTCCTTGCTTCAGCTCAAGGAATTCCACTTTTCTCTTGCCATGAGCATCCTCTAGGAAATACTTTCCCAGAAACTCCTGCTTAAACACAGACCAAGTTATCACAGTACCAACATCTGTGAGTCTCTGACGGGTATTATCCCACCAGTCCTCAGCCTCTTCTTCCAGCATATGCGTTCCGAACTGAACCTGTTGCTCATCAGAACACCCCATCACTCGGAAGATCTTCTTGATCGCCTTCAGCCACTTGTGTACACTTGCTGGATCATGCGTACCCACAAAAGTCGGTGGATTGTTCCTTTGAAACTTCCCCAAAGCTCGAAACTCATCAGGAGCTCCACCATTTGGGTTCAGCTGCGCCACCACATTAGCAACCGATTCCAACGCATCAGCAATTGCACGATCATTTCTTCCAGCCATCTGCACACCACCAACAAGGTTAGAAGAACTAAAACATCGACAGTGTACACACACTCGTCGACTGACAGGGACAGACATCAAGTAAAAAACCTGGCCGGACGGACCAACCAGGCTCTGATACCACTAATGTAACACCCTTCTAACCCCACAGATATTTTTCATGCAGAAGGGAAATTAATCACGTAAAATAAACACTCAAGGGTGTCACACTTCACAAAAATTCATACAAATCATTTTCCTGCTCCGTAACACGGGTTACAACATATCATGATAACAACTCATTTGAATCAACACTTCAAAGTTAAAACGAAACATCGCAGCGGAATCATCACTTTTTAAAAGAATCTCTTTTATTTAAAATAACTCGTGATAATGTTGTTTCAACCAAAAATCAAAATTTAAAACAACTCAACATCTTAAAAAATCCTCATAGAATATGTTAATTAAAAGAACATAACAAATCAAACGAAAAATGTTCCCAACCCCGATGTTACATAATCAGAGCAAGACACACCCTCTACTCTACTGAAAAAGGAAACTACTCCAAGCTAACTCTTCACGCACCGCGAACTAGTCTTGGTTATCTGCACGTTACCCACGTAGAGGTAACATTCAAACAGGCAGGGTGAGTAATCACAATTCAATATAATTCATATAAGGAAAAGATAATTAACAAGTTAACATTCATCTCAAACAACATCATGGCGACTCACCCAAAACGTCATATAAATCACCAAGTCATTAACATCATAACATGCAATCATGTAATGCCACCAAGAATGAAATACAACTTCCTAACATGCATGTGGTACCAATTCGTCATAATAATGGACACCAGGCCATCAACCCTCCACAAGGGAGCACGTCACAAAATACCTCAATCCGCATAATGGGATTAAGTCCACCACTGGACCAAAGTCCTAACATTGTCAATGGACCGAAGTCCTAAATGCTATGAATGCATGATGCACAACGTCAAACTCATCAATATCAACCAAGGTCATAAAGTGCATCATCATTCACCAGAACATCATATAAATCATGTCATCATTAATTCATCAACGTCATGTAAATCATATCATCATTATTTCATCAACGTCGTGTAAATACTATCATCATTATTTCATCAAACTTCATATGCATCATCATATTGAAAATCATCAATTTATCATCATATAACACGTCAACACGCAGTAACAAGTCATGGCATCATTACAGCATTAATACAACATAACACGGACAATTTCCCACAACTTTAAGGATTTAAAATAATAATTTCAACTTCCAGGTCGCGCTAAGCTGGCTAATCCTGCGCTGAGCGCGCTACTCTCTGCCTTGAGAAGGCAAAAATCTTCCAGACCGCGCTAAGTGGGCTCTGCGAATTCTGCAGAAAACCCTGCGATAACAACACTTTCCTCCTGCGATCCCATACCCAAAAAACAGGTTTTATCTTCCAATTAATCACAGATTATGCCATCAAAACCTATATCTATCACACATACATCAAATACTTCAATCATCTCATATTAAATCATTACAATTCATCACCCCTAACCTCAAATTCCTAGGTTTTCCCCAAAAACCCCAATTACCCATCAACAATCAAATCTGTATATCAAGAATATTGTAAAGTAATACTCCCCATACCTTAAAATATCGATTCCCTCGACTTCTCTTGAAATTTCTCCGGAACTCTCTTATGCCCTAGCCTCCTCCTCACTGGTTCCTCATAGCACTTTTTCCTTTTTCCTCCAAATAGTAGAATAATGAATTCCTTTTCACTATTCCCTCTTAAATACCCCTAATTGTGCTCTTACCATTATACTCTCACTAATTCCTCCTAAAGGACCAATATACCCTCAATACTTCTACTTCTCTTATTTTAATTAATAAATAATAATTTGATAATATAATATGATTATTCTCACTATTAATATTATAAAAAATAATTTCCACCAAAAATGTCCATGCAACACAACATCATGCCATCAAATTGCCTTATATTCACATATAATCAATAAATAATTAAAAATATGAATTTGGGGCGTTACATATTTCGCCTGCTTCAATTAAATACCATGCCACATGTTCGACCGTCGATTCACTAGTATCCCCTGGAAATTTTGTAAACTTGGGCACTTTCCATCTATGTGGTAACTCCTGCTGCAGAATGTATTCCGACAAAGGGGAAGTATAACTAGGCCTTTGTAATCCTACATTCATCCCATTTCGCACCATAATCCTTTCGACCATGGCAGCCAAATTATTTTCCGCTGGCATATCATTACAATGCATTTGTTATATAATATTATCAGCACTTTGGTTTCGGTTTACTAATAACACCCTTAGTTCTTGTTGAACAGGAATTTTGATCCCTGGTGGTTCAACTACGCCTTGTTGGTTTACTACATTCGCCTGAGGGATGTTTGGTTGTCTTTGATTTATGGTAGGTTCTCCTTCGACCGCTGCCCTTGGGTTCTGAACTACCTGTTCCCTTGGAGGGGGATGGGGGACACCAAAGAAATCGGCAATGCGTGTCATCTGTGCTGCCAATTGTTGATTCGTTTGTGTAGTTTTTTGGATCAATGGGTTAAATATAACCTCCATCTGTTGGGCTAACATCTGGACCATATCATGATTGCTCTCATCCATCTATTGCCTAATTACTTGCGTAGAATTATTGGTAATATTTGGCATATAAGTTTGATATCCCGTTCCTAAAGGCTGGATAAATCTACCCATATGGTTTACACCATAACCGGACCCTTGCAGAGGCGAAGTTATGTTCATCGTTGAATCTATAAATGTTGATGGTGCATTATGTAAACTTGCCATTACTGATGTTGGCATTCCATATGGTTGTTCTCGATTTAGAGGCATCGAAAAACCAGATATAAAGGGTCTGTACATATTCCCTGAAGAGGGAGGAGTCATTTGAGGCATTTGGGGTCTTATAGTTGAAAAACTAGGCGCACTCTAGGGAATTGAATGCGCAGGTGTTGAACCCGTTGTTGATGGTATAGCCTCTGGTACTAATATTGAGGCCGTATTGCCCCCAATCGAAGGATTAGGGGGTGGTACTTCATTATTTGTAGAATTCTGATTGTTTGGCGGATTTGGATTTGTCATTCTGCCTACTCGTCTTCTTCTAGGTCTTTCTTCATTATTTATGGCTATCTTACCACGCCTTAGTCTCATGTAACGAAGCGAAAAAAGTTTCGTACGAGTAAAAGTGTAAAATAAAGGTTTTCAATTGTCAATAGCACAAGGTCCCACCAGGTGTGCCAATTTGTTTGCCTGGAAAATTAGCAAACAACCGCTGATCTCCTAATTTATGAAAAATTAGTTTACTTGCAGGACCGATCAAACAAATCCAAGGACAATGTGCTTTAATGATTTTGACAATTGGTATTAAAATCAAACCTTTCGTATGTTGATTTTGTCATTGATTTCAAAAACTAATGTATTTCGACTAAAAAGTAATAAAGGCTTTGCTTTTGAAAGAAATGGCAAAAATGTAAGTAAATTGCAAGAATGAAATTTCAGAAATGTAAAGGGAATTGTAAATGAATGATTCAAACTTTCATTGAAATTTAAATAAAGAAAATGGTGTTTTTCAAACGTACATTTTCTCAGTAACTACTATTTTCTCTCACACGGTTACTTTGAGTATTCTTGAGTAACTTGTACAAATTTTGAACACCCCCGAAATCTAACACTAAGACTCCCTATTTATATACAATCGAAATAACTGTCAACAACAGCTATTTCTCCTAATAATGACAAATGGCATTCTGCATGCCTTCACGTCTTGGATGAATTTCAGGCGTCTGAATTTAGAAACGAATCTCCCTCCTAAATTTGAATTTCAAAACGTCCGTCGAACAAGGCCTTCGCACCAAGTTGCTGAAGCATTTCAGTACTTAAAATAAATCTCCAAATATTTCTCCAATTAACACTCGTTTTCGACTGACCTTCTTTCACCAGAACCACACTTCTATCGAAATATCCTGGCAGATTCTTAAACTTATTTCCTGAACAAAATCCAAGCGTCGAAATTAGCAGCTTACACCCCCATTGGCCACTCCTCCTTGATTTCATTTGAGAACCTTGCTTTCACAACAACTTTTTGTTTTTCGTCCTTAGCCACCAATTTCTCATCAGACTTCTTCTTCGATCTATTTGATAGCATTGCTTCCCCAACAGCTTTATGTATTCCTTCCTTAGCCATATATTTATTAATAGATTTCTTCTTTGATCCATTCAAGACCGTTGCGTTCCCAACAACTTTATGTTTTCCTTCCTTGACCCCCAATATATCAACAGGTTTCTTCTTTGCATCATTTTTTCCTTGCAACACTATTTCCAACATTATCAGCTTTCTCATTCATGATGTTTTTCACAATCTCAATGTTATATTTATTCTCCTCATTGTTATCAACCGGTTCTTCATTAATATAATGAAGAACAACTCTTTCATTATTTATGGAAACAACATCGATATTCGCATTTGTCACGGCCGGTATGTCACTGGTACGACATTTCTTGGCAGCTTTCTTTTTCTTTCCCTTAGTAGAAAATTACCCAGTCTCAGCTACCAATCCCTTAATTATTTCCATTGTGTCTTCATTGCTGATGTTCAAAATTAATAAATCAAATTATTAAGGCATGTATAGAATAAAAAATTAGAATACAGAAATCTGTACGAACATCAATTTCTAATGTTTAACAAGTCAAACCTTAATTTCGTAGTTTCTGTAACCCTATGTTCAAAATGGAAATATGAAGAAATGTATCCACGATAACATGAAGAAATGTATCCACGGCAACGTGAACTCGATTCTACCATTGTTCTGCTTCTTCAGTGTTTTTTTTTCGAAACGAAGTGGGTAAAAGATAAGAGGGACAGGGAGAAACTTAGAGGAAGGTGTAAGAGCAAGAGTTGTCTCTGCAAGTCATCTCTATGCTTTGATGATAACAATGAGTATTTGTGAAAGAACAATTTTATGTTCTAATGTGTGTTGTGTGCAGATCATAATCATAGAAGATATCAGATCCAACAAACACCAGCAAGATGTGTGTAAATGATCATATGCGAGTTACTATATGTAACACAAGTCGCAAGAAGCAAGTATGCTTCTGTATCTGATCATAATCAGAAAGATCCAAGGATGTCGATATTGCTGTTACAATGCTCTTGTGGATGCTACTCTGAAAGTGGTTATGATTCTGAAGATAGCAAAGCTTCTGAAGAGATAATCTTCTGGAGAACCAAAGTGCTGAAGATTCTCATGACTTGAAGTTCTGAAGGCTGAAGGCTCGGAAGACCAAGTGCAGAAAGACTCTGAAGACTGAAGTTTTTTGAAGATTAAGATTCAAATGATCAAGTGCTAAAGACTCTGAAGACAGCGTTCTGAGTGAACAAGGTTCTGAAGATTCTGAAGACTTGAAGCTATGAAGATAAAGGGTTTCAAAACAAGTGTTGAAGCTCTAAAGACAGATTCCTAATGGACAAGTTCTGAAGACTGAAGACTTGAAGATTCTGAAGACCGAGTTATAAAGTCTCTACTCAGGCTTCAATTAATTACCATCAGAAGGCTCTGAATATTTGAAGACAAATGTTACCATTAGCAATGACTGTACACCGTACTAAAAAGATCTATCCCATTACTTCTTCTACAGTAAAAAGAAGATATGGCAGTACAACTTTCATCATTGCATAAGTAGAGACTTCAACGGCTATATTTTACTTGGCTATTTAAAGGAAAGAAGTATGCGCTTCTGAAGGTGTCGATGTGATGATAATCGCAACGATCAGTTATCGTTGTTACACTAAACATTTAAAGTTATCACCATTAACACACGACCATTGTTGTTGAAGCTCAAAGATCATCATTCAACACAACAACAATTAATTGGAATAGAAGTTGTTGATGAACAAGACAACATTACAAATCAGTCAAATCATCAACCAACTTCATCATCTGGGCTATATTGAATATCTGAAGCAAGGAGCTGTTGCTCGAAGCTTGCTCAACAAAGAAGATGAAGAAGATCTACAAGATGTCATCAACTGTCAAAGCAACATACATCTTTGTAGAATCTGAAGATAGCAAGGAGCTGTTGCTCATATCTTGCTAGAACACTTATGTGTTCATATGTACTTAAACTTAGGAGTTTATCAGCTTATTTAGAAGCATCAATGTAATCTCCAGAACAAGTAGTTCTATGTGAATTAGGATTCCTCAAGTGATCAGTGTGATCGGAGACTTGAGAAAACAATGGCTTGGTGTCATTGTGGAAATCCTGAAATATGGTCAATGATAGTCATATCTCAAAGAGGGCCAATTGTGGGTCAGACTCTTGTGAGATCACTGATGGAACTCATTAAAAATCCTGGAAGAATGGTCAGTAAATGTTATATCCTTTAACTCGGATCCCTGAATGTTTAGCTGTGAAATCCTAATAGTAGATCTTGCGAGATTGGAACCTATTAGATCAATGTTCTTTATATCCATTAACTTGTATCCCTAAATGGTTCATTGTGGGTTAGTCACAGCTGCATTTGTGCAGGTTGTTAGTCATCGGCTTTAGCCCGTGCATCTGTAATCGGTTTTGATTATAGTGGATAAAGTCCTTGTGTTCAAGGCAAAATCACCTTGGAAGGGTGAACTGAATTAGCTTGAGAATGGCTCAAGTGAACCAGGATATATCGTGTGTTCTTTACTCTTGTTTATGCTTTGTTTTATTGTTTATGTTTCTGTATCAATTATCAGAACCTTGCAACCCAACTCTGATAAGCTTCTGCATTGCAAGTCTGATTCAAGCATCGCTAATTCAGATTCTCCTTGTCGCTTATGCTTCATGAATCGCACAATCTAAATGACGCTTCGCAAGTCAGAGTCTCTCAACGCAACTCTGATATTCTCTTAGTACGTTAACGATAAGAGGCGAAAAGTTATTAAGAGTTAAAACATAATTCAACCCCCCTCCCCTTTCTTGTGTCTTTCTCACTCCTTCAATTAGTATTAGAGCCCCGGTTCTGTTATTGATGGATATCAAACACCTAACAGTGTCAGAAAAAGATCCAGATATGGTGTGTAGAAATACTCTTGGTGAGATTTCAATCCACTTACAATTTCAGTATCAGTTCAGAAGATGACTGTGTACTAAATTGTAATCAAACGGATTACCTGAGCGAGTCACTGATTCTTAAAGTCTTGAAGTTGTCAACAACATAATCTTCTACACTAAAACTTGGGAGAAGATTGAAGAACATCTGACAAGATAGATTCATCAGATAAGTAGTAGTATGTGTTGAATGCTTATCTTAGAAGATACGTTTGGATAAACAACGTATTTGCTCAAGATTGAATCATCAGAAAACAAGAAATCTTGTTTGCTGAAGATTATTTCTTTATGAGTTTTTGAGATGTTTTCAAGAAACGGATTAGTCCACCCTTGACTTTCTCATTTAGAGCTCATTAAGAATTTCTTCATGTAAAGAAGAAAGATTGTTGTTCTATGATTTTGAACTTCAAAATGAAGTCTGCAGAAGAAGCCAGAGAACTGAAGAATTCAAACTCTTAGAAGTGATTCAACATCTGAATCTTAACCGATCAAGCAGTTAAAAGATTCAACGAAGAATTGAATTTTGTTTCCTTAAGAAGCTTTGTAGAAAACTGAAGAATATTCAGTAATAGGAAATCTAGTGATTCATCGGGAATCTGATTCAGGATGATTTCGAAGTATTGATTGAAATAACTTAGAAGATTGATTCTTGTTAACTTGAGATTCTATCTCAGTTGAATCAACCGTTATTGGTCAGAATGTTATTTGATATTTCTCAGAAGTTCATGTTGTATAAATTCTGGAATCAGAAGAGGCTCGACTAGATGCAAAAACAGAATTCATCTACTCGAAGTCAAACATGATTTAATTCACTGATGTTTTTCAAAATAAATCAGTGGACACTCTTGTTCAGAACCTCTGGAAAGTCAATCTGAAGAAAGCAGATGCAGAATAAGACTGATCAAAAGCTCTTTCAAGGACGCTCCTATCAGATTTTCGAGAAATCATAATGGAAAGCACTCAGATATAGAATCTCTATAAAAAAATTTCAAAATCTCTAAGGTATGTTTTTCCTTATTCATGACCATCCTTATTCTCTGAATTTTAAACAGTAGCAATATTTTAAATCTTGTCATAACCACTGATCATTCACTGACACATTAGGTTTCGTAAGAATTATTAAAAATAGAGTAAGATTCTCACGCATTTATGATTAGACGAATGTTGAGAGTTAAATAAGCAGTTATGATTACTTTGTGTCAGCCACTCCCTTACGGCTCATAAGTATACATCGATTCGTACTCTTATTTATGATCTGCTCTGACAACCACTATATAGAGTCTATCAAATGTCTTTCCATCTTGAAGCTGACTGCCATCGCTACTCATAGCTAATCTTGAAAATAATGAACCTTGCTTGTTCCAGTTCATTAAATAGTTATTGATCCTAAGTCCTTTTCATATCATCTCCTCTACTCAAAGAAGAATCACTCTTTAACTATCTTATAATTTAATTTCTTTCTCTCAAACATAATCACTCCAGTTCAAAATGACTTCCCACAACATCAGAGGAGAAATTTCTGATCTTGAACTCCTGAAGGAATACACTCTGAATTTAAGTCATCTGCCATAACTCAACAAAACAAGTATCCTCTCTGGAAGTGAATTTCAGAACTGGGAAAACTATTTCAACATGCTTACTGGACCGGTCTTCCTTGAGCTTGTAACTAAGTTATGGGCAAACGCTCGAGTACTAGAGTATGATTATAGCAAGAATTCTATTTTGTCTGTGGTTGTTGGCTGTCCAGTTATGATCAACCCTACCATCATTGCCAAAGCCATTGAGTGCAATGAAAATGGTTTGATAATTGAAAGCCACATCAACAATGCTTGTTTCGACAAGCACTTGCATGTGATTTTTAAGACTGAAGGTCATCCCACTCAACCATTGTCCCTCACTCCCGTAGCTAAAGATTGGTACAAGTTAATGGTAACTAATTTAAGACCAAGAGAAAGATGAGCAGGATGATTATCTGACAAGGAGAGATTATTTTTTTTTCTTCTTAGTTTCTAGGATCAAAATAAACCTACCCCAATCCATATATAATTATCTGAAGGAAGAAATTAATTTGTCTAGGGAAGACATAGTCTATCAAGTTCCATATTGTAGAGTCATTTCCCACATTCTTGATCTTCAAGGAGTAGTTAGTTATTGCAAGAGAAATGGAATGACTGAGAAAATTCTTCCTGAGTTCTGTCAACCTCTGACATTCTTAGTCTAAAATAGGAAGATAGATTTCCTAGAGTCATAGTTTTTCAAGGTCTTTGCTTGTCTGTCCTTTTGTTTTGAATTCGACTTGTATCTCCTTGATCAATTAATGAAGTAACCCTGATTGTGAACTGCTTATCCTTAGGAATGATTAATCTTATGTTCATCTTATCACGATGCATTGTTTAATCTACACTTAATAAATTTACTATAACTTAGAATAAAATAATTAAGCATTAGAATCAATTACATGCATCTATTATTAGTCACACGAAAAGCCTTAGGGTTATCAAGAAACTGTAATATCTCTTTAGGTCATAAATGTGCGACGGTTACTCTCGCCACTTATAAGAGAACAACTATGCTTCATGATCAGTTAATTTTCCCTCATTAAAGAAACCAATCATTCACCTTCGTTTCCCACGTCCCTTAACCGACCTAGGAAAGATCAACCGTACCCTCTCAAATTTTTAAGCCTTAACTCTCCTCATTATTCTATAAATAGGCTCAACCTTAAATCACTCTTCACAGCCTTCACATCATCTAAATCTTGAGTAAACTCTGTTAGTGTGTTTCACCTTCAACAATGGCCTCCTTCTGTCAAAGTGCATTATGCCCCATTACCACAAAAACACCAGTTGAAAAACTCATTGTCAAGTCTGAAACAATTGTGAATTTCAAGAGTTTGAAAACAAACGGATGTGATGTGACTCACTCCATGAATGATCAAGGGTGGAGCAACTACTTCAAAAGGTTGGAAGGACCAACCTATGCTTGTCTGGTCAAAGACTTCTGGATACATGTTACTGCGTGCACAACTGTCATTGTATCTTCTGTGTTTGGAAGGAAAATAGTTATATCTGAAAAGACCCTTTCAGATTTACTGATGCATGACAATATCGGATTAAGAATCAACAAGGATCAACTAAGCAAGGAAAGAGAAGCGAAAGTCTTGGCTTCTATTTTTAAAGAAGAAATTGTGGTTAATGTTGATGATCCAATATTCTCAAGTCTGAAGGACTCCCTACAAGTGTGGTTCAGAATCCTGCAAGGAAACGTGTTTCACCATCTTCCTTCAGATCAACTCAATGAGACTTAGAAGTGTGTCCTATACCTTCTTCTAAAAGGAATCAAGATACATCTTCCAGCAATCCTTTTTAAACTTCTCAAAGAATCTATAAGGGACTCTAGAATAGGTTTTGGCACGGAAATCAGACATGTTCCGTATGGGAGACTCATCTCTGATATTCTGGTGGAATCAGGAATAGTTAATGACATCCTGGTCAACAAAGGAGAATCAAGCAAACTTCTAAAAAGCGCAGGAAAAATTCTCAGATTTAAGGATCTAAGGAAAAAGAAAGAAGACGTTGATCTTGATGATACGTCACTAAGGCAAGTGACGATGGCTATAAGAGTTCCTGTTAAAGGATTTCCTAACTTCAACAAAACACATGATCAAGTAGAAGTGGCAAACTATCTGCGAAAATTCAAAGATGAAGACATTGGTGTATGGATTGATCTGGAGAACATTACAGATGTGCTTTAAGAACTCTCAGAATGGAAGAAAAAGGGAAAAAAAGCAGAAAAGTGCTAATAGCGAAGAACCTTCTTCGAAAAGATCAAAGGTTGTTAATGAAGTATTAACATCCTTCAAGGATAATGCTATCAACAGAATCCAAAACTTAATAGATATATCAAGTTCCAGCATGGATTCCACTGCTATGGGAAATATCTGGACTGAATTTCATGGATGGATGTCTAAAGAAATTGTGAAGAACAAGCAGTTGGCAATCACACAAGCTGAAGATAAACAGATGCATGCTTCAAGAACCGATGAGTCTGGAAGCTCTTCTTCCACCTCCTCCCTATCCTTAGGGACCTCCTAGACTATCCCTTAGGAATCTATTTTCATAGCCTATGTTTTGATCGATCCAAACTACTTAGGGTTAAGAATAATCTATATCTTGTTATAGATGAAATATCCTTTGAAACTATTCGATTACCATGTTATTCATGCTCAAATACTACATAGATGCTCTAACTTTTTGATGATGTCAAAAAGGGGGAGAAATATAGAAGATTTTGATAGAATGGAAAACTAGGAACTCTGAACACTTCAGTCTTATATAGAAGATTGTGAACTGCTGATTGTTTCATGCTCAAATACTATTCATTATCAGATTGTTTATATAGAAGATTTTCAATAATATAAAATTCATTTACCACTAACATTTGATGTTTGATGTTTAACCGAGGAACTTTGAACAAGTTCACTAGGCATTCTTAAGACAGGTTAAACTGAAAGAACTCTGTTAAAAGTTCTTATGAAATGTTTGTTCATATAATCGAAGTTGTACACTTCGTGAACATATGTTCAGAAACTGATTTACCCAGTACTGTTCAGAAGTTGAGAACTTTATGAAAGTCAAATTTATCGTGATTCTTGTTTCACTTTGTTCAGAAGCTGTAAACTGTCTGAGAATATGATATTCAGAACATAAGAATAAGAAGAAGAAATCTTCCTGAAAGCAGTCAAGACAAAGTCTACAATCCAAGATGCTTTTCAGAAGAACTGAGCAAATCAGAAGTCGAAGACTGTCTGAAGAACTGGATAAAAGATCCAAGAAGAAGAAGTTCTGATAAACCAAGAATTCAACTCAGTAGAAAATGAATTGGTATCAGACTAAATCTACAATTGGTATCAGACTCAGTCTACAATAGTATCAATCAGAATCAAGTTGTGAATTGTTCTCAAATACCTTCATTGGTATCAAACTCATCATACTATGATATCAGACTAAGAATCAAGAGTACATTGGTATCAGACTCAGAATAAAGCTTCGATTGATCATAAAAATATTTCAATCAGATCAAGAATCAAGTTATGATCCTCCATCGAGTTCTAATAGAAACATGGTTCTGAGATGAAGACTTGTTGTCTAGTCAAACTCTGAAAAGTCAAGATCTTAAATGATGATCAGAACCGGTATGACCAAATCAAGAATCTGAAGATCATCAAGTCTGAAACTCAGGGGGAGATTCTTACGTCAAAAGACAAGTTCAATTCTGATAAATAGCGTGGCTAAGTTATTAGAAGAGAACTGTTCTATCTTTGTGCTAAAATGATTCTGCTGAAAAGTAGAAATTGCTTCAGCAGACTCTGAAGATTATGAGCTCTGATACGACGACCAAAGGAACTAAGTTTTAAAGATCTGAAGACAGAGGTTTTGATGAACAAGTCCAGAATCTGAAGACTTTTGTCTCCTTAAGACAGATATGGAAGTATTCCTTCTCTATTCTATGTTCTGACAACTCAAAATTGTTATTTTGCGAGTCTTTGGATCATATAAGATTCTAGATGTTCACAGATAAAATTTTAGGGTTAACACATTCAGGGGGAGCTATTGTTCTGGACTCTGAATATGTTTAGTTTGGTGATTACCTTGTATAAAATGTTCTATCAAAATACATGGTTTTATCATCATCAAAAAGGGGGAGATTGTAAGAGCGAGAGTTGTCTCTGCAAGTCATCTCTATGTTTTGATGATAACAATGAGTATTTGTGAAAGAACTATTTTATGTTCTAATGTGCGTTGTGTGCAGATCATAATCATAGAAGATATCAGATTCAACAAACACCAGCAAGATGTGCGTAAATGATCATATGCGAGTTACTATGTGTAACATAAGTCGCAAAAAGTAAGTATGCTTCTGTATCTGATCATAATCAGAAAGATCCAAGGATGTCGATATTGCTGTTGCAATGCTCTTGTGGATGCTACTCTGAAAGTGTTTATGATTATGAAGATAGCGAAGCTTCTGAAGAGATAATCTTCCGGAGAACCGAAATGCTGAAGATTCTCATGACTTGAAGTTCTGAAGGGTGAAGGCTCTGAAGACCAAGTGCAGAAAGACTCTGAAGACTGAAGTGTTATGAAGATTAAGATTCAAATGATCAAGTACTGAAGACTCTGATGACAGCGTTCTGAGTGAACAAGGTTCTAAAGATTCTGAAGACTTGAAGCTATGAAGATAAAGGGTTTCAAGACAAGTGATGAAGCTCTGAAGACAGATTCCTAATGGACAAGTTCTGAAGACTGAAGACTTGAAGATTCTGAAAACCCAGTTATAAAGTCTCTACTCATGCTTCAATTAATTACCATCAGAAGCCTCTGAATATTTGAAGACAAATGTTAGCGTTAGCAATGACTGTACACCGTACTAAAAAGATCTATCCCATCACTTCTTCTATAGTAAAAAGAAGATATGGCAGTACAACTTTCATCATTGCATAACGACTCTTTTCAAATAGCCAACAGCTCTTCAACGGCTATATTTTACTTGGCTATTTAAAGGAAAGGAGTATGCGCTTCTGAAGGTGTCGATGTGATGATAGTCGCAACGATCAGTTATCGTTGTTACACTAAACATTTAAAGATATCACCATTAACACACGACCATTATTGTTGAAGCTCAAAGATCATCATTCATCACAATAATAATCAATTGGAATAGAAGTTGTTGATGAACAAGACAACATTGTAAACCAGTCAGGTCAACAACCAACTTCATCATCTGGGCTATATTGAAGATCTGAAGCAAGGAGCTATTACTCGAAGCTTGCTCAACAAAGAAGATGAAGAAGATCTACAAGATGTCATCAACTGTCAAATCAACATACATCTTTGTAGAATTTGAAGATAGCAAGGAGTTGTTGCTCATATCTTGCTAGAACACTTTTGTGTTCATATGTACTTAAACTTAGGAGTTTATCAGCTTATTTAGAAGCATCAATGTAATCTCCAGAACAACTAATTCTATGTGAATTAGGATTCCTCAAGTGATCAGTGTGATCGGAGACTTGAGAAGACAATGGCTTGGTGTCATTGTGGAAATCCTGAAATATGGTCAATGATAGTCATATCTCAAAGAGGACCAATTGTGGGTCAGACTCTTGCGAGATCACTGATGGAACTCATTGAAAATCCTGGAAGAATGGTCAGAAAACGTTATATCCGTTAACTCGGATCCCTGAATGTTTAGCTGTGAAATCCTGATAGTAGATCTTGAGAGATTGGAACCTATTAGGTCAATGTTCGTTATATCCATTAACTTGGATCCCTGAACGGTTCATTGTGGGTTAGTCACAGTTGCGGTTGTGCATGTTGTTAGTCACTGGCTTTAACCCGTGCATCTGTAATCGGTTTTGATTATAGTGGATTAAGTCCTTGTGTTCAAGGTGAAATCACCTTGGAAGGGTGGACTGGATTAGCTTGAGAATGGCTCAAGTGAACCAGGATATATCGTGTGTTCTTTACTCTTGTTTATGCTTTGTTTTATTGTTTATGTTTCTGTATCAATTATCAGAACCTTGCATAGCAAGTCAGAACCTTACAACCCAACTCTGATAAGCTTCCGCATTGCAAGTTTGATTCAAGCATTGCTAATTCAGATTCTCCTTGTCGCTTATGCTTCATGCATCACACAATCTGAATGACGCTTCGCAAGTCAGAGTCTCTCAACGTAAATCTGATATTCGCTTAGCACGTTAACGATAAGAGGCGAAAAGTTATTAAGAATTAAAACACAATTCAAACCCCCCTTTCTTGTGTCTTTCTCACACCTTCAGAAGGTATATAGTTAAAAGTTAAAGAATTCAAACCTAAAAGATATAAACTAAGATTACCTAAGTGGATGAATAAACTATCCAATAACTTTTCATCGGTCAATAACCCTTTTAATTTAATTTTGTATTAAAAATTGTTTTAAAGTTTTAATGTTGCACGTATGAAATATATTATGTAACAATAGGTTTCCGATTCCAATGCCAAAATCGCACGGTTTCATGGTTTATGGAAGGATTCTATTTTAATGCCAACTTATTGGACAATATATCATTTATGATATACAGTGGACAAAAAAATATAACATACCAGTTTTCAATCAACTTTACATCTTCCAAAAATAAATATTTAATATGAATTTTCTGTATTCTGCATTTGAATTTTAAAATAGTCCATCAATCAATAAAATTGTTTTATTGTCTATTATTTTAATTAATATATTTTAATTATTATATATTTTTTGTATACCTTAAACTCTAACCCTTCTATATATTACATACTTATAATTCTTTTTAATAAATCAATCACTACCATATTCCTTCAATTAACTCAATATTCCCTTCCTATTCAAACAGGTTAGCAATCAAAACCTAATTTTCTTCAAAAATTTAATGTTTTATCCTACAAAAAAAAATTCATTAATCTTTATGCTCTTTTTTTTTCCAATCAATTTAAACATGTAGTGTTTCTTTTATATACAATGGAGAAAGAGATGGAAATAATAGGAGGTTTGAATATGCAAGTCAATCGTCAACAATTTCCAAAATGTGTTGAGCCAAATATTTTGTTCCCTGAAATAAATTCCAGTGATAAATACGTTGAGGATTCTGCAGTGCATAAGGTCGATGATAATCATGCTAATGCACAACCGGCGTAAACCAACATACATCATTATAATGCAGAGTTGTTTTGGGAGAAAAAAATCACAAAAGGATCTAAGGTTGTAAAAAATGTCATTGTGATATTTCAGATAAAATTTTTTATTGCCTTTACATATTTAGCTTTTAAATTGTATACAATTTTTTATGTTTAAACTAACTGAAAATTCTTTTTTTTATTAGCATTTTCCTGCTGAAATTGTTAGGAGTAGTCTACTTTCAAACAAAAGTGAAGTTACCTTGATGTACCTTGATAAAATGACGTACTATGACTGTCAGATTCTCATAGCAAAAAAACCACATACTGAGGTATATCTTGGAAATGGTTGGTATGAATATGCAAGATCCAGAAATTTTAGAGTTTGTGATGTGTTAATCTTTTATTACTGATCTGATTCAGATATGTTGTATGTTAAACACAACAGAAAGCATCCAACAATTTATCAAGTATTAAAATAATTTATCTATGCAATTTAAATGTTTAAATTGTTGTATTAAGATAACTTTTTTTATTGTTCTATTGGCACATTCTAATTTGATATTGAGGTTAATCTTTATGTTTATTTACTTCTTCATTCTACTTAATATAATGTTTATGTAACTTTTTCACATTACACATTCCGATATAGAAACGAATAATTCAGCAGTTTCATAATAAGTTACATATAACGTGACCCGTGCGAACGCAAGGGTCCTTTACTAGTTATCGCTTTAATTGTTGTTCTTGCAAATTATTGATTTCATTGTTGTTTCGATTAATTCGATTGAAAATTGTTTTCAACTATCTTTTAAAGTGTTTTTTTTATATAATCATAATCACTTTGATTGTGATTGACTTTTAACATCAACAAAACTGTGAGATTTTGGGTCGAACTCTAGCTCTGTCGAGGAATAGCTTTCATGTGTTTCGACAGGAAACATGCATGAAGTCGAAGTTGGGTCACATGCTGATGTCGAAAGGGTTACATGTTGTAGTCGAAGCTAGTTCTAGTATGTAATGTCGAAATATATATTGTTGACTTATTATGTCGAATTGGGCCTTGTGTTAAGGATCCAATTGTTTAGTTAGCTAGTTAGCCTATAAATAGGCTAGATCACTCAGGTTGTTGGGTGAGGCCAATTGTGATATTCCTTTGTAATCGTTTGTAAACCCTTATGAGAAAGTGAATAGTAAACCATTTTCCCTAATCCTTCTTCTTCTTCTTCTTTCTTCTTTATCCTTTCTTCTTTCTCTCTTTGTTCTAACTGTTTTCATTGTTCACACAAGAACTCCTTTTCTCAATCTTTATTTGTTGAAAGGTATTGTTTGTGATCACAACAAACTGGTGCAGTGAGCCTGGAGAAGATGCCGTCAACAAAGTTTGAAATTGAGAAGTTCATCGGAGTTAATGACTTTGGCTTATGGCGTTTGAAGATGCGAGCCCTTCTTGTTCAACAGGGTTTGCTAGAAGCATTAAAGGGAGGAGATGCCATGGATGTTGCATTGACGGGGAAGGAAAAGACAATGATGATCGAGAAAGTCCACAGTGTAATTGTTCTGAGTCTTGGTGATAAAGTTCTCAGGAAGGTTTTGAAGGAGACGACGGCAGCTGGTGTTTGGCTGAAACTCGAAGGATTGTATATGTCAAAATCCTTGTGAATCGTTTGTACTTGAAGCAAGCTTTGTATTCATTCAAGATGACTGAAGATAAAGCGTTGACGGAGCAGCTGGATGTGTTCAGCAAGCTGATTCTTGATCTTGAAAATATTGATGTTACCATCAATGATGAAAATCAAGCGTTGTTATTGTTGTGTTCTTTACCTAAGTCTCATGCTCACTTCAAAGAAACCCTCTTGTATGGAAGAGAGTCCCTGACCTTTGAAGAAGTTCAAGTAGCCTTGCATTCAAAGGATTTGAACGAAAGAAAAAAGCAGAAACAATCATCATCAGTTGGTAAAAGGGTTGTCCATGAAGGGGGAATCCTCGAAGAGATATGGGGTAGGTTTGAGAAAAAGAAAGGTAAAACTCAGCAGAAGTCTTATGGTGGTGATATTTCTGGGATTAAGTGTTATCACTGTAAGAAGGAGGGTCACACAAGAAAGATGTGTCCTGAGCGCCTGAATAATCATGGAGGTAAGGACAATGGCAATACAGCTATTGTGCAAGATGATTATGAATCATCTGATGTCCTTGTGGTGTCGAGCAACAACTCTTGCAAAGAGTGGATTATGGATTCTGGATGTACTTGCCATATGACTCCAAACAAGAATATGTTTGAAGAATTATGTGATTAAGATGGTGGATCAGTGTTGTTGGGAAACAATAAATCTTGCAAGTTTGCAGGTATTGGATCTATAAGATTCATGCTCCATGATGAGTAATAAGGCCATTGATTGGGGTTAGGTATGTACCTGGCCTTAAAAGGAATTTAATTTCTCTTGTTGAATTCGACAAGAAAGGATATGTCTTCAAAGGAGAGCAAGGTATCCTGAAATTCATGAAGGGGTCGAAGGAAGTCTTGAGAGGCATAAAAAAATAAGGCTTGTATACCCTTGAGACTGAGGTTGTAAGTGGTTTAACAGATTTTGTATCCACGAAACCAGTGTCGAAGACAGAATTATGGCACATGAGATTGGGCCATGTCTGCGAAAGAGGCCTGGTTGAACTGGGGAAACAGAACCTGCTAGGTGGTGACAAAGTCTAGAAGTTGGAGTTTTTTGAACCTTGTGTATTTGGCAAATCCTGAAGGGCAAAGTTTAACAAAAGCATGTAAAGAATACATGGGTCCCTTAACTACATTCATGCTGATATTTGGGGGCCTGCAAGGAATCCTTCACATGCAGGTGCAAGGTATTTTCTATCCATAGTTGATGACTATTCTAGAAAATTATGGGTATTCATTCAGAAGACTAAGGATGAAAATTTTGAGAATTTCAAAAGTTTGAAGGTTCTGGTCGAAACTCAAACTGGCAGAAAGGTTAAGAGGTTGAGAACCGACAATGGCGTTGAGTTCTGCAACGAAGCTTTCGACAGTTACTGTGTTGAGTTTGGAATTGTATAGCATAAGACTGTAGTAGGTACTCCTTAATAAAATGGCTTAGCTGAGAGATTCAATCGGACAATACTTTAAAGGTTTATATGCATGTTGGTTAGTGCTGGATTGAAGAAGGTGTTTTGGGCGGAGGCTATTTCGACAGCAGCTTATCTGATAAATAGATGTCCCTCGACTACCTTGGGAATGAAGACACCTAAAGAATTTTGGTTGGGTCAACCACCAGATCTCGACAAACTAAGAGTATTTGGTTGTTTAGCCTATGCTCACATTGGACAAGACAAGGTCAAACCTAGAGCTCTAAGATGCATGTTTCTTGGATATCCTGAGGGAGTCAAGGGTTATAGGGTATGGTGCCTAGAACCAGGTCACAGAAGATGTAGGCATAGCAGCGGGGTGGGTCGGGGGCGGGCTTAGCTAGCCCCGCACCCGCACCCGCCTCGTTGTTACAGACCCGCCCCCGCCCTCAAACCCAGTTGGGGGTGAAAATTTACCACGCAGACCCGCCCCTGATGGAAACAAGTTTGCCCGCACCCGCACCCGCCTACACTCGTAAAAAATGATTTCTTTTAAATAGTAATAAAAATTATTAATTTTATTAAAAACTTGACCATTTTAATAATAAACTTGTTTCTAAAGATGGTGGTTTGAGTGAATGGTGAGAAATGACTAATGAGGATTTTTAATTACTTCTCCAAAAGTGAATAAATGTGTAATAAAATAATTTAAATATGAGTATTAAAGTAAATACCATAAGACCGGGCGGGGGTGGGGGCAGGGTGGGTAGTTGCATTCCCCGCCCCCGCACCCGCACCTGCACCCGTACCCAATCAAATCTGGTTTCCCCCGTTAATTTTGGGTCGGGTCCGGGCGGGCCCAGGTTTTATTGCCATGCCTAAGAAGATGTATCACAATTCGTGATATAGTTTTTAACGAAGTCGAAATGGCATTCAAGAAAACTGGTGATGCTGGTCGAAGTGCAGAAATCTCTGAAGAGGAGTTGGAATAGGTAGAGATTCCTGTTGAGGTTGAGTATAGTGATGCTGAAGTGCATAACCCAGATGAAGTCGAAGAAGAAGAGCAAGATGCTGAGGAGAGTGAGGAAACTATCGATGACTAACTACTGGCAAGAGATAGGTCGAGAAGAGTCATCAAGCCACCTTAGATACTTGGTTATACAAATCTTATAGCTTTTGCATTAATCTCTGCAAGTAAGGTACTTGAGGAAGAACCTAGAGATTACAAGGAAGCTATGAGGAGTTAAAATCAGACTGAATGGCGAAAAGCCATGGATGACGAGATGAAATCTCTTCATGATAATAACACTTGGGAGCTGATTGAGAAACCTGCAGAAGCAAGGTTAGTCAGTTGTAAGTGGATTTTCAAGGTCAAGGAAGGAATCGAATAAGTGATGTCGAAGCGCTTTAAGGCAAGGCTGGTTGCTAGGGGGTTCATTCAGAAGGAACGTGTCAACTTCAATGATGTGTTCTCACCTGTTGTAAATCATATATCCATTAGAATGTTGTTGGCCATGGTGGCGAAGTTCAACTTGGAACTTGAGCAAATGGATGTGAAGACAACATTTCTGTATGGTGACCTAGACGAAATGATCCTGATGCGTCAACCTGAAAGGTATGCAGAAAAGGACAAGGAAGATTATGTGTGCAAGCTAAATAGGTCTTTGTATGGCCTGAAACAATCTCCTCGACAGTGAAATAGGAGATTCGACATGTTCATGGCACACATTGGTTTCACTAGAAGCCAGTTCGACCACTGTGTTTACTTCGAATTTCGACCTGGAAACTCACTTGTTATTTTGTTACTTTATGTGGATGATATCCTCATAGCTAGCAACAGTGTCGAGGATGTAATGGAGGTGAAGGCTGAACTCGGTAAGGAGTTCGAAATGAAGGATCTGGGAGCTGCCACCAGGATTCTTGGGATTGACATCCGAAGAGATAGAAAGCAGTCGAAGTTGTGCTTATCTCAAGAGACATACCTACAGAAGATTCTCGACAAGTTTGGTATGTCAAATTCAAAGCCTGTTGTGACTCCAACAAATCCTTAGTTTAAGCTTAGGATTACTTAAAGTCCGAGTAATGAAGCTGAAAGAATCTATATGAGTAGCATCCTATATTCTAGTGTGGCAGGTTCTTTGATGTATGTTATGGTTTGTACGAGGCCAAACATAGCATATGGTGTGAGCCTTGTAAGTAGGTATATGGCCGATCCTGGAAAGGCGCACTGGCAAGGTTTGAAGTGGATTCTCACGTACATAAATGGGTCTCTGAAAAGAGTCCTGATTAATGGTGGAGCATGTGTTGATGATAGCGAAGTCAAAATTGAAGGGTTTGTCGACTCTGATTATGCAGGTTGTATGGATTTCAGAAATTCTATTTCTGGATATGTGTTCACTATGTTCGGCACAACAATCAGTTGGAAAGCAACGCTTCAGAAGGTTGTTGCCTTATCAACCACTGAAGCAGAATATATTGTCGTCACTGAAGGTGTGAAAGAAGCATTATGGCTTGAAGGTTTTGCAAAGGAGCTAAAACTTCCAGGTCGAAGTATCATTGTTAAATGTGATAGTCAAAGTGCAATACACATGTCAAAGAACTCGTCCTATCATGAGCGAACGAAGCACATCGATGTAAGGCTGCACTTCGTCAGAAAGATAATCGAGTGTGAGGAAGTCCAAGTGTTAAAGGTTTCGAATGATGACAATGTTGCTGTTCTGATCACCAAGACGTTGCCAAGCTGCAAGTTTTTCCACTATATGCAGTTGATAAAGCTACATGATGAAAGCTAGTTTATTTTCTGTTCTTTGTAAAGTTAGATCCAATGTGGAGATTTGTGAGATTTTGGGTTGAACTCTAGCTCTGTCGAGGAATAGCTTTTATGTGTTTCGACAGGAGACAAGCATGAAGTCGAAGTTGGGTCACATGCTGATGTCGAAGGGTTACATACTGTATGTAATGTCGAAATATATATTGTTGACTTATTATGTCGAATTGGGCCTTGTGTTAAGGATCCAATTGTTTAGTTAACTTGTAATGTAAGTTAGCTAGTTAGCCTATAAATAGGGTAGATCACTCAGGTTGTTGGTTGAGGCAATTGTGATATTCATTTGTAATCATTTGTAAACCTTTATGAGAAAGTGAATAGTAAACAATTTTCCCTAATCCTTGTTCTTCTTTCTTCTTTATCCTTTCTTCTTTCTCTCTTTGTTCTAACTATTTTCATTATTCACCCAAGAACTATGTTTCTCAATCTTTATTTGTTGAAAGGTATCGCTTGTGATCACAACAAAAACAAATTGAATTTCCAAACGTTATCGATCGCACACAAAGTGTTTGATAAATTGCCTTTAAGTATTTTTATCGCTTTGTGTTCATTGGAAATAAGCTTTACGTGCAGCTTAGCATTTTATTGATCCATGAATTAATTATTGTTGAACAATTTGTGTTCATTATCATTCCTTATGTTTACGTTGCGTATATCTGAGCTTTTTGTTAGACGATTCGATTCGGGTTGTTTCCACCGTGCCATAAAAATTTGAAAACAATTTTTTGTCAAAAGTTTTGGTTTTAAATTTGTGATCTATTCATCCACCCCCCCCCCCCCCCCCTCTAGATCGAAACCTATAGTCTAACAAGAAGATGGGCATTGAACATGAGGTTGTTCATCTAAGACACTTTGTACTAATTCTATTGAAGAGTGAATTTCCTTTCTTGGATTGTAAGCTCCCTAGACGGGGGTTTTGTATGCACTGAACTGGATTAACTATTCTTGGTGTTATTTTATTGCTTTATGATTTATCTTCTTGTTGTATATCATCCCTAAATTCTAGTTTAAGATGTTGAACATATTCACTTAAGCATCTGTTCCAACATTTGTCCCCTTAAGAACATAATTCCACTTACTACTTCACTTACACCACTTTTTTCTCTTATGGTCGGCCCAAATATAAATTCCTCCATCAACCTATGGATTTTTTAAGTCAAGCAAACACAAATATTTTATTACCTTTTTGACTCGTGAATTACTTTATTATTTTTTTTATAATTTATGAAAGGTTTAAACAACAATCCTCGGGGATCGATATCTTTCTTGTTACTTGATATTGAATTGAATACATATACTTTCTCAACATTTTAACTAACACTATCTGGACACGAGATAAAAATTGTATGATATGCGGACCATTGAGACGACCCCTAATCTAATCCCCACATATGTGGTGTTTGATGGTCTGTGTGGCGAGGCTAGGAGAACGAGTGAAGTTGTGAGTAAAGGAGTTGTCTTGTTCTAGATATGTAGTGGAGGACGGACCTTGATCCGTACATAGGTTAAGTTTTCTCAGAGTTTGTCTAGGGTATAACTATATATTTGTGGCTTTGTATTGGCTATCATTTTTTGGGAAATGGATTCACTAAAGTCGTTGTTTTGCACAATCACACCGTCACGATATTTACAACTGTTAGATCATTATATAATGGTTCAGATTTTATGCAGATCTGATTTTTTAAAAATAAAAAGTATTTAATTTTATTATATGAACCGTTCGATGTTGATCGAACAATCATATAAGCGTGACTGTGTGAATTTGTCTGCAGGAGATCGTTATCCCATTTTTTTATCGGGTACTTTTTGAGGTTAGACTTGGAAGGTATATTTAACTGTTGGTAGAAGCATATTGCTACTGCCCTCACCTCAAGAACCATTGGAACTCTTCCAAACACCATTAAAACGCTAGCCTCCACATTAGGAGCAAAAATCAACGAAAGTTGTAAAATTATTTCATTAAGAAGTGGGAAGAAGTATGAATGAACAATCAAGGTAAATTATCGAAGGAATTCACCCCTGCTGAAATCCAAAACACCTCATTTCTGCTAAAGAAAACTGAAAAATTATAAGTCCGAAAATTTTGAAAGAGAAAACACTTGACAAATCTCCAGAAGAAACATACATGTTATCGCACATATTTAGAGCCGCTACTTCAAAGAATCCCTTGGTGCAAGAAATATTAACACCTTTATTCTTTCAGAGACTAAGAAAGGTCAAGGAAGATCAGTAATTTGGTATGTTTTTGGAGATTTTGAGGTAATTACACATCAAGATACGTCTCATGGAAGTTATGCGACAAATGTCAAACTATTCAAAGTTCATGAAAAATGTATTGGCCAAGAGGAAAGGAACAGGAGAATGTGAAATTTCATCTTTAACTCAAGAATATGGTAAAATGGTTCAAGGAAAATTACCTCCTAAATTTAAAGATCATGGAAACTTCATCATTCTTGTAGCATTGGTGATACCTATTGTGGTAAGGCATTGTGTGATCTAGGTGCAATTATCAACTTGATGCCATTGTCAATATTTAAATAAGATTGGCATAGGGGTTGAAAGAACAACAACCATTACTTTGAAATTGCCAAATATATGGATATGTTATCCTCGTGGTAGTATGCATTCGTCGAAAAATTTGTTTGAGATTTTATCAGGTGACTTGTTACCTGCACAAGAGGGACACCTCATGACTTGTTACCTTTCAAAATGACAAAACCCCAGTGGCAATTGCTACAACATGACGTGACATTCAACTTCACTGAAACCAAGAAAATATAATAGTTAATTTTATTCAATAGTTAATTTTACTCCTAATTATACTCCTAATTTAATTCAATAGTATTTAATGTTGTTAGTTGATTCATCAAATATAACTAAGGATATTATAGTTAATTTTACTCTAATTATATATAAAATCAAGAAAATTAATTACACTTAACTAATTTTCTTAATTAGTGTGAAAATATTTATTTTTGTTTATAATTATGACCGGAGGAAGTATATTTTAAAGATCTCGAAATATCCAGGTGTGATCAAGAAATTAGAAATTGTTCATGCATTTGATAACAATAGTTTATCAAAAAAATTGGAACTCGGTGTTAGATAAACATAGGAGTGTGCAAATTATCTGGTTATATGATTCAAATCCATAACTAAATTCAAATTCATTTAAAATAGCTGGATATAATTAAATGGTTATTAACCAGTTAAATTATTAATGGTTGGTTATCCAACCATATTTTATTTTTGAATCTGGTTATAATTCGGTTATTATCCAAAATCTAAATATTTAATTCAATTATATATATTCGAATAAAAAATTATATTTTTTAGAGAAAAAAAACTGAAAAAAAATTCTGAAAAAAAAATTAATTTTTGTGAAAAAATAAATTGATTTTTATGAAAAATTTATTTTTACGAAAAATAATGAAATTTTTTGAAAAAATAATTAACTTTTCTAAAAAAAAAAATTAAATATTTAGTGGAAAAAATTTATGACTATTTAATGGAAAAAATAAATTAAATATTTTACGAAGATTTGATGTAAACACAATTTTGGAAGAGGAATCTTTGCAAGGAGGGTAGAAAAGTGTGAAAAATCCATTTATTCCAGCCATGAGAGAAAAAGGATGAAGATGCAAAATTTTGAAGTCTGACATTGCAATTATGGCTTTCATCTTAATTGCAACGTAACTGTCAAATTCAACGTGTAAATGAGCAAGATTCAACATAATATCAACATCTCTTTATGACTATGTAGTTATTTTCGTTTGAACTAGTAAGAAATCCGTGCTATCGTACGGGTCCTGTCTGGATTTACATCGCATGTCTACCAAATCATTATTTGTAAAGTTTAAATTCATTCTTCAATTAGTTAACAGTGACATAGTTACAAATATATGTTAATAATACGCACCAAATTTTAAGCATTGATTCGTACTCACAATAAATCGTACAACCAATTCTCTAACTTCAAAAGATGGACATTAAAATAAATAGTCTACAGCATAATCTCTCATATATACGTTTACATCTACCTGTGAATTCAGATGGGTTAACAAAACTTAGTTGAATCCAGATGAGTTAATTTTAAAACAACAGATTTGAATAAAATCATTTTTCCAATTCAAATAACATTACTTTTTAGATATTAGCCAATTTTTCCAAACCTGAAATTTATATTAGCTTCCCATCAAATATCAGTTTTAAATCCTTCTTATTATATCATATTTACAATTTTTACAAACCTACAATATATGACAGCTCCCCGTCAAATTTCAATTCTAAATGAATATCTACACTCCATGGTATCTTGAAATTTCGGTTCTAAATGTCTACCAAACCATCATTTGTAAAGTTTGAATTCATTTTTCAATAGGTTAACATTGACATAGTTACAAATATAAACTAATAATATGCACCAACTTTTAACTGCAGCAAGAGAAATGTTTAAAAGATGGACATTAAAATAAACAGTCTACAACATAGTCTCTCATAGATACGTTTACATCTACCCATGAATCCAGATGAGTTAACAAAACTAAGTTGAATGTAGACGAGTTAATTTTAAAACTACAAATTTGAATAAAATCATTTTTCCAATTCAAATAACATTACTCTTTAGATATTACTCAATTTTTCTAAACCTAAAATTTATAACAGCCTCCCGTCAAATATCAGTGTTAAATCCTTATTATATCATATTTACAATTTTTACAAACCTACAATATATATGACAATTTCCCGTCAAATTTCAGTTCTAAATGAATATCTACACTCTATAGTATTTTGAAAATCACAATATGGAGACTATTTTCCGTTTATAAGTGTCTTGAACTCATGTGATAATTTATAAAAATATTTTATGTGTACCATTTATCATTTTTTTTTAAAAGATTTTGTTTTGTTTTAGTAATTTTATAAGTTTAAAAAAAAATTATAAAAGCTCTATTGATTTTGTTTTGTTTTATTAACATTTTTCTAATATTATCCAGAGCAAAATAAATTACTGGGTGTTACAATTTGCTTGTAGTTTTTTATCATCTAAGCATAGGTATAGAGAATATTAAACATTAATGTTTTGAAGTAATAATTATGGTATATATATTCTAGATATAATGTTACAATTTAAAATGAAACAAAAAAAAACGTAATAATAATGATACAACTGATAAGTAATTAGAAAACGGAAACGATCATATAATAGTCAATTTTCATGAAAACCCATTGAAAAACCTGTAAGATAATATAACACTCAATTTCATAAGTAATAATGCCATAAAAAATCAATATAACTTATACATATTTGTGTAAAAAATGCATTTATATATTTCATTTTCTTATTCAACATTATTATTATTTTTTTTAATTGTATTCATATAGACCTCCCAAAATTATAAAAAAATTTGTAAATATCATATACAATGCATTAGATAACCTTTCACATTCCCATTAGATGTTTCCCGTGTAATTTTTCTATTTTCAATGTAAGACCTTTCATTAAACATCAAATATAATATAATAATAATAAATAAATACAAAAAAAAAGCTCATAATAAAATAATTCAAAAATAGATCAAAAAAGTGTTCGCATTACACATCAGCAGTCATTAATGCTAAATGCATCAAATTGCAGCAAACTTCCAAAAGACAATTTAATCCATAAAATTAGAAAAGTTTAACATAAAGTCAGAAGAGTATACATGGTATTTTCAGGTACTATTCTTTTAATATTTGATATTAGATGGATTATGTTTGTTTAATGAAACTAAATATCTGTGTGCACAAGTTTTTATTTTTTTTATTGATGATTTTATGTTGAAACATTCATGGTTATTAGGGAGATAGTGGAGAGAGTAATATTTGAAAGAGAGAAGAAACATGAATCTAGTGTGGCATTGCTTAATTGCTTAATGGGATCATATGGACTTATTTTAATTTAATGGTTAAATTAAATAGTCTATAGTGAGGGACTTAATTAATGTCCACCCTAAAAGCCATCTTATTTAAAACTAATTAGATTTTTTGGAAAAAGAAATCAATTTTTTTTTAGAAAAAATTATTTTTTTGAAAAAAATTTATTTTTTGGAAAAATAATAATTGTTTTTGGAAAAGAATTAAAAACCGGTTTAAAATCGGTTATATAACCATAACCAAATTTATAACTGATTTTATAATCAGTTTTGATTGAAATGTAGTTATGGTTATGAATCCAAATCATTTAATTGGTTTAAAAATGATTATGGTTTGGTTTTTAAAAATAACCAATCATGCACATCCCTAGATAAAAAAGAGTTTAACCAACTAACTAGTCTTTGTCTATTTGCAAAATTATTGTAATGAATTGTTCATGTTTGTCATGTTTAAAATCCTCAAACTATTATTATTATTATTATTATTATTATTATTATTATTATTATTAGGCTAAAATACAGTTTTGATTTTTCTGTTTGTCAAAATTCACGATTTTGGTCCCCTTATTTTATTTTTTAACAGTTTTGGTCCTCCACTCCAATTTTGGCCCAAAATAATGATGAATAGTACCTGATCCATACATGAACAGTACATGTCCTTACATGAACAATACATAAACAGTGATGGGTAGGGGACCAAAACTGTTAAAAAATAAAATGGAGGGACCAAAACCGTGAATTTTGACAAACAGGGGGGCCAAAACTGTATTTTAGCCTTATTATTATTATTGATGGAATTTTAAATATAAATATTTATAATGATATTTCCTTTAAAAATAGTTTTTTTTTTAAATAATCAAGTTTGACTTAAGCGGTCTTCAAATTTAAAAATAATAATTTAAAAAATAATTTAACTTTCTTTTATATATATAAGAAAAACGTGGGTACTTTTTTAAATGGCAAAACTAATTATTTTTAAAATAATTATTTATTTATTTATTTTTCCTTTTTTGGTTTTGATTTATATCACTCACATATTCTGATTATTTCTGAATTAATTTTTTATTTCAAAAAATAAATAATCAATAGTTTTGAAATTTGAGTTTTTAAATGTAAATATATTAATAAATTAATCGTTATAAATATATATATTTTTAATTGTAAATAAACTAATAAATTAATTTTTTTAAAGTAAAAATTATTATTTTATTATTCTAATTCTGTAACGTGGATTTTGAAATGTATCCAAGAAGGAAAGAGAAAACGATATTCCACATACACCATTTAATTTAGTGACACCTGTTGAAGAAAGAAGAAAGCGATGACTGATTGCCAGTTACGTATGTCGTTTTCATAGAAACTTGGCACGGGATGCAGAAAACCGCAGATGGCCCCAAGATATTTACGTCTAGCTTCGTATCACCACATGCCTCTGCAAAGTTACCAAACACAATGTCCTGTACCAACAAAATAATATCATCATATATTAATAAACAATTGTTTCAACAAATATCTTCAAAGAATAACACTTAAAATTAATAATAATGATATAAAAACAAGAAATATCTATGATATTTTTTTTCAACATTTCTTTATAGGGAAGAAGAATAGCTAGTCAAAGATTATTTTTAAAAGCAGCTAGTTAAAGAAATTGATTTGATTCTTAAGGATATAATACGTGTCATAAAATTAGGGGCTGTCTTTCAGACTTTTAAGATTGTGCAAATTAGAACGGAAAATATAATTACTATGCATTAAAAAATTTTGTACCATCAATTTCAATTTTCAAGTCTGTTTAGGGGATTTTTTTTACACGTTTTTGAAAAATAAACACCAAAATAATGTTTTAAAATGTCACTCATTTAATAAGGTTCGTTCAATTAATAGCCGAGTTGTGAAATTTATTTTCTTCATGGGTTCATTTATACATTGGCTGAGTCTTCGAATATGTTTATTTTTTTCGTTCTTTTAATATTGTCTATTTTTGTAAACACTTTTTTTTTTTAATTTGCATTGATTAAATTGTTTTAAAATGATTTTTAAATTTTAAAAATGATTTTTATATTTTAAATAATAATAAATTAATATTTTAATTAATATTTTAATTAATATTATAATATAAAAATATATTTTAATTTTCTTATTATTTGGATATTTTAACAAATATATTTTTTTAATTGTATGTAATATTTTTTTATATAATATTTAACACTTAATTAATTAATATTATTGTTGTATTAAATAATATGTAACAAATAACAATTTTATTAATATTATTAAAAAGATAAGATACATCAAGTGGATTTAAATATATGACCGCTCGTTTCACACCGTGTACTTTTTTTTGCGCTTCCCTATGCCTAATTTTTGAGTTTGCTGTCTTTAAGGAGATGGAGTAGATTCGGAAGACAACTCTTTATTTTGATGTGATGTATTGACAGTCATGTCCATATCCACATTAGCAACAGAAAAACCTGGCCACTCCATGAGCTGATCATCGATGAGGTTAAAGTTGGGGACTGGTGTATACGTGGGTTGAAGGTGGCTGGAGGGCTATGTTGAATGGGAGGATAATAAACATCTTTAGTGTGATATGTAGAAGTGGGTTGAGAGACTGAATAGTTAAATGTTTGTTGTTGAGAGTAGGGGTATGAATTGTCAAAGTTAGGTTGAGGAATTGGAGTGAATTGTATGGATGGTCGAAGTGTGGTTTGTTGTTGATATTGTTGGTGAAAGTAGTAGTTAGTTTGAGGGGTTGGGTGTGAGGTGTTGGTTGTTGAGATGATGTGGCATAGAATATGTGTTGTTGTGTGGTTTCAGTGTGATGGTATGTTTATTGGGGTAGTGTGGTTTGGGTGTGATGGTATGTGTGTTGGGGAATGAAGATGTTTAGGATTGAAATTGTGATGGGTTCATTTGGGAGATTTCTTGATGTATGGGCGGCGAGGTTGTTTGTTGTGTTGAAGAAGAGGCATATTGACAGGGGTCATTTAGAAATTGTGCTTGAGAACCACGCATAAATGGAATTGACCTAAACCATTGAATATATGCATCGCTATGCATATAGTCACCATTTACCATGTTTCCATTCAATGTCAAATGTCTTCTATTTTTTCACTCGTTGTTCTCATCTTTATTCAGATTGCGCCAATGATCTCCCCATGTATTGGGCGTTTTTGTTTCATGATGTCCAGCTAGACATATTGGCTGAGTAAGGATTTCTTGTTCATATCCAAACTGAAATTTGACCTATTAGCTTGATGCATTTCAACAATATGAAAACGGATGATTGATGTCGTCGCACTCCAAACCTGACTATCATCAAGAATGCAAGGTGGGTAGTTCGGGTATGGCCTCCAAATAAACTGTTACACAAAATTTAATAGTCAGAGTGCAAATACATATCTCAGAAACTCTTTGGAGATTGTACAGTAACAAACTTACATCGTTCGACCTCAGCCTATCTAGTGTGAATCGATATCCACATAGATGAAAACGAGGATTTTCTTGGTAAGCCATTCTTCGTTGAGCAAATCTTGCAATTTCAAAATAAAGAAATGTAATAAAATTATAGGTATAAATTTATATACGTATAAATTTATATACGTATAAAATAGTGCGAGTATAGATTATATTTACCTTATTCTATACTGATAAGATGGCACTGTCATACCCCAAATTTTGACCACCAAGATTTCCCATCATTGTACAAATCACCATCACAATACGGATGTACTTTCATGCCTCATCAATCTCCTCAAAGATGATTGAGCATTCACGACAATCAAGACTTAGGGTTTCAAGCCCTCTCAAAGCACTTAGGAAAAGGATCAATCAAGAAATGACATGATCTTCGACTTGTCTAACCTCTCAAACACCTATAAAGGATCAAGAGGACTCCCACATCAAGAATCAAGCACAAGGTTGCAACATTCCAAGTGGATCAAGCCTCGAGATCGCCAGTGTCACCAAATTAGGGTTTTGGTCGACCAAGGCCTCCAGATGGGAATTTTCCTCTGGGCATGAGCCAATGCTTCAAAGCACAACCCAAGATACTCCAAGGGGCCTCACAGACCCAATCATCAAGTCAAATTTGCCTCAGGGGATGCATTCATAAAAAATCAAGAATTAAGGTTTCTTGACCTAATTCACCCCTAAGTTGACTTTTGGAGCAAAACATGAGCCAAGACCTCAAGACATGATTTGAGGGACTCAAATACACCACATTGATCAATTTGCAATAATGGATTGATCCAAGAAGCTTGATTCACAAGTTTAATTTTCATCTGGACCACAATTAGGGGTTTGAAGGAAAAGTCAATTGTACCTTTGACTTTTGACCAAGACATGCTCCCAAACCTTGGGACATGATTCAATATACCCTATAACACCTATGGAATCCATCCATTAGGTTTGATTTAGGTCAAGGGCTTGATTTCACCAAGGATCACACAGTTTGGATTTCATCTGATAAAAAAGTCAACTGTGCACAAAATCAAGTTTGACTTTTTGGAATTTTTTACAAATATGGTTCCCCTAAGTAAAAAATAATGTTAATGTATGGTATTGATCATCATTCATTAAGAAAAATAAAGAAAAGTGAGGTTTCTTGCAAAAGGGGCAATCATAAGAAACCAAAATTTTTCTAAGTTATGGAACAAAAGTGATTTTGGTACCAACTTCCAAGGATCATAACTTGAGATCCAAGCAACCATTTTGGGTGATCCAAAGCTGGATTTGTAGGTCTTGCTACACTCTACAAAAGCTTCAACTACCTCAGACTCCAATTCTTCATGGATTTTGAGTTAGGGATTGATCAAAATCACAAAAACATGAAAATGAAACTTTTTCCAACACTTAGTGAAAATCTGCCTAAGTCATCAGCCTTGAACATCAATGTTCATGAGGTATTTTCAGTTGGATCCAAATAGTTTCAAAACAAACTATGATCAGACATGTTTTGTATCATATGGGGGCTTTCTAAAAAGCACAAGAGCCTCTCATGACTCAACTTGAGCAGGGAGATATGAATCCCTCAAAATCACCATTTCCAACTGTCCTAAGCAAGGCAGATTTTGTGCATTTGCTCGATTTGGCAAATTTGGACAACTCCAAGCCTTATCATCCATTTGGACACATCTGAGGATAAAACAAAAGGAGAATGATCTGATCCCCAAGCCTCTAAAGTCCAAGAATCTACACTTAGCCATAACAAACCTAAAAAGGCCAAAAAGGTGCCAAGACTCCAATTTTGTTTCCAACCATTCAATGGATACACCAAGGTGGCATAGACTGACACATTCCTAACTGAATGAGTCAAGAATCAGCACTGAATCAAAGAACCATAGGCTTGTGTCCTAACCTCAAGACAATGGTCATGGAAGACTAGAACTTCTTTATGCTACAATTGGCCACATACCTGCTGCAGTCATTACAAGAAAATTGGCAAATTGTGACGGTTCATAATGGTAGATTACGACGGTTAGAATCGTCGCAATTTGTAAGTTACTACGGTTTCAACCTTATCGCGGAAACGTGCGTCGCGAGGCCGTATTGCGACGGTTGTGAAAAATGTCATACAAACCGTCGTTATTTTCACGACGGGTAGCTAACGGTCGTAATCTCCATATTGTGATGGTTTCCAACAGTCTTAACTTGCTTAATGATTGTGAAGGTATATTGTGGCGGTTTGAACCGCCGCAAGTTGCAAATATTAAAAAAAAACTATGGTATATTGTGGCGGTTTGAACCGCCGCAAGTTGCAAATATTTTTTAAAAAAAAATCTGCACTCAGTTTAGGATTCAGAATACAGCTATTGTAGGTTACATTAATGGCAATCACCAATCTTCATGATATTCACACAATAAACACAAACATTAAAAAGTTTTCAATCATTAACCTTGTGTTCTCTAATTTTTTAACCACATCACACATAACTTGTATACAATATCCAATCGCATACGCGACAATTCAAACACATAGCACAGCAGCTATAATTCGCACCAAAATTTAAATTGGAACAAAACCGACTCGGCAGAAAATGCTCAATCGAAATTCAATTAATCTAATAACAACATCAAACACTACAACCCTAATATACTATTGCAGTGCAGCATACGAATATATGAATGTCTACTTCACAGTTCATCCTTCTCACATATGAATCCGCAGAACCATAACAACCCAAATTTTGACCTAAAAGACAGCAAGTTTGATTTGAATAAACTAAAAGCAACAACATCATATCAGTAAAGAGTAAAACAACCAAAGATCATGTGAACGACATACATTTATCATTCTCTAACCAGAACAAAATCTTCTTTTTAACTTAACCTGACATTCTGCCTAGTCTTGATCATACGCTTTAGTGAACCTAACCAGGACTGGCATTCATCCCATTCAGTAGTAGTGAGAAGAACCTGTAACACGTAAGTAAAGCAATTAAAATGTAAGTTTGATGCATAGTTACGAGTACGACGCAGCTAGGTTGATGTTAGAATTTCCAATTCAATTGACTTACCTGAATTTGAAGTGCAGTACCAAAATCACCATTGTCTAACGCTTGACAAAGCTGAAGGAGCTTATCAGAAGCATTTTTTGAGATGTCCCCACTGTTTAACTTAGCAAACAACCCACAAAGTCTCTTTGAGTTGTCTTCTATTTCCCGCCCCTTTGTTGGGTTTGCACGTGAACCTCCGAGTGCTTCCGATGTCTCATTGAAAAATCTTGTCAATGTTGTAACAATAGGCATTTGGTGTGCTGACATAGTAAAAGCAAGAGTTAAAACCAAAATAGAATAAGACAAGGAACACGTGATAAGTGAAATACATATCATTGTTCAAGACAAATGCTTTCTGACTCATAAAATAAACATCAGTACATTTAGCTAGTATTTTCATTCAAAGAAAAATCCAAAGTCGCTGAAAAAATAAAGAAATATTACCAGGTACTTTTGAAGTATCAGCAGTCTGCACAGTAAGTGGTGGAGCAGCCGGTTAGCAGCAGGTTGCACAGATTGCGGTTGTGGGGGACTGGGAGGCTGAATTGATCCCACACCAGGTCTTTGAACGCCAGCAGGACTAGGGATTGGCATGAACCCCATTGGATTCGAGGTAGGTGCCAAAACTTGTGGTGGTACGTTGTGGCCATGACCTAAGTTCATTTGTGATGGAACAGGAGGCGTAGGCTGGTAAGGTGGATTGGTAGGCTGGAATGGTGGATTGTTGTTTGTATGAAAGGAAATATGGTTGGGTGTATAATGTTACACGTATGATAACAGCAGTGTTGTCCATGGCAGATGGCGGTCTATGGCAGAGAGCCAAAATCCCACAATACCAGCTGCTGTGCGGCCCCGTTATAGAAGATTATGGCGGAAAAACTCACAATATCAATATATATCATTGTGGCGAGCCCATAAACTTCCATGTATAATCCTCCATAGCAGCCATGGCGCCGCTATTTGATAACATTGAACAACAGTAAAATATAACTATGAACTAATGTTCACTACCTAATTAAAATGGTAATGCAATTTCACTAGAACAAAATACGAAAATGCAAGTAATTGAAGCATTCATTAACAAGTGGCATTGGAAGAGTCACTTTCTGATAACTAGCACTCTATTTTTATCATTTTCCTCTATTATTTTAACCATGTCGACATGTTGTATAGAAAGCCAAGAAAATTTTTACCAGGTTCTGTAGACAATGCAATTCGGTCCTTCAAAATCATGTCATGCCCCAAATTTTGACCACTAAGAGTTCCCATCATTGTGCAAATCATCATCACAATATGGATGAACCATCATACCTCATCAACATTAGTGCAAAGTGACGAATATAATTTTAAAATTTACACCCATTATGCAAAAAAAGGGTGTAAATAAGAAATCCGGTGGCAAATTTGTAAATAAAATGTCATTTTAAGTATTAGCAAGTGACAATAGACACCCAAATTTTAAAAAAAGGGTGTAAATTAAAAATATTATAATAATAAATTAAAATCATTATTATAGTCAAATCTCTATTACTCCTATTAAAGGTAAAAAGGGTTTGTTTTTGTTACTAATTTGTGATGTGCAGGATTTGTTTTTGTTACTAATTTGTGATGTGCAGGATTATTACAAGATATTGGAAGTCGATTACGAAGCTAACAAGGATGCTATTCGCTCTAATTACATTTGTCTTGCTCTTGTGAGTTTCGTTTTATGCGTTCTTCTTTTTCTGCTAATTACATTTGTTTTGGGATGGATTGTGTCAGTAATCTATTTTTGCTATGAATTTTAACACAGAAATGGCACCCGGATAAACAGAAAGACCAGAATTCTGCTACGTCAATGCTTCAGGATATAAACGAGGCATATCAGGGTATTTATAACTCACTATTAGAATTCCCTTATTTTTTTCTGGAAGTATTGTTTGGATGGAATTTTAAAAAACATTCTGTGGCCGTGAAGAAGGCCTCCACAAAACGGTATCGGCATCGATATTGATATTGATATCGTTTTTATGTTAAAAACAAATTGTGTATGTTAAAGAACAAAGTGTGGTAGATTCACATGGTGACAACTGCAATTAGTGTCGCACATCTGTACTGGAGAACGATGATTTTCATTGTTTTGGTTCATTGCACGAATAACTTCTTCAGGAATGTTGGTAGGACCAGAAACAAAGAGATGTTTTCTTCCATGTCCATAAAAATGACCCATCTTACTTTGTATCTCTGCTTCAAATCTCAATCTTCAAACACTCCTGCATAAAAAAATCCATTAAAAATAAGCAGGGCTTTATTAAAAAACAGTCATGGTCGTGTCACCGTTTTTGCGATTTTGATTAGTACAGGTGTTGTGATATTGATTACAAACGTCACAGTGAATTAACCATGAATTATTGTTTAACATAACATAAAAACAGTGATAACGGTATGGTTATCTACGACATCTGCCGTCGAAAACAGTTTTTTAAAATAGTGATATGCAAATTCAAGATCTGAAGTTACAAATATATTAGAAGATGCGTATAGAATAAACACAATTGCATAATTATCAAAGACACCAGAATTCACAAGTAAAAATACCTAAAACAATCAAATTAACTATGTTCCAGCAGAACTAGAGAAATTTGCATTGTACATTCCTATTAACAACATGAAATCATAAACATACCTTGCAAAACACATTGAAGTTGGCTGTTACTAGGGTGTCTCATAAAGGATCTCTTCTTTTGCCACAATGGCTTGGGAACAAGTGGAGATATCTTTGAATGATAACTCTGACACAATAAAGTAAAACAAATACGTGAGTCAGATAATAAGGTTGAACTATAGTTTACAACAATAAACCTAAATTAGTATATCACAACAAACTTAGATTAAGCCAAAATATGATGCTAAAAACTATCTAGTGAACATTGAAATGTTCTAGATTAACCATTGAAATTAAAACAATGATATTGCATGGGTATGAGATGAAATGTTCCATATAAAATATGCAATAGAATGATGAGAAAGCAACCGTGAAAATCCTAAGCAGCCATGAATGTTTTTGTTTCCGTTTTATAATCCAATAATTATGTACAACTTTTATAACCTTCTTGCTAACAGGACTCTGACACCAGTAAGTCGTAGATTTTTCATCATAACAGTCATCTGAATTATAATGATAAGTTTTCTCCAAAGCATAGACAATTGAATTAAAATTATTCTCTGAAATATACTCTTGAAGCTTAATATTGAACTTGCTCAGCCATTCTTCATCTTCTGAATTCATGTCATAATTTCCAGTTTTCCTTGTTATTGCTCGGTCAAACTCATCGCCATTTGCGAATATATAATAATCTGGTCTGTTGAAGAGAACAATATAACAGTTTGCATAGTCAGGAACTTCACAGACACCAGGTACTGGAATAAATTTTGCAGCAGGAATTGGAATTTCACGTTAATAAACTCTAGCTTCCACCAGTTGATCAGTGATACCATTTTAACATGTGTGTACCGATTGGTAGAGCGTGGTCTCATTACCCTTTCAGCCTTGGAGATGGTTGAAAACCAAGATCAAAGGATTCTATTTTAATGTTTATCAATGGATTTCGCATCCAAAGGAATGTCTTGGATGGAGTTAACTTTAGAAGTTTTGGTTGTATTCTCTGTTGTTGTGTATTTTGCTTGCTTCAGTTTTGTTTGGCTGGACAGGGAGTCAGGCTTGGTAGCAGATATGGTGCAGTAACATCGATGTTTGAATTGTGGTATGTGGATTTAGTTCCCTCTTTTTGCAGTACAAGATGTTATATAAGCTGGTTGTTCAGGGACTCTAGTCTGGTTTGGGTAGTATTCATAGTTCCATGGGAGATAGATTCGTCCTGGTGATATCTGGTGTAGAGGAGGTAGTTTTGTTGGGGCGTCTGATTGTGTTCTTCTTCCCGGTGTGGAGCATTTGTAGTTTTTGTTTTGGTAGTCTTTGTTAGAAAATTCTGGATTGGTGCTTTCTTGTAGTTTAGTTTTTTTCTGTTCTTCTTCTCTTCTGTGTTTAAATTGGGGAGTTTTATTGACTAATGCTGCTTAGCTTTGGCTGGTTTGCCTCTGCAGTAAGTCTTTTTGGTTCTGGTGTATTTTAGGGTATTACTTATGCCTCTCATTATTAATAAGATTCCTTTTTCTATTAAAAAAAACGCCAATAAAAAACTCCTTCATTGAATTTGGCATAAGGAATTCCACAAAAATACAAACTGGCCAAGAATCGCATACTTCCGCTCCCAAATACCAAATACAGAATCAAGCCGAAGCCTAAACCAATAGCTAGGATAGAAATAACACAGAAGAAACAAACACCACCTTCAGAACTACCTCTAATGGACACCTTAGCCTCTCCCTATTCATAATCTCTTGATGAAGAAATATATATGATACAATCTCATCATACGAGGATACAGATATGTATTAGGAGAAAATGGTTCATTTATAGAATTTTGAATTGCAAAGATAAAATTTACAATTTGATTTGGTTTTAACACATAAAAAGAGTTTAAAAAATGATTAAATTTAACTAATACATTACATTATAAAAGTTAAAAATCAACTGAAGTAAATTAATGTAATACACCATATCAACATTATTTACTCTCTTCGTACTGATTGATTGGTACATATTATTCTTGAATGTAAAGTTGATAAATTTTGATGAAGTTATAGTTTCAATTTCAGATGCTTAATTTGTGGCGCAAATGGAGTGGTTAAAGTCACCTTGTAAGGGAATTGTGAATGATATAAGAGGAAGATCACAATGTTATAAAGATGAAGTTGTAGTTTCTATATTGATGAAGTCATTATTCGTACGCTTTAAAAACTTATACTAACTGGTGCTTCGATTTTTGTTTATGACAGTCCATTGACAACAAAATTGCTTCTCCAAAAAAAGTTTTGGTTATTGAATATAAAAAGGAACCAGAAGTGCAGGAGGAACGTTCACTCTCTCCCGCTCCACATCCTAAACCGGTGAAAGTGGAAACACCACCAGTACAACCACCACTTGATTTTTTGTTAATTGTTGCGTTTTTGTGTACCGTGTTTTTGGCAATTACGGTTTCTTTATCTATCACATGATTGCTTTTACTTGCACTGAAGTTTTTTTCTCTCATTTTGATTTGATTACTAGAATATGGAGGATCCTATTCCAGCTGATGCAGAGTTGGATGAGAAGAATGCCTTGGCTTTAGCCATCGTTCCCGTCGGTAATTTGTTACATTTCGACTACTTTTTCTTATGGTGATTTCGTTTGTATTACCCGTACCTATATCCTTAACAAAAATCGTTAGGATTCTATTTTCATCTATAGAAAAGCATACATGATTTCTCTAATGTCACTCTTTGAATCAATCACACCATTCTAACGTATCATAAAACTTTTAGTATATCACTCTGTGAGTTTCTACAATTTCCTTATCCATCTAATGAAAATGCTCATCATTTTCTCTATAGCTTAAAACTTTAATGTGCATGATTAGAATGGAACTTCAATATACAGTGGTATCTCCATTTGAGTGACTAGTTAAGTTATGTTGTAATTTTCTTCTTCAACAATCGTTGGATTATGCATTAATGCATGTTGACATGCGGCTTGCTTTTAGTGTAATAGCAACATAAAAAGAAAAATATAAATTATTACTTTTAGTATATCTATGAAAACACATCAATGTTGTTGGTACTGGATGAGTATAGTATCTATGGGAAACACATCAATGTTATTAGAGCTAGAATTACTAATTTTCACATTTCCTGTAACTGCTCTTACTAATGTAATTCTAGCTTGAATTCACAACACTTAATGTATCCAGTAAGTATAGAATTCCAAACAACACTTCTTTGAGTCATATCATAAAACACATGGTCTGCTTATTTATACAGTGACAAACAGTGTTTGGAACATAACCTAATATTTAAAGTGAAATGTCTAACAGGCAGTTTCTTAGTTTATATATTCTTTGTTCATAGCAAGATAACAAAATAATGCATATCATGTCATTACATCATGGTGCAACTGCATTAGGATACCCAAATCGGTTACTCGACACTAAAAAATGATAGTTCTTACTTCAGGTTGCATAGTCATGGGACTTTTCGGGACCACGGTTCCAAAAACGGCAGGTATTGCATGCTATAGTATATAAATATATGCTAATAATGGTTTTCATGTGAAGGTTTTGTTACTAATTGTTAGCTCTCTTGTATTAGGATTGGCTTAATTTTTGTAAAACAAATAATAGCAGCAATAATGTAATACAGAATAGGATGTATAAACTTGCTAAGAAGAACAGGTACAGCAAGAACATGTTGTGTTGAAGTTATTCAACAACGGGAACAACATGTCGAAGAAGATGTCCTAAGACGGAGCATTCGACATCGCGTCTGCTGAGCTGGATTAATGAGATTCAGTTATATTTTTAAATTGTGCTGAATATTCAGGAGAAAATTATGCATCCTATGTGGCGCATATTTAAAGGTCTAGAAGATTCAATCAGAAATCAAGTTAAATGAAGACTTTCTAAATAAGGAGATTATTTAGGAAACTAAAAGATTGAAGACCTAACTTGTGGCAGAAGTAACTGCTAATTGTAACAGCTAATGAAGCTGTGATTGAAGGCCCAAATCCAGTTGGGTACAGGTTATAAATAGAAGGGTTTGTAACCTTGGAAGAGATGGCTCAAGATGTAGAAGTATAGGGTTCTGTCTAGGTAAACCTCCCGGCTTGTGGGAAGGTTACCCGTATCCCTCAAAACCTGTAGGTAAGAGACAGTACGTATTGTTCTTGGAGGAAGCTTTGAAGCAACTCCAGGTTGTGTTCTGAGTTAGGGAAGAAGCTAACAAACGGTGGAGTTTGGAATCATACTTAGCTAGGTATTGTTCTCATCAGATGTTGATGCGTCATGGAAGTGTGTCTTCCTGTCTATCTGTGGATCAGAATGTAGGTGAAGGGCTGTCGATGCAATGGCTGAGATGTTGACTGCTAGACATCATTGCGATGATTGGGAGTGAGAAGGGTTTCTCATATCTAGATAGGATCTAGATAGAAGGGTCATTGGGTAGTGATTAAGTGATAAGCTGTAAACGGGGAGTTTAGCTTTAAATTGATACTGCTGATAGTGGACTTCATCCCTGGCTTGGTAGCCCCCAGAGTAGGTGTGTTAGACCGAACTGGGTTAACAATTCTGTGTGCTTTGTTTTTATCTTTTCAGTATCGTGCTTATTGTTATATACCTTGCCATGTGTGTTCATGTCAGACCAGATGTCGAATGACATGTTATAGGACATCTGAATTCTGCACATATACCAGAATTTCAATTGGTATCAGAGCAGGCATCCTGTCTGTTTCTGGATGAGATCTAGGGAAGGTACTTTCTGGTCATGGGCTAGGAAGAAAGTAGTTACTGAAAAGAGGTATGAACTTGGACAATTCATACTACTGTACGGATGATCTCTTGGCAATGATCATTGGTTAGCTGGAGCAGAAGCTATTCCTATTTGTTGCCTTCAGGCCTGTAGCTTGGTGGAAAGCTGCTGTATGTAGGATTGATTTATTTTCAATCCTATGTTGTCATGCTTGTACTTGGATAATGGTGTAAGCATTGTGCCTGAATATTGTTGAGGAGGTTGTTGTATTCCGCTGTATGGTATCTGATATAACCCTGAAAGTATGGGAAGGATATTAGGGTTATTACCCTCAACAAAATATATGCCAGATGTTTCAACAGGATTTTTGAAAGTGTCAAAGATACTTAAGTTTCCTCAAGTCCACTCATAAAGACATTTATCAAGAAAGTTGATGAGAATCAATTGATCAATGATGCTCATATACATCCGCATATCGTTTGAAGACCTTGATGACTATCAAGGATGATGTGTTCCAAGAAGAAGGAACTGATGTTCTATGGGATGTTAGAACATCACTTCAACAGGTATGCAGCTACCAGTTGGAGAGCAGATGCTTTGGGTGCTGAACAAAATGTTATGAATACTTTTGTTTGGAACCTACTCCTGATCTGGAAGAGGAGGCATCTGGCTTGTGCAGGTTGATCAGGACACGATCAACAGTTCATCTACTCCATAGGTCAGTTTATTTCTGACCAAGGTTGATGGGAGTATAGATGGTGAGCTCTAAATTATTGAGAAGAACTCATAAAGGCATCTCCACCAGACCCTTTATGAATGTGAGATGAGCTCATATCTGGAAGAGCCTTCTGATCAAAGGAACCAGATTCATGGAATCTTGTTTGTGGCCTTAGAACATATTCTATTTGAGAGGAGTACTGTGATCCAACCACAGTGTTTGATGCTCCTGATTATTTGCCCGTGAGGAGGAGAATATATGATTCTCTAAGAGTTCCCTCAGAAGTTGTTGAAGAAGATCCCCTAGTCTAGGGTTGAAGTATTGTCAGACATGATGTCGTGACATGTTTGAAGATGTTAAAGAATCAGGGGAAACAAACTTCTTTGAACAGTCTGTATATATATTTTTGTGTCATGCCTATTGAAGTCTGTTCCAGAAAGCTAATAGAGGGAATCTCCTCTGTAGGTGCAGACAATGGCATCCATCATCGCAACATCAGATAGGAGGTCTGATTTGAAGCTTATTGAGATGTGGCTCGTGCAATCCCCTGCATATGTGTGTGATCTGTTCCTGAAGATGATCAGTAGTTGGTTTGATTCCTTGTGTTACCCCCACAAGAGGTATATATAAGTTACTATGGATGTTACCCCCAGAACCATAGTAAGAATGGATGATGTCGTTGGAACAACATCTCAGTTTTTTTATCAGCCAATAAGTTTGTTTATGAGCAGAGTTTGAGGTCAAGTCACTAACCTAAACTGGGATGTTCTGGCTGCCATGACTGGATGTTATGTAGAAGATTCGACAAGTACCACAGGTGTGAAGAAGAAGAACGTGAGGTTAAAGTCTTATCTTGTGTGAGAAGGTAATCCTATCTGACTAACCGATAAGTACTTTGACGGGAGACTGAGTATTTATTAGGATTGTGCATGAAAGTTGACTACAAATACTTTGACTGGAGACTAAATGTTTGTTTGATGGTTGAGTGCAAATCTGATTTCTGAACATGTCTTTCAGAAAATGGCGGAGAGTTTATTTCTCTCTATGATATTCTGTTGTGTGGTTCTACTGAAGATGAGATCTATTGGGATCCTGTTGTGTAGATTGGGTGCTTAGTAAATGGCATGGATGGAATTAAGTCCCTTGAATAATGTTTTTAGAACCAAAAGCTGATAGCTTCTGTGGTAATGTTTTTGATGTTCCAAATGATGTCATAACTTCATTATTGTTGATAGTCTGTGGCAGAGACTTGGGACCATGAATCTTAATATTCAAACACCACATTCAGAAGTGGCAGTTCTATCTCTGGTATAGAATAAGAAGATTCTAAGTTTGTTTGGTGTAGTATGCTCAGCAATGCATAACTACTATTTTGGTTTGAAGACTTTACTAGTATCAGCAATAACTAGTAAATGTAATGTGCAGAAGGATGGTTTGATCAGCATTGTGTTTAAGGGGCATTCCTTCTGTTATTATTAGAAAGTTTGAATCGTAGTAAAGCTTTTAAGCACACTAAGAAAAGGTTGGAGGTTGGTTTCAGACTATGGTTGCATGACTTCTCAACCATCCCGAGAGTCAAGACAATATGTGTGGAGGTGCAAAGGCATGATTCAGAGATGTCTTGGTTGTAAGACTAGTTCAGGGTACTTGGAGTCATTCCCTGTGAGCTAGTGGTTGTTCAATTTTGAGTATTCTCCACAATGAAGTTTTGTGCTCAGCTGGAGTTTTGATTGTCCATGATAGGGGGAGTCAGTGGAATAATTGGTTTGTTCTGGAGCTTGAGCTTATGGAGTTGTTGCCCTCTAATGAGGGTGTTGTTGAGACATGTTGCTACAAGATGTAGCTGGTTATGCCCCTGAGTGGGTCTCTGGAGTTCTAGCCAAATAAAGCTAGATTATACCATCCTACTCCAAGAGGATGTGTTATTTCTGCGAGAATTTATTTTCTCTGCAGTGATGAATGGGACAAGTGAAAGAAGCTGTGCCTGGGTTTTGTTCAGGTCTAGGTAAGCTGTGCCTGGGTCTGGTTTTGTGAAGGCCTCCTTTGTCAATTTTTGGCCAAAAAGGGGGAGAAAGGGTTTGTTGCTCAGATGTTCAGACAGGAGTCAGTGCTTACAAATGTTGTCCAAACATGTCGAATCAATTGTTCTATCATGTTTCTGTTTGGATATTTTTTTGTGACCTGTGATCTGAGTTATGAACACAGTTGTGACATGTGTTCTGAGTTACCAGGAGTGGTGGAGGGTTTGGTCTTTAGTTTCCTCTTATGCTCTTCAAGGAGTAATTAAGAGTTCTCTTATTCCACCATTGGTCTTCGATGTTAAGAAGAGGTTCCTGGATTGAGGGGGAGTACAAACTGTCTTCTGCTATCTTCTTCCTCGTGTGCATCAACAAACTTCAGGACCTTCCTTCCTTTTATCCTGAAGATTGCTGTTCGTTGGTGCTGATGCAATGGAGTTCTTCAGAGTGCTGCAAAGAAGATGTCGAACAAAGGTGTTGAGACATTATTTTCAAACTAAAGATCTGTTGCTGTGTGCAGTAGACTCTGAACACTACTGCTGTTGGTTGTATTTTTATATTGCTGTAAACTCCTGGATTGTAATTGTTTTTAGATTATTTGTTTTAGCCAAAATTTGCCAAAGGGGGAGATTGTTAGCTCTCTTGTATTAGGATTGGCTTAATTTTTGTAAAACAAATAATAGCAGCAATAATGTAATAGAGAATAGGATGTATAAACTTGCTAAGAAGAACAGGTATAGCAAGAACATGTTGTGTTGAAGTTATTCAACAACTGGAACAACATGTCGAAGAAGATATCCTAAGACGGAGCATTCGACATCGCGCCTGCTGAGCTGGATTAATGAGATTCAGATATATTTTTGAATTGTGCAGAATATTCAGGAGAAAATTATGCATCCTATGTGGCGCATATTTAAAGGTCTAGAAGATTCAATCAGAAATCAAGTTAAATGAAGACTTTCTAAATAAGGAGATTATTTAGGAAACTAAAAGATTGAAGACCTAACTTGTGGCAGAAGTAACTGCTAATTGTAACAGCTAATGAAGCTGTGATTGAAGGCCCAAATCCAGTTGGGTACAGGTTATAAATAGAAGGGTTTGTAACCTTGGAAGAGATGGCTCAAGATGCAGAAGTCTAGGGTTCTGTCTAGGTAAACCTCCAAGCTTGTGGGAAGGTTACCCGTATCCCTCAAAACCTGTAGGTAAGAGGCAGTACGTAGTGTTCTTGGAGGAAGCTTTGAAGCAACTCCAGGTTGTGTTCTGAGTTAGGGAAGAAGCTAACAAACGGTGGAGTTTGGCATCATACTTAGCTAGGTATTATTCTCATCAGATGTTGATGCGTCATGGAAGTGTGTCTTCCTGTCTATCTGTGGATCAGAATGTAGGCGAAGGGATGTCGATGCAGTGGCTGAGATGTTGACTGCTAAACATCATTGCGATGATTGGGAGTGAGAAAGGTTTCTCATATCTAGATAGAATCTAGGTAGAAGGGTCATTGGGTAGTGATTAAGTGATAAGCTGTAAACGGGGAGTTTAGCTTTGAATTGATACTGCTGATAGTGGACTTCATCCCTGGCTTGGTAGCCCCCAGAGTAGGTGTGTTAGACCGAACTGGGTTAACAATTCTGTGTGCTTTGTTTTTATCTTTTCAGTACCGTGCTTATTGTTATATACCTTGCCATGTGTGTTCATGTCAGACCAGATGTAGAATGACATGTTATAGGACATCTGAATTCTGCACATGTACCAGATTTTCACTAATTTTAATAGCCCTTTTGTGCAGGAAACTTTTGTGGTCCTATATTTGTTACGAGTTTTACAAATATCCAGAGCTACTCTTCTAATCTTTGATGGTTTTGGTACATACGCATATTTGTTGAAGTCTGCAGCTGTTGGCCTATGTATATACAAGATTAAAGATCATTGTACTGATATGAAACTCAAAGGGGTAGTGAATCTAACATCCTGGCAGAAAAACATTACCTATTGTTGTTATTAGTGTTACAAACGTCTTTCAGCGGAGCACGTAGACCGCTGACACGAGAGTCGGGTGTATATTTGAAAGCCGATAATGCAGAAGCAAATCTTTCCAAAGACTTCGTAGCTATTGCTGAATAATGGCCTAAATGTGAAATGTTTGTCCCAAATTTTTCTTCAGCACTTTCCTCTTTGAATGCTCCTCCAAGAGTGCAATGCAAGAAGCACTCATTTTGCTTTTGTATCTTGTTTGTGTTATAGAAAAGTAAAAATTGGCTGTCCGAAATACCATATATTTATTTTTATACCATATTAACAAACAAATTGGATCATTATTTTTTGTGTGGAGAATTTGGCAAATTGAAAATTCTTAAAAGGGTACGACTCTGTCATGAATTCTTACTTTTATTTTTCAGGTGTCAGAGGAGCTCCTAGTGCCCCTATGTGTTAGAAATCTATCAGTCTCAAGGATCCCATGAGGTTTGTAATTTTGTCACTGAACTTTATATGCTTTATTCTATAATCTGGCTCCTGGCATTATTCCTTTTCTATATTTATTTATTTACTTTTGGTCGGTCTTTGCACTTTGCAGCCAGGAATTGTTCGAGGGAGTTGAGAGGGAGAGAAACTTTAGGTTAAATCCGTCTAGAAATGCCACAATATTTCATCATCCAATATTGGGCGATTTTTAGTTACAACATGTTATTTTTAGAATCTCTGGAATCTAAACGTAATGTCGTGTCAACAAGGTACTGGATGAAGTTACTAGTCTTTATAAGTCTAATATATTTCAGTTCTCTAATGCAGGGATTGCAACTATGTCTCGCATGATGGAACGCATGGCGACTAGAGACAATGATAGAAGCAATGACAATTCTGCTCCAAGTGGTTTAGAGGATGACCCATTTCAAGGATCAAATGATCAGCATTTAACTGACACTGAAATGGACAATATTTTAAAAGACAATGACACAAAAACATCTTTCACTGCAGGTTCTAGTTCAAATTAAACATATAAAAGGAATTGCTTGAACTCAGATCTGCTCTGTCCAAAAGGTATTATCTTAACCAAACTAGTTTTTATAGTAGTGTTAAACTGAAAAATTGTAAATGTTCTGATTGTTAACTTAGACTTTCTTTTTGTTATCCAATGATTGCCCCATTTCTTTTGTAGACATTGTTTGGTTTTTTTTTTCCCTTTTTCTATTTTATCCATTGTATGCATGATCCTTGGAACATGTAGGTTGTCTTGATTTTCTGTTTACCAGTTGAATAAAATGCTCAATGATGTTTTAGTTGGAGACTTGACTTGGTTTTTGTTGGGTAATGAAGTATGGGACATTTTCTTTTCTAAGTGAAATCTTAGTTATTTATACAAAAAAGTATAAAGAATCAAACTCAAATGAAAATGTATAAAAATCAAACTCAAATAAAAATTAATTAACTAAAAATCTTTGTTTTTGTTGTTGTTACTTTTCCTTTAGGTGGCGAGTTGCAAGCACGAGTTTCATATTCATTGTATTCTGGAATGGTATTGCCTTTTGAATTAGTCTGTTGTTAAATCATGAGTCGGTCTTGTACTGTACCAGTAACTATGGTGACAATTTTATATGGCATTCTCTTCTCCTCCAGCATATCTCAGTGACACTGAAAAAGGGCTCGGTGAGGCTTTTAGATGTTCACCATACTTGTTGGTTTTGAGCAATGACTTGTCTACAAAGTATTATTGACATTGAGTTTTAAGACACTTTGTAATATTTTGTTTTCTAATCACATAATTTTGATCATCGAGAGGAAGTAAATGTTCCCGGAGTTTGCATGTGAAGCTGCAACTGACTGCTCAAACATTGTGTAACTTCTTGGTCATCATTTTGTTGGAATTTAAATTTCATTTTCAACGTCCATATGTGTCCGCTTGCATTATTTTTTGTTTTATAAGTCGGATTTAGGCTACTCAATGTTTCTCATTTTATCCAGGGTATCGAAGCAACAATCATTGTGCGGAGTGGCTTTCTATTATAGGTGGATCTAGCACAGGAGAACAAGTAATGTAGGTTTTTACATCCATTATGAGCTCTTTGAGCATTTTTCGTTTCATTTCTACTCTTGGAGTATTCTATTCTTTGGTTTATACTTTCTCTTGTTGCAGACTCAAATTATTGTTGCAGTTGAGGGCTGTCCCCAACTGATGCTAAGGCTGAAGCTGATAATCTTGCCAAGTTGTCTGTGGCCTTAGTAGAGAATGCCAGTGTGATACTTATGCTTGCTGAAGACCATTTGCAGTTGTAGAGCAAACAATCTTCTTCACTTAATGCAAATATATCTCCATCTCCCCTTTCTACTTTGTACCCAATAAGTGATCGCAAAATTTGAATGTCAACAATATACGAGTCAACTGAAGTCACAAACAACTAAAGATCAATATCCAGTGGCTCAGGGGCAATCCCTCTAGATGTATGCTTATAGTAATCTAAAACTACACATGCAGGCTACATGTCATAAATAGATGTGTTTTATTTTCATATTTGTGCATCTCTTAGTATAGCATCAGCTATTAAATTTATGCACACATAACGTTATATTCTCCAGATATCTTTTTTTAACTCTCCCAGCTTAATTTTCTTATCTCTAACTTTTGTGTTTGTCTTTCAGATTTAAGAAAATATGTGCCAATTTTTTTTACTTACTGCCATTGTATTTTCATTCTCATCGATTTGATTTGTCTATTAATCCTCATATCATTTATTCTTATATAATTCTATAAATCCAACTTGTTAGGTCAGTTAATATATCTGATTTAAGAAAACAACTTCTTAAGTCTGGTACAAGTGACATTAGTTCTATAAATCCAACTTGTTAGGTCAGTTAATATTTTTACATCGTATTTAAAGAAAATAAGGTGTAAATTTGCCAACATCCAGAGTAAACATTGCTCATTTTACACCCGATTTTTATCAAATGGGGAGTAAATATGTTTAATTTAAATGCAATTATTTAAAATTTACACCCGTTTTCTAAAATATGGTGTAATATTATATATTTATACACCCATTTTAAACAAAAAAAGGGTGTAATATACCTTCTATAAATTTATACATGTAAACATTTACACCCGATTTTTATAAAACAGGGTGTAATATACTATCTATAAATGTATATATGTAAACATTTACACCCAATTTCAACAAAAAAAGGGTGTAATATAACATTTATTTACACCCATTTTAAAATGGGTGTAAATTCGTCAGACATTTCTCACCCGTTGAATTCACACCCTCTAATAACGGGTGTAAAAGGTCAAAAAAACGGGTGTAAATTACTCTTTCTGCACTAGTGCAATCTCCTCAAATATGGTTGAGCTTTCACTACAATCAAAGAATTAGGGTTTCAAGCCCTATCAGAGCCCTTAGACAAAGGATCAATCAAGAAATGACATGATCTTCAACTTGTCTAACCTCTCAAACATCCATGAAGGATCAAGAGGACTCCCACATCAAGAATCAAGCACAAAGCTGCAGCATTTCAAGTGGATCAAGCCTCAAGATCACCAGTGTCACCAAATTAGGGTTTTGGTCGACCAAGGCCTCCAGATGGAAATTTTCATCTGGGCATGAGCCCATACTTCAAGATATAACCCAAGGTACTCCAAGGGACCTCATGGACCCCATCATCAAGTCAATTTAACCTCAGGGGATGCATACATAAAAAATCAGGAATTAGGGTTTCTTGACCTAATTCACCCCTAAGTTGACTTTTGGGACAAAACATGAGCCAAGACCTCAAAACATGATTTAAGGGTCTCCAATATACCACATTGATCCATTTGCAACAACAGATTGATCCAAGAAGCTCGATTCACAAGTTTCAATTTCATCAGGACCACAATTAGGGTTTTTTGGAAAAAGTCAACTGTACCTTTGACTTTTGACCCAGACATGCTCCCAAACCTTGGGACATGATTCAATACACCCTATAACACCTATGAAATCAATCCATCAAGTTTGGTTTAGATCAAGGACTTGATTTCATAGAGGATCGCGCAGTTTGGAATTCATCTGATAAAAAGTCAACTAGACCAAAAAGTCAAAGTTTCACTTTTTGATTTTTTGGTCAATTATGGTTCCCTAACCCTAAAATGATGTTAATGTGTGATTGGAATCATCATTCATCAATAAAAACCAAAGAAAATTGGATAACTTGTAAAAGGGGTAACCATAAAAACTTAGAAATTTTCTAAGTTATGGAACAAAGTGGCTAGGGTACCAACTTCCAAGGATCATAACTTGAGATCCAAGCAACCATTTTGGCTGATCTAAATATGGATTTGTAGCTCTCATGTCATACTTTAAAAGTGTCAACTACCACTCATTCCAATTCCTCATGGATTTTAAGTTATGGAATGATCAAAATCACAAAAAGTGAAAATGTCACTTTTTTCCAACACCTAGTGAAATTTTCACTAAGTCAGAATCTGTTTCACTTTTTCCAAAATGTAGGGGCATTTTTCACTTGGATCCCAAAAGTGTCAAGACAAACTATGATCACACATATGTTGTATTATATGAGAGCTCTCTAAAATGGCCAAGAACTCCATCAAACTCCACTTGAGCCATGAGTTATGACAGCTGCAAAATGCCTTGCTGCAACTGTCATAACAAGGCAGATTTGTGCATTTTGCTCGATTTGGGAAATTTGTGCAAATGACAAACAACTTTATCCATTTGAACACCTCAGGGGGAGACCAAGGAGGGACAAGCACTGATCCATAAGCCTCACAAGTCTTTGGAACCAAAAGTAGCATGCCAAACCTAGAAATGCCTAAAAGAGGGACAAGACTCCAATTTTGTTTTGGAGCATTCAATGGATGCACCAAGGTGGCATGGACTGAACCATTTCCAACTGAATGAGTCAAGGATAAGATCTGAACTAGGGAACCACAACTCTGTGCTCTAACCTCTAGTCAATGGCTAGAGGAGACTTGGATTCCCATTGATCAACATTTGCCAAACCTCTACAGCAGTTATCATTCACTATTGCTTGCAAAACAAACTTGCTCCACTATAAATAAACCTCAATTGTGATCAGTTTGAGTACACCAAGGCCATCAAACAGATGCTTTCCTCAAAATCTCTTCTTTCACTCCAATTTTTCCTTCTAAGGAAAGTCACTATCGGGTTTTGAGTTTGAGAGCAATTCCAACCAAACCAATCACACACACACCTCATAAACATCATATAGAAGTGATCCAGACACTCACATAACATCTGTAACACCAGAATCACAAAATCACTTGCCAACTGCTCAAGTTCTTAACAGAGGTGCAGTTGAGGTACCATCTCAAGTTCCAACTTGTTTCAAACCATTCCAAGCATTCAGACACATCACTTGGCACTTAAGGAAGCTATGCAAATCATTGGAACCAGCTTGCAGCACCTCTAACACAAAACACGATCACCAGCTGTAAGAGGTGAGCATGAGCTCTTCTAACTCTATGATCCATGCATATTTTGCTGCACAATAATTTTGCCATATGTTCAAAATCATGCATAGAGTGTTTACCCTCAATCAATTCCTTTGTTTGAATCGTGTATGGAATTTTTGAGCCTTCATGCAAAATTTAGAGTTCTTGAGGTTTTGTCTTGATTTCTTATTCCATGCTTAAAATAAATGAAATTAAAGACCATAGACATGATCGTGAGGTGAAAACGAGTAGATTGATATGTGGTTTGTGTAGTTTTATCAAGTATTCAGTGAGATTGGAGAGAAAACGCAAATCTGCAGAAATAGAGGGTGGTGCGTGTTCTTGGCATGTTCTTGGCGCCATTTTTTTGAATATTTGAATATTTGAATTTTGTGATTTTATTTAATTGATTCAAAAATTAATTTCTCTCTGAGTTTTAATGATTTTGAGTTGATTCTTTTTTTAATAATTCACAAAAATGTTTAAATATTTTATTTTACTGAAAATTCCCAAAAATATTATTTATTTCATATATTTGATATTTTTGCAAAGAATTAATGTTTTATTTGTTTTTTGACATATAAAATATTTTTTCCTTCTTGATTTTCCAAATTTAATTGGTTTCCAATCATTTTGTGGATAGAAACATGATTTTTGAAACATCAATCCAAGATCACAATTTGTTTTTGACACATGTTTAACAATTTTGATCATTTTAATTGAATTTTTATTCAATTAAAGTTTATTTTTGAAAACAAATTAAGGTTTTGATTAATTCAACCCTCATAAAACTTTTTTCAAACACTTTGGGCCTTTAATAGAGTGTAAGACCCAACCCCTTTTGAAAACCAAAAATCTTGGGCCTCAGTCATTGTATAAGACCCACTGCGTTTTCAAAAACCTCGGCGCGATCGCCATTTCAAAACGAAAATCATCTGGGCCTACCCTTGTGTTGGGAGTCCCATTTCTTTTCTTTTAAAATAAACTTTGAGCCTCTATTAGAGTGTAAGACCCATCCTTTGTACAGTAAACAATTTTGGGCCCCAGTCACTTGTATAAGTCCCTATGTACAAATTCAAAACAACGGCGCGATCGCCGCTTTTTCAAAACACTTTCCCCTTTGATTTTGAATATACAGTTGTTATCAAAACTTTCTTTAATTTCTTTGTTGAACAACGAACAAAACAGCATGGAAGCTCTACAACGGGTAAGTGTTTATCCGCTTTCATTTACTTCTTTCATATATATATATATATATATATATATATATATATATATATTGTGGGGCTGCTCACTGTAAGTCTTCTTTCATAACCTTTTACATACTTGTCATATATCAACGGTATATATACTAGTATAGTTATTTAGAGTCTATTCCCCGGCAATTAGGTCTAGACCTAAGTAAAGCCTGTTGGTCACTCTTAAATACAAACAAAACTAGATCCCCATAGGATTATCAAATACAGTCTTCCCTCCTCTTGGGGTTAAACAATATGGAACAAAGAGAAAGGCAGTATTCTCGGTGAACCTTTTCTCAGACTGTTACCCTTAGAAATTGTCAAAGAAACTCTATTCCCCAGAGTTGATCTATTCTCCGTGAATAGCATCTCTTGAGTTTCTTCCAAATCCTCGAACTTTCCTGGCTTGATCTATTCTCTGTGAATAGCATGTCTTGAACTTCTCTTGGTTTGGGGACCCACAGGCTTCTTAAAAGCATCCCCGCCTCCTCTTGGGCATTGTACAAGGACCCTTCGGCTTCTTTAAAGTTCTCATGCCTTCTCTTGGGCTTCATACAAGGACCCACGACCTCCTACAGGTATAGGAACATAACTTAGTCATCCTTTGTTCGAGCCGTCTTTCTAAAAAGAGTCACAACTTTTAGACCAATTCTAGGGTTGATAATCATCCCTTAAACGAGTCGGCCTCCTCTTGGGCATCATACAAAATACAAAACACTACCAATAGACTTGGACAGTCTAAACACCCTTGAGTCTCAAAGACATTCTCAAGTTCCCTCCAAGACATAGGAGAAACCCCGGATTCTGGATTAATCTCCAGCAAGAGTTAAAACTTGTGGGTTCTAAAACCCTGTCTCTCTCCCAAAAATCCCCAACCCATGGTCAGTGTAACATTATCTCAAATCAAGACCTCAAGGTCTCTGATCAATTCACTCTTCAGCAATCCACTGCAAGAGTTGATTCCCCATTTGGATATGCCTCGGGACCTCAAGAATCCCCGACATCAGTTAGCCTCCTCTTAGGCTTCATATAAGGACCCTTTCCTCAGGAAAGTCAGCATCCTCTTGGGCTTTGTACAAAGACGCTCCCCAGCGGAGCTAAACCTTTCCAACTCTCTTGTTGAGTCAGTCACTTTTAGCCTCCGTCTTGGGCTTTGTACAAGACATATAATAAACACTCTCTAGTTGAGTATAAAAGACTCTCTTGTTGAGTCGATTACCTTTCCAGACTCTCTTGTTGAGTTAGACTCTCTTGTTGAGTCAACTACAGCCTCGGACTCTCTTGTTGATTCAACCACTTCTTAGACTCTCTTGTTGAGTCAATCCGCTTTTTTAGCCTCAATCTCGGGCTTTGTACGAGACAGATAAAAGACTCTCTTGTTGAGTCAACCCTTTTTAGCCTCAATCTCGGGCTTTGTACGAGACATATAAAACCCTTCTCTTGTTGAGATAGTCTTTTCCGGTCTTCCTGTAGGCTTGGTTTAAAGATTTCCCCTAGCAGGAGTCAGCCTACTCTTAGGTTTCTCCAGCTTGTTCAGCCCCAATCCTGGGCTTTGTACAGGACAAACAAAAATACTCTCTTGTTGAGTTGAAACCTTTTAGCCTCTATATTGGGCGTTGTACAAGATACATATATAAACACTCTCTTGTTGAGTAAGTCAGCCTCCTCTTAGGCTTTGTATAAGGACTTCCCCAGTAGAGTCAATCAACCCTTTAGCATCAATCTTGTGCTTTGGTCAAGGCACACAAACAATCCCCTTTAGAGATGACAATTTCTCTCTAAAAACCTTTTAGCTTCAATCTTGGGCTTTAAACAAGACACAAAATACTCCCTTTAGCCTCTGTCTTGGGCTTTGAACAAGACACTAAAACATCTTTTTCCTCCCTTAGAATAGGAGGAACTACGATCGGTCTGATTTTCCTATACTCCATAACAGGGAATACGTAGGCATAAGATTGAAAATCTTAGCGAGCACACTAATCAAAAACATCAAACCCAGCTTTCACCCAAGAGCCTTATAATCAGTCCAGATATCCTATTTTCTCAACAAAATAACCTAAGAGAGACCCACACTTTTGATAGCATCTGTAAACTAATAGTCAGCTGTTTAAACTCAGTATGCAAGCAGGGTTAATTGGAGACATCTATTTCCCTTCCTTAATCAGCTTCAATAGGATAAAAAATGAATCGAACTGTAGTACCCCAAACCGATAGTGCTTCGAAACCACCAAAAAAATCGCGCTACAGAAAGATGGCGACCACAGTGGGAGAGACACTTTTAGACTGTCCAAGTCTATTGTTCTTCTCTCATCTCTTGGGTAGAAACCTTGAGAAAATACCACAGAGATGGAGACTCTGCTGGGGAAAGTTAGGGCAAGATCTTGTTCTTTTCCCATCTCTTTGGCAGAAAGCCTTAAAATTTCACAAAGTACCGCAGAAATGACGACTTTGATGGGGAGTTATTGTCTGCATAGGATCATAGGACTAGAGGTCTAGGATGTTAGGACAAATATATATACTGCTTTTCCTAATTGTTATTCGTGTTTATTTTTCTGCTAATGGGAATGCGTGTGATGCCGCGTCTGGAAAGATTGAGTAAACACCTAAGATAAGTGATGGCAAAACGAGTAATCTTACAGGGAGTGAATCCCAAATAAGAGATCCCGGTCGACCATCAACCTTAGTGGAGACTTCCTTTGCAGATACATTACCTATACGACTTCGATTGTTGAAAGTAGTGTGGTCGATTGGGTTATCTGAGAAGCTGAGGATTTAGTAGACTAAAGCCATTTTGTAGTGCGGAAGCTATCAGAAATAGTTGTCACACGATACTACCCTCATTTGAGATCACTCTAAGATACTTCAGCTCGCTGGCGATCCGCTTGCTGTTGTTATCCCAAGAGGGGTCAATGATTATGCGGACAGGTACAAAAACTCACCATAGTATAAAACCTTTGGGGATGGGTAGAGCCTTGACTTCATGACACCGACCCTTTGACCCCATGTTTTTTCTATGTTTTTGTGTGCTGCATTCATACATTCATTTAAAAAACATTAAAACAAAGACAAATTTCTCTTCTAGTATCTCTTTTTCAAATTAAACTGAGACAATGATTACAAATATCAGAGAGAAAGATTGCGGTATGGATTTCGGTAGAAGGAAGACGCACCAGTATACCTTCAAGGTTCCAAAGTTAGAGGATTTAAGAGGTTTGGCGAGGATGATCACCAACCCTGAGGCTTTCAGAGCTAAGTATGGAGGACTGCTGCCTCTGTTAAGGGTCCATGTAATAGACAAAATCCTGCCCACGTTAATCCAGTTCTACGATCCGATTTATCACTGTTTCACATTCCCAAATTATTAGTTAGCACCAACACTGGAAGAGTACTCTCATCTGATTGATTTACCTATCACTGATCGAGATCCATTTTTTGGACTGGAAGAAATTCCAAAGGATCAAACCATTGCAAGAGCAATTTATTTGGACGAGTCAGAAGTCAGGACTCACATGATCGTTAAGGGTGGCATCCAAGGTTTGCCAGTCCGGTTTTTGACAAAGAAAGCCCTGTACTTTGCTAGTATAGGGAATGTACCTGCTTTCGAGAGCATCTTTGTTTTGTTCACTTACGGGTTGTTCCTGTATCCTCACATAGACAACTTCATTGATATCAACGCGGTTAAGATATTTCTGATCGAAAACCCTGTACCGACACTAATCGCAGATGCTTATCATTCTGTACACCTAAGGAATTTGTACAGCGGAGGAATGATAACATGCTGCGTACCCCTGCTATACAAATGGTTCACTTCCCATTTGCCTAATTCTGCTGCATTTTGGGATCAAAAAAGTACTTTGCGTTGGTCGTAGAGAATCATGTCTCTTACCAACTCTAACATCGATTGGTATAATCGGATCTATGACGGGATCAAGATCATTGACCATTGTGGAAACTTTCCCAATGTACCCCTTATAGGAACTAAGGGAGGAATCAATTATCATCCAGTTTTAGTTCGTCGTCAATTCGGATACCCAATAAGGCATGTCCCACGTATTGCTCATCTGGAAGTTCTTTTCTTCAAGGAAGGAGAAAACAACAGGGCACTAAAGACAGAAATAGTGCATGCATGGAAACATGTTCACAGGAAGGGAAGAGAGTCTCTAGGAAAACCAGACTGTGTCTCTATGGAACCTTATCTCCACTGGGTGCAAGCTAGAGCTCTCAAACTGAGGATGCCTTACCCACGTCATGGAGTTCTTCCGTCGAAGAAACCTGTCCTTTATTTTATGTCAGATACGGAAAAACTTTAGGTTACGCTCAACAAAGTTCAACAAGAGAGGAAATCTTGGAGGAACAAATACCGCATTCTCAATATGGAGTGTAAGAAAATACAACAACTATTGAAAGACAAAGATGCTCTGATCGAGATTTTAGAGCAGCATGCTGTAGAAAATCAAGAAGACCAAAGGAACTTGCTCGCTCCTTTCACTTGGCAAAGGAATGACAACCCGACAACGGCCCGAGAGCCCTGGTCAAAGAAAAGGAAAGCACCCGAACCAGCACCTGAATTCCCCTCAGAGAGGACTTGGGCCCCATAAGTTTAGATTTCCTTTTACAGCACTTTGAAATTACTATATTTTTCGTTTCCGCAATCTTTGAATTCAATAAAACGGGGTTTCCCCATTTTTTGATATTTGCAATCCAATTGTTGAAGTTTATTTTGAAAATAACAAAAAAAATTAATTAATTAATATTAATTATTGCATATCATTCATCATTCTCACTTAACGCATTCTTTCTTCTTCCCTACGAATCTCACATTTGTGTCTCGGTTCTAGAGTCAAACTGTCTCATTCGTACAATACTCGGGCCAATCAACAGAAGAAAATGGATAATCTCGAGGAAGAAAACAGAGAGTTGAGAGAAGAGATCGACGCTCTGAGAGAAGATCTAAGAAAGCTTCACAGTAACATGCAAGCTCTGGCAGAAGCCCAGCTATAAAGGAATGTGATTTTAGAGATCACGTCAACACCCATAGTGGAAAAGATCGATCCCAGGTATAACATGCCGAAAGATCGTCCCCCGATCACTGAAGATCTGAGAACTGCAGCAGGAGCCGCTGGGCCTGAAGGTTACAAACTTCGGGAAAGCGAAGATGCCAGGGGAATGACTACAACTCCTGAAGGTTACAAACTTCGGGAGACACCAAGAGTTACGGCCGTAATGACTGTACCACCGCCCGTGGTACACACTGTCCCGGAAGGACAGATTCCACAGATACCTTTTGGTGGAAGCGAAAGTATGGATAACAGAATGAAGGAATTCCAGGAACAGTTCCTGAAAATGCAGAAAAAACTGCAAGCCATTCGCGGTCAGGATCTATTTGGAAAGGACGCCGTAAGCCTTTGTTTTGTCCCCAACGTGAAAGTTCCGACCAAGTTCAAAGTGCCAAAATTTGAGAAATACAAGGGTAACTCTTGCCCTCAAAGCCATTTGGTGATGTATGCTCGAAGGATGTCAACTCAGACGGAGAACCACCAGCTACTGATCCACTATTTTCAAGATAGTTTGACCGGTGCCGCACTCAAATGGTACATGGGTTTAAACCGCACTAATATCGCTACTTTCAGAGATCTTGGCGCTGCTTTCATTCAATAATATAAGTATAATCTGGACATGGCACCAGACAGAGATCAACTCAGAGCCATGTCGCAGAAAGACAAGGAAACCTTTAAGGAATATGCTCAGAGATGGTGTGAAATTGCCGCCCAGATTGATCCACCTCTTGAGGAAAAGGAGATGACAAAGATCTTCTTGAAAACCTTGAGCTCATTTTACTACGACCGAATGGTCGCCAGTGCGCTCAGTGACTTCACCGAGATGGTCGGTATGGGAGTTCGTCTTGAGGAAGCAGTCCGAGAAGGACGTTTAGTTAAAGACGCTGGATCATCAAGTATTACAAAACGATACGGTAATGCTCTCCCTAAGAAAAAAGAGCAAGATATTGGAAATATCTCTCTCGAAAAGCAAAGGCGACGATACTGTAGCGAGAGATTTTGGACGCGGTTCTTAAGTGCTGGTCGCTCTCTGCGGTTGAGCTTAAACTACAGGTCGATTCATTTTTTATCCTATTGTGAGCTGAATAAGGAAGGGAAATAGATGTCTCCAATTAACCCTGCTTGCATACTGAGTTTAAACAGCGGTCTGTTAGGTTACGAATGCTATCAATGTGGGGGGCCTTTGTACTGGTTATTTGTATTTTCGCCAATACTGTTTTCTTTTCTTTTTTACCTGGGCAGAAGGTTTCTGGTAGGGAACAAGGATTAGGATGTTAGGACTGATGCTTTTGAATTACTGCTTTTGATTGATGGAGATATGGGATTTGGTTTTTTTGTTGATTGCGCTCGCTAAGATCTTTTCTTTCGATCTTATGCCTACGTATTCCCGTTTACCGAAACAGGGAAATCAGAGCGTTCGTAGTTCCTCCTATTCTATGGGAGGAAATTGGTTTTTGGTGTCTTGTTCAAAGCCCAAGACGTGAAGCGAAAGGTGGTTTGTATCTTGTTCAAAGCCCAAGATGTGAAGCTGAAGGTCTATTTGTGTCTTGTTCAAAGCCCAAGACGTGAAGCTGAAAGATCTCGGCTTTAGAGAGATTTTGTCATCTCTAAAGAGGGGAGAAGGAGAATTACTTTAACTGGGATACGCGGATCCGAGCAATGCCATAATTTCCGAAGAAAGGGTTTTAACCTGAAGGAGAAGACTTTAACTCAGTGTAGAGCAATGCCATCTTTCCTTAGGAATTTCTTATGCTAAAAGAGGGACAGTGGCGTGGATATAGATGATCCAGAGGCTTGCCGCTTACAGCGATTAGATGAAGGGGTTGTTGATGTTTGTGTACTGTGAACGAGGCACAACTTTGATGCTAAAAGGTTGATTGGATCAACCAGTGGTTTTCTTATACAAAGCCTAAGAGGAGGCTAATTTCCGCTAGGAAAATCATTATACAAAGCCTAAGAGGAGGCTATTTTGTGTCTCGTACAAAGCCCGAGAGAGAGGCTAAAAGTTTTTGACCCGAAGATAGAGTCTTGGTGTCTCGTACGAAGCCCGAGAGAGAGGCTAAAAGGGGTTAATCCTACAAGAGGATCCTTTATACTCAACAAGAGAGTGTTTTTTGTATCTCGTACAAAGCCCGAGATGGAGGCAATTGTTTGTTTGGCTCAATAAGAACCTTTTTGTATCTCGTACAAAGCCCGAGATGGAGGCTAAAAGTTTGACTCAACAAGAGAGTCTTTGTGTGTCTCGTACAAAGCCCGAGAGAGAGGCTAAAACATTGTTTGACTCCGCTAGGGAGAGTCATTGTACAAAGCCCAAGAGGAGGCTATGTCAGTTAAGTGACAGGTCCAGTATACTGATTTTGAAAGAGAAAATCAGTTCTTATATGAGCATCACTGTACTCATGGGTTAGATCTGAGGATCGGGGTTGTTTCCTCTTCTTTGGGGAAACTGGAAATCCAAAGGGTATTGAGACTGTCCGAGTCTGCGGGTTTCCTTCCTATTTAACGAAGGGGTCACTTGAGAATGTCTTTTGAGACTCAAGGAAGTTAGACTGTCCGTGTCTAGAGTTTTATCTTTTGTACTATGTTTTGAGAAACAGTAGTAGACTCTATGAAAGGACTGTTCTATGAGGATGACTAGGTTCTGTTCCTATACCTCTAGGAGGTCGTCGGGACAATTTGTACGAAGCCCAAGAGGAGGCTGGAAACTTTTAAGAAGCCGACGGGTCCTTGTACGAAGCCCAAGAGGAGGCTATCATTCCCGGAGGAAGAGATCATTATACGAAGCCTAAGAGGAGGCTGTGAATACTTCTAAGAAGCCGTAGTGTCCTTGAATAATGCCCAAGAGGAGGCCGATGCTTTTAAGAAACCCGTGGGTCTATCATCTCCTTTCCATTAGGAGAGATAACTCTTTTAAAGATAAAAACCACTGGTAAACGTGCGAGGTTTACTATCCAGCGACCTTTAACCTTTAAAGAGGGTTCCTTAGTTAAGGTCCAAGATTATGACCGTAGTGGGTACCCAAACCCCGAGACATTCAAGGCAAGCTATCCACAAGGAATAGATCAAGTCAGGAAAGTTTGAGAATTTGGAAGAAACTCAAAGATGCCATTCACGGAGAATACATTCATCTTGGGGAGTAGAGCTTCTTGACGATTCCTAAGGAGGACAGCCGAAGAGAAGACTGTATCTGGTGCTCCTATTGGGGATCTAGGCGTCTATTTCTACGAATAAATGAAACGGCGTCACCTAGTTCTAGACGTAGTTGCCGGGGAAACTCGAAATATCTATACTATTATTACACAGTAGATATGAGTTTATGAAAGGAGACTTACAGTGAGCAGCCCCACAGTACAGTTTATAATATGAAAGCAGTAAACGAAAGCGATAACCACTTACTCGGTTGGAGTGCTTCCATGTTGTTTGGTCAGTTGTTCAATAAAGAAAGATTGAAAACAACAGTATATTCAAAATCAAAGGAGAAAGTGCTTTGAAAAAGAAAGATTTGGGGCTTACAGCTCAAGGAGAGGCCCAGGGTTTTATCAGTGAGTGCACTGTTTGAATTTGTACAGAGGGACTTATACAAGTGACTGGGGCCCAAATGGTTTTCTGTACAAAGGGATGGGTCTTACACTCTCTCAAGAGGCCCAAAAAGGTTTAAAGAAAAGAGTGGGGCTTATAACACGAGGGTAGGCCCAATTGATTTTTCGTTTAAAAATGGCGATCGCGCCGAGGTTTTCTTTTAACGCAGAGGGACTTATACAATAAGTGAGGCCCAAAATGTTTTGGTTAAAAGGGGGATTGGGTCTTACACTCTAATAAGAGGCCCAAAGTGTTTTGAATGGGTCCTATAGCTCAAGGAGAGGCCCAGATGATTTTTATTTTTAAACGGGTGACGATCGCACCGTTTACTTGTACAGAGGGACTTATACAATGAGTGAGGCCCAAAAGGTTTTTGTACAAGGGGGGATGGGTCTTACACTCTCTCAAGAGGCCCAAAGAGTTTTGAAAATGATTTATGAGGGTTGAATTAATCCAAAACCCTAATTTGTTTTCAAAATGTATTTAATTGAATAAAAATTCAATTAAAATGATCAAAAATTGTTTAACACATGGAAAACAAATTGTGATCTTGGATTAATGCTTCAAAAATTAAGTATTGACCTACAAAATAATTAGAAAGCATCAAAAGTTGCAAAATCAATGTAGAAAAAATATTTAAAATGCCAAAAACAATCAAAATATTAATTCTTTACAAAAATATCAATTATATGAAATAAATAATATTTTTGGGATTTTTTGTGAAAATAAATTATTTTAACATTTTTGTGAATTATTAAAAAAAGAATCAACTCAAAATCATTAAAACTCAGAGAGAAATTAATTTTTGAATCAATTAAACAAAATCACAAAATTCAAATATTTGAATTTCTAAAAAATGGCGCCAAGAACAAGCTGAAGAACACGCGCGTGTTCTTGGTTTCTCAGATTTGCATTTTCTATCCAATCTCCATGAATACGTAATCATATCAAGCAATCCACATATCATTATGCTCGTCTCAACCTCACGATCATGTCTATGTACTTTAATTTCATTTAAATTAAACATACAACAAGAAATCACGAAGAGACCTCAAGAACCCTAATTTCTGCATGAAGGCTAGGATTTTTGATACACGATTCAAACAATGCAATTAATTGAGGGAAAACATTCCATGCATGATTATGAACATATGGCCAAATTATTGTGCGAGGAAATATGCATAGATTGGGAGATGACCAAGTATGTGCTTACCTCCAAGTCGTGACAGCAAGTTCAAAGTGATTTTTGATTTGGAGGTGTTACAGATGAGTGGTGATGATCTGAACAGCTTCCCTACACCCTATGGATTGTGTTTGGATGGTTGGACTTGATTGAAATTGGCTGGATTAATTTGTGGCACCTCAGTTGCACTTTGGTTAAAACCTTGAGCAACCAGCTGGTGATTTTGTGAAATTGATGTTTCAGAAGTAATCTAAGTGTTTGATCAGCTCATATGTGATGTATGTGAGGTGTGTGAGTGATTGGTTTGATTGGACTTGCCTTAGAAGGCAAAATTGGAGTAAAAGAAGAGATTTTGAGGAAAGCATCTGTTAGATGGATTTGGTGTACTCAAACTGACCACAATTGAGCTCTATTTATAGTAGAGCAAGTTTGTTTTGCAAGGAATAGTGCATGGCAGCTGGTAAGTAGGTTTGGCCAATGTTGGCAAATGAAAATCCAAGTCTCCTCTAGCCATTGACTAGAGGTTAGGGCACAGAGCTTTGGTTCCCTTGGTCTTGGATAAGTCTTGACTGATTTCAGATGAGAATGGCTCAGTCCATGCCACCTTGATGGTTCCATTGAATGCCTCATTCCAAATTTGAAGTCTTGTCCCTATTTTGGCCATTCTAGGTTCAACATGTTATTTCTTGTTCCATGGACTTTGGAGGCTTGGCTCAGTGATTGTCCCCTTTAGATTCAATCCTCTGAGGTGTCCAAGTGGATAGGAGCAATTGAATTTGGCTGATTTTGGAAAATCGACCAAAGTTGCAAATTCTGCCTTGCCTTGACAGATTTCAGCAAGGCAACTTGGCAATGTTGTATCTCATGGTGTAGGTTGAATTTGGCAATGTTCTTGGCCATTTTGGAAAGCTCATACATGATACAACAACTGTTTGAACAAGTTTGGTTTTGATCTCTTTTGGTTCCAAGTGAAAAATCCCCCTACATTTGGCAAAAAGTGAGGCAGAATCTGACTTAGTGAAAATTTCACTAAGTGTTGGAAAAAGTGACATTATCACTTTTCAGCCACTTTGATCACTCCATAACTCAAAATCCTTAATGAATTGGAATGACTTGTAGTTGAAGTTTTCGTAGGTGATAATGAGGGCTACAAATCCATCTTTGGATGAGAAAAAATGGCCTTGTGGTTTAGGAGTTATGGTCCTCCAAAGTTGGTACCTTTGCCACTTTATTTTTAACTTAGAAAAATTTCTAAGTTTTATGGTTACCCCTTTTACAAGTTATCTCACTTTTCTTGATTTTTCTTGATGAATGATGATTCAAATCATACATTAACATCATTTTAGGGTTAAAAAACCATTTTGGTGAAAAATCTCAAAAAGTCAAAGTTGACTTTTGTGCACAGTTGACTTTTTATCAAATGAATTCCAAACTGTGCAATTCTTCAGGAAATCATGTCCTTGACATAAATCAAACTTGATGGACATGTTCAATGGGTGTCATAGGGTATATTCAATCATGAATTAGGGTTTGGGAGCATGTCCTGGTCAAAAGTCAAAGTTACAGTTGACTTTTCTCTTAAAACCCTAATTGTGGTGCAGATGAAATTGAGACTTGTTGCTCAAGCTTCTTGGATCAATCCATTGTTCCAATGGATCAATATGGTATATTAGAGACCCTCAAATCATGTCTTGAGGTCTTGGCTCATGGTTTGTCCCAAAAGTCAACTTAGGGGTGAATTAGGTCAAGAAACCCTAATTCCTGATTTTTGATGAATGCATCCCCTGAGGCAAAATTGACTTGATGCATGGGTTCATGAGGTTCCATGAAGTATATTAGGTTATGTTTTGGATCATTACCTTGTGCCCAGATGAAAATTTCCATCTGGAGGCCCTGGTCGACCAAAACCCTAATTTGGTGACACTGTCGATCTTGAGACTTGATCCACCTAGAAGGGAGCAGCTTTGTGCTTAATCCTTGAAGTAGGAGTCCTTTTGATCCTTTGAGGATGTTTGAGAGATTAGACAAGTTGAAGATCATGTCATTTCTTGATTGATCCTTTGTCTAAGCACTCAGAGAGGGCTTGAAACCCTAATTTTGATTGTATTGGATGCTCACCTATCTTTGGGGAGACTGATGATTTGCCCAATGATGGGAAATCTAAGTGGTCAAATTTTGGGGTATTACAGATGCCCCTATTTAATCTTCTTGGACCCGAAGGTGTGAATGACGAAGGGATTCGGGCATTCGGGGTGCAAGAGGATTAAATATCGGAATACCCGAAATTTTGATGGTGGTTATGAATGGTAGCTTACGCATTCATCTTCTTTAGCTAAGCAATGATGCTTAGAAAAGGTAAACTTCCCCTCGATCCTGGTCTCCTACCAAGAACTGGTCTTAGTTTCTGATATAAACTTCCCCTCGATCCTGGTTTCCTACCAAGGAACTGGTCTTAGTTTCTTTTGAAATAAACTTCCCCTCGATCCTGGTTTTCTACCAAGGAACTGGTCTAAGTTTCTTTTGAAATAAACTTCCCCTCGATCCTGGTTTTCTACCAAGGAACTGGTCTAAGTTTCAGAAATAAACTTCCCCTCGATCCTGGTTTCCTACCAAGGAACTGGTCTAAGTTTCAGAAATAAACTTCCCCTCGATCCTGGTTTCCTACCAAGGAACTGGTCTTAGTTTCTTTTGTCAATAAACTTTATTGACAAGGGACGCTATTAGTAGCGGTTTTCCCTCAAACTTCTCGCCGAATTTTCATGGGGAGACGCCATTTGAGTGGGAAAAGATTTGATGTCAGACTTGTTGGGGAACCCATTCGTCTGAATTGTAGAGTTGTACAAACTTCTCCGTTGGAGACGCCATTTGTCGATTCTACTGGGGAAAGCGAGTCTCTTGAGAGACTGTTTTCGTTTGGGGTTACATCATACTTTTCTCGGGATCTTCCCGGAGAAATGCCATATGATGGGATCCAATTTTGAGGTGCCAATGACCTTCTCATCAGTGGTTTTTCGGAGCAAAACTGGCATGCTGCCGAATCTCTGATCACGAGGCTTTCTCTGTGGATTTTCCTTAATCTGGGAAAGCAAGGATATCATCTTCAATGGCGAAGAGTGATGTTTATTAAAAGTTTTCTCTGGCTTTTCAGAGGTTCAAGTTATCAAAGTGGCCAAGTGCCGACTCTGATCTAAAGATACACTGGTGGCGAGATTGTGCAGACGCAACACTTCCTGATGAGGAAAGAACTGACAAACTTGATTGAGAAAACTGTTTATCAGTAGGGGACAAGACCGGCTAGAGTGATAACGATGCAATATGAAATGTAAATGCAAATAAAAAATGCATGAAGTACGTATGTATATGCTGACAAAACAGACGCGACATACAAACTAATGGATGTCCACAATTGGATACTAGGCCATCGCGGGGCGAAGAAGTACCGTTGGTTCAAAATAGCAATTCCACATTGCTTAGGAGAGATAGTCCCGTTGGGAGCTATGTTGATCGGGCTTAAGAGATGAGAACTCGGCCGAGGATGTCAGACGAAACATGGTCTCTGACATTATTGATCCTTCATTCAGGAGTACTGGTCTAGAAGGAGTACTTTGATTCTGCACTTTGAAGTTCGCTTACTTCGGGAGAAGCGATTGATGTTCTTCTGATGTTCAACAGCCAAAAGAAATGCCATCTTTAATTTAAAAGCAGAAAAAGTTTAACAAGTAAATTTATTTTTGTTTTATTTCAAGAATCGCTGGTTAAATTTAAACAACGTCGTTCTATAAAGCTAAAACAAGTAAAGAATTACAAACAAAAGCACAAGGGCTTAAATTTTATTGATAAGATGGAGATCAGCCAAATGCGTGATTCCAAAGAGTATATACAAAGTTAGAAAATGGTAATTTACAGGGAAAAGGGCTACGTTGAAACATAACGACCACTATTCTTCTACCAACTTTGAATTCGGGTCATCCTGAGCTTCTGTCGAAGATGACCTTTGACTGGAGATTTCCTCCGATAGATGATGCAACTGCTGCTGAGGGGCTTGCCTCTGTTGAACATAGTTACTTGCCATTATCCCTAACTTTTGCCTGGATTGTACTATGAGATTTCCAATCCATCGGGATGATTCTTTTCATGTCTCTAACTTTTGCCTGGACCGCCCTTTCGGGTTTTCAATCCACCGAGACGTTTTTTTTTTTTTTTTAGTTTTAGGCGAAGTATTTCTTGACTATATCAACATTCGTGGGATAGGCAAATTCCTCTCCGTCCATGGTTGCAAGTCTCAAGGCACCGCCTGAGAAAGCTTTCGTGACCACATAGGGGCCATCATAATTTGGGGTCCATTTGCCCCGAGAATCAGTGAGAAATGATTGTATCTTCTTGAGCACAAGGTCTCCTTTTCTGAAGATACGCGGTCGGACCTTTTTGTCGAACGCCCTTTTCATTCTCTGTTGATACAACTGACCGTGGCATAGTGACGTGATTCGCTTCTCTTCGATCAGGTTCAGTTCGTCGTGTCGACTTTGACACCATTCAGCTTCGGTGAGCTTAGCTTTCATCAATACCCGGATTGATGGGATCTCTACTTCTATGGGGAGCACTGCTTCCATGCCATATACTAGAGAGAAAGGGGTTGCCCCTGTTGAAGTGCGGACAGATGTTCGATAACCGTGAAGAGCAAAGGGTAGCATTTCGTGCCAATCTTTATAGGTTACAACCATCTTTTGAACAATCTTATTGATGTTCTTGTTAGCCGCTTCTACCGCTCCGTTCATCTTGGGTCGGTAGGGAGATGAGTTATGGTGTTCGATCCTGAACTCTGTACACAACTCTTTCATCATCTTATTGTTCAAGTTAGATCCATTATCAGTAATGATCTCGCTTGGAACACCATAACGGCAGATGGTATTGTTTTTGATAAATCGGGCCACCACTTGTCGGGTTACATTGGCGAATGACGCTGCTTCGACCCACTTGGTGAAATAGTCAATGGCTACCAGGATGAACCGATGTCCGTTTGAAGCCTTGGGCTCAATCATACCAATCATATCGATTCCCCATATGGAAAATGGCCACGGGGAAGAAAGAACTTTGAGATGTGATGGCGGTACATGAATTTTGTCGGAGTATATCTGACACTTGTGACACCTCCTCATGTACTTGTAACAGTCGGATTCCATGGTCAACCAATAGTACCCGGCCCTGAGAATTTTTCTCGCCATTGTGTGTCCGTTGGCATGAGTGCCAAAGGATCCTTCATGAATTTCTTTCATGAGCATGTCTGCTTCTGGTCGGTCGACGCATCGGAGCAAGACCATGTCAAAATTTCTCTTATAAAGAGTGTCACCGCTCAGGAAGAAGTTTCCAGCCAATCTTCTGAGGGTTTTCCTGTCTTTTCTGGGTGCCCCAGATGGGTACTCTTGTTTCTGAAGGAAGCATTTGATATCGTGATACCAAGGTCTGTCGTCTATGACTGCTTCAATCGCGAAGATGTAAGCGGGCCGTTCAAGGCGCATGATGTCGATCTTAGGTATGTCATTCCATCGACCTACACTAATCATGGAAGAGAGAGTGGCTAATGCATCAGCCATGTGATTCTCATCACGAGGGATGTGATGAAAGTCGACTCTGTTGAAGAAGGGTAACAACCTCCTTGCATAGTCTTTGTAAGGAATCAATCCTGATTGGTATGTGTTCCAATCTCCTTTTATCTGGTTAATAACCAGGGCTGAATCGCCGTATACGTCCAAGTTTTTGATCCTTAAATCAATCGCTTCTTCGAGACCCATGATACATGCTTCGTATTCGGCCTCGTTGTTCGTACATTTGAACGTAAGTCTGGCAGTGAAAGGAATGTGGGAACCCTGAGGGGTAACAATGATTGCCCCAATTCCGTTTCCATAATGATTGACTGCTCCGTCAAAGATAAGTCCCCACTGGGAACCTGGTTCTGGCCCTTCACTGGGTAGCGGTTCATCGCAATCTTTCATCTTTAGATACATGACATCTTCGTCTGGGAAGTCAAACCTGATTGATTCTTGATCGTCAATCGGTTGATGAGCCAAATGATCGGCTAAAATACTTCCTTTAACGGCTTTCTAAGCATGGTACTCTATGTCATATTCTGATAGTAACATCTTCCAACGGGCAATCCTTCCCGTGAGAGCAGGTTTTTTGAAAACGTACTTGATTGGATCCATTTCGGAGACCAACCAAGTAGTATGACGAATCATGTACTGGCGAAGACGTTTGGCTGCCCAAGCCAAAGCGCAACAAGTTTTTTCAAGCATTGTGTACCGAGTCTCGCAGTCGGTGAATTTCTTGCTTAGATAGTAAATGGCAGACTCTTTCCATTTAGTTTCGTCTTGTTGGCCAAGTACACATCCCATTGAGTCCTCTAGAACTGTGAGGTAAATGATCAGTGGTCTCCCTTCCACTGGAGGTGAGAGAATCGGAGGATTCAACAGATATTCCTTGATACTGTCGAAGGCGGTTTGGCAATCTTCTGACCAAACGCAATCCTGGTTCTTTTTGAGTAAGTTGAAAATCGGCGCACACGTCGCGGTCATGAGGAATATGAATCTGGAGATGTAGTTCAAACGTCCCAGGAATCCTCTGACTTGTTTTTCAGTTTTCGGAGAAGGCATTTCTTGAATGGCCTTGACCTTGTCAGGATCAACTTAAATTCCTTTCTGGCTGACGATGAACCCTAGTAATTTCCCCGAACGGACACCGAAGGTGCACTTGTTAGGATTCAAGCAGAGCTTGAATTTTCTTAGACGTTCGAACAATTTTGACAGATGTTCAACGTGCTCCTCCTCTGTTCTTGATTTTGCCATCAAATCATCGACATACACTTCGATTTCCTTGTGTATCATGTCATGAGACAGAGTAGTCATGGCCCTTTGATAGGTTGCCCCAGCATTCTTCAAACCGAACGACATTACCTTGTAACAAAAGGTGCCCCATGGGGTAATGAACGAAGTTTTCTCCATGTCTTTCGGTGCCATTTTGATCTGGTTATAGCCCGAGAATCCATCCATGAAGGAGAATACTTTGAACTTTGCTGTGCTGTCAACCAGCATGTCAATGTGTGGTAAAGGAAAGTCGTCCTTTGGACTTGCCTTGTTTAGATCTCTGTAATCAACACACATTCTGACCTTTCCATCCTTTTTGGGAACGGGTACGATGTTGGCTAACCATTGAGGATATTCAGATGTAGCAAGGAAACCCGCGTCAATCTGTTTCTGTACCTCCTCTTTGATTTTGATAGCCATGTCCGGGTGAGTCCGTCTCAACCTTTGCTTTACTGGTGGACATTCTGATCTCAACGGTAAGTGATGTTCCACGATGCTGGTATCCAACCCTGGCATATCCTGATAGGACCAAGCGAATACATCGGGGAATTCTTTGAGAAGCTTTATCAAACCCTCTCTGGTAGTTGGACTGAGCAGTGCCCCAATCCTGATTTCTTTTCTCTCTTGCTCTGAACCCAAGTTTACCGTTTCCAACGGCTCTTTGTGAGGTTCAATGGACCTTTCCTCTTGTCTGAGTAATCAGGAGATCTCATCTGGAATTTCGTTGTCAACTTCTTCTTTAGCCTTGAATACCGAGAATTCAAAGTTAGGAGAAGGCATCGGATCGTATGTTTCAACTGGGTGTAAAACAAGCAATCTGCATGACGTGATGATTCGTGTTTAGAAGAGATAGAGAAAATGCAAGTGTGTGCAGTGTTTTTGTTTTACTGCTTGTTTTTATTTTTGAATTGTTTTTTAGGATTACCATTTTCTGAAAAAGCAAAAAGAGAAAACAACAATTAATGCGGAAATTACAGAACGACGTTATTTTATTAATGAACAAGTCGATTCTTGAAACTACAACCCTATAAAACAAAACTCTGTCGCTTCGGGCAAAGCGAAGAGGGAAATTTACAGAAAGCGAGCCCTATCAAAACATCCGTTTCACCTGGGCAGGGTGAAAGGTTAAAGATGGCAATTACTTTGACTGACGAACGACCTTCGGAACCTCGACGGTAACCCATTGGCGGCGAACTCCTCGGTGAATCACAAAGTCTGGCACCTTCCTTGATTTGTCTTCAGAAATGACACTGATTTCTGGTGGAGCAGGATCATTGGAATCTATTTCCCAGGCAGAATTGTCGTAGGAGGATTCCTCTGTTGCATTTTGCATAGCATTGGTGCTCTCAGCTGTATCTCCCCATCCAGTTGACTGGATATCTTCGAGCCTGATACGAGAGCTTTTGGGAGCAGTGTACTTGACCATAAAGTCGTATTTTCCACTTGGTTTTCCCAGAGTGTCCCAAACTTCTTTGGAACTGGAGAAGTCATCCCTCTCGATGACGTTGACCTCAGAAAAAGCATAGTTGATGAATTCTAGTCCTGCAAACGTTGCGAATTCATCTTCATGTTGAGTAGTTTCTGAATGACCTGAGTGTTGATCCCATGACATAGCGGGGACATAGGTATTCTGTTCAAGATGCTCAACTGAGTTTCATTGTTCGGCTGACTTTCTTGCCCCAAGTTTCCTGGGTAAGGCTGCCACATTGGCAGGCCATCCATTGGGCCATAGTAATTGTGGTCAAAGTTGTCTTTCATCGGAATGTCTTCCTCTAATGAATTTGGCGGAGCACGGCATCCTTCCGGATCACAATCTCCGTAGATCATTTCGACATCTGATCTTGGTATAAATCTCGGACTTTCTGTAGGAAAGCTAAAAGGCATATGCACCTCTTCCTGAGACATATAGCCGTCCTTGTTAAGGTAGGACTTCCATTCTTCATCTGTGTCAGAGGGATCTTCCTCATTGATAGCATGAACTGTCTGAGACACTAGGTGAAGAAAACCTCCACTGTGGAAGAAGTTTTGAAGGGGATGAAGACTTTCATCGTTGGCGGCTGTCTGGGTACAGGTCGCAGAAAAACCAAGACCCTTCTTTGTTTTATTATCAATAGGAATGACAACCCGTCCCCATCCGGTTGTATCGGTACTCTCGACCGCTTTGATAGCATCGTTGTATGAGGAAATCGAGGTTCCTCCTTCAGATTGATCATTCTTGCTCACCGATAGTGCTTGGAACTGAGTTCCAATAACCTCCTCGGGTTCCACACAAGTAGACGATGATAAGTTGCTCACAAGCAAGGCTTGTTCCCCACAAACCGTGCCAAGTTGATTGTTCTTGACGAACTTTAGCTTTTAGTGGAGGGTTGAAGTAACCGCTCCAGCCTGATGTATCCAAGGTCTTCCTAATAAACAACTGTATGTTGCCCGGATGTCCATGACCTGGAAAGTGATTTGGAAAGTGTGAGGACCAATAGTTATGGGAAGATCAACTTCGCCGATAACTGTTTTTCTGGATCCGTCGAATGCTTTGACGACGACCTCGCTGACTCTCATCGGAGGGCCCTTAAATGATAATTGCATCAAAGTGGACTTCGGCATAACATTCAGGGCTGACCCTGTGTCTACCAGTACGTTGGCTAAAGCATCGTCCTGACAGTTAACTGTAATGTTGAGCGCCATGTTATGACGGCGACCCTTTTCAGGTAATTCCTCATCACTAAATCCCAAATTATTGCAGGAAGTGATGTTAGAGACAATGCTATCGAATTGTCTGATTGTTACATCCTGTTCCACAAAGGCTTGCTCCAAGACTTTCTGTAGAGCCTCTCTGTGTGCTTCTGAACTGAGTAACAGTGATAATATTGAGATCTTTGAAGGAGTCTGTAACAGTTGATCAACAATGTTATATTCACTCCTTTGGATGAGCTTTAGCATCTCATCTTTGTCTTTTGAAAAGTCGGGATTACTAGATTGACCGACTGGTGGATCAGGAATTTCTGCCTGAAGTTCCTTTTCTTTGTTGGATTCTCCAACCCCTCGGTTGAAGATTCGACCGCTCCGTGTTACACGACTGATGTCTGCAATGTTCACGACAGAGGGTAATGGAATTTCCTTTCCATTCTCGATTATTGTTGCACCGTATTTGTAAGGGATTGCCTTAGCTGATTCATACGGTAGTGGCCCCGGTAGATAGATGACTATGGGAACCTTCTGATTTTTCTGACCATCATAAGTAACCTTGATCCGTTCCCGATTGGGAACTCTAGATTCGTCAAGTAGAGGGATGATGGCAAAAACATCCCTGGTCCTGTGATGACCAGAGATCGTGACAACATCCTCAACTTGCTCGGCAAGGTAGTTCGGCGACCAAATGATGGGTCCTGAACCTGGATATGGACGAATTTCTCCATGATCGACCTGACCCTGAAGAGATGCTCTCACAAGGTAACACCCCTGGTTACTTTCTGAACAGACGCTACAACTGTCATAGTTGTGTGGTGGCACCTGGCCACGCCCACTTTGAATACAATGTAACTTTACTAGGTTATCTTCCATTGATCGGACATCCTGACTTTGACGACGAGTAGGATTCCTGTTACTGATACTAATTTGCTGAGTATCTTCATCCATATAGATTGGCATCCACCAGTGATTTAACAAGTGCTGAAGTGCCTCCTAGACAAGGGTACAACCTCGATCATTTTCACAACCCGCTTCACAGCTTTGATAGTCATGTGATATTAAGAATCTGAGTCGGACCTGCTCAGCATGTAACTCTACCAGGTTGGTATTCATCACGCGAATGTCAAAGATCTGAACCATGTTGATTTGATAGGAGTTCCTATCATGGTAGTCTTGGATCCATCCAAGATCCATCTGACGCTGGAGGGCCTCTTGTATGAAAGAGCATCCCTGTTTATTTACCAAGCAAATCAGACAGGAACTGTAATCATGTCGCGGCAGATTATGATACTGGCTTTGCCTTGAGTGCATCGCCACCAAGTTGACATTCATCGCACGGATGTCGTGGTTTTGAATGATATTGGAATTTGTGTAAACCATGTTAACTCCACGAACTCGGTGCTCTTGGATCCATCCAAGATCCATTTGTTCCTGTAGAGCTGCTTGCACTACAGAACATCCCTGGTTGTCTTTAGAGCAGATATCACACTGGTGATAATTATGAGGTGGTACATGGCCATATCCACTCTGTCTATAATGCATCTTGACCAGATTGGTCCCCAATGAGAGTACATCGTGAATTTGATAGACATTGTTAGTCTCTTTCTTAATCAGATTGACTGCAGTTTTCTCATGTTGAGGCAGCGGGTTCGTAAGAACATTAGGATTCGTATCTTTGAAAGATAAGAGCCCGCTCCTAACAAGCTTTTTCACGTCGGATTTGAAATTGAGACAAGTCTCAATGTTATGCCCTGAACCTCCTTGATGATAAGGGCATGTTTGATCCGCTTTAAACCAAAAAGGCGGATTTTCCGGAACTGAAAGGGGAGACTTAGTCTGAATGTGCCCCTTAGCCAGCAGTAACGGAAACAGCTCTGCGTACGTTACGGGTATAGGATCAAATCCTGGTGGCCGTATTGTACGGTTGTTGTTATATGGAGGACGAGCCTGCTGAAGAGGCTGTTGTGTCCTTTGTTGGTCAGGTTGGCTCTGCACAACCTGAGGTTGATACATAGGAACAGGCGCGGGGCCGATAGCAGGAGTAACAGCTGCTACTGGCTGATAACGTCGCCTTTGCTTTCCGAGAGAGATATTCCCAATATCTTGCTCTTTTTTCTTAGGGAGAGCACTACCGTATTTTTTAGTACCGCTCGTTGATCCAGTGTCTTTTACCAAACGTCCCTCTCGGACGGCTTCCTCAAGACGTACACCCATGTCGACCATTTCGGTGAAATCACTGGGTGCATTGGCAATCATTCGGTCATAGTAAAATGAGCTTAAGGTATTTAAGAAGATTTTTGTCATCTCTTTTTCCTCAAGAGGTGGACAAATCTGAGCGGCAATTTCACGCCACCTTTGAGCATACTCCTTAAAGGTTTCCTTTTCCTTTTGCGACATTGATCTGAGTTGATCTCTGTTGGGTGCCATGTCCAAATTGTATTTGTATTGTTGGACGAAGGCAGTACCAAGATCTCTGAATGTACTGATCGTAGTACGGTTTAAACCCATATACCATTTGAGTGCGGCACCGGTTAAACTATCCTGGAAGTAGTGAATCAGCAGGTCCTGATTCTCCGTCTGAGCTGACATCCGCCGAGCGTACATCACCAGATGGCTCTGAGGGAAAGAGTTACCCTTGTATTTTTCAAAGTCGGGCACTTGGAACTTGTGTGGGACTTTCACATTTGGGACCAAGCAGAGGTCTGCGGTGTCCTTTCCAAATAGATCCTGACCGCGAATGGCTTGCAGCTCTTTCTGCATTTCCAAGAACTGCTCCTGGAATTCATCCATTATGTCAAACATAGTTTCCTTCTTACCAGAAGGTGTATGTGGAATCTGTCCTTCCGGGACAGTGTGCACCACAGGGGGTGGTACCGTGACTACGGCAGTAAGTCTTGGCGCCTCCCAAAGTTTGTAACATTCAGGAGTCTTCAGTATGCCCCTGGCATCTTCGCTTTCCCGAAGTTTGTAACCTTCAGGCCCAGCGGCTTCTGTTGCGATTCCCAGATCTTCAGTGATCGGCGGAACATATCCTTCCGGGATATAGTTAACAGGCATGCCCCAAGGACGATCTTTCGGCATCTGATACCTAGGATCATACTTTTCTATGATGGGCGTTGAGGTGATCTCTGAGATCACAGTTCTTTGTAGCTGAGCTTCTGCCATGGCTTGCATGTCGTTACGAAGCTTTCTCATATCCTCTCTCAGAGCGTCGATCTCTTCTTTCAACTCTCTGTTTTCTTCCTCAAGATCGTCTATCTTTTTCTGACGATTGGCCCGAGTATTATATGAATGAGACAGTTTGACTCTAGAATCGAGACACAAACATGAGATTCGTAGGGAAGAAGAATACGCGATGTGAGAATGATGAATGCAATGATTATATTAATTGTTTAAGGTTTAATCAAAATAAACTTCGACAATTAGATTGCAAATATCAAACGGTGGGGAAACCCCTTTTTATTGAAATTCAAAGGATTACAGAAATGGAAATACAGTAGATTACAAAGTACAGAAACAGAAACCTAAACTAATGGGTCCCGAGTCCTCTTCTTTGACCGGGGCGCTTGGGCCGTTGTCAGGTTGTCATTCCTTTGCCAGGTGAAAGGAGCGAGCAAATTCCTTTGGTCATCTTGATTCTCTACAGCGTGCTGCTCCAAAATTTCAATCAGAGCATCTTTCTCTTTTAGTAGTTGCTGTATTTGGATACACTCTACGTCGAGGGTGCGGTACTTGTTCTTCCAAGATCTTCTTTCCTTTTGAACTTTGTTGAGAGTAACCTGAAGCTTTTCAGTTTCCGTCATGAAGTACATGACAGTTTCCCTCGGTGGAAGAATTCCGTAACGAGGATAAGGCATCTTTAGCTTGAGAGCTCTAGTTTGTACCCAATGGAGATAAGGCTCCACCGAGACACAGTCCGGTTTTCCCAGAGACTCTCGTCCTTTCTTATGAACCTGTTTCCAAGCTTGCACTATTTCCATTTTTAGTGCTCTGTCATTTTCTCCTTCTTTGAAGAAAAGACCTTCCAGATGAACACCCAGTGGGATGTGTCTCATCGGGTATCCAAATTGACGAAGAACTAATATCGGATGATAGTTGATTCCTCCTTTAGTTCCTATGAGGGGTACGCTGGGGAAGTCTCCACAACGGTCAATGATTCTGATTCCCTCATAAATCCTATTACACCAATCTATATCGGAATTGGTGAGAGACATGATCTTCTGCGACCAACGTAAGACACTCTTGCAATCCCAAAAAGCAGCAGACTTGGACAAGTGCGAGATAAACCATTTATAAAGCAGAGATACACAGCATGTGATCTCCCCTCCGCTGTACAAATTTCCTAAGTGTACAGAATGATACGCATCTGTGAGCAAAGTCGGCACAGGGTTTCCAATGAGAAAAACCTTAATAGCGTTGATATCGACGAAGTTATTGATGTTGGGAAACAAAAATAATCCGTAGGTGAGCAAGACAAAGATGCTTTCAAAAGCAGTCCCGTTCCCTATATTAGCGAAGTATAGAGCCTTTTTTGTCAAGAACTGGGCTGACAAACCTTGGATGCCACCCTTAGTGGTCATGTGAGTCCTGACCTCAGACTCGTCCAAATGAATTGCTATTGCAATAGTCTGATTCTTTAGAATTTCTTCCAGTCCAGAAAATGGAGCTCGATCAGTGATATGTAAATCAGTCAGATGAGAATACTCCTCCAGCGTTGGTGATAGCTGGTAATCTGGGAATGTGAAACAGTGATAAACCGGATCGTAGAACTGAATGAGCGCGTCCATGATCCCCTTAATCACATGGACTCTTAACAGTGGTAGCAAACCACCGTGCTTGGCTCTGAAAGCCTCTGGGTTAACGATCATCCTTGCTAACTTTCTCAAATCCTCTAGCTTTGGAACCTTGAAGGTATACTGGCGAGTTCTCCTTCTACCGAAATCCATTAATGCAATCTTTTTCTCTGATATTTGCAATCACAGTCTTAGTTTAATTTGAAAAACAGAGAGACTAGAAGAGAAAGTTTTTTGAGTGTTTTAATGTTTTATTAAATGGATGCATGAATGCAGCACACAAAAACATAGAAAAAACATGGGGTCAAAGGGTCGTTGTCATGAAGTCAAGGCTTTACCCATCCCCAAAGGTTTATACTAAGGTGATTTTTGTACCTGTACTCATTATCATCAGCTCCTCCCAGGAAAGCAAAACAACAAGCGGATCGCCAGCGAGTTGTAGAGCAATCTTAGAGTAAGTGCCATTCACCGAGAATAGATCACCAGCCTCAAATGAGGGTAGTATCGCGTAACAACTATTTCCGATAGTTTCCGTACTACGAAAGGGTTTGGTTCCTCAGCTTCTCAGACTTAACAACCGGCCCATTGGCTAGAAGAGTGAATGGGTTGCGTTGGTCAGCCTCCACTGAGGTTGATGGTCGACCCCGTCGCCATTACTTATCTTAAGTGTATACTCAATCTTTCCACATACGGCATCACCCGCATTCCCAGTAGCAGAAAAATAAACACGTATAGCAATTAGGAAAAGCAGTATATATATTTGTCCTAAACATCCTAGACTTATAAAGCTATGATTCCTAAGTTCCTGACAGAAATGGGTTCCCCGGCGGAAGCCCCAATCCGTGGTATTCACACAAGTGAAGAGAAAAAAAGGTTTGTCCAAGGTTTCCACCTTAAACGTTTAAGAAAGAAGATTTGGCCCCACGGTGGGCGCCACTTTTCTGTAGCGAGCGATTTTGGACGCGGTTCTTAAGCGCTGGTCGCTCTCTGCGGTTGAGCTTAAACTACAGGTCGATTCATTTTTTATCCTATTGTGAGCTGAATAAGGAAGGGAAATAGATGTCTCCAATTAACCCTGCTTGCATACTGAGTTTAAACAGCGGTCTGATAGGTTACGAATGCTATCAATGTGGGGGGCCTTTGTACTGGTTATTTGTATTTTCGCCAATACTGTTTTCTTTTTCTTTTTTACCTGGGCAGAAGGTTTCTGGCGGGGAACAAGGATTAGGATGTTAGGACTGATGCTTTTGAATTACTGCTTTTGATTGATGGAGATATGGGATTTGGTTTTTTTTGTTAATTGCGCTCGCTAAGATCTTTTCTTTCGATCTTATGCCTACGTATTCCCGTTTACCGAAACAGGGAAATCAGAGCGTTCATAGTTCCTCCTATTCTATGGGAGGAAATTGGTTTTTGGTGTCTTGTTCAAAGCCCAAGACGTGAAGCGAAAGGTGGTTTGTATCTTGTTCAAAGCCCAAGATGTGAAGCTGAAGGTCTATTTGTGTCTTGTTCAAAGCCCAAGACGTGAAGCTGAAAGATCTCGGCTTTAGAGAGAATTTGTCATCTCTGAAGAGGGGAGAAGGAGAATTACTTTAACTGGGATACGCGGATCCGAGCAATGCCATAATTTCCGAAGAAAGGGTTTTAACCTGAAGGAGAAGACTTTAACTCAGTGTAGAGCAATGCCATCTTTCCTTAGGAATTTCTTATGCTAAAAGAGGGACAGTGGCGTGGATATAGATGATCTAGAGGCTTGCCGCTTACAGCGATTAGATGAAGGGGTTGTTGATGTTTGTGTACTGTGAACGAGGCACAACTTTGATGCTAAAAGGTTGATTGGATCAACCAGTGGTTTTCTTATACAAAGCCTAAGAGGAGGCTAATTTTCGCTAGGAAAATCATTATACAAAGCCTAAGAGGAGGCTATTTTGTGTCTCGTACAAAGCTCGAGAGAGAGGCTAAAAGTTTTTGACCCGACGATAGAGTCTTGGTGTCTCGTACGAAGCCCTAGAGAGAGGCTAAAAGGGGTTAATCCTACAAGAGGATCCTTTATACTCAACAAGAGAGTGTTTTTTGTATCTCGTACAAAGCCCGAGATAGAGGCGATTATTTGTTTGGCTCAATAAGAACCTTTTTGTATCTCGTACAAAGCCCAAGATGGAGGCTAAAAGTTTGACTCAACAAGAGAGTCTTTGTGTGTCTCGTACAAAGCCCGAGAGAGAGAGGCTAAAACGTTGTTTGACTCCGCTAGAGAGAGTCATTGTACAAAGCCCAAGAGGAGGCTATGTCAGTTAAGTGACAGGTCCAGTATACTGATTTTGAAAGAGAAAATCAGTTCTTATATGAGCATCACTGTACTCGTGGGTTAGATCTGAGGATCGGGGTTGTTTCCTCTTCTTTGGGGAAACTGGAAATCCAAAGGGTATTGAGACTGTCCGAGTCTGCGGGTTTCCTTCCTATTTAACGAAGGGGTCACTTGAGAATGTCTTTTGAGACTCAAGGAAGTTAAACTGTCAGTGTCTAGAGTTTTATCTTTTGTACTATGTTTTGAGAAACAGTAGTAGACTCTATGAAAGGACTGTTCTATGAGGATGACTAGTTTCTGTTCCTATACCTCTAGGAGGTCGTCGGGACAATTTGTACGAAGCCCAAGAGGAGGCTGGAAACTTTTAAGAAGCCGACGGGTCCTTGTACGAAGCCCAAGAGGAGGCTACCATTCCCGGAGGAAGAGATCATTATACGAAGCCTAAGAGGAGGCTGTGAATACTTCTAAGAAGCCGTAGTGACCTTGAATAATGCCCAAGAGGAGGCCGATGCTTTTAAGAAGCCCGTGGGTCTATCATCTCCTTTCCATTAGGAGAGATAACTCTTTTAAATATAAAAACCACTGGTAAACGTGCGAGGTTTACTATCCAGCGACCTTTAACCTTTAAAGAGGGTTCCTTAGTTAAGGTCCAAGATTATGACCGTAGTGGGTACCCAAACCCCGAGACATTCAAGGCAAGCTATCCACAAGGAATAGATCAAGTCAGGAAAGTTCGAGAATTTGGAAGAAACTCAAAGATGCCATTCACGGAGAATACATTCATCTTGGGGAGTAGAGCTTCTTGACGATTCCTAAGGAGGACACCCGAAGAGAAGACTGTATCTGGTGCTCCTATTGGGGATCTAGGCGTCTATTTCTACGAATAAATGAAACGGCGTCACCTAGTTCTAGACGTAGTTGCCGGGGAAACTCGAAATATCTATACTATTATTACACAGTAGATATGAGTTTATGAAAGGAGACTTACAGTGAGCAGCCCCACAGTACAGTTTATAATATGAAAGCAGTAAACGAAAGCGATAACCACTTACTCGGTTGGAGTGCTTCCATGCTGTTTGGTCAGTTGTTCAACAAAGAAAGATTGAAAACAACAGTATATTCAAAATCAAAGGAGAAAGTGCTTTGAAAAAGAAAGATTTGGGGCTTACAGCTCAAGGAGAGCCCAGGGTTTTATCAGTGAGCGCACTGTTTGAATTTGTACAGAGGGACTTATACAAGTGACTGGGGCCCAAAATGGTTTTCTGTACAAAGGGATGGGTCTTACACTCTCTCAAGAGGCCCAAAAAGGTTTAAAGAAAAGAGTGGGGCTTATAACACGAGGGTAGGCCCAATTGATTTTTCGTTTAAAAATGGCGATCGCGCCGAGGTTTTCTTTTAACGCAGAGGGACTTATACAATAAGTGAGGCCCAAAATGTTTTGGTTAAAAGGGGGATTGGGTCTTACACTCTAATAAGAGGCCCAAAGTGTTTTGAATGGGTCTTATAGCTCAAGGAGAGGCCCAGATGATTTTTATTTTTAAACGGGCGACGATCGCGCCGTTTACTTGTACAGAAGGACTTATACAATGAGTGAGGCCCAAAAGGTTTTTGTACAAGGGGGGATGGGTCTTACACTCTCTCAAGAGGCCCAAAGAGTTTTGAAAATGATTTATGAGGGTTGAATTAATCCAAAACCCTAATTTGTTTTCAAAATGTATTTAATTGAATAAAAATTCAATTAAAATGATCAAAAATTGTTTAACACATGGAAAACAAATTGTGATCTTGGATTAATGCTTCAAAAATTAAGTATTGACCTACAAAATAATTAGAAAGCATCAAAAGTTGCAAAATCAATGTAGAAAAAATATTTAAAATGCCAAAAACAATCAAAATATTAATTCTTTACAAAAATATGAATTATATGAAATAAATAATATTTTTGGGATTTTTTGTGAAAATAAAATATTTTAACATTTTTTTGAATTATTAAAAAAAGAATAAACTCAAAATCATTAAAACTCAGAGAGAAATTAATTTTTGAATCAATTAAACAAAATCACAAAATTCAAATATTTGAATTTCTAAAAAATGGCGCCAAGAACAAGCTGAAGAACACGCGCGTGTTCTTGGTTTCTCAGATTTGCATTTTCTATCCAATCTCCATGAATACGTAATCATATCATGCAATCCACATATCATTATGTTCGTCTCAACCTCACGATCATGTCTATGTACTTTAATTTCATTTAAATTAAACATACAACAAGAAATCACGAAGAGACCTCAAGAACCCTAATTTCTGCATGAAGGCTAGGATTTTTGATACACGATTCAAACAATGCAATTAATTGAGGGAAAACATTCCATGCATGATTATGAACATATGGCCAAATTATTGTGCGAGGAAATATGCATAGATTGAGAGATGACCAAGTATGTGGTTACCTCCAAGTCGTGACAGCAAGTTCAAAGTGATTTTTGATTTGGAGGTGTTACAGATGAGTGGTGATGATCTGAACAGCTTCCCTACACCCTATGGATTGTGTTTGGATGGTTGGACTTGATTGAAATTGGCTGGATTAATTTGTGGCACCTCAGCTACACTTTGGTTAAAACCTTGAGCAACCAGCTGGTGATTTTGTGAAATTGATGTTTCAGAAGTAATCTAAGTGTTTGATCAGCTCATATGTGATGTATGTGAGGTGTGTGAGTGATTGGTTTGATTGGAATTGCTCTCAAACTCAAAACCCGATAGTGACTTGCCTTAGAAGGCAAAATTGGAGTGAAAGAAGAGATTTTGAGGAAAGCATCTGTTAGATGGCTTTGGTGTACTCAAACTGACCACAATTGAGCTCTATTTATAGTAGAGCAAGTTTGTTTTGCAAGGAATAGTGCATGGCAGCTGGTAAGTGTTAGAACAAGAATTGATTCTACATTCCTAATAGTTTTGATGATAACAAACACTTGTTATTTTAGAACTTGATACTCCTAATTTCATTGTTTATGATATGTAGGAAAGTTCTAGGAAAGTTCTAATACAAAGAGTTCTGATATAGAAGTATCTCAAAGAAGTTCTGAAACAGAAGTATCAGAAGATTCAATCTGAGCGAAGTTTAAAGCGAAGTTCTAATCAAAGCGAAGCTCTGATTTGGAAGCATCAGCCTAAGTTCTGATGACGGATGTCTAGCGCTTCAGCACCAAAGCTGTATCAAGCCAGAAACTCTGATGATTCAACGTAGACTCTGATACGCTATCCTTCTCGTTTATGAGAATCTCAAAGTAACGGATTGAATCTGTATTTTTGGAAAGAGCATTAATTAGCATTATTATCCTCTCCAAAAATAGTTCACGCGTCTCCAACGGATCAAATCTTCTCAGCTATTTAAAGGAGTCCCTGCAGATGACCAAAGCACTTTTTGGGAGCTCATACTGTCCACAATTCTTCAATTTCACTTGCTCTTGTATTTTGATTTACATTTTGATAAAACAGTGTGTAAAAATCACGGTTGTGATAAAGCTTACTAGAAGCACTTGTTTTTTAATTTTTTATTCCTTGAGAAAACCAAGTTGTGGTTAAACCTCAAGAAGAGTGACGGTTGTTACTGAAATTGTGTAATCGTAACTGATTAGTGGATTAAGTCCTCAAGAGAGAGGCGAAATCACCTTGGCGGGTGGACTGGAGTAGATTGAGTTCAATCGAACCAGGATAACCATTGTGTCCTTTGCATTAATTTTTTAAAAACTCCAATTCAACCCCCCTTCTTGTGTTTTTTCGTTTCTTCAATTGGTATCAGAGCGCCTGGTTCTGGGTGCTAACACTTAACCGTGTCAGATAAAAGATCCTTCACGAAAAAGCACTATGGCAGAATCCGTTCAGAACTACAACGACAAAATCAGTGGCAAACCACCGGTGTTTGACGGAGAAAACTTTGATTACTGGAAAGATCTAATCGAAAGTTTCTTTCTGGCTCATGACGGTGATCTCTGGGATATGGTAACAGATGGTTACACTCACCCTGTCGGAAAAGACGGTCAGAAGATTGAAAGGAAAACCATGACTGATCAACAGAAGAAAGATTTCAGAAATCATCACAAGGCCAGAACGATTCTCCTCAGCGCAATCTCCCACACAGAATATGAGAAGATCACTAACAGAGAATCAGCCAAACACATATTTGATTCTCTGAGAATGACGCATGAAGGCAACTCTCAAGTCAAAGAGACTAAAGCTCTGGCACTCATCCAAAAGTATGAAGCCTTCAAAATGGAAGAAGATGAAACAATTGAGAAAATGTTCTCAAGGTTTCAAATTCTAGTTGCTGGACTAAAAGTTCTGAATAAAGGGTACTCAACATCAGATCATGTCAAGAAAATCATCAGGAGCTTACCTAAAGTATGGAGACCCATGGTCACAGCACTAAAACTCTCCAAGAACCTCAACGAAATATCTCTTGAAGAACTGATCAGCTCTTTAAGAAGTCACGAGATAGAACTAGAAGAAGATGAACCCCAGAAGAAAGGTAAGTCTATTGCTCTTAAATCTAAATATAAATCTGAAACTAAAGCTTTTCAGGCAGAAGAAGAAAGCTCTGGTGGCTCCTCAGAAGAAGATGAACTATCACTCCTTTCCAGAAGAATACAACAACTATGGAAAAATAGGCAACGAAAATTCAGAAACTCTAGAAGATCAAGCAGTCATTCTGAACCATCCTCTGGACACAAAAAGTCTAGAAACAAAGAGGTAGTGTGTTACGAATGCAAGGAACCTGGACACTACAAAAGTGACTGTCCTAAGCTGCAGAAAGAAAAGCCAAATAAAAAGTTTAACAAGGAAAGAAAGAAAAGTCTTATGGCTACCTGGGATGACTCGGAATCCTCTGAAGCAGAATCCAAATCAGAAAATGAACACGCGAACATTGCCCTAATGGCCAACATATCAGATGATTCAAACTTATCAGAATCAGACTCTGAGTCAGAAACTAAAGAGGTATTCTCTAACTTTTCTAGATCTCAATTAGAAGAAAGTTTGTCAGAAATTCTTGAAAACTATCAGAAACTTCAGCTCAAATATAAGAATCTGAAACATGATCTGGTATCTGAGTCTGAAGAGAACAGAAAGCTAAAAGCAGAAAATTCTGAATTAAAAGAAACTGTTTCAAAACTCAACTCTTTTGAAAAATATCAGAAACAATCTGATTCAGAAGTTTCCAGTAGTTCTGATAATATTTTAAAACATTACGACTATAACTTTCAAAAATTTCTAGCTAAAAACATAGACAGAAGCAAAATGGCTTCAATGATCTATGGAGTTAGTAGAAATGGGAGAAAGGGCATAGGTTATGTCAATCCTAGAGGAGAAGCTCCGTATAAACCCAAACGTGTTGATGATATGATCATAAAATATGCTCCTTTGAACTCTCACTTCACATATGGACACACACATGATATTAAATACACCAGTGAATCTTATTCAAATTCTATTGAGAAACCAAAACTCAATCAGAACTCTGTGAACACTAACAAACAAGGACCCAAAGAGATGTGGGTACCTAAGGATAAAATCCTATATGTTGCAGATGTCTTTGACAGCAAGATTGAAACCCCAGTCATGGTACCTGGACTCTGGATGCTCGCGACACATGACGGGAAGAAAGCATATGTTCCAAAGCCTGGAACTTAAAGCTGGAGGATATGTAGGTTTCGGAGGCAATCAGAAAGGTAAAATCATTGGCTCTGGAACCATAGGTAATGGTACTTTACCCTCTATATCTAATGTCTTATTAGTAGAAGGATTAATGCATAACTTGTTATCCATAAGTCAATTAAGTGATAACGGTTATGATATAATCTTCAATCAAAAGTCCTGCAAGGCAGTTAGTCAGAAAGATGGAACAATCCTCTTTAATGGAAAGAGAAAGAACAACATTTACAAAATAAAACTTTCTGAACTAAAAAGTCAGAATGTAAAATGTCTTCTGTCTGCTGACGACGAGCAATGGGTCTGGCACAGAAGATTGGGGCATGTTAGTATGAGAAGAATATCTCAGATTAACAAACTCAATCTGGTCAGAGGACTTCCTAATCTGAAGTTCAGCTCAGACGTTCTGTGTGAAGCATGTCAAAAAGGCAAGTTTTCAAAACCCTCTTTCAAACCAAAAAATGTTGTTTCTACCTCCCGACCATTAGAACTTCTTCATATAGATCTGTTTGGACCAGTAAAAACTGCATCCATCAGTGGCAAGAAGTATGGATTAGTGATCGTAGATGACTATAGCAGATGGACATGGGTAAAGTTCTTAAAACACAAGGACGAGTCACACTCTGTATTCTCTACTTTCTGCAACCAAATTCAGAATGAAAAAGAGTTTAGAATTGTAAAAGTCAGAAGTGATCATGGTGGGGAATTTGAAAACAAAAATCTAGAAACATTTTTTAATGAAAATGGCATTTCTCATGATTTCTCTTGTCCTAGAACTCCACAACAAAATGGAGTTGTAGAGCGCAAGAATAGAACTCTACAAGAAATGGCCAGAACCATGATCAATGAGACTAACATGGCTAAACACTTTTGGGCAGAAGCAGTTAATACAGCGTGTTACATTCAGAATAGAATCTCTATAAGACCTATTCTGGAAAAGACTCCATATGAGTTGTGGAAGAACAGAAAGCCCAACATTTCTTACTTCCATCCTTTTGGATGTACATGCTTTATCTTAAACACTAATGATCCTCTGAACAAGTTTGATTCTAAAGCACAAAAATGTTTCATGTTAGGATACTCTGAACGTTCAAGAGGATACAGAGTATATAACACAGAAACACGAAGTGTGGTAGAATCCATTTGTGTCAGATTTGATGATAAGCTTGGCCTTCAAAAGCCAAAGCATGATGAATCTCTTGCAGAAATAGAAGTTCAAATAACAGGCACTGAAACCAGATCATCAGAAAAACTGGCGAGCAAAACAGAAGGAAACTCTAATTCTGAAGAACCCATCCAGAAAAGACTGTCCAGAAGTTCTCTAACTCATCCCGAAGACAAAATTCTGGGAAAGAAGGATGACCCAATCAGAACAAGATCCTCATTCAAAAAGACGGAAGAATCTCTAGTGGGATTAGTCTCTCTGATAGAACCCACTAAAATTGACGAAGCACTCACAGACAATGATTGGATCCTCACAATGCAGGAAGAACTGAATCAGTTCACCAGAAACGACGTTTGGGATCTAGTTCCTAAACCCAAAGGCTTCAACATCATTGGAACCAAATGGGTCTTCAGAAACAAACTAAATGAACAGGGAGAAGTTGTCAGAAACAAAGCACGACTGGTTGCACAAGGTTATAGTCAGCAAGAAGGGATAGACTATACAGAAACCTTTGCTCCAGTCGCAAGGTTAGAATCTATCAGACTTTTAATTTCATATGCTGTAAATAATGACATCACTCTCTATCAGATGGATGTCAAAAGTGCGTTTTTAAATGGTTACATTGATGAAGAAGTTTACGTGCATCAACCACCTGGTTTTGAAAACACAAAACATCCAGAATATGTTTATAAACTTAAGAAATCGTTATACGGTCTAAAACAAGCTCCCAGAGCTTGGTATGAGAGACTAAGTAACTTTCTCTTAGAAAATGATTTTACCAGAGGGAAGGTGGACACAACTTTATTCTGTAAGTCATTTAAAAATCACATTCTGATCTGTCAGATATACGTAGACGATATAATTTTTGGATCCACTAAAAGCTCCTTGGGGCAAGAATTTGCTAAGACTATGCAGGCAGAGTTTGAAATGAGCTTAATGGGAGAACTCAAGTTCTTCTTGGGAATTCAAATCAACCAAACTCCAGAAGGAACTTACATACATCAAAGCAAGTATGTCAGAGACCTTCTGAAGAAATTTGAAATGTCAGAAAGTAAGCCTTCAAAAACTCCTATGCATCCCACATGTATTCTGGAAAAAGATGAGGTAAGTAAGAAAGTAGAACAGAAGATCTACAGAGGTATGATTGGTTCTCTCCTTTATTTAACTGCTTCAAGACCTGATATTCTCTATAGCGTTTGCCTTTGTGCTAGATTTCAATCAGATCCTAGAGAATCTCACTTAACAGCTGTTAAGAGAATTTTCAGATATCTGAAAGGTACTACTAATCTTGGTCTTTGCTATAGAAAGTCCAGGGAATACAAATTGGTAGGATACTGTGACGCTGACTTTGCTGGAGACAGAATAGAAAGAAAAAGTACCTCTGGAAGCTGCCAGTTTCTGGGAGACAACCTAATCTCTTGGTCCAGCAAAAGACAATCCACCATTGCACTATCAACTGCTGAAGCTGAATACATAGCTGCAGCTGGATGCAGTACTCAGATGCTCTGGATGAAGAATCAGCTTGAAGACTTTCACATTTACGAGAGTAACACCCCTATCCTCTGTGACAATACTTCTGCCATTTGTCTTTCAAAAAATCCTATTCTGCATTCTAGGGCTAAACATATAGAAATTAAACATCATTTCATTAGGGACTACACTCAGAAGGGAATTCTTTGTTTAAAATTTATAGACACAGACCATCAATGGGCTGATGTTTTCACCAAACCCCTTGCTGAAGATAGATTTAATTTCATTCTGAAAAATCTCTGTATGGAATTATGTCCAGAATGAAAACGTAATTTCTATATTTTTAACTCTCAGAACTTCTTTTCTTTTGTGAACATCTGACCAATAATTCTTCAGAAGTGAGAAGAAAGATTGCATCAGAATCTATTCAGAAGATCTGAACTTTTCATTTCAAGGATAGATCATTAAGTTCACTCTAGCAAACACGTGTCACCCTACGCTCCAGATTTTCTTTGATGATGAACGCGTGTCAAACTCTGGAAAACTGAAACGTCTGTGTTGATATATTGAGGCGCCAAGTCACATCGGTAACTGTTCCAAAAATTTCTCACGCTATCTCCCTTGTCAGAAATCATTACGGCTATTAATCATGATGTTATTGTTTTTAATTGCTATTTAAGTCTTGGTCTCTCTTATATATAAATGCCACTTCTAACACCCTCACACGCTCACTATCACTCATTTACTCTCTTTCGTCTTCTCCATATTATTTACATTTCTTGTGTCTGTGTTCCCAAAACCCTAAGTCTGTGAACAATGGCCTCCAGCTCTCAACAAGCAATGTCTCAAGAATCAGCTGACCAAGTCATTGGAGAAAGGTACGTTGAGCCCTCAAGAACTCTCCTCACCCCTTTTGCCTCTCTTGAAGTTCTCTGTGAGCTCATCGTCGATTTTGAAAGCATGAAAGACAATGGGTATGACCTTACTCCTGAGATTGAGTTTCAAGGATGGAACAAATACTTCAATCGCTTAATGGGTCCAGTTTTTCCCCAACTTGTTAAGGAATTCTGGATTTTTGCATCGGTCTCAAAACATCAAGTAATCTCGTATGTTATGGGAAAGAAGGTTGTCATCACTGAAGACCTTATTGGTAAGCTGATTGATCATGATGGATCAGGAATCAGATGCAGTGAGATGGAAAAGGGCACTGATCTTAATACTATCTCAAAAGAAATCTTCACCTCCGATCAACACTCCAACAAAATCAAAGACCTAAAAGATCGTCACAGAATTTGGGCCAGAATCATTCTTGGGTGCATCTATCACAGGAAACCTTCAAGCTCGTCTGACTACATCAACAACGATCAACAGTATCTCCTGTACCTCATCTCCACTTTTACCAAAGCGAATCTTCCCTATTGCTTATTCAATCATCTGAAGAACAGTGTCAAAGAAACTAGAGAAGATGAAAGAACCAAGAGAGATTGGATTCCTCTAGGTAGACTTATATCAGATATTCTTACAGAGAATAAGCTGATAGATCACTTAACTGAAGCTCGGGAAATCTCTGATCTAGAAACTATTGCCGGAAGACCTCTCAATGCAAAGAATCTCAAGAAGATGAAAATCATTGATACCATCAAGAAGGATCCAACTCTAATCTCTAAGGAAGTCATCACCACCAAAAAAATTCCTCTGAAAGATTTTCCTCTTTTCTCATCAGATACTCATCCAGAAATTGTCCTCAGATATTTGGATGCATGTAAAGCTGATGGTACCCTACCAGAAGTTTCTCTGCAACAGCTCAGGCAAGCACCTCTAGAAGTTGCCCCCAGAACCTCAAGAAAAAGGAAAACCTCTGAAGGAACTCCTCAGAAAACTCCAAAAGTTGCTAAAGCTGCTAAGAAGAAAGGTAACTCCGCTTTCATTTCTATCGTCGAATCCATAATGGTATCAACATCTGAAAACCCATCATCTCCTAAACCCTCTGAAAATTCACCACCATCATCTCAAACCCAAAATCCACCACCATCACCACAAACTCTTGAGGATTTTGACATTGACATTGACCCCACTCCTTCTGATTTTATTGAACCACAACCAGAACTTGCTCAAGTTCTGTCAGACATTGGTCATGAACCTCTCTTCACTTTTTCCCAACCAGAACCAGAACATCAAACTCAACATCCTGACACTTCTATACCTGGTATCAACTGCCCTCTCAACTTCTTTCAACCTCCACCAAATTTCACCAGTCCCCCACAAACCTCTCCAGAATTTACATCACCTAATTCACCTATCCTCATCTCTGACTCTCCTCCAACAAATATCACAGATGATCCTCTCAGAACCATAATTGACCTAGAAGCTCTAGACAAGCTCACCTCAACCCCTCATAAAATAGCCATTCCCAAACCAAACCCATCTCTATCCAAATCAGATGTTGATAACTCTTTATTGGCATTCGAGGCAGAAATGCAGGAATGGATCAAATTTCTAAAGCAGGGTTGTTCGGAAAATCTGAATCCAGCTGCCTCTGACTATCTTTGGACCCAATTCAGAAAGTGGTTTAACTCTGAATCTCAGAAAATGAAGGAACTGAGCTATGACATAGCCCAACAGAACTTCTGTGACCATATGAAGATCTTCCATGAGCAGGTTCTAAGATTCTGGGAAAAGAAACCCATTCTTCCTCTAGGCTGGAAAGCTCCTATGGATTCAGAACCTCATGCACAAAACTCTGAGCATCAAACTCTGGTTATTACTGAAGTGGAAGATAAATCACCTGAAGCCCCTCCAAAGGAAGTGTCTGCAAAAAGCTCTGAGGATTTGGTAACTTCTGAAGAACCATCTTCATCCGTTCTTGTGCTGAAAACTCTGGATGAGTTGAAGAAAGAGAATGAAGAAGTTAGAAAGAGATTGGACAAATAGGACGAGACAAACGCAGAAATTAAAGGAATGCTTGGCAAGCAAGAAGAATCCGCTAATCAGATCAAAGGCCTTCTGGAAGCATTGTTCACAAGACTTCCTCCTGCTCCTCAACCTTAATTTTCTTTCTGTTTTGTTGCATTTTATCTTCTGTCATTATCTTCTGTCATTATCTTCTGTCATTATCTTCTTTTAATTGTTCTCATGTATCTTTTCACTTTTTGATTAATGACAAAGGGGGAGAACGTAGAATATTTTGAACCATAACAGTGCACCAGGACTTTGTCTCGAACATTTTGAATATTTTAACTTCTGTTTCTACTGTGTTAAGCAAGCAGGTAACTGGCAATCAGAATCTCTTGGATATCTTAAATTAAATTATTTTTCAAGGAAATGTTCAACCCAGGGGGAGTCTTCTAACCTCAATACCCTTTAAAATTATTTATCAAAATATGAGTTTTTGTCATCATCAAAAAGGGGGAGATTGTTAGAACAAGAATTGATTCTACATTCCTAATAGTTTTGATGATAACAAACACTTGTTATTTTAGAACTTGATACTCCTAATTTCATTGTTTATGATATGTAGGAAAGTTCTAGGAAAGTTCTAATACAAAGAGTTCTGATATAGAAGTATCTCAAAGAAGTTCTGAAACAGAAGTATCAGAAGATTCAATCTGAGCGAAGTTTAAAGCGAAGTTCTAATCAAAGCGAAGCTCTGATTTGGAAGCATCAGCCTAAGTTCTGATGACGGATGTCTAGCGCTTCAGCACCAAAGCTGTATCAAGCCAGAAACTCTGATGATTCAACGTAGACTCTGATACGCTATCCTTCTCGTTTATGAGAATCTCAAAGTAACGGATTGAATCTGTATTTTTGGAAAGAGCATTAATTAGCATTATTATCCTCTCCAAAAATAGTTCACGCGTCTCCAACGGATCAAATCTTCTCAGCTATTTAAAGGAGTCCCTGCAGATGACCAAAGCACTTTTTGGGAGCTCATACTGTCCACATTTCTTCAATTTCACTTGCTCTTGTATTTTGATTTACATTTTGATAAAACAGTGTGTAAAAATCACGGTTGTGATAAAGCTTACTAGAAGCACTTGTTTTTTAATTTTTTTATTCCTTGAGAAAACCAAGTTGTGGTTAAACCTCAAGAAGAGTGACGGTTGTTACTGAAATTGTGTAATCGTAACTGATTAGTGGATTAAGTCCTCAAGAGAGAGGCGAAATCACCTTGGCGGGTGGACTGGAGTAGATTGAGTTCAATCGAACCAGGATAACCATTGTGTCCTTTGCATTAATTTTTTAAAAACTCCAATTCAACCCCCCTTCTTGTGTTTTTTCGTTTCTTCAGTAAGTAGGTTTGGCCAATGTTGGCAAATGAAAATCCAAGTCTCCTCTAGCCATTGACTAGAGGTTAGGGCACAAAGCTTTGGTTCCCTTGGTCTTGGATAAGTCTTGACTGATTTCAGATGAGAATAGTTCAGTCCATGCCACCTTGATGGTTCCATTGAATGCCTCATTCCAAATTTGAAGTCTTGTCCCTATTTTGGCCATTCTAGGTTCAACATGCTATTTCTTGTTCCATGGACTTTGGAGGCTTGGCTCAGTGATTGTCCCCTTTAGATTCAATCCTCTGAGGTGTCTAAGTGGATAGGAGCAATTGAATTTGGCTGATTTTGGCAAATCGACCAAAGTTGCAAATTCTGCCTTGCCTTGACAGATTTCAGCAAGGCAACTTGGCAATGTTGTATCTCATGGTGTAGGTTGAATTTGGCAATGTTCTTGGCCATTTTGGAAAGCTCATACATGATACAACAACTGTTTGAACAAGTTTGGTTTTGATCTCTTTTGGTTCCAAGTGAAAAATCCCCCTACATTTGGCAAAAAGTGAGGCAGAATCTGACTTAGTGAAAATTTCACTAAGTGTTGGAAAAAGTGACATTTTCACTTTTCCGCCACTTTGATCACTCCATAACTCAAAATCGTTAATGAATTGGAATGACTTGTAGTTGAAGTTTTTGTAGGTGATAATGAGGGCTACAAATCCATCTTTGGATGAGAAAAAATGGCCTTGTGGTTTAGGAGTTATGGTCCTCCAAAGTTGGTACCTTTGCCACTTTATTTTTAACTTAGAAAAATTTCTAAGTTTTATGGTTACCCCTTTTACAAGTTATCTCACTTTTCTTGATTTTTCTTGATGAATGATGATTCAAATCATACATTAACATCATTTTAGGGTTAAAAAACCATTTTGGTGAAAAATCTCAAAAAGTCAAAGTTGACTTTTGTGCACAGTTGACTTTTTATCAGATGAATTCCAAACTGTGCAATTCTTCAGGAAATCATGTCCTTGACCTAAATAAAACTTGATAGACATGTTCCATGGGTGTCATAGGGTATATTCAATCATGTATTAGGGTTTTGGAGCATGTCCTGGTCAAAAGTCAAAGTTACAGTTGACTTTTCTCTTAAAACCCTAATTGTGGTGCAGATGAAATTGAGACTTGTTGCTCAAGCTTCTTGGATCAATCCATTGTTCCAAATGGATCAATATGGTATATTAGAAACCCTCAAATCATGTCTTGAGGTCTTGGCTCATGGTTTGTCCCAAAAGTCAACTTAGGGGTGAATTAGGTTAAGAAACCCTAATTCCTGATTTTTTATGAATGCATCCCCTGAGGCAAAATTGACTTGATGCATGGGTTCATGAGGTTCCATGAAGTATATTAGGTTATGTTTTGGATCATTGCCTTGTGCCCAGATGAAAATTTCCATCTGGAGGCCCTGGTCGACCAAAACCCTAATTTGGTGACACTGTCGATCTTGAGACTTGATCCACCTAGAAGGGAGCAGCTTTGTGCTTAATCCTTGAAGTAGGAGTCCTTTTGATCCTTTGAGGATGTTTGAGAGATTAGACAAGTTGAAGATCATGTCATTTCTTGATTGATCCTTTGTCTAAGCACTCAGAGAGGGCTTGAAACCCTAATTTTGATTGTATTGGATGCTCACCCATCTTTGGGGAGACTGATGATTTGCCCAATGATGGGAAATCTAAGTGGTCAAAATTTGGGGTATTACAGATACCAACCAGTAGCAGCTGTAACTCCTGCTATTAACCCTGCGCCTGTTTCAACGTATCAACCTCAGGTTGCTCAGAGCCAACCGAATCAACAACAATATCAGCAAAGGACACAACAGCCTCTTCAGCAGGCCCGTCCTCAGTACAACAACAACCGTACAACGCGACCACCAGGGTTTGACCCTATACCGATGTTGTACGCAGAACTGTTTCCATTACTACTAGTCAAGGGACATGTCCAAACCAGGGCTCCTCTTGCGATTCCAGAAAATCTGCCTTTTTGGTTCAAAGTGGATCAGACCTGTCCTTACCATCAAGGAGGACCAGGGCATAACATAGAGAACTGTCTTAGTTTCAAATCCGATGTGCAGAAGCTTGTTAGGAGCGGGGTCTTATCCTTCAAGGATACAAATCCAAATGTTCAGACGAACCCGTTGTCTCAGCATGAGAAGGCTGCGGTAAATTTGAAGAAGGAGAGTCTAACAACAGCTATCAAATTCATGATGTACTCTTATTGAGGGCCAACCTGGTCAAGATGCATCGCAGACAGAGCGGATACGGTCATATACCAGCTCACAATTATCACCAGTGTGATATCTGCTCTAAAGACAATCAAGGATGTTCTGTGGTGCAATCAGCTCTGTAGGAACAACTGGATCTCGGATGGATCCAAGAGCACCGAGTTCGTGGAGTCAACATGACTTATACGAATTCCAACATTATTCAGAATCACGACATTCATGCGATGCATGTCAACTTGGTGGCAATGCACTCAAGGCAAAGCCAGTATCAGAATTTGCCACGACACGATTACAATTCCTGTGTGATTTGCTCGATAAACAATCAAGGCTGCTCTTTCATACAAGAGGCCCTCCAGCGTCAGATGGATCTGGGATGGATCCAGGACTATCATGATAAAAATCCTTATCAGATTAACATGATTCAAATCTTCGATATTCGTTTGATGAATACCAGCTTGGTGGAGTTACACGCTAAGCAAGTCCAGCTCGGTTTTCTGACCTCACATGAGTATCTAAACTGTACGGTGTGTCGTGAGAGTGATCAAGGATGTGCTCTCATTCAAAGAACTTTGCAACACTTGTTAAACCACTGGTGGCTTCCGATCTATCTAGACGAAGACACGCAGCAAGTTAGCATGATCAATGGGAACCCTACTAGGCATCAAAGTCAGGATGTTCGATCTATGGAAGTAGACCTAGTAAGGTTACACTGCATTCAAAGCGGGCGTGACCAGGTGCCACCACACAACTACGAGCGCTGTAGAGTCTGCTTATAGAACAACCAAGGATGCTACCTCGTGCGAGCACTCCTTCAGGGTCAGTTAGACCGTAAAGAGATTCGACCATATCCAGGTTCTGGGTCCATCAGGTTGAGGCCCGACTATTTTGCAGATCAATTCAAAGATATTATCATAATCTCTGATCAAGAGAGGACCAGAGATGTTTGTGCCATAATCTCTCTGCTTAACGAATCAAGAATTCCTTTGGACAGTAGAAAAGTTCCCAACCAGGAACTAATTGAGGTTACTTATGATGGTCAGAGAAATCAAAAGGCTCTTGTAGTTATCTATCTGCCAGGACCAGTACCATATGAATCAACTAAGGCTATCCCTTACAAATACGGTGCTATAACAATTGAGAATGGAAAGGAAACTCCATTACCCTCCGTAGTGAATATTGCAGACATCAGTCGAGTAACACGGAGCGGTCGAATCTTCAACCGAGGAGTTGGAGAACCTAACAAAGAAAAGGAACCTCAAACCGAAGTTCCCAATCCACCAATCGGGCAATCCAGCGATCCCGACCTTTCAAAGAACAACGATGAGATGCTGAAGCTAATCCAAAGGAGTGAATACAACATTGTTGATCAGCTATTACAAACTCCTTCAAAAATCTCAGTGCTGTCTCTTTTACTCAGTTCTGAGGCTCACAGAGAGGCTCTACAGAAAGTCTTAGAGCAAGCCTTTGTGGAACAAGATGTAACAATAAGACAATTCGACAGCATTGTCTCCAACATCACTTCTTGCAATAACTTGGGGTTTAGTGATAAGGAATTTCCAGAAGAAGGCAAAGGTCACAATATGGCGCTCAATATTATAGTCAACTACCTGGACGATGCTTTAGTCAGCGTACTGGTAGATACCGGATCAGCTCTTAATGTTATGCCAAAGTCTACTTTAATGCGACTATCATTTAAAGGATCTCCGATGAGAGGCAGTGAGGTCATCGTCAAAGCATTTGACGGATCCCGAAAAGCAGTTATCGGCGAAGTCGACCTTCCCATAACTATCAGTCCTCACACTTTCCAAGTCACTTTCCAGGTTATGGACGTCCGGACAGCATACAGCTATTTGTTAGGCAGACCTTGGATACACCAGGTTGGGCCAGTTACTTCGACACTTCACCTGAAGCTGAAGTTCGTCAAGAACGACCAACTCGTCACAGTCTGTGGAGAGCAAGCCTTGATCGTGAGTAACCTATCAATGACCACTTGTGTAGAACCAGAGGAAGTTGTTGGAACTCAGTTCCAAGCACTTTCGGTGAGCAAAGAGAACCTATCAGAAAAGGGAACATCAATTTCCTTGTATAAAGATGCTCTCGAAGTGACCAAAAGTAACAATGCTAAAGGGTGGGGACAACTTGTCATTCCCACTGATAACAAAACAAAGAAGGGTCTTGGTTTTTCGTCTACCTGTACCCAGACTGCTGCTACTAAAAGTTTTCATCCCATTCAGGACTTCTTCCACAATGGAGGTTTCCTTCACCCAGTGCCTCAAGAAGTCCATACCATCGACGAGGGAGATTCCTCCGACACAGATGAAGAATGGAAATCCTATCTTAACGAGGACTGTTATATGTCTCAGGAAGAGGTGCCTACGCCATTTTGCTATCCCGCACAGATTTCGAGATTTATACCAAGGTCAGATGTCCAAATGATATACGGAGATTGTGATCCAGAAGGATGCCGTGCTCCGCCAAACTCATTAGAGGAAGACACTCTGATGAAAGACAACTTTGACCACAACTATTATGGCCCAATGGATGGCCTGCCTATCTGGCAGCCGTACCCAGGAGACTCGGGGCAAGAGAATCAGCTGAATGATGATTATCAGCTGAGCATCATTGAAAAGAATACCTATGTCCCCACCATGTCATGGGATCAACACGCAGGGCATTCATAAAATATCCAGCACGACGATGAATTCGCAAAGTTTGCAGGATTAGAATTCATCAACTACACTTTTCCCGAGGTCAACGTCATCGAAAGGGATGACTCCTCCAATTCCAAAGAAGTGTGGGACACCTTAGGACAACCGAGTGGAAAGTACGACTACTTGGTTAGGTACACCGCTCCTGAAAGCTCTCGTATCAAGCTCGAAGACATCCAGCCAACTGGATGGGGAGATTTACCTGAGAGTACAAATACGATGCAAGATATAGTTGAAGAATCCTCCTACGACAACTCTGCCTGGGAGACAGATTCCAACGATCCTGCTCCACCAGAAATCAGCGTTATTTCTGAAGACAAGTCAAGAAGGAAAGTACCAGACTTTGTGATTCATCGCGGAGTTCGCCGCCAATGGGTTGCTGTCGATGTCCCGAAGATTGTTCATAAATCAAAGTAATTGTCGTCTTTAACCTTTCACCTTGCCCAGGTGAAACAGATGTTTTGATAGGGCTCACTTTCTGTAAATATCCCTCTTTGCTTTGCCCGAAGCGACAAAGTTTTGTTTTATAGGGCTGTAGTTTCAAGAATCGACTGAATCATAAATACAATAACGTCGTTCTGTAATTTCCGCATTAATTGCTATTTTCTCTTTTCGCTTTTTTCAGAAAATGGTAATCCTAAAAACAAACTCAATAATAATAAACAAGCAGTTTTTCAAAAAAATACACTGCACACACTCTTGCATTTCTCTCTATCTCTTCTAAAAACAATCATCACATCTTGCAGATTGCTTATTTTAAACCCATTGAAACATACGATCCAATGCCTTCTCCCAACTTTGAATTCCCGGTATTCGAGGCTGAAGAAGAAAATGATGAAGAAATTCCAGAAGAGATCTCCTGATTACTCAGACAAGAGGAAAAGTCCATTGAACCTTACAAAGAGCCGTTGGAAATGGTCAACTTGGTTCAGAAGAAGAGAGAAAAGAAGTCAAGATTGGGGCACTGCTTAGTCCAACTGTCAAACAAGGTTTGATAAAGCTTCTCAAAGAACTTCCTGATGTATTCGCTTGGTCCTATTAGGATATGCCAGGGTTAGATACCAGCATCGTGGAACATCATCTACCGTTACGGTCAGATTGTCCGCCAGTAAAACAGAGGTTGAGAAGAACTCACCCAGACATGGCCATCAAAATCAAAGAGGAAGTACAGAAATAGATTGACGCGGGTTTCCTCACCACAACAGAGTATCCTTAATGGTTAGCCAACAACGTACCAGTTCCGAAAAAGGACGGAAAGGTCAGAATGTGTGTGGACTACAGAGATCTAAACAAGGCGAGTCCAAAGGACGACTTTCCTTTACCACATATTGACATGCTGGTTGACAGTACAGCCAAGTTCAAAGTTTTCTCCTTCATGGACGGTTTCTCGGGCTATAATTAGATAAAAATGGCGCCGGAAGATATGGAGAAAACTTCATTCATCACCCCGTGGGGCACTTTTTGTTACAAGGTAATGCTGTTCGGTTTGAAGAACGCCGGGGCAACCTATCAAAGGGCGATGACTACTCTATTTTATGACATGATACACAAGGAAATTGAGGTATATGTCGATGATATGATTGCCAAATCTAAGACAGAAGAGGAGCATGTGACCGACCTATCAAAGCTATTCGAGCGGTTGAGAAAGTACAAACTCCGCTTGAATCCCAACAAATGCACCTTCGGTGTCTGTTCAGGGAAACTCTTAGGGTTCATTGTCAGCCAGAAAGGAATTGAGGTTGATCCCAACAAAGTTAAGGCCATTCAAGAAATGCCTTCTCCGAGGACTGAAAAACAAGTAAGAGGATTTTTGGGACGTCTGAATTACATCTCAAGATTCATATCCCTCATGACCGCGACATGCGCACCAATCTTCAAATTACTCAAAAAGAATCAGGACTGCATTTGGACAAAAGACTTCCAGATCGCCTTCGACATTATTAAGGAATACCTGTTGAATCCACCGATTCTATCACCTCCAGTGGAAGGAAGACCACTAAACATCTATCTAACAGTCTTGGAAGGCTCCATGGGTTGCGTCCTTGGCCAACAAGATGAAACAAAGAGAAAAGAGTCTGCCATCTACTACCTGAGCAAGAAATTCACCGAGTGTGAAACTTGGTACACTATGCTTGAGAAAACTCGCTGTGCTTTGGCTTGGGCAGCCAAACATCTTCGCCAGTACATGATTCTCCACACTACTTGGTTAATCTCAGAAATAGATCCAATCAAGTACGTCTTCGAAAAGCCTGCTCTCACGGGAAGGATTGCCCGTTGGCAGATGTTATTATCAGAATATGACATCGAATACCACGCTCAGAAAGCCGTTAAAGGAAGTGTTTTAGCCAATCATTTGGCTCATCAACTGATTGACGATCAAGGATCAACCGGGTTTGACTTCCCAGACGAAGATGTCATGTATTTGAAGATAAAAAACTGCGATGAACCACTACCCAGTGAAAGGCTAGAACCAGGTTCCCAATGGGGACTAATCTTTGACGGAGCTGTCAATCATTATGGAAACGGAATTGGGGCAATCATCATAACACCTCAGGGTACCCACATTCCTTTCACTGCCCGACTAACATTCAAGTGTACAAACAACGAGGCCGAATACGAAGCTTGTATCATGGGTCTCGAAGAAGCGATCGACTTAAGGATCAAGAACTTGGATGTATATGGCGACTCAGCTCTGGTCGTCAATCAGATCAAAAGAGATTGGAACACTTACCAATCAGGACTGATTCCTTACAAAGATTACGCAAGAAGGTTGTTACCCTTTTTCAACAGAATCGAGTTTCATCATATCCCTCGTGAAGAGAATCACATGGCTGATGCATTAGTCACCCTCTCTTCCATGATTAGTGTAGGTCAATGGAATGACATACCTAAGATCGACATAACGCGCCTTGATCGGCCCGCTTACATCTTCACGATTGAAGAAGTCATAGATGACAAACCCTGGTATCACGATATCAAATGCTTCCTTCAGAAACAAGAGTACCCACCTGGGGTATCAAGGAAAGACAGGAAGACTCTCAGAAGACTGGATGGCACTTCTTCCTAAGCGGTGATACACTTTACAAGAGAAACTTTGACATGGTCTTGCTCCGATGCGTCGACAGACTAGAAGCAAACATGCTGATAAAGGAGATTCATGAAGGATCCTTTGGCACTAATGCCAACGGACACACAATGGCGAGAAAAATTCTAAGAGTCGGGTATTATTGGTTGACCATGGAATCCGATTGCTACAAGTACATGAGGAGATGTCACAAGTGTCAGATATACTCATACAACATCCATGTACCGCCAACGTACCTCAAAGTTATCTCTTCCCCATGGCCTTTTTCCATATGGGGAATCGACATGATTGGTATGATCGAACCGGAAGCTTCAAATGGACATCGATTCATCCTGGTAGCCATTGATTACTTCACCAAGTGGGTCGAAGCAGCATCATACACCAATGTAATCGACAAGTGGTGGTCTGCTTTATCAAAAATAATATCATCTGCCGTTATGGTGTTCCAAGCCAGATCATTACTGATAATGGATCCAAATTGAACAATAAGATGATGAAGGAGTTGTGCGCAGAGTTCAAGATCGAACACCATAACTCGTCTCCCTACCGACCCAAGATGAACGGAGCGGTAGAAGCAGCTAACAAGAACATCAAGAAGATTGTTCAGAAGATGGTTGTAACCTACAAAGATTGGCACGAGATGCTACCCTTTGCTCTGCACGGTTATCGCACATCTGTCTGCACTTCAACAGGGGCAACCCCCTTCTCTCTGGTATATGGCATGGAAGCAGTGCTCCCCATTGAAGTAGAGATCCCATCAATCTGGGTATTGATGGAAGCTAAGTCGACCGAAGCCGAATGGTGTCAAAGTCGACACGACAAATTAAACTTGATTGAAGAAAAGTGAATAACGGCACTATGTCACGGTCAGTTGTATCAACAGAGAATGAAGTTAGGGATTCATGGCAAGTAACTACGCTGACACAGGTAAATCCTCAGCAGCAGTCACGCCATCCATAAAAAAACTCCAGTCAGGGTCATCTTCGACAGAAGCTCAGGATGTCCAGAATTCAAAGTTGGTAGAAGGATAGTGGTCGTTATGTTTCAATGTAGCCATTTTCCTTTAAATTACCATTTTCTAACTTTGTAAATACTCTATGGAATCATGCGCTTGGCTGATTTCCTTCCTATCAATAAAATTTGAGCCCTTGTGCTTTTGTTTGCAATTCTTATTTGTTTTAAGCTTTACAGAATGACATTCTAACATGATTAACGATTCTTGAAATAAAAAAAAATGAATTTACTTGTAAAACTTTTTCTGCTTTTAAAATAAAAGATGGCGATTTCTTTTGACTGTTGAACATTGAAAGAACATCGATCGCTACTCCAAAGGCGATTAAGCTTCAAAGTGCAGAATCAAAGTACTCCTTCTCGAACCAGTATACCTGAATGAAGGATCAACTGTATCAGATGTGGTTCTCCCATCTGATATCCCCGGTAGAGTTCTTACCTCCTAAGCCAGACCAGCATTGTCCCCCGCATGGACTATCTCTCCTAAGCAAGGCAGAATTGCTATCATGAACAAATGGTACTTCTTCGTCCCCAACAGTGGCCGAGTATCCGGTTGTGTTCATCCTTTAGTTTGTATATCGTGTCAGTTTTGTTAGCATATACATACATACATCATGCATTATTAATTTGCATTCACATTCACATTACATCACTATCACTCTAGTTGGTCTTATCCCCTAGTGATAAAAGTCCTCTTGTCAATCGAGTTGTCAGTACTGTCCTTGTCAGGAAACGTTGCGTCCAAACAGTCTCTCTTCTAGTGTATTTCTGGGTTATAGTGAGCTTTCGACCACTTTGATAACTTGAACCTTTGAAAAATAAGGAGACCTTCGACGAACATCACTCTTCGCCATTGAAGATGATATTTTCGCTTGCTCGGATTAAGGAAAATCCCCAGAGAAAGCCTCTCAACCACCGACTCATGGTAATACAGTAGTTTCTCCTTGAAAATTTGCTATCCACAAGGTCATCAGCACCTCCAAATTGGATTACATCGTATGGCATTTCTCCGAGAAGATCTCGAAGAAAAGTATGATGTAGTATCCCCAAGCAGAAAACAGTTTCTCAAGAGACTCGTTTTCCCCAGTAGAGTCAGCAAATGGCATCTCCAACAGAGAAGTTTGTACAACTCTACAGCTCAGACGAATGGGTTCCCCAGCAAGTCTGACATCAAAACATTTTTCTATCAAATGGCATCTCCCCAGGAAAATTCGGTGAGAAGTTTGAGGAAAACCGCTACAGATAGTGTCCCTTGTCAAGAAAGTTTATTGACAAAAGAAACCAAGACCAGTTCCTTGGTAGGAAACTAGGATCGAGGGGAAGTTCATATCAGAAACTGAGACCAGTTCCTTGGTAGGAAACCAGGATCGAGGGGAAGTTTACATCAGAAACTGAGACCAGTTCCTTGGTAGGAAACCAGGATCGAGGGGAAGTTTATTTCAGAAACTGAGACCAGTTCCTTGGTAGGAAACCAGGATCGAGGGGAAGTTTATTTCAGAAACTGAGACCAGTTCCTTGGTAGGAAACCAGGATCGAGGGGAAGTTTATTTCAGAAACTGAGACCAGTTCCTTGGTAGGAAACCAGGATCGAGGGGAAGTTTTTACCTTTTCTAAGTATCATTACTTAGCAAACAGAAGACGGATGGGCAAACTGCTATTCATAACCATCGTCAAATTCCGCGTATTCCGATATTCTGATATTTAATCATCTTGCACCCCGAATGCCCGAATACCTTCGCCATTCACACCTTTAGGTCCAAGAAGATTAAATAGGGGAATCTGTCATACTCCAAATTTTGACCACTAAGAGTTCCCATCATTATGCAAATCATCATCACAATATGGATGAACCATGATACCTCATCAATCTCCTCAAAGATGGTTGAGCTTTCACTACAATCAAAGAATCAGGGTTTCAAGCCATATCAGAGCCCTTAGACAAAGGATCAATCAAGAAATGACATGATATTCAACTTGTCTAAACTCTCAAACATCCATGAAGGATCAAGAGGACTCCCACATCAAGAATCAAGCACAAAGCTGCAGCATTCCAAGTGGATCAAGCTTCAAGATCACCAGTGTCACCAAATTAGGGTTTTGGTCGACCAAGGCCTCCAGATGGAAATTTTCATCTGGGTATGAGCCCATACTTCAAGATATAACCCAAGTTACTCTAAGGGACCTCATGGACCCCATCATCAAGTCAATTTAACCTCAGGGGATGCATACATTAAAAATCAAGAATTAGGGTTTCTTGACCTAATTCACCCCTAAGTTGACTTTTGGGACAAAACATGAGCCAAGACCTCAAGACATGATTTGAGGGTCTCCAATATACCACATTGATCCATTTGCAACAATGGATTGATCAAAGAAGCTTGATTCACAAGTTTCAATTTCATCAGTACCACAATTAGGGTTTTGGGGAAAAAGTCAACTGTACCTTTGACTTTTGACCCAGACATGCTCCCAAACCTTGGGACATGATTTAATACACCCTATAACACCTATGAAATCAATTCATCAAGTTTGATTTAGATCAAGGACTTGATTTCATAGAGGATCGCGCAGTTTAGAATTCATCTGATAAAAAGTCAACTGTACCAAAAAGTCAAAGTTTGACTTTTTGATTTTTTGGTCAATTATGGTTCCCTAACCCTAAAATGATGTTAATGTGTGATTGGAATCATCATTCATCAAGAAAAACCAAAGAAAATGGGATAACTTGTAAAAGGGGTAACCATAAAAAACTTAGAAATTTTCTTAGTTATGGAACAAAGTGGCTAGGGTACCAACTTCCAAGGATCATAACTTGAGATCCAAGCAACCATTTTGGCTGATCCAAAGATGGATTTGGAGCTCTCATGGCATACTTTAAAAGTGTCAACTATCACTCATTCCAATTCCTCATGGATTTTAAGTTATGGAATGATCAAAATCACAAAAAGTGAAAATGTCACTTTTTTCCAACACTTAGTGAAATTTCCACTAAGTCAGAATCTGTTTCACTTTTTTCCAAAATGTAGGGGCATTTTTCACTTGGATCCCAAAAGTGTCAAGACAAACTATGATCACACATATGTTGTATCATATGAGAGCTCTCCAAAATGGCCAAGAACTCCATCAAACTCCACTTGAGCCATGAGTTAAGACAGCTGCAAAATGTCTTGTTGCAACTGTCATAACAAGGCAGATTTGTGCATTTTGCTCGATTTGGGAAATTTGTGCAAATGACAAACAACTCTATCCATATGAACACCTCAGGGGGAGACCAAGGAGGGACAAGCACTGATCCATAAGCCTCCCAAGTCTTTGGAACCAAAAGTTGCATGCCAAACCTAGAAATGCCTAAAAGAGGAACAAGACTCCAATTTTGTTTTGGAGAATTCAATGGATGCACCAAGGTGGCATGGACTGAACCATTTCCAACTGAATGAGTCAAGGATAAGATCTGAACTAGGGAACCACAGCTCTGTGCTCTAACCTCTAGTCAATGGCTAAAGGAGACTTGGATTCCCATTGATCAACATTTGCCAAGCCTCTGTAGCAGTTGCCATTCACTATTGCTTGCAAAGCAAACTTGCTCCACTATAAATAGACCTCAATTGTGATCAATTTGAGTACACCAAAGCTATCAAACAGATGCTTTCCTCAAAATCTCTTCTTTCACTCCAATTTTGCCTTCTAAGGCAAGTCACTATCAGGTTTTGAGTTTGAGAGCAATTCCAACCAAACCAATCACACACACACACACACACACACCTCATAAACATCATATAGAAGTGATCCAAACACTCACATAACATCTGTAACACTAGAATAAAAAAATCACTTGCCAACTGCTCAAGTTCTTGACAGAGGTGCAGTTGAGGTACCATCTCATGTTCCAGCTTGTTTCAAACAATTCCAAGTATTCAGACACATCACTTGGCACCTAAGGAAGCTGTACAAATCATTGGAACCAGATTGCAACACCTCTAACACAAAACACGATCACCAGCTGTAAGAGGTGAGCATGAGCTCTTCTAACTCTACGATCCATGCATATTTTGCTGCACAATAATTTTGCCATATGTTCATAATCATGCATAGAGTGTTTACCCTTAATCAATTGCTTTGTTTGAATCGTGTATGGAATTTCTGAGCCTTCATGCAAATTTTAGGGTTCTTGAGGTTTTGTCTTGATTTCTTATTCCATGCTTAAAATAAATGAAATTAAAGACCATAGACATGATCGTGAGGTGAAAACGAGTAGATTGATATGTGGTTTGTGTAGTTTCATCAAGTATTCAGTGAGATTGGAGAGAAAACGCAAATCTGCAGAAACAAAGGGTGGCGCGTGTTCTTGGCATGTTCTTGGCGCCATTTTTTTGAATATTTGAATATTTGAATTTTGTGATTTTATTTAATTGATTCAAAAATTAATTTCTCTTTGAGTTTTAATGATTTTGAGTTGATTCATTTTTTAATAATTCACAAAAATGTTTAAATATTTTATTTACCAAAAATTCCCAAAAATATTATTTATTTCATATATTTGATATTTTTGCAAAGAATTAATGTTTTATTTGTTTTTTGACATGTAAAATATTTTTTCCTTCTTGATTTTCCAAATTTAATTGGTTTCCAATCGTTTTGTGGATAGAAACATGATTTTTGAAACATCAATCCAAGATCACAATTTATTTTTGACACATGTTTATCAATTTTGATCATTTTAATTGAATTTTTATTTAATTAAAGTATATTTTTGAAAACAAATTAGGGTTTTGATTAATTCAACCCTCATAAAACTTTTTTCAAACACTTTGGGCCTCTAATAGAGTGTAAGACCCAACCCCTTTTGAAAATAAAAAATCTTGGGCCTCAGTCATTGTATAAGACCCACTGTGTTTTCAAAAACCTCTGCGCGATCGCCATTTCAAAACGAAAATAATCTGGGCCTACCCTTGTGTTGGGAGTCACAATTCATTTCTTTTAAAATAAACTTTGAGCCTCTATTAGAGTGTAAGACCCATCCTTTGTACAGCAAACAATTTTGGGCCCTAGTCACTTGTATAAGTCCCTCTGTACACATTCAAAACAACGGCGAGATCGCCACTTTTTCAAAACACTTTCCCCTTTGATTTTGAATATACAGTTGTTATCAAAACTTTCTTTAATTTCTTTGTTGAACAACTAACAAAACAACATGGAAGCTCTACAACGGGTAAGTGTTTATCCGCTTTCATTTACTGCTTTCATATATATATATATATATATATATATATATATATATATATATATATATATATATATATCTGTATTGTGGGGCTGCTCACTGTAAGTCTCCTTTCATAACCTTTTACATACTTGTCATATATCAACATAATATATACTAGTATAGTTATTTAGAGTTTATTCCCCGGCAATTAGGTCTAGACCTAAGTAAAGCCTGTTGGTCACTCTTAAATACAAACAAAACTAGATCCCCATAGGATTACCAGATACAGTCTTCCCTCCTCTTGGGGTTAAATAATATGGAACAAAGAGAAAGGCAGTATTCTCGGTGAACCTTTTCTCAGACTGTTACCCCAGAGTTGATCTATTCTCTGTGAATAGCATCTCTTAAGTTTCTTCTAAATCCTCGAACTTTCCTGGCTTGATCTATTCTCTGTGAATAGCGTGTCTTGAACTTCTCTTGGTTTGGGGACCCACAAGCTTCTTAAAAGCATCCCCACCTCTTCTTGGGTGTTGTACAAGGACCCTTCGGTTTCTTAAAAGTTCTCACGCCTTCTCTTGGGCTTCATACAAGGACCCACGACCTCCTACAGGTATAGGAACAGAACTTAGTCATCCTTTGTTCGAGCCATCTTTCTAAAAAGAGTCACAACTTTCAGACCAATTCTAGGGTTGATACTCATCCCTTAAACGAGTCGGCCTCCTCTTGGGCATCATACAAAAGACAAAACTCTACCAATAGACTTGGACAGTCTAAACACCCTTGAGTCTCAAAGACATTCTCAAGTTCCCTCCAAGACATAGGAGAAACCCCAGATTTTGGTTTAATCTCCAGCAAGAGTTAAAACTTGTGGGTTCTAAAACCCCGTCTCTCTCCCAAAAATCCCCAACCCAGGGTCAGTGTAACACTATCTCAAATCAAGACCTCAAGGTCTCTGATCTATTCACTCTTCAGCAATCCCCTGCAAGAGTTGATTCCCCATTTGGACATGCCTCGGGACCTCAAGAATCCCCGGCATCAGTTAGCCTCCTCTTAGGCTTCGTATAAGGACCCTTTCCTCAGGAAAGTCAGCATCCTCTTGGGCTTTGTACAAAGACGCTCCCCAGCGGGGCTAACCCTTTCCAACTCTCTTATTGAGTCAGTCACTTTTAGCTTCCGTCTTGGGCTTTGTATAAGACATATAATAAACACTCTCTAGTTGAGTATAAAAGACTCTCTTGTTGAGTCGATTACCTTTCCAGACTCTCTTGTTGAGTCAGACTCTCTTGTTGAGTTAACTACTGCCTCGGACTCTCTTGTTGAGTCAACCACTTCTCAGACTCTCTTGTTGAGTCAACCCCTTTTTTAGCCTCAATCTCGGGCTTTGTACGAGACAGATAAAAGACTCTCTTGTTAAGTCAACCCTTTTTAGCCTCAATCTCGGGCTTTGTACGAGACATATAAAACCCTTCTCTTGTTGAGATAGTCTTTTCCAGCCTTCCTTTAGGCTTGGTTTAAAGATTTCCCCTAGCAGGAGTCAGCCTACTCTTAGGTTTCTCCAGCTTGTTCAGCCCCAATCCTGGGCTTTGTACAGGACAGAAAAAAATACTCTCTTGTTGAGTCGAAACCTTTTAGCCTCCATCTTGGGCGTTGTACAAGATACATATATAAACACTCTCTTGTTGAGTAAGTCAGCCTCCTCTTAGGCTTTGTATAAGGACTTCCCCAGTGGAGTCAATCAACCCTTTAGCATCAACCTTGTGCTTTGGTCAAGGGACACAAACAATCCCCTTTAGAGATGACAATTTCTCTCTAAAAACCTTTTAGCTTCAATCTTGGGCTTTAAACAAGACACAAAATACTCCGTTTAGCCTCTGTCTTGGGCTTTGAACAAGACACCAAAACATCTTTTTCCTCCCTTAGAATAGGAGGAACTACGATCGCTCTGATTTCCCTATACTACATAACAGGGAATACGTAGACATAAGATTAAAAATCTTAGCGAGCACACTAATAAAAAACATCAAACCCAGCTTTCACCCAAGAGCCTTATAATCAGTCCAGACATCCTATTTTCTCAACAAAATAACCTAAGAGAGACCCACACTTTTGATAGCATTTGTAAACTAACAGTCAGCTGTTTAAACTCAGTATGCAAGCAGGGTTAATTGGAGACATCTATTTCCCTTCCTTAATTAGCTTCAATAGGATAAAAAATGAATCGAACTGTAGTACCCCAAAGCGATAGTGCTTCGAAACCACCAAAAAAATTGCGCTACAAATCACAAGTTCATGTGAAAGTTCTTCAGAACCCAAAAGTTTAAGATACTCCATTGCTGTGGTTAGCAACCCTTGACTTGCTAAAATTTCAGCATATTTCTCAACAAGCTTGCACAGAGAGGCACTAAACCACTTCTGCCCAGTTGCCAAGGCAAGAACAATAGTTTTTTCCATCAAATCCTAATAATATATAATTGTCAGTTGTCAAGATGTAATATTTGCAAGGGTGAGTTTTATATTACACATACATATTTACAAGTACAAATAAGAATGTCAATCTTACCTGAAGAAGGTCAACATAAGATTTCCCCTCGTGCTCATCTGACAGGCTCCTCGACCAAATTTCAACTATTTTATCAATATTTCCAGCACATATATAACAAAGAGTTACAGCTAATGTATTGCCAGCCCCCATGAGTTTTGAAGCAAGTGTGTCGCAAAGCATAGTCCATTCATCTCTCTGAGCAAACTATTAATATGAGATGACGAGAATTATAACAATGTACTATAAAATTACTTGATCATCAAAATTGATGTCCTATTAAGGAGTTCATAGCTTATACTACAACAAATTCTAGTTTTGGAACTTTATCCAATCAAAATCCAAAACAGAACATAAAGCATCCACATAAAGCAGCCCTTTTAATTAATATAAGAATTAGGAAGATTAAAAACGAAGACTGTGCTTAAAAACTAACCGAAAAGATAGTTAGACCAGCAGCAAAGACCAATGAGACTTACACTGCAAAGAAGAGGAAGGGTTTCTTTCCAGAACTCGAAAAAAAAACACAATATAATACAAAAAATCTCACTCACCCTATGTTGTTGAACAAATGATTCAGTTGATTCCACCTTTTCATGTGTAAACATCCTTTTGAAAATCCAAACAATCCACCATCCATCTTCTGAAACGGTCGACAAGGAATCTTCAACTTCCTACATCATACACCACTTGGTCTTGCAAAGAACCTCCGATTCTTATCCTCAAAGGCTTCAGAGCTATCAATCAACAACCATCGTAGAAAAAATAGCATCATACTTCAAATAAACATTCCAAAGTTATACATACAATGCAAATTTACAGACCTTGTATCGCCTTTGTAAGAATAGGATTAGACAAGTCCTGAAAAGCCAATCCATATTGAATAATCAATAAAAATTATTCAAAACTTTGCGCAAACGGTTGGTGTGCAGTGTGTGCGAATAACGCAAACTACCTAAATACTAACCAAATTCAAAACAGACGAAGATTCCCACGGGCAATAATTGATGTTTACTGGCGGTGGTTGTGGTCGTCTCTCTCCTGTGAAAAAGTTGCTAGGGTTTTGTTTCAAAATCTGTAATTTTAAATCATCACCAATAGAAAATTGAGAAACTGAAACCTATCACAATTGAGAAACAGAGAGAAACTGATTTAGAGTTTAAGAATACTAACCTGGCAAGATTGGTTTGGGACTTGTGGTGTGGGATAGATACCAATGCGGCGTCGTTGGCGGCGTTAGGGATTTTGCAGTGGTGTGGTGGTGGCTGTTTCAATTTTTCCAGATATGAAAAGAAGAAGCAAAAAAGACATGATTCTGAAAAGAAGAAAGTGATTTCGTCTATTCCAATTTTGGTCACGCGGTTCTTTTACTTTTGGTATGCGTTCTTTTAACTTTTGTCCAAGGAGTATACGCGGTTTTTGAATTAATTTGGGGGCGACGGTTGTTCACAACAGTCGTAAAATGTTAAATATATATATATATATATATATATATATATATATATATTCGTTTATTCCAATTTTGGTCACGCGGTTCTTTTACTTTTGGTATGCGTTCTTTTAACTTTTATCCAAGGAGTATACGCGGTTTTTGAATTAATTTGGGGGCGACGGTTGTTCACAACAGTCGTAAAATGTTATATATATATATATATATATATATATATATATATATATATATATATATATATATATATATATATATATATATATATATATATATATATATATATATATATATATATATATATATATATATATATATTAACATTGTTACCAAAATTAATTTTAATAAAAGTTAACTATTTATATAATAAAATAAAAAATATTTTACTATTATTTTAGACAAAAATATTAAGCTACATTGTCATGAAAACTATAATAATTATAATAATTATTTATTAAATTAATTAATAAAATTGAAAAGGTGGGAAAATAAAAATGAAAGAAAAAAGTGGGAAATTAAAGGAATAAAAAAAATAGTGATTATGATTGGCTAAAGTAATTGCGACAGGTCGCCTTAACTGTCGCAAGTGTGGAAAGAGGGCGGTTCTTTGGTAACTGTCGCAATTATTTTATACAACATGCCTAAAAAATCTGCGACGGTTGGCTCAAACCGTCGTGAGAACCGTCGTAGTCCAAGAATAAGGACGGTTTTTTGATAACTGTCGCAAAAAATCTGCAACAGTTGACCCTAACTGTCGTGACAACCGTCGCAATCCATGAATAAGGACGGTTTTGTGATAACTGTCGCAACTCAAGTGTCGTAAATCTTCTTTTTTCTTGTAGTGAGTTACCACACACTATTGCAGCTAAAACAAACTTGCTCTACTATAAATAGAGCTCATTTGTACTCAGTTCAAGTACACCAAAGCACTACAACTGATGCTTTCCTTAAAATCTCTTTCTCTAGGCCAAAATGACTTCTTTTGTAATTCATCTCTGAGTTTTTGAGTTAGAGAGCAATTCCACCACAGCTCCTGATCTAAACACATCCAATATGTCATATCTAAGCTGTCTAAACACTCACCTCTGATCTGAAACACCAAAATCAAAAAGTCAACCTCCAAAACATCAAAAATTGTGTTTTATGCATTTTTCAAGCCATGTCTTGATTCAGTCACTCCCAAAACCAAACAAAGCCTCAAACACACTCCAAATATCATCCTCAAACTGTTCCAAATGGTTCCCCTCATCTGGAACACCATTTGAGAGAGTTGCTATATTGGTCACTTTTGCCCCTTTTGCAAGAAAGGGCCTATACTTATTCTTGAGGATTCCAGCTGGTTCTAACCATCCTAAAAGCTTCTAAGGGATCAATTGAGAGTGTTCAAAGCATTGGATCACTTCTGGCACAAGGAACTTGGCAGACAGCACAAGGAGCTCCAAGAGGTAAGTGCATCATCACTTGAACTCTTTGAATTATGCATTCCTTTGATGTCCACTGATCATAAATATCTCATACATGTTGTATATGTTGTGTTTGAACCAATTTGTCATGTAATTCTTGCCTGTACCATGAGATAGCATAGAATATGCAAAAATATGCCTATTTTGAAATCACTATCGGATTTTGACTTAGAGGTATTTTCTGAAAATTCCAAGGGCACCATTGGATTCCTCATGAAATTCTAGGTCAGATACACCTAAATTTTGTCCCAATCCATGGAGAAATGAGAAAGTTAGAGGCTTCACGTAAATTGCCAAAACTTGCCTTGCCCAGGCCTGAAAACTTGGCACCCCTTATGTATTAATGAGGTGGTTTTGATACACGGATGTATCACCACCCCAGTGGTAGCGCGCATGTGTGTTTGTGTATGAGGTCGTGGGTTCAAACCCCATACAAACCTTTTTTTCTACTTTGCCATATTTTTTTTATTTTCAATATTTTTATGGTTTTGTTAATTAATTCAAAAATTAATTTCTCTTTCAATTTTAATTATTTTTTATTGGTTCTTTTTCTGAAAATTCCCAAAAATATTAAAATATTGTATTCCATAAAAATTTCACAAAAATATTATTTATTTCATATACTTAGTATTTTTGTAAAGAGTTATGTTTTATTTGTTTTTAAACATTAAAATTATTTCTTTCTCTTAGTTTTGCAAAATTAAAATGATTTTTAAAATCATCCCATGAATGAAACATGATTTTCCAAATTTAAATCCAAGATCACAACCTTTTTTCACATGTTTGATTATTTTAATTGAATTTTTATTCAATTAAAATACATTTTAAAACCAAAAATTAGGGTTTTGATCACTATCACCCTAACAAATCTTTCAAAACACTTTTGGGCCTTTAATAGAGTGTAAGACCCAACCCCTTTTAAAACCAAACTATTTTGTGTTAGACTATGGCTATGGATCTAGAAGGGAGGTTGAATATATCCTTCGAGTTTTACACGCAAATGGTTACTAAAAATTGGTTTTAAAAATTGTTTTAACGGAAGCAACCACCGGATCACAAGTCTACAACGAACCTTCTACTAAAAGGATCGGATATGCCCGAATATATCGAGAATGAGTATCGAAGAGAAAAATTCAGTTTTGATTACTACACTTAAAACACGCAGTCAACAAAATATTGTTTGCTTGATGCTTAATCCAAACCAATGAGGTAAAGTGATAAGCAATTAAAGGCAACGTGTTCGAATTTTGCTTTGAAACAAATTATCAAACACCTAGTGTGCGTAAACACACTAAGTGCAGAATTTCTATGGAATGTAATGTAAAGCTGCTCCAAGATACAATTCAATGAATTGTATCAATTTAACAAATAGTTTCTCAGCTCAAAATTACACTACGACAGAAATTTCGATAAATTGCGACTTCACAAATTTGAACAAACTGAAATATAAAAGAGTTAAGGGAAAGAGAGAACAAACGAGATTTGATTAGGCAGTTCCCCAATCGTCCTCGCTTTGGGTACCTCTGCCCCCAATTCCACAATTGGAATTGAGATATATATATATATATATATATATATATATATATATATATATATATATATATATATATATATATATATATATATATGTAGCTGTTGCAAATTGTTTATTACAAGAGAAAACTATGAACATCCAAACCCTCGAACGTCTTCGATCGTTGATGCAGAATTTTCTTTTCCCTTGATTCAAGACGAATCAAGTGCTTCGAATATGGTTGATCCAATTACCGTCCCACGCTACTTGATTGCAAGACACCTTGTTCTTCAATCCTTTTCACTCTATCAATTGCGATCTACCAAAAAATCGAACCCAAACCTATCTTATACGATCCTCTGATTACAGCTACTAAACCAAACAATTTCGCCAATTTTCGGTTACCTTCGCCCAGCCGAATCCCTATAGAACGAAACGGTTTGTACAAAAACCCCCAAAATCTATCCGATTCTTGGAGGACAAAACCAACTGATTTTATTCAAGAAACACCTGCCAAGCTCCCAACCCAGAAGATGAAGATCACACTTCCTAAATTCTGAACGTTATCACTTCGATCAATGGGCGACACAAACAAAGATTATTATGTGTGATTGTTTGTTTACACAATGAAGAAGATGAAGATGAAGAGAGAAATGGCATATAACTTTCACGTTTCTTGTTATTTTGATAATGAGATAACCAAAACTATTTATAGGAAAAAAAATGACCCACACAAAATAATAACAGAAATAACAGAAGAAAAAATTAAGTGAAAAACACTGATTCAGGAAATCATGCGTCGACCTACAACCTCCATGCGTCGATGCACAGATGCAAATTTTTCTGTCATTTAAGTTATGCGTTTTCCCGCAGGATTTCTAGGTTAGCGCATGAACTGGGAGGTTAGCGCATGAACTGGGAGGGTCAGCGCATGAACTGCATTTTTTTTTCAGGAAATTCAATTTTCTGCGCATTTTCACCTGACCAAGTTCAGAAGCACATACTAGACACTACTAAAATGATAATGGACATTTATTTATGGGAAAGACAAGGTCTTGTGCATCTAGACACATGAACGATAATGATTAGACGTAATATGCCCGACACGTGAAGTGATACCGCTCAAATTACAATCTAATTTCTCACATATTTGTTGACATCATTAAAACAAAGTAGATAGAAGAATATCCCTCACATTTTGGGCCTCAGTCATTGTATAAGACCCACTGCGATTTTAAAATCTCGGCGTGATCGTCGCTTTGCAAAACATTTTCACCTGGGCCTACCCTTGTGTTGTAAGTCTTATTTCTTTTCTTTTTCAAACCTTTGGTCCTCTCCTTGAGTTGTAAGACCCAATCCTCTTTGTAAATAACACCTTTTTGGGCCTCAATCATTGTATAAGCCCCATTACAGTTTACAAAATAACAGTACGATTACTGTTTTCATTTAGGCCTCTCCTTAAGTATAAGCCCCAACAACCTTTTCATAAACAACTTCCCTTTTGATTTAGGTTCAAATTCATAGTTGTTATGAAAACTTTCTTTAATTTCTTGAACAACTAACCATACAGCTGTTACAATGGAAGCTTGCTCGCCTGTAAGTTTTATCAGCTTTCTTTACATGCTTTCATATATATATATATATATAAAACTGTATTGCTGGAAGCTTGCTCACCTGTAAATCCTTCTTTCATATCCTTTTAAATACTTTTCATATATCAACTGTATATATACTTGTATATCTGCTTAGAGTTTTCCCCGGCAATTAGGTCTAGAACTAGATAGAGCCAATGGTCACTCTTTCAACACAGTCAAAACTAGTTCCCCATAGGAATTCCAGATACAGTCTTGCCTTCTCTTGGGCTTAAACAATATGGAACAAAGAGAAAGGCATTATTCTCGGTGAAACTTTTCTCAGACTGTCACTATTAGAAATTGTCAAAGAAATTCAATTCCCCAAAGAGGAATTATTCTCGGTGAAACCTCTCTTGAATTTCTTCAAACCCTAGAACTGTTCACTGAAGGAATTATTCTCAGTGAAACCTTTCTTGAACTTTTCTTAGGTTTGGGACCCACAGGCTTCCTAAAAGCGTCCCCGCCTCCTCTTGGGCTTTGTACAAGGACCCTCCGGCTTCTTAGAAGTTCTTATGCCTTCTCTTGGGCTTAATACAAGGACCCTGAAGACCTCTTAAAGGTATAGGACAGAACTTAGTCATCCTTTGTTAGAGCAGTCTTTCCACAGAGTCAAAACCTCATATCATGTTTAGGGTTGATACTCATCCCTTAAAATAATATGCCTCCTCTTGGGCATCATACAAAGAAAAAATTCGTTCATACCAGTAGACCTGGACAGTCTAATCTCCTCTTGGATCTCAAAGACATTCTCAAGTTCCCTACAAACATAGGAAAAACCCGGATCGTTCGATTAATCTCCAGTAGAGTTAAATCCTCACAGGATCTAAAACTCAACCTTTATCCTAAATTCCCCCAGCTAGGGTCATCTCATCATCAATACCATACTAGCCTATCAGAACCTCAAGGCATCTGATTCCTCAACTCTTCTGTAATCCTCAGCAAGAATTGATTTCCCGCTTTAGACCAGCCTCTAGATCTCAATAATCCTCAGCAGAAGCTAGCCTCCTCTTAGGCTTTGTATAATGATTTTCCTCAGCAGAGTCAACCTCAAAAGTAATCTATTGTTGAATCACCCTTTTTTTGGCCTCAATCTTGGGTTTTGTACAAGACATCCATATAAACACTCTCTTGTACAAAGCCTAAGATTGAGGATAAAAAAAGGGTTGACTCAACAAGAGAGTGCTTTTTGAAGCTAGATCTACTGAGGAAAATCATTATACAAAGCCTAAGAGGAGGCTAGCTTATGCTGAAGATTTGTTGAAATCCAGAGGCAGGTCCAAAGCGGGGAATCAACTCTTGCTGAGGGTTCCAGAAGAGCTGAGGTATCAGATGCCTTGAGGTTCTGATGATAAGCTGACCCTAGCTGGGGAAACATAGGATGAAAGACTGAGTTTTAGATCCTGTGAGGATTTCAACTCTACTGGATATTGTTTGAATGATCAGGGTTTATTCCTGTATTCATAGGGAACTTGAGAATGTCTTTGAGACTCAAGAGGAGATTAGACTGTCCAACTCTATTGGTATGGGAGAGTTTATCTTTGTATGACGCCCAAGAGGAGGCTGACTCTTTTAAGGGATGATTATCAACCCTAAAATTGGCCGGAGGTTTTGACTCTTTTAGAAAGACAACTCTAACAAAGGATGACTAAGTTCTGTCTTATACCTTTAAGAGGTCTTCAGGGTCCTTGTATTAATCCCAAGAGAAGGCATAAGAACTTCTAAGAAGCCGGAGGGTCCTTATACAAAGCCCAAGAGGAGGCGGGGAATGCTTTTAGGAAGCCTGTGTGTCCCAAACCTAAGAAAAGTTCAAGAAAGGTTTTGTCATACCCCAAATATTGACCACTAAAATTTCCCATCATTGTGAAAATCATCATCACAATATGGATGAACCATCATACCTCATTAGTCTCCCCAAAGATGGGTGATCATTCACTACAATCCAGCTTAGGGTTTCAAGCCCTCTCAGAGCCCTTGGACAAAAGATCAATCAAGGAATGACATGATCTTCAACTTTTCTAACCTCTCAAACACCCACAAAGGATCAAGAGGACTCCCACATCAAGAATCAAGCACAAGGTTGCAACATTCCAGGTGGATTAAGCCTCAAGATTGCTAGTGTCACCAAATTAGGGTTTTGGTCGACTAGGGCCTCCAGGTGGAAATTTTCCTCTGGACATGAGCCATTGCCTCAAAACATGATCCAAAATGCTCCAAGGGACCTCATGGACCCAATCATCAAGTCAATTTAGCCTCAGGGGATGCATTTACCAGAAATCAGGAATTAGGGTTTCTTGACCTAATTCACCCCTAAGTTGACTTTTGGGACAAAACATGAGCCAAGACCTCAAGACATGATTTGAGGGTCTCCAATAAACCACATTGATCCATTTGCAACAATGGATTGATTCATGAAGCTTGATCAACAAGTTTCATTTTCATCTGGACCACAATTAGGGTTTTGAGGAAAAAGTCAACTGTATCTTTGACTTTTGACCCAGGCATGCTCCCAAACCTTGGGACATGATTCAATACACCCTATAACACCCATGGAACATGTCCACCAAGTTTGATTTAGGTCAAGGACTTGATTTCATAGAGGATCGCACAGTTTGGAATTCATCTGATAAAAAGTCAACTGTGCATAAAAAGTCAAAGTTTGACTTTTTGAGATTTTTCACAAATATGTTCTTTAACCCTAAAATGATGTTAATGTGTGATTTGAATCATCATTCATCAAGAAAAATCAAAGAAAGTGGGATGACTTGTAAAAGGGGTAACCATAAAAACTTAGAATTTTTCTAAGTTATGAAACAATGTAGCTAGGGTACCAACTTTCAAGGATCATAACTTGAGATCCAAGTAACCATTTTGGATGATCCAAAGATGTATTTATATATCTCATGGCATACTTTAAAAGTGTCAACTATACCTCATTCCAATTCATCATGGATTTTGAGTTATGGTTGGATCAAAATGGCTGAAAACCTAAAATTGACATTTTTCAACACTTAGTCAAAATCTGCCTTGTAATTTCAGCAAGAATGTCCCAACTTCAAGGATGTTTTTCTCCATGATCCAAGTTGAACCAAGTCTAGGGTCAAACATCAAAGTTGAAGTATGTCATCTCACCTTTCCAGAAAGTCCTAGAAAGCCCATTTATCATTCTTGAGCAGAAAGTTATGATCTCTGCAAAAGCCATTGATAAAACAGAATTTTCATGACAGCTTTTAGGACAGATTTGATCACATAAGTTCAAGGTCATTTTTGACGACTTTACAAGTATTATCTTCACAAACCTTAAACATCGAAGTTGAAGTGCGTCATCTCAGCTTTCCAGAAAGTTGTAGAACGTCCATTTATCATACTCGAGCAGGAAGTTATGGATTTTACAATAAGGCTTGCTGCAGCTGAATTTTTCAGGACAGATTTGGACATTTCTTGTGCCACACGAATTTTCAAGCCTTGTCATCATTTTGGACACATCTGAGGATCAAATCCAAGGGGGATGATCTGATCCATAAGCCTCCCAAGTCCAAGATTCCACAAGTAGCATGCCAAACCTAAAAAGCTACAAAGAGGGACAAAACTCCAATTTTGTTTTGGAGCATTCAATGGATGCTTAGAGGTGGCATGAATTGAGCTTACTCTAACTGAATTCAGTCAAGACTCATCCAAGAACAAGGGAACCAGCAGCCTGTGCCCTAACCTCTAGTCAATGGCTAGAGGAGACTTGGATTCTCATTAATCAACATTGGCCAAACTTCTGCAGCAGTTGCCAGTCACTATTGCTTGCAAAACAAACTTGCTCTACTATAAATAGAGCTCATTTGGGCTCAGCTTGAGTACACCAAAGCCATCAAACAGATGCTTTTCTCAAAATCACTTTCTCAAGGAAAAAAGACCTTCTTTAGCAAGGTAATTCTGAGTTTTTGAGTTAGAGAGCATTTCCATCACAACTCATGATCCAAACACATCTAATATGTCATATCTAAGTTGTCCAAACTCTCATAAGTGACCTGTAACACCAAAATCAAAAAGTCACATCTCAAAACCTCAAAATTGGACTTTTTTGCATTTTTTAAGCCATGTCTTGATTCAGTCACTTTCCATACCAGATAAAGCCTCAAACACACTGCAAATATCATCCTTGAACTGTCCCAAATGGTCCCCCCATCAGGAACACCATTTGAGAGAGTTGGCATTTTGGCCACTTTTGCCCATTTTGCAAGAAAGATCTCAAACTTGCTCTAGAGGTTTCCAGCTGATTCCAACCATCCTAAAAGCTTCTAAGAGGTCATTTGAGGGTGTCCAAAGCATCAAATCATTTCTGGAACAAAGCACTTGGTAGGTTGCACAAAATCTCCAAAAAAGAGGTAAGCATCACAACTTGAATTCTTTGAATCATCCTTTCCTTTGATGTCCACATACATGCATCATATTGAACAATTTTTGAAGAAAAAATGTAGTCCTTAATGTATATGTTGTGATCCTCCTACTGTTTTCACTTTAACATGTTCATATGTGGAGTTTATGTTGTTTTAAAATCCATGTCCAGTTCTGGTTTTTTGCTTCGTGCATTCTGTACATTAAGTTTCAGTATGTATGAGTGATAATATTGGATTCCTTGCGAAAAATTGGTCAAGATAGGTTATTATGGATTTTAATTTCGTTAAAAATTGAGAGAGTTATGAGTGTTTGAAGTTTGATAAAAAATATGTCGAAAACTACAGTCCAGTTCTGGTTTTTGCATCGTGCGTTCTGTACATTAAGTTTCAGTATGTATGAGTGATACCATTGGATTCCTTGCGAAAAATCGGTCAAGATAGGTTCTTACGAATTTTAATTTCGTTAAAAATTGAGAGAGTTATGCGTGTTGGAAGTTTGACGAGAAAAGATGTCGAAAACTAAACAGCAGTTCTGGTTTTTTGCATCGTGCGTTCTGTACATTAAATTTCAGTATGTATGAGTGATACCATTGGATTCCTTGCGAAAAATCGGTCAAGATAGGTTCTTACGGATTTTAATTTCGTTAAAAGTTGAGAGAGTTATGAGTGTTTGAAGTTTGATAAAAAAGGTGTTGAAAACTAAAGTTTCAGTTCTGGTTTATTCCCCATAAGAGATGTCGAAGATGATATTGTGACATCTTTCCTCTTTTTCTTACTTTATTTTCAAAACTCAACCAATTCTTTCACATAGCAAAAATCATCATTTTCCAATTTTGTTTTACACACTTCTTATTCATACTCCATAATATTTTAATCCACAAAAAATCACAAAAAAAATATTATTATTTGATATATTTTTAATATGATCAAAAATATTTTTTTAAATTATTTTAAATGCTTTTAAAATGATTTCTTTTTCTTGATTTTTAAAACCAAAATGATTTTAAATATTCATGTGGATAAAATACTTTTTTATAAACCTTAATCATTATTTATAACATGATTAATGATTTTATTTGATATTTTCATCATTTTTTACTTGATTTTTCTTTGTAAAATGTTTTTAAAAAATGAAATTGGGGTTTCTTTGATTTTCACCCTAACAAATCCTTTTCAAACACTTTTGGGCCTCTAATAGATTGTAAGACCCAACCCTTTTTGTACATAAATAATTTGGGCCTCAGTTATTGTATAAGTCCCGTTAAAAATCTCGGCGCGATCGCCAATTTTCAAAAAAAACCATTGGGCCTCTCCTTGAGCTGTAAGCCCCATCTTGTTGTACACAAATACTCTTGGGCCTCTAATAGAGTGTAAGACCCAACCCCTTTTTTTGTAAAACCAAATCATTTTTGGGCCTCAGTGTATTGTATAAGTCCCGATACAGTTTGAAATTTCGGCGCGATCGTCGTCTTTTCAACAAAAAACACTGGGCTTCTCCTTGAGCTATAAGACCCATCTTATTGTTTTTTTTAAAATACTTTTGGGCCTATAATAGAGTGTAAGACCCAAACCCTTTTGTAAATAAACCAATTGTGGGCCTCACTTATTGTATAAGTTCTTCTGTACATTTTCAAAACAACGGCGCGATCGTCGCCTTTTCAGAAAATCATCTGTGCCTCTCCTTGAGCTATAAGACCCACTCTTTTTCTTTAAATCTTCTGGGCCTCTTGAGAGAGTGTAAGACCCATCTCTTTGTACAGAAAACCTTTTTGGGCCTCAGTCACTTGTTTAAGTCCCTGTACAAATTCAAAACCACGGTACGATCACTGTGGAAACTTGGGCCTCTCCTTGAGCTGTAAGCCCCAACCTCTTTTCAAAATGATTTCTCCTTTGATTTTGAAATATACTGTTGTTTTCAATTTTTCTTTGTTGAACAACTAACAAAACAGCACGAAAGCTCTACAACCGAGTAAGTGTTTACATGCTTTCTTTATCCGCTTTCATACATATAACTGTATTGTGGGAAGCTGCGCATGGTTAGTATTCTTTCATAAATTCTTATATACTTGTCATATATCAACTGTGTATTACTAGTATAGCTATTCAAAGTTTCCCCGACAATTACATCTAGAACCAGACAAAACCCCGTTGATCACTCCTGATAACAAGTAAAACTAGATCCCCATAGGATTACCAGATACAGTCTTCCCTCCTCTTGGGGTTAAACAATATGGAACAGAGAAAGACAGTATTCTCGGTGAACCTTTTCTCAGACTGTAACCCTAGAAATTGTCAAAGGAATTCTACTCCCCGGAGTTGATCTATTCTTTGTGAATGGCATCTCTTGAATTCCTCAAACCCGGAACTCTCACTAAATGATCTATTCTCTGAATAGCATTTCTTGAACTTTCCCGGCTTGGGACCCACGGGCTTCTTAAAAGCATCCCCGCCTCCTCTTGGGCGTTGTACAAGAACGCTTTGGCTTCTTAGAAGTTTTCACAGCCTCATCTTAGGCTTCGTATAACGATTCTTCCTCAGCGAAGATAGCCTCCTCTTGGGCTTTGTACAAATTGTCCCTTCGGCTTCTTAAATGTTTTTTCCCGCCTTCTCTTGGGCTTTGTACAAATTGTCCCGACGACCTCTTAAAGGTATAGGAACAGAAATTAGTCATCTTAATAGAGCAGTCTTTCAAAGGAGTCTAGATCTTCATCCCGTAAACGCATTTTCTCTTGGGCATAGTACAGAAGATAAAACTCTAGACTTGGACAGTCTAATCCCCTTGAGTCTCGAAGACATTCACAAGTTCCCTTCTAAACATAGGAAGAAACCCAGCCTCTTTAATGAGAGCGCTCTACTTGGGCCTGCCTAGGGATTTCAATAATCCTCGGCAGTAAGATAGCCTTCTCTTGGGCTTTGTACACTGATTCTCCCCAGTGGAGCTAACCTTTTCAGACTCTCTTATTGAGTATAAAAGACTCTCTTGTTGAGTCAATCTCCCTTTAGCCTCAATCTCGAGCTTCGTACGAGACAGAAAACCACTTTCTTGTTGAGTATAAAAGACTCTTTTGTTGAGTCAAATCACCTCTTCAGACTCTCTTGTTGAGTCAATCTCCTTTTAGCCTCAATCTCGGGCTTCGTACGAGACAACAAATCACTCTCTTGTTGAGTATAAAAGATTCTCTTGTTGAGTCAACCTTTAGCCTCCGTCTTGGGCTTTGTACAAGACACATATCAAACACTCTCTTGTTGAGTATAAAAAGATTCTCTTGTTGAGTCAATCCCTTTTTTTTCAGACTCTCTTGTCGAGTCAACCCTTTTAGCCTATGTCTTGGGCTTTATACAGGACAGATAAAAGAACTCTCTTGTTGAGTCAAACCTTTTAGCTCCCTATCTTGGGCTTTGAACAAGATACAAATCACCTTTTAGCTTCACGTCTTGGGCTTCGAACAAGACACCCCAAAACACATTTTTCCTCCCATAGAATAGGAGGAACTACGATCGCTCTGATTTTCCTGTGTCGTTAAACGGGAATACGTAGGCATAAGATTGCAAAATCTTAGCGAGCACACTAATCAAAAACATCAAACCCAGTACCCTACCAAAAGCCTCACAAATAGTCCAGCCACTGTATTTTTTTTCTCAACAAAATAACCAGAGAGAGACCCACATCTTAACCGCATCTGTAAACCAACAGTCAGCTGTTTAAACTCAGTATGCAAGCAGGGTTAATTGGAGACATCTATTTCCCTTCCTTAATCAGTTTAATAGGATAAAAAATGAATCGACCTATAGTACCCCAGAACGATAGTGCTTAAGAACCACGTCCAAAATCGCTCGCTACAGAAAAAATGGCGCCCACCGTGGGGCCAGGGGCATCTTGTCCCTCCCATCTCTCTGGGTGAAACCTTGAAAACAAATTTCCACAAAAAATGGTGACCACAGTGGGAGGCATTCCTTATTGCTTCTCTTGGGGTGAATCCTTGGATTCACAAAATATTGGCGACTTCATTGGGAAGAAATCATTTTACTAGGATCGGCCATCACTAGGATCTTAGGTCGAAACCTTTAAGTTGGGAAGGTACCACAGAATGGCAACTCTGCCGGGAAGCCATTTTATGTTAGGATCATAGGATTTATAGCTCTTAAAAGGTCTAGGATATTAGGACAAATATATATACTGCTTTTCCTAATTGATATCTGTGTTTATTTTTCTGCTAATGGGAATACGTGTGATGCCGCATGTGGAAAGATTGAGTATACACCTAAGATAAGTGATGGCATTAAACGGGTAATCTTACGGGGAGTGACTCCCAAATAAGAGATCCCAGTCGACCATCAACCTCAGTGGAGACTCCCTTTGCAGATACATTGCCTATACGACTTCGGTTGTTGAAAGTAGTGTGGTCGATTGGGTTATCTGAGAAGCTGAGGAGTTAGTAGACTAAAACCATTTTGTAGTGCGGAAGCTATCGGAAATAGTTGTCACGCGATACTACCCTCATTTGAGATTACTCTAAGATACATCACCTAGCACGATTCACGGCCCGCTGATGTTATCTCGAAGGGAATCAATGATTTTGAGAGACAGGTACAAAAATCACCAGTATAAACCTTTGGGGATGGGTAGAGCCTTGACTTCATGACACCGACCCTTTGACCCCATGTTTTTTCTATGTTTTTGTGTGCTGCATTCATACATTCATTTAAAAAACATTAAACAAAGAAAAACTTTCTCTTCTAGTCTCTCTTTTTCAAATTAAATTAAGACAATGATTGCAAATGCCAGAGAGGAAGATTGCGCTAATGGATTTCTGTAGAAGGAAAACTGTCGGTAGGAGGACTGTTGTCTCTATTAAGGGTCCATGTAATCGAAGGAATCCTGTCCACACTAATCCAGTTCTACAATCCGGTCTATCACTGTTTCACATTCCCAACTAGCACCAACACTGGAGAAGTACTCTCACCTGACTGATTTACCCATTACTGATCAAACTCCCTTTTCTGGACTGGAAGAAATTCCAAAGGATCAGACCATTGCAAGAGCTATCTATTTGGACGAGTCAGAAGTCAGGGCTTACATGACCACTAAGGGTGAAATCCCAGGTTTACCAGCCATGTTTTTGGTAAAGAAGGCTCTATACTTCGCTAGTATAGGGAACATTACTGCTTTCGAGAACGTCTTCGTTCTGCTCACCTACGGGTTATTTCTGTTTCCCAACATTGATAACTTCGTTGATATCAACGCCATTAAGGTTTTTCTGATTGGAAACCCTGTACCGACCTTGCTCGCGGATGCTTATCATTCTGTACACCTACGGAATTTGTACAGCGGAGGAATGATCACATGTTGTGTACCCCTGCTATACAAATGGTTCACTTCCCATTTACCTAAGTCTGCCGCTTTTTGGGATCATAAGAGTGCTTTACGTTGGTCGTAGAGAATCACGTCTCTTACCAACTTTGACATCGATTGGTATAATAGGATCTATGACGGGATCAGAATCGTTGACCGTTGTGGAAATTTTCCTAACGTACCCCTCATAGGAACTAAAGGAGGAATAAATTATCATCCAGTTTTAGTTTGTCGTCAATTCGGATACCCGATGAGGCATGTCCCACGTAATGTTCATCTGGAAGGTCTTTTCTTCAAGGAAGGGGAAAATGACAGAGCACTAAAGACAAAAATAATGCACGCTTAGAAACATGTTCATAAGAAAGGACGAGAGTCTCTAGGAAAACCAGACTGTGTCTCGGTGGAACCTTATCTCCACTGGGTATAAACTAGAGCTCTCAAGCTGAGGATGCCTTACCCTCGGTACGAAGTTCTTCCGCTAAAGGAATCTGTCATGCACTTTATGTCTGATACAGAAAAACTTCAGGTTACTCTCAACAAAGTTCAACAGGAGAGGAGGTCTTGGAAGAACAAGTACCGTACTCTCAATGTGGAGTGTAACAAGATGCAGCAACTGCTAAAGGAAAAGGATGCTCTAATTGAGATATTAGAGCAACATGCTGTAGACAATCAAGAAGACCAAAGGAATTTGCTCGCTCCTTTCACTTGGCAAAGGAATGACAACCCGACAACGGCTCAAGAGCCCTGGTCAAAGAAAAGGAAAGCACCAGAACTAGCACCTGAGCTCTCCTCAGAGAGGACTCGGGACCCATTAGCTTATATTTACTTTTTTCAGCACTTTGTAATCTACTGTATTTCCATTTCCGTAATCTTTGAATTCAATAAAATGAGGTTTCCCCACTGTTTGATATTTGCAATCCAATTGTAGAAGTTTATTTTGATTAAAAAAAATACATAAATATCATTGCATATCATTCATCATTCTCACGTAAGCGCTTTCCTCTTATCTTCGAATCTCACGTTTGTGTCTCGATTCTAGAGTCAAACTGTCTCATTCGTACAATACTCGGGCCAATCGACAAAAGAAAATAAGTGAACTCGAGGAAGAGAACAGAGAGCTGAGAGAAGAAATCGACGCTCTGAAGGAGGATTTAAGGAAACTTCAAGGTGACATGCAATCCTTGGCAACAGCTCAGGTGCAACAACAGCAGACTGTGATCTTGGAAATCACATCTACACCTATTGTGGAGATATATGATCCCCGATACAACATGCCTAAGGGTCGGACCTAGGGCATGCCTTTCAACTTTATCCCTGAAGGATACATTCCACCGGTCATGGAAAACCCGGAAACTGCAGCAGGGACAGCCGCTGGGCCTGAAGGTTAAAAACTTCGGGAAGGCGAAGAAGGAAGAGGAATGACAGCAACTCCTGAAGGTTACAAACTTCAGGGAGGCGAAGACGCAAGAGAGATGACAACAGCTCCTGAAGGTTACAAACTTCGGGAGAGGGAAGCACCAAGAGTCACTGTCGTAATGACTATACCACCACCCGTGGTACATACTGTCCTGGGAGGACAAATTCCACAAATACCTTCTGTTCGAAACATAAGTATGGGTGACAGAATAAAGGAATTCCAGGAGAAATTCCTAGAGATGCAGAAAGAACTGCAAGCTCTTCGCGGTTAGGATCTATTTGGAAAAGACGCCGCAGACCTTTGTTTGGTTCCCGATGTGCAAGTTCCGCCCAAGTTCAAAGTGACCGAATTTGAAAAGTACAAGGGTAACTCTTGCCCTCAGAGTCATTTGGTGATGTACGCTCGGAGAATGTCGACTCAGACGAAGAATCATCAGCTCCTAATCCACTACTTCCAGGATAGTTTAACCGGTGCCGCACTCAAATGGTACATGGGATTAAACCGCACTAAGATCGCCACTTTTAGAGATCTTGGCACTGCCTTCGTTCAGCAATACAAATATAACTTGGACATGGCACCTGACAGAGATCAACTTAGAGCCATGTCACAAAAGGACAAGGAAACCTTCAAGGAATATGCTCAGAGATGGCGCGAGATTGCCGCTCAGATTAGTCCACCTCTTGAGGAAAAAGAGATGACAAAAATCTTCTTAAAGACCTTGAGCTCATTTTACTACGACAGAATGGTCGCCAGTGCGCCCAGTGACTTCACAGAAATGGTAGGCATGGGAGTTCGTCTCGAAGAAGCAGTTCGAGAAGGACGTCTGGTCAAAGAGGCCGGACCATCAAGCAGTATAAAAAGATACGGTAGTGCTCTCCCTAAGAAAAAAGAGCAGGATAATAGCAATATCTCTCTCGGAAAGTTAAGGCGACAATACCAACTAGTAGCACCTGTAACTCCTGCTATTAACCATGCGCCTGTTCCTACGTATCAACCTCAGGTTGCTCAAAGCCAACCGAATCAACAATTTCAGCAAAGGACACAACAACCTCTTCAGCAGACTAGTCCTCCATACAACAACAACCGTACAACACGTCCGCCAGGGTTTGACCCTATACCTATGTTGTACGCAGAACTATTTCCATTACTGTTCGCCAAGGGGCACGTCCAAACTAGGTCTCCTCTCGCAATACCGGAAAATCCACCTTTTTGGTTCAAAGCGGATCAGACTTGCCCTTACCATCAAGGAGGACCAGGGCATAACATAGAAAACTGTCTCAGTTTCAAATCCGATGTGCAAAAGCTCGTCAGGAGTGGGGTCTTATCCTTCAAGGATACAAATCCTAATGTTCTCACAAACCCGCTGCCTCAACACGAGAAACCTGCAGTCAATTTGATAGAGGAAGAATCTAACCTCAGCTATCAAATTCATGATGTACTCTTATTGAGGGCCAACCTGGTCAAGATGCATTGCAGACAGAGCGGGTACGGTCATGTGTCGCCTCATAATTATCACCAGTGTGATATCTGCTCTAAAGATAATCAAGGATGTTCTGTGGTGCAATCAACTCTACAGGAACAATTGGATCTCGGATGGATCCAGGAACACCGAGTCCGTGGGATCAACATGACCTATACGAATTCCAACATCATTCAGAATCACAATATTCTAGCAATGAATGTCAACTTGGTTGCGATGCACTCGCGGCAAAGTCAACACTACGATCTGCCACGGCATGATTACAAGGCTTGTCCGATCTGCTCAACAAACAATCAGGGATTTTCTTTTGTACAAAAGGCCCTCCAGTGTCAAATGGATCTTGGATGGATTCAGGATTACCATGAGAGGAATCATTATCAAATTAATATGATTCAGATCTTTGATGTTCACTTAATGAATACTAGCTTGGTTGAGTTACACGCTAAGCAGGTCCGGCTCGGCTTCCTGGCATCGCATGATTATCAAAACTGCAAAGCGGGCTGTGAAAACGATCAAGGTTGTGCCCTTGTCCAGAAAACACTTCAACACTTATTGAACCACTGGTGGCTTCCGATCTATAAGGATGAAGACACCCAGCAAGTTAGTGTCACTAACGGGAACCCTACTAGATACCAAAGTCAGGACGTTCGATCAATGGAAACTGATCTGATAAGGTTACACTGCATACAAAGCGAACGTGGCCGGGTGCCACCACACAACTATGAGTGCTGCAGAGTTTGCTCAGAAGATAATCAAGGATGCTACCTCGTGCGATCAGCCCTGCAAAGTCAGTTGGACCACAAAGAGATTCAGCCATGGTCAAGTTCTGGGTCAATCAACTAGATGCCAGACTATTTCGCTGACCAAATCAAAGATGTTGTTGTAATCTCTGACCATAAGAGGACTAAAGATGCTTGTGCTATCATTCCTCTACTTGACGAATCGAGAGCTCCTAATCAGGAACGGATTGAAATTACTTACGATGGTCAGAAAAATCAGAAGGCTCCCATAGTTATCTATCTGCCGGGACCATTACTGTATGAATCAACTAAGGCTATCCCTTACAAGTACGGTGCAACAACAATTGAGAATGGAAAGGAAACTCCATTACCCTCCGTCGTGAATATTGCAGACATCAATCGAGTAACACGGAGCGGTCGGATCTTCAACCAAGGAGTTGGAGAACCCAACAAAGAAAAGGAACCTCAAACAGAAGTTCCTAATCCAGCAGTCGGTCAATCCAATGATCCCGACCTTTTAAAGAACAACGATGAGATGTTGAAGCTCATCCAGAAGAGTGAATACAACATTGTTGATCAACTGTTGCAAACTCCTTCAAAAATATCAGTGTTATCACTTTTACTCAGTTCCGAAGCTCACAGGGAGGCTCTACAGAAAGTCTTAGAGTAGGCTTTATGGAACAGGATGTAACAATCTGACAATTTGATAGCATTGTCTCCAACATCACTTCCTGTAATAACTTGGGATTCAGTGTTGAAGAATTACCGGAAGAGGGCCGCCGTCATAACATGGCGCTCAATATTACAGTTAACTGCCAGGACGATGCTTTAGCCAGCGTACTAGTAGACACAGGGTCAGCCCTGAATGTTATGCCGAAGTCTACTTTGATGCAACTATCATACCAAGGAACTCCGATGAGAACCAGCGAGGTCGTCGTCAAAGCATCCGATGGATCCAGAAAAACGGTTATCGGCGAAGTTGACCTTCCCATAACTATCGGTCCTTACACTTTCCAAGTCATTTTCCAGGTCATGGACATCCGGGCAACATACAACTGTTTGTTGGGAAGACCTTGGATACATCAGGCTGGGGCAGTCACTTCGACACTTCACCAGAAGCTGAAGTTTGTTAAAAATGACCAACTCATCACAGTCTGTGGAGAGCAGGACTTGCTCGTGAGTAACTTATCATCATCTACTGTTGTAGAACCAGAAGGGGTAATTGAAACCCAGTTCCAAGCACTTTCGCTACACAATGACAATCAATCCGAAAGAGGAACATCGATTTCCTCGTACAAAGATGCTCTCAAAGCGGCCGAGAGTACCAATACAACAGGATGAGGGCAGCTTGTCATTCCTACTGATAACAAGACAAAGAAAGGTCTTGGTTTCTCCTCAACCTGTACTCAAACTTCTACCAAAGATGAAAGTTTTCATCCCATTAAGAACTTCTTCCATAGTAGAGGTTTCCTTCACCCAGTATCTCAAGAAGTACATACCATCAACGAGGGAGATTCCTCCGATACAGATGAAGAGTAGAAATCCTATCTTAACAAGGACGGTTATATGTCTCAGGACGAAACGCAGACCCCATTCTGCTTTCCCACGCAAAGTCCGAGATATATACCAAGATCAAACGTCAAAATAATATACGGAGATTGTGATTCGGAAGGAATCCGTGCTCCGCCAAACTCATTAGAGGAAGACACTCTGATGAAAGACAGCTTTGACCACGACTATTATGGCCCGATGGATGGCCTGCCTATCTGGCAGCCGTACCCAGGAGACTCGGGGCAAGAGAGTCAGCCGAACGACGAAAACCAGTTAAGCATCATTGAAGAGAATACCTGCGTCCCACCATGTCATGGGATCAACACTCAGGGTATTCTGAAAACACCCAGCACGACGATGAATTTACAAAGTTCGCAGGACTAGAATTCATCAACTACGCTTTTCCCGAGGTCAACGTCATTGAAAGGGATGACTCCTCCAGTTCCAAAGAAGTGTGGGACACCCTGGGACAACCAAGTGGTAAATACGACTTCATGGTCAAATACACCGCTCCTGAAAGCTCTCGTATCAGGCTCGAAGACATCCAGCCAACTGGATGGGGAGATACACTTGAGAGTACAAATACTGTGCAAAATACAACTGAGGAATCCTCCTACGATAACTCTGTCTGGGAAACGGATTCCAATGATCCTGCTCCACCAGAAATCAGCGTTATTTTTGAAGACAAATCAAAGAAGGTACCAGACTTTGTGATTCACCGAGGAGTTCGCCGCCAATGGGTTGCAGTCAACGTTCCGAAAGTCGTTCATAAGTCGAAGTAATTGCCGTCTTTAACCTTTCACCCTTGCCCAGGTGAAACGAATGTTTTGATAGGGCTCACTTTCTATAAATGTACCTCTTCGCTTTGCCCAAAGCGACAGATTTTTGTTTTATAGGGTTGTAGTTTCAAGAATCGACTAATCATAAATAAAATAACGTCGTTCTGTAATTTCCGCATCTATTGCTGTTTTCTCTTTTTGCTTTTCTAGAAAATGGTAATCCTAAAAAACAATTCAGAATAATAAAAAAAAAACAAGCATTATTCAAAAACACTTCACACACTCTTGCATTCTCTCTATCTCTTCTAAAAATAAATCATCACGTCTTGCAGACTGCTTGTTTTAAACCCCGTTGAAACACGCGATCAAATGCCTTCTCCCAACTTTGAATTCCCGGTATTCGAGGTTGAAGAAGAAAATGACAAAGAAATTCCAGAAGAGATCTCCCGACTACTCGGACAAGAGGAAAGGTCCATTGAACCCCACAAAGAGCCGTTGGAAACGGTCAACTTGGGTTCAGAAGAAGAGAGAAAAGAGGTCAAGATTGGGGCACTACTCAGTCCAACTGTCAAAGAAAGTTTGACAAAGCTTCTCAAAGAGTTTCCCGATGTATTCGCTTGGTCTAATCAGGACATGCCAGGGTTGGATACCAGCATCGTGGAACATCATCTACCGTTGAAATCAGAATGTCCGCCAGTAAAACAAAAGTTGAGAAGGACTCACCCAGACATGGCCATTAAAATCAAAGAGGAAGTATAGAAATAGATTGACGCGGGTTTCCTTGCCACATCAGAATATCCTCAATGGTTAGCCAACATAGTATCAGTTCCGAAGAAGGACGGAAAGGTAAGGATGTGTGTAGACTACAGAGATCTGAACAAGGCAAGTCCAAAGGACGACTTTCCCTTGCCACACATTGACATGCTGGTTGACAGTACTGCAAAGTTCAAAGTTTTCTCCTTCGTTGATGGATTCTCGGGCTATAATCAAATCAAAATGGCACCGAAAGACATGGAGAAAACTTCATTTATCACCCCATGGGGCACCTTTTGTTACAAGGTGATGCCGTTCGGTTTGAAGAATGTCGGGGCAACCTATCAAAGGGCCATGACAACTCTGTTTCATGACATGATACACAAGGAAATCGAGGTATATGTTAATGATATGATTGCCAAATCAAAAACAGAGAATGAGCACGTTGAACATCTGTCAAAATTGTTCGAACGTATAAGGAAATTCAAACTCCGTTTGAATCCTAACAAGTGTACATTCGGTGTTTGTTCAGGGAAACTGTTAGGGTTCATCATCATCCAAAAAGGAATTGAGGTTGATCCTGACAAAGTCAAGGCCATTTAAGAAATGCCTTCTCCAAAGACTGAAAAACAAGTCAGGGGATTCTTGGGACGTCTGAATTACATTTCTAGACTTATATTCCTCATGACCGCGACGTGCGCGCCATTCTTTAAATTACTCAAAAAGAATCAGGACTGCGTTTGGACAGAAGACTGCCAAATCGCCTTCGACAGTATCAAGGAATACCTGTTGAACCCACCTATTCTATCACCTCCAGTGGAAGGAATACCACTGATCATTTACCTAACAGTCTTGGAAGACTCCATGGGTTGTGTACTTGGCCAACAAGATGAAACCAAAAGGAAAGAGTATGCCATCTACTATTTGAGCAAGAAGTTCACCGACTGTGAAACTCGATACACTATGCTCGAGAAAACTTGTTATGCTCTGGCTTGGGCAGCCAAATGTCTTCGCCAATATATGATTCATCACACTACTTGGTTAATCTCTGAAATGGATCCAATCAAGTACGTCTTTGAAAAACCTGCTCTCTCGGGAAGGATTGCCCGTTGGCAGATGTTGTTATCTGAATACGACATTGAGTACCATGCTCAGAAATCCATCAAAGGAAGTGTTTTAGCCGATCATTTGGCTCATCAACCGATTGACGATCAAGAACTAGTCAGATTTGACTTCCCAGAAGAAGATGTCATGTACTTGAAAATGAAAGATTGTGATGAACCGCTAGCCAGTGAAGGGCCAGAACCAGGTTCCCAATGGGGACTAATCTTTGACGAAGCTGTCAATCATTATGGAAACGGAATTGGGGCAATCATTATAACACCTCAGGGTACCCACAATCCTTTCACTGCCAGACTGACATTCAAGTGTACAAACAACGAGGCCGAATACGAAGCTTGGATCATGGGTCTCGAAGAAGCGATTGATTTAAGGATCAAGAACTTGGATGTATATGGCGATTCAGCCCTGGTTATCAATCAGATCAAAGGAGATTGGAACACATACCAATCAGGATTGATTCCTTACAAAGGCTATGCGAGAAGGTTGCTACCATTCTTCAACCGAGTCGAGTTTCATCATATTCCTCGTGAGGAGAATCACATGGCTGATGCATTAGCCACTCTCTCTTCCATGATTAGTGTAGGTCAATGGAATGACATACCTAAGATCGACATTATGCGCCTAGAATGGCCCGCTTACATCTTTGCAATCGAAGCACTCATAGACGACAGACCCTTGTATCACGATATCAAATGCTTCCTTCAAAAACTGGAGTACCCGCCCGGGGCATCCAGAAAAGATAGAAAAAACCCTCAGAAGACTGGCTGGAAACTTCTTCCTGAGCAGTGATACACTTTATAAGAGAAACTTTGACATGGTCTTGCTCCGATGTGTAGACAGACTAGAAGCAGACATGCTGATAAAAGAAATTCACGAAGGCTCCTTTGGCACTCATGCCAACGGACACACAATGGCGAGAAAAATTCTAAGAGCAGGGTACTATTGGTTGACAATAGAATCCGATTGCTACAAGTACATGAGGAGATGTCACAAGTGTCAGATATACTCAGACAAAATCCATGTACCGCCCACGCATCTCAAAGTTCTCTCTTCCCCATAGCCTTTTTCCATATGGGGAATTGACATGATTGGCATGATTGAACCCAAGGCTTAGTGGTCATGTGAGTCCTGACTTCTGACTCGTCCAATTAAATTGCTCTTGCAATGGTTTGATCTTTTGGAATTTCTTCCAGTCCAGAAAAGGGAGCTTGGTCAGTGATTGGTAGACCAGTCAGGTGAGAGTACTCTTCTAGCGTTGGCGCTAGTTGATAATCCGGAAATGTGAAACAGTGATAAACTGGATCATAAAATTGAATCAGCGTAGACATGATTCCTTCAACTACATGGACCCTTAACAGAGATAGCAGTCCTCCATACTTAGCTCTGAAAGCATCAGGGTTGGTGATCATCCTTGCCAACCCCCTTAAATCCTCTAGTTTTGGAGCCTTGAAGGTGTACTTGTGCGTTTTTCTTCTACCGAAATCCATAACGCAATTCTTCTCTCTGATATTTGTAATCATTGTTTTAGTTTAATTTGAAAAAGGAGAGAAGAGAAAAAAAGATTTTTCTTTGTTTAAGAGTTTTTTAAATGAATGCATGAATGCAACACACAAAAACATAGAAAAAAACATGGGTTAAAGGGTTCAACGTCACGAGCATGGAGTCATGACTCTACCCATCCCCAAAGGTTGTATTCTGGTGAATTTTAGTGCCTATAGAACGGGTAAAAAGTTCCCAAAATCATTGACCCCTCTAGAGATGACAATAGCAAGCTGGTTCACCCGAGCGAGCTGTAGCATCCTAAGGTAATCTTAATTGAGTGTAGTATCGCGTGTCAACTATTTCCGATAGCTACCGCACTACCAGATGGCCACATGGTTACTGTCTACTAAATCCTTAGTTTCACGGATACCACATTAGGACAATCTGCCTTCACAACGGAGTCGTTAAGCATTAAATCTGCAAAGGGTATCTCCACTGATTTGATGGTCTACCGGGACAGCTTATTCGGGATTCACTCCCTGTAAGACCGCCCGTCTCTGCCATCACCTATCATATGGTTCTCTCATACTTTCCACATGGGACATCACTCACATTCCCATTAGCAGAAAAATAAACACGTATATCAAGTAGGAAAAGCAGTATATATATATAATATGATTCCTAAAACTAACATCCTAGACCTCTTAGGAATTCTAGTCTTAATCTTAAACAGACAAAATGACTCCCCAGCAGAGTCGCCATTTTTACTGTAGCGTGCGATTTTTGTCGGTGACGCGACCACTTTATCGCAAATGGGTTCCTCCTCACCGCAACGGTAAGGAAGGCGTGCTACTTTCAGATTTCTTATTTATCCCGTGAAGCTGGAAGGGAAAGGGAAGATATCTAAAACTAACCTTGCGCGCGAATGTTTAACTGAACAAGCGCTAAGAGAGATTCGGGGAGTTCGGGGTCAAGTTATACAATGGGGAGTTGTCAATTACCCATCCTATATGTGGTTATCCACAGGTTGTTAGCATTAGGTTCCACTTTGTACTTGATGGTGTTTATCTGTAAATGGGTTGGGGAAGTTTCTTCTTTGTGGGATATGAGAGAGAGAGTTTTTGATGATTTTGGTGAGGTACTGGACCTCAATTTTGATTGATGTGAGGTACTGGACCTAGAGTGTTTGATTGATATGAAGGTACTGGACCTAAAGTTTTTGATTGGTATGAGGGTATTGGACCTAAAGTTTTTGATTGGTATGCTCGCTAAGATTTCGCAATCTTATGCCTACGTATTCCCATTTAAAGAAACAGGGAAATCAGAGCAATCGTAGTTCCTCCTATTCTATGGGAGGAAAAAGATGTTTTGGTGTCTTGTTCAAAGCCCATGATTGAAGCTAAAAGGTTGTATTGTGTCTTGTTCAAAGCCCAAGATTGAAGCTAAAAGTTTGACTGAGAGAGAATTTGTCATCTCTAAAGGGAGACATCTCGTCTATTTATCACAACTATTTGGGTGACTGATTATAAAGGAGGATTACTTTAACTGGGATATACGAATCCAACAATGCCATAATTTCCTTTATACTGGATTTATCCTGAAGGAGAAAACTTTAACTCAGTGTTGAGCAATGCCATTTTTCCTTAGGAGTATTTCATGCTAAGAGAGGGACAGTGGCGTGGATGTAAATAATCTAGAGGCTTGCCACTTACAACAATTAGATGAACGAGGAAGTTTACCAGGATAAGAGATGGATGACAGCTTGGATATTTGAATCAACAAGTGTGCCACTTATAGCAGTTATCTGGGATTAAGGTTTGTTTGTTTTCTGTTTTGATGTAATGATATACAGAGAAGTGTCTTCCTGCAGAGAGTTTTTGACTTTCTCTAAGGGGATGGTGGTTTTTTTTATGTGCCTTGATCAAAGCCCAAGGTTGAAGCTAAGAGATTGATTGACTCCACTGGGGAAGTCCTTATACAAAACCTAAGAGGAGGCTAGAACAGGTTGACTCAACAAGAGAGTGTTTATGTGTCTTGTACAAAACCCAAGATTGAGGCTAAAAGAGATTTGACTCTTTTGGGATATCATTATACAAAGCCTAAGAGGAGGCTGAAAGTTGACTTTTCTGGGGAAAGATTTTATCTGTCTTGTACAAAGCCCAAGATTGTGGCTAAAACGGGAAACTGACTCTACTGGTGAGCGGTTTTATCTGTCTTGTACAAAGCCCAAGATTGTGGCTGAAAAGATATTGACTCTGCGGGAGAGATTTATATGTGTCTTGTACAAAGCCCAAGATTGAGGCTGAAGGATATTTATGGGTGTCTTGTATAAAGTCCAAGATTGAGGCTGAAGGGAGGATCAACTCCTGTTTAGGGATATTAATTCTCAAAGCCTAAAAGAAGGCTGAGAGGAATTGACTCAGCTGGGGAAGATATTTATCCGGAGTGTAGCGCAATTTTTTTGGTGGTTTCGAAGCACTATCGCTTTGGGGTACTACAGTTCGATTCATTTTTTATCCTGTTAAGCTGATTAAGGAAGGGAAATAGATGTCTCCAATTAACCCTTCTTGCATACTGAGTTTGAACATCCAACTGTTGGTTTACAGACGCTATCAAAAGTTTGGGTCTTTCTTAGGTTATTTTGTTGAGAAAATAGGATGTCTGGACTGATTATAAGGCTCTTGGGTGAAAGCTGGGTTTGATGTTTTTTATTAGTGTGCTCACTAAGATTTTCAATCTTATGCCTACGTATTCCCTGTTATGGAGTATAGGGAAATCAGAGCGATCGTAGTTCCTCCTATTCTAAGGGAGGAAAAAAAGGTGTTTTGGTGTCTTGTTCAAAGCCCAAGATTGAAGCTAAAGGTTATTTGTGTCTTGTTCAAAGCCCAAGATTGAATCTGAATGGTTGACTTAGAGAGAGTTTGTCATCTCTAAAGAGGGATTGTTTGTGTGCCTTGACCAAAGCACAAGGTTGATGCTAAAGGGTTGATTGAATCCACTGGGGAAGTCCTTATACAAAGCCTAATAGGAGGCTGACTTACTCAATGAGAGAGTGTTTATTTATGTATCTTGTACAACACCCAAGATGGAGGCTAAAAGGTTTTGACTCAACAAGAGAGTACTTTTATTTGTCCTGTACAAAGCCCAGGATTGTGGCTGAACAAGCTGGAGAAACCTAAGAGTAGGCTGACTCCTGCTAGGGGAAATCTTTAAACCAAGCCTAAATGAAGACTGGAAAAGACTATCTCAACAAGAGAGGGGTTTTATATCTCTCGTACAAAGCCCGAGATTGAGGTTAAAGAGGGTTGACTCAGCAAGAGAGTCTTTTATCTGTCACGTACAAAGCCCGAGATTGAGGCTAAAAAAAGGGGGGGTTGACTCAACAAGAGAGTATGAGAAGTGGTTGACTCAACAAGAGAGTCTGAGGCTGTAGTTGACTCAACAAGAGAGTCTGGAAAGGTAATCGACTCAACAAGAGAGTCTTTTATACTTAACTAGAGAGTGTTTTTTATATGTCTTGTACAAAGCCCAAGACGGAGGCTAAAAGTGACTGACTCAACAAGAAAGTTGGAAACGGTTAGCTCCGCTGGGGAGCGTCTTTCTACAAAGCCCAAGAGGAGGCTGGCTTTCCTGAGGAAAGGGTCCTTATACGAAGCCTAAGAGGAGGCTAACTGATGCCGGGGATTCTTAAGGTCCCGAGGCATGTTCGAATGGGGAATCAACTCTTGCAGGGGATTGCTGAAGAGTTAATAGATTAGAGACCTTGAGGTTCTGATTTAGGATAGTGTTACCCTGCCCCTGGGTTGGGGATTTCTAGGAGAGAGACGGGGTTTTAGGAACCCACAAGTTCTAGCTCTTGCTGGAGATTCATCCAGAATCCGGGGTTTCTCCTATGTCTTGGAGGGAACTTGAGAATGTCTTTGAGACTCAAGGGTGTTTAGACTGTCCAAGTCTATTGGTAGAGTTTTATCTTTTGTATGATACCCAAGAGGAGACCGACTCGTTTAAGGGATGAGTATCAACCCTAGAATTGGTCTGAAAGTTGTGACTCTTTTTAGAAAGACGACTCTAACAAAGGATGACTAAGTTCTGTTCCTATACCTGTAGGAGGTCGCAGGTCCTTGTAGGAAGCCCAAGAGAAGGCGTGAGAACTTCTAAGAAGCTTAAGGGTCCTTGTACAACGCCCAAGAGGCGGCGGGGGTGCTTTTAAGAAGCCTGTGGGTCCCCAAACCAAGAGAAGTTCAAGATATGCTATTCACAGAGAATAGATCAAGCCAGGAAAGTTCGAGGATTTGGAAGAAACTCAAGAGATGTTATTCACGGAGAATAGATCAACTCTGGGGAGTAGAGTTTCTTTGACAATTTCTAAGGGTGACAGTCTGAGAAAGGGTTCACCGAGAATGCTGCCTTTCACGTTTCCATATTGTTTAATCCCAAGAGGAGGGAAGACTGTATCTGGAATCCTATGGGGATCTAGTTTTGTTTGTTTTTAAAGAGTGACCAAACGGGCTTTACTTAGGTCTAGACCTAATTGCCGGGGAATAGACTCTAAATAACTATATTAGTATATATACAGTTGATATATGACATGTATGTAAAAGGTTATGAAAGGAGACTTACAGTGAGCAACCCCACAATACAGATATATATATATATATATATATATATATATATATATATATATATATATCTAAGGGTGACAGTCTGAGAAAGGGTTCACCGAGAATGCTGCCTTTCACGTTTCCATATTATTTAATTCAAGAGGAGGGAAGACTGTATCTGGAATCCTATGGGGATCTAGTTTTGTTTGTTTTTAAAGAGTGACCAAACGGGCTTTACTTAGGTCTAGACCTAATTGCCAGGGAATAGACTCTAAATAACTATATTAGTATATATATAGTTGATATATGACAAGTGTGTAAAAGGTTATGAAAGGAGACTTACAGTGAGCAACCCCACAATATATATATATATATATATATATATATATATATATATATATATATATATATATATATATATATATGAAAGCAGTAAATGAAAGCAGATAAACACTTACCCGTTGTAGAGCTTCCATGCTATTTTGTTAGTTGCTCAACAAATAAATTAAAGAAAGTTTTTATAACAACTGTATATTCAAAATCAAAGGGTAAAGTGTTTTGAAAAGGCGACGATCGCGCCGTTGTTTTGAATTTGTACAGGGGAACTTATACAAGTGACTGACGCCCAAAAAGATTTCCTGTACAAAGGGGATGGGTCTTATACTCTGATAGAGGCCCAAAGTTTATTTAAAGAAAAGAAATGGGACTTACAACACAAGGGTAGGCCCAGATGATTTTCGTTTTGAAATGGCGATCGCGCCGAGATTTTTGAAAACGCAGTGGGTCTTATACAATTACTGAGGCCCAAGATTTTTGGTTTTCATAAGGGGTTGGGTCTTACACTCTATTAGAGGCCCAAAGTGTTTGAAAAAAGTTTGATGAGGGTTGAATTAATCAAAACCCTAATTTATTTTCAAAATATATTTTAATTGAATAAAAATTCAATTAAAATGATCAAAATTGTTAAACATGTGTGAAAACAAATTGTGATCTTGGACTAATGTTTTAAAAATCATGTTTTAGTCCACAAAATGATTGGAAACCAATTAAATTTGAAAAATCAAGAAGGAAAAAATATTTTTCATGTAAAAAAACAAATAAAACATTATTTCTTTGCAAAAATATCAAATATATGAAATAAATAATAATTTTGGGAATTTTTGGTAAAATAAAATATTTAAACATTTTTGTGAATTATTAAAAAAAGAATCAACTCAAAATCATTAAAACTCGGAGAGAAATTAATTTTTGAATCAATTAAATAAAATCACAAAATTCAAATATTCAAATATTCAAAAAATGGCGCCAAGAACATGCCAAGAACACGCGCCACCCTCTGTTTCTGTAGATTTGCGTTTTCTCTCCAATCTCACTGTATACTTGATATCAATCTACTCGTTTTCACCTCACGATCATGTCCATGGTCTTTAATTTCATTTATTTTAAGCATGGAATAAGAAATCAAAGAGAAACCTCAAGGTCCCTAAAATTTGCATGAAGGCTCAGAAATTCTATACACGATTCAAACAAAGCAATTGATTAAGGGTAAACACTCTATGCATGATTATGAACATATGACAAAATTATTGTGCAGCAAAATATGCATGGATCATAGAGTTAGAAGAGCTCATGCTCACCTCTTGCAGCTGGTGATCGTGTTTTGTGTTAGAGGTGTTGCAAGCTGGTTCCAATGATTTGCACAGCTTCTTTAGGTGCCAAGTGATGTATCTGAATGCTTGGAATGGTTTGAAACAAGCTGGAACTTGAGATGGTACCTCAACTGCTCCTCTGTCAAGAACTTGAGCAGTTGGCAAGTGATTTTTTGATTTTGATGTTACAGATATTATGTGAGTGTTTGGATCACTTCTATATGATGTTTATGAGGTGTGTGTGTGATTGGTTTGGTTGGAATTGCTCTCAAACTCAAAACCCGATAGTGACTTGCTTTGGAAGGTAAATTTGGAAGTGAGAAGGAGATTTTGAGGAAAGCATCTGTTTGATGGCTTTGGTGTCCTCAAACTGATCACAATTGAGGTCTATTTATAGTGGAGAAAGTTTGTTTTGCAAGCAATAGTGAATGGCAACTGCTTCAGAGGTTTGGCAAATGTTGATCAATGGGAATCCAAGTCTCCTCTAGCCATTGACTAGAGGTTAGAGCACAGAGCTATGGTTCCCTAGTTTAGATCTTATCCTTGACTCATTCAGTTGGAAATGGTTCAGTCCATGCCACCTTGGTGCATCCATTGAATGCTCCAAAACAAAATTGGAGTCTTGTCCCTCTTTTAGGCATTTCTAGGTTTGGCATGCTACTTTTAGTTCCAAAGACTTGGGAGGCTTATGGATCAGTGCTTGTCCCTTCTTGGTCTCCCCCTGAGGTGTTCAGATGGATAGAGTTGTTTGTCATTATCGCTCCCGAAAGATTCGCATCCAACGGTACAAACGCGAGAGTGGCGCAGAAGACACAGAGTCGTCAGCAATGTGTATTTATCCCAAGAGAGGGAAAGGAAACACTGCATAAACCTGAAAGAAGGGAAAGAAAATGGTCACACGACCAAGAGAAACGGGTACGGGAGTCGGTTACGCGAAGGGAAGGTGTTAGCACCCAACACGTCCATCGTACTTGATGGGATCCACGCTTGTTGTCTGCATCAAAGGGTGTCGTCAACTGGAGCTCCACTGCTAGAGAACTGGAAAAGAAAGGAACAGAAAAGGGGAAAAAGAAGAAAGGAGAGAGAAAGAGAAACAAATGTAGCGAAAATAAAAGAAGTGCTCGCATGGGCCCTACCCCACTGCCTACGTATCTCATCGGGAGCATGAGAATCAGAGCGACGTAGTTCCCCTCACTAGGGGTGGATTGTGTTTTTTAGGGAACGGCATACGTTCTAGCTCAGGTGTTGCAGGCTCGCTGAATCGAGTGTGTTACCGTCTTGCAAGAGAACGAGTAGGAGCACGTTCGTACGTTGAGAGTGAGTGAGATGAGAAGAGAATTTCCGAAGGGAAGACGTTATTGTTTGTTTGGAGTTTTTTAAGCAAGAAGTGTTTTTTAAGTTAGTTCGTAACTTACATTGAACCAAAGTCTACCATGCGGGAACGAGTGAATCGCATGGTCGCCCCCAAATGGGACGTATGCTAAACACTCTAGAAGAGGAGGGGAGACCCCTCGTTCTTCATTTCCTACACTTAAGGCTCGAGCGCAATATACGTTATATTCTATTAAGTGTTTTCAAGAATTTTTGAGATTAGAAGAGAGACAACCCAAAGGAAACTCTAAAGGGAAACTAAGAATCCTAATGTTATCATGCATGGATATCCTATGGTTAGTGAGGTTTAGGAGAGACGACTACCTAATACCTAATGCTAATCCTACTCCAGGCTTAATCAAAAATTAAGTTGGACTAGGTAGCTCTAAGGGAAGAGAATCCAAGACTTAAACAAGTCTTGAGATTCATGGGAGGAGAAAGAGTGAGAGAAGAAAGGAGCATCTTAAATGCTAAGGTAAACACAAGTATGAAAGCTTAAAAGAGGAAGGAGAAGTTAGAATTTGGATAAACATCCACATCCCATTCACTTACCATTAGTCCCTACATGGTTAGCAAAAACAAACATAAGCAATAATAATACAAATGAAACCCAACAAGGTAAAACCCAAAGAGAAATGGTTACAAACCAAATGAAACTCATCCAAGTCAGAATTTACACCTTAAGGGTGACCCATAATGTTTACCAAACAAACTCAAGCAAAGAGAATGCAAACAAGTGGCAAAACATCCAAGAAAGCCATCAAAGAAGGAATAAAAGAAGAATGAGTGGTTATGCAAGGTGATCATGCAAGAATGCTTCAAATAAAATCCATTTCAGAATGTGGATGACCTAAACATGTGCCTAAACATGCTATAAAAGTGTAACATAAGGCATACAGGAAAGTATCCAAGCATTAAGAACCATTAGAAGAAGGAGAAGGAAGCATATAAATGAAACATGTTAAAGGATGCAAGATGAAACATGAAAAACACATGACATGAATACAAAGCTTCAAGGTCAGAAACAAACATCAAATGAGATGCAAAGAAGTAATATGGCATGGCATACACAAACCAAACACAAACCAAGAAGAGGCATAGATGAGAAAAAGTGAGAAAATAAGTCCAAAAGAGGCATGTAAATCAAACATTGAACATGTGCACAAAATATGCAACAACCTCATACCAATGACCTATAATTGTAATCAAATGACTTATAATGATTCAAACATGGCTCATGAAGTCAAAGAAACAATCCCAAACAATGGCACAAGTGCCTTCTCAAACAAGTAACCAAACATGATCCAAAGATGTGCATAAAAGAGACCTCAAACAAAGAGCAATCAAAAAATTAGCAAATAAACTTCAGAAATTACCAAATTAATTCTCAAAACACCTCAACCCGAATTCAACATCATATTAAAAATTCATGCAAAAATTCACAAGATAAGTCCTTCAATCAATCATGCAAAGTCACAAAAGAAACAAAATACAACATGCAAAAGAGAGGGACTAAAATGCAATATGAAAAAGTTTTAAAAATGAAACAAAAATGTTTTTATGCACTTCAATATGTCATATAACAAATGCAAAAAGAATGGACTAAAACTGTTTTATATGCTATGAGAAATAAATTCTACAATGCAAAGGTGTGCATACATGAAACAATTCAAAAAGAAATCAATTAAACAATTAATTCAGACACCAAAAATAGAATAAAAATGGAAAATAAATTTTGACAAAATTTTATAAAATGCTAAACATGCTTCATGATTTTTTTTTGGGATTTTTAGATGTATCAAACTAATTTTAAAAATTAAAAAGCAAATGCAACAATTAAATGAAAAATAAAATAAATGAAATGAAGCCAGGGGTGCATTCAGCATGCCAAACACGTTCAGAAATGCAAAAAGGCCCAAAGGAGGGGTGCAAAGAGCAAAGCCCAATCTAAAAAACCCAATAGCGCATCCAAACAAAACAAAAAAAAGACTTCAGTCAACCATCAGACTCAACATCAACCATTAGATCCATCACACGCTCCACAATCAGTCAACAAAAGCAATCAGGTAATCAAGATCAACAGCTCAGATTAAAAGCACACCATGAGAAGGGTACACACGCGCACACCATACACGATCAGAAATTAAAAAAAAAACACGTGAGCAGCACACTTCCATTTTAATGCGTTGGCAACCATTCAACCATTCGATTCATCCTACGCCTCAGATTAAGTCAACAAAACAAATTTTAATTAAGATGAGTGATTAGGATTGAAGGTTCACAATAACAAACATGTGATGACACATACGCAATTAATAAAATAAAACAGATTTTAAAATGATGTGGCAAAATGTGGACCGTCAGATCAAACAAATCAATGGCTGGGAATTCATCTTCTTCCTCCAAACCTTAGCTGTCCGGAAAATACAACCAGACGCCGGAGCTAGGGCTCCGGTCACCCTCTCCGGTGAGCTGCAACAAAAACTTTTCCAGAAATTGCAAACAAACACACTATTCCAACCAGAATTCAACAAGGATTTCAAATATGCAAACCATTTCAACAGATCATGCACATATTAACCAAATCGAAGGAAAAAAGTGTGAACTCAAAAACTTCAAATCAACATTACAACCATAATACACGTTCAAACTCAAAACTAAAAAGATCAGCATGCTCAGTGAACCTCATAGATCATTATGCACATCAAAAAAATAAGTTCTAAGAGCATGAATTTCGCACCAACCTGAACCTTGTAGAACTTGAAGTACACCAAGAAAACCCTCTGGAAGCTGCAGATCTATTCCTTGGAACCTCTAATTGCAAAATAAATGCAACTAGAGCTTGGAATCGTGCTAGATCTTGAGGTTTGAACTTGGATCCTCTTGAACTGAACTTGGTGAAAACCTTGCTCTCAGCTCAAAATAATGGTTGATTCTTGTTCCTCTCACCTCACTGATCAAGAATGTGGAAAGAAAACTCAAGAAAGCCTTATGGAGAGAGAGAATCGAAGAAGAGAAAGTGTGGAGTGAAAAATGGATTCTGAGCCAAAATGAATGCATGACCTAGCTGTGAGGGTATGAGTTAGCTTATATACTCTCCATTAGTCCACTGATTGTGATTAGCAAGTGATTAAACCTTTGATTAATGAGATTGGAGTGGTTTTGCCAAAATGCATTTTGAGTTTAAACCCTTAATTCTCACGTGCTAACTCATGCTTTCTCTCATGAATCCCTCACACATGCGTTGCTGATCACAAATGGATTGGAATTGGGCCTTGAAATGTCTTGGTTTGCAAGTTTCAATCCATCTTGCAAAATTGCACTTTGTTGAATAAGTGAGAAATATAGCATGAAATGAATTGATTCAAAGGCCAAATCTGACCCAAATGAGATGTACTTTTATGTTGTAATGTGACATGAACCATTAAAAGCCATTACAAGTCCATTGGTACCAAAATGCAAAAGGTGGAAAAAATGGTACATGGAAAACCATCAAAATGCACCTTGCATTGTTTTGACCATAACTAGAGTTCCACAAATGATATGGAGATGTTATAGTACTTTTTGGAAATGGGAGAGAAAGATCTTCAACATTCATGTTGGAGGAAAATTCATTTGGAGCTTCCTTGATGATGAAAAGTCAAGTTGAATGTGGTGGAAAAATTGCCAAAAATGGAAAGTTTTCATTATAGGTCATTTTCCAAATTTAGCAGCTTTTGCACAAACTCTTGATTCTTGATGAATGGCATAAATCTTGAAAATTGAAGACCATATGAGGATGTGAGACCTAGAAAACCATGAAAAGAACCTCAAAATTCCACAGTTGACTTTCTCCTTTACAGTTGACTTTTCTTGGTTCACAAGCAATTGATCCACTAAACATTCTTCACCATGAACCATCAACCAAGCCTTCATCCATGAACACCTGTGAGCATATGGAAACCATAAGAACATGCTTGAATCCACAAGGCCCTACAAGAAGTCCTTTTGATTCACAAACCCTAATTGGTCCCTCTGATTAGGAGGGAAAGATCCACTTGAAATCCTTTGCCATGCTTGACCTTGTGAAGGTATGATGAACCCCATGAGTGCCCTTGAAGCTTGAGACTTGAGAATATGGACCAAGTACCTTGATCCCATGCTAAGAACCAATGCTATGCACAATGCAAATGCAAGAAATGAAAAGAAACATAAGCCAATTAGTATATAAACAAAAGGGCAAATTTTGAGATGTTACAACTGCCCCTATTCAATCAACTTGGTCCTGAAGGTATGATAGCAACAGCTGTCATGCGTTCAAAGGATTCAAGGAGATTGAATACCAAAAGAAACCTGAAATTTGCATAAAGAACACCATCCCTGCTGATAAAGGGAATTGGCGAAGAAAATCTTCAACATGACTTCACATGAGAGAGACCTGAACGTCAACCTCTGCGGGGGAAGTACAATAAGAAATCTTCAACATGACTTCACATGAGAGAGACCTGAACGTCAACCTCTGCGGGGGAAGCACAATAAGAAATCTTCAACATGACTTCACATGAGAGAGACCTGAACGTCAACCTCTGCGGGGGAAGCACAATAAGAAATCTTCGACATGACTTCACATGAGAGAGACCTGAACGTCAACCTCTGCGGGGGAAGCACAATAAGAAATCTTCAACATGACTTCACATGAGAGAGACCTGAACATCAACCTCTGCGAGGGATGTACAATAAGAAATCTTCAACATGACTTCACATGAGAGAGACCTGAACGTCAACCTATGCGGGGGAAGCACAATAAGAAATCTTTGACATGACTTCACATGAGAGAGACCTGAACGTCAACCTCTACGGGGGAAGCACAATAATAAATCTTCAACATGACTTCACATGAGAGAGACCTGAACGTCAACCTCTGCGGGGGAAGTACAATAAGAAATCTTCAACATGACTTCACATGAGAGAGACCTAAACGTCAACCTCTGCGGGGGAAGTACAATAAGAAATCTTCAACATGACTTCACATGAGAGAGACCTGAACGTCAACCTCTGCGGGGGAAGTATAATAAGAAATCTTCAACATGACTTCACATGAGAGAGACCTGAACGTCAACCTCTGCGGGGGAAGTACAATAAGAAATCTTCAACATGACTTCACATGAGAGAGACTTGAACATCAACCTCTGCGTGGGAAGTGCAATAAGAAATCTTCAACAGGTGCGGTTGCGATGTTAAACAACATCCCTTGAACCATATCCTTTTCTGCTGGCAAAAGAAATCCTGTAACAAAATTCTAAACCTGGCTTATGCTTCAAATGCATATGTTTGAATTTTGCCGTAATGCTCCATACGAAATGGAATGCTACGCATTTGGGAGGATGCCATGCAAAAGATGCTTATGCAATGCAAAAAAGCGTCCTAGCGAAATAAACGCTAAGGACAAAGGCAACTCCTGGGTATGGGAAACTGACATGCCATTCTTAACCAAGAGGTCCTGATGAGGTATACTTCACCCTACTGGGAAGAAACAAGACCGCCAATTCTGTCGAAGACGGACGAAACTCCGAGAGAATACCCACTCTGTTGGGGAATGTCAGGATCAACAACTCTGCTGGAGATGGACGAAACTCCGAGAGGATACCCATTCAGCTGGGGGAAGGAGATGAATACTGAAGATGGAAACTTCTCCGCTGGGGATGACCAACTGTTTCAAAACTTGGCTTCGACGCCTACCAAGACGATTGGACTTAAGACCTGCTGGGGATACCACTCACCACCAGACTCTGCTTGGGGATGTTGGTGAGCTTAATCTGCTGCTAGGGAAATAACTTTACCCTCACCCTGCTGGGGATTAGATCAAGTCGTTGTCGTTGAGAATATACTTTCTGACCAACTGAGGAAAGTAGATACCAGGACTCTGTGGGGGTAATAACATCTTTGTCCATGAACTTCCTGCTGGGGATACAACAACATCCACCTTAGAGCAATCAACTTCTGAATACTTGATGGGGAATAGTAGTCCAAACACAACTTCGGATGGGCATACAATCCTCTGTACTCTGCTGAGGGGGACAATCCTCAACGACTTCGCTTGGGGAGAAAAAGTAGTTGTCAACATCCATCCTGCTAGGGGATAACACATGCTTCCTGACTAGCTTGGAAAAACAACTGCCCCATAACCTGTGGGGAAACACCACCTGCTGAAGAAAGGTGAGCCAAATCACAACTCTGGCTGGGGGAAAGCCTCTTATATCCTGCTGAGGGAGACGATCCTCAACGACTCCGCTTGGGGAATTACTTCTTTATACTCTGTTGAGGAAGACGATCCTTGATACTCTGATGGGGAAGAGTAATAAACTGCAGAGGACGATCAGACTTCAAAGCTGGAGAGAGCAACTCTACTGGGGAAGTACACCTGTCATCCTGCAAAGCCAACAGAAAGGTCTACGTGCAAAAATGATTACTTTGATTATCACTATAGTGACTGTCGCCTAAGTAATTGCCACTGTTTTCCAACTTGTGTGATAAAGCTCAACATTTTAGCATGTAATGTTTATAAAAAATATCAGACATTTTCACAAACAAAACAGGTAAAACAAAAACAAAAGCTCTTTGACTGAAATGCAAACATTATTGAATGAATTGGCCTGTAAATAGGCATTTACATCTGGAAGCAATTCCTGAAAAGAGGTAACTGCGTGAAAAGCAAAAGGAAAATACAAATGTCGGCAATGTGGGGAACAGACATCCACCATGACTCGACTCAGCTATAACCCATATGACTTGTTTATCCGCAGATACTTTGGCCTTTGAAGACGACTAACTGGACTGATTCCTTTCCTTCGAATTTCCCAAGTGTGAATAGTGATCACAGATCGAACGCGGATCGTAGTCTTTGCTTTTAAATCCCTAACTTTTGCTTGGATCGCCCTTTTCGGGTTTTCAATTCACCAGGATACCCATTTTTGCCAAAGTTTCCTTTTCATGTTTTCAACCTTGCGGGTTTATTTCTTCTTTTTATCCCTAATTTTTTCCCAAACCTTTTCTTTTTACGGTTCGCCAGGATGCCCCATTTTTGCCTGAACCTTCTTTTTATGTTCAGCGGGTCTTTTTTATGCAAAGTATTTTTTGACTACATCCGCGTTCACAGGGGACGTAAAATCTTCGCCATCCATAGTTGAGAGTAATAAGGCTCCACCGAAGAAAACCTGTCTTACTACATATGGCCCTTCGTAATTTGGAGTCCACTTGCCCCTGTGATCTATTTAAGGAGGAGTGATCCTTTTCAGAACTAATTCACCAGCTTGAAAACACCGAGGACGCACTTTCTGATCAAAGGCTTTCTTCATCCTGCTCTGATATAACCGGCCATGCGCAATGGCTTTCAATCTCTTCTCTTCAATGAGGTTCAGTTCATTCAGCCGGGAACACACCCACTCAGCTTCATCAAGCTTCACGTCTGTCAGAATTCTCAAAGAAGGAATCTCAACTTCTAACGGAAGGACTGCTTCCATACCATACACCAGTGAGAAAGGAGTTGCCCCAGTCGATGTGCGTACCGAAGTACGATATCCATGCAAAGCGTAGGGCAACATCTCATGCCAGTCTTTGTATGTCACTACCATCTTCTGCACAATCTTCTTTATGTTCTTATTAGCCGCTTCAACAGCCCCATTCATCTTCGGACGATAGGGAGAAGAATTGTGATGCTCGATCTTAAAGCTCTGGCATAGCTCCTTTATCATCTTATTGTTCGAATTCAAAACATTATCAGTAATGATTCCCTTCGGGACTCCATACCGGCAGATGATGTCCTTCTTAATAAACCGGACTACCACTTGTCTAGTGACGTTGGCATACGATGCAGCTTCTACCCACTTCGTGAAATAATCAATAGCCACCAGGATAAAACGATGTCCATTCGAAGCAGTCGGCTCAATCTTTCCAATCATGTCAATACCCCACGTGGCGAACGACCAGGGTGACGACAAGACATTCAGAGGAGTAGGCGGTACGTGCACCTTATCAGCATAAATCTGGAATTTATGACATTTCCGGGCGTATTTAAAATAATCAGACTTCATAGTCATCCAGTAATACCCCGCTCTCAACAGTTTTCTTGCCATAGCATGCCCATTGGCATGAGTACCGAAGGAACCTTCGTGAACTTCTTCCATTAACAAACCTGCCTCATGTTCATCAACACAACATAGCAAGACCATGTCAAAGTTTCTCTTGTACAACACATCGTCCTTGTTCAAAAAGAAGTTTCCGGATAACCTCCTCAATGTCTTTTTATCCTTAGAAGATGCCTCAGCTGGGTATTCCTGACTCTTCAAAAAGACTTTGATGTCATGATACCAAGGCTTGCCATCTGATACCCCTTCAATTGCAAATACAAAAGCAGGCCTGTCCAAGCGCATGATTCTGATTAAAGGAGCTTCATTCCAACGATTCACTTGGTACATTAATGACAACATTGCCAACGCATCAGCCATCTGATTCTCTATCCGGGGAATGTGATGGAAGTCCACTCTGTCGAAGAAAGGTAACAACCTTCTGGCATAGTTGTTATATGGAACAAGATTTGCTTGACGAGTCTCCCATTCACCTGTTATCTGATTAACCACCAACGCAGAATCACCATAAACATCGAGGTTCTTGATTCTCAAATCAATCGCTTCTTCTAACCCCATGATGCATGCTTCATACTCCGCCTCATTGTTGGTGCATATGAACGCTAATCGGGCAGTAAAGGGTATGTGAGAACCCTGTGGAGTCGTAATGATTGCCCCGATTCCGTTACCATATGAATTAACAGCTCCATCAAAAACCAATTTCCACTGAGATCCAATCTCAAGTCCTTCATCAGGCAAAGGCTCTTCACAATCCTTCATCTTTAGATACATGATATGCTCATCCGGAAATTCAAACTTCATCGGTTGATAATCCTCAATTGGCTATTCGGCAAGATATTCTGACAAAACACTTCCCTTAATGGCCTTTTGGGAAACATACTGAACATTGTATTCTATCAAAACCATCTGCCAACGGGCTATTCTACCAGAAAGTGCTTGCTTCTCAAACACATACTTGATCGGCCATCAAAATATTGCTTCTCTTGGGGTGAATCCTTGGATTCACAAAATATTGGCGACTTCATTGGGAAGAAATCATTTTACTAGGATCGGCCATCACTAGGATCTTAGGTCGAAACCTTTAAGTTGGGAAGGTACCACAGAATGGCAACTCTGCCGGGAAGCCATTTTATGTTAGGATCATAGGATTTATAGCTCTTAAAAGGTCTAGGATATTAGGACAAATATATATACTGCTTTTCCTAATTGATATCTGTGTTTATTTTTCTGCTAATGGGAATACGTGTGATGCCGCATGTGGAAAGATTGAGTATACACCTAAGATAAGTGATGGCATTAAACGGGTAATCTTACGGGGAGTGACTCCCAAATAAGAGATCCCAGTCGACCATCAACCTCAGTGGAGACTCCCTTTGCAGATACATTGCCTATACGACTTCGGTTGTTGAAAGTAGTGTGGTCGATTGGGTTATCTGAGAAGCTGAGGAGTTAGTAGACTAAAACCATTTTGTAGTGCGGAAGCTATCGGAAATAGTTGTCACGCGATACTACCCTCATTTGAGATTACTCTAAGATACATCACCTAGCACGATTCACGGCCCGCTGATGTTATCTCGAAGGGAATCAATGATTTTGAGAGACAGGTACAAAAATCACCAGTATAAACCTTTGGGGATGGGTAGAGCCTTGACTTCATGACACCGACCCTTTGACCCCATGTTTTTTCTATGTTTTTGTGTGCTGCATTCATACATTCATTTAAAAAACATTAAACAAAGAAAAACTTTCTCTTCTAGTCTCTCTTTTTCAAATTAAATTAAGACAATGATTGCAAATGCCAGAGAGGAAGATTGCGCTAATGGATTTCTGTAGAAGGAAAACTGTCGGTAGGAGGACTGTTGTCTCTATTAAGGGTCCATGTAATCGAAGGAATCCTGTCCACACTAATCCAGTTCTACAATCCGGTCTATCACTGTTTCACATTCCCAACTAGCACCAACACTGGAGAAGTACTCTCACCTGACTGATTTACCCATTACTGATCAAACTCCCTTTTCTGGACTGGAAGAAATTCCAAAGGATCAGACCATTGCAAGAGCTATCTATTTGGACGAGTCAGAAGTCAGGGCTTACATGACCACTAAGGGTGAAATCCCAGGTTTACCAGCCATGTTTCTGGTAAAGAAGGCTCTATACTTCGCTAGTATAGGGAACATTACTGCTTTCGAGAACGTCTTCGTTCTGCTCACCTACGGGTTATTTCTGTTTCCCAACATTGATAACTTCGTTGATATCAACGCCATTAAGGTTTTTCTGATTGGAAACCCTGTACCGACCTTGCTCGCGGATGCTTATCATTCTGTACACCTACGGAATTTGTACAGCGGAGGAATGATCACATGTTGTGTACCCCTGCTATACAAATGGTTCACTTCCCATTTACCTAAGTCTGCCGCTTTTTGGGATCATAAGAGTGCTTTACGTTGGTCGTAGAGAATCACGTCTCTTACCAACTTTGACATCGATTGGTATAATAGGATCTATGACGGGATCAGAATCGTTGACCGTTGTGGAAATTTTCCTAACGTACCCCTCATAGGAACTAAAGGAGGAATAAATTATCATCCAGTTTTAGTTTGTCGTCAATTCGGATACCCGATGAGGCATGTCCCACGTAATGTTCATCTGGAAGGTCTTTTCTTCAAGGAAGGGGAAAATGACAGAGCACTAAAGACAGAAATAATGCACGCTTAGAAACATGTTCATAAGAAAGGACGAGAGTCTCTAGGAAAACCAGACTGTGTCTCGGTGGAACCTTATCTCCACTGGGTATAAACTAGAGCTCTCAAGCTGAGGATGCCTTACCCTCGGTACGAAGTTCTTCCGCTAAAGGAATCTGTCATGCACTTTATGTCTGATACAGAAAAACTTCAGGTTACTCTCAACAAAGTTCAACAGGAGAGGAGGTCTTGGAAGAACAAGTACCGTACTCTCAATGTGGAGTGTAACAAGATGCAGCAACTGCTAAAGGAAAAGGATGCTCTAATTGAGATATTAGAGCAACATGCTGTAGACAATCAAGAAGACCAAAGGAATTTGCTCGCTCCTTTCACTTGGCAAAGGAATGACAACCCGACAACGGCTCAAGAGCCCTGGTCAAAGAAAAGGAAAGCACCAGAACTAGCACCTGAGCTCTCCTCAGAGAGGACTCGGGACCCATTAGCTTATATTTACTTTTTTCAGCACTTTGTAATCTACTGTATTTCCATTTCCGTAATCTTTGAATTCAATAAAATGAGGTTTCCCCACTGTTTGATATTTGCAATCCAATTGTAGAAGTTTATTTTGATTAAAAAAAATACATAAATATCATTGCATATCATTCATCATTCTCACGTAAGCGCTTTCCTCTTATCTTCGAATCTCACGTTTGTGTCTCGATTCTAGAGTCAAACTGTCTCATTCGTACAATACTCGGGCCAATCGACAAAAGAAAATAAGTGAACTCGAGGAAGAGAACAGAGAGCTGAGAGAAGAAATCGACGCTCTGAAGGAGGATTTAAGGAAACTTCAAGGTGACATGCAATCCTTGGCAACAGCTCAGGTGCAACAACAGCAGACTGTGATCTTGGAAATCACATCTACACCTATTGTGGAGATATATGATCCCCGATACAACATGCCTAAGGGTCGGACCTAGGGCATGCCTTTCAACTTTATCCCTGAAGGATACATTCCACCGGTCATGGAAAACCCGGAAACTGCAGCAGGGACAGCCGCTGGGCCTGAAGGTTAAAAACTTCGGGAAGGCGAAGAAGGAAGAGGAATGACAGCAACTCCTGAAGGTTACAAACTTCAGGGAGGCGAAGACGCAAGAGAGATGACAACAGCTCCTGAAGGTTACAAACTTCGGGAGAGGGAAGCACCAAGAGTCACTGTCGTAATGACTATACCACCACCCGTGGTACATACTGTCCTGGGAGGACAAATTCCACAAATACCTTCTGTTCGAAACATAAGTATGGGTGACAGAATAAAGGAATTCCAGGAGAAATTCCTAGAGATGCAGAAAGAACTGCAAGCTCTTCGCGGTTAGGATCTATTTGGAAAAGACGCCGCAGACCTTTGTTTGGTTCCCGATGTGCAAGTTCCGCCCAAGTTCAAAGTGACCGAATTTGAAAAGTACAAGGGTAACTCTTGCCCTCAGAGTCATTTGGTGATGTACGCTCGGAGAATGTCGACTCAGACGAAGAATCATCAGCTCCTAATCCACTACTTCCAGGATAGTTTAACCGGTGCCGCACTCAAATGGTACATGGGATTAAACCGCACTAAGATCGCCACTTTTAGAGATCTTGGCACTGCCTTCGTTCAGCAATACAAATATAACTTGGACATGGCACCTGACAGAGATCAACTTAGAGCCATGTCACAAAAGGACAAGGAAACCTTCAAGGAATATGCTCAGAGATGGCGCGAGATTGCCGCTCAGATTAGTCCACCTCTTGAGGAAAAAGAGATGACAAAAATCTTCTTAAAGACCTTGAGCTCATTTTACTACGACAGAATGGTCGCCAGTGCGCCCAGTGACTTCACAGAAATGGTAGGCATGGGAGTTCGTCTCGAAGAAGCAGTTCGAGAAGGACGTCTGGTCAAAGAGGCCGGACCATCAAGCAGTATAAAAAGATACGGTAGTGCTCTCCCTAAGAAAAAAGAGCAGGATAATAGCAATATCTCTCTCGGAAAGTTAAGGCGACAATACCAACTAGTAGCACCTGTAACTCCTGCTATTAACCATGCGCCTGTTCCTACGTATCAACCTCAGGTTGCTCAAAGCCAACCGAATCAACAATTTCAGCAAAGGACACAACAACCTCTTCAGCAGACTAGTCCTCCATACAACAACAACCGTACAACACGTCCGCCAGGGTTTGACCCTATACCTATGTTGTACGCAGAACTATTTCCATTACTGTTCGCCAAGGGGCACGTCCAAACTAGGTCTCCTCTCGCAATACCGGAAAATCCACCTTTTTGGTTCAAAGCGGATCAGACTTGCCCTTACCATCAAGGAGGACCAGGGCATAACATAGAAAACTGTCTCAGTTTCAAATCCGATGTGCAAAAGCTCGTCAGGAGTGGGGTCTTATCCTTCAAGGATACAAATCCTAATGTTCTCACAAACCCGCTGCCTCAACACGAGAAACCTGCAGTCAATTTGATAGAGGAAGAATCTAACCTCAGCTATCAAATTCATGATGTACTCTTATTGAGGGCCAACCTGGTCAAGATGCATTGCAGACAGAGCGGGTACGGTCATGTGTCGCCTCATAATTATCACCAGTGTGATATCTGCTCTAAAGATAATCAAGGATGTTCTGTGGTGCAATCAACTCTACAGGAACAATTGGATCTCGGATGGATCCAGGAACACCGAGTCCGTGGGATCAACATGACCTATACGAATTCCAACATCATTCAGAATCACAATATTCTAGCAATGAATGTCAACTTGGTTGCGATGCACTCGCGGCAAAGTCAACACTACGATCTGCCACGGCATGATTACAAGGCTTGTCCGATCTGCTCAACAAACAATCAGGGATTTTCTTTTGTACAAAAGGCCCTCCAGTGTCAAATGGATCTTGGATGGATTCAGGATTACCATGAGAGGAATCATTATCAAATTAATATGATTCAGATCTTTGATGTTCACTTAATGAATACTAGCTTGGTTGAGTTACACGCTAAGCAGGTCCGGCTCGGCTTCCTGGCATCGCATGATTATCAAAACTGCAAAGCGGGCTGTGAAAACGATCAAGGTTGTGCCCTTGTCCAGAAAACACTTCAACACTTATTGAACCACTGGTGGCTTCCGATCTATAAGGATGAAGACACCCAGCAAGTTAGTGTCACTAACGGGAACCCTACTAGATACCAAAGTCAGGACGTTCGATCAATGGAAACTGATCTGATAAGGTTACACTGCATACAAAGCGAACGTGGCCGGGTGCCACCACACAACTATGAGTGCTGCAGAGTTTGCTCAGAAGATAATCAAGGATGCTACCTCGTGCGATCAGCCCTGCAAAGTCAGTTGGACCACAAAGAGATTCAGCCATGGTCAAGTTCTGGGTCAATCAACTAGATGCCAGACTATTTCGCTGACCAAATCAAAGATGTTGTTGTAATCTCTGACCATAAGAGGACTAAAGATGCTTGTGCTATCATTCCTCTACTTGACGAATCGAGAGCTCCTAATCAGGAACGGATTGAAATTACTTACGATGGTCAGAAAAATCAGAAGGCTCCCATAGTTATCTATCTGCCGGGACCATTACTGTATGAATCAACTAAGGCTATCCCTTACAAGTACGGTGCAACAACAATTGAGAATGGAAAGGAAACTCCATTACCCTCCGTCGTGAATATTGCAGACATCAATCGAGTAACACGGAGCGGTCGGATCTTCAACCAAGGAGTTGGAGAACCCAACAAAGAAAAGGAACCTCAAACAGAAGTTCCTAATCCAGCAGTCGGTCAATCCAATGATCCCGACCTTTTAAAGAACAACGATGAGATGTTGAAGCTCATCCAGAAGAGTGAATACAACATTGTTGATCAACTGTTGCAAACTCCTTCAAAAATATCAGTGTTATCACTTTTACTCAGTTCCGAAGCTCACAGGGAGGCTCTACAGAAAGTCTTAGAGTAGGCTTTATGGAACAGGATGTAACAATCTGACAATTTGATAGCATTGTCTCCAACATCACTTCCTGTAATAACTTGGGATTCAGTGTTGAAGAATTACCGGAAGAGGGCCGCCGTCATAACATGGCGCTCAATATTACAGTTAACTGCCAGGACGATGCTTTAGCCAGCGTACTAGTAGACACAGGGTCAGCCCTGAATGTTATGCCGAAGTCTACTTTGATGCAACTATCATACCAAGGAACTCCGATGAGAACCAGCGAGGTCGTCGTCAAAGCATCCGATGGATCCAGAAAAACGGTTATCGGCGAAGTTGACCTTCCCATAACTATCGGTCCTTACACTTTCCAAGTCATTTTCCAGGTCATGGACATCCGGGCAACATACAACTGTTTGTTGGGAAGACCTTGGATACATCAGGCTGGGGCAGTCACTTCGACACTTCACCAGAAGCTGAAGTTTGTTAAAAATGACCAACTCATCACAGTCTGTGGAGAGCAGGACTTGCTCGTGAGTAACTTATCATCATCTACTGTTGTAGAACCAGAAGGGGTAATTGAAACCCAGTTCCAAGCACTTTCGCTACACAATGACAATCAATCCGAAAGAGGAACATCGATTTCCTCGTACAAAGATGCTCTCAAAGCGGCCGAGAGTACCAATACAACAGGATGAGGGCAGCTTGTCATTCCTACTGATAACAAGACAAAGAAAGGTCTTGGTTTCTCCTCAACCTGTACTCAAACTTCTACCAAAGATGAAAGTTTTCATCCCATTAAGAACTTCTTCCATAGTAGAGGTTTCCTTCACCCAGTATCTCAAGAAGTACATACCATCAACGAGGGAGATTCCTCCGATACAGATGAAGAGTAGAAATCCTATCTTAACAAGGACGGTTATATGTCTCAGGACGAAACGCAGACCCCATTCTGCTTTCCCACGCAAAGTCCGAGATATATACCAAGATCAAACGTCAAAATAATATACGGAGATTGTGATTCGGAAGGAATCCGTGCTCCGCCAAACTCATTAGAGGAAGACACTCTGATGAAAGACAGCTTTGACCACGACTATTATGGCCCGATGGATGGCCTGCCTATCTGGCAGCCGTACCCAGGAGACTCGGGGCAAGAGAGTCAGCCGAACGACGAAAACCAGTTAAGCATCATTGAAGAGAATACCTGCGTCCCCACCATGTCATGGGATCAACACTCAGGGTATTCTGAAAACACCCAGCACGACGATGAATTTACAAAGTTCGCAGGACTAGAATTCATCAACTACGCTTTTCCCGAGGTCAACGTCATTGAAAGGGATGACTCCTCCAGTTCCAAAGAAGTGTGGGACACCCTGGGACAACCAAGTGGTAAATACGACTTCATGGTCAAATACACCGCTCCTGAAAGCTCTCGTATCAGGCTCGAAGACATCCAGCCAACTGGATGGGGAGATACACTTGAGAGTACAAATACTGTGCAAAATACAACTGAGGAATCCTCCTACGATAACTCTGTCTGGGAAACGGATTCCAATGATCCTGCTCCACCAGAAATCAGCGTTATTTTTGAAGACAAATCAAAGAAGGTACCAGACTTTGTGATTCACCGAGGAGTTCGCCGCCAATGGGTTGCAGTCAACGTTCCGAAAGTCGTTCATAAGTCGAAGTAATTGCCGTCTTTAACCTTTCACCCTTGCCCAGGTGAAACGAATGTTTTGATAGGGCTCACTTTCTATAAATGTACCTCTTCGCTTTGCCCAAAGCGACAGATTTTTGTTTTATAGGGTTGTAGTTTCAAGAATCGACTAATCATAAATAAAATAACGTCGTTCTGTAATTTCCGCATCTATTGCTGTTTTCTCTTTTTGCTTTTCTAGAAAATGGTAATCCTAAAAAACAATTCAGAATAATAAAAAAAAAACAAGCATTATTCAAAAACACTTCACACACTCTTGCATTCTCTCTATCTCTTCTAAAAATAAATCATCACGTCTTGCAGACTGCTTGTTTTAAACCCCGTTGAAACACGCGATCAAATGCCTTCTCCCAACTTTGAATTCCCGGTATTCGAGGTTGAAGAAGAAAATGACAAAGAAATTCCAGAAGAGATCTCCCGACTACTCGGACAAGAGGAAAGGTCCATTGAACCCCACAAAGAGCCGTTGGAAACGGTCAACTTGGGTTCAGAAGAAGAGAGAAAAGAGGTCAAGATTGGGGCACTACTCAGTCCAACTGTCAAAGAAAGTTTGACAAAGCTTCTCAAAGAGTTTCCCGATGTATTCGCTTGGTCTAATCAGGACATGCCAGGGTTGGATACCAGCATCGTGGAACATCATCTACCGTTGAAATCAGAATGTCCGCCAGTAAAACAAAAGTTGAGAAGGACTCACCCAGACATGGCCATTAAAATCAAAGAGGAAGTATAGAAATAGATTGACGCGGGTTTCCTTGCCACATCAGAATATCCTCAATGGTTAGCCAACATAGTATCAGTTCCGAAGAAGGACGGAAAGGTAAGGATGTGTGTAGACTACAGAGATCTGAACAAGGCAAGTCCAAAGGACGACTTTCCCTTGCCACACATTGACATGTTGGTTGACAGTACTGCAAAGTTCAAAGTTTTCTCCTTCGTTGATGGATTCTCGGGCTATAATCAAATCAAAATGGCACCGAAAGACATGGAGAAAACTTCATTTATCACCCCATGGGGCACCTTTTGTTACAAGGTGATGCCGTTCGGTTTGAAGAATGTCGGGGCAACCTATCAAAGGGCCATGACAACTCTGTTTCATGACATGATACACAAGGAAATCGAGGTATATGTTAATGATATGATTGCCAAATCAAAAACAGAGAATGAGCACGTTGAACATCTGTCAAAATTGTTCGAACGTATAAGGAAATTCAAACTCCGTTTGAATCCTAACAAGTGTACATTCGGTGTTTGTTCAGGGAAACTGTTAGGGTTCATCATCATCCAAAAAGGAATTGAGGTTGATCCTGACAAAGTCAAGGCCATTTAAGAAATGCCTTCTCCAAAGACTGAAAAACAAGTCAGGGGATTCTTGGGACGTCTGAATTACATTTCTAGACTTATATTCCTCATGACCGCGACGTGCGCGCCATTCTTTAAATTACTCAAAAAGAATCAGGACTGCGTTTGGACAGAAGACTGCCAAATCGCCTTCGACAGTATCAAGGAATACCTGTTGAACCCACCTATTCTATCACCTCCAGTGGAAGGAATACCACTGATCATTTACCTAACAGTCTTGGAAGACTCCATGGGTTGTGTACTTGGCCAACAAGATGAAACCAAAAGGAAAGAGTATGCCATCTACTATTTGAGCAAGAAGTTCACCGACTGTGAAACTCGATACACTATGCTCGAGAAAACTTGTTATGCTCTGGCTTGGGCAGCCAAATGTCTTCGCCAATATATGATTCATCACACTACTTGGTTAATCTCTGAAATGGATCCAATCAAGTACGTCTTTGAAAAACCTGCTCTCTCGGGAAGGATTGCCCGTTGGCAGATGTTGTTATCTGAATACGACATTGAGTACCATGCTCAGAAATCCATCAAAGGAAGTGTTTTAGCCGATCATTTGGCTCATCAACCGATTGACGATCAAGAACTAGTCAGATTTGACTTCCCAGAAGAAGATGTCATGTACTTGAAAATGAAAGATTGTGATGAACCGCTAGCCAGTGAAGGGCCAGAACCAGGTTCCCAATGGGGACTAATCTTTGACGAAGCTGTCAATCATTATGGAAACGGAATTGGGGCAATCATTATAACACCTCAGGGTACCCACAATCCTTTCACTGCCAGACTGACATTCAAGTGTACAAACAACGAGGCCGAATACGAAGCTTGGATCATGGGTCTCGAAGAAGCGATTGATTTAAGGATCAAGAACTTGGATGTATATGGCGATTCAGCCCTGGTTATCAATCAGATCAAAGGAGATTGGAACACATACCAATCAGGATTGATTCCTTACAAAGGCTATGCGAGAAGGTTGCTACCATTCTTCAACCGAGTCGAGTTTCATCATATTCCTCGTGAGGAGAATCACATGGCTGATGCATTAGCCACTCTCTCTTCCATGATTAGTGTAGGTCAATGGAATGACATACCTAAGATCGACATTATGCGCCTAGAATGGCCCGCTTACATCTTTGCAATCGAAGCACTCATAGACGACAGACCCTTGTATCACGATATCAAATGCTTCCTTCAAAAACTGGAGTACCCGCCCGGGGCATCCAGAAAAGATAGAAAAAACCCTCAGAAGACTGGCTGGAAACTTCTTCCTGAGCAGTGATACACTTTATAAGAGAAACTTTGACATGGTCTTGCTCCGATGTGTAGACAGACTAGAAGCAGACATGCTGATAAAAGAAATTCACGAAGGCTCCTTTGGCACTCATGCCAACGGACACACAATGGCGAGAAAAATTCTAAGAGCAGGGTACTATTGGTTGACAATAGAATCCGATTGCTACAAGTACATGAGGAGATGTCACAAGTGTCAGATATACTCAGACAAAATCCATGTACCGCCCACGCATCTCAAAGTTCTCTCTTCCCCATAGCCTTTTTCCATATGGGGAATTGACATGATTGGCATGATTGAACCCAAGGCTTAGTGGTCATGTGAGTCCTGACTTCTGACTCGTCCAATTAAATTGCTCTTGCAATGGTTTGATCTTTTGGAATTTCTTCCAGTCCAGAAAAGGGAGCTTGGTCAGTGATTGGTAGACCAGTCAGGTGAGAGTACTCTTCTAGCGTTGGCGCTAGTTGATAATCCGGAAATGTGAAACAGTGATAAACTGGATCATAAAATTGAATCAGCGTAGACATGATTCCTTCAACTACATGGACCCTTAACAGAGATAGCAGTCCTCCATACTTAGCTCTGAAAGCATCAGGGTTGGTGATCATCCTTGCCAACCCCCTTAAATCCTCTAGTTTTGGAGCCTTGAAGGTGTACTTGTGCGTTTTTCTTCTACCGAAATCCATAACGCAATTCTTCTCTCTGATATTTGTAATCATTGTTTTAGTTTAATTTGAAAAAGGAGAGAAGAGAAAAAAAGATTTTTCTTTGTTTAAGAGTTTTTTAAATGAATGCATGAATGCAACACACAAAAACATAGAAAAAAACATGGGTTAAAGGGTTCAACGTCACGAGCATGGAGTCATGACTCTACCCATCCCCAAAGGTTGTATTCTGGTGAATTTTAGTGCCTATAGAACGGGTAAAAAGTTCCCAAAATCATTGACCCCTCTAGAGATGACAATAGCAAGCTGGTTCACCCGAGCGAGCTGTAGCATCCTAAGGTAATCTTAATTGAGTGTAGTATCGCGTGTCAACTATTTCCGATAGCTACCGCACTACCAGATGGCCACATGGTTACTGTCTACTAAATCCTTAGTTTCACGGATACCACATTAGGACAATCTGCCTTCACAACGGAGTCGTTAAGCATTAAATCTGCAAAGGGTATCTCCACTGATTTGATGGTCTACCGGGACAGCTTATTCGGGATTCACTCCCTGTAAGACCGCCCGTCTCTGCCATCACCTATCATATGGTTCTCTCATACTTTCCACATGGGACATCACTCACATTCCCATTAGCAGAAAAATAAACACGTATATCAAGTAGGAAAAGCAGTATATATATATAATATGATTCCTAAAACTAACATCCTAGACCTCTTAGGAATTCTAGTCTTAATCTTAAACAGACAAAATGACTCCCCAGCAGAGTCGCCATTTTTACTGTAGCGTGCGATTTTTGTCGGTGACGCGACCACTTTATCGCAAATGGGTTCCTCCTCACCGCAACGGTAGGGAAGGCGTGCTACTTTCAGATTTCTTATTTATCCCGTGAAGCTGGAAGGGAAAGGGAAGATATCTAAAACTAACCTTGCGCGCGAATGTTTAACTGAACAAGCGCTAAGAGAGATTCGGGGAGTTCGGGGTCAAGTTATACAATGGGGAGTTGTCAATTACCCATCCTATATGTGGTTATCCACAGGTTGTTAGCATTAGGTTCCACTTTGTACTTGATGGTGTTTATCTGTAAATGGGTTGGGGAAGTTTCTTCTTTGTGGGATATGAGAGAGAGAGTTTTTGATGATTTTGGTGAGGTACTGGACCTCAATTTTGATTGATGTGAGGTACTGGACCTAGAGTGTTTGATTGATATGAAGGTACTGGACCTAAAGTTTTTGATTGGTATGAGGGTATTGGACCTAAAGTTTTTGATTGGTATGCTCGCTAAGATTTCGCAATCTTATGCCTACGTATTCCCATTTAAAGAAACAGGGAAATCAGAGCAATCGTAGTTCCTCCTATTCTATGGGAGGAAAAAGATGTTTTGGTGTCTTGTTCAAAGCCCATGATTGAAGCTAAAAGGTTGTATTGTGTCTTGTTCAAAGCCCAAGATTGAAGCTAAAAGTTTGACTGAGAGAGAATTTGTCATCTCTAAAGGGAGACATCTCGTCTATTTATCACAACTATTTGGGTGACTGATTATAAAGGAGGATTACTTTAACTGGGATATACGAATCCAACAATGCCATAATTTCCTTTATACTGGATTTATCCTGAAGGAGAAAACTTTAACTCAGTGTTGAGCAATGCCATTTTTCCTTAGGAGTATTTCATGCTAAGAGAGGGACAGTGGCGTGGATGTAAATAATCTAGAGGCTTGCCACTTACAACAATTAGATGAACGAGGAAGTTTACCAGGATAAGAGATGGATGACAGCTTGGATATTTGAATCAACAAGTGTGCCACTTATAGCAGTTATCTGGGATTAAGGTTTGTTTGTTTTCTGTTTTGATGTAATGATATACAGAGAAGTGTCTTCCTGCAGAGAGTTTTTGACTTTCTCTAAGGGGATGGTGGTTTTTTTTATGTGCCTTGATCAAAGCCCAAGGTTGAAGCTAAGAGATTGATTGACTCCACTGGGGAAGTCCTTATACAAAACCTAAGAGGAGGCTAGAACAGGTTGACTCAACAAGAGAGTGTTTATGTGTCTTGTACAAAACCCAAGATTGAGGCTAAAAGAGATTTGACTCTTTTGGGATATCATTATACAAAGCCTAAGAGGAGGCTGAAAGTTGACTTTTCTGGGGAAAGATTTTATCTGTCTTGTACAAAGCCCAAGATTGTGGCTAAAACGGGAAACTGACTCTACTGGTGAGCGGTTTTATCTGTCTTGTACAAAGCCCAAGATTGTGGCTGAAAAGATATTGACTCTGCGGGAGAGATTTATATGTGTCTTGTACAAAGCCCAAGATTGAGGCTGAAGGATATTTATGGGTGTCTTGTATAAAGTCCAAGATTGAGGCTGAAGGGAGGATCAACTCCTGTTTAGGGATATTAATTCTCAAAGCCTAAAAGAAGGCTGAGAGGAATTGACTCAGCTGGGGAAGATATTTATCCGGAGTGTAGCGCAATTTTTTTGGTGGTTTCGAAGCACTATCGCTTTGGGGTACTACAGTTCGATTCATTTTTTATCCTGTTAAGCTGATTAAGGAAGGGAAATAGATGTCTCCAATTAACCCTTCTTGCATACTGAGTTTGAACATCCAACTGTTGGTTTACAGACGCTATCAAAAGTTTGGGTCTTTCTTAGGTTATTTTGTTGAGAAAATAGGATGTCTGGACTGATTATAAGGCTCTTGGGTGAAAGCTGGGTTTGATGTTTTTTATTAGTGTGCTCACTAAGATTTTCAATCTTATGCCTACGTATTCCCTGTTATGGAGTATAGGGAAATCAGAGCGATCGTAGTTCCTCCTATTCTAAGGGAGGAAAAAAAGGTGTTTTGGTGTCTTGTTCAAAGCCCAAGATTGAAGCTAAAGGTTATTTGTGTCTTGTTCAAAGCCCAAGATTGAATCTGAATGGTTGACTTAGAGAGAGTTTGTCATCTCTAAAGAGGGATTGTTTGTGTGCCTTGACCAAAGCACAAGGTTGATGCTAAAGGGTTGATTGAATCCACTGGGGAAGTCCTTATACAAAGCCTAATAGGAGGCTGACTTACTCAATGAGAGAGTGTTTATTTATGTATCTTGTACAACACCCAAGATGGAGGCTAAAAGGTTTTGACTCAACAAGAGAGTACTTTTATTTGTCCTGTACAAAGCCCAGGATTGTGGCTGAACAAGCTGGAGAAACCTAAGAGTAGGCTGACTCCTGCTAGGGGAAATCTTTAAACCAAGCCTAAATGAAGACTGGAAAAGACTATCTCAACAAGAGAGGGGTTTTATATCTCTCGTACAAAGCCCGAGATTGAGGTTAAAGAGGGTTGACTCAGCAAGAGAGTCTTTTATCTGTCACGTACAAAGCCCGAGATTGAGGCTAAAAAAAGGGGGGGTTGACTCAACAAGAGAGTATGAGAAGTGGTTGACTCAACAAGAGAGTCTGAGGCTGTAGTTGACTCAACAAGAGAGTCTGGAAAGGTAATCGACTCAACAAGAGAGTCTTTTATACTTAACTAGAGAGTGTTTTTTATATGTCTTGTACAAAGCCCAAGACGGAGGCTAAAAGTGACTGACTCAACAAGAAAGTTGGAAACGGTTAGCTCCGCTGGGGAGCGTCTTTCTACAAAGCCCAAGAGGAGGCTGGCTTTCCTGAGGAAAGGGTCCTTATACGAAGCCTAAGAGGAGGCTAACTGATGCCGGGGATTCTTAAGGTCCCGAGGCATGTTCGAATGGGGAATCAACTCTTGCAGGGGATTGCTGAAGAGTTAATAGATTAGAGACCTTGAGGTTCTGATTTAGGATAGTGTTACCCTGCCCCTGGGTTGGGGATTTCTAGGAGAGAGACGGGGTTTTAGGAACCCACAAGTTCTAGCTCTTGCTGGAGATTCATCCAGAATCCGGGGTTTCTCCTATGTCTTGGAGGGAACTTGAGAATGTCTTTGAGACTCAAGGGTGTTTAGACTGTCCAAGTCTATTGGTAGAGTTTTATCTTTTGTATGATACCCAAGAGGAGACCGACTCGTTTAAGGGATGAGTATCAACCCTAGAATTGGTCTGAAAGTTGTGACTCTTTTTAGAAAGACGACTCTAACAAAGGATGACTAAGTTCTGTTCCTATACCTGTAGGAGGTCGCAGGTCCTTGTAGGAAGCCCAAGAGAAGGCGTGAGAACTTCTAAGAAGCTTAAGGGTCCTTGTACAACGCCCAAGAGGCGGCGGGGGTGCTTTTAAGAAGCCTGTGGGTCCCCAAACCAAGAGAAGTTCAAGATATGCTATTCACAGAGAATAGATCAAGCCAGGAAAGTTCGAGGATTTGGAAGAAACTCAAGAGATGTTATTCACGGAGAATAGATCAACTCTGGGGAGTAGAGTTTCTTTGACAATTTCTAAGGGTGACAGTCTGAGAAAGGGTTCACCGAGAATGCTGCCTTTCACGTTTCCATATTGTTTAATCCCAAGAGGAGGGAAGACTGTATCTGGAATCCTATGGGGATCTAGTTTTGTTTGTTTTTAAAGAGTGACCAAACGGGCTTTACTTAGGTCTAGACCTAATTGCCGGGGAATAGACTCTAAATAACTATATTAGTATATATACAGTTGATATATGACATGTATGTAAAAGGTTATGAAAGGAGACTTACAGTGAGCAACCCCACAATACAGATATATATATATATATATATATATATATATATATATATATATATATATCTAAGGGTGACAGTCTGAGAAAGGGTTCACCGAGAATGCTGCCTTTCACGTTTCCATATTATTTAATTCAAGAGGAGGGAAGACTGTATCTGGAATCCTATGGGGATCTAGTTTTGTTTGTTTTTAAAGAGTGACCAAACGGGCTTTACTTAGGTCTAGACCTAATTGCTAGGGAATAGACTCTAAATAACTATATTAGTATATATATAGTTGATATATGACAAGTGTGTAAAAGGTTATGAAAGGAGACTTACAGTGAGCAACCCCACAATATATATATATATATATATATATATATATATATATATATATATATATATATATATATATGAAAGCAGTAAATGAAAGCAGATAAACACTTACCCGTTGTAGAGCTTCCATGCTATTTTGTTAGTTGCTCAACAAATAAATTAAAGAAAGTTTTTATAACAACTGTATATTCAAAATCAAAGGGTAAAGTGTTTTGAAAAGGCGACGATCGCGCCGTTGTTTTGAATTTGTACAGGGGAACTTATACAAGTGACTGACGCCCAAAAAGATTTCCTGTACAAAGGGGATGGGTCTTATACTCTGATAGAGGCCCAAAGTTTATTTAAAGAAAAGAAATGGGACTTACAACACAAGGGTAGGCCCAGATGATTTTCGTTTTGAAATGGCGATCGCGCCGAGATTTTTGAAAACGCAGTGGGTCTTATACAATTACTGAGGCCCAAGATTTTTGGTTTTCATAAGGGGTTGGGTCTTACACTCTATTAGAGGCCCAAAGTGTTTGAAAAAAGTTTGATGAGGGTTGAATTAATCAAAACCCTAATTTATTTTCAAAATATATTTTAATTGAATAAAAATTCAATTAAAATGATCAAAATTGTTAAACATGTGTGAAAACAAATTGTGATCTTGGACTAATGTTTTAAAAATCATGTTTTAGTCCACAAAATGATTGGAAACCAATTAAATTTGAAAAATCAAGAAGGAAAAAATATTTTTCATGTAAAAAAACAAATAAAACATTATTTCTTTGCAAAAATATCAAATATATGAAATAAATAATAATTTTGGGAATTTTTGGTAAAATAAAATATTTAAACATTTTTGTGAATTATTAAAAAAAGAATCAACTCAAAATCATTAAAACTCGGAGAGAAATTAATTTTTGAATCAATTAAATAAAATCACAAAATTCAAATATTCAAATATTCAAAAAATGGCGCCAAGAACATGCCAAGAACACGCGCCACCCTCTGTTTCTGTAGATTTGCGTTTTCTCTCCAATCTCACTGTATACTTGATATCAATCTACTCGTTTTCACCTCACGATCATGTCCATGGTCTTTAATTTCATTTATTTTAAGCATGGAATAAGAAATCAAAGAGAAACCTCAAGGTCCCTAAAATTTGCATGAAGGCTCAGAAATTCTATACACGATTCAAACAAAGCAATTGATTAAGGGTAAACACTCTATGCATGATTATGAACATATGACAAAATTATTGTGCAGCAAAATATGCATGGATCATAGAGTTAGAAGAGCTCATGCTCACCTCTTGCAGCTGGTGATCGTGTTTTGTGTTAGAGGTGTTGCAAGCTGGTTCCAATGATTTGCACAGCTTCTTTAGGTGCCAAGTGATGTATCTGAATGCTTGGAATGGTTTGAAACAAGCTGGAACTTGAGATGGTACCTCAACTGCTCCTCTGTCAAGAACTTGAGCAGTTGGCAAGTGATTTTTTGATTTTGATGTTACAGATATTATGTGAGTGTTTGGATCACTTCTATATGATGTTTATGAGGTGTGTGTGTGATTGGTTTGGTTGGAATTGCTCTCAAACTCAAAACCCGATAGTGACTTGCTTTGGAAGGTAAATTTGGAAGTGAGAAGGAGATTTTGAGGAAAGCATCTGTTTGATGGCTTTGGTGTCCTCAAACTGATCACAATTGAGGTCTATTTATAGTGGAGAAAGTTTGTTTTGCAAGCAATAGTGAATGGCAACTGCTTCAGAGGTTTGGCAAATGTTGATCAATGGGAATCCAAGTCTCCTCTAGCCATTGACTAGAGGTTAGAGCACAGAGCTATGGTTCCCTAGTTTAGATCTTATCCTTGACTCATTCAGTTGGAAATGGTTCAGTCCATGCCACCTTGGTGCATCCATTGAATGCTCCAAAACAAAATTGGAGTCTTGTCCCTCTTTTAGGCATTTCTAGGTTTGGCATGCTACTTTTAGTTCCAAAGACTTGGGAGGCTTATGGATCAGTGCTTGTCCCTTCTTGGTCTCCCCCTGAGGTGTTCAGATGGATAGAGTTGTTTGTCATTATCGCTCCCGAAAGATTCGCATCCAACGGTACAAACGCGAGAGTGGCGCAGAAGACACAGAGTCGTCAGCAATGTGTATTTATCCCAAGAGAGGGAAAGGAAACACTGCATAAACCTGAAAGAAGGGAAAGAAAATGGTCACACGACCAAGAGAAACGGGTACGGGAGTCGGTTACGCGAAGGGAAGGTGTTAGCACCCAACACGTCCATCGTACTTGATGGGATCCACGCTTGTTGTCTGCATCAAAGGGTGTCGTCAACTGGAGCTCCACTGCTAGAGAACTGGAAAAGAAAGGAACAGAAAAGGGGAAAAAGAAGAAAGGAGAGAGAAAGAGAAACAAATGTAGCGAAAATAAAAGAAGTGCTCGCATGGGCCCTACCCCACTGCCTACGTATCTCATCGGGAGCATGAGAATCAGAGCGACGTAGTTCCCCTCACTAGGGGTGGATTGTGTTTTTTAGGGAACGGCATACGTTCTAGCTCAGGTGTTGCAGGCTCGCTGAATCGAGTGTGTTACCGTCTTGCAAGAGAACGAGTAGGAGCACGTTCGTACGTTGAGAGTGAGTGAGATGAGAAGAGAATTTCTGAAGGGAAGACGTTATTGTTTGTTTGGAGTTTTTTAAGCAAGAAGTGTTTTTTAAGTTAGTTCGTAACTTACATTGAACCAAAGTCTACCATGCGGGAACGAGTGAATCGCATGGTCGCCCCCAAATGGGACGTATGCTAAACACTCTAGAAGAGGAGGGGAGACCCCTCGTTCTTCATTTCCTACACTTAAGGCTCGAGCGCAATATACGTTATATTCTATTAAGTGTTTTCAAGAATTTTTGAGATTAGAAGAGAGACAACCCAAAGGAAACTCTAAAGGGAAACTAAGAATCCTAATGTTATCATGCATGGATATCCTATGGTTAGTGAGGTTTAGGAGAGACGACTACCTAATACCTAATGCTAATCCTACTCCAGGCTTAATCAAAAATTAAGTTGGACTAGGTAGCTCTAAGGGAAGAGAATCCAAGACTTAAACAAGTCTTGAGATTCATGGGAGGAGAAAGAGTGAGAGAAGAAAGGAGCATCTTAAATGCTAAGGTAAACACAAGTATGAAAGCTTAAAAGAGGAAGGAGAAGTTAGAATTTGGATAAACATCCACATCCCATTCACTTACCATTAGTCCCTACATGGTTAGCAAAAACAAACATAAGCAATAATAATACAAATGAAACCCAACAAGGTAAAACCCAAAGAGAAATGGTTACAAACCAAATGAAACTCATCCAAGTCAGAATTTACACCTTAAGGGTGACCCATAATGTTTACCAAACAAACTCAAGCAAAGAGAATGCAAACAAGTGGCAAAACATCCAAGAAAGCCATCAAAGAAGGAATAAAAGAAGAATGAGTGGTTATGCAAGGTGATCATGCAAGAATGCTTCAAATAAAATCCATTTCAGAATGTGGATGACCTAAACATGTGCCTAAACATGCTATAAAAGTGTAACATAAGGCATACAGGAAAGTATCCAAGCATTAAGAACCATTAGAAGAAGGAGAAGGAAGCATATAAATGAAACATGTTAAAGGATGCAAGATGAAACATGAAAAACACATGACATGAATACAAAGCTTCAAGGTCAGAAACAAACATCAAATGAGATGCAAAGAAGTAATATGGCATGGCATACACAAACCAAACACAAACCAAGAAGAGGCATAGATGAGAAAAAGTGAGAAAATAAGTCCAAAAGAGGCATGTAAATCAAACATTGAACATGTGCACAAAATATGCAACAACCTCATACCAATGACCTATAATTGTAATCAAATGACTTATAATGATTCAAACATGGCTCATGAAGTCAAAGAAACAATCCCAAACAATGGCACAAGTGCCTTCTCAAACAAGTAACCAAACATGATCCAAAGATGTGCATAAAAGAGACCTCAAACAAAGAGCAATCAAAAAATTAGCAAATAAACTTCAGAAATTACCAAATTAATTCTCAAAACACCTCAACCCGAATTCAACATCATATTAAAAATTCATGCAAAAATTCACAAGATAAGTCCTTCAATCAATCATGCAAAGTCACAAAAGAAACAAAATACAACATGCAAAAGAGAGGGACTAAAATGCAATATGAAAAAGTTTTAAAAATGAAACAAAAATGTTTTTATGCACTTCAATATGTCATATAACAAATGCAAAAAGAATGGACTAAAACTGTTTTATATGCTATGAGAAATAAATTCTACAATGCAAAGGTGTGCATACATGAAACAATTCAAAAAGAAATCAATTAAACAATTAATTCAGACACCAAAAATAGAATAAAAATGGAAAATAAATTTTGACAAAATTTTATAAAATGCTAAACATGCTTCATGATTTTTTTTTGGGATTTTTAGATGTATCAAACTAATTTTAAAAATTAAAAAGCAAATGCAACAATTAAATGAAAAATAAAATAAATGAAATGAAGCCAGGGGTGCATTCAGCATGCCAAACACGTTCAGAAATGCAAAAAGGCCCAAAGGAGGGGTGCAAAGAGCAAAGCCCAATCTAAAAAACCCAATAGCGCATCCAAACAAAACAAAAAAAAGACTTCAGTCAACCATCAGACTCAACATCAACCATTAGATCCATCACACGCTCCACAATCAGTCAACAAAAGCAATCAGGTAATCAAGATCAACAGCTCAGATTAAAAGCACACCATGAGAAGGGTACACACGCGCACACCATACACGATCAGAAATTAAAAAAAAAACACGTGAGCAGCACACTTCCATTTTAATGCGTTGGCAACCATTCAACCATTCGATTCATCCTACGCCTCAGATTAAGTCAACAAAACAAATTTTAATTAAGATGAGTGATTAGGATTGAAGGTTCACAATAACAAACATGTGATGACACATACGCAATTAATAAAATAAAACAGATTTTAAAATGATGTGGCAAAATGTGGACCGTCAGATCAAACAAATCAATGGCTGGGAATTCATCTTCTTCCTCCAAACCTTAGCTGTCCGGAAAATACAACCAGACGCCGGAGCTAGGGCTCCGGTCACCCTCTCCGGTGAGCTGCAACAAAAACTTTTCCAGAAATTGCAAACAAACACACTATTCCAACCAGAATTCAACAAGGATTTCAAATATGCAAACCATTTCAACAGATCATGCACATATTAACCAAATCGAAGGAAAAAAGTGTGAACTCAAAAACTTCAAATCAACATTACAACCATAATACACGTTCAAACTCAAAACTAAAAAGATCAGCATGCTCAGTGAACCTCATAGATCATTATGCACATCAAAAAAATAAGTTCTAAGAGCATGAATTTCGCACCAACCTGAACCTTGTAGAACTTGAAGTACACCAAGAAAACCCTCTGGAAGCTGCAGATCTATTCCTTGGAACCTCTAATTGCAAAATAAATGCAACTAGAGCTTGGAATCGTGCTAGATCTTGAGGTTTGAACTTGGATCCTCTTGAACTGAACTTGGTGAAAACCTTGCTCTCAGCTCAAAATAATGGTTGATTCTTGTTCCTCTCACCTCACTGATCAAGAATGTGGAAAGAAAACTCAAGAAAGCCTTATGGAGAGAGAGAATCGAAGAAGAGAAAGTGTGGAGTGAAAAATGGATTCTGAGCCAAAATGAATGCATGACCTAGCTGTGAGGGTATGAGTTAGCTTATATACTCTCCATTAGTCCACTGATTGTGATTAGCAAGTGATTAAACCTTTGATTAATGAGATTGGAGTGGTTTTGCCAAAATGCATTTTGAGTTTAAACCCTTAATTCTCACGTGCTAACTCATGCTTTCTCTCATGAATCCCTCACACATGCGTTGCTGATCACAAATGGATTGGAATTGGGCCTTGAAATGTCTTGGTTTGCAAGTTTCAATCCATCTTGCAAAATTGCACTTTGTTGAATAAGTGAGAAATATAGCATGAAATGAATTGATTCAAAGGCCAAATCTGACCCAAATGAGATGTACTTTTATGTTGTAATGTGACATGAACCATTAAAAGCCATTACAAGTCCATTGGTACCAAAATACAAAAGGTGGAAAAAATGGTACATGGAAAACCATCAAAATGCACCTTGCATTGTTTTGACCATAACTAGAGTTCCACAAATGATATGGAGATGTTATAGTACTTTTTGGAAATGGGAGAGAAAGATCTTCAACATTCATGTTGGAGGAAAATTCATTTGGAGCTTCCTTGATGATGAAAAGTCAAGTTGAATGTGGTGGAAAAATTGCCAAAAATGGAAAGTTTTCATTATAGGTCATTTTCCAAATTTAGCAGCTTTTGCACAAACTCTTGATTCTTGATGAATGGCATAAATCTTGAAAATTGAAGACCATATGAGGATGTGAGACCTAGAAAACCATGAAAAGAACCTCAAAATTCCACAGTTGACTTTCTCCTTTACAGTTGACTTTTCTTGGTTCACAAGCAATTGATCCACTAAACATTCTTCACCATGAACCATCAACCAAGCCTTCATCCATGAACACCTGTGAGCATATGGAAACCATAAGAACATGCTTGAATCCACAAGGCCCTACAAGAAGTCCTTTTGATTCACAAACCCTAATTGGTCCCTCTGATTAGGAGGGAAAGATCCACTTGAAATCCTTTGCCATGCTTGACCTTGTGAAGGTATGATGAACCCCATGAGTGCCCTTGAAGCTTGAGACTTGAGAATATGGACCAAGTACCTTGATCCCATGCTAAGAACCAATGCTATGCACAATGCAAATGCAAGAAATGAAAAGAAACATAAGCCAATTAGTATATAAACAAAAGGGCAAATTTTGAGATGTTACAACTGCCCCTATTCAATCAACTTGGTCCTGAAGGTATGATAGCAACAGCTGTCATGCGTTCAAAGGATTCAAGGAGATTGAATACCAAAAGAAACCTGAAATTTGCATAAAGAACACCATCCCTGCTGATAAAGGGAATTGGCGAAGAAAATCTTCAACATGACTTCACATGAGAGAGACCTGAACGTCAACCTCTGCGGGGGAAGTACAATAAGAAATCTTCAACATGACTTCACATGAGAGAGACCTGAACGTCAACCTCTGCGGGGGAAGCACAATAAGAAATCTTCAACATGACTTCACATGAGAGAGACCTGAACGTCAACCTCTGCGGGGGAAGCACAATAAGAAATCTTCGACATGACTTCACATGAGAGAGACCTGAACGTCAACCTCTGCGGGGGAAGCACAATAAGAAATCTTCAACATGACTTCACATGAGAGAGACCTGAACATCAACCTCTGCGAGGGATGTACAATAAGAAATCTTTAACATGACTTCACATGAGAGAGACCTGAACGTCAACCTATGCGGGGGAAGCACAATAAGAAATCTTTGACATGACTTCACATGAGAGAGACCTGAACGTCAACCTCTACGGGGGAAGCACAATAATAAATCTTCAACATGACTTCACATGAGAGAGACCTGAACGTCAACCTCTGCGGGGGAAGTACAATAAGAAATCTTCAACATGACTTCACATGAGAGAGACCTAAACGTCAACCTCTGCGGGGGAAGTACAATAAGAAATCTTCAACATGACTTCACATGAGAGAGACCTGAACGTCAACCTCTGCGGGGGAAGTATAATAAGAAATCTTCAACATGACTTCACATGAGAGAGACCTGAACGTCAACCTCTGCGGGGGAAGTACAATAAGAAATCTTCAACATGACTTCACATGAGAGAGACTTGAACATCAACCTCTGCGTGGGAAGTGCAATAAGAAATCTTCAACAGGTGCGGTTGCGATGTTAAACAACATCCCTTGAACCATATCCTTTTCTGCTGGCAAAAGAAATCCTGTAACAAAATTCTAAACCTGGCTTATGCTTCAAATGCATATGTTTGAATTTTGCCGTAATGCTCCATACGAAATGGAATGCTACGCATTTGGGAGGATGCCATGCAAAAGATGCTTATGCAATGCAAAAAAGCGTCCTAGCGAAATAAACGCTAAGGACAAAGGCAACTCCTGGGTATGGGAAACTGACATGCCATTCTTAACCAAGAGGTCCTGATGAGGTATACTTCACCCTACTGGGAAGAAACAAGACCGCCAATTCTGTCGAAGACGGACGAAACTCCGAGAGAATACCCACTCTGTTGGGGAATGTCAGGATCAACAACTCTGCTGGAGATGGACGAAACTCCGAGAGGATACCCATTCAGCTGGGGGAAGGAGATGAATACTGAAGATGGAAACTTCTCCGCTGGGGATGACCAACTGTTTCAAAACTTGGCTTCGACGCCTACCAAGACGATTGGACTTAAGACCTGCTGGGGATACCACTCACCACCAGACTCTGCTTGGGGATGTTGGTGAGCTTAATCTGCTGCTAGGGAAATAACTTTACCCTCACCCTGCTGGGGATTAGATCAAGTCGTTGTCGTTGAGAATATACTTTCTGACCAACTGAGGAAAGTAGATACCAGGACTCTGTGGGGGTAATAACATCTTTGTCCATGAACTTCCTGCTGGGGATACAACAACATCCACCTTAGAGCAATCAACTTCTGAATACTTGATGGGGAATAGTAGTCCAAACACAACTTCGGATGGGCATACAATCCTCTGTACTCTGCTGAGGGGGACAATCCTCAACGACTTCGCTTGGGGAGAAAAAGTAGTTGTCAACATCCATCCTGCTAGGGGATAACACATGCTTCCTGACTAGCTTGGAAAAACAACTGCCCCATAACCTGTGGGGAAACACCACCTGCTGAAGAAAGGTGAGCCAAATCACAACTCTGGCTGGGGGAAAGCCTCTTATATCCTGCTGAGGGAGACGATCCTCAACGACTCCGCTTGGGGAATTACTTCTTTATACTCTGTTGAGGAAGACGATCCTTGATACTCTGATGGGGAAGAGTAATAAACTGCAGAGGACGATCAGACTTCAAAGCTGGAGAGAGCAACTCTACTGGGGAAGTACACCTGTCATCCTGCAAAGCCAACAGAAAGGTCTACGTGCAAAAATGATTACTTTGATTATCACTATAGTGACTGTCGCCTAAGTAATTGCCACTGTTTTCCAACTTGTGTGATAAAGCTCAACATTTTAGCATGTAATGTTTATAAAAAATATCAGACATTTTCACAAACAAAACAGGTAAAACAAAAACAAAAGCTCTTTGACTGAAATGCAAACATTATTGAATGAATTGGCCTGTAAATAGGCATTTACATCTGGAAGCAATTCCTGAAAAGAGGTAACTGCGTGAAAAGCAAAAGGAAAATACAAATGTCGGCAATGTGGGGAACAGACATCCACCATGACTCGACTCAGCTATAACCCATATGACTTGTTTATCCGCAGATACTTTGGCCTTTGAAGACGACTAACTGGACTGATTCCTTTCCTTCGAATTTCCCAAGTGTGAATAGTGATCACAGATCGAACGCGGATCGTAGTCTTTGCTTTTAAATCCCTAACTTTTGCTTGGATCGCCCTTTTCGGGTTTTCAATTCACCAGGATACCCATTTTTGCCAAAGTTTCCTTTTCATGTTTTCAACCTTGCGGGTTTATTTCTTCTTTTTATCCCTAATTTTTTCCCAAACCTTTTCTTTTTACGGTTCGCCAGGATGCCCCATTTTTGCCTGAACCTTCTTTTTATGTTCAGCGGGTCTTTTTTATGCAAAGTATTTTTTGACTACATCCGCGTTCACAGGGGACGTAAAATCTTCGCCATCCATAGTTGAGAGTAATAAGGCTCCACCGAAGAAAACCTGTCTTACTACATATGGCCCTTCGTAATTTGGAGTCCACTTGCCCCTGTGATCTATTTAAGGAGGAGTGATCCTTTTCAGAACTAATTCACCAGCTTGAAAACACCGAGGACGCACTTTCTGATCAAAGGCTTTCTTCATCCTGCTCTGATATAACCGGCCATGCGCAATGGCTTTCAATCTCTTCTCTTCAATGAGGTTCAGTTCATTCAGCCGGGAACACACCCACTCAGCTTCATCAAGCTTCACGTCTGTCAGAATTCTCAAAGAAGGAATCTCAACTTCTAACGGAAGGACTGCTTCCATACCATACACCAGTGAGAAAGGAGTTGCCCCAGTCGATGTGCGTACCGAAGTACGATATCCATGCAAAGCGTAGGGCAACATCTCATGCCAGTCTTTGTATGTCACTACCATCTTCTGCACAATCTTCTTTATGTTCTTATTAGCCGCTTCAACAGCCCCATTCATCTTCGGACGATAGGGAGAAGAATTGTGATGCTCGATCTTAAAGCTCTGGCATAGCTCCTTTATCATCTTATTGTTCGAATTCAAAACATTATCAGTAATGATTCCCTTCGGGACTCCATACCGGCAGATGATGTCCTTCTTAATAAACCGGACTACCACTTGTCTAGTGACGTTGGCATACGATGCAGCTTCTACCCACTTCGTGAAATAATCAATAGCCACCAGGATAAAACGATGTCCATTCGAAGCAGTCGGCTCAATCTTTCCAATCATGTCAATACCCCACGTGGCGAACGACCAGGGTGACGACAAGACATTCAGAGGAGTAGGCGGTACGTGCACCTTATCAGCATAAATCTGGAATTTATGACATTTCCGGGCGTATTTAAAATAATCAGACTTCATAGTCATCCAGTAATACCCCGCTCTCAACAGTTTTCTTGCCATAGCATGCCCATTGGCATGAGTACCGAAGGAACCTTCGTGAACTTCTTCCATTAACAAACCTGCCTCATGTTCATCAACACAACATAGCAAGACCATGTCAAAGTTTCTCTTGTACAACACATCGTCCTTGTTCAAAAAGAAGTTTCCGGATAACCTCCTCAATGTCTTTTTATCCTTAGAAGATGCCTCAGCTGGGTATTCCTGACTCTTCAAAAAGACTTTGATGTCATGATACCAAGGCTTGCCATCTGATACCCCTTCAATTGCAAATACAAAAGCAGGCCTGTCCAAGCGCATGATTCTGATTAAAGGAGCTTCATTCCAACGATTCACTTGGTACATTAATGACAACATTGCCAACGCATCAGCCATCTGATTCTCTATCCGGGGAATGTGATGGAAGTCCACTCTGTCGAAGAAAGGTAACAACCTTCTGGCATAGTTGTTATATGGAACAAGATTTGCTTGACGAGTCTCCCATTCACCTGTTATCTGATTAACCACCAACGCAGAATCACCATAAACATCGAGGTTCTTGATTCTCAAATCAATCGCTTCTTCTAACCCCATGATGCATGCTTCATACTCCGCCTCATTGTTGGTGCATATGAACGCTAATCGGGCAGTAAAGGGTATGTGAGAACCCTGTGGAGTCGTAATGATTGCCCCGATTCCGTTACCATATGAATTAACAGCTCCATCAAAAACCAATTTCCACTGAGATCCAATCTCAAGTCCTTCATCAGGCAAAGGCTCTTCACAATCCTTCATCTTTAGATACATGATATGCTCATCCGGAAATTCAAACTTCATCGGTTGATAATCCTCAATTGGCTATTCGGCAAGATATTCTGACAAAACACTTCCCTTAATGGCCTTTTGGGAAACATACTGAACATTGTATTCTATCAAAACCATCTGCCAACGGGCTATTCTACCAGAAAGTGCTTGCTTCTCAAACACATACTTGATCGGATCCATCTTCGAAATCAAAAGGGTTGTATGGTTTAACATGTACTGCCTCAAACGCTTAGCGGCCCAAGCGAGTGCACAACATGTTTTCTCCAGCATCGAGTACCTTGACTCACAATCAGTAAACTTCTTACTCAAGTAGTAGATGGCGTGCTCTTTTCTACCTGACTCGTCGTGTTGACCGAGCACACAACCCATTGAATTCTCAAGAACCGTGAGATACATAATCAAAGGTCTTCCTGGCACTGGTGGCATAAGGACCGGAGGTTCCTGCAAGTATTCTTTTATCTTTTCAAATGCCTTTTGACAATTTTCATTCCACCTGACCACTTGATCTTTTCTTAGCAACTTGAAGATTGGTTCACACGTGGCTGTGAGATGCGAGATGAACCTAACAATGTAGTTTAATCTCCCCAAGAAACCACGAACCTCTTTTTCCGTTTTCGGCACAGGCATTTCTTGTATGGCTTTTACCTTTGCAGGATCAACCTCGATACCCTTTTCACTAACAATAAACCCCAACAATTTTCCTGATCTCACCCCAAAGGTGCACTTGTTTGGATTCAACCTCAGTCTGAATTTTCTTAACCTTTCAAATAACTTTTGAAGATTTACCAAATGTTCTTCTTCCGTCTGTGACTTCGCAATCATGTCATCAACATAGACCTCAATCTCTTTGTGAATCATATCATGAAAAAGAGTCACCATCGCCCGCTGATAAGTTGCCCCTGCATTTTTCAATCCAAAGGGCATTACTTTGTTGCAAAAAGTTCCCCACGGTGTTATGAATGTTGTTTTCTCCATGTCCTCTGGGGCCATCTTGATTTGGTTATACCCAGAGAAGCCATCCATGAAGGAAAACACAGAATACTGAGCAGTATTGTCAACTAACACGTCAATGTGAGGGAGCGGGAAATCATCCTTTGGGCTTGCTCTGTTCAAATGCCTGTAGTAAACACACATCCTGACCTTCCCATCCTTCTTAGGTACAGGCACGATGTTAGCAACCCATGGAGGATAATTTTTTACGGCAAGAAAACCGGCATCTAGCTGTTTCTGAACCTCTTCCTTGATCTTGACAGACATCTCCGTTTTAGTTCTTCTCAACTTTTGCTTGACCGGAGCACAACCTTCTTTAAGTGGTAGCCGGTGTACGACAATATCAGTATCGAGCCCAGGCATGTCTTGGTAAGATCAGGCGAAGATATCCACATACTCACGGAGCATTTCAATCAATCTTCCCTTGACACTGTCTTCCAATGCAGCCCCTACTCTTACTTCTTTTCTGGTGTCCTCGGTTCCCAGATTCACAATCTCAATTTCCTCCTGATGAGGTAGGATGACTCTCTCCTCTTGCTTCAACAATTTGGCCAACTCTTCGGGCAGTTCACAATCTTCGTCAGTCTCTTCTTCAGCCTGATAGATTGGATTGTCAAAGTCATACCGAGCTATAGCTGAGTCATGATCAGTGTCATCTGAACAAAAAGACCTGCATGATTGATGAGGTATGTTTTATTATGTATGCAACAAAGAAACACATTGCCATTTTGATGTGGGTTTTTAATGCATAAAAATAAAAACAGAAAGACAGAGATCAAAATATTTGAGTGTGAAAAGTCCTTTATTGATGATAAAGCAAAACATGCAACAATTAAAAGCCCTACAAATAAAATCACTACGTCTTGGGCAGAACGCAGGATTAACATAATAGGAAAACAAAACAATTACTCGAAGCCAGTCACTTAAATGACTCTCTCGGAAGACCAGTTGCACAAACTTTCTCCTGGGACGCAAGGGTGGATCCAGCTATCCATGTCACAATCACTGTCCCCTTCTTCCTCAATGGCATTAACCCCGTCGAAGAAAACACCGGCACTAGTGAAACGGACTGGGCCATAGAATTTGGGAGGATCCCCATCTTTCCCGTATGGCTTGTATCTCAATCCATAAGTATCCCTCTTCTCCTGGACTTCAACCACCTGGCCCCACCTCTGTGAACTACCAGCTTAAACCACAGCTTTAGCGTCTCTAAACGAAGACATAGAAACCTCAGGCTGATTTGCCCCTGCAGGCTGCTCTATAGCTTCAGACTGGAAAATATCTTCAGAAACCTTCACCTTTTCAAACCCCTGACACAACGTCTCGTGGATTTCACCATCCACTTCCACGTATTTGAAGGTTGACAGCTGACTAATCATTATCTCTTCTTCTCCACACACTGTCACTACGTGACCATCAACCATGTATTTCAGTTTTTGATGCAAAGTGGAGGTTACAGTGCCTGCACCATGGATCCAAGGACGACCCAACAAACAGCTGTATGCTGGCTGAATATCAATTATATAAAACGTTGCATCAAAGATTTCCGGTCCAACCTTGATCGAAAGCACAATCTCACCAAAGACAGATCTCTTCGAGCCATCAAAAGCTCGCACCACCAAGTCACTTGGTGTACAAATAAGTCCCCTGGTATCTAACTTCATTAGTGTTTTCTTGGGCAATACATTCAACGATGATCCGGTATCGACCAATACATGTGACATCAATGAACCACGACACTCAATCAAAATATGCAGGGCATTGTTATGATTCCTGCCATCAGGAGTCAAGTCAAGATCTGTAAAACCCAGGCCATTACCCGCATTCACGTGCGCTACAACCCCTTCCAGCTGGTTAACAGAAATCTCTTGAGGAACATAGGTTGCATTCAAGACTTTCAGAAGAGCATTCCTGTGAGCTTCAGAACACAATAGCAAAGACAAAATAGAGATCTTGGACTGGGTCTGTGTAACTGGTCCACGATCTTATAATCACTTTTCTGGATGAGTCTCATAAACTCCTCAACATTTTCTGAAAAAGCATCATCAACCGGCTTTACCGTAGAATCAATAAACACTGGAGGCTGAACAGAACCATCCACTTCCTGTTTTCCCCTATCTTGCCTAGAGGTACTGGGTTGATCATTAACAGGAGTAAGCACTCTACCACTTTTGGTTATAGCATCAGTCTCAACTTTAACCTCTGAACTAGAACTCACTGGTGAAGTATTCATTAATTCCTGCTTTTGTCCATTGACAAACACCTCTGCACCGTAATTCCACGGAATAGCCATAGAACTTTCATACGGAATGGGTCCAGCCCTTATGATAATGACTGGAGGTGGCCTTGTCGGACCAGAAATAGTAATTGTTTTGAATGGGATGGTGATAGTAGCAACCTTCTCACTAACAACCTCTTCTTGCTGATTACCTCTGTCAAACTGAAAACAGCCCTCATCAATCATACTCTGGATACCCATCTTCAACGAATCACAACCATTAACCTTTGACAAACAATCTGAGCAGTTCTCACCACAACCCGGATAAACGCCACCCTTCAACAACCTGTTCTTAACCACAACCAACGGAGTCTTCAATTATCGCATTCACCCTTGGCCCATTGTGATCAGGCATAGGGTTTTGAATAATATTGGGCCCAGCATTTGAGAAATTGATAGCTTTGGAGTCTACAAGATCCCGCACCTTGTGCATGAAGGCTTTACACTTCTCTATAGTATGCCCCGGAGCACCAGAGTGAAAGTCACAATGTGCGTTAGTGTCATAACTTCGTGGCATTCCCCTTTTGGTGGAGCCAGGGTACGGAGCTCAACTTGACGCAACTACAGCAAATGTTGCAACAACTGTGCATATGACATTGGTGGCTGATCAAAGTGCCTATCTACTCTTCTCTGTCTATTCTGATATTGGCCCTACTGCCCGTTCTGATATTGATTAGCATTATTGTTTTGTTGCTGTGGTGGAGGTAACGTTGCTGGGATAGTTACTGATGCTACTTGTTGATTATTGCCCTGACGCTGTTTCCCTTTTCCCCTGTGAGATAATACAACGTTGGCCTCTCCTTTCTTCTTATACCCATCAAACAGCTTCTTTCCATGTCCGGAGGACGATCTGTCACCACTAGAAACTTTTCCAGTCTTAATTCTGACCTCTACCTTCTATCCGATGGCAATCACATCTGCAAACTTGCCTAGAGAACAAGGAAAAAGCTTCTCATAATAGTGCTTAGGCAGTGTGTCCATAAACATGTCCAACATCTCTTTTTCCAGCATTGGTGGCTGCACCCTAGCCGCCAATTCACGCCACCTTTGCGTGTATTCCTTGAAACTCTCATCACTTTTCTGGGACATGCTCAACAGTTGAGTTCTGTTGGGAGCCATGTCTGTGTTGTACTGGTAATGCTTGATAAAGGCTGCATCTAGCTCTCTCCAAGTACGAACATCTCTACTCTCCAGCGCCATATACCATTCCAAAGATGCGCCGGATAGAATGTCTTGGAAAAAATGCATCATTAACTTTTCATCTTTGGCGTGAGCAGCCATCTTCCTGGTATAAGCCTTTATATGAGTTCTCGGGCAGGTAGATCCATTATACTTCTCCAGTGTAGGAATCTGAATCTTGTATGGAATGACAATATCAGGGACCAACCCTAGGTCGTCCAAATCTATTCCCAGATCATCCTGTTTCACAACCCCCTTCAATTGAGCCTCAATTAAACGGATCCTCTCATCACTGACCACAGGTAGGCCAGCGTCCAAGCTTCTGACTAAAAAAACATCATCCTGTTGATCATCAATACGAGGACCATGGATAGCTCGAGCAGTGCTTCCTTCTCCAACCATTGAAGGAATACCACCCTGTCCACCAGCACCAGGAATAGGAATGTTGATACCAGCACCACCTCCGCCCGGAGGAATAACACGATTAAGAAAGCCACTGTGTAAGATACCATTTTCATCAACCTGTGACACCAAAGGCTGAACTAGAGTTCTGAATTCATTCTGACTCTGCACCACACCCTGCATCATCTCCATGAATTGATCGATGCGAGCTTGCATAGCTGCCATGTCTGCCTGAACTTTGTCCATCACTCTGCTTTGATTAAGCCTAGTAGAATACCGATGAGTTGGTTGATAAATCCTGACTGACATAAAGAGAGAGCATAAGAAAACTAGAGAATCTGAGATAACCTGCAATGCAAAGATGATTATGATTATGCAAATACAAATACAAACATGTTTGTATATTCGCAGGGCGATCCACCACTTGATTCTAGTTTAAAGATAAGATAGGATGAAACTGCTGCTCGTATATAAATCAGAGTGAATCACTGTCAGGAATTACAACCCAAGGTACCATAAATAGCCTGAAACAAAAATAAGCAAAGGTCCTAGCCAACAATTCTAGTGGTGACCCAAAATACACAGAAAGCACAAACTACAAACTACAGAGTAGAATTCTCTTCAATCCTCAAGGTCTTGCACCCTCTGAGGACCACTGCCTGAGCTAGAGCTTTCCCACTTAGACCTTTTCACCTCTGCTTGTATCTTTAGCTCTTCCATGGTTGCTATGGCTTCATTGAGTCGTTCCTCGACTGCGTGTCTTTGGAACGTCCCTGACAAGATCTCCTCGTCTTTCTTCCTGATCTTCAGCTTCAGACTCTCAATCTGCTCCAAATACTTATCCTCCTTCTGCTTGTTGGCTGTGATTGCAGTATCCCGGTAAGCATTAAACTTGTAAATCTTCGACCAAGCCTTGGCTAGGTCTTCCTTCTTGGATTTGAGAGTTTTACTAACACCTTTTAGAGCTTGCCCTACCTTTTGCTTAGCTGTGACCTCTTCAGCTAGCTCCTTTTCTTTTTTAGCGAGAAGCTCCGTCTTCAACTTGGCAATATGAACAACTTCACCTTGCTCATGTTTCAACTGATAAATTTCCTTTTGCAACTCACCGTTCTCCTCTCGAAGTTTCTCCTTTTCAGCCCACAGTTTGTTATACTTCTCTATTTCAATCGTGGTCAGAGATTCAATCAGCAAGGGGTAAGATGGAGGTTCTCTGCAGAATGGTAAAAGTACACTTTCTACTCTCCTCTGAATCCAGTCTTCGTACGCCGGGAAGGCTTTGTTGTTGCACTTTCCAAAAGAGGTATTTCCTTTCTTGTGGCAATCTCTCCAAGCATTTGCAGCTTCTTTCAACACCTCCGGGTTGGTTTCTTCACTCACAAATAGGAATTCTTGAACATCTTGGCCCTTTGGCGGCTCTTTCAAAGCATACCCAAATTGCCTAATAGCAAGAATGGGGTTGTAATTAATTCCCCATTTTCTTCCTATTAAAGGTACGTTTGGGTAACCTCCACAACTAATTAGGATCTCCTGGCCCAGCAAATCACGATTGATCGAAATCAAGTTGTTAGCCCTTAATCCCATTAATCTCTTCGACCAATCCAAAGTTTCCTTAGTGTCCTCGAATGCCCCAGATTTCGGAAGGTGATCAGCAAACCACTTATAGAGAATTGGAACACAAAAGTAAAGAGGTCCACCTCTTCTTTTCTCGTTCTTATAGTGCATTGAATAATACAGATCCCCAAGCAAGGTAGGTACCGGATTCTTCATGGTGAATATCCGGACGGCATGCACGTCTACAAAATTCTTCACATTAGGGAACAACGCCGTTCCTTAAACACACATAGCCAGAATGGCGTTGAACACCGACCAATGCTTAGCCTTAGCACAAGTAGCAGCCTGCTCGATCAGAAACTTCGTGTGAAAACCTTGATGACCCCCTTTACTGGCAATATTTTTCTTCAACAAAGACTGGTCCAAGCGTAAAGCAGTAGCAACCCTTTCCAGATCAGGAAACTCCTTAGAAGGATAGAAGGGAGCTTCTTCTTTGACAAAAACATCCAAAATGAGTGCATACTCTTCCAACGTCGGAGCCAAAAGATAATCCGCAAACAGAAAACACCGAAGTTGAGGGTCATAGAACCGTGCCAGAGTGTGCAGGGCCCTGAACTCATAGTTGGTAACATTCCGGGAGAAACTCAGAATCTCTCCATATTCTTCTCTGAAATCTGCCAATACCCCAGGTTTTGCCATAGCCGAGATCTTGTGCACAACATCTAAATGAAGCTCCGGGAACTTGTACAGGATAATATTCTTTCTCTCTCCAGTGCTAATACTCATCATGGACAGTCTTCGGACAACCGGAATCAAAGTTAGGATGCAACCCTACAAATGAACAAACATGTTAGAATGTAAAATGATGATGCAAAATGCAAACATGGGATCAAGGTATCCATGATGCTCAAACTGCTGCTGTTCTGCTGACTGAATAAGACCCTGAATACTAGAAACCCAGAAATCCAGAATAACAACCCAATCAAACTGCCAAAATATTAGGATAATAACAGTACACTGATGATAAATCTGGAAAACCGGGTAGGTTGAAGGTTTTGGTTACCTGCAAACCTGCAAACACCCATCCCCTCTCACATGTGGGTTCTAGAAAGGCGAGGATTCTCAATATCCCGGGCTCTCAGGTCGAGAAATGATGATACGTTCACCATTTCTGGTTTGGCATCATCACCAATCAAGGAGGCCTCAACTGATTCCCCTCAAAAAGAAAACATCCTATGGCAAGTCCTCAGTTTCGACACTGAGGTCAAGAAGTAATAATACATTCATCCCTCGGGTTACAGTACTATCGCCAATCGAGGAGTGCTTCCACTGATTCCTTTCCAAAAGGAAACCCTATAGCAAGTTCCCAGCATTGGGTCCTCGGATCGAGAAGCGTAATGGGTTTGCCACAGAACGTGGTCTGCCATTATCACGTCTCGGGAGGAGTGCCGTTACTGAGTTCTCGGGAAACGGTCGCCAGAGTCGACAGTTTTCCAGGTTATATTCCATCATCTGCCCCAAATGAACAGGATAGAACATTACCAAGGAAACCTCGTCTGGATGTGGAGTTTTCATGTATACTAAGTCTGGCCAAATGCCAAACAAGTCACACTACTTTCCACGCTAATCATAGGTGTATGCTCAAGCCTGGGTATTGGGCTTTTCTCTCATGAATCCAACCCACCCTACAAACAGAAAATCCAGCAGCAGGACAGTACAACAATATCCAGCATGACAGTAATAGAATGCAATGCAATAAAAGCTGTAAATACAGTAAAAACAAGTAAAACAGCAATACAATAATATACTACTAAATAAAGCACCATAATAAACACCCAATGAAATACAAACAAACAAGCGCTAGGATAGACTCGCTAAAGGGGATGGACCAACAAGAGGTCAACCAGAGTCCCCAGCAGAGTCGCCAGCTGTCGCTCCCGAAAGATTCGCATCCAAAGGTACAAACGCGGGAGTGGCGCAGAAGACATAAAGTCGCCAACAATGTGTATTTATCCCAAGAGAGGGAAAGGAAACACTGCATAAACCTAAAAAAAGGGAACGAACATGGTCACGCGACCAAGAGAAACGAGTACGGGAGTCCGTTACGCGAAGGGAAGGTGTTAGCACCCAACACGTCCATCGTACTCGATGGGATCCACGCTTGTTGTCTGCATCAAAGGGTGTCGTCAACTGGAGCTCCACTGCTAGAGAACTGGAAAAGAAAGGAACAGAAAAGGGGAAAAAGAAGAAAGGAGAGAGAAAGAGAAACAAATGTAGGGAAAATAAAAGAAGTGCTCACATGGGCCCTACCCCACTGCCTACGTATCTCATCGGGAGCATGAGAATCAGAGTGGCGTAGTTCCCCTTACTAGGGGTGGATTGTGTTTTTTAGGGAACGACATACGTTCTAGCTCAGGTATTGCAGGCTCGCTGAATCGAGTTCGTTACCGTCTTGCAAGAGAACGAGTAGGAGCACGTTCGTACGTTGAGAGTGAGTGAGATGAGAAGAGAATTCCCGAAGGGAAGACGTTATTGTTTGTTTGGATTTTTTTAAGCAAGAAGTGTTTTTTAAGTTAGTTCGTAACTTACATTGAACCAAAGTCTACCATGCGGGAACGAGTGAATCGTATGGTCGCTCCCAAATGGGACGTATGCTAGATACTCTAGAAGAGGAGGGGAGACCCCTCGTTCTTCATTTCCTACACTTAAGGCTCGAGCGCAATATACATTATATTTTATTAAGTGTTTTCAAGAAGTTTTGAGATGAGAAGAGAGACAACCCAAAGGAAACTCTAAAGGGAAACTAAGAATCCTAATGTTATCATGCATAGATATCCTATGGTTAGTGAGGTTTAGGAGAGACGACTACCTAATACCTAATGCTAATCCTACTCCAAGCTTAATCAAAAATTAAGTTGGACTAGGTAGCTCTAAGGGGAGAGAATCCAAGACTTAAACAAGTCTTGAGATTCATGGGAGGAGAAAGAGTGAGAGAAGAAAGGAGCATCTTAAATGCTAAGGCAAACACAAGTATGAAAGCTTAAAAGAGGAAGGAGAAGTTAGAATGTGGATAAACAACCACATCCCATTCACTTACCATTAGTCCCTACATGGTTAGCAAAAACAAACATAAGCAATAATAATACAAATGAAACCCAACAACGTACAACCCAAAGAGAAATGGTTACAAACCAAATGAAACTCATCCAAGTCAGAATGTACACCTTAAGGGTGACCCATAATGTTTACCAAACAAACTCAAGCAAAGAGAATGCAAACAAGTGGCAAAACATCCAAGAAAGCCATCAAAGAAGGAATAAAAGAAGAATGAGTGGTTATGCAAGGTGATCATGCAAGAATGCTTCAAATAAAATCCAAGACAGAATTTAGATGACCTAAACATGTGCCTAAACATGCTATACACGTGTAACATAAGGCATACAGGAAAGTATCCAAGCATTTAGAACCATTAGAAGAAGGAGAAGGAAGCATATAAATGAAACATGTTAAATGATGCAAGATGAAACATGAATAACATATGACATGAATACAAAGCTTCAAGGTCAGAAAAAAACATCAAATTAGATGCAAAGAAGTAATATGGCATGGCATACACAAACCAAACACAAACCAAGAAGAGGCATAGATGAGAAGAAGTGAGAAAATAAGTCAAAAAGAGGCATGTAAATCAAACATTGAACATGTGCACAAAATATGCAACAACCTCATACCAATGACCTATAATTGTAATCAAATGACTTATAATGATTCAAACATGGCTCATTAAGTCAAATAAACAATCCCAAACAATGGCACAAGTGCCTTCTCAAACAAGTAACCAAACATGATCCAAAGATGTGCATAAAAGAGACCTCAAACAAAGAGCAATCAAACAATTAGCAACTCAACTTCAGAAATTACCAAATTAATTCTCAAAACACCTCAACCAGAATCCAACATAATATTAAGAATTCATACAAAAATTCACAAGATAAGTCCTTCAATCAATCATGCAAAGTCACAGAAGAAACAAAATGAAACATACAAAAGAGAGGGACTAAAATGCAATATGAAAAAGTTTTAAAAATGAAACAAAAATGTTTTTATGCACTTAAATATGTCATATAACAAATGCAAAAAGAATGGACTTAAAATGTTTTATATGCTATGAGAAATAAATTCTACAATGCAAAGGTGTGCATACATGAAACAATTCAAAAAGAAATCAATTAAACAATTAATTCAGACACCAAAAATAAAATAAAAATGGAAAATAAAATTTGACAAAATTTTATAAAATGCTAAACATGCTTCATGATATTTTTTTGGGATTTTTAGATGCATCAAACTAATTTTAAAAATTAAAAAGCAAATGCAATAATTAAATGAAAAATAAAATAAATGAAATGAAGCCAGGGGTGCATTCAGCATGCCAAACACGTTCAGAAATGCAAAAAGGCCCAAAGGAGAGGTGCAAAGAGCAAAGCCCAATCTAAAAAACCCAATAGCACATCCAAACAAAACAAAAAAAAAGACTTCAGTCAACCATCAAACTCAACATCAACTATTAGATCCATCACACGCTCCACAATCAGTCAACAAAAGCAATCAGGTAATCAAGATCAACAGCTCAGATTAAAAGCACACCATGAGAAGGGTACACACGCACACACCATACACGATCAGAAATTAAAAAAAAAAACACGTGAGCAGCACACTTCCATTTTAATGCGTTGGCAACCATTCAACCATTGGATTCATCCTATGCCTCAGATTAAGTCAACAAAACAAATTTTAATTAAGATAAGTGATCAGGATTGAAGGTTCACAATAACAAACATGTGATGACACATACGCAATTAATAAAATAAAATAGATTTTAAAATGATGTGGCAAAATGTGGACCGTCAGATCAAACAAATCAATGGCTGGGAATTCATCTTCTTCCTCCAAACCTTGGCTGGCCGGAAAATACAACCAGACGGTGGAGCTATGGCTCCGGTCAGCCTCTCCGGTGAGCTGCAACAAAAACTTTTCCAGAAATTGCAAACAAACACACTATTCCAACCAGAATTCAACAAGGATTTCAAATATGCAAACCATTTCAACAGATTATGCACATATTAACCAAATCGAAGGAAAAAAGTGTGAACTCAAAAACTTCAAATCAACATTACAACCATAATACACGTTCAAACTCAAAACTAAAAATATCAGCATGCTTAGTGAACCTCATAGATCATTATGCACATCAAAAAAATAAGTTCTAAGAGCATGAATTTCGCACCAACCTGAACCTTGTAGAACTTGAAATACACCAAGAAAACCCTCTGGAAGCTGCAGATCTACTCCTTGGAACCTCTAATTGCAAAATAAATGTAACTAGAGCTTGGAATCGTGCTTGATCTTGAGGTTTGAACTTGGATCCTCTTGAACTGAACTTGGTGAAAACCTTGCTCTCAGCTCAAAATGATGGTTGATTCTTGTTCCTCTCACCTCACTGATCAAGAATGTGGAAAGAAAACTCAAGAAAGCCTTATGGAGAGAGAGAATCGAAGAAGAGAAAGTGTGGAGTGAAAAATGGATTCTGAGCCAAAATGAATGCATGACCTAGCTGTGAGGGTATGAGTTAGCTTATATACTCTCCATTAGTCCACTGATTGTGATTAGCAAGTGATTAAACCTTTGATTAATGAGATTGGAGTGGTTTTGCCAAAATGCATTTTGAGTTTAAACTCTTAATTCTCACGTGCTAACTCATGCTTTCTCTCATGAATCCCTCACACATGCGTTGCTGATCACAAATGGATTGGAATTGGGCCTTGAAATATCTTGGTTTGCAAGTTTCAATCCATCTTGCAAAATTGCACTTTGTTGAATAAGTGAGAAATATAGCATGAAATGAATTGATTCAAAGGCCAAATCTGACCCAAATGAGATGTACTTTTATGTTGTAATGTGACATGAACCATTAGAAGCCATTACAAGTCCATTGGTACCAAAATGCAAAAGGAGGAAAAAAATGGTACATGGAAAACCATCAAAATGCACCTTGCATTGTTTTGACCATAACTAGAGTTCCACAAATGATATGGAGATGCTATAGTACTTTTTGGAAATGGGAGAGAAAGATCTTCAACATTTATGTTGGAGGAAAATTCATTTGGAGCTTCCTAGATGATGAAAAGTCAAGTTGAATGTGGTGGAAAAATTGCCAAAAATGGAAAGTTTTCATTATAGGTCATTTTCCAAATTTAGTAACTTTTGCACAAACTCTTGATTCTTGATGAATGGCATAAATCTTGACAATTGAAGACCATATGAGGATGTGATACCTAGAAAACCATGAAAAGAACCTCAAAATTCCACAGTTGACTTTTGTAGCGAGTGATTTTTGACGCGGTTCTTAAGCGCTGGTCGCTCTCTGCGGTTGAGCTTAAAACTACAGGTCGATTCATTTTTTATCCTATTGTGAGCTGAATAAGGAAGGGAAATAGATGTCTCCAATTAACCCTGCTTTGCATACTGAGTTTAAACAGCGGTCTGTTAGGTTACGGATGCTATCAATGTGGGGGGGGGGGGGCCTTTGTACTGGTTATTCGTATTTCGCCAATACAGGTTTCTTTCTTTCGATCTGGGCAGAAGGTTTCTGGCGGGGAATAAGGATTAGGATGTTAGGACTGGTGCTTTTGAATTAATGCTTTTGATTTGACGGAGATATGGGATTTGGGTTTTTTGTTGATTGCGCTCGCTAAGATCTTTTCTTTCGATCTTATGCCTACGTATTCCCGTTTACCGAAACAGGGAAATCAGAGCGTTCGTAGTTCCTCCTATTCTATGGGAGGAAATTGGTTTTTGGTGTCTTGTTCAAAGCCCAAGACATGAAGCGAAAGGTGATTTGTATCTTGTTCAAAGCCCAAGATGTGAAGCTAAAAGGTCTATTTGTGTCTTGTTCAAAGCCCAAGACGTGAAGTTGAAAGACCTCGACTTTTAGAGAGAATTTGTCATCTCTAAAGAGGGGAGAAGGAGAATTACTTTAACTGGGATACGCGGATCCGAGCAATGCCATAATTTCCGAAGAAAGGGTTTTAACCTGAAGGAGAAGACTTTAACTCAGTGTAGAGCAATGCCATCTTTCCTTAGGAATTTCTCATGCTAAAAGAGGGACAATGGCATGGATATAGATGATCCAGAGGCTTGCCGCTTACAACGATTAGATGAAAGGAAAGGAGTTGTTGATGTTTGTGTACTGTGAACGAGGCACAACTTTGATGCTAAAAGGTCGATTGGATCAACCAGTGGTTTTCTTATACAAAGCCTAAGAGGAGGCTAATTTCCGCTAGGAAAATCATTATACAAAGCCTAAGAGGAGGCTATTTTGTGTCTCGTACAAAGCCCGAGAGAGAGGCTAAAAGTTTTTGACCCAGTGGGGCATATCGTTATACAAAGCCTAAGAGGAGGCTAGCAAAGAGTTGACTCAGTTGGAGAATCTTTTATACTCAGTAAGAGAGTGTTTTTGTATCTCGTACAAAGCCCGAGAGAGAGGCGAAAAGGTTGTTTTAACTCCACTGGGGAGAATTTTGGTATCTCGTACGAAGCCCGAGATGGAGGCTAAAAGTTTGACTCAACAAGAGAGTCTTTGTGTCTCGTACGAAGCCCGAGATAAAGGCTAAAGGTTTGTTTCAGTTGAGTGACATATCCAATATACTGATTTAAAAAAGAAAATCAGTTCTTATATGAGTAACACTGTACACAGGGATTTAATTTGAGGATCAGGAATATTTCCTTCTCTTTGAGGAAACGGGAAATCCAAAGGGTATCGAGACTATCCGAGTCTGCGGGTTTCCTTCCTATTTAACGAAGGGTGCTTGAGAATGTCTTTGAGACTCAAGGAAGTTAGACTGTCCAAGTCTAGAGTTTTATCTTTTATACTATGCTTCGAGAAACAGTAGTAGACTCTATGAAAGGACTGTTCTATGAGGATGACTAGGTTTTGTTCCTATACCTCTAGGAGGTCGTCGGGACAATTTGTACGAAGCCCAAGAGGAGGCTGGAATCTTTTAAGAAGCCGACGGGTCCTTGTACGAAGCCCAAGAGGAGGCTATCATTCCCGGAGGAAGAGATCATTATACGAAGCCTAAGAGGAGGCTGTGAATACTTCTAAGAAGCCGTAGGGTCCTTGAACGATGCCCAAGAGGAGGCGGGGTTGCTTTTAGGAAGTCTGTGGGTCCTTGAACAATGCCCAAAAGGAGGCCGATGCTTTTAAGAAGCCCGTGGGTCTATCATCTCCTTTCCATTAGGAGAGATAACTCTTTTAAAGATAAAAACCACTGGTAAACGTGCGAGGTTTACTATCCAGCGACTTTTAGCTTTTAAAGAGGGTTCCTTAGTTAAGGTCCAAGATTATGACCGTAGTGGGTACCCAAACCCCGAGACATTCAAGGCAAGCTATCCACAAGGAATAAATCAAGTCAGGAAAGTTCGAGAATTGGGAAGAAACTCAAAGATGCCATTCACGGAGAATACATTCATCTTGGGGAGTAGAGCTTCTTGACGATTCCTAAGGAGGACAGCCGAAGAGAAGACTGTATCTGGTGCTCCTATTGGGGATCTAGGCGTCTATTTCTATGAATAAATGAAACGGAGTCACCTAGTTCTAGACGTAGTTGCTGGGGAAACTCGAAATATCTATACTATTATTACACAGTAGATATGAGTTTATGAAAGGAGACTTACAGTGAGCAGCCCCACAATACAGTTATAATATGAAAGCAGTAAATGAAATCGATAACCACTTACTCGGTTGTAGTGCTTCCATGCTGTTTGGTTAGTTGTTCAACAAAGAAAGATTGAAAACAACAGTATATTCAAAATCAAAGGAGAAAGTGCTTTGAAAAAGAAAGATTTGGGGCTTACAGCTCGAGGAGAGGCCCAGGGTTTTATCAGTGAGCGCACTGTTTGAATTTGTACAGAGGGACTTATACAAGTGACTGGGGCCCAAAAAGGTTTTCTGTACAAAGGGATGGGTCTTACACTCTCTCAAGAGGCCCAAAAAAGGTTTAAAGAAAAGAGAGGGGCTTATAACACGAGGGTAGGCCCAAATGATTTTTCGTTTAAAAATGGCGATCGCGCCAAGGTTTTCTTTTAACGCAGAGGGACTTATAAAATAAGTGAGGCCCAAAATGTTTTGGTTAAAAGGGGGATTGGGTCTTACACTCTAATAGAGGCCCAAAGTGTTTTGAATGGGTCTTATAGCTCAAGGAGAGGCCCAGATGATTTTTGAAAAGGCGACGATCGCGCCGTTTGTTTTTTGATAGTATCGGGACTTATACAATAAGTGAGGCCCAAAGATGATTTGGTAAAAAAAAAAAGGATTGGGTCTTACACTCTAATAGAGGCCCAAAGTGTTTTGAAAATGATTTATGAGGGTTGAATTAATCCAAAACCCTAATTTGTTTTCAAAATGTATTTAATTGAATAAAAATTCAATTAAAATGATCAAAAATTGTTTAACACATGGAAAACAAATTGTGATCTTGGATTAATGCTTCAAAAATTAAGTATTGACCTACAAAATAATTAGAAAGCATTAAAAGTTGCAAAAATCAATGTAGAAAAAATATTTAAAATGCCAAAAACAATCAAAATATTAATTCTTTACAAAAATATCAATTATATGAAATAAATAATATTTTTGGGATTTTTTGGTAGAATCAAATAATTTAACATTTTTGTGAATTATTGCAAAAAGAACCAATCAAAAATGATAAAAATTGAAGGAGTTATTAATTTTTCAAATTATTAAAAATAATAGCATGAAAAATAATAAAATAAACAAGTGATAAAAAGAAGTCTGGGGCGAGGGGGATTCGAACCCCAGACCTCTCGCTCACTAATACACACAAAACCAGCTGATGAACCGCTGGGGCGCAATGCCAATTCATTAAGTATATGGCAAGTGAAAAATATATAGAGAACTTAGTTGGTTTTCTGAAAATGGCGCCATGGCCATCTCCTTCCTCCAGCTCGTGCATGAAGCACCCTATCTCACTCATCTCTCAACCATTTGACATGATTCAAACACCAAACTCGTGCGTTTTTTCACAAGGAACAAGATGGCAATACCCAATTTTATTCATTTTCAGTGTGGAGTGAAATAATCATGATGAACACAGATGAACCCTAATTCGCAAAAGCAATCGTGCAAGCATGGTTATGAGGTCTATGATCAAATTTATTGAGGCAAAACAATCAACACATGATGGTAATCAAATGGCAAAATTATCATGCGAGGAAATATGCATGGATCATGGAGTTTGAGTTTGAAGCTCACCTTGATGCAAGCTGAAATGGAACTTTGCCCAGATGGTGTTCCAGTTGTGAATTGATGATCCCTACAGCTTCAATGGATGTTATGGAGTGTGTTGCAAGCTTTGGAACACTTTGAAATGCTCTGGATCAAGCTGGAGACCTCCACCTGCAAAATTGAAGCAAAATGGCTTGGTTGAAGAGTGATTTTGAGCTGGGAGTGTTACAGATGATGTTTAAGCACTTGGACACCTCAAATACATCATATGTGATGTGTTTGAGCAATTGGAATTGATTGCTTATGGCTGCAACTCAAAACCCGATAGTGGTTACTCAAAAACAAGAAAACTTGAAGTTTAAGAAAGAATGAGAGAAAGCAGTGTTGTAACTGGCTTTGGGGTGAGTTGAATGATCCATTGAGACCTCTATTTATAGGTGATCAACTCTTGTCTTGGAGGAATAGTGAATGGCAGCTGGATCAGATCACATTTGCTTGGATTGGCTTGGCATAAATGCCTCTTGAACTAGGCATAACAGCTGCTCCAAATAGATCAGCTATGCCTTGACTGAAATCACATTCTTCAGATGTTTTTAATGTTGTTTAATCAGATAACTTGACTGAGGAGAGTGAGAATCTTGACAATGCACTATTCCACATAAATGCACTTTGAATTCAAAGCAAAATGAGCCAAAGTGGATGAATTTCAAGTTGGAAGGTTCTTTGGCTTTTTGACTCAGCTTTATCTATTGGATCAGATGCAATGTGATTGGTTTGAACACAGATGGCATGCTGATCTTCAGTTTTTGGTTCAAAATCGTGTGAGATAATGCAAACATGCAAACTGATTTTCCAAAACAGCTTGCAGCAGCATGACTTTGAGCATGGATTTCTCATGGCTTGAGTTGAATCAATTCATGTTGTTGAGCCCTTTGAATTCTTGGCAACATTTGCAACAACATTGGTGTTTAACTTTGGAATTGATTCAGCTTGCAACTATGTGCAAAAATCCCGCAAGTTTTGGTGTTTCAACAAAATTCTGTTTTAGGCAGAATTTTTCTAAGTGTTGGAAGATGGTATTCTTTCACATTTTCAGCCACTTTGGCTCACTCATAGCTCAAAATCCATAAGGAATTGGAGTTAGGCCTAGTTGAAGTTTTTGTAGAGGGAAGTGAGATCTACAAATCAAGCTTTGGATGGAAAAAATTGGCTTTGTGGTTTAGGAGTTATGGTCCTCCAAAGTTGGTACCTTTGCCACTCTATTTTTAACTCAAAAAGTCAAAGTTGACTTTTGTGCACAGTTGACTTTTTATCAGATGAATTCCAAACTGTGCAATTCTTCAGGAAATCATGTCCTTGACCTAAATAAAACTTGATGGACATGTTCCATGGGTGTCATAGGGTATATTCAATCATGTATTAGGGTTTGGGAGCATGTCTAGGTCAAAAGTCAAAGTTACAGTTGACTTTTCCCTTAAAACCCTAATTGTGGTGCAGATGAAAATGAGACTTGTTGCTCAAGCTTCTTGGACCAATCCATTGTTCCAAATGGATCAATATGGTGTATTAGAGACCCTAAAATCATCTCTTGAGGTCTTGGCTCATGGTTTGTCCCAAAAGTCAACTTAGGGGTGAATTAGGTCAAGAAACCCTAATTCCTGATTTTTTATGAATGCATCCCCTGAGGCAAAATTGACTTGATGCATGGGTTCATGAGGTTCCATGAAGCATATTAGGTCATGTTTTGGATCATTTCCTTGTGCCCAGATGAAAATTTCCATCTGGAGGCCCTGGTCGACCAAAACCCTAATTTGGTGACACTGTCGATCTTGAGACTTGATCCACCTAGAAGGGAGCAGCCTTGTGCTTAATCCTTGAAGTGGGAGTCCTTTTTGATCCATTGTGGATGTTTAAGAGATTAGACAAGTTGAAGATCATGTCATTTCTTGATTGATCCTTTGTCTAAGCACTCAGAGAGGGCTTGAAACCCTAATTTTGATTGTATTGGATGCTCACCCATCTTTGGGTAGACTGATGAAGCATGATGGTTCATCCATATTGTGATGATGATTTTCACAATGATGGGAAATCTAAGTGGTCAAAATTTGGGGTGTGACAGATGCTCCTATTTAATCTTCTTGGACCCGAAGGTGTGAATGACGAAGGGATTCGGGCATTCGGGGTGCAAGAGGATTAAATATCGGAATACCCGAAATTTTGATGGTGGTTATGAATGGTAGCTTACGCATTCATCTTCTTTAGCTAAGCAATGATGCTTAGAAAAGGTAAACTTCCCCTCGATCCTGGTTTCCTACCAAGGAACTGGTCTCAGTCTCTGATTTAAACTTCCCCTCGATCCTGGTTTCCTACCAAGAACTGGTCTTAGTCTCTGATTTAAACTTCCCCTCGATCCTGGTTTCCTACCAAGAACTGGTCTTAGTCTCTGATTTAAACTTCCCCTCGATCCTGGTTTCCTACCAAGAACTGGTCTTAGTCTCTGATTTAAACTTCCCCTCGATCCTGGTTTCCTACCAAGAACTGGTCTTAGTTTTTGATTTAAACTTCCCCTCGATCCTGGTTTCCTACCAAGAACTGGTCTTAGTTTCTGATTTAAACTTCCCCTCGATCCTGGTTTCCTACCAAGAACTGGTCTTAGTTTCTTTTTTAAACTTCCCCTCGATCCTGGTTTCCTACCAAGAACTGGTCTTAGTTTCTGATTTAAACTTCCCCTCGATCCTGGTTTCCTACCAAGAACTGGTCTTAGTTTCTTTTGTCAATAAACTTTCTTGACAAGGGACGTTATTCATAGCGGCTTTCCTCAAACTTCTCGCCGAATTTTCCTGGGGAGATTCCATTGAGTGGAAAAAGCTTTGATGTTAGACTTGCTGGGGAACCCATTCGTCTGAATTGTAGAGGTGTACAAACTTCTCTGTTGGAGACGCCATTTGTTTCTACTGGGGAAAACGATTCTCTTGAGAGACTGTTTTCATTTGGGATCTTTCATCATACTTTTCTCGGGATCTTCCCGGAGAAACGCCATACGATGGGGTCCAATTTTGTGGGGCCGATGACCTTTTCATCAGCGGTCCTTTCGGAGCAAAACTGGCATGCTGCCGAATCTCTGATCACGAGGCTTTCTCTGTGGATTTTCCTTAATCCGGGAAAGCAAGGATATCATCTTCAATGGCGAAGAGTGATGTTTATTGAGAGTTTTCTCTGGATTTTCAGAGGTTCAAGTTATCAAAGTGGCCAAGTGCCGACTCTGATCTAAAGATACACTGGTGGCGAGATTGTGCAGCCGCAACACTTCCTGACGAGGAAAGAACTGACAAACTCGATTGAGAAAACTGTTTATCACTAGGGGACAAGACCGACTCAAGTGATAGTGATGCAATACGAAATGCGAACGCAAATAAAATGCATGAAGTATGCATGTATATGCTGACAAAACAGACGTGACATACAGACTAATGGATGAACACAATTGGATACTCGGCCATCGCGGGGCGAAGAAGTACCGTTGATTCAAAATAGCAATTCCACCTTGCTTAGGAGAGATAGTCCCGTTGGGAGCTATGTTGATCAGGCTTAGGAGATGAGAACTCGGCCGAGGCGTGTCAGAAGAAACAAGGTCTCTGACACAGTTGATCCCTTCATTCAGGCATACTGGCTTAGAAGGAGTACTTTGATTCTGCACTTTGAAGTTCGCTTACTTCAGGAGAAGCGATCGATGTTCTTCTAATGTTCAACAGTCAAAAGAAATTGCCATCTTTAATTTAAAAGCAGAAAAAGTTTAACAAGTAAATTCATTTTTGTTTTATTTCAAGAATCGCTGATTAAGTTTAAACAACGTCGTTCTGTAAAGCTAAAACAAGCAAGAATTACAAACAAAAGCACAAGGGCTCAAATTTTATTGATAAGATGGAGATCAGCCAAACGCGTGATTCCAAAGAGTATATACAAAGTTAGAAAACGGTAATTTACAGGGAAAAGGGCTACGTTGAAACATAACGACCACTATCCTTCTACCAACTTTGAATTCGGGGCATCCTGAGCTTTTGTCGAAGATGACCTTTGACTGGAGATTTCCTCCGATAGATGATGTAACTACTGCTGCTGAGGGACTTGCCTCTGTTAAACATAGTTACTTGCCATTATCCCTAACTTTTGCCTGGATTGTACTATGAGATTTCCAATCCATCGGGATGATTCTTTTTTTTCATGTCTCTAATTTTTTCCTGGACCGCCCTTTCGGGTTTTCAATCCACCGAGACGTTTTTTTTTTTTTAGTTTAGGCGAAGTATTTCTTGACTACATCAACATTCGTGGGGTAGGCAAATTCCTCTCGGTCCATGGTTGCAAGTCTCAAGGCGCCGCCTGAGAAAGCTTTCGTGACCACATAGGGGCCATCATAATTTGGGGTCCATTTGCCCCGAGAGTCAGTGAGAAATGATTGTATCTTCTTGAGCACGAGGTCTCCTTTCCTGAAGACACGAGGTCGGACCTTTTTGTCGAACGCCCTCTTCATTCTCTGTTGATACAACTGACCATGGCATAGTACCGTGATTCGCTTCTCTTCGATCAGGTTCAGTTCGTCGTGTCGGCTTTGACACCATTCAGCTTCGGTGAGCTTAGCTTCCATCAATACCCTGATTGACGGGATCTCTACTTCTATGGGAAGTACTGCCTCCATGCCATATACTAGAGAGAAAGGGGTTGCCCCTGTTGAAGTGCGGACAGATGTACGATAACCATGAAGTGCAAAGGGTAGCATCTCGTGCCAATCTTTATAGGTTACAACCATCTTTTGAACAATCTTCTTGATGTTCTTGTTAGCCGCTTCTACCGCTCCGTTCATCTTGGGTCGGTAGGGAGATGAGTTATGGTGTTCAATCTTGAACTCAGCACACAACTCTTTCATCATCTTATTGTTCAAGTTAGATCCATTATCAGTAATGATCTCGCTTGGAACACCATAACGGCAGATGATATTGTTTTTGATAAATCGGACCACCACTTGTCGGGTTACATTGGCGAATGACGCTGCTTTGACCCACTTGGTGAAATAGTCAATGGCTACCAGGATGAACCGATGTCCGTTTGAAGCCTTGGGCTCAATCATACCAATCATGTCGATTTCCCATATGGAAAATGGCCACGGGGAAGAAAGAACTTTGAGATGTGATGGCGGTACATGAATTTTATCGGAGTATATCTGACACTTGTGACACCTCCTCATGTACTTGTAGCAGTCGGATTCCATGGTCAACCAATAGTACCCTGCTCTCAGAATTTTTCTCGCCATTGTGTGTCCGTTGGCATGAGTGCCAAAGGATCCTTCATGAATTTCTTTCATGAGCATGTCTGCTTCTGGTCTGTCGACACATCGGAGCAAGACCATGTCAAAATTTCTCTTATAAAGAGTGTCACCGCTCAGGAAGAAGTTTCCAGCCAATCTTCTGAGGGTTTTCCTGTCTTTTCTGAGTACTCCAGATGGGTACTCTTGTTTCTGAAGGAAGCATTTGATATCTTAATACCAAGGTCGGTCATCTATGACTGCTTCAATCGCGAAGACGTAAGCGGGCCGTTCAAGGCGCATGATGTCGGTCTTAGGTATGTCATTCCATCGACCTACACTAATCATGGAAGAGAGAGTGGCTAAAGCATCAGCCATGTGATTCTCATCACGAGGGATGTGATGAAAGTCGACTCTGTTGAAGAAGGGTAACAACCTCCTTGCATAGTCTTTGTAAGGAATCAATCCTGATTGGTATGTGTTCCAATCTCCTTTTATCTGGTTAATAACCAGGGCTGAATCGCCGTATACGTCCAAGTTTTTGATCCTTAAATCAATCGCTTCTTCGAGACCCATGATACAAGCTTCGTATTCGGCCTCGTTGTTCGTACATTTGAACGTAAGTCGAGCGGTGAAAGGAATGTGGGTACCCTGAGGGGTAACAATGATTGCCCCAATTCCGTTTCCATAATGATTAACTGCTTCGTCAAAGATAAGCCCCCATTGGGAACCTGGTTCTGGCCCTTCACTGGGTAGCGGTTCATCGCAATCTTTCATCTTTAGATACATGACATCTTCGTCTGGGAAGTCAAACCCGATTGATTCTTGATCGTAAATCGGTTGATGAGCCAAATGATCGGCTAAAATACTTCCTTTAACGGCTTTCTGAGCATGGTACTCTAAGTCATATTCTGATAGTAACATCTGCCAACGGGCAATCCTTCCCGTGAGAGCGGGTTTTTCGAAAACGTACTTGATTGGATCCATTTCGGAGACCAACCAAGTAGTATGACGAATCATGTACTGGCGAAGACGTTTGGCTGCCCAAGCCAAAGCGCAACAAGTTTTCTCAAGCATTGTGTACCGAGTTTCGCAGTCGGTGAACTTCTTGCTCAGATAGTAAATGGCAGACTCTTTCCGTTTGGTTTCGTCTTGCTGGCCAAGTACACATCCCATCGAGTCCTCAAGGACTATGAGGTAAATGATCAGTGGTCTTCCTTCCACTGGAGGTGATAGAATTGGAGGATTCAACAGATATTCCTTGATACTGTCGAAGGCAGTTTGGCAGTCTTCTGACCAAACGCAATCCTGGTTCTTTTTCAATAACTTGAAAATCGGCGCACAAGTGGCGGTCATAAGGAATATGAATCTGGAGATGTAGTTCAAACGTCCCAGGAATCCTCTGACTTGTTTTTTCAGTTTTCGGAGAAGGCATTTCTTGAATGGCCTTGACCTTGTCAGGATCAACTTCAATTCCTTTCTGGATGACGATGAACCCTAATAGTTTCCCTGAACGGACACCGAAGGTGCACTTGTTGGGATTCAAGCGGAGCTTGAATTTTCTTAGACGTTCGAACAATTTTGACAGATGTTCAACGTGCTCATCCTCTGTTCTTGATTTTGCAATCAAATCATCGACATATACCTCGATTTCTTTGTGTATCATGTCATGAAACAGAGTAGTCATGGCCCTTTGATAGGTTGCCCCGGCGTTCTTCAAACCGAACGGAATTACCTTGTAACAAAAGGTACCCCATGGGGTAATGAACGAAGTTTTCTCCATGTCTTTCGGCGCCATTTTGATCTGGTTATAGCCCGAGAATCCATCCATGAAGGAGAATACTTTGAACTTTGTTGTGCTGTCAACCAGCATGTCAATGTGTGGTAAAGGAAAGTCGTCCTTCGGACTTGCCTTGTTTAGATCTCTGTAATCAACACACATTCTGACCTTTCCATCCTTTTTGGGAACGGGTACGATATTGGCTAACCATTGAGGATATTCAGATGTAGCGAGGAAACCCGCGTCGATCTGTTTCTGTACCTCCTCTTTGATTTTGATGGCCATGTCCGGGTGAGTGCGTCTCAACCTTTGCTTTACTGGCGGATATTCCGATCTCAATGGTAAGTGATGTTCCACGATGCTGGTATCCAACCCTGGCATATCCTGATAGGACCAAGCGAATACATCGGGAAATTCTTTGAGAAGCTTTATCAAACCCTCTCTGGCAGTTGGACTGAGCAGTGCTCCGATCCTGATTTCTTTTCTCTCTTTTTCTGAACCCAAGTTTACCGTTTCCAACGGCTCTTTGTGAGGTTCAATGGACCTTTCCTCTTGTCTGAGTAATCGGGAGATCTCTTCTGGAATTTCGTTGTCATTTTCTTCTTCAGCCTCGAATACCGGGAACTCAAAGTTGGAAGAAGGCATCGGATCGTATGTTTCAACGGGGTATAAAACAAGCAATCTGCATGACGTGATGATTCGTGTTTAGCAGAGATAGAGAAAATGCAAGTGTGTGCAGTGTATTGATTTTACTGCTTGTTTTTATTATCGAATGTTTTTTTTAGGATTACCATTTTCTGAAAAAGCAAAAAGAGAAAACAACAATTAATGCGAAAATTACAGAACGACGTTATTTTATTAATGAACAAGTCGACTCTTGAAACTACAGCCCTATAAAACAAAACTCTGTCGCTTTGGGCAAAGCGAAGAGGGAAATTTACAAAAAGCGAGCCCTATCAAAATATCCGTTTCACCTGGGCAGGGTGAAAGGTTAAAGATGGCAATTACTTTGACTGATGAACGACCTTCGGAACCTCGACGGCAACCCATTGGCGGCGAACTCCTCAGTGAATCATAAAGTCTGGCACCTTCCTTGATTTGTCTTCAGAAATGACGCTGATTTCTGGTGGAGTAGGATCATTGGAATCTGTCTCCCAAGCAGAGTTGTCGTAGGAGAATTCCTCAGTTGTATTTTGCATAGCATTGGTGCTCTCAGCTGTATCTCCCCATCCAGTTGACTGGATATCTTTGAGCCTGATACGAGAGCTTTCGGGAGCGGTGTACTTGACCATAAAGTCGTATTTTCCACTTGGTTGTCCCAAAGTGTCCCAAACTTCTTTGGAACTGGAGAAGTCATCCCTCTCGATGACGTTGACCTCAGGAAAAGCATAGTTGATGAACTCAAGTCCTGCAAACGTCGCGAATTCATCTTCATGTTGAGTAGTTTTAGAATGACCTGAGTGTTGATCCCATGACATGGCGGGGACACAGGTATTCTGTTCAATGACGCTCAGTTGAGTTTCATTACTCGGCTGACTTTCTTGCCCCAAGTTTCCTGGGTAAGGCTGCCACATTGGCAGACCATCCATCGGGCCATAGTAATTGTGATCAAAGTTTTCTTTCATCAGAGTGTCTTCCTCTAATGAATTTGGCGGAGCACGGCATCCTTCCGGATCACAATCTTCGTAGATCATTTCGACATCTGATCTTGGTATAAATCTCGGACTTTCTGTAGGAAAGCAAAAAGGCATAGGCACCTCTTCCTGAGACATATAGCCGTCCTTGTTAAGGTAGGACTTCCATTCTTCATCTGTGTCAGAGGGATCTTCCTCATTGATAGCATGAACTGTCTGAGACACTGGGTGAAGAAAACCTCCACTGTGGAAGAAGTTTTGAAGGGGATGAAGACTTTCATCGTTGGCGGCTGTCTGGGTACAGGTTGCAGAAAAACCAAGACCCTTCTTTGTTTTATTGTCAATAGGAATGACAAGCCGTCCCCATCCTTTTGTATCGGTACTCTCGACCGCTTTGATAGCATATTTGTATGAAGAAATTGAAGTTCCTTCTTCGGATTGATCGTTCTTGCTCACCGATAGTGCTTGGAACTGAGTTCCAATAACCTCCTCGGGTTCCACACAAGTAGATGATGATAAGTTGCTTACAAGCAAGGCTTGTTCCCCACAAACCGTGACAAGTTGATCGTTCTTGACGAACTTTAGCTTTTGGTGGAGGGTTGAAGTAACCGCTCCAGCCTGATGTATCCAAGGTCTTCCTAATAAACAACTGTACGTTGCCCGGATGTCCATGACCTGGAAAGTGATTTGGAAAGTGTGAGGACCAATAGTTATGGGAAGATCAACTTCGCCGATAACTGTTTTTCTGGACCCGTCGAATGCTTTGACGACGACCTCGCTGACTCTCATCGGAGGGCCCTTGAATGATAATTGCATCAAGGTGGACTTCGGCATAACATTCAGGGCTGACCCTATGTCTACCAGTACGTTGGCTAAAGCATCGCCCTGGCAGTTAACTGTAATGTTGAGCGCCATGTTATGACGGCGACCCTCTTCTGGTAATTCCTAATCACTAAATCCCAAATTATTGCAGGAAGTGATGTTAGAGACAATGATATCGAATTGTCTGATTGTTACATCCTGTTCCACAAAGGCTTGCTCCAAGACTTTCTGTAGAGCCTCTCTGTGTGCTTCTGAACTGAGTAACAGTGATAATACTGAGATCTTTGAAGGAGTCTGTAACAGTTGATCAACAATGTTATATTCACTCCTTTGGATGAGCTTTAGCATCTCACCTTTGTCTTTTGAAAAGTCGGGATTACTAGATTGACCGACTGGTGGATCAGGAATTTCTGCCTGAAGTTCCTTTTCTTTGTTGGATTCTCCAACCCCTCGGTTGAAGATTCGACCGCTCCGTGTTACACGACTGATGTCTGCAATATTCACGATGGAGGGTAATGGAATTTCCTTTCCATTCTCGATTATTGTTGCACCGTATTTGTAAGGGATTGCCTTAGCTGATTCATACGGTAGTGGCCCCGGTAGATAGATGACTATGGGAACCTTCTGATTTTTCTGACCGTCATAAGTAACCTCGATCCGTTCCTGGTTGGGAACTCTAGATTCGTCAAGTAGAGGGACGATGGCAAAAACATCCCTGATCTGGTGATGACCAAAGATCGTGACAACATCCTCAACCTGATCGGCAAGGTAGTTCGACGACCAAATGATGGGTCCTGAACCTGGATATGGATGAATTTCTCCATGATCGATCTGACCCTGAAGAGCTGCTCTCACAAGGTAACACCCTTGGTTACTTTCCGAACAGACGCTACAACTGTCATAGTTGTGTGGTGGCACCTAGCCACGCCCACTTTGAATACAATGTAACCTCACTAGGTTACCTTCCATTGATCGGACATCCTGACTTTGACGACGAGTAGGATTCCTGTTATTGATACTAATCTGCTGAGTATCTTCGTCCATATAGATTGGCATCCACCAGTGATTTAACAAGTGCTGAAGTGCCTCCTGGACAAGGGTACAACCTCGATCGTTTTCGCAACCCACTTTACAATTTTGATAGTCATGTGATATTAAGAATCCGAGTCGGACCTGCTCAGCATGTAACTCTACCAGATAGGTATTCATCACGCGGATGTCAAAGATCTAAACCATGTTGATTTGATAGGAGTTCCTATCATGGTAGTCTTGGATCCATTCAAGATCCATCTGACGCTGGAGGGCCTCTTGTATGAAAGAGCATCCCTATTTGTTTACCGAGCAAATAAGACAGGAACTTTAATCGTGCTGCGGCAGATTATGATACTGGCTTTGCCTTGAGTGCATTGCCACCAAGTTGACATTCATCACACGGATGTCGTGGTTTTGAATGACGTTAGAATTCGTAGAGACCATGTTAACTCCACGAACTCGGTGCTCCTGGATCCATCCAAGATCCATTTGTTCCTGTAGAGCTGCTTGCACCACAGAACATCCCTGGTTGTCTTTAGAGCAGATATCACACTGGTGATAATTATGAGGTGGCACATGGCCATATCCACTCTGTCTACAATGCATCTTGACCAGATCGGTTCCCAATGAGAGTACATCGTGAATTTGATAGACATTGTTAGTCTCTTTCTCAATCAGATTGACTGCAGTTTTCTCATGTTGAGGCAGCGGGTTCGTAAGAACATTAGGATTCATATCTTTGAAAGATAAGAGCCCGCTCCTAACAAGCTTTTGCACGTCGGATTTGAAATTGAGGCAAGTCTCAATGTTATGCCCTGAACCTCCTTGATGATAAGGGCATGTTTGATCCGCTTTAAACCAAAAAGGCGGATTTTCCGGAACTAAAAGGGGAGACTTAGTCTGAATGTGCCCCTTGGCTAGCAGTAACAGAAACAGTTCTGCGTACGTTACAGGTATAGGATCAAATCCTGGTGGCCGTGTTGTACGGTTGTTGTTATATGGGGGACGAGCCTGCTGAAGAGGCTGTTGTGTCCTTTGCTGGTCAGGTTGGCTCTGCGCAACCTGAGGTTGATACATAGGAACAGGCGCGGGGCCGATAGCAAGAGTAACAGCTGCTACTGGCTGATAATGTCGCCTTTGCTTTCCGAGAGAGATATTCCCAATATCTTGCTCTTTTTTCTTAGGGAGAGCACTACCGTATTTTTTAGTACCGCTCGTTGATCCAGTGTCTTTTACCAAACGTCCTTCTCGGACGGCTTCCTCAAGACGTACACCCATACCGACCATCTCGGTGAAATCACTGGGCGCACTGGCGACCATTCGGTCATAGTAAAATGAGCTTAAGGTCTTTAAGAAGATCTTTGTCATCTCTTTTTCCTCAAGAGGTGGACAAATTTGAGCGGCAATTTCACGCCACCTTTGAGCATACTCCTTAAAGGTTTCCTTGTCCTTTTACGACATTGATCTGAGTTGATCTCTGTCGGGTGCCATGTCCAAATTGTACTTATATTATTGGACGAAGGCAGTACCAAGATTTCTAAGTGTACTGATCGTAGTACGGTTTAAACCCATGTACCATTTGAGTGCGGCACCGGTTAAACTATCCTGGAAGTAGTGAATCAGCCGGTCCTGATTCTCCGTCTGAGCTGACATCCGCCGAGCGTACATCACCAGATGGCTCTGAGGGCAAGAGTTACCCTTGTATTTTTCAAAGTCGGGCACTTGGAACTTGTGCGGGACTTTTACATTTGCGACTAACCAGAGGTCTGCGGCGTCCTTTCCAAATAGATCCTGACCGCGAATGGCTTGCAGCTCTTTCTGCATTTCCAGGAACTGTTCCTGGAATTCCTCCATTCTGTCAAACATAGTTTCCTTCTTACCAGAAGGTGTTGGTGGAATCTATCCTTCCGGGACAGTGTGCACCACAGGGGGTGGTACCGTGACTACGGCAGTAAGTGTTGGTGCCTCCCGAAGTTTGTAACCTTCAGGAGTCTTCAGTATGCCCCTGGCATCTTCGCTTTCCCGAAGTTTGTAACCTTCAGGCCCAGCGGCTTCTGTTGCGATTCCCTAATCTTCAGTGATCGGCGGAACATATCCTTCTGGGATATAGTTAACAGGCATGCCCCAAGGACGATCTTTCGGCATCTGATACCTAGGATCATACTTTTCTATGATGGGCGTTGAGGTGATCTCTGAGATCACAGTTCTTTGTAGCTGAGCTTCTGCCATGGCTTGCATGTCGTTACGAAGCTTTCTCATATCCTCTCTCAGAGTGTCGATCTCTTCTTTCAACTCTCTATTTTCTTCCTCAAGATCATCCATCTTTTTCTGACGATTGGCCCGAGTATTATACGAATGAGATAGTTTGACTCTAGAATCGAGACACAAATGTGAGATTCGTAGGTAAGGAGAATACGCGATGTGAGAATGATGAATGCAATGATTATATTAATTGTTTTTAGGTTTAATCAAAATAAACTTCGACAATTAGATTTCAAATATCAAACAGTGGGGAAACCCCTTTTTATTGAATTTCCAAAGGATTATAGAAATGGAAATACAGTAGATTACAAAGTGCAGAAACAGAAACCTAAACTAATGGGTCCCGAGTCCTCTCTGAAGAGAAGTCGGGTGCTGATTATGGTATCTTCCTTTTCTTTGACCGGGGCGCTTGGGCCGTTGTCGGGTTGTCATTCCTTTGCCAAGTGAAAGGAGTGAGCAAATTCCTTTGGTCATCTTGATTCTCTACAGCATGCTGCTCCAAAATTTCAATCAGAGCATCTTTCTCTTTTAGTAGTTGCTGTATTTGGATACACTCTACGTTGAGGGTGCGGTACTTGTTCTTCCAAGATCTTCTTTCCTTTTGAACCTTGTTGAGAGTAACCTGAAGCCTTTCAGTTTCCGTCATGAAGTACATGACAATTTCCCTCGGTGGAAGAATTCCGTAACGAGGATAAGGCATCTTTAGCTTGAGAGCTCTAGTTTGTACCCAATGGAGATAAGGCTCCACCGAGACACAGTCCGGTTTTCCCAGAGACTCTCGTCTTTTCTTATGAACATGTTTCCAAGCTTGCACTATTTCCATCTTTAGTGCTCTGTCACTTTCTCCTTCTTTGAAGAAAAGACCTTCCAGATGAACACCCAGTGGGTTGTGTCTCATCGGGTATCCAAATTGACGAAGAACTAATATCGGATGATAGTTGATTCCTCCTTTAGTTCCTATGAGGGGTACGCTGGGGAAGTTTCCGCAACTGTCAATGATTCTGATTCCCTCATAAATCCTATTACACCAATCTATATCAGAGTTGGTGAGAGACATGATCTTATGCGACCAACGTAAAACACTCTTGCAATCCCAAAAAGCAGCAGACTTGGGCAAGTGCGAGATAAACCATTTATAGAGCAAAGGTACACAGCATGTGATCTCCCCTCCGCTGTACAAATTTCCTAAGTGTACAGAATGATACGCATCTGCAAGCAAAGTCGGCACAGGGTTTCCAATGAGAAAAACCTTAATAGCGTTGATATCGACGAAGTCATTGATGTTGGGAAACAAAAATAACCCGTAGGTGAGCAAGACAAAGATGCTTTCAAAAGCAGTCCCGTTCCCTATACTAGCGAAGTACAGAGCTTTCTTTGTCAAGTACTGGGCTGGCAAACCTTGGATGCCACCCTTAGTGGTCATGTGAGTCCAGACCTCAGACTCGTCCAAATGAATTGCTCTTGCAATGATCTGATTCTTTGGAATTTCCTCCAGTCCAGAAAATGGAGCTCGATCAGTGATATGTAAATCAGTCAGATGAGAATACTCCTCCAGCGTTGGTGCTAGCTGGTAATCCGGGAATGTGAAACAATGATAAACCGGATCGTAGAATTGAATGAGCGCGTCCATGATCCCCTTAATCACATGGACTCTTAACAGTGGTAGCAAACCACCATGCTTGGCTCTGAAAGCCTCTGGGTTAACGATCATCCTTGCTAACTTTCTCGAATCCCCTAGTTTTGGAACCTTGAAGGTATACTGGTGAGTTCTCCTTCTACCGAAATCCATTAATGCAATCTTTTTCTCTGATATTTGCAATCACAATCTTAGTTTAATTTGAAAAACAGAGAGACTAGAAGAGAAATTTTTTTTTGTTTTAATGTTTTATTAAATGAATGCATGAATGCAACACACAAAAACATAGAAAAAACATGGGGTCAAAGGGTCGTTGTCATGAAGTCAAGGCTCTACCCATCCCCAAAGGTTTATACTAGGGTGATTTTTGTACCTGTACTCATTATCATCAGCTCCTCCCAGGAAGGCAGACAACAAGCAGATCGCCAACGAGTTGTGTGCAATCTTAGAGTAAGTGCTATTCACCGAGAATAGATCACCAGCCTCAAATGAGGGTAGTATCGCGTAACAGCTATTTCCGATAGCTTCCGCACTACGAAAGGGTTTGGCTTTTCTAGGTGTATACTCATTCTCACCACATGCGGCATCACACGCATTCCCAGTAGCAGAAAAATAAACACGTATAGAAATTAGGAAAAGCAGTATATATATTTGTCATAATCATCCTAGACTTATAAAGCTACGATTCTTAAGTTCCTGACCGAAATGGGTTCCCCGGCGGAAGCCCCAATCTGTGGTTCCCTGCCTAAGAGATGGACCAGCATAGGTCAATCTTTCTCTTCAGTAGAGTTCCCATTTTCCGTAGAAAACGGGCATGATGCCCTAAGGCAGAAAAGGAGACTCCCCAGCAGAGTCTCCATTTGTGTAATTTTTCACACAAGAGAAGTAGAAAGACATTTTTGGGCCCCACGGTGGGCGCCACTTTTCTGTAGCGAGCGATTTTGGACGCGGTTCTTAAGCGCTGGTCGCTCTCTGCGGTTGAGCTTAAAACTACAGGTCGATTCATTTTTTATCCTATTGTGAGCTGAATAAGGAAGGGAAATAGATGTCTCCAATTAACCCTGCTTTGCATACTGAGTTTAAACAGCGGTCTGTTAGGTTACGGATGCTATCAATGTGGGGGGGCCTTTGTACTGGTTATTCGTATTTCGCCAATACAGGTTTCTTTCTTTCGATCTGGGCAGAAGGTTTCTGGCGGGGAATAAGGATTAGGATGTTAGGACTGGTGCTTTTGAATTAATGCTTTTGATTTGACGGAGATATGGGATTTGGGTTTTTTGTTGATTGCGCTCGCTAAGATCTTTTCTTTCGATCTTATGCCTACGTATTCCCGTTTACCGAAACAGGGAAATCAGAGCGTTCGTAGTTCCTCTTATTCTATGGGAGGAAATTGGTTTTTGGTGTCTTGTTCAAAGCCCAAGACATGAAGCGAAAGGTGATTTGTATCTTGTTCAAAGCCCAAGATGTGAAGCTAAAAGGTCTATTTGTGTCTTGTTCAAAGCCCAAGACGTGAAGCTGAAAGACCTCGACTTTTAGAGAGAATTTGTCATCTCTAAAGAGGGGAGAAGGAGAATTACTTTAACTGGGATACGCGGATCCGAGCAATGCCATAATTTCCGAAGAAAGGGTTTTAACCTGAAGGAGAAGACTTTAACTCAGTGTAGAGCAATGCCATCTTTCCTTAGGAATTTCTCATGCTAAAAGAGGGACAATGGCATGGATATAGATGATCCAGAGGCTTGCCGCTTACAGCGATTAGATGAAAGGAAAGGAGTTGTTGATGTTTGTGTACTGTGAACGAGGCACAGCTTTGATGCTAAAAGGTCGATTGGATCAACCAGTGGTTTTCTTATACAAAGCCTAAGAGGAGGCTAATTTCCGCTAGGAAAATCATTATACAAAGCCTAAGAGGAGGCTATTTTGTGTCTCGTACAAAGCCTGAGAGAGAGGCTAAAAGTTTTTGACCCAGTGGGGCATATCGTTATACAAAGCATAAGAGGAGGCTAGCAAAGAGTTGACTCAGTTGGAGAATCTTTTATACTCAATAAGAGAGTGTTTTTGTATCTCGTACAAAGCCCGAGAGAGAGGCAAAAAGGTTGTTTTAACTCCACTGGGGAGAATTTTGGTATCTCGTACGAAGCCCGAGATGGAGGCTAAAAGTTTTACTCAACAAGAGAGTCTTTGTGTCTCGTACGAAGCCCGAGATAGAGGCTAAAGGTTTGTTTCAGTTGAGTGACAGATCCAATATACTGATTTAAAAAAGAAAATCAGTTCTTATATGAGTAACACTGTACACAGGGATTTAATTTGAGGATCAGGGATATTTCCTTCTCTTTGAGGAAACGGGAAATCCAAAGGGTATCGAGACTATCCGAGTCTGCGGGTTTCCTTCCTATTTAACGAAGGGTGCTTGAGAATGTCTTTGAGACTCAAGGAAGTTAGACTGTCCAAGTCTAGAGTTTTACCTTTTATACTATGCTTCGAGAAACAGTAGTAGACTCTATAAAAGGACTGTTCTATGAGGATGACTAGGTTCTGTTCCTATACCTCTAGGAGGTCGTCAGGACAATTTGTACGAAGCCCAAGAGGAGGCTGGAATCTTTTAAGAAGCCGACGGGTCCTTGTACGAAGCCCAAGAGGAGGCTATCATTCCCGGAGGAAGAGATCATTATACGAAGCCTAAGAGGAGGCTGTGAATACTTCTAAGAAGCCGTAGGGTCCTTGAACGATGCCCAAGAGGAGGCGGAGTTGCTTTTAGGAAGCCTGTGGGTCCTTGAACAATGCCCAAGAGGAGGCCGATGCTTTTAAGAAGCCCGTGGGTCTATCATCTCCTTTCCATTAGGAGAGATAACTCTTTTAAAGATAAAAACCACTGGTAAACGTGCGAGGTTTACTATCCAGCGACTTTTAGCTTTTAAAGAGGGTTCCTTAGTTAAGGTCCAAGATTATGACCGTAGTGGGACCCAAACCCCGAGATATTCAAGGCAAGCTATCCACAAGGAATAGATCAAGTCAGGAAAGTTAGAGAATTGGGAAGAAACTCAAAGATGCCATTCACGGAGAATACATTCATCTTGGGGAGTAGAGCTTCTTGACGATTCCTAAGGAGGACAGCCGAAGAGAAGACTGTATCTGGTGCTCCTATTGGGGATCTAGGCGTCTATTTCTACGAATAAATGAAACAGTGTCACCTAGTTCTAGACGTAGTTGCCGGGGAAACTCGAAATATCTATACTATTATTACACAGTAGATATGAGTTTATGAAAGGAGACTTACAGTGAGCAGCCCCACAATACAGTTATAATATGAAAGCAGTAAATGAAAGCGATAACCACTTACTCGGTTGTAGTGCTTCCATGCTGTTTGGTTAGTTGTTCAACAAAGAAAGATTGAAAACAACAATATATTCAAAATCAAAGGAGAAAGTGCTTTGAAAAAGAAAGATTTGGGGCTTACAGCTCGAGGAGAGGCCCAGGGTTTTATCAGTGAGCGCACTGTTTGAATTTGTACAGAGGGACTTATACAAGTGACTGGGGCCCAAAAAGGTTTTCTGTACAAAGGGATGGGTCTTACACTCTCTCAAGAGGCCCAAAAAAGGTTTAAATAAAAGAGAGTGGCTTATAACACGAGGGTAGGCCCAAATGATTTTTCGTTTAAAAATGGCGATCGCGCCGAGGTTTTCTTTTAACGCAGAGGGACTTATACAATAAGTGAGGCCCAAAATGTTTTGGTTAAAAGGGGGATTGGGTCTTACACTCTAATAGAGGCCCAAAGTGTTTTGAATGGGTCTTATAGCTCAAGGAGAGGCCCAGATGATTTTTGAAAAGGCGACGATCGCGCCGTTTGTTTTTTGACGGTATCGGGACTTATACAATAAGTGAGGCCCAAAGATGATTTTGTAAAAAAAAAAGGATTGGGTCTTACACTCTAATAGAGGCCCAAAGTGTTTTGAAAATGATTTATGAGGGTTGAATTAATCCAAAACCCTAATTTGTTTTCAAAATGTATTTAATTGAATAAAAATTCAATTAAAATGATCAAAAATTGTTTAACACATGGAAAACAAATTGTGATCTTGGATTAATGCTTCAAAAATTAAGTATTGACCTACAAAATAATTAGAAAGCATTAAAAGTTGCAAAATCAATGTAGAAAAAATATTTAAAATGCCAAAAACAATCAAAATATTAATTCTTTACAAAAATATCGATTATATGAAATAAATAATATTTTTGGGATTTTTTGGTAGAATCAAATAATTTAACATTTTTGTGAATTATTGCAAAAAGAACCAATCAAAAATGATAAAAATTGAAGGAGTTATTAATTTTTCAAATTATTAAAAATAATAGCATGAAAAATAATAAAATAAACAAGTGATAAAAAGAAGTCTGGGGCGAGGGGGATTCGAACCCCAGACCTCTCGCTCGCTAATACACACAAAACCAGCTGATGAACCGCTGGGGCGCAATGCCAATTCATTAAGTATATGGCAAGTGAAAAATATATAGAGAACTTAGTTGGTTTTCTGAAAATGGCGCCATGGCCATCTCCTTCCTCCAGCTCGTGCATGAAGCACCCTATCTCACTCATCTCTCAACCATTTGACATGATTCAAACACCAAACTCGTGCGTTTTTTCACAAGGAACAAGATGGAAATACCCAATTTTATTCATTTTCAGTGTGGAGTGAAATAATCATGATGAACACAGATGAACCCTAATTTGCAAAAGCAATCGTGCAAGCATGGTTATGAGGTCTATGATCAAATTTATTGAGGCAAAACAATCAACACATGATGGTAATCAAATGGTAAAATTATCATGCGAGGAAATATGCATGGATCATGGAGTTTGAGTTTGAAGCTCACCTCGATGCAAGTTGAAATGGAACTTTGCCCAGATGGTGTTCCAACCGTGAATTGATGATCCCTACAGCTTCAATGGATGTTATGGAGTGTGTTGCAAGCTTTGGAACACTTTGAAATGCTCTGGATCAAGCTGGAGACCTCCACCTGTAAAATTGAAGCAAAATGGCTTGGTTGAAGAGTGATTTTGAGCTGGGAGTGTTACAGATGATGTTTAAGCACTTGGACACCTCAAATACATCATATGTGATGTGTTTGAGCAATTGGAATTGATTGCTTATGGCTGCAACTCAAAACCCGATAGTGGTTACTCAAAAATAAGAAAACTTGAAGTTTAAGAAAGAATGAGAGAAAGCAGTGCTGTAACTGGCTTTGGGGTGAGTTGAATGATCCATTGAGACCTCTATTTATAGGTGATCAACTCTTGTCTTGGAGGAATAGTGAATGGCAGCTGGATCAGATCACATTTGCTTGGATTGGCTTGGCATAAATGCCTCTTGAACTAGGCATAACAACTGCTCCAAATAGATCAGCTATGCCTTGACTGAAATCACATTCTTCAGATGTTTTTAATGTTGTTTAATCAGATAACTTGACTGAGGAGAGTGAGAATCTTGACAATGCACTATTCCACATAAATGCACTTTGAATTCAAAGCAAAATGAGCCAAAGTGGATGATTTTCAAGTTGGAAGGTTCTTTGGCTTTTTGACTCAGCTTTATCTATTGGATCAGATGCAATGTGATTGGTTTGAACACAGATGGCATGCTGATCCTCAGTTTTTGGTTCAAAATCGTGTGAGATAATGCAAACATGCAAACTGATTTTCCAAAACAGCTTGCAGCAGCATGACTTTGAGCATGGATTTCTCATGGCTTGAGTTAAATCAATTCATGCTATTGAGCCCTTTGAATTCTTGGCAACATTTGCAACAACATTGGTGTTTAACTTTGGAATTGATTCAGCTTGCAACTATGTGCAAAAATCCCACAAGTTTTGGTGTTTCAACAAAATTCTGTTTTAGGCAGAATTTTTCTAAGTGTTGGAAGATGGTATTCTTTCACATTTTCAGCCACTTTGGCTCACTCATAGCTCAAAATCCATAAGGAATTGGAGTTAGGCCTAGTTGAAGTTTTTGTAGAGGGCAGTGAGATCTAAAAATCAAGCTTTGGATGGAAAAAATTGGCTTTGTGGTTTAGGAGTTATGGTCCTCCAAAGTTGGTACCTTTGCCACTTTATTTTTAACTTAGAAAAATTTCTAAGTTTTATGGTTACCCCTTTTACAAGTTTTCTCACTTTTCTTGATTTTTCTTGATGAATGATGATTCAAATCATACATTAACATCATTTTAGGGTTAAAAATCCATTTTGGTGAAAAATCTCAAAAAGTCAAAGTTGACTTTTGTGCACAGTTGACTTTTTATCAGATGAATTTCAAACTGTGCAATTCTTCAGGAAATCATGTCCTTGACCTAAATCAAACTTGATGGACATGTTCCATGGGTGTCATAGGGTATATTCAATCATGTATTAGGGTTTGGGAGCATGTCTAGGTCAAAAGTCAAAGTTACAGTTGACTTTTCCCTTAAAACCCTAATTGTGGTGCAGATGAAAATGAGACTTGTTGCTCAAGCTTCTTGGATCAATCCATTGTTCCAAATGGATCAATATGGTGTATTAGAGACCCTCAAATCATCTCTTGAGATCTTGGCTCATGGTTTGTCCCAAAAGTCAACTTAGGGGTGAATTAGGTCAAGAAACCCTAATTCCTGATTTTTGATGAATGCATCCCCTGAGGCAAAATTGACTTGATGCATGGGTTCATGAGGTTCCATGAAGCATATTAGGTCATGTTTTGGATCATTTACTTGTGCCCAGATGAAAATTTCCATCTGGAGGCCCTAGTCGACCAAAACCCTAATTTGGTGACACTGTCGATCTTGAGACTTGATCCACCTAGAAGGGAGCAGCCTTGTGCTTAATCCTTGAAGTGGGAGTCCTTTTTGATCCATTGTGGATGTTTAAGAGATTAGACAAGTTGAAGATCATGTCATTTCTTGATTGATCCTTTGTCTAAGCACTCAGAGAGGGCTTGAAACCCTAATTTTGATTGTATTGGATGCTCACCCATCTTTGGGTAGACTGATGAAGCATGATGGTTCATCCATATTGTGATGATGATTTTCACAATGATGGGAAATCTAAGTGGTCAAAATTTGGGGTATGACAACTTTCTCCTTTACAGTTGACTTTTCTTGGTTCACAAGCAATTGATCCACTGAACATTCTTCACCATGAACCATCAACCAAGCCTTCATCCATGAACACCTGTGAGCATATGGAAACCATAAGAACATGCTTGAATCCACAAGGCCCTCCAAGAAGTCAATTTGATTCACAAACCCTAATTGGTCCCTCTGATTATGAGGGAAAGATCCACTTGAAATCCTTTGCCATGCTTGACCTTGTGAAGGTATGATGAACTCCATGAGCCCCCTTGAAGCTTTAGACTTGAGAATATGGACCAAGTACCTTGATCCCATGCTAAGAACCAATGATATGCACAATGCAAATGCAAGAATTGAAAAGAAACATAAGCCAATTAGTATATAAACAAAAGGGCAAATTTTGAGGGGTTACAGTCATTTGCACAAATTGCCCAAATCGAGCAAAATGCACAAATCTGCCTTGTTATAACAGTTGCAGCAAGGCATTTTGCAGCGGTCATAACTCATGGCTCAAGTGGAGTTTGATGGAGTTCTTGGCCATTTTGGAGAGCTCTCATATGATACAACATATGTGTGATCATAGTTTTTCTTGACACTTTTGGGATCCAAGTGAAAAATGTCCTTACATTTTGGAAAAAGTGAAATAGATTCTGACTTAGTGAAAATTTCACTAAGTGTTGGAAAAAAGTGACATTTTCACTTTTTGTGATTTTGATCATTCCATAACTTAAAATCCATGAGGAATTGGAATGAGTGGTAGTTGACACTTTTAAAGTATGCCATGAGAGCTACAAATCCGTCTTTGGATCAACCAAAATGGTTGCTTGGATCTCAAGTTATGATCCTTGGAAGTTGGTACCCTAGCCATTTTGTTCCATAACTTAGAAAATTTCTAAGTTTTTTATGGTTACCCCTTTTACAAGTTATCCCATTTTCTTTGGTTTTTCTTGATGAATGATGATTCCAATCACACATTAACATCATTTTAGGGTTAGGAAACCATAATTGACCAAAAAATCAAAAAGTCAAACTTTGACTTTTTGGTGCAGTTGACTTTTTGTCAGATGAATTCCAAACTGCACGATCCTCTATGAAATCAAGTCCTTGATCAAAATTAAACTTGATGTATTGATTTCATAGGTGTTATAGGGTGTGTTGAATCATTTCCCAAGGTTTGGGAGCATGTCTGGGTCAAAAGTCAAAGGTACAGTTGACTTTTTCCCCAAAACCCTAATTGTGGTCCTGATGAAATTGAAACTTGTGAATCAAGCTTCTTGGATCAATCCATTGTTGCAAATGGATCAATGTGGTATATTGGAGACCCTCAAATCATGTCTTGAGGTTTTGGCTCATGTTTTGTCCCAAAAGTAAACTTAGGGGTGAATTAGGTCAAGAAACCCTATTTCCTGATTTTTGATGTATGCATCCCCTGAGGCTAAATTGACTTGATGCTTGGGTCCTTGAGGTCCCATGGAGTATCTTAGGGTTTGATTTGAAGCATTGGCTCATGCCCAGAGGAAAATTTCCATCTGGGGGCCTTAGTCGACCAAAACCCTAATTTGGTGACACTGATGATCTTGAGACTTGATCCACTTGGAATGCTGCAGCCTTGTGCTTGATTCTTGATGTGGGAGTCCTCTTGATCCTTTGTGGGTGTTTGAGAGGTTAGACAAGTTGAAGATCATGTCCTTTCTTGATTGATCCTTTGTCTAAGAGCTCTGAGAGGGCTTGAAACCCTAATTCCTGATTGTAGTAAATACTCACCCATCTTTGGGGAGACTGACAAGTGTGAAAGTTCATACATATTGTGATGATGATTTACACAATGACGGGAAATCTTAGTGGTCAAAATTTGGGATATGACAGATGCCCCTATTTAATCTTCCTGGACCCGAAGGTGTGAATGGCGAAGGTATTCGGGCATTCGGGGTGCAAGAGGATTAAATATCGGAATACCCGAAATATTGATGGTAGTTATGAATGGTAGTGTTCTCATCCATCTTCTTTTGCTAAGCAATGATGCTTAGAAAAGGTACAACTTCCCCTCGATCCTGGTCTCCTACCAAGGAACTGGTCTTGGTTTCTGATACAAACTTCCCCTCGATCTTGGTTTCCTTCCAAGGAACTGGTCTTAGTTTCTGATGTAAACCTCCCCTCGATCCTGGTTTCCTACCAAGGAACTGGTCTTAGTTTCTGATATAAACTTCCCCTCGATCCTGGTTTCCTACCAAGGAATAGGTCTTAGTTTCTTTTGTCAATAAACTTTCTTGACAAGGAACACTATCTGTAGCGGTTTTCCTCAAACTTCTCGCCGAATTTTCCTGGGGAGATGCCATTTGATAGAAAAAAGTTTTGATGTCAGACTTGCTGGGGAACCCATTTGTCTGAGCCGTAGAGGTACACAAACTTCTCTATTTGGAGACGCCATTTGTCGACTCTACTGGGGGAAACGAGTCTCTCGGGAGACTACTCTTCTGTTTGGGGGATACTTTGTCATACTTTTCCCGAGATCTTCTCGGAGAAATGCCATATGATGTAATCCGATTTGGAGGTGATGATGACCTCGTTTGGTAGCAAATTTTCAGGGAGAAAATGCTGTATTACCGTGAGTCGGCAGTTGAGAGGCTTTCTCTGGGGATTTTCCTTAATCCGGGAAAGCGAAAATATCATCTTCAATGGCGAAGAGTGATGTTCGTCGAAGGTCTCCTTGTTTTTCAGAGGTTCAAGTTATCAAAGTGGTCAAGGGACCAATTTCATCCCAGAAATAAACTGGGGGAGAGATCGCTTAGCTTATTCGTTTCCTGACGAGGAAAGAACTGACGACTCGATTGACAAGAGGACTTTTATTACTCGGGGACAAGACCGACTAAAGTGATAGTGATGCAATGTGAATGCGAATGCAAATAAATAATGCATAATGTATATATATGCTGACAAAACTGACGCGACCACTGCAGGGGACGGAGAAGTACCATTTGGTCATGATAGCAATTTTGCCTTGCTTAGGAGAGATAGTCCCTGCAGGGAACAATGCTGGTCGGGCTTAGGAGGTAAGAACTCTGCTGGGGATATCAAATGGGAGAACCACATCTGACATAGTTGATCCTTCATTCAGGTATACTGGTTCGAGAAGGAGTACTTCGATTCTGCACTTTGAAGCTTAACCGTCTTTAGGAGAAGCGATCGATGTTCTTTCGATGTTCAACAGTCAAACGAAATTTCCATCTTTATTTTAAAAGCAGAAAATTTTTACAAGTAAATTCATTTTTTGTTTTATTTCAAGAATCGTTAACCATGTTAAAATGTCGTTTTGTAAAGCTAAAACAAATGAGAATTGCAAACAAAAGCACAGGGGCTCAAATTTTATATATAGGATGGAAATCAGCCAAGTGCGTGATTCGATGCAGTATTTACAAAGTTAAAAAATGGTAATTTATGAGAAAAGGGTTGCATTGAAACATAACGACCACTATCCTTCTATCAACTTTGAATTCTGGACATCCTGAGCTTCTGTCGAAGATGACCTTAACTGGAGTTTTCTGATGGATGGCGCAACTACTGAGGAGTTACCTGTGTCAGACGTAGTTACTTGCCATGAATCCCTAACTTTTGCCTGGATTGTACTTTGAGGTTTCCAATCCACCGGGATGATTTTTTATTATGTCTCTAATTTTTGCCTGGACCGCCCTTTCGGGTTTTCAATCCACCGAGACGTTTTTTTTAGGCGAAGTATTTCTTGACTACGTCAACATTCGTGGGGTAGGCAAACTCTTCTCCATCCATGGTTGCGAGTCTCAAGGCACCGCCTGAGAAAGCTTTCTTGACCACATAGGGGCCGTCATAATTCGGAGTCCATTTGCCCCGGGAATCAGTGAGAAATGATTGTATCTTCTTGAGCACGAGGTCTCCTTTTCTGAAGACACGGGGTCGAACCTTTTTTGTCGAAGGCTCTCTTCATTCTTTATTGATACAACTGACTGTGGCATAGAGCCGTTATTCGCTTTTCTTCAATCAAGTTTAATTCGTCGTGTCGACTTTGACACCATTCGGCTTCGGTCAACTTAGCTTCCATCAATACCCGGATTGATGGGATCTCTACTTCGATGGGGAGCACTGCTTCCATGCCATATACTAGAGAGAAAGGGGTTGCCCCTGTTGAAGTGCGGACAGATGTGCGATAACTGTGAAGAGCAAAGGGTAGCATCTCGTGCCAATCTTTGTAGGTTACAACCATCTTTTGAACAATCTTCTTGATGTTCTTGTTAGCCGCTTCTACCGCTCCGTTCATCTTGGGTCGGTAGGGAGATGAGTTATGGTGTTCGATCTTGAACTCTGCGCACAACTCCTTCATCATCTTATTTTTCAAGTTAGATCCATTATCAGTAATGATCTGGCTTGGAACACCATAACGGCAGATGATATTGATTTTGATAAAGCGAACCACCACTTGCCGGGTTAAATTGGGGTATGACGCTGCTTCGACTCACTTGGTGAAGTAATCAATGGCTACCAGGATGAACCGATGTCCGTTTGAAGCTTTGGGTTCGATCATGTCGATTCCCCATATGGAAAATGGCCATGGGGAAGAAAGAACTTTGAGATGCGTTGGCGGTACATGGATTTTGTTTGAGTATATCTGACACTTGTGACATCTCCTCATGTACTTGTAGCAATCGGATTCCATGGTCAACCAATAATTCCCGGCTCTTAGAATTTTTCTCGCCATTGGGTGTCCATTGGCATGAGTGCCAAAGGATCCTTCATGAATCTCCTTTATCAGCATGTTTGCTTCTGGTCTATCGACGCATCGGAGCAAGACCATGTCAAAATTTCTCTTCTAAAGCGTATCACTGCTTAAGAAAAAGCTGTCAGCCAGTCTTTTGAGAGTCTTCTTGTCTTTCCTTGATACCCCAGGTGGGTACTCTTGTTTCTGAAGGAAGCATTTGATATCGTGATACCAGGGTTTGTCATCTATGACTGCTTCAATCGTGAAGATGTAAGCGGGCCGTTTAAGGCGCGTTATGTCAATCTTTGGTATGTTGTTCCATTGACCTACACTAATCATGGAAGAGAGAGTGGCTAGGGCATCGACTATGTGATTCTCTTCATGAGGGATATGATGAAACTCGATTCTGTTGAAGAATGGTAACAACCTCCTCGCATAATCTTTGTAAGGAATCAGTCCTGATTTGTATGTGTTCCAACCTCCTTTGATTTGATTGATAACCAGGGCTGAGTCTCCGTACACATCTAAGTTCTTAATCCTTAAGTCAATTGCTTCTTCGAGACCCATGATACAAGCTTCGTATTCGGCCTCGTTGTTTGTACACTTGAATGTTAGTCTGGCAGTGAAAGGAATGTGGGTACCCTGTGGTGTTATGATGATTGCCCCAATTTTGTTTCCGTAATGATTTACAGCTCCGTCAAAAATTAGTCCCCATTGGGAACCTGGTTCTGGCCCTTCACTGGGTAGCGGTTCATCGCAATCTTTCATTTTCAAATACATGACATCTTTGTCTGGGAAGTAAAACCCAATTGATTCCTGATCTTCAATCGGTTAATGAGCCAAATGGTCAGCTAAAATACTTCCTTTAACGGCTTTCTGAGCGTGGTATTTGATGTCGTATTCTGATAACAACATCTTCCAATGGGCGATCCTTCCCATGAGAGCAGGCTTTTCAAAGACGTACTTGATTGGATCCATTTCTGAGATTAACCAAGTAGTGTGACGAATCATATACTGGCGAAGACGTTTGGCTTCCCAAGCCAAAGTACAGCAAGTTTTCTCAAGCATAGTGTACCACGTTTCACACTTAGTGAATTTCTTGCTCAGATAGTAAATGACAGACTCTTTTCTTTTTGTTTCGTCTTGTTGGCCAAGCACGCAACCCATGAGTCTTCCAAGACTGTTAGATAGATGATCAGCGGTCTTCGTTCCACTGGAGGTGATAGAATCGGTGGGTTCAACAGGTATTCCTTAATACTGTCGAAGGCGATCTGGCAGTCTTTTGCCCAAATGCAGTCATGATTCTTTTTGAGTAATTTGAAGATTGGCGCGCAAGTCGCGGTCATGAGGAATATAAATCTGGAAATGTAATTCAAACGTCCCAGGAATCCTCTGACTTGTTTTTCAGTCTTCAGAGAAGGCATTTCTTGAATGGCCTTGACTTTGTCAGGATCAACCTTTATTCCTTTCTGGCTGACGATGAACCCTAACAGTTTCCCAGAGCAGACACCGAACGTGCACTTGTTGGGATTCAAGAGGAGTTTGTACTTCCTCAACCACTCGAATAGTTTTGACAGGTGGGTCACATGCTCCTCTTCTGTCTTAGATTTGGCAATCATATCATCGACATATACCTCGATTTCCTTGTGTATCATGTCATGAAAGAGGGTAGTCATGGCCCTTTGGTAGGTTGCCCCGGCGTTCTTCAAACCGAACGGCATTACCTTGTAACAGAACGTGCCCCATGGGGTGATGAATGAAGTTTTCTCCATATCTTCCAGCGCCATTTTTATCTGATTATAGCCCGAGAAACCATCCATGAAGGAGAAAACTTTGAATTTCGCTGTGCTGTCAACCAGCATGTCAATGTGTGGTAAAGGAAAGTCGTCCTTTGGACTCGCCTTGTTTAGATCTCTGTAGTCCACACACATTCTGACCTTTCCGTCCTTTTTCGAAACTAGTACAATGTTGGCTAACCATTGAGGATACTCTGCTGTGGCGAGGAAACCCGCGTCAATCTGTTTCTGTACTTCCTCTTTGATTTTGATGGCCATGTCTGGGTGAGTTCTTCTCAACTTTTGTTTTACTGGTGGACAATCTGACCGTAACGGTAAATGATGTTCCACGATGCTGGTATCCAACCCTGGCATATCCTGATAGGACCAAGCGAACACATCGGGGAATTCTTTAAGAAGCTTTGTCAAACTTTCTTTGACAGTTAAACTGAGTAGTGCCCTAATCTTGACTTCTTTGCTCTCTTCTTCTGAACCCAAGTTGACCGTTTCCAATGGCTCTTTGTAAGGTTCAATGGACTTTTCCTCTTGTCTGAGTAATCGGGAGATCTCTTATGGAATTTCTTCGTCATTTTCTTCTTCAGCCTCGAATACCGGGAATTCAAAGTTGGGAGAAGGCATTGGATCGTATGTTTCAATGGGGTTTAAAACAAGCAATCTGCAAGGACGTGGTGATTTGTTTTTAGAAGAGATAGAGAGGATGCCAAAGTGGGTGTAGTGTATTTTCTTTGAAAAACTGCTTGTTTATTATTATTGAGTTTGTTTTTTAGGATTACCATTTTCTGAAAAAGCGAAAATAGAAAACAAAAATAAATGCGGAAACTACAGAACGACGTTTATTTTATTTATGATTCAGTTGATTCTTGAAACTACAACCCTATAAAACAAAACTCTATCGCTTTGGGCCAAGCGAAGAGGGACATTTACAGACAGTGAGCCCTATCAAAACATCTGTTTCACCTGGGCAAGGTGAAAGGTTAAAGACGGCAATTACTTAGACTTATGAACGACTTTCGGGACATCGACAGCAACCCATTGGTGGCGAACTCCTCGGTGAATCACAAAGTCTGGTAGTTTCCTTCTTGACTTGTCTTCAGAAATAACGCTAATTTCTGGTGGAGCAGGATCATTAGAATCTGTCTCCCAGGCAGAGCTGTCGTAGGAGGATTCTTCAGCTATATCTTGCATAGTATTTGTACTCTCAGGTACATCTCCCCATCCAGTTGGTTGGATGTCTTCAAGCCTGATACAAGAGCTTGTAGGAGCGGTGTACTTGACCAAGTAGTCGTACTTGCCACTCGGTTGTCCCAAGGTGTCCCATGTGTCTGTGGAACTAGAGGAGTCATCCCTTTCGATGACGTTGACCTCAGGAAAAGCGTAGTTGATAAATTCTAATCCTGCAAACTTGGCAAATTCATCATCATGCTGGATACTTCCTGAATGCTCTGCGCGTTGATCCCATGACATGGTGGGGACGCAGGTATTCTTCTCAATGATGCTGAGCTGATTTTCATTGATCGGCTGATTCTCTTACCCTGAGTCTCCTGGATACGGCTGCCAGATAGGCAGGTCATCCCTCGGGCCATAATAGTCGTGGTCAAAGTCGTCTTTCATCAGAGTGTCTTTCTCTAATGAGTTTGGTGGAGCATGTCATCCTTCTGGATCACAATCTCCGTATATCATTTTGACATCTGACCTCGGTATAAATCTCGGACTTTGCACGGGATAGCAAAAGGGCGTAGGCACCTCCTCCCGAGACATATAACCGTCCTCGTTGAGATAGGACTCCCATTCTTCATCTGTATCGGAGGAATCTCCCTCGTTGATGTTATGTACTTCTTGAGCCAGTGGGTGAAGGAAACCCCCACTGTGGAAGAAATCGCAAATGGGATGAAGACCTTCAGTAGTAGCAGTCTGGGTACAAGTAGACAAAAAACCAAGACCCTTCTTTGTCCTGTTATCAGTGGGAATGACATGTTGTCCCCACCCTTTGCATTGTTACTTTTGATCACTTTGAGAGCATCTTTATACGAGGAAATTGAGGCTCCCTTCTCTGATTAATTCTCATTGCTCACCGAAAGTGCTTGGAACTGAGTTCCAACAACTTCCTCTGGTTCTACACAAGTGGTCGTGTATAGGTTACTCACGATCAAGGCTTGCTCTCCACATATTGTGACAAGTTGGTCATTCTTGACGAACTTCAGCTTCTGGTGAAGCGTCGAAGTGACTGTCCTAGCCTGGTGTATCCAAGGTCTGCCCAACAAACAGCTGTATGTTGCTCGGATGTCCATGACCTGGAAAGTGACTTGGATAGTGTGAGGACCGATAGTTATGGGAAGGTCAACTTCGCCGATAACTGTTTTTCAGGATCCATCAAATGCTTTGACGGTGACATCACTGCCTCTCATCGGAGATCCTTTAAATGATAGTTGCATTAAAGTAGACTTCGGCATAATTTTGAGAGCCGATCCGGTATCTATCAGTACACTGGCTAAAGCATCGTCCTGACAGTTGAATGTAATATTGAGCGCCATATGGTGACCTTTGCCTTCTTCTGGAAATTCCTCATCACTAAAACCCAAGTTGTTGCAGGAAGTGATGTTGGAGATGATGCTGTCGAATTGCCTTATTTTTACATCTTGTTCCACAAAGGCTTGCTCTAAGACTTTCTGTAGAGCCTCTCTGTGAGCCTCAAAACTGAGTAAAAAAGACAGCACTGAGATTTTTGAAGGAGTTTATAATAGATGATCAACAATGTTGTATTCACTCTTTTGGATGAGCTTCAGCATCTCATTGTTGTTCTTTGAAAGGTCGGGATCGCTGGATTGCTCGATTAGTGGATTGGGAACTTTGGTTTGAGGTTCCTTTTCTTTGTTAGGTTCTCCAACTCCTCGGTTGAAGATTCGACCGCTCCGTGTTACTCGACTGATGTCTACAATATTCACGACGGAGGGTTATGGAGTTTCCTTTCCATTCTCAATTGTTGTAGCACTGTATTTGTAAGGGATAGCCTTAGTTGATTCATACGGTACTGGTCCTGGAAGATAGATAACTACATGAGCCTTTTGATTTCTCTAACCATCATAAGTAACCTCAATTAGTTCCTGGTTGGGAACTTTTCTACTGTCCAAAGGAATTCTTGATTTGTCAAGCAGAGGGATTATGGTACAAACGTCTCTGGTCCTCTCATGACCAGAGATTACGACAATATCTTTGAATTGATCCGCAAAATAGTCGGGCCTCAAGCTGATGGACGCAGAACTTGGATATGGTCGAATCTCTTTACGGTCTAACTGACCCTGAAGGGCTGCTCGCACGAGGTAGCATCCTTGGTTGTTTTTCGAGCAGACTCTACAGCGCTCGTAGTTGTGTGGTGGCACCTGACCACGTCCGCTCTGAATGCAGTGTAACCTTACTAGGTCTACTTCCATAGATCGAACATCCTGACTTTGACGCCAAGTAGGGTTCCCATTGATCATGCTAACTTATTGCGTGTCTTCGTCTAGATAGATCAGAAGCCACCAGTGGTTCAATAAGTGTTGCAAAGTTCTTTGAACGAGAGAACATCCTTGATCACTCTCACGACACATCGTACAGTTCAGATGCTCATGTGAAGTCAGAAAACCGAGCTAGACTTGCTTAGCGTGTAACTCCACCAAGCTGGTATTCATCAAACGAATATCAAAGATTTGAATCATGTTGATTTGATAAGGATTTTTATCACGATAGTCCTGGATCCATCCAAGATCCATCTGACGCTGGAGGGCCTCTTGTATGAAAGAGCATTCCTGATTGTTTACCGAGCAAATCAGATAGGAACTGTAATCATGCCGCAGCAGATTATGATACTGGCTTTGTCTTGAGTGCATTGCCACCAAGTTGATATTCATCGTACAGATGTCGTGATTCTGAATAATGTTGGAATTCGTATAAGTCATGTTGACCCCGCGAACTCGGTGCTCTTGGATCCATCCGAGATCCAGCTGTTCCTGCAGAGATGATTGCACCACAGAACATCCTTGATTGTCTTTAGAGCAGATATCACACTGGTGATAATTATGAGCTGGTATATGACCGTACCCGCTCTGTCTGCGATGCATCTTGACCAGATTAGCCCTTAATAAGAGTACATCATGAATTTGATAACTATGATTAGATTCTCCCTCTATCAAATTTACTGCAGCTTTCTCGTGTTGAGGCAACGGGTTCGTCTGAACATTTGGATTTGTATCCTTGAAGGATAAGACCCCGCTCCTGACAAGCTTTTACAAATCGGATTTGAAACTGAGACAATTTTCTATGTTATGCCCTGGTCCTCCTTGAAGGTAAGGGCAAGTCTGATCCACTTTGAACCAAAAAGGCGGATTTTCTGGAATTGCAAGAGGAGACCTGGTTTGGACGTGCCCCTTGACCAGTAGTAGTGGAAATAATTCTGCATACAACACGGGTATAGGGTCGAACCCTGGTGGTCGCGTTGTACGGTTGTTATTGTACGGAGGACGAGCCTGCTGAAGAGGCTGTTGTGTCCTTTGCTGATATTGCTGTTGATTCGGTTGGCTCTGAGCAACCTGAGGCTGATACGTAGGAACAGGCGTAGGGTTAATAGCAGGAGTTACAGCTACTACTGGTTGGTATTGTCGCCTTTGCTTTCCGAGAGAGATATTGCCAATATCCTGCTCTTTTTTCTTAGGGAGAGCACTTCCGTATCTTTTGGTACTGCTTAATGATCCAGCGTCTTTAACTAAACGTCCTTCTCGGACCGCTTCCTCAAGACGAAATCCCATGCCGACCATCTCGGTGAAGTCACTGGGCGCACTGGCGACCATTCGGTCGTAGTAAAATGAACTCAAGGTTTTCAAGAAGATCTTTGTCATCTCCTTTTCCTCAAGAGGTGGATGGATCTGGGCGGCGATTTCATGCCATCTCTGAGCATATTCCTTGAAGGTTTCCTTGTCCTTCTGCGACATGGCTCTGAGTTGATCTCTGTCTGGTGCCATGTCCAGATTATACTTGTATTGTTGAACGAAGGCAGCGCCAAGATCTCTGAAAGTAGCGATCTTAGTGCGGTTTAAACCCATGTACTATTTGAGTGCGGCAGCGGTTAAACTGTCTTAGAAATAATGGATCAGTAGCTGGTGGTTCTCTGTCTGAGTTGACATTCTCCGAGCGTACATCACCAAGTGACTTTGAGGGCAATAGTTACCCTTGTATTTCTCAAATTCGGGCACTTTGAACTTGTGCGGAACTTTCATATTAGGGACCAAACAAAGGTCTGCGGCGTCCTTTCCAAATAGATCCTAATCGCGAATGGCTTACAGTTCCTTCTGCATTTCCAGGAACTGTTCCTAGAATTCCTTCATTCTATTGTCCATACTTACATTTCCACCAGAAGGCATCTGTGGAATTTTTCCTTCCGGGACAGTGTGTACTACGGGCGGTGGTACAATCATTACGGCCGTAACTCTTGGTGTCTCCCGAAGTTTGTAACCTTCAGGAGATGTAGCCACGCCCCTGGCATCTTCGCTTTCTCGAAGTTTGTAACCTTCAGGCCCAACGGCTCTTGCTGCAGTTCTCGGATCTTCAGTGATCGGGGGAACATATCCTTCTAGGATATAGTTAATAGGCATGCCCTAGGGACGATCTTTCAGCATGTTATACCTGGGGTCGATCTTTTCCACTATGGGTGTTGACGTGATCTCTGAAATCACAGTCCTTTGTAGCTGGGCTTCTGCCAGAGCTTGCATGTCATTGTGAAGCTTTCTTAGATCTTCTCTCAGAGCGTCGATCTCTTCTCTCGACTCTCTGTTTTCTTCCTCGAGATTATCCATTTTCTTCTGTTGATTGGCCCAAGTATTGTACGAATGAGACAATTTGACTCTAGAACCGAGACACAAACGCGAGATTCGTAGGGAAGAAGAAAGAATGTGTTAAGTGAGAATGATGAATGATATGCAATAATTAATATTAATTAATTAATTTTTTTTTGTTATTTTCAAAAGAAACTTCAACAATTGGATTGCAAATATCAAACAGTGGGGAAACCCCGTTTTATTGAATTCAAAGATTGCGGAAACGGATATACAGTAATTTCAAAGTGATGTAAAAGGAAATCTAAACTTATGGGGCACAAGTCCTCTCTGAGGGGAACTCAGGTGCTAGTTCTGGTTTTTTCCTTTTCTTTGACCTTGGCTCTTGGGCCGTTGTCGGGTTGTCATTCCTTTACCAAGTGAAAGGAGCGAGCAAGTTCCTTCGGTCTTCTTGATTTTCTACAGCATTTTGCTCTAAAATATTGATCAGAGCATCTTCGTCTTTCAATAGTTGTTGTATCTTCTTACACTCCACCTTGAGAATGCGGTATTTGTTCCTCCAAGATTTCCTCTCTTGTTGAACTTTGTTGAGCGTAACCTGAAGTTTTTCCGTATCCGACATAAAATAAAGGACAGGTTTCTTCGATGGAAGAACTCCTTGACGTGGGTAAGGCATCCTCAGTTTGAGAGCTCTAGCTTGTACCCAGTGGAGATATGGTTCCATAGAGACACAGTCTGGTTTTCCTAGAGACTCTGTTCCCTTCCTGTGAACATGTTTCCATGCATGCACTATTTCTGTCTTCAGTGCCCTGTCATTTTCTCCTTCCTTGAAGAAAAGACCTTCCAGATGAACATTACGTGGGACATGCCTCATCGGGTATCCGAATTGACGACGAACTAAAACTGGATGATAATTGATTCCTCCCTTAGTTCCTATAAGGAGTACATTGGGAAAGTTTCCACAATGGTCAATGATCCTGATCCCGTCATAGATTCGATTGTACCAATCGATGTCAGAGTTGGTAAGAGACAAGATTCTCTGCGACCAACGTAAAGTACTTTTTTGATCCCAAAATGTAGCAGGCTTTGGAAAATGAGAAGTGAACCATTTGTATAGCAGGGGTACGCAACATGTGATCATTCCTCTACTATACAAACTCCTTAAGTGTACAGAATGATAAGCATTTGCGAGTAGTATCGGTACAGGGTTTCCAATCAGAAATATCTTAACCGCGTTGATATCAACGAAGTTGTAAATGTTAGGAAACAGGAACAACCCGTAAGTGAGCAAAACAAAGATGCTCTCGAAAGCAGGTACATTCCCTATACTAGCAAAGTACAGGGCTTTCTTTGTCAAAAACTGGGCTGGCAAACCTTGGATACCACCCTTAACGATCATGTGAGTCTTGACTTCTGACTTGTCCAAATAGATTGCTCTTGCAATAGTTTGATCCTTTGGAATTTCTTCCAGACCAGAAAAGGGAGCGTGATCAGTAATAGGTAAGTCATCCAGGTGAGAGTACTCCTCTAGTGTCGGTGCTAACTGATAATCTGGGAATGTGAAATAGTGATAAACCGGATCGTAGAACTGGATTAACGTGGACAGGATTCCTTCGATTACATGGACCCTTAACAGAGGCAGCAGTCCTCCATACTTAGCTCTGAAAGCCTCAGGGTTGGTGATCATCCTCGCCAAACCTCTTAAATCCTCTAACTTTGGAACCTTGAAGGTATACTGGTGCGTGTTCCTTCTACCGAAATCCATACCGCAATCTTTCTCTCTGATATTCGCAATCATTGTCTTAGTTTAATTTGAAAAAGAGAGACTAGAAGAGAAATTTTTCTTTGTTTTAATGTTTTTTAAATGAATGTATGAATGCAGCACACAAAAACATAGAAAAAACATGGGGTCAAATGTTCGGTGTCATGAAGTCAAGGCTCTACCCATCCCCAAAGGTTTTATACTATGGTGATTTTTTGTACCTGTCCGCATAATCATCGGCCCCTCTTGGGATAACAACAGCAAGCGGATCGCCAGCGAGCTGAAGTATCTTAGAGTGGCCTCAAATGAGGGTAGTATCGCGTGACAACTATTTCTGATAGCTTCCGTACTACAAAATTGCTTTAGTCTACTAAATCCTCAGCTTCTCAGATAACCCAATCGACCACACTACTTTCAACAACCGAAGTCGTATAGGCAATGTATCTGCAAAGGCAGTCTCCACTGAGGTTGATGGTCGACCGAGATCTCTTATTTGGGATTCACTCCCTGTAAGATTACCCGTTTTGCCATCACTTATCTTAGTTGTTTACTCAATCTTTCCAAATGCGGCATCACACGCATTCCCATTAGCAGAAAATAAACACGGATATCAATTAGGAAAAGCAGTATATATATTTGTCCTAACATCCTAGACCTCTAGTCCTACGATCCTATGCAGACAATGACTCCCCAGCAAATTCGTCTTTTCTACGGTACTTTGTGAAATTTTAAGGCTTTCTGCCTAAGAGATGGGAAAAGAACAAGATCTTGCCCTGAAGGTCCCCAGCAGAGTCGCCATCTCTGTGGTATTTTCTCAAGGTTTCTACCCAAGAGATGAGAGAAGAACAATAGACTTGGACAGTCTAAAAGTGTCTCTCCCACTGTGGTCGCCATCTTTCTGTAGTATTTTCTCAAGCTTTCTACCCAAGAGATGAGAGAAGAACAATAGACTTGGATAGTCTAAAAGTGTCTCTCCCACTGTGGTCGCCATCTTTCTGTAGCGCGATTTTTTTGGCAGTTTCGAAGCACTATCGCTTTGGGGTACTATAGTTCAATTCATTTTTTATCCTGTTAAGCTGATTAAGGAAAGGAAATAGATGTCTCCAATTAACCCTGCTTGCATACTGAGTTTGAACAGCCGACTGTTGGTTTATAGACGCTATCAAAAGTGTGGGTCTTTCTTAGGTTATTTTTTTGAGAAAATAGGATGTCTGGACTGATTATAAGGCTCTTGGGTGAAAGCTGGGTTTGATGTTTTTGATTAGTGTGCTCGCTAAGATTTTCTATCTTATGACTACGTATTCCCTGTTATGGAGTATAGGGAAATCAGAGCGATCGTAGTTCCTCCTATTCTAAGGGAGGAAAAAAAGGTGTTTTGGTGTCTTGTTCAAAGCCCAAGATTGAAGCTAAAGGTTATTTGTGTCTTGTTCAAACCCCAAGATTGAAGCTGAATGGTTGACTTAGAGAGAATTTGTCATCTCTAAAGAGGGATTGTTTGTGTACCTTGACCAAAGCACAAGGTTGATGTTGAAGGGTTGATTGACTCCACTGGGGAAGTCCTTATACAAATCCTAAGAGGAGGCTGACTTACTCAACGAGAGAGTGTTTATCTATGTATCTTGTACAACGCCCAAGATGGAGGCTAAAAGGTTTTGACTCAACAAGAGAGTACTTTTATCTGTCCTGTACAAAGCCCAGAATTGTGGCTGAACAAGCTGGAGAAACCTAAGAGTAGGCTGACTCCTGCTAGGGGAAATCTTTAAACCCAGCTTAAAGGAAGCCTGGAAAAGACTATCCCAATAAGAGAGGGGTTTTATATGTCTCGTACAAAGCCCGAGATTGAGGCTAAAGAGGGTTGACTCAGCAAGAGAGTCTTTTATCTGTCTCGTACAAAGCCCAAGATTGAGGCTAAAAAAAGGGGGGTTGACTCAAAAGAGAGTCTGAGAAGTGGTTGACTCAACAAGAGAGTCTGAGGCTGTAGTTGACTCAACAAGAGAGTCTGGAAAGGTAATCAACTCAACAAGAGAGTCTTTTATACTCAACTAGAGAGTGTTTTTTATATGTCTTGTACAAAGCCCAAGACAGAGGCTAAAAGTGACTGACTCAACAAGAGAGTTGGAAACGGTTAGCTCCGCTGGGGAGCGTCTTTGTACAAAGCCCAAGAGGAGGCTGGCTTTCCTAAGGAAAAAGTCCTTATACGAAGCCTAAGAGGAGGCTAACTGATGTCGGGGATTCTTGAGGTCCCGAGGCATGTCCGAATGGGGAATCAACTCTTGCTGGGGATTGCTGAAGAGTTAATAAATCAGAGACCTTGAGGTTATGATTTAGGATAGTGTTACCCTGACCCTGGGTTGGAGATTTCTAGGAGAGAGACGGGGTTTTAGGAACCCACAAGTTCTAACTCTTGCTGGAGATTCATCCAGAATCCGGGGTTTCTCCTATGTCTTGGAGGGAACTTGAGAATGTCTTTGAGACTCAAGGGTGTTTAGACTGTCCAAGTCTATTGGTAGAGTTTTATCTTTTGTATGATGCCCAAGAGGAGGCCGACTCGTTTAAGGTATGAGTATCAACCCTAGAATTGGTCTGAAAGTTGTGACTCGTTTTAGAAAGACGGCTCTAACAAAGGATGACTAAGTTCTGTTCCTATACCTGTAGGAGGTCGCGGGTCCTTGTATGAAGTCCAAGAGAAGGCGTGAGAACTTCTAAGAAGCCGAAGGGTCCTTGTACAACGCCCAAGAGGAGGCGGGGGTTCTTTTAAGAAGCCTGTGGGTCCCCAAACCAAGAGAAGTTCAAGACATGCTATTCACAGAGAATAGATCAAGCCAGGAAAGTTCGAGGATTTGGAAGAAACTCAAGAAATGTTATTCACGGAGAATAGATCGACTCCGGGGAGTAGAGTTTCTTTGACAATTTCTAAGGGTGACAGTCTGAGAAAGGGTTCACCGAGAATGCTGCCTTTCACGTTTCCATATTGTTTAACCCCAAGAGGAGGAAAGACTGTATCTGGAATCCTATGGGGATCTAGTTTTAATTGTTTTTAAAGAGTGACCAAACGGGCTTTACTTAGGTCTAGACCTAATTGCCGGGGAATAGACTCTAAATAACTATATTAGTATTTATACAGTTGATATATGACAAGTATGTAAAAGGTTATGAAAGGAGACTTACAGTGAGCAGCCCCACAATACAGATATATATATATATATATATATATATATATATATATATATATATATATATATATATATATATATATATATATATATATATGAAAGCAGTAAATGAAACCGGATAAACACTTACCCGTTGTAGAGCTTCCATGCTGTTTTGTTAGTTGTTCAACAAATAAATTAAAGAAAGTTTTGATAACAACTGTATATTCAAAATCAAAGGGGAAAGTGTTTTGAAAAGGCGACGATCGCGCCGTTGTTTTGAATTTGTACAGGGGGACTTATACAAGTGACTGAGGCCCAAAAAGGTTTCCTGTACAAAGGGGATGGGTCTTATACTCTAATAGAGGCCCAAAGTTTATTTAAGGAAAAGAAATGGGACTTACAACACAAGGGTAGGCCCAGATGATTTTCGTTTTGAAATGGCGATCGCGCCGAGATTTTTGAAAACGCAGTGGGTCTTATATAATGACTGAGGCCCAAGATTTTTGGTTTTCAAAAGGGGTTGGGTCTTACACTCTATTAGAGGCCCAAAGTGTTTGAAAAAAGTTTGATGAGGGTTGAATTAATCAAAACCCTAATTTGTTTTCAAAATATATTTTAATTGAATAAAAATTCAATTAAAATGATCAAATTTGTTAAACATGTGTGAAAACAAATTGTGATCTTGGACTAATGTTTCAAAAATTATGTTTTAGTCCACAAAATGATTGGAAACCAATTAAATTTGGAAAATCAAGAAGGAACAAATATTTTACATGTCAAAAAATAAATAAAATATTAATTCTTTGCAAAAATATCAAATATGTGAAATAAATAATATTTTTGGGAATTTTTGGTAAAATAAAATATTTAAACATTTTTGTGAATTATTAAAAAAATAATCAACTCAAAATCATTAAAGCTCAGAGAGAAATTAATTTTTGAATCAATGAAATAAAATCACAATATTCAAAAATTCAAATATATAAAAAATGGCGCCAAGAACATGCCAAGAACACGCGCCACCCTCTGTTTCTGCAGATTTGCATTTTCTCTCCAATCTCACTGAATACTTAATGAAACTACACAAACCACATATCAATCTACTCGTTTTCACCTCACGATCATTTCTATGGTCTTTAATTTCATTTATTTTAAGCATGGAATAAGAAATCAAAGAGAAACCTCAAGAATCCTAAAATTTGCATGAAGGCTCAGAAATTCCATACACGATTCAAACAAAGCAATTGATTGAGGGTAAACACTCTATGCATGATTATGAACATATGGCAAAATTATTGTGCAGCAAAATATGCATGGATCATAGAGTTAGAAGAGTTCATGCTCACCTCTTGCAGCTGGTGATCGTGTTTTCTGTTAGAGGTGTTGCAAGCTGGTTCCAATGATTTGCACAGCTTCCTTAGGTGCCAAGTGATGTATCTGAATGCTTGGAATGGTTTGAAACAAGCTGGAACTTGAGATGGTACCTCAACTGCACCTCTGTCAAGAACTTGAGCAGGTGGCAAGTGATTTTGTGATTTTGATGTTACAGATGTTATGTGAGTGTTTGGATCACTTCTATATGATGTTTATGAGGTGTCTGTGTGATTGGTTTGGTTGGAATTTCTCTCAAACTCAAAACCCGATAATGACTTGCTTTGGAAGGCAAATTTGGAAGTGAGAACGAGATTTTGAGGAAAGCATCTGTTTGATGGCTTTGGTGTCCTCAAACTGATCACAATTGAGGTCTATTTATAGTGGAGCAAGTTTGTTTTGCAAGCAATAGTGAATGGCAACTGCTGCAGAGGTTTGGAAAATGTTGATCAATGGGAATCCAAGTCTCTTCTAGCCATTGACTAGAGGTTAGAGCACAGAGTTGTGGTTCCCTAGTTCAGATCTTATGCTTGACTCATTCAGTTGGAAATGGTTCAGTCCATGCCACCTTGGTGCATCCATTGAATGCTCCAAAACAAAATTGGAGTCTTGTCCCTCTTTTAGGCATTTCTAGGTTTGGCATGCTACTTTTGGTTCCAAAGACTTGGGAGGCTTATGGATCAGTGCTTGTCCCTCCTTGGTTTCCCCCTAAGGTGTTCAGATGGATAGAGTTGTTTGTCATTTGCACAAATTGCCCAAATCGAGCAAAATGCACAAATCTGCCTTGTTATGACAGTTGTAGCAAGGCATTTTGCAGCTGTCATAACTCATGGCTCAAGTGGAGTTTGATGGAGTTCTTGGCCATTTTGGAGAGCTCTCATATGATACAACATATGTGTGATCATAGTTTGGCTTGACACTTTTGGGATCCAAGTGAAAAATGCCCTTACATTTTGGAAAAAGTGAAACAGATTCTGACTAAGTGAAAATTTCACTAAGTGTTGGAAAAGAGTGACATTTTCACTTTTTGTGATTTTGATCATTCCATAACTTAAAATCCATGAGGAATTGGAATGAGTGGTAGTTGACACTTTTAAAGTATGCCATGAGAGCTATAAATCCATCTTTGGATCAGCCAAAATGGTTGCTTGGATCTCAAGTTATGATCCTTGGAAGTTGGTACCCTAGCCACTTTATTCCATAACTTTGAAAATTTCTAAGTTTTATTATGGTTACCCCTTTTACAAGTTATCCCATTTTCTTTGGTTTTTCTTGATGAATGATGATTCTAATCACACATTAACATCATTTTAGGGTTAAGGAACCATAATTGACCAAAAAATCAAAAAGTCAAACTTTGACTTTTTTGTATAGTTGACTTTTTGTCAGATAAATTCCAAACTGCACGATCCTCTATGAAATCAAGTCCTTGATCTAAATCAAACTTGATGGATTGATTTCATAGGTGTTATAGGGTGTATTGAATCATGTTCCAAGGTTTGGGAGCATGTATGGGTCAAAAGTCAAAGGTACAGTTGACTTTTTCCCCAAAACCCTAATTGTGGTCCTGATGAAATTGAAACTTGTGAATCAAGCTTCTTGGATCAATCCATTGTTGTAAATGGATCAATGTGGTATATTGGAGACCCTCAAATCATGTCTTGAGGTTTTGGCTCATGTTTTGTCCCAAAAGTCAACTTAGGGGTGAATTAGGTCAAGAAACCCTAATTCCTGATTTTTGATGTATGCATCCCCTGAGGCTAAATTGACTTGATGCTTGGGTCCATGAGGTCCCATGGAGTATCTTAGGGTATACTTTGGAGCATTGGCTCATGCCCAGAGTAAAATTTCCATCTGGGAGCATTAGTTGACCAAAACCCTAATTTGGTGACACTGATGATCTTGAGACTTGATCCACTTGGAATGTTGCAGCCTTGTGCTTAATTCTTGATGTGGGAGTCCTCTTGATACTTTGTGGATATTTGAGAGTTTAGACAAGTTGAAGATCATGTCCTTTCTTGATTGATCCTTTGTCTAAGAGCTCTGAGAGGGCTTGAAACCCTAATTCCTGATTGTAGTAAATGTTCACCCATCTTTAGGGAGACTGACAAGTGTGAAAGTTCATCCATATTGTAATGATGATTTGGACAATGATGGGAACTCTTAGTGGTAAAAATTTGGGGTATGACACGGAGCTTAAGAGAAGGTTATGAAGATTTTGACTTTGTTGGAGAAAGTCTATATATGTTTTGTACAAAGCCCAAGATTGAGGCTAAAAAAAGGAATGACTCTACAAGAGAGTACTTTGTTTGTCTTGTACAAAGCCTAAGATTAAGGCTGAACAAGCTGAAGAAATCATTATACAAAGCCTAAGAGGAGGCTAATTTCTGCTAGGGAAAATTATTATACAAAGCCTAGGAGGAGGCTGAAGAAGATTGACTCAACAAGAGAGTGCTTTTATCTGTTTTGTACAAAGCCCAAGATTGAGGCTAAAAAAAGGGTTGACTCAACAAGAGAGTGCTTTTTGAAGCTAGATCTACTGAGGAAAATCATTATACAAAGCCTAAGAGGTGGCTGGCTTCTGCTGAGGATTTGTTGAAATCTAGAGGCAGGTCCAAAGCGGGGAATAAACTCTTGCTGAGGGTTCCAGAAGAGTTGAGGTATCAGATGCCTTGAGGTTCTGATGATAAGCTGGCCCTAGTTGGGGAAACTTAGGATGAAAGACTGAGTTTTAGATCCTGTGAGGATTTCAACTCTACTGGATATTGTTTGAATGATTAGGGTTTTTTCCTATATTCATAGGGAACTTGAGAATGTCTTTAAGACTCAAGAGGAGATTAGACTGTCCAAGTCTACTGGTATGGTAGAGTTTATCTTTGTATGACGCCCAAGAGGAGGTTGACTCTTTTAAGGGATGAGTATCAACCCTAAAATTGGTCTGAGGTTTTGACTCTTTTAGAAAGACAACTCTAACAAAGGATGACTAAGTTCTGTCTTATACCTTTAAGAGGTCTTCAGAGTCCTTGTATTATGCCCAAGAGAAGGTATAAGAACTTCTAAGAAGCCGGAGGGTCCTTGTACAAAGCCCAAGAGGAGGCGGGGAATGCTTTTAGGAAGCCTGTGGGTCCCAAACCTAAGAAAAGTTCAAGAAAGATTTCACCAAGAATTAATCCTTTAGAGAACAGTTCTAGGGTTTGAAGAAATTCAAGAGAGGTTTCACCGAGAATAATTCCTCTCTAGGGAATTGAATTTCTTTGACAATTTCTAATAGTGACTGTCTGAGAAAAGTTTCACCGAGAATAATGCCTTTCTCTTTGTTCCATATTGTTTAAGCCCAAGAGAAGGCAAGACTGTATCTGGAATTCCTATGGGGAACTAGTTTTGACTGTAACGAAAGAATAACCAACTGGCTTTACCTAGTTCTAGACCTAATTGCGGGGGAAAACTCTAAGTAAATATACAAGTATATATACAGTTGATATATGACAAGTATTTAAAAGGATATGAAAGAAGGACTTACAGGTGAGCAAGCTTCCAGCAATACAGTTATATATATATATGAAAGCATGTAAAGAAAGCTGATAAAACTTACAGGCGAGCAAGCTTCCATAGTAACAGCTGTATGGTTAGTTGTTCAAGAATTTAAAGAAAGTTTTAATAACAACTATGAGTTTGAACCTAAATCAAAAGGAAGTTGTTTTGAAAAGATTGTTGGGGCTTATACTAAAGAAGAGGCCCAGATGAGAAACAGTAATCGTACCGCTGTTTTGTAAACTGTACCGGGGCTTATATAATGACTGAGGCCAACAAAGGTGATATTTACAAAGAGGGTTGGGTCTTACAACTCAAGGAGAGGCCCAAAGTTTTTAAAAATAAAAGAAATGGGACTTACAACACAAGGGTAGGCCCAGATGATTTTTAAAAGGTGACGATCGCGCCGAGGTTTTAGAAATCGCAGTGGGACTTATACAATGAATGAGGCCCAAATTAGGTTTTATATTTACAAGGAATGGATCTTACACTCTATTAGAGGCCCAAAGTGTTTTTTAAAGAAAAGAAATGGGACTTATAGCTCAAGGAGAGGCCTAGATGAAAATGTTTTGAAACGGTGATCGTGCTGAGATTTTTGAAAACGTATTGGGACTTATACAACAACTGAGGCCCAAAATTACGCATTTACAAAGGGGATGGGTCTTACACTCTACAAAGAGGCCCAAAGTGTTTTGAAAAAGATTTGTTAGGGTGATAGTGATCAAAACCCTAATTTTTGGTTTTTAAATGTATTTTAATCGAATAAAAATTCAATTAAAATAATCAAACATGTGTAAAAAGGTTGTGGTTTTGGATTTATGTTTGGAAAATCATGTTTCATTCATGGGATGATTTAAAAATCATTTGAATTTTGCAAAACCTAGAGAAAGAAATATTTTATGTTTTAAAAACAAATAAAAATATAATTCTTTACAAAAATATCAAATATATGAAATAAATAATATTTTTTGTGAAATTTTCATGGAATAAAATATTTTAATATTTTTGTAAATTTTCAAAAAAAGAATCAATAAAAAATAATTAAAATTGAGAGAGAAACTAATTTTTGAATTAATTAACAAAAACATGAAAATATGTGAAAAATGGAAAAATATGGCAAAGTAGCAAAAAAGGTCTGGGTGGGGTTTGAACCCACGACCTTATACACAAACACACATGCGCGCTACCACTGGGGTGGTGATACTCCCGTGTATCAAAATTACCCCATTAATACATAAGGGGTGCCAAGTTTTCAGGCCTGGCCAAGGCAAGGCAAGGCAAGTTTTGGCAATTTACGTGAAGCCTCTAACTTTCTCATTTCTTCATGGATTGGGATAAAATTTAGGTGTATCTGACCTAGAAATTCATGAGGAATCCAATGGTGCCCTTAGAATTTTCAGAAAATCCCCCTAACTCAAAATCCGATAGTGATTTCAAAATAGGCCTATTTTTGCATGTTCTATGCTATCTCACTACACAGGCAATAATAGCATGATATTTTGGTTCAAACACAACACACATTATATGTATGAGAGGTCCATGATTAATGGACCTCAAAGCAATGCATAATTTAGAGAGTTCAAGTGATGATGCACTTACCTCTTAGAGCTCCTTGTGCTATATGTCAAGTTCCTTGTGCCATAAGTGATCCAACGCTTTAGACACTCTTGATTGATGCCTTAGAAGCTTTTAGGATGATCAAAACTATCTGGAAACCTCAGGTACAAGAACTGGCTCTTTCTTGCAAAAGTGGCAAAAGTGACCAATATGGCAACTCTCTCAAATGGTGTTCCATATGAGGGGAACCATTTGGGACAGTTTGAGGATGATATTCGGAGTGTGTTTGAGGCCTTGTTTGGTTTTGGAAGTGACTGAATCAAGACATGGCTTAAAAAATGCAGAAAAGTCCAATTTTGAGGTTTTGGAGATGGATTTTCTGATTTTTGTGTTTCAGGTCACAAGTGAGTGTTTGAACAGCTTAGATATGACATATTGGATGTGTTTGGATCATGAGCTGTGGTGGAATTACTCTCTAACTCAAAAACTCAGAGATGACTTGCAAAAGAAGGCATTTTGGCCTAGAGAAAGAGATTTTGAGGAAAGCAAGTGTTGTAGTTCTTTGGAGTACTTAAACTGATCACAATTGGGCTATATTTATAGTGTGTCAAGTTTGTTTTGGCAGCAATAGTGTCTGGAAACTGCAGCAGGCCTTTGGCCAATGTTAAGCAAAAGGAATCTCAAGTCTCCTCTAGCCATTAACTTGAGGTTAGAGCACAGGCCTATGGTTCTTTGATTCAGTGTTGAGTCTTGACTCATTCGGTTAGGAATGTGTCAGTCCATACCACCTTGGTGTATCCATTGAATGCTTGGAAACGAAATTGGAGTCTTGGCACCTTTTTAGCCTTTTTAGGTTTGTTATGGATAAGTGTAGATTCTTGGACTTTGGAGGCTTGGGGATCAGATCATTCTCCTTTTGTTTTATCCTCAGATGTGTCCAAATGAATGACAATGCTTGGAGTTGTCCAAATTTTCCAAATCGAGTAAATGCCCCAAATCTGCCTTGCTTAGGACAGTTGGAAATGGTGATTTTGAGAGATTCATATCTCCCTGCTCAGGTTGAGTTATGGGAGGCTCTTGTGCTTTTTAGAAAGCCCCCATATGATACAAAACATGTGTGATCATAGTTTATTCTGAAACTATTTGGATCCAACTGAAAAAAACCTCATGAACATTGATGTTCAAGGCTGGTAACTTAGGCATATTTTCACTAAGTGTTGGAAAAAGTGTCATTTTCATGTTTTTGTGATTTTGATCAATCCCTAACTCAAAATCCATGAAGAATTGGAGTCTGAGGTAGTTAAAGCTTTTGTAGAGTATAGCAAGACCTACAAATCCAGCTTTGGATCACCCAAAATGGTTGCTTGGATCTCAAGTTATGATCCAAGGAAGTTGGTACCAAAATCACTTTTGTTCCATAACTTAGAAAAATGTTGGTTTCTTATGGTTGCCCCTTTTGCAAGAAACCTCACTATTCTTGATTTTTCTTAATGAATGATGATCAATACCATACATTAATATTATTTTTTACTTTGGGGAACCATATTTGTGAAAAATTCCAAAAAGTCAAACTTGATTTTGTGCACAGTTGACTTTTTTTATCGGATGAAATCCAAACTGTGCGATCCTTTGTGAAATCAAGTCCTTGACCCAAATCAAACCTAATGGATGGATTCCATAGGTGTTATAGGGTGTATTGAATCATGTCCCAAGGTTTGGGAGCATGTCTTGGTCAAAAGTCAAAGATACAGTTGACTTTTTCCTCAAAACCCTAATTGTGGTCCTGGTGAAATTGAAACTTATGAATCAAGCTTCTTGGATCAATCCATTGTTACAAATGGATCAATGTAATGTATTGGAGGCCCTCAAATCATGTCTTGAGGTTTTGGTTCATATCTTGCCTCAAAAGTCAACTTAGGGGTGAATTACGTCAAGAAACCCTAATTCCTGATTTATGGTAAATGCATCCCCTGAGGCTAAATTGACTTGATGATTAGGTCCATGGGGTCCCTTTGACTATATTGGGTTATGTTTTGAAGCATTGGCTCATGCCCAGAGGAAAAATTCCATCTGGAGGCCTTGGTCGAGCAAAACCCTAATTTGGTGACACTGGTGATCTCGAGGCTTGATCCACTTGGAATGTTGCAACTTTGTGGTTGATTCTTGATGTGGGAGTCCTCTTAATCCTTTGTGGATGTTTTAGAAGTTAGACAAGTTGAAGATCATGTCATTTCTTGATTGATCCTTTGCCTAAGTGCTCTGAGAGGGCTCAAAACCCTAATTCTCGATTGTGGTGAATGCTCCATCATCTTTGAGGAGATTGATGCGGTATGAAATTACATCCATATTGTGATGATGATTTGCACAATGATGGGAAATCTTGGTGGTCAAAATTTGGGGTATGACACACCTTCCGTAACCCAAAATTTGACCTCCCCTTTTGTCTTTGGCATAAGCATGTGCATTTGCATCGCTGACATACGCATTAACACTTTTTCTCTATGGTTTTGTTGCAAGAATATTCAGGTTTTCAAAGCCTGATTAATCATATCCTCACAAGGTCATCACATCATTAATACAAGCAAAATATAAGGGTTTCCATGCCTATTCATCAAAGCAAGAGGTTGAAAAACGGGATCACAGCCACATCACTTCTTTTTAGGAAAACTGGGCAAGTTTTGCCTGTGGTAATCGATTACCATTTTGCTAGGAAAAATGGAGTAATCGATTAACCTGTGTGAAATAGAAGATTCTGCTTTATTTTCATGACAACAACTTTTCAGTCTCCTTTCTCTTGTGGTCTACTTGGTTCTAGCATTGTGTGGAATGGTATAGACAGTTCAAGACCTTTCAAGACACTTCAAGGCATTTTATTCCAATACATCACTTTGGATCAAGAATACCATGTGACTTCATCTCCAAGCATGAGGACCATTTGAATTGGACTTGCATTAGGATTGCTCCATTGAGTTAACAAATAACTAATTGAGTCACCTTCTGACTTAGTGAGTTAAGTGTAACTAATTCTAAAGCTAGCTCCAAAGCACATTCCAAACCTAGCCTACTCCAAAGCTAGCCTCTATATAAACAAACCTCCACCATTTCACAAAGGTCCTTCATTCATTTTCATAATTCTTCACTCTTCACTCTCTCGTTTCTCTCAATTCTCTGCATTTTCTACAATTTCTTCACATTCATCTTCATCTTCTTCCCTAAACCACACTAGAGCTCAATTCTCACCATTAAAAAGTAGCAAATTTCACATTGGAATTGCCTTCTCTTGAGCTTAAACCTCCATCACATTGCATTTCTTCTTGGATCTCTGCAATTACAGCAATTTCTACTTCAATTCCAGTGATCGATTTAATCGTTTTGGTGCAAATTCGATTTTGGAGCTTTTATCGCATTTTGATCGGTTTCACTACGATTTGATCACAAGCTTGGAATTCTATGGTTTTCTTGGCTTATTCTCACTACATTTTACTCACAACAATCACCAAGGCAATTCTCCGTCTTGTAGGTTGGTAAATCTTGCTCAATTTACTGTTTCGATCAATTTCGCGCATTTACCCTGTAGTTTCAATAGCTTTTCATTGCTAATTAAGCATGTGATTGTTTGATCTTTGATCTTTATGTTTTATGCTTTTAATTGATGATTAATTACTCTTACTTGATGTAATTTTCGTGCACAAATGCATGCCATAACATGTGGTTGATTGGATAAGTGATTAGTTACTGGAAGTGCTTTTTGACTTTTTGAAAAGCTATTTTTTGCCACCGTCACGGTGGTAATCGATTACCTATATGTGGGCAATCGATTACCCTGCCCTTTTTTCCACAATTTATGTAGTTTTCAAGCAGGTAATTGATTACCTGCATGTGGTAATCGATTACCATTGTGACAGAAGGCCATTTTTGTGCATTTTCAGGCTTGTTTGACATTCTTTCCTCATTTAACTTCCATGGATTGATATGCTTCATATTTGTGGATGTTTTATGAGCTGTTCAACTTCTATTTGAAGCATGTATGCAAACTTTTGTTGCACGATTTGTCGATTCTTGGAATTAATTACATTCTTGACATTGTATGATCATGTTGATTCTTGCACACTTTTGTTCACATGATAACATGCTTTGTGATGCATGATAATTGATGTTTGGTACTGCCTTGCAATTTCATTATTGATCATATTAAGTTTGTTCTTTATTGAGCAAATTTAATCTTGCACAATCAATATTTTACACGTTTTCTTTGACGATCTTCCGATCCGTTTCGAGATTGTTGGCTTGATCACTCCTTTGATTGATTGATCAAAACCTTGTTTTAATTAGTCAATCTCCCCTCTTTTCTCTCTTTAGGGTCCTTGTTCTCTTGTTTCACTGCTGAGTTGGAGGTCTGCACGACGCATTGGAGCATTGTACAAGTTGGCATTGTTACTCTGTTGGTTTTAACCTCTGCACTATACTTTGGTGCTAGAGAAAGGATGAGAATGGAGAATTCCTACACTCATTCTTATTATTTTGGGTAGGGGACGAATAACCTTGTGCCTGGAATAATCGTCTATATCTCCAGACTATAGCGTATCTCAATCCCTAGTCGAGTCAATCCTTGATCTCTCTTGCACTTTCCAATATATCTTTTGATCAATCACATTTTCCTTGGTTAAATATCATTGTCACTTTGGATTAACAAACTCCATTTTGCTCAGCACCCTTTCTTCCGGATCAATCACTGTTCGTTGATTCCCCATCATAGTCTCAATCTGTTTCTTCGGTTAATCACAGTCTTCCTATTAAACGCCGAAACCCTAGCGGAGTTCACAACCTTCTCTTGGTTCTTTCTCCCTTTTGATTGGTTAACCACTGCTTGTCAGTTAAAACACCAATTTGCACCTTTTGTTTGGTTAACAACCCCTTGTCAGTTAAAACACCAATTTGCATCTTTTCTCAGTTAACCATAGTTCGTCTGTTAACACACTGAGCTTCTTGTGAGTTACTCACCTTCTCTTGGTTAATTACTCATTTCTTTTCAGTTAATAACAGTCCATCTATTAGCGTCGAATCCTCAGTGGGTCACAACCTTCGCTTGGTTCCACACCCGTCCTTTAGGTTATAACCTTCGCTTGGTTCCACACCCGCTCTTCCTGTTAACCAATGTTTATAAGTTAATATACCGAAATCCCCTTAGAGTCAAACACCTTCTCTTGGTTCAGTACTCTCTCTTCTGGTTCATCACAGCCTGTCTGTTGACACCAACCTTTTTTACCCACAGAGTCTTAATCTCTTTTTCTTCGGTTAACCATTTCCAGTCAATTAATATACCGAATCCTTAGTAAACCTTACTTTGTCTCGATTCAATATCCCTTGTATTTAATCTCTTGGTTTCGACACCATATCTTTCTCTTATCCTCACCAGAGTTACTACTATTCCCTTGTCTTTCTTTCTTGGTTTAGACATCAATTCTTTGGCATTCCCCAGTGGAAACTTTCTACCTCTCCTGCTCTTGGTTTTGACACCATTTTCATTTCCTTTTCTGTCTTTGTTCCCCGTACTACTTAGGCTCTAAATTCCTCATTGAACTATATGGATACCTAGGCACGAGATTGCAAAATCTTGGCGACCCACCTTCCCTTTTCTTTTCCCTGGTTTCATGAACTACGGAGCTCTGATTTCCTCATTGCACTATGAGGGTCGTAGGCACGAGGGCCATAATCCTCCGCGATCACTTTCTTCATCTCTTTTCTATCTCCTCTTTTAGCTAGAAGCCTTTAGATAGATAACCCATCCAAGCCTATAAGCAAGCAAAATGGTTCCCGTCGAGTACGACGGATGCGTAAGGTGTTAGTACCTTCCTTTCGCATAACCGACCCCTTTACCCATTTCTCTTCTCCTTGGGTTTTATCGATATTTTCCCTGTCCTCTGGGACTAAATAAAGTTCGGTGGCGACTCTGTTGTATCTTTGAGTGTGCGATTCACTCAGGTATAATCCTGCTAGCTTCAGCTGGCGACTCTGCTGAGGAGTCTTTGCTCTTGCAAGTTGGGGTCTCGCCTAGTTTTGTTTGCTTTCTGGTTTGTTTAGGTGTTTATCTTTTGCGCTTTACTCGCTTTATGCTTTACTTGCTTTATTTTTATGTTATTTACTGCATTTCTTTACTGCTTTGAATATTCATATGCTGTATATTCTAGATATCTGTTATATTTTCTGCTGTTGTTGGGATGGGTAGATATTATTAGAGAGATAAGCTCTATCACCGGGCTTGAGCATGCACATAGGATAGAATGTAGATAGTCGTGACGCCTGCGTTTTGTGCGTTAGGTTGTCACGAGAGCCACATCCCAGACTGTGATTCACTTGAGAATACCTTCGTCCTACGAGAATTCGCTACGGAGGGGGGTTTTCACTTGAGTCATATGGTTTGGGAGACCTTCTAGGGACCACCTTGTTGTGTCTAGATCAACCTGTGAGAGGGATATTGGGTTTTTGTAGGAAACCAAGACTCTTCATCCCTTTGTTCTCTCACGAACGTCAGATTTTTGCACCGACATAGAATTATATATGCAGATACTCCTATTATTCAGAATTGATTATTCAGATTGTGCTTGGCTTCTTGATTTTTGTGTTGTTTATTATTTCATCATGTAAATTAATTTTTGCATGTGCATTTCTAGGTTATTCGAAGGCTTATTTCTTTGTTGACATAATCATAGAGATGAGTACTAGTTGCTAAGGTATCTTTAGCTACAAGTTTGTGGAGCCTAAGCTGAAGACTTTGAGAGGTTTAGCATCCCGTGTGGTTGAAGATAACAGAGGGGTTTTCAAATAAGATTATTGTAATCTGTTGGCCATCCTCAACACTGAAGTCAACACCATTGTCATTCATACACTGGTTCGGTTCTATGACCTGCCACTTAGGTGCTTCACATTTTAGGATTATCAGTTAGCACCTATACTTGAGGAGTACTCTCATATCTTGGGGGCTGAGATCAAGGATCAGGTTTCTTTTGTCTACACCACCGGTTGTCCGAAGTTTCCAATTATTGCTGAGGCTCTTTACATTAGTAAGAAGGATGTGGAAGTTAATCTCAAGACTAAAAGGAATGGTATTCGAGGGCTTGCTTCAAAGTTTCTGGTAGACAAGGCCACTTCTTTTGTCGAGGATGGAAACTGGAAGGCTTTCAATGCCATTCTTGCTTTATTGATATATGGGATCGTTTTGTTTCCAAACATGGAGGATTTCGTAGATCAGGATGCCATATATATCTTCTTGTCCAAGAACCCTGTTCCTACACTTCTTGCTGATACCTATTATTCTATTCATTCAATGAATGAAATGAAGAAAGGAACTATTGTCTGTTGTGCTCCTCTACTGTACCGATGGTTCATGTCTCATCTTCCGCAGAAGGGTCCCTTCGTTAAGATTAAGGGAAATCTCAAATGGTCTCAACAGATCATGTCTCTTACTGCTGATGACATCTCTTGGTATTCTCGAGTCTACTATAATACTAAGATCATTCTTAATTGTGGTATATTCTCCAATGTGCCTCTCTTGGGTACAAAGAGTGGAACTAACTACAATCCAAGACTTTCCTTCCGTCAGTTGGGATATCCTATAGATGACAAGTCATATCCTGAGGTAGTGGAAGAGTTCATCTTTCATGAAGGGGTTGATAACATGGGGTTACTGAAGAGGTTTAGTGTTGCTTGGACTCAGATTCATCGTGAAGGAAGAGCCGATTTGGGTAAGAAGAATTGCATAGCCAAGGAAGCTTACACACATTAGGTCCAAGAACGAGCCAAGGAGATTTTGTTACCATTTCCTTCTAAGCCTTCCATGAATATCAAGCTTCCTAAACTTGCCATTGTTCCTCCATCTGAAGTCGACCAACTCAAGCGGACTATTGAGATGTTCTCAACCTTGATAGAGTCACATCCGAGAAGTAAAGCCTACAGATTGAGCTCCATCAGAAGTGAGAGTGCATGCTCAAAGAGGTGGAAATTGAACAGAACAAGCGAAGGAAAGTGGGTGATGCTCAGAAGAGTACCTACGATGGCCTTACTTCAAAGAAGAGATAACTCGCCGACACTTAGTATCAAGCCTACAAAGATGAGTTAAGCTATAAGAAGCAGCTTGAAGAGCTTCGAGGGAAGTTATCAGAGTACAAGACAAAGCTGCAGAGTGAACAAGACCGTGTTGACCAGTTGGAAAAGGACTCTTCTCAGTGTCAAGCCAAGCTCGACAAAGTCTTTAGTGAGATTCATAAGCTACACGATCAAGCACATCAGAGCCGAAAGGAGATCAATCAGTTCAACTTGGAGAGTACTTATTGGGAGCGTCAGAGCCTCCATTTGCAAGTCCTCTTGGATCAGAATGAGGCCTTTCTACAGGATCTTCTTCAGGGACCTAACCATTATTTGCTGCGCAACCTCATGAAGGAAGCGAAGTATTGGAGTGAAAGGCACGATCGTCTAGCCAGATTTGTCAAGCACGTACTAGAGGACTTTCCAGGGTTGTTGAGGGATGCATATGCTGATGTATTGTCGCATAAGACTCCTTGGGCTATTTTTCACTTCTTATCTATATGTAGGGTGGTTTTTGATAGGATCCAGACTGATCTTGTTGTAGCCCAAAAGGCAGATATTTGATTTGTACTTGACTTGTACTTCTTTTCCATTTATTGGATAAATGAAGGGTTTCTTGTCAATTTTATCTTTGCACCTTTACTTGTATGCTTTATGATTATTGTTAACAAAAATAAGCTTACGAATTCCTGGAATTTAAAACTTTATTTTTGCATGCATTGCATTCATTTATGCATACATATGCACGTCCCTCATCCAGGAAACAAGATGCTTACATTGTCCGTCTTGGCCTTGTAGCAAGATGACGACTCGACATTGCTATTTCACCCGCTCAAGTAAAACTAAGATCATGGCTGATTTCAAAGTTGAGAACGTTGCCTATAAGGAAACTCTGGCTCAATTTTAAGGTCGGATGGATCAGTTTCAGACTAACATGGACATTATTATGGAGTTCCTTCATGCTCAGAAGGACGCCGCTGCTGCTATTTCTGTTGTTGCAACCGCTACTGATGCAACTGTTGTCACTCCGGTGGTGATTTCTCCTCCTGTTGTTACTGTTTCTCCTGCTGTTGTTGAAGTGTCGGCTGAGACTGTTGTTCTGCCTACTATAAACTTGCCTAGCTCTTAATCTGGTTTAAATCGGATGCCTGCTGCTTTTCCTTAGGGAATGTCCCCCGAATTTCACTCCTCAGATTGTCGGTGGTAGTACCTTTGTGCCATATCAACCTTTTGTTGCACCCATTCCCAATGGGAATTCTGCTGCTTACCCATGGGGCATGCCTACTCTGATTCCGCCTCCTGTGGTGAACCATGATAACCATGAAATTCCTCAAGCACAGACTCGCCAGACTCCTGTGCATACTGATGTTAAGACCCATGGTGAAGATGAACATGTTTACAGAGGTCCTCCGATTCATGTTCCGGTTTTGTCTCAATCTGCTCAAACTGCTGTTTAGAATGTTCATTCTGGAATACCTTATCCTGGGGAATCCTCAGCTACCGTGGTACCTCCTCCAGGTTATCAGTATGGTTTTCAGATGGATCAGAATTCTGGTCAGATGGTAAATCCTGGGTTGGTATATCTGTCTCAGTTTGCTTCCCGTATGTTCCTGCTCCAGCAGCATCGCAACTTCCAAATCCTCAGACTCTTATCAGACCTACTGATTATAAGCTGTTAGATGAAAGGATCAGAGCGATCAAAGGATATTCTACTTTTGGCTAAAGACTTGTGTTTGGTTCCCAATGTAGTGCTGCCGCAAAAGTTTAAGATTCCAGAGCTTCCAAAGTATAAAGGGTTGAACTGTCCGCGGAGTCACGTGACAATGTACTGTAGGAAGATGGCATCCTACATTGATAATGATGAATTGCTAGTGCATTGTTTCCAAGATAGCTTTTTTGGAGCTTCTTTGGATTGGTACATGGGTCTAGAGCATAGCAAGATTCACTCGTGGAGAGACTTGTCCGAAGCATTCTTGAAAAAATACAAGTATAATCTTGATTTGGCTCCTACTAGATTACAGTTACAGAATCCCTCACAGCGCACATCAGAAACCTTTAAAGAATATGCACAGAGATGGCGCGAGATGGCCTCTCGTGTGCGACCTGCTCTTTCTGACACTGAGCTGGTCGATATCTTTATGGGAACCTTGCAAGGGTTTTACTATGAGAAAATGGTGGGCAGTTCTTCTTCAAACTTTGCTGATGTCGTGACTATCAGTGAAAGAATTGAGAACGGTTTGAAAATTGGTAAGATTGCTGGTTCCGTGAGTCAACAGTCAACCAACAAGAAACCTCAGAGCAGTCATTCGAAGAAGAAAGAAGGTGAGGCGAATGGTGTAATGGCACAAGCCCCTCCTTAGTATCAGGCTCATATGGCTCCCATGCCATACTATTCGTATCCTTATATCGCCGCTGCCAAGTATCAACAGTGTCATACCCCAAATTTTGACCACCAAAATTTCCCATCATTATGCAAATCTTTACCACAATATGGATGTACCATCATGCCTCATCAATCTCCTCAAGATTGTTGAGCCTTCACTATAATTAAGATTAAGGTTTCCATCCCTCTCTGAGCGTTTAGACAAAAGATAAATCAATAAATGACATGATATTCAACTTGTCTAACCTCTCAAACATCCATGAAGGATCAAGAGGGCTCCCACATCAAGAATCAAGCACAAAGTTGCAACATTCCAAGTGGATTGAGCCTCGAAATAGGGTTTTTATCGACTGAGGCCTCCAGAATGAAATTTTCATAGGGGATTGAGCCAAGGCTTCAAAATATGACTAAGTATGCTCAAAATAACCCTAGGAGTCCCTTTGTAAAGTTAAATCACCCTCAGAGAATGCATTCCTCAAAAGTCGGGAATTAGGGTTTCTCTGCGCCGAACCGCTTCGGAGCCAAAAGTCAAAACATGACTTTTTTGGCAAAAATGATCCCTGTGACTCATATTTTCATAAAATATGTTTTATAATGTCATTTGAACAAGAATTGATCAAGAAATCATGATAACTTGTAAAAGGGGTAACCTTGAAAAATTGAAAATTTTTCTAAGTTATTAAATTTGAATGGTTTTGGTACCAACTTCCAAGGACCATAACTTTTGATCCAAGCAGCCATTTCGAGCGATCCAAAGCATGATTTGTAGGTCTTCCTACATTCTACAAAAGCTTCAACTACATGAAACTCGAATTCTTCATGGATTTTTAGTTATGGATGGATAAAAGTGGTGAAAAATCAAAGACTTAACACTTAGTACAAAACTGTCTAAGTTTCAGCCTTGAACATCAATGTTCATGGGGATTTTTCAACCAAGTCCAGATAGTTTCAAGATAAACTATGATTACACATGGATTGTAGCATATTAGGGTTTTCTAAAAAGCACAAGAGCTTTTCATAACTTCATTTGAGTAAGGAGATATGATCCTCCCAAAATAAAATTTTCCAACAGTCATGTACAAGGCAGTTTTGTGCATTTTTGCTCGACCTGGCTAAATTGTGTAACACCCCCAATCTATAACCCCAAGCTATTAAAACGGTAAATAAAAATTCAAAATTTCATCAGAGTATATTTAAATTATCATGGCATAGACAAGGGGCATCACATCAATTTGAAACAAAACATACATACAACACCTGCTCATAAAGATATGCAACAGTGGGGTAGCAATCAACAGAGGAACTCAGTTCCTTACACCCACATTTCAGATTTTAGAATAAAAGCGGAAAATCTAAAACTGAATAACATATATATATATATATATATATATATATATATATATATATATATATATATATATATATACCATAAAAAGTGTATCTATCATACATTCAGTTAGACATGCACCAGCCAAAAGATATATATATATATATATATATATATAATACACAATAATCACAAACGGCCTCCCTAACTACCCGGTGTCACATATCAGAGCCGACCGACAAAAGAATAAAGACGCAAAGCTTCACAAAAAGAACTCCAGCAACTCTAATCTACAATGCCTCATAGTGCATTATAAAACAGCAGAAGGGTGAGAAAAACAATCATAATACAGTTGCATAAAATTATATATTAACACAAAAATGCACAAGTATAATATTCTCACCACAAATGCACCACAATCAATATAACACGACACAGTACAAATATCAGGTATTCGTCACCAATGCACACCCATCATCAACACATTTATCCACACACCATCTCATTAATCACATTCACAATTAACATACACAATTAATCCATGATTGATGCAAATGCACAGAGACCGACACAATGACTCTATGCACATGCCATGCGGTACCGACTTCCAATGTTTCTCATGTCTCATCACCAGTTCACTCAGGAACTATTGGAACCATCGCTCGTTACTTAGTGTAGCTCCCCGTCGGGCATATGATGTTCACCCGTCGCTTTAGGTCCCCACATGGGCACACGACATTTATGGATTGCTTTAGGTCCCCACATGGGCACACAATCCGATCGCTTTAGGTCCTCACATAGGCACACGATCTTCTATAACCATCGCTTTAGGTCCTCACATAGGCACACGATGTTATAGCAGATTCCCTTTGGAACCAAACCGTCACTCAGGACGTCACAACAATGTATATCATGATGCTTGGCATACAATGACTCATGACATTTAATATGTACACGCATAAATACATTCATTTCCATCAACAAAATCACACTTTGCACTTATGCCCAAAACAATGCATTTAATTATCATACGGCCACAAATCATCACAACACCATTTAAACACATGCATTTACATCATACAACAACACTTTGCACGATACACCTCAATTACGCACACTTACAACGACAAAAGTCGACAAACCGACACTATTCCAATTTCCCGACAAAATTTAATCGGCTAACAATCTCAAAATCATCATCATAAGAAAGTACATTTTATAAGCTTTCCAACGATATAAATAACACTTTAATCGGAAATACGGTTCGAGAGTTATGAATTTTTAAGGAAAAGTATTATTTGGAAAAAACTCACAACCGCCTGGCGAAACATGCCAACCGCCCGGCGAAACGCTCTTCGCCTCTGCTTCGCCCGGCGAAGCACAGGTGACACTAAACCCACCCAAATGACTCAAAAGAGTCAGAAACTTGGAACCTCTTCGCCTCTCAAAACCGCCCGGCAAAAGGACGAACCGCCCGGCGAAACAAGCACATCGCCCGACGCTTCACACCAGAAGCAGAATTTATGCTTCGTGATGCACTGTTCCATAACCCAAAATTTCCATTTTAATCCAACCAAACCATTTCCAACAGCCACACAAACCTCAGCAATTATTCATACATATCACGGGATCATACTACAAGATTCGTATCAATTTTCGTCCGTGAAAACATCGATTTCTACTCGTTTACACGTTTTCGACCTATACCCGAAAAACTATCGAACAGGACAATACAACATGAAAACACACATACATAATCATACACAACGATAAGATAATCGAGTTTCGCACCCTTACCCGATTAAATAATGCGTAGAAAAGTCGGTTGATTGGTTTCCAAGTTTTTCCCCAAAATCTCTCTTTTCTTCTCTTCTCCTTTCTTCTTTTTTCTACTTACTATGTTTTACTATGTTTTTCTCTCTTTTTCTTTCTATTTCAACTCTTAACTTAACAATCAAATTAAAATGCCCAAAATACCCCTACACTCAAATATCTCGCAATCGTTCCCAAAACCCGATAAAATATATTCACGATGAAAAATAACATATTTTCACATAAAAGTCAGAAATAAAATAATATAATAATAAAATAATCAAAAACGACTCAATAAAATAAAAATACTAAAACTGGGGCGTTACAACTCTCCCCCACTTAGAAATTTTCGTCCTCGAAAATCCTACCTGAAACAAACAACTCTGGATACGACTTCCGCATCCGACTCTCCAACTCCCAAGTCAAATTGCCCTCAGCAGCGCCTCCCCACGCCACTTTCACAAGTGCAATATCCTTGCCTCTCAACTGCTTCACCTCGCGATCCAAAATCCTAACAGGTAAAGCCTCAACTGTAAGGTTCTTCCTTACCTCAACCTCGTCCATCGGAATCACATACGACGGATCCGGAACATACTTCCGAAGCTGTGAAACATGGAACACATCATGAAAATTCGACAGATTCGGCGGCAACACCACTCTATAAGCCACAACACCCACTCTCGCAGATATCTGGTAAGGACCAATAAATCGAGAAGTAAGTTTCTTCGATTTCAATGCACGACCAACACGCGTTACTGGCGTAACTCTCAAAAATACATGATCGCCCTCTTGGAACTCAAGATCTTTGCTTCTCCGATCATGATAACTCTTTTGCCTACTCTAAGAAGCCTTCATTTTCTCTCGAATAAGCTTCACTTTCTCCGTAGTCTGTTGTACCAATTCCGGCCCTACCACCGTTCTCACACCAGATTCGTGCCAACACAACGGTGTTCGACACCTCCATCCATACAATGCCTCAAACGGTGCCATATCAATACTAGAATGAAAACTGTTATTATACGTGAATTCAATCAACGTAAGATAACTATCCCACGTACCACCTTGTTCCAAAACACAAGCCCTCAACAAATCTTCCAATGACTGAATCGTCCTTTCCGTCTGACCATCCGTCTGCGGATGATAAACCGAACTCAACCTCAATTTAGAACCCAAAGCCTTCTGTAAAATTTCCCAAAATCTCGATGTAAACCTTGGATCTCGATCCGAAACAATACTCAATGGAACCCCATGCAACTTCACAATCACACCGATGTAAATCTCAGCTAACCGCTCCAAAGAAAAACTGATGTCAATCGGAATAAAATGAGCCGATTTAGTCAGCCTATCAACAACCACCCAAATAGCATTATGCCCTCGCTGAGTGTTCGGTAACCCCGTTACAAAATCCATCGAAATGCTATCCCACTTCCACTCAGGAATATCCAACGGTTGCAACAAACCACTAGGCCTTTGATGTTCCACTTTCGACTTCTGACAAGTCAAACATGCATACACAAACTGAGCCACATCTCTTTTGAATCCAGACCACCAAAAAATCTTCTTCAAGTCTTGGTACATCTTATTCGCTCCCGGATGTATACTCAAAATACTTCGGTGTCCTTCTTCCAAAATCATCCTTTTCAACTCCGAATCATCCGGAATACAAATTCGTCCACGGATCCTCAAAACACCATTAACGTCCACTTGAAAATCACTATTCGCATCTTTTTCTCCAACCAACATCAAATCCACAAATTTCAAATCTAACTTCTGTTTCTCACTAACCGTCATCAGAAAATCATTAGTAACCTTCAACATTCCAAGCCTTACACTATCCGAAGTCACTTCACATACCAAACTCAAATCTCTAAACGATTCCAAAAGTTCCCACTCCTTAACCATTAAAGCCGACATATGCAAAGATTTCTGACTCAACGCATCGGCTACCACATTAGCTTTACCAGGATGGTAATTCAAGCCAAAGTCGTAGTCTTTCAAGAATTCCAACCATCTACGTTGCCTCATATTCAGTTCCTTCTGATCAAACAAATATTTCAAGCTTTTATGATCACTAAAAACTTCAAACCTCGCACCAAATAGATAATGCCTCCAAATCTTCAATACAAAAACCACAGCCGCTAACTCAAGATCATGAGTAGGATAATTTTTCTCATGCACTCGCAACTGTCTTGAAGCATAAGCCACAACCTTACCTTCCTGCATCAGAACACCACCTAGACCAATCAAAGACGCATCACAATACACCACAAAAGGTTCATTAGGATCCGGCAAAATCAAAATCGGAGCTGTCGTCAATCTTCTCTTCAGCTCATTAAAACTCTCCTCACACCGAATATCCCAAATGAACGCTTGACCTTTGCAAGTCAACTGGGTCAAAGGCAATGCTAGCTTCGAAAAACCTTCAATGAACCATCGATAATAACCGGCCAAACCCAAAAAGCTACGAATTTCAGTAACAGATCTAGGAGCTTCCCATTGTAGAACTGCTTCTACTTTAGATGGATCCACAGAAATACCGTTACCTGAAATCACGTGTCCAAGAAAACTCACTTCCGACAACCAAAATTCACACTTGGACAATTTAGCAAAAAGCTTCCTTTCCTTCAAAATCTGCAAAACAATACGCAAATGTTCCGCGTGCTCCTCGTGAGACTTAGAATAAATCAATATGTCATCAATAAACACAACAACAAATCGATCCAAATGCTCGTGGAAAATCTGATTCATGTATTCCATGAACACACCAGGTGCGTTAGAAACCCCGAATGGCATCACAGAATATTCATAATGACCGTACCGCGTCCTAAAGGCCGTCTTCTGAATATCTTCCTCCTTCACCCTTATCTGATGATACCCTGATCTCAAATCAATCTTACTAAACACACAAGCACCAACCAATTGATCCATCATATCATCAATTCTCGGAAGAGGATACTTATTCTTAATCGTCACCTTATTCAACTGGCGATAATCAATACATAATCGCATACTTCCATATTTCTTTTTCACCAACAAAACTGGCGCACCCCAAGGAGAAACACTTGGCCTCAGAAACCTCTTCTCCAACAACTCATTCAACTGCTTCTTCAACTCTACCAACTCAGATGCTGACATTCTATAAGGTGCCATAGAAACAGGTCTAGTACCAGGAACCAGATCTATGGAAAACTCCACCTCTATCTCTGGCGGCACATCTGAAATATCCTCAGGAAACACTTCTGGAAATTCACACACAACAGGAAACACATCTAGAGAAACCTGACTATCCACAGTTAAAGATACAAACAATCCAAACAATTGAGCTTCCTCCGCCAAAAGTCTCTTCAACTCTTTGGTAGATAAGAAACTCGAGTCTTCGTCTTCCTCAAGAGAAGGAAACCTTACCAACTTATGGTAACAATCAATATGAACCCTATTAAATTGCAACCAATTCATACCCAAAACCACATCCAAACCTTCCAACGGCAAACACACTAAATCCATCTCAAAGTCTTTACCATAAATGGTCAAAGGACAACTCACACAAACCAAAGAAGTAGTTACTGACCCCATCACTGGAGTATCAATAACCATCTCACCATCCATCAAAGACAACACAAGATTCAAACGCCTCGCGCACTCAGATGAAACAAACGAATGAGTCGCTCCAGTATCAATAATAGCAATCAAAGGCGTACTATTAATAAAGCAAGTACCTCTAATCAGACGATCTGCACTTGAAGTATGAGTTCCTGCCAATGAAAACACCTTCCCACTAGTTGGAGCTTTCTTCGGATTCGGACATTTCGTGCTAATGTGACCAGGTTCCCCACAATTATAACATTTCACCACATTCTTCCTTTTACAATCAGCTACAACATGTCCTTCACCTCCACAATTAGAACACTTATCCAAATTCTTCCTACACTCGGACTGACGGTGTCCCAATCCACCACATCTAAAACACCTCGGAGAATTAGACATACCACCTCCACCTGACCTTCGATCAAAAGTACCCCTTTGTTTACCTTTATCAGCCGGCGTTACATACGGACCACTACGAAACTGCTGCTTCCCTTTCCTGTCACTTACACTTTTGAAATGAGTAGATCGAGCCTTACTATCCTCTTCATAAATTCTACAACATTCCACCAGATCAGAAAACCTCCTTATCCTCTGATAACCAATCGCCTGTTTAATCTCAGGACGCAATCCACTTTCATACTTCACACACTTAGAGAATTCTGCGGTCGCCTCAGCATAATGAGGATAAAATTGCACAAGTTCCACAAACTTAGCTGTATAATCAATTACAGACATATTACCTTGCTTTAGTTCCAAAAACTCAATTTCCTTCTTTCCCCTAACATCCTCGGGAAAATACTTCCTTAAAAACTCCTGGCTAAACAATTCCCAAGTTACTTCTTCATCATCAGCTTCTAACACAGGACGTGTTTTAACCCACCAGTCATCTGCTTCTTCCTGTAACATGTGAGTTCCCAATCTCACCTTACTGTCCTCATCACAATCCATCACTCTGAAAATCCTTTCAATCTCTTTCAGCCAAATCTGTGCTCCATCATGATTATGTCTCCCCTTGAAGACAGGTGGTCTATTCTTTCTAAACTCATCATTCACTCCAGCATTCGGTGCACCCTGCACAGCACGAGCCATAGCCTGCATAGCAGCAGCTAAAGCAGCATCGTTCCTTCCAGCCATATTCTGTTTATTTCCAATAACAGAACTTACGGTTAAACAAACAGCTCACCAACCCACAAAGACCAACAAGGACTGACACAACTGACACAGACAAGCTCAAACTGACACGGACTGGCACGAACTGACACGGACTAGCTCTGATACCACTTAATGTACGCCCCCAATCTATACCCCCAAGCTATTAAAACGGTAAATAAAAATTCAAAATTTCATCAGAGTATATTTAAATTATCATGGCATAGACAGGGGGCATCACATCAATTTGAAACAAAACATACATACAACACCTGCTCATAAAGATATGCAACAGTGGGGTAGCAATCAACAGAGGAACTCAGTTCCTTACACCCACATTTCAGATTTTAGAATAAAAGCGGAAAATCTAAAACTGAATAACATATATATATATATATATATATATATATATATATATATATATATATATATATATATACCATAAAAAGTGTATCTATCATACATTCAGTTAGACATGCACCAGCCAAAAGATATATATATATATAATACACAATAATCACAAACGGCCTCCCTAACTACCCAGTGTCACATATCAGAGCCGACCGACAAAAGAATGAAGACGCAAAGCTTCACAAAAAGACCTCCAGCAACTCTAATCTGCAATGCCTCATAGAGCATTATAAAACAGCAGAAGGGTGAGAAAAACAATCATAATACAGTTGCATAAAATTATATATTAACACAGAAATGCATAAGTATAATATTCTCACCACAAATGCACCACAATCAATATAACACGACACAGTACAAATATCAGGTACTCATCACCAATGCACACCCATCATCAACACATTTATCCACACACCATCTCATTAATCACATTCACAATTAACATACACAATTAATCCATGATTGATGCAAATGCACAGAGACCGACACAACGACTCTATGCACATGCCATGCGGTACCGACTTCCAATGCTTCTCATGTCTCATCACTAGTTCACTCAGGAACTATTGGAACCATCGCTCGTTACTTAGTGTAACTCCCCGTCGGGTATACGATGTTCATCCGTTGCTTTAGGTCCCCACATGGGCACACGACGTTTATGGATTGCTTTAGGTCCCCACATGGGCACACAATCCGATCGCTTTAGGTCCTCACATAGGCACACGATCATCTATAACCATCGCTTTAGGTCCTCACATAGGCACACGATGTTATAGCTGATTCCCTCTGGAACCAAACCGTCACAACAATGCATATCATGATGCTTGGCATACAATGACTCATGACATTTAATATGTACACGCATAAATACATTCATTTCCATCAACAAAATCACACTTTGCACTTATGCCCAAAACAATGCACTTAATTATCATACGGCCACAAATCATCACAACACCATTTAAACACATGCATTTACATTATACAACAGCACTTTGCACGATACACCTCAATTACGCACACTTACAACGACAAAAGTCAACAAACCGACACTATTCCAATATCCCGACAAAATTTAATCGGCTAACAATCTCAAAATCATCATCATAAGAAAGTACATTTTATAAGCTTTCCAACGATATAAATAACACTTAAATCGGAAATACGGTTCGAGAGTTATGAATTTTTAAGGAAAAGTATTATTTGGAAAAAACTCACAACCGCCCGGCGAAACATGCCAACCGCCCAGCGAAACGCTCTTCGCCTCTGCTTCGCCCGGCGAAGCACAGGTGACACTAAACCCACCCAAATGACTCAAAAGAGTCAGAAACTTGGAACCTCTTCGCCTCTCAAAACCGCCCGGCAAAAGGACGAACCGCCCGGCGAAACAAGCACATCGCCCGACGCTTCACACCAGAAGCAGAATTTCTGCTTCGTGATGCACTGTTCCATAACCCAAAATTTCCATTTTAATCCAACCAAACCATTTCCAACAGCCACACAAGCCTCAGCAATTATTCATACATATCACGGGATCATACTACAAGATTCGTATCAATTTTCGTCCGTGAAAACATCGATTTCTACTCGTTTACGCGTTTTCGACCTATACCCGAAAAACTATCGAATAGGACAATACAACATGCAAACACACATACATAATCATACACAACGATAAGATAATCGAGTTTCGCACCCTTACCCGATTAAATAACGCGTAGAAAAGTCGGTTGATTGGTTTCCAAGTTTTTCCCCAAAATCTCTCTTTTCTTCTCTTCTCCTTTCTTCTTTTTTCTTCTTACTATGTTTTTCTCTCTTTTTCTTTCTATTTCAACTCTTAACTTAACAATCAAATTAAAATGCCCAAAATACCCCTACACTCAAATATCTCGCAATCGTTCCCAAAACCCGATAAAATATATTCACGATGAAAAATAACATATTTTCACATAAAAGTCAGAAATAAAATAATATAATAATAAAATAATCAAAAACTACTCAATAAAATAAAAATACTAAAACTGGGGCGTTACAAATTGTGCAACCTTAAGCCTTGTCACACTTCTGAAAACATATAAGAATCTTATCCAAGCAAGTACCTCTGATCCGCAAGCCTCACAAGTCCAAGAGCTATCCTTTAGGCCTGTGAAAATTCAAGATTCGTACTCAAAATATTCAAAGTTGTCAAGAAGCATTGAATGAGTGCATAGAGGTGGCATGCATCAAGACAATGTTATCCAAGATGAGTTAAGCTTTAACCCTACAACAAAGGTCCATAGTCCTGCTGCACTGACCCAAGTCAATGGACAAATAAGACTTGAATTCCTTTATGCATCAATTGGCCACAGACCTGTACCAGTTGCCATTCACTATTGATGCCAAAACAAACTTGTTGCACTATAAATAGACATCAATTGTGATCAGTTTGAGTACACCAAAGCACCCAAACTGATGCTTTACTCAAAATCTCTCTTTCATTCCAAAAATGCCTTCATTTGCAAGTCATTATCGAATTTTTCATTAGAGAGCTATTCCATCACAACCAATTGTTTTAACATATCCCATACAACATATGTGAGCTGATCAAACACTCCTCACACTTCTGTAACACCAAAATCACAAAGCTCTAAATCCACTTGAAGCTCATATGCAGCTGAGATGCCATAAAGTGATCCAAGCATCTCCAATCAAGTCCAAGCTTCCCAACACACTCCATAAGGTATAGTGAAGCTGTTCAAATCATCACAACACATCTGGAACACCTTTAACTCCAAATTTGAAAGTCTCTTGCACAAGCAAGTTCAAGTAAGCATGAAACCTTCAAACTCCATATTACACGCATCATAAATGAACTTTTGAGTTACCATCTTGTTCCTGCATGTATAGAGAGTAATAACACTCAATCAATTGCTATGTATGAATCGTGTATGGAATTTCATAGTGTTCATGCTGAAACTAGGGTTCTTGAGTAAATCCTCTAATTTCTCACTCCACACTTAATATAAATGCAATTAATCTATATGGTTGTGATCCTTGTTCAAAACCATTAAGTAATTAGAGAGAAAAGTGAGAAAACGCAAATCTGAGAAAAACAGGGTTGCGTGTGTTCTTCCCTTGTTCTTGGCGCCTTTTTTCAAATTTTCAAATATTTGAATTATTTATATTTTATTTAATTGATTTCAAAAATTAATTTCTCTCTCATTTTTTATCATTTTTTATTGGTTCTTTTTTTAAAAAATCACAAAAATGTTAAATTATTTTACTTTACAAAAAAATCCAATTTATATTATTTATTTAATATAGTTATAATTTTTGTAATTTATTTCATTTTATTTGTTTTTAAACATTTTAAAATGAAGTTTTCACCTTGATCTTTTCATTCCAAATGAATTTCAAGCTTTCATGTGATTAAACATGACTTTTCAAAATATTTTTCAAAGTTGATAACTTGTTTTTTAATATATTTGATATTTTATATCATTTTTTTATTTAATTTCCTTTGGAAATTATATCTTTTAAATTCAAAATTAGGGTTTTCTCTAAATTTTGATTTTTCAAACTTCACAGAAACACTTTTGGGCCTCTAATAGAGTGTAAGACCCATCCCTTTTCACACACAAACCATTTGGGCCTCAGTCATTGTATAAGTCCCGATACGATTTTAATAATCTCGCCGCGATCGCCGTTTTCAAAACAATTTTCATCTGGGTCTACCCTTGTGTTATAAGTCCCATCTTTATTCTATTTTAAACACTTTTGGGCCTCTAATAGAGTGTAAAACCCAACCCTCTTTGTACATAAATAAATTTGGGCCTCAGTCATTGTATAAGTGCCAGTACAGTTTCCAAAATGACGATGCGATCACTGTCTTTCATTGGGCCTTTCCTTGAGTTGTAAGCCCCATCTCTTGTATAAAAATAAATTCTTGGGTCTCTAATAGTGTGTAAGACCCATCTCTTTTGTAAATACAATAAATTTGGGCCTCAGTCATTGTATAAGTCCCAATACAGTTTTCAAAATAACGGTGCGATCACTGTTTTGTATCTAGGCCGCTCCTTGAGTATAAGCCCCAAACTCCCTCTTTAAAACCACTTTCCTTTTGATTTAGATTCAAATTCATAATTGTTATCAAAACTTTCTTCAATTTCTTGAATAACTAACCATACAACTGGGTTTATAACACTGGAAGCTTGCTCGCCTGTAAGTTCTACCAACTTTCTTTACATACTTGTCTATATTTTTCATCTGTATACATATGCTTATATACTTGCTTAGAGTTTTCCCCGACAACTAGGTCTAGGCTTATATAAAACCAGTGGTCACTCTTTCAACACAGTCAAAACTAGTTCCCCATAGAAAATTCCAGATACAGTCCTGCCTCCTCTTGGGCTTATACAATATGGAATAGAGAAAGGCATTATTCCCGGTGAAACTTTTCTCAAGACTGTCACTATTAGAAGTTTGTCAAGAAATTCATTTTTCCAGAGAGGATTAATTCCTGGTGAAACCTCTCTTGAATTTCTTCAAACCCCAGAACTGTTCGCTAAAGGAAGGATTATTCCCGGTGAAACATTTCTTGAACTTTTCTTAGGTTTGGACCCATAAGCTTCCTAAAAGCATCCCCGGCCTCCTCTTGGGCTTTGTACAAGGACCCTCAGGCTTCTTAGAAGTTCTCAGCCTCCTCCTGGGCTTAGTACAAGGACCCAAAAGACCTCCTACAGGTATAGGACAGAACCTAGTCATCATTTGTTAGAGCAGTCCTCTCAAGAGTCAAAACATCAGACCAACTTACGGTTGATTCTCATCCCTTAAAAACATCAGCCTCTTCTTGGGCATCATACAAAGATAAACCTGTTCATACCAGTAGACTTGGATAGTCTCACCTCCTTTGGATCTCAAAGAAACCCTCAAGTTTCCTAAAAGCACAGGAAAAACCCTGATCACCTCATCAATTTCCAACAGAGTTAAAACCTCTACAGGTTTCAAAACTCAATCTTTAAATCCTCACTTTAAATTTTCCCAGCTAAGGTCAAATTACTACCAGTAAACCCTCAGAAAACTCAGAACCTCATGGTCTCTGATATTTCAACTCTTCTGCAATCCCCAACAAGAGTTGATTCCCCAATTTGGACCTATCTCTGGATCTCAATAATCCTCAGCAGAAGTTAGCCTCCTCTTAGGCTTCATATAAGGAATTCCCCAACCAGCCTCCTCTTAGGCTTTGTATAATGATTATTCCTCAGCAGTTTTGGCCTCAATCTTGGGCTTTGTAGAAGACACATATAAATATTCTCTAGCTGAGTCAGTCAAATCTTTTAGCCTCAATCTTGGGCTTTGTACAAGACACCAAAAAAACTTCCCCAATGGAGGCAACTCTTTTTTAGCCTTAATCTTGGGCTTTGTACAAGACATATAAAACCTCTCCTCAGTGGAGTCAATTCTTTTTAGCCTCAATTTTGGGCTTTGTACAAGACAGACAAAATACTCCCCAAAAGAGTCAATCTTTTTCTTTCAGCCTCAATTTTGGGCTTTGTACAAGACAGATATAAAACTCCCTAAACAGAGTCAACCTTTTAGCTTCAACCTTGGACTTTGATCAAGGCACACAAAAATCAAACATCCCCTAAGAGGAAATCAAAAATCTCTCTGTAGGAAGACATTTCTCTGTACAATCACACATCAAAACAGACAATCAAACAAACCCTAAACCCAGATAATTGATGTAAGTGGCATACTTGTTGATTCAAAAATCCAACCTGTAGTCCATCTCTTATCCTGGTAAATTTCCTCTTTCATCTAATTGCTGTAAGTGGCAAGCCTCTGGATTATTTACATCCAAGCTAATGTCCCTCTCTTAGTATGAAAGACTCCTAAGGAAAAATGGCATTGCTCTACACTGAGTTAAAGTTTTATCCTCTAGGACAAATCCCTTATAAAGGAAATTATGGCATTGCTAGATTCCATATATTCCAGTTAAAGTAATTCTCCTTTAAAATCACTTACCCAACAACTGTGATAAACAAATAAGGAATCTCCCTTTAGAGATGACAAATTCCCTCTCAGTCAAACCTTTAGCTTCAATCTCGGGCTTTGAATAAGACACAAATAACCTTTCAGCTTCAATCTTTGGCTTTGAACAAGACACCAAACATCATCTTTCCTCTCATAGAATAGGAGGAACTACGATTGCTCTGATTTCCATGTGATCATTACGGGAATACGTAGGCATAATATTGTGAAATCTTAGCGAGCACACATATAAAAAACCTTACGTCCAGTACCTTACCAAAAACATTAAAAAAACCCGAAAATCAACAAAATACTCTCTCTCAACACTCCCAAAGAAGAAACTTTCCCAATTTATGACAGATAAACACCAGTAAGTAGATAACAGAAGAAAATACCAAACGATCTATGGATAACCATATATAGGATGGGTAATTGACAACTCCCTATTGTATAACCTGACCCCGGACCCCCCAATCTCTTAGAATTTGTTAAAAAAAACATTTGCGTGCAAGGTTAGTTTTAGATAGCTTCCCTTTCCTTTCCAGCTTCATAGGATAAATAAGAAATCAGAAAGTAGCACCCAATTCCAACCAATGGCAATAAGGTGGTCGTGTCACCGACAAAAATCGTACGTTACAGAAAAATGGCGACTCTGCTGGGGAAGCCAAACTAGGATTAGAATTCCTAAGAGGTCTAGGTTGTTTAGCAATTTCTATAATATATACTATATATATATTTACTGTTATTCCTACTTGATACCCATGTTTATTTTTCTGTCAAATGGGAATGCGATTGATACACATGTGGAAAGTTTGAGAGAACATTAAGATAAGGGTGGCATAGATAGGAGAAACTTATAGGGAGTGAATCCCAAACAAGCTATCTTGGTAGCCCGCCGAATCAGTCGAGGTACCCGTACGGAAGTATCGATGTTGAACCACCGATTGTCGTGAAAGCATTGTCTTTCCTAGTGTGGTACCCATAACCCTGAGGATTTAGTATACATTAACCATATGACCATTTGGTAGTGCGGTGACTATCGAGAATAGTTGATACATGATACTGCACTTAAATGAGATTCATCCTAGGATATTACAGCTCGCTCGAGTGAATCAGCTTGCTGTTGATATCCCTAGGGGGGTCAATGACTTTGGGAACCTTAAAACCCGTTCTACAGGTACAAAAATTGACCAAAATAGTACAACCTTTGGGGATGGGTAGAGCCATGACTCCATGCTTGTGACGTTGAACCTTTGAACCCATGTTTTCAAATGTTTTTGTGTGCTGCATTCATGCATTCATCTAAAAAAAACAATTTTCAAACAAGAAAAAAAATCTTTTTTTTCAAAATAAACTAAACAATAATTGCAAATATAAGAGGTTGCGTTATGGATTTCGGTAGAAGAAAGACGCACAAGTACACCTTTAAGGCTCCGAAACTAGAAGATTTAAGGAGGTTAGCAAGGATGATTACCAACCCTGAGGCTTTCAGAGCTAAGAACGGAGGACTGAGTTCTCTGTTAAGGGTTAACGTGGTTGAAGGAATCATGTCTACGCTGATACAGTTCTACGATCCGGTTTATCACTGTTTCACCTTCCCGAATTACCAACTGACACCAACACTAGAAGAGTACTCTCATTTGATTGACTTACCTATCACTGACCAAGCTCCATTTTCTGGACTGGAAGAAATTCTAAAGGAACAACCCATTGCAAGAGCAATCTATTTGGACGAGTCAGAGGTCAGGACTCATATGACCACTAAAGGAGGAATCCAGGGTTTACCAGCCAAATTCCTAATGGAGAAAGCTCTATACTTTGCCAGTATAGGAAACATAACGACTTTTGAGGATATCTTTGGTCTGCTCATATATGGGTTATTCCTCTTTCCCAACATCGACAATTTCGTCGACACCAATGTTGTTAAGATATTTCTAATTGGGAACCCCGTACCAACCTTGCTCACAGATGCTTATCATTCTGTACACTTAAGGAATTTGTACAGCGGAGGAATGATCACATACAGTGTACCCTTACTCTACAAATGGTTCATTTCCCATTTACCCAAGTCTGCTGCTTTTTGGGATCACAAGAGTACTCTACGTTGGTCACAAAGGATTATGTCTCTTACCAACTCTGACATAGACGGGTACAATCAGATTTACGAAGGGATAGAAATCATCAACAGATGTGGAAATTTCCCTAACGTACCCCTCATTGGAACTAAAGGAGGAATCAACTACCAGCCAATGTTAGCTCGCCGTCAACTCGGATACCCGATGAAGAATATTCCACATAATGTTCATCTGGAAGGTCTTTTCGTCAATGAAGGGGAAAATGACAGGGCACTAAAGAAAGAAATAGTGCATGCCTGACAACATATTCACAGAAAAGGAAGAGAGTCTCTAGGAAGACCAAATTGTACCTCCATGGAACCTTATCTCCACTGGGTGCAAACTAGAGCCCTCAAGCTGAGGATTCCTTACCCTCGCCAAAAAGTTTTTCCATTAAAGGAATTTGTCCTTTACTTCATGTCTGACGCGGAAAAACTCCAGGTCGCTCTCAACAAAGTTCAACGTGAAAAGAGCTCTTGGGAAAACAAGTACCGAATCCTCAATTTGGAGTGTACCAAGATTCAAGAACTATTAAAGGAAAAGGATACTTTGATTGAGATATTAGAACAACATGCTATATAGGGTCAGGAAGATCGAAGAAATTTGCTCGCTCCTTTCACTTGGCAAAGGACTGATAACCCGACAATGGCTGAAGAGCCCCGATCAAAGAAAAGGAAACTACTGGAACGAGCATCTGAGCTCTCTTCAGAGAGGACTCAGGATCCATGAACTTAGACATTTTCCTTACATCACTTTGTAAAATACTGTACTTTTCATTGTAACATACTTCAATCTTTCGAATTCAATAAAAAGGGTCTCCCCTCACTGTATGATATTTGCAATCTATTTGTTGAAGTTTCTCTTTTACTAAAACAAAAAAAACTAAAAATACGTCATTGCATATCATTCATCATTCTCACATAACGCATTTTTCTTATCTTTGAGTCTTACGTATGTGTCACATTTCGAGGAAGAGAACAGAGAGCTGGGAAAAGAAATCGACGCTCTAAAGGAAAGTTTGGAAAAACTTCACAGTGACATGCAATCTCTGGCAGCAGCTCAGGAGCAGTGGCATCAAAAGACTGTGATCTCAGAAATCACATCTACGCCCATAATGGAGGCACATGAGAATAATCCTCGGTACAACGTGTCTAAAGGTCGACCCTGGGGCATGCCTTTCAACTTTATACCTGAAGGATATATCCCGCCGGTCAGTGAAGACCCAGAAGCCGTAATAGGAACCACTGGACTTGAAGGTTACAAACATCTGGAAAGCGAAGATGCAAGGTTTACGAAAACAACTCCTGAAGGTTACAAACTTCAGGGCACTGAAGCACTAAGACTCACCGCTATAATGTCTATACCACAACCAGTGGTACACGCTATCCCGGAAGGACAGATTCCACAAGCAATTTCTGGTGGAAAAGAAGACATGTATGAAAGGATGAATGAGTTCCAAGAACAATTCTTGGAAATGCAGAAGGAACTGCATGCCTTTCGCGGTTAAGACTTATTCGGAAAGGACACCGCAGACCTCTGTCTGGTCCCCAATGTAAAGATACCGCACAAATTCAAGGTGCCTGACTTTGAAAAATACAAAGGCAACTCTTGCCCTCAAAGTCATTTGGTGATGTACGCTCGAAAAATGTCAACTCAGACAGAAAATCAACAACTACTGATCCATTACTTCCAAGACAGTTTAACCGGTGCCGCACTTAAATGGTACATGGGTTTAAACCACACCAAGATCAGTACTTTCAGAGATCTCGGCGCAGCCTTCGTTCAATAGTATAAATACAATTTGGACATGGCACCAGATAGGGATTAGCTCAGAGCAATGTCATAGAAAGAAAAAGAAACTTTTAAAGAATATGCTCAGAGATAGCGTGAAATTGTGGCTCAGATCTGTCCCCCTCTTGAGTAAAAGGAGATGACTAAGATCTTTTTGAAAACCTTAAGCTAATTTTATTACGACCGAATGGTCGCCAGTGCACCCAGTGACTTCACTGAAATGGTCAACATGGGAGTACGCCTTGAAGAAACAGTTCGAAAAGGACGATTGGTCAAAGATACAGAGCCATCCAGCAGTACTAAGAGATACGGTAGTGCTTTCCAAAAGAAGAAAGAACAAGAGATCAGTAATATCTCTCTGGGAAAGAAAAGGCGAAGGTTTCAACCAGTATCAACGGTAAGTCCCGATATCAATCCAGCGTCGGCTCCAACTTATCAACCTCAGGTTGCTCAGAGCCAACCAAGTCCACAACAATATCAGTAAAGGACGCAACAGCCTCTTCAGCAGGCTCTTCCACAGTACAATAACAACAATCGTATGACACAACCATCAGGGTTTGACCCTATACCGATGTTGTACACAGAACTATTTCCACTTCTACTGGCCAAGGGGCACGTCCAAACAAGGACTCCTCTTGCAGTACCGAAAAGTCTGCCTTTTTGGTTCAAAGCCGATCAAACTTGCCCTTACAATCAAGGGGGATCGGGGCACATCATTGAAAATTGTCTCAGATTCAAGTCTGATGTACAGAAGCTTGTCAGGAAGGGGGTCTTATCTTTCAAAGATACTAATCCAAATGTTAAGATGAACCCGTTTCCGCAACATGAAAAGACTGCAGTAAATTTAATAGAGGAAGAATTTAGCCGCAGTTATCAAATTCACGATGTACTCTCACTAGGAACAAATCTAGTGAAGATGCATTGCAGACAAAGCGGGTACGGTCATGTACCATCTCACAATTATCACCAGTATGATATATGCTCAAAGAATATTCAGGGGTGTTCCGTAGTGCAATCGGCCCTACAAGAACAAATGGATCTGGGCTGGATTCAGGATCACAGGATCCGGGAAGTCAACATGGCCCATGCACGTCCCAGCATTATTCAGAACCACAACATTCTCTCAATGAATGTCAATTTAGTGGCGATGCATTTAATGCAAAGTCAATATTATAATATGCCACGGCACGATTACAGCGCTTTTCCGATCTGCTCAACAAGCAATCAGGGATGCTCTTTCATACAAGAGGCCCTCCAACGTCAGATGAATCTCGGATGGATCCAGAACTACCGTGAAGGAAATAACCATCAAGTCAACATGATTCAGATCTTTGACATACGCTTGATGAATACCAGTTTGGTAGAACTGCATGCTAAACAAGTTAGACTCAGCTTTCTGGCTTCACACGATTATCAAGACTGTGAAGAGTGTCGTGAAGACGACCAAGGGTGTACACTTGGACAAAGAACACTCCAATATCTGTTGGACCACTGGTGGCTTCCAATCTACTTGGATGAAGCCACACAATAGATCAGCATGACCGACGGGAATCCTGCTAGACATCAAAGTCGGGATGTCCGCTCAAAGGAAATAGATCTAGTAAAGATGTACTGCATACAAAGAGGGCGGGGTCGGGTACCACCGCATAGTTATGAACGCTGCAAAGTGTGTTCGAAAAATAACCAAGGATGTTATCTCATACGAGCAGCTCTTCAAAATCAGTTGGACCGGAAAGAGATTCGACGATGTTCAAGTTCTGGGTCAATCAGCATGGTACAAAACTCTCTCCCTCATCAAAACGAGAATGTCGTCATAAGCTCCGATCATGGGAAAACCAAAGACGTATGTGCCATAATCCCTCTACTCAATGAATCAAGAATCCCTCTTAATGATAGAAAAGTTCCCAACCAGGAACTGATTGAGGTTGCCTATAACGGTCAGAGAAATAAAAAAGCTCATGTGGTTATCTACCTGCCATGACCAATACCGTACAAATCGGAAAAGGCTATCCCTTACAAGTACGGTGCAACAACCATCAAAAATGGAAAGGAAACTTCATTACCCTCCGTCGTGAACATTGCCGACATCAGTCGAGTTACCCGGAGCGGTCGGATCTTCAACAGAGGAATTAGAGAACCTGCCAAAGAAAAGGAACCTCAAACGGAAGTTCCAAATCAACCAGTCGGGCAATCCAGTAATCCCGAACTTACAAAGAACAACGATGAGATATTGAAACTCATCCAAAAAAGCGAGTACAATATTGTGGACCAATTGTCATAAACTCCATCTTGAATCTCTATACTATCTCTCCTGCTTAGTTCAGACGCTCTTAAGGAAGCTCTGCAGAAAGTCTTAGAGCAAGCCTACGTGGAACAAGATGTGACGGTAGGACAATTTGACAGCATCATATCCAACATCACTTCCTGCAACGATTTAGGATTCAGGGATGAAGAACTGCCAGAAGAGGGAAAATATCATAATATGGCACTTAACATTACATTCAACTGCCAAGACGATGCTTTAGCCAGCGTTCTGGTGGACACTGGATCATCTTTGAATGTTATGCCAAAATTGACTCTGATACGACTATCATTTCAAGGAGCTCCGATGAGGGGCTGTGAGATCATCGTCAAAGCCTTTGACGGATCTCGAAAAATAGTTATCAACGAAGTCGATCTTCCCATAACCATCGGTCCTCACACTTTCCAAGTCACTTTCCAGGTCATGGACATCCGGGCAGCATACAGTTGTTTATTAGGAAAACCTTGGATACACGAAGCTGGGGCAGTCACTTCGACACTTCACCAAAAGCTGAAGTTCGTCAAGAATGAAAAGTTAGTCACAGTCTGCAGAGAGCAAGACTTAATTGTGAGCCACTTATCATCATTTTCCTATTTAGAACCGGAGGAGGTTGTTGGAACCCAGTTCCAAGCACTCTCGTTGAGCAATGAGGATCGACTAGAAAAAGGGACGTTGATTTCCTCATACAAGGACGCTCTCGAAATGATTTAGAGTGATAACGTAAAGGGATGGGGACAACTTGTAATTCTACGGATAACAAGACAAAGAAAGGTCATGGTTTCTCTTCAACCTGTGCCCAGACTACAAAGAAGGATGAAAGTTTTCATCCCATTCAGTACTTCTTCCACAGTGGAGGCTTCCTCCACCCAGTGTCTCAAGAAGTACACACCATCAACAAGAGTGACTCCTCTGATACGGATGAAGAGTGGAATTCTTATCTCAACGACAACGGTTATATGTCTCAGGAAGAAGCGCATATGCCATTCAGTTTTCCAAAGTAGAACCCGAGATATATACCAAGGTCAGACGTCTGGATGATCTATGGAGATTGCGATCCTGAGGGATGACGTGCTCCACCTAACTCATTAGAAGATGATCTAATGAAAGACAACTTCGATTAAGATTATTATGATCCCCTGGATGACTTGCCTATCTAGAAGCCATACACATAAGGCTTGGGACAAAAGAGTCAGCCCAATGATACATATCAGTTGAGTAATATTGAAAAGAATAATCACGTCCCCATTGAGTTATGGGATCATTACTCAGGATATTTTGAAAATATCCAGCACCATAATGATGAATCTGCAAAGACTGTAGGACAAAAGTTCATCAACTATGCTTTTCCTGAGGTCAACGTCATCGAGGAAGTTGACTCGGCCATTTCCACAGAAGTATGGGACACCTTAGGACAGCCGAGTAGCAAGTACGACTTCTTAGTCAAATACACCGCTCCTAAAAGCTCTCACATAAGATACAAGGACATCAAGCCAACTAGATGGGGAGATCCTCTTGAGAGTGAAAACACTAAGGAAGATACAACAGAAGAGTTCGTTTATGACAATTCTGCATGGTAGGAAGACTCCAATGATCATACTCCGCCAGAAATCAGCGTTATTTCTGAGGACAAACCAAGAAAGAAGGTACCAGACTTTGTGATTCAACGAGGAGTTCGTCGCCAATGGGTTGTGTAGTACCCCAAAATTTGCCCTACCTTTTTCTGGCTTTTGCTTCGTGCTCATCTGCATTTTTAGGTCATAACTCATAGTCATATCATTGCATTGGTTTTCTGAGACATGGGATTGAAGAATTTTCTTGTTATGAGTGTTTTCCCTATTTGGGACGACTCTGCGAGCCATCTTTTGCAAAGTTCATCAGTGTACATCTGGGTGATTTAGGTTTGTATTCATGGTTGAGCTTGTTGACTGTTTATCGGTTGAGATTCTTCAATGGATCATGTGAGTGGCCAGATTGTGCAGTGGTAGCTGTGACCATTTTATCAGAGGCTTGTGAATAGTTTGTGATTGGTTTTGAATTCTTTGGGTTATCCATTTTCTATCCATCATGACCATTTTCAACCATTTTGACCAAGTTTCTTCCCACATTCAAACTTATCTCAATCCAATTTTTATCTAAATATCCATTTTAGCCCATTTCCTTAAATAAAACCAAATATCTAATCCATATTTCCTATCCATTTTTCTAATCCACTTTCTAATCCAAATCCAATTCAGAGTCCATTTTAATTCATTTCTATCCAATTCAAACCAATTTCCATAATATCCATTTGTTAATCCATTTCAATTTCCTTAAACCATATCCAAATTTATCCATTTGTCCACTTCTATTCTCTCAACCATTTTCATTCTACATTTTAAATCCATTTAGATCCATTTTTAACCATCTAGTTTTCCAAATCCAATTAACCAAATTCCGTTTTTATATCCATTATTTCATTAATATCCAAAACCCTTTTTGTAGTTATCCAATTCATAAACCATTAACCCATATTCAAATCCATATCTATCCTTAAACAAGAGTGCAAGGTTTTGGCGTCACCTATGCTACTAGCCGCATGATCTTTGAACACTTCTCTCTCTTCTCAATAAGGGGCTTGAGAATAATGCCAATCCTAAAGGAACTTCTGATAGATCAATTAGTTATACCAATGCTTTGAAGCAATTTTGTAGAAGGCCCTCTAAATCCTTATGCAGATGATCCTTATGCATTTGATTAGAGTTGCCAACGATAGAATGGGAGATTTTTGGTCTACAGAAGGGATTTGACTAATGCTAGTCCACCGTGTAATTTGTCAATTCACAACTGTTTGCTTGGTTGCAGTACATATCAGTTCTCTGCTGATTAAGGTGCAGGGTGTATGCATAACAACAAAAATAAATATAACAGAAACAATTCACTGCCGAAAAAATGATATGACAGAACAGCTCATGGAAAGTTTACACCAGAAGATTCACAGAAAGAAGAACAGAATTCACTATAACTTCTCTAACAGAACTCTAACAAACTTCTAACCGATTTTCACCTGCAAAGACCAGATTACCCTCCCTGATTGTTGCTATAAGAACTTCATTCTCTTTATTCTGCAGGATCTCTTCTTCATCTTCCATTTTCAATTCTCCTTCTTCCACTCTTCGCCTTCAATCCTCAAATTCTCTGCAAATTCATCTTCGTTCATCATCACCTTCTCCAATTCATAGTCTCGTGACAAATTCGCCAACCAATTCGCAAACCTGCAGAATCACCAGTTCTTCGACATCAACAACTCTGCAATCAAAAGTTTAGGACTCGACAACAACACTTATTGATTTAACGCTTTGCAGAAGCGCATCGTGATAGTAGCAAGAAGAGCGGAAGAAGATTGAATAAGAAGGAGAAGTAAATCGAAATCAAGAACGAAAAGCATGCGTACCTGAATTTGTAGATTGAAGAGCCATCGGAGCAACTCCGATAGGTAAGTGTCGCTGATTTATTTTGCCTCTATCTCTTTTCCGATTCCGCGTTTGCTAGAGTATATCTCTTCTCGTTGTGGCTTGTGAGAGGACTATGTGAGGTTTTCGTCACCGCCGGCGCGAGGCCGTGGTGCGGCGGATATGATTCAGTTTCGACGAAGTTGAGAGCACCGAGGACGAGTGCGTGAGGAGTCTGTTGCACGGCGAGTATAAGAAGGAGGACGAATGGAGATGACAACATGTGCGCGGAGGCGTCATTGATGGAGAAATCGTTGAGGTCGTCGTGGCGGTGTCATTCCGATGATGTTGTTCGTGAATGGAGAAGATGAGTTAAAGATGGAGGAGACGAAGTGTGGAAAGAGAGAGTTGAGTGAGAGAGCAGCGGCGGTGCTTCGCCGGAATGAAGGAAAGTAGTAGGTTGAAGGATTTTCGATGACCAAGTAGTAGGGGGAAGGAGAACACGGCGGCATAGGCGTTAGGTTGTGTAGAAGAAGATAATGAGTCCTCTAGGGTTTAATAGAAACTGAACCTCAAATCCTCAATGCTTTGAATTGATACACAAGCCCATATGCCCCATTTCTTTTCTCACCGCCAAAACTGCTTATCCGCACCCCCCTTAATTTCGTTCTGATAGAATTCTCATTTTGGCCCAAATTCCTAATCACCCCCCCTTGTTGCCATGTTAACAGGTTGTTTTTTAAACTTTGATTAACATATAATATTGGTTAATTTTGAGTAAGTAGTTACTTAATCTTACTTGAATGCTAAGGTAGGTTTTTAGTTGAGTTTAACCCCAATTTTAAGTGATGTTCAATATTAGTTTTAGATGATTAGATTTTAATTGAATTTAGATAATATTGTAGGGTTAGATTCTTAGGATTAATCCATAGTTGTAGACTTAGAAGTTAACCTTGTTTTCTTGACTAATTGACAAGACATTCATTTTTTGGAGTAGATTTTCTTAAAAGATTAATTCTAACCTCTAGTAGAATTAGATATTTGGAACCAATTTTAGGATTAGTATTAGTTTTAATTCTAGATTTAATTTTAGGATTAATTTTCTTTAGAATCAACTTGAACTAATTCTAGATTTAACTTTAGATTTAATCTCAATTTAATCTTTTCTCCTTAGAATTTGATCTTGCTTAATTAGCATTTTAATTTTTGTGAATAGTCTTGATTGGTTTTAAATCTTGATTTTGATATTCACTTAGATTAACTTTTCTTGTTAGAATTTAATCTTGACTTTTACTTAGCATTTTAATTCTATTTTGGTTATTGTTGACCCTAATTTCTCATGGTTGATTAATTTCTAATTTTTTATTTTAGCATGATATAATGCTTTGTGTAGAATTTTCTCACACCCCTTGGGATCCTAGTTCAACTTTAATCTTTGATTAAAGTGGGGTAGGATATGCATTAGGTAGTGCTATCCCTCTTTCCTTTTTAGGATTAGATTTTCTTAAACCTCACAAACCATTAGGATCACTCCCTTAACTAGCATTAGGATTGAGTCTTAGTTCACATAGATTTTTACCTTTTCCCTGTCTTGAGTCTCTTTTCTCATCTCAAAGAAAATTCAAAACATGTAATAAAGGTAGGCATTTATTGCATTTAGGCCTTTCATATAAAGAAAAGATGATAAGGGGTCTTCTCTTATAATCTTAGAATGTGTAGCATATAGCCCATCTTGGGTCAATGTGTTAGACATTTGATCTTGTATGATGGACTTAAATGCAATACTTGTTGAAGGTACAAATAATAAAAAACACTTCTTCATTTCTTAATCAACAAAAACACTTAATAAACACAAGTATGCTTGTGTGTTTGAACCTTGACAATTGGAACTAAGTGTGGGGGTCTTCTTCACCCTTAGTGTGCTTTCTTACTCATTCCATCTTGGAATGTGAGAATGTACACATTCCAATGACTAAGATTCAGATACACTATCATATGCAAACAAATGAAAAAACTCTTAAAAGACAAAAACAAACAATAACGTCTTTCCTTCGGGAATTCTTTTCTCACCTCACTCACTCTCAGCGTACGAACGTGCTTCTACTCGTTCTCTTGCAAGATGGTAACGCACTCGGACCAGCGAGCCTGCAACACCTGAGCTAGAACGTTAGTTGTTCCTAAAAAAAAACACAAATAATTCATCCCTAGTGAGGGGAACTACGTCGCTCTGATTCTCATGCTCCCGATGAGATACGTAGGCAGTGGGGTAGGGCCCATGCGAGCACTTCTTTTATTTTCCCTACATTTGTTTCTCTTTCTCTTTCCATTCCTTTTCTAGTTCCTCTTCCAGTATTCTTTTCTATCACCCTTTGATCGAGACAAGCAAGCGTGGATCCCATCGGGTACGATGGACGCGTGGGGGTGCTAATACCTTCCTCTCGCGTAACCGACTCCCTTACCCTTTCTCTTGGTCGCAAGACCATGCTCTTTCCTTCCTCTCAGGTTTATGCGGTGTTTCCTTTCCCTCTCTTGGGATAAATACACATTGCTGGCGACTCTGTTTCGGTGCCACTTTCGCGTTTGTACTAGGATGAAAATCCCGGGAGCGACAGCTGGCGACTCTGCTGAGGATAGGTTGACCTATTGTTGGTCCATCCTAAGCGAGTCAATCCTAGCGCTTGTTTTCTTTTCTTTCATTGGGTGTTTACTGTTATCTTGTATTTACTGTTTACTGTATTTTATTACTTGTACCATATTTACAGCATTGTAGCATTTACATTTCATATATTATATTGTGTTGCACTGTGCTGTCTGTTTGGCGGGATTGGGATTTCTGAGAGATAAGCCCATTACACAGGCTTGAGTATATACTTAGGATTAGAGTGGAGAGTAGTGGGACCTACGTGCCGTCTGGAGTACGTTGGGTATTCACGAAATTCACAGCCAGACGAGGCTATCTTGGGACATGTTCTGACATGCGTATCTTGCGCATTTTAGGATGTCGATCTAGAGAGCTGTCGACTCTGGTGACCATTCCCGAGGACTCAGTTGCGGCACTCCTCCCGAGATGTGACAGTGGCAGACCACATTCTGTGGCAAACCCATTGCACATTCTCGATCCGAGGACCCAATGCCGGGAACTCGCTATAGGTTATCCTTTTTGAAAGAGAATCAGTGGAGGAACTCCTCGTTTGGCGATAGTACTGTACCCCGAGGGATGAATGTACTATTGCTTCTCGACCTCAGTGCCAGAAGCTGAGGACCTTTCATTTTGGTGAATCAGTTGAGGCCTCCTCGATTGATGATGATGCCAAACCAGAAATGGTGAACGTATCATCATTTCTCGACCTGAGAGCCCGGGATACTGAGGATCTTAGTACTCACAGGTGAGAATGGGCGGGTGTTTACAGGTTTGCAGGTAACCTTGACATTCTACCTACCCGGTACTTTGGATTTCTTATCAGTATCAGCCTGGTGTTATGGTGTTATGATTATTCGGATATTCTGTTGTTCCGGTATTCTCTTCAGAGCAGACCTATGAGCTTATTCAGTCATCAGCACAACACTTATCCAGAGCTTTGTGGCTACCTTGATCCCGTGTCTTTGCATTTGCATCGCATGTCATTTTGCATTCTCATACTCATATGCATAACAGGTATTCAGAGAGGGGATTCTTATTCTGACTTGTTATTGTCTCCAGAACTGCAAACCTGACTTCTCACCACTACGCAACTTGAAGCAATCAGAGAAGGATCATGGATCAGATGCGAGCAGAGTTGTCGGAATTCCAGACTCGTATGGCTCAGTTCTTTGAGATGATGCAGGGCATGGCTCAACAACAAGAGGAACTAGAGGCAATTATTCAAAGGACTGTTGTTATCCCAGAGGCTGGTAATGGGAATGTTGTTGGTAATACTCCGGGCGGGGTTGTGAATCCTCCACGTGTTGATCTTCCTCCACCCTCTCCTATGAGTCAATCCAGAGGAAGTGCTGCTAAGATTCATGTTCCTCATCAGAAGGTGGATAATCAGGAGGAACAATTTTACGATGCTGAGATGAATTTCCCTACTGAGGCGGACAAGAAGTTCCGTATGCTCGAAGAGAGAGTGAATGCTTTAAAGGGCCAGAATGATTTGGGTATGGACATGTATGACTTAGGGTTGGTCCCAGGTGTGAAGGTTCCTCCGAAGTTCAAGGCGCCTACTTTCGAGAAGTACAATGGATCCACCTGCCCTAAGCTTCACATCATGGCATATTCCAGCAAAATGTCTGCCCATACGGATGATGAGAAGCTGCTGATGCATTTCTTTCAGGACAGCTTAACTGGGGCATCTTTAGATTGGTATATGAGCTTAGAGAGAACGCATATTAAAAGATGGAGAGATTTGGCAGAAGCTTTCATCAAGCACTACCAATTCAACACGGACATGGCGCCTAGTAGAATGCAATTGCAAAGTCTTTCTCAGAGACAAAAAGAAAGTTTCAGAGAATACGCCCAGAGGTGGCGTGAATTGGCTTCCCAAGTTCAACCTCCGATGTTGGAAAGAGAGCTCGTTGATATGTTCATGGATACGCTCCAGGGACACTATTACGAGAAATTGGTTGGATGTTTGTCAGCTGGATTTTCAGGTCTTGTATTGGCAGGAGAAAGGGTCGAAAATGGCATCAAAACGGGAAAGATTCGAATTGCTGCTGAAGATGCAAAGAAACCTTATGCTGGGTCCTCCAAGGGAAAAGAAGGAGAAACCAGTGCTGTGTATTTTCCTTCTGTTGTTCAACAACCTGTTCAGTATCAGCGACCTTATGCTCCTCAGCAACAGAGACAACAAAGATCACGAAGGCCTGCGAGAAGGTTCGATCCACTCCCTATTCCTCACAGTGATGTTCTTGCACGTCTACTTGAGAGTTCTCTGGTTGAACTAAGGGATGCCAAGCCTGTTCCTGACCCCATTCCTCCTGATTATGATCTGGATGCTAGATGCGAGTATCACTCAGACACACCGGGTCATTCCATTGAAAATTGCAACGTGTTCAAGCACAAGGTGCAAGACCTGGTGGACTCAGAGATCATTGCATTCACTGAAGATGATATGTACATCAATTGAAGCCTCATGTCCCAAGTGAGCACTCAGTTTGCAAGGACGTCCAGACAGAATCAAGCCTCCTCAGCGATGGCAATCCTCAGCTTCTTTACCGCACTTTCATTTGTAGTTTTTCATTTCTTATTAAAGCATTGTATGCCTAAAAAACTTGTTTGTATTCTGAATGATGTTTTAATGCAATGAATATGTTTTTCTTGAAGTAATTCATTTTATTCATTCATATAATTTTTTCTGCGCATTGCAATACCAATTTTCTTGCTTAAACTCTTGGAGGGAGGATAATGAGGTAAAAACGCAAAATCTTTGGTTGTATGCTTTTGGATAAAATCCTGTTGAGGATGTACAGGCATTGTTTCAATCCCTAAACACTGGAGAGATAAGGGAGATAGACCCTCGTCAACCCCTTTGAACCTTGAAGTAGAAGTTTCTTTCTGAAAATGAAAAACCCTCATTTAACCAGGGGCAGGGTAGTTGTCAGTAATTTGACCAAGCGTTCAGATTTCAAAAGGAGTGTACATCAAAGGATCCATTACCTTGAAGAGGTCAAAAGATGTGAAACCACAGTGGTTATCCATCGGTGATCGAGGAGTGAGATAGTCACAATCTTTTCAAAGCAAGTCAGACATCCAGTGTCACACGATTTGTTCAAAAAAAAAAGAAAGAAAGCCCGCTAAGTCGGAACTTGAAAATAAGCGACTTAGGCAAAAGTTAGGGCATCCCGCTGGACTTCAAAATCGAAAATTCAAAAAGAATCAGTCCAGGCAAAATCAGGGAAATAAAGAAGCAAAAAATGAAAAAAGAAATGATCAAAAGAAAAATCCTCGATAAAGAACAAGTCGTGTGACCGAAACACTGAAGACAAAAGGGGTGAATGTCATTTCAAAGACCTCATGGGTTCCTTAACCATTGATCCTCACAGAAATCCTTTCGGGAGATGAGTGCTTGTGCCAAATTAACTGGACGTAGGACTGGAGAACATCAAGGAGAATGGGTGGGTACAAACGAATTTTGAGCCATAAATCCTTTTTTCTAAAACCATGAACCAGGCCACGTTACAACCCTTAAAAGTCCTAATTGAAACAGGGTTTATTCTGAAGGCGTACTTCAATGAGATAGCGTTCCTGACTCCCATGAGTTGTGCTAATAAGATTTTTGTTGGTATTGCATGTGCATATTGTTTTCCATTCAAAAATCAATGTCGTAACTAGTGACTCGTTCACAAGGTTTGATGACATATTTTCAATAAACTTCAAGGTTAACATGTTTGTTGCATTAGAATTATCATTCTCATAATAAACTTGTTCTGCTTGCATACATGTGCCTGAGCATTAATGAAGCTTACACAGTGAACATCAGTCGAGAAGCTTGATCCTGCCAAGTTGGGACGCTTGAAAATTCTGAAGGACAGTCATATCAAGGGGCATGTTGCCAAAAGACTCAGTACAGTGGGCTCTCCCCAGCAAGTTGTGATGAGATGTAGCCAATCTGGGGCAGTTACGTCGAGAAATCTCTCTAAAGTTCAGTTATTCTCGGGCATTCATTCAGATCAGGGGCAAAGTGACTTCAAAGCTCATATTGAGGCGAGTCACCTCCGGAGCATGAGAAGTTATCCTCTCCAGAAGACGGTTAATCAGAGGTACCTCTTCAAGGTTTAAAGTACTGAGGCAGAATATTTCAAATCATTACAAGTCCTCTCGGGGCAAATTCCTTCACATATCATACAGTCTGGGGCAGTTACGTCGAGATCCGACGAATCTCTATAAGAGTTTTAAGACCCTGGGGCAGTGTGAACGCCCGGTCTTCTGTAAAATCCTCTTGATATGATTTCTTTCAATGGATCGTGTAGTCTGGGGCAAGTCATAAAGGAACCGTTGTTCACTCTTGACAATCAGCATGCAGTTGGTCGGTAGGAACTTGAAGTACCAAGTCTCTTCCCCAGCAAGGAGCCTGAAGGTATCTTTTCCACCAAGGTGTTGGAATTGCTATTCTTCCCCAAGCGGAGAGTCGTCCTCAAATCGAAAAGGGTTCTTTATGAGGATTCCTTATCCCCAACAGTGTAGGTGGATTCCTCATTCTCAGCAGGGTAAGACGGTGGAATATTTTCAAGCTATTTGAAGATGGTGAGAAGTCAGAGTATTCTTTTCCTCAACAGTCAGGTTTGGTATTTCCCGGCAAGTCAACGTCCAACGGTTATTGGCATTCTCAGCGGTTCAAAGTCCAATCTTTATTGGCATCTCCCCAACAGAGTTCGCAATTCAGCTTGCAGTTCCTCGACAGGGTCGGCATCACCAATGGTTATTGGTATTACGGTTGGTTATTTCCCCACAGGATATCAGATATTGGTGATCCCTCTTCAGTGAGGTTTGCTTGTTCTGTTCTGCGCATTCCCCGATGGAGTGTCATCTCATTCTTGCATATAGTAATCATCATTGCATTGCATCCTCAAAACGCGTAGCATTTCCATGTCGTATGGAGCATTACGCAATAGAAAGAAAATTCAAACATGCATCGAAGCATAAGCCAGATTTGGTACCTTGTACGAAAGCCCAGATCAACCCTCAATTAAAGCAGTGGTCCCCAACCTCAGAGTTGTCGTACCTTCTTTTGCTCCCAACCTCAGAGTTGACGCCCTTTTCTCTCCAACCTCAGAGTTGACGCCAATTTTGTCCAACCTCAGAGTTGACGCCTCTTTATACCAACTTCAAAGTTGTTGTATACATTTTCTCAACCTCAGAGTTGATGAACGCCCTTTCTTCCCCAACTTCAAAGTTGTCGTATACCTTTTCTCGACCTCAGAGTTGATGAAAATGCTTTTCTTCCCTAACCTCAGAGTTAAAGTCAAGGGTTTTATCTCCGGTTTCAAAATCGATGTATACCCCTTTACCAACCTCAGAGTTGACGCCCTTCTCCAACTTCAAAGTTGACGTATACCTTTTCTCGACCTCAGCGTTGATGAATATCCTTTTCTTCCCCAACTTCAAAGTTGTTGTATATATTTTCGCGACCTCAGAGTTGATGAATATCCATTTCTTCCCCAACTTCAAAGTTGTCGTATACCTTTTCTCGACCTCAGAGTTGATGAAAATGCTTTTCTTCCCTAACCTCAGAGTTAAAGTCAAGGGTTTTATCTCCGGTTTCAAAATCGATGTATACCCCTTTACCAACCTCAGAGTTGACGCCCTTCTCCAACTTCAAAGTTGACGTATACCTTTTCTCGACCTCAGCGTTGATGAATATCCTTTTCTTCCCCAACTTCAAAGTTGTTGTATACTTTTTCTCGACCTCAGAGTTGATGAAAATGCTTTTCTTCTCCAACCTCAGAGTCGAAGTCAAGGGTTTTATCTCCGGTTTCAAAATCGATGTATACCCTTTTACCAATCTCAGAGTTGACGTATATCTTTCTTCTGACCTCAGAGTTGAAGTTATGGTTTTTTCTCAACCTCAGAGTTGATGTCTACCCTTTCCTCAACCTCAGTGTTATTGTTTACTTCAAATTTTCTCAATCTCAGAGATGATGCCATTTTTCCTCAACCTCAGAGTTGATGGCCTACCCTCTCATCCCCAGCAGAGTTGCTGTGACCAGAATTCATCCCCAAGCAGATGAAATAATTCCTGGCAGAATCACCACTCCCCTCATATCTCAAAGTCCAATTTATTTTTGGCAAGCGTGACAATTCGAAGCAGACGGATTATTCATTCATTCTTCAGCAGAGATATTATCCTTTCAGGAGTCTCTGAAGTCAAATCATTGATCATTGTTCCTCAGCAGAGTCAGCAGAGATGTCTGACACAGATGCAGAGAGTAATCCAATTTTGGAATTCTAGAAGTCCGACAGTGGATTGGCAAAAAGTCCGTCTTCGGGTGGCAAAAGTCCAACAATGGATTGGCAAAAGTCCGTCTTCGGGTGGCAAAAGTCCAACAGTGGATTGGCGAAAGGTCCATCTAAGGGTGGCAAATTCTAAAAGTCCAACAGTGGATTGGCAAAAGTCCGTCTTCGGGTGGCAAAAGTCCAACAGTGGATTGGAGAAAGGTCCATCTAAGGGTGGCAAATTCTAAAAGTCCAACAGTGGATTGGCAAAAGTCCGTCTTCGGGTGGCAAAAAGTCCAACAGTAGATTGGCAAAAGTCCATCTTCGGGTGGCAGATGAGCAAAGTCCACCCGTAGTGTGGCAGGCCAGTAGTCGTCTGGAGTTGTACAAAAGACATCTCTCCAATGCTTTTCTTTCCATCAGAGTTTTATCCAAGCAATGTTCATTTGGTTGGGTTTATATACTTTTCCTTATTCTCCACAGGGTGCAAATTTTGCGGTTCTTTTTGTATTCAATCACCTTGTACCTTGAATGTCTGAAAGCAGCTGCCATCATCCTTTCAGGTCCAAGTTGATTGAATAGGGGCAGCTGTAGTACCCCAAAATTTGCCCTACCTTTTTCTGGCTTTTGCTTCGTGCTCATCTGCATTTTTAGGTCATAACTCATAGTCATATCATTGCATTGGTTTTCTGAGACATGGGATTGAAGAATTTTCTTGTTATGAGTGTTTTCCCTATTTGGGACGACTCTGCGAGCCATCTTTTGCAAAGTTCATCAGTGTACATCTGGGTGATTTAGGTTTGTATTCATGGTTGAGCTTGTTGACTGTTTATCGGTTGAGATTCTTCAATGGATCATGTGAGTGGCCAGATTGTGCAGTGGTAGCTGTGACCATTTTATCAGAGGCTTGTGAATAGTTTGTGATTGGTTTTGAATTCTTTGGGTTATCCATTTTCTATCCATCATGACCATTTTCAACCATTTTGACCATGTTTCTTCCCACATTCAAACTTATCTCAATCCAATTTTTATCTAAATATCCATTTTAGCCCATTTCCTTAAATAAAACCAAATATCTAATCCATATTTCCTATCCATTTTTCTAATCCACTTTCTAATCCAAATCCAATTCAGAGTCCATTTTAATTCATTTCTATCCAATTCAAACCAATTTCCATAATATCCATTTGTTAATCCATTTCAATTTCCTTAAACCATATCCAAATTTATCCATTTGTCCACTTCTATTCTCTCAACCATTTTCATTCTACATTTTAAATCCATTTAGATCCATTTTTAACCATCTAGTTTTCCAAAGCCAATTAACCAAATTCCGTTTTTATATCCATTATTTCATTAATATCCAAAACCCTTTTTGTAGTTATCCAATTCATAAACCATTAACCCATATTCAAATCCATATCTATCCTTAAACAAGAGTGCAAGGTTTTGGCGTCACCTATGCTACTAGCCGCATGATCTTTGAACACTTCTCTCTCTTCTCAATAAGGGGCTTGAGAATAATGCCAATCCTAAAGGAACTTCTGATAGATCAATTAGTTATACCAATGCTTTGAAGCAATTTTGTAGAAGGCCCTCTAAATCCTTATGCAGATGATCCTTATGCATTTGATTAGAGTTGCCAACGATAGAATGGGAGGTTTTTGGTCTACAGAAGGGATTTGACTAATGCTAGTCCACCGTGTAATTTGTCAATTCACAACTGTTTGCTTGGTTGCAGTACATATCAGTTCTCTGCTGATTAAGGTGCAGGGTGTATGCATAACAACAAAAATAAATATAACAGAAACAATTCACTGCCGAAAAAATGATATGACAGAACAACTCATGGAAAGTTTACACCAGAAGATTCACAGAAAGAAGAACAGAATTCACTATAACTTCTCTAACAGAACTCTAACAAACTTCTAACCGATTTTCACCTGCAAAGACCAGATTACCCTCCCTGATTGTTGCTATAAGAACTTCATTCTCTTTATTCTGCAGGATCTCTTCTTCATCTTCCATTTTCAATTCTCCTTCTTCCACTCTTCGCCTTCAATCCTCAAATTCTCTGCAAATTCATCTTCGTTCATCATCACCTTCTCCAATTCATAGTCTCGTGACAAATTCGCCAACCAATTCGCAAACCTGCAGAATCACCAGTTCTTCGACATCAACAACTCTGCAATCGAAAGTTCAGGACTCGACAACAACACTTATTGATTTAACGCTTTGCAGAAGCGCATCGTGATAGTAGCAAGAAGAGCGGAAGAAGATTGAATAAGAAGGAGAAGTAAATCGAAATCAAGAACGAAAAGCACGCGTACCTGAATTTGTAGATTGAAGAGCCATCGGAGCAACTCCGATAGGTAAGTGTCGCTGATTTATTTTGCCTCTATCTCTTTTCCGATTCCGCGTTTGCTAGAGTATATCTCTTCTCGTTGTGGCTTGTGAGAGGACTATGTGAGGTTTTCGTCACCGCCGGCGCGAGGCCGTGGTGCGGCGGATACGATTCAGTTTCGACGAAGTTGAGAGCACCGAGGACGAGTGCGTGAGGAGTCTGTTGCACGGCGAGTATAAGAAGGAGGACGAATGGAGATGACAACATGTGCGCGGAGGCGTCATTGATGGAGAAATCGTTGAGGTCGTCGTGGCGGTGTCATTCCGATGATGTTGTTCGTGAATGGAGAAGATGAGTTAAAGATGGAGGAGACGAAGTGTGGAAAGAGAGAGTTGAGTGAGAGAGCAGCGGCGGTGCTTCGCCGGAATGAAGGAAAGTAGTAGGTTAAAGGATTTTCGATGACCAAGTAGTAAGGGGAAGGAGAACACGGCGGCATAGGCGTTAGGTTGTGTAGAAGAAGATAATGAGTCCTCTAGGGTTTAATAGAAACTGAACCTCAAATCCTCAATGCTTTGAATTGATACACAAGCCCATATGCCCCATTTCTTTTCTCACCGCCAAAACTGCTTATCCGCACCCCCCTTAATTTCGTTCTGATAGAATTCTCATTTTGGCCCAAATTCCTAATCACCCCCCCTTGTTGCCATGTTAACAGGTTGTTTTTTAAACTTTGATTAACATATAATATTGGTTAATTTTGAGTAAGTAGTTACTTAATCTTACTTGAATGCTAAGGTAGGTTTTTAGTTGAGTTTAACCCCAATTTTAAGTGATGTTCAATATTAGTTTTAGATGATTAGATTTTAATTGAATTTAGATAATATTGTAGGGTTAGATTCTTAGGATTAATCCATAGTTGTAGACTTAGAAGTTAACCTTGTTTTCTTGACTAATTGACAAGACATTCATTTTTTGGAGTAGATTTTCTTAAAAGATTAATTCTAACCTCTAGTAGAATTAGATATTTGGAACCAATTTTAGGATTAGTATTAGTTTTAATTCTAGATTTAATTTTAGGATTAATTTTCTTTAGAATCAACTTGAACTAATTCTAGATTTAACTTTAGATTTAATCTCAATTTAATCTTTTCTCCTTAGAATTTGATCTTGCTTAATTAGCATTTTAATTTTTGTGAATAGTCTTGATTGGTTTTAAATCTTGATTTTGATATTCACTTAGATTAACTTTTCTTGTTAGAATTTAATCTTGACTTTTACTTAGCATTTTAATTCTATTTTGGTTATTGTTGACCCTAATTTCTCATGGTTGATTAATTTCTAATTTTTTATTTTAGCATGATATAATGCTTTGTGTAGAATTTTCTCACACCCCTTGGGATCCTAGTTCAACTTTAATCTTTGATTAAAGTGGGGTAGGATATGCATTAGGTAGTGCTATCCCTCTTTCCTTTTTAGGATTAGATTTTCTTAAACCTCACAAACCATTAGGATCACTCCCTTAACTAGCATTAGGATTGAGTCTTAGTTCACATAGATTTTTACCTTTTCCCTGTCTTGAGTCTCTTTTCTCATCTCAAAGAAAATTCAAAACATGTAATAAAGGTAGGCATTTATTGCATTTAGGCCTTTCATATAAAGAAAAGATGATAAGGGGTCTTCTCTTATAATCTTAGAATGTGTAGCATATAGCCCATCTTGGGTCAATGTGTTAGACATTTGATCTTGTATGATGGACTTAAATGCAATACTTGTTGAAGGTACAAATAATAAAAAACACTTCTTCATTTCTTAATCAACAAAAACACTTAATAAACACAAGTATGCTTGTGTGTTTGAACCTTGACAATTGGAACTAAGTGTGGGGGTCTTCTTCACCCTTAGTGTGCTTTCTTACTCATTCCATCTTGGAATGTGAGAATGTACACATTCCAATGACTAAGATTCAGATACACTATCATATGCAAACAAATGAAAAAACTCTTAAAAGACAAAAACAAACAATAACGTCTTTCCTTCGGGAATTCTTTTCTCACCTCACTCACTCTCAGCGTACGAACGTGCTTCTACTCGTTCTCTTGCAAGATGGTAACGCACTCGGACCAGCGAGCCTGCAACACCTGAGCTAGAACGTTAGCTGTTCCTAAAAAAAAACACAAATAATTCATCCCTAGTGAGGGGAACTACGTCGCTCTGATTCTCATGCTCCCGATGAGATACGTAGGCAGTGGGGTAGGGCCCATGCGAGCACTTCTTTTATTTTCCCTACATTTGTTTCTCTTTCTCTTTCCATTCCTTTTCTAGTTCCTCTTCCAGTATTCTTTTCTATCACCCTTTGATCGAGACAAGCAAGCGTGGATCCCATCGGGTACGATGGACGCGTGGGGGTGCTAATACCTTCCTCTCGCGTAACCGACTCCCTTACCCTTTCTCTTGGTCGCAAGACCATGCTCTTTCCTTCCTCTCAGGTTTATGCGGTGTTTCCTTTCCCTCTCTTGGGATAAATACACATTGCTGGCGACTCTGTTTCGGTGCCACTTTCGCGTTTGTACTAGGATGAAAATCCCGGGAGCGATAGGTTGCTGTCAATGTCCCGAAAGTCGTCCATAAGTCTAAGTAATTGCCATCTATGTTTTAACCTTTCACATTGCCCAGGTGAAACGGATGTTTTTATAGGGCTCACTTTCTGTAAATGTCCCTCTTCGCTTCGCCCAAAGTGACAGAGTTTTGTTTTATAGGGTTGTATTTCAAGAATCGACAAATCGTAAATAAACAATGTCATTATGTCATTCCCGCATTTATTGCTATTTTCGATTTTTATTATTTTTCAGAAAATGGTAATCCTAAAATAACCCAAAATAAAAACAAGCATTTTTCAGAAAATACATTGCACATACTCTTGCATTCTCTCTGTCTTTGCTAAAAAATGAATCATCGCGTCATGCAGATTGCTTGTTTTAAACCCCATTAAAACATACGATCAAATGCCTTCTCCCAACTTTGAACTCCCGGTATTTGAAGCTGAAGAAGAAGAGGACAAAGAAATTCCTGAAGAGATCTCCCGATTACTCAGGCAATAGGAAAGGTCTATTGAGCCTCACAAGGAGCCGTTGGAAATGGTCAATTTGGGATCAGAGGAAGAAAAGAAAGAAGTTAAGATTGGAGCACTACTCAATCCAACTGTCAAAGAAAGCTTGATAAAACTTCTCAAAGAGTGTCCCGACGTATTTTCTTGGTCCTATCAGGACATGCCAGGGTTGGATACCAGCATCGTGGAACATCATTTACCGTTAAAAGCAGAATGTCCTTCGGTAAAATAGAGACTGAGATGGACTCACCCGGATATTGCTATCAAGATTAAAGAGGAAGTGCAGAAATAGATCGACGCAGGTTTCCTTGTCACCTCAGAATATCCTCAATGGCTAGCTAACATAGTGCCAATTCTGAAAAAGGACGAAAAAGTCAGAATGTGTGTAGACTACAGGGATCTGAACAAGGCAAGTCCAAAGGATAACTTCCCCTTACCACACATAGACATGCTGGTAGACAGTACAGCGAAGTTCAAAGTCTTCTCCTTCATGGATGGATTTTTGGGCTATAATCATATCAAAATGGCGCCGAAAGGTATTGAGAAAACTTCATTCATCACCCCATGGGACACCTTTAGTTACAAGGTAATGTCGTTCGGTTTAAAGAACGCCGGGGCAACTTATCAAAGGGCCATGACGACTCTGTTTCACGACATAATGCACAAAGAGATTAAAGTGTATGTCGATGACATAATTGCCAAATCTAAAACAGAAGAAGAGCATGTGACACACCTGTCAAAGTTATTCGAGCGTCTGAGAAGATACAAACTCTCCTTAAACCCCAATAAGTGTGCGTTCGATGTCCGCTCAGGAAAACTCTTAGGGTTCATCGTCAGCCAGAAAGGAATTGAAGTTGATCCTGACAAGGTCAAGGCCATTCAAGAAATGCCTTCTCCAAAGACTGAAAAGAAAGTCAGAGGATTTTTGGGACGTCTAAACTACATCTTAAGGTTCTTATCCCTCATGCCCGCGACATGCGCGCCAATCTTCAAACTACTCTAAAAGAATCAAAGTTGTGTATGGACAGAAGATTTCCAAAACCTTTTTGACAGTATCAAGGAATATCTGTTGAATCCACCAATCATGTCTCCTCCAGTGGAGGGAAGACCACTGATCATTTACCTAACAGTCTTGGAAGATTCCATGGGTTGTGTACTTGGCCAACAAGACAAAACGAAAAGAAAAGAGTCTGCCATCTACTACTTAAGTAAGAAATTCACTGACTGTGAAACTCGGTACACTATGCTCGAGAAAACTTGTTGTGCTCTGGCTTGGGCAGCCAAACGTCTTCGCCAGTACATGATTTGACACACTACTTGGTTAATCTCCGAAATGGATCCAATCAAGTACATCTTTGAAAAGCCTACTCTCACGGGAAGGATTGCCCGTTGGCAGATGTTGTTATCGGAATACGACATCGAGTACCATGCTTAAAAAGCCGTCAAAGGAAGTATTTTAGCCGATCATTTGGCTCACCAATCGATTAACGATCAGGAATCAATCGGATTTGACTTCCCAAACGAAGATGTTATATACTTAAAAATGAAAGATTGTGATGAACCGCTACCCAGTGAAGGGCCGGAACCAGGATCCCAATGGGGACTAATATTTGACAAAGCTGTCAACACTTACAGAAACAGAATTGGGGCAATCATAGTAACATCTCAGGGTATCCATATTCCTTTCACTGCTAGACTAATATTCAAATGCACAAACAACAAGGCCGAATACGAAGCTTGTATCATGGGTCTCGAAGAAGCTATTGACTTAAGGATTAAGAACTTGGATGTGTATGGAGACTCGGCCCTGGTTATCAATCAGATCAAAGGATAGTGGAATACATACCAATCAGGACTGATTCCTAACAAAGATTATGCGAGAAGGTTGTTACCATTCTTCAATAGAATTGAGTTTCAACACATCCCTCGTGAAGAAAATCACATGGTTGATGCACTAGCCACTCTCTCTTCAATGATTAGTGTAGGTCAATGGAACGACGTACCTAAGATTGACATAATGCGCCTTGAAAGGCCCGCTTACATTTTCACAATCGAAGCATTCATTGATGACAGACCCTGGTATCATGATATCAAGTGCTTCCTTCAAAGACAAGAGTAGCCACCTGGGGCATCGAGAAAAGACAGGAAGACTCTCAGAAGACTGGCAGGCAACTTCTTCCTAAACGGTGATGCACTCTATAAGAGAAACTTCGACATGGTTTTGCTCAGATGCATAGACAGACAAGAAGCAAACATGTTGATGAAAGAGATTCACGAGGGATCCTTTGGCACTCATACCAACGGACACACAATGGCGAGAAAAATTCTAAGAGCAGGGTACTATTGGCTAACAATGGAATCCGATTGCTATAAGTACATGAGAAGGTGTCACAAGTGTTAGATATACGCAGACAAAATCCATGTACCGCCGACACATCTCAAAATTCTTTCTTCTCCATGGCCTTTTTCTATATGGGGAATCGACATGATTGGCATGATTGAACCCAAGGCTTCAAACGGACATCAGTTCATCCTGGTAGCCATTGACTACTTCACCAAGTGGGTCGAAGCGGTGTCATACGCTAATATAACCCGACAAGTGGTGATCCGATTTATCAAAAATAATCTCATCTGCCATTATGGCGTTCCAAGCCAGATCATTACTAATAATGGATCTAACTTGAACAACAAGATGATGAAATAGTTGTGTGCTGAGTTCAAGATCGAACACCATAACTCATCTCCCTACGGACCTAAGATGAACAGAGCGGTAGAAGCGACTAACAAGAACATAAAGAAGATTGTTCAAAAGATGGTTGCAACCTTCAAAGACTGGCATGAAATGCTGCCCTATGCTCTTCATGGTTATTGCACATCCGTTCGAACTTCAACAGGGGAAACTCCTTTCTCTCTAGTATATGGCATGGAGGCAGTTCTCCCCATAGAAGTAGAGATACCATCAATCAGGGTATTGATGGAAGCTAAGCTAACAGAAGTTGAATGGTGTCAAAGCAGGCACGATGAATTGAACCTAATCGAAGAAGAGAGAATGACAGCTATATGCCATAGTCAGTTATATCAGTAAAGAATGAAGAGAGCGTTTGACAAAAAGGTCTGACCCCGTGTCTTCAGGAAAGGAGACCTCGTGCTCAAGAAGATATAATCATTTCTCACTGATTCCAGGGGAAAATTGACTCCGAATTATGATGGCCCTTATGTTGTTAAGAAAGCCTTCTCAGGCAGCGCCTTGAGACTCGCCACCATGGATGGAGAGGAGTTCACCTACCCCACAAATGTTGATGTAGTCAAGAAATACTTCGCCTAAATAAATAAATAAATAAAAAACGTCTCGGTGGATTGAAATTCCGAAAGGGCGGTCCAGGCAAAAATTAGAGACACAAGCAAAAATCATCCCGATGGATTGAAAACCAAGAAAAATAATCCAGGTAAAAGTTAGGGATTCATGGCAAGTAACTACGTCCAACAAGGTTAAATCCCCTACGGTAACACCATCCATCAGGAAAACTTTAGTCAAGGTCACCTACGACAGAAGCCCAGAATGTCTAGAATTCAAAGTTGGTAGAAGGATAGTGGTCGTTATGTTTCAATGTAGCCCCTTTTCCCTTAAATTACCATTTTTATAAACTTTGTAAATGCTCTATGGTATCACGCGCTTGGCTGATTTCCATCCTATCAATAAAATTTGAGCCTACTTCTTTTGTTTGTAACTCTCATTTATTTTTGCTTTACAGAATGACATTTTTAACATGATCAACAATTCTTAAAACAAAACAAAAATGAATTTAACTTTCAAAATTTCTTTTGCTTTTAAAATAAAGATGGCAATTACTTTTGACTCTGAACACAAAAAGGAACATCGATGGCTTCTCCGGAAGTGATTAAACTTCAAAATGCATAATCAAAGTACTCCTTCTAAACCAGTACACCTGAATGAGGGATCAACTGTTTCAGATGTAATGTCTCATCTGACATCCCCGACAGAGTTTATACCTCTTAAGACCGATTGACAATTATTTTTTCCCACACAGGGACTACCTCTCCTAAGCAAAACAGGATTGCTATTTTGAACCGATGATACTTTTTCATCCCCCCGCAGTGGTCGAGTATCCAGTCGCATTCATCCACTAGTCTGTATGTCGCGTCAGTTTTGTCAGCATAAGCATACATACATCATGCATTATTGATTCATACATGTTCATATTGCATTACTATCACTCTGGTCATATTCATCTCTAAGTGATAATGTCCTCTCACCAGTAAAGTTGTCAGTTCTTTCCTCTTCAGGAAATGTATCGTCTGAGCAATTTCGTCCCCAGTTTATTTATGGATTGGAGACTATCCTTGACCACTTTGATACCTTCAACCTCTGAAAGGCAAGAAGACATTCGACAGGCACCTTTGGAACATCACTCTTCATCATTGAAGATGATATTTTTTCGCTTTCCCAGATTAAGGAAAATCCCCAGAGAAGGCCTATCTACTAAAAGACTCTTGGCAATACATCAGTTTTTCTCCCAAGAAATTCGATGATAATGAAGTCATCAACACCTCAAAATTGGATCACATCACATGGCATTTCTCTGAAAGGATCTCGAAGAAAAGTATGATGTAATATCCCCAAGCAAAAGGCAGTCTCTGAAAAGACTCGTTTTTCCCCAGTAGAGAAACAAATGGCATCTCCAACAGAGAAGTTTACACACCTCTATAGTTCAGACAAATGGGTGCCCCCGGTAAGTCTAACCTCAAACTTTTCCATCAAATGGTGTCTCCCCAATATAGCTCGGCGAGATTTTTGATGAAGACCGCTACGAATAGCATTCCTTGTCAAGAAAGAAACTTGACATGAAGAAACCGAGACCAATTTCGTGGCTGAAGACCAGGATCGAGGGGAAATTTATTTCAAAAAGAAACTGAGACCAGTTTTGTGGCTGAAGACCAGGATCGAGGGGAAGTTTATTTCAAAAAGAAACTGAGACCAGTTCCGTGGGTGAAGACCGGGATCGAGGGGAAGTTTATTTCAAAAAAGAAACTGAGACCAGTTTCGTGGCTGAAGACCAGGATCGATGGGAAGTTTATTTCAAAAAGAAACTGAGACCAGTTTCGTGGCTGAAGACCAGGATCGAGGGGAGGTTTAGCTCAAAGAAGAAACTGAGACCAGTTCCGTGGCTGAAGACTAGGATCAAGGGGAAGTTTATGTTACAGAAAAACTTAGACCAGTTCCGTGGCCGAAAACCAGGATCGAGGGGAAGTTTTTCCCTTTTTATAAGTCGTATTGTTTAGGAAAAGAAGATGGGTGAGTAAACTGCCATTCATAACCACCGTCAAAATTTCGGGTATTCCAATATTTAATCCTCTTGCACCGTGAATGTCTAAATATCTTCGCCATTCACACCTTTGGGTCCAAGAAGATTAAATAGGGGCATCTGTCATACCCCAAATTTTGACCACCAAGATTTCCCCCATTATGTAAATCTTTACCACGATATGGATGTACCATCATGCCTCATCAATCTCCTCAAGGATTGTTGAGCCTTCACTATAATCAAGGATTAGGGTTTCTATCCCTCTCTGAGCATTTAGACAAAAGAACAATCAAGAAATGACATGATCTTCAACTTGTCTAACCTATCAAACATCAATGAAGGATCAAGAGGACTCCCACATCAAAAATCAAGCACAAAGTTGCAACATTCCAAGTGGATTGAGCCTCGAAACACCCGGTGTCACCAAATTATGGTTTTTATCGACTGAGGCCTCCAGAATGAAATTTTCATAGGGGATTGAGCCAAGGCTTCAAAATATGACTCAATGTACTCAAAATAACCCTAGAATTCCGTTTTCAAAGTTAAATCACCCTTAGAGAATGCATTCCTCAAAAGTCGGGAATTAGGGTTTCTCCGCGCCGAACCGCTTCAGAGCCAAAATCCAAACATGACTTTTTGGCAAAAATGATCCTTGTGACTCATATTTTCATAAAATATGATTTATAATGTCATTTGAACAAGAATTGATCAAGAAATCATGATAACTTTTAAAAGGGGAAACCTTGAAAAATTGAAAAATTTTCTAAGTTATTAAATTTGAGTGGTTTTGGTACCAACTTCCAAGGACCATAACTTTTGATCCAAGTGTCGCTCCCGAAAGATTCGCATCCAAAGGTACAAACGCGAGAGTGGCGCAGAAAACAGAGTCGCCAGCAATGTGTATTTATCCCAAGAGAGGGAAAGGAAACACCGCATAAACCTGAAGGAATGAAGGAAAGAGCATAGTCCTGCGACCAAGAGAACTGGGTTCGGGAGTCGGTTACGCGCGAGGAAGGTATTAACACCCCCACGCGTCCATCGTACCCGATGGGATCCACGCTTGCTTGTCTCGATCAAAGGGTGTCGTCAACTGGAACTCTACTGCTACTGGAAAGGAAAAGGAACGGGAAAAGGAAAAAGAAAAGAGAGAGAGAGCAAGAAACAAATGTAGGGAAAATAAAAGAAGTGCTCGCATGGGCCCTACCCCACTGCCTACGTATCTCATCGGGAGCATGAGAATCAGAGCGACGTAGTTCCCCTCACTAGGGGTGGGTTGTGTTTTTTAGGGAACGACTTACGTTCTAGCTCAGGTGTTGCAGCTCGCTGAATCGAGACTTAGGCGTTACCGTCTTGCGAGAGAATGAGTAGGAGCACGTTCGTGCGTTGAGAGTGAGATGAGAAGAGAATTCCCGAAGGAAAGACATTATTTTTGGTTTGAAGTTTTTTAAACAAGAAGTGTCTTTTACAGTTGTTGGTAACTTGCATTGAACCAAAGTCTTAAATACAGGAACGAATACTTTCGCACATCGTCCCCAACAGGACTTACACTAGATATCCTAGAAGAATGAGAGGAAGCCCCTCGTTCCCCACTTCCCACATAGAAGGCTCAAGTGCAATACACGTTAACCTTTATTACGTGTCTTGAAGAAGTTTTGAGATGAGAAGAGAAGACGACACAAAGGAAACTCTAAGGGGAAACTAAGAGTCCTAAAGTTATCATGCATGGATGTCCTATGGTTAGTGAGGCTTAGGAGGAAAGACTACCTAAAACCTAATGTTAATCCTACTCCAAGCTTAATCAAAAATTAAGTTGGACTAGGTAACTCTAAAGGGGAAAGAATCCAAGACTTAAACAAGTCTTGAGATTCAAGGGAGGAAAAGAGTGAAAGAGAAGAAGGAGAAAGAAAACTCAAGTATGTACACGTGTTCAATCATAAACATGTTGACACAATAGTGGTACCAAGCACTTAAGTACTAAACATGATGCGCAAACAGAGCCTACTTCGAGGTAGGGCTTCAGAGGTACTCAATATGCTTCTAACATGGATACAATCCTACAATGAGGCATGAAAAATAAAATTGAGATTCTAGGGGTACCTAACGGAGAAGGTTCGTTGCCTCTTCAAAGCTCACAACAAGCTCAAGCCTCTAAGCTATTAGGCACTTCCATCAAGTAAGCAAGTCCAGGAGTCAAGCATAAAAAACAGCATCAACAACAACACTTCAGCACAGCACAACAGTGTATTCCATCAATCATTAAGAACAGCATTTAACAGCTTCTTTTTTCCAAGACAGAACAGATGTAATATCCAGCATGACAGAATAGCAGCATCTAACAGCTTCTTTTTCCAGGACAGAACAGATGTAATATCCAGCATGACAGATTAACAGCATTTAACAGCATGCGTGTACAGAACAGCGGTGTATACATCAGCAGCATTTCCTACATTCAATCAACTTATGCACAAGGAGAGTTTAGCAACCAAAGAGAATTCATGTGCAATTTCAAGCATCAACAAGAACAAGCAAGCACAAATAACCAAAGTTAATTACCAAGATCTAATCGAAGTTAACCAAAAAGATTCTACAAGAATTTAACCAAATGATCCACAAGAAAACAAACCAATATATTCAATCAAAACTCAATGAAATTCAATTGAAGACAAGGCCCAAGTTCAACAAATATACGATTAAGAGTTCAAGTAAAATCAACAAGAAAATTAATCACAATATCAACATAAAATTCGACTAAAATCAAGGATCTAAACAAAGATATTAACCCGAAATTCAAGTTAAAAGTAATTCCTAAACAATATCAAAGCAAAAAAACTAATTATCTAAAATAAAACTTTAAACAAAGTTAAGATAACAATTCTACAAAATTAAGATAAAGAAATAAGATTAACAAATAGTCAAAATTTAATTAACACCAAAGCAAATAACAAATTAATAATACAGATCAGGAACAGGGTGTAAAGATGTGAGGGTGGTGCAAGTGTCACCATGGGCTCCACGGCCCAACACTCATCACAAAAACAAGGGCACAAGTGATTCGAATGGGCTCCAATAAAAGCCCGAGTGACAATCCCAGGCGGTTCAATTCAACACAGCCTTCAACGGCTTCAACACCAAGATTACATCTCACTCAAACTTCATTGTGTTTCAATCTGTCTTAGTCTCCGTCTCGATGTGTTCTCCCTGAACTACTCCTCACCGGCGCTGCACAAACCGCCTCTGTCGTGCCACAACGATACGCCGACGGTAGTGAAGAAACCTCAACCGTATCCGCCTTCGATCTAGGTTGCGCCCAAGAAGAGGGAGTGAAACGAAACCCACATGCTAGATCGAAGCTCGCTTAGGTATGTTAACGGCTTCCGATCTCTTATTTTGTCCTTGCTATTCTTCTTCTTCTTCTGGTTCTGTGATGATAATGGGTTTGAGATTGGTGACGGGGGTGAGGTTCAAGTAGAAAGAGTTGTTGAAAGGGTTGATTGTTGGGAGGTTTAGAAGATTGATTAAGAGTGATTCGGTTTCGATTCTACAGAAAGATTTGGGAGGGTTTGAAGGAGAAGAAAAGGTTCAAAGGCCTTGTGATTCTGAGTTGGGTTTGCTTTTGAGTAAGAAGAGCTGTTAAAGGGGTTTGTGTGATTGTGATTTGGGACGCAGAAAGAAGTGTGTTTAGGTTGAAGGTTATGGAAAAATGACGAAGGAACTTTGTTGTTGTTTGTAGGTTTCTGTGTGTGGTGAATTTACGGAATTGTGAAGGCAGAGAGTGGTGTGTGTGAGGCGCCAATGAGGTTCACTCGTGACAGCTTTTTTCCTTGTGAATTTTGTAGCAGGTCAGGGTTTTGTAGCTGATGCGTGAGGAGTGGTTGTGTACGAGTCGTGCGAATTGCAGTGTGTGGTTTTGGTGCGTGCAGCTTCAGGTTTTGTGAGGTGTGCCAGAAAATAGCAACAGCAGTATTGGAGCTTTTATTTGTCTTTTGAAATGCTACAGGTTTTGAAAAGAATGGGTGTATTACAAAATTCGTGTAGTGAAAGGTTATTGTTCTACGTGAAAAACTGGTGGGGTCAATTTTGCTGTGTGTGGTACGTGTGTGAAAGTTTGTTGTGGGATGGCAAGCATGTACTTGTATGGTTTTTGGTGAATTGTGGCGAGTGGTGTTTTTCATGAGCTGATTATTTTGCTCATTTTTCTTGCAATTTTTTGGCACATGGGCTAATGGGAAATGGGCTCTATTGTTTTAGTAATTTTTGTGATAATGGTAGTGGATAAATGAATTGAGAAAAAGATTATTGGATAATGGCTTGATTTTTTTGAATTAATTCAAATGGATTTTGTGATGGAATAAAATGGATAATGAATCATGGATAGGTAAAAATGGATAATTGCAAATAATGGATATAGAAATTAGAAATGGTTTATGAATAAAAGAAAAGGTAAGTGGATAAAAAATAAAAATGGTTGATGGATTAAAAACAATGAGTTTGGATATGGATTATGGATAGAAAATGGATAACCAACTGAATTCAAAACAAATCACCAAATTTTCCACAAGCCTCTGACAAAATAGTCACAGCTACCACTGAACAATCTGGCCACTCACATGATCCACTGAAGAACCTCAACCGATAACTATCCACCAGCTCAACTGTAAACAAGAACTCCAATTCTCCCTGGTATGCTGATAAATCTCGAAGAAGATGATTTGAACTGAGAAGAAATTAAAACCTGATTCACACCAATGAACCTCTGACCCAAAGCCTTTGATGGTTCCTCTGGATAAGAAAACCTCAGAACTTGACGCACCTCTGAATAGGAAAATACTGATAATAAGAAAACTCCTCGATTCCATGTCTTAGAAGACCAATGCATTATATGATTATGAGTTATGACCTAATGATGATGAAAATGAGAAAGAAACATAAGCTAGAAAAAGGTAGGGCAAATTTTGGGGTGCTACAGCTGCCCCTATTCAATCGACTTGGACCTGAAAGGATGATAGCAATGGCTTTCAGACATTCAAGGTACAAGGTGATTGAATATAAAAAGAACCCAGAAATTTGCACTGTGTGGACAAAGAAAAATGTTGTAAACGAAGCAATGGTAAGGAAGAAAAGTTGTGAGAGAGAAATTGGAACCATTGGACCCCATAGGAAACCTGTCGGGAACTGGTGAACAACCTGTCGAGAACTGGTGAGATACCTGTCGGGAACTGGTGAAAATACCTGTCGGGAACTGGTGAAATACCTGTCGGGAACTGGTGAAATACCTGTCGGGAACTGGTGAGCTTGGACCTGTTTTGCCTATCGGGAATGGGAAAGTGTACCTGTCGGGAACTGGTGAAATACCTGTCGGGAACTGGTGAGCTTCGACCTGTTTTGCCTATCGGGAATGGGTAACGGGGCCTGTCGGGAACTGGCATGGTTAAAACTAAAGGGAGCGGGCAAGAATAGCTGCAGTTTATAATCAAGGCTTCCCTATCGGGAATAGGTAACGGGGCCTGTCGGGAACTGGCATGGTTAAAACTCAAAGGGAGCGGTCGGGAACGGCTGCAGTTTATAACCAAGGCTTCCCTATCGGGAATGGGTAACGGGGCCTGTCGGGAACTGGCATGGTTAAAACTCAAAAGGAGCGGTCGAGAACGGCTGCAGTTTATAACCAAGGCTTACCTATCGGGAATCGGTAACGGGGCCTGTCGGGAACTGGCATGGTTAAAACTCAAAGGAGCGGTCGGGAACGGCTGCAGTTTATAACCAAGGCTTTCCTATCGGGAATGGGTAACGGGGCCTGTCGAGAATGGCTGCAGTTTATAACCACGGCTTACCTATCGGGAATGGGTAACGGGGCCTGTCGGGAACTTGCATGGTTAAAATTCAAGGGGAGCGGTCGGGAATGGCTGCAGTTTATAACCATGGCTTACCTATCGGGAATGGGTAACGGGGCCTGTCGGGAACTGGCATGGTTAAAACTCAAAGGAGCGGTCGGGAACGGCTGCAGTTTATAACCAAGGCTTACCTATCGGGAATGGGTAACGGGGCCTGTCGGGAACTGGCATGGTTAAAACTCAAAGGAGCGGTCGGGAACGGCTGCAGTTTATAACCAAGGCTTACCTATCGGGAATGGGTAATGGGGCATGTCGGGAACTGGCATGGTTAAAACTCAAAGGAGCGGTCGGGAACGGCTGCAGTTTATAACCAAGGCTTACCTATCGGGAATGGTTCCAAGAGACTTGCAAGTTGAGAGATATGACTCTGTGGGGAGAAAAATGATGAAACCCTTTGTATCGTTTCGCAATGTCTGTCGGGGAATGAACTAGGCATTCTTTCTGGCTTTGTCAATGCTGTAAGGAGCAAAGTTCTGGACTCTCGCACGAGTTATCAAAACTGCCCTATGCTTCACATGCATATGTTTGAATTTTGCCGTAATGCTCCATACGAAATGGAATGCTACGCATTTTGGAGGATGTTATGCGTACTATATGCAAAAATGTAAAGAGGTCCTCAGCAAAGTAAATACTGAGGAAAGGAAAGACAACTCCACTGGGGATAACTAGCTGGATTGACTTCGCGGTCGCAAATCGTACTAGGGAAGAAAAATTGACCTGACCTCCTGATCTGGGCACTGCCCTGACAAACCTGTTAAGGCTACTGTAGGAAAAGATAACTTTGTTGGGGAGGCATCATCTAAACCAGTCTGCTTGGGGAATAACTATAACCATAGAACTCTATTGGGGATTAATGAGCTTACAACAAACTTTGTTGGGGAGATTCCCCTTGAGAGGATTTTACAGAAGACCACGCCTCTTCAAACCCTACTGGGGAACCAGGTTTACAACAAACTCTGCTGGGGAGAATCACTTCAAAGTGTCTCATGCCAGGGAATGCTTCTTGAGAGGATTTTACAGAAGATCCGACATCTTCCAACTCTTAAACTAATACCGAGACTTGAGCTAGGATGCAGTAGTTAGGAGGCCACCCTGTTGGGGATAATAGATCTGGAATACTCCTTTCGGGGAATTTCTTGATGCTCCATACTTGAGATGGTCAACCACTTGCTTTTGCCCCAAGATACAAGTCTGATCTGGAGAAAATGCCCCAAGAGGATTCTACAGAAGATCCGACATCTCCCAACTCCTGGACACTCACTGAGTCTTGAACATCAGCTGCAAGGTGTTTGAAGCAACTCTACTGGGGAGTTTACAACCGTTATCAACACAGAAAAGCTTGTAGCTGTTGGAAGTACTGAATAGGATACAATACTACCCTTTTGACAACGCTGTTGGGGATCATGAAGCTCTATAAATACGCTGGGGATGACTACCTCCAAGAATAACTCTCCTGCTGAGAAGTCCTCTTTGCTTGAGGAGGAATAACAATTCCCACACCTTGCTGGAAGAAGATATACTCTGGCCCTTTGCTGTAGGGAAAAGACTCCAAAAGTCCCATACCGGGAACAACTCAGTGTTGATTGTCAAGAGCGAAACACAATTCCTTTAACTCTCCACCTTGCCCCAAATCACAGGGTCTACTTGAAGTAATCATCTTAAGAGGATTTTACAGAAAACCTGGCGTTCAACAATGCCCCAGGGTCTTCCAACTCTTAGAGATGTATCCGGTCTGGACATAACTGTCCCATACTTCATGATTCGTGAAGTAAACCACCTCGAGAGGGTTCGTAATGACCTGAAATGTTCTGCCACAATATTCTGAACCTTGCGGAGGTGTTATTGATTGACTGTGTTCTGAAGGGAAAAACTTTTCGTGCCCTTGAAGTGACCTGCCCCAGTACGAGCCTTGCAGTACATTTGTCTCTGACCGACTAGTCTTCGAGAGATTTACCGAATCTCGACGTGATTGCCCCAGTTTACACGCTTGTGGAGAGATTTATCGGATCTCGACATAATTGCCCCAGTTCGAAGAAATTTTCTCAACATGAATGCCCCATGGTTGATTGTACTCTGAAAAGACCTTCTCAACTTGAATGCCCCATGGCTACACTTTGAAGAGATTTTTGGGTGTGATTTTCCCAGATTGGTTACATCTCAACACAAATGGCTGGGAACGCCTTTTTCCCACGTAATCTTTCAGCAACACGTCTTCTGGAGTCTCAGGCACCTCAACTTGGCCAGTTTAAGCTTCCCTGCTGATGTTCATCGTGTGAGCTTCTTTGATGTCAAACACATGCAAGCAGAAAATGTTTATTATGAGAATGACAAATCTAATGCAACACTCATGTTATCCTTGAAGTTTTATTGAACATATGTCGTACAACCGAGTTACGACACTTATTTTTGAAAGGAAAGCAATACGCACATGCAACACCAACAAAAATCTTATTAGCACAACTCATGGGAGTCAGGAACGCTGTCTCGTTGAAGTACGCCTTCAGACTAAACCCTGTTTCAATTAGGACTTTTAAGGGTTGTAACGTGGCCTGGTTCGCGGTTTTGAAAAAAAAAAGGATTTATGGCTCAAAGTTTATTGGTGCCCACCCACTCTTCGTGATATTCTCAAATCATATGTTCAGCTAATTTGGCACAAGCGCTCATCTCTCAAAAGGTTTTATGATCTTTAAAGAACCCATGCAATTGATGGTTCGAGACCTGATGAGGTTTTGGATCAACAGTCACCCCTTTTGTCTTTTGTGTCTATAGTCACACGACTTTGTTCTTATCGAGGATTTTCTTCGTAATCCTTTTGGCTTTTTGCTTTCTCATTCTTTTACTTTTTTGTTCCGTAATTTTTGCCTGGACTGACTCTTTTGAGTTTTCAATTTTGAAGTCCAGCGGAACGCCTTAACTTTTGCCTAAGTCACTTGCTTCCAAGTTTTTCGACTTAGCAGGCTTTTTCTTTTTTCTCTTTTTTTTCTTTCTTTTTTTTTTGAACAAGTCGTGTGACACCGTTTTGCCTGACTTGTTTGAAAGGGTTGTGACTGTTTCACTCTTCGGTTGGTGAGGAGCAACCATTGTGGTTCTACACCTCTTAACCTCTCGATGGTGGAATGGAAGGTAATGGATCCTCAGATGTACACTCCTTCTGAAAGTTGAACACTTGGTCAAACTAACTGACGCCTACCCTGCCCTTGGGTTAAAATTGAGGGTTTTTTGTTTTCAGAAAGAAACTCCTACTACTAGGCTCAAAGGGGTTGACAAAGGTCTATCTCCTTATCTCTCCAGTGTTTGTGAATTGGAAACAATGCCTGTACATCCTTAACAGGGTTTTATCCGAAAGCGTACCATTAGAAATCTGCGTTCTTATTTCGTTATCCTCCCTCAAAGAGTTTGAGCAAGAAAGTTGGTATTGCAGTGTATATAAGCATTAAAAATGAGTAAACACAAATGGAACGCTTCAAGAAAAACATACCTATTGCATTATGATTATCATTCAAAAACAAACGAGTTCTTACATGCAAGCAATGTTTAAACAAACAAATGAAAGCTACATATGAAAATGCAATAAAGGAAGCTGATGATTGCCATTGTTGAGGATACTTGACTCCGTCTGGACTTATTGCTTCTGATGACGCTCTTACAATCTGGTACTTACTCTGACAAAGAAGCTTCAATCCCAAAAGGGTGCCATTTGGCGTGATGACCTTTGAGTCGATCAAGTCTTGCACCTTGTGTTATAATGCATTACAGTCGTCAATTGTGTGCCCAAACGTTCCCGAGTGGAACTCACAGCTGGCGTTCATGTCAAAGTTTGAAAGGATAGGGTATGGCACTGGCGCGGCATTCCTCAGCTGGATCAGAGAGTTCTTGAGCAGACGAGCAAACAACTGACTATAAGGGATAGGAATAGTGTCAAACATCCTCTTGGGCCTTCTCGGTCTGAGTTGCTTCTGCTGCTGATGCTGATTTGGGCGTCCAACCTGCCCCTATTTTTTCTTTTCCACACTGGACCCAAACAAGGGTTGCTGACGTAGAACTTCTGAAGCACCAGGTTGTGGAAGAGATACATGGCGTGAGGTGGACCCTCTGGAAAAGGAAAGAGTCCCCAATTCTTTTGCAACAGTAGGAGTAACATCACTTTGTTTACCAGTGCTAACTGACGTAAACTTGATTGCCCCTGCATCAATGATCTCCTAGACTTTATGCTTGAACCTGGTACAATTCTCAACATGGTGACCAGGTGCCCCAGAGTGAAACTCACATCTGACATTTGCATTAGGTCCCAAAGGAATCTTTGTTGAAAGGGGTCCCCCACTAACACGCTCAACTAGTTTGAGCTCAAGCGGATAAGAAAGCAACTGTGCATACGCATTGGAATGGGATCAAACTTCCTCTTAGGCCTCTCTGGCTTAGGATCCTCTTGGAGAGCAGGAAGTGATTGCCGAGGAGAAATCTCTGGAACTTCAGTTGGTGGAGGGGATTCCCGAGGCAATCTGTGATCTAGAGCAAACCCCGCCGAGATGGGAGGAGTAAGAGCTTCTGTAGCAGAAAGCACGTGATTGTTTTCCATTTTTAACACCGTATTCAAAATTTCCATGTCCAAGCCCATATGAATTTTCATCTGGTTGACCTCTTCCTTCAGCATTTTCTGGTCTAGAAACAAAGCTTGCATCTTCCCTATAAACTGCCCCATCTGAATATTCATTTCGGTCATTTCTACACGGAGTTGTTCCATGGCTATCCTCTGATTATCACAGGCCGAGTAGTGGTGGCAGGTCAAGCTGGCTGTCCTGAAGATCGTACCAAGTCAGAATGAGAAATCCACTCCGGAACACCCGTTATACAAAAATGCTTATGATTATGAGGATGCAAATGCAAAATGCAAACAATCATATTTAAACATTTCCCGGCCGAATCTGCTTTGATTCCAGCTTTGGGCAAGGGCTCAGACACAACATCGAAAAATAAATCCGACTCCATAAATACCACCGGATCAAACCACAAGAACAAATACTCTCCGAAAACCAGAACTGCCAGAGCACAGATAATTAAACCAAATATTACATTACTGAAAACAAAGTAGTTCTTACAGACAGATTCAAGCATAATCAAAGGTGATTCCATCAACAATCCTGATGGTAATCACGAACAAAGATAAACAACAAAATCAACTACAAATCAACTCCAAACAAACTAGCTTCAACTTCCTCAAGAAGGTCCGCAGTGTCAGGATGTGTGGGTTGCTGCATCAGCCCTTTGATCAACTTGTTCCTCTTTGTAATCTCCTGGTTAAACTTAGCAATCTGTTCTTCAGCGTTGTTATCCTCGCGCTTCGACTTCTTGACCTCGGCTTGCAGTTTGAGCTCCTCAATCTCTTTTTGTGCTTCTTTCCACCTGGAAAAGTAACGATCTTTCCTTGCTTTCACAACCTGAAGTTCCTCTTTCAACTCTTCATTCTCAATCTTGGCATCCTTCCACATATCCTGATACGTGGCCAGCTCGTCCTCTGCTTTAGTCAAAAGCTTCTTGTTTTTCCTCTTAGCTTTGACTGACGAATCAGCAGCCATACTGATCTTTTTGAAGTGTTGAGCCCTGTCAGCAAAATCCTTCTCTTTTTTCTCTAAATGCGCAGTCATGTCTTGAACTTTCCACTTCAACCCTAAGTTGTCATGTAGAGCATTCTGTAGCCGACTACTCATATCAGAGTTTTCCGCACTCAGATCAGATATCAACTTACGTTGCTTATCAAACTCTTCGAATGGTACGGTGAGTCTCTCTTCCACAATCTCAGGATATAAGGGAGGCGCCCGGTCAAAAGGCAAATAAAACTCTTCTACCCTCTTCTTCACCCATTCAAAATATAGAGCGAAAGCTTGATTATTGGGCTTACCCAAAACAGTCTTACCTATCTTCTGTCTGCTAAGCCAAGCTTGAGAAGCTTCCTGTGCAATAGCCACACTATCGGTCATATGAAAATACAAGGATTCTTCCAAATCTTCCTCGGCTGGAGGATCTTTTAGAGCATATGCAAACTGCCTAATAGCCAGAGACGGGTTGTAATTAATACCCCCTTTTCTTCCAATCAAGGGTACATTAGGATACCGGCCACATCTATGCAAAATATCAGCCCCCACTAATCCTTTGTCCACCCACAGTATATCCTTAGCAGTTAAGCCCATCAGACACTTACTCCGCTCTAAAGAAATCCTTGAATCAACAAAAGCACCAGATTGGGTTAAACGTTTGGCAAACCACTTGTAAAAGAGAGGTGCGCAACAACAAACCACCCCACCTCGTTTTTTCTCATTCCTGTTGTATAGAGCGTAGTGGAGATCACCTAACAAAGTCGGCACCGGATTCTGAGCTATAAATATCTGAATAGCATCCGTATCGACGAAATCAGACTCATTAGGGAATAACACAATGCCATATATGCACAGAGCCAATATTGCATTGAAATCCATCCACCTCTTTTCTTTTGCTTCCTCTTGAGCCTTCTTCACTAAGTACCCCAAGTGATAGCCTCTGAATCTTCCTTTCTTAGAAAAGTCAGCCTCCACTGTAGATCTGCTAAAATAAAGAGCCTCAGCCACTGCTTGGAAATCACAATCTCCTTGAGAACCACAGAAAGAACACCTTCTTTGACAGGAATCTTCAAAAGGTCGGAGTACTCCTCCAGGGTAGGAACCAACACATAATCTGGCATCACAAAGCACCTCAAGGAAGGATCATAAAATTGCATCAAGGTGTGTAGCCCATTGTATTCATACTCACTGAGACTCCGAACCAGGGGTAAAATCCAACCATACTTCTCTTCAAAGGCTCCTAAAACTTCTGGACCAGCTATACTCTGCAGACTGTTCAACGTGCCAAGAGTGATCTTCGGGAACCTGTAGACGATGATATGCTTCTTACCCCTCTTAGTGTCCATCCCTATGAATGCCCTCTGACTGGAATCAAATACTAGATACTACCTGAAAATGCATAAACATGAGTGTCAGAAAAATGGAATGCAATGCAGAGCACAGGATCAAGGTATCCACTCAAACTGGCTGCACTGTGCTGATTGAACAAATCAAGGCTTTGTACCAAAATTCAGAACAATAACCACCATAGTGATAGAACTAGAAAATCAGGTAGGTTGAAAGTCACGGTTACCTGCAAACCTGTAAACCCCATCCCTCTCACATGTGGGTACTAGGATGTTCAGTATCCCGGGCTCTCAGGTCGAGAAATGATGATACGTTCACCATTTCTGGTTTGGCATCATCATCAATCGAGGAGGCCTCAACTGATTCTCCAAGACGAAAGATCCTCAGCTTCAGAGGTTTGAGAAGCAATAGCGCATTCATCCCGAAGGATACAATGTTATCGCCAATCAAAGAGGTCGTCTGCTGATTCACTTCAAAAGGGAAATCCTATAGCAAGTTCCCAGCATTGGGTCCTCGGATCGAGAATATGCAGCGGGTTTGCCATAAAGTGTGGTCTGCCACTGTCACATTTCGGGAGGAGTGCCGCAACTGAGTCCTCGGGAATGGTCATCAGAGTCGACAATTCCTCCAGAGAATAACTACTGGCCTATATCAGCATACAGTAGCAGATAGCTCTGGATAGAACCTCGTCTGATTGTAGGGATCGTGATCACCCACACGTGGCCAACACCACGGGAGCGTCACGCCTGCCCACGCTAAAACCTAGGTGTATGCTCGAGCCTGGGTATTGGGCTCATCTCTCAAAACATCCCAACCCGCCAAACAGAAAACCAGCCTGCACAGCACAGTAATATCCAGTATGACAATAATAAAATGCAATGCAATAAAAGCAGTAAAGCAAAAAAAACAGTAAACAACAATAAAGTAATATACAACGAAGCAAAGCACCACAAAAACACCCAAAGAAAAGAAAACAAACAAGCGCTAGGATTGACTCGCTAAAAGGGATGGACCAACAAGAGGTCAACCAGAGTCCCCAGCAGAGTCGCCAGTTGTCGCTCCCGAAAGATTCGCATCCAACGGTACAAACGCGAGAGTTGCGCAGAAAACAGAGTCGCCAGCAATGTGTATTTATCCCAAGAGAGGGAAAGGAAACACCACATAAACCTGAAGGAAGGAGGGAAAGAGCATGGTCTTGCGACCATTAGAACTGGGTTCGGGAGTCGGTTACGCGTGAGGAAGGTATTAGCACCCCCACGCGTCCATCGTACCCGATGGGATCCACGCTTGCTTGTCTTGATCAAAGGGTGTCGTCAACTGGAACTCTACTGCTACTGGAAAGGAAAAGGAACGGGAAAAGGAAAAAGAAAAGAGAGAGAGAGAGAGAGCAAGAAACAAATGTAGGGAAAATAAAAGAAGTGCTCGTATGGGCCCTACCCCACTGCCTACGTATCTCATCGGGAGCATGAGAATCAAAGCGACGTAGTTCTCCTCACTAGGGGTGGGTTGTGTTTTTTAGGGAACGGCTTACGTTCTAGCTCTGGTGTTGCAGCTCGCTGAATCGAGACTTAGGCGTTACCGTCTTGCGAGAGAACAAGTAGGAGCACGTTTGTGCATTGAGAGTGAGATGAGAAGAGAATTCCCGAAGGAAAGACGTTATTGTTGGTTTGAAGTTTTTTAAATAAGAAGTGTCTTTTACAGTTGTTTGTAACTTGCATTGAACCAAAGTCTTAAATACAGGAACGAATACTTTCGCACATCGTCCCCAACAGGACGTACACTAGATATCCTAGAAGAATGGGAGGAAGCCCCTCGTTCCCTACTTCCCACATAGAAGGCTCAAGTGCAATACACGTTAACCTTTATTACTTGTCTTGAAGAAGTTTTGAGATGAGAAGAGAAGACGACACAAAGGAAACTCTAAGGGGAAACTAAGAGTCCTAAAGTTATCATGCATGGATGTCCTATGGTTAGTAAGGCTTAGGAGGAAAGACTACCTAAAACCTAATGTTAATCCTACTCCAAGCTTAATCAAAAATTAAGTTGGACTAGGTAGCTCTAAAGGGGAAAGAATCCAAGACTTAAACAAGTCTTGAGATTCATGGGAGGAAAAGAGTGTAAATGAAGAAGGAGAAAGAAAACTCAAGTATGTACACGTGTTCAATCATAAACATGTTGACACAATAGAGGTACCAAGCACTTAAGTACTAAACATGATGCGCAAACAGAGCCTACTTCGAGGTAGGGCTTCAGAGGTACTCAATATACTTCTAAGATGGATACAATCCTAGAATGAGGCATGAAAAATAAAATTGAGATTCTAGGGGTACCTAACGAAGAAGGTCCGTTGCCTCTTCAAAGCTCACAACAAGCTCAAGCCTCTAAGCTATTAGGCACTTCCATCAAGTAAGCAAGTCTAGGAGTCAAGCATACAAAACAGCATCAACAACAGCACTTCAGCACAGCACAACAGTGTATTCCAGCAATCATCAAGAACAACATTTAACAGCTTCTTTTTTCCAGGACAGAACAGATGTAATATCCAGCATGACAGAATAGCAGCATTTAACAGCTTCTTTTTCCAGGACAGAACAGATGTAATATCCAGCATGACAGAATAACAGCATTTAACAGCATGCGTGTACAGAACAGCGGTGTATACATCAGCAGCATTTCCTACATTCAATCAACTTATGCACAAGGAGAGTTTAGCAACCAAAGAAAATTCATGTGCAATTTCAAGCATCAACAAGATCAAGCAAGCACAAATAACCAAAGTTAATTACCAAGATCTAATCGAAGTTAACCAAAAAGATTCTACAAGAATTTAACCAAATGATCCACAAGAAAACAAACCAAAATATTCAATCAAAACTCAATGAAATTCAATTGAAGACAAGGCCCAAGTTCAACAAATATACGATTAAGAGTTCAAGTAAAATCAACAAGAAAGTTAATCACAATATCAACATAAAATTCGACTAAAATCAAGGATCTAAACAAAGAACTCTAAACAAAGATATTTACCCGAAATTCAAGTTAAAACTAATTCCTAAACAATATCAAAGCAAAAAAACTAATTATCTAAAATAAAACTTTAAACAAAGTTAAGATAACAATTCTACAAAATTAAGATAAAGAAATAAGATTAACAAATAGTCAAAATTTAATTAACACCAAAGCAAATAACAAATTAATAATACAGATCAGGAACAGGGCGTAAAGATGTGAGGGTGGTGCAAGTGTCACCATGGGCTCCACGTCCCAACACTCATCACAAAAGCAAGGGCACAGGTGATTCGAATGGGCTCCAACAAAAGCCCGAGTGACAATCCCAGGCGGTTCAATTCAACACAGCCTTCAACGGCTTCAGCACCAAGATTACATCTCACTCAAACTTCATTGTGTTTCAATCTGTCTTAGTCTCCATCTCGATGTGTTCTCCCTGAACTACTCCTCACCGGCGCTGCACAAACCGCCTCTGCCGTGCCACAACGATACGCCGACGGTAGTGAAGAAACCTCAACCGTATCCGCCTTCGATCTAGGTTGCGCCCAAGAAGAGGGAGTGAAACGAAACCCACATGCTAGATCGAAGCTCGCTTAGGTATGTTAACGGCTTCCGATCTCTTGTTTTGTCCTTGTTATTCTTCTTCTTCTTCTGGTTCTGTGATGATAATGGGTTTGAGATTGGTGACGGGGGTGAGGTTCAAGTAGAAAGAGTTGTTGAAAGGGTTGATTGTTGTGAGGTTTAGAAGATTGATTAAGAGTGATTCAGTTTCGATTCTACAGAAGGATTTGGGAGGGTTTGAAGGAGAAGAAAAGGTTCGAAGGTCTTGTGATTCTGAGTTGGGTTTGCTTTTGAGTAAGAAGAGATGTTAAAGGGGTTCGTGTGATTGTGATTTGGGACGCAGAAAGAAGTGTGTTTAGGTTGAAGGTTATGGAAAAATGACGAAGGAACTTTGTTGTTGTTTGTAGGTTGCTGTTTGTGGTGATTTTATGAAATTGTGAAGGCAGGGAGTGGTGTGTGTGAGGCGCCAATGAGGTTCACGCATGACAGCTTTTTTCCTTGTGAAATTTGCAGCAATTCACGGATTTGTAGCTGATGCGTGAGGAGTGGCTGTGTACAAGTTGTGCGAATTGCAGGGTGTGGTTTTGGTGCGTGCAACTTCAGGTTTTGTGAGCTGTACCGGAAAATAGCAACAGCAGTATTGGAGCTTTTATTTGTCTTTTGAAATGCTGCAGGTTTTGAAAAGAATGGGTGTATTACAAAATTCGTGTAGTGAAAGGTTATTGTTCTACGTGAAAAACTGGTGGGGTCAATTTTGCTGTGTGTGGTACGTGTGTGAAAGTTTGTTGTGGGATGGCAAGCATGTACTTGTATGGTTTTTGATGAATTGTGGGGAGTGGTTTTTTTCATGAGCTGATTATTTTGCTCCTTTTTCTTGCAATTTTTTGGCACATGGGCTAATTGGAAATGGGCTCTATTGTTTTAGTAATTTTTGTGATAATGGTAGTGGATAAATGAATTGAGAAAAAGATTATTGGATAATGGCTTGATTTTTGTGAATTAATTCAAATGGATTTTGTGATGGAATAAAATGGATAATGAATCATGGATAGGTAAAAATGGATAATTGCAAATAATGGATATAGAAATTAGAAATGGTTTATGAATAAAAGAAAAGGTAAGTGGATAAAAAATGAAAATGGTTGATGGATTAAAAACAATGAGTTTGGATATGGATTATGGATAGAAAATGGATAACCAACTGAATTCAAAACCAATCACCAACTTTTCCACAAGCCTCTGACAAAATAGTCACAGCTACCACTGAACAATCTGGCCACTCACATGATCCACTGAAGAACCTCAACCGATAACTATCCACCAGCTCAACTGTAAACAAGAACTCCAATTCTCCTTGGTATGCTGATAAATCTCGAAGAAGATGATTTGAACTGAGAAGAAATTAAAACGTGATTCACACCAATGAACCTCTGACCCAAAGCCTTTGATGATTCCTCTGGATAAGAAAACCTCAGAACTTGACGTACCTCTGAATAGGAAAATACTGATAATAAGAAAACTCCTCGATTCCATGTCTTAGAAGACCAATGCATTATATGATTATGAGTTATGACCTAATGATGATGCAAATGAGAAAGAAACATAAGCCAGAAAAAGGTAGGGCAAATTTTGGGGTGCTACACCAAGCAACCATTTTGAGTGATCCAAAGCCTCATTTGTAGGTCTTCCAACATTCTACAAAAGCTTCAACTACATGAAACTCCAATTCTTCATGGATTTTTAGTTATGGATGGATCAAAGTGGTGAAAAATCAAAGACTTAACACTTAGTACAAAACTGCCTAAGTTTAAACCTTGAACACCAATGTTCATGTGGATTTTTCAACCAAGTCCAGATAGTTTCAAGACAAACTACATAAATTGTACCATATTAGGGCTTTCTAAAAAGTACAAGAGCTTTCCATAACTCCATTTGAGCAATATATGATCCTCCCAAAATGACATTTTCCAACTCTCATGTACAAGGCAGTTTTGTGCATTTTTGCTCGAGCTGGCTAAATTGTGCAACCTTAAGCCTTGTCACACTTCTGAAAACATATAAGAATCTTATCCAAGCAAGTACCTCTGATCCACAAACCTCACAAGTCCAAGAGTTATCCTTTAGGCATGTGAAAATTCAAGATTCTTACTCAAAATATTCAAAGTTGTCAAGAAGCATTGAATGAGTGCATAGAGATGGCATGCATCAAGACAATGTTATCCAAGATGAGTCAAGCTTTAGCCCTGCAACAAAGGACCATAGGCCTACTGCACTGACCCAAGTCAATGGCTAAAGAAGACTTGAATTCCTTTATGCAACCATTGGCCACAGACCTGTACCAGTTGCCATTCACTATTGATGCCAAAACAAACTTGTTGCACTATAAATAGAGATAAATTGTGATCAGTTTGAGTACACCATAGCACCCAAACTGATGCTTTACTCAAAATCTCTCGTTCACTCCAAAAATGCCTTCATTTGCAAGTCATTATCGAATTTTTCATTAGAGAGTTATTCCAACACAACCAATTGTTTTAACACATCCCATACAACATATGTGAGCTGATCAAACACTCCTCACACTTCTGTAACACCAAAATCACAAAGCTCCAAATCCACTTGAAGCTCATATGCAGCTGAGATGCCATTAAGTGATCCAAGCATCTCCAATCAAGTCCAAGCTTCCCAACACACTCCATAGGGTATAGTGAAACTGTTCAAATCATCACAACACATCTGGAACACCTCTAACTCCCAATTCAAAAGTCTCTTGCACATGCAAGTTCAAGTAAGCCTGAAACCTTCAAACTCCATATTACATGCATCATAAATGATTTTTTGAGTTACCATCTTGTTCCTGCATGTATATAGAGTGATAACCCTCAATCAATTGCTATGTATGAATCGTGTATGGAATTTCATAGTGTTCATGCTGAAACTAGGGTTCTTGAGTAAATCCTCTGATTTCTCACTCCACACTTAATATAAATGCAATTAATCTATATGGTTGCGATCCTTGTTCAAAAACAAGCAAGATTGGTGTTTGAATCGTGCAAAACCATTGAGTAATCAGAGAGAAAAGTGAGAAAACGCAAATCTCAGCAAAACAGGGTCGCGTGTGTTCTTCCCTTGTTCTTGGCGCCTTTTTTCAAATTTTCAAATATTTGAATTTTTGATATTTTATTTAATTGATTTCAAAAATTAATTTCTCTCTCATTTTTTATCATTTTTTATTGGTTCTTTTTTTAAAAAATCACAAAAATGTTAAACCATTTTACTTTGCAAAAAAATCTAATTTATATTATTTATTTAATATAGTTAGAATTTTTGTAATTTATTTCACTTTATTTGTTTTTAAACATTTTAAAATGAAGTTTTCACCTTGATCTTTTCATTCCAAATGAATTTCAAGCTTTCATGTAATTAAACATGACTTGTCAAAATATTTTTCAAAGTTGATAACTTGTTTTTGAATATATTTGATATTTTATATCATTTTTTTATTTAATTTCCTTTGAAAATTATATTTTTAAATTCAAAATTAGGGTTTTCTCTAAATTTTGATTTTTCAAACTTCACATAAACACTTTTGGGCCACTAATAGAGTGTAAGACCCATCCCTTGTCACACACAAACCATTTAGGCCTCAGTCATTGTATAAGTCCCGATACGATTTTAAAAATCTCGGCGTGATCGTCGTTTTCAAAACAATTTTCATATGGGCCTACCCTTGTGTTATAAGTCCCATCTTTATTCTTTTTTAAACACTTTTGGGCCTCTAATAGAGTGTGAGACCCAACCCCCTTTGTACATAAATAAATTTGGGCCTCAGTCATTGTATAAGTCCTAGTACAATTTCCAAAATGACGGTGCGATCACTGTCTTTCATTGGGCATCTCCTTGAGTTGTAAGCCCCATCTCTTGTATAAAAATAAACTCTTGGGTCTCTAATAGAGTGTAAGACCCATCTCTTTTGTAAATACAATAAATTTGGGCCTCAGTCATTGTATAAGTCCCAATACAGTTTTCAAAATAACGGTGCGATCACTGTTTTGTATCTAGGCCTCTCCTTGAGTATAAGCCTCAAACTCCCTCTTTAAAACCACTTTCCTTTTGATTTAGATTCAAATTCATAATTTTTATCAAAACTTTCTTCAATTTCTTGAATAACTAACCATACAGCTGGGTTTATAACACTGGAAGCTTGCTCGCCTGTAAGTTTTACCAGCTTTCTTTACATATTTGTCTATATATTTCATCTGTATATATATGCTTATATACTTGCTTAAGTTTTCCCCGGCAACTAGGTCTAGGCTTAGATAAAACCAGTGGTCACTCTTTCAACACAGTCAAAACTAGTTCCCCATAGGAAATTCCAGATACAGTCTTGCCTCCTCTTGGGCTTATACAATATGGAACAGAGAAATGCATTATTCCCGGTGAAACTTTTCTCAAGACTGTCACTATTAGAAGTTTGTCAAGAAATTAATTTCCCCAGAGAGGATTAATTCCCGGTGAAACCTCTCTTGAATTTCTTCAAACCCTAGAACTGTTCACTAAAGAAAGGATTATTCCCGATGAAACCTTTCTTGAACTTTTCTTAGGTTTGGACCCATAGGCTTCCTAAAAGCATCCCCAACCTACTCTTGGGATTTGTACAAGGACCCTCAAGCTTCTTAGAAGTTCTCAACCTCCTATTGGGCTTAGTACAAGGACCCAAAGTACCTTCTACAGGTATAGGACAAAACCTAGTCATCATTTGTTAGAGCAGTCCTCTCAAGAGTCAAAACATCAGACCAACTTAGGGTTGATTCTTATCCCTTAAAAACCTCAGCCTCCTCTTGGGCATCATACAAAGATAAACATGTTCATACCAGTAGACTTGGACAGTCTCACCTCCTTTTGGATCTCAAAGAAACCCTCAAGTTTCCTAAAAGCACAGGAAAACCCCTAATCGCCTCATCAATTTCCAACAGAGTTAAAACCTCCACAGGTTTCAAAACTCAGTCTTTAAATCCTCACTTTAAATTTCCCCAGCTAGGGTCACATTACTACCAGTAAACCCTCAGAAAACTCAGAACCTCATGGTCTCTGATATTTCTACTCTTCTGCAATCCCCAGCAAGAGTTGATTCCCCAATTTGGACCTATCTCTGGATCTCAATAATCCTCAGCAGAAGTTAGCCTCCTCTTAGGCTTCATATAAGGAATTCCCCAACCAGCCTCCTCTTAGGCTTTGTATAATGATCATTCCTCAGCAGTTTTAGCCTCAATCTTGGGCATTATACAAGACACATATAAATATTCTCCAGCTGAGTCAGTCAAATCTTTTAGCCTCAATCTTGGGCTTTGTACAAGACACCAATAAAACTTCCCAAGTGGAGTCAACTCTTTTTTAGCCTCAATCTTGGGCTTTGTACAAGACATATAAAACCTCTCCTTAGTGGAGTCAATTCTTTTTAGCCTCAATCTTGGGCTTTGTACAAGACAGACAAAATATTCCCCAAGAGAGTCAATCGTTTTCTTTCAGCCTCAATCTTGGGCTTTGTACAAAATAGATATAAAACTCCCTAAACAGAGTCAACCTTTTAACTTCAACCTTGGGCTTTGATCAAGGAACACAAAAATCAAACATCCCCTCAGAGGAAATCAAAAATCTCTCTGTAGGAAGACATTTCTCTGTACAATCACACATCAAAACAGACAATCAAACAAACCCTAAACCCAGATAATTGTTGTAAATGGCACACTTGTTGATTCAAAAATCCAAGCTGTAGTCCATCTCTTATCCTGGTAAATTTCCTCTTTCATCTAATTGCTGTAAGTGGCAAGCCTCTGGATTATTTACATCCAAGCTAATGTCCCTCTCTTAGCATGAAAGACTCCTAAATGGCATTGCTCTACACTGAGTTAAAGTTTTCTCCTCTTGGACAAATCCCTTATAAAGGAAATTATGGCATTGCTGGATTCCATATATTCCAGCTAAAGTAATTCTCCTTTAAAATCAGTTACCCATCAACTGTGATAAACAGATGAGGAATCTCCCTTTAGAGATGATAAATTCCCTCTCAGTTAAACCTTTAGCTTCAATCTTGGGCTTTGAACAAGACACAAATAACCTTTCAGCTTCAATCTTGGGCTTTGAACAAGACACCAAACAAACATCATCTTTCCTCCCATAGAATAGGAGGAACTACGATTGCTCTGATTTCCCTGTGATCATTACGGGAATACGTAGGCATAAAATTGCGAAATCTTAGCGAGCACACATATCAAAAACCTTAGGTCCAGTACCTTACCAAAAACATCGAAAAACCCAAAAATCAACAAAATACTCTCTCTCAACACTCCCAAAGAAGAAACTTTCCCAATTTATGACAGATAACCACTAGTAAGTAGATAACAGAAGAAAATGCCAAACAATCTATGGATAACCATATATAGGATGGGTAATTGACAACTCTCCATTGTATAACCTGACCCCGGACCCCCAATCTCTTAGCATTTGTTAAAGAAAATATTTGTGTGCAAGGTTAGTTTTAGATAGCTTCCCTTTCCTTTCCAGCTTCATAGGATAAATAAGAAATCAGAAAGTAGCACCCAATTCCAACCAATGGCGAGAAGGTGGTCGCGCCACCGACAAAAATCGCACACTACAAACAGCCGCCATATCAATATCATCCACAAGAACAAGCTCATAATTCTCAGAAGCAGCAGCCGCAACGTCAACAATCTCAACAAAACAATGGTAATCAACAGAACAGGACGAACAATAATAATCAGAACAACCGTAAGCGTCCGAAGTTTGAAAAAATCCTTGTGCCGTATACAGAGTTATTCCCCTATTTGGTTCATCAAGGGGCAATTGTTCCAAAAGAGATCTCACCTGCAATTCCTCCGTTCAATTCTAAGCATAATCTGAATGCATCGTGTGCTTACCATTCTGGGTACATAGGACATGCTACTGAAGATTGCATTATTTTAAAGACCAAGGTTCAAGAGCTTATTAATCGGAAAATCCTGACATTTGCTAAAGATCAACCTAACATACAGACTAATCCTTTGCCTACTCATGGTGGACTGGGGGTTAATATGGTCAAAGACAATCAAGGGGCCGAGTTGATCAGAGATATAGACGAAGTGAAAACTCTGATGACTGTTGTGTTCAAGAAGTTGAACGAGCAAGGGTTATTGAAAGGTCTTCATGGTAAGTGCGAGATTTGTGATGACAATCCCAATCAGTGCCGAAGGTTGAAAGGTTGTGTTCAGATCTTAATGAATCGAGGTGTTGTTCAGTTTTCCAGATCCAAGTTTATGGATGAGGTAGCTACCATTGAGCCGTTCACAATCGTATATAGGAAGGTTCCCGTGGAAGCTCCTAAGAAGAAGATACAACTGATCACTGTTTGTACGCCAAAGCCTTTCCCGTATCAGAATTCGAAAGAGGTACCTTGTAAGTATGCTTCTACCATGTTTTCTGGAGGTCGAGAAATTCAGTTCTTTGAATCAGAGATTGTGAACTTAACCACTGCTGGAGGCATGACTCGTAGTGGGCGAGTGTTTACTCCAAAGGTCACATCTAAGCCAGTGCAAGTTCCAACGGTTGTTCCTCCCAAGGAGAAATATGCTTCAACAACCCTTATTGTGCAACAAGGGGCATCTACAGCTGCATCAGTACCAGTCATTCCGTCTGAGGATGTTACAAAAAGCAAAGAAACAATTGATGATCAAGAATTCTTAAGCTGATCAAGAAGAGTGATTTTAATATTGTGGATCAGCTGGGGCAAACACCCTCAAAGATTTAAATCTTATCCTTGCTCATGAGCTCACCCGTGCACAGACTTGCTTTGTTGAAAGTTTTGAATGTTGCCCATGTGATGCACGACATACCCGTAGAGCAGTCTGATGATGTAGTCGCAAACATTACAGCAAGTTAGTATTTGGATTTCAATCAATCAGAGTTGCCTCCTGAAGGAACTGCCTACAATTGAGCCTTGTACATATCAATAACTTGAATGGACGCCTTGCTATCTTGTGTCCTTGTGGATACCGGTTTTTCTCTCAATGTGATGCCTAAGGGCACATTGAGTCAACTACTGGTGGAAGAGAGCGAGATGAGGCTGAGCGCTTTAATTGTCAGAGCTTTTGACGGTTCCAGAAGGCAAGTTATTGGCGAAGTAAATCTACCCATTAAGATCAGACCGCATCTATTTACCATTACTTTTCAAGTGATGGATATCAATCCTGCATATAGTTGCTTGTTGGGTCGACCCTGGATTCATGCCGCAGGGGCAGTTATTTCCACATTGCATCAGAAACTGAAATTCATGATTGATGATCAGCTGGTCATCGTTTGTGGTGAAGAAGATTTGCTAGTAAGCGAGTTCTCATCCTTCCGATACATCGAGACTGATGAAGGCATAGCTGAGGTGCTATTACAGTGTCTTGAGTTCGAAGATGTCAGCTCCGCTTCAACTAGTCAAAGTAGATCACCGAAAGTGACCTTGACATCTGCCAAGAGTGCTAGAGAGACCATTGAGAAAGGTGTCTTGCCTGGCTGGGGGCATGTATTGGATGTGGTAGAGAAGCATGGTCGCTTTGGATTGGGTTTCTGTCCTAGTCGACGAGCTAGCTCACACAGTCAAAAGCAGTGCAACTTGATCAAGTTTAATAGCGCCAGTTTCCAGAAGGGTTACATCGTGGCAGCCATTGATGACGCTGGTCCTGGCAACCAAAGTGCAAGCTTTGTACGCAAATGCCCGCCTGGCTTCAAGCTCAATAATTGGACATCTACTGTGATTCATGTGGTTTTTCATACAAACATGTAATGCATTTTGCTTTCTCGTTCCCTCGTCCTCGCTCAAGACGAGTGGATAGCTTGTAAAGGGCCCCCCGCTTTTGCAATATTATGTGATCAATAAATAAAAAAAAATTTACATTCAAATCATGCTCTATTTTCTTTCTTTATTTTAATTTTTCACAAATAAATGGGAAAAGTTTCTTTTATTTTCACCTTTTAAAATAGCTCATTCTAAACAAATTCATAAACATGCAGAACAAATAAATGCATTGATAACAACATGGCAAACATCCATTATAATTCTGGAATTCCAATCAACCAAGTCGAAGAAGATGGTGAGGAAGATTGTGAATTACCGGCTGAACTAGCAAGGATCCTTGAGCACGAGCAGAAAGAGATTTAACCACACAAAGAGCCAGTGGAAGTTGTCAATCTTGGTACTGAGGAAGTCAGAAGAGAAGTCAAGGTTGGGGCATCCCTCGCTAAGCATGTACACTCTGAGTTGGTCAAGTTATTGAAAGAGTATGTTGATATCTTTGCCTAGTCTTATCAAGATATGCCTGGGTTGGATACCAACATCATTGAACATCACTTTCCACTCAAGCCCGAATGTCCTCCTGTCAAGCAAAAACTCAGAAGGACCAGACCCAACATGGCACTTAAAATCAGAGAAGAGGTAAAGAAACAGCTTGATGCTGGGTTCTTAGCCACTTTCGAATATCTAGAATGGATTGCTAACATCGTCCCGGTTCCTAAAAAAGACGGGAAGGTCAGAATGTGTGTGGATTATCGAGATCTCAATAAGGCAAGCCCGAAAGATGATTCCTCTTTGCCTCGTATTGATGTCTTGGTAGACAACACTGCGCAGTTCTCTATCTTTTCATTCATGGACGGATTCTCAGGATATAATCAGATCAAGATGTCCCCAGCTGATATGGAAAAGACCACCTTCATCACACCTTGGGGTACATATTGCTACAAAGTCATGCCATTCATCTTGAAAAACGCAGGGGCAACATACCAACGTGCCATGACAACCCTCTTTCATGATATGATCCATAAAGAGATTGAGGTTTACGTGGACGATATGATTACCAAGTCCATAACTGAGGATGATCATTTGGTCCATTTGAAGAAATTGTTTGACAGACTCCAGAAATTCAAACTACGATTGAATCCTGCGAAGTGCACCTTCGGAGTTCGATCGGGTAAACTGTTGGGCTTTATTATAAGTCATAAGGGCATTGAGGTCGGTCCTGACAAGGTTCGGGCAATTCAAAACATGCCGCCTCTCAAAACAGAAAAAGAAGTCTGTGGCTTTCTGGGCAGACTTAATTACATCTCAAGATTCATTTCTCACTTGACGGTTACCTGTGAACCAATATTCAAATTACTGAGAAAAAACCAATCGGATGAATGGAACAATGATTATCAAGAAGCTTTTGACAAAATAAAACAATATTTGCAAGAACCACCGATCTTAGTACCGCCGGTTCCTGGTAGGCCTTTAATCATGTATCTCACTGTTCTCGATGAATCAATGGGATGTGTATTGGGTCAGCATGATAACATTGGAAGAAAAGAACATGCAATTTACTATTTGAGCAAGAAGTTCACTGATTGTGAGACCAGATACTCACTCTTGGAGAAAACTTGTTGTGCTCTAGTCTGGGCCGCTCAATTCCTAAGACAATACATGATTTGCCATACTAATTTATTGATATCCAAAATGGATCCGATAAAGTACATATTCGAAAATCCTGCTGTCTCTGGAAGAATTGCTCGGTGGCAGATGTTGTTAACTGAGTATGATATCCAACATGTTACCAAGAAAGTAATAAAATGGAGCGTCTTGTCTGACTACCTTGCTCATCAACTTGTGGAGGGTTATCAACAAATGAAGTTTGACTTTCCCGATGAGGATGTTCAGTTTATCAGAGATTATGAGACTCCAGACCCTGACATAGGACCCAAACCAGGGGCGCGATGGATGCTCGTGTTTGATGGTGCCTCCAATGCTAGAGGTCGTGGAATTAGTGCTATACTCATCTCTCCGACTGGTTTTCATCTTCCCTTCATCGCCAGATTATGCTTTGCATGTACCAAAAATATGGTTGAGTATGAAGCATGTATCTACGGAATTGAAGTGGCCATTGACATGAGAATCAATATTTTTTGAGGTCTATGGAGATTTTGCTTTGGTTATTGGCCAAGTCAGATGGAACTTTGTAACTCGGGATTCCAAGCTGGCTCCGTACCAAAAGCACATCGCGAAATTGATTCCCTACTTTGATGAAATCTCTTTTCATCATATCCCTAGGGAGGAAAATCAACTAGCTGATGCTTTTGCCACCCTGGCATCTATGTTCAAAGTCAAGTGGAAGAATGAAGCTCCTTATATCCGCATTGATCATTTGAACGAACCAGCGCATTGTTTAGCAATCGAGGACGAGTCTGATGATAAGCATTGGTTCTATAAGATCAAAAGATATCTGGAAAAATAGGAATATCCTGAGGGTATCACTATCACTGACAAGAAATCTCTTAGACGACTCTGCGCCAAATTCTTCTTAAGTGGTGGTGTACTGTACAAAAGAAATTATGATTTTGTGTTGCTCAGATGCATGGATAGACACGAAGCAAACACAATCATAAGATCCATACATGAGGGCTGTGAGGATGTACATGCCAAAGGGTCTGCCATGGCTAAGAAGATCCTTCGAGCTGATTATTACTGGACAACAATGGAGGTCGATTGTTACAACTTTGCCAAAAGATGTCACAAGTGCCAAATCTATGGTGACAAGATCCATGTGCCTCAAACTCCTTTGAATATTTTGACTTCTCCTTGGCCCTTCTCTATGTGGGGTATTGATATGATAGGGATGATCGAGCCGAAGGCTTCCAATGGTCATCGCTTCATTCTAGTTGCTATCGACTACTTCACCAAGTGGGTTGAAGTTGTTTCTTATGCAAACGTTACACGACAAGTGGTTGTCAGATTTATCAAGAAATAGATAATTTGTCGCTATGGTATTCCTAGCAGTATTATCACTGATAATGCAAGCAACCTGAATAACAAGATGGTGAAAGAGTTGTGTCAAGAATTAAAGATCGAGCACCACAACTCTTCACCATATCGGCCCAAGATGAATGGTGTCGTCGAAGCAGCAAACAAAAACATCAAGAGGAGTGTCCAGAAAATGGTCAAACCTTACAAGGATTAGCATGAAATGCTTCCCTTTGCATTGCATGGCTACAGAACTTCAGTTCGCACTGCTATTGGGGCAACTCCTTATTCGCTTGTGTATGGTATGGAGGTTGTTCTACCCATTGAAGTCGAAATTCCTTTGCTCAGAGTCATCATGGAAGCGAATCTAGATGAAGCTGAATGGGTCCAATCCAGATACAACCAGCTGAATCTCATTGAAGAAAAGCGCCCGACTGCCGTTTGCCAAAGTCAATTGTATCAGAGATGCCTCAAGCGAGCTTTTAACAAGAAAGTTCTCCCTCGAGCGTTCTAAGAAGGCGAACTCATGCTCAAGAGATATTCTCATGTTCACTCGGATCCACGAGGCAAGTGGACTCCCAACTACGAAGGGCCCTTTGTTGTCAAGAAGGCCTTCTCAGGCGGAGCCCTGATCCTCGCCACCATGGATGGGGAGGAATTGCCATCGCCCTTGAACTCTGACGCAGTCAAAAAATATTATGCCAGAAAAAAATAATAAGAGACGGCTAGATTGGCGTCCGCAAGGACAATCTAAGCAAAAATGGGTGTCCCAATGGACCAATAAACGAAATGTTCATGCAAAAGTTAGGGACAAAAGCAAAAAACAATAATAGCCCGCTAAGTTGAAAACCCGAAAGGGAGACTTAAGCAAAAATGGGTATCCCAGTGGACAGAAAAAAAATTGAAAAATGTTCAGGCAAAAATTATGGATAAAGGCATTTGACTGTGAACACTTGAGCCTATCTTCATCATAACTGGACCTCAAACGGTAACAGAGCAATCAAGTTAACATCAACTGGTGCAAGACGTTGGAACCTAGACTTACAGTGGATGGTAGCCAATGTTGTAATCAATGCAAAACATGTTTTCTTTTTTCCATTTACCTTTATTTTTCGATTTTACTACAAATTTACTCACCAAGGATTTTTGCATCCTTGTACACACCTTATGTACAAACATTTTCATATTCAATAAAAGTCATCATTGAATTTCTCAATTGTCTCTTTTCAGTATTTTGTTTGCAAATTTAACAATTATTTGTGATCACATAATACTATAAGGCGTTGAGAATAATAAAAAGCTAAATCAATAGAGAAAGCATTATGCATTGCATGCCTTACCGGAAATCCCTAAGGGATGATCGGTAATTTTCATTGCAAGCTTGATCCCCGGCAAGCGCCGTTATGGTTTTTTGAAAAGGTTGTTTACCTTTCCTTTCCCCAACAGAGCCATAATTCCTCCAGCAGAATCATGATTGGTCCCTAAGCAAATACATGTTTGTCCTCATTTCCCCAGCACAAGTGAGATCCTCGCATCATTCCTAGCAAGACGAAACCGTCATCCCCCATCGGTAGTGTGTTTCATTTTCCTGTTTTCCCCAAGCAGTAGAGATCATCCAGACCTTGGAATCCCCATGCAGAGTCTGTCATGATTTAAAGGCTGTCCATATTCCTTCATCCCCAGCAGCAATGATGGTAGCAGCTTGGAAATTTGAGACTCTCGGTTCTTTCCCTAGTCGAGTCGTCGTCATCCATGGATTTCTTTCTCAAGCTGAGGATGTCGAGTTCGTTTTGCTTCAATCCTTGCCTGTCCGCAGCACAATACCTTAACCTGCATCATTGCATGACATAATATCAAGCATCATGTAGGATCAAACATACATGGTATATGCATCAAGCATACTCCCTTTTGACTGATCCAACTCCCCAACAGATATTCAGCCAAACTTCTCAATCAACCTTCAAAACATTCACTTTTTCTCTTGTCGTCGTCGGCCAAATTTTCGAGCTACTCTTTTATTTAATCCCCTTCTACCTCGAATCATCGAAATGTTGGCACAATTCGAACATTCAGGTTCAAGAGGATTAAATATGGGCAGTTGTCATAACCCAAAATTTGACCTCCCCTTTTGCCTTTTGCATAAGCATGTGCATTCGCATCACTGGCATACGCATTAGCACTTTTTCTCTGTGGTTTTGTTGCAAGAATATTCAGGTTTTCAAAGCCTGATTAATCATATCCTCACAAGGTCATCACATCATCTATACAAGTAAAATATAAGGGTTTCCATGCCTATTCATCAAAGCAAGAGGTTGAAAAACGGGATCACGGCCACATCACTTGTTTTTAGGCAAACTGGGCAAGTTTTGCTTGTGGTTATCTATTACCATTTTTCTAGGAAAAATGGAGTAATCGATTACCCTATGTGATATAGAAGATTCTGCTTCATTTTCATGACAACAACTTTTCACTCTTCTTTCTCTTGAGGTCTACTTGGTTCTAGCATTGTGTGGAATGTTCTAGACAGTTTAAGACCTTTCAAGACACATCAAGGCATTTTATTCCAATACATCACTTTGAATCAAGAATACCATGTGACTTCATCTCCAAGCATGCGGACTATTTGATTTGGACTTGCATTGGGATTTCTCCACTGAGTTAACAAATAACTAACTGAGTCAACTTCTGACTCAGTGAGTTAAGTGTAACTAACTCTAAAGCTAGCTCCAAAGCACACTCCAAACCTAGCTTACTCCAGAGCTAGCCTCTATATAAACAAACCTCCACCAATTCACAAAGGACCTTCATTCATTTTCACAATTCTTCACTCTTCACTCTCTCATTTCTCTCAATTTTCTCTGCATTTTCTACAATTTCTTCACATTCATCTTCATCTTCTTCCCCAAACCACACTAGAGCTCAATTCTCACCATTGAAGAGTAGCAAATTTCACATTGGAATTGCTTTCTCTTGATCTTAAACCTCCATCACATTGCATTTCTTCTTGGATCTCTGCAATCACAGCAACTTCTACTTTAATTCAAGTGATCGATTCAATCGTTTTGGTGCAAATTCGATTTCGGAGCTTTTATCGCATTTTGATCGGTTTCACTATAATTTGATCACAAGCTTGGAATTCTTTGGTTTTCTTGGCTTATTCTCACTACATTTTACTCACAACAATCACCAAGGCAATTCTCCGCCTTGTAGGTTGGTAAATCTTGCTCAATTTACTGTTTCGATCACTTTCGCGCATTTACGATGTAGTTTCGATAGCTTTTCGTTGCTAATTAAGCATGTGATTGTTTGATCTTTAATCTTCATGTTTGATGCTTTCAATTGATGATTAATTGCTCCTACTTGATGTAATTTTCGTGCATAAATGCATGCCATAACTTGTGGTTGATTGGATAAGTGATTAGTTGCTGGAAGTGCTTTTTGAAAAGCTGTTTTTTGCCACTGTCACAGTGGTAATCGATTACCTATATATGGGTCATCGATTACCCTTCCCTTTTTCCATAATTTCTGTTTTTTTCAAGCAGGTAATCAATTACCTGCATGTGGTAATCGATTACCACTGTGACAAAAGTCCATTTTTGTGCATTTTCAAGCTTGTTTGGCATTTTTTCCTCATTTAACTTCCATGGATTGATATGCTTGATATTTGTGGATGTTTTATGAGCTGTTCAACTTCTGTTTAAAGCATGTATGCAAACTTTTGATGCACGATTTGTCGATTCTTGAAATTATTTATGATCGTGAAGGCTGATCAGAACCTGAAATGGGCTAAGAGGAACGTCTGTGATGCTGGGTGTGTGAGATGAGGAGGGGTGTACCTACAAGGCACTCCGATGCTAAAGTAAGAATCGGGAGAGAGAAAGGCAAGTACAAAATTATGAGTTTCTTAGGATGATTTGAATACCTGACCCTCTCAAATGAGAGGGTTTTTATAATGCCCCCAGTGCGTGGCCAACGGTCCCTATTTACGGGGTGGAATAACCGTTTCCTGAAGAATAGGTAACTGCCAAAAACTAGCCGTTATGACAGGCAGAGATGCCCAAAACTAGTCGTTCCCACAGGCAAAGGCATAGTTCTGGGCACAGGCGCCATGACTATTCTTGGACGATGGAGTCGTGCGTAACGGGCAGGAATGCCGGGGAGGAGCAAATGACCTTGAGGTTCATCTGTCCATATGTGCCAGATAGAAGGTCAGAAAGGTAAATGTTGCCCCGCACCAGCTGGACTTAGGCAATTGGGCTGTTCTGGAGGCAGAAGTGGATTGGGCCATGCCTAGCCATTGGTCCAGTCTGGAACAGGAGCCCCCCAAGTCATTGCTCCCGAGCATAGGAGCGATGACTTATGGTAAGCTCGCAGCCCCGGGGAACTCTGAAAGGGGCGTCGTTTGTCGACGAGATGGAATTGTCCTTGGATGCCCAGGGGTTCCAGTGCCCGCGGGATATGTAACGTTGTTCGGTCCACCCGGCGTGCGGGGAGGCCAACGATTGAGGTATTCTGAAAGGACGTGACGCCACGTGTGCCTCGAGCCTTGTGCAGTATTAAATGCGTCATGATGGCTAGGTTAGGGTCATGATGATGCCCCTAGCCGCGCGTGCTCGTGTACGTTCCTTCATACTGCCTATAAATAGAGGGAGAAGCCGCTCATTTACGTTTTTCGCTTCTCTCTCCTTCCTCGTTCTTCTCTCAGAGCTTCTAGTCTGTCGCCGTCGCCAACCACCGCATCCACCGCCGCACGAAGCTCCGAGCAAGTTCTTCGGCCCTTTACATTCTCTTCGACCACGTAAGTCAATTATTCCCAACTTCGCTTCTAGCTTTTTTGTTTCTGTTTTGTTAGAATGCATGTGGCTACGGTGACTTTAGGTAGAATCGTAGTGTTTTCCGGAGGCTGTTGGTGGTAGACGGTGGCTTGGCCACTCTCTGCTGCTGCTGTAGTCGCCGAAGCTTTTAGGAATTGTAGGTTTAAGTCATTCTATGCGTCGTTGCGAGGACGGCGTGAGCGTAACCGGTGGAGTTCCTAAGTTTTCTGGCGCTCTCATGATTTTTCTAATGAATGTATGAGTTTTCCGGCAGAGCTTCAACCAAAAAAATGGGTAGCGGTTCGGGGAGAATCTCCCCGTACGTGCAGGAGGGGTTGTCTCCGGGTATCTCCTCGCACGACGCCCTCGTGCTATTTGATTTATGGCTTAGGTAGGGGACGTCGTCCTTGGCCCTTTGCGCGCCCTTTCACTTGACTTACGGTGGAAAGGTGGATTTGATTTTGCAGTTTAATTCACTTTTATCCTCTGTTTTTAGGTGAACGAGATGACGCATGAGCCCGAGAAAGAGATTCTTATAGGCTCGTCCTAGGAGAGCTCCTCGGAGAGTAGTGATACTGAGGTTTCAACCGCCCCCAACGAAGTCGGGAAGAATCCCGAGCATGCTTCCGCGGAGGAATGGACGGTTGCGGAGCCTGCCGAGCATGCATCCACTTTTACGTCTTATACCGGGGATGACTTCACAAATGTAGGGCTAGAAGGGGAGTGGAAGGTACATTTCCCTAGTCAAGACGACCGCATATAAACAGATTACCGGGAGAGATTCCCGATGTACGAATATGCTTTCAAGGATATAGGGTTGAGGCTGCCCTTCACTGACTTTCAGCGATCCGTCTTCGTTCATCTGGACTTGGCCCCGTCGCACCTGCACCCTAATTCGTTGGTGTTTATCCGCGCTTTTGAGCTGACCTGTGAGTTTCTGAAGATAGGAGCTACTTTGCCCTTGTTCTTCACCATCTTCCACCTCCAAAGGCAGGTTTCGGGGAAAAGGTACGACTGGGTTTCGCTGAAGCAAGCGAGAAAATTGTTTAAGCCCTTCTCAGAGTCTATCTGGACCTTCAAGGAGAGGTTCTATATCATTAAACCTGTGTCGGAGAAGGCCCAGGACACCACGTACGCCTGGGCAGTGACAACGGACGAGGACGGCAATGATATGTACGACGAGCATGGGAAGTTGTTGGCAGACAGGGTATTTAAGTTCCCCTTCTGTTGGAGCGGGAGCCATTTTACCCGGGGTACTGACCATTACCTTGCCCAACCGGAGATGGTGGCCGAGCAAGACACAGCTAGTTACGAGACGCTGGTCAAATACGTTAACAGTTTTAAACTCGCAGAGTGTTGGACGAAAAAGGGGGACCCGATCTTTGACGACAATGGTGAGTAAAGAGTGGAGCACCGTTATATCAATACGAAGGCGCTTCTGGAGTGCAAGACCCATGCTGACGTTCTTAAGTTTCTCGGTAGTTTTTACTTTTCTAGCTAGCCCGGATTATGATTTCCTTAGATGCTAACGTGTTTGTTACGTTCTTTTTCAGGTGAAATGCCTTCTGCTCATGAGAGGAGGGTAAGGAGTGCTCTAACAAGGGGCAAGGCGGGCGCGACCCAGCAAAAATCTAGGTTCACCCAGCGGGTGCCTCCTCCTCAACCGACTGCGGGGAGCTCCTTGCCTGTTCCTTCTCCTGCCCAGGGATCTCCAGTGCCTGGGGCCTTAAGGTTTAAGCGGACCAGACCGAGCGAGCTGGTGGATCTTAGTCGGGCGGCGGAGAAGGGAAAGTTTGAACTTCCCCCTTGCCTCCACGACAGGAAGTTTTTCGAGGGGACATCCCCTTACGGAGGAGCAGATGAAGTCTGCGGTGGCCCCTGTTGAGGATGAGTCTGAGGAGGTGAAGGCGCTGAAGACTAGGGTCGAGCTGGTTGCTCGTATTATGCAGGCGGAGGATGACGTTTATGCTATCGGGGAAGAGTCTTTTAACAACGTTGTGGCCCAACTCAAGCTGGTGAATCCAGAGGTCCAGATACCCACGGAGGGTACCAATTTTCTGGGCTACGTTGAGGATGGCAAGATAGTTACTCCAGACTTCTTCCATATCGGCGATAAGCATGCCCGTCTACTGAACGAGGAGACCCAGCCGACGCAGCATACCCCTTAGCAGACTGAGCAGATGGAGGAATGATATTTTTTTTGTTTTTTGTTGTAATGTATCTGGCCTGCGTGCCATATTTGATGTAATTTTATTGTTGTTTGGTATAGGGCGTGGCCCCTTTGTCTTGTAACATGCATAATAGTGGTCCTTGTGGCCACTTAATTATTTTGATATGTATGTATCCGGCCGTCCTGGCCGGTTTTATATATTGTATATTCGTGCATGGCTTTATTTGCTGTTTATTTTTGCTAAGTGTTGTATCTTTGCTCGATACACATGTGTGCCCGTAATAGGGATGACTTTGTTTTGTTTATTGCTTTAGGGAATTGCTCGACTTAGATGTGTTCGGCAATGAGGGGGACTGGTCGAACGGCCTGGGGAATTTCCGAGCATGATAGCGGAGCTCAGGTCGCATTTAAGGCCTAAGTTCGCGGCGTGAACCTCCCATCGCGAGCTGGGTGTTCTGGCTATCATGGTACTTTGACAATGGCGGGCTCAGTTGAGGAACTGCCATCGGGCAGAGATCCAGCTCGATCCTGAGCGGGATCCTGCCTTGGCTAGTATGTGTCGCTTGTACCTGGGCGCGCATCATAGTCGGGATGTTATGTTCGTTGCTTTGATGAAGCAAACCAATAATTAGGGCCTTAACTATAGTATTGTTTTAGCTTTTCGGCGTTCCATGGTCGAGAAAGTTCTTCCCTGTTGAGGTGTTCTAGGTAGTAGGCCTTATTCTTCATCTTTGCTCGGACGCGATAGGGTCCTTCCCAGTTAGCGGCAAGTTTGCCTTCCCGAGAGTCCTTGTGGTTCCTTCTCAAGACAAAGCTGCCCACTTGGAATTCTCGCCGTATCACTTTGGCGTTGTGCCAGATTGCAATTTTCTGCTTTAATAAGGCTTTGCAGAGAGCTGCTCCTGACCGGACCTCTTCGACGAGGTCGAGCTCTTCCCTTAGTGCCTCGTCATTTGTTTCCTCGTCCAGGGGTAATTCAGTCCACCTGGATGGTACGTGTATCTCGATGGGGATCACTGCCTCAGTCCCGTAGGCCAGGTGAAAGGGAATTTCCCCAGTTGAAGAGTGGGGAGTTGTGCGATACGCCCATAGGACGATGTGCTTCTCTTCGACCCAAGCTATCTTCGTTTCGTCTAGCCTCCACTTGAGGCCTCGTAGGATTACCCAATTTGCTGCTTCGGCTTGTCCGTTAGTCTGGGGGTGTTCGACTGATGCGAAGTGTTGTTTCGTGCCCAGTTGAGCGATAAAATCCTGGAACTCCCTGTCCGTGAACTGCGTCCCATTGTCCGTGACTATTGCTTGGGGAATGCCAAAACGTGTAAGGATGTTCTGCTTGTAGAAACGAAGTATGTTGAGGGCCGTTATTTTGGCCAAAGCCTCCGCTTCTATCCACTTTGTGAAGTAGTCAACGCCTACTATTAAGTACTTGTTCTGGTTTGACCCTACTACGAATGGCCCTAGGATGTCCAGGCCCTACCATGCGAATGGCCACGGGGAGGACATAGCTTTGAGCTTGTTAGGCGGAGCCAGGTGCATGTCCCCGTGCCGTTGGCATTTGTTGCATTTCTTCACGTGCTCTTTTGCATCCTGCTGCATGGTTGGCCAGTAGTACCCTGTTCGAAGGGCTTTCCGGGCGAGGGATCTTCCCCCGAGATGTTGGGCGTTGATTCCTTCGTGGATCTCGCGCAAGACGTGGGTGACCATCTCTTCCTCGATGCATTTAAGCAAAGGGATGGAGAACCCTCGCCTGTAGAGCTTGTCTTTGACCATGATGTAGAAGCAGGCTCTGCGCCTGATTGTGCCGCCTCTTTGGGGTCGGACGGAAGTTCGTCCCTAGCGAGGTAGTTATAAACGGGGGTCATCTGGCAGTTATTGTCGCCAATGACTTGCACGTCGAGGATCGTGGGTGTCTTCTCGATGCTGGGCCGAGAAAGCACCTCCTGGATGATGGACTTGTTTCTGCCCTTTTTCTTCATGCTCGCCAGTTTAGACAACACGTTTGCTCTGACGTTATGTTCGCGGGGAACATGTTTTACTTCTATTGTAGTGAACTTCGTCATTTTATCTTTGACCAGGGATAAGTATTCGGACATGTTAGTTCTTGTATTGGCTGGAATTTTGGTAAAACAAAGTTGAAAAATGTTGATGTCATATGTCTGATGTCATAACATTGGTTCCTAACATTAGTTGTTGCAGGATTGAAGTTTTATATGCTGATGTTATACCTGATGTCTTGACATTAGTTATCAGAACATCAGAACATCAGGTTGTGATGTTTTAGGGCTGCGCGTGTTAGTTTGTTTTGAGGAGATCTGTTAGAGAGATTGGATGCGAATTTCTTGGAGAAGATATTGGCAATCAGATTTGGAGCAGATCATGGACCAGATCATGTAACTACATTAGGGCTGATTTGAAAAGATTTAAAACAGATTTGATCTATAAAAGTAGATTATTTTGGAAGAGGTCCAAGCCCAAGTCAGAATTCTATAAAAGCAGCCTCAACCCTTGTTGAAGAATAACGAAGACAGAGAGCATAGACTGAGTGTCAATTTGAGTTTTCGTGTGTGTTTTTTTAAATAATTCATGCTTTAATTGGTGTTACTATTTTGAGTTATAAGTGTATTCACTCTAGAGCTTTTAAGCAAGAGTGTGTTGTTCTTGATCAAAGCTGTTAAGCAGAATCAAGGTGGGTTTTGAAGTGTAATCAGTGGATTGTATCACTGAGGTGATTTAGGGAGTGAGTGGTTTCTCATACCTAAGTGGTTTCTTAGGTAGAAGTATCATTGGGTTGTGATTAAGTTAGGTAGATGTCAACTGGGATTGTTGAGTCTGTAATTTGATACTACTGATAGTGATTTTCCTCCCTGGCTTGGTAGCCCCCAGACGTAGGTAGTTAGACCGAACTGGGTGAACAATTCATTGTGTTTATTTACTGTTGTTTATTGCCTTGTTCATAGCAGATTGTGTTGTTGTGACGTCACACTTAACATCACACATCTGATACCAGAATTTCAATTGGTATCAGAGCAGGCATCCTGCTCTGCATCTGGGTGAGATCTAGGGCTGATACTTTCTGGTGCAATGGACAAGGAGAGTGGTGGATTTGTGAATAGACCCCCTATTCTAGATGGCTCTAATTATGACTATTGGAAACCACAGATGGTTACCTTCTTGAAGTCATTAGACAACAGGGCTTGGAAGGCTGTCTTAAAAGAATGGAAAGGACCTGTTATTGTTGAAAAGGATGGTACAACTAAGCTAAAACCTGAGGAAGATTGGACAAAGGAAGAAGATGACCTTGCACTTGGAAATTCAAAAGCCTTGAATGCCATCTTTAATGGTATTGACAAGAACATCTTTAGACTGGTAAACACTTGTGAAGTAGCTAAGGAAGCTTGGGATGTCTTGAAAACTACTCATGAAGGAACCTCCAAGGTCAAGATGTCAAGACTTCAACTACTGACTACAAAGTTTGAAAATCTGAAGATGAAGGAGGATGAAACCATTCATGATTTTCACATGAATATTCTTGAGCTGTCCAATGCTTCTAGTGCTTTAGGAGAAAGAATGACTGAAGAGAAGCTGGTAAGGAAGATTCTCAGATCCCTTCCCAAGAGATATAAAATGAAGGTGACTGCTATTGAAGAAGCTCAAGACATCAGCAAGATGAGGGTTGATGAGTTGATTGGTTCTCTTCAAACCTTTGAGTTGGGATTGAATGAGGAGCCTGAAAAGAAGACCAAAAGCATAGCTTTGGTGTCCAATACTGAAGATGGTAAGAAGGAGTGTAATTTTGAAACTCAGGAGGAACTGTCAAATGCTGTTGTGATGCTTGGGAGACAGTTTAATAAGGTGTTAAAGAGAATGGATAGAAACTATAGACCTAATGTTAAGAACATCACATCTGACAACAACAGGTATAGTGATCAAGTAAAGAAAACAAGAGATGAAGAAAAGTCAAATCATGACAAAGTAGTTCAATGCTATGAGTGTGAAGGTTATGGTCATGTCAAGAAAGAATGCCCTACATACCTCAAAAAGCAGAAAAAGGGGTTATATGTTTCCTGGTCTGATACAGATAGTGAAAGTGAAAAAGAGAATGCCAAGCATGTTAAGGCATTGACTGGACTATGTGCTTCTGATGGAGAGTCTAGTGATGGTGAATTAACCTTTGAAGAGCTGGCATCCTCTTATCAAGAGATGTGTCTGAAAAGTGAAGAGGTCCTTCAAGAAGGGGAGAAGCAGAAGAAGATTATTGTTCAGCTTGAGACTGAGAAAGCTGAACTTAAGAATGAAATGTTGTTGTTAAAATCCCAGCTTGATGAAATGTCAAAATCCATCAGAATGTTAAATAGTGGAACTGACACTTTGGATAAAATACTTGAAGCTGGAAAAGGTGCAAGTGATAAGACTGGTCTAGGATATGAGGGTGAGAAGAAGATATCTGCAGAGGCTAGTTCTTCTGGGGTTAAACAAAACATTCCTCATCAGCATGAAAATGGACATGGTTCTGGAATTAAGAAGGGTGTCCCTCACCTTGGGCCACAAAATAATGGAAAGGGCTATGGTCCTGTACCTAAGAAGTTTATGCCTCAACCTCAAGGAAAGCCTCAGGTTTCTGGAGCTAGACAGTATATGCCTCCCCAATACCATAGGAGTATGCAGGCTTCTGGTCTCAAACATAACATATTCCATCTGATGTCTCAACATCAAGGGAAAATGTATGGTTTTGGACCTAATAATGTTGTGCCTCATGGTTATGGCAGAAGAAGGCCTCATCATCATGGTAAAAGACAGCCTAATCACTATAGAAGACAGCCTAATTATGAGAGAAGACAACATCAATATTTTGAAAGATGGTAGCCTCAGCATTATGACAGAAATCATCATCAAGGTGGGAGACATTTCAATCACTTCAGAGAAGAGACTCAAAGAGTGAGATGTTACTATTGTGGAAGATTTGGCAATATACAATCTTCTTGCTTTAAACTGCATGGTTATCCAAAATCTGTTCCTCAACAGAAGCAGAACAGGCCTCAAGCTGTTAAACAATGGGTTCCTAAAGCTACTGTCACATGTCTGTTAGCTCACTCATCTGTTAGAACCCCAGCTATGGATGGTTGGTATTTTGACAGTGGTTGCTCAAAGCACATGACAGGTTACAAGAATCATTTGGTGGATATCAGGACTTACTCCACAAATAATGTAACTTTTGGCAATGGAGAAAAAGGGGAAGCTAAAGGAGTTGGAAAATTGAATTGTGAGGGTGGACCTAATCTTGAAAATGTACTTCTTGTCAAAGGATTGACTGCTAATTTGATTAGCATCAGTCAGTTATGTGATGAAGGATTCGAGGTTGGCTACACTAAAGATGAATGTTTAGTGACAAATAAGAAGAGTGAAGTCGTTATGAGGGGAGTTAGATCCATAGATAACTGTTATTTATGGGTTCCTCAAGAGTCCAGCTTATCATGTAATGTCAAGGATGATGTTATGACATCTGAATGTGACATTAGAAGGATCACCAAACAACCTAGTGTTATGCAACTATTCAGAGGAAATATTGAAGAAACCAAGGTCGTAGAGGTTGATCAGTCAGGTATGAAGGGTAATGACGAATTCCCTAAAGATATGTGTGCTGAAAGTTGTGAAGTGTTAAGTAGAAATTTGGGCATGTGGAAAAGGATTCAAAGGTTAGTGAATTATGGTGTGCATTTATTAAATTTCAAAAATTTAAAAGTAAATTTTTTTTGGTGGGGAAATTACATTTATTGGCCTTTAAGTGACCAACAAAAGCAGTTCCCTTACCTTAGGCTATCATTCCCTATTATTACTCTCACACGCTAGTTCAATCTCCACACTCCAAGTCCGTTCATCTTCCCCCCTAAGAACAGAAATTACAAAACACCTTTGGTCATCAGTTGTTACGCAGAAACGATGTCTAAACAAGTTTCATCTCCATCCAAGAAGGCTGCATCCAAAAGTTCCACTCATGCAAATTCTAGGGTTTCGACAGAAGAGGTATCTGTGGGTGAAGCTATGGACATTGCTCCTATCTCTATGATTCCAGCCTCAGAAAAGACAAGACCTGAGAAGTATCAACCTAAGAGGGCTTCAAAAGGTAATACTTCTAATCAATCTACGGGTAAGAAATTTGATGGTAGCAAGAGTAGAGCGTTTGTCACTAGTGTTTTGTTTGGAGACAAACCTACTCCTAAGACTACCACCCCTCTTCCTCAAGCTGTTGAAGAAAGGGTAGATGTGGACAAAAGCATTGATCAGATTGTCACAAAAATATTTGAGAAAGGGATTTCTGTGAAGGGAATATCTAGACCTCTGTGTCAACTGCCTGCTGATCAATCAGTTAGAGAAAAGGGTGACATTGAAACTTCTGAAACAAATCTTCACAGATTAGCTGTTTCAGTCATTGAAGATGCTGAGATTGAAGATGAAGTTGAAGCTGAAGCTGAAAGGGATACTCATGTTGAAGATGAGGTTGATGTTGAACATGATGTTGGAACATCACATGCTAGGGATGTTACTCCTAGTCCCAGAGGGAAGAAGGATGCTGATGTGGTGGATGTTGTTGACTTATCTGATAATGAAGTAATTGGTAATGTTGTTCCTGGGATTGCCAATAGATTAAAGACTAGAAAAGGAAAGACTGTGGAATCTTCTCCTAAGATGATAGCTGAAGGCAAGAAGAAAAAGACATCTGTAGTTGGTCCAACTAAATCTTGGAGCAAGGTTGCTGTGACTTCCAAAAAGAGAAAGATTAGAGAAGAATGTGAATTTGAGTATGATGTTGAGGAAGATGTTCAAGACATCACCCCTGTTAGAAAGTCCATTTTGAAGAGAATTTATGATAAGGTTCCTGAAGTGCCAGTGGATAACATATCCTTTCATTATGCTAGCAGTGCTCCATTGTGGAAATTTGTGTGCCAAAGGAGATTAGCTCTGGAAAGAGAGCTTGGAAAGGATGCATTGGAGATGAAAGAAATTATGTAGCTCATTCATGTTGCTGGCCTGTTGAAGACTGTGACTAAATTCTCTAAGTGCTATGGTAGACTTGTTAAGGAATTCGTTGTTAACATTCCTATAGACATTTCTGATAAAAGAAGTGTGGACTTCATGAAGGTGTTTGTGAGGGGTAAGTGTATTAATTTCTCTCCTAGTACCATCAATAAGTATCTGGGAAGAGATGGTCAAGAGGGTTGTGAACTGGAAGTGACTGATAATGATGTGTGTAAAGAGATCACAGCCACTCAAGTGAAGGTTTGGCAACTGAAAGGTAAATTGACAGCTAGCAAACTCAGTATCAAGTATGCTATTTTGCACAGAGTTGGAGCTGCTAACTGGGTACCTACTAATCACAAAACCACCATAGCTGTGGGATTAGGAAGGTTTATTTATGCTGTTGGGAAAAAGGTCAAGTTCAATTATGGAAATTACATATTTGATCAAGTTGTGAAGCATGGTGCCACTAATGCTATCAAGATGCCTATAGCATTCCCTTCCCTGGTTTGTGGAATGATCTTAGATCAACATCCTGGAATTTTAACTAGTTCAGATGTAGCATGTAAGAGGGAGTCAACTTTATCCTTGCATCCCAAGCTGTTTGTTGGGAGTCATGTTCCAGACATTGTTGTAACATCAAGTTCTGGTGTTAAGAAGGCCAGTACTAAAATTGAGTTAATTGAAGAATTGAAGGCGGCCTGCAAGGATCTTGATATGGTTATCAGTACTAGCACTGCTAGGAAGATGAAAATTGAGCAGATGATCAAATCCTTGGAACAGTGTGAAGATGATGTGAGTGTCAATACTGAAGATTCAGGTTCAGAGGAAGGTGAGGAAGATGATGCAGATGGTTCTGATGCTAATGAAGATTGAAGTGCTGGTTTTGCTGTTTATTGCTTTTGTAGTTTATAGTTTTTTTTTTTTTGCACAGTGTGTGCATGGTGTGTAATTTGGATAAAAGTACTTTTATGCTTATCTTGGTTTTGTTCTATGATTTGTCTTGTCTTATGGTGCTGACTTTTGACTAACAAGGAGAGCTAATAGGACTAACTGTTATAGGTGTTAGGTGTGTAAGGGCATAGCTTGTTGGTAGTTGTCCAATTGTGGCTAAAAAGGGGGAGAGTTAGCATATGTGTTGCCTAGTTGTCTGTTGTGGGGGAGTGTGCATGTTTGAACAGCTGGTATGCTGGTTCTTGTTTTGAGGGGGAGTTTAGCTTTGTGCAGTTTGATTGTGATTGCTGCTGGTTTGAATTTTTCCGCTGCAGGTACCTCTGATGTTGGCAGAGATTATTTTAGCCAAAATTAGCCAAAGGGGGAGATTGTTAGTTCTTGTATTGGCTGGAATTTTGGTAAAACAAAGTTGAATAATGTTGATGTCATATGTCTGATGTCATAACATTGGTTCCTAACATTAGTTGTTGCAGGATTGAAGTTTTATATGCTGATGCTATACCTGATGTCTTGACATCAGTTATCAGAACATCAGGTTGTGATGCTTTAGGGCTGCGCATGTTAGTTTGTTTTGAGGAGATCTGTTAGAGAGATTGGATGCAAATTTCTTGGAGAAGATATTGGCAATCAGATTTGGAGCAGATCATGGAGCAGATCATGTAACTACATTAGGGCTGATTTGAAAAGATTTAAAACAGATTTGATCTATAAAAGCATATTATTTTGGAAGAGGTCCAAGCCCAAGTCAGAATTCTATAAAAGCAGCCTCAACCCATGTTGAAGAATAACGAAGACAGAGAGCATAGACTGAGTGTCAATTTGAGTTTTCGTGTGTGTTTTTGTAAATAATTCATGTTTGAATTGGTGTTACTATTTTGAGTTGTAAGTGTATTCACTCTAGAGCTTTTAAGCAAGAGTGTGTTGTTCTTGATCAAAGCTGTTAAGCAGAATCAAGGTGGGTTTTGAAGTGTAATCAGTGGATTGTATCACTGAGGTGATTTAGGGAGTGAGTGGTTTCTCATACCTAAGTGGTTTCTTAGGTAGAATTATCATTGGGTAGTGATTAAGTTAGGTATATGTCAACTAGGATTGTTGAGTCTGTAATTTGATACTACTGATAGTGATTTTCCTCCCTGGCTTGGTAGCCCTCAGACGTAGGTAGTTAGACCGAACTGGGTGAACAATTCATTATGTTTATTTACTGTTGTTTATTGCCTTGTTCATAGCAGATTGTGTTGTTGTGACATCACACTTAACATCACACATCTGATACCAGAATTTCATGACAGGTTGTCATTTTTGGTCTGGTATTCTCCTCGAACTTGAAGGGCCACGAGTTGCGAATCTGTTCAGATCACAACTTCTTCTGCTCCTAGGTCTTTGGCCAAGCGCAGACCGACGAGGAAAACTTCGTACTCAACTTGGTTATTGGACGTGGGAAAGGATAAAGTGAGTGATACCTCGACGATGATTCCCTCGTCGTTCTCCAAGATGACACCTGCCCCATTTCCTGCCGAGCTGGAGGCTCTATCAAAGAAGATGGTCCACTTGCGTGCCCCGCAGGTGGGGGAATCCGTGAACTCCGTCTCTGCGACGTAATCAGCCAATGCCTGGGCCTTGAGGGCCTTTTTGCTTTCATACTGAATGTCAAACTCGGATAGCTCCAATGACCATTTAAGCATTCTGACGACCATATCTGGTCGTCCTAGCAGTTACTTCACGGGTTGATTTGTCTGGACCACAATCGTGTGGGCCAGGAAGTAGTGCCTCAGTCTTCGCGCAGCGTTAATGAGGGCATTTGATGGCGCCCTTTTTGGAGCGTGGTAGGGAATATACGGAATTTGATGGCGCCTTGGACGCCACGATAGTCTAGCAGCGCATTAATGTTTTCAATGTGCTCATCTGGGTATATTGTTCCATCGTAAGTGCCCAGAGATGGTGGTTTCTTCAAGCCTTTGGGGAGGCGCGTAGCCAGGATCTCCTAAGACAATGGGCCGTGGGGCTCATCTTCGCTGTTGGAACTGGTATAGGAAGGGGAGCAGATGCTTCGCTCAGGGATATGGCGACGACTTCTACGCAGTGATAGTGTTCGTGCCCGACCTTTCGATCTGACCGAGGGTGAACGTTGATCTCTCCGGGTTCTCTTGTTGCCCAGGGAAGGTTGGTTTCACGGGGAAACATGGTCACGCTTCCGGACGGCATGGGACTCTGGTTCCTGGCGCACCCGACGATCAGCTTCCAGCCGGGGATGTGGACTTTTGGATCGTCGTCGGTCTTTCCTCGGCTAAGGGGATCTTGGTCAGGCAGACTCTTCCAATGCCACAATCCTCTCGTTTTGTTGGAGGATCAAGAGGTTGGTTTTGTTTATTGCTTCAAGGAGGGCCACCATGGTCGGGTCAGCGTTGGGTGGAGCTGGAACGGGTTGGAGGACTAGCGAGGGCTGGTCGTCAACATGATCAATATGAGTGAGGGAGGGAGACGCAGTAGTTCCATCTCTCAGACGAATGGCGTCTCCTCTGAGGAAGGATGTAGATCCATCAGCATCAGTTTTGTTGATAGGGAGAAAATAAGGATTGCGAGCATCTTGGACGGGATATTGGCAAGCCATGATCATAATCTTGGACAGAGAGTTTGTTTTGGTCTTTGAATCTGAGGTAGATGTTAAGATGGGGATAACAAGGTTCCCACAGATGGCGCCACTGATTGTGAAGGCTGATCAGAACCTGAAGTGGGCCAAGAGGAACGTCTGTGATGTTGGGTGTGTGAGATGAGGAGGGGTTGTACCTGCAAGGCACTCTGATGCTAAAGTAAGAATCGGGAGAGAGAAAGACTAGTACAAAAGTATGAGATTCTTAGGATGATTTAAGTACCTGATCCTCTCAAATGAGAGAGTTTTTATAATGCCCCCAGGGCGTGGCCAACGGTCCCTATTTTCGAGGCAGAATAACCGTTTCCTGAAGAATAGGTAACTGCCAAAAACTAGCCGTTATGACGGGCAGAGATGCCCAAAACTAGTCGTTGCCACGGACAAAGGCGTAGTTCTGGGCACATGCGCCATGACTGTTCTTGGATGATGGAGTCGTTTGTAACGGGCAGGAATGTCGGGGAGGAGCAAATGACCTTGAGGTTCATCTGTCCATATGTGCCTGGTAGAGGGGTAGAAAGGTAAATGTTGCCCCGCATCAGCTGGACTTAGGCAATTGGGCCATTCTGGAAGCAGAAGTGGATTGAGCCATGCCTAGTGTAACACCCCAAATCTGTAAGAATATTTATGTAATTTATTTAAATATAATATTCGTGAATTTTGGTGGTTTATGTTGGTGTCGGTATTTTCGTGGAATTTTGGTTATTTAATTAAATAATAGTATATAATATATAATATATTGTATTATTATTTATTTAAATAATATTAGAGTAATTAAGGGTAAGTTGGAATTTTGAGGAGAATTAGTGCGGGTATTATTAGGAAAGCCCATTTTAGAAGCCCAATGGTTTAACAAAAAGGAGAATTTTGGGAAAAGTATGATTCATTTGATTAGAACGTGAAAAGAAGAGAAGAAGGCGAGAGCTCTGAGGAGAATGGAAAAGGCGAGGATTCGAGAAGGTTTCCAAAGACGCAATAGAGAAAACTCTGAATTGACAAACTAAGGTATGGGGAGTATTGCCTTACATTGTTTTCAATATAGGAATTCGATGTGTTTAAAGCTGATTTTGAGGTTTATATGAATTTATGGGATTTATGAGTAAACTGATGATTTGAGGGTATTTTGTGAATCGATTATTAAGGGTTGAATTGAATCGGATAAATTAGACCTTGAGGGTGATTTTCCCTGTCGATGTTGTTCGACCTTGTGGTGAAAGGGATTTATAGGGTTTATGAGAATCTTTGGGGTTGTGAAGGTTTAGGTGATTTTGAGGTCCAGATGGTATAATTAATCGACCTAATAGTTGTAGGTTTTGTGTCCTTGATTGCCATAATGCCTTAGGAATGTTGTAGGGATATTTTGGGGTAATTGGGGTTGAAATCGTAAGAGCTTTTGAGTCTGATATGCTACTGATGCATAGCAGCGATTTCCTGAAATCGCAGGTTCGCAAAGCGAACGTTTCCTTCGCAAGGCGAACACTCGCCCCAGACTCACAAAGCGAGTAGCACAGTGAATGCGCGATAATTTGTTTGATGATACTGGAATGATTATTGGGATGTGACTTCTAGCTCGCAAAGTGAACGTCCCAGCGAAGGGCTAGGTAAAGCGAATGAAGGTGGTGAGGAGAGGCAGAATGGGAACTCTTTGGTTTTTGTATGGGATTTTGAGGTTCGCTGGCAGCTCACAAAGCGAACTCCAAAGCGAACAGGTTCGTACGGCGAACTCAGTAGCGAATGTCTGTTGTTCGCGAAATTTTGTTTTACGATTCTGTCTTGTCCTGATGTTGTGATGTTTTGAGCTGTGATTTTTATGATGATTTACCATGATGTTGTTGATGATTATGAGATGATGATTTCGTGATGTTTTGATGAATGCTTGATGATATGATTAACATGAGATTTGATGAATGATGATGCACATGATGACTTTTATTGATGATGATGAGTATGATGTTGTGTATCATGCATTCATAGCATTATAGGACTTCGGTCCAGTGGGTTAGACTTTGGTCTATTGATGATTAAAGGACTTCGGTCCAGTGAGTTAGGCTTCGGTCTATTGTGGTTTCAATCCCATTGTGTGTATGTGAGGTATTTTGACGTGCTTCGGTTCTTGTGTAGAATCGATCCTATTGATGGGGATCTTTGGAGGCTGATGGCCCAGTGTCCATCGATTTTGATGAATTGGTACCACATGCATGAGTCTTGTTGTGCATTGCATATATTTGGCATTGATGTGGTTTATGATATTGTGATTCGATGTTTTCCTTTGATGACCCTGACGATGTTGTATATGATAATGACGTCAATTTTATGCATATCCTATTTTTATATTGATTATAATGATTTGTGATTACTCACCCTGCCTGTTTGAATGTTGCCTCCATGTGGGTAACGTGCAGGTGATCAGGCTTAGTTGTGGATGCCTTCGAGGACTTTTGAAGTTTATTTGCTTTTGGTCGACTTAGAGGGTCATTGCTCTGATAGTGTAACATCAGGTTGGGGTCGTTGAGTCAAACCATGTTGAACCTATTATTTGTTATTATTTTTTTTATTTTTGAAGATTATGGTTTTATTATAAACCCTTTTGTTTTGTGTCATGGTGGTTATGGTGGTTCCGCTGCTATAATTGATGGCTTTTGAATATTTGAGGAAAACCCGTGTTTACGGGGTAAATGTGTTATTTTGAGTTTTATTGAGAAATGTGCACCCTTCTGAGGTGATTTTTACTCTAATAATTTGTGTATTTTGCCATGTTTATTTGTGGGGTAGAAAAGGGTGTTACATTAGTGGTATCAGAGCAGGTCGGTCCATTCGGCCATGGTTTTACGTGATGTCAGTCCCCTGTCAGTCGATGAGTGTGTGTACACTGTCGATGTTTTGTTTCTTCTAACCTTGTTGGTGGTATGCAGGATGGCTGGAAGAAATGATCGTGCTATCGCTGATGCATTGGAATCAGTTGCTAATGTAGTGGCTCAACTCAATCCGAATGGTGGAGTTCCAGATGAGTTTCGTGCTTTGGGGAAGTTTCAGAGGAACAATCCACCGACTTTTGTGGGTGCTCATGATCCAGCAAGTGCACACAAGTGGCTGAAGGCGATTGAGAAGATCTTTCGAGTGATGGGGTGTACTGATGAGCAACAAGTTCAGTTGGAACGCATATGCTGGAAGAAGAGGCTGAGGATTGGTGGGATAACACCCGTCAGAGACTCATAGATGTTGGCACTGTGATAACCTGGGCTGTGTTTAAGCAGGAGTTTCTGGGAAAGTATTTTCCAGAAGATGCTCGTGGCAAGAGAGAAGTGGAGTTCCTTGAGCTGAAGCAAGGAGACATGATTGTGGCGGAGTATGCTGCAAAGTTCGAGATGTTGGTGAAGTTCTATCTGCATTACAACCGTGTTGATGCTGAGATGTCCAAGTGTCTCGAGTTCGAGAATGGGCTGAGACCAGAAATCAAGCAGGGTATTGGGTACCAACAGATTTGAAAGTTTGCTGAGTTAGTGGACAAGAGTAGGATCTACGATGAGGATAGCCGAGCTCGATCTGCTCACTACAAGCAGTTGAGTGAGAAGAAAGGGTTGTATAGGGGTAAACCTTACAACTTCAGCTAACAAAGGGAATCAGAACGCTTCAGAGGGGAAAAAGACAAGTGAGGGAGCAGTTCCTGCTTCTGGGAAGTGTTATAAGTGTGGCGAGCAAGGCCACCGTGCTGATGTGTGAACCAATAAGGTGTTGAGGTGCCACGGGTGTGGTAAGAGGGGGCATAGAGCTAATGAATGCAAAGATGATGGCCCAACCTATTTCAATTGTGGAGAGAAGGGTCACATCAGTACCCAATTTCAGAAGCCGAAGAAGACTACCACTGCTGCTCAGACCAGTGGAAGGGTGTTTGCTTTGAGTGGTGCAGAAGCGCCAGAGAAGGACAACCTGATCCGAGGTACATGTTTTATTAATAATATCGAGTTGGTTGCTATTATTGATACTGGTGCTACTCATTCTTTTATCTCGCTTGAATGTGCTAATAGATTGGGTTTGAAGTTGTCTGATATGAATAGTAATATGGTAATAGAAACTTCAGCTAATGGTTCAGTTACTACTACCTTTGTGTGTTTAAGATGTCCTGTGACGATTTTTTAGAAGAGTTTTGTGATGGATTTGGTGTGCTTACCCTTGCAACAAATCGATGTAATCTTTAGAATGAACTGGTTGGAATTCAACCGTGTTCATATCAATTATTATAACAAGACTGTGGAGTTTCCTGAGCTTGGTGATGCTGGAGAGTTGATGTTCTTGTCTGCTAAGCAAGTGGATGAACTGGTGGAAGACGAAGCCCTGGTGTTTGCAATGTTTGTATCATTGCAGATTGATCGTGAAGCTGCAAGTGTCGAATTACCTGTTGTCTGTGAATTTCCAGATGTGTTTCCGGATGACATCAGTGATTTGCCTCCAGAACGTGAAGTAGAGTTTGTAGTGGACTTAATACCAGGAACGAGTCTAGTGTCAATGGCTCCTTATTGGATGTCAGCTTCTGAGTTAATTGAACTGAAGAAACAGTTGGAAGAATTGCTTGAGAAGAAGTTTGTTCGACCGAGTATTTCTCCGTGGGGTGCTCCTGTGTTGCTAGTAAAGAAGAAAGATGGTAGTATGAGGTTATGTGTTGATTATTGACAGTTGAATAAAGTGACTATCAAGAATAAATATCCACTTCCGAGAATCGACGATTTGATGGATCAGCTAGTAGGTGCTTGTGTGTTTAGCAAGATTGATTTGAGGTTGGGTTATCATCAGATTCGTGTTAAGCCTAATGATATTCCGAAGACGGCTTTCAAGACGAGGTATAGCCACTATGAATACACCGTGATGCCATTTGGGGTATCCAATGCACCTGGTGTGTTCATGGAGTACATGAATCGGATTTTTCATGAGTATTTGAATAAGTTTGTGGTGGTGTTTATTGATGATATCTTGATATATTCTAGATCTGAAGAAGAACATGCTGAGCATTTGAGAACTGTGTTGCAAGTATTGAAGGAAAAGAAGTTGTATGCAAAGCTTTCTAAGTGTGAGTTTTGGTTTAAGGAAGTGAGTTTCCTTGGCCATGTGATTTCAAGTGGTGGCATTGTCGTAGATCCTTCTAAGATTGATGCTGTGTTACAGTGGGGGACTCCGAAGTCTGCTACTGAGATACAAAGTTTTCTGGGAATGGCTGGTTATTACTACAAGTTTATCGAAGGCTTTTCTAAGTTGGCATTACCTTTGACTCAGTTGACTCGAAAGGGTCAAGCTTTTGTGTGGGATGTAGCTTGTGAAGAGAGTTTTGTGGAATTGAAGAAGAAGTTGACTACCGCTCTAGTGTTATTTTTCCTAATCCGAGCGAATCTTTTGTGGTGTATTGTGATGCGTTGAAGATGGGTCTTGGAGGAGTATGTAGCGCGATTTTTTTGGTGGTTTCGAAGCACTATCGCTTTGGGGTACTACAATTCAATTTATTTTTTATCCTATTGAAGCTGATTAAGGAAGGGAAATAGATGTCTCCAATTAACCCTGCTTGCATACTGAGTTTGAACAGCCGACTGTTGGTTTACAGATGCTATCAAAAGTGTGGGTCTTTCTTAGGTTATTTTGTTGAGAAAATAGGATGTCTGGACTGATTATAAGGCTCTTGGGTGAAGCTGGGTTTGATGTTTTGATTAGTGTGCTCTCTAAGATTTTCAATCTTATGCCTACGTATTCCTTGTTATGGAGTATAGGGAAATCAGAGCGATCGTAGTTCCTCCTATTCTAAGGGAGGAAAAAAATGTGTTTTGGTGTCTTGCTCAAAGCCCAAGATTGAAGCTAAAGGTTATTTGTGTCTTGTTCAAAGCCCAAGATTGAAGCTGAATGGTTGACTTAGAGAGAATTTGTCATCTCTAAAGAGGGATTATTTGTGTGCCTTGACCAAAGCACAAGGTTGATGCTAAAGGGTTGATTGACTCCACTGGGGAAGTCCTTATACAAAGCCTAAGAGGAGGCTGACTTACTCAACGAGAGAGTGTTTATATATGTATCTTGTACAACGCCCAAGATGAAGGCTAAAAGGTTTTGACTCAGCAAGAGAGTCTTTTATCTGTCTCGTACAAAGCCCGAGATTGAGGCTAAAAAAGAGGTTGACTCAACAAGAGTCTGAGAAGTGGTTGACTCAACCAGAGAGTCTGAGGCTGTAGTTGACTCAACAAGAGAGTCTGACTCAACAAGAGAGTCTGGAAAGTTAATCGACTCAACAAGAGAGTCTTTTATACTCAACTAGAGAGTGTTTTTTATATGTCTTGTACAAAGCCCAAGACGGAGGATAAAAGTGACTGACTCAATAAGAGAGTTGGAAACGGTTAGCTCCACTGGGGAACGTCTTTGTACAAAGCCCAAGAGGAGGTTGGCTTTCCTGAGGAAAGGGTCCTTATACGAAGCCTAAGAGGAGGCTAACTGATGTCGGGGATTCTTGAGGTCCCGAGGCATGTCCGAATAGGGAATCAACTCTTGTAGGGGATTGCTGAAGAGTTAATAGATCAGAGACCTTGAGGTTTTGATTTGGGATAGTGTTACCCTGACCCTGGGTTGGGGATTTCTAGGAGAGAGACGAGGTTTTAGGAACCCACAAGTTCTAACTCTTGCTGAAGATTCATCCAGAATCCGGGGTTTCTCCTATGTCTTGGAGGGAACTTGAGAATGTCTTTGAGACTCAAGGGTGTTTAGACTGTCCAAGTCTATTGGTAGAGTTTTATCTTTTGTATGATGCCCAAGAGGAGGCCGGCTCGTTTAAGGGAGGAGTATCAACCCTAGAATTGGTCTGAAAGTTATGATTCCTTTTAGAAAGACGGCTTTAACAAAGGATGACTAAGTTCTGTTCCTATACCTGTAGGAGGTCGCGGGTCCTTGTATGAAGCCCAAGAGAAGGCGTGAGAACATCTAAGAAGCCGAAGGGTCCTTGTACAACGTCCAAGAGGAGGCGGGGGTGCTTTTAAGAAGCCTGTGGGTCCCCAAACCAAGAGAAGTTCAAGACATGTTATTCACAGAGAATAGATCAAGCCAGGAAAGTTCGAGGATTTGGAAGAAACTCAAGAGATGCTATTCACGGATAATAGATCAACTCTAGGGAGTAGAGTTTCTTTGACAGTTTCTAAGGGTGACAATCTGAGAAAGGGTTCTTCGAGAATGCTGTCTTTCATGTTTCCATATTGTTTAACCCCAAGAGGAGGGAAGACTGTATCTGGAATCCTATGGGGATCTAGTTTTGTTTGTTTTTAAAGAGTGACCAAACGGGCTTTACTTAGGTCTAGACCTAATTGTCAGGGAATAGACTCTAAATAACTATATTCGGATATATACAGTTGATATATTACAAGTATGTAAAAGGTTATGAAAGGCGACTTACAGTGAGCAGCCCCACAATATAGATATATATATATATATATATATGAAAGCAGTAAATGAAAGCGGATAAACACTTACCCGTTGTAGAGCTTCCATGCTGTTTTGTTAGTTGTTCAACAAAGAAATTAAAGAAAGTTTTGATAACAACTATATATTCAAAATCAAAGGGGAAAGTGTTTTGAAAAGGTGACGATCGCGCCGTTGTTTTGAATTTGTACAGGGGGACTTATACAAGTGACTGAGGCCCAAAAAGGTTTCCTGTACAAAGGGGATGGGTCTTATACTCTAATAGAGACCCAAAGTTTATTTAAAGAAAAGAAATGGGACTTACAACACAAGGGTAGGCCCAGATGATTTTCGTTTTGAAATGGCGATCGCGCCGAGATTTTTGAAAACGCAGTGGGTCTTATACAATGACTGAGGCCCGAGATTTTTGGTTTTCCAAAGGGGTTGGGTCCTACACTCTATTAGAGGCCCAAAGTGTTTGAAAAAAGTTTGATGAGGGTTGAATTAATCAAAACCCTAATTTGTTTTCAAAATATATTTTAATTGAATAAAAATTCAATTAAAATTATCAAAATTGTTAAACATGTGTGAAAACAAATTGTGATCTTGGACTAATGTTTCAAAAATCATGTTTTAGTCCACAAAATGATTGGAAACCAATTAAATTTGGAAAATCAAGAAGGAAAAAATATTTTACATGTCAAAAAACAAATAAAACATTAATTCTTTGCAAAAATATCAAATATATGAAATAAATAATATTTTTGGGAATTTTGGTAAAATAAAATATTTAAACATTTTTGTGAATTATTAAAAAAAGAATCAACTCAAAATCATTAAAACTCGGAGAGAACTTAATTTTTGAATCAATTAAATAAAATCACAAAATTCAAATATTCAAATATTCAAAAAATGGCGCCAAGAACATGCCAAGAACACGCGCCACCCTCTGTTTCTGCAGATTTGCATCTTCTCTCCAATCTCACTGAATACTTGATGAAACTACACAAACCACATATCAATCTACTCGTTTTCACCTCACGATCATGTCTATGGTCTTTAATTTCATTTATTTTAAGCATGGAATAAGAAATCAAAGAGAAACCTCAAGAACCCTAAAATTTCCATGAAGGCTCAGAAATTCCATACTCGATTCAAACAAAGCAATTGATTGAGGGTAAACACTCTATGCATGATTATGAACATATGGCAAAATTATTGTGCAGCAAAATATGCATGGATCATAGAGTTAGAAGAGCTCATGCTCACCTCTTGCAGTTGGAGATCATGTTTTGTGTTAGAGGTGGTGCAAGCTGGTTCCAATGATTTGTACAACTTCCTTAGGTGCCAAGTGATGTATCTGAATGCTTGGAATGGTTTGAAACAAGCTGGAACTTGAGATGGTACCTCAACTGCACCTCTGTCAAGAACTTGAGCAGTTGGCAAGTGATTTTGTGATTTTGATGTTACAGATGTTATGTGAGTGTTTGGATCACTTCTATATGATGTTTATGAGGTGTGTGTGTGATTGGTTTGGTTGGAATTGCTCTCAAACTCAAAACCCGATAGTGACTTGCTTTGGAAGATAAATTTGGAAGTGAGAAGGAGATTTTGAGGAAAGCATCTGTTTGATGGCTTTGGTGTACTCAAACTGATCACAATTGAGGTCTATTTATAGTGGAACAAGTTTGTTTTGCAAGCAACAGTGAATGGAAACTGCTGCAGAGGTTTGGCAAATGTTGATCAATGGGAATCCAAGTCTCCTCTAGCCATTGACTAGAGGTTAGAGCACAGAGTTGTGGTTCCCTAGTTCAGAGTCTTATCCTTGACTCAATCAGTTGCAAAAGACTTGGTTCATGCCACCTTGGTGCATCCATTGAATGCTCCAAAACAAAATTGGAGTCTTGTCCCTCTTTTAGGGTTTTTTTAGGTTTGGCATGCTACTTTTGGTTCCAAAGACTTGGGAGGCTTATGGATCAGTGCTTGTCCCTCTTTAGTCTCCTCCTGAGGTGTTCAGATGGATAGAGTTATTTGTCATTTGCACAAATTGCCCAAATCGAGCAAAATGTACAAATCTGCCTTGTTATGACAGTTGCAGTAAGGCATTTTGCAGCTGTCTTAACTCATGGCTCAAGTGGAGTTTGATGGAGTTCTTGGCCATTTTGGAGAGCTCTCATATGATACAACATATGTGTGATCATAGTTTATCTTGACACTTTTGGGATCCAAGTGAAAAATTCCATTACATTTTGGAAAAAGTGAAACAGATTCTGACTTAGTGAAAATTTCACTAAGTGTTGGAAAAAAGTGACATTTTCACTTTTTGTGATTTTGATCATTCCATAACTTAAAATCCATGAGGAATTGGAATGAGTGGTAGTTGACACTTTTAAAGTATGCCATGAGAGCTATAAATCCATCTTTGGATCAGCCAAAATGGTTGCTTGGATCTCAAGTTATGATCCTTGGAAGTTGGTACCCTAGCCACTTTGTTCCATAACTTAGAAAATTTCTAAGTTTTTTATGGTTACCCCTTTTACAAGTTATCCCATTTTCTTTGGTTTTTCTGGATGAATGATGATTCCAATCACACATTAACATCATTTTAGGGTTAGGGAACCATAATTGACCAAACAATCAAAAAGTCAATCTTTGACTTTTTGGCACAGTTAACTTTTTGTCAGATGAATTCCAAACTGCGCGATCCTCTATGAAATCAAGTCCTTGATCTAAATCAAACTTTATGGATTGATTTCATAGGTGTTATAGGGTGTATTAAATCATGTCCCAAGGTTTGGGAGCATGTCTGGGTCAAAAGTCAAAGGTATAGTTGACTTTTTCTCCAAAACCCTAATTGTGGTTCTGATGAAATTGAAACTTGTGAATCAAGCTTCTTGGATCAATCCATTGTTGCAAATGGATCAATGTGGTATATTGGAGACCCTCAAATTATGTCTTGAGGTTTTGGCTCATATTTTGTCCCAAAAGTCAACTTAGGGGTGAATTAGGTCAAGAAACCCAAATTCCTGATTTTTTATGTATGCATCCCCTGAGGCTAAATTGACTTGATGCATGGGTTCATGAGGTCCCATGGAGTATCTTAGGGTATGCTTTGAAGCATTGGCTCATGCCCAGAGGAAAATTTCCATCTGGGGGCCTTAGTCAACCAAAACCCTAATTTGGTGACACTGATGATCTTGAGACTTGATCCACCTGGAATGCTGCAGCCTTGTGCTTGATTCTTGATGTGGGAGTCCTATTGATCCTTTGTGGGTGTTTAAGAGGTTAGACAAGTTGAAGATCATGTCCTTTCTTGATTGATCCTTTGTCTAAGAGCTCTGAGAGGGCTTGAAACCCTAATTCCTGATTGTAGTAAATGCTCACCCATCTTTGGGGAGACTGACAAGTGTGAAAGTTCATCCATATTGTGATGATGATTTGCACAATGATGGGAACTCTTAGTGGTCAAAATTTGGGGTATGACAGATGCCCCTATTTAATCTTCTTGGACCCGAAGGTGTGAATGGCGAAGGCATTCGGGCATTCGGGGTGCAAGAGGATTAAATATCGGAATACCCGAAATTTTGATGGTGGTTATGAATGGCAGTGTGCTCATCCATCTTCTTTTTCTAAGCAATGATGCTTAGAAAAGGTACAACTTCCCCTCGATCCTGGTCTTCTACCATGGAACTGGTCTTGGTTTCTGATACAAACTTCCCCTCGATCCTGGTTTCCTACCAAGGAACTGGTCTTAGTTTCTGATGTAAACCTCCCCTCGATCCTGGTTTCCTACCAAGGAACTGGTCTTAGTTTCTGATATAAACTTCCCCTCGATCCTGGTTTCCTACCAAGGAACTGGTCTTAGTTTATGATATAAACTTCCCCTCGATCCTGGTTTCCTACCAAGGAACTGGTCTCAGTTTCTTTTGTCAATAAACTTTCTTGACAAGGGACGCTATCTGTAGCGGTTTCCTCAAACTTCTCGCCGAATTTTCCTGGGGAGATGTCATTTGATTGAAAAAAGTTTTGATGTCAGACTTGCTGGGGAACCCATTTGTCTGAGCCGTAGAGGTACACAAACTTCTCTGTTTGGAGACGCCATTTTTCTACTCTACTGGGGGGAAACGAGTCTCTCGGGAGACTGCTCTTCTGTTTGGGGGTTACTTCGTCATACTTTTCCCGAGATCTTCTAGGAGAAATGCCATATGATGTAATCTGATTTGGAGGTGATGATGACCTCGTTTGATAGCAAATTTTCAGGGAGAAACTGCTGTATTACCGTGAGTCGGCGGTTGAGAGGCTTTCTCTAGGGATTTTCCTTAATTCGGGAAAGCGAAAATATCATCTTCAATGGCAAAGAGTGATGTTCGTCGAAGGTCTCCTTGTTTTTCAGAGGTTCAAGTTATCAAAGTGGTCAAGGGACCAATTTCATCCCAGAAATAAACTGGGGGAGAGATCGCTTAGCTGATTCGTTTCCTGACGAGGAAAGAACTGACGACTCGATTGACAAGAGGACTTTTCTTACTTGGGGACAAGACCGACTAGAGTGATAGTGATGCAATGTGAATGTGAATGCAAATCAATTAATGCATGAGGTATGTATGTATATGCTGACAAAACCGACACAACATATAGACTGAAGGATGAACACAATCGGATACTCGGCCACTGCAAGGGATGGAGAAGTACCATTTGGTCATGATAGAAATTCTGCCTTGCTTAGGAGAGATAGTCCCTGCAGGGAACAATGCTGGTCGGGCTTAGGACGTAAGAACTCTGCCGGGGATATCAGATGGGAGAACCACATCTGACATAGTTGATCCTTCATTCAGGTATACTAGTTCGAGAAGGAGTACTTCGATTCTACACTTTGAAGCTTAACTGTCTTTGGGAGAAGCGATCGATGTTTTTTCGATGTTCAACAGTCAAAAGAAATTGCCATCTTTATTTTAAAAGCATAAAAATTTTACAAGTAAATTCATTTTTTGTTTTATTTCAAGAATCGTTAACCATGTTAAAATGTTGTTCTGTAAAGCTAAAACAAATGAGAATTGCAAACAAAAGCACAAGGGCTCAAATTTTATATATAGGATGGAAATCATCCAAGCGCATGATTCCATGGAGTATTTACAAAGTTAGAAAATGGTAATTTACGGGAAAAGGGCTATATTAAAACATAACGACCACTATCCTTCTACCAACTTTGAATTCTGGAGATCCTGAGCTTCTGTCGAAGATGACCCTGACTGGAGTTTTCTGATGGATGGCGTGACTGCTGAGGAGTTACCTGTGTCAGACGTAGTAACTTGCCATGAATCCCTAACTTTTGTCTGGATTGTACTTTGAGGTTTCCAATCCACCGGGATGATTTTTTATTATGTCTCTAATTTTTGCCTGGATTGCCCTTTTGGGTTTTCAATCCACCGAGATGTTTTTTTTAGGCGAAGTATTTCTTGACTACGTCAACATTCGTGGGGTAGGCAAACTCTTCTCCATCCATGGTTGCGAGTCTCAAGGCACCGCCTGATAAAGCTTTCTTGACCACATAGGGGCCGTCATAATTCGGAGTCCATTTGCCCCGGGAATCAGTGAGAAACGATTGTATCTTCTTGAGCACGAGGTCTCTTTTTCTAAAGACACGGGGTCAAACCTTTTTGTCGAAGGCTCTCTTCATTCTTTGCTGATACAACTGACCGTGGCATAGAGCCGTTATTCGCTTTTCTTCAATCAAGTTTAGTTCATCGTGTCGACTTTGACACCATTCGGCTTCGGTCAACTTAGCTTCCATCAATACCCGGATTTATGGGATCTCTACTTCGATGGGGAGCACTGCTTCCATGCCATATATTAGAGAGAAAAGGGTTGCCCCTGTTGAAGTGCGGACAGATGTGCGATAACCGTGAAGAGCAAAGGATAGCATCTCGTGCCAATCTTTGTAGGTTACAACCATCTTTTGAACAATCTTCTTGATGTTCTTGTTAGCCGCTTCTACCGCTCCGTTCATCTTGGGTTGGTAGGGAGATGAGTTATGGTGTTCGATCTTGAACTCTACGCACAACTCCTTCATCATCTTATTGTTCAAGTTAGATCCATTATATGTAATGATCTGGCTTGGAACACCATAACGGCAGATGATATTGTTTTTGATAAAGTGGACCACCACTTGTCGGGTTACATTGGCGTATGACGCTGCTTCGACCCACTTTGTGAAGTAATCAATGGCTACCAGGATGAACCGATATCCGTTTGAAGCTTTGGGTTCGATCATACCAATCATGTCGATTCCCCATATGGAAAATGGCCATGGGGAAGAAAGAACTTTGAGATGCGTTGGCGGTACATGGATTTTGTCTGAGTATATCTGACACTTGTGACATCTCCTCATGTACTTGTAGTAATCGGATTCCATGGTCAACCAATAATACCCGGCTCTTAGAATTTTTCTCGCCATTGTGTGTCCGTTGGCATGAGTGCCAAAGGATCCTTCATGAATCTCCTTTATCAACATGTTTACTTCTGGTCTGTCGACGCATCGGAGCAAGACCATGTCAAAGTTTCTCTTGTAAAGCATATCACTGCTTAGGAAGAAGCTGCCAGCCAGTCTTCTGAGAGTCTTCCTGTCTTTCCTCGATACCCCCGGTGGGTACTCTTGTTTCTGAAAGAAGCATTTGATATCGTGATACCAGGGTTTGTCATCTATGACTGCTTTAATCGTGAAGATGTAAGCGGACTGTTCAAGGCGCGTTATGTCAATCTTAGGTATGTCGTTCCATTGACCTACACTAATCATGGAAGAGAGAGTGGCTAGGGCATCAGCCATGTGATTCTCTTCACGAGGGATATGATGAAACTCGATTCTGTTGAAGAATGGTAACAACCTCCTCGCATAATCTTTGTAAGGAATCAATCCTGATTGGTATGTGTTCCAATCTCCTTTGATCTGATTGATAACCAGGGCTGAGTCTCCATACACATCCAAGTTCTTAATCCTTAAGTCAATTGCTTCTTCGAGACCCATGATACAAGCTTCGTATTCGGCCTCGTTGTTTGTACACTTGAATGTTAGTCTGGAAGTGAAAGGAATGTGGGTACCCTGAGGTGTTATGATGATTGCCCCAATTCTGTTTCCGTAATGATTTACAGCTCCGTCAAAAATTAGTCCCCATTGGGAACCTGGTTCTGGCCCTTCACTGGGTAGCGGTTCATCGCAATCTTTCATTTTCAAATACATGACATCTTCGTCTGGGAAGTCAAACCCAATTGATTCCTGATCGTCAATCGGTTGATGAGCCAAATGGTCGGCTAAAATACTTCCTTTAACGGCTTTTTGAGCGTGGTATTCGATGTTGTATTCTGAAAACAACATCTGTCAACGGGCGATCCTTCCCGTGAGAGCAGGCTTTTCAAAGACGTACTTGATTGGATCCATTTCTGAGATTAACCAAGTAGTGTGACGAATCATATACTGGCGAAGACATTTGGTTGCCTAAGCTAAAGCACAACAAGTTTTCTCAAGCATAGTGTACCGCGTTTCACACTCAGTGAATTTCTTGCTCAGATAGTAAATGACAGACTCTTTTCTTTTTGTTTCGTCTTGTTGGCCAAGCACGCAACCCATTGAGTCTTCCAAGACTGTTAGATAGATGATCAGCGGTCTTCCTTCCACTGGAGGTGATAGAATCGGTGGGTTCAACGGGTATTCCTTAATACTGTCGAAGGCGATCTGGCAGTCTTTTGTCCAAATGCAATCCTGATTCTTTTTGAGTAATTTGAAGAATGGCGCGCATGTCACGGTCATGAGGAATATAAATCTGGAAATGTAATTCAAACTTCCCAGGAATCCCCTGACTTGTTTTTCAGTCTTCGGAGAAGGCATTTCTTGAATGGCCTTGACTTTGTCAGGATCAACCTCAATTCCTTTCTGGCTGACGATGAACCCTAACAGTTTCCCAGAGCGGACACCGAACGTGCACTTGTTGGGATTCAAGCGGAGTTTGTACTTCCTCAACCGCTCGAATAGTTTTGACAGGTGGGTCACATGCTCCTCTTCTGTCTTAGATTTGGCAATCATATCATCGACATATACCTCGATTTCCTTGTGTATCATGTCATGAAAGAGGGTAGTCATGGCCCTTTGGTAGGTTGCCCCGGCGTTCTTCAAACCGAACGACATTACCTTGTAACAGAACGTGCCCCATGGGGTGATGAATGAAGTTTTCTCCATATCTTCCGGCGCCATTTTTATCTGATTATAGCCCGAGAAATGGTCCATGAAGGAGAAAACTTTGAATTTCGTTGTGCTGTCAACCAGCATGTCAATGTGTGGTAAAGGAAAGTCGTCCTTTGGGCTCGCCTTGTTTAGATCTCTGTAGTCCACACACATTCTGACCTTTCCGTCCTTTTTCGGAACTGGTACAATGTTGGCTAACCATTGAGGATACTCTGCTGTGGCGAGGAAACCCGCGTCAATCTATTTCTGTACTTCCTCTTTGATTTTGACGGCCATGTCTGGGTGAGTTCTTCTCAACCTTTGTTTTACTGGAGGACATTCCGATCGCAACGGTAGATGATGTTCCACGATGCTGGTATCCAATCCTGGCATATCCTGATAGGACCAAGCGAATACATCGGGAAATTCTTTGAGAAGCTTTGTCAAACTTTCTTTGACAGTTGAACTGAGCAGTGCCCCAATCTTGACTTCTTTGCTCTCTTCTTCTGAACCCAAGTTGACCATTTCCAACGGCTCTTTTTAAGGTTCAATGGACTTTTCCTCTTGTCTGAGTAATCGGGAGATCTCTTCTGGAATTTCTTCGTCATTTTCTTCTTCAGCCTCAAATACCGGGAATTCAAAGTTGGGAGAAGGCATTGGATCGTATGTTTCAATGGGGTTTAAAAAAATCAATTTGCAAGGACATGATGATTTGTTTTTAGAAGAGATAGAGTGGATGCCAAAGTGGGTGCAGTGTATTTTCTTTGAAAAACTGCTTGTTTATTATTATTGAGTTTGTTTTTTAGGATTACCATTTTCTGAAAAAGCGAAAAGAGAAAACAGGAATAAATGCGGAAATTACATAACGACGTTTATTTTATTTATGATTCAGTCGATTCTTGAAACTATAGCCCTATAAAACAAAACTCTGTCGCTTTGGGCCAAGCGAAGAGGGACATTTACAGACAGTGAGCCCTATCAAAACATCTATTTCACCTGGGCAAGGTGAAAGGTTAAAGACGGCAATTACTTAGACTTATGAACGACTTTCGGGACATCGACAGCAACCCATTGGTGGTGAACTCCTCGGTGAATCACAAAGTCTGGTACTTTCCTTCTTGACTTATCTTCAGAAATAACGCTGATTTCTGGTGGAGCAGGATCATTGGAATCTGTCTCCCAGACAGAGCTGTCGTAGGAGGATTCTTCAGCTATATCTTGCATAGTATTTGTACTCTCAGGTATATCTCCTCATCCAATTGGCTGGATGTCTTCAAGCCTGATACAAGAGCTTTCAGGAGCGGTGTACTTGACCAGGTAGTCGTACTTGCCACTCGGTTGTCCCAAGGTGTCCCATGTGTCTGTAGAACTGGAGGAGTCATCCCTTTCGATGACGTTGACCTCAGGAAAAGCGTAGTTGATGAATTCTAATCCTGCAAACTTGGCAAATTCATCATCGTGCTGGATACTTCCTGAATGCCCTGCGCGTTGATCCCATACATGGTGGGGACGCAGGTATTCTTCTCAATGATGCTCAGCTGATTTTCATTATTCAGCTGATTCTCTTGCCCCGAGTCTTCTGGATACGGCTGCCAGATAGGAAGGCTATCCCTCGGGCCATAATAGTCATGGTCAAAGTTGTCTTTCATCAGAGTGTCTTCCACTAATGAGTTTGGTGGAGCACGACATCCTTCTGAATCACAATCTCCGTATATCATTTTGACATCTTACCTCGGTATAAATCTCGGACTTTGCGCGGGATAGCAAAATGGGGTAGGCACCTCCTCCCGAGACATATAACCGTCCTCGTTGAGATAGGACTCCCATTCTTCATTTGTATCGGAGGAATCTCCCTCATTGATGGTATGTACTTCTTGAGCCAGTGGGTGAAGGAAACCCCCACTGTGGAAGAAATCGTAAATGGGATGAAGACCTTCAGTAGCAGTAGTCTGGGTACAGGTAGACGAAAAACCAAGACCCTTCTTTGTTTTGTTATCAGTGGGAATGACAAGTTGTCCCCGCCCTTTAGCATTGTTACTTTTGATCACTTCGAGAGCATCTTTATATGAGGAAATTGAGGTTCCTTTCTCTGATTGATTCTCATTGCTCACCGAAAGTGCTTGGAACTGAGTTCCAATAACTTCCTCTGGTTCTACACAAGTGGCCATTGATAGGTTACTCACGATCAAGGCTTGCTCTCCACAGACTGTGACAAGTTGGTCATTCTTGACTAACTTCAGCTTCTGGTGAAGCTTCGAAGTGACTGCCCCAGCCTGGTGTATCCAAGGTCTGCCCAACAAACAGCTGTATGTTGCTCGGATGTCCATGACCTGGAAAGTGACTTGGAAAGTGTGAGGACCGATAGTTATGGGAAGGTCAACTTCGCCGATAACTATTTTTCGGGATCCGTCAAATGCTTTGACGGTGACATCACTGCCTCTCATCGGAGATCCTTTAAATGATAGTCGCATTAAAGTAGACTTTGGCATAACGTTGAGAGCCGATCCGGTATCTATTATTATGCTGGCTAAAGCATCGTCCTGACAGTTGACTATAATATTGAGCGTCATAGTGTGACTTCTGCCTTGTTCTGGCAATTCCTCATCACTAAAACCCAAGTTGTTGCAGGAAGTGATGTTTGAGATGATGCTGTCGAATTGCCTTATTGTTACATCTTGTTCCACAAAGGCTTCGTCTAAGACTTTCTGTAGAGCCTCTCTATGAGCCTCAGAACTGAGTAAAAGAGACAACACTGAGATTTTTGAAGGAGTTTGTAATAGTTGATCAACAATGTTGTATTCACTCCTTTGGATGAGCTTCAGCATCTCATCGTTGTTCTTTTAAAGGTCGGGATCGCTGGATTGCCCGATTGGTGGATTGGGAACTTCGGTTTGAGGTTCCTTTTCTTTGTTAGGTTCTCCAACTCCTCGTTGAAGATTCGACCGCTCCGTGTTACTCGACTGATGTCTGCAATATTCACGACGGAGGGTAATGGAGTTTCCTTTCCATTCTCAATTGTTGTAGCACCGTATTTGTAAGGGATAGCCTTAGTTGATTCATACGGTACTGGTCCTGGAAGATAGATAACTACATGAGCCTTTTGATTTCTCTGACCATCATAAGTAACCTCAATTAGTTCCTGGTTGGGAACTTTTCTACTGTCCAAAGGAATTCTTGATTCGTCAAGCAGAGGGATTATAGCACAGACGTCTCTGGTCCTCTCATGACCATAGATTACGACAATATCTTTAAATTGATCCACAAAATAGTCGGGCCTCAAGCTGATGGACACAGAACCTGGATATGGTCGAATCTCTTTACGGTCTAACTGACCCTAAAGGCTGCTCGCACGAGGTAGCATCCTTGGTTATTTTCCGAGCAGACTCTACAGCGCTCGTAGTTGTGTGGTGGCACCTGTCCACATCCGCTCTAAATGCAGTGTAACCTTACTAGGTCTACTTCCATAGATCGAACATCCTGACTTTGACGCCTAGTAGGGTTCCCATTGATCATGCTAACTTGCTGTGTGTCTTCGTCTAGATAGATCGGAAGCCACCAGTGGTTCAACAAGTGTTGCAAAGTTCTTTGAACGAGAGCACATCCTTGATCACTCCCACGACACACCGTACAGTTCAAATACTCATGTGAAGCCAGAAAACCGAGCTGGACTTGTTTGGCGTGTAACTCCACCAAGTTGGTATTCATCAAACGAATATTGAAGATTTGAATCATGTTGATCTGATAAGGATTTTTATCATGATAGTCCTGGATCCATCCAAGATCCATCTGATGCTGGAGGGCCTCTTGAATGAAAGAGCATCCCTGATTATTTACCGAGCAAATCACACAGGAACTGTAATCGTGCTGCAGCAAATTATGATACTGGCTTTGCCTTGAGTGCATTGCCACCAAGTTGATATTCATCGTACGGATGTCTTGGTTTTGAATAATGTTGGAATTCGTATAATTCATGTTGACTCCACGAACTCGGTGCTCATGGATCCATCCAAGATCCAGCTGTTCCTACAGAGCTGATTGCACCACAGAACATCCTTGATTGTCTTTAGAGAAGATATCACACTGGTGATAATTATGAGCTGGTATATGACCGTACCCGCTCTGTCTGCGATGCATCTTGACCAGATTAGCCCTTAATAAGAGTACATCATGAATTTGATAGCTATGATTAGATTCTCCCTCTATCAAATTTACTGCAGCTTTCTCGTGTTGAGGAAACGGGTTCGTCTGAACATTTGGATTTGTATCCTTGAAGGATAAGACCCCGCTTGTAAAGCCCACATATAATACTTGCATCAAATCTTATATTATACATGAGTTTCATTTTTGGTACTGAAAATACAATAAGTTCCTAGTTAACACATTATACACATAAATGCCTCTAAAACAAAACTCTAATAGTCTAAGGCATTACATATACAAGATGTTCCAAAAACGATAAAAACTAAGAACTAGATCAATACAATGATCTCAAAACGTAACGCCATAGCGGAAGCCATGCCATCACAAAAGCTACGATCCGTAAGGAAAGTCAAATAACCTTGTCCTTACCCTTCGCCAAACCTGCAGAACCTGTGATGTAACAACAACAGTGGGGTGAGATACATCAAATCTCAGTGAGTTCCCTATCTTAAAGTCCTCTCGGCTTTACAAGGTTCTAAAATAACCCTAACTCACGTCCAAGGGGAAAGGGGAAAGACCATGAGTACACACACACAAGTAACCATCACGGTGAGCCTGTAAACTCACAAGGATTCACAAAGTACCGAAGCACCTCTTGAGCCTGTAAACTCAAGGATTCACAATCAATAACCAATACCAAGGTATCCCTTATTCCCGTCCGCTTCTACGTCTAGAAGACGACCCGAGTCATGGATCCTTGTCGCTACTTGGCATACGAATTGGATTCGGGATCACCGGTCTGTACACCGTGATCCGTCACTTCTCACGGCCCGTACACCGTCACAAGTCTCTTTACCCGTAGGCTCCAATCGTACTTAACACGGGACTCAAACCTGCCAAGTAGTTGTGCATAACGTTTCAGAGGAGGTGCTCGAGTCTCATGAAACTACACCGCAAGAAATAGTGGTTATGATTGAAATGCACATGCCTCGGCCTTTCATGCACGAGCGTTGCCACATATTAAATTTCACACATCCGACACGGTTATGGTAATACTCCTCACCCTTTCTATTTCTTTTCCATATTAACATGCATATTCAATCACAATCATGATAAACAATAATAGGATAGGTGTAATACCCCAAATTTTGACCACTTAGATTTCGCATCATTGTGAAAATCATCATCACAATATGGATGAACCATCATGCTTCATCAGTCTCCCCAAAGATGGGTGAGCATCCACTACAATCAAAATTAGGGTTTCAAGCCCTCTCTGAGTGCTTAGACAAAGGATCAATCAAGAAATGACATGATCTTCAACTTGTCTAATCTCTTAAACATCCACAATGGATCAAAAAGGACTCCCACTTCAAGGATTAAGCACAAGGCTGCTCCCTTCTAGGTGGATCAAGTCTCAAGATCGACAGTGTCACCAAATTAGGGTTTTGGTCGACCAGGGCCTCCAGATGGAAATTTTCATCTGGGCACAAGGCAATGATCCAAAACATAACCTAATATACTTCATGGAACCTCATGAACCCATGCATCAAGTCAATTTTGCCTCAGGGGATGCATTCATCAAAAATCAGGAATTAGGGTTTCTTGACCTAATTCACCCCTAAGTTGACTTTTGGGACAAACCATGAGCCCAGACCTCAAGACATGATTTGAGGGTCTCTAATATATCATATTGATCCATTTAGAACAATGGATTGATCCAAGAAGCTTGAGCAACAAGTCTCAATTTCATCTGCACCACAATTAGGGTTTTAAGAGAAAAGTCAACTATAACTTTGACTTTTGACCAGGACATGCTCCCAAGCCCTATGAAATGAATCAATATACCCTATGACACCCATGGAACATGTCCATCAAGTTTGATTTAGGTCAAGGACATGATTTCCTGAAGAATTGCACAGTTTGGAATTCATCTGATAAAAAGTCAACTGTGCACAAAAGTCAACTTTGACTTTTTGAGATTTTTCACCAAAATGGTTTTTTAACCCTAAAATGATGCTAATGTATGATTTGAATCATCATTCATCAAGAAAAATCAAGAAAAGTGAGATAACTTGTAAAAGGGGTAACCATAAAACTTAGAAATTTTTCTAAGTTAAAAATAAAGTGGCAAAGGTACCAACTTTGGAGGACCATAACGCCTAAACCACAAGGCCATTTTTTTCTCATTAGCCCTCATTATCACCTACAAAAACTTCAACTACAAGTCATTCCAATTCATTAAGGATTTTGAGTTATGGAGTGATCAAAGTGGCTGAAAAGTGAAAATGTCACTTTTTCCAACACTTAGTGAAATTTTCACTAAGTCAGATTCTGCCTCACTTTTTGCCAAATGTAGGGGGATTTTTCACTTGGAATCAAAAGAGATCAAAACCAAACTTGTTCAAACAGTTGTTGTATCATGTAAGAGCTTTCCAAAATGGCCAAGAACATTGCCAAATTCAACCTACACCATGAGATACAACATTGCCAAGTTGCCTTGCTGAAATCTGTTAAGGCAAGGCAGAATTTGCAACTTTGGTCGATTTGCCAAAATCAGCCAAATTCAATTGCTCCTATCCACTTGGACACCTCAGAGGATTAAATCTAAAGGGGACAATCACTGAGCCAAGCCTCCAAAGTCCATGGAACAAGAAATAACATGTTGAACCTAGAATGGCCAAAATAGGGACAAGACTTCAAATTTGGAATGAGGCATTCAATGGAACCATCAAGGTGGCATGGACTGAGCCATTCTCATCTGAAATCAGTCAAGACTTATCCAAGACCAAGGGAACCAAAGCTCTGTGCCCTAACCTCTAGTCAATGGCTAGAGGAGACTTGGATTTTCATTTGCCAACATTGGTCAAACCTACTTACCAGCTGCCATGCACTATTCCTTGCAAAACAAACTTGCTCTACTATAAATAGAGCTCAATTGTGGTCAGTTTGAGTACACCAAACCCATCTAACAGATGCTTTCCTCAAAATCTCTTCTTTCACTCCTATTTTGCCTTCTAAGGCAAGTCACTATCGGGTTTTGAGTTTGAGAGCAATTCCAATCAAACCAATCACTCACACACCTCACATGCATCACATATGAGCTAATCAAACACTTAGATTACTTCTGAAACATCAATTTCACAAAATCACCAGCTGGTTGCTCAAGGTTTTAACCAAAGTGCAGCTGAGGTGCCACAAAATGATCCAGCCAATTTCAATCAAGTCCAACCATCCAAACACAATCCATAGGGTGTAGGGAAGCTGTTCAGATCATCACCACTCATCTGTAACACCTCCAAATCAAAAATCACTTTGAACTTGCTGTCACGACTTGGAGGTAAGCACATACTTGGTCATCTCTCAATCTATGCATATTTCCTCGCACAATAATTTGGCCATATGTTCATAATCATGCATGGAATGTTTTCCCTCAATTAATTGCATTGTTTGAATCGTGTATCAAAAATCCTAGCCTTCATGCAGAAATTAGGGTTCTTGAGGTCTCTTCGTGATTTCTTGTTGTATGTTTAATTTAAATGAAATTAAAGTACATAGACATGATCGTGAGGTTGAGGCGAGCATAATGATATGTGGATTGCATGATATGATTACGTATTCATGGAGATTGGATAGAAAATGCAAATATGGGCAAACCCAGAACACGCGTGTGTTCTTGGGTGTTCTTGGCGCCATTTTTTGAATATTTGAATATTTGAATTTTGTGATTTTGTTTAATTGATTCAAAAATTAATTTCTCTCTGAGTTTTAATGATTTTGAGTTGATTCTTTTTTTTAATAATTCACAAAAATGTTAAAATATTTTATTTTCACAAAAAATCCCAAAAATATTATTTATTTCATATAATTGATATTTTTGTAAAGAATTAATATTTTGATTGTTTTTGGCATTTTAAATATTTTTTCTACATTGATTTTGCAACTTTTGATGCTTTCTAATTATTTTGTAGGTCAATACTTAATTTTTGAAGCATTAATCCAAGATCACAATTTGTTTTCCATGTGTTAAACAATTTTTGATCATTTTAATTGAATTTTTATTCAATTAAATACATTTTGAAAACAAATTAGGGTTTTGGATTAATTCAACCCTCATAAATCATTTTCAAAACTCTTTGGGCCTCTTGAGAGAGTGTAAGACCCATCCCCCTTGTACAAAAACCTTTTGGGCCTCACTCATTGTATAAGTCCCTCTGTACAAGTAAACGGCGCGATCGTCGCCCGTTTAAAAATAAAAATCATCTGGGCCTCTCCTTGAGCTATAAGACCCATTCAAAAACACTTTGGGCCTCTTATTAGAGTGTAAGACCCAATCCCCCTTTTAACCAAAACATTTTGGGCCTCACTTATTGTATAAGTCCCTCTGCGTTAAAAGAAAACCTCGGCGCGATCGTCATTTTTAAACGAAAAATCAATTGGGCCTACCCTCGTGTTATAAGCCCCACTCTTTTCTTTAAACCTTTTTGGGCCTCTTGAGAGAGTGTAAGACCCATCCCTTTGTACAGAAAACCATTTTGGGCCCCAGTCACTTGTATAAGTCCCTCTGTACAAATTCAAACAGTGCGATCACTGATAAAACCCTGGGCCTCTCCTTGAGCTGTAAGCCACAAATCTTTCTTTTTCAAAGCACTTTCTCCTTTGATTTTGAATATACTGTTGTTTTCAATCTTTCTTTGTTGAACAACTAACCAAACAGCATGGAAGCACTCCAACCGAGTAAGTGGTTATCGCTTTCGTTTACTGCTTTCATATTATAAACTGTACTGTGGGGCTGCTCACTGTAAGTCTCCTTTCATAAACTCATATCTACTGTGTAATAATAGTATAGATATTTCGAGTTTCCCCAGCTACTACGTCTAGAACTAGGTGACGCCGTTTCATTTATTCGTAGAAATAGACGCCTAGATCCCCAATAGGAGCACCAGATACAGTCTTCTCTTCGGCTGTCCTCCTTAGGAATCGTCAAGAAGCTCTACTCCCCAAGATGAATGTATTCTCCATGAATGGCATCTTTGAGTTTCTTCCAAATTCTCAAACTTTCCTGACTTGGTCTATTCCTTGTGGATAGCTTGCCTTGAATGTCTCGGGGTTTGGGTACCCACTACGGTCATAATCTTGGACCTTAACTAAGGAACCCTCTTTAAAGGTTAAAGGTCGCTGGATAGTAAACCTCGCACGTTTACCAGTGGTTTTTATCTTTAAAAGAGTTATCTCTCCTAATGGAAAAGAGATGATAGACCCACGGGCTTCTTAAAAGCATCGGCCTCCTCTTGGGCATTATTCAAGGACACTACGGCTTCTTAGAAGTATTCACAGCCTCCTCTTAGGCTTCGTATAATGATCTCTTCCTCCGGGAATGATAGCCTCCTCTTGGGCTTCGTACAAGGACCCGTCGGCTTCTTAAAAGTTTCCAGCCTCCTCTTGGGCTTCGTACAAATTGTCCCGACGACCTCCTAGAGGTATAGGAACAGAACCTAGTCATCCTCATAGAACAGTCCTTTCATAGAGTCTACTACTGTTTCTCAAAACATAGTACAAAAGATAAAACTCTAGACACGGACAGTCTAACTTCCTTGAGTCTCAAAAGACATTCTCAAGAGACCCCTTCGTTAAATCGAAGGAAACCCGTAGACTCGGACAATCTCAATACCCTTTGGATTTCCAGTTTCTCCAAAGAAGAGGAAACAACCCCGATCCTCAGATCTAACCCACGAGTACAGTGATGCTCATATAAGAACTGATTTTCTCTTTCAAAATCAGTATACTGGACCTGTCACTTAACTGACATAGCCTCCTCTTGGGCTTTGTACAATGACTCTCCCTAGCGGAGTCAAACAACGTTTTAGCCTCTCTCTCGGGCTTTGTACGAGACATACAAAGACTCCCTCGTTGAGTCAAACAAACAATAGCTTCCATCTCGGGCTTCGTACGAGACACAAAGACTCTATCGTCGGGTCAAAAACTTTTAGCCTCTCTCTCGGGCTTTGTACGAGACACAAAATAGCCTCCTCTTAGGCTTTGTATAATGATTTCCCTAGCGGAAATTAGCCTCCTCTTAGGCTTTGTATAAGAAAACCACTGGTTGATCCAATCAACCTTTTAGCATCAAAGTTGTGCCTCGTTCACAGTACATAAATATCAACAACTCCTTCATCTAATCGCTGTAAGCGGCAAGCCTCTGGATCATCTATATCCACACCACTGTCCCTCTTTTAGCATGAGAAATTCCTAAGGAAAGATGGCATTGCTCTACACTGAGTTAAAGTCTTCTCCTTCAGGTTAAAACCCTTTCTTTGGAAATTATGGCATTGCTCGGATCCGCGTATCCCAGTTAAAGTAATTCTCCTTCTCCCCTCTTTAGAGATGACAAATTCTCTCTAAAGCCGAGATCTTTCAGCTTCACGTCTTGGGCTTTGAACAAGACACAAATAGACCTTTCAGCTTCACATCTTGGGCTTTGAACAAGATACAAACCACCTTTCGCTTCACGTCTTGGGCTTTGAACAAGACACCAAAAACCAATTTCCTCCCATAGAATAGAAGGAACTACGAACGCTCTGATTTCCCTGTTTCGGTAAACGGGAATACGTAGGCATAAGATCAAAAGAAAAGATCTTAGCGAGCGCAATCAACAAAAAAACCAAATCCCATATCTCCATCAATCAAAAGCAGTAATTCAAAAGCATCAGTCCTAACATCCTAATCCTTGTTCCCCGCCAGAAACCTTCTGCCCAGGTAAAAAAGAAAGAAAACAGTATTGGCGAAAATACAAATAACCAGTACAAAGGCCCCCCACATTGATAGCATTCGTAACCTAACAGACCGCTGTTTAAACTCAGTATGCAAAGCAGGGTTAATTGGAGACATCTATTTCCCTTCCTTATTCAGCTCACAATAGGATAAAAAATGAATCGACCTGTAGTTTAAGCTCAACCGTAGAGAGCGACCAGCGCTTAAGAACCGCGTCCAAAATCGCTCGCTACAATAGGCAAGGCATCTCATAATGTCATAATAGAATAATTTATAACAATTAAAACATAGTTACAACACTTTTGAACTTCCCCGATTATTTAATCGGTCGATAAAATCAACATATTTTACTTCCATTGCGTAGTATATTTCCTCAGCTTTACATCGATATAAAGAACAATCGAAACCGATAAGCGAAACTAAAGTTATGAATTTTCTCCATAAAAGTATAAAATTCCAACTCCCAGGTCGCGCTCAGCGCGCCCTGGTCCGCGCTCAGCGCGTAACTCCCTGCCTCGAGAGGTTCCAAGGATTTGACACCGCGCTCAGCGGGAAACCTGCGCGCTCAGCGCGCAGCGCGATTCTCAGAAAAATCCTTCTGCGATAACAGAACTTTTTCCACCCTCCAAAACCTTTTTAGGGCACATTTAGAAGTCAACAGAGGTTCAACATCACATTTATAACAAGGTTTGATCACTACTATCATCAACACATAACATTTCATAAAAAAACCCAATCATTCTAAAACCCTAACATTTCAAAATCATCAATATCATATAGCAACATGAAAACAATCATTCCCACATGATTCTACGAGCATACTAAACGTTCATTTCAATTTCTAACCGATTCTATCCGTTAAAACATCGATTTCTACGATTTCGACCTAAAACTCATAATACCCAAAACACAAAGGAAATGGTTTCTAGCTAAACCCACCTCTAGAGATGATCAAGATGATGAAATTCAAGAAGTTTGGTGAAGATTGGTGATGATCTTGATGCTTCTCTTCCAAAACCTTGTTTTTTTTCTCTTCCTTTCCCTTCTTCCTCTTTTCTCTCCTCTTTTCTTCTTTTTCTTCCCAACTTTATCTTTCTTTAGCTTTGTTTGATTTATAAGGAAATGAAAAGAAAAAAGAATACTAAAGAAAATTCTCACTAATTAGTAATACTACTAAAAGTCCAAATTATCTCAGATACACCCATTAATAAAACTCAAAGTCAAATACTATTAATTTAATCAACTCTGAGTTCGTCAGTTTACTCTAATTATTTTATCAAATAATTGCTTAGAGTACTCTGGAACCCAGTTGATCATAATAATATTCACCAGAGCGTTTATAAATTTACGGGGTATTACACCGCTCCTGACAAGCTTTTGCACATCGGATTTAAAACTGAGATAGTTTTCTACGTTATGCCCTGGTCCTCCTTGATGGTAAGGACAAGTCTGATCCGCTTTGAACCAAAAAGGCAGATTTTCCGGTATTGTAAGAGGAGACCTGGTTTGGACGTGCCCCTTGACTAGTAGTAGTGGAAACAGTTCTACATACAACATGGGTATAGGGTCGAACCCTGGTGGTCGCGTTGTACGGTTATTGTTGTACTGAGGACGAGCCTGCTGAAGAGGTTGTTGTGTCCTTTGTTGATATTGTTGTTGATTCGGTTGGCTCTGAGCAACCTGAGGTTGATACGTAGGAACAGGCGCAAGGTTAATAGCAGGAGTTACAGCTGCTACTGGTTGGTATCGTCGCCTTTGCTTTCTGAGAGAGATATTGCCAATATCTTGCTCTTTTTTCTTAGGTAGAGCACTTCCGTATCTTTTGGTACTGCTTGATGATCCAGCGTCTTTAACTAAACGTCCTTCTCGGACCGCTTCCTCTAGACGAACTCCTATGCCGACCATCTCGGTGAAGTCACTGGGCGCACTGGCGACCATTCGGTCGTAGTAAAATGAGGTCAAGGTTTTCAAGAAGATCTTTGTCATCTCCTTTTCCTCAAGAGGTGGATGGATCTGGGCGGCGATTTCACGCAATCTCTGAGCATATTCCTTGAAGGTTTCCTTGTCCTTCTGCGACATGGCTCTGAGTTGATCTCTGTCTGGTGCCATGTCCAGATTATACTTGTATTGTTGAACGAAGGCAGCACCAAGATCTCTGAAAATAGCGATCTTAGTGCGGTTTAAACCCATGTACCATTTGAGTGCGGCACCGGTTAAACTGTCTTGGAAGTAATGGATCAGTAGCTGGTGGTTCTCTGTCTGAGTTGACATTCTCCGAGCGTACATCACCAAGTGACTTTGAGGGCAAGAGTTACCCTTGTATTTCTCAAATTCGGGCACTTTGAACTTGTGCGGAACTTTCACATTGGGGACCAAACAAAGGTCTACGGCGTCCTTTCCACTATGGGTATTGACGTGATCTCTGAAATCACAGTCCTTTGTAGATGGGCTTCTGCCAGAGCTTGCATGTCACTGTTCTTTCTTAGATCTTCTCTCAGAGCGTCGATCTCTTCTCTCAACTCTCTGTTTTCTTCCTCGAGATTATCCATTTTCTTCTGTTAATTGGCCCGAGTATTGTACGAATGAGACAGTTTGACTCTAGAACCGAGACACAAACGTGAGATTCGTAGGGAAGAATGCGTTAAGTGAGAATGATGAATGATATGCAATAATTAATATTAATTAATTTTTTTTTGTTATTTTCAAAAGAAACTTCAACAATTGGATTGCAAATATCAAACAGTGGGGAAACCCCGTTTTATTGAATTCAAAGATTGCGGAAACGGAAATACAGTAATTTCAAAGTGCTGTAAAAGGAAATCTAAACTTATGGGGCCCAAGTCCTCTCTGAGGGGAACTCAGGTGCTGGTTCTGGTTTTTTCCTTTTCTTTGACCAAGGCCCTTGGGCCGTTGTCGGGTTGTCATTCCTTTTCCAAGTGAAAGGAGCGAGCAAGTTCCTTCGGTCTTCTTGATTCTATACAGCATGTTGCTCTAAAATCTCGATCAGAGCATCTTTGTCTTTCAATAGTTGCTGTATCTTCTTACACTCCACATTGAGAATGCGGTATTTGTTCCTCCAAGATTTCCTCTCTTGTTGAGCGTAACCTGGAGTTTTTCCATATCTGACATAAAATAAAGGACAGGTTTCTTCGATGGAAGAACTCCTTGACGAGGGTAAGGCATCCTCAGTTTGAGAGCTCTAGCTTGTACCCAGCGGAGATATGGTCATAGAGACACAGTCTGGTTTTCCTAGAGACTCTCTTCCTTTCCTGTGAACATGTTTCCATGCATGCACTATTTCTGTCTTCAGTGCCCTGTCATTTTCTCCTTCCTTGAAGAAAATACCTTCCAGATGAGCATTACGTGGGAGATGCCTCATCGGGTATCCGAATTGACGACGAACTAAAACTGGATGATAATTGATTCCTCCCTTAGTTCCTATAAGGGGTACATTGGGAAAGTTTCCACAACGGTTAATGATCCTAATCCCGTCATAGATTCGATTGTACCAATCGATGTCAGAGTTGGTAAGAGACATGATTCTCTGCGACCAACGTAAAGTACTTTTTTATCCCAAAATGTAGCAGACTTTGGAAAATAGGAAGTGAACCATTTGTATAGCAGGGGTACGCAGCATGTAATCATTCCTCCGCTGTACAAATTCCTTAAGTGTACAGAATGATAAGCATCTGTGAGTAGTGTCGGTACAGGGTTTCCAATCAGAAATATCTTAACCGCATTGATATCAACGAAGTTGTCTATGTTAGGAAACAGGAACAACCCGTAAGTGAGCAAAACAAAGATGATCTCGAAAGCAGGTACATTCCCTATACTAGCAAAGTACAGGGTTTTCTTTGTCAAAAAATGGGCTGGCAAACCTTGGATACCACCCTTAACGATCATGTGAGTCTTAACTTCTGACTTGTCCAAATAGATTGCTCTTGGAATAGTTTGATCCTTTAGAATTTCTTCCAGTCCAGAAAAGGGAGTGTGATCAGTGATGGGTAAATCAGTCAGGTGAGAGTACTCCTCTACTGTCGGTGCTAACTGATAATCTGGGAATGTGAAACAGTGATAAACCGGATCGTAGAACTGGATTAACGTGGACAGGATTCCATCGATTACATGGACCCTTAACAGAGGCAGCAGTCCTCCATACTTAGCTCTGAAAGCCTCAGGGTTGGTGATCATCCTCGCCAAACCTCTTAAATTCTCTAACTTTGGAACCTTGAAGATATACTGGTGCATCTTCCTTCTACCGAAATCCATACCGCAATCTTTCTCTCTGATATTTGCAATCATTGTCTTAGTTTAATTTGGAAAAAGAGAGACTAGAAGAAAAAAATTTCTTTGTTTTAATGTTTTTTTAAATGAATGTATGAATGCAGCACACAAAAACATAGAAAAAACATGGGGTCAAAGGTTCGGTGTCATGAAGTCAAGGCTCTACCCATCCCCAAAGGTTTTATACTATGGTGATTTTTTGTACCTGTCCGCATAATCATCGGCCCCTCTTGGGATAACAACAGCAAGCGGATCGCCAGCGAGCTGAAGTATCTTAGAGTGACCTCAAATGAGGGTAGTATCGCGTGACAACTATTTTCGATAGCTTCCGCACTACAAAATGGCTTTAGTCTACTAAATCCTCAGCTTCTCAGATAACCCAATCGACCACACTACTTTTAACAACCGAAGTCGTATAGGCAATGTATCTGCAAAGGGAGTCTCCACTGAGGTTGATGGTCGACCGGGATCTCTTATTTGGGATTCACTCCCTGTAAGATTACCCGTTTTACCATCACTTATCTTAGGTGTTTACTCAATCTTTCCAGATGCGGCATCACACACATTCCCATTAGCAGAAATATAAACACGGATAATAATTAGGAAAAGCAGTAGATATATTTGTCCTAACATCCTAGACCTCTAGTCCTATGATCCTATGCAGACAATGACTCCCCAGCAAAGTCGTCATTTCTGCGGTACTTTGTGAAATTTTAAGGCTTTCTGCCAATGAGATGGGAAAAGAACAAGATCTTGCCCTGACGGTCCCCGGCAGAGTCGCCATCTCTGTGGTATTTTCTCAAGGTTTCTACCCAAGAAATGAGATAAGAACAATAGACTTGGACAGTATAAAAGTGTCTCTCCCACTGTGGTCGCCATCTTTCTGTAGCGCAGTTTTTTTGGTGGTTTCGAAGCACTATCGCTTTGGGGTACTACATTTCGATTCATTTTTTATCCTATTGAAGCTGATTAAGGAAGGGAAATAGATGTCTCTAATTAACCTTGCTTTCATACTGAGTTTGAACAGCCGACTGTTGGTTTACAGATGCTATCAAAAGTGTGGGTCTTTCTTAGGTTATTTTGTTGAGAAAATAGGATGTCTGGACTAATTATAAGGCTCTTGGGTGAAAGCTGGGTTTGATGTTTTTGATTAGTGTGCTCGCTAAGATTTTCAATCTTATGCCTACGTATTCCCTGTTATGGAGTATAGGGAAATCATAGAGATCGTAGTTCCTCCTATTCTAAGGGAGGAAAAAAAGGTGTTTTGGTGTCTTGTTCAAAGCCCAAGATTGAAGCTAAAGGTTATTTGTGTCTTGTTCAAAGCCCAAGATTGAAGCTGAATGGTTGACTTAGAGAGAATTTGTCATCTCTAAAGAGGGATTGTTTGTGTGCCTTGACCAAAGCACAAGGTTGATGCTAAATGGTTGATTGACTCCACTGGGGAAGTCCTTATACAAAGCCTAAGAGGATGCTGACTTACTCAACGAGAGAGTGTTTATATATGTATCTTGTACAACGCCCAAGATGGAGGCTAAAAGGTTTTGACTCAGCAAGAGAGTCTTTTATCTGTCTCGTACAAAGCCCGAGATTGAGGCTAAAAAAAGGGTTGACTCAACAAGAGAGTCTGAGAAGTGGTTGACTCAACAAGAGAGTCTGAGGCTATAGTTGACTCAACAAGAGAGTCTGACTCAACAAGAGAGTCTGGAAAGGTAATCGACTCAACAAGAGAGTCTTTTATACTCAACTAGAGAGTGTTTTTTATATGTCTTGTACAAAGCCCAAGACGGAGGCTAAAAGTGACTGACTCAACAAGAGAGTTGGAAACGGTTAGCTCCGCTGGGGAGCGTCTTTGTACAAAGCCCGAGAGGAGGCTGGCTTTCTTGAGGAAAGGGTCCTTATACGAAGCCTAAGAGGAGGCTAACTGATGCCGGGGATTCTTGAGGACCCGAGGCATGTTCGAATGGGGAATCAACTCTTGCAGGGGATTGCTAAAGAGTTAATAGATCAAAGACCTTGAGGTTCTGATTTGGGATAGTGTTACCCTGACCCTGGGTTGGGGATTGCTAGGAGAGAGACAGGGTTTTAGGAACCCGCAAGTTCTAACTCTTGCTGGAGATTCATCCAGAATTCGGGGTTTCTCCTATGTCTTGAAGGGAACTTGAGAATGTCTTTGAGACTCAAGGGTGTTTAGACTGTCCAAGTCTATTGGTATAGTTTTATCTTTTGTATGATGCCCAAGAGGAGGCCGACTCCTTTAAGGGAGGAGTATCAACCCTAGAATTGGTCTGAAAGTTGTGACTCCTTTTAGAAAGACGGCTCTAACAAAGGATGACTAAATTCTGTTCCTATACCTGTAGGAGGTCGCGGGTCCTTGTATGAAGCCCAAGAGAAGGCGTGAGAACTTCTAAGAAGCTGAAGGGTCCTTGTACAACGCCCAAGAGGAGGCGGGGGTGCTTTTAAGAAGCCTGTGGGTCCCCAAGCCAAGAGAAGTTCAAGACATGCTATTCACAGAGAATAGATCAAGCCAGGAAAGTTCGAGGATTTGGAAGAAACTCTAGAGATGCTATTCACGGAGAATAGATCAACTCTGGGGAGTAGATTTTCTTTGACAATTTCTAAGGGTGACAGTCTGAGAAAGGGTTCACCGAGAATGCTGCCTTTCACGTTTCCATATTGTTTAACCCCAAGAGGAGGGAAGACTGTATCTGGAATCCTATGGGGATCTAGTTTTGTTTGTTTTTAAAGAGTGACCAAACAGGCTTTACTTATGTCTAGACCTAATTGTCGGGGAATAGACTCTAAATAACTATATTAGTATATATACAGTTGATATATGACAAGTATGTAGAAGGTTATGAAAGGAGACTTACAGTGAGCAGCCCCAAAATACAGATATATATATATATATATATGAAAGCAGTACATGAAAGCGGATAAACACTTACCCGTTGTAGAGCTTCCATGTTGTTTTGTTAGTTGTTCAACAAAGAAATTAAAGAAAGTTTTGATAACAACTGTATATTCAAAATCAAAGGGGAAAGTGTTTTGAAAAGGCGACAATCGCGTCGTTGTTTTGAATTTGTACAGGGGGACTTACACAAGTGACTGAGGCCCAAAAAGGTTTCCTGTACAAAGGGGATGGGTCTTATACTCTAATAGAGGCCCAAAGTTTATTTAAAGAAAATAAATGGGACTTACAACACAAGGGTAGGCCCAGATGATTTTTGTTTTGAAATGGCGATCGCACCGAGATTTTTGAAAACGCAGTGGGTCTTATACAATGACTGAGGCCCAAGATTTTTGGTTTTCAAAAGGGGTTGGGTTTTACACTCTATTAGAGACCCAAAGTGTTTGAAAAAAGTTTGATGAGGGTTGAATTAATCAAAACCCTAATTTGTTTTCAAAATATATTTTAATTGAATAAAAATTCAATTAAAATGATCAAATTTGTTAAACATGTGTGAAAACAAATTGTGATCTTGGACTAATGTTTCAAAAATCGTGTTTTAGTCCACAAAATGATTGGAAACCAATTAAATTTGGCAAATCAAGAAGGAAAAAATATTTTACATGTCAAAAAACAAATAAAACATTAATTCTTTGCAAAAATATCAAATATATGAAATAAATAATATTTTTGGGAATTTTTGGTAAAATAAAATATTTTAACATTTTTGTTAATTATTAAAAAAAGAATCAACTCAAAATCATTAAAACTCAGAGAGAAATTAATTTTTTAATCAATTAAATAAAATCACAAAATTCAAATATTCAAATATTCAAAAAATGGCGCCAAGAACACGCGCCACCCTCTGTTTCTGCAGATTTGCGTTTTCTCTCCAATCTCACTGAACAATTGATGAAACTACACAAACCACATATCAATCTACTCGTTTTCACCTCTCGATCATGTCTATGGTCTTTAATTTCATTTATTTTAAGCATGGAATAAGAAATCAAAGAGAAACCTCAAGAACCCTAAAATTTGCATGAAGGCTCAGAAATTCCATACACGATTCAAACAAAGTAATTGATTGAGGGTAAACACTCTATGCATGATTATGAACATATGGTAAAATTATTGTGCAGCAAAATATGCATGGATCATAGAGTTAGAAGAGCTCATGCTCACCTCTTGCAGCTGGGGATCGTGCTTTGTGTTAAAGGTGTTGCAAGCAGGTTCCAATGATTTGTACAGCTTCCTTAGGTGCCAAGTGATGTATCTGAATGCTTGGAATGGTTTGAAACAAGCTGCAACTTGAGATGGTACCTCAACTGCACCTCTGTCAAGAACTTGAGCAGTTGGCAAGTGATTTTGTGATTTTGATGTTACAGATGTTATGTGAGTGTTTGGATTACTTCTATATGATGTTTATGAGGTGTGTGTGTGTGTGTGATTGGTTTAGTTAGAATTGCTCTCAAACTCAAAACCCGATAGTGACTTGCTTTGGAAGGCAAATTTGGAAGTGAGAAGGAGATTTTGAGGAAAGCATCTGTTTGGTGGCTTTGGTGTACTCAAACTGATCACAATTGAGGTCTATTTATAGTGGAGCAAGTTTGTTTTGCAAGCAATAGTGAATGGCGACTGCTGCAGAGGTTTGGCAAATGTTGATCAATGGGAATCCAAGTCTCCTCTAGCCATTGATTAGAGGTTAGAGCACAGAGCTGTGGTTCCCTAGTTCAGATCTTATCCTTGACTCAATCAGTTGCAAAAGACTCAGTTCATGACACCTTGGTGCATCCATTGAATGCTCCAAAACAAAATTGGAGTCTTGTCCCTCTTTTAGGGTTTTTTAGGTTTGGCGTGCTACTTTTGGTTCCAAAGACTTGGGAGGCTTATGGATCAGTGCTTGTCCCTCCTTGGTCTCCCCCTGAGGTGTTCAGATGGATAAAATTGTTTGTCATTTGCACAAATTTCCCAAATCGAGAAAAATGCTCAAATCTGCCTTGTTATGACAGTTGCAGCAAGGCATTTTGCAGCTGTCATAACTCATGGCTCAAGTGGAGTTTGATGGATTTCTTGGCCATTTTGGAGAGCTCTCATATGATACAACATATGTGTGATCATAGTTTGTCTTGACACTTTTGGGATCCAAGTGAAAAATGACCTTACATTTTGGAAAAAGTGAAACAGATTCTGACTTAGTGAAAATTTCACTAAGTGTTGGAAAAAAGTGACATTTTCACTTTTTGTGATTTTGATCATTCCATAACTTAAAACCCATGAGGAATTGGAATGAGTGGTAGTTGACACTTTTAAAGTATGCCATGAGAGCTACAAATCCATCTTTGGATCAGCCAAAATGGTTGCTTGGATCTCAAGTTATGATCCTTGAAAGTTGGTACCATAGCCACTTTGTTCCATAACTTAGAAAATTTCTAAGTTTTTTATGGTTACCCCTTTTACAAGTTATCCCATTTTCTTTGGTTTTTCTTGATGAATGATGATTCCAATCACACATTAACATTATTTTAGGGATAGGGAACCATAATTGACCAAAAAATCAAAAAGTCAAACTTTGACTTTTTGGTACAGTTGACTTTTTGTCAGATGAATTCCAAACTGCGCGATCATCTATGAAATCAAGTCCTTGATCTAAATCAAACTTGATGGATTGATTTCATAGGTGTTATAGGGTGTATTGAATCATGTCCCAAGGTTTTGGAGCATGTCTGGGTCAAAAGTCAAAGGTACAGTTGACTTTTTCCCCAAAACCCTAATTGTGGTCCTGATGAAATTGAAACTTGTGAATCAAGCTTCTTGGAACAATCCATTATTAAAAATGGATCAATGTGGTATATTGGAGACCCTCAAATCATGTCTTGATGTTTTGGCTCATGTTTTATCCCAAAAGTCAACTTAGGGGTGAATTAGGTCAAGAAACCCTAATTCCTGATTTTTTATGTATGCATCCCCTGAGGCTAAATTGACTTGATGCTTGGGTCCATGAGGTCCCATGGAGTATCTTAGGTGTTGTACCCCAAATTTTTCCCTTAGATCCATTGATTTCCTGCATGTCATATTAGGTCAATCATTTTGCACAGCTGACCCTTTTATCAGGTTTTGTTTGTGTTTGTTTCATTTTTTTTCAGGTATTATCTTAAGGAGATTCAAGAGGAGTTTAATCGAGATCTTGGATGGAGCATTGAATCAAGCAAGCCCCTCATTTCGAAGAGTTGTCTCTGTAACCCTCTCCTTGAGTCCTCTCCATAACCAAATATCTATCCTTTTTTATTCACCCTCAATTATCATTTTTTATTTCCAAAACAATTTCAATGATCATTTATTAACCATTTCTCATTTCCAATTACCCAAATTTTGTTTTTAATCCAATCTTTCCATATCCACTTTTCATTCAATTATCCATATTTTTCTTAGACCATTTCCAAATCTTTTTCTTTTTATTCACTTCATTATCGAAATCTACTTTTCAATTCAATTCCAAATATCCATTTCAAAACCATGACTTTCCACTTCTTATCCATTTCCGTTATTTTCTATCCATAAAAATCCATTTCTTTCTCTTAAATCCAATTTCAATTCGGTTTATAAGTTCGTTTCAAATTCACAACAAAAGTTTAAATTCTTAACCAAGTTTCAAAATCCAAGTTTATTCTTCATTCAAAACTTAAATCACATTCTTTTCACTCAAGTTTCTATCTAAAGTTATTTCTCATGTTTAATTTCACATCTAAGTTGTCCATCTCATTGGTACAAGTCCATTTCATTTCTTCTATAAAAAGCTATAAAAAATTCACCCGTTCCATTAGCCCATGTGCTTTCATTGCAACAAAAAATTCAGAATACAACAGCATCTTTGCTTTTTTTTTACAAAACCAGTATACGTAAAGACATTAAAAAAAAGGAACTCTGAACCCTACAATTTCAACCAGGTCCCACCAAGACTACCCTGCTACTTCCTTTGTTCAACCGTACGAAACTTGTCACAACGTTAACCTGCAAGCATGAAAGCAACAATTCAACAACTGTCAAATTCAAATAAATTTAAGAAACCAATTCTATTTTCTTGATGATATATAGCAGAGAAGAGGACATGTCTACAGGGGGGAAGAAAGACAACAACAGATTCGTTTTATTTTTTAAACTAACTTCATACCATACAAACCCACAGACAGTAAAGAGAAAACTGCAAGAAATTAACAAAAAAAAAGGAACAAACCTTTTGAAACCATTGTGCCGCTTCCCTCAACCTTCTCCCCACACGAACCAACACAGAAACCTCATAAAACCACTATCTTCCCCACGCCATGTGACTTTTTCTCTCCCACACCAAAACCTTTCAAATCCAACTCAGTCATAAACCAAATCTTAGCTTCAAACCTCTCGCCACAAACAACCCCACGATGCAACTGAAAAAGAAACAGCACCATCTTCACCCACTTGTCGACTCGTCATCGTAAGTGTTCGAACTACAAATTTCACCAAACCTTCAATCAAAGCTTCAACAACAATACAAATCTCAGACATTTTAACCGCTCCAACGGCTCACCTTTCCGATCCTTCATCATCATTAATCCAGAACCTGCCCCCTATTTCTTGAATATCCATCCCTGTTTCGCGGCCACCCTTCAACCTGTTGTCTTCACTGCAACCTCCTTAACACAACTTAATAACATAACCATCACCTTCATTTCTCATCATAAAAACACACTCCTCCTTCGTCAATCCACAAATTTGTAAAGTCCACGATCAGTGTTGCTCTACAAATCCAGTAGGATTTACGACGAAAACTCCAAAAAAGGAGCCACGAGAACAATGCACCACATCAATGAATTGCAGCGCAAGGCAGATGAAAAAAAAGAAGAAGAAAGTAAGAGGACGAAGGTCGACGAAGGGCCTGAAACCATACCTGAAAAAGCGTGTAAACTGCTTGAAGGAATCTCTTCGAGAGGTAAGACCTGAAACTCAATTCTTGTTCGACTTCGTTGTTGAATAACACTTTGTACATCATCGTCAGTTTGTTTTTATGTCGATTGGCTATGGTTTAGCTCTATTTCACCTTTCTTGTTTAATTATTGTGTTTGTCTAAATTAGGGTTCAGATTTAGGAATGGTTTGATTTGGAAGTTTGGAGACTCTATAGGAAAAACAAACTTTAGATTCGTGTTCAGGGAAAGAAAAAGTGGGGGTTGGTTTTGCTTTTGTGAGGAAATGAGGGTTTCTCGTCGGAGAAGGTGGCAGTTTCCACCGTGGATCTTCTTCTCCGGCAATCGACATAGGTTTCCGACGACTTCTTTTATTCAGAAGGAGAAGGTTTGCGTGACGTTTGGGAGAGAACGTGAGAGTTATGGTTTTCAGTTTCTTTTTTTTTATTTTCATCGTGATTTTAAGTCTTTTGTTTCTTCTTCCAGTCTACCACGTGTATCCCACTTGTTGGGTTTGGTTTGCAAGACGGTGACACGTGTCACCGTTGTGGCTGTGTGATCTTCATCACCAGGCCATCTAAGTTGATCCAGTAGGTCTTGGGATACTTGTCTTCACCATATACCTTCCGCCCTTAGCATGTATTCGTTTTGACTAAGTCAGATCTTTAGATCAGACAGCCGTGATGTAGGGTGTACGGGAGAGTCTCATTAGACTCTCCCCATGGAATCCACGGGCCAAGTGCTTTTGGGCTGAGGTTTGGAATTGCTGGACACACCCCCTCAGAAGGCCCATTTAGACTTCTGTTTTGTTTTTCTTACTTATTTGCACCCCTGCGTTTTATTTCTTTTATTTTACTTTCTATTTTCAAACCTTTTTTTTATTTCAAATCCTTAAAAAAAAACCTTTTTATTTTATTTATTTAAAACTGTTTCTTTATTTCAAAAATCCAAAAATATTTTATCTTTATTTTAATTTTAATTATCAATTTATTTCTTAATTGTTTATTTAAGCATTATTATTAATATGTGATTTATTTCTAATTGTTTCTAAATTATTCAAGTTTAAATTGTTTCTTAATTGGACTAATTGTTAACATTGTTTATGAATCATCCTTATTGATTATGTGAGTGTTTATTCACTAATATTTGTTTAGGTCTTGAACTAATTCATCCATGTTTGACTTATCATATATTTGACTTTGATGAGAATTTTGCTCTTCTTTAAATATCATCTTTGATTAATATCATGCCTCTTTATCTTGTGAGTGTTCCTTATGTTTGTCTTCCTTAAGATTGAAACATATTGATTTGTCTTTGTTTACATGTTTCTACGATGATCATGTCCACCTTATCCATGCTTTACTATGAAATACTTTTTGCCATACTCATGCTATTGTTGTTATCTTATTCATCTTTACCAATATATCTTGTTATCTTTTAGTTTTCTTATCAACTGTATCCCCCCATTCCAAAGGAAGGTTAAACATGTTGACTCCTAAAGTCATGACCTCCCACCTTAACTTAAGTAACCTCTTAGGAGAAAACTTCATTTCTTGGCCTCATCAGAGCCATAGAAATTACAACTAGCTTTAGGAGAGAGTTCTTAAACTCTTAGTGATATTCATCCTAATGAATACTCACTTCCCCTACTAACTAAAACATAACATAGGACCATTATAACTAGACTTAGAGAGTTCTTATACTCTACAATGAGGTCACACTCATTTCCTCTCTGAATATTGATCACAGTCAATCATTCAGTAGAAGTAGAACTACGCATACTCTGATTCTATTCCCGAGGATACGTAGGCGCAAAGTGCGATGCTTTGTCGAGTATACTTAGATACTAACCCCTAGGGTTTTCAACCTGTAGCATAGAACCTTTAGCAAACATAAGATAACATTAAAAAAAGAGGTTCCCGTAGAGTACTATGGACGTTTAGGGTGCTAATACCTTCCCTAGGCGTAACCAACCCCCGAACCTTAGATCTCCCCCCTTTAGGTTTTTTTAATTATTTTGAACCTTTCCTTTGGATAAATCAAAGTCGGTTGTAAAAAAAATATGACGCAAATTAATTAATAATTTGTTATCCGATTTTCACCGCAACATTAGGGTATGCTTTGAAGCATTGGCTCATGCCCAGAGGAAAATTTCCATCTGAGGGCCTTAGTCGACCAAAACCCTAATTTGGTGACACTGATGATCTTGAGACTTGATCCACTTGGAATGCTGCAGCCTTGTGCTTGATTCTTGATGTGGGAGTTCTCTTGATCCTTTGTGGGTGTTTGAGAGGTTAGACAAGTTGAAGATCATGTCCTTTCTTGATTGATCCTTTGTCTAAGAGCTCTGAGAGGGCTTGAAACCCTAATTCCTGATTGTAGTAAATGCTCACCCATCTTTGGGGAGACTGACAAGTGTGAAAGTTCATCCATATTATGATGATGATTTGTACAATGATGGGAACTCTTAGTGGTCAAAATTTGGGGTATGATAGAGTATTGATACATAATGGACAAGTTGTTGCCTATGCTTCGAGACAATTGTGAGTTCATGAGAGGAATTATCCTACACATGACTTGGAGTTGGCCGCTGTGGTGTTTGTGTTGAAGATTTGGAGACATTATCTATTTAGCTCTAAATTTGAAGCGTTTCGCGATCATAAGAGCTTGAAGTATTTGTTCAATCAGAAAGAGTTAAATATGAGGCAGAGGAAGTGGTTAGAGTTGTTGAAGGATTTCGACTTTGATTTGAGTTATCATCCGCGAAAAGTAAATTTAGTGCCCGATGCATTGAGCAGGAAGTCATTGCATATGTCGATGCTTATGGTGAAGGAATTGGAGTTACTTGAGCAATTCCGAGATTTGAGTTTGGTGTGTGAAGCGATTCCTGACAGTGTGAAGTTGACGAGTGGCATTCTGGAAGAGATCAGAATGGGACAACAATCAGACTTGAAGTTTGTTGACCAGTTGACATTGATCAATCAAGGTATTAGAGGAGAATTCCGAATTGATGAGGGTGGTGTGATGAGGTTCCGAGATAGAGTATGTGTTCCAGATGTTCTGGAAATCAAGAAGAGTATTCTAGAAGAAGGACACCGAAGTAGGTTGAATATTCACCCCGGTGCTACGAAGATGTACCAGGATTTGAAAAAGTTGTTTTGGTGGCCAGGTATGAAGAAAGATATCGCAGAGTTTGTTTATGCGTGCTTGACTTGTCAGAAGCCGAAGATTGAGCGTCAAAAGCCTGTAGGTTTGATGCAGCCGTTGAATATTCCAGAGTGGAAATGGGATAGTATTTCCATGGATTTTGTGTCGGGATTACCGAGAACTGCTAAGGGAAATGATTTAATTTGGGTGATCGTGGATAGATTAACTAAATCGGCTCATTTCTTGCCGATAAAGATTAATCATTCCATACAAAAGTTAGCCGAGATGTACATCGAGGAGATTGTGAAGTTGCGTGGGATACCTTCGAGTATTGTGTCGGATAGAGACCCGAGATTTACATCGAGGTTCTGGAAGAGTTTGCAAGATGCTTTGGATACTAAGTTGAGGATGAGTTCTGCCTGTCATCCGCAGACGGGCGGACAGACAAAATGGACTATCCAATCCTTAGAGGATTTGCTAAGGGCTTGTGTATTGGATCACGGAGGATCTTGGGATAGCCATTTACCGTTGATTGAGTTCACGTACGTTTTCATGCTAGTATTGGAATGGCACCCTATGAAGCTTTGTATGGGAGAAGGTGTAGGACTCCTTTGTGTTGGTATGATTCAGGCGAGAGTGTTGTACTCGGACCTGAGGTTGTGCAAGAGACGACTGAGAAGATTAAGATGATCCAAGAAAGGATGAAAGCTTCCCAGAGTCGTCAGAAGAGTTACCATGATAAGAGGAGGAAAGCACTTGAATTCCAAGAGGGAGATCACGTGTTTTTGAGAGTGACGCTAGTGACTGGTGTGGGACGAGCTTTGAAGTCTAAGAAGCTCACTCCACGTTTTGTTGGTCCTTATCAAATTTTGCAGAGGGTGGGAGAAGTAGCCTATCAGATTGCTTTACCGTCGTCGCTTGCGAATTTGCATGACGTGTTCCATGTGTCTCAGTTGAGGAAGTACATTCCAGATCCGTCGCATTTGATTCAGATGGATGATGTACAAGTGAGGGATAATTTCACAGTGGAAGTTGTACCTGTGCGGATTGACAATCGAGAGATGAAGCGGCTGCGGGGTAAGGACATAACTTTGGTGAAGGTACTGTGGGGAGGACCAGCTGGCGAAAGTTGGACTTGGGAACGTGAAGATCAGATTAGGGAGTCGTATCCGACTCTATTTCCTTGAGGTAATTTTTTAGGGCGAAAATCCTTAAAGTGGGGGAGAGTTGTAACACCCCAAATCTGTAAGAATATTTATGTAATTTATTTAAATATAATATTCGTGAATTTTCGGTGAATTTTGGTGGTTTGTGTTGGTGTCGGTATTTTCATAGAATTTTGGTTATTTAATTAAATAATAGTATATAATATATAATATATTGTATTATTATTTATTTAAATAATATTAGAGGAATTAAGGGTAAGTTGGACTTTTGAGGAGGATTAGTGAGGGTATTATTGGGAAAGCCCATTTTAGAATCCCAAGGGTTTAACAAAAAGGAGAATTTTGGGAAAAGTAGGATTCATTTAATCAGAACGTGAAAAGAAGGAAAGAATGCGAGAGCTCTGAGGAGAAAGTAAAAGGCGAGGATTCGAGAAGGTTTCCAAAGACGCAATAGAGAAAACTCTGAATCGACAATCTAAGGTATGGGGAGTATTGCCTTTCATTGTTTTCAATATAGGAATTCGATGTGTTTAAAGCTGATTTTGAGGTTTATATGAATTTATGGGATTTATGAGTAAACTGATGATTTGAGGGTATTTTGTGAATCGATTATTAAGGGTTGAATTGAATCGGATAAATTAGACCTTGAGGGTGATTTTCCCTGTCGATGTTGTTCGGCCTTGTGGTGAAAGAGATTTATGGGGTTTATGAGAATCTTTGGGGTTGTGAAGGTTTAGGTGATTTTGAGGTCTAGATGGTATAATTAATCGACCTAATAGTTGTAGGTTTTGTGTCCTTGATTGCCATAATGCCTTAGGAATGTTGTAGGGATGTTTTGGGGTAATTGGAGTTGAAATCGTAAGAGCTTTTGAGTCTGATATGCTACTGATGCGTAGCAGCGATTTCTTGAAATCGCAGGTTCTCAAAGCGAATGTTTCCTTCGCAAGGCGAACACTCGCCCCAGACTCGCAAAGTGAGTAGCGCAGCGAATGCGCGATAATTTGTTTGATGATACTGGAATGATTTATGGGATGTGACTTCTAGCTCGCAAAGCGAACGTCCCAGCGAAGGGCTTCACAAAGCGAATGAAGGTGGCGAGGAGAGGCAGAATGGGAACTCTCTGGTTTTTGTATAGGATTTTGAGGTTCGCTGGCAGCTCGCAAAGCGAACTCCAAAGCGAACAAGTTCGCACGGCGAACTTAGTAGCGAACGTCTGCTATTCGCGAAATTTTGTTTTACGATTCTGTGTTATCCTGATGTTGTGATGTTTTGAGTTGTGATTTTTATGATGATTTACCATGATGTTGTTGATGATTATGAGATGATGATTTTGTGATGTTTTGATGAATAATTGATGATATAATTAACATGAGATTTGATGAATGATGATGCACATGATGACTTTTATTGATGATGATGAGTATAATGTTGTGTATCATGCATTCATAGCATTATAGGACTTCGGTCCAGTGGGTTAGACTTCGGTCTATTGATGATTATAGGACTTCGGTCCAGTGAGTTAGGCTTCGGTCTATTGTGGCTTCAATCCCATTGTATGTATGTGAGGTATTTTGACGTGCTTCTGTTCTTGTGTAGAATCGATCCTATTGATGGGGATCTTTAGAGGGTGATGGTCCAGTGTTCATCGATTTTGATGAATTGGTGCCACATGCATGAGTCTTGTTGTGCATTGCATATATTTGGCATTGATTTGGTTTATGATATTGTGATTTGATGTTTTCCTTTGATGACCCTGACGATGTTGTATATGATAATGACGTCAATTTTATGCAAAACTTGTTTTTATATTGATTATAATGATTTGTGATTACTCACCCTGCCTGTTTGAATGTTTCCTCCACGTGGGTAACGTGCAGGTGATCAGGCTTAATTGTGGATGCCTTCGAGGACTTTTGAAGTTTATTTGCTTTTGGTCGACTTAGAGGGTCATTGCTCTGATAGTGTAACATCGGGTTGGGGTCGTTGAGTTGAACCATGTTGAACCTATTATTTGTAATTATTATTTTTATTTTTGAAGATTATGGTTTTATTATAAACCCTTTTGTTTTATGTCATGATGGTTATGGTGGTTCTGCTGCTATAATTGATGGCTTTTGAATATTTTGAGGAAAATCCGTGTTTACGGGGTAAATGTGTTATTTTGAGTTTTATTGAGAAATGTGCACCATTCTGAGGTGATTTTTACTCTGATAATTTGTGTATTTTGCCATGTTTATTTGTGGGGTAGAAAAGGGTGTTACACCTAGCCATTGGTCCAGTCTAGAACAATTTACATTCTTGACATTGTATGATCATGTTGATTCTTCCACACTTTTGTTCACATGATAACATGATTTGTGATGCTTGCTAATTGATGTTTGGTACTGCCTTGCAATTTCATTATTGATCATATTAAGTTTGTTCTTTGTTGAGTAAATTAAATCTTGCACAATTAATATTTCGCATGTTTGCTTTGACGATCTTCCAATCCGTTTGGAAGATTATTGGCTTGATCATGCCTTTGATCGATTGATCGAAACCTTGTTTTGATTAGTCAATCTTCCATCTTTTCTCTCTTTAGGGTCCTTTAGAGCCTTGTTCTCTTGTTTCCATGCTGATTTAGAGGTCTGCATGACGCACTAGAGCACTGTACAAGTTGGCACTGTTACTCTGTTGGTTTTAACCTCCGCACTATACTTTGGTGCTAGATAAGGGATGAGAGTGGAGAATTCCTACACTCATTCTGATTATTTTGGGTAGGGGACGAATGACCCTATGCCTGGAATAATCGTCTCTATCTCTAGACTGTAGTGTATATAAATCCTCATTCGAGTCAATCCTTGATCTCTCTTGCACTTTCCAATCTATCTTTTGATCAATCACCTTTTCTTTGGTTAAAGATCATTGTCACTTTGGATTAACAAACTCCTTTTTGCTTAGCACCCTTTCTTTTGGATCAATCACTGTTCGTTGATTCCCCATCAGAGTCTTAATCTGTTTCTTCGGTTAATCACAGTCTTCATGTTAAACACTGAAACCCTAGTGGAGTTCACAACCTTCTCTTGGTTCTTTCTCCCTTTTGATTGGTTAACCACTGCTTGTCAGTTATAACACCAATTTGCACCTTTTGATTGGTTAACCACTGCTTGTCAGTTTAAAACACCAATTTTTACCTTTTCTCAGTTAACCACAGTTCGTCTGTTAACACACTGAGCTTCACGTGAGTTAATCGCCTTTTCTTGGTTAATTTCTCATTTCTTTTCAGTTAATAACAGTCCTTCTGTTAGCGCCTAATCCTCAGTGGGTCAAAACCTTCGTTTGGTTCCACACCCGTCCTTTGGGTCACAACCTTCGCTTGGTTCCACACCCGTCCTTTGGGTCACAACCTTCGCTTGGTTTCACACTCGCTCTTCCGGTTAACCACTATTTATCAGTTAATATACCGAAATCCCCTCAGAGTCAAACACCTTCTCTTGGTTCAGTACTCTCTCTTCTGGTTCATCACAGCCTGCCTGTTGACACCAACCATTTTCCCCACAGAGTCTTAATCACTTTTTCTTCGGTTAACCACTGCCAATCAGTTAATATACCGAATCCTCAGTAAACCTTAATTTGTCTCGATTCAATATCCCTTGCATTTATTCTCTTGGTTTCGACACCATATCTTTCTCTTATCCTCAGCAGATTTACTATTATTCTTGTGTCTTTCTTTCTTGGTTTTGACACCAATTCTTTGGCATTCCCTAGTGGAAACTTTCTACCTCTCCTGCTCTTAGTTTTGACACCATTTTTCTTTCCTTTTCTGTCTTTGTTCCCCAAACTACGTAGGCTCTGAATTCTTCATTGCACTATGAGGATACGTAGGCACGAGATTGCAAAATCTTGGCGAGCCACCTTCCCTTTTTCTTTTCCCTGGTTCCATGAACTACTGAGCTCTGATTTCCTCATTGCACTATGAGGGTATGTAGGCACGAGGGCCTAATCCTCTGCGAGCACTTTCTTTGTCTCTTTTCTCTCTCCTCTTTTAGCTAGAAGCCTTTAGATAGATAACTCATCCAAGCCTAAAAGCATGCGAAATGGTTCCCGACGAGTACGGCGGATGCGTAAGGTGCTAGTACCTTCCTTTCGCATAATCGGCCCCCTTACCCGTTTCTCTTCCCTTTGGGTTTTATCGATATTTTCCCTGTCCTCTGGGACTAAATAATGTTCGGTGGCGACTCTGTTGTATTTTTGAGTGTGCGATTCACTCAGGTATAATCCCGCTAGCTTCAACACCACTTGCAGAAAACACGTCGAATCAAGAAAAAGTTGCATAAAAAGAATTAAAGAAGAAAGATTATAAAACTCCCTTTATAATTCATCAATGTGTTAATCCATACAATTTCGAAAAGGTTAGTGATGTTGAATCAGCAAAAGAAGCATGGGAGATCTTGGAGAAATCATTTGGAGGCGCATAGAAGATGAAAGAGGTGACGTTACAAACTCACAAAAGAACATATGAATTGCTTCAGATGGAAGACAATGAAAGCATAATAGATTTTTCCACCAGGGTTACAAAACTGGTGAATCAAATGAAGGTATGTGGAGAAGTTTTGACATCAAGATCAGTTATTGCAAAGATCTTGAGGTCATTGGCTCTGAAGTTCGACCACGTGGTAGTAGCCATAGAAGAGTCGAAAGATTTGTCAACATTGACAAAGGAAGACAAACGTCAACGCACTAACGTCCGCCACTGATGCTTGCTACTATGACAGATCACCCGTCAGCGCGGCGACAAATGTCACTAATGCTTGCTACTATGACGAATCACCCGTCAACGCAATGATGATTGTCGATCCTGTGGGTCCAGTGACAGAATAACCGTCACTAGAATGACGACTGTCACCCTGGTCTAAACAACCACAAACTTAAAAATGTTTTAAAAAAACTTATTTTATTTTTATTTTTGCTTAACCTTTTACTCATTTTTATTCTCTTTTAATATTTTTGATTTTTTCATAAACAAAAATGGATTTAAAAAGGATAATCGGATGTACACCTTCTTTATCTTTGAAAATTGGACGCGAAGCGCACACCTTGTTTTAGTTCGAGTATACATCTTCCACAAAAATATGATAATAACGACATTTTAAATTTTGCAATTAGAATCATATGAAAAACGAATAATTTGGTGCACGTCTTATTATTCCTCGAATAATCAAACACAGGACGCACGTCTCGTTTTAGGTGGAACATTCGTCTTTTGTGGGCAAATAACATTCTTTAAATTCTTTTCCATATACAAAATTGAATTAAAAATTGGGTGCACACCTCTTTATCCTCAGTAAGAAAACACAAGTCGCACACTGTAGCGTGCGGTTTTTTTCTTGGTGACGCGACCACCTTACCGCAAATTGGATTTGGGTGCTACTTTCTGATTTCTGTATTTATCCTATGAAGCTGGTTAAGGAAGGGAAGGATATCTTAAACTAACCCTGCACACAAATGTTTTCTTTAACAAATGCTAAGAGACCAGGGATCGGGGTCTGGTTATACAAAGGGAAGTTGTTAACACCCAGTGTATCTATGGTAATCCATAGGAACCTTCTTTTGCATGTATTTCTGTTAACTTGAAATACTTTCTTGTGTTTATCTGCTGTGGATTGGGAAAGTTTCTCCTTTGGGAGGACTGATAGAATGTTTTTGTCGTTTTTAGGTTTTCTGTTGTTTTTGGGAAGGTACTGGACCTAAAGTTTTTTATTTGTGAGCTCACTAAGATTTCGCAATCTTATGCCTACGTATTCTCGTAAAGAGATTTGGAAAATCAGAGCAATCGTAGTTCCCCCTATTCTATGGGAGGAAAGATATGTGGTGTCTTGTTCAAAGCCCAAGATTGAAGCTATTTGAGTATTTGTGTCTTGTTTAAAGCCCAAGATTGAAGCTATTTGAGTATTTGTGTCTTGTTTAAAGCCCAAGATTGAAGCTAAAAGGGGTGACTGAGAGAGAATTTGTCATCTCTAAAGGGAGATATCTCACCTATTCATCACAAATATTGAGAAATTGGTTATAAAGGGAAATTACTTTAACTGGGATATGAGAAATCCAGCAATGCCATAATTTCCTTTATAAGAGGGATGTCATAAAGGATGAAAACTTTAACTTAGTGTAGAGCAATGCCACTTTTTCCTTATGAGTTTTTCATGCTAAGAAAGGGACATTGGCTTGGATGTATGGAATCCAGAGGCTTGCCACTTATAGCTGTTAGATGAAAGATAAGTTTTAACCAGGATAAAGGAAGGACTCCAGCTTGGATTTTGAATCAACAAGTGTGCCACTTACAGCAATTATCTGGGAAAAGGTTTTGATTGTCTGTTTTGATATGTGATGTTTAGAGGATATGTCTTCCTGCAGAGAGGACTCATGGTCTCATCTAAGGGGATGTTGGTTTTGGTGTGCCTTGTTCAAAGCCTAAGGTTGAAGCTAAAGGAAACTGACTCCACTGGGGAGGGTTTTATCTGTCTTGTACAAAGCCCAAGATTGAGGCTGATTGAGGAAATTCTTATATGACGCCTAAGAGGAGTATATCTCTTGCAGAGGATTTATGGAAATCCAGGAGCAGGTCCAAATTATATTGGGGAGTCCAAGGGGATTTACTCTTGTTGAGAATCAGGGAAGAGTTGAAATACAAGATGCCATGAGGCTCTGACTTCATTGGGGATTTGTTGATGGTTAAGAGACCCTGGATGGGATGTTCAAGGTGAAAGTTAAGCCTTGTTGGGGGTCAAAGAAGTTTAAAGGTGAGTTTGAAAACCTTAGAGGTTTTAACTCTGTTGGAGACTGGTGTATTGGTGAAATGATTAGGGTTTATCCTGTGCTTTGAGGGTCTCTGTATGAGATCCCAGAGGAGATGAGACTTTCCAAGTCTACTTGAATGAAGCCCAAGAGGAGGCTGAGACTGTCCAAGTCTCTCAAGAAGTGGTAGGCTCTGATGTAGAGAGTTGTCTTTGTATGATGCCCAAGAGGAGGCTATTGGTTTAAGGGATGAAGATCAACCCTAGAATGGTATGATGTTCTGGAATTTTGACTCTCCTGGGGATTGAACTAGTAGAGATGACTAATTTCTATCCTATACTTTTAGGAAGCCTTTGGGTCCTTGTACTAAGTCCAAGAGGAGGTTGGGGAACTTCTAAGAAGCCTGTTGGTCCTTGTACTAAGCCCAAGAGGAGGTTGGGGATACTTATAGGAAGCATGTGGGTCCAAGCCTAAGAAAAGTTCAAGAAAGGTTTCACCGGGAATAATCCTTTCTTTGTTGAACAGTTCTAAGGTTTGAAGAAATTCAAAAGAGGTTTCACCGGGAATTAATCCTATCTGGGGAAATGAATTTCTTGTATACATATATTTCTAAGTTTTGACAGTCTTGAGAAAAGTTTCACCAGAAATAATGCCTTTCTCTGTTCCATATTGAATAAGCTCAAGAGGAGGCAGACTGTATAGGGAATTTCCTATGAAGGGACTAGTTTTGACTAAGTTAGAAAGTAACCTCTGGTTTGACCTAAGTGTAGACCTAATTGCTGGGAAAATTCTAAGCAAATATGCACAAGAATATATACAAATAAATGAATTGACAAGTATATAAACAAATATGCATTGAATTGAAAAGATGTTGAGACTTACACTCTGAGAGGGCTCAAGTGTGTTGTGATTTGTTGTACGATTTTAACTGTATGATTAGGGTTTTAAGAAATTGAAGAAAGTTTTGAGAAAACTTATAATGTGAATTTTAATTAAAAGAAATTTGTTGTAAAGAAAAGAAAGTTTGGGGCTTATAACTTAATAAGAGTCCCAAGTGGTCTAAGAGCTGTTTCACAGGGAATAATGCTCCTCTTAGTACCAGTTAAAACAGACAGATGATTTTGAAAACAGAAGTATGGGGCTCACTACTTAAGGAGAGGCCCATGGAGGTTGTTTATTATTTAAAACCAAGTTTTGTACAAAAGGGTTGGGGCTTATACTCAAAGAGAGGCCCATATGGCTTATTTTGAAAACAAAGATCGCGCTGCGATACCGAAAGACGTTGTGGGACTTATACTATAGCAGAGGCCCAAAATTATTTTTGTACAAAGAGGGATTGCGTCTTACACTCTAATAGAGGCCCAAAAGTGTTTGTGAAGAAAGAAAAATGGGGCTTATACTCAAGGAGAGGCCCAGATGATTTATTTGAAAAGGCGACGATCGCGTCGCGGTTTTGAAAACCACAGAGGGATTTATACAATGACTGAGGCCCAAATTATTTATTTACAAAAAGGATGGGTCTTACACTCTACAAAGAGGCCCAAAATATTATTTTTATACAAGAGTTGGGGCTTATAGCTCAAGGAGATGCCCAGATGAAAAACAGTGATCGTACCGTTTATCGTATCGGGACTTATACAATGACTGAGGCCCAAAAATATGTATTTACAAAGGGGATGGGTCTTACACTGTGCAAAGAGGGCCAACGTGTTTCAAATGAAGTTTGAAAAAATTAAAATTAAGGAAAATCCTAATTTTAATTTTAAAAAAAAACAAATTTTCAAAGAAAATTAAATTAAAAATGATATAAAATATCAAACATATTTAAAAATAAGTTGTGAACTTTAAAAAATGTTTTTAAAAATCATGTTATGTTTATATGAAAATGTGAAAATCATTTGAATTTGAAAAATCAAGAGGAAAATTTCATTAAAAATGTTTAAAAACAATTAAAATGAAATTCTTTACAAAAATTCAAACTATATTAAATAAATAATATAAATTTTATTTTTTTGTAGAATAAAATATTTTGACATTTTTGTGATTTTTTAAAAAAATAACCAATAAAAAATGATTAAAATTGAGAGAGAAATTAATTTTTGAAATCAATTAAGAAAATAACTTAAAAATTCAAAAATTCAAAATAAATTGAAAAAGGCGCCAACGGCCACCTTCTTCTTCCTCGTGCCCGCGACATGGACGATTTACAAAACCTCACTTTTCTCTCTGATTACTCAATGGTTTTGACTTTTGTAAACATCAATCTCACTCGTTTTTGAACAAGGATTCCAATGGTACCAATTAATTGCATTTATATTAAGTGTGGAGTGAGAAATCAAGTGATGAACACATGAACCCTAATTTCTGCAAGAACCCTAATTTCTGTAAGAACACTATACACGATAGCTACAAAGCAATTGATTAAGGGGAAACACTCTACATAAGTGCAGAAACATGTTTGTAACTTGAAAACACATTTATGATGCATGGATCATAGAGTTTGAGAGTTCAAGCTTACCTCTTGCAAGAAGAAATCGAATTGTGTATTGGAGGTGTTACAGGTGTTGTTTGATGACTTGGACAACTTCAATGGACCTTATGTAAGGTGTTTGGAAGCTTGGAATGGATTGAAACAACCTGGATCACCTTGTGGCAACTCAACTGCAAATAGGCCTGAGTTTGATTTGGAGCTTTGTGATTCTGAGGTTACAGATGTGTGGGAAGTGTTTGGATAACTCACATATGATGTATATGATGTGTCTACAACATTAGTTTTGATAGAATTGCTCTCTATTTGAAAATTCGAATGTTACTTGAAAAAGAAGAAATTTCTGGTTTTTGAGAGTGAAAGGAAGAAAAGCATAAGTTTTTATGCTTTGGTGTACTTAAACTGATCAGAAAGGATCCCTATTTATAGTAGAGCAAGTTTGTTTTGGGAGCAATAGTGATTGGGGGCTGGATCACCCTATTATCCATTGAGTTTTGTCATGTAGCCAAAGTCTCCTCTAGCCATTGACTTGATTCAATCTTGTAGGCCTATGGTCTTCTGATTCTTGGACTAATATTGACTCATTTGCAATGTTGTGGACTGATACATGTCAGCTCTATGCATCCATTCAATGCTTCATGACAAAGTTAGAGTTTTTGGAAATGAACCTTGAATGCCACATGCCTAAAGGATTGGATTTTTGACTTGGTGGCCTTGTGATCAGATACTTCATCATTCATGTTGATTTTGGACAGAAATAAAATGATGCAAGTGTCCAAAATTGGCTCAAGAAGTCGTGGGGTACAAGTTATGTACCAATATTGTTGTGTGGGCAGGGTGAAAAATGCTATTTTTGGAGGCTTATAACTACTTGCTCAAGTTGAATCATGGGAGGCTCTTGTACTTTTTGGAAAGCCCCTATATCATACTTCAACTTTGATGTTTAACTTTGGTCTTGAATCATCTTAGATCATAATGAAAAATGGCCTCAAAGTTGGTGAAAATACAAAACAGTTTCTATCCAAAAATTTCATTAAGTGTTGGAAAAATGTCCATTTTCCATTTTTTGTGATTTTGATCAATCCATAACTCAAAATCCATGAGGATTTGGAATATGTTGTAGCTGACGATCTTGAAGTATGTAATGAGAGCTTTCATTTGAGCTTTGGATGGAAGAAAAAGGTTACTTGGATCACAAGTTATGGTCTTGCAAAGTTGGGTAGAAATCACTTTTTTCCATGACTTAGTGAAAATTCAAGTTTCTTAAGGTTGCCCCTTTTGCAAGTAACCCCATTTTTCTTGATGGATGATGATCCAAACCATAAGTTAACATTGTTTTTGACTTAGAGAAGCCATGTTTGTCAAGAAATCCAAAAAGTCAAACTTGATTTTTGGGCACAGTTGACTTTTTGTCAGATGAATTTCAAACTTTGTGATTCTCTATGAAATCAAGTCATTGGCCTAATTCAAACCTAATGGATTGATTCCATATATGTTTTAGAGTGTTTTTAATCATGTCCCAAAGTTTGAGATGATGTCTTGGTCAAAAGTCAAAGATATGGTTGACTTTTTCTCAGAAACCCTAGTTTGTGGTCCAGATGAATTTGCATCTTTATATTGCTCATGAACCAAGTTCTTTGTGTCCATTTGAACTTTTAATAGGTTCAATATGAGATAGTGGAGGTCTTCAAAACATTTCTTGAGGACTTGGCTCATGCATTGCTCCAAAAGTCAACTTAGGGGTGAATTAGGTCAACAAACCCTAATTCCTGATTTTTGATGAATGCATCCCCTGAGGATATGTTGACCTTGTGATTAGGTCCATGAGGTCCCTTTGAGCTTCTTGGATCATGTTTTGAAGTATTGGCTCATGCCTAGAAGAAAATTTTTCTTTGGAGGCCTTGGTCGACCAAAACCCTAATTTGGTGACACTGATGATCTTGAGGCTTGATCCACTTGAAATGTTGCACTATAATGCTTGATTCTTGATGTGGGAGACCTCTTGACCCTTTATGGATGTTTGCGAGACTTCGCAAGTTGAAGATCATGTCCATTCTTGATTGATCCTTTGTCTGAGTACTCTGAGAGGGTTCAAAACCCTAGTTCTTGATTGGACTGAATGCTCAATAATATTTGAGAGGATTGATGAGGTATGAAGGTACATCCATATTATGGTGATGATTTGCACAATGGTGGGAAATATTGTGGTCAAAATTTAGGGTATGACACACACCATACTCTATTTCAATTTCTTGTCTTCCGAATAAAAACAACCGTAACCGACCAACTTTATTTTTTGTTCATGCACGACGAAACAATTTCTTAAACAAACTTTACCACCCAAGTGCAAGTCTTTTTTTAATGAGTTTTTTTTCCTTCCATAGCGTGATTAAACTCCTTTTCACAATCAAAATCATGCAACCCACAAATTTTAGCTACAAGAACTACAAAGTTTTGAGTTCCTCATCGCACTTGGGGATATATAGGAGCGAAATTCAATGTCTTGTCAAGCACCCTAATAAAAAAAATCAATATCTTTTTCATTTCTTGAAGATACTTTTAATAATTAGAAGAAACACAACACTTTAATCTAACATTACTTTTCAAAACTAATTAAGCAGTAATCGTTGTTTATAATGGATGTCGTGGGGTATTAATACCTTCTCTGCGCATAATCGATCTCGGAACTCAAATTTGATTGTGATGACCTTATTTTTGTTCTTCAAGGATTTTATCGATATTTTCCTTTAAAAAATAAACTTCAGTGACGACTTCATTCACACTCGAGCGTTTATTCACTCGAGTATTTTTCGCACAACGGCAAAAACAAAACAATATTTTATTTTCTATAGATTTTCTATACATCAAGTAATTTTATTCAAGGCATGGTTGATTATTCAACATAACTAGCAATCATTATGATATGTTCACTTGAGTTTATTACAACTTATGTTGAATGCTTATTTCACCAACTAGTCAATAAACATATTCCCTTTCAATTTGATTTAGATATTAATAATATGACAATTTGAGTTATATTAGAAGAACAACTTACACTAATTAATGTTTTTCGAGCTTTCTACAACCCATTGTCCGTATCTCGCTTTTTGATTGTTAGAATTTGGTTTAATGTTTGTAATTCTTAAATCAACGCTTCCATTTTTACTAGTTCATTCTAAAAAAGTTAATGAACTAGTAAAAAATAAACTGTTGATTGAAGAGCTACAAGCATTAAACAAAATTCTAACAGTCAATGAGAGAGATATGAATAATGGACTGAAGAAAGCACGTAAAACATTGATTAATGTAAATTATTTTCTAACATAACTTACTTTTTTTTATTATTAATTTCTAATTCAATTTGAAAGGTTATATATATTAAATGAGGGGTTGGTAAAACACTCAAACCACATACGATATATAATAAACTCACCTTCTAAGACATGTTAGCTCCAATGTAAAATTAATAAAATTATCAATATCATAAACAATAACATTGACATTAACATATTTATACAAACACATCATACAATAACGTAAAAATCAGCATTTATTAAACATACCTCAACAACAATATTTATCAACATACTTAACAAAAACATCAACATACTTCAACACAAAATATGTAAATTAAATCATAAACTTATGAACAAAACAAAATCTTTTATGAACAAACAACAGAAATAAAAACATTTATGAACAAAATCATAAACTAGCATTAACATAAACAACAACATATTTATCAAGCATACCTCAACAACAACATTTATGAACAAAATCATAATAAAGTAACCTTAACATAAACAACAAAATACTTTAACAAAAAAACTACATATCTCAACAATAACTTAAACAATTTAAATACCTCAACAATTTAAAAACTATAATCTCACCTTAATAACAATAAAATAATAAACCCTATGTTGGAAAAAGATAAATGTTTGACTTAGCTTTTGAACAATAAAAACAAGATAAATAAGACTAATATTTTGAACAACAACAACATGATATCGTTTCTCATAAATGATTCACATACGTATCTTTACTTGAAAAGATTTGTGGAAAAAGAAAAAAAAAAGATATGAATTTGCTACTTGTTTTTTTTTTACATCTCTCCTTGATTTATACTAGTTTGAGAAGTTATGTTAGATTTTTGTAAAGTTAGGATGAAGTTTTGAGAAATTAGGATAAGATGAGAGAAGTTAGAGTTTCACACTTACAAAATAGTTTGTTCTTAAGTTAATTAAGTTAGCTTATATAGGTAATATATTTCACAATGGTTATTAAAAATAATTGTGGTGATTTGTCATGATATTTCATCACAGTTATTAATCTAGATCGTGGTGACAAGTTTTTTATTTTTAGGCTTAATGCATTCTTTGGTCCTTAACTTTATTTAATGTTACACTTTGATCATTTAACTTTAAAACGTTGCATATTGGTCCCTTAAAAACTATTTTGTTACACAAAATGGTCTTTTCCGTTAAATTTGCTGGAAAAAAACGTTAACTTGGACTACATGGCAATTCTACAGAATAACTCAAATATTTTTGTACTGAATAATCTTCTTATCCATCATTCTACACCTCCTTCAACAATCCACACATGTAAGAGATTAATAGAAAAAATATTATCATGTTTCTCCTTTCTCCTTTAAAAGAAACGAAACACAGTCTCTCTCTCTCTCTAATAAAATATGGTTTCATCTCTCGACTTCAAATCAAGATCAAAAATAAAAGAACGACATCACATCTTTCTTCTTCATTCACGGCCCTCTAGAAGACGAGTTCGAACTTATTTGTGTGACAAAGGGAATGTTGTGGTGGTTTTGATTTGAACGGGGAAAAATGCGAAATGATGAAGGTGGTCTCGACGGTAGGTGGTGATCTAAAATGACGATTCATGTCTTTCTCTTGATTGATGGATGTGAAGATAAAGTTTTTGTTTACGAAGTTAGAAGCATAAGGATGAATATCTATATTTACATTTTTATGCTTGTGTTTGTTTGTGGCTGTATTTTTCTTAGAAAGCTCTCATATGTTTCTTTTCTTATGTTGTTAGGTTGTTTGCAGTTGTGGATGACATTTTCTTTAATAATTGAGGTCGGAGCGACTGTACAACCTGATTTGGTTTATGTCAAATATTCACTTATTTAGTTAATCTGAAGTCAATAGTTTATCATGATCTATGTCTTCTTGATATCTTTATTTCGAAATTTTGCATGTTTATCCAATTTAGCTAAGTTGAAGGATTGATAATGCATGTGACTATAACATTATGCTCTTTTGGATATGTCTAAATTTAAGATTTGAAAATCATGTTAGCAAGGAAATAAAAAATAATTAAATAGTTTCTTTTAGGAAAATCCTAAACTGATTTTTTTTTTTTCATAATCAAAATCTATTAATTGAGTGTTACTCAACACAAAAATGCAAAAGCCACGAAAGCCAGCCAAGATAGTTTTTGCAAGTGAGTTCTTACTATGTGTGTGTTTGGTTCTTATAGTGAAAGCATTAAATGTGTATTTATTATATTTTTCTGAAAAAACTTGATGTTTGGATTGTTGTATTAATGCATAAGTTGTATTTTTGTTGAAATTATAAGTTTTTCATTTTCTTCATGTATTTCCTAATTTGTCGAAGGTTAAAAGATAAGAGATTTTTGAAAAATGAATCAGCGGCTAATGGACGACAAGATCGTTTAAGTGATGTCATCCAGGATTGTGGTCGTGGGTTTGGGGCAAGTTAAGATTCATGTGGAAGCTGTAAACATGGTGATTATGGTGTTCGTTTTCAATATCTCATTTTTAACATTAGTGTTTTTTGTAATCTTATGAATTGTATCCAGAACCATACCATGAAGAATTGTTGTCATGGTTTTAAATTGCGGTTGCGGCTGCGGTTGCGGATGTTGCGGTTGCGGCCAATGCGGTCACTGCGTTGCGCATTGCGGCCGTTGCGGCGTGAAATTATTTTATACACGCATTAAATATAAAAAAAATTGTAAAATTATTGCAATTATTTATATTTCTTGTATTTGTAGTTGTGTATTGGTTTTAATTCATTTTTAGACTACTTTTAGACTATTGTATCGTATTTATGTATAATTTAAATTGAATTCTAATAAAAAAATATTATCATAAATAATATTGTAAGATTAAACAAACATAAGTTGCTAGAAAGTAATTTTTCAAGTACATAATACAAGTTACAATTTATTTAAAATAAAAAGGACTATAAACACAAACATATTAATGTCCTATATTGCAATCTTGATGGTGAAAAACATCATCATTTTGTCACACAGATGTCTTTACTGCAAAAAAAAAAACAAAAAGATGATGAAACTCCTAATTAGTACCTTTAAATTGCATCTAAAATTAAGACTTTTCATACATATAGTTAACTAAATATAAATTCAAATGTTTGAAAATATAACTTACGTGTCTCTTGCTACCACATAGTGGAATGACGTGAAGGAGCATAACTTGTACTTTCACTCTGACTATCATCTTGTGTAGCTCCTTGTCCAAAGACATAACCAATAAAATCACCATTTGATTGTTGATGATAAGGATTGTGATCATTCATTGATTGTTGGTAGTAAGGAGGAGCTTGATCACTAGGATATTGGTTATAAGCGTTGAAATATGGATATTGGTAAATAGGTGGATAAGATTGTTAACTACTTTGTGATGAATCGCCAATCCCAAAATCATTAAAACTATGAGCAATACTAGAAGAGGAAGAATCTTCAAGTGAAACATTTTGTTTTCTTTTCCCCTTTCTTCCAGATTGTGACACATTTCCTCTTGTCTCAAGTAGTGAGTTGTCAGAACGATCCATATCAGTCAAGTTTCTATAACGCCTATAATTTGGTGGTGTTTCATGATATGGATCAAGTTCATCATCATCTCCTTCATCGTCACAGCCATCACCTTCACCTTCATTATCCACTTCATTACCACCACCATCACCACTATTTCCGCTTGGTGGACTTAAACCACCACCACTTTCATTAGATTCACTATTATCATCAATATTTTCATCATCTGTATCAACTATCGGCAACCATTCTGCATTTTGAACTCCATTCAATAATGGATTTTCCCTCTCTTCTATCCAATGAGATAACGGATCTTCTTGAAATATATAGTCAAGATTTATCGGATCAAAATTTTCTTCTATTTCTTCCTGACTCTTCCTTAATTTATCCCTCATTCTCAATTTCATGTTGTAATGTGTGAAGACAAGCTTATGCAATTTTTTGTACTTCAATCTGTTTCTTGTCTTTGTATGGATATAGCTAAATGTACTCCAATTTCTCTCACAGTTTGTGGCAGAGGTTGTTTGACTAAATGATAAAGAAATATGTCAAAAATGTGTAAAATATATTACATTTATATTGTCATTACATTTATATTATATTTATAGTAAATAAAAATATGTAGAATGTATTATTAGAATGCATTAATAGTAAATGATAAATTTGAATTTATTATTAGAATAAATTTATATACATTTAGAATACATTTATATACATTTAGAATACATTTATAGTAAATGATAAATTTGAATTTTCAACCACTAAATAAATGATAAATCATAACCTTCAGTACACACATGATATAAGTTGCACTTCACCACCACACCATTGAGACCCTGACCGAAACAAACGACAAAACGGCGGTGGATTGGGAATTGGATAGATTCAAAAGCAAGGCCTAAAAAGTGCCACGTGTGCCATAAAATACAACCAAAAAGATATACTATTTTTTTTCTATTTCTCTCACTCATGTAATGTAACCAAACATTTCCATCTTCCTCTTAAAGTAAGAATAAGAAAACTAAATTACTTACAGTAGTAAGAATAAGAAAACCAGTCCAACGTGATATGAAACTACAACTATTAATAGAATTCCATTAGTAAGAATAAGAAAACCAGTCCCATAAATTACTTACAGTTACACTTCCATTTGGAATTGAAGAAAGTATGAGTGAGTTCTGCTTCACAAAATGAAACAGAGGGAGAAGAGGAACATGAAATCTTGAAGATATGAATTAGTGAAGTGAAGTAAAATCATTGAAGCAAATGCAATATAAATACAACTTCTTGTATTTGGAATCTTAATGAAACATATAGAATGACATAAAGGCAAAGCAACTTGTTCTTTGTATTTGGAATTGGAATCTTAATACAGATTGCAGAAGAAAATTTGACATAAAGTAAGATTCTTGTCTCCTAGATTCGTTTCCTACATGAAATATTCTGATTCTGTATTTTTTGTGTAAGAAAATCACGTGTTGCAGCCTGTTGCGGTAGAAATGCGGTTCTGATGCGGTAAATACCGTTACGTTGCGGTTGTGTTGCGGCAATGATGCGGTTGTTGCGTGTGATTTCCATTCACACCGCAATTGCAGTCCGTTGCTGATGCCGCAAGCGCAATATTGCGGCCGCATCAAGTAATGCAGACCGCAATTTCAAACCCTGATTGTGGTTATTTTCATATTAGCGTTCATTTTCAACATTGTTGTTATTTTTTTACACATAACTAACATAATGCGGAGATTTTTAACCTCCAAAAACAAAATCTCTTCAGTTAAACTAAAATACTATTTTTTAATATATATAGGTTGACTCAGTTTATTAGCTGATGTCCATCTGTCATATAACGTACTTAAAGTTAACATTTTTTTAGAATTTTTAACGACGATGACCTTTTTGTGTAAGAAACAATTGTTAGAAGATCAGTATGTAAAAAAAATTTAGTTAAATGACTAAAGCGAAATATTTAATTAAATTAAAGGACTTTGAAACTAATTATACTTAATTTTTAATTAGAATTAAAAGAGCACACATTTTATTTACGAAAACCACAAAAATTACAGGTGTTGAATTTTAAAGTGTATTACTTCTAATATATCACAATGGTTGTTAAGTATCACCATAATTCTAGGAAATTTAAAAAATAAATAAAAAATGAAAGTTGTTTAATGAATATCTATTATCTTATGACTCTGGTAAGAAATTGTTCAAGAATAAAAATTTGATATTTTCTCTATTTCAAAAATAAATAAAAGTTATAACAACAAAATTAATAATAAAAATTTGATATTTTTGCAAAAACTTAAATTGCTATCAAAGAGGTAGACTTGTTAAAACAAATAAGTAAATGTCATTAATAAGAGAAGAGTGACCACTAGTTTTTGAGACATAATACACAAATGCACTCTACAAACATGCTTAAAATGAGATTAAAATTTGTTGTTGTAATAAAAATATAGTTACGTGTTGTATTTGATCTCAACTATCTAATTAAAATCAAACGGTCAAAATTAAATTTATGTTTCAGTAATTAAAATAATATTCACTCCATCCTAATCTTATTATGTTTTTGACAATTTACACAAATTAAAAAACGTATGATTTTATGTATAATTTTATACTATTGTCCTTTATTTATTATAAATAAAAGATAAATTAAAGATTGTAAAAAAAAAATGTAATATTGTCTCTGTCTCAAAATATAAAAGAAAAAATACATTTTTTTAAAAATATAAGAGAGAAAAATCAACTTTGATTTTTTTAATATAAAATTAAATATAAATTGCATTTAATTTACTCTTTTTCATCTTTTCTCTAACTAACCACCAATTAAAATTGTTTTTTTTTTACATTTTTCAAAGCAATTTATTTCAATAAAATCTTAATCAAATTATTATATTTTTAATTTTTTTAATAAATATGATTTTTATTTTTTCACTTATATTTTGGAACGGAAAGAGTGAATAATAAAGAATATATTAAGAAAAATATCATTAATATTTGATTAAAATTGTTAGATAATTTATAATTTTTTTATAATTTTTTTTACAAAATAATTTATAACCTGGAACAAAAAAGTATATGTAGAAATTATTAATAAAAATTGGAAGTACTTATTATAGTATCGTGCCGGATCTCATTCACTCAAGTCAATGTTAGAAAGTTTATTAGCTTTGTTTCTTAATGTAAAAAAAAATATTTAATGAATAAATAATACTATATTTAATTTATATTAAAATAAAATATATTAATTATTTAATAAATTTAAAAATTACATAGAGACCTAACATTATTTTTTCTCAATTAAATAACTTAATATTTAATTTGTAACACCAACTCATCTATATTTTAATCAAATAAAAAAAACTATAACAGACTCTTTAAAGTAGTTTTTTTTTTTTAATTAATACTCATAATTTATGATATAAAAAAATGTGTATTGAAAAACGTACATTTAACATTATCTTACAAAGAAAACAAGATGCATGATTAACGTGGGTAACCACACCAAAACATCAAGCAAGGATGGACAAAGAAAGAAAATTCAGCGTGCGTGTCTACATACAGTGCAGTGGTTAGGAAGCTGCAATGGTATACTCTTCTATATCTAGTAACAAGGCCCCAAATCAATTACGCAACCCATCTCCTCATAACACATGTCCTTCAACTTCTCTAACCTCAACAAAAGCATAGAGTAATAATTTTCTGAAAGCTACCTCTATAATGCCACGTAACACTATCCTATAACTGTGACTACGACCTTTCTCTTTCTTTCTTTTTTTCCTTACCAACTGGCCCCACACAATGTATCGCTTTCATCCAACATCCACCCTCCACGTACTTGATTTTTTAATCTCAACCGTCCACGTCTCCTTTATAAAATGCCAGTTTACTGGTCCTTTAAATTTCCACCTGTTACACGATTAATCAACTCTTTTGAAATCAACGGTTTGGATTTGTTGTAATTCGGATCTCGCTATCAGATACTTTAAATTTGCGTCTTCTCCACTTTCGCCGTTTTTACCAATGCTTCTTTAGTTTTTTTTTTCTTTCTTTTGGTTATTACATTTATTACATGCAAAAACGACGATGAAAGACGTGAAACGACACTCTCTGGAATCGTCTTTCTCGCGAGTTGAGGCGGTTAAGAAATTGGAAAATGTTCAGCGGAGGAGGTTGAAAATTCGGAGAATGAAGTATAGCTGTCAGGCGAAGATCCACGTCGGAGATGACTCTGCCGGTGGGGGGGAAAAGGAGTTTCATGAATCAGTTGAGATATCTCTGTCGTTGGCGAGCTCGTCGTCGTCATCGGAGGAAGAGGATCGGTCGTCGAAGCGGAATGGTGAAGATGAAGATATATCTTACGGTTCGGTGTCGGTGATAGGGTGTAGGAAGGAAATGGAGGATGCGGTGAGCGTTGAGATAGGTTTTGCGTTGAAAGAGAGTGAGAAGTGTGATTTCTTTGCTGTTTATGACGGTCACGGTGGAGCTCAGGTGGCGGAGGTTTGTAGAGAGAGGTTGCATCAGGTTGTGGCGGAGGAGGTGGAGAGACGTGGAAATGACGTGGAATGGAACTGGGAGAGAGTGATGGAAGGGTGTTTTGGTAAAATGGATAGAGAGATTGCGGGAAATGCAGCGGTTAGGACTGTGGGGACCACGGCTGTTGTGGCGGTTATGACTACGAGGGAGATTGTTGTTGCAAATTGTGGTGATTCTAGGGCGGTTATGGGAAGAGGCGGCGAAGCTGTGGAGTTGTCGAGTGATCATAAGGTGCGTATTAATAATATTAACTTATATAACTATAATTATTCAATAGTAGATTATACTAATTAATTTAGAGTAGATAAAGTTTTTCATTGAAAAGGTAATTATTGTATGATAATGAAAATGGTAAATCTTTGCGTGTGCATAGCCAGAGAGACCCGATGAGTTGATGCGAATAGAAGAAGCTGGTGGAAGAGTCATAAACTGGAATGGCCACCGTGTTCTTGGTGTTCTTGCCACTTCGCGATCTATAGGTTTGTTTCAAATCCATTCTCTTATGTGATCAACTTCAATTTCAAAATATGTGTTGTAACTATGTAATTTTGATGCATGCAGGAGATGAGTATCTTCGGCCATATGTGATATCAAAACCTGAAGTCACTGTAACAAAGCGAAGCAGTGATGATGAATTTCTGATACTGGCAAGTGATGGTTTATGGGGTGTGATGTCTAGTGAAATTGCGTGCCAAGTTGTAAGGAAATGCTTCAAAGGGCAAATAAGGAGAGTTTGTGATGGGGTTGGGAATCAGAAGACTAGTCGTGCTGCTGAAGCTGCAGCATTATTGTCTGAGATAGCATTGGCAAAGGGTGGCAGAGATAATACCAGTGTTATAGTTGTTGACCTAAGAGGAACATTAACATCTAGGTGACGCCTCTATTTTCAATCAAGGTTGTACTCCCTCTAAGATATTATTCGGTATATATAATAATCGTAATTAATTAGCTTTCTAAATATGATCTCTAATGCACTCTTTTCAAATTTTTAAATGCATTGTTTGTTATCGATTGGAATTTATATGAGTTTCATTACATTTGAAATAGATTTAACCATATTATTAGAAATGAAACACGCATGTGTTGTTAGAGGTTTTTTTAAAATAAGCAAAGATTTTTTTTTTTAATAAGCAAAATATATTCTAATGATATAAAGGAGTATCCTAATCCATATTAAAAAAAATCAACCATCAATCATCCTTACATAAATTCACAAGGTGATTTAAACTATTCGTAATAATTACACAAAATTTTTTCTTAGGTTTTTACCAATCCACCACCGCGATAGAAGAACAATCTTATGGACCACTAAATCTCCATCCCAAATTTCATTGTTAAACTTGATTTTATTCCTAGTCATCCACAAAGACCAACAAATTACTAACTAAATACCAATCGCATTCTTAATGCCAACACCTTGCGAGTGCAAAGCAACAATCTAATCTCTAAAATGATCATAAATATTTCCATTAGGAAACACGCTCACCCCTAACCAATCATAAATACTATCCCACACCTTAATGCTTTTGTTGCAAAGAAATAACAGGTGTACAAAATTTTCCTCCTTAATGAAACAAAACGGACATACATTGTCATGCCGATTTGAGATAATTCCACGAGCACATAGATTATCACGAGACGGAAGCCTATTATGCAGAAGACGCCACCCAAATAATATAGTTTCCAAGGGAGGTGTGGCAAACCATAATAGTTTGAAAGCTGTCATGTATTCTTCCGACATAGTAGTAGCGTGCGAATTATGAAACAAGCATTTATATTCAGAGCTGACAGAATAAACAAAGGACGGATTATGTGGCCAGTACACGACATCCTTTTCCTCTTTGCGTAAGGTGACTTAAGCCAACATCTCATATGACATGCCAAGTATCTGCTGCATAGAAGGGGATATGCTGTTTCGTGCAAGTTGAATTTTCCACACCCAATGATAACCGTCCCAAAAACCATTATCCACGACCCTGCTTTTCGGTCTGAGAGCAACATTCCTCAACTCTGGAAATAACGATGTGAGGTTGCCCTTACCACACCCCGAAGACATCCAGAAGGAAGTAAATTTACCATTGCCGACTTTAGAGGATGTTAAACCATAGAAAGAATCTGAACCGATGCATCGAGATATGGTGAATAAATCACGCCGCCAAAGAGATGAAGGTACATTATACTTTGGGTATTCACCTTGTACCAAATCAGAATTGTACTGACCGTACCGACCTATAAGAATGCCATGCCACAAATTATCTCTTGGATTGATAAACTTCCATAGCCACTTAGCTAACAGAGCTACATTAAAGCACTGAATATCCAAAATGCCAAGGACGCCCTCTTCCTTAGATTTGCAAACCAATTTCCAATTAATCCAAGCCATATCGTTTTTAGCAGAAGAACCATTCCATAGAAACTTTCTTTGTAGCGTCGTTAGAATCCGAACAACCTTGCTAGGCATCTTATAGAATGACATATAATGGATAGGTAGATTAGAAAGTACCGATTTAATAAGGGTAGTTCTACCTCCCATAGACATGAATTTTCCCTTCCAAGAAGCTAATCTCGATTAGACCTTATCGATGGTCGGTTTCCAAAAGGATACTAACCTATGATTACCACCAATTTGAATTCCAAGAAATTTGAAAGGACAAACCTGAATTTTACAAGCCAAAAATCTCTCTGCTGCCTTTAAAAATGACTCTTCAACACCAAACCCAAATAAACTGCTCTTGCTATAATTAATCTCCAGCCCAGAAAACAATTGAAAACCTTTTAGAATAACTTTAATTGCAAATAAGTTGTTCCAAGAACCTTCACCAACAGTTATCGTATCATCCGCATATTGAAGTAAGTTGAAAGAAACCTCGTGATCCAGCTTGAATCCTTGAAACAACTGTCCTTCAGTAGCCCTTTTCATTAATACCGCCAATCCTTCTGCCGCAATAGCAAACAAATAAGGTGATAAAGGATCACCTTGTCTAAGCCCTCTTGTCACTTCGAAATCACGAGTAAGACTTCCATTTACGAGCTTAAACATATAATTCTTGAATACACTACCCTCCAACCAATTCATCCATTTTTCTCCAAAACCCATGATTTCCATCACCTTACGAATATAAGGTCATTCAACACAATCATAGGCCTTGGCGAAATCCACTTTAAGAATCATGCCATTGTTTTTACTTCTTTTTGCAAAATCTACTATCTCATTCAAAACAAGAACCTCATCAAGCAAATTTCTTCCCGCAATAAATGTCGTTTGAGATGAAGAAATAATGTTGTCCATAACTAATTTTAACCTACTCGCCAATAATTTAGCCACAACCTTATATACACTACCAATTAGACTTATCGGTCTGTAGTCATCTAGTGTACTAGGAGCTTCACATTTAGGAATAAGCACGAGAAAGGAGGAAGGTAATACTTTCGGAAACTTACCAACCTCAAAAAACTCCTGGATGCAATTCGTAAAATCCAAGCCCACAATCTCCCAGCAATTTTGGAAAAAATCCATGTTGAAACCGTCCGGACCCGGACTTTTATCTCCTTTGCAATGAAATACCGCATTCTTAATTTATGTTGCCTCAAAAGGTGCTTCAATAGCCACTCTATCCGAATCTGACAGAACCTTAAAATGATTCATTCCAATAAACGGCAAAGGTCTTCGGTTAGATTTAAATCTCTTCTCAAAATGGCTTGCCACCTCCTCTTTCACACCAGCTGCATATTCGATAACTTGATTGTTAACAACCATCGATGAAATGGTATTCATGATGTTTCGATGATTTATGACAGCATGATAATATCTTGTATTTTGGTCTCCTTCCTCAATCCACTTGGTACGTGGTTTCTGCTATAAGAGACTTTCCTTGATTCTTAGATGCTTCCACAACTCATCTTCTGCACTAGTCCGTTTGGATATATCTTGGGAGCAAACAACATCATCTATCTCCGCAAAAAAATCTTCAATCTCATTTATTATTCCAACGTTTTCAGTTATTTTAGTTTCAATCCATCCGAATACAGTCTTGTTTCACCACCTAAGTTTCGAGCGCAAGAGTTTAAGTTTCTTGGAAAAAATGTACATAGAACTGCCTTGGACCAAACAAGAATCCCACACTTCTTTAACAAACTCTAAAAATTCAGGATGTTGAAACCAACAATTAAGATTCCTAAACGGTTTAGGACCCCAATTGATATTTCTTACCGAAATCCTCACCGGTCGATGATCTGAAATATCCCTCAACCCCACTTTCTGACATGCCATATTCCAATCATTTAATAGACCATTAGATATCAAAAAATGATCAAGCCTGCTACAAGCTTTACCAGACGAACTAAACCAAGTATACTTGTTGCCCGATGTAACACCCCATTTTCCCATTTATGAAAATACATAAACTTCTATAAAAATAATCAGAGTTTTTACACCAAAATAAAGTAGGATGCCACATTTGCAAAACCAACATCGAAACTCCTTTTATTAATCGAAATAAAACAGCGGAAATAATTCATTTAATTGAATCACGGCCACATGCCAACAACAAATAAAATTCCACATCAACTAGTGGTTCACCAGGAATGTTCAACAGAATAAAGATACGTAACAAAATCTCAAGTAAATTGATAAATAACAAAATCTCCCAAAATATCCCCGTGTTACGTATCAGAGCACTCCTAAGACTCGAACAAGCAACACGCATCCTAAGTACCTGGATTATCTGTACTTCCGAAGAAGCACAGACACAACAACAACAGAGGGGTGAGAACTACATTCAATATAAAAAAGTGAATAATACATATAAGAAGTAGCATCTCACATAAATCAACAACATGCAACCACGACATACTGTCACATTCAATCACCATCAATCAACAACTAACAAATGTAATGCGACACGACACGGACACAATGCATGTGGTACCAACAACATGGTTCATTCAATCGAACCCGGATAGATCACATACACCTCTACTTGGCAATGATTTATCCCCACCATTCTCCATTTCGGAGTACGGATGAATCACATACACTCCTCCTGAGCAATGATTCATCCCACCATCACCATGAAATGCATGACACAGAATGCATAATAAAACACATGTATTATAACATAGATACATGCTCACGATCCTCCTGATCACACCATCAAACACACTATCATCATTCAACACCATAAGATTATTTCACATCACCTAATACACTTAATTATTAATTAATCCTCAAAAAATTATTAAATTAATTAATTTCATAACCATTGTTACATCCCTCCCCAACTGGCATCTATCCTCAACCTATCAATCCAAGGGAAACCAATTCCGATGCGAAAACGGGGAAGAAATCGCAAAACGGGGAATTTCTGTACTCACGCTGCCCATACGCGTATTGACCTGGGTCATACGCGTAACGACCAACTCCCTCGCCTCTCCTGCGCGTACCAGACGCGTAAGGCGTCATGCCTCGCCCCACCATACGCGTACTGACCAACTTCATACGCGTATGGGCAGAGACCCATTTTTCCTCCAAAATCCAACTTCGAGATCTGCTTACGCGTACGGCTACTCTCATACACGTATTGCCTTGCCACCATACGCGTACCCTTACGCGTATGGGCAGAGGGTCGTGTCAATTCTTCCTTGTGCCCTTCCCGTACGCGTAACGCCTCCCATTCTGCCTAGCCTTACGCGTAACGCCCTCCCCAATACGCGTACGACCAGATCTACTTCGCAAACCTGTTTTCTCCACACCAGATTATGTTCTGCTACGAATTTCACTAGTTTTCACTCCAAACCAGTCCTAAAATTGATTCTACATTGATTTTAGGTCCTATTGTTCATCTTATCTCTTATACTTATTATTACTAATCGAGAATTACAGGTCTTAGAGTTAATATCCTCTCCCTAAACTGTACCAAAACTAGGGTCTACAAAAATTAAGATCAAACAGCATCAACAACATCAATATATCAACGATTCGACAGTTCAACAACACGAATTTCAACATAGATTCACAAGTATACACCTCAATCATACAACAACATATAATCAAATAATTTCTTACGGGGTTAAGGACTCCCCACTACCCTTATACGATCAATTCACCAAATATTAAATAATTCTCCCCCCATACCTCGAATCCTTGATTAATTTCTGCGAAAATTGATGAAGATCTTTGCCCTAGCACACCCTTGTTCTTCCTCTCCTTAGCCTTTCTCTTTCTATCTCTAAAATTCTGATTATGCTAGACCCTTACGAATTTCCACTAATTAATCTCTAATTACTAAACTGCCCTCATTAATTCTATTTTCCCATTATTTACTTAATTATATCAGATTTTATTTTACTAAATAATACTAACCATACTAATAATAATATCATGAAATATAATAATAATAATAATAATAATAATAATCATAATTCCATATAACTAACATCACCCCCACGCACTCAGACACGCACCCTAAACAAGGCCAACAATTAAAATAAAACCAGACGATTAAATAATTAAAAATGGGGTGTTACAACTCTCCCCCACTTAAATTATTTTCGTCCTCGAAAATGTACCTGATGGAAACAGTTTTGGATACGACTCCCGCATCATGCTCTCTAATTCCCAGGTCACACTTCCGCCAGCAGCTCCTCCCCAAGCTACTCTCACCAGAGGTATCTCCTTTCCTCTGAGTTGCTTCATCTTGCGATCCTCGATCCTTAAAGGCATCGTCTCTACTGTAAGATTCTCCCTGATTTGTACTTCATCCCTCTGAATAACATGAGACGGATCTGAAACATACTTCCGAAGTTGCGACACGTGAAACACATCATGCAAGTTCGAAAGTTCCGGTGGCAACGCCACTTTGTAGGCAACTGCACCAACTCTCTGCAAGATCTGATACGGTCCAATAAACTTAGGATCCAACTTCTTAGATTTCAAAGCACGACCCACCCCGGTCACTGGGTTAACCCTCAGGAACACTTGATCACCTTCACTGAATTCCAAATCTTTCTTCCGATTATCATGATAACTTTTCTGCCTACTCTGAGATGCCTTCATCTTTTCACGGATCATTTGAATCGTCTCAGTAGTCTGTTGCACAATTTTTGGTCCAAGCACCACATTCTCACCTGTTTCATACCAACACAGAGGTGTCCTACACCTTCTACCATACAAAGATTCGAAAGGCGCCATTCCAATGCTAGAATGGTGACTGTTATTATACGTGAACTCAATCAATGGCAAATGAGTATCCCACGCACCACCTTTTTCCAATACACAGGCTCTCAGCAAATCCTCCAACGACTGAATGGTCCTCTCTGACTGACCATCGGTCTGTGGATGGTAAGTCGTGCTCAACTTCAATTTAGAACCCAGGGCTTCCTGCAGACTCCTCCAAAATTCTGAAGTAAACCTCGGATCTCTATCCGACACTATGCTCGACGGAACACCATGTAACTTCACAATTATCCTGATATAAATCTCTGCTAGCTTCGACAACGGAAAACTGATGTTAATTGGTATAAAATATGCGGACTTCGTAAGTCGATCCACCACTACCCAAATAGCATCAAAGCCCCTTGCCGTATTTGGAAAACCAGTCACAAAATCCATAGCAATAATGTCCCATTTCCATTCAGGAATCTCTAACGGTTGCATCAATCCCGAAGGCTTCTGGTGCTCTACTTTTGACTTTTGACATGCCAAACAAGCGTAGACAAACTGAGCTATGTCCCTCTTCATACCGGACCACCAAAACAACTTCTTCAAATCATGGTACATCTTTGTAGCTCCCGGATGAATACTCAAGCTACTCCGATGACTTTCCTCCAAGATTGCCTTTTTCAATTCCTCATTATCTGGCACACAAATCCTGCCCCGAAATCTCAACACACCAACATTATCCACTTTAAAGTCACTATCAGGAACATCTCCTCCTGCAGGCATCAAGTCCACTAATTTCACATCCAGTTTCTGATTTTCCTTAATTACATCCAAAAAGTCATTATTCACCTTCAGCATACCCAATTTGATACTTCCCGGTGTAGTTTCACAAACCATACTTAAATCTCTGAACTGTTCAATCAATTCCATTTCCTTCACCATTAACGCAGACATATGGATTGTCTTCCGACTCAGAGCATCTGCCACAACATTAGCTTTTCCCAGATGGTAACTCCAATTGAAATCATAATCCTTTAAGAACTCTAACCACCTTCTCTGCCTCATATTCAATTCTTTCTGGTCGAACAAATATTTCAAACTTTTGTGATCACAAAATATTTCAAATCTTGATCCATACAAATAATGGCTTCAGATTTTTAACACGAACACCACTGCAGCTAATTCCAGATCATGAGTAGGATAGTTTCTCTCATGCACCCTCAACTGTCTTGAAGCATACGCCACTACCTTGCCACCTTGCATCAACACACTGCCTAATCCCATCTTAGACGCATCACAATATACTACGAAAGAATCATTTGGACTTAGTAAAATTAATACTGGTGATGTAGTCAATTTCTTCTTCAGTTCCTCGAAACTCTCCTCACAGGCAGCATCCCAGACAAAAGCTTGATTCTTCCTGGTCAGCTGAGTCAATGGCAACGCCAATTTAAAAAAACCCTTCAATGAACCTTCTATAGTAACCTGCCAAACCCAAAAAACTTCTAATCTCCGTTGCGGTCTTCGAAGTTTCCCACTGAAGTACTGCACTCACTTTAGAGGGATCCACCGCTATACCATCACCAGAAATCACATAACCCAAGAAACTCACAGTCTTCAACCAAAATTCACACTTCAAGAACTTTGCAAACAGTTTATTATCTTTCAACACCTGCAATGCAATTCTCAAGTGACCTGCATGCTCTTCGTCAGACTTAGAATAAATCAGTATATCATCAATAAATACCACAATAAACTGATCCAGATAAGAATGGAAAATACGATTCATATATTCCATAAATACACCCGACGCGTTAGACACTCCGAAAGGCATCACTGCATATTCGTAATGTCCGTAGCGAGTTCTGAAAGCAGGCTTCTGAATATCACCTTCCTTTACTCTAATCTGATGGTAACCCGACCTCAGATCAATTTTGCTGAAAACACGAGCTCCTACCAGCTGATCCATTAAGTCATCAATCCTCGGAAGTGGATACTTATTCTTAATGGTTACTTTATTCAACTGACGGTAATCAATGCACAAACGCATACTACCATCCTTCTTTTTCACCAACAACACTGGAGCTCTCCACGGCGACACACTTGCTCTGATAAACTTCTTATCGAGCAATTCCCCGACCTAAGATTTCAACTATGCCAATTCTGATGCAGAGATCCTGTACGGTGCCATAGAGATAGGTCTGGTACCCGGTACAAGATCAATAGCGAATTCAACTTCCCTTGTCGGAGGTAATTCTGTGATGTCATCTAGAAACACTTCAGGAAATTCATTCACTACTGGTAATTCATTAACTGAAGTCTTGCTTTCAACAGATAACGAGGCAAACACCGCAAACAGCTTCGCTTCGTCCTCCAACAACGCCCTCAACTCCTTGCTAGATAGCGAATCTGCTAATGCTTCCTCTTTAGGAGTAAGAAACAGTAACGTCTTCCTGAAGCAATTAATATACACCCGGTTGAACTCCAACCAGTTCATTCCCAAAATAACATCAAGATTACCGAGTGGCAAACAAATCAAGTCCACTCTGAAATCTCTACCAAACATGGTCAGCAGACACTTCAAACACACCAAAGAAGTAATCACGGAACCAATAGATAGAGTTTCAATCGTCATCCTCTGCTCTAGAGTAGATGGCACAATCCCTAATCTCTTCACACAGTCAACAGAAATAAACGAGTGCGTTGCACCCGTGTCAATGATAGCAATAAAAGGAACATCATTAATAAAGCAAGTACCTTTGACAGAACGCTCCTCCTCAGTGGATTGGGCTCCCACCAAGGCAAACACCTTCCCACCAGTTTGAGACGTCTGAGACTTCTTCGGCTTCTCGCAGTGAGTGCTGATGTGACCCTTCTCTCTACAATTATAACAAGTAGGCATAGTGGCTCTGCAGTCAGCTATAACATGCCCTGCTTTGCCATACTTGAAGCACTTCTTCACCTCATTCTAACAGTTGTTAGCACGGTGACCCGCGCCACCACATCTGAAGCACTTGAGAGTATAAGCACCTGCTTCCTTCTGTTTTGGTTTCTTTCCCACATCAGTTTTCTGTTTCCCCTTATCAGCTGGAGCACTGTAAGGAGTACCTCCAAATCTCTGCTTACCCTTCTTCTCATTCACAGCCTTGTAATGAGCAATTCTGGCTCTATTATCATTGTCATAGATTCTGCTTCTGCTTACCAGCTCTGGATAGTTTCTTATCTTCTGACAAGCAATCCCAATTTGATCTCGGGACGCAGCCCGTTCTCAAACTTCAAACACTTCGAAGTCATAGCTTCTTCAGTATTGTAATGAGCACAATATTGAACCAGTTCCTCAAACTTAGCGGCATACTCTGCAACTGTCTTATCACCCTGTTTCAGCTCCAAAAATTCAACCTCTTTTGCACTACGAATGTCTTCCGGAAAATACTTTTCCAGAAACTCAGCTTGAAACACAGCCCAAGTAATCTCAGTACCTGCAGCTTCCAATCTCTGACGACTATTGTCCCACCAAGCCTCAGCCTCTCCTTCCAGCATATGTGTACCAAATCGTACCTTCTGAGCATCACTGCATCCCATGGTCCTGAAGATCTTCTCCACAGCCTTCAGCCATTTCTGTGCAGCTTCTGGATCTAAGATACCTCCCTCATAAGTAGGCAGCTTATTGCTCTGGAACTGTGCTAAGTCACGAAACTGAGCACCTCCAGCTTGATTGGCGTTCTCTACAGCCTGTGCCATGGCTTGCATAGCAGCAGCAAGAGCAACATCATTCCTTCCTGCCATACTGTTCAACAATCAACATAAGGTCAGAACACCAAATCAACTCCTATTCTAAGGACTGACTCAACTATAACACCTGGTCGGACGGACCGACCTGCTCTGATACCAATTGTAACACCCCACTTTCCCATTTATGAAAATACATAAAATTCTATGAAAATAATCAGAGTTTTTACACCAAAATAAAGTAGGATGCCACATTTGCAAAACCAACATCGAAACTCCTTTCATTAATCGAAATAAAATAGCGGAAATAATTCATTTAATTGAATCACGGCCACATGCCAACAACAAATAAAATTCCACATCAACTAGTGGTTCACCAGGAAGGTTCAACAGAATAAAGATACGTAACAAAATCTCAAGTAAATTAATAAATAACAAAACCTCCCAAAATATCTCTGTGTTACGTATCAGAGCACTCCTAAGACTCGAACAAGCAACATGCATATCCACGCATCCTAAGTACCTGGATTATCTGTACTTCCGAAGAAGCACAGACACAACAACAGAGGGTGAGAACTACATTCAATATAAAAAGGTGAATAATACATATAAGAAGTAGTATCTCACATAAATCAACAACATGCAACCACGACATACTGTCACATTCAATCACCATCAATCAACAACTAACAAATGCAATATGACACGACACAGACACAATGCATGTGGTACCAATAACACGGTTCATTCAATCGAACCTGGATAGATCACATGCACCTCTACTTGGCAATGATCTATCCCCACCATTCTCCATTTCGGAGTACGGATGAATCACATACACTCCTCCTGAGCAATGATTCATCCCACCATCACCATGAAATGCATGACACAGAATGCATAATAAAACACATGTATTATAACATAGATACATGCTCACGATCCTCCTGATCACACCATCGAACACACTATCATCATTCAACACCATAAGATTATTTCACATCACCTAATCCACTTAATTATTAATTAATCCTCAAAAAATTATTAAATTAATTAATTTCATAACCATTGTTACATCCCTCCCCAACTGGCATCTATCCTCAACCTATCAATCCAAGGGAAACCAATTCCGATGCGAAAACGGGGAAGAAAATGCAAAACGGGGAATTTCTGTACTCACGCTGTCCATACGCGTATTGACCTGGGTCATACGCGTAACGACCAACTCCCTCGCCCCTCCTGCGTGTACCAGACGCGTAAGGCGTCCTGCCTCGCCCCACCATACGCGTACTGACCAACTTCATACGCGTATGGGCAGAGACCCATTTTTCCTCCAAAATCCAACTTCCATATCTTCTTACGCGTACGGCTACTCTCATACGCGTATTGCCTTGCCACCATACGCGTACCCTTACGCGTATGGGCAGAGGGTCGTGTCAATTCTTCCTTGTGCCCTTCCCGTACGCGTAACACCTCCCATTCTGCCTAGCCTTACGAGTAACGCCCTCCCCAATACGCGTACGGCCAGATCTATTACGCAAACCTGTTTTCTCCACACCCGATTATGTTCTGCTACGAATTTCACTAGTTTTCACTCCAAACCAGTCCTAAAATTGATTCTACATTGATTTTAGGTCCTATTGTTCATCTTATCTCTTATACTTATTATTACTAATCAAGAATTACAGGTCTTAGAGTTAATATCCTCTCCCTAAACTGTACCAAAACTAGGGTCTACAACAGTCAAGATCAAACAACATCAACAACATCAATATATCAACGATTCGACAGTTCAACAACACGAATTTCAACATAGATTCACAAGTATACACCTCAATCATACAACAACATATAATCAAATAATTTCTTACAGGGTTAAGGACTCCCCACTACCCTTATACGATCAATTCACAAAATATTAAACAATTCCCTCCCTTACCTCGAATCCTTGATTAATTTATGCGAAAATTGATGAAGATCTTTGCCCTAGCACACCCTTGTTCTTCCTCTCCTTAGCCTTTCTCTTTCTATCTCTAAAATTCTGATTATGCTAGACCCTTACCAATTTCCACTAATTAATCTCTAATTACTAAACTGCCCTCATTAATTCTATTTTCCCATTATTTACTTAATAATATCAGATTTTATTTTACTAAATAATACTAACCATACTAATAATAATATTATGAAATATACTAATAATAATAATAATAATAATCATAATTCCATATAACTAACATCACCCCCCACGCACTCAAACACGCACCCTAAACAAGGCCAACAATTAAAATAAAACGAGACGATTAAATAATTAAAAATGGGTTGTTACACCCGACACTGGCAAGTCCACTCACCCAGTCAACTGTATAAATTCTCCAAATTCAGCCATCATCTTCTTGTTATGAGTTCCACTTCCCATTTTCTCCCTCACATTTTTCACTGCATTAAAATCCCCTCCAATAACCCACTCTCCCACTTCCAATTTTGATTTTAGAAGCAAGATATGACTCTAAAGATCTCTCTTATCCGCATTATTGCATGATGAATATATGTAAAAGAAAAAACAGGGTTTCTTTTTCCATATTGCCTTCATGCCTAGAAAACCTTTTCCTCTATAACTACAAACAGGTTCAAACAAATCTTTCCTCCAAATAGTAAGGATCCCTCCTGATAGCCCCTCTGAGTTTAAGGCAGACCATTGACAATTGGTATTACCCCAAATTTTATGAACAATATCATCAGTCATATGAACACACTTTGTTTCTTGTAAAAAGACTAAATCAGCCCCACCACTAATTAACATGTTGCAAATTTTCCTGTTCTTAATCTTGCTGCCGCACCCTCTAATATTGTATGTAGCGAAATTCATAAAGAACCTGTAGCTACCACCTTCTTACCTTTCTTGAGATTCCTATCCTCTGCTTCCATGTTACGAATTATAGATTCAAAAGCCTCATCATCTTCTTCTGCTTCAACCCTCAACCTTTTTGATAGAATCCCACACCCTAGTAGGTAAATCTGCAAGTTTTTTCTTAATCCTGGAATTACTTTTGATTACCTCTACATCTCCAATAGATCCACTGATATCACCTTTAGAATCATCTGAAAATCTTGAAATAGATTCATTCATCTCACCGTCTTCACTTCCACTACCATATTTCTTCGGAAACACGTTTTTAGCAGGAGTATCTTGTTGCTTATCCGCTTGAAGTAGAGTTAAGTAATAGGAAGGTGCGAACGAGATTTTTAGGTTTTAGTATATCTCCTCGAGTAATTTTTTTTCTATTAGGCTTGCTAATCAAAGACGAGTTAGAAACCAAGGGCCCAAAGTTCTTCTCACGGTCCAACCCAATCTCTACTCTCAAATCACGACCTTTCCCAACTCCACTTACTTCTTCTTTAGAATTAATACAATTCTGAGTGTGTCTTTCTATGTCATAAAGTAGCTGACTTACCTCCTTTTCCTACAACACGATACTTGAAGCACCATGATTTGGTATCTGCTTTAAGTGTTGCACACCTACCAAAAGGCTATCACCAACTTCCAACTTTTCTCTTTCTGAGTGGGCCCGGTTTAAATCTCTATTTTCCAAAATCGACACCTGCTTTTTGTATCTTAAGGATTTGCTTAAAATGTCACCATCACCTTTATGTAATTCACTTTTATCTCTTCCCTCATCATCACTCAAAACATGATCGTACACCTCACCTTCTTCACAACTACCATTTTGTATTGCCTTCTGGATAATATCCTCTGGTTCACTAATGCCTAACACCGATTCTTCCACCTCACTCTCGGACGATTCCACCTCCGAACTATCAGTCGTTGATCTATCTTTGAGATAACATGATTTTGTAGTGCAAAAACCAATATATTCTTCCAAAATTTTGATGCGAAAAATGTCTTTGTTGACTTCAATGTTGCAAACTTCATTTAGATTCATCGCGAACTTTGTTCTGATAAGTATGCGAGCTATGTCCAGCTTCTCATGCTTCTGCGTTTCCTCATCAGTTTTGACAAATGAACCAATTTTGTCCGCCAGGAATCCAATGAACTTATCCCCCCAAACGTGACATGGTAGACCAAAAATATTCACCCACGTCAATCTCTCTTTATCAACGTTCGATGGAGACCAAGGGTGTATATCCTAGAACCATTTCGAAATCCATTCTTCATCTTCGACCACCATCTTCCTAATATCCCCAGTAATTTCTTCTTCCAATAACACTAGATTGGCACCCAAAGGGGTAGCCTTGATTTTGAAGTATCCTTCTACATGTAAAGCTTCTTGAACCTCATAAGAAGTACCAGGCACCTCTATGACACCCACAAAGGCTTGTTCGAATCTCTCTAACTCTTCCTCTTTAACATTGAACATTAAATAGGCAAAATTTGGTTTGTTTCCCAAAAACACCTAATGAGATATTTTCTTGTTCAAACCACCTTTAGTAACTTCTGCATATGATTTCATTCCATTCGCAAATCTTTGGTTTCGATTGTTCAAATCACCTCCAGTTTTCGAAAAATTATTCTTCTCTAATCTTGATTTCGACACTCCCAAGTTATCTATTCTATCACCTTTCTGGAATCTAGGTGTATTTGCAAATATCTTGTTGCCATTAATGACAATGTTGTCCAATTTAATGGCAAAAAGATGTTCATCAAACACCTTCTTGAATCTTATAAAGCTAAACCTTCCTCCCCTTTTATCTAACCTTGAAGGAATAAAGACTTCAAGAACCTAACTATATTCTTTGAAAACATCAAACATTTCTTTTGCCTCCAACGAGTCTGGAAATTCCGTGAAAAAAAATGATGAAGCCTTGCGTAAATCTTGGTCAATCCCTTTGCTTCCATGAGCTTTCCAGATAGATCGCTTAGCTATCACAGAACACTTTACTTTCAATTTCATGACATACTTCCAACCCCCATCTTTATGGTTAACCCGAGCCATTGCAGAAACACTTGCAAATCGATATTCGACAGATCCACACCAGCATACAAAACCAGACCGAGAGAACTCTTAGCGAAAACCTAGTAAACTCACCAATGAACATAAATCTGATGCCAAGGTCCCTATACCTAAGTATAAGAATTTAAACCGAAAACATCAAATATCATACATTGCCAAAGTAAACTAGGACACTACTTAGAATGCAAGCAGGACCGCTGAAGAGAAACTCAGATTACAGTTTAGAATGAAAGAGAGAAGAGCGAAGTCGGAGCTTCTCTCTCTAGAATCTAGAAACTTGTCGCCTTATACAGTATCTATTGAATGTTATGATTTGATGAATGCAAAATAAGCAAAGATGAATTAGAATGTGTATAAGGAATAAGCAGTCCTAATTACAAACCGAACCGAGGTAAGAAAAACAACAAAACCTATTAGGGGAAAAACAGACTCGCGGATTAGATTCTCACTTCTTCCACGAATGAGAATTGGAGCACTTAAATTTAGCTTGGTATCAATTTCAGAATATACATTTAATAGACATTACGATATCCATATTAACTAATAGACCATCCTTGAATAAAATGAAATTCCTAGAAAGTCACAGAATTCAACAAACAACATACCAAAAGAAAGAATACAATTTTCCACTAATTTACTCTTTACCAACTTGCAAAAGAACACCAAATGAGAGGCGGTGTATGTCATTTCGGATACACGATGAAAATTCAAAACTAGTCAAACACTTTGTCCCAAACTTTAGAATTGATTTAGTAAGTTATAAATAAATGTGTATCGTCTTCATCATCATTGAAGCAAAGAAGACAAACCAAATTAGATGCTCGAATAATTTTCCACTTTACCAATTGAAATTTCGTTGGAATCAGACTATGCAGCAGCTTCCAAAAAAAACTTGAACCTTGCTCGACACCTTCGTCTTCCAAATCTAGCAAAAACTCCTCATCCGCAAGTCATCAACTACAACACACTCACGGTTCTGATCAGAATGGGGCTTGTAACTATTTTTTACTGAGGAACCATTGTTGTCACGCCACCAAACGAATGTATCCTCTCACCCTTGGACCGGTTAGCCAAAGCGAGATTAGATAGCAAGTTAGATAAACGATCTATGTCTTTTGAATTAAGATCAACATTTTGAACTCCGGGGCTCCATTTCTAAATTGTTACTGAAATTTTGTTTCTCAATAGACAGATGTCAAACATGATGCTTCAACAACAGGTTCGACAAGATAAGCCAGAATCATTATAGTAACAAGTAATATATTATGGAGCAAAATAATAATAAAGAACATAACAAATTGTTTATCCGGATCGGTGAAACCACACCTATGTCTGGGAAGCTGAGTCCACAACCCAAGGGAAATTCACTATTAGTAGCTCAGTATAATTATTCTTACAAACAACAAAAAACCATATGTTTTTCAATGCCTATTCCTAGCACTACCAAATGACTTTCTATTTAGAGTATCCCCTTAAATATGAGAACTTACTCCATTTTTCTCAATCACACAGCCCGAGATTGGATATTACAACTAAATAATAAATGTTGAATACTACCACTCAACTCTAGACAAACCTTTTATGTCAAGTTACTAAAATATAGAGGTGTATATACATCAATAATAAGGACTCAAAAATGAACCCCTAGCCTTCTAAATATTCAATGTATTGATTGGCTTCCAATGTAGGTTTTGAGCTCCTTATATAACATAATAATTTTGGGTTTTTCTCCTTGGATTATATCTTTTATTTCGTCCAAAATTAATGCAAAATTTGTTGGATATTTGATTTGTTCCTTGAATATCTCCAACAAAATATGATTTGTTTTAATTTACATTCAAATTTAAATCTCCATTTAAATTTGAATTAATTTACATCCAGTTGTCAAACAAATTACCTAATCATATTGTTAAATCAACAACAGTAAAATCTTTAACAAATCTTACGTAGAACATACTCCAAAACGCAGCAGTCTGGAGCATGTTGAGCAAGACCCAGATGTCGTACCAACATGCTGGAGCATCGCGTCCAGCATGTGTCTTTTTTACAGCTTAAGCAAGTTAGACCAATCTTGAATACTTGGACATTTCTCTATGTTGTTTTTTTTTTTAAATGCAACCAATCCAAATAGCTAATTCACTAAGAACTACAATCTCTCCTATTTGGCAAATTATGGCAAAACAACTATTCAAGATAAATAGAACTTCTTCCATCAGAACAAGTGGCTACCGGTAAAGCTACTGGACTATCAGAGCATACAATCAGCAACAACAACCATCTTTCCAATTATCAGAGTTATGCACCAGAAGCAGCATCACAAGTCAGAAGCATCAACATTCAGATGCTTACACATAATTCATTCAGTTGCTTTAAACCAAATAATTAATCATACAATCATTCACAGACTTAGTCATGCATGAATTTAGTTAGCTCTTATTTAGTAGCATACAATCCTACTAACTAATATATATCAACATGCAATCATTCACATACTTAGTCATGCACACACAAGCAGTTAGTAATTGATATCAGAATATGCAAGGAATACTACTAACATAGATCTATTTTCACAGATACAAGGTTCATATGACTTGCCCGATTTTCCAGCATGGAATACATCATCAGCACTTACCAGAGATGGTTAATACCAAACAAAACCCGTGTTACCTCAGCACTCATCATTACAATTGTACTACTCCCCATTTTTGCCATAATTTGGCAAAGGGTTAACATCAAATGGCACCTAGATGTCAGTCATGCATTGGTTAGTATATTAGCACATACACAACAAAAAAACATGAGTGGAACAACCAAAACATCATCCAAAGATGCACAAGCATTAGACCTGATAAGTTCAAATAGGATAAAGAGCCTTTACAATTCCAAACAAAACCTCCATAAATACAAGGTCCAGAACAGAAAACTTGAAACATCCTTCAGACTACATCACTTGACCAACCACCTGACTCTAAAAAGGTAACATTGTCTTCATCATCCTCTGATCCTGAATCATGAGTTTGAACAGGTTGCTTCTTCAAGACCCTCATCTTGGTAACTAAAGTCTTCCTAGGTAGAGTTGCTCTAGTTGATGATTCACCATATTGAACTTCAACACTTGCACGAGAATAAAGGCCATCTTTCTTGTTATTCTTCTGCTTGTCCTCCATAGTTCTCTCATTAGACTTGCATTGATTGTTTACCATCTTGGTGGCATCTTTCTTAGCTTTGTCTTGTTTTTGACTCATGTTGAGCAACAAACACCTTTGTAGGAGAGACAAAGGAAAGACTTTTTTAGAGCGAGATAAGGCTAACAGACCATTTTTCTTGCATATATCAACAGTCTAAATATAATGAGTGATTAGAAAAAGATAAATCACCCTTAATAAATATGCACCCTATAGTGTAAGATAGAGATATCAACTTGGTCTCCTTGCATGTTTCTCAATCTTTAGTTGTTTTAGGATTTCTAATATGCACACCCCAAGTGCACTTTTTAACTTTTCAAAGCGGACAACATCCAATGGCTTGGTGAAAATATATTTCAGTTGCTTGTCAGTAGCTATGTGCTCAAGATTGACCACCTTATCTTCCACAAATCCCTAATGAAATGATGGTGAATGCTAATGTGTTTGGTTTTATTGTGTTGAACAATGTTTTTTGAAATGTTGATAGCACTTAAGTTGTCACAGAACAATTTTATAACATCTTGTTCGACATTGTACTCCTTTAGCATTTGTTTCATCCAGAGTAATTGTGTACAACTGCTTCTAGCAGGAATGTACTCATCTTCAGAAGTAGATAATGAAAAACAATTTTGCTTCTTGATGAACCAATAAATCCGATTATTGCCAAGAGAAAAGCATCCTTTTGATGTACTTTTTATGTCATATACAATTCTAGCCCAATCTGCATCAAAATACCCTACAAGAATGAGATTTGTATCGCGAGAGTACAAGATGCCATATTCATAGGTCCCATTTATGTACTTCAAGATTATCTTCACTTGTGTAAGGTAGCTTTAGGATTGGCTTGGTACCTAGCAGAAACACCTACAACAAATGTGATATCAGATCTGCTAGTTATGAGATATAACAAACTTCCTATCATACTTCTGTAAAGACTTTGATCAACATCAACTCCATTTTCGTCCCTAGAAAGCTTCAAGTGATATGCAACATGAGTTCTCTTATGGCCGGCATTGTCAAGACCAAACTTCTTCACTATGCTCTTGGCATACTTGCTTTGAGACATAAAAATATTGTCTTTCATTTGCTTTACTTGAAGACCAAGAAAGTAAGTAAGTTTTCCTAAAAAGCTCATCTCAAACTCATAATTCATTTATTAAATAAAATGTTTCACCATCGTGTCAGAAATCCCACCAAAAACTATGTCATCCATATAGATTTGGGCTATCATAAGCTTTCATCCATTATTCTTCACAATAAAGTTTTGTCTATTCCTCCTCTACTGTATCCATTTTCGATAAATAAACTCTATCAATCATCCATACCATGCCCTTGGTGCTTGTTTCAAACCATATAAAGTTTTCTTTAATTTAAAAACATGGCCTGATGTGTTTGGATCAGTGAACCCTTTAGGTTGCTCCACATAGACCTCTTCATTGAGATATCCATTTAGAAAGGCACTTTTAACATCCATTTGAAACAGTTTGAATTTTAGCATGCATGAAATTTATAGTAATAGTCTAATGGATTCCAGTCTGGCTACTGGGGAAAATGTCTCATCAAAGTCTACTCCTTATATTTGAGTATACCCTTGAGTAACTAACCTTGCCTTATTCCTTGTCACATTACTACTTTCATCAGATTTTTTCTTGTTAATCTACTTGGTACCAATCACATTTACACCTTCAGGTCAAGGAACTAGCTCCCAAACCTTGTTTCTTTCAAACTGGCAAAGTTATTCTTGCATAACATTGATTCATAATTCATCAGATAATGTTTCTTTGACATTCTCGGACTCAATCTTAAAGATAAAGCATGAGCTGGGAATGCTTTCTCTAGATCTTGTCATGACTCATTCATTGAGATTTCCTATGATATTTTTTATAGGATGATCATTCTGAACCCTGATTAATGGTCCTTTGTTGATTTGAAGATCATTAGAACTTGTGATCTTAGGCACTATGTTGGACTCTTTGGGAGGAACATTATATGGGACATTAGTTTGATGAAGAGGAACTTCACCTTTTTTTTCTTCCTTATCCTTAGAAGTGTAATAAATGACCATATTTATGGACTCCATCATAGTCTTGGTGCGCTTGTTATACACTACATAAGCTCAGATGTTTGTAGAGTTCCCAAGGAAGATTCTTCATCACTTTTAGGATCCATCTTTCTTCTTGGATCCCGATCTGCCAATATGTAACACCTGCTCCCAAAGACATGGAAGTACTTGACATTTGGCTCTCTCCCTTTCCACAACTCACATTGAGTTTCTTTAGTTCCAGATCGGATGGTCACTCTATTATGTGTGTGGCAGGCTGTGTTCATTGCTTTAACCCAAAAATAGTAAGGAAGTTTCTTGGCATGTAACATAACTCTGGCTCCTTCCTTCCCACCACCCTATTTTGTTGAGGAGTGATAAGAGCTGGGAATTCATGACCAATACCTTCTAAAGGACAATAATTAGAGAAATTAGAATTTTCAAACTATGTTCCATGGTCACTTATGATTTTTACTATCTCAATCCCTTTTTCTCTTTGAAGAAGTTGGAATAGCTCTTTTAACACCTTGAATTTGTCATATTTTCTCTAATTAACGTTACCCAAGTGAACCTTAAGTAGTCATCAACACACACAAAGAAATATATTTCCCCTCCTAAACTTTCTACTTGCATAGGTCTCATTCACTACGCCAAAGAAAGGAAAAGACGACGCTTTTTTTGGCCTTTAACAGCGCTGCCTAAGGTGGCGCTGCCGTAGGTAAAGACAGTGTTTTTTTTTATGAGAAAGCGCTGCTAAAGGCCTACTTTAGGCAGCGCTTTAACTTTAAAAGTGCTTTCTAAAGTAGGCCTTTAGCAGCGCTTTTAACTAAAAAAGCGCTTTCTAAAGTGGGCCTTTAGCAGCACTTTTTCTATCCTTTTATGCTTTCTATTGGCATCTTTAGGCAGCGCTTTCTCAGGAAAAAGCGCTTTCTATTGTCCCCCTTTAGACAGCGCTTTTGAAAGCGCTATCTAATTTATTTTTTATTTTCACCTTTAGGCAGCGCTTTCTCAGGAAAAGCGCTTTCTATTTTCCCCCTTTAGACAGCGCTTTTGAAAGCGCTGTCTAAAATTTTTTTTTCACTTTAAGGCAGCGCTTTTAATAGAAAGCGCTTTCTTTTTTATTTTTTATTTTCACTATAAGCAGCGCTTTTTCTTAAAAGCGCTTTCTTTTCTTCATGTTTTTTAATGATTTTTTTTTAAAATCACATTTTCCTTCTTTTTTATGCAGAAACCTGTATATTTTCCTTCATATTTTAAGCCATTTCCATTAACCATTTCTAATCCTTATAAATCACATAAACCATTCTAATCCATGATTCACATTTTAGGCCATTTCTATTAACCATTTCCATAATTAAATCATTCTAATCCATAAACCATTCACATAATAATTAAACCATTCTAATCCATAAACCATTCACATAAACCATTCACATAATTAAACTATTCTAATCCATAAACCATTCACATAATTAAACCATTCTAATCCTTTAACTTCTAAAGATCTCCTAATATACAACAACTTCCAAAACTATACAATTACACTCCATAACTACACACCAACTTCCATACCTTATATGATTCTTTTCTCAATAAGGTATTCACACAATTCCTCCTTGATTTCTTCCAATTTATCTTTCGTGTAATGAGCACACGTGTATTCATCAAAGTACTACATAACAAAACACAATATGCATGATTTAGTTTAAAATAATAAATTATATGAAATATCCGATAAGTATTAAAATAAATCCTAAGTTATAAATCCATACCGTGATGGGAATCTCTAATCGATCCAAATGAAGGATTTCTCTCATAAACCTCAAAACGAAATAACCGCAGTCTATACCATTACGCTGACGAGGACACTACACATAGAAAAACAAATAAGAATTAATATATAGTTGTCTTGTGTTATCAAGTAGCATCACTATTATAAGCAACATTGTGAAAATTAATATACCTCTACTTTGATCCATGTAATGTTGTTTGCTTTAGACCGTGATACTCGAGCTTCTCTTTGTGCTCGGTATACTAGTATTGTCTATAAAAGAAAAACGTAAATTTATAACAATCTCACAGAAATAATTAAATATACAAATACACATGAATATTTAGAACAATCTCACTTACGTATCAACCAAATCCTTCATATTCTGATATGTTGTCCAATTATGATCTAATGAATTCAGATAATACACCACTTCTCTTGTAGGATTAATAGCAACCAACAACCAGTGTCCACTGTAAAATATAACAAAAGTTTAAATGGATAATTTCTACGCAAAAGATACAAAGATTAGAATGAAATTGAATGAAAATCTTACCCGTTTCCAGTATTATACGGTAAAAGATACAAACTTTTTGTACTGCTGGCCATAAATCTCTCGAGTAAGTGATCTCTTACTGAATTTAGATCAATAGCAATTGTCGGTGCATTGACACTGGCGCAAGACAAGAAATAGAATCTGTTTGACAATTAATTCCCGCGTATTAATTTGTCATACAAGCACCTTAAATAAAAACATAATAAACATTAGACTATTTTCATTGAAATGTGTAAATAAATTGTTCAACTAATTAAATAATAGATTGATCGGAGTACCAGATGTATAAATGCATAACACCGATGCCTAATTCAAGATGCCGAAAAATTTGTTCCATGTCCTCTTTTGCAATTGTTTCGGAATGAGGAAAACCAAAAACACCTTCGTCCATGTCTATTTGACGAATAGCACCATCCATCAAATCTGATGTTGTCACAAGTGTTTCAAGACACATCTGAAAGTGAGGTGTAAGAGCTCTTTTTGCCTGCCCGGTCTTTGTAGGAGCTCTTTTCTTGCTGCCTTGTTGTGAAACTTGAGCAGGAACCTAAAAATCATATAAGTTAGGTAAAGTAGAAAATCATGAAGCTTTTGAATTCGGATCATAGAATAACACTTTCAATGTACCTCTTTTTGTAATGCAACAGACTCGTTGTGCGGCAAAATCCCTTTATCCTTATATGTGGGTTTTGTAGGAGTCTAACATTACCATGTAAAAAAAATGTACGTAATGGTTCAGAATGATTTTCATAATGGTTCAGAATTGACATTTGAATACTAAAAGATTCATAATGGTTTTTAACATACCTCATCATCTATGAAAATGAGGTTTGACGGCCATGCAACAAACGATCCTATTGCATCCCGCAACAATGTTGTCTCTGAAACAACGTCAGGTATCGGTAGCAACACATCCAACTCTAATGCAATATCAATCGATACTTTCAGATATCCATCAGGTAGCAGTTTATGGTGAAGTAAATCTCCCAAAGTGTTATGCACTTTTCCCTTGCCAACTATGCGATAAGTTGGTGACGATAAATATAGCTGACAAGATGAAATGCCCTAAACCAATAATAAATATGTTACGGTTAATGTGTATATATGTCAATTAAAATGAGTGGGCTAATTTAATTTCATAATAATATATATAATTACCTCGAGAGTTTTCTTTTGACAATTGATACTAGCTTTGTCACTAGTATCTTTCAACTCTGAACCGCGCTTTTCCGCCTCATATCTCTCTTTATCCTTTTGCAATTCACGGACTTGCGCTTTTAATTCCTTCAACGATTGCATCACTTCTTGATTGCTAGGATTTTTTCTCTTTGGATACTTATACAAGGAAAATGGAGTCACACCAAATCCTTTACCCCTCACCTGACCGGAATACTCAGGATCATTTAGTACTCGACTAAGTATGCTCCTGCAATCCTCCTCACCTGTGGTTAAGGATTTAGATAGAGTCTCCTGAAATTTGTTGACATATAGAAAATTATTAGTGGGGATTAAAAATTAATTATATTTTAATAAAGTTTCGATTAACTTAAAGACATAATGTTATACTTACACATTCGTCATAAATATGCTGAACATCTTCTCTAACAACTCCATCCTTGCCCACATGAGCTTCCTTCCACAAAACATGTTTCGGAAGTGATGTTTCTTCACTTTTCATCTCTTCTAACTACATATTGAGATAAATAATAAGATCATCAATTATAACACAATAAGACAATTAATAAAATCATAACATTTATATATACTTACCATTTTTTGCTGTAAGCGTGCATATCCCAAATGCCATTTTCTGTATGGATACACGGGTTTTGATGCTCTTTTGCGATTAATGGCACTCAATTCCTAGATAAACAAGTTTAAGTCATATCAGAACAAACTAATGTAACAAGTATATAATACAATTAATAGACATGACAAATTAACATTACATTGAATTTTTCGATTTTTCGTTTGGCTACAAAAGTGCCCCATTCTTCAGGTGTAATCAAGTCCGCATACAACTGTGGAAGTTCTGCTTCAACAAAAAAATTTTTCTCATCCCTAAGATATTTGTTTGATAACATAGTTCGAAACCCTCTGTGTCTTTTTCCGGCCAATTGAAGACAATACTTTTTTCGACTTTCATCAATATTAAAAGGCCTCTACGAAAAAACATACACATAGAGTGTGTTAGTATATGTAAATTAAAGACTTAATCATCAACAAAAATCTAATAACATCAATCATATTTGGTAAGTACCCGTATCTCAGTCCATATTTTATCTTTACCGGCTTGCAACAATTGATTCCTCCAATTATCACTGGTGATTGGAATGTGCTGACAGACAAGGGAACCTATGTAACTAGTCAACATTGAACCGTTTGGCTCAATTAGTTGGTTTTCATCACTCCAATGTACATCAAATTTGATCCCTTTATCTCTTGCACGGATGATTGACTTCATAATAGTTATTCCTCGTTTAATTTCACTTTCTACATTCTGAGCTTCATTTGTATCATGTGTCTCGTGTGAGTCTTCCTGGTTACTAGCCATTTGACCTGTAAGAAAGAAAAAAACAAAAATTAAATGACAAATATAAAAATCCATAATCCATAATCCATTGAATATATATAACATGACAACTATTTAATATTATTGAATGATATAAGCTATAATTTTATAACTAGTAACTTTTTCACTAACGTCTCTTTCTTTTCTTGGTTGGAATATGTTCTACCTGTCTCTTAACAACACGGACGGTTGGATTGATCCAAATACCCTCATTATGATCATTTCTAGTATATGATTCATTCACTATAATATTTTCATCTTGATCATTTCTAGTAAATGATTCAATATCAACATCAATATCACCTTGATCTCCAATGTTTTCATCAATTACTTTATTAGATAAAAGCACTATAGACCATTTTGTACTTGTCGGATCAGTGACATAGAACACTTGTTTAGCTTGAGAGGCTAGAATAAAAGGCTCATCTTTGTACCCCACCCTATTAAGATCCACTTGCAAAAATCCTGACTTATCCATTCGTATGCCATTATTATTTTCAACCCACTTGCAACGAAATATAGGAATCTAAAAATTCTCATAATCAAACACCCAAATGCACTCGATAACCCCAAAATATGACAGATTTGCAAATTTGGGGTTTAAGTCCTTCACACTTGAAATGTGCATTGCTTCAGCTACCACAGTGACACCACTATTTTGCATAGTACTTTTATCATCTTGTTCTTTGGTATAAAATGTGTATCCATTAATTGCGTATGCGCTATAAGAAGACACAACCAAACTTGGACCATATGCTAAACATCTCAACCTTTCTGTTATTGAAGCGGGATCTGAATAATACTTTGAATAAATAAGATCCTTAAACTAATGTATGAAACTTCGATTGTGCTCTCATACTATCCAATTCTCATTTCTATTCGTATTTAAACCTCGGAGAACATCCTTGTGCATTTCAACATACGGCTCAACCTCATTCTCATTGTGCAGAACATACAAATGCACTTGATCCCGTTCGACCCTTGATACTGTCACAACTTCATTTCCAATTAACTTTTTTCCTTCTTTTTTTTCGACAATATGAGATTTAGGGAGTCCAATTGATTTTACATTGGATAGATATTCAGTACAAAACTCAATCGCTTCTTCAACAATGTATCGTTCGGCAATACAACCCTCTGGTCGACTTCGGTTTTTCACATACCCTTTTAATATTTTCATATAACGTTCAGCAGGGTACATCCATCTCATATAAGTCGGTCCACACAATTGTGTCTCTTTCACCAGATGAACAACTAGATGAACCATTATGTCAAAAAACAAGGGAGGAAAATACATTTCAAGATCACACAAAGTAATAACTATTTCTTTTTGCAATGTTGGTAAGATCGCAGGATCGATCACCTTACTGCAAATTGACTTGAAAAAAAAACACAATTTAGTTATTGGGCTTCTTACTTTTTCTGGAAGAATAGAATGTATACCTATTGGTAGAAAATGTTCCATTATAACATGGCAGTCATGCGTCTTTAAACTCTTTAACTTGAGGTATTTCATAGACACAAGTCTTCTAATATCTGAAGAGTATCCTTCTGAAACTTTAACTTCACTTAGAAACTTACACAATACTTTTTTCTCCTTTCTAGATAGAGTATACGCAGCAGGTGGTAGATATGTTCGTTTTCCTTTCTTCAAGGGTCCTAATTCAGTTCTTATCCCCATCGCTATCAAGTCCTTTCTTTCTTTAAGGCCATCCTTAGACTTTCCTTGTATGTTGAGTAACGTACCAATAACACTGTCAAATACATTTTTTTCAATATGCATAACATCGAGAAAATGTCTTACATACAACGACTTCCAATATGGCAGTTCAAAAAAAATTGACCTTTTCTTCCACCCTCTCTTGACAAGTGTATGTGCAAAAGGCTTGTCAAATCGAGTACTCACATCTTTCACCTTTTCAAAAATTTGATCACCTGTCAATATAGGTGGAGCTCTACCTTGTTTTGGCTCTCCATTGAATGCTTTTCTCCACCCACGGTAGTGATGATTAGAATTTAAGAATCTACGATGACCGAGAAAGACATTCTTCTGACTAAACTCCAATCATGTCGAATCTGCTTTATCTTCACAAATAGGACACGCACATTGACCTTTTATGCTGTACCCTGATAGATTTCCGTATGCTGGAAAATCATTAATTGTGCCAAACAACATCGCCCTCAAGTTGAAACTTTTTTTCCTATACCCATCATAAACCTCTACACCGTTCTCCCACAAAAACTTTAAATCTTCGATTAAGAGTGCCAAGTATACGTCTATGTCATTCCCTGGTTGTCTAGGCCCAGAAATTAACATAGATAACATCATGTACTTATGCTTCATACATAGCCATGGAGGTAGGTTATAAATCATAATGATCACATGCCAAGTGCTATGTGAGATACTTTGAAGACTGTGCGGGTTCATTCCATCAGTAGATAATGCCAAGCGAAGGTTTCTTGCTTCTTTTCCAAATTCAGGATAATCATCATCAATTTTCATCCACTGTGGTGAATCTGCCGGATGTTGAAACTTTCCATCAATAATTCTTTCATCTACATGCCAAGTCAAGTGTCTTGAATCGGTCTCACTACGAAACATGCGTCTAAATCTCAGAATTATAGGAAAATATCATAAGACTTTTGCTGGAGACAACTTTTTCTTATATCGAGAGACACCGCATTTAGGATACTCATTTAACGATGCATACTCATTTCGAAACAAAACACAATCGTTTGGACATGCATGTATCTTATCATAGCTCATGCCAATAGAGCACAACATCTTTTTGGCCTCATATGTTCGATTGGGAAGAACATTATCCTCTGGAAGCATATCTTTCATAAGGGCCAATAACTCTGTGAAACTTTTATCCGACCATCCATTGCCCGCCTTTAAGTTGTACAACTTTAATACCGCAGACAATCTTGTGAATTTAGTGCAACCATTATACAACGGTTTCTCTGCATCGCTTACCAACCTCTCAAACATTTTAGGACAATCCTTAAGATCTTATTCAAGAGCTTCTGCAATCTCTTCGACTCGATCATAATCGTATGTATCTGTGCCATTGTCGTTTGAACCATAGGTCGTATTATCCCCCGGTTCAACATTCCCGTTAATTTTCTCACCATGCAAATTCCAACATGTATAACTTCTATCAATTCCACGCCTCTTTAAATGCGATGCCAACTGAACCGCGTCAACCCGACTCCCAAAACAGCAACCCAAGCAAGAACATATCATTCGACTGGGGTCTTCGACGTGCGCAACAGCAAACTTAACGAATTCCAATACCCCATTCTCATACTCTTTCGACAATCGACTTGAAGACATCCATTTCTTATCCATAGTTATACTAATTAAGCTAAACAAAAACAAAATAAAAATATTTACCTGTAGGGAAACGATCCGACTTTCACACTTTGATCACAAGTAACCCCTATATATAGCAAATTCAATAAGTTAGTTCTCAATCATTGCAAGCAATGCTCATCCATCATAGCAGTTCATTCAAAGAAGTTCATTCAAATGGTTTTACTAATTAAGATAAATAAAAACGTTAATTATTCATGCAACTATAGTAAAAGAACAACTAATTACCTGTAGAGAAGTAATCAAGTTCTGGACCCACACAATGTAAGATTCCTCCAATGATCAGACTTTCACTCTGCACCTGTAAAACAATCATACTATCAATATCAATCCAACTTTTCACTTTTCAATGTCTCTTCAACAAGATATATCCTTGTCATACCCCAAATTTTGACCACTAAGATTCCCATCATTGTGGAAATCATCATCACAATATGGATGAACCATCATACCTCATTAAGTCTCCCCAAAGATGGGTGAGCATCCACTATAATCAGAATTAGGGTTTTGAACCCTCGCAGAGCACTTAGACAAAGGATCAATCAAGAAATGACATGATCTTCAACTTGTCTAACCTCCCAAACACCTATAAAGAATCAAGAGGACTCCCACATCAAGGATCAAGCACAAGGTTGCAACATTCCAAGTGGATCAAGCCTCAAAATCAACAGCGTCACCAAATTAGGGTTTTGGTCGACCAGGGCCTCCAGATGGAAATTTTCCTCTGGGAATGAGCCAATGCTTCAAAGCATAACCTATGATGCTCCAAGGGACATCATAAACCCAATCATCAAGTCAATTTAACCTCAGGGGATGCATTCACAAAAAAATCAGGAATTAGGGTTTATTGACCTAATTCACCCCTAAGTTGACTTTTGGGACAAATCATTGAGCCAAGACCTCAAGACATGATTTGAGGGTCTCTAATGCACTACATTGATCCATTTGCAACAATGGATTGATCCAAGAAGCTTGAGCAACAAGTTTCAATTTCATCTGAACCACAATTAGGGTTTCGCGAGAAAAGTCAACTGTATCTTTGACTTTTGACCAGGACATGCTCCCAAACCCTAGGACATGAATCAATATACCATATGACACCCATGGAACATGTCCATCAAGTTTGATTTAGGTCAAGAACATGATTTCCTAAAGGATTGCACAGTTTGGAATTCATCTGATAAAAAGTCAACTGTGCACAAAAGTCAAACTTTGACTTTTTGAGATTTTTCATAAAAATGGTTTGTTAACCCTAAAATGATGTTAATTTGTAATTGGAATCATCATTCATCAAGAAAAATCAAGAAAAGTGGGATAACTTGTAAAAGGGGTAACCATAAAAAACTTAGAAATTTTCTAAGTTATGGAACAAAGTGGCTAGGGTACCAACTTTGGAGGATCATAACTCCTAAACCACAAGGCCATTTTTCCCCATCCAAAGCTGGATTTGTAACTGTCATTACCCTCTATAAATGCTTCAACTACACCTCATTCCATTTCCTCATGGATTTTGAGTTATGGAATGATCAAAATGGTTGAAAACATGAAATGTCACTTTTTCCAACACTTAGTAAATTTTCACCAAGTCAGAATCTGCCTTACTTTTTTCCAAATGTAGGAGGATTTTTCACTTGGATCCAAAAAGTATCAAAACCAATTATGATCAAACAGTTATTGTATCATATGAGGGTTTTCCAAAATGGCCAAGAACATCACCAAACTCAACTTGAGCCATGAGATATGACCATGCTAATATGCCTTGCTGAAAACTGCCAACACAAGACAGATTTTGGAGTTTTGCTCTATTTGCTAAAATTTTGTAAAGGGAAAGCAACTCTATCTATCTGAACACCTCAAGGGGGGACCAAGGAGGAACCAACTCTGATCCCAAGCCTCCCAAGTCTTTGGAACCAAAAATAGCATGCCAAACCTAGAAATCCCTAAAAGAGGGACAAGACTCCAATTTTGGATTGGAGCATTTAATGGATGCTTAGAGTTGGCATGGACTGACACATTTGCAACTGAATTTAGCCAAGAATGATCCAACAACTAGGGAACCAAAGGCCTGTGCTCTAACCTCTAGTCAATGGCTAGAGAAGACTTGGCTTCCCATTGATCAACATTGGCCAAACCTCTGCTGTGGTTGCCATTCACTATTGATCCCAAAACAAACTTGCTCTACTATAAATAGAGCTAATTTGTGCTCAGTTTGAGTACACCAAAGCCATCAAACAGATGCTTTCCTCAAAATCCCTCTCTTTAGGCCAAAATGCCTTCTTTAGCAAGGTAACTCTGAGTTTTTGAGTTAGAGAGCATTTCCATCACAGCTCATGATCCAAACACGTCCAATATGTCATATCTAAGCTGTCCAAACTCTCACAAGTGACCTGTAATCCTTAAATCAAAAAGTCACATCTCAAAACCTCAAAATAGTACTTTTGTGCATTTTTCAAGTCATGTCTTGATTCAGTCACTTTCCAAACTAGATAAAACCTCAAACACACTCCAAATATCATCCTTGAACTGTCCCAAATGGTTCCCCCCATCTGGAACACCATTTGAGAGAGTTGCCATTTTGGCCATTTTAACCCCTTTTGCAAGAAAGGGCCAGTTTGTGTTTTTGCAGGTTCCAGCTGATTCCACTCATCCTAAAAGCTTCTAAGGGATCATTTAAGAGTGTACAAAGCATCAAATCATTTCTGGAACAAGAGGCTTAGCAGATTACACAAAAACTCCAAAAGCTCAAAAGAGAGGTAAGCAAGATGACTTGAACTTTACAAAATATGCATTGCTTTGAAGTCCACTGATCATGCACACCTCATACATGTTATATATGTTGTGTTTGAACCAATTCATCATGTAATTCATGCCTTTATCAAAGTGTAGCATAGAAAATGCAATCATAGGCCTATTTCATAACCCCTATCAGATTTTGAGGAGGGAGTATGATCTAGAAAAAATACCACCACCATTGGATTCCTTGTGAAATTCTAGGTCAGATGCATATAAATTTTGTCCCCAACCATGGAGAAATGAGAAAGTTATGGACCTTCCCGTTTCTTGCCAAAACTTGTCTTGCCTTGCCTTGGCCAGGCCTAGAAAACAAGGCAAGCCTTGTATATTTGTTGGTTTGTTTTAATCAACGGATGCATCACCACCCCAGTGGTAAGGCGCATGCCCTATAACCTTGAGGTCGTGGGTTCAAACCCCACCCATGCCATTTTGTGATTTTTCACATTTTGCTATTTTTTCCATATTTTCATGTTTTGTTAATTAATTGGAAAATTAATAACTCTTTCAATTTTAATGATTTTTTATTGGTTCTTTTTGCAAAAAATCAAAAAAATGTTTAAATATTTTATTCCACAAAGAAATCAAGTTTATACTAGTTATTTAATATAGTTAGTATTTTTGTGAATAAATTCATTTTTTATTGTTTTTAAACATTTTAAAAGTGAATATTTACTTTGAAAATCAAAACCAAATGAGTTTTAATTCATCTTGTGATTAAACCTCATTTTTCAAACCTAAAACAAAAATCACAAGTGGTTTATTCAAATTTATTTGGTATTTTTATCATTTTTATTTGATTATCTTTAAATATTTACTTTTAAAGAAGATCAAATTAGGGTTTCTTTGATTTTCACCCTCACAAATCATTTTCAAACACTCATGGGCCTCTAATAGAGTGTAAGACTCAATCCTTTGTAAATACCAACCTTTCTTGGGCCTCACTCATTGTATAAGTCCCGTTGTATTTCAAAAGTTCGGCGCTATCATCGCCCATTTAAAACAAACCTTGGGCCTCTCCTTGAGTTGTTAGCCCCATTCTTTTTCTTTAAAACATTTTTGGGCCTCTAATAGAGTGTAAGACCCAATCCCCTTTTAACCAAAATAGTTTTGGGTCTCAGATATTGTATAAGTCCCTCTGTGGTAAAAGAAAACATCGGTACGATTGCCAGTTTAAAAATCAAACCCTTGGGCCTACCCTCGTGTTATAAGCCCCATTCTTTAAAAATAAATCTTTGGGCCTCTTGAGAGAGTGTAAGACCCACCCCCTTTGTACAGAAAACCTTTCTTGGGCCTCAGTCACTTGTATAAGTCCCTGTACAAAACAACAGTGCGATCATTGATAAAACCTTGGGCCTCTCCTTGAGCTGTAAACCCCAATTTTCCTTTCAAAGCACTTTCTCCTTTGATTTTGAAATATACTGTTTTCAACTTTTCTTTGTTGGACAACTAACAATACAGCATGGAAGCTCTACAACCTAGTAAGTGTTTACCCGCTTTCATTTACCGCTTTCATATGTATATAATTGTACTATGGGGTTGTTTCACTGTAAGTCTTCTTTCATAAACTCATATCAACTGTGTAATAATAGTATAGATATTTAGGGTTTCCCCGACAACTACGTCTAGAACTAGGCAAAACCTCGTCTCCTTACAACAATTTTAGATAACTAGATCTAAGAAATTCCCCCCTTGAATAGTTCATATACAGAAGGACATTGTTCCATGTGAAACCCCTTCTGGAACTGTTCATCAGCCTCCTCTTAGGCTTAGTGCAAGGACCCGCAGGCTTCCTAAAAGCATCTCCGCCTCCTCTTGGGCGTTGTACAATGACCCGTCGGCTTCTTAGAAGTTTTCACAGCCTCCTCTTAGGATTCATATAATGATTCTTCCTCCGGGAAGATAGCTTCCTCTTGGGCTTCGTACAAATTGTCCCTCGGCTTCTTAAAAGTTTCCAGCCTCCTCTTGGGTTTCGTACAAATTGTCCCGACGACCTCCTAGAGGTATAGGAACAGAAATTAGTCATCTTAATATAACAGTCTTCTAAAGAGTCTAGATCTCGCTACTACTGTTTCTCAAGCATAGCACAAAAGATAAAACTCATAGACTCGGACAGTCTAAAGCTCCTTTGGATTCCCAATTTCCCTAGAGAGCAAGAAATAATCCCAACCCTCAGAGCAAATCCATGAGTATAACATTACTCATATAAGAACTGATTTTCTCTTTTATCCAATGCTGGACCTATCACTCAACTGAAACAGTTACTTTAGCCTCCTCTTAGGCTTTGTACAATGATTCTCCCCAGCAGAGCTAAAACTTTTAGCCTCCATCTCGGGCTTCGTACGAGATACAAAAACACTCTCTTATTGAGTATAAAAGACTCTCTTGTTGAGTCTACCAACTTTTAGCCTCCATCTCGGGCTTCGTACGAGATACAGAAGCACTCTCTTGTTGAGTATAAAAGACTCTCTTGTTGAGTCAACCAACTAATAGCCTCCATCTCGGGCTTCGTACGAGATACAAAAACACTCTCTTATTGAGTATAAAAGACTCTCTTGTTGAGTCAAACAACTTTTAGCCTCCGTCTCGGGCTTCATACGAGACACCAAATCACTCTCTTGTTGAGTATAAAAGACTCTCTCGTTGAGTCAAACCCCTTTAGCTTCCGTCTTGGGCTTCGTACAAGACACACAAAAAGACTCTCTTGTTGAGTCAAACCTTTAGCCTCCGTCTTGGGCTTCGTACAAGACACATAAAAACACCCTCTTGTTGGGTGAATAGCCTCCTCTTAGCCTTTGTATAAGGAAACCCCGGTTGAGACAATCAACCTTTTAGCATCAAATCATGCTTTGATCACAACATACAAACATCAACAACTCCTTTCCTCCCCATCTAATTGTTGTAAGCGGCAAGCCTCTAGATTATTTACATCCACGCCACTGTCCCTCTTTTAGCATGAGAAATTCCTAAGGAAAGATGGCATTGCTCTACACTGAGTTAAAGTCTTCTCCTTCAGGTTGAAAGTCCCCTATAAAGGAAATTATGGCATTGCTGGATTCACATGTCCAGTTAAAGTAATTCTCCTTTATAACCAGTCACCTAACTGTTGTGACAAACAGACCCCCTTAGAGATGACAAATTTTCTCTAAAAGTCAAAACCCTTTAGCTTCACATCTTGGGCTTCGAACATGATACAAATCATTTTTAGCTTCACGTCTTGGGCTTTGAACAAGACGCCAAAACACCATTTCCTCCCATAGAATAGGAGGAACTATGATTGCTCTGATTTCCCTGTTTCGGTAAACGGGAATACGTAGGCATAAGATTGAAAGAAAAATCTTAGCGAGCACACTAATCAAAAAACCCAAAATCCCGTACCTTTACACATCAATCTAAAAGCATCAGTCCTAACATCCTTCCAATAACATAGTCCCGTCATTTCATCCTTAACAAAGTAAGCAGAAAGAGCCCCCACTTTCATATAGCATCCGTAACCTAACAGACCGCTGTTTAAACTCAGTATGCAAGCAGGGTTAGTTGAAGACATCTATTTCCCTTCCTTCATCAGCTTCAATAGGATAAAAAATGAATCGACCTGTAGTCCCCCAAAGAGCGACAGTGCTTAAGAACCACGTCCAAAATCACTTGCTATAGAAAAGTGGCGCCCACCGTGGGGCCCTTCTTTCTTTCTTACAATTTAGGGTGAAAACCTTGAACAAGTCATTTTCATGGCGGTGGCCGCCACAGAAAAGTGGCGCCCACCATGGGGCCTCCTCCTTTCTTTCCTACAATTTAAGGTGAAAACCTTGGACAAGTTATTTTCATGATGGTTTTATCGGGGAATGTCATTATTGCTAAGATCGGTCTTCACTAGGATCTTAGGTCAAAAACCTTTAAATTGGGAAGGAACCACAGAATGGCGACTCCGTCGGGGAGCCATTTTCTGTCAGGAACATAAGATTATTAGCTTTTAAAAGTCTAGGACATTAGGACAAATATATATACTGCTTTTCCTAATTGGTATCTATGTTTATTTTTTTGCTAATGGGAATGCGTGTGATGCCGCATGTGGAAAGATTGAGTATACACCTAGGAAAAACCCCTTTAGTAGTGCGGAAGTTATCGGAAATAGCTGTTACGCGATACTACCCTCTTATGAGATTCTTCGAATTACATCACCTAGCACGGTTCCCGGCCCGCTGATGTGATCTCGACAAGAATTAATGATTTTGAGAGACAAGTACAAAAATCACTAGTATAAACCTTTGGGATGGGTAGAGCCTTGGCTTCATGACAACGACCCTTTGACCCCATGTTTTTTCTATGTTTTTGTGTGCTGCATTCATGCATTCATTTTAAAAACATTAAACAAAAAAAAAATTCTCTTCTAGTCTCTCTTTTTTTCAAATTAAACTAAGACAATGATTGCAAATGTCAGAGAAAAAGATTGCGCTCATGAATTTCGGTAGAAGGAAAACTCATAAGTATACCTTCAAGGTTCCAAAACTAGAGGATTTGAGAGGATTAGCGAGGATGATCACTAACCCTGACGCTTTCCGAGCCAAGTACGGAGGTCTGCTACCTCTGTTAAGGGTCCACGTAATTGAAAGAATCATGGATGCACTAATTCAGTTTTACGATCTGGTCTATCACTGTTTCACATTCCCGGATTACCAGCTCGCACCAACGCTGGAAGAGTATTCTCATCTGACTGATTTACATATCACTGGTCGAGCTCCATTTTCTGGACTGGAAAAAATTCCAAAGGATCAGACCATTGCAAGAGCAATTTATTTGGATGAGTCAGAAGTCAAGACTCACATGACCACCAAGGGAGGAATCCCAGGTTTACCAGCCAAGTTTCTGGTAAAGAAGGCTCTATACTTTGCTAGTATAGGGAACGTGGCCGCTTTCGAGAGCATCTTTGGTTTGCTCACCTACGGGTTATTTTTGTTTCCCAACATAGATAATTTTGTAGATATCAACGCCATTAAGGTTTTTCTCATTGCAAATCCTGTACCGACCTTGCTCGCTGATGCTTATCATTCTGTACACTTAAGTAATTTGTACAGCAGAGGGGAGATCACGTGCCGTGTACCCCTGCTATACAAATGGTTTATCTCCCATTTGCCTAAGTCAGCCACTTTTTGGGATCGTAAGAGTGCCTTACGTTGGTCGCAAAAAATCATGTCCCTTACCAATGCTGACATAGATTGGTGTAATAGGATTTATGACGGGATCAGGATCATTGACCGTTGTGGAAACTTCCCTAACGTACCCCTCATAGGAACTAAAGGAGGAATCAATTACCATCCAGTATTGGTTCGTCGTCAATTCGGATACCCGATGAGGCATGTCCCGCGTAATGTTCATCTGGAAGGTCTTTTCTTCAAGGAAGGAGAAAATGACAGGGCACTAAAGATGGAAATAGTGCACGCTTGGAAATACGTTCATAAGAAAGGACGAGAGTCTCTAGAAAAATCGGACTGTGTCTCGGTGGAGCCTTATCTCCACCTGGTGCAAACTAGAGCTCTCAAGCTAAAGATGCCTTATCCTCGTCACGGAGTTCTTCCACCAAGGGAATATGTCATGTACTTCATGAATGAAACGGAAAAACTTCAGGTTACTCTCAACAAAGTTCAACAGGAGAGAAGGTCTTGGAAGAACAAGTACCGCATTCTCAATGTGGAGTGTACCAAAATACAGCAACTACTGAAAGATATGGATGCTCTAATTGAGATTTTGGAGCAACATGTTGTAGAAAACCAGGATGACCAAAGGAATTTGCTCGCTCCTTTCACTTGGCAAAGGAATAACAACCCGACAACGACCCAAGAGCCCCGGTCCAAGAAAAGAAAAGTGCCAGAATCAACACCTGATTTCTCCTCAGAGAGGACTCGGGACCCATTAGCTTAGGTTTCTGTTTCCGCACCTTGTAATTTACTGTATTTCCATTTCCACAATCCTTCGAATTCAATAAAACGGGGTTTCCCCAATATTTGATATTTGCAATCTAATTGTCGAAGTTTATTTTTTATTAAACCTAAAAACAATTAATATAATCACTGCATTCATCATTCTCACGTTACGTATTCTTCTTACCTACGAATCTCACAGTTGTGTCTCGGTTCTAGAGTCAAACTGTCTCATTCGTACAATACTCGGGCCAATCGTCAAAAAAAGATGGATGATCTAGAGGAAGAGAATAGAGGGTTGAAAGAAGAAATTGACGCTCTGAGAGAGGATATGAGAAAGCTTCGTAACGACATGCAAGCCATGGCCGAAGCTCAGCTACAAAGAACTGTGATCTCAGAGATCACCTCAACGCCCATAGTGGAGAAGTTTGATCCTAGGTACAGAATGTCGAAAGATTGTCCTTGGGGCATGCCACCCAACTATATCCCGGAAGGATATATTCCACCGATCACTGGAGATCCGGAAAGTTCAGCAGGAGTCGCTGGGCTTGAAGGTTACAAACTTCGGGAAAGCGAAGATGCCAGGGGCATACCAACAACTCCTGAAGGTTACAACCTTTGAGAAACGCCAAGATTCACTGCCGTAGAAACGGTACCACCCCCTGTGGTGCACACTGTCCCGGAAGGACAGATTCCACAGATACCTTCTGGTAGAAAGGAAACTATGTTTGACAGAATGGACGAGTTCCAGGAACAGTTCCTGGAAATGCATAAGGAACTACAAGCTATTCGCGGTCAGGATTTATTTGGAAAGGACTCCGCCGATCTCTGTTTAGTCCCCAATGTGAAAGTCCCACACAAGTTCCAAGTACCCGATTTTGAAAAGTACAAGGGTAAATCTTGCCCTCAAAGCCATTTGGTGATGTATGCTTGGCGAATGTCAGCTCAGACAGAGAACCAGGATCTACTGATTCATTACTTCCAAGATAGTTTAACCGGTGTCGCGCTCAAATGGTACATGGGATTAAACCGCACTGAGATCAGCACTTTCAGAGATCTTGGCACTGTCTTCGTCCAACAATATAAATACAATTTGGACATAGCACCAGACAGAGATCAACTCAGATCAATGTTGCAAAAGGACAAGGAAACCTTTAAGGAATATGCTTAGAGATGGTGTGAAATTACCGCTCAGATTTCTCCACCTCTTGAGGAAAAAGAGATGACGAAGATCTTCTTAAAGACCTTGAGCTCATTTTACTACGACAGAATGGTTGCCAGTGCACCCAGCGACTTCACCAAAATGGTAGGCATGGGAGTTTGTCTTGAGGAAGCTGTTCGAGAAGGACGTCTAGTCAAGGACACTGGGTCGACAAGCGGTACTAAGAAACACGGTAGTGCTCTCCCTAAGAAAAAGAGCAAGATATTGGGAATATCTCTCTCGGAAAGCAAAGGCGTCGGTACCAACCAGTAGCAGCTGTAACTCCTGCCATCAACCCCGCGCCTACGTATCAACCTCAGGTTGCGTAGAGCCAACCTAGTCAACAGCAATTTCAGCAAAGGACAGAATAGCCTCTTCAGCAGGCTCGTCCTCCATACAACAACCGTACAATGCGGCCACCAGGATTTGATCCTGTACCCGTATCGTACACAGAACTATTTTTGTTACTGCTGGTCAAAGGGCACGTCTTGACCAAGGCTCCTCTTACAGTACCGGAAAATCTGCCTTTTTGGTTTAAGGTGGATTAGACTTGCCCTTACCATCAAGGAGGACCAGGGCATAACATAGAGAACTGTCTCAGTTTCAAATCCGATGTGAAAAACCTTGTTAGGAGAGGGGTCTTATCTTTCAAAGATACGAATCTGAATGTTCTCATGAACCCGCTGCCTCAGCACGAGAAAGCTGCCGTCAATCTGATAGAAGGAGAGTCTAGCAACATTTATCAAATTCACGATGTACTCTTATTGAGGGCCAACTTGGTTAAGATGCATTGTAGATAGAGTGGATATGGCCACGTGCCACCTCATAATTATCACCCGTGTGATATCTGCTCTAAAAATAATCAGGGATGTTCTGTGGTGCAATCAGCTCTACAGGAACAGATGGATCTCAGATGGATCCAGGAGCACCGAGTTTGTGGGGTTAACATGATTTATACGAATTCCAACATCATTCAGAACCACGCCATCCGTGCAATGAATGCCAACTTAGTGGCGATGCACTCAAGGCAAATCCAGTATCATAATCTGTCGCGGCATGAGTACAACTCCTGTCTGACTTGCTCGGTAAATAAACAGGGATGCTCTTTTGTACGAGAGGCCCTCCAGCGTCAGATGGATCTTGGATGGATCCAAGACTACCATGATAGGAATCATTATCAAATCAACATGATCCAGATCTTCGATATTCGCTTGATGAATACCAACCTGGTAGAGTTACATGCTGAACAGGTTCGGCTCGGGTTCCTGGTATCACATGATTATCAGGGCTGTAAAGCGGGTTGCGAAAACGATCAAGGTTGTGCCCTTGTCTAGGAAACACTTCAGCACTTGTTGAACCACTGGTAGCTTCCAATCTTTATGGACGAAGACACCTAGCAAATTAGTATCACTAATGGGAATCCTACTAGATATCAAAGTCAGGATGTTCGATCAATGGAAACAAACCTCGTCAGGTTACACTGTATTCAAAGCGGACGTGGTCAGGTGCCACTACACAACTATGAGCAGTGTGGAGTTTGCTCAGTGGATAATCAAGGATGCTACCTCGTGCGAGCATCCCTTCAAAGTCAGTTGGACCGCAAGGAGATTCAACTATGGTCAAGTTCTAGATCAGTTAACTACCTCGCTGATCAAATCGAGGACGTCGTCGTAATCTCTGATCATCAGAGGGCTAGGGATGTTTGTGCCATCATCCCTCTACTTGACGAATCGAGAGTTCCCAACTGAGAACGGATTGAAATTGCGTACGATGGTCAGAAAAATTAGAAGGTTCCCATAGTCATCTATCTACCGGGACCACTACCGTATGGATCAACTAAGGTTATCCCTTACAAGTACGGTGCAACAACAGTTGAGAATGGAAAGGAAATTTCATTACCCTCCGTCGTGAATATTGCAGACATCAGTCGAGTAACACGGAACGGTCAAATCTTCAACCGAGGAGTTGGAGAACCTAACAGAGAAAAGGAACCTCAGACAGAAGTTCCCAATCCACCAGTCGGCCAATCCAGTAATCCTGACCTATCGAAAAACAATGATGAGATGCTGAAGCTCATCCAGAGGAGTGAATGCAACATTGTTGACTAACTGTTACAGACTTCTTCAAAGATTTTGGTACTATCACTGTTACTTAGTTCAGAAGCGCACAGGGAGGCTCTACAGAAAGTCTTGGAGCAAGCCTTTATGGAGTAGGATGTAACAATCAGACAGTTCGATAGAATTGTCTCTAACATCACCTCCTGCAATAACTTGGGATTTAGTGATGAGGAATTACCCGAAGAAGGTCATCGTCATAACATGGCGCTCAATATTACAGTCAACTACCAGGACGATTCTTTAGCCAGCGTACTGGTATACACAGGGTCAGCCCTGAATGTTATGCCGAAGTCCACTTTGATGCAATTATCATCAAAGGACCTCCGATGAGAACCAGTGAGGTCTTTGTGAAAGCATTTGACGGATCCAAAAAAATGGTTATCGACGAAGTCGACCTTCCCATGACTATCGGTCCTCACACTTTCCAAGTCACTTTCCAGGTCATGGACATTCGGGCAACATACAGTTGTTTATTAGGAAGACCTTGGATACATCAAGCTGGGGCGGTCACTTCAACCCTCCACCAAAAGCTAAAGTTTGTCCAGAACGACCAACTCGTCACAGTCTATGGAGAACAGGCCTTGGCCGTAGGCAATTTATCGTTATCCACTTATGTAAAACCGGAGGGGGTAATTGGAACTCAGTTCCAAGCGCTTTCTCTACACAAGGACAATCAATCCGAAGGGGGAACTTCGATTTCCTCGTACAAAGATGCTATCAAAGCAGTCGAGAGTGCCAATACAACAGGATGGGGAAGCTTGTTATTCCTACTGACAATAAAACAAAGAAGGGTCTTGCTTTTTCTGCAACCTGTACTCAGACGGCTGCGAACGATAAAAGTTTTCATCCCATTCAGAACTTCTTCCACAGTGGAGGCTTCCTTCAACCAGTGACTCAAGAAGTGCATACCATCAACGAAGGTGATTCCTTCGATACGGAAAAAGAATAGAAGTCCTACAGTTAAGGAATTTGTACAACGGAGGGGAGATCACGTGCTGTGTACCCCTGCTATACAAATGGTTTATCTCCCATTTGCCTAAGTCAGCCACTTTTTGGGATCGTAAGAGTGTCTTACGTTGGTCGCAGAAAATCATGTCCCTTACCAACTCTGACATAGATTGGTGTAATAGGATTTATGACGGGATCAGGATCATTGACCGTTGTGGAAACTTCCCCAACGTACCCCTGATAGGAACTAAATGAGGAATCAATTACCATCCAGTATTGGTTCATCGTCAATTCGGATACCCGACGAGGCGTGTCCCGCGTAATGCTTATCTGGAAGGTCTTTTCTTCAAGGAAGGAGAAAATGAAAGGGCACTAAAGATGGAAATAGTGCACGCTTGGAAACATGTTCATAAGAAAGGACGAGAGTCTCTAGGAAAACCTGTGTCTCGGTGGAACCTTATCTCCACTGGGTGCAAACTAGAGCTCTCAAGCTAAAGATGCCTTATCCTCGTCACAGAGTTCTTCCACCAAGGGAATCTGTCATGTACTTCATGACTGAAACGGAAAAACTTCAGGTTACTCTCAACAAAGTTCAACAGGAGAGGAGGTCTTGGAAGAACAAGTATCGCATTCTCAATGTGGAGTGTACCAAAATACAGCAACTACTGAAAGATAAGGATGCTCTAATTGAGATTTTAGAGCAACATGTTGTAGAAAACCAGGATGACCAAAGGAATTTGCTCACTCCTTTCACTTGGCAAAGGAATAACAACCCGACAACGGTCCAAGAGCCCAGGTCGAAGAAAAGAAAAGTGCCAGAATCAGCACCCGATTTCTCCTCAGCGAGGACTCGGGACCCATTAGCTTAGGTTTCTGTTTCCGCACCTTGTAATTTACTGTATTTCCATTTCCGCAATCCTTCGAATTCAATAAAATGGGGTTTCCCCACTATTTGATATTTGCAATCTAATTGTCGAAGTTTATTTTTGATTAAACCTAAAACCAATTAATATAATCATTGCATTCATCATTCTCACGTTACATATTCTTCTTACCTACGAATCTCACGGTTGTGTCTCAGTTCTAGAGTCAAACTGTCTCATTCGTACAATACTCGGGCCAGTCGTCAGAAAAAGATGGATGATCTCGAGGAAGAGAACAGAGGGTTGAAAGAAGAAATTGACGCTCTAAGAGAGGATATGAGAAAGCTTCGTAACGACATGCAAGCCATGGCCGAAGCTCAGCTACAAAGAACTGTGATCTCAAAGATCACCTCAACGCCCATAGTGGAGAAGTTTGATCCTAGGTACAGAATGCCGAAAGATCATCCTTGGAGCATGCCACCCAACTATATCTCGGAAGGATATATTCCACCGATCACTGGAGATCCGAAAACTTCAGCAGGAGCCGCTGGGCCTGAAGGTTACAAACTTCGCGAAAGCGAAGATGCCAGGGGCATACCAACAACTCCTGAAGGTTACAAACTTCGGGAAACGCCAAGATTCACTGTCGTAGTAACGGTACCACCCCCTGTGGTGCACACTGTCCCGGAAGGACAGATTCCACAGATACCTTCTGGTAGAAAGGAAACTATGTTTGACAGAATGGACGAGTTCCAGGAATAGTTCCTGGAAATGCAGAAGGAACTGCAAGCTATTCGCGATCAGGATTTATTTGGAAAGGACGCCGCCGATCTCTGCTTAGTCCCCAATGTGAAAGTCCCACACAAGTTCCAAGTACCCGATTTTGAAAAGTACAAGGGTAACTCTTTCCCTCAAAGCCATTTGGTGATGTACGCTCGGCGAATGTTAGCTCAGACAGAGAACCAGGATATACTGATTCATTACTTCCAAGATAGTTTAACCGGTGCCGCGCTCAAATGGTACATTGGATTAAACCGCACTGAGATCAGTACTTTCAGAGATCTTGGCACTGCCTTCGTCCAACAATATAAATACAATTTGGACATAGCACCAGACAGAGATCAACTCAGATCAATGTCGCAAAAGGACAAGGAAACCTTTAGGGAATACGCTCAGAGATGGCGTGAAATTTCTGCTAAGATTTATCCACCTCTTGAGGAAAAAGAGATGACGAAGTTCTTCTTAAAGACCTTGAGCTCATTTTACTACGACAGAATGGTTGCCAGTGCGCCTAGCGACTTCACCGAAATGGTAGGCATGGGAGTTCGTCTTGAGGAAGCTATTCGAGAAGGACGTGTAGTCAAGGACACTGGGTCGACAAGCGGTACTAAGAAACACGGCAGTGCTCTCCCTAAGAAAAAGAGCAAGATATTGGGAATATCTCTTTCGGAAAGCAAAGGCGTCGGTACCAACCAGTAGCAGCTGTAACTCCTACCATCAACCCTGCACCTACGTATCAACCTCAGGTTGCGCAGAGCCAACCTAGTCAACATCAATTTCAGCAAAGGACACAACAGCCTCTTCACCAGGCTCGTCCTCCATACAACAACAACCGTACAATGCGGCCACCAGGATTTGATCCTGTACCTGTATCGTACATAGAACTATTTCTGTTACTGCTGGTTAAAGGGCACGTCCAGACGAAGGCTCCTCTTACAGTACCAGAAAATCTGCTTTTTGGTTTAAGGTGGATCAGACTTGCCCTTACCATCAAGGAGGACCAGGGCATAACATAAAGAACTGTCTCAGTTTCAAATCCGATGTGCAAAAGCTTGTTAGGAGCGGGGTCTTATCTTTCAAAGATACAAATCTGAATGTTCTCACGAACCCGCTGCCTCAGCACGAGAAAGCTGTCGTCAATCTGATAGAAGGAGAGTCTAGCAACATCTATCAAATTCACGATGTACTCTTATTGAGGGCGAACTTGGTTAAGATGCATTGTAGACAGAGCGGATATAGCCATGTACCACCTCATAATTATCACCCGTGTGATATCTGCTCTAAAAACAATCAGGGATGTTCTGTGGTGCAATCAACTCTACAGGAACAGATGGATCTCGGATGGATCCAAGAGCACCGAGTTTGTGGGGTTAACATGGTTTATACGAATTCCAACGTCATTCAGAACCACGACATCCGTGCAATGAATTCCAACTTAGTGGCGATGCACTCAAGGCAAAGCCAGTATCATAATCTACCGCGGCATGAGTATAACTCCTGTCTGACTTGCTCGGTAAATAAACAGGAATGCTCTTTTGTACGAGAGACCCTCCAGCGTCAGATGGATCTTGGATGGATCCAAGACTACCTTGATAGGAATCATTATCAAATCAACATGATCCAGATCTTTGATATTTGCTTGATGAATACCAACCTGGTAGAGTTACATGATGAACAGGTCTGGTTCGGGTTCCTGGTATCACATGATTATCAGGGCTGTAAAGCGGGTTGCGAAAATGATCAAGGTTGTGCCCTTGTCCAGGAAACACTTCAGCACTTGTTGAACCACTGGTGGCTTCCAATCTATATGGACGAAGACACCCAGCAAATTAGTATCACTAACAGGAATCCTACTAGATATCAAATTCAGGATGTTCGGTCAATGGAAACAGACCTCGTCAGGTTACACTGTATTCAAAGCGGACGTGGCCAGGTGCCACTACACAACTATGAGCGGTGTGGAGTTTGCTCAGTGGATAATAAAGGATGCTACCTCGTGCGAGCAGCCCTTCAAAGTCAGTTATACCGCAAGGAGATTCAACCATGGTCAAGTTCTGGATCAGTTAACTACCTCGCTGATCAAATCGAGGGCGTCGCCGTAATCTCTGATCATCAGAGGGCTAGGGATGTTTGTGCCATCATCGCTCTACTTGACGAATCGAGAGTTCCCAACCGAGAACGGATTGAAATTGCGTACGATGGTCAGAAAAATCAGAAGGTTCCCATAGTCATCTATCTACCAGGACTGATACCGTATGAATCAACTAAGGCTATCCCTTACAAGTACGATGCAACAAAAGTTGAGAATGGAAAGGAAATTCCATTACCCTCCGTCGTGAATATTGCAGACATCAGTCGAGTAACACGGAACGGTCAAATCTTCAACCGAGGAGTTGGAGAACCTAACAGAGAAAAGGAACCTCAGACAGAAGTTCCCAATCCACCAGACGGCCAATCCAGTAATCCCGGCCTATCGAAAAATAATGATGAGATGCTGAAGCTCGTCCAGAGGAGTGAATACAACATTGTTGACCAACTGTTACAGACTCCTTCAAAGATTTTGGTACTATCACTGTTACTTAGTTCAGAAGCGCACAGGGAGGCTCTACAGAAAGTCTTGGAGCAAGCCTTTGTGGAGCAGGATGTAACAATTAGACAGTTCGATAGCATTGTCTCTAACATCACCTCCTGCAATAACTTGGGATTTATTGATGAGGAATTACCCGAAGAAGGTCGTCGTCATAACATGGCGCTCAATATTACAGTCAACTGCCAGGACGATGCTTTAGCCAGCGTACTGGTAGACACAGGGTCAGCCCTGAATGTTATGTCGAAGTCTACTTTGATGCAATTATCATTCAAAGGACCTCCGATGAGAACCAGCGAGGTCTTTGTGAAAGCATTTGACAGATCCAAAAAAACGGTTATCGGCGAAGTCGACCTTCCCATGACTATCGGTCCTCACACTTTCCAAATCACTTTCCAGGTCATGGACATCCGGGCAACATACAGTTGTTTATTAGGAAGACCTTGGATACATCAAGCTGGGGCGGACACTTCAACCCTCCACCAAAAGCTAAAGTTCGTCCAGAACGAACAACTCGTCACAGTCTGTGGAGAACAGGCCTTGCTCGTAGGCAATTTATCATTATCCACTTATGTAGAACCGGAGGGGGTAATTGGAACTCAGTTCCAAGCGCTTTCGCTACACAAGGACAATCAATCCGAAGGGGGAACTTCGATTTCCTCGTACAAAGATGCTATCAAAGCGGTCGAGAGTGCCAATACAACAGGATGGGGGCAGCTTGTCATTCCTACTGACAATAAAACAAAGAAGGGTCTTGGTTTTTCTGTAACCTGTACTCAGACGGCTGCGAACGATAAAAGTTTTCATGCCATTCAGAACTTCTTCCACAGCGGAAGCTTCCTTCAACCAGTGACTCAAGAAGTGCATACCATCAACGAAGGTGATTCCTCCGATACGGAAAAAGAATGGAAGTCCTATCTCAACGAGGACAGTTATATGTCTCAGGAAGAAACACAGACTCCCTTTTGCTTTCCTACACAGAGTCCGAGATTTATACCCAGGTCAGACGTCGAAATTTTATACGGGGATTGTGATCCGGAAGGATGTCGTGCTCCGCTAAACTCATTAGAGGAGGACACTCTGATGAAATATGACTTTGACCACGACTACTATGGCCCGATGGATGGTCTGCCAATGTGGCAGCCTTACCCAGGAGACTTGGGGAAAGAAAATCAGCCGAACAATGAAAATCAGATGAGCATCATTGAACAGAATACATGCGTCCCCATCATATCATGGGATCAACACTCAGGTCACTCAGAAAACGTCCAGCACGACGATGAATTCACAATGTTTGCAGGACTAGAATTCATTAAATATGCTTTTCCCGAGGTCAACGTCATCGAAAGGGATGACTCCTCTAGTTCCAAAGAAGTGTGGGACACCTTGGGACAACCAAGTGGAAAATACGACTATATAGTCAAGTAAACTGCTCCTGAAAGCTCTCGTATCATGCTCGAAGACATCCAGCCAACTGGATGGGGAGATACAGCTGAGAGTACAAATACTATGCAAAATATAACTGAGGAATCCTCCTACGACAACTCTGCCTGGGAGACAGATTCCAATGATCCTGCTCCACCAGAAATCAGTGTCATTTCCAAGGACAAATCAAGGAAGGTACCAGGCTTTGTGATCCACCGAGGAGTTCGCCGCCAATGGGTTGTTGTCAATGTCCCGAAGACTGTTCATAAGTCAAAGTAATTGTCGTCTCTATCTTAACCTTTCACCCTGCCCAGGTGAAACGGATGTTTTGTTAGGGCTCGCTTTCTGTAAATTTCCCTCTTCGCTTTGCCCAAAGCGACAGAGTTTTGTTTTATAGGGTTGTAGTTTCAAGAATCAACTTGTTCATTAATAAAATAACGTCGTTCTGTAATTTTCGCATTTATTGCTGTTTTCTCTTTTTGCTTTTCTTAGAAAATGGTAATCCTAAAAAATAACTCAAAAAACATAAACAAGCAGTAAACAAAAAAGATACACTGCACACACTCTTGCATTCTCTCTATCTCTTCTAAAAAAATCATCACGTCATGCAGATTGCTTGTTTTAAACCCCGTTGAAACATACGATCCAATGCCTTCTCCCAACTTTGAGTTCCCGGTATTTGAGGCTGAAGAAGAAGATGACAACGAAATTCCAGAAGAGATCTCCCGACTACTCAGACAAGAGGAAAGGTCCATTGAACCTCACAAAGAGCCGTTGGAAACGGTAAACTTGGGTTCGGAAAAAGAGAGAAAAGAAATCAGGATTGGGGCACTGCTCAGTCCGACTGCCAAAGAAAGTCTGACAAAGCTTCTCAAAGAATTTCCCGATGTATTCGCTTGGTCCTATCTGGACATGTCAGGGTTGGATACCAGCATCGTGGAACATTATCTACCGTTAAGGTCAGAATGTCCACCAGTAAAACAGAGGTTGAGACGGACTCACCCGAACATGGCCATCAAAATCAAAGAGGAGGTACAGAAATAGATTGACGCGGGCTTCCTCGCTACATCAGAATATCCTCAATGGTTAGCCAACATTGTACCCGTTCTGAAAAAGGACGGAAAGGTCAGAATGTGTGTCGACTACAGAGATCTAAACAAGGCTAGTCCAAAGGACGACTTTCCTTTACCACACATTGACATGCTGGTTGACAGTACAGCAAAATTCAAAGTTTTCTCCTTCATGGATGGATTCTCGGGCTATAATCAGATCAAAAAGGCGCCGAAAGACATGGAGAAAACTTCGTTCATTACCCCATGGGGTACCTTTTGTTACAAGGTAATGTCGTTCGGTTTAAAGAACGTCGGGGTAACCTATCAAAGGGCCATGACTACTCTGTTTCATGATATGATACACAAAGAAATCGAGGTATATGTCGATGACATGATTGCCAAATCTAAGACAGAAGAGGAGCATGTGACCCACCTGTCAAAACTATTCGAGCGGTTAAGAAGGTATAAACTCCGTTTGAATCCCAACAAGTGCACCTTCGGTGTCCGTTCAGGGAAACTTTTAGGGTTCATCGTCAGCCAGAAAGGAATTGAGGTTGATCCTGACAAGGTCAAGGCCATCCGAGAAATACATTCACCAAAGATTGAGAAACAAGTTAGAAGATTTTTGGGACGCCTGAATTACATCTCAAGGTTCATATCCCTTAGGACCGCGACGTGCGCGCCAATCTTCAAACTACTCAAAACGAATCAAAACTATGTATGGACAGAAGATTTTCAAAAAGCTCTCGACAGTTTCAAAGAGTATCTGTTGAATCCACCGATTCTGTCACCTCCAGTAGAGGAAAGATCATTGATCATCTACCTAACAGTCTTTGAAGACTCCATGGGATGTGTACTTGGCCAACAAGACGAAACAAAAAGAAAAGAGTCTGCCATCTACTATTTAATCAAGAAATTTACCGATTGTGAAACTCGGTACACTATGCTCGAGAAAGCTTGCCGAACTTTGGCTTGGGCAGCCAAACGTCTTTGCCAGTACATGATCTGTCACACTACTTGGCTGGTCTCCGAAATGGATCCAATTAAGTACGTATTTGAAAAACCTGCTCTCACGGGAAGGATTGCACATTGGCAGATGTTGTTATCAGAGTATGACATCGAGTACCACACTCAAAAAGCCGTTAAAGGAAGTATTTTAGTTGATCATTTGGCTCATCAACCGATTTACGATCAGGAATTAATCGGGTTTGACTTCCCAGACAAAGATGTCATGTACTTGGAAATGAAAGATTGCGATGAACCGTTAACCAGTGAAGGGCCAGAACCAAGTTCCCAATGGGGACTAATATTTGATGGAGCAGTTAATCATTACGGAAATGGAATTGGGGCAATCATCATAACACCTCGGGGTACCCACATTCCTTTCACTGCCAGAGTTACGTTCAAGTGCACAAACAATTGTCGCTACTCGAAAAATAGTCGACCGGAGGCGAAAAGGAAGAAAACAGAAGAGTCGTCATCGAACTTTATTTATCCCATGAGGAGAAAGGAAAACATCAAGAAAACCCAAAGAAGAAATTATAAGATGGTCTCGCAACCAAATTATGGGTTCGGAAGCCGGTTATGCGAGGGGAAGGTATTAGCACCCCTCACATCCATCGTACTCGATGGGAACCATTTGCTTGTCTATGTGTAAGGATGTTTGCTAAGGATATTTCTTTCTAAGAGTGTTTTAAGAGGGAGAGAGGAAGGTGAGAACCGAAGAATGTTAAAGAAAATAAAAGAAAAGGTAGGGAGAAGAAGAGAGGAAAAGAAAAGGGGACTCGATAGGACTTAGGGTCCTATGCCTACGTATTCCCTCGTGCAATGGGAAAGTCAGAGTCAATGTAGTTCGGAGGACTACGGGTGAAGAAAATGGAAGGGGGCGGAAGGTGGCTCGCCAAGATCATCACAATCTTGTGCCTACGTATCTTACATTCGGACGAGAATGAAGAATCAGAGCAATCGTAGTTCGACCGACTACGGCTTGTTGGTGTTTTTTATGGAAGATGTTATCTTACGGGTTCTAGCAGTTAGGTGTTTTGCGGCTCGCTCGTGGAGTCTTATGCGTTACCTGTTTGCGGTAGAACGGACGTAACATGTCCTTTTTGAAAAGGTTGATTTTCGCCATCAAGGCAAGATGTCACATTTGATTTGTGAAGGTTGGTTTTAAGGGTGAAATAAGTCCTTGGATAGGAACCCCTTCGGGTAGTACCCAATTCTTTATCTCAAAAGATTTATTGTGAAAGATGTGTGGCAAATATAGTCACGTCTTTATATTGAAAAACGAGTATCGAGACCACACACTCTAAAGTGAGCATCCTAATACTCGAAGAGGAAGAGACATTCACCCAATCCTCTCTTTTTCGTTCAATACAAAGAGAATTTTATTCTCTTATTAAAAGTGTTTTTGGTTTTAGATGGTAAGTGCTTTACGACAGTGAACCCTAAAGGTAATGTCAAGCACTCGGGATAGGAGAAGGCCTTCGCCTAACCACTCCACGACCATCTAAGTTTATTGAGAAAAGAGTTTGAAAATGCACTTGGTGCAAGACCAAGGTTTTTAGACACAAGGAGAGAATGAAAATGAGGAAAAGGTTTTTAAAAGAGTGGGTGGTGAATATAGCCACGTCTTCGTATTGAAAGACGAATATCGAGATCACACACTCTAAAGTGAGCATCTTAATACTCGAAGAGGAATAAGTCTTCACCCAATCCTCTTTTTTTAGTTCAATACAAAGAGAACTTTTGAAAATGAGCACTTGGTACTAGACCAAGGTTTTTTACTTTAGAAGAGAATGAAAATGAGAAATGAAATAGAAACCGAAATAAAATCGAAAAGAAAACGGCCTCATATTGATCAAGATTTTGAATCGATTGAAGGAAATCAAGTAATCATGATTTTTGTTATATCATTGGCCCAAAATAAAATCGAAAAGAGAATTGAAGATGAAAAGTAAATCGAGAAATGAAAAGAAAATTGATATGGTCAAAAATTGAGAATCCTAATATTTACATCTTGAATATGAATTAAAATTAAAAGAAATAATTTAAAAACTAATTAAGAAAATGATTTTTGAGTTTTCGATATTCTAATAAATAAACTAAATAGGGAAATATGTTTCTAAATCAATATTACTAACTAAAAAATATTTACAAAACAATAGAAGAAAAACATTTAACAAAAAATAATTAACAAACTAATTGACCAAGATTAAAAAAACAGGTTTGAGAAAAAAAAATCTACACGATGCAAGTAAAGGGCCTCCAAAAAATGGGCCACAAATTACACAAACCAAGGGCTTGGACTGGGTCGGATGACCCGGCTGATGTTAATGGATTGGAAAACCCTACCCACCACAAACCTTTCTCACTCGTTCTTCTTCTCAAACACAGCTTATTCTCTCCTTCTCTCTTTCAAATCGCGGCGGATTTTTTCATCGTGTTCCTCTCTCGCGGTTCGTTTTTTCGAATTCGTCGCTCCCTCACTCAGCTGCGACCTCTCGCTCATCTCTTTCACTCAGTTTCTCAAACGCTCACGCTCAGGTTTGGTTCGTTTCACTTCTCGACTATTTCCTTCTCGTTCTTGTTCGTGAACCTTATTTCTGATCTCACTCTTCGTCTTTTTTCTTCTGATTTTTGGGTTAATTATGAAATCTGGGTTTGGTTTGGAAGTTAATGATTTGGGTTGAAGATGGCGGAGATGAAGGTTTTGAGGTTGTGAAATGGTGGTGATTGAAGTGGTTTCAGAGACGATGATTTTGGGTGTTGCTGGGTTTGTAAGAAAAAAAGGTTGAAGGTGGGTTGGTTTGAGAAAGGTTGATGGTGGAAGTGGTTGTTGATTAGCGAGAAAAGTGGAGGTTGGAGTCAAGGAAAGAAGGTTGAAATTTGATGGTTGGCTGAAGTTTGTGTAGGTTGGAAGAGAAATGAAGGTAGAGTTTTGTTGAAGAAGAGGATGGGTAGAGATGAGTTGTTACAGAAAAAGTTGGAATCAAGTAGCAATTCCCTTTTCCTTTCGCCACTGATAAAGAGTGTTGAGGATGTTTATGGTGGAAGGCGTTTGTGAAGGGGTGGCCGTTTGGTTGTGAAAATGAAGATGGGTTATGGTGTTTACTGATGAAGAATGTTGGAGAAAGGATAAGGTATTTGGTCGCTGTATATTGAAGAAGAAATGGAGAAGCGTGGTGTGTTAGAAGGTAAGTGTTATGGGGTTCAAATTGTTTCCTCTGGTTAAGGTAAAAAATGAATTTTTCAGTGAGTTCCCCCCTTTATTACCTCTGTTCTCTCTTTTTCTGAAACAAACTTGCTTTTCTCTTTTTTTTTTTAATTTTTCAGTCCTTGCTTGTGTTGTCCTTTTGTATTGTTGATATGTCATTTTCAACACCCGGTCCTGTTGTGGCTGGCCTTGTGCAGGTTTTGTGGGATAATGTGTTGTGTTGTCTTTGTTTTGGAGCAGTGTGAGCAGGATTTGTGGTGTTTTGTCCTATTGCGAATTTCAGCTTGGATAGTAGCAGGTTTAGAGTATTGTTGTAGCATAGGTTTGATGCAGGATTTTGGCATAGTTTTGTTGTTGTCACGGTTGGTCGCGTGGTGCAGTCTGGGAGGTTGACTTGAGCTATTGTGGTGCAGAGTTTTGTAAGGTTTTTGGATGGTTTTGCAGTAGTTGGTACGTATTGCACTGTGTTGGTAGCAGGGAGGATGCAGAATTGTTGCTACTTGTTACTTCAACAACAAAAACTTGTAGCCTAAAAAAATGAATTTGGGCCTTGTACTATTTAGCGACCCAATGCTTTTTTTTTCTTTTTTTGTATTTTGGTAAGCAAAGACTTTGTAAAGCAAGGAAAAAAAAAGATTACTAAACTAATAAATAAAACCTAATTTAAATTAAATACACTTAAACTAAATTAAAAATTAAATAAATAAAAAAGTTGTATTAACTAAAAAGAGAAATGATTAAAAGAATAATAATTAAAGTTGACTAAAATAAAACCTAGTTAGCTAAGAGAAAAACTAATAACGAAATTCAAATAAAGAAAATAAAATAGAATTCTAATACTAAACTAATTTGTATATAAAAAAGAGACTAAGAAAATATAAAAAGAAAAAAGAAAATGGTCAAAATGAAAATAAACTAATTACGTTGATTCTAAATAAAATGAACAAATATGAACAAAAGGCCGGGTATCGAAATTCCCGAAAATGAAGAAAGATTGCACTAAAATTATCAGCGTGGAATAAAACACTCGGAAAGATACAACGTTTGATCCGATTTTGCAATTAATCGGGACTGGCTTTCAATTTGATTGATTCGTCTGTAAAGTCGAGAATTCTACCCCAATTGACATTTTAAGCAGTATGCACGATGAGAAGCATGTTATGCTATGCGGATTATGCAATGTGAGAATAAAGTCGGAGGAATGCTTATGACCTAATGGAATGCATAGATGATGAAAATGATACGCAAGGCTAGGGTTAGGGTGAAAATGAGGGTGTGACAACAATGAGGCCGAATACGAAGCTTGTATCATGGGTCTCGAGGAAGCGATCGATTTAAGGATTAAGAACTTGGACGTATATGGCGACTCAGCCCTGGTTATCAATCAGATCAAAGGAGATTGGAACACATACCAATCAGGACTGATTCCTTACAAAGATTATGCAAGAAGGTTGTTACCCTTCTTCGGCAGAATCAAATTTCATCACATCCCTCGTGATGAGAATCACATGGCTGATGCATTAGCCAATCTCTCTTCCATGATTAGTGTAGGTCAATGGAATGACGTACCTAAGATTGACATAAGGCGCCTAGAACGGCCCGCTTACATCTTCACGATCGAAGCAGTCATAGACAACAAACCTTGGTATCACGATATCAAATGCTTCCTTCAGAAACAAGAGTACCCACCTGGGGCACTAAGGAAGGACAGACAAACCCTCAGAAGACTGGCTGGCAGCTTCTTCCTGAGCGGTGATACTCTCTATAAGAGAAACTTTGACATGGTCTTGCTCCGATGCGTAGACAGACCAGAGGCAGACATGTTGATCAAAGAAATTCACGAAGGATCCTTTGGCACTCATGCCAATGGACACACGATGGCGAGAAAAATTCTGAGAGCAGGGTACTACTGGTTGACCATGGAATCCGACTGCTACAAGTACATGACGAGATGTCACAAGTGTCAGATATACTCCAACAAAATCCATGTACCGCCAACACATCTCAAAGCTCTTTCTTCCCCATGGCCTTTTTCCATATGGGGAATCAACATGATTGGCATAATTGAACCTAAGGCTTCAAACGGACATCGGTTCATTCTAGTAGCCATTGATTACTTCACTAAGTGGGTCAAAGCAGTGTCATACGCCAATGTTACCCAACAAGTGGTGGTCTGATTTATTAAAAACAATCTTATCTGTCATTATGGTGTTCCGAGCCAGATCATTACTGATAATGGATCCAACTTGAATAGTAAGATGATGAAAGAGTTATGTGTTGAGTTCAAGATTGAACACCATAACTCATCTCCCTACCGACCTAAGATGAACGAACCGTTAGAAGTGGCTAACAAGAACATCAAGAAGATTGTTCAGAAGATGGTTGTAACCTACAAAGACTGGCACGAGATGCTACCCTTTGCTCTTCACGGTTATCGCACATCTGCTCGCACTTCAACAGGGGCAACCCCTTTCTCTCTAGTATATGGCATGGAGGCAGTGCTCCCCATCGAAGTAGAGATCCCATCAATCCGGGTATTGATGGAAGCTAAGCTTACAGAAGCTGAATGGTGTCAAAGTAGACACGACGAGCTGAATCTGATTGACGAAAAACGAATGACGGCGCTATGCCACGGTCAGTTGTATCAACAGAGAATAAAGAAGGCGTTTGACAAAAAGGTCAAACCTCGTGTCTTCAGAAAAGGAGACCTCGTGCTCAAAAAGATACAATCATTCCTCACTGATTCTCGGGGCAAATGGACTCCGAATTATGACGGTCCCTATGTGGTCAAGAAAGCATTCTCAGGCGGCGCCTTGAGACTTGCAACCATGGATGGAGAAGAATTTTCCTACCCCACGAATGTTGATGTAGTCAAGAAATACTTCGCCTAAACTAAAAAAAAAACGTCTCGGTGTATTGAAAACCCGAAAGGGCGCTCCAGGCAAAAATTAGAGACATGATCAAAAATCATCTCGGTGGATTGGAAATCTCAAAGTACAATCCAGGCAAAAGTTAGGGATGATGGAAAGTAACTACATCCAACAGGGGCAAAACCTCCAGTAGCAGTCATGCTGTTCATCAGAAAACTCCAGTCAAGGTCATCTTCGACGGAAGCTCAGGATGCCCCTAATTCAAAGTTGGTAGAAGGATAGTGGTCGTTATGTTTCAATGCAGCCCTTTTCCCTTAAATTACCATTTTTAAACTTTGTAAATACTCTATGGAATCACCCACTTGGCTGATTTCCATCCTATCAATAAAATTTGAGCCCTTGTGCTTTTGTTTGCAATTCTTATTTGTTTTAGCTTTACAGAACGACGTTTTAGCATGATCAACGATTCTTGAAATAAAACAAAAATAAATTTACTTGTAAAACTTTTTCTACTTTTAAAATAAAAAGATGGCAATTTCTTTTGACTGTTGAACATCGAAAGAACATTGATCGCTTCTCCAGAAGTAATCGAGCTTCAAAGTGCAGAATCAAAGTACTACTTCTAAAACAGTCCGCCTGAACGAAGGATCAGTTATGACAGATGCGAATACTCTGTCTGACATCTTCGGCCGAGTTCTTATCTCCTAAGCTCGATCAACGGTTGTTCCCCTGCAGGGACTACTTCTCCTAAGCAAGGCAGAATTGCTATTTTGAACCAGCGATACTTTTTATCTCCCACTGTGGCTGAGTATCCAGTCGTGTTCATCTACTAGTCTGTATGTCGTGTCAGTTTTGTCAGCATATACATACATGCCTCATGCATTATTGATTTACATTCATATTCACGTTACATCACTATCACTCTAGTCAGTCTTATCCCCTAGTGATAAACGTCCTCTTGTCAATCGCGTTGTCAGTTCTTTCCTTGTCAGGAAACGTCGTGTTTGAACAACCGCTTCTCCACTTTGCTGTTGAACTAAAGTTGGTTCTTTGACCACTTTGATAACTTGAACCTCTGAAAAGGCAAGAAAACCTTCAACAAACGTCACTCTTCGCCATTGAAGATAATGTCTTCGCTTTCCCGGATTAAGGAAAGTCCCTAGAGAAAGCCACTCAACTAAAGACTTTCGGCAGCACTTTGGTTCTTCTCTCCAGAAAGTCAATGTCAACAAAGTCATCGGCACCTCAAAATTGGGGTACATCATATGGCATTTCTCTGAGAAGATCTCGAGAAAAGTATGGTGTAATATTCCCCAAGCAGACGGCAGTCTCTCAAGAGACTCGCTCTCCCTAGTAGATTCGACAAATGGCGTCTCCAACAGAGAAGTTTGTGCCTCTCTACCATCAAATTTTTTTCCGTCAAATGGAAACTAAGACCAGATCCTTGGTAGGAAACCAGGATCGAGGGGAAGTTTATTTCAGCAACTAAGACCAGTTCCTTGGTAGGAAACCAGGATCGAGGGGAAGTTTATTTCAGCAACTGATACTAGTTCCTTGGTAGGAAACCAGGATCGAGGGGAAGTTCATTTCAGAAACTGAGACCAGCTCCTTGGTAGGAAACCAGGATCAAGGGGAAGTTTACCTTTTCTAAGCATTATTGCTTAGCAAAAGAAGAAGGATGCGTGAACTACCATTCCTAACCACCATCAAAATTTCGGGTATTCCGATATTTAATCCTCTTGCACCCCGAATGCCTGAATACCTTCGCCATTCACACCTTCGGGTCCAAGGAGATTAAATAGGGGCATCTGTCATACCCCAAAATTTGACCACTAAGATTCCCATCATTGTGGAAATCATCATCACAATATGGATGAACCATCATACCTCATTAAGTCTCCCCAAAGATGGGTGAGCATCCACTATAATCAGAATTAGGGTTTTGAGCCCTCGCAGAGCACTTAGACAAAGGATCAATCAAGAAATGACATGATCTTCAACTTATCTAACTTCTCAAACACCTATAAAGAATCAAGAGGACCCCCACATCAAGGATCAAGCACAAGGTTGCAACATTCCAAGTGGATCAAGCCTCAAAATCAACAGTGTCACCAAATTAGGGTTTTGGTCGACCAGGGCCTCCAGATGGAAATTTTCCTCTGGGCATGAGCCAATGCTTCAAAGCATAACCTATGATGCTCCAAGGGACATCATAAACCCAATCATCAAGTTAATTTAACCTCAGGGGATGCATTCACAAAAAAATCAGGAATTAGGGTTTCTTGACCTAATTCACCCCTAAGTTGACTTTTGGGACAAATCATTGAGCCAAGACCTCAAGACATGATTTGAGGGTCTCTAATGCACCACATTGATCAATTTGCAACAATGGATTGATCCAAGAAGCTTGAGCAACAAGTTTCAATTTCATCTGAACCACAATTAGGGTTTCGCGAGAAAAGTCAACTGTATCTTTGACTTTTGACCAGGACATGCTCCCAAACCCTAGGACATGAATCAATATACCCTAATTCTCCCATGGATTTGTAGCTCTCATTACCCTCTACAAATGCTTCAACTACACCTCATTCCATTTCCCCATGGATTTTGAGTTATGGAATGATCAAAATGGCTGAAAACATGAAATGTCACTTTTTCCAACACTTAGTGAAATTTTCACCAAGTCAGAATCGGCCTTACTTTTTTCCAAATGTAGGAGGATTTTTCACTTGGATCCAAAAAGTATCAAAACCAATTATGATCAAATAGTTATTGTATCATATGAGGGCTTTCCAAAATGCCCAAGAACATCACCAAAATCAACTTGAGCCATGAGATATGACCATGTCAATATGCCTTGCTGAAAACTGCCAACACAAAACAGATTTTGGAGTTTTGCTCGATTTGCTCAAATTTTACAAAGGACAAGCAACTCTATCCATCTGAACACCTCAAGGGGGGACCAAGGAGGAACCAACTCTGATCTCAAGACTCCCAAGTCTTTGGAACCAAAAATAGCATGCCAACCCTATAAATCCCTAAAAGAGGGACAAGACTCCAATTTTGGATTGGAGCATTTAATGGATGCTTAGAGGTGGCATGGACTGACACATTTGCAACTGAATTCAGTCAAGAATGATCCAACAACTAGGGAACCAAATGCCTGTGCTCAAACCTCTAGTCAATGGCTAGAGGAGACTTGGCTTCCCATTTATCAACATTGGCCAAACCTCTGTTGTGGTTGCCATTCACAGTTGATTCCAAAACAAACTTGCTCTAATATAAATAAAGCTCATTTGTGCTCAGTTTGAGTACACCAAAGCCATCAAACATATGCTTTCCTCAAAATCCCTCTCTTTAGGCCAAAATGCCTTCTTTAGCAAGGTAACTCTGAGTTTTTGACTTAGAGAGAATTTCCATCACAGCTCATGATCCAAACACATCCAATATTTCATATATAAGCTGTCCAAACTCTCACAAGTGACCTGTAATCCTTAAATCAAAAAGTCACCTCTCAAAACCTCAAAATAGTACTTTTGAGCATTTTTCAAGCCATGTATTGATTCAGTCACTTTCCAAACTAGATAAAACCTTAAACACACTCCAAATATCATCCTTGAACTGTCCCAAATGGTTCCCCCCATCTGGAACACCATTTGAGAGAGTTGCCATTTTGGCCATTTTAACCCGTTTTGCAAGAAAGGGCCAGTTTGTGTTTTTGCAGGTTCCAGCTGATTCCACTCATCCTAAAAGCTTCTAAGGGATCATTTAAGAGTGTCCAAAGCATCAAATCATTTCTGGAACAAGAGGCTTGGCAGATTGCACAAAAACTCCAAAAGATCAAAAGAGAGGTATGCATGATGACTTGAACTTTCCAAAATATGCATTGCTTTGAAGTCCACTGATCATGCACACCTCATACATGTTATATATGTTGTGTTTGAACCAATTCATCATGTAAGTCATGCCTGTATCAAAGTGTAGCATATAAAATGCAATTATAGGCCTATTTCATAACCCCTATCGGATTTTGAGGAGGGAGTATGATCTGGAAAAAATACCACCACCATTGGATTCCTTGTGAAATTCTAGGCCAGATGCATATAAATTTTGTCCCCAACCATGGAGAAATGAGAAAGTTAGGGACCTTCCCGTTTCTTGCCAAAACTTGCCTTGCCTTGCCTTGGCCAGACCTAGAAAACAAGGCAAGCCTTGTATATTTGTTGGTTTGTTTTAATTAATGAATGTATCACCACCCCAGTGGTAAGGCGCGCGCCCTATAGCCTTGAGGTCGTGGGTTCAAACCCCACCCATGCCATTTTGTGATTTTTCACATTTTGCTATTTTTTCCATATTTTCATGTTTTGTTAATTAATTGGAAAATTAATAACTCTTTCAATTTTAATTATTTTTTATTGGTTCTTTTTGCAAAAAATCACAAAAATGTTAAAATATTTTATTCCACAAAAAAATTAAGTTTATACTAGTTATTTAATGTAATTAGTATTTTTGTGAATAAATTCATTTTTATTGTTTTTAAACATTTTAAAAATGAATATTTACTTTGAAAATCAAAACCAAATAAGTTTTAATTCATCTTGTGATTAAACCTCATTTTTCAAACCTAAAGCAAAAATAAAAAGTGGTTTATTCAAATTTATTTGGTATTTTTATCATTTTTATTTGATTTTCTTTAAATATTTACTTTTAAAGAAGATCAAATTAGGGTTTCTTTGATTTTCACCCTCACAAATCATTTTCAAACACTCATGGGCCTCTAATAGAGTGTAAAACTTAATCCTTTGTAAATACCAACCTTTCTTGGGCCTCACTCATTGTATAAGTCCCGTTGTATTTCAAAAGTTCGGCGCGATCATCGCCCGTTTAAAACAAACCCTGGGCCTCTCCTTGAGTTGTAAGCCCCATTCTTTTTCTTTAAAACATTTTTGGGCCTTTAATAGAGTGTAAGACCCAATCCCCTTTTAACCAAACCAGTTTTGGGTCTCAGATATTGTATAAGTCCCTCTGTGGTAAAAGAAAACCTCGGCACGATCACCAGTTGAAAAATCAAACCCTTGGGCCTACCCTCGTGTTATAAGCCCCATTCTTTAAAAATAAATCTTTGGGCCTCTTGAGAGAGTGTAATACCCACCCTCTTTGTACAGAAAACCTTTCTTGGGCCTCAATCACTTGTATAAGTCCCTGTACAAAATAACAGTGCGATCACTGATAAAACCTTGGGCCTCTCCTTGAGCTGTAAGCCCCAATTTTCCTTTCAAATCACTTTCTCCTTTGATTTTCTAATATACTGTTTTCAACTTTTCTTTGTTGGACAACTAACAATACAACATGGAAGCTCTACAACCAAGTAAGTGTTTACCCGCTTTCATTTACCGCTTTCATATGTATATAACTGTACTGTGGGGCTGTTTCACTGTAAGTCTTCTTTCATAAACTCATATCAACTATGTAATAATAGTATAGATATTTAGAGTTTCCCCGGCAACTACGTCTAGAACTAGACAAAACCTCGTCTCCTTACAACAATTTTAGATAACTAGATCTAAGAAATTCCCTCCTTGAATAGTTCATATACAGAAGGACATTGTTCCATGTGAAACCCCTTCTGGAACTGTTCATCAGCCTCCTCTTGGGCGTTGTACAAGGACCCGTCGGCTTCTTAGAAGTTTTCACAGCCTCCTCTTAGGCTTCATATAATGATTCTTCCTCCGGGAAGATAGCCTCCTCTTAGGCTTCGTACAAATTGTCCCTTGGCTTCTTAAAAGTTTCCAGCCTCCTCTTGGGTTTCGTACAAATTGTTCCGACGACCTTCTAGAGGTATAGGAATAGAAATTAGTCATCTTAATAGAACAGTCTTTCAAAGAGTCTAGATCTTGCTACTACTGTTTCTCAAGCATAGCACAAAAGATAAAACTCGTAGACTCGGACAGTCTAAAGCTCCTTTGGATTCCCAATTTCCCTAGAGAACAGGAAATAATCCCAACCCTCAGAGCAAATCCATGAGTATAACATTACTCATATAAGAACTGATTTTCTCTTTTATCCAATACTGGACCTATCACTCAACTGAAACAGTTACTTTAGCCTCCTCTTGGGCTTTGTACAATGATTCTCCCCAGCAGAGCTAAAACTTTTAGCCTCCATCTCAGGCTTCATACGAGATACAAAACACTCTCTAGTTGAGTATAAAAGACTCTCTTGTTGAGTCTACCAACTTTTAGCCTCCATCTCGGGCTTCGTACGAGATACAAAAACACCCTCTTGTTGAGTATAAAAGACTCTCTTGTTGAGTCAACCAACTAATAGACTCCATCTCGGGCTTCGTACGAGATACAAAAACACTCTCTTGTTGAGTATAAAAGACTCTCTTGTTGAGTCAAACAACTTTTAGCCTCCGTCTCAGGCTTCATACGAGACACCAAATCACTCTCTTGTTGAGTATAAAAGACTCTCTCGTTGAGTCAAACCCCTTTAGCTTCCGTCTTGGGCTTCGTACAAGACACACAAAAAGACTCTCTTGTTGATTCAAACCTTTAGCCTCCGTCTTGGGCTTCGTACAAGACACATAAAAACACCCTCTTGTTGGGCCAATAGTCTCCTCTTAGGCTTTGTATAAGGAAACCCCGGTTGAGACAATCAACCTTTTAGCATAAAATCATGCTTTGATCACAACATACAAACATCAACAACTCCTTTCCTCCCCATCTAATTGTTGTAAGCGGCAAGCCTCTAGTTATTTACATCCACGCCACTGTCCCTCTTTTAGCATGAGGAATTCCTAAGGAAAGATGGCATTGCTCTACACTGAGTTAAAGTCTTCTCCTCTACGTTGAAAGTCCCCTATAAAGGAAATTATGCCATTGCTGGATTCACATGTCCAGTTAAAGTAATTCTTCTTTATAACCAGTCACCCAACTGTTGTGACAAACAGACCCCCTTAGAGATGACAAATTCTCTCTAAAAGTCGAAACCCTTTAGCTTCACATCTTGGGCTTCGAACAAGATACAAATCATTTTTAGCTTCACGTCTTGGGCTTTGAACAAGACACTAAAACACCATTTCCTCCCATAGAATAGGAGGAACTACGATTGCTCTGATTTCCCTGTTTCGGTAAATGGGAATACGTAGGCATAAGATTGAAAGAAAAATCTTAGCGATCACACTAATCAAAAAACCCAAAATCCCGTACCTTCACACATCAATCGAAAAGCATCAGTCCTAAAATCCTTCCAATAACATAGTCCCGTCATTTAAGCCTTAAAAAAGTAAGCAGAAAGAGCCCCCACTTCCATATAGCATCCATAACCTAACAGACCGCTGTTTAAACTCAGTATGCAAGCAGGGTTAGTTAAAGACATCTATTTCCCTTCCTTCATCAGCTTCAATAGGATAAAAAATGAATCGACCTGTAGTCCCCCAAAGAGCGACAGTGCTTAAGAACCACGTCCAAAATCGCTCACTACAGAAAAATGGCGCCCACCGTGGGGCCCTTCTTTCTTTCTTATAATTTAGGGTGAAAACCTTGGAAAAGTCATTTTCATGGCGGTGGCCGCCACAGAAAAGTGGCGCCCACCGTGGGGCCTCCTCCTTTCTTTCCTACAATTTAAGGTGAAAACCTTGGACAAGTTATTTTCATGACGGTTTTATCGGGGAATGTCATTATTGCTAAGATCGGCCTTCACTAGGATCTTAGGTCAAAAACCTTTAAATTGGGAAGGAACCACAGAATGGCGACTCCGCTTGGTAGCCATTTTCTGTCAGGAACATAGGATTCATAGCTCTTAAAAGTCTAGGACATTAGGACAAATATATATACTGCTTTTCCTAATTCGTATCTGTGTTTATTTTTTTGCTAATGGGAATGCGTGTGATGCCGCATGTGGAAAGATTGAGTATACACCTAGGAAAAACCCCTTTAGTAGTGCGGAAGTGTTCGCTGGTAAATTTGACGAACAATCTCTGGTTCCCTAATTTATGAAAATTAGTTTACTAACAGGACCAACCACACAAATCCTAGGACAAAGTGCTTTTGAAAGTTTCTTTGATTTGAATGGGAAGGTATTCGTTTTGTATTTGCTAAGGTTTCTTTTAATGATTTTCGACTAAAAGAACAAAGGTAAAATATGGCAAAAAGATAATTGAAGATAAATTTAAATGAGAAATAAAGTAAATTGTCAAAGTAAAGGAAATGACTTGAATGTAAAGAAACGAAGAAAAACTTGGAATTTTATTAAAGTGCATAAATGTAAACTGGTGTTTTCCATACATACATTTTCCAGAACACTCGTTTCTCTCACACGGTTACTTTGAGTAATTGTGGTAATTTGTACAAAGTTTGGAACACCCCGATTCCTATCACAACTATCCTATTTATAAACAAATAAAATAACTGCTAATAACAGTTATTTCCTAAAAATACGACACATGGCTTCCTGCATGTCTTTTCTCCATCAGATTTGCTCCATGCGTAATCTGCCAAAGGTAACGCCCTTTTACATTCAAATTTCAAACTTCATGTCGAAACAACACACCCTTCCAGCAGTGTCGAAATGTCGAAGTCTTATATTTCAAATATTTTCTTCAATTTACACTTCCAGCTGCGGATAACAAAAGTCTGTCGAAAATACTAAAAATCTCAAATCATTTAATGGCGTCGAAAAATACCCATATACAAATTGCCCCCCAATAAATGATTTTTCGATCAATCCAAGAGAAAAAGCATTTGTTGCCAATATTTATTCGACGCCTTTAATGACTCAGCAAGTCAACTGTTTCCATGATTTGACAATTCTGGCCCTAAAACCATCATTACACTTTATCAAAACATCAACTCAGCCCACGTTTCTGACAACCAACAACATCATTGCCTAAACCCTAACACGTCCTAGGTAATTCAACTGCCACCCGCCCCACTTCTTCCATAAAAAACTGCCATGTGGGCCACGATAAAAAATCCTCCAAAACTTAAACGTTTAAGTTTTTATCACCTATAAATACATCAAAACCCTTTTTCTTTTAATCTTTTGGAATTCCTTCTTCTTCAAAAGATTTCTTCCGTTTCTTCATTTTTCTCTACAACTCTTTCTTCAACAATGGCTACTTCCACAGCTCCTTCTACAAGCAAAAACTCTAAAGGTTCCAAATCTTTACCACCTGAACACAGAATAGTTGGACCAAAAATTGTAGGCAACCAACAATATGTTCCTGAGCCCCCAAATGAGAAAGAGAAAGAAAGCATTTATCTCTCCCAGGTACTCATCCCTATTCTTATTTCTGGTTCATGTCACACAATGCTAGGTCCATTACCAAACCCAAACGCAGATCCAGTAAGAATGAAAGAATTTTTTCCTACCTACCACCATTACAAACCCATAGCTGCTGGCGCAAAGCCTAAACCTGCTGAAACAAAACCTGTAGAAGAAACCCCTGATAACACAAATCAAGATTCGACCGCTGATGAAGATCTTAACCTAACTTATTTGAATCACGCTAGAATCTTTAGGTCTTGCACTTTGACGAAAGACCCTTCTGATTATCTAGCTTGGTTAACCAAAGTTGAAAAGGTTAAAGCACAATTCTGGAAAGAATTAGGAATTTTTGACTTAATCCAGTTGTCGAAATCTGGCCCAGGTTACTGCCCCAACATGCTCTTAGCCTCCCTTTATTTTTGGGATAGCACCTATAACACTTTCCACCTTGCTTGTGGAATGATCACTCCTACTCTTTTCGACGTGGCTGCTATTACTGGTCTCAGTCCTTTAGGAACAGATTACAATCCTAACATCCTTTGTGACGATTCCATAGGATTCGACACCAATAAAGCTACCTTTACTACATACATTGCTAACTATCATGACAAGCAATCTGAAGAAGTCTCCGACCAAGAGCACATAGCCTTCTTAGCCCTATGGTTATCAAGATATGTCTTTTGCTCCAGATCTCTTCAGGTAGCCAAGCGTTATATTACCATTGCTAACCAACTTCACGTGGGAAGCAAATTATGTTTAAGCGAAATGATTTTAGCGAATCTCTATGAGTCTTTGAACGAAAATGTCACTTTTCTTAAGACCGTGAAGAAAAAAGGCAATCTTCTCCTTTCTGGGCCATTTTGGCTCCTCCAATTGTGGCTCAATGCCACCTTAGAAGCTTTTCTCCTTATCAAGAACTCCGTAAAAGAAGATAAAGTGAAAGACAGAGATGTCGAATGGCCCAGGCTGGTACAACTGACACCTACTGACGAAAGAATCAGCCTTCGACAAGCTTTTACCAGTTATGTTATGATGTTTGCCAAACGTCACAACTTCAGTCCCAGCATGGCCCCTTTCGCCAACAGGACGATTGGTCCAGAATGGTTCATCAGACAGTTACCCGTAGAAATGAAAAAAGATGAAGACGATTTCCTTAATGTTTGGGAGTCTTTCCTAACACCCAGGCTTTTAATTTCCAAACTTAACCCTGGCAAGTCGAAGATTACTTTGGTAGTTTACCAACCAAATCTTGTCTCTCGACAATTTGGATTGATACAACTAAAACCAAAGCCACTTTTTCCACGAAAAGGCTCCCTCATTTTTTACAACACTTTCCATAATGAAGAAAAAAGTGCAGCATTGTCAGCCAAGTATTCTGACTTGGTTGAAATCCAACCAGTGGTCTTTCGACCATCTTTTCTATGTACCCAAGAGTTTGACGAATGGTGGAAAGATTACTACACCAACAAATTCTTCGACGTACCTTCCTTTAATATTCAGCTAACCAAAGCTTTTGCCCTTGTGCAGGACAAGACTAAAAAAGGTATTTCAAGACACATCAAAGAAGTGCAAGCATTTCAAAAATACTTTGAAACTATCTATAGACCTGATGAACTTAGTCGAACCATAAGCGAAGCAGCCGTCACTTTAAAACAAAAATTTACAGAAAAACTAGATAGTTTAAAATTGCCTTCATACGTTCGACCAGAACAACGTTATGAACTGGCTTTCAATCTTTATCCACCAAAGTTTCCCCCTCTACCTTCTGCTGAATTTGGTGTGGCATTAAGCCCTCCATTTCCAGATTGGTTCATTTATGGGGATTCAATGAAACTGCTTCGACAACATTATAAAAACGTGCTGAGCGAGTGGTTCCTACTAAGTACACATTGGACAATTTCAAAGGTCACCTTCATATTGGCATAGAACACGTTCGCGTGGAAACTCCCATTCTTGAAGGTGTTAAATGGGAACGTTTTTTCGACATTCTAAATTTACTTTCCACGTATCTTTTCTTACATTTATATCTAACTTTTCTCTCCTTTTCTTAGCATTGAGAATTCCTGCCAAGAAAGCAGCTGTCGAAGGTGCATCAGTAAAGATGGAAGAAGATCCTCAAAATACAACTACCAAGAAACCTATGGCGAAAGTACAACCTCCTCCTTCTGTATTAATCTTTCCTCCATTTTTCCAAAAACTAATAAAGTTCTATTGTTATGTTCAGGTAAGTCGAAAGCCTCCTCCAACACCAAAAAGAAAAACACAAGAAACAAAAGTCCCTAGTGAAGAATCTGGTGACGAATCCCCAGAACACAATCAACCTTCGAAAAGAAAAAAGACTACAAACACTCCTTCCCAAACTGGCATAACCTCAAAGAAAACTCCTCCCAGCAGCCCAATTTTGGAATCTCAACCAAAACCTGCAGAAAGTGGAAACTCCAGCCTCAACACTACTATCCCTCAGGTATGTTCCAACTTTCAACTACTGGATTTTTTATCCTGTATATTTCTTTTTCTATCTGATGTTAATTCATTTTACAGACTCAAGTCGACATTTATGGAAACCCCATGGTACAAGTGCTCCCAAAAACTAGCAGCGATCCAACCTACAAGCCCACCAGTGCAACAAACACATCCCCAAAGGATTCGACCAAGGAGTCAGCAACAGAGGTCGAACAAACCCAGAAGACTCCCCAGCATGAAAATCTTCATCCAGACAAAATTCAGGAAGAAACAAGTCCTAAGGATGATACCATGGAACGACAAACTGAAGCAGCATTTGAAACCATGTCCATGGATAACCCTTCTGACGATAATTATCCCCCTCATCCAAAGCCAAATGAAGAAAACAAGGATGAAGATGCTAAAACTGAAACTGAGGTCGAAAAAGAAACAGACGAAGAAGAAAAAGATAATGAAGAAGAAGAAAATGACGAGACGAAGAAGCAAAGTGCCGAACCAGAACCAGAACAGAGCACCCAACAACCTCTTGACCAAATAAAAACCAGTTCGTTGGGAACTGGTTCGACCAACTTCTCTCGTGAAGAACTTGAAAACATGAAAGTGCAAAAACCATTAGAATATCTAAGGGCCATGCTGAACGCTCATCACACCTTCTATGACTCTTCTCACAGCAGTTCGACTACCTCTGGGACAGTTTCTGGCGTCAAGTCCATAGATGCTATAATGATTGAAATTAAGGAAAAAATTATGGATGTGGACTTGTTCAAAACTTTGGAAAATGATCCAGTCGCCCATCTCGACTTGAAAAAGATCCTGAAGCAAGTTAATATTTTGGAAGCCCGTGCTGAAGTAAGCAACACTGTGGTGGACCTGACCACCATAATTGACCTGACAATAGCAGACTTCAATCGCCTCAGAGATTATTCACAAAAAATCACAAATAAATCTGAGACTCAACTTGCCGAATGGGATGTTGTTGCTGTATCTACCAACAAAGTCTCTGAATTAGAACAACTTTCTGAACAACACAAAAAAGAGACTGCTGCGTGCGACAATAAAATCCAAAAATGGGAGAAAAAGATAGTTGCACTTCAAAATAAAATCTCCCGAGAGAAGAAACACAAAGAAGCACTACAGCAACCCAAGCAAAACGAAATTGATCAAGAGTTGACAGTGGGTTTGCATCATGCTGACAGAGCCCAAAAACTAAGTCAAGAGATTGACGAACTTTCAACAAACAAAGCCCTTTATGAGTGTCGACTTCAAATCCAGAAGAACAAGTTCGACCAACTTAAGAAAACTTTTACTAAGTTGACGTTGTAATTTAGCCTTTTAAGGCCAATTTTATTTGTAATGACATATATGCCATTTGTTTGGCGAATTTCACCACTTTATTGTTTATGCAAACTTATTCCATTGTAATTTTAATTTCCTTCAGTATAGGCTTGTATTTATTTAAATACTTCCCCATTTATTTTAAATACTCTTCTATCTTTCTCTAACTCCTCAATTTCATATGCGCCATTTGAAAAAACTCTTAGAATCTGAAAAGGTCCTTCCCACTTAGGGGACCATTTTCCCATTAACCTGTCTTTTCGATCCATGGGAAGAATTACTTTCCAAACTAAATCACCAATTAGGAAAGTCTTATATTTCACTTTCTTATTGTAAAACTTTTTAACTCTTTCTTTTTGTCTTTTCAATAAATCCGGCGCATTTAATCTTTCTTCGTCCAAATTAACTAACTCGTCCATCATCATACTCTAATATGTATCTGATGGAATTTCATGATGCCTCTGAATTCGAATCGACTGTAAATAAACCTCAACTAGTAAAACTGCATCATGTCCATATGTCAATCTAAATGGAGTAGTATTTGTTGCTTCTTTAGGGGACGTTCGACAAGCCCACAAAATTTGATCCAAAGTCTTATGCCAATTCTTAGGCTTTGTCCCCACGTGCTTTTTAATCAAACTTATTACAACCATATTTGCTGCTTCGACTTATCCATTTGCTTGAGCGTAATAAGGTGTCGAAGTGAGAAGCTTAAATCATGTTTCCTTTGCAAATGTTTGCATATTCTTCCCAGTAAACACAGATCCTTGATCTGTTGTTATTGTCTCAGGTATCCCATACCTATATATGATATGCTTTCGAATGAATTCTATGATTGCTTCTTGATCAACATTCACCGAAGGTATGGCTTCTATCCATTTTGTGAAATAATCTACTCCAACCAAAATGTACCTTTGGCCTTTCGAAGATGCTGGTCGAATTTCTCCAATTAAATCTAAAGCCGAACCCCTAAATGGCTAAGGCTTCACAATAGAATGTAACTCACTTGCAGGAACGTGTGGTATTCCTGCATGTACCTGACATTCCTGGCAACCTTTTACAAATTTGACATAGTCCTTCAACATTGTTGGCCAATACATTCCTTGTCGAAATAACAACCATTTCATTTTATGGCCTGCTTGATGCGCACCACATGCTCCACTATGCACATTCAACAAAGCTATAAAAGCTTCATCTTCGCCCAAACATTTTAACAAAACTCCCTCTGAAGTCTTTTTAAACAACTCATTTCCAAAAAGCACATAACTTAATGCTCTGTACTTAACTTTTCTTTCGACTTTCTGATTTGGGTATTGTAAATAATCCTTAATGGGCTTTCTCCAATCTTCAACCCTTGAATCGTCTATATTAAATATCTCAAAACTCTCTTCGTCACCATACCCTAACTTTATTGTCTCCAAATCTGATGGGGACAACTTAGTTGATATAACTCTTCCTCTTACTTCAATGGCCTTTTCCAATTTTTCTTTCGACACTTGATAACCAGATGCGAGTTGTGCCAAATCATTCGCCACTTAATTTTCCATTCGAGGAATATGTCTGATGGTTACATTGTCGAATTTCTTCAAGAGCCTGTTAGCTATGACGAAGTACATAATTAAATTTTCTTTAACACACTTGTACTCCTTGGTCACTTGCTTTATTACCAACTCAGAATCTCCCATTATTTCGACTCTAGTTGCCCCCAATTCCAATAAAATTTCAAGTCCAGTTATCAAAGCTTCATATTCTGCTTCATTGTTCGAACATAATCCTTCGACTTTGTACTTGAATTTTGTTGGAATTCTATTAGGAGAAATAATCAATATCCCAATACCAGTTCCATTCTTATGACTGGAACCGTCGAAGTATAGTTTCCATGGCTCTATTTCGACATATTCAACATAATCTTTATTTATGGTGTGGTCAGCTATAAAGTCAGCCACCACTTGTCCCTTAACAGCCTTCAAAGGCAAATATATTAAGGAATATTCAGTCAACGCCAAATCCCATTTCCCAATTCGACTATGTAAAATTGATTTTGATAACATATGCTTTATTACGTCAAAATGAGAAGAAATATATACATCGACTGGCTTTATATAGTGTTTTAACTTCATACATGAAAAGTAAACACACAGACATAGCTTTTCTATTACACTATACCTAGTTTCGGCATCATTTAAGACTCTACTGAGGTAGTAGATGGCTCTTTCGACGCCATTTTCATCCTCTTGACACAACATACTTCCTAATGTCCTATTTGATGCCGCTATATACTACCTCATACTTTTACTTCTACAAGGAGACATTAAGATTGGGGGATAGGTCAAGTATTCCTTGATTTTGTCGAACGCAGCTTGTTGATCCTGCCCCCATGCAAAATCTTCCTTCTTCAGTCGAAGTAGAGGAGAGAAGGCTTGCGTTTTTCCACTAAGGTTGGAGATGAACCTTTTGAGAAAGTTGATCTTCCCAAGCAGAGACTGCAACTCCTTTTTTGTCGATGGCACTTTCGCCTCCATTATTGCTTTGGCTTTGTTTTCATTGATTTTGATCCCCTTCTTGTGGACCACAAAGCCAAGGAAATCTCCCGCCTGCACACCAAAAGCACATTTGAGAGGGTTCATTTTTAAACCAAACTTCCTCATCCTTTCAAAGGACTGTCGAAGATGGTATACATGATTCTCGCCTGAAACAGACTTAATTACAATGTCATCTATATAAATTTGCATGAAAGTCTCAATAAAATCATGAAAAAATGAATTCATGGCTCGCTGATAAGTTGCCCCAGCATTTTTTAAACCAAAGGGCACTACCACCCATTCGTAGGTGCCTATGGCTCCAGGACAACGAAATGTTGTCTTAGGGACATCTTCTTTAGCAATAAAAATTTGATTATAGCCAGAGTATCCATCTAACATACTCAGATACTCATGGCCTGCAGCAGAATCTATAAGCATTTCCGCCACTGGCATAGGATATTCGTCCTTAGGGGTAGCTGAATTCAAATCTCGAAAGTCAATGCATACCCTTAATTTGCCATTTTTCTTTATTACAGGAACAATATTTGCAATCCGTTCGACATACCTCATTGCGCGGATGAATTTACATTTCATAAGTCTTTCGACCTCCTCTTTAATCTTCGACAAAATCTCCGGTGCGAAGCGTCTGGGAGTTTGCTTCACAGGTTTCTTTCCTGCTATGATAGGCAACTTCAATTCGACCAAACTCCTGTCCAACCCAGGCATTTTGTCGTAGTCCCATGCGAAACAATCTTTAAATTCTTTCAGCAGTTGGACTATCTCGACTTTTAACTGAGGGTCCATCTTGGCACTTATGTAGGTTGGCCTTTTTTCTGCCCCCAGTCCTAAATCGACTTCTTCCAATGGATCCTGCGCCACCATCTTCATGTCTGTTGAAGCTGGTGTCATACCCCAAATTTTGACCACTAAGATTTCCCATCATTGTGTTAATCATCATCATAATATGGATGTACCTCTTTGCCTCATCAATCTCCTCAAGGAATTGTTGAGCACCCACTACCATCAAAATTAAGGTTTCAAGCCCTCTTTGAGTAATTAGACAAAGGATCAATCAAAGAATGACATGATCTTCAACTTTTCTAACCCCTCAAACATCTACAAAGGATCAAAAGGACTCTCACCTCAAGGATTAAGCACAAGGATGCTCCCTTTTAAGTAGATTAAGCCTCAAGATCGCCAGTGTCACCAAATTAGGGTTTGGTCGACCAGGGCCTCCAGTTGGGAATTTTCCTCTGGGCATGAGCCAATAATTCAAAGCATATCCTAATATGCCCCATGGAACCTCATGGACCCAAGCACCAAGTCAATTTAACCTCAGGGGATGCATACATCAAAAATCAGGAATTAGGGTTTCTTGACCTAATTCACCCCAATGTTGACTTTTGGGACAAATCATGAACCAAGACCTCAATACATGATTTGAGGGTCTCCAATATACTATATTGATCCATTTGGAATAATGGATTAATCCAAGAAGCTTGAGCAACAAGTCTCAATTTCATCTGCACCACAAGTAGGGTTTCACGAGGAAAGTCAACTATAACTTTGACTTTTGACCAGGACATGCTCCCAAGCCCTAGGACATGAATCAATATACCCTATGGCACCCATGGAACATGTACATCAAGTTTGATTTAGGTCAAGGACATGATTTCCTGAAGAATTGCACAGTTTGGAATTCATCTGATAAAAAGTCAACCGTGCACAAAAGTCAACTTTGACTTTTTGAGATTTTTCACCAAAATGGATTTTTAACCCTAAAATGATGTTAATGTATGATTTGAATCACCATTCATCAAGAAAAATCAAAGAAAGTGGGATAACTTGTAAAAGGGGTAACCATAAAAACTTAGAAAAATTTCTAAGTTATGGAAAAAGTGACACTAATGTGCCAACTTTGGAGGACCATAACTCCTAAACCACAAGGCCATTGTTCCCCATTCAAAGCTTAATTTTTAGATCACATTGCTCTCTACAAAAGCTTCATACTGACCTATGTCCAAATTCCTCATGGATTTTGAGTTATGGAGTGATCAAAATCAAGAAAAGTCACTTTGTTCCAACACTTAGTGAAAATTTCACTAAGTCAGATTTTACCTTACTTTTTTCCAAATGTAGGGGGATTTTTCATTTGGATTCAAAAGAGATCAAAACCAAACATGTTCAAACAGTTGTTGTATCATGTAAGGGCTTTCCAAAATGGCCAAGAACATTACCAAATTCAATTTGAGCCATGAGATATGACATTGGCAAGTTGCCTTGCTGAAATCTGCCAAGGCAAGGCAGATTTTTGCACTTTTGCTCAATTTTCCAAAATCAGCCAAATCCAAATGCTCCTATCCACTTGGACACCTCTGAGGATTAAATCCAAAGGGGACAATCACTGAGCCAAGCCTCCAAAGTCTTTGGAATAAGAAATAGCATGTTGAACCTAGAATTGCCAAAATAGGGACAAGACTCCAATTTTGGATTGGAGCATTCAATGGAAGCATCAAGGTGGCATGGACTGAGCCATTCTCAACTGAATTCAGTCAAGACTTATCCAAGACCAAGGGAACCAGCAGCCTGTGCCCTAACCTCTAGTCAATGGCTAGAGGAGACTTGGATTTTCATTGGCCAAACCTACTCAGCAGTTGCCATTCACTATTCCTTGCAAAACAAACTTGCTCTACTATAAATAGAGCTCAATTGTGATCAGTTTAAGTACACCAAAGACCTACAACACTTGCCTTTCTCAAAAACCACTTCTCACTCTAAAAAATGCCTTTCTTAGCAAGTCATTATCGGGTTTTTCATTAGAGAGCAATTCCACTCTTCCACTCAAACCAATCACACACACACCTCACATACATCATATAGAAGTGATCCAAACACTCACATAACATCTGGAACACTGATTTCACAAAATCACTAGCCAATTGCTCAAGTTCTTGACAGTTTTGCAGTTGAGGTACCATCTTCATGTCCAAACCATTTCAATCCATTCCAAGCATCCAGATACACTCCATGGCACCTAGGGGTGCTATTCAAATCATTAGAACCTAGCTGTAACACCTCCAACATAAAACACGATCACCAGCTGCAAGAGGTAAGCATGAGCTCTTCTAACTCTATGATCCAGGCAATTTTTGCTGCACAATAATTTGGCTATATGTTCATAATCATGCATGGAATGTTTTCCCTCAATAAATTGCATTGTTTGAATCATGTGTGAAATTTCTGAACCTTCATGCAGAAATTAGGGTTCTTGAGGTTTCTCTTTGATTTCTTATTCCATGTTAAAAATAAATGAAATTAAAGACCATAGACATGATTGTGAGGTTAAAACGAGTTGATTGATATGTAGATTGCATGATATAATCAAGTATTCAGTGAGATTGGATAGAAAATGCAAATCTGGGAAACTCAGAACACGTGTGTGTTCTTCCCTTTGTTCTTGGCGCCATTTTCAAATATTTGAATATTTGAATTTTGTGATTTTATTTAATTGATTCAAAAATTAATTTCTCTATGAGTTTTAATGATTTTGAGTTGATTCTTTTTTTTAATAATTCACAAAAATGTTAAAATATTTTATTTTCCCAAAAAATCCCAAAAATATTATTTATTTCATATAATTGATATTTTTGCAAAGAATTAATATTTTAATTGTTTTTGACATTTTGAGTATTTTTTCCATCTTGATTTTGCAACTTTTAATGCCTTCCAATTATTTTGTAGGTCAATACTTAATTTTTGAAGCATTAATCCAAGATCACAATTTGTTTTCCATATGTTAAACAATTTTGATCATTTTAATTGAATTTTTATTCAATTAAAACACATTTTGAAAACAAATTAGGGTTTTGGATTAATTCAACCCTCATAAATCATTTTCAAAACACCTGGGCCTCTATTAGAGTGTAAGACCCAACCCCCTTTGTACAGACAATTTTTTTGGGTCTCATTCGTTGTATAAGTCCCTCTGTACATTTTCAAATAAACGACGCGATCGTCGCCAGTTTAAAAAATCAATTGGTCCTCTCTTGAGCTATAAGACCCATTCAAAACACTTGGGCCTCTAATAGAGTGTAAGACCCAATCCCCTTTTAACCAAAACCTTTTTGGGCATCACTTATTGTATAAGTCCCTCTGCATTAAAAGAAAACCTCGGCGCGATCGCCATTTTTAACAAAAAGTCAACTGGGCCTACCCTCGAGTAGTAAGACCCATTTCTTTTCTTAAAACTCTTTGGGCCTCTTGAGAGAGTGTAAGACCCACCCCTTTGTACAGAAAACCTTTTTGGGCCTCAGTCACTTGTATAAGTCCCTCTGTACAAATTCAAACAGTGCGCTCACTGATAAAACCCTGGGCCTCTCCTTGAGCTGTAAGCCCCAAATCTTTCTTTTTCAAAGCACTTTCTCCTTTGATTTTGAAATATACTGTTGTTTTCTTTCTTTGTTGAACAACTAACCAAACAACATGGAAGCTCTACAACCGAGTAAGTGGTTATTGCTTTCATTTACCGCTTTCATATACATATAACTGTATTGTGGGGCTGTTTCACTGTAAGTCTTCTTTCATAAACTCATATCAACTGTGTAATAATAGTATAGATATTTAGAGTTTCCCCGACAACTACGTCTAGTACTAGGTAAAAGCCGTTTCGTTTAAATAGACAACTAGATCCCCAATAGGATCACTAAATACAGTCTTCTCTTCGGCTGTCCTCATTAGGAATTGTTAAGAAATTCTACTCCCAGAGATGAATGTATTCTCCGTGAATGGCATCTTTGAGTTTCTTCCAAATTCTCAAACTTTCCTGACTTGATCTATTCCTTGTGAATAGCTTGCCTTGAATTTCTCGGGGTTTGGGGACCCACGGGCTTCTTAAAAGCATCGGCCTCCTCTTGGGCATTGTTCAAGGACCCACAGGCTTCCTATAAGCAACCCCGCCTCCTCTTGGGCGTAGTACAAGGACCCTTCGGCTTCTTAAAAGTCTTCACAGCCTCCTCTTAGGCTTCGTATAATGATCTCTTCCTCCAGGAAAGATAGCCTCCTCTTGGGCTTCGTACAAGGACCCGTCGGCTTCTTAAAAGCTTTCAGCCTCCTCTTGGGCTTCGTACAAATTGTCCCGACGACCTTCTAGAGGTATAGGAACAGAACCTAGTCATCTTCATAGAACAGTCCTTTTAAAGAGTCTACTACTGTTTCTCAAAGCATAGTACAAAAGATGAAACTCTAGACTTGGACAGTCTAAAACCCTTGAGTCCCAAAGACGTTCTCAAGCACCCTTCAAAAATAGGAAGGAACCCCGTAGACTCGGACAGTCTCGATAACCTTCGGATTTCCCCGTTCCTTAAAGAACAGGAAATGACCCCGATCCTCGAATCAAATCCCTGAGTACAGCATTACTCATATAAAACTGATTTTCTCTTTAAATCAGCATACTGGGCCTGTCACTCAACTGAAACAGCACCATAGCCTCCTCTTGGGCTTTGTACAATGATTCTCCCCAGTGGAGCTAACAATAGCCTCCATCTCAGGCTTTGTACGAGATACCATAAAAGACTCTCTTGTTGAGTCAACTCCCTTTTAGACTCCATCTCGGGCTTTATACGAGATACCAAAAGACTCTCTTGTTGAGTCAACTCCCTTTTAGCCTCCATCTCGGGCTTTATATGAGATACCAAGAGACTCCATCGACGAGTCAAAACCTTTTAGCCTCTCTCTCGGGCTTTGTACGAGACACCTTTTAGCCTCCTCTTAGACTTTGTATAAGAAAACCACTGGTTGATCCAATCAGCCTTTTAGCATCAAAGATGTGCCTCGTTCACAGTACACAAACATCAACAACTCCTTCCCCTTCATCTAATCGCTGTAAGTGGCAAGCCTCTGGATTATTTACATTCATGCCACTATCCCTCTTTTAGCATGAGAAATTCCTAAGGAAAGATGGCATTGCTCTACACTGAGTTAAAGTCTTCTCCTTCAGGTTAAAACCCCCTATAAAGGAAATTATGGCGTTGCTAAGATCCGTGTATCCTGGTTAAAGTAATCCTCCTTTATAGTCAGTCACCCAACAGTTGTGACAAACAGACCCCCTTTAGAGATGACAAATTCTCTCTAAAGTCAACTCCTTTAGCTTCATATCTTGGGCTTCAAACAAGATACAAATAAACTTTTTAGCTTCATATCTTGGGCTTTGAACAAGATACAAACCACCTTTTGCTTCACGTCTTGGGCTTTGAACAAGACACCAAAACAACAATAGGAGGAACTACGAACGCTCTGATTTCCCTATTTCGGTAAACGGGAATACGTAGGCATAAGATTGAAAGAAAAATCTTAGCGAGCACACTAAACAAAAACCCAAAATCCCATACTTTCATATATCTATCCTAACATCCTAACCGATAGCCTAAAGCACCCCTTGTCAACAAAATAACCTAGGAGAGACCCCGAATCTTTGTAGCATCTGTAAACCAACAGTTTTGACTGTTTAACCTCAGTATGCAAGCAGGGTTAGTTGGAGACATATATTTCCCTTCCTTCATCAGTTTTAATAAGATAAAAAATGAATCGAACTGTAGTACCAGAGCGATCGTGCTTCGCAACCACATCCAAAAATCACTCGCTACAGAAAAATGGCGACTCTGCTGGGGACATTTAGTCTTTAGTATTTAGGGATCTTGTTCTCTTCTTGTCCCCTAGGTAGAAACCTTGACGTCACTAGGATCTTAGGTCAAAACGCCGTTAATTCAGAATGAAACCACAGGATGGTGACTCCGCCGGGAAACCATTTTCTGTCAGGAACTTAGGATTCATAGCTTTAAAAGTCTAGGACTTTAGGATGAATATATATACTGCTTTTCCTAATTGCTATATGTGTTTATTTTTCTGCTAATGGGAATGCGTGTGATGCCGCATATGGAAAGATTGAGTATACACTTAAGATAAGTGATGGCGACGAGGTCGACCATCAACCTCAGTGGAGGCTGACCAATGCAACCCATTCCCTCTCATAGGCAATGGGCCGATTGTGATGTCTAAGAAGCTGAGGAGCCAAACCCTTTTGTAGTGTAGAAACTATCGGAAATAGTTGTTACGCGATACTACCTTCATTTGAGGCTGGTGATCTATTCTCGGTGAATGGCACTTACTCTAAGATTTCATACAGCTCGCTGGCGATCCGCTTGTTGTTTGTTATCCTGGGAGGAGCTGATGATTTTGAGTATAGGTACAAAAAATCACCCTAGTATAAACCTTTGGGGATGGGCAAAGCCTTGACTTCATGACCACGACCCTTTGACCCCATGTTTTTTCTATGTTTTTGTGTGCTGCATTCATGCATTCATCTAAAAAACATTAAAACAAGAAAAAAATCTTCTCTTCTAGTCTCTTTGTTTTTCAAAATAAACTAAGACTGTGATTGCAAATATCAGAGAAAAGAATGGCGCTCATGGATTTCGGTAGAAGGAGAACTCATAAGTATACCTTCAAGGTTCCAAACCTAGAGGATTTAAGAGGTTTGGCGAGGATGATCACAAACCAAGAGACCTTCAGAGCCAAGTACGGAGGTTTGCTATCTCTGCTAAGAGTCCATATGATTGAGGGAATCATGGATGCGCTCGTTCAATTCTACGATCCAGTTTATCACTGCTTCACATTCTCGGATTACCAGCTCGTACCAACGCTGGAGGAGTATTCTCACCTGATTGATTTACATATTACTGATCGAGCTCCTTTTTCTGGAATGGAAGAAATTCCAAAGGATCAGACCATTGCGAGAGCAATTCATTTGGACGAGTCTGAGGTCAGAACTCACATGACCACTAAGGGTGGCATACAAGGTTTGCCAGCCCAGTTTCTGACAAAGAAAGCCCTGTACTTCGCCAGTATCGGGAACGTGATTGCTTTTGAAAGCATCTTTGTCTTGCTCACCTACGGGTTATTTTTGTTTCCCAACATCAATAACTTTGTAGATATCAACGCCATTAAGGTTTTTCTCATTGGAAACCCTGTGCCGACTTTGCTCGCAGATGCGTATCATTCTGTACACTTGGGAAATTTATACAACGGAGGGGAGATCACATGCTGCGTACCTCTGCTTTATAAATGGTTTATCTCTCATTTGCCTAAGTCTGCTACTTTTTGGGATTGTAAGAGTGCCTTACGTTGGTCGCAGAAGATCATGTCTCTTACCAACTCTGATATAGATTGGTGTAATAGGATCTATGATGGAATCAGGATCATTGACCGTTGTGGAAACTTCCCCAACGTACCCCTTATAGGAACTAAGGGAGGAATCAACTATCATTCGATATTGGTTCGCCGTCAATTTGGATACCCAATGAGGCATGTCCCACTTAATGCTCATCTGGAAGGTCTTTTCTTCAAGGAAGGAGAAAACGAGAGGGCACTAAAGACAGAAATAGTGCAAGCTTGGAAATACGTTCATAAGAAAGGACGAGAGTTTCTGGGAAAACCAGACTGTGTCTCGGTGGAGCCTTATCTACACTGGGTACAAACTAGAGCTCTCAAACTAAGGATGCCTTATCCTCGTCACGGAGTTCTTCCACCAAGGGAATCTGTCATGTACTTCATGACGGAAACTGAAAAGCTTTAGGTTACTCTCAACAAAGTTCAAAAGGAGAGGAGGTCTTGGAAGAACAAGTACCGTACCCTCGATATAGAGTGTACCAAGATACAGTAACTACTGAGAGATAAAGATGCTCTGATCGAGATTTTAGAGCAACATGCTGTGGATAATCAGGATGACCAAAGGAATTTGCTCGCACCTTTCACCTGGCAAAGGAATGACAACCCGACAACGGCCCAAGAGCCCCGGTCAAAGAAAAGGAAAGTACCGGAGTCAGCACCTGATTTCTCTTCAGAGAGGACACGGGACCCATTAGCTTAGGTTTCTGTTTCTGCACCTTGTAATCTACTGTATTTCCATTTCTGTAATCCTTTGAATTCAATAAAAAGGGGTTTCCCCACTGTTTGATATTTGCAATCTAATTGTCGAAGTTTATTTTGATTAAACCAAAGAACAATTAATATAATCATTGCATTCATCATTCTCACGTAACGTATTATTCTTCCCTACGAATCTCATGTTTGTGTCTCGATTCTAAAGTCAAACTGTCTCATTCGTATAATACTCGGGCCAATCGTCAGAAAAAGATGGACGATCTTGAGGAAGAAAATAGAGAGTTGAAGGAAGAGATCGACGTTCTGAGAGAGAATATGAGAAAGCTTCATAACGACATGCAAGCCATGGCAGAAGCTCAGCTGCAAAGGACTGTGATCTCAGAGATCACCTCAACGCCCATAGTGGAAAAGTATGATCCTAGGTATCAAATGCCGAAAGATCATCCTTGGGGCATGCCTGTTAACTATATCCCGGAAGGATATGTTCACCGATCGCTGAAGATCAGGGAATCATAACAGAAGCCGCTGGGCCTGAAGGTTACAAACTTTGGGAAAGCGAAAATTCCAGAGGCATACTGAAGACTCCTGAAGGTTACAAACTTCGGGAAACGCCAAGATTCACTGCCGTAGTCACAGTACCACCCCCTGTGGTGCACACTATCCCGGAAGGACAGATTCTGCCAATACCTTCTGGTAAGAAGGAAACTTTGTTTGACAGAATGGATGAATTCCAGGAGCAGTTCCTGGAAATGCAGTAGGAGCTGCAAGCCATTTGCAGTCAGGATTTATTTGGAAAGGACGCCGCAGACCTCTGCTTAGTCCCCAATGTGATAGTTCTGCATAAATTTCAAGTGCCTGACTTTGAAAAATACAAGGGTAACTCTTGCCCTCAAAGTCACTTGGTGATGTACGCTCGGCGAATGTCAGCTCAGACGGAGAATCAGGACCTACTGATTCACTACTTCCAGGATAGTTTAACCGGTGCCGCACTCAAATGGTACATGGGTTTAAACCGTACTACGATCAGTACATTCAGAGATCTTGGTACTGCCTTCGTCCAACAATACAAATATAATTTGGACATGGCACCCGACAGAGATCAACTCAGATCAATGTCGCAAAAGGACAAGGAAACCTTTAAGGAGTATGCTCAGAGATGGCGCGAAATTGCCACTCAGATTTGTCCACCTCTTGAGGAAAAAGAGATGACAAAGATATTCTTAAAGACCTTAAGCTCATTTTACTATGACCGAATGGTTGCCAGTGCGCCCAGTGACTTCACCGAAATGGTCGGCATGGGCGTACGTCTTGAGGAAGTTGTCCGAGAAGGACGTTTGGTAAAAGATACTGGATCGACGAGCGGTATTAAAAAATACGGTAATGCTCTCCCTAAGAAAAAAGAGCAAGATATTGGGAATATCTCTCTCGGAAAGCAAAGGCGTCGATATCAACCAGTAGCAGCTGTAACTCCTGCTATCAGCACTACGCCTACGTATCAACCTCAGGTTGCGCAAAGTCAACCTGATCAGCAAAGGACACAACAGTCTCTTCAGCAGGCTCGTCCTCCATATAACAACAACCATACAACACAGCCATCAGAGTTTGATCATATACCCATGTCATACGCAGAGCTATTTCCATTACTGCTAGCCAAGAGGCACATTCAGACTAAGTCCCCTCTTACAGTACCGAAAAATCCGCCTTTTTGGTTTAAGGTGGATCAGACTTGTCCTTACCATCAAGGAGAATCAGGGCATAACATATAGAGTTGTCTCAATTTCAAATCCGACGTGCAAAAACTTGTTAGGAGCGGGCTCTTATCTTTCAAAGATACGAATCCCAATGTTCTCACGAACCCGCTGCCTCAACACGAGAAAGCTGCAGTCAACCTGATTGAGAAAGAATTTAACAATGTCTATCAAATTCATGATGTACTCTTAATGAAGACCAATCTGGTCAAGATGCATTGTAGACAGAGTGGATATGGCCATGTGCCACCTCATAACTATCACCAGTGTGATATCTGCTCTAAAGACAATCAAGGATGTTCTGTGGTGCAAGCAGCTCTACAGGAACAGATGGATCTCGGATGGATCCAAGAGCACCGAGTTTGTGGAGTTAACATGGTCTATACGAACTCCAACGTCATTCAGAACCACGACATCTGTGCAATGAATGTCAATTTGGTGGCAATGCACTCAAGGCAAAGCCAGTATCATAATCTGCCACGGCACGATTACAGTTCTTGTCTGACTTGCTCGGTAAACAAACAGGGATGCTCTTTCATACAGGAGGCCCTCCAGTGTCAGATGGATCTTGGATGGATCCAAGACTACCATGATAGGAACCCTTATCATATCAACATGGTTCAGATCTTTGATATTCGCGTGATGAATACCAACTTGGTAGAGTTGCATGCTGAGCAGGTCTGACTCGGATTCTTAATATCACACAACTATCAAAGCTGTAAAGCAGGTTGCGAAAACGATCAAGGTTGTACCCTGGTCCAGTAGGCACTTCAGCACTTGTTAAATCATTGGTGGATGCCAATCTACATGGATGAAGATACTCAGTAAATTAGTATCAATAACAGGAATCCCACTCGGCGTCAAAGTCAGGATGTTCGATCTGTGGAAGCTAACCTAGTGAGGTTACATTGTTTTCAAAGTGGGCGTGGCCAGGTGCCACCACACAAGTATGACCGTTGTAGCGTCTGTTCGGAAAGTAACCAAGGGTGTTACCTTGTGAGAGAAGCTCTTCAGGGTCAGGTGGATCGTGGAGAGATTCGTCCATATCCAGGTTCTAGACCCATCAACTGGACACCGAACTACCTTGCCGATCAAGTCGAGGACATTGTCAGAATCTCTGGTCATCATAGGACCAGGGTTGTTTTTGCCATCATCCCTCTACTTGACAAATCTAAAGTTCCCAACTGGGAACGGATCAAGATTACTTACGATGGTCGGAAAAGATAGAAGGTTCCCGTAGTCATCTATCTGCCGGGACCACTACCGTACGAATCAACTAAGGCTATCCCTTACAAGTATGGTGCAACAACCATTGAAAATGGAAAGGAAATTCCATTACCCTCCATTGTGAATATTGCAGACATCAGTCGTGTAACACGGAGTGGTAGAATCTTCAACCGAGGGGTTGGGGAATCTAACAAAGAAAAGGAACTTCAAACGGAAACTCCTGATCTACCAGTCGATTAATCCAATAATCCCGACCTTTCGAAAAACGACGATGAGATGCTGAAGCTCATCCAAAGGAGTGAATACAACATTGTTGATCAATTGTTACATACTCCTTCAAAGATCTCGGTATTATCACTGTTACTCAGTTCAGAAGTGCACAGGGAGGCTCTACAGAAAGTCTTGGAGCAAGCCTTTGTGGAACAAGATGTAACAATCAGACAGTTCGATAGTATTGTCTCTAACATCACATCCTGCAATAATTTGGGATTTAGTGATGAGGAATTACCTGAAGAGGGTCGTCGTCATAACATGGCGCTCAAATATCACAGTTAACTGCCAGGACGATGCTTTAGCCAGCGTACTGGTAGACACGGGTCAGCCCTGAATGTTATGCCGAAGTCTACTTTGATGCAATTATCATTCAAAGGCCCTCCGATGAGAACCAGCGAGGTCGTCGTCAAGGCGTTCGACGGGTCCAGAAAGGCGGTTATCGGCGAAGTTGATCTTCCCATAACTATCGGTCCTCACACTTTCCAAGTCACTTTCCAGGTCATGGACATCCGGGCAACATACAGTTGTTTATTAGGAAGACCTTGGATACATCAGGCTGGAGCGGTCACTTCAACCCTCCACCAAAAGCTAAAGTTCGTCAAGAACGATCAACTTGTCACAGTCTGTGGAGAACAAGTCTTGCTTGTAAGCAACTTGTCATCATCTACTTGTGTAGAACCCGAGGAGGTTATTGGGACGCAGTTCTAAGCACTGTCGATGAGCAAGGATAATCAATCAAGAGGAGAAACTTCGATTTCCTCATACAAAGATACTATCATAGCGGTCGTGAGTACCGAAACAACAGGATGGGGGTAACTTGTCATTCCTACTAGCAATACCACAAAGAAGGGTCTTGGTTTTTCTGCAACCTGTACCCAGACAGCTGCCAACGATGAAAGTCTTCATCCCCATCAAAACTTTTTCCACAGTGGAGGTTTCCTCCACCCAGTGTGTCAGGAAATCCATGCTATCAATGAGGAGGATTCCTCCGACACAGGGGAAGAATGGAAGTCCTATCTTAATGAGGACGGTTATATGTCTAAGGAAGAGGTGCCTACACCATTTTGTTATCCTACACAGAGTCTGAGATCTATACCAAGGTTAAACGTCAAAATGATATACGGAGACTGTGATCCGGAAGGATGTCGTGCTCCACCAAATTCGTTAGAGGAAGACACTCTGATGAAAGACAACTTTGACCACAATTACTATGGCCCGATGGATAGCCTGCCAATGTGGCAACCTTACCCAGGAAACTTGGGGCAAGAAAGTCTGCTGAGTAATAAAACTCAGCTGAGCATCATTGAACAGAATCGAATTCGCAATGTTTGCAGGAATCGAATTCATCAACTATGCTTTTCCCGAGATCAACGTCATCGAGAGAGATGACTCCTCCAGTTCCAAATAAGTTTGGGACACTCTGGGAGAACCAAGTGGAAAATACGACTATATGGTCAAGTACACCGCTCCCGAAAGCTCTCGTATCAGGTTCGGAGACATCCAGCCAACTGGATGGGGAGATGCAGCTGGGAGCACAAATGCTATGCAAAATGCAACAGAGGAATTCTCCTACGATAATTCTGCCTGGGAGACAGACTCCAATAATCCTGCTCCACCGAAAATCAGTGTCATTTCGGAGGACAAATCAAGGAAGGTACCGGACTTTATGATTCACCGAGGAGTTCGCCGCCAATGGGTTGCTGTCGATGTTCCGAAGGTCGTTCACCAGTCAAAGCAATTGCCATCTTTAACCTTTCACCCTGCCCAGGTGGAATGGATGTTTTGATAGGGCTCACTTTCTGTAAATTTCCCTCTTCGCTTCGTCCAAAGCGACAGAGTTTTGTTTTATAGGGCTGTAGTTTCAAGATTCGACTTGTTCATTAATAAAATAACGTCGTTCTGTAATTTCCGCATTAATTGTTGTTTTCTCTTTTTTCTTTTTCTCAGAAAATGGTAATCCTAAAAAACAAATAATAAAAACAAGCAGTAATAAAAAAAACACTGCACAAACTCTTGCATTTTCTCTATCTCTTCTAAATATAAATCATCACGTCATGCAGATTGCTTGTTTTAAACCCCTTTGAAACATACGATCCGATGCCTTCTCCCGTCTTTGAGTTCCCAGTATTTGGGGCTGAAGAAGAAAATGACGACAAAATTCCAGAAGAGATCTCCCGACTACTCAGACAAGAGGAAAGGTCCATTGAACCTCATAAAGAGCCGGTGGAAACGGTAAACTTGGGTTCGGAATAAGAGAGAAAAGAAATCGGGATTAGGGCACTGCTCAGTCCAACTGCCAAAGAGAGTTTGATAAAGCTTCTCAAAGAATTCCCCGATGTGTTCGCTTGGTCCTATCAGGATATGCCAGGGTTGGATACCAGCATCGTGGAACATCACTTACCGTTAAGATCGGAATGTCCGCCAGTAAAGCAGAGGTTGAGACGCACTCACCTGGACATGGCCATCAAAATCAAAGAGGAGGTACAGAAATAGATTGATGCAGGTTTCCTCGCTACATCTGAATATCCTTAATGGTTAGCCAACATCGTACCTGTTCCCAAAAAGGACGAAAAGGTCAGAATGTGTGTTGATTACAGAGATCTGAATAAGGCTAGTCCAAAGGACGACTTTCCTTTACCACACATTGACATGCTGGTTGACAATACAGCAAAGTTCAAGGTTTTCTCCTTTATGGATGGATTCTCGGGCTATAACCAGATCAAAATGGCACCGAAAGACATGGAGAAAACTTCGTTCATCACCCCATGGGGCACCTTTTGTTACAAGGTAATGTCGTTCGGTTTAAAGAACGCCGGGGCAACCTATCAAAGGGCCATGACTACTCTGTTTCATGACATGATACACAAAGAGATAGAGGTATATGTCGATGACATGATTGCAAAATCTAAGACAGAAGAGGAGCATGTGACCCACCTGTCAAAACTATTCGAGCGGTTGAGAAAGTACAAACTCCGCTTGAATCCCAACAAGTGCACCTTCGGTGTCCGTTTAGGGAAACTACTAGGGTTCATCGTCAGCCAGAAAGGAATTGAGGTTGATCCTGACAAGGTCAAGGCCATTCGAGAAATGCCTTCTCCGAAAACTGAAAAACAAGTCAGAGGATTCCTAGGACGTTTGAACTACATCTCCAGATTCATATTCCTCATGACAGCCACTTGTGCGTCGATTTTCAAGTTACTCAAAAAGAACCAGGATTGCGTTTGGACAGAAGATTGCCAAACCGCCTTCAACAGTATCAAGGAATACCTGTTGAACCCACCGATTCTATCACCTCCAGTGGAAGGAAGACCACTGATCATTTACCTCACAGTCCTAGAGGACTCAATGGGTTGTGTACTTGGCCAACAAGACGAAACCAAAAGGAAAGAGTCTGCCATTTACTATCTAAGCAAGAAATTCACCGACTGTGAAGCTCGGTACATGATGCTCGATAAAACTTGCTGTGCTTTAGCTTGGGCATCCAAACGTCTTCGCCAATACATAATTCGTCACACTACTTGGTTAATCTCCGAGATGGATCCAATCAAGTATGTTTTTGAAAAACCTGCTCTTACGGGAAGGATTGCCCGTTGGCAGATGCTATTATCAGAATATGACATAGAGTATCACGCTCAGAAAGTCGTTAAAGGAAGTATTTTAGTTGATCATTTGGCTCATCAACCGATTGACGATCAAGAATCAACCGGGTTTGACTTCCCAGACGAATATGTCATGTATCTAAAGATGAAAGACTGCGATGAACCACTACCCAGTGAAGGGCCAGAACCAGGTTCCCAATGGGGACTTATCTTTGACGGAGCAGTTAATCATTATGGAAACAGAATTAGGGCAATAATTATTACCCCTCAGGGTACCCACATTCCTTTCACCGCTCGACTTACGTTCAAATGTACAAACAACGAGGCCGAATACGAAGCTTGTATTATGGGTCTCGAAGAAGCAATTGATTTAAGGATCAAAAACTTGGACGTATACGGCGACTCATCCTTGGTTATCAATTAGAAAAAAGGAGATTAGAACACATACCAATTAGGATTGATTCCTTACAAAGACTACGCAAGAAGGTTGCTACCTTTCTTCAACAGAGTTGAGTTTCATCACATCCCTCGTGATGAGAATCACATGGCTGACGCTTTAGCCACCCTCTCTTCCATGATTAGTGTAGGTTAATGGAACGACTTACCTAAGATCGACATAATGCGCCTTGAAAGGCCCGCTTACATCTTCACGATTGAAGCAGACATAAACGACCAACCTTGGTATCACGATATCGAATGCTTCCTTCAGAAACAAGAGTACCCACCTGGGGCATCCAGGAAAGACAGAAAAACCCTCAGAAGATTGGCTGGAAACTTATTCCTGAGCGGTGACACTCTCTATAAGAGAAATTTTGACATGGTCTTGCTCCGATGCGTAGACAGACCAGAAGCAGAAATGCTGATGAAAGAAATTCATGAAGGATCCTTTGGCACTCATGCCAATGGACATACAATGGCGAGAAAAATTCTGAGAGCAGGGTATTACTGGTTGACCATGGAATCCGACTACTACAAGTACATGAGGAGGTGTCACAAGTGTCAGATATACTCCGACAAAATTCATGTACCGCCATCACATCTCAAAGTCCTTTCTTCTCCGTGGCCTTTTTCCATATGGGGAATCGACATGATCGACATTATCGAACCTAAAGCTTCAAACGAACATCGATTCATCCTAGTAGCCATTGACTACTTCACCAAGTGGGTCGAAGCAGCGTCATTTGCCAATGTAACCCGACAAGTGGTGGTCCAATTTATCAAAAACAATATCATATGCTGTTATGGTGTTTCGAGCCAGATCATTACTGATAATGGATCTAACTTAAACAATAAGATGATGAAAGATTTGTGCGCAGAGTTCAATATCGAACACCATAACTCATCTCCCTACCGACCCAAGATGAACGGAGCGGTAGAAGCGGCCAATAAGAACATCAAGAAGATCGTTCAAAAGATGGTTGTAACCTACAAAGACTGGCATGAGATGCTACCCTTTGCTCTTCACGGTTATCGCACATCTGTCCGCACTTCAATAGGGGCAGCCCCTTTCTCTCTGGCGTATGGCATGGAAGCAGTGCTCCCCATAAAAGTAGAGATCCCGTCAATCCGAGTATTGATGGAAGCTAAGCTTTCAGAAGCTGAATGGTGTCAAAGTTGACACGACGAATTAAACCTAATCAAAGAGAAGCGAATCACGACACTATGCCACGGTCAGTTGTATCAGCAGAGAATGAAGAAGGCGTTCGACAAAAAGGTCTGACCTCATGTCTTTAGGAAAGGAGGCCTCGTGCTCAAGAAGATACAATCGTTTCTCACTGACTCTCGGGCCAAATGGACCCCAAATTATGATGGCCCCTATGTGGTCACGAAAGCTTTCTCAGACGGTGCCTTGAGACTTGCCACCATGGACGGAGAAGAATTTGCCTACCCCACAAATGTTGATGTAGTCAAGAAATACTTCGCCTAAACTAAAAAATAAATAAATAAATAAATAAAACGTCTCGGTGGACTGAAAACCCGAAAGGGCGGTCCAAGCAAAAATTAGAGACATGATCAATAATCATCTCGGTGGATTGGAAACATCAAAGTACAATCCAGGCAAAAATTAGGGATAATGGCAAGTAACTATGTTCAACAGAGGCAAGTCCCTCAGCAGCAGTTACATCATCCATCAGAGGAAAACTCCAGTCAAGGTCATCTTCGACAGAAGCTCAGGATACCCAGAATTTAAAGTTGGTAGAAGGATAGTGGTCGTTATGTTTCAACGTAGCCCTTTTCCCTGTAAATTACCATTTTCTAGATTTGTATATACTCTTTGGAATCACGCGTTTGGCTGATCTCTATCTTATCAATAAAATTTGAGCATTTGTGCTTTTGTTTGTAATTCTTATTTGTTTTAGCTTTACAGAACGACATTTTTATATGATCAACGATTCTTGAAATAAAACAAAAATGAATTTACTAGTTAAAACTTTTTCTGCTTTTAAAGATCGCAATTGCTTTTGACTGTTGAACATCGAAAGAGCGTCGATTGCGTCTCCAAAGGCGTTTGAATTTCAAAGTGCAGAGTCAAAGTACTCCTTCTAGGCCAGTACGCCTGAACGAAGGATCAACTGTATGAGATGCGGCTTTACCATCTGATACCCTCGGCCGAGTTCTCATCTCCTAAGCCCGACCAACATAGCTCCTAACAGGGACTATCTCTCCTAAGCAAGGTGGAATTGCTATTCCGAACCAACGGTACTTCTTCGCCCCGCGATGGCCGAGTATTCAGTCGTGTTCATCTTTTAGTCTGTATGATTGTGTTAGTTTTGTCAGCATAAACATACATACTTCATGCATCATTGATTTGCATTTACATTTCATATTGCATCACTGTTACTCTAGTCGGTCCTGTCCCCTAGTGATAACAATTCTCTCAATCGAGTTGTCAGTTTTTTCCTCGTCAGGAAATGTTCCATCTGAATGTTCTCTTTCCTCCAGTTTATTTCTAGAATGAAGTTGGCCCTTGACCACTTTGATAACTTGAACCTCTGAAAAACCAGAGAACCTTCGGTCAACATCAATCTTCGCCATTGAAGATGATATCCTTGCTTTCCCGGATTAAGGAAAATCCACAGAGAAAGCCTCGTAATCAGAGATTCGGCAGCATGTCAGTTTCGCTCCGAAAAGACTACTGAGGAAAAGGTCATCGGCACCTCAAAATTGGACCCCATCATATGGCATTTCTCCGGGAAGATCCCGAGAAAAGTATGATGTAAGATCCCAAGCAGAAGGCAGTCTCTCAAGGGACTCGCATTCCCCAAATAGAGTCAACAAATGGTGTCTCCAACAGAGAAGTTTGTACACCTCTACAATTCAGACGATTGGGCTCCCAAGCGAGTCTGACGTCATTTTTTTTCCCTCAAATGGCATCTCCCCAGGAAAATCCGGCGAGAAGTTTGAGGAAAACCGCTACAAATAGCATCCCTTGTCAAGAAAGTTTATTGACAAAAGAAACTTAGACCAGTTCAAGGTAGGAAACTAGGATCGAGGGGAAGTTTACAACAGAAACTTAGACCAATTCCTTGGTAGGAAACCAGGATCGAGGGGAAGTTTAAATCTAAAACTTAGACCAGTTCCTTGGTAGGAAACCGGGATCGAGGAGAGGTTTATTGCAAAAGGAGAATTAGACCAGTTCCTTGGTAGGAAACCAGGATCGAGGGGAAGTCTACCTTTTCTAAGCATCATTGCTTAGCAAAAGAAGATGAATGCGCAAGCTGCCGTTCATAGCCATCAAAATTTCGGGTATTCCGATATTTAATCCTCTTGCACCCTGAATGCCCGAATACCTTCGCCATTCACACCTTTGTGTCCAAGAAGATTAAATAGGGGCATCTGTCATACCCCAAATTTTGACCACTAAGATTTCCCATCATTGTGTTAATCATCATCACAATATGGATGTACCTCTTTGCCTCATCAATCTCCTCAAGGAATTGTTGAGCACCCACTACCATCAAAATTAGGGTTTCAAGCCCTCTTTGAGTTCTTAGACAAAGGATCAATCAAAGAATGACATGATCTTCAACTTTTCTAACCCCTCAAACATCTACAAAGGATCAAAAGGACTCCCACCTCAAGGATTAAGCACAAGGATGCTCCCTTTTAAGTGGATTAAGCCTCAAGATCGCCAGTGTCACCAAATTAGGGTTTGGTCGACCAGGGTCTCCAGTTGGGAATTTTCCTCTGGGCATGAGCCAATACTTCAAAGCATATCCTAATATGCTCCATGGAACCTCATGGACCTAAGTACCTAGTCAATTTAACCTCAGGGGATGCATACATCAAAAAATCAGGAATTAGGGTTTCTTGACCTAATTCACCCCTATGTTGACTTTTGGGACAAATCATGAACCAAGACCTCAAGACATGATTTGAGGGTCTCTAATATACTATATTGATCCATTTGGAACAATGGATTAATCCAAGAAGCTTGAGCAACAAGTCTCAATTTCATCTGCACCACAATTAGGATTTCATGAGGAAAGTCATCTATAACTTTAACTTTTGACCAGGACATGCTCCCAAGCCCTAGGACATGAATCAATATACCCTATGACACCCATGGAACATGTCCATCAAGTTTGATTTAGGTCAAGGACATGATTTCCTGAAGAATTGCACAGTTTGGAATTCATTTGATAAAAAGTCAACTGTGCACAAAAGTCAACTTTGACTTTTTGAGATTTTTCACCAAAATGGATTTTTAACCCTAAAATGATGTTAATGTATGATTTGAATCACCATTCATCAAGAAAAATCAAAGAAAGTGGGATAACTTGTAAAAGGGGAAACCATAAAAACTTAGAAAAATTTCTAAGTTATGGAAAAAGTGACACTAATGTGCCAACTTTGGAGGACCATAACTCCTAAACCACAAGGCCATTGTTCCCCATTTAAAGCTTGATTTGTAGATCACATTGCCCTCTACAAAAGCTTCATACTGACCAATGTCCAAATTCCTCATGGATTTTGAGTTATGGAGTGATCAAAATCAAGAAAAGTCACTTTGTTCCAACACTTAGTGAAAATTTCACTAAGTCAGATTTTGCCTTACTTTTTTCCAAATGTAGGGGGATTTTTCATTTGGATTCAAAAGAGATCAAAACTAAACATGTTCAAACAGTTGTTGTATCATGTAAGGGCTTTCCAAAATGGCCAAGAACATTACCAAATTCAATTTGAGCCATGAGATATGACATTGGCAAGTTGCCTTGCTGAAATCTGCCAAGGCAAGGCAGATTTTTGCACTTTTGCTCGATTTTCCAAAATCAGCCAAATCCAAATGCTCCTATCCACTTGGACACCTCTGAGGATTGAATCTAAAGGGGACAATCACTAAGCCAAGCCTCCAAAGTCTTTGGAACAAGAAATAGCATGTTGAACCTAGAATTGCTAAAATAGGGACAAGACTCCAATTTTGGATTGGAGCATTCAATGGAAGCATCAAGGTGGCATGGACTGAGCCATTCTCAACTGAATTCAGTCAAGACTTATCCAAGACCAGTGGAATCAGCAGCCTGTGCCCTAACCTCTAGTCAATGGCTAGAGGAGACTTCGATTTTCATTTGCCAACATTGGCCAAACCTACTCAGCAGTTGCCATTCAATATTCCTTGCAAAACAAACTTGATCTACTATAAATAGAGCTCAATTGTGATCAGTTTAAGTACACCAAAGGCTTACAACACTTGCCTTTCTCAAAATCCACTTCTCACTCTCAAAAATGCCTTTCTTAGCAAGTCACTATCGGGTTTTTCATTAGAAAGCAATTCCACTCAAACCAATCACACACACACACCTCACATACATCATATATAAGTGATCCAAACACTCACATAACATCTGGAACACTGATTTCACAAAATCACTAGCCAATTGCTAAAGTTCTTGACAGTTTTGCAGTTGAGGTACCATCTTCAGTTCCAAACCATTTCAATCCATTCCAAGCATACAGATACACTCCATGGCACCTAGGGGAGCTATCCAAATCATTGGAACCTAGCTGTAACACCTCCAACATAAAACACGATCATCAGCTGCAAGAGGTAAGCATGAGCTCTTTTAACTATATGATCCAGGCAATTTTTGCTGCACAATAATTTGGCCATATGTTCATAATCATGCATGGAATGTTTTCCCTCAATAAATTGCATTGTTTGAATCGTGTGTGAAATTTCTGAACCTTCATGCAGAAATTAGGGTTCTTGAGGTTTCTCTTTGATTTCTTATTCCATGTTAAAAATAAATGAAATTAAAGACCATAGACATGATCGTGAGGTTAAAACGAGTTGATTGATATGTAGATTGCATGATATAATCAAGTATTCAGTGAGATTGGATAGAAAATGCAAATCTGGGAAACTCAGAACACGCGCGTGTTCTTGCCTTTGTTCTTGGCGCCATTTTCAAATATTTGAATATTTGAATTTTGTGATTTTATTTAATTGATTCAAAAATTAATTTCTCTCTGAGTTTTAATGATTTTGAGTTGATTCTTTTTTTTAATAATTCACAAAAATGTTAAAATATTTTATTTTCCCAAAAAATCCCAAAAATATTATTTATTTCATATAATTGATATTTTTGCAAAGAATTAATATTTTAATTGTTTTTGACATTTTGAATATTTTTTCCATCTTGATTTTGCAACTTTTAATGCCTTCTAATTATTTTGTAGGTCAATACTTAATTTTTGAAGCATTAATCTAAGATCACATTTTTTTTCCATATGTTAAACAATTTTGATCATTTTAATTGAATTTTTATTCAATTAAAACACATTTTGAAAACAAATTAGGGTTTTGGATTAATTCAACCCTCATAAATCATTTTCAAAACACTTGGGCCTCTATTAGAGTGTAAGACCCAAACCCCTTTGTACAGACAATTTTTTTGGGCCTCATTCGTTGTATAAGTCCCTCTGTACATTTTCAAATAAACGACGCGATCGTCGCCAGTTTAAAAAATCAATTGGGTCTCTCCTTGAGCTATAAGACCCATTCAAAACACTTGGGCCTCTAATAGAGTGTAAGATCCAATCCCCTTTTAACCAAAACCTTTTTGGGCCTCACTTATTGTATAAGTCCCTCTGCGTTAAAAGAAAACCTCGGCGCGATCGCCATTTTTAACAAAAAGTCAATTGGGCCTACCCTCGAGTAGTAAGACCCATTTCTTTTCTTAAAACTCTTTGGGCCTCTTGAGAGAGTGTAAGACCCACCCCTTTGTACAGAAAACCTTTTTGGGCCTCAGTCACTTGTATAAGTCCCTCTGTACAAATTCAAACAGTGCGCTAACTGATAAAACCCTGGGCCTCTCCTTGAGCTGTAAGCCCCAAATCTTTCTTTTTCAAAGCACTTCTCCTTTGATTTTGAAATATACTGTTGTTTTCTTTCTTTGTTGAACAACTAACCAAACAACATGGAAGCTCTACAACCGAGTAAGTGGTTATTGCTTTCATTTACTGTTTTCATATACATATAACTGTATTGTGGGGTTGTTTCGCTGTAAGTCTTCTTTCATAAACTCATATCAACTGTGTAATAATAGTATAGATATTTAGAGTTTCCCCGGCAACTACGTCTAGTACTAGGTAAAAGCCATTTCGTTTAAATAGACAACTAGATCCCCAATAGGATCACCAGATACAGTCTTCTCTTCGGCTGTCCTCATTAGGAATTGTTAAGAAATTCTACTCCCAGAGATGAATGTATTCTCCGTGAATGGCATCTTTGAGTTTCTTCCAAATTCTCGAACTTTCCTGACTTGATCTATTCCTTGTGAATAGCTTGCCTTGAATTTCTCGGGGTTTGGGGACCCACGGGCTTCTTAAAAGCATCGGCCTCCTCTTAGGCATTGTTCAAGGACCTACAGGCTTCCTATAAGCAACCCCGTTTCCTCTTGGGCATAGTACAAGGACCCTTCGGCTTCTTAAAAGTCTTCACAGCCTCCTCTTAGGCTTCGTATAATGATCTCTTCCTCCAGGAAAGATAGCCTCCTCTTGGGCTTCGTACAAGGACCCGTCGGCTTCTTAAAAGCTTCCAGCCTCCTCTTGGGCTTCGTACAAATTGTCCCGACGACCTTCTAGAGGTATAGGAACAGAACCTAGTCATCTTCATAGGACAGTCCTTTCAAAGAGTCTACTAATGTTTCTCAAAGCATAGTACAAAAGATGAAACTCTAGACTTGGACAGTCTAAAACCCTTGAGTCCCAAAGACGTTCTCAAGCACCCTTCAAAAATAGGAAGGAACCCCGTAGACTCGGACAGTCTTGATAACCTTCGGATTTCCCCGTTCCTTAAAGAACAGGAAATGACCCCGATCCTCGAATCAAATCCCTGAGTACAGCATTACTCATATAAAAACTGATTTTCTCTTTAAATCAACCTACTGGACCTGTCACTCAACTAAAACAGCACCATAGCCTCCTCTTGGGCTTTGTACAATGATTCTCCCCAGCGGAGCTAACAATAGCCTCCATCTCGGGCTTCGTACGAGATACCATAAAAGACTCTCTTGTTGAGTCAACTCCCTTTTAGCCTCCATCTCGGGCTTTATACGAGATACCAAAAGACTCTCTTGTTGAGTCAATTCCCTTTTAGCCTCCATCTCGGGCTTTATACGAGATACCAAGAGACTCCATCGAAGATTCAAAACCTTTTAGCCTCTCTCTCGGGCTTTGTACGAGACACCTTTTAGCCTCCTCTTAGGCTTTGTATAAGAAAACCACTGGTTGATCCAATCAGCCTTTTAGCATCAAAGTTGTGCCTCGTTCACAGTACACAAACATCAACAACTCCTTCCCCTTCATCTAATCGCTGTAAGTGGCAAGCCTCTGGATTATTTACATCCATGCCACTGTCCCTCTTTTAGCATGAGAAATTCCTAAGGAAAGATGGAATTGCTCTACACTGAGTTAAAGTCTTCTCCTTCAGGTAAAAACCCCATATAAAGGAAATTATGGCGTTGCTAAGATCCGCGTATCCCGGTTAAAGTAATCCTCCTTTATAGTCAGTCACCCAACAGTTGTGACAAACAGACCCCCTTTAGAGATGACAAATTCTCTCTAAAGTCAACACCTTTAACTTCATATCTTGGGCTTCGAACAAGATACAAATAAACTCTTTAGCTTCATATCTTTGGCTTTAAACAAGATACAAACCACCTTTCGCTTCACGTCTTGGGCTTTGAACAAGACACCAAAACAACAATTTCCTCCCATAGAATAGGAGGAACTATGAACGCTCTGATTTCCCTGTTTCGGTAAACGGGAATACGTAGGCATAAGATTGAAAGAAAAATCTTAGCGAGCACACTAAACAAAAACCCAAAATCCCATACTTTCATATATTTGTCTTAACATCCTAACCGATAGCCTAAAGCACCCCTTATCAACAAAATAACCTAGGAGAGACCCCGAATCTTTGTAGCATCTGTAAACCAATAGTTTTGACTGTTTAACCTCAGTATGCAAGCAGGGTTAGTTGGAGACATCTATTTCCATTCCTTCATCAGCTTTAATAGGATAAAAAATGAATCGAACTGTAGTACCAGAGCGATCGTGCTTCGCAACCACATCCAAAAATCACTCGCTACAGCTGGATCCTTTTCAAACCCCAATGGTTCGTCATCATAAATGGCGTCAAGCTTTTGATGTTGCCATTCGCCAACCTCTGCGTTGAATAGATCTTCTTCAACGTCCCTCTGAGGACATTGTTGGTTGAAATCATTTCTATTGGCTTTGACAGCCATGTATTTTACTTCGGCTTCAAGAGCTGCCTTGAGTTTATTTTTGGCTATATATGCCGTAATCTTTTTGAGCACTGATGACTCACTCATCGTCACCAAACTCACTTCCCCAGCCCGTTGGCTCTATATGTGCAGTCCCAAAGACATAGTTTGCCTCATCGACCACTTCCATATCCCACTGGAAACCATATGTGGGGTGGAGATACAGCGAACAGAAAGCATTATCAGTTGCCTTCAGGTCAAAAGTTGCTGGACTGTATGGAGCTATATGGGCCAAGTGTTTGTCGAAGCTGCATCGATCCACATGGTTTACCTCAGCCATGAAATAGCCTTGATCCGCCTCTATGTTTTCGACAATTCCATCAGCTCGCCAAATAGCTATATGCTGATGCATCGACGAGGGCACAACACCCACGCCATGGATCCATTCTCTACCCAGAAGTAAATTATAATTAGCCTTTGAGGCTATGACCATGAACATCGTTGGTCTAGTTATAGTCCCAACAGTTAAATCCACTTAGATAACACCCAAAGTGGTTCCCATTTTGCCTTTATAGTTTGATAATACCATGTTGTGGAGTTTTGCATCAGACTCATCTTTCCCTATCCTCTTTGTAGCACCCCAAAATTTGCCCTCCTTACTTTATTACTAACTGGCTTATGTTTCATCTCATTTTGCATTATCATGTGTGCATATCATTGGTTCTTAGCATGGGGTCAAGGTGCCTGAGGCAGTTCTTCAAAGGGTCAAGCAAGAGTCCTTGTATTGTCCAAGAGAGCTCAGGTGGATCACTCTCCTAACCAGTGCTGAAATTAGGGTTTTGAGATTCTTGGGTTTATTGCTCCAATGGGCAAGCTTCTTGGGTTTTTATCATCACCAAATGGCATATATTATCTTTGCTGGAGAGGATACACATCATATTCAGAGGAATTTGGATTTGGAGACTGTGCTATTTCCTCCTAGACTGAGGGTACCAAAATTAGGGTTTGCTATAAAGTCAGTTTATTTCTGATTTTTTGGGCAAGACTTGATTCCATGGTATTCCTTGGGTCCCTAAGTATCTAGGAATGGAAGATTGTCCATCAGTTTGGTTCATGAGAAGTTCAATTGGCCAATGGATTGGGAATCAGGAGAATTGGGGAAAAGTCAACAGTGAGAGGGGAAGTCAACTGTGAAATTTTGAGGTTCTCTTCAAGGTTTTCAAGGTCTCACATCCTCATATGGTCTTCAAGAGTCAATTTTCATACCATTTATCAAGAATCAGGAGTTGGTGCAAAAGTTACTAAATATGGAAATTACCTATAATTTGAAAGTTTCCTTTTTGGGCAAGTTCCTACACTACATTCAAATTGACTTTTCATCATCAAAGATGCCTCAAATGAATTTTCATTAAGAATGAAAGTTGAAGATCTTTTTCTCCTCTTTCCAACAAGTACTAGTGGGTCTCCATATCATTTGTGAAACTCAAGTTATGATCAAAAGAAGGCAAAGTGGTTTTTAGGGTTCCATTTTCACAACTTTTGCATTTTGGGACATAGTGACCTATAATTAATTCCATTGCTTCAAGACATGTTCCAACATCAAAGAACAATCCCTAAGGAGCATTGTTGGCCTTTGAATCAAGTGGATCCATGGTTTATTCATCACTTATTTTCCATTATTCAAAATTGCAAGAGGCATCAAAACTCATGAATCAAAATGTTTCAAGGCCCAATTTCAATTTAGGTGTGATTAGCAAGTGATCAATAAGTGATCCATCATGAAATATTTGGGTGTACATGCATGGAAGAGGGTGTACTTAACATTATGTAATTTTCCAAAATTGCCCAAAACTCTTTAAGTGGGGAATTACCAAGGCCCAAGTGATCATCAGTGGGATAACCTAAAGTATTTAAGATAATTCATGCTAGGGTTAGGAAGAGAACACGTTATTTTGGTGGAGTTTTCAAGTGAACCCTAAAAAAGATCTCTTCTTTGTATCTCTCAATCCATTAGGGTTTCTTCAAAAGTTCTTCCACAATCTTCTTTCTGGGGATCCATAGAGCACAAACCAACCATCCTTTGAAGCTAACAGTGAAGATACGTGCTGCACCATCTCAGGTTAGTGATATTTTTGATGATCACAAAACTCTCTTTTTAAATACGCATAATGTTGTGTGGCATCCATGGATCATTCTGATATAATTTGTTTTGATTTTAGACGTGTATTATGTGCATATGGTGAAATTTAAGTTTTGGACCCACACTTTGTTTTGTTCGAATCTCTTTGTGTGTTGATCATTTGCAAATTTTGATTGGATATTTGAGATCCTGACGAAATTCTGGTCAAGAAAGGGTATTTGTTTACGTTTTCTGGTAAGCTTTTGGTTGCAGGTGACCGGAGAAGGGGGTCGGAACCCTAGCTCCGGTGGCCGGCGGTTGATTCAGTCCGGTGAAGGGGGCTGGAGGTAGGTGATGAGTTTTTGGCCGTTGATCCATTTCATCGTGTGGCCATCATGCTGCCACGTTTTATTTTTTTCTGATTTTTATTTAATGATCGTGTGTGTGTGTGTTTCCATGCTTATTGTGGTGAGCCTTAAATCATAGCCCTTCATCATGTTTAATTTTTGTTGGGTTGACTTAACATGAGACGTTTTATGTATCCTGTGGACATAATTGTGACAACGCATTAAAAAAACCATGTGCTGCTCACGTGGGAGTGTAAGGTGTGCTGAGTATTTTGGTGGGTGCGCGTGCATGTTGTTTATAGTGTACCTTGTGATCTGGGCCATAGATCTTGCATAATAATTGGTTTGGTTGACTGATTAGGGTGCGTGAGATCAATCCAAAGGTAAGCATGCAGTCAACTGGGTTGACTGAGCCCACGTGTGCCCTTTTTTGTTTTTTTTATCTCGCTGACTGGATTTTTGCATGGGCTTACTATTCACACCCCTATCCTTCCAGCCCAGGTTCATTCTCAACATGTTTTATTACTGAACGCACCCCCTTGCATATTTCTTCATTTTTATTTTATTTAACTATTGCATTTCATTTTATTTTATTTTTTTAAATAGTTAATTGCATTAAAAAATCCCTAAAAAATTCATCTATCATATTCATAATTTTATAAAATTTTACCAAATTTTATTTCATTATTTTATTTTATTTTCAGCATCTGAAATAAATATTTGTTTATTTTCTTTTTGAATTATTCATATCATGCATACCTAAACTTGTAGAATTTTGTTCTCATAGCATACAAAACCTTTTGAACTCATTCTTTTTTGCATTTTTTCACCAATACATTGAATTGCATTAAAATATTTTTCTCTCATTTTTAAAATCATTTCATATTGCATTTTAGTCCTTTTCTTTAGCACATTGAACCATATTTCTCATATGAATTTGCATAATTGTTTGAGTGACTTATATCTTGAATTTTGGCATGAGTTTTGGATATGTTGTTTGTCTCTGGTTGAAGTGTGTTGGGTTTTAATTTGGTGATTTTAGAAGATGTTTTACTAATTATTAGATTTCTCTTTGTTTGAGATCTTCTTATATGCACTTCCTTGATTATGTCTGGTTACCTGTTTGAAAAGGCACTTGTGCCATTGTTTTGGGATTGTTTCTTTGATTTCTTAATTCATGTTTGAATTGTTATAGGTCACTTAATCATTATTATATGTCATTGTTTGGGTTCCATTTGCCTTAATGTTGCTTGTGTCTGTTTTGCACTAACTTTTTATGCAGGGGCGGAGGTAAGTTATTTGAGGGTGTGGATAGTTATCCATGTCCACTCTCACTCTTTCTATCTCTCATCTTTTCTTTTCTTTAGGCTTAGGTTGTCGTCAAACCTCACTAACCATAGGTCACCCATGCATGATAACATTAGGAGTCTTAGTTTCCCTTTAGAGTTTCCTTTGTGTCTTCTTTCTTCTCATCTCAAAACTTCTTGAAAACACTTAATAAGGATAAAGTGTATTGCGCATGAGCCTTAAGCGTGGGGAATGAGAAATGAGGGGCTTCCTCTCATCTTTCTAGAGTACTTAGCGAGCGTCATGTCTTGGGATGATTCGTTAAGCATTCGTCCCTGTGCCCTAGACTTTGGTGCAATGCAAGTTATAAACTAACTCAAGTCACTCCTGTCCTAAAAAATGCAAACAAACTTCAAACCTTTTTGTCCTTCGGGACTGTCAAACTAAAGGCTATTTTCAAAAAGGGCACGTTACTTTCTGTCTGAGTCGCAAACAGGCATCGACCCTAATTGTCGGACGCGAACTTAACGTCGCTCATAAAAACACAAAAAGAACTTGGTCCGAACTACGTTGACTTTGAATTCCCCATTGCACAAAGGGGGTACGTAGGCCTAGGACGTCAACATCCTACCGAGTCTGTCTTTGTCTTTCCCTTCCCCGCCTTAGTACAACCATAGATGATAGGATAACTCACCCTTAGATTAGACAACAAGCGTGGATCCCATCGAGTACGATGGACGCGTGGGGTGCTAGCACCTTCCCCTCGCGTAACCGACTCCCAAACCCAGGTTATGGTTGCGATGACCATTCCTTTCCCTCTTCCTCAGGTTTATGTGGTGTTCCCTTCCCCCTCTTGGGATAAATTTACACGGCTGGCGACTCTGTTTTCCGCGCCACTCTCACGTTTGTACCTGGATGAAAATCCTGGGAGCGACAGCTGGCGACTCTGCTGGGGACTCTGGTTGACCTATGCTGGTCCATCCCTAAGCGAGTCAATCCTAGCGTTTTCCTGTCTTTGTTCTCTTTGGGTGTTTTTGTTTTGTTTTGCTTTATTTGTTGTATTTTATTTTTACCGCATTTTCTGCATTGCATTTCACTTTTATTACTGTCATACTGGATATTGCTGTGTTGTGCTGGCTATTTCTGTTTTGCAGGTTGGGTTGTTCTAAGAGATAAGCCCAATACCCAGGCTTGAGTACACCCTAGGACTAGAGTGGAGAGTAGTGGGACCTACGTGCCCGCTTGGTACGTTTGCGTGTTCACGAAATTCACAACCAGACGAGGCTATCTTGGGACGCATTCTAACGTGTGTGTCTTGTGCATGTTAGGGTGTTGATCTAGAGAGCTGTCGACTCTGGTGACCGATCATCGAGGACCTTAGTGGAAATATCCCTCTTTAGCGGTTACAGTGGCAGACCACATCCTGTTGCAAACCCATTCGCACCCGAGGGCCCACTTTGGAACTCGCATAGGATGGCCCTTATCTTTTGAAGAGAATCAGTGGAGGCACTCCTCGATTGACGATAGTACTATACCCCGAGGGATGACTGTACTATTGTTTCTCGACCTCAATGCCAGAAGCTGAGGACCTTCCGTTTTGGAGAATCAGTTGAGGCCTCCTCGATTGATGATGATGCCAAACCAAAAATGGTGAACGTATCATCATTTCTCGACCTGAGAGCCCGGGATACTGAACATCCTAGTACCCACACGTGAGAGGGGATGGGTGTTTGCAGGTTTGCAGGTAACCGAAACCTTCAACCTACCTGGTTTTTCTGGATTTATCATCAATGTTTGATTATCTGGGTTCCTGGTTATCTCAGTGGTTCGGTATTTTGGAATTCTGGTTTTCTGGGTTATGGTTCTCGTTCAGTTAACAGCACAGCACATCCAGCAGTGTTGCCTTGATCCCATGTTTGCATGAGCATGTCATTTTTCTTGCATTCTGACATGTTTGACATTTTTCAGGGCTTGCATCTTACTCTTGATTCCGGTTTTCTGAGGTTACCTTGGCATGGATGTCCAGAGAAAGAAGACTGTTGCCTATTCGTTCCCAGATCTAACCTTGACGTTGATTCACAAGCTGATTAGTATGGCTGGTCCCAGAGTTCGTACAGAGTTCAGTGGAGGGTATGGGAGACTTCTGAAGTTTGTCTACAACATCTCCAAGTATGATAAGGATGTCATTCATACACTTCTTCAGTTTTACGATCCGTCTTTGCGTTGCTTCACTTTCCCAGACTACATCTTGGCCCCAACGTTGGAGGAGTTCTCATTTATTTTGGGAATCCCCATCAGGTATGACATAGTATTCTTTTCTGAAGAACACCCCGGGATAAAAGAAATGGCTATTGCTCTTCATATTGGTGAATCTGTTCTAAGCAGTAATATTGAGGAAAAACAAGGAGCTAAGGGTTTCTTATTGAAGTTCTTGTTTGATCAAGCTTGCATACATGTTAAAGAGAAGAATTGGACTGCTTTCCAAGCTATTCTGGCTATGTGCATCTATGGGATTGTCCTGTTTCCCAATGTTCCTGATCTGGTGGATATGCATGCTGTCAGAATCATTATTTCAAAGAATCCTATACCTACCTTGCTAGGTGATGTGTATCACTCAGTCCACTACAAGAATGAAAATAGGCGGGGAAAAACCGTGAGTTGTTGTCCACCGCTCTTATCTACTTGGTTTCTGAGCCATCTCCCCGAAGCTGGCGCCTTCGTTGATACGAAAGATTCTCTGAAGTGGTCAAAGAGGTTAATGGGCTTGACTGCTGACAACATTGTCTGGTTCAACCGTGACTTGCTAGGAATAGAGATTATTTGCAAGTGCGGAGAATTCCCTAAGTACCCTTGATAGGGAGAAGAGGTGGAATTAACTATAATCCTTCCCTTGTTATCAGGCAGTTTGGTTATCCTTTGAAAGGTCCACCTGAAGAGCGAGATGTCAGAGAGTCCTTATTCTTCAATGGTACTGGGGATCAAGAAGTGATAAGGAAGATTGTGAATGCTTGGAAGCAGGTGACCAAGAAGGGAAAAACTTTATTCGGGAAATGTAACAATCGGGCTTTTCCTTCCTATAAAGAGTGGATTAAGAAAATAGTAGAAGATGAGCTTCTTCCCTTCCCGGTAGAACCACCATCTTACCCCTTGCTGATTGAGCCTCCTACCACAGTTGAGATAGAGAAGTTTAACAAGTTGTGGGCGGAAAAGGAAAAGCTGCGAGAAGAAAACAGTGAGCTACTAAGGGAGATTTATCAGTTGAAACATGAGCGGGGTGAAGCCGTTCATATTGCCAAGTTGAAGACAGAGCTTCTTGCTAAGGTAGAAAAAGAGATAGATGACGTGGTCACATCCAGGCAAAGGATGAAACAAGCTTTGGATGGTATCAGTAAGGTTCTCGAGTCTAAGAATGAGGAATTAGACAAGGCTTTGTTGAAAATTCACAAGTTCAATGATCACCGAGAAACTGCAATGGCTGAGAATAAGAGAAAGGAAGACGATTACCTAGCTCAGATTGATCAATTGGAGTCAAAGCTCAAGAAGAAAGACGCTGAGATCCTATCAGGGGTATTCCAGAGACAAGTAGTTGAGGGTCGACTCAATGAAGTCATAGCCTCCATAAAGGAACTGAAGATCCAAGCTGAAGTGAAGAGATCTAGAATTGAGGGACCTAGTATGGATGGTGTTTGGGGAGAAGACGCTTGGGAGTTACATTGCCGATACTTGGAAGGGATCATGCATAGGAGAGACATCCTCATTCAAGAGCTAATTCAGAGACCGAAGCATCCCGACACCAAAAAGTTGTTCAAGGAGATTCAAGACTGGAGCAGAAAGCGTAATGGATGGGGGGGATTGACACTTGTGAACTTTGATGACATGCCGTAGCTTTCTATTTTCTTTCATTATTCAAACCACCGCCAGACTTGTTGGTTGGGATCTATGATTATTGTGTTCAGACTTGTTATCTTGGATTTGTGATTGTTGACATTTGGTTTTCCTCTGGTTTTCTTAATATATGAGCAGAAGTTCCGTTCTATCTTGTTGTTAAACTGGAATCAAGGGGGTGGATCGCCCTACAAATATTTAAACATGTTCATTTGCATTTGCATATTCATAATCATTTTGCATAATCATTTTGCATGACAGGTGTTTATCTCCGGTGTTCTTATCTTGTTCTAATCTCAGTACAGGATTGCAGATCAGCACATTCACCGGTATTCTACCAGACAAAATCAGAAGAGATTCATGGATCAGCTACAAAATGAGATGATTGAGATGCGGACTCGCATGAACCAATTCATGGAATTAATGCAAGCTGTTGCTCAAGGCCAAGAGCAGTTGAGGACTCTCGTTCAGCCACTAATTGCAAGGAATGAGGAAGACGGTAATAATGTTCAGAATGGCCCTTCGGGCGGAGGTATTCCTATTTCTGGTGTTGTGATCCCTCCGGGCGGGGCTGAAAATGTTGGGGGAGGTGGTATTGGTGCCGGCGCAGTTCATGGCCGTCAGTATGATGATGTTCAAGATGATGCATTTTCTCTGCCAGGTGGGGATGCTGGTCCCCAGGTTGACAATGATCAGAGGCTCCGGTTGATTGAGGAACAACTGAGGGGTGTTGTGAATCAGGATGCTTTGGGTATGGATCTAGAGGATTTGGGGTTGGTTCCAGGCGTTGTTATTATGCACAAGTTTCAGACTCCCACTTTTGAGAAGTATAATGGTATGACTTGTCCAAGGACCCACGTGAGGGAATACGCAAGCAAAATGGTTGCGCATGCAAAGAATGAGAAGTTGATGATGCATTGCTTTCAGGATAGCCTATCTGGGGCATCCCTGGAGTGGTATATGCAACTAGAAAGGAAAGATGTGTGTAGTTAGAGAGATCTGGCAGGGGCATTTATTAGACACTATCAATATAACACTGATATGGCTCCGAACAGAACACAGCTGCAGAACTTATCACAGAAGAACAATGAGAGCTTCAAGGAGTATGCCCAGAGGTGGCGTGAACTGGCAGCGAGGTTCAGCCTCCCATGTTGGAACGTGAAATGATAACTATGTTTATGGCCTTGATCTAGAGAGCTGTCGACTCTGGTGACCGATCATCGAGGACCTTAGTGGAAATATCCCTCTTTAGCGGTTACAGTGGCAGACCACATCCTGTTGCAAACCCATTCGCACCCGAGGGCCCACTTTGGAACTCGCATAGGATGGCCCTTATCTTTTGAAGAGAATCAGTGGAGGCACTCCTCGATTGACGATAGTACTATACCCCGAGGGATGACTGTACTATTGTTTCTCGACCTCAATGCTAGAAGCTGAGGACCTTCCGTTTTGGAGAATCAGTTGAGGCCTCCTCGATTGATGATGATGCCAAACCAAAAATGGTGAACGTATCATCATTTCTCGACCTGAGAGCCCGGGATACTGAACATCCTAGTACCCACACGTGAGAGGGGATGGGTGTTTGCAGGTTTGCAGGTAACCGAAACCTTCAACCTACCTGGTTTTTCTGGATTTATCATCAATGTTTGATTATTTGGGTTCCTGGTTATCTCAGTGGTTCGGTATTTTGGAATTCTGGTTTTCTGGGTTATGGTTCTCGTTCAGTTAACAGCACAGCACATCCAGCAGTGTTGCCTTGATCCCATGTTTGCATGAGCATGTCATTTTTCTTGCATTCTGACATGTTTGACATTTTTCAGGGCTTGCATCTTACTCTTGATTCCGGTTTTCTGAGGTTACCTTGGCATGGATGTCCAGAGAAAGAAGACTATTGCCTATTCGTTCCCAGATCTAACCTTGACGTTGATTCACAAGCTGATTAGTATGGCTGGTCCCAGAGTTCGTACAGAGTTCAGTGGAGGGTATGGGAGACTTCTGAAGTTTGTCTACAACATCTCCAAGTATGATAAGGATGCCATTCATACACTTCTTCAGTTTTACGATCCGTCTTTGCGTTGCTTCACTTTCCCAGACTACATCTTGGCCCCAACGTTGGAGGAGTTCTCATTTATTTTGGGAATCCCCATCAGGTATGACATAGTATTCTTTTCTGAAGAACACCCCGGGATAAAAGAAATGGCTATTGCTCTTCATATTGGTGAATCTGTTCTAAGCAGTAATATTGAGGAAAAACAAGGAGCTAAGGGTTTCTTATTGAAGTTCTTGTTTGATCAAGCTTGCATACATGTTAAAGAGAAGAATTGGACTGCTTTCCAAGCTATTCTGGCTATGTGCATCTATGGGATTGTCCTGTTTCCCAATGTTCCTGATCTGGTGGATATGCATGCTGTCAGAATCATTATTTCAAAGAATCCTATACCTACCTTGCTAGGTGATGTGTATCACTCAGTCCACTACAAGAATGAAAATAGGCGGGGAAAAACCGTGAGTTGTTGTCCACCGCTCTTATCTACTTGGTTTCTGAGCCATCTCCCCGAAGCTGGCGCCTTCGTTGATACGAAAGATTCTCTGAAGTGGTCAAAGAGGTTAATGGGCTTGACTGCTGACAACATTGTCTGGTTCAACCGTGACTTGCTAGGAATAGAGATTATTTGCAAGTGCGGAGAATTCCCTAATGTACCCTTGATAGGGAGAAGAGGTGGAATTAACTATAATCCTTCCCTTGTTATCAGGCAGTTTGGTTATCCTTTGAAAGGTCCACCTGAAGAGCGAGATGTCAGAGAGTCCTTATTCTTCAATGGTACTGGGGATCAAGAAGTGATAAGGAAGATTGTGAATGCTTGGAAGCAGGTGACCAAGAAGGGAAAAACTTTATTCGGGAAATGTAACAATCGGGCTTTTCCTTCCTATAAAGAGTGGATTAAGAAAATAGTAGAAGATGAGCTTCTTCCCTTCCCGGTAGAACCACCATCTTACCCCTAGCTGATTGAGCCTCCTACCACAGTTGAGATAGAGAAGTTTAACAAGTTGTGGGCGGAAAAGGAAAAGCTGCGAGAAGAAAACAGTGAGCTACTAAGGGAGATTTATCAGTTGAAACATGAGCGGGGTGAAGCCGTTCATACTGCCAAGTTGAAGACAGAGCTTCTTGCTAAGGCAGAAAAAGAGATAGATGACGTGGTCACATCCAGACAAAGGATGAAACAAGCTTTGGATGGTATCAGTAAGGTTCTCGAGTCTAAGAATGAGGAATTAGACAAGGCTTTGTTGAAAATTCACAAGTTCAATGATCACCGAGAAACTGCAATGGCTGAGAATAAGAGAAAGGAAGACGATTACCTAGCTCAGATTGATCAATTGGAGTCAAAGCTCAAGAAGAAAGACGTTGAGATCCTATCAGGGGTATTCCAGAGACAAGTAGTTGAGGGTCGACTCAATGAAGTCATAGCCTCCATAAAGGAACTGAAGATCCAAGCTGAAGTGAAGAGATCTAGAATTGAGGGACCTAGTATGGATGGTGTTTCGGGAGAAGACGCTTGGGAGTTACATTGCCGATACTTGGAAGGGATCATGCATAGGAGAGACATCCTCATTCAAGAGCTAATTCAGAGACCGAAGCATCCCGACACCAAAAAGTTGTTCAAGGAGATTCAAGACTGGAGCAGAAAGCGTAATGGATGGGGGGGATTGACACTTGTGAACTTTGATGACATGCCGTAGCTTTCTATTTTCTTTCATTATTCAAACCACCGCCAGACTTGTTGGTTGGGATCTATGATTATTGTGTTCAGACTTGTTATCTTGGATTTGTGATTGTTGACATTTGGTTTTCCTCTGGTTTTCTTAATATATGAGCAGAAGTTCCGTTCTATCTTGTTGTTAAACTGGAATCAAGGGGGTGGATCGCCCTACAAATATTTAAACATGTTCATTTGCATTTGCATATTCATAATCATTTTGCATAATCATTTTGCATGACAGGTGTTTATCTCCGGTGTTCTTATCTTGTTCTAATCTCAGTACAGGATTGCAGATCAGCACATTCACCGGTATTCTACCAGACAAAATCAGAAGAGATTCATGGATCAGCTACAAAATGAGATGATTGAGATGCGGACTCGCATGAACCAATTCATGGAATTAATGCAAGGTGTTGCTCAAGGCCAAGAGCAGTTGAGGACTCTCGTTCAGCCACTAATTGCAAGGAATGAGGAAGACGGTAATAATGTTCAGAATGGCCCTCCGAGCGGAGGTATTCCTATTTCTGGTGTTGTGATCCCTCCGGGCGGGGCTGAAAATGTTGGGGGAGGTGGTATTGGTGCCGGCGCAGTTCATGGCCGTCAGTATGATGATGTTCAAGATGATGCATTTTCTCTGCCAGGTGGGGATGCTGGTCCCCAGGTTGACAATGATCAGAGGCTCCGGTTGATTGAGGAACAACTGAGGGGTGTTGTGAATCAGGATGCTTTGGGTATGGATCTAGAGGATTTGGGGTTGGTTCCAGGCGTTGTTATTCTGCACAAGTTTCAGACTCCCACTTTTGAGAAGTATAATGGTATGACTTGTCCAAGGACCCACGTGAGGGAATACGCAAGCAAAATGGTTGCGCATGCAAAGAATGAGAAGTTGATGATGCATTGCTTTCAGGATAGCCTATCTGGGGCATCCCTGGAGTGGTATATGCAACTAGAAAGGAAAGATGTGTGTAGTTAGAGAGATCTGGCAGGGGCATTTATTAGACACTATCAATATAACACTGATATGGCTCCGAACAGAACACAGCTGCAGAACTTATCACAGAAGAACAATGAGAGCTTCAAGGAGTATGCCCAGAGGTGGCGTGAACTGGCAGCGAGGTTCAGCCTCCCATGTTGGAACGTGAAATGATAACTATGTTTATGGCCACCTTGCAGGGCCATTACTATGAGAAGCTGGTACCGTGTATGACTGGAAAGTTTGCTGATTTGATCTTAGTAGGAGAGATGGTGGAAAGCGGAATTAAGGCGAGAAAAATATCAGGCGGTGATGGGTCTTCATCTGGAGGAAGTAAGAAGCCTTATGCCAGTGGTTACAAGAAGAGGGAGGGAGATACAAACTCTGTGTCATCATATCATGGTAGAGAAGGACCTCGTCAGAACTTCAATCAGCAGGTGGCTTCTGTAACCATCCCAGCAGCACCTCAGCAGCCAGCAGTGTCTCAACAACAAAATCAGGCTCCTCACCGATCCCAGCCTCTGAATAGGCGGGATAGGAATTTTAACACTCCGCCTCTTCCCTACGCTCAGTTATTTTAGCACTTGTTAAAGGTACAATTAATTCAGAAGAGAACATTGGCTCCACCTACTGGTAATCCACCTCCCGGCTATGACGCCAACGCCCACTGCGAGTTTCATTCTGGGGCACCCGGACATTATATTGAGAACTGTAAAGCTTTTAAGCATAAGGTTCAAGATTTGGTGGATTCCAAAGCCATCAATTTCTCCAATGATGTTCCAAATGTGAATCAGAACCTTATGCCGAATCATGGTGAGCCGAGGGTCAATGCCATTATTAAAGACTGTGAAGACTTGAGTTTGATTTCAGATGTGAACGAAGTCCAAACTCCCTTGGGTGTGGTGAAGGAAAGACTCTTGAAAGGAGGGGTATTTCCCGGCTGTGATGAAGGTTGTGTAGGTTGTGTGTCGCAGCCAGGCGGTTGTGATTTATTGAAAGCAGGTATTCAGAAAATGATCAGTGAAGGGATGTTACAGTTTGACAGAGGTTGTAGGCAGAGTAAAAGTATTGACGGAGAGATTGATGTTGCCACAATAACGATTTCGTTCAAGATAATAACTATATCAGCGCCGGCGAGTCCAGCGCCGGTCACTATCACTGTTCCTGGACCAGTCCCGTATGAGAGTACCAAGGCCATCCCATGGAACTATGGGGCCGAGGTGTTTGTTAATGGTAAGAAGCAGGAATTGGTAGAGACATCAGCTATGAATACAGGGGTTGAAAATCTTGTTGAAGCAGGGGCTATCACTAGGAGTGGTAGAGTCTTTTTCCCGTCCGAGGATCAAGCTGGCAGTTCAAGACAATACAAAGGTAAGCAGATGATGGATGAGTCTGTACAGAGGCAGGAAGCAAATAATTCTATGACAAAGCCAGTTGGGGATACTTTCTCAGAAGATGTAGAAGAGTTTATGAGGTTGATCAGGAAAAGTGATTACAAGATTGTTGGCCAACTTCACCAAACTCCGCCGAAGATTTCCATTATATCCTTACTGTTGTGCTCCGAGGCACACCAGAATGCATTGCTGAAGGTTTTGAATATGGCTTATGTACCGCAGGAAATATCTGTCAACCAGTTAGAAAGGGTGGTGACTCATGTGAATGCTGGTAATGGTTTGGGTTTCACCGATTTAGATCTGACTCCGGCTGGGAGGAATCACAACAACGCTCTGCATATTTCAGTGGAATGTCGTGGTTCCTTAATGTCGCATGTGTTAGTTGATACTGGGTCGTCTTTGAATGTGTTACCGAAGAAGGCTTTGATGAAACTGGATACTCGTGGGTTGATTTGTACACCAAGTGACTTGGTGGTACGTGCTTTTGATGGCTCCAAGTGGTCAGTTTTTGGAGAGTTAGTTCTGCCGATTAAGGTGGGTCCTGAGATTTTTAACACCACCTTTTACATAATGGATATTCAGCCTGCCTATAGTTGTTTGTTGGGTCGCCCTTGGATCCATGGCACTGGGGCAATAACTTCTACGCTGCACCAGAAGTTGAAGTATATGGTGGATGGCCACGTTGTGACTGTTTGTGGTGAAGAATATATCATGGTGAGTCACCTATCGACCTTCAAGTATGTAGAGGTAGATGGTGAAGTACAGGAAACTTTGTGCCAAGCCTTTGAAGCTGTGAAAATTCCCGAGGAACCCCCAAAGGCAGTCAGTCAGCCTGAGGTGGTTGCCCAACCTAAAGTTGTCAGACAACCAGAGGTTCCAATGTCCTCCTTCAAAGAGGCGCGCGCTATAGTTGAAGCTGGTGGTTCTCAGAAGTGGGGCAGTGTCATTGATGTTCAAAGAAAGCAGGATACTCATGGACTGGGTTACAAGCCACCTAGGCGTTCTGAAGAGCCTCCCAAGTTCTATGGTCCAGTCCATTTCACCAGTGCCGGTGTTTTCTTCGACAGAGTAAACGCTATTGAGGATGAAGGAGATAGTGATTGTGACATGGATAAATGGATCCGTCCCTGCACCCCTGGTCAGAGTTTAGGCAACTGGTCTTCCGAGAAAGTCATCCAAGTGACGCGCCCGGAGTAATTTACTTTTGTTTTCTGTTATGTTGAGTCCTACGTTCTGCCCAAGACGTAGTGATATTTATTTGTAGGGCTTGGATGTTTATTTGCTATTTTTATCATCAATAAAGGACGTTTTTCATTCAAATATTTGTATCCCTGTCTTTCTGTTTTTTACTTTTTGCATTAACCCACATCAAAATGGCAATGTGTTTTCTTGTTTGTTGCACTCATAATAAACATAAAACATCCATCATGCAGGTTCCTTTGTTCAGATTCCACCCATGACTTAGCTATGGCTCGATATGACTTCGACAATCCCATCTATCAGGCCGAAGAAGAGACTGACGAAGACTGTGACTTACCAGAAGAATTAGCCAGGTTACTGAAATAGGAGGAAAGGGTTATTCTACCTTATCAGGAGGAAGTTGAGACTATTAATCTGGGAACCGAGGATGTTAAACGAGAAGTAAGGATTGGGGCTGCCTTGGAAGACATTGTTAAAGAAAGATTGGTTGAGTTGCTTCGAGAGTATGTGGATATCTTCGCCTGGTCTTACCAAGACATGCCCGGGCTTGACACTGACATTGTTGCACACCGGCTGCCGCTTAAAGAGGGTTGTACTCCAGTTAAGCAGAAACTGAGAAGGACCAAACCAGATATGGCTGTCAAGATCAAGGAAGAGGTTCAGAAACAGTTGGACACCGGATTTCTTGCTGTGACAAATTATCCTCTGTGGGTTGCTAATATCGTACCTGTACCTAAGAAGGATGGGAAGGTCAGGATGTGTGTTGACTACCGAGATCTGAATAGGGCGAGCCCGAAGGATGATTTCCCGCTCCCCCACATTGACGTGTTAGTAGACAATACTGCTCAATATTCGGTGTTTTCCTTCATGGATGGCTTCTCTGGGTATAACCAAATCAAGATGGCCCCAGAGGACATGGAGAAGACTACGTTCATAACACCGTGGGGAACGTTTTGCTACAAGGTAATGCCCTTTGGATTGAAGAATGTTGGGGCAACCTATCAGCGGGTAATGGTGACTCTCTTTCATGATATGATTCACAAGGAGATTGAAGTCTATGTTGATGACATGATTAAGAAGTCACAGACAGAGGAAGAACACTTGGTAAACCTCCAGAAGTTGTTTGAAAGGTTGAGGAAGTTCAGACTAAGATTGAATCCAAACAAGTGCACTTTCGGTGTGAGGTCTGGTAAATTGCTGGGATTCATTGTTAGTGAAAGAGGTATCGAGGTAGATCCTGTAAAAATAAGAGCCATACAAGAGATGCCTGAGCCAAGAACAGAAAAAGAGGTTCGTGGTTTCTTGGGGAGGTTGAATTACATCGCTAGGTTCATCTCTCATCTGACAGCCACGTGTGAACCAATTTTCAAGTTGCTAAGAAAGGATCAAGAGGTCAGGTGGAATGAAAATTGTCGAGAAGCGTTTGAAAGGATAAAGACTTATTTGCAGGAACCTCCAGTCCTTATGCCACCGGTGTCTGGGAGACCGTTGATTATGTACCTTACGGTTCTTGAGAATTCGATGGGTTATGTGCTCGGTCAACACGACGAGACAGGTAGGAAAGAGCACGCCATTTACTACCTGAGTAAGAAGTTCACTGATTGCGAATCAAGATACTCTATGTTGGAAAAGACATGTTGTGCACTTGCTTGGGCAGCCAAGCGCCTAAGGCAGTATATGTTAAACCACACAACCTTGTTAATTTCGAAGATGGATCCGATTAAGTACATATTTGAGAAGCAAGCACTTTCTGGAAGGATAGGCCATCGGCAGATGGTTTTGACTGAATACGATATTCAGTACGTTTCCCAGAAGGCCATTAAGGGAAGTGTTCTGTCAGAATACCTCGCTGAACAGCCGGTCGAGGATTATCAGCCAATGAAGTTTGAGTTTCCAGACGAGCAAGTTATGTTTCTGAAAATGAAAGATTGTGAAGAGCCTCTGCCTGATGAAGGACCTGAGATTGGGTCTCAATGGAAGATGATTTTTGATGGGGCTGTCAACTCATATGGTAATGGAATTGGGGCAATCATTACAACCCCGAAGGGTTCTCATATACCTTTCACTGCCCGGTTAGCATTCGTATGTACCAACAACGAGGCGGAGTATGAAGCATGCATCATGGGGTTAGAGGAAGTAATTGATTTGAGAATTAAGAACCTTGATGTCTATGGGGATTCCGCGTTGGTAGTTAATCAGATTATAGGAGAATGGGAGACTCATCAGGCAAATTTGGTACCTTATAACAACTATGCCAGGAGGTTGTTACCTTTCTTCGATAGGGTGGATTTTCATCATGTGCCCCGAGCTGAGAATCAGATGGCCGATGCGTTAGCAACATTGGCGTCCATGTATAAGGTGAACTGTTGGAATGAAACTCCGTCGATTAGAATCATGCGTCTGGATAGACCAGCATTTGTGTTTGCAATTAAAGATGTGTCTGATGGCAAACCGTGGTATCATGATATTAAGGTTTTTCTGAAGAGACAGGAGTATCCAGAGGGTGCCTCCACCAAGGATAAGAAGACTCTGAGAAGGTTGGCAGGAAACTTCTTTCTGAACAAGGATGATGTGTTGTATAAGAGGAACTTTGATATGGTTTTGCTGCGTTGTGTTAACGAACACGAGGCAGGTTTGTTGATGGAGGAAGTTCGCGAGGGTTCTTTCGGTACTCATTCCAGTGGACACACCATGGCTAGAAAGTTGTTGAGGGCAGGATATTATTGGATGACTATGGAGTCTGATTGTTTCAAGTACGCCCGAAAGTGCCATAAATGCCAAATTTATGCCGATAAGATGCATGTACCGCCTACGCCTCTAAATATGTTGTCATCTCCTTGGCCTTTTGCAATGTGGGGCATAGATATGATTGGAAAGATTGAGCCCACTGCTTCCAATGGGCATCATTTCATTTTGGTTGCCATTTACTATTTCACAAAGTGGGTGGAAGCAGCCTCGTACGCCAACGTCACCAAGCAAGTGGTAGCCCAGTTTATAAAGAAGGATATCATCTGTCGTTATGGGGTCCCAGAGAGAATCATTACTGATAATGGCTCGAATTTGAACAACAAGATGATGAAGGAACTATGTCAGAGTTTCAAGATCGAGCATCATAATTCCTCTCCATATCGTCCGAAGATGAATGGGACTGTTGAGGCAGCAAATAAGAATATCAAGAAGATTGTGTAGAAGATGGTGGTAACGTATAAAGACTGGCATGAGATACTACCTTATGCCCTACATGGTTACCGTACCTCGGTGCGTACGTCAACCGGGGCAACCCCTTTCTCATTGGTGTATGGTATGGAAGCAGTTTTACCCTTGGAGGTCGAGATTCTGTCTTTGAGAGTTCTGGCAGATGTGAAGCTTGATGAAGCTGAATGGGTGCGTTCCAGATTGGATCAGTTGAACCTTATTGAAGAAAAGAGATTGGCAGCCATCAGACATGGTCGTTTGTATCAGAGCAGGATGAAGCACGCCTTTGACCAGAAAGTGCGTCCTCGGAGTTTTCAGACAGGTGAATTGGTTTTGAAAAGGATCCTTCCTCCTCAGACAGATCACAGGGGCAAATGGACTCCAAACTACGAGGGGTCATATGTAGTGAGAAAGGTTTTTTCTGGTGGAGCCCTACTACTTTCAACTATGGATGGCGAAGATTTTACATCCCCTGTGAACGCAGACGTAGTCAAAAAATACTTCGCATAAAAGAGACCCGTTGGGCATAAAAAGAAAGTCCAGGCAAAAAGGGGCATCCCGGCGAACCATAAAAAGGAAAAGGTTCGGGCAAAAGTTAGGGATAAAATGTAAAAAAAAACGTGTAAACCCGCAAAGTTGAAAACCTGAAAAGGCGACTTTGGCAAACATGGGTATCCCGATGGATTGAAAACCTGAAAAGGGCGATCCAGGAAAAAGTTAGGGATCTATAAGCGAAAGGCTATGGTCTGCGTTCGATCTGTGAGCACTCTCAATTCTTGGAAATTCTCAAAGGAAGGAATCAGTATAGATGGTCTCTTCAAAGGTCAAGACATTTGTGGATAAGCAAGACATATGGGTCACAGCTGAGTCGAATCATGGTGGATATCTGTTCCCACATTGCCGACATGTGTATTTTCTTTTTGCTTTTGCGCAATTACCTCTTTTTAGGAATTGCTTCCTATTGTAAATGCCTATTTACAGGCCACTTTTCTCAATAAAATATTCATTTCACTCAAAGAGCTTTCCATTGTTTGTTTTACTTTTACTGTTTTGTTTGCAAAAACGTCCGATATTTTTTATAAACATTGAATATAAAACTTCGAGCTTCGCGGAGCATAACGAAAAGCAGTAGAAATTACTTAGGCATTAATGGTGATAGTCATGTCGTGGCATATTCTTTTTGTTGTTATCATTTGACTTGCAGGGCAACAGCATTGTACTTCCCCAGTAGGGTGGCTCTCCCCAGCATTGAGATTGCACCTTTCCTCAGCAGAGCAGACCTTCCCCAGCAGGAGACTTGGGAAGTACTTCCTATGGATCAAGACGTTGTTTCCCTACAGAATCAGGGTGGTCACCTTCCCCATCCAATCAGGAAGCGTGCTTTCACCGACGATGTCATATTCTAGTCCCCAGCAAGAGGGGAGTAAAGTCACTCTCCCCCATCAGCAGGCTAAGTTCAGTAGTATCCCTAAGCAGGATTGTATTATGGATTGTTTTCCCCAAGCATGATGGTGTTATGGGTTGGCATCCCCAGCAGGTCCTAAGCCCATCTGTCATCGGCAATCCTCAGTAACAGACTTTCGATTCTGTTATTGGCATTCATTCTCAACTCCCCCAGCAGAGGAGGAATCTCAGGTTCGATGTCACATTCAGTAAAGGACATATGTAATCCCCGGTAGAGTGTATATGCTTTGGATTTCATCCCCAACAGAAGTTATTGAGCCAAGGAGTCGATCAGTATGATCCTTCTCAGCAGAGTTCCTAGATTCAGAGGACAATTTACTTTTGTCATCCCCAGCTGAATTGATCTTTTCTCTCCGGCATTTATTTTGCTAGAGGGACCCTTTTTACATATCATAAGCATTGGCATTGCATCCTCAAACGCGTAGCATTTCCATTTCGTATGGAGCATTACGCCAAAAATTCAAACATTTGCATTTGAAGCATAAGCCAGGTTTGATACTTTCTTTGCCAGTTCTCTTTCTCAGCAGAGAGGGCATAACTCAGGAGATCTTGGAGGGACGCGTTCCTCATACTTGTGCTCCCCGGCAGAGTCTTTTATTTAGACTTCTCCTCCAGCGGAGTCATCTTGCCTGTGGATTTTGAGTCGGTTGGGAGTTTGCCTTTGTTTGGCCCTTCTCTTTTTGTGAAATCCCGTTCTCACCTGTTCGTCAGTTCCCTTTATCAGCAGGGATGGCATTTATTTTGCTAGTTCTCTTTATCAGCATAGATAGCAATCCTTTGAATATTTTCTTCGTCAGTTCCCTTTATCAGCAGGGATGGTATTTATGTTGCTAGTTCTCTTTATCAGCAGGGATAGCAATCTGTTGAAGATTTCTTTCGTCAGTTCCCTTTATCAGTAGGGATGGCATTTTGCTAGTTCTCTTTATCAGCAGGGATAGCAATCTTTTGAAGAGTTCTTTCGTCAGTTCCCTTTATCGGCAGGGATGGCATTTGTTTTTCTAGTTCTCTTTATCAGCAGAGATAGCAATCCTTTGAATATTTTCTTCGCCAGCTCCCTTTTTCAGCAGGGATGGTATTTATGTTGCTAGTTCTCTTTGTCAGCAGAGATAGCAATCTTTTGAAGATTTCCTTCGTCAGTTCCCTTTATCAGCAGGGATGACATTTATGTTGCTAGTTCTCTTTATCAGCAGAGATAGCAATCTTTCAAAGATTTCCTTCGTCAGTTCCCTTTATCAGCAGGGATGGCTTATTTCGGGATCCCTTTGTCAGTTCTCTTTATCAGCAGAGATGACATAACCTGGGAGAGTTTGTTTCACTTTATACCCAGCATAGCTAGCACTCGTCCGTGTTGTGACAGTACGACATTTATGGCTGATTCTCCAGTGGAGTCGTCCCCCCTTTGAGGATTGTAAATTTCTGGGTTCTTTGGTATTTAATCTCCATGCATCCCGATTGTCTGAAAGTCATCGCTATCATACCCTCAGGACCAAGTTGATTGAATAGGGGCAGCTGTAGCACCCCAAAATTTGCCCTCCTTACTTTATTACTAACTGGCTTATGTTTCATCTCATTTTGCATTATCATGTGTGCATATCATTGGTTCTTATCATGGGGTCAAGGTGCCTGAGGCAGTTCTTCAAAGGGTCAAGCAACAAGAGAGCTCAGGTGGATCACTCTCCTAACCAGTGCAGAAATTAGGGTTTTGAGATTCTTGGGTTTATTGCTCCAATGGGCAAGCTTCTTGGGTTTTTATCATCACGAAATGGCATATCTTATCTTTGCTGGAGAGGATACACATCATATTCAGAGGAATTTGGATTTGGAGACTGTATTATTTCCTCCTAGACTGAGGGTACCAAAATTAGGGTTTGCTATAAAGTCAGTTTATTTCTGATTTTTTGGGCAAGACTTGATTCCATGGTATTCCTTAGGTCCCTAAGTATCTAGGAATGGAAGATTGTCCATCAGTTTGGTTCATGAGAAGTTCAATTGGCCAATGGATTGGGAATCAGGAGAATTGGGGAAAAGTCAACAGTGAGAAGGGAAGTCAACTGTGAAATTTTGAGGTTCTCTTCAAGGTTTTCAAGGTCTCACATCCTCATATGGTCTTCAAGAGTCAATTTTCATACCATTTATCAAGAATCAGGAGTTGGTACAAAAGTTACTAAATATGGAAATTACCTATAATTTGAAAGTTTCCTTTTGGGGCAAGTTCCTGCACTACATTCAACTTGACTTTTCATCATCAAAGAAGCCTCAAATGAATTTTCCTTAAAAATGAAAGTTGAAGATCTTTTTCTACTCTTTCCAACAAGTACTAGTGGGTCTCCATATCATTTGTGAAACTCAAGTTATGATCAAAAGAAGGCAAAGTGGTTTTTAGGGTTCCATTTTCACAACTTTTGCATTTTGGGACATAGTGGCCTATAATTAATTCCATTGCTTCAAGACATATTCCAAGATCAAAGAAAAATCCCTAAGGAGCATTTTTTGCCTTGAATCAAGTGGATCCATGGTTTATTCATCACTTATTTTCCATTATTCAAAATTGCAAGAGGCATCAAAACTCATGAATCAAAATGTTTCAAGGCCCAATTTCAATTTAGGTGTGATTAGCAAGTGATCAATAAGTGATCCATCATGAAATATTTGGGTGTACATGCATGGAAGAGGGTGTACTTAACATTATGTAATTTTCCAAAATTGCCCAAAACTCTTTAAGTGGGGAATTACCAAGGCCCAAGTGATCATCGGTGGGATAACCTAAAGTATTTAAGATAATCCATGCTAGGGTTAGGAAGAGAACACGTTAATTTGGTGGAGTTTTCAAGTGAACCCTAAAAAAGATCTCTTCTTCGTATCTCTCAATCCATTAGGGTTTCTTCAAAAGTTCTTCCACAATCTTCTTTCTGGGGATCCATAGAGCACAAACCAACCATCCTTTGAAGCTAACAGTGAAGATACGTGTTGCACCATCTCAGGTTAGTGATATTTTTTATGATCACAAAACTCTCTTTTTAAATACGCATAATGTTGTGTGGCATCCATGGATCATTCTGATATAATTTGTTTTGATTTTAGACTTGTATTATGTGCATATGGTGAAATTTAAGTTTTGGACCCACACTTTGTTTTGTTCGAATCTCTTTGTGTGTTGATCATTTGCAAATTTTGATTGGATATTTGAGATCCTGACGAAATTCTGGTCAAGAAAGGGTATTTGTTTGCGTTTTCTGGTAAGCTTTTGGTTGTAGGTGACCGGAGAAGGGGGCCGGAACCCTAGCTCCGGCGGCCGGCGGTTGATTCAGTCCGGTGAAGGGGGCTGGAGGTAGGTGATGAGTTTTTGGCCGTTGATCCATTTCATCGTGTGGCCATCATGCTGCCACGTTTTATTTTTTTCTGATTTTTATTTAATGATCGTGTGTGTGTGTTTCCATGCTTATTGTGGTGAGCCTTAAATCATAGCCCTTCATCATGTTTAATTTTTGTTTGGTTGACTTAACATGAGACGTTTGATGTATCCTGTGGACATAATTGTGACAAGCATTAAAAAAACCACGTGCTGCTCACGTGGGAGTGTAAGGTGTGCTGAGTATTTTGGTGGGTGCGCGTGCATGTTGTTTATAGTGTACCTTGTGATCTGGGCCATAGATCTTGCATAATAATTGGTTTGGTTGACTGATTAGGGCGCGTGAGATCAATCCAAAGGTAAGCATGCAGTCAACTGGGTTGACTGAGCCCACGTGTGCCCTTTTTTGTTTTTTTATCTCGCTGGCTGGATTTTTGCATGGGCTTACTATTCACACCCCTCTCCTTCCATCCCAGGTTCATTCTCAACATGTTTTATTACTGAACGCACCCCCTTGCATATTTCTTCATTTTTATTTTATTTAACTATTGCATTTCATTTTTTTTTAAATAGTTAATTGCATTAAAAAATCCCTAAAAAATTCATCTATCATATTCATAATTTTATAAAATTTTACCAAATTTTATTTCATTATTTTATTTTATTTTCAGCATCTGGAATAAATATTTCTTTATTTTCTTTTTGAATTATTCATATCATGCAATCCTAAACTTGTAGAATTTTGTTCTCATAGCATACAAAACCTTTTGAACTCATTCTTTTTTGCATTTTTTCACCAATACATTGAATTGCATTAAAATATTTTTCTCTCATTTTTAAAATCATTTCATATTACGTTTTAGTCCTTTTCTTTAGCACATTGAACCATATTTCTCATCTGAATTTGAATAATTGTTTGAGTGACTTATATCTTGAATTTTGGCATGAGTTTTGGATATGTTGTTTGTCTCTGGTTGAAATGTGTTGGGTTTTAATTTGGTGATTTTAGAAGATGTTTTACTAATTAGGAGATTGCTCTTTGTTTGAGATCTTCTTATATGCATTTCCTTGATTATGTCTGGTTACCTGTTTGAAAAGGCACTTGTGCCATTGTTTTGGGATTGTTTCTTTGATTTCTTAATTCATGTTTGAATTGTTATAGGTCACTTAATCATTATTATATGTCATTGTTTGGGTTCCATTTGCCTTAATGTTGCTTGTGTCTGTTTTGTACTAACTTTTTATGCAGGGGCGGAGGTAAGTTATTTGAGGGTGTGGATAGTTATCCATGTCCACTCTCACTCTTTCTATCTCTCATATTTTCTTTTCTTTAGGCTTAGGTTGTCGTCAAACCTCATTAACCATAGGTCACCCATGCATGATAACATTAGGACTCTTAGTTTCCCTTTAGAGTTTCCTTTGTGTCTTCTCTCTTCTCATCTCAAAACTTCTTGAAAACACTTAATAAGGATAAAGTGTATTGCGCACGAGCCTTAAGCGTGTGGAATGAGAAATGAGGGGCTTCCTCTCATCTTTCTAGAGTGCTTAGCGAGCGTCCTGTCTTGGGACGATTCGTTAAGTATTCGTCCCTGTGCCCTAGACTTTGGTGCAATGCAAGTTATAAACTAACTCAAGTCACTTCTGTCCTAAAAAATGCAAACAAACTTCAAACCTTTTTGTCCTTCGGGACTGTCAAACTAAAGGCTATTTTCAAAAATGGCACGTTACTTTCCTTCTGAGTCGCAAACAGGCATCGACCCTAACTGCCGAACTCGAACTTAACGTCGCTCATAAAAAACACAAAATGAACTTGGTCCGAACTACGTTGACTCTGAATTCCCCATTGCACAAAGGGGGTACGTAGGCCTAGGACGTCGACGTCCTACCGAGTCTGTCTTTGTCTTTCCCTTCCCCGTCTTAGTACAGCCATAGATGATAGGATAACTCACCCTTAGATTAGACAACAAGCGTGGATCCCATCGAGTACGATGGACGCGTGGGGTGCTAGCACCTTCCCCTCGCGTAACCGACTCCCGAACCCAGGTTATGGTTGCAATGACCATTCCTTTCCCTCTTCCTTAGGTTTATGCGGTATTCCCTTTCCCCCTCTTGGGATAAATTTACACGGCTGGCGACTCTGTTTTCCGCGCCACTCTCGCGTTTGTACCTGGATGAAAATCCTGGGAGCGACACTCTTCAACATATAATGGGGCATTAAGTTAACTGCAGCCCCTCTGTCAACCAGGATTTTGTTCACTCCCACGTTCTCCACTTTCCCCTTTATGAATAGAGGCTTGAGGTGGCCACGCATGGAGTCATCTGGCCTTTCGGAAAAGGCATTCTGTTCCTCGACACAGCCGTTGTTCATAATATAGTAACATACTGGCCTGTGCCCTATAACTTCACTCTCCATAACATCCTCCTCTTCTTCGACCTCCATGACTTGGTCGTATTATTTTGGAAGGACAGAGACCACGTTGCATACGACGTCGAGAGACGTGTCTGACTCAGACCTGAAGTCGTCAGTCATTTCGTCATCCTCTCCCACTTTTTCTTTAGATGGTACTGGTTCAATTGCATTGCAGGAATTGTTGCTGTAAGATTCCTCTTTTCGATTCACCACTTGGACATTGCTACTTGACTCTGGTTTGCTTCTTTCGACATCAACTTTCTCAGCAACCCCTTTCTCAGTAGCTTCCTTTTCCACCCTTTTTTGGCTTTGCAATCGCCTCCATTGGGACTTCGACATAGGATTCTTGCCTTTATAATTCTCTGAGGGATAAGGCCTTGGTTTTGGCCTTTCGCCTTCTTTCTTGCCAGCCATTGAAGAACCCCTCTGAACTTCAAATTTTTTCCACTTTCTCTGTCCCTGGGCCTCCCTGATTGGTTGAACCCACTTATCACTAGGAGCTTCATTGGTGGGTTTGAAGGTATTTGGGTGCCTTCTTCCAAACTTTTGCTGGTTTTGATCATTTCGCCTTGGGTCGAACCTCTCCGTTCTAGCAGGTGGAACTGCCCCCCAGTTTCCTTTCCTTTTTGCTTTTTCCATTCCCTCTAGATTATCTACTGCCTTCTTGTCGAACACAGCGCTACAGCGGGGGCACAGCATAACCTCAGATTTTTTCTTCTGACACCTTTTAAGGAATTCAATCAGATTCTCTTCCTCTTTAGGATACGCCACTTTTTGATATTCCTCTTTATGGCGCTCTTCATCAGTCTGCATTGGAGCTTTCTGGGATAACTCCGCCATATTAACATTGGTTGTTTGCCCATCTCTAATACTTAACTTGTTCATCTTCAGAGTGAGCCCCTCCTCAATTTCACGCTTCTTCTTTTCCAGGTCGAAATCTCCCTGGCCCTCTTTTTTATCTCCTTCTGGAGATGGCTTCTTAATGTCATGTTGACAACAGAAACCAACATATTTCTCTCTGGGATCCTCTATTATCCTTCATAGAATCCCATAAACAGTTGGCTTCGCAGGACCATCAGTAGTCTTTGCGTTAACCTTAGAGATACCTTCGCCAACCTCAGTATTGGCTTGGTCGAAAGTATCGTCAAACTCCATGTTGTCTACATTAAGGCCCTCAGTAGCCTTATTCTTGTCTTCGACAAAACTTTCAGTAGCTTCGTCATTCTTTATAATGTTGAGACCCTCAGTGGCCTCCTTCTCTTTCTCGACGGACCTTTCAGTAGTTTCTCCATTCTTTGCATTGTTGAAACCCTCAGTGGTTTCATCCTTGTTCACGTTGTTGAGACCTTCAGTGGCCTCCTTGTTGATGTAATTCTTCAAGCTTCCTTCGCCAAGGTATTCAGTAACCTTGATCATCACTGGTTTATTGATGAAGTCTTCGGATATTTCCTCCACATCACTTTCATCTGTAGGGATCTCAGCGATCTCTACCATGTTCACATTTGTGTCGAAACCTTCAGTGGCTTCTATTATTTCAAAGATGCAGTCAGAACCCTCTTCGACCTCCACCATGTTCACTGTGGATGGTTCAGCATAGTGGGCTTCGACCATCTGCATCGGATTTGAGTCAATCCTCATTTGTGGCTTCGACTTGTCGCCGAACTTCAATCTTCCGTCACGAATGGCGTTTTGCACCAGATCCTTGAAAAGGAAACATTGAGATGTTTTATGACCTAAAAAATTATGGTACTTACAAAAACCTCTCTTTTTCTGTTGTTCTATAGGAGGCACTTTAGTGCCAGGTGGCACTATCATTTGGCCATCTTTAACCAACAAGTCAAATATTTCGTCACACTTAGTGACGTCGAATGTATAAGTCCTTTTAGGAAACTTATCATTCTTTTCAGGTTCGACTGGATTTTTTCCATTCGACGGAGCCAATACTTTACAGGAGTATGGCGGGCCCTGTTTCAATTCTGCTAAGTCAACTTCTTGTTCGTCGAAACTACATGATTCGCTCTCGTCATCATCATCTTCTTGACATACCCCCACATAAGCCACTCTTTCTTTCTTATTTTTAGTTACTCTAGCTTTTTCGACTTTTAAACGTTTGACCTGTCTCACCCTATCCGCCAATTGTGCCATATCCCTCAGATATTGAGTGTCTAATTTTTTTCTAATTGAATAGTCAAGACCACCTGCTGCCATTTCGACTAATTCATGCTCAGGCACTTGCGTGAAACATCTCGCCTTAAGTAGTCTAAACCTATTTAAATAATCGTCAATTGGTTCAGAGAATTTTCTTTTAACACTAGCCAACTCCTTCAAACTTATTTTCGTTTGTCCCATGTAAAAGTGTTCATGGAACAATCTTTCTAACTGGACCCACGTATGGATCGAATTTGCAGGCAAAGACGTAAACCAAGTAAAAACATTTTTTGTTAAAGAACTTGGAAAATATTTCATTTTTAAATTTTCATTGCGTGCAATTTCCCCTGCTTCGATCATGTAACGGGCCACATGTTCGATAGTGGATTCGCTAGTATCCCCTGAGAATTTGGTAAACTTGGGGACTTTCCATCTTGGGGGTAATTCTTGTTGCAAAATATACTCAGACAATGGGGATGTATAACTGGGCCTTTGCAGCCCCACATTCACACCATTTCTGGCCATAATCCTTTCGACCATGGCTGCTAAATTATTTTCTGCTGGCATGTTGTTATGACGCAATTGTTGCACAACATCATCAACATTTTGGTCTTTATGGACTAACACCCTTCTAGGCTTTTGTTGGACAGGAATTTCGACATGAGGCTCTTCGACCACTACCTCTTGGTTTCTAGGGTTTACTTTAGGAACATTCGCTGGCCTCTAGTTTATTGTGGTTTCCTCTTCGACAACTACTATGGAATTCTGAACTATTTGTTCCCTTGGTTGGGTTTGAGGAACACCAAAGAAGTCGGCAATGCGCGTCATTTGCGCTGCTAATAATTGTTTCGTTTGGGTGGTGTTTTGTATTAAAGGATTAAACACAGCCCCCATTTGTTGTGTTAGCATCTGCAACATATCATGGTTGCTTTCATCCAGTTGTTGCCTAATTACTTGTGCAGAATTGTTAGTGATTGCAGGCATATAAGTTTGGTATCCCGTCCCACTGGGCGTGCCAATTTGTTCGCTGGTAAATTTGACAAGCAATCTCTGGTTTCCTAATTTATGAAAATTAGTTTACTAACAGGACCAACCACACAAATCCTAGGACAAAGTGCTTTTGAAAGTGTCTTTGATTTGAATGGGAAGGTATTCGTTTTGTATTTGCTAAGGTTTCTTTTAATGATTTTCAACTAAAAGAACAAAGGTAAAATATGGCGAAAAGATAATTGAAGATAAATTTAAACGAGAAATAAAGTAAATTGTCAAAGTAAAGGAAATGACTTGAATGTAAAGAAACGAAGAAAAACTTGGAATTTTATTAAAGTGCATAAATGTAAACTGGTGTTTTCCATACATACATTTTCCAGAACACTCGTTTCTCTCACACGGTTACTTTGAGTAATTGTGGTAATTTGTACAAAGTTTGGAACACCCCGATTCCTATCACAACTATCCTATTTATATACAAATAAAATAACTGCTAATAACAGTTATTTCCTAAAAATATGACACATGGCTTCCTGCATGTCTTTTCTCCATCAGATTTGCTCCACGCGTAATCTGCCAAAGGTAACGCCCTTTTACATTCAAATTTCAAACTTCATGTCGAAACAACACACCCTTCCAGCAGTGTCGAAATGTCGAAGTCTTATATTTCAAATATTTTCTTCAATTTACACTTCCAGCTGCGAATAACAAAAGTCTGTAAAAAATACTAAAAATCTCAAATCATTTAATGGCGTCGAAAAATACCCATATACAGGAAGTTATCGTAAATAGCTGTTATGCGATACTACCCTCTTCTGAGATTCTTCGAATTACATCACCTAGCACGGTTCCCGGCCCGCTGATGTGATCTCGACAAGAATTAATGATTTTGAGAGACAGGTACAAAAATCACTAGTATAAACCTTTGGGATGGGTAGAGCCTTGGCTTCATGACAACGACCCTTTGACCCCATGTTTTTTCTATGTTTTTGTGTGCTGCATTCATGCATTCATTTTAAAAACATTAAACAAAAAAAAAATTCTCTTTTAGTCTCTCTTTTTTTCAAATTAAACTAAGACAATGATTGCAAATGTCAGAGAAAAAGATTACGCTCATAGATTTCGGTAGAAGGAAAACTCATAAGTACACCTTCAAGGTTCCAAAACTAGAGGATTTGAGAGGATTAGCCAGGATGATCACTAACCCTGACGCTTTCTGAGCCAAGTACGGAGGTCTGCTACCTCTGTTAAGGGTCCACTTAATTGAAAGAATCATGGATGCACTCATTCAGTTTTACGATCCGGTCTATCACTGTTTCACATTCCCGGATTACCAGCTCACACCAATGCTGAAAGAGTATTCTCAACTGACTGATTTACATATCACTGATCGAGCTCCATTTTCTGGACTGGAAAAAATTCCAAAGGATCGGACCATTGCAAGAGCAATTTATTTGGATGAGTCAGAAGTCAAGACTCACATGAACACCAAGGGAGGAATCCCAGGTTTACCAGCCAAGTTTCTGGTAAAGAAGGCTCTATACTTTGCTAGTATAGGGAACGTGGCCGCTTTCTAGAGCATCTTTGTTTTGCTCACCTACGGGTTATTTTTGTTTCCCAACATAGATAATTTTGTAGATATCAACGCCATTAAGGTTTTTCTCATTGGAAATCTTGTACCGACTTTACTCGCAGATGCTTATCATTATGTACACTTAAGGAATTTGTACAGCAGAGGGGAGATCACGTGTTGTGTACCCCTGCTATACAAATGGTTTATCTCCCATTTGCCTAAGTCAACCACTTTTTGGGATCGTAAGAGTGCCTTACGTTGGTCGCAGAAAATCATGTCCCTTACCAACTCTGACATAGATTGGTGTAATAGGATTTATGACGGGATCAGGATCATTGACCGTTGTGGAAACTTCCCCAACATACCCCTCATAGGAACTAAAGGAGGAATCAATTACCATCCAGTATTAATTTGTTGTCAATTTGGATACCCGATGAGGCATGTCACACGTAATGCTCATCTGGAAGGTCTTTTCTTCAAGGAAGGAGAAAATGACAGGGCACTAAAGATGGAAATAGTGCACGCTTGGAAACATGTTCATAAGAAAGGACGAGAGTCTCTAGGAAAACTGGACTGTGTCTCGGTGGAGCCTTATCTTCACTGGGTGCAAACTAGAGCTCTCAAGCTAAAGATGCCTTATCCTCGTCACGGAGTTCTTCCACCAAGGGAATCTGTCATGTACTTCATGACTGAAATGTAAAAACTTTAAGTTACTCTCAACAAAGTTCAACAGGAGAGGAGGTCTGGGAAGAACAAGTACCGCATTCTCAATGTGGAGTGTACCAAAATACAGCAACTACTGAAAGATAAGGATGTTCTAATTGAGCTTTTGGAGCAACATGCTGTAGAAAATCAGGATGACCAAAGGAATTTGCTCGCTCCTTTCACTTGGCAAAGGAATAACAACCCGACAACGGCCCAAGAGCCCCGGTCCAAGAAAAGAAAAGTGCCAGAATCAGCACCCGATTTCTCCTCAGAGAGGACTCGGGACCCATTAGCTTAGATTTCTATTTCCGCATCTTGTAATTTACTGTATTTCCATTTCCGCAATCCTTCGAATTCAATAAAACGGGGTTTGCCCACTATTTGATATTTGCAATCTAATTGTCGAAGTTTATTTTTTATTAAACCTAAAAACAATTAATATAATCATTGCATTCATCATTCTCACATTACGTATTCTTCTTACCTACGAATCTCACGGTTGTATCTCGGTTCTAGAGTCAAACTGTCTCATTTGTACAATACTCGGGCCAATCGTCAGAAAAAGATGGATGATCTCGAGGAAGAGAACAGAGGGTTGAAAGAAGAAATCGACGCTCTGAGAGAGGATATGAGAAAGCTTCGTAACGACATGCAAGCCATGGCAGAAGCTCAGCTACAAAGAACTGTGATCTCAGAGATCACCTTAATGCCCATAATGGAGAAGTTTGATCCTAGGTACAGAATGCCGAAAGATCGTCCTTGGGGCATGCCACCCAACTATATCCCGGAAGGATATATTCTACCGATCACTGGAGATCCGGAAACTTTAGCAGGAGCCGCTGGGCCTGAAGGTTACAAACTTCGGGAAAGCGAAGATGCCAGGGGCATACCAACAACTCCTGAAGGTTACAAACTTTGGGAAACGCCAAGATTCACTGTCGTAGTAACGCTACCACCCCCTGTGGTGCACACTATCCCGGAATGACAGATTCCACATATACCTTCTGGCAGAAAGGAAACTAATTTTGACAGAATGGACGAGTTCCAGGAACAGTTCCTGGAAATGCAAGCTATTCACGGTCAGGATTTATTTGGAAAGGACGCCACTGATCTCTGCTTAGTCCCCAATGTGAAAGTCCCACACAAGTTCCAAGTACCCGATTTTGAAAAGTACAAGGGTAACTTTTGCCCTCAAAGCTATTTGGTGATGTACGCTCTGCGAATGTCAGCTCAGACAGAGAACCAGGATCTGCTGATTCATTACTTCCAAGATAGTTTAACCGGTGCCGCGCTCAAATGGTACATGGGATTAAACCGCACTGAGATCAGCACTTTCAGAGATCTTGGCACTGCCTTCGTCGAACAATATAAATACAATTTGGACATAGCACCAGACAGAGATCAACTCAGATCAATGTCGCAAAAGGACAAGGAAACCTTTAAGGAATACGCTCAGAGATGGCGTGAAATTGCCGCTCAGATTTCTCCACCTCTTGAGGAAAAAGAGATGACGAAGATCTTCTTAAAGACCTTGAGCTCATTTTACTACGACATAATGGTTGCCAGTGCGCCCAGCGACTTCACCGAAATGGTAGGCATGGGAGTTCGTCTTGAGGAAGCCGTTCGAGAAGGACGTCTAGTCAAGGACACTGGGTCGACAAGCGGTACTAAGAAATACGGTAGTGTTCTCCCTAAGAAAAAGAGCAAGATATTGGGAATATCTCTCTCGGAAAGCAAAGGCGTCGGTACCAACCAGTAGCAGCTGTAACTCCTACCATCAACCCCATGCCTACGTATCAACCTCAGGTTACGCAGAGCCAACCTAGTCAACAGCAATTTCAGCAAAGGACACAACAGCCTCTTCAGCAGGCTCGTCCTCCATACAACAACAACCGTACAATGCGGCCACCAGGATTTGATCCTGTACCCGTATCGTACACAGAACTATTTCCGTTACTGCTGGTCAAAGGGCACGTCCAGACCAAGGCTCCTCTTACAGTACCGGAAAATCCGCCTTTTTGGTTTAAGGTGGATCAGACTTGCCCTTACCATCAAGGAGGACCAGGGCATAACATAGAGAACTATCTCAGTTTCAAATTCGATGTGCAAAAGCTTGTTAGGAGCGGGGTCTTATCTTTCAAAGATACGAATCCGAATGTTCTCACGAACCCGCTGCCTCAGCACAAAAAAGCTGTCGTCAATCTGATAGAAGGAGAGTCAAGCAACATCTATCAAATTCACGATGTACTCTTATTGAGGGCCAACTTGGTTAAGATGCATTGTAGACAGAGCAAATATGGCCATGTGCCACCTCATAATTATCACCAGTGTGATATCTGCTCTAAAAACAATCAGGGATGTTCTGTGGTGCAATAAGCTCTATAGGAACAGATGGATCTCGGATGGATCCAGGAGCACCGAGTTCGTGGGGTTAACATGGTTTATACGAATTCCAACATCATTCAGAACCACGACATCCGTGCAATGAATGCCAACTTAGTGGCGATGCACTCAAGGCAAAGCCAGTATCATAATCTGCCGCGGCATAAGTACAACTCCTGTCTGACTTGCTCGGTAAACAAACAAGGATGCTCTTTTGTACGAGAGGCCCTCCAGCGTCAGATGGATCTTGGATGGATCCAAGACTACCATGATAGGAATCATTATCAAATCAACATGATCCAGATCTTCGATATTCGCTTGATGAATACCAACCCGGTAGAGTTACATGCTGAACAGGTCCGGCTCGGGTTCCTGGTATCACATGATTATCAGGGCTATAAAGCGGGTTACAAAAACGATCAAGGTTGTGCCCTTGTCCAGGAAACACTTCAGCACTTGTTGAACCACTAGTGGCTTCCAATCTATATGGACGAAGACACCCAGCAAATTAGTATCACTAACGGGAATCCTACTAGATATCAAAGTCAGGATGTTCGATCAATGGAAACAGACCTCGTCAGGTTACACTGTATTCAAAGCAGATGTAGCCAGGTGCCACTACACAACTATGAGCGGTGTGGAGTTTGCTCAGTGGATAATCAAGGATGCTACCTCGTGCGAGCAACCCTTCAAAGTCAGTTGGACCGCAAGGAGATTCAACCATGGTCAAGTTCTGGATCAGTTAACTACCTCGCTGATCAAATCGAGGACGTTGTCGTAATCTCTGATCATCAGAGGGCTAGGGATGTTTGTTCCATCATCCCTCTACTTGACGAATTGAGAGTTCCCAACCGGGAACGGATTGAAATTACGTACGATGGTCTGAAAAATCAGAAGGTTCCCATAGTCATCTATCTACCGGGACCGCTACCGTATGAATCAACTAAGGTTATCCCTTACAAGTACGGTGCAACAACAGTTGAGAATGGAAAGGAAATTCCATTACCCTCCGTCGTGAATATTGCAGACATCAGTCGAGTAACACGGAGCGGTCGAATCTTCAATCGAGGAGTTGGAGAACCTAACCGAGAAAAGGAACCTCAGACAGAAGTTCCTAATTCACCAGTCGACCAATCCAGTAATCCCGACCTATCGAAAAACAATGATGAGATGCTGAAGCTCATCCAGATGAGTGAATACAACATTGTTGACCAACTGTTACAGACTCCTTCAAAGATTTCGGTACTATCACTGTTACTTAGTTCAGAAGCGCACAGGGAGGCTCTACAGAAAGTCTTGGAGCAAGCCTTTGTGGAGCAGGATGTAACAATCAGACAGTTCGATAGCATTGTCTCTAACATCACCTCCTGCAATAACTTGGGATTTAGTGATAAGGAATTACCCGAAGAAGGTCGTCGTCATAACATGGCATTCAATATTACAGTCAACTGGCAGGACGATGCTTTAGCCAGCGTACTGGTAGACACAGGGTCAGCCCTGAATGTTATGCCGAAGTTCACTTTGATGCAATTATCATTCAAAGGACCTTCGATGAGAACCAGCGAGGTCGTTGTCAAAGCATTTGACGGATCCAGAAAAACAGTTATCGACGAAGTCGACCTTCCCATGACTATCGGTCCTCACACTTTCCAAGTCACTTTCCAGGTCATGGACATCCGGGCAACATACAGTTTTTTATTAGGAAGACCTTGGATACATCAAGCCGGGGAAGTCACTTCAACCCTCCACCAAAAGCTAAAGTTCGTCCAGAACGACCAACTCGTCACAGTCTGTGGAGAACAGGCCTTGCTCGTAAGCAATTTATCGTTATCCACTTATGTAGAACCGGAGGGGGTAATTGGAACTCAGTTCCAAGCGCTTTCGCTACACAAAGACAATCAATCCAAAGGGGGAACTTCGATTTCCTCGTACAAAGATGCTATCAAAGCGGTCAAGAGTGCCAATACAACAGGATGGGGGTAGCTTGTCATTCTTACTGACAATAAAACAAAGAAGGGTCTTGGTTTTTCTGCAACCTATACTCAAACAGCTGCGAACCGATAAAAGTTTTCATCCCATTCAGAACTTCTTCCACAACGGAGGCTTCCTTCAACCAGTGACTCAAGAAGTGCATACCATCAACGAAGGTGATTCCTCCGATACGGAAAAAGAATGGAAGTCCTATCTCAACGAGGACGGTTATATGTCTCAGGAAGAAACGCAGACTCCCTTTTGCTTTCCTACACAGAGTCCGAGATTTATACCCAGGTCAGACGTCGAAATGCTATATGGGGATTGTAATCTGGAAGGATGTCATGCTCTGCCAAACTCATTAGAGGAGGACACTATGATGAAATACGACTTTGACCACGACTATTATGGCCCGATGGATGGCCTGCCAATGTGGCAGCCTTACCCAGGAGACTTGGCGCAAGAAAATCAGCCGAACAATGAAAATCAGATGAGCATCGTTGAACAGAATATCTGCGTCCCCACCATGTCATGGGATCAACACTCAGGTCACTCAGAAAACGTCCAACACGACGATGAATTCGCAACGTTTGCAGGACTAGAATTCATTAACTATGCTTTTCTCGAGGTCAACGTCATCGAAAGGGATGACTCCTTCAGTTCCAAAGAAGTGTGGGACACCTTGGGACAACCAAGTGGAAAATACGACTATATGGTCAAGTACACTGCTCCTGAAAGCTCTTGTATCAGGCTCGAAGACATCCAGCCAACTAGATGAGGAGATACAGCTGAGAGTACAAATACTATGCAAAATACAACTGAGGAATTCTCCTACGACAACTCTGCCTGGGAGACAGATTCCAATGATCCTGCTCCACCAGAAATCAGTGTCATTTCCAAGGACAAATCAAGGAAGGTACCAGACTTTGTGATCCACCGAGGAGTTCGCCGCCAATGGGTTGTTGTCAATGTCCCGAAGATTGTTCATAAGTCAAAGTAATTATCGTCTCTATCTTAACCTTTCACCCTGCCCAAGTGAAACAGATGTTTTGTTAGGGCTCGCTTTCTGTAAATTTCCCTCTTCGCTTCGCCTAAAGCGACAGAGTTTTGTTTTATAGGGCTGTAGTTTCAAGAATCGACTTGTTCATTAATAAAATAACGTCGTTCTGTAATTTCCGCATTTATTGCTGTTTTCTCTTTTTGCTTTTCTTAGAAAATGGTAATCCTAAAAAACAACTCAAAAAACATAAACAATCAGTAAACAAAAAAAGATACACTGCATACACTCTTGCATTCTCTCTATCTCTTCTAAAAAAAATTATCACGTCATGTGGATTGCTTGTTTTAAACCCCGTTGAAACATACGATCCAATGCCTTCTCCCAACTTTGAGTTCCCGGTATTTGAGACTGAAGAAGAAGATGACAATGAAATTCCAGAAGAGATCTCCCAACTACTCAGACAAGAGGAAAGGTCCATTGAACCTCACAAAGAGCCGTTGGAAACGGTCAACTTGGGTTCGGAAAAAGAGAGAAAAGAAATCAGGATTGGGGCACTACTCAGTCCGACTGCCAAAGAAAGTCTGACAAAGCTTCTCAAAGAATTTCCCGATGTATTCGCTTGGTCCTATCAGGACATGCCAGGGTTGGATACCAGCATCGTGGAACATCATCTACCGTTAAGGTCAGAATGTCCTCCAGTAAAACAGAGGTTGAGACGGGCTCACCCGGACATGGCCATCAAAATCAAAGAGGAGGTACAAAAACAGATTGACGCGGGCTTCCTCGCTACATCAGAATATCCTCAATGGTTAGCCAGCATTGTACCCTTTCTGAAAAAGGAAAGAAAGGTCAGAATGTGTGTCGACTACAGAGATCTAAACAAGGATAGTCCAAAGGACGACTTTCCTTTACCACACATTGACATGCTGGTTGACAGTACAGCAAAATTAAAAGTTTTCTCCTTCATGATTGCCAAATCTAAGACAGAAGAGGAGCATGTGACCCACCTGTCAAAACTATTCGAGCAGTTAAGAAGGTACAAACTCCGTTTGAATCCCAACAAGTGCACCTTCGGTGTCCGTTCAGGGAAACGTTTAGGGTTCATCGTCAGCCAGAAAGGAATTGAGGTTGATCCTGACAAGGTCAAGGCCCTCCAAGAAATACATTCACCAAAGACTGAGAAACAAGTTAGAGGATTTTTGGGACGCCTGAATTACATCTCAAGGTTCATATCCCTTATGACCGCGACGTGCGCGCCAATCTTCAAACTACTCAAAAAGAATCAAAACTATGTATGGACAGAAGATTGTCAAAAAGCTTTCGACAATATCAAAGAGTATCTATTGAATCCATCGATTTTGTCACCTCCAGTAGAGGGAAGATCACTGATCATCTACCTAATAGTCTTTGAATCAACAAGACGAAACAAAAAGAAAAAAGTCTGCCATCTACTATTTAATTAAGAAATTTACTGATTGTGAAACTCGGTACACTATGCTCGAGAAAACTTGCCGCACTTTGGCTTGGGCAGCCAAACGTCTTTGCCAGTACATGATTTGTCACACTACTTGGTTGGTCTTCGAAATGGATCCAATTAAGTACGTCTTTGAAAAACCTGCTCTCACGGGAAGGATTGCATGTTGGCAGATGTTGTTATCAGAGTATGACATCGAGTACCATGCTCAAAAAGTCGTTAAAGGAAGTATTTTAGCTTATCATTTGGCTCATCAACCGATTGACGATCAGGAATCAATCGGGTTTGACTTCCCAGACGAAGATGTCATGTACTTGAAAATGAAAGATTGCGATGAACCGCTACCCAGTGAAGGGCCGGAACCAGGTTCCCAATGGGGACTAATATTTGATGGAGCAGTTAATCATTACGGAAATGGAATTGGGGCAATCATCATAACACCTAGGGGTACCCACATTCCTTTCACTGCCAGACAAATAATGAGGCCGAATACGAAGCTTGTATCATGGGTCTCGAGGAAGCGATCTATTTAAGGATTAAGAACTTGGACATATATGGCGACTCAGCCCTAGTTATCAATCAGATCAAAGGAGATTGGAACATATACCAATCAGGACTGATTCCTTACAAAGATTATGCAAGAAGGTTGTTACCCTTCTTCGACAGAATCAAATTTCATCACATCCCTCGTGATGAGAATCACATGGCTGATGCATTAGCCACTCTCTCTTCCATGATTAGTGTAGGTCAATGGAATGATGTACCTAAGATTGACATAAGGCGCCTAGAACGACCCGCTTACATCTTCACGATCGAAGCAGTCATAGACGACAAACCTTGGTATCACGATATCAAATGCTTCCTTCAGAAACAAGAGTACCCACCTGGGGCACTAAGGAAGGACAGACAAACCCTCAGAAGACTGGCTGGCAGCTTCTTCCTGAGCGGTGATACTCTCTATAAGAGAAACTTTGACATGGTCTTACTCCGATGCGTAGACAGACCAGAGGCAGACATGTTGATCAAAGAAGTTCATGAAGGATCCTTTGGCACTCATGCCAATGGACACACGATGGCGAGAAAAATTCTGAGAGCAAGGTACTACTGGTTGACCATGGAATCCGACTGCTACAAGTACATGAGGAGTGTCACAAGTATCAGATATACTCCGACAAAATCCATGTACCGCCAACGCATCTCAAAGTTCTTTCTTCCCCATGGCCTTTTCCATATGGGGAATCACATGATTGGCATAATTGAACCTAAGGCTTCAAACGGACATCGGTTCATTCTAGTAGCCATTGATTACTTCACCAAGTGGGCCGAAGCAGCATCATACGCCAATGTTACCCGACAAGTGGTGGTCCGATTTATCAAAAATAATCTTATCTGCTGTTATGGTGTTCCGAGCCAGATCATTACTGATAATGGATCCAACTTGAACAGCAAGATGATGAAAGAGTTATGTGCTGAGTTCAAGATTGAACACCATAACTCATCTCCCTACCGACCTAAGATGAATGGACCGTTAGAAGCGGCTAACAAGAACATCAAGAAGATTATTCAGAAGATGGTTGTAACCTACAAAGACTGGCACGAGATGCTACCCTTTGCTTTTCACGGTTATCGCACATCTGCTCGCACTTTAACAGGGACAACCCCTTTCTCTCTAGTATATGGCATGGAGGCAGTGCTCCTCATCGAAGTAGAGATCCCATCAATCCGGGTATTGATGAAAGCAAAGCTTACAGAAGCTGAATGGTGTCAAAGTCGACACGACGAGCTGAATCAGATCGAAGAAAAATGAATGACGGCGCTATGCCACGGTTAGTTGTATCAACAGAGAATGAAGAAGGCATTTGACAAAAAGGTCAAACCTCGTGTCTTCAGAAAAGGAGACCTCGTGCTCAAAAAGATATAATCATTCCTCACTTATTCTCGGGGCAAATGGACTCCAAATTATGACTGCCCCTATGTGGTCAAGAAAGCATTCTCAGGCGGTGCCTTGAGACTTGCAACCATGGATAGAGAAGAATTTGCCTACCCCAAGAATAAACTAAAAAAAACGTTTCGGTGGATTGAAAACCCGACAGGGCGGTCCAGGAAAAAATTAGAGACATGATAAAAAATCATCCCGGTGGATTGGAAATCTCAAAGTACAATCCAGGAAAAAGTTAGGGATGATGGCAAGTAACTACATCTAACAGGGGCAAAACCTCCAGTAGCAGTCATGCCGTTCATCAGAAAACTCCAGTCAAGGTCATCTTCGACGGAAGCTCAGGATGCCCCGAATTCAAAGTTCGTAGAAGGATAATGGTCGTTATGTTTCAATGCAGCCCTTTTCCCTTAAATTACCATTTTCAAACTTTGAAAATACTCTATGGAATCACGCGTTTGGCTGATTTCCATCCTATCAATAAAATTTGAGTCCTTGTGCTTTTGTTTGCAATTCTTATTTGTTTTAGCTTTACAGAAAACGTTTTAACATGATCAACGATTCTTGAAATAAAACAAAAATGAATTTACTTGTAAAACTTTTTCTGCTTTTAAAATAAAAATATGGCAATTTCTTTTGACTGTTGAACATCGAAAGAACATCGATCGCTTCTCCAGAAGTAATCGAGCTTCAAAGTGCAGAATCAAAGTACTACTTCTAAAACAGTGCGCCTGAACGAAGGATCAGTTATGAAAGATGCGAATACTCCGTCTGACATCTTCGGCCGAGTTCTTATCTCCTAAGCCCGATCAACGGTTGTTCCCCTGTAGGGACTACTTCTCCTAAGCAAGGCAGAATTGCTATCTTGAACCAGCGATACTTTTTTCTCCCACAGTGGCTGAGTATCCAGTTGTGTTCATCTACTAGTCTGTATATCGCGTCAGTTTTGTCAACATATACATACATGCCTCATGCATTATTGATTTACATTCATATTTTTGTTGCATCACTATCACTCTAGTCAGTCTTATCCCCTAGTGATAAACGTCCTCTTGTCAATCGCGTTGTCAGTTCTTTCCTTGTCAAGAAACGTCGTGTTTGAACAACCGCTTCTCCACTTTGCTGTTGAACTAAAGTTGGTTCTTTGACCACTTTGATAACTTGAACCTCTGAAAAGGCAAGAAAACCTTCAACAAACATCACTCTTCGCCATTGAAGATAATGTCTTCGCTTTCCCGGATTAAGGAAAGTCCCTAGAGAAAGCCTCTCAACTAAAGACTTTCGGCAGCACTTTGGTTCTTCTCTCCAGAAAGTCAATGTCAACAAAGTCATCGGCACCTCAAAATTGGGGTACATCATATGGCATTTCTCTGAGAAGATCTCGAAAAAAGTATGGTGTAATATTCCCCAAGCAGACGACAGTCTCTCAAGAGACTCGCTCTCCCCAGTAAATTCGACAAATGGCGTCTCCAACAGAGAAGTTTGTGCCTCTCTACCATCAAAAATTTTTCTGTCAAATGGCATCTCCCCCAGGAAAATTCGGCGAGAAGTTTGAGGGAAACCACTACGCATAGCATCCCTTGTAAATAAAGTTTATTGACAAAAGAAACTAAGACCAGATCCTTGGTAGGAAACCAGGATCGAGGGGAAGTTTATTTCAGCAACTGAGACCAGTTCCTTGGTAGGAAACCAGGATCGAGGGGAAGTTTATTTCAGCAACTGAGACCAGTTCCTTGGTAGGAAACCAGGATCGAGGGGAAGTTCATTTCAGAAACTGAGACCAGCTCCTTGGTAGGAAACCAGGATCAAGGGGAAGTTTACCTTTTCTAAGCATTATTGCTTAGCAAAAAAAGAAGGATGCGTGAACTACCATTCCTAACCATCATCAAAATTTCGGGTATTCTGATATTTAATCCTCTTGCACCTCGAATGCCCGAATACCTTCGCCATTCACACCTTCGGGTCCAAGAAGATTAAATAGGGGCATCTGTCATACCCTAAATTTTGACCACTAAGATTCCCATCATTGTGGAAATCATCATCACAGTATGGATGAACCATTATACCTCATTAAGTCTCCCCAAAGATGGGTGAGCATCCACTATAATCAGAATTAGGGTTTTGAGCCCTCGCAGAGCACTTAGACAAAGGATCAATCAAGAAATGACATGATCTTCAACTTGTCTAACTTCTCAAACACCTATAAAGAATTAAGAGGACTCCCACATCAAGGATCAAGCACAAGGTTGCAACATTCCAAGTAGATCAAGCCTCAAAATCAACAGTGTCACCAAATTAGGGTTTTGGTCGACCAGGGCCTCCAGATGGAAATTTTCCTCTGGTCATGAGCCAATGCTTCAAAGCATAACCTATGATGCTCCAAGGGACATCATAAACCCAATCATCAAGTCAATTTAACCTCAGGGGATGCATTCACAAAAAAATCAGGAATTAGGGTTTCTTGACCTAATTCACCCCTAAGTTGACTTTTAGGACAAATCATTGAGCCAAGACCTCAAGACATGATTTGAGGGTCTCTAATGCACCACATTGATCAATTTGCAACAATGGATTGATCCAAGAAGCTTGAGCAACAAGTTTCAATTTCATCTGAACCACAATTAGGGTTTCGCGAGAAAAGTCAACTGTATCTTTGACTTTTGACCAGGACATGCTCCCAAACCCTAGGACATGAATCAATATACCCTATGACACCCATGGAACATGTCCATCAAGTTTGATTTAGGTCAAGAACATGATTTCCTAAAGGATTACACAGTTTGGAATTCATCTGATAAAAAGTCAACTGTGCACAAAAGTCAAACTTTGACTTTTTGAGATTTTTCATAAAAATAGTTTTTTAACCCTAAAATGATGTTAATGTGTGATTGGAATCATCATTCATCAAGAAAAATCAAGAAAAGTGGGATAACTTGTAAAAGGGGTAACCATAAAAAACTTAGAAAATTTCTAAGTTATGGAACAAAGTGGCTAGGGTACCAACTTTGGAGGATCATAACTCCTAAACCACAAGGCCATTTTTTCCCATCCAAAGCTGGATTTGTAGCTCTCATTACCCTCTACAAAAGCTTTAATTACACCTCATTCCATTTCCTCATGTATTTTGAGTTATGGAATGATCAAAATGGCTGAAGACATGAAATGTCACTTTTTCCAACACTTAGTGAAATTTTCACCGAGTCAGAATCTGCCTTACTTTTTTCCAAATGTAGGAGGATTTTTCACTTGGATCCAAAAAGTATCAAAACCAATTATGATCAAACAGTTATTGTATCATATGAGGGCTTTCCAAAATGGCCAAGAACATCACCAAACTCAACTTGAGCCATGAGATATGACCATGCTAATATGCCTTGCTGAAAACTGCCTACACAAGACAGATTTTGGAGTTTTGCTCAATTTGCTCAAATTTTGCAAAGGGAAAGTAACTATATCTATCTGAACACCTCAAGGGGGACCAAGGAGGAACCAACTCTGATCCCAAGCCTCCCAAGTCTTTGGAACCAAAAATAGCATGCCAAACCTAGAAATCCCTAAAAGAGGGACAAGACTCCAATTTTGGATTGGAGCATTTAATGGATGCTTAGAGGTGGCATGGACTGACACATTTGCAAATGAATTCAGTCAAGAATGATCCAACAACTAGGGAACCAAAGGCCTGTGCTCTAACCTCTAGTCAATGGTTAGAGGAGACTTGGCTTCCCATTGATCAACATTGGCCAAACCTCTACTGTGGTTGCCATTCACTATTGATCCCAAAACAAACTTGCTTTACTATAAATAGAGCTCATTTGTGCTCAGTTTGAATACACCAAAGCCATCAAACAGATGCTTTCCTCAAAATCCCTCTCTTTAGGCCAAAATGCCTTCTTTAGCAAGGTAACTCTGAGTTTTTGAGTTAGAGAGCATTTCCATCATAGCTCATGATCCAAACACATCCAATATGTCATATCTAAGCTGTCCAAACTCTCACAAGTGACCTGTAATCCTTAAATCAAAAAGTCACATCTCAAAACCTCAAAATAGTACTTTTGTGCATTTTTCAAGCCATGTCTTGATTCAGTCAATTTCCAAACTAGATAAAACCTCAAACACACTCCAAATATCATCCTTGAACTATCCCAAATGGTTCCCCCCATCTGGAACACCATTTGAGAGAGTTGCCATTTTGGCCATTTTAACCCCTTTTGCAAGAAAGGGCTAGTTTGTGTTTTTGCAGGTTCCAGCTGATTCCACTCATCCTAAAAGCTTCTAAAGGATCATTTAAGAGTGTCCAAAGCATCAAATCATTTATGGAACAAAAGGCTTCGCAGATTGCACAAAAACTCCAAAAGCTCAAAAGAGAGGTAAGCATGATGACTTGAACTTTCCAAAATATGCATTGCTTTGATGTCCACTGATCATGCATACCTCATACATGTTATATATGTTCTGTTTGAACTAATTCATCATGTAATTCATGCCTGTATCAAAGTGTAGCATAGAAAATGCAATTATAGGCCTATTTCATAACCCCTATCGGATTTTGAGGAGGGAGTGTGATCTGGAAAAAATACCACCACCATTGGATTCCTTGTGAAATTCTAGGCCAGATGCATATAAATTTTGTCCCCAACCATGGAGAAATGAGAAAGTTATGGACCTTCCTGTTTCTTGCCAAAACTTGTCTTGCCTTGCCTTGGCCAGGCCTAGAAAACAAGGCAAGCCTTGTATATTTGTTGGTTTGTTTTAATCAACGGATGTATCATCACCCCAGTGGTAAGGCGCGCGCCCTATAGCCTTGAGGTCGTGGGTTCAAACCCCACCCATGCCATTTTGTGATTTTTTACATTTTGCTATTTTTTCCATATTTTCATGTTTTGTTAATTAATTGGAAAATTAATAACTCTTTCAATTTTAATTATTTTTGATTGGTTCGTTTTGCAAAAAATCACAAAAATGTTAAAATATTTTATTCCACAAAAAAATTAAGTTTATACTAGTTATTTAATATAATTAGTATTTTTGTGAATAAATTCATTTTTTATTGTTTTTAAACATTTTAAAAGTGAATATTTACTTTGAAAATCAAAACCAAATGAGTTTTAATTCATCTTGTGATTAAACCTCATATTCAAACCTAAAACAAAAATCACAAGTGGTTTAATCAAATTTATTTGGTATTTTTATCATTTTTATTTGATTTTCTTTAAATATTTACTTTTAAAGAAGATCAAATTAGGGTTTCTTTGATTTTCACCCTCACAAATCATTTTTAAACACTCATGGGCCTCTAATAGAGTGTAAGACTCAATCCTTTGTAAATACCAACCTTTCTTGGGCCTCACTCATTGAATAAGTCCCGTTGTATTTCAAAAGTTCGGCGCGATCATCGCCCGTTTAAAACAAACCCTGAGCCTCTCCTTGAGTTGTAAGCCCCATTATTTTTCTTTAAAACATTTTTGGGCCTCTAATAGAGTGTAAGACCCAATCGCCTTTTAACCAAAACAGTTTTGGGTCTCAGATATTGTATAAGTCCCTCTTTGGTAAAAGAAAACCTCGGCACGATCGCCAGTTGAAAAATCAAACCCTTGGGCCTACCCTCGTGTTATAAGCCACATTCTTTAAAAATAAATCGTTGGGCCTCTTGAGAGAGTGTAAGACCCACCCCTTTTGTACAGAAAACCTTTCTTGGGCCTCAATCACTTGTATAAGTCCCTGTACAAAACAACAGTGCGATCACTAATAAAACCTTGGGCCTCTCCTTGAGCTGTATGCCCCAATTTTCCTTTCAAAGCACTTTCTCCTTTGATTTTGTAATATACTGTTTTCAACTTTTCTTTGTTGGACAACTAACAATACAGCATGGAAGCTCTACAACCGAGTAAGTGTTTACCCGCTTTCATTTACCGCTTTCATATGTATATAACTGTACTGTGGGGCTGTTTCACTGTAAGTCTTCTTTCATAAACTCATATCAACTGTGTAATAATAGTATAGATATTTAGAGTTTCTCCGGCAACTACGTCTAGAACTAGACAAAACCTCGTCTCCTTACAATAATTTTAGATAACTAGATCTAAGAAATTCCCTCCTTGAATAGTTCATATACAGAAGGACATTGTTCCATGTGAAACCCCTTCCGGGACTGTTCATCAGCCTCCTCTTGGGCTTAGTGCAAGGACCCTCATACTTCCTAAAAGCATCCCCGCCTCCTCTTGGGCATTGTACAAGGACCCGTCAGCTTCTTAGAAGTTTTCACAGCCTCCTCTTAGGCTTCATATAATGATTCTTCCTCCGGGAAGATAGCCTCCTCTTGGGCTTCGTACAAATTGTCCCTTGGCTTCTTAAAAGTTTCCAGCCTCCTTTTGGGCTTCGTACAAATTATCCCGACGACTTCCTAGAGGTATAGGAACAGAAATTAGTCATCTTAATAGAACAGGCTTTCAAAGAGTCTAAATCTCACTACTACTGTTTCTCAAGCATAGCACAAAAGATAAAACTCGTAGACTCGGACAATCTAAAGCTCCTTTGGATTCCCAATTTCCCTAGAGAACATGAAATAATCCCAACCCTCAGAGCAAATCCATGAGTATAACATTACTCATATAAGAACTGATTTTCTCTTTTATCCAATACTGGACCTATCACTCAACTGAAACAGTTACTTTAGCCTCCTCTTGGGCTTTGTACAATGATTCTCCCCAGCAGAGCTAAAACTTTTAGCCTCCATCTCGGGCTTCGTACGAGATACAAAAACACTCTCTTGTTGAGTATAAAAGACTCTCTTATTGAGTCCACCAACTTTTAGCCTCCATCTCGGGCTTCGTACGAGATACAAAAACACTCTCTTGTTGAGTATAAAAGACTCTCTTGTTGAGTCAACCAACTAATAGCCTCCATCTCGGACTTTGTACGAGATACAAAAACACTCTCTTGTTGAGTATAAAAGACTCACTTGTTGAGTCAAACAACTTTTAGCCTCCGTCTCGGGCTTTATACGAGACACCAAATCACTCTTTTGTTGAGTATAAAAGACTCTCTCATTGAGTCAAACCCCTTTAGCTTCCGTCTTGGGCTTCGTACAAGACACACAAAAAGACTCTCTTGTTGAGTCAAACCTTTAGCCTCCGTCTTGGGCTTCGTACAAGACACATAAAAACACCCTCTTGTTGGGCCAATAGCCTCCTCTTAGGCTTTGTATAAGGAAACCCCGGTTGAGGCAATCAACCTTTTAGCATCAAATCATGCTTTGATCACAACATACTAACATCAACAACTCCTTTCCTCCCCATCTAATTGCTGTAAGCGACAAGCCTCTGGATTATTTACATCCACGCCACTGTCCCTCTTTTAGCATGAGAAATTCCTAAGGAAAGATGGCATTGCTCTACACTGAGTTAAAGTCTTCTCCTTCAGGTTGAAAGTCCCCTATAAAGGAAATTATGGCATTGCTGGATTCACATGTCCAGTTAAAGTAATTCTCCTTTATAACCAGTCACCCAACTATTGTGACAAACATACCCCCTTAGAGATGACAAATTCTCTCTAAAAGTCGAAACCCTTTAGCTTCACATCTTGGGCTTCAAACAAGATACAAATCATTTTTAGCTTCACGCCTTGGGCTTTGAACAAGACACCAAAACACCATTTCCTCCCATAGAATAGGAGGAACTACGATTGCTCTGATTTCCCTGTTTCGGTAAACGGGAATACGTAGGCATAAGATTGAAAGAAAAATCTTAGCGAGCACACTAATCAAAAAACCTAAAATCCCGTACCTTCACACATCAATCAAAAAGCATAAGTCCTAACATCCTTCCAATAACATAGTCCCGTCATTTTAGCCTTAACAAAGTAAGCAGAAAGAGCCCCCACTTCCATATAGCATCCGTAACCTAACAGACCGCTGTTTAAACTCAGTATGCAAGCAGGGTTAGTTGGAGACATCTATTTCCCTTCCTTCATCAGCTTCAATAGGATAAAAATTGAATCGACCTGTAGTCCCCCAAAGAGCGACAGTGCTTAAGAACCACGTCCAAAATCGCTCGCTACAATCCTATGCCAAATTCTAATAGTAATTTATTCAAGAATTCTACATAATATATATTGACTCAATCCTATGCCTCAAAATTCTTCAATCTAAGCTGTGTTGTATTTTATATATTCAAAAAATATCTCATTCCAATAATGTTTTCTAGAACCAACATGTGTGTTACAACATATGGACCCTCAAGAACCTATGCATATGTCTATTATTTCCTATACATACACAAATAAGAAAAGTATTATTACAATTACCACGTTGACACCACTTCCATCTCTATATGCTAACAATGAAACCTATGAAATTGAGCTATTTTATGATGATTGATGATGACGCATGTTAATTAATCTTAAAAATTGAGCTAACTGTTGCTTTTAACATGACTACACAATTATATACAATTTAACAAACAATGCAAAAAACAATTGATATTTTTACATAAAGATGTCATTAACTAATTTAGTTCTATGACTCATTACATCATTAAATAAATTATCAATTTCCTCGCCTATATCATCAAAGAGCTTTTGTAACTCACAACTCTCTACATATCTTTGGCTGCATTATGTCTTACTTTATCAGCAGCAACAAGGTGAGCAACAACATAATTAGTAACAACAAAAAAACAGAGTAAACAAGTTCATTTATAACTACAATAACCCTAAACAACACAGAGTCAATACAACATGATTCAATACAACATGAGCAACATTCAAGAACCAACATTTCTTCGTTCAAGAACTCCCAAGAACCAATATTCAAGAACCAACATTCAAGAACCTAAAATATGATGACAGTAACTCTCAAGAACCAACATTCAAGAAAATAGGCTAAACTTAAACTCTAACATCTCAAGAAAACCTAAAACGGTTGGAGAAGAATGCGTAGCTGCACGATAACGGTCGGAGAAGAATACAGAATGCATCTTCTTTGTTTTTATTTTCCGCTTCTTCTTCTTCTTCGAACAAAAAATGAGTAGCAGACGGTCGATAATGGAAAAAATACAGAGAGAACGGAAAAAAATGAGAGATAACGGTCGGAGAAAGCAGGAAGGAGAAAGGAAGAACTGTCGCGAGAGTGAAAATGATTAGAAAAATTGATTAGGGCTCTTTCTGAAAATGTGGTGTTTTTTAATTTTTAATTAATAAATGACCTAAGACAGCGCTTTCTTAAGTGCTATATTTAGCAGCGCTTTTTCCTTATAAGCGCTTTCAAATGTGGGGCCAATTTAAGGCCTTTAGCAGCGCTTTTTCAAACGTGCTTTCTAAGGTTAACATTTAGCAGCGCTTTTAGAAAGCGCTTTCTAAGGTTATACCTTTAGCAACGCTTTTAGAAAGTGCTTTCTAAGGTTATACCTTTAGCAGCGCTTTTATAAAAGCGCTTTCTCAGGTGGTGTCTATGTAAGGCCTTTAGCAGCGCTTTCTAAAGGTAGCCTTTAGCAGCGCTTTTATTTAGCGAATTTTTTCCAAAACTTATAGCAGCGCTTTGTAATAAAAGCGCTGTCTTTTTTGTGCTGCCAAAAGCGAATTTTGGCGTAGTGATTAAATGCATATGCAAAATATCAAGAACCTTTATGGTGACAAGATATTGGAGCTTCTTGTGAGGCATCATGGACTGCTTGCTTATTTGGCACTCTCCACAGACTTTACCTTCTTCAATCTTAAGTTTAGGTCATCCTTTTACAGCTTCTTCAGAAACAATCTTCTTCATGCTCTTAAGATTGAGGTGACCAAGTTTTTGATGCCACAACTTTGTCTAGTCAACTTTTATCATCAGACAAGTGTAGGTATCTTCTTTGCTCTGGGATATCCATAAATAACAGTTATCCTTAGACCTTGAGCCTTTCATAACCACTTATTTCTCTTCGTTGGAGATAACACATTCTGATTTTGTTGAAGCTTACATTAAGACATTGATCACAAAGTTGACTTATACTGATCAAGTTGGCAGTTAGGCCTTCTACCAATAGCTCATTCTCAGTGATAGGAAGACTAGGATACACTAGTTTACATGTGCCTTTAATTCTACCTTTCACACCATCACCAAAAGTAACATAACCATTTGAGTAAGGTTTTAGCTCTCCAAGATAAGAATTTTCCCCTGTCATATGTTTAGAACAACCACTATCAAAGTATCAATCTTCTCTAGAAGATGCTCTAAGGGAAGTATGAGATGTGAGACTTGAGACTTATACTTTGGGTTTCCACACCTTCTTGGTTTTAATTGTCTTCTCTTTCCTTTTGAGTCATGGTTGACGATGGGGTAGAGGATAGCCATACTTTTTGTAACAATTTGGCCTTATGTGTTGGAGCTCTTGAGATTCTTATAATGAGGATGAGCATGTCGAGCACGATGCTGAAGCATGTGGCCTTTCTTGTTCATAAGGTTGTAGTTAAACCCTATTGATACTGGAATTCTTGACCTTTTTTCTTCTATCTGAATTTCTTTTAGTAATCAGCATCAGTCTTCAACCTTAACTTCTTTTATTCTTCCACGGTTTCTTCTAACATGTTAGAGCCTTTATTCAATATTTCACATGTTTTTATGATGTCCTCAAGTTTGAATGTTAACAATGAAATTTCTTCTTGCAGACCTGTGATGATAGTAGCAAGTTGCTCTTTATCTTGATGAAGAACACTTATTATTTTCTTTTCTCTCTAAATTAATGCATGCTTCTCCCCACTTAGTTATCAAAAGCCTAAACAAGGCATTTATCTCTTCATCAGATATGTCATCATCATAAGACTCACACTCAGTATCATGCTTACGAATGTAAGTCATTATATTGTTGGTATTTCCTTCATTACTATCATTGTCAGATTCAGACCATGTGATTGATAATCCCAACTTCTATCTCTTTAAGAAGGTGAGACATTCAGTTTTGTGATAGTCATGTATAGATCTTCTTGCAAGTCACCATGCAGAAATGCATTATTGACATCCAATTAGTGAACAAACCAATTATGGATAGATGTAAATGTAATCACCATTCTGACTATGGTCATCTTAGCTACAAGTGTGTATGTATCAAAATAGTTGAGGCCTTCAATTTGATTGAATCCTTTGACCATGAGGAGTGCTTTGAATCTTTCAACTGAGCCATCTGCGTGAAATTTTACCTTGTAAACCCATATACACCCAATTGGTTTGATGTTGGGTGGCGCATCAACAAGTTTCCACGTGTTTGTTCTTTCAAGAGTTAACAGTTCAGCTTGCATGGCTTAATTCCAACACTCAAACTTGCTAGCTTCAGCATATGTCCTTGGCTCATGAAGGATATTGATGGATATTATGATATGATGAAAGGAATGAGACAGAGAAGAATAAGACAATGAATCATAAATTCATTTTCTATATTGACAAAATTTGTATTTATATTTGTTTCAACAATTTAGATATCTGCATCGCTAGAGTATCTCCAATTCCACTAGCGAGAAATTTGGTTTCTTTTATCCTCTTAGGACATTTAATAACAAATATGGTGGCCATAGTGATGAAGCCATGCAAGCATTCATATAAATAAGATGTGTAATCATCCCAAAAAATGATTTTTAGGACCACGTTTTAACGTGTAAGTGCATATTACTAATTAGATTGTCAAATTGTTATATTTTTGTTTATATGTGCTTTCAACACAACTATTTGTAAAATCACAGCAATCACTGGCAGTTATTTGTAATTTGTCCAGGTGATAATATTATTTATTGGTTTTGGTCGCTTAAGAATCAACCAAACAAGTCTTTTAAGGACACACTTCAAAGGTAAAATGTGTCTTTCAAAATTTATGTTGAGATTTATATGTTTACTAAACATAATTAGATTTTTGTTAAATATTATATATTTTTATTAGGGCTATGAGAGGTTATAACATCCTGAAAGGATATATAATGAATAAAAGCCTAATTTTATATCTATCAAAGTAAGTCAATTGTCTTATTTAATTTGTAGGCACATCAACAAGACAATAGTTGGGCTTGTGGTTATTATGTAATGAAAAATATGTTTGACATTATCCAGACGAGTATATTTCAAGGATTACATGAGGTAATGATAAAAGATTTCAATGTTTAATACGTAAATCACATCACTTCATATTTTAACATGTTCTCATTTAATTTATTTTATTTGTTTGCATTTATAAATATATGATGATCCATCATCATATGGCAAGGATGTTATTGATAATATTCGACAATTTTGGGCTCAATTATTTTTACAAATAGTTGAAGGACAACGTCAACTTGAAGAGAAAGAAATAGGGAATTTGATAAAAGATGGTGTTTTATAAGAACTAATACTGAATTATTGATTAACATTGTTTTTTAATATAATTTTGTTTTTGAATTTGCATTTACACTCCTTGGTATAATTTGTTAAATTTAAACAAAAACTTGTGAGTTTAATTTTGATCAGTTGAAACAATAATAAAAAACTTGCAGGTGTCATATGTGACCTCAACTTGATTTAAGATTAAACAGTTATGTTATGTATTTTTTTCTCATCTTTGTTGATGGTTAATTTAAAATCAAATCACACTCAATGTCATTTATAACACTAACTTTAGTAAAGAACAAGTATGATACATACATTATACAAACATTATAAAAAATGTATACACCTAATTTAAGAAAAAAAGCAAGTGTGAAAGGTTGGTTTCTGACTAAATAACTCCGTTAAATTTTTAACACTCAATTTTGGTGAAAATTGATATGATATATATGTTCTACATCTTTTTTTAGGTAAAAACCAGTGTCATAAGTTGGTTTCTAATCAAACTACTATCCATTAAACTTTAACACTGGTTTTTGGAAAATGTATGTACGATTTGTAAGTGTTTACACCTCTTTAAAGGAGAAAAAAAGTGTCGAATGTTAGTTTTAACACCAATATGAAACATTTATAACACCTGTTTATCACCGGTGTTAAATTGATTTACCATACCTTTTTTAAAATCGGTGTCAAAATATACTTACAATACCGATAACAACAACACTAAAAAATATCTTGTATTAAATCTCTAAAAAATTGGCGTTAAATCTCTTATCTACGCTAGTGGGTTGTCCATGTTTACATTATAATGTTATCCTATAAGATGTTGTCCATGTTTACATTATCATGTTGTTCTTTATGATGTTGGCCATGTTTACATTGTCATGTTGTCCTTTATATGTTTACTTTTTCATCTTAACAACCAGATTATACTTGTCACTAATAGATGTTGAACTATATTATGTAAATATACTTTACATAGATTACATTTCCTTCCATGCTACTCTGTTGTTAATGCATATATGTATCTTAAACAATTTTGTGGAATGTCAAATTAGTGAGTATCTTGTGTTGTTGTCCATGTTCCAAGTGGACTATTTAGTTTCAAAATTTATGCACCAAGTTTCTCTCTCTCTCTCTCTCTCTCTCTCTCTCTCACACACACACACACACACTCACTCACACACACACACGCACGCGCACACACACACACACTCGTACACGCGTGCACACACACACATATATATATATATATATATATATATATATATATATATATATATATATTATATCCAAAACTTTAAAGATATAATTTCTCTTATGGTTGTACATTAGAACTATTACTCAGTGATGAAGAAATACAATAATTGAACCTCATCGCAATAGAGTCAACTCTTCAAAATAACATAAGAAGTTTGAAAGATTTCAAGTCAATGAAATATCCAAAGGATTATGTTCTATGTTCCCTTGGAAATAAATTAGTTTATGATGAAAGACAATATGAACTGATTGCTCAGAATAATCAACATCAAATATTATGTGACTCTCTCATAGGTGATAAATGCTATTGAACTCGGAACTATTCTTATAATGTGTTTTATTTTTAATTTACTAATGATTTTTGAACCATTCCTTTTTTTCCCAAATGAGAAGAGATAAATATATACTCAAATCATGAAATTTGTTTAATATCAACAAGGAATTATCTTTTTTCTATAAGGCTATGGTGGAGCAAGAAAAACATTCATGCGGAATACCTTCTCTACTGCACATCGTTCCAAACAACAAATAGTTTTAAATGTTGCGTCTAGCGAAATTGCAAGCTTATTGTTACCAGAAGGAATAATATCTCATTCTAAATTCAATATTCTAGTCCTAACTATTAAAACATCCATATGCAATATAGACAAGAAATATGAACTTGTTAGCCTATTGAAGTTAACAGATTTAATCATATTAGATGAAACTCCTATGACACGTAAGTTTTTCTTTGAAGCACTTGACAAGATGTCGCGGTGAGAATCGGAGACCAAAGCTATTAGATTAGCTTGACTCGTAAAATAAAGATATCACCACCGAACTTTTATTTTTCCAAGGGAAGGGAGAAAAGATCGATCAAAAACCCTAAATGAATATGCAAAGCAAAAAGCAAGGCCTAAAGCTAAGCAAAGAGAGATCAAATGTATGGGGGTTGGTTATACTAAGGGAATGTACTAGCACCCTAAGTATCTGTAGTACTCTACAGGAACCTCTTGAAATATTTGTGTTTTGGCTAAAATTATTTGCTAAAGGTGAAAGATAGGTAAAGCAAAGAGAAAAAAGGGGGAAAAGAAAAAGATATCTCGCTAGGATCTCATAATCCTATGCCTACGTATCCTTAATAGGAAGTCAGAGCAATCATAGTTCAGAGACTATAGGTGAAAAAAAAGAAAGGGTGCTCGCCATGAATTAAGACCTTGTGCCTACGTATTCTCAAAAGGAAATGAGAAATTAGAGCGTCCGTAGTTTGTGGAACCACGGGTTGAAAAGCTTGAAAGCAAAGCTTGAGAGGATTGATTGTAAAGGTGAAGAGATTAATGGCTATCTCTTTATGAAAGGATTTGAATGAAGAGTTAAAGGTTGTAAACAGGGAAGAGATTAGTGGCTAACTCTATGACAAGGTTTAAAGGAAGAGTTAAAGGTTACAAGAGATTAATGACTATCTCTTGGAAAGGCTAATGGTTTGTAGATGAAAGTGGTTAGTTCTAAGGTTGAATTAGGGTTTAGATATTGGGAAGTAAGGAATGCAACAGTTATGTACAGATGCATGAGTAAGGGATGCTACAACTATATATACGTGCATATGAATGACAAGAAGTTAACAATGAATCTTTTCCCTTGGATTTAGGCTACATGTATATACAAGTGTAAACCATCATTCAACAAAGAAATTTAAGCATGAGTCATGGTATAAGTAAGGACCAAAATGATTCAACAAACATATCCAAGGTTTATGGACAAACATTTGATCATGGTATTCAAAATTCATGTGAATAAGAAACAGGGGCACATTATTTACAAGGCATGTTTCAACAAGACAAGTTAAAGACCAAGTTATGATTTAAATCAAAACAAGATCTTCATAGGCTATCTAAGACAAACATGGTACAATAATTCACAACATGTATATACAAGGACAAGCATGTTATCAACATCGACTTTGAACAAAGATTGACAATCAAAAATCACTAAGAATTTAATCAAATCAAACCCTAAACAAAAGCATGAATATTTACACTTAACAACTTGAAAATACTTTAACAATTAGTGAAAATGAAAGAGGAAACATGTGAACATGGGATTTAACAAACTAAAATGCAAGACAATATTTTTAGATATTTTTAAATGGGAGAAACCAAATGGAAAAGGACATAAAATATTTTTATGATTTTTTAAAGTTGATTTTTAATGCAAGCCACCTTTGGTCAAAACCCTAATTGGTGCATCAGATGAACTTGAGGCTTGATGAACTTGAAATGATGTAACTTTGCACTTGATTATTGATGAAGGGAGACTCTTGATCTCATTGAATGAATTAGGAGCTTGAGGATCAGACAAATCTTTGATTGGTCATCTGCTTGATCTTCTTTGATGCAAAACCCTAGCTTGTGGTCAAAGCAAACAAGGCAAATATTTTTGTATTTTCAAATGAGGTTAGTGATGCATAAAACACACACACACACAAGAAATGGTTGATGCTATGTAAATGATGAAAATGGAGGCATGATATTAGGGTCAAAAATTAGGGTATGACACAAGAGTTTGAAAAATATTATGAGTGAAGAGAAATTGCTTTGAAGATGATTTTTGAATGAAAGGTAGTTGTGTTTGGTGAGGATTTCATACAAGTTCTCCCTGTAATACTAAGAAGTAGTATAGGTGATATTATTCATACAACAATCAATGCTTTATATATTTGGTATCATTGCAAAGCGCTAAGGCTTATAAAGAATATGCAGCTATAAAGTGGTTCAACTTCATCATCAACAGAGGAAATCCAAAAGTTCAGAATGTGTTCTAAATATTTGTGATGGGAAATACACTAACATTACAATTCCAAAAGATTTTTTAATCTCTGATTATAATGACCGAATTAAAGCGATTATTACAAGTACTTATCCCTATTTGATTAACAACTACAAAGACCCTACTTATCTTCAATGTAGGACTATATTGACTTCTACTATTGAAGTTATATATGAAATTAATGATTGTGTCATAAAGTATAACAAGTAATTTATTATATTCTCAATAAATACTTTACTTTCACTTTATTTGGATAAAGGTTACAAAATAGTAATAAATATTTTTTTATTTGTAAGAGATGAAAATGAATATCTAAGTTGTGATTCAATTGACAAACCTGAATCTAATGACTTTGATGTTTTTGAACATTTAACACTAGATTTCTCGAATAGTTTGAAAACTTCTGATTTGTCAAATCATTCAATAAAGTTGAAAATATGCACAACTATTATGTTGTTACGGAATTTGAATCAATCTGAGGGGTTATGTAGTGGTACAAGGTTTATAGTTTCCATACTTGGTAACCATGTCATAAAGTTAAAATAATATATGGAAAGAATATTGGGAATGTCATTTATATTTTTAAGGGTGTCTATCTCTCCATCACAATCACCATGACCATTCAAGCTTGTAAGAAGACAATTTTCAATTATTGTCACTTTTGTCATGACCATTAACAAGTCTCAAGGCCACTCATTAGACTATGTTGGTTTATCCTTGCCAAGAGAGGTTTTTTACCATGGTCATCTGTATGTTGCATATTCAAGAGTCAAATCGAAGGAAGAATTGAAAATCTTAATTCATGACAAGCAGAAAAAAAAACTTGGATACAACAACAAATGTTGTATTCAAAGAAGTTTTTCACAACATTTAATATGTTAAAATTTATACTCCATTGTCTATGTTGTTAGCTTATTTTTTTTATGGTCAAGTAGTCTATTGGTTGGAATTCACCCTTTTTAAAGGTGAAAATGTCGTATGACATGGGTTCGAATCCGTTGGTTTCACATGATTATTTTAGCTTATTGATTACTACCTCTGGTCCTATTTATAAGAAAAAATTACTTTTTAGATTCATTAAATAGCCAATGCGCCTAGACAATATATAGACTAGATACATTAGTTTTTCAATGAATCTAAAAAATAAAATTTTCTTATAAATAGGACTGGAGGGAGTATTAAATATCAAGTAAAATTACAAATAATTAATTGATGTTTTTTAAATAAATTTTTTAGCTTTAATTATTTCTTTATGGCAAAATAACCTTTTTCGTCCCTTAACTTTTCCCCAGGATCCAGTTTGGTCCCTTGACTTTAAAAAGTGGCAAGTTCATCCCTTAACTTTTAAAATGGTGTCACGTTTATCCTTCCGTCTGGTTCTGTTAGTCAAAGGTTGAAAACAGGTGCCATGTATTTCCAGGTGGACTTTATGTGCAACACTGTTGGCAGAAACTTTTAGTTTGTTCTTCTCTCTTGTTGGCACGTTGCTCCTTCCTCCTACCTCTTATCTGGTTCAGAGCCTATTCCATATAATTGATTGGTACTATTAGTGAAGGAATAATGCATGTATTTTCACCGATATTATTATGTGGGTAAGCAATAGCATCTACCTTTTCCATCAATGGAGCGGTGAATACTGCTTTGAACCTTATAGACTCGCCCATAATCACACCAGCCCTATTTTTTCTGGGATAATCCTCAATACGAGATGAGCCATGAGTGCACGCTCTTTTCAAAGTAGAAGATGAGCCCACCTCAAATATTCTTTCATTCTGAAGTGCCCCTGGATGTATGCCGATTTGTTGGTTCCATTTGTTCCTCTCCTTTACATAAGCTAGATAGTTTGATTCACTTATGAAATTTGTTTCATGCTGATCACTACTTAATTTGGTAGGATATAGGTCGGTACGATTTCTTGAACCATTCTAGTTTTACTTGTTTCTTCATAGTATTTATCTAAAAAACATGTCTTGTATTCTTGATTTGCAGATCCAATACATCTTGCTGCAAAATCTTTTTGGGGCATTTTACTTTGGCCTGGTTTATGTTTGACAATAAAGGGCCCGTTATGGTAGAGTTTGACAAAAGAAACTGTTTTTTCAGTTAGTCGCGAAACAATCATATTTTTGGGGTTTGTTGAAGCATCAAGGTCTTGTGTAGAACTTTATGTTTCCCATTGAAGCTTCCCATAAAAAGTTATATACTCTCTCCAGTCTTGAATATTATAAGTAAATATATTTGGTTTAAAATTTGGACCTATTACATTTTGACTTTTGTTTATACTTGAGACATAGGGAGTAGTTACTTATAAGATAATATGCATCACTCATGAACCATAGAATCCATGGAGAACTGGGAGTTGCTGTTCGGTTCAGAAACTTGCATGCCTAAGCCTACCTAATTCAATAATTTTTTTGTTTTTAGCAGTGACATATATTTCATTGGAGGCTTTGGTACTGTTGCTTGGGTGGATGTAAAGGATTGTGAAACCCTTCAACCTGATAAGATTGCAGTTGATGGTGGTAAGCAGTATCTGAAGGTAAATTTTCTGAATTCTAGCATTACAAAAATAATTTAAGCTCATATATGAGCTTCATACATTCTACGTATATCATCTTTCTTTCAAAATATAACCACCATTATTTTCCTATACTTTTTTTCATCATTGCAGACTACATACACAATAACTCCCTCCTGTTCATTTTTTTCGATACCAAGAGAATGGACCACCACCTCATTTTTTGATACACCTTCATACAAAAAAGAAGATACAAAACCAGTAACCAGAAAAAGACTTGCTACATTCATTTTTCTTTTCCTTCAAAACAACCCTCTTCCAAACTCATATTTACCGTCATTTTCAATACTACCTTCTTGCCTCCATGATTCTCCATTAAACCACCACAACTCACCTTTAATGTTTGTTCGCCCTCATCCATGCTAATACAATATTTCTCTCCCTGCTCATTATTTATTAAACACAAAACCACCTCCCTCATAGTAGGAAGCTATGCATGAAAGCAACAACTTCATCCACCCACGCCTTTCCTTTTCCACTCACTTCCCAACACTGTAACTCTCCCTTGCAGGTGTTGTGTCTGTGAAACCAAATGAAACTCAGAGAACAACCATCAAACTCCACCGTCAAAGACTTTATCTTCATCGTTACATATCATCATCATCTTTCTCAATAAAATGATATGCTGCGTCACTATTCATAAAAAAGACCACACATTTCCATACTCTCTCTAACTCAGTTTTGAGAATGAAATATAAAATAGTCATGAAAAAGCGGTAACGTACGACGTCGATCCCTGTATCATTACTAACCTTCCACAACAAAATAAGACGACACTCTCACCTCATCGTGTCTCTACTCCACCGTGTCGTACGACGTCGATCTCGAACTCGTAACAACTTCAACAACGCTTCATGAGGCAACGAAACAACCAAGTCATCCGATAGTCCATTTCGACATTTCCGACGCTGTGAATCACGCCTCAAAGATTGTCGCAAACACAAGCAAAGGTATTGTGTCCATTTCATTAGCTTTAAAACTTGGTTTGCGTTCATTGCCATATTCTCATATGTCTCTCGAGAGAATCTGAGATTGGAAGTGGTGAAACAATATGACAGGTAGAGCTGTCAAAACGGGTAGCCCGACCCTAAACGGGCCGGCCCTGGCGGGCCTCGGGCTTTTCCGGGCCGGGCTCAAAAAGCCCATTTTGAATACGGGCTCCTTTTCTACTACCCAGGCCCAACCCTGTCTGGGCTGCGGGCTACCCAGCCCTAAACGGGCCCGGCCCTAAACGGGCCCATTTTAAAAAAAAATTAAAAAATTCATTTTTTAAGTAATATATAATGTAATAGAAATTAATATAATACTTAAAAAATGAATTTAATATTAAAAGGCCTTTCTTCAATGCAACGCTTTTTTCTTGTTGGGCTGAATAAGATTGGACCGTAAGAAACACAAAGAGAATATCTATTACATACCCTCCTTTTTACTCCTATTCTCCAAAGAAAATATTTTTTCTTATTTGGCTAAAACGTATTATTTTGAGCTCTCGGTTTTATGTAAAATTTGTCATTAAATAGTTGTCTTTTAGATGGTAATGAAAAATGAATATTAAAATGAATTTTAATGATCTTAATGTAATATATATTTATTAATTTATATATGGGCCAAATAGTTAAATTAATTCTTTTAAAAAAAGTTGTCGGGCTGGGGGGCTACCCATAGCCCATACGGGGCGGCCCATTTTTTTTGGGGCTTTTTCGGGCCGGGCTCAAAAAGGCCCGGAATAATATGGGCTCAAAAAATAAGGCCAAAGCCCTAACTTTTTTCGGGCTCGGCGGGCCGGCCCATGGGCTTCGGCCCATTTTGACGGCTCTAATGACAGGTATCTGAAGTTTCATTGCATTCAGAGGAACAGGGGAACATAGCAGGGAGAATATGCTAAGAAAGAAGAAGGTGATGTTCTAAATCCATGTCAGCTGCCACGTAACCAAAAATAAATGGACGTTTGAGCCAACTAACGACAAGGTCTACTTTGACACCATTTTAAAAGTTAAGGGACGAACTTGCCACTTTTTAAAGTTAAGGGACCAAACTGGACCTTGAGGTAAAGTTAAGGGATGAAAAACGTTATTTTGCCTTTCTTTATACATATTCATAAATTGGTCTAATTCTATATCATGATGTCGTTGTTGTCTCTCATGCTTTTTGATCCTATATTAGTGTTTGTTATTACCATTTCTGATTTAATTTGGTGTATAAACAAAATCTAAATTATATAGTTGTGAAATTACATTTATTTGATGTCATATAATATTTGTTTAAATTTATTTCTATTTCATTATTACTCATTACTAAATGGTGTATCAGTACAATCATCTAATATAACAATTGATAAATATGTGTGGACGGACATGTATCTTACTAATTTTTACTATAAAATATTTAATTATCATGTCACGTTTGTTTTGGTAAAAAAAACATGTCATCTTCAGTTCTGATCTTGATTTTTTTTTAAACAACCATCTTTTCCAACTAACCGTCTTTGCCAAGTATATACCAAGATATCCATGTTTCAAACAAAAGAATTAGTAAAAAAGAGCATGCGTCAGATCAATTAGTGTCTTTGTATGAACACTATATGCATGCACCGATTCCATTGATGCATATGTGCATTTGCTATATGGATGCACCAAATGGTTTGATGACATTGTGTTAAATATGTAATTCCTTGTGTCAAACCCTATAGTATTCGACGAGTGTCGAAGGGTGTTTATAGTTTGGTCGATGGAGTTAACCTCAATAGAGTCGAAGAAGACTAACATAGCTTAGTTTTAGTTGAGTTGGTTATTACTTAGAGCGCAAGTAATCACATTATAAATAGAGGGGATCTCTTTTTCATTTGTAATAAGAATTTTTGTAGTAGCATTGTGTAGTTTCAGAAATCACAGTTGTGATTAACACACATTATAGCAAACGCTTAGAGTGCAATTTTGCACATCAGTACAATATTTTTCTTCCTCCTCCAGAATTTCCTCTTTTTATATTATTTCAATTGTCCTGTTTTCTTCTTTTAATTCTCTGTGTAATGTATAATCATCTAGCAACCAATGAGTTGCTGTTTCACCTGAGTAAAGGGTGAAGAACAAGAGACGTGATCAATCAGAAAGATTGATTATTGTTTATCAATATTGATTAGGTTAACTTTGTGATTGGAGTTTTCTCAATATCTAGTATCTATAGCACTGACTGTGTGATCTTTGGGACACATTTAATTACGATGAATCATCTGAATGAGCATTTTTCAACGAATCTCCCCATTATGAATAGCAAGAACTATGACAATTGATGCAAGCAGATGAAAGTGGTGTTTCGCTACTAAGAAGTATGTGATCTCATCAAGGATGGTGTAGCATTAATCTACGATAATGCACGGATGAGGAAAATGTTGCATACAGAGAGTTGAAGAAGAAAGATTATAAAACACTCTTTATAATCCAACAATATGTTGATGCAGATCATTTGAAGGCGCTGAGAATGTATGGATTGCTTAAGATGGAAGACAATGAAAATATGTCTGATTTCTTCACCAGAGTAACAAAACTGGTGAATCAAATCAAAGCGTGTGGAGAAGTGTTGACATCAAAATCTGTAGCGTCAAAGATTTTGAGTTCATTACATCTAAAGTTTGATCATGTGGTAGTAACCATAGAAGAATCGAAGGATTTGTCAAGTATGACAAAAGAAGAGCTTCAAGGGACGCTTGAATCTCATGAACAAAGAATGGCTGAAAGAACTGCAAGTAAGTCGAAGAGTGACATGACTTTGCAGGCTCATACGACTAAAGAAAAGAAAGTCAAAGGAAAATGGAATGAAGGCAAAGGCAGAGGAAACCATCAAGAAGGTAGTTCATCAAAGCATATACAGTCTTCTAATCAAGGAAATCATAAAGGTGATGGTGCAGGTGGAGGAATAGGCGATGGAACAAAACTTGATAACAGTCATATCCAGTTCTATAATTGTCAAAAGTATGACCATTATGCAAGTCAATGTCGAGGAGGCAAGAATAATAAAAAAAGTGATGCAAAGCTTAAAGAAGATGAAGTGACGCTAACGGTTACAATAAAAGAAGAAGAAAAATTCAAAGATCAATGGTATCTCGACTCAGGTTGTTCGTCACACATGACCGGAAGAAAAGATTGGTTTATCAACATCAGTCCCTCGTTGGAGAACAAGGTAAAATTTGCAAACGACAATATCTTATCTGCTGAAGGTATTGGTGATGTTCTGATCAGGAGAAATGATGGTAAATAATAAGTAATTTCCAATGTGTTGTACATACCTAACATAAAGAGTAATCTGCTAAGTATAGGTTAGTTGATTGATAGGAATTAAAAAGTATTAATTGAAGATAAAATGATGAGAGTGATCAACTCGAGTAATAGGTTAATCTTGAAGGCTCATATGTCTCAAAATAGAACTTTCAGGATTGAACTTGATGTGTTGGAACACAAGTGCCTAACAACTGTGTTAGTTTCTTGGATTGGCTGGAATTTTGGTAAAACAAAGGTTGTTCAATGTTGACGTCAAGGTGGTGGTGTTGCAACATTGAGTCTTAACACTGGGTTGTGTTAAGTAGTGAAGTTGTTCAATGTTTGATGTCATATGGGTAATGTCACAACATTGAGTCTTAACACTGGGTTGTGTTAAGTGTTTAGTTGGATGTCTGATGTTACATGCGAGGTTGTGACATCAGGTCTGCAGAATTAATAACATCAGGTTTTGTGATGTTGTTAGGGTTTGCGTTTTAGCTGGAATTGTGGAGAACAGGTTGTCTCATTGGTTGCGGATATCTTGGGATAGATATTCTCTGTTGCATAGAGATTTGATGCAGATTTGTAGGAGGTTTAAAAGCTGAGATTTAAGAAGATTTTGAGAGAGAAAATCTGTTTTGAAGATTCATTTTTAAACAACAAATCAGATCAGATATTGTAGCAGGTCCAAGCCCAATTTAAAGAGCTATATAATGCGCATCTTTCCTGGAGGAAAAGTAACGAAGAAAGTGAGCTAAAGACTGAGGGTCGTTTGTGTCTTCGTGTATGTTTTAAACCATTCGAGTGTGAATTGGTATTGTTGTGTTGAGTTGTTCTTGATCAAAGCTGTGAAGCAGAATCAAGTTGTGTTATTTAAAGTGTGTGATCTTTGAATTATATCACAGAAAAGTTTTAGGGATTTAGTAGTGTTCTCATATCTAAGTGGTTTCTTAGGTAGAAAGTCACTAGTAGGAATTAAGATTAGGAGATTGTCAACTGGGTTGTTGAGTCTGTAATTTAATTCTACAAGTAGTGAAATTCATCCCTGGCTTGGTAGCCCCCAGACGTAGGTAGTTTGACCGAACTGGGTGAACAATTCTTTGTGTTGATTTATTGATTATTATTGCATTGTCCAATATTCAGAGTGTGTTGTTGTGACATCGCACCTTAACATCACACGTCTGATACCAGAATTTCAAATGGTATCAGAGCAGGCATCCTGTCTGTCTCTGGGTGAGATCTAGGGAAGTTACTTTCTGGTGTAAAGATGGACAAAGAGGTTGAAGGATTTGTCAACAGACCCCCTATTTTGGATGGATCCAATTATGACTATTGGAAGCCAAGGATGGCTACTTTCTTAAAATCCTTGGACAACAGGGCTTGGAAGGCCATTATTAAAGAATGGAAAGCATCTGTTGTGTTTGAAAAAGATGATGCTGGCAAAGATAAAGAGGGCACCTCAAAGCCGAAACCTGAAGAAGAATGGACCAAGGAAGAAGATGAGCTTGCCCTTGGTAATTCCAAAGCTCTGAATGCAATCTTCAATGGAGTGGATAAAAACATATTCAGGCTGATCAATACATGTGAAGTTGCTAAGGAAGCATGGGATATTTTGAAGGCTACACATGAAGGAACGTCTAGAGTCAGATGTCAAGACTTCAGCTTCTAACTTCAAAGTTTGAAAGTCTGAAGATGAAGGAAGATGAGACTATTCATGACTTCCACATGAGTGTTCTTGAGCTGGCTAATGCTTTCAGTGCTCTTGGTGAAAAGATGTCAGATGAAAAGCTTGTAAGGAAGATCCTAAGGTCCCTCCCTAAGAGGTACAAGATGAAGGTGACTGCAATTGAAGAAGCTCAAGACATCAGCAAGATGAGGGTTGATGGGCTCATTGGATCTCTTCAAACTTTTGAGCTTGGTTTGAATGAGGAAGAACCGAAAAAACAGCCCAAGAATACAGCTTTGGTCTCCACTCCTGCAGAAGCTAAGAAAGTCAAAGATGATGATTCTCAGGAAGATCTGTCTCAAGCCATTGCTATGTTGGGAAGGCAGTTCAATAAAGTGATCAAAAGGATGAATAATAACTATAAGCCTAATGGCAAGAATATCACTTCTGACATCAGCAAGTCAAAAGAAAAAGATGAAGAGAAGACTGCCCAGGATAAAGGTGTTCAGTGCTTTGAATGTGAAGGGTATGGACATGTCAAGAAAGAATGTCCCACATTCTTGAAGAAGCAGAAGAAGGTCATGTCAGTTTCCTAGTCTGAATCTGATAGTGAAAGTGAGGGAGAGTCAGCAAAGCATGTTAGAGCCTTAACAGGAACTGTGGTTTCTGATGATGATAGTGATGGAGAAATAACGTATGAGGAGTTAGCATCTACTTATCAAGAGCTGTGTTTAAAAAGTGCTGAGATTTGTCAAGAAAATAAGTGTCACAAGCAACAGATTGCTCAGCTTGAGACTGCTAAAGCTGATATGGAAAATGAGGTTTTGTTGATTAAATCTCAACTTGACCAGATGACAAAATCTGTTAGGATGATGAACAGTGGTACAACTACTCTTGATAAGATTCTTCAGTTTGAGAAAGCTGCTGGTGATAGGTCAGGCATAGGATTTGTGGTTGAGGAAAAGATATATGCTGAAGCTAGCACTTCAGGAACAAAAAAAGGAGATGTCTCAACTATTGTCTCAACATCAAACTAAGAGACAGAATCCTACACCTAAGAAGGTTGTTCAGCCACAGAATGTTGAGAAGAAAAATAGTACTCATCAAAGGAGGGTGCAGCCTCAAGGAGCTAGTCAGTATATGCCTCCTCAATATCACAAGAGCATGGAGGCTGTTAGGTCCAATCAGAACAGGTTTCATCAGATGTCTCAACATTAGGGTAACTGGTACAACAATGATGTGCCTTATTACTATGGAAGAAAGAAGCCTCATCACCATAGGAGATAGCCTAGAAGACAGCATCCTCAGTTCAGGAGATAGTCTACCTATGGTAAAAGACAACAACACCATAGAAGACAGGCCAACTATGGAAGAAGGAGACAACATTATGGGTGGGAGCCACATCAATATCATAATGGTAGAAGATATAACCAATTCAGAGATGACAGAGTTAGATGCTTCCATTGTGGAAGGTTTGGACATATGCAGTACTTGTGTTTTAAACTGCATGGTTATCCACAATCTGCTCCTCAAAGCAAACTAAAGGAGGTCAGACCCACAGTCGCTAAACAATGGGTTCCTAAGGAGAAGGTGAAATATATTTTAGCCCACACCTTAGATAGACAGGTTGATAAGGATACATGGTACTTTGACAGTGGATGTTCAAAGCATATGACTGGATTCAAAACTCTGTTAGTTGAAGTCAGTCATTGTCCCTCTCATGAGGTTATTTTTGGCAATGGTGAAAAAGGTGTAGCTGTAGGAGTTGGAAGAGTAAAGTGTGGTGGTGGAACTGAACTCGACAATGTTCTGCTTGTCAATGGTTTAAATGCAAATTTGATCAGCATAAGCCAATTGTGTGATGAAGGTTACAAAGTTAACTACACCAAAGATGAGTGTGTGGTATCTGATGAGCATAATCAGGTTGTGATGAAGGGTATAAGATCCAAAGATAATTGCTATCAATGGATACCAAAAAAGGTCAGCTTATATGGTAATGTTATGAGTGATGTTGTAACATCAGATGGTAACATCAAGCATGAAAGAATACTGAAAGGGCAATCAGAATTAATGAATTCTGATATAAATCCTTTTAAAAATTTAAAAGGTAATTTAATCAGTGATTGGTCACTAAGAGGTGCTCAAATTCAGGCGCCATATCTTAGACTATCATTCCCTATTTTTGATTTCACACGCCACAACTATCTTCATCTGGACAACTTCTCCTCTAAGAAAAGAAACCTCAACCCCTCTCTAATCATCAGTTGCCATACAGGAACAATGTCGAAACAAGTGTCTTCTTCATCTAAAAAGTCTGAATCCAAAAGTTCCACTTATGCAAATCCTAGGGTTTCGTCAGAAGAAGTATCCATGGATGAAGCTATGGACATTGCACCTATTTCTATGATTCCAGCCTCAGGAAATACAAGACCTAAGAAGTATCAACATGTGAGGGCTACAAAAGGTAATACCTCTAATCGATCAACTAGCAAGAAATTTGATGATAGCGAGAGTAGGGCATTTGTGACTAGTGTGATGTTTGGAGACCAACCTAAGTCTACCACCCCTCTCCCGCAAACTGGTGAGGAAAGAGTAGATGTTGACAAAAGCCTAGGTCAGATAGTTGATAAGATCTTCGAAAAAGGACTTCCTATTAAGGGCATATCTAGACCCCTAAGACAAATGACTGCTGATCATTCTGCAAGAGAAATGGATGACATGCAATCCACTGATACAATTCTGTACAGATTAGTTGTCTCAGTCATCGAAGATGCTGAGAAGGAAGATGAAGTTGATGCTGAAGAAGGAGATATGCATGAGGAAGCAAATGTTGAAGGAAATGTTAGAACATCACCTGAAACTGCTTCTGGTGGTAAAGACAATGCTGATTGCTCAGAAGAAGATGATGAGGATGTTGATCATGGAGATGGATCAAGTGAAGACTAGTTTATTTTTGCTTCTTAGTAGTTTTAGTTTTAATTATGCTGTTTGTGTTTCAGCACTTTATGTGCTTGGTTTGTAATTTGAATATTGTGCTGTATATGCACCCTTTATGTTTTTTGTTCTATGATTTGTTATGCTAACTGTGAGGCTAACAATGAGAGCTAGGGTAGTACTAACTGCAGTTAGTAGAGCCTCTGATTGAAGGTTGTCAAATTGTGGCTAAAAAGGGGGAGAAGTAGCCAAGGAAGTAGCCAAGGAGTTGGAGTTGTCAAATATTCTGATATGTGAAATACTGCTAAGGATGTAGCTGATTGTTGATGTTATAGTGTAGAAGTGCAGAAATTAAGGGGGAGTAATTGCTGAACAGCTGGTTATGCTGGTTCATGATTGAGGGGGAGCACCATTGATGTCTGTTGAAAATTATAGCTGGTGCTGCAGCAGAGTTTTTTTTGAAGTGAAGTCTTTTTGTATTGAAGATACTGCTGCTTACTTGTAGTTTTAAATTATTCAAGTTTATTCCGCTGCTGAAGTCTCTGAAGATGCAGAGATTGTTTTAGCCAAAGTTAGCCAAAGGGGAGATTGTTAGTTTCTTGGATTGGCTGGAATTTTGGTAAAACAAAGGTTGTTCAATGTTGACGTCAAGGTGGTGGTGTTGTAACATTGAGTCTTAACACTGGGCTGTGTTAAGTAGTGAAGCTGTTCAATGTTTAATGTCATATGGGTGATGTCACAACATTGAGTCTTAACACTGGGCTGTGTTAAGTGTTTAGTTGAATGTCTGATGTTACATGCGAGGTTGTGACATCAGGTCTGCAGAATTAATAACATCAGGTTTTGTGATGTTGTTAGGGTTTGCATTTTAGCTGGAATTGTGGAGAGCAGGTTGTCTCATTGGTTGCGGATATCTTGGGATAGATATTCTCTGTTGCATAGAGATTTGATGCAGATTTGTAGGAGGTTTAAAAGCTGAAATTTATGAAGATTTTGAGAGAGAAAATCTGTTTTGAAGATTCAGTTTTAAACAACAAATCAGATCAGATATTGTAGCAGGTCCAAGCCCAATTCAAAGAGCTATATAATGCGCATCTTTCCTGGAGGAAAAGTAACAAAGAAAGTGAGCTAAAGACTGAGTGTCGTTTGTGTCTTCGTGTATGTTTTAAACCATTCGAGTGTGAATTGGTATTGTTGTGTTGAGTTGTTCTTGATCAAAGCTGTGAAGCAGAATCAAGTAGTGATATTCAAAGTGTGTGATCTTTGAATTATATCACAGAAGGGTTTTAGGGATTGAGTAGTGTTCTCATATCTAAATGGTTTCTTAGGTAGAAAGTCACTAGTAGGAATTAAGATTAGGAGATTGTCAACTGGGTTGTTGAGTCTGTAATTTAATTCTACAAGTAGTGAAATTCATCCCTGGCTTGGTAGCCCCCAGACGTAGGTAGTTTGACCGAACTGGGTGAACAATCCTTTGTGTTGATTTATTGATTGTTATTGCATTGTCCATTATTCAGAGTGTGTTGTTGTGACATCGCACCTTAACATCACACGTCTGATACCAGAATTTCAAACTGCAACTAACAAAGATGAATGGTTATGGCATTATAGACTTGGCCACTTGACTTTTAATCACATTAGTAATCTAAAGAGGAAGAACATGGTTTCAGGCCTACCACAAATCCATATTCAGAAGAAGTATATGAAGAACGCGTTCAAGCAAAGTAACACAAGAATAAATTCAGCAATGATGCAATAAGCAAGTCGAAACCCACTCTCAAGATAATCTACTCAGACGTGTGTGGTCCTCTCCAGGCAGATTCACTTTGAGGTAACAAGTACTTTGTTACATTTATTGATGATTACAATAGAAAGTTTCGGACCTACTTAATCAAGAAGAGAAATGATATGATCAATGTTTTCACCAAATTCAAAGCAATGGTGGAAAGACATAGTGGTCACAAGATTAAGGTTCAGAGGACATATAGTGGTGGATAGTACGTGGCAAAAGATTTTGACACACTATGTACAAAAGAAGGAATTGTGCATAAGGTGGTGCCACCATACACTCCTAAAAAAAATGGTACTGCTGAAAGAAATAACAAAACCATTATGAATATGGTGAGAAGTATGTTAAAAAGCAAGCATCTACTAAATGAGTTATGGGGCGAGGCTTTGTCTACTACAACATACATATTAAACATATGTCTGACAAAAAGGCTTGAAGGTATCAAACCAGAAAAATGTTGGTCAGGTGTCAAACCTAGTTTAAGCCACTTGAATGTGTTTGGATCCATAACACATAGACATATGTCAGATCAGCTGAGAAGAAAGCTGAATGATAAGTCGAGTCAAATTATCTTGGTGGGATATCACTCAAATGGTGGATACAAACTGTTCGACCCAGTGAACAAGCAAGTTTTGATCAACAGGGATGTGACTGTAGATGAGCTTACGAAGTGAGATTGGACTAAGAACACCAAGAAGGAATCCTATGCAATTGATGTGAAATTGGTATACAAAGTTAAGCTGAATCCAAAAGGTGAAGTAACTCGACACAAGACAAGACTTGTAGCCAAGGGGTTTCTTCAGAAAGAAGGAATTGACTATGATGAAGTCTTTGCACCAGTAGCTAGAATCAAAATAATCAGGTTGGTTGTTGGTCTAACTAATATGCATAATTGGTCGATGCGTCAGATGGACGTAAAATGTGCATTCCTAGATGACCCTTTAGACGAAGAGGTGTATGTAACACAACAAGTTGGGTTTGTGAAATAGGACCAAGAAAGGAAAGTATGCAGGCTACATAAAGCCCTGTATGGACTGAAATAAACTCCAAGAGCTTGGACCAAGAAAATAGACGACTTTTTAAGTGAGAAAGAGTTTAAGAAGTGCATCAAAGAAGGTATGCATGTGAAATACTTAAGAGATTTGAGATGCAAGATTACAACCCAACTTCGACTCCAGTTTAGCCCAGATTGCAACTGACAAAAGACTCGACTGAAGATGATGTCGATCCAATGCAGTACATAAGACTAATTGGATCACTTAGATACCTCTGTTTCACAAGGCCAGATTTGCCCTATTGTGTAGGCATGGTCAGCAAATTCATGCAAAATTCGGAAGTATCCCATCTTGCACCCACCAAAAGGATACTAAGGTATCTCAAAGGAACACTCAATTATGGTATTTCCTTTAGTCGATGAAGGAAAATAATGCAAGCTTGTGGGTTACACTTACTCTAGTTGGTGTGGTGATGTTGAAGATATAAAATCGATAGTAGGATATGTGTTCATGTTAGGTGGTGTGCCAATCGTGTGGAGTTCGAGAAAGGAACCAATGGTAGCTTTATCATCAAGTGAGGCTGAATATGTAATACCCCATATTATTTAAATGCTCAATTGGATATCAGATGAGATCAGATGAGTGCCTTTGTGCTCTATCTTTGGTAAATTGGATTAATGGAATCCTCTAAGTACTTTAAGTATTATCAATTGGGATCAATAGAGCAACTGGAGAACTCTGAAGAGATCAATTATTTTATTTAAAGAGACAGATTAATATTTATTAGTTCAAGAGAGAATTTTATGGTAACTCAAACAATTGATCATTCGGTGTTAGACGATGAAATATCAATTGGAGATATTTTACCCTATTGGATTATATTATATAATAATAGTATTATATATATATTTGTAAAGAAAAAGAAAAGAAAGAAAAAGATAGTAAAGAAGAAGAGGAAAGAAGGGAAAGGAAGAGAAGAAGAGAGAAAGAACTTGGATGAAGAAGAGAAGCTCATGGATCATCAACATCTTCTTCAACCTCCTCTTTGATTATCAGGTGGGTTCTAGTTAGAAACTCTAAGTTCTAGAAATCAATGATTTGAACTTAGGTTAGTTTTGAGAGAATATGATTAAACGGATAAATCAATGAAATCTAACAGATGAAATGCGATATAAACTGCGTAGAATACTTGTTGTTATGATTGGAACATGTTTTGGGTTGATATGGTATGATTTGGAAGTGTTATGGGTGAAGAGAAAAGAGTTTTGGCCCCAAGGGATCTCTTTCACACTGCTGGGAAATTCTAGTTTTCGCATGGTTCGCCTAGCAAACCTGGCGAATGGCAAAGCGAATGGTTCATCGAGGGTTCGCTAGCGAAGGGAAGGCGAATGTTCGCCCAGAGTTCGTAAAGCGAACTTTATGCCCTTTTGGTTCTGACTTGATTCGCCTAGCGAATGCAGTAGCGAACGTGACAGATTTTTCATGTTGTTTCCTTCATAACTTTTGATCCGTAACTCGGATTGACGCACGGTCGAAAGCGTTGGAAATCTATTTCAATGGTCTATGTGATGGTGAGGTTGAAACATGGTTATATGCTATGGATTGATAAGAAAAAATATGGAAAAGTAATGTATGTGTGAATATTGTAGTCCTCGTTTCCACCAAAATTCATGAATCGGGAAGCCGATTGATATGGGACTTGAAGCCTTGGAAAGAGAATCCAATGTGCTATTAAATGGTAATGTGAGACCATGATTTAACCAAGGATGCTTGGTAGAGTATAGTAGTGGCTAGTATGCCTTAAAAATGTGTGTGGACTACTATGTGGATTATGTTTGATGTGTTATGCTATCTTGTATGTTTTATGATTGATGTTGTAATATGCTTGTCTAATGTTGTTGTTGAACATAATTGAGAGAATAACATGCTTAAAATGAATTAGGAAGAGTGAGAAACCTTACCCCAAACCTAATGATATGATTCTAGGTTGTGATTATAAATTGATAGAAACTCTGGATGGTGACGCTCGTGCATTCGATGTAGAATGTGCATCCTTGACGAGTTCTGGCCTAGAGTAGATAAACCTAGATGGTAAGGCTCGGGCACCTGATGTAGGAAGATGCATCCGTGCCGAGATTGGTCTAGGAGAGAGTGAAACACTAGTATGGAACATGTGTGAACCTTTGTGTTCTTTGTGAAAGGCGTGCGTGACCTTAAGGCATTGTAGCCTTGTGATTGTCGAATACAATCACGTTTTGTGTGAGATCACGTAATCGTAACCGTTTATCTTGAGTTGCAGTTTCATGAGTCTCGAGCTCCTCTGAAACATAGGCATGACTACTTGGCAGGTTTGATTCCTGCGTGCAGTACGAATGACGCCCGTGGGGTGTATGCTTCTAACGGTATAAGGCCTGTGTAAAGTGACGGTTCATAACGGTAAAAGGCCCGTAGAACCCGAATCCATTCGTATGTCAAGTAGGTTACAAGGATCCATGACTCGGGTCGACTTCTAGACGTAGAAGCGGACGAGAAAAGGGGATGCCTTGGTGAGGTTATAGATTAGTGATATTTTGAGTTGGTGAACTCATGACATGTTTCCATATAGTGTGAGATTGTGAACTCAAAGTCATTTCTCTTCCCCTTGACTTGAGTTAGGATTGATAGAACCATGTAAAGCCGAGAGAATCCATAAGATAGGGAATTCACTGAGATTTGATGTATCTCACCCCACTATTGTTGATTATTTTCAGGAAGCATTTGCAGGTTTGATTTACAAGTGGGGCTATGCTTGGATGTTTCAAGAGAAGCTTAGTTGAGCTTATTTCGCTGTGTATTTGTTGTATATAATTGAGGATATTGTATATTGATCTTAGATTTTATTTATTTTGGCTAGTTTCCGTATCTTGTACCATGGATTGTATTATGTTTTTAGAATGGTCAAGTATGTGAATTATGCCATTAGGCACTTATGATGGTGTCAGTACCAAATAAAACACTTGTATGGTATTATTCTAGATAAATATTATACAGGGCGTTACATAATACATATTAACTTTGCTAGGTGTATTTCAAGCAATATGGATGCTGAATCTAATCGAAGAAATTACAGGGAAGAATCATGGAGCAATGACCATGAAGATTGATATCATGTCGGCTATTAACATGACAAAGAATCTGATAACACATGGAAGAAAAAACACATCGAAACGAGGTTCCATTACTTAAGAGAGCATGCATCAAATGGAAAGTCAAGTCTGAGGCATTGCAGGTCAGAGAATTAGATTGCAAATATAATGACGAAGGCTATGCAGGTTGACTTGTTCAAGATATTAAGAATAATGATGAATGTAAATAGCTTAGGAACAATGAATTAGGCGGTGTGTTAAATATGTAATTTCTTGTGTTAAACGCTATAGTATTCGACAATTGGCGAAGAATGTTTATAGTTTGGTCGAGGGAGTTAACCTCGACAGAGTTGAAGAAAACTATCTTAACTTAGTTTTAGTTAAATTAGTTATTTTGTGATTACTTGAAGAGCAAGTAATCACATTATAAATATAGAGAAACTCTCTTTCATTTGTAATAAGAAGTTTTGTAGTAGCATTGCGTAGTTTCAGAAATCACAGTTGTGATTAACCCACACTATAGCAAATACGTAAAGTGCAGTTTTGCACAACACTACAATCTTCTTCCTCCTCCTCCTCTTGAATTTCCTCTTTTTCTACTATTTCAATTGTCAAGTTTTCTTCTTTTAATTCTATGTGTAATGTAGAATCATATTGCAACTAAGAGGTGGTTGTTTCACCTGATTAAAAGGTGAAGAACAAGAAGCGTGATCAAGCAAAAAGATTGATATTTGTTAATCAAAATTGATTCGATTAACTTCAAGATTGATGTTTTTCCAACACATTGTGTATTCATTTTTATTTTATTGCCTATATCCATGCGCCAATTATTCCGTTGTCTAAGTATAATTTTGAGAGCATGCGTCAATTGATCAAATGCATGCGCTTCATTATAAATTTTATTTATTTGAAACATGAGTAATTTGATATATAGTTGAGATTTGAGAAAGATGGTTATTTTAAAATTGAAGATAGAAAATATGTTTATTTTAAAAAAATCTCTAATCTTTTATACTCTCAAAAATGAAATTAAACATTTGACTCTACGGAAATTTTTTACCTAAATACCCCACTTTTTAAAAAAAAATTCCAAAATAACCTACTTTCAAATTATTTTTCAAAGTACTCCACTTTGGAGTACTGATAGAGTGTAGGCGTCAGATGAATTGACGACCCCTTTGTAAGGTAAAGAGGTGTCGCCAATTGGCGCTATCTTGTTGCACTCATTTGAAACTTTACTATTCCTTTTCTATAAATTTATCTAGAGTGTGTTCTAGTTTGACATCATCACAAACAGTTAATCACTAGCATCAGCTATAATAAATTAGTTTTATAGCATCAAACATAATGTCTCTATTAACAATGGGTGAAATGCAAGCAAGGTAGCACCAATTGACAACGCCAATTTCATTTGACGTCTATACTCTATCAACACTCTAAGATGGAGTATTTTAAGAAATAAATTAAAATGTGAATATTTTAAGATTTTTTTTGAAAAATAAGGTATTTGGGTAAAAAATTCACTCTACGTAAGAAAAACAAAATCCTTTTGAAAAAAAATGAAATACGGCATAGTTTGAAACCCTAACTAATTTTTTCTCACCGAGTCCCCACAATTGTCCCTGACCAGACTCACCCACTCTCTTTCACGCCGGCCACCGCGCGCCGTTGCATTACCGGTTGCGAAGAACGGTGATCCCGTCCGTGGTTCTCACCTCTCAGACGTATGCTTCCCATTCTCATTTTCTGAACAGTAATAACAATGCAATATTCAAACTCTCACTTTCATATTTTCTCTCAGGTTTTCGCTCTCACTCTCAGTCTCCGGCTTTCAATTTCAGGTTTCAATCTTGTTCTCACTCAGAGTCGTTTATTTCTGTATATGTGTTCACTTGGAACGTTAGTTAAGCTTTTATCTAGTAAAGTTTCCATTTTTGTAACAATCTCAATGTTTCCTTCTATGTATTGTGAAGTGATTATTTTCATTTGGTTCTCTTAAATTATGGTTACTATTTTTGAAATCAATTCATCATTTGCATTTGATTTGAGATGATGTTTAGTAATTGCTAAGAAATTGAATTTATGAGAGAATGTATTCATTGTCTCCACTTTTACCAGTGCTCTATGGTTGCACACATGGTATTTGATGAAATGTCAATTTGGTGTAAACCTTTTATTTGCAAGTCAGAAGCTGAATTTTTATTAAGTGTTTGCATCTGTAGTTATCTGCACGATTTGGAAAAATGCTACAACTAGTAGCTTTAGTTTCATTTCACCACAAGTTTAGAAGATACCACCATAAATCCAAACGACCACTTAGAGCCAGTGTGCAATGGATTCAAAGGAACTTTGTTTACTATTAATTTGTTCCTTCCATTGTCTTATTTTCAAATTATCATTTGCAATTTGATTTGAATCTGTTTTTAGATTGTTATTATACTTGGTCAATGTCAACTGTCATTTTGGATTTGGTATTAGCTGGTGTTAAATAACTGGCATATGGCTTCTATACCGCGCTATACGTACATAGTGGGATTTTGAGTAACTGTGACGAAATCCGATACGCTGTTACGATTTTGCTACCATTCCAATAGTGGTGGCCTTTTCCATATTGGTGATTGCAGTTACTGCTTACATAGCGGAAGTTATTGTTTTTTCCCCTAATGATAACATTAAAAATATCATGTAAGCTGCACATCACATATTGCTGAGTTGGTGAGATTAGGTGTTATATATCCCCTAAACCCTACAACATGTGTAATGTAAAAACCTGCTCATAGAAAAAGTAAAGTGAAAACCTCTCATCGCTAAACTGCCTCTGCCTCTATCTTCTCTCCTCCTCATTTCATACTTCATCTTCTCCAAGCTTTTGACAGGTCCTCCCTCCTCAAGTGAGTTCATCGAAATTCTTTCTTCTTCTTTTGCTCTGTTTTTTCTCATTTCTTCCTTTAATTTATTTCTTCGCCTTCCCCTGTAATCACATGTTGTGGTGGAGTACGTAGCTTTATCCGTAGAGTGAAGACTTAGTTTCTTTATTCGTAGAGTGAAGACTGTTTTTTTATCAATGAAAAATAAAAAACCCTCTCAATTTTCAATTTCTCAAGTTTTTTAATTTGTGTTTTACTTTTTTGTATTTTTTCAATTGGACTTGTTGCATTTTAAAAATTAAAATTGCTGAAAATCCTACATTAGATAGTGATATAACTTGATCACTGGTTATAGGTGAGGGGTAACCCTCTCCTTACAAATTGGTTTTGTAGGATTGAGTTAGATTCAAACCAAATTCTAAAACAGTATCAAAATCTATCTTAGATAAGTTGGACCACCTTGTTACCGTGCTACTACCAAGATCACACTCCAAATGTAATCCTAGACATGAGGTGTTTTTAGAATCTCACGTTGGAGAGCGATTTGGTCTAAATAGTAGTTATATTTGGTTGCCGACCCTCACCTTTCAAAGTTGTTTTGTAAGGTTGAGTTTGCCCAAAGTTAATTTCTAATAAAGATTTATTTATAGTTATTGACTTGTTGTAAATAGATCATCATATGTGCGTGTTTGTTGGGAGTTCATATGTTTTTGGATAAATTTATTTTGAGATTATAAATTACCAGCTCGGTCTCTAAATATAAGACACATCCGAGAAAATTGTCTCTTTTTTTAAGACTATTTTTATTTTCAACTGTATTAATTATTTTTCTACCATATGCAATTAACAATAAATACTATGAGGGGAACATAAACTATTTTTCTCTCTTGAAAGATAAATTTGTTTAATATCAATTACCAATAGATTTAATTCTGCCATCCACTTTTATAATTCCAATGATTTAGTCAAGGGGTCTTATATTTAGGGATGGTGGCAATATATACTTTACTGTGATACACCATTAAACAATTGAGACCATAATTATTAATACTTGAGTTAGATTCCATCGTATAATATTTTAACAATTGAACTAATTTTTTATTCTGATTTAATTAATACTTTTTTGGTAACCTTGAGACCATAATTATTAAATCTAGGCGGAATCTGATTGGCATGTTCGACGCGGTAAATTAGTGACTTGGTCAAATAATCACTGCAGCCAACATGTTTGCTAGAGGTGTCAATATCAACTATAACTCATAGCCCATCACATTTTCCCCCTAGTATAACTCCCCAATCTGGCCCCTTGAATATTACCCTAACTCACAAATGAAAGAAATTATATGGGTTAGGGATGGGGCCGGGTTGATCAATGGTGGGCCATCCCTGTTATACAAATACTGCTATGTATATATATGTTTGCCTAGGGTTTACTCTTCGGCTGTTGCTGAACTTATTTTTTGTCGCAGTGGTAAGGTTTCTTCGATCCCTCGATTTCTTCCCCCTTTCTTTGGTTATTATTGTATGCTTGCTGAATCTGTTTTTGTTGCAGTGGTAAGGTTTTTCTATTTTTATGGTATTTTTCATTTTTGGTTGTTTATATTTGAATATGAATGCAATTTTTTATGCACATGCTTCCTTGATTGGTGTCTATCATTTCATATTCTGAATCTGTTTCTTCCCGTACTACCCCCAATTTCATATGCTTTGTCGTATTTTGTGAGTTGCTACTAGAATTGATTATTTAACGATCATCAGTGTTGCGAACATACATTGTAAAGCTGAAGACATGAGCAATAAACTCCATTCTATTTGTTGCTTTGACTACTTTATGTACTTAACAATATATTTCTTGATTGACATTTTTGATGGGGGCAATACTAATGCCGTGATTGTTTAGGTAATTACTTCCTGCAAAAATTTAATGGATCATAAGATCTCATTTATTTGCTTTTGTATTGTCAATTCAAATAGTTTACTTGTTATTATCATGTTCTCTTGCCTGTTTTCACGTGGGTTCTGATTTCACCCTAGATCTTGATGTGTTTTTTCGAGTTCACCATAGTTCATATCGGTATATTTGGTTCCAAAACTCACCATCACACAACTCATATTTTAACACTCTCTCTGAAGGTAAACTTTTCTGTTTTGTGTTTTTGCATTCTTCATTTTGTCTAAATGTGTATCGGTAGTGATTTCACTGTGATTTTTCTTTTCCTTTTCAATTGCCTGAGTTTGAGCTATGTTTGAATAAGAACCTTGATGTAATTTGTTCTTGTGTGTTGTGTGAATGTTGATATGATTACTACTCACTAATTCACTCCAGTTTTTAGTAGTAAACATTGTGATGGGGAAAAAGGAGCTTGCATTTTTTTTCTGAAAAAACCAACTCAGGGTTGATTTGTTTTTAGTAACAGGGTTCATCTTGTTTTTGATTCTTGTATGTTTGATTGTCTGGCTAATGTGTGCCATATATACATGATATAACTGATATTGTTTGAGTTTCCTGACAACTGTGTTCCTTGAGCTTGTATCTCTCAATGATTGTATTGATGATGTGCAATCATACAACAAAATAGTTGCTTTTATGAAGGCATTGTCAGACCAGCGATACATTATTGTAGCTTTCTGCTGATTTACTGACGTGAATCCTGTTGGCAATGTCTGATTTATATACTTTTGATAAGACCAAAGACAAGTGAAAGGGATATCACAAATATATAAATTTGGGGCATCAACATACTTAATGTTCTGTCTCTTTATTCTTTCAATTTTCCCAGTTCGAGACAGAAAACATTGAGTTTAAGTTCCAATGTAGAGATTGAAGTTTGTTGGTCATATAGGCTTTATATTCAATTCAGCTGGTAGTTTTTTATTTGGCTGCCAACTCCCAGTGTTTTTGTGATTTGAATTCTTGAGAATTGAAATGCTCACATCTTGTATTCTTAAGTCCAGTACTTAATGCTCCTAAATCAAAACAAATATGAAAAAGTTCAAGAGCTGCCTCTTGTCCATGTTCTGTGTGCAGTTTCTGCATATATTTGTTATGCGTAATTATATTCACTGATAATAAGTGGAAAATAGGACAAAAAGTATGAGTTCATTATTTTATGTCATGTCAAGGAGACATGTTAACGTGTAATTTATTTATTTTTACTGAAGGTTATATGAATTAGTAAATTTATTAAAATAAGTGAGCTAGGCAGTCCATGGAGTGGGCTAAGCAGGTCAATTTAATAGTGGGTAATTTCTCCCCCTCTAATTTAGGGTGCTTTGTGGCCCTCTGGCATTTTCTTCAAGTGAGCTTTTTTGGTTTTGATCAATGTGAGCCAAGGTTGAGGGGAGTGAGTTGGGGTAAATTGACAACTAAAGTGAGACAATATTTCTAAGAATCAATGCAACTTCTTAAAAGAGAGAGGTTGGAACTTGGTGCCATTGAACTCTTTTTGGACATAATTGTATTGTGTATGATATACTTATAATCGTGATATTGTATAATAAATCTTAGTTACTTAATTATACTTTTGGACTTAGAATTTGCATTATCCATTTATTTTTGAGTTTATCAAAATATGTAAAGTACTGGTATTGAAGTTTTTAAAAACTTCATGAACTTTTACAACCATCCATTTCAAGTGGTTTCCTGATTTGATCAATAATCCAATGATTTGATAATCTTACCTGTTGATTTTTATTGCACTACTTGTTTATAGGTGGGTGGGGAAACAACAACAGTTCTTCCGAAGGAACAAGAGAGAAGTTGCTATTTCAAAACAAGTTGGTAGCAAGAAATGGTGAAGTTGTTTGGTTTGGGATCTGAACCAGTGTCTGGTACCCTGAATCCTTCAAAGAAGAGAGAGTATAGAGTCACCAATCGCCTCCAAGAGGGCAAGCGTCCTCTATATGCTGTCGTTTTCAACTTCATCGACTCCCGCTACTTCAACGTTTTCGCCACTGTTGGTGGCAATCGGGTTCTCTTCCTTGATCTATTTTTTTTCGTTCAATTCTCACACAACCTTTTTATCCTTTCACTCGAAAGTTTCAATCTTTAACCCTCTATCCTCTTCTTTCATTAGGTTACTATTTATCATTGCCTTGAAGGAGGAGTTATTGCTGTACTGCAGTCTTATGTAGATGAAGATGTATGGCAACACTCTACTCTCTTCTGTGTCTACCATTTTTTTTTGTCTCTACCACCACTATGAGGGTGTAGTTGATATTATTATAATCATAAGAAACTTCGTCAATTTTAACCCATTCCTTCTGTAGACCAGAAGGATGAATCTTTTTACACAGTGAGCTGGGCTTGCAATTCTAATGGTTCTCCATATGTTGTGGCTGGAGGAATCAATGGTATAATTCGGGTCATTGATGCTGGCAATGAGAAGATACACAAGGTACTTTGGTAGTAACTATAATGATAGTTATTTAGTATCTGTAACTTGTTAGTTTTGAGTTTTGTGGTAATTATTGCTATCTAAATGTCTTAAATTTAATTTTGTTAATTCAATAATATTGAAAACGTATTCTTAATGTGATAGAACTCAGAAAATTAGGTAAATAGATTGTTTATTATTGAACTGGAGATTGATGAGCTCAATGCTCTACAGTGGTGAAAACGGAAAAACAGAATATAAACCAGAGGTCTATGAACTTGTAGACCAGAGCTAGGCTCCTAAACCAGTGAGAAATCTCTCCTAACTGGCTTTAACAAACTTTTTGAATCCCTCTCAAAGCTTTATTTGGTGGTCAGTGACCATTCCTTCTTCTCCGCGAGTGAACTCATGGACAAAAAAATTCCACCACCCATAACCAATTGAAATGGACTGATAGATAATTAGAGTCTTGTCCAATTCTCCCTTGAATTGCTTTGCAATGTCCTTGTGTAAGCATTGTTTTTGTCATCAGTTTCAATTTGAACTTTCTGCTAGCTCCGACAGATACACATCAGTCAGCACCAGCACATATTCGAGGGAACCGAAAGACAATTCCTTCTTCTACTCGAGGGAACCCAAGGACAAAAGAATGCCACCACCCATAACCAATTGAAATGGACTGATAGATGATTAGAGTCTTGTCCAATTCACCCTTGAACCGCTTTGCAATGTCATTGTGTAAGCACTGTTTTTGTCATTAGTTTCGGTTTGAAGTTTCTGCTAGCTCCAACAAATACACAACATCAGTCAGCACCAGCACATATTCCCTAAGGATAGGATTTCCTTGTAACAATGAGTAAAACAGTAAAGTGCATCACAAAGTAAATAGTAAATTAATGTGTTGAACACTATGTGCATTCCCTTCCTTAGCTATACGATTCAATTAGCAATCAAATGCATACTTGTAGGCCTTGCATAAAGTGTCTTCATAAAGGGAAGAGTTTTCTTTTGTGTAAACAATATGAAATAGAAATCCTCCACGTGACAATCCATTCAAAACACTTGCCCAACAATACACAAGTTATGATCAACAAATATCCAAGTTAAGAAACCTTGTAGGAAGTATCCTCCATTCTGATTTGGCCTAGTTTTGGATTATACACAGTAAGATTAGTCTACGAGTTGGGCAATCCGATACCCTTTTTCTTGAACCCAAGTGCAGAAATTGAATTGAGGAGCTAAGCCTGTTGCTTTATTCCAGCCCACATTTCTAAATGCCTCAAAAATCAAACTAATATTTCCGGTTTCACTTCTGTTTGGAACACAGTTTCCCGGTGGTTCTTCAATGCATCTGTTATGGGCAATACGCCCCCAACCACAATTGAGATTTCCTGCGGAAACGTGCCCTAAATGCTTTGCCTCCTCTGCCCTCAACAATTGACAAAACTCCACCACAAACGATTTTACAGATTCTAATGTTCCCTTCTTGCTTCCGCTAATTGCTATTGGTCCATGACTCATGAGCCGCTGTCAACGATAGAGTTTGTAGCGGCCGCTAATTGCGTCCCCAAACCGCTGTCGCAGCAGCTATTGCGTCGAATATAAGAATTTTGGGGATAAATTCCTCAAGTTATATTTTTTAAACTGTTGTCTTTTTTCTAGGGTATAAATTTCAATCTGAACCTTTTGAAAAGTAATGTTATGTCTTTGCTCACAGATAATCTTTCTGTTCTTCTTCCTACTTTTAGTTCACTTATGTTTTATTCTTCTTCTCGTCTTAAGTTTCATCACTCTACTTTATTTTCATTTACTATTAACTACAACTATCTCTTTAAGTTTGTGTATTAGTCTATTTTTTTGAGTATTTATGTCTACTCTGTACTCTTGTTTTTAGTCTTTGCAATAGCGCTATCCCCCTACCCGCTATACCGCTATAGCATTTTAGAGGGGCAGTGCTAAACACTATCCGAGATTAACAACATAGCTATCATAATGTAATTCCTCTTGCTTTCTAACATGACACCCTTCTCTTTACAGAGTTTTGTTGGCCATGGGGACTCCATAAATGAAATCAGGACTCAAACGTTGAGGCCATCACTTGTAATATCTGCCAGCAAAGTAAATGGCGCTTCTCTTTGTTATATTACTAACTAAAGAATCATTTATCTTTCCATTCTATAACCTCTAAAGTTGACCAGGATGAATCTGTTCGGTTATGGAATGTTCACACTGGAGTATGCATTTTGATATTTGCTGGAGCTGGTGGACACCGTAATGAAGTCTTAAGTGTTGTAAGTGTATTGTGCATCTAATATATCGCCCCCTTCACTTGATAAATTACCAAATTGTGGTAATAATTGATGTTTTGGTAACTAGCCCAAGTAACTTTATATTTTTTACTGTAGGATTTTCATCCTTCAGATATATGTAAGATTGCCAGTTGTGGCATGGATAATACTGTAAAAATATGGTCTATGAAGGGTAAGGCATTTAGTTTCAAGTTGGCTGTGCTATTATCTCATTGATTGCTTTTGTTTATTCTAATACTCCGTCCGTCTCACAATGAGTGATCCATTTGCAAAAAAAAAAGTGTCCCACCCATTTCAATTTACAATGCAAATTATTATTTTTTCAATTCCACCCTTTAATCATTACTACTTTCACCACTCCCAATACTTGATAATGGATACTCTGGTAAAAACATCCGTCTCTCTCTCTCTCTTTCATTTATTCACTTTGCTTAATATGTGTGAAATAGTCAACTAGGTCACTCATTGTGGGACGGAGGGAGTATATCATATTATTGACTTTCATTGTATCTTCCATAATGTAATGGATGGTACCATATAGAAAAGATGAGAAGTATACCAGGAAAGGTCACCTAGTTTCCCCCCAAAATAATCATCACTGTTTATGTATGTCCTGTAAACACTAGTAATTTATTATCACATTCAGAAAATATAAATTTGTATAATTCGCTCACTCTTACCACCAAGAGTCAATCTCAAAATTAGATTTAACTCTGAAGGGATACATGCTTTAAACTGACAATAGTGGTAGTGTATCTAATGTATTCTTGTCTTTTTCGCTGTAAACCATCTTTGCCTTCGTGTTATTTGCAGATTTCTGGAGCTATGTAGAGCAATCATTCACATGGACAGACATCCCTTCTAAGTTTCCTACAAAATATGTCCAGTTTCCTGTAAGATACAGTTTATTTTAATCACATATCATGTGTTTATTTTTCTAATAGTATCTATTTTCAGGTATTCAATGCTTCAGTTCATTCAAATTACGTTGATTGTACTAGATGGTTGGGTGATTTTATCCTCTCAAAGGTGAGTGGTTGCTCATTCCAGTGTCATTCGACTTGCTGTTGGAAAATATGAGTTTGATTTTCTGTAGAGAATCAATGTTCCTAGCTGAACTTACATGATTCTTTCTCACTACTGTTTACACACAATCTTTATGATACCAAATACAAACTGTAAAAGTAATCAAGAAAACAAGGAATGTAGGATTTTCGGTTGGAAGGACGTTGGACCACACCAGGTTAGTGTTTGGGCAAGCTATGCTTCAAATGCTACACCCTGAAATGTTACTCCTACCAATATGTTTGGTAAATTTTTGATACTAACTTTTAAAAAAAAAAATTATTAGTTTAAAAATATAAAATAGAACAAATAAATAAAATTGAGAACTCATGCAAATTTTATTACTGGGAGTATTTTTTCATTTCAACCAAATCTTACATTCCTTGAAGTCAATTTTGTAACCGGAAAACAAACACACATTTAAGGCTCATGAGTCAATGATTTGAATATTTTTTTGATTTCACGAAGTTATTCAGTTCCTAAATTGATGGTTCATGTTATGTTTCCAGAGTGTTGACAATGAAATTGTCTTGTGGGAACCTAAAGTGAAGGAACAGGCTCCGGGGGAGGTTAGTTAGAATTATCATCTGTTTCTTAGTTTTTTAATGTATGAAGTTTTCAGTTAGCTTCAGCCTGCCTTTTTTTGGGATGTTTAGGGCTCAGTTGACGTACTTCAGAAATACCCTGTTCCCGAGTGTGATATATGGTTCATCAAATTTTCTTGTGATTTCCATTACAATGCAGCTGCAATAGGTAAGACTATCTAATTGCTATAATTTCATCTTTTCGATATATTTTTCTTCTAATGCACAGCTTTAAGTAGTTGTTTATTGGGAAGGTTCTAATTTTTGCTTTTGCCATGTTTTTAAAATCTGGATCTTCTGCCAGGCAACAGGGAAGGGAAAATTTTTGTCTGGGAATTGCAGTCAAGTCCTCCTGTTCTTATTGCAAAGTTTGTATTCTCTAATTTGTGTTACTGGATTTATATTTGATCAAATTTTTATTCTAAGTGCGAGTTACCTTCAGGTTGTCGCATGCTCAATCCAAATCTCCAATCAGGCAAACGGCTGTGTCCTTTGATGGAAGGTGGTTTCTTCATAGTTTTGGCGATGCTTCTCACAAATTTGATGGAATAGTTTTTATGACTGTTGTTTTTCTTTTTTTTATGTTGTAGTACTATTTTAAGTTGCTGCGAGGATGGGACTATATGGCGCTGGGATGATTTTTTAAACTCAGAAGCTGCTTAACTTATTTCCGTGGCACTATTGAGCTAATGTGCACAATATGTAATAATCCAACATGAGGTACCCCTGGTTTATGAGTTGAACTAGTCATGAACATGAGAACCTGGTTTATTATTTTCCAAAAACATGTTTTATTTGGATTGCTAAAATATAAAGTGTGGATGTATCACTTTTATGTTGATACATTAATACAATATGTATTAGTGCAATGTGATACTTGCAATTATTTAAAGAACTAAACCGACTCGATTAGATTGTGCATGTGTAAAATTACGTCGAGTTTGGCAAAATACCAAAAAGAACAAACCTTTTATTATTTCTTGACTTATAAATATTTAATAAGTAATGCCATCATAATTTTTCAAGGACAAACAATACATCTTTTTACCTTTCAAAAAGCATCTTTAAACAAATAAAACATACTAATTAGTTATTATTTGCATGTGGATCATGGTACATGCTTCTACTCCTTAAACAGTTTTGAAGCAGCACCTTTGTCCAAGTACCATTTCAATTCCCCTTCAATAGGTGAAACCTTTTCCACAGGCAACTGAACAGTTTTCGCATCATCCTCAAGTGCAGTGTAAACTGCTGTTGATTTACCCGCGCCGGTAACAACCATTGCTACATTGGAAGAAGCATTAATCACTGGAAATGTGAAAGTGATTCTCCTAGGTGGTTGTTTTGGTGAGTCAGTGAGGAAAGAAACCCACTTCTTATTCTCATCGAGCAGAGAATGACCTGGGAATAAAGATGCAACATGTCCATCTGGACCCATCCCTAGGAGCATGAGATCAAATTTTGGTAACCCATTAGGTAATGCGGCTATCACATTGCTAGTAACCAAGCGTCTTAGAGTTGTCTCATAAACATCTGCTGCTCCTTCAGGTGGTAGGGAATCATCAATAGAGTAAACATTGAGAGGGGGAATTGGCACCTACCAAAAGAATAATGAAAATGTGATTAGAATAAGAGACCTCATTCAACTTAGCGCCTATAATATTGTAACATACTTAGCACATGAATTTAACTACCTTGGAGAGAAATCCATCATTGGCAAGCTTATAGTTACTATTCAAGTGATCCTTTGGGACAACCCTCTCGTCAACCCAGAAAACATGCCATTTTGACCAATCTATGGTTTCAGCATAGGGAGAATCAACCAATTTCCTGAAATCGAAACATACAACATTTTTTGACAAATCACTTAATGTTCCTAAATTGCTCGATTTAATTTGCTTATATTCAACATTAGAGAGACAATTTTACATTGATAATACTCACCTAAGGTACTTGATCAAAGATCCACCAGACAAAGCAACAGTGAAAGCACCTCTTTCTTTGATAAATTTGGTAGAAAGTTGAGCAACATCATAAGCCAAGGACACAGCAAGATGTTCCTTACTGAAAACCTCAACTTTCTTATAACCCTTTTCCCACTTAAGTGATGCCTCAATTTTCCTCACACATCTATCAGGTGAAAAGACTCTATTATTCCTTAGAGGCTGATAAACAAATTTGTTCCCAACTTGTGTTGGTAAAGTTGATGTCCTTAGGGATAATGGATTTGGTTTTTGTGCACAAACTAAACTACTTTGGAGAGTGCATGAATTAGACAAAGCTGTTGAGAATGACATTTTTGGTTATTTTAATAAAGATTTGAATATACTATGCAAGTTTTATTTGCTTGTTTGTCATGCTATTTATATGTTACATGCTATATTCTTTTTCCATATTAGAAGTAAAGCAAATACTGAATAGTATGAAATCTTTTGTTACCACACGCCAAGAATCAAACACAAGGAAAACAAACATAGGAAACAACTTTAAAGAGACACATACTTAGTATCATGCTTCAAATAGACACATACGTAAAGAGAATACCATATACTAATCTAATTCTTGATGTTTTTATTATTAAATTATTTTGGGGTTAAATATATATTTCTTGTCTATTAATTAATCAACTTTAGATCATTTCTTCAAACTTTTCTTCTTTAAGTATCGTCTCTCAAAATTTTTAGTCATCCCTTTTAATTTAATTAGTGTCATCCGGCTCGCGACATTATTGTTTAACAAAGTATCATTAATTCATTATCATAATAACTTAATTTTTGATTTTTAATTTATTCTTTTACTAGCTAAAGTGAGCTAAGAAAGCAAAGGACAGAGAGAATACCGACACAATAGAAAAGCAATAGATACAGTCCTTTTGTAAATAACAAGGAAGGATCAAATAAAGTGCACAACTAATATTAAACTTAACATTTTAAAAAAGTATTATGCAAAACGTTAGAATATTTGAACTTAATTTTGTGTGTCTGTGTTAAGTTACTCATTTATTTTGGATTCTTTATCCTCCTCACGAAGCGAGGGTGAACACGTTGAAAATCCGATTTTGTTTTTTTTATATTATAAAATACATCTTTAGACATATCAAATACTCACAAAAAAAAATGTTGCAAGTGAGATATGTTCTGTTTATGATACAAATTAATCTAAAGATGTATCATTGAATAATCTGAAAAACTCGTATGAAGATGTATCTATGAAATCTAGGGTCATATGTGACTTTCTATGGTGGTGAACTAACATCTAGTGAAATGGATAAAATAACCCTCTTTATATTTGGGCATTTCTTATCACACCACCCTTGTTTCTTAGGCACCATCTGAATTTCCGGTTTTGCCCCCTGATTTCGGATGTGCACATCCGGACGCACCAATTTTTTTTAAAAACGCTGATTCTTTTCGGAAGTGCACATCCGGAAACATTCCTGATCTGCAGATCCGGAAAAAGGCAGAACATTATTTTTTTTTAAAAATCGGTTTTTTTGCTTGGTCGCATATGTTAATAAATCGTCGCAATTTAATATACATTTGACAACATCCATATATAAAATAAAATAATATATATATATATATATATAATAAATCTCTGTCAAAATACAGTGCATACATCTAATATAAATATAATACATCAAACAAAAAACTACTGCGTATGGCGAAGGATCTCTCCTGGCTCCCCTGCTCCTCTGCCCTACCCGCCATCCTGGATCGATGTCTGCGGTACTGAAGTGCCCCCTGAGCAATCGCAATAATCCTGTCCACGGCAAGTCTGGCACCAGAGCCCTCAGGGAGGTGACCGTCCGCAATGGCCTGCTGCGCTATCTGCTCTATCTAACGACAGCGTGGTAGGACATCCTGAGTGTGGTCCAGCTGAGACTGCCGCTCCTCTAATATCTCCTGATGAGCAGGTCTGGGTGGCGATCCCTCAGCAGTGGGCACCATGCATGGGTGTGAGACGGTGTAGAACCACACGATGTACCCGACAACAACACTCCAGTCTGTCTCCGCTCTGGTCGCCCGAGCCTCCTCCGGTACCAAGTGGGACTGGTAGTCAGCATATAGCTCATCTATCTGCCTGCGGGTCAAGCCTAGAGGCATCATGGGGATCGTCTGCGTGTAACCGAACTGACGCAAGACGCGCTCTGGTAGGTATCGGACAGTAACGGTCGAACTGCATGCCAACCATCCTGAGAACAAACAAACCTCATCGAACGGGCGCGTCACACGGTGAGCGGCATAGGGGCAATACAAAACGTCCTCAGCAGCCATCCGATCTAGATACACTCTGAAGGGGTCCGGCGCCTGGTTCCCTCTGAGCAGGACAAATGTAGCAGCACGTGGCATATCCTCAGTGTACCCCTGGGCACTCCCCCAACCAGTAATATAGGGAAAGTGCTGTAAAATCCACGCCTGAAATGGAAAACATAACATGGGTGTCAAACATTATAATGAATACAGAAAGAAAAGAAATGAAAAAATCACTTAGAATATTAGATTGTTACCACGTATAGCGTACAGCTGTCTGCCACAGTTTTGGCTGCCCAGCGGCAACCATCAGAGAGCCTGAAATAGGTGAATGCCAGCGCAGCCGCCCCCCAGTTGTACCGATGGATCTCTGTCTGATCCGAAAGGTACCTGAGGTAGACGATATCAACATAATAGGCGCTGATGTCCACAAACACCTGCGTGCCTAGCAAAAACAAGTAGTAGCACCTTAGGGCACGCGTCCTGTGGATCGCCACCTCAGCTGGATCACCATCTGCCCGTCCTGCCTCTGCAAGCGCCTCAGTAAATCTATCCATAAAAAATGAGAACCGGACGTGTGCGCCCCTCAACTGGTGCACCTCCGCATGTGCCTTCTCTGGGCTAGCCCCAAGCTCTGTAACCAACAACTCTATGCCGTCCGCCTTCGTCATCCTACCGTGACTCAGAAGGGTACCCGTGATCGGTAGATGTAAGAGGCACGAGATGTCGTCTAGCGTGATCGTGATCTCGCCGTACGGTAGATGGAATGAGGATGTCTCAGGGTGCCATCTCTCAACAAATGCCATCAGGATACCGTACTGGATCTGGGAATACCCAATCCTAGACAGGCCTCCAAGACCAGACTCCGCAAGTGCAGACGTGAACCACTCAACCTCTGGCAGCATCTCAATCTGTCCATAACCTTGCCCCCATGGTTATAGAACTTCTGTGAATCCTTATCCTGAAAATTTCCAAATAAAACAATGTTACAAATGAACATATTTTCAACGAATACAATTCTATAAATAAACCGAGAAAGGTTACCTGTCCTAGCCAGACAAATCTGGCAGTATGCTAAGAGTACCCCGCGAGTAGGGACATATTAGACGGTCCCCCGGGGTAACCGCCTAGCTCATCGAAATCGTCATCATCGTCAACACCCTCATGTGTTAGGTGATCACCCTCTGGAACAGGAACAACAACAGGGGAACGAGGAGGAGCAGCTGATGGAGCTGTAGTCTCCCGACGACGCCTGCGTGCGGGCTGGGACCCTGATGAACTAGCAGTAGAATCCCGACGCCTCCGAGATGTGGATGGCTGTGGTGTAGGATGTCCCTCAGCTGTAGGGGCTACCCCAACTCCCTCTGCGTCGGAAGCCTCGGCTGTAGACTGCATCCGCTCACGTCGGACAGATGCGTGCTGAGCTGTCAGTCCATGTATGGTACGATCGTCTCTGCCAGCCATCTAATCTGCAAAGCATAATAAATAAATTAAATTTTGTTTAAAAATAATTAAACAAAAACAAACAAACAAGCAAAATTAAAAAAGGAAAAAAAAATAGTCTTCCGGATGTGCACATCCGGAAGGACTCAGAATTTTAAACGTTAGGTATTCCCGGATGTGCACATCCGGAAGGACGCAAAATTTTAAACGTTGGGTATTTCCGGATGTGCACATCCAGAAACACTAAACGTTTCAATATTTCCGGATCTGTACATCCGGTACGTATTTTGAAGTTTAAAAACGGCAGTCATGGCCACTGTAACAACCAAAAGGGCATTTTTATGCCCTGATCGTCCGTTTGAAGCAGTAAAAATGACCTACATTGTCTCTAACCTATGTTATTCATACAACCTTTCAATTTCTACACCTAAATGTCTACTCTAAATCGATTACTCGAAAATTACTCCGAAACTCTAAAATTTGAAAACTTACCGATTAAAATGTGATACGGAGGATTTGGAGTGTGTTGATCGTTGTAGCAGTTGCTATGCGCCGAACTCGAGTGGAAAAAATCGAGATTTGTGGTGATTGAAAATTTGAGAGTTTGAGAGAGTTTGAGAAGGAGTGGAAATGGAAAGGTGAATAATGAGGGGGGAAGAACGTCTGGCGCGAACTAATAAGAAATACTTCCGGATGTGCACATCAGAATTGTTTCCGGATATGCATATCCGAAACACTTCAGCGTTTTTTAAAAATTTGGTGCGTCCGGATGTGCACATCCGGAATAGAGGGGCAAAAAAATAATTTCACGTAGTGCCTAAGAAACTTGGGTGGTGCATTAAGAAATTGCCTTATATTTAATCTGGTTATACTATTGTTTCGGGTCGATTAAAAGACTCAATAAAACTATTCCAAGTTAGAGTGCAATTCAATTTCAAGTCCATTCAAGTTATTGAACAACTGCACTCTCATGAAGCAACCATGCATCGGAGAAAGACACCACTCATCCAAGAACGGATTCAGAAATTTTAAATTGTAGGGGCAAAATAATAATATTACTATTAATCAAAAGTTTAGAGATTATAAAATTATATTAGTATAACATACATAAAATTATAAAATTATGATTGATTTGTAAGTATTTTTGTAATTTGAAATTTAGTTACTTTTTTTTTTATTTTTCAAAATATTTTTATCTATTTATGACTAAATAATCATTCTTTTTTCATGAATAATCAAATAATAATTCTATAATTTATATCTCATAATATTATTGCAATTTATGTTTTTTGTTGATAAAAAAATAGTTTTTAACGGTGGCAACATATAATTTTTGTGTAGAAAAAATTAAAATTATTAAAAGACTTATGATAAACTATTTAACTTTGTGGGGGCAAATGCCCCCATTGGCAATAACCTGGATTCGTGCCAACGAGCCCTCATACGAGATGTCGTAACAGTTTTATCCGTGTCTGACTCCATCTCAACTATTAAGTACATCCAATAAGCCCTCATACGAGATGTCGTAACAGTTTTAACCGTTATATATATATATATATATATATATATATATATATATATATAAGAAATGCTAACATACATCCAAAATTAGTGGGTCCCACACAAAAATACACTACATCTATTTTCTTTCTATTTTTTTTCTTCATCTTTATAATGTGGGTCCCACCCAAAATTGGTGGGTCCCACACAAAAATACACTAAGGTGTATGTTGCTAATGCACACCTATATGGGTGTGCATTAGCATAACCCTATATATATATATATATATATATATATATATATATATATATATATATATATATATATATATATATAATTTTGTTCACATGAAATGTGCGATTCATTACTGATCGTACCTGATCAGAAAGGAGATTAGTGGCCAGCAACGTTGTGAGCTCCGCTACTCCGGTGGTGATGAAACGGCGGGGGGAGGGGGGTTTAACTACAAGGTACTCCGATGGCAAAGTAAGAATATGAACAAGCAAGTACAGAAAATAAGAGTGAAAGTTAGAATGTAATGTAACCTGACCCTCTCATGAGAGAGGGTATTTATAGGCTGCCCCCAGCGCTGGGCCAACGGTCGTCTGCACTGCGTTGGATTGCTAGGCCCAATGCAGATAACTTCCAGGGCTTACGTGGCGTAGTGAAGACCAACACGTTGTCTTCGCCCTGGAGTAACTGTCCCGATATCTCCGAAAGGTGGGCAGACCGACTCTTTCGGAGGTGGGTAGTTACCTAATGACGTATCCCCGCGGGAGGAGCACGTGGAGAAGTGGGGAGGAGAGTTGTGACCTCTCCTCACGTCAGGAAGTCTCTGATCGACAGCAAGGCTACTGACTGTGCCCGACAGGGAAGTGCCTTGGGCCATATTGTTGGGCTACATTGCAGTATTGGGTAAGGCCTGCCCGATGGATGGGCAGACGCCGACCCAATCCAGAATAGGAGCCCCCCAAGTCGTTGCTCCGAAGTGTCTGAGTAATGACTTAAGGGCCAGTCCCTCCGGGGAGGACATCCGTTAAATAGAGCAGCGTGCCCGTAGAGCCGAGGTGGTGGACAATGCGGGTGATCAGGAGCAGGAGATGCTCGACGAGTAGGAGTCTCGAGGAATGCGGTGGTCGACGATACGGGGAGGCGAAAGGAGATGGTTGCATACTTCACGCGGGCACAAGAGAGAAACGGAAATACGCGCGTGGGAATCTGAGTGCCACGTGTCGCTCGTCATCAATGCCTAGGGTGGCTAGGCCTAGGGCACTCAAGTGCCTAGGGACGCCTCGAGTCTCGTGAGAGTCCTATAAAAGGAGTTGAGTTCGTGTCATTTGCACGTTTTCGCTTTCCCTGCTCATAGCCTTTCCCCTCCCTCTCCAGCTTCCACCGCCGTCTGCCTGTCGTACATTGCCGCACCGGAGATCCACAACCGCCTTTCCCAAGTAAGCTTCCGGTCTTTTCCCTCTGTTTAATGCTTTTTATGGTGGCTCCTCCGGTGGACTGATGAAGTTCTCGGGGAAGCCACGGAGTTCCCGGCAAAAACGGAGGGCTCCCTTAAATTTCTGATGAATGTCCTGGGGAGCTGAGATGCATACCCCGAGGACCTGATGAATGTCCAGAGGACACAGTATGAATCTCCCGAGAATGCGGGATGAATCTCCCGAGTTCACGGGATAAAAAACTCGGGGATCTGGTAAAGGTCCCGAGGAAGTTATACGAGTCCCCCGGGGCGATGGTAGAAGGCCCCGAGGGTGCCAGGTGGAGGTCTTGGAGACCTTGCCCGAGTACTCGAGGCAGGTCCCCGTGATGTCGGGCTTTATCCTCCTCCTCGCATGCCTTGCTCACCCTTTCACTTGATCTGCGGTGGAAGGGTGGATTTGATCCGGAACATCGAATTCACCGTTTTCCTCTGCTTTTCAGGTAAAATGGCCGTGAGGATCGCAGGCATTATCTAGATAGACACCGAACCTGACCTGCCCGAGCTCGTACAATACCCGGGGAGGAACAAATTCGTACGCCCGCGGATTGTGCAGGGGAAGAACCCTTAAGAATCAGGTCGCGGTTTACCCTCGATGACCTGGACGCCTTTGCGATTGTCGAAGATGTCGCCGTAGGTGAACAGGCGAACTGGACGGTCTTCAAACCCAGAGAGCATCACCACATATGCTCTAGCTACCGGGGGTTAAGGTTCCCTATATACGAGTTCGCGTCCAAGGAGGCCGGCAACCGTCTCCCATTCACCGACTTCCAACGGGGGGTGTTCGAATGGTTGCGTCTGGCGCCCTCCCAGCTCCACCCTAACTCGTTGGCCTTCATGCGGGCGTTCGAGCTCGTGTGTGACTACCTTGGCATCGGGGCCACTCTCCCCTTGTTCTTCTGCATTTTCCATCTACAACGGTCAACTGACAAGGGGCGAGACAGTTGGATCTCCTTGAAGCAGCCGAGGAAGCTATTCAAGGCGTACTCAGATTCTGTCCGGTGTTTTAAAGACATGTTTTACTATGTCATACCCGCTATGCACGAAGCCGTGGGGTCACTCTACACTATCGTGACCGACGATGCGGGGGAGGAAAGGTTCGCGTCAAAGTTCCCTCTGGAGTGGGAGGAAGCGCACTTCACGAGTGGTACAGAGGCCTACATTGTGAAGCCCGATGAGTTGGGTGTCAAGGACAAATAGGCGTTCTCGATGCTGGTCGAGTACGTCTCCGGATTCAATCGGGCATAATGTATAACCAGAGACGGGAGTTTCATCCTCGATGCCCAGGGACAGGTTGTGACTGAACCCCGTTTCATCAACACTAAGGCCCTCCTTGAATGCAAGTCTAAAGATGAAGCCAAGAGGTTTCTAGGTAGTAGCCCACCATTTTGTTCGGGCACTTATCGTGTTTTATCTCCTTCTGCTAACTTGTTCCTTGTTTTCTGTCGCAGGACAAATGTCGAATGCCACCGAGTGCATCATGAAGCTGGCCGCCACCTGGGGCGCCAAGAGAAGCAAGGGCTGGGTCCAAGAAGTCATTCAGACTGCGGTGCCAGTCGAGGGAGCAAGTGGTTCTTCCTCTCCATAATGCAGCCAGTCTCCCCCTCGGAGAGGACCCCTGCGAAGAGGCCGCGCCCCGAGGGACCTGTCCTCGTGGACCTCGAGGGTTATGTCCCAACGGAGAAGTTCATGCTACCTGCCTGTCACCTTCAGCGGGACTTCTTCGGAGGGAGTGCCCCCGCTGTTGCCGAGGCTGAAGTGAACGCGATCATGGGAATTGACAGAACGACCAGGAGGGAGGCACTTGCTGAAGATATGGTGGCCATGGTGCGAATCTTTGAGACCACCTTGGTTCTGAACGATGAGACAAACCCTGCTTCCGAGCTGCAAAAGCTGAGGGACGAATACAATGTCCTCGAGAAGGAGAAGGACAAAGCTGAGAGTGACCTGCAAGAGGCCAAGACTAAGTGCGAGAACTACGTGCGCGTCCTCCACGAGCTGAACGAGACTGATCGGTCACCATTTCCTCTTGTCTTTCGTCTATTATTCGGCTCGAAACAACACAATCGGTAACACATTGTTGGTTATTCTTCTTGTTTTTCACTTTATTTCTACTTTTCATTTCGACTGTCTAGTATTGTTTCTTTCATTAGTTTTTATGATTTTTGTTGCACTTTACGCGTGTTTTGTTGTTTTTGAGTATTTCCAGATCATAGTTGGAAGCCCCGGATGACTTGTACGAGGAATGGAGGTTTCGGGGAGCTCCGGAAACAATTTCCCAAAGTAGCAGTGGCCTGACACGGGCCGTGTAAGGAGAATAGCCAAGAAAGAAGTTTGGAGATGGAGACAGGGAGCTAACACGGGTGCCCGTGTCAGCTGACACGACCCGTGTCAGTAGGTCTGGAGCAACACGGCATATGCAATTGATGGTAGGGGCCTGACACGGGTGCCCGTGTCAGGAAGTCTGGAGCATTTTTTTCTCTCCTTTGGTCAGAAGGCCAACACGACCTGCATTGTCAGCTGACACGGTCCGTGTTGGCTTGTGCGAGGCAAATTGCAAATTTTTATAATTTTTTATATTAAGTGATCTGATAGGGCATATTGGGTATTCCACACTGTTATGTTTGATTGGGAATTACTTAAGCTAGTTTTTGGGAAGAAAGAAAACACTTTTGCTTTGACGAATAATTTTACATTGGAGTTTTCATGCGATCAAGTGATCCGTCAAGGGAGATTCTTCATGAGTGCTAACAATTGAAGATCAAAATCATCCGATTACTATTGTAATGTCTACTTTTCGTATTGTATTTTTTTTTAACATTATGAATAGCTAAACCCCCCAATGCTAGGGGGGTGTCCCTAAATTGTGATGTAATGAACCTTATTTGAATTATTTTATGAGATTATTCATTCTTCCTTTAATCTTTTATTTTGCAATGTTCTTAATGATTTTTCGATTGGACAAATTGAATTTGATTCACGATTATGAGTAAGTCGGAAAAACCACCCTAATGCTTTTGCAAAATAATCTTGCGGTAGATATTGCTTAGGAATGAGGATACCCCACAATAACCTTTATAAATCATGTCAAAACTATTGCTTGATGTTATTCTGAGTTTGCTAAGGAATTAGGATCAAGGGAGAATATCAAAGGTTTTTCTGTTAAGGAATTAAGGAAAAACACTAATAAGATTGGGTAAGAAAAGGATTGATGCATGTTTCTTGAATGAAAATTAGGTTTATTGCAGAGCAATTTATACACTTCCCCTATCATACTTCTCTTATTTGCTTAAGTCATTTTACTCGTTCTGCTTATTTGCTTAATAATTATTACAATTTTTACAACAAACAAACCCCAAAGGCATTTTTGTTTAATTGAAATAGTATCTGCACTTATAATTACACGCAGTCCTCGAGAGATCGATTCTGGGGATAACCCCAACTATTACTACATCGGTAAAAATAGTACACTTGCTATTTTTCCGATCAAGTTTTTGGCGCCGTTGCCGGGGATTGCCAAATTATAAGTTCTTGTGTTAGTTCAATTAGAATTTTGTCACTCTGTGACTAAAATTTTTAATTTTATTTTTCTGTTAATTTTCTTTTATTTATTGTTTAACATTACTAATAATTTTCTAACCTGTGTATGCGAGGTAAGGCCTCAGCTGTATTTTCTTTTGACACAGAACCAGAGAGATTATTGCACGCTAGATGCCGTCAAGCCAAGCAAGAAATACTGGCAGCGCCGGGTTCAGGATTAATTATTTCTGAACAAGAGAAAAAAGAAGCAGTTTCAGTCCACTTCGAGCACACATATCCTGACACAGACTCAGAGCCGGGCATTGTTATTATGGCGGAAGATCCACCAGTAGAAAGACTTCTCGGTGACTATGGAAGGACAAATGCTCCAACAGTGCGGTTGACAATCGTTAATAAACCAGTTACTGTTGCGCAATTCCAACTGCACCCGTCCACTATTCAACAGCTTCAGAGTATGCCTTTTTTAGGAAAGATCAATGAAGATGCAAATAAGCATCTACAAAGGTTTCTTACTATGAGCACATCATTGAAGATTGAGGGACATTCCGAAGAAGCGAAGAAGCTGGTTATGTTTCCGTTTACATTAGCCGATGAAGCTGAAGAGTGGTTATATTCATTACCTGCTGGGAGTATTACCACTTGGCAAGAGATGGAAACGACATTTTTGAATGAATATTTCCCTGCTTCTGTATACATCCGAAAGCGGTATGACATAGTGAACTTTAAACAGAAAGAGAGGGAGTCACTTGGAGATGCGTATAAGAGGTTCAAGAGGTGTTTGGTTGTGTGTCCCACTCATAACATGGACGCAACTGAACAAATGCAGAATTTTGTGAATGGTCTCAAGATGAAGACTAAGCAGCTCATCGATACAGCTGCCGGTGGCTCAACCAACTTTACAACAGCCACTAGCATCAAAAAAATAATTGAGGCTATTGCAGCAAATGAGCACTTGGAGTTGTATGATCACAGTGTAAGCCAACCTGAAAAGATTATTGATTTGAAGCTTACTGAGCAAGTGGTAAAAATGGAAGACCATATTGCAGCTGAGGTAGAAAGAAGGATTAAAAAGATGAATCTTGATACTCAAACTGTGGCACAGGTTCAACCAGTTCAGGCAGTTAATTGTGAAATCTGCAGGGGACTATATTTTACTGTGCATTATGTTGCTACTGCGCAACGAGTGGAATAAATCAACTTTCTGAAGCAGAACAACCCTTATTCCAACACCTACAATCCGGGGTGGATGAATCACCCAAATTTCTCTTGGAAAGATCAGCAAGGGAATGTTCCAAAGCAAGGGTCCACTCCACCTCCGAACCAACCGCAAAAACAACAGTACCGTCCTCAACAACACCCTCAACAGCCATATCCATAACAATTTTAGCAACACCCTCAGCAGTCGTATCTATAACAATTTCAGCAACAGTTTCAACAACACCCATAACAATTTCAACAACAAGCACCAAGAAAAGCTGATTGGGAGATTGCCATTGAAAAGATGGCCGCTCAAAGTCCTCAATTCCAAGAAGAAACAAGGAACACTATCAGAAATGCTACCGCATCAATCAAAAACCTTGAAGTTCAAATGGGGGAAAATAGCACAGCAAGTGGGAACTTCTCAAACACCGATAGTGTTTCCGAGCACAGCGGTGACTAATCCTAAAGAGCACAATAATGTGAGTGCTGTGACAACTAGAAGTAATAAAAATAAAAATGTCACGGAAGAAGAGTTAGTGAGTGAAGATCCATTGATTGAAGTGGACCTTGAGATCAAGGAAAATGAAGTGGTGAATGAAGAGATTGTGGTGCCTAAACCGGTTTTTAAAGAAAAAATAAGTGAGCTAAAACCGGTCATCAAACTTCCATATCCACAAAGGAATAAGAAGAAGGGGCAGCAAGAGAAGAATTTTGAAAAATTTCTAGAGATGTTTAAAAAGCTTGAAGTGAACATCCCATTCTTAGAGGCTCTTGAGCAAATGCCTACGTATGCCAAGTTTATGAAGGACATTATATCAAAGAAGAAAATTGTGGAAATCGATCCGATTATTCTAACCGAAACTTGTAGTGCTATTTTGCAGGGTATGAAGATTCCGATTAAAAAGAAAGATCGAGGTTCCGTCACCATTCCTTGCACAATTGAAGATAGGTCGTTCAAGAAAGCTCTTAATGATTTGGGGGTAAGTGTTAGTCTCATGTCGTTGTCCATTTACCAAAAATTGGGTATCGGAAAGGTGCAAGATACTAGGATAACACTCCAGTTCGCGGATCATTCAGTGAAGAGGCCATATGGGGTAGTTGAAGATGTTCTGGTGAAAGTTGACAAGTTTGTGTTTCCGGTGGATTTTGTTATTCTTGAGATGCCGGAAGATGAAGAGATTCCACTAGGGAGGAACTATGACCCTTGAAGTCTATGATGAAGAATTGAAAATTGATGTGCGAAACACTATGAAGTATAAAGATGATATTGGCATGAGTTACAATATAGAGGTAATTGATCAAGTGGATAATATTGATATAACTTTGAATTCACCACGGTTACGTCTAGAAAAAGTGTTGAGTTTAGCAATTTTTGAGGAAAATAAAGAGATGTTTGAGAAAGAGTCAGAAGTGTTAGCCATGATGGAAGCACAACCACCGTGGAAAGGATCTCGACCACACCGGTGGGAGGATCTAAGACAACCTCAAGTAGTGGAAGGAAGTAAAGATACCAAGAAGAGTACGGAGTTGAAACAGTTGCCCGAAAATCTCAAGTATGTTTTCTTGGACACCGATGCTAAATGCCCAACTATAATAAGTTCTAGTCTCAAAAGTCTTCAAGAGACGAAGCTTGTCCAAGTTTTGAAAAAGTACAAGGGTGCTATTGGTTAGGCAATTGATGATTTGAAAGGAATTAGTCCGACTATTTGCATGCATAAGATTCTCATGGAAGACGATCATAAACCGGTGGTCCAACCCCAAAGAAGACTAAATCCGGCAATGAAAGAAGTGGTTAGAAAAGAAGTGGCGGAGTTGTTGGATGGAGATCTTATCTAACCGATATCGGATAGTTCGTGGGTTAGTCCAGTTCATGTTGTACCGAAATAGGGTGCCACCACTGTCATCCGAAATGAGAAGAATGAGCTAATTCCTTCACGTACAGTCACAGGATGGCGAGTATGTATAGATTACAGGATACTTAACCTTGCTACCAGGAAGGACCACTTTCCTTTGCCATTCATTGATCAAATGTTAGAGAGGTTAGCTGGTCATGATTTTTACTATTTCTTGGATGGTTACTCGGGGTACAACCAAATTGCGGTTGCACCAAAAGATCAAGAGAAGACAACTTTTACATGCCCCTATGGCGTGTTTGCTTACAAGAGAATGCCATTTGGGTTGTGTAATGCGCTCGCCATATTTCAAAGATGCATGACTTCCATTTTTGCCGATATGCTTGAAAAGCATATGGAAGTCTTCATGGATGATTTTTCGGTTTTTGGTTCCTCATTTGATAATTGTTTAACTAATCTCTCTCTTGTTTTAGAAAGATGCCAGGAAACGAATCTGATTCTTAATTGGGCGAAGTGCCACTTCATGGTAAGAGAAGGCATAGTCTTGGGTCACAAAATTTCCCATAAGGGAATAGAGGTGGACCAAGCAAAGATCGAGGTAATATCCAAGCTTCCGCCTCCGGTGAATGAGAAAGGTATTCGAAGTTTCTTAGGACATGCGGGTTTTTACCGCAGGTTCATAAGAGACTTTTCTAAAATTGCGAAATCTCTTACTACTTTGTTGGTTAAGGACAAGGCCTTTGTTTTTGATAAAGAGTGTGCCGATGCATTTGAGACACTGAAAAATAAACTAGTGTCGGCACCAGTTGTCATTGCACCTGATTGGTCTCTAAATTTTGAGATCATGTGCGATGCTAGCGATATTGCAGTAGGGGCAGTTTTAGGACAAAGAAGGGAAAAGTTGTTACATGCTATTTACTATGCTAGTCACGTGTTGAACCCTGCATAAATGAACTACGCAACTACCGAAAAGGAGTTACTAGCTGTTGTGTATGCCTTTGATAAATTTAGGCAATATTTGTTGGGTTCTAGGGTTATTGTGTATACTGACCATGCTGCTTTGAAGTATCTTTTTGCTAAGCAGGACTCAAAGCCAAGATTGTTGAGATGGATCTTGCTTCTTCAGGAGTTTGATGTGGAGATTCGTGACAAGAGAGGGTGTGAAAATACTGTTGCTGACCACCTCTCTCGGATGTCACCGATTAAAGAAATAGAGGAGAAGCGTCCAATAAAGGATGGGTTTGCTGATGAACACATCCTCGCTGTTATTGGTGTTCCATGGTTCACAGACTATGCGAATTATTTGGTAGGTGGCGTCATACCTGACGATTTTGATTCTAACCGGAGGAAAAAGTTTTTGCATGATTGCAGGTTTTACTTGTGGGATGATCCATTCTTGTACAAAAGAGGAGTGGATGGATTGGTGAGAAGGTGTGTACCTGAAGAGGAACAGAGGGAAGTGCTGAAAGCGTGTCATGATTCAGATTACGAAGGGCATTTCAGTGGTGATAGAACTGCCGCCAAAGTTCTTCAGTCTGGGCTATACTGGCCCTCTCTGTTTAAAAATGCTCAAGAGATGGTAAGGGAATGCGACAAATTTCAGAGAATGGGGAATATATTCAAGAGGAATCAGATGCCCTAAAATTCAATGTTAGAAGTTGAGTTGTTCGATGTTTGGGGCATAGACTTTATGGGCCCATTCCCACCGTCATTTGGACAACACTACATCTTAGTGGCGGTGGACTATGTTTCTAAATGGGTTGAAGCTGTAGCGTTGCCTACTAATGATGCGAAGGTAGTGGTGAAGTTTCTGAAGGAAAACATTTTTGCTAGATTTGGAGTACCGAGAGCTCTAATAAGTGATGAAGGAACACATTTCCTAAATCACCTCATGGAAAGGTTGCTCCAGGAATACAATGTGAAGCATCGGATCGCCACTCCATACCTCCTCAAACCAGTGGCCAGGTAGAAGTATCCAATAGGATACTCAAGTAGATTATGGAAAAGATAGTTAGTTCCTCTTGGAAGGATTGGACGACTAAGTTGGATGATGCACTTTGGGCGTATCGAACGACATTCAAAACGCCAATCGGTATGTCTCCTTACCAATTAGTCTATGGAAAAGCATGTCATTTTCCCCTAGAGTTAGAACACAAAGCATTATGGGCATCAAAATTTCTTAATTTGGATCTATCCAAAGCTGGGAGTTCCAGAATCCTTCAACTTCATGAGTTGGAAGAGTTTCGAAATCGAGCATATGAAAATGCCAAAGTCTACAAGGACCAAACAAAGAAATGGCATGATAGGAAGATACAAAAGAAATAGTTTTGGGAAGGACGGCTGATTCTTTTATATAACTCCAGGTTAAAACTATTTCCTGGGAAGCTGAGGTCTAATGGTCAGGACCATTCGTAGTTCACAAAGTGTTTCCCCATGGAACGATTGAGTTGAAGAATTCATCAAATGGAGACACATTTAAAGTGAATGGGCAGCGATTGAAGCCTTATTATGAAGGTCAAGAAAGTGGTCAGGTTGATGTTGTTTGCCTTACGGGGTAAGAGGGACAACCGTCGAGCCATGCGACGTTAAACGAAGCGCTTAGTGGGAGGCAACCCACAGTTTTTTTTTCTAATCGTTGTTTTGTTTTGTTTTCTATTTTATGTAGGTGTTCACAAAGTCATCATAAAGAGGAGGAAACTGTTACACAAGATGATCTGATTGAGTAAAAAATTAATTGGGATAATAGAGTCAAGAAGCACTGAGAAAAAGAATGAAAGACGGTGAAATTTTGAAAAAATAGTGCCCTGACACGGGTGCCCGTGTCAGCTGACACGACCCGTGTTAGGCAGGGGCTCTTGGCGCAAGTTTTTTATGGAAGTCAGTGGGCTGACACGGCCTACCGTGTCACCGGACACGGCCCATGTCAGCATGTCTGATGGGTGAAAATTTTTTAATTCGTGGAAAATGTTTTGGCAGAGCCCTGACACGACCCACCGTGCCACTGGACACGACCCGTGTCAGGAAGGCGAGTGGGAAGATTTTGAAAATTTTTGAAATTTTTTTACTTTCTGGTGGGACCCACACGAGTTAATTTCTTTAACCACTCTTTACCACTCATTAATCACTCTTATTTCCCTAATCTTTCATCTTCACAACTTTCATTCTCTTTTCTTTCCCTAAAAACCCAAAACCTCCATTGTTACCACCACTAAAACCTTCAAATTATCACATACTCACTCACCAAAACCATCAACCCACTTCACAAAAGTTGCTCCCCTCGTCCTCCTCTACCATTCTACGGTAGCATTTTTGACTAATTTTCGTTTTCAGTTTTTTGTTAATTTTCAGGTACGAAAATGCCCCCAAAGCGCGTAAACAAAGGCAAGCAACCTACAGCAGAGCCATCACGGACCCGAAAGCGTACCATTCGCCAACCTAATGCTCATGGGATTATCTTCGACAATGTTGCGCATGAGAGGCGCTACTTAATGCATGTGAAACGTAAGATAACACCTACGAGGTATATGTGTTCCGATACTCTATCTCAATTAGGATTATCTGAGGAAGTCAATAGAATGTTCCATGTCTTAGGTATGCTTGAGTTCATGTTGTATGAGGCACCGACATATGAGCGCATTACATTAGAATTTCTAAGTACTGTCGAATTTAAGCTTCTGAATAGATGGATCGGTACTGCTAAATATTTTTTTGGTACTATGAGTTTCAGGTTGTATAACACTGACCACGAGTTGTCAGTGGAGCAGATAGGGAGTATTCTGAACCTCCCAATCTATGGTCTTGGATCCATCCCGGATGATTTGGACGCTCGCTCTTTTTAGATGGATATTACTGGCCACTCTATTTATGTGGCTAAGGGAGCTAAGGCTTCGGGGATTCAAAATCCCTGTTTCAGGTATGTGCAGAAAGGGTTGGCTTACGCCTTGTTTGGTCGAGGTGACAGTACTGGGGTAGCCACCCTGAAGGAGCTATTCTTTTTGTATGCAATGGCGAAAGGGATTACGGTGAACGTAGCTACCTTTGCAGCTAATTATTTGGGAAAAGTGGGCCGAGCCACTACAGGTGGTATTTCTGTCGGGGGTATGATTACCTAGATTGATGAGTACCTCGGATACGACCCGACCACACTGAATGAGATGCTGGTCCCTGGTAAGAATCGTCTGGATATGACCGCTCTTGTCCAGCAAGGTATGATCACTTTATCTGATGACTATTATAGGTTGAAGTGCTATAATCAGTTCATTTTGCCTCTTCCTAACCCTTCTAAAATAGGGATTTCTAACACGGCCAACTGGCTCTATAAGAATTCCTTCCTAGATGAAACAGATGGCCACGAGGTTGACACGTTTGTTGCAGGTGACCATAACCAGGGAGATTTCCGTACGGAACCCGAGCCAGAGCAAACTGTCCCTCATTTTACAGGAACCTCACACATGGGTGCTCAATCCACCTTTATGACTCCAGACTAATGGTTGTGGCTCCAATCTGAGATTGGTGAAATTCGGGAAGAGCAGACCCGCCAGAGCCAGGAGTTGACACGCCAGGGCCAAGAGCAAAACCGCCAAGGCGGTGTTATGGATGAGATGCACATACTGATGCAGCAGTTGATGCTGCAGTTTCCTCAACCTCCTCCTCAGTGAGGCTTTGTGAGTGCCCTCTTATGCTTGTTCTAAAACATTGAGGCCAATGTTTGGTTCAAGTGTGGGGGGGATTTTATTTGTAGGCTTTCAGTTTTCAATTTTTTGTTTTCTTTCCATTATTTTTATTTGGTTTGGTATTGTGTTTCCGTGTGTTGCAGATTGGAGGTATTTGTGCCGGGTGATTGACGAGGCTAGTAGTTAATGGAGGAAAAGACGCAACCCATATCTACTCTCCTGGAAATCCCCGAAGGTTGGTACTGGTTGAATAGAAGATTGGACGCGACTTTCCGACATTAGACCGAGACCGGAGTACTGTGCACCCGAGGCGAAAGGACACTACATCACACTGAAGGAACTTTGGAACATGTAAGCTATACCAAACATGGTGAGGATCATAAAAGCCAAACACATTATCATCATGAGAGTTCTCCAGGTATGTCTCTGTCACTCTTGGTTTGCGTACTTATCTGTTGGAATTTCAATGCACACGAATACACACTGAAGCATTTGTTTGTTTTAACCCAGAGCCTTTCTAGCCATCCATTTTTATGTTACCCTTCGCTAACCCCCTTCGAGCCGTTTTCCCCTTGTTTGTTTATTAACCACATAATTAAACCATGAGCCCAAACACTGCCTCACCTTGCTCAGATAAGTGTTGTTGATTTTTAATCTGTGAAAAATTCTAAGTTTGGGGTTGGGATACCTATAAGAACTAGGTAAGTGCAAAAAGAAAAAAAAAGAGAGAAAGAAAAGTTTTGAAAAAGAAAAAAAAGAAGAATGAAGAAAAGAAAAGAAGTTTAATAAAGCACTTACCTAGAGGAGGATTTAGTTTGAAGAATTCAAAAAGTAGGCTCAAAGAAACAATTGAGTAGAAACTAAAGAATCCTAGTAAAATGGTGCCCGATACCCTTGATTGTGAAACATAACAAATAACACAGTGATAAGATGACGACACTGAGTCTGAGACAAAAAACACTCGTTTTCCCCTTTTGTTTGTTTATCCCACCTTGTCCCTAAGCCCCATTACAACCGTAAAAGCCCTCAAAAAGTGTGTGTTGTGTGCGTATGAGATGAAAATAGATGTTATTCAAGCTTATGAGTTGACTTTGCATGCTATGACTATTGAGTGTTGTAGCGCGGTTTTTGTGTTTTCGAATCACTGTCGCTTTGGTACTACAGTTCGATTCATTTTTTATCCTATTGAAGCTGATGAAGGAAGGGAAATAGATGTCTCCAACTAACCCTGCTTGTAAATTGAGGTTAAACAGTCAAAACTGTTGGTTTACAGATGCGGCTTTAGTTCGTGGGCCTCTCTCTGCTTATTTTGTTCAGAACGAAATACCGGGATTGTTCATGGGGAATTTGTTGGGATCCTACACCAGATTGGATGGAGGTAGGGGACTTTAGGGTTTTTTGATTAGTGTGCTCGCTAAGATTCTTTTTTTCAATCTTATGCCTACGTATTCCTGGGATAGGGAAATCAGAGCGATCGTAGTTCCTCCTATTCTATGGAGGAAATGGTGTCTTAGTGTCTTGTTTAAAGCCCAAGACATGAAGCTAAAGGTGGTTTGTATCTTGTTCAAAGTCCAAGATGTGAAGCTGAGTGGTCTATTTGTATTTTGTTCGAAGCCCAAGATGTGAAGCTAAAAGGGTGTTGACTTTTAGAGAGAATTTGTCATCTCTAAAGGGGAATAATTGGCCTGTTTGGCATGACTGTTGGGTGACTGATTATAAAGGAGAAATACTTTAACTGGGATATGCGAATCCAACAATGCCATAATTTCCTTTATAGGGGATTTTCAACCTGAAGGAGAAGACTTTAACTCAGTTTAGAGTAACGCCATCTTTCCTTAGGAATTTCTCATGCTAAAAGAGGGACAGTGGCGTGGATGTAAATAATCCAGAGGTTTTCCGCTTACAACAATTAGACGAGGGAAAAGGAGTTGTTAATGTTTGTATGCTGAGACCAAAGCATGATTTGATGCTAAAAGGTTGATTGAATCAAACAGGATTTCTTTATAAAGGCCTAAGAGGGGGCTATTGACCCAACAAGAGGATGCTTTTATATGTCTCGTACGAAGCCCGAGAGAGAGGCTGGAAGGGTTGACTCAACAAGAGAGTGCTTTTGTATGTGTCTTGTACAAAGGCCAAGACGGAGGCTAAAGGTGTTTGACTCTATAAGAGAGTCTTTTATCCTCAACAAGAGAGTGATTTGGTATCTCGTACGAAGCCCGAGATGGAGGCTGCAAAGGTTAAATCTGCTGGGGAGAATCATTGTACAAAGCCCAAGAGGAGGCTATGGTTACTATTTCAGTTGAGTGACATGTCCAGTATGTTGGTTAAAAGAGAAAATCAGTTTTTATATGGGTAATGTTGTACTCAAGGATTTGACCTAAGGACCGGGATTATTTCCTGTTTTTTAAGGAAACGGAGAATCCGAAGGGTATTGAGACTTCCCAAGTCTACGAGTGTTTTTTCCTATTTTTGAAAGGAACTTGAGAATGTCTTCAAGACTCAAGGAGGTTAGACTGTCCAAGTCTAGAGATTTATCTTTTGTACTAGGCTTAAGAGAGATCAAGAGACAGTACGTTCGCGGTAGAAAGATCTAGACTCTTTGAAAGACTGTTCTATTAAGATGACTAATTTCTGTTCCTATACCTTTAAGAGGTCGTCGGGACAATTTGAACGAAGCCCAAGAGGAGGCGAGAAAAACTTTTAAGAAGCCGAAGGGACAATTTGTACGAAGCCTAAGAGGAGGCTATCTTCCCGGAGGAAGAATCATTATACGAAGCCTAAGAGGAGGTTGTGAAAACTTCTAAGAAGCCGACGGGTCCTTGTACAACGCCCAAGAGGAGGCGGGGATGCTTTTAGGAAACCTGTGGGTCCTTGCACTAAGCCCAAGAGGAGGCTTATGAACAGTTCCAGAAGGGGTTTCACTTGGAACATTGGCCTTCTGTATATGAATTGTTCAAGGGGGAGATTTCTTAGATCTAGTTATCTAAAATTGTTGTAAAAGAAAATTCTCATGGTTTAGGTTATGTTGAAATATCTGGGAGAACGTCGGATGTAAGGAGACGAGGTTTTGTCTAGTTCTAGACGTAGTTTCCGGGGAAACTCTAAATATCTATACTAGTATTACACAGTCGATATGAGTTTATGAAAGAAGACTTACAGTGAAACAGCCCCACAATACAGTTATATACATATGAAAGCGAGTAAACACTTACTCGATTGTAGAGCTTCCATGCTGTTTGGTTAGTTGTTCAACAAAGAAATTGAAAATAACAGTATGTTACAAAATCAAAGGAGAAAGTGCTTTTGAAAGGAAAATTGGGGCTTACAGCTCAAGGAGAGGCCCAGGATTTTATCAGTGATCGCACTATCGTTTTGTACAGGGACTTATACAAGTGACTGAGGCCCAAGAAAGATTTTCTGTACAAGGGGATGGGTCTTACACTCTCTCAAGAGGCCCAAAATGATTGAAAGTGAACAAAGATGGGTCTTATAGCTCAAGCAGAAGCCCAGGGTTTATTTTGAAAAGGGCGACGATCGCGCCGAGGTTTTGAAAACACCGTGGGTCTTATACAATGACTGAGGCCCAAAAGTTTTTGGTTTCAAAAGGAGATTGGATCTTACACTCTATTAGAGGCCCAAAATGATTTTGAATAGGTCTTCTAGCTCGAGGAGAGGCCTAGATGGTTTGTTTTAAATGGGCGATGATCGCGCCGAACTTTTGAAATACAACTGGACTTATACCACATTTGAGGCCCAAAATAGGTTTGTATTTACAAAGGATTGGGTCTTACACTCTATTAGAGGCCCGAAATGTTTTTAAAAGGTTTGATGAGGGTTGAATTAATCAAAACCCTAATTTGTTTCCAAAATGTATTTTAATTGAATAAAAAATTCAATTAAAAGGATCAAAATAGTTTAACATGTGGAAAACAAATTGTGATCTTGGATTAATGTTTCAAAAATCATGTTTTGACCTACAAAATGATTAGAAATCATTAAAATTTGCAAAATCAAGAACGAAAAAATATTTTAAATGTCAAAAACAATTAAAATATTAATTCTTGTAAAAAATATCAACTATATGAAATAAATAATATTTTTGGGATTTTTTGGAAAAATAAAATATTTTAACATTTGTGTGAATTATTAAAACAAGAATCAACTCAAAATCATTAAAACTCAGAGAGAAATTAATCTTTGAATCAATTAAATAAAATTACGAAATTCAAATATTCAAATATTTGAAAAAGGGCGCAAAGAACATGGCAAGAACACGCACCCTTCCTCTGTTTCTGCAGATTTGTGTTTTCTATCCAATCTCACTGAATACTTGATTATATCATGCAATCTACATATCAATCTACTCGTTTCAACCTCACGATCATGTCTATGGTCTTTAATTTCATTTATTTTAAACATGGAATAAGAAATCAAAGAGAAACCTCAAGAACCCTAAATTCTGCATGAAGGTTCAGAAATTGCATACACGATTCATACAAAGCAATTGATTGAGGGTAAACACTCTATGCATGATTATGAACATATGGCCAAATTATTGTGCAGCAAAAAATGCATGGATCATAGAGTTAGAAGAGCTCATGCTCACCTCTTGCAGCTGGTGATCGTGTTTTGGGTTAGAGGTGTTACAACTAGGTTCCAATTATCTAGATAGCTTCCCTAGGTGCCATGGAGTGTGTCTGGATGCTTGGAATGGATTGAAATGATCTGGAACTTGAGATGGCACCCCAACTGCAAATATGTCAAAGGCTTGAGCAATTGGCTAGTGATTTTGTGATTTTGGTGTTCCAAATGTTATGTGAGTGTTTGGATCACTTCTATATGATGTTTATGAGGTGTGTGTGTGTGTGTGTGATTGGTTTGGTTGGAATTTCTCTCAAACTCAAAACCCGATAGTGACTTGCTTTGGAAGGCAAATTTGGAAGTGAGAAGGTGATTTTGAGGAAAGCATCTATTTGATGGCTTTGGTGTACTCAAACTGAGCATAAATGAGCTCTATTTATAGTAGAGCAAGTTTGTTTTGGGATCAATAGTGAATGGCAACTGCTGCATAGGTTTGGCCAATGTTGAGCAATGAGAATCCAAGTCTCCTCTAGCCATTGACTAGAGGTTAGAGCACAGAGCTGTGGTTCCCTAGTTGTTGGATCATTCTTGACTGAATTCTGTTACAAATGTGTCAGTCCATTCCACCTTGGTGCATCCATTAAATGCTCCAATCCAAAATTGGAGTCTTGTCCCTCTTTTAGGGATTTCTAGGTTTGGCATGCTACTTCTTGTTCCAAAGACTTTGGAGGCTTGGATCAGTGTTTATTCCCTTTAGATTTGATCCTCAGATGTGTCTAAAGTGATGACAAGGCTTGAATTATCTGATTTTTCCAAATCGAGCAAAAGTACAAAATTCTGCCTAGCCTTGGCAGTTTTCAGCAAGGCTTATTGCCATTGTCATATCTCATGGCTCAAGTGAAATTTGATGGAGTTCTTGGCCATTTTGGAAAGCCCTCATATGATACAATAACTGTTTGATCATAATTGGTTTTGATATTTTTTGGATCCAAGTGAAAAATGCCCCTACATTTAGAAAAAAGTGAAGGCAGATTCTGACTTAGTGAAAGTTTCACTAAGTGTTGGAAAAAAGTGACATTTTCACTTTTTGTGATTTTGATCATTCCATAATTTAAAATCCATGGGGAATTGGAATGAGTGGTAGTTAAAGCTTTTGTAGAGGGTATAATGAGAGCTACAAATCCAGCTTTGGATGGGAAAAAATGGCCTTGTGGTTTGGAGTAATGATCCTCCAAAGTTGGTACCCTAGCCACTTTGTTCCATAACTTAGAAAATTTTCTAAGTTTTTTATGGTTAACCCTTTTACAAGTTATCCCACTTTTCTTGATTTTTCTTGATGAATGATGATTCCAATCACACATTAACATCATTTTAGGGTGAAGGAACCATAATTGTGAAAAATCTCAAAAAGTCAAAGTTTGACTTTTGTGCATAGTTGACTTTTTATCAGATGAATTCTAAACTGTGCGATCCTCAGTGAAATCAAGTCCTTGACCTAAATAAAACTTGATGGATTGATTTCATAGGTGTTATAGGGTGTATTGAATCATGTCTTAGGGTTTGGGAGCATGTCCTGGTCAAAAGTCAAAGATACAGTTGACTTTTTTCTGCGAAACCCTAACCGTGGTTCTGATGAAATTGAAACTTGTTCCTCAAGCTTCTTGGATGAATACATTGTTGAAAATGTATCAATGTGATGTATTTGAGACCCTCAAATCCCCTCTTGAGGTCTTGGCTCATGTTTTGTTCCAAAAGTCAACTTAGGGGTGAATTAGGTCAAGAAACCCTAATTCCTGATTTTTTTTAATGCATCCCCCGAGGTTAAATTAACTTGATGATTGGGTTCATGAGATCCCTTGGAGAATCATAGGTTATGCTTTGAAGCATTGGCTCATGCCCAGAGGAAAATTTCCATCTGGAGGCCCTGGTCGATCAAACCCTAATTTGGTGACACTGGCGATCTTAAGGCTTGATCCACCTAGAAGGGAGAAACCTTGTGCTTAATCCTTGAAGTGGGAGTCCTATTAATCCTTTGTGAATGTTTGAAAGGCTAGACAAGTTGAAGATCATGTCATTTCTTGATTGATCCTTTGTCTAAGAGCTCTGAGAGGGCTTGAAACCCTAAGTCTGATTGTAGTGGATGCTCACCCATCTTTGGGGAGACTAATGGTTCATCCATATTGTGATGATGATTTGCACAATGATGGGAAATCTTAGTGGTCAAAATTTGGGGTATGACAGATGCCCCTATTTAATCTTCTTGGACCCGAAGGTGTGAATGGCGAAGGTATTCGGGCATTCAGGGTGCAAGAGAATTAAATATCAGAGTACCCAAAATTTTGATGGTGGTTATGAATGGCAGTTCGTGCATCCTTCCTATTTTCCTAAGCAATGATGCTTAGAAAAGGTAAACTTCCCCTCGATCCTGGTTTCCTACCAAGGAACTGGTCTCAGTTTCTGATTTAAACTTCTCCTCGATCCTGGTTTCCTACCAAGGAACTGGTCTCAATTTCTAGAATAAACCTCCCCTTGATCCTGGTTTCCTACCAAGGATCTGGTCTCAATTTCTGATGTAAACTTCCCCTCGATCCTGGTTTCCTACCAAGGAACTGGTCTAAGTTTCTTTTATCAATAAACTTTATTGACAAGGGACGCTATGTGTAGCGGTTTTCCTCAAACTTCTCGCCAAATTTTCCTGGAGAGATGCCATTTGATAGAAAAACTTTTGATGTCAGGCTTGCTGGGGAACCCATCTGTCTGAATTGTAGAGGGGTACAAACTTCTCTGTTGGAGATGCCATTTGTTGACTCTATCTGGGGAAAACGAGTCTCTTGAGAGACTGCTTTCGCTTGGGGTTACCACATCATACTTTTCTCGGGATCTTCTCGAAGAAATGCCATATGATATGATCCAATTTTGAGGTGCCGATGACCTTTTCGTCAGTGAATTTTTTGGAGAAAAACTGCTGTACTTCCGAATCCCTGATTAAGATGCTTTCTCTGGGGATTTTCCTTAATCCGGGAAAGCAAAGATATCATCTTCAATGGCGAAGAGTGATGTTTTTCGGAAGCTCTCTGGCTCTTCAGAGGTTCAAGTTATCAAAGTGGTCAAAGAACCACCTTCAATCCAGAAATAAACTGGAGGAGAGATCGCTTAGATGATTCATTTCCTGACGAGGAAAGAACTGACGACTCGATTGAGAGGACTCTTATCACTAAGGAACAAGATCGACTAGAGTGATAGTGATGCAACATGAATATGAATGTAAATCAATAATGCATGATGTATGTATGTATATGCTGACAAAGCTGACGCGACATACAGACTAATAAATGAACACGACTGGATACTCGGCCACAATGGGGGATGAAAAGTATCACTGGTTCACAATAACAATTTTGCCTTGCTTAGGAGAGATAGTCCCTGTCGGGAGCTATGTTGGTCGGGCTTAGGAGATAAGAACTCTGCCGGGGGTATCAGATGGGAAAGTCGCATCTGATACAACTGATCCTTCATTCAGGTGCACTGGCTTAAAAGGAGTACTTTGATTATGCACTTTGAAGCTCAATTACTTTTGGCGAAGCGATCGATGTTCTTTCGGTGTTCAACAGTCAAAAGAAATTACCATCTTTATTTTAAAAGCAGAAAAAGTTTGACAAGTAAATTCATTTTTGTTTCATTTCAAGAATCATTATTCATGTTAAAATGTCATTCTGTAAAGCTAAAACAAATAAGAGTTGCAAACAAAAGCACAAGGGCTCAAATTTTATTGATAGGATGGAAATCAGCCAAACTCGTGATTCCATAGAGTATTTACAAAGTTAGAAAATGATAATTTAAGGGAGAAGGGCTACATTGAAACATAATGACCACTATCCTTCTACCAAATTTGAATTTTGGACATCCTGAGCTTCTGTCGAAGATGACCTTGACTGGCGTTTTCCTGACCGATGTCATTACTGCTCCTGAGGGATTTGCCCCTTTGTTGAACATAGTTACTTGCCATTATCCCTAATTTTTTCTTGGATTGTACTGTGATGTTTCCAATCCACCGGGATGATTTTTGATCATGTCTCTAATTTTTTCCTGGACCGCCCTTTCGGGTTTTCAATCCACTGAGATGTTTTTTTTAGTTTAGGCGAAGTATTTCTTGATTACGTCAACATTCGTGGGGTAGGCAAAATTCTTCTCCATCCATGGTTTTGAGTCTCAAGGCACCACCTGAGAAAGCTTTCTTGACCACATAGGGTCCGTCATAATTCAGAGTCTATTTTCCCTGGGAATCAGTGAGAAATGATTGTATCTTTTTGAGCACAAGGTCTCCTTTCCTGAAGACGCGAGGTCGAACCTTTTTGTCGAACGCCTTCTTCATCCTTTGCTGATACAACTGACCATGGCATAGTGCCGTGATTCGCTTTTCTTCGATCAGGTTCAGTTCATCGTGTAGACTTTGACACCGTTCAGCTTCTGTTAGCTTAGCTTCCATCAATACCCAAATTGATGGGATCTCTACTTCGATGGGGAGCACTGCTTCCATGTCATATACTAGAGAGAAAGGGGTTGCCCCTGTTGAAATGCGGACAGATTTGCGATAACCGCGAAGAGCAAAGGGTAGCATCTCGTGCCAATCTTTGTAGGTTACGACCATCTTTTGAACAATCTTCTTGATGTTCTTGTTAGCCGCTTCTACCGTGTCGTTCATCTTGGGTCGGTAGGGAGATGATTTATGGTGTTCGATCTTGAACTCTGTGCACAACTCTTACATCATCTTGTTGTTTAAGTTAGATCCATTATCCGTAATGATCTGGCTTGGAACACCATAACGGAAGATGATATTGTTTTTGATAAATCGGACTACCACTTGTCGGGTTACATTGGCGTATGACGCTGCTTTGACCCATTTGGTGAAATAGTCAATGGCTACCAGGATGAACCGATGTCCGTTCGAAGCTTTGGGTTCAATCATGCCAATCATGTCGATTCCCTAAATGGAAAAAGGCCATGGGGAAGAAAGAACTTTGAGATGTATAGGCGGTACATGGATTTTGTCTGAGTATATCTGACACTTGTGACAGCTCCTTGTAATACCCCAAAATTTGCTCTCCCCTTTTTGCATCATAGCATAACATTATCATTTATAATATCATATCCATCTCATTAGCATTGCATTGCATTTAACATAGAAGAATGAAGCATAGCATTCCTCTTACCATCAAGGCATGTGATCAGGGGGAAGATGGACAATCAAGGGATCATTCAAAGCACAAAAAGGTCAATCAAGTTGCCTCCAGGCAAGCCAAGAGTCTCTCATGTCTCATACCATCTCAATTGGTCATCCACAATCTCAAGGAAGTGAGATCCAATGGGAGATTGAAGCAATACATACTTCAACATGCAAGAGGTTCAAAAACTAAAGGAAAACCCTCAAAAGAGATAGCTCATTGATCCAAAGTCATCCTCAAATGGTATATCTCATCATCCTTTAAGAGGATACACAACATACTCTGAGGAATTTGAAATTGAAGACTGCACATTTTTCTCCTAGGAGGTGGGCACCAAAACTAGGGTTTCCCATTAAATCAGAGAATCTTTGATTTTTTGGACAAAACTTGATGTCATGGTATTCTACATGTTCTTAAGTGTATGTGTATGGAAAATTGCCTCTCAATTGGTTTTAGAAGTGGTTCAATTGGAAGAAAGATAAAAAATCAGGAAAATTGGGGCCAAGTCAAATAATCAGAGGAAAAAGTCAACTCTTGACTTTTTGAGGCCAAATCCATAAAATTCATGTTATATGTGTCCAATGTACAAAATTTGGTCAAGAAACTCCAAAAGAATCATGAAAAAATCAAGAGGTGGAAAGTTACCAGTTTTGGAAGAAGAAGGGTTACTAAAAATAGCAAGTTTTGGCCATTTTGCATCAGAGTTTGAACCAAGGCCATTTAAAATTGAAGCACCAAATGAAAATTCCACTCGGCCACAACAAAAGATCTTGTTTTAAGCTTCACATCCATATGTGGAACATCTCTATTGGATAAAAATTGAGTGAGATATGATTGATCAAAGTTTGAGCAAAGAAGGTTCAAAACTAGGTCATGACCAAGATTTTCAGGGCACGCGCGCAGTCATTTTCTCAAACAGTTGGTGAGCCAAATGTCCACCCATTTTTCATCAAGATAAAAACCTCAAATGGAAAAGTTTTCAACATCAAAGTTGTTCTTTGTAGTGTCATCTTTAATATTGATGTTGGGAAAATTTTGAATTGATCAAGTTATGAGTGAGTTATAGTGGTCTCAAGATAGGTTGATTAAGCTGAACTTCCATGCATGTCACTTGCCATGCCATGACTTGCTTCGTACGCATATGTACCAGTTCTTTGTCCATCTGTTTGTGGTCATTTTTAGGCATGTTAGATTGTGCAGAAGATGGTTGTCACGTACAAAGATTGGCATGAGATGTTACCACTGGCTTTGCATGGGTATAGAACATCAGTCCGCACGTCCACTGGGGCAACACCATACTCGCTTGTATATGGTATGGAGGCAGTTCTACCGATAGAAGTTGAGATCCCCTCTCTCCGAGTATTGATGGATGTTAAGCTAGATGAAGCTGAATGGGTACGAGCCAGATTTGATCAGCTGAGCCTTATTGAGGAGAAGCGATTAGCAGCGGTATGCCATGGCCAGTTATATCAGCGCAGAATGAAGAGGGCATTCGATCAAAAGGTTCGACCTCAAGTCTACAAGGTCGGGGATGTGGTAATCAAGAGAATACTTCCTCCGAGTACAGATCACAGGGGCAAATGGACTCCTAACTATGAAGGTCCGTTCGTGGTAAAAAAGGTCTTCTCAGGTGGAGCCTTGTTGCTGACAACCATGGATGGTGAAGATTTTTCATCCCCTGTTAATTCAGATGCAGTTAAAAAATACTTCGTATAAAGAGACCCGCTGGATTAAAAAAAAAAAGAAAAAAAAAGAAGAATCCAAGCAAAAAAGGGCATCCCGGCGAACCAAAAACAGAATAAAGGTTCAGGCAAAAATTAGGGATATAATTGAAAAGAATTGTACACCCGGTAAGTTGAAAACCCGAAAGGGCAGCTTAGGCAAAAAAGGGTATCCCAGTGGATTGAAAACCTGAAAAGGCGATCCACACAAAAGAGGGATTAAAGCGAATGACTGCAGTCTGAATTAATCTGTACGTTTTCTACTCTTCAGCAAACTGGCAATATTCCAAAGGAGGAATTGGTCCAATCATGAGCTTCTGAAGGCAAAGATAATCAGGAGAGTTGGAATACATACTGGCTATAACAGAATCAGAAATCAGTTGGAAACCAATTTCCGCATTATCATTAGGATAGATTTCTTTTCTCAATTTTATGGCAATCGCCTCTTTCAGGGGTTTGCTTTTGATTGTAAATTCGCCAATTTTTGGCATTTCATCAATAAAGTTGAATATTCAATCACGGGCTTTTATTTTCATTTTACTGTTTTGTTTGCAAAAACGTCCGATTTTTGATAATAAAACGTTACTTTGAAAATATCTTGGCCTTGCAAAAACATGCACAAAGACAATGGAAATTACGTTGCTTGTTGGACAACCTTGGATGGTGGACCCAAAAGACCACGCAATATCCTGGGGCATGTGCATATTCTTTTTCTGTTGCAGGTAATGAGCACGATCGATCCAAACAGCATGATTGTAACCACGAGCAGATATCTGCTATGATTTGATACTGTTGTATCTTATTAAGTCGATTCTTCCATTCAAGAGTTCCCACTAAGTTTCGTGACGACAACGGTGTTCGAAGATGGATTTCTTCTGTGTTAATAACGGTTATTAACGCAGTGAATACTCCAGGTTGACAACGAGTGCCAATCCTCCAGTACCTTGCAGACAATGTGAAAGGTAGTTCAAGGATGTACCAGCAAGTGGTCGTATCATGTCTCCTGCAGGTTCGGCATGGGAAATTTGTCAAAGAATAATCCCCAGCGGAGTTATTGACCCTCCCAAGCATGGGGCATGTAACCTCCCCAGCAAAGGATATCCCCGACCTATAATCCCCAGTAGAGTTGGAAGACTTTTGGTCTTCTGTAAAATCCTCTCGAAGGGCAGCCCCAACAAGAGACACTTTAAAGCAGTTTTCTCCAGCAGAGTGTGTTGTAAACTCATTATCCCCAGCGGAGTCGTCAAAGGGAAAGTTCTCCCAACAGGGGGCATTGTGACATTTACCCTAAGCTCGACAGTCATTTTCCTCAGCAGATCTCTAAGGATTCTTTCTCAGCATGTTGCAACGGATTGTCTTTCAACCAAGATTTGGATGTCCCCGGCAGAGCAGCCCTGGTCCCCGGCAAGATCATATCTTTGGTAATGATATCCCCACAGAGTTCGGCATTGAATCTTGTCTGCTATGCTCCCCAGCCGAGTCGCGGTAATTTCCCCAACTTGGTCTATATGGATCGATGGAATCTCTTTTTCAGCAAAGTGTCAGCATATGATATTACTCAGCCGGTGGTGTAATTCTCAGCAGTGCTCATTTACAGCTCAAAGTCCAATTTATTTTTGGCATACAGTTTGTTCATATTATTCCAGCCAGTGGGATAGTATGGCAGATGGTTGTTCCAGCCAGTGGGATGATCATTATATACGGTTTGTTTATATTATTCCAGCATGTGGGGTAATATTGCAGATGGTTTTTTCCAACATGTGGGATGATCATTTGGCAAAGCTTCCAAAGCCTGTTTGGTAATCATTAAAGTCCACCAGCAGTGTGGCAAGCCAGTAGTCGTCTGGCGTCGTACAAAAGACGTTATTAAAGTCCACCAGCAGTGTGGTAAGCTAGTAGTCGTCTGGCGTCGTACAAAAGACATTGTTAAAGTCCACCAGCAGTGTGGCAAGCCAGTAGTCGTCTGGCGTCGTACAAAAGACGTTATTAAAGTCCACCAGCAGTGTGGCAAGCCAGTAGTCGTCTGGCGTCGTACAAAAGACGTTATTAAAGTCCACCAGCAGTGTGGCAAGCAGTAGTCGTCTGGCGTCGTCAAAAAGACATTATTAAAGTCCACCAGCAGTGTGGCAAGCCAGTAGTCGTCTGACGTCGTACAAAAGACGTTATTAAAGTCCACCAGCAGTGTGGCAAGCCAGTAGTCGTCTGGCGTCGTAAAAAAGACATTGTTAAAGTCCACCAGCAGTGTGGCAAGCCATTAGTCGTCTGGCGTCGTACAAAAGACGTTATTAAAGTCCACTAGCAGTGTGGCAAGCCAGTAGTCGTCTGGCGTCGTACAAAAAGACATTATTAAAGTCCATCAGCAGTATGGCAAGCCAGTAGTCGCCTGGCATCGTTCAAAAGACAGACTTCTCCGACAACGTTCATTGAAGATTCAATCCAGCAGTCTCATTGGGTTTATATCCCTTTTCTTTTTCATCATCCAGAGCAAATTTTTGGTTATATTTGGTATTCAATCACTATATACCTTGAAAGTCTGAAAGCATTCGCTTTCAGGTATTCAGGTCTACAGTGTTTGAATAGGGGCAGCTGTAATACCCCAAAATTTGCTCTCCCCTTTTTGCATCATAGCATAGCATTATCATTTATAATATCATATCCATCTCATTAGCATTGCATTGCATTTAACATAGAAGAATGAAGCATAACATTCCTCTTACCATCAAGGCATGTGATCAGGGGGAAGATGGACAATCAAGGGATCATTCAAAGCACAAAAAGGTCAATCAAGTTGCCTCCAGGCAAGCCAAGAGTCTCTCATGTCTCATACCATCTCAATTGATCATCCACAATCTCAAGGAAGTGAGATCCAATGGGAGATTGAAGCAATATATACTTCAACATGCAAGAGGTTCAAAAACTAAAGGAAAACCCTCAAAAGAGATATCTCATTGATCCAAAGTCATCCTCAAATGGTATATCTCATCATCCTTTAAGAGGATACACAACATACTCTGAGGAATTTGAAATTGAAGACTGCACATTTTTCTCCTAGGAGGTGGGCACCAAAACTAGGGTTTCCCATTAAATCAGAGAATCTTTGATTTTTTGGACAAAACTTGATGTCATGGTATTCTACATGTTCTTAAGTGTATGTGTATGGAAAATTGCCTCTCAATTGGTTTTAGAAGTGGTTCAATTGGAAGAAAGATAAAAAATCAGGAAAATTGGGGCCAAGTCAAATAATCAGAGGAAAAAGTCAACTCTTGACTTTTTGAGGCCAAATCCATAAAATTCATGTTATATGTGTCCAATGTACAAAATTTGGTCAAGAAACTCCAAAAGAATCATGAAAAAATCAAGAGGTGGAAAGTTACCAGTTTTGGAAGAAGAAGGGTTACTAAAAATAGCAAGTTTTGGCCATTTTGCATCAGAGTTTGAACCAAGGCCATTTAAAATTGAAGCACCAAATGAAAATTCCACTCGGCCACAACAAAAGATCTTGTTTTAAGCTTCACATCCATATGTGGAACATCTCTATTGGATAAAAATTGAGTGAGATATGATTGATCAAAGTTTGAGCAAAGAAGGTTCAAAACTAGGTCATGACCAAGATTTTCAGGGCACGCGCGCAGTCATTTTCTCAAACAGTTGGTGAGCCAAATGTCCACCCATTTTTCATCAAGATAAAAACCTCAAATGGAAAAGTTTTCAACATCAAAGTTGTTCTTTGTAGTGTCATCTTTAATATTGATGTTGGGAAAATTTTGAATTGATCAAGTTATGAGTGAGTTATAGTGGTCTCAAGATAGGTTGATTAAGCTGAACTTCCATGCATGTCACTTGCCATGCCATGACTTGCTTCGTACGCATATGTACCAGTTCTTTGTCCATCTGTTTGTGGTCATTTTTAGGCATGTTAGAGACCTCATTTCACTTCAATTTTCAAACCAACATTGTTCTCCAATGTCTCCTCTTTCAATTGACTCCAAAAGCACACCAAACCATTCATTGAGTAGAGAGAAAAACCTCCATAAACCACCCTATGTTGACACTGGTACATTGACAGCAGGTTGCACAATTTGGTTCACTCATACTACAAACACTTCCACACTTTGTTTCCACATTTGGTCAAGCACATCACTTACACAATGTTTAGTATCACGTGCCATGCATGGGAATAGAAAGAAAAAACTTGCTTAGCAAGTTTCTGATTCATCAGCTTCTGCTACATAAACCGTGTCAACTCTCTTTCTCATTACTCCCACCATAACTGTCATGAGCCAGCTGCATCTTACCATGGCTCTCCCTAACTAACTTGACTCAGTTAGTTAGGGATGACTCACCTAAACCATGCTAACTCAGTTAACCTCACTCAGTTTAACCTTGGTTAACCCACACTATAAATAACAACTTCACTCCAATTTCATTTTTCAACTTCATTCTTTCACATTCTCTCCAAAGAACTCTCTCTGCTTTACTCTCAACATCACCATTGCCAAGAATTTTCGAGCTCATCTTGCTCATTCCACTTCAACACTTTCCTTGATTCTCTCAATTTCACAACAGTGCATTTGTTCTTGAAGCTTGGATTTCACTCACTTCCATTGAATCATCATCAAGTTTTGCATCGTAGCATTTATTTTGCTTAGTGTGTGGAGCTCCAAGGTTGAAGAAGAAACAAGTATCTCTGGTTTTCTCAACCTTTCAAGTGCATCCATAGTTTCAGGTTTTACTTCACTCAATTTTAATGCTTCTTGTTCTTGTGATTTAAACTTGTTTTATGATGTTTAGAGCTTATTAGAAGCTATGCGTGAGTCCTGGCTAGTTGATAGGCTCTCTAGGAGTTTAGGTGTGATGTTAGGGCAAATTGTTTTGGCTCAGTTTGTGTTATGCGTGCATGATCTATGAAAATTGATTGCATATCCATGATGTACGCAAGCTCGGCTTCAGTTTGATATGCATTGTGTGGATTTCTGGGAAAGTAAAAGTTGCAGACGGTGGTGCTTGACTGGAGAGGGTGACCGGAGGTCCCTCTCCGGCCGGTGGTCTTTATGTTAGGGTTTCTGGCCAGAATTAATGTGGACCGTTTGATGTTCATGATCCAATGCTCCAAAACGCGCCAACACATAAAAACGCATATGCCTCTCACATGCTCCTTCTGATTTTATTTTTAAACTTTGTGTGACGCAGTACACTATAGATAACGTGTTCCCTCACGCGTGTGTGTTGATTGCATATACTTTGACTTGCCTATTGACTTGACTTGATCCAATGGCTTGTATGATTTTGACTTGGTTTGACTGAGTGTACATGCTAGTCATGGTGTTTTGCGCGTAATTGAACCTATGACAGATTGCTTTTCACACCTTCTTTTTAAAAAGCCCAAACAATTTGAACTGATGGTTTACTATATTTGCACCCCACTCTTGTTTTCTATTTCATTTGATTTTCTTCATTTTGTACACGTTTGCTTTTCAATTTTTAAAAATATCAAGCATCATCATAAAATTCCACAAAAATTCATGAGCATCATTAAAACATTTAGACAATTTTTCATGATTTTATTTCTTGATTTTATGACCTTTTTTCCCCTGTTCCATAATTTTCTTTGATTTTTACTTGTATGCATGCTTAATGTGATACATAAATTTGTGCATTTTTGTTCTCAATCATTAAAAATTGTTTTGTTGCTCTTCTTTTTGCATTGAGTCATTATCATCTTGAGGTATGTTAAGTGATTTTTATTTGATTTTTTTAGGTCAGTTTATGGCATGTTTGGTGTTCATTTTTGTGCTACTTTGTATGATATGTCTACTTGACCTAAGTGCATTGTTTGACATCATTTTGCCTTGGTTTATTGCATGATACTTTGATATGTGATTCATCTCTGATTTGTGAACTTCAATACCATGTTTTCATAATTTTCATGAACTTATTTGATTTTTGTTTAATGCATAACCTTTGAAGCATAATAACATGTCATATCATCTCAATCTTTGTGCATGTTTACATGATTGCTTTTGTGCATACTTGCATGATCATTTGCCTACTTTGTGAGATATCCATTTGAAATTATAGGTCATTAGTACATATTATGTGTCATCTTTGCATGTTCACTTTCATTTGAACTTTGTATGTCCTTAATGTGAAGTACTTGTGTTTTCTTTTGAACTCTCATTTCAATTCTAATTCTTCTATCACCTCTTAAATGTTTTGATGTGTCATGCATGAATACTTGTGAGATGTTTGTGAATCATTTTTCATTTCATTTCAATTCTGATCTTTTGATTACATGTTCCATTTATGCATGTTTCTTCCATTTCTTTTCATCTTTCATTCTCCCTTTTCTTATGGTAGCATGTTCTAATGTCATGGGTGATGTTTGTTGCCTATCCACTTGGACTTGCATGATAATGATCATTTGTTTTCCATGTGATGTACATTCTGGTTGTAACCAATCTCTCATCTACTTCTTTTGAGTTTTATGGTGCATTAAAAGTTCTTTTATTTCTTATACTTCTTATACATGTTTACTAACCATGTAGGGGCTTTGGTAAGTTGCAATTGAGTGTGGATAAGGAATCCACATTCAAACTTCTTTCCTCTCATCTCTTTTACAATTCCATTTTGTGTTTTGTTAAGCACTTATGTGTTTTCTTTTAATAATTCATCACTTTCCTTTTTGAATTACAATTCATCTTCTACTTTAGAAGTGAATTGTTTAATTCATTCTTTCTTTAGACTTTAGGTTTAAACCTCACAAACCATTAGGACCACTCCCTTTAATTTTCAATTAGGGTTGAGTCTTAGTCCATATAGATTTTTACCTTTGCTCCTCTCTTGAGTCTCTCTTCTCATCTCAAAGAAAATTCAAAACATATAATAAAGGTAGGCATTTATTGCATTTAGGCCTTTCATATAAAGAAAAGATTATAAAGGGGTCTTCTCTTATAATCTTAGAATGTGTAGCATATAGCCCATCTTGGGTCAATGTGTTAAACATTTGATCTTGTATGAGGGACTTAAATGCAATACTTGTTGAAGGTACAAATAATAAGAAACACTTCTTCATTTAATAATCAACAAAAACATTTAATAAACACAAATATGCTAGTGTGTTTGAACCTTGACAATTGGAACTAAGTGTGGGGGTCTTCTTCACCCTTAATGTGCTTTCTTACTCATTCCATCTTGGAATGTGAGAATTTACACATTCCAATGGCTAAGATTTGGATACACTATCATATGCAAACAAATGAAAAAAACTTCTAAAAGACAAAAAAACAAACAATAACGTCTTTCCTTCGGGAATTCTTTTCTCATCTCATTCACTCCTCCCTTAAGGATGCGTCATTTCCGTTCTACCGCAAACAGGTAACGCCTAAGTCTCCCTACAGCGAGCTGCAACACCTAAACTGCTAGGACGCGAACGTTGACGTATTCCACTAAAAAACACAAACAATCCATCCCTAGTGAGGGGAACTACGTCGCTCTGATTCTCATGTTCCCGATGAGATACGTAGGCAGTGGGGTAGGGCCCATGCGAGCACTTCTTTTATTTTCCCTACATTTGTTTCTCTTTCTCTTTCCATTCCTTTTCCAGTCCCTTTTCCAGTATCTTTTCCTACACCCTTTGATTGAAGCAAGCAAGCGTGGATCCCATCGGGTACGATGGACGCGAGAGGGTGCTAATACCTTCCTCTCGCGTAACCGACTCCCGAACCCAGTTCTCTTGGTCGTAAGACCGTGCTATTTCCTTTCCTTCAGGTTTATGCAGTGTTTCCTTTCCCTCTCTTGGGATAAATACACATTGCTGGCGACTCTGTTCGGTGCCACTTTCGCGTTTGTACTGGGATGAAAATCCCGGGAGCGACACTCCTCATGTACTTGTAGCAATCGGATTCCATTATCAACCAATAGTACCCTACTCTTAGAATTTTTCTCGCCATTGTATGTCCGTTGGCATGAGTGCCAAAGGACCCTTCGTGAATTTCTTTTATCAGCATGTCTGCTTCTGGTCTGTCGACGCATCGGAGCAAGACCATGTCAAAGTTCCTCTTATAGAGTGTATCACCGTGTAATACCCCAAAATTTGCTCTCCCCTTTTGGCATCATAGCATGGCATTATCATGTATCATATCATATCCATCTCATTAACATTACATTGCATTTAACATAGAAAAATGAAGCATGGCATCCTTCTTACCATCAGGGCATGTGATCAGGTGGAAGGTGGACAATCAAGGAATCATTCAAAGCACAAAAGGTCAATCAAGTGCCCTCAAGGCAAGCCAAGAGGTCTTTCATGTCTTATACCATCTCAATTGATCATCCACAACCTCAAGGATAAGAGATACAATGGGAGATTGAAGCATTACATCTTTCACTATGCAAGAGGTTCAAAAACTGAAGGAAAACCCTCAAAAGAGATAGCTCATTGATCCAAAATCATCCTCAAAAGGCATATATCATCATCCTTTAAGAAGGTACACAACATACTCTGAGGAATTTGAAATTGAAGACTGCACATTTTTCTCCTAGGAGGTGGGCACCAAAACTAGGGTTTCCCATTAAAGCAGGGAATCTTTGATTTTTTGAACAAAACTTGATGTCATGGTATTCCATATGTCCTTAAGTGTATGTATGTGGAAAATTGCATCTCAATTGGTTTTAGAAGTGGTTCAATTGGAAGAAAGATCAAGAATCAGAGAAATTGGGGCAAAGTCAAATAATCAGAGGAAAAAGTCAACTCTTGACCTTTTGAGCCCAAAATCATGAAATTCATGTTACATATGTCCAATGTACAAAATTTGGTCAAGAAATTCCAAAGGAATCATGAAAAAATCAAGATGTGGAAAGTTGCCATTTTTGGGTGAAGTAGGGTTACTAAAAAGGGCAAGTTTTGACCATTTTGCATCAGAGTTTGAACCAAGGCCATTTAAAATTGAAGCACCAAATGAAAATTCCACCAGGCCACAACAAAAGGTCTTGCTTTAAGCTTCAAATCCATGTGTAGAACATCTCCATTGGATAAAAATTGAGGGAGATATGATTGATCAAAGTTTGAGCAAAGTAGGTTCAAAACTAGGTCATGACCAAGATTTTCAGGTCACGCGCGCAGTCATTTTAACAAACATGTGGTGAGCCAAATGTCCACTCATTTTTCTCATGGTTAAAGGCCTCAAATGAAAAACTTTTCAACATCAAAGTTGTTCCTTGTAGTGTCATCTTCAATACTCATGTTGGGCAAAATTCCATTTGATCAAGTTATAGTGGAGATATATTGGTTCAAAGTCATGTTGATGGTGCTGAAATTTTGTGTGCCAAGTTGCCATGCCATGACTTGCTTGCCACGCCCCATAACCAGTTCCCAAACTTGTGTATTTTAAGTCATTTTGCAACTTATTCCAACCTCATTTCACTTCAATTTTCACATCAGCATTGTGCTCCAATGTACTCTCTTTCAAATGAACCCATGAGCTCACCAAATCATTCACATTACATGGAATAATTCATCCTCAAATCACCCTATCTCTATTGTTCTCACTGTCACATAAAACCAAAAAAAAAAACAAGTGAAGGTTATTGTTGATTGTATCAGCTTGCCCATGTATTGCTCACTCTCCCAACAATTGCTTCATTTAGCCAAACATGTACCTCAGTCACCATATCACGTGCTATACATGATCATAAAAAGGGAAAGGAGTGGAAACTTGTATAACAAGTTTTGCTTGCTGCAGCTTCACATTTCACCTCCACCATAGTTTGTTATGAACCAGCCACACCATATCATGGCTCTCCCTAACTAACTTGACTCAGTTAGTTAGGGATGACTCACTCAAACCATTGTGACTCAGTTAACCTCACTCAGTTTAACCTTGGTTAACTCACACTATAAAACGAAATCTCACCTCACAACTTGATTTTCAGCCACATTCTCTCAAAAACACTTCAAATTCTTTCCACATTCTCTGATTTTTCTCGCTCTCTGTACACGAATTTCATCATCATCTCCTACATTTCATCTCCATCTCCATCTTGATTCTACTTTGGAGATTAAGAACAAAAGTGCATAGGTTCAGTTAAGGAAGTTCAGGATCAAGAGAGTTGAAATTATGGTTGATTCTTTGCACGAATTCAAGCTCTCAAGCCTTTATTTGGCCAAGTGAAGCTCAAGGAAGAAGCATCTCCTTCTGGTATTCTTGTGCATTCCAAGTTTCATCATCATTCAGGTTTGAACTCTTGAAATTACCTTACACGATCTCTGTCTATTTTTACTTGTTTTTTTGTGTTTTAAGCTTGCTAGAAGCTCTGCTCAAACCGGCTAGTTGATAGGCCTCTTAGAGGCTTAGTTGCAAAATCTAGGGCTTAATGTAATCTCCTCTGTTCTTGCTACGTGTGTGTGTTCTGTGGATTTCATAAGCACATTCATGATCTGCATAAGTTTAGCTTTCGATTGATGTATGTGTTATGCATTTCTGGAAAATTGTGAGGTTGCAGGTGGTGGTTTCTCGCCGGAGAAGGTGACCGGGGGTCCTTCTCCGGCCGGCAGCTTTGATGGTTAGGGTTTAGTATGTTTTAATCCTGTCCGCTCGTTTTTCTTCATCGCGTGGTCCATAATGTGACAACACATAAAATTGGCACATGTGTTGCACATGTTTTGTTTTTAATCAGAGTAAGCATTGTGTGGCGTGGTGTATGATAGTGAGTATGTGCCCTCATGCGCGTGTGTTAGATTTGCTTACCTTGACCTTTGTGTTTGACTTGACTTAATCTGATGGTTGTGAATGATTTGACTTGGTTTGACTGAAAGAGCATGATAGTTAGTGTGTTGTGCGCGTTATTGGACCTAATCAGATTGCTACCCACACCCCCATGTTTTCAAGCCCAATTAATTTGAACTGCATGATTGCTATGTTCACACCTCCCCTTCCCTTTGCATTCCATTTTTTTTTTCATTTTTTTTTTACACATTTGATTTTTAATTTTTAAAAATACCAAATATCATCATAAAATTCCACAAAAATTCATGAGTATCACTAAAACATTTAGGAAATTTTCCATGATTTTATTTCTTGATTTTATGACCTTTTTACCCCTGATCCATAATTTTCTTTGAATTTCCATTTAGATGCATTCTAAGCATGATACATGAATTTGTTTAATTTTGTTCTTGCTCATTACCAACTGTTTTGACATGATTCTTTTTGCATTGATTCACTAATACATTGAAGCATGTTAGATGATTTTTGTTTGATTTTTTAGGTCACTTTATTACATGTTTTGATGCCTATATTTGCACCACTTTGCATGATGTTTCAATTTGACCTAATTGCTTTGTTTGAAGTCATTTTGCTCTGAATTTTTACATGCTATCTTGATGTATGATGCATTTCTGACCTAGGCATTCCAATAATATGCTGGCATAATTTTCATGAATCCATTTGGTCTTTGTTTGATGCATTACATTGGAAGTATAATCCATGGCATGTCATTACAACTTTAGTGCATGTTTACATGAATTCTTTTGTGCATATTTGTATGAGCATTTGCATATGTTATGAGCCATTCATATGATATTATAGGTCTTTGATACACATTATAGGTCATCTTTACATGTTCATTTCAATTTGAACTTTGTGCATCATTAACATGTATTGTTTGCACTTTCTTTTTGAACTTTCATTTCAATTCTTCTTATATTACTTCTTGAATGTCTTGAAGTTGATTCATAAATACTTTTGAGATGTTTATAAACCATTTTCCATTTAGTTTCAATTTTGGTTGTTGATTTACATGTTCCATTTATGCATGTCCTCTTCATTTCTTTCCATCTTTCATCTATCCCTTCTTCTTGTAACATGTTTAAATGCTAATGAGTGATGATTATTGCTTATTCACTTGCACTTGTATGATGATATTCACTTGTTGTCCATAGGATGCCCATTCTGGTTGTGGTTCTAGGATTTGTTTTCTCATTTAATTCTTTTGAGTTTTATGATGCATTACATGTTCTTTCACTTCTTATACTTCTTATACATGTTTACTAACCATGTAGGGGCTTTGGTAAGTTTCAATTGAGTGTGGATAAGGAATCCACATTCAACTTCTATCCTTTCTCTTTTACAATTCCATTTTGTGTTTTGTTAAGCACTTATGTGCTTTCTTTTAATAACTCATCACTTTCCCCTTGTGAATTACAATTCATCTTCTACTTTAGAAGTGAATTGTTTAATTCATTCTTTCTTTAGACTTTAGGTTGAAACCTCACAAACTTTAGGATCACTCCCTTAACTAATCAATTAGGATTGAGTCTTAGTCCATATAGATTTTTACCTTTACCCTCTCTTGAGTCTTTCATCTTCTCATCTCAAAGAAAATTCAAAACATATAATAAAGGTAGGCATTTATTGCATTTAGGCCTTTCATATAAAGAAAAGATTATAAGGGGTCTTCTCTTGTAATCTTAGAATGTGTAGCATATAGCCCATCTTGGGTCAATGTGTTAAACATTTGATCTTGTAGGAGGGACTTAAATGCAATACTTGTTGAAGGTGCAAATAATAAAAAACACTTCTTCATTTCTTAATCAACAAAAACACTTAATAAATACAAATACGCTAGTGTGTTTGAACCTTGACAATTGGAACTAAGTGTGGGGGTCTTCTTCACTCTTAGTGTGCTTTCTTACCCATTCCATCTTGGAATGTGAGAATGTACACATTCCAATGACCAAGATTCAGATACACTGGCATATGCAAATAAATGGAAAAAACTTCTAAAAAACAAAAAACAAACAATAAAGTCTTTCCTTCGGGAATTCTTTTCTCATCTCATTCATTCTCAACGCACGAACGCGCTTCTACTCGTTCTCTTGCAAGATGGTAACGCACTCGGACCAGCGAGCCTGCAACACCTGAGCTAGAACGTAAGCCGTTCTCTAAAAAAACACAATTCATCCCTAGTGAGGGGAACTACGTCGCTCTGATTCTCATGTTCCCGATGAGATACGTAGGCAGTGGGGTAGGGCCCATGCGAGCACTTCTTTTATTTTCCCTACATTTGTTTCTCGTTCCTTTTCCAGTTCTCTTTTCGTTCCTTTTCCAGTATTCTTTTCTATCACCCTTTGATCGAGACAAGCAAGCGTGGATCCCATCGGGTACGATGGACGCGTGAGGGTGCTAATACCTTCCTCTCGCGTAACCGACTCCCGAACCCAGTTCTCTTGGTCGTAAGACCATGCTTTTCCTTTCTCTCAGGTTTACGCGGTGTTTCCTTTCCCTCTCTTGGGATAAATACACATTGCTGGCGACTCTGTTTCGGTGCCACTTTCGCGTTTGTACTTGGATGAAAATCCCGGGAGCGACACACCGCTTAGGAAGAAACTGCCTGCCAGCCTTCTGAGGGTTTTTCTGTCTTTCCTTAGTGCCCCAGGTGGGTACTCTTGTTTCTGAAGGAAGCATTTGATATCGCGATACCAAGGTTTGTCGTCTATGACTGCTTCAATCGTGAAGATGCCAGCGGGCCGTTCAAGGCGCATTATTTCAATCTTAGGTAAGTCGTTCCATTAACCTACACTAATCATGGAAGAGAGAGTGGCTAATGCATCAGCCATGTGACTCTCCTCATGAGGGATATGATGAAACTCAACTTTGTTGAAGAAGGGTAACAACCTTCTTGCGTAATCTTTGTAAGGAATCAATCCTGATTGGTATGTGTTCCAATCTTCTTTGATCTGATTGATAACCAAAGCTGAGTCGCCATATACATCCAAGTTCTTAATCCTTAAGTCGATCGCTTCTTCGAGACCCATAATACAAGCTTTGTATTCGGCCTCGTTGTTTGTGCACTTGAATGTGAGTCTGGCGGTGAAAGGAATGTGGGTACCTTGAGGTGTTAAGATGATTGCCCCAATTCCGTTTCCGTAATGATTGACAGCTCCGTCAAAAATAAGTCTCCATTGGGAATCTGGTTCTGGCCCTTCACTGGGTAGCGGTTCATCGCAGTCTTTCATTTTTAGATACATGACATCTTCGCCTGGGAAGTCAAATTCGACTGATTCCTGATCGTCAATCGGTTGATAAGCTAAATGATCGACTAAAACACTTTCTTTAACGGCTTTCTGAGCGTGGTACTCTATGTCATATTCTGATAACAACATCTGCCAACGGACAATCCTTCCCGTGAGAGCAGGCTTTTCAAAGACATACTTGATTGGAATCATTTCAGAGATTAACCTAGTGGTGTGATGATTCATGTACTGGCGAAGACGTTTGGCTGCCCAAGCCAGAGCGCAACAAGTTTTCTCGAGCATAGTGTACCGAGTCTCGCAGTCGGTGAATTTCTTGCTCAAATAGTAGATGGCAGACTCTTTTCTTTTTGTTTCGTCTTGTTGGCCAAGTACACAACCCATAGAGTCTTCCAAGACTGTTAAGTAAATGATCAGTGGTCTTCCTTCCACTGGAGGTGATAGAATCGGTGGGTTCAACAGATATTCCTTGATACTGTCGAAGGCAGTTTGGCAATCTTCTATCCAAACACAGTCTTAATTCTTTTTGAGTAATTTGAAAATCGGCACACATGTCACGGTCATGAGGAATATGAATCTGGAAATGTAGTTCAAACGTCCCAGGAATCCCCTGACTTGTTTTTAGTCTTTGGAGGAGGAATTTCTTGAATGGCCTTGACCTTGTCAGGATCAACCTCAATTCCTTTCTGGCTGACGATGAACCCTAGCAGTTTCCCTGAACGGACACCGAAGGTGCACTTATTGGGATTCAAGCGGAGTTTGTACTTTCGCAAACGCTCGAATAGTTTTGATAGGTGTGTCACATGCTCCTCCTCTGTTTTATATTTTGCAATCATATCATCGACATACACTTCGATTTCTTCATGTATCATGTCATAAAACAGAGTAGTCATGGCCCTCTGATAGGTTGCCCCGTCGTTCTTCAAACCGAACGACATTACCTTGTAACAGAAGGTACCCCAGGGGGTAATGAACGAAGTTTTCTCCATGTCTTTCGGTGCCATTTTGATCTAGTTATAGCCCTAGAATCCATCCATGAAGGAGAAAACTTTGAACTTTACTGTACTATCTACCAGCATATCAATGTGTGGTAAGGGAAAGTCGTCCTTTGGACTAGCCTTGTTTAGATCTCTGTAATCCACACACATTCTGACCGTTCCGTCCTTTTTTGGAACTGGTACGATGTTGGCTAACCATTGAGGATATTCTGACGTAGCAAGGAAACCCGCGTCAATCTGTTTCTGTACCTCCTCTTTGATTTTGACAGCCATGTCTAGATGAGTCTGTCTCAATCTTTGTTTTACCGGCGAGCATTCTGATCTTAACGGTAGATGATGTTCCACGATGCTGGTATCCAACCCTGGCATATCCTAATAGGACCAAGCGAATACACCGAGAAACTCTTTGAGAAGTTTCGTCAAACTCTCTTTGACAGTTGGACTGAGCAGTGCCCCAATCTTGACTTCTTTTCTCTCTTTTTCCGATCCTAAGTTAACTGTTTCGAGCAACTCTTTGTGAGGCTCAATGGACCTTTCCTCTTGTCTGAGTAGTAGGGAGATCTCCTCTGGAATTTCGTCGTCATTTTCTTCTTCAGCCTCAAATACCAGGAACTCAAAGTTGGGAGAAGACATTGGATCGTATGTTTCAACGGGGTTTAAAACAAGCAATCTGCATGACGTGATGGTTTGTGTTTAGAAGAGGTAGAGAAAATGCAAGTGTGTGCAGTGTATTTCTTTTACTGCTTGTTTTTATTATTGAGTTGTTTTTTAGGATTACCATTTTTTGAAAAAAGCAAAAAGAGAAAACAACAATTAATGCGGAAATTACAAAACGATGTTATTTTATTAATGAACAAGTCAATTCTTGAAACTACATCCCTATAAAACAAAACTCTGTCGCTTTGGGCAAAACAAAGAGGGATATTTACAAAAAGTGAGCCCTATCAAAACATCCGTTTCACATGGGCAAGGTAAAAGGTTAAAGTAAAGATGGCAATTACTTAGACTTATGAACAATCTTCAGAACATCGACAACAACCCATTGGCGGCGAACTCCTCGGTGAATCAGAAAGTCTGGTACCTTCCTTGATTTGTCTTCAGAAATGACGCTGATTTCTGGTGGAGCTCGATCATTGAAAACTGTCTCCCAGGAAGAGTTGTCGTAGGAGGATTCCTCAGTTGTATTTTGCGTAGTATTTGTACTCTCAGCTGTATCTCCCCATCCAATTGGCTGGATGTCTTCGAGCCTAATACGAGAGCTTTCAGGAGTGGTGTACTTGACCTTGAAGTCGTATTTTCCACTCGGCTGTCCCAGGGTATCCCACACTTCTTTGGAATTGGAGGAGTCATCCCTCTCGATGACGTTGACCTCGGGAAAAGCATAGTTGATGAATTCTAGTCTGACAAACATTGCGAATTCATCGTCGTGCTGGGTATTTTTAGGATAACCTTGGTGTTGATCCCATGACATGGTGGGGAGGCAGGTATTCTTTTCAATGATGCTCAGCTGATTTTCATTGTTCGGCTGACTTTCTTGCCCCAAGTAACCGGGATACGGCTGCCAGATAGGCAAGCCATCCATTGGACCATAATAGTCGTGGTCAAAGTTGTATTTCATCGGAGTGTCTTCCTCTAATGAATTTGGCGGAGCCCGGCATCCTTCAGGATCACAATCTCTGTATATCATTCGACATCTGACCTCGGTATAAATCTCGGACTCTGTGCGGGATAGCAAAAGGGAGTATGTGTTTCGCCCTGAGACGTATAACCGTCCTCGTTGAGATAGGACTTCCATTCTTCCTCCGTATCGGAGGAATCATCTTTATTAATGGTATGCACGTTGTAGCGAACGATTTTGGACGCGGTTCTTAAGCGCTGGTCCCTCTCTGCGGTTGACCTTTAATTACAGGTCGATTCATTTTTTATCCTATTGTGAGCTGATGAAGGAAGGGAAATAGATGTCTCCAATTAACTCTGCTTTGCATACTGAGTTTAAACAGCGGTCTGTTAGGTTACGAATGCTATTAATATGGGGGGGCCTTTGTACTGGTTATTTGTATTTTCGCCAATACTGTTTTCTTTCTTTTTATCTTGGCAGAAGGTTTCTGGAGGGGAACAAGGATTAGGATGTTAAGACTGATGTTTTTGAATTACTACTTTTGATTGATGGAGATATGGGATTTGGGTTTTTTGTTGATTATGCTCGCTAAGATCTTTTCTTTCGATCTTATGCCTACGTATTCCCGTTTACCGAAACAGGGAAATCAGAGCGTTCGTAGTTCCTCCTATTCTATGGGAGGAAATTGGTTTTTGGTGTCTTGTTCAAAGCCCAAGACGTGAAGCGAAAGGTGATTTGTATCTTGTTCAAAGCCCAAGATGTGAAGCTGAAAAGTCTATTTGTGTCTTGTTCAAAGCCCAAGACGTGAAGCTGAAAAGTCTATTTGTGTCTTGTTCAAGGCCCAAGACGTGAAGCTGAAGGACCTCGACTTTAGAGAGAATTTGTCATCTCTAAAGAAGGGTTTGTCTGCCACAACTGTTGGGTGACTGGTTATAAAGGAGAATTACTTTAACCGGGATATGCGAATCCGACAATGCCATAATTTCCTTTATAGGGGATTTTAACCTGAAGGAGAAGACTTTAACTCAGTGTAGAGAAATGCTATCTTTCCTTAGGAATTTCTCATGCTAAAAGAGGGACAGTGGCATGATCCAGAGGCTTGCCGCTTACAGCTATTAGATGAAGGGGAATGAGTTGTTGATGTTTGTGTACTGTGAACGAGGCACAACTTTGATGCTAAAAGGTTAATTGGATTAACCAGTGGTTTTCTTATACAAAGCCTAAGAGGAGGCTATTCTGTGTCTCGTACAAAGCCCGAGAGAGAGGAGAAAAGGTTTTGACCCGATGATGGAGTCTTTTGGTATCTCGTATAAAGCCCGAGATGGAGGCTATTTGACTCAACAAGAGAGTTTTTTTTGTATCTCGTACGAAACCTGAGATGGAGGCTGTTGTTTGTTTGGCTCAATAATAACCTTTTTTTATCTCGTATAAAGCCCGAGATGGAGGCGAAAGGGGTGATTGACTCAACGAGGGAGTCTCTTATATGTCTCGTACAAAGCCCGAGAGAGAGGCTAAAAGGTTTGACTCAACAAGAGAGTCTTTTATACTCAACAAGAGAGTGTTTTTGTATCTCGTACGAAGCCCAAGATGGAGGCTGAAAGTTTGCTTCGCTGGGAAGAATCATTGAACAAAGCCCAAGAGGAGGCTATGGTAACTGTTTCAGTTAAGTGACAGGTCCAGTATACTGATTTTAAAGAGAAAATCAGTTCTTATATGAGCAACACTGTACTCAGGGATTTAATTTGAGGATCAGGGATATTTCCTTCTCTTTGAGGAAACGGGAAATCCAATGGGTATTGAGACTGTCCGAGTCTGCGGGTTTCCTTCCTATTTAACGAAGGGGTCACTTGAGAATATCTTTGAGACTCAAGGAAGTTAGACTGTCCAAGTCTAGAGTTTTATCTTTTGTACTATGCTTTGGGAAACAGTAGTAGACTCTTGAAAGGACTGTTCTATTAATATGACTATGTTCTGTTCCTATACCTCTAGGAGGTCGTCGGGACAATTTGTACGAAGCCCAAGAGGAGGCTGGAAACTTTTAAGAAGCCGACGGGTCCTTATACGATGCCCAAGAGGAGGCTATCATTCCCGGAGGAAGTGATCATTATACGAAGCCTAAGAGGAGGCTGTGAATACTTCTTAGAAGCCGTAGGGTCCTTGTACTAAGCCCAAGAGGAGGCGGGGTTGCTTTTAGGAAGCCTGTGGGTCCTTGTACGATGCCCAAGAGGAGGCCGATTACTTTTAAGAAGCCGATGGGTCCCCAAACCCCGAGAAATTCAAGGCAAGCTATTCACAAGGAATAGATCAAGTCAGGAAAGTTTGAGAATTTGGAAGAAACTCAAGAGATGCCATTCACGGAGAAAAGATCATCTCTGGGGAGTAGAGTCTCTTGACAAGTGCTTTTAAGAAGCCCGTGGGTCCCCAAACCCCATAAATTCAAGGCAATGCTATTCACCGAGAATAGATCAAAGTCAGGAAAATCCGAGAATTTGGAAGAAACTCAAGAGATGCAATTCACAGAGAAGAGACCATCTCTGGGGAATAGAGTTTCTTGACAACTTCTATGAGTGACAGTCTATGAAAGGGCTCACAGAGAATGCTGCCTTTCATATCTCCATATTGTTTAACCCCAAGAGGAGGGAAGACTGTGTCTGGTAATCCTATGGGGATCTAGTTTAGACTATTTCTAAGAGTGATTGAAACAGCTTTACCTAGTGCTAGACGTAGTTGCCGGGGAAACTCTAAATATCTATACTATTATTACACAGTTGATATGAGTTTATGAAAGAAGACTTACAGTGAAACAGCCCCACAATACAGTTATATATATATGAGTTTATGAAAGGAGACTTACAGTGAAACAACCCCACAATACAGTTATATACATATGAAAGCGGTAAATGAAAGCGGGTAAACACTTACTCGGTTGTAGAGCTTCCATGCTGTTTGGTTAGTTGTTCATCAAAGAAAGATTGAAAACAACAGTATATTCAAAATCAAAGGAGAAAGTGCTTTGGAATAAAAATGGTTGGGGCTTACAACTCAAGGAGAGGCCCAGGGTTTTATCAGTGAGCGCACTGTTGAATTTGTACAGAGGGACTTATACAAGTGACTGAGGCCCAAAAAGGTTTTCTGTACAAAGGGATGGGTCTTACACTCTCTCAAGAGGCCCAAGTGAGTTTTAAGAAAAGAAATGGGTCTTACTACTCGAGGGTAGGCCCAATGGTTAATTTTGAAAAGGGCGACGATCGCGCCGAGTTTTTGGAAACACCGTGGGACTTATACAAGTGACTGAGGCCCAAAATTTTGGTATTTACAAAGGGATTGGGTCTTACACTCTATTAGAGGCCCAAAGAGTCTTGAAACATTTGAGTATGATTAAAAATCAAAGAAACCCCAATTTTCACTTTTTAAAAGTAACTTTTCAAAGAAAATTAATAAAAAATGACAAAAAAATCAAATAAGTTTAGGTTAAGGTTTGAAAAATGAGGTTTTAATCACAAGATGATTTAAAACTTATTTAGTTTTGATTTTCAAGATGAATATTCACTTTTAAAATGTTTAAAAACAATTAAAAATGAATTTATTCACAAAATACCAACTATATTAAATAAATAATATAAATTTGATTTTTTTGTAGAATAAAATATTTTACTATTTTTGTGATTTTTCAGAAAAAGAACCAATAAAAAATAATCAAAATTGAGGGAGTTATTAATTTTCCAAATCATTAAAAAATAATATGAAAAATGAGAAAATATGAAAAAGTGATAAAAAAAAGGGTTTTGGGGTCTTACACTCTATTAGAGGCCCAAAATGTATTTTTGTACAAAATATGGGGCTTACAACTCAGGGAGAGGCCCAAAATATTTTCAGTTTGAAAATGGCGATCGCGCCGAGATTTTTAACGTATCGGGACTTATACAATAGCTGAGGCCCAAAATTGTTTTGTTAAATAAGAGTTGGGTCTTACACTCTAATAGAGACCCAAGTGTTTAAAAAATGAAAAGAAATGGGACTTACAACTCAAAGAGAAGCCCAATTGATTTTTGTTTGAAAATGGCGATCGCGCCGAGGTTTTCTTTTAACGCAGAGAGACTTATACAATAAGTGAGACCCAAAATTGTTTTGGTTAAAAGGGGATTGGGTCTTACACTCTAATAGAGGCCCAAAGTGTTTGAAAAAGATTTGTTAGGGTGAAAATCAAAGAAAACCTCAATTTCATTTTTTAAGGCATTTTTCCAAGAAGAATTAAGTAAAAAAATGATAAAAATATCAAATAAAATCATTAAATAATGATTAAAGTTTATGAAAAAAATATTTTATCCACATAAATATTTAAAATCATTTTGGTTATTTAAAAAAGAAATTATTTTAAAAGCATTTAAAACAATTTAAAACACTATTTTTAAATATATTAAAAATAATCTAAAAATAATACTTTTTTTGTGATTTTTTGTGGATTAAAATATTATGGGGTATGAATTAGAAAATGATGATTTTTTGCATGTAAAAAAAATTGGTTGAGTTTTGAAAATAAAAAATAAGAAAAAGAGGAAAGATGTCACAACATCATCTCCGACATCTCTTATGGGGTAAAAACTAGTACCGAAACTTTAATTTTCAACACGTTTTTTATCAAATTTCAAACACTCATAACTCTCTCAATTTTTATCGGAATCAAAATCCAAAAGTACCTATCTTGACCGATTTTTCGCAAGGAATCCGATGGTACCACACATACACACTGAAACTCGACATACGAAACACGCAAATCGAAAAACCAGAACTGCACTTAATTCGAAATATCGTTCCGCGTCGAATTTCCAACACGCGTAACTCTCTCGATTTTTAACCGAATTAAGATCTGGAAGAGCCTATCTTGACCGATTTTTCGCGAGGAATCCAATGGTATCGCACATGCATGCTGAAACTCAACGTACAAAATGCAACAATTAAAAAACCAGAACTGCTACTAATTGAAAATGTCGTTCCGCGTCGAATTTCCAACACGCGTAACTCTCTCGATTTTTATCCGAATTGAAATCCGTAAAAACCTATCTTCATGGAAAATCAACACACAAAACGCAGAAATAAAAAAACCAGAACTGCACTGTTGTTTTCGGCGCCGTTTCGCGTCAAATTTCCAGCGCGTGTAACTCTCTCGATTTTTATCCGAATTGAAATCCGTAAAAACCTATCTTGACCGATTTTTCGCAAGGAATCCAATGACATTACTCACGCATATGGAAAATCAACACACAAAACGCAGCAATTAAAAAACCAGAACAGCACGTTGTTTTCGGCGCCGTTTCGCGTCAAATTTCCAACGCGCGTAACTCTCTCAATTTTCATCGGAATTGAAATCCGTAAAAACCTATCTTGACTGATTTTTCGCAAGGAATCCAATGGTGTTACTCATGCACACTAAAACTTAATGTACAGAACACATCAATCAAAAAAACCAGAACTGGACATGATTTTAAAACAACCAAAATTCCACATATAAACATGTTAAAATGCAAACAGTGGGAGGATCACAACATACACATTAAGGACTACATTTTTGCCTCAAGAATTGTTCAATATGATGCATGTATGTGGACAACAAAGGAAAGCATGATTCAAAGAATTCAAGTTGTGAATTTTACCTCTTTTTTTGGAGATTTTGGGCAACCTACCAAGTGCTTTGTTCCAGAAATGATTTGATGCTTTGGACAACCTCAAATGACCTCTTAGAAGCTTTTAGGATGGTTGGAATCGGCTGGAAACCTCTGGAGCAAGTTTGAGCACTTTCTCGCAAAATGGTCAAAAGTGGCCAAAATGCCAACTCTCTCAAATGGTGTTCCAGATGTGTGGCACCATTTGGGACAGTTCAAGGATGATATTTAGAGTGTGTTTGAGGTTTTATCTGGTTTGGAAAGTGACTGAATCAAGACATGGCTTAAAAAATGCAAAAAACTGTCATTTTGAGGTTTTGAGAGGTGACTTTGTGATGTTGGTGTTATAGGTCACTTGTGAGAGTTTGGATCACCTACATATGATGTTTATGAGGTGTTAGGATCATGACCTGTGATGGAAATGCTCTCTAAGTCAAAAACTCAAAATTTCCTTACTAAAGAAGGCATTTTGGAGTGAAAGAGAGAATTTGAGGAAAGCATCTGTTTGATGGCTTTGGTGTACTCAAACTGAGCACAAATGAGCTCTATTTATAGTAGAGCAAGTTTGTTTTGCAAGCAATAGTGAATGGTGGCTGCAGTAGAGGTTTGGCCAATGTTGGCCAATGAAAATCCAAGTCTCCTCTAGCCATTGACTAGAGGTTAGAGCACAGGCTGCTGGTTCCCTAGTTGTTGGAGGAATCTTAACTGAATTTAGTTAGAGGAAGATCAGTTCATGCCACCTCTAAGCATCCATTAAATGCTCCAAACCAAAATTGGAGTTTTGTCCCTCTTTTAGGGATTTCTAGGTTTTGACATGCTTTTTTTGGTTCCTTGGACTTGGGAGGTTCATGGATCAGATCATCCCACTTGGATTTGATCCTTAGATGTGTCCAAAATGATGACAAGGCTTGAAAATTCGTGTGGCACAAAAAATGTGCAAATTTGCCCTAAAAAATTCAGCTGCAGCAAACCTTTTTGTAAGATCCATAACTCCCTGCTCGAGTATGCTACATGGACATTCTAGGACTTTCCGGAAAGCTTAGATGACGTAGTTCAACTTTGATGTTTGACACTAGACCTGGTTCAACTTGGATCATGGAGAAAAACAGCCTTGAAGTTGGGACATTGTGCTGAAATTACAAGGCAGATTTTTGGCTAAGTGCTGAAAAATGTCAATTTTAGGTTTTTAGCCATTTTGATCCAACCATAACTCAAAATCCACGATGAATTGGGATGAAGTGTAGTTGACATTTTTGTAGAGGGCCATGAGGGCTACAAATCCATCTTTGGATGGGGAAAAATGGCTTTGTGGTTTAGGAGTTATGATCCTCCAAAGTTGGTACCCTTGCCACTTTATTCCATAACTTAGAAAAATTTCTAAGTTTTTATGGTTACCCCTTTTACAAGTTATCCCAATTTCTTTGATTTTTCTTGATGAATGATGATTCCAATCACACATTAACATCATTTTAGGGTTAAAAAACCATTTTTATGAAAAATCTCAAAAAGTCAAAGTTTGACTTTTGTGCACAGTTGACTTTTTATCAGATGAATTCCAAACTGCGCGATCCTTTTGGAAATCATGTCCTTGACCTAAATCAAAATTGATGGACATGTTCCATGGGTGTTATAGGGTGTATTTAATTGTGTCCCACGGCTTGGGAGCATGTCCTGGTCAAAAGTCAAAGCTACAATTGACTTTTCTCGCGAAACCCTAACTGTGGTTCAGATGAAATTGAAACTTGTTGCTCAAGCTTCTTGGGTCAATCCATTGTTGCAAATGGATCAACGTGGTATGTTGGAGACCCTCAAATCATGTCTTGAGGTCTTGGCTCATGATTTGTCCCAAAAGTCAACTTAGGGGTGAATTAGGTCAAGAAACCCTAATTCCTGATTTTTGATGTATGCATCCCCTGAGGCTAAATTGACTTGATGATGGGGTTTATGATGTTCCATGGAGCATTTTAGGTTATGCTTTGAAGCATTGGCTCATGCCCAAAGGAAAATTTCCATCTGGAGGCCCTAGTCGATCAAACCCTAATTTGGTGACACTGGCGATCCTGAGGCTTGATCCACCTAGAAGGGAGCAACCTTGTGCTTAATCCTTGAAGTGGGAGTCCTCTTGATCCATTATGGATATTTGAGAGGCTAGAAAAGTTGAAGATCATTTCATTCCTTGATTGATCCTTTGTCTAAGAGCTCTGCGAGGGCTTGAAACCCTAAATCCTGTTTGTAGTGAATGCTCACCCACCTTTGGGGAGACTAATGAGGTATGATGGTCCATCCATATTGTGCTGATGATTTGCACAATGATGGGAAATCTTAGTGGTCAAAATTTAGGGTATGACACACGTCTTGAGTCACTGGTTGAAGGAAGCCTCCACTGTGGAAGAAGTTCTGAATGGGATGAAGACTTTCATCGTTAGCAGCTGTCTGGGTGCAGGTTACAGAAAAACCAAGACCATTCTTTATTTTGTTATCAGTGGGAATGACAAGTTATCCCCATCCTTTTGCACTGTTATTCTCGATCACTTCGAGAGCATATCTGTATGAGGAAATCGAGGTTCCTTTCTCTGATTAATTCTCATTGCTCACCGAAAGTGCTTGGAACTGAGTCCCAACAACCTCCTCGAGTTCTACACAAGTAAATAATGACAAGTTGCTCACGAACAAGGCTTGTTCTCCACAAACCGTGACAAGTTGGCTGTTCTGGACAAACTTTAGCTTTTGGTGGAGGGTCGAAGTGACCGCCCCAGCCTGATGTATCCAAGGTCTTCCTAATAAACAACTGTATGTTGCCCAGATGTCCATGACCTGGAAAGTGACTTGGAAAGTGTGAGGACCAATAGTCATGGGAAGGTCGACTTCGCCGATAACCGTTTTTCTGGATCCGTCAAATGCTTTGATGACGACCTCGCTGGTTCTCATCGGAGGTTCTTTGAATGATAATTGCATCAAAGTGGACTTCGGCATAACATTCAGGGATGAACCTGTGTCTACCAGTACGTTGGCTAAAGCATCATCCTGGCAGTTGACTGTAATGTTGAGTGCCATGTTATGACGGCGACCTTCTTTAGGTAACTCCTCATCACTAAATCCCAAGTTATTGCAGGAAGTGATGTTAGAGACAATGCTATCGAACTGTCTGATTGTTACATCCTGTTCTACAAAGGCTTGCTCCAAGACTTTCTGTAGAGCCTCTCTGTGGGCTTCGAAACTGAGTAAAAGTGATAGCACAGAGATCTTCGAAGGAGTTTGTAACAGTTGATCAACAATGTTGTATTCACTCTTTTGGATGAGCTTTAGCATCTCATCATTGTTTTTCGAAAGGTCGGGATTACTGGATTGACCGACTGGTGGATCGGGAACTTCTGTCTGAGGTTCCTTTTCTTTGCTGGGTTCTCCAACACCTCTGTTGAAGATTCTACCACTCCGTGTTACTCGACTGATGTCTGCAATATTCACGACGGAGGGTAACCGAATTTCCTTTCCATTCTTAATTGTTGTTGCACCGTATTTGTAAGGGATAACCTTAGTTGATTCATACGGTAGCGGTCCTGGTAGATAGATGACTATAAAGCCTTCTGATTTTTCTGACCATCGTAAGTAATTTCGATCCGTTCCCAGTTGGGAACTCTCAATTCGTCAAGTAGAGGGATAATGGTACAAACATCCCTAGCCCTCTGATGATCAGAGATTACGACAATGTCCTCGATTTGATCAGTGAAGTAGTTGATTGATCCAGAACTTGACCATGATTGAATCTCTTTGCGGTCCAACTGACTTTGAAGGGCTGCTCGCACGAGGTAGCATCCTTGATTATCCACTGAGCAAACTCCACACCGCTCATAGTTGTGTAGTGGCACCTGGCCACATCCGCTTTGAATATAGTGTAACCTTACTAGATCTGTTTCCATCGACCGAACATCCTGACTTTGATATCTAGTAGGATTCCCGTTAGTGATACTGATTTGCTGGGTGTCTTCATCCATATAGATTGGAAGCCACCAGTGGATCAACAAGTGCTGAAGTGTTTCCTAGACAAGGGCACAACCCTGATCGTCTTCGCAACCTGCTTTACAGCCCTGATAATCATGTGATACCAGGAACCCGAGCTGGACCTGTTTAGCATGTAACTCCACGAGGCTGGTATTCATCAAGCGAATATCGAAGATTTGAATCATGTTGATTTGATAATGATTCCTATCATGGTAGTCTTGAATCCATCCAAGATCCATCTGACGCTGGAGGGCCTCTTGTACAAAAGAGCATCCCTGTTTGTTTACCGAGCAAGTCAGATAGGAATTGTAATCGTGTCGTGGTAGATTATGAAACTAGCTTTGCCTTGAGTGCATTGCCACCAGGTTGACATTCATCGCACGGATATCGTGGTTTTGAATGATGTTGGAATTCGTATAAACCATGTTAACTCCACGAACTCGGTGCTCTTGGATCCATCCGAGATCCATCTGTTCCTGTAGAGCTGATTGCACCACAGAACATCCTTGATTGCTTTTAGAGCAGATATCACACTGGTGATAATTATGAGGTGGCACATGGCCATATCCACTCTGTCTACAATGCATCTTGACCAAGTTGGCCCTCAATAAGAGTACATCGTGAATTTGATAGGTGTTGTTAGACTCTCCCTCTATCAAATTGACTGTAGCCTTCTCGTGTTGAGGCAGCGGGTTCGTGAGAACATTCAGATTCGTATCTTTGAAAGATAAGACCCCGCTCCTAACAAGCTTTTTCACATCGGAGTTGAAACTGAGACATCTCTCTATGTTATGCCCCGGTCCTCCTTGATGGTAAGGGCAAGTCTGATCCACCTTAAACCAAAAAGGCAGATTTTCCGGTACTGTAAGAGGAGACTTAGTCTGGACATGCCCCTTGGCTAACAGTAATGGAAATAGTTCTGTGTACGATACGAGTATAGGATCAAATCCTGGTGGCCGCGTTGTACGATTGTTGTTGTATTGAGGACGAGCTTTCTGAAGAGACTGTTGTGTCCTTTGCTGAAATTGCTGCGAATGCCGTTGGCTTTGAGCAACCTGAGGTTGATACGTAGAAACAGGCGCAGGGTTGATAGCAGGAGTTACACCTGCTACTGGTTGGTACCGTCGCCTTTGCTTTCCGAGGGAGATATTCCCAATATCTTGCTCCTTTTTTTTAGGGAGAGCACTACCGTATTTTTTAGTACCGCTTGTCGACCCAGTGTCTTTGACTAGACGTCCTTCTCGAACGGCTTCCTCGAGACGCACTCCCATACCGACCATTTCGGTGAAGTCACTGGGCACACTGGCAACCATTCTTTCGTAGTAAAATGAGCTCAAGGTCTTTAAGAAAATCTTTGTCATCTCTTTTTCCTCAAGAGGTGGACAAATTTGAGTGGCAATTTCACGCCATCTCTGAGCGTATTCCTTAAAGGTTTCCTTGTCCTTTTGCGACATTGATCTGAGTTGATCTCTGTCTGGTGCCATGTCCAAATTGTATTTATATTGTTGGACAAAGGCAGTGCCAAGATCTCTGAAAGTGCTAATCGTAGCGCAGGTTAAACCCATGTACCATTTTAATGCGGCACCGGTTAAACTATCCTGAAAGTAGTGAATCAGTAGATCCTGGTTCTCTGTCTAAGCTGACATTCGCCGAGCGTACATCACCAAATGGCTTTGAGGGCAAGAGTTACCCTTGTATTTTTCAAAATCGGGTACTTGGAACTTGTACGGGACTTTCACATTGGGGACCAAGTAAAGGTCTGCGGCGCCCTTTCCAAATAGATCCTGACCGCGAAGGGCCTGCAGTTCTTTCTATATCTCCAGGAATTATTCCTGGAACTCATTCATGCTGTCGAACATGCTGTCCTTTCTACCAGAAGGTATCTATGAAATATGTCCTTCTGGGACAGTGTGCACCACAGGGGGTGGTACCGTTACTACGGCAGTGAATCTTGGCGTTTCCTGAAGTTTGTAACCTTTAGGAGTCCTCATTATGCCTCTGGCATCCTCGCTTTCCCGAAGTTTGTAACCTTCAGGCCCAGCGGCTTCTGCTATGATTCCCTGATCTTCAGTGATCGGCGGAACATATCCTTCTGGGATATAGTTAACAGGCATGCCCCAGGGACGATCTTTCGGCATTTGATACCTAGGATCATACTTCTCCACTATGGGCGTTGAGGTGATCTCTGAGATCACACTTCTTTGTAGCTGAGCTTCTGCCATGGCTTGCATGTCGTTACGAAGCTTTCACATATCCTCTCTCAGAGCGTCGATCTCTTCTTTCAACTCTCGGTTCTCTTCCTCGAGATCATCCATCTTTTTCTGATGATTGGCCCGAGTATTGTACGAATGAGACAGTTTGACTCTAGAACCAAGACGCAAACGTGAGATTCGTTGGTAAGAAGAATACGTGACGTGAGAATGATGAATGCAATGATTATATTAATTGTTTTTTTTGGTTTAATCAAAATAAACTTCGACAATTAGATTGCAAATATCAAACAGTGGGGACACCTCCGTTTTATTGAATTCAAAGGATTGTGGAAATGGAAATACAGTAAATTACAAGGTGCGGAAACAGAAACCTAAGCTAGTGGGTCCCGAGTCCTCTCTGAGGAGAACTCGGGTGCTGATTCTGGTATTTTCCATTTCTTGGACCGGGGCTCTTGGGCCGTTGTCGGGTTGTCATTCCTTTGCCAAGTGAAAGGAGCGAGCAAATTCCTTTGGTCATCCTGATTTTCTACAGCATGTTGCTCCAAAATCTCAATTAGAGCATCCTTATCTTTCAGTAGTTGCTGTATTTTGGTACACTCCACATTGAGAATGCGGTACTTGTTCTTCCAAGACCTCCTCTCCTGTTGAACTTTATTGAGAGTAACCTGAAGTTTTTCCGTTTCAGTCATGAAGTACATGACAGATTCCCTTGGCGGAAGAACTCCGTGACGAGGATAAGGCATCTTTAGCTTAAGAGCTCTAGTTTGTACCCAGTGGAGATAAGGCTCCACCGAGACACAATCCGATTTTCCTAGAGACTCTCTTCCTTTCTTATGAGCATGTTTCCAAGCATGCCCTATTTCCATCTTTAGTGCCCTGTCATTTTCTCCTTCATTGAAGAAAAGACCTTCCAGATGAGCATTACGCGGGACATGCCTCATCGGGTATCCAAATTGACGACGAACTAAAACTGGATGATAATTGATTCCTCCCTTAGTTCCTATGAGGGGTATGTTGGGGAAGTTTCCACAACGGTCAATGATCCTAATCCCGTCATAAATCCTATTGTTCCAATCTATATCAGAGTTGTTAAGAGACATAATTTTCTGCGACCAACGTAATGCACTCTTATGATCCCAAAAAGCGGCAGACTTAGGCAAATGGGAGATAAACCATTAATATAGCAGGGGTACACAACACGTGATCTTTCCTTCGCTGTATAAATTCCTTAAGTGTACAGAATGATACGCATCTGCGAGTAAGGTCGGTACAGGGTTTCCAATCAGGAAAATCTTAATGGCGTTGATATCGACGAAGTTATCAATGTTGGGAACAAAAATAACCCGTAGGTGAGCAAAACAAAGATGCTCTTGAAAGCAGTCACGTTCCCTATACTAGCAAAGTACAGAGCCTTCTTTACCATAAACTTGGCTGGTAAACCTGGGATTCCTCCCTTGGTGGTCATGTGAGTCCTAATTTTTGACTCATCCAAATAGATTGCTCTTGCAATCATTTGATCCTTTGGAATTTCTTCCAGTCCAGAAAAGGGAGCTTGATCAGTAATGGGTAGATCAATCAGATGAGAATACTCCTCCAGCGTTGGTGCGAGCTGGTAATCCGGGAATGTGAAACAGTGATAGACCGGATCATAAAACTGAATGAGTGCCTCCAGGATTCCCTCAATTACATGGACCCATAACAGAGGTAGCAGACCTCCGTACTTGGCTCTGAAAGCGTCAGGGTTAGTGATCATCCTTGCTAATCCTCTCAAATCGTCTAGTTTTGGAACCTTGAAGGTATACTTGTGAGTTTTTCGTCTACCGAAATACATGAGCGCAATCCTTTTCTCTCTGACATTTGCAATCATTGTCTTAGTTTAATTTGAAAAAGAGAGACTAGAAGAGAAACATTTTCTTTGCTTAATGTTTTTTAAAATGAATACATGAATGCAGCACACAAAAACATAGAAAAAACATCGGGTCAAAGGGTCGGTGTCATGAAGTCAAGGCTCTACCCATCCCAACGGTTTATACTAGTGATTTTTGTACCTGTCTCTCAAAATCATTGATTCTTGTCGAGATAACATCAGCGGGCCGGGAACCGTGCTAGGTGTTGTATTTTGAAGAATCTCATAAGAGGGTAGTATCGCGTGACAACTATTTCCGATAGCTTCCGCACTACTGAGAGAGGTTTTTCCTAGGTGTATACTCAATCTTTCCACATGCGGCATCACACGCATTCCCATTAGCAGAAAAATAAACACAGATATCAGTTAGGAAAAGCAGTATATATATTTGTCCTAATGTCCTAGACTTTTTAAGAGATATGAATCCTATGATCCTAACAGAAAATGGCTCACCGGCGGAGTCGCCATTCTGTGGTACCTTCCCAACTTAAAGGTTTTTGACCTAAGATCCTAGTGAGGGCCGATCCTAACAATAATGACATTCCCCGATGGAACGGTCATTCGGTGATACCTTGTGAACCAAAGGTCTCGTCCTAAGAGAAGGTTTCAACCAGAGAGATAAGAGAGACAAAATTCCTTTGTTTGGCCCCACGGTGGGCGCCATTTTTCCTGTGAAATTGTCTAAACTTAAGGTTTCCTCCTAAGAGACGGGAGAAGAACAAGTCTCTCCCACTATGGTCGCCATTTTTCTGTAGCGCGGTTTTTGTGGTTTTGAATCACTATCGCTTTGGTACTACAGTTCGATTCATTTTTTATCCTATTGAAGCTGATGAAGGAAGGGAAATAGATGTCTCCAACTAACCTTGCTTGCAAACTGAGGTTAAACAGTCAAAACTGTTGGTTTACAGATGCGGCTTTAGTTTGTGGGCCTCTCTCTGCTTATTTTGTTCAGAACGAAATACAGGGATTGTTCATGGGGAATTTGTTGGGATCCTGCGCCAGATTGGATGGAGGTAGGGGACTTTGGGGTTTTTTGATTAGTGTGCTCGCTAAGATTCTTTTTTTCAATCTTATGCCTACGTATTCCCGGGATAGGGAAATCAGAGCGATTGTAGTTCCTCCTATTCTATGGGAGAAAATGGTGTTTTGGTGTCTTGTTCAAAGCCCAAGACATGAAGCTAAAGGTGGTTTGTATCTTGTTCAAAGCCCAAGATGTGAAGCTGAAGGGTCTATTTGTATCTTGTTCGAAGCCCAAGATGTGAAGCTAAAAGGGTGTTGACTTTTAGAGAGAATTTGTCATCTCTAAAGGGGAATATTTGGCTTGTTTGGCGCGACTGTTAGGTGACTGATTATAAAGGAGAATTACTTTAACTGGGATATGCGAGGCTTGCCGCTTACAGCAATTAGATGAGGGAAAAGGAATTGTTGATGTTTGTATGCTGAGACCAAAGCATGATTTGATGCTAAAAGGTTGATTGAATCAAACGGGTATTTCTTTATACAAAGCCTAAGAGGAGGCTATTGACCCAACAAGAGGATGCTTTTATATGCTCGTACGAAGCCCGAGAGAGAGGCTGGAAGGGTTGACTCAACAAGAGAGTGCTTTTGTATGTGTCTTGTACGAAGCCCAAGATGGAGGCTAAAGGTGTTTGACTCTATAAGAGAGTCTTTTATCCTCAACAAGAGAGTGATTTGGTATCTTGTATGAAGCCCGAGATGGAGGCTGCAAAGGTTAACTCTGCTGGGGAGAATCATTGTACAAAGCCCAAGAGGAGGCTATGGTTACTATTTCAGTTGAGTGACAGGTCCAGTATGTTGGTTAACAGAGAAAATCAGTTTTTATATGGGTAATGTTGTACTCATGGATTTGATCTGAGGACCGGGATTATTTCCTATTTTTTAGGAAACGGAGAATCCGAAGGGTATTGAGACTGCCCAAGTCTGCGGGTGTTTTTTCCTATTTTTGAAAGGAACTTGAGAATGTCTTCGAGACTCAAGGAGGTTAGACTGTCCAAGTCTAGAGTTTTATCTTTTGTACTAGGCTTAAGAGAGATCAAGAGACAGTACGCTCGCGGTAGAAAGATCTAGACTCTTTGAAAGACTGTTCTATTAAGATGACTAATTTCTGTTACTATACCTTTAAGAGGTCATCGGGACAATTTCTACGAAGCCCAAGAGGAGGCGAGAAAAACTTTTAAGAAGCTGAAGGGACAATTTGTACGAAGCCCAAGAGGAGGCTATCTTCCCGGAGGAAGAATCATTATACGAAGCCTAAGAGGAGGCTGTGAAAACTTCTAAGAAGCCGACGGGTCCTTGTACAAAGCCCAAGAGGAGGCGGGGATGCTTTTAGGAAGCCTGTGGGTCCTTGCACTAAGCCCAAGAGGAGGCTGATGAACAGTTCCAGAAGGGGTTTCACTTGGAACATTGGCCTTCTGCATATGAACTGTTCAAGGAGGAGATTTCTTAGATCTAGTTATCTAAAATTGTTGTAAAAGAAAATTCTCATGGTTTAGGTTATGTTGAAATATCCGGGAGAACGTCGGATGTAAGGAGACGAGGTTTTGTCTAGTTCTAGACGTAGTTGCCGGGGAAACTCTAAATATCTTTACTAATATTACACAGTCGATATGAGTTTATGAAAGAAGACTTACAGTGAAACAGCCCCACAATACAGTTATATACATATGAAAGCGGTAAATGAAAGCGGGTAAACACTTACTCGGTTGTAGAGCTTCCATGTTGTTTGGTTAGTTCTTCAACAAAGAAATTGAAAATAACAGTATGTTACAAAATCAAAGGAGAAAGTGCTTTTGAAAGGAAAATTGGGGCTTACAGCTCAAGGAGAGGCCTAGGGTTTTATCAGTGATCGCACTGTCGTTTTGTATAGGGACTTATACAAGTGACTGAGGCCCAAGAAAGATTTTCTGTACAAGGGGATGGGTCTTACACTCTCTCAAGAGGCCCAAAATGATTGAAAGTGAACAAAGATGGGTCTTATAGCTCAAGGAGAAGCCCAGGGTTTATTTTGAAAAGGGCGACGATCGCGTCGAGGTTTTTAAAACACCGTGGGTCTTATACAATGACTGAGGCCCAAAAGTTTTTGGTTTCAAAAGGGGATTGGGTCTTGCACTCAATTAGAGGCCCAAAATGATTTTGAATGGGTCTTATAGCTCGAGGAGAGGCCCATATGGTTTGTTTTAAACGGGCGATGATCGCGCCGAACCTTTGAAATACAACGAGACTTATACCACATTTGAGGCCCAAAATAGGTTTGTTACTACAAAGGATTGGGTCTTACACTCTATTAGAGGCCCAAAATGTTTTCAAAAGGTCTAATGAGGGTTGAATTAATCAAAACCCTAATTTATTTCCAAAATGTATTTTAATTGAATAAAAAATTCAATTAAAAGGATCAAAATTGTTTAACATGTGGAAAACAAATTGTGATCTTGGATTAATGTTTCAAAAATCATGTTTTGACCTACAAAATGATTAGAAATCATTAAAATTAGCAAAATCAAGAAGGAAAAAATATTTTAAATGTCAAAAACAATTAAAATATTAATTCTTGGCAAAAATATCAATTATATGAAATAAATAATATTTTTGGGATTTTTTGGTAAAATGAAATATTTTAACATTTTTTTGAATTATTAAAAAAAGAATCAACTCAAAATCATTAAAACTCAGAGAGAAATTAATTTTTGAATCAATTAAATAAAATCACAAAATTCAAATATTCAAATATTTGAAAAAGGGCGCCAAGAACATGGCAAGAACACGCGCCCTTCCTCTGTTTCTGCAGATTTGCGTTTTCTATCCAATCTCACTGAATACTTGATTATATCATGCAATCTACATATCAATCTACTCGTTTCAACCTCACGATCATGTCTATGGTCTTTAATTTCATTTATTTTAAGCATGGAATAAGAAATCAAAGAGAAACCTCAAGAACCCTAAATTCTGCATGAAGGTTCAGAAATTCCATACACGATTCATACAAAGCAATTGATTGAGGGTAAACACTTTATACATGATTATGAACATATGGCCAAATTATTGTGCAGCAAAAAATGCATGGATCATAGAGTTAGAAGAGCTCATGCTCACCTATTGCAGCTGGTGATCGTGTTTTGGGTTAGAGGTGTTACAGCTAGGTTCCAATGATCTGGATAGCTTCCCTAGGTGCCATGGAGTGTGTCTGGATGCTTGGAATGGATTGAAATGATCTGGAACTTAAGATGGCACCCCAACTGCAAATATGTCAAAGGCTTGAGCAATTGGCTAGTGATTTTGTGATTTTGGTGTTCAGATGTTATGTGAGTGTTTGGATCACTTCTATATGATTTTTATGAGGTGTGTGTGTGATTGGTTGGGTTGGAATTGCTCTCAAACTCAAAACCCGATAGTGACTTGCTTTGGAAGGCAAATTTGGAAGTGAGAAGGTGATTTTGAGGAAAGCATCTGTTTGATGGCTTTGGTGTACTCAAACTGAGCACAAATGAGCTCTATTTATAGTAGAGCAAGTTTGTTTTGGGATCAATAGCGAATGGCAACTACTGCATAGGTTTGGCCAATGTTGAGCAATGAGAATCCAAGTCTCCTCTAGCCATTGACTAGAGGTTAGAGCACAGAGCTGTGGTTCCCTAGTTGTTGGATCATTCTTGACTGAATTCAGTTGCAAATGTGTCAGTCCATGCCACCTTGGTGTATCCATTAAATGCTCCAATCCAAAATTGGAGTCTTGTCCCTCTTTTAGGAATTTCTAGGTTTGGCATGCTACTTTTTATTCTAAAGACTTTGGAGGCTTGGATCAGTGTTTGTTCCCTTTAGATTTGATCCTCAGATGTGTCTAAAGTGATGATAAGGCTTGGAATTATCTGATTTTGCCAAATCAAGTAAAAGTGCAAAATTCTGCCTAGCCATGGAAGTTTTCTGCAAGGCATATTGCCATTGTCATATCTCATGGCTCAAGTGGAATTTGATGGAGTTCTTGGCCATTTTGGAAAGCCCTCATATAATACAATAACTGTTTGATCATAATTGGTTTTGATACTTTTTGGATCCAAGTGAAAAATGGCCATACATTTGGAAAAAAGTGAAGGCAGATTCTGACTTAGTGAAAATTTCACTAAGTGTTGGAAAAAAGTGACATTTTCACTTTTTGTGATTTTGATCATTCCATAATTTAAGATCCATGGGGAATTGGAATGAGTGGTAGTTGAAGCTTTTGTAGAGGGTAATGAGAGCTACAAATCTAGCTTTGGATGGGAAAAAATGGCCTTGTGGTTTAGGAGTTATGATCCTCCAAAGTTGGTACCCTAGCCACTTTGTTCCATAACTTAGAAAATTTTCTAAGTTTTTTATGGTTACCCCTTTTACAAGTTATCCCACTTTTCTTGATTTTTCTTGATGAATGATGATTCCAATCACACATTAACATCATTTTAGGGTTAAGGAACCATAATTGTGAAAAATCTCAAAAAGTCAAAGTTTGACTTTTGTGCACAGTTGACTTTTTATCAGATGAATTCCAAACTGTGCGATCCTCTATGAAATCAAGTCCTTGACCTAAATAAAACTTGATGGATTGATTTCATATGTGTTAAAGGCTTGTACGAGGCAAATTGCAAATTTTTGTGATTTTTTATATTAAGTGATCTGAAAGGGCATATTGGGTATTCCACACTGTTATGTTCGATTGGGAATTACTTAAGCTAGTTTTTGGGAAGAAAGAAAACACTTTTGCTTTGACGAATAATTTTACATTGGAGTTCTCATGCGATCAAGTGATCCGGAAAGGGAGATTCTTCATGAGTGCTAACAATTGAAGATCAAAATCATCCGATTACTATTGTGATGTCTACTTTTCGTATTGTATTTCTTTTTAACATTATGAATAGCTAAACCCCCAATGCTAGGGGGGTGTCCCTAAACTGCGATGTAATGAACCTTATTTGAATTATTTTATGAGATTATGCATTCTTCCTTTAATCTTTTATTTTGCAATGTTCTTAATGCTTTTTCGATCTGACAAATTGAATTTGATTCACGATTAGGAGTAGGTCGGAAAAACCACCCTAATGCTTTTGCAAAATAATCTTGCGGTAGATATTGCTTAGGAATGAGGATACCCCGCAATAACCTTTCTAAATCATGTCAAAACTATTGCTTGATGTTATTTTGAGATTGTTAAGGAATTAGGATCAAGGGAGAATATCAAAGGTTTTTCTGTTAAGGAATTAAGGAAAAACACTAATAAGATTGGGTAAGAAAAGGATTGATGCATGTTTCTTTAATGAAAATTAGGTTTATTGCAGAGCAATTTATACACTTCCCCTAGCATACTTCTCTTATTTTTTTAAGTCATTTTACCCGTTCTGCTTATTTGCTTAATAGTTATTACAATTTTTACAACAAACCAACCCCAAAGGCATTTTTGTTTAATTGAAATAACATCTGCACTTATAATTACACGCAGTCCTCGAGAGATCTATTTTGGGGATAACCCCAACTATTACTACATCGGTAAAAATATTACACTTGCTATTTTTCTGATCAGAGACGAATGCGGAACTGAAGAAAACTCAGGAGGAACGAGACCGTCTCCGAGACAAGGTTGCCGAGCTGGAGGCTGCCTCTAACCCAATAGAAGACGAGACAGAGGACGAGAGGCGCCTCGTCAGCCGTGGTGCTCTGATCGCCAATGTTAGGGAACTCGAGCAGGACTGTTTGGAAGGCCTCGAGGTGGAATTTAAGAGTGCTGTGGCGCAGATCGAAGCTGAGAATTTGGACGTCCAGCTTGCACTTGATAGAGTCAGTCCATTCCATTGCATGGTCGAAGGGAAGGTGGTCATACCAGGGGAGGGCGAAGACGGAGATGGGGAGACTGGTGCCCGGATCGAGGAAGAGATCGCTGTCTAGCTCCCTTTGTTTGCTCGGCCTGTATGCCATTTTTCTTTTAACTTTGTTTGGTTTGGCCTGCGCACCGTGTTTTTTGTGATTACCTTTGCCCGGCCTGCGTGCTAGGGGCTTTATGACATTTTTGTATGTACTATTTGCACAATGGGTTTCTGCTCGGCTTAATGCTTTGTCTTTTGTTTATCTGTGTGTGTAATGATTGTATGCTTGATGATATATCTGTTGTTTTTGTCTAAGTAATTTGGGGGGTTTGCCTGACTTTGTTAGTCCTCGACAGTGTAGGGAACTGGTCGAGTGGCCAGAGCTGTATTCCGACCTTTAACGAGGCTAAGAGCTCGATCGAGGTCTTGGCTTCGTGGCGTGAACTTCCCATCGCGAACTGGGTGTTCTGCCTAATTGGTACGACGACGATGGAGCTCGGTCGAGGTATCCTTATCGGATCAAGGGTCCTTGCGCACACACAACGCGGGCCCTTGTCGTTTTGTTTCGTGGAGGGGAGTCACACTTGTACCTTAGTGCGCCCCCGTGGTCACGACGTAGCTGGGTCGCGGGTAGTGTTTAAGTGTAGTAATGTTTAAGTTTCTCAGCATTCCATGGTCGAGCAAGTTCCTCCCCGTGTAGATTTTCAAGGTAGTAGGCTCCTGTCCCCGTTTTCGCGCGGACGTGGTAGGGGCCCTCCCAGTTCGCAGCGAGCTTGCCTTCCCGTGAATCTTTCTGTTTCCTTCGTAGGACGAGGGTGCCTACCTGAAAAGCACGTTTAATAACTTTGTTGTTATATCGTAGAGTTATTTTCTGCTTGAGTGAGGCTTCGCGGAGGGACGCGCTCGACCTTATCTCTTCGACGAAGTCGAGCTCCTCCCTGAGGGCCTCATCGTTTGTCCTCTCATCAAGGGGAGACTCCATTCTTCTCGAGAGTTCCCTTATTTCCATGGGGATCACCACCTCTGTTCCGTAAGTCAAGCAGAAGGGGGTCTCCTCGGTAGTGGAGTGCGGGGTTGTTCTGTAGGCCCAGAGGACGCTGTACAGCTCCTCGACCCATCTTTTCTTGGCGTTGCTTAGTCGCCGTTTCAGTCCTTGCAGGATCACTCTGTTCGCTGCTTTGGCTTGCCCAATCGTTTGGGGATGCTCGACCGACGTGAAGTGTGCTTTGTGCCCAGTTTGGTGATGAAGTCTTGAAATTTCTTGCGGTGAATTGTGTCCCGTTGTCAGTGACAATTGCTTGGGGCACGCCGAACTGGGTGAGTATGTTCCTTTTGTAGAAACGTAGTATGTTGTGAGCCGTGATTTTGGCCAGGGCTTCCGCCTCGATCCACTTCGTGAAATAATCCACGCCGACGATCATGTACTTGTTTTGGTACGACCCCACGACGAAGGGCCCGAGGATATCCATCCCCCACTAAGCGAACGGCCACGGGGACGAGAGTGTTTTGAGCTCACTGGGCAGGGCCAGGTGCATGTCCCCGTGTCGTTGGCATTTGTCTCACTTCTTGACGTGTTCTTTGGCGTCCTGCTGCATGGTGGGCCAGTAGTACCCTGCTCGTAACACTTTGCAGGCTAGTGACTGTCTGCCAAGGTGTTGTGCATTGATCCCCTCGGGGATCTCCTGGAGTATGCCGGGGACCAGAGACTCCTCAACGCATCTGAGGAGAGGGATCGAGAATCCGCGTCGATATAGCTTGTCCTCGACGATTGTATAGGAGCAGGCGCGTCGCCTAACGACTCCGACGTCTTTAGGGTCATTGGGTAACTTGCCCGTGCTGAGGTACTCGTATACCGGAGTCATCCATCTATGGCTATCTCCAATGGCGTTCACGTCAGTCGCGGGGACGGTTTTCTCGATGCTCGGACGAGAGAGCACCTCTTGAATGACGGATTTGTTCCCGTCTTTCTTCTTTGTGCTCACGAGTTTCGATAGAATGTCCGCTCGAGTAATGTGTTCGCGTGGGACGTGATTCACTTCCGCCGAGGAGAACTTTTTCATTGTTTCCTTCACCAGAGTCAAGTATTCGATAAGGCAGTCGTTCTTGGCCTAGTATTCTCCCAGTACCTGGGAGGCCACGAGCTGGGAGTCAGTGAATATTTTAACCTCTTTGGCCCCGAGGTCTTCAGCTAAGCGTAACCCGGCAAGGAAGGCCTCGTACTTGGCCTGATTGTTCCACTTTAGGAAGGACAATGTGAGGGAGACTTCAATTAGGATGCCTTCCCCATTCTCGAGGATAATGCCTGCCCCGCTGCCTTTCGAGCTGGATGCCCCGTCGACGTAAATCGTCAACCTTTGGGATCCATTGGTTGAAGGCTCTGGGAGGGTCATTTCTGCCACGAAGTCGGCCAATACTTGAGCTTTCAGGGCCTTTTTACCTTCATATTGGATGTCGAACTTAGCGAGTTCGAGCGACCATTTGAGCACCCTCCCCACCATATCTGGCCGACCGAGGAGTTGTCGTATGGGTTGCTCGGTCCTCACCATGGTCGTGTGGGCCAAGAAGTAATGTCGTAGCCTTCTGGCCGCGGTGACGAGAGCCAGGGCGACCTTTTAGATTTGCTGGTACCTAAGTTCTGGACCTTGGAGGGCTTTACTGGTGAAGTAAATTGACTTCTGGCCGTTGGTGGTTTCCCGGATTAGGACCGCGCTGACTGTTTTGCCCGTGATGGCGAGGTATAGGAATAACGTCTCCCCGCACTCTGGTCGTGAGAGGACTGGGGGTTGCGAAAGGACTTGTTTGAGGTGGAGGAGCGCTTGCTCACATTTCTCTGTCCATTTGAAAGTGGCTTTCTGGCGTAGAAGCTTGAAAAACGGGAGTGTGTACTGTGCGGACTTGGCGACGAAGTGGGAAAGCGCGGTCAGCATCCCATTCAGCGATTGTATCAATTTTTCGAGTTCGAGGTCGGGATCTCAGAGAATGCCCTGCACTTATTAGGGTTTGCCTCGATTCTTTGCTCTGTGAGGTAGAAACCGAGGAACTTGCCCGCCCGGACTCCGAAGGTACATTTGTCGGGGTTGAACCTCATCCTCCATTTCCTCGCTGTGTCAAAGACCTTTGTGAAATGGGCAGCGTGGTCGACTTCTTCTGCAAATTTAATGATCATGTCGTCCATGTAGACCTCGAGCATGTCGCCGATCTCTCCCCAGAAGATTTTGTTCATCATCCGCTGGTAGGTCGCGCCGGCGTTCTTCAGGCCGAAGGGCATTACATTGTAATAGTAATTGTCCGACTCGGTCATGTAGGCGATGTGCTGCTTGTCGGCCTTTGCCATGGGGATTTGATTGTACCTTGAGTATGCATCCATGAAGGACAATAGTTTGAAACCTACAGAATTGTCGACCAGCTGGTCGATGTTAGGCAACATATAAGAATCTTTCGGGCACGCCCGGTTAAGATCGGTATAGTCAACGTACACCCTCCATTTTCCATTATTTTTCTTCACAAGTACAACGTTGGACAACCAGGTTGTGTACCTGGCTTCCGAAATAAAATTTTCCTCTAAGAGGTCTTTTACAGCTTTTTCAGCTCCCTCCGCTTTCTCGGGAGACTGTCTACGCCTACGTTACAATACAACCCTAGCGGCTGGGTCTACAGCGAGCTGGTGACATGCCACCTCTAGGTCAAGGCCGGGCATCTCTGATGCACTCCACGCGAATAAATCAGCGTTCTCATGGAGGCATGCCTTCAGCTGCTTCTTCGCCAGGTCGGGGAGCCCGGTGCCAATCTTCACGCTCCTATCTGGATCGTCTCCGAGGGCGACGGGCTCGAAGTCTCCATCTGGGATGGGGTGCGTTGGGTGGAGAGGTTGCCCATTGCCTTTGGCTGGGAGGTCACTGTCCGCTGCTCCTCCTTTTTCCTGCTCGCCGGGGAAACGACTGTCGAGGTCCACCGTGTTGACGTGCATGAGTGTCTTCTGCACTGCGTCTATGGTTGACTTCTCTCCAGCCTTGGGCTTGACGTTGATCGAGCTCAGGCCCTTGGTTGCAGCTTTGAAGCATCTCCTAGCAGCTTCAATGTCCCCGTGCATGGTGACGACCCGACCACTATCCGTATAATACTTGATCTTCAGATGGACTATAGATGGTACTGACGTGAGTTCGGACATAATGGTTCTCCCCAGGTTGCATTGGTAGAGGGAAGGGCATTCCACCAATAGGAAGTGGGTCTTGACTTGTTGGGCAGTGTCCTCACTCCCAAAAGACACCATCAGTTCAACATAGCCCCACGGTCTGGTGGTGGTGCCGTTGAATCCTTGTAGATCCGAGCCCACATAAGGGGTCAAATACTTTTCGTTGAGCTGGAGTGTCTCAAAGAGGTGGGCGTACATGTGTCCACCGAACTCCCCTGGTCGACCAGGATTCTGCAGACGTCAAAGTTTGCCATCTGCACCCGGATCAGGAGGGGGATGATGGAGTTGGGTGCGCCGCCTGGCAGTTCCTCGAGGTAGAAGGTGATGGGGTTTGACTTCCCTTGTACCTTCTCAAAAGTGGTAGTCTGCGCCGAGGTCGTGGATTCCAACTCGTCGAACTTCCATTTGATTGATCCGACGGAGACCTTACCGAAGCCCCCGTCGGATATGACCATTGCTGCGGGGAAACTCTCCTATGTGCTGTGGGCTGTGACAGGGTCCTCAGGGGGAAAACTCTCCCACATGCTGTGAACTGTCGCGACATCCTGGATCCTTTCCGGAACGTAAAAGTCCTTTGGGCGAGTGACGCTCAGGGTGACTTGCAGTCTGTTTTCTCTGGGGGGAGGTGTCGTCTCCTCGACGATTTGTGTGTCCCGGGCATCTGGGCGAGGAACGTCATTCCTCTTGGTATACTGCTTGAGATTCCCCTCCCTGATTAGGATCTCAATTGCATCCTTGAGATGGATTCAATCTTCGGTGACATTTCCGTGGCTCCGATGGAACTTGCAGTATTTGGACATGTCAGTGTTTGATTTGGGGGGTGTCGGCTTCAGAAAGCAGACACCCCCTTTATGAAATTCCGAGTTGGTACACTCAAAGAGAATTCGCTCGCGGGGAGCGTTGAGTGGAGTGTACTCCGAGAACTGGCCAGCTGGACCTCACAGCTCACAAGAGTCCCCAGGATGGCCTTCGCGTCTTCTCTCTTCCCCACACCGGGGGGCAGTGGAGTCTTCATCCCTGGATCTCCAGGGGCCCTCTTGGTGTTGCGAGTCTCGTGCGACGTCAGCGGCCTCCGACTCTTCGAACTGGATGTACGACTGGGCTCGATGAAGGAGGTCTTACAAGTTGCAGGGTTTATGGATGCCCACAGATTTGGCGAACACGGTCCCGTGACGTAGTGTCCGCTTGATTAGGAACTTCTTCATGTCGTTGGTAACGGGTACCTCGACGGCTTCCAGGTTGAATTTCTCGATGTAGTCTCTGAGAGATTCGTTCCTCCCTTGGAGGATGGCTTCCAAAGAGGCCACCGTCTTTGGATGGCGGCGAGATGCAGTAAAATGCCTGGAGAACTGTCTCTTCAGTTACTTCCAAGACGTGATGGATTCTGCTATAAGGCTTTTATACCAAGTCATGGCACCTTTTCTGAGGGTGGTTGGGAAGAGCCTGCACTTAATAGCTCCCCGAACATTCCTGTAGTCGAGCATAGCCTCGAAGCTCTCGACGTGGTCGTCGGGGTCGGCGGTGCCGTCGTATGTCCCCAAGGGTGGGGGCTTTTCCATCCCCATAGGTATAAGGGTCTCCATAATCTCCCTGGACAGTGGGGTCTGCTGGTCATCCTCATCACTCCTATATGGTGATCGTGACGGGGAGTGATGGACCCGACCAGGCCCGTGTCATCGGGGGGAGCTCCTCGAACGACTCTTTGGCTTTTCGACGTCGGCTTTGCTCCTCTTCTAGGCAGGAGATCATCGTTGTTCCTTCAGAGAAGGTGATCGATGGCACTTCTGGGCGACCACAGGCTGGGGTCGTTCCAGGCGCGGGCGGCGTCCCATAGGTGGGGGGGGGTCGAGTTTTTAGAGTCGACCGGTGGTGTCCTTCACAGGGAAGGAGAACGAGTGGGAGATGGAGGGCGAAGATGTATCCACGGGGGAGAGCGTTGTTGTCGTGCCCTTTCGAGCGCTTCAATCCTCACGTTTTGCTGGGAGATCAGTTGGCTGGTCTGATTGATCAAAGCGAATAGGGTCACAGTGTTCGGATCAACATTTGGTGGCACAGTGATCGGCTGGTAGATAGCGGGGGCACTGTCTTGTTAGGCGGCATTGTAGGCCGCGTCGTCAGAGGAAGGGAAGGCAGTACACCCGTCCTTTTCGTCGCCTTCTTCGACGTGGACGACCATATTGTCCTCGCAGTCGTCTCCATTGTCGAAATGCGCAAAAACGGTGTCCGGAGTCTTGGTCTCATGCTGGGAGTTGGCCATGGTTGTCAGAAAGATGGATGTTGTTTTGGTTTTATGAAGAGGAAAACGGGGAAGCAAAGAGTTCCCACAGACGGCACCACTGATCGTACCTAATCAGAAAGGAGATTAATGGCCAGCAACGTTGTGAGCTCCACTACTCCGGTGGTGATGAAACGGCAGGGGGTGTACCTGCAAGGTACTCCGATGCCCAAGTAAGGATAGGAGAAAGCAAGTACAAAAAATAAGAGTGAGAGTTAGAATGTAATATAACCTGACCCTCTCATGAGAGAAGGTATTTATAGGCTGCCCCCAGCGTTGGGCCAACGGTCGTCTACACTGGGTTGGATTGCTAGGCCCAATAGCACATGGTCTTCGCCCTGGAGTAACTGTCCCGTTATCTCCGAAAGGTGAGCAGACCGACTCTTTCGGAGGTGGGTAGTTACCTAATAACGTGTCCCTACAGGAGGAGCACGTGGAGAAGTGAGGAGGAGAGTCGTGACCTCTCCTCGCGTCAGGAAGTCTCTGCTCGACATCAAGGCTACTGACTGTGCCCGACAGGGAAGTGCCTCGGGCCATATTGTTGGGCTGCATTGCAGTATTGGGTTGGACCTGCCCGAAGGATGGTTCGGCATCGGCCCAGTCCAGAACAATTACATACTTGAAAATTTCACTGCTTTAATGCTGACTTGGACTTTGGAGTGCTAACCTTGTAGCTACACCTTCCGCTGCTCATCAGAGACTTTCAGCACCATGCTGAATACCTTCTACCGAGGACTTCATCAGTTCACAACTTTTTTTTGTTATGTTCTAAAATAGTGGCACCGTCTATGAGAATTGCCTCTTGATTATCGCGAAACTCTACCATAGATTTCTCTGATTCATTCCATTGTATCATTACAACCTTTTAAGTTAGCCCATACTATCATTGTTAAATTTTATAACTATTAGTAACGGTAGCTTCCAAAGTGACTCGATTCACAGTTCATCGCAACACCGCCCCTACACCGTTTGCCCGATCATTCTTCCTGATACTACAAGACACCATTGTACATGTTCTCACCCTTAAGCTTGAGGATCCACTTCATTCGCCGAAAAAAAATGCTCCTATTTTGGTGACTTCTCTAGTTCCTACATTTCATCAACAAACTTCTTAGTTCTCATCGCTCGTTCGACTGTTTCAACAACAATCACAAGCTCACATATTAAAGCAACCCCGCCGGTGCAATCACATTCCTCATAGCCAAATGCATATATAATATACTAACAAACATGTTACGAACATCTATAATGTGATTGTGACTCCGATAGGGGAACCATGATATAATTATCCCAAAATCACTCTAGAGATTTCTACCTTGCTCCTCATCAACAAAGGAAATAACTACTAATTGCTTACATCACCAAAGGGTTACATCGTTTGAAAGAAATAACCAAGGGGACTCTATAGAGACCAATCGCAGAACTAGCGGCAGTAAGTAGAGAGAGGGAGACGTCAGCATTTTAGATACCCATTCTAGGGTTTAAAGATGACGAGAAAATGGATAGCATCCCTAATGAGGTCTTTTTGTTGGTGATTAGAACCACGTTAGCTAATTTTGTGGTGTAAAGAATCCTAATTGACGGGGGAGCTCATGTGACATTATGTACGCTGGAATTTTAGAGAAGTTAGGCTTGAGGAGAGATAAGTTATCACCATTCGAGGTTAACAATTTGTAGACATTCAATTGATCAATAACCCACCTACGGGGTTACGTAGAGCTTTACTTTTAGGGTAGAAATAAACACAAGGACAATAAATGTACATTTTCTGGTAATCCCATGTAAAAGTGCTTACAATTATATTTTAGAGGTCTTTCTCTAAAACTCTTTATATTGCTTCCCATCCACATGAAAATGAAATACAATAAAGTTTGCAATGATCCAATAACCATATGTGCCAACTTGACAATAACCTGTAAGATAAATAAAGATCTGCAATAGAACCCAAATGCAACAACCTCCCATCATAAAGAGGGAGATTAAAGGGGGGGGGGGGTAAATCTTCCAAACAACATTTTTTGGACATCGACATCATATATTTTGAGGCATGACTGAAAGAAATAACGGCGAGCATGACATAGATAAAACTTTCCTATCGAAGCTAGAATGAAGATTCCGAGATCGGTCCCCGATGGTGATTTCGTAAATGCTGAATAGGCTGACACACATGCGCTCAGGTCGACCTATAGAAGCTTTTGCTTCAGTATAGGTCGACGCACAACATTCTCAGGTCGACCTTCATGCCTCAATAACGAAGGTTGTAGCCATTGCCCATAGGTTGCCTCAAATAGGCCCTAAGACCTTTGTAGTTCAACCTATTGCTTTAATAGGCTGACCTATTACCTTCAAAACATAAAATTTTGTTTTTTCTTTCAATTTTTCTTGCATTCCTTTTGCTTCATATCTCTCATACATATATATACTCATTCATGCATCATTTTCTAGTAAGGTTCTAGTGAAAAATCTATATGAAACCAGAATTTCAAAGATACTCATCATCTTAAACCTCACTTCTATACATACACACAATCAAACTACACGTAATTATTTTTTGATTGGGTGACCATCTAGATTAGGATTGATAACGTCCAATTAGGTTGGTGTACCGAGAATATTGGGTTGAGTTCTTTGAGTGTTTTAAATAAGAAAACCAATCCAGGGTTTTCCTTCAAGATCATTGAGGATTTGAAGGTTTTGGACAAGATTATGCAAATACGGATCCGATCGAGTGAAGGACTTGGGACAAAGTGATACCTTGAAATGGAGTTACGTGAGAAGGTGAATTGTGTTCATAAATCTTGGATTCAACAAGTGCGTGCTTGGGATTAATCCGACCAAGCGAAAACCTTGAGATATGAGGTCTTGTAAGGTAGTAATAAGAATTGGTGGATTGAAGCAACGTTGTTGGTGACTTGATCAAACTTTGATCAAGGGTTATAGAGGTGGTAGAATAAACAAAAAACCATAGGGGTTGTAGGGTTAGAGTTCTTAATATCTTGCATATACATTGTTTGCAAAGTAAGGTTAATTTCAGGTATCTCAATTCGATTTTGAATTGAGGGAAGACGTACCCATAGTGAAGCTGATTGGGGAATTTCCTTAACAAATCCATGTGTTTCTCTCTCTCTCTCTCTCTCTCTCTCGCTCGCTCTCTCTTTATTTTTTTTTGTGTTTGCAAATTATCGAGTTTGTTGTTGTTTTGATCAATTCGTTTGGAAATAAAATTTTGATTACATTTTGAATTAAGGTTTGTTGATATAATCATTATCACTTTGACTGTGATTGGATTTAACATCAACAAAACAAATTAAATTTCCAAACGTTATCGATTGCACACAAAGTGTTTGATAAATTATCTTTAGTGCTTTTACTTGATTTTTGATCATTGGAAATAAGCTCTACGTGTAGTTTAGCATTTAATTGGTTGTGATTAATCGCTGTCTAACAATTTGTGTTCATTATCATTCAATTGTGTACCTTTACGCATATCCAAGATTTTCGAAAGTAGGTTCGGTTACACGATTCGATTTGGGTTGTTTCCGTTGTGCCATAAAACTTTTGAAAACCATTTTGCCAAAAGTTTAAATTTTAAATTTTCGATCTACTTACCCCCTTTAGATCGAAGCCTATCACCTAACAAGTGGTATCAGATACGTGCTTAAGATTTACTTTTAGAAGAATGGGTACTGAACCTAAGGGAGCGTATAATAAAGCACCAATTTTCACCGGTGAAAATTATGGCTATTGGAAAGCTTGTATGCGTATTCATGTCAACTCCGTTGACAAAGGTATTTTGGACGCCATCAAAAATGGTTAGAATGAAATAACCATGACCAATGATGAAGGTGTTACATTACATAAACCGGAAGCACAATGGTATGATAATGATTGTAAATTGTGGTCACATGATTGGAAAGCAAAAAATATTCTCACATCTGCTTTAGGTGTTGACGAGTATTATCGTGTTTCTCATTGCGAGACCATCAAGGCTATGTGGGACGCATTATAGGTTGCCCATGAGGATACTAATTATTTCAAACAAGCTAGGATCAACACATTACATCAAGAGTTTGAGCTATTTCGTATTGAGCATGGTGAAACCATTGCAGACATGCAAAAACGGTTCACAAATATTATCAATCAATTAAATGCGCTAGGTTAGCGTATTTCCAATGAGATTGCTACTAAAAAAGTGCTGAGATGTTTAAGTAGGAAATGGCAACCCAAGGTCACTGCTATCAAAGAGGAAAATGATCTTAAAGTACCTGATGTCATAACTTTGTTCAGAAAATTGGAAGAGCATGAGTAAGAACTCATTTGCTTAGCAAAATATGAAAAGAGTATGAAAAAAAGGTGAAGAAGGAGAAAGTCAAAGACAAGGAAAAAGGGAAGAAGTCGATAGCTCTAAAGACTTCAAGCTCAAAGTCCTCACATTATGAGCAAAGTGATTGTGAAACTAAAGATGACAATGATTCCGATGAAGAAGATATGTGGGTGTTTATAAAGAGGTTCAATAAATACATGTGGAAACATGGAGACAAATACTCCGACAAAAACCATGGTAAATCTAGAAGGTTATCTAACTCCTCAAAAGAAGATGAGAACAAAAAGGGTAAGTTTAGAAGTACATACTACAATTGTGGTAAAATGGACCACTTTAAGCCAGTGTGTCCTAAAATCAAGAAATACAAAGAAAGAGGCCATGACAAGAGATCTAGTAAGTCTAGAAGGGCTTATGCCGCTTGGAAGAGCAAAAGTGATTCTTCAAGTGATGATAGCTCTACCTCTAGTGTTAAATCGATTAAACTTTTCTATATGGCAAACAAAGGAAAGAAAAGGTTGTAAGTCACCCTAAACTTCAAACTTCTCATGACTTAGCTTTATCTCAATTACAAGAATCTTTTGAAAATATACAAAGACAAACCATAGATGCTTTCATAAGATTAGCTTAAAAAAGAAAGAATTATTTCTCACTTAGAAGCTAAGATGTTGGAAAATGAAAAGAATATGGAAGCTCTAAGGAAGTCTATGCTAGATATTCTAAGAGATCAAAATGAGGTTACTAAACCTTCATGGTTTGGTTATGAAACTAGTCACATTTGGCAAAAAGAGTCAAGGACTCTTAAAGCCAAGTTGGATAAGGCTTTGCTACCTAAGGTTACTTTTTCTATAGATACTTCCAAACATGACTTGTCATCTCATAATCCTTATAGAAGGTATAGTTACACTAAAAAGGAAACAAATAGAAAAAGATTATCTTCTCATAATTTGTATTGTTATTATTGTTGCAAAAAGGGTCACACTACTGCTAAATACAAGTTTAGGAAACTATTTGTTCCTAAAGGGGATTTTCAATAGTTACCTAAATGCAACCAAAGTTTTACTAATCCCCAAGGACCCAACGAAGATTGGGTACCTAGCACTATTTGTTAATCATGCAGGAAAAATGTTTTGGCTATATGAAGATAATATGTGATCTTGTTTATGGAAGCCCAAGGCATAATAAGGTGACATGTCCTTATTGTGTTGACTATGTGACAAGTAGGGTGGGTTGTGTTGCCAAGAAGGTTAACATTTAGTGTTTCTTTAATTGGTAAAAGTGTGTGAATAATTACTAATGTTTCTATCCAAGAAGTGTCGAAAAGGTATCATGTTTAATGATGTAGATTCATTTTCAACACGACATACTCAAGTACATCAAATTAGGAGTGATCAACCTAAGATGATGAAACATGAGGAGGAGCAAGATAATCATCATCCTTGAATAAAAATGAAAGTCCAACAACAAGGATGATCATCAAGCCAAAGTACCTCTTGGATACATTATTAATTTCACTTTCAAATACTTGTGCAAGAAGAAAAGTGGTAGGAGCCTTTTGGTTTCATTTGTTTTGTGTGGAACATTTTGAATTCATTCTAACTTTTGTTCGAGAGTTCCTCGTGGAATGCAAGTGCATCATCTGTCTTGTGTATGGTGAGGTAATATCGTGTCTATCCTTTCTTATTTTGTAAGTAAGTATTTCTTTTACCTGTTTATTTTCAGAAGATATGTGATGTATTATGTGTATGATGTCTATGATATATGTTCACTTCCAAAAATGTCAACGCGAACATTGTGTTGCATTTTAAATGTTTATAGTGACTATATTCAAAATGTCTTCATATTTTGATCCATATCCTGAACAATCTCATGCTTGCTTCTTCATGATTGTATGATTCTAGTAAACAAACCATAACATACTATCATATGCATAAGTCTTTCATCATGTAATGATTCATGAGTCAATTTGTATCTCTAAAAGTCATTTCAAGTAAAATCTTAGAGTTTGGGGTTCTACAGGTCGACACATTTTTGTGTAGGCCGGCCTACAATAATAAATCTTAGTATTTTTCAGAAAAGTTACAGTATAGGTCGACACATTCTAATATTGGTCGACGCATAATTTAATTTTCTGAAACCTTTTTGGTCTCGCTTCAGTATGTGCCAACCTATGACCTGGATATTCGTGCTGAGGTATACTCATAAGTGCATAATTGAGACATTTTCCTTCATTCTCTCTTCTCTCCAGCATGCACTATCTCTCCAAATCTCTTGAACTTCATCTTACAACTTAAAAAACATTAAATCTTCATCACTTCCTTCCAAATCCATATATTTCACACCAATTTATCTCAAACCATTCTCATTTCAATAAAATTCCCCACTTTTCCCTTTCAAAGCCTCATTTTACCAAAAGTCATCAAATCTTCGAAGTTCTCACTTGTGTGGTGTCAAACTTTCCTTCTTAGTGTATTTCTGTGATTGTTTGTTTTGTTTAAGTGGGCGGGTAATCAAAATTAACTCATAATCACTCATTTCTCATTCAAAATTTCTTCAAACATTTGGTGTGCATACATCTTTTCAACATTTCCATGGCTTCTAAGTCCAAGAGAGTGATAAGGGGAAGAGCAAAGATACTACCTCTATAATTACTGCTGAGAATCCATTCACTTTAGTTTCAAAGAAGTATGTCAGAGATTTTGAGTTAAAGCATAAGTCACATCTTGTTGTCAAGCAATTCATATGGAAGCCAGATACGGTTGGAGGCCTGTATCTACCTGATGTCATGGCGCTAATTGAGCATCAAAAGATTGACTATTTCCTACAACTGGCTCAAGATTACAATGAGGATCTTGTTCGTGTATTTTATTCAGGACTACATGAATTGGATAGTTCCCACTTCAATTTTTCAATAGGTAACCAAGTTTATCAATTTACTAATGAGTTGTGGAATACCTTGCTTGGTATTACTATTGCTGATCTTGATATTGATGAAGAAGCTGATGAGTTGGTAACCGATACCTACACTCATGTAAATTTTGATTGGAGCCTTCATGTGAATGAGATACTTAAAGCTCCTCGTCCTACGGATTGTTATGATCCCCTTTCCACTGGGCAATTGAAGATGGTGCCTAGAATTTTGTTGTCGATTGTGTCTCACATCCTACGCCCAAAGAATGATGACTTCTCGATAATTGATTCTCCTGAAATTCATTTGGTGTACATTCTGCTCCACAAGATCAAAATTAATTGACCTTATTACTTTGTGTCTCGTATATCCTCTGTTAAGACATGTAATAAAGGTACATCATTTTGCTATCTGTAACACCCCAGATTTCGTAGGAATATTTATTTAATTTACTTAAATGTAATATTCATGTTTTAGTGAATTTTGGTGGTTTGTATTGGCGTGGGTATTTTGTGGAGTTTTGGTTATTTATTTAAATAATACTACCTCCGTTCCTTTTTATAAGAGACAATTCACTTTTTAGATTCATTGAATAATTAATGTATTTAGTCAGTTTATAGACTAGATACATTGATTATTCAATGAACCTAAAAAGTGAATTGTCTCTTATAAAAAGGAACAGAGGTAGTAGTATATAATATATAATATATTGTATTACTATTTATTTAAATAATATTAGAAGGATTAAGGGTAAATTGGACTTTAAGGAGGAGTTAGTGAGGGTAATATTGGGAAAGCCCATTTTAGAAGCCCAAAGGTTAGGTTTAACAAAAAGGAGAATTTGAGAGGAATAGGATTCATTTTGTTAGACCGTGAAAAAAAAGGGAAAAGGCCAGAGCTCTGAGGAAAGAGAGAAAAGCTTAGGATTAGAGAAGGTTTCCAAGAACTCAAGGGAGAAAGGCTTGGAATCGACAATCTAAGGTATGGGGAGTATTACCTTTCATTATTTTCAATATAGGAATTCAATGTGTTTAAAGCTGATTTTTGAGGTTTATGTGGGTTTCTGGGTTTATGAGTAAATTGATGATTTAGGTGTTGTTTTTGTGGATTGATGATGAATATGAAGGGTTGGATTGAATCGGATAAAAGTAGGCCTTCGAGGCTAATTCCTCTGTTGATGTTGTTTTGACCCTGTAGAAAAAGGGATTTATCGAAGTTATGAAGGTATTTGGGTTTGTGAAGGTTTATGTGATTTTGAGGTTTAGGATAGTGTAATAAATTAGCCTAATAGTCGTAGGTTTTGTGCCTTTGTTGCCTTAATACCTTAGGAGTGTTTTGGGGATGTTTTTGGGTGTAAATGGTACTGAATTTGTAAGGTTTTGGGGTCTGATGTGCTCCTGGTGCGTAGCAGCGATTGCAGAAAATCACGACCTCGCAAAGCGAAGGAATCCTTCGCAAAGCGAATATTCGCCCCAGACTCGCTGGGCGAATAACGCAGCGAATGAGCGATGACGTTTTTTGAGATACTGGGATGGAATTTTAAAAAGGATTTAAAGTTCGCAAAGCGAACTTTCCAGCGAATTACTTTGCTAGGCGAATAGAGGGTAGCGAGGAGAGACAAAATGGGGTCTCTCTGGTTTTTGTATGGGATTTTGGGGTTCGCTGGCAGGTCGCTAGGCGAACACCCCGGCGAACAAGTTCGCAAAGCGAACGTTCCAGCGAATGGTTGCTGTTCGCGAAATTATTTTGTGGTTCTTGTGCTGTCTTGATGTTTTGAGCTGTGATTATTCTAATGAATTACCATGCGTATGTTGATGATTATGAGATGATGATTCGTGATGTTTTGTTGAACAAATGATGATATGATTAACATGAGATTTTGATGGATGATGATGCACGTAATGACTTTTATTGATGATGATGATAATGATGCTGTGTATCAGGCATTCATAGCATTCCAGACTTCGGTCTATGGGGGCTTCAATCCCATTGTGTGGATGTGAGGTAATTTTGACGTGCTCTTAGTTCTTGTGTAGAATCGATCCTAATGACGGGGATCTTAGAGGGTGATGGCCAGTGTCCATCGACTTGACGAATTGGTGCCACATGCATGAGTCTTGTTGTGCATTGTATTTAATTGGCATTGATCTGATTTATGATATCGTGATTTTGGATATTTTCCCTTGTGATGACCCTGATGATGTTGTATATGATGATGATGATGCCATTTTATGCATATCCTGTTTTTATATTAATTATAATGAATTATGATTACTCACCCTGCCTGTTTGAATCTTGCCTCCACGTGAGTAATGTGCAAGTGATCAGGCTTAGCTGTGGATGTCTTTGTGGACTTTTGGAGTTTATTTACTTTTGGTAGATGTAGAGGGTCTTGCTCTGATATTTTAACATCGGGTTGGGTCGTTGAGTCGAACCATGTTGAGTTGTTATTTTTGTTGTTATTTTTGAAGAATTATGGTTTTTATTAGAAACCCTTTTGATTTGAATTATTGAGTTCCGTTGCTATTTGGTGGCTTTTTAATTTAATTTGAGGAAAACCCGATGTTTACGAAGCAATTGTTTCATTTGAATTTCTTGAGAAATGTTCACCCTTTGAGGTAGTTCTGATATTACTCTGAAATTATGATTAATCTGCTGCGATATTTGTGGGGTAGAAAAGGGTGTACATTAGTGGTATCAGAGCAGGTCGGTCCGTCCGGCTAGGTTTTACTTGATGTCAGTTCCCTGTCAGTCGACGAGTGTGTGTACACTATCGATGTTTTGTTTCTTCTAACCTTATTGGTGGTGTGCAGGATGGCTGGATGGAATGATCGTGCTATTGTTGATGCATTGGAATCGGTTGCTCAAGTAGTGGCTCAACTCAATTCGAATGGTGGAGTTCCAGATGAGTTTCGTGCTTTGGGGAAGTTTCAGAGGAACAATCCACCGACTTTTGTGGGTACTCATGATCCAGCAAGTGCACACAAGTGGCTGAAGGCGATCGAGAAGATCTTCCGGGTAATGGGGTGTACTGATGAGCAACAAGTTCAGTTTGGAACGCATATGCTGTCAGAAGAGGCCGAGGATTGGTGGGATAACACCTGTCAGAGGCTCGCAGATGTTGGTACTATGATAACCTGAGCTGTGTTTAAGCAGGAGTTTCTGGGAAAGTATTTTCCAGAGGATGCTCATGGCAAGAGAGAAGTGGAATTCCTTGAGCTGAAGCAAGGAGATATGATTGTGGCGGAGTATGCCGCGAAGTTCGAGGCACTGGTGAAGTCCTGTCCGCACTATAACCGTGCTGATGCTGAGATTTCTAAGTGTCTCAAGTTTGAGAATGGGCTGAGACCGGAAATTTAGCAGGGTATTGGGTATCAACAGATCCGCAGGTATGCTGAGTTGGTGGACAAGAGCAGAATCTACGATGAGGACAACCCAGCTCGATCTGGTCACTACAAGCAGTTGAGTGAGAAGAAAGGACAGTACAGGGGGAAGCCTTATACAACTTCAGCTAACAAAGGGAAGCAGAAGGCTTCAGAGAAGAAAGTAGGTGCGCTAGGCAAAGATGGGTACTGCGCCTAACAAGTCTACCTTTCTCAAGCCTATAAATAAGAGGTATACTTTTAGTTCTAAGAGAGTTTTAGTGGGTCTAAGGTAGTACATCAAGGTAGTAAGTGTACCTTGGTCTTAATAGGAGAATAAGAGAGGGAGATTAAAGGTAGAAACGATGCTTGAGAAATCGCTGCAGATGGCCTTCCAAGTTTGTCTTTTTGGGAATACCTGTTTAACTACGATGAGCATGCGTAGCTAGAAATATCTTTATTTGGGGGGGGGGGGGGGGTAGATGTAGTCATTATACACTCATGTTTAATTAGAATCATGACATTTTATGTAATTCTAAAACTTTATTATTGATGATTCTTTGTTCTTAATGCTTATTTTGGATTAACTACCTAAAATATATTTTCATGGTACAAATTGACATACAAAATGTGTTGGTCGTTACTAGATCCAAGTCTCCATATGTTGGATGCTAATTCCTAGACACATATTATGTTTAATATCCATAGAATACTGAGAATAGATAATCAATATCTTTATATCATTGTTGAAACTTAATGTTGTTGTATTTAATTGTGCGAGACATCACCTATTAGGTAATACAACTGATATCACGTTGTTGATTCAAACATGAGATACAATGATAAAAATTGGAGGTAATATTAATAGCCAAGTATAAGGGCATATTACCGAGCAATGGTTATACATGACAATAAACAATGACGAAGTCTACCCCTACCAAGTTTTCTCACTATTAACACTAAAATCTCAATTATTTTTTGTCATTTACTTTTCCCCAACCAAACAACTATAAACCCATAATTAGAATCATAAAAACTATTGAATTTGTCTTTAAACACAACCAGTCTATGTGGATATAATGGTATTACACTTGCTATTTGCACTACAACAAAATGATGTCGTTGTCGGGGACTAGCGTTTGTTTCTAAAGACTTCACAATAGTTTTTATCATTTTAAGCTTTCTGTTCATATATGTGAATAGCTGTATATTTTGCTTATAGTCAATGAACTACTAATAGTATTTTCTAGTCTTTCCTGTTTATGCGAGGAAAGAATCCATTAGAAAATTTCATTTTGATCCCGAAATCAAAAGAACCACACGAAATATTAGAAAGGAAAAGTTGAAAGCTAGATTGCTAGATCTAGAAGAGTCATTTGTTTTAAAACTATAAAAAATGGTTGACACATATAACAACAATAATCATAATAGCAATAAGAATAATGGAAACAACCATGGTGTTATGCCACACCACAATTGTCCTAGGTGTCTAGCACAAATAGCTAGAACACAAAGGAAATCCGTCAACTAGGGATGAAAATGACACTTTTTCAAATTCTGTATGCTAACCATTCTTTTAGATTTTGATCATAAAGACCCGTACACACATGTTACAATGTTTTACAAGATATTTGTGATGCTAGAAGCCTCAGAGACTGAAGAGGAAGTGGTATTCCTGAGATTGTTTCCAAATTCATTGTTTGGAAAATAAAAGGAGTGATATCTAGATCAACCAACATCGACAATAAATTAGGATGCATTGGAGGAAATGGAGGAAAAGTTCTTAAAAAGATTATTTCCTCACAAAAAATTTGTGGAAGCAAAGACATCCATATTAGTGTTCTCCCAAGGTGCAACTAAAATACTTTGTAAAGCCTGGGAAAGGGACAAGTCCATGATCAAAAGAAGTCTAAACCATGATTTTGATGAGCTTACATGATCCACATCTTCAGAAATGGACTACAACAATAACCAAAGTTGTTGCTAGATGCTACTATTGAGGATTGTCTAATGTCCAAGAGCACAAAAGATGCAATTACAATCATTGAGCGAATGACACTCAATGATCATTAGGGACAACATAATAGAAACCCTACTCAAATAAAGAGTGGTATCATTGAGTTGAATACCATTGATCTTATTCTGGTACAAAACAAGTTATTGACACAAACAATGGAAGAGCTGACAACGTACTTGTCTAAATTTCCACAACAATTGTAAGAGATGCATGAAACCCCTCAACAAAGGTAGATTGCATTATGTGAATTATGAAACATAGTTCATCCAACTTGATTTGCCTCCAACTGAAGCAGAAGTGAGTTATTTAGGCAATCAACAAAGGCCAACACAATATTCGAACAACAAACTTCAAAGAAGCAACTTCATTCAAGGATGTAGATTTGAAGCTGGTCCATCCAATATACAACCTTTTCAACATTATACACAAGCACATTCACAACAAGAAAAATCAACAAAGTTGGAGGATTTACTTAATCAGTTTATGCAGTTGTCTGCGGCCAGCCAGAAAAACATTGAAGCCTCTATAAAAACCTTAAGACACAAGTTGACCAATTAACGAAACAATTAGCTGATATCCCAAATAGCACATTCAATACTAACCCAGACAAATCTAAAGGAGTAGTATAGTGTAGTTAAGGATGATCAGAAGTAGGCACTAGTCGAAAAATACCTTTTTAGCAGAGGTTGTTAAGTCAGTTCACCTGCCACCTGACTTAAGAAGCGTCGCAGTGGCAATTTCGTAAATATTTTTAACTTTGTAGGTTGCGTGCATTTAAAACCGACTTAACAAACATTAAATAAATAAAAATATAGTTCGCATTAAATTTCTTAGGTCACTTGTGTTTACTAATTGACTTAAGAAGTCAATTTATTAAGTCATGTGTCACCCACCTGACTTAAAAAGTTTTATTTATTCTAACAAATTAAATTTCAATATGTACTATGACGGAATCGAACTCGATACCTTTACAAAAGAAAATCTTAAAAACATTATTAAAATAATTAACATATTTATATTTTTTTAATTAAAAAACATTACATCATTAAAAAATATTTAAATATTCCATTTCTAATAAAACTAAAGGATCCAGGTTCATTTTGAGAAATTCTTCTTTACTATCGTTTTAGAATGAACCATCGCTTACCTAGCTTGTTCTAAAAAAACAAACCCTAAAGCTCATTCCTTTGAAGAATGACGAAGCTCAATCTCTCAACCGATTCTTCAATTTGTTCAATTTCTTCTATTTTCTCTCTTTGAAGAACGACACAACTCAATCCCTAAAGACAATTTGTTTATTCCTCTCTTTGAGAAATTGTTGTTGTTGACACTGTTGATTTCGTTTTGCTTCTTCTCGATTCGGTAATCACAATGAATATTCATTTTCCTCACTATGTTTTTAGAGCTTATCTTCATTTATTGTTGTTGCTTTGTGAGTCAGGTTGAAGTGTATCTCAATCTCAACAAGGTGAAAGTGTAACTTGCTTGCCCCGCTCCATGTCACTCTCGTTGCTTTGAACTTAGGGTAAGTGAGTCACAAAACTCATATTTATAAGCACTTTTTAAGTTATGGTTTTTAATTGTGACCTGGGATATTTTGATTTAGTGATATTTCAAATTTTTTCGGTGGTTGTTAATAAGAATTAGTACAAGCATCTAGGATTTTGTTAAGTGGGGCATATACTTCTGGAAGACTCGGAATATGCTATGTGTTGATATGTTAGTAGTATACTCATGAAACTAAGTTAGATTTGGAACTAACTTTGGATGAGAAGTTGCGTAAACAGAAGAATTCACATCAGTATTCAAGTGTGAGAGGAAATGTTGAATGTTTGGACTTAATTTTTCCTGTGTAAATCTAATCAAAACAGATGGTTTCAATGCAGTTGTCAGAGTTGAGCCATTACCAAAAATGCCATAGGAAAGGAGAGAATCTTCAACAGGTAGTGAAACAGTCTTTTCATCCTTAATTCTCACTTTCGGTTGTATTTGTCATGTTAAGTATTTCTTGAATGAATTTATTCTGTATATGTGGTTAGTTTATTCATAAATTTTTCTCTTTTGCATCTTGTGTCTACTTTAGTTTTGATTAGTGCAGAATTTTCAGAGTATATATAATTTGCATCTTCCTTTTCAAATTAAAATATGTTGATTTTGAAATGTGTCTACATCTAGAAGATGCAATGCTTGAAGATAAATCTGAAAATTTCTTTTAGTGAGTTACTGTACTGCCTTAGTGAAAATAAAATTAATTACAATTTGTCTCTGTGTCTCTTCTATTTTTTTTGGCTTCGTTGTAACTCTTAGATAATTCATGGCATGTTCAGGATCTTTGACTCCTCTCTCACTACATCTGCTTCTCAAGATTGTTCACTTAGGATGACATTCATTTTATAACAGGTAAGTATTTAAGTATACGATTCATCATGTGAAAATGTTGATGAAGTCTTCGGGTATCCAACTTGTTATATTCCATCGTAGAACTCAAGGATTTAGGTATTGACTAAATCCCAAAACTATGGGGAATATTAGTTATAAACTTTTAACTATTTGGAGAATGTTTGTTTCCTTTGTTGTTTTTTGGGTAATGATCTAATTGATAACCAAAGATTAGGTGTTTATTTGTTTTTAATTTCTCATTATGCAGCTAGCTCTTTTGATAAGAGCTTGTGAAAATGGTCAAGTATGGCAGTCCGACCTGTTTAGCCCTCTATTCTAGGCTATACGAGTTGAAATTTGAACTTTAGTTGGCTTGTTGCATTTAACACGCTGAAAAAAGGGGTAGATTGACCCATTCAAGGTCAATTGAGGAAGCTATTTTCTTTTTTTAAAATATAAGGGTCTTTATCTTTCTTTTGTTTTATATTACATCCCATTAATCCAATAAACAGGCCAGGTTTAGGGATTTGTTTTTAGATAACTCTTTTCCTGTTGTTTCATTTAACCACAATGAGTGTACTTTTTATAATGTAAGTAAATACATTCTGTTACGGCATGTGAACCCTATTCTTGCTAATATTCGTGATGATTAAGCATGAATGATGGTGTCACTTAAATATATGTTCTTGAAAGATAGTAGTGGTGTATGTTTTTTTCTTAGCGTTTTTAGGTGTTCTTTAAACCTTAATTTATAGCTATCCTCAAATGAAATATTATTTTATGTTGCTATTTTCATGAGTGAGAATGACAATTTTTTTAATTGATGGGTCAATCAGCCAAGGGGAGTGGTGGGAGTTTCAACCCACCACCCTAAGTTGGCCCATCCCACCCTGCTTTAGAAGGATTGATGGCAGGGCAGGCCAAAACAAGACGGGTATGCATGTTTTTCCCATGCCACTTCTGTTGTATATATTATAATAATTTATTATGAATTGATAGATCAAAATTACTCCTAGAGTTATCTGTTATTTGTAGTTTTTTTATTTTTTTTTCAAGTTATTCTGTTTTATATTTACTATTTCTAGTTATGATTTAACTATCCATAAATGGAGTGTCCCTCGGGTAGCATTGACATGCATGGCTAGCTGTGAGATGAAAGGTTAATATTACCGAGAAGTATAAGTTTTGAGTGTATAACATACCTTGATCTCATTGTGGTTAAACAATTATCAAATGATGCTTGTTTGACCATATTCTTTAAGCTTATAATGGTCGTTCTTAGAAATAAATCATCTGAAACTCTTAGGAGATAGTATGGTACACGACCTGCAATTGATTTTGATTGTAAAGTTATGTATTATTTTGTTGGAAATCTTACTTTTGCATGTCCTTTGTACAACCAATATGCATTGCTTCTTAGCTATTTCCAGTTTTGTTTGAATGTGGTTGATCCTGATGTTCCAACCACAATTCTTCATTTCTTGCTACTCAATGAACAAGATAAAAAATATATTGATTACCCTAAAGTATAGTTACTTAAGCATTTTCCAATAATGTACATATTTTATCTGGTGACATATTAACTCTACATATTTGCATTTTTCTCTATATCCCCTAGATTGACAAAGAACAGACAAAATTGGCTAGTGCAAATTTTTGTACTTTGAGGAAAAAGGCTCAGAGCATAGAATTCTTACTATGCATTTTATGTGCATTACTTATCAACATGTAGTATTTTATGTTCTTATGCTTATGCCTAATATGGGATTTTAACAGTTGTTTTAGTTTCCAACTATTTATTTTGGGGGGAGCGTGTTCTAAGAATTGTTTACTACAGGTAAGAATAGCATTTACATGCATATGATCTTGATTTAATTGACATAAATATAAGTGGCATGTTTTAGTTTGCTATATGGTGAAAAGGCTTGGTTAATTTTGGGTTAATAATCTAATTTTCACTATACGCAAGAAAAAAAACTGAAGTCTTCATTAAATCTACCTTATCCACGAGATGTTATGGTCTTTTTGTTTACAGGTGCTATCCATGTTATTGTTGGGTTTGTTTTTCACTAATTATCATATTCAATTTAAAACTTTATTTATATATTTTTATGAATATCGATATGCCGATTAATTACAATTTTACATAATTTGAAATGGTAGGTCACAAAGGATGCAATTCATGGTAGTAAACCTGGAAAAATAATATCATTCTACGTTCTTCGATTTGTATAAAACATGAGCGATATTTCTTGAGCCAACTTCAAAGTAAGAGATTTTAAGGTCTTGCCGTACTGCCATAAGCAATATTTCCAATCAGGTGTTTGTTGTGTTCACCATAAACAGTTCCTTTTATTTTGAAATTTTGTTGTATTTTTTTTTTTGTTTAATGTTGTGGATAGTCTGTAATGGGATACAATATATTTTCCATATCATATAATCATTTATGTTTCTATCGGTTGATGGTACTATCACTTGAAATGAGAAGTAAATATGGAGAAGAATGCCTGCATGTATTTCTCTATTTCGAAGCTTTAGAATTTGATAAGAAAGATGAAGTAAATAATGTTATTACAAAAAAAAAGTGAAAAAATACAACTTGTTAGGTCGGTTAAATATATCCGATTTAAGAAAGAAACTTCTTAAGTCGGGCAAAAATGGCATTGGCGTTTTCTGAAAAGCTACACTTATTAAGCCAGACGTTATTTAACTGACCTAATAACTTTTTCTTAAGTCAATTCCAAATCCGACTTAAGATGTCAAAATTTCTTATGTCGGTAGTTCTTAGGTCAGGCTCAGAACCGTCTTAAGAAGTCATTTTTAACTGACTTAACAAGTGTTTTTTCTACTAGTGAGGGGTGTCAAAGCGAGCCAGTCCCATTGGGTGTGCTCGTTTTGATTTCACTTTAGTGTAGGATGGGCCAAGGGTTTAGGCCAACACCCTCTAATGTGCCCACCCTATTTTTTGTGAGATTTTATAGGTGCAGATATTAACATAAATTTTTGCATTTTTAAGGTTAAAAGCTGCAGGGACCAGCTTATAAAAAAAAGGTGCAGTGCCCATGGGCCCTCCCCGACCCGCCCTCACTTCTTTGCTAGACGAGCCAAGGTTTTAGGCCCTCACCCTTAACTATGTCCATCCCGCTTCGCCCTTTTTTTCTGCGAGATTTTATAGGAAGGCCTTAACGAGGGCAGGGATTCCCATTTGCCATCCCTAATCAAAACATTGTTATTAAAGTCATGGAAGAAAAAATAGAAGGAATAACAAATCATGAAGAATCACATGAAAAAAACTGCAAAATCATCCAACAATCTCTACCACAGAAAAAAGCAGACCCTAGAGTAGTATTATTACTTGTCTCTATAGGTAGTATGGAAGTTGGAGATGCACATGTTGACACGGGTGCAAGTGTAATCATAACACTATTATCGGTCGTAAAAAGAATTGGGGACCTCGAGATAAAGCCAAATGCAATAGGGATGCTCATGGACGGTTAATTTCCATAACCAATCCATAACCATAAATAATCCATATGTTATAACCGGTTATTAAAACCAATTGTCATAACCGGTTTTCATTTTTGTAAAATGGTTATAAATTAGTTATTAACCGATTATACCCATAACCAATTTTAAAATTAGTTTTGAATTAATTTTATTTTAAAATAATTTTTGTAAGAATTTTTTATTTAATTTTTTTTTTATTTTAAGAAAAAATATTTATGTTCAAAAATATAAAATCGTTTTTTTTTTATTTTTGGAATTTTTTTTTTCAAATTTTTTATTTTATTTTTCAGTTATTTTTTATTTACTGAAAAAAAATTTATTTATTTAAAAAAAAATTTTTTTTTTTTTTGAACAAAAAATTCAAAATGAAAAAAGTTTTTTGTTTCAAATTTATTTTATAAAAAAATTGACTAATTTGGTTTTTATTTTGGATATGGATGTCCAAATTATGTATTTGGTTAAAACCATGTTAATAACATATCCAAAATATGGATTTGATTAAAACCATACTAATAATTAACCGATTTTTAATAACCGAATTTGGATATGGATATGGATAATTTAAATATCCGGTTTATTTGAGCTCCCCTAAAATGCAACAACATTACATATGGTAGACAAAACTTGCAGGAAGCCAATGAGAACTATTAAATATCTGTCGGTCAAGATTGACAAGTTTCCATTTCTTGTAGATTTCTTGGTGTTAGAAATTGAGGCAAACCCAAAGATACCTTTTATTCGAAGACGACCATTCATGGAAACTGTAAGGATGATGATGGACATTGACAAATAACAAGTAAAGGTCAAGACCAAAGACAATATGGTATAATTTAAGGTAATAGGTATTACGTGACACTAACTTTCGTCGAGCTATTAACATTAAATAAGCTCTTGTTGGGAGGAAACCCAACCAAAATTTTATAGTTTTTTCTTAGATAGCCTTTTATATTTTTTAAAAATCATAATGATGAAAGCAAAATGCCAAGGTAAACAAAAGAGGGCTCGTTAAATGCACTTTGGCTATGCCAATTCGTGCCTAGCGCGCTTAATGAACATCCGAAAGCCAAAACAAGGGCTCTCGACTAGCGCAGACAAGTCCGCCTAGAGAGAGACTAATTACATGACTTTAGGAAACACAATCGGACTAAAAAGCACATATTCCAATTTTTTTTCTTACTCTGATAAACTGTCTCACTCACGAAAAACCTCTAGCACAAACTAGAGACAATCATCCAAAGGGAAAAACATCGAATTTTAACTTTTGATCTGGTTCAGAGATTGCTCAAGTGTGTCATATTTTGCTATTTATGCTTTAAATCTTCTACATCATGAACTTTATTACAAACACTCTGCATTTTCTATAATTTAGGAATGAATTGGGATAACTTCATTGCTTCATGATATTGACTTAATATAGAGGAAATTTGCTTGCATGGACAATTGAACTGATACCTTAGTGTAGCGTGCGGTTTTTGTCGGTGACGCGATCACCTTACCGCGGGAATTGGGATTTGGGTGCTACTTTCTGATTTCTGTATTTATCCTATGAAGTTGGAAAGGAAAGAGAATATATCTAAAACTAACCTTGCACGCAAATATTTTCTTTAACAAATTCTAAGAGATCGGGGAACGGGGTCTGGTTATACAAAGTGAAGCTATTAACACCCAGTGTATCTATGGTAATCCATAGGAACCTTTTATTGCATGTATTTCTGTTAACTTGAAATGCTTCCTTGTGTTTATCTACTGTGGCTTGGAAAAGTTTCTCCTTTGGGAGAATTGAGAGAATGTTTTTGTTGTTTTCGGGTTTTCCGTTGTTTTTGGGAAGGTACTAAACCTAAAGTTTTTGATTCGTGTGCTCGCTAAGATTTCGCAATCTTATACCTACGTATTCGCGTAAAGAGATTCGAAAAATCAGAGCAATCGTAGTTCCTCCTATTTCTATGGGAGGAAAGATATGTGGTGTCTTGTTCAAAGCCCATGATTGAAGCTATAAGAGTATTTGTGTCTTGTTTAAAGCCCAAGATTGAAGCTAAATTTTGATTTGAGAGAGAATTAGTCATCTCTAAAGGGAGCTATCTCACCTATTATCACTAATGTTCGGTAATTGGTTATAAGGGAAATTACTTTAACTGGAATATATAGAATCCAGCAATGCCATAATTTTCTTTATAAGGGTGATGTCATGAAGGAAGAAAGCTTTAACTCAGTGTAGAGCAATGCCACTTTTTTCTTATGAATCTTTCATGCTAAGAGAGGGACATTGGCTTGGATGTTAGGGATCCAGAGGCTTGCCACTTACAACTGTTAGATGAAAGATGAATTTTAGACAGGATAAGAGAATGACTCCAGCTTGGATTTTGAATCAACAAGTGTGCCACTTACAGCAATTATCTGAAAAAGGTTTTGATTGTTTGTTTTTAAGATGTGATGTATAGAGGAAATATCCTCATGCAGAGAGGACTTATGGTCTCATCTGAGGGGGATGTTGATTTTTGTGTGCCTTGATCAAAGCGCAAGGTTGAAGCTGAAGGAAACTGATCCCACTGGGGAGGGTTTTATCTGTCTTGTACAAAGCCCAAGATTAAGGTTGAATGAGGAAATTCTTATATGAAGTCTAAGAGGAGGCTATCTCTTGCTGAGAATTTGTGGAAATCCAGGAGCAGGTCCAAATTGTATTGGGGAGTCCGAAGGGCTTACTCTTGCTGAGAATCAGGGAAGAGTTTAAGTATCAGTGGCCACGAGGCTATGATTCTACTAGGGATTTGTTGATGGTAAATTGACCCCTGGGCTGGGGATTTTTAAGGTGAAGGTTAAACCTTGTTGGTGGTCAGAGAATTTTCAACTCTGTTGGAGACTGGTGCATTGGTAGAATGATCAGGGTTTTTCCTGTGCTTTTAGGATGAGGGTCTCTGTGTGAGATCCAAGAGGAGATGAGACTTTCCAAGTCTACTTGAATGAAGATCTGCCTTAGAATGGTATAATGTTCTGGAATTTTGACTCTCTTGAGGATTGAACTAGTAGAGATGATTAATTTCTATCCTATGCCTTTAGGAGACCCTTGGGTCCTTGTACTAAGCCCAAGAGGAGGCTGAGGAACTTTTAAGAAGCCTGTTGTACTAAGCCTAAGAGGAGGCTGGAGAACTTTTAAGAAGCCTGTGGGTCCAAGCCTAAGAAAAATTCAAGAAAAGTTTTATCGGGAATTAATCCTTTTTTTGTTGAACTGTTCTAAAGTTTGAAAAAATTCAAAAGAGATTTATATTTGATCAAATTTTTATTCTAAGTGCCAGTTACCTTCAGGTTGTCGCATGCTCAATCCAAATCTCAAATCAAACAAACGGCTGTGTCCTTTGATGGAAGGTGGTTTCTTCATAGTTTTGGCAATGCTTCTCATAAATTTGATGGAATAGTTTTTATGACTGTTGTTTTTCTTTTTCTTATGTTGTAGTACTATTTTAAGGTGCTGCGAGGATGGGACAATATGGTGCTGGGATGATTTTTTAAACTCATAAGCTGCTTAACTTATTTTCGGGCACTATCGAGCTAATGTGCACAATATGTAATAATCCAACATGAGGTACCCCTGGTTTATGAGTTGAACTAGTCATGAACATGAGAACCTGGTTTATTATTTTACAAAAACATGTTTTATTTGGATTGCTAAAATATAGCGTGGATGTATCACTTTTATGTTGATACATTCTTACAATATGTATTAGTGCAATGTGATACTTGCAATTATTTAAAGAACTAAACCGACTCGATTAGATTGTGCATGTGTAAAATTACGTTGAGTTTCGCAAAATATCAGAAAGAACAAACCTTTTATTATTTCTTGACTTAATAAATATTTAATAAATCATGCCATCATAATTTTTCAAGGACAAACAATACATCTTTTTACTTTTCAAAATGCATTTTAAAACAAATAAAACATATTAATTAGTTATTATTTGCATAGTTATTATGGTAAATGCTTCTACTCCTTAAACAGTTTTGAAGCAGCACCTTTGTCCAAGTACCATTTCAATTCCCCTTCATTAGGTGAAACCTTTTCAACAGGCAACTGAACAGTTTTCGAATCATCCTCAAGTGCAGTGTAAACTGCTGTTGATTTACCCGCGCCGGTAACAACCAAGGCTACATTGGAAGAAGCATTGATCACTGGAAATGTGAAAGTGATTCTCTCAGGTGGTTGTTTTGGCGAGTCAGTGAGGAAAGAAACCCACTTCTCATTCTCATCGAGCAGAGAATGACCTGGGAATAAAGATGCAACATGTCCATCTGGACCCATCCCTAGGAGCATGAGATCAAATTTTGGTAACCCATTAGGTAATGCGGCTATCACATTGCTAGTAACCAAGCGTCTTAGAGTTGACTCATAAGCAACTGCTGCTGCTGCTCCATCAGATAGTAGGGAATCATCAATAGAGTAAACATTTGGGGGATTTGGTACCTACCAAAAGAATAATGAAAATGTGATTAGAATAAGAGACCTCATTCTATGATATTAAGCACATGAGTTAACTACCTTGGAGAGAAATCCATCATTGGCAAGCTTATAATTACTATCTAAGCCATCCTTTGGGACAACCCTCTCATCAACCCAGAAAACATGCCATTTTGACCAATCTATGGTTTCAACATAGGGAGAATCAACCAATTTCCTGAAATCGAAACATACAAAAAATTGACAAAGCGCTTAATGTTCCTAAACTGCTCGATTTAATTCACTTATATTCAACATTAGAGAGACAGTTTTACATTGATAATACCCACCTAAGGTACTTGATCAAAGATCCACCAGACAAAGCAACAGTGAAAGCACCTCTTTCTTTGATAAACTTGGTAGAAAGTTGAGCAACATCATAAGCCAAGGACACAGCAAGATGTTCCTTACTGAAAATCTCAACATTCTTATAACCCTTTTTCCACTTAAGTGATGCCTCTATTTTCCTCACACATCTATTTGGTGAAAGGACTCTATTATTCCTTAGAGGCTGATAAACAATTTTGTTCCCAACTTGTGTTGGTAAAGTTGATGTCCTTAGGGATAGTGGATTTGGTTTTTGTGCACAAACTAAACTACTTTGGAGAGTGCATGAATTAGACAAAGCTGTTGAGAATGACATTTTTGGTTATTTTAATAAAGATTTGAATATACTATGCAAGTTTTATTTGCTTGTTTGTCACGCTATTTATATGTTACATGCTATATTCTTTTTCCATGTTAGAAGTAAAGCAATTACTGAATAGTATGGAATCTTTTGGCACACGCCAAGAATCAAACACAAGGAAGACAAACATATTAAGCAACTTTAAAAAGACACATACTTAGTATCTTGCTTTAAATAGAGACACGTACGTAAAAAGAATACCATATACTATTTTAATTCTTGATGTTTTTATTATTAAATTATTTTGGGGTTAAATAAATATATTTCTTGACTAATCAACTTTCGATCATTTCTTAAAACTTTTCTTCTTTAAGTATCGTCTCTTAAAATTTTTGGTCATCCCTTTCAATTTAATTAGTGTCATCCGGCTAGCGACATTATTGTTCAACAAAGTATTAATCCATTATCATAGTAAATTAATTTTTGATTTTTAATTTATTCTTTTACTAGCTAAAGTGAGCTAAGAAAGCAAAGGACATAGAGAATACCGACAAAATTGAAAAGCAATAGATAGTCCTCTTGTAAATGACAAGGAAGGATCAAATAAAGCGCAGAACTAATACTAAACATAACATTTTAAAAAAGTATTATGCAAAACGTTAGAATACCGTTAGAATATTTTAACTTAATTTTGTGTGGGTTAAGTTACTCATTTATTTTGGGTTCTTTATCCTCCTCACGAAGCGAGGGTGAACACGTTGAAAATTCGATTGTTTTTTTTTATATTATAAGATACATTTTTAGACGAATCTAATATACACAAAAAAATATTGTAAGTGAGATATGTTCTGTTTATGGCAAAAATTAATTTAAAAATATATCTCCGAATAATCTAAAAATCCATCTGAAGATATATCTATGAAATCTAAGGGCATATGTGACTTTCCATGGCGGTGAACTAACATCTAGTGAAATGGATAAAATATTCCCTTCTATTTTTAAGCTGTTTATACTATTGTTTCGGGTCGATTAAAAGACAATAAAACTACTCCAAGTTAGAGTCCAGTTCAATTCCAAGTCTATTCAAGTCATTGAACAAGTGCACTCTCATGAAGCAGCCATGCATTGGAGAAAGACACCACTCCATCCAGGAACAGATTAAAAAATTTTAAATTGTAGGACAAGATCATAATATTACTATTAATCAAAAGTTTAGGGATTATAAAATTATATTAGTATAACATACATAAAATTATAAAATTATGATTGATTTGTAAGTATTTTTATAATTTGAAATTTTGTTACTTTTTATTATTTTTCAAAATATTTTTATCTATTTGTGACTAAATAATCATTCTTTTTTTCATGAATAATCAAATAATAATTCTACAATTTATATCTCATAATATTATTGCAATTTAAGTTTTTTGTTGATAAAAAAATAGTTTTTAGTGGTGGCAACATATAATTTTTGTGTAGAAAAAAATAAAATTATTAAAAAACTTATGATAAACTATTTAACTTTGTGAGGGCATATGCCCCCATTGGCAGTAACCTAGATTCGTACTTGACTCCATCTCAACTATTATGTACATCCAAACGAGCCCTCATACGAGATGTCGTACCAGTTTTAACATATATATATATATAATTTTGTTCACATGAAATGTGCGATTCATTACATACTTGAAAATTTCACTTCTTTGACTTTGCTGACTTATATATATATATATATATATATATATATATATATATAATTTTGTTCACATGAAATGTGCGATTCATTACATACTTGAAAATTTCACTTCTTTTACTTTGCTGACTTGGACATTGGAGTGCTAACCTTGTAGACACACCTTCCGCCGCTCATCAGAGACTTTCAGCACCATGCCGAATACCTTCTAACGAGGACTTCATCACTTCACAACTTCTTTTTTGTTATGTTCTAAAATAGTGGCACCGTCTATGGGAATTACCTCTTGATTATCGCGAAACTCTACCATAGATTTCTCTGATTCATTCCATTGTATCGTTACAACCTTTTAAGTTAGCCCATACTATCATCTTTAAATTTTATAACTATTAGTAACGGTAGCTTCCAAAGCGACTCGATTCACAGTTCATCGCAACACCGCCCCTACACCGTATGCCCGATCATTCTTCCATATACTACAAGACACCATTGTACATGTTCTCACCCTTAAGCTTGAGGATCCACTTCATTCGCTGGAAAAAATGCTCGTATTTTGGTGACTTCTCTAGTTGCTACATTTCACCAACAAACTTCTTAGTTCTCATCGCTCGTTTGGCTGTTTCAACAACAATCACAAGCTCACATATTAAAGCAACCCCGTCGGTGCAATCACATTCCTCAGAGCCAAATGTATATATAATGTGCAAACAAACATGTTACAAACATCTGTAATGTGATTGTGACTCCGATAGGGGAACCATTATATAATTATCCCAAAATCACTCTAGAGATTTCTACCTTTCTCCTTATCAACAAAGGAAATAACTACTAATTGCTTATATCACCAAAGGGTTACATCGTTCGAAAGCAATAACCAAGGGGACTCTATAGAGACCAATCGCAGAACTAGAGGCAGTAAGTAGAGAAAGGGAGACGTCAGCGTTTTAGATACCCATTCTAGGGTTTAAGGATGACGAGAAAATGGATGGCATCCCCAATGAGATCTTTTTGTTGGTGATTACAACCACGATAGCTAATTTTGTGGTGTAAAGAATCCTAATTGACGGGGGAGCTCATGTGACATTATGTACGCTGGAATTTTTGAGAATTTAGGCTTGAGGAGAGATAAGTTATCACGATACGAGGTTAACAATTTGTAGACATTCAATTGATCAATAACCCACCTGCAGGGTTACGTAGAGCTTATGGTTACTTTTAGGGTAGAAATCAACACAAGGACAATAAATGTACATTTTCTGGTAATCCTGTGTAAAACTGCTTACAATTATATTTTAGAGAGGTCTTTCTCTGAAACTCTTTATATTGCTTCCCCTCCACATGAAAATGAAATACCATAAAGTTTTCAACGAGCCAATAACCATATGTGCTAACTTGACAATAACCTATAAGATAAATAAAGCTCTGCAATAGAACCCAAATGCAACAACCTCTCATCATAAAGAGAGAGATTAAAAGGGGGGGGGGGGGTAAATCTTCCAAACAACATTCTTTGGACATCGATATCATAGATTTTTCGAGGCATGACTGAAAGAAATAATGACGAGCATGACCTAGATAAAACTTTCCTTATCGAAGCTAGAATGAAGATTTCGAGACTGATCCCCGATGGTGATTTCGTAAATGCTGAATAGGATGACACACTGTTCGCACGCGGTACTCGCGCGAACAACCACTGGCCTCCTATCGCAGGTTTACTCGTGGGATCGGCCACAGAATCCCATAACAAATGGGCTGAAGTGTACATGTTGTTGATATGACGGTTTTTAGTTTAGGGAAGTTGTAAGAAACTTGGACATATAAAAGAGTTTCGAATTGATAAACAAAAACAAAGTGAAAAAACAGACAAGTAAATGACACAATAATTTAAACTTTAGGCATTAAAATAACAAGTGTGGACGCGATCATACATTTTTGCGTGAGTAAACTCGTTTCTCTTAACGCTTGGTACTTTGAGTGTTTTCCCTTTTCAATGTTACAAATGCGACCTCTAAAATGGAAATAACTATTGCTTTAAATAGGCTGAAAAAATATCTATTCATCTCCCTAGATTGGCCTTGGTTGTGACACGTGTCACCCCACTATCTTTCCAACTTCCCATGTTCTTGGAGTTTTCAAATTTTCCCGCTCAAAGATGTGTTACCCTTGCGCCGGTTTCGTAAGCCACCACTTGACATCCTCCGACAACAATGCATCCCCGTCTTCTTCCGACACGACCTTAAGCTGTGTCGACCCAAAACTCAAGCTTTCTCGCCATTCCTTCTCTTGGTGTCACCCCTCTTGTTTGGATGTTTCACCATTCCTTCATTCCCTTTGTTTGGTCGAAATCTCCCAGCTAACAAATTGCCCCCCCCAAAAGGCCAATTTCGACTGAGCACCGTGTCGATTGAGAAACCTGGTGTTTTGCTTTTCTGCGAGATTTCGACGACACTTTGGTTTCGACTCAACAATCAGCGTTTTGTCTTCCATCGAGCCACGTGTCACTCGCCGTCTGACATGATGATGGCAAATTTTTGTACCACAATTTCTAAGAAAACGTCATGATGGCTAGTCCCGTCCCAAGTTATGAGTCTCGAAACCACCCCCACTCACTGCAGGATTTGAACAGTTTTTTGATCTTTCAATTGCATGCGTTTTCTCTATAAATACCCCTAACCACAACTGGTTTCCTTTTCGCCTTCTCATCATAGCTTTTTCTTCTTCAACTTTCCTCGTTCTTGAAAACCTCAGTATTTTCCTTTCCAATGGCCTCTTCTGCAAATGCTACCACTTCCACTACTCATACCACCGAAAATAACCCCATTGCTTTCGTTCTTTCTGAAAAGGAATCCCTCAGGCCTTTTCCTCAACCGTCATCTGTTGATGAAGCGGTGTTGGACAACTGGCGCCATCAGATGATCATCCCCTTTGCGGTGGCTAGTAAGCTCCATGCTTTTCACGGCCCATATCCGGACAAAAAACCAAGCCATCAAGAACTCCAAGAGTTCTTCCCATGTTTTACTCCTACCATACCACCAACTTTTGAGAAAGGTTGCACTTTGGACCTCAAATTCATGGCACCCAAGGCTAGGGTCTTTAGATCCATGCCTACACTTGGAAATAAAGACTACATTGCTTGGCTCAACAAAGTCGAAGACCAGTGTTGGGAACAATGGAAGACCACTGTCATTTTCGACGCCATTCAACTTTCAAGAAACGCTCACAGGGTCAACCTTTGTCTGCTGCTGGCGTCGATGTACTTCTGGGAAGGATCGACCAACACATTCCACCTCCCATGTAGCATGTTTACACCGACACTTTTTGATGTGGCGGCCATCACTGGTCTTTCGCCATTAGGCAAAACGTTCGACCCGACTCTGGAAACAAACAACACTTTCGACTTTGAGAGTGCTAGTTTCCAGAACTACATCGAAGATCATCACGACAAACGCTCTAAAGAGGTGTCCAATGAAGAACACATCGCTTTCCTGACGCTGTGGCTGTCTTACTACTTTTTTTTCCCTGGTTCTCTGCAGATATCTAAAAGTTACATCAACCTGGAAATCCAGATTCACGAGGGTCGACAGGTATCTCTGGGCAAGCTTCTACTAACATTCCTTTATCATTCCCTTGGCCAGCCATGCGATTAAAATTCCTTCATCAAACTACCAAGGCCTTAAATATCTCAGGGCCTATGCGGTTGTTGCAACATTGGCTTAATGCGACTTTTGAGCATAACTTGGGATACCCCGCATTTGCCACATTGGAGCGTTTGAACAACGAGCGTTCCGTAGATGGCATGCGACTCGCCTTGATGACCACCCAAGAAACCCCCAAGAAAACTCTTTTTATGAGGTATCTCAATATGTTTGTGGAAACCACTTCCTTTATCCCCAGCATGGTACCTTTTGTGGAACGCAAATTTGGTCCGACATGGTTTAAGAATCCGTTTCCTGGAGTCTCCCCTAAAGCCGCATCGCAGTCGAATTCCATATGGAGGGCGTTTCTAACTCCCACCATGCTATCCTTTCGGATCGAGACGGGGAACACAGTCGAATTTCATGTTGTCGTTGCACTCTGACTGATTGCAGGCATATTTCTGCTGGTAACATAGCGTCGTGCCCGAAAGCCAAACGAAATGGAGTCAAATTTGTTGACTCTTTAGGGGATGTTCAACAAGCCCACAAAATTTAATTCAACGTCTTGTGCCAATTTTTTGGTTTTTTGGCCACATGTTTTTTGATGAGCCCAATTACCACTTTATTAGCTGCTTCGACCTGCCCATTTGCCTGAGCATAATACAGTGTCGAAGTAACCAACTTGAAGCCTGTTTCTGCTGCGAACTCTTACATTTTTTGGCCCACGAACACATAGCCTTGGTCCGTCGTGATAGTTTCAGGTATCCCAAATCTATACAAAATATGATTCTGGATGAACTCAATCACAGTCTCTTGATCTACTTTTACTAGGGGCACAACCTCTATCCATTTGGTAAAATAGTCTATACCTACGAGGATGAATTTTTGTTGTTTTGACGAGGCTGGTCGAATCTCCCCTATGACATCCAATGCCCAACCTCGAAAGGGAAATGGTTTGATGATGGTGTGTAATTCGCTGGCTGGCTCATGCTGAATGTTTGCATGTTTCTGACAGTCTTGGCATCCCTTTGCGAAGTCCATGCAATCTTTGAGCATGCTTGGCCAATAGACGTCCTGTCGAAACAGTAACCATTTCATCTTGTGGCCAACTTGGTGAGCTCTACATGTCCCACTATGAACTTCAAAAATTGCCAAGTAGGCATCTGTGTCCGCTAGACATTTGAGCAATACTCATTCTAGAGTCTTTTTTAGCAACTCATTTCCCATCAGCACATAACTTAGCGCTCTGTATTTAGTCTTCGTATCAGCGATGCCCACCAGATTCTCCAGATACTCGATGATTGGTCTTCTCCAATCTGTTACTGACAGATTACTGATAGCGAAAACCTCGTAACTTTCCAACCCTTCGATCAAGCTTTCTGACGAGGCGTTGGTCCCCACTGCTTTTGAGATTGACCAACCTGATGGTGGGCGTATGTTCGACACCATCTTCTCCCTAGTTTCAATGAAGTCCTTCAGCTTTCCTTCCGACACCTTGTAACCGGAGGTGATCTGTGCTAGCTCATTAGCCTCTTGGTTTTCTATTTTGGGCACGTGCGTAATGCTGACAACTTCAAAGTTCTCCAAAAGGCACTTCGCCATCGAGAAGTAAATCAAAAGATGCTCTTTGACGCACTTATAATCTTTCGTGATTTGTTTAATCACCAGTTCCGAATCTCCTCTTATTTCAACTTCCTTGGCTCCCAAGTCCTTAAGTATTTTGAGGCCAGTGATTAAGGCTTCATACTCTGCCTCGTTATTGGAGCATTTCCCATCGACCTTGCATTTGAACTTAGTTGGAATACCCTGCGGGGATACTATTAGAATCCCAATGCCTGTCCCGTTTCTATGGCTCGACCCATCGAAGTATAACTTCCACGGGGAAATGTCGATGTTACATATCGATGGTTCGACTACTGCATGGTCGACAATAAAGTCTGCCACTATTTGACCTTTCATAGCCCGTAGGGGAACGTATGTCAGGGAAAACTCAGTCAATGCTAGTGCACACTTCCCAATTCGACTATGCAGAATAGGTTTGGATAACATATGCTTAATAACATCAAAATGCGACGAAACATAAACATAAACTGGTTTAATATATTGCTTTAATTTCATACATGAGAAGTACAGGCATAGACACAATTTTTCAATCACAGTATACCTAGTTTCAACATCTATTAACATTCTACTAAGGTAATAAATGGGTCTTTTGACGCCACTACTATCCTCTTATGCTAACATGCTCCCTATGGTCATATCTGACGCTGCAATGTACAACTTCATGTTTTTATTTATAACAGGTGGCAATAGAATTGGAAGCTTTATAAGATATTCCTTGATAGCATCGAAAGCCTCCTGCTGCTCCCGTCCCCACTGTCGCTCCCAGGATTTTTATCCAAGTACAAACGCGAAAGTGGCGTGAAAACAGAGTCGCCAGCAATGTGTATTTATCCCAAGAAAGAGAAAGGAAACACTGCGTAAACCTGAGGGAAGGAAAGAGCATGGTCTCGCGACCAAGAGATACGGGTAAGGGAGTCGGTTACACGAGAGAAAGGTATTAGCACCCCCTCGCGTCCATCGTACTCGATGGGACCCACGCTTGTTGTCTCGATCAAAGGGTGTCGTCGTCTAGAGCTCCACTGCTACTGGAAACGAGAAGGAACGGGAACAGAGAAGAATGAAGAAACGAGGGAGAAAAGAAAAAGGAGTGACTCGATAGGACATCCTCGGAGTCCTAGGCCTACGTATTCCCTCGGGAGTGGGAAAATCAGAGTCAACGTAGTTTGGACACGAACTAAGGGGGGAGGTTGCTCGCCAAGTGTCACACCCTCATTTTCACCCTAACCCTAACCTGGCATAGCATAACATTTCCATCATCTATGCATCCCATTAGGTCATATCAATCATGCGTTTCATTGAGCTCCTAAGACGTGGGATCACATCATTTCTTCGAATCAGGGTTTTTCGTCTGCTTTGAGATTCTTCCATTCAAGTTTGAAGCAAGGGTTGAGTTCTCATTGTCTTAACTCCTCATCAAGGTTCATCAGGCTTGTCAGGGAAGGTGCACATATGCAGTACGGTTAGAGGTTCATTGGTTTGACCTAATCTTCGTTGGACAAGTTTTGTTTCAAGATCAAGGCCAAGGTTTGTAATGATTCAAGTGGTGTGTGTTTAAAGCTTCAAGTAGGGTTTGTGCCAAGTCAAGTCGGTGGTGTGCAGAACAAGTCTTCAGGCTGAGTCAAATTCATTCAGTGTTCCATGATTAAAGAATCATCAAAGCAGGCTCACCCTCACTTAGGGTTTGGTTCATTGGTAATACAATTCATATCTAAGGTCACGTGTGTTATGAATCTTTGTGAGGGCAAGGAAGTGTCGGATTCAAGTGATTTATGGCTGAAAATTAGTTTCAAGGAAAAATAATTGCTTTAAGGCTTGATGTTACAGTTGGTTGAGTTGCTCGATTTGGGTCAGAGGGATTGATTGAGAATTAGGATTGTTGATCTTTTGTGGATTTTGTCACTCCAATGTACTCGTTTTCATCTCAAGTCATCAATCTTCAGTTTAAAATTTAAATTCTAGATTGTGAACTTATATCAAGTCAGGTTCAAATTCACTGCTGGATTTCATTTGAAGATCCAATTCAAGCTTAATATATTTCAAATTAGGATTCAATATTGGTTCATGTGGTTTCGTTTCTCAAGGCATATTATGTGCAATTTGGATTTAATTGATGCCTTTGTTTATCATTTCTCATGAATATTTTTAATTAAGTCCAAGTTAAAGGCAATTGATTCGAGCAAATGGAAGGCGCAAAAATGAAAAAAAACACACTAAGGTCCTACAGAATATATGTGGTTCATAAAGTTCAAAATGATTCAAGGCCCAAGATATATATTCTACAAAAAATGATAGTCAAGTCCATTTATAATCAAACTGCAAAGATATGTTACAAGAAAATAGGCCCATGGGAGCATAGTTTGCGGCCCAACCTGTACAATTCACAAGAACCATTTGCATCAAACATCCTGCTACAATCTTTGCCACCAAGCATGATATAAGCTGAGAATCACTCCAAACCATGTGTACAACTGACGAATCGTGCATAAATCGTACCTTCTGCTCACAAGCATCCAAACTACACCATTACCTGCAACAAAACTCACTCCACGCTACAACGACGTTTCGTACGCAACGCTCCAAACCAAACACATTGCTGCACACCATACCCCTACCTCTGCTCTGCAAACCAACACCATCTGCCAACTTGCACCAAATTACACCCTGCGCAATGCTGTGACCAAACGCCTGCTACAACTGCAACATCAAAATTGTACTGCAACCACATGACAAACCACACAGCTACAACCTGCAGCAAAACAACAACAAAATTCTGCAGCACTTGAGGTGGACATATCACACAACAACCAACAATAACATGTCATGAAAGCAACTATACACCACAAATCCCGCACTTGAAAATGACTTAACAACAATAACAGGACAAGTGAATCGTGCCAAAAAACTAAGCAAATAATTTGTTGTCTTGATTTTAAAGAGGAGAACCTTAACAGTAACAAAAATCAAAGAGAAAAATTAGCAGCCAAGTTCAAAACAGTATCATTCCTAAGAGAAAAAAAACTAGCCACCAACATAACAATATCCACAGCAAAAAACCATCACACAATGCTCTGAATCAAAGTTTCATAATCACTAAGTTAACATACAGTAAGCATACAGATTCTTAACATACTACAAGACATCCTCGAGGAAGAACAAAGAAACGTGGGGAACATATCCGCAGATAAGGCAAACTCGATTCTTTTCCATCTCGCAGGTAGCTCTCTGACCCATTAAACATTGCTTGACACCTCTGTTGTTGTTGCGAATTTCTTCGAGTTTCCGTCGATGTCAATTTTTTCCCCCGTATCTCTGTTTTTATTTTTGTTGCACTTTGGTTTGTTGTTGTTGCGTTTTTTTCCGCCATGTGAGAGAACAGATGTCATACCAGTTCGATTTTCTTGGTGTAGAGTCGATTAGAAGCGCATGCACTGCTTTTGCGGGGAACGTTTCTATTCCTCATGAGCGAAGACGATAAGAGCGATTAGAGAGGATTGTAGGGGAGATACGAGTTTTGAGAGAGGGTGGATCATGTTTTGTGCTTCTGTTTCTTTTTTCATAATTTCTCTCACACGACCGTTTCCCTTTTGTTTCGATCTAGAGTTTTCAAAACCCTTTCATTCTTAGCCGAACCTAGTCAGGAGAAGACCCAGAAACCGGCCCGACCCAGGCTTCGTGGAATGGGGTGCCCATGTTGGGCTTTTCTTTGCCCTCGCTGTCTTTTGATCCTAGCCTTTTTTTTATATATGAAAAAATATAACAAAAACAAGTTTAGTTTTAGTTTAGTAATTTTCTAGGCTTTAATTAATTTATTTTTTTTTAAAAGTCCTTTTAGTTTAGTAAATGTTTTAGGCTTTTAGGTTTAGTAGTTTCAAATTTAGGATTACTGATTTAAGATTTTAGGATTATTGATTTTAATTCTTAGGATTTGAAATTTTGATTAGTAACTTTAAATTCTTAATAATGAAAAATGAACAAAAAATAATAAAAAATCTAAAATACCAAAAATATTTAATTTCTCTTTAACATAAAGGATTTGTGAGAACCCATTGAACCTTGTGTGTGACTTAGGCTTGAATCGTTATTTGAGATTTGCGATCTTAAATCGCAAAGTGTTTGCCATTACATCGTTTTTAATCCATTGAACTTGTTTGTTTTATTACTCATTGTTAGTTTAGGACACCTCGCACACACACGGCTTTCTCTTGGGCTACCTGACAATGAGGCCATTTATTTCTCGCAATCCTATGTGATTTACATGTATCCTTCATCCTTTACAATGTAATAGGTTAGTTTCTTTTTATGCTTGCTTGCTTGATTGTTAAGAAAGATAAAATCGAACTAGGCTAGCTCATTATTTCAAAATAAAAGACAAATAAGGCTTGATCCAACGTCAAGTCATTTTTCAAAACTCATTAACTTGATTCACACCTTAGTGTTTCCTCTTCTCATTCTCATCTCTTATCTCTTCCATTAAACCCCACACTAACCTTGTATGTATTTCACCCTTGTAAGTCGATTGCCTTGTACATCGCCATCAACCTATCTTAATCTATTCACCACCCATTCTTTCAAAAACCTTTTTCTCTCTTTATTTCATCTCCTTGTGTCTAAAAACCTTGGTCTTGCACCAAGTGCATTTTCAAACCTTTTCTTAATAAAATTAGATGGTCGTGGAGTGGTTAGGCGAAGGCCTTCTCCTATCCCGAGTGTTTGACTTTACCTTTAGGGTTCACTGTCATGAAGCACTTACCATCTAAAGCAAAACACTTCCTTAATAAAATAATAAGTTTCTCTTTGTATTAAATTAAAGAGAGAGGATTGGGTGAAGACCTCTTCCTCTTCGAGTATTAGGATACTCACTTTAGAGTGTGTGGTCTCGATACTCGTCTTTCAATACGAAGACGTAACTGTATTCGCCACACATCTTTCACAATAAATTTTTTGAGATAAAGAATTGGGTACTACCAGAAGGGGTTACTATCCGAGGACTTATTTCACCCTTAAAAACAATCTCAACAAATCAAATGTGACATCTTGCCTTGATGGCGAAAATCAACCTTTTCAAAAAGGACATGTTATGTCCGTTCTACAGCAAACAGGTAACGCATAAGACTCCACGAGCGAGCCGCAATATACCTAACTGCTAGAACCCGCACGTTAGCATTGTCCATAAAAAACACCAACCAACCGTAGTCGGTCGAACTACGATTGCTCTGATTCTTCATTCTTGTCCGAATGTAAGATACGTAGGCATAAGATTGCGATGATCTTGGCGAGCCACCTTCTCCCCCCTTCCATTTTCTTCACCCGTAGTCCTTCGAACTACGTTGACTCTGACTTTCCCATTGCACGAGGGAATACGTAGGCATAGGACCGCGAAGTCCTATCGAGTCCCCTCTTCTCCCCACCCTTTCTTTTATTTTCTTTCGCATTCTTTGGTTCTCACCCTTCTCTCTTCCCTCTTAGAACACTCTTAGCTAGCAATATCCTTTAGCAAACATCCTTACACATAGACAAGCGAATGGTTCCCATCGAGTACGATGGATGTGGGGGGTGCTAATACCTTCCCCTCGCATAACCGGCTTCCGAACCCGTAATTTGGTTGCGAGACCATCTTATCCTTTCTTCTTTGGGTTTTCTCGATGTTTTCCCTTCCCCTCATGGGATAAATAAAGTTCGATGGCGACTCTTCTGTTTCTTTTCTTTTCGCCTCCGGTCGACTATTTTTCGAGTAGCGACAGCTGGCGACTCTGCTGGGGACTGGTTCTCCCTAAGCAAGCCAAGCTTAGTTTGTTTGTCATATGTGTATTTTTTTTTGCTTTATTATTGCTTTATTATCTTGTGTTTCTCTTATCTGTTGGGTATATTGGGAATGGTTTGTGAGGAGAAAGGCTTTTTACCCGAGCTTTTCGAGTATACACTAAGCTAAGAGGTGGTTGCTTACTGATTTGCGAGACATAGGACTCGTTGAGTCGGTTTGACTTCCACCGCTCAGATGAGGCCCCTTTGGGAATGATTATGTCTTACGATTAGTCGTAATGGTGTCTTTGTTTCTGACCTGGGAGTCCGTGATTCTGAGGACCTTTGTAGAACCCTATTCCAAAGGTTATTAAGACATAACTCTGTGCTCATCCTTTGAAGGGATTATCGTCTTACGAATCGTCGTTATGATGGAAAACTTTTGAGGGTTAGTGCATGGGACCTTGTTTGAAAACCCTTGGAATGCCCTGTTATAAACCAATAGATTGACTACCCGAGGCGAGAGATATCTTGTTGTGTTGTTCTGCAGAATCTGCGACCTTGATACCTGTGGCGTGAACCTCTGATCTTTGATCCCATGTCTTATTTCATTCATAACATTGCATTTGCATCAGCACCTTTTTCATCATTTTGCATATCATTCTCCAACCTTAAACCAGAGAACTCATCCATCCTCTGTCCTTAACCTACAGTTGACTTCCTGACGCCCGTATTGGACTTAAAGTTGCTTTTGAAGGATCATGGCCTCCGAAGAGCATAACCAGTTGGGGACAAGAACGGATGTTGATTTGATGAAAAGCCAGTTGGACCAACTTGTGGAATCTATGACAACCTTGGCAAGGAGAGATGACAACATTCAAAGAACTTCAGCCACTGAGAACGTAGCTCTACCTCGAGTGAACAATGTTGCTCAAGCTCAGCCTATGCAGATCTCCGTTGAGGATACTATTATACATGAACGTACCATTGTCCAAGATGGAAGTTCTTCTTCTCTTGACGCTATGGAATATCATAGTTTTGCATTCTCTGAGCCAAATCCCCAAGGGGCGGTCCCTGTGATGAAAACCAAGGATCCGCAAGCTGTTGAGCTTATGGAAAAGTGTCGAGTGCTGGAAGAGAAGCTTAACGCCATAAAGAGCCATGATAATTTGGATCTGAATGCTTCAAGCATATGTTTGGTACCTAACCTTGTAATACCTCCAAAGTTCAAGACACCGAATTTTGAGAAATACAAAGGGGATAGTTGTCCAAAGCAGCATTTGGTGATGTATTACAGAAGAATGACCTCACATGTCCACGACGACAAACTTATGATTCATTGTTTCCAAGACAGTCTGAGTGGGGCATCATTGAGTTGGTATATGCAGCTAGAGAGCAGCCACATCAAATCATGGACAGACTTAGCTAATGCCTTTGTGAAGCAGTACCAATACAATCAGGACATAGCTCCCAACCGCATGCAATTGCAAGCTTTATCTCAAGAGGACAACGAATCCTTCAGAGGATATGCTCAGAGATGGAAAGAGGTAGCTGCTCGCGTTCAACCACCAATCTTAGATAGAGAATTGGTTGATCTGTTCTTGAATACCTTGCAAGGTCCATACTTGGAAAAGATGGCTGGCACTGGGACATCAAACTTCTCTGACCTGGTAATAGCTGGAGAACGCCTCGAGTGCATCCTCAAGAGTGGAAAGATCCAAGGCGCCTTGAACATCCCAGCTAGCTAAAGTGAATCATTTGTCAGTTCCCAAGAGGAAGAAGAGGATGGTGAAATTAATTCCATCTGGGAAGCTCCACAAGTTCCACCTCCATTACCTTGTCACCCAAGCATCTCAATTGTTCAAAGTCATCAATCCTATGGGTCTACCTGTGCAATTCCATTCTCTCCACATGGTCAATATCCTCCTGTCAATAGAGGTCCCCCTCATCAACAACATATTGCACAGCAGCATGCTCCACAATGCCGACGCTACTATAATAAAAAGCCAAAAAGGCATTTTGATTCATTGCCAATTCCATTCAGTCATATACTACCACGCTTAATCAATAATGGACTGATAGTGCGAAAGGACTTGGACCCTGTGATCCCTCCATACCTACCAGGTTTTGACGTCAATGCACGATGTGGTTACCATGCTGGCGCAATGGGGCATTCAACCGAAGATTGCAAACAGCTCCGAAACAAGATCCAAGATTTGATTGAGTCTAAGCTAATCTCATTTACGCCTCAAGGTCTTCAAATCAACATCAATTCTTCATCTGATCGGGCGGGTCCATCATCCCTTATTATGGAAGAAGTTGTTGAGAGTAGGTGTGAAAAAGGCTACTATACTGGTCTTGATGAACAAGAATGCTAGCCCAACAGTGAATCAAGAAAAAAGAGCCCAGTTCCCCAATTCTGACAATTTTTAGATCTTGTCATTTGTTTGCATTTGTAGTTTCTTTTTTGTTAAGTCCTATTTGCTTTTGGACATTGTGCTTTATTAATGGTATTGTTAATGTAATGAGCATGCATTTTTTGAACAAGTCCATTCGTATTCACTCGTCTTTTCTCATTTATTAAAAAAAAACCACAAAAATATTTCTACATTTCACTCCCTTTATCAACTGTCGTTTTAGCAAAGATTGGAGGGAGGATGATGAAAACAAAATACTCATAACTGCTAATAGTATGCTTTCGGATAAAGTCCTGCTGATGATGTACAGGCATTGTTTCAAATCCCCTAAACACTGGAGAGATAAGGAGTTAGTCCCTAGTCAACCACTTCGAGCCTAGAAGTAGGAATTTCCTTCAGATTTCTAAACCCTTACGCTCAACCTGGGGCATGGGTAGTGTTCAGTTATCCAGATTACACATTCGAATTTCAAGATGAAACCTTTTGTTATGGCGGTTATTCTTCAGAGACCAAAGACTTGGCAGTCATGACCCTTCAAAACAAAACAAAAAAGAAGATAGCCCGCTAAGTCCGCCACCTCAAAGAGGAAACTTAGGCAAAATTAGGGCAATCCCGATGGACTCGAAAAGTGAAGTCGGTTCATGCAAAAGTTAGGGATCAAAAAATAAATAAAGCAAAAGAGGTTCTCAAATCCTCAGCAAAAGAAAAATTCAATTTAGTGGCCACCAAAATGGATTAGAAAGGTCACTGACATCCACGAAAACAAAATAAGGTGACTGTCATTCTAAGCAAATTCGCCCTTACACCGTCAACCCTTTTGGAAGATAAATGTGTGTAGTATAACTGAACGTAGGACTGGAGAATCATCATGAAGAAAGGGTGGGTACCAAAATAAAATTTGAGCCTAATATCCTTTGTTTCAATAACCGTGAACCAGGCCACGTTACAACCCACAAAAGACCTAATTGAAGCATGGTTTATTCTGAAAGCATACTACAACAAGGTTGCGTAAACTGACTCCCCGCATATTTACTAATCTTTAGAATTGGTGTCATATTCTTGCTATATCTTTCGCACTCCAATAAACCAGCACTGCATTTGGACTAATTGTCCATTCATCACACACTTTCACATCTTTCCAATAAGTGATATTTCAAAACTTGCATGAATGTCGCATTAAAATTACCATTTTTGAATGAACAAATTTAATTGCAAATTAGTACTGGACATTATGGAAATTCCAACTAAGAGCAACTTGAACATCCATTGGTGCTGGCATAAATCAAGACTTTCTCATGACATTGTGAATCGAGGACAAGTCCTTTTGAGGTTCAAACAGGGCCAGACCGCTACAAGATTCAGACACTGAGGCGAATCATCTCAGACCATGTCATGGCATAAATCTTTTAAGGGAAAAACCTTTAAATACCCTACCGACTAGGGGCTGACAGGTTGCAAAAGGATCAAATTCCCTTCATACTTTCAAGCTGGTCAAGCTGACCATGTCATACACTAAGCAACCTTGGAGTTCAACAAGTGTCAAAAGGCCTTGGGGCAGAGCAAAAACACTATCAACATACATTGGATAAGTCGCTACGCTCCACTACTTTTTACAAGCCATCACGGCACATTAGCTAGAAGCGAGGTTCTCTCAGGAACAAGCACGCAACTTCTGCAAAGGATCAAACTTGGGACACCAATCGCATCCGCATTTGTCCACTGATCATAGCATCATCCAAGACCGAGTGTTGGGAAGTCAGACCTTTTCACCAAATAAAGTCCAACCTTGCTTGGCAACCACTAAAAGCCCACCCTGCTGGCATCCTCATCAACAAAATCGAGGAGTCTAACCCTGCTTGGCACCTCCTCAAAATCCAATCCGTATTGTCAACTACCAAAATTCCACCCCGTTGGCACCTTCATAAAACCGATCACCTGCTTGCATTCACATATGCATCGCATACAATTAACATGCACCATATGTATACATAACATAATCATTTCCTCCCTCAACCCCTGAGTTGGTACCTTGTTTTTCTTCTTGACCCCTGAGTCAATGTTGTCTTTGCTTTCTTGACCCCCGAGTCGATATTATTGTCTTTGTCTTCCTCAACCCCTGAGTTGATATCTTGTTCTTATTCTTGACCCCCGAGTCGATGTCATTGTTATTACTTCCTCAACCCCCGAGTTGATACTTTGTTTTAGCTCTTGGCCTCCGAGTCAATATTATCTTGTTATCTTCTTGACCCCTGATTCAATGTTGTCTTTGCTTTCTTGACCCCCGAGTCGATATCTTTCTCAACCCCCGAGTTGATATCTTGTTTTTATTCTTGACCCCTAAGTCTATGTTGCCTTTATCTTCTTAACCCCTGAGTCGATGTTGTTACCTTTTCCTTTTTTCAATCCCCGAGTTGATGGAAGTTTATCTCTTTATTTCTTTAACCCCTGAGTTGACTTATTGTTTCGATTTGTTCAAGGCTCCCGAGTCAATGGTATATTTGTTTTTCTCAACCCCCGAGTTGATATGCCATTATTCCCAACAATGTCCAGACTCTCACATCTTCATATCCCTAGCATTTTGCATACATTTCCGCATCATTAGCACTCATGTCATCAAACATTGTATCTCAAGCATATCATCATATCCTTCATAACCAATTACCATTTCCCACTGACAGATGTGTTTTTCATGCCATCCCACTGATTCATCACTTTCATTCCACACCTTTTCGGCTGAAAATTTCGGGTATTCTTATATTTAATCCTCTTGTACCTTGACTGTAAGAAAACCTCTGCCACTCATACCTTCAAGTCCAAGAAGATTAAATAGGGGCATCTGTCACACCCTCATTTTCACCCTAACCCTAACCTGGCATAGCATAACATTTCCATCATCTATGCATCCCATTAGGTCATATCTATCATGTGTTTCATTGAGCTCCTAAGTCGTGGGATCACATCATTTCTTCGAATCAGGGTTTTTGGTCTGCTTTGAGATTCTTCCATTAAATTTTGAAGCAAGGGTTGAGTTCTCATTGTCTTAACTCCTCATCAAGGTTCATCAGGCTTGTCAGGGCAGGTGCGCGTATGCAGTACGGTTAGAGGTTCATTGGTTTGACCTAATCTTCGTCGAACAAGTTTTGTTTCAAGATCAAGGCCAAGGTTTGTAATGATTCAAGTTGTGTGTGTTTAAAGCTTTAAGTAGGGTTTGTGCCAAGTCAGGTCAGTGGTGTGCAGAACAAGTCTTCAGGCTAAGTCAAATTCATTCAGTGTTCCATGATAAAAGAATCATCAAAGCAAGCTCACCCTCACTTAGGGTTTGGTTCATTGGCAATACAATTCACATCTCAGGTCACGTGTGTTATGAATCTTTGTGAGGGCAAGGAAGTGTCGGATTCAAGTGATTTATGGCTGAAAATTATTTTCAAGGAAAAATAATTGCTTTAAGGCTTGATGTTACAGTTGGTTGAGTTGCTCGATTTGGGTCAGAGGGATTGATTGAGAATTAGGATTGTTGATCTTTTGTGGATTTTGTCACTCCAATGTACTCGCTTTCATCTCAAGTCATCAATCTTCAGTTTAAAATTTAAATTCTCGATTGTGAACTTATATCAAGTCAGGTTCAAATTCACTGCTGGATTTCATTTCAAGATCCAATTCAAGCGTAATATATTTCAAATCAGGATTCAATATTGGTTCATGTGGTTTCGTTTCTCAAGGCATATTATGTGCAATATGGATTTAATTGATGCCTTTGTCTATCATTTCTCATGAATATTTTTAATTAAGTCCAAGTTTAAGGCAATTGATTCGAGCAAGTGGAAGGCGCAAAAATGAAAAAAACACACCAGGGTCCTATAGAATATATGTGGTTCATAAAGTTCAAAATGATTCAAGGCCCAAGATATATATTCTACAAAAAATGATAGTCAAGTCCATTTACAATCAAACTGTAAAGAAATGTTACAAGAAAATAGGCCCATGGGAGCATAGTTTGCGGCCCAACCTGTACAATTCACAAGAACCATTTACATCAAACATCCTGCTACAATCTTTGCCACCAAGCCATGATATAAGCCGAGAATCACTCCAAACCATGTGTACAACTGATGGATCATGCATAAATCGTACCTTCTGCTCACAAGTATCCAAACTACACCATTACCTGCGACAAAACTCACTCCACGCTACAACGACGTTTTGTATGCAACGCTCCAAACCAAACACATTGCTGCACACCATACCCGTACCTCTGCTCTGCAAACCAACACCATCTACCAACTTGCACCAAATTACACCATGCGCAATGCTGTGACCAAACGCCTGCTACAACTGCAACATCAAAATTGTACTACAACCACATGACAAACCACACAACTACAACCTGCAGCAAAACAACAACAAATTCTGCAGCACTTGAGGTGGACATATCACACAACAACCAACAATAACATGTCATGAAAGCAACTATACAACACAACTCCCGCACTTGAAAACGACTTAACAACAATAACAGGACAAGTGAATCGTGCCAAAAAACTAAGCAAACAATTTGTTGTCTTGATTTTAAAGAGGAGAACCTTAACAGTAACAAAAATCAAAGAGAAAAATTAGTAGCCAAGTTCAAAACAGTATCATTCCTCAGAGAAAAAAAACTAGCCACCATCATAACAACATCCACAACAAAAAACCATCACAAAATGCTCTGAATCAAAGTTTCATAATCACTAAGTTCACATACAGTAAGCATACAGATTCTTAACATACCACAAGACATCCTCGAGGAAGAACAAAGAAACGTGGGGAACATATCCGCAGATAAGGCAAACTCGATTCTTTTCCATCTCGCAGGTAGCTCTCTGACCCATTAAACATTGCTTGACACCTCTGTTGTTGTTGCGAATTTCTTCGAGTTTCCGTCGATGTCAATTTTTCCCCCGTATCTCTGTTTTTATTTTTGTTGCGCTTTGGTTTGTTGTTGTTGCGTTTTTTTCTGCCATGTGAGAGAACAGATGTTGTACCAGTTCGATTTTCTTGGTGAAGAGTCGATTGGAAGCGCTTGCACTGCTTTTGCGGGGAACGTTTCTATTCCTCATGAGCGAAGACGATAAGAGCGATTAGAGAGGATTGTAGGGGAGATAACGAGTTTTAAGAGAGGGTGGATCGTGTTTTGTGCTTCTGTTTCTTTTTTCATAATTTTTCTCACACGACCGTTTCCCTTTTGTTTCGATCTAGGGTTTTCAAAACCCTTTCATTCTTAGCCGAACCTGGTCAGGAGAAGACCCAGAAACCGACTCGACCCAGGCTTCGTGGAATGGGGCGCCCATGTTGGGCTTTTCTTTGCCCTCGTTGTCTTTTGATTCTAGCCTTTTTTTTTATATATGAAAAAATATAACAAAAACAAGTTTAGTTTTAGTTTAGTAATTTTCTAGCCTTTAATTTTTTTTTTAAAAAGTCCTTTTAGTTTAGTAAATGTTTTAGGTTTTTAGGTTTAGTAGTTTCAAATTTAGGATTAGTGATTTAAGATTTTAGGATTATTGATTTTAATTCTTAGGATTTGAAATTTTGATTAGTAACTTTTAATTCTTAATAATGAAAAATGAACAAAAAATAATAAAAAATCTAAAATACCAAAAATATTTAATATCTCTTTAACATAAAGGATTTATGAGAACTTATTGAACCTTGTGTGTGACTTAGACGTGGCTTGAATCGTTATTTGAGATTTGTGATCTTAAATCGCAAAGTGTTTGCCATTACATCGTTTTTAATCCATTGAACTTGTTTGTTTGATTACTCATTGTTAGTTTAGGACACCTCGCACACACACGACTTTCTCTTGGGCTACCTGACAATGAGGCCAATTATTTCTCGCAATCCTATGTGATTTACGTGTATCCTTCCTCTTTTACAATGTAATAGGTTTGTTTCTTTTTATGCTTGCTTGCTTGATTGTTAAGAAAGATAAAATCGAACTAGGCTAGCTCACCATTTCAAAATAATAGACAAATAAGGCTTGATCCAACGTCAAGTCATTTTTCAAAACTCATTAACTTGATTCACACCTTAGTGTTTCCTCTTCTCATTCTCATCTCTTATCTCTTCCATTAAACCCCACACTAACCTTGTATGTATTTCACCCTTGTAAGTCGTATGCCTTGTGCATCGCCATTAACCTATCTTAATCTATTCACCACCCATTCTTTCAAAAACCTTTTTCTCTCTTTATTTCATCTCCTTGTGTCTAAAAACCTTGGTCTTGCACCAAGTGCATTTTCAAACCTTTTCTTAATAAAATTAGATGGTCGTGGAGTGGTTAGGCGAAGGCCTTCTCCTATCCCGAGTGCTTGACATTACCTTTAGGGTTCACTGTCATGAAGCACTTACCATCTAAATCAAAACACTTCCTTAATAAAATAATAAGTTTCTCTTTGTATTGAATTAAAGAGAGAGGATTGGGTGAAGACCTCTTCCTCTTCGAGTATTAGGATACTCACTTTAGAGTATGTGGTCTCGATACTCGTCTTTCAATACGAAGACGTAACCGTATTCGCCACACATCTTTCACAATAAATTTTTTGAGATAAAGAATTGGGTACTACCCAAAGGGGTTACTATCCGAGGACTTATTTCACCCTTAAAAACAATATCAACAAATCAAATGTGACATCTTGCCTTGATGGCGAAAATCAACCTTTTCAAAAAGGACATGTTATGTCCGTTCTACAGCAAACAGGTAACGCATAAGACTCCACGAGCGAGCCGCAATACACCTAACTGCTAGACCCGCACGTTAGCATTGTCCATAAAAAACACCAACCAACCGTAGTCGGTCGAACTACGATTGCTCTGATTCTTCATTCTTGTCCGAATGTAAGATATGTAGGCACAAGATTACGATGATCTTGGCGAGCCACCTTCTCCCCTCTTCCATTTTCTTCACCCGTAGTCCTTCGAACTACGTTGATTCTGACTTTCCCATTGCACGAGGGAATACGTAGGCATAGGACCGCGAAGTCCTATCGAGTCCCCTCTTCTCCCCACCTTTTCTTTTATTTTCTTTCGCATTCTTTGGTTCTCACCCTTCTCTCTTCCCTCTTAGAACACTCTTAGCTAGCAATATCCTTTAGCAAACATCCTTACACATAGACAAACGAATGGTTCCCATCGAGTACGATGGATGTGGGGGGTGCTAATACCTTCCCCTCGCAAAACCGGCTTCCAAACCCGTAGTTTGGTTGCGAGACTATCTTATCCTTTCTTCTTTGGGTTTTCTTGATGTTTTCCCTTCCCCTCATGGGATAAATAAAGTTCAATGGCGACTCTTCTGTTTCTTTTATTTTTGCCTCCGGTCGACTATTTTTTGAGTAGCGACACCAAGACATCACCGTCTTATGCCTACATATCCTCAATCTAACCAGAAGGAGGAAATCAGAGCAGTCGTAGTTCGACCTACGGGTCGAAAAGAGATAAAGAGGTGATGAAAAAAGGTTGTGAAAGGAATGTGCTCGGAGAGATCTTGCACGATCTCCTGCCTACGTATCTCGCTCGCACGCGAGAATCAGAGCGACGTAGTTCCCCTCACTAGGGAAGGCTTTGCTTTGTTTGTGTTTTTTATGAGCGGCGTTAGATTCGCGTCCGGGAGTTAGGGTCGATGCCTGTTTACGACGAGACGGAAGTAACGTGCCCTTTTCTGAAAAAGGTTTGGAACTTAACAATCCCGGAGGATAAAAAAGGTTTGAGTTTGTTTTTATGTTTTTTAGACAAGAAGTGGATTCAAGTTAGTTCGTAACTTACATTGCACCAAAGTCTACCATGCGGGAACGAGTGAGTCGCATGGTCGCCCCCAAATGGGACGTATGCTAAACACTCTAGAAGAGGAGGGGAGACCCCTCGTTCTTCATTTCCTACACTTAAGGCTCGAGCGCAATATACGTTATATTTATTAAGTTTTTTAGAAAGATTATGCGATGAGAAGAGAAGACTCAAAGGAAAAAGAAAACACTAAGGGGATTCTCTCTTAAAGTTGTCATGCAAAAGATGGCCCTAAGGGGAGGATGAGAAATGAAAGTCTACCTAATGTTGTCATGCATGGATTGCTATCCTAGTGTCTCTCCTACCTCCGACTTAATAAAAAATTAAGTGGAGCGAGGAATCCTACGGGATCATGTCATCAGACAAGTAAACACAGGGTAAATCAATTCATAAACAAAAGGAACTAAAAGCAAACGAAAGAGTAAACAATGTCAGTCGACAATAATGTCACATAATTAAAGTAAGAAAATGGGAGCTTTAGCCAAGGGGTCATATCAACCGAGGCAGACAAGCTAGCTGTGTGAAATAGGGGTGCTCATCCAATGGTATCGAGAACCATGGAGAGCAGAGCAAGGAAATAAGATGTGAATCAGATCACATAAGCATCAGCATTGGTCAATGCGAGCTAAAGACAAAGCGTGAGGTTTGATTGCGAAACCCTTCTTCCACTTGACGGACTTGATAACAGGAGCGGGTGATGTTCAAAGCTTCAATCATGTAATGAGAGCTAAAAACGACTCAACTAGAATAACGGGGGTCGATTGCGAACCCTATCTTCCGTCAATTGCCTTCTTGGAGGTCTTACAAGGGGATACGGGAACGGGATGCCTCTTTGGAGGTCTTAGGCACAAATGTAAACAAACACAATCAGAGCCTCCTTTTAGGACTTTCCAGCATTGCCGACCAAGTGGAACGGACTCCAAATCCTACTTCTCATGGCATCAAAAGAAAAAATGCGGAAAGAGAGTAAATCGGTTCAAGAAATTATACCCAACGGATAGCAATCTGTAAATAGCAATGCAAGCAGAACAAGAAACCCGGAGAGCAAGCTATCATCAAGCAAACAAAAGCGAGTCTGAAATCCGGTACAAGCATAAGCGTCAAAACATTGTCGGTGTGAAAATAAATCACAACCGACACGTGGTGTGTGTATCGGACACGGCCACATAGGCAAACTGCATGAAAACACAATCTAGACAACCACGCATGCAATACATAATGCATCTCATAGCATGAGATAAAAGCCCTCGCATCGGAAGCGAAGTAGTATCCCACAAATAAAGTGGAATGCCGAGCGAATAACCATCGTCGGAATCTTAGCGGAAACCTTGCACAATCTCAACTAACATGTTAGAAATCACAAGGAGATGCAACTGGAAGTTGTACCCATGCATCATAACTCAAAATGAAGCACAATGATAAGCATATGAGTAATGAGCATGCATCGGAACACAAAGTCTCAAAACGGGGCAGCACCGCCACAACATTATAAAATGCACACAAAGTCGATCCGGAAAAGAGCAAAACCAATCACAATGATAATGTATGAGCAAGTAAGCACAAGTGCACATCAAATACAAGTCAACATGCAAAGTTCGCACGAAACGGAGCTTAAAAGCCTCAAAACAGAAAAAACGTGTCAAAAATCACCGACTAGGAATTGAACAAAAATCGCATGGTTGACCGCAAACGTGCCAACGGACTCAAAAACGAACTCGGTTTGAATTAGTTCCGCTCGAAAGTGGGACTTTTAGGCCGATTTCTTCGGTTGGAAGTAGCGAAACAGTAGAAAAAAGTTGTCCGAAATCGACTAAAAATTCCACCAACAGCTCCGGAATCATCAACAAAGTCAAGTTACATTATTCGCATTCGCAAAAACATGCCACGGTTAGGAAGTTATGACCAAAACACATTTTTACGTGAAAGCGACACGATAACGTTCCTACACAACCGAACTTTTATTTTTCAAGAAAACATGCACCAAGCTCAAGCCAATGATCATACACAATTAATGCACATCGATTACGCGACTTTCAAACATGTAGACCAAGCAAAATCATCCATTAAGCATGCGAATCAATAATTCTCGACACACGAACCATTAACACGCAACAATTGAACAATTCCACGGTTAATCCATTCTTGATGCAAATTGAATATCAACAATTGTGGAACCAGATTAGTTTTGACACGCGGAACTCAACAATTCAAATGAAATCATCCAATTCCACATTTGCTCATAATCAACTTATTTCAAGAATCAATTAATCACAACAACTATTGTTCAAGAACATTCAACAAATCTCCACAATATCAATCTCAAATCAATGATCAAACAATTAATTCACACAACAATTATCACAATTCTTGAATTCAAGTGTTCACCTAAGCATTTTATCAAGGGTTAATACCCATTTTCACCCCTGCCATATAGGCGAGATTTGAAAAACCCCTCTAGAAAAAAAAAACTTGCATAAAATACCTTGACATTTCAAAATAATTTCATGGAAGACCTTTAACACGCCACATCACCCAAAATGCTTATGTGTCATTATTTTTTCATCTTTTCTTTTATTTTGAATTGCCACATGGGTTAATGATGAGACGGAATGACCAAAATCCCCCTGTCTCATGACTCATCAGATTTGCCTTCTCTCCAATCCTCTCCAAGGGAACACTTCAAAAAACCCTTCAACCCTGTCTCATGACTCATCAGATTTGCACAACACTTAACCTTATTTCAACAGCAACCAAAACCACCACAACCTTCAAACAGAAACCCAACACCCTTCAAACTCACCTTCAACTCCACGCACAACACCAATCAACCACTGATCGACTTTCTCCTCCGCCTCCGCCCTCCAAATCGCCCTCAATCTTCTTCGACCACGGCGCAATAACAAATCGTGACCCTTTCTTCCTCCATTCGCCACCAACCATCAACATCAATAACAACCTTTAACCCTCCGTTTTCCAGCCGACGAAATAACATCAAAACCTCCATATCATCTTAGACCCATCACCACATAAAACCTGAAAAATCCTCAAATCAAAACCATAAACTCTGTTCATCCTTTAACCCACTCTCAACCTTCTCATTCCAGACAACTCAAACCTCTCAAATCGGACAACCCCAATTCCGTTTCAATCATGAAGCAGAGCCAACCCAGAAATTGAAGTGAGAAGAAGAAGAGTAAATCAATCGAACACCCAAATCACCACCAAATCAAAACCCGCATCATACCTAAACATCAAAATCCAGAAACAAAGAATGAGGAGAAGAAGAGAATAAGATAAAGAGAAGGTGGACGAATCGAGAGCGAACAAATCAAGCAAACCTGGAACGAATCAAATCCGTGAACGTCAATGCAAAACGAGCGACATCATGATGTGAGAGGGCGAAGGTCGAAGCGGAATCAGAAAGGGCGGCGTGAGACGATATACACCGAGTCTATTTGTATCTTCCATGGCTGTTTCCTTGTGTTCTCTTGACCGTGTTTCTCGTTTTACTTTGAAATGATTGTTGACCGAGCTTCTCATTGTGGATCTTATTTTGAATCATGTCCCTCTCTTACTGATGCATTGATTATCAGTATACCATGACTTAATCCTTGTGCTTTCTTAAAAGCAAGGGTTTGGTGTTTGATTAATGGGCTTGGTGTTTGATTAGTTGGTGCATCATCAGTTCCTTGGTCATTCATCTATGTTTTTTCACTTAGGGGTATTTTGGTCATTGCGTCTCATCATTAACCCATGTGGCAATTAAAATTAAAAGTAAAGATGAAAAAATAATGACACATAAGCATTTTGGGTGATGTGGCGTGTTAAAGGTCTTCCATGAAATTATTTTAAAATGTCAGGGCATTTTATGCAAGTTTTTTTTTCTAGGGGTGTTTTTCAAATCTCGCCTATATGGCAGGGGTGAAAATAGGTATTAACCCTTTTATCAGACACCTAAGCTACAACAATTTCAAACTCACTTTAATTCAATCCAAACCTCAACAATTAACAAATAATGAAGCGAAAAATTCAAGAATTATTACCGGAAAGTAGATCGGAGGAGCAATTGATGAAGAATCAGTGGAGAGGAGGGAGTTCGCCGGCGCACGGTGGCTGGCCGGAGCTCGGGAGGTCGGCGCGGTGGTCCGGCGGGAGTGGGGGATGCGATCGCGGTTGATCGGCGGTGGTCGGAGCTCGGTCGGAGATTTGCGTTCTTGAGTGTTCTTGAAGATTGATGAAGTTGTTGTTGTTGTGTTCTTAAGAAAAAGTTTAGAGAACTTGATTTGATTTTTTGAGAGAGTCAAACTAGAATTTTTGGTGTTGGTGAATTATGAATGAGGTTGGAGGGAAATGAGAGAGAGTTTTGAATATATAGTGTGGTGAAAAAATGAGGTAAAACGGTAAAATTCAAGCTTATCGGCAGCTTAAGTGGAAATAACACCTTGCTCGATACAAAATTTTGACTCTGAGCCTCTTACGAAATTGTCCGCGTCTGAGTCACGAACGCAACGCAAAAAGAACGAACATCATACGATCAAAATTGAATGAGTTCGATACGTTTAAGCGGCGAGACGTCACTGTCAAAAGTCGCTTTTCAGCTTATTTACCGTTTGCTACTCGGAAACGTGACAAGCTCATGTCTTTCGGAGCATAATCTCGACTCGACTTTGTCAGAAAACTTGTAGATCTACGAGTCCATGACGTTGTTTCAAAATATGAGCGCGATCAGACAAACAACGAGTGAGATATGAATTTTACCGTGAAACAACTTTCAGCGGTTCAGCACTTCCGTTTTGCGAAATAAACCAAAACGATGATCTTCGGAGGACCGTTCAAACCCGAGCTTGTCTTTGAACTTAAAGAGGATAAAATTTGTGAACCGGCGCTTCAAGAACGAACACAATCCGATAAAAATTGACCGAGTTATGATTTTTCCAAAATCTGACAGACAGTGAACCACATCAATAAATTCCACTAGTAATTCGCACTTTCGGAGTCCTTCCGCTCAGAACTGTTTCCTAATGAACATTTGGCACGAAGATGGCATTGAAACGGAATTTTAGGCACTGGAATGGCATCAATCCGACGAACGATTTGAGAGTTATGAATTTTTTTAGTGTCCGAAATACACCGGTTCAGCACTATTTTCACTGTTCTTCTGCTGTATCGACTCAGAGAATTCACGTATTCAGAGATCTTCCTCAAAGAATTAGCTTTTGGCCAAAACACGAAAGTTGGAGAGGATATCAAGATGGAACTTTTGGCATAGGAATCACTCAAAAATGTTGATCCAATCAGAAGTTGTGAACTTCGAACACCACCGGCATAGTTAACCAGTAAAAACCGAAATTCCAGAAACAATTAATTTCCGCCACTTCCCTTGATGAATTGGCTTCCGAGCCGAACATAAAAGTTGCAGAAAATACCAAGACAGTTCTAACTGTCAGATATCAAAGAACCTTGATCCCATAACCAAAGAACCCAATGATATGCATGAACTATCTAAAATGCAAATGAATGAAGCATAAGCCAGTTAGAGGTTAGAAAAAGAGAGGGAAAATTTTGGGGTGCTACAGCTGTCCCTATTCAATATACTTGGTCCTGAAGGTATGATAGCAACGACTTTCAGACATTCAAGGATACACGGAGATTGAAAACCAAAAGAACCCTGAAAATTTGCACTCTGTGGGTACAAGGAGGAATATATAACAAACAAAGCAGTTATGATAGAGATAGTTGTGGGAAGAGTCTGAACAAGTGAAGTCCAAAGGGTGCCTGTCGGGAACGGCTGAAGTCTAAAGTATGCATGTCGGGAACGGTTAAGGTGCGCCTGTCGGGAACGGTCAATGAGCCTGTCGGTTACGGTCAATAAGCTTGTCGAGAACAATCAATAAGCCTGTCAGGAACGATCAATGTAAGCCTGTCGGGAACGGTCAATAAGCTTAAAACCTGTGGGTTACCTGTCAGGAACGGTAAATGGGCCTGTCGGGAAGGGATGGGTTTAAAACTCAAAGGTCGCCTGTCGGGAACGGCTAAAGTTGAAAACCTATGGCTTACCTATCGGGAATGGTAAATGGGCCTGTCGGGAACGGATGGGTTCAAAACTCAAAGGTCGCCTGTCGGGAACGGCTGAAGTTGAAAACCTGTAGATTACCTGTCGGGAATGGTAAATGGGCCTGTCGGGAACGGCTAGGTTTAAAACTTAAAGGTCGCCTGTCGGGAATGGCTAAAGTTGAAAACCTGTGGCTTACCTGTCGGGAACGGTAAATGGGCCTGTCGGAAACGGCTAGGTTTAAAACTTAAAGGTCGCCTGTCGGGAACGGCTAAAGTTGAAAACCCATGGCTTACCTGTCGGGAACGGTAAATGGGTATGTCGGGAACGGCTAGGTCTAAAACTCAAAGGTCGCCTGTCGGGAACGGCTAAAGTTGAAAACCTATGGCTTACCTGTCGGGAATGGTAAATGGGCCTGTCGGGAACGGCTAGGTCTAAAACTCAAAGGTCGCCTGTCGGGAACGGCTAAAGTTGAAAACTTGTGGCTTACCTGTCGGGAACGATAAATGGGCCTGTCAGGAACGGCTAGGTTTAAAACTTAAAGGTCGCCTGTCGGGAACGGCTAAAGTTGAAAACCTATGGCTTACCTGTCGGGAACGGTAAATGGGCCCGTCAGGAACGACTAGGTTTAAAACTCAAAGGTCGCCTGTCGGGAACGGCTAAAGTTGAAAACCTATGGCTTACCTGTTGGGAACAGTAAATTGGCCTGTCGGGAACGGCTAAGGGAATCCTATCTGGAATGGTTCCTAAGAAACATGACTGACCTATATGTCTATCGGGAATGACTAAGGTTCAAAACTTAGAAGGTGTCTATCGGGAATGGCGGTAGGAATCCTATCGGGAATGGTTCCTAAGCAATAGGGTTAACAGGTACGATCAAAAGATCTACAAACCGAGAAATAGGATTCTGTGGGGAGAAAGTAGTGAAACCCTCATACTGCTTTGAAATGTCTGTTGGGGAATGAGCGAGGCATTCTTTTTGGTTTTGTCAATATGATAGAAGAGAGACAATTTGGGGCTCTCGCACAAGGTACCAAAACTGGCTTATGCTTCGCATGCATATGTTTGAATTTTTCCATGGCGTAATGCTTCATCTCGAATGGAAATGCTACGTGTTTTTTGAGGATGCAATGATTACTATATGCAAAATGCAAGGATGCTCCACAGCAAAATAAATGCTGAGGGAAAGAAGGCAACTCCGCTGGGGATGGCCAACTGGATTGTCCTCGTGACCGCAACCCGTGCTGAGGAAGCCAAACATCAATCTAATCTTCTGATCTGGGCTCTGAACTGACAAACCTGCTGAGATTACCGTAAGGAATTATGACCTTGCTGGGGTGGTATCATCTGAATCAATCTGTTTGGGGAAGAACTATAACCATAGAAATCCGCTGGGGAAATGACAACTTTCTGACCTGGCTGCTGGGGAGTTGAGATCAAACGAACCTCTGTTGAGGAAGGAAATACCTGCTGAGGGACTGAGATCAACCATATTCCTTGCTAGGGGAAGAAACACTTTCTAGGGGACTGAAATTAACCAAAACTCCTGCTGGGGAAAGAAGCGCTTGCAAGGGGACTGAAATCAACCAAAACTCCTACTGGGGATAACCTCTGAACAACCGATGGGTCTGAATTGCCAATAACCATTGGACTCTAATTGCATGCAAAATCAATGATTTGATATGCTAGAGGAGGAGAACACTCCGACTTTCCACCATTTTCAAACTGCTTGGGAACATTCCATCATTTCACATTGCATGGGAGTGAGGAATTCTTCTATACTGTTGGGGATGACAACCTCGAGGAAGAAATCTTCTACTGAGGGACCTGTTTTTGCTTGGGGAGAGCCATGACCATGGACTCCACTGGGGAAATCAAACTTCCTGATGTCTTGCTAGGAAGAGGGATATTCAGATACTCTGTTGGGAAGATAATGAGAGGAACTCTATCGAATTCTGCAGGGGAAAAGAGATCAAATACGTCTCATGCTGGGACTGATCTCAAGCTTCTGAGTTGATCAACTGCCCATCGATCGTCATGAGTGAACAACGATTCATTTAATTCTCTATTTGCCCCAGACTGCAAGGTCTATGAAAGAATTTCGCCTCGAGAGGATTTTACAGAAGGCGTAGCATTCAAAATGCCCCAGTGTCTTCAAACTGTTTGAGAGGTGCTTCTGACTAGTCATATTTTGAAAAGGACAACTGCTCGTACTCTTGAGGTGGACTGCCTCGAGTCTTGAAGAAGCTTTTCCCCTGACTGATCTTAGAGAGATTTGTCAAATCGACCTGATTGCCCCATATTAAACGCTTTTGGATAGATTCAACGGATCTCAACGTGGTTACCCCCAGTTTGGCTAAGTTTTGAAGAGATTTCTCGACGTGACTGCCCATGATTACACTGCTTTTGGAGAGATTTAACGGATCTCAACATGGCTGCCCCCAGTTTAGCTAAGCTTTGAAGAGATTTCTCGACGTGACTGCCCATGATTACATTAATTTTGGAGAGATTTATCGAATCTCGACATGATTGCCCCAGATTGGTTGAACCTCGAAGACATTTCCCGATGCGATTGCCCTAGATTGGTTACATCTTAACACAACTGGCTGGGAACGCTTTTGCCCCACATAGTCTTTCAGTAACATGTCCTCTGGAGTCCTCAAGCATTTCAACTTGGCAGGATCAAGCTTCTCGACTGATGTTCATCATGTAAGCTTCTTTGATGTTAAATAAATGTATGCAAGCAGAAAATATTTATTCTGAAAATGATTATTCAAATGCAACACACATGTTAATCTTGAAGTCTTTTATTGAAAAGATGTCGCAAAGCCATGTGAACGAATCACTGCTTAGGATACGACATTGATTTTTTGAATGAAAGAAAACATGCACATGCAATACCAACAAACGTCTTTTAACACACCTCATAGGAGTCAGGAACGCTATCTCATCGGAGTACGCTCTCGAAATAAACCCTGCTTCAATTAGGACTTTTGAGGGTTGTATCGTGGTCTGGTTCACGGTTTTGAGAAAAAAGGTTTATGGCTCAAAGTTTATTGGTGCCCACCCACTCTTCGTGATGTTCTCCATTCCTACATTCAGCTAATTTGCACAAGCGTTCACCTCTCAAAAAGATTTTGTAATCTTTAAGGAACCCATGCATCTGATGGTTTGATACCTAATGAGGTTTTGGAGTGGCAGTCACCCCTTTTGTCTTTTGTTCATAGTCTCACGACTTTGTTCTTGCTCGAGGATTTTCTTTTGTAATCCCTTTGTTATTCACTTTCTCATTCTTTTGCCCTTTTTTTTGATCCCTAGTTTTTGCCTGGACTGATTCTTTTGAATCTTTAGATTTTGAAGTCCAACGGGATAGCCTAACTTTTTCCTAAGTCGCTTGTTTTCAAGTTTCGACTTAGCGGGCTTTTCTCTTTTTGTTTTTATTCTTTTTTTTCCGGAACAAATCTTGTGACACTGGCTTGTCTTGACTTTGTTGAAAGGGTTGCGACTGCCTCACTCCTTGATTGTTGATGGATAACGATTGTGGTTTCACATCTCTTGACCTCTTGACAGTGGAATAGAAGGTAATGGATCCTCAGATGCACATTCCTTTTGAAATTTGAACGCTCGGTCAAATTAACTGATGCCTACCCTGCCCCTGGGTTAAATGTGAGGGTGTTTTAATACGAAAAGAAACTCCTACTTCAAGGCTCAAAGGGGTTAATGAGGGTCTATCTCCTTTATATCTCCAGTGTTTGGGGAGTTGAAACAATTCTTGTACATCCTCAACAGGGTTCTTATTCAAAAGCACACCCCTAGAGATTTTTGCGTTTTCAAATCATCATCCTCCCTCAAAGAGTTGAAGCCAGAGAGTCAGTATTGCAATGCACATGAACATTTAAGGATGGTCATGAATGGATTACTTCAAGAAAAACATGCTTATTGTATTATGATTGTCATTCAAGAACAAACAAAATTTTCATGCAAATAATGTTTAAACAAACAAATGAAATCTACATATGAAGATGTAGTAAAGAAACGGATGATTGCCATTGTTGAGGAGACTTGACTCCGTCTGGACTTATTACTCTTGACGCCATACTCGCAATCTGAGGGCTCACTCGGGATGCTTCAGTTGATGTGCAAACCATCGGCAATGAATGTAATGACCCCAACCTCGATTAAATCTTGCACATTATGATGAAAGGCTCGAAACCTCTCAATAGTATGTCCAGGGCCACCTGAATGAAAGTCACACCAGGCATTAACATCATATCCATATGGGAGCTTCACTGGAGGGGGACCCATTGCACGAGGTTCTACCAGATTCAGTTTGAGTAACTGTTAAGACAACATGGCATAAGACATAGGTAGTGGATCAAAATGCCGGTCAAGCTTCTTCAGCTTCTGTTCGTACTGCTTAGCTTTGGGATTGTCTTGGGAGGAAGGAGGTAGCTGATGACGAGGAAACTTCGGAACCCCAGGTTGTGCAGAAAATTCGTGAGGTAGATCACACTTTGGGATAGATTCCACAGGCAAGGGCGGAATGACAATTTCTGCTGCAACCTCAGGCACGAGATTGCCATCCTTTCTGAGCACATTCCTCACGACCTCCATAACCAAGCTCATCTGAGTTTTAAGTTAATTGACCTCTTCCTTCAGCATTTCCTAGTCTTGAGTCAAAGCTTGCATGTCCCCCATAAACTTCCCCACTTGGCTTCGCATTTCCCTCAGCTCCGCTTGGACTTAATCCATGGTCAACTTCCTGCTTCTTTGAAAAGTTAAGTCCGAAATTCTGAAGAAGACCAGATCTGGATAAGAATAACCAGCTTCAAACACCCGTTATGCAAATGAGTATGAAAATGCTATGCAAATGACATGTTCGAATATTTCCAAGGAATCATTCTGCTTTGATTCACGTTTTTCACATAAGAACAACAAGAAATAGATGGAAATTATCAGCAACGAGTCTCAAAGTTAAGATCCTTGGAAATACTAGAACATGTATGAAAACATGTATGCTATGCATATGAGTGCTTATGCCATGTTTAAGCTTATGCTGACAAAACAGACAAGACGCAAAAGTGGAGATGAAATAAACATCTCGACGAAGATACCCAGCCAAACTCAAAAGGTTGGACCATCACTGGGGGTGAAGTAACTTTACTTCAAGGTTATGTCCTTCTCTGGGGGAAAGAATACTCCACTTGATATAGCATCTTGACTTTACTAGGATCATCATCATGAGCTTGATTTCTTCATTGGAGAGAATAGATCCATTGGAAAGTTCCAAGATTAGCTGAAGAAACAACTTTCTGGGAGCTAGCAGAGACGCCACAAAAGCTGAGTAATTCTGCATGACTCATCTACCCCAGAGTACATGGTCTGTCAGAGGAATACATCAAGAGGATTTTACAGAAGAATTGGCATACAAGGTGTTTCAATATCTTCAAACTCTTGGAGAGATTCATGAATTTCAGTCTGACTGCCCCTGATTGGCTGCCTTTGCACGACAAAGCCCGTGAACTAGTTGTGAGTCTTGATCGAAGCCCGAGGTTGAAGCTGAGAGATTAATTGGGCTCCGCTAGGGAAAATCATTATACAAAGCCTAAGAGGAGGCTGTCTGAGAGGGGTACTCATTATACAAAGCCTAAGAGGAGGTTGTCTGACTGACTAACTCCGCATGGGAGGATCATTATACAAAGCCTAAGAGGAGGCTGGATTCCACTTGGGGAAATCATTATACAAAGCCTAAGAGAAGGCTATCGGATAGTTTATACTCATCCCGGAGTGTCTTGGTATCTTGTACAAAGCCCAAGATTAATAGTGTCTGCACAACAAAGTCCTTGAATTAGATCTTTTGACTGGTTGATGACAACTGGGGAACAGACTTGCCCCTGCCAGCTTGGTTGGTCTGTGAAGGAGATGCCCCAGACGAGTTGCCTTTTAGAGATTTTCCGAATCTCGACCTGACTGCTTCTGATTAACTGGTCTTGTGATGATAAGTTATCAAAATGATTTTACAGAAGAATTGAAATACTAAATGCTTCAATATCTTCAAACTTTTGAAAAGATCCATGAGTCTTGATGTAACTTCCCCAGTTCAACTGTATTTTCGATACCAAGCACTCGGGCTGTGGTAGAAACAAATGGGGAATAAAGTCACCCCTGTTGATGGGTCATCGGAGTCCAAACTTGTCATGAAATGACCTCAAGAAGGCTTGCCCCAATATTCCGAACTTTGAAGAGTTCTGCCCCTGATTCAACAATTCTTGAAATGATGGATCGGCAGAACCTTCCACTTAGTTGCCCCTTGACTGAGCTTCCTTTATCAAATCAAATTCCCTAGCTGACTACATTTGTCGGGATTCCTTTGACATTGAATTGTTTTTTTTCAAACAAGTATTGTTCATTAAAAATTAGCAATTTCAATGCAAAATTCATGCAAGCTTTTGAAAAACAAAGTTTAATGATGAAACACACACAGTGGAATGATTAAACAATAAAAAACAAAGTGGATCTGATCATTTACAGAATGACAGACGAAGTGATGAACACACGCAATTAGCAAAGATCATTAGGAGTCAGGTTAATCAACCTTGTTGTAGTATGCTTTCAAAACAACCTTACCTCAATTAGGTCTTTTAAGGGTTGTAACGTGGCCTGGTTCACGGTTTATGAAACAAAGATAAAGGCTCAAAGTTTGTTTGGTACCCACCCCATCTTCGTGATGAACTCTAATCCTATGCTCAATTTACTTAAGCTATACATTCAAGTTCCTATAGGCTAGGAATGAATTGATGATAGTTGATTATTCAGACACCTTGATAGTCATTACTCCCTTGCAGAATTTGGTTAATCTTTGAGACTTTGAGACTTCTCCTTGTCTTTGCTGGTTGAGGTCACGATACCTCTTCTTTTGATTTGATTGAGGTCACAATACCTCTCGTTGTTTGCGGTTAGGGCCTCATTTTTGTTTGATTGTTGCTTCGAAACTCCTTTTTTGGCTGTTGTACATGTTCTTTTTGTATAAGGCAAAGTTCTGGGCTTCCCATCTTTCTTGGCTTTTGCCTTGAAAGGGACTCGGCTCATTCTTTGATTAAGGATTTTTTCAACGATCCTTCCTTATTTGCTATTTGGAGGAATAACTTGTACAACACTACCTCATTTGATTTGAGAGAGCTGACTGGTGTCTTGCATGAAGCGCTTGCGTTCGAATGCGTAACCAAGTTAAACTGAGAACTACCCTGCCCCAAGGTTGAGATTTAAGGGGTTTTTTTTGTAAGGAAAGAAAACTCCTACTTCTAGGCTCAAAGGGGTTAACAAGGGATTATCTTCCTTATTTCTCCAGTGTTTAGGAATTGAAACAATGCCTTACATCCTCGGCAAGGTTTAATCGAAAGCATACCACATCAATTATGGATAATATTTTCGTCATCCTCCCCAATCTTTGCTTAAACAAACAGTTTGATATGGGAAAAAAATTTGTCTATTTTTTTGTTTTTTTTTTGTTTTCACAAACATAAAAAGTAAATGAGTGAAGCGAATGTACTTAATCAAAAGATGCATAAACATTTCATTAATCCTGCCAATTTGAAAGTACAACAATGCTTATAAGAAAATATAATTCAAACATGCAAAGAAAATACAACAAAATGCTAAACAGCCAAAAGTTTTCCAGCTTCGGGGAACCGAAATTTCCTTCTTGATCTGCCAAACTGAGATAGTCATCTTCAGAGTTCAATGTCGAGATCAGTATGAGGATCATCTTCGCATCCACTCTCAGTAATGATTGTTGATTTGAATGCCTTGAGGCGTGAATGAGAACATGTTGGAGTCAAGCAGAGTCTGAACCTTGTCTCTGAACACTCTACAATCTTCTATTGAATACCTCTGTGCCCCAACCTGGTAGGCACAGCGGACGAGTATGGAAAAGACAACTTCAAAAGTTATTTCAAGTCCAATGATGGCTTCAGGAAGTCAACTGGGTTATAGACAGAGGACGGATGAGACTCAAGGCTGAGAAATGCAAATGCAATGCAATGAGAATACAATGCTAATGCAAACCAAATGGTTTCAAGGAACTCAAAGGCCAACTGCGAAAATTTTGGAAACTGAAGAGTTTTGTTTCGAAAGCCATGATCTCTAAGGATCTTTGCAAAGAAAAGAACGTCTGAGTTCCTTGAAATCATTAATGGATGCGAGGAGATGTATGCAATGCGCAAACACGGGCACACAAAACATAGATATATGCACACGCAAAAGCACACAAGCACAAACATATGTACACTGGTATTCACAGATATGCACAAATAAACATATACAGATATTCACAGATATGCACACACAAACAAGAGAGGACCTAAGTTTGAAGATCACAAGCATGAAGCCATGGTCTACCCATCCCAACAAGGTGTGGACTATAGGTTCATCAACTGTAGAACAGGGTTCTAAAAGTTCCCAGAGTCTACGTAAATTCTTCAGATATTATCGGCCCATGTAACTACTTACACGGGTTAATAATATTCTCAAGATAAACTCGTCTGAGTGTAGTATCGCGTGACAACTACTCGGGACTGGCTCCCTCATAGTCACCGCACTACATCCTAAAAGGCCAAGTGGGGTGAAGGTAACTACAGTCCTCAGAATCCCTGGCTCCCATTTGAAAAAGTAATATCAATGCGACTTCTCACATCAGACATCAACAATCCCAAAGGGCCTCATCTGAGTGTGGTCATCATATTCCATAGATTGTTGGGACTACTGCCAACAACCGACTATTGATTACACCACGATCCTATCATATTTATGCCCTCAAGTCCAGGTTAGGACTTATCTCACCACTCAATAACACCATGCCAACAGGAGATTTCCAACACAACATATATACAAGGGATATGTACAAATATAGCAAACAAACATGAATAACATAAGTAAAAGCAAGGTGGGCTTAACCCTCAAAAGTCTCCCCAGTGAAGTCGTCATTTCTGTTGCGGTGAAAATCGGATAACAAGCTATTAATTAACTTGCATCATATTTCTTTTACAACCGACTTTGATTTATCCAAAGGAAAGGTTCAAGATCGTTAGAAAAACCTAAAGGGGGGAGATTTAAGGTTCGGGGGTTGGTTATACAAAGGGAAGGTATTAGCACCCTAAGTATCTGTAGTACTCTACAGGAATCTCTTGTTAAGTTTGTGTTATGTTATGTTGCTTGCTAAGATAAATCTGTACTAAGGTGAAGACCTAAGGATATGTACACTAAGTTTTGCTCGCCAAGACGTCGCATCTTGTGCCTACGTATCTGACTAAGGAATCAGAGCAACCGTAGTTCACCTAACTAAGGGTGAAAGAAAAGGAAACATTGACTATGGCTAACGTTCCAAAGGGAATGAGCATAAGCTCACGTAGAGTCCACGATAACTCTCTAAGTCTATGTTATAAAGGGAGGAAGTGAATTCTCATGATAGTGAGAACCACACAGAGTTCATGATAACTCTGTAAGTCTGAGTAAAAGGTAAAGTGAGTTCTCATGATAGTGAGAATCACATGGAGTTCATGATAACTCCATCCTATTACTAAACTATGAGGGAAACGGCTCTTATGAGGCCAAGGATGAAACGGGAGTAGTTTATGGACTTAGGAGTCAAAGTAGGAACTTTCCTTTGGAAGGAGGGTCAAGTGTGAACAATCATGAATATGATATATACAGTATGAATATGGACAAAAGTATAATCAAGATAGTATGAACAAAGTAATATGAACATGGTAATAATCAAAGCATCAAAATCAAATGATAATAAATCAAAGACTGATGGTAATCACATAGTATCATGTTTATCGTGCTAACATACTAAGAAGCAAACATATATATAAGTATCAAGAAAAGCAGACATCAAGCAAAAGTAAATGAGTGTTTCAAGGTAAATAGCAAGAGATAGAAAGATCTAACCAGAATAGTGCATAAACACTTCCCACTGATGGGCCACTGGCAAGCCAAGATCAAGAGTCAAAACCTCCACTCCAAGAGCATAGGGAAAAGGGTCCTAAATCTAAGTCCTCAGTCCCAAAACTCGAGATGGTAACCACAGTCCGGTCATTGAGTTTTTTAAGGTTTTGATATTTATTAGTGTGTTTTAAAGAATGTATGAGTAAAAAAAAAGATATAAATATGAACAATGATAATATTAACAAGGATAATAATCAACATAAAGAATAAATCAAGATATATATATATATATATATATATATATATATATATATATATATATATATATATATATATTGACTGAAAGTAAATTTAGTGATTGTTGATTAATTTATTGGATCGATGAACCGGGTCCAATGTAGTGCTGATCCGTCGTAGTACGGTCTATGAGGAAGACCATACTATAGGAGGATGCACAATTTGATCTTTGTGTTAAGACACGATAGAGAAATGATGTAGAAGATCATTCTCCGATGAAATTGTGCCACACAAAAAGAAAAGGTGGAGACCTCGTCTTGAGTCACAAACTCTCGTTGATTAGTCGAAGGTAACCTATCACGATCTCAAAGTATAGAAAGAAATCTCAATGATCACTCACTACAGATTTGAAATAATGAAGGTTCGTCGCTTCGCTAACAACGTTCGTGAATATAAAAGACTTCATCGGTCAAAAATGAAAATGAAGATATAAGAAAATATGAAATGAAGTAGAAATAAAGTCGGTCTCGTCTTAATCATGATTTAATCGAGAAACCGATAATCTATGATATTCGACTTTCATCGACCGATAAAATAATGAAGGTGGCCTCATACATATCACGGCTTTTAGTAATTTGATAAATCGACTAAGTCGTGATTTCTGTAATATCATCGGCCCAAAAATAAAGAAACGGGCTCGAAATGAAAATAAAATCGGTCTCATCTAAATAAGGATTTAGATCGATAAATCGAATACCTTTCTATTAGATTTTCATTGACCAATAAAAAATAAAATAAAATGGCCTCATATAAATCATGATTTTTAGTGACTTGAATAAATCAATTAAAAAACAAGAGGTGGGTAATGTCATAGGCCCAAAAATAAAGAAAATGGGCTCCTAGTGAAAATAAAGTCGGTCTCATCTAAATAAGGATTTTAGATCGATAAATCGAATACCTTTTTAATTAGATTTTCATTGACCGATAAAATAAACAAAAATGGCCTCATAGTCATCACGATTTTTTTAGTAAAGTAAATAAAAAAAAATCGTGGCTTTTTAATATCATAGGCCCTAGTAAAATGAAAAATCAAATAAAAATCGGAATCAGAAGAGATATTGAGGTGAATTAGCTAAAAACATAAGTCACTATTCTTCTTTAAAAAAAATCTTTTTAGAATCAGATAAGAAATAAAAACAAATTATTTAAAACAAATTAAATAAAAAACAAGAGGGGTGTAACATTGACAACGTGGGATCATATGGGCTGAGAGCCCATCACCCACCTAAACAAAAAACACGGATGATTTAATGAACAAGAAGGTGGTGCGGATCATAATTTTATAGGCCATGATCCAAAACAAAAAGTTTAAGGAAAAACATTGATTATTAAAACCACTTAAAACGAAAGGGTATCGTGTGATTCATCCTCATTAGGATTCGTTTCTTAGAAAAAGAAAGGAAAGGCAATGTGACTCAGTCAACACATCAGGTTCCAAACTCATGAACAAAACCACACCTTTTTTCGCGAACAACAAAATCAGAAAAAGCGATCCCGTTTCCAACCTTTTTAATCGAACAGAAATTTCCCTCACTCAAATCAGTTTCGACATTCCCATCTTGTTCCGATTCGCTCACGATTTAAACCAGTTTGCAAGAGTTTCTCCCTTCGTCTCTGCAGGTTCATTGATTTACGGTTTGTGGATTTGGGTTTGAAGATGGTTGGAGATTTGAAGGACTTGGTGGTTGTTTGAGGTTTTCTGCTTGTGCGAAGGTTGAAGAAGATGAAAGGGTGTCATGGAGAGTGAGGTTTTGCGAGCGGAATGAAGGGTGGCGGTTTCAGTTTGCAAAAAAGAGAGATTGAAGGGTTGTTGATTTGAGGTTGTAGAAGATTTTGGGTTTGTTGTTGAAGGAATGATTTGAAGTGGTTTGAGATGGATGGAGGATGTACGTGGTTCTGAAAGAGAAGTTTGGAGATTGGAGATGTGCGGTCCGATTGAGGAAGAGGGTGATTTCCAGAAGCGCAGTGTTTTGGCAGAGAGTTTTTGAAAGGTATTTCTTTTTCTTCCCCCTCCTCACTGTTATCTCTTTTTTCTTTTTAAGAATGCCAAGACTTATTGATTAAGCATCGTCCCTGTTCCGTCCCTTTCTTCGCAGGCTTTATGCAGAATTATTGGTTTTGGGCGGAGGTAGTGTGGCTTTTAGGCTGGGTGATGAGCAGAGTATAGGGAGTGACGGATGGGATTGTAGCAGTTTTTGTTATTGGGACCTGTCTTTTGTGTACAGATCGTACGAGTTTTGTATCAGAGCAAAAGGATTTTGTGGGATTTGGCTGTGATTTTGCAGAAAAAGAAAAGTGTAGTGGTAGGGGCTTGTACAAGTTTCTTTAACAAAACTAATCTTATTAAACTAAGACATAAAAACTTAGAAATAAAACTAAATTTGAATTAAAACTTAATTAGAATTAGTACTGAGATTAAAATTAAAATTAAAATGAAGATAAAAATTAAAGTTAAACTAAGTCAATAAACTTAAACTAAATAATATTAAGATTTGACTAAAAATAAACTATATTAAGATTAACCTAATTAAGACTAAACTAGAATAAAAATAATCTAAATTAAAAATATATACTAAATTAGAAGTATAAACTAAAAAGTTATAAATTGTAAAAAACATCTAAATGACATGGAATGATAAAATTGGATAAAAAAAGGTATGGTTGATGATCAACGAAAATGTTTAACTAAAATGCAAAAATTGATTAAAAATGCTATGATAAATAATCAGAGGATCTGAGGGTAAAATTTGGGGTGCAACAGCTGGTGTTTGTTGAATGTGGCATCCTCAATGTTGTATGTGCTATTTTACTCTGATATTATTTTATTAATTGTCTCAGGGGTTTAGGGTGTTACATAGTGGTATCAGAGCAGGTCGGTCCGTCCGGCCAAGTTGTCGAGTCGTTGTCGTGTGACAGTTGATTACTGTCGATGTCGTTTCCTTAACCATTGTGTCCTATTGTTGGTGTGTCACAGATTTAGAATGGCTGGAAGGAACGATGCTGCTATTGTTGCTGCTTTGCAGGCTGTTGCTCAGGCGGTACAAAACCCGCCTCATGCTAGTGAGAATGACGAGTTTCAAAAGAATAGACCGCCTACCTTCAAGGGAAGATAAGATCCGGATGGAGCGCAGACTTGGATCAAGGAGATCGAGAGAATCTTCCGGGTTATGGAATGTCCTGAGCACAGAAGGTGCGGCTAAGTACTCACATGCTGGCTGAGGAAGGTGATGATTGGTGGGTTAGCACTCGTCAACTATTGGGAGCAGCAGGGGAGGCAATCACTTGGGCCGTGTTCAGTAGGGAGTTCTTGAGGAAATATTTTCCTGAAGATGTTAGAGGAAAGAAAGAAATTGAGTTTCTGGAACTGAAGCAGGGTAACATGACGATTACAGAGTATGCTGCCAAATTCTCAGATCTGGATAAGTTTTACCCCTCACTACAGTGCGACAACTGCTGAGTTCTCAAAATGTGTCAAGTTTGAGAATGGATTGAGGCCTGAGATCAAACATGAAATTGGTTATTAGCGGATCAGAAGGTTTCCCGATTTGGTGGATTGTTATAGGATCTTTGAGGAAGCTAGCAAGGCTCGATCGACTCACTATAAAGGGTTGGCCGAGAGGAGAGGAAAACAACAGGTGAACCGTGGGAAGCCTTATGCAGCTCCAGCTGAGAAAGGTAAACAGAAACACACTGATGGCAAGAAGTTGAGTGGGGGAGGTGCCCCTGCTTCTCTTAAGTGTTACAGGTGTGGTGAGCTTGGTCATCGTGTCAGTGAGTGCACGAGTGACATGAAGAAATGCTTCAAGTGTGGACAGGTAGGACATTTAATTGCTGACTGCAAAGTGAATATGGTGACTTATTAAAACTGTGGAGGACAGGGCCATATTAGTACTCGTTACCAGAAACCAAAGTAAGCTTCGACTGGAGGAAAGGTGTTCACTTTGTCAGGGACTCAAACTTCCAGTGATGACAGACTAATCAGAGGTACAAGTTATATTAATAATACACCTTTGATTGCTATTATTGATACTGGTGTTACTCACTCTTTTATTATTGCTGATTGTGTGAGGTGGCTAGGCCTTGTTGTTTCTCCTATGAAGGGAGAGATGGTTGTCGAAACTCCTGCAAAGGGATCGGTGACCACTTCCTTAGTCTGTTTGAATTGTCCACTATCAATCTTTTATAAGGACTTTGGTATGGATCATATTTGCTTACCATTGGGAGGTCACGATGTGATATTGGGTATGAACTGGTTGGAGTTCAATCATGTTTATATTAACTATTTTAACAAGTCGGTACGATTTCTTACTCCTGAAGAAGGGGAAGAAGATGGTTTTCTATCTGCTAGAGAGTTGAGAAAGCTCTTGGAAGAAGAAGCTCAGGTGCTTGCATTGTTTGCATCTTTGTCAGTGGAGAGTGAGTCGGTGATTAATGAATTACAAGTAGTGCGTGAATTTCCAGAAGTGTTTCCGGATGATATTGCAGATGTGCCGCCAGAGAGAGAAGTGGAGTTTGCTATTGATCTTGTCCCTGGTACCAGACCTATTTCTATGGCACCATACAGGATGTCGGCATCGGAATTAACAGAGCCGAAGAAGTAACTGGAAGAGTTGTTAGAAAAGAAATTCGTGAGACCAAGTGTATCGCCTTGGGGAGCTCCGGTGTTGTTGGTGAAGAAAAAGGATGGCAGTATGAGGTTGTGTATCGATTACAGACAGCTGAATAAAGTGACGATTAAGAACAAGTATCGACTTCCAAGAATAGATGACCTGATGGATCAGTTAGTCGGTGCTTGTGTGTTTAGCAAGATTGATTTGAGGGCGGGTTATCATCAGATATGAGTAAAGGATGAAGATATTCAGAAAATGGCTTTCAGGACTCGATATGGACATTATGAGTATGTGGTGATGCCATTCGGAGTTACTAATGCACCTGGTGTATTCATGGAGTATATGAATCAAATTTTCCATGCTTACTTGGATCAATTTGTGGTTGTCTTCATTGATGACATCCTTATCTATTCTAAGTCAAAAGAGGAGCATGCTGAACATTTGCGGATCATGCTGCAAGTATTGAAGGAAAAGAAGCTATATGCTAAGTTATCTAAGTGCGAATTCTGGTTGAGAGAGGTAAGTTTTCTTGGGCATGTTATTTTAGGTGATGGTATTACTGTGGATCCATCCAAAGTGGATGCAGTTCTACAGTGGGAGGCTCCGAAGTCGGTAAGTGAGATTAGAAGCTTTTTGGGCTTGGCTGGCTATTACCGCAGGTTTATTGAAGGCTTTTCGAATTTGGCACTTCCATTGACTCATTTGACTTGTAAAGGTAAAGCGTTTGTGTGGGATGTCCACTGTGAGAAGAGTTTCATTGAGCTGAAGAAGAGATTGACTACAGCTACAGTTTTGATTCTACCCGAACCAAATGAACCGTTTGTGGTGTATTGCGAAGCTTCTTTGATGGGTTTAGGAGGTGTGTTGATGCAGGATGGTAAGGTTGTGGCTTATGCTTCACGACAATTAAGGGTCCATGAGAGGAATTATCCAACTCATGATTTGGAATTAGCTGTAGTGGTATTCGTATTGAAGATTTGGAGGCACTATCTTTATGGTTCCAGATTTGAAGTGTATAGTGATCATAAGAGCTTGAGGTATCTATTTGATCAGAAAGAGTTGAATATGAGGCAAAGAAGGTGGTTAGAGTTCTTAAAGGATTATGATTTTGGCTTGAACTATCATCCCGGTAAAGCTAATGTCGTGGCTGATACTTTGAGTCGGAAGATGTTGCATATGTCTGCTATGATGGTTAAAGAGTTAGAATTGATTGAATAGTTCAGAGATATGACTTTGGTTTGCGAACTGACACCGCATAGTGTGATGTTGGGTATGCTGAAGATCAACAATGAATTTCTTAATAGTATTAGAGAAGGTCAGAAGTTGGATGTGAAACTGGTGGATTGGATGATTGGAAATGACCAGACGGAAGGTGATGAATTCAGATTAGATGGACAAGGCGTGTTGAGATTCCGTGATAGGATTTGTATTCCTGATGATCTTGAGTTGAAAAGAATGATCCTAGAAGAAAGTCACAGGAGTAGTTTGAGTATCCATGCATGAGCTACAAAGATGTATCAAGACTTGAAGAAGATATTTTGGTGGCCAGGATTGAAGCGTGATGTGGCTAAGTTTGTGTATGCTTGTTTGACTTGTCAGAAGTCGAAGGTGGAACATCAGAAACCTGCTGGTTTGATGCAACTGTTAGATATTCCAGAGTGGAAGTGGGACATCATTTCTATGAATTTTGAGACCGAGTTGCCTAATACGACGAGAGGACATGATTCCATTTGGGTAGTGGTGGATAGACTGACGAAATCAACACATTTTATTCCGATTAATATCAGTTTTCCTTTGCAAAAGCTGGCAGAGATTTATATTCAGGTGATTGTGTAGTTGCATGGAGTTCCGTTGAGTATTGTGTTAGACCGAGATCCAAGGTTCACTTCCAGATTTTGGGAGAGTTTGCAAGAAGCTTTGGGATCGAAACTGAGATTGAGTTCGGATTATCATCCACAGACAGATGGGCAGACGGAGAGGACTATACAATCTTTGGAGGATTTGTTGAGGGCTTGTGTACTTGAGCAGGTAGGTGCTTGGGATAGCCACCTGTCGTTGATTGAGTTCACTTATAATAACAGTTATCATTCCAGTATTGGAATGGCGCCTTTTGAAGCATTGTATGGTCGGAGGTGCCGGACGCCTTTGTGTGGGCACGAATCTGGAGAGACTGAAGTACTTGGACCTGAGATTGTTCAACAGACTACTGAAAAGGTAAAGCTGATTCGGGAAAAGATGAAAGCTTCGCAGAGTAGGCAAAAGAGCTACCATGATAAGAGGAGGAAATATCTTAAGTTTCAAGAAGGAGACCATGTGTTCTTGAGAATGACTCCGATGACCGGTGTTGGACGTGCGTTGAAGTCGAGAAAGCTTACTCCTCGATTTATTGGTCCATATCAGATTTTTGCAAGAGTTGGACTTGTCGCCTACAGAGTGGCGTTGCCACCGAATTTGTCGAATCTGCATGATGTGTTCCATGTGTCGCAACTTCGGAAGTATGTTTCGGACCAATCGCATGTGATTCCGATGGATAATGTGGAAGTAAGGGATAACCTTATAGTTGAGGCCTTACCGATATGGATTGAAGACCGCGAGGTAAAACAATTGAGAGGCAAAGAGATCACCCTAGTGAAGGTAGTATGGGGAGGTGCCGCAGGTGGAAATATGACTTGGGAGTTGAAAAACAGGATGCGAGAATCGTATCCGGAGTTGTTCGTATGAGGTAAATTTTCGAGGACGAAAATATTCTAAGTGGAGGAGAGTTGTAACACCCCGCACTATGCCAAACAAGGGCTACGACATCGCTTTTCTTGGCCTTTAACAACGCTTAAAAGCGCTGTCTAAGGCGGCGCTGTCGTAGGTAAAGACAACGCCTTTTTTTTTAATGAAAAAGCGCTTTCTAAAGTAGGCCTTTAGCAGCGCTTTTTCTTTTAAAAGCGCTCTCCAAAGTGGGCCTTTAGACAACGCTTTTGAAAGTGCTGTCTAATGTATACTTATAAAATTTTAATGAATTTTTTTATATACCTTTAGAGAGCGCTTTTACAGGAAAAAGCGTTTTCTTTTGTCCCCTTTAGACAGCGCTTTTTAAAGCGCTCTCTAATGTATACCTATAATTTTAATGAATTTTTTTCTATACCTTTAGAGAGCGCTTTTACAGGAAAAAGCGCTTTCTTTTGTCCCCTTTAGACAGTGCTTTTTAAAGCGCTCTCTAATGTATACCTATAATTTTAATGAATTTTTTTCTATACCTTTAGAGAGCGCTTTTTAGAAAAAGCGTTTTCTTTTGTGAACTATAGGCAGCGCTTTTTCTAGAAAGCGCTGTCTTTTCTATACGTATAATTTTAATGAATTTTTTTAAAAATCCCATTTTAACTGTTTTTTTATGCAGAAACCTGTATAATTCAAGCCATTTCAATAAACATGTATAATTCACATTTCCATTAACAATTTCTAGTATGATTCATTAACCATTTCCACTAATCCCATAAATCACATAAACCACATAAACCATTTCCGTTATAATTCAAGTCATTTACATTAACCATTCACAAAACTATACAATTACAATCCAAAATCACATAAATTACATAAACCATTCACAAAACTATATACAATCCCATAAAATAAACCAATCACAAAACTATACATTCACATAATCCCATAATCCTACACCTTATATGATTCTTTTTCCAATAAGGTATTCGCACAATTCCTCCTTAATTTCTTGCAATTTATCCTTCGTGTAATGGGAACACGCGTATTCATCAAAGTACTACATAACAAAACAAAAAATGCATTATTTAGTTTAAAATAATAAATTATATGACATATCCGATAAATATTAAAATAAATCCTAAGTTATAAATCCATGCATACCATGATAGGAATCTCTAATCGATCCATTTGAAGGATTTCTCTCATAAACCTCAAAACGAAATACCCGCAGTCTATGCCATTACACTGACGAGGACACTACACATAGACAAACAAATAAGAATTAATATATAGTTGTTTTGTGTTATCAAGTAGCATCACTAATAAGCAACATTGTGAAAATTAATATACCTCCACTTTGACCCATGTAACGCTGGTTGCTTTAGCCCATGCTACTCGAGCTTCTCTTTGTGCTCGATATACTAGTATTGCTCTATAAAAGAAAAACGTAAATTTAGAACAATCTCACAGAAATAATTAAATATACAAATACACACGAATATTTCGAACAATCTCACTTACGTATCAACCACATCCTTCATACTCTCATATGTTGACCAATCATGATCCAATGAATTCAGATAATATACCACTTCTCTTGTAGGATTAATGGCAACCAACAACCAGTGTCCACTGTAAAATATAACAAAAGTTTAGATGGATAATTTCTACGCAAAAGATACAAAGATTAGAATGAATTTAGAATGAAAATCTTACTCGTTTCCAGTATTATACGGTAAAAGAAACAAATTTTCTGTCTGGCTGGCCATAAATCTCTCAATTAAGTGGTCTCTTACTGAAAGTGGATTCTTACCAATTGCCGGTGCATTGACACAGATGCAAGACAAGAAACAGAATCTGTTTGATAATTGTGTCCCGCGCATCAATTTTTCATACAAGCACCTTAAATAAAAACATAATAAACATTAGACTATTTTCATTGAAATGTGTAAATAAAATTTTTAACTAAATAAATAATAGATTGATCGGAGTACCAGATGTATGAATGCATAACACCGATGCCTAATTCAGGATGCTTGAAAATCTGCTCCATGTCCTCTCTTCCGATTATCTCGGAATGAGGAAAACCAAAAACACCTTCGTCCATGTCTATTTGACGAATAACACCATCCATCATATCTGATGTTGCCACAAGTGTTTCAAGACACGACTGAAAGCGAGGAGGAGCTCTTTTTTCCTGTACGGTCCTAATAGGAGTTTTTTTCTTGCTAGCCTGTTGTGAAGCTTGAGCAGGAACCTAACAATCATATTAGTTAGGTAAAGTAAAAAATCATGAAACTTTTGAATTCGGATAATAGAATAACACTTAAAATGTACCTCTCTTTGTGATGAAACAAACTCGTTTTGCCGCAAAACCCCTCTATCCTTAGCTGCGGGTTTTGTAGGAGTCTAACATTACCATGTAAAAAAAAAGTACGTAATGGTTCAGAATGATTTTCATAATGGTTCAGAATTGACATTTGAATACTAAGAGATTCGTAATGGTTTTCAACACACCTCATCATATATGGAAATGAGGTCTAACATCCATGCAACAAACGAACCTATTGCATCCCGCAGCAATGTAACCTCTGAAACCGAGTCAGGCATAGGTAGTACCGCATCCGTATCTAAAGCGATATCAACCGACACTTTCAGATATCCATGAGGGAGCGGTTTATGGTGAAGTAACTCTCCCACTTTGTTATGCACTTTTCCATTGCCAACCATGCGATAAGTCGGTAACGACAAATATAGCTGACAATATGAAATGCCCTGAAGCAATAATAAATATAGAACTGTTAATGTGTATAAAGGTTAATTAAAATAAATGTGTTAATTTAATTAAAATAAATATGTGCTAATTACCTCGGGAATTTTATTTTGACAATTGATACGAGCTTTGTCACTAGTATCTTTCAACCCGGAACCGCGCTTTTCCGCCTCATATCTCTCTTTATCCTTTTGCAATTCACGGACTTGCGCTTTTTCTCTTTGGTTGCTTATACACGGAAGATGGAGTCACACCAAATCCTTTACCTCTCACCCGACCGGAATACTCAGGAACATTTAGTACTCGACTAACAATGCTCCTGCAATCCTCCTCATCTGTGGTTAAGGATTTAGATAGAGTCTCCTGAAATTCATTGACATATCGAAAATTATTAGTGGGGATTAAAAATTAATAATATTTTAATAAAATTTCGATTAACTTAAAGACATAATGTTATACTTACACATTCGTCATAAACATGCTGAACATCTTCCCTAACAACTCCATCCTTACCCACACGAGCTTCCTTCCACAAAACATGGTCCGGAAGTGATGATTCTTCACTTTTCATCTCTTCTAACTACACATTTAGTTAAATAATAAGTTCATCAATTATAACACAATAATACAATTAATAAAATCATACCATTAATATATACTTACCAATTTTTGTTGTAACCGTGCATATCCCAAACGCCCTTTTCTGTACGGATACGCGGGTTTTGATGCTCTTTGGTGATTAATGGCACTCAAATCCTGGATAAACAAGTTTAAGTCATATCAGAACAAACTAATGCAACAAGTATAAAATACAATTAATAGACATGACAAGATAACATTACATTGAATTTTTCAGTTTTCTGTTTGGCTACAAAAGTGCCCATTCTTCCGGTGTAATCAAGTCCGCATACAACTGTGGAAGTTCTGCTTCTACAAAATTGATCACCTGTCAATATAGTTGGAGCTCTACCTTGTTCTGGCTCTCCATTGAATGCTTTTCTCCACCCACGATAGTGATGATTAGAATTTAAGAATCTACGATGACCGAGAAAGACATTCTTCTGACCAAACTCCAATCACGTCCAATCTCTTTTATCTTCACAAATAGGACACGCACGTTGACCTTTTATGCTGTATCCTGATAGATTTCCGTATGCTGGAAAATCATTAATTGTACCAAACAACATCGCCCTCAAGTTGAAACTTTCTTTCCTATACCCATCATAAACCTCCACACCGTTCTCCCACAAAAACTTTAAATCTTCGATTAAGGGTGCCAAGTATACGTCTATGTCATTCCCTGGTTCTCTAGGCCCATAAATTAACATAGATACCATCATATACTTACGCTTCATACATAGCAATGGAGGTAGGTTATAAATCATTATGATCACAGGCCAAGTGCTATGTGAGATACTTTGAAGACCGTGTGGGTTTATTCCATCAGTAGATAATGCCAAGCGAAGGTTTCTTGCTTCTTTTCCAAATTCAGGATAATCATCATCAATTTTCATCCACTGTGGTGAATCTGCCAGATGTCGAAACTTTCCATCAATAATTCTTTCATCTGCATGCCAAGTCAAGTGTCTTGAATCGGTCTCACTACGAAACATACGTCTAAATCTCAGAATTATAGGAAAATACTATAAGACTTTTGCTGGAGACAACTTTTTCTTATATCGAGAGACACCGCATTTAGGACACCCATTTAACGATGCATACTCATTTTGAAACAAAACGCAATCATTTGGACATGCATGTATCTTATCATAGCTCATGCCAATAGAGCACAACATCTTTTTGGCCTCATATGTTCGATTGGGAAGAACATTATCCTATGGAAGCATATCTTTCATAAGGGCCAATAACTCTGTGAAACTTTTATCCGACCATCCATTGCCCTCCTTTAAGTTGTACAACTTTAATACCGCAGACAATCTTGTGAACTTAGTGCAACCATTATACAACGGTTTCTCTGCATCGCTTACCAACCTCTCAAACATTTTGGGACAATCCTTAAGATATTCTTCAAGTGCTTCTGCAATCTCTTCGACTCGATCAGAATTGTATGTATCTATGCCATTGTCGTTTGAAGCATGGGTCGTATTATCCCTCGGTTCAAAATTCCCGTTAATCTTCTCACCATGCAAATTCCAACATGTATAACTTCTATCAATTCCACGCCTCATTAAATGCGATGCCAACTGAACCGCGTCAACCCGACTCCCAAAACAACAACCCAAGCAAGAACATATCATTCGACTGGGGTCTTTGGCGTGTGCAACAGCAAACTTAACGAATTCCAATACCCCATTCTCGTACTCTTTCGACAATCGACTTGAAGACATCCATTTCTTATCCATAGTTATAGTAATTAAACTAAACAAAAACAAAAATAAAAAATATTTACTTGTAGGGAAACGATCCGACTTTCACACTTTGATCACAAGTAACCCCTATATATAGCAAATTCAATAAGTTAGTAACCCCGTCATATCAGTTCATTCAAAGCACTACTAATTACAGTGGCGAGAGAGAACAACTAATTACCTGTAGAGATGTAAACAACTTCTAGACCCACACAGTGTCCAGATAGGTTAGAATTACCAAGATCCCCTTGTACACATATCATAAAATGAAATATCATTAATTGACCAATTATAAGTCATAACTTGATAAGTGGCAACATGTAATCACAAACAAGCAACAATTAGAGGTAAACACCTACATATCCCAAGTACTTGACCAAATACTCAAGAGCAAGCATAGTTAAACAAGTAATCATCATATCACAAAGATAACCATCAAAGCAATTATTGAGCAAGATAAACATCTCATGCAGAGACAAATACCATACTTTCTTTGACCATGCAATACAATTAACTATCATAACTCAAATTTAATATAAAAAAGGAGTAGGAGGAAGAGGAATGAAGCCATCATCAACCTTGGAAGGTAAACATTATTTTCTGTTATCAAATAAGTGTTAAAGTGATTTAGTGTTAATCTTCATGATAAACATACTAATTCATTATCAAGATTTAGTGTTAATAAGTGTTAAAGTGATTTAGTGTTAATTTTCTGTTATCAAACATTATTTTCTGTCATCAACCTTGGAAGCCATCATCAAGATTTAGTGTTAATCTTCATGACAACACAGAACGTACCTCTTAATGTTAATTCATTAGTATAAGTTCATGTAACATTCATTCTGTCATGTTAATCTTCATGTTAATCTAGAACATTCATTCTGATACAAAAATTGACAGAAGCAACAACACAGAATGACAACAACAACAACACAACGACGACAACAAAAATAGTACGATGACAATAGTGATGGCAAGAATGAACGGCAACAACAACAATGACGACAAGAACAATGTAAGAAGCAAGAACAACAACAACAACGTACCTCTTCTTCGTTTTCGTCTTCTCCTTCACGAGTGCAAGAATGAACAACGGCAACGGTGACGACAAGGGTTTCAGTACGACGGCAATGGTGACGGCAAAGGTTTTAGAACGACGACAATGGCAAGGGTTTCAGAACACATGCAAGAACAATTGGAAGCAAGGGTTTCTGCAGAAAGAAATGGTCGAGAGAAGAAAATGAAAAGAATTTCTGAAAATGATTAGAAATTGTTTTATATTTTAATTCATAATTGACCTTAGAGAGCGCTTTTCAAAAAGCGCTTTCTTAAGTGCTACCTATCAAAGCGCTTTTCTTAGAAAGCGCTTTCTTAAGTGGGTAGAATTTAAGACCTATAGCAGCGCTTTCTAAGGTTAACCTATAGCAGCGCTTTTTTAAAGCGCTTTCTAAGGTAATACCTATAGCAGCGCTTTACAAAAAGCGCTTTCTAAGGTGGCTTCAACTTAGGGCATTTAACAGCGCTTTTAAAAAGCGCTTTCCAAAGGCTATCTTTTGCAGCGCTTTTTTTAGCGAAATTTTTTAAAGGCCTATAGCAGTGCTTTATGCAAAAAGCGATGTCATTGTGGCGATGTGAAAAACCATTTTTGGCGTAGTACCGATTTATTTTAATTATTTTTCGTAATTAAAATTATATGATGTTGTGTATATGTGTGATTATGTGTGTTTTGGTGGAGGTTGGGTTGCCCTTAGTATGGGGTAGTGACCTTAGAATTATAAAGAATAAGGTATCAGAGGGTGTGTGACCAATTGTGTAGAGATATGTGGTGAGGTTAGTAAGTGATTATTAATCTAAATAATTTCGTTGGAATTATTTAGATTTAAAATAATCAGTTTAATTATTCTATTTATTTGAAAATTGGATAATATGAGTGGAGAAATAGTAAGGGCAAGGTGGTCTATTCATGAGGATTAGTAAGGGTAAAGAAGGAAAAGCATATTAGGGGTCTAAGGGTTATAGTAGAAAAAAAATTAGAAGGGGAATCATTAGTAGTGATCGATCGTATTCTGGAGAAAAGAGGAAAGGGAGAGAGAATCAGAGCTAGGCCTTAGAGGGCATCTGAAGAATCTTCATCTAAGGTAAGGGTTGGGTTCTTTAATCACTTAAGGGATGAATAATGCATGTATAAGGGTAGATAAATTGTTAGGTTCATCTCGATGCGTCTCTCTAATTGTTCTGGTAGTTTTCGGTTGCGTGTCGGTGATTCCAATAGTGTGAGAATTGTACAAATTGATTGGGTTGAAATTATGATTTCGTGTTGAAAATGATTCTGAATGATGTGCATTGTTGTTGTATGATAACCATGTGATTATGTGCAATTCTTGAACTGTATGCCATTGAGAATAAAATGGGATTTTGGGGTCTGGACTGTGCAGAATCGCAACTGCTGGGTTGCTGATTCGCACACTTTCGCCGGGCGAATGGGGTGTCTCGCCGGGCGAATTGAGAGGCTGGTGAAGGGTGGAAAATAGGAGCCATTGGAAATTATATGGAGAAGGAATTTCGCCTCTGCTTCGCTGGGCGAGCATTGGGCGAAGAAGGAATTCGCCGGGCGAATGAGGAGTTTGCCGGGCGAAGGGGAGTTTGCTGGCGTCTCGCTGGGCGAACGCCAGGCGAACAAAGACAGTGGTTGGTTGATACTGGGACGAACAAAATTTTCTAAAACTTCAAAAATGCATATCTTTTGATCCGTAGGTCCGTTTCAGTCGCCGTTCGAATAGTTGGAAAGCTGCTTTCACATACTCTTTGCTAAAATTAATTTCAATACCAGAATTCCGACCATTTGATGCGTTATTTGGGTTTTTGTGTGTGTGTTATGTGTTGTACATTGAAATGATGAATTCGGTTGTGTGTATGCGTGTTATGGTTGTGGATTGTTGTTGTTGTATGTGTTGGCAGGTATGTGCTGTGTGTTGTATAGTTGTAGTATGATGTATTGACGCATTTTTAGTCATATGCATATAGTTGTCATTGTATGTTGTCGTTGGATGCATGCCATGTTGCATAAGTTGTGTGATAAGTCGTGTGCCCATGTGGGGTGTGAGCGTCTTATCGGGATTCTTTGATATAGAATCGCGTTGTTATTGTTGTTGAGGTGATCGTGTGCCCATGTGGGGTATGAGTGATCACGGATGTCGTGTGCCCATGTGGGGTGTGAGCGACTGATATGGAAATTCCGACGGGAACTATGATCATGAAACAGGGATCGAATTGGTACCACATGCATTGAGTCAAGTCGTGGGTCTCATTGCATTGTATTGTGTTGTGTGGTGGTGTATATGATTGTCTGCTTGTGTGGAGATTTGTATTTGTGCTGATGTTGTGATGATAGGGTGAATTATGAAATGCTTTTATGCTCTTATATTTATATTATGCATTCCTTTTGTTGATTTGAGAATCTCACCCCTTCTGTTTGAATGTTACCTCTACGTGGGTAACATGAAGATAATCAAGATTAGTGCGGAGTCGAAGTTAGTGAAGATGAAGTCTTCCCTTTTATTTCATTGTGTCGGCGTCTGCTCTGATGTGTAACACTGGGGTTTCGGAACGCTTGTCATTAATTGTTTTACTATTTATTACCGCTCTAGTTACTTGATGATGATTATGTAGTATTAAACATGTCATAGTTTCGTTGAATTTTTGCTGCTATATAAGAACATCGATTAAGTATGGTTTTAAATTTGTGATATCTATGCGTTATATATCGTATGCATGAGCAGGTGTTTGTTGAATGTGGCATCCTAAACGTTGTATGTGCTATTTTACTCTGATATTCTTTTATTAATTGTCTCGGGGGTTTAGGGTGTTACATGCTCCACTACACTTTGACTCAAACCAGGCATTTCACCATAATCCCAGGCGCAGCAATCCTTGTATTCCTTTAATACCTCAATTAGCTTAGCCTTAGTTTTTGACCTAACTTTGGTGCTCATATAGGTAGGTCTTTTGGTAACCCCATCTCCTAAGTCAACCTCTTCGAGTGGGCCCTGCGCCTGCATTCTTTGCAGCTCACTATTTGGGTCTTTCTCAAACCCCAATGGCTCATTGTCATAGATACAATCAAGCCTCTGACTTTCTAAAGTTGTTGTCTAGCCTTGTGGGTCATTTTCTTGTGCATCACAGTCGGCTCTACTAGCTATCTTCTGTTGTTCTTCTGCTTCTAATGTCGACATTCTTTTGTTTTCAGCCAGATAGGCCGAAATTCGAGTCATGCTTTCTGACTCAGTAGTCATTCTCACCAACTACTGGCCACCCCGTGGGTGGATTATTTTCTATAGGCTCCATGGTTTCGTCGACAGCATCCCAGATAAACCCATAGTCGGGATCTAAGTTCAGGACGCGACCCGTGTCGACGGAAGTATAGGACCCCGACCCGTCATCACAAGGAGCCACATTTGCTAGGTGCTGATCAAAAGACTTCTTACTGCCCTTAGCTTCGTGGATCTTATAATAACTTTGATCAGCCTCAATGTTTTCAACAATGCCATCTTTTCTCCAGATGCTTAACCTTTGGTGTAGTGTCAACGACACTGCCCCTATTCCATGAATCCACTCTCGGCCCAACAGCAAGTTGAAATTCGCCTTTGAGTTGATGACCATAAAGAGTGTTGATCTATTGGTCGTACCCACGGCTAAGTCCACTTGGACAACTCCAAGGATGTTGCTGGTCTTTCCTTCATAGTTGGATAAAACCATGTTGTGTTGTCGGAGGTCAGCCTCTGTCTTTCCAATCTTTTTGAATAAATTATGAGGCATCAGATTGACAGTTGCCCCTCCATCCACAAATACTTTGTTGACTGCCACTCCGTCAACCTTCGCTTTTATGAATAACGGCTTCAAATGGTACATCATCCCAGGACTGGGTCTCTCAAACATGGCCGTTTGTTCCTGACCACACCACTATTCATCACATAATAACATAGCAGTTTGTCCTCTGCATTTTCATCTGGTACAAAATCGTCTTCAGCTTCATAGACTTCTCACACATATCATATTCAACTGGCAGTATCAACACGATACCACAGTTCAAGATGAACTCTTCACCATAGGTGTCATCGTACATGTCTTCGTCGAAGTCTCCGTCTGGTGAAGGGGTGTTCTCTTCGTCCGACTGAGGAGAATACTTTGGCTCTTCCTCATCTGACTGAGGAGTGTATTCCAGTTTTTGTTGCTTTCGATCACCGAAGTACATTTTGAGCTTTGGGTCGAAACTACCCCCTTCTCTCCTGAGGCTTCCACAGTTACTGCCATGGTCTGATTTATCATAACTTTTTTCCTTTTCTACTCATCTTCCTCTTGGGTGTTGTCGCTTTTGTCCAGAAGTTCCGACGGGGTTCAGCTGTGAAGTAGAAGCCTCTTTCTCAGCTTTCTTATTTCGCCGATAGCGTCTCCACTGAGTCCTGGTCATAGGGTTCTTCCCTATATAGTTGGGGGACACCACATAGCCCCTAGGTTCGACTCTTTTGTCAGAGACTTTTGCTTCCTTCTCTAAATTCAATACTTTCCATTTCGGCCTTTTGCTCCCTTTCTAGCTTACTGGTGCCATCCATTTCTCCTGTGGGGTGTCCGACGGTGGCACAAAAGTCTTGGGTCGTGCCTCTTGGAACAACTTCCTATATTCCTCGTTTCGACGAGGAGCACCGTTCCGGTCGAATACAAACTTTGAGACATGTGGTTTATCTTCTCGCGGCTTTTCTTTCTTGCTCGCCTCGTATCTCTCAGCAGTTTTCTCATCAAAAACAACATTGCACCCAGGGCATAACGCCGCCTTCGACCCACTTACCCTGCATTTTTCTTAGAAATCTGCCAAGCTTTCGCCAGCTTGAGGGTAAATTGCCTCGAGTTCCTCCTCAGCTCTTTTGTCGGAACCGTTAGTGGCTTCGACCATCATGCATTCCACAAATTCAGTTGTCGACTGTTTGTTGAGACCCTCAGTAGCCTCAACCATCATGCACTCGTACAACTCCGAATACAAAGCCTCTTTGACCTTCAGCGGGTCGGTATCAACCTGCATCTTTGGCCTTTCGCCAAATTGAAGTCGGCCCTCCTTCAAAGCCTTTTGCACCAAATCCCTAAGAAGAACACATTGAGCTGTTTTATGACGAAGGAAATTATGAAATTTACAAAATCCCATTTTCTTCTTTTGTTCTAAAGGAGACTCCTTTAAACCAGGAGGAACAATTATTTGACCATCTTTAACCAGCAAATCAAATATTTCGTCACATTTAGACACATCAAACATATAAGTTTTAGCAACATATTTATCTATTTTTCCAGTTTTGACAGGATTTTTCCCGTTTGATGGTTTTAGTAATTTGCATGTGTATGGGGGCCCTGGCTTTAGTTCAACCACGTTGACCTCGCTTTCGTCGACGATTTCTTCGTCGTCAGAAGAATATTCGTCAGCGAAAACATATGACACATTTTCTTTCTTATGGTATCTATTAGTCTGATTTTTTTCAGCTTTCAACCGTTCGACTTGTCGGACTCGGTCAGCCAATTGCGCCATATTCCTGAGATATTGCGTGTCTAGCTTTTTCCTGATGGAATAGTCTAAACCGCCAGCTGCCATTTCGACTAGCTCATGTTCAGGGACTTAAGTAAAGTATCGTGCTTTCAAAAGTCTAACCCTGTTAAGATATTGGTCTACCGACTCCGTGGCCTTCCGTTTGACACTGGCCAATTCTTTTAAACTAATTTTTTATCTTCCCATGTAGAACTGTTCATGAAACAATCTTTCTAAGTGTGCCCAGGTGTGGACAGGCTGAGGGGGCAATGTGGTAAACCATGTAAACGCATTCTTCGTGAGGGAACTTGGGAAATACTTCATTTTTAAGTCCTCATTATTTGCTATGTCACTGGCTTCGGTTTGATACCTGGCGACGTGTTCGACGGTGGATTCCTCAGTCTCACCGACGAACTTGGTGAACTTTGGCACTTTCCAATCCCTAGGTAATTCTGTATGTAAGACGAAATCTGGTAATGGGGACGTGTATGTTGGCCGTCAAAGGCCTGGATTTGCTCCATTATGGACCATGATGCGTTTAACCATGGCTTCCAAGTTTGGTTCACCAGCCAAAGCATCGTGTCGAACTTGTCTGACCACATAGTCGGGATCTTGGTTCCTATGAACCATCATAATAGGAGGCCTTTGGGCCTTTCCAGGAGTTTATTCAAACTCATGGGGTTGGTCAATCGTCTCGTTGAAGACCTCATCTTGACGAATGGGTGTCTCCGGTCGAGGCGGAGGAATCTATCGACCCTGTGCCCTAGGAGCGCCTAGGAAGTCACATATTTGTGTCATCAGAGTTGCCAATTGCTGGTAACTCTGGGTCAAATCTTGTATTAATGGCCTCAATATGGTGCCTACTTGTTGAGTCAACATATGAACCATCTCGTGATTACTCTCATCCATCTGCTGCCTCATGACCGCAACAGAACTTGACGTGAACGTGGGTATCGATTGGTATAACAGACTAAAACCTAGGGGTCGAGTAACTTGATTTGCCAAAGGCCCTAAGCCTTGGTATGGTGAGAAAATTGGGGACGAACTTTCCCCAAACACTGGACCACTAGAATGTAGACTCGACATGAACTCTGTCGGCATCCTAAAAGATCGAGGGATGGGCATTGTGACACTAGGCACATGCTGCCCTGTAGTCTCTGCCATTGTCGGCCTCGGGTCGTATCGACGTGATGTCGCAGTTGGCCCACTAAGGGCGGTTGAAATCGCAGACACGGTCCCAGAGCCAACATCAGTTGTTTACGTTATAATTGTACTTTCTGTCGAAGACGGTTCTTCGTTCGGACATGGTGTCACCATCTTACCGCTGCGGAAATGCATACCCTCAACTCAAACGGTTCCCACCGGGCGTGCCAATTTGTTCGCATGCGGTACTCGCGCGAACAACCACTGGGCTCCTATCGCAGGTTTACTCGCGGGATCGTCCACAGAATCCCAGAACAAATGGGCTGAAGTGTACGTGTTGTTTATATGACGGTTTTTAGTTTAGGGAAGTTGTAAGAAACTTGGACAGATAAAAGAGTTTCGAATTGATAAACAAAAACAAAGTGAAAAAACAGACAAGTAAATGACACAATAATTTAAACTTTAGGCATTAAAATAACAAGTGTGGACGCGATCATACATTTTTGCGGGAGTAAACTCATTTCTCTTAACGCTTGGTACTTTGAGTGTTTTCCCTTTTCAATGTTACAAATGCTACCTCTAAAATGGAAATAACTATTGCTTTAAATAGGCTAAAAAAATAACTGTTCATCTCCACAGATTGGCCTTGGTTGTGACACGTGTCACCCCATTATCTTTCCAACTTCCCATGTTCTTGGAGTTTTCAAATTTTCCCGCTCAAAGATGTGTTACCCTTGCATCGGTTTCGTAAGCTACCACTTGACATCCTCCGACAATAATGCATCCCCGCCTTCTTTCGACATGACCTTAAGCTGTGTCGACCCAAAAATCAAGCTTTCTCGCCATTCCTCCTCTTGGCGTCGCCCTTCTTGTTTGGCTGTTTCACCATTCCTTCATTCCCTTTGTTTGGTCGAAATCTCCCAGCTAACACACACACGCGCTCAAGTCGACCTATAGAAGTTTTTGCTTCAGTATAGGTCGACACACAACTTTCTCTGGTCAACCTCCATGCCTCAATAACGAAGGCTGTAGCCATTGCCCATAGGTTTCCTCAAATAGGCCCTAAGACCATTGTAGTTTGACCTATTGCTTTAATAGACCGACCTAGTACCTTCAAAACATAAAATTTTGTTTTTCCTTTCAATTTTTCTTGCATTCCTTTTGCTTCATATCTCTCATACATATATATACTCATTCATGCATCATTTTCTAGTAAGGTTCTAGTGAAAAACCTATACGAAACCAGAATTTCAAAGATACTCATCATCTTCAACCTCTCTTCTATTCATACACACAATCAAACTACTGATAAGTGCAAATTATAGCTATTTTTGTATATAAGTTTTGTTGCACTTATCGATACTTTTTGTTAATATCGTTCGAATAAACCCCGCTTTGTTTATAAATACGTTTACTTTAAGTTATAGTGTATATATTACGTTACTGTGTAAATATCACTGAGTTTAATTGTTTTCCATTTATTTTTGCAGGTATTCAATCAAGGATATCTTGTCATATTCATAAAGAGAATTGAATAAGCTTTCCAACGCTTCGAACCGGGCAAAAAAAGGAGTTACGGTTCGAAAGTTATGGCCGAAACAAGAAAACAGAAAATGCTGTTTGTCTGCCATCGCCCCATGTTCGTCGGGCGAAGCAGAAGCGAGCCAGACAGACAGAAACGTGTAAAAAAGTCCAGAATAAGCCGCCTTAGCTCGCCGGGCGAACCAGAACTTCGCTGGGCGAATCTAGACGGACAAAAACACCATTTAAGGGATAAAAACACATTTTTTAGAGGATGGTTGGGTAATATTTGTTCCCAATGCATCAAACTTTCATTTTTTGGTAGATTTAGCTTGAAAACAACATTGGAGCTTGCATATGGATGATCCGGAGTGGATTGATCATCGATCGGCGCAGACAAACCAGGAGATTTTTGGTTTATTTCTCTTCTTCTTTGTGTATTCTTCATTTGTTGGGTTTTGTATATGTATTTACTTTCATCTGATGTATATTTATTGTGAGGAGTGGATTATATGCATACTGGATAAGTTTCTTCTCTCTGAAGAATGAATTCATTTTATGTACATATTTACTTTTCTGCGTTTACTTTAACAAATTTAATCCAAACTCATAAACGCGAGACTTGTCGAACGATAGTTCAATAACACCGATCTCCGTGGACACGATAAATTCCTAGAAAAATACTTCCAAAAAACTTTTTTTGCTTGCCGCTTTACCGCTTCAGCAAAATGGCGCCGTTGCCGGGGATTGTTTTTGATATTGAATTGCATTGGGATAGTTTCGATGTTTTGGAGCTTTGTACATAATTGTTTATATTGTATATATGCTTGTATAGATACTTGTTTTGCTTTTATTTTCCATTATGTTTGTTCAAGTGTAGTATACATTTTGTTCCCGTAACGTTTCTTCAAGTGTTAGGTTAGGCCACTTGCTTTTGGTTTGCGCGGTGAGGCATCGCCATGGCATGAAGGGAGAAAGTTAATAGCTAAGCACAGTAAAGGCGTCGAGCTTACGACGTAAATCAAGCATGTTGTATTAATTTTTTGTTGGTGTTTAGTTTAGGTAGTATGGTGCATTTGTCTAAACAAATTTAAATCGGACCAGCTCTGAAATTTCAAATCTTCACTTTTAAATTTGTTTAGACAATTTCACCCGGTCTTTTAGTATGTTTATATTAATAATTCGTGTGTTTGTCAATGAGCTTTATTCGAGTAGCTTGAGGAATTTAAGGTGATGTTCCAAGTTTGATCGTTTCAACTTGCGGATGTATGGTAAAGATATTGTTAAGTTTTGTACACGTCCAAGGTATGTGTTTATCGCTTTCTAGACTTTAGCATATTCATGATACTTAGGCTTTTTACAAACTTCAATGCCATTCATTCTTTTGTATACTTGTTCTTTATGTGAATCACTTTAGTTCCCACCCTTTTTGTGAGGTAGCTTTCCATTGTTTATATATGCGCGGAGTACCAACATTCTTGTTCTAACTGGATTTTATTATGCTTAATCTTTTGTTTGTGTTGATTATATGAAAGCATGAAAAGGATCAAGGCATTTTGTTTCATTTTTAGCACAACTACCTATCCAAATAGTCAATTCACCCAGTGAGTGTGTGAGCATTTGTTAAACCCCTTTGTGCCTTTCTATCATTATCCATGTTGTTTGAACTTAATGCCTATCTATGAGTATTGAATTCACTTTTTGTAGGGATTTTGATTGATTGTTTTTTTTTAAAACCTCAACTTTGTGTTGTTGTATGAATTTTTACCTTGCCTTAGAAAGTAGGGAGTATTCACATGATGATGTAGTTGAATTCAAGTTGGGGAGAGAATGATTATTTACTCATTGGTTGGTTTCTATGAGGTTGAAAAAGAAAAGAAAAAAGAGAAAAATATGAAAAAGAAAAGAAAAGAAAAGAAAAAAAAGGAAAGGAAAAGAAAATCCGTGTGAAAGGAAACAAAAAAAGTTTATATAATTGTGCTAAATAAGTATTGTGTTTTGTGTAACACTTGGGATTTTGGATGAAGTTGATTTGAATTTTGTGTTTGAGTCTTTGTGAGTTGATCACTCCCTTAGGTTTAGACAAGTTTTTGTTTTAATTACCTTTAGAAATTGCCCCTTGTTTGTTTAGCCAACCACGCTATACCTTGAAAGCCCTTGTGATTCTTGCCTTTGTATGTTCAATGTGAATTTTTGGATGAATGCATAATTTAGTCTTTTGTTTGCAAGATTGTTGTGTGAGTGAAAAGTACCTCATTTTGTGTTTTTCATCTACCGATGATTGTTTTTGCTAGGTGTGATTCACGTTTGAACTTGTGTTGTTTTAGGATGTTTGGCATGATTTTTGTATTTAACATTTGTTTTGTGCCTATGTTGTCGTTGTAGTTTAGTGGTAAGTATTTACTCTGTGTGTACCGTTTTTCATTTGAACCATTCATTTGTTTCCATTTTTCAAAACCTATTGATTCGTGATTCTTTGGTTGTCACTCTGTTTCTTTGAGTAGCTTGATTCTTGTTTAGGGACAAACAAGTTTAAGTTGGGGAGAGTTTGATAAGTGCAAATTTTAGCTATTTTTGTATATAAGTTTTGTTGCATTTATCGATACTTCTTGTTAATATCGTTCGAATAAACCCCGCTTTGTTTGTAAATACATTTACTTTATGTTATAGTATATATATTGCGTTATAGTGTAAATATCACTGTGTTTAATTATTTTCCATTTATTTTTTCAGGTATTCAAGCAAGGATATCTTGTCATATTCATAAAGAGCATTGAATAAGCTTTCCAACGCTTCGAACCGGCCGAAAAATGGAGTTACGGTTCGAAAGTTATGACCGAAACAAGAAAATAGAAAAATACTATCTGCTCTCGCCCCGTGTTCGCCGGGCGAGGCAAAAGTGAGCCAGACAGACAGAAACGTGTAAAAAGTCCAGAATAAGCCGCCTTAACTCGCCGGGCGAACCAGAACTTCGTCGGGCGAATCTGGATGGACAGAAACACCATTTAAGGGCTAAAAACACATTTTTTAGAGGATGGTTGGGTAATATTTGTTCCCAATGCATCAAACTTTCATTTTTTGGTAGATTTAGCTTGAAAACAACATTGGAGCTTGCATATGGATGATCTGGAGTGGATTGATCATCGATCGGCACTGACAAACTTGGAGATTTCTGGTTCATTTCTCTTCTTCTTTGTGTATTCTTCATTTGTTGGGTTTTGTATATGTATTTACTTTGATCTTATGTATATTTATCGCTCATGGAGTTGTATAAAATCTGCTTTACAAATCTTTAACGGTGATTGTCCTTGATTTTTTGCTTTATGCTCGGGGTTTGGGTTGTGTTAGAGATAAACATCACAAACCTTGATTAGGGATGATTATCTGTTAGTTTCTGGATGCTAGAGATAGATTTAGAGCTAGCAATCTTTATGGGTATCAGAGCTTAATGCCTTCGTGTTGTTTGAGTCGGGTGCGAGAGCGTCGACGAGAGTAATATGATTGTCTCTCAGCTCAGTGTGTCAGAGATGGACACTGTTGTGAGCGATGCTGGATGATATTGAGGAGTATTGTAGGTTGAGTATAACTGGTCGATAGGTTTAAGTTTGTGAGGAGTGGATTATATGTATACCGGATAAGTTTCTTCTCTCTGAAGAATGAATTCTTTTTATGTTCATATTTACTTTTCTGCTTTTACTTTAACCAATTTAATCCAAACTCATAAATGCGAGACTTGTCGAACGGTAGTTCAATAACACCGATCTCTGTGGACACGATAAATTCCCGGCTTCCAAAAACCTTTTGTTGCTTGCCGCTTTACCGCTTCAGCAACTACAAATAATCATTTTTTGATTGGGTGACCATCTAGATTAGGATTGATATCGTCCAATTAGGTTGATGTACCGATAATATTGGGTTGATTTCTTTGAGTGTTTTAAATAAGAAAACTAATATGGGGTTTTCCTTAAAGATCATTGAGGATTTGAAGGTTTTGGACAAGATTATGCAAATACGAATCGATCGAGTGAAGGCCTTGGGACAAGGTGGTACCTTGAAAGGGAGTAACGTGGGACGGTGAATTGTGTTCATAAATCTTGGATTCAACAAGTGTGTGCTTGGGATTAATCCGACTAAGCGAAAACCTTGAGATATTAGATCTTACAAGGTAGTAATAAGAACTGGTGGATTGAAGCAACATTGTAAATGACTTGATCAAACTTTGATCAAGGATTTTAAAGGTGGTAGAATCAACAATAAACCATAGGGGTTATAGGGTTAGAGTTTTTAACCTCTTGTATATACATTGTTTGCAAAGTAAGGTTAATTTCAGGTATCTCAATTCGATTTCGAATTGAGGACAGACGTACCCATAGCGAGGCCGATTGGGGAATTTCCTAAACAAATCCTTGCGTTTCTCTCTCTCCCTCCCTCTCTCTCTCTCTCTCTCTCGTTCTCTCTTTAATTTTTTTTTGTGTTTGCAAATTATCGAATTTGTTGTTGTTTTGATCAATTCATTTGGAAATAAAATTTTGATTATATTTTGAATTAAGGTTTGTTGATATAATCATAATCACTTTGATTGTGATTGGCTTTAACATCAACAAAACAAATTAAATTTCCAAACGTTATCGATTGCACACAAAGTGTTTGATAAATTGTCTTTAGTGCTTTTACTTGATTTTTTATCATTGGAAATAAGCTCTACATGTAGTTTAGCATTTAATTGGCTGTGATTAATCGTTGTATAACAATTTGTGTTCATTATCATTCAATTGTGTAACTTTACGCATATCCAAGATTTTTGATAGTAGGTTCGGTTAGACGAATAGATTCGGGTTGTTTCCGTTGTGCCATAAAACTTTGGAAAACCATTTTGCCAAAAGTTTAAATTTTAAATATTCGATCTATTCACCCCCTTTAGATCAAAGCCTATCATCTAACAAGTGGTATCGAATATGTGCTTAAGATTTACTTTTAGAAGAATGGCTACCGAACCTAAGGGAGCGTATAATAGAGCATCAATTTTCACCGGTGAAAATTATGGCTATTGGAAAGCTTGCATGCATATTCTTGTCAACTCCGTTGACAAAGGTATATGGGACGCCATCAAAAATGGTTAGAATGAGATAACCATGACCAATGATGAAGGTGTTACGTTACCTAAACCAGAAGCACAATTGTATGATAATGATTGTAAATTGTGGTCACATGATTGGAAAGCGAAAAATATTCTCACATTCGCTTTAGGTGTTGACGTGTATTATCACGTTTCTCATTGTGAGACAACCAATGCTATATGGAATGCATTATAGGTTGCTCATGAGGGTACTAATTATTTCAAACAAGCTAGGATCAACACATTACATCAAAGTTTGAGCTATTTCGTATTGAGCATGGTGAAACCATTGCAGACATGTAAAAACGGTTCATAGATATTATCAATCAATTAAATGCGCTAGGTAAGCTTATTTTCAATGAGATTGCTACTAAAAAAGTGTTGAGATGTTTAAGTAGGGAATGGCAACCCAAGGCCATCGCTATCAAAGAGGCAAATGATCTTAAAGTACCTGATGTCATAACTTTGTTCAGAAAATTGGAAGAACATGAGTAAGAACTCACTTGCTTAGCAAAATATGAAAAAGAGTATGAAAATAAGGTGAAGAAGGAGAAAGTCAAAGATAAGGAAGAAGGGAAGAAGTCGATAGCTCTAAAGACTTCAAGCTCAAAGTCTCCACATTATGAGCAAAGTGATTGTGAAACTAAAGATGACAATGATTCCGATGAAGAAGATATATGGGTGTTCATAAAGAGGTTCAATAAATACATGTGGAAACATGGAGACAAATACTCCGACAAAAACCATGGTAAATTTAGAAGGTTATCTAACTCCTCAAAAGAAGATGAGAACAAAAAGGGTAAGTCTAGAAGTACATGCTACAATTGTGGTAAACTGGACCACTTTAAGCCGGAGTGTCCTACAATCAAGAAATACAAAGAAAGAGGCCACGACAAGAGATCTAGTAAGTCTAGAAGGCCTTATACCCCTTGGAAGAGCAAAAGTGATTCTTCAAGTGATGATAGCTCTACCTCTAGTGTTAAATCGGCCAAACTTTTCTATATGGAAAACAAAGGAAAGAAAAATGTTGTAAGTCACTCTAAACTTCAAACTTCTCATGACTTAGCTTTATCTCAATTACAAGAATCTTTTGAAAATATACAAACACAAGCCATAGATGCTTTCATAAGTTTATCTTAAAAAAAAGAATTATTTCTCACTTAGAAGCTAAGATTTTGGAAAATGAAAAGAATATAGGAGCTCTAAGGAAGTCTATGCTAGATATTCTAAGAGGTCAAAATGAGGTTAATAAACCTTCATGGTTTGGTTATGAAACTTGTCACATTTGGCAAAAAGAGTCAAGGACACTTAAAGCCAAGTTGGATAAGGCTTTGCAACCTAAGTTTACTTTTTCTATAGATACTTCCAAACATGACTTGCCTTCTCATAATCCTTATAGAAGGTATAGTTACATTAAAAAAGAAACAAATAGCAAAAGGTTATCTTCTCACACTATTGCTAAGTCGAAGTTTAGGAAACTCTTTGTTCCTAAAGGGGCCTTTCAATAGTTACCTAAATTCAACCAAAGTTTTATCAATCCCCAAGGACCCAATGAAGATTGGGTACCTAGCACTATTTGTTAATCATGCAGGAAAAATGTTTTGGCTCTATGAAGAGAGTATATGATCTTGTTTATGAAAGCCCAAGGCATAATAAGGTGACATATCCTTATTGTGTTAACTATGTGACAAGCAAGGCGGATTGTGTTTCCAAGAAGGTTAACATTTAGTGTTTCTTTAATTGGTAAAAGTGTGTGAATAATTATTAATGTTTCTATCCAAGAAGTGTCAGAAAGGTATTATGTTTAATGATGTAGATTCATCTTCAACAAGACATACTCAAGTACATCAAATTAGGAGTGATCAACCTAAGATGATGAAACATGAGGGGGAGCAAGATAATAATCATCATTGAATAAAAATGAAAGTCCAACAACAAGGATGGTTATCAAGCCAAAGTACCTCTTGGATACATTATTAATTTCACTTTCAAATACTTGTGCAAGAAGAAAAATGGTAGGAGCGTTTTGGTTTCATTTGTGTTGTGTGGAACATTTTGAATTCATTCCAACTTTAGTTCGAGAGTTCCTCGTGGAATGCAAGTGCATCCTCCGTCTTGTGCATGGTGAGGTAATATCGTTTTTATCCTTTCTTATTTTGTAAGTAAGTATTTCTTTTACCTGTTTATTTTTAGAAGATATGTTATGTATTATGTGTATGATGTCTGCGATATATGTTCACTTCCAAAAATGTCAATGTGAACATTGTGTTGCATTTTATATGTTTATAGTGACTATATTCAAAATGTCTTCATATTTTGATCCATATCCTGAACAATTTCATGCTTGCATCTTCATGATTGCGTAATTCTAGTAAACAAACCGTAACATACTATCATATGCATAAGTCTTTCATCAGGTAATGATTCATTAGTCAATTTGTATCTCTAAAAGTCATTACAAGTAAAAGCTTAGAGTTTAGGGTTCTATAGTTCGACACATTTTTGTGTAGGTCGGCCTACAATAATAAATCTTAGTATTTTTCAGAAAAGTTACAATATAGGTCGACACATTCTAATACTGGTCGACGCATAACTTAATTTTCTGAAATCTTTTTGGTCTCGCTTCAGTATGTGCCAACCTATGACCTGGATATTCATGCTGAGGTCGACTCATAAGTGCAGAATTGAGACATTTTCCTTCATTCTTTCTTCTTTCTTGCATGCACTATCTCTCCAAATTTCTTGAACTTCATATTAGAACTTAAAAAATCATTAAATCTTCATCACTTCCTTCCAAATCCATATATTTCCCACCAATTTCTCTCAAATTTTATCTCAAACCATTCTCATTTCAATAAAATTCCCCACTTTTCCCTTTTAAAACCTCATTTTACCAAAAGTCATAAAATCTTCAAAGTTCTCACTTGTCCGGTGTCAAACTTTCCTTCTTAGTGTATTTCTGTGATTGTTTGTTCTGTTTAAGTGGGTGGGTAATCAAAATTAACTCATAATCACTCATTTCTCATTCAAAAATTTCTTCAAACACTTGGTGTGCATACATCTTTTCAACATTTCCATGGCTTCTAAGTCCAAGAGTAGTGCTAAAGGGAAGAACAAAGATACTACCTCTACAATTGCTGCTAAGAATCCATTCACTTTAGTTTCAAAGAAGTATGTCAGAGATTTTGAGTTAAAGCATAAGTCCCATCTTGTTGTCAAGCAATTCATGTGGAAGCCAGATACGGTTGGAGGCCTGTATCTACCTGATGTATTGGTACTAGTTGAGCATCAAAAGATTGACTATTTCCTACAGCTGGCTCAAGATTACAATGAGGATCTTGTTCGTGTATTTTACTCAGGACTACATGAAATGGATGGTTCTCGCTTCAAGTTTTCAATAGGTAACCAAGTTTATCAATTTACTAATGAGTTGTGGAATACCTTGCTTGATATTACTATTGCTGATCCTGATATTGATGAAGAAGCTGGTGAGTTGGTAACTGATAACTACACTCATGTAAATTTTGATTGGAGCCTTCATGTGAATGAGATACTTAAAGCTCCTTGTCCTACGGATTGTTATGATCCCCTTTCCACTGGGCAAATTGAAGATGATGCCTAGAATTTTGCAGTCGATTGTGTCTCACATCCTACGCCCAAAGAATGATGATTTCTCGATAATTGATTCTCCTGAAATTCATTTGGTGTACATTCTGCTCCCCAAGATCAAAATTAATTGGCCTTATTACTTTGTGTCTCGTATGTTCTCTGTCAAGACATGCAATAAAAGTACATCTTTTTGCTATCCCTCTATGGTTGCTAAGATTTTGAATTATTTCAAAATTGGCATATTGAATCTCGTCTTCAAATCTCCTGGCTCATCTTAAGAATTTTCTCAACATACGCTTACAAACATGAATTATTTTTGGTATGTCAAGCGTCACGCATACTATCTTCGCTTAGGTAAGCATGGAACAGAAATTTGTAATTTTGATGATCCTGCTGAATTTGATGATGATATCAATGAAGATCACATGGATGATGAGCAACCTGTAGAAGTTCCTCTTGATGCTCCAGTGGGAGATGCTACTATACAAAATGCTCATCATGGGGTTGATCATGGTATTAATTTTGGTACTAGTTCTGATGATGCTTCCTCGATAATGACAATGCTTCAGAATATGCAAATGAAGCAAGATGAAAGGTATGAAAAGAAGTGTAAATGGAGAGAAACCTTTGAAGCTACACAAATGGAGCAGTTTCATTTGATGCAGAAAAATATGGCCACTCAGGATTCTGACTTTTAGACTTTTGCTTCTTATACCACGAAAAGTCTTTTGTCGGAATGATGTGAAATCAAATCCCGTTGTTGCTATGGACATGATTAATCACATGATCATGGCTCAAGAGACCGACGCAGCTCATTACGATTATTTTTACCATGTGATCTGTGAGGCTTCATCCTTGGAAGGAAGACCAAGGCCAATGCCAAGAGGTCGTCGAAGGCGATGAATTGTTTTAGTGTTGTGATGTGTGTCTTGGGTCTTTGAGTTTTGGTGTGCTGTGTCTTTTGAGTCTTTCTTGGAATCCTCGTGCATTTTCATTATGGTTTGGTTTGTTATTTGCTCTTTGGTTATGTATCAACAATGTTTTTAAGATGTTTAAATGGTTGTACAATGTGTGTGACTTAAATGACTCTTATGTATGTTGTTGTGTTTATTAAGCTTGTGTGTTTACATATATTGTATATGAGTGCACTACCTATCTTTGTAATTACCTCTGTGTAGTATAATGTATATGTGTAATGCGTATCTATGTGATACTTCTAATGGATTGCTTGTCTCTTTTTGATGTTGTCAAAGGGGGAGAAGATTATGAAGAAGATAATGTTCACATTTAGGGGAGCTATTCATTGTACCGAAGAAAAATGCATCGTCTCAAATCTCGAGTTTTGCCATCATAAAAAAGGCGGAGTATGTGAGTGCATCTTTCCATTTAGTCATGTTTTGAATGATGTCAAAACTAGGAACAACTTTATCATTTTTGTACATTGGACGATATCAACCAAATTCTAGATGTGCATTGATCATCTTAGCATTAGGGTGCATATAAATATGTTTGGAAATAATTGGAAATGTCTTAGGCATGCTCCATGCATAAAAAATGAGCTTTTAGTGTGAAAAATGTTGAATAGACCGACACATACACACTCAGGTCGACCTATAGCATCTTTTGCTTCAGTATAGGTCGACGCACAACTTGCTCAGGTCGACCTCCATGCCTCAATAACGAAGGCTATAGCCACTGCCCATAGGTCGCCTCAAATAGGCCACCCTAAGACCTTTGTAGGTTGACCTATTTCTTTCATAGGACGACCTATTGCCTTCAAAACTTAAAATTCTATTTTTCCTTTCAATTTTTCTTACATTCCTTTTGCTTCATATCTCTCATACATATATATACTCATACATGCATCATTTTCTAGTAAGGTTCTAGTGAAAAACATATACGAAACCAGAATTTCAAAGATACTCATCATCTTTAACCTCTCTTTTATGCATACACACAATCAAACTACACCTAATCATTTTTTGATTAGGTGACCATCTATATTAGGGTTGATAATGTCCAATTAGGTTGGTGTAACGAGAATATTGGGTTGAGTTCTTTGAGTATTTCAAATAAGAAAACCAAGCTGGGGTTTTCCTTCAAGATCATTGAGGATTTGAAGGTTTTGGACAAGATTATGCAAATACGGATCTGATCGAGTGAAGACCTTGGGACAAGGTGGTACCTTGCAAGGGAGTAGGGTGAGACGGTGGATCGTGTTCGTAAATCTTGGGTTCAACAAGTGTGTGATTGGGATTAATCCGACCTAGCAAAAACCTTGAGATGGGAGATCTTGCAAGGTAGTAACAAGAACGGGTGGATTGAAGTAGCATTGTTGGTGACTTGATCAAACTTTGATCAAGGGTTTTGGAGGTGGTAGAATCAACAACAAACCATATGGTTTGTAGGGTTAGAGTTCTTCATCTCTTGTATATACATTATTTACAAAGTAAGGTTAATTGCAGGTATCTCAATTTGATTTCGAATTGAGGGAAGACGTACCTAAATCGAGACCGATTGGGGAACTGCCTAAACAAATCCCCCCTCTCTCTCTCTCTGTATATATATATATATATATATATATATATATATCTTTAATTTTTTGTGTGTTTGCAAATTATCAAATTTGTTATTGTTTTGATCAATTCGTTTGGAAATCAAATTTTGATTACATTTTAATTAAGGTTTGTTGATATAATCATCATCACTTTGAGTGTGATTGGCTTTACTATCAAAAAAACAAATTAAATTTCCAAACGTTATCAATTGCACACAAAGTGTTCGATAAATCGTCTTTAGTGCTTTTATTTGATTTTTGATCATTTGAGGCTTATGCCTGACATTTCTTTGGCAGACTAGGTGAACAAATTGTTGTTATCTTGCATCCATTTAATAAGTTTGTCTTGTACACATTAAGGAAAGTTAACCCTAATTCTGATGATATTTGCGGGGTCACTCTTGAAGGAAACCTCACCGAATTCTTCATAGGGTTTAGGGGCGTTTCATTATCCATTTTGCTTTAAAATGTAGGGCCTTTTCATCCCCTTATTGTTGAACATGTGACTCCATATACAAGAGGGGGGGGGGATGAATTGTGGAGGTTTGTAGGAATTTAAAAAAAAAATATTTTCTAAATCAGAGTTTGAAAGACTTTCATACAAACGTTTGAATATGCAGCAAAAATTATAGATAAAAAATAAGCAGAAATTAAAAAGTTAAGGGAAGAGAGATAACACCAGAGATTTATAAAGGTGTGATCTTTAAGAAGTGACCTATTCCTCTCCCCAAGAACTAATCTTTAGAGTATGCAATGATACTTGAAGCTTTTAGAAGGTTAAGCCCATGAACCCCCCTTACACATGGAAAAGGAAGTTTTAGGTTTATTTCTAATAGAATAACGAACAAAGGAATGAAACGGTTGATCTTCATGCCAAATAACGAAGATTCTACTAGAGGACGCTTTTTCTTCATATCTTATTCTAAATGAAGTTCCTTTATTTGATGTTGAATCTTCCAAGGTCCGTTCAACCACCGAGACAGTTATTCCAAAGGAGATTAATGGAGTTTATTTATTTTCATAGGATTTTGTTGATGAAGTTGCTAAAGATTCTTATATCTTTGAGCTCATGCCTTCACCCCTAAGTAGTTGACTATTTCATTCAACTTTCGACGATTTCTTCATTCTTGGATTTTTCCTGAAAGTCGTAAATATTCCCATATCTTGATTTGAGGATTTGATCAGGTTTTTGATTCCAAGTCTTAATTCTTAGATATTTGTTAGTGACAAAGGTTCTAACATTATTTCTCACATTTATAAATTTAGAGAAGCATTTATGAATAAAACATGAATCTTTTTTTCTCAAGTGTTTATTCGCTCTTATTTGACACTTGGAGAAACTCCTTATATCATTTCAAAAATGTCTCACATTTCCTTGGGTGAATTCGCAATTAAGAACATATAAAAGTTTATTATCATCTAAATAAATGAATAAGAAATTTTTTGCATGGAAATAAATTTCAAACTTTCTCTTTTCTTCTATGGTCCAGAGGAAGTATGGTTTATCTACTAGTTCTCCATTTTCAAAGTGAGTAGGGATTAATAAAGCGTTGACTATAGTTTTCCACAATTTGAAATTAATACTTTGAATGAATATTTTAAATCTAGATTTCCATAGTTCAAACCTATCACCATTAAATGGTGGAGGTGTGTTTAGGAAAGTCCTCTTTTTAAAAATAGTGTTGGAAATTATCCTCCTCTTGAGACGTTTAGTATTTAAACATAAGTTAGGCTATGACGCCACCTGTTGAACATATGACTCCATACACAAGATGAGAGGTTAATTGTGAAGGTTTGAAAAACAACAGTTAAAATAAAATTATTTTCTAAATCAGAGTTTGAAAACATTTTCATAAAAACATTTGAATATGCACTAAAAATTCTAGATACATAAAGTAAGAAGAAAGTAAAATATTAAGGGAAGAGAGATAACACCAGAGTTTTATAGAGGTTCGGTCTTAAAAAAATGACCTACTCCTGTCTCAAAGAACAGATTTTGAGAGTATCCAATAATGATTAAGATTTTTTAGAAGGTTAAGCCCGGGAACCCCCTTACACAAGGAAAATGAATTTTCAAGTTTACTTCTTACCAAACATAAAACAAAGGAATGAAGCAGTTAGTCTTTACGTCTAATAACAAACAGAGCTTTGAGCGGTTAGTATCTAAGCCAAACAAATATTTTGTACGGAATTATTTTGAGCCAAGTTGGAGTTTTGAATTGTCTATCCTCCAAATAGGATCGAGGTTTTATATCAGGCTGACCATAAACCGAATCGAGATTTTATACCAGGATGATCTCGAATTGAATGAGCTTTTGTACCAGGCTGAGCTCAAGGACCGATGTGAAGATTTTTCGCTGGTTATTCAAGTGGCAAAGCTCACAAACTAAAAGGAGACTTACATTAATCCCCCCAAAAAGAGATTTTAATAGGTTTATCTCTAAACCTAAATAATTACTTCCTAAGAAAGAGTAATTCAATCAAGAAGAAAGAGAACTATTAGTAAATTTAAAATTATACCCCTTCTAGAACAACTTCCAAACTAAACTCAAGAACGTTTCTCAAATCACTATAGCCAAAAATATGTGAGAGAACTAAAAAAAAATTAGAGAGAGATTTAGAGAGATGAAGGTGAGATATCTCACATTTTTTGGACATTTAGAAATGAAGGGGAAGGTCTCTATTTATAGGCCAAAGAATGGTTCATGTTAGGAAATAATCCATGGGAAAAATTATGTACTAATCGATCAAGTCCTAAGTATAATCGATTAGGTACTATAAATAATCGATTATTTGTTCCCATTTTTGAAAGTTTGGATATAGAGCCGTTACATTCATTAAGCCATTGTCATAATCTATTATAGGCTTGTTTCACCCTTATCTAATTGATTCGACATATGATCTAATCTATAAGACAATTCAAAAACTTCCCCTAATCAATCTGGAAGTTCCCTATTCATCTAACTTGGCTCCAAAAACATTTTAGGCGTCTTTATTTTAAAAAATATATGCTTTAAAAACGTTTTTGTGATTTAACCATGATAATTCCAAAAACACCATCGTGTTTTTCCAAAACACTGATCACTCAACTAGACATGATCCGATGAGCTTTCACACTTCCTTTATTTCACACTCTGAAACTTTAGTCTTTTTGCTGGATATACCAATAACATAACCACTTCACTTGAATATTCTTGTGGGAGAGGCTTGAGATATCTTCAAGTTGGACGCCATCATCAAAAGACATCAGTGGTGATTATAAAACCCTAATTTTTTAGCTTTATTCGGAGGAATAGTTTGATCAACAATCTTGATCATCTTTGACCAGTTGAGTTAGCTTTAGTCATTGTACTATTCATGATTGTTATCATCATAAAAAATCTTGGCATTGGCCACTTGCCCACTTGTGTTGTCATCATCAAAACCATGATATTAACAGGGCCACACGTATCGTGCTTATCTAAAAGCTTTGATAATTTCATGATTATACCTGCAAGCACATAGTTCCGCACTTTTTACGCCTAAAAATTTCATTTTCCTATCCTGGCATCTAAATCTACTGAAGTCTTAGATACTTCTCTGACGCCCATGATCTCGATAGATGATTTATATTTTTCCAACAATGCCAACAAAAAAAACAAGTGTGTAACGCTTCCAAGTATGTATAAATGTGAATTGCAAATTTTGACTGAAATTGAACCATCTTTCTTGGCATTTTTCAACTCATTTCTCTTGTTTTAATTGACTTATTTCTTGTTCTTGTATGATTCTTCAATTATATTGCAAATACCTTTGGATGCTTTGATATGTGTGTTATTGTGCAGGATATAGGCATAAAACATCAATGATTAAGACAAAAAGGATTGGACAAGGAAGCTAAAGAAATGAAGAAGAATCAGCATGTTCGCTGTGCGAACACCAGCGAGCATCCATTGAATGTTCGCTGTGCAAAGTTGCAGTGAGGTCCCAACGAAGAGGAAACCTTGGATGGCAGTAGGAAAAGGACCCTAAGTTCGCTGTGCGAACTTGTAGCGAAGAAGTTCGCTGTGCGAATATGTGTTTCCACTGTGAACTCAGATATTTCCCAAGGGCGGTTTAACTATTCAGAGGCACTTCATGTGCCTAAAAAGGGTCTTCGCTATGCAAAGAAGGTGTTTGCTAGGCATACAAGACAGATTTTCTAATACTATTTAAGTACTTTTCTTGATTTTTAGAAATATAATATAGATTTTCAGGATCACAACTTTATCTCTCTTCATTCCAAACATATTCTAGAGAGAAACACAAACCCTAAGAGGGAGAAGCACAAATCGAAGCAACTCGGAGCTTGATGTTCAAGTAAGTGCTTCGATCTCTTGTTGGGTTTGGATGTAATCTATTAATACCTTATGTATTACATCTAACCTATGTATTGTGAACTAGTTTTGATTCAATATTGATGTTTTCTTTGATTTCTTATTTGTGGGTTTTGACAAAACCTTTTTCAAATCTTAGATCTAAGATATTCATCTATCAATGAGCAAACTTTTGACACAGTCTTGTAAGTTGATATTCACTAGTATCTTTTATTTTTTTGTGTACATTATTAGCATGAGTAACATGAGTAGTGATCAATACTGTATTGTGAGGATGCGTGATAATAGAGATGAGAAACTATGTTCACTTGCATTTGGAAAATTAGTTGAATGCATGTAAAAAGGGTTAAGCGTATGTACGTATTCTGATCATGGAGTTTTATATGAATCGATCATTTATCTGATATGGATGTTATCCTTGCTTACCTGTTTATCTTTGATTTGAACCGTTATAGAAATATACTCTTTAGATCTGGATCTAGGATGAATATCTAATGGGTTCTAAACTCTAGACATAGATTTAGGCTTAACATTTGCGTGAGTATCCGTTCTTAATGCTCTGTGTTGTTGAGTTGCATGGGACATCACCCATGAGACAATACGGTTGTTCTCTCGACATTGTGTTAGACATAACTTCTGTTGTGGGTAATACGTTAGGATATTAGACGAATGAATAATTTGTGTTTAATTGGTTAGAAGAATGCATGTGTTATCAATTGATGAGATCCAATCCTAGCAAGGCTCCATTTATTTTAAAGTCTTTACTTTATATTTTCCGTCTTTATATTTTCCACTTTTATATATTGTACCTTGACTCTTTCAACCATTTTGTAACCATAAGCTTAGAAACGTAGAGACCGTTAAACGCCATTCTTTCCCTTGCACCGATCCTTGTGGAGACAATATAAATCTCGGACGGAATCCTTCCAAAACTAAATTCTTACTTCTTGCGCTTTACCACAATTCGATCAAAATGGCGCCGTTGCCGAGGATTGGTGTTTAGATTTTGAATCACATTGCAATAGTTTCTATATTTTTGAGCTTTGTATAGTTGTTTATATTGTATATATACTTTTTTCCTTTCACGTTTTCTCAAGTGTATATTAGGGATGAATGATGAGAACTTCTTCTAGATTGGTTGCTATTTGTATAAAAGTATCCAATGAATATTCTCCCAAGTTTGGATGGTGATGGTAGGATGTTAAACATGTGAATGCAAGCAAGGTAAATTGTACCGCTTTATAGAATGTTAGAAAGATTTAAGAAATTTGTGCTTTGTGCAAATGTGTAATTTTGTTTCATTTTGCAACTTTGTTTGAATTCTTGTTTCACTTAGGTCCAATAGCTACAATTTGTGAGAAACCTCCATTGTTTACTATATGCTTAGGATGACTGGTAAAGTTTGTTTAATACATTTGATTCATGCTTAATCTTTTGATTATTTTGATTTTGTGTGGAAGCATTAGAAATGATCAAGGCAATTGTTTATATTGAGCACAACTATATCCAAAAGTAACTTACCCATGAGTAGTGAGAATTTGTTAACCCCTTTGAGCCTAAACATATTTGATCTCGTTTTAGTGATAAGCTTGGTGTATCTACATAATTTGAAAGTTTAGTTCATCATTGCATTTTGTGAGATTCTAAAAAAATTTCTTGAACCTTTGAACATTGTTTTAAATTGATTTCCTTGCCATAAAAATCAAGGAGCATTCACTTGAGGTTTGGTTGAATTCAAGTTGGGGAGAGTGAAATGAAAAGTGGTAAGTTACTCAAAATTTTGAAAAATTTCAACTAAGCATTGAAAAGTGTGAATATGAATGTTAAAAACAAAAGAAAAAGAATGCTTGTTTGAAAAAGAAAAATAGAGAATGAAATAATTGTGCAAAAGGAAGTTTGAGAAGTTTTGCATTAAGGAAGAAAATGGTGAAAAAAAGTTGTGATGTGTAAATACCTTGTATAGTGAATGTTTCTTTTGCATTGGCAACTTTGATTCCATGGCCTTAGAAATTTCCCTTTGTTGTGAACCTAACCAAGCTACAACCTTACACGCCCTTAGTGATCTTCTTGCTTCCATAATTTCATTTTTGATTGATTAGATGAATGTATGAATTGGATTGTTATTTGCATTGTTTGTCAGGAAAGTGAAATTGCCTTGTGGTTGCAAACGCGTTAATTTCTTCATTCTTATTATGAAGAGGAGTGTTAGAGTGATTCAAGCATGATAATTTAGTTGTTATTTGAAACATTGCATGATATTTGTTTTAGAACTAAATTCTTTATCATTGTTTGATTCTATTAATTGGTGAACATTGTTTGTGCACATTCTCATATTTGAGCAAATCCTCCTGTTTGAGCAAATCTATCTTGTTTGAATTTGAACCGTTAATCCATTCTTGGTTGAATCTTATGCTTGAGTAAATCCTTTTGTTTTCATGAGGGGCATACTTTGCTTGAGGACAAGCAAAAATATAGTTGGGGAAAGTTTGTTAAGTGCAAATTTTGACTTAAATTGAACCATCTTTCTTGCCATTTTTCAACTCATTTCTCATGTTTTAATGGATTTATTTCTTGTTCTTGGATGATTCTTAAATGATTAAGACACAAATGATTGAACAAGGAAGCCAAAGAAATGAAGAAGAAAAAGCATATTCGTTGTGCAAACACCAGCGAACAGCCGGCGAATGTTCGCTGTGTGAAGTTGCAGCAAGGTCCCAGCGAAGAGGAAACCTTGGATGGCAATAGGAAAAGGACCTTAAGTTCGTTGTGCGAACTTGTAGTGAAGAAGTTCACTGTACGAATATGTGTTCGCACTACGAACTCATATATTTCCCAAGGGCGGTTTAACTATTCAGAGGCCCTTCATGTGCCTAAAAAGGGTCTTCGCTGTGCGAAGAAGGTGTTCGCTAGGCGAACAAGACAGATTTTATAACACTATTTAAGTAGTTTTCTTGCTTTTTAGAAATATAATATATATTTTAAGGATCAGAACTTTATCTCTCTTCATTCCAAACATATTCTAGAGAGAGAAACACAATCCCTAAGAGGGAGAAGCACAAATCGAAGCAACTCGGAGCTTGATCTTCAAGTAAGTGCTTTGATCACTTGTTGGGTTTGGATGTAATCTATTGATACCTTATGTATTTCATCAAATATATGTATTGTGAACTAGTTTTGATTCAATATTGATTTTGTCTTTGATTTCTTATTTGTGGATTTTGACAAAACCTTTTTCAAATCTTAGATCTAAGATATTTATCTATCAACGAGCAAACTTTTGACATAGTCTTGTAAGTTGATATTCACTAGTATCTTTTATTTTATTGTGTTGATTATTAGCATGGGTAGTGATCAATACTGTATTGTGAGGTTGCGTGATAATAGAGATAAGAAACTATGTTCACTTGCATTTGGCAAATTAGTTGAATGCATGTAAAAAGGGTTAAGCGTATGTACGTATTCTGATCATGGCGTTTTATATGAATTGATCATTTATCTGATATGGATGTTATCCTTGTTTTCCTATTTATCTTTGATTTGAACTATTATAGAAATATACTCTTCAGATCTGGATCTAGGATGAATATCTATTGGGATCTAAACTCTAGACATAGATTTAGCCTTAACATTTGCGTGAGTATCAGTTTTTAATCTCTGTGTTATTGAGTTATGTGAGACATCACTAATGAGAAAATACAGTTGTTCTCTCGGAACTTCTGTTATGGGTAATACTGAGGATATTAGATGAATGCTTGATTTGTGTTTAATTGGTTAGAAGAATGCATGTGTTATCAATTGATGAGATCCAATCCCAACAAGGCTGCTTTTATTTTAAAGTCTTTACTTTATATTTTTCGCTTTTATATATTGTACCTTGACTCTTTCAACCATTTTGTAACCATAAGCTTTGAAACGTAGAGACCGTTGAACGACATTCTTTCCCTCTCACCGATCCTTGTGGAGACGATATGAATCCCGGAGGGAAACCTTCCAAAAATAATTTTTTGCTTCTTGCCGCTTTACTGCAGTTCGAACAATAAAGCACAAATATCCTATTCGTTATGGTGCAAATTCTCTTTCAAGGGATCGTTGATGAAATCATGCATAGCCATGTTTGGATTGGTCTACCCATGATGGTTTTGTAAATATATTTGCACCCAATGTTAAAAAAATTAACTATAATTATTCTCTCTCTCTCTCTCTCTCTCTCTCTCTCTCTCTCTCTCTCTCTCTCTCTCTCTCTCTCTCTCTCTCTCTCTCTCTCTCTTTCTCTTTCTCAATGCTAGTGATAGCTCTACGCACCCTTAAGGATTTCTTTAGGCCCAAATTATCTTATGCTTTTGCATACATGACGTCCCAGGGCCTACCTTAGTCCACCTATACGTAAAACACGTTGAAACTAGCCATCACAACCTTTATCACTATTAGTATCCGGTGGTTTGGTACACCATTAATCAAATCCTTATCATAAATACATAGAAGAAGTCTCTCCCTCCTTAAGAATTTTCCATGTCACTCGTGTGTCTGTGTCTTCTTTGTGTTCTTCTTTTGAGGAACAACATAACACTCTTTCTGAACAGAGAAGATCCCCTGAAATAACAAGTGAATGGTTCTGGATTTTGGATTTATATTTAGCTAGAGTATTTATTGATAAATCCTCCAAAAAGGTGGGTAGTCGTCCTACAATGCAATATTTGGTTTGGATATAATCCTAGTGAATGGAAACCATGTCGATGAGTGTGGGTAAGGAAATGAACATTTTTTATCTCCCTTTCTTCATTTTTGTCTCTCTGGTGTTGCTACAGGGATTGGGAATAAATTATTTTTTCCTAGTTCCATGTCGTGAAACCTTAAAAGGCTAAAATTACAAAATATCTTATTAATGCTTGCGCTTCCCAAACTCCACAAGAAAACATGGCAGAGATGTTAGAGAGTGTATATCTATAACCTTGACATGTCACACTAACAATGCAAGCAAAATAGATATGTCCGACAGGTAGAGCCGTTTTACCCCCTAATCTTAACCTTTAAATTTGTTTAGGTTCCCAAACAAAATATTTAGTTATTTACCCTTTTTCAACAAATATTTTCGTAGATAATAAAAAAAAATCTAATTTCCCTTTTGTTGTAAAAAATTCTTCATTATGCATTAATTTATTTTTTATTATAATAGTATTCACTAACTTAACTAACTTTTTTGACGAACTAGTTTAATTTTTGGTCGAAATAAGAAAAGGTGTAAATTGCTAACTTTCACCTTCAATATTTAATATTTTTATTTTAACATAAACAACCCACTTTATATATATATATATATATATATATATATATATATATATATATATATAGACACATACACACACACACAACCTCTGTCCCTAAATAAAAGATCCTGTTGAGAAAAGCGCGAGAATTAAGAAAGTTAGTTAGAGTATTAAATTATTGACTATTTTGTATAATTTTACAAGTTTATTATTATGAGAGAGAAATATTTAATGTGTATGTAACTGTATTTTTACAAAGTGCAGAAAAATATGTAATATAATTAAGGGTATGTTTGGAAAAAAAATTAATGCACTTTGAAAGTTGATGAGATGAGGGTCTTATAGAAAGGGACAAGAAAAAAACTCAACAGGGTCTTATAATTAGGGACAGAGGTAGTGTGTGTGTGTGTGTGTGTGTGTATATATAACCCACATGATATCACATTATATTAAATCTCGTGTTTGGGAATGATAAGTGTCAAAATTACGTAAAATAAATATATATTTATTGATTTATCTTACAAGTAATCAATATAAAATCTCTTAAATTATCTATGGAAAGTGATAAAACACTCGTTTGGACATTTTATTTGTACATATATAAAAAAAATCCAAAATGAATGAAAAACTACCAAGAAACACACAAAGACCTTGCCAAGACTATTTTCCTACAAGTAAGGCTCACTAGGTGTAGCGTGCGATTTTTGTCGGTGACGCGGCCACCTTATCGCACATAGGGGTTCTTCCTCACTACAACGGTAGGGAAGGGGGTGCTACTTTCTGATTTCTTATTTATCCCGTGAAGCTGGAAGGGAAAGAAAAGCTATCTAAAACTAACCTTGCACGCGAGTGTTTGACTGAACAAACGCTAAGAGAGATTCGAGGAGTTCGGGGTCAGGTTATACAATGGGGAGTTGTCAGTTACCCATCCTATATGTGGTTATCCACAGGTTGATAGTTTTAGGTCCTGCTTTGTACTTGATGGTGTTTGTCTGTTGATGGGTTGAGAAAGTTTCTTCTTTGGGAGATATGAGAGAGAGAGTTTTTGATGATTTTCGTGAGGTACTGGACCTCAGTTTTTGATTGGTATGAAGGTACTATACCTAAGGTTTTTGATTGGTATGCTCGCTAAGATTTTGCAATCTTATGCCTACGTATTCCCGTTTAAAGAAACAGGGAAATCAGAGCAATCATAGTTCCTCCTATTCTATGTGAGGAAAAGATATTTGGTGTCTTGTTCAAAGCCCAAGATTGAAGCTAAAGAGTATTTGTGTCTTGTTCAAAGCCCAAGATTGAAGCTAAAAGTTTGACTAAGAGAGAATTTGTCATCTCTAAAGGGAGAGATCTCGTCTGTTTATCACAACTGTTGGGTGACTGATTATAAAGGAGAACTACTTTAACTGGGATATGAGAATCCAACAATGCCATAATTTCCTTTATAGGGGATTTATCCTGAAGGGGAAAACTTTAACTCAGTGTTGAGCAATGCCATTTTTCCTTAGGAGTCTTTCATGGTAAGAGAGGGACAGTGGCGTGGATGCAAATAATCCAGAGGCTTGCCATTTACAGCAATTAGATAAAAGATGGAGTTTTACCAGGATAAGAGATGGACTACAGCTTGGTTATTTGAATCAACAAGTGTGCCACTTACAGCGGTTATTTGGGATTAGGTTTTGTTTTGAATGTCTGTTTTGATGTGTGATAACACAGAGAAATGACTTCCTGCAGAGAGATTTTGATTTCCTCTGAGGGGGATGTTGATTTTTGTGTGCCTTGATTAAAGCCCAAGGTTAAAGCTAAGAGATTGATTGACTCCACTAGGGAAGTCCTTATACAAAGCCTAAGAGGAGGCTAGAAAAGGCTGACTCAACGAGAGAGTATTTATCTGTCTTGTACAAAGCCCAAGATTGAGGCTAAAAAAGAGACTGACTCTTTTGGGGGATATCATTATACAAATCCTAAGAGAAGGCTAAAGGTTGAATTTTTCGGGGAAATATTTTGTCTGTCTTGTACAAAGCCCAAGATTGAGGCTAAAAGAGGATTGACTCTGCTGGAGAAATTTATACGGTGTCTTATACAAAGTCCAAGATTGAGGCTGAAAAGGGGAAACTGACTCTGTGGGAAAGAAATCTGTATCTGTCTTGTACAAAGCCCAAGATTGAGGCTAAAGAGAGGATTGACTCTGCTTAGGGATATTAATTCTCAAAGCCTCAAAGAAGGCTGGGAGGGATTGACTTCGTTGGGGAAGATATTTATCCAGAGCTTAAGAGAAGGTTATGAAGATTTTGACTTTGTTGGGGAAAGTCTATATATGTCTTGTACAAAGCCCAAGATTGAGGCTAAAAAGAATGACTCAACAAGAGAGTATTCATATGGTGTCTTGTACAAAGCCCAAGATTGAGGCTAAAATGAGACTGACTCAGCAAGAGAGTGTTTATGTTTTGTACTATTGACTCAACAAAAGAGGGTGGAAAGGTGATTGACTCAACAAGAGAGTACTTTGTTTGTCTTGTACAAAGCCCAAGATTGAGGCTAAAAGGGTTTGACTCAACAAGAGAATGCTTTTATCTGTCTTGTACAAAGCCCAAGATTGTGGCTGAACAAGCTGGAGAAATCATTATACAAAGCCTAAGGGGAGGCTAACTTCTGCTGAGGATTATTGAGATCCAGAGGCAGGTCCAAATCGAGGGATCAACTCTTGCTGAGGGTTTCTAGAAGAGTTGAGGTATCATATGCCTTGAGGTTCTGATGATAAGCTGACCCTAGCTGGGGAAATTTAGGATGAAGATTGAGTTTTAGATCCAGTGAGGATTTTAACTCTACTGGAGATTGGTTGAATGACCAGGGTTTTTCCTGTGTTTGTAGGGAACTTGAGAATGTCTTTGAGATCCAAGAGGGGATTAGACTGTCCAAGTCTACTGATATAGAAAAGTTTATCTTTGTATGATGCCCAAGAGGAGGCTGGTATTTTAAGGGATGAGTATCAACCCTAAAATTGGTACGAGGTTTTGACTCTGTGGAAAGACTGCTCTAACGAAGGATGACTAAGTTTTGTCTTATACCTTTAAGAGGTCTCCAGGGTCCTTGTATTAAGCCCAAGAGAAGGCATGAGAACTTCTAAGAAGCCGGAGGGTCCTTGTATAAAGCCCAAGAGGAGGCGAGGATGCTTTTAGGAAGCCTGTGGGTCCAAACCTAAGAAAAGTTCAAGAAATGTTTCACCGAGAATAATCTTTTCTTTTGTGAACAGTTCTAGGGTTTGAAGAAATTCAAGAGAGGTTTCACCGGGAATTAATCCTCTCTGGGGGAATGAACTTCTTTAACAATTTCTAATAGTGACAATCTGAGAAAAGTTTCACCGGGAATAATGCCTTTCTCTTTGTTCCATATTGTTTAAGCCCAAGAGAAGGCAAGACTGTATCTGGAATTCCTATGGGGAACTAGTTTTGACTGTATTTAAGAGTGACCAACTGGCTTTACCTAATTCTAGACTTAGTTGTCGGTGAAAACTCTAAGCAAATATACAAGTATATATACAGTTGATATATGACAAGTATTTAAAAGGATATGAAAGAAGAACTTACAAGTGAGCAAGCTTCCAGCAATACAGTTATATATATATGTAAGCTTGTAAATGAAAGCTGATAAAAACTTACAGGCGAACAAGCTTCCATTGTAACAACTGTATGGTTAGTTGTTCAAGAAATTAAAGAAAGTTTTGATAAAAACTATGAGTTTGAACCTAAATCAAAAGGGAAGTTGTTTTGAAAAGATTGTCGGGGCTTATACTCAAGGAGAGGCCCAGATGAAAAAACAGTAATCGTACCGTTGTTTTGTAAACTGTACCGGGACTTATACAATGACTGAGGCCCATATTAGGTTTATATTTACAAAGGGGCGGGACTTAAACTCTATCAAGAGGTCAAAAGTTTATTTTATGTACAAGTGATGGGGCTTACAACTCAAGGAGAGGCCCAAAAGTTTGAAAAAGAAAAGAAATGGAACTCACAACACAAAGGTAGGCCCAAATGATTTATTTATTTTGTTTAAAAGGCGACGACCACGCCAGGATTTTTTAAAATCGTATCGGGACTTATACAATGACTGAGGCCCAAAATGGTTTTTATTTGCAAGGAATGGGTCTTATACTCTATTAGAGGCCCAAAAGTGTTTGAAAATTTAAAATCGAGAGGAAACCCTAATTTTAAATAAAAATGTCATTTTTCAAAGGAAATTTAAATAATAAATGATAAAATATCAACTATATTCAAAAACAAGTTGTACACTTTGAAAAATATTTTGAAAAATCATGTTTATTCATATGAAAGCTTGAAATTCGATTAGTTTTGAAAGATCAAAGTGGGAATTTCATTTTAAAAATTGTTGAAAAACAATAAAATGAAATTAATTACTAAAATTCTAACTATATTAAATAAATAATATAAATTGGATTTTTTTTTTGTAAAATAAAATATTTAATCATTTTAGTGAATTTTGAGAAAAAGAATCAATTCAAAAACACAAATATTCAGAGAGAAATTAATTTTTGAATCAATTAAACAAAATAACTAAACTTCAAAATTTTGAATTATGGCGCCAAATACACTTGGTTCTTGCCCACGCCCTCTGTTTTTGTTGATTTGTATTTTCCCACATTTCTCCATGATTTCTCAATGGTTTTGCATGATTCAAGTACCAATCCTGTTCGTTTTTGAACAAGGATCACAACCATATAGTTTTATTGCATTTATATTAAGCATGGAGAAAGAAATCAACAGAAAACCTTAAGAACCCTAATTTCAGCATGAACACAATGAAATTCCATACACGATTGGTTTATGGCAATTGATTGAGGGTTATCACTCTACATACATGCATAAACAAGATGGTAACTCAAAAATCCATTCATGATGCATGAATCATAGAGTTAGAAGGGTTCAGGCTTACCTCTTGCAGCTGGTGATCAAGTTTGGTGATGGAGGTGTTACAGCTAGGTTCCAATGATCTGGACAGCTTCCTTAGGTGCCAAGGAGTGTGTTTGAATGCTTGGAGTGGATTGAAATGAGATGGAACTGGTTGTGGTACCTCAACTGCAACTCTGTCAAGAACTTTGAGCAATTGGCTAGTGATTTTGTGAATTTGATGTTCCAGATGTAATTTTGTGTTATGGATCACTCATACATGATGTTTATGAGGTGTGTGTGTGATTGGTTTGATTGGAATCACTCTCAATCTCAAAACCCGACAGTGACTTGAGTTAGAAGGCAAAATTGGAGTGAAGAAGAGATTTTTGAGTAAAGCATCAATTTGGGTGCTTTGGTGTACTCAAACTGATCATAATTGAGGTCTATTTATAGCGTGTCAAGTTTGTTTTGGCAGCAATAGTGTGTGGCAACTGCAGCATGTCTGTGGCCAATGTGGATCAAATGGAATCTCAAGTCTCCTCTAGCCATTGACTTGAGGTTAGAGCACAGGCCTATGGTCTTTTGGTTTAGAGATAAGGCTTAACTCATTCAGTTAAGCTTGCCTCAGTTCATGTCACCTTGATGCATCCATTGAATGCATTGAAACAAAATTGGAGTCTTGGCACTTTTTAGCTCTTTTAGGTTTGGCATGGCTATATGTAGATTCTTGGACTTTGGAGGCTTGGGGATCAGATCATTCTCCTTTTATTTTATCCTCAGATGTGTCCAAATGGATGACAAGGCTTGGAGTTGTCCAAATTTTCCAAATCGAGCAAATGCACAAAATCTGCCTTGTTTGGGACAGTTGGAAATGGTGATTTTGAGGGATTCATATCTCCCTGCTCAGGTTGAGTTATGGGAGGCTCTTGTGCTTTTTAGAAAGCCCTCATATGATACAAAACATGTGTGATCATAGTATGTTTTGGAACTATTTCAATCCAACTGAAAAATCCTCATGAACATTGATGTTCAAGGCTGGTAACTTAGGTAGATTTTCACTAAGTGTTGGAAAAAGTGTTATTTTCATGTTTTTGTGATTTTGATCAATCCATAACTCAAAATCCATGAAGAATTGGAGTCCGAGGTAGTTGAAGCTTTTGTAGAGTGTAGCAAGACCTACAAATCCAGCTTTGGATCACCCAAAATGGTTGCTTGGATCAGAAGTTATGGTCCTTGGAAGTTGGTACCGAAACCATTTTTGTTCCATAACTTAGAAAAATTTTGGTTTCTTATGGTTGCCCCTTTTGCAAGAAACCTCACTTTACTTGATTTTTCTTAATGAATGATGATCAATACCATACATTAACATTATTTTTGACTTAGGGGAACCATATTTGTGAAAAATTCCAAAAAGTCAAACTTGATTTTGTGCAAAGTTGACTTTTCATCGGATGAAATCCAAACTGTGCAATCCTTTGTAAAATCAAGTCCTTTACCTAAATCAAACCTAATGGATGGATTCCATAGGTGTTATAGGGTGTATTGAATCATGTCCCAAGTTTTGGGAGCATGTCTTGATCAAAAGTCAAAGATACAGTTGACTTTTTCCTCGAAACCCTAATTGTGGTCCTGGTGAAATTGAAACTTGTGTGCCAAGCTTCTTGGGCCAATACATTGTTGCAAATGGATCAATGTGGTGTATTGGAGGCCTTCAAATCATGAATTGAGGTCTTGGCTCATGCTTTGTCCCAAAAGTTAACTTATGGGTGAATTAGGTCAAGAAACCCTAATTCCTGGTTTTTTATGAATGCATCCCCTGAGACTATTTTGACTTGATGATTGGATCCAAGAGGTCCCTTGGAGCATTTTGGATCATGTTTTGAAGTAATGGCTCATGCCTAGTGAAAATTTCCATTTAGAGGCCTTGGTCGACCAAAACCCTAATTTGGTGACACTAGCGATCTTGAGGCTTGATCCACTTGGAATGTTGCAACCTTATGCTTGAATCTTGATGTGGGAGTCCTCTTGATCCTTTATAGGTGTTTGAGAGGTTAGACAAGTAGAAGATCATGTCATTTCTTGATTGATCCTTTGTCTAAGTGCTCTAAGAGGGCATGAAACCCTAATTCTTGATTATAGTGAATGCTCACCCATCTTTGAGGAGATTGATGAGGCATGATGGTACATCCATATTGTGATGATGATTTGCACAATGATGGGAAATCTTTGTGGCCAAAATTTGGGGTATGATAGATGCCCCTATTTAATCTTCTTGGACCCGAAGATGTGAATGGAGAGGGTATTCGGGCATTCGAGGTGCAAGAGGATTAAATATCGGAATACCCGAAATTTTGATAGTGGTTATGAACGGTTGTTTGCTCCTCCATCTTCTTTTGCTAAGCAATGATACTTAGAAAAGGATAAAACTTCCCCTCGATCCTGGTCTTCAGCCATGGAACTGGTCTTAGTTTCTTTTTGTCAATAAACTTCCCCTCGATCCTGGTCTTCAGCCAAGGAACTGGTCTTAGTTTCTTTTGTCAATAAACTTCCCCTTGATCCTGGTCTTCAGCCAAGGAACTGGTCTCAGTTTTTTTTTTGTCAAGTTCCTTCCTTGACAAGGGACGTCGTGTGTAGCGGTTTTCATCAAACTTCTCGCCAAATTTTCCTGGGGAGATGCCATTTGATGGGAAAAAGTTTTGATGTCAGACTTGCTGGGGGAACCCATTCGTCTGAGCTGTATAGGTGTGCAAACTTCTCTGTTGGAGAAACCATTTGTTGACTCTACTGGGGAAAACGAGTCTCTTGAGAGGTTGTTTTCTGCTTGGGGATACTACATCATACTTTTCTTCGATATCTTCTCGGAGAAATGCCATGTGATGTAATCCAATTTTGAGGTGCTAATGACTTCATTAACATTGACTTTATGGAGAGAAAAACCAATGTGTTGTTGAGAGTCTTTAGTTGCGAGGCTTTCTCTGGGGATTTTCCTTAATCCGGGAAAACGAAGATATCATCTTCAATGGTGAAGAGTGATGTTTGTTGAATGTCTTCTTGCCTTTCAGAGGTTCAAGTTATCAAAGTGATCGAGGACCGTCTCCAATCCAGAAATAAACTGGGGAGAAATATTGTTCAGACGATACATCTCCTGACAAGGAAAGAACTTGACAACTCGATTGATAAGAGGACTTTACCACTTGGGGGTAAGACTGACCATAGTGATAGTGATGCAATATGAATATGAATCAATAATGCATGATGTATGTATGCTTATGCTGACAAAACTAATGCGACATACAAACTAGTGAATGAACACGAAGGGATACTCGGCCAATGCGAGGGATAAAAGTATCATTGGTTCAAAATAGTAATTCTGCCTTGCTTAAAAAAGACGGTCCCTGTGGGAGAAAGAATTGCTCAATCGGTCTTAAGAGATATGCATTCTGTCGGGGATATCAGATGGGAAAATCACATCTGAAACAATTTGATCCTTCATTCAGGTGCACTGGTTCAGAAGGAATACTTTGATTCTGCACTTTGAGGTTCAATCTCCTTTGGAGAAGCGATTGATGTGCTTTCGATGTTCAACAGTCAAAAGAATTGCCATCTTTATTTTAAAAGCAGAAAATTTTTGACAAGTAAATTCATTTTTGTTTTATTTCAAGAATCGTTGATCATGTTAAAAAATGTCATTCTGTAAAGCTAAAACAAATAAGAAATTCAAACAAAAGCACTAGGGCTCAAATTTTATTGATAGGATGGAAATCAGCCAAGGGCGTGATCCCATAGAGTATTTACAAAGTTAGAAAATGGTAATTTAAGGGAAAAGGGCTACATTGAAATATAACGACCGATATCCTTCTACCAACTTTGAATTCTGGACATCCTGAGCTTTTGTCGAAGATGACCTTGACTGGAAGTTTTTCGACGATCAGTGTTACCGCTGGGGATTTAACCTCGTCCGACGTAGTTACTTGCCATGAATCCCTAACTTTTACCTGGATTGTACTTTGAGATCTCTAATCCATCGGGATGATTTTTGCTTATGTCTCTAATTTTTGCCTGGACCGCCCTTTCGGGTTTTCAATCCACCGAGACGGCTTTTTAGTGTTTAGGTGAAGTATTTCTTGACTACGTCAACATTCGTGGGATAGGAAAATTCCTTTCCATCCATGGTTGCGAGTCTCAAGGCACCGCCTGAGAAAGCTTTCTTGACCATATAGGGGCCATCGCAATTCGTAGTCCATTTGCCCCGGGAATCAGTGAGGAATGATTGTATCTTTTTGAGCACGAGGTCTCCTTTTCTAAAGACGCAAGGTCGAACCTTTTTATCAAACGCCTTCTTCATTCTTTGTTGATACAACTGACCATGGCATAGTGTCGTTATTCGCTTTTCTTCGATTAGGTTTAGTTCATCGTGTCGATTTTGACACTATTCAACTTCTGTTAGCTTAACTTCCATCAATACCCCGATTGATGGGATCTCTACTTCTATGGGAAGTACTGCCTCCATGCCATATACTAGAGAGAAAGGGGTTGCCCCTGTTGAGGTGTGAACTGATGTGCGATAACCGTGAAGAGCAAAGGGCAGCATCTCGTGCCAGTCTTTGTAGGTTACAACCATCTTTTGAACAATCTTCTTGATGTTCTTGTTAGCTGCTTCTACCGCTCCGTTCATCTTAGGCTGGTAGGGAGAAGAATTATGGTGTTCGATTTTGAACTCAGCGCACAATTCTTTCATCATCTTGTTGTTCAAGTTAGATCCATTATCAGTAATGATCTGGCTCGAGACACCATAACGGCAGATGGGGTTGTTCTTGATAAAGCGGGTTACCACTTATCGGGTTACATTGGTGTATGATGCTGCTTCGACCCATTTGGTGAAGTAGTCAATGGCTACTAGAATGAGCCGATGTCCGTTTGAAGCTCTGGGTTCGATCATGCCAATCATGTCGATTCCCCATATGGAAAAAGGCCATGGGGAAGAGAGAACTTTAAGATGTGTTGGTGGTACATGGATTTTGTCTGAGTATATCTAACACTTATGACATCTCTTCATGTACTTGTAGTAATCAGATTCCATTATTAAGCAATAATATCCTGCTCTCAGAATTTTTCCGGCCATTGTATGTCCGTTGGCATGAGTGCCAAAGGATCCTTCATGAATTTCTTTCATCAGCATGTTTGCTTCTGGCCTGTCTACGCATCAGAACAAGACCATGTCAAAGTTTCTCTTATAGAGTTTATCACCGCTCAGAAAGAAGCTGCCTGCCAATCTTTTGAGGGTCTTTCTGTCTTTTCTGGATGTCCCAGGTGGGTACTCTTGGTTTTGAAGGAAGCATTTGATATCATGATACCAAGGTTTGTCGTCTATGTCTGCTTCAATCGCGAAGATGTAAGCGGCATTATGTCAATCTTAGGTATGTCGTTCCATTGACCTACATTAATCATGGAGGAGAAAGTGGCTAATGTTTCAGCCATGTGATTCTCTTCACGAGGGATATGATGAAACTCGATTCTGTTGAAGAATGGTAACAACCTTCTCGCGCAATTTTTGTAAGGAATCAGTCCTAATTGGTATGTGTCCCAATCTCTTTTGATCTGAGTATCCATACCCATCCAATTTATTAATTCTCAAGTCGATCGCTTCTTCGAGACCCATGATACAAGCTTCGTATTCGACCTCATTATTTGTACACTTGAAAGTTAGTCTGGCAGTGAAAGGAATGTGGGTACCCTGAGGTGTTACAGTGATTGCCCCAATTCCGTTTCCATAATTTTTTATAGCTCCGTCAAAGATTAGTCCCCATTGGGAACCTGGTTCTGGCCCTTCACTAGGTAGTGGTTCATCGCAATCTTTCATTTTCAAACACATGACATCTTCGTCTGGGAAGTAAAACCCGACTGATTCCTGATCATCAATGGGTTGATAAGCCAAATGATCGGCTAAAATAATTCCTTTGACGGCTTTTTGAGCATGGTACTCTATGTCGTATTCTGATAACAACATCTCCCAACGGGCATTCCTTCCCGTGAGAGCAGGCTTTTCAAATACGTACATGATTAGATCCATTTTGGAGATTAACCAAGTAGTGTGAAAAATCATGTATTAGCGAAGACGTTTGGCTGCCTAAGCCAGAGCACAACAATTTTTCTCGAGCATAGTGTACCGAGTTTCACAGTCTGTGAATTTCTTGCTTAAGTAGTAAATGGCAGGCTCTTTTCTTTTTGTTTTGTCTTGTTGGCCAAGTACACAACCCATGGAGTCTTCCAAAACTGTTAAATAGATGATCAGCGGTCTTCCCTCCACTGGAGGTGATAGAATTGGTGGGTTCAATAGGTATTCCTTGATACTGTTGAAGGCGGTTTGGCAGTCTTCTGTCCATACGCAGTCCTGATTCTTTTTGAGTAATTTGAAGATTAGCGCACATGTCGTAGTCAAGAGGAATGTAAATCTGGAAGGAATCCTCTGACTTGTTTCTCAGTCTTTGGAGAAGGCATTTCTTGAATGGCCTTGACTTTGTCAGGATCAACCTCAATTCCTTTCTGGCTGATGATGAAGCCTAGCAGTTTTCCTTAGCGGACACCGAACGTGCACTTGTTGGGATTCAAGTGGAGTTTGTACTTTCTCAGACGCTCGAATAGTTTTGACAAGTGGGTCACATGTTCCTCTTCTGTTTTAGATTTGGCAATCATATCATCGACATATACTTCGATTTCTTTGTGTATCATGTCATGGAACAAAGTAGTTATGGCCCTTTGATAGGTTGCCCCAACGTTCTTCAAGCCGAATGGCATTACCTTGTAACAAAAGGTGCCCCATGGGGTGATGAATGAAGTTTTCTCCATGTCTTCCGACACCATTTTGATTTGATTATAGCCCGAGAATCCATCCATGAAGGATAATACTTTGAACTTTCCGTCCTTTTTTTATTATAGCCCGAGAATCCATCCATTCAGATCCCTGTAGTCCATGCACATTCTGACCTTTCCGTCCTTTTTTTAAACTGGCACTATGTTGGCTAGCCATTGAGAATATTCTTCAATGGCGAGGAAACCCGCGTCAATCTGTTTCTGCACTTCTTCTTTGATTTTGATGGCCATGTCTGGATAAATTCTTCACAGTCTTTGTTTCACCGGCGGACATTCTGATCTTAACGATAGATGATGTTCCACGATGATGGTGTCCAACCCTGGCATGTCCTGATAGGACCAAGCGAATACATCGGGAAACTCTTTGAGAAGTTTTATCAAGTCTTTTTGGACAGACGAACTGAGCAGTGCCTCAATCTTGACTTCCTTTCTCTCTTCATCTGAACCCAGGTTGACTATTTCCAACGACTCTTTGTGAGGTTCAATGGACCTTTCCTCTTGTCTGAGTAATCGGGTGATCTCTTCTGGAATTTCTTCGTCTTCTTCTTCTTCAGCTTCAAATACCGGGAATTCAAAGTTGGGTGAAGGCATTAGATCGTATGTTTCAATGGGGGTTTAAAACAAGCAATCTGCATGACGTGATGATTTTTTTTAGAAGAGATAAAGAGAAATGCAAGAGTTTGTGCAGTGTATTTTCTAAAAAATGCTTATTATTTTATTTTTATTTTTGGGTTATTTTTTAGGATTACCATTTTCTGAAAAAGCGAAAAGTGAAAACAGCAATAAATGCGGAAATTACAGAACGACGTTTATTTATTTATGATTTAGTCGATTCTTGAAACTACAGCCCTATAAAACAAATCTCTGTCGCATGGGCGAAGCGAAGAGAGATATTTACAGAAAGTGAGCCCTATAAAACATCCGTTTCACCTGGGCAAGATGAAAGGTTAAAACAAATATGGCAATTTACTTAGACTTATGGACGACTTTCGGGACATCGACAGCAACCCATTGGCGGCGAACTCCTCGGTGAATCACAAAATCCGGTACCTTCTTTCTTGGTTTGTCCTCAGAAAGACGCTAATTTCTGACGGAGCAGGATCGTTGGAGTCTTCCTCCCAGGCAGAGTTATCGTAGACGAATTCTTCTGTTGTATCTTGTATAGTATTTTCATTCTCAGGCGAATCTCCCCATCCAGTTAGCTGGATGTCTTCGAGCCTGATACGAGAGCTTTCAGGAGCGGTGTACTTGACCAAGAAGTCGTACTTTCCACTCGGTTGTCCTAAGGTGTACCATACTTCAGTGGAACTGGAGAAGTCATCCCTCTCGATGACAATGACCTCGGGAAAAGCATAGTTGATGAACTTTTGCCCTGCAATCTTTGTAGATTCATCATTGTGCGGATATCTTCTGAATGCCATGAGTAATAATCCCATGATTTTGTGGGGACGCATGTATTCTTTTCAATGATGCTCAGCTGATATGTATCGTTGGGCTGATTCTTTTGTCCCAAGTCTTCTGGGTACGGCTTCCAGATAGGCAAGTCATCGAGGGGATCAAAATAGTCATTGTCGAAGTTGTCTTTCATTAGAGTGTCCTCCTCTAATGAGTTGGGTGGAGCACATCATCCTTCCGAATCACAATCTCCGTACATCATCTTGACATCTGATCTCGGTATATATCTCAGACTCTGCATAGGATAGCAAAATGACGTATTTGTTTCTTCCGGAGACATATAACCATCCTTGTTGAGATAGGACTTCCACTCTTCATCTGTATCGGAGGAGTCACCCTCATTGATGGTATGTACTTCTTGAGACATCGGGTGAAGGAAGCCTCCACTGTGGAAGAAGTCCTGAATGGGATGAAAACTTTCATCGTTAGTAGTAGTCTGGGTACAGGTTGAGGAAAAACCAAGATCTTTCTTTGTCTTGTTATCAGTAGGAATTACGACCTGTCCCCATCCTTTTGCGTTGTTACTTTTGATCACTTCGAGAGCATCTTTATATGAGGAAATCGATGTTCCTTTTTCTGACTGATTCTCATTGCTCACCGAAAGTGCTTGGAACTGGGTTCCAACAACCTCCTCTGGTTCTACATAGGATGATGATGATAAGTTCCTCACAATTAAGGCCTACTCTCCATAGACTGTGACTAGCTTGTCATTCTTGACGAACTTCAGCTTCTGGTGAAGTCTCGAAGTGACTGCCCCAGCTTCGTGTATCCAAGGTCTTCCTAATAAATAGTTGTATGCTGCCCGGATGTCCATTGTCGCTCCCGGGATTTTCATCCAAGTACAAACGCGAAAGTGACATGGAAACAAAGTCGTCAGCAATGTGTATTTATCCCAAGAGAGGGAAAGGAAACACTGCATAAACCTGGGGGAAGGGAAGAGCATGGTCTTGCGACCACGAGAACTGGGTTCGGGAGTCGGTTACGCAAAGGGAAGGTATTAGCACCCCCACGCGCCTATCGTACCCGATGGGATCCACGCTTGCTGTCTCGATCAAAGGGTGTCGTCATCTGGAGCCCCACTGCTACTGGACACGAGAAGGAACAGGAACGGAAAAGAACGAAGAAACGAAGAAGAAAAGAAAAAGAAGTGACTCGATAGGACGTCCTTGGAGTCCTAGGCCAACGTATTCCCTCGAGAACGGGAAAATCAGAGTCAACGTAGTTCGGACACGAACTAGGGGGGAGGTTTCTTGCCAAGACATCGTCGTCTCGTGCCTACGTATCTGTCGCTCCCGAAAGATTCGCATCCAACGGTACAAACGCGAGAGTGGCGCAAAAGACACAGAGTTGCCAGCAAAGTGTATTTATCCCAAGAGAGGGAAAGGAAACACTGCGTAAACCTGAAAGAGAGGAAAGAGCATGGTCACGCGACCAAGAGAACGGGTACGGGAGTCGGTTACGCGAAGGGAAGGTGTTAGCACCCAACACGTCCATCGTACTCGATGGGATCCACGCTTGTTGTCTGTATCAAAGGGTGTCGTCGACTGGAACTCCACTGCTACCAGACCGGCAAAAAGAACGAGAACGGAAAGAAACGAAGAAACAAATGTAGGGAAAATAAAAGAAGTGCTCGCATGGGCCCTACCCCACTGCCTACGTATCTCATCGGGAGCATGAGAATCAGAGCGACGTAGTTCCCCTCACTAGGGGTGGGTTGTGTTTTTTTAGAGAACGGCTTACGTTTTAGCTCAGGTGTTGCAGCTCGCTGAATCGAGACTTAAGCGTTACCGTCTTGCAAGAGAATGAGTAGGAGCGCGTTCATACGTTGAGAGTGAGTGAGATGAGAAGAGAATTCCCGAAGGAAAGACGTTATTGTCTATTTGGAGTTTTTTAGAAAGAAGTGTTTTTTACAGTTATTTGTAACTTGCATTGAACCGAAGTCTTAAATACAGGAACGAATACTTTCGCGCATCGCCCCCAACAGGACGTACACTAGGTATCCTAGAAGAATGAGAGGAAGCCCCTCGTTCCCCACTTCCCACATAGAAGGGTCAAGCGCAATACATGTTAACTTTTATTACGTGTTTTGAAGAAGTTTCGAGATGAGAAGAGAGAAGACACAAAGGAAACTCTAAAGGGATACTAAGAGTCCTAATGTTATCATACATGGAGATCCTAGGGTTAGTGAAGTTTAGGAGAGAAGCAACTACCTAAGACCTAATTCTAATCCTACTCCAAGCTTAATCAAAAATTAAGTTGGACTAGGTAGCTCTAAGGGGGAAGGAATCCAAGACTTAATCAAGTCTCGAGATTCATGGGGTGAGAAAGAGTGAAAGAGAATGAAGGAGAAAGAGAAAGATAAGAAAAGAGATGGGGCAGCAAGCACATCATAATCATCATATCCAAATCACATCATAAAACATGCTTCAAAGATCATACAAGCACATCTCAAGTACACAAGTGAAAGCACACAAGAAAGGATACAAGTAAACTTGCATAAGAAGTACAATTAAGCATCAACGAACTTTACACAAAGATGAAATGGATAAAGTAAGATGAACATGAATCCAAGTCAGAACTTAAGACATCTCATGATCTATCAATTCAAACACACTAAAGTATCTCACATCATGATGCATTATGAGCCAAAGAAGCAACAAAACATTTGATAATGATATGCATCATACAAATCATCCCAAAATGAACATGTGAAGTGAAAACCAAGTAATGAACTCAAGAGGGCAGTAGCATATGCATCAACAACATACCAAGATCAAACTCAAGTCACACAAGATGAATCATTAAGCAACACATTCCAACATGCATCAAAATTAGCCAAGACATCCACTTATCATTCATGCAAGCAAACAAAGAAACATGTGAAGCAAAAAGTGAAATGAAAATCACATGATGAACCCTAAATCAAGAGGACCAGAACCTCAAGCATGTCATGCAAATCAAACAAAAGGTTTCATACATGAATTGGATCACACAAGGAAGCAATCACAAGATTAGGTTGAACACACCAAAGGATTCAAGTCAAAACATTGTCAACTTAGAAAATCAAGCACAAATAGGAAAATGGACAAATGAAGATGAATCCAAAGCCACAAGCAAGATAATACAGAAAAGGATTACACCAAATAATCATTCCAAGCATCACTCAAACACAAGTAAGCAAATATACTCAAACCATGTCAAGTATCCAAGCATGCTCCAATCAAATTCAAACCACAAGTAGGCCTCAACCAAAAATAGAAAAGTAATCCAATAAATTCCAAAAAAATAATCCAAGGCAATTTTATACATCCAATTAATATTTTCAAAAACATTGGAACAGAACTAACTAAAGAACATGTTCAAAAGTGCTTCACAAGTCAAGATATGCACATGATCGTGTATGAATCGAGGAGCATCAAAAATCACATGAAAAACAATCAAAGGTGATCACCAAGGAAGCATCATGGCATTAAAACATTTCTAATTTAAGTGTCAAGAGATGGCAAAAAAATCAGCTCAAGAAGGCATGGAAAAGTCATCAAACATAAGCACTAATCACAAGGGTAAACATGGAAGACACTTTGGAAAAGAAAATCAGAAATAATTATGAAAATAAACGAAAAATGAAAATAAAATTCATATAAAATTAAATAAGACGTTAAAATACGCTCATGAATTTTTTTGGAATTTTGTGATAAAAGAAAGTATTTTTAATAATTAAAAAAGGTAACAAAAATAAAAATTGAGTGTTAAAACGGAGGGGTGCATGAATCACATACGTATGCGCTGGGCCTAATTCAGTTAGGGTGCGAAAATGAGTTTGTGTAGGCCCATGGAAGAGAGTATACCATCAGATTTTATGAAAAGAAAAAATAAAAAAAAAAAAGGCCATGAAAATGTAACAAAATATTATGTCAACTTGTACATCAATTGGTCACATGGATATTAAGTTACTAAAAGACAAAACAAAAGCAAACACCACTCACACACTGCCACCTCATCATCATCTAGCTTCAGCCATGCAAATATTACAGCCCAGTGAACAGTAACCCACAGCTGGAAAAAAATGCAGCACCGCGCCGGTCCGGCCGGCCACCGCCGGCGGCGATGGTCCGGCCGGAAACGGAGAAACAAAGACACTCCCCCCCTCAGTTTTTCGCGTAGATCTCAAAAATGGCTTTGGTTTTCTCTAAAACTCCCTCTAAACCCATGAAAACCAACCTTCAAGAATAAACACTTATGGCTCCATAATCACAAATCAAAACAACATACATACTACAATGTAGTACACTCCATTGTGAGTCCAAATATGCAAAAATAATTGAAAACCAACCATTAAAACTCAAGAAAACAAGGATTCAAGTTTGCACACCATAAATGAAACTCCATTAAAACACAAAAATAAATATGTAAACATTGCCTACCCTAAGGTAGGACTTCAGATGCACCCAACATGAACATAAAACAGAGCTAAAATGCAAGTTTAGAGTTGAAGAAAATTACTCAACGGAGTGGCTCCGTTGGCCCTTGAAACTACGTAGCAACTTCAGAAAAATGCTTCCAATGGTCTCTTTGTATCTCAGTGATGAAGAACCGAGCAAAAAAATGTAGAGGAACTTGGAGGAAATGAGAGTTTTTTTTTAGAGAGGTTTTTAGAGTGAGAGAGAATTCTTGAGTTTGTGGCTGCTGAGAATTCGTGTCTGATGCTAGGGTTTCACATTTAGCTTATATATGAAGCTTTTGTGTGGTTAAAATGAACTTTACTGTGGTTAGAGCTTAGGGTTAAAGTTTTGATGAAAATTTAAAAAAAAAACAATGGGGTGTGAGAGAGTGTAGTACAAAATGAGCTTTTTGGTGAGAGTGGTTTTGGTTGCTATTCTTCTAAGCAAAAGAAATCAGAATGAGAGAGAGTGGAGGGGATAAACTTGGTGAGCAAGTTTTCACTTGTTTCATTATGGCAAAAGACTTCCAAATGGTACAAGGTTGGTACATGCTTTGTGTGGCTCATTATGGCAATGTTTTGCAAGGCATTTTGGCAAGGAAATGAGAGATTATGCGCATGAAATGAGGCCAAGGCAAGCTGCTACAAAAGTTGGTTCAAAATGTTTCATGACATGCCATGAAAACATAATCATATAGACAACTTTGATCCACTATAACTCAATGATCTTTGATCCCATTTGTGCAAACTTGTGCTCATTAGAAAGCTTACATATCAAGGAACAAAATTGATGTTCAAGGAAAGATGAAATGGTGCTTGGAAGTCCTTTGAAGATGAGCATGAATATTGGCATTCAATGCTGTCCCAAAACCAAACCAAAAAGTTTCTAAGTGTTGGAAATTTGACATGAAAACTCATGAACTTGTGAACACCATAACTTTCTCAATTTTGATCCAAATGAGGACTTCTAGTAATGGTTGGAAAGCTTGAAGCATGGCCTACAACTTTGATGTTGGAAAAAGATTGAAATGAAGTCTAGAGCATGGATAAAATTGGCCATGAAGTGGACTTATTTTGGGTTAGAACTTTCCAAAAAGGGAAACTCTCTAAAACCCTAACATTCCATAAATGGCAAATTTCCCAAATTCTTGATTTTTGATGAATATCTTGACATTTCTTGACCAAAATCCATCCATTGATCACATTTGACATAATGAATAGTAATTTGATCTCAAAAGTCAGGAGTTGACTTTTTCACTGCACAGTTGACTTTATCCTCCATTCTCCTGATTTAGAAATTTCTGATCAATTGAAAACCTTCTGAACCAATTTGATGAGCAATCTTCCATCCTTAGACACTTAAAGACATAAGGAATACCATGCAATCAAGTCTTGCCCAAAAAATCAGAAATAAACTGATTTTATGGCGACCCTTAGTTTGGTACCCTATGGTTAGGAGGAGATAACACATCCTCCAAATTCAAATTCATCTGAATATGATGTGTATCATGTCCACCAATGATGACATGTGCCACTTAGAGATGATAAACAATCAAAGAGCTTGCTCGTTTGAGGGTTAGATCTCAGAATCTCCAAAATCCTAATTTAAGAAATCAGGTTAGGAGAGTGTGATCCCTCTGAAAACTCTTGCCAATCTTGATCTTGTGATGAGATGATGAAACAATTAAGACACCTTGGGGCTTAAGGCTCCTTTGTGATTCAAGAATTGATAGCATCAAGAATTTTCTCTCCTCTTAGCCCCTTGGACAATACACATGAACTGTTGCTTGAAGCCCTGGAAACCTCTTCTTCCCTTGAGTTAAACTAAGTACCTAGATCCCATGCTAAGAACCAATGATATGCAAAGATGATGATGCAAGAATGAAAAGAAACATAAGCCAGTTAGGTAACAACAACAAGGCAAATTTTGAGGTGCTACATCTGCCCCTATTCAAACTTCTTGGATCCGAGGGTACGGAAGCAACGGCTTTCGGACAATCGGGATACAGGGAGATTGAATACCAAAAGAACCTGGAAATTTGCAACCTGTGGGGATGATGAAAAAAGGGTTGTTTATGAGGACGGCCGCAGGCGAACTCGAAAAGAGTAGACCAACCAAAGGCGGACTACACTGGGGGATATAAAGGTAATACGAGGCCATGCCGAAGGTGGGCTCGAAAAAAGAAAGGCCAGGCCGAGGGTGGACTTTCAAAGAAAGACTATGCTGAAGGTAGACTTTCAAATAAAGGATATGAGGCCATGCCGAAGGTGGGCTCGAAAAAGAAAGAATACGAGGCCATGCCGAAGATGGGCTCAAAAAGAAAAAAAACCAAGCCGAAGGTGGGCTTTCAAAGAAAGACTATGCCGAAGGTAGACTTTCAAATGAAGGATAATACAAGGCCAAGCCGAAGGTGGACTCGAAAAAGAAAGACCAAGCCGAAGGTGGGCTTTCAAAGAAAGACTATGCCGAAGGTAGACTTTCAAATGAAGGATAATACGAGGCCAAGCAGAAGGTGGACTCGAAAAAGAAAGGCCAAGCCGAAGGTGGGCTTTCAAAGAAAGACTATGCCGAAGGTAGACTTTCAAGTGAAGGATAATACGAGGCCAAGCCGATGGTGGACTCGAAAAAGAAAGACCAAGCCGAAGGTGGGCTTTCAGAGAAATACTATGCTGAAGGTAGACTTTCAAATGAAGGATAATACGAGGCCAAGCCGAAGGTGGACTCGAAAAAGAAAGACCAAGCCGAAGGTGGGCTTTCAAAGAAAGACTATGCCGAAGGTAGACTTTCAAATGAAGGATATGAGACCATGCCGAAGGTGGGCTAAAAAAAGAAAGACCAAGCCAAAGGTGGGCTTTCAAAGAAAGACTATGCCGAAGGTAGACTTTCAAATGAAGGATATGAGACCATGCCGAAGGTGGGCTCAAAAAGAAAGACCAAGCCGAAGGTGGGCTTTCAAAGAAAGACTATGCCGAAGGTAGACTTTCCTGGGGATATCAAGATAACAACGAGTGCGAGGACGGCCGAAGGCGAACTCGAAAAGGTAGAAAAACCCAGCCGAAGGTGGACTTTCAAAGAAAGACTAAGCCGAAGGTAGACTCTCAAACAACAATATGCAGAATCGACAGATCTACAAAGATGACTCCGCCGGGGACCAGAGAAATCTAAACAGACAACTCTGCGGGGGGAGTATAGGAAAGATCAACAAGAAGGACGAATCCACTGGTTACGGTGTAGTGTTAAACAACATCTCCTGAATCACGCTACTTTCTGCTAGGGAAAGAAACCGGCAAAGGCTAACAAACCTGGCTTATGCTTCGAATGCATATGTTTGAATTTTGCCGTAATGCTCCACACAAAGTGGAAATGCTACTCATTTGGGAGGATGCCATGCAAAGAAGATGCTTATGCAATGCAAAAGAGGCGTCCCAGCAAAATAAATGCTGAAGACCAAGGCAGCTCCACTGGGGATGACAAACTAAATTGCCACTGAAATCAAGGAAATCCTGTTGAGGAAAACTTCGCCCTGCTGGGGAAGATCACAATCACCAATTCTGCTGGAGATAGACGAAACTCTGAGAGAAAACCCTCTCTGTTGGGGATGGATACTGAGAGTAGAGATTCCTTCGCTGGGGATCATTAAATTCTTCAGAACCTGAATTCAAAAGAAAATGCTGGGGATACCAACTGCCAACAAACTCTGCATGGGGATCACCTGCTGAGGAGAGATGAGCCAAAACAACACTCCGGCTGGGTGCAAACCTCTTATATCCTGCTGAGGGGGACGATCCTCAATGACTCCATTTTGGGAATTACTTCTTCATACTCTGCTGAAGAAAACGATCCTCGATATTGAGGAAACGAGTTAATAATACTGAACCTGCTTGGCGATGTTACTGAACTCAACCTGCTACTGAGAGACATCTGCAGTTTCACCTTGCTGGGGAATATCATCCACTACTAGCGAGCCTGTTTGATGATTGACGACATCAACTCTGCTAGGGGATACCATCAAGCTTACCCATTTGTTGGGGAATCAGACCACATCGTTGCTGATGAGAAAACATACTTCCTGACTAGCCGAGGGAAACGGGTGTTCAGACCCTGTGTTGAAATAACATCTTTGTCCAAAGAAGGTATTCCGTCGGTCTCTTGCTGGGGATGCAGAATCATCAACTCCTAGCCGCTTGCTAAAAGAGTAACCAAATACAGCCTTAGCTGGGGAAATGATCCTCTGCACGCTGATGAGGAAGAGTAATAAACTGCTGAGGATAATCTGACTTCAAAGTTGGGGAGAGCTCTACTGGGGAAGCACACCTGTCATCCTGCAAAACCAACAGAAAGGTCTACATGCAACAATGATTACTTTGGTTATCATCGCAGTGACTGTCGCCTAACCAATTACTAATGTTTTCCAACTTGTTTCACAGAGCTCAACATTTTAGCATGTAATGTTTTTATCAAAAAATATCGGACATTTTCACAAACAAAACAGGTAAAACAGAAAACAAAGGCTCTTTGACTGAAATGCAAACTTTATTGAATGAATTGGCCTGTAAATAGGCATTTACATCTGGAAGCAATTCCTGAAAAGAGGTAATTGCGTAAAAAAGTAAAGGAAAATACAAATGTCGGCAATGTGGGGAACAGACATCCACCATGACTCGACTCAGCTATAACCCATATGACTCGCTTATCCGCAGATACTTTGGCCTTCGAAGAGACTGACTGGACTGATTCCTTTCCTTCGGATTTTCCCAGTGTGAACAATGATCATAGATCGAACATGGACTGTAGTCTTTGCTTTTAAATCCCTAAATTTTGCCTGGATCGCCCTTTTCGGTTTTTCAATCCACCGGGATACCCATTTTTGCCAAAGTTGCCTTTTAAGGTTTTCAACCTTGCGGATTTATTTCTTTTTTTCTTTTATCCCTAATTTTTGCCCGAACCTTTCCTTTTTATGGTTCGCCAGGATGCCCCATTTTTGCCTGACCCTTCTTTTTATGTTCAGCGGGTTTTTTTTTTATTATGCAAAGTATTTTTTGACTACATCCGCGTTCACAGGGGACGTAAAATCTTCGCCATCCATAGTTGAGAGTAATAAGGCTCCACCAGAGAAAACCTGTCTTACTACATATGGCCCTTCGTAATTTGGAGTCCACTTGCCCCTGTGATCTGTTTGAGGAGGAGTGATCCTTTTCAGAACTAATTCACCAGCTTGAAAACACCGAGGACGCACCTTCTGATCAAAGGCTTTCTTCATCCTGCCCTGATACAACTGGCCATGCGCAATGGCTTTCAGTCTCTTCTCTTCAATGAGGTTCAATTCATTCAGTCGGGAACGCACCCACTCAGCTTCATCCAGCTTCACATCTGTCAGAATTCTCAAAGAAGGAATCTCAACTTCTAATGGCAGGACTGCTTCCATGCCATACACCAATGAGAAAGGAGTTGCCCCAGTTGATGTGCGTACTGAAGTACGATAACCATGCAAAGCATAAGGCAACATCTCATGCCAGTCTTTGTATGTCACTACCATCTTCTGCACAATCTTCTTTATGTTCTTATTAGCCGCTTCAACAGCCTCATTCATCTTCGGACGATAGGGAGAAGAATTGTGATGTTCAATCTTAAAGCTCTGGCATAGCTCCTTCATCATCTTATTGTTCAAATTTGAACCATTGTCAGTAATGATTCTCTCCGGGACTCCATACCGGCAGATGATGTCCTTCTTAATAAACCGGGCTACCACTTGTCTGGTGACGTTGGCATATGAGGCTGCTTCCACCCACTTCGTGAAATAATCAATAGCCACCAGAATGAAACGATGCCCATTAGAAGCAGTCGGCTCAATCTTTCCAATCATGTCGATGCCCCACATAGCAAAAGGCCAAGGTGACGATAAAACATTCAGAGGAGTAGGCGGCACGTGCACCTTATCAGCATAAATCTGGCATTTATGACATTTCCGGGCGTATTTGAAACAATCAGACTCCATAGTTATCCAGTAATACCCCGCTCTCAACAATTTTCTTGCCATAGCATGCCCATTGGCATGAGTACCGAAGGAACCTTCGTGAACTTCTTCCATTAACAGGCCTGCCTCGTGTTCATCAACACAACGTAGCAAGACCATGTCAAAGTTTCTCTTGTACAACACATCATCCTTGTTGAAAAAGAAGTTTCCTGATAACCTCCTCAATGTCTTCTTATCCTTGGAAGATGCCCCAGCTGGGTATTCCTGATTCTTCAAGAAGACTTTGATGTCATGATACCAAGGCTTGCCATCTGATACCCCTTCAACTGCAAATACAAAAGCAGGCCTGTCCAAGCGCATGATTCTGATTGAAGGAGCTTCATTCCAAATATTCACCTTATACATTGATGACAACGTAGCCAACGCATCAGCCATCTGATTTTCCATCCGGGGAATGTGATGGAAGTCGATTCTGTCGAAGAAAGGTAACAACCTTCTGGCATAGTTGTTATATGGAACAAGATTTACTTGACGAGTCTCCCATTCACATGTGATCTGATTAACCACCAACGCAGAATCACCATAAACATCGAGGTTCTTGATTCTCAAATCTATTGCTTCTTCTAACCCCATGATGCATGCTTCATACTCCGCCTCATTGTTGGTGCATATGAACGCTAATCGGGCAGTGAAGGGTATATGAGAACCCTGTGGAGTCGTAATGATTGCCCCGATTCCATTGCCATATGAATTAACAGCTCCATCAAAAAGCAACTTCCACTGAGATCCAATCTCAGGTCCTTCATCAGGCAAAGGCTCCTCACAATCCTTCATCTTCAGATACATGATATGCTCATCCAAAAATTCAAACCTCATCAGTTGATAATCCTCAATTGGCTGTTCAGCAAGATATTCTGACAAAACACTTCCCTTAATGGCTTTCTGGGAAACATACTGAATATCGTATTCTGTCAATACCATCTGCCAACGGGCTATTCTACCAGAAAGTGCTTGCTTCTCAAACACATACTTGATCGGATCCATCTTCGAAATCAAAAGGGTTGTATGGTTTAACATATACTACCTCAAATGCTTAGCGGCCCAAGCGAGTGCACAACATGTTTTCTCCAGCATCGAGTATCTTGACTCGCAATCAGTAAACTTCTTACTCAGGTAATAGATGGTGTGCTCTTTTTTACCTGACTCGTCTTGTTGATCGAGCACACAACCCATTGAATTCTCAAGAACCGTGAGATACATAATCAAAGGCCTTCCTGGCACTGGCGGCATAAGGACCGGAGGTTCCTGCAAGTATTCTTTAATCTTTTCAAACGCCTTTTGACAATTTTCATTCCACCTGACCGCTTGATATTTTCTTAGCAACTTGAAGATTGGTTCACACGTGGCTGTGAGATGTGAGATGAACCTAGCAATGTAGTTCAATCTCCCCAAGAAACCACGAACCTCTTTTTCTGTTTTCGGCACAGGCATTTCTTGTATGGCTTTTACCTTTGCAGGATCAACCTCAATACCTTTTTCACTAACAATAAACCCCAACAATTTTCCTGATCTCACCCCGAAGGTGCATTTGTTTGGATTCAACCTCAGTCTGAATTTCCTTAACCTTTCAAATAACTTCTGAAGATTCACCAGATGTTCTTCTTCCGTCTGTGACTTTGCAATCATGTCATCAACATAGACTTCAATCTCTTTGTGAATCATATCATGAAAGAGAGTCACCATCGCCCGCTGGTAAGTTGCCCCTGCATTTTTCAATCCAAAGGGCATCACTTTGTAGCAGAAAGTTCCCCACGGTGTTATGAATGTTGTTTTCTCCATGTCCTCTGGGGCCATCTTGATTTGGTTATACCAAGAGAAGCCATCCATGAAGGAAAACACAAAATACTGAGCGGTATTGTCAACTAACGCGTCAATGTGAGGGAGCGGGAAATCATCCTTTGGGCTTGCTCTATTCAAATCCCTGTAATCAACACACATCCTGACCTTCCCATCCTTCTTAGGTACAGGCACGATGTTAGCAACCCATGGAGGATAATTTGTTACGGCAAGAAAACCGGTGTCTAGCTGTTTTTGAACCTCTTCCTTGATCTTGACAGACATCTCCGGTTTAGTTCTTCTCAACTTTTGCTTGACCGGAGCACAACCTTCTTTAAGTGGTAGCCGGTGTACAACAATATCAGTATCGAGCCCAGGCATGTCTTGGTAAGACCAGGCGAAGATGTCAACATACTCTCGGAGCATTTCAATCAATCTTCCCTTGACACTGTCTTCCAATGCATCCCCTACTCTTACTTCCTTTCTGGCGTCCTCGGTTCCCAGATTCACAATCTCAATTTCCTCCTGATGAGGTAGGATGACTCTCTCCTCTTGCTTCAATAATCTGGCCAATTCTTCAGGCAGTTCACAATCTTCGTTAGCCTCTTCTTCAGCCTGATAGATTGGATTGTCAAAGTCATACCGAGCTATAGCTGAGTCATGATCGGTGTCATCTGAACAAAAAGACCTGCAATGATTTATGAGGTATGTTTTATTATGATGCAACAAACAGCAGAGTCGCCAGCTGTCGCTCCCGAAAGATTCGCATCCAACGGTACAAACGCGAGAGTGGCGCAAAAGACACAGAGTCGCCAGCAAAGTGTATTTATCCCAAGAGAGGGAAAGGAAACACTGCGTAAACCTGAAAGAGAGGAAAGAGCATGGTCACGCGACCAAGAGAACGGGTACGGGAGTCGGTTATGCGAAGGGAAGGTGTTAGCACCTAACACGTCCATCGTACTCGATGGGATCCACGCTTGTTGTCTATATCAAAGGGTGTCGTCGACTGGAACTCCACTGCTACCGGACCGGCGAAAAGAACGAGAACGGAAAGAAACGAAGAAACAAATGTAGGGAAAATAAAAGAAGTGCTCGCATGGGCCCTACCCCACTGCCTACGTATCTCATCGGGAGCATGAGAATCAGAGCGACGTAGTTCCCTCACTAGGGGTGGGTTATGTTTTTTTAGAGAACGGCTTACGTTCTAGCTCAGGTGTTGCAGCTCGCTGAATCGAGACTTAAGCATTACCGTCTTGCAAGAGAATGAGTAGGAGCGCGTTCATACGTTGAGAGTGAGTGAGATGAGAAGAGAATTCCCGAAGGAAAGACGTTATTGTCTATTTGGAGTTTTTTAGAAAGAAGTGTTTTTTACAGTTATTTGTAACTTGCATTGAACCGAAGTCTTATATACAGGAACGAATACTTTCGCGCATCGCCCCCAACAGGACGTACACTAGGTATCCTAGAAGAATGAGAGGAAGCCCCTCGTTCCCCACTTCCCACATAGAAGGGTCAAGCGCAATACACGTTAACTTTTATTACGTGTTTTGAAGAAGTTTCGAGATGAGAAGAGAGAAGACACAAAGGAAACTCTAAAGGGATACTAAGAGTCCTAATGTTATCATGCATGGAGATCCTAGGGTTAGTGAAGTTTAGGAGAGAAGCAACTACCTAAGACCTAATGCTAATCCTACTCCAAGCTTAATAAAAAATTAAGTTGGACTAGGTAGCTCTAAGGGGGAAGGAATCCAAGACTTAATCAAGTCTCGAGATTCATGGGGTGAGAAAGAGTGAAAGAGAATGAAGGAGAAAGAGAAAGATAAGAAAAGAGATGGGGCAGCAAGCACATCATAATCATCATATCCAAATCACATCATAAAACATGCTTCAAAGATCATACAAGCACATCTCAAGTACACAAGTGAAAGCACACAAGAAAGGATGCAAGTAAACTTGCATAAGAAGTACAATTAAGCATCAACGAACTTTACACAAAGATGAAATGGTTAAAGTAAGATGAACATGAATCCAAGTCAGAACTTAAGACATCTCATGATCTATCAATTCAAACACATAAAAGTATCTCACATCATGATGCATTATGAGCCAAAGAAGCAACAAAACATTTGATAATGATATGCATCATACAAATCATCCCAAAATGAACATGTGAAGTGAAAACCAAGTAATGAACTCAAGAGGGCAGTAGCATATGCATCAACAACATACCAAGATCAAACTCAAGTCACACAAGATGAATCATTAAGCAACACATTCCAACATGCATCAAAATTAGACAAGACATCCACTTATCATTCATGCAAGCAAACAAAGAAACATGTGAAGCAAAAGGTGAAATGAAAATCACATGATGAACCCTAAATCAAGAGGACCAGAACCTCAAGCATGTCATGCAAATCAAACAAAAGGTTTCATACATGAATTGGATCACACAAGGAAGCAATCACAAGATTAGGTTGAGCACACCAAAGGATTCAAGTCAAAACATTGTCAACTTAGAAAATCAAGTACAAATAGGAAAATGGACAAATGAAGATGAATCCAAAGTCACAAGCAAGCTAATACAGAAAAGTATTACACCAAATAATCATTCCAAGCATCACTCAAACACAAGTAAGCAAATATACTCAAACCATGTCAAGTATCCAAGCATGCTCCAATCAAATTCAAACCACAAGTAGGCCTCAACCAAAAATAGCAAAGTAATCCAATAAATTCCAAAAAAATAATCCAAGGCAAGTTTAAACATCCAATTAACATTTTCAAAAATATTGGAACAGAACTAACTCAAGAACATGTTCAAAAGTGCTTCACAAGTCAAGATATGCACATGATCGTGTATGAATCGAGGAGCATAAAAAATCACATTAAAAACAATCAAAGGTGATCACCAAGGCAGAAACATGGCATTAAAACATTCCTAATTTAAGTTTCAAGACATGGCAAAAAAATCAGCTCAAGAAGGCATGGAAAAGTCATCAAACATAAGCAGTAATCACAAGGGTAAACATGGAAGACACTTTGGAAAAGAAAATCAGAAATAATTATGAAAATAAACGAAAAATGAAAATAAAATTCATATAAAATTAAATAAGACGTTAAAATACGCTCATGAATTTTTTTGGAATTTTTTGATAAAATAAAGTATTTTTAATAATTAAAAAAGTTAACGAAAATAAAAATTGAGTGTTAAAACGGAGGGGTGCATGAATCACATACGTATGCGCCACTAGCGCAAAAACGGTTTTAGACAGCGCTTTTTTAGCCTTTAGACAGCGCTTTAAAGCGCTGTATAAGCCAGCGACGCTATAGGTTTAGACAGCGCTTTTGGTATTACCAAAAGCGCTGTCTAAAGGGGCGTGTATTTAATGAAAAGCGCTGTCTATGGTACCTTTAGACAGCGCTTTTTCACATTATATGGATTACTTTAGACAGCGCTTTCGTCAAAAGCGCTGTCTAAGCCCTACCTTTTTTTGACTTTTTTGGTACACCTTAGACAGCGCTTTCTCCAAAAGCGCTGTCTAAGACCTTCCTTTTTTGACTTTTTTAGTACACCTTAGACAGCGCTTGCACCATAAGCGCTGTCTAAGACCTTCCATTTTTGACTTTTTTAGTACACCTTAGACAGCGCTTTCACCATAAGCGCTGTCTAAAGTGGACCTTAGACAGCGCTTTCACCAAAAGCGCTGTCTAAGGTGTACGAAAAATTTTATATAATTTTTTTTTAACCACAATTTTACCAGGTTTTTTCAACCAGAATTTGACCTGTAATTTTCAACCAGCAATTTTTTTCAGAATTGGCAATTCAAACCATTGGCCTTTCTACACCAAAATTATATATCCAAAATTGGCATTTCATACCAATATATATATTTAAAATTACAAACCAAAATTGTATATACACCTATTTATAATTACAAATCATTACATTTTTCTACAAATGCACATTTTACTTATTCACCAAAATTGCATCCAACCAAAGCATTGCTTCCAACCAAAGTTATTGCTTCCAACCAAAGCATTTTTTCTACAATGCACATATTACTTATACACCAAAATTGTATATACACCAAAATTGCATCCAACCAAAACATTGCTTCAATCTACATTATAGGTCCTGAAAACACAAAGATTGTAATTCAAAGTATTAAAATTCAAAGTATATACACCAAAAATTGTAATTCAAAGTATATACACCAAAATTGTAATTCAAAGTATATACACCAAAATTGCAATTCAAAGTATATACACCAAAATTGTAATTCAAAGTATATACACCAAAATTGCATCCAAAATTGTAATTCAAAGTTTGTAATTCAAAGTATATACACCAAAATTGCAATTCAAAGTATATACACCAAAATTGCATCCAACCAAAGCATTACTCCAACCAAAGTTACACATATTAAAATTCTCATCAATTAAAGTAAGAGTATAATATTATACCTTAAGTTTGTAAAATTCCGAGCTCCATAATGTATTGACACCACTCCTCTTTGATTTCATCCAATAGAGCCTTTGTGTAAGTAGCACTCCTGAATTCTTCAAAATACTACATAATAATATAACATATAGTTTGATTTAGTTTTAACTATTTCATTAGACAATATGAGAGATATGTGTTAAAATAACTCATAAGTTAGAAATACATACATCGGGTGGAATCTCCATTCGATCCAACGAAATAGTGTCTCTCATAAATCTCAACATGAAATAGCCGCAATCTATTTGATTGCGTTGCCGAGGACACTACAAATGAAAATAAAATATGGATAAATTCTAAGTTTTATCAAGTAAGCATCACTAATATAATAAAACATGTGATAATTAATATACCTTCACATAATTCCATGTAATGGTGTGGTCGATTCCCCGATGTTCTAGGAATGCTTGTATAGTGCTAATAAAATATAAATGAATATTTAGAACAATTCACATAAATAAATAAATATACACATTTCTATTTAGAACAATTTCACTTACGTGTCAATACAGTCCTTCATATCCGGGTATGTGGTCCAATCATTTCCTAAGGAATCCAGATAATACACTACTCCGCGGATAGGATTGATTGCAACCAACAACCAATGTCCACTGTAAGATTAAACAAGTGTTAGATAGAAACTTTCTACACGAAGTCAAAATACAAAAAAAAATATAATCGATGAATTTAGAATGAAAATCTAACCCAGTATTAAACGGTAAAAAGTACAACTTTTCCGTTTCTTGGTTGTCCATAAAGACGTTGCGTATATACGCATGGACCTCATTTGGTTTCGTCAATATTTCGGTTAAGTTGACAGCGCTGGGGCATAAGAATGCAAATCTTTGCTCCAATCCCCGGGGGCGCATAAAACTGTCATACAGAAACCTGAAATAAAAACATCATTAACATTAGAATATTCATTTGAAAAATAAAGTAAATAAGTTGTTCAATTACCAAAGTAGATCGGATATACCTCAAGTATATATTGACAACAGTGACGCCCAATTCTGTATGTTGGAAAACTTGCTCGAAGTCTTCATTACCAACATTCTGGTCAAATTCAAAGCCATACAAATTCAAGTATATAACAAATTTTACCTCTTTCACTAACATCTCTTTCTTTTCTTGGTTGGAATATGAATGACTTGTTTCTTATCAATGCGGACGGATGAATGGATCCAAATTCCCTCGTTATGGTCATTTCTGATATATGACCCATCCGCTATAAGATCCTCATCTTGATCATTTCTATTCAACCCATTCTCAACATCAATATCACATTGATCTACACCGCTATCACATTGATCTACACCGCTATCATCAACCACTTTGTTAGATAGAAGCACTATAAACCCATGAAAACCAACCTTCAAGAATAAACACTTATGGCTCCATAATCACCAATCAAAACAACATACATACTACAATGTAGTACACTCCATGGTGAGTCCAAATATGCAAAAATAATTGAAAACCAACCATTAAAACTCAAGAAAACAAGGATTCAAGTTTGCACACTGATCAGTCACCATTTGTGCTAGGTATTTCACTATTTAACTGTAAATAAATCAGGTAAACTGTGTGTGTTTTAAGCGTTTTTAGTTAGAATTAGGATTATTTTAATAAGGTACAGTGTGTCATTACTTATGAGTTTCTTGAGGATATTTTACACTTTTGGTATGTTAGCAGGTCAAAAACAGGTTTGAAAGCTCAGAGGATTAAACATCAGATGCGGGACTGAGCCGGAGTGAGAAATCAGAAGAATGAGCCAAAAAGTGGAGGATCTGCTGTCCATACGCGTAACACACTATCTGTTACGCGTATTACCACCTTGCATACGCGTAGCATACGCATTTCAACAGAGAGATGATTTTGAGTGGGAAAACACGCCTTCTGCCAATACGCGTAAGTAACAGGACAATACGCGTATCATTTGGCTTCCTGGCTGGCCCTTCTGCTCATACGCGTAGGAAATGAGCTGCATTCAAGGTCAATACGCGTATCATGGTAGTCAATACGCGTATTGAACCCACAAATTTCAGAAGGCCCAAATTTCACCTATTTATGGCCAGAGCGCGATTTTACCAGGGTTGGTGGATTTTTGGGAGCAAAATACAAGATTTGAAGGCTGGAAACTCAGATTTTCGCAAGGGATTCACATGTTCAAGAGTTTTCGGACGATTGAAGATTGATTCCTCGAGATAATTTGTAATGACAACATTTTCATCTATTATTTTCTTTTTTTGTTATGAGTAGCTAAACCCCCCATTGCTAGGGGGGTGACCCTGAATCTTCATGTAATGAATTTAATTTTATCAATGCAATAATTATTTTGTTCAGTAATCGTTGATTTATTCTTAGTTCTTTGTTTAATGCCTAAACCGTCGGAAAAACGGATTTTGAACCCTTACATGTAATTTTTGCTGGTTAGCGGTTACATGTTGATCTGACTAAGAACATTTGATAATAAATATTGCCTAGGACTAGGGATACTTTATCAAAACCGGAATTTCTTGATATAAATAAACTTGGTCATGAATGTAATTACCTATGGACATAGTAATTAGATTACATGATCAAAGATCTTTTCACTAAGGACTTAGGATTAGATAATCTAAAGAACCGGTACTCATACGTTTTTTACTTTGTCATTGCATTTATAAATTGTAATCGTGCATGAGGATTCATTCACCAAACCCTAGCAATTTACTCATATCGGATATCGTTCAACTATTTACTCGTTTTAATTAAATTTTAGTTATAGAAATTTTCAACCACCAAGACTTTTTGTTTAATTGAAAGTATTTTTAAACTCTGTATCGTCAAGCAGTCCTTGAGATTCGATTCTTGGAATTTTTCCCTTTATTACTACAATAGGCAAAATAGTACACTTGCTATTTTCCCTATCAAGTTTTTGGCGCCATTGCCGGGGACTGCCAAAGATTATAGAGTTTAACAATTTTTCAATTAGAATTTTGTTGCTCTGCAACCAAAATTTTATTTTTGCTTAATTTATATTTTTCTTTTTTTTATTGTTACTAATTTCTGTCTAATCTGTGAATGCGAGGTAAGGCCTCAGCTGATTTTCATTTTGACGCAGAACCAGAAAGAACTTTGCACGCTAGGCTCAGACAAGCTAAAAGAGAAAAACTGGCAACCTCTGACGCAGAACAAGTTATTGAAGAACACGTCTCGGTTCATTCTGAAGATTCTGATTCAGAAACAGACTCACATCCAGAACCTGTTACTATGGCTGCAGATCCACCTCCCGCAGAAAGACTTCTGGGTGACTATGGCAGAGAGAATCATCCAGCAGTGCGGTTGACAATAGTTAACCAACCAGTCAATGTTGCCCATTTCCAGTTGCACCCGTCTACCATTCGTCAGTTGGAAAGTAAACCTTTTGCAGGAAAGATTAATGAAGATGCAAACAAGCACCTACAGAGGTTCCTGACTATGGCCACCTCATTGAAAATTGAGGGACATTCTGAAGAGGCAAAGAAGCTGGTTATGTTTCCGTTCACTTTATCAGAAGATGCTGAAGAGTGGTTTTATTCGTTACCTGCAGGAAGTATTACTACTTGGCAACAGATGGAAACAGCTTTTCTGAATGAGTACTTTCCCGCTTCTGTGTATATCCGCAAGAGATATGACATCCTAAATTTTAAACAGAAGGACGGAGAGTCACTTGGAGATGCGTATAAAAGGTTCAAGAGGTGTTTAGTTGCATGTCCTACACATAATTTGGATGCAACTGAACAAATGCAAAATTTTGTAAATGGGCTGAAGATGAAAACTAAGCAACTCATTGATACAGCTGCTGGTGGTTCATCTAACTTTTCAACAGCCACTGGTATCAAAAAGATCATTGAAGCTATAGCGGCAAATGAGCATTTGGAACTATATGATCGTACTATGAGTCAACCTGAAGGAAAAATTGACTTGAAACTGACAAATCAAGTAGCGAAGATGGAAGATCAGATTGCTGCTGAAGTGGAACGAAGAATGAAAGCTATGAATTTAGGTACTCAGACTGTGGCTCAAGTTCAACCAGTTCAGACTTTGGTTTGTGAAATCTGTGGTGGACCGCATTTTGCCATGCATTGTGTTGCCACTGCGGAACAAGTGCAGGCTATTAATTACCTGAGGCAGAATAACCCTTATTCAAATACATATAATCCGGGGTGGAAAAATCATCCTAATTTCTCCTGGAAAGATCAGCAGGGTAATGTTCAGAAGCAGGGACCACCACAACAACAACCACCTTACCAGCAACAGTATCAACCACAACAGCAACCTTATCAGCAACAGGTACCAAAGAAAGCAGATTGGGAGATTGCTATAGAAAAGATGGCTGCTCAGAGTGTTCAATTTCAGGAAGAAACCAGAAATAATCAGAGGACCACCAATGCTTCTATAAAAAATCTGGAAGTTCAACTGGGTCAGATAGCACAACAGCTAACGAATTCTCAAGCACCAGGTACCCTACCTAGTGCAACAGTGCCAAATCCAAAGGATCACAGTAAAGTGAATGCTGTAACAACAAGAAGTAGGAAATCAGCTGAAATACCTGAAGAGAAATCTGAGGAGGAAGATCAATTACTTGAGGTGGATCTTGAAATCTTAGAAAACAAGAATCCACCTGAGGAAGAAGTAGTTCCACCACCTGTTGTGAAGGAGAAGCCCACTGACCCAAAACCCATCATAAAACTTCCATTCCCACAAAGAAATAAGAAGAAGAAGCAAGATGAGAAAAATTTTCAGAAGTTTGTAGAGATGTTCAGGAAATTAGAGATTAACATTCCATTCTCTGAGGCACTTGAGCAGATGCCTATCTATGCCAAATTCATGAAGGACATCATCTCAAAAAAGCGCACCACTGACACTGATCCTGTTATACTAACTGAAACTTGCAGTGCTATTTTGCAGGGTATGAAGATTCCAGTGAAGAAGCCAGATAGAGGCTCAGTCACTATTCTGTGCACCATTGGAGATAGGTCCTTCAAAAGGGCCCTGATTGACTTGGGGGCTAGTGTGAGCCTTATGCCGTTGTCTATTTACAGGAAGCTAGGAATTGGAAGTGTTCAAGACACCAGAATGACACTCCAATTTGCAGATCATTCAGTTAAGAGACCATTTGGGGTAGTCGAAGATGTTCTTGTCAAAGTTGATAAATTTGTCTTTCCTGTTGATTTTGTGATTTTAGAAATGCCAGAAGATGAGGATATTCCTCTGATTCTGGGAAGGCCTTTCTTGGAAACAGGTAGATGTATGATAGACATTGAGGGAGGTACCATAACCCTCAAAGTTTACGATGAAGAGTTGAAAATTGATGTTAGGAATACCATGAAACACAAAGAGGATATAGGTACAAACCACTCAGTGGAAGTGATTGATCAAATAGTGACCAGCACCATTCAAGGCCACTTCCCTAAATCACCTTTAGAAAGAGTTATGAGTTTGTCAGCAAAAGAGATTGAGGACCATGGTGATGAGAAAGAAAAAGAAGTCATTGCTATGCTAGATGCACAACCACCTTGGTTGAAATCCAGACCACACCGGTGGGAGGATTTGAGAGCTTCACTAGAAACAGAGACTGAAAAAGGGAGTGAAACAGGTACAAGTTCTGAACTAAAACAATTACCTGTGAATCTTAAATATGTCTTTCTGGAATCGGGAACAAGATGTCCTGCTATCATTAACTCTGAGTTGAATAAAAAGGATGAAGAGAAGTTGATACAGGTCCTGAAGAAGCACAAGAGTGCTATTGGATGGACTATTGGGGATTTGAAGGGAATTAGTCCCACAGTGTGCATGCATAAGATACTGATGGAGGATAATCAGAAACCAGTAGTACAACCCCAGAGGAGGTTAAATCCGGCAATGAAAGAAGTGGTACGAAAAGAGGTTGTAAAGTTGTTAGATGCAGGATTGATTTATCCCATTTCTGATAGTTCTTGGGTGAGTCCTGTGCATGTGGTACCAAAGAAAGGAGGAACCACAGTGGTTGTGAATGAAAAGAATGAATTGATTCCAACTCGCACAGTAACAGGTTGGCGAGTATGTATTGATTACAGGAGACTTAACACTGCAACAAGGAAAGATCATTTTCCCCTTCCCTTTATTGATCAGATGTTAGAGAGACTTGCAGGTCACGAGTACTATTGTTTTCTGGATGGATACTCTGGGTACAATCAGATTGTTGTAGCCCCAGAAGATCAGGAGAAGACCGCATTTACATGCCCTTATGGTATTTTTGCCTACCGACGGATGCCATTTGGGTTATGCAATGCCCCAGCTACTTTTCAGAGGTGTATGACATCCATATTCGCCGATATGCTTGAAAAGCATATGGAGGTGTTTATGGATGACTTTTCTGTTTTTGGTTCTTCTTTTGATCATTGTTTAGCTAACTTATCTCTTGTTTTGCAAAGATGCCAGGAAACTAACCTTATTCTCAACTGGGAGAAATGTCATTTTATGGTGCAGGAAGGTATCGTGCTAGGACACAAAATTTCCCGCAAGGGAATTGAAGTGGACAAAGCAAAAGTTGAGGTGATAGCTAACCTTCCACCCCCTGTGAATGAAAAAGGGATAAGGAGTTTCGTGGGGCATGCAGGTTTTTATCGCAGGTTTATCAGAGACTTCTCAAAAGTTGCCAAACCATTGACTGATTTGCTTGTCAAAGACAAGCCGTTTAATTTTGATGACAATTGTAAGGTAGCTTTTGAGACGCTAAAGAGTAAGTTGATTACTGCTCCTGTTGTAATTGCCCCCGATTGGTCTCTACCTTTCGAAATTATGTGCGATGCAAGTGACATTGCTGTGGGGGCTGTCTTAGGACAAAGGAAGGACAAATTGTTGCATGTCATTTATTATGCTAGTCATGTCCTTAACCCGGCCCAAATGAATTATGCAACTACCGAAAAGGAGTTGTTGGCCGTGGTTTATGCTTTTGACAAATTCAGGTCATATCTACTTGGTTCTAAAGTTATTGTGTATACTGATCATGCTGCTTTAAAGTATTTGTTTACTAAGCAGGAATCAAAACCAAGGCTGTTGAGATGGATACTCCTCCTCCAGGAGTTCGACTTGGAGATCAAGGATAAAAAGGGGTGTGAGAACACGGTTGCGGACCACTTGTCTCGCATGTCCCCAATAAAAGAAACTGAGGCGGAGCACCCCATTCAAGATACGTTTGCTGATGAGAGAATACTTGCTGTTACTGGTGTACCATGGTTTGCTGACTATGCAAACTATGTGGTAGGTGGGGTGATACCTGATGATTTTAATTCTCACCAAAAGAAAAAGTTTCTTTATGATTGCAGGTTGTATCTGTGGGATGACCCATTCTTGTATAAAAGGGGAGTGGATGGACTGATCAGAAGATGTGTGCCAGAAAGTGAGCAGATAGATATACTAAGAGCTTGTCATGATTCTGAGTATGGAGGGCATTTTAGTGGAGATAGGACAGCGGCAAAAGTCCTCCAGTCTGGGTTGTATTGGCCCACCTTATTCAAGGACGCCCACTATTTAGTCCGAGAATGTGATAGATGTCAAAGAACTGGTAATATCTCCAGAAGGAATCAGATGCCTCAAAATTCTATGCTAGAGGTAGAGTTGTTCGATGTGTGGGGTATTGATTTTATGGGACCATTCCCACCATCTTTCGGCAAGAATTATATACTGGTTGCGGTAGATTATGTGTCAAAGTGGGTCGAAGCTGTAGCACTACCTACTAATGATGCTAAAGTGGTGGTGAATTTCTTGAGGCATAACATTTTCTCCAGGTTTGGGGTACCAAGGGCGTTAATTAGCGATGAAGGTATCTGTCGATTTTTTTGTTGTTTTCTCAGACTCACAGGTTGTATCATGTCTCAATCACCAGAAGAGGTTCAAATCTTTCGCACATCTCATCATGAAGGTAGATATGAGCAGATTAAAACACGCAGTATAGTTGAAGAGAAACAATGGGTGTATCAAGATGATAAATTTCCAGAAGTGACGGAACTCCTCAAAAAGCAAAAATTGACCTTCTTCAATGATCGTATCCGCACAGTTGCAAAGGAAATTATGTGGGAGTTCTATGCAAATGCGCAAAGAGTTATTTCTGATGAAGAGGATCCGACAGAAAATCAAGAGTTTGTTTCGTGGGTGAGGGGAAAACCAGTGAAGTTCGATTGGAAAACGATCAACAGGGTGCTCAAGTGCAAATTTCTTGAGTCTGTCTGTCCTTTTGCTGAGTGGAAAGTTTCTGATAAGAACAGATGGCCCTACAATGACATAAGGAGTTTGATTGCAAGACCAGGTTGTGATTGGGTTCAGTCATCCAGGGTTGCGCCGGCAAAAATCATGGTTGTAGACTTGGCGCCAATCTCCAAAGCTATGGCCTACTATATTCATCACAACCTTAGCACCAACCGGGGCGGTTCAGAGCTGATCACTGAGCGTGCTCTACTTCTCTTTCAGTTTCTTAAGCTAAAGCAAGTGAATATTGGACAAATTATTGCTAATGATATGGATGAAATTGCTCACTCGCCGAAGAAGTCGTTAGGGCATGCGACGGTTATTTACCTTCTGTGCAAGAAGGCTGGTGTGACCGATTTGCAGGGAACGATGATGTTGAGACCAGCAGCCCCACTGAATGCCTATTGGATGAAGGATCGAACGACTGCTACTGATCAGCAGCGACCTCTGAGGAGAGCACATGACCATGAGGCCAGTGGCAGTGGTGCACCTAGATCTGAAACACATACTGTCCCACCACCTCCTGCCTTTGATGAGGACTCCTTAGACCACCGTTTGAGGATGTCCACCTTTTGCACGCTGCAGGAGTTCAGCTATGTGTACGGGCTTCCGGGAAGACATCTGACACATCAGACGGATTTGTGGGAGGCTGCCCAGCGTTTTAGAGACCGGTACAGCGGTGAGCCACCAGCACCTCATCATGGGCGGTTTACCTTTCCTGGGTGGACGTATCCTGTTGAGATTGGAGGTGTAATGTCTCAGCCTAATCAGCCACCGCGCCAGCCGACTCAGCCTCCTCAGCATCAGACACCACCTCAGCATCAGCAGAGTCCTTACAAACCTATGTTCCAGACCCCACCTGGGAATCTGGATGGCATGACACCACTTACGAGAGCGGTGCATGATCTCTCATATGACCCGTTTGGTGCGGTTGACTTCGATACACCGATGCAGGGTGACACAGGAGAGCATGATTGAGTTTTTGTTTTATTTTTAGTTTCTTCAGTTATTATTTGTATTTTTTTTTACTATTTAGTTTATTTCCCGTTCAGTGTACGCTTAAATTTCCCTTATGCATTTGTTTTTATTTTATTATGAGTGTAATTGCCCATTTCCGGGTTTTTGAAATGCATTTGGGAATTTTACACAGTTTCTCGGTTCTTACTTCTTTTAGATATGTGATTGTTCCTGGCTTAAGTGGATGTCCTGATTACTCCCCCAATGACTTGAGTGTCCTCTCGATTTGCCACCCTGACTGTTGATACTGCTGTATATGATCGGACGCACTGGTTAGAATAAAAATCAGAACCATGAGCAAAAGAAACCTTGAACAAAGAGATACTACGGAACCTGTCAGTTTTACCCGTCCTGGTGAGATCAGAAAATGCCAAACACTCATCATCAAGAAAGAAACATCAGGTATGACTTTATCTATCATAGTCTGAGTACGTTCTTTTTGCATATTGACTGTATGAATGCACACACTGAGGCAAGTTTTTTTTTTATCACCTAGAGCCTTTGAAGCCATCCCATTTTTATTATCATTATCCTTTGTTTACCCCATTTGAGCCTTTATCCCTTGTTCGATAATTACCTGTTATTATTAACCTCTAGCCTTATTATTATTATCCTACCTTGTTTAGAGTATGGGTGATTGTTTGCGGATCTGTGTTAAAATTTAAGTTTGGGGTTGCTGTTGGAATAGCAACCTTTAAAGTTTGGGGTAGCTATGCAGTTGATGAAAGTAAAACATGGTGAGTGCAACAAAAAAAAAAAAAAAAAAAAAAAAAAAATTAAAAAAAAATTAATTAAAAAAAAAAAAAAATTATTAAAAAAAAAATAATAATAATAATAAAAATAAATATATATATATATATATATATATATATATATATATTTATATTTTTATATATTTTGCATTCACCGAATAGATTGTAAAATTCCCCACAAAAGCACTAATGAAAAACATGGTGACACGAATGATCTCACGTACTCTAAACCAAAAAACCTTTGTGTTCCTTTGTTATATCCTACCTTAACCCAAGCCCCGTTACAGCCCCAAGACCTCAAAAAGTGTATGTGTTTTGCATGTTGATAGGATGAGAGAATTTATTCAAACTGCTGATATGATATTGCTTACTGTGATTGAGCGTAATAACACTTTATCCCAGAGAGACTTGGTAAGAGTATGAGATAAGCTGACAGGTGAAGTAGTGTTTCCGAGGAAAAGGTTTCTGGCTCGCTGGTTATGAGAAAAAAATCAGAAAACCCAAGGCAACATCGAAGGGTCCAATGCGGAAGATTTCAGCAGTGTTGTGGTAAGAACTGTTGTTACAGTAAGTTTGGGGTGACGTGATCTATGTTTCTAAAGTGTTACTTGAGGACAAGCAACAAGCTAAGTTTGGGGTTGTGATCAGTCACCATTTGTGCTAGGTATTTCACTATTTAACTGTAAATAAATCAGGTAAACTGTGTGTGTTTTAAGCGTTTTTAGTTAGAATTAGGATTATTTTAATAAGGTACAGTGTGTCATTACTTATGAGTTTCTTGAGGATATTTTACACTTTTGGTATGTTAGCAGGTCAAAAACAGGTTTGAAAGCTCAGAGGATTAAACATCAGATGCGGGACTGAGCCGGAGTGAGAAATCAGAAGAATGAGCCAAAAAGTGGAGGATCTGCTGTCCATACGCGTAACACACTATCTGTTACGCGTATTACCACCTTGCATACGCGTAGCATACGCATTTCAACAGAGAGATGATTTTGAGTGGGAAAACACGCCTTCTGCCAATACGCGTAAGTAACAGGACAATACGCGTATCATTTGGCTTCCTGGCTGGCCCTTCTGCTCATACGCGTAGGAAATGAGCTGCATTCAAGGTCAATACGCGTATCATGGTAGTCAATACGCATATTGAACCCACAAATTTCAGAAGGCCCAAATTTCACCTATTTATGGCCAGAGCGCGATTTTACCAGGGTTGGTGGATTTTTGGGAGCAAAATACAAGATTTGAAGGCTGGAAACTCAGATTTTCGCAAGGGATTCACATGTTCAAGAGTTTTCGGACGATTGAAGATTGATTCCTCGAGATAATTTGTAATGACAACATTTTCATCTATTATTTTCTTTTTTTGTTATGAGTAGCTAAACCCCCCATTGCTAGGGGGGTGACCCTGAATCTTCATGTAATGAATTTAATTTTATCAATGCAATAATTATTTTGTTCAGTAATCGTTGATTTATTCTTAGTTCTTTGTTTAATGCCTAAACCGTCGGAAAAACGGATTTTGAACCCTTACATGTAATTTTTGCTGGTTAGCGGTTACATGTTGATCTGACTAAGAACATTTGATAATAAATATTGCCTAGGACTAGGGATACTTTATCAAAACCGGAATTTCTTGATATAAATAAACTTGGTCATGAATGTAATTACCTATGGACATAGTAATTAGATTACATGATCAAAGATCTTTTCACTAAGGACTTAGGATTAGATAATCTAAAGAACCGGTACTCATACGTTTTTGACTTTGTCATTGCATTTATAAATTGTAATCGTGCATGAGGATTCATTCACCAAACCCTAGCAATTTACTCATATCGGATATCGTTCAACTATTTACTCGTTTTAATTAAATTTTAGTTATAGAAATTTTCAACCACCAAGACTTTTTGTTTAATTGAAAGTATTTTTAAACTCTGTATCGTCAAGCAGTCCTTGAGATTCGATTCTTGGAATTTTTCCCTTTATTACTACAATAGGCAAAATAGTACACTTGCTATTTTCCCTATCACACACCATAAATGAAACTCCATTAAAACACAAAAATAAATATGTAAACATTGCCTACCCTAAGGTAGGACTTCAGATGCACCCAACATGAACATAAAACAGAGCTAAAATGCAAGTTTAGAGTTGAAGAAAATTACTCAACGGAGTGGCTCCGTTGGCCCTTGAAACTACGTAGCAACTTCAGAAAAATGCTTCCAATGGTCTCTTTGTATCTGAGTGATGAAGAACCGAGCAAAAAAATGTAGAGGAACTTGGAGGAAATGAGAGTTTTTTTTAGAGAGGTTTTTAGAGTGAGAGAGAATTCTTGAGTTTGTGGCTGCTGAGAATTCGTGTCTGATGCTAGGGTTTCACATTTAGCTTATATATGAAGCTTTTGTGTGGTTAAAATGAACTTTACTGTGGTTAGAGCTTAGGGTTAAAGTTTTGATGAAAATTTGAAAAAAAAACAATGGGGTGTGAGAGAGTGTAGTACAAAATGAGCTTTTTGGTGAGAGTGGTTTTGGTTGCTATTCTTATGAGCAAAAGAAATCAGAATGAGAGAGAGTGGAGGGGATAAACTTGGTGAGCAAGTTTTCACTTGTTTCATTATGGCAAAAGACTTCCAAATGGTACAAGGTTGGTACATGCTTTGTGTGGCTCATTATGGCAATGTTTTGCAAGGCATTTTGGCAAGGAAATGAGAGATTATGCGCATGAAATGAGGCCAAGGCAAGCTGCTACAAAAGTTGGTTCAAAATGTTTCATGACATGCCATGAAAACATAATCATATAGACAACTTTGATCCACTATAACTCAATGATCTTTGATCCCATTTGTGCAAACTTGTGCTCATTAGAAAGCTTACATATCAAGGAACAAAATTGATGTTCAAGGCAAGATGAAATGGTGCTTGGAAGTCCTTTGATGATGAGCATGAATATTGGCATTCAATGCTGTCCCAAAACCAAACCAAAAAGTTTCTAAGTGTTGGAAATTTGACATGAAAACTCATGAACTTGTGAACACCATAACTTTCTCAATTTTGATCCAAATGAGGACTTCTAGTAATGGTTGGAAAGCTTGAAGCATGGCCTACAACTTTGATGTTGGAAAAAGATTGAAATGAAGTCTAGAGCATGGATAAAATTGGCCATGAAGTGGACTTATTTTGGGTTAGAACTTTCCAAAAAGGGAAACTCTCTAAAACCCTAACATTCCATAAATGGCAAATTTCCCAAATTCTTGATTTTTGATGAATATCTTGACATTTCTTGACCAAAATCCATCCATTGATCACATTTGACATAATGAATAGTAATTTGATCTCAAAAGTCAGGAGTTGACTTTTTCACTGCACAGTTGACTTTATCCTCCATTCTCCTGATTTAGAAATTTCTGATCAATTGAAAACCTTCTGAACCAATTTGATGAGCAATCTTCCATCCTTAGACACTTAAAGACATAAGGAATACCATGCAATCAAGTCTTGCCCAAAAAATCAGAAATAAACTGATTTTATGGCGACCCTTAGTTTGGTACCCTCTGGTTAGGAGGAGATAGCACATCCTCCAAATTCAAATTCATCTGAATATGATGTGTATCATGTCCACCAATGATGACATGTGCCACTTAGAGATGATAAACAATCAAAGAGCTTGCTCGTTTGAGGGTTAGATCTCAGAATCTCCAAAACCCTAATTTAAGAAATCAGGTTAGGAGAGTGTGATCCCTCTGAAAACTCTTGCCAATCTTGATCTTGTGATGAGATGATGAACCAATTAAGACACCTTGGGGCTTAAGGCTCCTTTGTGATTGAAGAATTGATAGCATCAAGAATTTTCTCTCCTCTTAGCCCCTTGGACAATACACATGAACTGTTGCTTGAAGCCCTGGAAACCTCTTCTTCCCTTGAGTTAAACTAAGTACCTAGATCCCATGATAAGAACCAATGATATGCAAAGATGATGATGCAAGAATGAAAAGAAACATAAGCCAGTTAGGTAACAACAACAAGGTAAATTTTGAGGTGCTACAGTATCCTCAATCTAACCAGAGAGAGGAAATCAGAGCAGCCGTAGTTCGACTTAACCAAGTCTGCTTTGTTTGTGTTTTTTAATGGAAACGTCAGAGTGCGCATTCCAACAGTTATGTGTTGCAGCTCGCCGTAGGGAGACTTAGGCGGTACCTGTTTGTGGTAGAACGGATATGACGAATCCCTAAGAATGGAATGAAGGAGATGAGAAGACCATTGTTTGTTTTCTTTTATCTTTTAAGAAGAAGTGGATTGAATTTAGTTCCTAACTTACATTGCACCAAAGTCTACCATGCGGGAATGAATGAGTCGCATGGACGCCCCTAAATGGGACGTATGCTACTCACTCTAGAAGAGGAGGGGATACCCCTCGTTCTTCATTTCCTACACTTGAGGCTCAAGCGCAATGTATGTTAATCCTTTATTAGACGTTTTTTTGCTTTTTTGTTTTGAGAGAGAGAGAAGAGACTCAAAGATTAAGAAAGATAAAATCTAATGAGGGGAACTAAGACTCAAACCCTAAAGTTATCATACATGGATGTTCCTAATGGTTAAGTGTGGTTTAGAAACCTAACTCTATAAAAAAAAAGAGAAGGAAAGTGAGTTCTAGCTTACTTCCAAGATGGAAGTTAAGTTAAGAACTCAAAGGGGATGAAAGAGATTGAACAAAGAAAGCATTAGATGCTTTGCACAAACACAAATTGAAAGCTTAAAAAAGATAAGGGAAGAGGTTGTATGTGGAAGCATATCCACACACTTGACTTACCATTAGCCCCTGAAAAATGTTAGCAAAAACAATTTGCAAGTAAAGAAATAAAGAAAGAATGACAAGTAAAGATCAAACAAGTTAGGACTTAGAGAGGAAATGTCCTAAAGGTTGACAAAGTTTCTAAGTCAGAACCTATACCCTAAGGAAGTCTTCTAAGGTTAAGGTATCAAACACAAGCAAACCTTGCACAAATAATGCTTTAAACACCAAAGGAATGCACCATGAAAGTAGTTGATGAAAGATGAATAAAAATGCAAAATGAACATGTATTTATGCTTGATGAAATGTCAAGGTCAGAAGCATACATCATTTATGGATGTCTTACAATGCATATGAACCATCATACAAGTCATGGAGGACATGATTCAAGTAATAGAAAATAGATGAAGAAGAAATGAAAAGGAGAGAAACAAGTTTCAATTAGATGCACAACTTTACATGTTAAAGATGCACGACATATAAATTAAATATGAATGCACGTGGACCAGTAGCATACAATTGATGATGTGCAAATGACATGAGTGAAATGGAATACACAATGCAAACACAAATCATATAGAGCACAAGAAGGAATTAGATGTGGAATTAGGTAAAAAATGCAAGTTAAAAATGCACAACCAAACATCAATGGTAAACACAAACCAAAAGGACCTATAATCATGATATAAGATGAATTTAATGTCAGAGAAATGATCTATAAAACCCCTCAACAATCAATGCAAAGCAACTTGTTAAAACCAAACACAAAACTCCAAAACAATTCACTTAAGGATCAACATGTATTAGTGCATTTAAAAGGAATTGAAAACACATTAGAGAGGTGAGCAAAATTACAAGAATCCTATCACATGAAGCATAACCAGGGAGAAAGCACATCACAAAATTATAGGTCAAAACCTTCTAAGGATCATATTTAAACATGCTTCACAAGTTCACAAAGATCAATCAATATTGATGCACAAAGATCACCTCTAAACTCTAAGATAAAATGACTTTAAAAAACAACAAAAATATGGATTAAATACATAAAGATGTGTAATAGGATCAAACCAAATGTAATTCAAAAAAACAGAAAGAAACTAGTTCAATAAAAATAAGAATGAACCAAATATCAAGAAGAATGCACTTTAAAAAGAAATCAAAAGAAAATTATGAAAATAATACCAAAATAAAAAAATCAGAAATAAAAGATATGGAAAATTATTTTAATGTATAAAGATGCTATAGGAATTTTTGTAGAATTATTTAATGCACTTTGGTATTTTTAAAAGAATAAAATGGAAACAACATGAAAAAGAAATTTAGAATGAAAAGAAAATAGGAGTGGGGGTGCAGACATAGCAATTTGCTCGTTTAAAAAAGGATTGGGCTCAAAATAGGGGGCGTGAAAAGTAGTCTGAAGCCTAGTCCACTAAGGCGCGTGTGTGTGGTTAAGGTGCGCTCTAGTCAAACATGCTGAGTCAATCACATCCACACGATCAGGTCAATCAAGATCAATCATCCAAGTATGCAAGATGAACAAATCATAGAGCTAGCACATGACAATTATCACGCACACGCACACACACACATGCAATCATCTGAGACCAAAAATGAAGTCACACGCATGTCACATGATTTTTAATGCGTTGGCAGCATAATAAACGTAGGATCAAAACGCATCTAACGGCTACGTTTTAAAGTTGAAGAACCCTAATCTGAAAATCTTACCGGCAGGAGAATGACCTCCGGTCATCTTCTCCGGCGAATCACCACTGCCTGCAGATCCTTAAACCCTCCAGAAATCTATGAAACGTATATCAATAGAAAGCTGAACTTATGTAGAATCCAAATCTAACATTAAAAACATCATACACTGCACACACAGCAAAAATCAATCACAAACATTTTGCCCTAAAAAACACAACTACGCTCCTAATGAGCCTATCACTAGCCAAAGATGCAAATAGTTCCTAATGAACTTCAAACAAGCAAAAATGAACTCAAAGTAGCTTGAATTAGAGAGAAAAAAGTTAAAATGATGAAACCTGAACTTGATGAGATGAATGTTGTAAGAATACCAGATGTTCCTTCTTGAATTCTTGAGCTCAAGATTTGGCCAAATAAAGGCTTTGGAATGCGAAATTCAGAGAGAAGTAAAGTAGATCTTGATCTGCAGTGGTGCTGTTGAACTTGATTTCAATCCATCAATGTTGTTGGATGATGATTGATGATGACGAACTTGATGAGAAACTGATGAAGTTTGTGGAAACACTCGTACAAAGAGAGAGAATGCAGAGAGAATTTTCAGAGAGAAAGTGAGAGTGATTGGTGAAATTTGTAAAAATGATGAAGTCCTTTTCAATTATGTTGGAATGGAACTTATATAGGGCTGGTTACTTATTGTAGCGAGCGATTTTTGGACGTGGTTGCGAAGCACAACCGCTCTTTGGGTTTACTACAGCTCGATTCATTTTTTATCCTATTGTAAGCTGATGAAGGAAGGGAAATAGATGTCTCCAACTAACCCTGCTTGCATACTGAGGTTAAACAGTCAAAACTGTTGGTTTACAGATGCTACAAAGATTCGAGGAATGTCTCAGGTTATTTTGTTCAAAGAGATGTTTTAGGACGGACGTTTTTGATTGATGTGTGAAAGTATGGGATTTTGGTTTTTTGTTTAGTGTGCTCGCTAAGATCTTTTCTTTCGATCTTATGCCTACGTATTCCCATTTACCGAAACAGGGAAATCAGAGCGTTCGTAGTTCCTCCTATTCTATGGGAGGAAATGGTTTTTTGTGTCTTGTTCAAAGCCCAAGACATGAAGCGAAAGGTTGTTTGCATCTTGTTCAAAGCCCAAGATGTGAAGCTGAAAAGTCTATTTGTATCTTGTTCAAAGCCCAAGATGTGAAGCTGATGGGTCTCGACTTTAGAGAGAGTTTGTCATCTCTAAAGAGGGATAAAGGAGAATTACTTTAACCGGGATATGTGAATCCGACAATGCCATAATTTCCTAAGAAGGGGTTTTAACCTGAAGGAGAAGACTTTAACTCAGTGTAGAGCAATGCTATCTTTCCTTAGGAATTTCTCATGCTAAAAGAAGGACAGTGGCGTGGATATAGATGATCCAGAGGCTTGCCGCTTACAGCGATTAGATGAAGGGGAAGGAGTTGTTGATGTTTGTGTACTGTGAACGAGGCACAGGTTTGATGCTAAAAGGTTAATTGAATTAACCAGTGGTTTTCTTATATAAAGCCTAAGAGGAGGCTAATATGTGTCTCGTACAAAGCCCGAGAGAGAGGCTAAAAAGAATTGGCTCAGCTGGAGAATCTTTTATAGCTCGTATGAAGCCCGAGATGGAGGTTGAAAAAGAGTTTAGGGCGTTTAGGGGAATTTGTATCTCGTACGAAGCCCGAGATGGAGGCGAAAGGATGATTGACTCAACGAGGGAGTCTTCGATGTGTCTCATACAAAGCCTGAGAGAGAGGCTAAAAGTTTTTTTTTGACTCAACGAGGGAGTTTTTGTATCTCGTATGAAGCCCGAGATGGAGGCTGAAAGGTTTGCTCCGCTGGGGGGAATCATTTGTACAAAGCCCAAGAGGAGGCTAACTTATGCTGAGGAAAAGAAGGATCATTATACAAAGCCTAAGAGAAGGCTAAAAAAGAGACCGACTCCTTTGGGGATGTCATTACACAAAGCCTAAGAGGAGGCTATCTGCTGGTGACTGTTTTAGTTGAGTGACAGGTCTAGTATACTGATTTAGAGAAAATCAGTTCTTATATGAGCAACACTGTACTCATGGGTTTGATCTGAGGATCGGGGTTGTTCCCTGTTTTTTAAGGAAACGGGGAAATCCGGAGGGTATCGAGACTGTCTGAGTCTAAGGTTTCTTCCTTTTTAACGAAAGGGTCACTTGAGAATGTCTTTGAGACTCAAGGGATTTAGACTATCCAAGTCTAGAGTTTCATCTTTTGTACTATGCTTTGAGAAACAGTAGTAGACTCTTGGAAAGGACTGTTCTATGAAGATGACTAATTTCTGTTCCTATACCTCTAGGAGGTCGTCGGGACAATTTGTACGAAGCCCAAGAGGAGGCTGGAAACTTTTAAAAAGTCGATTGGTCCTTGTATGAAGCCCAAGAGGAGGCTATCATTCCCTGAGGAAGAGATCATTATACGAAGCCTAAGAGGAGGCTGTGAATACTTCTAAGAAGCCGACGGGTCCTTGTACTAAGCCCAAGAGGAGGCGGGGTTGCTTTTAGGAAGCCTGTGGGTCCTTGTATAATGCCCAAGAGGAGGCCGATGCTTTTAAGAAGCCCGTGGGTCCCCAAACCCCGAGAAATTCAAGACAAGCTATTCACAAGGAATAGATCAAGTCAGGAAAGTTCAAGAATTTGGAAGAAACTCAAAGATGCCATTCACGGAGAATACATTCATCTTTGGGAGTAGAGTTTCTTGACAATTCCTAATGAGGACAGCCGAAGAGAATACTGTATTTGGTGATCCTATTGGGGATCTAGCTGTCTATTTCTACGAATAAACGAAACAGCTTTACCTAGTGCTAGACGTAGTTGTCGGGGAAACTCTGAATATCTATACTATTATTACACAGTTGATATGAGTTTATGAAAGAAGACTTACAGCGAAACAGCCCCACAATACAGTTATATGTACAGGAAAGCAATAAATGAAAGCGTATAAACACTTACTCGGTTGTAGAGCTTCCATGTTGTTTGGTTAGTTGTTCAACAAAGAAAGATTGAAAACAACAGTATATCAAAATCAAAGGAGAAAGTGCTTTGAAAAAGAAAGATTGGGGCTTACATCTCAAGGAGAGGCCCAGGGTTTTACCGGTGATTGCACTGTTGAATTTGTACAGAGGGACTTATACATGTGACTGAGGCCCAAGAAAGGTTTTCTGTATAAAGGGATGGGTCTTACACTCTCTCAAGAGGCCCAAAAAGTTTTAAAGGAAAAGAGTGGGTCTTATAACACGAGGGTAGGCCCAGATGATTTTTCGTTTAAAATGGCGATCGCGCTGACGTTTTCTTTTAACTCAGAGGGACTTATACAATAAGTGAGGCCCAAAATGATTTTGGTTAAAAGGGGGATTGGGTCTTACACTCTAATAGAGGCCCAAAAAATTTGAATGGGTCTTATAGCTCGAGGAGAGGCCCAATTTGATTTTTCAAGAAAAGAAATGGGTCTTACTACACGAGGGTAGGCCCAGAGGTTTTATTTTGAAAAGGCGGCGATCGCGCCGTGATTTTTTGAAATACAACGGTACTTCTACAATAAGTGAGGCCCAAAATGGTTTCAAAAAAGGGGTTGGGTCTTACACTCCCTGAAGAGGCCCAAAATTTTTTTAAACAGACGTCGGTCGTTCCGTTTACTTGTACAGAGGGACTTATACAATAGGTGAGGCCCAAAAATATTTTTGTACAAGGGGGGTGGGTCTTACACTCTCTCAAGAGGCCCAAAAAGGTTTTAGAAAAGAAATGGGGCTTACAACACGAATGGAGGCCCAGAGGTTTTATTTTGAAAAGGCGACGATCGCGTCGTAATTTTTGAAATACAACGGGACTTATACAATAAGTGAGGCCCAAAATGGTTTAAAAAAAAGGGATTGGGTCTTACACTCTCTCAAGAGGCCCAATTAGTTTTTTAACCGATTTGTGAGGGTTGAATTAATCCAAACCCTAATTTGTTTCCAAAATATGTTTTAATTGAATAAAAATTCAATTAAAATGATCAAAATTGTTTAACATATGGAAAACAAATTGTGATCTTGGATTAATGCTTCAAAAATTAAGTATTGACCTACAAAATAATTAGAAAGCATTAAGAGTTGCAAAATCAATGTGGAAAAAATATTTAAAATGTCAAAAAACAATTAAAATATTAATTCTTTGCAAAAATATCAATTATATAAAATAAATAATATTTTTGGGATTTTTTAATAAAATAAAATATTTTAACATTTTTGTGAATTATCAAAAAAAGAATCAACTCAAAATCATTAAAACTCAGAGAGAAATTAATTTTTGAATCAATTAAACAAAATCACAAAATTCAAATATTTGAATTTGTGAAAAAGGCGCCAAGAACACAAGCAAGAACACGCGCGTTTTTCTGGGTTTGGCTGATTTGCGTTTTCCATCCAATCTCACTGAATACGTAATCATATCATGCAATCCACATATCATTATGCTCGTTTCAAACTCACGATCATGTCTATAACACTTAATTTCATTTAAATTAAACATAAAACATGAAATCACGAAGAAACCTCAAGAACCCTAATTTCTGCATGAAGGCTAGGATTTTTGATACACGATTCAAACAATGCAATTAAGTGAGGGAAAACATTCCATGCATGATTATGAACATATGGCCAAATTATTGTGCGAGGAAATATGCATAGATTGAGAGATGACCAAGTATGTGCTTACCTCTAGGCCGTGACAGCAAGTGCAATGTGATTTTTGATTTGGAGGTATTACAGATGAGTGGTGATGATCCAAACAGCTTCCCTACACCCTATGGGGTGTGTTTGAATGCTTGGACTTGATTGAAAATGGCTGGATCATTTCATGGCACCTCAGCTGCAACTTGATGGAAAATTTGAGCAACCAGCTGGTGATTTTGTGAAATTGGTGTTTCAGAAGTGATTTAAGTGTTTGATCAGCTCATATGTGATGTATATGAGGTGTGTGAGTGATTGGTTTGGTTGGAAAAGCTCTCAAACTCAAAACCCGATAGTGACTTGCCTTAGAAGGCAAAATTGGAGTGAAAGAAGAGATTTTGAGGAAAGCATCTGTTTGATGGCTTTGGTGTACTCAAACTGATCATAATTGAGCTCTATTTATAGTAGAGCAAGTTTGTTTTGGGATCCACAGTGAATGGCAACTGCAGCAGGTGTTTGTCCAATGTTGGCCAATGGAAATGCAAGTCTCCTCTAGCCATTGACTAGAGGTTAGGGCACAGAGCTTTGGTTCCCTTGGTCTTGGATAAGTCTTGACTGATTTCAAATGAGAATGGCTCAGTCCATGCCACCTTGATGCTTCCATTGAATGCTTCAATCCAAATTTGGAGTCTTGTCCCTATTTTGGCCATTCTAGGTTCAACATGCTATTTCTTGTTCCATGGACTTTGGAGGCTTGGCTCAGTGATTGTCCCCTTTAGATTCAATCCTCAGATGTGTCCAAGTGGATAGGAGCATTTGAATTTGGCTGATTTTGGCAAATCGAGCCAAAGTACAAAATCTGCCTTGCCTTTGACAGATTTCAGCAAAGCAACTTGCCAATGTCATATCTCATGGTGTAAGTTGAATTTGGTAATGTTCTTGACCATTTTGGAAAGCCCTTACATGATACAACAACTGTTTGAACATGTTTGGTTTTGATCTCTTTTGAATCCAAGTGAAAAATCCCTCTACATTTGGCAAAAAGTGAGGCAAAATCTGACTTAGTGAAATTTTCACTAAGTGTTGGAACAAAGTGTGATTTCTTGATTTTGATCACTCCATATCTCAAAATCCATGAGGAATTTGGACATAGGTCAGTATGAAGCTTTTGTAGAGGGTAATGAGACATACAAATCAAGCTTTGAATGGGGCGGCACAATGGCCTTGTGGTTTAGGAGTTATGGTCCTCCAAAGTTGGTGCATTAGTGGTACTTTTTCCATAACTTAGAAATTTTTCTAAGTTTTATGGTTACCCCTTTTACAAGTTATCCCACTTTCTTTGATTTTTCTTGATGAATGATGATTCAAATCATACATTAACATCATTTTAGGTTTAAAAAACCATTTTAGTGAAAAATCTCAAAAAGTCAAAGTTGACTTTTGTGCACAGTTGACTTTTTATCAGATGAATTCCAAACTGTGCAATTCTTCAGGAAATCATGTCCTTGACATAAATCAAACTTGATGGACATGTTCCATGGGTGTCATAGGGTGTATTAAATCATGTCCTAGGGTTTGGGAGCATGTACTGGTCAAAAGTCAAAGCTACAGTTGACTTTTCCCGCAAAACCCTAATTGTGGTGCAGATGAAATTGAAACTTGTTGCTCCAGCTTCTTGGATCAATCCATTGTTGCAAATAGATCAATGTGGTTCATTAGAGACCCTCAAATCATGTCTTGATATCTTGGCTCATGATTTGCCCCAAAAGTCAACTCAGGGGTGAATTAGGTCAAGAAACCCTAATTCCTGATTTTTGATGTATGCATCCCCTGAGACAAAATTGACTTGATGACTGGGTTTATGAGGTTCCATGGAGTATATTAGGTTATGTTTTGGATCATTGGCTCATGCCCAGAGGAAAATTTCCAACTGGAGGCCCTGGTCGACCAAAACCCTAATTTGGTGACCCTGTCGATCTTGAAGCTTGATCCACCTAGAAGGGAGCAACCTTGTGCTTAATCCTTGAAGTGGGAGTCCTCTTGATCCTTTGAGGATGTTTGAGAGGTTAGACAAGTTGAAGATCAAGTCATTCCTTGATTGACCCTTTGTCTAAGGCTCAGAGAGGGCTTAAAACCCTAATTCTGATTGTAGTGGATGCTCAACAACCCTTGAGGAGATTGATGAGGCATGAAGGTTCATCCATATTGTGATGATTATTTGCACAATGATGGGGATCTAAGTGGTCAAAATTTGGGGTATGACAGATGCCCCTATTTAATCTTCTTGGACGCGAATGTATGAATGACGAAGGTATTCGGGCATTCGGGATGCAAGAGGATTAAATATCGGAATATCCGAAATTTTGATGGCGTCTATGAATGGTATCGTATGCATTCATCTTCTTTTGCTAAGCACTGATACTTAGAAAAGGTAAACTTTCCCTCGATCCTGGTTTCCTACCAAGGAACTGGTCTTAGTTTCTGAAATGAACTTCCCCTCGATCCTGGTTTCAAACCAAGGAACTGGTCTTAGTTTCTGAAGTAAACTTCCCCTCGCTCCTGGTTTCCTACCAAGGAACTGGTCTAAGTTTCTTTTGTCAATAAACTTTATTGACAAGAGACGCTATTCGTAGCGATTTTTCCTCAAACTTCTCGCCGAATTTTCCTGGGGAGATGCCATTTGAGGGAAAAAGTTTTGATGTCAGACTTGCTGGGGAACCCAATCGTCTGAGTTGTAGAGGTGTACAAACTTCTCTGTTGGAGACGCCATTTGTTTCTACTGGGGATATTATATCATACTTTTCTCGGTATCTTCCTGGAGAAATGCCATATGATACGACCCAATTTTTGAGGTGTCGATGACCTTTTCATCAGCGGTTTTTCAGAGGAAGACCACTGTGCTGCCGAATCTCCGATTATGAGGCTTTCTCTAGGGATTTTCCTTAATCCGGGAAAGCGAGGATATCATCTTCAATGGCGAAGAGTGACATTTGTTGAAGGTTCTCTGGTCTTTCAGAGGTTCAAGTTATCAAAGTGGTCGATTGCCGACTCTAATCTAAAAGTACACTGGAGACGAGTTTGTTCGGACACAACATTCCCTGATGAAGCAAGAACTGACAAACTCGATCGAGAGGACGGTTATCACAGCAGGATAAGACCGACTCAAGTGATGGTGATGCAATATGAAATGCAAATGCAAATAAAAAATGCATGATGTATGTATGTATATGCTGACAAAACAGACGCGACATACAAACTAAAAGATGAACACGACTGGATACTCGACCACTGCTGGGGACGAAAAAGTACCGCTGGTTCAAGATAGCAATTCCACCTTGCTTAGGAGAGATAGTCCCTGCTGGGAGCTATGTTGGTCGGGCTTAGGAGATGAGAACTCGGCCGAAGGTATCAGACGGGAAAACCGCATCTGATACAGTTGATCCTTCATTCAGGCGCACTGGCTTAGAAGGAGTACTTTGATTCTGCACTTTGAAGCTTGCTTACTTCTGGAGAAGCGATCGATGTTCTTCTGATGTTCACCAGTCAAAAGAAATTGCCATCTTTATTTTAAAAGCAGAAAAAGTTTTAACAAGTAAATTCATTTTCGTTTTATTTCAAGAATCGTTAATTAAGCTAAACAACATCATTCTGTAAAGCTAAAACAAACAAGAATTACAAACAAAAGCACAAAGGCTCAAATTTTATTGATAAGATGGAGATCAGCCAAACGCGTGATTCCAAAGAGTATATACAAAGTTCATAAAATGGTAATTTACAGGGAAAAGGGCTACGTTGAAACATAACGACCATTATCCTTCTACCAACTTTGAATTCGGGACATCCTGAGCTTATGTCGAAGATGACCTTGACTGGAGTTTTCCTCCGATGGATGGCATTACTGCTGAGGAGTCAAACTAATCAGATGTAGTTACTTGCCATTATCCCTAAATTTTTCCTGGATTGTAGTTTGATGTTTCCAATCCACCGGGATGATTTTTCCATGTCTCTAATTTTTGCCTGGATCGCCCTTTCAGGTTTTCAATCCACCGAGACGGTTTTTTTTTTAGTTTAGGCGAAGTATTTCTTGACTACATCAACATTCGTGGGGTAGGCAAATTCTTCTCCATCCATGGTTGCAAGTCTCAAGGCGCCGCCTGAGAAAGCTTTCGTGACCACATAGGGGCCATCATAATTCGGGGTCCATTTGCCTCGCGAATCAGTGAGAAAAGATTGTATTTTCTTGAGCACGAGGTCTCCTTTTCTGAAGACGCGAGGTCTGACCTTTTTGTCAAACGCCTTCTTCATTCTTTGCTGATACAACTGACCGTGGCATAGTGCTGTAATTCGTTTCTCTTCGATCAGGTTGAGTTCGTCGTGTCGACTTTGACACCATTCAGCTTCGGTGAGCTTAGCTTCCATCAATACCTGGATTGATGGGATCTCTACTTCTATGGGGAGCACTGCTTCCATGCCATACACTAGAGAGAAAAGGGTAGCCCATGTTGAAGTGCGGACAGATGTTCGATAACCGTGAAGAGCAAAGGGTAGCATCTCATGCCAATCTTTGTAGGTTACAACCATCTTTTGAACGATCTTCTTGATGTTCTTGTTAGCCGCTTCTACCGCTCCGTTCATCTTGGGTCGGTAGGGAGATGAGTTATGGTGTTCGATCTTGAACTCTGTGCATAACTCTTTCATCATCTTATTGTTCAAGTTAGATCCATTATCTGTAATGATTTGGCTTGGAACACCATAACGGCAGATGAGATTGTTTTTGATAAAACGGACCACCACTTGTCGGGTTACATTAGCGTACGACGCTGCTTCGACCCACTAGGTGAAGTAATCAATGGCTACTAGAATGAACCGATGTCCGTTTGAAGCCTTAGGTTCAATCAAGCCAATTATGTCGATTCCCCATATGGAAAAAGGCCACGGGGAAGAGAGAACTTTGAGATGCGTTGGCGGTACATGAATTTTGTTGGAGTATATCTGACACTTGTGACACCTCCTCATGTACTTGTAGCAGTCGGATTCCATGGTTAACCAGTAGTACCCTACTCTTAGAATTTTACTCGCCATTGTATGTCCGTTGGCATGAGTGCCAAAGGATCCTTCGTGAATTTCTTTCATCAGCATGTCTGCTTCTGGTCTGTCGACGCATCAGAGCAAGACCATGTCAAAGTTTCTCTTATAGAGCGTATCAGCGCTCAGGAAGAAGCTGCCTGCTAGTCTTCTGAGGGTTTTTCTGTCTTTCCTGGATGCCCCAAGTGGGTATCCTTGTTTCTGAAGGAAGCATTTGATATCGTGATACCAAGGTCTGTCGTCTATGAATGCTTCAATCACGAAGATGTAGGCGGGCCGTCCAAGGCGCATTACGTCAATCTTAGGTAGGTCATTCCATCGACCTACGCTAATCATGGAAGAGAGAATGGCTAAAGCATCAGCCATGTGATTCTCACCACGAGGGATGTGATGAAACTCAACTCTGTTGAAGAAGGGTAGCAACCTTCTTGCATAGTCTTTGTAAGGAATCAATCCTGATTGGTATGTGTTCCAATCTCCTGTGATCTGATTGATAACCAAGGCTGAATCGGTGTATATGTCCAAATTCTTGATCCTTAAATCAATTGCTTCTTCGAGACCCAAAATACAAGCTTCGTATTCGGCCTCGTTGTTCGTACATTTAAACATAAGTCTGGCAGTGAAAGGAATGTGGGTACCCTGAGGGGTAACAATGATTGTCCCAATTCTGTTTCCATAATGATTAACTGCTCCGTCAAAGATTAGTCCCCATTGGGAACCTGGTTCTGGCCCTTCACTGGGTAACGGTTCATCGCAATCTTTCATTTTTAGATACATGACATCTTCTTCTGGGAAGTCAAACCCGATTAATTCTTAATCATCAATCGGTTGATGAGCCAAATGATCGGCTAAAATACTTCCTTTAACGGCTTTCTGAGCGTGGTACTCTATGTCATATTCTGATAGTAACATCTGCCAACGGGAAATCCTTCCCGTGAGAGCAGGCTTTTCAAAGACGTACTTGATTGGATCCATCTCGGAGATCAACCAAGTAGTGTGGCGAATCATGTACTGACAAAGACGTTTGGCTTCCCAAGGCAAAGCGCAACAAGTTTTCTCAAGCATCATATACCGAATCTCGCAGTCGGTGAATTTCTTGCTCAGATAGTAAATAGCAGACTCTTTCCGTTTGGTTTCGTCTTGTTGGCCAAGTACACATCCCACTGAGTCTTCTAGGACTGTGAGGTAAATGATCAGTGGTCTTCCTTCCACTGGAGGTGATAGAATCGGAGGATTCAACAGATATTCCTTAATACTGTCGAAGGTAGTTTGGCAGTCTTCTGTCCAAACGCAGTCCTGGTTCTTTTTCAGTAACCTGAAAATCGGCGCACATGTGGCGGTCATAAGGAATATGAATCTGGAGATGTAGTTCAAATGTCCCAGGAATCCTCTGACTTGTTTTTCAGTTTTCGGAGAAGGCATCTCTTGAATGGCCTTGACCTTGTCAGGATCAACTTTAATTCCTTTCTAGCTGACGATGAAACCTACGAGTTTCCCTGAACGGACACCAAAGGTGCACTTGTTGGGATTCAAGCGGAGTTTGTACTTTCTCAAATGCTCGAATAGTTTTGACAGATGGGTCACATGCCCCTCTTCTGTTTTAGATTTTGCAATCATATCATCGACATATACCTCGATTTCTTTGTGTATCATGTCATGAAATAGAGTAGTCATGGCCCTTTGATAGGTTGCCCCGACATTCTTCAAATCGAACGACATTACCTTGTAACAAAAGGTACCCCATGGGGTAATGAACGAGGTTTTCTCCATGTCTTTCGGCGCCATTTTGATTTGTTTATAGCCCGAGAATCCATCCATGAAGGAGAAAACTTTGAACTTTGCTGTACTGTCAACCAGCATGTCAATGTGTGGTAAAGGAAAGTCGTCCTTTGGACTTGCCTTGTTCAGATCCCTGTAGTCGACACACATTCTGACCTTTCCGTCCTTTTTGGGAACAGGTACAATGTTGGCTAACCATTGAGGATATTCAGATGTAGCGAGGAAACCCGCGTCAATCTGTTTCTGTACCTCCTCTTTGATTTTGATGGCCATGTCCGGGTGAGTCCGTCTCAACCTTTGCTTTACTGGTGGACATTCTGACCTCAACGGTAAGTGATGTTCCACGATGCTGGTATCCAACCCTGGCATGTCCTGATAGGACCAAGCGAATACACCGAGAAACTCTTTGAGAAGCTTTGTCAAACTCTCTTTAGCAGCTGGACTGAGCAGTGCCCCAATCCTGATTTCTTTTCTCTCTTTTTTCGAACCTAAGTTTACCGTTTCCAACGGCTCTTTGTGAGGTTCAATGGACATTTCCTCTTGTCTGAGTAATCGGGAGATCTCTTCTGGAATTTCGTCGTCAACTTCTTCTTCAGCCCCTAATACCGGGAACTCAAAGTCGGGAGAAGGCATCGGATCGTATGTTTCAACGGGGTGTAAAACAAGCAATCTGCATGACGTGATGATTCGTGTTTAGAAGAGATAGAGAAAATGCGAGTGTGTGCAGTGTATTGATTTTACTGCTTGTTTTTATTATTGATTTGTTTTTTAGGATTACCATTTTCTGAGAAAAGCAAAAAAAGAAAACAGCAATAAATGCGGAAATTACATAACAACGTTATTTTATTAATGCACAAGTCGAATCTTGAAACTACATCCCTATAAAACAAAACTCTGTTGCTTTGGGCGAAGCGAAGAGGGAAATTTATAGAAAGCGAGCCCTATCAAAACATCCATTTCACCTGGGCAAGGTGAAAGGGTTAAAGATGGCAATTACTTTGACTGGTGAACGACCTTCGGAACATCGACATCAACCCATTGGCGGCGAACTCCTCGGTGAATCACAAATTCTGGCACCTTCCTTGATTTGTCTTCAGAAATAACGCTGATTTCTGGTGGAGCAGGATCATTGGAATCTGTCTCCTAGGAAGAATTGTCGTAGGAGGATTCCTCTGTTGCATTCTGCATAACATTTGTACTCTCAGCTGTATCTCCCCATCTAGTTGGCTGGATATCTTCGAGCCTGATACGAGAGCTTTCAGGAGCGGTGTACTTGACCATATAGTCAAATTTTCCACTCGGTTGTCCCAGGGCGTCCCACACTTTTTTGGAACTGGAGGGGTCATCTCTCTCGATGACGTTGACCTCGGGAAAAGCATAGTTGGTGAATTCCAAGCCTGCAAACGTTGCGAATTCATCGTTGTGTTGAGTATTTTCTGAATGACCTGAGTGTTGATCCCATGACATGGTGGGGACACAGGTATTCTGTTCAATGATGCTCAGCTGAATGTCATTGTTCGGCTGACTTTCTGGCCTCAAGTCTCCTGGATAAGGTTGCCACATTGGCAGACCATCCATTGGGCCATAGTAAGTGTGGTCAAAGTTGTCTTTCATCAGAGTGTGTTCCTCTAACAAATTTGGCGGAGCACGGCATCCTTCTGGATCACAACCTCCATATATCATTTCAACGTCTGACCTGGGTATAAATCTCGGACCCGCTGTGGGAAAGCAAAATAGAGTTTGCGTTTCATCCTGAGACATATAACCGTCCTCGTTAAGATAGGATTTCCATTCTTCCTCTGTGTCAGAGGGATCCTCTTCATTGATAGCATGGACTGCTTGAGTCACTGGTTGGAGGAAGCCTCCACTATGGAAGAAGTTCAGAATAGGATGAAGACTTTCATCATTGACAGCTGTCTGGGTACAGGTTGCAGAAAAACCAAGACCCTTCTTTGTTTTATTGTCAATAGGAATGACAAGCTGTCCCCATCCTGCTGTATCGGTACTCCCGACCGCTTTGATAGCATCTTTGTATGAGGAAATCGAAGTTCCTCCTTTTGATCGATTCTCATTGCTCACCGACAGTGCTTGGAACTGTGTCCCAATAACCTCCTCGGGTTCTACACAAGTAGATGACGATAAATTACTCACGAGCAAGGCCTGTTCCCCACAGACTGTTATAAGTTGGCCGTTCTGGACGAACTTTAGCTTTTGGTGGAGGGTCGAGGTGACCGCTCCAGCCTGATGTATCCAAGGTCTTCCTAATAAACAACTGTACGTTGCCCGGATGTCCATGACCTGAAAAGTGACTTGGAAAGTGTGAGGACCAATAGTTATGGGAAGATCAACATCGCCGATAACTGCTTTTCTGGATCCGTCGAACGCTTTGACGACGACCTCGCTGATTCTCATCGGAGGGCCTTTGAATGATAACTGCATCAAAGTGGACTTCGGCATAACATTCAGGGCTGACCCTGTGTCTACCAATACGCTGGCTAAAGCATCGTGCTGGCAGTTGACTGTGATATTGAGTGCCATGTTATGACGGCGACCCTCTTCGGGTAATTCCTCATCACTAAATCCCAAGTTATTGCAGGAAGTGATGTTAGAGACAATACTATCGAACTGTCTGATTGTTACATCTTGTTCCACAAAGGCTTGCTCCAAGACTTTCTGTAGAGCCTCCTTGTGGGCTTTTGAACTGAGTACCAATGATAATACCGAGATCTTTGAAGGAGTCTGTAACAGTTGATCAATAATGTTGTATTCACTCCTTTGGATGAGCTTCAGCATCTCATCTTTGTTCTTTGAAAGGTCAGTATCACTGGATTGACTGACTGGTGGATTAGGAACTTCTGTCTGAGGTTCCTTTTCTTTGTTAAGTTCTCCAACTCCTCGGTTGAAGATTCGACCGCTCTGTGTTACACGACTGATGTCTGCAATATTCACGACGGAGGGTAATGGAATTTCCTTTCCATTCTCGATTGTTGTTGCACCGTATTTGTAAGGGATTGCCTTAGCTGATTTATACGGTAATGATCTCGGTAGATAGATGACTATGGGAACCTTCTGATTTTTCTGACCATCATAAGTAATCTCGATTCGTTCCCGGTTGGGAACTTTTGATTCGTCAAGCAGAGGGGTGATGACACAAACATCTCTAGTCCTCTGATGATCAGAGATGACGACAACGTCCTCAATTTGATCGACAAGGTAATTCGGCGCCCAGTTGATAGATCCGAAACCTGGATATGGACGAATCTCTCCTCGATCCACCTGACCCTGAAGAGCTACTCTCATAAGGTAGCATCCTTGGTTACTTTCTGAACAGACTCCACAACGATCATAATTGTGTGGTGGCACCTGGCCACACCCACTTTGAATACAATGTAACATCACTAGGTTAGCTTCCACGGATCGGACATCCTGACTCTGACGCCGAGTAGGATTCTTGTTATGGATACTAATCTGATGAGTATCTTCATCCATATAGATCGGCATCCACCAGTGATTTAACAAATGCTGAAGTGCCTCCTGGACAAGGGTACAACCTCGATCATTTTCGCAACCCGCTTTACAACTTTGGTAATCATGTGATATTAAGAATCCAAGTCGGACCTGCTCCGCATGTAACTCTACTAGGTTGGTATTCATCACGCGAATATCGAAAATCTGAACCATGTTGATCTGATAGGGGTTCCTATCATAGTAGTCCTGGATCCATCCAAGATCCATCTGATGCTGGAGGGCCTCTTGTATGAAAGAGCATCCCTGTTTGTTTACCGAGCAAGTCAGACAGGAACTATAATCATGCCGCGGCAGATTATGATATTGGCTTTGCCTTGAGTGCATCGCCACCAAGTTGACATTCATCGCACGGATGTCGTGGTTCTGAATGACGTTGGAGTTCGTATAGACCATATTATCTTCACGAACTCGGCACTCTTGGATCCATCGGAGATCCATCTGTTCCTGTAGGGCTGATTGCACTACCGAACATCCTTGATTGCTTTTAGATCAGATATCACACTGGTGATAATTATGAGATGGCACATGGCCATATCTACTCTGTCTACAATGCATCTTGACCAGATTGGTCCTCAATAAGAGTACATCGTGAATTTGATAGACATTGTTAGTCTCTTTCTTAATCAGGTTGACTGTAGCTTTCTCGTGTTGAGGCAGCGGGTTCGTGAGAACATTAGGATTCGTATCTTTGAAATATAAGAGCCCGCTCCTAACAAGCTTTTACACGTCAAATTTAACATTGAGGCAATTCTCTATGTTATGCCCCGATCCTCCTTGATGATAAGGGCATGTCTGATCCACCTTAAACCAAAAAGGCAGATTTTCCGGTACTGTAAGAGGAGACTTAGTCTGGATGTGCCCCTTAGCCAGTAGTAACGGAAATAGTTCTGCGTACGATATGGGTATAGGATCAAATCCTGGTGGCCGCGTTGTACGGTTGTTGTTTTACGGAGGACGAGCCTGCTGAAGAGGCTGTTGAGTCCTTTGCTGATTAGGTGGCTCTGTGCAACCTGAGGTTGATACGTAGGAATAGGCGCGGGATTGATAGCAGGAGTTACCACTGCTACTGGTTGATAACGTCGCCTTTGCTTTCCGAGAGAGATATTCCCAATATCTTGCTCTTTTTCTTAGGGAGAGCACTACCGTATCGTTTTGTACTACTTGATGATCCAGCATCTTTTTCCAAACTTCCCTCTCGGACGGCTTCCTCAAGACGAACTCCCATACCCACCATCTCGGTGAAGTCACTAGGCGCACTGGCGACCATTCTGTCGTAGTAAAATGAGCTTAAGGTCTTTAAGAAGATCTTTGTCATCTCTTTTTCCTCAAGAGGTGGACAAATCTGAGTGGCAATTTCACGCCATCTCTGAGCGTACTCCTTAAAGGTTTCCTTGTCCTTTTGTGACATTGATCTGAGTTGATCTCTGTCCGGTACCATGTCCAAATTGTATTTGTAATGTTGAACGAAGGCTTTGCCAAGATCTCTGAAGGTGCTGATCGAGGCACGGTTTAAACCCATGTACCGTTTTAAGGCGACACCGGTTAAACTATCCTGAAAGTAGTGAATCAGCAGGTCCTGATTTTCAGTCTGAGCTGACATCCATCGAGCGTACATTGTCAGATGACTTTGAGGGCAAGAGTTACCCTTGTATTTTTCAAAGTCGGGCACTTGGAACTTGTGCGGGACTTTTACATTGGGGACCAGACAAAGGTCTGCGGCATCCTTTCCAAATAGATCCTGACCGCGAATGGCTTACAATTCCTTCTGCATTTCCAAGAACTGTTCCTGGAATTCATCCATTCGGTCAAACATAGTTTCCTTTTTACCAGCAGGTATCTGTGGAATCTGTCCTTCCGGGACTGTGTGCACCACAGGGGGTGGTACTGTAACTATGGCAGCAAATCTTGGCATTTCCCGAAGTTTGTAACCTTCAGGGGTCTTCAATATGCCTTGGCATCTTCGCTTTCCCGAAGTTTGTAACCTTCAGGACCAGCGGCTCCTGCTGAAGTTCCCTGATCTTCAATGATCGGCGGAACATATCCTTCTGGGATATAGTTAGCAGGCATGCCCCAGGGACGATCTTTCGGCATCTGATACCTAGGATCAAACTTCTCCACTATGGGCGTTGAGGTGATCTCCGAGATCACAGTCCTTTGTAGCTGAGCTTCTGCCATGGCTTGCATGTCGTTACGAAGCTTTCTCATGTCCTCTCTCAGAGCGTCGATCTCTTCTTTCAACTCTCTGTTTTCTTTCTCAAGATCATCCATCTTTTTCTGACGATTGGCCCGAGTATTGTACGAATGAGACAGTTTGACTCTAGAACCGAGACACAAACGTGAGATTCGTAGGTAAGGAGAATACGCGACGTGAGAATGATAAAATGCAATGATTATATTAATTGTTTTTTTGGTTTAATCAAAATAAACTTCGACAATTAGATTGCAAATATCAAACAGTGGGGAAACCCCGTTTTATTGAAATTCAAAGGATTACAGAAATGGAAATACAGTAGATTACATGGTGCCGAAATAGAAACCTAAGCTAATGGATCCTGGTACTTCCTTTTCTTTGATCGGGGCTCTCGAGCCGTTGTCGGGTTGTCATTCCTTTGCCAGATGAAAGGAGCGAGCAAATTCCTTTGGTCATCCTGATTATCCACAGCATGTTGTTCTAAAATCTCGATCAAAGCATCTATCTCTTTTAGTAATTACTGTATTTGGATGCACTCTACATTGAGGGTGTGGTACTTGTTCTTCCAAGACCTCCTCTCCCGTTGAACTTTGTTGAGAGGAACCTGAAGCTTTTCCGTCTCAATCATGAAGTACATGACAGATTCCCTCGGCGGAAGAATTCTATGACGAGGATACGGCATCTTTAGCTTGAGAGCTCTAGTTTGTACCCAGTGGAGATAAGGCTCCACCGAGACACAGTCTGGTTTTCCTAGAGACTCCCGTCCTTTCTTATGAACATGCTTCCAAGCGTGCACTATTTCCATCTTTAGTGCTCTGTCATTCTCTCCTTCTTTGAAGAAAAGACCTTCCAGATGAGCGTTGCGCGGAACCAGCCTCATCGGGTATCCAAACTGACGACGAACCAATATCGGATGATAGTTGATTCCTCCTTTAGTTCCTATAGGGGATACGTTGGGGGAATTTCCACAACGATCAATGATCCTTATTCCATCATAAATCCTATTACACCAATCAATGTCAGAGTTGGTGAGAGACATGATCTTCTGCGACCAACGTAAGACACTCCTATCATCCCAAAAAGCAGCAGACTTAGGCAAATGAGAGATAAACCATTTATAAAGCAAAGGTACACAACACATGATCTCCCCTCCGCTGTATAAATTCCCTAAGTGTACAGAGTGATACGCATCTGGGAGCAAAGTCGGCACAGGGTTTCCAATGAGAAAACCCTCAATGGCGTTGATATCGACGAAGTTATTAATGTTGGGCAACAAAAATAATCCGTAGATGAGTAAAATAAAGATGCTTTCAAAAGCAGTCTCGTTCCCTATACTAGCAAAGTACAGAGCTTTCTTTGTTAAGAACTGGGCTGGCAAACCTTGGATGCCACCCTTGGTAGTCATGTGAGTCTTGACTTCTGACTCATCCAAATGAATTGCTCTTGCAATGGTCTAATCCTTTGGAATTTCTTCCAGTCCAGAAAATGGAGCTCGATCAGTAATGTGTAGATTGATCAGATGAGAATACTCCTCTAGCGTTGGTGCTAGCTGGTAATCCGGGAATGTGAAACAGTGATAAACCGGATCGTAGAACTGAACGAGCACATCCATGATTCCTTCAATCACATGGATTCTTGACAGAGGTAGAAGACCTCCGTACTTGGCTCTGAAGGCCTCCTGGTTGGTGATCATTCTCGCCAAACCTCTCAGATCCTCTAGTTTTGGAGCCTTGAAGGTATACTTATGAGTTCTCCTTCTACCGAAATCCATTAGCGTAATCCTTTTCTCTAATATTTGCAATCACAGTCTTAGTTTAATTTGAAAAACAGAGAGACTAGAAGAGAAATTTTTTTTGAATGTTTTAATGTTTTTTTTTTAAATGAATGCATGAATGCAGCACACAAAAACATAGAAAAAACATGGGGTCAAAGGGTCGTTGTCATGAAGTCAAGGCTCTACCCAGGAAGGCAGACAACAAGCGGATCGCCAGCGAGTCGTGTGCAATCTTAGAGTAAGTGCTATTCACTGAGAATAGATCACCAGCCTCAAATGAGGGTAGTATCGTGTGACAACTATTTCCGATAGTTTCCGCACTACGAAAGGGTTGGCTTTTCCTAGGTGTATACTCAATCTCACGACATGCGGCATCACACGCATTCCCAGTAACAGAAAAATAAACACATATTCAATTAGGAAAAGCAGTATATATATTTGTCCTAATGTCGTAGACTTTTAAGGCTATGAATCCTATGTTCCTGACAGAAATGGCTTCCCGGCTGAGTCACCATTCTGTGGTTTCTTTCCAAAGTAAAGGTTTTGACCTAAGATCCTAATAGAGTCAAAAAGGTCTCATCTCAGTGAAAATTTCTACCTAGGAGACAAACAATGCAAAAGATACAAAGTCCCCAGCAGAGTCGCCACTTTTCTGTAGCGAGCGATTTTTGGACGTGGTTGCGAAGCACAACCGCTCTTTGGGTTTACTACAGCTCGATTCATTTTTTATCCTATTGTAAGCTGATGAAGGAAGGGAAATAGATGTCTCCAACTAACCCTGCTTGCATACTGAGGTTAAACAGTCAAAACTGTTGGTTTACAGATGCTACAAAGATTTGGGGAATGTCTCAGGTTATTTTGTTCAAAGAGATGTTTTAGGACGTACGTTTTTTATTGATGTGTGAAAGTATGGGATTTTGGTTTTTTGTTTAGTGTGCTCGTTGAGATCTTTTCTTTCGATCTCATGCCTACTTATTCCCGTTTACCGAAACAGGGAAATCAAAGCGTTCGTAGTTCCTCCTATTCTATGGGAGGAAATGGTTTTTGGTGTCTTGTTCAAAGCCCAAGACGTGAAGCGAAAGGTTGTTTGTATCTTGTTCAAAGCCCAAGATGTGAAGCTGAAAAGTCTATTTGTATCTTGTTCAAAGCCCAAGATGTGAAGCTGAAGGGTCTCGACTTTAGAGAGAGTTTGTCATCTCTAAAGAGGGATAAAGGAGAATTACTTTAACCGGGATATGTGAATCCGGCAATGCCATAATTTCCTAAGAATGGGTTTTAACCTGAAGGAGAAGACTTTAACTCAGTGTAGAGCAATGCTGTCTTTCCTTAGGAATTTCTCATGCTAAAAGAAGGACAGTGGCGTGGATATAGATGATCCAGAGGCTTGCCGCTTACAGCGATTAGATGAAGGGGAAGGAGTTGTTGATGTTTGTGTACTGTGAACAAGGCACAGGTTTGATGCTAAAAGGTTAATTGAATTAACCAGTGGTTTTCTTTTATAAAGCCTAAGAGGAGGCTAATATGTGTCTCGTACAAAGCCCGAGAGAGAGGCTAAAAAGAATTGACTCAGCTGGAGAATCTTTTATAGCTCGTATGAAGCCCGGGATGGAGGCTGAAAAAGAGTTTGGGGGCGTTTAGGGGAATTTGTATCTCGTACGAAGCCCGAGATGGAGGCGAAAGGATGATTGACTCAATGAGGGAGTCTTCGATGTGTCTCATACAAAGCCTGAGAGAGAGGCTAAAAGTTTTTTTTTGACTCAACGAGGGAGTTTTTGTATCTCGTACGAAGCCCGAGATGGAGGCTGAAAGGTTTGCTCCGCTGGGGGGAATCATTTGTACAAAGCCCAAGAGGAGGCTAACTTATGCTGAGGAAAAGAAAGATCATTATACAAAGCCTAAGAGGAGGCTAAAAAAGAGACTGACTCCTTTGGGGATGTCATTATACAAAGCCTAAGAGGAGGCTATCTGCTGGTGACTGTTTTAGTTGAGTAACAGGTCCAGTATACTGATTTAGAGAAAATCAGTTCTTATATGAGCAACACTGTACTCATGGTTTTGATCTGAGGATCGGGGTTGTTCCCTGTTTTTTAAGGAAACAGGGAAATCCGGAGGGTGTCAATACTGTCCGAGTCTACGGTTTCTTCCTTTTTAACGAAAGGGTCACTTGAGAATGTCTTTGAGACTCAAGGGATTTAGACTGTCCAAGTCTAGAGTTTCATCTTTTGTACTATGCTTTGAGAAACAGTAGTAGACTCTTGGAAAGGACTGTTCTATGAAGATGACTAATTTATGTTCCTATACCTCTAGGAGGTCGTCGGGACAATTTGTACGAAGCCCAAGAGGAGGCTAGAAACTTTTAAGAAGTCGATTGGTCCTTGTATGAAGCCCAAGAGGAGGCTATCATTCCCGGAGGAAGAGATCATTATACGAAGCCTAAGAGGAGGCTTTGAATACTTCTAAGAAGCCGACGGGTCCTTGTACTAAGCCCAAGAGGAGGCGGGGTTGCTTTTAGGAAGCCTGTGGGTCCTTGTACAATGCCCAAGAGGAGGTCGATGCTTTTAAGAAGCCCGTGGATCCCCAAACCCCGAGAAATTCAAGGCATGCTATTCACAAAGAATAGATCAAGTTAGGAAAGTTCGAGAATTTGGAAGAAACTCAAAGATGCCATTCACAGAGAATACATTCATCTTTGGGAGTAGAGTTTCTTGACAATTCCTAATGAGGACAGCCGAAGAGAAGACTGTATCTGGTGATCCTATTGGGGATCTAGCTGTCTATTTCTACGAATAAACGAAACGGCTTTACCTAGTGCTAGACGTAGTTGCCGGGGAAACTCTGAATATCTATACTATTATTACACAGTTGATATGAGTTTATGAAAGAAGACTTACAGCGAAACAGCCCCACAATACAGTTATATGTATAGGAAAGCAGTAAATGAAAGCGTATAAACACTTACTCGGTTGTAGAGCTTCCATGTTGTTTGGTTAGTTGTTCAACAAAGAAAGATTGAAAACAACAGTATATCAAAATCAAAGGAGAAAGTGCTTTGAAAAAGAAAGATTGGGGCTTACAGCTCAAGGAGAGGCCCAGGGTTTTACCGGTGATTGCACTGTTGAATTTGTACAGAGGGACTTATACAAGTGACTGAGGCCCAAGAAAGGTTTTCTGTACAAAGGGATGGGTCTTACACTCTCTCAAGAGGCCCAAAAAGTTTTAAAGGAAAAAAGTGGGTCTTATAACACGAGGGTAGGCCCAGATGATTTTTCGTTTAAAATGGCGACCGCGCCGAGGTTTTCTTTTAACTCAAGGGGACTTATACAATAAGTGAGGCCCAAAATGATTTTGGTTAAAAGGGGGATTGGGTCTTACACTCTAATAGAGGCCCAAAAAGTTTGAATGGGTCTTATAGCTCGAGGAGAGGCCCAATTTAATTTTTCAAGAAAAGAAATGGGTCTTACTACACGAGGGTAGGCCCAGAGGTTTTATTTTGAAAAGGCGACGATCCCGCCGTGATTTTTTGAAATACAACGGGACTTATACAATAAGTGAGGCCCAAAATGGTTTCAAAAAAGGGGTTGGGTCTTACACTCTCTCAAGAGGCCCAAATTTTTTTTTAAGCGGACGACGGTCGTACCTTTTACTTGTACAGAGGGACTTATACAATAGGTGAGGCCCAAAAATATTTTTGTACAAGGGGGTGGGTCTTACACTCTCTCAAGAGGCCCAAAAAGGTTTTAGAAAAGAAATGGGGCTTACAACACGAGGGGAGGCCCAGAGGTTTTATTTTGAAAAGGCAACGATCGCGCCGTGATTTTTGAAATACAACGGGACTTATACAATAAGTGAGGCCCAAAATGGTTTCAAAAAAAGGGGTTGGGTCTTACACTCTCTCAAGAGGCCCAATTAGTTTTTTAAACGATTTGTGAGGGTTGAATTAATCCAAACCCTAATTTGTTTCCAAAATATGTTTTAATTGAATAAAAAATCAATTAAAATGATCAAAATTGTTTAACATATGGAAAACAAATTGTGATCTTGGATTAATGCTTCAAAAATTAAGTATTGACCTACAAAATAATTAGAAAGCATTAAGAGTTGCAAAATCAATGTGGAAAAAATATTTAAAATGTCAAAAAACAATTAAAATATTAATTCTTTGCAAAAATATCAATTCTATAAAATAAATAATATTTTTGGGATTTTTTGATAAAATAAAATATTTTAACATTTTTGTGAATTATCAAAACAAAAATCAACTCAAAATCATTAAAACTCAGAGAGAAATTAATTTTTGAATCAATTAAACAAAATCACAAAATTCAAATATTTGAATTTCTAAAAAAGGCGCCAAGAACACAAGCAAGAACACGCGCGTTTTTCTGGGTTTGGCGGATTTGCGTTTTCCATCCAATCTCACTGAATACGTAATCATATCATGCAATCCACATATCATTATGCTCGTTTCAAACTCACGATCATGTCTATAACACTTAATTTCATTTAAATTAAACATAAAACATGAAATCACGAAGAAACCTCAAGAACCCTAATTTCTGCATGAAGGCTAGGATTTTTGATACACGATTCAAACAATGCAATTAATTGAGGGAAAACATTCCATGCATGATTATGAACATATGGCCAAATTATTGTGCGAGGAAATATGCATAGATTGAGAGATGACCAAGTATGTGCTTACCTCTAGGCCGTGACAGCAAGTGCAATGTGATTTTTGATTTGGAGGTGTTACAGATGAGTGGTGATGATCTGAACAGCTTCCCTACACCCTATGGAGTATGTTTGAATGCTTGGACTTGATTGAAAATGGCTGGATCATTTCATGGCACCTCAACTGCAACTTGATTGAAAATTTGAGCAACCAGTTGGTGATTTTGTGAAATTGGTGTTTCAGAAGTGATTTAAGTGTTTGATCAGCTCATATGTGATGTATATGAGGTGTGTGAGTGATTGGTTTGGTTGGAAAAGCTCTCAAACTCAAAACCCGATAGTGACTTGCCTTAGAAGGCAAAATTGGAGTGAAAGAAGAGATTTTGAGGAAATCATCTATTTGATGGCTTTGGTGTACTCAAATTGATCACAATTGAGATCTATTTATAGTAGAGCAAGTTTGTTTTGGGATCCACAGTGAATGGTAACTGCAGCAGGTGTTTGTCCAATGTTGGCCAATGGAAATGCAAGTCTCCTCTAGCCATTGACTAGAGGTTAGGGCACAGAGCTTTGGTTCCCTTGGTCTTGGATAAGTCTTGACTGATTTCAGATGAGAATGGCTCAGTCCATGCCACCTTGATGCTTCCATTGAATGCTTCAATCCAAATTTGGAGTCTTGTCCCTATTTTGGTCATTCTAGGTTCAACATGTTATTTCTTGTTCCATGGACTTTGGAGGCTTGGCTCAGTGATTGTCCCCTTTAGATTCAATCCTCAGATGTGTCCAAGTGGATATGAGCATTTGAATTTGGCTGATTTTGGCAAATCGAGCCAAAGTACAAAATCTGCCTTGCCTTTGACAGATTTCAGCAAGGCAACTTGCCAATGTCATATCTCATGGTGTAAGTTGAATTTGGTAATGTTCTTGACCATTTTGGAAAGCCCTTACATGATACAACAACTGTTTGAACATGTTTGGTTTTGATCTCTTTTGAATCCAAGTGAAAAATCCCTCAACATTTCTTGATTTTGATCACTCCATGTCTCAAAATCCATGAGGAATTTGGACATAGGTCAGTATGAAGCTTTTGTAGAGGGTAATGAGACCTAAAAAACAAGCTTTGAATGGGGCATAATGGCCTTGTGGTTTAGGAGTTATGGTCCTTCAATGTTGGTGCATTAGTGGTACTTTTTCCATAACTTAGAAATTTTTCTAAGTTTTATGGTTACCCCTTTTACAAGTTATCCCACTTTCTTTGATTTTTCTTGATGAATGATGATTCAAATCATACATTAAAATCATTTTAGGTTTAAAAAACCATTTTAGTGAAAAATCTCAAAAAGTCAAAGTTGACTTTTGTGCACAGTTGACTTTTTATCAGATGAATTCCAAACTGTGCAATTCTTCAGGAAATCATGTCCTTGACCTAAATCAAACTTGATGGACATGTTCCATGGGTGTCATCGGGTGTATTAAATCATGTCCTAGGGTTTGGGAGCATGTCCTGGTCCAAAGTCAAAGCTACAGTTGACTTTTCCCGTAAAACCTAATTGTGGTGCAGATGAAATTGAAACTTGTTGCTCGAGCTTCTTGGATCAATCCATTGTTGCAAATGGATCAATGTGGTTCATTAGAGACCCTCAAATCATGTCTTGAGGTCTTGGCTCATGATTTTCCCCAAAAGTCAACTCAGGGGTGAATTAGGTCAAGAAACCCTAATTCCTGATTTTTGATGTATGCATCCCCTGAGACAAAATTGACTTGATGACTGGGTTTATGAGGTTACATGGAGTATATTAGGTTATGTTTTGGATCATTGGCTCATGCCCAGAGGAAAATTTCCAACTGGAGGCCCTGGTCGACCAAAACCCTAATTTGGTGACCCTGTCGATCTTGAAGCTTGATCCACCTAGAAGGGAGCAGCCTTGTGCTTAATCCTTGAAGTGGGAGTCCTCTTGATCCTTTGAGGATGTTTGAGAGGTTAGACAAGTTGAAGATCAAGTCATTCCTTGATTGACCCTTTGTCTAAGGCTCAGAGAGGGCTTAAAACCCTAATTCTGATTGTAGTGGATGCTCAACAACCCTTGAGGAGATTGATGAGGCATGAAGGTTCATCCATATTGTGATGATGATTTGCACAATGATGGGGATCTAAGTGGTCAAAATTTGGGGTATGACACTTATTAACCTGAATGGTTAACAGTTGGAAAGAGAGTTAAATGAGTTTAGTCAAGTGATTTTGAGTTAACTAACTGAGTGAGGTTAGTTAGTGACATGAGTTGGGGTTTGGTTATGGTGATGGTGAGCTCATGAAGTTTATGGTGGAGCTGAGAAATGAGAGGTGGTGATGTGTGTGCTGCTGCAACCAGACTTGCATAACAAGTTTTGTTTATTCCTCTTTGGGGTATGAAGTGACATATGTACATGTATGTGTAAGAGGGTGGTGTTAGGGGTGTTCGCGGACCGTTTTGGTTCGGTTTTGGGAGAATCCGATACCCAAACCTATAAAAAATATATGGATTAGTTTGGATTGGATTTACACAATTTTATGATAAAGCCCAAACCGAACCAAACCAATAAACAACGGGTTGGTTTGGGTTGGATTGATTGGGTACATTAGAAACAAATCTGCAAAAATATTTTTAAAAATATTAACTTATATCAACTAATTTTCCAAAATAATATAAAATTCTTAATTTTATTGTTTCTCCATATTGGTTGTGCATATCACAAATGACATTTCATTTTTTTCTTCTTGAAGTTGAATATCTCATTCTAGTTTCCATGGTAATGATGATATATATTATACTAATTAATTATGATTGGTTCGGGTAGACGGGCTCGCGGGTAGAATTTTGGAAATCCGTTGCCCGAACCAATTAACATTGAGTTTCATTGGTTTGGTTCGGTTTTTGCCCAAACTAAAAAAATGCCCGAACCAAACACAATGGGTTGGTTTGGATTCCGGTTTGGTTCGGATTTTCCCGAACCAATGAACACCCCTAGGTGGTGTGTTCAAATGAAGTAAAGGGTGGATGGTGTGTAGTATGCGTGTGAACTGAGTTTTAACAACAACAACAATGTTACAACATGCTATTCTTGGCAGCCATGCATGCAGTGAAAACTTGGAAGTTTGAGGGTGAATATCTCTCACATTAATGGATGAAAATGTATAATTTTGGTGGCAAATGAAAGATGGTACATCATAGAAGATGATTGATGTTAGACCTAGGATGAATAGAGACTTGGAAAGTGCTGAAAAAATGGCTTAGAACACAAGCAACCAAGACTCCATCATGGGCGAGGCAACTGGTTGCATGAATGGCATCATGGCCTATGGAAATTTCAGAGTGAGACCCCCATGTTTGGACCATCATAACTCCTTATCCTTTGATCAAATGAAAAATCTCCAAACATGAAAGTTGTAGAGGGCATGGAGATGAACAACTTTGATGTTCAACAATTTTTCATTTGGAGCCTTCTTGATGGAGAAAATGGGATTGACATTTGGCACACCAAGTGTTTGATGAAATTATGGCATGGAGGCCTGAACTTGCCTTGCCATGACTTGGAATTTGCCTTGATTTTACTCCACTTTGATTGATCATAACTCCCTCAATTTTGATCCAATGGAAGAGTTCTTTATATGGATTTGAAGCTTAGAATGTGATCTTTAATTTGCTCAACTTGGGCCTGAAGTTTGAAGCTTTTATCATGGAGAAAGAATGCCTTGAAGTGTAGTGCAAAATGGTCCAAACTTGCCATTTTTGGAAACCCTAAGTTTCTAAAAATGGCAACTTTGTACAATTCTTGATCTTTGATGATTCCTCTATCATTTCTTGATCAAATCTTGTCCACTGAACATATGTAACTTGAATTTCATGAATTTGACCTTAAAAAGTCAGGAGTTGACTTTTCCCTTTGCACAGTTGACTTTTCCCCCAATTTCTTGGTTCTCAATCAATTGGTCAATTGAAACCCTTCCAAATCAACTTGATGGACCATCCTTCATCCTTAGACCCTTGAGGACATGTAGAATACCATGGGATCAAGTCTTGCCCAAGAAATCAGAAATAAACTGATTTCATGGCGAACCCTAGTTTTAAACCCTAAGTCTAGGAGAAAATAACACATCCCCTAACTCCAAATTCTTCTGAATATGATGTATATCATTTCTAACAAAGATGAGATATGACATTTGGAGGTGATAAAAGCTCAAAGATCTTGCCCATTGGGGCATTCCACTCAAGAATTCCAAAACCCTAGTTTTACACTGATTAGGATGATGTGATTCCCTTGCATTCTCTTGTCAAGCTTGATCATATGATAAGGTGATGACTCAATTAAGACCCCTTGAGGCTCAAGGCTCCTTGGATTTGGTTTAGACACCCTGATCCCATGCCAAAGAACCAATGAAATGCAAATAATGATTATGCCAAAATGCAAAGCAACATAAGCCAGTAAAAGCTAAAAGCAAGAGGGAAAATTTTGAGGTGCTACAGCTTCCCCTATTCAAACTTCTTGGATCTGAGGGTATGATAGCAACGACTTTCAGACAACTGGGATACACGGGGTTTGAATACCAAAATAACCTGGAAATTTGCAAACTGTGGGGATAACAAAATAGAGTTATTTACGAGGACGACCACAGACGAACTCGAAAAGGAAGACCGGCCACAGACGGGCTACCAAACAAAAGAATACGAGGACGGCCGCAGACGAACTCGAAAAGGAAAACCGACCACAGACGGGCTACCCAACAAAGGAATAATATGAGGACGGCCGCAGGCAAACTCGAAAAGGAAGACCAGCCACGGACGGGCTACCAAACAAAAGAATAATACGAGGACGGTCGCAGATGAACTCGAAAAGGAAGATCGGCCACGGACGGGCTACCAAACAAAAGCATACGAGGACAGCCGCAGACGAACTCGAAAAGGAAGACCGGCCACGGACGGGCTACCAAACAAAAGAATACGAGGACGGCCGCAGGCGAACTCAAAAAGGAAGACCGACCACGGACGGGCTACCAAACAAAAGAATACGAGGACGGCCGCAGACGAACTCGAAAAGGAAGACCGGCCAAGGACGGGCTACCAAACAAAAGAATACGACGACGACCGCAGACGAACTCGAAAAGGAAGACCGGCCACGGACGGGCTACCAAACAAAAGAATAATACAAGGACGACCGCATACGAACTCGAAAAGGAAGATCGGCCACGGACGGGCTACAAAATAAAAGAATACGAGGACGGCCGCAGACGAACTCGAAAAGGAAGACCGGCCACTGACGGGCTACCCAACAAAGGAATAATACGAGGACGGCCGCAGACGAACTCGAAAAGGAAGACCGGCCACGGACGGGCTACCAAACAAAAGAATACGAGGACGGCCGCAGACGAACTCGAAAAGGAAGACCGGCCACAGACGGGCTACCCAACAAAGGAATAATACGAGGATGGCCGCAGACGAACTCGAAAAAGAAGATCGTCCACGGACGGGCTACCAAACAAAAGAATACGAGGACGGCCTTAGACGAACTCGAAAAGGAAGACCGGCCACAGAAGGGCTACCCAACAAAGGAATAATACGAGGACGGCTGCATGCGAACTCGAAAAGGAAGACCGGCCATAGACGGGCTACCAAACAAAAGAATACAAGGACGTCCGCAGACAAACTCGAAAAGGAAGATCGCCCACGGACGGGCTACCAAACAAAAGAATACGCGGACGGCCGCAGACGAACTCAAAAAGGAAGACCGGCCATAGACGGGCTACCAAACAAAAGAATACGAGGATGGCCGCAGACGAACTCGAAAAGGAAGACCGGCCACAGACGGGCTACCCAAGAGAAGGAAAGAATGTATCTGGAATTCCTATGGGGAACTAGTTTTGACTATATTTAAGAGTGACAAACTGGCTTTACCTAATTCTAGACTTAGTTTTCGAGGAAAACTCTAAGCAGATATACAAGTATAAATACAGTTGATATATGACAAGTATTTAAAAGGATATGAAAGAAGGGCTTACAGGTGAGCAAGCTTCTAGCAATACAGTTATATATATATATATATGTAAGCATGTAAGTGAAAGCTGATAAAAACTTACAGGTGAGCAAGCTTCCATTGTAATAGCTGTATGGTTAGTTGTTCAAGAAATTAAAGAAAGTTTTGATAACAACTATGAGTTTGAACCTAAATCAAAAGGGAAGTTGTTTTGAAAAGATTGTTGGGGCTTATACTCAAGGAGAGGCCCAGATGAAAAAACAATAATCGTACCGTTGTTTTGTAAACTGTACCGGGACTTATACAACGACTGAGGCCCAAATTAGGTTTATATTTACAAAGGGGTGGGACTTACACTCTATCAAGAGGCCCAAAGTTTATTTTATGTACAAGTGATAGGGCTTATAACTCAAGGGGAGGCCCAAAAGTTTGAAAAAGAAAAGAAATGGGGCTCACAACATAAAGTTAGGCCCAAGTGATTTTTTTTTTGTTTAAAAGGCGACGACCGCGCCGGGATTTTTTAAAATGGTATCGGAACTTATACAATGACTGAGGCCCAAAAAAGTTTTTTATTTACAAGGAATGAGTCTTACACTCTATTAGATGCCCAAAAGTGTTTGAAAATTTAAAATCGAGAGGAAACCCTAATTTTAAATAAAAATGTCATTTTTCAAAGGAAATTTAAATAATAAATGATAAAATATCAACTATATTCAAAAACAAGTTGTACACTTTGAAAAATATTTTGAAAAATCATGTTTAATCATATGAAAGCTTGAAATTCAATTAGTTTTGAAAGATCAAAGTGGGAATTTCATTTTAAAAATTGTTTAAAAACAATAAAATGAAATTAATTACAAAAATTCTAACTATATTAAATAAATAATATAAATTGGATATTTTTGTAAAATAAAATATTTAATCATTTTAGTTCATTTTGAGAAAAAAAAATCAATTCAAAAACACAAATATTCAGAGAGAAATTAATTTTTGAATCAATTAAACAAAATAACTAAAATTTAAAATTTTGAATTATGGCGCCAAGAACACTTGGTTCTTTCCCGCGCCCTCTGTTTTTGCAGATTTGCGTTTTCCCACTTTTCTCCATGATTTCTCAATGGTTTTGCACGATTCAAGTACCAAACTTGTTCATTTTTGAACAAGGATCACAAGCATATAGTTTAATTGCATTTATATTAAGCATGGAGAAAGAAATCAACAGAAAACCTCAAGAACCCTAATTTCAGCATGAACACAATGAAATTCCATACACGATTGGTTTATGGCAATTGATTGAGGGTTATCACTCTACATACATGCATAAACAAGACGGTAACTCAAAAATTCATTCATGATGCATAGATCATAGAGTTAGAAGGGTTCAGGCTTACCTCTTTCAGCTGGTGATCGAGTTTGGTGATGGAGGTGTTACAACTAGGTTCCAATGATCTATACAGCTTCCTTAGGTGCCAAGGAGTGTGTTTGAATGCTTGGAGTGGATTGAAATGAGCTAGAACTGGTTGTGGTACCTCAACTGCAACTCTGTCAAGAACTTTGAGCAATTGGATGGTATTTTGTGAATTTGATGTTCCATATGTGATTTTGTGTTATGGATCACTCATACATGATGTTTATGAGGTGTGTGTGTGATTGGTTTGGTTGGAATCACTCTCAATCTCAAAACCCGATAGTGACTTGAGTTAGAAGGTAAAATTGGAGTAAAGAAGAGATTTTTGAGTAAAGCATCAGTTTGGGTGCTTTGGTGTACTCAAACTGATCACAATTGAGGTCTATTTATAGTGTGTCAAGTTTGTTTTGGCGGCAATAGTGTGTGGCAACTGCAGCAGGTCTGTGGCCAATATGGATCAAATGGGATCTCAAGTCTCCTCTAGCCATTGACTTGAGGTTAGAGCACAGACCTATTGTCTTTTGGTTCATAGATAAGGTTTGACTCATTCAGTTAAGCTTTCCTCAGTTCATGCCACCTTGATGCATCCATTGAATGCATTGAAACAAAATTGGAGTCTTTGCACTTTTTAGCTCTTTTAGGTTTGGCATGGCTATATGTATATTATTGGACTTTGGAGGCTTGGGGAACAGATCATTCTCCTTTTGTTTTATCCTCAGATGTGTCCAAATGGATGACAAGGCTTGCAGTTGTCCAAATTTGCCAAATCGAGCAAATGTACAAAATATGCCTTGCTTGGGACAGTTGGAAATGGTGATTTTGAGGGATTCATATCTCCCTCCTCAGGTTGAGTTATAGGAGGCTCTTGTGCTTTTTAGAAAGCAATCATATGATACAAAACATGTGTGATCATAGTTTGTTTTGAAACTATTTGGATCCAACTGAAAAATCCTCATGAACATTGATGTTCAAGGCTGGTAACTTAGGCAGATTTTCACTAAGTGTTGAAAAAAGTGTCATTTTCATGTTTTTGTGATTTTGATCAATCCATAACTCAAAATCCATGAAGAATTGGAGTCTGAGGTAGTTGAAGCTTTTGTAGAGTGTATCAATACCTACAAATCCAGCTTTGGATCACCCAAAATGGTTGCTTGGATCAGAAGTTATGGTCCTTGGAAGTTGGTACCAAAACCATTTTTGTTCCATAACGTAGAAAATTTTTGGTTTCTTATGGTTGCCCCTTTTCCAAGAAACCTCACTTTTCTTGATTTTTCTTAATGACTGGTGATCAATACCATACATTAACATTATTTTTGACTTAGGGGAACCATAGTTGTGAAAAATTCCAAAAAGTCAAACTTGATTTTGTGCACAGTTAACTTTTTATCGGATGAAATCCAAACTGTGCGATCCTTTGTGAAATCAAGTCCTTGAGCTAAATAAAACCTAATGGATGGATTCCATAGGTGTTATAGGGTGTATTGAATCATGTCCCAAGGTTTGGGAGCATGTCTTGATCAAAAGTCAAAGATACAGTTGACTTTTTCCTCGAAACCTTAATTGTGGTCCTGGTGAAATTGAAACTTGTGAGCCAAGCTTCTTGGGCCAATCCATTGTTGCAAATGGATCAATATGGTGTATTGGAGCCCTTCAAATCATGTCTTGAGGTCTTGGCTCATGCTTTGTCCCAAAAGTCAACTTACGGGTGAATTAGGTCAAGAAATCCTATCTCCTAGTTTTTGATGAATGCATCCCCGGAGACTATTTTGACTTGATGATTGGATCAATGAGGTCCCTTGGAGCATTTTGGATCATGTTTTGAAGTAATGGCTCATGCCCAGTGAAAATTTCCAACTGGAGGCCTTGGTCGACCAAAAATCTAATTTGGTGACACTGGCGATCTTGAGGCTTGATCCACTTGGAATGTTGCAACATTGTGCTTGATTCTTTATGTGGGAGTCCTCTTGATCCTTTATAGGTGTTTGATAGGTTAGAAAAGTAGAAGATCATGTCATTTCTTGATTGATCCTTTGTCTAAGTGCTCTAAGAGGGCTTGAAACCCTAATTCTTGATTATGGTGAATGCTCACCCATCTTTGAGGAGATTGATGATGTAACAGCCGGGCCGGGACTCCCTGTCATACCCCAAATTTTGACCACTTAGATTCCCATCATTGTGCAAGTCATCATCACAATATGGAGGAACCTTCGTACCTCATCAGTCTCCCCAAAGATGGGTGAGCATTCACTACTTTCAGAATAAGCCCTCTCAGAGTTCTTAGACAAAGGATCAATCAAGAAATGTCTTGATCTTCAACTTGTCTAACTTATCAAGCATCTACAAAGGATCAATAGGACTCCCACTTCAAGGATTAAGCACAAAGCTGCTCCCTTCTAGGTGGATCAAGCTTCAAGATCGACAGTGGCACCGGATTAGGGTTTTGGTTGACCAGGGCCTCTAGTTGGAAATTTTCCTCTGGGCATGAGCCAATGATCCAAAACATAACCTAATATACTCCATGGAGCCTCATGGACCCAATCATCAAGTCAATTTTGCCTCAGGGGATGCATACATCAAAAATCAGGAATTAGGGTTTCTTGACCTAATTCTCCCCTAAGTTGACTTTTGGGACAAATCATGAACCAAGACCTCAAGAAATGATTTGAGGGTCTCTAATATAACATATTGATCCATTTGGAACAATGGATTGATCCAAGAAGCTTGAGCAACAAGTTTCAATTTCATCTGAACCACAGTTAGGGTTTTGCGAGAAAAGTCAACTGTAACTTTGACTTTTGACCAGGACATGCTCCCAAACCCTAGGACATGATTCAATACACCCTATGACACCCATGGAACATGTCCATCAAGTTTTATTTAGGTCAAGGACATGATTTCCTGAAGAATTGCACAGTTTGGAATTCATCTGATAAAAAGTCAACTGTGCACAAAAGTCAACTTTGACTTTTTGAGATTTTTCACTAAAATGGATTTTTAGCCCTAAAATGATGTTAATGTATGATTTGAATCATCATTCATCAAGAAAAATCAAGAAAAGCGGGATAACTTGTAAAAGGGGTAACCATAAAACTTAGAAAAATTTCTAAGTTATGGAAAAAGTGCCACTAATGCACCAACTTTGGAGGACCATAACTCCTAAACCACAAGGCTATTGTGCCCCATTCAAAGCTTGATTTGTAGATCTCATTGCCCTCTACAAAAACTTCATACTGACCTATGTCCAAATTCCTCATGGATTTTGAGTTATGGAGTGATCAAAATCAAGAAAAGTCACTTTGTTCCAACACTTAGTGAAAATTTCACTTAGTCAGATTTGACCTCACTTTTTGCCAAATGTAGGAGGATTTTTCACTTGGATTCAAAAGAGATCAAAACCAAACATGTTCAAACAATTGTTGTATCATGTAAGGGCTTTCCAAAATGGTCAAGAACATTACCAAATTCAACTTACACCATGAGATATGACATTGCCAAGTTGCCTTGCTGAAATCTGTCAAAGGCAAGGCAGAATTTGCATTTTGCTCGATTTGCCAAAATCAGCCAAATTCAAATGCTCCTATCCACTTGGACACATCTGAGGATTGAATCTAAAGGGGACAATCACTGAGCCAAGCCTCCAAAGTCCATGGAACAAGAAATAGCATGTTGAACCTAGAATGGCCAAAATAGGGACAAGACTCCAAATTTGGATTGAAGCATTCAATGGAAGCACCAAGGTGGCATGGACTGAGCCATTCTCATCTGAAATCAGTCAAGACTTATCCAAGACCAAGGGAACCACAGCTCTATGCCCTAACCTCTAGTCAATGGCTAGAGGAGACTTGCATTTCCATTGGCCAACATTGGACAAACACTTGCTGCAGTTGCCATTCACTGTAGATCCCAAAACAAACTTGCTCTACTATAAATAGAGCTCAATTGTGATCAGTTTGAGTACACCAAAGCCATCAAACAGATGCTTTCCTGAAAATCTCTTCTTTCACTCCAATTTTGCCTTCTAAGGCAAGTCACTATCGGGTTTTGAGTTTGAGAGCTTTTCCAATCAAACCAATCACACACACACCTCATATACATCACATATGAGCTGATCAAACACTTAAACAACAACTGGAACACTGATTTCTCAGAATCACCAGTCAATTGCTCAAGGTTTTAACCAAGTTGCAGTTGAGATGCCATGAAGTGATCCAGCCAATTTCAATCAAGTCCAAGCATTCAAACACACTCCATAGCACCTAGGGAAGCTGTTCAGATCATCATAACACAACTATAACACCTCCTACACAAATCACGATCACCAGCTGCAAGTGGTAAGCATGAGCTCTTTTAACTCTATGATCCATGCAATTTTTGCTGCACAATAATTTGGCTATATGTTCATAATCATGCATGGAATGTTTTCCCTCAATAAATTGCATTGTTTGAATCGTGTATGGAATTTCTGAACCTTCATGCAAAATCTAGGGTTCTTGAGGATTTTGCGTGATTTCTTGTTATATGTTTAATTTAAATGAAATTAATTGACATAGACATGATCGTGAGGTTGAGACGAACATAATGATATGTGGATTGCATGATATAATCACGTATTCAGTGAGATTGAGGAGAAAATGCAAGTCAGCCAAACCCAAAACACGCGCATGTTCTTGGTGTGTTCTTGGCGCCATTTTTTGAATATTTGAATATTTAAATTTTGTGATTTTATTTAATTGATTCAAAAATTAATTTCTCTATGAGTTTTAATGATTTTGAGTTGATTCTTTTTTTAATAATTCACAAAAATGTTAAAATATTTTATTTTCCTAAAAAATCCCAAAAATATTATTTATTTTGTATAATTAATATTTTTGCAAAGAATTAATGTTTTAATTGTTTTTGGCATTTAAAATATTTTTTCCACCTTGATTTTGCAATTTTTAATGCTTTCTAATTATTTTGTAGGTCAATACTTAATTTTTGAAGCATTAATCCAAGATCACAATTTTTTTTCCACATGTTAAACAATTTTGATCATTTTAATTGAATTTTTATTCAATTAAAACACACTTTGAAAACAAATTAGGGTTTTGGATTAATTCAACCCTCATGAACCATTTTCAAAACTCTTTTGGGCCTCTTGAGAGAGTGTAAGACCCAACCCCTTTTTTTTTTTAAAACCATTTTGGGCCTCACTTATTGTATAAGTCCCGTTGTATTTCAAAAAGGTTCGACGCGATCATCATCCGTTGAAAAATCATCTGGGCCTACCCTCGTGTAGTAAGACCCATTTCTTTTTCTTTAAAACATTTGGGCCTCTTGAGAGAGTGTAAGACCCAACCCCCCTTGTACAAAAACTTTTGGGGCCTCACTTATTGTATAAGTCCCTCTGTACAAGTAAACGGTACGATCGTCGTCCGTTTAAAACATCTGGGCCTACCCTCGTGTAGTAAGACCCATTTCTTTTCTTAAAACTCTTTGGGCCTCTATTAGAGTGTAAGACCCAATCCTCCTTTTAACCAAAACCATTTTGGGCCTCACTTATTGTATAAGTCCCTTTGTGTTAAAAGAAAACCTCGGTGCGATCACCATTTTAAACGAAAAATCATCTGGGCCTACCCTCGTGTTATAAGCCCCACTCTTTTCCTTTAAAACTTTTTTGGGCCTCTTGAGAGAGTGTAAGACCCATCCCTTTGTACAGAAAACCTTGTTTTGGGCCACTGTCACTTGTATAAGTCCCTCTGTATAAATTCAACAGTAAAACCCTGGGCCTCTCCTTGAGCTGTAAGCCCCAAATCTTTCTTTTTCAAAGCACTTTCTCCTTTGATTTTGAATATACTGTTGTTTTTCAATCTTTCTTTGTTGAACAACTAACCAAACAGCATGGAAGCTCTACAACCGAGTAAGTGTTTATATGCTTTTATTTACCGCTTACATATAACTGTATTGTGGGGCTGTTTCGCTGTAAGTCTTCTTTCATAAACTCATATCAACTGTGTAATAATAGTATAGATATTTAGAGTTTCCCCTGCAACTACGTCTAGAACTAGGAAAAGCCGTTTCGTTTGTTCGTAGAAATAGACAGCTAGATCCCCAATAGGATCACGAGATACAGTCTTCTCTTCGGCTGTCCTCATTAGGAATTGTCAAGAAACTCTACTCCCAAAGATGAATGTATTCTTTGTGAATGGCATCTTTGAGTTTCTTCCAAATTCTCGAACTTTCCTGACTTGATCTATTCCTTGTGAATAGCTTGCCTTGAATTTCTCGGGGTTTGGGGACCCACAGGCTTCTTAAAAGCATCGGCCTCCTCTTGGGCATTGTACAAGGACCCACAGGCTTCCTAAAAGCAACCCCGCCTCCTCTTGGGCTTAGTACAAGGACCCGTCGGCTTCTTAGAAGTATTCACAACCTCCTCTTAGGCTTCGTATAATGATCTCTTCCTTCGGGAATGATAGCCTCCTCTTGGGCTTCATACAAGGACCCTCGGCTTCTTAAAAGTTTCCAGCCTCCTCTTGGGCTTCGTACAAATTGTCCCGACGACCTCCTAGAGGTATAGGAATAGAACTTAGTCATCTTCATAGAACAGTCCTTTCAAAGAGTCTACTACTATTTCTCAAAGCATAGTACAATAGACGAAACTCTAGACTTGGATAGTCTATTTTCCTTGAGTCTCAAAGATATTCTCAAGTCCCCTTCAAAAATAGGAAGAAACCCGCAGACTCGGACAGTCTCGATACCCTTTGGATTTCCCGTTTCCTTAAAGAACAGGGAATAATCCCGATCCTCAAATCAAACCCATGAGTACATTGTTACTTATATAAGAACTGATTTTCTCTTAATCAGTATACTGGACCTGTCACTTAACTGAGATAGCCAAACTTTTTTCGCCTCCATCTCGGGCTTCGTACGAGATACAAAGACTCCCTCGTTGAGTCAAACAACTTTTAGCCTCTCTCTCGGGCTTTGTACGAGACACACAAAAGACTCCATCGTTGGGTCAAACAAATCTTTTAGCCTCCATCTCGGGCTTCGTACGAGATACAAAAAGGTTATTATTGAGCCAAATAACGTTCAGCCTCCATCTCGGGCTTCATACGAGATACAAAAGCACTCTCTTGTTGAGTCAACCCTTTCAGCCTCTCTCTCGGGCTTTGTACGAGACACATATTAGCCTCCTCTTAGGCTTTGTATAAGAAAACCACTGGTTGATCCAATCAACCTTTTAGCATCAAAGTTGTGCCTCGTTCACAGTAAACAAACATCAACAACTTCTTCCTCTTCATCTAATCGCTGTAAGCGGCAAGCCTCTGGATTATTTACATCCATGCCACTGTCCCTCTTTTAGCATGAGGAATTTCTAAGGAAATATGGCATTGCTCTACACTGAGTTAAAGTCTTCTCCTTCAGGTTAAAATCCCCTTCTTAGGAAATTATGGCGTTGCCGAATTCACACATCCCGGTTAAAGTAATTCTCCTCTATAAACAGACAAACCCTTCTTTAGAGATGACAAATTCTCTCTAAAGTCGAGACTTTTTAGCTTCACATCTTGGGCTTTGAACAAGATACAAACAACCTTTCGCTTCACGTCTTGGGCTTTGAACAAGACACCAAAACACCAATAGAATAGGAGGAACTACGAACGCTCTGATTTCCCTGTTTCGGTAAACGGGAATACATAGGCATAAGATCGAAAGAAAAGATCTTAGTGAGCACACTAAACAAAAACATAAATCCCATACTCTCACATATCTATCAGAAAGCATCAGTCCTAACATCCTAATCCTAGTTCCCCGTCAGAGAGAAATCCCAGAAAGAAACCAGTATTGGCGAAAATACAAATAACCAATACAAAGGCCCCCCACATTGTAGCATTCGTAACCTAACAGACTGCTATTTAAACTCAGTATGCAAGCAGGGTTAATTGGAGACATCTATTTCCCTTCCTTATTCAGCTCACAATAGGATAAAAAATGAATCGACCTGTAGTCACCCCAAAGAACGATAGTGCTTAAGAACCAAGTCCAAAATCGCTCGCTACACTCCCCCACAGACACCACAGACACTATTACTCACAAACCAAATCACTAGCCCCCTTCACTACTAGTGTTTTTGCTTCCCGTGGGAATCGAACCGCGTACTTGGGGATAAGTACCATGTTCAATGCATTCCCACTACCAATTGAGCTAGTAGCTCAATTGGTAGTGGGAATGCATTGAACGTGGTACTTATCCCCAAGTACGCGGTTCGATTCCCACGGGAAGCAAAAACACTAGTAGTGAAGGGGGCTAGTGATTTGGTTTGTGAGTAATAGTGTCTGTGGTGTCTGTGGGGGAGTCCCGGCCTGACTGTTACAGATGAGGCATGATGGTACATCCATATTGTGATGATGATTTACACAATGATGGGAAATCTTGGTGGTCAAAATTTGGGGTATGACACTAGATCACGTCCATGGGCCCGCTAGGCGAGCATATGCGAGAGAAGACTTCAAGGCTTAATATCTTCATGGTAAAAGAATAGTTTATACACTGTTTGAAGATGATTGGTGTATCTAGAGAGCTAGGGAGGCTAGGACTTGTTGAAGGGTGTGCTGCCATTGCCTAACAGAGAAGAAAGTAGGCGCGCTAGGCGAAGATGGGTATTGCGCCTAACAAGCCTACCTTGCTCAAGCCTATAAATAAGAGGTATAATTTCAGTTCTAAGAGAGTTTTAGTGGGTCCAAGGTTTAACACCCACAATCTATCCCCTGGGCAATTAAAGCGATAACAAATAATCAGAGTATAATTAAAACATTCATGGCATAGACGGAGGCGTCACATCAATTGAAATGAAATAAAACAACCTGCTCATAAAGATATGCAACAATCAGGTAGCAACATACACAGAGGAACTCAGTTCCTAACACCCATAATTCAGATACAGAATAAAAGCGGAAAATCTGTAACTGAAAAATCATATATAAACATAGAAGTTTGTCTGTCATCTACAGAGTCATACAAATAAAATCCAAAAAAGTATATACATATACATATAGTCACATAACGATCTCCCCGACTACCCGGTGCTACATATCAGAGCCGTCCGACAAAAGAATGAAGACCTAAGCTTCACAAAAAGACCTCCAGCATCTAATCTGCAATGCCTCATAGAGCATTCAAAACAGCAGAAGGGTGAGAAACACAATTATAATATAGTTGCATACAATTATGTAATAACATGAAATACACATACATAACATTATCACCACAACGTATACCATAATTCAAATACAAAACAAGACAATTCATAATTCATGCATCCTTCACAAAGGCATATCAATCATGCTCAATACATTCAACACCAATATACATATATTTATATATCAACTCATCAATCCAATTCACAATTTCCACACATAATCAATCCATTCATGACTTATGCAAATGCACAGAGACCGACACAACGTCTCTATGCAATGCAATGCGGTACCATTCCATCCATCATTCTCATCATCAGTTCACTCAGGAACTATTGGAATCATCGCTTGTTACTTGGTGTAACTCCCCGTTGGGCAAACGATGTTCCCCATCGCTTTAGGTCTTCTTTGTATAAGGCTCACGATGTTTATTGATCATTTTAGGTCCTCTTTGTATAAGGCTCACGATCCGATCGCTTTAGGTCCTCTTTGTATAAGGCTCACGGTCGTCTATAACTTCGTTTTAGGTCCTCTTTGTATAAGGTTCACGATCGTTATAGCAGATTCCGTCTGGAATCGTTTTGTTGCTCATACCCCACAAGGGCACACGACATCACAAGAATACATATCATGATACTTGGCATACAAATGACTCATGACAATCAATGCATACATATACACAACCATGTGATCCATTTCAACATCAATAATCATGCATATACAATCAAACATAACACAATGCATTTATTTTCCATAAGCCACAAACCACCATCACAACATTTCATCACATGCATTCACATCATATAACAGCACACAAGCTATACGATATAGATTAAAAGCATATCACATGATAACACATCAATCGCACACATTTACGACGGTAAAAGTCGACAACACGACACTATTCCTATTCCCGACAGAATTAAATCGGCCACTAGTCTCGAAACCAATATAATAAGAAAGAACATATCATTAGCTCTCCAACGCATCCAACCGCGCCTCAATCCGACTTACGACCCAAAAGTTATGACAAGAACAAAATGGAAAATCTGTAATGTTCGCAACGCGAAGCTCCCAGCGAGCATTCGCTTTCCTCATTCGCCGTGCGAATACCCCAGCAAACCATGACAGAAAGAAAAAGACACAAAGTTCGCAGTGCGAACCTCCAGCGAACATTCGCTTTCCCCTTCGCAATGCAAATACCCCAGCGAACCGTGGCAGAGAGAAAACAGCAGAAAGTTCGCAGTGCGAACTTCCCGTGAACGTTCACTTTCCCATTCGCTGGCCATTCGCAGTGCGAACCTGCGAACCCAGAAAATCTCAGCAGTGCTATTGTTCACTCCTAACCAACATTTCTTCCAAACCATAATATAACAACCAGAACATATTCCAATCATGGTAACAAGTATTCTACAACATTTATATCGCATTTCAACCGCGAAAACATCGATTCCTATCGTTTTCTCTCATTCCGACCTAGATTTAAAAAGCTAGGAAAACAACAAACATTCCAACACACATACATAATCATACACAAGCATAGTATAACCGAGTTTCGCACCCTTACCTGATTAATCGCGCTTCGAAGTGTCGGTTGAATTGGTTTCTTAAACTCCAAGTTTTTCCTCTTTTTCTTCTCTTCTCACTCTTTTCCTTATTTTCTTTCTTCCCTTCCTATTTTCTCTCTTTTCTCTCTATGTTTCTATTTTATGAAAAATAACCAAGCAAAAGATCAAAATACCCCTACACTAAATTTTCTCGCAAACGCTCCCAAAACGCGATAAAACATAATAACGATGAAAAATAATATATTGCCAAATAAAAGTCAAGAATAAAATAATATAAAAACAAAAATAATTAAATTGACTCGATTAAATAAATATAACAAAAACCGGGGCGTTACAACTCTCCCCCACTTAGAAATTTTCGTCCTCGAAAATATTACCTGAGACGAACAACTCCGGATACGATTCCCGCATCCGACTCTCCAACTCCCAAGTCAAATTGCCCTCAGCAGCACCTCCCCACACTAATTTCACAAGCTCAATATCCTTGCCTCTTAACCACTTCAACTCGCGATCCAAAACCCTCACCGGTAATGCCTCAACCGTAAGGTTCTCCCTTACCTCAACCTCATCCATCGGAATCACATGCGACGGATCCAGAACATACTTCCGAAGTTGTGAAACATGGAACACATCATGCAAATTCGAAAGATTCGGTGGCAACGCCACCCGATAAGCCACAACACCCACTTTCGCGGATATCTGATAAGGACCAATAAACCGAGAAGTAAGCTTCTTCGACTTCAACGCACGTCCAACACCCGTCACCGGTGTAACCCTCAAAAATACATGATCGCCTTCTCGAAACTCAAGATCTTTCCTCCTTCGATCATGATAACTCTTCTGCCTACTCTGAGAAGCCTTCATCTCACTACTACGAAAACCCCATTTAACGACGCCAGCTTTACCACGGTTTCGTATTCCACCGTTGTAACAGGATTAAAAATTTATAACGCCATATTTAACGACGGTTGTATTACATAACCGTTGTAATACAAGCTGTGTAACAAGCTTCGATTCCCAGCTCTATAATTTTTTCCATATTTTTACATTTTAACACGCTTGTATTAGAAGACCGTTGTACTACATGTATCACGCTTCGATTCACAACAATGTATTCTTTAGTATTTTTAAGTGCAATAGAGTATATATATAACTTTAAAAATAAAACTGTAAGAGATGAACATATATAGACATAATTTTATTTTAATATTCCATTGAGAGTACATTGATAAACATATTACATATCAAGATCATTGTCAGAGCCCATAGCATAAAATGCATCTTCCTAATCTAGACATCTCTCCTCACTCCCCTCATCGGAATCATAATATACAGGCCTCCTTTTCTTCTTTATCTTCTTCTTCTTCGGCTTCTTTTTCTTCTTCTTCTTATCCTTCCTTACCCTTAAGGCATCCCTGAAGTTGGCAGTTGCTGGTTGGACGACCTCCTGGATTGGCGCCTGACACTCCTCATTGAGGTTTCTAGGATTCTCATTTGTTGAACTCATTGTTACGAAGAATATATTATTTAGATATGTAAAATTGTCTATTTATAGATGAGGTTGAAGATGAAAAGACTGATAGTTTAATGCTTGTAATGCTGATAACTTGTAAACCGTTCATATTCTGGAACTATATTTTCTTGTAAACCGTTCATATGTTGGGAAGTGCAACGGTTACTAATATCACGACGGTTATAAGTAATGACCATAGCGATATCATTTATAATCCAGGCGTAATTTTAGGAAAATGTTGTTGCCTGGTGTCGAACCTTGTACCACGTACAAGGGGTATCGCTACGGTTATTATAACTAACCGTTGTGATATTATTAAATTAATATATAATCTATCATAACGGTTATTTAAGAAAACCGTTGTGAAACATTTACCTATATAATGGAATTAACTTTCCCTTTTTGACAGTCGCGCCGTTTCCTTCACAGCGAAACCCTAGCTTCTCAAACTTCATGTTTTTTTAGAATCTGCGAGAAGAAATACAAGAAGTATGAAGCTTTTGATTTAAGCTTCTTCCTCCTTGTAGTTCTTCCTGCAGAATCTAAAACTAGATGAACATGGTGATGATGCTGGCGGTAGCAATCGTAATGTACATATTGTTTATGGAAAATAAGGTAGTCTTCTACTTCAATCTTTTTGTTAAATAGTTCCCATTATCTCGTTTGCTTCATGTTGTTTTTGTTGATTGTTCTCATTTTATGAAGATTCGACTTCAATGCTTCACAAGCAAGGTGAACTTCATTGTAATGGTACAGTCCCACTTCTTAGGGTTTTGTTTCAACTTTTGGTTGTTTTGTTTTGAATACTAACTAATTTTCTTCATTGCTTCCCACTTCTTAGGGTTTGTTTCACATGGTGATGATGATGGTGGTACATATATATATGAATTCATTCTGATAAGGTACATATATATGAATTCATTCTTATATTGTATATGAAATTTAGTTTATTATATACTATGTACATTGTTTGTTTTACTATCCTTTTATTGAAAATGAAATCAGTTAAATTGATATAGAACATTAGTTTATTATATATATATACTATGTATATTGTATATAGTTAAATTTAATACTAACTGATTTTCATCATTGCTTCCCACTTCTTAGGATTTGTTTCACATGGTGATGATGATGGTGGTACCTATATATGAATTCATTCTGATAAGGTACATATATATGAATTCATTCTGATATTGTATATGAAATTTAGTTTATTATATACTTTGTATATCGTTTGTTTCACTATCCTTTTATTGAAAATGCAATCAGTTAAATTGCTATAGAACATTATAATCTGAAAATTAGGATGTATTTGAAAACCAACCTTTATCATGTCAATGTTTTCCGAATTGCATCCATTTCATTCCGCACATTTTATGTTCCTTAACATAAAATTTATGGTTCGATGGTCGGTTTCCTTCAATCCATCTTTATTATAATTTACCTCATCGTCGTCAATAATCGCCCTGGTTGTTAAGATCATGATCATTGTTATGATGATAAAATTGTGGCAATTTTTGGCGATGATGAGGTAAACTATAACAAAAGATATCGATGGATTGAAGGAAACCGACCATCGAACCATAAATTTTATGTTAAGGAACATAAAATGTGCGGAATGAAATGGATACAATTCGGAAAATAGTGGTGTGTTTAAGTTGGTTTTCAAGAACAGTTTAATTTTCAGATTATATAGTTCTTTACCTATTTTAATGGTTGTATTTCTTTAATAAGGTGCATGGTAAAATAAGCAATATACATTTGTATTTAATAAACTAAGGATACTTTTCACAACGGTTGAGACAAATAACTGTTGTGATAGTTAACATATATGACAACGGTTCATACTGATAACCATTGTGATAGTTAATATATATTACAACGGTTGAAATACCTAACCGCTGCAATATATCGCGCGCTTCCAGAATACACCAACGGTTTCCAGACCGTTGTAGAAACGGCGAACTTACAACAATAATCTACATAACAACGCCTTCGCTCGCGTCATTATATGTGATTCCCAACCGTTGCTAAATGGGTTTTTCGTAGTAGTGTCTTCTCACGAATAAGTTTCACCTTCTCCGTAGTTTGTTGAACTAACTCCGGTCCAACCACCGAACTCTCACCAGATTCATGCCAACACAATGGTGTTCGATATCTTCTTCCATACAACGCTTCAAAAGGTGCCATTCCAATACTTGAATGGAAACTGTTGTTATACGTGAACTCCACCAACGAAAGATAACCATCCCAAGCACCACCTTACTCAAGAACACAAGCTCTCAACAAATCCTCCAATGACTGAATAGTTATCTAGGTCTGACCATCCGTCTGAGGATGATAAGCAGAACTCAATCTCAACTTGGAACCTAATGCCTTTTGCAAACTTTCCCAAAATCTAGAAGTAAACCTCGGATCTCGATCTGAAACAATACACAACAGAACACCATGTAATCGCACAACCACACGAATATAAATCTCAGCCAACCTCTCCAAAGAAAAACTGATGTCAATCGGAATGAAATACGCTGATTTAGTCAGCCTATCCACAATCACCCAAATGGCATTATGTTCCCTCTGAGTATTCGACAATCCTGTCACAAAATCCATAAAAATGCTGTCCCATTTCCACTCGGGAATATCCAACGGTTGCAATAATCCACTAGGCTTCTGATGTTCTACCTTTGACTTCTGACACGTCAAACACGCATAAACAAACTGAGCCACATCCCTCTTCAATCCGGACCACCAAAAGATCTTTTTCAAATCTTGATACATTTTATTAGCTCCCGGATGTATACTCAAACTACTCCGACGTCCTTCCTCTAAAATCATCCTTTTCAATTCCGAAACATCAAGAATACAAATTCTACCACGGAGTCTCAAAACACCCTTATCATCCACTTTAAATTCACCATTCACACCTTTATCTCCAACCGTCATCAAATCAACAAATTTCACATCCAGTCTTTGTTTCTCGCTAACGGTCAACAGAAAATCATTAGTGACCTTTAACATACCAAGCCTCACGCTATCAAATGTCAATTCACACACCAAACTCAAATCTCTAAATTCTTCCAAAAGTTCCCACTCTTTAACCATCAAAGCAGACATAAGCAAAGATTTCTAGCTTAACGCATCGGCTACGACATTAGCTTTACCAGGATGGTAATTCAAGCTAAAATCGTAATCCTTCAAAAATTCCAACCATCTCCGTTGCCTCATATTCAACTCTTTCTAATCAAACAAGTATTTCAAACTCCTATGATCACTAAAGACATCGAATCTTGCACCATAGAGATAATGCCTCCAAATTTTCAATACAAACACCACCGCAGCTAATTCCAAATCGTGAGTAGGATAATTCTTCTCATGAACCCTCAATTGCCTCGAAGCATAAGCCACAACCTTACCTTCTTGCATCAACACTCCACCTAAACCACTCAAAGACGCATCGCAATACACCACAAACGGTTCACAAGGATTTGGTAAGATCAAAATCGGAGCTGTAGTCAATCTTCTCTTCAGCTCACCAAAACTCTCCTCACACTGAATATCCCAAATAAACGCTTTACCTTTACAAGTCAGCTGGGTCAAAGGAAGTGCTAACTTGGAAAAGCCTTCAATGAATCTTCGATAATATCCAGCTAAACCCAAAAAGCTTCTAATTTTAGTAACAGATCTAGGAGCCTCCCATTGTAGAACTGCATCTACTTTGGATGGATCCACAGCAATACCATTACCTGAAATCACATGCCAAAGAAAACTCACTTCTGACAACCAGAACTCACACTTGGACAACTTGGCATAAAGTTTATTTTCCTTCAAAATTTGCAATACAATACGCAAATGTTCCGCATGTTCCTCCCGAGACTTAGAATAAATAAATATGTCACCTATAAACACAACAACAAATTGATCCAAATGCTCAAGGAATATGCGATTCATATACTCCATAAACACTCCCAGTGCATTAGAAACCCCGAATGGCATCACGGAATATTCGTAATGTCCGTATCGTGTCCTAAAAGCGGTGTTCTGAATATCTTCCTCCTTCACTCTAATCTGATGATAACCTGACCTCAAATCAATTTTACTAAACACACATGCACCTACCAACTTGTCCATCAAATCATCAATTCTCGGAAGAGGATACTTATTCTTAATCGTCACCTTATTCAGCTGGCGATAATCAATACATAATCGCATACTTCCATCTTTCTTCTTCGCCAATAAAACTAGAGCACCCCAAGGCGATACACTCGGACTCACAAACCTCTTTTCTAACAATTCATTCAACTGCTTCTTCAACTCAACCAACTCAGATGCCGACATACGATATGGTGCCATAGATACTGGTCTAGTACCAGGAACTAGATCTATAGAAAACTCCACCTCTCTCTCCGGCGGCACATCAGAAATATCCTCCGGAAACACCTCTGGAAAATCACACACAACTGGAAACACATCAATTGCAACTTGACTATCCACAGTCAACGATGCAAATAACCCGAACAACTGAGCTTCATCCGCCAAAAGTTTCTTCAACTCTTTGGTAGATAAGAAACTCGATTCCTCGTCTTCCTCAAGAGAAGGAAATCTTACTAACTTATGATAACAATCAATATGAACTCGATTGAACTGCAAACAATTCATTCCCAAAACCACGTCTAAACCCTCCAACGGAAGACACACTAAATCCATAACAAAATCCTTACCATAAATGGTCAAAGGACAACTTAAACAAACCAGAGAAGTAGTTACCGACCCCATTGCTGGAGTATCGATCACCATCTCTTCACCCAACGACGACAACAAAAGATTCAAACGCTGCGCACACTCAGACGAAATAAACGAATGAGTCGCTCCGGTATCAATAATAGCAACTAAAGGCGTACTATTAATAAAATAAGTACCTCTGATCAGACGATCAACACTAGTAGGCTGAGCTCCTGCCAATGCAAATACTTTTCCCCCAGCTTGAGCTTGCTTTGGTTTCGGACACCTCGTACTAATATGACCAGATTCACCATAGTTGAAACACTTCACCACAATCCTCTTGCAATCAGCTGTTACATGTCCCATACCTCCACAATTGGAATACTTTCTCATATCCTTTCTACATTCAAATTGACGATATCCTAAGTCACCACACCTAAAACATCTCAGAGGATTATACATACCTCCCCCACTTGACCTTTTATCAAAATTAGCCCGTTGCTTCCCCTTGTCAGCTGGTGCCACATAAGGACCACCACGAAACGGTTGTTTTCCTTTCCTTTCGTTCACACTCTTATAATGAGCAGAACGAGCTTTGCTATCCTCCTCATAAATTCTACAACAATTCACCAAATCCGAAAACCTCCTAATTCTTTGATAACCAATTGCCTGCTTGATCTCTGGACGCAACCCATTCTCAAACTTCACACATTTGGAAAACTCCGCAGTTGCTTCAGCATAATATGGATAAAACTGAACAAGCTCCACAAACTTAGCAGTGTAATCAGTAACAGACATGTTACCCTGTTTCAACTCTAAGAACTCTATTTCTTTCTTTCCTCTAACATCTTCAGGAAAATACTTCCTCAAAAACTCCCTGCTAAACAAAGCCCAAGTGACAACTTCACCTGTAGCTTCCCACACATGGCGCATACCAACCCACCAATCATCAGCCTCCTCCTACAACATATGAGTACCCAGTCTCACCTTCTGTTCCTCAGCACAGTCCATCACTCAAAAGATTCTTTCAATCTCCTTAAACCAATTCTGAGCACCATCAGGATCATATCTTCCTTTGAAGATAGGCGGTTTGTTCTTCCTGAACCCATCATTCTCACCAGCATTAGGTGCACCCCGCACAACCTGAGCCATAGCTTGCATAGCAGCAGCAAGAGCAGCATCATTCCTACCAGCCATATTCTGTTCATATCTAATAACAGTAACTATGGTTAAACAATCAACTCGGCAAAACACAACTGTCACACAACAACCAACTTGGTCAAAATGACCGACACAGACTGGCACGGACTGACACAAACTGGCTCTGATACCACTTAATGTAACACCCCCAATCTATCCCTTGGGCAATTAAAGCGATAACAAATAATCAGAGTATAATTAAAACATTCATGGCATAGACGGAGGCGTCACATCAATTGAAATGAAATAAAACAACCTGCTCATAAAGATATGCAACAATCAGGTAGCAACATACACAGAGGAACTCAGTTCCTAACACGCACAATTCAGATACAGAATAAAAGCGGAAAATCTACAACTGAAATCTCATATATAAACATAGAAGTTTGTCTGTCATCTACAGAGTCATACAAATAAAATCCAAAAAGGTATATACATATACATATAGTCACATAACGATCTCCCCGACTACCCGCTGCTACATATCAGAGCCGACCGACAAAAGAATGAAGACCGAAGCTTCACAAAAAGACCTCTAGCATCTAATCTGCAATGCCTCATAGAGCATTCAAAACAGCAGAAGGGTGAGAAACACAATTATAATATAGTTGCATACAATTATGTAATAACATGAAATACGCATACATAACATTCTCACCACAACGTATACCATAATTCAAATACAAAACAAGACAATTCATAATTCATGCATCCTTCACAAAGGCATATCAATCTTGCTCAATACATTCAACACCAATATACATATATTTATATATCAACTCATCAATCCAATTCACAATTTCCACACATAATCAATCCATTCATGACTTATGCAAATGCATAGAGACCGACACAACGACTCTATGCAATGAAATGCGATACCATTCCATCCATCATTCTCATCATCAGTTCACTCAGGAACTATTGGAATCATCGCTTGTTACTTAGTGTAACTCCCCGTCGGGCAACCGATGTTCCCCGTCGCTTTAGGTCCTATTTGTATAAGGCTCACGACGTTTATGGATCGTTTTAGGTCCTCTTTGTATAAGGCTCACGATCCGATCGCTTTAGGTCCTCTTTGTATAAGGCTCACGATCGTCTATAACGTCGCTTTAGGTCCTCTTTGTATAAGGCTCACGATCGTTATAGCAGATTCCCTCTGGAATCATTTCGTCGCTCATAACCCACAAGGGCACTCGACATCACAAGAATTCATATCATGATGCTTGGCATAAAAATGACTCATGACAATCAATGCATACATATACACAACCATGTGATTCATTTCAACATCAATAATCATGCATATACAATCAAATATAACACAATGAATTTATTTGCCATAAGGCCACAAACCACCATCACAACATTTCATCACATGCATTCACATCATATAACAGCACATAGGCTATACGATATAGATTAAAAGCATATCACATGATAACACATCAATCGTACACACTTACGACGGTAAAAGTCGACAACACAACACTATTCCTATTCCTGACACAATTAAATCGGCCACTAGTCTCAAAATCAATATTATAAGAAAGAACATCTCATTAGCTCTCCAACGCATCCAACCGCGCCTCAATCCGACTTACGACCCAAAAGTTATGACAAGAACAAAATGGAAAATCTGTCATGTTCGCAATGCGAAGCTCCCAGCGAGCATTCGCTTTCCTCATTCGCCATGCGAATACCCCAGCGAACCATGGCAGAAGGAAAAAGACACAAAGTTCGCAGTGCGAACCTCCAGCGAACATTCGCTTTCCCCTTCGCAATGCGAATACCCCAGCGAACCGTGGTAGAGAGAAAACAGCAGAAAGTTCGCAGTGCGAACTTCCCGCGAACGTTCGCTTTCCCATTCGCTGGCCATTCGCAGTGCGAACCTGCGAACCCAGAAAATCTCAGCAACGCTATTGTTCACTCCTAACCAACATTTCATCCACCAAAACTCTTCCAAACCATAATATAACAACCAGAACATATTCCAATCATGGTAACAAGTATTCTATAACATTTATATCGCATTTCAACCGCGAAAACATCGATTCCTATCGTTTTCTCTCATTCCGACCTAGAATTGAAAAGCTAGGAAAACAACAAACATTCCAACACACACATACATAATCATACACAAGCATAGTATAACCGAGTTTCGCACCCTTACCCGAATAATCGCGCTTCGAAGTGTCGGTTGAATCGGTTTCTTACACTCCAAGTTTTTCCTCTTTTTCTTCTCTTCTGACTCTTTTCCTTCTTTTCTTTCTTCCCTTCCTATTTTCTCTCTTTTCTCTCTATGTTTCTATTTTATGAAAAATAACCAAGCAAAAGACCAAAGTACCCCTACACTAAATTTTCTCGCAAACGCTCCCAAAACGCGATAAAACATAATAACGATGAAAAATAATATATTACCAAATAAAAGTCAAGAATAAAATAATTAAATCGACTCGATTAAATAAATCTAACAAAAATCGGGGCGTTACACAAGGTAGTACAGAAAGTTAGTAAGTGTACCTTGGTCCTAATAGGAGAATAAGAAAGGGAGATTAACGGCAGAAACGATGCTCGAGAAATCGCTGCAGGGCCTTCCAATGTCTTCTTCGGAATATTTGTTTAACTACGATGAGCATGCGTAGCTAGAAATCTCATTAAATACTCATGTTTAATTACAATCATGAAATTTTATGTAATTCTACTTATACTTTATTATTGATGATTCTTTGTTCTTAATGCTTATTTTGGATTAACTACCTAAAATATATTTTCATGGAACAAATTGACATACAAAATGTGTTGGTTGTTACTAGATCCAAGTCTCCATATATTGGATGCTAATTCCTAGACACATATTATGTTTAATACCCATAGAATACTGAGAATAGATAATTAATATCTTTATATCATTGTTGAAATTTAATGTTGTTGTATTTAATTGTGCGAGACATCACCTATTAGGTAATACAACTGATATCACATTATTGATTCAAACATGAGATACAATGATAACAATTGGAGGTAATATTAATAGCTAAGTATAAGAGCATATTACCGAGAAATGGTTATACATGACAATAAACAATGATGAATTCTACCCCTACCAAGTTTTCTCATTATTAACACTAAAATCTCAATTATCTTTTGTCATTTACTTTTCCCCAACCAAAAAACTATAAACTCTTAATTAGAATCATAAAAACTATTGAATTTGTCTTTAAACACAACCAGTCTATGTGGATATAATGATATTACACTTGCTATTTGCACTGCAACAAAATGACGTCGTTGTCGGAGACTAGCGTTTGTTTTTAAAGACATCACAATAGTTTTTATCATTTTAAGTTTTCTGTTCATATATGTGAATAGCTGTATATTTTGTTTATAGTCAATGAACTACTAATAGTATTTGCTAGTCTTTCCTATTTATGCGAGGAAAGAATCCATTAGAAAATTTCATTTTGATCTCGAAATCAAAAGAACCACACGAAATATTAGAAAGGAAAAGTTGAAAGCGAGATTGCTAGATCTAGAAGAGTCATTTGTTTTAAAACTATAAAAAATGGTTGACACATATAACAATAACAATCATAATAACAATAAGAATAATGGAAACAACCATGGTGTCCTGCCACACCACAATTGTCCAAGGCGTGTAGCACAAATAGCTAGAACATAAAGGAAATCCGTCAACCAGAGATGAATATGATACTTTTACAAATTCTGTATGCTAACCCTTCTTTTAGATTTAGATCATGAAGACCCGTACACACATGTTACGATGTTTTACAAGATATTTGTGATGCTAGAAGTCTCAGAGACTGAAGAGTAAGTGGTATTCCTGAGATTGTTTCCACATTCATTGTTTGGCAAATAAAAGGAGTGATATCTAGATCAACTAACATCGATAATAAATTAGGATACATTGGAGGAAATGGAGGAAAAGTTCTTAAAAAGATTCTTTCCTCACAACAAATTTGTGGAAGCAAAGACATCCATATTAGTGTTCTACCAAGGCGCAACTAAAACACTTTGTAAAGCCTGGGAAAGGGACAAGTCCATGATCAGAAGATGTCCAAACCATGATTTTGATGAGCTTACATGATCCACATCTTCAAAAATGGACTACAACAATAACCAAAGTTGTTGCTAGATGCTACTATTGAGGATTGTCTAATGTCCACAAGAACAAAAGATGAAATTACAATCATTGAGCGAATGTCACTCAATGATCATCAGGGACAACATATTAGAAACCCTACTCAAAGAAAAAGTGGTATCATTAAGTTGAATACCATTGGTCTTATTCTGGCACAAAATAAGTTATTGACACAAACAATGGATGAGCTGACAACGTACTTATCTAAATTGCCACAACAATTGTAAGAGATGCATGAAACCCCTCAACGGAGGTAGATTGCATTATGCGAATTATGAAACATAGTTCATCCAACTTGATTTTCCCCCAACTGAAGCGGAAGTGAGGTATTTAGGCAATCAACAATAGCCAACAAAATATCCGAACAACAAATTTTATAGAAACAACTTCATTCAAGGATGTAGATTTGAAGCTGGTCAGTCCAATATACAACCTTTTCAGCATTATACACAAGCACATTCACAACAAGACAAATCAACAAAGTTGGAGGATTTACTTAATCAGTTTATGCAGTTGTCTGCGACCAGCCAGAAAAACATTGAAGCATCCATAAAAACCTTGAGACACAAAGTTGGCCAATTAACGAAACAGTTAGTTGATATCCCAAATAGAACATTCAATGCTAACCCAGACAAATCCAAAGGAGCAGTATAGTGTAGTTAAGGATGATCAGAAGTAGGGGTTTCAAAGCGAGCCAGACCCATTGGGCGTGCTCGTTTTGACTGCACTTTAGTGCAGGATGGGCCAAGGGTTTAGGCCAACACCCTCTAATGTGCCCACCCTATTTTTTGTGAGATTTTGTAGATGTGGATATTAACATAATTTTGTTTCATTTTTAGGCTTAAAAGCTGCAGTGCCCAGCTTATAAAAAAAGGTGCAGTGTCGATGGGCCCTCCTTGACCCGCCTTCACTTCTGTGCGAGACGAGCCAAGGTTTTAGGCCCTCACCCTTAACTATGTCCATCCCGCTTCGCCCCTTTTTTTCTGCGAGATTTTATAGGAAGGCCTTAATGAGGGCAGGGATACCCATTTGCCACCCCTAATCAAAACATTGTTGTTAAAGTCATGGAAGAAAAAATAGAAGGAATAACAAATGATGAAGAATCACATGAACAAAACTGCAAAATCATCCAAAAATCTCTACCCCAAAAGAAAGCAGACCCTAGAGTAGTATTATTACTTCTCTCTATAGGTAGTATGGAAGTTGGAAATGCACATGTTGACACGGGTGCAAGTGTAATTATAACACTATTATCGGGCGTAAAAAGAATTGGGGACCTCAAGATAAAGCCAAATGCAACAGGGATGCTCATGGACGGTTAATTTCCATAACCAATCCATAACCATAAATAATCCATATGTTATAAGTGATTATTAAAGCCAATTGTCATAACCGGTTATTAAAACCAATTGTCATAACTAGTTTTCATTTTTGTAAAATGGTTATAAACCAGTTATTAACTGATTATGCCCATAACCAATTTTATAATTAGTTTTGAATTAATTTTATTTTTAAATAATTTTTGTAAGAATTTTTTATTTTAAAAAAATAATTTTATTTTATTTTAAGAAAATATATTTATGTTCAAAAATATAAAATCGTTTCTTTTTTTTTAATTTTTGGAATTTTTTTTTTCAAAAATTTTTTTTAAAAGATTTATTTTTTAGTATTTTTTTATTTACTGAAAAAAAAATTAATTTTTTTTTTAAAATAAATTTTTTCTTGAAAAAAAAAAATCAAAATGAAAAAAGTTTTTTGTTTCAATTTTTTAAAATGATTTTGATTTTGGATATGGATGTCCAAATTATAGATTTGGTTAAAATCATATTAATAACATATTCAAAATATGGATTTGGTTAAAACCATATTAATAATTAACCGATTTTTAATAACCAGATTTGAATATGAATATGAATAATTTAAATAACCGGTTTATTTGAGCATCCCTAAAATGCAACAACACTACATATGGTAGACAAAACTTGCAGGAAGCCAATGAGAACTATTAAATATCTGTCGATCAAGATTGACAAGTTTCCATTCCTTGTAGATTTCATGGTGTTAGAAATTGAAGCAAACCCAAAGATACCTTTTATTCAAAGACAACCATTCATGAAACCTGTACGGATGATGGTGGACATTTACAAATAACAAGCAAAGGTCAAGACCAAAGACAATAAGGTATAATTTAAGGTAATAGGTGTTACATGACACTAACTTTCATCGAGCTATTAACATTAAATAAGCTCTTGTTGGAAGACAACCCAACCAAAATTTTATAGTTTTTTCTTAGATAACCTTTTATATTTTTTAAAAATCATAATGATGAAAGCAAAATGCCAAGGTAAACAAAAGAGGGCTCGCTAAATGCACTTTGGCCATGCCAATTCATGCCTAGCACGCTTAATGAACAACCGAAAACCAAAACAAGGGCTCTCGACTAGCGCAGACAAGTTCGCCTAGCGAGAGACCAATTACATGACTTTAGGAAATGCAATCATACTAAAAAGCACATATTCCAATAATTTTTTCTTACTCTGATAAACTATCTCACTCACTAAAAAACCTCTAGCACAAACTAGAGACAATCATCCAAAGGGAAAAACATCGAATTTAAATTTTGATCTAGTTTAGAGATTGCTCAAGTATGTCATTTTTTGCTATTTATGCTTTAAATCTTCTACATCATGAACTTTATTACAAACACTCTGCATTTTCTATAATTTAGGAATGAATTGGGATAACCCTATTGCTTCATGATATTGACTTAAGATAGAAGAAATTTGCTTGCATGAACAATTGAACTGATACCTTAGGAACTTCTATGGATTACATGTAGACTTTGACTATTAATAAAAACCGATTGCATGTTTAAGAAACACAGTAAAAGAATTAGTACACCTATAATTTCATCAGCCTTGCAGATACAACATACAAATGGAAATTTGCAAATGTGTGAATTATGTTATTTTACCTAACAAAATGCATTCCATGTATGTTGTTCGTTAATTGTTACATATGGATTTAGGATGACTTACCACCAGAAGAAAGAGACAAAGCTCTAACATAGAATTACCTGCCATACCCTATGATGAGCACAGGTTCAAAAACCACATTCATGAACAATTCTATATTAAGTTGGAAAGTCGCAACTTGGTACAAGAAAAGATAGTTGAGTTAGAAGATCTAGTGGAGTACTCATATGTAATCCAGGAAATAAACACCAGAGGTTGGGTTATTCCAGTACTTCTTCTAGAGTATGTCAATCTTGGCATTTCTAGGGAGTTCTATGCTAACACCAAACCTACTGAGGATGAACCACTACTAAGGTATCTTGGGTTCTGGGCCGACGAGTCCCATTTGACAAAGATACCATACATGCTTACATAGAAGATCATCATGTGGCTAACTCAATAAGATTAGACCCTTTTGCAATTCAGGTAGCCAAAGGTAATTGGAACTATGATGATATACACATCGATATTTGCAAAATGGGAAAAACGTATGTGTTAGGATGAGTAACACACCCTATCTGCTTCAAGATACCTAACCTGACAATCCAAGCCCATATCAGGATGACCTTTCTTCTTCATAATGTCACTCTTATCAGCCACACTTCATCAACGACCTTACAAACCACGCAACTAATATGATACATTCTGAAAGACAAACAGATTGGCATTGCAAAGGTAATCTCCAAAAAATATGGGAGATTGTAGATTCACTAAATAGACATCCCCATGGATTTCTAGGATTGATAATGGGATTACACACACAATTTGGTATAGTTATCCCTGACAACCATCATATCTTCCAAATGTCAAAACTTGATAATGCCTTTGTCTCGCAATATTGTATAGGTCGTAGAGAAAGGATGCCTCTACCACCACAAGAGCCTCATGCTGCACCAATTGAGCTCCAACATGGAGTAACATAATTTGATAACATATATTCTGCTTTGAGAGCATGTTTTTCATACAGTTGAAATGTTACTGAAGTATACCATAGACATATTCTATCTATTAATGAATCATTAAACATGTTTCATATTAGGATGCATGACTCACATCCTCCATATGAGAATATACCTACTCAAGATGACTTTATCAGCTACCTGCAATAGCCTATAAATATGCCATTATACTCTGAGCGGGAAGTGGTGGTGCAAGTGGAAGTGGGGCAGAAGAGGAACAAGCACAATCTGTAAATGAAGAAGAAGAAGAAGAAGAAGGTGATGTAGAAGAAGATAGTGAAGAAGAAGACGATGAAGAGACCGTTAGTGAAAGCGATAAATAGACTAGTGCTGCAATTTGCCACATCATTGTGAAGGTTTTACCACATCAATTTAATTGCATAATTACCAATTTCTATTAGCTTGTAGTTTGCTTTTATGTTGTATGTTATTACTAACAATGTCCACACACAATGAACTTGGGTGTGTTGGTCATTTCGTACTGTGTACACGAGCACACCCAAGTTTCCAACCTTATTTGAGTATTCTAATGTGAACACCTTTCTTCCCTTGAGAAAATTGAACAAGCAAAACAAGTACGAGAGTTATAACAGAAGGTTCGTTGGGTGAGACCCTGAGTGCGCTGATGACAATTTAGCAAGTGTACTAATTGTGTTGAAGTAATAAAATAGACGATCATCTTCATAGGGATTTAACTATTTTAACACGGTCTTTAGTGTGCTTTAAAAGTAACTATGGTTTTTTTTCCAGATTTAATTTGGTAAAATAATTACGTAATTAAAATTATTGGAAAACTTGATCAAATTAATGACGATTAGACCTTGTTTGGAATCCCTTGTATGCCATTGTTGATGTTGCGTCTATTTGCCCATAAGATAATTTATCATTGATTACGATGGTTTAACTTAGCCATTATACCCGATTCCTTGGGGTATAACTCACTATTTTACACTATGCTCCCTAATCCCTTAGGCCAAATGGCTAGTTAAAATAGACAATGTTTATGTGTGTTAAACCCTAAGTCATAACTTATAATTTCTTATCTCTAATCAATTACTAAGCTGAACAAATTAATTTAGTTCTGATTCATAGAGATATGGTTAGTAATCACTGCGAGTCTAGATCAATATACATATTTGTAAACACATCTAAAGCAATGAACACAAAATTAAACTAAATAATGATACCGAATAAATCAAAGATGTAAATAGTACAAAGACCCGAACATATATCCCACCATGTTCATACAGGTTCATCTAACAAGCCTTAATTAGTAAATTTTAGCTATTCATACTCATAGGAATCATAACTAAAGTAATAAAGAAACAATAATTAAATTTTTTATTTAAATTTGGATTCTGAGGATGTAAACCTTTGCTCTAGAGCTTCAAAAATTGTTTTGCTGTCAAATTTGAGTCACAAGAATATCCACCCCTTTTCTCTCCTCTTTCTCCTATAAATAGCGAAAAACACATGCCATAAAAAGTGAGTCATCACGGAGCGATGTAAAAGAAGCATGGCAGAAATTTTTCCAAGGAACTCATTTTGTAAATTATGCCAAAATTTTTCGTGTCTGTCAATAGGAGTTACGAAACTCTAAATATGATCAAGTTACTGAACAAACATCATCCTATAAATTATGCGGACAATTGCTTTTTTTTCACAATTTCTTGGTTTTGCTTTGTTTTTTTTTTGTTTTTTTTTAACTTTTTCACTTTCTTCCTATTTCTTCATAAAACTTAATAATAATTAACCTAAAATCATTAAAAACATATTCAAATGAGTATAAAAGTTATATGATGACAAAGTCTCATCACAACCCTAAACATACACTATTAACTTGTCCTTAAGGAACCCATTCTTGTTTGTAATCTTCCTCAAAACTTTGTACTTACCAAACTAATGACAGACACCAATCGTTGTCGAGTTATCATTTTTGTTCCTTGCTTCAATCTAACATAATCCAAAGAGTTTTTCTTCAACTTTCTATATACTCAATATTTTCTCAATATCATCTTTCACTCTTATTGAAACAATATGGTAAACACTCATTCACATATAATTGACATCAAACATATAAATTTGCAAGATTTCTAAACATTCGTCACTTTCTATTTGAAAACACGCTTTTAAGGTCTTTCAAAGATTGTAACATGATTTATGTCAAGGTGGGATATATTTGGCCAGTAGATTTAATTCCTTGGAGTTAAGTACCTACTACCTCCTATTTTTATGCCATCCTTATATGCCCTTCTATTGTTTTAATTGATTGGGTACTATATTTTCGAATCTGTTTTCTTTTGAATATTTTTATCCAGAAACTTTACATTTAAACTGATGACGCCTTTTCTAGCTTCTATTCATTCTTTTATATATATATTCTCGGATTCTAGTATCCCAACCCCAAACTTAAATTTCCGCTCATTCTATAAGCAACCCCAAACTTAGCTTTATGCATGAATTAGAAAAATGGAAATCTACCTAACTCCAAGGACAGGGTGGAAATATTTCTCTTTCAGGTCAATCGGCTAAATATGTGGCTAGCTCATCAAAATAATGGCTCAGGCTCAAAGGGTATAACAACAGATAATAAATATTTTCAAGTTCTTCTAAGAAAGGATCTAAGTTAAAAAAACAGAACTTATCTCAACGTGTAATCAAACAAATAGACAACAATTCAGAATTAAAACAAATTTTTGTAGATAAACAATCATATGAAAACTCATACAAGAAAGAAGGTAAATAATGGAATTATTTGGCTCAAACTTTACTTGCTAAGGTATATGGTGATTGAGTACAAGATTGTTGAATATTACTCTTCTTTATACTTTGTCAATCTGCATTTGGAACTTCTTTAAAAACTCCGCTTTCTCTTTTCTTTTGTTTTTCTTTACTTGTGTCTTTATTCTTTTTGTCATTCGTAAAACATCATACTCTGAACTGAAGAACATAGCAAAAACAAATTTATTCATTAAATAAATAACAGACAGTTTACAAATAGGGAAAACATACTTATTAAAAATTGAAATTAAAACCTTAAAGACAAAATGAAAGAAAACAAAATAACAAACACAATGGTTATTTAAGGTCCTTAACATGACTGTTTGATTCTCTATTAGGACGACATATATGACACAAAAAAATCATCTTTCTACTTCCTTTTGTTTGATAAGAATCCCATGAACTCGAGGTATTGATGATGTTGCTTCCATATCTTCTTCAACTTGATATTAGCGAACAAGGTATAAAAGACATCCAATAATTTATTATTTTTTTGTCTTTCGTCTACCTTTTTGCTAAAATATTCTTTATGGGCATGATTTTTTTGAAGATTTTCCTGTTGGATATCTATGTCTAAACGAATTATTGCATTTGGAGCTTCATCCAAAACTAGACCATCCTCACTTTGCATTCTTGATTTTTCCCATATCTAATTTTCACCTCAAATTCTTCTATTCCTGATTCAGTTTTTTCATCTGATGACATGTATTTTTCTTCTTCTTTTTCTTTTTCAATTCCTCCTTCATCAACTACATCCCATTTGTCTAACTTCATCATCCCTAGGACTATCCAACATATTCCCATTAAAAACCCCACCTGATTAGCTGCCACTTGTTTAGGTAATTGCCCAATTTTATTTTCAATATTCTTCATGGATGCTTCAATTTTCTTGTTGGATGATTCAAGCTCTTCTTGGATGCTTCAATGTTTGAGTTCATTGCTTCCAAGTCATTTTGAGTCATCTTCATGAATTCATTCACTGCCTCTTCTAGAAGATATGAATCCCTTTCAGGTATTTCTTGAGTGGCCTTTATTGCTTCACGATTTTCTTTGAGTAAACATTTTAAATTCGTTTAAATTCTCTTCTAAAAGGGATGACTTCCTAGGTGGTGGATCTTGAGGAGCTTATTGGTTAAAATTTTGAAATTGGTTGTTACTTTATTTCAGACTTCAATGATCATCCCACCGGGATTATAGATATTGAAGTAAGGATCTGGATTTTGATAATTTCCCGCATAGTGCGCCTCTTCAACATATCCCTTAGGTACACAATAGACATTGGTGTGACCTTCACCAAAGAAATCACATCGTATTGCCATGAATGGATTAAGATTTGTTGGAACTAGAATTGGGGCACCAATTTAATTTGATAAAGCTTCAAGTTAGGCTAATAGAGCAAGTTGACAATTAAACTCCATCATACATATCTTCCTTTACACCACATACAAAATCAGAAGAAAAATCGAGAAACTAGATAAAAACCAAATATGAACAAAAATCGGGAAACTAGAATAAAACAAAAAATTAAAATACAAAAACTACAAATTAAAAATAAGAAGTGGGGCATAAAAATTGCGTTGTCAAAGTAATTCAATCCTAGGCAACAGAGCCAAAAACTTGATGACAATTAAGCAAATGTACTAACTGTGTCGAAGTAGTAAAACATAAGATCGTATCCACAAGAATTGTGTTATTTTAACAAGGTGATTAGTGTGCTTTAAAATTAAATATGGGTGTTTTCATATTTAATTTGGTAAAATAAAAGCGCAAATAAAATTGGTGGAAAACTTGATTAGAGTAATGACGATTAGACCTTGTTTCAAATCCCTTGTATGCCACAGTTGATGTGTCATACCCCAAATTTTGACCACAAGATTTCCCATCATTGTGCAAAGTACCATCATACCTCATCAATCTCCTTAAGGATTGTTGAGCATTCACTACAATCAAGAATTAGGGGTTTGAGCCCTCTCAGAGCACTCAGACAAAGGATCAATCAAGAATGGACATGATCTTCAACTTGTCAAGTCTCTCAAACATCCATGAAGGATAAAGAGGTCTCCTATATTAAGAATCAAGCACAAGGTTGCAACATTCCAAGTGGATTAAGCCTCAAGATCGTCAGTGTCACCAAATTAGGGTTTTGGTTGACCAAGGCCTCCAGATGAAAATTTTCCTCTAGGTATGAGCCAATACTTCAAAACATGATCCAAAATGCTCAAAGTAACCTTATGAGTCCCATCATCAAGTCAAAATGGCCTCAGAGGAAGCATTCATTAAAAATCAGGAATTAGGGTTCCTTGACCTAATTCACCCCTACGTTGACTTTTAAGGCCAGACATGAACCAAGACCTTAAGACATGATTTGAGGGCCTCAAATACACCACATTAATCCATTTGAAACAATGGATTGATCCAAGAATCTTGATTCACAAGTTTCAAATTCATCTGGACCACAATTAAGGTTTTGAAGAAAAAGTCAACTGTACCTTTGACATTGGACCAAGACATGTTCCCAAACCTTGGGAAATGATTCAAGACACCCTAAAACACCTATGGAATCTAACCACTAGGTTTGAATTAGTTCAAGAACTTAATTGCATAGAAGATCACACAATTTGGAATTCATTTGACAAAAACTCAACTGTGCCCAAAATCAAGTTTGACTTTTTGAAAATTTTCACAAATATGGCTCTCCTAAGTCAAAAACAATGTTAATACATGGTTTCGATCATCATCCATCAAGAAAAACCAAGAAAAATAGGGTTACTTGTAAAAGGGGCAACCTTAAGAAACTTAAACTTTTATAAGTTATGGAACAAAATGGATTTGGTACCAACTTTGCAAAGTCATAACACCCAAACCCCAAGGCCTTTTTCTTCCATCCAAAGCTCAAATGAAAGTTCACGTGACATACTTCAAAAGTGTCAACTACAAAAAATTCCAAATCCTCATGGATTTTGAGTTATGGATTGATCAAAATCACAAAAACATGAAAATGACCACCTTTTCCAACACTTAGTGAAATTTTGGACAAAATCTGTCTTGGATTTTCACTAACTTTGAGGCCATTTTTCACCTTGATCCAAGCTGAACCAGGTCCATTGGTGGACATCAAAGTTAAAGTATGTCATGAGAGTTTTCCAACAAGTACCAGATCATCTCCAAATTCAATTTGAGCAATGAATTACAACCCTTGGAACATGGCACCAAAAACTGATTTCTTCCCAAGGAAGGTTATAGGTCATTTACTCGAATGGGCTAATTTGTGCAATTACAAGTCTTGTAATCCTTCTAGAAACATTAAGGATCAGATCAAGGCAAAAGATCTCTGAGCCACACACCTCAAATGACAAAAGATCATCATGTATGCATGTGATATCTAATGATGCAAAACCAAAAACTTCAAAGTTGTCATGTAGCATTCAATGGAAGCATCAAGGTGGCATGTACTCAGGCAAATCCAACTGAATGAGTCAAGCCTTATCCCTGCAACAGAAGACCATATGCCTGCAAGATTGACCCAAGTCAATGGCTAGAGGAGACTTGAGATTCCTTTTGAAAACCAATGGACAATGGACTGTACCAGCCACCATTCACTATTGCTTCCAAAAAAAACTTGACACACTATAAATAGAGCTCATTTGTGGTCAGTTTGAGTACACCAAAGCACCATAACACATGCTTTCCTCAAAATCTCTTTCAAAAAACCAGAAATGCCTTATTTTGCAAGTCACCATCGAATTTTGACTTAGAGAGCAGATCCACCACAACTTATGATCCAAACACATCCAATATATCATATATAAGCTGTTAAAACACTCACCCTTCATCTATAACACCAAAATCACAAACCTCCATAGCCATCCTAGAGGTCATTTGCAGTTGAGGCACCATAGAGTGATCTAGGTGCTTTCCATCCATTCCAAGCATTCATACACCTTACATAAGGTCCACTGAAGTTTTCTAAATCATTTCATAACATCTCTAACATCTTCATCATCAAATTCGATCACCAGCTACAAGAGGTAAGCCTGAAGCCTTCAAACTCTATATTACATACATCATCAATTTATTTTCATGTTACCAACTTGTTTCTGGTAGTTCATAGAGTGATAACCCTCAATCAATTGCCATGTTTCATTCGTGTTTAGGATTTCATGATAGTTTTTGCAAATTCTAGGGTTTCTGTGTTCATCACAATTATCTCACTCCACATTAAAAATAAATGAAATTAAATACCACCATCATGTTCCTTGATCAAAAGCGAGCAAGATTGATGTTTAAATTGTTTGATTTCACCACATATTCAGTGAGATAGAGAGGTTTTTGCAAATATGGAAAGCTAGAGCACGCGCGACCAAGAACATGTGTTCTTGGCGCCTTTTTTTGAATTTTTGAATATTTGAATTTTAGTTAATTTTATTAATTGATTCAAAAATTAATTTCTCTCTGAATTTTAATGTTTTTGAATTGATTCTTTTTTTTCAAAATTCACAAAAATGTTAAAATATTTTATTCTACAAAAATTTCACAAAAAATATTATTTATTTTATATATTTAATATTTTTGTAAAGAATTTATTTTTATTTGTTTTTAAGCATTTAAAAATATTTCTTTCTCTTGATTTTTCAAATTCAAATGATTTTCAAATCATTCTATGGATAAACCATAATTTTTCAAACATTAATCCAAGATCATAACTTGTTTTTCATACATGTTTGATAATTTTTATAATTTTAATTAATTTTTATTCAAATTAAAATGAATTTTTGAAATCAAATTAGAGTTTTAATTATTTTCACCCTCACAGACATTTTTCAAAACACTTTTGGGCCTCTTGATAGAGTGTAAGTCCCACCCCTTTGTAAATAAACCATTTTTGGGCCTCAGTCATTGTATAAGTCCCGATACAATTTTAAAAATCTCGGCGCGATCGTCGTTTTCAAAAACAATTTTCATCTGGGCCTCCCCTTGTGTTGTAAGTCCCATTTTTCTTCTTTTTCAAACACTTTTTGGGCTTCTAATAGAGTGTAAGACCCACCTCTTTTGTAAATAAATAATTTGGACCTCAGTCATTGTATAAGTCCCGATACGCTTTTAAAAATAACGGTGCGATCACTGTTTTTCATCTAGGCATATCCTTGAGTTGTAAGCCCCATCTCTTGTATAAAAATAAACTCTTGGGCCTCTAATAGAGTGTAAGAACCATCCTCCTTGTAAATATAATAATTTGGGCCTCAGTCATTGTATAAGTCCCTCTGTGGTTTTCAAAACTATCGACGCGATCGTCGCCTTCTCAAAAGAATTCATATGGGCCTCTCTTTGAGTATAAGCCCCAAATTTCTTTTTAAAACAAATTTATTTTTGATTCAAATTCAAATTCAAAGTATCATCAAAACTTTCTTCAATTTCTTGAAAACTAACCATACAGCTGTAGTTACTATGCTTGGGCTTGCAAACCTGTAAGTTCCACCATCTTCCCAATATATGCTTGTTTATATATTTCATCTGTATATGCTTGTATATATTTGCTTAGAGTTTTCCCCAGCAGTTAGGTCTAGGTCTAGATCAAACCAGTGGTTACTCTTTCAACACAGTCAAAACTAGTTCCCCATAGGAAATTCCAGATACAGTCTTGCCTCCTCTTGGGCTTATACAATATGGAACAGAGAAAGGCATTATTCCCGGTGAAACTTTTCTCCAGACTGTCCTAACTTAGAAATATATGTGTACAAGAAATTCATTTCCCTAGAGAGGATTTATTCCCGGTGAAACCTCTTTTGAATTTTTTCAAACCCTAGAACTGTTCAGTAAAGAAAGGATTAATTCTCGGTGAAACCTTTCTTGAACTTTTCTTAGGTTTGGACCCACAGGCTTCTTAAAAGCATCCCCAACCTCCTTTTGGGCTTAGTACAAGGACCCTCAGGCTTCTTAGAAGTTCTCAGCCTCTTCTTGGGCTTAGTACAAGGACCCAAAGACCTCCTACAGGTATAGGACATAACTTAGTCATTTACTAGTTCAATCCTCAAGAGAGTCAGAGTTCCAAAACATCAAACCATTTTAGGGTTGTTTCTCATCCCTTGAAACCAACAACCTCCTCTTGAGCTTCATACAAGTAAGACTTGGAAAGTCTCATCTCCTCTTGGATTTCACAAAGACCCTCAAGTTTCCTAAAAAACACAGGAAAATCCCTGATCATTTCATCAACATACCAATCTCCAGCAGAGTTAAAACCTCCATAGGTTTTCAAACTCAATCTTTAAGCTTTAATTTTAAGAAATTCCCCAGATAGGGTCAAATTAACACCAACAAATCCTCAGTAAAATCAAAGCCTCATGGTCTCTGATATTTCAACTCTTCTTCAAATCCCCAAAAAAAGTAAAACCTTTGGATTCCCCACCACATACAATTTGTACTTGCTCTTGGATTTGAATAATCCTCAGCACAAGCCAGCCTCCTCTTAGGCTTCATATAAGAATTTCCCCACCAGCCTCCTCTTAGGCTTTGTAGAATGATTTTCCTCAGTAGAGTCAGCCTCAATCTTGGGCTTTGTACAAGACAGATCATACTCTCCAGCTGAGTCAATCTCTTTTTAGCCTCAGAGGAAATCAAGGCACACAAAAATCAACATCCCCTCAGAGGAAATCTAGAGTCCTCTCTGTTGGAAGACATTTCTCTTTACATCACATATAAAAACAAACAATCAAACAAACCTAATTCCAGATAACTGCTGTAAGTGGCACACTTGTTGATTCATAATCCAAGCTGTAGTCCCTCTTTTATCCTGGTAAAACTTCCTCTTTCATCTAATTGATGTAAGTGGCAAGCCTATGGATTATTTACATCCAAGCCAATGTCCCTCTCTTAGCATGGAAAACTCCTAAGGAAAAATGGCATTGCTCTATATTAAGTTAAAGTTTCTTCCTTCAGGACACCTCCCTTGTAATGGAAATTATGACATTGCTGGATTCCATACATTCCATTTTAAAGTAATTCCCCTTTATAACCAATTACTCAACTTTTGTGATGAATATGTGAGATATTCTCCCTTTAGAGATGCCAAATTTTCCCTCAGTCACCCTTTTAGCTTCAATCTTGGGCTTTGAACAAGACATAAATAACCTTTAGCTTCAATATTGGCCTTTAAACAAGACACCAAATATCTTTCCTCCCATAGAAATAGGAGGAACTACGATTGCTCTGATTTCCCAGTTATCTTTACGGGAATACGTAGGCATAAGATTGCAAAATCTTAGCGAGCACACAAATAAAAAACTTTAGGTCCGGCACCTTCCTAAAAACAACGAAAAAACCGAAAACAACAAAAACACTCTCTGAACACTCCCGAAGGAGAACTTTCCCAACCCACAACAGATAAACACCAGAAAGTACTTAAACCAATAGAAAAATATGCCATAAAAGGTCTATGGATAACCATATATACACTGGGTGATTGACAACTTCCCTTTGTATAACCTGACCCCGGACCCCCAATCTCTTAGCATTTGTTAAAGAAAACATTTGCATGCAAGGTTAGTTTTAGATAGCTTCCCTTACTTTTCCAGCTTCATTGGATAAATAAGAAATCAGAAAGTAGCACCCAATTCCAACCATTGCGGTAAGGTGGTCGCGTCACCCGACAAAAATCGCACGCTACAGAAAAATGGCGACACTGATAGGGAGTCCTAGGATTAGATTTCCTAAGTGGTCTAGGCTTTTCTTGGCATTTTTTTTTTATACTTTCTACTATATATATATATATATATATATATATATCATTTACTGTTATACTACTTGATACCCGTGTTTAAATTTCCGTTAACTGTGAATGCAATTAATATGCATGTGGAAAGTTTGAGAGAACATTAAGATAAGTGCTGTCATATCCAGGAAACGCTTATAGGGAGTGAATCCCAACCAAGCTAACTTGGCAGTCCACCGAATCAGTCGAGGGACCCGTGTGGAAATATTGATGTTGAACGACCGATTGTCGTTAAAGCATCGTTTATCCCAGTGCGGTACCCATGACCCTAGGAGGGGTCAATGACTTTGGGAACCTTTTAGAACCCGTTTTACAGGTACAAAAATTGACCAAAATAGTACAACCTTTGGGGATGGGTAGAGCCATGAGTCCATGCTCGTGACGTTGAACCCCTAAACCCATGTTTTCAAGTGTTTTTATTTGCTGTATTCATGCATTCATTAAAAAACTCTTTTCAAACAAGAAAAAAATATTTTTTCAAAAGAACTAAAACAATAACTGCAAATATCAGAGGTTGCGTTATGGACTTCGGTAGAAGAAAAACACACAAGTACACCTTCAAGGCTCCAAAACTAGAAGACTTAAGGAAACTGGGAAGGATGATTACCAATCCCGAGGCTTTCAGAGCTAAGCACGGAGGGCTATTATCTCTGTTAAGGGTCAACGTGGCTGAAGGAATCCTGTCTACACTGGTACAGTTCTACGATATGGTTTACCACTGCTTCACTTTCTCGGATTACCAACTTGCACCAACATTGGAAGAGTACTCCCACCTGATTAATTTACCTATCACTGATCAAGCTCCATTTTCCAGACTGGAAGAAATTCCAAAGGATCAGGCCATTGCAAGAGCAATCTCTTTGAACGAGTCAGAAGTTAGGACTCACATGACCACTAAAGGAGGAATTCAAGGTTTACTGGCTAAATTCCTAATGGAGAAAGCTCTATACTTTACTAGTGTAGGAAACATAACTGCCTTCGAAGACGTCTTTGTTCTGCTCATATATGGGTTATTCCTCTTTCCCAACATTTACAAATTCGTCAATACCAATGTTGTTAAGATATTTCTAATAGGAAACCCCGTACCAACCTTGCTCGCAGGTGCTTATCATTCTGTACATTTAAGGAATTTGTACAGCGGAGGAATGATCACATGTTGCGTACCTTTACTCTACAAATGGTTTATTTCCCATTTTCCCAAGTCTACTGCTTTTTGGGATCACAAGAGTACTCTACGTTGGTCACAGAGGATTATGTCTCTTACTAATTCTGACATAGATTGGTATAATCGGATTTACGAAGGGATAGAGATCATCGACAGATGTGGAAATTTCCCCATCGTACCACTCATTGGAACTAAAGGAGGAATCCACTATCATCCAATTTTAGCTCGCCGTCAACTCGGTTACCCGATGAAAAATATCCCACATAATGTTCATCTGGAAGGTCTTTTCTTCAAGGAAGGAGAAAATGGCAGGGCACTAAAGAAAGAAATAGTGCATGCCTGGCAACATATTCACAGGAAAGGCAGAGCGTCTCTGGGAAGACCAAACTGTACCTCCATGGAACCTTATCTCCACTGGGTACAAACCAGAGCCCTCAAGCTGAGGATACCTTACCCTCGTCAAGAAGTTTTTCCGTTAAAAGAATTTGTCCTTTATTTCATGTCTGATGCGGAAAAACTCCAGGTCGCTCTTAACAAAGTCCAACGTGAGAGAAACTCTTGGAAGAACAAATACTAGATCCTTAATTTGGAATGTACCAAGATTCACGAACTTCTAAAGGAAAAGGATGCTCTGATTGAGATATTAGAGCAACATGTCATAGAAAGTCAGGAAGACCGAAGAAATTTACTCACTCCTTTCACATGGAAAAGGATCGTCGACCCGACAACGGTTGAAGAGCCACGATTAAAGAAAAGGAAAATACAGGAACCGGCATCTGAGCTCTCTTCAGAGAGGACTTAGGATCCATGAGCTTAGACATTCTCCTTACAGTACTTTGTAAAATACTGTACTTTTCTTTGTAAAATACTGCAATCTTTCGAATTCAATAAAAGGGATCTTCCCCCACTGTGTGATATTTGCAATCTATTTGTTAAAGTTTATTTTTGAAAACAAAAACTGAAAAAAATATGTCTTTGAATATCATTCATCATTCTCCCATAACGCATTTTTTATCTTTGAGTCTCACGTATGTGTCACAATCCTAGAGTTAAATTGTCTCACTCTTACAATACTCGGGCCAATCGACAAAAGAAAATGGACGATCTCGAGGAAGAGAACAGAGAGCTTAGAGAAGAAATTGACGCTCTAAAGAAAAGTTTGAAAAAACTTCACAGCAACCTGCAAACCCTGGCCGCAACTCAGAAGTAGCAACATCAAAGGACTGTGATCTCAGAGATTACATCTACACCCATATTGGAGACACATGATAATTATCCTCGGTACAACATGCCTAATGGGTGCCCCTGGTGTAGCGACCGATTTTGGACGTGGTTCTTAAGAATTGTCGCTCTTTGGGGTTTACTATAGGTCGATTCATTTTTTATCCTATTAAAGCTGATGAAGGAATGGAAATATATGTCTCCAATTAACCCTGCTTGCATAACGATTTTAAACAGCGGTCTGTTAGGTTACGGATGCTATGTGGTAGTGGGGCCTCTCTCATGTTATTTTGACAGAATGACGGGTTTATTCTATGGGCAGGAAGTTCAGGACTGATGTTTTTGATTGATATGGGATTTAGGATTTTTGTTTAGTGTGCTCGCTAAGATTTTTCTTTCAATCTTATGCCTACGTATTCCCATTTTCCAAAACAGGGAAATCAGAGCATTCGCAGTTCCTCCTATTCTATGGGAGGAAATGGGTGTTTTGGTGTCTTGTTCAAAGCCCAAGACGTGAAGCGAAAGGTGATCTGTATCTTGTTCAAAGCCCAAGATGTGAAGCTGAAGGTGGTTTGTATCTTGTTCAAAGCCCAAGATGTAAAGCTGAAAGGTTTATCTGTATCTTGTTCAAAGCCCAAGATGTGAAGCTAAAAGGTGTTGTCTTCAGAGAGAATTTGTCATCTCTAAAGAGGGTCTGTTTGTCACAACTGCTTATAAAGGAGAATTACTTTAATCGGGATATGTGAATCCGGCAATGCCATAATTTCCTTTATAGGGGTGTTCCAACCTGAAGGAGAATACTTTAACTCAGTGTAGAGCAATGCCATCTTTCCTTAGGAAATTCTCATGTTAACAGAGGGGCAGTGGCATGGATGTAAATAATCCAGAGGCTTGCCGCTTACAGCGATTAGATGAAGGGGAAGGAGTTGTTGATGTTTGTGTACTATGAACGAGGCACAACTTTGATGCTAAAAGGTTGATTGGATCAACCAGTGGTTTTCTTATACAAAGCCTAAGAGGAGGCTATTGGCCCAACAAGAGGGAGTTTTTATGTGTCTCCTACGAATCCCGAGAGAGAGGCTAAAAGGGTTTGGCTTAACAGGAGAACTTTTATACTCAACAAGAGAGTGTTTTTGTATCTCGTACGAAGCCCGAGATGGAGGCTAAAGAGTGATTGACTCGACAAGAGAGTCTTTTATACTCAACAAGAGAGTGTTTTGTATCTCGTACAAAGCCCGAGATGGAGGCTAAAAAGTTTGACTCAACAAGAGAGTCTTTTTGTATCTCGTACAAAGCCCGAGATGGAGGCTAAAGAGGATTGCTCCGCTAGGGAGAATCATTGTACAAAGCCCAAGAGGAGGCTAGTGTGACTGTTTCAGTTGAGTGACAGGTCCAGTATGTTGGTTAAAAGAGAAAATCAGTTCTTATAAAGAGATTGATTATAGGTAAGGCTTTGCTTTGGGATTGATCAGAGGATCAGGGTTATTTTCTGTTCTTTAAGGAAGTGGGAAATCCAAAGGGTATTTGAGACTGTCCAAGTCTACGGGTGTCTTCCTATTTTGAAAGGGACTTGAGAATGTCTTTGAGACTCAAGGAAAATAGACTGTCCAAGTCTAGAGTTTTATCTTTTGTACTATGCTTTGAGAAACAGTAGTAGGATCCAGACTCTTTGAAAGACTGTTCTATTAAGATGACTAATTTCTATTCCTATACCTCTAGGAGGCCGTCAGGACAATTTGTACGAAGCCCAAGAGGAGGCTGGAAACTTTTAAGAAGCCGAGAGGTCCTTGTATGAAGCCCAACAGGAGGCTATCATTCCCGGAGGAGGAATTATTATACGAAGCCTAAGAGGAGGCTGTGAATACTTCTAAGAAGTCGACGTGTCCTTGTACAAAGCCCAAGAGGAGGCGGGGATGCTTTTAAGAAGCCTGTGGGTCCTTTCACTATGCCCAAGAGGAGGCCGAATGCTTTTAAGAAGCCCGTGGGTCATTGCACTAAGCCCAAGAGGAGGCAGATGAACAGTTCCAAAAGGGGTTTCACATGGAACAATGGCCTTCTGTATAATGAACTGTTCAAAAGGGGAATTTTCTTAGACCTAGTTATCTAAGACAGTATAAGTAAACGAGGCTTGGTCTAGTTCTAGATGTAATTGTCGAGGAAATTCTAAATATCTATACTATTATTACACAGTTGATATGAGTTTATGAAAGAAGACTTACAGCGAAACAGCCCCACAATACAGTTATATGTATATGAAAGCGGTAAATGAAAGCGTATAAACACTTACTCGGTTGTAGAGCTTCCATGCTGTTTGGTTAGTTGTTCAACAAATAAAGATTGAAAACAACAGTATATTCAAAATAAAAGGAGAAAGTTCTTTGAAAAAGAAAGATTTGGGGCATACAGCTCAAGGAGAGGCCCAGGGTTTTACCAGTGATTGCACTGTTAAATTTGTACAGAGGGACTTATACAAGTGACTGAGGCCCAAGAAAGGTTTTTTACACAAAGGGATGGGTCTTACACTCTCTCAAGAGGCCCAAAAAGTTTTAAAGAAAAAGAGTGGGGCTTATAACACGAGGGTAGGCCCAGATGATTTTTCGTTTAAAATGGCGATCGCGCCGAGGTTTTCTTTTAACGCATAGGGACTTATACAATAAGTGAGGCCCAAAAAGTTTTGGTTAAAAGGGGGATTGGGTCTTACACTCTAATAGAGGCCCAAAGTTTTGAATGGGTCTTATAGCTCAAGGAGAGGCCCAGATGTTTTAAACGGACGACGGTCGTGCTGTTTACTTGTACAGAGGGACTTATACAATAAGTGAGGCCCAAAAATGTTTATACAAGGGGGGTTTTGGGTCTTACACTCTCTCAAGAGGCCCAAAAGGTTTTGAATAGGTCTTATAGCTCGAGGAGAGGCCCAAAGTTTGTTTTTCAACGGACGATGATCGCGTCGAACTTTATGAAATACAACGGGACTTATACAATAAGTGAGGCCCACAAATAGGGTTGTATTTACAAAGGATTGGGTCTTACACTCTATTAGAGGCCCAAAAAAGTTTGAAAATGATTTGTGAGGGTTGAATTAATCAAAATCCCTAATTTATTTCCAAAATGTATTTTAATTGAATAAAAATTCAATTAAAATGATCAAAAATTGTTTTACATGTGGTAAACAAATTATGATCTTGGATTAATGCTTCAAAAATCATGTTTTGCCCTACAAAATGATTAGAAGTCATTAAAATTTACAAAATCAAGAGGGAAAAAATATTTTAAATGTCAAAAACAATTAAAACATCAATTCTTTGCAAAAATATCAATTATATGAAATAAATAATATTTTTGGTATTTTTTTGGTAAAATAAAATATTTTAACATTTTTGTGAATTATTAAAAAAAGAATCAACTCAAAATCATTAAAACTCAGAGAGAAATTAATTTTTGAATTAATTAAATAAAATCACAAAATTCAAATATTTGAATTTTCAAAAAAAGGCGCCAAGAACACCCAAGAACACGCGTGTGTTCTGGGTTTGCCAGGTGGGTCAAATGCTCCTCTTCTGTCTTAGATTTTGCAATCATATCATCGACATATACCTCGATTTCTTTGTGTATCATGTCATGAAACAGAGTAGTCATGGCCCTTTGATAGGTTGCCCCGGCATTCTTCAAACCGAACGACATTACCTTGTAACAAAAGCTACCCCATGGGGTAATGAACGAAGTTTTCTCCATGTCTTTCGGCACCATTTTGATTTGGTTATAGCCCGAGAATCCATCCATGAAGGAGAAAACTTTGAACTTTGCTGTACTGTCAACCAGCATATCAATGTGTGGTAAAGGAAAGTCGTCCTTTGGACTTGCCTTGTTTAGATCTCTGTAATCAACACACATTCTGACTTTTCTGTCCTTTTTGGGAACAGGTATGATGTTGGCTAACCATTGAGGATATTCAGATGTGGCGAGGAAACCCGCGTCAATATGCTTTTGTACCTCCTCTTTGATTTTGATGGCCATGTCCAGGTGAGTCCGTCTCAACCTTTGTTTTAATGGCGGACATTCCGATCTTAACGGTAAGTGATGTTCCACGATGCTGGTATCCAACCCTGGCATATCCTGATAGGACCAAGCGAATACATCGGGAAATTCTCTGAGAAGCTTTATCAAACTCTCTTTGGCAGTTAGACTGAGCAGTGCCCCAATCCTGATTTCTTTTCTCTCTTCCTCCGAACCCAAGTTTACCATTTCCAACAGCTCTTTGTGAGGTTCAATGGGCCTTTCCTCCTGTCTGAGTAATCGGGAGATCTCTTTTGGAATTTCATTGTCAACTTCTTCTTCAGCCCCAAATACCGGGAACTCAAAGTCGGGAGAAGGCATCAGATCGTATGTTTCAACGGGGTTTAAAACAAGCAATTTGCATGACGTGATGATTTGTGTTTAGAAAAGATAGAGAAAATGCAAGAGTGTGTGCAGTGTATTTTCTTTTACTGCTTGTTTTTATTATTGAGTTGTTTTTTAGGATTACCATTTTCTGAGAAAAGCAAAAAGAGAAAATAGCAATAAAATGCAGAAATTACAGAACGACGTTATTTTATTAATGAACAAGTCGATTCTTGAAACTACAGCCCTATAAAACAAAACTCTGTAACTTTGGACGAAGCGAAGAGGGAAATTTACAGAAAGTGAGCCCTATAAAAACATCCGTTTCACCGGGGCAGGGTGAAAGGCTAAAGATGGCAATTACTTTGACTGATGAATGACCTTCGGAACATCAACAACAACCCATTGGTGGCGAACTCCTCGGTGAATCACAAAGTCTGGCACCTTCCTCAATTTGTCTTCAGAAATAACACTGATTTCTGGCGGAGCAGGATCATTGGAATTTGTCTCCCAGGCAGAATTATCGTAGGAGGATTCCTCTGTTGTATTTTGCATAGCATTGGTGCTCTCAGCTGTATCTCCCCATCCAGTTGGTTGGATATCTTCGAGCCTGATACGAGAGCTTTTGGGAGCGGTGTATTTGACCATATAGTCAAACTTTCCACTCGGTTGTCCCAAGGTGTCCCACATTTCTTTAGAACTGGAGGAGTCATCCCTCTCGATGACGTTGACCTCGGGAAAAGCATAGTTGATGAACTATAGTCCTGCAAACGCTGCAAATTCATCATCGTGCTGAGTAGTCTCAGGATAACCTGTGCGTTGATCCCATGACCTGGTGGGGACGCACGTATTCTGTTCAATGACGGTCAGCTGATTTTCATTGTTCGGCTGACTTTCCTGCCCCAAATCTCCTGGGGTAAGGTTGCCACATTGGTAGACTATCCATCGGGCCATAGTAGGCGTGGTCAAAGTTGTCCTTCATCGGAGTGTCTTCCTCCAATGAATTTGGTGGAGCACGGCATCCTTCCAGATCACAATCTCCATATATCATTTCGACATCTGACCTGGGTATAAATCTCGGACTCTGTGCGGGATAGCAAAATGGCGTTTGCGTTTCGTCCTGAGACATATAACTGTCCTCGTTGAGATAGGACTTCCATTCTTCCTCTGTATCGGATGAATCATCTTTATTGATGGTATGCACTTCCTGAGTCACTGGTTGAAGGAAGCCTCCACTGTGGAAGAAGTTCTGAATGGGATGAAGACTTTCATCTCTGGCAGCTGTCTGGGTGCAGGTTGCAGAAAAACCAAGACCCTTCTTTGCTTTATTGTCAGTAGGAATGACAAGTTGTCCCCATCCTGTGGTATCGATACTCTTGACCGCTTTAATAGCATATTTGTATGAGGAAATCGATGTTCCTTCTTTTGATTGATTGTCCTTGCTCACCGACAGTGTTTGGAACTGCGTCCCAATAACCTCCTCGGGTTCTACACAAGTAGATGGTGATAAGTTACTCACGAGCAAGGCTTGTTCTCCACAGAACGTGATGAGTTGGCCGTTCTGGACAAACTTTAGCTTTTGGCGGAGGGTCGAGGAGACCGCTCCAGCCTGATGTATCCAAGGTCTTCCTAATAAACAACTGTATGTTTCCCGGATGTCCATGACCTGGAAAGTGACTTGGAAAGTGTGAGGACCGATAGTTATGGGAAGATCAACTTCGCCGATAACCGTCTTTCTGGATCTGTCAAATGCTTTGACGACGACCTCGCTGATTCTCATCGGAGGGCCTTTGAATGATAATTGCATCAAAGTGGACTTCGGCATAACATTCAGGGATGACCCTGTGTCTACCAGTACGCTGGCTAAAGCATCGTCCTGGCAGTTGACTGAAATATTGAGCGCCATGTTATGACGGCGACCCTCTTTCGGTAATTCCTCATCACTAAATCCCAAGTTATTGCAGGAAGTGATGTTAGAGACAATGCTATCGAACTGTCCGATTGTTACATCCTGTTCCATAAAGGCTTGCTCCAAGACTTTCTGTAGAGCCTTCATGTGCGCTTCTGAACTGAGTAACAGTGATAGCACTGAGATCTTTAAAGGAGTTTGTAACAGTTGATCAACAATGTTGTATTCACTCCTTTGGATGAGCGTTAGCATCTCATCATTGTCTTTTAAAAGGTCAGTATCACTGGATTGACCGACTGGTGGATTAGGAACTTCTACCTGAGGTTCCTTTTCTTTGTTAAGTTCTCCAACTCCTCGGTTGAAGATTCGACCGCTCCGTGTTACACGACTGATGTCTGCAATATTCACGACGGAGGGTAATGGAATTTCCTTTCTATTCTCGACTATTGTTGCACCATATTTGTAAGGGATAACCTTAGCTGATTCATACGGTAGTGGTCCCGGCAGATAAATGACTATGGGAACCTTCTGGTTTTTCTGACCATCGTAAATAATCTCGATCCGTTCCTGGTTGGGAACTTTAGATTCGTCAAGCAGAGGGATGATGGCACAAACATCTCTAGTCCTCTGATGATCAGAGATTACGACAACGTCCTCAATTTGATCGGCAAGGTAATTCGGCGTCCAGTTGATGGGTCTGGAGCCCGGATATGGACGAATCTCTCCACGATCCACTTGACCTTGAAGAGCTGCCCTCAGAAGGTAACATCCTTGGTTACTTTCTCAACAGACTCTACACTGGTCATAATTGTGTGGTGGCACCTGGCCACGACCACTTTGAATATAATGTAACCTCACTAGGTTAGTTTTCACGGATCGGACATCCTGACTCTGACGCCGAGTAGGATTCCTGTTATTGATACTAATTTGCTGAGTATCTTCATCCATATAGATTGGCATCCACCAGTGATTTAACAAGTGCTGAAGTGCCTCCTGGACAAGGGTACAACCTCGATCATTTTCGCAACCCGCTTTACAGCTTTGGTAATCATGTGATATTAGGAATCCGAGTCGGACCTGCTCAGCATGTAACTCTACCAGGTTGGTATTCATCACGCGAATATCAAAAATATGAACCATTTTGATCTGATAAGGGTTCCTATCATGGTAGTCCTGGATCCATCCAAGATCCATCTGACGTTGGAGGGCCTCTTGTATGAAAGAGCATCCCTGTTTGTTTACCGAGCAAGTCAGACAGGAACTGTAATCGTGCCGCGGCAGATTATGATACTGGCTTTGCCTTGAGTGCATCGCCACCAAATTGACATTCATCGCACGGACATTGTGGTTTTGAATGACGTTGGAATTCGTATAGACCATGTTAACTTCATGAACTCGGTGCTCCTGGATCCATCTGTTCCTGTAGAGCTGATTGCACTACCGAACATCCTTGATTGCTTTTAGAGCAGATATCATTCTGATGATAATTATGAGGTGGCACATGGCCATATCCACTCTGTCTACAATGCATCTTGACCAGATTGGTCCTCAATAAGAGTACATCGTGAATTTGATAGACGTTGTTAAACTCTTTCTCAATCAGGTTGATTGCAACTTTCTCATGTTGAGGCAGCGGGTTCGTAAGAACATTAGGATTCGTATCTTTGAAAGATAAGAGCCCGCTCTTAACAAGCTTTTGCACGTCAGATTTGAAATTGAGACAACTCTCTATGTTATGCCCTGGTCCTCCTTGATGATAAGGGCAAGTCTGGTCCACCTTAAACCAAAAAGGCGGATTTTCCGATACTGCAAGAGGAGACTTAGTCTGGATGTGCCCCTTGGCCAGTAGTAACGGAAATAGTTCTGCGTACGATACGGGTATAGGATCAAATCCTTGTGGCCGCATTGTACGGTTGTTGTTGTATTGAGGACGAGCCTACTGAAGAGGGTGTTGTGTACTTTGCTGATTAGGTTGGCTCTGCGCAACATGAGGCTGATACGTAGGAATAGGCTAGGGGTTGATAGCAGGAGTTACAACTGCTACCAGTTGATAACGTCGCCTTTGCTTTCTGAGAGAGATATTCCCAATATCTTGCTCCTTTTTCTTAGGAAGAGCACTACCGTATCATTTTGTACTACTTGATGATCCAACGTCTTTTGCCAAACGTCCTTCTCGGACGGCTTCCTCAAGACGAACTCCCATACCCACCATCTCGGTGAAGTCACTGGGCGCACTGGCGACCATCCTGTCGTAGTAAAATGAGCTCAAGGTCTTTAAGAAGATCTTTGTCATCTCTTGTTCCTCAAGAGGTGGACAAATCTGAGCTGCAATTTCACGCCATCTCTGAGCCTATTCCTTAAAGGCTTCCTTGTCCTTTTGTGACATTTATCTGAGTTGATCTCTGTCGGGTGCCATGTCCAAATTGTATTTGTATTGTTGGACGAAGGCAGTGCCAAGATCTCTGAAAGTGCCGATCGTGGCACGGTTTAAACCCATGTACCATTTTAAGGCGGCACCGGTTAAACTATCCTGGAAGTAGTGAATCAGTAGGTCCTGATTCTCCATCTGAGCTGACATTTGTCAAGCGTACATCACCAAGTGACTCTGAGGGCAAGAGTTACCCTTGTACTTTTCAAAGTTGGGCACCTGGAATTTGTGCGAACTTTCACATTGGGGACCAAGCAGAGGTCTGCGGCGTCCTTTCCAAATAAATCCTGTCCACAAATGGCTTGCAGTTCCTTCTACATTTCCAAGAACTGTTCCTGGAATTCATCCATTCGGTCAAACATAGTTTCCTTCTTACCAGAAGGTATATGTGGAATCTGTCCTTCCGGGACAGTGTGCAACACAGGGGGTGGTACCGTAACTACGGCAGTGAATCCTGGCGTTTCCCGAAGTTTGTAACCTTTAGGAGTCTTCAATATGCCTCTGGCATCTTCGCTTTCCCGAAGTCTGTAACCTTCAGGACCAGTGGCATCTGTTGTGATTCTCTGATCTTCAGCGATCGACGGAACATATCCTTCCGGGATATAGTTAGCAGGCATGCCCCAGGGACGATCTTTCGGCATTTGATACCTAGGATCAAACTTCTCCATTATGGGCGCTGAGGTGATCTCTGAGATCACAGTTCTTTGTAGCTGAGCTTCTGCCATGGCTTGCATGTCGTTACGAAGCTTTCTCATATCCTCTCTCAGAGCGTCGATCTCTTCTTTCAACTCTCTGTTCTCTTCCTCAAGATCATCCATCCTTTTCTGACGATTGGCCCGAGTATTGTACGAATGAGACAGTTTGACTCTAGAATCGAGACACAAACGTGAGATTCGTAGTTAAGGAGAATACACGATGGGAGAATGATGAATGCAATGATTATATTAATTGTTTTTGTAAGTTCCTGGATTGGCTGGAATTTTGGTAAAACAAATTATTTTCAATGTTGATGTCAAGGTACTGATGTTGCAACATTGAGATTTAACACTGGGCTGTGTTAAGTTTGTAATTGCTGAAGTTGGATGTCTGATGTCACATAGGCGATGTTGTGACATTAGATCTGCAGAATTAATAACATCAGGTTGTGATGTTGTTATGGTTTGCGTGTTAGCTGGAATTGTGGAGATCAAGCTGTCTCATTGGATGAGAATATCTTGGGATAGATTTTTTCCGCTGCATAGGAGATTTGATGCAGATTTGTAGGAAATTTAAAAGGTTGAATATTTGAAAAGATTTAAGGAGTAAATCTGTTTTAAATATTCATTTTTAAATAACAAATCAGGTCAGATATTATAGCAAGTCCAAGAACAATTCAAGGAGCTATATAAAGCGTACAAGACCAAAGGAAAAGGGACAGAAAATACAGAGAGAAGATCAAGAGCATAGGCTGAGTGTCTTGAGTATTTTTTACGAGTTGTATAACCAGAATTCTAGGGTGAATTGCTGAGTCGTTTTCTGTCCTCTCTAAAGCTGTTAAGCAGAGAGAATTGTGTAACTTGATCAAAGCTGTGAAGCAGAATCAAGGGTTCTCAAAGAGGGTGTTCTTTGAGTATTGTTTTAGGGATTGAGTAGTGTTCTCATATCTAAGTTGGTTCTTAGGTAGAAAATCACTAGTAGGAATTAAGTTTAGGAGATTGTCAACTGGGTTGTTGAGTCTGTAAATTAATTCTACAAGTAGTGAATTTCATCCCTGGCTTGGTAGCCCCCAGACGTAGGTAGTTAGACCGAACTGGGTGAACAATTTGTTGTGTTTTTCTGCTATTTATTTTGTCCATTGTGCAGAGTGTGTTGTTGTGACATCGTACCTTAACATCACACGTCTGATACCAGAATTTCAATTGGTATCAGAGCAGGCATCCTGTCTATCTCTGGGTGAGATCTAGGGAAGTTACTTTCTGGTGTAAAGATGGACAAAGAAGTTGGAGGATTCGTCAACAGACCCCATATTTTGGATGGATCCAATTATGACTATTGGAAGCTAAGGATGACCACCTTCTTCAAATCCTTGGACAGCAGGGCTTGGAAGGCTTTCATTAAAGAGTGGAAAGCACCTGTTGTGTGTGAGAAAGATGATGCTGGCAAAGATAAAGAAGGCACCTCTAAGCCAAAGCCTGAAGAAGAATGGACCAAGGAGGAAGATGAGCTCGCCCTTGGAAATTCCAAAGCGCTAAATGCAATCTTCAATGGAGTGGATAAGAATATTTTCAGGTTAATTAATACTTGTGAGGTTGCTAAGGAAGCGTGGGATATTTTGCAGGCTACACATGAAGGAACATCTAGAGTTAAGATATCAAGACTTCAGCTTTTAACATCAAAATTTGAAAGCCTGGAGATGAAGGAAGATGAGACTATTCATGACTTCCACATGAGTGTTCTTGAGCTGGCCAATGCATCTAGTGCTCTTGGAGAGAAAATGTCTGAAGAAAAGGTTGTAAGGAAGATCCTTAGGTCCCTACCTAAGAAGTATAAGATGAAGGTTACTGCCATTGAAGAATCACAAGACATCAGCAAGATGAGAGTAGATGAGCTCATTGGATCTCTTCAAACGTTTGAGCTGGGGTTGAATGAGGAAGAACCGGAAAAGAAACCAAAGAGTATAGCCTTGGTGTCAAATGATGCAGAAGAAAAAGAAAAGAGTTCTGAATCGCAGGAGGATCTATCTCAGGCCATAGTGATGTTGGGAAGACAGTTCACCAAAGTATTCAAGAGAATGAATAATAACTCCAAGCCTAATGTCAAGAACATGACTTCTGACACCAGCAAGAAGGATGAAGAGAAAACTACCCAAGATAAAGGAGTTTAGTGCTTTGAATGTGAAGGGTATGGACATGTCAAGAAAGAGTGTCCCACGTTCTTGAAGAAGCAGAAGAAGAGCATGACAGTCTCCTGGTCTGACTCTGATAGTGAAAGTGAAGGTGAGTCAGCAAATCATGTTAGAGCTTTGACAGGAGTTGTTGCTTCTGATGATGATTCTAGTGATGGGGAAGTAACTTATGAGGAGCTAGCATCTACTTATCAAGAGCTGTGTCTGAAAAGTGCTGAGATTTGTCAAGAGAACAAGTGTCACAAGCAACAGATTGCTCAGCTTGAGAATGAAAAAGGTGATTTGGAAAATGAGGTTTTGTTGGTCAGAGCTCATCTTGATCACATGACCAAAACTGTTAGGATGCTGAATAGTGGTACAGACACTCTTGATAAGATTCTTCAGACGGAAAGGGTAGCTGGAGACAGGACTGGATTATGATTTGTGATTGAGGGAAAGGTATCTACTGAAGCAAGCACTTCAGGAACCAAAGCAGAGATGTCTCAACCTATGTCTCAACTTCAGGAGCCTAAACCTGAGCAGGCAGCTCAACCACAGCCCCAGAATATTGAGAAGAAGAATGGTTCCCATCAAAAGAGAAAGCTGCTACAAGGAGCCAGTCAGTATATGCCCCCACAATACCACAAGAGCATGCAAGCTGATCAGTCCAAACAGCACATGTCTCAACATCAGAGGCATGGTTACACCAATGCTGGTCCCCATATCTATGGAAGAAGAAAGCCACACCATCATGGGAGACAATCCAGGAAACAGAATTCTCAGCCTTCTTGTGGAAAAAGATACCAGCATAATAGAAGGCAGGCCAGTTATGGTAGTAGGAGACCACATTATGGATGGCAGCCTAAGCAATCTCATCCTAGCAGAAGATTCAGAGATGAAAGGGTGAGATGCTTTTATTGTGGAAGGTTTGGACATATGCAGTACTCTTGCTACAAGCTACATGGATACCCTCAGTCTCAAAACAGATGGAGAGAGTACAGGCCCAAAGTTCTTAAACAATGGGTACCTAAGGAGAAGGTGAAGTGCTTATTGGCTCACATGGCTGACAAGGAGTTTAAAGAAGATACATGGTATTTTGACAGTGGGTGTTCCAAACACATGTCTGGATGTAGGTCCATGTTTGCTGAAGTCAGTCATTGTTCCTCTCATAAGGTTATGTTTGGCAATGGAGAGAAAGGTGTCGTTGCAGGAGTTGGGAAAGTAAAGTGTGGTGGTGGACCTGGGCTTGACAACGTCCTGTTTGTACATGGTTTAAATGCAAATTTGATCAGCATAAGCCAATTGTGTGATGAAGGTTACAAAGTTAACTACACCATAGATGAGTGTGTGGTATCTGATGAGCATAATCAAGTTATTATGAAGGGTGCCAAAACCAAAGATAACTGCTATCAGTGGATTTCTCTTGAAGGTAGTTCAACTAATGATGTTCGAGTCGGTGTTATAACATCGGACTATGACATCAGGATATTGAAAGGTCACTCAGAGTTAATGAGATCTGATGTGAATTCTTCTAAATGTTTAAAAGGAAAGTCTTTAGGGAGGGAGAAAATTAGTGATTGGTCTTTAAAAAATACACAAAATCTGGCGCCATACCTCAGACCCTCAGTTCCTAGTATAGCAAATTCACAATCCATCAAAACTCACATCTCCCATCTGTTCGTCTCCTTCAACAAGAAGAATCATCTCAACCTATACTGTCTCAAAGGAACCATGTCAAAACAGACATCTTCTCCATCAAAAAGTTCATCGCGGAATAAAGCTAGGGTTTCTACAGATGAAGACGAAGCTCTGAATATACAACCCATCTCAATGATGCTCCCAGAATCAGGTACTTCGAGACCCACTAAACTAACTCCTAAGAGACCTGCTACTGTCTTTAAGAATCTTGAAACAAAGAAGGTTGTTACTAGTGTGTTATTTGGGGACAAAACTGTGCCGAAATCATATACGCCTCAGACTATTGAAGAGAAGTTTGATGTAGACAAAAGGATGGGTAATCGTGCCTCAAAGAATCAGATGCCAGCTGAGAAAGACAACATGCAGTAAGGTAAGTCAAGTCTTCAACAACTTGCAATGATAGCTATTGAAGATGCTGATTAGAGTGAAGACATGCATGAAGAAACAAATGTTGAGGAGAATGTTAGGACATCTGCTGAACCCCTGTCTGTTGGTGGAAAAGATGATATTCATGGTGAAGCAGATGTTGAAGAGGAGGTTAGAACATCGCCTAGTAGGGATACTGAGACTACTGATGTAATTAATGTTGATGACTTATCTGATGATGAAGTCATTGGAAGAACTGTCCCTAGTCTATCTAAAAGACTAAGAACAAGAAAAGGAAAGTTGGTTGAATCGTTGCCAAAGAAAGCTTCTGATGAGAAGAGGAAAAAGGCTGTTGTTGGGCCAACAAAAGCATGGAGTAAGGTTGATGTGAATCCCAGAAAAAGGAAGCTAATGGAAGAATCAGAATCAGAGTATGATGTTGAGGATGATGTTCAAGACATCACTCCTGTCAGAAAGTCAATCTTGAAGAGAATTGCTGACAAGATACTTAAGGTTCCTGTTAATAACATTTCATTCCATTATGCAAGCAGTGCTTCGATGTGGAAGTTCATCTGTCAAAGAAGACTTGTTCTTGAAAGAGAGATTGGGAAAGAGATAATGGAGATTAAAGAAGTCATAGAGGTGATAAAGCTTGCTGGTCTGATGAAGATGGTTCATGGGTTCTCAAAGTGTTATGACAGCCTGGTTAAGGAATTTGTGGTCAATATTCCTGTGAATATTTCTGACAAAAGCAGTGTGGACTACATGAAAGTGTTTGTGAGAGGGAAATGTATTGAATTCTCTCCTGAAGTTATAAACAAGTATCCAGGAAGAAAAGACGAAGAATTTGCTGAGCTAGAAGCCACTGATAATGATGTCTGCAAGGAAATAACTGCTGGTCAAGTTAAGGTGTGGCCCTTGAAAGGGAAACTGCCAACTAGTAAACTTAGTGTTAAGTATACTATCTTACACAGAATTGGAGCCGCAAATTGGGTACCTACCAATCATAAAACCACAACAGCTGTGGGACTAGGGAGGTTTATTTATGCTGTGGGTACTAAGAATAAATTTGACTATGGAGCATATGTTTTTGAAAAGACCGCGAGACATGCCTCCACTAATGCTATCAAACTGCCTATAGCATTTCCTTCGCTCATCTGTGGAGTTATGCTGAAACAACATCCAAGCATATTAGCAAGTTCAGACACAGCCTGCAAAAGGGAATCTACCTTATCTATACACCCAAAGTTGTTTGTTGGGAGTCATGTTCCAGACATTGTCTCAACATCAGATGCTGCTGTCAAGGAGAAAAGTACCAAAGATGATTTGCTTGCAGTATTAAAGGGTACTTGCAAGGATCTGGATGATGTGATAAGTACCAGTATGACTAGAAAGAAGGAAATTGAGAAGCTGATCCAGTCTTTGGAACAAGATGGGGTTCATGTCAATTCAGAAAGTGAAGAGGATGATGAAGATGGCACCAGTTCTGATGAAGATTAGTTGCTTGCTGCTTATTCTAGATAATAGTTTAGTTTTATGTTTCTGCAATGTTTTTGTTTCAGCACTAATATTGTGCTTGGGTATGTATTTGAATATTGTGCTGTTATATGCACTTTTTATGTTCTATGATTTGTTTGCCTAGTTGCTAACTGTGGAGCTAACAATGAGAGCTAGGATAGTACTAATTGTTATTAGTAGTGCTTCTGATTGAAGCTTGTCTAATTGTGGCTAAAAAGGGGGAGAAGTGGAGCCAAAAGAAGTAGCCATAGAATGAATGAAAGTAGCCAAAGGAGCTGAATGCCAAATGCTAATGAAGATGGAAAGATGGTGCTAATGAGATGGTGCTACTGTCAAAGAATTTTGTCAGTGCAGATATTAAGGGGGAGAATCTGCTAAAATGCTAAACACACTGAGCTGCTAGTGAAGATATCATAGCAATTGAAGAGTGCAGCCAAGCAGATATCAAGGGGGAGTAATTGTGAGCTACTGAACAGCTGTGATGCTGGTTCATGTTTTTGAGGGGGAGCACCAATTGGCTGTTGTCAATATTGAAGATGGTGCTGCAGCAGATCAAGTGATGAAGACTATGAAGATTGTCAAACTGCTGCTGATGAAGGTTTTTTTTCAAAATTACTGAAGTTTTCCGCTGCTGAAGACTCTGAGGGTTCAGAGGGTGTTTTAGCCAAAATTAGCCAAAGGGGGAGATTGTGAGTTCCTGGATTGGCTGGAATTTTGGTAAAACAAAGTGTTTTCAATGTTGATGTCAAGGTACTGATGTTGCAACATTGAGATTTAACACTGGGTTGTGTTAAGTTTGTAATTGCTGAAGTTGGATGTCTGATGTCACATAGGCGATGTTGTGACATTAGATCTGCAGAATTAATAACATCAGGTTGTGATGTTGTTAGGGTTTGCGTGTTAGCTGGAATTGTGGAGAGCAAGTTGTCTCATTGGATGAGAATATCTTGGGATAAATTTTTTCCGCTGCATAGGAGATTTGATGCAGATTTGTAGGAAATTTAAAAGGTTGAATATTTGAAAAGATTTAAGGAGTAAATCTGTTTTAAATATTCAGTTTTAAATAACAAATCAGGTCAGATATTGTAGCAAGTCCAAGACTAATTCAAGTAGCTTTATAAAGCGCACAAGACCAAAGGAAAAGGGACATAAAATACAGAGAGAAGATCAAGAGCATAGGCTGAGTGTCTTGAGTATTTTGTACGAGTTGTATAACCAGAATTCTAGGGTGAATTGCTGAGTCGTTTTCTGTCCTCTCTAAAGCTGTTAAGCAGAGAGAATTGTGTAACTTGATCAAAGCTGTGAAGCAGAATCAAGGGTTCTTAAAGAGGGTGTTCTTTGAGTATTGTTTTAGGGATTGAGTAGTGTGCTCATATCTAAGTGGGTTCTTAGGTAGAAAGTCACTAGTAGGAATTAAGTTTAGGAGATTGTCAACTGGGTTGTTGAGTCTGTAAATTAATTCTACAAGTAGTGAATTTCATCCCTGGCTTGGTAGCCCCCAGACGTAGGTAGTTAGACCGAACTGGGTGAACAATTTGCTGTGTTTTTCTGCTGTTTATTTTGTCCATTGTGCAGAGTGTGTTGTTGTGACATCGCACCTTAACATCACACGTCTGATACCAGAATTTCAGTTTTTTTTTGTTTAATCTAAATAAACTTCGACAATTAGATTGCAACTATCAAACAATGGGGAAACCCCTTTTTATTAAAATTCAAAGGATTACAGAAATGGAAATACAGTAGATTACAAGGTGCTGAAACAGAAACCTAAGCTAGTGGGTCCCGAGTCCTCTCTGAGGAGAAACCGGGTGCTGATTCTGGTACTTTCCTTTTTTTGGACTGGGGCTCTTGGGCCGTTGTCGGGTTGTCATTCCTTTTCCAGATGAAAGGAGTGAGCACATTCCTTTGGTCATCCTGATTATCTACAACATGTTGCTCTAAAATCTCAATCAGAGCATCTTTCTCTTTTAGTAGTTGCTGTATTTTGGTACACTCCACATTGAGGGTGCGGTACTTGTTCTTCCAAGACCTCCTCTCCCGTTGAACTTTGTTAAGATTAACTTGGAGCTTTTCCGTTTCAGTCATGAAGTACATGACAGATTCCCTTGGCGGAAGAATTCCGTGACGAGGATAAGGCATCTTTAGCTTGAGAGCTCTAGTTTGTACCCAGTGGAGATAAGGCTCCACCGAGACACAGTCCGGTTTTCCTAGAGACTCTCGTCCTTTCTTATGAACGTGTTTCCAAGCGTGCACTATTTCCATCTTTAGTGCCCTGTCATTTTCTCCTTCTTTGAAGAAAAGACCTTCCAGATGAGCATTAGCGGGACATGCCTCATCGGGTATCCAAATTGACGACGAACCAATATTGGATGGTAGTTGATTCCTCCTTTAGTTCCTATGAGGGGTACGTTGGGGAAGTTTCCACAACGATCAATGATCCTTATTCCATCATAAATCCTATTACACCAATCAATGTCAGAGTTGGTGAGAGACATGATTTTCTGCGACCAGCGTAAGGCGCTCTTATGATCCCAAAAAGTGGCAGACTTAGGCAAATGGGAGATAAACCATTTGTAAAGCAAAGGTACACAACATGTGATCTCCCCTCCGCTGTACAAATTCCCTAAGTGTACAGAATGATACGCATCCGCGAGCAAAGTCGGCACAGGGTTTCCAATAAGAAAAACCTTAATGGCGTTGATATCGACGAAGTTATTAATGTTGGGCAACAGAAATAATCCGTAGGTGAGTAAAACAAAGATGCTTTCAAAAGCAGTCCCGTTCCCTATACTAGCAAAGTACATAGCTTTCTTTGTTATGAACTGGGCTGGCAAACCTTGGATGCCACCCTTGGTAGTCATGTGAGTCTTAACCTCTGACTCGTCCAAATGAATTGCTCTTGCAATGGTCTGATCCTTTGGAATTTCTTCCAGTCCAGAAAATGGAGCCTGATCAGTAATGTGTAAATCGATCAGATGAGAATACTCCTCCAGCGTTGGTGCGAGCTGGTAATCCGGGAATGTAAAACAGTGATAAACCGGATCGTAGAACTGAATGAGTGCATCCATGATTCCCTCAATCACATGGATTCTTAACAGAGGTAGCAGACCTCCGTACTTGGCTCTAAAGGCCTCTTGGTTTGTGATCATTCTCGCCAAACCTCTCAGATCCTCCAGTTTTGGAGCCTTGACGGTGTACTTATGAGCTCTCCTTCTACCGAAATCCATTAGCGCAATCTTTTTCTATGATATTTGCAATCACAATCTTAGTTTAATTTGAAAAAACAGAGAAACTAGAAGAGAAGATTTTCTTTGCTTTAATGTGTTTTAAATGAATACATGAATGCAGCACACAAAAACATAGAAAAAATATGGGGTCAAAGGGTCGTTGTCATGGAGTCAAGGCTCTACCCATCCCAAAGGTTTACTAGTGATTTTTGTACCTGTCTCTCATCATCATCAACTCTTGTCAAGAAAACACCAGCGGGTCGGGATCTGTGCTAGGTGGTGTTTTTTGAAGAGTCCTCAGAAGAGGGTGGCATTGCATGACAACTATTTCCGATAGCCTTTGCGCCACTAAAGGGGTTTTTCCTAGTTGTATACTCAATCTTTCCACATGCGGCATCACACGCATTACCATTAACAGAAAAATAAACACATATATCAATTAGGAAAAGCAGTATATATATTTGTCCTAATGTCCTAGACTTTTAAGAGCTATGAATCCTATGTTCTTAACAAAAATGGCTCCCTGGCTGAGTCACCATTCTGTGGATTCATGAGATGAAAAGAGCTGGCCCCACGGTGGACGCCATTTTTCTGTAGCGAACGATTTTGGACGTGGTTCTTAAGCACTGTCGCTCTTTGGGGTTTGCTACAGATCGATTCATTTTTTATCCTATTAAAGCTGATGAAGGAAGGGAAATAGATGTCTCCAATTAACCCTGTTTGCATAACAATTTTAAATAGTGGTCTGTTAGGTTACGGATGCTATGTGGTAGCGGGGCCTCTCTCATGTTATTTTGACAGAATGTCGGGTTTATTCTATGGGCAGGAAGTTTAGGACTGATGTTTTCGATTGATATGGGATTTAGGATTTTTGTTTAGTGTGCTCGCTAAGATTTTTCTTTCAATCTTATGCCTACGTATTCCAGTTTTCTAAAACAGGGAAATCAGAGCGTTCGTAGTTCCTCCTATTCTATTAGAGGAAATGGGTGTTTCGGTGTCTTGTTCAAAGCCCAAGACGTGAAGCGAAAGGTGATCTGTATCTTGTTCAAAGCCCAAGATGTGAAGCAGAAGGTGGTTTGTATCTTGTTCAAAGCCCAAGATGTGAAGCTGAAAGGTTTATCTGTATCTTGATCAAAGCCCAAGATGTGAAGCTAAAAGGTGTTGTCTTTAGAGAGAATTTGTCATCTCTAAAGAGGGTCTGTTTGTCACAACTGCTTATAAAGGAGAATTACTTTAACCGGGATATGTGAATCCGGCAATGCCATAATTTCCTTTATAGGGGGGTTCCAACCTGAAGGAGAAGACTTTAACACAGTGTAGAGCAATGCCATCTTTCCTTAGGAATTTCTCATGCTAAAAGAGGGACAGTAGCATGGATGTAAATAATCCAGAGGCTTGCCGCTTACAGCGATTAGATGAAGGGGAAGGAGTTGTTGATGTTTATGTACTGTGAACAAGGCACAACTTTGATGCTAAAAGGTTGATTGGATCAACCAGTGGTTTTCTTATACAAAGCCTAAGAGGAGGCTATTGGCCCAACAAGAGGGAGTTTTTATGTTTCTCGTACGAAGCCCGAGAGAGAGGCTAAAAGGGTTTGACTCAACAGGAGAATCTTTTATACTCAACAAGAGAGTGTTTTTGTATCTCGTACGAAGCCCGAGATGGAGGCTAAAGAGTGATTGACTCAACAAGAGAGTCTTTTATACTCAACAAGAGAGTGTTTTGTATCTCGTACAAATCCCGAGATGGAGGCTAAAAAGTTTGACTCAACAAGAGAGTCTTTTTGTATCTCGTACAAAGCCCGAGATGGAGGCTAAAGAGGGTTGCTCCGCTAGGGAGAATCATTGTACAAAGCCCAAGAGGAGGCTAGTGTGACTGTTTTAGTTGAGTGACAGGTCCAATATGTTGGTTAAAAGAGAAAATTAGTTCTTATAAAGAGACTGATTAAAGGTAAGGCTTTGCTTTGGGGTTGATCAGAGGATCAGGGTTATTTCCTGTTCTTTAAGGAAGCGGGAAATCCAAAGGGTATTTGAGACTGTCCAAGTCTACGGGTGTCTTCCTATTTTGAAAGGGACTTGAGAATGTCTTTGAGACTCAAGGAAAATAGACTGTCCAAGTCTAGAGTTTTATCTTTTGTACTATGCTTTGAGAAACAGTAGTAGGATCTAGACTCTTTGAAAGACTGTTTTATTAAGATGACTAATTTCTGTTCCTATACCTCTAGGAGGTCGTCGGGACAATTTGTACGAAGCCCAAGAGGAGGCTGTAAACTTTTAAGAAGCCGAGAGGTCCTTGTATGAAGCCCAAGAGGAGGCTATCATTCCTGGAGGAAGAATCATTATACGAAGCCTTAGAGGAGGCTGTGAATACTTCTTAGAAGCCGACGGGTCCTTGTACAAAGCCCAAGAGGAGGCAGGGATGCTTTTAAGAAGCCTGTGGGTCCTTGAACTATGCCCAAGAGGAGGCCGGATGCTTTTAAGAAGCCCGTGGGTCCTTGCACTAATCCCAAGAGGAGGCTGATGAACAGTTCCAGAAGGGGTTTCACATGGAACAATGGCCTTCTGTATAATGAACTGTTCAAAAGGGGAATTTTCTTAGACCTAGTTATCTAAGACAGTATAAGTAAATAAGGCTTGGTCTAGTTCTAGACGTAATTGTCGAGGAAACTCTAAATATCTATACTATTATTACACAGTTGATATGAGTTTATGAAAGAAGACTTACAGCGAAACAGCCCCACAATACAGTTATATGTATATGAAAGCGGTAAATGAAAGCGTATAAACACTTACTCGGTTGTAGAGCTTCCATGCTGTTTGGTTAGTTGTTCAACAAAGAAAGATTGAAAACAACAGTATATTCAAAATTAAAGGAGAAAGTGCTTTGAAATAGAAAGATTTGGGGCTTACAGCTCAAGGGGAGGCCCAGGGTTTTACCAGTGATTGCACTGTTAAATTTGTACAGAGGGACTTATACAAGTGACTGAGGCCCAAGAAAGGTTTTCTGCACAAAGGGATGGGTCTTACACTCTCTCAAGAGGCCCAAAAAGTTTTAAAGAAAAAGAGTGGGGCTTATAACACGAGGGTAGGCCCAGATGATTTTTCATTTAAAATGGCGATCGCGCCGAGTTTACTTTTAACGCAGAGGGACTTATACAATAAGTGAGGCCCAAAAAGTTTTGGTTAAAAGGGGGATTGGGTCTTACACTCTAATAGAGGCCGAAAGTTTTGAATGGGTCTTATAGCTCAAGGAGAGGCCCAGATGTTTTAAACGGACGACGGTCGTGCCGTTTACTTGTACAGAGGGACTTATACAATAAGTGAGGCCCACAAATGTTTATACAAGGGGGGTTTTGGGTCTTACACTCTCTCAAGAGGCCCAAAAGGTTTTGAATGGGTCTTATAGCTCGAGGAGAGGCCCAAAGTTTGTTTTTCAACGGACGATGATCGGGTCGAACTTTTTGAAATACAACGGGACTTATACAATAAGTGAGACCCAAAAATAGGGTTGTATTTACAAAGGATTGGGTCTTACACTCTATTAGAGGCCCAAAAAAGTTTGAAAATGATTTGTGAGGGTTGAATTAATCAAAAACCCTAATTTATTTCCAAAATGTATTTTAATTGAATAAAAATTCAATTAAAATGATCAAAAATTGTTTTACATGTGGGAAACAAATTATGATCTTGGATTAATGCTTCAAAAATCATGTTTTTCCCTAAAAAATGATTAGAAGTCATTAAAATTTACAAAATCAAGAGGGAAAAAATATTTTAAATGTCAAAAACAATAAAAACATTAATTCTTTGCAAAAATATCAATTATATGAAATAAATAATATTTTTGGGATTTTTTTGGTAAAATAAAATATTTTAACATTTTTGTGAATTATTAAAAAAAGAATCAACTCAAAATCATTAAAACTCAGAGAGAAATTAATTTTTGAATCAATTAAATAAAATCACAAAATTCAAATATTTGAATTTTCAAAAAAAAGGCACCAAGAACACCCAAGAACACGCGTGTGTTCTGGGTTTGCCCAGATTTGCATTTTCTCTCCAATCTCACTGAATACTTGATTATATCATGCAATCCACATACCATTATGCTCGTCTCAACCTCACGATCATGTCTATGTCAATTAATTTCATTTAAATTAAGCATAAAACAAGAAATCACGATAAATCCTCAAGAACCCTAATTTTTGCATGAAGGCTGGGATTTTTGATACACGATTCAAACAAAGCAATTAATTGAGGGGAAACATTCCATGCATGATTATGAACATTTGGCAAAAGTATTGTGTGAGGAAATATGCACAGATTGAGAGATGACCAAGTTTAGGCTTACCTCTAGGTCGTGACAGCAAGTTCAAAATGATTTCTGAGTAGGAGGTGTTACATATGAATTTTGATGATCTGAACAACTTCCCTACACCCTATGGAGTGTGTTTGAATGCTTGGACTTGATGGAAATTAGCTGGATCACTTCATGGCATCTCAACTGCAACTTGGTTAAAACCTTGAGCAATCGACTGGTGATTCTGAGAAATCAGTGTTCCAGATGTTGTTTAAGTGTTTGAACAGCTCATATATGATGTATGTGAGGTGTGTGAGTGATTGGTTTGATTGGAAAAGCTCTCAAACTCAAAACCCGATAGCTACCTTGCTAAGAAAGGCATTTTTGCCAAGAGAGAGAGATTTTGAGGAAAACATATGTTTGATGGCTTTGGTGTACTCAAACTGATCACAATTGAGCTCTATTTATAGTAGAGCAAGTTTATTTTGCAAGGAATAGTGAATGGCAACTGCTGAGTAGGGTTGGCCAATGTTGGCAAATGAAAATCCAAGTCTCCTCTAGCCATTGACTAGAGGTTAGAGCACAGAGCTTTGGTTCCCTTGGTCTTGGATAAGTCTTGACTGAATTCAGTTGCCAATAGCTCAGTCCATGCCACTTTGGTGCTTCCATTGAATGCTCCAATCCAAAATTGGAGTCTTGTCCCTATTTTAGGCAATTCTAGGTTTGACATGCTATTTCTTATTCCAAGGACTTTGGAGGCTTGGCTCAATGATTGTCCCCTTTAGATTTAATCCTCAGATGTGTCCAAAGTGATGACAAGGCTTGGAATTGGCTGATTTTGGCAAATCGACCAATAGTACAAAAATCTGCCTTGCCTTGGCAGATTTCAGCAAGGCATCTTGCCAATGTCATATCTCATGGCCCAAGTTGAATTTGGTGATGTTCTTGGCCATTTTGGAAAGCCCTTATATGATACAATAACTGTTTGATCATATTTGGTTTTGATACTTTTTGGATCCAAGTAAAAAATGTCCCTACATTTGGAAAAAAGTGAAGGAAGATTCTGACTTAGTGAAAATTTCACTAAGTGTTGGAAAAAGTGACATTTTCACTTTTCAGCCACTTTGATCACTCTATAACTCAAAATCCCCAATGAATTGGAATTAGGTCTAGTTGAAGTTTTTGTAGAGGGAAATGAGATCTACAAATCAAGCTTTGGATGGGGACAAATGGCTTTGTGGTTTAGGAGTTATGATCCTTCAAAGTTGGTACCCTTGCCACTTTGTTCATAACTTAGAAAAATTCTAAGTTTTTTATGGTTACCCCTTTTACAAGTTATCCCACTTTTCTTGATTTTTCTTGATGAATGATGGTTCTAATCATACATTAACATCATTTTAGGGTTAAAAATCCATTTTTGTGAAAAATCTCAAAAAGTCAAAGTTGCCTTTTGTGCACAGTTGACTTTTTAGCAGATGAATTCCAAACTGTGAAATTCTTCAGGAAATCATGTCCTTGACGAAAATCAAACTTGATGGACATGCTCCATGGGTGTTATAGGGTATATTGAATCATGTCTTAGGGTTTGGGAGCATGTCCTGGTCAAAAGTCAAAGCTACAGTTGACTTTTCTCGCGAAACCTTAACTGTGGTTCAGATGAAATTGAAACTTGTTGCTCAAGCTTCTTGGATCAATCCATTGTTCCAAATGGATTAATGTAGTATATTAGAGACCCTCAAATCCTCTCTTGAGGTCTTGGTTCATGATTTGTCCCAAAAGCCAGCTTAGGGGTGAATTAGGTCAAGAAACCCTAATTCCTGATTTTTGATGTATGCATCCCTTGAGGAAAAATTGACTTGATGCTTGGGCCCATGAGGTTCCATGGAGTATATTAGGTTATGTTTTGGATCATTGGCTTGTGCCCAGAGGAAAATTTCCATCTGGAGACCCTGGTCGACCAAAACCCTAATTTGGTGACAATGTCGATCTTGAAGCTTGATCCACCTAGAAGGGAGCAGCCTTGTGCTTAATCCTTAAAGTGGGAGTCCCCTTGATCCATTGTATATGCTTGGGAGGTTAGACAACTTGAAGATCATGTCATTTCTTGATTGATCATTTGTCTAAGAACTCTGAGAGGGCTTGAAACCCTAATTTTGATTACAGTGAATGCTCACCCATCTTTGGGGAGACTGATGAGGTATGATGATTCCTCCATATTCTGATAATGATTTGCACAATGATGGGAAATATAAGTGGTCAAAATTTGGGGTATGTCACCTGGGGCATGCCTTTCAACTTTATACCTGAAGGATATATCCCATTGGTCACTAAAGACCCAAAAACTGTAGCAGGAACCGCTGGACCTGAAGGTTACAAACTTCTGGAAAATGAAGATGCAAGGGTTATGACAACAACTTTTGAAAGTTAAACACTTCAGGGCACTGAAGCGCCAAGGGTCACTGCTATAATGTCTATACCACAACCAGTGGTACACACTGTCCCGAAAGGACAAATTCCGCAAGCAATTTCTGGTGGAAACGAAGACATATATGAAAAGATGAATGAATTCCAGGAGAAATTCTTGGAAATGCAGAAGGAACTGCATGCCATTCGCGGTCAAGACTTATTCAGAAAGGACGCCGCCGACCTCTGTTTGGTCCCTAATGTAAAGATACCGCACAAATTCAAGGTGACTGACTTTGAAAAATACAAAGGCAACTCTTGCCCTCAAAGTCATTTGGTGATGTACGCTCGAAAAATGTCTACTCAGATAGAAAATTAATAGCTACTGATCCATTACTTCCAAGACAGTTTAACCGGTGCCGCACTCAAATGGTACATGGGTTTAAACCGCACCAAGATCAATACTTTTAGAGATCTAGGGGCAGCCTTTGTTCAGCAGTATAAATACAACTTGGACATGGCACCGGATAGGGATCAGCTCGAAGCAATGTCACAAAAAGATAAGGAAACCTTCAAAGAATATGCTCAGAGATGGCGTGAAATTGCCGCTCAGACCTGTCCCCCTCTTGAGGAAAAGGAGATGACCAAGATCTTCTTGAAAACCTTAAGCTCGTTCTATTACGACCGAATGGTTGCCAATGCGCCCAGTGACTTTAGTGAAATGGTGAACATGGGAGTATGCCTTGAAGAAGCAGTCCGAGAAGGACGGCTGGTAAAAAATGCACGGCACTAAAAGATACGGTAGTGTTTTCCAAAAGAAAAAAGAGCAAGATATCAGTAATATCACTCTGGGAAAGCAAAGACGAAGGTATCAACCGATAGCAGCAATAACTCCCGCTATCAACCCAGCGCCTGCTCCGACTTATCAACCTCAGGTTGCTCAGAGCCAACCAATTCAACAACAGTATCAGCAAAGGCCGCAACAGCCTTTTCAGCAGGCTCGTCCACCATATAACAACAACAATCGTACTACACGACCATCAGGGTTCGACCCTATATCGATGTTGTACGCAGAGCTATTTCCACTTCTACTGGCCAAGGGGCACGTCAAAACCAGGACTCCACTTACAATACCAGAAAATCCACCTTTTTGGTTCAAAGCAGATCAAACTTGTCCTTACCATCAAGGAGGATCGGGACACAACATTGAGAATTGTCTCAACTTCAATTCTGATGTACAAAAGCTTGTCAGGAATGGGGTTTTATCTTTCAAGGATACAAATCAAAATGTTCAAACAAACCCATTACTGCAACATGAAAAGACTGTAGTGAATTTGATAAAAGAAGAACACGTCGACAGTTGTCAAATTCACAATGTACTCTTACTGGGAACAAATCTGGTAAGGATGCATTGCAAACAGAGCGGGTACGGCCATGTGCCATCTCACAACTATCATCAGTGTGATATCTGCTCCAAGGACAATCAAGGGTGTACCATAGTACAAGCAGCTCTGCAGAAACAAATGGATTTGGGTTGGATTCAGGATCACATGATTCGTGAAGTAAACATGACCCATGCACATCCCAACATTATTCAGATCCACGACTTCCGTGCAATGAACGTCACTTTAGTTGCGATGCATTCAAGACAAAGTCAGTACCGCGACACAATTACAACACTTGTCCAATCTGCTCAACAGAATATCAGGGATGGTCTTTTATACAAGAGGCCCTCCAACGATAGATGGATCTCGGATGGATCCAAGACTACCATGAAAGGAATGACCATCAAGTTAATATGGTTCAGATCTTTAACATACGCCTGATGAATACCAGCCTGTAGCGTGCGATTTTTGTCGGTGACGCGACCACCTTATCGCCATTTGGTTTATCCTCACCGCAATGATAGGGATTGGGTGCTACTTTCTGATTTCTTATTTATCCTGTGAAGCTGGAAAGGAAAGGGAAGCTATCTAAAACTAACCTTGCATGCAAATGTTTTATTGAACAAATGCTTAAGAGATCGGGGAGTTCGGGGTCGGGTTATACAATGTGGAGTTATCAATTACCCATCCTATATGTGGTTATCCATAGGTTATTAGCAATTTTTATACTGCTTTCTACTTACTGGTGTTTGTCTGTTGTGGGTTGGGAAAGTTTCTCCTTTGGGAGTGTTTGAGAGAGAGTTTTGTGTTGATGTCGGGTTTTCCGATGTTTTTGGTAAGGTACTGGACCTAAAGGTTTTTGATTGGTATGAAGGTACTAGACCTAGAGTTTTTGATTAGTATGCTCGCTAAGATTTCACAATCTTATGCCTACGTATTCCCGTTAAAGAAAACAGGGAGATCAGAGCAATCGTAGTTCCTCCTATTTCTATGGGAGGAAAAGACGATGTTTGGTGTCTTGTTCAAAGCCCAAGATTGAAGCTAAAGGAGTATTTGTGTCTTGTTCAAAGCCCAAGATTGAAGCTAAAGGTTTGACTGAGAGAATTTGTCATCTCTAAAGGGAGAAATCTCGTCTGTTCATCACAGTTGTTGGGTAACTGATTATAAAGGAGAATTACTTTAACTGGGATATGTGAATCCAACCACTACTACAAAACGCGTAAACAACAACGCCATGCTCACAACGGTTTATCCCTACACCGTTGTGACATATCTTGTTAGTTCCTGGATTGGCTGGAATTTTGGTAAAACAAAGTATATTCAATGTTGATGTCAAGGTGCTGATGTTGCAACATTGAAGTCTTAACACTGGGCTGTGTTAAGTAATTAATAGCTGAAGTTGGATGTCTGATGTCACATAGGTGATGTTGTAACATCAGATCTGCAGAACTAACAACAGCAGGCTGTGATGTTGTTAGGGTTGCGTATTAGCTGGAATTGTGGAGAGCAAACTGTCTCATTGGATGCGAATATCTTGGGATAGATATTTGCTGCTGCATAGAAGATCTGTTGCAGATTTGTAGGAGATTTAAAAGGTTGAAGATTTAAAAAGATTTTAGGAGAAAATCTGTTTTAAATATTCAGTTTTAAATAACAAATCTGGGAGATATTGTAGCAAGTCCAAGATCAATTCAAGGAGCTATATAAAGCGCACAAGAACAAAGGAAAAAGCACAGAATACATTCAGAAGATCAGGAGCTGGAGGCTTAGTGTTTAGAGTTTGTTTAGAGTGCTTGTATTTACACTATTATAGGGTTTGAATAGGTGTTGTATTTATGTCCTCTCTAGAAGCTGTGAAGCAATAGAGAGTGTTTGCTTGATCAAAGCTGTGAAGTAAGATCAAGGGTACTCAAAGTGGGATCTTTGAGAGTTTGTAAGGGATTGAGTGGTGTTCTCATACCTAAATGGTTTCTTAGGTAGGAAGTCATTAGTAGAGTATAAGTTTAGGAGATTGTCAACGGGTTGTTGAGTCTGTAAATTATATCTACAAGTAGTGAATTCCATCCCTGGCTTGGTAGCCCCCAGAGTAGGTTGGTTGTAACCGAACTGGGTCAATAATTCTTGGTGTTATTTTACTGTTATTACTATCCATTGTGCAGAGTGTGTTGTTGTGACATCACACCTTAACATCACACGTCTGATACCAGAATTTCAATTGGTATCAGAGCAGGCATCCTGTCTGTCTCTGGGTGAGATCTAGGGAAGTTACTTTCTGGTGTAAAGATGGACAAAGAAGTTGGAGGATTCGTCAACAGACCCCCTATTTTGGATGGATCCAATTATGACTATTGGAAGCCAAGGATGACCACCTTCTTAAAATCCTTGGACAGTAGGGCTTGGAAGGCTGTTATTAAAGAGTGGAAAGCACCGGTTGTATGTGAGAAGGATGATGCTGGTAAAGATAAAGAAGGCACCTCTAAGCCAAAGCCTGAAGAAGAGTGGACCAAGGAGGAAGACGAGCTTGCACTTGGAAATTCCAAAGCTCTAAATGCCATCTTCAATGGAGTGGATAAGAATATCTTCAGGTTAATCAATACTTGTGAAGTTGCTAAGCATGCATGGGATATCTTGCAGGCTACTCATGAAGGAACATCTAGAGTCAAGATGTCAAGACTTCAGATTTTAACATCAAAATTTGAAAGCCTGAAGATGAAGGAAGATGAGACTATTCATGATTTCCACATGAGTGTTCTTGAGCTGGCCAATGCATCTAGTGCTCTTGGAGAGAAAATGTCTGAAGAAAAGCTTGTAAGGAAGATTCTTAGGTCCCTTCCTAAGAGGTACAAGATGAAGGTGACTGCTATTGAAGAAGCTCAAGACATCAGCAAGATGAGAGTAGATGAGCTCATTGGATCTCTTCAGACTTTTGAACTTGGTTTAAATGAAGAAGAACCAGAAAAGAAGCCCAAGGGTATTACTTTGGTCTCCACTCATGCAGAAGATAAGGTAGTCAAAGATTCTCCGGAAGATTTGTCACAAGCCATTGCAATGTTGGGAAGGCAGTTCAACAAAGTGTTAAAAAGATGGAACAATAACTACAAGCCTAGTGTCAAGAACAGTTCTTCTGACATCAACAAGCCAAAAGAGAAAGATGAAGAGAAGACTGCCCAGGATAGAGGTGTCCAGTGCTTTGAATGTGAAGGGTATGGACATGTCAAGAAAGAATGTCCCACATTCTTGAAGAAGCAGAAGAAGGGCATGTCAGTTTCCTAGTCTGAATCTGATAGTGGAAGTGATGGTGAGTCAGCAAGACATGCTAGAGCCTTAATAGGAACTGTTGTGTCTGATGATGATAGTGATGAAGAAATAACTTATGAGGAGCTAGCTTCTACTTATCGAGAGCTGTGTTTGAAAAGTGCTGAGATTTGTCAAGAAAACAAGTATCATAAGCAACAGATTGCTCAGCTTGAAAATGAAAAAGATGATCGGGAAAACGAAGTTGTACTAGTTAAGTCCCAACTGGATCAGATGACAAAATTCGTTAGGATGATGAATAGTGGTACTGCTAATCTTGATAAGATTCTTCAGTTAGAGAAAACTGCTGGAGATAAATCAGGCATAGGATATGTGGCCAGCACTTCAGGAACAAAAGGGGAGATGTCTCAACCTTTGTCTCAACATCAACCTACGAAACAGGGTCCTACCCCAAAGAAGGTTCTTCAGCCCCAGAATGCTGAGAAGAAGAATATTCCTCATCAGAGGAAGATACAGCCTCAGGGAGCTAGTCAGTATATGCCTCCCCAATATCATCAGAGGATGCAAGCTTCCAGGTTCAAGCAGAACATGTCTCATCAGAGGTTTCAACATCAGGAAAACTGGTATGGTTATGCATACAACAATGTTGTGCCTTATTACTATGGAAGAAGGAAGCCTCATCACCATAGAAGACAGCCTAAGAGACATCAGCATCAGTACAGGAGAAGACAATTCAACTATAGAATAAGGAGACAACATTATGAGTGGCAGCCACAACATTATCAAAGTGGGAGAAGATTTAACCACTTTAGAAACGACAGAGTCAGATGCTTTTATTGTGGTAGGATTGGTCATATGCAGTCCTCATGCTTCAAGCTTCATGGATATCCTAATTTTGCTCCTCAACCCAAACAGCAAGAGGTAAGGCCTAAGGTGATGAAGCAATGGATACCTAAAGTTACCAGCTTGATAGCTCACACTTCCTTGAGGGTTTCTACCAAAGATGACTGGTATTTTGACAGTGGGTGTTCAAGACACATGACGGGAGTAAAGAATCTGCTTGTTGATGTGAAACCTCAGTCTTCTGGCTATGTTACATTTGGTGATGGGATCAAAGGAGAGATAAAGGGGATTGGAAAACTAAACTGTGCTAGTACTCCCAAGCTGGAGAATGTTCTTCTTGTTAAAGGACTAAAAGCTAATTTGATTAGTATTAGTCAACTTTGTGATCAAGGATTCAAAGTAGACTTCACAAATTCCGAATGTATGGTGAAAGATGACAAAGGAGAAGTCATTATGAAGGGAGCCAGATCTAAGGACAATTGTTATCTTTGGGTGACGGAAAATTCAAACTCCTCCACGTGTGTGCTTGCTAAAGAAGATGATGTCAAAATCTGGCATCAGAAGTTGGGACATCTTCACCTAAAGGGAATGAAGAGAATTATCTCCTCAGAAGCAGTCAGAGGGATTCCCAAACTTAGTATTGAGGAAGGAAAGGTGTGTGGAGACTGCCAAAAAGGAAAGTAGACAAAGATGTCTCATCCGAAGCTTCAACATGACACCACCTCCAAGGTATTGGAACTCCTTCATATGGATTTGATGGGACCTATGCAGGTTGAAAGTCTGGGTGGAAAGAAATATGCTTATGTAGTTGTGGATGACTACTCAAGATACACCTGGGTGAATTTCATCAAAGACAAATCTGAGGTGTTTGATGTCTTTAAAGAGCTCTGTCAAAAACTCCAAAGAGAAAAGGAGAGTAAGGTCATCAGAATAAGAAGTGATCATGGAAGAGAGTTCGAGAATAGCAAGTTTGAAGAGTTTTGCTCGTCTGAAGGTATAAGTCATGAGTTTTCATCTCCTATCACCCCTCAGCAAAATGGAGTTGTTGAGAGGAAGAACAGAACTATACAAGAGTCGGCTAGAGCAATGATTCATGCCAAGAAACTACCTTATCACTTCTGGGCTGAAGCCATGAACACTGCCTGCTACATTCACAACAGAGTTACCCTAAGAAGAGGCACTTCATCCACTCTATATGAACTATGGAAGGGAAGAAAACCTAATGTCAAGTACTTCCATGTGTTTGGTAGCAGATGTTACATCCTGGCAGATAGAGAACAGAGAAGAAAATTATATTCCAAAAGTGATGAAGGGATATTTTTGGGGTACTCCATCAATAGCAGAGCTTATCGGGTCTTCAACTCCAGGACCAAAGTAATGATGCAGTCAATCAATGTTGTGATTGATGATGAAGATAAGCATGAAGTTGAGGATGTCACAGAAGATGTTGGAACATCAGCTGATGAGGTAGCTGTTGAAGTTGAAGAAAAAAATCCATCCCCAGGCGCTGCTGAAACTGAGCCTGAGCAACCTCAGAAGGATCCTTCTATCAGAATTCAGAAGGATCATCCTAAGGAGCTAATTATAGGTGATCCAAATTCTGGAGTAAGAACAAGGTCCAGAGAAATCATCGCTAGCTCGTGCTTCGTATCCAAAATTGAGCCAAAAAATGTCAAGGAAGCTCTGACAGATGAGTTTTGGATAAATGCTATGCAAGAAGAACTGGAACAGTTCAGAAGAAATGAAGTCTGGGATCTTGTGCCAAGACCAGAAGGGGTGAATGTTATTGGAACAAAGTGGATCTACAAAAACAAGTCAGACGAGCTTGGAGTGGTTAAAAGAAACAAAGCGAGACTTGTTGCACAAGGTTATACTCAAGTTGAGGGAGTTGACTTTGATGAGACGTTTGCTCCAGTGGCAAGATTAGAATCCATCAGACTACTCTTGGGTATGGCTTGTAACCTAAGATTCAAGCTGTTTCAAATGGATGTGAAGAGTGCCTTTCTAAATGGCTATCTGAATGAAGAAGTCTATGTAGATCAACCTAAAGAATTCACTGATCCAAACTTCCCCAATCATGTGTTCAAACTGAGGAAAGCATTGTATGGGTTAAAACAAGCTCCAAGGGCCTGGTATGAGAGGTTGACAGAATTTTTAGTAGCAAATGGGTATAGAAAAGGAGGCATTGACAAAACCTTGTTTGTCAAGGAAGAAGGCAGAAAATTAATGGTAGCCCAAATTTATGTGGATGACATTGTATTTGGGGGGATGTCAGATGCTATGGTAAAACAGTTTGTCCAACAAATGCAATCAGAATTTGAAATGAGTTTGGTTGGAGAACTTACCTACTTCCTTGGATTACAAGTCAGACAAATGGAGGATTCTATCTTTATTTCTCAAAGCAAATATGCTAAGAGCATAGTAAAGAAATTTGGTCTGGATAAAGCCAATCACAAAAGGACACCTGCTCCCACACATTTGAAGCTATCCAAGGATGAGAATGGAGTGAGTGTGGATCACAGCTTGTACAGAAGTATGATTGGGAGTTTACTGTATCTCACAGCAAGCAGACCTGATATTTCCTTTGCTGTTGGAGTGTGTGATAGATATCAATCTGATCCTAAGGTGAGTCACTTGAATCAAGTGAAGAGGATTCTGAAATATGTGAATGGCACAAGTGACTATGGGATGCTATATAGCCATGATTCTGGGACTGATTTAAAAGGATACTGTGATGCTGATTGGGCTGGAAGTGCAGATGATAGAAAAAGCACTTCAGGAGGGTGTTTCTTTCTAGGGAACAATCTGATTTCCTGGTTAAGCAAGAAGCTGAATTGTGTATCTCTCTCAACTGCTGAAGCGGAGTATATAGCAGCAGGAAGTAGTTGTTCTCAGCTGGTCTGGATGAAGCAGATGTTGAGTGAATACAATGTTAAACAAGATGTTATGACACTATACTGCGATAATCTTAGTGCAATTAATATATCTAAAAATCCTATACAACATAGTAGGACAAAGCACATAGACATAAGGCATCACTTCATAAGGGATCTGGTTGAAGAAAAAATTGTTACCTTGGAACATGTAGCCACAGAGAACCAGCTGGCTGACATATTCACTAAAGTCTTAGATGCAAACCAATTTGAAAGGTTAAGAAGCAAATTGGGAATCTGCATTTATGAAGACTAAATCTGCTAGAGGGGTTGTGGGCAGTTGGAGTATCTCTGAAATTGTGTAGTCAACTGCCAGGTGAAGATTGCCTAATTGTGGCTAAAAAGGGGGAGAAAATAGCCAAGATAGTCAAGAGTGTTATATGCTGCTAATGTGATGCAGATATTAAGGGGGAGATAAATTGATGATGCTAAAAGGTGTTCAGTTGAAAAGTGGAACTAGTGAAGATATCATGGCATTTGAAGAGTGCAGCCAAGCAGACATCAAAGGGGAGAAAAGTGTTGCACATTGTGAGCTACTGAACAGTTGTGATGCTGGTTCATGTTTTAGAGGGGGAGCACCAATTGGTTGTTGTCAATAATGAAGATGGTGCTGCAGTAGATCAAGTGATGAAGACTAAGAGTATTGTCAAACTGCTGCTGATGGAGTTTCAAACTTTTGAAGATTATTCCGCTGCTGAAGTCTCTGAAGATGCAGAGATTGTTTTAGCTAAAATTAGCCAAAGGGGGAGATTGTTAGTTCCTGGATTGGCTGGAATTTTGGTAAAACAAAGTATATTCAATGTTGATGTCAAGGTGCTGATGTTGCAACATTGAAGTCTTAACACTGGGCTGTGTTAAGTAATTAATAGCTGAAGTTGGATGTCTGATGTCACATAGGTGATGTTGTAACATCATATCTGCAGAACTAACAACAGCAGGTTGTGATGTTGTTAGGGTTGCGTATTAGCTGGAATTGTGGAGAGCAAGCTGTCTCATTGGATACGAATATTTTGGGATAGATATTTGCTGCTGCATAGGAGATCTGTTGTAGATTTGTAGGAGATTTAAAAGGTTGAAGATTTAAAAAGATTTTAGGAGAAAATCTGTTTTAAATATTCAGTTTTAAATAACAAATCTGGGAGATATTGTAGCAAGTCCAAGACCAATTCAAGGAGCTATATAAAGCGCACAAGACCAAAGGAAAAATCACAGAAAACATTCAGAAGATCAGGAGCTGGAGGCTTAGTGTCTAGAGTTTGTTTAGAGTGCTTGTATTTACACTATTCTAGGGTTTGAATAGGTGTTGTATTTCTGTCCTCTCTAGAAGCTGTGAAGCAATAGAGAGTGTTTGCTTGATCAAAGCTGTGAAGTAAGATCAAGGGTACTCAAAGTGGGATCTTTGAGAGTTTGTAAGGGATTGAGTGGTGTTCTCATACCTAAGTGGTTTCTTAGGTAGGAAGTCATTAGTAGAGTATAAGTTTAGGAGATTGTCAACGGGTTGTTGAGTCTGTAAATTATATCTACAAGTAGTGAATTCCATCCCTGGCTTGGTAGCCCCCAGAGTAGGTTGGTTGTAATCGAACTGGGTCAACAATTCTTGGTGTTATTTTACTGTTATTGCTGTCCATTGTGCAGAGTGTGTTGTTGTGACATCACATCTTAACATCACACGTCTGATACCAGAATTTCATATCTAAACTAAGGCGCGGTTGTATTTTATTTGTTTACTAAATAAAAATTATTTGCATATAACAACGGTTGATAAACCAACTGTGGTGATTATCTGTATATAACAACGGTTGATAAATCAACCGTGGTGATACCATCAAGCTTTCATGTGTTCGAACCTCAGCGCCATCATATATATTATTCCTTTTATGTTAAAGCGCGCCTTTTCTTTTTTATTTACTTTTAATTAAAAAATTAAAAGTTATGACTACGGTTGTTTATTTACATCGTTGTGATATATTTTGTATGTTTTTTTAATTTTTAATTCTAAATATAACTCTAGCGCTTTAATATGAAATTTCATTATGAAAATAATATATCATAACAGTTTAGAATGTTGACCGTCGCAGTAGCTTTTCAATATTCTCCAAGCTAGCTAGTTTCATTGTCTCTTCAGTATCCTTTTTTCCATTTAAAATGGAAACCAGACGAAACGTTACACGATTTGAACCCTAAACCCTAACGTTCAATACTGTGAAACAATACACGATTTCAACCAAAGCTTGCATCCATTCTTCACCGTGTTGTTGTCATTTTCATCATCATCGTCACGATCGTGAAGAAAATAGAAGATTACGCACCTACCAACACCGTCGTCATCATCGTCACCGTCGAGAAGGAAGATAACAGCAACACCATCGTTGTCGTAAGGAAGGAAGGCAACAACAACACCAACACCAACATCGTTTACTTAGTCGTCACGTTTAGGGTACGTAAAATATTTTCCCCATGCATCTATAGTAAACTCATTTTCCATTGTTGTTTATGTTGTTGTTGTTCTTTTTGAACTTAGATGTCGACCTTGTCAAGTTCTACATCAGGAAGCAGCGAAGATGCTCAAACGATTGAGTGTTCTGCGAATATAACTCAAACGATTGATACTCAATCGAAAAAATCACAAAGAGGTGTCAGAATGATGCACCAATTCACATCAGTTCGCAACTCATCAGGTGTAAAAATTCTGATCGAGTTTGATTCGCACTACATATTAGTGGATTGTCTACATTACGCTACTTTTAGGAGTTATGTTGCGTTCCTTGCAAGTAGCAAAGTCAGTATACTGATTGATGATTGGAGAGAAGTGGATGTTAATGTCAAAGACAGCATATGGACAGACGTTAAGGTATTTCATACTATAATTTTTATATATTTGATATCACTACCTATAGTTTCTAATTCATACTTATATATTGATTTAATGTAGTTGAATTTTGAGTTTACCGATGACTCAAAATTGAAAAGAAAGTGGATAACTTATGCTGGTGTTCGTTGGAGGGGATTTAAGTCACAACTCACGGCTGACTACATTAAGAAGCCTAAGAGCGGTCTTCAACCTCCATGGATTCGGTATAGTTTTTTATCGAATAAGGTGTGGCACAAGTTTGCAAAGAAACGCCGTTCTGAGGAATTCAAGGTTAATACTAGTCTTATGTAACCTATAATATTATGTTGAGTTATAGATACTAATCATACACATTTTCACTATGTTAATAACAGGCTAAAAGCGAAGTAGGAATTCAGAACAAGGCGAAAAACATGTACCCCCATAGATTGTCTCGTGGGGGTTACAGGAAACTTGAGAAGAGGATCATGCAGGAAAAATAACAAGAAGGAGGAGATGGTGACATCTCATCTCCACCTTCAAGACATGAGAAATGGAAGAGGGCACAATTAAGACCTAATGGAGAGTACACCACTGAGGCTTCAAGAGTAGTTGCTGAAAAAATTGTAAGTATATGTTTTGTTTAAATGCGTTTGCTTATGTAAGTTGCTCATGAGTTGATATTTAAATGCGTTTGCTTATGTAAATTGCTCATGTTGTGTAGGATAATTTGGTTGTGGCGGCCCGTGTGTCATACCCCAAATTTTGACCACTAAGATTTCCCATCATTGTGCAAATCATCTTCACAATATGGATGTGTCTTTATGCCTCATCAATCTCCTCAGAGATGGTTGAGCATTCACTACTATCAAAGATCAGGGTTTCAAGCCCTCTCAGAGCTCTTAGACAAAAGGTCGATCAAGAAATGACATGGTCTTCAACTTGCCTAACCTCTCAAACATCCACAAAGGATCAAGAGGATTCCCACATCAAGAATCAAGCACAAGGTTGTAGCATTCCAAGTGGATTAAGCCTCAAGATCGCCAGTGTCACCAAATTAGGGTTTTGGTCGACCAAGGCCTCCAGATGGAAATTTTCCTCTGGGCATGAGCCATTGCTTCAAAGAACAACCTAAGATACTCCAAGGGACCACATGGACCCAATCATCAAGTCAATTTTGCCTCAGGGGATGCATTAATCAAAAATAAGGAATTAGGGTTTCTTGACCTAATTCACCCCTAAGTTGACTTTTGGGACAAAGCATGAGCCAAGACCTCAAGACATGATTTGAGGGTCTCCCATACACTACATTGATCCATTTTCAATAATATATTGATCCAAGAAGCTTGATCCACAAGCTTCAATTTTATCAGGACCACAATTAGGGTTTTGAGGAAAAAAGTCAACTGTATTTTTGACTTATGACCCAGACATGCTCCCTAACCTTGGGACATGATTCAATACACCCTATAACACCCATGGAACATATCCATCAAGTTTGATTTAGGTCAAGGACTTGATTTCACAGAGGATCGCACAGTTTGGAATTCATTTGGTAAAAAGTCAACTGTGCACAAAAGTCAACTTTGCCTTTTTGAGATTTTTCATAATTATGGTTTCTTGACCCCAAAATGATGTTAATGTGTGATTGGAATCATCATTCATCATTCTTGACCCCAAGTTATGGAATGATCAAAATGGCTGAAAACATGAAATGTCACTTTTTCCAACACTTAGTGAAATTTTCACTAAGTCAGAATCTATCTTGCTTTTTTTCAAAATGTAGGGGCATTTTTCACTGGGATCCAAAAAGTTTCAAGACAAACTATGATCATACATATGTTGTATCACATAAGGGTTTTCCAAAATGTCCAAGAACTCCATCAAATTCTATCTGAGCTAGGAGTTATGACAGTGGTAATATGCCTTGCTGCATACTGTCTTGGCAAGGCAGAATATGCATTAGGGCTCGATTTGGATAATTTGTGCAAATGACAAACAAGTTTATCAATCTGAACACCTCAGGGGGAGACCAAGGAGGGACAAACACTGATCTCCAAGCCTCACAAGCCCATGAATCTACAAGTAGCATGCCAAACCTAAAAAGGCTAAAATGTGCCAAGAATTCAATTTTGTTTCCAAGCATTCAATGGATGCACCAAAGTGGCATGAACTGAGCCTCTTCCAACTGAATGAGTCAAGGATAAGCTCTGAACCAAAGAATCATAGGCATGTGCTCTAACCTCTAGTCAATGGCTAGAGGAGACTTGAGATTCCAAAATGATCCAATTGGCTACAGACCTGTACCAGTTGCCATTCACTATTGCTTGCAAAACAAACTTTCTCTACTATAAATAGAGCTCATTTGTGATCAGTTTAAGTACACCAAAGCACCCAAACTGATGCTTTCCTCAAAATCACCTTCTCACTTCCAAAATTGCCTTCCAAAGCAAGTCACTATCGGGTTTTGAGTTTGGGAACAATTCCAACCAAACCAAACACACACACACGCCTCATAAACATCATATAGAAGTGATCCAAACACTTAAACAACATCTGGAACACCAATTTCACAAAATCACCAGCCAATTGCTCAAGGTTTTAACCAAGTTGCAGTTGAGGTACCATAACCTGTTCCAGTCTATTTCCAATCACTCCAAGCATTCAAACACATTCCATATGGTGTAGGTAAGGTGTTCAGATCATCACAACTCATCTGTAACACCTCTAACTCAAAAATCAAATTGCTCTTGCTGCCACGACCTTCAAGTAAGCCTAAACTTGGCCATCTCATGATTCATGCATATTTCTTCGCATAATACTTTTGCCATATGTTCATAATCATGTATGGAGGGATTCCCCTCAATTAATTGCTTTGTATGAATCGTGTGTGGAATTTCTGAGCATTCATGCAGAATTTAGGGTTCTTGAGGCTTTGTCTTGATTTCTTATTCCATGCTTAAAATAAATGAAATTAAAGACCATAGACATGATCGTGAGGTGAAAACGAGTAGATTGATATGTGGATTGTGTGATTTCACCAAGTATTCAGTGAGATTGGTGAGAAAATACAAATCTACAGAAACAGGGGGGTGGCGCGTGTTCTTGGTGTGTTCTTGGCGCCATTTTTTGAATATTTGAGTATTTGAATTTTGTGATTTTATTTAATTGATTCAAAAATTAATTTCTCTCTGAATTTTAATGATTTTGAGTTCATTCTTTTTAATAATTCACAAAAATGTTAAAATATTTTGTTTTACAAAAATTTCCCAAAAATATTATTTATTTTATATACTTAATATTTTTGCAAAGAATTAATTTTTTATGTGTTTTTAACATTTAAAATATTTTTTCCTTCTTGATTTTCCAAACTTAAATGGTTTCCAATCATTTTGTGGATAAAAGTATGATTTTTCAAACATTAGTCCAAGATCACGACTTGTTTTTTCATACATGTTTGATAATTTTGGTCATTTTGATTAAATTTTTATTTAATTAAAATACATTTTGAAATGAATTTAGGGTTTTGATCTTAATCACCCTAAAAAAATCTTTCTTAATCACTTTGGGCCTCTTGAGAGAGTGTAAGTCCCATCCTTTTGTAAATAAAATCATTTTGGGCCTCAGAGCGTTGTATAAGTCCCGATACTATCAAAAAGTTCGGCGCGATCGTCGCCTTTTTAACAAAAAACCATTGGGCTTCTCCTTGAGCTATAAGACCCATCTTTATTCATTTTCAAACTTTTTTGGGCCTCTAATAGAGTGTAAGACCCAATCCCCTTTTAACCAAAACCATTTTTGGGCCTCAGATATTGTATAAGTCCCTCTGCGTTAAAAGAAAAATCTCGGTGCAATCGCCAGTTCAAAAATCAAATTATCTGGGCCTACCCTTATGTTATAAGTCCCATCTCTTTTCTTTAAATAATTTGGGCCTCTAATAGAGTGTAAGACCCAACCCCTCTTGAAAACCAAAATAATTTGGGCCTCAGTCATTGTATAAGACCTACAGTGTTTTCAAAAACCTCGGCACGATCGTCGCCTTTTCAAAAGTAATCATTGGGCCTCTCCATGAGTTGTAAGACCCAAAACCTTTTGTAAATAAACTCTTTTAGGCCTTAGTCATTGTATAAGTCCCACTACGATGATCAAAATAAACGGTATGATCACTGTTAAAACCCTGGGCCTCTCTCTGAGCTGTAAGCCCCAATCTCTATTCAAAATACTTTCTCCTTTGATTTTGAATCCAAATATATAGTTGTTATCAAAACTTTCTTTAATTTCTTTGTTGAACAACTAACAACACAGCATGGAAGCTCTACAATGGGTAAGTGTTTACCCGCTTTCTTTTATTAGCTTTCATATATATATAACTGTATTGTGAGGCTGCTTCATTGTAAGTCTTCTTTCATACCCTCCTAAATACTTATCATATATCAACTGTATATATACCAGTATAGTTATTTAGAGTTTTCCCCGGCAACTACGTCTAGAACTAGGTAAAGCCCTGTTGGTCACTCTTAAATACAAACAAAACTAGATCCCCGTAAGATTCCTGATACAGTCTTCCCTTCTCTTGGGGTTAAACAATATGGAACAAAGAGAAAGGCAGTATTCTCGGTGAACCTTTTCTCAGACTGTCACCCTTAGAAATTGTCAAAGAAGCTCTACTCCCCAGAGATGATCTTTTCTCCGTGAATGGCATCTCTTGAGTTTCTTCCAAACCCTCGAACTTTCCTGGAATGATCTCTTCTCTGTGAATTGCATTTCTTGAACTTCTCTTGGTTTGGGGACCCACAGGCTTCCTAAAAGCATCCCCGCCTCCTCTTGGTCGTTGTACAAGGACCCTCTGGCTTCTTAAAAGTTCTCATGCCTTCTCTTGGGCTTAATACAAGGACCCTAACGACCTCTTAAAGGTATAAGATATAACATAATCATCCTTTGATAGAGCAGCCTTTCCAGTGTCAAAGCTCCGACCATTTTAGGGTTGATTCTCATTCCTTGATGCCCGTGCCTCTTCTTGGGCATAGTACAAAAGATAAAACTCTAGACTTGGACAGTCTAAGCCCCTTGAGTTTCAAAGACATTCTCAAGTTCCTCCTAAACATAGGAAGAAACCCCAATCATTCTGGATCAATTTCCAGCAGAAACCCAGCCTCTCTCATGAGAGTTCCCCATGCTTGGACCTGCCTAAGGATCTCAATAATCCTCAGCAGTAAGATAGCCTTCTCTTGGGCTTTATACAAAAGATTCTCCCCAGCGGAGCTAACCTTTTCAGACTCTCTTGTTGTGTCAATCTCCTTTTAGCCTCAATCCCGGGCTTCGTACGAGACCGCAAATCACTCTCTTGTTGAGTATAAAAGACTCTCTTGTTGAGTCAATCAACTTTCCGACTCTCTTGTTGAGTCAACCACCTTTTCAAGACTCTCTTGTTGAGTCAACTCTTTTAGCCTTAGTCTTGGGCTTTATACAAGACATATGAAAGCACTCTCTTGTTGAGTTAAATTCTTTTCAGCCTCTCTCTTGAGCTTTGTACAAGACACATATAAATATCCCCAAAGAGTCGGTCTCTTTTTTTCCTCAATCTTGGGCCTTGTACTAGACATAAACACTCTCTTGTTGAGTCAATCTTATCCAGACTTAGGACAAAGACTACCCTAGTGGAGTTAATCAACCTCTTAGCATCAAACTTGTGCTTTGATCAAGGCACACAAAAATAAACAATCCCTCTTTAGAGATGACAAATTCTCTCTAAAACCCTTTTAGCTTCAAATCTTGGGCTTTGAACAAGACACCAAAACACCTTTTTCCTCCCTTAGGATAGGAGGAACTACGATTGCTCTGATTTCCCTATTTCATTTAAATGGGAATAAGTAGGCATAAGATTGTGAAATCTTAGCGAGCATATTAAAAAAAACACTAGGTCCAGTACCGTCATACCTCAATCACAAAAAAAAAACATCCGATCCAACACCTTATCAAAAGCCTCATGAACAGTCAAGACACTCTATTCTTAAGCAAATAACCCAAAGAGAGACCCTCATATTTTGATAGCATCTGTAAACCAACAGTCAGCTGTTTAAACTCAGTATGCAAGCAGGGTTAATTGGAGACATCTATTTCCCTTCCTTAATTAGCTTCACAGGATAAAAAATGAATCGAACAGTAGTACCAAAGCGATAGTGATTCGAAACCACAAAAATTGTACTACAGAAAAATGGCGACCATAGTGGGAGGCATTCTTTCTTGCATCTCTTGGGGTAAAACCTTAAGTTCACAGAAATGGCGACTCTGCTGGGGAATCATTATCTGTTAGGATAATAGGATTATAGAGGTCTAGGATGTTAGGATAAATATATATACTACTTTTCCTAATTGATATCCGTGTTTATTTTTCTGCTAATGGGAATGCGTGTGATGTCACATGTGGAAAGATTGAGTATACACCTAAGATAAGTGATGGCACTAGACGGGTAATCTTACAGGGAGTGACTCCCAAATAAGAGGTCACGGTCGACCATCAAATCAGTGGAGATGCCCTTTGCGGATTCAATGCCTATATGACTTCGGTTGTTGAAAGCAGATTGTTCGATTGGGTTATTTGAGAAGCTGAGGATTTTAGTAGACTGAAACCATGTTACTATTTTGTAGTGCGGAAGCTATCAGAAATAGTTGTCACGCGATACTACCCTCATCTGAGATTACTCTAAGATACATCAGCTCGTTCGGGTGATTCCAGCCTGCTGTTGCTATCCCAAGAGGGGTCAATGATTTTGAGGACAGGTACAAAAATCACCAGTAAAACCTTTGGGGATGGGTAGAGCCTTGACTTCATGACACCGAACCTTTGACCCCATGTTTTTTCTATGTTTTTGTATGCTGCATTCATGCATTCATTCATTAAAAAACATTAAAACAAAGAAAAAATTTCTCTTCTAGTCTCTCTTTTTCAAATTAAACTAAGACAATGATTGCAAATGTCAGAGAAAAAGATTGCGCTAATGGATTTCGGGAGAAAGAAAACTCACAAGTACACCTTCAAGGTTCCAAAATTAGAGGATCTGAGAGGGTTGGCAAGGATGATCACCAACTGTAGCACCTCTAAATTTGCCCTCTTACTTTTACCTAACTGGCTTATGTTTCTTTGCATTTCTTGCATTAGCATTTGTGCATATCATTGGTTCTTAGCATGGGATCAAGGTACTTGGTTCATCTCAAAGGAATCTCAAGCCTCAAGATGGTTTGAGGGATTCATCTCATCATCATCAGGTCAAGACTGGCAAAGGATTTCAAGTGATTCTCCCCCTCCTAATCAGAGGGACCAAATTAGGGTTTTTTGACGCAAAGGACTTCTTGAAGGGCTTTGAGGATTCAAGCATGTTCTTATGGTATTCCAAATGCTCACAAGTGTTCATGGATGAAGGCTTGGCTAGTGGTTCATTGTGGAAGGTTTTCAGTGGATCAACTGCTTGTGAAGTAAGCAAAAGTCAACTGTAAGAAGGAAAGTCAACTGTGGAATTTTGAGGTTCTTTTCATGGTTTTCAAGGCCTCACACCCTCATATGGTCTTCAAGGGTCAAGTTTCATACCATTTGTCAAGAATCAAGGGTTTGTGCAAAAGTTACTAAATTTGGAAAATGACTTATAATGAGAACTTTCCATTTTTGGCAATTTTTCCACCACATTCAACTTGACTTATCATCATCAAAGAAGTTTCAAATGAATTTTCCTCCAACATGAAAGTTGAATATCTTTCTCTCCCATTTCCAAAAAGTACTAGATGGTCTCCATATCATTTGTGGTTCTCAAGTTATGGTCAAAACAATGCAAGGTGCTTTTTAAGGTTTCACATGTACCAATTTTTACACCATTTGCATTTTGATCCCAAAAGACTTGTAATGATTTCTATTTCTCCAATTCACATTACCATGTTCAAGTACAAGCCATGAGCATCATTTTTTACTTTTATTTCACACCCACCCGTGTCATATTCATGGTGAATTTCTCAAGTGACCAAAATGCAAGATGTATTAAAACTCCCAAATTAAACCACTACAAAGCCCGAAGTCAGTTCAATTGTGATCAGCATGGAAATTGTGGATGATCCATGACCATAAACATGAGGTAGCACGTGGGAATAAGGAGGTGCAACACAAATTGCAAAATTGCAAAACCACTCCAATCTCATTAATCAAGGAATTAATCAAGTTCTAATCCTAATCAGGGGAATAACCAAGTGTATATAAGCTAACTCATGCCTCAGTGCTAGGTCATGCATTCATTTTGGCTCAGAATTCCATTTTTCATCTCACTCCTCTCTCTCTTCGAATCTCTCACTCCTTGAGGGATTTTGAAAATCTCTTGGCATATTCTTGATCAGTGAGTTGAAAGGAGTGTGAATCCACCATTGTTTCAAGCTTTAAGCAAGGATTTCTGCAAGTGCACTTCAAGAGGATTCATCTTCAAACTTCTAGATCTAGCCAGATTCAAGCCTCTATTGGCATTTATTTTGCAAATAGAGCTCAAAAGAGGAAGATCTGCATCTTTTGGAAGGGTTTCTTGGTGTATTTCGTGCTCTGCAATCTTCAGGTTAGCTCACTTTTCATGGTCGTGTAACTTGAATTTGATGTGTGCATAATGATCTATGAAGTTCACTGAGCATGATGATCTATTTTATTTTGATTTTGGACGTGTGGATTGTGTGTATTTTGAGATTTAAGTTTTGGATCTAAACTTTCTTTTGTTCGATTTGGCTTGTGTGTTGATCTTTTGGTGAAATGAGTTTGATATTTAGAATCCTTGTGAAAATCTGGTTCGAATGGTATACTCATGAGAAATTTCTGGAGAAGTGTAAGTTGATGTTCACCGGAGAAGGCGACCGGAGCTAGGGCTCCGGCACCTGGTTTGGACTCAGTCCGGCGAGGTTTTGTTTGGAGAAGGCGAAATCGTGACCTTCCATTTGTTTGATCTGACGGTCCTTGCGTTGCCATGTTTTATTAATTTTGTTTGTTATTTCATTGATTGTGTGTTTGCTGATCCATGGTTGTTATCGTGTGTTCTTGATCTAAGCCTCTCATCTTGCATAATATTTGAAATGTTTGACCTAATCTGGAACATCTGATGCATCATGTGGTTGTTTGATTGCCAACACATTAAAATAAACATGTGCATATCACGTGGAGTTGTATTTAGGTCAGACATGATTAGTGTGTGTTTCCCCATGACTGTTACCATGTGCTTTCAATCTTGACCTTCCATCTTGCTTACCCATGATTTGTTTGACTTGATTTAGAACGCATGATTGATCTGATGGTGTGTGTGAGTCTCAAATGTTGACTGAATTCCATGTGTTCCTCTCTGACTTCGCTTGTGGACTTTTTTGGTTTGGACTTGTTACTTGCACCCCCATATGAGCCCATTTACTATTCTGAACGTGCCATGCTTGCTTGTTACACCTCCCCTGGTTTATTTCTTCATTTTATTTTCATCATTTGCATTTTATTCTTTTAAAAATAGTTTTATGCATCCAAAAATTATGAAAAAAATCAGGGATCATCTTTGGCTTTTTATAAAATTTTTCCAAATTTTATTTTATTTTATGCCTCTGAATTAATTGTTTGTTTATTTTTTTTGTGAATGGTTTCATGTTTACACACTTTGCATTGTAGATTTTATTTCTCATAGCATACAAAACATTTTGAACCCATTCCTTTTGTATTATTTCATCAACATATTGAAGTGCATAAAAACATTTTTCTCATTTTTCTAAATTCTTTTCATATTGCATTTTGGTCCCCCTCTTTTGCATATTAGTTCATAATTCCTATGTGACTTTGCATGATTGATTGAAGGACTTATCTTGTGAATTTTTGTATGAAATTTTTACATGTTGTTTGACCCTGGATGAGGTGTTCTGAGATTTAATTTGGTAATTTTTGAATCATGTTTACTAATTGTTTGATTGCTCTTTGTTTGAGGTCTTCTTTTGGTGCACATCTTTGATCATGTTTGATTACTTGTTTGATGAGGCACTTGTGCCATTATTTGGGATTGTTTCTTTGACTTAATAAGCCATGTTTGGATCATTATAGGTCATTTGATTGCAATTATAGGTCATTGGTGTGAGGTTGTTGCATATTTTGTGCACATGTTCAATGTTTGATTTGCATGCCTCTTTTGACTTATCTTCTCACTTCTTCTCATCTATGCCTCTTCTTGACTTATGTTTGGTTTGTGTATGCCATGCCATATCACTTCATTGCACCTCATTTGATGTATGTTTCTGACCTTGGAACTTTGTATTCATGTCATATGTTATTCATGTTTCATTTTGCATCCTTTAACATGTTTCACTTACATGCTTCCTTCTCCTTCTTCTAATTATTCTTAATGTTGGATGCTTGCTTGTATGCCTTATGTGACACTTGTATAGCATGTTTAGGCACATGTTTAGGTCATCCACATTCTGACTTGGATATTATTTGAAGCATTCTTGCATGATCATCTTGCATGTCCACTCATTCTTCTTCTATTCCTTCTTTGATGACTTTCTTGGATGTTTTGCCACTTGTTTGCATTCTCTTTGCTAGAGTTTGTTTGGTAAACATTATGGGTCACCTCTAAGGTGTACATTCTAACTTGGATAAGTTTCACTTGGTTTGTAACCATTTCTCTTTGGGGTGTACCTTGTTTGGGTTTCATTGGTATTATTGTTGCTTATGTTTGTTTTTGCTAACCATGTAGGGACTAATGGTAAGTGAATGGGATGTGGATATTCATCCACATTCTAACTTCTCATTTCTCTTTTAAGCTTTCATACTTGTGTTTGCTTTAGCATTTAAGATTCTTCTTCTCCTCTTTCACTCTCTTCATCCCATGGATCTCAAGACTTGTTTAAGTCTTGGATTCCTTTCCCATTAGAGCTACCTAGTCCAACTTAATTTTTGATTAAGGTTGGAGTAGGATTAGCATTAGGTTTTAGGTAGTTGTCTCTCCTAAGCCTCACTAACCATAGGTCATCCATGCATGATAACATTAGGACTCTTAGTTTCCCTTTAGAGTTTCCTTTGTGTCTTCTCTTCTCATCTCAAACTTCTTTAAAACACTTAATAAAAGATAATGAGTATTGCGCAAGAGCCTTAAACGTGGGAAGTGAGGAGTGAGGGGTTTCCCTTCATTCTTCTAGGGTACCTAGTGTACGTCCTGTTGGGGATGATACACGAGGTATTCGTTCCTATTTCATACACTTGGGTGCAATGCAAGTTATGAACCAACTTAAAACACTTTTGTCTAAAAAACTTCAAACAAACAATAATATTTTTCCTTCGGGAATTCTTTTCTCATCTCACTCACTCTCGACGCGTGAACGTGCTTCTACCCGTTCTCTTGCAAGACGGTAACGCACTCGATTCAGCAAGCCTGCAACACCTGAGCTAGAACGTTACTCGTTCCTTAAAAACACAAACAGTAACCCTCGTTGAGGGGAACTACGTCGCTCTGATTCTCATGCTCTCGATGAGATACGTAGGCAGTGGGGTAGGGCCCACGCGAGCACTTCTTTTATTTTCCCTACATTTTTTTCTCTTTCTCTCTCCTTCCTTCCTTCCTGTTCTTCAGCTAGCAGTGGAGCCCCAGTCGATGACACCCTTTAATCGAGACAATCAAGCGTGGATCCCATCGGGTACGATGGACGCGTGGGGTGCTAATACCTTCTCTGCGCGTAACCGACTCCCTTACCCGTTTCTCTTGGTCGCAAGACCATGCTCTTTCTCTTTCCTCAGGTTTATGCAGTGTTTCCTTTCCCTCTATTGGGATAAATACACATTGCTGGCGACACTGTTTTCCGTGCCACTCTCACGTTTGTACCGTTGGATGCGAATCTTTTGGGAGCAACAGTTGGCGACTCTGCCGGGGACTCTGGTTAACCTCTTGCTGGTCCATCCCCTTTAGCGAGTCGATCCTAGCGCTTGTTTGTCTTCTCGTTGGGTGTTTTTGTGGTGCTTTGTTATGTTGTATATTACTGTTTTACAGCTTTTATTGCATTGCATTTCATTTTATTACTGTCATACTGGATATTGCTGTGCTGTGCTGGCTGGTTTCTGTTTGGCAGGTTGGGTTGTTCAGAGAGATGAGCCCACTACCCAGGCTCGAGCATACACATAGGTTTTAGTGTGGGCAAGCGTGACACTCCCGTGGTGTTGGCCACGTGCGGGTGATCACGATCCCCACAATCAGACGAGGTTCTATCCGGAGCTATCTGCTACTGTATGTTGATACAGGCCAGTAGTTATTCTCTGGAGGAATTGTCGACTCTGATGACCATTCCAGAGGACTCAGTCGCGTCACTCCTCCCGAGATGTGACAGTGGCAGACCACGTTCTGTGGCAAACCCATTGCACATTCTCTATCCGAGGACCCAATGCTGGGAACTTGCTATATGTTTTCCTTTTAAGCTGAATCAGCGGACGACCTCTTTGATTGGCGGTAGCATTGTATCCTTCGGGATAAATGTGCTATTGCTTCTCAAACCTCTGAAGCTGAGGATCTTTCGTTTTGGAGAATCAGTTGAGGCCTCCTCGATTGATGATGATGCTAAACCAGAAATGGTGAATGTATCATCATTTCTCGACCTGAGAGGCGGGGATACTGAACATCCTAGTACCCACACGTGAGAAGGGATGGGTGTTTGCAGGTTTGCAGGAAACCGAAACCTTCAACCTACCCATTTTTCTGGATTTCTCATCAGTGTTTGATTATCTGGGTTTCTGGTTATCTCAGTGGTTCAGTATTCTAGGTTCTGGTTTTCTGGGCTGTGGTTCTCGTTCATTCAACAACACAGCACAACCAGCAGTGTTGCCTTGATCCCATGCTTCGCATTGCATTCCTTTTTTTCTGACATTCATGTTTGTGCATTTTCAGGTAGTATCTAGTCTTTTGATTCCAGTCAGAGGGCATTCATAGGGATGGACACTAAGAGGGGTAAGAAGCACATCATCGTCTACAAGTTCCCGAAGATCACTCTTGGTCCGTTGAACAGTTTACAGAGTATGGCTGGTCTAGAAGTTTTGGGAGCTTTTGAAGAGAAGTATGGTTGGATATTATCCCTGGTTCAGAGCCTCAGTGAATATGAATATAATGGGCTACACACCTTGATGCAGTTTTATGATCCTTCCTTGAGGTGCTTTGTGATTCCAGATTATGTGTTGGTTCCTACCCTGGAGGAGTACTCCAACATTTTGAGGATTCCTATCAAAGAAGGTGTTCCTTTCTGTGGTTCCCAAGGAGATTGTGATTTCCAAGCAGTGGCTGAGGCTCTTTATTTGAGCAAATCGACAGTGGAGGCTGACTTTTCTAAGAAAGGAAAATCCCGAGGCTATCACTTGGAGTACTTAGTGAAGAGGGCTCGAGAAGAAGCTAAGGAGAAGAGGTGGAGGGATTTCAATGCAATATTGACTCTGTGTATATATGGCATTGTGTTATTCCCTAATGAGTCTGATTTTGTCGATACGGATGCTATACAGATATTTACAGCTCAGAATCCGGTAACGACTTTGTTAGGTGATCTCCACTACGCCCTATACAACAAGAATGAGAAAAGATGAGGTGGAGTGGTTTGTTGTTGCGCATCTCTTTTTTACAAGTGGTTTGCCAAACGTTTACCTCGGTCAGGTGCTTTTGTGGATTCAAAGACTTCCTTAGAGTGGAGTAAGTGTCTGATGGGCTTAGCTGCTAAAGATATTCTTTGGGTGGATAAGGGATTATTGGGGACTGATATTTTGCGTAGCTGTGGCAAGTATCCTAATGTACCCTTGATCGGAAGAAAAGGAGGTATTAACTACAACCCGTCTTTGGCTATCAGGCAGTTTGCATACGCTCTGAAAGATCCTCCAGCTGAAAAAGATTTAGAAGAATCTTTGTATTTTCATATGACTGATGATGTGGCTATTGCACGAGAAGCTTCTGAAGCTTGGCTCAGCAGACAGAAGATAGGTAAAACCGTTTTGGGTAAGCCCAACAATCAAGCTTTCGCTCCATATGTTGAATGGGTAAAGAAGAGGGTAGAAGAGTTTTATTTACCTTTTGATCGGGCGCCTCCCTTGTATCCAGAGGTTGTGGAAGAGAGACTCACTGTACCATTCGAAGAATTTGACAAGCAGCGAAAGTTGGTATCAGATCTGAGCGTGGAAAACTCTGATATGAGTAGTCAGCTACATAATGCTCTACAAGACAACTTGGAGTTGAAATGGAAGGTTCAAGACATGACAGCGCATCTAGAAAAAAGAGAGAGGGATTTTGCCGACAGAGCTCAGCACTTCAAAAAGGTCAGTATGGCTGCTGAATCATCAGGCAAAGCTAAAAGGAAAAACAAGAAGCTTTTGACTAAAGCAGAAGACAAGCTTGCCGCGTATCAGGATATGTGGGAGGAGGTCAAGATTGAGAATGGAGAACCAAAAGAAGAACTTCAGGCAGTGAAAGCAAGGAAAGATCGTTACTTTGCCAAGTGGAAAGAAGCACAGAAGGAAATTAAAGAGCTCAAGTTGCAAGCCGAGGTCAAGAAGTCGAGGCGCGAGGGCAACAACGCTGAAGAGTAGATTGTTAAATTGAACCAAGAGATTGCAAAAAGAAACAAGTTGATCAAAGGGCTGATAAAGCAACCAACACATCCTGACACGCTGGACCTTCTTGAGGAAGTTGAAGCTAGTTTGTTTGGAATTGATTTGTAGTTGATTTTGTTGTTTATATTTCTGTTTTTGGGATTACCATCAGGTTTGTTGATGGAGTCACCTTTGATTATGCCTGAATTTATCTATAAGAACTATTTTGTTTTCGATAATGGAATATTTAGTTTAACTATCTGTGTTCCGGCAGTTCTGGTTTTCAGATAGGGTTTGTCCCTGTGGTTTGATCCGGTGATATTTCTGGTTTTGGATTTATTTTCCGATGGTGTGTCTAATCCCTTGCCCGGTTTCATGGAATGGAATCAAAGCGGATATGTCCTGGAAATGTTCGAATATGTTTGTTTGCATTTGCATTTGCATAACCATAATCATTCTTGCATTGCAGGTTTCCTCGGATTCTCTGGTTTTATTATACTCTCTCTTTTTGTCAGTCAGGATTGATCAACCAACTCATCGGTATTCTACCAGGCTTAATCAAAGCAGAGTGATGGACAAAGTTCAGGCAGATATGGCAGTTATGCAAGCTCGCATCGATCAATTCATGGAGATGATGCAGGGTATGGTGCAAAGTCAGAATGAATTCAGAACTCTAGTTCAGCCTTTGGTGGCGCAGGTTGATGAAAATGGTCTCTTACATGGTGGTCTTCTAAATCGTGTTATCCCTCCGGTCGGAGGTGATGCTGGTATCAACACTCCTATTCCTGGTGCTGGTGGACAAGGTGGGATTCCTTCAGTGGTTGGGGAAGGAAACACTGTTCGAGCTATCCATGGTCATCATTTTGATGACCAACAGGGTGATGTTTTCTTAGTCAGAGGCTTAGACGCTAGTCTTCCTGTGGTCAGTGATGAGAGGATCCGGTTAATTGAGGCGTAACTGAAAGGGGTTGTGAAACAGGATGATCTGGGAATAGATTTGGACGACCTAGGGTTGGTCCCTGATATTGTCATTCCACACAAGATTCAGATTCCTACACTGGAGAAGTATAATGGTTCTACCTGGCCGAGAACTCATATAAAGGCGTATACCAGGAAGATGGCTGCTCATACCAAAGATGAAAAACTAATGATGCACTTTTTCCAAGACAGCCTGTCTGGCGCGTCTTTGGAATGGTATATGGCGCTGGAGAGTAGAGATGTTCGTACTTGGAGAGAGCTAGCTGCAGCTTTTATCAAGCATTACCAGTACAACACAGACATAGCTCCCAACAGAACCCAACTGTTGAGCATGTCCCAGAAAAATGATGAAAGTTTCAAAGAATACGCGCAAAGGTGGCGTGAATTGGCGGCTAGGGTACAACCACCAATGCTGGAAAAGGAAATATTGGATATGCTTATGGACACACTGCCTAAGCACTATTATGAAAAACTTTTGCCTTGTTCCCTAGGCAAGTTTGCAGACGTGATTGCGATCGGGCAGAAGGTAGAGGTTGGAATTAAGGCTGGAAAGGTTTCTAGTGGATGGATCATCCTCTGGACATGGAAAGGAGCCATTTGATGGTTATAAGAAGAAAGGAGAGACCAATGCTGTATCATCTCACAGGGGAAAAGGGAAATAGCGTCAGAGCAATAATCAACAAGTAGCATCGGTAACTATCCCAGCAACGTTACCTCCACTACAGTAACAGAGGAATAATGCTAATCAGGGCCAGATTCCGCGTCAGTATTAGCCAAGGCCTAAGCAGAACAGACACTTTGATACTCCACCTCTACCTTATTCGCAGTTGTTTCAGCATTTGCTACAGTTGCAACTAATCCAGAAAAGGACTCTAGCTCCTCCCACCGGTAATCCACCTCCGGGTTACAACCCTAACGCCCACTGTGACTTTCACTCTGGGGTACCCGAACACTATATTGAAGACTGTAAAGGTTTTAAGCACGCAGTCCAAGATCTTGTGGATTCCAAGGCTATCAACTTTGCTAATGATGGGCCTAATATTGTGCAAAACCCAATGCCTGGTCACAATGGGCCGAGGGTGAATGCGATAATTGAGGAATGTGAATCTTTGAATTTAATCATGGATGTGGAGGAGCTGAAGACTCCGTTGGCTGTGGTTAAGAACAGGTTATTAAAGGGTGGCGTCTATCCGGGTTGTGGTGAGAACTGCTCAGATTGTTTGACAAAGGATAATGGTTGTGATTCGTTGAAGATGGGTATCTAGAATCTGATTGATGAGGGCTGCTTACAGTTTGACAGAGGTAGTCAGCAAGAAGAGGTTGTTAGTGAGAAGGTTGCTACCATCACTATTCCATTCAAAACAATTACTATTTCTGGTCCGGCAAGGCCATCTCTAGTCGTCATTACAAGGGATGGACCTATTCCTTACGAGAGCTCTAAGGCTATTCTGTGGAATTACGGCGCAGAGGTGTTTGTCAATGGACAAAAGCAGGAGTTGTTGACTACTTCACCAGTGAGTTCTAGTTCTGAGGTAAAGGTTGAAGCTGATGCTATAACGAGAAGTGGTAGAGTGCTTACTCCTGTTAATGATCAACCCAGTACTTCTAGGCAAGATAGGGGAAAACAGACAATGGATGGTTCTGTTCAGACTCCAGTGGTTACTGATCCTACAGTAAAGCCAGTTGATGATGCTTTTTCTGAAAATGTAGAGGAGTTTATGAGGCTCATCCGGAAAAGCGACTACAAAACTGTGGACCAGTTACATCAGACCCCGTCCAAGATCTCTATTCTGTCTTTGTTGTTATGCTCCGAAGCTCATAGGAATGCTCTGCTGAAAGTTTTGAATGTAGCCTACGTTCCTCAAGAGATTTCTGTTAACCAGCTGGAAGGGGTTGTAGCGCACGTAAATGCGGGTAATGGCTTGGGTTTCACAGATCTTGATTTGACTCCCGCTGGGAGGAATCATAACAATGCCCTGCATATTTCGATTGAGTGTCGTGGTTCTCTGATGTCACATGTACTTGTGGATACTGGGTCTTCGTTGAATGTATTGCCCAAGAAAGCATTAATGAAGTTGGACACCAGGGGACTTATTTGTACACCAAGCGACTTGGTGGTGCGAGTTTTTGATGGCTCGAAGAGATCTGTCTTTGGTGAGATTGTGCTTCCGATCAAGGTTGGACCCGAAGTTTTTGATGCAACATTTTATATAATGGATATTCAGCCAGCATACAGTTTTCTGTTGGGTCGTCCTTGGATCCATGGTGCAGGCGCTGTAACCTCCACTTTGCATCAAAAGCTAAAGTACATGGTTGATGGTCATGTAGTGACAGTGTGCGGAGAAGAAGACATCATGATTAGCCAGTTGTCAACTTTTAAGTATGTTGAAGTGGATGGTGAAATCCATGAGACTTTGTGTCAGGGGTTTGAAAAAGTGAAAGTTTTTGAAGAGGTTATCCAGTTTGAAGCTATAGAGCAGCCTGCAGGGGCAAATCAACCTGAAATCTCTATGTCTTCCTTTAAAGACGCCAAAGCTGTGGTTGAAGCTGGTAGCTCACAGAGGTGGGGCCAGGTGGTTGAAGTTCAGGAAAAGAGGGATACATATGGATTGGGATACAAGCCATCCAGGAGAGACGGGGATCCTCCCAAATTCTATGGCCCAGTCTGTTTCACTAGTGCCGGTGTTTTCTTCGACAGAGTTAATGCCGTTGAGGAAGAAGGGGACAGTAACTGTGATATAGATAGCTGGATCCGCCCTTGCGTCCCAGGAGAAAGTCTGTGCAAATGGTCTTCCGAGAAAGTCATTTCAGTGACTAGCTTCGAGTAATTGCTTTGTTTTCCTGCTATGTTAATCCTGCGTTCTGCCCAAGACGTAGTGATTTTATTTGTAGGGCTTTTAACTGTTGCATGACTTGCTTTATCATTAATAAAGGACTTTTCACACTCAAATATTTTGATCTCTGTCTTTCTGTTTTTGTTTTTATGCATTAAAAACCCACATCAAAATGGCAAGGTGTTTCTTTTGTTGCATCATAATAAAACATACCTCATCAATCATGCAGGTCTTTTTGTTCAGATGACACCGATCATCACTCAGCTATAGCTCAGTATGACTTTGACAATCCAATCTATCAGGCTGAAGAAGAGACTGATGAAGATTGTGAACTGCCCGAAGAGTTGGCCAGATTGTTAAAGCAAGAGGAGAAGGTTATTTTGCCTCATCAGGAGGAAATGGAGATTGTTAATCTGGGAACCGAGGACGCCAGAAAAGAAGTAAGGATAGGGGCTGCATTGGAAGACAGTGTTAAGGGAAGATTGATTGAATTGCTCCGTGAGTATGTGGACATCTTCGCCTGGTCTTACCAAGACATGCCTGGGCTCGATACTGATATTGTTGTACACCGGTGTCGCACCCGGGATTTTCATCCAAGTACAAACGCGAGAGTGGCGCAGAAAACAGAGTCGCCAACCGTGTATATTTATCCCAAGGAAGGGAAAGGGAACACCGCATAAACCTGAGGAGGGGGGAAAGGAATGGTCATCGCAACCATAATCTGGGTTCGGGAGTCGGTTACGTTGGGGGAAGGTGTTAGCACCCCACGCGTCCATCGTACTCGATGGGATCCACGCTTGTTGTCTAATCTAAGGGTGAGTTATCCTAAAATCTACGGCTGTACTGAAACGGGGGAGGGGAAAACAAAGACAGACTCGGTAGGACGTCAACGTCCTAGGCCTACGTACTCCCTTTGTGCAATGGGAAATTCAGAGTCAACGTAGTTCGGACCAAGTTCTTTTTGTGTTTTTTATGAGCGACGTTAAGTTCGCGTCCGGCAGTTAGGGTCGATGCCTGTTTGTGACTCAGACGGAAAGTAACGTGCCCTTTTTGAAAATAGCCTTTAGGTTTGACGATCCCGAAGGACAAAAAGGTTTGAAGTTTGTTTGTATTTTTTAGGACAGAAGTGACTTGGGTTAGTTCATAACTGGCATTGCACCAAAGTCTAGGGCACAGGGACGAATACTTAACGCATCGTCCTAAGACAGGACGCTCGCTAAGCACTCTAGAAAGATGACAGGAAGCCCCTCATTTCTCATTCCCCACGCTTAAGGCTCGTGTGCAATACACTTTATAAGGGTAACTCTAAAGGGAAACTAAAAAGTCCTAATGTTATCATGCATGGGTGTCCTACGGTTAGTGAGGTTTGACGATAACCTAAGCCTAAAGAAAAAGGAAAGATGAGAGACAGAAAGAGGGAGAGTGAATATGGATATGGATGACTATCCACACCCTCAAATAACTTGCCTCAACCCCTGCATAAAAGGTTAGTGCAAAACAGACATACGTGAAAGGAATGAGGTAAATGAAACAAATCACACCAGAGAGAGAGGGTTATAAACCAAGTGAAATTCAATCAAGGCAGAATGTGGATGGCCTAACGTGAATTATGAAGTCAAAGAGGCAAACCCAAATGATGGCACAAGTGCCTTTTCAAACAAGTGATCAGACATGGTCAAGGATGTGGATACAAGAAGATCTCAAATAAAAAGCAATAAAACAATTAGCAAAACAACTTCTAAAATCCCCAAGTTAATTATCAACATATCACAACCAGAAGCAAGCAACATATCCAAAATTCATGCCAAAATTCAAAATAAAAGTCACTCAAACAATTATGCAAATTCAGAGGAGAAATATGATTCAATGTGCTAAAGAGAAGGACTAAAATGCAATATGAAATGGTTTTAAAAATGAGAGAAAAATATTTTAATGCACTTCCGTGTGTTGGTGAAATAATACAAAAGGAATGAGTTCAAAATGTTTTATGGATGCAGAGAAATAAAATAGACAAGACATGGTATGCATACATGGAATAAATCCAAAAGAAAATAAACAAATAAATATTTCAGATGATAAAAATAAAGTAAAAATAAAAAATAAAATTTGGTAAAATTTTATAAAATGATAAATATGATGCATGAATTTTTTGGGAATATTTTAGTGCAAAAAAACTATTTTTAATAATTAAAAATGAAAATGTAATGTAATAAAAATAAAAAGAAAAAAATAAATGAAGTGGGGGTGTGTTCAGCAGTTTATTTACGTTGGAATGATTGTGGGCTGGAAAATGTGGGGTGTGAATAACAAGGCCCATATCAAAATCCATCAGAAAAAAAAAAATAAAAAAAAGAGTCCATGCGTAGACTTCACTCAATGGGTTGACTCATCCTCACCTTCAGATTAATCTAACGTGCCTGACTTAGTCAACCAAAAATCCAAGTACTCATGATAGACGCTCCAGATTGAGCAACACACTATAATGATGATACACACGCACACACACAAACCTCCAGCTCACCATACACTCCCATGTGATAGGCACGTGGTTCATTTAATTTGTTGGCAGCCTTCAAACCGTCAGATGAAATCAATGCATGGAATTAAGTCAACACAACAGAAAGTAATTAAGATGAGGGCACACGATTGAGTAGCACACGGTAACACGCGTGGATGTCACACACACGAATATTAAATAAAACTAAAAAAAAAATAAAAAATAAAACACATGGCAGGCTGATGGCCGTGCAATGAAGCAGATCAACGGTGGAAAGGTCGTCTCATACCTCCAGCATCTTCACCGGCCGGAACTTCCACCAGTCGCCGGACTAGGGTTCCGGTCGACCCCTCCGTCACCTGCAATAAAAAACAACCCAGGACGCACAAACCAAAATACCATTTTGTCCAGATTTTTATGAGGATTAATAATATGTCATCAAAAATTCCAAACAACCAACACATAATGGAAATCGAATGAAATAAAGTTTGGTCCCAAACCTTGAAACACACAATACAAGCAAACCACACGTCCAATCTCAAAAGTAAACATATCAGGATGATCAGTGGGCATCACATATCAATATGTACGTTTAAAAAAGGAGTTCTATGATCATCAAAAGAATGACTAACCTGAGGCTATGCACGGCGTATCCTTGCTTTTAGCTCCAAAGGGTGATTGGTTTGTGCTCTGTGGATCCCCAGAATGAAGCTTGTGGAAGAATTTTGTGAAGAAACCTTGTGGATTGTGAGATACTAATGAGAGAAGTTTTTAGGGTTCAAGCTCCTTTTCTCCTTGAAATCACGTGTAAAATCTTCAACCCTAGCATGTGTAAGTTTAAATAGGCTAGGTTAAACCACTGATGATCACTTGGGCCTTGGTAATTCTTTGTTTAATGAGTTTTGGACAAATTTGGAAATTTGAATAATGTGAAATACACCCTCCTCCATGCATGGAAATCCAAATATTTCATGATGGATCCCTTAATTTCCAATTGCTAATCACACCTAAATTGAAATTGGGCCTTGAGATGCCTTGGTTCACGAGTTTTAAATAATTTGACAATTTTGCATAATGGAGAATAAGTGATGAATAAACCATGAAACTTCTTGATTTAAAGGCCAAAAATACTCCTTAGGGATTGTACTTTGATTTTAGCATGTGACATGAAGCAAGGGAATTAATTATAGGTGACTATGCCAAAGTTATGAAAATGGAACCATGAGAAACCCTAAAAACCACTTTGCCTTCTTTTGATCATAACTTGAGTTTCACAAATGATATGGAGACCCACTAGTACTTGTTGGAAAGAGGAGAAAAAGATCTTCAACTTTCATGTTTAAGGAAAATTCATCTAAAGCTTCCTTGACGGCAAAAAGTCAGGTTGAATGCAGTATAAAAACTTGCCAAAAATGGAAACTTCTCATTATAGGTCACTTTCCAAATTTAGTAACTTTTGCACCCACCCTTGATTCTTGATAAATGGTATGAAACTTGACCCTTGAAGACCATATGAGGATGTGAGACCTTGAAAACCTTAAAGAGAACCTCAAAATTCCACAGTTGACTTCCCCTCTCACTGTTGACTTTTCTCCAATTCTCCTGACTTGCAATCCATTAGTCGATTGAACCTCTCATGAACCAAACTGATGGACCACCTTCCATTCCTAGATACTTAGGGACCCAAGGAATACCATGGAATCAAGACTTGCCCAAAAAATCAGAAATAAACTGACTTTATAGCAAACCCTAATCTGGGTACCCTCAGTCTAGGAGGAAATAACACAGTCTCCAAATCCAAATTCCTCTGAATATGATGTGTATCCTCTCCAACAAAGATAAGATATGCCATTTGGTGATGATAAAAACTCAAGAAGCTTGCCCATTGGAGCAATAAACCCAAGAATCTCAAAACCCTAATTTATGCACTGGTTAAGAGGGTGATCCATCTGAGCTCTCTTGGACAATACAAGGATTCTTGCTTGACCCTTTGAAGAAATGCCTCAGGCACCTTGACCCCATGCTAAGAACCAATGATATGCACACATGATAATGCAAAATGCAATGAAACATAAGCCAGTTAGTAATAAAGTAAGGAGGGCAAATTTTGGGGTGCTACAGCTGCCCCTATTCAATCAACTTGGTCCTGAGGGTATGATAGTGACGGCTATCAGACAATCGGGATGCACGGAGATTGAATACCAAAGAACCCAGAAATTTGCCATCCACAAAGGAGGGACAACTCCAGTAGAGAATCAGCCATAAATGATGTGCTGTCACAACACGGACGAGTGCTAGCTATGCTGGGTATACAGTGAAACAAACTCTCCCAGGTTATGTCATCTCTGCTGGTAAAGAGAACTGACAAAGGAATCTCGAAATATGCCATCCCTGCTGATAAAGGGAACTGACGAAGGAAAACTGCAAAAGATTGATATCTCTGCTGACAAAGAGAACTAGCAAAATAAATGCCATCCCCGCTGATAAAGGGAACTGACGAGAGGAAATATTCAAAAGATTGCTATCTCTGCTGATAAAGAGAACTAGCAAAATAAATGTCATCATTGCTGATAAAGGGAACTGACGAGAGGAAATATTCAGAGGATTGCTATCTCTGCTGATAAAGAGAAACTAGCAAAACAAATGCCATCCCTGCTGATAAAGGGAACTGACGAGGAAAATCTTCAAAAGATTGCTATCTCTGCTGATAAAGAGAAACTAGCAAAATAAATGCCATCCCTGCTGATAAAGGGAACTGACGAGAGAAAATATTCAAAAGATTGATATCTCTACTGACAAAGAGAACTAGCAAAACAAATGCCTTCCCTGCTGATAAAGGGAACTGACGAAGAAAATCTTCAAAGGATTGCTATCTCCGCTGATAAAGAGAACTAGCAAAATAAATGCCATCCCTGCTGATAAAGGGAACTGACGAAACAAAATATTCAAAAGATTGCTATCTCTGCTGATAAAGAGAACTAGCAAAATAAATGTCATCCCTGCTGATAAAGGGAACTGACGAAGAAAATCTTCAAAGGATTGCTATCTCTGCTGATAAAGAGAACTAGCAAAATAAATGCCATCCCTGCTGATAAAGGTAACTGACGAAAGAAAATATTCAAAAGATTGCTATCTCTGTTGATAAAGAGAACTAGCAAAATAAATTTCATCCCTGCTGATAAAGGGAACTGACGAAGAAAATCTTCAAAGGATTGCTATCTCTGCTGATAAAGAGAACTAGCAAAACAAATGCCATCCCTGCTGATAAAGGGAACTGACGAAGAAAATCGTCAAAGATTGCTATCTCTGCTGATAAAGAGAACTAGCAAAATAAGTGCCATCCCTGCTGATAAAGGGAACTGACGAAGAAAATCTTCAAAGGATTGCTATCTCTGTTGATAAAGAGAACTAGCAAAACAAATGCCATCCCTGCTGATAAAGGGAACTGACGAAGAAAATCTTCAAAGGATTGCTATCTCTGCTGATAAAGAGAACTAGCAAAATAAATGCCATCCCTGCTGATAAAGGGAACTGACGAAGAAAATCTTCAAAGGATTGCTATCTCTGCTGATAAAGAGAAACTAGCAAAATAAATGCCATCCCTGCTGATACAGGGAACTGACGAAGAAAATCTTCAAAGGATTGCTATCTCTGCTGATAAAGAGAAACTAGCAAAATAAATGCCATCCCTACTGATAAAGGGAACTGACGAAGAAAATCTTCATAGGATTGCTATCTCTGCTGATAAAGAGAAACTAGCAAAATAAATACCATCCCTGCTGATAAAGGGAACTGGCCAGCAAAATATGTTAAGCAAGAACTGACTACCAGGTGAGAACGGGATTTCACAAAAGAGAAGGGCCAAACAAAGGCAAACTCCCAACCGACTCAAAATCTACAGGCAAGATGACTCCGCTGGGGAAGGAGAAGTCTAAATAAAAGACTCTGTCGGGGAGTACAAGTATGAGGAACGCGTCCCTCCAGGATCTCCTGAGTCATGCCATCTTTGCTGCGAAAGAGAACTGGCAAAGAAATTATCAAACCTGGCTTATGTTTCGAATGCAAATGTTTGAATTGTGGCGTAATGCTCCATACGAAATGGAAATGCTACGCGTTTGAGGATGCAATGCAAATGCTTATGATATACAAAAGGGCTCCTCCCGCAAAATAAATGCTGGAGAGAAGAGATCAATTCAGCTGGGGATGACAAAAATAAATTGTCCTCTGAATCCAAGAACTCTGCTAAAAAGGATCACACTGACCGACTCTTTGGATCAGCAAGCTCTGCTGGGGATGAAATTCCAAAAGAACATCCACAACACCGGGGATTACACATGACCTATACTGAAGGTAACATCCCAAAACCTGATATTTCTCCTCTGTTGGGGGAGTAGAGAATGAACGCCAATAACATATGGGCTCGGGACCTGCTGGGAGTGCCAGCCCATAATACCACCATGCTTGGGGAAAACAAACCATAATACAATCCTGCTTGGGGATACTGCTGAACCTAGCCTGCTGATGGGGAGAGTGACTTTACTCCCCTCTTGCTGGGGATTAGAATATAACGTTGTCGGTGAAAGCACACTTCCTGACCAGCTGGGGAGAGTGAACATCCTAACTCTGTGGGGGAAATAACGCCTTGATCCAGAGAAAATACTTCCTAAGTCTCCTGCTGGGGAAGGTTTGTTCTGCTGAGGAAAGGTGCAATCTCAATGCTGGGGAGAGCACCGTACTGGGGGAGTACAATGCTGTTGCCCTGCAAGCAAAATAACAACAAATAGAATATGCCACAACCTGATTATCGCCATTAATGCCTAAGTAATTTCTACTGCTTTTCGTTATGCTCCGCAAAGCTCGAAGTTTTATATGCAATGTTTATCAAAAATATCGGACGTTTTTGCAAACAAAACAGTAAAAGTAAAACAAACAACAGAAAGCTCTTTGAGTGAAATGAATATTTTATTGAGAAAAGTGGCCTGTAAATAGGCATTTACAATTGGAAGTAATTCCTAAAAAGAGGTAATTGCGCAAAAACAAAAGAAAAATACAAATGTCAGCAATGCAGGAACAGATATCCACCATGATTTAACTCAACTATGACCCATACGTCCTGCTTATCCACAAATATCTTGACCTTTGAAGAGACTAATTGTACTGATTCCTTCCTTTCAGAATTTACAAGTATCGAGAGTGCTCACAGATCGAACACAGACCATAGCCTTTCGCTTATAAATCCCTAACTTTTTCCTGGATCTCCCTTTTCGGGTTTTCAATCCATCGGGATACCCATTTTTGCCAAAGTTTCCTTTTCTGGTTTTCAACTTTGCGGGTTTACACATTTCTTTTTACATTTTATCCCTAATTTTTGCCCGAACCTTTTCCTTTTTATGGTTCGCCAGGATGCCCCTTTTTTGCCTGGACTTTCTTTTTATGTCCAGCGGGTCTCTTTTATGCGAAGTATTTTTTGACTACGTCTGCATTCACAGGGGATGTAAAATCTTCGCCATCCATAGTTGAAAGTAGTAAGGCTCCGCCAGAGAAAACCTTTCTTACCACATATGGCCCTTCGTAGTTTAGAGTCCATTTGCCCCTGTGATCTGTCTGAGGAGGAAGGATCCTTTTCAAAACCAATTCACCTGTCTGAAAACTTCGAGGACGTACTTTCTGGTCAAAGGCTTTCTTCATTCTGCTCTGATACAACCGACCATGTGCGATGGCTGCCAATCTCTTTTCTTCAATAAGGTTCAACTGATCCAATCTGGAACGCACCCATTCAGCTTCATCAAGCTTCACGTCTGCCAAAACTCTCAAAGACGGAATCTCGACTTCTAAGGGTAAAACTGCTTCCATACCATATACCAACGAGAAAGGGGTTGCCCCAGTTGACGTACGCACCGAAGTACGGTAACCATGTAGGGCATAAGGTAGCATCTCATGCCCGTCCTTATACGTCACCACCATCTTCTGCACAATCTTCTTGATATTCTTATTTGCTGCCTCAACAGTCCCATTCATCTTCGGACGATACGGAGAAGAATTGTGATGCTCGATCTTGAAACTCTGACATAATTCCTTCATCATCTTATTGTTCAAATTCGAGCCGTTATCTGTGATGATTCTCTTTGGGACCCCATAACGACAGATGATATCCTTCTTTATAAACCGGGCTACCACTTGCTTGGTGACGTTGGCGTACGAGGCTGCTTCCACCCACTTTGTGAAATAGTCGATGGCAACCAAAATGAAACGATGCCCATTGGAAGTAGTGGGCTCAATCTTTCCAATCATATCTATGCCCCACATTGCAAAAGGCCAAGGAGATGATAACACGTTTAGAGGCGTGGGCGGTACGTGCATCTTATCTACATAAATCTGGCATTTATGGCACTTTCGAGCGTACTTGAAACAATCAGACTCCATAGTCATCCAATAATATCCTTCCCTCAACAACTTTCTAGCCATGGTGTGTCCACTGGAATGAGTACCGAAAGAACCCTCGTGAACTTCCTCCATCAACAAACCTGCCTCGTGTTCATCAACACAACGTAGCAGAACCATATCGAAGTTCCTCTTATACAACACATCATCCTTGTTCAGAAAGAAGTTTCCTGCCAACCTTCTCAGAGTCTTCTTATCTTTGGTGGAGGCACCCTCTGGATACTCCTGTTTCTTCAGAAAGACCTTAATATCATGATACCACGGTTTTCCATCTGACACATCTTCAATTGCAAACACAAAAGTTGGTCTATCCAGGCGCATGATTCTAATCGAAGGCGTTTCATTCCAACGGTTCACTTTATACATGGATGCCAATGTCGCTAACGCATCAGCCATCTGATTCTCCGCTCGGGGCACATGATGAAAATCCACTCTGTCAAAGAAAGGTAACAACCTTCTGGCATAGTTGTTATAAGGCACCAAATTTGCCTGACGAATCTCCCATTCTCCTGTAATCTGATTAACTACCAACGCGGAACCACCATAGACATCGAGGTTCTTAATTCTCAAATCAATTGCTTCTTCTAACCCCATGATGCATGCTTCATACTCCGCCTCATTGTTGGTACACACGAATGCTAACCGGGCAGTGAAAGGTATATGAGAACCCTTTGGGGTTGTAATGATTGCCCCAATTCCATTACCGTATGAGTTGACAGCCCCATCAAAAATCATCTTCCATTGAGACCCAATCTCAGGTCCTTCATCAGGCAGCGGCTCTTCACAATCTTTCATTTTCAGAAACATAACATGCTCGTCCGGAAACTCAAACTTCATTGGCTGATAATCCTCGACCGGCTGTTCGGCAAGATATTCTGACAGAACACTTCCCTTAATGGCCTTCTGGGAAACATACTGAATATCGTATTCTGTCAAAACCATCTGCCAACGGGCTATCCTTCCAGAAAGTGCTTGCTTCTCAAACACGTACTTAATCAGATCCATCTTTAAAATCAACAAGGTTGTGTGGTTTAACATATACTGCCTCAGACGCTTGGCTTCCCAAGCGAGTGCACAACATGTCTTCTCCAACATAGAGTATCTTGATTCGCAATCAGTGAACTTCTTACTCAGGTAGTAAATGGCGTGCTCTTTCCTACCTGTCTCGTCGTGTTGACCGAGCACACAACCCATCGAATTCTCAAGAACCGTAAGATACATAATCAACGGTCTCCCAGACACAGGTGGCATAAGGACTGGAGGTTCCTGCAAATACTTCTTTATCCTTTTAAACGCCTCTCGACAATTTTCATTCCACCTGACCTCTTGATCATTTCTTAACAACTTGAAAATTGGCTCACACATGGCTGTCAGATGAGAGATGAACCTAGCAATGTAATTCAACCTTCCCAAGAACCCACGAACCTCTTTCTCTGTCCTTGGCTCAGGCATCTCTTGTATGACTCTTATTTTTGCAGGATCAACCTCGATACCTCTTTCACTAACAATGAATCCCAGTAGTTTACCAGGCCTCACACCAAAAGTACACTTGTTTGGATTCAATCTAAGTCTGAACTTCCTCAACCTCTCAAACAGCTTCTGAAGGTTCACCAGGTGCTCTTCCTCTGTCTGTGACTTCGCAATCATGTCATCAACATAGACTTCAATCTCCTTATGAATCATATCATGAAAGAGAGTCACCATTGCCCGCTGATAGGTTGTCCCAGCATTCTTCAATCCAAAGGGCATTACCTTGTAGCAAAATGTTCCCCACGGTGTTATGAACGTTGTTTTCTCCATGTCCTCCGGGGCCATTTTGATTTGGTTATACCCGGAGAAGCCATCCATGAAGGAAAACACAGAATATTGAGCAGTATTGTCCACCAACACGTCAATGTGGGGGAGCGGGAAATCATCCTTCGGGCTCGCCCTATTCAAATCTCGGTAGTCAACACACATCCTGACCTTCCCATCCTTCTTAGGTACAGGTACAATATTAGCAACCCATGGAGGATAATTTGTCACAGCAAGAAATCCGGCGTCCAACTGTTTCTGAACCTCTTCTTTGATCTTGACAGCCATATCTGGTTTTGTCCTTCTCAGTTTCTGCTTGACTGGAGTACAACCCTCTTTAAGCGGCAACCAGTGTGAAACAATATCAGTGTCAACCCCTGGCATGTCTTGGTAAGACCAGGCGAAGATATCCACATACTCTCGAAGCAACTCAATCAATCTTCCTTTAACAGTGTCTTCCAAAGCAGCCCCAACCCTTACTTCTCGTCTAACGTCCTCGGTTCCCAGATTAACAGTCTCAACTTCCTCTTGATAAGGTAGAATAACCCTTTCCTCTTGTTTCAATAGCCTGGCTAACTCTTCTAGTAAGTCACAGTCTTCGTCAGTTTCTTCTTCAGCTTAATAGATAGGATTGTCAAAGTCATATCAAGCCATAGCTAAGTCATGATGGGTGGAATCTAAAAAAGAAACCTGCATGATGGGTGTTTTATGTTTATTATGAGTGCAACAAACAAGAAAACACATTGCCATTTTGATGTGGGTTAATGCAAAAAGTAAAAACAGAAAAACAGGGATCAAAATATTTGAATGAAAAATGTCCTTTATTGATGATAAAAGTAGCAAATAAACATCCAAGCCCTACAAATAGATATCACTACGTCTTGGGTAGAACGTAGGATTCAACATAACAGAGAACAAAAGTAAATTACTCCGGGCGCGTCACTTGGATGACTTTCTCGGAAGACCGGTTGCTTAAACTCTGACCAGGGGCGCAGGGACGGATCCATTCCTCCATGTCATAGTCACTATCTCCTTCATCCTCAACAACATTAACCTGATTAAAGAAAACTCCATCACTTGTGAACCGAATAGGGCCAACATACTTGGGAGGCTCTTGAGCTTGTCAGGGTGGCTTGTACCCTAGTCCATAGGTATCCTGCTTCTTTTGAACATCAATGACACGACCCCACCTCTGAGAACCACCAACTTCAACTACAGCACACGCCTCTTTGAAAGAGGATATTGGAATCTCTGGTTGTTTGACAACTTCAAGTTGGGCAACCACCTCAGGCTGACTGACTGCCTTTGGGGATTCCTCGGGAATTTTCACAGCTTCAAAGGCTTGGAACAAATTTTCCTGTACTTCACCATCTACCTCCACATACTTGAAGGTCGATAGGTGACTCACCATAATATCTTCCTCACCACAAACAGTCACAACGTGGCCATCCACCATATACTTCAACTTCTGGTGCAGCGTAGATGTTACTGCCCCAGCACCATGGATCCAAGGGCGACCCAACAAACAACTATAGGCAGGGTGAATATCCATTATGTAAAAGGTGGTGTTGAAAATCTCAAGACCCACCTTGATCGGCAGAACTAACTCTCCAAAAACTGACCTCTTGGAGCCATCAAAAGCACGTACCACCAAATCACTAGGTGTACAAATCAACCCACGAGTATCCAATTTCATCAAAGCCTTCTTCGGTAACACATTCAAAGACGACCCAGTATTAACCAACACATGAGACATTAAGGACCCACGGCATTCCACTGAGATATGCAGAGCATTGTTGTGATTCCTCCCAGTCGGAGTCAGATCTAAATCGGTGAAACCCAAACCATTACCAGCATTCACATGAGCCACAACCCTTTCTAACTGATTGACGGATATTTCCTGCGGTACGTAGGCCATATTCAAAACCTTCAACAATACATTTCGGTGTGCCTCAGAGCATAACAGTAAAGACAGAATGGAAATCTTCGATGGAGTTTGGTGAAGTTGATCAACAATCTTGTAATCACTTTTCCTGATCAACCTCATAAAATCTTCTACGTCTTCTGAAAAAGTATCCCCAACCTGCTTTGTCATAGAATTATTTGCTTCCTGCCTCTGTACAGACTCATCCATCATCTGCTTACCTTTGTCTTGTCTTGAACTGCCAGCTTGGTTCTCGGATGGAATAAAGACTCTACCACTCCTAGTGATAGCCCCTGCTTCAACAAGATTCTCAACCCCTGTATTCACAGCTGATGTCTCTACCAATTCCTGCTTCTTACCATCAACAAACACCTCGGCCCCATAATTCCATGGGATGGCCTTGGTACTCTCATACGGGACTGGTCCAGGAACAGTGATAGTGACCGGCGCTGGTCTCGCCGGCGCTGATATAGTTATTGTCTTGAACGGAATTGTTATTGTGGCAACATCAATCTCTATGTTAGTAACCTTATTCTGCCTACAACCCCTGTCAAACTGTAATATCCCTTCGCTGATCATTTTCTGAATACCTGCTTTTAATGAATCACAACCGCCTGGCTGCGACACACATCCTACACAACCTTCATCACAGCCTGGAAATACCCCTCCCTTTAACAGTCTTTCCTTCACCACAACCAAAGGAGTTTGAACCTCGTTCACATCTGCAATCAAACTCAAGTCTTCACAGCCTTTAATAATAGCATTGACTCTCGGCTCACTGTGATTCGACATCGGGTTCTGATTCACATTTGGAACATCATTGGAGAAATTGATGGCTTTGGAATCCACCAAATCTTGAACCTTATGCTTAAAAGCTTTACAGTTCTCAATATGGTGTCCGGGTGCCCCAGAATGAAACTCGCAATGGGCGTTGGCGTCATAGCCAGGAGGTGGATTGCCAGTAGGTGGAGCCAATGTTCTTGTCTGAATTAACTATAGCTTTAACAAGTGCTGAAATAACTGAGAGTAGGGAAGAGGTGGAGTGTCAAAATGCCTATCCCGCCTAGTTAGAGGCTGCGATCGGTGAGGAGCCTGATTTTGTTGTTGAGACACTGCTGGTTGCTGAGGTGCTGCTGGGATGGTTATAGAAGCCACCTGCTGATTGAAGTTCTGACGAGGTCCTTCTCTACCACGATATGATGACACAGAATTTGTATCTCCCTCCTTCTTCTTATAACCACTGGCATAAGGCTTCTTACTCCCTCCAGATGAGGACCCATCACCTCCTGATATTTTTCCCGCCTTAATTCCGCTTTCTACCATCTCCCCTACCAAGATCAAGTCAGCAAATTTTCCAGTCATACATGGTACCAGCTTTTCATAGTAATGACTCTGCAAGGTGGCCATAAACATAGTTATCATTTCTCGTTCCAACATGGGAGGCTGAACCCTTGCTGCCAATTCACGCCACCTTTGGGCGTACTCCTTGAAACTCTCATTATTCTTCTGTGACAAATTATGTAGCTGTGTTCTGTTCGGAGCCATGTTAGTGTTATATTGATAGTGTCTTATAAATGCCCCTGCCAGATCTCTCCAACTACGCACATCTTTCCTTTCCAATTGCATGTACCACTCCAGGGATGCCCCAGATAGGCTATCCTGGAAGCAATGCATCATCAATTTTTCATTCTTTGCATGCGCAGCCATTTTACTTGCGTATGCCCTCACGTGAGTCCTTGGACAAGTCATACCATTATACCTCTCGAAAGTAGGAGTCTGAAACTTGTGCGGGATAACAATGCCTGGAACTAGCCCCAAATCCTCCAGATCCATACCCACAGAATCCTGATTCATAACACCCCTCAGTTGTTCCTCAATTAACCTGATCCTTTGATCATTGTCACTCTGGGGAGCAGCATCCCCCCTGGAACAGAGAATGCATCTTCCTGAAGATCATTATACTGACGGCCATGAATTGCGCCGAAATTATTTCCTCCACCCACAACATTTTCTCCTCCGCCCGGAGGAATCACAACACCAACAACAGGAATACCTCCGCCCGGAGGACCATTCTGATTATTATTACCATTGACACCAGTATGAACTCCTCCATGGAGGACACCTTCTTCATCAATTCTCGCAATCAGTGGCTGAACAAGAGTCCTTAACTGCTCCTGACCTTGAGCAACCCCTTGCATTAACTCCATAAATTGGTTCATGCGAGTCCGCATCTCAGTCACCTCATTTTGTAGCTGATCCATGAGTCTCTTCTGATTTTGTCTGGTAGAATACCGGTGAATGTGCTGATATGCAATCCTGTACTGAGATTAGAACAAGATAAGAATACCGGAGATAAACACCTGCCATGCAAAATGATTATGCAAAATGATTATGAATATGAAAATGCAAATGAACATGTTTGAATGTTCGCAGGGCGATCCACCCCTTGATTCCAGTTTAAGGACAAGATAGAATGGAACTTCTGCTCATATATTAAGAAAACCAGAGGAAAAACAACTGTCAACAATCATAAATCCATGATAACAAGTCTAAACACAATAATCATAGATCCCAACCAACAAGCCTAGTGGTGGTCCAAATAACGAAAGAAAATAGAAAACTACGGCATGTCATCAAAGTCCACAAGTGTCAATCCCCCCCATCCATTATGCTTTTTGCTCCAGTCTTGAATCTCCTTGAACAGTTTTTTGGTGTCGGGATGCTTCGGTCTCTGAATTAACTCTTGAATGAGGACATCTCTCCTATGCATGATCCCTTCCAAGTATCAGCAATGCAACTCCCAAGCGTCTTCTCCAGAAACACCATCCATGCTAGGACCCTCATTTCTAGGTCTCTTCACCTCAGCTTGGATCTTCAGTTCCTCTATGGAAGCTATAGCTTTATTGAGTCGATCTTGGACTTCTTGTTTATGGAATACCCCTGATAGAATCTCTGCGTCTTTCTTCTTGAGCTTCAACTTCAATTGATCAATCTGAGCTAGATATCCGTCTTCCTTTTGCTTATTCTCAGCCATTGCAGTTTCTCGGTGATCATTGAACCTGTGAATTTTTAACAAAGCCTTGTCCAATTCTTCCTTCTTAGACTCGAGAACCTTACTGATACCATCTAGAGCTTGCTTTACCCTTCGTTTGGATGCAATCTCGTCTGCTAACTCCTTTTCTTTCTCAGCGAGAAGCTCTGTCTTCAACTTGGCAACATGAAGAGCCTCACCTCTCTCGTGTTTCAACTGATAAATCTCTCTCTGTATCTCACTGTTTTCTTCTCGCAGCTTTTCCTTTTCAGCCCACAACTTGTCAAACTTCTCTATCTCAACTGTGGTAGAAGGTTCAATCAGCAAGGGGTAAGATGGTGGTTCTACCGGGAAGGGAAGAAGCTCCTCTTCTGCTCTCTTCTTAATCCACTCTTCATAGGGAGGGAAAGCCCGGTTGTTACATTTCCCGAATGAAGTTTTTCCCCTCTTGGTCACCTGCTTCCAAGCATTCACAATCTTCCTTATCATCTCTGGATCCCCAGTACCATTGAAGAATAAGGATTCTCTGACATCTCACTCTTCGGGTGGACCTCTCAAAGAATAACCAAACTTCCTGATAACAAGGGAAGAATTATAGTTAATTCCACCTTTTCGTCCTATCAAGGGTACATTAGGGAATTTCCCGTACTTGCAAATAATCTCCATTCCTAACAAGTCACGGTTGAACAAAACAATGTTGTCAACAGTCAAGCCCATTAACCTCTTTGAACACTTCAGAGAATCTTTCGTATCAACGAAGGCGCCAGCTTCGGGGAGATGACTCAGAAACCAAGTAGATAGGAGAGGTGGACAACAACTCACGATTTTTCCACGCCTATTTTCATTCTTGTAGTGGACTGAGTGATACACATCACCTAGCAAGGTAGGTATAAGATTCTTTGAAATAAAGATTCTGACAGCATGCATATCCACCAGATCAGGAACATTGGGAAACAGGACAATCCCATAGATGCACATAGCCAGAATAGCTTGGAAGGCAGTCCAATTCTTCTCTTTAACATGTATGCAAGCTTGATCAAACAAGAACTTCAATAAGAAACCCTCAGCTCCTTGTTTCTCCACAATATTATCGCTCAGAACAGATTCACCAATATGGAGAGCAGTGGCCATTTCTTTTATCCCCGGACGCTCTTCAGAAAAGAATACTATATCATGCCTGATGGGGATTCCCAAAATAAATGAGAACTCCTCCAACGTTGGGGCCAAGATGTAGTCTGGGAAAGTGAAGCAGCGCAAAGACGGATCATAGAACTGAAGAAGTGTATGAATGGCATCCTTCTCATACTTGGAGATATTGTAGACAAACTTCAGAAGTCTCCCATACTTTCCACTGAACTCAGTACGAACTCCAGGACCAGCCATACTAATCAGCTTGTGAATCAATGTTAAGGTCGGGTCTGGGAATGAGTAGGCAACAGTCTTCTTTCTCTGGACATCCATGCTAAGGCAACCTCGGAAAACCAGAATCAAGAGTTAGATGCAAGCCCTGAAAAATGTCAAACATGTTAGAATGCAAGAAAAATGATGTGCACATGCAAACATGGGATCAAGGCACCACTGCTGGATGTGTTGTGCTGTTAACTGAACGATAACCACAACCCAGAAAACCAGAATTCCAGAATACCAAACCACTGAGATAACCAGAAACTCAGATAATCAAGCACCGATGAGAAAACCAGAAAACCGGGTAGGTTGAAGGTCTCGGTTTCCTGCAAACCTGCAAACACCCATCCCCTCTCACGTGTGGGTACTAGGATGTTCAGTATCCCAAGCTCTCAGGATGAGAAATGATGATACGTTCACCATTTCTGGTTTGGCATCATCATCAATCGAGGAGGCCTCAACTGATTCTCCAAAACGGAAGGTCCTCAGCTTCTGGCACTGAGGTCGAGAAACAATAGTACATTCATCCCTCGGGATACAGTACTATCATCAATCGAGGAGTGCCTCCACTGATTCTCTTCAAAAGATAGGGGCCATCCTATGCGAGTTCCAAAGTGGGCCCTCGGGTGCGAATGGGTTTGCCACAGAACGTGGTCTGCCACTGTCACCACTAAAGAGGGATGTTTCCACTAAGGTCATCGATGATCGGTCACCAGAGTCGACAGCTCTCTAGATCAACACCCCAACATGCACAAAACACACACGTTAGAATGCGTCCCAAGATAGCCTCGTCTGGTTATGAATTTCGTGAACACACAAACGTACCAAGCGGGCACGTAGGTCCCACTACTCTCCACTCTAGTCTTAGGGTGTACTCAAGCCTGGGTATTGGGCTTATCTCTCAGAACAACCCAACCTGCAAAACAGAAACAGCCAGTGCAACACAGCAATAGTATGACAGTAATAACAATGAAATGCAATGCAGAAAATGCGGTAAAAATAAAATACAACAAATAAAGCAAAACAAAAACAAAAACACCCAAAGAGAACAAAGACAAGCAAGCGCTAGGATTGACTCGCTTAGGGATGGACCAGCATAGGTCAACCAGAGTCCCCAGCAGAGTCGCCAGCTGTCGCTCCCGAGATTTTCATCCAGGTACAAACGCGAGAGTGGCGTGGAAAACAGAGTCACCAGCCGTGTATATTTATCCCAAGGAAGGGAAAGGGAACACCGCATAAACCTGAGGAGGGGGGAAAGGAATGGTCATCGCAACCATAACCTGGGTTCGGGAGTCGGTTACGCGGGGGGAAGGTGTTAGCACCCCACGCGTCCATCGTATTCGATGGGATCCACGCTTGTTGTCTAATCTAAGGGTGAGTTATCCTAAAATCTACGGCTGTACTGAAACTGGGGAGGGGAAAGCAAAGACAGACTCGGTAGGACCTCAACGTCCTAGGCCTACGTACTCCCTTTGTGCAATGGGAAATTCAGAGTCAACGTAGTTCGGACCAAGTTTTTTTTGTGCTTTTTATGAGCGACGTTAAGTTCGCGTCCGGCAGTTAGGGTCGATGCCTGTTTGCGACTCAGACGGAAAGTAACGTTCCCTTTTTGAAAATAGCCTTTAGGTTTAACAATCCCGAAGGACAAAACGGCTTGAAGTTTGTTTGTATTTTTTAGGACAGAAGTGACTTGGGTTAGTTCATAACTTGCATTGCACCAAAGTCTAGGGCACATGGACGAATACTTAACGCATCGTCCCAAGACAGGACGCTCGCTAAGCACTCTAGAAAGATGAGAGGAAGCCCCTCATTTCTCATTCCCCACGCTTAAGGCTCGTGTGCAATACACTTTATAAGGGTAACTCTAAAGGGAAACTAAAAAGTCCTAATGTTATCATGCATGGGTGTCCTACGGTTAGTGAGGTTTGAAGACAACCTAAGCCTAAAGAAAAAGGAAAGATGAGAGACAGAAAGAGGGAGAGTGAATATGGATATGGATGACTATCCACACCCTCAAATAACTTACCTCAGCCCTTGCATAAAAGGTTAGTGCAAAACAGACATACGTGAAAGGAATGAGGCAAATGAAACAAATCACACCAGAGAGAGAGGGTTATAAACCAAGTGAAATTCAATCAAGGCAGAATGTGGATGGCCTAACATGAATTATGAAGTCAAAGAGGCAAACCCAAATGATGGCACAAGTGCCTTTTCAAACAAGTGATCAGACATGGTCAAGGATGTGCATACAAGAAGATCTCAAATAAAAAGCAATCAAACAATTAGCAAAACAACTTCTAAAATCCCCAAGTTAATTATCAACATATCTCAACCAGAAGCAAGAAACATATCCAAAATTCATGCCAAAATTCAAAATAAAAGTCACTCAAACAGTTATGCAAATTCAGAGGAGAAATATGATTCAATGTGCTAAAGAGAAGGACTAAAATGCAATATGAAATGGTTTTAAAAATGAGAGAAAAATATTTTAATGCACTTCATTGTGTTGGCGAAATAATGCAAAAGGAATGAGTTCAAAATGTTTTATGGATGCAGAGACATAAAATAGACAAGACATGGCATGCATACATGGAATAAATCCAAAAGAAAATAAACAAATAAATATTTCAGATGATAAAAATAAAGTAAAAATAAAAAATAAAATTTGGTAAAATTTTATAAAATGATAAATATGATGCATGAATTTTTTGAGAAATTTTTAGTGCAAAAAAACTATTTTTAATAATTAAAAATGAAAATGTAATGTAATAAAAATAAAAAGAAAAAAATAAATGAAGTGGGGGTGTGTTCAGCAGTTTATTTACGTTGGAATGATTGTGGGCTGGAAAATGTGGGGTGCGAATAACAAGGCCCATATCAAAATCCATCAGAAAAAAAACAAATAAAAAAAAGAGTCCATGCGTAGACTTCAGTCAATGGGTTGACTCATCCTCACCTTCAGATTAATCTAACGTGCCTGACTTAGTCAACCAAAAATCCAAGTACTCATGATAGACGCTCCAGATTGAGCAACACACTATAATGATGATACACACGCACGCACACAAACCTCCAGCTCACCATACACTCCTATGTGATAGGCACGTGGTTCATTTAATTTGTTGGCAGCCTTCAAACCGTCAGTTGAAATCAATGCATGGAATTAAGTCAACACAACAGAAAGTAATTAAGATGAGGGCACACGATTGAGTAGCACACGGTAACACGCGTGGATGTCACACACACGAATATTAAATAAAACTCAGAAAAAAAAAAATAAAACACATGGCAGGCTGATGGTCGTGCGATGAAGCAGATCAATGGTGGAAAGGTCGTCTCCTACCTCCAGCACCTTCACCGGCCGGAACTTCCACCAGTCGCCGGAACTAGGGTTCCGGTCGACCCCTCAGTCACCTGCAATAAAAAACAACGCAGAACGCACAAACCAAAATACCATTTTGTCCAGATTTTTATGAGGATTAATAATATGTCATCAAAAATTCCAAACAACCAACACATAATGGAAATCGAATGAAATAAAGTTTGGTCCCAAAACTTGAAACACACAATACAAGCAAACCACACGTCCAATCTCAAAAGTAAACATATCAGGATGATCAGTGGTCATCACACATCAATATGTATGTTTAAAAAAGGAGTTCTATGATCATCAAAAGAATGACTAACCTGAGGCTATGCACGGCGTATCCTTGCTTTTAGCTCCAAATGGTGATTGGTTTGTGCTCTGTGGATCCCCAGAATGAAGCTCGTGGAAGAATTTTGTGAAGAAACCTTGTGGATTGTGAGATACGAATGAGAGAAGTTTTTAGGGTTCAAGCTCCTTTTCACCTTGAAATCGCGTGTAAAATCTTCAACCTTAGCATGAGTAAGTTTAAATAGGCTAGGTTAAACCACTGATGATCACTTGGGCCTTGGTAATTCTTTGTTTAATGAGTTTTGGACAAATTTGGAAATTTGAATAATGTGAAATACACCCTCCTCCATGCATGGACATCCAAATATTTCATGATGGATCCCTTAATTTCCAATTGCTAATCACACCTAAATTGAAATTGGGCCTTGAGATGCCTTGGTTCATGAGTTTTAAATAATTTGGCAATTTTGCATAATGGAGAATAAGTGATGAATAAACCATGAAACTTCTTGATTTAAAGGCCAAAAATACTCCTTAGGGATTGTACTTTGATGTTAGCATGTGACATGAGGCAAGGGAATTAATTATAGGTGACTATGCCAAAGTTATGAAAATGGAACCATGAGAAACCCTAAAAACCACTTTGCCTTCTTTTGATCATAACTTGAGTTTCACAAATGATATGGAGACCCACTAGTACTTGTTGGAAAGAGGAGAAAAAGATCTTCAACTTTCATGTTTAAGGAAAATTCATCTGGAGCTTCCTTGACGGTGAAAATTCAGGTTGAATGAAGTGTAAAAACTTGCCAAAAATGGAAACTTCTCATTATAGGTCACTTTCCAAATTTAGTAACTTTTGCACCCACCCTTGATTCTTGATAAATGGTATGAAACTTGACCCTTGAAGACCATATGAGGATGTGAGACCTTGAAAACCTTAAAGAGAACCTCAAAATTCCACAGTTGACTTCCCCTCTCACTGTTGACTTTTCTCCAATTCTCCTGACTTGCAATCCATTGGTCGATTGAACCTCTCATGAACCAAACTGATGGAACACCTTCCATTCCTAGATACTTAGGGACCCAAGGAATACCATGGAATCAAGTCTTGCCCAAAATATCAGAAATAAACTGACTTTATAGCAAACCCTAATTTGGGTACCCTCAGTCTAAGTGGAAATAGCACAATCTCCAAATCCAAATTCCTCTGAATATGATGTGTATCCTCTCCAACAAAGATAAGATATGCCATTTGGTGATGATAAAAACTCAAGAAGCTTGCCCATTGGAGCAATAAACCCAAGAATCTCAAAACCCTAATTTCTGCACTGGTTAGGAGGGTGATCCATCTGAGCTCTCTTGGACAATACAAGGATTCTTGCTTGACCCTTTGAAGAAATGCCTCAGGCACCTTGACCCCATGCTAAGAACCAATGATATGCACACATGATAATGCAAAATGCAATGAAACATAAGCCAGTTAGTAATAAATTAAGGAGGGCAAATTTTGGGGTGCTACAACCGGCTACCACTCAAAGAAGGTTGTGCTCCGGTCAAACAAAAGTTGAGAAGAACCAAACCGGAGATGTCTGTCAAAATCAAGGAAGAGGTTCAGAAACAGCTAGACGCCGATTTTCTTGCCGTGACAAATTATCCTCCATGGGTTGCTAACATCGTGCCTGTACCTAAGAAGGATGGAAAGGTCAGGATGTGTGTTGATTACAGGGATTTGAACAGAGCAAGCCCAAAGGATGATTTCTCGCTCCCTCACATTGACGTGTTAGTTGACAATACTGCGCAGTATTCTGTGTTTTCCTTCATGGATGGCTTCTCTGGGTATAACCAAATCAAGATGGCTCTAGAGGACATGGAGAAGACAACATTCATAACACCGTGGGGAACTTTCTGCTACAAAGTGATGCCCTTTGGATTGAAAAATGCAGGTCAACTTACCAGCGGGCGATGGTGACTCTCTTTCATGATATGATTCACAAAGAGATTGAGGTCTATGTTGATGACATGATTGCGTTGTCGCAGACGGAGGAAGAACATCTGGTGAATCTTCAGAAGTTATTTGAAAGGTTGAGAAAATTCAGACTGAGGTTGAATCCAAACAAATGCACCTTCGGGGTGAGATCAGGAAAATTGTTGGGGTTTATTGTTAGTGAAAAAGGTATCGAGGTTGATCCTGCAAAGGTAAAAGCCATACAAGAAATGCCTGTACCGAAAACAGAAAAAGAGGTTCGTGGTTTCTTGGGGAGATTAAACTACATTGCTAGATTCATCTCACATCTCACAGCCACGTGTGAACCAATATTCAAATTGTTAAAGAAAGATCAAGCGGTCAGGTGGAATGAAAATTGTCAAAAGGCATTTGAAAAGATTAAAGAGTACTTGCAGGAACCTCCAGTCCTTATACCACCAGTGCCAGGACGACCTTTGATTATGTATCTCACGGTTCTTGAGAATTCAATGGGTTGTGTGCTTGGTCAACAAGACGAGTCAGGTAGAAAGGAGCATGCCATCTACTACCTGAGCAAAAAGTTTACTGATCGTGAGTCAAGGTACTCGATGCTGGAGAAAACATGTTATGCACTCGCTTGGGCCGCTAAGCGTTTGAGGCAGTATATGTTAAACCATACAACCCTTTTGATTTCGAAGATGGATCCGATCAAATACGTGTTTGAGAAGCAAGCACTTTCTGGCAGAATAGCCCGTTGGCAGATGGTTCTGACAGAATACGATATTCAGTATGTTTCCCAAAAAGCCATTAAGGGAAGTGTTTTGTCAGAATATCTCGCCGAACAGCCAATTGAGGATTATCAACCGATGAAGTTTGAATTTCCGGATGAACACATCATGTATCTGAAGATGAAGGATTGTGAAGAACCTTTGCCTGATGAAGGACCTGAAAGTGGATCTCAGTGGAAGATGGTTTTTGATGGGGCTGTTAATTCATATGGTAACGGAATCGGGGCAATCATTACGACTCCACAGGGTTCTCATATACCCTTTACTGCCCGATTGGCGTTCGTATGCACCAACAACAAGGCAGAGTATGAAGCATGCATCATGGGGTTAGAAGAAGCGATTGATTTGAGAATCAAGAACCTCGATGTTTATGGTGATTCTGCGTTGGTGGTTAATCAGATTACAGGTGAATGGGAGAGTCGTCAAGCGAATCTTGTTCCGTATAACAACTATTCCAGAAGGTTGTTACCTTTCTTTGATAGAGTAGACTTCCATCACATTCCCCGGACAGAGAATCAGATGGCTGATGCATTGGCAACATTGTCATTGATGTATCAAGTGAATCGTTGGAATGAAACTCCTTCAATCAGAATCATGCGCTTGGATAGACCTGCTTTTGTGTTTGCGGTTAAAGGTGTATCAGATGGCAAGCCTTGGTATCATGATATCAAGGTCTTTTTGAAGAGTCAGGAATACCCAACTGGGGCATCTTCCAAGGATAAGAAGACATAGAGGAGGTTATCAGGAAACTTCTTTTTGAACAAAGACGATGTGCTGTACAAGAGAAACTTTGACATGGTCTTGCTACGTTGTGTTGATGAACACGAGGCAGGCCTGTTAATGGAAGAGGTTCACGAAGGTTCCTTTGGTACTCATGCCAATGGGCATGCTATGGCAAGAAAATTGTTAAGAGCGAGGTATTATTGGATGACTATGGAGTCTAATTGTTTTAAATACGCCCGGAAATGTCATAAATTCCAGATTTATGCTGATAAGGTGCGCGTGCCGCCTACTCCTCTGAATGTTTTATCATCACCTTGGCCTTTTGCTATATGGGGCATTGACATGATTGGGAAGATTGAGCCGACTGCTTCCAATGGGCATCGTTTTATTCTGGTTGCCATTGATTACTTCACGAAGTGGGTGGAAGCAGCCTCGTATGCCAACGTCACCAGACAAGTGGTAGCCCGGTTTATTAAGAAGGACATCATATGTCGGTATGGATTCCCGGAGAGAATCATTACTGATAATGGTTCAAACTTGAACAACAAGATGACGAAGGAGCTATGCCAGAGCTTTAAGATTGGACATCACAATTCTTCTCCCTATCGCCCGAAGATGAATGAGGCTGTTGAAGCGGCTAATAAGAACATAAAGAAGATTGTGCAGAAGATGGTAGTAACTTACAAGGACTGGCATGAGATGTTGCCTTACGCTCTGCACGGATATCGTACTTCGGTACGCACATCAACTGGAGTAACCCCTTTCTCACTGGTGTATGGTATGGAAGCAGTTCTGCCATTAGAAGTTGAGATTCCTTCTTTGAGAATTCTGACAGTCGTGAAGCTTGATAAAGCTGAGTGGGTGCGTTCCCGGCTGAATGAACTGAACCTCATTAAAGAGAAGAGATTGAAAGCCATTGCGCATGGCCGGTTGTATCAGAGCAGGATGAAAAAAGAATTTAATCAGAAAGTGCGTCCTCGGTGTTTTCAAACTGGTGAATTAGTTCTGAAAAGGATCACTCCTCCTCAAACAGATCACAGGGGCAAGTGGACTCCGAATTACGAAGGGCCATATGTAGTAAGACATGTTTTCTCTGGTGGAGCCTTATTACTCTCAACTATGGATGGCGAAGATTTTACGTCCCCTGTGAACGCGGATGTAGTCAAAAAATACTTTGCATAAAAGAGACCCGCTGAACATAAAAAGAAGGTTCAGGCAAAAATGGGGCATCCTGGCGAACCATAAAAAGAAAAGGTTCGGGCAAAAATTAGGGATAAAAAGAAAAAAGAAATAAACCCGCAAAGTTGAAATCCTGAAAAGGCAACTTTGGCAAAAATGGGTATCCCGGTGGATTGAAAACCCGAAAAGGGCGATCCAGGCAAAAGTTAGGGATTTAAAAGCAAAGACTACGATCCGCGTTCGATCTGTGATCACTATTCACACTTGGAAAATTCGAAGGAAAGGAATCAGTCCAGTCAGTCATCTTCAAAGGCCAAAGTATCTGTGGAAAAATGAGTCATATGGGTTATAGATGAGTCGAGTCATGGTGGATGTCTGTTCCCCACATTGCCGACACGTGTATTTTCTTTTACTTTTTGCGCAATTACCTCTTTTCAGGAATTGCTTCCAAATGTAAATGCCTATTTACAGGCCAATCCATTCAATAAACTTTGCATTTCACTCAAAGAGCTTTTGTTTGTTGTTTTACCTGTTTTGTTTGTGAAAATGTCTGATATTTTTTATAAACATTACATGCTAAAATGTTGAGCTCTGTGAAACAAGTTGGAAAACAGTGGCAATTGCTTAGGCGTCAGTCACTATGATGATAATCAAAGTAATCATTTTTGCACGTAGACCTTTCTGTTGGTTTTGCAGGATGACAGGTGTGCCTCCTCAGTAGAGTTCTCCCCAACTTTGAAGTCTGATCGTCCTCAGCAGTTTATTACTCTTCCCCATCAGAGCATCGAGGGTCGTCTTCCTCAATAGAATATAAGAGTTTTTTCCCCTAGCCAGAGTGCAGAGGATCATTTTCCCAGCTAAAGTTGTGTTTGATTACTCTTTTAGCAAGCAGCCAGGATTTGATGCTTCTGCATCCCCAGCAAGAGACTGACGGGATACCTTCTTTGGATAAAGATGTTATTTCCCCACAGAGTCTGAACACCCATTTTCCTCGGCTAGTCAGGAAATGTTTTTTCTCATCAGCAACGATGGGGTATGATCCCCAACAGATGAGTAAGCTTGACGGTATCCCCTAGCAGAGTTGATGTCGTCAATCATCAAGCAGGCTCGCTAATAGTGGATGATATTCCTCAGCAGAGTATAAAGAAGTAATTCCTCGAGCGGAGTCGTTGAGGATCGTCTCCCTCAGCAGGATATAAGGGGTTAGCTCCTAGCCAGAGTTGTGATTTGGCTCATCTTTCCTCAGCAGGTTATCCCCAAGTAGGGTTTGCTCGCAGTTGGTATCCCCAGCAGGTTTTGAATCCAGGTTCTGAAGTATTTAGTGATCCCCAGCGGAGGAATCTCTACTCTCAGTATCCATCCCCAACAGAAAGGGTTTTCTCTCGGAGTTTTGTCCATCTCCGGCAGAATTGGTGATTGTGATCTTCCCCAGCTGGGCGAAGTTTTTCTCAGCAGGATTTCTTTGATTTGATGACAATGTAGTTTGTTATCTTCAGCGGAGTTGCTTCTGTTCTCAGCGTTTATTTCACTGGGACGGTCTTTTGCATTGCATAAGCATTTTGCATGGCATCCTCCCAAATGCGTAGCATTTCCACTTCGTGTGGAGCATTACGGCAAAATTCAAACATATGCATTCGAAGCATAAGCCAGGTTTGACAGTCTTTACCGGTTTCTTTCCCCAACAGAAAGTAACATGATTCAGGAGATGTTGTTTAACATTACATCGTAACCAGTGGATTCGTCCTTCTTGTTGATCCTTCCAATACTCCCCCTGCAGAGTTGTCTATTTAGATTTCTCTTTTCCCTGGCGGAGTCATCTTTGTAGATCTGTCGACTCTATATATTGTTGTTTGAAAGTCTACCTTCGGCTTAGTCTTTCTTTGAAAGTCCACCTTCGGCTGGGTTTTTCTACCTTTTCGAGTTCGCCTTCGGCCGTCCTCGCACTCGCTGTTATCTTGATATCCCCAGGAAAGTCTACCTTCGGCATAGTCTTTCTTTGAAAGCCCACCTTCGGCTTAGTCTTTCTTTGAAAGCCCACCCTCGGCCGGGTGTTTCTTTTTCGAGCCCACCTTCGGCATGGTCTCGTACCCTTTGTCTGAAAGTCAACCTTCGGCATAATCTTTCTTTGAAAGCCCACCTTCGGCTTGGTCTTTCTTTTTGAGCCCACCTTCGGCATGGCCTCGTGTCCTTTGTTTGAGAGTCTACCTTCGGCTTAGTCTCTCTTTGAAAGCCCACCCTCGGCAGGGTCTTTCTTTTTCGAGCCCACCTGCGGCATGGTCTCGTATCCTTTGTTTGAGAGTCTACCTTCGGCATAGCCTTTCTTTGAAAGCCCACCCTCGGCCGGGTCTTTCTTTTTCGAGCCCACCTTCGGCATGGTCTCGTATCCTTTGTTTGAGAGTCTACCTTCGGCTTAGTCTTTCTTTGAAAGCCCACCTTCGGCTTGGTCTTTCATTTTCGAGCCCACCTTCGGCATGGTCTCGTACCCTTTGTCTGAAAGTTTACCTTCGGCATAGGGTTTCTTTGAAAGCCCACCCTCGGCCGGGTCTTTCTTTTTCGAGCCCACCTTCGGCATGGTCTCGTATCCTTTGTTTGAGAGTCTACCTTCGGCTTAGTCTTTCTTTGAAAGCCCAACCTCGGCCGGGTTTTTCTTTTTCCAGCCCACCTTCGGCATGGTCTCGTATCCTTTGTTTGAGAGTCTACCTTCGGCAAAGTCTTTCTTTGAAAGCCCACCCTCAGCCGGGTCTTTCTTTTTGAGCCTACCATCGTCATGGTCTCGTATCCTTTGTTTGAAAGTCTACCTTCGGCATAGTCTTTCTTTGAAAGCCCACCCTCGGTCGGGTCATTCTTTTTCGAGCCCACCTTCGGCATGGTCTCGTATCCTTTGTTTGAGAGTCTACCTTCGGCTTAGTCTTTCTTTGAAAGCCTACCCTCGACCGGGTCTTTCTTTTTCGATCCCACCTTCGGCATGGTCTCGTATCCTTTGTTTGAGAGTCTACCTTCGGCAAAGTCTTTCTTTGAAAGCCCACCCTCGGCCGGGTCTTTCTTTTTGAGCCCACCTTCGTCATGGTCTCGTATCCTTTGTTTGAAAGTCTACCTTCGGCATAGTCTTTCTTTGAAAGCCCACCCTCGGCGGGGTCTTTCTTTTTCGAGCCCACCTTCGGCATGGTCTCGTATCCTTTGTTTGAGAGTCTACCTTCGGCAAAGTCTTTCTTTGAAAGCCCACCCTCGGCCGGGTCTTTCTTTTTGAGCCCACCTTCGTCATGGTCTCGTATCCTTTGTTTGAAAGTCTACCTTCGGCATAGTCTTTCTTTGAAAGCCCACCCTCGGCGGGGTCTTTCTTTTTCGAGCCCACCTTCGGCATGGTCTCGTATCCTTTGTTTGAGAGTCTACCTTCGGCAAAGTCTTTCTTTGAAAGCCCACCCTCGGCCGGGTCTTTCTTTTTGAGCCCACCTTCGTCATGGTCTCGTATCCTTTGTTTGAAAGTCTACCTTCGGCATAGTCTTTCTTTGAAAGCCCACCCTCGGCGGGGTCTTTCTTTTTCGAGCCCACCTTCTGCATGGTCTCGTATCCTTTGTTTGAGAGTCTACCTTCGGCTTAGTCTTTATTTGAAAGCCCACCCTTGGCCGGGTCTTTCTTTTTCGAGCCCACCTTCGGCATGGTCTCCTATCCTTTGTTTAAGAGTCTACCTTTGGCATAGTCTTTCTTTGAAAGCCCACCCTCGGCCGGGTCTTTCTTTTTTGAGCCCACCTTCGGCATGGTCTCGTATCCTTTGTTTGAGAGGCTACTTTCGGCTTAGTCTTTCTTTGAAAGCCCACCCTCTGCCGGGTCTTTCTTTTTCGAGCCCACCTTCGGCATGGTCTCGTATCCTTTGTTTAAGAGTCTACCTTTGGCATAGTCTTTCTTTGAAAGCCCACCCTCGGCCGGGTCTTTCTTTTTTGAGCCCACCTTCGGCATGGTCTCGTATCCTTTGTTTGAGAGGCTACCTTCGGCTTAGTCTTTCTTTCAAAGCCCACCCTCTGCCGGGTCTTTCTTTTTCGAGGCCACCTTCGGCATGGTCTCATATCCTTTGTTTGAGAGTCTACCTTCGGCTTAGTCTTTCTTTGAAAGCCCACCCTCGGTCGGGTCTTTCTTTTTCGAGCCCACCTTCGGCATGGTCTCATATCCTTTGTTTGAAAGTCTACCTTCGGCATAGTCTTTCTTTGAAAGCCCACCCTCTGCCGGTCTTTCTTTTTCGAGCCCACCTTCGGCATAGTCTCGTATCCTTTGTTTGAGAGTCTACCTTCAGCATAGTCTTTCTTTGAAAACCCACCCTCGGTCGGGTCTTTCTTTTTCAGCCCACCTTCGGCATGGTCTCGTATCCTTTGTTTAAAAGTCTACCTTCGGCATAATCATTCCTTGAAAGCCCACCCTCGGCCGGGTCTTTCTTTTTCGAGCCCACCTTCGGCATGGTCTCGTATCCTTTGTTTGAGAGTCTACCTTCGGCTTAGTCTTTCTTTGAAAGCCCACCCTCGGCCGAGTCTTTCTTTTTTGAACCCACCTTCGGCATGGTCTCGTATCCTTTGTTTGAAAGTTTACCTTCGGCACAGTCTTTCTTTGAAAACCCACCCTCGGCCGGTCTTTCTTTTTCGAGCCCACCTTCGGCATGGTCTCGTATCCTTTGTTTGAGAGTCTACCTTCAGCATAGTCTTTCTTTGAAAACCCACCCTCGGTCGCGTCTTTCTTTTTCAGCCCACCTTCGGCATGGTCTCGTATCCTTTGTTTGAAAGTCTACCTTCGGCATAGTCATTCCTTGAAAGCCCACCTTCGGCCGGGTGTTTCTTTTTCGAGCCCACCTTCGGCATGGTCTCGTATCCTTTGTTTGAGAGTCTACCTTCGGCTTAGTCTTTCTTTGAAAGCCCACCCTCGGCCGGGTCTTTCTTTTTCGAGCCCACCTTCGGCATGGTCTCGTATCCTTTGTTTGAGAGTCTACCTTCGACATAGTCTTTCTTTCAAAGCCCACCCTCTGCCGAGTCTTTCTTTTTCGAGCCCATCTTCGGCATGGTCTCGTATCCTTTGTTTGAGAGTCTACCGTCGGCTTAGTCTTTCTTTGAAAGCCCACCCTCGGTCTGGTCTTTCTTTTTCGAGCCCACCTTAGGCGTGGTCTCGTATCCTCTGTTTGAGAGTCTACCTTAGGCTTAGTCTTTCTATGAAAGCCCACCCTCGGTCGGGTCTTTCTTTTTCGAGCCCACCTTCGGCATGGTCTCGTATCCTTTGTTTGAAAGTCTATGTTCGGCATAGTCTTTCTTTGAAAGCCCACCCTTGGCCGGGTCTTTCTTTTTCGAGCCCAGCTTCGGCATGGTCTCGTATCTTTTGTTTGAGAGTCTACCTTCGGCTTAGTCTTTCTTTGAAAGCCCACCTTCAGCTTGGTCTTTCTTTTTCGAGCCCACCTTCGGCATGGTCTTGTACCCTTTGTCTGAAAGTCTACCTTCGGCATAGTCTTTCTTTGCCCTCTAAATTTGCCCTCTTACTTTTACCTAACTGGCTTATGCTTCTTTGCATTTCTTGCATTAGCATTTGTGCATATCATTGGTTCTTAGCATGGGATCAAGGTACTTGGTTCATCTCAAAGGAATCTCAAGCCTCAAGATGGTTTGAGGGATTCATCTCATCATCATCAGGTTAAGACTGGCAAAGGATTTTAAGTGATTCTCCCCCTCCTAATCAGAGGGACCAAATTAGGGTTTTTTGACCCAAAGGACTTCTTGAAGGGCTTTGAGGATTGAAGCATGTTCTTATGGTATTCCAAATGCTCACAAGTGTTCATGGATGAAGGCTTGGCTAGTGGTTCATTGTGGAAGGTTTTCAATGGATCAATTGCTTGTGAAGTAAGCAAAAGTCAATTGTAAGGAGGAAAGTCAACTGTGGAATTTTGAGGTTCTTTTCATGGCTTTAGAGGCCTCACACCCTCATATGGTCTTCAAGGGTTAAGTTTCATACCATTTGTCAAGAATCAAGGGTTTGTGCAAAAGTTACTAAATTTGGAAAATGACTTATAATGAGAACTTTCCATTTTTGGCAATTTTTCCACCACATTCAACTTGACTTTTCATCATCAAAGAAGTTTCAAATTAATTTTCCTCCAACATGAAAGTTGAATATCTTTCTCTCCCATTTCCAAAAAGTACTAGCTCCATATCATTTGTGGTTCTCAAGTTATGGTCAAAACAATGCAAGGTGCTTTTTAAGGTTTCACATGTACCAATTTTTACACCATTTGCATTTTGATCCCAAAAGACTTGTAATGATTTCTATTGCTCCAATTCACATTACCATGTTCAAGTATAAGCCATGAGCATCATTTTTTACTTTTATTTCACACCCACCCGTGTCATATTCATGGTGAATTTCTCAAGTGACCAAAATGCAAGATGTATTAAAACTCCCAAATTAAACCACTACAAAGCCCAAAGTCAGTTCAATTGTGATCAGCATGGAAATTGTGGATGATCCATGACCATAAACATTAGGTAGCATGTGGGAATAAGGAGGTGCAACACAAATTGCAAAATTGTAAAACCACTCCAATCTCATGAATCAAGGAATTAATCAAGTTCTAATCCTAATCAGGGGAATAACCAAGTGTATATAAGCTAACTCATGCCTCAGTGCTAGGTCATGCATTCATTTTGGCTCAGAATTCCATTTTTCATCTCACTCCTCTCTCTCTTCGAATCTCTCACTCCTTGAGGGATTGAAAATCTCTTGGCATATTCTTGATCAGTGAGTTGAAAGGAGTGTGAATCCACCATTGTTTCAAGCTTTAAGCAAGGATTTCTGCAAGTGCACTTCAAGAGGATTCATCTTCAAACTTCTAGATCTAGCCAGATTCAAGCCTCTATTGGCATTTATTTTGCAAATAGAACTCAAAAGAGGAAGATCTGCATCTTTTGGAAGGGTTTCTTGGTGTATTTCGTGCTCTGCAATCTTTAGGTTAGCTCACTTTTCATGGTCGTGTAACTTGAATTTGCTGTGTGCATAATGATCTATGAAGTTCACTGAGCATGATGATCTATTTTATTTTGATTTTGGACGTGTGGATTGTGTGTATTTTGAGATTTAAGTTTTGGATCTAAACTTTCTTTTGTTCGATTTGGCTTGTGTGTTGATCTTTTGGTGAAATGAGTTTGATATTTAGAATCCTTGTGAAAATCTGGTTCGAATGGTATACTCATAAGCAATTTCTGGAGAAGTGTAAGTTGATGTTCACCGGAGAAGGTGACCGGAGCTAGGGCTCCGACACCTGGTTTGGACTCAGTCCGGCGAGGTTTTGTTTGGAGAAGGCGAAATCGTGACCTTCCATTTGTTTGATCTGACGATCCTTGCATTGCCACGTTTTATTAATTTTGTTTGTTATTTCATTGATTGTGTGTTTGCTGATCCATGGTTGTTATCGTGTGTGCTTGATCTAAGCCTCTCATCTTGCATAATATTTGAAATGTTTGACCTAATCTGGAACGTCTGATGCATCATGTGGTTGTTTGATTGCCAACACATTAAAATAAACATGTGCATATCATGTGGAGTTGTATTTAGGTCAGACCATGATTAGTGTGTGTTTCCCCATGACTGTTACCATGCGCTTTCAATCTTGACCTTCCATCTTGCTTACCTATGATTTGTTTGACTTGATTTAGAACGCATGATTGATCTGATGGTGTGTGTGAGTCTCAAATGTTGACTGAGTTCCATGTGTTCCTCTCTGACTTCGCTTGTGGACTTTTTTGGTTTAGACTTGTTACTTGCACCCCCATATGAACCCATTTACTATTCTGAACGTGCCATGCTTGCTGGTTACACCTCCCCTGGTTTGTTTCTTCATTTTATTTTCATCATTTGCATTTTATTCTTTTAAAAATAGTTTTATGCATCCAAAAATTATGAAAAAAATCATGGATCATCTTTGGCATTTTATAAAATTTTTCCAAATTTTATTTTCCTTTTTTATTTTATTTTATGCCTCTGAATTAATTGTTTGTTTATTTTCTTTGTGAATGGTTTCATGTTTACACACTTTGCATTGTAGATTTTATTTCTCATAGCATACAAAACATTTTGAACCCATTCTTTTTGTATTATTTCATCAAGATATTGAAGTGCATAAACACATTTTTCTAATTTTTTTAAACTCTTTTCATATTGCATTTTGGTCCCCCTCTTTTTCATATTAGTTCATAATTCCTATGTGACTTTACATGATTGATTGAAGGACTTATCTTGTGAATTTTTACATGACCTTTTGACATGTTGTTTGACCCTGGTTGAGGTGTTCTGATATTTAATTTGGTAATTTTTGAATCATGTTTACTAATTGTTTGATTGCTCTTTGTTTGAGGTCTTCTTTTGGTGCACATCTTTGATCATGTTTGATTACTTGTTTAATGAGGCACTTGTGCCATTATTTGGGATTTTTTCTTTGACTTAATAAGCCATGTTTGGATCATTATAGGTCATTTTATTACAATTATAGGTCATTGGTGTGAGGTTGTTGCATATTTTGTGCACATGTTCAATGTTTGATTTACATGCCTCTTTTGACTTATCTTCTCACTTCTTCTCATCTATGCCTCTTCTTGACTTATGTTTGGTTTGTGTATGCCATACCATATCACTTATTTGCACTTCATTTGATGTATGTTTCTGACCTTGGAACTTTGTATTCATGTCATATGTTACTCATGTTTCATTTTGCATCCTTTAACATGTTTCACTAACATGCTTCCTTCCCCTTCTTCTAATGATTCTTAATGTTGGATGCTTGCTTGTATGCCTTATGTGACACTTGTATAGCATGTTTAGGCACATGTTTAGGTCATCCACATTCTGACTTGGATATTATTTGAAGCATTCTTGCATGATCATCTTGCATGTCCACTCATTCTTCTTCTATTCCTTCTTTGATGACTTTCTTGGATGTTTTGCCACTTGTTTGCATTCTCTTTGCTTAAGTTTGTTTGGTAAACATTATGGGTCACCTCTAAGGTGTATATTCTGACTTGGATAAGTTTCACTTGGTTTGTAACCATTTCTCTTTGGGTTGTACCTTGTTTGGGTTTCATTGGTATTATTGTTGCTTATGTTTGTTTTTGCTAACCATGTAGGGACTAATGGTAAGTGAATGGGATGTGGATATTCATCCACATTCTAACTTCTCCTTTCTCTTTTAAGCTTTCATACTTGTGTTTGCTTTAGAATTTAAGATTCTTCTTCTCCTCTTTCACTCTCTTCATCCCATGGATCTCAAGACTTATTTAAGTCTTGGATTCCTTTCCCCTTAGAGCTACCTAGTCCAACTTAATTTTTGATTAAGCTTGGAGTAGGATTAGCATTAGGTTTTAGGTAGTTGTCTCTCCTAAGCCTCACTAACCATAGGTCATCCATGCATGATAACATTAGGACTCTTAGTTTCCCTTTAGAGTTTCCTTTGTGTCTTCTCTTCTCATCTCAAACTTCTTTAAAACACTTAATAAAAGATAATGAGTATTGCGCACGAGCCTTAAACGTGGGAAGTGAGGAGTGAGGGGTTTCCCTTCATTCTTCTAGGGTACCTAGTGTACGTCCTGTTAGGGACGATACACGAGGTATTCGTTCCTATGTCATAGACTTGGGTGCAATGCAAGTTATGAACTAACTTAAAACACTTCTGTCTAAAAAAATTCAAACAAACAATAACGTCTTTCCTTCGGGAATTCTTTTCTCATCTCACTCACTCTCGATGCGTGAACGTGCTTCTACCCATTCTCTTGCAAGATGGTAACACACTCGATTCAGCGAGCCTGCAACACCTGAGCTAGAACGTTAGCCGTTCCTTAAAAACACAAACAGTAACCCTCGTTGAGGGGAACTACGTCCCTCTGATTCTCATGCTCCCGATGAGATACGTAGGCAGTGGGGTAGGGCCCACGCGAGCACTACTTTTATTTTCCCTACATTTGTTTCTCTTTCTCTCTCCTTCCTTCCTTCCTTCCTGTTCTTCAGCTAGCGGCGGAGCCCCAGTCGACGACACCCTTTGATCGAGACAAGCAAGCGTGGATCCCATCGGGTATGATGGACGCGTGGGGGTGCTAATACCTTCCCTGCGCGTAACCGACTCCCTTACCCGTTTCTCTTGGTCGAAAGACCATGCTCTTTCCCTTCCCTCAGGTTTATGCAGTGTTTCCTTTCCCTCTCTTGGGATAAATACACATTGCTGGCGACTCTATTTTCAGCGCCACTCTCGCGTTTGTACCGTTGGATGCGAATCTTTCGGGAGCGACACCAACCCCGATGCTTTCAGAGCTAAATACGGAGGACTGCTGTCTCTGTTAAGGGTCCATGTAATTGAAGGGATCCTGGCTACGCTTATTCAGTCCTACGATCCGGTCTATCACTGTTTCACATTCCCGGATTATCAGCTCGCACCAACACTGGAGGAGTATTCTCATTTAATTGACTTACCCATTACTGACCAAGCTCCCTTTTCTGGACTGGAAGAAATTCCAAAGGATAAAACCATTGCAAGAGCAATTCATTTGGACGAGTCAGAAGTCAGGACTCACATGACCATTAAGGGTGGAATCCCGGGTTTACCAGCCAAGTTTCTGGTAAAGAAGGCTCTATACTTCGCTAGTATAGGGAATGTGACTGCTTTCGAGAGCATCTTTGCTTTGCTCACCTACGGGTTATTTTTGTTTCCCAACATTGATGACTTCGTTGATATCAATGCCCTTAGGATTTTTCTGATTGGAAACCCTGTACCGACCTTGCTCGCAGATGCTTATCATTCTGTACACTTAAGGAATTTGTACAGCGGAGGAATGATCACATGTTATGTACCCCTACTATACAAATGGTTCACTTCCCATTTACCTAAGTCAGTCGCTTTTTGGGATCATAAGAATACTTTACGTTGGTCACAGAGAATCATGTCTCTTACCAACTCTAACATCGATTGGTACAATAAGATCTATGAGGGGATAAGAATTATTGACCGTTGTGGAAACTTCCCCAATGTACCCCTCATAGGAATTAAGGGAGGAATCAATTATCATCCAGTTTTAGTTCGTTGTCAACTCGGATACCCAATGAGACATGTACCGCGTAATGTTCATCTGGAAGGTCTTTTCTTCAAGGAAGGAGAAAATGACAGGGCACTAAAGACAGAAATAGTGCATGCCTGGAAACATGTTCATAGGAAAGGAAGAGAGTCTCTAGGAAAACCAGACAGTGTCTCTGTGGAACCTTATCTCCACTGGGTACAAACTAGAGCTCTCAAGTTGAGGATGCCTTACCCTCACCAGGAAGTTCTTCCATTAAAGGATCATATCCTTTATTTCATGTCTGATACGGAAAAATTTCAGGTTACTCTCAACAAAGTTCAACAGGAGAAGAGGTCTTGGAAGAACAAGTATCGTATTCTCAATGTGGAGTGTAACAAAATACAACAACTGTAAAAAGAAAAGGATGCTCTAATCGAGATTCTAGAGCAACATGTTGTAGAAAATCAAGATGACCAAAGGAATTTGCTCACTCCTTTCACTTGGCAAAGGAATGATAACCCGACAATGTCTCAAGAGCCCCGGTCAAAGAAAAGGAAAGTACTAGAACCAGCACCTGAGCTTTCCTCAAAGAGGACTCAGGATCCATTAGCTTAGACTTTTCCTTTTACATCACTTTGTAATTTACTGTATTTCCATTTCCGCGATCTTTGAATTCAATAAAATGGGGTCTTCCCCACTGTTTGATATTTGCAATCCAATTTTCGAAGTTTATTTTAATTAAACAAAAAGTTAATTAATATAATCATTGCATGTCATTCATCATTCTCACATAACGCATTATTTTTACCTACGAATCTCACGTTTGTGTCTCGATCCTAGAGTCAAGCTGTCTTATTCGTATAATACTCGGGCCAATCGACAAAAGAAAATGGAGAATCTCGACGAAGAGAATAGAGAGTTAAGAGAAGAACTCGACGCTCTGAAAGAGGATCTGAGAAAGCTTCAAAATGACATGCAAGCTCTAGTAGAAGCTCAGATTCAAAGGACTGTGATCTCAGAGATCACATCAATGCCCATAGTGGAGAAGTATGATCCTAGGTATAAAATGCCGAAAGATCGTCCCTGGGGCATGCCTATTAACTTTATCCCGGAAGGATATATTCCGCCGATCACTGAAGATCCGGAAACCGCAGCGGGAACCATTAGGCCTGAAGGTTACAAACTTCGGGAAAGCGAAGATGCCAGGTATCACACCCCAAATTTTGACCACTTAGATTCCCATCATTGTGCAAATCATCATTACAATATGGATGTACCTTTATGCCTCATCAACCTCCTCAAGGGTTGTTGAGCATCCACTACAATCAAAATTAGGGTTTCAAGCCCTCTCTGGGCCTTAGACAAAGGATCAATCAAGGAATGAATTGATCTCCAACTTGTCTAACCTCCCAAGAATCTACAATGGATCAAGAGGACTCCCACTTCAAGGATTAAGCACAAGGTTGCTCCCTTCTAGGTGGATCAAACTTCAAGATCGACAATGTCACCAAATTAGGGTTTTGATCGACCAGGGCCTCCAGGTGGATATTTTCCTCTGGGCACAAGCCAATGATCAAAAACATAACCTAATATAATCCATGGAACCTCATGGACCCAGTCATCAAGTCAATTTTGCCTCAGGGGATGCATACATCAAAAATCAGGAATTAGGGTTTCTTGACCTAATTCACCCCTAAGTTGACTTTTGGGACAAATCATGAACCAAGACCTCAAGAGAAGATTTGAGGGTCTCTAATGAACTATATTGATCCATTTGGAACAATGGATTAATCCAAGAAGCTTGAGCAACAAGTTTCAATTTTATCTGCACCACAATTAGGGTTTTAAGGGAAAAGTCAACTGTAACTTTGACTTCTGACCAGGACATGCTCCCAAGCCCTAAGACATGATTCAATATACCCTATGACACCCATGGAACATGTCCATCAAGTTTGATTTAGGTCAAAGACATGATTTCCTGAAGAACTGCACAATTTGGAATTCATCTGATAAACAGTCAACTGTGCACAAAAGTCAACTTTGACTTTTTGAGATTTTTCACTAAAATGGATTTTTAACCCTAAAATGGTGTTAATGTATGACTTGAATCGTCATTCATTAAGAAAAATCAAAGAAAGTGGGATAACTTGTAAAAGGGGTAACCATAAAACTTAGAAAAATTTCTAAGTTATGGAAAAAGTACCACTAATGCACCAACTTTGGAGGACCATAACTCCTAAACCACAAGGCCATTGTGCCCCATCCAAAGCTTGATTTGTAGATCTCATTGCCCTCTACAAAAACTTCAACTAGGCCTAACTCCAATTCATTATGGATTTTGAGCTATGAGTGAGCCAAAGTGGCTGAAAACATGAAAGTATACCATTTTCCAACACTTAGAAAAATTTTGTCCAAGACAGATTTTGTTGAAACACCAAAACTTGTGAGATCTTTTCACATAGTTGCAAGCTGAATCAAGTCCAAAGTTAAACATTAATATTGTTGCATATGTTGCTAAGAATTCAAAGAGCTCAACAGCATGAATTGATTCAACTTAAGCCATGAGAAATCCATGCCCAAAGTCATGCTGCTGCAAGCTGTTTTGGAAAAATTAGTTTGCAAGTTTGCTTGCCACACACGATTTTGAGCCAAAGACTAAGGATCACTATGCCACCTATGTTCAAACCAATCACAATGCAACTGATCTAACTGATAAATCTGAGTCAAAAAGCCAAGGAATCTTCCAACTTGAAATTCATCCACTTTGGCACATTTTGCCTTGAATTCAAAGTGCATTAATGTGGAATAGTGCATTGTCAAGGTAGCTACCCTACTCAGTCAAGTTATCTAATTAAACAACAATAAAAACATCTGAAGAATGTGATTTTTGTCAAGGCATAGCCCTGCTCTTGGGAATGGCTAGATTGCCTTGCTTGAGAAGAAATCCTCCAAGCCAATCCATGCAAATGTGATCTGATCCAGTTTTCATTCACTGTTCCTCCAAAACAAAAGTTGATCACCTATAAATAGAGGTCCCAATGGATCATTCAACACACACCAAAGCCAGTTACAACACTGCTTTCTCTCATTCTTTCTTAAACCTCAAGTTTTCTTGTTTTTGAGTAACCACTATCGGGTTTTGAGTTGCAGCCTTAGGCAATCAATTCCAATTGCTCAAACACATCACATATGATGCATTTGAGGTGTCCAAATACTTAAACACTGACTGTAACACCTCAGGCTCAAAATCACTCTTCCACCAAGCCATTATGCTTCAATTTTGCAGGTGGAGGTCTCCAGCTTGATCCAAAGAGTTTCAAAGCGTTCCAAAGCTTGCAACACACTCCATAATATCCATTGAAGTTGTAGGGATCATCAATTCACGACTGGAACACCATCTGGGTAAAGTTCCATTTCAGCTTGCATCAAGGAAGAAACCTGATTTTTTGGAACATTGGTCCAAGATCATAATTTGTTTTCATGTATTTAACAAATATTAATCATTTTAATTGAATTTTTGTTCAAATAAAAATACATTTTGAAAACAAATTAGAATTTTTAATCAATTCAACCTTCATCAAACATTTTTCAAACACTCTGGGCCTCTTGAGAAAGTGTAAGACCCAACCGTTTTTTTTTTAAACCATTGTAGACCTCACTTATTGTATAAGTCCCGTTGTATTTAAAAAAAACACGGCGCGATCGTCGCCTTTTCAAAATAAAACATATGGGCCTACCCTCGAGTAGTAAGACCCATTTCTTTTCTTCAAACTTTTGGGCCTCTAATAGAGTGTAAGACCCAATCTTTTTTTGACCAAATCATTTTTGGGCCTCAATGTATTGTATAAGTCCTGATACTGTAAAAAACGAACGGTGCGATCGTCACCTTTTTTTTTTTAAATAACTTTGGGCCTCTCCTCGAGCTATAAGACCCATTCAAAACTTTTGGGCCTCTAATAGAGTGTAAGACCCAATCCCCCTTTTAACCAAAACTCTGTGGGCCTCACTTATTGTATAAGTCCCTCTGCGTTAAAAGAAAACCTCGGCGCGATCGCCATTTCAGACGAAAAATCATCTGGGCCTACCCTCGTGTTATATGCCCCACTCTTTTCCTTTAAAACTTTTTGGGCCTCTTGAGAGAGTGTAAGACCCATCCCTTTGTACAGAAAACCTTTATTGGGCCACAGTCACTTGTATAAGTCCCTCTGTACAAATTTAACAGTGCAATCACTGGTAAAACCTTGGGCCTCTCCTTGAGCTGTAAGCCCCAAAGCTTTCTTTTCAAAAGCACTTTCTCCTTTGATTTTGAATATATTGTTGTTTTCAATCTTTCTTTGTTGAACAACTAACCAAACAGCATGGAAGCTCTACAACCGAGTAAGTGTTTATATGCTTTCATTTACTGTTTTCATATACATATAACTGTATTATGGGGCTGTTTCGCTGTAAGTCTTCTTTCATAAACTCATATCAACTGTGTAATAATAGTATAGATATTAGAGTTTCCCCGGCAACTACGTCTAGAACTAGGTGACGCCGTTTCATTTACTTGTTGAAATAGACAGCTAGATCCCCAATAGGATCACTAGATACAGTCTTCTCTTCGGCTGTCCTCATTAGGAATTGTCAAGAAACTCTACTCCCAAAGATGAATGTATTCTCCGTGAATGGCATCTTTGAGTTTATTCCAAATTCTCGAACTTTCCTGACTTGATCTATTCCTTGTGAATAGCTTGCCTTGAATTTCTCGGGGTTTGGGGACCCACGGGCTTCTTAAAAGCATCGGCCTCCTCTTGGGCATTGTACAAGGACCCACAGGCTTCCTAAAAGCAACCCCGCCTCCTCTTAGGCTTAGTACAAGGACCCGTCGGCTTTTTAGAAGTATTCACGGCCTCCTCTTAGGCTTCGTGTAATGATCTCTTCCTCCGGGAATGATAGCCTCCTCTTGGGCTTAGTACAAGGACCAATCGGCTTCTTAAAAGTTTCCAGCCTCCTCTTGGGCTTCGTACAAATTGTCCCAACGACCTCCTAGAGGTATAGGAACATAAATTAGTAATCTTCATAGAACAGTCCTTTCTAGAGTCTACTACTGTTTCTCAAAGCATAGTACAAAAGATGAAACTCTAGACATGGACAGTCTATTTTCCTTGAGTCTCAAAGACATTCTCAATCACCCTTCAAGATAGGAAGAAACCCTTCAAGATAGGAAGAAACTGCAGACTCAGACAATCTCGATACCCTTCGGATTTCCCCGTTTTCCTTAAAGAACAGGGAACAACCCCGATCCTCAGATCAAAATCCATGAGTACAGTGTTGCTCATATAAGAACTGATTTTCTCTTAATCAGTATACTGGACCTGTCACTCAACTGAAATAGTCACCAGCAGATAGCCTCCTCTTAGGCTTTGTATAATGATATCCCCAAAAGAGTCGGTCTCTTTTCAGCCTCCTCTTGGGCTTTGTACAAATGATTCTCCCCAGTGGAGCAAACCTTTCAGCCTCCATCTCGGGCTTCGTACGAGATACAAAAGACTCCCTCGTTGAGTCAAACAAAAAAACTTTTAGCCTCTCTCTCAGGCTTTGTATGAGACACATAAAAGACTCCCTCGTTGAGTCAATCACCCTTTCGCCTCCGTCTCGGGCTTCGTACGAGATACAAATTCCCCTAAGCAGAGACAAACTCTTTTTCAGCCTCCATCTCGGGCTTCATACGAGCTATAAAAAATTCTCCAGCTGAGTCAATTCTTTTTAGCCTCTCTCTCGGGCTTTGTACGAGACACATATTAGCCTCCTCTTAGGCTTTGTATAAGAAAACCACTGGTTAATCCAATTAACCTTTTAGCATCAAACCTGTGCCTCGTTCACAGTACACAAACATCAACAACTCCTTCCCTTTCATCTAATCGCTGTAAGCGGAAAGCCTCTGGATCCTCTATATCCATGCCACTGTCCTTCTTTTAGCATGAGAAATTCCTAAGGAAAGATGGCATTGCTCTACACTGAGTTAAAGTCTTCTCCTTCAGGTTAAAACCCCTTCTTAGGAAATTATGGCATTGTCGGATTCACATATCCCGGTTAAAGAAATCCTCCTTTATCCCTCTTTAGAGATGACAAATTCTCTCTAAAGTCGAGACCTTCAGCTTCACATCTTGGGCTTTGAACAAGATACAAATCACCTTTAGCTTCACGTCTTGGACTTTGAACAAGACACCAAAAACCATTTCCTCCCATAGAATAGGAGGAACTACGAACGCTCTGATTTCCCTGTTTCGGTAAACGGGAATACGTAGGCATAAGATCGAAAGAAAAGATCTTAGCGAGCACACTAAACAAAAACCCAAAATCCCATACTTTCACACACCAATCAAATACGTCCGTCCTAAAACATCTCTTTGAACAAAATAACCTGAGACACTCCCCGAATCTTTGGAGCATCTGTAAACCAACAGTTTTGACTGTTTAACCTCAGTATGCAAGTAGGGTTAGTTAGAGACATCTATTTCCCTTCCTTCATCAACTTTCAATAGGATAAAAAATGAATCGAGCTATAGTACCGGAGCGGTTGTGCTTCGCAACCACGTCCAAAAATCGCTCGCTACAGAAGAATGGCGACTCTGCTGGGGACTCTTTTATCTTTTGATCCATGCATTGTTTGTCTCCTAGGTAGAAACCTTCACTGAGATGAGACTTTTTGACTCTATTAGTATCTTAGGTCAAAACCTTTACTTTGGAAAGAAACCACAGAATGGTGACTCCGTCGGGAAGCCATTTCTATCAGGAACATAGGATTCATAGCTTTTTAAGTCTAGGACATTAGGACAAATATATATACTGCTTTTCCTAATTGATATATGTGTTTATTTTTCTGCTACCGGGAATGCGTGTGATGCCGCATGTGGAAAGATTGAGTATACACTTAAGATAGGTGATGGCGATACCATCAACCTCAGTGGAGGTACCCCTTTGTGATTCATCTTCCCGTACAACTTTCGGTTGTTAAAGGCGATGTGATCGACTGACGTGTCTGAGAAGCTGAGGAGCAAAATTAGTGGCGCAGAGGCTATCAGAAATAGTCGTCATGCGATGCCACCCTCTTCTGAGGACTCTTCAACAAACATCACCTAGCACGGTTCCCGGCCCGCTGGTGTTTTCTTGACAAGAGTTGATGATGAAGAGAGACAGGTACAAAAATCATTAGTAAACCTTTGGGATGGGTAGAGCCTTGACTCCTTGACAACGACCCTTTGACCCCATGTTTTTTCTATGTTTTTGTGTGCTGCATTCATGCATTCATTTAAAAAACATTAAAACATTCAAAAAATTTCTCTTCTAGTCTCTCTGTTTTTCAAATTAAACTAAGACTGTGATTGCAAATATCAGAGAAAAGGATTACGCTAATGGATTTCGGTAGAAGGAGAACTCATAAGTATACCTTCAAGGCTCCAAAACTAGAGGATCTGAGAGGTTTGGCGAGAATGATCACAAACCAAGAGGCCTTCAGAGCCAAGTACGGAGGTCTGCTACCTCTGTTAAGAATCCATGTGATTGAGGGAATCATGGATGTACTCGTTCAGTTCTATGATCCGGTTTATCACTGTTTCACATTCCCGGATTACCAGCTAGCACCAACGCTAGAGGAGTACTCTCATCTGATCGATCTACACATTACTGATCGAGCTCCATTTTCTGGACTGGAATAAAGTCCAAAGGATCAGACCATTGCAAGAGCAATTCATTTGGATGAGTCAGAGGTCAAGACTCATATGACTACCAAGGGTGGCATCCAAGGTTTTCCAGCCCAGTTCTTAACAAAGAAAGCTCTGTACTTTGCTAGTATAGGGAACGAGACTGCTTTTGAAAGCATCTTTCTTTTACTCACCTACAGATTATTTTTGTTTCCCAACATTAATAACTTCGTCGATATCAACGCCATTAAGGGTTTTCTCATTGGAAACCCTGTGCCGACTTTGCTCGCAGATGCGTATCATTCTGTACACTTAGGAAATTTGTACAGCGGAGGGGAGATCACATGTTGTGTACCTTTGCTTTACAAATGGTTTATCTCCCATTTGCCTAAGTCTGCTGCTTTTTGGGATGATAAGAGTGCCTTACGCTGGTCGCAGAAGATCATGTCTCTCACCAACTCTGACATTGATTGGTGTAATAGGATTTATGATGGAATGAGGATCATTGATCGTTGTGGAAACTTCCCCAACGTACCCCTCATAGGAAATAAAGGAGGAATCAACTATCACCCGATATTGGTTCGTCGTCAGTTCGGATACCCGATGAGGCTTGTTCCGTGCAACGCTTATCTGGAAGGTCTTTTCTTCAAGGAAGGAGAGAATGATAGAGCACTAAAGATGGAAATAGTGCACGCTTGGACGCATGTTCATAAGAAAGGACGAGAGTCTCTAGGAAAACCGGACTGTGTCTCGGTGGAGCCTTATCTCCACTGGGTACAAACTAGAGCTCTCAAACTAAAGATGCCTTATCCTCGTTACGGAATTCTTCCGCCGAGGGAATCTGTCATGTACTTCATGACTGAGACTGAAAAGCTTCAGGTTGCTCTCAACAAAGTTCAGCGGGAGAGGAGGTCTTGGAAGAACAAGTACCGCACCCTCAATATAGAGTGCATCAAAATACAGCAATTACTGAAAGAGAAAGATGCTCTGATTGAGATTTTAGAGCAACATGCTGTGGATAATCAGGATGACCAAAGGAATTTGCTCACTCCTTTCATCTGGCAAAGGGATGACAACCCGACAACGGCTCAAGAGCCCCGGTAAAAAAAAAATGGAAGTACCAGAATCAGCACCCGAGTTCTCTCGGAATCCATTAGCTTAAGTTTCTGTTTCTGCACTTGTAATCTACTGTATTTCCATTTTTGTAATCCTTTGAATTTCAATAAAAAGGGGGTTTCCCCACTGTTTGATATTTGCAATCTAATTGTCAAAGTTTATTTTGATTAAACCAAAAAAAAACAATTAATATAATCATTGCATTTCATCATTCTCACGTCGCGTATTCTTCTTACCTACGAATCTCAAGTTTGTGTGTCGGTTCTAGAGTCAAACTGTCTCATTCGTACAATACTCAGGCCAATCGTCAGAAAAAGATGGATGATCTTGAGGAAGAGAACAGAGAGTTGAAAGAAGAGATCGACGCTCTGAGAGAGGATATGAGAAAGCTTTGTAACGACATGCAAGCCATGGCAGAAGCTCAGCTACAAAGGGCTGTGATCTCAGAGATCACCTCAGCGCCCATAGTGGAGAAGTTCGATCCTAGGTATCAGATGCCGAAAGATCATCCCTGGGGCATGCCTGCTAACTATATCCCGGAAGGATATATTCTGCCGATCGTTGAAGATCAGGGAATCACAACAGATGTCGCTGGTCCTGAAGGTTACAGACTTCGGGAAAGCGAAGATGCCAGAGGCATATTGAAGACTCCTGAAGGTTACAAACTTCGGGAAACGCCAAGATTCACTGCCGTAGTTACGGTACCACCCCCTGTGGTGCACACTGTCCCAGAAGGACAGAATCCGTAGATACCTGCTGGTAAGAAGGAAACTATGTTCGACCGAATGGATGAATTCCAAGAACAGTTCTTGGAAATGCAAAAGGAATTGCAAGCCATTCGCGGTCAGGATCTATTTGGAAAGGACGCTGCAGACCTTTGTCTGGTCCCTAATGTGAAAGTTCCGCACAAATTCCAAGTGCCCGACTTTGAAAAGTACAAGGGTAACTCTTGCCCTCAAAGTCACTTGACAATGTACGCTCGAAGAATGTCAGCTCAGACAGAAAATCAGGACCTGCTGAATCACTACTTCCAGGATAGTTTAACCGGTTCCGCCTTAAAATGGTACATGGGTTTAAACCGCGCCTCGATTAGCACATTCAGAGATCTTGGCAAAGCTTTCGTTAAACATTATAAATACAATTTGGACATCAACTCAGATCAATGTCACAAAAGGACAAGGAAACCTTTAAGGAGTACGCTCAAAGGTGGCGTGAAATTGCCGCTCAAATTTGTCCACCTCTTGAGGAAAAAGAGATGACAAAGATCTTCTTAAAGACCTTGAGCTCATTTTACTACGACAGAATGGTCGCCAGTGCGCCCAGTGACTTCACCGAGATGGTGGGTATGGGGGTTCGTCTTGAGGAAGCCGTCCGAGAGGGACGTTTGGCAAAAGACGCTGGATCATCAAGTAGTACAAAACGATACGGTAGTGCTCTCCCTAAGAAAAAAGATCAAGATATTGGGAATATATCTCTCGGAAAACAAAGGCGACGTTATCAACCAGTAGCAGCGGTAACTCCTGCTATCAGTCCCGCGCCTGTTTCTACGTATCAACCTCAGGTTGCGCAGAGCCAACCTAATCAGCAAAGGACACAACAGCCTCAACAGCAGGCTCGTCCTCCATACAACAACAACCGTACAACGCGGCCACCAGGGTTTGATCCTATACCCGTATCGTATGCAGAACTATTTCTGTCACTACTGGCTAAGGGGCACATCCAGACCAAGTCTCCTCTTACAGTACCGGAAAATCGGCCTTTTTGGTTTAAAGCGGATCAGACATGCCCTTATCATCAAGGAGGATCGGGGCATAACATAAAGAATTGCCTCAATTTCAAATCTGACTTGCAAAAGCTTGTTAGGAGCGGGCTCTTATCTTTCAAAGATACGAATCCTAATGTTCTCACGAACCCGCTGCCTCAACACGAGAAAGCTGCAGTCAACCTGATTGAGAAAGAATCTAACAATGTCTATCAAATTCACGATGTACTCTTGTTGAGGACCAATCTGGTCAAGATGCATTGTACACAGAGTGGATATGGCCATGTGCCACCTCATAATTATCATCAGTGTGATGTCTTCTCTAAAAGTAATCAAGGATGTTCGGTAGTGCGACCAGCTCTACAGGAACAGATGGATCTCGGATGGATCCAAGAGCACCGAGTTCGTGGAGTTAACATGGTCTACACGAATTCCAACGTCATTCAAAACCGCGACATCCGTGCGATGAATGTCAACTTGGTGGCGATGCACTCAAGGCAAAGCCAATATCATAATCTGCCGCGGCACGATTACAGTTCCTGTCTGACTTACTCGGTAAACAAACAGGGATGCTCTTTCATACAAGAGGCCCTCCAACGTCAGATGGATCTTGGATGGATCCAAGACTACCATGATAGGAACCCTTATCAGATCAACATGGTTCAGATTTTTGATATTCGCGTGATGAATACCAACCTGGTGGAGTTACATGCTGAGCAGGTCCGACTCGGATTCTTAATATCACATGATTATCAAAGCTGTAAAGCGGGTTGCGAAAATGATCGAGGTTATACCCTTGTCCAAGAGGCATTTCAGCACTTGTTAAATCACTGGTGGATGCCAATCTATATGGATGAAGATACTCAGCAAATTAGTATCAATAACAGGAATCCTACTCGGCGTCAGAGTCAGGATGTCCGATCTGTGGAGACTAACCTAGTGAGGTTACATTGCATTCAGAGTGGGCGTGGCCAGGTGCCACCACACAATTATGATCGTTGTGGAGTCTGTTCAGAAAGTAACCAAGGATGCTACCTTGTGAGAGCAGCTCTTCAGGGTCAAGTGGATCGAGGAGAGATTCGTCCATATCCGGGTTCTGGACCCATCAGTTGGACGCCGAATTACCTTGTCGATCAAATTAAGGACGTTGTCGCCATCTCTGATCATCAGAGGACTAGAGATGTTTGTGTCATCACCCCTCTGCTTGACGAATCAAAAGTTCCCAACCGGGAACGGATCGAGATTACTTATGATGGTCAGAAAAATCAGATGGTTCCCATAGTCATCTATCTACCGGGACAAATACCGTATGAATCAGCTAAGGCTATCCCTTACAAATACGGTGCAACAATAATTGAGAATGGAAAGGAAATTCCATTACCCTCCGCCGTGAATATTGCAGACATCAGTCGTGTAACACGGAGCGGTCGAATCTTCAACCGAGGAGTTAGAGAACTTAACAAAGAAAAGGAACCTCAGATAGAAGTTCCTAATCCACCAGTCAGTCAATCCAGTGATACTGACCTTTCAAAGAACAAAGATGAGATGCTGAAGCTCATCCAAAGGAGTGAATTCAACATTATTGATCAACTGTTACAGACTCCTTCAAAGATCTCGGTATTATCACTGTTACTCAATTCAGAAGCCTACAGGGAGGCTCTACAGAAAGTCTTGGAGCTAGCCTTCGTGGAACAAGATGTAACAATCAGACAGTTCGATAGTATTGTCTCTAACATCACTTCCTGCAATAACTTGGGATTTAGTGATGAGGAATTACCTGAAGAGGGTCACCGTCATAACATGGCACTCAATATCACCGTCAACTGCCAGGACGATGCTTTAGCCAGCGTACTGGTAGACACAGGGTCAGCCCTAAATGTTATACCGAAGTCCACTTTGATGCAGTTATCATTCAAAGGCCCTCCGATGAGAATCAGCGAGGTCGTCGTCAAAGCGTTCGACGGATCCAGAAAAGCGGTTATCGGCGAAGTTGATCTTCCCATAACTATCAGTCCTCACACTTTCCAAGTCACTTTCCAGGTCATGGACATCCGGGCAACGTACAGTTGTTTATTAGGAAGACCTTGGATACATCAGGCTGGAGCAGTCACCTCGACTCTCCACCAAAAGCTAAAGTTCGTCAAGGGCGATCAACTTATCACAGTCTGTGGGGAACAGGCCTTGCTCGTGAGTAACTTATCATCATCTACTTGTGTAGAACCCGAGGAGGTTATTGGGACGCAGTTCCAAGCTCTGTCGGTGAGCGATGAGAATCAATCTAAAGGAGGAACCTCGATTTCCTCATACAAAGATGCTATCAAAACGGTCGAGAGTACCGATACCACAGGATGGGGACAGCTTGTCATTCCTATTGATAATAAAACAAAGAAGGGTCTTGGTTTTTCTGCAACCTGCACCCAGACGACTGTCAATGATGAAAGTATTCATCCCATTCAGAACTTCTTCCATAGTGGAGGCTTTCTCCAACCAGTGACTCAAGTAGTCCATGCTATCAATGAAGAGGATCCCTTTGACATAGATGAGGAATGGAAGTCCTATCTTAACGAGGACGGTTATATGTCTCAGGACGAAACGTAAACTCCATTTTGCTTTCCCACAGAAAGTCCTAGATTTATACCCAGGTCAGACGTCGAAATGATATACGGAGGTTGTGATCCGAAAGGATGTCGTGCTCCACCAAACACATTAAAGGAGGACACTCCGATGAAAGACAATTTTGACCACGCCTACTATGGCCCGATGGATGGTCTGCCAATGTGGCAACCTTACCCAGGAGACTTGGGGCCAGAAAGTCAGCCGAGTAATGAAAATCAGCTGAGCATCATTGAACAGAATACATGTGTCCCCACCATGTCATGGGATCAACACTCAGGTCATTCAGAAACTACTCAACACGACGATGAATTCGCAACATTTGCAGGACTGGAATTCATCAACTATGCTTTTCCCGAGGTCAACGTCATCGAGAGAGATGACTCCTCTAGTTCTAAAGAAGTGTGGGACACCTTGGGACAACCCAGTGGAAAATTTGACTTCATGGTCAAGTACACTGCTCTCGAAAGCTCTCGTATCAGGCTCGAAGATATCCAGCCAACTGGATGGGGAGATATAGCTGAGAGTACAAATGCTATGCAAAATGCAACAGAGGAATCCTCCTACGACAATTCTGCCTGGGAGACAGATTCCAATGATCCTGCTCCACCAGAAATCAGCGTTATTTCTGAAGACAAATTAAGGAAGGTGCCAGACTTTGTGATTCACCGAGGAGTTCGCCGCCAGTGGGTTGTCGTCGAGGTTCCGAAGGTCGTTCATCAGTCAAAGTAATTGCCATCTTTAACCTTTCATCCTGCCCAGGTGAAACGGATGTTTTAATAGGGCTCGCTTTCTGTAAATTTCCCTATTCGCTTCGCCCAAAGCGACAGAGTTTTGTTTTATAGGGCTGTAGTTTCAAGATTCGACTTGTTCATTAATAAAATAACGTCGTTCTGTAATTTCTGCATTAATTGCTGTTTTCTCTTTTTACTTTTCTTAGAAAATGGTAATCCTAAAAAACAACTCAATAATGAAAACAAGCAGTAAAAAAAATACACTGCACACACTTTCACATTTTCTCTATCTCTTCTAAACACAAGATCATAACGTCATGCAGATTGCTTGTTTTACACCCCGTTGAAACATACTATCCAATGCCTTCTCCCGACTTTGAGTTCCCGATATTTGGGGCTGAAGAAGAAGTTGACGACAAAATTCCAGAAGAGATCTCCCGACTACTCAGACAGGAGGAAAGGTCCATTGAACCTCACAAAGAGCCGTTGGAAACGGTAAACTTGGGTTCGGAAAAAGAGAGAAAAGAGATCAGGATTGGGGCACTACTCAGTCCAACTGCTAAAGAGAGTTTGACAAAGCTTCTCAGAGAATTTCTCGATGTGTTCGCTTGGTCCTATCAGGATATGCCAGGGTTGGATACCAGCATCGTGGAACATCACTTACCATTGAGATCGAAATGTCCGCCAGTTAAACAGAGGTTGAGACGAACTCACCCGGACATGGCCGTCAAAATCAAAGAGGAGGTACGGAAACATATTGACGCAGGTTTCCTCGCCACATCTGAATATCCTCAATGGTTAGCCAACATCGTACCTGTTCCCAAAAAGGACGGAAAGGTCAGAATGTGTGTCGACTATAGGGATCTGAACAAGGCAAGTCCAAAGGACGACTTTCCTTTACCACACATTGACATGCTGGTTGACAGTACAGCAAAGTTCAAAGTCTTCTCCTTCATGGATGGATTCTCGGGCTATAACCAGATCAAAATGGCGCCGAAAGACATGGCGAAAACTTCGTTCATTACCCCATGGGGTACCTTTTGTTACAAGGTGATGCCGTTCGGTTTGAAGAATGCCGGGGAAACCTATCAAAGGGCCATGACTACTCTGTTTCATGACATGATACACAAAGAAATCGAGGTATATGTCGATGATATGATTGCAACATCTAAGATAGAAGAGGAGCATGTGACCCATCTATCAAAACTATTCGAGCGTTTGAGAAAGTACAAAATCCACTTGAATCCCAACAAGTGTACCTTCGGTGTCCGTTCGGGAAAACTCTTAGGGTTCATCGTCAGCCAGAAAGGAATTGAAGTTGATCCTGACAAGGTCAAGGCCATTCAAGAAATGCCTTCTCTGAAAACTGAAAAACAAGTCAGAGGATTCCTGGGACGTTTAAACTACATCTCCAGATTTATATTCCTCATGACCGCCACGTGTGCGCCGATTTTCAAACTACTCAAAAAGAACCAGGACTGCGTGTGGACAAAAGACTGCCAAACTGCCTTCGACAGTATTAAGGAATACCTGTTGAATCCCCCAATTCTATCACCTCCAGTGGAAGGAAGACCACTGATCATTTACCTCACAGTCCTAGAGGACTCAATGGGATGTGTACTTGGCCAACAAGACGAAACAAAAAGGAAAGAGTATGCCATTTACTATCTGAGCAAGAAATTCACCGACTGTGAAACTCGGTACACGATGCTTGAAAAAACTTGTTGCGCTTTGGATTGGGCAGCCAAACGTCTTCGTCAGTATATGATTCGCCACACTACTTGGTTGGTCTTCGAGATGGATCCAATCAAGTACATCTTTGAAAAGCCTGCTCTCACGGGAAGGATTGCCCGATGGCAGATGTTACTATCAGAATATGACATAGAGTACCACGCTCAGAAAACCGTTAAGGGAGGTATTTTAGCCGATCATTTGGCTCATCAGCCGATTGACGATCAAGAATCAATCGGGTTTGACTTCCCAGACGAAGATGTCATGTATCTAAAAATGAAAGACTGCGATGAACCGTTACCCAGTGAAGGGCCAGAACCAAGTTCCCAATGGGGACTAATTTTTGACGGAGCAGTTAATCATTACAGAAATGGAATTGGGGCAATCATTGTTACCCCTCAGGGTACCCACATTCCTTTCACTGCCAGACTTATGTTCAAATGTACGAACAACGAGGCCGAATACGAAGCTTGTATTATGGGTCTCGAAGAAGCAATTGATTTAAGGATCAAAAACTTGGACGTATACGGCGATTCAGCCTTGGTTATCAATCAGATCACAGGAGATTGGAACACGTACCAATCAGGATTGATTCCTTACAAAGACTATGCAAGAAGGTTGCTACCCTTCTTCAACAGAGTTGAGTTTCTTCACATCCCTCGTGTTGAGAATCACATGGCTGATGCTTTAGCCACTCTCTCTTCCATGATTAGTGTAGGTCGATGGAATGACTTACCTAAGATTGACGTAATGCACCTTAAACGGCCCGCCTACATCTTCGCGATAGAAGCAGTCATAGACGACAGGCCTTGGTATCACGATATCAAATGCTTCCTTCAGAAACAAGGATACCCACCTAGGGCATCCAGGAAAGACAGAAAGACCTTCAGAAGACTGGCAGGTAGCTTCTTCCTGAGCGGTGATACTCTTTATAAGAGGAATTTTGACATGGTCTTGCTCCGATGCGTCGACAGAGCAGAAGCAGACATGCTGATAAAATAAATTCATGAAGGATCCTTTGGCACTCATGCCAACGGACGTACAATGGCAAGAAAAATTCTAAGAGCAGGGTACTACTGGTTGACCATGGAATCCGACTGCTACAAGTACATGAGGAGGTGTCATAAGTGTCAGATATACTCTGACAAAATTCATGTATCGCCAACGCATCTCAAATTTCTTTCTTCCCCATGGCCTTTTTCCATATGGGCAATAGACGTAATCGGCGTGATTGAACCTAAGGCTTCAAACGGACATCGGTTCATTTTAGTAGCCATTGATTACTTCACCAAGTGGGTCGAAGCAGTGTCGTACGCTAATGTAACTCGATAAGTGGTGGTCCGATTTATCAAAAGTAATCTCATCTGCCGTTATGGTGTTCCAAGCCAGATCATTACGGATAATGGATCTAACTTGAACAATAAGATGATGAAAGAGTTGTGCGCAGAGTTCAAGTTCGAACACCATAACTCATCTCCCTACCGACCCAAGATGAACGGAGCGGTAGAAGCGGCTAACAAGAACATCAAGAAGATCGTTCAAAAGATGGCTGTAACCTACAAAGACTGGCACGAGATGCTACCCTTTGCTCTTCACGGTTATTGGACATCTGTCCGCACTTCAACAGGGGCTACCCCTTTCTCTCTAATATATGGCATGGAAGCAGTGCTCCCCATAGAAGTAGAGATCCCATCAATCCGGGTATTGATGGAAGCTAAGCTTACAGAAGCTGAATGGTGTCAAAGTCGACACGACGAAATCAACCTGATCGAAGAAAAGCGAATCACGGCACTATGCCATAGTCAGTTGTATCAGCAAAGAATGAAGAAGGCGTTTGACAAAAAAGGTCAAACCTCGCATCTTCAGAAAAGGAGACCTCGTGCTCAAGAAGATACAATCTTTTCTTACTGATTCTCGGGGCAAATGGACTCCGAATTATGATGGCCCCTATGTGGTCACGAAAGCTTTCTCAGGCGGCGCCTTGAGACTTGCAACCATGGACGGAGAGGAATTTGCCTACCCCACGAATGTTGATCTAGTCAAGAAATACTTCGCCTAAACTAAAAAAAACAAAAAAACAAAACGTCTCGGTGAATTGAAAACCCGAAAGGGCGGTCCAGGCAAAAGTTAGAGACATGAAAAATCATCCCGGTGGATTGGAAACATCAAAGTACAATCCAGGCAAAAATTAGGGATAATGACAAGTAACTATGTTCAACAGAGGCAAGTCCCTCAGCAGCAGTTACATCATCCATCAAAGTCAAGGTCATCTTCGACAGAAGCTCAGGATGTCCCGAATTCAAAGTTGGTAGAAGGATAATGGTCGTTATGTTTCAACGTAGCCATTTTCCCTGTAAATTACCATTTTCTAACTTTGTAAATACTCTTTGGAATCACGCGTTTGGCTGATCTTCATCTTATCAATAAAATTTGAGCCCTTGTGCTTTTGTTTATAATTCTTATTTGTTTTAGCTTTACAGAATGACGTTTTTTAAACCTGATTAACAATTCTTGAAATGAAACAAAATGAATTTACTTGTAAAACTTTTTCTGCTTTTAAAATAAAGATGGCAATTTCTTTTGACTGTTGAACATCGAAAGAACCTCGATTGCGTATCCGAAGGCGTTCGAACCTCGAAGTACAGAATCAAAGTACTCTTTCTAAGCCAGTGCGCCTGAATGAAGGATCAACTGTATCAGATGCGGTTTTCCCGTCTGATACCTTCGGCCGAGTTCTCATCTCCTAAGCCCGACCAACATAGCTCCCAGCAGGGACTATCTCTCCTAAGCAAGGTGGAATTGCTATTTTGAACCAGCGATACTTTTTCGTCCCCGGCAGTGGCCGAGTATCCAGTCGTGTTCATCTTTTAGTTTGTATGTCGCGTCTATTTTGTCAGCAAATACATACATACATCATGCATTTTTTGATTTGCATTCACATTTCATATTGCATCACTATCACTTGAGTCGGTCTTATCCTGTCGTGATAACTGTCCTCTCGATCGAGTTTGTCACTCCTTGCTTCGTCAGGAAATTTTATGTCCAATCAAACTCGTCTCCAGTGTATCTTTAGATCAGAGTCGGTAATTGGCCACTTTGATAACTTGAACCTCTGAAAAACCAGAGAACCTTCAACAGATGTCACTCTTCGCCATTGAAGATGATATCCTTGCTTTCCCGGATTAAGGAAAATCCCCAGAGAAAGCCTCTTAAGCAAAGATTCGGCAGTACAATAGTGTTTCTCTGAAAAACCGCTGATGAAAAGGTCATCTGCACCTCAAAATTGGATCACATCATATGGCATTTCTCTGGGAAGATCCCGAGAAAAGTATGATGCAAGACTCCCAAGCGGAAACAGTTTCCCAAGAGACTCGTTTTCCCCAGTAGAAACAAATGGCGTCTCTAACAAAGAAGTTTATACACCTCTACAACCCAGACGATTGGGTTCCCCAGCAAGTCTGACATCAAAACTTTTTCCGTCAAATGGCGTCTCCCCAGGAAAATTCGGTGAGAAGTTTGAGGAAAGTCGCTACGAGTAGCGTCCCTTGTCAATAAAGTTTATTGACAAAAGAAACTGAGACCAGTTCCTTGGTAGGAAACCAGGATCGAGGGGAAGTTTATTTAAGAAACTAAGACCACTTAGATTCCCATCATTGTGCAAATCATCATCACAATATGGATGTACCTTTATGCCTCATCAACCTCCTCAAGGGTTGTTGAGCATCCACTACAATCAAAATTAGGGTTTCAAGCCCTCTCTGAGCCTTAGACAAAGGATCAATCAAGGAATGACTTGATCTCCAACTTGTCTAACCTCCCAAGAATCTACAATGGATCAAGAGGACTCCCACTTCAAGGATTAAGCACAAGGTTGCTCCCTTCTAGGTGGATCAAGCTTCAAGATCGATAGTGTCACCAAATTAGGGTTTTGATCGACCAGGCCTCCAGGTGGATATTTTCCTCTGGGCACAAGCCAATGATCCAAAACATAACCTAATATACTCCATGGAACCTCATGGACCCAGTCATCAAGTCAATTTTGCCTCAGGGGATGCATACATCAAAAATCATGAACCAAGACCTCAAGAATTAGGGTTTCTTGACCTAATTCACCCCTAAGTTGACTTTTGGGACAAATCATGAACCAAGACCTCAAGAGAAGATTTGAGGGTCTCTAATGAACTATATTGATCCATTTGGAACAATGGATTAATCCAAGAAGCTTGAGCACCAAGTTTCAATTTTATCTGCACCACAATTAGGGTTTTAAGGGAAAAGTCAACTGTAACTTTGACTTCTGACCAGGACTTGCTCCCAAGCCCTAAGACATGATTCAATATACCCTATGACACCCATGGAACATGTCCATCAAGTTTGATTTAGGTCAAGGACGTGATTTCCTGAAGAATTGCACAATTTGGAATTCATCTGATAAAAAGTCAACTGTGCACAAAAGTCAACTTTGACTTTTTGAGATTTTTCACTAAAATGGATTTTTAACCCTAAAATGGTGTTAATGTATGACTTGAATCATCATTCATCAAGAAAAATCAAAGAAAGTGGGATAACTTGTAAAAGGGGTAACCATAAAACTTAGAAAAATTTCTAAGTTATGGAAAAAGTACCACTAATGCACCAACTTTGGAGGACCATAACTCCTAAACCACAAGGCCATTGTGCGCCATCCAAAGCTTGATTTGTAGATCTCATTTCCCTCTACAAAAACTTCAACTAGGCCTAACTCCAATTCATTATGGATTTTGAGCTATGAGTGAGCCAAAGTGGCTGAAAACATGAAAGTATACCATTTTCCAACACTTAGAAAAATTCTGTCCAAGACAGATTTTGTCGAAACACCAAAACTTGTGAGATCTTTTCACATAGTTGCAAGCTGAATCAAGTCCAAAGTTAAACATCAATAATGTTGCATATGTTGCTAAGAATTCAAAGAGCTCAACAACATGAATTGATTCAACTTAAGCCATGAGAAATCCATGCCCAAAGTCATGCTGCTGCAAGCTGTTTTGGAAAAATCAGTTTGCAAGTTTGCTTGCCACACACGATTTTGAGCCAAAGACTAAGGATCACTATGCCACCTGTGTTCAAACCAATCACAATGCAACTGATCCAACTGATAAATCTGAGTCAAAAAGCCAAGGAATCTTCCAACTTGAAATTCATCCACTTTGGCACATTTTGCCTTGAATTCAAAGTGCATTAATGTGGAATAGTGCATTGTCAAGGTAGCTACCCTACTCAGTCAAGTTCTCTGATTAAACAACAAAAAAAATATCTGAAGAATGTGATTTTGGTCAAGGCATAGCCCTGCTCTTGGGAATGGCTAGCTTGCCTTGCTTGAGAAGAAATCCTCCAAGCCAATCCATGCAAATGTGATCTGATCCAGTTGCCATTCACTGTTCCTCCAAAACAAAAGTTGATCACCTATAAATAGAGGTCCCAATGGATCATTCAACTCACACCAAAGCCAGTTACAGCACTGCTTTCTCTCATTCTTTCTTAAACCTCAAGTTTTCTTGATTTTGAGTAACCACTATTGGGTTTTGAGTTGCAGCCTTAGGAAATCAATTCCAATTGCTCAAACACATCACATATGATGTATTTGAGGTGTCCAAACACTTAAACACTGACTGTAACACCTCAGACTCAAAATCACTCTTCCACCAAGCCATTATGCTTCAATTTTGCAGGTGGAGGTCTCCAGCTTGATCCAAAGAGTATCAAAGCATTCCAAAGCTTGCAACACACTCCATAATATCCATTGAAGCTGTAGGGATCATCAATTCACGACTGGAACACCATATGGGCAAAGTTCCATTTCAGCTTGCATCAAGGAAGAAACCTGATTTTTTGGAACATTGGTCCAAGATCATAATTTGTTTTCATGTATTTAACAAATATTAATCATTTTAATTGAATTTTTGTTCAATTAAAAATACATTTTGAAAACAAATTAGGGTTTTGAATCAATTCAACCCTCATCAAACTTTTTTCAAACACTCTGGGCCTCTTGAGAAAGTGTAAGACCCAACCCCTTTTTTTTGAAAACCATTGTGGGCCTCACTTATTGTATAAGTCCCGTTGTATTTCAAAAAAACACGACGCGATCGTCGCCTTTTCAAAATAAAACATCTGGGCCTACCCTCGAGTAGTAAGACCCATTTCTTTTCTTCAAACTTTTGGGCCTCTAATAGAGTGTAAGACCCAATCTTTTTTTGACCAAATCATTTTTGGGCCTCAGTGTATTGTATAAGTCCCGATACTGTCAAAAACGAACGGTGCGATCGTCACCTTTTTTTTTATAAATAACTTTGGGCCTCTCCTCGAGCTATAAGACCCATTCAAAACTTTTGGGCCTCTAATAGAGTGTAAGACCCAATCCCCCTTTTAACCAAAACTCTGTGGGCCTCACTTATTGTATAAGTTCCTCTGCGTTAAAAGAAAACCTCGGCGCGATCGTCATTTCAGACGAAAAATCATCTGGGCCTACCCTCGTGTTATAAGCCCCACTCTTTTCCTTTAAAACTTTTTGGGCCTCTTAAGAGAGTGTAAGACCCATCCCTTTGTACAGAAAACCTTTCTTGGGCCACAGTCACTTGTATAAGTCCCTCTGTACAAATTTAACAGTGCAATCACTGGTAAAACCTTGGGCCTCTCCTTGAGCTATAAGCCCCAAAGCTTTCTTTTCAAAAGCACTTTCTCCTTTGATTTTGAATATATTGTTGTTTTCAATCTTTCTTTGTTGAACAACTAACCAAACAGCATGGAAGCTCTACAACCGAGTAAGTGTTTATATGCTTTCATATCAATATAACTGTATTGTGGGGCTGTTTCGCTGTAAGTTTTCTTTCATAAACTCATATCAGCTATGTAATAATAGTATAGATATTAGAGTTTCTCCGGCAACTACGTCTAAAATTAGGTGACGCTGTTTCGTTTACTTGTAGAAATAGACAGCTAGATCCCCAATAGGATCACCAGATACAGTCTTCTCTTCGGCTGTCGTCATTAGGAATTGTCAAGAAACTCTACTCCCAAAGATGAATGTATTCTCCGTGAATGGCATCTTTGAGTTTCTTCCAAATTCTCGAACTTTCCTGACTTGATCTATTCCTTGTGAATAGCTTGTCTTGAATTTCTCGGGGTTTGGGGACCCACGGGCTTCTTAAAAGCATCGACCTCCTCTTGGGCATTGTACAAGGACCCACAGGCTTCCTAAAAACAACCCCGCCTCCTCTTGGGCTTAGTACAAGGACTCGTCGGCTTTTTAGAAGTATTCACAGCCTCCTCTTAGGCTTCGTATAATGATCTCTTCCTCCAGGAATGATAGCCTCCTCTTGGGCTTAGTACAAGGACCAATCGGCTTCTTAAAAGTTTCCAGCCTCCTCTTGGGCTTCGTGCAAATTGTCCCGACGACCTCCTAGAGGTATAGGAACAGAAATTAGTAATCTTCATAGAACAGTCCTTTCTAGAGTCTACTACTGTTTCTCAAAGCATAGTACAAAAGATGAAACTCTAGACATGGACAGTCTATTTTCCTTGAGTCTCAAAGACATTCTCAATCACCCTTCAAGATAGGAAGAAACCCTTCAAGATAGGAAGAAACCACAGACTCGGACAATCTCGATACCCTTCGGATTTCCCCGTTTTCCTTAAAGAACAGGGAACAACCCCGATCCTCAGATCAAAATCCATGAGTACAGTGTTGCTCATATAAGAACTGATTTTCTCTTAATCAGTATACTAGACCTGTCACTCAACTGAAATAGTCACCAGCAGATAGCCTCCTCTTAGGCTTTGTATAATGATATCCCCAAAAGAGTCGGTCTCTTTTCAGCCTCCTCTTGGGCTTTGTACAAATGATTCCCCCCAGCGGAGCAAACCTTTCAGCCTCCATCTCGAGCTTCGTATGAGATACAAAAGACTCCCTCGTTGAGTCAAACAAAAAAACTTTTAGCCTCTCTCTCAGGCTTTGTATGAGACACATAAAAGACTCCCTCATTGAGTCAATCACCCTTTCGCCTCCGTCTCGGGATTCGTACGAGATACAAATTCCCCTAAGAAGAGACAAACTCTTTTTCAGCCTCCATCTCTGGCTTCATACGAGCTATAAAAAATTCTCCAGCTGAGTCAATTCTTTTTAGCCTCTCTCTCGGGCTTTGTACGAGACACATATTAGCCTCCTCTTAGGCTTTGTATAAGAAAACCACTGGTTAATCCAATTAACCTTTTAGCATCAAACCTGTGCCTCATTCACAATACACAAACATCAACAACTCCTTCCCTTTCATCTAATCGCTGTAAGCGGAAAGCCTCTGGATCCTCTATATCCATGCCACTGTCCTTCTTTTAGCATGAGAAATTCCTAAGGAAAGATGGCATTGCTCTACACTGAGTTAAAGTCTTCTCCTTCAAGTTAAAACCCATTCTTAGGAAATTATGGCATTGTCGGATTCACATATCCCGGTTAAAGTAATCCTCATTTATCCCTCTTTAGAGATGACAAATTCTCTCTAAAGTCGAGACCTTTAGCTTCACATCTTGGGCTTTGAACAAGATACAAATCACCTTTAGCTTCACGTCTTGGGCTTTGAACAAGACACCAAAAACCATTTCCTCCCATAGAATAGGAGGAACTACGAACGCTCTGATTTCCCTGTTTCGGTAAACGGGAATACGTAGGCATAAGATCGAAAGAAAAGATCTTAGCGAGCACACTAAACAAAAACCCAAAATCCCATACTTTCACACACCAATCAAATACATCCGTCCTAAAACATCTCTTTGAACAAAATAACCTGAGACACTCCCCGAATCTTTGGAGCATCTGTAAACCAACAGTTTTGACTGTTTAACCTCAGTATGCAAGCAGGGTTAGTTGGAGACATCTATTTCCCTTCCTTCATCAGCTTTCAATAGGATAAAAAATGAATCGAGCTAAAGTACCAGAGCGGTTGTGCTTCGCAACCACGTCCAAAAATCGCTCGCTACATCAGGGGCATGACTACAACTCCTGAAGGTTACAAACTTCGGGAAGCACCAAGAGTCATTGCTCTAATGACAGTACCACCACCCGTGGTACACACTGTTTTGGAAGGACAGATTCCACAGATACCTTCTGGTGGAAATGAAAGTATGTTCGATAGAATGAATGAGTTCCAGGAACAGTTCCTGGAAATGAAGAAGGAACTGCAAGCCATTCGCGGTCAAGATTTATTTGGAAAGGACGCCGCAGACCTTTGTCTGGTACCCAACGTGAAAGTTCCACACAAACTCAAGGTGCCCGAATTTGAGAAATACAAGGGTAACTCTTGCCCTCAGAGTCATTTGGTGATGTACGCTCAAAGGATGTCAACTCAGACAAAGAACTAGGAGCTACTGATCCACTATTTCCAAGATAGTTTAACCGGTGCCGCACTCAAATGGTACATGGGTCTAAACTGCACTAAGATAAGCACTTTTAGAGATCTTGGCGCTGCCTTCGTTCAACAATATAAGTATAACTTGGACATGGCACCGGACAGAGATCAACTCAGATCCATGTCACAAAAGGACAAGGAAACCTTTAAGAAGTATGCTTAGAGATGGCGTGAAGTTGCCGCTCAAATTTGTCCACCTCTTGAGGAAAAAGAGATGATAAATATCTTCTTAAAAACATTGAGCTCATTTTACTACGACAGAATGGTCGCCAGTGCGCCCAGCGACTTCACTGTAATGGTCGGCATGGGAGTTTGCCTCGAAGAGGAAGTCCGAAAAGGACGTCTTGTTAAAGATGTCGGATCGACAAGCAGTACAAAGAGATACGAAAATGCTCTCCCTAAGAAAAAAGAGCAAGATATTGGGAATATCTCTCTCGAAAAGCAAAGGCGACGGTACCAACCAGTAGCAGCTGTAACTCCTGCTATCAACCCTGCAGCTATTTCAACGTATCAACCTCAGGTTGCTCAGAGCCAACCTAATTAACAACAATATCAGCAAAGGACATAACAACCTCTTCAACAGGCTCGTCCTCAGTACAATAACAACTGTACAATACGACCACCAGGGTTTGAACCTATACCAATGTTGTACGCCGAACTGTTTCCATTACTACTGGTCAAAGGACACGTCCAGACCAGGTCTCCTCTTGCGATACCGGAGAATCTGCCTTTTTGGTTCAAAGCAGATCAGACTTGCCCTTACCATCAAGGAGGACCAGGGCATAACATAGAAAACTGTCTCAGTATCAGATCCAATGTGCAAAAGCTTGTTAGGAGAGGGGTCTTATCCTTCAAGGATACAAATCTAAATGTTCTCACGAACTCGTTGCCTCAACACGAGAAAGCTGCAGTAAACTTGATAGAGGGATAATCTAGCCACAGGTAACAAATTCATGATGTACTCTTATTGAGGGCCAACTTGGTCAAGATGCATTGTAGACAGAGCGGATACGGTCATGTGCCGCCTCATAACTATCACCAGTGTGATATCCGCTGTAAAGACAATCAAGGGTGTTCTGTGGTGCAGTCAGCTCTACAGGAACAGTTGGATCTCGGATGGATCCAGGATCACCGAATTCGTGAGGTCAACATGACTTACTCGAATTCCAACATCATTCAGAATCACAATATTCTGGCAATGAATGTCAGCTTGGTGGCGATGCACTCAAGGCAAAGCCAATATCATAATCTGCCACGACATGATTACGATTCCTGTCTGGTCTGCTTGGTAAATAAATAGGGATGCTCTTTTATACAAGAGGCCCTCCAACGTCATATGGATCTTGGATGGATTCAGGATTACCACGATAAAAGTCAGTATCAAGTGAATATGATTCAAATCTTTGATATCCGCTTGATGAATACCAGCTTGGTGGAGTTACACGCTACACAAGTCCAGCTCGGTTTTCTGACTTCGCATGATTATCAGAACTGCAAAGTATGTCACAGGAATAACCAAGGATGTGCTCTCGTTCAAAGAACTTTGCAACACTTGTTGAACCACTGGTGGCTTCCGATCTATATGGACGAAGACACCCAACAAGCCAGCATGACTAATGGGAACCCCACTAGGTACCAAAGTCAGGAAGTCCGATCAATGGAAACAAACCTAGTGAGGTTACACTGCATACAAAGCGGACATGGCCAGGTGCCACCACATAACTATGAATGCTGTAGAGTTTGCTCGGAAGATAATCAAGGATGTTACCTCGTGCGAGCAGCCCTTCAAAGTCAGTTAGACCACAAAGAGATTCGACCGTGTCCAAGTTTTGGGTCAATAAACTTGATGTCAGACTATTTCGCTGATCAAATCAAGGTCGTCGTCGTAATCTCTGATCATGAAAGGACCAAAGATGTTTGCACCATCATTCCACTTCTTGACGAATCAAAAGTTCCTAACCAGGAACTGACTGAAATTACTTACAATGGTCAAAAAAATCAGAAGGCTCCTATAGTTATCTATCTGTCGGGACCATTACCATATGAATAAGCTAAGGTTATCCCTTACAAATACGGTGCAACCACACCTGAGAATGGAAAGGAAACTCCATTACCCTCCATCGTGAATATTGCAGACATCGGTCGAGTAACACGGAGCGGTCGGATCTTAAATCGAGGAGTTGGAGAATCCAACAAAGAAAAGGAACCTCAAACGGAAAATCCTGATCAACCAGTCGGTCAATCCAATGATCCCGACCTTTCAAAGAACAATGATGAGATGATAAAGCTCATCCAAAAGAGTGAATACAACATTGTTGATCAACTATTGCAAACTCCTTCAAAAATCTCAGTGCTATCGCTTTTACTCAGTTCCGAAGCTCACAGGGAAGCTCTACAGAAAGTCTTAGAGCAGGCCTTTGTGGAACAAGATGTGTCGATAAGGCAATTCGACAGAATCGTCTCTAACATCTCTTCCTGCAACAACTTGGGTTTCAGTGATGAGGAACTACCGAAAGAGGGCCCAAATCATAATATGGCGCTCAATATTACAGTCAACTGCCAGGACGATGCATTAGCCAGCGTACTGGTAGACACCGTATCAGATCTAAATGTAAAGCCAAAGTCTACATTGATGCGATTATCATATCGAGGATCTCCGATGAGAGCCAGTGAGGTCACCGTCAAAGCCTTTGACGGATCCCGTAAAACAGTTATCGGCGAAGTCGACCTTCCCATAACTATCGGTCCTCACACTTTCCAAGTCAATTTCCAGGTCATGGACATTCTGGCAGCATACAGTTGCTTGTTAGGAAAACCTTGGATACACGAGGCTGGGGTAGTCACTTCACCAGAAGCTGAAGTTTGTCAAAAATGACTAACTCGTCACAATCTGCGGGGAGCAGGCATTGATCATGAGTAACTTATCGTCATCCACTTGTGTAGAACCAGAGGAGGTTGTTGGAACTCAGTTCCAAGCAATTTGAGTGAGCAATGACAATCAATCAGAAAGAGGAACCTCGATTTCCTCGTACAAAGATGCTCTCAAGGTGATCAGAATTAACAATGCCAAAGGATGGGGACAACTTGTCCTCCCTACTAATAACAAAACAAAGAAGGGTCTTGGTTTTTCCGCAGCCTGTACCAAGACTGGTACTAACGATGAAAGTCTTCATCCTATTCAAAACTTCTTCCACAGTGGAGGTTTCCTTCACCCAGTGGCTCAAGAAGTACATACCATCAACGAAGGTGATTCCTCCAATACAGAGGAAGAATGGAAGTCTTATCTTAATAAGGACGGTTATATGTCTCAGGAAGAGGTGCCTACGCCATTTTGCTATCCCGCATAGAGTCCGAGATTTATACCAAGGTCAGATGTCGAAATGATATACGGAGATTGTGATCCGGAAGGATGTTGTGCTCCACCAAATTCATTAGAGGAGGACACTCTGATGAAAGACAACTTTGACCATGACTATTATGGCCCAATGGATGGCCTGCCTATGTGGCAGCCGTACCCAGGAGACTTGGGGCAAGAGAATCAGCCGAACGATGCATATCAACTAAGCATCATCGAAAAGAATACCTGCGTCCCCACCATGTCATGGGATCAACACTCAGGGGATTTAGAAAATATCCAGTACGATGATGAATTGGCAAAGCTTGTCGGACCAGAGTTCATCAACTACATTTTTCCCGAGGTCAACGTCATTGAAACGAATGACTCCTCTAGTTCCAAAGAAGTGTGGGACACCTTGGGACAACCAAGTGGTAAATACGACTTCATGGTCAAATACACCGCTCCCGAGAGCTCTCGTATCAGGCTGGAGGACATCCACCCGACTGGATGGGGAGATATACCTGAGAATACAAGTACTACGCAAAATACAACTAAGGAATCCTCTTACGACAACTCTGCCTGGGAGACAGATTCCAACGATCCCGCTCCGCCAGAAATCAGCGTTATTTCTAAAAGCAGGCCAAGAGGGAAAGTACCAGACTTTGTGCTTCATCGAGGAGTTCGCCGCCAATGGGTTGCTGTCGACGTTTCGAAAGTTGTTCATAAGTCTAAGTAATTGTCGTATTTATCTTAACCTTTCACCCTGCCCAGGTGAAACGGATGTTTTGATAGGGCTCACTTTCTGTAAATGTTCCTCTTCGCTTTTCCCAAAGCGACTGAGTTTTGTTTTATAGGGTTGTAGTTTCAAGAATCGACAAAATCATAAATAAAATAACGTTGTTCTGTAATTTTCGTATTTATATCTGTTTTCTCTTTTCGCTTTTTCAGAAAATGGTAATCCTAAAAACAACTCAAATAATAAAAACAAGCATTGTTCAAAAAAACACTGCACACACTCTTGCATTCTCCCTATCTCTTCTAAAAACCATCATCACGTCATGCAGATTGCTTGTTTTAAACCCCATTGAAACATACGGTCCAACACCTTCTCCCAACTTTGAATTCTCGGTATTTGAGGCTGAAGAAGAAGATGACGAAGAAATTCCAGAAGAGATCTCCCGATTACTCAGACAAGAGGCAAGGTCCATTGAACCTCACAAAGAGCCTTTGGAAACGGTCAACTTAGGTTCGGGAGACGAGTGCAAAGAAATCAAGATTGGGGCACTGGTCAGTCCAACTGTCAAAGAAGGTTTGATAAGGCTTCTCAAAGAGTTTCCCGATGTATTTGCTTGGTCATATCAGGATATGCCAGGGTTGGATACCAGCATCATAGAGCATCATCTACCATTACGATCGGAATGTCCGCCAGTAAAACAAAGGTTGAGAAGGACTCGCCCGGGCATGGACATCAAAATAAAAGAGGAAGTACAGAAACAGATTGACGCAGGTTTCCTCGCCACATCAGAATATCCTCAATGGTTAGCCAATATAGTACCAGTTCCGAAAAAGGGCGGAAAGGTCAGAATGTGTGTAGATTACAGGGATTTAAACAAAGCAAGTCCAAAGGATGACTTTCCCTTACAACACATTGACATGTTGGTAGACAGTACAACAAAGTTCAAAGTATTCTCCTTCATGGATGGATTCTCGGGCTATAATTAGATCAAAATGGCGCTGAAAGACATGGAGAAAACTTCGTTCATCACCCCATGGGGCACCTTTTGTTACAAGGTAATGTCGTTCTGTTTGAAGAACGCCGGGGCAACCTATCAAAGGGCCATGACTACTCTATTTCATGACATGATACACAAAGAAATCAAAGTGTATGTCAATGATATGATTGCCAAATCTAAAACAGAAGAGGAGCATGTGACCCACCTGTCAAAACTATTCGAGCGTCTAAGAAAGTACAAACTCTGCTTAAATCCTAACAAGTGCACATTTGGTGTCCGCTCAGGGATACTTGTAGGGTTCATCGTCAGCCAGAAAGGAATTGAGGTTGATCCTGGCAAGGTCAAGGCCATTCAAGAAATGCCTTCTCCAAAGACTGAAAAATAAGTCAGGGGATTCATGGGACGTTTGAACTACATCTCCAGATTTATATTCCTCATGACCGCGACATGTGCCCCGATATTAAAATTACTCAAAAAGAATCAGGACTGTGTTTGGACAGAAGACTGCCAAACCGCCTTCGACAGTATCAAGGAATACCTGTTGAACCCATTGATTCTATCAACTCCAGTGGAAGGAAGACCACTGATCATCTACCTAACAGTCTTGGAAGACTCAATGGGTTGTGTACTTGGCCAACAAGACAAAACGAAAAGGAAAGAGTCTGCCATTTACTATTTGAGCAAGAAATTTATCGACTGTGAAACTCGGTACACTATGCTTGAGAAAACTTGTTGTGCTCTGGCTTGGGAAGCCAAACGTCTTCGCCAGTATATGATTTGTCACACTACTTGGTTGGTCTCCGAAATGGATCTAATCAAGTACGTCTTTGAAAACCTGCTCTCACGGGAAGGATCGCCCGTTGGCAGATGTTGTTATCGGAATATGACATCGAGTACCAAGCTTATAAAGTCGTTAAAGGAAGTGTTTTAGCCGATCATTTGGCTCATCAACCGATTGACTATCAGGAATCAGTCAGATTTGACTTCCCAGACGAAGATGTCATGTATCTAAAAATGAAAGACTATGATGAACCACTACCCAATGAAGGGCCAAAACCAGATTCCCAATGGGGACTAATCTTTGACGGAGCTGTCAATCATTATGGAAATGGAATTGGGGCAATCATCATAACACCTCAGGGTACCCACATTCCTTTCACCGCCCGACTGACATTCAAGTGTACAAACAACGGGCAGAATACGAAGCTTGCATCATGGGTCTCGAAGAAGCGATCGACTTAAGGATCAAGAACTTGGATGTATATGGCGATTCAACCCTGGTTATCAATCAGATTAAAGGAGATTGGAACACATACCAATCAGGATTGATTCCTTACAAAGATTACGCGAGAAGGTTGTTACCATTCTTCAACAGAATTGAGTTTCATCGTATCCCTCGTGAGGAGAATCACATGGCTGATGCATTAGCCACTCTCTCTTCGATGATTAATGTAGGCCAATGGGACGACATACCTAAGATCGACATAATGCGCCTTGAAAGGCCCACTTACATCTTCACGATTGAAGCAATCATAGACGACAAACCTTGGTATCACGATATCAAATACTTCCTTCAGAAACAGGAGTACCCACCTAGGGCAACCAGAAAGGACATAAAAACCCTCAGAAGGCTAGCAGGTAACTTTTTCCTGAGCGGTGATACACTCTATAAGAGAAATTTCGACATGGTCTTGCTCCGATGTGTAGACAGACCAGAAGCAAACCAGTTAATGAAAGAGATTCATGAAGGACCCTTTGGCACTCATGCCAATGGACATACAATGGCAAGAAAAATCGTGAGAGCATGATACTATTGGTTGACAATGGAATCCGACTGCTACAAGTACATTAGGAGGTAACACAAGTGTCAGATATACTCCGACAAAATTCATGTACCGCCAACGCATCTCAAAGTTCTTTCTTCCCCATGGCCTTTTTCTATATGGGTCGGGAATCGACATGATTGGCATGATTGAGCCCAAGGCTTCAAACGGACATCAGTTTATCCTGGTAGCCTTTGATTACTTCACCAAATGGGTCGAAGCAGCGTCATACGCCAATGTAACCTGACAAGTGGCAGTCCGATTTATCAAAAACAATATCATTTGCCGTTATGGTGTTCCAAGCCAGATCATAACTGACAATGCATCCATTTTGAACAATAAGATGATGAAAGAGTTGTGTGTGGAATACAAGATCAAACACCATAACTTATCTCCCTACCGACCCAAGATGAATGGAGCGGTAGAAGCGGCTAACAAGAACATCAAGAAGATCGCTCAAAAGATGGTTGTAACCTACAAAGACTGGCATGAGATGCTACCCTTTGCTCTTCACAGTTATCGCACATCTGTCCGCACTTCAACAGGGGCAACCCCTTTCTCTCTAGTATATGGCATGGAGGAAGTGCTTCCCATAGAGATAGAGATCCCATCAATCCGGGTATTGATGGAAGCTAAGTTAACAGGAGTTGAATGGTGTCAAGGTCAACACGACGAACTGAATCTGATCGAAGAAAAGTGAATAACGGCTCTATGCCACAGTCAGTTGTATTAGCAAAGAATGAAGAAGGAGTTTGACAAAAAGGTCTGACCTCGCGTCTTCAGGAAAGGAGACCTCGTGCTCAAGAAGATACAATCATTTCTCGCTGATTCTCGGGGCAAGTGGACCCCGAACTATGACGGCCCCTATGTGGTCGAGAAAGCTTTCTCAGGCGGCGCCTTGAGACTCGCAACCATGGACGGAGAGGAATTTTCCTACCCCACAAATGTTGATGTAGTCGAGAAATACTTCGCCTAAATAAAAAAAATGTCTCGGTGGATTGAAAATTCGAAAGGGCGGTCCAGGCCAATATTAGAGACATAATAAAAAATCATCCCGGTGGATTGGAAATCTCAAAAGTACAATCCAGGAAAAAGTTAGGGATAATGGCAAGTAACTACGTCCAACAAAGGGGCAAGTCCCTCAACAACATTTACACCATCCATCGAAAGAAAACTCCAGTTAGGGTCATCTTCGACGGAAGCTCAGGATGCCCAGAATTCAAAGTTGGTAGAAGGATAGTGGTCGTTATGTTTCAATGTAGCCATTTTCCCTTAAAATTACCATTTTCTAGACATTGTAAATACTCCAGGGAATCACGCGCTTGGCTGATTTCCATCCTATCAATAAAATTTGAGCCCTAGTGCTTTTGTTTGTAATTCTCATTTGTTTTAGCTTTACAGAATGATGTTTTTAACATGATCAATGATTCTTGAAATAAAACAAAAACGAATTTACTTGTTAAAATTTTTCTACTTTTAAAATAAAGATGGCAATTCTTTTGACTGTTGAACATCGAAAGAACATCGATCGCTTCTCCAGAAGTAATCGAACTTCAAAGTGCAGAATCAAAGTACTCCTTCTTAACCAGTACGCCTGAATGAAGGATCAATTGTGTCAGAGACCGTGTTTCATCTGACACCCCCGGCAGAGTTCTTATCTCCTAAGCCCGACCAACGTAGTTCCTCACTGGGGCTATCTCTCCTAAGCAAGGCAGAATTGCTATTTTAAACCAAATGATACTTTACATCCCCCGCAGTGGCTGAGTATCCAGTCGTGTTCATCTATTAATCTGTATGTTGTGTCAGTTTTGTTAGCATAAACATACATACATCATGCATTATTGATTCACATTCATATTCATATTGCATCACTATCACTCTGGTTGGTCTTGTCCCCCAGTGATAAAAGTCTTCTCAATCGAGTTGCCAGTTCTTTCCTCGTCGGGAAAAGTGGCGTCTAAATAATCTCTCCTCCAATTTACTGCTGGATTGAAGTTGGTCCCTTGACCACTTTGATAACTTGAACCTCTGAAAAGCAGGAAAACCTTCGACAAATATCACTCTTCACCGTTAAAGATGATATCTTCGATTTCCCGGATTAAGGAAAATCCCCAGAGAAAGCCCTTCCTAATGGGATCACATCGTTTGGCATTTCTCCGAGAAAATCTCGAGGAAAAGTATGATGTAATATCCCCAAACAGGAAACAGTCTCTCAAGAGACTCGTTTTCCCCGATAGAGTCGACAAATGGCATCTCCAACGGAGAAGTTTGTGCACCTCTACAGCTCAGACGAATGGGTTTCCCAACAAGTCTGACATCAAAACCTTTTTCCGTCAAATGGCATCTCCCAAGGAAAATTCGGCGAGAAGTTTGAGGAAAACCGCTACGAATAGCGTCCCTTGTCAAGAAAGTTTATTGACAAAAGAAACTAAGACCAGTTCCTTGGTAGGAAACCAGGATCGAGGGGAAGTTTATAACAGAAACTAAGACCAATTCCTTGGTAGGAAACCAGGATCGAGGGGAAGTTTATATCAGAAACTAAGACTAGTTCCTTGGTAGGAAACCAGGATCGAGGGGAAATTTATATCAGAAACTGAGACCAATTCCTTGGTAGGAAACCAGGATCAAGGGGAAGTTTATATCAGAAACTGAGACCAGTTCCTTGGTAGGAAACAGGATCGAGGGGAAGTTTATATCAGAAACTGAGACCAGTTCCTTGGTAGAAAACCAGGATCGAGGGGAAGTTTATATCAGAAACTAAGACCAGTTCCTTGGTAGGAAACCAGGATCGCGGGGAAGTTTATTTCAAAAATTGAGACCAGTTCCTTGGTAGGAAACCAGGATCGAGGGGAAGTTTCACCCTTTTCTAAGCATCATTGCTTACCAAAAGAAGATGGATGAGCAAACTGCCATTCATAACCACCATCAAAATTTCGGGTATTCCGATATTTAATCCTCTTGCACCCCGAATGCACGAATACCCGAATGCCCGAATACCTTCGCCGTTCACACCTTCGGGTCCAAGAAGATTAAATAGGGGCATCTGTCATACCCCAAATTTTGACCACTAAGATTTCCCATCATTGTTCAAATCATCTTCACAATATGGATGTGCCTTTATGCCTCATCAATCTCCTCAGAGATGGTTGAGCATTCACTACTATCAAAGATCAGGGTTTCAAGCCCTCTCAGAGCTCTTAGACAAAAGGTCGATCAAGAAATGACATGGTCTTCAACTTGCCCAACCTCTCAAACATCCACAAAGGATCAAGAGGATTCCCACATCAAGAATCAAGCACAAGGTTACAGCATTCCAAGTGGATTAAGCCTCAAGATCGCCAGTGTCACCAAATTACGGTTTTGGTCGACCAAGGCCTCCAGATGGAAATTTTCCTCTGGGCATGAGCCATTGCTTCAAATCACAACCAAAGATACTCCAAGGGACCTCATGGACCCAATCATCAAGTCAATTTTGCCTCATGGGATGCATTAATCAAAAATCAGGAATTAGGGTTTCTTGACCAAATTCACCCCTAAGTTGACTTTTGGGACAAAGCATGAGCCAAGACCTCAAGACATGATTTAAGGGTCTCCCATACACTACATTGATCCATTTGCAACAATGGATTGATCCAAGAAGCTTGATCCACAAGCTTCAATTTCATCAGAACCACAATTAGGGTTTTGAGGAAAAAAGTCAACTGTTTTTTTTTTACTTTTGACCCAGACATGCTCCCTAACCTTGGGACATGATTCAATACACCCTATAACACCCATGGAATATATCCATAAAGTTTAATTTAGGTCAAGGACTTGATTTCACAGAGGATCACACAGTTTGGAATTCATCTGGTAAAAAGTCAACTGTGCACAAAAGTTAACTTTGACTTTTTGAGATTTTTCATAATTATGGTTCCTTGACCCCAAAATGATGCTAACGTGTGATTAGAATCATCATTCATCAAGAAAAATCAAAGAAAGTGGGATAACTTGTAAAAGGGGTAACCATAAAAACTTAGAATTTTTCTAAGTTATGGAACAAAGTGGCTAGGGTACCAACTTCCAAGGATCATAACTTGAGATCCAAGCAACCATTTTGGTTGATCCAAAGACGGATTTGTAGCTCTCGTGGCATACTTTTAAAGTGTCAACTACACCTCATTCCAATTCCTCATGGATTCCAAGTTATGGAATGATCAAAATGGCTGAAAACATGAAATGTCACTTTTTCCAACACTTCGTGAAATTTTCACTAAGTCAGAATCTGTCTTGCTTTTTTTCAAAATGTAGGGGCCTTTTTCACTTGGATCCAAAAAGTTTCAAGACAAACTATGATCACACATATGTTTTATCACATAAGGGCTTTCCAAAATGTCCAAGAACTCCATCAAATTCCATCTGAGCTAGGAGTTATGACAGTGGTAAACTGCCTTGCTGCAAACTGTCCTAGCAAGGAAGATTATGCATTAGGGCTCGATTTGGTTAATTTGTGCAAATGACAAACAAGTTTATCCATCTGAACACCTCAGGGGGAGACCAAGGAAGGATAAACACTGATCTCCAAGCCTCACAAGTCCATGAATCTACAAGTAGCATGCCAAACCTAAAAAGGCTAAAATGTGCCAAGAATTCAATTTTGTTTCCAAGTATTCAATGGATGCACCAAGGTGGCATGAACTGAGCCTCTTCCAACTGAATGAGTCAAGGAGAAGCTCTGAACCAAAGAACCATAGGCCTGTGGTCTAACCTCTAGTCAATGGCTAGAGGAGACTTGAGATTCCAAAATGATCCAATTGGCCACAGACCTGTACCAGTTGCCATTCATTATAGCTTGCAAAACAAACTTGCTCTACTATAAATAGAGCTCATTTGTGATTAGTTTAAGTACAACAAAGTACCCAAACTGATGCTTTCCTCAAAATCACCTTCTCACTTCCAAAAATTCCTTCCAAAGCAAGTCACTATCGGGTTTTGAGTTTGGGAACAATTCCAACCAAACCAATCACACACACACCTCATAAACATCATATAGAAGTGATCCAAACACTTAAACAACATCTGGAACACCAATTTCACAAAATCACCAGCCAATTGCTCAAGGTTTTAACCAAGTTGCAGTTGAGGTACCATAACCTGTTCCTGTCCATTTCCAATCACTCCAAGCATTCAAACACATTCCCTATGGTGTAGGTAAGCTGTTCAGATCATCACAACTCATCTGTAACACCTCCAACTCAAAAATCAAATTGCTCTTGCTGCCACGACCTTCCAGTAAGCCTAAACTTAGTCATCTCATAATTCAATCATATTTCTTCGCACAATACTTTTTCCATATGTTCATAATCATGTATGCAGGGATTCCCCTCAATTAATTGCTTTGTATAAATCGTGTGTGGAATTTATGACCCTTCATGCAAAATTTAGGGTTCTTGAGGTTTTGTCTTGATTTCATATTCCATGCTTAAAATAAATGAAATTAAAGACCATAGACATGATCGTGAGGTGAAAACGAGTAGATTGATATGTGGATTGTGTGATTTCATCAAGTATTCAATGAGATTGGTGAGGAAATGCAAATCTGCAGAAACAGGGGGATGGCGCGTGTTCTTGGTGTGTTCTTGGCGCCATTTTTTGAATATTTGAATATTTGAATTTTGTGATTTTATTTAATTGATTCAAAAATTAATTTCTCTCTGAATTTTAATGATTTTGAGTTGATTCTTTTTTTAATAATTCACAAAAATGTTAAAATATTTTGTTTTACAAAAATTTCCCAAAAATATTATTTAATTTATATACTTAATATTTTTGCAAAGAACTAATTTTTTATGTGTTTTTAACATTTAAAATATTTTTACCTTCTTGATTTTCCAAACTTAAATGGTTTCCAATCATTTTGTGGATAAAAGCACGATTTTTCAAACATTAATCCAAGATCACAACTTGTTTTTTCACATATGTTTGATAATTTTGGCCATTTTGATTAAATTTGTATTTAATTAAAATACATTTTGAAATGAATTTAGGTTTTGATCTTAATCAACCTAAACAAATCTTTCTTAATCACTTTGAGCCTCTTGAGAGAATGTAAGTCCCATCCTTTTGTAAATAAAATCATTTTGGGCCTCAGAGCACTGTATAAGTCACGATACTGTCAAAAACCATTGGGCTTCTCCTTGAGCTATAATACCCATCTTTATTCATTTTCAAACTTTTTTAGGCCTCTAATAGAGTGTAAGACCCAATCCCCTTTTAACCAAAACCATTTTTAGGCCTCAGATATTGTATAAGTCCCTCTGTGTTAAAAGAAAAATCTCGACGCAATCTCCAGTTCAAAAATCAAATTATCTGGGCCTACCCTTATGTTATAAGTCCCATCTCTTTTCTTTAAATAATTTGGGCCTCTAATAGAGTGTAAGACCCAACCCCTCTTGAAAACCAAAATAGTTTGGGCCTCAGTCATTGTATAAGACCTACGGTGTTTTCAAAAACCTCGGCACGATCGTCGCCTTTTCAAAAATAATCATTGGGCCTCTCCATGAGTTGTAAGACCCAAACCCTTTTGTAAATAAACTCTTTTGGGCCTCAGTCGTTGTATAAGTCCCACTACGATGATCAAAACAAATGGTACGATCACTGTTAAAACCATGGGCCTCTCTCTGAGCTGTAAGCCCCAATCTCTGTTCAAAATACTTTCTCCTTTGATTTTGAATCCAAATATATAGTTGTTATCAAAATTTTCTTTAATTTCTTTGTTGAACAACTAACGACACAACATGGAAGCTCTACAACGGGTAAGTGTTTACCCGCTTTCTTTTATTAGCTTTTATATATATATATATATATATATATATATATATATATATATATATATATATATATATATAACTGTATTGTGGGGCTGCTTCACTGTAAGTCTTCTTTCATACTGAAGATGGCTGGTTTACATCCTGAGTGAATCGCACACTCAAAGATAACACAGAGTCGCCACTGAACTTTATTTAGTCCCAAAGGACAGGGGAAAAATCGATAAATCCCAAGGGGAAGAGAAATGGGAACAGGGGTCGGTTATGCGAAATGAAGGTACTAGCACCTAACGCATCTGTCGTACTCAACGGGAACCATTTCGCTTGCTTCTAGGCTTGGATGGGTTATCTATCTAAAGACTTCTAGCTAAAAAAAAGGAGAGAAAAGAAAATGGGAAAGAAAGAAAGTGCTCGCGGAGGATTCGGGCCCTCGTGCCTACGTACCCTCATAGTTCAATGAGGAAATCAGAGCGCCGTAGTTCATGGAACCAGAGGACAGAAAAGGGAGAGAGGAAAGGAAGGGTGGAAGTGTGCTCGCCAAGATCATCGTGATCTCGTGCCTGCGTATCATACATTCGAATGAATGCAAAATCAGAGCTTCCATAGTTCGTGGAACCGAACGGAAAACAAAACAAGAAAGAGAGAAGTGGTGTCAAAACCAAGAGCAAAAGGCAAAGAAACTCTACTGGGGAAAGTCAAACTGTAAGAGTGATTGCACAAGAAACTAGAAAGGAATGGTGTCAAAACCAAGAAAGAAAAAGGAAGGAGAGAAACTCCGCGAGGGATAACAAAGAGGATTGGTGCCGAAACCAAGAAGATAAGAGTAAAAGAAAGAAAGCGACTCCACTGGGGAAGAAAAGATCAAAGAGCTGTTAGGGACCAGAGAGTAGTGACCCAACTTGGAAACAAACACAAGGATGGTTTCGAAACCAAGAGAATAGGAAAACTCGGTATATTAACTGGCTGGCAGTGGTTAACCGAAGAGAAAGGGAGATTCTGGTGGGGAAAAGGAGCTGGTGTCAACAGACGGACTGTGATGAACCAAAAGAGAGAGTACTGAACCAAGGGAAGGTGTTTGACTCTGAGGTGACATCGGTATATTAACTGATAAATAATGGTTAACCGAGGAAGGAAAGGATTGCAACTCTGTGGGGATAGAGAAGCATTGGTTTTAACAGAGAAAGATGTGATTAACCAAAAGAGCGGGTGTAGGACCGATCGAAGGTCGTGACCCAAAAGGGATGTTGGTATTAACTGAACAAACAACACTTGACCAACGAAAAAGGGTATTGAACCAAAGGAGGTTGCTAACCGCTGGGATTCGGTTTTAACAGAACACTGTGATTAACCGAGAAGAATGAGTGATTAACCAAGAGGAGGTGATTAACTCAAAAGGGGCTCAGTATTTTAATAGACCGGCTGTGGTTAACTGAAGAAATAGGTGATTAACCGAGAGAAGGTGATTAACCCAAGGAACTCAGTGTGTTAACAGACATGTTGTGGTTAACTAAAGAAACGGGTGATTAACCAAGAGAAGGTGATTAACCTAAGGAACTCAGTGTGTTAACAGACGAATTGTGGTTAACTTATAAGGAGCAAATTAGTGTTTTAACTGACAGGCAGTGATTAACTAAACAAAGGGCGAAGAACCAAGAGAAGGTCGCGACTCCCTAGGTTACGGTTGTAATAGGAATACTGTGTTTAACCGAAGAAAGAGAATTGAGACTCTTCAGGGGAATCAAGAATCAATGATCGATCGCAAGAAATGAATAGGGTATTGAAACAAAGAAAGTTTGCTAACCCAAGGAACAATGAACTTAACCAAGAAGGTGATTGATCAAAAGAGAGAGATTGAAAGAGATAGGAGTAACCAAGGATTGATTTGACTGGGGAAAAAGGTACACTACCGCCTGGAGATAGAGGTGCCTAAGCCAAGCACAGGGTCATTCGTCCCCTACCTGAAGTAGTCAGAATGAGAGTAGGAATTCTCCTTTCTCATTCCTTCTCCAACACACAGGGTGTAATGTAGAAGTTAAAACGAACAGCACAACAGCTCCCAGTTGTACAGTGCTCCTGCGTAGTGAAATGGACAGTGTAACAGCTTCATTTTGCACAGTGCTCCAATGCAAGGCGTGGCGCGAAACTCTAACTCCTCGGGGGGAAAGAGAGAAAAAGCTCTAAAGGAAGCCTAAAGAGATGGAAAAGGGAAGATCAACTAATTGAAACATGGTTTCGATCAATTAATCGGAGGGAGATGCCAAGCTAACAATTTTCCAAAAAAGAATGGAAAATCATTAAAGCAAAAGGTGTGAATTAATGGTTATACAAGATTAAATTTGCTCAATCAAGAGCAAACTTAATGCAAAGCAAGAAATGGAATGCAAAGTAGTACCAAATGATGATTAGTATGCATTGAAAAGCATGTTAACGAGTGATCCAATGGAATGCAAAATGTTCATGAACAAACATTGCCAAAATTGCAAATAATCGATACATGAAAAAAACAAACATTGTAAATTGATAAGCATGCTTCAAACAGAAGTGAAATGACACTTAAAACATCCACAAATATCCAACACATTGATCCATGGAAGTTAAAGGAAGAAAGCATGGCAAACACACTTGAAAATGTAAGAAAATGGCCATTTTGTACAGTGGTAACCCGTTACTCACCACGCGTTAACTGGTTACTTGCTTGAAAACCTGCGTTTTTTTAGTGAAAATTGCACTGAGTAACCGGTTACTCACCACGCGTTAACCGGTTACTTATTTGAAGATTTGCGTTTCTGGTGAAAATTACAACTGAGTAACCGGTTACTCACCATGTGTTAACCGGTTACCACTGTGACAGTGGCAAAAATAACAGAAAAAATAGCTTTCCAAAAGTGATTTTCAGCACTTAATCACTTATACCAATCACCACATGTTAGGTCATGAATTTGTGCACGAAAATTACAGCATGTAAGAGCAATTAACACACATTACAAGCATCAATCATGGAGATCAAGGATCAAGCAATGGCATGGAAAATTAAACCGAAAATGATCGAAATTACATCGAAAATATGTGGAAACGATCGAAACAGAGAGTAAAGTAAGATCCACCAACCTACAAGGCTGAGATGTGCCTTGGTAATTGTTGCAAAGTGTTCTTGATGCTGAAAATTAAAGAAAACCAGAGGAATCTTTAATTTGGTGACGAAACGTGTGGAAATCGAGCAAAATACGATAAAGCTCTGAAACGCGAATTCGAACCGTTGAATATTGCAGCAAATGCTCAAGAATAATCCTCAAGCTGAAATAACTCCAGAAATCCAAGTATAATAGCAAGATTGATGAAGGTTGAGCTCAAGAAATAATCACTTTTGATGAAAAAGTGATTAGCCTTCAATGTAGAAATTGAGCTTTGGTGAGGTTTTGGAAGAGAATTGAAATTAAGATGAAGATGTAGCAGAAAAAATCAGAGAGAATGTGAAAGAATTGAGAGTGAATTGTGCAAATGGTTGAAGGTCCTTGAAAAATGAGTGAAGGTTTATTTATATAGACTTTTGGTTTGGAGTGTGAGAGGTTTGGAGCTAGCTTTGGACTTAGCTTTGGGTTTGGAACTAGGCTAGGAGTTAGTTACACTGGACTCACCGAGTCAAGGTGGTTAACTCGGTTAGTTACAATCAACTCGGTAACAATCCCAATGTGAGCTCCAACATCCAAAGGTCCACATACATGGAAAGCAAGGAACATGGTGCACTTAATTTAGAGTGAAGTATTGGAATAAATGCACTTGGAATGTCTTGAAATGTCTAGAGATGTCTAGAATATTCCACACACTGCTAGAATACTGTAGAATCAATGACCAAAGAGAGTGCATGGCTGCTGTCCAAAAAATGCAGCAGGAGCTGTAATTTTGCACTGAGTAACCGGTTACTCACCACACGTTAACCGGTTATTTCAGTCAAATTTTGCCCAAATTGCTTAGGAAATGATGCTGAAGTCCACGGTTTCAATTTTCCACCTCTTGACTTGAGGAATAAACATGGAAACCTTTATTTTGAGCTTGATTTGATGATGTGATGATCTTGTGAGGATGCAGTTAATCGGGCTTGGAAAACCTGAATATCCTGCAACAAAAATATAAAGAGGAAAAGTGCGAGTGCGTATGCTAGCAATGCGAATGCACATGCTTATGCAAAAAGGCAAAAGAGGGAGGTCAAATTTCGGGTTACGACAGCTGCCCCTATTTAATCCTCTTGGACCTGAATGTACGAATTGCGCTAGCTTTTCGATGATTCGAGGTAAAAGGGGATTAAATAAAAGAGTAGCTCGAAAATTTGGCCGACGGTGACAAAAGAAGAGTTTGGCTAAATATTTGCTGAGGGATGAATCAGGCCAAAAGAAAGGGAGTATGCTCGATGTTATGCTATGTATGTGATTCTACATAATTCTTGATATCGTGCAATGCAAAGGTGTGGGTTAAGGTAACGTGCGATGAGTTAGGCAAAGATTGTAGCAAAACGACCTCGACATCCTCGGTCGGGGAGAAAATCCTTAAATGGAAGACCAAACCTGCTGGGGAAAGGGGCCTTAAAGGATGACAACCCTTGCTGGGGAGACCCAAGAAAAATGGTGAAGACTCCATTGGGGAAGAACTATCACCAACGACGTTGCAGGGGATAAGAGAATCGGGCCAACCGTTTCATCACAATATCCTTTGCTTGGGGAAACGAGATCGGAAAACTCCGATTTCTAAGCTGCCACTGACTCTGCTGCAGGGAATTCACAAGGCTCGGAGGATCTTCTCTACTTGGAGAAGACGAGAAACGAAATCATACAGTTGCGGGTGCGTGACATGCTGACTTGTTGCGGATAATGCCCGACCCGTGTTGGGGAAAAGAATAAACCCTTCTCTTCTCAGGGTACATCATGACAACTTTGTTGGAGACATTATGGACCCGTTGGGGAAATAGAATGCAATCAACCCTTCCTGAGAACCACAATGGCGACTGCCGGGGAAATGATGGCTCTGTTGAGGAAACAATGACTTCTTCAAAGAACCATCAAATTGTCGGCCGGGCGTTAGGCTTACCACTGGATATTACTGATTATCCTACAGGAATTACCAGTAACATATGCAATGCATAATGCTTTCTCGATTGATTTAGTTTTTCATTGTTCTCAACGTTTTATAGTATTATGTGATCACAAATAATTGTTTATTTTGTAAACAAAATACTGGAATGAAAACAATTGAGATAACAATGCATTTTATTGAATATGAAAAAGTTGTACATAAGATGTGTACAAGGATGCAAAAATCCTTGATGAGGAAATTTGCAATAAAATTGAAAAACAAATGTAAATGGCAAAGGGAAATCATGTTTTGCATTGATTTACAACATTGGCTACCATCCACTGTAAGTCTAGGTCCCAACGCCTTGCACCTGTTGATGATGATTTGACTGCTCTATTACCGTCTGAGGTCCAGCTATGATGAAGAGAGGCTCAAGTGTTCACAGTCAGTTCCTTTATCCCTAATTTTTGCCTGGACATTTTTTCTATTTTTTTCGTCCACCGGGATACCCATTTTTGCCTAAGTCGCCCTTCCGGGTTTTCAACTTAGCGGGCTATTGTTGTTTTTGTTTTTTTTCATTGTCCCTAACTTTTGCATGGACATTTTTTTTGGTCAATCGGAACGCCCATTTTTGTCTAGATTGTGCTTGCGGATGTCGATCTAGCGGGCTTTTTATCCATTTCTTTTCAGGCATAATATTTTTTGACTGCATCAGAATTCACGGGCGATGGCAACTCCTCCCCATCCATTGTAGTGAGGATCAGGGCTCCGCCTGAGAAGGCCTTCTTGACAACAAAGGGTCCTTCATAATCGGGAGTCCACTTGCCTCGTGGATCCGAGTGAACAGGTGAATATCTCTTGAGCACGAGTTCGCCTTCACAGAATTTTCGAGGGAGAACTTTATTTTCAAAAGCTCGTTTGAGGTGTCTTTGATACAATTGACCATGACAAATGGTTGTAAGGCACTTCTCTTCGATGAGATTCAGCTGGTCATATCTGGATTGAACCCATTCTGCTTCGTCAAGACCTGCTTCCATGATGACTCTGAGCGAAGGAATCTCGACTTCAATGGGTAGAACTGCCTCCATACCATACACAAGCGAATACGGAGTTGCCCCATTAGAAGTGCGGACTGAAGTTCTGTAACCATGCAGTGCAAATGGAAGCATTTCATGCCAATCCTTGTAAGTCTTGACCATCTTCTGGATAATTCTCTTGATGTTTTTGTTTGTTGCTTTGACGGTACCCTTCATCTTGGGCCGGTATGGTGAAGAGTTGTGGTGCTCGATCTTAAATTCTTGACACAACTCCTTCATCATCTTGTTGTTCAGGTTGCTTGCATTGTCTGTGATAATGTTGCTAGGAATGCCATAGCGACATATTATCTCTTTCTTGATAAATCTGGCAACCACTTTTCGTGTAACGTTTGCATATGAAGCAGCTTCAACACACTTGGTGAAGTAGTCGATAGCAACTAGAATGAATCGATGACCGTTGGAAGCCTTTGGTTCGATCATTCCAATCATATCTATACCCCACATAGAGAATGGCTAAGGTGAAGTCAAAACATTCAATGGAGTTAGAGGCACATGGATCTTGTCTCCGTAGATTTGGCACTTGTGACATCTTTTGGAAAAGTTGTAACAATCTAGCTCCATTGTTGTCCAGTAATACCCAGCCCGAAGGATCTTCTTAGCCATGGCAGGACCTTTAGCATGTACACCCTCGCAGCCCTCATGTATGTACCTTATGATCGTGTTTGCTTAGTGTCTATCCAAGCATCTGAGCAACACGGAATCATAATTCCTCTTGTACAGTACACCACCACTTAAGAAGAATTTGGCGCAAAGTCGTCTAAGAGCCTTCTTGTTAGTGATAGTAATACCCTCGGGATATTCCTGTTTTTCCAGATATCTCTTAATGTCATATAACCAAGGTTTGTCATCAGACTCATCCTCGATTGCTAAACAATGTGCTGGTTCGTTCAAGAGATCAATGTGGATATGAGGAGCTTCATTCTTCCACTTGACCTTGAATATGGATGCTAGAGTGGCAAGTGCATCGGCTAGTTGATTTTCCTCTCTAGGGATATGATGAAAAGAAATCTCATCAAAGTAAGGAATCAACTTCGCAATGTGTTGTTGGTACGGAACCAACTTGGAATCCCGAGTCACAAAATTCCCTCTGACTTGACCGATGACCAAAGCAGAATCTCCATAGACCTCAAGAATCTTGATTCTCATGTCAATAGCCGCTTCAATACCGTAGATACATGCCTCGTATTCAGCCATATTATTGGTGCATGCAAAGCATAATCTGGCAATGAAGGGAAGGTGAGAACCTGTTGGAGAGAAAAGGATATCACCGATTCCACGACCCCTAGAATTGGAAGCACCATCGAACACGATCGTCCTTCGCGCCCCTGGATCGGGTCCTATGTCAGGGTCTGAAGTCTCATAATCTCTGATGAATAGAACCTCCTCATCGGGAAAGTCAAACTTCATTTGTTGATAACCCTCTACAGGTTGATGAGCAAGGTAGTCAGACAAGACACTCCCTTTTAGTGCTTTCTGGGTAACATGTTGGATATCATACTCAGTTAACAGCATCTGCCACCGAGCAATCCTTCTAGAGACAGCAGGCTTTTCAAATATGTACTTTATCGGATCCATTTTGGATATCAACAAAGTAGTATGGCAAATCATGTATTGTCTTAGGCGTCGAGCTACCCAGACCAGAGCACAACAAGTTTTCTCCAAGAGTGAGTATCTGGTTTCACAATCAGTGAACTTCTTGCTCAGATAATATATTGCATGCTCTTTTCTTCCAGTGTCGTCATGTTGACCCAATACACATCCCATTGATTCATCAAGAACGGTGAGATACATGATTAAAGGCCTACCAGGAATCGGCGGTACTAAGATCGGTGGTTCTTGCAAGTATTGTTTTATTTTGTCAAATGCTTCTTGAAAATCATTGTTCCATTCAACTGATTGATTTTTTCTTAGTAATTTGAATATCGGTTCACAAGTAGCCGTCAAGTGAGAAATAAAGCTTGAGATGTAATTAAGTCTTCCCAGAAAGCCACAGACTTATTTTCCTATTTTGGGAGGTGGTATGTTCTGAATTGCCCGAACCTTATCAGGATCAACTTCAATGCCTTTCTGACTCACAATAAAGTCCAACAGTTTACCAGCTCAAACTCCGAAGGTACACTTCGCAGGATTCAACTGCAGTCTAAACTTTTGGAGTCTGTCAAACAGTTTCTTCAGATGAACCAAGTGATCATCTTCAGTTTTGGACTTGGCAATCATATCGTCCACGTAAACCTCAATCTCTTTATGGATCATATCGTGAAAGAGGGTTGTCATGGCACGTTGGTATGTTGCCCCTGCATTCTTCAGACTGAATGGCATAACTTTGTAGCAATATGTACCCCACGGCGTGATGAAAGTAGTCTTTTCCATATCAGCTGGGGACATATTGATCTGATTATATCCTAAAAAGCCGTCCATGAAGGAAAAGACAGAGAACTGCGATGTGTTGTCTACCAAGACATCAATTTGAGGCAAAGGAAAATCGTCCTTCGGGCTTGCCTTATTGAGATCTCGATAATCCACACACATTCTGACTTTCCCATCTTTCTTTGGAACTGGGACGATGTTGGCAATCCATTCAGGATATTCAGAAGTGGTGAGGAACCCAGCATCAAGTTGTTTCTTTACCTCTTCTCTGATTTTGAGTGCCATGTCAGGTCTAGTTCTTCTGAGTTTCTGCTTGACACGAGGACATCCGGGCTTGAGTGGCAAGTGATGTTCAACGATGTTGGTATCCAACCCAGGCATATCTCGATAGGACCAGGCGAAGATATCAACATACTCTTTCAATAACTTGACCAACTCGGAGTGTACATGCTTAGCGAGGGATCCGCCAACCTTAACTTCTCTTCTGACCTCATCAGTACAAAGATTGACAACTTCCACTAGCTCTTTGTGTGGCTGAATCTCTCTATGGTCGTGCTCAAGGAGCCTTGCTAGTTCAGCCGGTAATTCACAATCTTCCTCACCATCTTCTTCGGCTTGGTTAATAGGAATCCCAGAATTACAATGGATGTTTTCCATGTTGTTATCAATGCTTTTATTAATTCTGCATGTTTATGAATATGTTTAGAATGAGCTATTTTGAAAAGGTGAAAAATAAAAGAAACTTTTGCCATTTGTTTGTGAAAAAGTAAAATAAAAGAAAGAAATAGAGCATGATTTTGAATGCAAAAAACTTCTATTTATTGATCACTTAATATTGCAAAAGCGTGAGTCCCTTTACAAGCTATCTACTCGTCTCGGCCGAGGATGAGAGAATGAGAAAGCAAAATGCATTACATGTTATATGGGAAAACCACAGGAATCACGGTAGATGTCCAGTTGTTGAGCTTGAAACCCGGCGGGCACTTGCGTACTAAGCTTGAAATCTGGCTGCTAGAACCAACATCATCAATAGCATCCACGATGTCACCCTGCTGGAAACCCGCGCTACTTAACTTGAATGCACTGCACTGATTCTGACCATGTGAACTAGATTGTCGACCAGAACGATAACCCAATCCAAAACTATTATGCTTTTCAACCACATCAATTACCTGCCCCCAGCCTGGCAAGGAACCTCTCTCGATGGTTTCTTTAGCACTCTTAGCAGATGTTAAAGTCATTTGTGGTGATCTACTTTGACTAGATGAAGTAGAGCTGACATCTTCGAATTCGAGACACTGCGACGGCACCTCAGCTATGCCTTCCTCGGTCTCGACATATCAGAAAGATGATAACTCGCTTACAATTAGATCCTCTTCACCACAGACGATGACAAGCTGATCGTCGAACATGAATTTCAACTTCTGATGTAAAGTGGAGGTAACTGCCCCTACGACGTGAATCCACGGGTGACCCAGTAGACAGCTGTACGCAGGGTTGATATCCATCACTTGGAAAGTAATGGTGAACAAATGCGGTCCAACCTTGATGGGTAAATCCACTTCTTCAATGACCTGCCTTCGAGAACCGTTAAAGGCTCTGACAACTAAGGCGCTTGGTCTCATCTGGTTTCCTTCCACCAGTAATTGACTTAATGTGCCCTTAGGCCTCACATTAAGGGAATAACCGGTATCCACTAGAACCCGAGATAACAGAATGTTCGTGCAAGTTACGGAAATGTGCAGTGCTTTATTATGGGCAGCTCCTTCAGGAGGCAATTCTGATTCGTTAAAGCCCAAATATCTGCTTGCAATTATGTTAGCCACTACATCATCAAACTCGTCGACAGATATGTCATGCATAACATGAGCAGCATTCAAGACCTTTAACAAAGCTGATCTATGCGCAGGCGAGCTCATGAGTAAGGACAAGATTGAGATCCTTGAGGGAGTCTGCCCCAGCTGATCCACAATTTTAAAGTCACTCTTCTTGATCAACTTTAGGAACTCTTGATCATCAATCGTTTCCTTGCTCTTTGAAACATCCTCGGACGGAATAGTCGACACTGGAATTGCGGTAGCAGATGCCCCTTGTTGAACAACAGGGGTTGCAGATGCAGGCGTCTTCTTGGGAGGAACAATAGTTGGAATTTGCACAGGCTTCGTAGTAACTTTCAGAGCGAACAGCCGTCTACTACGACCCATACCTCCAAGGTACTTCCTTAGAATTCTGATATGGAAATGGCTTCGGCGGGCAAACGACGATGGGTTGTACTTTCTTCTTCTTAGGGGATTCAACAGGAACCTTCCTATAGACGATAGTGAATGGCTCGATAGTAACAACCTCTTCAACAGGTTTAGATCTGGCAAATTGCACTTCACCTCGATTCATCAAAATCTAGACACAACCCTTCAGCCTTCGACACTGGTTAGGATTATCATCACAAATCTGACACTTACCATGCAACCCTTTCAACAGACCATGTTCATTCAACCTCTTGAAAACCACAGCCATCAGAGCCTTCACCTCGTCAACATCTATGATCACTTCAGCCCTTGAACTAACCTCAATCATGTTCACTGCAGGTCCGCCGTGATCTGGCAATGGATTATTCTGACTGTTAGGACCTTCCTCAGCAAAAGTCAGAATCTTCTTATCAATGAGTTCCTGAACCTTGGTTTTGAAAACAAAGCAATCCTCTGTCGCATGACCTATGTATCCAGCATGATAAGCACAGGACGCATTTGGATTATGCTTCGGGCCAAATGGAGGAATCGCATGTGCAATCTGCTTGGGGACAATTGCCCCTTGGTGAACTAGATAAGGAAACAATTCCGTGTATGACACCGAAATTCTATCAAAATTCGGACGCTTGCAATTTCCTTGATTGTTGTTGTACTGACATTTTTTATTCTGCTGACTTTTGTTGTTCTGTTGAGTCTGTTGCTGATTCTGAGCATTCTGAACTGGTTGTTGCGGATGATACTGATATGGAGGTTGCTGATATTGTGCAGCAGTAATGTATGGATATGGATAGTACGACATGGGAGCCATGAGAGCTTGATATTGAGGAAAAACTTGAGCAGTCACAGCATTGGCTTCACGTTCTTTCTTCTTTGATTGACTGTTCTGAGATTTTCTAGTAGTTGGCTGCTGGGAAGTAGCTCCAGAAATCTTTCCAGTCTTTAACTCGTTCTCAATCCGTTCACCAATGGTCACAACATCAGTGAAGTTCGATGAAGAACTACCCACCATTTTCTCATAATATGATCCTTACAAGGTACCCATGAAGATGTCAACCAACTCATTGTTAGAGAGAGCAGGTCGCACACGGGATGCCATCTCATGCCATCTTTGTGCATACTCTTTGAATGTTTCAGTTGAGCACTGAGCCTGATTCTGTAACTGTAATCTGGTAGGCGCCAGATCAAGGTTGTATTTGTATTGTTTCATGAATGCTTCAGATAAATCCCTCCAAGTAGGGACTTTGTTACGCTCCAGGCCCATGTACCAATCTAATGAAGCACCAGACAAACTATCTTGAAAACAATGAACTAACAATTCATCATTATCAATATAGGATGCCATCTTCCTGCAGTACCTAGTGATGTGGCTACGCAGGCAACTCAAACCTTTATACTTAGGCAGCTCAGGTATTTTGAATTTTTGTGGCAGCACAACGTTCGGAACCAAACACAAGTCCTTGGCCTCCATGTCGAAAGCAGAAAACCCTTCAATAGCTCTAATACGGTATTCCAACAACTTGTAGTCAGCAGGTCTATTCTGGTTAGTGGGCCTGACAAGAATCTGAGGATTTGGAAGCTGAGATGCGCCGAGAGCATTCACTTGCGGAGTAGCAAATTGAGACGGATACACCAAACCCGGATTAACCATCTGACCAGCATTCTGACCCATCTGAACACCAAACGGATAAATTGGAGGGGGTATCACAACAGCCGAGGAAGATACCCCAGGATAGAACATCCCATGATGAACATTCTGAACAACAGTTTAAGCAGCCTGAGATGAAACCGGAACATGAATAGGAGGACCCCTATACACATGCTCTTCTTCGTCAGGAGTTTCAATGTCAGCCAACTTAGAAGTCTGACGAGTCTGACCCTGAAGATTCTCAGGATCATCATTCACCACTGGAGGTGGAACCGGAGTAGGCATGCCCCACGGATATGCAGCAGCATTCCCATTAGGTATGGGCGCAACATAAGCCTGATATGGTACAAAGGCACCATTGTTTGCAATTTGAGGAGTGTAATTCAGAGGCATGCCCCAAGGAAACCCAGCGGCCATCTTGTTCACATTAGACTGAACAACAGGCTGATTCGGGGGCTCAACTGGTACTTTAACAGTAGCAGGAGAAGGAATAACAGCAGGAGTAGTTGTAACAATAGGAGAAGTAGTCACAACAGGAGTAACAACGGTTGCATCAGTAGCAGTTGCAACAACAGAGGCAGCGGCGGCAACATCCCTTTGAGCACGAAGGAGTTCCATGATTACATCCATGTTAGTCTGAAACTGATCCATCCGACCTTGGAATTGAGCCAGAGTTTCCTTGTAAGCAGCGTTCTCAGCTTCAAAGTCGACTATGATTCTAGATTTGTTTGATCGAGTGAAATACCGATGTCGAGTCGTCGTCTTGCTACAAGGAAGGAGGACAAGGATGAGCAACGGTTCCAGATGAAGGGACGTGCATATGTGTGCAAATGAATGTATGATATGCATGCAAAAATAAAGTTTTAAATTCTAGGAATTCTTAAACTTATCTTTGTTGACAATAATCATAAAGTATATAAGCAAAGGTGCGAAAGATAAAATTGGCAAGCAACTTCATTCATTCAACAATAAAGGAAAGAAGTACAAGTCGAGTACAAGTCAAATATCTGCCTTTTGGGCTACAACAAAATCCGCATGGATTCTATCAAACACCACCCTGCAAACAGACAGGAAATGGAAAACATCCCAAGGAATCTGGTGCGGCAACATATCGGCATATGCATCCCTCAACAACCCAGGCAGGTCCTCCAATGCATGCTCAACAAATCTTGCTAGACGACCATGTTTCTCACTCCAATACTTCGCATCCTTCATGAGGTTACGCAGCAAAGAATGGTTAGGTCCCTGCAGCATATCCTGAAGAAAGGCCTCTTTCTGATCTAAGAGGTTCTGCAGATGACGGCTTTGATGCTCCCAATGAGTACTCTCTGTGTTGAGCTGACTAATCTGCTCTTGGCTCTGATGTGCTTGATGCTGCAGCTTCTGAATCTCACCGAAGACTTTGTCTAGCTTAGATTGACACTGAGAAAAGTCCTTTGTTAACTGATTAGCGTGTTCTTGCTCACTTTGCCACTTGGTCTTGAACTCGGATAACTTCCCTCGAAGCTCTTCAAGTTGCTTGTTGTAGCTCTACTCATCTTTGTAGGCTTGATACTGGATATCGCGGAGTTGTCTCTTCTTTGAAGCAAGTCCTTCATAGGTGCTCTTCAAAGCATCACCCACCTTCCTTCGCTTGTTATGTTCAACCTCCACCTCTTTAAGCATGTACTCGTACTTCTGGCGGAGCTCAATCTGTAGGTTATCCTTCTCGGAAGTGACTTTATCAAGTTTGAGGCGAAGATCGACATTCTCCTTCTTCAACCTCTCAATAACCAGCTTGAGTTGGTTGACCTCAGACGGAGGAACAATAGCAAGTTCAGGAGGCTTGGCATTCATGGAAGGCTCGGGAGAAAATGGTAACAAGATCTCTTTGACACGCTCTTTGACCCAAAGTGTGTAAGCTTCCTTGGCTATGCAATTCTTCTTACCCAAATCGGCTCTTCCTTAGAAGTGAATCTGAGTCCAAGCAGCACTAAACCTCTTCAGCTAACCCATGTCATCAACCCCTTCATGAAAGATGAACTCTTCCACTACCTCAGGATCAGGTTTGGCAACCATAGGATATCCCAACTGTCGGAAAGCAAGTCTCGGATTGTAGTTAATTCAACCCCTTGTACCCAGGAGAGGCACATTGGAGAATTTCCCACAATGAAGAATGATCATAGTATCGTCGAAGACTCGAGAATACTAAGAAATATCATCAGCAGTAAGAGACATGATTCGTTGAGACTACTTGAGATTACCCTTATTCTCAACAAAGGGACCCTTCTGCGGAAGGTGAGACATGAACCATCGGTACAGCAGAGGGCACAATAGACAATGGTTTCCTTCTTCTTTTCATTCCTGGAATGAATAGAATAATAGGTATCAGCAAGAAGTGTCGGAACAGGGTTCTTGGACAAGAAGATACTAATAGCAGCCTGATCTACGAAATCCTCCATGTTCGAAAACAAAACAATCCCATATATCAGCAAAGCAAGAATGGCGTTGAAAGCCTTCCAGTTCCCATCCTTAGCGAAAGAAGTGGCCTTGTCAACCAAGAATTTCGAAGCAAACCCTCGAATACCTTTTCCTTTGGTCTTGAGACTATCCTCCACGTCCTTCTTACTAATGCAAAGCGCATCAGCAATAAGGGGAGACTTCGGACAATCACTGGTGTAAACATAAGGAACCTGCCTTTTGATCTCAACCCCCAGAATATAAGCATACTCCTCGAGTGTAGGTGCTAGCTGATAATCCTGAAATGTGAAGCACCTAAGTGGCGGGTCATAGAACTGAACCAGAGTATGAATAGCAGTGATGTTGACGTCTGTATTGAGGATGGTCAACAAATTACCATAAGTATCTATGAAAACCCCTCTGTGATCTCCAACCAACAGGGATGCCAAACCTCTCAGAGTACCCAGCTTAGGCTCCACAAACTTGTAGCTGAAAATGCCTCGACAACCAGTACTCATCTCTATGATAATGCCAACAAAGAATAAGTCCTCAAAAACCTGGAAATGCACATGCAAAAATTAATTTACATGATGAAATGACATGCAACACAAACAACAAGAAGCCAAAACTGTCTGAATAATCAAATCTGAATATTTCGGATATCTGCATATAATTCTGTGTCGGTGCAACATAATCTGATATGTCGGTGAAGAATCTGATGTGTGTGAGAGAACAAAGGTATGAAGTGGCTTGGTTTCCTGCAAAAACCCATCCCCCTCACAGGTGTGATCTAGACACAACAAGGTGGTCCCTAGAAAGGTCGCCCAAACCATAGGACTCAGAATGAAAACCCCCCGGCGTAGTGAATTCTCACAGGACGGAAGTATTGTCAAACGAATCATGATCTGGGATGTGGGTCTCGTGATATCCCAACGCGCAAAACGCATGCCTGACGACTATCCACGTTCTAGCCTATGTGTATGTTAGGCCCGGTGTTAGGACCTTTCTCTCCAATAATATCTACCCATCCCAACAACAGCAGAATATAGCAGATATCCAGAATAACAGCATATGAATATTAAAAGCAATAAAGAAATGCAGTAAATAAACATAAAGCTAAAGCATAAAGATAAAGCTAGTAAAGCGCAAAAGATAAACACCCAAGCAAACAAGAAAAGCAAACAAAACTAGGCGAGACCCCAAATTGCGAGTGCAAGAGATGTCCCCAGCAGAGTCGCCAGCTGAAGATGGCTGGTTTACATCCTGAGTGAATCGCACACTCAAAGATAACACAGAGTCGCCACCGAACTTTATTTAGTCCCAAAGGACAGGGGAAATATCGATAAAACCCAAGGGGAAGAGAAACGGGAACGGGGGTCGGTTATACGAAAGGAAGGTACTAGCACCTAATGCATCTGTCGTACTCGATGGGAACCATTTCGCTTGCTTCTAGGCTTGGATAGGTTATCTATCTAAAGGCTTCTAGCTAAAAGAAAGGGTGAGAAAAGAAAAGGGAAAAGAAAAAGGAAAGAAAGAAAGTGCTCGCAGAGGATTATGGCCCTCGTGCCTACGTACCCTCATAGTGCAATGAGGAAATCAGAGTGCCGTAGTTCGTGGAACCAGAGGACAGAAAAGGGAGAGAAGAAAGGAAGGGTGGAAGTGTGCTCGCCAAGATCATCGCGATCTCGTGCCTACGTATCATACATTCGAATGAATGCAGAATCAGAGCTTCCGTAGTTCTTGGAACCGAACGGAAAACAAAACAAGAAAGAGAGAAGTGGTGTCAAAACCAAGAGCAAAAGGGAAAGAAACTCTATTGGGGAAAGTCGAACAGTAAGAGTGATTGCACAAGAAACTAGAAAGGAATGGTTTCAAAACCAAGAAAGAAAAAAGAAGGAGAGAAACTCCGCTGGGGATAACAAAGAGGATTGGCATCAAAACCAAGAAGATAAGAGTAAAAGAAAGAAAGAGAGTCCACTGGGGAAGAAAAGATCAAAGAGTTGTTAGGGACCAGAGAGTAGTGACCCTACTGGGAAACAAACACAAGGATGGTGTCAAAACCAAGAGAATAGGGAAACTCGGTATATTAACTGGCTGGAAGTGGTTAACCGAAGAGAAAGGGAGATTCTGGTGGGGAAAAGGAGCTGGTGTCAACATACGGACTGTGATGAACTAAAAGAGAGAGTACTGAACCAAGAGAAGGTGTTTGACTCTGAGGGGACATTGGTATATTAACTGATAAATAGTGGTTAACCGAGGAAGGAAAGGATTGCAACTCTGTGGGGATAGAGAAGCATTGGTTTTAACAGAGAAAGTTATGATTAACCAAAAGAGCGGGTGTAGGACAAATCGAAGGTCGTGACCCAAAAGGGATGTTGGTATTGACTGAACAAACAACACTTGATCAACGAAAAAGGGTATTGAACCAAAGAAGGTTGCTAACTGCTGGGATTCGGTTTTAACAGAACACTGTGATTAACCGAGAAGAATGAGTGATTAACCAATAGGAGGTGATTAACTCAAAAGGGGCTCAGCATTTTAATAGACAGGCTATGGTTAACTGAAGAAAAGGGTGATTAACCGAGATAAGGTGATTAACCCAAGGAACTCAGTGTGTTAACAGACAAGTTGTGGTTAACTAAAGAAACGGGTGATTAACCGAGAGAAGGTGATTAACCCAAGGAACTCAGTGTGTTAACAGACGGACTGTGGTTAACTATGAAGGAGCAAATAGGTGTTTTAACTGACAGGCAGTGATTACCAAATAAAGGGCGAAGAACCAAGAGAAGGTTGCGACTCCTGGGGTTACGGTTGTAATGGGAATACTGTGTTTAACCGAAGAAAGAGAATTCAGACTCTTCAGGGGAATCGAGAATCAATGATCGATCGCAAGAAACGAACAGGGCATTGAAACAAAGAAAGTTTGCTAACCCAAGTGTCATACCCCAAATTTTGACCACTAAGGTTTCCCATCATTGTGCAGATCATCATCACAATATGGATGAACCATCATACTTCATTAGTCTCCCCAAAGATGGGTGAGTATCCACTACAATCAAACTTAGGGTTTCAGGCCCTCTCAGAGCTTTTAGACAAAGGATCAATCAAGAAATGACATGATCTTCAACTTGTATAAATCTCTTAAACACCCATAAAGGATCAAGAGGACTCCCACACCAAGAATCAAGCACAAGGTTGCAGCATTCCAAGTGGATTAAGCCTCAAGATCACTAGTGTCACCAATTAGGGTTTTGGTCGACCAAGGACTCTAGATGGAAATTTTCCTCTGGGCATGAGCCAATGCCTCAAGGCACAACCCAAGATACCCCAAGGGACCTCACAAACCCAATCATCAAGTCAATTTTGCCTCAAGGGATGCATACACTAAAAATCAGGAATTAGGGTTTCTTGACCTAATTCACCCCTAAGTTGACTTTTGGGACAAAACATGAGCCAAGACCTCAAGAGAGAATTTGAGGGTCTCTAACACACTACATTGATCCATTTGCAACAATGGATTGATCCAAGAAGCTTGGTGCACAAGTTTCAAGTTCATTAGAACCACAGTTAGGGTTTCGCGGAAAAAGTCAACTGTATCTTTGACTTTTGACCCTGGCATGCTCCCAAACCTTGGGACATGATTCAATACACCCTATAACACCTATGGAACATGTCCATCAAGTTTGATTTAGGTCAAGGACTTGATTTCATAGAAGATCGCACAGTTTGGAATTCATCTGACAAAAAGTCAACTGTGCACAAAAGTCAACTTTGACTTTTTGAGATTTTTCACAATTATGGTTCTTTGACCCTAAAATGATGTTACTGTATGATTGGAATCATCATTCATCAAGAAAAATCAAGAAAAGTGAGATAACTTGTAAAAGGGGTAACCATAAAAAACTTAGAAAATTTTCTAAGTTATGGAACAAAGTGGTTAGGGTACCAACTTTGGAGGATCATAACTCCTAAATCACAAAGCCATTTTTCCCCATTCAAAGCTGGATTTGTAGCTCTCATGGGCCTCTACAAAAGCTTCAAACATAACTCATTCTAATTCACCATGGATTTTAAGTTATGGATTGAACAAAATCACAAAAAGTGAAAATGTCACTTTTTTCCAACACTTAGTGAAATTTTCACTAAGTCAGAATCGGCCTTCACTTTTTTCCAAATGTAGGGGGATTTTTCACCTGGATCCAAAAGGTATCAAAACCAACTATGATCAAACAGTTGTTGTATCATATGAAGGCTTTCCAAAATGGCCAAGAACTCCATCAAACTCCACTTGAGCCATGAGATATGACAATGCCAATATGCCTTGCTGCAAACTATCATGGCAAGGCAGATTTGGGAGTTTTGCTCGATTTTCTCAAAATTTGCAAATGACAAGCAACTTTATCCATCTGAACACCTCAAGGGGGGACCAAGGAGGAACCAACTCTGATCTCAAGCCTCCCAAGTCTTTGGAACCAAAAGTAGCATGCCAAACCTAGAAATGCCTAAAAGAGGGACAAGACTCCAATTTTGGATTGGAGCATTTAATGGATGCACCAAGGTGGCATGGACTGACACATTCCCAACTGAATTCAGTCAGGACATATCCAAGACTAAGGGAACCAGCAGCCTGTGCCCTAACCTCTAGCCGAGACTTGGAATCTCATTGCTCAACATTTGCCAAACCTATGTAGCAGTTGCCATTTACTATTGCAGCCAAAACAAACTTGCTCTACTATAAATAGAGCTCATTTGAGCTCAGTTTGAGTACACCAAAGCCATCAAACAGATGCTTTCCTCAAAATTCTCTTTTTCACTCCATTCTTGCCTTCTAAAGCAAGTCACCATCGGGTTCTGAGGTTGAGGGCAAATCCAACCAAACCAATGGTTCACACACCTCATAAATATCATATGTAGGTGATCCAAACACTAGCAAGTGACCTGTAACACCAAAATCACAAAGTCACTTCTCAAAACCTCAAAACTTGTTTGTTTTGCATTTTTCAAGCCATGTCTTGATTCAATCACTTTCCAAACCAGATAAGACCTCAAACACACTCCAAATATTATCCTTGAACTGTCCCAAGTGGTTCCCCACATCTGGAACACCATTTGAGGGAGTTGTCATATTGGTCATTTTTGCCCCTTTTGCAAGAAAGAGCTCAAACTTGCTCCAAAGGTTTCCAGTTGATTCCAACCATCCTAAAAGCTTCTAAGAGATCATTTGAGATTGTCCAAAGCATCAAATCATTTCTGGAACAAATCACTTGGCAGATTGCACAAAAGCTCCAAAAAGAGGTAAGCATCACAACTTGAACTCTTGGAAATATGCATTGCTTTGAGGTTCACTAATCATGCATCTCTTCTACATGTTATATGTGTTGTGTTTGCACCAATTTATCATGTAATTCACACCTGTACCAAGAGGTAGCATAGAAAATGCAAAACATGGCCTATTTCAAAACCACTATCGGGTTTTGAGGAGGATTTGTTTTCTGGAAAAACCACCACCATCATTTGATTCCTTGTGAAATTCTAGGCAGGATAGACCTAAATTTTGTCTCAATCCATGGAGAAATGAGAAAGTTATGGTCTTCATGTTTCTGACCAAAATCTTGCCTTGCCTTGCCTTGGGCCAGGCCAAAAACAAGGCAAGCCTTGTATATTTGTGGTTGTGTTTCAATCAACGGATGTATCACCACCCCAGTGGCAAGGCGCGCGCCCTATACACTAGAGGTATGGGGTTCGAATCCCCCTCGACCCATACCCTCTTTTTTACCACTTTTTCATGTTTTTTCCATATTTTACTATTTTTCATATTATTTTTAATGATTTGAAAAATTAATAACTCCCTCAATTTTAATTATTTTTAATTGGTTCTTTTTGCAAAAAAACCACAAAAAATATTGAAATATTTTATTCCACAAAAAAATTAGATTTATATTATTTATTTAATATAATTAGAATTTTTGTGAATAAATTCATTTTTATTGTTATTTAAACATTTTAAAATGAATATCCATCTTGAAAAATCAAAACCAAATGAGCTTTAATTCATCTTATGATTAAAACATCATTTTTCAAACCTCAACCAAAAATCATAAGTTGTTTATTAAAACTTATTTGGTATTTTTATCATTTTTATTAATTTTCTTTGAATAATTACTTTAAAAAATGAAATTAGGGTTTTGTTGATTTTCACCCTAACAAACTTTTCAAACACTCATGGGCCTCTATTAGAGTGTAAGACCCAATCCTTTTTGAAACCAAAAACCTTTTTGGGCCTCAGTCATTGTATAAGACCCATCGTGTTTTCAAAAACCTCGGCGCGATCGTCACCTTTTCAAAACATAATCATCTGGGCCTACCCTCGTGTTATAAGACCCATTTATCTTTTTAAATAAATCATGGGCCTCTAATAGAGTGTAACACCGAATCCCCTTTTAACCAAAACCATTTTTGGGCCTCAGATATTGTATAAGCCCCTGTGCATTAAAAGAAAACCTCGGCACGATCGCCGTTTTCAAACAAACCATCTGGGCCTCTCCTTGAGCTGTAAGCCCCATCTCCCTGTACATAAAAACATTTGGGCCTCACATATTGTATAAGTCCCTTTGTACAGTTTTTAAAAGCAACGATGCAATCACTGTTATAATCCTGGGCCTCTCTTCGAACTGTAAGCCCCAACAATCTTTTCACCATACTTTTCTTTTAATATACTTGTTGTTTTCAATTTTTCTTTGTTGAACAGCTAACCAAACAGCATGGAAGCTCTACAACCGAGTAAGTGTTTATCCGCTTTCATTTACTGCTTTCATATAAATAACTGTATTGTGGGAAGCTGCGCATGGTTAGTCTTCTTTCATACCTCCTTTAAATACTAGTCATATACCAACTGTGTAATACTAGTATAGTTATTTAGAGTTTTCCCCGGCAACTACGTCTAGAACTAGGTAAAGCCCGTTGGTCACTCTTAAATACAATCAAAATTAGATCCGCATAGGATTACCAGATACAGTCTTCCCTCCTCTTGGGGTTAAACAATATGGAGACGTGAAAGGCAGCATTCTCGGTGAACCCTTTCTCAGACTGTCACTCTTAGAAATTGTCAAAGAAACTCTAACTCCCCAGAGATGATATTTTCTCCGTGAATGGCATCTCTTGAATTTCTTCCAAATTCTCGAACTTTCCTGGCTTGATCTATTCTCGGTGAATGGCATGTCTTGAATTTCTCTTGGTTTGGGGACCCACAGGCTTCCTAAAAGCATCCTCGCCTCCTCTTGGGCGTTGTACAAGGACCCTTCGGCTTCTTAGAAGTTCTCATGTCTTCTCTTGGGCTTAATACAAGGACCCTGACGACCTCTTAAAGGTATAAGACATAACTTAGTCATCCTTTGTTAGAGCGGTCTTTCCAGCGTCGAAACTCCAGTCATCTTAGGGTTGACACTCATCCCTTAATGCCCGTGCCTCCTCTTGGGCATTGTACAATAGATAAAACTCTAGACTCGGACAGTCTAAGCCTCTTGAGTCTCAAAGAGATTCTCAAGTCCCTTTCAAACATAGGAAGAAACACCGACAATTCGGAAACTCGGTCTCTCTCATGAGAGTTCCCCCACCCTTGGACCTGCCTATGGATTTAATCCTCAGCAGTAAGCTAGCCTCCTCTTAGGCTTTGTATAATGATCCTTCCTTAGGGAAGTCAGCCTCCTCTTGGGCTTTGTACAAATGATTCTCCCCAGCGGAGCTAACCTTTTCAAACTCTCTTGTTGAGTCAACCACCTTTTAGCCTCCGTCTTGGGCTTTGTACAAGACACATATAAATCACTCTCTTGTTGAGTATAAAAGATTCTCTTGTTGAGTCAACCTTTCACCTCCGTCTTGGGCTTTGTACAAGACACATATAAATCACTTTATTGTTAAGTATAAAAGATTCTCTTGTTGAGTCAACCTTTCGCCTCCGTCTTGGGCTTCGTACAAGACAGATAAAATCACTCTCTTGTTGAGTATAAAAGATTCTCTCGTTGAGTCACCCTTTCGCCTCCGTCTTGGGCTTCATACAACACACAGATAAAACACTCTCTTGTTGAGTATAAAAGATTCTCTTGTTGAGTCAACCTTTCGCCTCCGTCTTGGGCTTCGTACAAGACAGATAAAATCACTCTCTTGTTGAGTCAACCTTTCGCCTCCGTCCTGGGCTTCGTACAAGACAGATAAAATCACTCTCTTGTTGAGTATAAAAGATTCTCTCGTTGAGTCACCCTTTCGCCTCCGTCTTGGGCTTCATACAAGACACAGATAAAACACTCTCTTGTTGAGTATAAAAGATTCTCTTGTTGAGTACTCCTTTCGCCTCCGTCTTGTGCTTTGTACAAGACATATAAAAGCACTCTCTTGTTGAGTATAAAGGACTCTCTTGTTGAGTCAAACCACTTTTCGCCTCCATCTTGGGCTTCGTACAAGACAGATAAAAACACTCTCTTGTTGAGTATAAAAGATTCTCTTGTTAAGTCAACATTTCACCTCCGTCTTGGGCTTCATACAAGACACATATGAAACACTCTCTTGTTGAGTGAGCCAATCCTTTTAGCCTCAATCTTGGGCGTTGTACAAGATAGAAAGAACATTTTCCCCAGAAAAGTCAAACTTCTAGCCTCGTCTTAGGCTTTGTATAAAGACATCACCGGTTGAGTTAATCAACCTTTTAGCATCAAACCTGTGCCCTGCTCACAGCATACAAACATCAACAACCCTCCTTTACAGATGACAAATTCTCTCTACGGACAACCTTTAGCTTCACATCTTGGGCTTTGAACAAGATACAAATAACCTTCAGCTTCACGTCTTGGGCTTTGAACAAGATATAAATCATCTTTAGCTTCAATCTTGGGCTTTGAACAAGACACCAAAACACCTTTTTCCTCCCTTAGAATAGGAGGAACTACGAGCGCTCTGATTTCCCTATTTCGCTAAACGGGAATACGTAGGCATAAGATTACAAAAATCTTAGCGAGCATACTAATCAAAAACCCAAAATCCAGTACCTCCATACATCAATTTAAAAGCATCAGACCTAACATCTTATCAAAACCTCACCAATGATCCAGACACCCTGTGAATTCAAGCAAATAACCTAAGACAAGACCCCCATTTTGATAGCATCTGTAAACCAACAGTTTTGACTGTTTAACCTCAGTTTGCAAGCAGGGTTAATTGGAGACATCTATTTCCCTTCCTTCATCAGCTTAATTGGATAAAAAATGAATCGAACTATAGTACCCAAGCGATAGTGATTCGAAACCACAAAAACCGCGCTACAGAAAAATGGTGACCACAGTGGGAGGTCATTCTTTTTCTTACAATCTTAGGTAGAAACCTTGAACAAGTCATGTTCACTGTGGCCGCCACAGAAAAATGGCGACCACAGTGGGAGAGGATTGACTTTCTCCCAATTTTGAGTGAACCCTTGAGTTCACCAAAATTTCACAGAAATGGTAACTCTGCTGGGGAGTCATTGTCTGTATAGGATCATAAGACTAGAGGTCTAGGATGATTAGGACAAATATATATACTGCTTTTCCTAATTGATATCTGTGTTTATTTTTCTGCTAATGGGAATGCGTGTGATTCCGCATGTGGAAAGAAGCAAACACTTAAGATAAGTGATGGCGTTATATGGGTAATCTTACGGGGAGTGAATCCCAGTTAAGAGTCCCCGGTTAGACCATCGAACTCAGTGAAGACTCCCTTTGTAGATACATTTCCTATACGACTCAAGTTGTTGAAAGTAGTGTGGTCGATTGGGTTATCTGAGAAGCTGAGGTTTATAGTAAACTCAAGCCATTTTGTAGTGCGGAAGCTATCAGAAATAGTTGTCACGCGATACTACCCTCATTTGAGACCACTCTAAGATGCACAGCTCACTGGCGATCCGCTTGCTGTTGTTATCCCAAGAGAGGTCAGTGATTTTGAGGACAGGTACAAAAAATCACCAGTATAAAACCTTTGGGGATGGGTAGAGCCTTGACTTTATGACACCGACCATTTGACCCCATGTTTTTTCTATGTTTTTGTGTGCTGCATTCATACATTCATTTAAAAACATTAAAAAAACAAAGAAAAATCTTCTCCTCTAGTCTCTCTTTTTCAAATTAAACTAAGACAATGATTGCAAATGTCAGATAAAAAAGATTGCGCTAATGGATTTCGGTAAAAGGAAAACTCACAAGTACACCTTTAAGGTTCCGAAATTAGAGGATTTGAGAGGGTTAGCAAGGATGATCACCAACCCCGAGGCATTCAGAGCTAAATATGGAGGACTGCTATCTCTATTAAGGGTCCAAGTAGTTGAAGGAATCTTGTCTACACTCATTCAGTTCTACGATCCGGTCTATCACTGTTTCACATTCCCGGATTATCAGCTAGCACCAACACTGGAGGAGTACTCTCACCTTACTGATTTGCATATTACCGATCAAGCTCCCTTTTCTGGACTCGAAGAAATTCCAAAGGATCAAACCATTGCAAGAGCAATTTATTTGGATGAGTCAGAAGTCAGGACTCACATCACCACTAAGGGTGGAATCCAGGGTTTTCCATCCCAATTCTTGATAAAGAAAGCTCTATACTTTGCTAGTATAGGGAACGTGGCCGCTTTCGAAAGCATCTTTGTTTTGCTTACCTATGGGTTATTTCTGTTTCCCAACATTGATAACTTCGTTGATATTAACGCCATTAAGATTTTTCTGATTGGAAACCCTGTACCGACCTTACTCGCAGATGCCTATCATTCGGTACACTCAAGGAATTTATATAGCGGAGGAATGATCACATGCTGTGTACCCCTGTTATACAAATGGTTCACTTCCCACTTACCCAAGTCGGCTGCATTTTGGGATCCTAAGAGTTCTTTACGTTGGTCGCAGAGAATCATGTCTCTTACCAACTCTGACATTGACTGGTACAATCGAATCTATGACGAGATCAGAATCATTGACCGTTGTGGAAACTTCCCTAATGTACCCCTTATAGGAACTAAAGGAGGGATCAATTATCATCCAGTTTTAGTTCGCCGTCAACTCGGATACCCGATGAGGCATGTCCCGCAAAATGCTCATCTGGAAGGTCTTTTCTTCAAGGAAGGAGAAAATGACAGGGCACTAAAGACAGAAATAGTGCAGGCCTGGAAGCACGTTCACAGGAAAGGAAGAGAGTCTCTAGGAAAACCAGACTGTGTCTCGGTGGAGCCTTATCTCCATTGGGTACAAACTAGAGCTCTCAAGCTGAGGATGCCTTACCCTCGTCAGGAAGTTCTTCCGTTAAGGGACCCTGCCCTTTACTTTATGTCTAAAACGGAAAAACTTTAGGTTACTCTCAACAAAGTTCAACAGGAAAGAAGGGCTTGGAGGAACAAGTACCGTATTCTCAATGTGGAATGCAAGAAAATACAACGACTGTTAAAAGAAAATGATGGTCTGATTGAAATTTTAGAGCAACATGCTGTAGAAAATCAGGATGACCAAAGGAATTTGCTCGCTCCTTTCACTTGGCAGAGGAATGACAACCCGGCAACGGCCCAAGAGCCCCGGTCAAAGAAAAGGAAAGTATCAAAACCAGCACCCGAGCCCTCCTCAGAGAGGACTCAGGACCCATAAGTTTAGATTTCCTTTTGTAGCACTATGTAAATTACTGTATTTTCATTTCCATAATCCTTGAATTCAATAAAACGGGGTTTCCCCACTGTTTGATATTTACAATCTAATTGTCGAAGTTTACTATGAATGAACAAAAAACATATACAATTAATATTAATAATTGCATATCATTCATCATTCTCACGTAACGCACGCTTCTTTCCTTACGAATCTCACGTTTGCGTCTCGATTCTAGAGTCAAACTGTCTCATTCGTACAATACTCGGGCCAATCGACAGAAAAAGATGGATGATCTCGAGGAAGAGAACAGAGAGTTGAGGGAAGAGATCGACACTCTGAAAGAGGATCTGAGAAAGCTTCATAATGACATGCAAGCTCTGGCAGCAGCTCAGATGCAACAACAAAGGACTGTGATCTCAGAGATCACATCAACGCCCATAGTGGAAAGGCCTGATCCTAGGTATAAGATGCCAAAAGATCGTCCCTGGGGCATGCCACCCAACTATATCCCGGAAGGATATATTCCGCCGATCATGGAAGATCCGGAAACTTCAGCAGGGACCGCTGGGCCTGAAGGTTACAAACTTCGGGAAAGCAAAGATGCCAGGGGCATGACCGCAACTCCTGAAGGTTACAAACTTCGGGAAGCACCTAGAGTCACCGCTATGATGACTATGCCACCACCCGTGGTACACACTGTCTCGGATAGACAGATTCCCCGGATACCTTCTGGTGGAAATGAAAGTATGTTCGACAGAATGAATGAGTTCCAAGAATAATTCCTGGAGATGCAGAAAGAGCTGCAAGCCCTCCACGGTCAGGATTTATTCAGAAAAGACGCCGCAGACCTGTGTTTGATCCCCAATGTGAAAGTTCCACACAAATTCCAGGTGCCCGATTTTGAAAAGTACAAGGGTAACTCTTGCTCTCAAAGTCATTTAGTGATGTACGCTCGGCGAATTTCAGCCCAGACAAAGAACCAGGAGCTACTGATTCACTACTTTCAGGACAGTTTAACCGGTGTCGCACTCAAATGGTACATGGGTTTAAACTGCACTAAGATTGCTACTTTTAGGGATCTTGCCGCTGCCTTCGTGCAACAATATAAGTATAATCTGGACATGGCACCGAACAGAGATCAACTCAGATCGGTGTCACAGAAGGATAAGGAAACCTTCAAGGAGTACGCCCAGAGATGGCGTGAAATTGCCGCCCAGATTGATCCACCTCTTGAGGAAAAAGAGATGACAAAGATCTTCTTGAAAACCTTGAGTTCATTCTACTACGATCGAATAGTTGCCAGTGCACCCAGTGACTTCACCGAGATGGTGGGCATGGTAGTTCGTCTTGAGGAAGCAGTCAGAGAAGGACGGTTAATTAAAGACACTGCACCGTCAAGTAGTACTAAAAGATACGGTAGTGCTCTCCCTAAGAAAAAAGAGCAAGATATTGGGAATATCTCTCTGGGAAAGCAAAGGCGACGGTACCAACCAGTAGCAGCTGTAACTCCTGCTATTAACCCTGCACCTGTTCCTACGTATCAACCTCAGGTTGCGCAAAGCCAACCTAAATAACAACAGTATCAGCAAAGGACACAACAGCCTTTTCCACAGGCTCATCCTCCATACAACAACAACCGCACAATGCGACCTCCAGGGTTTGACCCTATACCAACGTTGTACGCATAACTGTTTCAATTACTACTGGTCAAGGGACACATCCAAACCAGGGCTCCTCTTACAGTACCGGAAAATCCGTCTTTTTGGTTCAAAGCAGATCAGACTTGCCCTTATCATCAAGGAGGACCAGGGAATAACATAGAAAACTATCTCAGTTTCAAATCCGATGTACAAAAGCTTGTTAGGAGCGGGGTCTTATCCTTCAAGGATACGAATCCTAATGTTCTCACAAACCTGCTGCCTCAACATGAGAAGGCTGCGGTAAATTTGATAGAAGGAGAGTCTAACAATAGCTATCAAATTCACGATGTACTCTTATTAAGGACCAACTTGGTCAAGATGCATCGTAGACAGAGCGGGTATGGCCATATACCACCTCATAATTATCACCAATGTGATATCTACTCTAAAGACAATCAAGGATGTTCTGTGGTGCAATCAGCACTACAGGAACAATTAGATCTTGGGTGTATCTAAGAGCATCGAGTTCTTGGAGTTAACATGAGTTACACAAATTCCAACATCATTCAGAGCCACGACATCCGTGCAATGAATGTCAACTTGGTGGAAATGCACTCAAGGCAAAGCCAGTATCATAATCTGCCACGGCATGATTATAATTCCTGTCTGACTTGCTCGGTAAACAAACAAGGATGCTCTTTTGTACAAGAGGCCCTCCAGCGTCAGATGGATCTTGGGTGGATCCAGGACTATCATGATGGAAATCCTTATCAGATCAACATGATTCAAATCTTCGATATCCGACTGATGAATACCAGCTTGGTGGAGTTACACGCTACATAAATCGAGCTCGGTTTTCTGACTGCGCATAATTATCAGAACTATACGGTGTGTTGTGAGAGTAACCAAGGGTGCGCTCTCGTGCAAAGAACTTTACAACACTTACTGAACCATTGGGGGCTTCCAATCTATCTGGATGAAGACACGCAACAAATCAGTGTGGTTAACGGGAACCCCACTAGGCATCAGAGTCAGGATGTTCGATCCATGGAAACAGACCTAGTGAGGTTACACTGCATTCAAAGCGGACGTGGCCAGGTGCCACCACATAACTACGAACGTTGTAAGATCTGTTCAGAAAATAATCAAGGATGCTACCTCGTGCGAGCAGCCCTTCAAAGTCAGCTGGACCATAAAAGGATTCGATCGTGTCCAGATTCTGGGTCAATCAATTGGATGCCAGACTATTTCGCTGATCAAATCAAGGATGTTGTCGTAATCTCTGATCATGAGGGGACCAAAGATGTTTGTACCATCATCCCTTTACTTGACGAATCGAAAGTTCCTAACCAGGAACGGATTGAAGTCACTTATGACAGTCAAAGAAATCAGAAGGCTCCCGTAGTTATCTACTTACCGGGACCAGTACCGTATGAATCAACTAAGGCTATCCCTTACAAATACGGTGCTACCACAACGAGGGTCAATCCTCCGACACGGATGAAGAATGGAAGTCCTATCTTAATGAGGACGGTAATATATCTCAGGAAGAGGTGCCTGCGCCATTTTTCTATCCCGTACAGAGTCCGAGATTTATACCAAGGTCAGACGTCGAGATGATATACGGAGATGGTGATCCGGAAGGATGTTGTGTTCCGCCAAACTCATTGGAGGAAGACACTCTGATGAAAGACCACTTTGACCACGACTATTACGGTCCAATGGATGGCCTGCCTATGTGGCAACCGTACCCAGGAGACTCAGGGCAAGAGAATCAGCCCAACGACGCTTATCAACTAAGCATCATCGAAAAGAATACTTGTGTCCCCACCATATCATGGGATCAACACTCAGGGCATTCAGAAAATTCCCAGCACAACGATGAATTTGCAGCATTTGCAGGACTAGAATTCATTAACTATGCTTTCCATGAGGTCAACGTCATCGAAAGGGATGACTCCTCCAGTTCCAAAGAGGTGTGGGATACCCTGGGACAACCAAGCGGCAAGTTCGACTTCATGGTCAAGTACACCGCTCCCGAAAGCTCCCGTATCAGGTTCGAAGACATCCAGCCGACTGGATGGGGAGAGTTACCTGAGAGCACAAATACTATGCAAAATCAAACTGAGGAATCCTCCTACGACAACCTTGCCTGGGAGACAGATTCCAATGATCCTGCTCCACCAGAAATCAGCATTATTTCTGAAGACAGATCAAGGAAGGTACCTGACTTTGTGATTCACCGAGGAGTTCGCCGCCAATGGGTTGTTGTCGATGTTTCGAAGATTTTTCATAAGTCAAAGTAATTACTGTCTTTATCTTATCCTTTAACCCTGCCCAGGTGAAACAGATGTTTTGATAGGGCTCACTTTCTGTAAATATCCCTCTTCGCATCGCCCAAAGCGACAGAGTTTTGTTTTATAGGGCTGTAGTTTCAAGAATCGACCAAATCATAAATAAAATAACGTCGTTCTGTAATTTCCGCAGTTATTGCTATTTTCTCTTTTCGCTTTTTCAGAAAATGGTAATCCTAAAAACAACTCAAACAATTAAAACAAGCAGTTTCCAGAAAAAACACTGCACACACTCTTGCATTCTCTCTATCTCTTCTAAACTAAAAACAGTCATCACGTCATGCAGATTTCTTGTTTTAAACCCCATTGAAACATACGATCCAATGCCTTCTCCCAAATTTGAATTCCCGATATTTGAGGCTGAAGAAGAAGATGATGAAGAAACTCCAGAAGAGATCTCCCGATTACTCAGACAAGAGGAAAGGTCCATTGAACCTCACAAAGAGTTGTTGGAAACAATCAACTTAGGTTCAGAAAAAGAGAGAAAAGAAATCAAGATTGGGGCACTACTCAGCCCAACTGTCAAAGATAGTTTGATAAAGCTTCTCAAAGAGTTTCCCGATGTATTCGCTTGGTCCTATCAGGATATGCTAGGGTTGGATACCAGCATCGTGGAACATCATCTACCGTTAAGGTCAGAATGTCCGCCAGTCAAACAAAGATTGAGAAGGACTCACCCGGACATGGCCATCAAAATCAAAGAGGAAGTACATAAACAGATTGACGTGGGTTTCCTCGCTACATCAGAATATCCTCAAAGGTTAACCAACATAATACCTGTTCTGAAAAAGGACGAAAGGGTCAGAATGTGTGTAGACTACAGGGATCTGAACAAAGCCAGTCCGAAGGATGACTTTCCCTTACCACACATTGACATGCTGGTAGATAGTACAACAAAGTTTAAAGTTTTCTTCTTCATGGATGGATTCTCGGGCTATAATCAGATAAAAATGGCGCCGAAAGACATGGAGAAAACTTCATTCATCACCCCATGGGGTACCTTTTTCTATAAGGTAATGTCGTTCGGTTTGAAGAACGTCGGGGCAACCTATCAAAGGGCCATGACTACTATATTTCATGACATGATACACAAAGAGATCGAGGTATACATCGATGATATGATTGCAAAATCAAAGACAGAAGAGGAACATGTGACCCACCTGTCAAAACTATTCAAGCGTCTGAGAAAATACAGACTCCGCTTGAATCCCAATAAGTGCACATTCAGTGTTCGTTCAGGGAAACTTTTAGGGTTCATCGTTAGCCAGAAAGGAATTGAGGTTGATCCTGACAAAGTCAAGGCCATTCAAGAAATGCCTTCTCCAAAAACTGAAAAACAAGTCAGGGGATTCCTGGGACGGTTGAACTACATTTCCAGATTCATATTCCTCATGACCGCGACATGCTCGCCAATCTTCAAATTACTCAAAAAGAATCAGGACTGCATTTGGGCAGAATACTGTCAAACCGCCTTCTACAGTATCAAGGAATACATGTTGAACCCACCGATTCTATCACCTCCAGTGGAAGGAAGGCCACTGATCATCTACCTAACAGTCTTGGAAGATTCCATGGGCTGTGTACTTGGCCAACAAGACGAAACCAAAAGGAAAGAGTCTGTCATTTACTATTTAAGCAAGAAATTCACCGACTGTGAATCTCGGTACACTATGCTTGAGAAAATTTGATGTGCTCTGGCTTGGGCAGCCAAACGTCTTCACCGGTACATGATTCGTCACACTACTTAGTTAATCTCTGAAATAGATCCAATCAAGTATGTTTTTGAAAAGCCTGCTCTCACGGGAAGGATTTCCCGTGGCAGATGTTGTTATCAAAGTATGACATCGAGTACCACGCTCAGAAAGCCGTAAAAGGAAGTGTTTTAGACGATCATTTGGCTCATCAACCGATTGACGATCAAGAATCAGTTGGATTTTACTTCCCCGATGAAGATTTCATGTATTTAAAAATGAAAGACTGCGATGAACCGTTACCCAGTGAAGGGCTAGAACCAGGTTCCCAATGGGGACTAATATTTGACAGAGCTCTCAATCATTACGGAAACGGAATTGGGGCAATCATCATAACACCTCAGGGTACCCATATTCCTTTCATTGCCAGACTGACATTCAAGTGCACAAACAACGAGGCCGAATACGAAGCTTGTATCATGGGTCTCGAAGAAGCGATCGACTTAAGGATCAAGAACTTGGATGTATGTGGCGATTCAGCCCTGGTTATCAATTAGATCAAAGGAGATTGGAACACTTACCAATCAGGATTGATTCCTTACAAAGACTATGCGAGGAGGTTGTTACCATTCTTCAACAGAATCGAGTTTCATCATAGTCCTCGGGTAGAAAATCACATGGCTGATGCATTAGCCATTCTGTCTTCCATGATTAGTGTAGGTCAATGGAATGACATACCTAAGATAGACATAATGCGCCTAGAATGGCCCACTTACATCTTCGCAATTGAAGTAGCATAGACGACAAACCTTGGTATCATGATATCAAATGCTTCCTTCAGAAATAAGAATACCCGCCTGGGGCATCCAGGAAGGACAGAAAGACTCTCAGGAGACTAGCAGGCAGCTTTTTCTTGAGCGGTGACACACTCTATAAGAGAAACTTTGATATGGTCTTGCTCCGATGCGTAGAAAGACCAGAAGCAAACATGCTGATAAAGGAAATTCACGAAGGATCCTTTGGCACTCATGCCAACGGACACACAATGGGGAGAAAAAATCTAAGAGCAGGGTACTATTGGTTGACAATGGAATCCGATTGCCACAAGTACATGAGGAGGTGTCATAAGTGTCAGATATACTCAGACAAAATCCATGTACTGCCAACACATCTCAAAGTTCTCTCTTCCCCATGGCCTTTTTCCATATGGGGAATCGACATGATTGGCATGGTCGAGCCCAAGGCTTCGAACGGACATCGGTTTATCCTGGTAGCCATTGATTTCTTCACCAAGTGGGTCGAAGCTGCGTCATACTCCAATGTAACCCGACAAGTCGTGGTCCAATTTATAAAAAATAATCTCATCTGCCGTTATGGTGTTCCAAGCCAGATCATTACTGATAATGGATCTAACTTGAACAATAAGATAATGAAAGAGTTGCGCACTGAGTTCAAGATCGAACACCATAACTCATCTCCATACCGACCTAAGATGAACAGAGCGGTAGAAGCGGCTAACAAGAACATCAAGAAGATTGTTCAGAAGATGGTTGTAATCTACAAAGATTGGCACGAGATGCTACCCTTTGCTCTTCACGGTTATCGCACATCTGTCCGCACTTCAACAGGGGCAACCCCTTTCTCTCTAGTATATGGTATGGACGCAGTGCTCCCCATAGAGGTAGAGATCCCATCAATCCAGATATTGATGGAAGCTAAGCTGACGGAGGCTGAATGGTGTCAAAGTCGACACGATGAATTGAATCTGATCGAAGAAAATCGAATGACGACACTATGCCATGGTCAGTTGTATCAACAGAAAATGAAGAGGGCGTTTGACAAAAAGGTCCGACCTCGCGTCTTCAGGAAAGGAGACCTAGTCCTCAAGAAGATACAATCATTTCTCACTGATTCCCGGGGCAAATGGACTCCGAATTATGATGGCCCCTATGTGGTCAAGACAACTTTCTCAGGCGGTGCCTTGAGACTCGTAACCATGGACGGAGAGGAATTTGCCTACCCCACGAAAGTTGATGTAGTCAAGAAATACTTCGCCTAAACTAAAAAAAAAAATGTCTCGGTGGATTGAAAACTCGAAAGGGCGGTCCAGGCAAAAATTAGGGACATAATAAAAAAAATCATCCCGGTGGATTGGAAATCTCCAAGTACAATCCAGGCAAAAGTTAGGCATAATGGCAAGTAACTATGTTCAACAGGGGCAAGTCCCTCAGCAGCAATTACATCATCCCTCAGAAAAACTCTAATCAAGGTCATATTCGACAGAAGGTCAGGATGCCCAGAATTCAAAGTTGGTAGAAGGATAGCGGTCGTTATGTTTCAATGTAGCCCTTTCCCTTTAATTATCATTTTCTAATTTTGTAAATACTCCATAGAATCACACGTTTGGCTGATCTCCATCCTATCAATAAAATTTGAGCCCTTGTGCTTTTTGTTTGTAATTCTTACTTGTTTTAGCTTTGTAGAACGACGCATTTTAATATGATTAACGGTTCTTGAAATAAAACGAAAATGAATTTACTTGCAAACTTTTTCTGCTTTTAAAATAAAGATGGCAATTTTTTTTTACTTTTGAACATCGAAAGAACATCGATCGCTTCTCTAGAAGTGATCGAACCTCAAAGTGCAGAATCAAAGTACTCCTTCTAAACCAGTGCACCTGAATGAAGGATCAATTGTGCCAGAGACCACGTTTCATCTGACACCCCCAGTAGAGTTCTTATCTCCTAAGCCCGACCAACGGTTTCCCCGCAGGGACCACCTCTCTCCTAAGCAAGGTAGAATTGCTATCTTGAACCATTGATACTTTTTATCTCCCACTGTGGCCGAGTATCCAGTCTTGTTCATCTGTTAGTCTGTATGTCGCATCAGTTTTGTCAGCATAAACATACATACATCATCCATTATTGATTTACATTCATAGTCATATTGCATCACTATCACTCTAGTCGGTCTTGTCCCCTAGTAATGAAAGTCCTCTCAGTCGAGTCGTCGGTTCTTTCCTCGTCAGGAAGCGAATCAGCTAAGCAATCTCTCCTCCAGTTTATTTCTAGATTAAAGACGATCTTCGACCACATTGATAACTTGAACCTCTGAAAAGCCAGAGGGCCTTCGACCAACGTCACTCTTCGCCATTGAAGATGATGTCTTCGTTTTCCCGGATTAAGGAAAATCCCCAGAGAAAGCCCCTAAGAATTGGATTACGTCACATGGCATTTCTCCGAGAAGATCTCGAGAAAATTATGATGCAATATCCTAAACAGAAAACAGTATTTCAAGAGACTCGTTTTCCCTAGTAGAGCCGACAAATGGCGTCTCCCACGGAGAAGTTAGAGGAAAACCGCTATGCATAGTGTCTCTTGTCTAGAAATTTTATTGACAAAAGAAACTGAGACCAGTTCCTTGGTAGGAAACCAAGATCGAGGGGAAGTTCACAAAAGAAACTAAGACCAGTTCCTTGGTAAGAAACCAGGATCGAGAGGAAGTTCATTTCAGCAACTGAGACTAGTTCCTTGGTAGGAAACCGGGATCGAGGGGAAGGTTACCTTTTCTAAGCGCCATTGCTTAGCGAAAGAAGATGGATGTGCAAGCTGCCGTTCATAACCTCCATCAAAATTTCGGGTATTTCGATATTTAATCCTCTTGCACCCCGAATGCCCGAATACCTTCGCCATTCACACCTTCGGGTCCAAGAAGATTAAATAGGGGCATCTGTCATACCCCAAATTTTGACCACTAAGGTTTCCCATCATTGTGCAGATCATCATCACAATATGGATGAACCATAATACTTCATTAGTTTCCCTAAAGATGGGTGAGCATCCACTACAATCAAACTTAGGGCTTCAGGCCCTCTCAGAGGTTTTAGACAAAGGAGCAATCAAGAAATGACATGATCTTCAACTTGTCTAAATCTCTCAAACACCCATAAAGGATCAAGAGGACTCCCACACCAAGAATCAAGCACAAGGTTGCAACATTCCAAGTGGATTAAGCCTCAAGATCACCAGTGTCACCAAATTAGGGTTTTGGTCGACCAAGGCCTCCAGATGGAAATTTTCCTCTGGGCATGAACCAATGCCTCAAGGCACAACCCAGGATACCCCAAGGGACCTCACAAACCCAATCATCAAGTCAATTTTGCCTTAGGGGATGCATACACTAAAAATCAAGAATTAGGGTTTCTTGACCTAATTCACCCCTAAGTTGACTTTTGGGACAAAACATGAGCCAAGACCTCAAGAGAGGATTTGAGGGTCTCTAACACACTACATTGATCCATTTGCAACAATGGATTGATCCAAGAAGCTTGGTGCACAAGTTTCAAGTTCATCAGAACCACAGTTAGGGTTTCGCGGAAAAAGTCAACTGCATCTTTGACTTTTGACCCAGGCATGCTCCCAAACCTTGGGACATGATTCAATACACCCTATAACACCTATGGAACATGTCCATAAAGTTTGATTTAGGTCAAGGACTTGATTTCATAGAAGATCGTACAGTTTGGAATTCATCTGACAAAAAGTCAACTGTGCACAAAAGTCAACTTTGACTTTTTGAGATTTTTCACAATTATGGTTCTTTGACCCTAAAATGATGTTAATGTATGATTGGAATCATCATTAATCAAGAAAAATCAAGAAAAGTGAGATAACTTGTAAAAGGGGTAACCATAAAAAAACTTAGAAAATTTTCTAAGTTATGGAACAAAGTGGCTAGGGTACCAACTTTGGAGGACCATAACTCCTAAATCACAAAGCCATTTTTCCCCATTCAAAACTGGATTTGTAGCTCTCATGGCCCTCTACAAAAGCTTCAAACACAACTCATTCCAATTCACCATGGATTTTAAGTTATGGAATGATCAAAATCACAAAAAGTGAAAATGTCTTTTTTTTCCAACACTTAGTGAAATTTTCACTAAGTCAGAATCTGCCTTCACTTTTTTCCAAATGTAGGGGTATTTTTCACTTGGATCCAAAAGGTATCAAAACCAACTATGATCAAACAATTGTTGTATCATATGAGGGCTTTCCAAAATGGCCAAGAACTCCATCAAACTCCACTTGAGCCATGAGATATGTCAATGCCAATATGCCTTGCTGTAAACTGTCATGGCAAGGCAGATTTGGGAGTTTTGCTCGATTTGCTCAAATTTTGCAAATGACAAGCAACTCTATCCATCTGAACACCTCAAGGAGGGACCAAGGAGGAACCAACTCTGATCTCAAGCCTCCCAAGTCTTTGGAACCAAAAGTAGCATGCCAAGCCTAGAAATGCCTAAAAGAGGGACAAGACTCCAATTTTGGATTGGATCATTTAATGGATGCACCAAGGTGCCATGGATTGACACATTCCCAACTGAATTCAGTCAAGACATATCCAAGACCAAGGGAACCAGCAGCCTGTACCCTAACCTCTAGTCAATGGCTAGAGGAGACTTGGATTCTCATTGCTCAACATTTGCCAAACCTATGCAGCAGTTTCCATTCAGTATTGCAGCCAAAACAAACTTGCTCTACTATAAATAGAGCTCATTTGTGCTCAGTTTGAGTACACCAAAGCGATCAAACAGATGCTTTCCTCAAAATCCTCTTTTTCACTCCATTCTTGCCTTCTAAAGCAAGCCACCATTGGGTTTTGAGTTTGAGGACAAATCCAACCAAACCAATGGTTCACACACCTCATAAATATCATATGTAGGTGATCCAAACACTAACAAGTGACCTGTAACACCAAAATCACAAAGTCACTTCTCAAAACCTTAAAACTTGATTGTTTTGCTTTTCTCAAGCCATGTCTTGATTCAGTCACTTTCCAAACCAGATAAGACCTCAAACACACTCCAAATATCATCCTTGAACTATCCCAAGTAGTTCCCCACATCTGGAACACCATTTGAGGGAGTTGTCATATTGGTCACTTTTGCCCCTTTTGCAAGAAAGAGCTCAAACTTGCTCCAAAGGTTTCCAATTGATTCCAACCATCCTAAAAGCTTCTAAGAGATTATTTGAGGTTGTCCAAAGCATCAAATCATTTTTGGAACAAAGCACTTGGCAGATTGCACAAAAGCTCCAAAAAGAGGTAAGCATCACAACTTGAACTCTTGGAAATATGCATTGCTTTAAGGTTCACTGATCATGCATCTCTTCTACATGTTATATGTGTTGTGTTTGCACCAAATTATCATGTAATTCACACATATACCAAGAGGTAGCATAGAAAATGCAAAACATGGCCCATTTCAAAAGCACTATCGGGTTTTGAGGAGGATTTGTTTTCTGGAAAAACCTCTACCACCATTGGATTCCTTGTGAAATTCTAGGCAAGATAGACCTAAATTTTGTCTCAATCCATGGAGAAATAAGAAAGTTATGGCCTTCACGTTTCTGACCAAAATCTTGCCTTGCCTTGCCTTGGGCCAGGTCAAAAACAAGGCAAGCCTTGTATATTTGTGGTTGTCTTTCAATCAACGGATGTATCACCACCCCAGTGGCAAGGCGCGCGCCCTATACACAAGAGGTCTGGGGTTCGAATCCCCGTCGCCCCAGACCCTCTTTTTACCACTTTTTCATGTTTTTTCTATATTTTACTATTTTTCATATTATTTTTAATGATTTGAAAAATTAATAACTCCCTCAATTTTAATTATTTTTTATTGAAAAATTATATTTATATTATTTATTTAATATTATTAGTATTTTTGTGAATAAATTCATTTTTATTGTTTTTTAAACATTTTAAAATGAATATCCATCTTGAAAAATCAAAACCAAATGAGCTTTAATTCATCTTATGATTAAAACATCATTTTTCAAACCTCAACCAAAAATCATAAGTTGTTTATTAAAACTTATATGGTATTTTTATATTTTTTATTAATTTTCTTTGAATAATTACGTTAAAAAATGATGAAATTAGGGTTTTGTTGATTTTCACCCTAACAAACTTTTCAAACACTCATGGGCCTCTATTAGAGTGTAAGACCCAATCCTTTTTTAAACCAAAAACCTTTTTGGGCCTCAGTCATTGTATAAGACCCACCGTGTTTTCAAAAACCTCGGCGTGATCGTCACCTTTTCAATACATAATCATCTGGGCCTACCCTCGTGTTATAAGACCCATTTCTCTTTTTAAATAAATCATGGGCCTCTAAAAGAGTGTAAGACCCAATTCCCTTTTAACCAAAACCATTTTTGGGCCTCAGATATTGTATAAGCCCCTGTGCGTTAAAAGAAAACCTCGGCACGATCGCCGTTTTCAAACAAACCATCTGGGCCTCTCCTTGAGCTGTAAGCCCCATCTCCCTGTACATAAAAACATTTGGGCCTCACATATTGTATAAGTCCCTTTGTACAGTTTTCAAAAGCAACGATGCAATCACTGTTACAATCCTGGGCCTCTCCTCGAACTGTAAGCCCCAACAATCTTTTCACCATACTTTTCTTTTAATATACTTGTTGTTTTCAATTTTTCTTTGTTGAACAACTAACCAAACAGCATGGAAGCTCTACAACCGAGTAAGTGTTTATTCGCTTTCATATAAATAACTGTATTGTGGGAAGCTGCTCATGGTTAGTCTTCTTTCATACCTCCTTTAAATACTAGTCATATACCAAGTATGTAATACTAGTATAGTTATTTAGAGTTTTCCCCGGCAACTACGTCAAGAACTAGGTAAAGCCCGTTGGTGACTCTTAAATACAATCAAAATTAGATCCCCATAGGATTACCAGATACAGTCTTCCCTCCTCTTGGGGTTAAACAATATGGAGACGTGAAAGGCAGCATTCTCGGTGAACCCTTTCTTAGACTGTCACTCTTAGAAATTGTCAAAGAAACTCTAACTTTCGAGAGATGATCTTTTCTCCGTGAACGACATCTCTTGAGTTTCTTCCAAATTCTTGAACTTTCCTAGCTTGATCTATTCTCGGTGAATGGCATGTCCTGAATTTCTCTTGGTTTGGGGACCCACAGGCTTCCTAAAAGCATCCCCGCCTCCTCTTAAGCGTTGTACAAGGACCCTTCGGCTTCTTAGAAGTTCTCATGCCTTCTCTTGGGCTTAATACAAGGACCCTGACGACCTCTTAAAGGTATAAGATAGAACTTAGTCATCCTTTGTTAGAGCAGTCTTTCCAGCGTCGAAACTCCGACCATCTTAGGGTTGACACTCATCCCTTAATGCCCGTGCCTCCTCTTGGGCATTGTACAATAGATAAAAATCTAGACTCGGACAGTCTAAGCCTCTTGAGTCTCAAAGACATTCTCAAGTCCCTTTCAAACATAGGAAGAAACACCGATAATTCAGAAACCCGGTCTCTCTCATGAGAGTTCGCCCACCCTTGGACTTGCCTATGGATTTAATCCTCAGCAGTAAGCTAGCCTCCTCTTAGGCTTTGTATAATGATCTTTCCTAAGGGAAGTCAGCCTCCTCTTGGGCTTTGTACAAATGATTCTCCCTAGCAGAGCTAATCTTTTCAGACTCTCTGTTGAGTCAACCACCTTTCATCCTCCATCTTGGGCTTTGTATAAGACATATATAAATCACTCTCTTGTTGAGTATAAAATATTCTCTTGTTGAGTCAACCTTTTTCCTCCATCTTGGGCTTTATACAAGACACATATAAATCACTCTCTTGTTGATTATAAAAGATTCTCTTGTTGAGTCAACCTTTCGCCTCCGTCTTGGGCTTCGTACAAGACAGATAAAATCACTCTCTTGTTGAGTATAAAAGATTCTCTCGTTGAGTCACCCTTTCGCCTCCGTCTTGGGCTTCATACAAGACACAGATAAAACACTCTCTTGTTGAGTATAAAAGATTCTCTTATTGAGTCAACCTTTCGCCTCTGTCTTGGGCTTCGTACAAGACAGATAAAATCACTCTCTTGTTGAGTATAAAAGATTCTCTTGTTGAGTCAACCTTTCGCCTCCGTCTTGGGCTTCGTACAAGACAGATAAAAACACTCTCTTGTTGAGTATAAAAGATTCTCTTGTTGAGTCAATGTTTCGCCTCCGTCTTGGGCTTCATACAAGACACATATAAAACACTCTCTTGTTGAGTGAGCCAATCCTTTTAGCCTCAATCTTAGGCATTGTACAAGATAGAAAGAATATTTTCCCCGGAAAAGTCAAACTTCTAGCCTCCTCTTAGGCTTTGTATAAAGACATCACCGGTTGAGTCAATCAACCTTTTAGCATCAAACATGTGCCTTGCTCACAGCATTCAAATATCAACAACCCTCCTTTAGAGATGACAATTTCTCTCTACGGACAACCTTTAGCTTCACATCTTGGGCTTTGAACAAGATACAAACAACCTTCAGCTTCACATCTTGGGCTTTGAACAAGATACAAATCACCTTTAGCTTCAATCTTGGGCTTTGAACAAGACACCAAAACACCTTTTTCCTCCCTTAGAATAGGAGGAACTACGAGCGCTCTAATTTCCCTGTTTCGCTAAATGGGAATACGTAGGCATAAGATTAAAAAAATCTTAGCGAGTATACTAATCAAAAACCCAAAATCCAGTACCTCCATACATCAATTAAAAAGCATCAGACCTAACATCTTATTAAAACCTCACCAATGATCCAGACACCCTGTGAATTCAAGAGAATAACCCAAGACAAGATGCCCCTTTTGATAGCATCTGTAAACCAACAGTTTTGACTGTTTAACCTCAGTTTGCAAGCAGGGTTAATTGGAGACACCTATTTCCCTTTCTTCATCAGCTTAATAGGATAAAAAATGAATCGAATTATAGTACCCAAGCGATAGTGATTCGAAACCACAAAAACCGCGCTACACCAAGGAACAATGATCTTAACCAAGAAGGTGATTGATCAAAAGAGAGAGATTGAAAGAGATAGGAGTAACCAAGGATTGATTTGACTGGGGAAAAAGGTACACTACCACCTGGAGATAGAGGTGACTAAGCCAAGCACAGGGTCATTCGTCCCCTACCTGAAGTAGTCAGAATGAGAATAGGAATTCTCCCTTCTCATTCCTTCTCCAACACACAGGGTGTAATGCAGAAGTTGAAACGAACAACACAACAACTCCCAGGTGTACAATGCTCCTTCATAGTGAAATGGACAACGTAGCAGCTTCATTTTGCACAGTGCTCCAATGCAAGGCGTGGCGTGAAACTCCAACTCCTCAGGGGGAAAGAGAGAAAAAGCTCTAAAGGAAGCCTAAAGAGAGGGAAAAGGGAATATCAACTAATCGAAACATGGTTTCGATCAATTAATCGGAGGGAGATGCCAAGCTAACAATTTTCCTAAAAAAGAATGGAAAATCATTAAAGAAAAAGGTGTGAATTAATGGTTATACAAGATTAAATTTGCTCAATCAAGAGCAAATTTAATGCAAAGTAAGAAATGAAATGCAAAAATAGTACCAAATGATGATTAGTATGCATTGCAAAGCATGTTAACGAGTGATCCAATGGAATGCAAAATGTTCATGAACAAACATTGTCAAAATTGGAAATAATCGATACATGAAAAAAAAACAAACATTGTAAATTGATAAGCATGCTTCAAACAGAAGTGAAATGACACTTAAAACATCCACAAATATCCAGCACATTGATCCATGGAAGTTAAAGGAAGAAAGCATGGCAAACACACTTGAAAATGCAAGAAAATGGCCATTCTATACAGTGGTAACCGGTTACTCACCACGCGTTAACCGGTTACTTGCTTGAAAACCTGCGTTTTTTAGTGAAAATTGTACTGAGTAACCGATTACTCACCACGCGTTAACCGGTTACTTATTTGAAGATTTGCGTTTCTGGTGAAAATTACAACTGAGTAACCGGTTACTCACCATGTGTTAACCGGTTACCACTGTGACAGTGGCAAAAATAACAGAAAAAACAGCTTTCCAAAAGTGATTTTCAGCACTTAATCACTTATACCAATCACCACATGTTAGGTCATGAATTTGTGCACGAAAATTACAGCATGTAAGAGCAATTAACACACATTACAAGCATCAATCATGGAGATCAAGGATCAAGCAATGGCATGGCAAATTAAACCGAAAACGATCGAAACAGAGAGTAAAGTAAGATCCACCAACCTACAAGGCTAATATGTGCCTTGGTAATTGTTGCAAAGTGTTCTTGATGCAGAAAATTAAAGAAAACCAGAGGAATCTTCAATTTGGTGACGAAACGTGTCAAAATCGAGCAAAATACGATAAAGTTCTGAAACGCGAATTCGAACCATTGAATATTGCAGTAAATACTCAAGATTAATCCACAAGCTGAAATAACTCCAGAAATCCAAGTATAATAGCAAGATTGATGAAGGTTGAGCTCAAGAAATAATCACTTTTGATGAAAAAGTGATTAGCCTTCAATGTAGAAATTGAGCTTTGGTGAGGTTTTGGAAGAGAATTGAGATGAAGATGAAGATGTAGTAGAAAAAATCAGAGAGAATGTGAGAGAATTGAGAGTGAATTGTGAAAATGGTTGAAGGTCCTTGAAAAATGAGTGAAGCTTTGTTTATATAGACTTTTGGTTTGGAGTGTGAGAGGTTTGGAGCTAGCTTTGGACTTAGCGTTGGGTTTGGAACTAGGCTAGGAGTTAGTTACACTTGACTCACCGAGTCAAGGTGGTTAACTCGGTTAGTTACAATCAACTAGGTAACAATCCCAATGTGAGCTCCAACATCCAAAGGTCCACATACTTGGAAAGCAAGGAACATGGTGCACTTAATTTAGAGTGAAGTATTGGAATAAATGCACTTAGAATGTCTTGAAATGTCTAGAGATGTATAGAATATTCCACACACTGCTAGAATACTGTAGAATCAATGACCAAAGAGAGTGCATGGCTGCTGTCTAGAAAATGCAGCAGGATCTGCAATTTTGCACTGAGTAACCGGTTACTCACCACACGTTAACCGATTACTTCAGTCAAATTTTGCCCAAATTGCTTAGGAAATGATGCTAAAGTCCACGGTTTCAATTTTCCACCTCTTGACTTGATGAATAAACATGGAAACCTTTATTTTGAGCTTGATTTGATGATGTGATGATCCTGTGAGGATGTAATTAATCGGTCTTGGAAAACCTGAATATCCTGCAACAAAAAGACAAAGAGGAAAAGTGCGAGTGCGTATGCTAGCAATGCGAATGCACATGCTTATGCAAAAAGGCAAAAGAGGGAGGTCAAATTTTGGGTTACGACACATACCCTCCTAAATACTTGTCATATATCAACTGTATATATACCAGTATAGTTATTTAGAGTTTTCCCTGGCAACTACGTCTAGAACTAGGTAAAGCCATGTTGGTCAGTCTTAAATACAAACAAAACTAGATTCCCGTAGGATTCCAGATACAGTCTTCCCTTCTCTTGGGGTTAAATAATATGGAACAAAGAGAAATGCAGTATTCTCGGTGAACCTTTTCTCAGACTGTCACCCATAGAAATTGTCAAAGAAGCTCTACTCCCCAGAGATGATCTTTTCTCCGTCAATGGCATCTCTTGAGTTTCTTCCAAACCCTCGAACTTTCCTGGAATGATCTCTTTTCTGTGAATTGTATTTCTTGAACTTCTCTTGGTTTGGGGACCCACGGGCTTCCTAAAAGCATCCCCGCCTCCTCTTGGGCACTGTACATGGACCCTCTGGCTTCTTAAAAGTTCTCATGCCTTCTCTTGGGCTTAATACAAGGACCCTGACGACCTCTTAAAGGTATAAGACAGAACTTAGTCATCCTTTGATAGAGCATTATTTCCAGTGTCAAAGCTCCGGCCATTTTAGGGTTGATTCTCATCCTTTGATGCCCGTGCCTCTTCTTGGGCATAATACAAAAGATAAAACTCTAGACTTGGACAGTCTAAGCCCCTTGAGTCTCAAAGACATTCTCAAGTTCCTCCTAAACATAGGAAGAAACCCTAATCATTCTAGATCAATTTCCAGCAGAAACCCGACCTCTCTCATGAGAGTTCCCCATGCTTGGACCTGCCTAAGGATCTCAATAATCCTCAGCAGTAAGATAGCCTCCTCTTGGGCTTTATACAAATGATTCTCCCCAGCGGAGCTAACCTTTTCAGACTCTCTTGTTGAGTCAATCTCCTTTTAGCGTCAATCTCGGGCTTCGTACGAGACTGCAAATCACTCTCTTGTTGAGTATAAAAGACTCTCTTGTTGAGTCAATCAACTTTCCGACTCTCTTGTTGAGTCAACCACCTTTTTAAGACTCTCTTGTTGAGTCAACTCTTTTAGCCTCCGTCTTGGGCTTTATACAAGACATATAAAAGCACTCTCTTGTTGAGTCAAATTCTTTTCAGCCTCCTTCTTGGGCTTTGTACAAGACACCTATAAATATCCCCATAGAGTCAGTCTCTTTTTTGCCTCAATCTTGGGACTTGTACAAGACATAAACACTCTTTTGTTGAGTCAATCTTATCTAGACTTAGGACAAAGACTTCCCTAGTGGAGTCAATCAACCTCTTAGTATCAAACTTGTGCTTTGATCAAGGAACACAAAAATCAACAATCCCTCTTTAGAGATGACAAAATCTCTCTAAAACCCTTTTAGCTTCAAATCTTGGGCTTTGAACAAGACACCAAAACACCTTTTTCCTCCCTTAGGATAGGAGGAACTATGATTGCTCTGATTTCCCTATTTCGTTTAAACGGGAATACGTAGGCATAAGATTGTAAAATCTTAGCGAGCATATAAAAAAAAACACTAGGTCCAGTACCGTCATACCTCAATCACAAAAAAAAATATCCGATCCAGCACCTTACCAAAAGCCTCATGAACAGTCAAGACACTCTATTCTTAAGCAAATAACCCAAAGAGAGACCCCCCTATTTTGATAGCATCTGTAAACTAATAGTCAGTTGTTTAAACTCAGTATGCAAGCAGGGTTAATTGGAGACATCTATTTCCCTTCCTTAATCAGCTTCACAGGATAAAAAATGAATTAAACTGTAGTACCAAAGCGATAGTGATTCGAAACCCAAAAATTGCGCTACACCGTGAAGGCACATTTGTTTCGAAAGCATGACATGACATATTAGTCGAAGCTATCGGAACAGCTGATCATGGAGGTCGAGTCCGTGGTGTTGGAGATGGTGTCGGCTTGAGGTCATACTTTGGATCTCAAAGAAGAAGCACCGAAACCGCTGAATTTCTTGCTCAACGAAAAAAGATTGAGAATGTTGAGAAACAATTGGCAGAGCAAAGGAGGCTGTTTGAAGAGGAGAGGGAAAAAAGGGAGAAAGAAGTGGAAAAGTTATAAGAGTTGTATTCGGTATGTGTCGTAAATCGCGCTTATTTTTGTATGATATATATTGTTTGTTCTAATTGAATATATTGTGCTTATTTTTGTTTTATGTTCTAATTGAATGTTATGATGTAGAGATTAAGTGAAAGCCTCGAACAACGAACTAATGAAGATCATTGTTGCGTTGGTGATGATCAAACTCCAAGTATAAGTGTCGTAAATCACTCTTCTACAAAAGGAAGTAATTGTACATCCCCTCCCCCCTGTAGATAACCGCAATGGGATATTGGACCCTAGTCCAAATGAAATAACAAGTTTATACTTGTCCATTTCAACAACAGACCTTGCGCAAGCTCTCCCGCTAGAACATTGCCCGAAATTGGATTTAGTGTATTACATTCCTGAAGATGTGAGGGATTTTCTCGCAGGATTTAAGTGGCTTGACATAGCTATTTTTCAAGTTTGGTGCACGTAAGTATATAGTCGAATATACATGTCATTATAGAACATTATAATTTTTTGTATTTTCTCCCTTAATTTATTCATTTTCTTTGACCATTTAGGTACATTCACCGTGTTTGTATAGAATTGAATAAATCAAGTACCTATGGAATCTCGGATCCAAGTTTTATTTCTTGGGCGTATAATGATAAAAATATCAGAGAAAAGTACTTGAAAAGCCGGCTAAATGACGGAGGAAAAGAATGTTACCTTGCACCATTCCTCTGTGGGTTAGTATTGTTGTAATTTATTTCTATATTCTATATTTAGTTTTGTTTTAGTAACAACTAATAATATATATATATATATATATATATATATATATATATATATATATATATATATATATATATATATATATATATATATATATATATATATTCTCGTGTTCATTCAGTGCTCATTGCCAATTGATCATAATATCGTTTAGGACAAATACGGTGACATTACTGTGTTCCTTGCACGATCCACTCCACAAACCAATGAAAGATCTTGTATTAACATAAGTGTCTTTGTTTAATATCATTTTCTTTGGCATTAATTGTAATTAGTTTATCATGTAATATGTTTAATTCAATTTTCAATGTGCAGTATTGTGGAGCAAGTTAATATAATGAATAATGTTAGAAAAAAGCCCACATACCTTGCTCCTAAAGTAAGTGGCCCGATTAACTGTTTATTTCATTTACATTCATGCATGTGTGGTTGTATTCATGTTTTTATATTCATGTAATTTGTAGACGAGGAAACAACGCGGGACTTACGAGTGTGGGTATTTTATCATAAAACACATGTTAAACATTGTCCTTGCCGGAACTGTTGATTCATGGGATACGGTATATATGCCATAAAATGTTTACATATATTAATATATAAGTTAACTATTGAATTATTATCATGCATGATCTTCAATTTTTTGCTCTTATGTAGATGTTTAACGACGAAACCCCATTCCCCGTTGAGGACTTTGTGGATCTTCGTAAACGTTGGGCGTATATCCACAATGCGCTTAAGGGTAGTGCTCCTGCTGTTTGATATATCAGCAACATTTTTTTATGCACATATTTTTGGCTTTTGATGCACATAATGTGAACAATAGTTTTGGCTTTTAATGCACATAATGAAATCAATAATATTGGCTTTTGATTTAAACAATGTTAGCAATTTAAATCTTTGATTCATTTAGCCTTTGATGTAAATTTATTTTGATGTAAATTCTCTAATTCATTTATAAGGATAAAATATAGGAAGAATTGTGTTTGATGCACATATTGTGTTTGCATGTAAACAGAAGCTGTTTTGACAAGATAAAATATAGGAAGAATTTGATAAGCAGATAATTTTTATATTTAAAACAGGCTATTTTTGGCAGCGGTTATAAACCTAACCGTAGTTGTATGTCAAACGCTGACCAGAATAATATAAATAAAAAATGTTTTTGCTGAGAATCGAACCAGATCACCTTTAGTTATATCACAACGGTTGAGTAAACTAACCATTGTGAAATGGTGCGCGCATACTGGAATACAACAACGGTCCCATGACCGTCATTGTACGTACTTCATATACACCAACACTCTACATAACAACGCCTTCGCCCCCGTCATTATATGTCATTTCCAACCGTTGTTAAATGGATTTTTCATAGTAGTGAGCAATGCCATAATTTCCTTTACGAGGGATTTGTCCTGAAGGAGAAAACTTTAACTCAGTGTAGAGCAATGCCATTTTTCCTTAGGAATCTTTACATGCTAAGAGAAGGACATTGGCTTGGATGTATATAATCTAGAGGCTTGCCACTTACAACAATTAGATGAAAGATGATTTTTGACCAGGATAAGAGAAGGACTACAACTTGGATTTTTGAATTAACAAGTGTGCCACTTACAGCAGTTATCTGGGATTAAGATTTGTTTTGAGTGTCTGTTTTGATGTGATGTACAGAGAAATGTCTTCCTACAGAGAGTTTTTTATTTCCTCTGAGGAGATGTTGATTTTTGTGTGCCTTGATCAAAGCCCAAGGTTGAAGCTAAAAGGTTGATTGACTCCACTGGGGAGATTATTATCTGTCTTGTACAAAGCCCAAGATTGAGGTAAAAAAGGACTGACTTAACAAGAGAATGTTTTTATATGTCTTGTACCAAGCCCAAGATTAAGGCTAAAAGAGACTGACTCTTTTGGGGGTATCATTATACAAAGACTAAGAGGAGGCTGAAAGGGATTGACTCCACTGGGGAATATTATTATGTGTCTTGTACAAAGCCCAAGATTGAGGCTAAAATGGGAAACTGACTCTACTGGTGAGAGGTTTTATCTGTCTTGTACAAAGCCCAAGGTTAAGGCTAGAAGGACCTGGCTGACTCAGTTGGAGAGTATGATTTGTCTTGTACAAAGCCCAAGATTGAGGCTGGAAAAAGGATGACTCTGTTTAGGGAGATTTTATATGTGTCTTGTACAAAGCCCAAGATTGAGGATAAAAGGATTCGACTGACTCACAAAGCCCAAGATTGAGGCTAAAAGTTATGACTGACTCTACTGGAGAGATATTTATGTGGGTGTCTTGTACAAAGCCCAAGATTGAGGCTGAAAAGAGACTGACTCAACAAGAGGGTGTTTTATATGGTGTCTTGTACAAAGCCCAAGATTGAGGCTGAAAGTTATGAGGGATGATCATTATACAAAGCCTAAGAGGAGGCTAGTTGGGGAATTTCTTATATAAAGCCTAAGGGGAGGCTAACTTCTGCTGAGGATTATTGAGATCCAGAGACAGGTCCAAAATGGGGAATCAACTCTTGCTGAGGATTACAGAAGAGTTGAAGTATCAGATGCCTTGAGGTTCTGATAAAGGTGCATTGATAGTGATTTGACCCTAGCTGGGGAAAATTTTAAAGTGACGGTTTAAAGGTTGAGTAAAAATCCTATAGAGGTTTTAACTCTGTTGGTGACTTATGAAATGATCAGGGTTTATCTTGTGCTTTTAGGAAACTTGAGGGTTTCTTTGAGATCCAAGAAAAAATGGTGAGACTATCCAAGTCTACTGGTTGTTTATCTTTGTATGATGCCCAAGAGGAGGCAAGGCTGTCCAAGTCTGCTTGTATAAAGCCCAAGAGGAGGCTGGTGTTTTAAGGGATGAGAATCAACCCTAAACAGGTTTGATGTTTTGACTCTTAAAAATATTGCTCTATCAAAGGATGACTAAGTTTTGTCCTATCCCTGTAAGAGGTCTTTGGCTCCTTGTACTAAGCCAAGAGAAGGCATGAGAACTTTTAAGAAGCCTGAGGGTCCTTGTACAAAGCCCAAGAGGAGGCTGGGGATGCTTTTAGGAAGCCTGTGGGTCCAAACCTAAGAAAAGTTCAAGAAAAGTTTCACCGGGAATAATCTTTTCTTTAGTGAACAGTTCTAGGGTTTGAATAAATTCAAGAGAGGTTTCATCGGGAATTAATCCTTTTTGGGGGAAATGAATTTCTTTGACAATTTTCTAACAGTGACAGTCTTGAGAAAAGTTTCACCGGGAATAATGCTTTTCTCTGTTCCATTTTGTATAAGCCCAAGAGGAGGCAAGACTGTATCTGGAATTTCCTATGGGGAACTAATTTTGACTGTGTTGAAAGAGTGACCACTGGTTTGATCTAATCTTAGACCTAATTGCCGGGGAAAACTTTAAGCAGATAATATACAGGCGTATATATATACAGATGAAATATATACAAGTATGTAAAAGAGGGTAGGAGGACTTACAGGATTACAAACAAATATATATATATATATATATATATATATATATATATATATAAGCATGTAAAAGAAAGCTGTTTTAAAACTTACAGGCGAGCAAATTTCCATTGTAACAGCTGTATGGTTAGTTGTTCAAGAAATTAAAGAAAGTTTTGATAACAACTATAAATTTGAACCCAAATCAAAAGAGAAAAGTTGTTTTTAAAAGAGAATATTGGGGCTTATACTCAAGGAGAGGCCCAAAGTTTATTTTTGTACAAGCGATGGGGCTTACAGCTCAAGGAGAGGCCCAGATGAAAGACAGTGATCGCACCGTCGTTTTAAGAATCGCAGACGGACTTATACAATGACTGAGGCCCAAATTTATTGTATTTACAAAAGGGGGTTGGGTCTTACACTCTATTAGAGGCCCAAAGAGTTTATTTTATACAAAAGATGGGGCTTACAACTCAAGGAGAGGCCCAGATGAAAAATAACGATCACACTGTTATTTTGAGAATCATATCGGGACTTATACAATGACTGAGGCTCAAAAAGGTTTATTTACAAAGGGATGGGTCTTACACTCTATTAGAGGCCCAAAATGTTTTTGAAAAATATTTGTGAGGGTGAAAATAAGCAAAAACCCTAATTTGATTTAAAAATGTATTTGAATTGAATAAAATTCAATTAAAATGATCAAAATTATCAAACATGTGTGAAAAACAAGTTGTGATCTTGGATTAATGTTTGAAAAATCATGCTTCATTCATAGAATGATTTGAAAATCATTTGAATTTGCAAAATCAAGAGAAAGAAATATTTTTAAATGCCGAAAAACAAATAAAAATATAATTCTTTACAAAAATACCAAATATATGAAATAAATAATATTTTTGTGAATTTTTTGTAGAATAAAATATTTTAACATTTTTTTGAATTTTCAAAAAAAGAACCAATAAAAAATAATTAAAATTGAGAGAGAAACTAATTTTGGAATTAATTAACAAAAACCATAAAATATGTGAAAAATAGCAAAAATAGGGAAAATGGCAAAATGGTCTGGGTGGGGTCTTGAAACCACGACCTCCCAAACAAACACACATGCGCGCTACCATTGGGGTGGTGATACATCCGTGTATCAAAACCACCCCATCAACATATATGGGTGCCTTGGATTTTAGGCCTGGCCAAGGCACCATGGCCTGGCCCTTGCCCTAGGCAAGGCCTGATTTTTTCCTTTTGCATGAAGGCTCTAACTTACTCATTTCTCCATGGATTTTGACAAAATTTAGATGGATCCTGCCTAGAATTTCATGAGGAATCCAATGGTGCTTTTAGATTTTTCTAAAGATGTCCCCATTTTAAAACCTGGTAGTGGTTTCAAAACAGGACTAGATTTGCATGTTCTATGCTATCTCATTATACAGGCAATAATAGCATGGCAAATTGGTTCAAACAAAACACATATGATATGCATGAGATGTCCATAATCAATGGACATCAAAGCAATGCATGATTTAGAGAGTTCAAGTTGTGATGCACTTACCTCTTGAAGCTCCTTGTGCTATCTGTCAAGATCCTTGTGCCAGAATTAATCCAATGCTTTAGACACTCTTGATTGATCCCTTAGAAGCTTTTAGAATGATCAAAACCAGCTGGAATCCTCAGGAACAAGTATTGGCTCTTTCTTGCAAAAGTGGCAAAAGTGACCAAGATGGTAACTCTCTCAAATGGTGTTCCAGATTAGGGAAACCAATTGGGACATTTTGAGGATGAAATTTGGAGTGTGTTTGTAGCTTTGTTTGGTTTTGAAAGTGACTGAATCAAGACATGGCTTGAAAAATGCAAAAAAGTCAAAATTTGAGGTTTTGGAGGTTGACTTTCTTATTTTTGTGTTTCAGATCAAGGGTGAGTGTTTGAACAGCTTATATATGATACATTGGATATGTTTGGATCATGAGTTGTGGTGGAATTGCTCTCTAACTCAAAAACTCAGTGGTGACTTGCAAAAGAAGGCATTTTGGCCTAATGAGAGAGATTTTGAGGAAAGCAAGTGTTGTTGTGCTTTGGTGTACTCAAACTGACCACAAATGAGCTCTATTTATAGTAGAGAAAGTTTATTTTGGCATCAATAGTGAATGGCAACTGGTACAGGTTTGTGGCCAATGGTTGCATAAAGGAATTCTAGTCTTCCATGATCATTGACTTGAGATTAGAGAACAGACCTATGTTCTTCTGTTACAGGGATAAGGCTTGACTCATTCTGTTAGGTTTGCTTCAGTCCATGCAACCTTGATGTATCCATTGAATGCTTTGGAACAAAATTGGAGTCTTTGAGCTTTTTAGCCTTTTTAGGATGACATAGCTACATATAGATCCTTGGACTTGGGAGGCTTATGGATCAGATACTTTTCCTTTGATGTTATCCCTTGAGGTGTCCAAATGGATGACAAGGCTTGTAACTATCTGATTTGGCCAATTCGAGCAAATGACCTATAATCTTCCTTGAACAAAATCAGTCTTTGATGCCATGTTCCAAGGGTTATAACTCCCTACTCAAATTGAATTTGGAGATGATCTGGTACTTGTTGGAAAGCCCTCATGACATACTTCAACTTTGATGTTCAAATTTGCTCTTGGTTCAGCTTGGATCAAAGTGAAAAATGCCTCTACATTTTGGAAAAAGTAAGACAGATTCTGACTTATTGAAAATTTCGCTAAGTGTTGGAAAAGTGGTCATTTTCATGTTTTTGTGATTTTGATCAATCCATAACTCAAAATCCATGAGGATTTGGAATCTCTTGTAGTTGACATATTTGAAGTATGTCAGATGGACTTTCATTTGAGCTTTGAATGGGAGAAAAAGGCCTTGTGGTTTAGGAGTTTTGACCTTGCAAAGTTGGTACAAAACCACTTTTGTTCCATAACTTAGAAAAATTTTGGTTTCTCATGGTTACCCCTTTTGCAAGAAACCTCACTTTTCTTGATTTTCCTTGATGTATGATGATCAATATCATACATTAACATTGTTTTTGACTTAGGGGAATCATATCTGTGAAAAATTCCAAAAAAGTCAAACTTGATTTTGTGCACAGTTGACTTTTTGTCAGATGAAACCCAAAGTGTGCGATCCTTTATGCAATCAAGTTCTTGACCTAATTCAAACCTAATGGATGGATTCCATAGGTGTTTTAGGGTGTCTGAAATCATGTCCCAAGGTTTGGGAGCATGCCTTGGTCAAAAGTCAAAGATACAGTTGACTTTTCCTTTAAAACCCTAATTGTGGTCCAGATGAAATTGAAACTTGTGAATCAAGCTTCTTGGATCAATCCATTGTTGCAAATGGATCAATGTGGTGTATTTAAGGCCCTCAAATCATGTCTTGAGGTCTTCGCTCATGGATTGCCTCAAAAGTCAACTTAGGGGTGAATTAGGTCAAGAAATCCTAATTCCTGATTTTTTATGAATGCATCTCCTAAGGTTGTTTTGACTTGATGATTGGGTCCATGAGGTCCCTTGGAGTATTTTGGGTTATACTTTGGAGCATTGGCTCATTCCCAGAGGAAAATTCCCATCTGGAGGCCTTGGTCGACCAAAACCCTAATTTGGTGACACTGGCGATCTTAAGGCTTGATCCACTTGGAATGTTGCAACCTTGTGCTTGATTCTTGATATGAGAGTCCTCTTGATCCTTTATGGGTGTTTGAGAGGTTAGACAAGTTGAAGATCATGTCATTTCTTGATTGATCTTTTGTCTAAGTGCTCTGAGAGGGCTCGAAACCCTAATTCTAGATTATGGTGAATGCTCACCCATCTTTGAGGAGATTGATGAGGCATGATGGTACATATATATTGTGGTGATGATTCTCACAATGATGGGAAATCTTGGTGGTCAAAATTTGGGGTATAACAGATGCCCCTATTTAATCTTCTTGGACACGAAGGTGTGAATAGCGAAGGTATTCGGGCATTCGGGGTGCAAGAGGATTAAATATCGGAATACCCAAAATTTTGATGGTGGTTATGAATGGCAGTTTGCTCATCCATCTTCTTTTGCTAAGCAATGTTACTTAGAAAAGGTAAAAAATTCCCCTCGATCCTGGTCTTTAGCCACAGAACTGGTCTTAGTTTCTTCTTGAAATAAACTTCCCCTCGATCCTGGTCTTCAGCCACGGAACTGGTCTCAGTTTCTTCTTGTCGAGTTTCTTCCTTGACAAGGAACGTTATGCATAGCGGTTTTTATCAAACTTCTCTATTGGAGATGCCATTTATTGACTCTACTGGGGAAAAACGAGTCTCTTGAAAGACTGCTTTTCGCTTGGGGATACTACATCATACTTTTCTTCGAAATCTTTTTGGAGAAATGCCATGTGATGTAATCCAATTTTGAGGTGCTGATGACTTCATTAACATTGAATTTCCTGGGAGAAAAACCGATCTATTGCTGAGAGTCTTTGGTTAAGAGGCTTTCTCTGGGGATTTTCCTTAATCCGGGAAAGCGAAATATCATCTTCGATGGTGAAGAGTGATGTTCTGAAGGTGTCGGTCGAATGTCTTCTTGCTTTTCTGAGGTTCAAGTTATCAAAGTGGTCGAGGACCATCTCCAATCCAGAAATAAACTGGGGAGAGATTGTTTAGACAAAACATTTCCCAACGAGGAAAGAACTGACAACTCGATTGACAAAGGACTTTATCACTTGGGGGATGAATATGACCAGAGTGATAGTAATGCAATATGAATATGAATGTGAATCAATTATACATGATGTATGTATGTTTATGCTGACAAAACTGACGCGACATACAGACTAATAGATGAACACGACTGGATACTCGGCCATGGCGGGGGATGAAAAGTAACACTAGTTCAAGATAGAAATCTTGCCTTGCTTAGGAGAGGTAGTCCCTGTGGGGATGAGAGAACTGTTCAATCGGTCTTAAGAGATACGAACTCTGCCGGGGGTATCAGATGAGACATGGCATCTAACACAGTTGATCCTTCATTCAGGTGCACTGGTTTAGAAGGAGTACTTTGATTCTACACTTTTAGGTTCAATCACCTTTGGAGAAGCTATCGATGTTATTTTTGATGTTCATCACTCAAAAAGAATTTCCATCTTTATTTTAAAAGCAGAAGAAATTTGACAAGTAAATTCATTTTTGTTTTATTTCAAGAATCGTTGATCATGTAAAAAATGTCATTCTATAAAGCTAAAACAAATGAGAATTGCAAACAAAGACACTAGGGCTCAAATTTTATTGATAGGATGGAAATCAGCCAAACGCGTGATCCCATAGAGTATTTACAAAGTTTAGAAAATGGCAATTTAAAGGAAAAGGGGCTACATTGAAACATAACGACTGTTATCCTTCTACCAACTTTAAATTCTGGACATCTTGAGTTTCTGTCGAAGATGACCTCGACTGGAAGTTTTTCGTCGAATGGTGTTACCGCTGGGGATTTAACCTTGTCGAACGTAGTTACTTGCCATGAATCCCTAACTTTTGCCTGGATTGTCTTTTTGAGGTTTCCAATCCATTGGGATGATTTTTGCTTATGTCTCTAATTTTTGCCTGGACCGCCCTTTCGGGTTTTCAATCCATCAAGACGTTTTTTTTTTCATTTAGGCGAAGTATTTCTTGACTACGTCAACATTTGTGGGGTAGGAAAATTCCTCTCCATCCATGGTTTTGAGTCTTAAGGCACCGCCTGAGAAGGATTTCTTGACCACATAGGGGCCATCGTAATTCGGAGTCCATTTTCCCCGGGAATCAGTGAGAAATGATTGTATCTTCTTGAGCACGAGGTCTCCTTTCCTGAAGACGCGAGGTCGGACCTTTTTGTCGAACGCCTTCTTCATTCTTTGCTGATACAACTGACCATGGCACAGAGCCATTATTCGCTTTTCTTCTATCAGATTCAGCTCGTCGTGTCGACTCTGACACCATTTAGCCTCTATTAGCTTAGCTTCCATCAATACCCAGATTAATGGGATCTCTACTTCTATGGGAAGCACTACTTCCATGCCATAAACTAGAGAGAAAGGGGTTGCCCCTATTGAAGTTTGGACAGATGTGCGATAACCGTGAAGAGCAAAGGGTAGCATTTAATGCCAGTCTTTGTAGGTTACAACCATCTTTTGAACAATTTTCTTGATGTTCTTGTTAGCCGCTTCTACCACGTTGTTCATATTAGGTCGGTAGGGAGATGATTTATGGTGTTCGATCTTGAACTCAGCGCACAATTCTTTCATCATCTTGTTGTTCAGTCTTTGGTGAAGGCATTTCTTGGATAGCCTTGACCTTGTCAGGATTAACCTTAATTCCTTTTTGGCTGACGATGAACCCTAAGAGTTTTCCTGAACGGACACCAAACGTGCATTTATTGGGATTCAAACGGAGTTTATACTTCCTCAGACACTCGAATAGTTTAGACAGGTGGGTCACATGCTCCTCTTCAGTTTTAGATTTAGCAATCATGTCATCGACGTACGCTTCGATTTCTTTGTGCATCATATCGTGAAACAGAGTAGTCATGGCCCTTTGATAGGTTGCCCCAGCGTTCTTCAAGCCGAATGGCATTACCTTGTAACAAAGGTGCTCCATGGGGTGATGAATGAAGTTTTCTCCATATCTTCCGGCGCCATTTTGATTTGATTATAGCCGAGGAATCCATCCATGAAGGAGAAGACTTTAAACTTTGTTGTACTGTCTACCAGCATGTCTATGTGTGGTAAAGGGAAGTCATCCTTTGGACTTGGTTTGTTCAGATCCCTGTAGTCTACACACATTCTGACTTTTTCGTCCTTTTTCAGAACTGGTACTATGTTGGCTAGCCATTGAGGATATTCTGAGGTGTCGAGGAAACCTGCGTCGATCTGTTTTTACACTTCCTCCTTGATTTTGATAGCCATATCCAGGTGAGTCCTTCTCAACCTTTGTTTCACTGGCGAACACTCTGTCTTTAGCGGTAAATGATGTTCCACGATGCTGGTATCCAACCCTGGAAGGTCCTGATAGGACCAAGCAAATACATCAGGAAACTCTTTGAGAAGTTTTATCAAGCTTTCCTTGATAGCTGGACTGAGAACTGCCCCAATCTTGACTTTTTTCCTCTCTTCTTCTGAACCCAAGTTGATTATTTCTAATGGCTTTTTGTGAGGCCCAATAGATCTCTCCTCTTGTCTAAGTAATCGGGAGATCTCTTCTAGAATTTCTGCATCCTCTTCTTCTTCAGCCTCAAATACCGGGAATTTAAAGTTAGGAGAAGGCATTGGATCGTATGTTTCAACGGGGTTTAAAACAAGCAATCTGCATGGCGTGATGATTTGTTTTTTAGAAGAGATAGAGAGAATGCAAGAGTGTGTGCAGTGTATTTTCTGAAAAATGCTTGTTTTTATTTTTGGGCTGTTTTAGGATTACCATTTTCTTAAAAATGAAAAGTGAAAACAACAATAAATCCAGGAATTACAGAATGACGTTATTTATTTAAGATTTTGTCGATTCTTGAAACTACAGCCCCATAAAACAAAACTCTGTCGCTTTGGGCGAAGCGAAGAGGGACATTTACAGAAAGTGAGCCCTATAAAACATTTGTTTCACCCGGGCAGGGTAAAAGGCTTAAAAGAAAGATGGCAATTACTTAGACTTATGGATGACTTTTGGGACATCGACACCAACCTATTGGCGACGAACTCCTCAGTGAATCACAAAGTTGGGTACCTTCTTTCTTGGTTTTTACTCAGTAATGAAGCTGATTTCTGGCAGAGCAGGATCATTGGAGTCTTCCTCCCAAGCAGAGTTGGCATAAACGAACTCTTCTGTTGTATCTTCCTTAATGTTTTCACTCTCAAGAGGATCTCCCCATCCAGTTGGCTGGATGTCCTCGTATCTGATGCGAGCGCTTTCATGAGCGGTGTACTTGACCAAGAAGTCGTACTTGCCACTCGGCTGTCCTAAGGTTTCCCATACTTCTGTGGGAACAGAGGAGACATCTTTCTCGATGACGTTGACCTCAGGAAAAGCATAGTTGATGAACTCTTATCCTGTAATCTTTGCAAATTCATCGTTCTGCTGAATATCTTTTGAATGTCCAAAGTAATAATCCCATGACTCGGTGGGGACGTAGGTATTCTTTTCAATATTACTCAGCTGATAGGTATCGTTGGGCTGACTCTTTTGCCCCAAGTTTTCTGTGTACGGCTGCCAGATAGGCAAGTCATCCAGGGGATCATAATAGTCATGATCAAATTTGTGTTTCATTAGATCATCTACTAATGAGTTAGGTGGAGCACGACATCCTTCCGGCTCACAATCTCCATAGATCATCCGGATGTCTGATCTTGGTATATATCTCGGGCCCTGCTTGGGAAAATAGAATGACATGTTCGTTTCTTCCTAAGACATATAACCAGCATTATTGAGATAAGATTTCCATTCCTCGTCCGTATCAGAGGAATCACTCTTGTGGATGGTGTATACTTCATGAGACACTGGGTGAAGGAAACCTCCGTTGTGGAAGAAGTCTTGAATGGGATGAACACTTTCATCGTTAGTAGCAGTCTGGGTACAGGTTGAAGAGAAACCAAGACCTTTCTTTGTCTTGTTATCCGTAGGAATTACGAGCTATCCCCATCCCTTTGCGTTATTACTCTCGATCACTTTGAGAGCGTCTTTGTATGAGGAAATCGATGTACCTTTTTCTAATCGATTTTCATTGCTCACCGAGAGTGCCTGGAACTGGGTTCCAACAACCTCCTCGGGTTCTACACAGGAGAATAATGATAAATTGCTCACGATTAAGGCCTGCTCTCTGCATATTGGGACTAACTTGTCATTCTTGACGAACTTCAGCTTCTGGTGAAGTGTCGAAGTGACTACCCCAGCTTCGTGTATCCAAGGTCTTCCAAATAAACAGCTGTGTGCTGCCCAGATATCCATGACCTGGAAAGTGACTTGGAAAGTGTGAGGACCGATGGTTATGGTAAGATCAACTTCGCTGATAACTGTTTTTCTGGATCTGTCAAATGCTTTGACGATGATCTCACTGCTTCTCATCGGAGCTTCTTGAAATGATAGTCGTATCAGAGTTGATTCTGGCATAACATTCAGAGCTGATCCTGTGTCTACCAGTACGCTGGCTAAAGCATCATCCTGGTAGTTGACTGTAATGTTAAGCGCCATGTTGTGATTTTTGCCTTCTTCCGGCAGTTCTTTATCACTGAATCCTAAGTTGTTGCAGGAAGTGATGTTGGAAATGATGTTGTTGAACTGTCTTATCATCACATCTTGTTCTACGGAAGCTTGCTCTAAGAATTTCTGCAGAGCTTCCCTGTGAGCTTCGAAACTAAGCAAGAGAGATAGCACAGAGATTCTCGATGGAGTTTACAACAGTTGGTCAACAATGTTATACTCGCTTTTCTGGATGAGCCTCAGCATCTCATCGTTGTTTTTTGTAAGTCCAGGATTACTAGATTGCCCGACTGGTCGATTTGGAACTTCCGTTTGAGGTTCCTTTTCTTTGGCAGGTTCTTCAACTCCTCTGTTGAAGATCTGGCCCCTCCGTGTGACTCGACTGATGTCGGCAATGTTCACGACAGAGGGTAATGGAGTTTCCTTTCCATTTTCGATAGTTGTTGTGCCGTATTTGTAAGGGATAGCCCTTTCTAGTTTGTACGACATTGAACCTGGCAAGTAGATAACCACAAGAGCTTTCTGGTTTTTCTGACCATTATAGGAAGCTTCAATTGGTTCGAGGTTGAGAATCTTTCTACTATCAAGAGGAATTCTTGATTCATTGAGTAGGGGGATTATTGCACAAACATATTTCTTCATTCCATGATCAGAGATTATGACAACATCTTTGCTTTGATCAGGGAGATAGTCGTGTATCACGTTAATCGACCCAGAACTTGAACATGGTCGAACCTCTTTTTGGACCAACTGATTTTGAAGAGCCGCTCGTACGAGGTAGCACCCGTGGTTGTTCTCTGAACAAACTCTACAGCGCTCGTAGTCGTGTGGTGGCACCCGGCCACATCCGCTTTGTATGCAGTGCATCTTTACTAGATCTGTTTCCATCGAGCGAACATCCTGACTTTGATGCCTATCATAATTCTTCTCAATCATACTAATCTGTTGTGTAGCTTCATCCAAGTAGATTGGAAGCCACCAGTAGTCCAATAAGTGTTGAAGTGTTCTTTGGACAAGTGCACATCTTTGGTCGTCTTCATGGCATTGTTCACAGTCTTGATAATCATGTGAAGCCAGAAAGCCGAGTCTGACTTGCTTAGCGTGTAATTCTACCAGACTGGTATTCATCAGGCGAATGTCAAAGATCTGAACCATATTGACTTGATGGTTATCTCTCTCACGGTAGTCTTGGATCCATTCGAGATCCATCTGACGCTGAAGGGCCTCTTGTACAAAAGAGCATCCCTGATTGCTTATTGAGCAGATCAGACAGGTATTGTAATCTTTCCGTGGCAGATTATGATATTGAATTTGCCTTGAATGCATCGCCACTAAGTTGACATTCATCGCAAGAATGTTGCAGTTCTGAATAATGTTGGGATGCGCATGGGCCATGTTGACTTCACGGATTCGGTGATCTTGGATCCATCCAAGATCCATTTGTTCTTGTAGAGCGGATTGCACTACGGAACACCCCTGATTATTCTTTGAGCAGATATCACACTGGTGATAATTGTGAGGTGGTACATAACCGTACCCGCTCTATCTGCAATGCATGCTGACCAGATTGGTTCCTAATAGGAGTACATTGTGAATTCGATAACTGCGGCTAAATTCTTCCTCTATTAAATTAATGGTAGTCTTCTCATGTTGAGGCAACGGGTTTGTCTGAACGTTCGGATTAGTATCTTTGAAAGATAGGATCCCGTTTCAGACAAGCTTCTGTACGTCAGACTTGAAGTTGAGACAGTTCTCAATGTTGTGCCCCGGTCCTCCTTGATGGTAAGGGCAAGTTTGATCCGCTTTGAACCAAAAAGGAGGATTTTCTGGTATTGTAAGAAGAGACCTGGTTTGGACGTGTCCCTTAGCCAGTAGAAGTGGAAATAATTCTGCGTACAACATCGGTATAGGGTCGAACCCTGATGGTCGTGTCGTATAATTGTTGTTGTTATACTGTGGACAGACCTGCTGAAGAGGCTGTTGTGTCCTTTGCTGATACTGTTGACTTGGTTGGCTCTGAGCAACATGAGGTTGATAAGTCAGAGTCGGCGCAGGGTTGATAGCGGGAGTTACCGCCGCTACTGATTGATACCTTCGCCTTTGCTTTCCGAGAGAGATATTACCAATATCTTACTCTTTTTTATTTGGGAAAGTACTACTGTATCTTTTGGTACTGTTTGATGGCCCTGCATCTTTGACCAATCATCCTTCTCGGACTACATCTTCAAGGCGTACTCCCATGTTCACCATCTCAGTGAAGTCACTGGGCGCACTGGCGACCATTCGGTCGTAATAGAATGAGCTTAAGGTTTTCAAAAAGATCTTGGTCATCTCTTTTTCCTCAAGAGGTGGACAGATTTGGGCGAAAATTTCACAGCATCTCTGAGCATATTCTTTGAAACTTTCTTTGTCCTTCTGCGACATCGCTCGGAGCTGATCTCTATCTGGTGCCATGTCCAAATTGTATTTATACTGCTGAACGAAGGCTGCCCCAAGATCTCTGAAAGTACTGATCTTGGTGCAGCTTAAGCCCATGTACCATTTGAGTGCTGCACCAGTTAAACTGTCTTGGAAATAAAGGATCAGTAGCTGTTGATTTTCTGTCTGAGTTGACATATTTCGAGCGTACATCACCAAATGACTTTGAGGGCAAGAGTTGCCTTTGTATTTTTCAAAGTCAGGCACCTTGAATTTGTACGGGATCTTAACATTAGGGACCAAACAGAGGTCTGCAGCGTCCTTTCCGAATAAGTCTTGGCCGCGAATGGCATGCAGTTCCTTCTGCATCTCCAGGAATTGTTCCTGGAACTCATTCATTCTTTCGTACATGTCTTCGTTTCCACCAGAAATTATTTATGGAATCTGTCCTTCCGGGACAGTGTGTACCACTGGTTGTGGTATAGACATTACAGCGGTGATTTTAGGTGCTTCAGTATCCTGAAGTTAACCTTCAGGAGTCGCTGTTATAAACCTTGCATCTTCTCTTTCCCGAAGTTTGTAACCTTCAGGCCCAGTGGTTTCTACTGCAGTTTCAGGGTCTTCAGTGACCGGTGGGATATATCCTTCAGGGACAAAGTTAATAGGCATGCCCCAGGGGCGACCTTTAGGCATGTTGTACCGAGGATCATATGTCTCCACAATGGGCATAGATGTGACCTCCGAGATCACAGTCCTTTATTGTTTCCTCTGAGCTGCTGCTAGGGATTGCATGTCACTGTGAAGTTTTTTCAGATCTTCCTTCAGAGCGTCGATTTCTTCTCTCAGCTCTTTGTTCTCTTCCTCGAGATCGTCCATTTTCTTTTGTTGATTGGCTCGAGTATTGTATGAGTGAGACAGTTTGACTCTAGCATCGTGATACGCGCGTGAGACTCAAAGATAAGAAGAATGCGTTATGTGAGAATGATGAATGATATGCAAAGACATATATTTTTAGTTTTAATCAAAAAGAACTTCAACAAATAGATTAAAAATATCATACAGTGGAGGGTGGAGACCCTGTTTTATTGAATTTGAAAGATTGCAGAAAGGGAAAATACAGTATTTTACAAAGTGCTGTAAAAGGAAATGTCTAAGCTCAGGGATCCTGGATCCTCTCTGAAGAGAGCTCAGATGCTAGTTCTGGTACTTTCCTTTTCTTTGATCGAGGTTCCTCAGCCTTTGCCGGGTTGTTAGTCCTTTGCTAAGTGAAAGGACCGAGCAAATTTCTTCGGTCTTCTTGACTCTCTACCACATGCTGCTCTAATATTTTAATGAGAGCATCCTTTTCTTTTAACAGTTCATGAATCTTGGTGCACTCCACGTTGAGGATTCGATACTTATTTTTCCAAGATCTCTTTTCCTGTTGAACTTTGTTGAGAGCTACCTGGAGTTTTTCCGTGTCAGACATGAAATAAAGGACAGATTCCTTTAACGGAAGAACTTCTTGACGAGGGTAAGGCATCCTCAGCTTGAGAGCTCTAGTTTGCACCCAGTGGAGATAAGGCTCCATGGAGATACAGTTTGGTCTTCCTAGAGACTCTCTTCCTTTCTTATGAATATGTTGCCATGCATGCACTATTTATTTCTTTAGTGCCCTGTCATTTTCCCCTTCCTTGAAGAAAAGACCTTCCAGATGAACATTACGCGGGATATTCTTCATCGAGTATTCGAGTTGACATCGAACAAAAATTGGATGATAGTTGATTCCTCCTTTAGTTCCAATGAGGGGTATGTTAGGGAAATTTCCACATCTGTCTATGATCTCTATCCCTTCGTAAATCCGATTGTACCAATCTATGTCAGAGTTGGTGAGAGACATAATCCTTTGTGACCAATGTAGAGTACTCTTGTGATCCCAAAATGCAGCAGACTTGGGTAAATGGGAAATGAACCATTTGTAAAGTAAGGGTACACAACATGTGATTATTCCTCCGCGGTACAAATTCCTTAAGTGTACAGAATGGTAAGCATCTGCGAGCAAAGTTGGTACGGGGTTTCCAATTAGAAATATCTTAACAGCGTTGGTATCAATGAAGTTATCAATGCTGGGAAAGAGGAAAAGCCCGTATGTGAGTAGGACAAAGATATCTTCGAAGGCAGTTACTTTTCCTATACTAGCAAAGTACAAAGCTTTCTCTATCAGGAATTTAGCTGGTAAACCCTGGATTCCTCCCTTAGTGGTCATGTGAGTCCTAACTTCTGACTCGTCTGTCATACCCCAAATTTTGACCACTAAGATTTCCCATCATTGTGCAAATCATCTTCACAATATGGATGTGCCTTTATGCCTTATCAATCTCCTCAGAGATGGTTGAGCATTCATTACTATCAAAGATCAGGGTTTCAAGCCCTCTTAGAGCTCTTAGACAAAAGGTCGATCAAGAAATGACATGGTCTTCAACTTGCCTAACCTCTCAAACATCCACAAAGGATCAAGAGGACTCCCACATCAAGAATCAAGCACGAGGTTGCAACATTCCAAGTGGATTAAGCCTCAAGATCGCCAGTGTCACCAAATTAGGGTTTTGGTCGAACAAGGCCTCCAGATGGAAATTTTCCTCTGGGCATGAGCCATTGCTTCAAAGCACAACCTAAGATACTCCAAGGGACCTCATGGACCCAATCATCAAGTCAATTTTGCCTCAGGGGATGCATTAATCAAAAATTAGGAATTAGGGTTTCTTGACCTAATTCACCCCTAAGTTGACTTTTGGGACAAAGCATGAGCCAAGACCTCAAGACATGATTTGAGGGTCTCCAATACACTACATTGATCCATTTGCAACAATGGATTGATCCAAGAAGCTTGATCCACAAGCTTCAATTTCATCAGAACCACAATTAGGGTTTTGAGGAAAAAAGTCAACTGTATTTTTGACTTTTGACCCAGACATGCTCCCTAACCTTGGGACATGATTCAATACACCCTATAACACCCATGGAACATATCCATCAAGTTTTATTTAGGTCAAGGTCTTGATTTCATAGAGGATCGCACAGTTTGGAATTCATCTGGTAAAAAGTCAACTGTGCACAAAAGTCAACTTAGACTTTTTGAGATTTTTCATAATTATGGTTCCTTGACCCTAAAATGATGTTAATGTGTGATTGGAATCATCATTCATCAAGAAAAATCAAAGAAAGTGGGATAACTTGTAAAAGGGGTAACCATAAAAACTTAGAATTTTTCTAAGTTATGGAACAAAGTGGCTAGGGTACCAACTTCCAAGGATCATAACTTGAGATCCAAGCAACCATTTTTGCTGCTCCAAAGATGGATTTGTAGCTCTCATGGCATACTTTTAAAGTGTCAACTACACCTTATTCCAATTCCTCATGGATTTCAAGTTATGGAATGATCAAAATGGCTGAAAACATGAAATGTCACTTTTTCCAACACTTAGTGAAATTTTCACTAAGTCAGAATCTGTCTTGCTTTTTTTCAAAATGTAGGGGCATTTTTCACTTGGATCCAAATAGTTTCAAGACAAACTATGATCACACATATGTTGTATCACATAAGGGCTTTCCAAAATGTCCAAGAACTCCATCAAATTCCATCTGAGCTAGGAGTTATGACAATGGTAATATGCCTTGCTGCAAACTGTCTTGGCAAGGCAGATTATGCATTAGGGCTCGATTTGGTTAATTTGTGCAAATGACAAACAAGTTTATCCATCTGAACACCTCAGGGGGAGACCAAGAAGGGACAAACACTGATCTCCAAGCCTCACAAGTCCATGAATCTACAAGTAGCATGCCAAACCTAAAAAGGCTAAAATGTGCCAAGAATTCAATTTTGTTTCCAAGCATTCAATGGATGTACCAAGGTGGCATGAACTGAGCCTCTTCCAACTGAATGAGTCAAGGATAAGCTCTGAACCAAAGAACCATAGGCTTGTGCTCTAACCTCTAGTCAATGGCTAGAGGAGACTTGAGATTCCAAAATGATCCAATTGGCCACAGACCTGTACCAGTTGATGTTCACTATTGCTTACAAAACAAACTTGCTCTACTATAAATAGAGCTCATTTGTGATCAGTTTGAGTACACCAAAGCACCCAAACTGATGCTTTCCTCAAAATCACCTTCTCACTTCCAAAATTGCCTTCCAAAGCAAGTCACTATCGGGTTTTGAGTTTGGGAACAATTCCAACCAAACCAATCACACACACACACACCTCATAAACATCATATAGAAGTGATCCAAACACTTAAACAACATCTGGAAGACCAATTTCACAAAATCACCAGCCAATTGCTCAAGGTTTTAACCAAGTTACAGTTGAGGTACCATAACCTGTTCCAGTCCATTTCCAATCACTCCAAGCATTCAAACACATTCCATATGGTGTAGGTAAGTTGTTCAGATCATCACAACTCATCTGTAACACCTCCAACTCAAAAATCAAATTGCTCTTGCTGCCACGACCTTCAAGTAAGCCTAAACTTTGTCATCTCATGATTCATGCATATTTCTTCGCACAATACTTTTGCCATATGCTCATAATCATGTATAGAGGGATTCCCCTCAATTAATTGCTTTGTATGAATCGTGTGTGGAATTTCTGAGCCTTCATGCAGAATTTAGGGTTCTTGAGGTTTTGTCTTGATTTCTTATTCCATGCTTAAAATAAATGAAATTAAAGACAAAAGACATGATCGTGAGGTGAAAACGAGTAGATTGATATGTGGATTGTGTGATTTCATCAAGTATTCAGTGAGATTGGTGAGAAAATGCAAATCTGCAAAAACAGGGGGGGGGGGGGGGGGGGGGGGGGGGGTGGCGCGTGTTCTTGGCGCCATTTTTTGAATATTTAAATATTTGAATTTTGTGATTTTATTTAATTGATTCAAAAATTAATTTCTCTCTGAATTTTAATGATTTTGAGTTGATTCTTTTTTTAATAATTCACAAAAATGTTAAAATATTTTTTTTTACAAAAATTTCCCAAAAATATTATTTATTTTATATACTTAATATTTTTACAAAGAATTAATTTTTTTATGTGTTTTTCACATTTAAAATATTTTTTCCTTCTTGATTTTCCAAACTTAAATGGTTTCCAATCATTTTGTGCATAAAAGCATGATTTTTCAAACTTTAATCCAAGATTACAACTTGTTTTTCACACATGTTTGATAATTTTGGTCATTTTGATTAAATTTTTACTTAATTAAAATACATTTTGAAATGAATTAAGGGTTTTGATCTTAATCACCCTAAACAAATCTTTCTTAATCACTTTGGGCCTCTTGAGAGAGTGTAAGTCCCATCCTTTTGTAAATAAAATCATTTTGGGCCTTAGAGCGTTGTATAAGTCCCGATACTGTCAAAAAGTTTGGCGCGATCGTCGCCTTTTTAACAAAAACCATTGGGCTTCTCCTTGAGCTATAAGACCCATCTTTATTCATTTTCAAACTTTTTTGGGCCTCTAATAGAGTGTAAGATCCAATCCCCTTGTTATTTCCTTGATTTTGTGGTTGGCATTTATTTTGCTAAAACTATTCTAGCAGCAAGATGTTGAAACAGATGTTCTAATATTCTGCATTAAACATGTCGGATAAAGATGTCTCATCCTGGATCATAGGACATCGCGTTTGATTTTGGTTTTAAAGGAAGATTTTGTTGTTGGTATTTGTTACTGAATATTCTGTGAATATTTAGTTATCCTATGTGGCGTCCAAAGTAATTGAGTTGAGATTTTGTGTTGGTTTTCGGATTTTCACTACTTTCTAAATATGGAGACATATTAGGAAATATTAGATTGAAGACCTATTTTCTTGGAGTTTATTTTGCAGAGTTATGTGCAGTCTCTCAGCTGTGTTTTGAAGGCCCAAATCCAGTTGGGAAATAGGTTATAAATAGAAGCATTATAACCTAGTTTTAGTAGAGAAGCCGTGAATAGAAAAGATGTAATCATTAGGGATGAGTTTGTGAACCACTCTCTAGGAGAGTTGGTATGTGTGAACCACCCGGTTTGTGGGATGGTCATCGTGTTTATCTCGAAGCCTGTAGGTAAAAGATGTATTGTTTTTGGAGGAAGCTATTAAGCAACTCTAAGTATTGTTCTTAGTCATGTGTGTCATGCCTAGGTATTGTCATGGAAGTATGTCTTCTACTTTTATGTGATTGAAGAGCTGTTAGAAATCAAGTTGTTGATGCAGTGGTTGAGATGTTGACTGCTAGACATCATTGCGATGATTGGAAGTGAGATGGAGTCTATTACCTAGGGAGGACTTAGGTAGAAGGGTCATTGGGTAGTGATTAAGTTAGGAGATTGTCAACTGGGACTGTTGAGTCTGTAATTTAATACTGCTAATAGTGGACTTCCTTCCTGGCTTGGTATGCCCCCAGATGTAGGTTGTTAGACCGAACTGGGTGAACAAATTCTGTGTGTGGTTTATACCTTTTAGTACTGTTATTGTTTATACCTTGCCATGTTTTCTGTAACAGACCAGATGTCTCGACATCCTGTAGGACATCTGGGATCTGTCATACCAGAATTTCAATTGGTATCAGAGCAGGCATCCTGTTCTGTTTCTGGGTGAGATCCTAGGGAAGATACTTTCTGGTCATGGGCAAGGTAGGTGGTACCTACTGAAAAGTTGCTTGAACTTGGAGAAGTTTTTTTTTTTTGGTTGAATGGTCCCTAGAAGTGGAGGATGGACTGTTCATGACAGAGTGTGTATTGGACTTGTCTATTGTTATCAGGCTTGTAGCGTTGATGGTGAGCTGCTGTGTGGTTTGATTTAATTTCAAACCTATGGAGTGTCGTGTTTGTGCAAGGGTTATAGAGGAGTTTTCTGGTGTGTGTTTCGCTACTTATATATATCTGATGGAAAATTCCTGGTGGTTTTGTGTGTTGAGGCTGCAACACTCTGTTCTCCTCTAAAGGTGTATCACATGGTGTTGTGATACTTGAGGATAATATTGACTGACTTATTAAAGTGACCAAAGATACTTGAGGTTTGACCCAAGTCCACTCATAAAGGTATTTTCATTAAGTATGTTGATGAGAGATCAGAAGGATGCAATTTATTTTTGCTCTCTTCTCTGAAAGACCTTCCACAGGTCTAAATTGAAGGATCCCATGGTGTTGTTCTTGAATGATGTTCTACCAGTTGCTGTGACATCAAACCAGCAGAGTGTGCAGAATCTTGTGGATAAAGATTTGGCATTGCAAATGTGTTTGGAGCAAGGAGGAGTTGGTGTTTCCTTTTGAACCAAAAGATTATGGTTCCCTGGTATTGGCATGAGAAGGTTCTTCTTAAGCTGGAGTTCAGTTATGTGGTGTCCTCACATAATGGAACATGTTTTTGCAAGGATTAGGGAGAAGCACATTTTATTTAACAATCTGTTTGTGATGACCAGTCAATATTTTTTTTGCTCCAGAAACCTGTTAGAGGGAATCTCCTCTTTAGGTGCAGAAGGATGGCATTCAACATCTCAAAGACAGACAGAAGGTCTGAACATCAGAAGGTTGAGAAGAAGATTCTTGAGATATAGAGTATGCAGGTTCCTACTTGTGTGTATGGTCTGGTTTTGAAGGTTGATCAGATGCTGATGGTCGATCCTCTTGTGTCCCTTGCAAGAGATGTGTGTGGATTACTGAGGTTGTTGTCTGCAAAGCCATAGTAGATGGTTAATGTGATTTAGACTGATGTCGGAACTGATGTTGAAACATCATTGTTTCCTCAGCCAAGGAAGTTTTTTGTGCACATGGTGGAGTATCAGGTCAAGCCACTTACCTAATCTGAAGTGATCAGTGGTGTGGATTAATAAAAGAGGGATCAGCTAGTGCCACAAGTGTGCAGGAAAAGAATGTTGTACCTTGTGTGAGAAGGTTTCCTTATCACATATATCTTGACAGGAGTTGAGTATTTATCTGTTTTTGATAAGGATGTGCATCTAACCGATAGTGAATACTCTGACGGGAGCTGAGCGTTTATCTAAGGTGTTGTGCTTTCAACTAATGACAAAATACATTGACGAGAGACTATGTATATGTCTGATGTAAAAGTGAAGGATTGCAGAAGTGTTGAGAATTTACTTTTCTCTATTTGGCTGTTTATTTCTCTTTGTGGTGTGTTGGTGTGTGATGACCTGAATTATGCTGTGAAGACATCATAATCTTGATGGTTGGATCAGTTTATTTCTGATCTAGGTGCTTTGGAGCATGGTTTTTTTGTGATAGTCGAGGATATGTGGTTGTTATCTCAGGCTTTCTACTGACGGCTCTACTAAGGGAAGTGGCATTCTTTGGTATAGCTATGGGGTAGTCTTGAACTACTTATTTTCTGAAGATTCAGATGTGGTAGGTTTGAAGTCTTTGGAGTTTCTGAGCAGGATGGAGGTTGTCTACTCAAACTTGATTGTTGAATCAAGTCTATGAGAGCATGGAAATCTGTTTCTGCAAAGGGAGGAGGTTCTTCTGAGTGGCAGAAGGAGGAGCTGAATTCAACAGTTGGATGTCATAATGTTCTGACATCTAGCTTAACATCAGAAGTCTCATTTGGTGATGTGGCACATCAGCTTATGATAGGGTGATCTACAGGAATGAATAATAGGATGTTTCAAAAAGATCGTTCTCATGGCATTTTGCGGGAGCTGCAGGAAGGAGAAGATGTTACATGACCATGGCTTAGGGAGTCTAAGTGTGTTTGCTATTGAGCAATTGGAACATGTGACTTGAAGATCAAGTTTCCTTGGTGGATCAGGATATCTTTGTGAGAGTTCTGACAAACGTGAAAAAGATCAAAATGTGGCATTTGGTTGTTTTCATATGAGGATTCATGAATGAGGTGATCAAACTGTGGCATTTGGTTGATCTCAGAAGTGGATTCAAAGAATCAAGATAATCAGAGTGTGGCAGCTGGTTATTATTGAGGATTGTCTTGGAACAAGTTACTCTTGGGCAGAAGGGTGATGAGTTGAAGACTCAAGGAGATTATTCTTCTTGAAGGTGGATGAGAGTTTATCTCTCTAGTTCTTTGGATTACTATGCTATAGTAAGTCCAGTTGGTGGAGCATATCAAGAATCATGGTGATGATGTCTTGGTGTGTGGCAGATGGTCTAACTTGGTGTTGGAACATTATCTGGGTTGGATTTCCTTGGTGAAGGAGGATTGTGGTCTGGTTCAGGAGCTTGGTGCCTACATTATGCCTAAGGAACGTCTACATAGTCATACGGGAGAATGATGAAGTAGAAGGTCTGCCTTGGATGGAGAATGTAGAGAAGACTGAAGCAGATCAGGTATTGATTGCTTGAAAGTCTGAAGGTGAAGATACTCATCAACTGATCAGGAGTATTCCAAATTATCATACAGGAGAATGATAGGGAATGATTGCCTTTGGAGAGTTGGGTGAGAGAATAATGTTCCTGTGTTCTTGTGATCTTCTGTGATGTGATGGGTTATGATGTGTTTTTGTTCTGGTTGTTTCTGGTCCCTTGGCTTAAGAGGGAGCTTGGAGATTCTGTTTTTATTTGGAATGTGGTGTTTTTCTTAGTGCAGATGGATTCTGATGTCAAGATTGATGTCTTAACATCTGCTGACAGAATATTCTGTTCAGAATGTTATGGTTTTTGCCTCCAGAGAACACAAGCTTCTATCTGATTTATGTACTGTTGTGGTACATGGTTTGCTTGAGGGTCAAGCAGTAGGTGAATGTGTTCAGCAGGTGTGTTGAACAGAGGGTGCGCTCTTGAAGACATGAAGATGCGTCTTGTGTTTTCCATTCATTTTGGGTGTTCTTCTTGCAATGGAGCATTGGTTATCCATGTCAGGGAGAGTACTGTATACTGTTAGATTGTACAAGCTTCTGAGTTGGATGTGTTCTACTACTGACTTGCTTGCTGTTGGTTGATTGTCCTTAGATGCATAATTGCTTGGTTTGGTATATTATGGTTAAAAAGGGGGAAAAGTAAGAAGTAGTAGTGTTCCTTGGTTGTTTCCTTAAGGGGGAGCTGGTTGTGTTATTCAAAGGTTGTATGGATATTGCTCTGGTGTGCTATTGCTTTGTCAAATATGGCTAAAAAGGGGGAGAGGTTGTGATTGCATGATGCAGTGTGTGATTGCATGATGTGCTGATATCTGATGTCCCATATGATGTTCTAACATTTATTTGTGATTGCTAGTGTGAGTGGTGAGCTAGTTGGTAAATGTTGTTGTGAAGTTGCTGCTCTGTGAGGTTGTGTATGTGTGCAGATGAAGATTGAGTGCTGATCTGCTTGTGTAGGTGTTGTAGTGCTGATAATTGTTTTATCTGCTACTAATGTGCGTGACTATCTTCTTCTGCTGATATATTTGATATGATATGATGGTTTTAGCCAAAATTTGCCAAATGGGGAGTTTTTTTGGGGTGTGAATTTTTGCTGCTATGCTATGTTTTGTGTTGCTGTTATGGTGTGTTTTTCGCTACTGTCTCTGATATTGTTGTTTTGCTTGTGTTTTCTTTGCAAGATTGTTTGGTGTGTAGTTTTAGCCAAAATAAGCCAAAGGGGGAGATTGTTATTTCCTTGATTTTGTGGTTGGCATTTATTTTTCTAAAACTATTCTAGCAGCAAGATGTTGAAACAAGATGTTCTAATATTCTGCATTAAACATGTCGGATAAAGATGTCTCATCCTGGATCATAGAACATTGCGTCTGATTTTGGTTTTAAAGGAAGATTCTGTTGTTGGTATTTGTTACTGAATATTCTGTGAATATTTAGTTATCCTATGTGGCGTCCAAAGTAATTGAGTTGAGATTTTGTGTTGGTGTTCAGATTTTCACTACTTTCTAAATATGGAGACATATTAGGAAATATTAGATTGAAGACCTATTTTCTTGGAGTTTATTTTGCAGAGTTATGTGCAGTCTCTCAGCTGTGTTTCGAAGGCCCAAATCCAGTTGGGAAATAGGTTATAAATAGAAGCATTATAACCTAGTTTTAGTAGAGAAGCCGTGAATAGAAAATATGTAATCATTAGAGCTGAGTTTGTGAACCACTCTCTAGGAGAGTTGGTATGTGTGAACCACCCGGTTTGTGGGATGGTCATTGTGTTTATCTCGAAGCTTGTATGTAAGAGATGTATTGTTCTTGGAGGAAGTTGTTAAGCAACTCTAAGTATTGTTCTTAGTCATGTGTATCATGCCTAGGTACTGTCATGGAAGTATGTCTTCTACTTTTATGTGATTGAAGAGTTGTTGGAAATCAAGTTGTTGATGCAGTGGCTGAGATGTTGACTGCTAGACATCATTGCGATGATTGGAAGTGAGATGGAGTCTCTTACCTAGGGAGGACTTAGGTAGAAGGGTCATTGGGTAGTGATTAAGTTAGGAGATTGTCAACTGGGACTGTTGAGTCTGTAATTTAATACTGCTAATAATGGACTTCCTTCCTGGCTTGGTATGCCCTCAGATGTAGGTTGTTAGACCGAACTGGGTGAACAAATTCTGTGTGTGGTTTATGCCTTTTAGTACTGTTATTGTTTATACCTTGCCATGTTTTCTGTAACAGACCAGATGTCTCGACATCCTGTAGGAAATCTGGGATCTGTCATACCAGAATTTCACCCCTTTTAACCAAAACCATTTTTTGGGTTCAGATATTGTATAAGTCCCTCTGCGTTAAAAGAAAAATCTCGGCGCAATCGCCAGTTCAAAAATCAAATTATCTGGGCCTACCCTTATGTTATAAGTCCCATCTCTTTTCTTTTAATAATTTGGGCCTCTAATAGAGTGTAAGACCTAACCCCTCTTGAAAACCAAAATAGTTTGGGCCTCAGTCATTGTATAAGACCTACGGTGTTTTCAAAAACCTCGGCACGATCGTCGCCTTTTCAAAAATAATCATTGGGCCTCTGCATGAGTTGTAAGACCCAAACCCTTTTGTAAATAAACTCTTTTGGGCCTCAGTCGTTGTATAAGTCCCACTACGATGATCAAAACAAACGGTACGATCACTGTTAAAACCCTGGGCCTCTCTCTGAGCTGTAAGCCCCAATCTCTGTTCAAAATACTTTCTCCTTTGATTTTCAATCCAAATATATAGTTGTTATCAAAACATTCTTTAATTTCTTTGTTGAACAACTAACAACACACCATGGAAGCTCTACAACGGGTAAGTGTTTACCCGCTTTCTTTTATTAGCTTTCATATATATATATATATATATATATATATATATATATATATATATATATATATATATATATAACTATATTGTGGGGCTGCTTCGCCGTAAGTCTTCTTTTATACCCTCCTAAATACTTGTCATATATAAATTGTATATATACCAGTATAGTTATTTAGAGTTTTCCCCGACAACTACATCTAGAACTAGGTAAAGCCCTATTGGTCACTCTTAAATACAAACAAAACTAGATCCCCGTAGGATTCCAGATACAGTCTTCTCTTCTCTTGGGGTTAAACAATATGGAACAAAGAGAAATGCAGTATTCTCGGTGAACCTTTTCTCAGACTGTCACCCTTAGAAATTGTCAAAGAAGCTCTACTCCCCAGAGATGATATTTTATCCGTGAATGGCATCTCTTGAGTTTCTTCCAAACCCTCAAACTTTCCTGGAATGGTCTCTTCTATGTGAATTGCATTTCTTGAACTTCTCTTGGTTTGGGGACCCACAGGCTTCCTAAAAGCATCCCCGCCTTCTCTTGGGCATTGTACAAGGACCCTCTGGCTTCTTAAAAGTTCTCATGCCTTCTCTTGGGCTTAATACAAGGAGCCTGGCGACCTCTTAAAGGTATAAGACAGAACTTAGTCATCCTTTGATAGAGTAGTCTTTCCAGTGTCAAAGCTTCGGCCATTTTAGGGTTGATTCTCATCCCTTGATGTCCGTGCCTCTTCTTGGGCATAGTACAAAAGATAAAACTCTAGACTTGGACAGTCTAAGCCCCTTGAGTCTCAAAGACATTCTCAAGTTCCTCCTAAACATAGGAAGAAACCCCAATCATTCTGGATCAATTTCCAGCAAAAACCCGGCCTCTCTCATGAGAGTTCCCCATGCCTGGACCTGCCTAAGGATCTCAATAATCCTCAGCAATAAGATAGCCTCCTCTTGGGCTTTATACAAATGATTCTCCCCAGTAGAGCTAACCTTTTTAGACTCTCTTATTGAGTCAATCTCCTTTTAGCCTCAATCTCGGGCTTCGTACGAGACCGCAAATCACTCTCTTATTGAGTATAAAAGACTCTCTTGTTGAGTCAATCAACTTTCCGACTCTCTTGTTGAGTCAACCACCTTTTCAAGACTCTCTTGTTGAGTCAACTCTTTTAGCCTCCATCTTGGGCTTTATACAAGACATATAAAAGCAATCTCTTATTGAGTCAAACCCTTTTAGCCTCAATCTTGGGCTTTGTACAAGACACATATAAACCTCCCCAACGGAGTCAAAAACCCCTTCTAGCCTCAATCATGGGCTTGTATAAGATAGAAAGAACCTTTTCTCCGAAAAGTCAAACTGCTAGCCTCCTCTTAGGCTTTATATAATGATATCCCCAAAGAGTCAGTCTCTTTTTTTCCTCAATCTTGGGCCTTGTACAAGACATAAACACTCTCTTGTTGAGTCAATCTTATCTAGGCTTAGGACAAAGACTTCCCTAGTGGAGTCAATCAACCTCTTAGCATCAAACTTGTGCTTTGATCAAGGCACACAAAAATCAACAATCCCTCTTTAGAGATGAAAAATTCTCTCTAAAACCCTTTTATCTTCAAATCTTGGGCTTTGAACAAGACACCAAAACACCTTTTTCCTCCCTTAGGATAGGAGGAACTACGAGTGCTATGATTTCCCTGTTTCGTTTAAACGGGAATACGTAGGCATAAGATTGCGAAATCTTAGCGAGCATATAAAAAAACACTAGGTCCAGTACCGTCATACCTCAATCACAAAAAAAAACATCCGATCCAGCACCTTACCAAAAGCCTCATGAACAGTCAAGACACTCTATTCTTAAGTAAATAACCCAAAGAGAGACCCCTCTATTTTGATAGCATCTGTAAACCAACAGTCAACTGTTTAAACTCAGTATACAAGCAGGGTTAATTGGAGACATCTATTTCCCTTCCTTAATCAGCTTCACAGGATAAAAAATGAATCGAACTGTAGTACCAAAGCGATAGTGATTCGAAACCACAAAAATCGCGCTACATCGTCCAAAGAGATTGCTCTTGTAATGACCTGATCCTTTGGAATTTCTTCCAGTCCAAAAAATGGAGCTTGATCAGTGTTAGGTCAATCAATCAGATGAGAGTACTATTCTAATGTTGGTGCCAATTGATAATCCGGGAATGTGAAGCAGTGATAAACCGGATCGTAGAACTGAATTAGCGTAGACATAATTCCTTCAACTATGTGGACCCTTAACAGAGACAGTAGTCCTCCATGCTTAGCTCTAAAAGCATCAGGGTTGGTGATCATCCTTGCCATCCTCCTTAAATTCTCTAGTTTCGGAGCCTTGAAAGTGTACTTCTGCATCTTTCTTCTACCGAAATCCATAACGCAATCTTTCTGATATTTGCAATTATTGTTTTAGTTTATTTTGAAAAAAAGAAGAGAAGTGAAAGAGGAGAATATTTTTTCTTTGTTTAAGAGTTTTTTAAATGAATGCGTGAATGCTGCACACAAAAACATTGAAAAAACATGGGTTCAAGGGTTCAACGTCACGAGCATGGAGTCATGGCTCTACCCATCCCCAAAGGTTATATTCTGGTCAATTTTTGTACCTATAGAATGGATCCTAAGGTTCTCAAAATCATTGACCCCTAGGGATATCAACAGCAAGTTGGTTTACCCGAGTGAGTTGTAGCATCCTAGGGTAATCTCATTTGAGTGTAGTATCGTGTATCAACAATTCCCGATAGTCACCGTACTACCAAATGGTCATATGGTTAATGTCTACTAAATCCTCAGGGTCACAGGTGCCGTACTGGAAAACTCTGCTTTCACAACAATTGGTTGTTCAACAGGCAGAATCTACACAGCCCTCACCTGATTTGGTGGTCTACCAGGTTCGCTTGTTCGGGATTCACTCCCAACAAGTTTCCCTGTCTATGTCACCCCTTATCTTAGGGTTCTCTCAAACTTTCCACATGCGTATCAATCGCATTCCCATGACAGAAAAATAAACACGGATATCAAGTAGGAAAAGCAGTAAATATATATATATAGTATGTAGAAAAATTTCTAACAACCTAGACCTCTTAGGAATTCTAATCCTAGTTTGGCTCCTCAGCAGAGTCGCCATTTTCCAGTAGCGTGCAATTTTTGTCGTTGACGCGACCACCTTATCACCATTTGGTTTTTCCTCACCGCAATGGTAGGGATTGGGTGCTACTTTCTGATTTCTTATTTATCCTGTGAAGCTGGAAAGGAAAGGGAAGCTATCTAAAACTAACCTTGCACGCAAATGTTTTATTGAACAAATGCTTAAGAGATCGGGCAGTTCGGGGTCAGGTTATACAATGGGGAGTTATCAATTACCCATCCTATATGTGGTTATCCACAAGTTATTAGCAATTTCTATACTGTTTTCTACTTACTGGTGTTTTCCTATTGTGGGTTGGGAAAGTTTCTCCTTTGGGAGTGTTTGAGAGAGAGTTTTGTGTTGATGTCGGGTTTTCCGATGTTTTTGGTAAGGTATTAGACCTAAAGGTTTTTGATTGGTATGAAGGTACTAGACCTAGAGTTTTTTATTGGTATGCTCGCTAAGATTTCGCAATCTTATGCCTACGTATTCCCGTTAAAGAAAACAGGGAAATCAGAGCTATCGTATTTCCTCCTATTTCTATGGGAGGAAAAGATGGTGTTTGGTGTCTTGTTCAAAGCCCAAGATTGAAGCTAAAGGAGTATTTGTGTCTTGTTCAAAGCCCAAGATTGAAGCTAAAGGTTTGACTGAGAGAATTTGTCATCTCTAAAGGGAGACATCTCGTCTGTTCATCACAGTTGTTGGGTAACTGATTATAAAGGAGAATTACTTTAACTGGGATATGTGAATCCAACAATGCCATAATTTCCTTTATGAGGGATTTGTCCTGAAGGAGAAAACTTTAACTCAGTGTAGAGCAATTCCATTTTTCCTTAGGAATCTTTACATGCTAAGAGAAGGACATTGGCTTAGATGTAAATAATCCAGAGGCTTGCCACTCACAGCAATTAGATGAAAGATGATTTTTGACCAAGATAAGAGAAGGACTACAACTTGGATTTTTGAATCAACAAGTGTGCCACTTACAGCAGTTATCTGGGATTAAGTTTTGTTTTGAATGTTTGTTTTGATGTGATGTACAGAGAAATGTCTTCCTACAGAGAGTTTTTGATTTCCTCTGAGGGGATGTTGATTTTTGTGTGCCTTGATCAAAGCCCAAGGTTGAAGCTAAAAGGTTGATTGACTCCACTGGGGAGATTATTATCTGTCTTGTACAAAGCCCAAGATTGAGGCTAAAAAGGACTGACTCAACAAGAGAGTGTTTTTATATGTCTTATACAAAGCCCAAGATTAAGGCTAAAAGAGACTGACTTTTTTAGGGGTATCATTATACAAAGCCTAAGAGAAGGCTGAAAGGGATTGACTCCAGTGGGGAATATTATTATGTGTCTTGTACAAAGCCCTAGATTGAGGCTAAAATGGGAAACTGACTCTACTAGTGAGAGGTTTTATCTGTCTTGTACAAAGCCCAAGATTGAGGCTAAAAGGACTTGACTGACTCAGTTGGAGAGTATGATTTGTCTTGTACAAATCCCAAGATTGAGGCTGGAAAGAGGATGACTCTGTTTAGGGAGATTTTATATCTGTCTTGTACAAAGCCCAAGTTTGAGGCTAAAAGGATTCGACTGACTCAGATGAGGATATTTGTAGGTGTCTTGTACAAAGCCCAAGATTGAGGCTAAAAGTTATGACTGACTCTACTGGAGAGATATTTATGTAGGTGTCTTGTACAAAGCCCAAGATTGGGGCTGAAAAGAGACTGACTCAACAAGAGAGTGTTTTATATGGTGTCTTGTACAAAGCCCAAGATTGAGGCTGAAATTTATGAGAGATGATCATTATACAAAGCCAAAGAGGAGGCTAGTTGGGGAATTTATTATATAAAGCCTAAGAGGAGGCTAACTTCTGCTGAGGATTATTGAGATCCAGAGACAGGTCCAAAATGGGGAATCAACTCTTGTTGAAGATTACAGAAGAGTTGAAGTATCAGATGCCTTGAGGTTCTGATAAAGGTGCATTGATAGTGATTTGACTCTAGCTGGGGATAATTTTAAAGTGACGGTTTAAAGGTTGAGTAAAAAACCTATAGAGGTTTTAACTCTGTTGGTGATTTATGAAATGATCAGGATTTATCCTCTGCTTTTAGGAAACTTGAAGGCTTCTTTGAGATCCAAGAAAAAAGGGTGAGACTGTCCAAGTCTACTGGTTGTTTATCTTTGTATGATGCCCAAGAGGAGGCAAGATTGTCCATGTCTGCTTGTATAAATCCCAAGAGGAGGTTGGTGTTTTAAGGGATGAGAATCAACCCTAAACTGGTTTGATGTTTTGACTCTTAGAAATAATGCTCTATCAAAGGATGACTAAGTTCTGTCCTATCCTTGTAAGAGGTCTTTGGGTCCTTGTACTAAGCCCAAGAGAAGGCATGAGAACTTTTAAGAAGCCTGAGGGTCCTTATACAAAGCCCAAGAGGAGGCTGGGGATGCTTTTAGGAAGCCTGTAGGTCCAAACCTAAGAAAAGTTGAAGAAAAGTTTCACCGGGAATAATCTTTTCTTTAGTGAACAGTTCTAGGGTTTGAAAAAATTCAAGAGAGGTTTCACCGGGAATTAATCCTCTCTGGGGGAAATGAATTTCTTTGACAATTTTCTAACAGTGACAATCTTGAGAAAAGTTTCACCGGGAATAATGCCTTTCTCTGTTCCATATTGTATAAGCCCAAGAGGAAGCAAGACTGTATCTGGAATTTCCTATGGGGAACTAGTTTTGACTGTGTTAAAAGAGTGACCACTGGTTTGATCTAATCCTAGACCTAATTGCCGGGGAAAACTCCAAGCAAATAATATACACGCATATATATACAGATGAAATATATACAAGATATGATATAACAACTTCAAGTATGCTTTCCAATAACCTTCACTCTAAAATTCAGCTTGCACACTAAATTTGCTTATTCCAACTTCCTGATTACATCCAAGAGGTATGATCATTTAGCAATTTAAACTTATTAATCTTTGTTTATGTTTATAATTATTGTTAATTTATGCTTAGTTACAATCAAAAGACGTAAGTCCCGTTAGAACTGAATAAGATCGTTTTAATCTAAGAAAGAATCCGCTAGGGAAGAAGTACCATATGGGAAAATAGTACCGTTTAGAAAGAGATTCTTAGATCTTAGGTCTTAGACACAGAGATGTCTCTAGAAGAACTCTGTGGTAGTAAGTGAGGGATGACAAGGCCAGGTTCTAAACTAAGCATAAGCTATTCAATAATTGTAAAAATAAACTTAGATTATTAAGTTCAAATAACTAAAAGGTTATATTTATCAAGGATTCAGCAATAGGAAGAAGGAATAAGTTTCAAAACCAAAAAATTTTCATAAACTTTTAAACCAAAAACATATTGGAACATATAACATACCCTACTAAAAGTTTTACTACTCAAAAATATTTTGCAAATCATTTTGGAACAATTATTCAGAACCTAATTCTGACAAAAAATTATCAGACCTTATTTATATTCCAGAATTTGATAAGAAAACAAGTTATTTAATCAAAAGATTTCCTTACCCAGATTTAATTAAAATAATCCTAAAAAAATTAAAATTTTCTTATTTTCAAGAAAAAATATTCTTGGAAGAAATCCAAGCAACAATAAAAAATAAGAAAATAAGAAAATTAAAATTTTCTATTTCCACTGATTCCGGTAAAACTGGCAGAAGAGGGTCAGGAATAAACTTCCGAAGCTGAGACACATGAAAAACATCATGCATTTCTGACAGAGAGGGTGGTAAGGCCAATCTGTAAGCCACTTCTCCGATCCTTTCTAAGATCTGATACGGTCCCACGTATCTCGGACTTAACTTGCGTGATTTAAATGGTCCTTTCAATCTCAATCTCGGGGTAACTTTCAAAAACACATGGTCACCTTCCTCAAATTCTAAAGGTCTCCTACGGTTATCCGCATAACTTTTCTGACGATCTTGTGCTTGTTTAACTTTCTCGCGGATCATTCGAATCTTTTCCGTAGTCTCTTGAATAATTTTGGGTCCCAAAATTCTATCTCCACCAACCTCTGCCCAACCCAAAGGTGTTCTACATCTTCTCCCATACAGTGCTTCGTAAGGAGCCATACCGATGCTAGCATGGTAACTATTATTATAAGAAAACTCAATCAACGGTAACAGTTCCTTCAAATTTCCTCTACTTTCTAGCACACAAGCTCTTAACATATCTTCCATCGTTTGTATTGTTCGCTCAGTCTGACCATCCATCTGAGGATGATTCGACGTGCTCAAACGCAACTTCGTACCCATAGCTTGTTGAAAAACCTTCCAAAACCTCGAAGTAAACTTTGGATCTCTATCGGACACAATGCTAAAGGGAACACCATGCAGTCTTACAATTTCAGCAATAAACAACCTTGCAAGATGACTTGCCTTGTAAGTAGTCTTCACGGCTAAGAAATGCGCAGATTTCGTTAGTCGATCCACAATCACCCAAATAGAATAATAACCACCTTACGTACGGGGGTAAACCTACTGCAAAGTCCATAGAAATACTATCCCACTTCCAAACTGGAATATCCAAAGGTTGTAATAGACCGCCCGGTCTTTGGTGTTCAATCTTCACCTGTTGGAACACCGCACATTCTAACACATACACTGCAATATCCTTTTTCATTCCGGACCACCGATAATCATTCTTTAAGTCCTGATACATCTTCGAAGATCCAGGATGTATCATAAAAGTAATTTTATGAGCTTAATCTAAAATCTTTCTTTTCAATACCTCGTCATTCGGAACACAAATCCTTTGGTTAAACAGAACAATCCCATTCGTTGCTCGTGAAAAACCCGTTTGAAGTAACAGCTCTTGAAACTTCTCTTCTAAAATTTGTTCTTGTTGAATCTCAACTCTTAGAGTAGAATTGACATTCAAGTTTCCCATAATTACACCATTCGGTGTCCACCCAAACTGAAGATTAAGATCTCTAAACTTTTCCAACAACGCATACTCCAAAATCATCAATTCGGCACTATGAACCATTTTCTGACTTAATGCTTCTGCTACTTTATTCGCTTTTCCTGGATGATACTTTAATTCTAAGTCATAATCCTTTAAGTACTCCATCCACCTTCTTTGTCGCATATTCAACTCCTTTTGATCAAATAAATACTTCAAACTTTTATGATCACTGAACATTTCAAAACGTACACCATACAAATAATGGCGCCACACCTTCAGTGCAAACACAACTGTTGCTAGTTCCAAATCGTGAGTTGGGTAATTCTTCTCATGAACTTTCAATTGTCGAGAAGCATAAGCTACCACTTGACCGCCTTGCATCAAAACACCCCTTAATCCCATCTTAGAAGCATCGCAAAATACTTCATAAGAGTTATTAGGATCAGGAATAACTAGTGGGATACCCGTGCGGACGCACGGGTTCCGCTGCGGACCTTTGAAATTTGAATAATATATGTTGACAGAGAAAAATTTAAATTCCAAATTTTTAAAATAATGTGTTAATAAAAAAAACTAATATCAAATATTGTTACGTCAGAAAAGAATAGTGGACTGCGGGATTTATTACCAGTTAGATTATGAAACTAAAATAATAAATACAAAATATTTAAATGTAATGTAAAAAAAAATTAACATAAAGTAGTAAAAGATAAAAATATAAGTGAATCAAAGAGAAATTTGGAAATGAAAGACAGATTTATAAAAAAATAACAAATTGTATCAAATTTCCAATTTTTAAAAGAAAGAGATCATTAATATATATTTCAATTATTCATATATTTTCTTTATTAAAATTGAATGTTAAATTAAAAATAATATCAAAAAAACAATATTAGATATCAATGCGTTTACACCAATTTTGCCCTGGTTGTCACCGCGTTTACAAGGTACTCGTGTACTACCCGTGCGTTCACAAAAAATTTGCCCTGGGAACCCGTGCATTACGACACGGTACTGATGTGTTACCCGTGCATTTGGTCTGGATACCCGTGCGTTCACACGGTATTGGTATATTATCCGTGCGTTGACACGGTACCGATGTGTTACCCATGCGTTCACAGTTATTTTAGTCTGGTTACCCGTGCGCTCATACGATACAGGTGTGACCCGGTCCTACGCACGATACGTGTAAATCCGGTACGGACGCTTGTGTTTTGAAAATATAACTAAATTGTTAAAAAGAAAAGCAAAAATAATTTACAAAAATTATTAATTATGTATAAAAGAAAGTCAATTTTTTAATAAAATATATATTTATAAAAGAAAGTCAAGTTCTTAATAAAATATAGTTAAGAGTTGAGTTCTTAATAAAATATAGTATTATTTATAAAAGAGGAAATTAAAATGCTGCTAAGTCTTCATCTATATATAAATATATCTTAATCAACAATTTATAAAAAACAATCATCCATGGCTGCTAAAGTTCATAGAAAACAACTCTGGTTTTTCCACAGCTTAAAGATGTATTGGAAGTATCAACTATGGTTTTAAATCACATTACAAACACAAAATTGATAGAAAATAACATCAAAGAAATTGAAAATTAATTTGCAAACTTAATCAGAATCTCTAAATCTCCAGGCAGACATAGAGTTCTCCCATGTATAATCCCGCTCATTGTCATCGTCAGCATCAACCGGTTCGTAGTTGCGTTCTTCGGCTTCATCAGAATCATGAAATGTACATTTCCTCAGATATCTGGATGCTTTTGTTTTTCTTTTCCTCTTTCGTCTGTTATGTACCACACGAGGGGCATGTACCTTAAGAAGAAAAGCAGTTTATCAAATTTGTAAACAGTAAAAAAAGAATGGACCGTCGGCTAACATCAAAATTAACGCTTAGTGAGAAGAAATCTATTTCGGTCGCACCTGCAGAAGTGGTTGAAACTGGGGAGGCTGTTGGTCGGGTTCAGCGGGGGGGGGGGGGGGGGGGGGGGAATCCGTAGGTGGCTGGTTGTCAGGAAGGGGTTCATTGTCGACCGAAGGTTGAATATCTTGTTGGGTCTGTTCATGTTATGTACAAAAAGACTTATTGATAAAGAAATGCAGAGAAAGAGGTGTTGATGAACAAAACCTGCAGAATATGAAAAGGCCAAACCTGTAGAGCCGGTTGGTCATTGACAGACTGATTGCCACCGTCTGGTAGTTGCAAATGGGGTGAAGGTTGCTGGTGAGGCAGTGTCTGGACATGAGTAGGGTCTGGTGGCGGTGTCTGGACATCAGTTTGGTCCGGTGCATTGATAATGTGGTTGGATGCCATTGAAATTTTGCAGTCTTCTTGAACTTTGGTGTGGTATATAGAATATAGGAGGCATGAATATATAGTGAGGATTCTGACTCTCAACCTTCCCCCTACATTGGAAATGAAAATGAGTTAATACTTTAGAAACTGTAAAGTAGGAAGATTGAGAGGCAAATTAATAATGAGGCATGATTGTTAAGTGTACGATGTTATTGGCTAATACAATGTATAGAATTATTGGTCAATAAATGAAATGAAAAGCATCCACTTCCGAAAGAATTTGTAACGTTACATGAGATATGAATAACAAATGTGATCTGTTTAGATAAACAATTTGACAAACATAGTATGACTGTTGAGTTAAAAACATAAGAATACTCAAATTAAGATATGAAAGGTTAATGTAATCTAAAAGCAAAAACAAATTAACCGTGATTGAAACAAAATGTATAGTTGGATGCTATAGTTTAGTAACATCCCTTCTCACTATCAGTTGCATCACCATCTCACGTCTCTCAGCTTTCATCACCTCTGATAGTCTCTTTCTTTGCATTCACACAATCATCATTCAGAATAGTTCTGTCAAGATCAAACAACTTATGTTCTTACTAAGCATTTTAGATCTAATTTACAAAAACCAGAACATGGATCCTCTAATGTTCATCTAACAGTTTCACAGAATACAAATCTGATTATGCACAATGCCATAATTCATAGATATATGTCGTACAGTCATATACCATCTAACATATGAATATGTAGAATTTTAGATACAACGATGACTATATCTATATTAACTGAAGTTGTCAAATAACAAAATTAATCAACATGGAGGAGAATGGTGCAAAATATGGAAAAACAGGCATAATATCTGATGTTTTACCTTAGGTGTGCAAAGAGATTGTCATTTGGATAGGCTTTTCTGAAGTGATTGTGAAGTATCTGTGCCATTTGAGTTAGCAGTGATACTATCTGAAGATCAGTGGGCAATATCATACAACAAAACAAATTCAAGTGATAAAAAGCAAGCCATGGAACTGAGATAAAAAGCAAGCCAAGTCATAACCTGTAGCATTTATGCATTGATGCGGTTAAAATTAGCAACAATAACCAAGTTCAAATTGAAGATAAATTGAGAAACATAATATCAATACAAGTGAAATTCAATGCAAATAAAATATAAGAAATAGTAGCACGGATGGATTACTCACGGCTAGAAGTGCTAACACCACCTTTAGTTCAACCATTAGAAAATATATTATCCAGCAGAGACACTAAAAAACAATTTGCATAACAGGCAGCTGTAAATGTATTCAACAGTTAGAAAGGTCAGTGAAACTTACCGGCTCATCTCCTTGCTTGATGAGAATGACAGATTTAGATTTTCTGATCATTATCTGAATGAGTCAATAATATTTGGTAATGTCTTAACCGAGGTCCAAAACTGCAAAACATAACTTAGAAAACGAATGAGAAAAGAAACGTCGTAACTGTTATTGAAAATTACAACATGTTTTAGAAACCATGCCTCTTCAATAGTTCATGGTATCACAGAACCCAAGGTCCATACCAAATTCGATTGGATATTCATGAAATAGAAACTAAGCACACAAATTGTGTCATATGTGAAACACTTCAAAATAGTAATATACATGAACGTAAGAATTCAAATAACACAATTACCCCAGGACCTATCATAATTACATTATTTTGACAAATTGGAAGGTAACACATCTACCAAACAACATGAGATGATGACAATGTCGGTGTAGTCCCTAAGCCATCACTGATGGAAGACACTGACTCACTTCCAATAACAGACGTACTGAAAGGCCAGCAAGGTCTTTCAGAGGTACTGAAACCACAATATTCTGCAGATGAAACATTGATAAAGCCTCATATTGAATACTTGCCTAAATTTCATTTCCATAAATATCGGAAAACAAAAGACCTTCGTGGTAAGGAGTCCATTCTGCTCCAATAATTACAACCTTCATGAAATTCGTATTTCATTCATATAATCGAACGTGTATTGAATCTATTGAGGGAAAAATATAAGAGTCAATACTTAAAAAAGGGAAATATAATATTAAGTAGAACCTGCAAGTATTTTACAAACCAAACATAAACTAATAAGAACGATAACAATTAGTTCAGTATCAGTTAAAAAACCTAAACAGATCATCTTTGATTCATAACAATTAATTTTGATTCATAGATTCATAGGACCAGCACGTAAACCATGTCCAACACCATAAGGAACAACTCTGTTATACACAACATGATAAGAAACAATACCTTTGGTTGAATGGATAAAGCAGAAGCCTCAATAGCAGCTGTAACAGCACCAACCATGTTTGATGAACCCTGAATCCTGTAGAGTCTGCTTCCAGCCCCAACCTGCACTCAAACACCGACAATGAGAGAAATTAACAGAGTTTGCAAACACTACAGATCAAACATTGATAAGGGCTCATATTCAGTACTGACCTAAATTTCATGTTGCTCCAATAATTACAACCTTCAACCAATTTTGAAAAGAATCAGTCCGGCACCAATATATTCAGCTGTATCACGATAATATGAACAAATAGTAATAACATAAAATTTTAAACTTCATATGAAGATGAAAACATTAAAAAACATATAATGAGTTTTCAACCCTAACCATTACTCGTGTGAAGAAACCCCAAAAAACATCATAACAAATCAGTCCAACCTACAAAACATAAAAAAGGAAAACATTAAAAAATCTTATGGAGGGATCTAGCAGTATAAAATACAACAACAAACTTTGATAAACCCTCTTCTATATACCTGCAACAGAGCTGGATCTACAATGAAGCTACACCGTCCACAAACAATTCAAAAATGGATATACGTTTCAACAATGGCTATAGTTTCCAACAACGGAATGAAAAGAAGGCACAACTTTCAGAAGAGAAAACACAAGTTTGAAGCTACGATGTCGGTAAAAATCATCAGGTATTCCGATTCCAACCACCACACCCCTCGCTGCCAAAAACGCGTTGCGTCCAACACAGGTATAGCATTGCTGTTAAACCAGACACCATAGAAGATGAACATGAAGAAAGAAGAGAAAGAGAGAAGTTCGAAGAAGAAAAGTAGTGAGATGAGCATTGAGAGAGAGAAAGAAGAAAATAGTAAAGTTGAAATTTGATGGACGTGTTTCAGACATTGAGAGTAGGGAAAAGCAGCAAAAAAATTGTAGTATTGAATTAGTTTGTTTGTAACCAAAATAGCATGTGACATCATCATTTGATTCAAAGTTAACAAACAAAGGCACAATGTAATAACCATGTAGTTGGAAATTAAAGATATGACATCACAAGTTAGAAAAAGTAAATTGTAGACTAAAATTACCCTCATTTTAGTGAGGTGGCAGCATTAGAAGGAAGGGCAGTTGAAGCATTTCCAGAGCCTCAACTTTTCTTATACAGTAAGATTAACACTGGAGCAGTCGTCAAACTTTCCTTCAATTTCATAAAGCTTTGCTCACAACCCGAATCCCGCTCATAGAAAAATCTTTTCGAGTAAGCTTTGTCATTGGTAAGGCCAATTGAGAAAAACCTTTGATGAACCTTCTATAGTAACCTGCCAATCCCAAGAAACTTCTAACTTCTGAACCATTCCTCGGTCTCTCCCAATTAATTACTGCTTCTACCTTAGACGGATCCACTGCCACACCACCTTGAGATATAACATGTCCAAGAAAATTAATTTCTGACATCCAAAATTCACACTTGCTTAACTTAGCAAAAAGTTGCTTCTCTTGCAAAACCGATAAGACAATCCTCAGATGTTCTCCATGCTCTTGTGGAGTACAAGAATAAATAAGAATGTCATCAATAAAGGTTACGACAAATTGGTCCAAGTAAGCTTGAAATATACGGTTCATGTAATACATAAAAACATTTGGAGCATTAGTCACACCGAAAGGCATCACCAAGAATTCGTAATTGCCGTTACGGGTTCTAAATGCAGTCTTATGCACATCGGAACTCTTCACTCAGATCTGATGATAACCTGACCGTAAATCAATCTTCAAGAACACACAGGCTCATTTCAATTGATCTAACAGGTCGTCTATCTTGGGTAAGGGGTACTTGTTCTTAATGGTGACTTTGTTCAACTTACGATAATCAATACATAGACGCATTCCACCATCTTTCTTCTTTACCAAGAACACCGGAGCTCCCCACGGTGAAACGCTAGGTCTAACAAAATTCTTAGCCATCAAATCCTCTAATTGGTCCTTTAATTCTCTCAATTCAAGCGGTGCCATCCGATAAGGAGAAACAGATATAGGAGCTGTTCCCGGTACCAGGTCAATAGAGAACTCAACTTCTCTCTCCGGAGGAAGAGAAGTAACGTCCTCTGGAAAAACTTTGGGAAACTCACAAACTATTGGGATACTCAGCACTTGTTGCTCACTACTCCCCTCCTTAGTAAGAACCAGTAAAACAGATTTTTCCTTCTCAAACAAGAAATTTATCATTCCCACTGTACCTTCTAAAATCGTTGTTAATACATCCTTCGGGGTAGCCTCGACAGATGAAATGATGATTCGCTTTTCCTCACACCCAATAAACACTGAATTAGCAGAAAGCCAATCCATCCCCAAAATGACATTAACTTTCTTAAGCGGTAAATAGATAAGGTCAATCCGAAAAACTCTATCATTCACAGACAAAACACAATTTTCACACATCAACGGTGTCTCAACCATTTCATCCATGGCGGTAGTGACCAACATAGGTGCAGACAAAGGAATAGACTGCAACCCAAGTCACTTCACACATCGCATTGACACAAAAGAATGCGTTGCCCCACAATCCAATAAAACAAAACAAGGATGTCCATTTACGAAACACGTACCCGCAATCAAGGAGTTATCACTCTCTGTCTTCCTTGCATCCAAGGTATAAACCCTTCCGGTATTTCTTCCTTGCACTTGGTTTCTATTCTGAGGACACACTCTAGCCATATGTCCCAATTCATTACAATGATAACACCTAACACTCCCATCGACACACTTCCCAAAATGACGTTTGTTGCACAACCTACACAAAGGAATAGCATTAGGTCTAGTAACTTGCTTTCCCTTGAAAACTTGTGATCTAGGACCAAATTTTTGACTCGCTCTTCCACGATTACCCTGATTCACCCTACTTGCAACACCTTCAGCTTGTACTTTCTTCAAACTATGCTCCGCCACATAGCATTGCCTTAGAACTTCTGCATAAGTAGTGAACTCCCTCTGAGATACACTATGAGAGATTTCATCTCTTAGTCCAAACAGAAATTGATCTATTTTCCACCGTTCATCCGGAGCATAAATGGCCTGCCTAGAATAAGCAGCCATGTCCTCAAACTTCTCAGTATAACTGGCCACAGTCATACTACCCTGCCTTAACTGTTGAAATTCAAACTCTTTCTGAGTCCGCAAGGAACTAGGAAAATATTTCTCCATGAAAATTGCCTTGAATTGTTCCCAGACCTTGGGCACACCCTGAATAGTCATAAGGGCCGAAGCACTCTCCCACCATCTCATGGCAGGACCCTTCAAAGAATGCGAAGCGAAAACCACCTTATTCTCCTCAGTACAATGTACTATTAAGAAAATTCTTTCCATACCCGAAATCCATTATTGAGCCTTTACAGGATCTAGTCCGCCATGAAATTCTGGAGGATTCATGCGGAAGAAATCCCGGAAAGTCCCACCTACCACTTCCGGAACAACCACCTAAGGATGCAGACCTCCATTCAATTGTTGTACCATTTATTGCATAAATTGGTTTTGTTGCTGTTGCATCTGTTACATAAACTGATACAAAGGAGCATTCCCATCGCCGCTCGGCGGATTCGTCCCAGCTGGAGTAGTTCGGAGCCTACCACGAGTGTTTCTGCACTCGTCATCCATGTTCCTGAATGTCATATAGATAAGATTAAGTTGATCAGGCTCAATATCATAAATATAACACGTAAGACCAATGGCGACACCACGCATGTGAAACGGAAAGAAATACTTATTCTATTTCATGGCTAGGTCGAGGATACGATCTGCTCTGATACCAACTGTAATGCCCATATATAAATACATACATCAACTGCATATATCATACATGAATTCCACGTTTGGTACTGAAATACCAATAAGTCCCTAGTAAACACATTATACATATACATGCCCAAAAAGCCTAATATAAAAAAACTATGGCATAAATATATATACAAGATGTTCCAAGATAAATACTAAGAACTAGATCGACAACGATCTCAAAAAACTCCACAACGGAAGCAAAGCCATCAGACAAGTAAGGATAATCACATGGCCTTATCCTTACCCTTCGCGGAACCTGAAGTACCTGAAATATTCAACAATAGTGGGGTGAGATACATCAAATCTCAATGAGTTCTCTATCTTATGGATTCTCTCGGCTTTACAAGGTTCTAACCAAAACCTAACTCAAGTCGAGGGAAAAGGGAACTAGACGTTGAGTTCAAACATTTCTGACTAGAGAAATCATCGCATAATACACCAAACGACAACTAGTTTAGGAATCTTTCCCCAGCCAACCTATACAAGGCACTACAACACGGGTCACGGATCCTTAACGTAGATAACTTTCCCCAGCCAGCCCACACAAGGAGCACTTCAACACGGGTCACTAATTATCTACCAATGGTATTTTCCCTGGCCAGCCCACACAAGGAGCACTTCAACACGGGTCACTAATACCACTCCCTACGGTACTTTTCCCGGCCAGCCCATACAAGGAACTACAACACGGGTCATGGTACCATCCACTAAGTAACTTTCCCCGGCCAGCCCACACAAGGAGCACTTCAACACGGGTCACTAATATTTATTAGGGGATACGCACGATTAATTCGGAGGAGTTCACAAAACTAGCCTCGAACCTCCACTAACTACTTATCAAAGATACACTTCAAGTATCAATGTAAGCATTTCCGCACAATTCTCTAGTCATTCTATTATACTAATGGTTTCCTCACTAGTTCACAACTTGAAGCTTTTAATTTTCAAAAGTTACCTTTTTCATAAACCACATAATTCTGATTAATTACCACAGTTGAAGAAATTCCATCTCAAAAATAATATTTTAATTTTCCATAGCATATAACTCTTTCATAGCTTCACATCGATATAAAGAACGCTTAAAACGGACACCCGAGTCAAATGTTATGGGTTTTAGAAAATAGTTTTCCAAAAAGTTACAGTGTTAATCGGTTAACACATTTGGTTAACCGATTAACCAAATTCCAGTGGCAAAATGAAGTTTTGAGAAACTTTCTGTTAACCGGTTAACCATAATGGTTAATAGGTTAACCAGCCTTATTTCAGCGTAGGACAACAGATTTCTCACTGGTTAATCGGTTAACCAAAATAGTTAAACGGTTAACCCTGTTGCAGAATCCCAAAAACTCTATTTTTATGGATGAAAAACCCAACAAAACCTCATCATAACACAAACACACTATATAACAATTATCAACAGATGTTTCCACACATATATTGATCATACTACTCAATTTATAACACAATTCAACCGTTAGATTCTTTGATTTTGCAAAAATACTCATTTTTCTCAAAATCAAACCTAACTCTAAATCCTTAAGGAATTCTACACTAAAGTCTCTAACTAGAACCCACCTGGATTAGAAGATGATGATGAAGAAGCTAAGATGAATTGATGAAGATGGTTTGATGATTCTTGCTCTTGAACTCTTGGATTTTCTCTTCTTTCCATTTCTCCCTTTTTCTTTCCTTTCTTCTTCCTTCTCTCTACTCTCTCTCTCCAATGTTATTATATTTTTCAAACGAGGGAAAAGGAAAAGATATAGAGAAACATCATCAATTTAGTAACACTACTAAATGTCCAAATTATCTCAAATGCACCAATTAATAAAACCTTAGAGTTAGATAATATTAATCTGATCAGCTCTGAGTTCATCAGTTACTCTAATTATCTTATCAGAAAAAATTACTCAGAGTACACTGGATCTCTACTGATCTCAACTAATATTATCCAGAGCATTATAAAATACGGGGTATTACATCCAGTATCAATTAGAATTGGTATGGTTCTTTCCTGTCCATGAATATTAATTTTTGTCGGGACTATAATTTGTCTTAGTTTTTCTTTATTACAAACTAAGGGTACATGGAGATCTCGAGGATTTTCTGTGTTATTTATAATATTTATGTCCTCTTGAGTAATTTCTGTTAATTTAAAATTATTTTCTGTAGCCGGGAATTTTCCTTTTTCAATAATTTCTGTTAATTTTTTAATAGTTTCTTCTAAACTATTAAGCCTTGTTTCTAATTTGTCTACTTTATTTTCTAACATATTAAACTTATTTTCTAATCTACCCATTCTATTATCAGGGTTATTTTTAGAATTTTCAGGAATATTTTCTATGCTAAAATGTTTTTTAATGCAATTTGAACAGATTTGTTTTAAACAAATTTGGCATTTCCATCTTTTATCAAAGGAGGAAAACCAATTACACTTGAAACATTTAATATTATCGCTTCCAGCTTTGTAATTCCAATTATGGTTACAATCTGGTACAAGGTTTTTTGGCTCTATTAATTGAAATTAAATTTTTTTAATTTTTCTAAAAGAATATAATTATTATTATTTTCTTCTTCTAGGGGAATTTCAATTTCTTCATTTTCTATTCCTTCTAGAGAGCAAATACTCCAAATTTCAGAATTGTCTGAAATATCTGAGGTTATTTCTAGTATATCCTCTTTAATTGTAGAGATTAGGTTTGATTCCCTTGTAAATAAATTTTGTTTATTTGGACATACGGAAGATAAATGTCCTGGTTTGTTACATGCAAAACACGTAATTGTATTTTTATAAGTTTTATTAGGATTGTACTTCCTAACATGTTTTTCCTTGTATAAATAAGGTTTTCTAGAGTTAGATTTCCTAAATAATTTCTCTTAGTATAACTTTTCTTGTATTTAGTCTGGCTCCTCTGGTTTTTATCTTCTGGATGTTTTCCATATTGTTGAGGAGTATAAATCTGTTTACAGAAACCTACATTTTTCTGTTTTAATTCTTTTTGAATTTGGATATAAGTACATTTCCTTTTTAATTCGGCAATAATATATTGTATTCTTATACCTATATTTTCAAATTCATTTGTTATTTCTAAATTCTTCCAATTTTCATGGATTTCCTGACCTAAAGGTCCTGGTAATTTAGTAAATAATCTTTCACCTAATTCTTTAGAAAAATAGTTTCCAGATGTGCTTGCTAAAGCATATAAGTCTTGTAAAAATTCTATTACATGATTCCAATCATATAATTGAATTTGTTCTAAGTCTCTCATGGCTTCTGCCTGTCTTATTGTTAATCCTACATTGGCATCTTTGCCTGTAATAATCCTATGTATTAAATAAGTAAAATTATGGATGTTATTCCCTTGTGTTACTAGTTCTCTTAATTTTTCTGGGAAAGTGGCTTTAAAAGCTTCCCAAGCTGCTATGGCTATATCTCCTAAATAATTTTCAGCAATTTTAATCATTTCTTCACCTGTATTAATGTTATAATGTTTGCTTTCGTAGTCTTTAATTACCAAAGAAGTCCATTGTTCAATGTAGTTATCTAATAACAGAGGGTGAACGTTAGTAATATTTAGCATAATATGTTCATGTCTGTATAGATTGAATTCATTAGGTTTTCTTTTTCCTAATGTTCTTAAATTAGGGTTGTTTTTGTTGTAAATAGCAACCGGTAGTCTAGAAGGATGTCCTATAGAGTAACCCATCCTTAATGGTTGACTATTGGGAAAATTTGATCCATATGAGGTACTGGATTCTTCATTTACTAAATTTTTTTCAGTATAAACTGTTTCAGAAATTTCTGCTAAACTTTCTGTTTCTTCAAAGATTTGTTTTATATCTCTTATATCTTTGAAGTATTTATCCATGAGAAAATTTTTATTAGTATTAGCCGCCTCAATTTCCATATTAAATTTTTCCATTAGGATTTCATCATTTCGAATTTTATTTATTTCTGAAAAGGTTAGTGTCTGTTCATTCATCATCATTAACATGTGTATGAGTTTCTTCATAATTTTTAAATCTTATAGATAAAGCCCCTTTAGTTGTGTATGTCACAACTTCTGTGGGTGTTAATGTTTCAGCTTCATTCTGAGTATTTTCCTTAATTTTCCATTCTTCTCCTGCTAGTAATGAAGGTGGGATTGGTTCTGGTCCTAGAAAATTAATTCCTCTTGATGTAACGGTTTTTACCATATCATTAATCTTTATTTTAAATTTTGGTGAGACTTGAGTAGATAATTTTCCTAAGAAGGTGATGTCCATTACATTGTTTGATCCTTTAAAATTTTTAAATCCTTTGCTTTGGACCTGTATTTTTATATATTTTAAGTCTTTTAATCCTATGGTAAAATTTGGACATAAATAATGAATTCCACAATTATTATTCATGTCTACTTCAATTATTCCCATAATTTGTCTGTCTAAATATGGATGTCTAGTGTCAAGTATGGCTACTAATACTTTGGCACCATTTTGTTTCATTACTAGACCTCGTACTCCTGTAGTGATAAGTCCTAAATGTACATAATTCATATTTCTGATAACTGTTCATGTAGATTGTTTTTTATTTCATAGGAGAGATCTAGATTTAAGTCAGAAATCATTTTTCTGTATTCTTTTAATTCTAATCTTTCTTTTACTATATCCATTTTGTATTTTCAGAGTATTGTGAGAAGAAGCGTAAGAATATGTATGAACAATAATATGAGGAGGCTCAGCCTACTAATGAATGATATGAACAAATATTTTTTGGAGGTTCAGCCTTCCAATGTTATGATGCTGGAAATCAAGACTGGAATAATAATTAATCAGTTTTATATCCATGTTATCAGAGTTATAAGAACGCAAAATAAGTGTTGTTACTATTTGAGGAAGTGATATAAATAGTGGAATCAGAGTTGGAATTTATATAAATTTGTATGAATATGTTTGTATATGGTAAAATATCAGGGTTTGAAAATCTAATTATAGAGATGTAATTTAAATGGATTGAAATAGATAAAGTTATTTTAGTCTGTTTCATATCCGTCTTCGTCAAAATTTATTTCATTGTCTTAATTATCAGGATTAAAGCTTCTGAAATTAATGGAAACTCAAGAGGAATTTCTCATTCTGTAATATGTTTGTGAATAGTTTCCATAAAAATGTCCTTCAAAATAACTCAAATGATTTGAAGTGGATGTAAATTCGTTTAGTTCTTTGATTAAACATATGAGTTCATGTTCTTCAAAATCTAATTTTATTGTTGCTTGGATTTCTTCCAAGAATATATTTTCTTGAAAATAAGAAAATTTTAATTTTTTTAGGATTATTTTAATTAAATCTGGGTAAGGAAATCTTTTGATTAAATAACTTGTTTTCTTATCAAATTCTGGAATATAAATAAGGTCTGATAATTTTTTGTCAGAATTAGGTTCTGAATAATTGTTCCAAAATGATTTGCAAAATATTTTTTAGTAGTAAAATTTGTAGTAGGGTATGTTTCATGTTCCATTATGTTTTTGGTTTAAAAGTTTATGAAAAATTTTTGGTTTTGAAACTTATTCCTTCTTCCTATTGCTGAAACCTTGATAAATATAACCTTTTAGTTATTTGAACTTAATAATCTAAGTTTATTTTTACAATTATTGAATAGCTTATGCTTAGTTTAGAACCTCACCTTGTCATCCCTCACTTACTACCACAGAGTTCTTCCAGAGACATCTCTGTGTCTAAGACCTAAGATCTAAGAATATCTTCCTAAACGGTACTTTTTTTCCCATCTGGTACTTCTTCCCTAGCGGATTCTTTCTTAGATTAAAACGATCTTATTCAGTTCTAACGGGACTTACGTCTTTTGATTGTAACTAAGCATAAATTAACAATAATTATAAACATAAACAAAGATTAATAAGTTTAAATTGCTAAAAGATCATACCTCTTGGATGCAATCAGGAAGTTGGAATAAGCAAATTTAGTGTGCAAGCTGAATTTTAGAGTGAAGGTTATTGGAAAGCATACTTGAAGTTGTTATATCATATCTTATATTTTTACAAGAGAGTGAGAACTTCCTTATATACACAAAAGTGGAAGCCTCTAGATACACATAATAATGTAAAGCACTGTATGCTTTACAACTTTCTACAAAACAAACAAAAAAAACTTTATCTAAAGTGAAAAGCTAGATACATAATAATGTAAAGCACTGTATGCTTTATGACTTATTGGATAAAGGACTAAAAGAAGAAAAAGACAAAGTCCCTTATCATGCCAGGAATCTTTGATTTGTAGAAATCTTTAATTGCGTGATGATGTCGGCAATAATATTGGTCTTGTAGAGATCACATAATTATGGATCTATCATAATTGTTGATCTGTCTTGTGAGGACCCTGAAGAGCCTGGCCTTTTTGTGAAACCTGTATTTCTTCTTTTGTAGGCTTCAACTAATTTGGGTCTTGAATGAGCTATATCAAAAGTGAAAAAGAAATTTCTAGCAATTTCTGCATGGCAGTAAATTTTTCCAACTTTGTCCTCCCTAAGTAGATTCTTTTCTTCTACTTTTCCCTTGGACCAGCCAAAATCTTCTGCAATTAATTTGGCTCTTGAAATCTCAATTTTTTTGTGGTAGATCTTCCAATGTCATGTTTTTGGGACTCGAATTTTGAATTTGGAATTCCTCATAATCAATGTTAATATCTTTGAAATACATCCATATTAAATGAAAACACTGATGGTTGTTCTGAAAGTCTGGATATAAGGAATTTATTTCCAGCTTAACTTTGTGTGGAAATTCTGAGATAATTGTTTCTAATGTGTCTGCCAAGAAACCTGGTAGGTATGGAGTGAAATCATATAGTGGCGGAACATTGATAACACTCAGTAGTCCATGTTTGATAGAGTGGCTAATGTTATTGTATAGTCTCTGTATTGGAGAGGCTTGAATGTTGGAATTGAAATTCTGGCCTTTCTAATGGCAGAGTCTAATTGGCAAAAGCATTCACCTTCCTGATTGTCAGGACAATTTTCAAACATACTCTGGCAAGGCTTATAATTGTTATAAACAAAAGCCCATTCAGTGGAAATTCCGTTGTGAATAATTTGATTGTTACAAATTTGAGTTAAAGCTTCTTGTAACAAAATAAATGTTTTTAATCCCATTTCCTCTTTGGAAATCTTAGGTTGCATAAGGATTATAGGTTTTCCTAAATTTATTGAATTTGTACTGGTCTTTTGGACCTTAGTAGAATTTAATGTATCACTAAAGGATTTCTGATCCTTATATGGAATTTGAGGTCTCAGAGAAATTTCTTTCCCTTTACCTTTTGGATTTGTGTTATGAATTTCATGTAAAAACTCTTGATCACCAAAAGTTTCCATGTGTTTTAAATAATTTTGGTATTTAGTAACTCTGGGTGAGATAATAATATCAATCCCACAAATTATAGTTACTGAATCTATGGCTTCCTGAATGTCGTAAAATCCTTTGTATACAGGTTGACCATATCTTGGGAACAGTTTAATTTCTTCAATTAGAAGAGCCATTTCGTCCCAATCTAAATAAACTCCAGCCTTTGTGCCTGTGTATAATGTGTAGCAAATAAAGGGATTTTTACTAAGATGTCTACCCGTAGAAAGATAAGAAGTCGGGGCATTTATTATTTCTACCTTTTTACTGTTACCTTGGGTAGTTGTTGGTAAATTCCAGATATTGTCTAGTAGACAAGTTTCTTCTTCTTTGAGTTGGTTTCTCAAAATTGTCTTCAATTGATCCTTTTCAGGAAATGTTCTTAATTTGGTAATGTCAAAATTAATGACTCTTTCTTTAACGCCCTGTATAATATATATCTAGAATAATACTATACAACTGTTTTATTTGGTACTGACACCATCATAAGTGCCTAATGGCGTAATTCACATACTTGACCATTTCTAAAAACATAAAACAAACTATGGTACAAGACATGGAAATTAGCCAAAACAATAAAACTAAGATCATTATACAATATTCCTCATTGTACAAGAAAATAATACACAGCGGAAAAATAAGCTCAACTAAGCTTCTCTTGAAACATCCAAGCATAGCTCCACTTGAAAATCAAACCTGCAAACCACACCTGAAATTTAGCAACTATAGTGGGGTGAGATACATCAAATCTCAGTGAGTTCCCTATCTTATAGATTCTCTCGGCTCTACAGGGTTCTATCAATCCTAACTCAAGTCAAAGGGGAAGGGAAATGACCTTGAGTTCACAATCTCACACTATATGGAAACATGTCATGAGTCTGTTAACTCAAGAATCTCACTAATCGATAATCGTAACAAGGCATCCCCTTTTCCTGTTCTCTTCTACGTCTAGAAGTCGGCCCGAGTCATGGATCCTTGTAACTTACTTGACATACGACATGGATTTGGGAACATCAACCTGGTAGCCGTGAACCGTCACTTCACATGGCATGTTAACCATCATAAGTCTCTACCCGTAGGTTCCATTCGTACTACACGCGGGAATCAAACCTGCCAAGTAATCATGCATACGTTTCAGAGGAGCTCAAGACTCATGAAACTGCAACTCAAGTGAAATGGTTACGATTACGTGATCATATACACAACGTGATTGTATTCGAAAATCACAAGGCCACATTCGCCTTAAGACCTCTTTTGTCTTTTCACAAAACCACAAAGGTTTACACACATGTTCCATACTAGTGTTTCACTCTTTCTATGACATTTGTATCGGACACACGCCTCGGCTCCGCACGCACGAGCGTTGTCAGACACACGCCTCGGCCCCGCACGCACGAGTGTTGTCATTAAGTTATCTACTCTAGGCCAGAACTCGTCAATGAATGCACGAGCGTCGCCATCCAGATTTTCTATCACGAGTCTATTCACAACCTAGAATTATAACAATCTTAACTATGCCATTTGTTTTGGGGTAAAGTTTCCTCACTCTTCCTAATTCATTTTAAGCATGCATATTCTCTCCTTCATTTTAACAACAATATTAGATAGATATGGCAGAACACAAATATTACAAGTAAATACATATAATCACACATCACAGAAAACATCACTTTCGGGTTCCCTCCTATTCATTTAATCGGGTATCGAAATCAATACTTTTCACTTTTATCCCGTACGATATTTTCACAACTTTACATCAGCTATAATTATGCCTCGATCGGGTTTATGATCCAAAAGATATCAATTTCTAAACATATCACATAACATTATTCTCATTCATTTTCCACTAAATAATTGATCCGACATCATACCCGCTTAAATCGGACACCCGAGTCAAAAGATATGAATTTTTGAAAATATTTATTTTTTTGTTCCAGGTCGCGCTAAGCGGGCATACCCGCGCTAACCGGGCTCCTCGCTTCCTGGAAGGAGTGGAAATTCTCCAGACCGCGCTAAGCGCGCTCTGCGTTATGCAAAAAAATACCCCCTTTTGACAGCAGAATTTCCAACCCCCAATTCATTCTCAACACCATACCCAAACAACCAATAGAGGTATATTATCATGTTTCTATCATGGTTTATCCGTCAAACTTCCTAAAACATGATTTCCAACATAAACACATAGTTTCTACACAAACCCTAAGATTTCCAATAATTTCAAACCAATCCAAACTTCATAACAATTATCAATAGATGGTTCTACATGTATAATGATCATGCTACACGATTTATATCACATTTCAACCGTTAGATTCCATTGATTAACAATTTAAGCATTTTCTCTCAATTTAACCTAAGTTCTAAAACAACTTATTTCTAGAACTTAAAGTGTCTAACTAGAACCCACCTGATAACCGAAGAGGAGTTTGAAGAAGATGATGAATGATGATGATGATCTAACTTCTCTTTCTCTTTTCCCTTCTTCCTTCTCTTCCTTCTCTTCCTTCTCTTTTTCTCTTCTTTCCTCTTACTATCTTTTTCTTCTTTTTCCTTTCTTCTAACATATATATATATATAATACTATTATTATATAAAATAATCCAATAGAGTAAAATATCTCCAATTGATACTTCGTCGTCTAACACCAATTGATCAATTATTAGAGTTACCTTAATATTCTTTCTTGAATTAAAATAATTGATCTCTTCAGAGTTCACTAGTTGCTCTATTAATCCCAATTGATAATACTTAAAGTACTTAGAGGATTCCATTAATCTGATTATCCAAAGATAGAGTATATAGATACTCATCTGATCTCCAATTGAGCATTTAGATAATACGGGGTATTACACTCTCCCCCCCTTAAATTGAAATTCGCCCCCGAATTTCCTCTATTCGGCATTAACCACAACTTGTATCATGGTCTTAGATCCACACTTAACTTTACTTCCGTTCAAATTCTAATGTATTCCAATTCCAAGTTAACTTCACATACCAAAATCCTTATTTTCACAACTTATCAAACGCCACGTACTTAATTATACTCTTGTTCCAATGTCGAGTTAACTTCTAACCTTGCCCTTCCATAATTCCTCTATTGTTCCATACAAAAGACTTTGTCAGATCTTACCTTTGGCAGAAATACACCATTCTATACTCTCCTACCGAGTCACAACACAAAACCATAATACCTTATCTTGGTTTATGATAACAAACATTCATCAAATCCTTTAACATTCGAACCACTTCATAACTAGTCAATGACTTCCTTACCAACTCCATCTGGTCTGATACTAACATTGTAACCATTACATCCGATAATTCATCTCTTTCGTATCACCCCAAGAGGTAACACACTGTAGAACAAGATCCTCTTATTTTCATACTTATAAGCGACAATTTCAAATCCTTACTATTCTGACCAACTCTTTCCTCTATCACCTTCCACGACGCAATCCAAATTCTAACAGTGGAACACCATGATTTCTTAAGCACTACCAAGTAGCTGATAGTCCATGGAGAAACACACTTATCCACTGGGATCCTTACCAATCAACGGTACAAACAACTTGTTGACGTCTTATAGTAGAACAATTTCCTCGCCAACACACAATATCTTAACATCTGTCCAATACTCTCCAGACGGCAGAGGTACAGGAGTTACACTGCTACAACCATAACATCTACAACTCCAATTTCATTCTAAACTCGAAACAATATATCCAAAATAGTTTAACAACCTCCGGTTCTGGTTACCACATTCCAAATCGATTCTTCTTACGGTTTCCGACTTACTCAAAGTTTCCTTACTGATTCGAGATCTCAACCAATAACAACGTATCACCAACACAGAACAACAATCATATACGAGTCACCACTTATCGAAACTTAACCCATTCAAAGCACAATTGTGAGTTTTCATATCACTCACCAATTCACATACAACACTCCACATTTTCGAAGTCCATGCCACGTTTCTCAATTGAATCCACATATCTTAATCGTTCCGTTCCATAAACGATTCCAAGTTACATGCTTAACTTCGGAATGTCCAATTCTTACTCGTACTTGGAAAGATAAATTTCAAGTTTCATTCTATTGGTAAATACAATTGTACACATCTGGTACCACTTTCCTGGTCTAAGTCCGATACCATGAACACGCGGAAAAATAACAAGTACTAACTCCGACCAACCGTTCATACCTTACTAACACCAAAATTTCACACTGAAACATTCTTTACAAGACCGACACTTTGTGAGTATTTTCCAACTTCGTCCTTAAGACTCTCAATGGTGACATACCTAAGACTTTCTCATACTCAACACAATTCACAAGATTACTTCTCCAAAAGTCAACCTTCTCATCGTTTGAACAATTGGTCAATTACGTAACACCTTTCCAGAAGTCACGATTCCAAAAACACCAATCCGTCTTTCATTTACTTGGAATCTCGTTATCCATTCACACAATACTCTCCAATCGGAGCAACATAAGGTAACAAACGCAGATGATGGTTCCTAAGGGATTTCACAATTTACACACATGTTAATCGATTAACCATCTGAGGTAATCGGTTAACTCCTCAAAATTCAGTGCAAAACACCATCCTTGCACGTGTTAATCGGTTAACCCCATTTCGTTAGTCGGTTAACACTACTGCAGAATCTAAAACAAGTTTCCTCTTAATTCAAAGTCATCCCTTACTCAAACCATTAATCTGATTTGTTCTAACTTGAAACATCATTCTCAACTCGCAGCTTCTCAATTTGTATAACATTCACTAACCATGATCCACTCAAGGTAAAACCGAAAAAGTCGACGACACACTCCAACCAAGTGACAAGACAAAATTCCAAATTTTGACGCGTTCAAATAACAAAACTTCAGCGGGGTAGTTCATTTTGCTGCTCAAACAGTTGCACTAGCGGGAAGTCAATAATGACGACATTCTAGGGTTCTTACCCACAACTCAACTTAATTTGTCCACAAGCAAAACTCAACACACAACTAATATACGATACCACAAAATTAATGGACATCTCATATCAAGCATACCACCTTATTCTCTCACTTGACTTTCCTTGGAGAGAATTAACACAACAACGTTCTTAGTCCAACAAAAGGTAGATTCAAATTATTCCGATTATTCACAAATACAGAAGTTCTCTATACTTGAAAATAGATCGGGGTAATGCACCCTCTTGAAGAACCTTTCCATCACTTCGCACACATTAACCGGGATTTCTTGCCCTTCACTATCCATGGCACACCACGCTTACACAAAATTCACTTAACGAAAGATTCCCAACCGACAATTCTCGTCAACTACTTACAAAACCCTTTCAGTAGCAACCATTCCATGATTTACACTTAGTCCGTAATAAGTCCCGATTTGCTTCTCGTTGTTTTACCACAGTCTTACTTCTTAGAACACAATGCTCACTGTTCCACAAAATACGTTCCTTCACACTTGTCTCGAGAATAAGAATCCATCACGTACACTTGTGACTGCGATGCTACTACTACGCTTATTCTTAATTCCAAAGTGTAACTTCTCCCACTCCACGTCATACTACTAGGGTCCTTACGGGTGAACCATCCGTAATTACACTTCCTTAACTATAGGTTCATCAATGCCTTAGAATTCCATTGTACACTCATCCAAAATACCTTCCGTTGTCACTTCCTCATAACATACCATTAATACCGTTTTTCCATACCGCATTTACTTCGCTCTCTATTGTAATCCTCTTATGTCCCAAATATAAAATCATCATACTAAGATTCCCTTAAATCCAAGGTACTTACACAGTTTCTTAATACAACTTCTTCCGGTCCGTATCACTACACTTTCTGTTACTAAATGAAGCTCAAACTTCCTCCGACACAATACCTTATACTGTTCCTTGGGTAATCTAACAATTCCAAATTGGTCTCTTACTGAAAACAGAAATCCTGATGTAATATCTCAACTTAATCTCTCTACATAACTGAATATACGCAATTTATCTCATGTTCTTCGTCCGACACATACTTGTTTCACTTGAAGCATGTAAACACATCCTTGTGTTTCTTCACACGCTTCTCTACTACTTTAGGGTCCCATAAAAGTCGGACGTCCTTAACTCTCCACTTTTAACCAGTTGGAAGACATTGCTCCTGACACATTCCTTAAGGTACTCTCGTCCATTCAAGATACCATAGCGACCTTAAAACTGAAGCACCAATACTTATCTCACTTTCGGACCTTACATCACACGTTCCACAAACAACTTTTCCTTTTCATGGAATGAGATTACTTGAAGTCCTTATCCATACTAGTGGCCAATCCATCTCTACTAGCGATTTTACATATTCCTCAATACCTTAACTAATCATCCAATAGAGAAACTTAACTTTCAGACTACATAAATTCCAAAGGATTCCCGAACAACACACCATTCCTTAATTCCATGCTACCCAAGCACAACTTCTACTAAAACCTCACTGAGCTGACCAAAACTCCTTACTACTAACTCTTGGCTTGAGCATACCCTCACAGCACAAGTTCCGACAACACTACGGAGTCCTCGTGGTCACTCAACCATGATTCTACCTATCACGTACATAGTATTAGGTTGATCAGGCCCAACACTACATAGTATGATATTAAGATTCATGCTGGCTAGACACACTTAAGAGGCAGGAATAGATTTACTTATGATGTTTCAAGGCTAGGTCGAGGACACGACCTGCTCTAATACCAACTGTAACGCCAAGTATAATATATATCTAGAATAATACTATACAAGTGTTTTATTTGGTACTGACACCATCATAAGTGCCTAATGGCGTAATTCACATACTTGACCATTTATAAAAACATAAAACAAACTATGGTACAAGACATGGAAATTAGCCAAAACAATAAAACTAAGATCATTATACGATATTCCACATTGTACAAGAAAATAATACACAGCAGAAAAATAAGCTCAACTAAGCTTCTCTTGAAACATCCAAGCATAGCTCCACTAGAAAATCAAACCTGCAAACCACACCTGAAATATAGCAACTATAGTGGGGTGAGATACATCAAATCTCAGTGAGTTCCCTATCTTATAGATTCTCTCGGCTCTACATGGTTCTATCAATCCTAACTCAAGTCAAAGGGGAAAGGAAATGACCTTGAGTTCACAATCTCACAATCTCACACTATATGGAAACATGTCATAAGTCCATTAACTCACAAATATGTCCTGAGCCTGTTAACTCAAGAATCTCACTAATCGATAACCGTACCAAGGCATCCCCTTTTCCCATCCTCTTCTACGTCTAGAAGTCGGCCCGAGTCATGGATCCTTGTAACTTACTTGACATACGACATGGATTCAGGAACATCGGCCTGTTAGCCGTGAACCATCACTTCACATGGCCTATTAACCATCACAAGTCTCTACCCGTAGGTTCCATTCGTACTACACGCGGGAATCAAACCTGCCAAGTAATCATGCATACGTTTCAGAGGAGCTCGAGACTCATGAAACTGCAACTCAAGTGAAATGGTTACGATTACGTGATCATATACACAACGTGATTGTATTCGACAATCACAAGGCCACATACTCCTTAAGACCTCTTTTGTCTTTTCACAAAACCACAAAGGTTTACACACATGTTCCATACTAGTGTTTCACTCTTTCTATGACATTTGTATCGGACACACGCCTCGGCCCCCGCACGCACGAGCGTTGTCAGACACACGCCTCGGCCCCGCACGCACGAGCGTTGTCATTAAGTTATCTACTCTAAGCCAGAACTCGTCAATGAATGCACGAGCATCGCCATCCAGAGTTTCTATCACAAGTCTATTCACAACCTAGAATTATAACAATCTTAACTATGCCATTTGTTTTGGGGTAAAGTTTCCTCGCTCTTCCTAATTCATTTTAAGCATGCATATTCTCTCCTTCATTTTAACAACAATATTAGATAGATATGGCATAACACAAATATTACAAGTAAATACATATAATCACACATCACAGAAAACATCACTTTCGGGTTCCCTCCGATTCATTTAATCGGGTATCGAAATCAATACTTTTCACATTTATTCCGTACGATATTTTCACAGCTTTACATCAGCTATAATTATGCCTCGATCGGTTTTACGATCCAAAAGATATAAATTTCTAAACATATCACATAACATTATTCTCATTCATTTTCCACTAAATAATTGATCCGACATCATACCCCTAATTTCCACTTTGTATTGGGTAGAGAATCTTCATAGCTTTCCAACGATATAAAGAACGCTTAAATCGGACACCCGAGTCAAAAGATATGAATTTTTGAAAATATTTATTTTTTTGTTCCAGGTCGCACTAAGCGGGCATACCCTCGCTAAGCGCGCTCCTCGCTGCCTGGAAGGAGTGGAAATTCTCCAGACCGTGCTAAGTGGGCATACCCGCGCTAAGCGCGCTTTGCGTTATGCGCCCTGCGTTATGCAGAAAAATACCCCTATTGACAGCAGAATTTCCAACCCCCAATTCATTCTCAACACCATACCCAAACAACCAATAGAGGTATATTATCATGTTTCTATCATGGTTTATCCATCAAACTTCCTAAAACATGATTTCCAACATAAACACATAGTTTCTACACAAACGCTAAGATTTCCAATAATTTCAAACCAATCCAAACTTCATAACAATTATCAATAGATGGTTCTACATGTATAATGATCATGCTACACGATTTATATCACATTTCAACCGTTAGATTCCATTAATTAGCAATTTAAGCATTTTCTCTCAATTTAACCTAAGTTCTAAAACAACTTATTTCTAGAACTTAAAGTGTCTAACTAGAACCCACCTGATAACCGAAGAGGAGTTTGAAGAAGATGATGAATGATGATGATGATCCAACTTCTCTTTCTCTTTTCCCTTCTTCCTTCTCTTCCTTCTCTTCCTTCTCTTCCTTCTCTTTTTCTCTTCTTTCCTCTTACTATCTTTTTCTTCTTTTTCCTTTCTTCTAACATATATATATATATATATATATATATATATATATATATATATATATATATATATATATATATATATATATATATATATAATACTATTATTATATAATATAATCCAATAGAGTAAAATATCTCCAATTGATACTTCGTCGTCTAACACCAATTGATCAATTATTAGAGTTACCTTAATATTCTTTCTTGAATTAAAATAATTGATCTCTTCAGAGTTCACTAGTTTCTCTATTAATCCCAATTGATAATACTTAAAGTACTTAGAGGATTCCATTAATCCGATTATCCAAAGATAGAGTATATAGATACTCATCTGATCTCCAATTGAGCATTTAGATAATACGGGGTATTACACTTTCAGCCATTAGTAATGTAGTAATGAGAAACGTCTTGTTTTCTTGGAATGTATGAATTTCTTGTCTTTTTCTGGAACAAAACAAGTAATATTGTTAATCATATAATAATTTCCTAGATAATAAGTCTGGGATTTTATTATCTTTTCCTTTAATGTGTTCCCATTTTATTTTAAATCCTCTGTTTAAGACAAATTCTCTGAATTTCAGCCATCTGTTAGACGTTAATTTTTTCTCATTTTTAGTGTCAGCAAATTTTACAATTGCTTCACAATCAGTTCTGATCGTAATTTGTTTTTTGGAAAGAATAAACAAAGCGAATTTTTCCAAAACATAAATGATTGACAATATTTCATAATCTAAGGATGTTAAATATCCTTTTTCTTTAAAAGTTCCTGAAGTTTATCTGCAAATTTTTTCCAATGTCTTTGAAGAAAATTCATTAGGTTTTTTAATCAAAATGCCTCCCCATCCTAATTCACAACCATCAGTTTCTATAATTAAATAGTCTGATTCCATTGGTAAGGCTAAGGGTTCTAATTTTGTAATTTCTAATTTTACCTGCTGGACTATATTAATATCTTGATCGTTGAATTTTTTAACTCCTTTTTGTTGTGCCTTATCATATAAGGGGGAAGTTAGTTTAGACAAATTTTTGAAATATGGCCTGACATAATTTACTAGTCCTAAAAAGGATTGTAACTGTTTTAATTCTTCTAATTTATCTGGATATTCTAAAATTTTTCTAGCTATATGAGGCTGTAATTTGATAGTTCCATTTCCTATCTCCGCCCCTAAAAAAGAAATATAATTTTTTCCTATTTCAATTTTCTTTTTGGAAATAATTAAACCATGTTTTTCAAATAGTGAAAAGATTATATATAAATGTTGAATATGTTCTTTTTCTGACTGTGAACAAGCAAGAACATCATCAATGTAAACACATGTAAAATTATAACAAGTTTTAAAAATGTCATCCATCATTCTTTGGAATATTTGTGGAGCATTTTTAAGTCCAAATGGCATGACAAACCATTCATAATATCCTAAAGGACAAGAAAAAGCTATTCATTCAATACTAGCTTCATGCATCTTAATTTGCCAAAAGCCTGATTTTAAATCAAATTTAGAGAACCAATTTTTACCTTGAATTTTATTAATTAATGTATCCTTGTCTGGGATACAATAACCATCTTCAAAAGTGTTATCATTTAATCTTCTGTAATCGAAGACCATTCTTGACTGTCCTCTTTTCTTTTCTGCTTCCTTTTGGACAATAAAAGCAGGAGTCTTATGTCTAGAATTTGATTTTTGGATAATCCCTAACTTTAAAAGTTGGTCAATATGTATTTTAAATTCTTCTTGTTCCCAATTACCATACTTAAAATTGGGTGATTTGATGGTAATGTTAGGATTAATAATTTCTAATTTACACATAGTTTTGTTTATTTCCCAAAACTTAGTAGGGTTTTCTCCTATAACCTCGATTTTTTCTAATTTTTTAATTATTTGTTCCAAGTCATAATTTCTTATATTTTTAGTAAAATCTATTGTATCTATCAAATGTAGATTGTTTTTTATTTCATAGGAGAGATCTAGATTTAAATCTTGTCCTATGTTTAAATGATTTTGTTCTGTATTGGGACAAGAACAATCATTTTTATTTTCTTTGCAGTCACAAGTTTCCTTTGTTTGGATTTTAAAATTTGAGATGATAGGTATTAATGAACAATTTTTACTTATTGCTACATAATCTTTATTAATAGTTGTCTGTCCATAATTATGGAGGATAAAGTCTAATCCCATAATTAGTGGTGTTGAAAGATTTAGGTCTTGAACCCAAATTTTTGGCCAAGGATAATACTCGGACCATTGATTACAATTTGTTAGAAATTTTACTTGGATATTTTTAAATTGTGAGTCATTTGAAGTTTTAGTTCCATCAAATTGCATTGAATAAGCTGGTTTTACTTTGAAAATTTTAGTTTTTAATTCTTCTGGAATAACCTTTATATCTATAGTAGATGAAGTTGCTCCAGTATCAATTAGAATTGGTATGGTTCTTTCCTGCCCATGAATATTAATTTTTACCGGGACTATAATTTGTCTTAGTTTTTCTTTATTACAAACTAAGGGTACATGGAGATCTCGAGGATTTTCTGTGTTATTTATAATATTTATGTCCTCTTGAGTAATTTCTGTTAATTTAAAATTATTTTCTGTAGCCGGGAATTTTCCTTTTTCAATAATTTCTGTTAATTTTTTAATAGTTTCTTCTAAACTATTAAGCCTTGTTTCTAATTTGTCTACTTTATTTTCTAACATATTAAAATTATTTTCTAATCTACCCATTCTATTATCAGGGTTAGTTTCAGAATTTTCAGGAATATTTTCTATGCTAAAATGTTTTTTAATGCAATTTGAACAGATTTGTTTTAACCAAATTTGGAATTTCCATCTTTTATCAAAGGAGGAAAACCAATTACACTTGAAGCATTTAATATTATCGCTTCCAGCTTTGTAATTCCAATTATGATTACAATCTGGTACTCGGTTTTTTGGCTCCATTAATTGAAATTAAATTTTTTTAATTTTTCTAAAAGAATATAATTATTATTATTTTCTTCTTCTAGGGGAATTTCAATTTCTTCATTTTCTATTCCTTCTAGAGAGCAAATACTCCAAATTTTAGAATTGTCTGAAATATCTGAGGTTATTTCTAGTATATCCTCTTTAATTGTAGAGATTAGGTTTGATTCCCTTGTAAATAAATTTTGTTTATTTGGACATACGGAAGATAAATGTCCTGGTTTGTTACATGCAAAACACGTAATTGTATTTTTATAAGTTTTATTAGGATTGTACTTCCTAACATGTTTTTCCTTGTTTAAATAAGGTTTTCTAGCGTTAGATTTCCTTAAATAATTTCTTAGTATAACTTTTCTTGTATTTAGTCTGGCTCCTCTGGTTTTTATCTTCTGGATATTTTCCATATTGTTGAGGAGTATAAATTTGTTTACAGAAACCTACATTTTTCTGTTTTAATTCTTTTTGAATTTGGATATAAGTACATTTCTTTTTTAATTCAGCAATAATATATTGTATTCTTATACCTATATTTTCAAATTCATTTGTTATTTATAAATTCTTCCAATTTTCATGGATTTCCTGACCTAAAGGTCCTGGTAATTTAGTAAATAATCTTTCACCTAATTCTTTAGAAAAATAGTTTCCAGATGTGCTTGCTAAAGCATAAAAGTCTTGTAAAAATTCTATTACATGATTCCAATCATATAATTGAATTTGTTCTAAGTCTCTCATGGCTTCTGCCTGTCTTATTGTTAATCCTACATTGGCATCTTTGCCTGTTATAATCCTATGTTTTAAATAAGTAAAATTATGGATGTTATTCCCTTGTGTTACTAGTTCTCTTAATTTTTCTGGGAAAGTGGCTTTAAAAGCTTCCCAAGTTGCTCTGGCTATATCTCCTAAATAATTTTCAGCAATTTTAATCATTTCTTCACCTGTATTAATGTTATAATGTTTGCTTTCATAGTCTCTAATTACCAAAGAAGTCCATTGTTCAATGTGGTTATCTAATAACTGAGGGGGAATGTTAGTAATATTTAGCATAATATGTTCATATCCGTATAGATTGAATTCATTAGGTTTTCTTTTTCCTAATATTCTTAAATTAGGGTTGTTGTTGTTGTAAATAGCAACCGGTAGTCTAGAAGGATGTCCTATAGAGTAACCCATCCTTAATGGTTGACTATTGGGAAAATTTGATCCATATGAGGTACTGGATTCTTCATTTACTAAATTTGTTTCAGTATAAACTGTTTCAGAAATTTCTGCTAAACTTTCTGTTTCTTCAAAGATTTGGTTTATATCTCTTATATCTTTGAAGTATTTATCCATGAGAAAAATTTTATTAGTATTAGCCGCCTCAATTTCCATATTAAATTTTTCCATTAGGATTTCATCATTTCGAATTTTATTTATTACTGAAAAGGTTAGTGTCTGTTCATTCATCATCATTAACCTGTGTATGAGTTTCTTCATAATTTTTAAATCTTATAGATAAAGCCCCTTTAGTTGTGTATGTCACAACTTCTGTGGGTGTTAATGTTTCAGCTTCATTCTGAGTATTTTCCTTAATTTTCCATTCTTCTCCTGCTAGTAATGAAGGTGGGATTGGTTCTGGTCCTATAAAATTAATTCTTCTTTATCTAACGGTTTTTACCATATCATTAATCTTTATTTTTAATTTTGGTGAGACTTGAGTAGATAATTTTCCTAAGAAGGTGATGTCCACTACAATGTTTGATCCTTTAAAATTTTTAAATCCTTTGCTTTGGACCTGTATTTTTATATATTTTAAGTCTTTTAATCCTATGGTAAAATTTGGACATAAATAATGAATTCCACAATTATTATTCATGTCTACTTCAATTATTCCCATAATTTGTCTGTCTAAATCTAGATGTCTAGTGTCAAGTATGTCTACTAATACTTTGGCACCATTTTGTTTCATTACTAGACCTCGTACTCATGTAGTGATAAGTCCTAAATGTACATAATTCATATTTCTATAAGTTAATTGATTTATACTGTCAGTTGTTAATAATCCAAATTCTTCAATTTTACCGTCTGGTAATTTTAACATTTCAGATCTGTGTGTTCTAATTAGACTGGAATTATTCTCAAGTATTCCAGATTTGTATAATTGTGCTGGTATTAAAAGATTTATATGATCATTTGTCATTACTTCTAAATCTTTATCAGTATCCACAATTTGTTCTGATTATGAAGAATTTTTATTTTCCTTTCTGCTAAAAATTCTGGTTAAATAAGAAGTATTTTGAGTATGATTTAGAGTTGTAGTTCTGGATGTACTACCTTCATTATCCATTAATGTTCTTGATCGTCCAGAAAAAGGATTCATATTTTCAAATGTTTTTTTAACTTCTTCTGTATTATAAGTTAAGAAGTTCTTAGTTTTTGTAGTTTGTACTTTTCGTTCAGTACTAATTTGAGAGAATTTTTCAGTTAAGGAATCTATAGATATTTTTAAATCTTCTGACCCGTTTATTGGAGTCTTTAGTTTTAATTAATCTTTAAGAAGTGATAAGATTTGTTTATTAAAACTTAGATTTTCTCTTAATAACTGTTCTAAAATTTCTAATTTCTTTTCTTGTTTATCTAAACAAGTTTTAAGATAATTTATATTCGATTCCATTTATGGCTCAGATCACAGGGCTCTGATAATACAAAATGGATTTAGTAAAAGAAAGATTAGAATTAAAAGAATACAGAAAAATGATTTCTGACTTAAAAAGAGAATTAGCTATAGTTAATTTTCGTATTCAATATTGTAACAGGGCAACTTATCCCTTGTTTAAAATTCAAAAAGATCTAATTCTCCAACAAATTTCTACTTTCAAAACCATGATTCACATCATAAAAAATGATATGGACATATTATCCAGAACTTGACATACATTTTTAGTACTCTAATATCAAAATGATCAATTATCAATTTTCACTATTCATCAAGTTGACTTATTATGTTGAAATTAGGCTAAATTACCTGCAGGGTCCTTTAAGTTATTTAATTGTAACACTTTGGTCCTTTATGTTTGTTTTGCTTCAAGTAGGTCCTTTAAGTTATTTTAAAATATCAAGTTAGTTCCTTAAGTTGTTTTTGTAACGCTTTGGTCCCTTTTTTAAAAATCTCCGTTAAAATAAATTGCAAACTCATACATCATTTCACCTGGTTTTTCGCGCTGATCATGAATATGCAATCAAATTTATCAAACAAGTTACGATTCATGAGAATTAGTTAAAAATGGACGAAATACATAATGAAAAAATTATCGATCCGACCAAAATACACAATCAAACGCAAAACTAGTTACATATTCGTGATCAGCGCGAAAAACCAGTTCAAAAGGTATATGAGTTTACAATTTATTTTAACAGAGATTTTTAAAAAAGGGACCAAAGCGTTACAAAAACAACTTAAGGGACTAACTTGATATTTTGAAATAATTTAAAGGACCTACTTGAAGCAAAACAAACATAAAGGACCAAAGTATTATAATTAAATAACTTAAAGGATCCTGCAGGTAATTTAGCCTTGCAATTATTTATAAGCACTATTCACTATTCATCCGAAATTTACTATTCACTATTCACTATTCATCAAGTTGACTTTAGAAATCAATAATTTCAAACAACATGGAAACATTTATTAGCATAATAAATTTAATTACTTTAAACATTATCAACATCATTTTTTATCACATGAACCTCCAAGGAGGCCACTCCCTCTCTCTATCTGGTATCAGAGCAGATAATTATCAGAAATATGAATTATGTACATTTAGGACTTATCACTACAGGATATATATATATATATATATATATATATATATATATATATATATATATATATATATATATATAATCATGTAAATAAAGCTGTTTTAAAACTTACAGGTGAGCAAGCTTTCATTGTAACAGTTGTATGGTTAGTTGTTCAAGAAATTAAAGAAAGTTTTGATAACAACTATGAATTTGAACCTAAATCAAAAGAGAAAAGTTGTTTTTAAAAGAGAAGATTGGGGCTTATACTCAAGGAGAGGCCCAAAGTTTATTTTTGTACAAGATACGGGGCTTACAACTCAAGGAGAGGCCCAGATGAAAGACAGTGATTGCACCGTCGTTTTAAGAATCGCAGAGGGACTTATACAATGACTGAGGCCCAAATTTATTGTATTTACAAAAGGGGGTTGGGTCTTACACTCTATTAGAGGCCCAAAGAGTTTATTTTATACAAAAGATGGGGCTTACAACTCAAGGAGAGGCCCAGATGAAAAATAACAATCGCACCGTTATTTTGAGAATCGTATCGGGACTTACACAATGACTAAGGCCCAAAAAGGTTTATTTAAAAAGGGATGGGTCTTACACTCTATTAGAGGCCCAAAATATTTTTGAAAAAGATTTGTGAGGGTGAAAATAAGCAAAAACCCTAATTTGATTTAAAAATGTATTTTAATTGAATAAAATTCAATGAAAATGATCAAAATTATCAAACATGTGTGAAAAACAAGTTGTGATCTTGGATTAATGTTTGAAAAATCATGCTTCATTCATAGAATGATTTGAAAATCATTTGAATTTGCAAAATCAAGAAAAAGAAATATTTTTAAATGCCTAAAAACAAATAAAAATATAATTCTTTACAAAATTACCAAATATATGAAATAAATAATATTTTTGTGAAATTTTTGTAGAATAAAATATTTTAATATTTTTGTGAATTTTCAAAAAAAAGAACCAATAAAAAATAATTAAAATTGAGAGAGAAAATAATTTTGGAATTAATTAACAAAAACCATAAAATATGTGAAAAATAGAAAAAAATAGGGAAAATGGCAAAATGGTCTGGGTGGGTCTTGAACCCACGACCTCCCAACCAAACACACATGTGCGCTACCACTGGGGGTGGTGATACATCCGTGTATCAAAACCACCCCATCAACATATATGGGTGCCTTGGATTTTAGGCCTGGCCAAGACGCCATGGTCTGGCCCTTGCCCAAGGCAAGGCCTGATTTTTGCCTTTTGCATGAAGGCTCTAACTTCCTCATTTCTCCATGGATTTTGACAAAATTTAGATGGATCTTGCCTAGAATTTCATGAGGAATCCAATGGTGCTTTTAGATTTTTCTAAAGATGTCCCCATTTTAAAACCCAATAGTGGTTTCAAAACAGGCCTAGATTTGCATGTTCTATGCTATCTCATTATACAGGCAATAATAGCATGGCAAATTGGTTCAAACACAACACATATGATATGTATGAGATGTCCATAATCAATGGACATCAAAGCAATGCATGATTTAGAGAGATCAAGTTGTGATGCACTTACCTCTTGAAGCTCCTTGTGATATCTGTCAAGATCCTTGTGCCAGAAGTAATCCAATTCTTTAGACACTCTTGATTGATCCCTTAGAAGCTTTTAGAATGATCAAAACCAGCTGGAATCCTCAAGAACAATTATTGGCTATTTCTTGCAAAAGTGGCAAAAGTGACCAAGATGGTAACTCTCTCAAATGGTGTTCCAGATGAGGGAAACCAATTGGGACAGTTTGAGGATGATATTAGGAGTGTGTTTGTAGCTTTGTTTGGTTTTGAAAGTGATTGAATCAAGACATGGCTTGAAAAAAACAAAAAAGTCAAAATTTGAGGTTTTGGAGGTTGACTTTCTGATTTTGGTGTTTCAGATCAAGGGTGAGTGTTTAAACAGGTTATATATGATACATTGGATGTGTTTGGATCATGAGCTGTGGTGGAATTGCTCTCTAACTCAAAAACTCAGTGGTGACTTGCAAAAGAAGGCATTTTGGCCTAATGAGAGAGATTTTGAGGAAAGCAAGTGTTGTTGTGCTTTGGTGTACTCAAACTGACCACAAATGAGCTCTATTTATAGTAGAGCAAGTTTGTTTTGGCATCAATAGTGAATGGAAACTGGTACAGGTTTTTGGCCAATGGTTGCATAAAGGAATTCTAGTCTTCCATGATCATTGACTTGAGATTAGAGCACAGGCATATGTTCTTTTGTTGCAGGGATAAGGCTTGACTCATTCAGTTAGGTTTGCTTCAGTTCATGCCACCTTGATGTATCCATTGAATGCTTTGGAACAAAATTGGAGTCTTTGAGCTTTTTAGCCCTTTTAGGGTGACATAGCTACATATAGATCCTTGGGCTTGGGAGGCTTATGGATCATATACTTTTCCTTTGATGTTATCCCTTGAGGTGTCCAAATGGATTACAAGGCTTGTAACTATCTAATTTAGCCAATTCGAGCAAATGACCTATAATCTGCCTTGAACAAAATCAATTTTTGATGCCATGTTCCAAGGGTTGTAACTCCCTACTCAAATTGAATTTGGAGATGATCTGGTACTTGTTGGAAAACCCTCATGACATACTTCAACTTTGATGTTCAAAGTTGCTCTTGGTTCAGCTTGGATCAAAGTGAAAAATTCCTCTACATTTTGGAAAAAGTAAGACAGATTCAGACTTATTGAAAATTTAACTAAGTGTTGGAAAAGTGGTCATTTTCATGTTTTTGTGATTTTGATCAAACCATAACTCAAAATCCATGAGGATTTGTGTCGCTCCCGAAAGATTCGCATCCAACGGTACAAACGCGAGAGTGGCGCAGAAAACACAGAGTCGCCAGCAATGTGTATTTATCCCGAGAGAGGGAAAGGAAACACTGCATAAACCTGAAGGAAAGGAAAGAACAAGGTATTGCGACCAAGAAAACCGGATTCGGGAGTCGGTTACGCGCAGGGAAGGTATTAGCACCCCCACGCGTCCATCGTACCCGATGGGATCCACGCTTGCTTGTCTCGATCAAAAGGTGTCGTCGTCTGGAACTCCACAGCTAGCTGAAGAACAGGAAGGAAGAAAGGAGAGAGAAAGAGAAACAAATGTAGGGAAAATAAAAGAAGTGCTCGCATGGGCCCTACCCCACTGCCTACGTATCTCATCGGGAACATGAGAATCAGAGCGACGTAGTTCCCCTCAACGAGGGTTACTGTTTGTGTTTTTTAGGGAACGACTAACGTTCTAGCTCAGGTGTTGCAGGCTCGCTGAATTAAGTGCGTTACCGTATTACAAGAGAACGAGTAGAAGCACGTTCATACGTCGAGAGTGAGTGAGATGAGAAAAGAATTCCCGAAGGAAAGACGTTTATTGTTTGTTTGGAGTGTTTTAGACAAAAGTGTTTTAAGTTAGTTCATAACTTGCATTGCACCCAAGTCTATGACATAGGAACGAATACCTCGTGTATCGTCCCCAACAGGACGTACACTAGGTACCCTAGAAGAATGAAGGGAAACCCCTCACTCCTCACTTCCCACGTTTAAGGCTCGTGCGCAATACTCATTATCTTTTATTAAGTGTTTTAAAGAAGTTATGAGATGAGAAGAGAAGACACAAAGGAAACTCTAAAGGGAAACTAAGAGTCCTAATGTTATCATGCATGAGTGACCTATGGTTAGTGAGGCTTAGGAGAGACGACTACCTAGAACCTATTGCTAATCCTACTCCAAGCTTAATCAAATATTAAGTTGGACTAGGTAGCTCTAAGGGAAAAGAATCCAAGACTTAAACAAGTCTTGAGATCCATGGGAGGAAGAGAGTGAAAGAGAGGGGAGAAGCAACTTAAATGCTAAAGCAAACACAAGTATGAAAGCTTAAAAGAGAAAGGAGAAACTAGAATGTGGATGAATATCCACATCCCATTCACTTACCATTAGCCCCTACATGGTTAGCAAAGCAAACATAAGCAACAATAATACAAATGAAACCCAAACAAGGTACAACCCAAAGAAAACTGGTTACAATCCAAGTGAAACTCATCCAAGTCAGAATGTACACCTCAAAGGTGACCCCTAATGTTTACCAAACAAGATCAAGCAAAGAGAATGCAAACAAGTGGCAAAACATCCAAGAAAGTCATCAAAGAAGGAATAGAAGAAGAATAAGTGGATATGCAAGATGATCATGCAAGAATGATTCAAATAATATCCAAGTCAAAATGTGGCTGACCTAAACATGTGCCTAAACATGCTATACAAGTGTCACACAAGGCATACAAGCAAGTATCCAAGCATTAAGAATCATTAGAAGAAAGAGAAGGAAGCATGTAAGTGAAACATGTTAAAGGATGAAAAATGAAACATGAATAACATATGACATGAATACAAGGTCCCAAGGTCATAAACAAACATCATATGAGATGCAAAGAAGAGATATAGCATGGCATACACAAACCAAACATAAGTCAAGAAGAGGCATAGATGAGAAGAAGTGAGAAGATAAGTCAAAAGAAGCATGTAAATCAAACATTGAACATGTGCACAAAATATGCAACAGCCTCACACCAATGACCTATAACGGTAATCAAATGACCTATAATGATTCAAACATGGTTTATGAAGTCAAAGAAACAATCCCAAACAATGGCACAAGTGCCTTCTCAAACAAGCAATCACACATGATCAAAGATGTGCATAAAAGAAGACCTCAAACAAAGAGCAATCAAACAAATAGCAAACCATCTTCAAAAATTATCAAATTAATTCTTAAAACACCTTAACCAGGGAAAAACATCATGTCAAAAACTCATACAAAGATTCACAAGACAAGTCCTTCAAACAAACATGCAAAGTCACATAAGGAATCACAAACAAACATGCAAAGGAGAAGGACTAAAATGCAATATCAAAAAGCTTTAAAAATGAAACAAAAATTTTTTTATGCACTTCAATATGTCATCTAACAAATGCAAAAAGAATGAGATGCAGATCATGTATAGATGATGAGAAATAAAACCAGCAAGTTTAACTGTGCAAATAAGAAACAATTCACAAAGAAAATAATGCAACAATTAATTCAGATACCAGAAATAAAATAAAAAAGAAAATAAAATTTGTCAAAATTTTATAAAACCCTGAGGATGACTCATGAATTTTTTCATAATTTTTTGATGCATAAAAATGATTTTAAAAAAAATTAAAATGCAAAGCAAAGCAATTAAATGAAAATAAAAAGAAATAAAAAACAGGCAGGGTGCAAACAGCAACAATTCACGTTGAAAAAAGAAAGTGGGCTTAAAGAGGGGGGTTCAGAAAGCAAGGCCCAAGAAAGAAGGGTCCAAAAGCGCAGTCAAACATAGCATGGATTTAGTCAACCAATCAGACTCAATAACAACCACAGGATCAATCTTGCGCATAATAACAAGTCAACAAATCTACTCAGTACACAAGATGAAGGGTTCAGATTCACACGCACATGGTAACAACAAACACACGCGCACACCAAATCTAGCTGGACACAATAAAACCCACGTGACAAGCACATGCATGTTTTAATTCGTTGGCATCATCTCATCCACATGATTCATCCTACGCATCACATTAAGTCAACAGATCAAATATTAAGCATGATGAAGGGCTATAATTGAAGTACATGGTAATTAACATAGGCTAGCACACACACACAATGAAATAAAATCAGGAAAAAAAAATAAAACGTGGCAAGATAATGACCATTGGATCAAACACATCAACGGCCAAGACTTCATCTTCTTCCCTTAAACCCTTGTCGGACGGAGAAATAACCAGACGCCGGAGCCCTAGCTCTGGTCGTCATCTCCGGTGACCTGCAGTTCAAATTTCTCCTGAAATTGCACACGAGCATACCATTCGAACCAGATTTTCATGAGGATCAAGAATATCAAACTCATTTCATCAAACAATCAACATACAATGTAAATCGAAGGAAAGAAAGTTTAGATCCAAAACTTAAATCATCAAATACTCTCATGATACACGTCCAAAATCAAAATAAAATACATCAACATGCTCAGTACGCATCACAGATCATTATGCACACTTAAAATTCAAGTTCTATGATGGTGAAAAGTAAGCTTACCTGAGATCTGTGGAGCTTGAAATACAACAAGAACGCCTTCCAAAAGCTGCAGATCTTCCTCTTTTGAGCTCTATTTGCAAAATAAATGCAAATAGAGGCTTGAATCTGGCTAGACCTAGAAGTTTGAAGAAGTTGAATCCAAATCCAATGATGGCCAAAACCTCAGTATGAGCTCCAATAAGTGGTTGATTCTTGCTCTATTCTCTTCACTGATCAAGAATGCGAAGAGAAATCTCAAAGAAGCTCCAAGGAGAGTGAGTTTCGAAGAGAGAAAGTGTGAGAGCAAAAATTCAAAATTGAGAAAATGAGAGTGCATGACCTAGCTATGAGAGCATGAGTTAGCTTATATACTCTTGATTATTCCCCTGATTATGATTAGCAAGTGATTAAACCCTTGGTTAATGAGATTTGGATGAATTTGCAATTTTACACTTTTTGATCAACCCACTAATCCACACGTACAAGCTCCACAAAATAAGCATGATCCACTCACATTTCTTCTGCTGATCACAAATGAATTGTACTTGGGCCTTAAAATCACTTGGTTGGTGAGTTTTGAATCAATTTGCATTTTTGAACTTTGTTGAATAAGTGAGAAATAAGGCATGAAATAATTTGATTCAAAAGCCAAAAATAATCCTTATGATGTGTACTTGAATGTTGTAATGAGACATGAACCAATAAAACCAATTACAAGTCCATTTGTGCCAAAATGCAAAAGGTGGAAAAAGTGGTATATGGAAACCCTCAAAATGCACCTTGTATTTTTTGACCATAACTGGAGTTCCACAAATGATATGGAGATGTTCTAGTAGTTTTTGGAAATGGGAGAGAAAGATCTTCAACTTTCATGTTGGAGGAAAATCCATTTAAAGCTTTCTTGATGATGAAAAGTCAAGTTGAATGTGGTGGAAAAATTGCCAAAAATGGAAAGTTCTCATTATAGGTCATTTCCAAATTTAGTAACTTTTGCACAAACTCTTGATTCTTGATGAATGATGTGAAACTTGACCCTTGAAGACCATATGAGGATGTGAGACCTTGAAAACCATGAAAAGAACCTCAAAATTCCACAGTTTACTTTCTCCTTTACAGTTGAGTTTTCTTAGTTCACAAGCAACTGATCCACTGAACATTCTTCACCATAAACCACTAGCCAAGCCTTCATCCATGAACACTGGTGAGCACATAGAACCTTATGAGAACACTTGAATCCCCAAAGTTCTCAAGAAGCTCTATTGAAACCAAAAACCCTAGTTGGTCCCTCTGGATAGGAGGGAAAGATTCCCTTGAAATCTCTTTCCAATCTTGATCTTATAGTGATATGATGAACTCCTCAATCCACCTTGAGGCTTGAAACTCCCTTGAAATGAACCAAGCACCTTGATCCCATGCCAAGAACCAAAGATATGCACAAATGCTAATGCAAGAAATGAAATGAAACATAAGCCAGTTAGGTAAAAGGAGAGGGTGAATTTTGAGGTGTTACAGCTGCCCTTATTCAAACTTCTTGGATCATAGGGTATGGAAGCAACGGCTTTCAAACAATCGGGATACAGGGAGATTGAATACCAAAAGAACCTGGAAATTTGTACCCTGTGGGGAGGATGAAATAAAGAGTTGTTTACGAGGACGGTCCAGACGAACTCGAAAAGGTAGACCAGCCGAAGGCAGACCATGCTGGGGTGATATAAAAGTGCTACGAGAACAGCCGAAGGCGGACTCGAAAAAAAGAAAGACCAAGCCGAAGTTGGGCTTTCAAAGAAAGACTACGAGACCATGCCGAAGTTGGGTCCAAAAAGAAAGACCGAGCCGAAGGTGGGCTTTCAAAGAAAGACTATGCCGAAGGTAGACTTTCAAACAAAGGATACGAGACCATGCCGAAGGTGGGCTCAAAAAGAAAGGCCAAGCCGAAGGTGGGCTTTCAAAGAAAGACTATGCCGAAGGTAGACTCTCAAACAAAGGATACGAGACCATGCCGAAGGTGGGATCAAAAAGAAAGACCAAGCCGAAGGTGGGCTTTCAAAGAAAGACTATGTCGAAGGTAGACTTTCAAACAAAGGATACGAGACCATGCCGAAGGTGGGCTCAAAAAGAAAGACCAAGCCGAAGGTGGGCTTTCAAAGAAAGACTATACCGAAGGTAGAGTTTCAAACAAATGATACGAGACCATGCCGAAGGTGGGCTCAAAAAGAAAGACCAAGCCGAAGGTGGGCTTTCAAAGAAAGACTATGCCGAAGGTAGACTTTCTAACAAAGGATACGAGACCATGCCGAAGGTGGGCTCGAAAAAGAAAGACCAAGCCGAAGGTGGGCTTTCAAAGAAAGACTATGCCGAAAGTAGACTCTCAAACAAAGGATACGAGGCCATGCCGAAGGTGGGCTCAAAAAGAAAGACCAAGCCGAAGGTGGGCTTTCAAAGAAAGACTATGCCGAAGGTAGACTTTCCTGGGGATATCAAGATAATAGCGAGTGCGAGGACGGCCTAAGGCGAACTCGAGAAAAGAGAAAGACCAAGCCAAAGGTGGACTTTCAAAGAAAGACTAAGCCGAAGGTAGACTTTCAAACAAATACGTAGAATCGACAGTTCTACTAAGATGACTCCGTCGGAGAAAAGAGAAATCTAAACAGACAACTCTGCGGGGGGAGTATTGGAAGGATCAACAAGAAGGACGAATCCACTGGTTGCGGTGTAATGTTAACCAACATCTCCTGAATCATGTTACTTTCTGCTGGGGAAAGAAACCGGCAAAGGCTATCCAACCTGGCTTATGCTTCGAATGCATATGTTTGAATTTTACCGTAATGCTCCACACGAAGTGGAAATGCTACGCATTTGGGAGGATGCCATGCAAAAAAATGCTTATGCAATGCAAAAGATCGTCGCAGCAAAATAAACACTGAGAACAGAAGCAACTCCGCTGAGGATAACAAACTACATTGTCATCAAATCAAAGAAATCCTGCTGAGAAAAACTTCGCCCTGCTGGGGAAGATCACAATCACCAATTCTACCGGAGATGGACAAAACTCCAAGAGAAAAACCCTTTCTATTGGGGATGGATACTGAGAGTAGAGATTCCTCCACTGGGGATCACAAAATACTTCAGAACCTGGATTCAGAACCTGCTGGGGATACCAATCGCCAATAAACTCTGCTTGGGGATAATCTGCTGAGGAAAAAATGAGCCAAATCACCACTCTGGTTGGGGGCTTACCTCTTATATCCTGCTGAGGGGGACGATCCTCAACGACTCCGCTTGGGGGATTACTTCTTCATACTCTGCTGAGGAATACGATCCTCGATACTTTGACTAGGGAAACGAGTCACTAATACCGAACCTGCTTGGCGATGTTACTGAACTCAATCTGCTACTGAGAGACATCTGTGGCTTCACCCTGCTGGGGAATATCATCCACTATTAGCGAGCCTGCTTTATGATTGACAACATCAACTCTGCTAGGGGATACCGTCAAGCTTACTCATCTGTTGGGGATCAGACCACACTGTGGCTGATGAGAACATTTCTTGACTAGCCGAGCAAAATGGGTGCTAAGACTCTGTGGGGAAATAATATCTTTATCCAAAGAAGGTATTCCGTCAGCCTCTTGCTGGGGATGCAGAAGCATCAAATCCTGGCTGCTTGCTAAAAGAGTAATCAAACACAACTTTAGCTGGGGAATGATCCTCTGCACTCTGGCTAGGGAAAAAAACTCTTATATTCTGTTGAGGAAGACAACCCTCGATGCTCTGATGGTGAAGAGTAATAACTGCTAAGGACAATCAGACTTCAATGTTGGGGAGAGCTCTACTGGGGCGGCACACCTGTCATCCTGCAAAACCAACAGAAAGGTCTACGGGCAAAAATAATTACTTTGATTATCATCCTAGTGACTGACGCCTAAGCAATTGCCACTGTTTTCCAACTTGTTTCACAGAGCTCAACATTTTAGCATGTAATGTTTATAAAAAATATAGGACATTTTCACAAACAAAACCGGTAAAACAACAAACAAAAGCTCTTTGAGTGAAATGCAAACTTTATTGAATAGATTGTCCTGTAAATAGGCAATTACATTTGGAAACAATTCCTGAAAAGAGGTAATTGCGCAAAAAGTAAAAGAAAATACACATGTCGGCAATGTCGGGAACAGACATCCACCATGACTAGAATCAGCTATAACCCATATGACTCATTTATCCGTAGATACTTTGGCCTTTGAAGATGACTGGCTGGACTAATTCCTTTCCTTCGAATTTTCCAAGTGTGAATAGTGATCACAGATCGAACACGGATTGTAGTCTTTGCTTTTAAATCCCTAACTTTTGCCTGGATCGCCCTTTTCGGGTTTTCAATCCACCGGGATACCCATTTTTGCCAAGGTTGCCTTTTCAGGTTTTCAACCTTGCGTGTTTATTTCTTTTTTCTTTTTATCCCTAATTTTTGCTCGAACCTTTTCTTTTTATGGTTTGCCAGGATGCCCCATTTTTGCCTGAACCTTCTTTTTATGTTCAGCGGGTCTCTTTTATGCAAAGTATTTTTTGACTACATCCGCGTTCACAGGGGACGTAAAATCTTCACCATCCATAGTTGAGAGTAATAAGGCTCCACCAGAGAAAATTTGTCTTACTACATATGGCCCTTCGTAATTCGGAGTCCACTTGCCCCTGTGATCTGTTTGAGGAGGAGTGATCCTTTTCAGAACTAATTCACCAGTTTGGAAACATCGAGGATGCACTTTCTGATCAAAGGATTTTTCATCCTGCTCTGATACAACCGGCCATGCGCAATGGCTTTCAATCTCTTCTCTTCAATGAGGTTCAGTTCATTCAGCCGGGAACGCACCCACTCAGCTTCATCCAGCTTCACGTCTGTCAGAATTCTCAAAGAAGGAATCTCAACTTCTAATGGAAGGACCGCTTCCATACCATACACTAGTGAGAAAGGGGTTGCCCCAGTTGATGTGCGTACTGAAGTACGATATCCGTGCAGAGCATAAGGCAACATCTCATGCCAGTCTTTGTAAGTCACTACCATCTTCTGCACAATCTTCTTTATGTTCTTATTAGCCGCTTCAACAACCCCATTCATCTTCGGGCGATAGGGAGAAGAATTGTGATGCTCAATTTTAAAGCTCTGACATAGCTCCTTCATCATCTTATTATTCAAGTTCGAACCATTGTCAGTAATGATTCTCTCCGGGACTCCATACCGGCAGATGATGTCCTTCTTAATAAACCGGGCTACCACTTGTCTGGTGACGTTGGCATACGAGGCTGCTTCCACCCACTTCGTGAAGTAATCGATGGCAACCAGAATAAAACGATGCCCATTGGAAGCAGTCGGCTCAATCTTCCCAATCATGTCAATGCCCCACATAGCAAAGGGCCAAGGTGATGATAGAACATTCAGAGGAGTAGGCGGCACGTGCACCTTATTAGCATAAATCTGGCACTTATGACATTTCCGGGCGTATTTAAAACAATCAGACTCCATAGTCATCCAATAATACCCCGCTCTTAACAATTTTCTTTCCATAGCATGCCCATTGGCATGAGTACCGAAGGAACCTTCATGGACCTCTTCCATTAACAGGCCTGCCTCGTGTTCATCAACACAACGTAGCAAGACCATGTCAAAGTTTCTCTTGTATAACACATCGTCCTTGTTCAAAAAGAAGTTTCCTGATAACCTCCTCAACGTCTTCTTATCCTTGGAAGATGCCCCAGCTGGGTATTCCTGACTTTTCAAGAATACTTTAATGTCATAATACCAAGGCTTGCCATCTGGTACCCCTTCAACTGCAAATACAAAAGCAGGTCTATCCAAGCGCATGATTCTGATTGAAGGAGTTTCATTCCAACGATTCACTTGATACATTGATGACATCGTTGCCAACGCGTCAGCCATCTGATTCTCTATTCGGGGAATGTGATGGAAGTCCACTATGTCAAAGAAAGGTAACAACCTTCTGGCATAGTTGTTATACGGAACAAGATTCGCTTGACGAGTCTCCCATTCACCTGTAATCTGATTTACCACCAATGCAGAATCACCATAAACATCAAAGTTCTTGATTCTCAAATCAATCGCTTCTTCTAACCCCATGATGCATGCTTCATACTCTGCCTCGTTGTTGGTGCATACGAACGCTAATCGGGCAGTGAAGGGTATATGAGAACCCTTTGGAGTCGTAATGATTGCCCCGATTCCATTACCATATGAATTAACAGCCCCATCAAAAACCATCTTCCACTGAGATCCAATCTCAGGACCTTCATCAGGCAAAGGTTCGTCACAATCCTTCATCTTCAAATACATGATGTGTTCATCCGGGAATTCAAACTTCATCAGTTGATAATCCTCAATTTGCTGTTCGGCAAGATATTCTGACAAAACACTTCCCTTAATGGATTTTTGGGAGACATACTGAATATCGTATTCTGTCAGAACCATCTGCCAACGGGCTATTCTGCCAGAAAGTGCTTGCTTTTCAAACACATACTTGATCGGATCCATCTTCGAGATCAATAGGGTTGTATGGTTTAACATATACTGCCTCAAATGCTTAGCGGCCCAAGCGAGTGCACAACATGTTTTCTCCAGCATCGAGTACCTCGACTCACAATCAGTAAACTTCTTACTCAGGTAGTAGATGGCATGCTCCTTTCTACCTGACTCGTCTTGTTGACCGAGCACACAACCCATTGTATTCTCAAGAACCATGAGATACATAATCAAAGGTCGTCCTGGCACTGGTGGTATAAGGACCGGAGGTTCCTGCAAGTATTCTTTAATCTTTTCAAACGCCTTTTGACAATTTTTATTCCACCCGACCGCTTGATCTTTTCTTAGCAATTTGAAAATTGGTTCACACGTGGCTGAGATGCGAGATGAATCTAGCAATGTAGTTTAATCTCCCCAAGAAACCACGAACCTCTTTTTCTGTTTTTGGCACAGGCATTTTTTGTATGGCTTTTACCTTTGTAGGATCAACCTCGATACCTTTTTCACTAACAATAAACCCCAGCAATTTTCCTGATCTCACCCCGAAGGTGCATTTGTTTGGATTCAACCTCAGTCTGAATTTTCTTAACCTTTCAAATAGCTTCTGAAGATTCACCAGATGTTCTTCTTCCGTCTGTGACTTCGCAATCATGTCATCAACATAGACCTCAATCTCTTTGTGAATCATATCATGAAAGAGAGTCACCATCGCCCGCTGATAAGTTGCCCCTGAATTTTTCAATCCAAAGGGCATCACTTTGTAGTAAAACGTTCCCCACGGTGTTATGAACGTTTTTTTCTCCATGTCCTCTGGGGCCATCTTGATTTGATTATACCCATAGAAGCCATCAATGAAGGAAAACACAGAATACTGAGCAGTGTTGTCAACTAACACGTCAATGTGAAGGAGCGGGAAATCGTCCTTTGGGCTTGCTCTATTCAAATCCCTGTAATCAACACACATCTTGACCTTCCCATCCTTCTTAGGTACAGGCACGATGTTAGCAACCCATGGAGGATAATTTGTCACAGCAAGAAATCCGGCGTCCAACTATTTTTGAACCTCTTCTTTGATTTTGACAGACATCTCCGGTTTAGTTCTTCTCAACTTTTGTTTGACCGGAGCACAACCTTCTTTGAGTGGTAGCCGGTGTACAACAATATCGGTATCGAGCCCAGACATGTCTTGGTAAGACCAGGCGAAGATATCCACATACTCATGGAGCATTTCAATCAATCTTCCCTTGACACTGTCTTCCAATGCAGTCCCTATCCTTACATCTTTTCTGGCATCCTCGGTTCCCAGATTAACAATCTCCAACTCCTCCTGATGAGGCAAAATAACTTTCTCCTCTTGCTTCAACAGTCTGGCCAACTCTTCGGGCAGTTCACAATCTTCGTCAGTCTCTTCTTCAGCCTGATAGATTGGATTGTCAAAGTCATACCGAGCTATAGTTGAGTCATGATCGGTGTCATCTGGACAAAAAGACCTGCATGATTGATGAGGTATGTTTTATTATGATGCAACAAAAGAAACACATTGCCATTTTGATTTGGGTTTTTAATGCATAAAAATAAAAACAGAAAGACAGAGATCAAAATATTTGAGTGTGAAAAGTCTTTTATTAATGATAAAGCAAATCATGCAACAGTTAAAAGCCCTACAAATAAAATCACTACGTCTTGGGCAGACGCAAGATTAACATAGCAGGAAAACAAAGCAATTACTCGAAGCTATTCACTGAAATGACTTTCTCGGAAGACCAGTTGCACAGACTTTCTCCTAGGATGCAAGGGCGGATCCAGCTATCCATGTCACAATCACTGTCCCCTTCTTCCTCAATGGCATTAACTCTGTCGAAGAAAACACCGGCACTAGTGAAATGGACTGGGCCATAGAATTTGGGAGGATCCCCGTCTCTCCTGGATGTCTTGTATCCCAATCCATATGTATCCCTCTTCTCCTGAACTTCAACCACCTGGCCCCGCCTCTGTGAGCTACCAGCTTCAACCACAGCTTTGGCGTCTTTAAACGAAGACATAGAAATTTTAGGATGATTTGCCCCTGCAGACTGCTCTACAGCTTCAGACTGGATAACCTCTTCAGAAACCTTCACTTTTTCAAACCCCTGACACAAAGTCTCATGGATTTCACCATCCACTTCAACATACTTAAAAGTTGACAACTGGCTAATCATGATGTCTTCTTCTTCGCACACTGTCACTACGTGACCATCAACCATGTACTTTAGCTTTTGATGCAAAGTGGAGGTTACAGCGCATGCACCATGGATCCAAGGACGACCCAACAGACAGCTGTATACTGGCTAAATATCCATTATATAAAATGTTGCATCAAAAACTTCGGGTCCAACCTTGATCGGAAGCACAATCTCACCAAAGACTGATCTCTTCAAGCCATCAAAAGCTCGCACCACCAAGTCGCTTTTTGTACAAATAAGTCCCCTGGTATCCAACTTCATTAATGCTTTCTTGAGCAATACATTCAACGAAGACCCAGTATCTACCAATACATGTGACATCAGGGAACCACGGCACTCAATCGAAATATGTCGGGCATTGTTATGATTGCTCCCAGCAGAAGTCAAATCAAGATCTGTAAAGCCCAAGCCATTACCCGCATTCACGTGCGCTACAACCCCTTCCAGCTGGTTAACAGAAATCTCTTGAGGAACGTAGGCTGCATTCAAAACCTTCAGCAGAGCATTCCTATGAGCTTCGGAGCATAACAACAAAGACAGAATAGAGATCTTGGATGGGGTCTGATGTAATTGGTCCACAATTTTGTAGTCGCTTTTCCGGATGAGCCTCATAAACTCCTCTACATTTTCAGAAAAAGCATCATCAACCGGCTTTACTGTAGAATCAGTAACCACTGGAGTCTGAACAGAACCATCCATTGCCTGTTTTCCCCTATCTTACCTAGAAGTACTGGGTTGATCAATAACAGGAGTAAGCACTCTACCACTTCTCATTATAGCATCAGCCTCAACTTTAACCTCAGGACTAGAACTCACTGGTGAAGTAGTCAATAATTCCTGCTTTTGTCCATTGACAAACACCTCTGCACTATAATTCCACGGAATAGCCTTAGTGTTTTCGTACGGAATGGGTCCATCCCTTGGAATGACAACTGGAGATGGCCTTGCCGGACCAGAAATAGTAATTGTTTTGAACGGAATAGTGATGGTAGCAACCTTCTCACTAACCACCTCTTCTTGCTGACTACCTCTGTCAAACTGTAAGCAACCTTCGTCAATCAGATTCTGGATACCCATCTTCAACAAATCACAACCATTATCCTTTGTCAAACAATCTGAACAGTTCTCACCACAACCCGGATAGACGCCACCCTTCAATAACCTATTTTTAACCACAGCCAACGGAGTCTTCAGCTCCTCAACATCCATGATCAAATTCAAAGCTTCACATTCCTCAATTATCGCATTCACCCTCGGTCCATTGTGATCCGGCATCGGGTTTTGCACAACATTAGGCCCATCATTAGCAAAGTTGATAGCCTTGGAATCCACAAGATCTTGGACTGCGTGCTTAAAAGCTTTACAATCTTCAATAAAGTGTCCAGGTGCCCCAGAGTGAAAGTCACAGTGGGCGTTAGGGTTATAACCCGGAGGTGGATTACCGGTGGGAGGAGCTAGAGTCCTTTTCTGGATTAGCTGCAACTGTAGCAAGTGCTGAAACAACTGCGAATAAGATAGAGGTGGAGTATCAAAGTGTCTGTTCTGTTTAGGCCTTGGCTGATACTGAGCGGAGTCTGGCCCTGATTAGCATTATTCCTTTGTTACTGTGGTGGAGGTAACGTTGCTGGGATAGTTACCGATGCTACTTGTTGATTACTGCTCTGACACTGTTTCCCTTTTCCCCTGTGAGATGATACAACATTGGCCTCTCCTTTCTTCTTATAACCAACAAATGGCTTCTTTCCATGCCCGGAGGACGATCCGTCACCACTAGAAACCTTTCCAGCCTTAATTCCAACCTCTACCTTCTGCCCGATCGCAATCACATCTGCAAACTTGCCTAGGGAACAAGGCAAAAGCTTTTCATAATAGTGCTTAGGCAGTGTGTCCATAAACATATCCAACATTTCTTTTTCCAGCATTGGGGGTTGTACCCTAGCCGCCAATTCACGCCACTTTTGTGCGTATTCTTTGAAACTTTCATCATTTTTCTGGGACATGCTCAACAGCTGGGTTCTGTTGGGAGCCATGTCTGTGTTGTACTGGTAATGCTTGATAAAAGCTGCAGCTAGCTCTCTCCAAGTACGAACATCTCTACTCTCCAGCGCCATATACCATTCCAAAGACGCGCCAGACAGGCTGTCTTGGAAAAAGTGCATCATCAGTTTTTCATCTTTAGCATGAGCATCCATCTTCCTGGTATAAGCTTTTACATGAGTTCTCGGGCATGTGGAACCATTATACTTTTCCAGTGTAGGAATCTGAATCTTGTGTGGAATGACAATATTAGGGACCAACCCTAGGTCGTCCAAATCTATCCCCAGATCATCCTGTTTCACAACCCCTTTCAGTTGCGCCTCAATTAAACGGATCCTTTCATCACTGACCATAGGAAGGCCAACGTCTAAGCTTCTGACTGAGAAAACATCATCCTGTTGATCCTCAAAACGATGACCATGGATAGCTCGAACAGTGCTTCCTTCCCCAACCACTGAAGGAATCCCACCTTGTCCACCAGCACCAGGAATAGGAATGTTGATACAAGCACCACCTCCGCCTGGAGGGATAACACGATTCAGAAGACCACCATGTAAGAGACCATTTTCATCAATCTGCGACACCAAAGGCTGAACTAGAGTTATGAATTCGTTCTGACTCTGCACCACACCCTGCATCATCTCCATGAATTGATCGATGCAAGCTTGCATAGCTGCCATGTCTGCTTGAACTTTGTCCATCACTCTGCTTTAATTAAGCCTGGTAGAATACCGATGAGTTGGTTGATCAATCCTGACTGACAAAAAGAGAGAGCATAAGAAAACCAGAGAATCCGGGAAAACCTGCAATGCAAAAATTATTATGATTATGCAAATGCAAACAAACATATTTGAACATTTCTAGGACATATCCGCTTTGATTCCATTCCATGAAATCGGGAAAGGGATTAGACACACCATCAGAAAATAAATCCGAAACCAGAAATATCACCGGATCAAACCACAGGGACAAACCCTCTCTAAAAACCAGAACTGCCGGAACACAGATAGTTAAACCAAATATTCCATTATCGAAAACAAAATAGTTCTTACAGACAAATTCAAGCATAGTCAAAGGTGACTCCATCAACAAACCTGATGGTAATCCCAAAAAAAGAAAGATAAACAACAAAATCAACTACAAATCAATTCCAAACAAACTAGCTTCAACTTCCTCAAGAAGGTCCAGAGTGTCAGGATGTGCTGGTTGTTTTATCAGCCCTTTGATCAACTTGTTTCTTTTCGCAATCTCTTGGTTCAATTTAACAATCTGCTCTTCAGCGTTGCTGTCCTCGAGCCTCGACTTCTTGACCTCGGCTTGCAACTTGAGCTCTTCAATTTCCTTCTGTGCTTCTTTCCACTTGGTAAAGTAATGATCTTTCCTTGCTTTCACTACCTGAAGCTCCTCTTTCAGTTCTTCATTCTCAATCTTGGCCTCCTTCCACATATCCTGATACGTGGCAAGCTTGTCTTCTACTTTAGTCAAAAGCTTCTTGTTTTTCCATTTAGCTTTGCCTGACGAATCAGCAGCCATACTGACCATTTTGAAGTGCTGAGCCCTGCCGGCAAAATCCTTCTCTCTTTTCTCTAGATGCGCTGTCATGTCTTGAACTTTCCACTTCAGCTCCAAGTTGTCATGTAGAGCCTTCTGTAGTTGACTACTCATATCAGAGTTTTCCACCCTCAGATCAGATACCAACTTACGTTGCTTGTTGAATTCTTCGAGTGGTACAGTGAGTCTCTATTCCACAATCTCTGGATACAAGGGAGGCGCCCGATCAAAAGGCAAATAAAACTCTTCTACCCTCTTCTTTACCCATTCAACATATGGAGCGAAAGCTTGATTGTTTGGCTTACCCAAAATGGCTTTACCTATCTTCTTTCTGCTGAGCCAGGCTTCAGAAGCTTCTCGTGCAATAGCCACATCATCAGTCATATGAAAATACAAAGATTCTTCCAAATCTTTTCCAGCTGGAGGATCCTTCAGGGCGTATGCAAACTGCCTGATAGCCAAAGACGGGTTGTAGTTAATACCTCCTTTTCTCCCGATCAAGGGTACATTAGGATACTTGCCACAGCTACGCAAAATATTAGTCCCCAATAATCCCTTATCCATCCAAAGAATATCCTTAGCAGCTAGGCCCATCAGACGCTTACTCCACTCTAAAGAAGTCTTTGAATCCACAAAAGCACCTGACCGGGGTAAACGTTTGGCAAACCACTTGTAAAAAAGAGATTCGCAACAACAAACCACCCCACCTCATCTTTTCTCATTCCTGTTGTATAGGGCGTAGTGGAGATCACCTAACAAAGTCGGTACCGGATTCTGAGCTATAAATATCTGAATAGCATCTGTATCGACAAAATCAGACTCATTAGGGAATAACACAATGCCATATATACAGAGAGCAAATATTACATTGAAAGCCATCCACCTCTTCTCCTTAGCTTCTTCTCGAGCCCTCTTCACTAAGTACTCCAAGTGATAACTTCGGGATTTTCCTTTCTTAGAAAAGTCAGCCTCCACTGTCGATTTGCTCAAATAAAGAGCCTCAGCCACTGCTTGGAAATCACAATCTCCTTGGGAACCATAGAAAGGAACACCTTCTTTGACAGGAATCTTCAAAATGTTGGAGTACTCCTCCAGGGTAGGAACCAACACATAATCTGACATCACAAAGCACCTCAAGGAAGGATCATAAAACTGCATCAAGGTGTGTAGCCCATTATATTCATATTCACTGAGGCTCCGAACCAGGGATAATATCCAACCATACTTCTCTTGAAAAGCTCCCAAAACTTCTGGACCAGCCATACTCTGTAAACTGTTCAACGGACCAAGAGTGATCTTCAGGAACTCGTAGACGATGATATGCTTCTTACCCCTCTTAGTGTCCATCCCTATGAATGCCCTCTGACTGGAATCAAAGACTAGATACTACCTGAAAATGCACAAACATGAATGTCAGAAAAAAAGGAATGCAATGCGAAGCATGGGATCAAGGCAACATTGCTGGCTGTACTGTGCTGTTGACTGAACGAGAACCACAACCCAGAAAACCAAAAATCCAGAATACTGAACCACTGATATAACCAGAAACCCAGATAATCAAACACTGATGAGAAATCCAGAAAACCGGGTAGGTTGAAGGTTAAAGGTTTCCTGCAAACCTGCAAACACCCATCCCTCTCACATGTGGGTACTAGGATGTTCAGTATCCCGGGCTCTCAGGTCGAGAAATGATGATACGTTCACCATTTCTGGTTTGGCATCATCATCAATCGAGGAGGCCTCAACTGATTCTCCAAAACGAAAGATCCTCAGCTTCAAAGGTTTGAGAAGCAATAGCATATTCAGTCCGAAGGATACAATGCTACCGCCAATCAAAGAGGTCGTCCGCTGATACACCTCAAAAGGAAAACCTATAGCAAGTTCCCAGCATTGGGTCCTCGGATCGAGAATGTGCAATGGGTTTGCCACAGAGCGTGGTCTGCCACTGTCACATCCCGGGAGGAGTGCCGCTACTGAGTCCTCGGGAATGGTCATCAGAGTCGACAATTCCTCCAGAGAATAACTACTGGCCTGTGTCAACATACAATAGCAGATAGCTTCGGATAGAACCTCGTCTGATTGTGGGGATCGTGATCACCCGCACGTGGCCAACACCACGGGAGCGTCACGCCTGCCCACACTAAAGCCTATGTGTATGCTCGAGCCTGGGTAGTGGGCTCATCTCTCAGAACAACCCAACCTGCCAAACAGAAACCAGCCAGCACAGCACAGCAATATCCAGCATGGCACTAAAAAATGAAATGCAATGCAATAAAAGCTGTAAAAATAGTAAAGCAGTAAAGCAAAAATATAGTAAACAGCAATACAGTAATATACAACAAAACAAAGTGCCACAAACACCCAAAAGAAAAAAAACAGACAAGCGCTAGGATCGACTCACTAAAGGGGATGGACCAGCAAGAGGTCAACCAGAGTCCCCAGCAGACTCGCCAGCTGTCGCTCCCGAAAGATTAGCATCCAACGGTACAAACGCGAGAGTGGCGCAGAAAACACAGAGCCGCCAGCAATGTGTATTTATCCCGAAAGAGGGAAAGGAAACACTGCATAAACCTGAAGGAAAGGAAAGAACAAGGTCTTGCGACCAAGAAAACCGGATTTGGGAGTCGGTTACGTGCAGGGAAGGTATTAGCACCCCCACGCGTCCATCGTACCCGATGGGATCCACGCTTGCTTGTTTCGATCAAAAGGTATCGTCGTCTGGAACTCCACTGCTAGCTGAAGAACAGGAAGGAAGGAAGGAGAGAGAAAGAGAAACAAATGTAGGGAAAATAAAAGAAGTGCTCGCATGGGCCCAACCCCACTGCCTACGTATCTCATCGGGAACATGAGAATCAGAGTGACGTAGTTCCCTTCAACGAGGGTTACTGTTTGTGTTTTTTAGGGAACGACTAACGTTCTAGCTCAGGTGTTGCAGGCTCGATGAATCGAGTGAGTTACCGTCTTGCAAGAGAACGAGTAGAAGCACGTTCATACGTCGAGAGTGAGTGAGATGAGAAAAGAATTCCCGAAGGAAAGACGTTTATTCTTTGTTTGGATTTTTTTAGACAGAAGTGTTTTAAGTTAGTTCATAACTTGCATTGCACCCAAGCCTATGACATAGGAACTAATACCTCGTGTATCGTCCCCAACAGGACGTACACTAGGTACCCTAGAAGAATGAAGGGAAACCCCTCATTCCTCACTTCCCACGTTAAAGGCTCGTGCGCAATACTCATTATCTTTTATTAAGTGTTTTAAAGAAGTTATGAGATGAGAAGATAAGACACAAAGGAAACTCTAAAGGGAAACTAAGAGTCCTAATGTTATCATGCATGGGTGACCTATGGTTAGTGAGGCTTAGGAGAGACGACTACCTAAAACCTAATGCTAATCCTACTCCAAGCTTAATCAAAAATTAAGTTGGACTAGGTAGCTCTAAGGGAAAAGAATCCAAGACTTAAACAAGTCTTGAGATCCATGGGAGGATGAGAGTGAAAGAGAGGGGAGAAGCAACTTAAATGCTAAAGCAAACACAAGTATGAAAGCTTAAAAGAGAAAGGAGAAATTAGAATGTGGATGAATATCCACGTCCAATTCACTTACCATTAGCACCTACATGGTTAGCAAAACAAACATAAGCAACAATAATACAAATGAAACCCAAACAAGGTACAACCCAAAGAAAATGGTTACAAACCAAGTGAAACTCATCCAAGTCAGAATGTACACCTCAAAGGTGACCCCTAATGTTTACCAAACAAGATCAAGCAAAGAGAATGCAAACAAGTGGCAAAACATCCAAGAAAGTCATCAAAGAAGGAATAGAAGAAGAATGAGTGGATATGCAAGATGATCATGCAAGAATGCTTCAAATAATATCCAAGTCAGAATTTGGCTGACCTAAACATGTTCCTAAACATGCTATACAAGTGTCACACAAGGCATACAAGCAAGTATCCAAGCATTAAGAATCATTAGAAGAAAGAGAAGGAAGCATGTAAGTGAAACATGTTAAAGGATGAAAAATGAAACATGAATAACATATGACATGAATACAAGGTCCCAAGGTCAGAAACAAACATCATATGAGATGCAAAGAAGAGATATAGCATGGCATACACAAACCAAACATAAGTCAAGAAGAGGCATAGATGAGAAGAAGTGAGAAGATAAGTCAAAAGAAGCATGTAAATCAAACATTGAACATGTGCACAAAATATGCAACAACCTCACACCAATGACCTATAATGGCAATAAAATGACCTATAATGATTCAAACATGGTTTATGAAGTCAAAGAAACAATCCCAAACAATGGCACAAGTTCCTTCTCAAACAAGCAATCACACATAATCAAAGATGTGCATAAAAGAAGACCTCAAACAAAGTGCAATCAAACAAATAGCAAACCATCTTCAAAAATTATCAAATTAATTCTCAAAACACCTTAACCAGGGACAAACATCATGTCAAAAACTCTTGCAAAAATTCACAAGACAAGTCCTTCAAACAAACATGCAAAGTCACATAAGGAATCACAAACCAACATGCAAAGGATAGGGACTAAAATGCAATATGAAAAAGCTTTAAAAATGAAACAAAAATGTTTTTATGCACTTCAATATGTCATCTAACAAATGCAAAAAGAATGAGATGCAGATCATGTATAGATGATGAGAAATAAAACTAGCAAGTTTAAGTGTGCAAATAAGAAACAATTCACAAAGAAAATAATGCAACAATTAATTCAGATGCCAGAAATAAAATAAAAAAGAAAATAAAATTTGCCAAAATTTTATAAAACCCTAAGGATGACTCATGAATTTTTTCATAATTTTTTGATGCATAAAAATGATTTTTAAAAAAATTAAAATGCAAAGCAAAGCAATTAAATGAAAATAAAAAGAAATAAAAAACAGGCAGGGTGCAAACAGCAACAATTCACGTTGAAAAAAGAAAGTGGGCTTAAAGAGGGGGGTTCAGAAAGCAAGGCCCAAGAAAGAAGGGTCCAAAAGCGCAGTCAAACATAGCATGGATTTAGTCAACCAAACAGACTCAATAACAACCACAGGATCAATCTTGCGCATAATAACAAGTCAACAAATCTACTCAGTACACAAGATGGAGGGTTCAGATTCACACGCACATGGTAACAACAAACACACGCGCACACCAAATCAAGCTGGACACAATAAAACCCACGTGACAAGCACATGCATATTTTAATTCGTTGGCATCATCTCATCCACATTATTCATCCTACGCATCACATTAAGTCAACAGATCAAATATTAAGCATGATGAAGGGCTATGATTAAAGTACATGGTAATTAACATAGGCTAGCACACACAACACAATGAAATAAAATCAGAAAAAAAAATAAAACGTGGCAAGCTAATGACCATTGGATCAAACACATCAATGGCCAAGACTTCATCTTCTTCCCTTAAACCCTTGCAGGACAGAGAAATAACTAGACGCCGGAGCCCTAGCTCCGGTCGTCATCTCCGGTGACCTGCAGTTCAAATTTCTCCAGAAATTGCACACGAGCATACCATTCGAACTAGATTTTCATGAGGATCAAGAATATCAAACTCATTTCATCAAACAATCAACATACAATGCAAATCGAAGGAAAGAAAGTTTGGATCCAAAACTTAACTCATCAAATACTCTCATGATACACGTCCAAAATCAAAATAAAATACATCAACATGCTCAATACACATCACAGATCATTATGCACACTTAAAATTCAAGTTCTATGATGGTGAAAAGTAAGCTTACCTGAGATCTGTGGAGCTTGAAATACAACAAGAACGCCTTCCAAAACCTGCAGATCTTCCTCTTTTGAGCTCTATTTGCAAAATAAATACAAATAGAGGCTTGCATCTGGCTAGATCTAGAAGTTTGAAGAAGTTGAATCCAAATCCAATGATGGCCAAAACCTCAGTATGGGCTCCAATCAGTGGTTGATTCTTGCTCTATTCTCTTCACTGATCAAGAATGCGAAGAGAAATCTCAAAGAAGCTCCAAGGAGAGTGAGTTTCGAAGAGAGAAAGTGTGAGAGCAAAAATTCAAAATTGAGCAAATGAGAGTGCATGACCTAGCTGTGAGGGCATGAGTTAGCTTATATACTCTTGATTATTCCCCTGATTATGATTATCAAGTGATTAAACCCTTGGTTAATGAGATTTGGATGGATTTGCAATTTTGCACTTTGTGATCAACCCACTAATCCACACGTGCAAGCTCCAAAAAATAAACATGATCCACTCACATTTCTTCTGCTGATCACAAATGAATTGTACTTGGGCCTTAAAATCACTTGGTTGGTGAGTTTTGAATCAATTTGCATTTTTGAACTTTGTTGAATAAGTGAGAAATAAGGCATGAAATAATTTGATTCAAAAGCCAAAAATAATCCTTATGATGTGTACTTGAATGTTGTAATGAGACATGAACCAATAAAACCAATTACAAGTCCATTTGTGCCAAAATGCAAAAGGTGGAAAAAGTGGTATATGGAAAACCTCAAAATGCACCTTGCATTTTTTGACCATAACTGGAGTTCCACAAATGATATGGAGATGTTCTAGTGGTTTTTGGAAATGGGAGAGAAAGATCTTCAACTTTCATGTTGGAGGAAAATCCATTTAAAGCTTTCTTGATGATGAAAAATCAAGTTGAATGTGGTGGAAAAATTGCCAAAAATGGAAAGTTCTCATTATAGGTCATTTCCAAATTTAGTAACTTTTGCACAAACTCTTGATTCTTGATGAATTATGTGAAACTTGACCCTTGAAGACCATATGAGGATGTGAGACCTTGAAAACCATGAAAAGAACCTCAAAATTCCACAGTTGACTTTCTCCTTTACAATTGACTTTTCTTGGTTCACAAGCAACTGATCCACTGAACATTCTTCACCATAAACCACTAGCCAAGCCTTCATCCATGAACACTGGTGAGCACATAGAACCTTATGAGAACACTTGAATCCCCAAAGTTCTCAAGAAGCTCTATTGAAACCAAAAACCCTAATTGGTCCCTCTGGATAGGAGGGAAAGATTCCCTTGAAATCTCTTGCCAATCTTGATCTTATAGTGATATGATGAACTCCTCAATTCACCTTGAGGCTTGAAACTCCCTTGAAATGAACCAAGCACCTTGATCCCATGCCAAGAACCAAAGATATGCACAAATGCTAATGCAAGAAATGAAATGAAACATAAGCCAGTTAGGTAAAAGGAGAGGGCAAATTTTGAGGTGTTACAATTTGTAATCTCTTGTAGTTGACATATTTGAATTATGTCAGATGGACTTTCATTTGAGCTTTGAATGGGAGAAAAAAGCCTTGTGGTTTAGGAGTTATGACCTTGCAAAGTTGGTACAAAACCACTTTTGTTCCATAACTTAGAAAAATTTTGGTTTCTCATGGTTGCCCCTTTAGCAAGAAACCTCACTTTTCTTGATTTTCCTTGATGGATGGTGATCAATATCATACATTAACATTGTTTTTGACTTAGGGCAACCATATTTGTTAAAAATTCCAAAAACGTCAAACTTGATTTTGTGCACAGTTGACTTTTTGTCATATGAAATCCAAACTGTGTGATCCTTTGTACAATCAAGTTCTTGACCTAATTCAAACCTAATGGATGGATTACATAGTTTTTTTAGGGTGTCTTGAATCATGTCCCAAGGTTTGGGAGCATGCCTTGGTCAGAAGTCAAAGATACAGTTGACTTTTCCTTCAAAACCCTAATTGTGGTCCAGATGAAATTGAAACTTGTGAATCAAGCTTCTTGGATCAATCCATTGTTGCAAATGGATCAATGTGGTGTATTTAAGGCCCTCAAATCATGTCTTGAGATCTTGGCTCATGGATTGTCTCAAAAGTCAACTTAGGGGTGAATTAGGTCAAGAAACCCTAATTCCTGATTTTTTATGAATGCATCTCCTAAGGTTGTTTTGAATTGATGATTGGGTCCATGAGGTCCCTTGGAGTATCTTGGGTTATGATTTGGAGCATTGGCTCATTCCCAGAGGAAAATTCCCATCTGGAGGCCTTGGTCGACCAAAACCCTAATTTGGTGACACTGGCGATCTTGAGGCTTGATCCACTTGGAATGTTGCAACCTTGTGCTTAATTCTTGATGTGGGAGTCCTCTTGATCCTTTATGGGTGTTTGAGAGGTTAGACAAGTTGAATATCATGTCATTTCTTGATTGATCTTTTGTCTAAGTGCTCTGATAGGGCTCGAAACCCTAATTCTTGATTATGGTGAATGCTCACCCATCTTTGAGGAGATTGATGAGGCATGATGGTACATCCATATTGTGGTGATGATTCTCACAATGATGGGAAATCTTGGTGGTCAAAATTTGGGGTATGACACAGCCTAGTGGAATTACATGCTAAACAGGTCAGACTCGATTTTCTGGCTTCACATGATTATCTAGACTGTAAAGAATGCTGCGAGGACGACCAAGGGTGTGCGCTTGTGCAAAGGACCCTTCAACATCTGTTGGACCACTGGTGGCTTCCAATCTTCTTGGATGAAGACACACAACCGATTATCATGATTGATGGGAATCCTGGTAGACATCAAAGTCGTGATATCTGCTCAATAGAAACATAACTTGTAAGGATGCACTGCATACAAAGCGAGTATGGTCGGGTACCACCGCACAATTATGAACGTTGTAGAGTATGCTCAGAAAATAACCAAGGATGTTATCTCGTATGAGCAACCCTGCAAAATCAGTTGGATCGAAAAGAGATTCGACCGTGTTCAAGTTTTGGGTTGATCAACATGATACAAGAGTACCTCCCTGGTCAGAACAAAAACACTGTCGATCAAGGAATAACCAAGGACGTTTGCGTCATAATCCCTCTACTCAATGAATCAAAAATCCCTCTTGATAGTAGAAAAGTTCCCAACCAGGAACCAATCGAGGCTGCCTACGATGGTCAGAAAAACCAAAAAGCCTCTGTGGTTATCTACCTGCCAGGTCCAATACTGTACAAATCAGATAAGGCTATCCCTTACAAGTATGGTGCAACGACCATCGAAAATGGAAAAGAAACTCCATTACCCTCCGTCGTGAACATTGCCGACATCAGTCGAGTTACCCGAAGCGGTTAGATTTTCAACAGAGGAGTTGGAGAACCTTCCAAAGAAAAGGAACCTCAAACGGATGTTCCTAATCAACAAGTCGGTCAATCCAGCAATGTGGAACCTGTAAAGAACAACGATATGATGTTGAAGCTCATCCAGAAGAGCGAGTACAACATTATGGATCAATTGTTGCAAACTCCGTCTCGAATCTCTGTATTATCTCTCCTGCTTAGTTCAGAAGCTCACAGGGAAGCTCTACAGAAGGTCTTAGAATAAGCCTTTGTGGAACAAGATGTGACAGTAGGACAATTTGGCAACATCATATCCAATATCACTTCCTGCAACAACTTAGGATTCAGTGATGAAGAATTGCCGGAAGAGGGCAAGAATCATAATATGGCGCTCAACATTACAGTCAACTGCCAAGATGATGCTTTAGCCAACGTACTGGTAGACACAGGATCACCTTTGAATGTTATGCAAAAATCAACTTTGGTACGACTATCGTTTCAAGGAGCTCCGATGAGAGGCAGTGAGATCATCGTCAAAGCCTTCGACGGATCTAGAAAAATAGTTATCGGCGAGGTCGATCTTCCCATAACCATCGGTCCTCACACTTTCCAAGTCACTTTCCAGGTCATGGACATCCGAGCAGCATACAGCTGTTTATTAGGGAGACCTAGGATACACAAAGCTGGGACAGTCACTTCGACACTTCACCAGAAACTGAAGTTCGTCAAGAATGGTAAATTAGTCACAGTATGTGGAGAGCAAGCCTTAATCTTGAGCAACTTACCATCATTCTCCTGTGTAAAACCAGAGGAGGTTGTTGGAACCCAGTTCCAAGCACTCTCAGTGAGCAATGAGAATCAACCAGAAAGAGGGACGACGATTTCCTCATACAAAGACGCTCTCAAGGTAATCGAGAATAATGACGTAAAAGGATGGGGATAGATTATAACTCCTACTGATAACAAAACAAGAAAAGGTCTTGGTTTCTCTCCGACTTGTACCCAGACTACAAAGAAGGACGAAAGTTTTCGTCTCATTCAGGATTTCTTCCACAGTGGAGGCTTCCTCCACCCAGTATCTCAAGAAGTACACACCATCGATGGGAACGACTCCTCCGATATGGATGAGGAGTGGAAGTCTTATCTCAACGATGAAGGTTATATGTCTCAGGGAGAAGCGCACATGCCATTCTGTTTTCCAAAACGGAGCCCGAGATATATACCAAGATCAGACGACCAGATAATCTATGGAGATTGTGATCCTGAAGGATGTCGCACTCCACCTAATTCATTGGAGGAAAACAATCTAAGGAAAGATAACTTTGACTACGATTATTATGATCCCCTGGATGACTTGCCTATCTGGAAGCCATACACGGAAGACTTGGGACAAAAGAGTCAGCCGAACAATGTCTATCAGCTGAATGATCTTGAAAAGAATACACAGGTTCCCCCAGAGTCATGGAATCATTACCCAGCACACTCCAAGAGTGAACAAAACCATGCTAATGAATTCGCAAAGATCGCAGGACGAGAGTACTTTTTTTTTTTTTTGGAAATCTTGGTATCCGGCCTTGCGACTGACTAATCCAAGAGGGACCAATCCCACCGTCCACTAGCGGGGGCCCAATTTAAAGCCGGAGCAAATCTCCGTATGGACTGGCCCACACAAGGGTTGATTGCACCTAGTAGGATTCGAACCTGAGACCTTGAGAGGAGCACACTCTCAAGACCCAAACCTCCACCACTAGGCCTACCCTTGGGGGTTAGGACGAGAGTTCATTAACTACGTGATTCCTGAAATTAACGTCATTGAGGAAGATGACTCATCCATTCCCACAGAAACATGGGATACCTTGGGACAGCCAAGAGGCAAGTATGACTTCCTAGTCAAATACATTGCTCTCGAAAGCTCCCGTATCAGGCTTGAGGACATCCAGCCGACTGGATGGGGAGATCCCTTTGAGAGTGAAAACACTATGGAAGATGCGACAGAAGAATTATCCTTGACAACTCTGCATGGGAAGAAGACTCCAATGATCCTACTCCACCAGAAATCAGCGTCATTTCTGAAGACAAACCAAGAAGGAAAGTACCAGACTTTGTGATTCACAGAGAAGTTTGTCGCCACTGGGTTGATGTCGATGTCCCGAAAGTCGTCCATAAGTCTAAGTAATTACCATCTTTGTTTTGTCCTTTCACCTTGCCCGAGTGAAATGGATGTTTTATAGAGCTCACTTTTCTGTAAATTTCCCTCTTCGCTTCGCCCAAAGCGACAGAGTTTTGTTTTATAGGGCTGTATTTCAAGAATCGACAAATCATGAATAAATAATGCCATTCTGTCATTCCCGCATTTATTGCTGTTTTCACTTTTTGTTTTTTCAGAAAATGGTAATCCTAAAAATAACCTAAAATAAAAACAAGCATTTTTCAGAAAATACACTGCACACACTCTTGCATTCTCTCTATCTCTTCTAAAAAACTAATCATCACGACATGCAGATTGCTTGTTTTAAACCTCATTGAAACATACGATCCAATGCCTTCTCCTAACTTTGAATTCCCGGTATTTGAAGCTGAAGAAGAAGAGGAAAAAGAAATTCCTGAAGAGATCTCCCGACTACTCAGGAAAGAGGAAAGGTCTATTGAGCCTCACAAAGAGTCATTGGAAACGGTCAATTTAGGTTCAGGAGAAGAAAAAAAAGAAGTTAAGATTGGGGCACTGCTCAGTTTAACTGTCAGAGAAGGCTTAATAAAACTTCTCAAAGAGTTCCCAGATGTGTTTGCTTGGTCCTATCAGGACATGCCAGTGTTGGATACCAGCATCGTGGAACATCACTTACCACTAAAAGCAGAATGTCCGCCAGTAAAACAAAGACTGAGAAGGACTCATCCAGATATGGCCATCAAGATTAAGGAGGAAGTGCAGAAGCAGATCAAAGCAGGTTTTCTCGCCACCTCAGAATATCCTCAATGGCTAGCCAACATAGGGCCAGTTTTGAAAAATGACAGAAAGGTCAGAATGTGTGTAGACTACAGGGATCTAAAAAAAGCAAGTCCAAAGGATGACTTCCCCTTACCACACATAGACATGCTGGTTGACAGCACAACAAAAATCAAAGTCTTCCCTTTCATGGATGGATTCTCGGGCTATAATCAAATCTAAATGGCGCCGGCAGATATGGAGAAAACTTCATTCATCACCCCATGGGGCACTTTTTGTTACAAGGTAATGTCATTCGGTCTGAAAAACGCAGGGGCAACCTATCAAAGGGCCATGACAACTCTATTTCACGACATGATGCACAAAGAGATTGAAGTGTACGTCGATGACATGAGTGCCAAATCTAAAATAGAAGAAGAACTTGTGACACACCTGTTAAAGTTATTCGAGCATCTGAGAAAATACAAACTCCGCTTGAATCCCGTTAAGTGCATGTTCGGTGTTCGCTCAGGAAAACTCTTGGGATTCATTGTCAGCCAGAAAGGAATTGAGGTTGATCCTGACAAGGTCAAGGCCATTCAAGAAATGCCTTCACCAAAGACTGAAAAGCAGGTAAGAGGATTTTTGGGACGTCTGAATTATGTCTCAAGGTTCTTATCCCTCATGACCGCGACATGCGCGCCAATCTTCACACTACTCAGAAAGAATCAAAGCTGCGTATGGACAGAAGATTGCCAAAAAGCTTTCGACAGTATCAAAGAATATCTGTTAAATCCACTTATTATGTCTCCTCTAGTGGAAGGAAGACCATTGATCATCTACCTAACAGTCTTGGAAGACTCCATGGGATGTGTACTTGGCCAACAAGACGAAACAAAAAGAAAAGAGTCTGCCATTTACTACTTAAGCAAGAAGTTCACGGACTGTGAAACTCGGTACACTATGCTCAAAAAAACTTGATGCGCTCTGGCTTGGGAAGCCAAACGTCTTCGCTAGTATATGATTTGTCACACTACTTGGTTAATCTCCGAGATAGATCCAATAAAGTACGTCTTTGAAAAGCCTGCTCTCACGGAAAGGATAGCCCGTTGGCAGATGTTGTTATCAGAATACGACATCGAGTACCATGCTCAGAAAGTCGTCAAGGAAAGTATTTTAGCCGATCATTTGGCTCATTAACCGATTGACGATCAGGAATCAGTCGGATTTGACTTCCCAGACGAAGATGTCATGTACTTGAAAATGAAAGATTGCGATGAACCGCTACCCAACGAAGGGCCAGAACCAGGTTCCCAATGGGGACTAATTTTTTATGAACCTATCAACACTTATGGAAATGGGATTGAGGCAATCATAGTAACACCTCAGGGTACCCATATTTTTTTCATTACCAGATTGACATTCAAATGCACAAACAACGAGGCCGAATATAAAGCTTGCATCATGGGTCTCGAAGAAGCATTTGACTTAAGGATAAAGAACTTGGATGTGTATGGAGACTCATCCCTGGTTATCAATCAGATCAAAGGAGAGTGGAATACATACCAATCAGGATTGATTCCTTACAAAGACTACGCGAGAAGGTTGTTACCATTCTTCAACAGAATAGAGTTTCATCACATCCCTCGTGAAGAAAACCACATGGTTGATGCACTAGCCACCCTCTCTTCCATGATTAGTGTAAGTCAATGGAACGATGTACCTAAAATTGACATAATGCGCCTTGATAGGCCTGCTTACATCTTCACAATTGAAGCAGTCATATATCACAAACAATGGTATCACGATATCAGGTGCTTCCTTCAAAAACAAGAGTACCCACTTAGGGCATCAAGAAAAGACAGGAAGACTCTCAAAAGACTGGCAGGCAACTTCTTCCTAAACGGTGATACACTCTACAAAAGAAGCTTTGACATGGTTTTGCTCAGATGCGTAGACAGACAAGAAGCAAACCTATTGATGAAAGAGATTCACGAAGGATCATTTGGCACTCATGCCAACGGACATACAATGGCGAGAGAAATTCTGAGAGCAAGATATTATTGGATGACAATGGAATCTGATTGCTACCAGTACATGAGGAGATGTCACAAGTGTCAGATATACGCAGACAAAATTCATGTACCGCCAACGCATCTCAAAGTTCTTTCTTCTCCATGGCCTTTTTTTATATGGGGAATCGACATGATTGGCATGATTGAACCCAAAGCTTCAAATGGACATCGGTTCATCCTGGTAGCCATTGACTACTTCACCAAGTGGGTCGAAGCAGTGTCGTACACCAATGTGACCCAACAAGTGGTGGTCTGATTTATCAAGAACAATCTCATCTTCCGTTATGGTGTTCCAAGCCAGATTATTACGGATAATGGATCTAACTTGAACAACAAGATGATGAAAGAGTTGTGTGCTGAGTTCAAGATCGAACATCATAACTCATCTCCCTACCAACCTATGATGAATGGAATGGTAGAAGCGGCTAACAAGAACATCAAGAAGATCGTTCAGAAGATGGTTGTAACCTACAAAGATTGGCACGAGATGCTGCCATTTGCTCTCCACGGTTATCACACATTTATCCGCACTTCAACAGGGGCAACCCCTTTCTCTCTAGTATATGGCATGGAAGCGGTGCTCCCCATAGAAGTAGAGATTCCATAAATCAGGGTATTGATGGAAGCTAAGCTAACAGAAGCTGAATGGTGTCAAAGTCGACACGATGAACTAAATCTAATTGAAGAAAAGAGAATGACGACTTTGTACCACAGTCAGCTATATCAGCAAAGAATGAAGAAAGCGTTTGACAAAAAAGTCTGACCCCGTGCCTTCAGAAAAGGAGACCTCGTGCTCAAGAAGATACAATTATTTCTCACTGATTCCAGGGGAAAATAGACTCCGAATTACGATGGCCTTTATGTTGTTAAGAAAGCCTTCTCTGGCGGTGCCCTGAGAATCGTAACCATGGTTGGAGAGGAGTTTACCTACCCCACAAATGTTGATGTAGTCAAGAAATACTTCGCCTAAAAAAAACATCTCGGTGGATTGAAAACCCGAAAGGGCGGTCCAGGCAAAAATTAGAGACATAGGAAAAAATCATCCCGATGGATTGAAAATCGTAAAAGGCAATCTAGGCAAAAATTAGGGATTCATGGCAAGTAACTACGTCTGACAAGGTTAAATCCCCAGCAGTAACACCATCCGTCGAAAGACTTCAGTCAAGGTCACCTTCAACAGAAGCTCAGAATGTCCAGAATTCAAAGTTGATAGAAGGATAGCGGTCGTTATGTTTCAATGTAGCCCCTTTTCCGTTAAATTACCATTTTCTTAACTTTGTAATGCTCTATGGGATCACGCGCTTGGCTGATTGCCATTCTATCAATAAAATTTGAGCCCTAGTGTCATACCCCAAATTTTGACCACTTAGATCCCCATCATTGTGCAAATCATCATCACAATATGGATGAACCTTCATGCCTCATCAATCTCCTCAAGGGTTGTTGAGCATCCACAACAATCAAAATTAGGGTTTTAAGCCCTCTCTGAGCCTTAGACAAAGGGTCAATCAAGGAATGACTTGATCTTCAACTTGTCTAACCTCTCAAACATCCTCAAAGGGTCAAGAGGACTCCCACTTCAAGGATTAAGCACAAGGCTGCTCCCTTCTAGGTGGATCAAGCTTCAAGATCGACAGGGTCACCAAATTAGGGTTTTGGTCGACCAGGGCCTCCAGTTGGAAATTTTCCTCTGGGCATGAGCCAATGATCCAAAACATAACCTAATATACTCCATGGAACCTCATAAACCCAATCATCAAGTCAATTTTGTCTCAGGGGATGCATACATCAAAAATCAGGAATTAGGGTTTCTTGACCTAATTCACCCCTGAGTTGACTTTTGGGGCAAATCATGAGCCAAGACCTCAAGAAATGATTTGAGGGTCTATAATGAACCACATTGATCCATTTGCAACAATGGATTGATCCAAGAAGCTGGAGCAACAAGTTTCAATTTCATCTGCACCACAATTAGGGTTTTGCGGGAAAAGTCAACTGTAGCTTTGACTTTTGACCAGGACATGCTCCCAAACCCTAGGACATGATTTAATACACCCTATGACACCCATGGAACATGTCCATCAAGTTTGATTTAGGTCAAGGACATGATTTCCTGAAGAATTGCACAGTTTGGAATTCATCTGATAAAAAGTCAACTGTGCACAAAAGTCAACTTTGACTTTTTGAGATTTTTCACTAAAATGGTTTTTTAAACCTAAAATGATGTTAATGTATGATTTGAATCATCATTCATCAAGAAAAATCAAAGAAAGTGGGATAACTTGTAAAAGGGGTAACCATAAAACTTAGAAAAATTTCTAAATTATGGAAAAAGTACCACTAATGCACCAACTTTGGAGGACCATAACTCCTAAACCACAAGGCCATTGTCCCCCATTCAAATCATGATTTGTAGGTCTCATTACCCTCTACAAAAGCTTCATACTGACCTATGTCCAAATTCCTCATGGATTTTGAGATATGGAGTGATCAAAATCAAGAAATCACACTTTGTTCCAACACTTAGTGAAAATTTCACTAAGTCAGATTTTGCCTCACTTTTTGCCAAATGTAGAGGGATTTTTCACTTGGATTCAAAAGAGATCAAAACCAAACATGTTCAAACAGTTGTTGTATCATGTAAGGGCTTTCCAAAATGGTCAAGAACATTACCAAATTCGACTTACACCATGAGATATGACACTGGCAAGTTGCCTTGCTGAAATCTGCCAAAGGCAAGGCAGATTTTGCACTTTGGCTCGATTTGCCAAAATCAGCCAAATTCAAATGCTCCTATCCACTTGGACACGTCTGAGGATTGAATCTAAAGGGGACAAACACTGAGCCAAGCCTCCAAAGTCCATGGAACAAGAAATAGCATGTTGAACCTAGAATGGCCAAAATAGGGACAAGACTCCAAATTTGGATTGAAGCATTCAATGGAAGCACCAAGGTGGCATGGACTGAGCCATTCTCATCTGAAATCAGTCAAGGCTTATCCAAGACCAAGGGAACCAAAGCTCTGAGCCCTAACCTCTAGTCAATGGCTAGAGGAGACTTGGATTTTCATTTGCCAACATTGGCCAAACCTACTCAGCAGTTGCCATTCACTATTCCTTGCAAAACAAACTTGCTCTACTATAAATAGAGCTCAATTGTGGTCAGTTTAAGTACACCAAAGCCATCAAACAGATGCTTTCCTCAAAATCTCTTCTTTCACTCCAATTTTACCTTCTAAGGCAAGTCACTATCGGGTTTTGAGTTTGAGAGTTTTTCCAACCAAACCAATCACTCACACACCTCATATACATCACATATGAGCTGATCAAACACTTAAATCACTTCTGAAACACCAATTTCACAAAATCACCAGCTGGTTGCTCAAATTTTCAATCAAGTTGCAGCTGAGGTGCCATGAAATGATCCAGCCATTTTCAATCAAGTCCAAGCATTCAAACACACTCCATAGGGTGTAGGGAAGCTGTTCAGATCATCACCACTCATCTGTAACACCTCCAAATCAAAAATCACATTGCACTTGCTGTCACGGCCTAGAGGTAAGCACATACTTGGTCATCTCTCAATCTATGCATATTTCCTCGCACAATAATTTGGCCATATGTTCATAATCATGCATGGAATGTTTTCCCTCAATTAATGGCATTGTTTGAATCGTGTATCAAAAATCCTAGCCTTTATGCAGAAATTAGGGTTCTTGAGGTTTCTTCGTGATTTCATGTTTTATGTTTAATTTAAATGAAATTAAGTGTTATAGACATGATCGTGAGTTTGAAACGAGCATAATGATATGTGGATTGCATGATATGATTACGTATTCAGTGAGATTGGATGGAAAACGCAAATCAGCCAAACGCAGAAAAACGCGCGTGTTCTTGCTTGTGTTCTTGGCGCCTTTTTCACTAATTCAAATATTTGAATTTTGTGATTTTGTTTAATTGATTCAAAAATTAATTTCTCTCTGAGTTTTAATGATTTTGAGTTGATTTTTTTTTATAATTCACAAAAATGTTAAAATATTTTATTTTATCAAAAAATCCCAAAAATATTATTTATTTTATATAATTGATATTTTTGCAAAGAATTAATATTTTAATTGTTTTTGAAATTTTAAATATTTTTTCCACATTGATTTTGCAACTTTTAATGCTTTCTAATTATTTTGTAGGTCAATACTTAATTTTTGAAGCATTAATCCAATATCACAATTTGTTTTCCATATGTTAAACAATTTTTGATCATTTTAATTGAATTTTTATTCAATTAAAACATATTTTGGAAACAAATTAGGGTTTTGGATTAATTCAACCCTCACAAATCTTTTTAAAACATTTTGGGCCTCTTGAGAGAGTGTAAAACCCAACCCCCCTTGTACAAAAACTTTTTGGGTCTCACTTATTGTATAAGTCCCTCTGTACAAGTAAACGGTACGACCGTCGTCCGTTTAAAACATTTAGGCCTACCCTCGTGTAGTAAGACCCATTTCTTTTCTAAAAACTAATTAGGCCTCTTGAGAGAGTGTAAGACCCAACCCCTTTTTTGAAACCATTTTGGGCCTCACTTATTGTATAAGTCCCGTTATATTTCAAAAAATCACGGCGCGATCATCGCCTTTTCAAAATAAAACCTCTGGGCCTACCCTCGTGTAGTAAGACCCATTTCTTTTCTTGAAAAATCAAATTGGGCCTCTCCTCGAGCTATAAGACCCATTCAAACTTTTTGGGTCTCTATTAGAGTGTAAGACCCAATCCCCCTTTTAACCAAAATCATTTTGGGCCTCACTTATTGTATAAGTCCCTCTGAGTTAAAAGAAAACCTCGGCGCGATCGCCATTTTAAACGAAAGATCATCTGGGCCTACCCTCGTGTTATAAGCCCCATTCTTTTCCTTTAAAACTTTTTGGGCCTCTTGAGAGAGTGTAAGACCCATCCCTTTGTACAGAAAACCTTTCTTGGGCCTCAGTCACTTGTATAAGTCCCTTTGTACAAATTCAACAGTGCAATCACCGGTAAAACCCTGGGCCTCTCCTTGAGCTGTAAGCCCCAATCTTTCTTTTTCAAAGCACTTTCTCCTTTGATTTTGAATATACTGTTGTTTTCACTCTTTCTTTGTTGAACAACTAACCAAACAGCATGGAAGCTCTACAACCGAGTAAGTGTTTATACGCTTTCATTTACTGCTTTCCTATACATATAACTGTATTGTGGGGCTGTTTCGCAGTAAGTCTTCTTTCATAAACTCATATCAACTGTGTAATAATAGTATAGATATTCAGAGTTTCCCCGGCAACTACGTCTAGCACTAGGTAAAGCCATTTCGTTTGTTCATAGAAATAGACAACTAGATCCCCAATAGGTCACCAGATACAGTCTTCTCTTCGGCTGTCCTCATTAGGAATTGTCAAGAAACTCTACTCCCAAAGATGAATGTATTCTCCGTGAATGGCATCTTTGAGTTTCTTCCAAATTCTCGAACTTTCCTGACTTGATATATTCCTTGTGAATAGCTTTCCTTGAATTTCTCGGGGTTTGGGAACCCACGGGCTTCTTAAAAGCATCGGCCTCCTCTTGGGCATTGTACAAGGACCCACAGGCTTCCTAAAAGCAACCCCGCCTCCTCTTGGGCTTAGTACAAGGACCCGTCGGCTTCTTAGAAGTATTCACAGCCTCCTCTTAGGCTTCGTATAATGATCTCATCCTCCGGGAATGATAGCCTCCTCTTGGGCTTCATACAAGGACCAATCGGCTTCTTAAAAGTTTCCAGCCTCCTCTTGGGCTTCGTACAAATTGTCCCGATGACCTCCTAGAGGTATAGGAACAGAAATTAGTCATCTTCATAGAACAGTCCTTTCCAAGAGTCTACTACTGTTTCTCAAAGCATAGTACAAAAGATAAAACTCTAGACTTGGACAGTCTAAATCCCTTGAGTCTCAAAGATATTCTCAAGTGACCCTTTCGTTAAAAAGGAAGAAACCGTAGACTCGGACAGTCTCGATACCCTCCGGATTTCCCCGTTTCCTTAAAAAATAGGGAACAACCCCAATCCTCAGATCAAACCCATGAGTACAGTGTTGCTCATATAAGAACTGACTTTCTCTAAATCAGTATACTGGACCTGTCACTCAACTAAAACAGTCACCAGCAGATAGCCTCCTCTTAGGCTTTGTATAATGACATCCCCAAAGGAGTCGGTCTCTTTTTTAGCCTCCTCTTAGGCTTTGTATAATGATCCTTATTTTCCTCAGCATAAGTTAGCCTCCTCTTGGGCTTTGTACAAATGACTCCCCCCAGCGGAGCAAACCTTTCAGCCTCCATCTCGGGCTTCGTACGAGATACAAAAACTCCCTCGTTGAGTCAAAAAACCTTTAGCCTCTCTCTCAGGCTTTGTATGAGAAACATAAAAGACTCCATCGTTGAGTCAATCACCCTTTCGCCTCCATCTCGGGCTTCGTACGAGATACAAATTCCCCTAAACGCCCCAAACTCTTTTTCAGCCTCCATCTCAGGCTTCATACGAGCTATAAAAGATTCTCCAGCTGAGTCAATTCTTTTTAGCCTCTCTCTCGGGCTTTGTACGAAACACATATTAGCCTCCTCTTAGGCTTTATATAAGAAAACCACTGGTTAATTCAATTAACCTTTTAGCATCAAACATGTGCCTCGTTCACAGTACACAAACATCAATAACTCCTTCCCCTTCATCTAATCGCTGTAAGCGGCAAGCCTCTGGATCATCTATATCCACGCCACTGTCCTTCTTTTAGCATGAGAAATTCTTAAGGAAAGATAGCATTGCTCTACACTGAGTTAAAGTCTTCTCCTTCAGGTTAAAACCCCTTCTTAGGAAATTATGGCATTGCCGGATTCACATATCCCGGTTAAAGTAATTCTCCTTTATCTCTCTTTAGAGATGACAAACTCTCTCTAAAGTCGAGACCCTTCAGCTTCACATCTTGGGCTTTGAACAAGATACAAATAGACTTTTTAGCTTCACATCTTGGGCTTTGAACAAGATACAAACAACCTTTCGCTTCATGTCTTGGGCTTTGAACAAGACACCAAAAACCATTTCCTCCCATAGAATAGAAGGAACTACGAACGCTCTGATTTCCCTGTTTTGGTAAACGGGAATACGTAGGCATAAGATCGAAAGAAAAGATCTTAGCGAGCACACTAAACAAAAAACCAGAATCCCATACTTTCACACATCAATCAAAAACATCCGTCCTAAAACATCTCTTTGAACAAAATAACCTGAGACATTCCCCGAATCTTTGTAGCATCTGTAAACCAACAGTTTTGACTGTTTAACCTCGGTATGCAAGCAGGGTTAGTTGGAGACATCTATTTCCCTTCCTTCATCAGCTTACAATAGGATAAAAAATGAATCGAACTGTAGTAAACCCAAAGAGCGGTTGTGCTTCGCAACCACGTCCAAAAATCACTCGCTACACCTAGTACTTTTGTTTGCAATTCTCATTTGTTTTGCTTTATAGAATGACATTTTTAATATGATCAACGATTCTTGAAACAAAACAAAAATGAATTTACTTGTCAAATTTTCTTCTACTTTTAAAATTAAAGATGGCAATTCTTTTTAACTACTGAACATAAAAAGGAACATCGATGGCTTCTCAGGATGTGATTAAACCTCAAAATGCAGAATCAAAGTACTCCTTCTAAACCGGTACACCTGAATGAAGGATAAACTGTTTCAGATGTAATATCCCATCTGATATCCCCGGTAGAGTTCTTACCTCTGAAGACCAATTGCTTTTTTTTTCTTCCTAGTAGGGTCTACCCCTCCTAAGCAGGAAAGGATTACTATCTTGAACCAATGATACTTTTTATCTCCCACAGTGGCCGAGTATCCAGTCGTGTTCATTCACCAGTACGTATGTCGCGTCTGTTTTGTCAGCATAAACAATACATACACCATGCCTAATTGATTCATATTCGTATTCATGTTGCATTAATATCACTCTGGTCATTTTCATCCCCAAGTGATAAAGTCCTCTCACCGATAGAGTTGTCAGTTCTTTCCTCGTCCGAAAAAATGTCGCCTAAGCAATCTCTCCCCAGTTTATTTTTGGATTCGAGACTATCCTCAACCACTTTGATAACTTGAACCTCTGAAAGGCAAGAAGACATTCGACAGACACCTTTGGAACATCACTTTTCACCATTGAAGATGATATTTTCACTTTCCCGGATTAAGGAAAATCCCCAGAGAAAGCCTCTCCACTAAAAGACTCTCGGCAATACATCGGTTTTTCTCCCAAGAAATTCGATGTTAATGAAGTCATCAGCACCTCAAAATTGGATCACATCATATGGCATTTCTCCAAGAAAGATCTCGAAGAAAAGTATGATGTAACCTCACCAAGTGAAAAGCGGTTTCTCAAGAGACTCGTTTTCCCCAGTAGAGTCGACAAATGGCATCTCCAATAGAGAAGTTTGCACACCTCTATAGCTCAGACTAATGGGTTTACCCAACAAGTCTGACCTCAAACCTTTTCCATCAAATGGCGTCTTCCCAGTAAAACTCGGTGAGAAGTTTGATAAAGACCGCTACAAATAGCGTTCCTTGTCAAGAAAGAAACTCGACAAGAAGAAACTGAGACCAGTTCTGTGGCTGAAGACCAGGATCGAGGGGAAGTTTATATTAAAAGAAACTGAGACCAGTTCCATGGTTGAAGACCAGGATCGAGGGGAAATTTATTTCAAAAGAAGCTGAGACTAGTTCCGTGGCTGGAAACCAGGATCGAGGGGAAGTTTATTTTCAAAAGAAAACTAAGACTAGTTTCGTGGCTGAAGATCAGGATCGAGGGGAAGTTTTACCCTATTCTAAGTAACATTGCTTAGCAAAAAAAGATGGATGAGCAAACTCCTATTCACAACCACAATCAAAATTTCGGGTATTCCGATATTTAATCCTCTTGTACCCTGAATGTCCGAATATCTTCGCCATTCACACCTTCGGGTCCAAGAAGATAAAATAGGGGCATCTGTCATACCCCAAATTTTGACCACAAGATCTCCCATCATTGTACAAATCATCACCACAATATGGATATACCTTCATACCTCATCAATCTCCTCAAGGATTGTTTAGCATTCACTACAATCAAGAATTATGGTTTTGAGCCCTCTCAAAGCACTCAGACAAAGGATTAATCAATAATGGACATGATCTTCAACTTGTCAAGCCTCTCAAACATCCATGAAGGATCAAGAGGTCTCCCATATCAAGAATCAAGCACAAGGTTGCAACATTCCAAGTGGATCAAGCCTCAAGATCGCCAGTGTCACCAAATTAGGGTTTTGGTCGACCAGGGCCTCCAGATGAAAATTTTCCTCTGGGTATGAGCCAATACCTCAAAACATGATCCAAAATTCTCAAAGAAACCTTATGAGTCCCATCATCAAGTCAAAATGGCCTCAGAGGAAGCATTCATCAAAAATCAGAAATTAGGGTTCCTTGACCTAATTCACCCCTAAGTTGACTTTTAAGGCCAGACATGAACCAAGACCTCAAGACATGATTTGAGGGCCTCAAATACACCACATTGATCCATTTACAACAATGGATTGATCCAAGAAGCTTGATTCACAAGTTTCAAATTCATCTGGACCACAATTAGGGTTTTGAAGAAAAAGTCAACTGTACCTTTGACTTTGGACCAAGACATGTTCCCAAACCTTGGGACATGATTCAAGACACCCTAAAACACCTATGGAATCCATCCATTAGGTTTGAATTAGGTCAAGAACTTGATAACATAGAAGATCACACAATTTGGAATTCATCTAACAAAAAGTCAACTGTGCCCAAAATCAAGTTTGACTTTTTAAAAATTTTCACAAATATGGCTCTCCTAAGTCAAAAACAATGTTAATACATGGTTTTGATCATCATCCATCAAGAAAAACCAAGAAAAATAGGGTTACTTGCAAAAGGGGCAACCTTAAGAAACTTAAATTTTTCTAAGTTATGGAACAAAATGGATTTGGTACCAACTTTGCAAAGTCATAACTCCCAAACCCCAAGGCCTTTTTCTTCCATCCAAAGCTCAAATGAAAGTTCACATGACATACTTCAAAAGTGTCAACTACAAAAGATTCTAAATCCTCATGTATTTGGAGTTATGGATTGATCAAAATCACAAAAACATGAAAATGACAACTTTTTCCAACACTTAGTGAAATTTTGGACAAAATCTGTCTTGGATTTTCACCAACTTTGATGCCATTTTTCACCTTGATCCAAGCTGAACCAGGTCCATTGGTGGACATCAAAGTTAAAGTATGTCATGAGAGCTTTCCAACAAGTACCAGATCATCTCCAAATTCAATTTGAGCAAGGAGTTACAACCCTTGGAACATGGCACCAAAAACTGATTTCTTCCCAAGGCAGATTATACGTCATTTGCTCGAATTGACTAATTTGTGCAATTACAAGTCTTGTAATCCTTCTAGAAACATTAAGGATCAGATCAAGGCAAAAGATCACTGAGCCACAAGCCTCCCAAGACAAAAGATCATCATGTATGCATGTGATATCTAATGATGCAAAACCAAAAACTTCAAAGTTGTCATGGAGCATTTAATGGAAGCATCAAGGTGGCATGTACTGAGGAAAATCCAACTGAATGAGTTAAGCCTTATCCTGGTAACATAAGACCATAGGCCTGCAAGATTGACCCAAGTCAATGGCTAGAGGAGACTTGAGATTCCTTTTGAAAACCAATGGACAATGGACTGTACCAGCCACAATTCACTATTGCTGCCAAAACAAACTCGACACACTATAAATAGAGCTCATTTATGGTCAGTTTGAGTACACCAAAGCACCATAACACATGCTTTCCTCAAAATTTCTTTCAAAAAACCAGAAATGCCTTATTTTGCAAGTCACCATCGAATTTTGAGTTAAAGAGCAAATCCACCACAGCTTATGATCCAAACACATCTAATATATCATATATAAGCTGTTCAAACACTCAGACTTCATCTGTAACACCAAAATCACAAACCTCCATAGCCATCCTAGAGGTCATTTGCAGTTGAGGTACCACAGAGTGATCTAGGTGTTTTCCATCCATTCCAAGCATTCATACACCTTGCATAAGGTCCACTGAAGCTGTCTAAATCATTGCATAACATCTGTAACATCTCCATCATCAAATTCGATCACCAGCTACAAGAGGTAAGCCTAAATTCTTCAAACTCTATATTACATGCATCATCAATTTATTTTCATGTTACCAACTTGTTTCTGGTAGTTCATAGAGTGATAACCCTCAATCAATAGCCATGTTTCATTCGTGTTTAGGATTTCATAATAGTTTTTGCAAATTCAAGGGTTTCTATGTTCATCACAATTATCTCACTCCACACTTAAAATAAATGAAATTAAATACCACCATCATGTTCCTTGATCAAAAGCGAGCAAGATTGATGTTTGAATCGTTTGATTTCATCATGTATTCAGTGAGAAAGAGAGGTTTTTGTAAATCTGGAAAACCAGAGCATACGCGACCAAGAACATGTGTTCTTGGCGCCCTTTTTTGAATTTTTGAATATTTGAATTTTAGTTAATTTTATTAATTGATTCAAAAATTAATTTCTCTCTGAATTTTAATGTTTTTGAATTGTTTCTTTTTTTCAAAATTCACAAAAATGTTAAAATATTTTATTCTACAAAAATTTCACAAAAATATTATTTATTTTATATATTTAATATTTTTGTAAAGAATTCATTTTTATTTGTTTTTAAGCATTTAAAAATATTTCTTTCTCTTGATTTTTCAAATTCAAATGATTTTCAAATCATTCTATGAATAAAACATAATTTTCCAAACATTAATCCAAGATCATAACTTGTTTTTCATACATGTTAGATAATTCTGATAATTTTAATTAATTTTTATTCAAATTAAAATGCATTTTTGAAATCAATTAGGGTTTTAATTATTTTCACCCTCACAAACATTTTTCAAAACACTTTTGGGCCTCTTGATAGAGTGTAAGTCCCATCCCTTTGTAAATAAACCATTTTTGGGCCTCAGTCATTGTATAAGTCCCGATACGATTTTAAAAATCTCGGCGCGATCGCCGTTATCAAAAACAATTTTCATCTGGGTCTCCCCTTGTGTTGTAAGTCCCGTTTTTCTTCTTTTTCAAACACTTTTTGGGCCTCTAATAGAGTGTAAGACCCACCTCTTTTGTAAATAAATAATTTGGGCCTCAGTCATTGTATAAGTCCCGATACGATTTTAAAAATAATAGTGTGATCACTGTTTTCCATTTGGGCATCTCCTTGAGTTGTAAGCCCCGTATCTTGTATAAAAATAAACTCTTGGGCCTCTAATAGAGTGTAAGACCCATCCTCCTTGTAAATACAATAATTTGGGCCTCAGTCATTGTATAAGTCCCTCTGTGGTTTTCAAAACTATCGACGCGATCGTCGCCTTCTCAAAAGAATTCATCTGGGCCTCTCCTTGAGTATAAGCCCCAAATTTCTTTTTAAAACAACTTTCTTTTTTATTCAAATTCAAATTCGAAGTATCATCAAAACTTTCTTCAATTTCTTGAAAACTAACCATACAGTTGTAGGTACTATGTTTGGGCTTGCAAAACTGTAAGTTCCACCATCTTCCCAATATATGCTTGTTTATATATTTCATATGTATATGCTTGTATATATTTGCTTAGAGTTTTCCCCAGCAGTTAGGTCTAGGTCTAGATCAAACCAGTGGTTACTCTTTCAACACAGTCAAAACTAGTTCCCCATAGGAAATTCCAGATACAGTCTTGCCTCCTACTGGGCTTATACAATATGGAACAGAGAAAGGCATTATTCCCGGTGAAACTTTTCTCAAGACTGTCCTAACTTAGAAATATATGTGTACAAGAAATTCATTTCCCCAGAGAGGATTAATTCCTGGTGAAACCTCTTTTGAATTTCTTCAAACCCTAGAACTGTTCAGCAAAGAAAGGATTAATTCCCGGTGAAACCTTTCTTGAACTTTTCTTAGGTTTAGACCCACAGGCTTCCTAAAAGCATCCCCAGCCTCCTCTTGGGCTTAGTACGAGGACTCTCAGGCTTCTTAGAAGTTCTCGGCCTCCTCTTGGGCTTAGTACAAGGACCCAAAGACCTCTTAAAGGTATAGGACAGAACTTAGTCATCTACTAGTTCAATCCTCAGGAGAGTCAGAGTTCCAAAACATCAAACCATTCTAGGGTTGTTTCTCATCCCTTGAAACCAACAGCCTCCTCTTGAGCTTCATACAAGTAAGACTTGGAAAGTCTCATCTCCTCTTGGATTTCACAGAGACCCTCAAATTTCTTAAAAAGCACAGGAAAAACCCTGATCATTTCTTCAACATACCAATCTCCAGCAGAGTTAAAACCTCCATAGGTTTTCAAACTCAATCTTTAAGCTTTAATTTTAAGAAATTCCCCAGCTAGGGTCAAATTACCACCAACAAATCCTCAGTAAAATCAGAGCCTCATGGTCTCTGATATTTCAACTCTTCTTTAAATCCCCAAAAAAAGTAAAACCTTTGGATTCTCCACCACATACAATTTGGACTTGATCTTGGATTTCAATAATCCTCAGCACAAGCCAGCCTCCTCTTAGGCTTCATATAAGAATTTCCCCACCAGCCTCCTGTTAGCCTTTGTAGAATGATTTTCCTCAGTAGAGTCAGCCTCGATCTTGGGCTTTGTACAAGACAGATCATACTCTCTAGCTGAGTCAATCTCTTTTTAGCCTCAATCTTGGGCTTTGTACAAGACAGATATAAAACTCCCCGAATAGAGTCAACCTTTCAGCTTCAACCTTGGGCTTTGATCAAGGCACACAAAAATCAACATCCCCTCAGAGGAAATCCAGAGTCCTTTCTGTTGGAAGACATTTCTTTGTACATCACATATCAAAACAAACAATCAAACAAACCTAATTCCAGATAACTGCTATAAGTGGCACACTTGTTGATTCACAATCCAAGTTGTAGTCCCTCTTTTATCCTAGTAAAACTTCCTCTTTCATCTAATTGATGTAAGTGACAAGCCTCTGGATTATTTACATCCAAGCCAATGTCCCTCTCTTAGCATGGAAAACTCCTAAGGAAAAATGGCATGCTCTACATTGAGTTAAAGTTTCTTCCTTCAAGACACCTCCCTTGTAAAGGAAATTATGGCATTGCTGGATTCCATACATTCCAGTTTAAAGTGATTCCCCTTTATAACTAATTACTCAACTTTTGTGATGAATAGGTGAGATATTCTCCCTTTAGAGATGACAAATTCTCTCTCAGTCACCCTTTTAGCTTCAATCTTGGGCTTTGAACAAGACATAAATAACCTTTAGCTTCAATCTTGGGCTTTAAACAAGGCACCAAATATCTTTCCTCCCATAGAAATAAGAGGAACTACGATTGCTCTGATTTCCCCGTTATCTTTACAGGAATACGTAGGCATAAGATTGCGAAATCTTAGGGAACACACAAATAAAAAACTTTAGGTACAGCACCTTCCCAAAAACAACAAAAAACCCGAAAACAACAAAAACACTCTCTCAACACTCCCAAAGGAGAACTTTCCCAACCCACAATAGATAAACACCAGAAAGTACTTAAACCAATAGAAAAATATGCCATAAAAGGTCTATGGATAACCATATATACACTGGGTGATTGACAACTACCCTTTGTATAACCTGACCCCAGATCCCCAATCTCTTAGCATTTGTTAAAGAAAACATTTGCGTGCAAGGTTAGTTTTAGATAGCTTCCCTTTCGTTTCCAGCTTCATAGGATAAATAAGAAATCAGAAAGTAGCACCCAATTCCAACCATTAGGGTAAGGTGGTTGCGTCACCGACAAAGATCGCACGCTACATGATGATGCAGTCTATTCCCCTAAGATGATTTATCTGTGATTACTACGATTTAACTTAGCCTTTATACCTAATTCCTTGGTGTATAACTCACTATTTTACACCACATTCCCTAATCCCTTAAGTCAGCTGGCTAGTTAAAACAAACAATGTTTTTGTGCGTTAAACCCTAAATCACAAATTATAATTTCTTATTCCTAATCAATTACTAAGTTGAAATATTAATTTACTTCATATTCATAGAGTTAAGGCCAGTAATCACCATAAGTCTACATCAATATACGCATTAGTAAACACATCTAAAGCAATGAACACAAAATTAAACTAAATAACAATACTAAATAAAGTAAAGATGCAAATAGTATAAAGACCCAAACATATTGTCATACCCCAAATTTTGACCACCAAGATTTCCCATCATTGTGAGAATCATCACCACAACAGGATGTACCTTCATGCCTCATCAATCTCCTCAAAGATGGTTGAGCATTCACTACAATCAAGAATTAGGGTTTTGGGCCCTCTTAGAGCACTTAGACAAAGGATCAATCAAGATTGACATGATCTTCAACTTTTCTAACCTCTCAAGCATCTATAAAGGATCAAGAGGACTCCCATATCAAGAATCAAGCACAAAGTTGCAACATTCCAAGTGGATCAAGCCTCAAGATCACCAGTGTCACCAAATTAGGGTTTTGGTCGACCAAGGCTTCCAGATGAAATTTTTCCTCTGGGCATGAGCCATTGCTTCAAAGCAAAACCCAAGATACTCCAAGGGACCCCATGGACCCAATCATCAAGTCAAATTAGCCTAAGGGGATGCATTCATAAAAAATCAGGAATTAGGGTTTCTTGACCTAATTCACCCCTAAGTCGACTCTTGGAGCAAAGCAAGAGCCCAAACCTCAAGACATGATTTGAGGGCCTCAAATACACTACATTGATCCATTTACAACAATGGATTGATCCAAGAAGCATGATTCACAAGTTTCAATTTCATCTGGACCACAATTAGGGTTTTGAAGAAAAAGTCAACTGTATCTTTGACTCTTGACCAAGACATGCTCCTAAACCTTGGGACATGATTCAATACACCCTAAAACACCTATGAGATCCATCCATTAGGTTTGAATTGGATCAAGAACTTGATTGCACAAAGAATCACACAGTTTGGATTTCATCTGACAAAAAGTCAATTGTGCCTAAAATCAAGTTTGACTTTTTGGAATTTTTCACAAATATGGTTCCCCTAAGTCAAAAGCAATGTTAATGTATGGTTTTGATCATCATCCATCAAGAAAAATCAAGAAAAGTGAGGTTTCTTGCAAGAGGGGCAACCTTGAGAAACCAAAATTTTTCTAAGTTATGGAATAAAATGGCTTTGGTACCAACTTTGCAAGGTCATAACTCCTAAACCATAAGGCCTTTTTCTTCCATCCAAAGCTCAAATGAAAGTTCATCTTACATACTTTAAAAGTGTACACTACAAGAGATTCCAAATCCTTATGGATTTTGAGTTATGGATTGAGAAAAATCACTAAAACATGAAAATTTCCCTTTTTCCAACACTTAGACAAAATTCTGTCCAAGACAGATTTTAGGTAAAACACCAAAACTTGGAGAACTTTTTCACCTAGTTGCAAGATGAATCAATCTCAAATGTAAACATCAAAGTTATTGTGCATCTTGCTAGCAATTCAAAGAGTCCATCAGCATGGAAAAACTCCATGGAAACCAAGAGATATGGCAGCCCAAAGTCATGTTGCTGCAAATGGGTTGGAAAACCAGTTTGTATGTTTTCTTGCTCTACACGATTTTGAGTCAGGATATAATGATCACTATGCCACATTCATTCAATATGATCATGATATCTCTGATCCAACCTGTAGAATTAGGCCAAGATGCTTCAAAATTGATCCTTTGCCATAATGAGTCTTTGTACAAAGACTTGGAATTCAAAGTGCATTTATGTGCAATAGTGCACATTCAACAAAGATGATCTTTTTAGTCAATATTCATGCTTAAACAACAATTAAAAAATCTTAGGAATATGGAATTGGTCAAAACATAGCCTTGCTACTTGGAGGGGCTAGTTTGCCTTGCATAAGAAAAAATGCCACCAAGCCAAAGCCATTGAATGTGATCTGATCTTGCAGCCATTCACTATTCCTCCAAGATAAAACTTGATCACCTATAAATAGAGGTCACATTGCCTCATTCAGATCACCCCAAAACATTACCACGCATGTTTTCTTGTATTTCACTCTTCACCTCCAAAATTCAAAATGTTTGAAATGTGAAAACACGATTTTGAGATAGAGAGCATTTCTGTCCAAACCAATTATGCAAACACCTCACTGTCATACCACAAATTTTGACCACTTAAATTTCCCATCATTGTGCAAATCATTATCACAATATGGAGGAATCATCATACCTCACCAGTCTCCCCAAAGATGGGTGAGCATTCACTGTAATCAAAATTAGGGTTTCAAGCCCTCTCAGAGTTCTTAGACAAAGGATCAATCAAGAAATGACATGATCTTCAACTTGTCTAACCTCCCAAGCATCTACAATGGATCAAGGGGACTCCCACTTTAAGGATTAAGCACAAGGCTGCTCCCTTCTAGGTGGACCAAGCTTCAAGATCGACATTGTCACCAAATTAGGGTTTTGGTCGACCAGGGCCTCCAGATGGAAATTTAGCTCTCGGCATAAGCCAATGATCCAAAACATAACCTAATATACTCCATGGAACCTCATGGGCCCAAGCATCAAGTCAATTTTGCCTCAAGGGATGCATACATCAAAAATCAGGAATTAGGGTTTCTAGACCTAATTCACCCCTAAGTTGGCTTTTGGGACAAATCATGAACCAAGACCTCAAGAGAGGATTTGAGGTTCTCTAATATACTACATTAATCCATTTGAAACAATGGATTGATCCAAGAAGCTTGAGCAACAAGTTTCAATTTCATTTGGACCACAGTTAGGGTTTCACGAGAAAAGTCAACTGTAGCTTTGACTTTTGACCAGGACATGCTCCCAAACCCTAAGACATGATTCAATATACCCTATAACACCCATGGAACATGTCCATCAAGTTTAATTTAGGTCAAGGACATGATTTCCTGAAGAATTGCACAATTTGGAATTCATCTGATAAAAAGTCAACTGTGCACAAAAGTCAACTTTGACTTTTTTAGATTTTTCACAAAAATGGATTTTTAACCCTAAAATGATGTTAATGTATGATTAGAATCATCATTCATCAAGAAAAATCAAGAAAAGTGGGATAACTTGTAAAAGGGGTAACCATAAAAAACTTAGAATTTTTCTAAGTTATGAACAAAGTGGCAAGGGTACCAACTTTGGAGGATCATAACTCCTAAACCACAAAGCCATTTTTCCCCATCCAAAGCTTTATTTGTAGATCTCATTAACCTCTACAAAAACTTCAACTAGACCTAATTCCAATTCATTGGGGATTTTGAGTTATGGAGTGATCAAAGTGGCTGAAAAGTGAAAATGTCACTTTTTCCAACACTTAGTGAAATTTTCACTAAGTCAGAATCTGCCTTCACTTTTTCCAAATGTAGGGGCATTTTTCACTTGGATCCAAAAAGTATCAAAACCAAATATGATCAAACAGTTGTTGTATCATATGAGGGCTTTCCAATATGGCCAAGAACATCACCAAATTCAACTTGGGCCATGAGATATGACATTGGCAAGATGCCTTGCTGAAATCTGCCAAGGCAAGGCAGATTTTTGCACTTTTGGTCGATTTTCCAAAATAAGCCAATTCCAAGCCTTGTCATCACTTTGGACATATCTGAGGATTGAATCTAAAGGGGACAATCACTGAGTCAAGCCTCCAAAGTCCTTGGAACAAGAAATAGCATGTTAAACCTAGAATTGCCTAAAATAGGGACAAGACTCCAATTTTGGATTGGAGCATTCAATGGAAGCACCAAGGTGGCATGGACTGAGCTATTGGCAACTGAATTCAGTCAAGACTTATCCAAGACCAAGGGAACCAAAGCTCTGTGCTCTAACCTCTAGTCATTGACTAAAGGAGACTTGGATTTTCATTTGCCAACATTGGCCAACCCTACTCAGCAGTTGCCATTCACTATTCCTTGCAAAACAAACTTGCTCTACTATAAATAGAGCTCAATGGTGATCAGTTTGAGTACACCAAAGCCATCAAATAGATGTTTTCCTCAAAATCTCTTTCTCTTGGAAAAAATGCCTTTCTTAGCAAGGTAGCTATCGGGTTTTGAGTTTGAGAGATTTTCCAATCAAACCAATCACTCACACACCTCACACACATCATATATGAGCTGATCAAACACTTAAACAACATCTGGAACACTGATTTCTCAGAATCACCAGTCGATTGCTCAAGGTTTTAACCAAGTTGCAGTTGAGATGCCATGAAGTGATCCAACCAATTTCCATCAAGTCCAAGCATTCAAACACACTCCATGGGGTGTAGGGAAGCTGTTCAGATCATCATAATTCATCTGTAACACCTCCTACTCAGAAATCATTTTGAACTTGATGTCACGACCTAGAGGTAAGCCTAAACTTGATCATCTCTCAATCTATGCATATTTCCTCACACAATACTTTTGCCAAATGTTCATAATCATGCATGGAATGTTTCCCCCTAATTAATTGCTTTGTTTGAATCGTGTATCAAAAATCCCAGCCTTCATGCAGAAATTAGGGTTCTTGAGAATTTATCGTGATTTCTTGTTTTATGCTTAATTTAAATGAAATTAATTGACATAGACATGATCGTGAGGTTGAGACGAGCATAATGGTATGTGGATTGCATGATATAATCAAGTATTCAGTGAGATTGGAGAGAAAATGCAAATCTGGGCAAACCCAGAACACGCGCGTGTTCTTGGCGCCTTTTTTTGAAAATTCAAATATTTGAATTTTGTGATTTTATTTAATTGATTCAAAAATTAATTTCTCTCTGAGTTTTAATGATTTTGAGTTGATTCTTTTTTTAATAATTCACAAAAATGTTAAAATATTTTATTTTACCAAAAAAATCCCAAAAATATTATTTATTTCATATAATTGATATTTTTGCAAAGAAATAATGTTTTAATTATTTTTGACATTGAAAATATTTTTTCCCTCTTGAATTTATAAATTTTAATGACTTCTAATCATTTTGTAGGGCAAAACATGATTTTTGAAGCACTAATCCAAGATCATAATTTGTTTCCCACATTTAAAACAATTTTTGATCATTTTAATTGAATTTTTATTCAATTAAAATACATTTTGGAAATAAATTAGGGTTTTTGATTAATTCAACCCTCACAAATCATTTTCAAACTTTTTTGGGTCTCTAATAGAGTGTAAGACCCAATCCTTTGTAAATACAACCCTATTTTTGGGCCTCACTTATTGTATAAGTCCCGTTGTATTTCAAAAAGTTTGACACGATCATCGTCCGTTGAAAAACAAACTTTGGGCCTCTCCTCGAGCTATAAGACCCATTCAAAACCTTTTGGGCATCTTGAGAGAGTGTAAGACCCAAAACCCCCCTTGTACAAACATTTGTGGGCCTCACTTATTGTATAAGTCCCTCTGTACAAGTAAACGGCACGACCGTCGTCCGTTTAAAACATCTGGGCCTCTCCTTGAGCTATAAGACCCATTCAAAACTTTGGGCCTCTATTAGAGTGTAAGACCCAATCCCCCTTTTAACCAAAACTTTTTGGGCCTCACTTATTGTATAAGTCCCTCTGTGTTAAAAGAAAACCTCGGCGCGATCGCCATTTTAAACGAAAAATCATCTGGGCCTACCCTCGTGTTATAAGCCCCACTCTTTTTCTTTAAAACTTTTTGGGCCTCTTGAGAGAGTGTAATACCCATCCCTTTGTACAGAAAACCTTTCTTGGGCCTCAGTCACTTGTATAAGTCCCTCTGTACAAATTCAACAGTGCAATCACTAGTAAAACCCTGGGCCTCTCCTTGAGCTGTAAGCCCCAAATCTTCCTTTTCCAAAGCACTTTCTCCTTTGATTTTGAATCTTTCTTTGTTGAACAATTAACCAAACAGCATGGAAGCTCTAAAACCGAGTAAGTGTTTATACGCTTTCATTTACCGCTTTCATATACATATAACTGTATTGTGGGGCTGTTTCGTTGTAAGTCTTCTTTCATAAACTTATATCAACTGTGTAATAATAGTATAGATATTTAGAGTTTCCTCGACAATTACGTCTAGAACTAGACCAAGCCTCGTTTACTTACGCTGTCTTAGATAACTAGGTCTAAGAAAATTCCCCTTTTGAACAGTTCATTATACAGAAGGCCATTGTTCCATGTGAAACCCCTTCTGGAACTTTTCATCAGCCTCCTCTTGGGCTTAGTGCAAGGACCCACGGGCTTCTTAAAAGCATCCAACCTCCTCTTGGGCATAGTGCAAGGACCCACATGCTTCTTAAAAGCATCCCCGCCTCCTCTTGGGCTTTGTACAAGGACCCGTCGGCTTCTTAGAAGTATTCACAGCCTCCTCTTAGGCTTCGTATAATGATTCTTCCTCCGGGAATGATAGCCTCTTCTTGGGATTCATACAAGGACCTCTCGGCTTCTTAAAAGTTTCCAGCCTCCTCTTGGGCTTCGTACAAATTGTCCCGACGACCTCCTAGAGGTATAGGAATATAAATTAGTCATCTTAATAGAACAGTCGTTCCAAGAGTCTACTACTGTTTCTCAAAGCATAGTACAAAAGATAAAACTCTAGACTTGGACAGTCTATTTTCCTTGAGTCTGAAAGAAATTCTCAAGTCCCTTTCAAAATAGGAAGACACCCGCAGACTTGGACAGTCTCAAATACCCTTTGGATTTCCCGCTTCCTTAAAGAACGGGAAATAACCCTGATCCTCTGATCAAAGCAAAGCCTTACCTTTAATCAGTCTCTTTATAAGAACTGATTTTCTCTTTTAACCAACATACTGGACCTGTCACTCAACTGAAACAGTCACACTAGCCTCCTCTTGGGCTTTGTACAATGATTCTCCCTAGTGGAGCAATCCTCGTTAGCCTCCATCTCGGGCTTTGTACGAGATACAAAAAGACTCTCTTGTTGAGTCAAACATTTTAGCCTCCATCTCGGGCTTTGTACGAGATACAAAACACTCTCTTGTTGAGTATAAAAGACTCTCTTGTTGAGTCAATCACTCTTTAGCCTCCATCTCGGGCTTCGTACGACATTACCAAAAACACTCTCTTGTTGAGTATAACAGATTCTCCTGTTGAGTCAACCTTTTTAGCCTCTCTCTCGGGCTTCGTACGAGACACATAAAAACTCCCTCTTGTTGGTCCAATAGCCTCCTCTTAGGCTTTGTATAAGAAAACCACTGGTTGATCCAATCAACCTTTTAGCATCAAAACTGTGCCTCGTTCACAGTACACAAACATCAACAACTCCTTCCCCTTCATCTAATCGCTGTAAGCGGCAAGCCTCTACATTATTTACATCCACGCCACTGTCCCTCTTTAGCATGAAAAATTCCTAAGGAAAGATAGCATTGCTCTACACTGAGTTAAAGTCTTCTCCTTCAGGTTAAAACCCCCTGTAAAGGAAATTATGGCATTGTCGGATTCACATATCCCGGTTAAAGTAATTATCCTTTATAATCAGTCACCCAACAGTTGTGACAAACAGACCCCCCTTTAGAGATGACAAATTCTCTTTAAAGACAACACCTTTTTAGCTTCACATCTTGGGCTTCGTACAAGATACAAATAAACTTTTCTGCTTCATATCTTGGGCTTTGAACAAGATACAGATCACCTTTCGCTTCACGTCTTAGGCTTTGAACAAGACACCAAAACACCCATTTCCTCCCATAGAATAGGAGGAACTATGAACGCTTTGATTTCCCTGTTTCGGAAAACGGGAATACGTAGGCATAAGATTGAAAGAAAAATCTTAGCGAGCACACTAAACAAAAATCCTAAATCCCATAGCAATTGAAAACATCAGTCCTAAACTTCTTGCCCATAGAATAAACCCGTTATTCTGTCAAAATAACATGAGAGAGGCCCCGCTACCACATATCATCCGTAACCTAACAGACCGCTGTTTAAACTCGTTATGCAAGCAGGGTTAATTGGAGACATCTATTTCCCTTCCTTCATCAGCTTTAATAGGATAAAAAATGAATCGACCTGTAGTAAACCCCAAAGAGCGACAGTGCTTAAGAACCACGTCCAAAATCGCTCGCTATAGAAAAATGGCGCCCACCGTGGGGCTCTTTCTTCTCTTTCTTTCTTTTCTGGAAATTTCACTAGGATTGGACTTTTTGTTGACTCCACTAGGATCTTAGGTCAAAAACCTTTAAGTTGGGAAGGAACCACAGAATGGCGTTTCCGCCGAGGAGCCATCTTCTGTCAGGAACATAGGATTCATAGCTCTTAAAAGTCTAGGATATTAGGACAAATATATATACTGCTTTTCCTAATTGATATATGTGTTTATTTTTCTGCTAATGGGAATGCGTGTGATGCCGCATGTGGAAAGATTGAGTATACACCTAGGAAAAACCCCTTTAGTGGCGCAGAGGCTATCGGAAATAGTTGTCATGCGATGCCACCCTCTTCTGAGGACTCTTCAAAAAACACCACCTAGCACGGATCCCGGCCTGCTGGTGTTTTCTTGACAAGAGTTGATGATGATGAGAGACAGGTACAAAAATCACTAGTAAACATTTGGGATGGGTAGAGCCTTGACTCCATGACAACGACCCTTTGACCCCATGTTTTTTCTATGTTTTTGTGTGCTGCATTCATGCATTCATTTAAAAAACATTAAAACAAAGAAAATCTTCTCTTCTAGTCTCTCTATTTTTTCAAATTAAACTAAGACTGTGATTGCAAATATCAGATAAAAATATTGCGCTAATGGATTTCGGTAGAAGGAGAACTCATAAGTACACCTTCAAGGCTCCAAAACTAGAGGATCTGAGAGGTTTGGCGAGAATGATCACAAACCAAGAGGCCTTCAGAGCCAAGTACGAAGGTCTGCTACCTCTGTTAAGAGTCCATGTGATTAAAGGAATCATGGATGCACTCGTTCAGTTTTACGATCCGGTTTATCACTGTTTTACATTCCCGGATTACCAGTTAGCACCAACGCTGGAGGAGTACTCTCATCTGATCAATTTACACATTACTGATCGAGCTCCATTTTCTGGACTGGAAGAAATTCCAAAGGATCAGACCATTGCACGAGCAATTCATTTGGACGAGTCAGAGGTTAAGACTCACATGACTACCAAGGGTGGCATCCAAGGTTTGCCAGCCCAGTTCTTAACAAAGAAAGCTCTGTACTTTGCTAGTATAGGGAACGGGACTGCTTTTGAAAGCATCTTTGTTTTACTCACCTACGGATTATTTCTGTTGCCCAACATTAATAACTTCGTCGATATCAACGTCATCAAGGTTTTTCTCATTGGAAACCCTGTGCCGACTTTGCTCGCGGATACGTATCATTCTGTACACTTAGGGAATTTGTACAACGGAGGGGAGATCACATGTTATGTACCTTTGCTTTACAAATGGTTTATTTCCCATTTGCCTAAGTCTGCTGCTTTTTGGGATCATAAGAGTGCCTTACGCTGGTCGCAGAAAATCATGTCTCTCACCAACTCTGACATAGATTGGTGTAATAGGATTTATGATGGAATAAGGATCATTGATCATTGTGGAAACTTCCCCAACGTACCCCTCATAGGAACTAAGGGAGGAATCAACTATCATCCGATATTGGTTCGTCGTCAATTTGGATACCCGATGAGGCATGTCCCGCGCAACGCTCATCTGGAAGGTCTTTTCTTCAAGGAAGGAGAAAAAGACAGAGCACTAAAGATGGAAATAGTGCACGCTTGGAAACACGTTCATAAGAAAGGACGAGAGTCTCTAGGAAAACCGGACTGTGTCTCGGTGGAGCCATATCTCCACTGGGTACAAACTAGAGCTCTCAAGCTAAAGATGCCTTATCCTCGTCACGGAATTCTTCCGCCAAGGGAATCTGTCATGTACTTCATGACTGAAACGCAAAAGCTCCAGATTACTCTTAACAAAGTTCAACGGGAGAGGAGGTCTTGGAAGAACAAGTATCGCACCCTCAATGTGGAGTGTACCAAAATACAGCAACTACTGAAAGAGAAAGATGCTCTGATTGAGATTTTAGAGCAACATGCTGTGGATAATCAGGATGACCAAAGGAATGTGCTCACTCCTTTCATCTGGCAAAGGAATGACAACCCGTCAACGGCCCAAGAGCCCCGGTCCAAGAAAAGGAAAGTACCAGAATCAGCACCCGGTTTCTCCTCAGAGAGGACTCGGGACCCATTAGCTTAGGTTTCTGTTTCTGCACCTTGTAATCTACTGTATTTCCATTTCTGTAATCCTTTGAATTTCAATAAAAAGGGGTTTCCCCACTATTTGATATTTGCAATTTAATTGTCGAAGTTTATTTTGATTAAACCAAAAAAACAATTAATATAATCATTGCATTCATCATTCTCCCATCGTGTATTCTCCTTACCTACGAATCTCACGTTTGTGTCTCGATTCTAGAGTCAAACTGTCTCATTCGTACAATACTCGGGCCAATCGTCAGAAAAAGATGGATGATCATGAGGAAGAGAACAGAGAGTTGAAAGAAGTAATCAACGCTCTGACAGAGGATATGAGAAAGCTTCGTAACGACATGCAAGCCATGGCAGAAGCTCAGCTACAAATAACTGTGATCTCAGAGATCACCTCAGCGCCCATAGTGGAGAAGTTTGATCCTAGGTATCAAATGCCGAAAGATCGTCCCTGGGGCATGCCTGCTAACTATATCCCCGAAGGATATGTTCCGTCGATCGCTGAAGATCAGGGAATCACAACAGATGCCGCTGGTCCTGGAGGTTACAGACTTCGGGAAAGCGAAGATGCCAGAGGCATATTGAAGACTCCTAAAGGCTACAAACTTCGGGAAACGCCAAGATTCACTGCCGTAGTTACGGTACCACCCCCTGTGGTGCACGCTGTCCTGGAAGGACAGATTCCACAGATACCTTCTGGTAGAAAGGAAACTATGTTTGACCGAATGGATGAATTCCAGGAACAGTTCTTGGAAATGCAGAAGGAACTGCAAGCCATTCGCGGTCAGGATCTATTTGGAAAGGACGCCGCAGACCTCTGCTTGGCCCCAATGTGAAAGTTCCGCACAAATTCCAGGTGCCCGACTTTGAAAAGTACAAGGGTAACTCTTGCCCTCAGAGTCACTTGGTGATGTACGCTCGACGAATGTTAGCTCAGACGGAAAATCAGGACCTACTGATTCACTACTTCCAGGATAGTTTAACCGGTGCCGCCTTAAAATGGTACATGGGTTTAAACCGTGCCACGATCGACACTTTCAGAGATCTTGGCACTGCCTTCGTCCAACAATACAAATACAATTTGGACATGGCACCCGACAGAGATCAACTCAGATCAATGTCACAAAAGGACAAGGAAACCTTTAAGGAATACGCTCAGAGATGGCGTGAAATTGTCGCTCAGATTTGTCCACCTCTTGAGGAAAAAGAGATGACAAAGATCTTCTTAAAGACCTTGAGCTCATTTTACTACGACAGGATGGTTGCCAGTGCGCCCAGTGACTTCACCGAGATGGTGGGTATGGGAGTTCGTCTTGAGGAAGCCGTCCGAGAAGGACGTTTGGCAAAAGACGCTGGATCATCAAGTAGTACAAAACGATACGGTAGTGCTCTCCCTAAGAAAAAAGAACAAGATATTGGGAATATCTCTCTCGGAAAGCAAAGGCGACGTTATCAACCGGTAGCAGCAGTAACTCCTGCTATCAACCCCGCGCCTATTCCTAAGTATCAGCCTCAGGTTGCGCAGAACCAACCTAATCAGCAAAGGACACAACAGCCTCTTCAGCAGGCTCGTCCTCAATACAACAACAACCATACAACGCGGCCACAAGGATTTGATCCTATACCCGTATCTTACGCATAACTATTTCCGTTACTACTGGCCAAGGGTCACATCCAGACTAAGTCTCCTCTTGTAGTACCAGAAAATCCGCCTTTTTGGTTTAAGGTGGACCAAACTTGCCCTTATCATCAAGGAGGACCAGGGCATAACATAGAGAGTTGTCTCAATTTCAAATCTGACGTGCAAAAGCTTGTTAGGAGCGGCCTCTTATCTTTCAAAGATATGAATCCTAATGTTCTTACGAACTCGCTGCCTCAACATGAGAAAGCTGCAGTCAACCTGATTTAGAAAGAGTTTAACAACGTCTATCAAATTCACGATGTACTCTTATTGAGGACCAATCTGGTCAAGATGCATTGTAGATAGAGTGGATATGGTCATGTGCCACCTCATAATTATCATCAGTGTGATATCTGCTCTAAAAGCAATCAAGGATGTTCGGTAGTGCAATCAGCTCTACAGGAACAGATGGATCTCGGATGGATCCAGGAGCACCGAGTTCGTGAAGTTAACATGGTCTATACGAATTCCAACGTCAATCAAAACCACGACATCTATGCGATGAATGTCAATCTGGTGGTAATGCATTTAAGGCAAAGCCAGTATCATAATCTGCCGCTGCACGATTACAGTTCCTGTCTGACTTGCTCGGTAAACAAACAGGGATGCTATTTCATACAAGAGGCCCTCCAGCGTCAGATGGATCTTGGATGGATCCAAGACTACCATGATAGGAATCCCTATCAGATCAACATGGTTCAGATTTTTGATATTCGCGTGATGAATACTAACCTGGTAGAGTTACATGCTGAGCAGGTCTGACTCGGATTCCTAATATCACATGATTACCAAAGCTGTAAAGCGGGTTGCAAAAATGATTGAGGTTGTACCCTTGTCTAGGAGGCACTTCAGCACTTGTTAAATCACTGGTGGATGCCAATCTATATGGATGAAGATACTCAGCAAATTAGTATCAATAATAGGAATCCTACTCGGCGTCAGAGTCAGGATGTCCGATCTGTGAAAACTAACCTAGTGAGGTTACATTGTATTCAGAGCGAGCGTGGCCAGGTGCCACCACACAAGTATGACCAGTGTAGAGTCTGTTCAGAAAGTAGCCAAGGATGTTACCTTGTGAGGGCAGCTCTTCAGGGTCAAGTGGATCGTGGAGAGATTCGTCCATATTCGGGCTCCCAACCCATCAAATGGACGCCGAATTACCTTGCCGATCAAATTGAGGACGTTGTCGTAATCTCTGATCATCAGAGGACTAGAGATGTTTGTGCCATCATCCCTCTGCTTGACGAATCTAAAGTTCCCAACCAGGAACGGATCGAGATTACTTAGATGGTCAGAAAAACCAGAAGGTTTCCATAGTCATTTATCTGCCGGGACCACTACCGTATGAATCAGCTAAGGCTATCCCTTACAAATACGGTGCAATAATAGTCGAGAATGGAAAGGAAATTCCATTACCCTCCGTCGTGAATATTGCAGACATCAGTCGTGTAACACGGAGCGGTCGAATCTTCAACCGAGGAGTTGGAGAACTTAACAAAGAAAAGGAACCTCAGGCAGAAGTTCCTAATCCACCAGTCGGTCAACCCAGTAATCCCGACCTTTCAAAAGACAATGATGAGATGCTGAAGCTCATCCAAAGGAGTGAATACAACATTGTTGATCAACTGTTACAGACTCCTTCAAAGATCTCGGTATTATCACTGTTACTCAATTCAGAAGCGCACAGGGAGGCTCTACAGAAAGTCTTGGAGCAAGCCTTTGTGGAACAAGATGTAACAATCAGACAGTTCGATAGCATTGTCTCTAACATCACTTCTTGCAATAACTTGGGATTTAGTGATGAGGAATTACCTGAGGAGGGTCGCCGTCATAACATGGCGCTCAATATCACAGTCAACTGCCAGGACGATGTGTTGGCCAGCGTACTGGTAGACACAGGGTCAGCCCTGAATGTTTTGCCAAAGTCCACTTTGATGCAATTATCATTCAAAGGCCCTCCGATGAGAATCAGTGAGGTCGTCGTCAAAGCATTTGACGGATCCAGAAAGACGGTTATCCGCGAAGTTGATCTTCCCATAACTATCGGTCCTCACACTTTCCAAGTCACTTTCTAGGTCATGGACATTCGGGCAACATACAGTTGTTTATTAGGAAGACCTTGGATGCATCAGGCTGGAGCAGTCTTCTCGACCCTCCACCAAAAGCTAAAGTTCGTCCAGAACGGCCAACTCATCACGGTCTGTGGAGAACAAGCCTTGCTCGTGAGTAACTTATCATCATCTACTTGTGTAGAACCCGAGGAGGTTATTGGGACGCAGTTCCAAGCACTGTCGGTGATCAAGGACAATCAATCAAGGGGAGGAACTTCGATTTCCTCATACAAAGATGCTATTAAAGCGGTCAAGAGTACCGATACCACAGGATGGGGACAGCTTGTCATTCCTACTGACAATAAAGCAAAGAAGGGTCTTAGTTTTTCTGCAACCTGCACCCAGACAGCTGCCGGCGATGAAAGTCTTCATCCCATTCAGAACTTCTTCCATAGTGGAGGCTTCCTTCAACTAGTGACTCAGGAAGTGCATACCATCAATAAAGATGATTCATCCAATACGGAGGAAGAATGGAAGTCCTATCTCAACGAGGACGGTTATATGTCTCAGGGCGAAACTCAAACGCCATTTTGCTATCCCGCACAGAGTCCGATATTTATACCCAGGTCAGATGTCGAAATGATATATGGAGATTGTGATCCGGAAGGATGTCGTGCTCCACCAAATTCATTAGAGGAAGACACTCCGATGAAGGACAACTTTGACCACGCCTACTATGGCCTGATGGATAGTCTGCCAATGTGGCAACCTTACCCAGGAGATTTGGGGCAGGAAAGTCAGTCGAACAATGAAAATCAGCTGACCGTCATTGAACAGAATACGTGCCTCCCCACCATGTCATGGGATCAACGCACAGGTTATCCTGAGACTACTCAGCGCGAGGATGAATTTGCAGCATTTGCAGGACTAGAGTTCATCAACTATGTTTTTCCCGAGGTCAACGTCATCGAGAGGGATGACTCCTCCAGTTCTAAAGAAGTGTGGGACACCTTGGGATAACCGAGTGGAAAGTTTGACTATATGGTCAAATACACCGCTCCCGAAAGCTCTCGTATCAGGCTCGAAGATATCCAGCTAACTGGATGGGGAGATACAGTTGAGAGCACCAATGCTATGCAAAATACAACAGAGGAATCCTCCTACGACAATTCTGCCTGGGAGACAGATTCCAATGATCCTGCTCCGCCAAAAATCAGTGTTATTTCTGAAGACAAATTGAGGAAGGTGCCAGACTTTGTGATTCACGGAGGAGTTCACCGCCAATGGGTTGTTGTCGATGTTCTGAAGGTCGTTCATCAGTCAAAGTAATTGCCATCTTTAGCCTTTCACCCTGCCCATGTGAAACAGATGTTTTGATAGGGCTCACTTTCTGTAAATTTCCCTCTTCGCTTCGCCCAAAGCGACAGAGTTTTGTTTTATAGGGCTGTAGTTTCAAGAATCGACTTGTTCATTAATAAAATAACGTCGTTCTGTAATTTCCGCATTTATTGTTGTTTTCTCTTTTTGCTTTTCTTAGAAAATGGTAATCCTAAAAAACAAATAAAAAAAACAAGCAGTAAAAGAAAGATACACTGCACACACTCGCATTTTCTATATCTCTTCTAAACACAAATCATCACGTCATGCAGATTGCTTGTTTTAAACCCCGTTGAAACATACGATCTGATGCCTTCTCCCGACTTTGAGTTCCCGATATTTGGGGCTGAAGAAGAAGTTGACAACGAAATTCCAGAAGAGATCTTCCGATTACTCAGACAGGAGGAAAGGTCCATTGAACCTCACAAAGAGCCATTGGAAACGGTAAACTTGGGTTCGGAAGAAGAGAGAAAAGAAATCAGGATTGGGGCACTGCTCAGCCAACTGCCAAAGAGAGTTTGATAAAGCTTCTCAGAGAATTTCCTGATGTATTCGCTTGGTCCTATCAGGATATGCCAGGGTTGGATACCAGCATCGTGGAACATCACTTACCGTTAAGATCGGAATGTCCCCCAGTAAAACAAAGGTTGAGACGGACTCACCCGGACATGGCCATCAAAATCAAAGAGGAGGTACAAAAGCAGATTGACGCGGGTTTCCTCGCCACATCTGAATATCCTCAATGGTTAGCCAACATCGTACATGTTCCCAAAAAGGACGGAAAAGTCAGAATGTGTGTTGATTACAGATATCTAAACAAGGAAAGTCCAAAGGACGACATTCCTTTACCACACATTGACATGCTGGTTGACAGTACAGCAAAGTTCAAAGTTTTCTCCTTCATGGACGGATTCTCGGGCTATAACCAGATCAAAATGGCGCCGAAATACATGGAGAAAACTTCGTTCATTACCCCATGGGGGTACCTTTTGTTATAAGGTAATGCCATTCGGTTTGAAGAACGTCGGGGCAACCTATCAAAGGGCCATGACTACTCTGTTTCATGACATGATACACAAAGAAATCGAGGTATATGTCGATGATATGATTGCAAAATCTAAGACAGAAGAGGAGCATGTGACCCACCTGTCAAAACTATTCGAGCGTTTGAGGAAGTATAAACTCCGCTTGAATCCCAACAAATGCGCCTTCGGTGTCCGTTCAGAGAAACTCTTAGGGTTCATCGTCAGCCAGAAAGGAATTGAAATTGATCCTGACAAGGTCAAGGCCATTCAAGAAATTCCTTCTCTGAAAACTGAAAAATAAGTCAGAGGATTCCTGGGAAGTTTGAACTACATCTCCAGATTCATATTCCTCATGACCGCCACGTGTGCGCCGATTTTCAGGTTACTGAAAAAGAACCAGGACTGCGTTTGGACAGAAGACTGACAAACTGCCTTCGACAGTATTAAGGAATATCTATTGAATCCTCTGATTCTATCACCTCCAGTGGAAGGAAGACCACTAATCATTTACCTCACAGTCCTAGAGGACTCAATGGGATGTGTACTTGGCCAACAAGACGAAACCAAACGGAAAGAGTCTGCTATGCTCGAGAAAACTTGTTGCACTTTGGCTTGGGCAGCCAAACGTCTTCGTCAGTACATGATTCGCCACACTACTTGGTTGGTCTCCGAGATGGATCCAATCAAGTATGTCTTTGAAAAGCCTGCTCTCACGGGAAGGATTGCCCATTGGCAGATGTTGTTATCAGAATATGACATAGAGTACCACGTTCAGAAATCCGTTAAAGGAAGCATTTTAGCCGATCATTTGGCTCATCAACCGATTGACGATCGAGAATCGATCGGGTTCGACTTCACAGACGAAGATGTCATGTATCTAAAAATGAAAGATTGCGATGAACCGCTACCCATTGAAGGGCCAGAACCAGGTTCCCAGTGGGGACTAATCTTTGACGGAGTAGTTAATCATTACGGAAATGGAATTGGGGCAATCATTGTTACCCCTCAGGGTACCTACATTCCTTTCACTGCCAGACTTGCGTTCAAATGTACGAACAACGAGGCCGAATACGAAGTTTGTATTATGGGTCTCGAAGAAGCAATTGATTTAAGGATCAAGAACTTGGACGTATACGGCGATTCAGCCTTGGTTATCAATCAAATCACAGGAGATTGGAACACATACCAATCAGGATTGATTCCTTACAAAGACTATGCAAGAAGGTTGTTGCCCTTCTTCAACAGAATTGAGTTTCATCACATCCCTCGTGGTGAGAATCACATGGCTGATGCGTTAGCCACTCTCTCTTCCATGATTAGCGTAGGTCGATGGAATAACCTACCTAAGATTGACATTATGCGCCTTGAACAGCCCGCCTACATCTTCGCGATTAAAGCAGTCATAGACGACAAACCTTGGTATCACGATATCAAATGTTTCCTTCAGAAACAAGAGTACCCACCTGAGGCATTAAGAAAAGAAAGGAAAACCCTCAGAAGGCTAGAAGGCAGTTTCTTCCTGAGCAGTGACACACTCTATAAGAGAAACTTTGACATGGTCTTGCTCCGATGCGTCGACAGACCAGAAGCAGACATGCTGATGAAAGAAATTCATGAAGGATCCTTTGGCACTCATGCCAACGGACACACAATGGCGAGAAAAATTCTCAGAGCAGGGTACTACTGGTTAACCATGGAATCCGACTGCTACAAGTACATGAGAAGGTGTCACAAGTGTCAGATATACTCCGACAAAATCCATGTACCACCAACGTATCTTAAAGTTCTCTCTTCCCCGTGGCCTTTTTCCATATGGGGAATAGACATAATTGGCTTGATTGAACCTAAGGCTTCAAACGGACATCGGTTCATCCTGGTAGCCATTGATTACTTCACCAAGTGGGTCGAAGCAGCGTCGTACGCTAATGTAACCCGACAAGTGGTGGTCTGATTTATCAAAAGCAATATCATCTGCCGTTATGGTGTTCCAAGCCAGATCATTACTGATAATGGATCTAACTTGAACAATAAGATAATGAAAGAGTTATGCGCTGAGTTTAAAATCGAACACCATAACTCATCTCCCTACCAACCCAAGATGAACGGAGCGGTAGAAGCGGCTAACAAGAACATCAAGAAGATCGTTCAAAAGATGGTTGTAACCTACAAAGGTTGGCACGAGATGCTACCCTTTGCTCTTCACGGCTATTGTACAACTGTCCGTACTTCAACAGGGGCTACCCCTTTTTCTCTAGTATATGGCATGGAAGCAGTGCTCCCCATAGAAGTAGAAATCCCATCAATCCGGGTATTGATGGAAGCAAAGCTTACAGAAGCCGAATGGTGTCAAAATCAACACGACGAACTCAACCTGATCGAAGAGAAGCGAATCACGGCACTATGCCACGGTCAGTTGTATCAGCAAAGAATGAAGAAGGCGTTTGACAAAAAGGTCAGACCACGTGTCTTCAGAAAAGGAGACCTCGTGCTCAAGAAGATACAATCTTTTCTCACTGATTCTCGGGGCAAGTGGACCCCGAATTATGATGGCCCCTATGTGGTCACGAAAGCTTTCTCAGGCGGTGCCTTGAGACTTGTAACCATGGACGGAGAGAAATTTGCCTACCCCACGAATGTTGATGTAGTCAAGAAATACTTCGCCTTAAAAAAAAAGAAAAAAAACGTCTCAGTGGATTGAAAACCCGAAAGGGCGGTCCAGGCAAAAGTTAGAGACATGAAAAAAAATCATCCCGGTGGATTGGAAATCTCAAAGTACAATCCAGGCAAAAGTTAGGGATAATGGCAAGTAACTATGTTCAACAGAGGCAAGTCCCTTAGTAACAGTTACATCATCCATCGAAGGAAAGCTCCAGTCAAGGTCATCTTCGACAGAAGCTCAGGATGTCCCGAATTCACAGTTGGTAGAAGGATAGTGGTCGTTATGTTTCAACGTAGCCCTTTTCCCTGTAAATTACCATTTTATAACTTTGTAAATACTCTTTGGAATCACGCGTTTGGCTGATCTCCATCTTATCAATAGAATTTGAGCCCTTGTGCTTTTGTTTGTAATTCTTACTTGTTTTAGCTTTACAGAATGATGTTTTTAACATGATTAACAATTCTTGAAATGAAACAAAAACGAATTTACTTGTTAAAACTTTTTCTGCTCTATAATAAATATGGCAATCCTTTTGACTGTTGAACATCGAAAGAACATCGATTGCGTCTCCAAAGGTGTTCGAGCCTCAAAGTGCAGAATCAAAGTACTCCTTCTAAGCCAGTGCGCTTGAATGAAGGATTAGCTATGTCAGATGCGAATGTTCCATCTGACCTTTTCGGCCGAGTTCTTATCTCCTAAGCCCGACCAAAATAGCTCCCAGCAGAGACTATCTCTCCTAAGCAAGGTAGAATTGCTATTCTTGAACCAACAGTATTTCTTCGCCCCGCGATGACCGAGTATCCAGTCATGTTCACCTATCAGTCTGTATGTTGTGTCAGTTTTGTCAGCATATACATACATACATCATGCATTATTGATTTGCATTCACATTTCATATTGCATCGCTATCACTCTAGTCGGTCTTGTCCCCTAGTGATAAAAGTCCTCTCAATTGAGTTGTCAGCCCTTGTCCTCGTCAGGAAGTGTTGCGTCTGAACAATCTCGCCTCCAGTTTATTTCTGGATTGAAGTTAGGTCCTTGACCACTTTGATAACTTGAACCTCTGAAAAAGCCAGAGAAAACGTTCAACAAATGTCACTCTTCGCCATTGAAGATGACATCCTTGCTTTCCCGGATTAAGGAAAATCCACAGAGAAAGCTTCCTAATCAGAGATTCGGCAGCACATCAGTGTTTCTCCGAAAAATCCACTGATGAAAAGGTCATCGGCACCTCAAAATTGGATCACATCGTATGACATTTCTCTGGGAAGATCCCGAGAAAAGTATGATGTAAGACTCCCAAGCGAAAGCAGTCTCTCAAGAAACTCGCTTTTCCCAGTAGAAACAAATGGCGTCTCCAACAGAGAAGTTTGTACACCTGTACAACTCAGACGATTGGGTTCCCCAACAAGTCTGGCATCAAAACTTTTTCCACTCAAATGGCATCTCCCCAGGAAAATTCGGCGAGAAGTTTGAAGGAAAACCGCTACAAATAGCGTCCCTTGTCAATAAAGTTTATTGACAAAAGAAATTGAGACCAGTTCCTTGGTAGGAAACCAGGATCGAGGGGAAGTTTACAAAAACTGAGACCAGTTCCTTGGTAGGAAACCAGGATCGAGGGGAAGTTTACAAAAACTGAGACCAGTTCCTTGGTAGGAAACCAGGATCGAGAGGAAGTTTACATCAACTTAGACCAGGTCCTTAGTAAAAGACCAGGATCGAGGGGAAGTTTACCTTTTCTAAGCATCATTGCTTAGCATAAGAAGATGAATGCGTAAGCTACCATTCATAACCACCATCAAAATTCCGGATATTCCGATATTTAATCCTCTTGCACCCCGAATGCCCGAATACCTTCGCCATTCACACCTTCGAGTCCAAGAAGATTAAATAGGGGCATCTGTCATACCCCAAATTTTGACCACTTAGATTTCCCATCATTGTGAAAATCATTATCACAATATGGAGGAATCATCATACCTCATCAGTCTCCCCAAAGATGGGTGAGCATTCACTGTAATCAAAATTAGGGTTTCAAGCCCTCTCAGAGTTCTTAGACAAAGGATCAATCAAGAAATGACATGATCTTCAACTTTTCTAACCTCCCAAGCATCTACAATGGATCAAGGGGACTCCCACTTTAAGGATTAAGCACAAGGTTGCTCCCTTCTAGGTGGATCAAGCTTCAAGATCGACATTGTCACCAAATTAAGGTTTTGGTCGACCAGGGCCTCCAGATGGAAATTTTCCTCTGGGCACAAGCCAATGATCCAAAACATAACCTAATATACTCCATGGAACCTCATGGGCCCAAGCATCAAGTCAATTTTGCCTCAAGGGATGCATACATCAAAAATCAGGAATTAGGGTTTCTTGACCTAATTCACCCCTAAGTTGGCTTTTGGGACAAATCATGAACCAAGACCTCAAGAGAGGATTTGAGGGTCTCTAATATACTACATTAATCCATTTGGAACAATGGATTGATCCAAGAATCTTGAGCAACAAGTTTCAATTTCATCTGGACCACAGTTAAGGTTTCGCGAGAAAAGTCAACTGTAGCTTTGACTTTTGACCAGGACATGCTCCCAAACCCTAAGACATGATTCAATATACCCTATAACACCCATGGAACATGTCCATCAAGTTTGATTTAGGTCAAGGACATGATTTCCAGAAGAATTGCACAGTTTGGAATTCATCTACTAAAAAGTCAACTGTGCACAAAAGTCAACTTTGACTTTTTTAGATTTTTCACAAAAATGGATTTTTAACCCTAATATGATGTTAATGTATGATTAGAATCATCATTCATCAAGAAAAATCAAGAAAAGTGGGATAACTTGTAAAAGGGGTAACCATAAAAAACTTAGAATTTTTCTAAGTTATGAACAAAGTGGCAAGGGTACCAACTTTGGAGGATTATAACTCCTAAACCACAAAGCCATTTTTCCCCATCCAAAGCTTGATTTGTAGATCTCATTACCCTCTACAAAAACTTCAACTAGACCTAATTCCAATTCATTGGGGATTTTGAGTTATGGAGTGATCAAAGTGGCTGAAAAGTGAAAATGTCACTTTTTCCAACACTTAGTGAAATTTTCACTAAGTCAGAATCTGCCTTCACTTTTTTCCAAATGTAGGGGCATTTTTCACTTGGATCCAAAAAGTATCAAAACCAAATATGATCAAACAGTTGTTGTATCATATGAGGGCTTTCCAAAATGACCAAGAACATCACCAAATTCAACTTGGGCCATAAGATATGACATTAGCAAGAAGCCTTGCTGAAATCTGCCAAGGCAAGGCAGATTTTTGCACTTTTGGTCGATTTACCAAAATCAGCCAATTCCAAGCCTTGTCATCACTTTGGACACATCTGAGGATTGAATCTAAAGGGGACAATCACTGAGCCAAGCCTCCAAAGGCCTTGGAACAAGAAATAGCATGCCAAACCTAGAATTGCCTAAAATAGGGACAAGACTCCAATTTTGGATTGGAGCATTCAATGGAAGCACCAAGGTGGGATGGACTGAACTATTGGCAACTGAATTCAGTCAAGACTTATCCAAGACCAAGGGAACCAAAGCTCTGTGCTCTAACCTCTAGTCAATGGCTAGAGGAGACTTGGATTTTCATTTGCCAACGTTGGCCAACCCTACTCAGCAGTTGCCATTCACTATTCCTTACAAAACAAACTTGCTCTACTATAAATAGAGCTCAATTGTGATCAGTTTGAGTACACCAAAGCCATCAAACATATGCTTTCCTCAAAATCTCATTCTCTTGGCAAAAATGCCTTTCTTAGCAAGGTAGGTATCGGGTTTTGAGTTTGAGAGATTTTCCAATCAAACCAATCACTCACACACCTCACATACATCATATATGAGCTGATCAAACACTTAAACAACATCTGGAACACTGATTTCTCAGAATCACCAGTCGATTGCTCAAGGTTTTAACCAAGTTGCAGTTGAGATGCCATGAAGTGATCCAGCCAATTTCCATCAAGTCCAAGCATTCAAACACACTCCATAGGGTGTAGGGAAGCTGTTCAGATCATCACAATTCATCTGTAACACCTCCTACTCAGAAATCATTTTGAACATGCTGTCACGACCTAGAGGTAAGCCTAAACTTGGTCATCTCTCAATCTATGCATATTTCCTCGCACAATACTTTTGCCAAATGTTCATAATCATGCATGGAATGTTTCCCCTTAATTAATTTCTTTGTTTGAATCGTGTATCAAAAATCCCAGCCTTCATGCAGAAATTAGGGTTCTTGAGGATTTATCGTGATTTCTTGTTTTATGCTTAATTTAAATGAAATTAATTGACATAGACATGATCGTGAGGTTGAGACGAGCATAATGGTATGTGGATTGCATGATATAATCAAGTATTCAGTGAGATTGGAGAGAAAATGCAAATCTGGACAAACCCAGAACACGCGCGTGTTCTTGGGTGTTCTTGGCGCCTTTTTTTGAAAATTCAAATATTTGAATTTTGTGATTTTATTTAATTGATTCAAAAATTAATTTCTCTCTGAGTTTTAATGATTTTGAGTTGATTCTTTTTTTAATAATTCACAAAAATGTTAAAATATTTTATTTTACCAAAAAAATCCCAAAAATATTATTTATTTCATATAATTGATATTTTTGCAAAGAATTAATGTTTTAATTATTTTTGACATTTAAAATATTTTTTCCCTCTTGATTTTGTAAATTTTAATGACTTCTAATCATTTTGTAGGGCAAAACATGATTTTTGAAGCATTAATCCAAGATCATAATTTGTTTCCCACATGTAAAACAATTTATGATCATTTTAATTGAATTTTTATTCAATTAAAATACATTTTGGAAATAAATTAGGGTTTTTGATTAATTCATCCCTCACAAATCATTTTCAAACTTTTTTGGGCCTCTAATAGAGTGTAAGACCCAATCCTTTGTAAATACAACCCTATTTTTGGGCCTCACTTATTGTATAAGTCCCGTTGTATTTCAAAAAGTTCGACGCGATCATCGTCCGTTGAAAAACAAACTTTGGGCCTCTCCTCGAGCTATAAGACCCATTCAAAACCTTTTGGGCCTCTTGAGAGAGTGTAAGACCCAAAACCCCCCTTGTACAAATATTTGTGGGCCTCACTTATTGTATAAGTCCCTCTGTACAAGTAAACGGCACGACCGTCATCCGTTTAAAACATCTGGGCCTCTCCTTGAGCTATAAAACCCATTCAAAACTTTGGGCCTCTATTAGAGTGTAAGACCCAATCCCCCTTTTAACCAAAACTTTTTGGGCCTCACTTATTGTATAAGTCCCTCTGCGTTAAAAGAAAACCTCGGCGCGATCGCCATTTTAAACGAAAAATCATCTGGGCCTACCCTCGTGTTATAAGCCCCACTCTTTTTCTTTAAAACTTTTTGGGCCTCTTGAGAGAGTGTAAGACCCATCCCTTTGTACAGAAAACCTTTCTTGGGCCTCAGTCACTTGTATAAGTCCCTCTGTACAAATTCAACAGTGCAATCACTGGTAAAATCCTGGGCCTCTCCTTGAGCTGTAAGCCCCAAATCTTCCTTTTTCAAAGCACTTTCTCCTTTGATTTTGAATCTTTCTTTGTTGAGCAACTAACCAAACAGTATGGAAGCTCTAAAACCGAGTAAGTGTTTATACGCTTTCATTTACCGCTTTCATATACATATAACTGTATTGTGGGGCTGTTTCACTGTAAGTCTTCTTTCATAAACTCATATCAACTGTGTAATAATAGTATAGATATTTAGAGTTTCCCCGGCAATTACGTCTAGAACTAGACCAAACCTCGTTTACTTACGCTATCTTAGATAACTAGGTCTAAGAAAATTCCCCTTTTGAACAGTTCATTATACAGAAGGCCATTGTTCCATGTGAAACCCCTTCTGGAACTGTTCATCTGCCTCCTCTTGGGCTTAGTGCAAGGACCCACGGGCTTCTTAAAAGCATCCGGCCTCCTCTTGGGCATAGTGCAAGGACCCACAGGCTTCTTAAAAGCATCCCTGCCTCCTCTTGGGCTTTGTACAAGGACCCGTTGGCTTCTTAGAAGTATTCACAGCCTCCTCTTAGGCTTCGTATAATGATTCTTCCTCCAGGAATGATAGCCTCCTCTTGGGCTTCATACAAGGACCTCTCGGCTTCTTAAAGGTTTCCAGCCTCCTCTTGGGCTTCGTACAAATTGTCCCGACGACCTCCTAGAGGTATAGGAACAGAAATTTGTCATCTTAATAGAACAGTCGTTCCAAGAGTCTACTACTGTTTCTCAAAGCATAGTACAAAAGATAAAACTCTAGACTTGGACAGTCTATTTTCCTTGAGTCTCAAACACATTCTCAAGTCCCTTTCAAAATAGGAAGACACCCGCAGACTTGGACAGTCTCAAATACCCTTTGGATTTCCCGCTTTCTTAAAGAACGGGAAATAACCCTGATCCTCTGATCAAAGCAAAGCCTTACCTTTAATCAGTCTCTTTATAAGAATTGATTTTCTCTTTTAACCAACATACTGGACCTGTCACTCAACTGAAACAGTCACACTAGCCTCCTCTTGGGCTTTGTACAATGATTCTCCCTAGCAGAGCAATCCTCGTTAGCCTCTATCTCGGGCTTTGTACGAGATACAAAAAGACTCACTTGTTGAGTCAAATGTTTTAGCCTCCATCTTGGGCTTTGTACGAGATACAAAACACTCTCTTGTTGAGTATAAAAGACTCTCTTATTGAGTCAATCACTCTTTAGCCTCCATCTCGGGCTTCGTACGAGATACCAAAAACACTCTCTTGTTGAGTATAAAAGATTCTCCTGTTGAGTCAACCTTTTTAGCCTCTCTCTCGGGCTTCGTACGAGACACATAAAAACTCCCTCTTGTTGGGCCAATAGCCTCCTCTTAGGCTTTGTATAAGAAAACCACTGGTTGATCCAATCAACCTTTTAGCATCAAAACTGTGCCTCGTTCACAGTACACAAACTTCAACAACTCCTTCCCCTTCATCTAATCGCTGTAAGCGGCAAGCCTCTGCATTATTTACATCCATGCCACTGTCCCTCTTTTAGCATGAAAAGTTCCTAAAGAAAGATAGCATTGCTCTACACTGAGTTAAAGTCTTCTCCTTCAGGTTAAAACCCCCTGTAAAGGAAATTATGGCATTGTCAGATTCACATATCCCGGTTAAAGTAATTCTCCTTTATAATCAGTCACCCAACAGTTGTGACAAACAGACCCCCCCTTTAGAGATGACAAATTCTCTTTAAAGACAACACCTTTTTAGCTTCACATCTTGGGCTTCGTACAAGATATAAATAAACTTTTCAGCTTCACATCTTGGGCTTTGAACAAGATACAGATCACCTTTCACTTCACGTCTTGGGCTTTGAACAAGACACCAAAACACCCATTTCCTCCCATAGAATAGGAGGAACTACGAACGCTCTGATTTTCCTGTTTCGGAAAACGGGAATACGTAGGCATAAGATTGAAAGAAAAATCTTAGCGAGCACACTAAACAAAAATCCTAAATCCCATATCAATTGAAAACATCAGTCCTAAACTTCCTGCCCATAGAATAAACCCGTCATTCTGTCAAAATAACATGAGAGAGGCCCCACTACCACATAGCATCTGTAACCTAACAGACCGCTGTTTAAACTCTTTATGCAAGCAGGGTTAATTGGATACATCTATTTCCCTTCCTTCATCAGCTTTAATAGGATAAAAAATGAATAAACTTGTAGTAAACCCCAAAGAGCAACAGTGCTTAAGAACCACGTCCAAAATCGCTCGCTACACTCACATACATCATATGTAAGTGATTCAAACACTAAAACAACATCTGGAACATCAGAATCACAAAGTGGTATCCCATTTGCTCAAGTTCAAAAGCCTTCTGCAGAAGGATTCGAGCTGGTCAGACCAAGAAGTTTCCAATCACTCCAAGCATTCAAACACATTCCTTGGCACCTAAGGAAGCTGTCCAGATCACTCAAACACTTCAAAAACACCTACAATTGAGAATTCGAATTTCTCTTGCACAGGTAAGCCTGAACCTATCAAACTCAATGAATCATGCATCATAAACATGTTTTCAAGTTACCATTGTATTTCTAGATGTTCATAGATCATTTTCCCTCAATCAATTGATATTTATCATGCGTGTATAAGATTTCATATAGCTCTTGCACTTTTTAGGGTTCATCTGATTATAACATGTTTTCTCTTGATTCTTTGAATTTAAATGAAATTGAATAATGCCATTCTATTCCTCGTCCAAAATTGGTTAAGTTTCATTTTTACAACTTCCAAAATTAATTTCTCTCTGATTTTTAATGTTTTTTAATTAATTCTTTTTTTCAAAATTCATAAAAATATTGAAATATTTTATTCTACAAAAATTTCACAAAAATATTATTTATTTGATATATTTAATATTTTCATAAATAATTTATTTTTATTTGTTTTTAACATTTTAAAAATATTTCTTTTCTTGATTTTTCAAACTCAATTGATTTTTAAGTCATTCTAGGGATAAAACATGATTTTTCAAACATCTATCCTAGATCATAATTTGTTTTTACACATATTTGTTAATTTTGATCATTTTTATTTGAATTTTTATTCAAATAAAAATACATTTTTAACCAAATTAGGGTTTTGATCACACAAATCTTTTTCAAAACACTTTTGGGCCTCTAACAGAGTGTAAGACCCATCCCTTGTCACATAAATAAATTTTTCCACCTCAGTCATTGTATAAGTCCCACTGTGTTTCTAAAACTGCGGCGCGATCGTCACCCTTTAAACAAAAATCATTTTGGGCCTCCCTTGTGTTGTAAGTCCCATCTTTCTTTTTTTCAAAATCTTTTTGGGCCTCTAATAGAGTGTAAGTCTCATCCCTTATTGTTTTTCATCTGGGCCTCTCCTTGAGTTGTAAGCCCCATCTCTTGTACAAAAATAAACTTTGGGCCTCTAATAGAGTGTAAGACTCATCCTTTTCTAAATACAAACCATTTTTGTGCCTCGATCATTGTATAAGTCCCACTGTGTTTTTTTTTAACCGCGGCGCGATCGTCGCCTTTTAAACAAAATCATTTGGGCCTCTCCTTGAGTATAAGCCCCAATCTTCTTTTCAAAACAACTTTCCCTTTTTGATTTAGATTAAAATTCATAGTTGTTATCAAAACTTCTTTAATTTCTTGAATAACTAACCATACAGCTGTAACAATGGAAGCTTGCTCACCTGTAAGTTCTAACATCTTTCTTTTACATACTTATTTATATATACTTGTTTATAATGCTGGAAGCTTGCTCACCTGTAAGTCCTTCTACACTCTTTTACATACTTGTATATATTTCATCTGTATATATATATATATATATATATATATATATATATATATATGCCTGTATATTATCTGCTTAGATTTTTCCCCGGCAATTAGGTCTAGGATTAGATAAAACCAGTGGTCACTCTTTCAACACAGTCAAAACTAGTTCCCCATAGGAAATTCCAGATACAGTCTTGCCTCCTCTTGGGCTTATACAATATGGAACAGAGAAAGGCATTATTCCCGGTGAAACTTTTCTCAAGACTGTCACAACTAGAAATTTGTCCAAGAAGTTCATTTCCCCAGAGAGGATTAATTCCCGGTGAAACCTCTCTTGAATTTCTTCAAACCCTAGAATTGTTCACTAAAGAAAGGATTATTCCCGGTGAAACCTTTCTTGAACTTATCTTAGGTTTGGACCCACAGGCTTCCTAAAAGCATCCACAGCCTCCTCTTGGGCTTTGTACAAGGACCCTAAGGCTTCTTAGAAGTTCTCATGCCTCCTCTTTGGCTTAGTACAAGGACCCAAAGACCTCCTACAGGTATAGGACAGAACTTAGTCATCCTTTGATAGTTCAATTCTCCAGAGAGTCAGAATCTCAAAACATCAGACCAATTTAGGGTTGACACTCATCCCTTAAAACACTAGCCTCCTCTTGGGCTTCATACTAGCAGACTTGGACAGTCTCAGCCTCCTCTTGGGCATCATACAAAGATCATCCTCCAGTTAAGAATTAACCTCTTCATACCAGTAGACTTGGACAGTCTCACCTCCTTTTGGATCTCCAGAAACCCTCGAGTTTCCTAAAGACACAGGAAAGAACCCTGATCATTTCATCAATCACTAGCAGAGTTAAAACCTCCATAGGTTTTAAAACTCAACCTTTGAACTCTCACTTTAATTTTCCCCAGCTAGGGTCAAAATGCTATCAATAAACCTTTTTTCAAAACCTCAAGGCATCTAATATTTCAACTCTTCTTCATTCCTCAGCAAGAGTTGATTCCCCAATTTGGACCTGTCTCTTGATCTCAATAATCCTCGGCTGAAGTAGCCTCCTCTTAGGCTTTATATAAGAAATTCCCCAACCAGCCTCCTCTTAGGCTTTGTATAATGATTTTCCCTCAGCCTTTTTAGCCTCAATCTTGGGCATTGTACAAGACACCTATAAATATCTTCAGCTGAGTCAGTCAAATCCTTTTTAGCCTCAACCTTGGGCTTTGTACAAGACACATATAAACCCTCTCTAAAAAATTTAAATCCTTTTAGCCTTCTCTTAGGCTTTGTATAATGATATCCCTGAGCAGAGTCGATATCCCACCAATAAGACTTCTCCAATGTAGTTAATCCTCCTTTAGCCTCAATCTTGGGCTTTGTACAAGACAGATAAAACCTCTCCCTAGTAGAGTCAAAACCTTTAGCCTCAATCTTGGGCTTTGTACAAGACAGATAAAATATGTCCCCGGAAAAAGTCAAATGTCCAGCCTCCTCTTAGGCTTTGTATAATGATATCCCCCAAAGAGTCAGTCTCTTTTTATCCTCAATCTTGGGCTTTGTACAAGACAGAAATAAAGCTCCCTAGTAGAGTCAACCTTTTAGCTTCAACCTTGGGCTTTGACCAAGGCACAAATAAAACCAAAATCCCCTCAGAGGAAATCAAAAATCTCTCTGTAGGAAGACATTTCTCTGTACAATCACACATCAAAACAGACAATCAAACTAACCCTAATTCCAGATAATTGCTATAAGTGGCACACTTGTTGATTCAAAAATCCAAGTTGTGGTCCATCTCTTATCCTGGTAAATCCCCTTTCTTTCATCTAATTGCTGTAAGTGGCAAGCCTCTGGATTATTTACATCCAAGCCAATGTCCCTCTCTTAGCATGAAAGATTCCTAAGGAAAAATGGCATTGCTCTACACTAAGTTAAAGTTTTCTCCTTCAGGACAAATCCCCTATAAAGGAAATTATGGCATTGCTGGATTCTTATATCCCAGTTAAAGTAATTCTCCTTTATAAACAGTCACCCAACAACTGTGATAAACAGATGAGATATCTCCCTTTAGAGATGACAAATTCTCTTTAAAAAAACCTTTTAGCTTCAATCTTGGGCTTTGAACAAGACATACAAAAAAACCTTTTAGGTTCAATCTTGGGTTTTGAACAAGACACAAATACCTTTTAGCTTCAATCTTGGGCTTTGAACAAGACACCAATATATCTTTTTCCCACCATAGAATAGGAGGAACTACGATTGCTCTGATTTCCCTATTTTCTTTAACGGGAATATGTAGGCATAAGATTGTGAAATCTTAGCGAGCACACTAATCAAAAATTTTAGGTCCAGTACCTTACCAAAAGCATCGGAAAAACCCGACATCAACAAAAATACTCTCTCTCAAACACTCCCAAAGGAGAAACTTTCCCAACCCATGACAGATAAACACCAGTAAGTAGAAAATAGTAGAAACTGCTAACGATCTATGGATAACCATATATAGGATGGGTAATTGACAACTCCCCATTGTATAAACTGACCCCGGACTCCCCAATCTCTTAGCATTTGTTAAAGAAAACATCTGCATGCAAGGCTAGTTTTAGATAGCTTCCCTTTCCTTTCCAGCTTCATAGGATAAATAAGAAATCAAAAAGTAACACCCAATTCCAACCAATGGCGATAAGGTGGTCGCGTCACCGACAAAAATAGAACGCTTCACATATGTCCTAACAGGTTCATCTAACAAGCCATAATCAATAAAATTTAGCTATTAATACTTATATGAATCATAACTAAAGTAATAAAGAAACAATACATGGATTTTTGGTTTAAATTTGGCTTCCGGTGATGTAAAACTTTACTTCTGAGCTTCAGAAATTGCTTCGTCATCAAATTTGTGTCACAATAATGTCCACCCTTTTCTCATCTCTTTCTCCTATAAATAGAAAAAAGCGTCAGGTAGAAATAACAAGCCATCACGGTGCGATGTAAAGGCATCGTGGTCACGATTTTTCTAGTAGCTAGATCTCTTTTTAGCTTTCTCTTGCCAAAAGTATCATATCAATAAGAATTACAAAACTCTAGATATGATCAAATTACTGAACATACGTTATTTTGTAAGTAATGCTGAAAGTTGCTTTTTCTTCACAAATCCTTCACAATTTCTTGGTTTTACTTTTTTTCTTCAAGTTTTTAACTTTCTTCCTATTTCTTAATAAAACTTAACATATTTAACCGAAAATTATCAAAGGCATATGTAAATGCTTATAAAAATTATATGATGACATAATTGTCCATGCGCCTAGCATACTTTGCAGTAAATCTGGGCTAGGAGAGATATCCCTGCAAATCTAGGCGAAATGAGAAATCCATATAAAAGATATTTCTTGTCTGTTGCTTGAGGATATTCAAATCTTTCCTACACTGAGTGGAATGCAAGGGATGATCAAAAGCCTATACCCGTGAAATATAAATGTTTTCATGATTTGTTAGTTCTGTATTGGCAGCAATTTTGCTAAAACAAGGTGTTACATCAAGATGTTATGCTTGATGTCTTGACATGTGATTCTAACATTCTACATGTGGTGATTCTAGTGTTGCAGGAATTTGTGCATGATGTCGAGCCCGATGTCCTAACATCTGTTGACAGAACATTCTGTTCAGAATGTTATGATTTATTTACTGCGCTGTATTTGCAATCTTTTGTGTGTTTATGTTCAGTGATTGCGTGCGAAAATCATGGAGTAACATTATTTTAAAGCAAGCACTTTCTGTTATTTTTGAAGAATAGTTGGTTACTATTTTCATGCAAAAAGATATGGAGGATAATTAGCTTTAATTATTATTATATCTTAGATCTGCTATTGCCCAAGCCCAAGGAGATTGGTTTTCTATTTAAAGACATGCAAACCCTAATGGCATGTGTGGAGAAAAGTTATTGAAAGCTGCGTTTCAAGTTTTAGGGTTTTAGTCTTTTGTTAATTGTTTGATTGTGAGCCATTCATTCATCTCTTGGATGTTTGAATTGGATTGAGTCTTTGAGTTGTAAGTTGTTCACTCTAAGCTTTTAAGTACGAGTGCTTTGTTCTTGATTGAAGCTTTTAAGCAAGATCAAGGTGTGTCATTGAAGTGTGTTATTCTCTTTTGTAAGTTTCTGTAGTTATCACTGCATGTGATTGAGGGGGAGTGAGAGGTGTCTCTTATCTAAGTGTCTTAGATAGAAATCTCACAGGTAGAGATTAGGTGAGAAGATTGTTAACTGGAGTGTGTTTACTGGGAGTCTTCAAACTAATTCTGTTTAGTGGATTTCCTTCCTGGCTTGGTAGCCCCCAGATGTAGGTGTGATTGCACCGAACTGGGTTACCAATTGCTTGTGTCTATTTGCTATTGTTTACTGTTTTTATCTTGTTCATAAATTGATCTTTGTTTAGATATTAGTGTCGTGACATCTCCTTCGACATCTCATATCTGATACCAGAATTTCAATTGGCATCAGAGCAGGCATCATGTTCTGTTTCTGGGTGAGAACTAGGGAAAGATGGAATAGAAACATCTGATCTGAAACCTGAGGAAGAATGGACTAAGGAGGAGGATGAACTGGCTCTTGGAAACTCTAAAGCATTGAATGCTTTGTTCAATGGAATTGATAGAAACATATTCATATTGGTGAATAATTGTGAGGTTGCTAAAGATGCGTGGGACATACTCAAAACCACTCATGAAGGTACCTCTAAAGTAAAGATGTCAAGACTTCAGTTGCTGACCACCAAGTTTGAAAATTTAAAGATGAAGGAAGATGAAAGCATACATGACTTCCATATGAACATTCTTGAAATAGCCAATACTTCAAGTGCCCTAGGTGAAAAGATGTCTGATGAAAAGCTGGTAAGAAATATTCTTAGGTCTCTTCCCAAGAGATTTGATATGAAGGTGACTGCCATAGAAGAAGCTCAAGATATCAGCAAGATGAGGGTGGATGAACTTGTTGGATCCCTCCAAAGTTTTGAACTAGGGATAAGTGACAGATCTGAAAAGAAAGCCAAAAGCATAGCCTTTGTGTCCAATGCTGAAGATGAAGAGGAGGAGTGTGCTCTGGAAGTTGATGAAAGCCTATCTAATGCTATAGTACTGCTAGGAAGACAGTTCAACAAGGTGATGAAGAGAATAGACATAAAGTCAAGACCAAATGTCAAGAACAACTCATCTGACATCAGCAGGTCTAATGATGGTGGAAGAAGAATAAGGTCTGAAGAAAAATTCACTCAAGGGAAAGGGATTCAGTGCCATGGTTGTGAGGGATTTGGCCACATTAGAGCTGAATGTCCTACTTACCTCAAGAAACAAAAGAAGAGCCTAACTACTTCTTGGTCTGATGAGGATTCAGAAAGTGAACTTGAAGAAGAATCTGTTAAACATGTAACTGCCTTGACTGGAAGATGTGTATATGATGGAGACTCTAGTGATGATGAATTGACCTTTGAAGAACTAGCAGCCTCTTACAAACAGTTGTGTCTCAGAAGTGAAGAAGTCTGTCTTGAAGGGGAGAAGCAAAAGAAACTTATAATGCAACTAAAGGCTGAAAAGGTAGAACATCTTGAAACCATTTCCAAGCTGGAAAATGAAGTCACATTGTTGAACTCCAAACTTAATCAAATGTCCAAGTCATTCAGAATGCTGAACAGTGGAACTGACACATTGGATGAAATTCTTCAGTGTGGAAAAATGGCAGGAGATATGACTGGGCTGGGATTTGATGGTGAGAAGAAACCCTCTTCAGATGCTAGTTCCTCTGGACCTAAACATAACATGTCACATCAGATGTCTCAACATCATGGGAGAATTTATGTATCTGGACCTAACAATAATATGTCACATCAGGTGCCTCAACATCATAGGAGGGGTCATCCCAACCACTTAAGGGGAAGATTCCAGAGATGGAGATGCCATTACTGTGGGAGGTTTAGTCACATAAAACCTTTTTGCTTCAGACTCTATGGATATCCTAAGCCTGATCCTCAACCTAGATCAAATCAAAACATTTCTGCAAATGGAAGACAATGGGTTCCCAAGGCTGCTGCTACCGGGTTAATAGCTCACATGTCTCTCAGAGTCTCAGCTAAGGAGGATTGGTACTTTGACAATGGTTGCTCTAGACACATGACAGGAATTAAAGAACTGTTAGTTGACATCAAATCTCACTCCACAAGTTATGTGAGCTTTGGTGATGGAGCCAAGGGTGAAATCAAAGGGGTTGGAAAGATGAACTGCTCAGGAGTTCCAAATCTTGATAATGTGTTGCTGGTTAAAGGGTTGACTGCCAATTTGATTAGCATCAGTCAACTGTGTGAACAAGGATTCAATGTCAACTTCACTAAATCTGAATGCTTGGTTACTAATGAAAAGAATGAAGAGATCATGAAGGGAGTCAGATCTAAGGACAACTGCTACTTATGGGTTCCTCAAGATTCTAGTTACTCCTCCATTTGTGCCCTTGCTAAAGATGTTGAAGTTAAATTATGGCACCAAAAACTTGGTCATCTACATCTAAAAGGTATGAAAAGGATAATCTCCATGGAAGCTGTCAGAGGAATACCTAAGCTAAAGATTGAAGAAGGAAGGGTATGTGGTGAATGTCAAATTGGAAAGCAAACTAAGATGTCACACCAGAAGATTAAACATCTCACTACTTCAAAAGTGTTGGAACTGCTTCACATTGACTTGATGGGGCCTATGCAAGTGGAAAGTCTTGGTTGGAAGAAGTATGCCTATGTGGTGGTTGATGATTTTTCCAAATATACTTGGGTGAGTTTTATTAGAGAAAAATCTGAAGTGTTTGATGTTTTCAGAAATCTTTGCCAAAGACTCATAAGAGAAAAGGAGAGTAAGATTATTAGAATCAGAAGTGATCATGGGAAGGAATTTGAAAATCACAAATTTGCTGAATTTTGTTCATCTGAAGGGATTGGCCATGAATTCTCTTCTCCCATTACTCCACAGCAAAATGGAGTTGTGGAACGAAAGAATAGAACTATCCAGGAATCAGCTAGAGCTATGATCCATGCCAAGAAATTGCCTTACCATTTCTGGGCTGAAGCTATAAACACTGCTTGTTATGTTCATAATAGAGTGACCTTAAGAACAGGAACCACTACTACCTTGTATGAGACATGGAAGGGAAGAAAGCCTATTGTCAAATACTTTCATGTGTTTGGAAGCAAATGCTATATCTTGGCAGATCGTGATCAAAGAAGAAAGATGGATCCAAAAAGTGATGAACGAATATTCTTGGGCTACTCTACTAACAGCAGGGCCTACAGAGTCTTCAACTCCAGAACTAAAGCTATGATGGAGTCCATAAATGTTATTGTTGATGATTTGCATAAGGACGTTGATGTCTTAGATGATGTTGGAACATTCTTTGATATCTCTACAGAAGCTTCAGACAAAAACACTGATCCTAATCCTACTAATGCTGAACCTGAATCTGAGCTAGTAAACAAGGGACCCTCCATCAGAGTTCAGAAAGACCATCCTAGAGATCTTATCATAGGTGATCTAAATGAGGAAGTCACTACTAGATCAAGAGAAGTCATAACGAGCTCATGTTTTGTGTCAAAAATTGAGCCTAAAAATGTCAAGGAAGCCTTAACTGATGAATTATGGATTAATGCCATGCAAGAAGAGCTAGGGCAATTCAAGAGAAATGAAGTATGGGAGTTGGTTCCAAGACCTGAAGGAACAAATGTGATTGGAACAAAATGGGTATACAAGAACAAGTCAGCTGAAAAAGGGGTGGTCACAAGAAATAAAGCTAGATTGGTTGCTCAAGGTTATGCTCAGATTGAAGGGGTTGACTTTGATGAAACCTTTGCTCCTGTGGCTCGTCTTGAATCCATCAGGTTGCTATTAGGAGTTGCCTGTATCTTGAGATTCAAGCTGTTTCAGATGGATGTAAAGAGTGCCTTCTTAAATGGTTATCTAAGTGAGGAGGTCTATGTGGAACAACCTAAGGGATTCATTGATCCAACCTTTCCAAATCATGTTTATAAGTTGAAGAAAGCTCTGTATGGATTGAAGTGAGCTCCAAGAGCTTGGTATGAGAGACTAACTAAATTTCTTGTTGAGAATGGATACAGAAAAGGTGGCATAGATAAGACTCTCTTTGTCAAAGATGAAGGAGGGAAACTCATGGTTGCTCAAATTTATGTTGATGATATTGTGTTTGGTGGGATGTCTGATGAGATGGTCCAACATTTTGTTCAACAAATGCAGTCAGAATTTGAGATGAGCCTTGTTGGTGAATTAACTTATTTTCTTGGGTTGCAAGTCAAACAGGTGGAAGATTCTATATTCCTATCTCAGAGTAAATATGCCAAGAACATAGTTAAGAAGTTTGGGATGGAGAATGCCAGTCACAAAACGACACCTGCTCCTACTCATCTGAAGTTGTCTAAAGATGAAAAAGGTGTTAATGTAGACCAAAGTTTATATAGGAGCATGATAGGAAGCCTACTTTATCTTACAGCTAGCAGGCCTGACATTGCTTTTGTTGTAGGTGTCTGTGCTAGATACCAAGCTGAACCCAAAGTGAGTCATATCAATTAAGTCAAGAGGATTCTGAAGTATGTAAATGGAACATGTGATTATGGTATGCTATACACACATGGTTCTGGCTATGTTTTATCTGGACATTGTGATGCTGATTGGGATGGAAGTGCAGATAAAAGGAAAAGCACTTCAGGAGGTTGCTTCTTCTTGGGAAACAATCTTATATCTTGGTTTAGCAAGAAGCAAAATTGTGTCTCTCTATCTACTGCTGAAGCAGAGTACATAGCAGCTAGAAGTAGTTGCTCTCAACTGGTGTGGATGAAGCAAATGTTGACTGAATATAATGTCACACAAGATGTCATGACATTGTATTGTGATAATTTGAGTGCTATAAACATTTCCAAAAACCCTATTCAACACAGCAGGACCAAACACATTGATATTCGCCATCATATTATTAGGGAACTTGTAGAAGACAAGGTTATTGCCTTAGAACATGTTGCCACAGAGAAATAATTAGCTGACATCTTCACTAAAGCATTGGATGCAAGTCAGTTTGAATTTCTAAGAGGAAAATTAGGGCTTTGTATTCATGAAGAATTGTAGCAATCAGCAGCGTGTGAGAAAATATTTTTAAGTTTTAAACACTTAAAGTGTCATTTACTGCCTGGTGGAAATATCATTTATTTCCTTTTAAGTTCCCAAAAGTTAAAGTGTCTTTATCATAGGCTATCATTACTAGAAAGCCTTCTCACACGCTACATCAATCTTGTGCCACACTTGATTAGTTCTTTCATCTACTATCTCAGAAAGTTTTTCATTCCCAGTTCAACCATTTGCAAGGTTATCAAGATGTTTCAACAACAAACTTCATCTCCTTCCAAACACTCGTCGGATGTGTCTGCTTCAAAATCTAGGGTTTATTCTGAAGATATTTCTCCTGATGATGTTCTTGATGTTGCTTCATTAGCAATGATTCCCCGTTCTGAAACTGAGACGAAAAAGCCCAGAGAAACGCATGCAAGAGGGTCTAAACATGCACCTGTAGGTAACACTTCTAAAACTCCTTTAGAGTCGTCTTCTGAATATAGGGTTGGTGAAGGTATTCGGTATGTTCATAGAGCTATTACAAGTATTGTTATTAGTCTTTTGTATGGAGATCATAGGGTTCCTGGGATTAATATTCCACTCTCTAAAATTGATGCTGCTCCTACCATTGATGCAAATCAGAGTGAGGAAATAGATGTAGATTCTTCCAATTCTGAGAAGGATACTGATACTGTAAATCTGCACAAGTTAGCTAACTCTGTGCTGAAGGAAGGAAGGAGTAAAGGTGTTGGTGAGGGTTCTGGTTTAGGGAAGAAGAGTGTAGTTCCTGATCAGAGTGAGGGAAAAACTAATGACTCTGATGATGTTGTGAATCTTGTCGATGTTCCCTCTGACAATGAGTTAATTGCAAATGTGCATCCTGGTATAGCTAAGAGGTTGAAGACAAGAAGAGGGAAATCTGTGGACACCTCTCCTAAAGTGAAAACTGTTGCAGGTCCCCCCAGATCCTGGAGAAAAGTAGCTACTTCCTCCAAAAATAGGAAGATTATGTATGAGTCTGACTCTGAGTATGATGTTGAGGATGATGTCCAGGACATCACTCCTGTGAAAAAGTCTGTGGTTAAGAAGATCTCTGATAAAGTTCCTGATGCCCCATTGGATAACATCTCATTTCACTATGCTGAGAGTGTTGAAAGGTGGAAATTTATTTATCAAAGAAGGGTTGCTCTAGAGAGAGAGTTAGGGAAAGATGCCTTGGATTGTAAGAAGGTTATGGAGTTTATTACTTTTGCTGGACTGATGAAAACTGTGACTAAGTTTGCAAAATGTTATGAGGTGCTTGTGAAGGAATTCATTGTTAATATTCCTGAGGACTGTGCTAATTACAAGAGTAAGGACTTCATGAAGGTGTTTGTTCGAGGAAAATGTGTTGAGTTCTCTCCCACCATCATTAACATATATCTGGGAAGAAGTGAGGAAGAACAGAGCGAGCTAGAGGTAACTGATAATCAAGTCTGCAAAGAGATTACTGCTACTCAGGTGACTGCTTGGCCCTTGAAACCAAGCAAGCTGTCTGCTGGCAGACTCAGTGTCAAGTATGCTATCCTTCATAGGATTGGAGCTGCTAACTAGGTTCCCACCAATCATACATCTATTATTTCTGTTGGTTTGGGGAAATTTATCTATGCTGTCGGGACTAAGAAGAATTTTGACTATGGTTCATATATCTTTGATCAAACTATGAAGCATGTTGGAACCTTTGCTGTGAAGACGCCCATTGCATTTCCTTCCCTAATCTGTGGCATTATATTAAATCAGTACCCTGGTATCCTGTCTCATTCTGATATTGTTTGCAAAAAGAAATCTGCCTTGTCCCTTCACTTTAAACTGTTTGCATGTAACCATGTCCCTGACATTGTCATGACATCTGATTCTGCTGCAAACCAGCCAACTAACAAGTCAAGGGTGATCTCTGAATTAGTAGAAGCCTGCAGAGAGCTGGATGAGGTTATTCGGGTCAGTACTGAAAGAAAACTCAAGTTTGAAAGGATGATCAGGACTCTGAGAATGACTGAGGGTGATACAACTGCTGAGGATGAAAATGAAAATGAAGGTATTGAGGAGGGTGGTTCTGATGGTTCTGATGGTAATGCTGAGGGTGAAGAAGACAATTCTGAGACTGAGGACTCTGCTGCTTCTAAAGATGTTTGACTGATCTGTTCTTGAAGTTTTTTTTTTGTTCTTTTCTGGTTTTATTTTGGCACCCTTAGTGTGCATGGATTGTACTGCTAGTTTGTTGACAGCTTCTACATGTTATTTTTTGTGGTGTTATGAGGTGCATGGATTATACTGCTAGTTTGTTGACAGTTTCTATTTGTTCTTATCTGGTTTTCTGGTTTGTCTAATTATGGCTAAAAAGGGGGAGAATGGCTTAGTGGCTTAGTAGTAATGCTATGTGTGGTGTTGTGCTAGCCTAGTAGTAATGCTTGTGTGTTTTGTTGGTTGTTTCTGGTTTTATCTGTTCCTTGGTTTGAGGGGGAGCTTCAGTTTTTTTTGGAATGTTAGATGTGTTTTATTTCTGCTGCAGGGATCTCTGATATGTGTTAGTGCTCAAATGTTGTTTTAGCCAAAATTTGCCAAAGGGGGAGTTTGTTAGTTCTGTATTGGCAGCAATTTTGCTAAAACAAGGTGTTACATCAAGATGTTATGCCTGATGTCTTGACATGTGATTCTAACATTATACAGGTGGTGATTCTAGTGTTGCAAAAATTTGTGCATGATGTCGAGCCCGATGTCCTAACATCTGTTGACAGAACATTCTGTTCAGAATGTTATGATTTGTTTGCTGCGCTTTATTTGCAATATTTTGGGTGTTTATGTTCAGTGATTGCGTGCGAAAATCATGGAGTAACATTATTTTGAAGCAAGCACTTTCTGTTATTTTTGAAGAATAGTTGGTTACTATTTTCATGCAAAAAGATATGGAGGATAATTAGCTTTAATTATTATTATATCTTAGATCTGTTATTGCCCAAGCCCAAGGAGATTGGTTTTCTATTTAAAGACATGCAAACCCTAATGGCATGTGTGGAGAAAAGTTATTGAAAGCTGCGTTTCAAGTTTTAGGATTTTAGTCTTTTGTTAATTGTTTGATTGTGAGCCATTCATTCATCTCTTGGATGTTTGAATTGGACTGAGTCTTTGAGTTGTAAGTTGTTCACTCTAAGCTTTTAAGTACGAATGCTTTGTTCTTGATTGAAGCTTTTAAGCAAGATCAAGGTATGTCATTGAAGTGTGTTCTTCTCTTTTGTAAGTTTCTGTAGTTATCACTGCATGTGATTGAGGGGGAGTGAGAGGTGTCTCTTATCTAAGTGTCTTAGATAGAAATCTCACAGGTAGAGATTAGGTAAGAAGATTGTTAACTGGAGTGTGTTTATAGAGAGTCTTCAAACTAATTTTGTTTAGTGGATTTCCTTCCTGACTTGGTAGCCCCCAGATGTAGGTGTGATTGCACCGAACTGGGTTAACAATTGCTTGTGTCTATTTGCTATTGTTTATTGTTTTTATCTTGTTCATAAATTGATCTTTGTTTAGATATTAGTGTCGTGACATCTCCTTCGACATCTCATATCTGATACCATAATCTCAATTAATTACTTATTCAATTTTTTTTTTTGCAAAATTGCTTTTAAAGGTTTGTCAGCAGATGGTTCAGATGATGATCTAAAAAGTCAAAATGCATGGGGAATCAAAAAATCTAAGTTAATGACAAAGGTCAAGAAAAAATTACATGAAAAGGTTTTATTATTTTAAATGCTTCATTCATGATCAATGTTTGATTATCTGTATATTATAGACTATAAATTAGTTGCTTACAGAAAGTTTGATTTTACTATTGTCTGGTGAAAACATGTCAATATGAGTCAAGCATATTAAGCATACCAAAATGAGATGTGTGCAACCTCATGTTTTACATAAATAATGAGAGTGAACATGCATGTTAACTATGTAGATTATGCACCAGTCTTGCTGTTACCTAATACGTTGGAAGTTATGGACATGATCAAGGAATTGTTTGATTTTGAGTGAAAAATATTTGACCAAAAAGCCTATCTAGTGAGGGTGTGATCATTTGACAACCCATTTGATTCTAAAATGAATTTATTTTTCTTCTTTAAACGCTACATGTCTTAGCCGATTTTAAAAGAAAAATAATGTTCACCACCTTTTCGTAAGGACAGGAGAGCACTTAAAAAAGTAAGGGTATTTTAAAAAATAAAGTTAGGTATGAAAAGGAAATGTATAAAAAAAGAATCAAGTAGTAATGGTAAAAAGAAAAGAATATTCTTTTAACAAAACAAAAAGTTAAAAGTTAAAAGCATACAAAATAAAATCACTGAAAGAATGGTTATAAAAAGGGAATCAAAAGAAAGATACTTTTTGAAAAATAATTATCTACTTGTAAAAATGTTTCTCTATAATATTTAGGGTTTTTGAATCCAAAGAAAAACCAATAATTTTTGTAAGCCCATCCACGTTACAACCAAAAGAAAGACCTTAATAATTCATGATTGATAATGTATCTTGTGATATTTTTCAGGTGAAATTCAAAATGTTTCTATAGTTTGTGCATTGTCAAATTATGAAAGAAAATCTAACCATTGAGAGATACTCAATAAGATCATTATTCGGACGAATAGTTTACTCTTGATCTAGACATGTCTTAAAATCTTACTTTAGTCAAGCAAGTAGTTTATCTTCATCCTATAGTTCATGGATATTTATGGTGTTGATCATGAACTTGCATTAGAAAGAATATCAAGTCATTCATCCTTTCGTTAAACATGCATTTCAAAACTTTTGAACCATCTGAATGAATTTTGTTGGAGGACAAACAAAAAAATAAGTTGGAAAGAGTGGATAAGTGTCAAAAGTATGTAAAATACATTGGCACTTATTACTTATTTTACAAGTGATCAATATAAAATACCCCAATTTATCTATGAGAAGTGACAAACATCTATTTGGACTCTTTACTACCACATTTATCAAAAATAGGTGAAAAACACTAAAAAAATAACTAAGCAACACACAAAGACCTTGCCAATACCATTTTCCTAGAAGCAAGGCTCTCTAGGCCACATCCATGGGCGCTAGGAGAGCACTAGAAAAAGAATACTTCAAGGCTAAATAACTTCATGGTGAAGGAAAAGTTTGTGTGCTAGTCTGAGATGGATGGTGCGCCTAGCGAGCTAGGGACTCTAGGACTAGTTTCAGGGTGAGCTGTCATTTCTTAAGAGGGAATAAAGTAGGCGTGCTAGGCGAAGATGAGAGGTGTGCCTAGCGAGCCTACCTTTAACAAACCTATAAGTATGAGGTTCAGTTTCAGTTTTAAGAAAGTTTCGATGGATTCAAGGTAGTGCAGAAAGGGAGTAGGTTCACCTTGGTATCAATAGGAGAATAAGAGAGTGAGGTTAAAGGAAGAAGCACTGCTCGAGAGGTTTGTGTAGGCGGTCTTCCAAGTTTGTCTTCTCAAGATTACCCATACAATTATGATGAATAAGTGTAGCTAGAAATGTCTTTGTTGGGGGTACTTGTAGTCATTATATACTCATCTTTAATTATGGTCTTGGCGTTTTATGTAATTCTACTTAAGCTTTAATATTGATGATTCTCTGCTCTTAATGCTTATTTTGGTTCAACTACCTAAAATATGTTTTCATGGTATGACTTGACATATGAATGATGTTGATCGTTATTAGATCAAAGTATCCATCTATTAGATGTTAGTGCCTATACACCGGTTTAAGTTTAATATCCATAGAATGCTGATAATTGATAATCAATATCTTTATATCACCGTTGAAACTTAACGATGTTGTATTTAATATTGCGAGACATCACCTATTAGTAATACAATTGATATCACGTTGTTAAGTCAAACATGAGATACAATGAGAGCAACATATGGTAATATTAATAGTTGAGTAGAAGAACATATTATTAACTAATGGTTATACATGAGAATAAACAATGACAAAATCTACCCCTAGCATGTTTTCTCACTATTAACATCGAAATCTCAATTTATTTTCTGTCATTTACTTTTCCGCAACCAAACAAGTATAAACACTTACTTAGAATCACAGAAAATGTTAAATTTGTGTTTAAACACCACAAGTCTCTTTGGATACGGTAATATTGCACTTGATATTTGCACCGCAAGAGGGGACTATGTTCCATCAAGACCAATGAATTGATAAATCACAAAAAATTAAGGCTTCACTGATTCTACACCAGTGCAGTTACATATGATGTACTGTTTACAAGTATATTTGACGTCCATCGTGATGCCTTGTAAAATTGACTCATGCCTTAATTGCAATCCAAGTGAAACTACCATATGTAGAAATAGTGATGACACTATTGTCGATTGTAATGATGGTGAAGAGGGTGAGGAAAGAGGACCATGATAAAAAAGATGACAAACTTGCCAAGTCAATTGCGATATCTGATAAAATTTTGAAGTTGTCAACAAATAATTTCATCTTAAAGCTTTTTACTTCCTTAACTACAATAATAACCCTAGGTTTGCAATATGTCTTTGGTGATCCAAATTTAGCCATAAGTTGGTTGGAGCATTTGTCACCACCTCAGTTCTAGATGCCAACTTAAGAAAATTCGAGATACTAAGTAAGTCTTGGAAAATTTAGGGTGGTATTTTAACTAAAGAATCTCGAACAAGCAAGTCAAAACGTACCTACAGTAAGTTTTCCACAAGAAATAGCACCACACAAGCAATCTTCATAGCCAAGTTGTTGGAAATTCAAAAGCTAATGAGTCACCAATAAATGAGGAAAAATTCAAAAAAAATTATATCGAAAGTTCTATGAATTGGGCACAAGACTCGACAACATCATTATGCCCTACAAGTTATTATTGCTTGAAACATATTGGGAATTATTGCTTGATCCATATAGGGTATCATTTCTCTCTACATAGGGCTCTATATGAGGTATGATGGTTTGAATCCTACAAGTTATCATTGCTATCTACAGGGAATTATTTCTTGAACTCTACAAGGTATCATTGCTCTCGATGGGGTATTATTTCTTGAACTTTATGGGATATCATTGCTCCCTATGGAGGACTCCATACAAGGTATCATTTCTCCTTACGAGGTATTATTGAGTGATCCTTTCACGGTATATTTTCTCCATACGGAGTACTAGAGCGCCCTCATAGGGTACCAAAAAACCCCTCGGGTAATAGGTTAAAGTAAAACACGCATGAAAAAACAATACTCCCTCTGTCCCACAATGAGTGATCCAGTTGACTTTTCACACAGATTAGGAAAAAAAGAATAAATGAAGGAGAGAGAATGATATTTTTACTAAAGTATCCTTATGATGTATTGGGAATGATGAAAGTAATATTAATTAGAGGGTAAAATAGGAAAAGTTGCATTGGCAATTGAAATAGGTTATATATTTTGGGACACTATTTTATTCCAAATGGATCACTCATTGTGGGACGGAGGGAGTAGCTTATCAAATTTTCAAAATCACATCTCTAAATCAAATATGTAACCAACTTTCCTAAATTGGGAAGCCATCGAAACCAAAATTGCCCAAACTAATAAAATTGACAGGAGAGACCATGGTTTTAAATTGCGGATGCGGCTGCAGATGCGGTTGCGGTTGCAGTCACTGCGGTTGTGGATATTGCGGCTGTTGCGATGCGGATTGCGGTCGTTGCGGCGTGAATTTATTTTCTATCGACATAAAATAATATACTTTATTATATGTATTAGGTTTCACATGTCATCTATTGTTGCGGGCTGATGCGGGCTAATGTGGTCATTACGGTGTTATGATGCGGGCGATGCGGTTTTTAGTGTGATTTACAATCACACCGCAATTGCGGCCTGATGCGGATGCGGACACTACCACAACCGCAATATTGCGGCCGCATCAGGTGATGCGGTCCGCAATTTAAAACCATGGGAGAGACCCTGTTAGTAAAGTTAATGGACGAGCTATAACACAATTTATCTTCATCTTCATAATAAAATAATTCTCGATCCTCAATATGATTTGCAAAGTGAAAAATCGTCTAACTTTCAATACGACAATTGATCAGTTACCATTTCTGTTATAGTTATCATTGTTTTAACAGTAAAGGCATGTGATTTATCTGCATTTTCCATACAGTTTGAGTAGTTTAATGATCAGTTTCATAAATCCAGCAATTGTGAATGATTAAAGTATTCTTGGTATTATTTTTTTCTTTTTGGGAATATTTTCATTTGTTTGACAGGTTTGGAGAAAAAGCGACCAGATTAAAGTCCGAGTCAAAACGCATGTGTTGATGCCTAAGGAGCGAAATAAAAGAGTTTCTGCTTATACACGTATGAGGTTGTTAAATGCTCAATTAAGTGTCAGTTGAGATCAACTGAGTTCCTATGTACTCTATTTTATTAGTTAGAACAATTGAAACTCATAAGTGCTCTAAATGTTATCAATTGGAACCAATAGAGTAACTAGTGAACTTTGAAGAGAGAGCAATTATTAATAAAAGAGACAGACCAATACTAATGAGCATGTGAAGAGACATTTTGGTAACATTAATAATTGGTCAATTGGTGTTAGATGACAAAATATCAATTGGAGTATTTTGTACCATTATATAATATTATATTATATACGTATTATATATATTTAAGAGTGGATGGAAAGAAAAGAAGATTAAAGTTGGTAAGAAGAAAAAAAAGGAAAAGAGAAAGAGAACAGAAATGGGGAAGGAGAGAAGAAGATCTCATGGAGGAAGAAGAGGAAATTCATTATCATCAACTCCATCTCATTTTTTTCATCTCCAAGGTGAGTTTCATTAGGTAGTGTAGCTATTGGGAGAAAATATGAGAATACTAGAGGGTTAGGTTTTGTGTTGAAATTGAATTAAATGTTGTTTTCATGTTGTAATTGATGAATTGTGTGCTTAATAATGTTATACCATGTTCAATTGGGTGTTTGGATGTTGTATGGTCATGTGGGGTTGAGTTTTGGCCATGGCTGCCTTCATTTTCGCGTTCTACAAATTTTGGGTTTTGCTTGGGTCATCGGGCGAGCTTAGGCGAGCCCAGGGCGACCTGCTTTTCTGCTAGCATTGTCGGGCGAGGTTTGGAGAACAGAAGGCGAGCTACCTCGCCACCTGCTCGCCGGACGACCATGTTGAAATTTCGCCACTGCCTAGGCCTCGCCTGGGGTTCGTTGGGCGAACCAAGGGAGAGCTAGCCTCGCTGGCTGCTCGCTAGGCGACCATGACAGGGTGCAGTTTTTCTGTTTCTTGTTTCCTTCAAAACTTGAGAACCATAACTCGAATTGAGGCACGGTCGAAACTCTAACTCGGATCGATTGATAGAATAGTAATGAGTTGAAGTGTTTGTGGAATAATACGTAAAGGGGTGGAGATGAACACCTTGTGTATTGGTTTGATATTATTTTGATGAGGGACCTTTGTCCTAAAAGTCCTATTTTGGTGAGGGACGTTTGTCCTAAAAGTCCTATTTTGGTGAGTGGCTTGACTCCAAAAAAATCCTATTTATTATGAGATCATGATTTAACCAATGATTCTTAGTAGAGGATAACATTGTGCATGTTTATGAATTATATTGTTGTTGTTGTGATTATGTGACTGTATTGGTTGTGAAATAACATGCTCAAAACATTATGAAGATTAGTGAGGAAACCTAGGCTTATAACTAGGTAAATGAATTTAAAAGATAACTAGGTTGCAAGTATGACTTAGATGATACTAGAAGGTGACATTCACGCATCATGATGCCTAGTTGTGTGTCATGGATGAATGGTTACCATCGTTGTGAGTGAGATGCATTGTATGGAACATGTGATATTGTTGTGTGATTAAGGTGAATGTGACCTTGTGATTGTCGAATACGATCATGTTATGTTATATTTTATCACGTAGTCGGAAACAACCCTTGATTTGTGTCGTCCCAAGAGTGATGCTTATGTAGAGCTCCTTTGGGATGTACGCACCAATACTTTGACAGGTTTGAGTCCCCATAAGCGAATGAAACCAATAGGTAAAAGGCTTGAAATAGGCAGAGGTCCTATAGGAAGTGAAGATTCATGTGGACCATGTTTCCCTTGAATTCAAATCCATTCGTACGTCAACGTATGTTACAAGGATCCGTGACCCGTGCCGAAAGTTATAGACGTAGGAGAAGATGAGGAAATATACCTTGGTATGGTTTCCAAACTAGTGATTGTTTGAGTTGATGAACTCAAGAGACATGTTTCCATACATTGCGAGTTTGTGAGATCAAGTTTTATCCCTTTTCCCCTTGACTTGAGTTAGAATTTTGATTAGAACCCCGTAGAGCCAAGTGAACCCATCAGATAGAGGAACTCACTGAAATTATTATCTCACCCCATTATTGTTGTTATTTTTCAGGTGTTGTTTGTAAGTTTCGTTTACAAGAAGGATATGCATGGATGTTTCGAGGGAAGCCTACATTATGATTTTTCCGCAGTGTGTATTGTACAACGACAAATATTGTACTTAGATCTTAGATTTTATTGTTTTGGCACTTTCCATATATTGTACCATAGGTTGTTTCGCTGCTTTAGAAATGGTCAAGTATGTAAACGATGTCAATAGGAACTTATGGTTGTATCACTACCAAATAATAACACTTATATGATATTATTCTAGATATATATTATAATTGTGTGTTACAGAGGCACTGTCGTGCAAAGCCAAACACTCCCAAACGCGTCTCAGACCAGGAGAAAAGAAAAATGCATTCTACCAATACGCGTATCCAAACGCCTATGAAACGCTGCAGTAAAGGGTGTATGTTTCCTTATGCATATCAAGCATAACCCAGGGCCATGCAGCCATCTACCCATACACATATCCATACATGTATGAGGTGCTGCAAAAGGAGGCAGGCGCGTATGATGAAATTCACGGTACTAGATCCATACGTGTATTCATACGCGTATGCACTATGCTGGCGCCAATAATTATAGAAAAAGCCTAATTTTGATTATTTAGCGAGAGGAAGTGATTTTTGAAGGTTTATCTTGATTTTAGACGGTAAGTTACGAATTAAGAGCGGGAGAACACAATAGAAGCAAGGTACATCAACTTCAAGAGATTTCTCCATTGAATACTCTTCATCTTTAATCTTTGTGTAATATTTGACACTTTTAATATGTTTATTTTCATTGTCACAAGTAACTAAACCCTCTAATGCTAGGGATGTGGCCACTATTCTTCAACTAGTTTAATTTTCTGAAATGATTATTGCAATGACTTATATTTTATTTTCTACACGATTTATTTCTTTCTGAGTTTAATGCTTTCTATTTTCATCAAATTGAGAATTGATTTACGGTTATCTGTTAGGAAGGACTTTCAACAATAACACTTGATTGAAATATTTTATATCAAATATCACTTAGGACTAGGGATACCGTATAAAAACCGACATGTTTTTGGCAATCAAATACTTAAATTCATCTATAATTTACTATGGACATAAAGATTAATTTAAATGTTTAAAGGTTTATTTACTAAGGACTTACAAATAAACACCCTTAAGAGCCGATAATCTATAGAGATGAAATAGGTCGTTACAAGGTCAATTTAGATAGTTAACAAATTCAGGTACAAACCTTAATTTCTAGCATGCTTTATTTATATTATTTTCCGCTCTATTAAATTTGCTCTTATTTTCTCTTTTACAACAAAAACAAACTCAAAATTCTCAATTGCTTTTGTTTAACTGAATTGAAACGCAAACTCTAAAATATAACACAGTTCTCGAGATCAATATTTCAAAAATTTTCAATATTACTACTTTGCCAAATTAGTAAACTTGGTAACCAAACAAAAATCGACGGCGGATTAAATTGACTGAATAAGAATGATGAACTAAGATTACTTTGACTCATGTATCTAATCATCTAATAAGGCCCATTAAAAGCTATTATCTCGCACAAGGGTCATCTAAACCCTCCGGTTTTCTGCCTTATGCACCATTATACCTACAAAGTTCTTAGGAGATATACAAGTTAGCATTAGGGAAGTAAAACCTCACCCAAGTCGTAAGAAACTCAAACTAATCTAATATGCAATCATCTTTCTAAATGAAAAGTAAAAGAAATCGGACAAATAGTGCAATAGTATATAATATTAAGTAAATATATATTATTATTGCAATAACAAATACATTTTTGGTCCTTAAAACCACACACACTTTTTAGGATACTTCAGAAGTATCCATTTACATTCAAAAAGAAAACCAATTATTCTAACCTTCTGTTTTTGTCTTGTAAACAAGACAAACAAGACAATACTATAACATCATATTGAAAGCCAGTTCCATCTTATGGCTTTATTTTATCTTTAGCAGCAATATAAATATATATAAAATGTTGTAACACTCACATTACCATTCTCTTTTCAATTTTTTTCTGTATTATCGGTATTTTACTCGATAAGACAAAAAATGTTGGAAAGAGAAAGTTAGTGTTGTTGTGTCGAAATCAGTGGACCCTATCTATCTATAGAGCCTTGTAGCAGCACCCTTGTCCAAGAACCATTTCACATCTCCCTCAGGGTTCACCATTTGAATAGGAAGCTTATCAGCATCAGGATCTTTCTCAAAAGCAGAATAAACAGCATCAGCTTTACCAGCACCAGTCACAACCATAGCAATATTTGAAGTAGCATTAATCACCGGCAATGTAAAAGTGATCCTCTCCGGGGGCGGTTTCGGCGCATTCTTAAGATATACAACCCATTTTTTAGTTTCATTCACTGCAGGTTCGCCTCGAAATAGAGAGGCTATGTGTCCATCAGGTCCCATATCTAATAGCAAAAGATCAAATTTTGGGAATTCTAGTGATGATTTTGATATCACATTGTTTGTCACTAAACGTCTTAGTGTTGTTTCATAAGCATCTGCTGCTCCTTCAGCTGGTAAGGAATCATTAATTGTGTTCACATTTAGCGGCGGAATTGGTACCTTTACAAAAAATACAACAATATGAATCAGTTCTTATAATCGTTATATACTGATAATAACTACCTGAAACTCACACGCAGATAACTGTGAGGTCTCGAGTCTCGAGTTTAGTATATAATATATGTATGTATATATAATACCTTGGAGATGAATCCATCATAAGCATGTTTGTAGTTGCTATCAACATTAGTCTTTGGCACCACTCTCTCATCCACAAAAAATACATGCCACTTAGCCCAATCAATAGTGTCAGAATATGGAGGTTCCACCAGCTTCCTGATATTGTAACATCAACAAGAATTCATTGGTAAAATTTCTCCACTCTAGTTTTTCATGTAATGCTGATAATTGATCGAGTTGAAAAACTGTTTTTCACCTCGGTCAGTCACCCGATGTGAAATGTGACAGATTTATGATACCGATGTAAAAGATTTATTTCAACCGATGTAAAAAGTAATTTATGTAGTAGTGTAAAAAAGATAAAAAGAAGAAATGATACTTGAGATATTTGACGGGTCCGGGAGACAGAACGACGGTGAAACGTCCCGTCTCTCGGATATATTTTTCGGAGAGGTCAGCAATATATTTGGCCAAAGAAAGAGGAAGATGTTCCTTGCTTAGCACTTGCACATCCTTGCTATTCATTGATGCCTTCACCAAGCCACCAACATGAATTCTCTTAGGTTTCACTTGAATTGGAGAAGACACATTGTGTCTTAGAGGGTTAAAAAGACATTTTTGACCTAATTGAGGTGACAACAATGACATGGTTGAGGATTGTGTATGTGACTTATGTTTGGAATGCAACATGCTTTGAGGAGTGCATGAAAGGGACAGAAATGTGGAAGTGGCCATTGATTAGTTGAATTGAATGTTGTAAGTATTGGAATGAATTATACTTGGTTGTTTACAACCCTTATTTATGTTAAAAAATTTAGATTCTTTTGTTAGTCTAGGAAGCAAAGTATGGATCCTTATGTAAGTTCTAGAAGTAATCAAGTACAAAATCATTCAAATATTTCACTTCTTAAGCAATAATGGGGTCTACCAAATATTTTCCAACTTTTTTTTTTTGCTTTTCTTTCTTTAATTATTTACTGTCTCAAGTATCGTGATGGTACAATATTTATCTTCAACTCCAAGTTGGAGACAACTTTAATATTTTGGAAAGTATCCAAATTGCAGAATCATAATATTTAAGGGATTAAATATGGAAATATTGAGAGAGGAATGGAGATTACAATTGCAAAATTACATTGCAAGAGACAATGAGGTGCAAAGATGGGAGGAAATATTTCAATAAGGTTGATACCTCTATCCCAAATTAATCTCCTAAAACAAAACTTTAAAATAACATATTAAAAATTGAAAGCAAAAACAAGCATCTTAAAAGGATAAAGCTAAATCCTAAAGAGAAAACGAATGCATTGCGCAAGAAAACCTTATAGAATTTGAAAGAGGGTAATTTAAATACGTCCCTAAAGAAAACTTTTTCAATACAATTTGATAAATTATCTCACCAAATAAAATCGTCATAACCAAAAATAGTATTAGTAAAGTCATTGCACAAAGATGGGAAATGCTAACGAATACCCCTGGAGCACTGGTTAAGATATTAAAATGATACGTTAAATATTATTTAAGAGATTAAAAAAACATGTTTTTTCTAAATATACGTGTATTCAATGCACTGAAAATATTTATACTTAACTTATTTAAAGAAATATTGTGTGTATTCAATAAACTGAACCTAACAAATATTCTTTATTTAAAATTGTAATCAGTGTCTCAGGGGCACTAGTTAGCATGACCCTTTGATAAATTATCTCACCAAATAAAATCGTCATAACCAAAAAATAGTATTAGTAAAGTCATTGCACAAGCCTCGTTCCCGTATATATGGGAGATCTTAATTCAAAAGTTCTTAATTAAATAAAAGCAATTAAACCATCTAATTTAAAGCGTCTAAGGGATAATCTTTGGATTAAAAAAAGCTTGTTGAACAAGTTCTATCCAAATGTTAAACAATGTTTGTCATGACCAATCTTAATGACACCAAGATAATTAGTTAAATCCTCGTAAAAGAGCTTTTAAAATCTCTAATACGAGTGTTCAAATTTAAGCCGATTCAAAGAAAAATTGTAAATCGATCAAAAAACATCGCAAAAATCAAATATTATCAAATGTATTTAGATGTCATTTTATAAAAATCACTTGATTTTGATCGAATTTTGAATTATTTTTTCAAAACTAATTCAAATCAAACCGAAATATATATATATATATATATATATATATATATATATATATATATATATATATATATATATATATATATATATGTTTAATCTATTACGTATAGGTAATTTGTTATTTAATAATACTTATTTTTAATATTATTTATTTGTTTAATTTAAAAACAAAAACTATTATCATTAGGCTCTCCATATTGATGAGCTTTTTCATGTTTATTCCTGTAACTATGTAAAATAAATGTGGGATACTTTTCAAATTATTATCTATGAAGGTAATTAAAAAGGATAGAATCACTACTAAAAAAATGCAATTTAGAGAGAGAAGTAATTTGTCATTAATATACTAAAATTCTGTCACAAAACACTTTTGTGAGGGATTTAGCGATGTATTAATATTCGTACCGAATTTCAATGTCGCAAACTGTTAGTGAGGGATTTCCAATTCCGTCATAAATTAATACGGAACGAATCTGTCACTTTATTTAAAATTCCGTCATTAAATTTTGAAAAGAAATCCGTCAGTAATTAGTAAAAGAATTTCTAAATACCTCATTTATTATGATTGTGAATGATTTTGTGACGGTTATAATTTGTCTTTAATTATTGAAGATTAATAAATAAATGCTCGTTTTTATGAGAGAATAATTTTGTCACTAAATCACTTGTTAATGATTTAGTGACACTTATATTTCGTCACTAATTAGTGAAGAATAATATACATTCATTCTTTTTGACGAAATTATATTCCCTCGCTAATCAGAGAAAACTTGCATGAAATTATTAAAATTGTAAATTTCCTGCTTAATTTAATTCATAATATTAAAAATGCTAATGAATTAAAAATAAATAAAATAAATAATACACAAATATAAAACACTACATACTATTTTTTTAATATCATAAATATTCTTCAAATCATAACTATAATAGTACTAACCGTACTAAGCATATGTTCTTAATACTATATATTAAATTCAAAGTAGTACTTGTTTTGTTTTTGACACTAGACATTACAATCAAAACTCTTGAAATTAAGATACTATAACAAAAATAGTAATATAATTGTTCTTGAAACTAAGAGTTGACAAACAAAAGTGTGTTCTCAAAACAATTCAATAATGTATTTCAAGAAGTAGGCGAAGACGGAGTTGGATCCGAACGTGGAGGTTGATGACTTAAGGAAAAACTTTTCATAAGTTGGAATAATTGATCTCTAAGCAAACGTGAATCTTCCTATGATTCACGAATCAACTCCTCGCGAGTCTTTAGTTTCTCTTTAAGAGTCATATTTTCAGCTGACAAATAAAAAATAACAGTTCTCATTTGTTTATATTCAGATGGTGAGATACCGTCAGATGTGGAAGATCTAGATGACTTATACTTTGCTGCTTTTGGTCCCAAACCATAAATACGACCCTTCTTATTCACTCCTCCAACAAAATCTAAGAAGATAGTGTTATCAGATTGATGACTTGAAATATCATTCGCGGGTGCCTCTTGTGAGTCTCTCTCAACAATTCGTTTTTCATATTCATTATGCAAATAACAATTTCGTAGATAAAGAGAATATAATGAGTCAAAACACAAAATAGCATAATAATAATAGTTCAAAAGAACTTGTACAATCCAAAATTTGCACTAGTATAATAAGCTGTAATAATCCTAATATATTATGAAATATGATGTATTATCAAACATCACAACAAAATCTATGGCAAGTGAATAACTTGTCTCTAAAACCGAATATAGTTGAATCCTGACCTTTATTAGATTATTGCTATAAATTCATAAAAATAAAAAATAAAAAAGGTTATAGAAAGTTCTAGTTAAAATATAACCAGATCTATTTTTTATTTAAAAAATCACTCATTCCTTTCTACACCGACATTGTAGCTGAACACAACTTTAAAAGTGATAGAATTAGAAAGCAACCAAAGGCCAAAACCATCTGAAAACAAGTGAAAGACAATAACACAGACCAGTAAGAACACTTCACTATACACTCAATCATTTAATACCCAGTTACTATATTGACATGTCAATTTTTTTATCTTTAAAAACAACATGTAACACAGATACCAATATCATACACCACTTCCCTTTCATGCGCATGCATATATTATAATATGATACTATCAAAATTATTACGAAATTAGAATATCATTAATATAAATATAAGTTCATGCATTGGTATAACATCTTCAACCACATCTAGTATAAATACTTTAGCAGATAAAAATAAGAAAATATCATTAGTACAAGCATTAAATTAACATGGTCAACAAGTTCATGGAATTGTAACTTACAGCAACCATCTCTGATTTTGAAGAAATCCTTTGACTTACTCTTTACTTTATGTGTCTTTTGAAATAACTCCCAACAAGTTAGATTTGTATCTGAGGATATTTTCTAAATATACAAAGAGATAAATCAATGTTAATTAAAATTAAAATATTTAACCTAGCAAAATAAAATAAAATTCTTACTAATCTCTTAGTACTCAGTTGTCGGAATTGATCCTCCAGTGTGTAGTGGACCATCCGAAGATCTTCTATTGTGAGTGTTAATTTGTGACTTTCTTTTTCAGCTATCATCTTTCCATTTTTCTTCTAATATCTTACGCATTTCAATAGGAATCCAATCAACTGGATCAATCTTTTTTCTCACCCTATACATTGTGTTTGAGTATGCATCAGAGGCTTTGTGATCAAATATCTTCTTAATATCTTTTTCATATTTAGGTAGGCACTTGTACTTTCTATACAATATAGATAAAAAAAAATTTATGCAATAATTAAGGTTACCACTTGATCATACCTGTTAAACACAAATTTTCATCAAATTCAAAATCTATTTGAAAATGATTCAACAAAAGAGGTTTTACTCAATAATTCTAATACAACAAAATATTAGTTTGAATTACAAACCAACATAAATAAGCTATAAATTATAACATTTAAAAATTAAATTTGTTCTGTTTCAATTAAACCAGCATAAACAAACCAACATACACCAGCATTGAAAAATTCACCGACACTAACCAATATAATTTATATTCAAAGTGTTTCTTATAATAGGTTGATATCTCTCTCTCATAAAACTACAAGTGTTTTGATTACTCATTTCTAAATTAAATTTGTTTCAATCAACTTGAATATGTACATGGTAATTGATGTCAAGTATAACATCACATAAAAAACTTTGTTTAATTGAAACATACTATATGAACAAAATATAGTATGAACAAAATGTGATTAGAATATATGCAACAACGTATAAATGTGAACAAAATATATGCTACAAGAAAGATCATCTTTATCCTTTTATACCTCAAATTCTTCAAACTACAATTTAATCACATCTTTATTTTCTTCCTTGCCTTTTATCTCTCTATAGTTTGCCCAAGAACCTACAAACTTACGCTTGATATTTTTTGCAATCTCACACGTGAGCTGAATTGCAGGGTTAAATCTATAAAAAAAATTAAAGAAATCGTAAGATAAAATCATGATACTATATAAGTTAAATGAAGTTATTAAAACTTACGTTTTTTGTGGACTGGGACGAATCCAAATTCGTCCATCAGTGGGGTCCTTACTTCCAACTTGTGGAGGTCAATCAACATAGGATGATGATAGATGTGGATCCTCTTCGAATGCAGTAGCTGATGGAACATGTGATGGGCTAGGTGTAGGAGAAATAGGTGGACTAACCAAGGAGGAAATATGAGGGCTAGGAGTAGAGTGTGGAAATTGAGAATGCGTAGCTCTATGAGATGTGGAAGAATTTGTAAGTTGTGACAAAGTAGTGGTACTCCTACCTCTTTCAGATGATAGGTGAGTGATATGAGTAGAAGATGATAGGTGAGGGATATGAGTTGAGTGGAGAAGTTGGATATTTGTAGCTTTATGAGATGTGGGATGATTTGTAGGTTGCCTAGTAACACTTTATTAGAAATAATGGCTTTAGCATAAACATAAATTAGTAAATCACTGAGCAATAAAATAAGTAATAAAGACCACTTATTTTATATAAATATAATCATAAATTAGATAGCAGAACCCATACATTATAAAGTCGAATCATAAATTAATATACGAAATTAGTAATCCTTTTTATTTGATATTTATATATATATATTTGGTGTCTTCAGCACACTTTGACATTTACTTAAGTTCAAATATATATATATATATATATATATATATATAGGATTCGTATCATATGAGAATGTTATTTTTACATAGATTTTAAAATAAATTGTGAAGATTATGTGTGGTTTTTATTTTTCTCTCTCCTCCATTATTAAAATAAATGATGGAGGAGAGAGAAATAAAACTGACACATAATCTCTACCATTTATTTTAAAATCTAATTGTTCAAATTCATTCTCATATTCTCACATAAAAATGGCATTCTCATGTGATACGTTCCTTTTATATATATATATATATATATATATATATATATATATATATATATATATATATATATATATATATATATATATATATTTAAAATAAATTGTGGAGATTATGTGTGATTTTTATTTTTCTCTCTCCTCCATTATTAAAATAAATGATGGAGGAGAGAGAAATAAAACTGACACATAATCTCTACCATTTATTTTAAAATCTAATTGTTCAAATTCATTCTCATATTCTCACATAAAAATGGCATTCTCATGTGATACGTTCCTTTTATATATATATATATATATATATATATATCAAAATTAATTTTATTTAAATTATTTTTTATTTAAAATTTAAGTTACAATGCCATTAATAAAAAACTTAAGTTTAATTTTTTTTATGAATATTAGGGAGGGAATATTTCCCTCACAAAAACATTTAACACGTTTATGAGGGAATTTGTGAAGAAAAGATTAGTGAGAAAAGATATTCTTTTCAAATTCTCTCAATAAATTTACTTTTATCAAATCTGTGAGAAATTTTGTGACGGATTAATTGCCTCACAATTTTCTTCACTAACTTTTCCCCTTCTCAATTAATCATGTACACAATTTTCCCTCACTAAATTCCTCGCAGTTAGGAAGGGATTTACGTCCTTCATTAATTTCCCTCTCTAAATTGTATTTTTTAGTAGTGAATGAACATATTGACTAATGAGTATGAATTGTATAGAATGAAATCTGAGAAAAATATTTAGGACATGGAAAAATATTTTATTCATATTGTAAATCATTTTGGAAAAAAAAATAAATGAAAATTTGATTAACAAAATCATTAGATGTCTAAACCGCATATGATAACCTAATGTCACTGTGATTTTTGAATCTAAAGACTTGTCTTCTATGGACTTTTCTACCTTGTTCGGAAATTTATAGGAACATATAAATGAAACTAAAAAAAGTTAATTGAGAATGAAGAAGGCGACAAGACAAAGAAAATTCTTGCACTCAAGGTCAAAGAAGGAAAAGATTCAGAATGTGATGAAGACATGAGATTTCTAGTCTAGAAGTTGAAGAATTTACTAGGCATGACACGCAACAACAAAATTTTCAACACAAAAATGAAGAAATAGGTTTGTTCGTGCCAACTTACTTCTAGTAATAAAATAAAATGCATATAAATCCAAATTTCACTCAAAACCATAAGAGAGATAAAAAAAACATCCAAAATCCTAAAAACAAGAGAAAAAAAATAGGCATACACAGTTTGGAATGACAATGATATTGACTTTTCAAAATAATCAAAAAAAAAAAAGAGGCAAACATCTGGCTTAAGGCAAAACACGAAGACAATGAGGCAAACAATTTATCTTCCTGCTTTACTTATCACGGACTTTTTTGCATGTCTAAAAAAGTTAGATAGTGAGTCAAGTAATTATATAATATATATATATATATATATATATATATATATATATATATATATATATATATATATATATATATATATATATATATATATATATATATATATTATTTGTGTCTTTAAGTCAACTATTTCTTCTATTTTAAAAAGAAAATAAAAATAGGTTTGGAGAAATAGAACATGTTTTAGGAAAACAAAGTTTTTAAATTCAAAACTCCTCTTCCCATTCTTCTCTTTCTTATGGAAACTTTGGCGAATTTACCAAGTGTGAAAAATGCAATAGAAAATAAAATTGATGATTTGCATAACACACTTGATAAATTTATCAAAGAGACAAATAACTTTAATTTCATTCTAGGTAATTAAAAGAAGTTGATTGAAGGAGATTGTGACCTAATCTTTGTGAAAGCTGATTTCTTCGAACATTGAAAGAGATCGACTATTGATTTGTAAATTTAGGAGAAAAGTGGATTTTGTGTTGATATTAGAATTTGAAGAAATTTGGGAAATGATAAGGGTTGTGATTTGGGGGAGAAAGAAGCGTTTTTCACAGTGAGTTGTTCTTCTGAATTAAAGAGAGAGAAATCTAAGAAAAAATAGAGGGTAAATGAAAAGGGAGCATTAAAAATGGAGCACTAAATTGTTTTTCTATAAGTATGATGATACGTAGAAAAAAGAGGGCGGTTTAACCGTCGCCACTTTTATTTGGATGGGTTTTACTTGATGTGTTGAGGGAGGGCGGTTCAAAACCGTCGTTGTTTAAGGACGGTTGTCCAAAACCGTCGTGACAACCGTCGTAATAAGTGAAAGAGGGTGGTTTTTATTGAACCGTCGCAATTTATGTGTCGCAAATCCTATTTTTTCTTGTAGTGTGATTCGAAGAACAATGCTAAGAGTTTTAGTAATATTTACCATACTAATAAGACCTTCAAATGTAGTATTATTAGAGTTTTGACCAAACTCATCCTTACAAAACCGACTTGTAAGGTGAACTTTATTTAAACCATTTTAAGCTCGATGTTGAACCAATGTGAGACTTAGGATCTTTCTAATACACTCCATCACGCTTAACACTCTTCCGGACTTGGTGTATGGATATTAACGATGGACGTCCCATGGTCTGATCGATAGACTCTGACACCATATTAGAGTTTGGCCTAAATCATCTTTACCAAACCGGATTGTAAGGTTAGGGTGTCATTTTATATAAACTTTTTCAAGGTTGTATGTCTAACTAATATGAAACTTCGGATTTTCCCAATAAGTATGTCTAGATGTAACTATTGTGATAAAAATGATCATATTGCTTTGGTCTGCTTTGTTAGAAAAAATCATAAAAGTAAAAAAAATGTTCATCTAATTTCTATAAGAAAAACAATGAAAATAAAATGAGAAATATGTCTTCTTCATCTTACTTCTAAGATCGTAATTCTAATTCTAAACCTATAGATGATATACATTACACTAACGCTAGAGGATCCAAAATGATTTAGGTACCTAAAGTTAATACTTAAGTTCATAATGCATATATGATTTACAATATCAAACGCTAAATTCTATCTTTACGCGGGATATTTAAAGCATATGCTTGGATATAAATCTTTATTTCTTCCTTGACTCATAAAAATGGAGGTTATGTTTCGTATGGTGATAATTACAGGGGAACGAAGATAGTTTATGGTACTATTAGTAAGTTTCCCAATTTAATGATTTGGATGTGATTTTAGTTTAAGGTTTTAAACATAATTTGTTAAGTATTAGTGAGTTATATGACAAAGATAATAATGTGACTTTTGATTTGTCTGTATGCAGAGTCGTAAAACTGAAAATAATCAAACTATTTTGACTAGTTTAAAGCATATGCTTGGATATAAATCATTATTTCTTCCTTGACTCATAAAAATGGAGTTTATGTTTCGTATGGTGATAATTACAGGGGAACGAAGATAGTTTATGGTACTATTAGTAAGTTTCCCAATTTAATGATTGGGGTGTGATAAGTGCAAATTGTACCTATTTTTGTATATAAGTTTTGTTGCACTTATCATTACTTTGTGTTAAAATTGGTTGAATAAACCCCACTTTGTGTGTAAATACGTTTACTTTACGTTTTCGATGTATAGTGCGTTACCGTGTAAATATCATTGAGTTTAATCAATTTTCATTTATTTTTGTAGGTGTTCCAGCAATGGGATTTTTCCATATTCATAAAGAGCATTGAATAAGCTTTCCAACGCTTCAAACCGTGCGTCAATCGGAGTTACGGTTCAAGAGTTATGAAGAAAACAAGTTCTGGTTTTCTGTCATGCTCGCTAGGCGAGCCCCCGTAGCGAACACTCGCTAGCTTGTTCGCTAGGCGAACCGGGGCGAACGAAAAGTTCCAGAATCGTGAAAAAAAACTCAACAGAAAGGCGGTTTACGTTCGCCTAGCGAACGGGGACTCGCTAGGCGAACCTGGAAAGTCAATTTTGCCCATTTAAGCCATTTTTCATCATTTTTTATGTGATGTTTTTGGGGGAACTTTCTCCCAACTTCATCAAACATGTTTTAGGAGTAGATTAGCTTAGAAACAACATTGGATGATGCATCTTGATGATCCGGAGTAGAATTTGCTTTAATCGGCTCCGACGAACCGTGAGAAATTTGTTCTTCTCCTTTCTTCTCTTTGTATCCTCTATTTGTTGATGTTTGGTATGTAAATCTCTTGATACCTATTGTATTTCATCTAATCTATGTTTATGAATATGTTTTGATTCTCTATTGATTATTTCTCTTTGATTGATTATTTGTGGGTCGTGACAAAACCTATATCGAATCGTTAATCTTAGATTTTCATCTATCAATGAGCAAGCTTTTGACAGGGGTTTGTGAATTGATATTCATTGTATCTTTTGTTGTATTTTGTTGATTAAGTAGCATGGGTAGCATGAGTAGGATCGATACGGTATTGCGAGGACACGTGACAATAGCGATGAAGAACGACGTTCGTATACAGTTGGTAAATTAGTTGAATGCAGGGTTAATCATATGTTTGTATTCTGATCAGGGCTTTGTATATGAATTACTCATGAGTTTGACATGGATGTTATAGTAATATCGGTTTTGTCTGAACTCTAGAGATAGATTTAGGCTTAACACTTGCGTGAGTATCAGCTCTTACTTCTCTGTGTTGTTGAGTTGCGTGAGACATCACCAATGAGGCAATACGTTCGATCTCTCGACGTTGCGTTAGACATAACCTCTGTCGTGGGTGATACGTGAGGATATTAGGCGAATGATTGATTTGTGTATGAAATGATCGGAAGAATGCATGTGTTATTGAGTGATCTCTATTGAGTTTCTTTCCTCCGAAGAATGTGTTATTGTTATTTACTTGCTTTTTGTTCCTTTAATTTTCCGCATTTGCTTTTGGTTCGCTTTAAACCAGAACTTTTGATTCTTGAGCTTAGAAATATAGAAACCGTTGAATGGCATTCTTTCCCTCGCACTGATCCCTGTGGAGAACGACAAAACTGGGTTACTTATATATTTTTGCTTGCTGCTATTCTAGCTTCAACAAAATGGCGCCGTTGCCGGGGATTGGTGTGTCGATATTGAGTTGCATCGCATAGTTTCTATGTTTTTAAGCTTCGTACATAATTGTCTATATTGTATATTTACTTGTATAATGGTGCATAGTTAGTTGGGGAGAGTTTGTTAGATGTCAAACATGTTATATATTTGTATGCAATACTTGGCATTTTTCATTTCTTTCCATGTGTAATGTATTGATTTTAGTGAGGAATGGTGTTGTTGTGCATTCATTGAAATATACTTGTGGTGCTTGTAATTTGTGTGCTAATGTGCAGGAATAGGCATAAAAAGATCAAGATTGTGTTACACAAATGTTGGAGGCAAGTTACCATTAAAGGAAGAAATCAACAACAGAATTCGCTAGGCGAGTGTTGGCGAAGATGCCAGCGAAGGTTCGCCTAGCGAACGTTAGCGAGAGTGCCAGCGAGGGGGTGGCAGAAAGTATGCAAAAACCTCCAGTAGGAAAACTGGGTAAATTCGCTGGGCGAGGGAGCCAGCGAATGCTCGCTGATGTGTTCGCGAGGCGAAGGTGCCAGCGAGGGGGTGGCAGAAACTTTCACTTTTGAAAACACCCAAACTTCGCTGGGCGAAAGTTGTAGCGAAGGCTCGCGTCGCGAATGATTTGGTTCGACTAGCGAACAGAGCTTAACAAGTGTATATACTTGTTAATAGTTGTTTTCCATAAGTGATTGTATATATGTGTTTTCCATCATATTTGTGTGTGTGTGTATATATTTTTGTTTTTGGTTTACGTTTGCTCAAGTGTTGCAGGTTTTATTGGGTCGCTACCAGTGAACGAAACAACATGGAAGAGCTTGTACGTAAATAAGGTGTCGAGCTTACGACGTGAAACAAGCGCTTGTTGGGAGGCAACCCAACGATTTGAGTTTGTATAGTTTTATGTTTAGTAGTATAGTTAATATAAAGTGACAATGGATGGAGTGAATGAGAGAAAGAACCAATTTTGAAAAACAAAATTTTCCTGCCCGTGCTTAGCGTGCGCAGAGGGCGCTTAGCGTGCCTTGTTTTGAAAAGAAAAATCTTTCATTTTCCATCCACTTTCACAAATTTTGGTTTTTATGTTTATTTAGTTTTAGTTCAATTTTGTTAGGTTGTTAGAATAATTTATGAGTTTGTTCTCAAGTTTTGTTTTTGATTAGCTTGAGGATGCATTGTGTGATTTTTCAATTTTGATTGTTTCAACAAGAAAATGTTATGGTAGTGTGAAAAGTTTAAAGAAAGTTGCATTGCGTTGGTTGGTGTTTATGGCTTTTCTAGAACATAACATGTTTATGAACCTTAGGATTTGTACAAATTACATGTCTTTCATTCTCTTGCAATTTTTGTTCAATTTTGAATCACTTTAGTTCATAGCCCATGTGAGGAAACCTCCATTGTTTACTAAATGCTTGGATGACTGATAACTTTGTCTAATTCGTTTGATTCATGCTTTATCTTCTGATTATTGTGATTTTGTGGAAGCATTAGAAATGATCAAGGCATTTGTTTATATTTAGCACAACCAGTATCCAAAAGTATCTTACCCGTGAGTAGTGAGAATTTGTTAGCCCCTTTGAGACTAAAACTGTTTAGATCTCATTTTTAGTGATGAACTTGGTTTATGTACATAATTTGCAAGTTTGGTTCATCATTGAATTTAGTGAGTTTCTAAAATTTCTTCTTGAACCTTTGAAATTGTATACTTTGATTTCCTTGCCGTAAAAAGCAAGGAGCATTCACTTGAGGTTTGGTTGAATTCAAGTTGGGGAGAATGAAAAAGAAGATTGGTAAGTTGCTTGAAACTTTTGAAAAAGTTCAAACAAGCATGAAAAGAAAAAGTGTAAATATGAATGTGAAAAACAAAAGAAAAAGAATGCTTGTTTGAACGAGAAAAATAGAGTGAAATAATTGTGCATAAAGGTAGTTTGAGAAGGTTTGTGGTAAAGGAATGAGAATGGTGAATGAAGTTGTAATGTGTAAATATCATTTATCGGCAATTTCGATTCAATGGCCTGTAGAAATGTCCCTTTATTGTGAACCCGACCAAGCTACAACCCTAAAAGCCCTTAGTGATCTGTTTGCTTCCATATTTTCATTTTTTATTGTTAGATATTGTATGAATTGAATTGTTATTTGCATTGTTTGTCAGATGAGTGAAATTTCCCCGCGGTTGCAAACGCGCATTAATTTCTTCATTCTTATTTGAAGTGGAGTGTTAGGTGTGATTCATTCTTGAACATGTATTGCTTTTGGATGTTGACATTTGTTTTGTGCTTAGACTTTGTTTCATATTCGTGGTGTCGTTGTAGTTTAGTGGTAAGCATTGCTTTGCATGTACTTTTGATATTTGTACCATACGTTTATTCTCCGTTAGTAAAAACTTGTTGAGCATGATTTCTTGATAATTGCTTTTGTTTCTTTGAGTTGATTGACTTTTGTTTGAGGACAAACAAAATAATAAGTTGGGAAGAGTTTGATAAGTGCAAATTGTACCTATTTTTGTATATAAGTTTTGTTGCACTTATCATTACTTTGTGTTAAAATTGGTTGAATAAACCCCACTTTGTGTGTAAATACGTTTACTTTACGTTTTCGATGTATAGTGCGTTACCGTGTAAATATCATTGAGTTTAATCAATTTTCATTTATTTTTGTAGGTGTTCCAGCAATGGGATTTTTCCATATTCATAAAGATCATTGAATAAGCTTTCCAACGCTTCAAACCGTGCGTCAATCGGAGTTACGGTTCAAGAGTTATGAAGAAAACAAGTTCTGGTTTTCTGTCATGCTCGCTAGGCGAGCCCCCGTAGCGAACACTCGCTAGCTTGTTCGCTAGTCGAACCGGGGCGAACGAAAAGTTCCAGAATCATGAAAAAACTCAACAGAAAGGCGGTTTACGTTCGCCTAGCGAACGGGGACTCGCTAGGCGAACCTGGAAAGTCAATTTTGCCCATTTAAGCCATTTTTCATCATTTTTTATGTGATGTTTTTGGGGGAACTTTCTCCCAACTTCATCAAACATGTTTTAGGAGTAGATTAGCTTAGAAACAACATTGGATGATGCATCTTGATGATCCGGAGTAGAATTTGCTTTAATCGGCTCCGACGAACCATGAGAAATTTGTTCTTCTCCTTTCTTCTCTTTGTATCCTCTATTTGTTGATGTTTGGTATGTAAATCTCTTGATACCTATTGTATTTCATCTAATCTATGTTTATGAATATGTTTTGATTCTCTATTGATTATTTCTCTTTGATTGATTATTTGTGGGTCGTGACAAAACCTATATCGAATCGTTAATCTTAGATTTTCATCTATCAATGAGCAAGCTTTTGACAGGGGTTTGTGAATTGATATTCATTGTATATTTTGTTGTATTGTGTTGATTAAGTAGCATGGGTAGCATGAGTAGGATCGATACGGTATTGCGAGGACACGTGACAATAGCGATGAAGAACGACGTTCGTATACAGTTGGTAAATTAGTTGAATGCAGGGTTAATCATATGTTTGTATTCTGATCAGGGCTTTGTATATGAATTACTCATGAGTTTGACATGGATGTTATAGTAATATCGGTTTTGTCTGAACTCTAGAGATAGATTTAGGCTTAACACTTGCGTGAGTATCAGCTCTTACTTCTCTGTGTTGTTGAGTTGCGTGAGACATCACCAATGAGGCAATACGTTCGATCTCTCGACGTTGCGTTAGACATAACCTCTGTCGTGGGTGATACGTGAGGATATTAGGCGAATGATTGATTTGTGTATGAAATGATCGGAAGAATGCATGTGTTATTGAGTGATCTCTATTGAGTTTCTTTCCTCCGAAGAATGTGTTATTGTTATTTACTTGCTTTTTGTTCCTTTAATTTTCCGCATTTGCTTTTGGTTCGCTTTAAACCAGAACTTTTGATTCTTGAGCTTAGAAATATAGAAACCATTGAATGGCATTCTTTCCCTCGCACTGATCCCTGTGGAGAACGACAAAACTGGGTTACTTATATATTTTTGCTTGCTGCTATTCTAGCTTCAACAGGGTGTGATTTTAGTTTAAGGTTTTAAACATAATTTGTTAAGTATTAGTCAGTTATATGACAAAGATAATAATGTGACTTTTGATTTGTCTGTATGCAGAGTCGTAAAAACTGAAAATAATCAAACTATTTTGACTAGTTTAAGAAGTGAAAATACTTAAACCATAAATTTTAATAAATTCCCTTCAATGTTTTTAAATATGCGTCTATTTCAAAATCTCTTGAAAAATCGCTTATGGTCTTTACCTAATTATTTAAAGATGCATCATGACCAATTAGGAAAGAAAATCTCGATGTATAATTGATTAGAGCTTGCATCTAATCGACTAAGGAGCGATTTTGACTCTTAATGTATTAAAATGTGCCTTGGATTAGGTATTTTCCTTTATGTTAGCTCTAATCGATTAGAGAGCGAAAAAAACCCGTGAATTGTTTCGTTTTTAACCAAATTGTGTCTCCTATAGAAATGAGTCTCATGCTCTCTTCCAAAGCATGACTTTTCTAATTTACTACTCTCTTATCTCACTTACTATCTTACCAAAAACAACTTTTATTCATTATACATTGTGTTAGTGGTGAGGAAGTGAAAGACTTATATTGAGAGTTGTATAATTATTTTGTGTTGAAATTATAATTCAGGAGCATAATTCTCTTGTATCTTTGTTATTGATTTTGAAGTTACAAGTTAACCCTAGTAAAACGTTTGGTGTAAGGAAAGTTGTTAGGTTGACTTTGGTGTAAAAATTCAAGTTGTTGTTATTAAAATTTCTAAGAGAAAACTCTTGGGGGCTGAATCCTGCGAGTGGTTTAAGGTCAAATCTTCTATCTATATCTTTTGATTTTTATTACTTTACTTTCCATTTAATCTCTTCTTCTTCTCACTATTTAAAATCAATGAATTTAAAATTCAATTATATTACTAACACTTTTCAAAACCCAAATAACACAATTTACATTCCCCCGTTTATTTTAAATTCATGCAAGCATTGTGGGTCAAATAATATATTCATCAAAGTCTCACATCAAATAGTAGAAAGAATCTTGTGGGGAATGAAAATAATATATATCCAGTGCATCAAACAATCTTGCGACACTTCAACTTTTTTTTATGCTACGTCAATTATTTTTTCATGTAGCATATCTCAAAATCCATCTTCAATTTTTATTAAGTCAAAACATATTGTTACTCTCTATAAAAGATCTTGGGTTCGATTTGTGACAAATGCAAAAATACAATAATCTAATATTTGATTATTGACTTTATTTATTTTAAAAATTATCATACTAATTTACTCGCAATAAATTTTTTATTATTATTTTTAATAAAAAATATATTAAATCTCAACGAATCGTTTTTCAACATATAACTGATTTGTTCATATATATTATTTTCACAAATTGTATAAAATACTACTCATATTTGTTTTAAAATAATTTCTTAATTATAAAAAAAAAAAATTTGATTAATTTTACTAGTGTCTTTGAAATAATTTCATAATATTTCAATTTTAAACTAATAAATGATATAGTACTTCTTCATCATATATTTTACAATAAATAATACTAATATTTAAATACTTTATTTGATTTAACATTTTACATTAAAATAAAAATTAAATAAATTAAAACATAATGAAAAATAGATAAAATATATCATATTATTAGATTAGAAAGAGATAAGTGCATTAAAAAGAGATAAAATTAAAATTAATAAAAAATATATATATATAATTAAATCATATTTAATATATTTTAAAAAATGTATATTTAACATAAAAAATATATAAATTATATAAATAAATTTATATTAAATTTAAAAAATATATAAATTTTAATTAAATTTATAAATTAAATATATAAATTAAATTATTATAAAAATATTTTTTTTAAATCATATGTATTTTTTTATATTTTAAATTTAAAATCAGGTTGCAAAAATTAAAATATGATACGATACATATATTCTTTTAGTGCATATTGATAAATAGTTTGGGGTTCATCCCTTTACAATTATTTCAACCAAATGTATTCTTCAAATTTTCAAAAGTAAAGTTAATATATATTTTTTTTTAAATCATAACAACAAAAGAAACCCTTATAAAATATTTTTAATGTTAAAGTATATATTCCTCAATTTTTCATAGTTAAATTATTTTTAATTGATCGAGAAATAAAATAGAGAATGCAACACTCTTTACCAAATTTATATATTTTTTCTTTTTACTTTTCTTATAAAATCAAACAAATAAATTAAAAAAAAAAAAGCAACAACAAGATTCTCTATTTCACACATATAACTAAAACTTGGCGCTATACACATAAATTTTTAAAACTATTGAATGCTTTATTTGATAATATTTGAAAATAAAATTTAATTTTTATTTAAGATTAAAAATGAATACATGTCTTTAACAACTTATAATTAAATATATAAAAGAGAGAGAAATATTTAAAAAATACATTAGAATCAGAATAAAAAATAAATCATTAGTGATATCTTTTAAAATTATTTAAATTTACAAAATAAAATCTTGAATGTCACTCTACATTTACAAACATACTTTTTTTTTATTTGTGATTAATTCATATCATTGTCTCAATTATAATTCATAATAAATTATCATAATATATATTTGTTGTCCATATTGACTAAATAATTTTTTTTAGCATAATTAAAACTCGATACAAAACAAATAAAAATTAATTAACAACTGCGCATTGCGTGGGTCTAAATCTAATTAATATAAATAGAGATAATTAATTTGAGTTTTCTACACAATAGCAAAATATAGTCTTTTGGGTGTATTAGAATTTTTAGTAGTTTTGTATTTAGAGAGGATTTTCTAGTTTTATGTTCAAAAATAGTTTGTTGTAAGGATTTTCTATTTTTTCGTTCAAAAATAGTTTGTTGAGATGATTTGCAATTTTTTCTTTTCAAAAATTATAATTGAAAGAGAGTTTACAATTTTTCTATTTAAAAATTGTAATTGAAATAGGGTTTGTAATTTTTCTATTCAAAAATTGTAGTTTGAAGGATTTGTAATTTTCTTCTTAAGATTTTCAATTTAATGAGAGAGTTTGTAATTTTGTTTTTTAAAAATTAGAAGTTGAATAATGAATTTATAATTTTTATTTTTATATTTTCTACTCTTTTTTTGTGTGTTATGATTCCGCAAGCGTATAATTTTTTTTTTTCCAATAGGGTCCACTTCATTCTCAATCCTATGTTGGATTCCTGTGTTAATTCTCAACGTGCACGTATCTGTCAATGCATCCTCCATTAATTCAGCTTCATCTCATTTTCTCAGTTTGTTAATTCGAGTTGTTTTTCAGTTAAAATATTGCAAGTTTCATAACTTTAGGTTTGTCTTCGCGCATGTTTAAGTTAAATTTTGCATCCGTTTGTTCGAATAACCATTTTATAAAAGATTGAAGACAATGGTTTTTGTTTTGATTGGTGCCGAGGATGATATATTTTTAATTAATTTTAAATATGTGATATTGTTGATTATTGTTTTTACAATATTACGTTAGATTTTTTGTATTTTTGTTTAGGTTTTTCTATCATTTGACTTTGGTGCTTAATGAAAAACCAATTGATCCATTATTTGAAGAGGTCTCATACAAATTTTCAATAGTCGTAGAACAACAAGGCAGAGCTTTATTATTCAATCAAAATAGATATTCTCCTTTGTTTTTAAATAAAATATGATTCTAAAGTCAATCTTTTCTTATATAAAACAAAAGTCAATCTTTCAAAGCAGATAAGGTGAACACTCCAGTACCCATCAAATTTGATTGGATATCAATATCCATATGACATGGATAGTTTAAATTGGTCCACATCATTAATATTAATTATATTTATAAATAATTATTATATTAATAAATATAATTCATTCAATTAATGAAAATTGTAAAAAGGACCACACAAATCCACGTTATTCTTGGCGAGGGTTGTTCTGGTATGTGTAGGACAGATTCGTGATGTTTCTTTAGTGCTCGGTTCATCGCCAGTGCTTTTTGGTTCTGATGCTAGCACTTCAGATTTCGTTCTGGTGCTTTTGAGGTCTTAGTTGTTCTTTGGTGTAGTAAGATCAAATTAAGTCGGTGGCTTCCAATTAATTGGAATTCTGGGTTGGCTTCTGGTTCCATGAAGCTGCCCCAAGACTTGATTGAGATGCATCTGTACCGATTTCGGATTTCACTTCGCACCCGAAACATCAACTCCGGATAGGCTGCAACTAAAAGACTACTCCTGCATACAGAGAAAATAACAGAAAAAACTAACTGCCATAAATTCGAAACTCGAACAATTTTGATGTCGACACTCCGCACTGGACTGAACTTAACTAAATTTATGGTTGGTGTTAGTTTTTTTTGGTATTGTTAGTGTCAGTGTAGTTATTTTGGTGCTGTCTTTCTGGTGTTGTAGTCTCTGTTGTGGTTTAGTTTCTATTGTATATACTTTCACATCTTGTGCCTTTTAAATTCAGTTTGGCTTTTTAAATTCAGTTTAGTATATCATGTGAGATGAAGTTAGAAGTTGACTGCAAGGAAGATGTGTCCAAGGTTGATCGAACTTTGAATCAAGTTCTTGGTGAAAGTGGTAGAAATGGTCAAGAAGATGTCAAAAAATGTACAAAACCAGCAGAAGTCTCTTCTTCTGTTAGCTCGGACAACGACGCGTATAGAAGTTCAGATGACCCGAATCAAAATTTGAAGGGAAAAAATATATACTCTGAGGATTTGGATTGGCACAACCACAATGAAGTAAAAATATTAGAATTTCACTGTACTATTTCTTGAATTATCTTATGACTTATATATAAGTGTGTTCTAAATAAGCAATTTATTTTGTTAACCTGCAGGACGTTGACGATGAATCAGTTGGTATTAAAAGGACGGCTCATGGACGAGGAAGTTTTGGCTCGAAGAGAAACCGTTCTGCTGAAGTGCCCAATCTATCTGAAAAGGTGAGCAACAATAAGATCATCTTCCATTTATGCATTTAAAAAAAAAAGTAAAGACCACAGATTTTCCATCTTAAGAGTATTCTTAGCACTAGTGTTTCTGATTTATGTGATTATAAACTTCTGGTATTCATTCATGCAGAAACGAAGACCACAGATTTTCCATCTTAAGACAAAACTTCTGGCTATCCGCAATAGTTGTCCTGCTATCGGCTATAGCAGAAGTAAAACTGAAAACAGAGATCAGTGTTTTAGACGAAGAAGCCATTGTTGAGTGCAAGAAGAGGTGAAATTGAAAACAGAGGTAGAGGAACCCTTTGAGATTTTGCCTTTCGCCTTTAGAGAAACCCTCGAGGCCATTTTTGTTTTCTTTTCTCTCTTGTGCAAAATCGGTTTGATAACCCTAAAATAGCATCGATGCATAGCAGAGACGTGGCGAAAGTTATCTTTGAATCAGTTGATTATCTGAGAAACATTTTGGGATATCTTTGCAATTATATAAACTTCATATTTTAAAAAAAAAATTTATTAATTAAAATACAAATTAAATAAAACAAATGGCAATTTCTTATTCATCCACCTCACTTGGGTACCAGTACCCATGCAAAACACTAGGGTACCTAAGGATAAATATTATGTGTATATATTTTGTCATCTCAGATGATAGTTGTATAGACATTTGATTGTGGAAGTATAGATTCAAATTTGCAACACCATTCAAACTCATTATTTCGATGTGCTGACTGTGTTAAACATCAATGCATCATGTTTTGTTTGTTCGGTCTCTTTTTCTTGATCCATTTTGTGGCTAAGTTCGATTTTAGTAATCCCTCATTATTTGTAAGGGCTGAAGTATCTCTTGTACTTTCTTTTAGGGTTGTTCAAAAAATTCAAAAAATTGAACTGAACCACCGAACTTGAATTGTTCTTTCTGGTTTATAAACTGAACCACAATTTATCAAATAGTTTAATAACAAACTGAACTATAGTTAACTAAATTGAATTATAATTAACTGAATTGAACTACCATTAACTAACCATAAATATGGTACTGTATTATTTGATTATGTTAAAACTTTTGGTTAAGTGTTATTTTTTATATTTTAACATTAAATTTATTTTAAATATAAAAAAATAATTTATTTAATAATCAACTTTTTTAAATGGTACTAATAATATTTAACTTTTTTATGTGAGTGATAAATGTGATAAATAATGTACTGAAGATTTAATTAAATGGATATTCGAAGTATTGGTAATGTGTTAGTGATTTAAAATAAAACCAATACTAATAATAATAAAAAAGAGCTTTATTAATTAGTTGGTTTTACAAAATCTCATTAAAATAAAATGTCATTGTTGTTATATACGAAATTTTGGAAAACAATTAAATAAATGTCATTTTTATATACTGTGACATTTTTATATACTAAATCATTATTGAAAAACAATTAAATAGAATATCATTGTTATATATGTTCATTATTGATATAATTTTACGACTTTAAATAATATAATTTTATATAATTTAAAATTCGTCAATAGATTACTGATTTTAATTTAATCCAGTTTAAATTTAAATATTTTTACATTATATATTGATGACAAAAAAATACTTATAAAAGTAATATTGAAAAATAATTTTTTTTTTATAAAAACAATTTTAAAAAGTAATGGTTTTGTTAACAAACTGTTATTAACGGTTTGATATGGTTAAGAATTAAAAAATAATATACCGAACAATTTGTTTGGTTCAATTCGGTTCTCAACAAACTAAATGGTTTGGTTCAGTTCTTATAATTATTTATTATGATTTGATTTGGTAAAAATTGGTTTTCTTAAAGAAGTATACCATGAGCAACCTACTCCCCTCATCAGCAATATTTTTGTTTTTAATAAAAATTGCGATCTTTCACTTTTTTCTTTTATGAATAAATGGGTTAAATGAGACTCGGTGATGTTGAAATATTAAATTAAATTAAATTAGATTAGATTTAATTAGATTTGATTAAATTTAATATTTAAATATAATTCAAGTTGTGTTAGCTCAAGCTCAATTAGAGTTGTGTATAAATAGTCATAGTATGTATCGTTATTTGTAACAATTCATTCAATAAATTCTTATTTCTTTATTCTCTCTTTCTTTCCTCATTAAAAGTGTCTCACGCAGTAACAAATTGGTATCTAGAGTTTCAGTTAGATTCTTGATCGTGTTTTCAAGAATCACACGTTAGAGATCATGTTTCCGGGATGGTGGGTTATTGTTGATCAATCGCTGCAAAGATGAATGGTAACGGAAATTTACCAAACTCCCTTCCAACTCTTGACGGCAAGAATTGACTCCGATGGAGAAAATATATGCAATCTCTATTTGGTTTTCATGAAATCCTAGAAGTGGTTACGAATGATGTTCCTGCGTTTGGTGAAGATGCAACCGAAGCACAGAGAACCGCTCAACTTAAAGAGAATCACAATGGCCGACAAAGTTTCCCTTCAAGAAAATTTAACATTTATACATGTTAAAAGTTAAGTTCAAAATCAAAATCTCTAATTAAGTTCAAAGCAATACTTTATCATCTCATTCAAATGCTTTTAAGTCACCACCAATATATATTTTTGAAAGAATATGTATTGACTTCATTTTTTATGAATTAAATACAACTCTCGTTGTGATCCAATTTATGTGAGAAATAATATTATACTTGTTGTGAGTATAATAATACGAACTCTGCATGAGATAGTTAAATAAGTCTTTTAGTTTATGATATATAAAAATAATGATGATTTGACCTAACTTTTAAGATATGTTTATATAGCCATTTCTTACCTAGTAAAATGTGCATAGTCCTCTTTTTAAGAGTATGATTAGATGACTCAAATCAAATCATTCACTCTTCCACCTTTCACCTACTCTCTTCAATTCTCATTCAAACTCTATTAATTCCAAAACTCCTCACTAATTTTGTTAGAATTAACCCAAAACCTTTTGAGAATTTCTATTCAATCTTGATCTCAAGATTGTTAACAATCACACGCAATAGCAACAAAAAGAAAATTTGAGAAAGAACGAGACAAAAGAAATAGTAGCATTGGAGAAGAAGATGAAAAACTACAGAATTCTTTCTACCCACAAACTGTGGAAACTTTCAATATTCACTTGCAACTGCAAACTGTAAATTATCAAACTTGATTATTACAATAATAAGGGTTTCTCCCTATTTATAGATTTAGGTTAACTTGCATCTCAAGCTAAAGCCCAAACTATAAAAGCCCAAAAATATCTAATCTAATTTTTCTATATCAAATCTAATCTTTCTAAAACAAAGCTAATCTTTTCTAAAACAAAGCAAATCTAAACTTCGGCCTGCACTCCATTCGTCATGATATCTGCAAACTGATTATCAGTTCTACAGTGTTCCAAGTTCATCTTCCCTTCTGCTACCTGCTCTCGAAGATAATAGAACCTCATTTCGATGTACTTACTTCGACCATGTGCTATTGGATTCTTCGCCAAGTTGATAGCTGACAAGCTATCGATCTTCATGGTAATTGCTCCATGACTCTTCCCTGTAATTTCTTCGACCAGGTTTACCATCCACGTTTCTTGACATGCACAAAGGGGAAACAACTATGTATTTTGCTTCGCATGACGACAATGCCACTACTGGTTCCTTTCTCGAACTCCAAGCAACTGGTGCACCACCTAACATAAACACATAGCCAGCTGTGGATTTTCTATCCTCAGCATCACTACACCAACTAGAGTCGGTGTATCCTACTACCTTGCATTCTTTTCCTTCATCACCTGCAGGAAACAAAATGTCGTAGTCGAGAGCCCCTTTCAGATTCCTCAGTATCCTCTTCGTTGCTGCTAGGTGTGATACCTTTGGCTTCAGCATGAATCTACTTACCATATCCACACTGTATGCTAAGTCAGGCCTTGTGTGGCAAAGGTATCGAAGTGACCTAATAAGTCTTCTGTATTGGGTAGGGTCGACATCATCTTCATCTTAATCTTTCAACAATTGCAATCTGGTCTCAGCTGGAGTCGAAGTTGGGTTGCAATCTTGCATCTCAAATATCTTGAGTATTTCGCCTGCATATCTTCTTTGGTGCATCATCAAACCTCTACTAGTCTTGTAAAATTCGATGCCAAGGAAATATGAGAGATTTCCCAAGTCTGACATTTCAAACTCCTCACTTAGGTCATGTTTGAAATCTTCGATCTCCTTCTTGCAACTTCCTGTTATCAACAGGTCATCGACATAGAGGCATAGAATAAGCAGTTCACTATTGCTTCTCCTTACATACACTCCATGCTCAGTCGTACATTTCACAAATTCCTTCTTCTTTAAGAAGCTGTCAATTTTCTTATTCCAAGCTCTTGGAGCTTGCTTGAGTCCATACAGGACTTTATGCAGCCTGTACACCTTTCCTTCTTCGCCTCGTTTCACATACCCAGCTGGTTGTGCGACATAAACTTCTTCGTTTAAGGGTTCATTAAGGAATGCACACTTCACGTCCATCTGACATGTGTGTCAATTATTCATATTTTCTAGACCAACAACCAACCTGATTGTTTCGATCCTAGCAACAGGTGCAAACACTTCGTCGAAGTCGATTCCTTCCTTCTGAAGAAATTATTTCGCCACTAGTCTCGCCTTGTGTCGAGTTACTTCTCCTCTAGGATTCACCTTCACCTTGTAAACCCACTTCACATCAATTACCTTCTTGCCTTGAGGCAATTCAACAAGTGACCAGATGTTGTTGACTTCGATGAACTCTAACTCCTCATTCATTGCTTTCACCCACTTTGAATCTTTCAATGCCTCGCCTGCATTGACTGGTTTGACATCTTCGTAGAAAGCATAATGTACCGGCTCACCCTTTTCATCAACCACATCATCTGATATAATTACACATTCTTGCAACCTTGCAGGCATGTGTCTTGTTCGTCGAGGTCTGCTTGGACTTACTTCATCTATGACTTGTTCCTGTCAAACTTCTCTTTCGACTTCAGTGGTTGGTTCTTCACAAGAGATTCTCACTGAATCCTTCTTGACATTCTCAGTCCAATCTCATTCTTTAAGTTCATCTATGATCACGTCCCTATTGATCACTACCTGCTTATTCACTAGGTCGAACAACTTGTAACCTCCAGTCGAATGATATCCTATGAAGATCATCTGATTCGACTTGTCATCAAGATTCCTTCTCAACTGATCTGGTACATGTCTATGTGCTATAGATCCAAACACCTTCAAGTGACTGATACTAGGCTTGACGCCGGACCAACATTCTTCTGGTGTGATTCCTTCAAGCTTCTTCGTCGGACATCTGTTCAAAATATATGTTGCTATCGAAACTGCTTCTCCCCATAATTATTTGGGTAGATGCTTTCCATTCAACATACTTCTCACCATGTTCATTATGGTTCTGTTCTTCATTTCTGCAATTCCATTTTGCTTTGGAGTATAGGGTGGCACCACCTCATGCACAATCTCTTCTTTCTCACATAATGCATCGAACACTTTCGACACATACTCTCCACCACCACCAATCCTCAGAATTTTCATCTTTTGTCCACTCTTTCTTTCGACCATAGATTTGAATCTGGAAAATACCTCGATCACATCACTTTTCTTCTTGATGAGGTAAGTCCACAGCTTTCGACTGTAATCATCTATAAATGTGACAAAGTATCTATTGCCTGCAATCGAATCCACCTGGATTGGACAACATACATCAGAGTATATGACTTCCAGAATTGCCTTCGACTTCCTTCCTGCATCCTTGCTAAAGCTATTCTTGTGTTGTTTCGACTGAACACACTCTTCACATACTTCACTTGGAATGTCAATTTCAGGTAATCCTGAAACCATATTTCTTCTCTTTAGCTCTCTGATGTCATTGAAGTTGAGATGGCCTAGTCGAAAATGCAATAACCACTCATCTCTGCTGGTTGCAGTTGCTAGGCACTTGTGCTCCGTCACATTGAGTTCAATCTTGAAGGTCCTATTCTGATACATTTGAGCCTTCAAGATCAACCTTCCACCTACGTCGAGAACTCTCATCATCTTGTCTTCGATCGACACCTTGTAGTTCTTTTCGACCAACTGCCCTATACCAAGTAAATTACTCTTCATGTCTGGTATGTACAACACATTAGAAATTATTGACCTCTTGCTATCTTTCCTCATAATCAGAACATCACCAACACCTTCAACTGCTACAGTGTTGTCATTTGTAAACTTCACCGTGTTCTTCGACGAGGGCTTCATGTTGACAAACCAATCTTTCCTTCCAGTCATGTGTGATGAGCATCCTGAGTCCAAATACCACTGGTCCTGGAATCTCTATTCGTGTCTTGTTGTGACCATCAGCAACATCTCTTCTTCTTCATGTTTCGCCAGCTTTGCATCATTTTCTTGATTCTTCTTCTTTTCTGGACAATCACTAAAATAGAGACCATACTTCTGACAATTGAAACATTGAATGTGACTTTTGTCCGGCTTTCGACCACCACCTCTTCCTCTACCTGCAGCACCACCTCTTTGGTTGCCTTGGTTCCAGGGTTTTCTTTGATTCGACCAGTTTCCTTCATGCTGATTTCGACCAGTCGAATTGTTGTAGCCTCCTCTACCTTTGTTACCATTCCAGCTTCCTTTGCCTTTCCTTTCCTTTTCTGATTGTGCCTGCAAAGCCATATCACTCTTCGACTTTCCTGTAGCTCTTTCAGCCATCCTTTGTTCATGAGACTCAAGCGTCCCTTGAAGCTCTTCCTTCGTCAATACTGACAAGTCTTTCGACTCTTCTATGGCTACTACCACATGGTCGAACATTGGAGCCAATGACCTCAAGATATTTGCAACAACTGATCTTGATGTCAACACCTCTCCACACACCTTGATTTGATTCACCAGCTTTGTAACTCTGGTGAAGAAATACATTATACTTTCATTGTCTTCCATCTGAAGCAACTCATAGGTTCTCTTGTGAGTTTGTAACCTCACATCTTTCACCTTATCTGCGCCTCCAAACGACTTTTCAAGAATCTCTCACGCTTCCTTTGCTGACTCTACATCACTAACCTTTTCAAAGTTATCAGGATCGATACACTGATGGATTATAAAGAGAGCTTGATAATCTTTCTTCTTCAATTCTTTATGTGCATCCTTTTCTTGATCCGTCGCGTTCTCTGCAAGCAGTGCTACTCCTTCCTTCACAAGATCCCAAAGATCTTGATAACAAAAAACCACCTTAATCTGCTTGCACCAATTCTCATAATTATCTTTCTTGAGAATCAGAAGGCTCGCCATCACGGTTTTCCTTCCTTGAATCGCAACCGGAGCTCTAGATACCAGATGTTGGAATTAACCCAAAACCTTTTGAGAATTCCTATTCAATTTTGATCTCAATACTGTTAAGAATCACACGCAATGGCAACGAAAAGAAAAATTGAGAAAGAAAGAAAGAGAAAAAAGAAATAGTAGCGTTGGAGAAGAAGATGAAAAACTGCAGAATTCTTTCTGCCCACAAACTGTGGAAACTTTCAATATTCACTTGCAACTGCAAACTGTGAATTATCAAACTTGATTATTACAATGATAAGGGTTCCTCCCTATTTATAGATTTAGGTTAACTTGCATCTCAAGCTAAAGTCCAAACTATAAAAGCCCAAAAATATCTAATCTAATCTTTCTAAATCAAATCTAATCTTTCTAAATCAAATATAATCTTTCTAAAACAATGAATTACGTATTTAACAAATTTTAATTAATCATCACTCATAAACTCTCAATATAAGTCATTTTTCTCACAACCTAACTCTCACAAGTTCATCTCCTACCAAATCCAAATATTCCCTTTTCAAACCCTAACCTTCTCACTTTCAAGCTTCTTCCATGGCTCCTTCAAGAAAGGAAAGAGACAAATCAAAGATTGGTGAAGCTAGCTCAGAACAGAACTCTGATGGTTAAGCTGTCATTACTGAACCTACTCTTAAGTCCAGTAGATTGACATTTAACATCAGAAAACGCCCTTTCATGCCAGAAAAATATGGTAACTTAGAATTCTTCCCTGCTTATAGCTTTGACTTCCATGAACCTCCCACTTTCCAAAAATTGGATTCTTTCATTTCTGACTCTGGACTCATATACCCATACTTAGTTAAGGAATTTTTTGCTAACCTATCCATTGCTACTGGTTATATTCTCACATCCAAAGTTAATAACACAAACATTGTGTTGTTCTTGGAAGAATTTGGAAAGTGTTTAGATGTCACTCATGAAGGTTAACACATTCAGCAAAGGTTTGTTCTAGAATGGCCAGAATACAACAAGGTAGACTACTACTACAACATTTCTCATCTGACTCAGCAAGAAATTTTAAGTAAGAAATATCCAACTTCGTCTCGTTTGATATTGTCTGGACAAAACTTATCTGTTTGTTATAGGATGCTTCACTTTATCATTGCTTACATTTTAATTCCCAAACATTCCAATCACTCACAAATTGGAGATGTTGAAATGCAAATCATTTATGCTATCAAGGAAAAAACCAAAGTGAATTGGGCATATACTATCATGTTTCACATGCAGCGCCAACAAGGTCTGAGTGGTGGGTTACCTTATGCTAGGTCGATTACAAAAATTATGGAATATTGTGAAGTGGACTTGGAAAGGGAACCTAAGAAGAGAATGAATCCAAAAAAGTGTGAAATAGTAGGGGGCTACTTTGAGAAACACCGACATTATTCAAGATAAGAATGAAATTTTTAAATACAAAAATGATCCTAGCGTCAATGCCCCTCCACCCGCATCCGTAGGTGGCTATACCCCAGAAGCAATCTACAACAAGCTTTGCTCCATTGAGTCCTACATGATATCCAGGTTTAGGGATCTCCGTCTAGATGTTGCATCACTCAAGAACCTTTACCATATCCAAAACCAATAACAATGCCAAAGTAGTGAGGAGGAGAGTGAGGTAGAAGAGGTTGACATGGATGAAAGTGACTAGGCTCTCTTTGATTATGTCTTATGTTATTATGTTCTAGTTTATGTTTAATTATTTCTTAGTTTATGTTTCTCTAGTATGGTTTTATAGTATGTTTTGGAAACCATCTTATGTAATGTGTCTAAGTATGACTTAAGTTATTTTGGTATTGTTTAAGTTATTGCAGTTCTATTTTTGTATATGTTGTATGACAATATTAGTATGATATGAAATGTTATATGATGTTTCTATTTGTTTAAATCTATGTTGCATTTACATTATGTCTCTTTGTACTATTTGTATATGTTTCTTGCATATATGTACTATGTTAAGTCTTTTCCCATCCTTTTTGTCAATGACAAAGGGGGAGAAGATGCTATGTTGTTTTGTATATATTTCTCTAACAAATTGCAGCAGGTATACACTGTCAAAATCTCTCACTCACGAATCAAGGAAGAACATTGATCAAGGGGGAGTCTCATTGTTAAAAGAGCAAATTGTATCTAATTTTCAAAGGGTTGTCATCACCAAAAAAGGGGAGAATGTGAAAACAAGCTTCTCAAATGAAAGTTTTGATGAAGACAAACTACAAGAATGTGCTTATGTAAAAAAGAATGGGTCAAGACTCATATCAAGATCAAGTGCAATAAAGTCCAGTTTTCAAGTGTTAAAGATCAAGTTTTGGATGCTCTTATGGATTGATCATAACATTATAAGGTATAAGTTTACATTCTCTATATGTTAAATATAAGTGCTAAAAAATTCATGCACAATCATGACATATTGCATTATAAATATTTGTTGCATCAAAATTGGCCAAATTACATTTTTCACTAAATTTTAATTCTGGCTTTAGCAATGGTAACCGGTTACCACACACACACACACACACGGGTCGGCCCGCACACCCGTAAAAAATGGCGGGTTAGGTTGGGATTTGTGTCCGCCTAACCTGCCCCGCCTTAAGCCCGCCAAAAAAAGGGCGGGTTGTCCCGCCAGCCCGCCAACATAGTTATCAAGCACTAAAATCATTTATTTTTCTTGGTTGAAGGTTAATACTTGAACTATATTTTGAAATACTTGTTGATGATTCTATTTTATACATTTATTTTTGAATATATGCAATATTTTTTAAGTAAAATTTGTTAAAAATATGTTTTATAAAAATTATTCTAAAAAATAAGTGAAAAATCTAATTGAAATATAAAAATAAGCTTATTAATATATTAAAAAAATAAAAAATTAGGCGGGCAAGTCTGCCGCCCGCTAACCAGCTATCTTGGCGGGACGTGCTAGATTTTTAAGTTCATTTTCACTTAGCGTGCTTGCCCACACCACACCTTTTTTTGTGGGTTTAAGGAGAAATGGTGTGGGCGGCCCGTTTTGCCACCCTTTTATATATATATATATATATATATATATATATATAATGTTCTCTACTTTGAGTATATTGCTTTACCATCTCCTAGTTTATCTCTCTTAACATTGTGAGAAATTACTTTACTCATATAGATGGAGAACTTCCATCAATCAACCTAATATTTTTGAACTCATTCAAAATAAAAGTTTGTACTCCTCATTTTTAATCTGAATCAAAGTAATTGTAAGTTATATAAAGGAGATTCAACTACTCTGTACCTTCATTGTCATATAATAGATATTCTCCTGAACAATATGTATTGTGATGCTCATGGCCTTCCTACATAATTCCTTTGGTAGGTGTAATCCTATCCTACTTGGTTCCTGGTTATTTGGTTTTTTACATCTTTCTCAATGGCTGAGGTTGAGAGTGTGGTTCAGTTGCACTTCTGCCCTCTTTTGGACTATTTGTTTGATACATCTGCAAAGAGAAACTCAACAATTATTGTTTTTGGAGAGTTGATATTTTCTACTAGCTAATTGATCTTCCTTGTTATTTTTAATTAGGATAAATATACTTCACCCCCCTACCAATGTAGGGAGTTTTGATTTTACCCCCCTGAAGTATTTTTTTTTATCTCTCCGCATTAAACCAAGATTCTATTTTCACTTCTCTATGTTGCTGACTGGACGACAGAATTTGCACGTATGTTTTATATTAATTTGTTGACCGGATAAATTTTGAATTAATTTTTTTTTTAATTTTTGTTTTGGTATTAAATTTTTTTTTTTAATTTCATATATTTTTTACTTTTTGTATTAATTTTTATTACTTTTTCTTAAATTATTTTTAAATTAATTATTAAAATAAACTTTAGGGCTTAGAGCCCAATATCATTTTAGGAGTCCAATACATGAAGTTTTGAAAAAACTTGTATTAAAGTAGTATATAAACTCTTATATTTGGAATAATATTTCGATGTGGAACTTGTGGAATTTTACTGAATGAACAGCTTCACTGGCCATGATAATTTTCGCATTCAATAGAATTCCAGTAATAAAGAATGCTCATTTTCAGTACCAAAATCATAATGGAACTTTGAATTTCCTGCATTACTTAATCATAATGAAACTTTGCAGTTAAATAAGTGCACACAATGTTGTCTTCTTGAAATGAAGATTGGAAAAGGAAAGCTTTCAAGCATCAATGTGTTTAGTCTACAAAACTAATTTCAGATAGGATAGCTAATTCCAAAGTTTTTTAAGCAAAATTGCAGTGCAGGAACAAATGTTTATTGGTTTCTACATGGCTACCACACAAGACACATTTGGATGGATGGTTGTAGGAAAATACCTCTGATGGACAAGTCCTTTTTGCCAGTTACAAGTGCATAACTGTGCTTGGGTTTTAAAAACAGTCCCACATCGTTTTTGAAGATAAACATTTAAGTGTATATAAAGCAAAATCCTACATGTCAAAATAACTTGAAAACTCCTTTAGTTATATCAGATATTGGCCTTGTGTGTTGGATGACTAGGCCCAATATAATTTAATTATATTTTAATTAATTAATTTAAAAGATATGAAATTAAAAAAATTAATATATACTACCTCCGGTCCTTTTTGGTTCTTTTTATAAAGAACACTTCACTTTTCTAGATTCATTAAATAATTACTGTATTTGGTCTGCAATGTATACCAGGTACATTAATTATTTAATGAATCTAAAAAAAGTGAAATGTTTCTTATAAAAAGGACCGGAGGGAGTAATATTTAAAAACAAAACGAAAATTAAAAAAAAAAATTTAATACCAAAACAAAAATTTAAAAAAAATTAATTCAAAATTTATCCAGTCAGCAAATTAATATAGGCCACATGTGCAGATTCCGTTGTCCAATCAGCAACAGAAGGAGTGAAAATAGAATCTTGGTTTGGTGAGGGGGGATAAAAAAAATACTTTAGGGGGGTAAAACCAAAACTCCCTACATTGACAGGAGGTGACGTATATTTATTCCTTTTTAATTTGTTATTCAAGTTAATTTGCTTGTGTCAAGCTTGTAATTTGATTTCTTGTTCATCTATGATGTTTTATAGCATTGAGAAAGATGAATGTACTCCTCAAGACAAGAAATTTGTCAGTGTTGTTTACATAGTTACTCCAGCTACCACACTTCAAATGTCTGAACATGAGAAACCTCAGGTGAAGGATGCAGAGAACTCTGCAACTTCCTTGATGATTCGGGCCTTACAACATCATAAATATGTGTGACAATTTTCGTAATTATGTATTTATTGTCTAGTATGCCCATGAGACTATGGCCTCCTGAAATACTAATATAAATCCTCTATTAGTTTCTAATTTGTGAGAATGGATATTGAGTCTAACTGTATTTGTATTCATACTAGTCTTGAGCCTATGTTAGTTTCTAACTTGTGAGAAATAGATATTGAGTCTAATTGTAACTGTAGTATATGTTTAGTAAATTTTGATTTTAAATGATTTGGTTTTAGAAAATTAACTTTATTTAGAAGAGATGAATATAAAAATGTTTGTGTTTGGATACATTTAGTTAAAGGTTTAGGAGAAAGGATCGCATCTTGCTTTTGCATCTACATGTCTTCCTAAGTTGGTTGATTTCTAAATATTCAAAAGTAAATAAGAAACTTGATATACAACAACAAAAGATATAACTGATGCTATTTTTTCCATTTTTTTTCTTTGTTTCTTCAATTCTTGATTGTATTAAAAGATCAATGACACCTTGTTCTCTACTTTAAGTATAATACTCTACCGTCTCCCATTTTTTCTCTCTTAACATTGTGAGAACTCATTTAAAAGAAAAGTCTACTCTTCCTTTTTAATCTGGATTAAAATATTTGAAAGGCATAAGACTTAGTAGGACCGTGAATGGTGAATAACACCAAGGCAACTCAAATGTATTATGATGAATGAATGATTAATTTAATTATGATTCTTGTGTAGGCAGTATGTACGCTCATAAATTAAGGATTGGAATGTATATTCATATGTTATATGTATTATTAGATGTGTTTAGGGCAAAGTGAGAATAAAGAATCCACCGCCCATGTTTATTATTTTATTCAAGAACGCGGTCACATGATTTGTCAAGATGAAGGAAGCAGAGAATTAAAGGTAGAGGATTAGAAGTTATGTATTAGGTTTTAAATGTGAGATTGTTAATCATGTAACTCCCCTTATTTATTTTTACTTCTTTTTGTTTTTATTTTTCTTTGAGGCGGCATTACCAATTAAAATTTTAAAGGACCACCTCTCTGATTACTATAATGCTTAATATTGTATAATAGTTTCTAGATACTTATTATATAGTGTTACAACTATCATCATTTAGCCAAAATATATCAATTCTTACTCTTACTTATTGAAACTAAGTTCTTTAACTGATTCCATGAGTTAACTTCCATTAAGTTGTGGAATTTGAACTCAGTGAATTTAATCACTTTACGTCCTCACACTACATAAGGTTAGTATGATATGTTCATTTTCTTATTAGTTTTGAATTAATATATATTATATCTCATATATTAAATTCATTTGATCTATTGTTCATTGTTATATTTTTTTTATATTTTTTATTTATGGGTTAGGGCTTTATGCATTTGTAAACTCTAGTTCAATTCCCAATTATTTTGATAGTGTTATTCGCGGACACCATCCGAATTTTAATATCCGTACATAAGATATACCAATTATAAACCCATCTGCTGAGATGAAATAATTTCTTTGTGTTGGGCTTGATAAGTTATATGTATATGAAGGACTAATAGCATTACAAAAGTATGTATAATAATTTTGATATGTTTACTATTATTCTCTCTTGTATTGTGAAAGTATAGGCAAATGGTTGATGATAACAAATATACACGCATGGTTGATTGGTTGATTATCACATCAGGCATTAGTTTGTAGAAAGAAAGCTAACTCTTTTAGGGTTGAGTGTGAAGTAGAGCAATCATTTAGAACCGTTGAGCCGTTGAGGGGTCGTCGTCACAAGGTTAGGGATATTGGTCTCAAATCAAAGTTTGTACACGTACATCAAATCTTGCACATGCCCTCGCTACACCTGCTCCTATCACACATGAGGGAATTCCTCGAGGGCCATCAGACATGTCATTGATCCATTATCAATGTCATGTTGTTGCTCATGTTTTGTGCCGAGGTAAAATAATTATTTACTTATGTTTTTAAATATTTGATTATATATATATATATATATATATATATATATATATATATATATATATATATATATATATATATATATATATATATAGACAAGGTAAAAGGTAAATTTGGAAATTCATGAAATTTGGAAGAATATATAAGAAACAATCCTTTGTGTCTAAGCATAAAATTTGCAATGGTTGTATGCTCAAACAAGTTAGAATTTTACTATGCAATCAAATAGAATATTATCCTGGAGAAATTTAATTAAATACTACCTCCGTTTTTTTTTATAAGGCGTTTTGAGAAAAAAATTTGTACCACAATATAAGTCGTTTTATAATACCAATGAATAATTAATGTTATTTTTCCTACTATACCCTTAAATATTTATTATTCTCTCTCCTTTCAATTATGTAAATTTGTCTTTTCAATATCATTAATAGAGGACAATTTTGTAAAACCATTCATAATTTCTCTTTTTCATACTACATTTATTACATTTCTTAATATATGTGAAAAGTAAAAAACAACTTATAAAAAAAAACAGAGGGAGTATATTATTAAAGTCAATCTTTTTCATAGGAAAAAGTTCAACCTATATATTAAAAAAAAAAGTCAATCTTTTTCGGCATGGGAAATTGAAATGAGATTTCCTTATAAATAAAGATTCTGTACCTATGAAGCATGATTGTAAATTTTTTATATATTGACATTTCATGTTTTTAGGAGAAGCACATTCAATCAAAGTAGAGAAAATATTGTACAAGGAAAAATCAGAATACCAAGAGGTTTTGGTTTTTGAGGTTTGAAATCTTACTTTTACATAGTGCTGAAGTTTTTTATATCTTAATATAATCTACTAAAACCAGTTATAGGTCCATCCAGAATTTTGCTCTGACTTCAAAAAAAAAAAAGTTGGGCTCCTACTAGTGAACGGTGGGATCGGTATAGATATAGGTACAAATGTTCGAGAAAAAGAAGACTAAAACCAATTGTTTTTATTTTGAGTTATTATCATTTGGTAGAGTGCTTGTACATCATGGAATTGTTCATTAACTGAGAAAAATGAATGTGCTTACCAAGAGATGATAACTCATCTCCCCCTTTGTTCTATTGAGTCCCCTAAAACAGTTTTAGTTGTTGGTGGTGGAGATGGTGGAGTTTTGAGGGAAATATGTTGCCACGGTTTGGTGAGGAACTTGTAGAGAAGCCGTTTTTTATGACAATTGCTAAGGCATTAAGGCCTGGTGGAGTGCTATGTAATATGGCAGAAAGTATGTGGCTTCATACTCACCTCATTCAAGATATGATCTCTATCTGTAAACAAACATTTGCTTCAGTTGCTTTGCCGACATTTTTGAAGAGGGAGGTGAGATTGCTCCGGGAAACTGTTGCATCTGTTGCACATAGCAGTAGTGATGGATGTCTTAATTTCGATTAATTTCTAGCCATCAATCATCGGGTTTTACGTGTCATTTGGGAAGTTGATCATTATGGGAAAAGTTAGAACTAGATGTGATGTGATTGCTATCTATACCAATATCATATATGCATTTATTTTGGTCATTTTTGTGTACAATGCACTATATGTATTTATTAGTTAAATATGAGACATAAATTGCAATGCAAGGAAGATAGTTTTTATAGAAAATTTGATTTTCTTTCCATGAAAGTACTTCTTTGTATATGGATTTAAAAGAATAACTTGGTTGCAACGAATGAGGGTATTTTGATTCACAACTTCACAAAGCCAATTAAGCCCTGAGGATTTTTTCTAAACAACGGAAACACCAAACAGCAGCAACACAAAGCAACAGAATCGCAAACGAAACAGATTGGTACCAAAAACAAGAAACACTCGCTGAATCAGTAAGGCATCTGCGAAATTGTCCACTCTCCAATTCTTATATCAAACATAATCAGAAAATCATAATGAAGATTTTTTTTTCTCTATATACGATCTCTATATTCATGAGCCTCTTCATGAGTTTAGACAGAACTCAAGAAAAAGAGGAATGGAAAGCAAAATTTATCCTGAAAATCATTTAATAACAATAACACATATCTACATATACATCTTCACTCAAATTTCAATATGAACATTTTCTTGCATGTTTACCTTTCCAGATTAATAAACAAGACATATCCAACTACATTTATAACTATGTTCACCTTTCCTAATTAGTAAAACCAATATCTAACTACATGCTATTATTGTTCTTCCTCAGTAAAGTCAGGTTCTTCAGGTTTCTGAAGCAACAAAGCAGGTATTCTCTCGGGCACCCTTATCTTCCTTGCAGTACGGTTTCGTCGCAATAATCTGAGTGCATTGGCTGCAAACCTAGAAGCATATATGGTGGCCCCTAGACTTGTTGAGGTACCACCAGCCTTTGCCAATGCATCTTGCAGCCTGTTCTCCTCTTCAAAAAGAGACTCTTCAAGCTTCTTCTTGCAGTAGCGCCGCCATGCAGCTTGTATAAAACATGCGGCCCATGTACGCCATTGTTGCGAGTAGAATCTGAAAGTGTGGCGCAGCTTCTTGCTGTGAAGACGCCGGAACTGAGATGCCACGAACTTCAGATCGTCAGCTTTTAGGGCAAAGGCTTCGACTTCTAAGATGGTTTGAACCGTCCTAGTGGAAATGGGAAGGTTGGATGAGGAATGAGGATCTAAGGCCCATGTGAGAAGCTCCTCTCCACAGAAGTCGCCAGCTTTTAAGAACTCAGAGTTGAAGAAGCCAGTTCTACCGCCGTTAGTTGTTATGGTCAACAGCTTGCCTCGCATTATGAAGAGCATCTCATCGACGGGGTCTCCTTCCCGAACAACGTAGCTTTGTTCTGTGTAAAGTATTGGTTTGAGACGGTCACACATTGCGTCCAAAAGTTGTCCATCCATTTTCTCAAACATTGGCACCTAAATTTCATACACGAGAGAAAAACATCTGGTTATTATTAAAAATGTTAAATGAAAAATCAAAGCCTTTGATCGTCTAATAGCAATGATATTTTGTTAACACCTCAAGGGCTGCCATTAAAAATCCATAAGACTTCCTTTTGATATAATGAATTCAGTAACGAGACGATTAAAAAAGTTGGAAAAACTTACCCTCATCAGCAAATCTAAGCAAAGATGACGCTTAATATCCCTTCTTAAATCTTTGGGAAGATCGTGAATTAAACCGTCTTCATCTACTCCCCTGGTTTCTTGCCATTTGTATTGATCATACCGCCTGATTCGCTCTCTCAGGTTGTCAGGAAGCAATCGATGAGACATCCATTGTTCTGCATCCCTCCTTTTTACTCTCATCTCCTCCAGTCTTGTTGTTGTTGACTGCAAATATGTCTGTTTCAAAACAAATCAAGTATAATCAGTTAAAACCTAGAGCACATCCTAATAAAAGAACGGCTCATGTGTCTAAATATTGATCTGAGTTTTGCATGGAAACTTAAAACTTAAAAACAACTAGTGTTCTAAACCACAATCAAACAAACCCTCTTAAAGCTCAGGGTATCATCTAGAGATAAGCTGAAGATAAAAAAAATAATAAAAAGTATAAATAGTTTGATTTTCCAAAAAAGGAATCTAAATACAATTAAAGACTTCCCGACCAAAACAAGCCAAAAAAGGAAAACTATGAATTTAAATCTGGGAAATCACAGAAGGGAGAAAGGGCACCAGCAATCAAATTTACAAATTTAAACAGAAGATTAATAAATAGTGCTTCCCAGCTTCATTACATGATTAAAAGAAACAGTAGAGATTGACAGTTTAGGGAAGTTATTATGTCAGTTATATTGTTAAATTTTAGTAATAAATAGAGAAAGGAAAGGAGAATGTCAGTTAAATTGTTAAATTTAAGTAATAAATCGAGAAAGGAAAGGAGAAACTGATAATATGATAGTTATTGAGTTGTTTTTGGATGGGAGAGACCAAGCTCTTGAATTCTTGGAAGGAAGAGACCAAGACTCTCAAATTTCTTAAATAGGAATTGCTTTATATCTATTCTATTATTGTGTCTCTTAACTTTCTCTAATGTACTAGTGTGTTAATTTTGTATTAATAATAAACGTTTTTCTAGACAAAATCTGCAGAGGATTGTTCTAACATTTCTGTTTTTTTTTTTCTTTAATATACTCACTATAGCTACCAGTTTTTATCAAGATTTTGGGTACATACCTGCATATTCCCAATGAGGAATGAAAATAAAACCAAACCAGCTATGGAAATGAAAACTGCAAAACAGATTTCCCAAAAATCGGTGCTTGTTGCTAGGTTCTGACCAAGAGAACTGCAATAATGGAATCCAGATCCAAATAAAGAGAATGAAGGAACAGTTAAAGAATATTAGGTAATGACTTTTAGTAAAACTACATTGTAAAATAATACGATTTGCCTTAGAATATAAGTTCATATAGTATACTAAAAAATAATCAAAGCATACCTCAAATTTTTTAGGCCCCACCAAAAACAGTAGAAGAGTTTTTGGGTAAAATCTCTCGACTCCACAACACCGGATTGAAGGGCATCAAGGAAAATTCCAAAATCAAATTGCTTTTTATCTTCCTCCTGTATTGGGCAAGAAGTATTCAAATATGTTGAAATTGTCTTAAACCCGCCACCATGATCATTACAGTACATATCTGCCTTGTTACACATGGCATTGCTTCGACAGGCTTCTTGCCAGCATGTGGTTTCTCGTTCTATAGAAAACAAGTACCAAAAAGCACCAAGGACCTAAACAAAACAAACAACTTAGAAATGAGAAAGATATGGAGATGACATCATTTCAAGCATGCATCAAAATTGTAATTGTGAGAAACAAATGCAACACTGATGTGCCAACACTTCAAGACTGATACAAGTGCCAAATGTCAAACATATCCAACACAAGCACAAGTCTATGATTATGTCTACTCAGGGAACTAAGATTACAATTACTAAAATACAACTTTCTGGGCATAAGTTGCAAGAAACAACTCCCAAAAGTAACTAATGATAATAACTAGCAACCCAAGTGAGACTTGCAAATACGAAAGTAGAAATCTTATGTGACAAAAATCTGGCCTAAAATACTGTCCATAAAAAGAAGCTTTAAGAAATTGAATAAAATATCTTAAATCCACACAGTTATTAATTATTTTCTTTCTATTGATAAGCATCATCAGGCTTTCTATATCATCTATCATCCATATATTAGGTGGAACAAAATACGCACATGCACTTAAAGAAACATATTTTGTCTCATCCATCTTTCCCTTGAATTTAAGACAGGTCCAACAATTAAAAAAAAATTCACAAGAAATCTTTAGTATCATAAAATCTTGGAAATTGAAATCTAATAGTTATCCTCCGATTACTAGACTCTATCTCTATGTGAGGAAGGGGTGTTGAGAGGGGTTGGCCACTCCCATACCACAGCTAGGACTCTTTCTTGAAATATCTCTCTATTTTGTGATTTCATTTCTGTTAATTTTAATCGCCAAATTCACTACCGGCTAATCTTGCCATTTCTCTATCAGTAAAACTAAGTTCCTTTCAAAATCTTGGCTAGAGTGATTTTATTCAAATATCAGTAATAATCGCCATGTCTGTCATGCAACTAGCTGTTTACTTCTAATAGCACATATTATACAAGAGTGAGAGTCCTAACATATTTGGGCATGCCCGGAGTTACCAACACAGTGAATTTACTATGAATGAAAGCTTTTACCTTATTGATCAGACAAAATAAACTTTTTGAAAGAATAAAACTACCAGCACAGAGGTAAAAAGGTATATAATTAATGGACTTAAAAGAAAAAGACTTGTAAACTCGGAAATATAATGTAAATAGTTTGAACATAAACATATAATAGAAAGTAATACATTACCAAAAATAATTTCATAAAAATGTAAGAATGTGGCAAGGACTTACATGACTTGCAAGCATATAAAGAAAGAGATTGAATGCAGCTCCAGCCCAAGCTGTTTCAGTGAGAATGCCAGAGGTCCTTGTAATTTCTTTATATAATGGAATTATTCGTAATAGCCGAGGCATATATTGGAAAAAAACAACAAATTTCAGCAAGTTCTTTGTATTGAGTGATTCAAAGCCACTCATCTTCGGGATGATAACTAGAATCACCACCTAGTAATATTTTTTTAGGTTTAGTCAATAAGCTTTCAAATGAACAGATCACAATGTAAAAGTTAGAATCTAATCCTCATAAACCCTTAACATATTAGAGAGGCATACCTGTGGGAGGGGAAGAATTGCAAGAATGTCAACTAAGAAATATGATGACAGATATCTCTTAGCAATTGCCCAAGAATCTTCAACCAAAACACCTCTTCCAAATACTCGGGAAGAGGGAGCAATAAATCCAGTACGAAACTGGAAAATCATGTGGATTATATAAAATACATCAGAGAAAGTTCTCAAGAAAGTCGCTGTAATCTCCATCCCTCTGTCCAGTGAAAGGCATTTCTTCTCACCATCAATCACAGGAACATAAAAGAACAAAGGATCCAGTGATACAGCAATGACACACAACAATACAAATATCTTGTTCCACTTTTGAAGGAATGAACCTTGTGGATCAAGTATTTTCCTTTTAGAGCCAAAGTTTCTAGAAAGAGCACTGTTATGGTGAAAAGAGTCAAATGTTGTTCTGAATCTCATCATCCTCTCAGAACCAGATTCCAATCCCCTTTGAAACTTCTCAGAAAATGAACTTAATGTGCTTCTAAATTTCCCCGACTGTGTTGGCTTAAGTGCAGGATGAATTCTCTCCGAAACCTTCTCTGAATTAGAATCATGAAACCTGAACATTACAAAAATTAAATACTAGAAACTTAACAGATGATTCTAATCTATATAATAGCACTAATGCTTCAAATTGAAGGCATGTCCGGAATCGACACGACATGTGTGGTTATATTCAATTACTCTAATTTTCTTATATTATTACCGGTGCGTACATGTACGTGTGAGTGTGTCCGTGTATGTTGAAATAAACAAAAGAAACAGCCTCAACAGCAAATGCTGATAAAATTGCCACGAACAACAACAAAAAATCAGTGTAAATTAAGGCACACATAACCAAACTAACCTAACAAACTTCTCTTGCTGAGTAGTACTCACAGTCATAACTGCAACCTAGTTGACACTTGAAATACAATGTAGAAGAAGATGAATGCTATTGACTAACTACTAGAATCACCTTGAATTCTTCCTGCCTACACCTGAAACAAACAAAAAAAAAGACAATGACAATCATCAAATATCGGAAAATATTGAAATACTCACTCCATATATCAAACAATTGAAAAAAAAACACAAGTCTGTCCATGTAAATATCAAAAACAAATACTGGTATGCCGTGAAAACCATCTAAATAACTTTAACTAGAAGTGTGAAAATTTGATCTTGCCTTGAATGGAAAATGTACACTAAAATTTTACATCTAACTTGCTATAACACTAAAAACACTCAAAATTCAAACTAACCATTTTTAACAAAATCAATTTTACAAAATAAATTTCATCCAAATCAAACTTGTGTTTGCCAAATACTCCCACAAACACAGAAATAATCAATTCAAACTAAAAATATATATAAAAAAAATAAAAAAATAAAAAAATATAAACACCATTCTTTTCCTAAAACCCAAAAAAAAAAAAGTGCAAACAAAACTAAAATTTGACCCCAAATTACTCACCGATCATCACATAAATGTACCACAAATAAATTATCATATAACACATAAGCCAAATTACAACTAATAGAAAACAATTCATCCTTCACAAACCACCAAAAATAATTCCAAACGATGGAAAAAAAATCCAATTCCATATAAAACCAAACACCGATATATAAAGAAAAAACGTCCGAATTTCAAAATATCGTCGAATTGATTATCTAACATACTAGAATCGTATTCAAGACGAATGAACGTCAAAAAAATCAAACAATGAGTCAAAAGAAGCAATAGTGAAAATGACATGTATTGAAAACAGTGAAGTAGAAAGCGTAAAAGTCAAATAAATAGTTGAAAAAATAGATACACTAAAAACGATAAGAAAGAGAAACAGAGAGAATGTGTGTAATACCAGACGAGAAAAAAATGGAAGCGAATCGAGAGTGAAATGAAAGAAGAAAGAGTGAATGGATATGTAGAGGAAAGAAACGAAGGAAGGTTCGAGGAAAATGAGTAAGAAAGTGACGGATTGTGATCTAACTGAAAGAGTCACGGGTAATGGTTTTTTGGTTGTGAAAAAGGAAAATAATTTGGGACTTGAGTTTTTTTACAGGGAGACACGGGAAAGGAAATGGAAGGAAAGTGGGTGGAAGGAAACGGGTGCAGAGAGTGAGTGGGGAATGAGTGTGAAGAAAAGTGAGGGAAAATAATATTCATGGGAGTGGGTGGGTCCCGGGTTTTAAGGTTTGAAAAATTGGAGTGGTGTAGTCAAGTATATGTACGTTGTTGAGAAATAGGGAAGGACTCTAATTCGAGTATCCAATCATCAACGAGTATATAGGACCCGATGGAGTACATTGAATTCAATACTAGTTGATTAAGTAATGTTTATTTATTATTTCCTCGGTCAAAAATTATGGGTTACTTTGAGCTTTTTATTTTTTTAAATATTAATTAATCACGTTGATTTAATGATAAATGAGTTTTGTTTATTAGAATATATTGATGCGTTAACTCGATATACCTTTTTCTTTTTTAGATTTTTTTTTAATGTCTAGATTTTAGATTTTGTGTGTTTAAGATCTAGCTCACTATTTTAATCTAAAATCTTTTTTAAATTCTGTGTGGTTGTCCATGTGGTTTTTTTATTTAGTTTTTAAAATTTATGTGTTATCCTTTGAATATAATAGGAAAAACCGTATGATATTTTTCACGTGCCATTTGATTTCTTTTTGAAGAAGAGATATACTTTTTTTAGTAGATCATTATCTGCGTCACTATTAAGTGTTAAGCACATACCATGCTCTCATACCAATTGAAGGTGTGAAAAGTACACAAGAAAAAAGGGTTGAATTGTTTTTCGCGTTTTCTTTTATTTAACTTCTGATCAGAGTTTCAGAATCAGAACTGGTGTTCAGATTCTGTTTTAATTTATTGGCAGCGAATATAACAAAAGTAAATAATTAACAGCATAAGACACAAAAGATTTATCCTAGTTCCTCCCCTAACTGAGAGTACTCCAGTCTCCTTGCCTCAAAAAAGATTTTGATTATAACCACTTCATGATTACAATCGTTTATGTTTCTGCATAAGTCTTTTACACTTGCTCAGACCAACTATCTGAGACTTTCTTGCTTAGAGCACATGTCTAAGACTTTCCTTGCTCACACCTTCTGATCGAGCCACCTGCTCCAAAGGTTTTCTGGTTGAGACTTACGCTTGCTTAGAGCACATATCTAAGACTTCTTGCTCACGCCCTCTGACCGGGCCACCTTTCCTTCTGGCCATCCAGACTGAGACTTTCTTGCTCAAGCAGCACTTGAGACTTCCTGCTCACGCCCCTCAGACGGAGACTTCCTTTTCTCAATCAGACTAGCTGAATAAGACTTTCACAACTCAAACACTTAAGCAATGAGACTTATGTGGCTTAAGCATCTTGACTCAAGATTTGTTGCTTGAATCCCAATGAGACAAGACTTCTGCTCAAGCACATAGCAAGAGACTTAATCTAAACTACTGAAGGCTCAGTAGAATAGAGAACATGGTGTACATGATACAAGCATCAGAGCTACGTGAAATCACCATAACAAAGACCTAAAGCTCTTAAGATTTCTAAGATATTCAATGGTAAAAAAATTTAAGGCTTTTACAATTACAACCTATAACATAAAATCTGCATATTACATTAGAGTTGATAATTGTTTGATCTTGCTACTCCTTCGTCTGGAGAATCCTTGTTAAAATTCAAACTTGAATGTTTAGCCATATTTATAGCCTTTGCAGAAACTATTCGTTGAGGAAGTAACTTGATCAGTGTTTTTGCCTTTGCCTCATAGTACAAGAGACATTGAAGATGGATGCAGAGCAGATTCTGAATCCAGTGTGTAACATGTTTAACCTTTGATTCATCAAGAGGTTTTGTACTGATAGAGTTGTTGAGAGCAGATATCCGTAGAGCATGCCAACCTTTCTTGAGCCTTGCAATCTTGTAGACTCTAGTTGACAAGTTGATAAGACAATACAGCTTGCTTTCTGCAGTACGGACAACCACAACTTTATCACCAACTCTGAATGGTATCAAATGTTGATATATAATTACCAAGTGTAGTAACTCGTCTGAATGCTGAGGTCTTCAGCACAAAGTCTGCGCCAAGCCACACTAGCAATTGTTTTTCAGACTCTGCCACCAGAAGGTAGCAATGAAGCAACTCCCAAGTGTGTCTAAGTAAAATAGATTCTGATTATTTATGTACAAGAACAAGAAACTGCATAAATAAACTACACATCAAATAAACCATTGTTCTTTCAATACTTTTGTTATCATCAAAACTAAAAGAGAATATGTCATGAACAAATCTTGTTCTAACAATCTCCCCCTTTTTTATGATGACAAACACAAGTATTTAAAGGACAATGTTTGGCATTTAATTTTCTATGCAACAACAGGGTATGAGATTTGTAAGCTCCCTCTGAGTCTGATAGTCCACAACTGAGTTCTATTGACTCTTACACCAAGAACTATTTTTCAAGGAAAAATAAATTAGTCTTCTTAGTAACATCAGGGTCTGAGGTTTGTAAGCTCCCCCTGAGTCAAACAGTTCCAAGGTTGAGGTTTGTAAGCTCCCCCTTAGTTTCATATTTAAGAAAACCAAAATAACAACAATTTTAACTTCCTTTGGCAACATTAGAATACGAGGTTTGTAAGCTCCTTCTGAGTCTAAATAGGCTAAGTCAGAGGTTTGTAAGCTCTTACTTAACACTATGTACAAGAAAGTTAAAATATGTTGTCCTTTTAACTTTCTTTGGCAACACCAGAATACGAGGTTTGCAAGCTCCTTCTGGGTCTGATAGGCTAAGTCTGCGGTTTGTAAATTTTTCCTTATACCTATGTACAAGAAAGTTAAAATACACTCTGGGCAAGGTAACCATAAAAACAGAAAATAAATGACCAATATGTAAAATTGAATAAGTACTCAATGGGTTCAGTTTCCACTTAAATACTTACTATTATTTCTCCCCATTTTGTCACATCAAAAAGAATAAAAGAAGGGAAAAAAAGAAAATAAGGAGAGGAAAAATAGTTTCCACTATGAGACCACAAAGAAAGATCACGACGAGAACGGGAAGGAAGCAGCTCAACGAGATGTTTGACCAGCTTGCGGCGGTTTCAGAGCCAGAAATGGAAGATATTGTAAAATACGAACTAGATATTGATTATGTTAGCAACTGATTTTGTAGAAAAAGAATGACATATAACCATTTGTTTCTAGGTTCATCCATTTTCCTTTTAGAATATTTTGTAATCCATTGACAAGATAAATGAAAGATGTTTTGAGCAAATTACTTATTTACATAGTATGCAACAATCATCCAGTTATCCTATGACATTCTGAAGGAGCATTAGCAAAGTGAAACTGACAACAGAAACATCACTAAAACTAATCAAACATTAACTCATAGTTGTTCAGAGAATCTTAAATAGATTAGACTGCTAGATAACATTTTCAAGAGTTATTATTAGAGTACAGATAAGATTTAACCAATGCTTAAATAATATTAAACTCAAGACCAGGTAAATATCACGTCTATAAAAATGACTCAAGTAAGCTTTCTTCTATCATCACTTAATCCCTAAAACACTAAGATGTACAAGCAAAAGAAAATCTGAGTTCCAAAGAGAGATTTCAGAAAGGTAGCATTACTGAATGCAACAACTCAAGCAAGCCAAGGCAAAGGAGCAGCTGAAGGATCTGCAAGCAAGCATACAGCTTTAGAAGTGCTCTCCTCTTTAACATCCTTTGTGAATACATACAGAAGAAGAAGATCTTCTGAATCCAGATGCAGAAACCAACTGAAAAAGGAGGCTTTGGAGTTTGCTAAGGAAGAGTGGAAATATTTCTTAGATAATCTGGACATGTCAGTTGATCCTATGGAATTCCCTTGGGCCAATCCAACAGACTAGGAAATCCAATTGTCTTGTAATAGCTTCCTCTTTATTAATGAAATAAGTTGCAAACATTGAGTACTTTTACCTATTTATTTTAGATTCTCATGACCAACATAGAATAAATATTCAACAGTTTAAAACTTAACACAAGCATGAACAAACTTTGAATTAATAATAAGAAGCTAAATACAAAGATTTCAACAAAATACAAAGCATAACTATGTAGAAATCTAACATCAAAATCTTTCATAGATAGCTTCAAACTTGTCTCTCCAAATTTTAGAAGAACTGGCCTCAGAACTTATGTTAACCCCCTGCTGAACAAGTATTTCAAAAATAACTCATCCATAAGGAATGGAAAAGGTTTTTCCCTTTTAAAAAGAAGAAAGATAGTTCTTCAGATGGTCAAACATGATAATGCGAAATTATATCGTTAAATTGACTTGACTTGCATGAATTATTTTATCGTTTTTTCGTTATTTATGTTTTATTTTGCAAGTGTTCAAGCCTATTTTCAGGTATTTCATTTCACAAAGCTTGCATGAGAAAAGAAGAGAAAATGAGGAAAGAAAGAGGAAACAGAAGACAGAAGACAGAGAAAAAAGAGAGAATTGCACACAGAAGAGTGTGGCGATCGTCACACCTTCTGTGGTGATCGTAACGACCAAGAAGCATGACCCTCGTCACACATCACGTGGCGACCGACACAACTTATTTTACAAACTTAATTTTTACAGCGTGGACCACTCAGCAACTGATCCCACGTTTCAACCCAGTCTCAAGTCTCCCGAAAATCTCTCAACTCAACCAAGTCACTCCGATTTAATTGACTCAAACTTCCATCTCCTAATTTTTCTCTCCCACTAAACCTGATGGGTACTATAAATTGAATACAGTTGAGAACGTGAAGGTTCTTCTTTTTTTGGCTGCGTCTCCTTCTTTTGGCTAGATTTTATTTCTTTAGTTCTTAGCAGTTTTCATTCACCATGTAAAAGGAATAGTTCCCCACATCGGGGGACTATTCCCAACATAGTTTTAGGATTTATTTCTGTCATTCAATTTCTATATCTGATTAAAGCCTGTCGGCGTATTACAATTCAGTCAAGTTCTTGCTTCCAGTTTCCATTTAATTACAGGTTCTACTTTATTTTCTTACCTTACTGTTTTCAATTAATAGCTTAATTATGCCTTGTCTTATATTAATTCATCGTAATAGCATGCTTATTTTCCTATCTATGTCCGATTAAATTGTTTAGAGTCCGATATGTGAGGACTGTCGTTTCGACGAGACTCAGTAATTAATTTAGCGTTAACTTATAATAAATTATGTTTTAGTCTTCGTTTCCAAGTTTAATTTAAATAGCTTTGTCACGAGAGTGAGAGGTTATTTAACAATGTTTCGTCACGAGAGTGAGAAGCAAGTAAAGGTTAGAGCCGACACTGCGAGAGCTTGGGGATCGAACCAGATGGTGGAAACGGGGCATTGATTCTAAAAACAGCGAGAACGCTTTAGGTATCAATTAGGATCTAATTGATTTTCAAAATACGTTTTCTAATTAAAGCGGGCGAGCGAGAGCGAAATCCCGTGATTCGGAGATGTGGCTTTAGTCAATAGCGCGAGAGTGTGAGGCGGAGTCTTTAGATCAATATTTTCTACGGAACATAAGTAAATTAACGCCAACCAATTACAGAGTACCTGAGGTACACAGAATCCACATTTCGGTCTCTCTATTTTCTGTTATATTTTCTTAGTTTTATTTTAGTTATAGTTTTAGTTTCTCTTTTATCAATTATCATTAGCCTTAGCTTTACAAAGCGATGATAGATTACGGTAGGTTGACATTGGTCTCTGTGGGTTCGACAATCTTTTATATTACTTCGATATTTCCGTGCACTTACGGACGCATCAAGTTTTTGGCGCCGTTGTCGGGGACCAACAATCAATATTGTTATTCCGTTGTTGCACCATATAGACTAAGGCACTCTTATCTCTATAACTATGTATCACCCAAATTTCTTCTACGATGACTACTCCCAAAATTTTGAGGATCCGCACCCAACATTTCTCTACGATTACCAACCGCCAGACTCCCAGTATTTTGAGGAACCTCACCCAATTTTTCTCTATGATTGCCACTCCCAATATTTTGAGGAACCACAAGAATCCGTTAATTCCAACCTTGAAACATTAATGGAGGATTTCATTGAAACAACAACTAATTCTAGGCTAGAAACCATGTTGGAGCACTTTGTGGAGGCACAAACTCTCCAGAATGAAGAGCTTAGAAGACAACCTTGATACTTATGAAACCCTTAGGCATATAAACACTACGGTCGAGTCCCTCGCGACTCACACCGAGGCATTGGAGACTCAAATATCCCTACTTGTACAGACACCTATAGGACCCTCCCTTGAGGAGCATGTGGATGTTGTAGTGACCTGTAGTGAAACAAAAGTCGAAAATCCTAAGGAGAGTGATAATGAGGTTGAGGAGAGTGATATTGAGGTTGAGGAGAGTTCTGGTTAGGAAGAAGTAGAGATTGAGAAAAATTCACTGGGACCACCTGAAAGGAAGGTCGTCAAAGAGGCAGAGAAAGTAGCACCTAAGACTGTTCCTCATCCCTATACCCCACCGATTCCTTTCCCGCATAGGTTTGTAGACTCTCAATCCAAAACGTATTTGGAGGTATTGGAAAATATCCACACCGATGCATCTTTGTTTGAGGTCACGCATAAAAAGAGAATATTAGAGGACCATAAAACTAGGGAAATCATTAGTGTTAAGAGAGTAAGGTTAACCTTTGAGATGGCGGATGAAATAACTAAGCCCAAACTTGAAAAGTTGATACTTAGCATAGATCCAGAACCACCACCACAAGTTCAAAAGAATGAACCACCCCACAGAAGGAAGAAAAGAAAAGGTGAGGGATATGTGAGATGGCTTGATAAATGTCCATGGAAACTGAAGATTAACACTCCTAACCGTCGAGCTATCGACGTTAAACAAAGCCCTGCGTGGGAGGCAACCCACGAGCTTTTGATTTAATGTTTTACTTTTATTGATTGTGTTTGCAAAAAATAAAGAATTGTATCGCTTGTCACGTCTCAGCTGCATTTAGGCGAAAGGTCTCTAGATGACAATCCCTTAAAATGACCTGGTGCCCACGAACGTTCCTACGAATGTCGCTGCTGGTGGTGACACCGATGATGAGTATAATAGGAGAGAGCATATCTCTCATGTTCGTGACTCACCTTCTCCTTGTCCTTTCGCATGGTCAGGTTCCACCTGCACACATCGCACCGTATTTTTCTAACATTATCTGCAGGTACTTCCTTCGGAAATAGGTAGTATGATGAGCGGCTTCAGTAAAGTGAAGTTTCAGCAAAACCAGATAACTCGTAGTACAAGACACTGGAGTAGAAGTGGCCAGCGAAAATAGGGACAACATGGGAAGAATCAGAGCAAATTTGGTCGTGGCATTCATACAGGTTCTATCCTTCTATTACCACATTTTATCAAAACATTGAGGACAATGTTTGGTTTAAGTGTGGGGGAGGAACTTTACCGCTTTCTAGTTAGATTTACTATTTTCTAGCATGATTTAAAAAAAAAATTATGTTTTAATGTTTTGTGCGTCTGTGTATGTGTTGTCGAGTCTTTATGCGTGATTTTATGTTGTCTATCGATTTCCCCATTCTCTTGAGCCATACCAAATATTTTGAAAATTTTTTAGTTAAAAACAAGGTTTCTTTTGAAAATCTTAGGTTACAAACAAAATTGAGGTTGAATTGTGAGACTTGGGAAAATTCTGCAAGATCGGTATCGTTCTAACACCGTGAGCCTCCCAATTAAGGAAATCAATTTGAGTGCTTGTTATGCCATAGCCTTAAGTTCTCACCCCTTCATTAGTCCCTTATTAGTTTATTTAGCAGTCAGCACCATCCTAAGCACACACTAAGTAGGAAGCTGATGCAAATAAGTGTATGATCTCAGGCTAAAAGTAAATTAAAAAAAAACGAAACGAATTGAATGGAAAGAAATGCTCCTTCTAAGTTAGGCGATTCTCGCCCGAACATTTAGCCCAACGGTGCAAACTTCTTTATTTTATTGATATTTAAGCCAATGTGCAAAAGAAAAAATTATAATAATGAGATCATAGTCACTAACAGGCCATCCTACCATGAGTGTGAAATGATAACGGGCTTAATGTGATTGTGCCAAAATGAAAAGGGACGAAAGAAGGATGAGTAAGTTAGGCTTAGGTATAATGACATGATTCAGATTGGTTTGTATAGGAGGGAGGTTGATGACCGCAAAAGCGGAATCGTGTTGGTACGATATCCATAGTGTGTGAGCAAGTACCTATCGACACCAACTTAACCAAAGTAGAGTTGGTAGCCTAGGATGAATATCTGTATTCACTATTTTTCTCGCGAGTCATGGTTTTCTTGAGGACAAGCAAAGGTTTAAGTTTAGGGGAGTTTGATAACGCGAAATTATATCGTTAAATTGACTTGACTTGCATGAATTATTTTATCGTTTTTTCGTTATTTACGTTTTATTTTGCAAGGGTTCAAGCCTATTTTCAGGTATTTCATTTCACAAAGCTTGCATGAGAAAAGAAGAGAAAATGAGGAAAGGAAGAGGAAACAGAAGACAGAAGATAGAGAAAAAAGAGAGAATTGCACACAGAAGAGTGTGGCGACCGTCACACCTTCTGTGGCGACCGTAACGACCAAGAAGCGTGACCCTCGTCACACATCATGTGGCGACCGGCACAACGTATTTTACAAACTTAATTTTTACAGCGTGGACCACTCAGCAACTGATCCCACGTTTCAACCCAGTCTCAAGTCTTTCGGAAATCTCTCAACTCAACCAAGTCACTCCGATTTCATCGAATCAAACTTCCATCTCCTAATTTTTCTCTCCCACTAAACCTGCTGGGTACTATAAATTAAATGCAGTTGAGAACGTGAAGGTTCTTCTTTTTTTGGCTGCGTCTCCTTCTTTTGGCCAGATTTTATTTCTTTAGTTCTTAGCAGTTTTCATTCACCATGTAAAAGGAATAGTTCGCCACATCGGGGGACTATTCCCAACATAGTTTTAGGATTTATTTATGTCATTCAATTTCTGTATCTGATTAAAGCCTGTCGGCGTATTATAATTCTGTCAAGTTCTTGATTCCAGTTTCCATTTAATTACAGGTTCTACTTTATTTGCTTACCTTACTGTTTTCAATTAATAGCTTAATTATGCATTGTCTTATATTAATTCATCGTAATAACATGCTTATTTTCCTATCCATGTCCTATTAAATTGTTTAGAGTCCGGTATGTGAGGACCGTCGTTCCGACGAGACTCGTTAATTAATTTAGCGTTAACTTATAATAAATTATGTTTTGGTCTTTGTTTCCAAGTTTAATTTAAATAGCTTTGTCACGAGAGTAAGAGGTTATTTAACACTGTTTCATCACGAGAGTGAGAAGCAAGTAAAGGTTAGAGCCGGCACTGCGAGAGCGTGGGGATCGAACCAGATAGTGGAAACGGGGCATTGATTCTAAAAACAGCGAGAGCGCTTTAGGTTTCGATTAAGATCTAATTGATTTTCAAAATACGTTTTCTAATTAGAACGGGCGAGCGAGAGTAAAATCCCGTGATTAGGAGATATGGCTTTAGTCAATAGCGCGAGAGTGTGAGGCGGAGTCTTTAGATCAATATTTTCTACGGAACATAAGTAAATTAACGCCAACTAATTACAGAGTACCTGAGGTACACGGAATTCACATTCCGGTCTCTCTATTTTCTGTTATATTTTCTTAGCTTTATTTTAGTTTTAGTTTTAGTTTCTCTTTTATCAATTATCATTAGCCTTAGCTTTATAAAGGGACGATAGATTACGGTAGGTTGACATTGGTCTCTGTGGGTTCGACAATCTTTTATATTACTTCGATATTTCTGTGCACTTGCGGGCGCATCAAAACATAACTTGAGGAAGATCAATTTTCAAAACTGAATTAAGAAGTAGAAGCATATCTTTTTCAAATGGGTCCACTTGGTCTAAATCCTTATCCTTAAGAAGTAAGTTTGAATTCAGAATCTGATTCCTAACAACAGCATCAGGAAGAAGATTTGAGACCACTGATGTGTTATATGGATCTACAAAGATACGCCAAGTAAGAAGATAGTGTTCTCAAATAAGAGTTCCTGGGATTTCTCCAATCTCCTCACAGTTGATCACATTTGCAATCGCTTTAGAGGTTACTGTAATAAAAACACCAGTTACTCTAGATAGAATAGCATACTCAGAATTTAACTCAACAATGGAGGCATTAATCCAAAACTCTTTGACAAGACTTGGATAAGTAAAACCACGACGCATCTCAAAGTAGCCATTCCAACCTTGTTTAGACTCAGTCTTTCATAAGTTGAAACCAATCTGAAGCAACTCATCAAAATTCATAAACTTTTCATTAATGATAACCAGCTGATTCAAAGGAGAATTAACTGAAGAACTCATCTCAGGTTTGGTTTGATCAGCACACAAACAAGAATCTTGTCAGAAAAAGGACACAATGATGTTTCATAAGACAGGGAATAGTAACAACAAGTACCAAAGAGATAACATCATTACCCAAAGGTTCTTTATCTAGCAAATATTTCAATTCCACTAGATGAGTTTCACCTTTTTGAAAATTTAAGTATTATAAAAGTTTTTGGAAAACTTTTTACTTAAAATGTTATGTCAGACATAAAAAAATTTCTTCTAAATCTCAAAAACTGACAACTTTCAGAAGCTATCATCCATCAGAGTCTAGTAGATCTAGACTTAGATAGAGATATCATTTGACAGTCATAAGTCTCTAAGATTCAATTCAGAACTAGCACTTCATCTTGAAACAAGAGTCATGAATGATAGATGAATATTGAATTGAATTCTAGATAACTAACACACAACAGTAACGACACAGAAAGTGAAGAAACTGTTTCCATAAATAAGATCATCATTTGGCTTAATAAGACATTTAATATAGACAAACACAACAGAGTTTCCTCTTAAATATTTCTGAAGTTCTTCTTTTGAAAAGAACTTCTCTAGAAGTCTAACAGAAACTTTGTATTTACATCTATACAAACGTTTCATTGAATCAAAAGATAAACCAGAAAAGAACAAGCATACCTTTTTTTTGTCAGACTCGATTTAATATTCAGACTTGACCAATAGAGTCTGAACACAACTTTGAGTGGATTCTGATTCAATGGTTGTCTAACCATTGATTCCACTACTCTCACCAAATTCAGTACCACTAGTACTTGAATTTGGGTTGTTGGCTCTTCCTCCAATAAATATTGTAAATAACTTTATGGAAGATGCCTCTGCTTCTTTCCTTGATATCTGTAGCAGATACATTATGATACTCATATTTCTATAAGACCATACATGTAAGTACAAACAGACTTTTATTTACCTTATGTCTCAATCTAATAGCAAAATCATAAGTCACTCCAGAGTATAAGTCTAGGATGAGATATGATAGGAACAAAATCTTGTTCTAAGTAGAGTCATTAATCTCATTGTCTAGGATTAAATCTTTTGACTCTGAAATCATTGACAAGCTCAAAACCAGATGGTGTTAGCTATCAGAAATTGACACAAAGCAAATAAAAATACTGTCTTAGTACGGCTAACAGAACTCAAAGAGAAATTGAAGACTTCTCGTAGAAATGTATTTTAAAACAACTTCCATGATGATCCTCAATCAAGAAGCAATGGAGTTTCTTTAGATATCGCCTTAAAAAACATACTCCACATTATCAAATATTTTGAAGCAAGATAGATTTAACAACATCTCTTGCTCTTCAATACTTGATTTTTATTTCAGAACACAAATGCCTCTTTTCATCTGTATCCTGCACTAATATCAGCTTTAAAAATTTAGACATTGAAGATCATCTGATATTAGGTTTTGGTAGTGTTTCTTCTTGCTTTTAGATCTGGGAAATCAGTTGAAATACAAGTATTTCAGAAGCTTCTAAAGTTACTCATCAACAGATATCACAATCCATTCAGCCAGTATGGAAGTTCTTCTGACAAGAAACCTAAGTTTCTTATCATTAGTCATTCCAAATAACTTGAGCTAAATTAAGAAGGTGATCTGTTGAATAGTTTTTCATCATCTAACTCTATTTCTTTCCTTTGAAGACTGCAAGACAAATCTTCAGAACACAACAGATTCAAGTAGTAAACTTCCTGAATAATTGTGACTTTAGATTTAAGTCAAAGAGCAATCTTATCAGAATTTGCTTGAAAAGATTAGATGAAGTGTAACTGCTCAAACTTCAAAACCAATCCCTACAAATCTAAGTACAAGAATTCAAAGATAGTCCAAGCATCAGACACATCAATGATGTTGATATACTCAGAAGTAAGATAGAGCATCTACCAGAATGCTACTACCTCTGAAGATATTCAATATGCATCTTCTGAGCTGGTGAAAGAGATTTTCAAGATGTTCATCTTTGCACCATCAACTTCTATAGTAATACCTCTTTCAAGGATATTCTATAGACCTTCAGCAACCCTTTATCAAGACTAATGAGTTAAAAATATGTTCATTTTTTCCATCATTTAAATTCCGTGGAATCATCCTTTGAATATGGTAGGAAAAACCGTATAATATTTTTCATGTGGCACTTGATTCCTTCTTGAAGAAGAGATATACTTTTCTTATTAGAACATTATATGTGCCACTATTAAGTTTTAAGCACAGACCATGCTCTGATACCAATTGAAGGTGTGAAAAGTACACAAGAAGGGGGGTTGAATTGTGTTTCGCATTTTCTTTAATTTAACTTCTGATTAGAGTTTTAGAATCAGAACTGATGTTTATATTCTGTTTTAATTCATTGGCAGCGGATATAACATAAGTATATAAATAACAGCAGAAGACACAAAAGATTTATCCTAGTTTCTCCTATAACTGAGAGTACTCCAGTCCCCTTGCCTCACAAGAGATTTTCATTATAACCACTTCATGATTACAAACGCTTATGCTTCTGTATAAGTCTATTACACTTGCTCATACCAATTGTCTGAGACTTTATTGCTTGGAGCACATGTCTAAGACTTTCCTTGCTCACACCTTCTGACCTAGCCACCTGCTCCAAAGGTCTTATGGTTGAGACTTACCATTGCTTAGAGCACATGTCTAAGATTTCTTGCTCGCACCCTCTAACTGAGCCACTGGTCGTGACTTTACGTATTGGTCGGATTACAACTGCAAGTATACATCTTATCGTGTAGTTTTAAAAGATTGTCGAACCCACAAGGACTAATAGTCAAACTAGAGTACTCTATGGTTGTTATGCAAAGCTAAGGCTTAAGGTTTACGGGAAAGGAAACGGGAATAAGGACTGAATTCTAAATGGGTTTAAAAGCAATATAAAAACGAGGTCGAACGGTATTTCGACAGGGCTTTCGCACGACTTGGATGTCTTGGAACTGGTGCAATGGTCCTATTTATAGAGGATTTTGGCTCTGAAGAACTGCTCACACGTGCAAAAAATGGAGGGAAATTCAAACTCTGAAAACTGCTGCAACTGCTGGAAATTTGCAAAAACTGCTGCTGCGAACCAATGGCGAACGCCGTTCTCCTGTGGCGAATGCCATATAAAGAAAACCTCCATAAATGCTGTTTTGCTGTACTTTTTGCTATCGTTCCGCTCCTCTTCTTGAACGCTTTCGCATCTGAGACGGCTTGCCTGTCAACTGCAAAACAAAGTAAAACGATTAAAATACGATAAAAACATAATGAAAAACATATATAAAATGCGCATATCGAGCCTAAATACATGATGCGATTTCTCGTCATCAAAATCCCCCACACTAAGACCTTTGCTTATCCTCAAGAAAATTCCCAACTCAACTAAAACAGTAAGAACGGTGTCTGAAACGTAGGCACGACAAAACTCATGAAAGTATAAAGTTGCCAGGCTAATACTAAACAGATAGGTACTGAATATCAAAACTAAGAACATCGTGATGACACATTTCCGCATATGCCGACAAAGACTCCCCCTATATAATAACAATTCGAACCATGCCATTATAAATTAACGTATAATCATTCTTTTTCACCTCTTTTTCATTCTTTCGCAATCACATTAAGCCCGTTATCCCTGCACGACACATGGTAAGTGAACCTGTTAGTGTTAAAGATCTCAATAACAAACAATGCATTTTTTTCTTTTCTCTTTTTTTTTGCTTTGCTTTTTGAATTTCAAGGATTAGTTCCATTGGGCTAAATGGTCGGGTGAGGACCACCTAACTTAGAAGGAGGCTTATCCTATCATTCGCTATACAAAAAATAAAATATTCAATTCAATTCAAATTTGAGATCTAACACATATTTGCATCAGTTCATTACTTAATGTGTGCCTTAGGATGGCGATGACTGCTAATATAAGTTAATCAAGAGGTTACTTAGGAAGCAAGGTTTTGGCATAATGGCTATTCAAATCAATATTGCATACTTAAGGAGCCTAGGGTGTTAGGATGATGCCGATATTGACAACACTTTCCCAAGTCTACCTAACATAGCATAAAAATGAAAAATAACCTATACATAGAGTGTCATGCCATTGAATCAGGATAAACAATTTTTTTTTCATTGGGGGTCAAAATTAAAGGAGTTTTCAAACAGGTAGAAAAAGTAGCATATAGTAGGACTCAATAGCGCATATGACTCGATAAACTAAACAAACTGAAAATAAATACTAGAAAACATAAATAACAGGAAGGGAAATAAAACGGTAAAGCTCCTCCCCCACACTTGAACTAAGCATTATCCTCAATGTTTTAGTATAAGGCGAAAGAAGGAGTGATGAAACCTGGTGAAAAAGTCAAGGATGGCGGCTACGGCCTCTGCCTCTGGTACGACCTGCTCTGCCCCACTCGGACTATGGTACATGTCTGATGAAATCTCTCAGATCTGTTATCTCAATGTGTACTCCATTCATATGCCATATCAGGTCACCCATATCATGTTGAGTCCTATCTGCAAAATCCTGCTGCTGCTGGCTAATCTGGTCAACAATGAATCTTAGATCCTCCTGTTGTCTCTGCATGCTGTGAAGTAGAAGATCACGCTCGGCCTCCATGTCGTTCCGATGCTTGAGCTCGGATAAAATATCATCAAGTGATCTCTGGATGGTGATGTAATCATACTCCTCTAGGGGCTGGCGTGTACATGCAAAAGGGTCAGTAGAAAAATATGCTGTGTGTGAATGGGTGCTAGGCCCGGGTGTATCAGTAGCACGGGAACGAGTGTGGGTATGTGGCATGGTACGCCCCATAACATCATGGTAATGTCTCCCAGCTCTCTCTTACTCAAGATCAGGGGCCTCGGTATCAAATATCCAGTTAGTTCTGACACGCACGTTAATGCGGTCGGAACAGGGTAATGTGACTCCTCTAACCTCTCTGTTGCCAATCATCAAGTGATATTTGCCACTAGGTGAATTCTTAATGAGGCGCATGGCATGGCAATGGTCTAAATCAGCAAAGAGAGCGGGTAAAGGCTCAAGAGCCTCCAACTCAGTGTGCAATCCTAAAGCTAAGGCTATTGAAGTAATGGTCCCTCCGACACAAATAGAACCGCCTACTCTACCACTGGAAGACTGGAGGTGTGCAAGCAAGAGTGGTGTCAGGTTAACCTTGGTTTCAGAAAGTGCGCAGTGGATGAAAAATAAATCTTTGGAATTTACATTCCCAGTGTTCTCCCGGCCAAAAATAGTGTTAGCTAAGATACGGTGGAAATATCTAATGGCGGGGTTATGGATAGATGTAGCTTTGAGACCTTCCCATGTGTCGAAATTCTTATTGGTGATTTAATGCCAAAAGTCGAGAGCCCTAGATTGCCATACACTCTCTAAAGGTGCTTGTGTAGCATACTCCTGGCCACTCGGAAAACTAAAAATAGTGCCTATTTGCTCAAGGGTGAGGGAGTAGTCAGTGTTAAACATCCTAAAATCTACGGAACCAGTAGTGCGGGACAAGTCGGTGGAAAACGGTAAGAACTTAAGAACTCGTATGTCAGCCTAACGTAAGTAGAACTACTCATATAATAGAAATGCGACATACCTGAGTTAGTAAGCATCCAGTCGACGCTATCATAGAGATCCAAGGCCTGGACAGCAGTAGTGCTGGATACCAAGTTGCAATGATTGCCCTTTTGCACAATTTGAGGAAGTTGGTGTGTTGGCTCTGACCAATGACTCCTTCGGGAAAGGTAATGCCCATGTAGTCGATATCAGAAGCGAATCATAGAGGCATTTTACAGAATAATGGTGATGATAAGAAATGAAAGGGTCTGTGAGTGAAGATTGTGAGCGAATGTGAGTGATGGTAATGAGAAAAATGAGAGATGGCTGATGAATTTATAGAGAGAAAGTATGGAATCTAGATGGTTGGTGGTTATGAGAGGTTAATGAGGATAGTTGGAAGGGGTTTTGGAAGTTTAAAAAGTGATTTGAGTGGTTGGTCTACGGAAAACGCGCAAGATTTGAATTCTGCGTAGGAATTGCAGGTTCGGACATAATGGTGAACACCATTAAGCACATGGAGAACGCCATTAAGCACATGGCAAACACCATATGTTGTGAATGGGAAAAAATTCGAAATTTAAACTGATGGCGAACGCCATCAGCATAATGGCGAATGCCATTATACTAAATCGCGAATTTTCTCACTGGTAGTCCAGAATTAGAAGAAAAATCTTTCCGGCCTTCTTTTAGAGTTTTATCCTACTGCTATACGAAATTAAGGCACCTAAGGCCATTAGCAAACTTAAGAAAATTGCACAATTACTAGAGATAAATAACACACACAATTTACGGAATAAAAATATGCATTAAGGGAAAAACAACAGTACACACATAATTCTTTGTCGACATACCGACAGTACATCAACGTAATTGAAAGAACAAACAGTACAAGAATTCGAAATACTGATACGATGAAACAAATCATAATCTAAGAAAGCAGGGAAATAGGTACAACTGTGGAACTATCCATTATGATGCCTCATCTGAGGCTCAGTGGGACGCTGGAATGAATAAACAATTTGGAACAGATGATCGAATTACTCATAGACCACGTCCATGAATCTTAAGAAATCCACGCGAAGAGAAGTCAACTCTCCTTGGAGGAAGTCCACTTCAGATTGAAGAGCATGAATTACAGTGATAATATCGATAGGCGGAACAATTGGCTGAATAGTTGAGCCATGAGTAACAACATCGGGCATATCGACTTCCAAATTTTCATAGGCTTGTGGAGAATCAGGAGGAGTCAGGGACTCGTTCTAGCCTTCCAAGTCATAAAGCCAATTGTCTGTGTTATGTACACTGGTCTTTTCATGATTCGGCAAAGTAAAATGGTGAACAACAATATTGTCAATTAATAATTTAAACTCAATTGGGCCAAGGTTTGCAATAATCCCACGGTTAAAACAGAAGTTGATGTCCATGGGGCGAATACCACCAAAAATATGAGTACGGTTCAAATTATACCGCAACCCAATAACATCAGCGATCATGGTAATCAAGCCTCCAATAATAATAGGTCCGAAGGGCTCACGGGAAATCTCAGAAAACTTAGCTAGCAAGAACGGGGCAGCATTAACTAACTTACCTTGAGAAGCACAGAACATGATATAAAGTTCATCCCTAGAAACTGAAGTTACATTTTCTTCCTTCCCAAAAAGAGTGTAGGCCAATGTCTTATGGAAGTACCTGATACCAAGATTGTGAACACTTTCAGAAAACATGCCGATTATAGTTACCAGTGAGAGTACCCCAAAACTGATTGAGGTCATGACCAGTGAATGCATCTTCAGGAGTCTTAGTGACAACATCCGGCCCATTAGGAAATCCTAACAAGCCGGCCAGCTCATGATGGGTGAAACGATACTTATTTTCGAACATCCTAAAGGTGGCTAATCCACGGCCAAACCCGAACCCACGGGAAGGATCATAGTACATTGAGCTTAGGAATTCCAGAGTCAAGTTATGATAGGTACTGAATCTTTTTCTAATAGCAAAGTCATCCCACCCCAACTGATTTAGTAGGTAGGTAACGCTATCTCGGATACCAAGAGTAGTCATAGCAAGGTTATCAGGGTAAATAGATACAGCAAAGTCCCTCTGGGATAGGGCCTCAAAACGACGCCTCTGGACCTCATTCCTAAAAACAACTTTGTGATTCTTGAAAGGTTGCATTCTCCTAGAATTAGTGCTAGCCTAAGACGAGTTAGCCTGAAATTAGACAATAATTTTCTATTAGTCAAGTTGTACCACAAACAAAAGTTAGTGAAACACATATAGTAATAATAATAATAATAATAATAATAATAATAATAATAATAATAATAACAATAATAATAATAACATAAAAATGAGTATGCAATAAAATTAATAGCTAATACATGCAAAATTCTGAAAATAGTAATAAAATAATAACGACCAAAGATCGTGGGTTGCCTCCCACGGAGTGCTTCGTTTAGTGTTGAGAGCTCGACATTGATCTAGAAAGAAACTTCATTCATTTGGAGGAGTGGGCAGCTCTTCCAACTTATAACTAGTGAAGAATTCCTTGTTCTCTATGGTATGGTAGTGCTTAAGTCGCTGCCTGTTCACAATGAACATTTCATTTGTCTTTCCTCAAATTTCTATTGCTCCACTTCAGAAAGCTTTCATAACCTCGAAGGGACCAGACCATCGGGAACGCAACTTGCCTAGGAACAACTTCAGTCGAGAGTTGAAGAGAAGAACTATATCTCCTTCATTGAACTTTCTCCTTGCAATCCGTTTATCATGCCATTTCTTGGTTCTCTCCTTATAGATTCGGGCATTTTCAAGTGCATCAAGTCAAAGGTCCTCAAGTTCATGGATATCTAAAATTCTTTTCTCCCCTACTACTGTGTAGTTCATATTTAGGGTCTTAATGACCTAATAAGCTTTATGCTCTAGTTCTATAGGCAGGTGACATGATTTGCCATAAACTATTTTAAACGGAGTGGTTCCTATCGGGGTCTTGTAAGTTGTCCTATAAGCCCACAGAGCCTCATGAAGCTTAGTAGACCAATCCTTCCTGGAAGTTGCAACGGTTTTTTCTAAGATTTGTTTGATCTCCCTATTTGACACCTCGAATTGTCCACTGGGTTGAGGATGATAGGGTGTTGTTACTCGGTGTCGGACTCCATATTTAAGCAATAGCTTTCCAAAGACATTTGAAATGAAATGGGAGCCTCCATCGCTAATGACAACTCTTGGCACACCGAGCCTAGGAAAGATTATGTTTTTAAAGAGCTTAACCATCACTCGTGCATCATTCGTAGGAGAAGCTATTGCCTCGATCCATTTTGATATGTAATTGACTGCAACGAGTATGTACTTATTACCAAAAGAAGACAGAAAGGGTCCCATGAAATCTATACCCCATACATCAAAGACTTCCACTTCTAAGATCCCTTTATGTGGCATCTCATCGCGTCTAGAGATATTTCCAGTGTGTTGACACCGGTCATAATTTATAACAACGATGTGGACATCCTTCCAAAGATTTGGCTAGAAGAGACTAGGTTGTAAGATCTTTGCACATGTTTTTAAAGTACTTGTATGCCCTCTATAGGGTGCAGCATGACAATGAGATATGACATCCGCTAATTCCGATTCAGGGACACATCGACGGAATATTCCATCTGCATCTCTCTTGAAAATTAGGGGTTCATCCCAGTAGTAGTGTTTAAGATCATGGAAAAACTTTTTCTTTTGTTGGTATGTTAAGTCTGGTGGAAGCACCCCAGCTGCTAGGTAGTTGACAAAATCAACATACCATGGCAGTGTGGTCTAGATGCAAATTGATTCTACTACTTCATTAGTTTCTGCGCATTAAATATCAAAGAATATTCGACTATCTCACTTTCACTTTCTAACTGGGCTACTAGTCTATCATAAGGGAATTCGTCATTAATGGGCACTTCTTCGGGTCTCAGATCCTCAATCCTAGAGAGATGATCTACTACTACGTTTTCGGTGTCTTTCTTATCCTTGATTTCCAAGTCAAATTCTTGCAAAAGCAAAATCCATCTTAAGAGTCTTGTTTTAGCATATTTCTTAGTCAATAGATATCTAATTGCGGCATGATCAGTATAGACAATGATTTTCGCTCCCACTAGGTAGGAACAAAATTTATCTAAAGCGAACACAACTACAAGGAGTTCCTTTTCGGTGGTGGCGTAGTTCATCTGTGCATTGTCCAAGGTTCTACTTGCATAGTAAATAGCATGAAGCATCTTATCTTTTCTTTGTCCTAGGACAGTGCCTACAGCATAGTCACTGGCGTCACACATAATTTCAAATGGTATACTCCAATCAGGTGGTTGCATAGTGGGTGCCGTAATAAGAGCGTTTTTAAGATGTTTGAATGCTTTCAAGCAATCCTCATCAAAGATGAGTTCGACATCCTTCATCAATAGTCCAGTTAGCGATTTTGTGATTTTAGAGAAATCTTTAATGAATCGTCGGTAAAATCCAGCGTGTCCTAAGAAACTGCGAATTTCTCTAACGGTTTTTGAAGGTTGAAGGTTTTCTATAATTTCTAGTTTTGCTTTATCTACTTCAATACCTCTATCGGATACTACATATCCAATAACTATTCCTTGGCTCACCATGAAATGACATTTCTCCCAATTAAGTACTAGATTTACTTTAACGCATCGTTCGAGTACCATCTCAAGGTTTGATAAACAATTTTTGAAACTTCCCCCACATACAGAGAAATCGTCCATAAATACTTCCATTATGTCATCTATGAAATCATCAAAGATCGACATCATGCATCTTTGAAACGTTGCGAGAGCGTTACACAGTCCAAACGACATTCGTCGATAGGCAAATGTACCATAGGGACAGGTGAACGTAGTCTTTTCTTGGTCATCGGGATAAATAGGAATTTGAAAGAATCTTGAGTATCCGTCTAGATAACAAAAATGAAAGTGTTTAGCTAGCCGTTAAAGCATTTGATCTATGAAAGGTAAAGGAAAATACTTTACGAGTGGCTTTATTTAGCTTTCTATAGTCTATACACATTCTCCATCCAGTTTAAATTCGCTTCGCTACGGATTCGCCTTTTTCGTTGCTAACAACTGTAACACCTCCCTTCTTTGGTACGACATGTACTGAGCCGACCCAGTTACTGTCAGATATCGGGTATATAATTCATGCTTATAACAGTTTCTGCACCTCCTTTTTTACTACATCACTCAAGATGGGATTTAATCTTCCCAGATGCTCTTTAGAGGTTTTACAGTCCTCCTCTAACATAATGCGATGCATACATATAGAAGGACTTATTCCTTTTAGATCTGAGATATTGTAACCTAAAGCTGTAGGATACTTTCTTAAGACATGTAATAGTTTTTCGGTCTCTATTTGTACTAAGTCGGCATTGACTATTAGTGGTCGTTCAAGCTCAGTGTCTAGGAATTCATACCTTAAGTCTTTGGGTAGTGTTTTGAGTTCTATAGGAGGTTTCCTTGGGCATGGCATTGGATCAGGTGTTAATGCTAGACATTCTCTTAGACTGTCATCTTTGTACGGCTCGCGCCAGTTATCGTCTTCGAATATTGGAGATGCGGGAATCTTTAGTACTTCAGTGTACTTAGTTGGTTCCTTCTCAATTTCTCTAACGCATTCGTCGATGACATCTATGAAACATCATGAATCTTATATAGCTGGAGCTTTTAGGAATTGGGCCAAAATAAATTCAACTTTCTCTTCCCCAACTTCAAAAGTTAGTTTTCCTTTCTTAACATCGATGATGGCTCCGGCTGTTGCTAAAAACGGTCTTCCTAAAATAATGGGTATGTTTGAATCTTCCTTAATGTCCATTATCACAAAATCAGTAGGAATATAGAACTGACCTATACAAACGGGTATGTTCTCTAGCATACCAACAGGATATTTAACAGAACGGTCCGCTAGTTGTAATGACATTTTTGTCGGCCTTAGTTCCCCTAAGTTGAGTTTCTTGCATGTGGATAAGGGCATCAAGCTAACACTGGCTCCTAAATCACATAGCGCTTTGTCTATGATAGACTTTCCGATTACACAAGGTATGGAAAAACTGCCTGGATATTTCAGTTTAGGAGGCATGTTATTTTGAATTATAGTGCTACACTCAGTAGTGAGCATAACGGTTTCATTATCCTCGAGATTTTTCTTATTTGACAGGATCTCTTTGAGAAATTTTGCATATGAAGGCACTTGCATAATAACTTCTGTGAAAGGTATGGTTATGTTCAGTTGTTTTAGAAATTCTACGAATTCTACTATGAGGATAGGGTATAGGTGGTTTGTATGGTGGCGGAGGCACGTAAGGTGTTTTTTTCTCTGCGACCTCTTCGCTTTTATCTTATTTTTCGCCGGTTGGTTATCTTACTTTTTTAGTCCCCTTAGAAGAATTTTGATGCATGGCTGAATTTTGGAATCTCGGGTCAACTGGTCCATCGTATTCTGTTCCACTTCGCAATGTGATAGCATTAGCGTGACCTTTTGGATTTGGTTGTGTTTGACCAGGAAATGTTCTAGCGGGGGCTGCTACAGTTGATTATTTTTGGACTACTTGAGAAATTTGAGTTTCTAACATTTTGTGGTGAGTAGCCATAGCATCAAGTTTACTTGGCAATTGTTTCATCAATTCACTCATATGAGCGTTTTGATTTGCGAATTCTTTGTTTTGTTGAACTTGAGCATTCATAAAATTTTCCATCATGATTTCTATATTTGATTTTCTAGGTGGTTATGGAGCAGAGGGTGGTCCTTTTTTGTAACCAGGTGGAATAGCAGGTGCTGGGTTTGGTGGCTGTAAAGCATTGTTATTCTTGTATGGGTTTCCTTGGGCATAGTTTACTTGGTCGGTAGAAGTAACAGCCAATACCTGACATTCAGCATTAGTGTACCCAAGGGTTCCGCATATTTCACAATTGCCAATGCGTTGCTGAAATCAATGCGTTGCTGAAAGTTTTTTAGCTGAGAGGCTTTCTCTGGGGATTTTCCTTAATCCAGGAAAGCGAAGATATCATCTTCAATGGCGAAGAGTGACATTGGCTGAGGGTTTTCTTGCCTTTTTAGAGGTTCAAGTTATCAAAGTGGTCAAAGAACCAACTTTAGTTCAGTAGCAAAGTGGAGAAACGGTTGTTCAAAAATGACGTTTCCTGACAAGGAAAGAACTGACAACTCGATTGACAAGAGGACGTTTATAACTAGGGGATAAGACCGACTAGAGTGATAGTGATGCAACATGAATATGAATGTAAATCAATAATGCATGAGGCATGTATGTATATGCTGACAAAACTGACACCGCATACAGACTTAAGGAGCACGACTGGATACTCGGCCAAGGTGGGAGATGAAAAGGTATCCCTGGTTCAAGATAGCAATTCTGCCTTGCTTAGGAGAGATAGTCCCTGCGGGGAGCTATGTTGATCGGGCTCAGGAGATGAGAACTCTGTCGGGGCGTGTCAGACGAAACAAGGTCTCTGACACAGTTGATCCTTCGTTCAGACGTACTGGTTTAGAAGGAGTACTTTGATTCTGCACTTTGAAGCTCGCTTACTTCTGGAGTAGCGATCGATGTTCTTTTGATGTTCAACAGTCAAAAGAAATTGCCATCTTTTTATTTTAAAAGCAGAAAAAGTTTTACAAGTAAATTCATTTTTGTTTTATTTCAAGAATCGTTGATCATGTTAAAAACGTCGTTCTATAAAGCTAAAACAAATCAGAATTGCAAACAAAAGCACAAGGGCTCAAATTTTATTGATATGATGGAAATCAGCCAAACGCGTGATCCCAAAGAGTATATACAAAGTTGGAAGATGGTAATTTACAGGGAAAAGGGCTACATCGAAACATAACAACCAATATTCTTCTACCAACTTTGAATTTCGGACATCCTGAGCTTCTGTCGAAGATGACCTTGATTGGAGTTTTTCTGATGGACGACGTAACTGTTGCTGAGGGACTTGCCTCTGTTGGACATAGTTACTTGCCATTATCCCTAATTTTTGCCTGGATTGTATTGTGATGTTTCCAATCCACCGGGATGATTTTATTTTTTATTTTTTTATTTTTTCTCTAATTTTTGCCTAGATCGCCCTTTCGGGTTTTCAATCCACCGAGACGTTTTTTTTTTAGTTTAGGCGAAGTATTTCTTGACTACATCAACATTCGTGGGGTAGGCAAATTCCTCTCCGTCCATGGTTGCAAGTCTCAAGGCGCCGCCTGAGAAAGCTTTCTTAACCACATAGGGGCCGTCATAATTCGGAGTCCATTTTCCCCGGGAATCAGTGAGAAATGACTGTATCTTCTTGAGCACGAGGTCTCCTTTCCTGAAGACGCGAGGTCGAACCTTTTTATCAAACGCCTTCTTCATCCTTTGCTGATACAACTGACCATGGCATAGTGCCGTCATCCATTTTTCTTCGATCAGATTCAATTCGTCGTGTCGAATTTGACACCATTAAGCTTCTGTTAGCTTAGCTTCCATCAATACCCGGATTGATGGGATCTCTACTTCTATAGGGAGCACTGCTTCCATGCCATATACTAGAGAGCAAGGGGTTGCCCCTGTTGAAGTGCGGATAGATATGCGATAACCGTGAAGAGCAAAGGGTAGCATCTCGTGCCAGTATTTATAGGTTATAACCATCTTTTGAATGATCTTTTTGATGTTCTTGTTAGCCGCTTCTATCGCTCCGTTCATCTTGGGTCGGTTGGGAGATGAGTTATGGTGTTCAATCTTGAACTCAGCGCACAACTCCTTCATCATCTTATTGTTCAAGTTATATCCATTATTAGTAATGATCTGGCTTGGAACACCATAACGGAAAATGATATTGTTTTTGATAAATCGGACCACCACTTGTCGGGTTACATTAGCGTATGACGCTTCTTCGACCCACTTGGTGAAGTAGTCAATGGCTACCAGGATGAACCGATGTCCGTTCGAAGCCTTGGGCTCAATTATGTCAATCATGTCGATTCCCCATATGGAAAAAGGCCATGGGGAAGAAAGAACTTTGAGATGTGTTGGCGGTACATGGATCTTGTCGGAGTATATCTGACACTTATGGCACTTCCTCATGTACTTGTAGCAGTCGGATTCCATGGTCAACCAGTAGTACCCTGCTCTCAGAATTTTTCTCGCCATTGTGTGTCCGTTGGCATGAGTGCCAAAGGATCCTTCGTGAATTTCTTTTATCAGCATGTCTGCTTCTGGTATGTCTACGCATCGGAGTAGGACCATGTCGAAGTTTCTCTTATAGAGGGTATCACCGCTCAGGAAGAAACTGCCTGCCAGCCTTCTGAGGGTTTTTCTATCTTTTCTGGATGCCCCAAGTGGGTACTCCTGTTTCTGAAGGAAGCATTTGATATCATGATACCAAGATTTGTTGTCTATGACCGCTTCAATCGTGAAGATGTAAGCGGGCCGCTCAAGGCACATTATGTCAATCTTAGGTAGGTCATTCCATTGACCCACGCTAATCATGGAAGAGAGAGTGGCTAATGCATCAACCATGTGATTCTCATCACTAGGGATACGATGAAACTCGATTCTGTTGAAGAATGGTAACAACCTTCTCGCGTAATCTTTGTAAGGAATCAATCCTGATTGGTATGTGTTACAATCTCCTTTGATCTGATTGATAACCAGGGCTGAGTCGCCATATACATCCAAGTTCTTAATCCTTAAGTCAATTGCTTCTTTGAGACCCATGATACAAGCTTCGTATTCGGCCTCGTTGTTTGTGCACTTGAATGTCAGTCTGGCGGTGAAAGGAATGTGGGTACCCTGAGGGGTGACAATGATTTCCCCAATTCCGTTTCCATAATGATTGACAGCTCCGTCAAAGATAAGTCCCCATTGGGAACCTGGTTCTGGCCCTTCACTGGGTAGCGGTTCATCGCAATCTTTCATTTTTAGATACATGACATCTTCGTCTGGGAAGTCAAATCCGACTGATTCCTGATCATCAATCGGTTGATGAGCCAAATGATCGGCTAAAACACTTCCTTTAACGGCTTTCTGAGCATGGTACTCTATGTCATATTCTGATAACAACATCTGCCAACGGACAATCCTTCCCGTGAGAGCAGGCTTTTCAAATACATACTTGATTGGATCCATTTCGGAGACCAACCAAGTAGTGTGACGAATCATGTACTGGCGAAGACGTTTGGCTGCCCAAGCCAAAGCACAATAAGTTTTCTCAAGCATAGTGTACCGAGTCTCGCAGTCGGTGAATTTATTGCTCAGATAGTAGATGGTAGACTCTTTCCTTTTGGTTTTTTCTTGTTGGCCAAGTACACACCCCATTGAGTCCTCTAGGACTGTCAGTTAGATGATCAGTGGTCTTTCTTCCACTGGAGGTGACAGAATCGACAGATTCAACAAGTATTCCTTAATACTGTCGAAGGCGGTTTGGCAGTCCTCTGTCCAAACGCACTCCTGGTTCTTTTTAAGTAATTTGAAAATTGGCGCACATGTCGCGGTCATGAGGAATATGAATCTGGAGATGTAGTTCAAACATCCCAGGAACCCTCTGACTTGTTTTTCAGTTTTCGGAGAAGGCATTTCTTGAATGGCCTTGACCTTGTCAGGATCAACCTCAATTCCTTTTTGGCTGACGATGAACCCTAAAAGTTTCCCTGAACGGACACCGAAGGTGCACTTGTTGGGATTCAAGTGGAGTTCGTACTTTCTCAACCACTCAAATAACTTTGATAGGTGGGTCACATGCTCCTCTTCTGTCTTAGATTTGGCAATCATGTCATCGACATATTCCTCGATTTCTTTGTGTATCATGTCATGAAACAGAGTGGTCATGGCCCGTTGATAGGTTTCCCCGGCGTTCTTCAAACCGAACGACATTACCTTGTAACAAAAGGTACCCCATGGGGTAATGAACGAAGTTTTCTCCATGTCTTTCGGCGCCATTTTGATCTGATTATAGCCCGAGAATCCATCCATGAAGGAGAAAGCTTTGAACTTTGTTGTACTGTCTACCAGCATGTCAATGTGTGGTAAAGGAAAGTTGTCCTTTGGACTAGCCTTGTTTAGACCTCTGTAGTCTACACACATTCTGACCTTTCCGTCCTTTTTCGGAACGGGTACGATGTTGGCTAACCATTGAGGATATTCTGATGTGGCGAGAAAACCCGCTTCAATCTGTTTCTGTACCTCCTCTTTGATTTTAATGGCCATGTCTGGATGAGTCCGTCTCAACCTCTATTTTACTGGCGGACATTCTGACCTTAACGGTAGATGATGTTCCACGATGCTGGTATCCAACCCTGGCATATCCTGATAGGACCAAGCGAATACATCGGGAAACTCTTTGAGAAGCTTTATCAAACCTTCTCTGGCAGTTGGACTGAGTAGTGCCCCAATCCTGATTTCTTTTCTCGCCTCTTCCAAACCTAAGTTTACCGTTTCCAACGACTCTTTATGAGGTTCGATGGACCTTTCCTCTTGTTTGAGTAGTCGGGAGATCTCCTCTGGAATTTCGTCGTCATCTTTTTCTTCAGCCTCAAATACCGGGAACTCAAAGTTGGGAGAAGGCATTGGATCGTATGTTTCAACGGGGTTTAAAACAAGCAATCTGCATGACGTGATGATTGGTTTTTTAGAAGAGATAGAGAGAATGCAAGTGTGCGCAGTGTATTTTTTGTTTACTGCTTGTTTTTGTTATTGAATTGTCTTTTAGGATTACCATTTTCTAAGAAAAGCAAAAAGAGAAAACAGCAATAAATGCGGAAATTATAGAACGACGTTATTTTATTAATGAACAAGTCGATTCTTGAAACTACAGCCTTATAAAACAAAACTCTGTCGCTTTGGGCAAAGCGAAGAGGGAAATTAACAGAAAGCGAGCCCTATCAAAACATCCATTTCACCTGGGCAGGGTGAAAGGTTAAAAGACGGCAATTACTTTGACTTATGAACGATCCTCGGAACATCGACAACAACCCATTGGCGGCGAACTCCTCGGTGAATCACAAAGTCTGGTACCTTCCTTGATTTGTCTTCAAAAATGACGCTGATTTCTGGTGGAGCAGGATCATTGGAATCTGTCTCCCAAGCAGAGTTGTTGTAGGAGGATTCCTCTGTTGCATTTTGTATAGTATTTGTGCTCTCAGGTATATCTCCCTGAGTTATATAATCGTCCTCGTTAAGATAGGACTTCCATTCCTCATCTGTATCGAAGGAATCTCCCTCATTAATGGTATGGACTGCTTGAGTCACTGGTTGAAGGAAGCCTCCGCTGTGGAAGAAGTCCTGAATGGGATGAAGACTTTCATTGTTAGTAGCAGTCTGAGTATAGGTTAAGGAAAAACCAAGACCCTTCTTTGTTTTGTTATCAGTGGGAATGACAAGCTGTCCCCATCCTTTTGCATTGTTATTTTCGATCACTTCGAGAGCATCTCTGTATGAGGAAATCGAGGTTCCTTTCTCTGATTGATTCTCATTGCTCACCGAAAGTGCTTGAAACTGAGTTCCAACAACCTCCTTGGGTTCTACACAAGTAGATAATGACAAGTTGCTCATAAGCAAGGCTTGTTCTCCACAAACCGTGACAAGTTGGCCGTTCTGGACGACCTTTAGCTTTTGGTGGAGGGTCGAAGTGACCGCCCCAGCCTGATGTATCCAAGGTCTTCCTAATAAACAACTGTATGTTGCCCAGATGTCCATGACCTGGAAAGTGACTTGGAAAGTATGAGGACCAATAGTTATGGGAAGGTCGACTTCACCGATAACCGTTTTTCTGGATCCGTCAAATGCTTTGATGACGACCTTGCTGGTTCTCATCGGAGGCCTTTTGAATGATATTTGCATCAAAGTAGACTTCGGCATAACATTCAGGGCTGACCCCGTGTCTACCAGTACGCTGGCTAAAGCATCGTCCTGGCAGTTGACTATAATGTTGAGTGCCATGTTATGACGGAGACCTTCTTCAGGTAATTCCTCATCACTAAATCCCAAGTTATTGCAGGAAGTGATGTTAGAGACAATGCTATCGAACTGTCTGATTGTTACATCCTGTTCTACAAAGGCTTGCTCAAAGACTTTCTGTAGAGCCTCCCTGTGCGCTTCTGAACTAAGTAACAGTGATAATACCGAGATCTTTGAAGGAGTTTGTAACAGCTGATCAATAATGTTGTATTCACTCCTTTGGATGAGCTTTAGCATCTCATCATCATTTTTTGAAAGGTCGGCATTACTGGATTGACCGACTGGTGGATTGGGAACTTCTGTCTGAGGTTTCTTTTCTTTACTGGGTTCTCCAACTCCTCGGTTGAAGATTCGACCGGTCCGTGTTACTCGACTGATGTCTGCAATATTCACGACGGAGGGTAACGGAATTTCCTTTCCATTCTCGACTGTTATTGCACCATACTTGTAAGGGATAACCTTAGTTGATTCATACGGTAGTGGTCCCGGTAGATAGATGACTATGGGAACCTTCTGATTTTTTTGACCATCATAAGTAATTTCGATCCGTTCCTGGTTGGGAACTTTCGATTCGTCAAGTAGAGGGATAATGGTACAAACATCCCTAGCCCTCTGATGATCAGAGATTACGACAACGTCCTCGATTTGATCAGCGAAGTAGTTGACTGATCCAGAACTTGACCATGGTTGAATCTCTTTGCGGTCCAACTGACTTTGAAGGGCTGCTCGCACGAGGTAGTATCCTTGATTATCCACTGAGCAAACTCCACACCGCTCATAGTTGTGTAGTGGCACCTGGCCACATCCGCTTTGAATACAGTGTAACCTTACTAGGTTTGTTTCCATCGACCGAACATCCTGACTTTGATATCTAGAAAGATTCCCGTTAGTGATACTAATTTGCTGGGTGTCTTCATCCATATAGATTGGAAGCCACCAATGGTTCAACAAGTGCTAAAGTGTTTCCTGGACAAGGGCATAACCTTGATCGTTTTCACAACCGGTTTTACAGCTCTGATAATCATGTGATACCAGGAACCCGAGCCGGACCTGTTTAGCATGTAACTCCACCAGGCTGGTATTCATCAAGCGAATATCGAAGATTTGAACCATGTTGATTTGATAATGATTCCTATCATGGTAGTCTTGGATCCATCCAAGATCCATCTGACGCTGGAGGGCCTCCTGTATGAAAGAGCATCCCTGTTTGTTTACCGAGCAAGTCAGACAGGAATTGTAATCGTGACGCGGCAGATTATGATACTGACTTTGCCTTGAGTGCATTGCCACCAGGTTGACATTCATCGCACAGATATCGTGGTTTTGAATGATGTTGGAATTCGTATAAACCATGTTAACTCCATGAACTCGGTGCTCTTGGATCTATCCGAGATCCATTTGTTCATGTAGAGCTGATTGCACCACAGAACATCCTCAATTGCTTTTAGAGCAGATATCAAACTAGTGATAATTATGAGGTGGCACATGGCCATATCCACACTATCTACAATGCATCTTAACCAAGTTGGCCCTCAATAAGAGTACATCGTGAATTTGATAGATGTTGCTAGACTCTCCTTCTATCAAATTAGCTGCAGCTTTCTCGTGTTGAGGCAGCGGGTTTGTGAGAACATTCGGATTCGTATCTTTGAAAGATAAGACCCCGCTCCTAACAAGCTTTTGCACGTCGGATTTGAAACTGAGACAGTTCTCTATGTTATGCCCTGGTCCTCCTTGATGGTAAGGGCAAGTCTAATCCACCTTAAACCAAAAAGGCAGATTTTCCAGTACTGTAAGAGGAGCCTTGGTCTGGACGTGCCCTTTGACCAGCAGTAACAGAAATAGTTCTGCGTACGATACGGGTATAGGATCAAATCCTGGTGGCCGCGTTGTACGGTTGTTGTTGTATGGAGGACGAGCCTGCTGAAGAGGCTGTTGTATCCTTTGCTGAAATTGCTGTTGATTAGGTTGGCTTTGAGCAACCTGAGGTTGATATGTAGAAACAGGCACAGGGTTAATAGCAGGAGTTACAGCTGCTACTGGTTGGTACCATCGCCTTTGCTTTCCGAGAGAGATATTCCCAATATCTTGCTCCTTTTTCTTAGGGAGAGCACTACCGTATTTTTTAGTACCGCTTATCGACCTAGTGTCTTTGACTAGACGTCCTTCTCGAACGGCTTCCTCGAGACGCACTCTCATACCGACCATTTCGGTGAAGTCGTTGGGCGCACTGGCAACCATTCGGTCATAGTAAAATGAGCTCAAGGTCTTTAAGAAAATCTTTGTCATCTCTTTTTCCTCAAGAGGTGGACAAATTTGAGCGGCAATTTCACGCCATCTCTGAGCGTATTCCTTAAAAGTTTCCTTGTCCTTTTGCGACATTGATCTGAGTTGATCTCTGTCTGGTTCCATGTCCAAATTGTATTTATATTGTTGGACGAAGGCAGTGCCAAGACCTCTGAAAGTGCTAATCGTAGCGCGGTTTAAACCCATGTACCATTTTAATGCGGTACCGGTTAAACTATCCTGAAAGTAGTGAATCAGTAGATCCTGATTCTCCGTCTGAGCTGACATTCGCCGAGCGTACATCACCAAATGGCTTTGAGGGCAAGAGTTACCCTTGTATTTTTCAAAATCGGGCACTTGGAACTTGTGTGGGACTTTCACATTGGCAACCAAGCAGAGATCTGCGGCATCCTTTCCAAATAAATCCTGACCGGAAAGGGCTTGCAGTTCCTTCTGCATTTCCAGGAACTGCTCCTGGAATTCATCCATTCTATCGAACATACTTTCCTTTCTACCAGAAGGTATCTATGGAATCTGTCCTTCCGGGACAGTGTGCACCACAGGGGGTGGTACCGTTACTACGGTAGTGAATCTTGGCGTTTCCCAAAGTTTGTAACCTTCAGGAGTCCTCAATATGCCTCTGGCATCCTCGCTTTCCCGAAGTTTATAACCTTCAGGCCCAGCGGCTTCTACTATGATTCCCTGATCTTCAGTGATCGGCAGAACATATCCTTCCAGGATATAGTTAACAGGCATGCCCCAGGGACGATCTTTCGGCATTTGATACCTAGGATCATACTTCTTCACTATGGGCATTGAGGTGATCTCTGAGATCACAATTCTTTGTAGCTGAGCTTCTTCCATGGCTTGCATGTCATTACGAAGCTTTCTCATATCTTCTCTCAGAGCGTCGATCTCTTCTTTCAACTCTATGTTCTCTTCCTCGAGATCATCCATCTTTTTCTGACGATTGGCCCGAGTATTGTACGAATGAGACAGTGTGACTCTAGAACTGATACACAAACGTGAGATTCGTAGGTAAAAAGAATACGTGACATGAGAATGATGAATGCAATGATTATATTAATTGTTTTTTTGGTTTAATCAAAATAAACTTTGACAATTAGGTTGCAAATAGCAAATAGTGGGGAAACCCCGTTTTATTGAATTCGAAGGATTGCGGAAATGAAAATACAATAAATTACAAGGTGCGGAAACAGAAACCTAAGCTAATGGGTCCCGAGTCCTCTCTGAGGAGAACTCAGGTGCTGATTCAGGTACTTTCCTTTTCTTGGACCGGGGCTCTTGGGCCGTTATCGGGTCGTCATTCCTTTGCCAAGTGAAAGGAGCGAGCAAATTCCTTTGGTCATCCTGATTCTCTACAGCATGTTGCTCCAAAATCTCAATCAGAGCATCCTTATCTTTCAGCAGTTGCTGTATTTTGGTACATTCCACATTGAGAATGTGGTACTTGTTCATCCAAGACCTCCTCTCCTGTTGAACTTTGTTGAGAGTAACCTGAAGTTTTTCCGTTTCAGTCATGAAGTACATGACAGATTCCCTTGGCGGAAGAACTCCGTGACGAAGATAAGGCATCTTTAGCTTGAGAGCTCTAGTTTGTACCCAGTGGAGATAAAGCTCCACCGAGACACAGTCCGGTTTTCCTAGAGACTCCCGTCCTTTCTTATGAACATGTTTCCAAGCGTGCGCTATTTCCATCTTTAGTGCCCTGCCATTTTCTCCTTCCTTGAAGAAAAGACCTTCCAAATGAACATTGCGCGGGACATGCCTCATCGGGTATCCAAATTGACGACGAACTAAAACTGGTTGGTAATTGATTCCTCCCTTAGTTCCTATAAGGGGTACGTTGGGGAAGTTTCCACAACGGTCAATGATCCTGATCCCGTCGTAGATTCGATTGTACCAATCGATGTCAGAGTTGGTAAGAGACATGAATTTCTGCGACCAACGTAAGGCACTCTTATGATCCCAAAAAGTGGCAGATTTAGGCAAATGGGAAGTAAACAACTTATATAGCAGGGGTACACAGCACGTGATCATTCCTCCGCTGTATAAATTCCTTAAGTGTACAGAATGATACGCATCTGCGAGCAAAGTCGGTATCTACAAAGTTATCGATGTTGGGAAACAAAAATAACCCGTAGGTGAGCAAAACAAAGATGCTTTCAAAAGCAGTCACGTTCCCTATACTAGCAAAGTACAGAGATTTCTTTACCAGAAACTTGGCTGGTAAACCTGGGATTCCTCCCTTGGTGGTCATGTGAGTCTTGATTTTTGACTCATCCAAATAAATTGCTCTTCCAATGATTTGATCCTTTGGAATTTCTTCCAGTCCAGAAAAGGGAGCTTGATCAGTAATATGTAAACCAGTCAGGTGAGAATACTCCTCTAGCGTTGGTGCGAGATGGTAGTCCGGGAATGTGAAACAGTGATAGACCAGATCGTAAAACTGAACGAGTGCCTCCATGATTCTTTCAATCACATGGACCCTTAACAGAGGTAGCAGAGCTCCGCACTTAGCTCTGAAAGCCTCATGGTTTGTGATCATCCTTGCCAAACCTATCAAATCCTCTAACTTTGGAACCTTGAAGGTGTACTTATGAGTTCTCCTTCTACCGAAATCCGTGAGCGCAATCCCTTTCTCTCTGACATTTGCAATCATTGTTTTAGTTTAATTTGAAAAAGAGAGACTAGAAGAGAAAATTTTCTTTGTTTAATGTTTTTTAAAATGAATGCATGAATGCAGCACACATAAACATAGAAAAAACATGGGGTCAAAGGGTCAGTGTCATGAAGTCAAGGCTCTACCCATCCCAAAGGTTTATACTAGTGATTTTTGTACCTTTCTCTCAAAATCATTGATTCTTGTCGAGATAACATCAGCGGGCCGGGAACTGTGCTAGGTGATGTTATTTTGAAGAACCTCAAAAGAGGGTAGTATCGTGTGACAACTATTTCCGATAGCTTCCGCACTACTGAAAGTGGTTTTTCCTAGGTGTATACTCAATCTTTCCATATGCGGCATCACACGCATTCCCATTAGCAGAAAAATAAACACAGATATCAATTAGGAAAAGCAATATATATATTTATCCTAATGTCCTAGACTTTTAAGAGCTATGAATCCTATGTTCCTGACAGAAAATGGCTCCCCGGCAGAGTCGCCATTCTGTGGCACTTTCCCAACTTAAAGGTTTTGACCTACGATCCTAGTGAGGGCCGATCCTAGAAATAGTGACATTCCCCGATGAAACCGTCATGAAAATAACTTGTCCAAGGTTTTTACCCTAGCTTGTAAGAAAGAAAGAAGGGCCCCACGGTGGTCGCCATTTTTCTGGGTCGGCCACCGCCATGAAAATGACTTGTCCAAGGTTTTCACCTTAAATTGTCAGAAAGAAAGATGAGAAGGCCCCACGGTGGGCGCCATTTTTCTGTAGCGAGCGATTTTGGACGTGGTTCTTAAGCACTGTCGCTCTTTGGGGGTACTACAGGTCGATTCATTTTTTATCCTATTGAAGCTGATGAAGGAAGGGAAATAGATGTCTCCAACTAACCCTGCTTGCATACTGAGTTTAAACAGCGGTCTGTTAGGTTACGGATGCTATATGGAAATGAGGGCTCTTTCTGCTTACTTTGTTAAGGCTGAAATGACGGGACTATGCTATTGGTAGGATGTTAGGATTGATGCTTTTCGATTGATGTGTGAAGGTACGGGATTTTGGGTTTTTGATTAGTGTGCTCGCTAAGATTTTTCTTTCAATCTTATGCCTACGTATTCCCGTTTACCGAAACAGGGAAATCAGAGCGATCGTAGTTCCTCCTATTCTATGGGAGGAAACGGTGTTTTGATGTCTTGTTCAAAGCCCAAGACGTGAAGCTAAATGTGATTTATTTGTATCTTGTTCAAAGCCCAAGATATGAAGCTAAAAGGTCTATTTGTATCTTGTTCAAAGCCCAAGGTATGAAGCTAAAGAGGTTTTGACTTTAGAGAGAATTTGTCATCTCTAAAGGGGGAGTTGTTGATGTTTGCATGTTGTGAGCAAGGCATGATTTGATGCCAAAAGGTTGATTGTCTCCACCGGGGTTTCCTTATACAAAGCCTAAGAGGAGGCTAAAAGGCTGACTTTTTCGGGGAAAATGTGCTTTTTGTACAAAGCCCGAGATTTAGGCTAAAAGGGTTTGACTCAACAAGAGGGTCTTTTTGTGTATGTCCTGTACGAAGCCCAAGACGGAGGCTAAAGGTGTTTGACTCAACAAGAGAGTCTTTTATACTCAACAAGATAGTGATTTGGTGTCTCGTATGAAGCCCGAGACAGAGGCTAAAAGTTGTTTGACTCAACAAGAGAGTCTTTTATACTCAACAAGAGAGTGTTTTGGTATGTCGTACGAAGCCCGAGATGGAGGCTAAGGGGTGATTCAACAAGAGAATATTTTATACTCAGCAAGAGAGTGTTTTGTGTCTTGTACGATGCCCAAGACAGAGGCTGAAGGATGGGTGACTCAACAAGAGAGTCTTTTATACTCAACAAGATAGTGTTTTTGTATCTCGTACGAAGCCCGAGATGGAGGCTAAAAGGGTTAACTCCGCTGGGGAGAATCATTGTACAAAGCCCAAGAGGAGGTTATAGTAACTGTTTCAGTTGAGTGACAGGTCTAGTAGGTTGGTTAAAAGAGAAAATAAGTTCTTATATGAGTAATGTTGTACTCATGGACTTGATATGAGGGTTGGGATTATTTCCTGTTCTCTAAGGAAATGGGGAATCCAAAGGGTTTTAGACCTTCCAAGTCTACGGGTGTTCTTCCCATTCTTGAAAGGGGCTTGAGAATGTCTTTGAGACTCAAGGGTCTTTAGACTGTCCAAGTCTAGAGTTTTATCTTTTGTACTATGCTTAGAAGAAATTAAGGAACAATACGTTTTCGGTAGAAAGATCTAGACTCTTTGAAAGACTGTTCTATTAAGATGACTAATCTCTGTTCCTATACCTTTAAGAGGTCGTCGGGATAATTTGTACGAAGCCCAAGAGGAGGCTGGAAACTTTTAAGAAGCCGAGGGACAATTTGTATGAAGCCCAAGAGGAGGCTATCTTCCCGGGGGAAGAATCATTATACAAAGCCTAAGAGGAGGCTGTGAAAACTTCTAAGAAGCCGGCGGGTCCTTGTACAACGCCTAAGAGGAGGCGGGGATGCTTTTAGGAAGCCTTTGGGTCCTTGTACTAAGCCCAAGAGGAGGCTGATGAACAGTTCCAGAAGGGGGGTTCACTTGGAACATTGGCCTTCTGTATATGAACTGTTCAAAGGGGGGATTTCTTAGATCTAGTTATCTAAAATTGTTGTAAGGAGACGAGGTTTTGTCTAGTTCTAGACGTAGTTGCCGGGGAAACTCTAAATATCTATACTATTATTACACAGTTGATATGAGTTTTGAAAGAAGACTTACAATGAAACAGCCCCACAGTACAGTTATATACATATGAAAGCGGTAAATGAAAGCGGGTAAACACTTACTCGGTTGTAGAGCTTCCATGTTGTATTGTTAGTTGTTCAACAAAGAAAAGTTGAAAACAATATATTACAAAATCAAAGGAGAAAGTGCTTTGAAAGGAAAATTGGGGCTTACAGCTCAAGGAGAGGCCCATGGTTTCATCAGTGATTGCACTATCGTTTTGTACAGGGACTTATACAAATGACTGAGGCCCGAGAAAGGTTTTCTGTACAAAGGTGTGGGTCTTACACTCTCTCAAGAGACCCAAAAATGATTTTTGAATGGGTCTTATAGCTCAAGGAGAAGCCCAATAGTTAATTTTAAAAAGGGCGACGATCACGTCGAGGTTTTGAAAACATTGTGGGTCTTATACAATGAATGAGGCCCAAAAGTTTTTGGTTTCAAAAAAGAATTGGTTCTTACACTCTATTATAGGCCCAAGTGAGTTTTAGGAAAAGAAATGGGTCTTATTACTCGAGGGTATGCCCAGGGTTATTTGTTTGAAAGCGACGATCTCGTCGAAGTTTTTGAAAATATACAGAGGGACTTATACAATAAGTGAGGCCCAACATGGGTTTATTTTACAAAAAGGCTTGGGTCTTACACTCTATTAGAGGCCCAAAGATTATTTGAAGAAAAGAAATGGGGCTTATAACACAAGGGTATGCCCAGATGATTTTTGTTTGAAATGGTGATCGCGCCGAGATTTTTGAAAACGCAATGGGTCTTATACAATGACTGAGGCCCAAGAAAGGTCTGGTTTTCAAATGGGTTGGGTCTTACACTCTAATAGAGGCCCATGGTGTTTAGAAAAGTTTGTTAGGGTGAAAATCAATAAAACCCTAATTTCATCATTTCTAAAGTAATTATTCAAAGAAAATTAATTAAAATTATACAAATTCCAAATAAGTTTGAATAAACAACTTGTGATTTTGGTTTTAGGTTTGAAAAATGAGGTTTTAATCACAAGTGATTAAAACCTATTTGGTGTTGATTTTCCAACATGAATATTTATTTTTAAAAGGTTTAAAAACAATAAAAATGAATTTATTCACAAAAATACTAATTATATTAAATAAATAATATAAATCTAATTTTTTTGTGGAATAAAATATTTCAACATTTTTGTGATTTTTTGCAAAAAGAACCAATAAAAAATAATTAAAATTGAGTGAGTTATTAATTTTTCAAATCATTTAAAATAAATATGAAAAATAACAAAAAAATAAGAAAAAGTGGTAAAAAAGAGATATGGGGCGAGGGGGATTCAAACCCCAGACCTCTCGCTTGCCAATACACACAAAACCAGCTGATCAACCACTGGGGCGCAATGCCAATTCAAATATAGTATGGCAAATGAAAAATATATAGAGAACTTGGTTGGAAAACCTGAAGAATGGCGCCATGGCCATCTTCTTCCTCGAGCTCGTGCATGAAGCCCCCTATCTCACTCATCTCTCAACCATTTGACATGATTCAAATACCAAACTCATGCGTTTTTTCACAAGGAACAAGATGACAATACTTGATTTATTTATTTTCAGTGTATAGCAAGTTATATCATCACAACCGCATGAACCCTAATTTTGCAAAAGCAGTCGTGCAGACATGGTTATGAGGGTTTGATCCAATTTTTTGAGAGAAAACACTCAACATATGATGGCAAGCAATTGGCAAAAATATCATGCGAGGAAATATGCATGGATCATGAAGATGTAGTTTTGAGGCTTACCTTGAGGCAAGCTGAAATGGAACTCTGCACAGATGGTGTTCCAGATGCGATTTGATGATCCCTACAACTTCAATGGATGTTGTGGAGTGTGTTGCAAGCTTTGGAACACTCTGCAAACCTTTGGATCAAGTTGGAGAACTCCAACTGCATAATTGAGGCATAATGGCTTGGTTGAAGGGTGATTTTGAGCTAGGGGTGTTACAATTGGTGTTTACATGTTTGGACACCTCAAATACATCATATGTGATATGTCTGAGCAATTGGAATGGATTGCTTAGGGCTGCAACTCAAAACCCGATGGTGGTTGCTCAAAAACAAAGAAAATTGGCACTTAAGAGAGAATGAGAGAAAGCAGTGCTATAAGGTGCTTTGGTGTGCCTTGAAGGATCCATTGGAACCTCTATTTATAGGTGATCAACTCTTGTCTTGGAGGAATAGTGAATGGCTGCTGGATCAGATCACCTTCAAAGGGATTGGTTGGACATAAATGCCTCTTGCATTAGGTGTAACAGCTGCTCCAAATAGATTAGCTATACCTTGACTGAAATCACATTCCTCAGTCATTTTAATTGTTGTTTAATCAGAGAACTTGATTGAGGAGAGTGAGAATCTTGACAATGCACTATTCCACATTAATGCCCTTTGAATTCAAGGCAAAATGTGCCAAAATGCATGAACTTCAAGTTGGAAGATTCCTTGGCTTTGTGACTCAGCTTTGTAGGTTGGATCAGATGCATTGTGATTGGTTTGAGTACATGTGGCATAATGATCCTTGGTTTTGATTCAAAAATCGTGTGTGGCAAGCAAACATGCAAAAAGATTTTTCCAAAACAACTTGTAGCAGCATGACTTTGGGCATGAATTCCTCTTGGCTCAAGTTGAATCAATTCATGCTGAGAGGTTCTTTGGATTCTTAGAAACATATGCAACAACATTGATGTTTACCTTTAGACTTGATTCAGCTTGTAACTATGTGAAAAGATCTCACAAGTTTTGATGTTTCCAACAAAATCTGCCTTGGCCAGAATTTTTCTAAGTGTTGGAAAATGATGTATTTTCATGTTTTAGTCATTTTGGCCCAATCATAACTCAGAATCCACAATGAATTGGAGTGAGGTGTAGTTAAAGCTTTTGTAGAGGGCCATGAGAGCTACAAATCCAACTTTGGATGGGAAAAAATGGCCTTGTGGTTTAGGAGTTATGATCCTCCAAAGTTGGTACCCTACCCACTTTGTTTCATAACTTAGAAAAATTTCTAAGTTTTTATGGTTACCCCTTTTGCAAGTTATCCCACTTTTCTTGATTTTTCTTGATGAATGATGATTCCAATCATATATTAACATCATTTTAGGGGTTAAAAAACCATTTTTATGAAAAATCTCAAAAAGTCAAAGTTTGACTTTTGTGCACAGTTGACTTTTTATCAAATGAATTCCAAACTGTGCAATCCTTTAGGAAATCATGTCCTTGACCTAAATCAAACTTGATGGACATGTTCCATGGGTGTTATAGGGTATATTGACTCATGTCCTAGGGTTTGGGAGCATGTCCTGATCAAAAGTCAAAGATACAGTTGACTTTTCTCGCAAAACCCTAACTGTGGTTCAGATGAAATTGAAACTTGTGAATCAAGCTTCTTGGATCAATCCATTGTTGCAAATGGATCAATGTAGTGTATTAGAGACCCTCAAATCCTCTCTTGAGGTCTTGGCTCATGTTTTGTCCCAAAAGTCAACTTAGGGGTGAATTAGGTCAAGAAACCCTAATTCCTGATTTTTTATGTATGCATCCCCTGAGGCTAAATTGAATTGGTGATTGGGTTTATGATGTCCCTTGGAGCATCATAGGTTATGCCTTGAAGCATTGGCTCATGCCCAGAGGAGAATTTCCATCTGGAGGCCCTGGTCGACCAAAACCCTAATTTGGTGACACTGGAGATCTTGAGGCTTAATCCACTTAGAAGGGAGCAGCCTTGTGCTTGATCGTTAATGTGGGAGTCCTCTTGATCATTTGTAGATGTTTGAGAGGTTAGACAAGTTGAAGATCATGGCATTCCTTGATTGATCCTTTGTCTAAGAGCTCTGAGAGGGCTTGAAATCCTAATTTTGATTGTAGTGGATGCTCACCCATCTTTGGGGAGACTAATGAAGTATGATGGTTCATCCATATTGTGATGATGATTTGCACAATGATGGGAATCTTAGTGGTCAAAATTTGGGGTATGACAAGAAGCTTGCCTTTCTTCAGAAGCTTTATTATCAGAGTCACATCAAGAAGTTGAAGCGAAGAGAACATTGCAACAACAACATAGCGTCTTCCCAGAAACTTCTCAGGAGTGAATCAACGCAAAAGCGAATTTCATAACACAATGTTCAGAAACTGATAACGTTGCACGTCATATATTAGAATCGGAACTGGTTGTTAAAGCTACATAATAACAAATTGTTAGGGTACCAAAATTATTCTCACACAAATACTACATTGTTATCAGTAAAACTCAAAGGTATAGATGCAGAAGCAAATCTTGTTCTAATAAATCATTATATCACCATTATTCAAATGGATTTCAAAAGTGTATTCTTATATTGCGTGATTACTGAAGAAGTGTGTGTTAAACAATCTCCATGATTTGAGATGCTAATAAACCAAAATATGTTTTCAAACTAAAAAATTTATTTCTGGTTTGAAACAAGCTCACATAACTTGCTATAATCATTTAAGTTATTTTATTCTTGAGAATGGTTTCAAAAGAGGTATTGTTAATATAACACTCATTAGGAAAATGGCCAAGAGTTTAATTTGTGTGTATGATATTATTTTTGAATTTACTAATGTTGTGATTTGTCATGAATTTTCCGAGATAATGCAGAAGGGGTATGAAATGTGAATGATGGGGAAATGAAAATTTGATTTGACATATAAATCAATCAATGTTTTGATGGAGTTATATAGATCAAACTAAGTATACCATGTAACTCTTGAAGATATTTGATCTTAAGGAATGTAAGTTAATGCTAACACCTAGGCATCCTACTTGAGATATTGAGATATATTAGACAAGTTTAAGGATATATTAAAGGTATACATAGTTATGATAGAGTGTCTTCTTTTATCTCAAATCCTTTAAACCTGATATATTATGCATCGTGTGCTTGTGAGCTTGTTTTCAATCATATCTTAGATAATATCACATTACTGTTGTTAAAAGAATATTTAGATACGTGAAAGGAAATATTAACTTTGGTTTGCTTTATAAGAAATCAATTAAGTATAAGTTAGTATGATTATATGATGCTCATTATGATGGAGATGGTATTGAAAGTTGTCAATTTCTTGGTGAAACCTTAATCTCTTGGTCAATTAAAATACATACATACATATATATATATATATATATATATATATATATATATATATATATATATATATCAGTACAAAACTGCAACACTTAATTGCTCTGAATAAAACACTTAACTGCAACACTTAACCTATTACAAACAAACAGACATCTCCAAGATCTTTCATTATTAAATTTTTGTTAGAGACTTCTAAGTTTTGAAAAACAAACATATATTGTTAATTGTAATGCAGGGAAGCATAACTCTCTAATAAAGAGATAAAAAGGAAAAAGAAAATTATATTATTATCTCAAAAACATACCAAATACCGATTGAGTTTATATATATATATATATATATATATATATATATATATATTCGTTAGAGATCAAATCTCTTATAACATAATTGGCTAAAAGACCTACTAAAGGAAAATAACATAGAAACTAACTAAATAACTAAATATATAGAAAAAATATTCAAAATAATTAAACACACACACACACACAAATTGGAATAGATGTCAATCATTCCTAGTTTGTGGACAAGAGAATTGAAGGGACCAAGGCATGGGGATTTGGTGAAGATATCCGCCAATTAGTTTGCATAATTTATGGGTATCAAATGGATGATATTGGCTTGAAGTTTATCTCTAACAAGGTGACAATCCATCTCGATGTGCTTCGTTCGTTAATGGAAAATGGGGTTTGGTGCAATGCGTATGGTGCTCCGATTGTCACAAAATAATGTGACCGATTGTGTGAGTGTTATGCAGAAATCCTGTATAAGATAAAGCAACCATTGTGCCAGAAAAAAAGTGTTTACGAGAGCCTGATATTTTGCCTCTAAAGAAGATCGGGACACACCATTCTACTTCTTTGACTTCCGGCATATAAGATTGGAACCGAGGAAGAAAGTAAAGCCAGTAATCGACCTTCAAGTGGTTGGACAAGAGCCGCAATCAGAATCCGTGAAACCTAAGATGTTTAATGAATAATTCTTCTAGAAACAAAGGCCTAGTGCAGGGTTCTTTTTAATGTAGTGCAAATCCGTGTAACATCCAACATGTGTGTGTGTGTGTATGTGTGTGTGCGTGTGTGTGTGTGTGTGTGTGTTGGAGCCAAGTATTGGCTTAACCTACAAACAACAAATGTGATGGCAGACTGTGAGTGTTTCAAGTAGAGTAATTTACCAATTAGACTGTTGAAAGTATATGGTTCTGTCAGAATTGGATCATCTTCTTTGTCCAATAGGTTTCACTGTAAGTAGGCATATATCCTGCAATAAATCCAGATTGTATTTTCTTTGGCATAACCTAATTCATGTTTAAGAACTATCAATTTCAAATCCAAGGAAGTATTTGAGATATCCTATATATTTGATGTTGAAACTTGTGTCTAAAATGTGCTTAATGTTAGAAAATTCAGCTAAATCATTTCCTACAAGGATGAGATCATCAACGTATATGATAATAGCAGTAAATAAATTAAGAGATTTCTTAATAAATAGAGAGTAATCCGATTTAGATTGATGATATCCAAGATTAATGAGATTGGAAGCAAGTTTTTGGTTCCATTCACTACTACGAAAAACACCTATCACAATGGTTGGTAACGAGATACCACCACGCTGGTCCAACAGTTGTGAGGTAAGGTGTGATTGTATGTATAATATTTTCCACCACGGACGTGCGACCGTGATTGTATCTATGTAGCGTGCTACCTACCACAACAGTTACTTTAAACAACCGTTGTGATATTCTTTAATGCAAAATATTTAACAACGACTTTTCTAAATAACCGTCTTGATATATACACCTGAGTTTATTATAAATTATGTGGAATACTTATTTCGTCAATGCTCACTAAACATATAACCTTTCATTATGAACTAGAACATTATAATATGACAAATTAAGTTATATTAGAATAACAAGTTCACGTTCAATGCTTGACAAGAGTTCTTCAACTTCTTATTTGCATTTTGCTTTTTAAAAGTTAAAACTTTGTTTAATTATCCTAGTTCTTCAACCACCTTTGCCTTCACATCTATTTCATTTTGTAAAATATTATTTACTTTGCAAAAGAAACTAGAGGCGGGGAGAGGGGTGGCTGAAGAACTACAATCACTAAATAAAGTTTTAACGGTTAAAGAACAACATGCAGATAACGGGTTGAAGAATTCTTGTCAATAATTGAAAGTGTACTCATTTTCTAATATAACTTTATCTATCATATTATAATTTTCTAATGCAATCTGAAAAGTTATATATTCGATAAGGGATTGGAAAAACACTCAAACGACATAATCTATAATAAACTTATCTTTAAAACAAACATTAACAACAACATCCATAAAAAACATTCATCAACAACAAACCATAAACAACAAACATATCAAGTAATATAATGCTTCAGAAACGTACCATACATGTCCCATAATGGCGTGTCCACAATGAAAGAAGAATGAAGTTAAAGTTAGAGTTGCAAACTTGTGTCTCTTTTGAATGGATGTCATTCTGGATCATTGACACAAGTTTGCAACGCTAACTTTAGATTCGTCCTCTTTATTGAAACAAGCATCCCTACCTATAAGTCAAAACAAGCAGAAATTTTAAACATTATGAAACAAGCTATTGAAACAAAAACAATAATACATAAACAAGTTTTGAAACAAAACCATAGTGAAAACGAACCTGTAAATAGCCATTGGCTAAGATTTGATGTTATGGTTTCATTTTGGGGTTTCCATATGATAGAGACGAGTGACAGAGATGTTATGGTTTTGTTTGGGGGTTTCCATATGGGAGAGACAAGTAACAGAGATGTTATGGTTTCGTTTTGAGAGAGACGAGTAAAAGAGTTATTCGAGTTTTGCTTTGAGAGAGACGACTATTATGTACTGAAGTGAGAGATAATTTTTCTTATATTTAAATAAGTATAACCTTTCACCATGATTGACAACACAAACCGTGATGAAATGATTGAAACTTACACCATGGTTGATTATGAAAACCGTGGAGATATACAAGGTTAATCACATTATTATCACGATAAATGAAAAATTGTTGGTGTTGAGACTCGAACCATTTCACTCCAGGTACATTTGACTACGGTTGTTACATATGACCGTTGTGACATGTCCTTTAGTAAATACCAAAAAAAGCGCACAAAAATAAACTATTACCACAATTAACACGAAGACCGTTGTAAAATTGGTGTTACGAAGGGTCCATTTTGTAGTAGTGATTGACAGCTAGCTTGTTTGAAGCCATAAATGGATTTGTTTAGCTTACAAACCATATTATTAGGGACCTTTAAACCAGGGGGACATTTCATGTAAACTTCCTCCTCTAAGTGCCCATGGAGGAAAGCAGTATCGATGTCCAATTGGTGAAGGTGCCAGATTAAGGTAGAAGCCATATATAATAATAATCTAATATTACTCATTTTTATAACAAGACTAAAAGTCTTTAAATAGTTCAAATCCTCAGTTTAACTAAACCATCTGGCGATAAGCCTTGCCTTATATTTCCTCCGTCCCAAATTATAAGACGTTTTGAACCTTTTACGCAAATTAAGAAACATAATTATTGTTGTATGGGAAAGATAAATTATACATGAATTTACAACACTGCCCTTCATTTATTATAGATGAAAGAGAAATTTAAAGAATTGGAAGAATAAACAATAATAAATGATAGAGGTTATGTTGGGAAAAAATGATTAATGTTGCATTGGGATTGTAAAATGACTTATAATTTGGGACAAACTTTTTTGGCAAGGTGACTTATAATTTGGGACAGATGGAGTATCTCTCAATGTTACCGTTAGCTTAAAAATTTAGTTTAAAAATCCATTTGTAACTTTATTAGGAGGAAGGGAAATTATATCCCAAGTATTGGTTTTAGTGAGAGATGTAAGTTTCACATTAATAGCTTCTTGCCAGTGTGGATTTTTAATTGCAGTAGAACAAGATTTGGGTTCAATTTTGCTAGATATTGTTAAATTAAATATTCTATTGGGTGGGAGGAGGTGTGTGATATGGCGAGGTTGTGATGTCAATGTTGTTAGTAAGGTTGAAGATAGTATTGTTATGGTTAGTCATGTTGGGGTTAGTGTCGTAAGGGTTAGTAGGAGGAGGATTTAAGTCATAGTCATAGTAAGAGTCATATGAAGAAGGATAAGTGGGAAGAGGAACAAAGGTGGTTTGAGAGGTGTTGGGTGTGTATGGAAAAATGTTCTCAAAAAATATAGTATCACAAGAAGTAAAAAGGTTCCTACTATGAATATCATATAAAATATGTCCCTTGACACCATGTTTAGTGCCTAAGTACACACATTTATAAGACCTAGATTCAAGTTTAGTTCTATTGCGTTTAGAGCTACAAGCATACACAAGACATCCAAATGATTTCATGACAGAATATTCAAGAATAACACCAAATAAAACAGTAAAATGACATTTAAAATGCAGTAATCTAGTAGGCAACCAGTCAATAATGAAAACAACATATGTCAAAGCATGAGAACAAAAATAAAAAATACGATGTAGTAAAAATGATCAGAGCATGATTACTCTTGATACGATGTGTTTACTGGGAAAAATAGTAAACAACCTCTGGTCTATCAATTTTGTATAAAATTGAGTAACATGTAGGATCGACCACACTAAATCCTAGGACATGTGCTAAATCGGTTTCTTGTGTAGTTTCTGGAAAATGTTAAGAATACTTCGACAACGTAAGAAAGTGAAAAAGAATTTCTTCAAGGAATATAAAATAACTAAAAGGTAAAAAGCTTTAAAAGGAATTTAAATCGAGAAGGCTGGTAAATTTAAGAAGATTAACTTGCATGAAATGAAAAGAGACTTTAATGAAAGAAACTTAGTAAATTGCATTGAATTGTAAAAATGGTGTTACAACATACATTCTCACACGCTTTTTTCTCTACGCTGGTACTTTGAGCACACTGAGTTTTTTTTTTGTATACAATTGAACACACCAAATCTGTTCCTAAGACTTGCTATTTATAATGGTCTAAAAGAACTACCCACTAATGGGCTACTAATCAGGGCGAAACACATGGCGTCGTGCATGTCTTGGCCTCTTGAATGAACGTCACATGTCCCACTTCAGAATCGGATAGAAATAAATGTTCCCTCCTATTTTTGAATTTAAAATCTTTGCGTCTAACGGTACTCCCTCGTTTTCGGTCGAAAAATCCTTCCAAACTCTTAGAAATATTTCTAAGTCTTTTAAACCTTCTCTTCTCTGCAGAAGGATAGCCTTCGACTAGATTTCCTTATAGCAATATTTATGTCGAAGCTTTATAGAACTTTGAAAATTCTATCTCTTAGGAAAAACTCTTAACCCAACATTAGGCGTCGAAATTAGGAGCTAACAAATTGCCCCCCAAAAATGTCTTTTTCGACGTCACTGAAGAAAAGGGCATTTTTTGACAATGGCATTCGACACCTTATTTCCACCTTACGTGGGTGTTGATACAAATAGAACTCCCACGTTCTAACTGTTCAGTTTCTTCTGAACCATGACGTGACGTCACAGGCATCATGACAATCTCTGGAAAATCTCCTTAAAGTGTACCAAATCCACTAGCCATCATCATACCTCATAAAACCTAGGAGATAATGGGGTATAAGCAGTAACTACTGTAAGACCATTTTCTACCCCACAAATAAATACGACAAAAATACACAATTCATCAGAGTAAAATTAGAACCACCTCAAAGGGTGGAAATTTCTCAATAAACTCAAATAAAACAATTGCTCCGTAAACACGGGTTTTCCTCAATTTATTCAAAAAGCCATCAAATAGCAGCGGAACCACCATAACCACGATAATCCAAATCTAAAAGGTTTTAAAATAAAATCATAGTCATCAAATAACAACAAAATGTCAACATAATATGTTTCGACTCAACGACCCAACCCGATGTTACACTATCAGAGCAAGACCCTATACTTCGACCAAAAGCACTAAGAACTCCAAAAGTCCTCGAAGGCATCCACAGCTAAGCCTGATCACCTGCACGTTACCCACACGGAGGCAACATTCAAACAGGCAGGATGAGTAATCACAATTCATTATAATCAATATAAAAACAGGATATGCATAAAATGGCGTCGTCATCATATACAACATCATCAGGATCATCACAAAGGAAAACATCAAAATCACGACATCATAAATCACATCAATACCAATTAAATGCAATGCACAACAAGACTCATGCATGTGGTACCAATTGTCATAGTTGATAGACACTAGGCCATCACCCTCCAAAGATCCCCGTTATTAGGATCGATTTTACACAAGAATCAGAGCACGTCAAAATACCTCACATCCACATAATGGGATGGAAGCCACCATATACCGAAGCCTAACTCACTGGACCGAAGTCCTATAATGCTATGAATGCATGATGCACAAAGTCAATATCATCATCATCAACAAAAGTCATTACGTGCATCATCATTCATCAAAATCTCATATCAATCATATCGTCATTTATTCATAAAAATATCATGAATTATCATCTTATAATCACCAATATCATTCATGGTAAATCACATCAAAATAGTCATGTATCATCATCTCTTAATCATTTATATAACCCATGGTCATTCACATAATCATTTAATCATCAATATACTCGTGGTAATTCGTACCTTCAATTAATCATCAAACATCATGTATAAATAGCTCATAATCATCAATATACATCATGGTAATTCATATCATCAATTAATCATCAAACATCAAATATACATAGCTCTTAATCGTCAATATACTCATGGTAATTCATATCATCAATTAATCATCAAACATCATATATACACAGCTCATAATCATCAATATACATCATGAAAATTCATCAGAATAATCACAGCACAAAACATCAGGACAACACAAGACTCATAAAACAATTTCGTGAAACAACAGACGTTCGCTATAATGTTCGCTTTGCAAACTTGTTCGCTCTGGCGTTCGCTTTGCAAGCTGCCAGCGAACCCCAAAACCTCATACAGAAACTAGAGAAACCCCACTTTGTCTCACTCGCCACCCTACTCGCCTAGTGAAGTTATTCGCTGGGAAGTTCGTTGTGCGAACTTATGACTCATTCTCAAAATTTCATCCCAGTATCTCAAAATAACATTATCGCGCATTCGTTGCGCTATTTGCCCAGCGAATCTGGGCGAATGTTCGTTGTGCGAATAATTCATTCGCTTTGCGAACTTACGATTTCCTGCAATCGCTGCTACACATCAGTAGCACAACAGATCTCCAAAATCTTACGGGTTCATCCTCAATAACCCCAAAAACATCCCCAAAGCATTCCTAGGGCATTATGACAATCAAAGGCACAAACCTACGACTATTAGGTCAATTCATTACATTATCCTAACCTCAAAATCACCTAAAACTTCACAAACCCCAAAGATTCTCATAACTCCCATAAATCCCTTTCTCTACAAGATCCCATATATCGTCAACAGAAGGTTTAGCCTCAAAGGCCTACTTTTATCCGATTCAATTCAACCCTTAATAATCCATCAGTAATCCACAAAATACCCCTAAATCACCAATTTACTCATAAACCCACAAACCCTCATAAATCAGCTTTAAACACATCGAATTCCTATATTGAAAACAATGAAAGGCAATACTCCCCATACCTTAGATTGTCGATTCCGAGCTTTCTCTCTCGAGTCTTTGGAAACCTTCTCGAATCCTAGCCTCTTCCCTTTTTCCTCAAAGCTCTCGGCTTTTCCTTCTTTTCCATGGTGTAACAAAATGAATCCTATTCTCAAATTCTCCTTTTTGTTAAACCTAACTCTTGGGCTTCTAAAATGGGCTTTCCCCATAATACCCTCACTAATCCTCCTCAAAAGTCCATCTTACCCTTAATTCCTCTAATATTATTTAAATTAATAATAATACTAATATATTCCATATTATGTACTATTATTTAATTAAATAACCAAAACTCCACAAAATTCCACACAATGCCCAAAACACCAAAATTCACCAAAAATCACGAATATTATATTTAAATAAATTAAATAAATATTCTTACAAATTTGGGGTGTTACAACTGCCACCGTCCCATCTATCACTCCTAGCGAGACACGTGTCCCACTACAACACTAGCCATTTAATGTTGATTTGAGGTCTGTTGATATTCCATAGCCTTTAAATAGTTTCGAAACCATTTTTTTTACGCTTCAGAGAACTCTTTGCCCTATCCTTTTTCCAGCTTCTCAACTCTTAGTAAACATCCCAAATTTATTGTTCTTCAACAATGGCATCTTCAACCTCCAACATCAAAGACTCCAGGAAAATCCAAAAACCAAAAGACCCAAGGACCCAATCTCAACTTCCTCCTTTTTCTACGCTAGCTGGGCCAAAGATAGTGAAGAATCTATAATGCATCCCAGAACCGCTTGAGAAAGAGAAGAGGCGTATCTACGAATCCCAAGTATTAATCCCTGTTCTTGTTTCTGGTAAGCCATATGCTTTATCTGGCCCTATGTCTGCTCTAGATACAGATTATGAGAAACTTAGCGAGTATTTCCCTTCCTACCATAAGACCAAACCCATAGGGCAAGCCAATAAGTTTAAGGTAGAAGCCAATGCTCTTGACGCTGTAGCTCTTAACATCATAGATTTACGTTATATGAACGATAGATCTAGGATATTTAGGGCAACTCCATCCTTCAAAGATTCTGATCTTTATTTGAACTGGCTAACTAAGGTAGAGAAGGTTAAAGCCCAAACCTGGAAAGATTTAGGGATATATGACCTTATCATGCTGTCGAAAACAGGGCCTGCATACTGTTCAACCATGCTAGTTTCCTCTCTTTACTTCTGGGATAGCACCCACTATACTTTTCATCTCCCATGTGGGATAAATACCCCCACACTATTCGATGTAGCCGCTATCACAGGACTAAAACCAATTGGGAAGCCTTATGACCCAGAACTGGACTCCGAGGACCAAATAGGCTTTGCATCTGCCAAACCTACTTATACGAACTTCATCAAACACTATTATGACCCCAAAACAACTGATGTCACTGACCAAGAGCACATAGCTTTTCTTACTATTTGGCTGTCGCACTGTGTGTTCTCCTCGAGATCCTTACAAGTAGCCAGAAAATTCCTCACACTTGCTACGCAACTCCACAACAGTCGAGACGTTTGTCTGAGCGAAATGATTTTGGGACACCTCTATGAGTCCTTGAGTGAAGGTGTCGCTCAACTCAAAGAGCTAGCCGCAGGTGGAAAACTGTTACTGTCGGGACCTTTCTGGCTGCTTCAACTCTAGCTAAATGCCTCCTTTGAAGCCAGCCTTCCAAACAAAGGAACCGTCAAAGAAAATGCCAAAGAAATCAAAGACCGACGAGTCGAAGGAACCCGCTTAGTGCATCTAACACCCAACGAAGAGGGCCAATTACTCAGGCCAGCTTTCCTTAGCTTCATAAAGAAGCTTTGCCAAACGCCATGAGTTTACTTCAAGCATGGCCCCTTTCGCATGAAGGAAGTACGACCCTGAGTGGTTTACTATGCCTTTCCTTATCTCAGAGAGAGCCCAAGAAGAGGAATCAAAGTTGATCTGGGAGGCTTTTCTAATACCAAGACTTTTGACCCTTCGACTTAATCTGGGAAGAGGTCAAGTTTTTTTAATTGCTTATCAACCCAATCTGGTTGCTCGCCAGTTTGGTTTGGTTCAAACCCTCCCAAGATGCCTATATGAGAAGAAAGGACACCTCCTCCTCCATCACACTAGCTATAAAGAGATGGTCTCGACATAGATGGCTCGCCATCCATACAAAGCGTTCCTTTCTCCTGTCAACTTTGAGCCTAGTTGCCTCTGCACTCCAAAATTTCACCAGTGGTGGTCGAAGTTCTACACTGAGAAGTTATTTGATGTTTCATCCTTCACTCAGTTGATTGATGAAGCTTTTCTCTCTGTGCAGGAGAAAATCAAGAAAGGTAATTCTACGCACATCAAGGAAATCCAGTCATTCCAAAAGTTCTTTGAAACTATTTATTGCCCAGATGATCTTAGTCGAACCGTCCGCGAGGCTGCTGTTACTCTGAAGGAATTTTTTTAAAAGAAAATAGAGAGTTTGAAACTCCCTTTGTGCGTGCCGCCTGAGCGACGCTACTGTAATACCCCAAAATTTGCCCTCTCATCTTTCATATCATTTAGCATATACTTTCATTGCATTGCATTACATTCAAGTCATACAAAAATAAAACATTCATCATTGGTTCAACATAGGGGCATGTGATCAGTTGATTTCAGAGTATTGATCATCCAAAGCAAGAGAGCTAGAGCCAAGGGTCTCCCAACAAGCCTCAAGGGTCTCTTATATCAGATGACATCCCATTTGATCCCACAAGTCATTGGAAGATGGGAATTCATCAAGAAGTTGGACAGTTCATCATCTCCTAGCAAAAGCAGTCAAAATTAGGGTTTGTGATTCAAGCAGTCTCCTGATGAAATTTTGGTTCAAACTTGATCTCAATGTTTTCTACATGATGTCAGGTATCTAAGGATGGAAGATTGCCCATTGGTTTATTTCAGAAGAGGTTCAATTGATCAGTTGCTTGAGAATCAAGAAATTGGGGAAAAAGTCAACTGCGCAGAGGAAAAAGTCAACTCCTAACTTTTTTGGGTCAAATTCATGTTCCTCAAGTCAAATATGTCTAATGGTGAATATTTGATCAAGAAAATCCAAGAGGTTCATGGAAAAATCAAGAAATCACAAAACTGCCCAAAATAGAAACTTAGGGTTTCTAAAAATGGCAAGTTTGGACCATTTTGCACCCTACTTCAAGGCATTCTTTCTTCAGGATAAAGGCTTCAAACTTCAGGCCTAAGTTGAGCCAATTAAAGATCACATCCTAAGCTTCAAATCCATAGCAAGAACATCTCCATTGGATCAAAGTTGAGGGAGATATGATCAATCAAAGTTTGGTAAAACCAAGGCAAAAACCAAGTCATGACCAAGCCAGACTGGGCTGGCACGCAGTCATTTCATCAAACATGTGGTGTGCCAAATGTCAAGCTAATTTTCTCTATCAAGAGGGCTTCAAATGAAAAATTGTTGAACATCAAAGTTGTTCATCTCCATGTCCTCTTCAACTTTGATGTTGGACATTATTGAGATGAACAATGTATGAAGAGTTATGGAGGTTTCAAAACAAGGGTCTCACACTGAAATTCACAAGTCATATTGCCAGGCATGACATATAGGTTGCCTCGCACAAAAACCAGTCATGTTTTCTCTTGTTCCAAGCTATTTTCAAGTGTGGTAGAGGCATTATTTCAATCTAAGTTCAACACCAAACATGTTCTATCTTGTATCCTCTTTCCATAGCCAGCAAAACCTTGCCATTTCATATATCCAACATGGAAAATTTCATCCTCAAACTTCCACAGTTTCATTGATATTTTGCTGCCAAAAATAGGGTGTTATGGCATTGTTGTTGATGTTTCAGCTTGCTTGCACGCATGTATTTTCACACCAGCCTTTGCCTCATTTGGACAAACCACAATTATTACACATACATGCCATACATGTTCCCATGCATCAAGAGGGAAAGTTTCAAAAGCAAACTTGTATGACAAGTTTATGTGGCTGTATCCTACATCATCACCACCACTGATCACTAAACCTCACCATAATTATCATGAGCTTTCTCCACATGAACAACAACAACACACGAGCTAGTTCCCTTTCCATTTCAAATTACTCAGTACTCCCTCATTTGCTTCAGCCACCTCAACTAACCATGGTTCTAACGATCAACTAAGATGGTTAACCCTTGACTCCACATATAAGTATCAACTTCTAACAGAATTTGTGAGGGCTGGATCATTTTCATTTTTTCACCAAATTTCACTTCAAACTTCATCAGAATTCTCTCTCTCTGCTCGCAAAATTTCTTCACATTGTTCATCCTAATTTTCATCATTTCATCATCCTCAAGCTTCTCTGATCAAGAACAAGCACAAAAAGGATCAATTTTTTCAAGTGCAATCACATTGAAGATCGGATTTCTCTCCATTCTCTTCAAGATCCAAGGCATTGTAGCATTTATTTTGCTCCTTGGAAGCTCAAGAACAAGCCTACACCTCTGGTTTTCTTGTTGATTCAAGTTCTTCATAGTTCCAGGTTTGAAATTCCTCAACTGATTTTGCTTCAATTTCAACTGTTCATGGTCTATTTCCACTTAATTAATTGCCTAATAAACTCAATGAACTGATCTGGATAGTTTAGACCTCTTAGAGGTATGATTGCTGATTGTTAGGGCAAAATGTTTGTTGTCGATTCTCTCTGATCGTGCATGATTTGTGAATTCCATTGCTAGATCCGTGTTCTACATAAGCTCAGCTTTCGTTTGATATAGGTTTTGTGAATTTCTGGAATATGTGAGTAGTTGCAGTCGCCGGAGATGGCCGGAGGTCCTTCTCCGGTCGGTGAGGGTTTGCTAGGGTTTTAGAGCAGAACATGTCACAGTCGTTAGATCATTTCAATCCTAGGGCGTGTGTGTTGCCAGCGCATTAATGATCCACGCTCTCCTCACGTGCCTCTCTCTCTCTGAATGTTGACCTTGACTTGTATGGTGTGCGTGCGTTCATCATTGTTACCATGTGCGTGGCTTGTAATTCGTTGGATCAGATTACTTTGTTTGATTGATCTTGTTGACTTGAACGTGTGGCTCTGATGGAGTCAATGTTTGACTGAGTGTCTATGCTATTACCATGTGCCACACGTGTATTTGGACTAGGCCTCAGACTGCTATTCACACACCCTATTTGTGAGCCCAGTGCACATTTTAACGTGATAATTACTTTTCATACACCCCTGCTCTATTTCATTTCACATTTTATTTTTTATTTTCATACCTGTTTCATTTTCTTTTATTAAAAATACTAAATGCATTCTAAAAATTCCAAATAAATTCACTAAGCATCAAAACACATTAAACTATTTTTTCACATTTTTTAATTCTGATTTTATTAATTTTAGCTCATATTTTCATAATTTTCTATTATTTTCCTTTTAAAGTGCATTCTTCATGATACTTGGTTCATTTTCATTTTAATTGAACTAGTTTCTTTATGAATTTTTGAATGGAATTTGGTATGATCATATTTTACATCTTGATACATTTCATCCATATTTTTTTTGTTTTTTAAGGTCATGTTATCTTAGGTTTTAGAGGTGATGTTTGTGCATTGTACTTGATTGATCTTGGTGAACTTGTGAAGCATATTTGAGTATGATATTTAAGAGGTATTGACCTATAATTTTGTAATGTGTTTTCTCCCTGGATGTACTTCATTTTATATGATTCTTGTAATTTTTTCCATCTCTATAATGCGTTTTTAATTCATATTAGGTGCATTGATATATGTTGATCCTTAAGTGAATTGTTTTGGAGTTTTGTGTTTGGTTTGAACAAGTTGCTTTGCATTGATTGTTGAGATGTTTTATAGGTCTTTTATTTGACATTAAAAGTCATATTATATCATGATTATAGGTTATTTACTTCCATCTCTCATAACTTGTACATAATTGTTTCAACTTGTGTCATTACTTGAAATGTTTGACCTAAACTTGCTTCTCTTTTCTTCTAATGTTTAACATGACTTGTTTGTGAATCATCAATGCCTGTTCAAGCATATCATTTGCATTTCATATTGAATATGCTACTGACTCATAATCATTTCATGCATTCAAATGATCATTCATCTCAAACTTGTATACTTGTTCATGTTTGACACAATTCATCTTTCTTTCTTAACTAGTTTCAATGTGATTTGCATATGCATGTTATGTGATTAATCCTTGCATTTTAATTTCATCTTAAATGTCCTTTGGTACTGACCTATAATCCATGAACATTCATCTTTGATTTTCAACTTTGACCTATGTTTCAAGTTACTTATTTCCTTAAGTGAAATTTGTTTCTCTTCTTATTACTTCTTCTTCATATAACTTCTTATACTTGAACATCCATTCTCATAACTTGTATGCTTATTCATAGACATTACAAGACATCCAAATATGAGGTGTGATTCTGACCTGTATCCATTTGCATTTATTTTTATGTTCCTTTTCAACTTTGACTTGTGTTACAAGTTTCTTCTTTTCTTACTTGAACTTGAACATTGTTAGCTTCTACTTGCTTCATCTTCTTAAATCATTGCACTCATGCTTTGTATATTCATCCATATACATTCATATGCACTCTAATATGTTGTTCACTTCTGACTTTGACATTTCTTCATGCATTCATTCATGATGGTATGTCATACACATTCATACTTCATCCATGCTTCATAACTTGAACTTGTGTGAATCTTTGGCATCTTTCTTGACCTAGTTTGATCTCATTAGGTACCATAACCTTAGTTGAACATAATTAGACATAGCTACTGACTTTATAAGTCCTTGAACCCTTAGGGTCCTTTCCCTTTAGGTTTAGGCTTTGTTTGATTCATAAGTTCATTTCATGATATGTTTGATGTTTAATTGTCCTCCTTCTTTCAGTTATGCTTTCTTATTCCATTATTGAACTAACCTTTGCTTGTAGGGGCTAATGGTAAGTTGAGTGTGTGGATGTTCTTCCACACACACCTTCTTCCCTCATCTCTTTAAAGCTTTCTCTTTTGTGTTTGTGATAAGCATTTCAATGTTCTCTTTGTTCAACTTCTTTCTTCTCCCTCTTGGTTCATAACTCATCTTCTATCTTAGAAGTGAGTTATGTTACCTCTTGCTCTCTTCTTCTCTCTTATTTTAGATTAGAGTTCTCATACCACACTTAACCCTTAGGATCTCCAAGCATGATAACATTAGGGTGAGTCTTAGTCCCCTTTAGTCTTTACCTTTATTTCTTTTGAGTCTTTCTTTTCTCATCTCAAAACAACTTCAAAACACCTAATAAAGGTTGAAACATCTTCATGTGCCATGAGCCTTATTCCATGGGGGGGCTTGCATACATTTCATCTTGGAATGTGTTGTAGGTTCTCTAGCATGATGTACAAGTCTTTAACATGAAGTGATTTCACAAACAAAATAAAAAACACTTCTTCATTTAAAAACAACAAAAATATTTAATAAAGGGAATAGGCTAGTGTACTTAAGCCTTTAACTTTGGAAGTAAGTTTGAGGATCTTCCTCATACTTAGTGTACTTCATCATCATTTCATTTTGGAATGATGCATGAGATGCACATTCCATTGAAAAAGACTTAGGTACACTTACCTATGCAAAACTCTTCAAATAAAAACTTCTAAAACACTTCAAACCAATAATAACGTCTTTCCTTCGGGATTTCTCTTCTCATCTCTTCACTCATTCCTTAAGGATCCGTCATGTCCGTTCTAACGCAAACAGGTAACGCCTAAATCTCCATACAGCGAGCTGCAACACCTAACTGCTGGACCGCGCACTTCGATGTTTCCACTAAAAAAACACAAACAAAGCAACCCTTGTTGAGCCGAACTACGTTTGCTCTGATTCTTCTTTCTCGTCTGACTGAAGATACGTAGGCATGAGATGCAATATCTCGACGAGCAACCTTCCCCCGTAGTCCGTCGAACTACGTTGACTCCGACTTTCCCATTGCACTGAGGGAATACGTAGGCCTAGGACAACGATAATGTCCTATCGAGTCACTTCTTTTGCCTCTCCTTTATCCTTTTTATCTTTCATTTCCAGTTTACCAGTTAGCAGTTCATATCCAGTTTCCTACACCCTTTGATCAGTACTTCAAGCGTGGATCCCGTCGAGTACGACAGACGTGAAGGGGTGCGATAACCTTCCCTTCACGTAACCGACTCCCTTACCCGTTCTCTTTGGTTCGCGATACCTCGTTCTTTCTTTTCTCCCGGGTTTGTGCAGCATTACCCTTCCCTTTCTTTGGGATAAAAATGCCTGGCTGGCGACTCTCCTTCTTTCTTCCTTGCCACTTTTGCGTTTGTACCTGGATGAAAATCCCAGGAGCGACAGCTGGCGACTCTGCTGGAGAGAGTTGACCTCTTCCTGGTCCTTCCCCGACGCGTGTCTCTCCTAGCGCTTGTTTGTTTTTGCTTTTTGGGTGTTTGATTTGTGTTTGCTTTAGTTTAGCTTTACTGCTTTTATTTACAGCTTTATCGCTTTACTTTACCGCCTTTATTGCATTTTATTTATATCATGCATCATATATTCTGGACTGTCTGGTTTCTTTTGGCGGGATGGGATTATTACTGTGAGATAAGCCCATTACCCAGGCTCGAGTGTACTTTAGGACTTAGAGTGGACAATCACAGGGCTCTCATGGTATTTTGCCACGGGGGTAGTTGTGAGTTCCACAGCCAGAGTGCGACTTTCTTAGGATTATCTTGCTTTGAGGGTTTTCCTCATTCAGGGTATGACTTTGAGGGTTATGTGTATCTGGTGACCGATCATTGAGGACCTTAGTGGTAACATCCCTCTTTAGTGGTGACAATGGCAGACCACATTCTGTGGCAAACCCATTCGCACCGAGGGCCCACTTTGGAACTTGCATAGGGTGGCCTTTATTTTGTGGTGAATCAGATGAAGATCTCTTTGTTTGGCGATAGCATTGTATCCTACGGGCTGAATGTGCTATTGCTTCTCATTCCGGGATCGGAATCTGAGGATCCTACCTTTTAGAACACACCTGTGAGATGGGGGTTGTTTACAGGTTTGCAGGTAACCTTGACCTTCTACCTACCCTTTTGTGTGGTTCTCATATGATCAGTGATTTGGGTACTTTGTTCTGGTATTCTGGATCTAGTTCTTTACTGGTGCTTGGGTCTGATATTCTTGATATGATGCTACACATACACTTGGCTCCCTCACAGTTATTGCATCGACACTGCAGATTCTGGTTCTGATCACATGCCTAGCTGCATCGCATTGCATACATCATTAACATTTTATGTTTTTTTCTTTCCCAGGTCTCAGTATTGTTTCCGATTCCGGTGGGTATTTTCTCTATTTCAGACGGAAGGTCCTCCGAGAAAGAATAACGTGCATTACTGGTTTCCGAAGCCTAAAGTAGGACAGATCAAAGAATTGGCAGATTTAATGAACAGTAACCAGCTGGATAGTTTCAGAAAGAGGTTTGGGAACATCTTGAGTTATGTGAGCCTTCTTACTCCAGATCATCATGATACTCTGCACACACTCTTGCAGTTTTATGACTCAGTTCCGTTGCTTCACATTCAATGATTATCTGCTAGTACCTACTTTGGAAGAGTTCTCTGATATTCTGAAGATTTCTGTCAAGGATACTCCTCCTCACTACAGTTCGAAGAAGGCTATTCCTGACAATGTCATTGCAGAGGCTATTCATCTGAGGGTATCTGTGGTTAAAGATAATGTTAAGGAAAATGAGGGCGGTAAAGGGTTCCCTCTAGACTTTCTGATTGAAGAAGCAAAGAAGAGTTTTGCTAATGGTGATTTGGTTACCTCTAATGCAATCTTAGCTCTTTGTGTGTATGGAATTTGTCTGTTTCCGAATATAGCTGGATTTATTGATATGGATGCAATCAGTATCTTTGTCAAGAAGAATCCAATCCCAACTTTGTTGGGCGATGTATACCATTCCGTGCATTACAAGAATAAGAAAAAATGAGGAAGATTGGTAGTATGTTGTGCTCCCTTATTCCATGCTTGGTTTTATAGACATTTGCCAAAGGTAGGAGCTTTTGTGGATCTCCGAGGAACTGTTAAGTGCTCCAAGAGGCTGATGGGTTTGACGGCTGAAGATATAGTCTGGTGGCATCGGAAAGATATGGTGGGTATACCTATTCTTATTAGTTGTGGAGCTTTTCCAAATGTGCCTCTGGTAGGAAGGAGGAGAGGAATCAACTACAATCATGTCCTCGCGCTGAAACAGTTTGGATATGCATTAAAAGAACCTCCTTTGGAAAAAGATGTGGCGGAATCCTTGTTTTATCTTGCCAAAGACGGCGAACAGGTGTCTTTTTCTATTACTGAAGCCTGGAACACACGGGTTAAGAAAGGTAAGATGGAGTTTGGGAGACCTGATCCCACGACTTATCCTCCTTACATTGAGTGGCTGAAGCGCCGGGTAGCCGTCACACTGTTGCCATTCTCTGTCGAGCCTCCGTTATATCCCAAGGTAGTGGAGCCAAGGACCTCAGTGCCAATTGAAGAATTCCGAAAGCTGGAAGTTTTAGTTCATGAACTCAGGGTTGAGAATGCGGACGTCACTAGCCTGTATCAGAAAGCTGCATTTGATAATAGAGGGTTGGAAGAGAAAGTCCACATTGCTGAGAAGATGGCTAAAAGCAGGAAAAAAGAACTCGAAGGGAAGCTGAATTATTTCCAATGACGGGGCTTAATTGATAAGAATAATGCCAGAGAATGCCAAAATCTCAAGAAGGCTTTGAAGGAAGCTAATGAGGCTATTACCTTGTGGCAACAAAAATGGGCCGATGACCAGAAGTGCCAGGACAAGGTAGAGGAAGAGTTTAAAGCTAAGGTTGAAGAATTGGAAGCTAAGGCCAGGACCTCAGATGAAGAATTGAAAGCTGCACATGCTCAACGACGGAGTTACCAGGATAGTTTGAAAGAAAGTCAGAAGCTATTATAGGAAACTCAGGCTGAAATAGCTGATCTCAAGATTCGGGCAGAAGTGAAGAAGTCCAGGACATAGCCAGGCTATGGTAGTACTAATGGGGAAGAATTGTGTCAGAATATCAACACTTTGTACCAATCCTTCAGTTTGAGAGAACGCTTGATCAGAAGCCTGATTGAGGCGCCGGAAGATCCCAAGAATGCTGTGGTATTTGAGGAGGTCAAGAGGCTCAGTCTAGGGTTACAGGATGTGGTGTTTCGTCCATTTTAGCTTTTATTATGTTGATGTTATCTGATTACCTACAAAATTGTTGTAGGAATCGCTGCTTTAATTTCTGAATTTGGGTTGTATGTTTTCAAATATTTGCCCAGACTCAGTCCCTTTGGCCTTTCTTCCAGTTATGATATGCTCAGTATTTTCTCCAGTGGCTTTCCTGATATTACATCACTGTTCACTGACACTTGGTCACGACACCGCTTCACAGGGTTCTACACCTATCTGTGCACTCGTCTGAATGAATGTTTTTATCAACTGTTGTATCTCGTGTGTTATCTGAATGTTGCGAACTTCTAAAATACCGGAATCGGGGCATGAAAAGGCCTGGGAATAAAAAACATAACATTGCATTGCATGCATTTCATTTTTGCATTTTGTTTGCTTTTCAGGTACCCTATCTGGTTCTCATAGTTATTCTGTTACAGGAAGTATCGCTACTGATCACATACATCGCTACTCCACACGAGGCAATCAAAATAGAATGGTTGATCAAATTCAGAATGATTTGGCTGAGATGAAGGCCTGCATGGACCAGTTCATGGATCTCATGACTGGTATGGCACAGAACCAAGAGAGGTTAAGACTTATGGTTGAGCGTCCAGAGGTCACGCCGAAAGGTAATCACGTTGACAATTCACAGCCAAAGGACACTCCTACTCCTATTGGTACTTCGATTCCTAATGGTAATCTGGTTACTGGGGCTGCCAGAAATGTTGGTGTTAATCATCCTCTGGAGGATGTTCAGGAAGATCAATTCACCTTGCTGGATGCTGACATGGGTAATCCCAATGACAAAAGGTATGATGAGCTGGCTGAGAAAATCAGGGCTATGGAGTGCAAGAACTCTCTAGGCATTAATGTTACTAATTTGGGTCTGGTACCGGGGGTTAGAATTCCTCCAAAGTTCAAGCCACCCACTTTTGACAAATATAATGGCAATATGTGTCCCCAGACACATATTCAGGCATACTTTGGAAGAATCTCAGCCCACACTGATGACGAGAAGTTGTGGATGCACTATTTTCAAGATAGTTTCGCTGGAGCTTCATTGACTTGGTACATGAAGCTGAACAGGGTTGCTGTGAGAAGCTGGAAAGATTTGGAAGAAGCGTTTCTAAAATAATATCAGTATAATATCGATATGGCTCCCAACCGCACTCAGCTGCAAGGGTTGTCGCAGAGTGCTAAGGAAAGCTTTAAGGAGTACGCGCAGAGATGGAGAGAAATGGCCGCCCAGGTTCAAACCCCTTTGCTTGAGAGAGAAATGGTGGATATGTTCATGGGTACCCTGCAAGGGACATTTCTTGACAGGTTGGCTGCTTGTCCGTCGACAGGATTTTCTGATATCGTAATTGAGGGTGAAAGGATTGAGAATTTGTTAAAACTGGGGAAGATTCAGGATGTAAGTGGTGCTGGTTCTTCAGGAACAAAGAAACCTTTTGCTAATGGGCAGAGAAGAAGAGAGGGCGAGACAAGCGTTGTGTACAGATGACGGGGAAAAGGACGTTCTCAGGCTTATCACCAAGTGGATGCAGTGACAATTCCAACACCACCTGTTCAGCAACAGTAGCCACAACAGCAGGCTCAACAACAGCGACCACCGTTCCAACAAAGGTCTAGGAAGAGGGACCGCAAAATTGACCCTCTTCCTATGACTTACTCAGCATTGTTACCCCAGTTACTCCAATTGAAATTGGTCGAACTTCGTACCATGAGACCTCCTATTGCTGGTAACTTGCCACCCAATTATGATGCTAATGCCCGCTGCAATTTCCATTCAGGTGCTCCGGGGCACACCACCGAAAAGTGCTGGGCATTTCAAAATAAGGTGCAGGATCTGATAGATGCTAAAGCAATCAACTTTTCTCCACCTCCTAATGTTATCCAGAACCCTATGCTGAACCATGACGGGGCAAATGTGCACGCCATTTAGGATGGAAAGAGGTTGAACTTGGTGACAGATATCAATCGGGTGAAGACTTCATTACTGGTAGTGAAAGGTCGTCTGTTGAAAGGACAGGTGTTCCCGGGTTGTGACCAAGATTGTTTGGAATGTATGGGTCAAGATAATGGTTGTGATAGACCGAGGATTGGTTTGCAGAATCTGATTAGTGAAGGCCGTCTACAGTTTAACCGTGTTGTGAAAGATAATGATGAGGTATCAGCTGTGACAATTTATTATACCCCTGCTGAAATTCAGGTACCTGCAAGGGAAACTCCTGTAGCGATTATGGTGCCGGAAAGACCCAACCCTGTTACCATCACGGTGCCGGGGCGGGTTCCGTTTACCTCTGAGAAAGCAGTCCCATGGCACTATGGGACGGATGTGTACTATGAGGGGAAGAAGCAGGAAGTTGGAACATCGGCTGGTTCAAATGTTGATAATGTGGGTGGTTTAGGCGTCTTTACCAGGAGTGGAAGGTTGTTTGCTCCACAAACTCTTCGAAGTGATAAAGAAGTCGAGGCTGCGGCGAGAGCTAAAGGAAAACAAGTGGCTGAGAGTGTGCCCGTGCCTGAAGCAGATTCCAAAATTACTTTAGACAGCGAGGTAGAGGAGTTTATGAGAATAATAAAGAAAAGTGATTACAAAATCGTTGATCAATTGAACCAGACGTCCTCAAATATCTCGATTTTGTCATTACTGATGTGCTCTGATGCACACCGAGAGGCTTTGCTGAAGGTATTAAAGATGGCTTATGTTCCACAGGGAATTACTGTCAATCAGCTCGAGAGTGTGATTTCTAATGTCAATGTCAGCTATGGGTTGGGTTTCACGAGCCAAGATTTAACTTCTGAAGGTAGAAACCACAACAAGGCTCTACATATTACAATGGAGTGTAGGGACGCGGTGTTGTCCCACGTGCTGGTAGACACTGGTTCTTCGCTTAATGTCTTGCCTAAGAAGGCGCTGATGAAGTTGGAGGTTGATGGATTGATTTTGAGGCCGAGTGATCTAGTTGTCAGAGCGTTTGATGGGTCGAAACGATCTGTTTTCGGTGAAGTGGAATTACCTGTGCAAATTGGACCTCAAGTGTTCAAGTCTACATTCCACGTGATGGATATACAACCTGCTTATAGCTGTTTATTAGGTCGCCCATGGATTCATGCGGCCGGGGCTGTTACATCCACATTACATCAGAAGCTGAAATACGTGTTTGAAGGACAAGTAGTAACTGTGTGTGGTGAAGAGGACATTTTTGTCAGTCACTTGTCCACATTCAAGTATGTTGAGATGGATGGGGAAATCCATGAAACGCTTTGCCAGTCGTTTGAGGCAGTGAATATTGATAAAGTGCCTGAATCTTCTCCTACACCAGCTGGAGCCGGCACGTCAATTTCGTCTTATAAGCAGGCCGTCGAGGTTGTTAGAGCAGGTAATGCCCAGGGTTGGGGCAAGCTGATCGAGACATCAGTGAAAGAAGACAAGTTTGGTATTGGCTACCAACCATCTCTGGATTCGGCTGCAAAGTACACGGGACCCATCACTTTCAGCAGGGGTGGAAGCATATATACAGATCAATCTTGTGCGACTGCAGATGATGGCATAGATAGTGATTGTGACTTGGACAATTGGGCACGCCCACGTGTTTCGGGACAACAATTGCAAAACTAGTCCGCTGAGGAAATCATTCCAGTTACTTTTCAAACAGAGTAATTTTCTTTGTTTTTCTCTAATCATCATGCATGTTAAAATCTTGCGCTCTGCCCAAGGCGTACAGATTCATTTTTAGGGCCACACATTTTCATTTTCAATTTTTAATCATTAATAAAGGATGTTTTGCATTCAAATTTCGTTCCCTGTCTTTCATCTTTTATTTTTGCACAAAAAAAACATTAAAAATGGCATTGTCTTGTTTTCTTTTTTTTTTTCAAAAATAAATTCTAAAATAAAGTATGAACCCCCTCGTGCAGACTTGATCCTCCGGATTCCACTGATAACGGTTCTGCTATGGCCATGTATGACTTTGACAAACCAATTTATCATGCCGAAGAAGGGGATGAAAAAGACTGTGAACTTCCCGAAGAATTGGCTAGATTGTTGAAGCGGGAGGAAAGGGTCATTCAACCTCACCAAGAGACAATTGAGGTTATCAACATTGGTTCCGAGGACGCAAGGAAAGAGATTAAGATTGGAGCCAGTCTGCAGGCCGAGGTAAAGAAAGAGCTGATCAATATGCTGCGGGAATATGTCGACATCTTTGCTTGGTCATATCAAGATATGCCAGGGTTAGATACAGACATTGTTGTGCATAGGTTGCCATTGAAAGAGGGCTGTCCTCCTGTCAGACAGAAGCTTCGGAGAACTAAACCAGAAATGGCTCTCAAAATCAAAGAGGAGGTACAAAAACAGTTAGATGCGGGATTTCTGGCTGTCACCAATTACCCACCATGGGTTGCAAATATTGTTCCTGTACCGAAGAAAGATGGTAAGGTCAGAATGTGCGTTGCTTACCGGGATCTAAACAGAGCAAGTCCGAAAGATGACTTTCCCTTACCTCATATCGACGTGTTGGTTGATAATACAACTCAATTTGCAGTGTTCTCATTCATGGACGGTTTCTCCGGGTACAATCAGATCAAGATGGCACCTGAGGATATGGAGAAGACCACGTTCATTACCCCATGAGGTACATTTTGTTATAAAGTGATGCCTTTTGGGTTGAAAAACGCAGGGGCAACGTATCAGCAGGCAATGGTAACATTATTTCACGATTTGATTCACAAAGAGATTGAATGCTATGTGGATGATATGATTGCCAAGTCGCGAACAGAAGAAGAACACCTGATTAAATTGAAGAAGTTATTTGAAAGGTTGAGAAAGTTCCGTTTGAGGTTGAATCTGAACAAGTGCACTTTCAGGGTGCGTTCTGGAAAGCTGCTGGGTTTCATCGTAAGTGAAAATGGATTGAGGTCGATCCTGCCAAAGTGAAAGTAATACAAGACATGCCTGAGCCAAAAATAGAAAAAGAGGTTCGTGGTTTTCTAGGTAGATTGAACTACATTGCAAGGTTCATATCTCACCTAACAGCCACGTGTGAACCAATATTCAAACTGCTAAGAAAAGATCAAATGGTCAGGTGGAATGACGATTGTCAAGTGGCATTCAATAAATAAAATAATACTTGCAGGAACCTCCAATTTTAATGCCTCCAGTTCCAGGGAGACCTTTGATAATGTACTTGACAGTGCTTGAAGAGTCTATGGGTTGTGTTCTTGGTCAACACGACGAGACAGGTAGGAAAGAGCATGTTATCTACTACCTGAGCAAAAAATTCACTGACTGTGAGTCCCGATACTCAATGCTTGAGAAGACATGCTGTGCAATGGCATGGGCTGCTAAGCGACTGAGGCAGTATATGATCACGTACACAACTTTGTTGATTTCCAAAATGGATCCAGTCAAGTACATTTTCGAGAAACCAGCACTGACAGGTAGAGTTGCATGGTGGCAAATGGTTTTGATAGAATATGATATCCAGTATACTTCTCAGAAAGCCATCAAAGGAAGTATCTTGTCAGACTATCTTGCGCAACAGCCGATTGATGATTACCAACCCATGAAATTTGATTTCCCTGATGAGGACATCATGTTTCTCAAAGTTAAAGACTGCGAGGAACCACTCCCGGAGGAGGGGCCAGACCCTGAATCCAAATGGAGTTTGATGTTTGATAGGGCCGTCAACATGAATGGATGCGGAGTTGGAGCAGTTCTTATCACGCCGGAGGGTGTTCATACGCCCTTCACTGCCCGAGTAACTTTCGGGTGCACCAACAATGAAGCAGAATATGAAGCTTGTATAATGGGGATTGAGGAGGCGATTAATTTGCGAATTAAGACCCTCGATATTTTCGGTGATTCAGCTTTGGTAATCAATCAACTGAATGGGAATTGGTACACGCACCAGACACATCTGATTATGTATAGAGATTATACAAGAAGACTGTTGACATTTTTCACAACAGTAAAGCTGTATCATATTCCTCGAGATGAGAATAAGTTTGCTGATGCCTTGGCCACATTGTCTTCTATGATCAAAGTGCAAAGGTGGAACCATGTACCCAAGATTGATGTGTCTCGTCTTGACAGACCTGCATTTGTGTTTGTTGTTGATGCAACGTCCGATGACAAGACATGGTTTCATGACATCAAGTGTTTTTTGAAAAGTCAGGAGTACCCGCCTGGGGCATCTACCAAAGATAAGAAGACTTTGAGGAGATTATCTGGTAGCTTCTTTCTGAACCAAGATGACGTGCTGTACAAACGGAATTTTGACATGGTTCTGCTCCGATGCGTGGATAGACACGAAGCAGACCTGTTAATGCAAGAAGTGCATGAAGGCTCTTTCGGTACCCATGCCGGAGGACATGCAATGGCAAAGAAACTATTAAGGTCGGGATATTATTGGTTGACAATGGAGACAAATTATTGCAAGTACGCCCGCAAATGTCACAAGTGCCAGGTTTATGCAGACAAAGTGCATGTGCCTCTGAATCCGTTGAGTATCATGACCTCTCCTTGGTCCTTTACAATGTGGGGCATTGATATGATCGGAAAAATTGAGCCTACTGCTTCAAACGACCATCGTTTCATCTTGGTCGCCATTGATTATTTCACGAAGTGGGTTGAAGCAGGATCTTATGCCAATGTCACTAAGTAGGTGGTAGCTCGTTTCCTGAAATGGGATATCATTTGTTGATATGGAGTGCCCGAGAGAATTATTACTGATAATGGTTCTAATTTGAACAACAAAATGATGGCTGAGCTGTGCCGGGACTTCAAAATTGAACATCACAATTCTTCGCCATATCGCCCAAAGATGAATGGCGCTGTTGAGGCGACCAATAAGAATATTAAGAATATTGTGCAGAAAATGGTTGTCACATATAAATATTGGCATGAGATGCTACCATTTGCTTTGCATGGGTACCGAACGTCAGTACACCGTCTACTGGGGCAACACCATTCTCACTTGTGTACGGTATGGAGGCAGTCCTACCGGTTGAAGTTGAGATTCCATTCCTCAGAGTCCTGATGGATGTTAAGCTTGATGAGGCAGAATGGGTTCGCGCCAGGTTTAATCAGTTGAGCCTTATTGAAGAGAAACGACTGGTAGCTGTGTGTCATGGGCAGTTATACCAACGAAGGATGAAGCAGGCATTTGATCAGAAGGTGCGTCCTCGGGTTTACAAAGTCGGAGATGTAGTACTCAAAAGGATCCTTCCTCCTAGTACAGATCACATGGGCAAATGGACTCCCAACTATGAAGGTCCATTTGTGGTTAAAAAGGTTTTCTCGGGCGGAGCCTTATTGCTTACAACCATGGATGGCGAAGACTTTCCATCCCCTGTTAACTCAGACGCAGTCAAAAAATACTTCGCATAAATAGACCCGCTGGATAAAAAAAAAAAGAGAGAGTCCAGGCAAAAAAAGGCATCCCGGCGAACCATAAAAACAGAATAAAAAGGTTCGGGAAAAAATTAGGGATATAAATGAAAAAATTGTACACCCGGTAAGTTGAAAACCCGAAAGGGCAACTTAGGCAAAAAGGGGTATCCTGGTGGATTGAAAACCCGAAAGGGTGGTCCATGCAAAAAAGGGATTTAAGCGAACGATTGCGGTCTGAGTTATTTGTACTCCATCACTGTTTTAGCAACTGACATTCCAAAGGATAGAAATCGGTCCAATCACTCCTCAGAAGGCAAGGTCGGGGAGTTTTGAAGACATACTGGCTATAGCATAATCGAAACTCAGTAGAATGTCGTTTTCACATTGCCATTAGGATAGTTTCTTTTCTTAATTTACAGCAATCTCCTCTTTCCAGGGTTTGCTTCCGAATGTATTTGCCGATTTTAGGCATTTTTCAATAAATTGAATTTCAGTCAAAAGCTTCTTATTTTGTTTTTACTGCTTTGTTTGCAAAAACGTCCGAATTTTTGATAAAACATTGCATTTGAAAATATTGTGGCCTTACAATAACATGCGCAGAAAAACATTTAAAATCACTTTGAATGTTGAGTAATCCTAGATGGTGGATTCAAACCACGCAATATCCTGGGGCATGTGTGCATATTCTTTTGTTGCAGGTAACAGGTACAAGCCTTTTCAAGAGCATGGGTCATTTCTTCCAGACAAGTAATCACTTACCCTTAAGTCAGAATACCGGGGCAACCATATTCAGAAAAGAGGCTTCCATTTCACCCTTTGTCACAACTTTTACTGATTGAGTCCACCGTTTTATCGGCGGCCGATTGCAGCAAGATGAGATCAACGAGGCAAAGCTAATAAGGGATCGTTGGATCTTATTAAGTCGATTCTCCCATTTAGAACTTCCAACAGCTACAAGCTTTTTTGTGTCGATGACGTTTGCAAATTCTTTAGTAGAGTTGCTTCGCAGACCTTACAGCTAATGTTCAAGACTCAGTGAGTGTCCATGAGTTTGAAGATGCCAAATTTTCTGTAAAATCCTCTTGGGATGATTTCTTCAGACCAGCCTTGTAATCTGGGGCAAAAGTGAGTCTGTGACCCTCCCAAGCATGATGCATCGTGAAATCCATCCGACAAGATGTGTTCCAGATCTATTATCTCCAGTAGAGTGACCTCTCAATTATTGTATTTTTAGCTTAAGTCTCGGCATTTGCTTAAGAGTTTAAAGATGCTTGGTCTTCTGTAAAATCCTCTTAAGGGGCATCTCCAGCACGAGACGCTTTGAAGCGGTTTTCCCCAGCAGAGTTTGTTGTAAATTCATTATCCCCAGTGGAGTCGTCAAGCGGAAGGTTTGCCTAGCATGGGACATTGTGGCTCTTATTCTAAGCTTGACAGCTTTGTTCCTCAACAGATTATCGTGCTTTTTCTTCTCTAGGGACTCTTTCTCAGCATGTTGCAACGGAATGTCTTCCAACCAGGATTTGTGTACCTCCGACGGAATAGTTTCGATCCTCAGCAAGATCGTATTTCTAGCAGTTGTATCCCCACAAAGTTCAGCATTGAATCTTGTCAGTAATACTCCCCAGCTGATTTATTTTTTCTCCCCGCAAAGGTTTAGCAGATCAACAGAATCTCTTCCTCAGTAGAGTGTTAGTACATTCTTTCCCCAGCCAAGTAGGAAAGTTGTCATTCCTCCAGCGGAGTTGCTATGATCAGAATTCATCCCCAGACAGATGAAATAATTCCTGGCAGAGTCATCACTTACCCATATCTCAAAGTCCAATTTATTTTTGGCAAGCGTGGAAATTTGGAGTAGGCAGATTGTTCAGTCATTCTCCGGCAGAGATATTATCCTTTCAAGAGCTTCTGAGGTCAAATCATTGATCATTGTTCCTCAGCAGAGTCAGCAAGGATGTCTGATATGTATGCAGAGCGTAATCCAGTGTTGAATTTTTACAAAAAATCCACCCGCAGTGTGGCCGATCAGTAGTCAACTGACTTCATCCAAAAGGCATCTTTCAAAGGTCCACCCGCAACGTGGCCCGTCGGCATTTGTCCGGTTTTATTCGAAAGACAAAGCAAAGTCCAACCGCAGATTGGCAAAAGTCCATCTTAGGGTGGCAAATCAGCAAAGTCCAACCGCAGATTGGCAAAAGTCCATCTTAGGGTGGCAAAGCAGGGTAAAGCCCAATCGTAGATTGGCGAAGGTCCACCCGCAGTGTGGCAAGTTAGTAGTCGTCTGACTCCATTTAAAAGACAGTTTCAAGTCCAACCGCAGATTGACGAAAGTCCACCCATAGTGTGGCAAGCCAGTAGTCGTCTGGCGTCGTTTAAAAGACATTCTTAAAGTCCACCCACAGTGTGGCAAGCCAGTAGTCGTCCGGTGTTGTTCAAAAGACATTCTTAAAGTCCACCCGCAGTGTGGCAAGCCAGTAGTCATCTAGTGTCATTTAAAAGACATTCTTAAAGTCCATCCACAGTGTGGTAAGCCAGTAGTCATCAGGCGTCATTTAAAAGACATTCTTAAAGTCCATTCGCAGTGTGGCAAGCCAGTAGTCGTCTGGCGTCAAACAAAAGACGTTCTTAAAGTCCATCCGCAGTGTGGCAGGCCAGTAGTCGTCTGGCGTCGTTCAAAAGACATCTCTTCAGTGCTATTCTTCCCATAAGAGTTTTATCCAAGCAGAGTTCATTTGGTTGAGTTTATATCCATTTTCTTCTTCTCCACAGAGTGCAAATTTTCTGGTTATTTTTCGGTATTCAATCCCTCCATACCTTGAAAGTCTGGAAGCAATCGCTATCATCCATTCAGGTCTACAGTGATTGAATAGGGGCAGCTGTAATACCCCAAAATTTGCCCTCTCATCTTTCATATCATTTAGCATATACTTTCATTGCATTGCATTACATTCAAGTCATACAAAAATAAAACATTCATCATTGGTTCAGCATATGGCATGTGATCAGTTGATTTCAGAGTATTGATCATCCAAAGCAAGAGAGATAGAGCCAAGGGTCTCCTAACAAGCCTCAAGGGTCTCTTATATCAGATGACATCCCATTTGATCCCACAAGTCATTGAAAGATGAGAATTCATCAAGAAGTTGGACAGTTCATCATCTCCTAGTAAAAGCAGTCAAAATTAGGGTTTGTGATTCAAGCAGTCTCCTGATGAAATTTTGGTTCAAACTTGATCTCAATGTTTTCTACATGATGTCAAGTATCTAAGGATGGAAGATTTCCCATTGGTTTATTTCAGAAGAGGTTCAATTGATCAGTTGCTTGAGAATTAAGAAATTGGGGAAAAGTCAACTGTGCAGAGGAAAAAGTCAACTCCTGACTTTTTTGGGTCAAAATCATGTCCCTCAAGTCAAATATGTCTAATGGGGAAGATTTGATCAAGAAAATCAAAGAGGTTCATGGAAAGATCAAGAAATCACAAAACTGCCCAAAATAGAAACTTAGGGTTTCTAAAAATGGCAAGTTTGGACCATTTTGCACCCTACTTCGAGGCATTCTTTCTTCAGGATAAAGGCTTCAAACTTCAGGCCTAAGTTGAGCCAATTAAAGATCACATCTTAAGCTTCAAATCCATAGCAAGAACATCTCCATTGGATCAAAGTTGAGGGAGATATGATCAATCAAAGTTTGGTAAAACCAAGGCAAAAACCAAGCCAGACTGGGCTGGCACGCAGTCATTTCATCAAACATGTGGTGTGCCAAATGTCAAGCTAATTTTCTCCTTCAGGAAGGCTTCAAATGAAAAATTGTTGAACCTCAAAGTTGTTCATCTCCATGTCCTCTTCAACTTTGATGTTGGACATTTTTTGAGATGAACAATGTATGAAGAGTTATGGAGGTTTCAAAACAAGGGTCTCACACTGAAATTCACAAGTCATATTGCCAGGCATGACTGTAGCGAGCGATTTTGGACGCGGTTCTAAAGCGCTGGTCGCTCTCTGTGGTTTGAGCTTAAACTACAGGTCGATTCATTTTTTATCCTATTGTGAGCTGAATAAGGAAGGGAAATAGATGTCTCCAATTAACCCTGCTTGCATACTGAGTTTAAACAGCGGTCTGTTAAGTTACGAATGCTATCAATGTGGGGGGGCCTTGTACTGGTTATTTGTATTTTCGCCAATACTGTTTTCTTTCTTTTTACCTGGGCAGAAGGTTTCTGGCGGGGAACAAGGATTAGGATGTTAGGACTGGTGCTTTTGAATTATTGATTTTTGATTGATGGAGATATGGGATTTGGGTTTTTTGTTGATTGTGCTCGCTAAGATCTTTTCTTTCGATCTTATGCCTACGTATTCCCGTTTACCGAAACAGGGAAATCAGAGCGTTCGTAGTTCCTCCTATTCTATGGGAGGAAATGGGTGTTTTTGGTGTTTTGGTGTCTTGTTCAAAGCCCAAGACGTGAAGCGAAAGGTGGTTTGTATCTTGTTCAAAGCCCAAGATGTGAAGCTGAAAGGTCTATTTGTGTCTTGTTCAAAGCCCAAGACGTGAAGCTGAAAGACCTCGGCTTTAGAGAGAATTTGTCATCTCTAAAGAGGGGGAAGGAGAATTACTTTAACTGGGATACGTGGATCCGAGCAATGCCATAATTTCTGAAGAAAGGGTTTTAACCTGAAGGAGAAGACTTTAACTTAGTGTAGAGCAATGCCATCTTTCCTTAGGAATTTCTCATGCTAAAAGAGGGACAGTGGCATGGATATAGATGATCCAGAGGCTTGCCACTTACAGCGATTAGATGAAAGGAATTGTTGATGTTTGTGTACTATGAACGAGGCACAACTTTGATGCTAAAAGGTTGATTGGATCAACCAGTGGTTTTCTTATACAAAAGCCTAAGAGGAGGCTAATTTCCGCTAGGAAAATCATTATACAAAGCCTAAGAGGAGGCTATTTTGTGTCTCGTACAAAGCCCGAGAGAGAGGCTAAAAGTTTTTGACCCGACGATAGAGTCTTTGTGTCTCGTACGAAGCCCGAGATAGAGACTATTGTTTGTTTCAGTTGAGTGACAGATCCAAGATACTGATTTTAAAAGAGAAAATCAGTTCTTATATGAGCAACACTGTACTCAGGGATTTGATCTGAGGATCAGGGATATTTCCTTCTCTTTGAGGAAACGGGAAATCCAAAGGGTATTGAGACTGTCCGAGTCTGCGGGTTTCCTTCCTATTTAACGAAGGGGTCACTTGAGAATGTCTTTGAGACTCAAGGAAGTTAGACTGTCCAAGTCTAGAGTTTTTTTTCTTTTGTACTATGCTTTGAGAAACAGTAGTAGACTCTATGAAAGGACTGTTCTATGAGGATTACTAAGTTCTGTTCCTATGCCTCTAGGAGGTCGTCGGGATAATTTGTACGAAGCCCAAGAGGAGGCTGGAAACTTTTAAGAAGCCGACGGGTCCTTGTACGAAGCCCAAGAGGAGGCTATCATTCCCGAAGGAAGAGATCATTATACGAAGCCTAAGAGGAGGCTGTGAATACTTCTAAGAAGCCGTAGTGTCCTTGAATAATGCCCAAGAGGAGGCCGATGCTTTTAAGAAGCCCGTGGGTCTATCATCTCCTTTCCATTAGGAGAGATAACTCTTTTAAAGATAAAAACCACTGGTAAACGTGCGAGGTTTACTATCCAGCGACTTTTAACTTTTAAAGAGGGTTCCTTAGTTAAGATCCAAGATTATGACCGTAGTGGGTACCCAAACCCCGAGACATTCAAGGCAAGCTATCCACAAGGAATAGATCAAGTCAGGAAAGTTCGAGAATTTGGAAGAAACTCAAAGATGCCATTCACGGAGAATACATTCATCTTGGGGAGTAGAGCTTCTTGACAATTCCTAAGGAGGACAGCCGAAGAGAAGACTGTATCTGGTGCTCCTATTGGGGATCTAGGCGTCTATTTCTACGAATAAATGAAACGGCGTCACCTAGTTCTAGACGTAGTTGCCGGGGAAACTCGAAATATCTATACTATTATTACACAGTAGATATGAGTTTATGAAAGGAGACTTACAGTGAGCAGCCCCACAATACAGTTTATAATATGAAAGCAGTAAATGAAAGCGATAACCACTTACTCGGTTGTAGTGCTTCCATGCTGTTTGGTTAGTTGTTCAACAAAGAAAGATTGAAAATAACAGTATATTCAAAATCAAAGGAGAAAGTGCTTTGAAAAAGAAAGATTTGGGGCTTACAGCTCAAGGAGAGGCCCAGGGTTTTATCAGTGAGCGCACTGTTTGACTTTGTACAGCGGGACTTATACAAGTGACTGGGGCCCAAAAAGGTTTTCTGTACAAAGGGATGGGTCTTACACTCTCTCAAGAGGCCCAAAAAAAGGTTTAAAGAAAAGAGAGGGGCTTATAACACGAGGGTAGGCCCAAATGATTTTTCGTTTAAAAATGGCGATCGCGCCGAGGTTTTCTTTTAACGCAGAGGGACTTATACAATAAGTGAGGCCCAAAATGTTTTGGTTAAAAGGGGGATTGGGTCTTACACTCTAATAGAGGCCCAAAAGTTTTGAATGGGTCTTATAGCTCAAGGAGAGGCCCAGATGATTTTTATTTTTAAACGGGCGACGATCGCGCCGTTTACTTGTACAGAGGGACTTATACAATGGGTGAGGCCCAAAAAGTTTTTGTACAAGGGGGGATGGGTCTTACATTCTCTCAAGAGGCCCAAAAAGTTTTGAAAATGATTTATGAGGGTTGAATTAATCCAAAACCCTAATTTGTTTTCAAAATGTATTTAATTGAATAAAAATTCAATTAAAATGATAAAAAATTGTTTAACACATGGAAAACAAATTGTGATCTTGGATTAATGCTTCAAAAATTACGTATTGACCTACAAAATAATTAGAAAGCATTAAAAGTTGCAAAATCAATGTAGAAAAAATATTTAAAATATCAAAAACAATTAAAATATTAATTCTTTACAAAAATATCAATTATATGAAATAAACAATATTTTTGGGATTTTTTGTGAAAATAAAATATTTTAACATTTTTGTGAATTATTAAAAAAAGAATCAACTCAAAATCATTAAAACTCAGAGAGAAATTAATTTTTGAATCAATTAAACAAAATCACAAAATTCAAATATTTGAATTTGGAAAAAATGGCGCCAAGAACAGCTGAAGAACACGCGCGTGTTCTTGGTTTCTCAGATTTGCGTTTTCTATCCAATCTCCATGAATACGTAATCATATCATGCAATCCACATATCATTATGCTCGCCTCAACCTCACGATCATGTCTATGTACTTTAATTTCATTTAAATTAAACATACAACAAGAAATCACGAAGAGACCTCAAGAACCCTAATTTCTGCATGAAGGCTAGGATTTTTTATACACGATTCAAACAATGCAATTAATTGAGGGAAAACATTCCATGCATGATTATGAACATATGGCCAAATTATTGTGCGAGGAAATATGCATAGATTGAGAGATGACCAAGTATGTGCTTACCTCCAAGTCGTGACAGCAAGTTCAAAGTGATTTTTGATTTGGAGGTGTTACAGATGAGTGGTGATGATCTGAACAGCTTCCCTACACCCTATGGATTGTGTTTGGATGGTTGGACTTGATTGAAATTGGCTGGATCATTTTGTGGTACCTCAGCTGCACTTTGGTTAAAACCTTGAGCAACCAGCTGGTGATTTTGTGAAATTGATGTTTCATAAGTAATCTAAGTGTTTGATCAGCTCATATGTGATGTATGTGAGGTGTGTGAGTGATTGGTTTGATTGGAATTGCTCTCAAACTCAAAACCCGATAGTGACTTGCCTTAGAAGGCAAAATTGGAGTGAAAGAAGAGATTTTGAGGAAAACATCTGTTAGATGGCTTTGGTGTACTCAAACTGACCACAATTGAGCTCTATTTATAGTAGAGCAAGTTTGTTTTGCAAGGAATAGTGCATGGCAGCTGGTAAGTAGGTTTGGCCAATGTTGGCAAATGAAAATCCAAGTCTCCTCTAGCCATTGACTAGAGGTTAGGGCACAGAGCTTTGGTCCCCTTGGTCTTGGATAAGTCTTGACTGATTTCAGATGAGAATGGCTCAGTCCATGCCACCTTGATGGTTTCATTGAATGCCTCATTCCAAATTTGAAGTCTTGTCCCTATTTTGGCCATTCTAGGTTCAACATGCTATTTCTTGTTCCATGGACTTTGGAGGCTTGGCTCAGTGATTGTCCCCTTTAGATTCAATCCTCTGAGGTATCCAAGTGGATAGAAGCAATTGAATTTGGCTGATTTTGGCAAATCGACCAAAGTTGCAAATTCTGCCTTGCCTTGACAAATTTCAGCAAGGCAACTTGGCAATGTTGTATCTCATGGTGTAGGTTGAATTTGGCAATGTTCTTGGCCATTTTGGAAAGCTCTTACATGATACAACAACTGTTTGAACAAGTTTGGTTTTGATCTCTTTTGATTACAAGTGAAAAATCCCCCTACATTTGGCAAAAAGTGAGGCAGAATCTGACTTAGTGAAAATTTCACTAAGTGTTGGAAAAAGTGACATTTTCACTTTTCAGCCACTTTGATCACTCCATAACTCAAAATCCTTAATGAATTGGAATGACTTGTAGTTGAAGTTTTTGTAGGTGATAATGAGGGCTACAAATCCATCTTTGGATGAGAAAAAATGGCCTTGTGGTTTAGGAGTTATGGTCCTCCAAAGTTGGTACCTTTGCCACTTTATTTTTAACTTAGAAAAATTTCTAAGTTTTATGGTTACCCCTTTTGCAAGTTATCTCACTTTTCTTGATTTTTATTGATGAATGATGATTCAAATCATACATTAACATCATTTTAGGGTTAAAAATCCATTTTGGTGAAAAATCTCAAAAAGTCAAAGTTGACTTTTGTGCACAGTTGACTTTTTATCAGATGAATTCCAAACTGTGCAATTCTTCAGGAAATCATGTCCTTGACCTAAATCAAACTTGATGGACATGTTCCATGGGTGTCATAGGGTATATTCAATCATGTATTAGGGTTTGGGAGCATGTCTTGGTCAAAAGTCAAAGTTACAGTTGACTTTTCCCTTAAAACCCTAATTGTGGTGCAGATGAAATTGAGACTTGTTGCTCAAACTTCTTGGATCAATCCATTGTTCCAAATGGATCAATATGGTATATTAGAGACCCTCAAATCATGTCTTGAGGTCTTGGGTCATGGTTTGTCCCAAAAGTCAACTTAGGGGTGAATTAGGTCAAGAAACCCTAATTCCTGATTTTTGATGAATGCATCCCCTGAGGCAAAATTGACTTGATGCATGGGTTCATGAGGTTCCATGAAGTATATTAGGTCATGTTTTGGATCATTGCCTTGTGCCCAGATGAAAATTTTCCATCTGGAGGCCCTGGTCGACCAAAACCCTAATTTGGTGACACTGTCGATCTTGAGACTTGATCCACCTAGAAGGGAGCAGCCTTGTGCTTAATCCTTGAAGTGGGAGTCCTTTTTGATCCATTATGGATATTTAAGAGATTAGACAAGTTGAAGATCATGTCATTTCTTGATTGATCCTTTGTCTAAGCACTCAGAGAGGGCTTGAAACCCTAATTTTGATTGTATTGGATGCTCACCCATCTTTGGGGAGACTGATGAAGCATGATGGTTCATCAATATTGTGATGATGATTTTCACAATGATGGGAAATCTAAGTGGTCAAAATTTGGGGTATTACAGATGCCCCTATTTAATCTTCTTGGACCCGAAGGTGTGAATGACGAAGGGATTCGGGCATTCGGGGTGCAAGAGGATTAAATATCGGAATACCCGAAATTTTGATGGTGGTTATGAATGGTAGCTTGCGCATTCATCTTCTTTAGCTAAGCAATGATGCTTAGAAAAGTTAAAACTTCCCCTCGATCCTGGTCTTCAGCCAAGGAACTGGTCTCAGTTTCTGATATAAACTTCCCCTCGATCCTGGTTTCCTACCAAGGAACTGGTCTCAGTTGTGGAAACAAACTTCCCCTCGATCCTGGTTTCCTACCAAGGAACTGGTCTTAGTTTCTGATTTAAACTTCCCTTCGATCCTGGTTTCCTACTAAGGAACTGGTCTTAGCTTCTGATTTAAACTTCCCCTCGATCCTGGTTTCCTACCAAGGAACTGGTCTTAGTTTCTGATTTAAACTTCCCCTCGATCCTGGTTTCCTACCAAGGAACTGGTCTTAGTTTCTTTTGTCAATAAACTTTACTGACAAGGGACGCTATTCATAGCGGCTTTCCTTCAAACTTCTCGCCGAATTTTCCTGGGGAGATGCCATTTGAGTGGAAAAAGTTTTGATGTCAGACTTGCTGGGGAACCCATTCGTCTGAGTTGTAGAGGTACACAAACTTCTCTGTTTTGGAGACGCCATTTGTCGATTCTACTGGGGAAAGTGAGTCTCTTGAGAGACTGTTTTCGTTTGGGGTTACATCATACTTTTCTCGGGATCTTCCCGGAGAAATGCCATATGATGGGATCCAATTTTGAGGTGCCGATGACCTTTTCATCAGTGGTTTTTCGGAGCAAAACTGGCGTGCTGCCGAATCTCTGATCACGAGGCTTTCTCTGTGGATTTTCCTTAATCCGGGAAAGCAAGGATATCATCTTCAATGGCGAAGAGTGATGCTTATTGAAAGTTTTCTCTGGCTTTTCAGAGGTTCAAGTTATCAAAGTGGTCAAGGACCAACTTCTTTCCAGAATTAACTGGAAGCGAGGTTGTTCAGACACAATATTTCCTGACGAGGCAAGAACTGACAACTCGATTGAGAGGACTTCTACCACTAGGGGACAGGACCGACTAGAGTGATAGTGATGCAATATGAAATGTGAATGCAAATAAAAAATGCATGATGTATGTATGCATGTGCTGACAAAACAGACGCAACATACAGACTAAGAGATGAACACAATTGGATACTCGGCCATCGCGGGGAGAAGAAGTACCGTTGATTCAAAATAGAAATTCCACCTTGCTTAGGAGAGATAGTCCCGTTGGGAGCTATGTTGATCGGGCTTAGGAGATGAGAACTCGGCCGAGGATGTCAGACGAAACAAGGTCTCTGACACAGTTGATCCCTTCATTCAGGCGAACTGGTTTAGAAGGAGTACTTTGATTCTGCACTTTGAAGTTCGCTTACTTCGGGAGAAGCGATCGATGTTCTTCTGATGTTCAACAGTCAAAATAAATGCCATCTTTAATTTAAAAAGCAAAAAAAGTTTTAACAAGTAAATTCATTTTTGTTTTATTTCAAGAATCGCTGATTAAGTTTAAACAACGTCGTTCTGTAAAGCTAAAACAAGTAAAGAATTACAAACAAAAGCACAAGGGATCAAATTTTATTGATAAGATGGAGATCAGCCAAACGCGTGATTCCAAAGAGTATATACAAAGTTAGAAAATGGTAATTTACAGGGAAAAGGGCTACGTTGAAACATAACGACCATTATTCTTCTACCAACTTTGAATTCGGGACATCCTGAGCTTCTGTCGAAGATGACCTTTGACTGGAGATTTCCTCCGATAGATGATGCTGTAACTGCTGCTGAGGGACTTGCCTCTGTTGAACATAGTTACTTGCCATTATCCCTAATTTTTGCCTGGATTGTACTATGAGATTTCCAATCCATCGGGATGATTTTTTTTTCATGTCTCTAACTTTTGCCTGGACCGCCCTTTCGGGTTTTCAATCCACCAAGACGTTTTTTTTAGGCGAAGTATTTCTTGACTACATCAACATTCGTGGGGTAGGCAAATTCCTCTCCGTCCATGGTGGCAAGTCTCAAGGCGCCGCCTGAGAAAGCTTTCGTGACCACATATGGGCCATCATAATTTGGGGTCCATTTGCCCCGAGAGTCAGTGAGAAATGATTGTATCTTCTTGAGCACGAGGTCTCCTTTTCTGAAAATACGAGGTCGGACCTTTTTGTCGAACGCCCTTTTCATTCTCTGTTGATATAACTGACCGTGGCATAGTGCCGTGATTCTCTTTTCTTCGATCAGGTTCAGTTCGTCGTGTCGACTTTGACACCATTCAGCTTCGGTGAGCTGAGCTTCCATCAATACCCGAATTGATGGGATCTCTACTTCTATGGGGAGCACTGCTTCCATGCCATATACTAGAGAGAAAGGGGTAGCCCCTGTTGAAGTACGGACAGATGTTCGATAACCGTGAAGAGCAAAGGGTAGCATTTCGTGCCAATCTTTATAGGTTACAACCATCTTTTGAACGATCTTCTTGATGTTCTTGTTAACCGCCTCTACCGCTCCGTTCATCTTGGGTCGGTAGGGAGATGAGTTATGGTGTTCGATCTTGAACTCTGCACACAACTCTTTCATCATCTTATTGTTCAAGTTAGATCCATTATCAGTAATGATCTCGCTTGGAACACCATAACGGCAGATGATATTGTTTTTGATAAATCGGACCACCACTTGCCGGGTTACATTGGCGAATGACGCTGCTTCGACCCACTTGGTGAAATAGTCAATGGCCACCAGGATGAACCGATGTCCGTTTGAAGCCTTGGGCTCAATCATACCAATCATGTCGATTCCCCATATGGAAAATGGCCACGGGGAAGAAAGAACTTTGAGATGTGATGGCGGTACATGAATTTTGTCGGAGTATATCTGACACTTGTGACACCTCCTCATGTACTTGTAGCAATCGGATTCCATGGTCAACCAATAATACCCGGCCCTGAGAATTTTTCTCGCCATTGTGTGTCCGTTGGCATGAGTGCCAAAGGATCCTTCATGAATTTCTTTCATGAGCATGTCTGCTTCTGGTCTATCGACACATCGGAGCAAGACCATGTCAAAATTTCTCTTATAAAGAGTGTCACCGCTCAGGAAGAAGTTTCCAGCCAATCTTCTGAGGGTTTTCCTGTCTTTTCTGAGTGCCCCAAATGGGTACTCCTGTTTCTGAAGGAAGCATTTGATATCGTGATACCAAGGTCTGTCGTCTATGACTGCTTCAATCGCGAAGATGTAAGCGGGCCGTTCAAGGCGCATAACGTCAATCTTAGGTATGTCATTCCATTGACCTACACTAATCATGGAAGAGAGAGTGGCTAATGCATCAGCCATGTGATTCTCGTCACGAGGGATGTGATGAAAGTCGACTCTGTTAAAGAAGGGTAACAACCTTCTTGCATAGTCTTTGTAAGGATTCAATCCTGATTGGTATGTGTTCCAATCTCCTTTTATCTGGTTAATAACCAGGGCTGAATCGCCGTATACGTCCAAGTTTTTGATCCTTAAATCAATCGCTTCCTCGAGACCCATGATACATGCTTCGTATTCGGCCTCGTTGTTCGTACATTTGAACGTAAGTCTGGAAGTGAAAGGAATGTGGGTACCCTGAGGGGTAACAATGATTGCCCCAATTCCATTTCCATAATGATTGACTGCTCCGTCAAAGATTAGTCCCCATTGGGAACCTGGTTCTGGCCCTTCACTGGGTAGCGGTTCATCGCAGTCTTTCATTTTTAGATACATGACATCTTCGTCTGGGAAGTCAAACCCGATTGATTCTTGATCGTCAATCGGTTGGTGAGCCAAATGATCGGCTAAAATACTTCCTTTAACGGCTTTCTGAGCATGATACTCTATGTCATATTCTGATAGCAACATCTTCCAACGGGCAATCCTTCCCGTGAGAGCAGGTTTTTCAAATACGTACTTGATTGGATCCATTTCGGAGACCAACCAAGTAGTATGACGAATCATGTACTGGCGAAGACGTTTGGCTGCCCAAGCCAAAGCGCAACAAGTTTTCTCAAGCATTGTGTACCGAGTCTCCCAGTCGGTGAATTTCTTGCTTAGATAGTAAATGGCAGACTCTTTCCTTTTAGTTTCGTCTTGTTGGCCAAGTACACATCCCATTGAGTCCTCTAGGACTGTGAGGTAAATGATCAGTGGTCTTCCTTCCACTGGAGGTGATAGGATCGGAGGATTCAACAGATATTCCTTGATACTGTCGAAGGCGGTTTGGCAATCTTCTGACCAAAGGCAATCCTGGTTCTTTTTGAGTAATTTGAAAATCGGCGCACACGTCGAGGTCATAAGGAATATGAATATGGAGATATAGTTCAAATGTCCCAGGAATCCTCTGACTTGTTTTTCAGTTTTCGGAGAAGGCATTTCTTGAATGGCCTTGACCTTGTCAGGATCAACTTCAATTCCTTTCAGGCTGACGATGAACCCTAGTAATTTCCCCGAACGGACACCGAAGGTGCACTTGTTAGGATTCAAGCGGAGCTTGAATTTTCTTAGACGTTCGAACAGTTTTGACAGATGTTCAACGTGCTCATCCTCTGTTCTTGATTTTGCAATCAAATCATCGACATACACTTCGATTTCCTTGTGTATCATGTCACGAAACAGAGTAGTCATGGCCCTTTGATAGGTTGCCCCAGCATTCTTCAAACCGAACGGCATTACCTTGTAACAAAAGGTACCCCATGGGGTAATGAACGAAGTTTTCTCCATGTCTTTCGGCGCCATTTTGATCTGGTTATAGCCCGAGAATCCATCCATGAAGGAGAATACTTTGAACTTTGCTGTGCTGTCTACCAGCATGTCAATGTGTGGTAAAGGAAAGTCGTCCTTTGGACTAGCCTTGTTCAGATCCCTGTAGTCGACACACATTCTGACCTTTCCGTCCTTTTTGGGAACGGGTACAATGTTGGCTAACCATTGAGGATATTCAGATGTAGCGAGGAAACCTGCGTCGATCTGTTTCTGTACCTCCTCTTTGATTTTGATGGCCATGTCTGGGCGAGTCCGTCTCAACCTTTGCTTTACTGGCGGACATTCCGATCTCAATGGTAAGTGATGTTCCACGATGCTGGTATCCAACCCTGGCATATCCTGATAGGACCAAGCGAATACATCGGGGAATTCTTTGAGAAGCTTTATCAAACTTTCTTTGACAGTTGGACTGAGCAGTGCTCCGATCCTGATTTCTTTTCTCTCTCTTTCTGAACCCAAGTTTACTGTTTCCAACGGCTCTTTGTGAGGTTCAATGGACCTTTCCTCTTGTCTGAGTAGTCGGGAGATCTCTTCTGGAATTTCTTCGTCATTTTCTTCTTCAGCCTCGAATACCGGGAACTCAAAGTTGGGAGAAGGCATCGGATCATATGTTTCAACGGGGTATAAAACAAGCAATCTGCATGACATGATGATTCGTGTTTAGAAGAGATAGAGAAAATGTAAGTGTGTGCAGTGTATTTATTTTACTGCTTGTTTTTATTATTGAATGTTTTTTTAGGATTACCATTTTCCGAAAAAGCAAAAAGAGAAAACAACAATAATGCGGAAATTACAGAACGACGTTATTTTATTAATGAATAAGTCGAATCTTGAAACTACAGCCCTATAAAACAAAACTCACTCGCTCTGGGCAAAGCGAAGAGGGAAATTTACAAAAAGTGAGCCCTATCAAAACATCCGTTTCACCTGGGCAGGGTGAAAGGTTAAAGATGGCAATTACTTTGACTGATGAACGACCTTCAGAACCTCGACAGTAACCCATTGGCGGCGAACTCCTCGGTGAATCACAAAGACTGGCACCTTCCTTGATTTGTCTTCAGAAATGACGCTGATTTCTGGTGGAGTAGGATCATTGGAATCTGTTTCCCAGGCAGAATTGTCGTAGGAGGATTCCTCTGTTGTATTTTGCATAGCATTGGAGCTCTCAGCTGTATCTCCCCATCCAGTTGACTGGATATCTTCGAGCCTGATACGAGAGCTTTCGGGAGCAGTGTACTTGACCATAAAGTCGTATTTTCCACTTGGTTGTCCCAAAGTGTCCTCGCCCTGGCAGTTAACTGTAATGTTGAGCGCCATGTTATGATGACGACCCTTTTCAGGTAATTCCTCATCACTAAATCCCAAATTATTGCAGGAAGTGATGTTAGAGACAATGCTATCGAATTGTCTGATTGTTACATCCTGTTCCACAAAGGCTTGCTCCAAGACTTTCTGTAGAGCCTCTCTGTGTGCTTCTGAACTGAGTAACAGTGATAATACTAAGATCTTTGAAGGAGTCTGTAACAGTTGATCAACAATGTTATATTCACTCCTTTGGATGAGCTTTAGCATCTCATCTTTGTCTTTTGAAAAGTCGGGATTACCAGATTGACTGACTGGTGGATCAGGAATTTCTGCCTGAAGTTCCTTTTCTTTGTTGGATTCTCCAACCCCTCGGTTGAAGATTCGACCGCTCCGTGTTACACGACTGATGTCTGCAATATTCACGATGGAGGGTAATGGAATTTCCTTTCCATTCTCGATTATTGTTGCACCGTATTTGTAAGGGATTGCCTTAGCTGATTCATACGGTAGTGGCCCCGGTAGATAGATGACTATGGGAACCTTCTGATTTTTCTGACCATCATAAGTAACCTTGATCCGTTCCCGGTTGGGAACTCTAGATTTGTCAAGTAGAGGGATGATGGCAAAAACATCCCTGGTCCTGTGATGACCAGAGACCGTGACAACATCCTCAAATTGCTCGGCAAGGTAGTTCGGCGACCAAATGATGGGTCCAGAACTCGGATATGGACGAATTTCTCCATGATCGACCTGACCCTGAAGAGTTGCTCTCACAAGGTAACACCCTTGGTTACTTTCTGCACTGACGCTACAACTGTCATAGTTGTGTGGTGGCACCTGGCCACGCCCACTTTGAATACAATGTAACCTCACTAGGTTACCTTCCATTGATCGGACATCCTGACTTTGACGACGAGTAGGATTCCTGTTATTGATACTAATCTGCTGAGTATCTTCGTCCATATAGATTGGCATCTACCAGTGATTTAACAAGTGCTGAAGTGCCTCCTGGACAAGGGTACAACCTCGATCGTTTTCGCAACCCGCTTTACAATTTTGATAGTCATGTGATATTAAGAATCCAAGTCGGACCTGCTCAGCATGTAACTCTACCAGGTTGGTATCCATTACGTGGATATCGAAGATCTGAACCATGTTGATTTGATAGGAGTTCCTATCATGGTAGTCTTGGATCCATCCAAGATCCATCTGACGCTGGAGGGCCTCTTGTATGAAAGAGCATCCCTATTTGTTTATCGAGCAAATCAGACAGGAACCGTAATCGTGCCGCGGCAGATTATGATACTGGCTTTGCCTTGAGTGCATCGCCACCAAGTTGACATTCATCGCACGGATGTCGTGGTTTTGAATGACGTTGGAATTCGTGTAAACCATGTTAACTCCACGAACTCGGTGCTCTTGGATCCATCCAAGATCCATTTGTTCCTGTAGAGCTGCTTGCACTACAGAACATCCCTGGTTGTCTTTAGAGCAGATATCACACTGGTGATAATTATGAGGTGGCACGTGGCCATATCCACTCTGTCTACAATGCATCTTGACCAGATTGGTCCCCAATAAGAGTACATCGTGAATTTGATAGACATTGTTAGTCTCTTTCTCAATCAGATTGACTGCAGCTTTCTCGTGTTGAGGCAGTGGGTTCGTAAGAACATTAGGATTCGTATCTTTGAAAGATAAGAGCCCGCTCCTAACAAGCTTTTGCACGTCGGATTTGAAATTGAGACAAGTCTCAATGTTATGCCCTGAACCTCCTTGATGATAAGGGCATGTTTGATCCGCTTTAAACCAAAAAGGCGGATTTTCCGGTACTGTAAGGGGAGACTTAGTCTGAATGTGCCCCTTAGCCAGCAGTAACAGAAATAGCTCTGCGTACGTTACGGGTATAGGATCAAATCCTGGTGGCCGTATTGTACGGTTGTTGTTATATGGAGGACGAGCCTGCTGAAGAGGCTGTTGTGTCCTTTGTTGGTCAGGTTGGCTCTGCGCAACCTGAGGTTGATACATAGGAACAGGCGCGGGGCCGATAGCAGGAGTAACAACTGCTACTGGCTGATAGCGTCGCCTTTGCTTTTCGAGAGAGATATTCCCAATATCTTGCTCTTTTTTCTTAGGGAGAGCACTACCGTATTTTTTAGTACCGCTCGTTGATCCAGTGTCTTTTACCAAACGTCCTTCTCGGACGTCTTCCTCAAGACGTACACCCATGCCGACCATTTCGGTGAAATCACTGGGTGCACTGGCAATCATTCGGTCATAGTAAAATGAGCTTAAGGTCTTTCAGAAGATTTTTGTCATCTCTTTTTCCTCAAGAGGTGGACAAATTTGAGCGACAATTTCACGCCACCTTTGAGCATACTCCTTAAAGGTTTCCTTTTCCTTTTGCGACATTGATCTGAGTTGATCTCTGTCGGGTGCCATGTCCAAATTGTACTTGTATTGTTGGACGAAGGCAGTACCAAGATCTCTGAATGTACTGATCATAGTACGGTTTAAACTCATGTACCATTTGAGTGCGGCACCGGTTAAACTATCCTGGAAGTAGTGAATCAGCAGGTCCTGATTCTCCGTCTGAGCTGACATCCGCCGAGCGTACATCACCAGATGGCTCTGAGGGCAAGAGTTACCCTTGTATTTTTCAAAGTCGGGCACTTGGAACTTGTGCGGGACTTTCACATTTGGGACCAAGCAGAGGTCTGCGGCGTCATTTCCAAATAGATCCTGACCGCGAATGGCTTGCAGCTCTTTCTGCATTTCCAAGAACTGCTCCTGAAATTCATCCATTCTATCGAACATAGTTTCCTTCTTACCAGAAGGTGTCTGTGGAATCTGTCCTTCTGGGACAGTGTGCACCACAGGGGGTGGTACCGTGACTACGGCAGTAAGTCTTGGCGCCTCCCGAAGTTTGTAACCTTCAGGAGTCTTGAGTATGCCCCTGGCATCTTCGCTTTCCTGAAGTTTGTAACCTTCAGGCCCAGCGGCTTCTGTTGCGATTCCCTGATCTTCAGTGATAGGCGGAACATATCCTTCCGGGATATAGTTAACAGGCATGCCCCAAGGACGATCTTTCAGCATCTGATACCTAGGATCATACTTTTCTATGATGGGCGTTAAGGTGATCTCTGAGATCACAGTTCTTTGTAGCTGAGCTTCTGCCATGGCTTGCATGTCGTTACGAAGCTTTCTCATATCCTCTCTCAGAGCGTCGATCTCTTCTTTCAACTCTCTGTTTTCTTCCCCAAGATCATCCATCTTTTTCTGACGATTAGCCCGAGTATTATACGAATGAGACAGTTTGACTCTAGAATCGAGACACAAACGTGAGATTCGTAGGGAAGAAGAATACGCGATGTGAGAATGATGAATGCAATGATTATATTAATTGTTGTTTTTTGGTTTAATCAAAATAAACTTCGACAATTAGATTGCAAATATCAAACAGTGGGGAAACCCCTTTTTATTGAAATTCAAAGGATTACAGAAATGGAAATACAGTAGATTACAAAGTGCAGAAACAGAAACCTAAACTAATGGGTCCCGAGTCCTCTCTGAGGAGAAACCGGGTGCTGATTCTGGTATCTTCCTTTTCTTTGACCGGGGTGCTTGGGCCGTTGTCGGGTTGTCATTCCTTTGCCAAGTGAAAGGAGTGAGCAAATTCCTTTGGTCATCTTGATTCTCTACAGCATGCTGCTCCAAAATTTCAATCAGAGCATCTTTCTATTTTAGTAGTTGCTGTATTTGGATACACTCTACGTCGAGGGTGCGGTACTTGTTCTTCCAAGATCTTCTTTCCTTTTGAACTTTGTTGAGAGTAACCTGAAGCTTTTCAGTTTCCGTCATGAAGTACATGACATATTCTCTCGGCAGAAGAATTCCGTAACGAGGATAAGGCATTTTTAGCTTGAGAGCTCTGGTTTGTACCCAATGGAGATAAGGCTCCACCGAGACACAGTCTGGTTTTCCCAGAGACTCTCGTCCTTTCTTATGAACCTGTTTCCAAGCTTGCACTATTTCCATCTTTAGTGCTCTGTCATTTTCTCCTTCTTTGAAGAAAAGACCTTACAGATGAACACCCAGTGGGATGTGTCGCATCGGGTATCCAAATTGACGAAGAACCAATATCGGATGATAGTTGATTCCTCCTTTAGTTCCTATGAGGGGTACGTTGGGGAAGTTTCCACAACGATCAATGATTCTGATTCCCTCATAAATCCTATTACACCAATCTATATCGGAATTGGTGAGAGACATGATCTTCTGCGACCAACGTAAGACACTCTTGCAATCCCAAAAAGCAGCAGACTTGGGCAAGTGAGAGATAAACCATTTGTAGAGCAAAGGTACACAGCATGTGATCTACCCTCCGCTGTACAAATTTCCCAAGTGTACAGAATGATACGCATCTGCGAGCAAAGTCGGCACAGGGTTTCCAATGAGAAAAACCTTAATAGCGTTGATATCGACGAAGTTATTGATGTTGGGAAACAAAAATAATCCGTAGGTAAGCAAGAAAAAGATGCTTTCAAAAGCAGTCCCGTTCCCTATACTAGCGAAGTATAAAGCCTTTTTTGTCAAGAACTGGGCTGGCAAACCTTGGATGCCACCCTTAGTAATCATGTGAGTCTTGACCTCAGACTCGTCCAAATGAATTGCTCTTGCAATAGTCTGATTCTTTGGAATTTCTTCCAGTCCAGAAAATGGAGCTCGATCAGTGATATGTAAATCAGCCAGATGAGAATACTCCTCCAGCGTTGGTGATAGCTGGTAATCCGGGAATGTGAAACAGTGATAAACCGGATCGTAGAACTGAATGAGCGCGTCCATGATCCCCTTAATCACATGGACTCTTAACAGTGGTAGCAAACCACCGTGCTTGGCTCTGAAAGCCTCTGGGTTAACGATCATCCTTGCTAACCTTCTCAAATCCCCTAATTTTGGAACCTTGAAGGTATACTGGCGAGTTCTCCTTCTACCGAAATCCATTAGCGTAATCTTTTTCTCTGATATTTGCAATCACAGTCTTAGTTTAATTTGAAAAACAGAGAGACTAGAAGAGAAAGTTTTTTGAATGTTTTAATGTTTTATTAAATGGATGCATGAATGCAGCACACAAAAACATAGAAAAAACATGGGGTCAGAGGGTCGTTGTCATGAAGTCAAGGCTCTACCCATCCCCAAAGGTTTATACTAGGGTGATTTTTGTACCTGTACTCATTATCATCAGCTCCTCCCAGGAAGGCAGACAACAAGCGGATCGCCAGCGAGTTGTGTGCAATCTTAGAGTAAGTGCCATTCACCGAGAATAGATCACCAACCTCAAATGAGGGTAGTATCGCGTAACAACTATTTCCGATAGTTTCCACACTACGAAAGGGTTGGCTTTTCTAGGTGTATACTCAACCTTTCCACATACGGCATCACCCGCATTTCCATTAGCAGAAAAATAAACACGTATAGCATTTAGGAAAAGCAGTATATATATTTGTCCTAACCATCCTAGACCTTTAAAGCTATGAATCCTAAGTTCCTGACAGAAAATGGGTTCCCCGGCGGAAACCCCAATCTGTGGTATTCACACAAGAGGTGAAAAGAAAAGGAAGATCGTGCCTAGATCTAACTTTGAACGGCCCCACGGTCGGCGCCATTTTTCTGTAGCGAGCGATTTTGGACGCGGTTCTTAAGCGCTGGTCGCTCTCTGCGGTTTGAGCTTAAACTACAGGTCGATTCATTTTTTATCCTATTGTGAGCTGAATAAGGAAGGGAAATAGATGTCTCCAATTAACCCTGCTTGCATACTGAGTTTAAACAGCGGTCTGTTAAGTTACGAATGCTATCAATGTGGGGGGGCCTTGTACTGGTTATTTGTATTTTCGCCAATACTGTTTTCTTTCTTTTTACCTGGGCAGAAGGTTTCTGGCGGGGAACAAGGATTAGGATGTTAGGACTGATGCTTTTGAATTACTGATTTTTGATTGATGGAGATATGGGATTTGGGTTTTTTGTTGATTGTGCTCGCTAAGATCTTTTCTTTCGATCTTATGCCTACGTATTCCTGTTTACCGAAACAGGGAAATCAGAGCGTTCGTAGTTCCTCCTATTCTATGGGAGGAAATGGGTGTTTTTGGTGTTTTGGTGTCTTGTTCAAAGCCCAAGACGTGAAGCGAAAGGTGGTTTGTATCTTCTTCAAAGCCCAAGATGTGAAGCTGAAATGTCTATTTGTGTCTTGTTCAAAGCCCAAGACGTGAAGCTGAAAGACCTCGACTTTAGAGAGAATTTGTCATCTCTAAAGAGGGGGAAGGAGAATTACTTTAACTGGGATACGCGGATCTGAGCAATGCCATAATTTCCGAAGAAAGGGTTTTAACCTGAAGGAGAAGACTTTAACTCAGTGTAGAGCAATGCCATCTTTCCTTAGGAATTTCTCATGCTAAAAGAGGGACAGTGGCATGGATATAGATGATCCAGAGGCTTGCCGCTTACAGCGATTAGATGAAAGGAATTGTTGATGTTTGTGTACTGTGAATGAGGCACAACTTTGATGCTAAAAGGTTGATTGGATCAACCAGTGGTTTTCTTATACAAAAGCCTAAGAGGAGGCTAATTTCCGCTAGGAAAATCATTATACAAAGCCTAAGAGGAGGCTATTTTGTGTCTCCTACAAAGCCCGAGAGAGAGGCTAAAAGTTTTTGACCCGACGATAGAGTCTTTGTGTCTCGTACGAAGCCCGAGATAGAGGCTATTGTTTGTTTCAGTTAAGTAACAGATCCAAGATACTGATTTTAAAAGAGAAAATCAGTTCTTATATGAGCAACACTGTACTCAGGGATTTGATCTGAGGATCAGGGATATTTCCTTCTCTTTGAGGAAATGGGAAATCCAAAGGGTATTGAGATTGTCCGAGTCTGCGGGTTTCCTTCCTATTTAACGAAGGGGTCACTTGAGAATGTCTTTGAGACTCAAGGAAGTTAGACTGTCCAAGTCTAGAGTTTTTTTCTTTTGTACTATGCTTTGAGAAACATTAGTAGACTCTATGAAAGGACTGTTCTATGAGGATTACTAAGTTCTATTCCTATACCTCTAGGAGGTCGTCGGGACAATTTGTACGAAGCCCAAGAGGAGGCTGGAAACTTTTAAGAAGCCGACGGGTCCTTGTACGAAGCCCAAGAGGAGGCTATCATTCCTGAAGAAGAGATCATTATACGAAGCCTAAGAGGAGGCTGTGAATACTTCTAAGAAGCCGTAGTGTCCTTGAATAATGCCCAAGAGGAGGCCGATGCTTTTAAGAAGCCCGTGGGTCTATCATCTCCTTTCCATTAGGAGATATAACTCTTTTAAAGATAAAAACCACTGGTAAACGTGCGAGGTTTACTATCCAGCGACTTTTAACTTTTAAAGAGGGTTCCTTAGTTAAGGTCCAAGATTATGACCGTAGTGGGTACCCAAACCCCGAGACATTCAAGGTAAGCTATCCACAAGGAATAGATCAAGTCAGGAAAGTTCGAGAATTTGGAAGAAACTCAAAGATGCCATTCACGGAGAATACATTCATCTTGGGGAGTAGAGCTTCTTGACGATTCCTAAGGAGGACAGCCGAAGAGAAGACTGTATCTCTTGCTCCTATTGGGGATCTAGGCGTCTATTTCTACGAATAAATGAAACGGCGTCACCTAGTTCTAGACGTAGTTGCCGGGGAAACTCGAAATATCTATACTATTATTACACAGTAGATATGAGTTTATGAAAGGAGACTTACAGTGAGCAGCCCCACAATACAGTTTATAATATGAAAGCAGTAAATGAAAGCGATAACCACTTACTCGGTTGTAGTGCTTCCATGCTGTTTGGTTAGTTGTTCAACAAAGAAAGATTGAAAACAACAGTATATTCAAAATCAAAGGAGAAAGTGCTTTGAAAAAGAAAGATTTGGGGCTTACAGCTCAAGGAGAGGCCCAGGGTTTTATCAGTGAGCGCACTGTTTGACTTTGTACAGCGGGACTTATACAAGTGACTGGGGCCCAAAAAGGTTTTCTGTACAAAGGGATGGGTCTTACACTCTGTCAAGAGGCCCAAAAAAAGGTTTAAAGAAAAGAGAGGGGCTTATAACACGAGGGTAGGCCCAAATGATTTTTCGTTTAAAAATGGCGATCGCGCCGAGGTTTTCTTTTAACGCAGAGGACTTATACAATAAGTGAGGCCCAAAATGTTTTGGTTAAAAGGGGGATTGGGTCTTACACTCTAATAGAGGCCCAAAAGTTTTGAATGGGTCTTATAGCTCAAGGAGAGGCCCAGATGATTTTTATTTTTAAACGGGCGACGATCGCGCCGTTTACTTGTACAGAGGGACTTATACAATGGGTGAGGCCCAAAAAGTTTTTGTACAAGGGGGGATGGGTCTTACACTCTCTCAAGAGGCCCAAAAAGTTTTGAAAATGATTTATGAGGGTTGAATTAATCCAAAACCCTAATTTGTTTTCAAAATGTATTTAATTGAATAAAAATTCAATTAAAATGATCAAAAATTGTTTAACACATGGAAAAAAAATTGTGATCTTGGATTAATGCTTCAAAAATTAAGTATTGACCTACAAAATAATTAGAAAGCATTAAAAGTTGCAAAATCAATGTAGAAAAAATATTTAAAATGTCAAAAACAATTAAAATATTAATTCTTTACAAAAATATCAATTATATGAAATAAACAATATTTTTGGGATTTTTTGTGAAAATAAAATATTTTAACATTTTTGTGAATTATTAAAAAATAATCAACTCAAAATCATTAAAACTCAGAGAGAAATTAATTTTTGAATCAATTAAACAAAATCACAAAATTCAAATATTTGAATTTGGAAAAAATGGCGCCAAGAACAGCTGAAAAACACGCGCGTGTTCTTGGTTTCTCAGATTTGCGTTTTCTATCCAATCTCCATGAATACGTAATCATATCATGCAATCCACATATCATTATGCTCGCCTCAACCTCACGATCATGTCTATGTACTTTAATTTCATTTAAATTAAACATACAACAAGAAATCACGAAGAGACCTCAAGAACCCTAATTTCTGCATGAAGGCTAGGATTTTTGATACACGATTCAAACAATGCAATTAATTGAGGGAAAACATTCCATGCATGATTATGAACATATGGCCAAATTATTGTGCGAGGAAATATGCATAGATTGAGAGATGACCAAGTATGTGCTTACCTCCAAGTCGTGACAGCAAGTTCAAAGTGATTTTTGATTTGGAGGTGTTACAGATGAGTGGTGATGATCTGAACAGCTTCCCTACACCCTATGGATTGTGTTTGGATGGTTGGACTTGATTGAAATTGGCTGGATCATTTTGTGGTACCTCAGCTGCACTTTGGTTAAAACCTTGAGCAACCAGCTGGTGATTTTGTGAAATTGATGTTTCAGAAGTAATCTAAGTGTTTGATCAGCTCATATGTGATGTATGTGAGGTGTGTGAGTGATTGGTTTGATTGGAATTGCTCTCAAACTCAAAACCCGATAGTGACTTGCCTTAGAAGGCAAAATTGGAGTGAAAGAATAGATTTTGAGGAAAACATCTGTTAGATGGCTTTGGTGTACTCAAACTGACCACAATTGAGCTCTATTTATAGTAGAGCAAGTTTGTTTTGCAAGGAATAGTGCATGGCAGCTGGTAAGTAGGTTTGGCCAATGTTGGCAAATGAAAATCCAAGTCTCCTTTAGCCATTGACTAGAGGTTAGGGCACAGAGCTTTGGTCCCCTTGGTCTTGGATAAGTCTTGACTGATTTCAGATGAGAATGGCTCAGTCCATGCCACCTTGATGGTTTCATTGAATGCCTCATTCCAAATTTGAAGTCTTGTCCCTATTTTGGCCATTCTAGGTTCAACATGCTATTTCTTGTTCCATGGACTTTGGAGGCTTGGCTCAGTGATTGTCCCCTTTAGATTCAATCCTCTGAGGTGTCCAAGTGGATAGGAGCAATTGAATTTGGCTGATTTTTGCAAATCGACCAAAGTTGCAAATTCTGCCTTGCCTTGACAGATTTCAGCAAGGCAACTTGGCAATGTTGTATCTCATGGTGTAGGTTGAATTTGGCAATGTTCTTGGCCATTTTGGAAAGCTCTTACATGATACAACAACTGTTTGAACAAGTTTGGTTTTGATCTCTTTTGATTACAAGTGAAAAATCCCCCTACATTTGGCAAAAAGTGAGGCAGAATCTGACTTAGTGAAAATTTCACTAAGTGTTGGAAAAAGTGACATTTTCACTTTTCAGCCACTTTGATCACTCCATAACTCAAAATCCTTAATGAATTGGAATGACTTGTAGTTGAAGTTTTTGTAGGTGATAATGAGGGCTACAAATCCATCTTTGGATGAGAACAAATGGCCTTGTGGTTTAGGAGTTATGGTCCTCCAAAGTTGGTACCTTTGCCACTTTATTTTTAACTTAGAAAAATTTCTAAGTTTTATGGTTACCCCTTTTACAAGTTATCTCACTTTTCTTGATTTTTCTTGATGAATGATGATTCAAATCATACATTAACATCATTTTAGGGTTAAAAATCCATTTTGGTGAAAAATCTCAAAAAGTCAAAGTTGACTTTTGTGCACAGTTGACTTTTTATCAGATGAATTCCAAACTGTGCAATTCTTCAGGAAATCATGTCCTTGACCTAAATCAAACTTGATGGACATGTTCCATGGGTGTCATAGGGTATATTCAATCATGTATTAGGGTTTGGGAGCATGTCTTGGTCAAAAGTCAAAGTTACAGTTGACTTTTCCCTTAAAACCCTAATTGTGGTGCAGATGAAATTGAGACTTGTTGCTCAAACTTCTTGGATCAATCCATTGTTCCAAATGGATCAATATGGTATATTAGAGACCCTCAAATCATGTCTTGAGGTCTTGGCTCATGGTTTGTCCCAAAAGTCAACTTAGGGGTGAATTAGGTCAAGAAACCCTAATTCTTGATTTTTTATGAATGCATCCCCTGAGGCAAAATTGACTTGATGCATGGGTTCATGAGGTTCCATGAAGTATATTAGGTCATGTTTTGGATCATTGCCTTGTGCCCAGATGAAAATTTTCCATCTAGAGGCCCTGGTCGACCAAAACCCTAATTTGGTGACACTGTCGATCTTGAGACTTGATCCACCTATAAGGGAGCAGCCTTGTGCTTAATCCTTGAAGTGGGAGTCCTTTTTGATCCATTGTGGATATTTAAGAGATTAGACAAGTTGAAGATTATGTCATTTCTTGATTGATCCTTTGTCTAAGCACTCAGAGAGGGCTTGAAACCCTAATTTTGATTGTATTGGATGTTCACCCATCTTTGGGGAGACTGATGAAGCATGATGGTTCATCCATATTGTGATGATGATTTTCACAATGATGGGAAATCTAAGTGGTCAAAATTTGGGGTATTACAATGACGTGTAGGTTGCCTCTCCCATAAACCAGTCATGTTTTCTCTTGTTCCAAGCTATTTTCAAGTGTGGTAGAGGCATTATTTCAATCTAAGTTCAACACCAAACATGTTCTATCTTGTATCCTCTTTCCATAGCCACCAAAACCTTGCCATTTCATATATCCAACATGGATAATTTCATCCTCAAACTTCCACAGTTTCATTGATATTTTACTGCCAAAAATAGGGTGTTATGGCATTGTTGTTGATGTTTCAGCTTGCTTGCACGCATGTATTTTCACACCAGCCTTTGCCTCATTTGGACAAACCACAATTATTACACATACATGCCATACATGTTCCCATGCATCAAGAGGGAAAGTTTCAAAATCAAACTTGTATGACAAGTTTATGTGGCTGTATCCTACATCATCACCACCACTGATCACTAAACCTCACCATAATTATCATGAGCTTTCTCCACATGAACAACAACAACACACGAGCTAGTTCCCTTTCCATTTCAAATTACTCAGTACACCCTCATTTGCTTCAGCCACCTCAACTAACCATGGTTCTAACCATCAACTGAGATGGTTAACCCTTGACTCCACATATAAGTATCAACTTCTAACAGAATTTGTGAGGGCTGGATCATTTTCATTTTTTCACCAAATTTCACTTCAAACTTCATCAGAACTCTCTCTCTCTGCTCGCAAAATTTCCTCACATTGTTCATCCTAATTTTCATCATTTCATCATCCTCAAGCTTCTCTAATCAAGAACAAGAACAAGAAGGATCAATTTTCTCAAGTGCAATCACATTGCAGATCGGATTTCTCTCCATTATCTTCAAGATCCAAGGCATTGGAGCATTTATTTTTCTCCTTGGAAGCTCAAGAACAAGCCTACACCTCTGGTTTTCTTGTTGATTCAAGTTCTTCACAGTTCCAGGTTTGAAATTCCTCAACTGATTTTGCTTCGATTTCAACTGTTCAAGGTCTATTTCCACTTAATTAATTGCCTAATAAACTCAATGAACTGATCTAGATAGTTTAGACCTCTTAGAGGTATGATTGTTGATTGTTAGGGGAAAATGTTTGTTGTCGATTCTCTCTGATCGTGCATGATTTGTGAATTCCATTGCGAGATCTATGTTCTACATAAGCTCAGCTTTCGTTTGATATAGGGTTTGTGAATTTCTGGAATATGTGAGTAGTTGCAGTCGCCGAAGATGGTCGGAGAAGATGACCGGAGGTCCTTCTCAGGCCGGTGAGGGTTTGCTAGGGTTTTAGAGCCAGAACATGTCACAGCCGTTAGATTATTTCAATCCTAGGGCGTGTGTGTTGCCAGCGCATTAATGATCCACGCTCTCCTCACGTGCCTCTCTCTCTCTGAATGTTGACCTTGACTTATGTGGTGTGCGTGCGTTCATCATTGTTACCATGTGCGTGGCTTGTAATGCGTTGCATCATATTACTTTGTTTGATTGATCTTGTTGACTTGAATGTGTGGCTCTGATGGAGTCAATGTTTGACTAAGTGTCTATGCTATTACCATGTGCCACACGTGTATTTGGACTAAGCCTCAGACTGCTATTCACACACCCTATTTGTGAGCCCAATGCACATTTTAACGTGATAATTACTTTTCATACACCCCTGCTCTATTTCATTTCACATTTTATTTTTTATTTTCATACCTGTTTCATTTTCTTTTATTAAAAATACTAAATGCATTCTAAAAATTCCAAATAAATTCACTAAGCATCAAAACAAATTAAACTATTTTTTCACATTTTTTAATTCTGATTTTATTGATTTTAGCTCATATTTTCATAATTTTCTTTTATTTTCCTTTTAAAGTGCATTCTTCATGATACTTGGTTCATTTTCATTTTAATTGAACTAGTTTCTTTCTGAATTTTTGAATGGTATTTGGTATGATCATATGAAACATCTTGATGCATTTCATCCATATTTTTTTTTATTTTTAAGGTCATGTTTTCTTAGGGTTTAGAGGTGATGTTTGTGCATTGTACTTGATTGATCTTGGTGAACTTGTGAAGCATATTTGAGTATGATCTTTAAGAGGTATTGACCTAAAATTTCGTAATGTGTTTGCTCCTTGGCTGTAATTCATTTGATATGATTCTTGTAATTTTTCCCATCTCTCTAATGTATTTTTAATTCATCTCAGGTGCATTGATATATGTTGATCCTTAAGTGAATTGTTTTGGAGTTTTGTGTTTGGTTTGAACAAGTTGCTTTGCATTGATTGTTGAGATGTTTTATAGGTCTTTTCTTTGACATTAAAAGTCATCTTATATCATGATTATAGGTCATTTACTTAGATCTCTCATAACTTGTACATAATTGTTTCAACTTGTGTCATTACTTGAAATGTTTGATCTAAACTTGCTTCTCTTTTCTTCTAATATTTAACATGACTTGTTTGTGAATCATCAATGCCTATTCATGCATCTCATTTGCATTTCATATTGAATATGCTACTGACTCATAATCATTTCATGCATTCAAATGATCATTCATCTCAAACTTGTATACTTGTTCATGTTTGACACAATTCATCTTTCTTTCTTAACTAGTTTCAATGTGATTTGCATATGCATGTTATGTAATTAATCCTTGCATTTTAATTGCATCTTAAATGTACCTTGGTATTGACCTATAATCCATGAACATTCATCTTTGATTTTCAACTTTGACCTATGTTTCAAGTTACTTCTTTCCTTTAGTGAAATTTGTTTCTCTTCTTGTTACTTCTTCTTCATATAACTTCTTATACTTGAACATCCATTCTCATAACTTGTATGCTCATTCATAGACATTATAAGACATCCAAATATGAGGTGTGATTCTGACCTTCATCCATTTGCATTTATTTTCATGTTCCTTTTCAACTTTGACTTGTGTTACAAGTTTCTTCTTTTCTTACTTGAATTTGAACATTGTTTGCTTTTACTTGCTTCATCTTCTTAAATCATTGCACTCATGCTTTGTATGTTCATCCATATACATTCATATGCACTCTAATATGTCATTCACTTCTGACTTTGACATTTCTTCATGCATTCATTCATGATGGTATGTCATACACATTCATACTTCATCCATGCTTCATAACTTGAACTTGTGTGAATCTTTGGCATCTTTCTTGACCTAGTTTGATCTCATTAGGTACCATAACCTTAGTTGAACATCATTAGACATAGCTACTGACTTTATAAGTCCTTTAACCCTTAGGGTCCTTTCCCTTTAGGTTTAGGCTTTGTTTGATTCATAAGTTCATTTCATGAGACGTTTGATGTTTAATTGTCCTCCTTCTTTCAATTATGGTTTCTTATTCCATTATTGAACTAACCTTTGCTTGTAGGGGCTAATGGTAAGTTGAGTGTGTGGATGTTCTTCCACACACACCTTCTTCCCTCATCTCTTTAAAGCTTTCTCTTTTGTGTTTGTGATAAGCATTTCAATGCTCTCTTTGTTAAACTTCTTTCTTCTCCCTCTTGGTTCATAACTCATCTTCTATCTTAGAAGTGAGTTATGTTACCTCTTGCTCTCTTCTTCTCTCTTATTTTAGATTAGAGTTCTCATACCACACATAACCCTTAGGATCTCCAAGCATGATAACATTAGGGTGAGTCTTAGTCCCCTTTAGTCTTTACCTTTGTTTCTTTTGAGTCTTTCTTTTCTCATCTCAAAACAACTTCAAAACACCTAATAAAGGTTGAAACATCTTCATGTGCCATGAGCCTTATTCCATGGGGGGGCTTGCATACATTCCATCTTGGAATGTGTTGTAGGTTCTCTAGCATGATGTACAAGTCTTTAACATGAAGTGATTTCACAAACAAAATAAAAAACACTTCTTCATTTAAAAACAACAAAAACATTTAATAAAGGGAATAGGCTAGTGTACTTAAGCCTTTAACTTTGGAAGTAAGTTTGAGGATCTTCCTCATACTTAGTGTACTTCATCATCATTTCATTTTGGAATGATGCATGAGATGCACATTCCATTGAAAAAGACTTAGGTACACTTACCTATGCAAAACTCTTCAAATAAAAACTTCTAAAACACTTCAAACCAATAATAACGTCTTTCCTTCAGGAATTCTCTTCTCATCTCTTCACTCCTTCCTTAAGGATCCGTCATGTCCGTTCTAACGTAAACATGTAACGCCTAAGTCTCCATACAGCGAGCTGCAACACCTAACTGCTGGGGCGCGCACTTCGATGTTTCCACTAAAAAAACACAAACAAAGCAACCCTTGTTGAGCCGAACTACGTTTGCTCTGATTCTTCTTTCTCGTCTGACTGAAGATACGTAGGCACGAGATGCGATATCTCGACGAGCAACCTTCCCCCGTAGTCCGTCGAACTACGTTGACTCTGACTTTTCCATTGCACTGATGGAATACGTAGGCCTAGGACAACGATAATGTCCTATCGAGTCACTTCTTTCGCCTCTCCCTTCTCCTTTCTATCTTTCATTTCCAGTTTACCAGTTAGCAGTTCATATCCAGTTTCCAACACCCTTTGAGCAGTACTTCAAGCGTGGATTCCGTCGAGTACGACGGACGTGAAGGGGAGCAATAACCTTCCCTTCACGTAACCGACTCCCTTACCCGTTCTCTTTGGTTCGCGAGACCTCGTTCTTTCCTTTCTCCCGGGTTTGTGCAGCATTACCCTTCCCTTTCTTTGGGATAAAAATGCCTGGCTGGCGACTCTCCTTCTTTCTTCCGCGCCACTTTCGTGTTTGTACCTGGATGAAAATCCCGGGAGCGACAGCTACGAAATGGCTTTTGAATTATTTCCTCTCAAGTTTCCTTGACTGCCATCTGCTGATTTTGGAGTGGCCCTTGCCCCTCCATTTCCAGACTAGTTCGTCTGTGGGGATTCTATAAAGATCCTTCGTCAGCAGTCGAAACCAAAGGCTCAGCGGGTGGTTCCGACTAAGTACACCCTAGATAGTTTCAAAGGACCACTTCATATCGGTATCGAAAATGTTTGCATCGAATCTGAAATTTATGAAGGTGTGGAATGAAGATTTTTTGAATTTTATATTTCCCTTACTTGGCTGTTCTTACTGACTTGTAACTATTTTGTTTATTTACAGCTATCAAGCCGAAGAAACCTGCAGCCAAAAGACCAGTCGAAGAAGAGAACGAACCAGCCACAAGGGTAACTTTTGCTTGCTAAATTTTCCTGTGCTGTGTATAGTTATGCCTTCTAATACTTTGACTTTTTCCTAGAGTTCTCGACGACCACCTCCTACTCCCCAAAAGAAGAAATCCAAAAGGACTACTGCCCAAATTGTGCTTGAATCGGACGACGATGATCACTCTCCACCTGAGGATAAAAAAACTAAGAAGAGGAAGAAACAACTTAGGATCACTGAGACTTCAAGTTAGCCTAAGGTAAAGGTAGTATAGCGGGGAAATTTGTGAGTATAAGCTATTGATTATCTTAACTCATAAAGCAAGAGTCGCCACCACACTTTTATTTATTCCACAAAGGAAAAGGAAAAAAGAGCGAACAAAACCTAAGGAGTTCTAAAAAAACAAGAACAAACAGAGAATAGGTAAGGGGGGTTGGTTACGCAATGGGAAGGTATTAGCACCCAAAACGTCTATAGTACTCTATAGGAACCCTTTGAAATATCTACCGCTTTTTGGTTTGAAAATGGTTTGCTTGAACGAAGATTGGGGAGATGAGAGGAGAATTATTTTTTTAAGGTTTTTGTGTTTGGAGAGACTTATCGCCTCATGCCTAGGTACCCACGATGTGCAATGTAGGATCAAAACCCCGTAGTTCGTGGTACAAAGAACGAAAATTTGTTTGTTTTGGTTGATTTTAAGTGTAAAGACAAGTCGTCATTTACAAGCGAATAATTCTGCTTAAAGAAATGAATCATGTCTAAACTTATGAAAAAAAGTTTTAAAGGAAAAAAATGCATAAGGCACAAAAAGAGATTGATGAGTTTGGTGTTTTTTAAAGTCTTTTTGAAATGGTCAAAATATGATTAACATGGATTGAAATTTATTAAAGAAAAAAACAAAGTTTAAAAATCTCTTGACCGAAGTCAAGGTTTTATTATGAAAGTGGTTTTAAGTTTGAAAACAAGAAAGTTTTGAAAAAGAGAGGAGATTTTGAAAATTGAAGAAGGGGTGGAGAAGAAGTGACTATCCTAGTGCATAAAAATAAGAGCTAAAGTAAGAAGGATCTAACCACATAGAGGCACTCTTCAAAGCATAATAAGAAAAGAATTTCGTCCTCTTGAGCCAATAAGCAAGCCAAATAAAGGCTAGAATATCAAACTCCATAATGGTCCAAAGCACAAGGGAAAGAGTCCTAAGTCTTAATCCATAAGTCCATAATCAAGCCAAGAAGATACTCCAATTCAAGGGATAGTGACCATAGTCCAAGATTAGAAGCACAAGTTTTTTAGTGGTTTAATCCTTTATTAATGTTTTTGAGTCCAAATGGACAAAAGAAAAATAAAAGCACAAGATAATATGGTCCAAGTGGACAAAAAAAAATGACATAAACATAAACATGATATGATATAATGGCATAAAGCATATAAAAATAAAGAGAGATAGGGAGCGAGAAGGAAACATAAAAGAAACGTTAGAAGTTAGTAATTAGTAGCACAAGGGCTCTAGTGCCATAAGCCTTCACCGATTTTTCTGTTTCGCGTCTTGAACTAAAGTGATTAAACAATGTACTTAGGTCAAGGTTGATGAAGACTTGTTAGATGATTGATAGAATCAAAGCCTATACAACAACAAGCTTCAAAGATTTTGAACCTAATACAAAAGATTAACCAACATTGGGTTGACGCGACCAATCAAGGTCCGGACCACGAAAGTTCTAATTCCGAATTGGATAAAGAGGGACAAATGTAGCACTATGTTAAGCAATTGCCAAGTAATTTACGGAGTAATTACCCTACAATGAGGCCGGTCAATAGATCTTTGTGTTAATGCATGCTAGATGAACAATATGTAGATCGTCATCCGAAAGCAATACCGCACGAAAAGAAAATAGGTAACGATCTAGTCTTGATCAAGAATTCAATAAAGAAAGTCTAAGATCCATAAGACTTTCATCGATCAAAATAAAAAAAAGGAAATAGATGAAGAGAAAACCAAATTGAATTACACTTTTAAGATCCTTTCATCTTCAAGTTCAATCACCTTTAATTGATAGGTTTAAGTGTGAAAACATATCACTAATTCAAAGCACCTCAAATGAATTCAACAATTCATTAAAAGATAGATTTGAACTAATGAATGTTTAGTTACTTTAACCATATCCAAAGTTCATTGAAATTGGAGAGAAATTAATCTCAACAATGCATTTCAAGGCTAAAATAAGAAGAAAAGGGAAGAAAAAGGAAGAAAAACCAAAACAGCCCCAAAAATAAGGCAAAATATGCATTCTGTTTCGAAGTAACCGGTTACTCACCAGATGATAACCGGTTACTTAGTTCAAAATAAGCGCAGTTTTTCAAAATTAACATAGAGTAACCGGTTACTCACCAGAGGGTAACCGGTTACTCTGCACCAGAATGCAAAAATTTGTGCAAAATTCAGCATGATCCACTTTCAAAACTTTTTACAAACACCTTGTGATCATGGAACTAAAATTACACGAAATTTAAAGTCAAATAAAAGCAAAAACCAGCAATTAAACACAATTACAAGATCCAAAGGATCAAGTAACAAAGATCTCCAAAGATCTACATTATGGAAGATGAAGATGAAGCTTCAACAATGGTGAAAGATGAATTACCACTTCAAATCTGAAAATTCCCTCAAATTGCTTCAAGATCCAAACACCAAAGCCTTGATCTATGAGAATTGATGAAGAAAACAAGCTTGGATGAAGGTTTAGCTCAAAGTTGAACAAGATTCAATGTGAATTCTTGTTAATTTTCAAAAGAAGAAAAGTGAGCTTTAGTGAAATTTGTGGTTGGGGAGAGAATTTGCAAGAGGTTTGTTGGCTATCAAAAGTTTCAAGTGAAATTTTAGCAAGGTGAATTTGGCTCTCAAAAGCTTGTGAAATGAATGAAATGAAGCCTCTATTTATAGAATTTAGGCTTGGAAAAATTGGTGGTTTGGAATTTGGTTTGGAAATGAAAATTAGGCTTGGAATTTGAATTTGGAGGGAAATTATCAAAAGAGTGGTGATTAGTGGAGGTGCATGGTGGAAAATGATCAAAGTGATGTAGAGGAATTAAAATGAGGTGGTCTAGAATATTCCACATGTGATCAAAATGATGAAAAATGGTGCCAATTGTTGAATTTGAATTTGCTGTCATTTTTCAAATTTTCACGAGGGTAACTGGTTACTCACCACAGGGTAACCGGTTACTCAGTGTAAATTTTGAAAAAAATGTCCTTTTTAAGTGTACTGCTGTGGTTCGGCTCGACTCTTTTGCTCGTCAAAGAAGGCAAGGAAATAAACACATGAACCTTGGAGTCTCTTGAATAATAATCAATTAAAACTTGGAAACTCTTGATCAGATAATTTTTGAATTAATTGCAGATCAACATTGACTTTGTTCAGATGAAATTCATTCGAGCTGCGGGACTGTTGTTTTGGTATTTTTAACCTGTTCTTCCCCTGAAAATGTTAGTGAAAGAAAACAAAATATTTTTGGATTTTAATTAATGGTTAGTAAACATAAACAAATTAAGCAATAAAACAACTAACAAACACGCACATACTCAAAGATCTCTGCAAGGCACAATCCCACAAAAGAGGGAACCAATGTGTGATCTTGTTTGTGGTATGAAATGCAAAAAGACATGTGGGATCTTAGGGGTAAAAATTAGGGTATTATAGCTGCCCCTATTTAAGTTTCTTCTATCTGGAGATACGAAGATGGACATCTTTGTCTCGACGAGATAGAAGAGACTTAAATATAACAATGAACCCAAATTTTGGCCCTAAGAGCCCACAAAATGATATGATCATGCAAATGATATGCAGACACAAGACCTCTGTGGGGAGAATAGCACCACAAAAGATCAACAAAAAGAAGAACGGGAGAATGAAACTCCACCGGGGAAATCATCACAGGAGACCACCAACTAGCCGGGGAACAAAAGAAAAGAGACAAGACTCCGCAGGGGAAAACACATCCCAACAAGGGAGGAAACAATCTGGGGATAACTGTATATGAAAATAAACCACAACACAACAGGGATATAACTCAACAAGGAAGACTTAGCACAACAAGGCTCCACTGGGGAAAATCAATACCTCCACAATGAACTATTTCTAGCATACCGAAGAGACTAACCATCCATCGGAGTAGAAAACCTCAACAAGGAATTGTCCCATCTAACCGAAGAGACTTACCATTCATCGGAGTAACAAAAATCTCAACAACGAACTATCCCGTCTAATCGAAGAGACTTACCATTCATCGTAGTAACAAACCTCAACAACGAATTATCCCATCTAACCAAAGAGACTTACCATTCATCGGAGTAACAAACCTCAACAACGAACTGTCACATCTAACCGAAGAGACTTACCATTCATCGGAGTGAAAGAATCTCAACAATGAAATGTCCCGTCTAACCGAAGAGACTTACCATTCATTGGAGTAACAAACCTCAACAACGAACTGTCCCATCTAACCGAAGAGACTTACCATTCATCAGAGTAGAAAATCTCAACAACGAACTGTCCCGTCTAACCGAAGAGACTTACTATTCATCGGAGTAACAAATCTCAACAACGAACGGTCCCGTCTAACCGAAGAGACTTACCATTCATCAGAGTCACAAAAAATCTCAACAAAGAACTGTCTCGTCTAACCGAAGAGACTTACCATTCATCGGAGTGGAAGAATCTCAACAACGAACTGTCCCGTCTAACCGAAGAGACTTACCATTCATTGGAGTGGCAAAAGGTATTAACTGCATCGCCTCAGTCTTCTCAAATAAAGGAATGCCATGAAACAGTATTGAACCTTCTAATAGGGGAATCATACGCAAATTTCAGCTGAAGGGCGCAAAATCCTCAAAGGTGCAAAATAAATGCACTTTCAATCTAGGTTTCACAGCCTAGAGATCCAAACAAATGTCGCAGGGGACCAAAGTTCAATCTATGAACAAGCTGGAGAGAAACGGTCAAATAAGACTCATCTCAATTGGGGATTAATTCCATCCAGATAATGAATTGGGAAGGAAATTGAATCAAAATCTTCCACGAGGAACAAACTCAGTGGGGAATTAACAAAGATAGGCATTTTCTGCTTACGGGTCGACACTCTAAATGGAGAGAGGAAACACATGCTCTGCGGGGATAACATCACCATAGAGCAAAGAAGCACCAACACAAATGCAAAATGCACAATGCAACAACAACATGCTATGCACAACAAATGAATGCGCATGTGATGCGTATGAGTATGAATATGCTGACAAAACAGACATAAAGATAAGCAGATGGTGAGATAAACATCACAACACCACTGAATACTCGGCTAATCTCAATAATATGGAGATACCATTAGCAACTCTGCTAGGGATTTAGCTGAATAAATCCTGCAAGAGATAAACAAAAGCCATCAAAGGAAAATAAATCCTATTACAAGGCTCAAATCTTGCTGTAGAAAAAGAAGATACTCCTTGGGGAAAAAACCCAAATGTCAATCTTCTAACATCAATGATCCACAAAGGGGATAACATCATAAACTCTGCTTTGAGGATGGCAGGAAAGCTGTCGAGGAATCATACAACCTGAATCTTGCAGAATCTTCCTAGGGATAAAAAAAAATCCACAGGAACTTCCACTTCAATAAGATGAGGAGATCTGCTACGGAGAAATAATGCATCTGCTGGGGAATTGTAGACACATAAACATCTGCACAAAAATCCACCGGGAAAACAAAGGCAGATTTGTTGGAGATACAAGAACACTCTCAGGGGAATTAACTAAATCTGAGCAAAGCATCCTGAGCTTGCTGAGGAAAGCAGCAAAAGGTCAAGCTGTGGGGAATTTTAGATCAATATTCATCATAAATGAGAGAAAACCCAACAGGTGACTAATATATCAACATAGAGATATCATCAGCGACTTCACTGGGAAATAGTCGCAATAGTGATGCTCAATCTTCACTAGGAGGATAAATCTCTGAAAAAACAATCCGGAGAGAAGTACATCTTGGACTTGCCGGGGAAATGAGAAATTAACATCACTGTTCTATGATTGGGAAACAATCAAAACAATAATGTTCTACCTCCATTAAGGAATCAGCAAGGATACATCAACCTGGAGAGAAATACATCCACAAGGCAAGATAAAAATTTGACAAACAGCCACTATATCAATGACATTGTTCTCTGTCCGGGGATATCTAAAGTAACAACAACACCTCTAGAGGGTAAGACTCTGAGTAAGGATTCTTCATATGATTTTTGCCGGGGACAGCTAAAGATTGAATCTCTGCGTGGGGATTAACAACAATGAGAGATGGTCTTCAAAACTGCTCAACTTCCTGACCAACATAATCAACTGGAGAAGAATCAGAATCGAGACATAGTTGGGGACAAACCGAATAGCGCTCGTTTGAAGAAAACTCAAACCGGTATACCATCAACTTGTCAACAACCGGTTACATGAACAAACTCTTTATAAGGAGGCATCAATGACCCTGAGGGAGAAATATCAACAAACTCTACTGAGGAAATATCAACAAAATCTACTGGGGAGCTGTCAATAAATTTTGCTAGAAGAGTAAGAACACACCCTGCTGAGGAAAACATTGATCATACCATCCTTGGAATAACCACTGACATTCCTTTAAGCGTTCATAAATCAAAGGAAAATATTTTTATAATTTTCAAAAAAGTTTAAATCAATTATTCACATTTTGTTTCAAAAATCATCATCAACAATAAATGAAATTTCGCAAACAGAAACAAAATAAGAATGCAAACAAAGGGACAAAGGCCCAAATTTTATTAATAGAATGGAAGTCCGCAAATGGCGTAACTCCATGGATCATTACAAAGTTTGAAAAATGGTAAATACATGGAATGGGTTACATTGAAATACAATGACCACTATTCTCCCTGACAACTTTGAATTCCACTATGCTCAAAACTTCAGCTGAGGATGATTGAGGCGGAATCCTTGATAGACAATGTTGCTTTCAACGATCAAGACTGGCCAGATGCAGTTACTTGCCATAATCCCTAATTTTTGCCTAGATTTCCCTCTCGGGTTTCCAATCTACCAGGATGATTATTTCTGTTTTTGTCTCTAATTTTTGCCTGGACCGCCCTTTCGGGTTTTCAGCCCACCGAGACGCTCATTTTTGCCTAAGCCTCCCTTTTGGGTTTTCAACTTAGCGAGCTGTTCTTTTATTTGTTTAGGCGAAGTATTTCTTGACTGCATCGGCATTCACAGGACGGGTGAACTCTTCACCATCCATAGTTGTAAGAAGTAATGCACCTCCAGAGAAGGCTCTCTTAACAACATATGGGCCTTCATAATTAGGAGTCCACTTGCCCCTAGAATCATTGGTAAAAGTCGAGATCCTTTTGAGCACGAGGTCGCCTTCTCTGAACACACGAGGTCGAACCTTCTTGTTAAAAGCTTTCTTCATTCTCTGTTGATACAATTGACCATGACATAAGGCCGTCATTCTTTTCTCTTCAATCAAATTCAACTGGTCATATCTACTCTGACATTATTCAGCCTCAGATAATTCAGCTTCCATCAAAACTCTCATAGAAGGGATTTCAACTTCTACCGGGAGCACGGCTTCCATACCATAAACAACAGAGAAAGGGGTTGCCCCTGTTAAAGTGTGGACGGATGTACGATACCCATGCAAAGCAAAAGGGAGCATCTCATGCCAATCCTTGTAAGTAACAACCATCTTCTGGACAATCTTCTTAATATTCTTATTAGCAGCTTCAATAGCCCCATTTATCTTAGGTCTGTAAGGAGAAGAATTATGATGCTCAATCTTAAACTCATCGCATAATTACTTCATCATCTTGTTATTCAAATTTGACCCATTATTAGTGATAATCTTGCTCGGAACACCATACCGACAAATGATTTCATTCTTGATAAACCAGACCACTACTTGCTTGGTCACATTGGCATATGTGTATCGAGCGATTTTGGACGCGGTTCTTAAGCGCTGGTCGCTCTCTGCGGTTGAGCTTAAAACTACAGGTCGATTCATTTTTTATCCTATTGTGAGCTGAATAAGGAAGGGAAATAGATGTCTCCAATTAACCCTGCTTTGCATACTGAGTTTAAACAGCGGTCTGTTAGGTTACGGATGCTATCAATGTGGGGGGCCTTTGTACTGGTTATTCGTATTTCGCCAATACGGTTCTGTCTTTCTTTTTTATAGGCAAAGGGTTTCTGGCGGGGAATAAGGATTAGGATGTTAGGACTGATGCTTTTGAATTACTGCTTTTAATTGATAAAGATATGGGATTTGGGTTTTTTGTTGATTGCGCTCGCTAAGATCTTTTCTTTCGATCTTATGCCTACGTATTCCCGTTTACCGAAACAGGGAAATCAGAGCGTTCGTAGTTCCTCCTATTCTATGGGAGGAAATTGGTTTTTGGTGTCTTGTTCAAAGCCCAAGACGTGAAGCGAAAGGTGGTTTGTATCTTGTTCAAAGCCCAAGATGTGAAGCTAAAAGGTCTATTTATGTCTTGTTTAAAGCCCAAGACGTGAAGCTGAATGATCTTAACTTTAGAGAGAATTTGTCATCTCAAAAGAGGGGAGAAGGAGAATTACTTTAACTAGGATACGCGGATCCGAGCAATGCCATAATTTCCGAAGAAAGGGTTTTAACCTGAAGGAGAAGACTTTAACTTAGTGTAGAGCAATGCCATCTTTCCTTAGGAATTTCTCATGCTAAAAGAGGGACAGTGGCATGGATGTAGATGATCCAGAGGCTTGCCGCTTACAGCGATTAGATGAAGGGAAAAGAGTAGTTGATGTTTGTATACTGTGAACAAGGCACAGCTTTGATGCTAAAAGGTCGATTGGATCAACCAGTGGTTTTCTTATACAAAGCCTAAGAGGAGGCTAATTTCCGCTAGGAAAATCATTATACAAAGCCTAAGAGGAGGCTATTTTGTGTCTCGTACAAAGCCCGAGAGAGAGGCTAAAAGTTTCTGACCCAGTGGGGCATATCGTTATACAAAGCCTAAGAGGAGGCTAGCAAAGAGTTCGACTCTGGCTTAAGGGATTTATATCTCGTACGAGGCCCGAGATGGAGGCAAAAAAAGGGGTGATTGACTCAATGAGGGAATCTTTTGTGTCTCATACAAAGCCTGAGAGAGAGGCTAAAAGGTTGTTTTGACTCCACTGGGGAGAATTTTGGTATCTCGTACGAAGCCCGAGATGGAGGCCATTGTAACTGTTTCAGTTGAGTGACAGATCCAATATACTAATTTAAAAGAGAAAATCAGTTCTTATATGAGCAACATTGTACTCAGGGATTTAATTTGAGGATCAGGGATAGTTCCTTTTCTTTGAGGAAACGGGAAATCCAAAGGGTGTTGAGATTGTCCGAGTCTGCGGGTTTCCTTCCTATTTAACGAAGGGTGCTTGAGAATGTCTTTGAGACTCTAGGAAGTTAGACTGTCCAAGTCTAGAGTTTTATCTTTGGTACTATGCTTTGAGAAACAGTAGTAGACTCTATGAAAGGACTGTTCTATGAGGATGACTAGGTTCTGTTCCTATACCTCTAGGAGGTCGTCGGGACAATTTGTACGAAGCCCAAGAGGAGGCTGGAATCTTTTAAGAAGCCGACGGGTCCTTGTACGAAGCCCAAGAGGAGGCTATCATTCCCGGAGGAAGAGATCATTATACGAAGCCTAAGAGGAGGCTGTGAATACTTCTAAGAAGCCGTAGGGTCCTTGAATAATGCCCAAGAGTAGGCCGGGTTGCTTTTAGGAAGCCTGTGGGTCCTTGTATGATGCCCAAGAGGAGGCCGATGCTTTTAAGAAGCCCGTGGGTCCCAAACCAAAGAAAAGTTCAGGAAAACTCTTTTAGAGTTAAAACCACTGGTAAACGTGCGAGGTTTACTATCCAGTGACTTTAACTTTTAGAGAGAGTTTGAACCGTTCGGCGGTTTGAAGAAATTCAAGAGAAGTTTCACCGAGAATAATTCATCTCTGGGGGATATAATTTCTTGATGATTCCTAAGGAGGACAGCCGAAGAGAAGACTGTATCTGGTGCTCCTATTCGGGATCTAGGCGTCTATTTCTACGAATAAATGAAACGGCGTCACTTAGTTCTAGACGTAGTTGCCGGGGAAACTCGAAATATCTATACTATTATTACACAGTAGATATGAGTTTATGAAAGGAGACTTACAGTGAGCAGCCCCACAATACAGTTTTATAATATGAAAGCAGTAAATGAAGCGATAACCACTTACTCGGTTGTAGAGCTTCCATGCTGTTTGGTTAGTTGTTCAACAAAGAAAGATTAAAAACAACAGTATATTCAAAATCAAAGGAGAAAGTGCTTTGAAAAAGAAAGATTTGGGGCTTACAGCTCAAGGAGAGGCCCAGGGTTTTATCAGTGAGCGCACCGTTTGACTTTGTACAGCGGGACTTATACAAGTGACTGGGGCCCAAAAAGGTTTTCTGTACAAAGGGATGGGTCTTACACTCTCTCAAGAAGCCCAAAAAGGTTTAAAGGAAAAGTGTGGGGCTTATAACACGAGGGTAGGCCCAAATGATTTTTTCGTTTAAAATGGCGATCGCGCCGAGGTTTTCTTTTAACGCAGAGGGACTTATACAATAAGTGAGGCCCAAAATGTTTTGGTTAAAAGGGGGATTGGGTCTTACACTCTAATAGAGGCCCAAAGTGTTTTGAATGGGTCTTATAGCTCAAGGAGAGGCCCAGATGTTTTTTTGAAAAGGCGACGATCGCGCCGTTTGTTTTTCTGACGGTATCGGGACTTATACAATAAGTGAGGCCCAAAGATGATTTGGTCAAAAAAGGATTGGGTCTTACACTCTAATAGAGGCCCAAAGTGTTTTGAAAATGATTTATGAGGGTTGAATTAATCCGAAACCCTAATTTGTTTTCAAAAATGTATTTAATTGAATAAAAATTCAATTAAAATGATCAAAAATTGTTTAACACATGGAAAACAAATTTTGATCTTGGATTAATGCTTCAAAAATTAAGTATTGACCTACAAAATAATTAGAAAGCATTAAAAGTTGCAAAATCAATGTAGAAAAAATATTTAAAATGCCAAAAACAATCAAAATATTAATTCTTTACAAAAATATCAATTATGTGAAATAAATAATATTTTTGGGATTTTTTGATAAAATAAAATATTTTAACATTTTTGTGAATTATTAAAAAAAGAATCAACTCAAAATCATTAAAACTCAGAGAGAAATTAATTTTTGAATCAATTAAACAAAATCACAAAATTCAAATATTCAAATTATTCAAAAATGGCGCCAAGAACAGCTGAAGAACACGCGCGTGTTCTTGGTTTGGCTGATTTGCATTTTCTATCCAATCTCCATGAATACGTAATCATATCATGCAATCCACATATCTTTATGCTCGTCTCAACCTCACGATCATGTCTATGTACTTTAATTTCATTTAAATTAAACATACAACAAGAAATCACGAAGAAACCTCAAGAACCCTAATTTCTGCATGAAGGCTAGGATTTTTTATACACGATTCAAACAATGCAATTAATTGAGGGAAAACATTCCATGCATGATTATGAACATATGGCCAAATTATTGTGCGAGGAAATATGCATAGATTGAGAGATGCCCGAGTTTAGGCTTACCTTCAAGTCGTGACAGCAAGAGCAGATGTGATTTTGAGTTGGAGGTGTTACAGACAAGTTGTGATGATCTGGACAGCTTCCCTACACCATATGGAGTGTGTTTGAACACTTGGATTGAATTGAAATGGACTGGATCAGTTTATGGCATCTCAGCTGCAAATTCACTTCAAACTTGTGTGGATGGCAAGTGATTTTGTGAAATTGATGTTTCAGATGTTATGTGAGTGTTTGATCAGCTCATATGTGATATATGTGAGGCGTGTGAGTGATTGGTTTGTGCAGAATTGCTCTCAAACTCAAAACCCAATAGCTACCTTGCTAAGAAAGGCATTTTTGCCAAGAGAAAGAGATTTTGAGGAAAGCATCTATTAGATGGCTTTGGTGTACTTAAACTGACCACAATTGAGATCTATTTATAGTAGAGCAAGTTTGTTTTGCAAGGAATAGTACATGGCAGCTGGTAAGTAGGTTTCCTCAATGTTGGCCAATGGAAATGAAAGTCTCCTCTAGCCATTGACTAGAGGTTAGGGCACAGAGCTTTGGTCCCCTTGGTCTTGGATAAGTCTTGACTGATTTCAGATGAGAATGGATCAGTCCATGCCACCTTGATGGTTCCATTGAATGCCTCATTCTAAATTTGAAGTCTTGTCCCTATTTTGGCCATTCTAGGTTCAACATGCTATTCTTTATTCCTTGGACCTTGGAGGCTTGGCTCAGTGATTGTCCCCTTTGGATTCAATCCTCTTAGGTGTCCAAGTGGATTGGAGCAATTGCAATTGGCTGATCTTGGCAAATCGAGCCAAAATGAAAATTCTGCCTTGCTTTGACAGATTTCAGCAAGGCAACTTGCCAATGATGTATCTCATGATGTAGGTTGAATTTGGCAATGTTCTTGGCCATTTTGGAAAGCTCTTACATGATACAACAACTGTTTGAATAAGTTTGGTTTTGATCTATTTTGATTCCAAGTGAAAAATCCCCCTACATTTGGCAAAAAGTGAAGCAGAATTCTGACTTAGTGAAAATTTCACTAAGTGTTGGAAAAAATGACATTTTCACTTTTCAGCCACTTTGATCACTCCATAACTCAAAATCCTTAATGAATTGGAATGACTTGTAGTTGAAGTTTTTGTAGGTGATAATGAGGGCTACAAATCCATCTATGGATGAGAATAAATGGCCTTGTGGTTTAGGAGTTATGGTCCTCCAAAGTTGGTACCTTTGCCACTTTATTTTTAACTTAGAAAATTTTCTAAGTTTCATGGTTACCCCTTTTACAAGTTATCTCACTTTTCTTGATTTTTCTTGATGAATGATGATTCAAATCATACATTAACATCATTTTAGGGTTAAAAATCCATTTTGGTGAAAAATCTCAAAAAGTCAAAGTTGACTTTTGTGCACAGTTGACTTTTTATCAGATGAATTCCAAACTGTGCAATTCTTCAGGAAATCATGTCCTTGACCTAAATCAAACTTGATGGACATGTTCCATGGGTGTCATAGGGTATATTCTATCATGTATTAGGGTTTGGGAGCATGTCCAGGTCAAAAGTCAAAGTTACAGTTGACTTTTCCCTTAAAACCCTAATTGTGGTGCAGATGAAAATGAAACTTGTTGCTCAAGCTTCTTGGATCAATCCATTGTTCCAAATGGATCAATATGGTGTATTAGAGACCCTCAAATCATCTCTTGAGGTCTTGGCTCATGGTTTGTCCCAAAAGTCAACTTAGGGGTGAATTAGGTCAAGAAACCCTAATTCCTGATTTTTGATGAATGCATCCCCTGAGGCAAAATTGACTTGATGCATGGGTTCATGAGGTTCCATGAAGTATATTAGGTTATGTTTTGGATCATTGCCTTGTGCCCAGATGAAAATTTCCATCTGGAGGCCCTGGACGACCAAAACCCTAATTTGGTGACACTGTCGATCTTGAGACTTGATCCACCTAGAAGGGAGCAGCCTTGTGCTTAATCCTTGAAGTGGGAGTCCTTTTTGATCCATTGTGGATGTTTAAGAGATTAGACAAGTTGAAGATCATGTCATTTCTTGATTGATCCTTTGTCTAAGCACTCAGAGAGGGCTTGAAACCCTAATTTTGATTGTATTGGATGCTCACCCATCTTTGGGGAGACTGATGAAGCATAAAGGTACATCCATATTGTGATGATGATTTTCACAATGATGGGAAATCTAAGTGGTCAAAATTTGGGGTATTACAGATGCCCCTATTTAATCTTCTTGGACCCGAAGGTATGAATGACGAAGGTATTCGAGCATTCGGGGTGCAAGAGGATTAAATATCGGAATATCCAAAATTTTGATGGTGGTTATGAATGGTAGCTTACACATTCATCTTCTTTAACTAAGAAATGATGCTTAGAAAAGGTAAACTTTCCCTCGATCCTGGTTTTCGGCCAAGGAACTGGTCTCGGTTTCCCTTTTTTAAACTTCCCCTCGATCCTGGTTTCTTACCAAGGAACTGGTCTTAGTTTCTGATATAAACTTCCCCTCGATCCTGGTTTCCTACCAAGGAACTGGTCTTAGTTTCTTTTGTCAATAAACTATACTGACAAGGGACGTTATTCGTAGCGGCTTTCCTTCAAACTTCTCGCCGAATTTTCCTGGGGAGATGCCATTTGAGTGGAAAAAGTTTTGAAGTCAGACTTGCTGGGGAACCCATTCGTCTGAGTTGTAGAGGTACACAAACTTCTCTGTTTTGGAGACGCCATTTGTCGATTCTACTGGGGAAAGCGAGTCTCTTGAGAGACTGTTTTCGTTTGGGGTTACATCATACTTTTCTCGGGATCTTCCCGGAGAAATGCCATATGATGGGATCCAATTTTGAGGTGCCGATGACCTTTTCATCAACGGTTTTTTCAGAGCAAAACTGGCGTGCTGCCGAATCTCTGATCACGAGGCTTTCTCTGTGGATTTTCCTTAATCCGGGAAAGCAAGGATATCATCTTCAATGGCGAAGAGTGACATTTGTTGAAGTTTCTCTGATCTTTCAGAGGTTCAAGTTATCAAAGTGGCCAAGTGCCGACTCTGATCTAAAGATACACTGGTGGCTAGATTGTGCGGACGCAACACTTCCTGACGAGGAAAGAACTGACAAACTCGATTGAGAAAACTGTTTATCACTAGGGGACAAGACCGACTCAAGTGATAGTGATGCAATACGAAATACGAACGCAAATAAAATGCATGAAGTACGTATGTATATGCTGACAAAACTGACGCGACATACAGACTAAGAGATGAACACAATTGGATACTCGGCCATCGCGGGGCGAAGAAGTACCGTTGATTCAAAATAGCAATTCCACCTTGCTTAGGAGAGATAGTCCCGTTGGGAGCTATGTTGATCGGGCTTAGGAGATGAGAACTCGGCCGAGGGTGTCAGACGAAACAAGGTCTCTGACACAGTTGATCCCTTCATTCAGGCATACTGGCTTAGAAGGAGTACTTTGATTCTGCACTTTGAAGTCCGCTTACTTCGGGAGAAGCGATCGATGTTCTTCTGATGTTCAACAGTCAAAAGAAATGCCATCTTTAATTTAAAAGCAGAAAAAGTTTTAACAAGTAAATTCATTTTTGTTTTATTTCAAGAATCGCTGATTAAGTTTAAACAACGTCGTTCTGTAAAGTTAAAACAAGTAAAGAATTACAAACAAAAGCACAAGGGCTCAAATTTTATTGATAAGATGGAGATCAGCCAAACGCGTGATTCCAAAGAGTATATACAAAGTTAGAAAATGGTAATTTACAGGGAAAAGGGCTACGTTGAAACATAACGACCACTATCCTTCTACCAACTTTGAGTTTGGGACATCCTGAGCTTCCATCGAAGATGACCTTTGACTGGAGATTTCCTCCGATAGATGATGCTGTAACTGCTGCTGAGGGACTTGCCTCTGTTGAACATAGTTACTTGCCATTATCCCCAACTTTTGCCTGGATTGTACTATGAGATTTCCAATCCATCGGGATGATTTTTTTTCCATGTCTCTAACTTTTGCCTGGACCGCCCTTTCGGGTTTTCAATCCACCGAGACGTTTTTTTTTTAGTTTAGGCGAAGTATTTCTTGACTACATCAACATTCGTGGGGTAGGCAAATTCCTCTCCGTCCATGGTTGCAAGTCTCAAGGCGCCGCCTGAGAAAGCTTTTGTGACCACATAGGGGCCATCATAATTTGGGGTCCATTTGCCCCGAGAATCAGTGAGAAATGATTGTATCTTCTTGAGCACGAGGTCTCCTTTTCTGAAGATACGAGGTCGGACCTTTTTGTCGAACGCCCTTTTCATTCTCTGTTGATATAACTGACCATGGCATAGTGCCGTGATTCTCTTTTCTTCGATCAGATTCAGTTCATCGTGTCGACTCTGACACCATTCAGCTTCGATGAGCTGAGCTTCCATCAATACCCTGATTGACGGGATCTCTACTTCTATGGGAAGCACTGCCTCCATGCCATATACTAGAGAGAAAGGGGTAGCCCCTGTTGAAGTACGGACAGATGTGCGATAACCGTGAAGAGCAAAGGGTAGCATTTCGTGCCAATCTTTATAGGTTACAACCATCTTTTGAACAATTTTCTTGATGTTCTTGTTAACCGCTCCATTCATCTTGGGTCGGTAGGGAGATGAGTTATGGTGTTCGATCCTGAACTCTGCACACAACTCTTTCATCATCTTATTGTTCAAGTTGGATCCATTATCAGTAATGATCTCACTTGGAACACCATAACGGCAGATGATATTGTTTTTGATAAATCGGACCACCCCTTGTCGGGTTACATTGGCGAATGACGCTGCTTCGACCCACTTGGTGAAATAGTCAATGGCTACCAGGATGAACCGATGTCCGTTTGAAGCCTTGGGCTCAATCATACCAATCATATCGATTCCCCATATGGAAAATGGCCACGGGGAAGAAAGAACTTTGAGATGTGATGGCGGTACATGAATTTTGTCGGAGTATATCTGACACTTGTGACACCTCCTCATGTACTTGTAGCAGTCGGATTCCATGGTCAACCAATAATACCAGGCCCTGAGAATTTTTCTTGCCATTGTGTGTCCGTTGGCATGAGTGCCAAAGGATCCTTCATGAATTTCTTTCATGAGCATGTCTGCTTCTGGTCTGTCGACACATCGGAGCAAGACCATGTCAAAATTTCTCTTATAAAGAGTGTCACCGCTCAGGAAGAAGTTTCCAGCCAATCTTCTGAGGGTTTTCCTGTCTTTTCTGAGTGCCCCAATTGGGTACTCTTGTTTTTGAAGGAAGCATTTGATATCATGATACCAAGGTCTGTCGTCTATGACTGCTTCAATCGCGAAGATGTAAGCGGGCCGTTCAAGGCGCATGATGTCGATCTTAGGTAGGTCGTTCCATTGACCTACACTAATCATGGAAGAGATAGTGGCTAATGCATCAGCCATGTGATTCTCATCACGAGGGATGTGATGAAAGTCGACTCTGTTGAAGAAAGGTAGCAACCTTCTTGCGTAGTCTTTGTAAGGAATCAATCCTGCTTGGTATGTGTTCCAATCTCCTTTTATCTGATTGATAACCAGAGCTGAATCGCCGTATACGTCCAAGTTTTTTATCCTTAAATCAATCGCTTCTTCGAGACCCATAATACAAGCTTCGTATTCGGCCTCGTTGTTCGTACATTTGAACGTAAGTCTGGCAGTGAAAGGAATGTGGATACCCTGAGGGGTAACAATGATTGCCCCAATTCCGTTTCCATAATGATTAACTGCTCCGTCAAAGATGAGTCCCCACTGGGAACCTGGTTCTGGCCCTTCACTGGGTAGCGGTTCATCGCAATCTTTCATCTTTAGATACATGACATCTTCGTCTGGGAAGTCAAACCCGATTGATTCTTGATCGTCAATCGGTTGATGAGCCAAATGATCAGCTAAAATACTTCCTTTAACGGCTTTCTGAGCATGGTACTCTATGTCATATTCTGATAGTAACATCTGCCAACGGGCAATCCTTCCCGTGAGAGCAGGTTTTTCGAAAACATACTTGATTGGATCCATTTCGGAGACCAACCAAGTAGTATGACGAATCATGTACTGGCGAAGACGTTTGGCTGCCCAAGCCAAAGCGCAGCAAGTTTTCTCGAGCATCGTGTACCGAGTTTCACAGTCGGTGAATTTCTTGCTTAAATAGTAAATGGCAGACTCTTTCCTTTTAGTTTCGTCTTGTTGGCCAAGTACACATCCCATTGAGTCCTCTAGGACTGTGAGGTAAATGATTAGTGGTCTTCCTTCCACTGGAGGTGGTAGAATCGGCGGATTCAACAGATATTCCTTAATACTGTCGAAGGCGGTTTGGCAATCTTCTGACCAAACGCAATCCTGGTTCTTTTTGAGTAATTTGAAAATCGGCGCACAAGTCGCGGTCATAAGGAATATGAATCTGGAGATGTAGTTCAAGCGTCCCAGGAATCCTCTGACTTGTTTTTCAGTTTTCGGAGAAGGCATTTCTTGAATGGCCTTGACCTTGTCAGGATCAACTTCAATTCCTTTCTGGCTGACAATGAACCCTAGTAATTTCCCCGAACGGACACCGAAGGTGCACTTGTTGGGATTCAAGCGGAGCTTGAATTTTCTTAGACGTTCGAACAATTTTGACAGATGTTCAACGTGCTCATCCTCTGTTCTTGATTTTGCAATCAAATCATCGACATATACCTCGATTTCTTTGTGTATCATGTCATGAAACAGAGTAGTCATGGCCCTTTGATAGGTTGCCCCGGCGTTCTTCAAACCGAACGGAATTACCTTGTAACAAAAGGTACCCCATGGGGTAATGAACGAAGTTTTCTCCATGTCTTTCGGCGTCATTTTGATCTGGTTATAGCCCGAGAATCCATCCATGAAGGAGAATACTTTGAACATTGTTGTGTTGTCAATCAACATGTCAATGTGTGGTAAAGGAAAGTCGTCCTTTGGACTTGCCATGTTCAGATCTCTGTAGTCGACACACATTCTGACCGTCCCGTCCTTTTTGGGAATGGGTACGATGTTGGCTAACCATTGAGGATATTCAGATGTAGCGAGGAAACCCGCGTCGATCTGTTTTTGTACCTCCTCTTTGATTTTGATGGCCATATCCGGGTGAGTCTGTCTCAACCTTTGTTTTACTGGCGGACATTCCGATCTCAACGGTAGGTGATGTTCCACGATGCTGGTATCCAACCCTGGCATATCCTGATAGGAACTATCGAATACATCGGGGAATTCTTTGAGAAGCTTTATCAAACTTTCTTTGACAGTTGGACTGAGCAGTGCTCCGATCCTGATTTCTTTTCTCTCTTTTTCTGAAGCCAAGTTTACCGTTTCCAACGGCTCTTTGTGAGGTTCAATGGACCTTTCCTCTTGTCTGAGTAGTCGGGAGATCTCTTCTGGAATTTCGTCGTCATCTTCTTCTTCAGCCTCGAATATCGGGAACTCAAAGTTGGGAGAAGGCATCGGATCGTATGTTTCAACTGGGTATAAAACAAGCAATCTGCATGACGTGATGATTCGTGTTTAGAAGAGATAGAGAAAATGTAAGTGTGTGCAGTGTATTTATTTTACTGCTTGTTTTTATCATTGAATGTTTTTTAGGATTACCATTTTCTGAAAAAGCAAAAAGAGAAAACAGCAATTAATGCGGAAATTACAGAACGACGTTATTTTATTAATGAACAAGTCGGACCTTGAAACTACAGCCCTATAAAACAAAACTCTGTCGCTTTGGGCAAAGCAAAGAGGGAAATTTACAGAAAATGAGCCCTATCAAAATATCCGTTTCACCTGGGCAGGGTGAATGGTTAAAGATGGCAATTACTTTGACTGATGAACAACCTTCGGAACCTCGACGACAACCCATTGGCGGCGAACTCCTCGGTGAATCACAAAGTTTGGCACCTTCCTTGATTTGTCTTCAGAAATGACGCTGATTTCTGGTGGAGCAGGATCATTGGAATCTGTCTCCCAAGCAGAGTTGTCGTAGGAGGATTCCTCTGTTGCATTTTGCATAGCATTGGTGCTCTCAGCTGTATCTCCCCATCCAGTTGGCTGGATATCTTCGAGCCTGATACGAGAGCTTTCGGGAGCGGTGTACTTGACCATGAAGTCGTACTTTCCACTTGTTTGTCCCAAAGTGTCCCAAACTTCTTTGGAACTGGAGAAGTCATCCCTCTCGATGACGTTGACCTCGGGAAAAGCAGAGTTGATGAATTCAAGTCCTGCGAACGTTGCGAATTCATCTTCATGTTGAGTAATTTCCGAATGACCTGAGTGTTGATCCCATGACATGGCGGGGACACAGGTATTCTGTTCAATGACGCTCAGCTGAGTTTCATTACTTGGCTGACTTTCTTGCCCCAAGTTTCCTGGGTAAGGCTGCCACATTGGCAGACCATCCATCGGGCCATAATAATTGTGATCAAAGTTGTCTTTCATCGGAGTGTCTTCCTCTAATGAATTTGGCGAAGCACGGCATCCTTCCGGATCACAATCTCCGTAGATCATTTCGACATCTGATCTTGGTATAAATCTCGGACTTTCTGTAGGAAAGCAAAAAGGCATAGGCACCTCTTCCTGAGACATATAGCCGTCCTTGTTAAGGTAAGATTTCCATTCTTCATCTGTGTCAGAGGGATCTTCCTCATTGATAGCATGAACTGTCTGAGACACTGGGTGAAGAAAACCTCCACTGTGGAAGAAGTTTTGAAGGGGATGAAGACTTTCATCGTTGGCGGCTGTCTGGGTACAGGTTGCAGAAAAACCAAGACCCTTCTTTGTTTTATTGTCAATAGGGATGACAAGCCGTCCCCATCCGGTTGTATCGGTACTCTCGACCGCTTTGATAGCATCTTTGTATGAAGAAATTGAAGTTCCTTCTTCGGATTGATCGTTCTTGCTCACCGATAGTGCTTGGAACTGAGTTCCAATAACCTCCTCGGGTTCCACACAAGTAGATGATGATAAGTTGCTTACGAGCAAGGCTTGTTCCCCACAAACCGTGACAAGTTGGTCGTTCTTGACGAACTTTAGCTTTTGGTGGAGGGTTGAAGTAACCGCTCCAGCCTGATGTATCCAAGGTCTTCCTAATAAACAACTGTATGTTGCCCGGATGTCCATGACCTGGAAAGTGATTTGGAAAGTGTGAGGACCAATAGTTATGGGAAGATCAACTTCGCCGATAACTGTTTTTCTGGATCCCTCAAATGCTTTGACGACGACCTCGCTGACTCTCATCGGAGGGCCCTTGAATGATAATTGCATCAAGGTGGACTTCGGCATAACATTCAGGGCTGACCCTGTGTCTACCAGTACGTTGGCTAAAGCATCGCCCTGGCAGTTAGCTGTAATGTTGAGCGCCATGTTATGACGACGACCCTCTTCGGGTAATTCCTCATCACTAAATCCCAAATTATTGCAGGAAGTGATGTTAGAGACAATGCCATCGAATTGTCTGATTGTTACATCCTGTTCCACAAAGGCTTGCTCCAAGACTTTCTGTAGAGTCTCTCTGTGTGCTTCTGAACTGAGTAACAGTGATAATACTGAGATCTTTGAAGGAGTCTGTAACAGTTGATCAACAATGTTATATTCACTCCTTTGGATGAGCTTTAGCATCTCATCTTTGTCTTTTGAAAAGTCGGGATTACTAGATTGACCGACTGGTGGATCAGGAATTTCTGCCTGAAGTTCCTTTTCTTTGTTGGATTCTCCAACCCCTCGGTTAAAGATTCGACCACTCCGTGTTACACGACTGATGTCTGCAATATTCACGACGGAAGGTAATGGAATTTCCTTTCCATTTTCAATTATTGTTGCACCGTATTTGTAAGGGATTGCCTTAGCTGATTCATACGGTAATGGCCCCGGTAGATAGATGACTATGGGAACCTTCTGATTTTTCTGACCATCATAGGTAACCTTGATCCGTTCCCAGTTGGGAACTCTAGATTCGTCAAGTAGAGGGACGATGGCAAAAACATCCCTGATCTGGTGATGACCAGAGATCGTGACAACATCCTCAACTTGATTGGAAAGGTAGTTCGGCGACCAAATGATGGGTCCTGAACTGGGATATGGGCAAATTTCTCCATGATCGACCTGACCCTGAAGAGCTGCTCTCACAAGGTAACACCCTTGGTTACTTTCCGAACAGACGCTACAACTGTCATAGTTGTGTGGTGGCATCTGGCCACGCCCATTTTGAATACAATGTAACCTCACTAGGTTATCTTCCATTGATCGGACATCCTGACTTTGACGACGAGTAGGATTCCTGTTATTGATACTAATCTGCTGAGTATCTTCGTCCATATAGATTGGCATCCACCAGTGATTTAACAAGTGCTGAAGTGCCTCCTGGACAAGGGTACAACCTCGATCGTTTTCGCAACCCGCTTTACAGCTTTGATAGTCATGTGATATTAAGAATCCGAGTCGGACCTGCTCAGCATGTAACTCTACCAGGTTGGTATTCATCACGCGGATGTCGAAGATCTGAACCATGTTGATTTGATAGGAGTTCCTATCATGGTAGTCTTGGATCCATCCAAGATCCATCTGACGCTGGAGGGCCTCTTGTATGAAAGAGCATCCCTGTTTGTTTACCGAGCAAATCAGACAGGAACTGTAATCGTGTCGCGGCAGATTATGATACTGGCTTTGCCTTGAGTGCATCGCCACCAAGTTGACATTCATCGCACGGATGTCGTGGTTTTGAATGACATTAGAATTCGTAGAGACCATGTTAACTCTACGAACTCGGTGCTCTTGGATCCACCCAAGATCCATTTGTTCCTGTAGAGCTGCTTGCACTACAGAACACCCCTGGTTGTCTTTAGAACAGATATCACACTGGTGATAATTATGAGGTGGCACATGGCCATATCCACTCTGTCTACAATGCATCTTGACCAGATTGGTCCCCAATAAGAGTACATCGTGAATTTGATAGACATTGTTAGTCTCTTTCTCAATCAGATTGACTGCAGCTTTCTCGTGTTGAGGCAGCGGGTTCGTAAGAACATTAGGATTCGTATCTTTGAAAGATAAGAGCCCGCTCCTAACAAGCTTTTGCACGTCGGATTTGAAATTGAGGCAAGTCTCAATGTTATGCCTTGAACCTCCTTGATGATAAGGGCATGTTTGATCCGCTTTAAACCAAAAAGGCGGATTTTTCGGAACTGAAAGGGGAGACTTAGTCTGAATGTGCCCCTTGGCTAGCAGTAACGGAAACAGTTCTGCGTACGTTACAGGTATAGGATCAAATCCTGATGGCCGTGTTGTACGGTTGTTGTTATATGGAGGACGAGCCTGCTGAAGAGGCTGTTGTGTCCTTTGTTGGTCAGGTTGGCTATGCGCAACCTGAGGTTGATACATAGGAACAGGTGCGGGGCCGATAGCAGGAGTAACAGCTGCTACTGGCTGATAACGACGCCTTTGCTTTCCGAGAGAGATATTCCCAATATCTTGCTCTTTTTTCTTAGGGAGAGCACTACCGTATTTTTTAGTACCGCTTGTTGATCCAGTGTCTTTTACCAAACGTCCTTCTCGGACGGCTTCCTCAAGACGTACACCCATGCCGACCATTTCGGTGAAATCACTGGGCGCACTGGCAACCATTCGGTCATAGTAAAACGAGCTTAAGATCTTTAAGAAGATTTTTGTCATCTCTTTTTCCTCAAGAGGTGGACAAATTTGAGCGGCAATTTCACGCCACCTTTAAGCATACTCCTTAAAGGTTTCCTTGTCCTTTTGTGACATTGATCTGAGTTGATCTCTGTCGGGTGCCATGTCCAAATTGTACTTGTATTGTTGGACGAAGGCAGTACCAAGATCTCTGAATGTACTGATCGTAGTACAGTTTAAACCCATGTACCATTTGAGTGCGGCACCGGTTAAACAATCCTGGAAGTAGTGATTCAGCAGGTCCTGATTCTCTATCTGAGCTGACATCCGCCGAGCGTACATCACCAGATGGCTCTGAGGGCAAAAGTTACCCTTGAATTTTTCAAAGTCGGGCACTTGGAACTTGTGCGGGACTTTCACATTTGGGACCAAGCAGAGGTCTGCGGCGTCCTTCCCAAATAGATCCTGACCGCGAATGGCTTGCAGCTCCTTCTGCATTTCCAGGAACTGTTCCTAGAATTCCTCCATTCTGTCAAACATAGTTTCCTTCTTACCAGAAGGTGTTGGTGGAATCTGTCCTTCCGGGACAGTGTACACCACAGGGGGTGGTACCGTGACTACGGCAGTAAGTCTTGGCGCTTCCCCAAGTTTGTAACCTTCAGGAGTCTTCAGTATGCCCCTGGCATCTTCGCTTTTCCCGAAGTTTGTAACCTTCAGGCCCAGCGGCTTCTGTTGCGATTCCCTGATCTTCAGTGATCGGCGAAACATATCCTTCCGGGATATAGTTAACAGGCATGCCCCAAGGACGATCTTTCGGCATCTGATACCTAGGATCATACTTTTCTATGATGGGCGTTGAGGTGATCTCTGAGATCACAGTTCTTTGTAGCTGAGCTTCTGCCATGGCTTGCATGTCGTTACGAAGCTTTCTCATATCCTCTCTCAGAGCGTCGATCTCTTCTTTCAACTCTCTGTTTTCTTCCTCAAGATCATCCATCTTTTTCTGACGATTGGCCCGAGTATTATACGAATGAGACAGTTTGACTCTAGAATCGAGACACAAACGTGAGATTCGTAGGGAAGAAGAATACGCGATGTGAGAATGATGAATGCAATAATTATATTAATTGTTGTTTTTTTGGTTTAATCAAAATAAACTTCGACAATTAGATTGCAAATATCAAAAAGTGGGGAAACCCCTTTTTATTGAATTTCAAAGGATTACAGAAATGGAAATATAGTAGATTACAAAGCGCAGAAACAGAAACCTAAACTAATGGGTCCCGAGTCCTCTCTGAGGAGAAACCGGGTGCTGACTCTGGTATCTTCCTTTTCTTTGACCGGGGCGCTTGGGCCGTTGTCGGGTTATCATTCCTTTGCCAAGTGAAAGGAGTGAGCAAATTCCTTTGGTCATCTTGATTCTCTACAGCATGCTGCTCCAAAATTTCAATCAGAGCATCTTTCTCTTTTAGTAGTTACTGTATTTGGATACACTCTACGTCGAGGGTGCGGTACTTGTTCTTCCAAGATCTTCTTTCCTTTTGAACTTTGTTGAGAGTAACCTAAAGCCTTTCAGTTTCCGTCATGAAGTACATGACAATTTCCCTCGGCGGAAGAATTCCGTAATGAGGATAAGGCATTTTTAGCTTTAGAGCTCTAGTTTGTACCCAATGGAGATAAGGCTCCACCGAGACACAGTCCGGTTTTCCTAGAGACTCTCGTCCTTTCTTATGAACCTGTTTCCAAGCTTGCACTATTTCCATCTTTAGTGCTCTGTCATTTTCTCCTTCTTTGAAGAAAAGACCTTCCAGATAAACACCCAGTGGGATGTGTCTCATCGGGTATCCAAATTGACGAAGAACCAATATCGGATGATAGTTGATTCCTCCTTTAGTTCCTATGAGGGGTACGCTGGGGAAGTTTCCACAACGGTCAATGATTCTGATTCCCTCATAAATCCTATTACACCAATCTATATCAGAGTTGGTGAGGGACATGATCTTCTGCGACCAACGTAAGACACTCTTGCAATCCCAAAAAGCGGCAGACTCGGGCAAGTGAGAAATAAACCATTTGTAAAGCAACGGTACACAGCATGTGATCTCCCCTCCGCTGTACAAATTTCCTAAGTGTACAGAATGATACGCGTCTGCGAGCAAAGTCGGCACAGGGTTTCCAATGAGAAAAACCTTAATAGCGTTGATATCGACGAAGTTATTGATGTTGGGAAACAAAAATAATCCGTAGGTGAGCAAGACAAAGATGCTTTCAAAAGCAGTCCCGTTCCCTATACTAGCGAAGTACAGAGCTTTCTTGGTTAGGAACTGGGCTGGCAAACCTTGGATGCCACCCATAGTAATCATGTGAGTCCTGACCTCAGACTCGTCCAAATAAATTGCTCTTGCAATAGTCTGACTCTTTGGAATTTCTTCCAGTCCAGAAAATAGAGCTCGATCAGTGATATGTAAATCAGTCAGATGAGAATACTCCTCCAGCGTTGGTGCCAGCTGGTAATCCGGGAATGTGAAACAATGATAAACCGGATCGTAGAACTGAATGAGCGCATCCATGATTCCCTTAATCACATGGACTCTTAACAGTGGTAGCAAACCACCGTGCTTGGCTCTGAAAGCCTCTGGGTTAACGATCATCCTCGCTAACTTTCTCAAATCCCCTAGCTTTGGAACCTTGAAGGTATACTGGTGAGTTCTCCTTCTACCGAAATCCATTAATGCAATCTTTTTCTCTGATATTTGCAATCACAGTCTTAGTTTAATTTGAAAAACAGAGAGACTAGAAGAGAAAGTTTTTTGAATGTTTTAATGTTTTATTAAATGAATGCATGAATGCAGCACACAAAAACATAGAAAAAACATGGGGTCAAAGGGTCGTTGTCATGAAGTCAAGGCTCTACCCATCCCCAAAGGTTTATACTAGGGTGATTTTTGTACCTGTACTCATTATCATCAGCTCCTCCCAGGAAAGCAGACAACAAGCGGATCGCCAGCGAGTTGTGTGCAATCTTAGAGTAAGTGCTATTCACTGAGAATAGATCACCAGCCTCAAATGAGGGTAGTATTGCGTAACAGCTATTTCCGATAGCTTCCGCACTACGAAAAAGGTTGGCTTTTCTTAAGTGTATACTCAATCTCACCACATGCGGCATCACACGCATTCCCAATAGCAGAAAAATAAACATGTATAGCAATTAGGAAAAGCAGTATATATATTTGTCCTAATCATCCTAGACTTATAAAGCTACGATTCTTAAGTTCCTGACAGAAATGGGTTCCCCGGCGGAAGCCCCAATCTGTGGTTCCCTGCCTAAGAGATGGACCAGCATATGTCAATCTTTCTCTTCGGTAGAGTTCCCATTTTCCGTAGAAAACAGGGATGATGCCCTAAGGCAGAAAAGGAAACTCCCCAACAGAGTCGACATTTTACAAGGAAAACAGACAGAAAATAAAAACTGGCCCCACGGTGGGCGCCACTTTTCTGTATAGAGCGATTTTAGACGCGGTTCTTAAGCGCTGGTCGCTCTCTGCGGTTGAGCTTAAAACTACAGGTCGATTCATTTTTTATCCTATTGTGAGCTGAATAAGGAAGGGAAATAGATGTCTCCAATTAACCCTGCTTTGCATACTGAGTTTAAACAGTGGTCTGTTAGGTTACGGATGCTATCAATGTGGGGGGCCTTTGTACTGGTTATTCGTATTTCGCCAATACGGTTCTGTCTTTCTTTTTTCTAGGCAAAGGGTTTCTGGCGGGGAATAAGGATTAGGATGTTAGGACTGATGCTTTTGAATTACTGCTTTTAATTGATAGAGATATGGGATTTGGGTTTTTTGTTGATTGCGCTCGCTAAGATCTTTTCTTTCGATCTTATGCCTACGTATTCCCGTTTACCGAAACAGGGAAATCAGAGCGTTCGTAGTTCCTCCTATTCTATGGGAGGAATTGGTTTTTGGTGTCTTGTTCAAAGCCCAAGACGTGAAGCGAAAGGTGGTTTGTATCTTGTTCAAAGCCCAAGATGTGAAGCTGAAAGGTCTATTTATGTCTTGTTTAAAGCCCAAGACGTGAAGCTGAATGATCTTAACTTTAGAGAGAATTTGTCATCTCAAAAGAGGGGAGAAGGAGAATTACTTTAACTAGGATACGCGGATCCGAGCAATGCCATAATTTCTGAAGAAAGGGTTTTAACCTGAAGGAGAAGACTTTAACTCAATGTAGAGCAATGCCATCTTTCCTTAGGAATTTCTCATGCTAAAAGAGGGACAGTGGCATGGATGTAGATAATCTAGAGGCTTGCCGCTTACAGCGATTAGATGAAGGGAAAGGAGTTGTTGATGTTTGTATACTGTGAACAAGGCACAACTTTGATGCTAAAAGGTCGATTGGATCAACCAGTGGTTTTCTTATACAAAGCCTAAGAGGAGGCTAATTTCCGCTAGGAAAATCATTATACAAAGCCTAAGAGGAGGCTATTTTGTGTCTCGTACAAAGCCCGAGAGAGAGGCTAAAAGTTTCTGACCCAGTGGGGCATATCGTTATACAAAGCCTAAGAGGAGGCTAGCAAAGAGTTCGACTCTTGCTTAAGGGATTTATATCTCGTACGAGGCTCGAGATGGAGGCAAAAAAAGGGGTGATTGACTCAACGAGGGAATCTTTTGTGTCTCATACAAAGACTGAGAGAGAGGCTAAAAGGTTGTTTTGACTCCACTGGGGAGAATTTTGGAATCTCGTACGAAGCCCGAGATGGAGGCCATTGTAACTGTTTCAGTTGAGTGACAGATCCAATATACTGATTTAAAAGAGAAAATCAGTTCTTATATGAGCAACACTGTACTCAGGGATTTAATTTGAGGATCAGGGATAGTTCCTTTTCTTTGAGGAAATGGGAAATCCAAAGGGTATTGAGACTGTCCGAGTCTGCGGGTTTCCTTCCTATTTAACGAAGGGTGCTTGAGAATGTCTTTGAGACTCAAGGAAGTTAGACTGTCCAAGTCTAGAGTTTTATCTTTGGTATTATGCTTTGAGAAATAGTAGTAGACTCTATGAAAGGACTGTTCTATGAGGATGACTAGGTTCTGTTCCTATACCTCTAGGAGGTCGTCGGGACAATTTGTACGAAGCCCAAAAGGAGGCTGGAATCTTTTAAGAAGCCGACGGGTCCTTGTACGAAGCCCAAGAGGAGGCTATCATTCCCGGAGGAAGAGATCATTATACGAAGCCTAAGAGGAGGCTGTGAATACTTCTAAGAAGCCGTAGGGAGCCTGTGGTTCCTTGTATGATGCCCAAGAGGAGGCCGATGCTTTTTAAGAAACCCGTGGGTCCCAAACCAAAGAAAAGTTCAGGAAAACTCTTTTAGAGTTAAAACCACTGGTAAACGTGCGAGGTTTACTATCCAGTGACTTTAACTTTTAGAGAGAGTCCGAACCGTTCGGCGGTTTGAAGAAATTCAAGAGAAGTTTCACCGAGAATAATTCATCTCTGGGGGATAGAATTTCTTGATGATTCCTAAGGAGGACAGCCAAAGAGAAGACTGTATCTGGTGCTCCTATTGGGGATCTAGGCGTCTATTTCTACGAATAAATGAAACAGCGTCACTTAGTTCTAGACGTAGTTGCCGGGGAAACTCGAAATATCTATACTATTATTACACAGTAGATATGAGTTTATGAAAGGAGACTTACAGTGAGCAGCCCCACAATACAGTTTTATAATATGAAAGCAGTAAATGAAAGCGATAACCACTTACTCGGTTGTAGAGCTTCCATGCTGTTTGGTTAGTTGTTCAACAAAGAAAGATTAAAAACAACAGTATATTCAAAATCAAAGGAGAAAGTGCTTTGAAAAAGAAAGATTTGGGGCTTACAGCTCAAGGAGAGGCCCAGGGTTTTATCAGTGAGCGCATTGTTTGACTTTGTACAGCGGGACTTATACAAGTGACTGGGGCCCAAAAAGGTTTTTTGTACAAAGGTATGGGTCTTACACTCTCTCAAGAGGCCCAAAAAGGTTTAAAGGAAAAGTGTGGGGCTTATAACCCGAGGGTAGGCCCAAATGATTTTTTCGTTTAAAATGGCGATCGCGCCGAGGTTTTCTTTTAACGCAGAGGGACTTATACAATAAGTGAGGCCCAAAATGTTTTGGTTAAAAGGGGGATTGGGTCTTACACTCTAATAGAGGCCCAAAGTGTTTTGAATGGGTCTTATAGCTCAAGGAGAGGCCCATATGTTTTTTTGAAAAGGCGACGATCGCGCCGTTTGTTTTTCTGACGGTATCGGGACTTATACAATAAGTGAGGCCCAAAGATGATTTGGTCAAAAAAGGATTGGGTCTTACACTCTAATAGAGGCCCAAAGTGTTTTGAAAATGATTTATGAGGGTTGAATTAATCTGAAACCCTAATTTGTTTTCAAAAATGTATTTAATTGAATAAAAATTCAATTAAAATGAACAAAAATTGTTTAACACATGGAAAACAAATTGTGATCTTGGATTAATGCTTCAAAAATTAAGTATTGACCTACAAAATAATTAGAAAGCATTAAAAGTTGCAAAATCAATGTAGAAAAAAATATTTAAAATGCCAAAAACAATCAAAATATTAATTCTTTACAAAAATATCAATTATATGAAATAAATAATATTTTTGGGATTTTTTGATAAAATAAAATATTTTAACATTTTTGTGAATTATTAAAAAAAGAATCAACTCAAAATCATTAAAACTCAGAGAGAAATTAATTTTTGAATCAATTAAACAAAATCACAAAATTCAAATATTCAAATTATTCAAAAATGGCGCCAAGAACAGCTGAAGAACACGCGTGTGTTCTTGGTTTGGCTGATTTGCGTTTTCTATCCAATCTCCATGAATACGTAATCATATCATGCAATCCACATATCTTTATGCTCGTCTCAACCTCACGATCATGTCTATGTACTTTAATTTCATTTAAATTAAACATACAACAAGAAATCACGAAGAAACCTCAAGAACCCTAATTTCTGCATGAAGGCTAGGATTTTTTATACACGATTTAAACAATGCAATTAATTGAGGGAAAACATTCCATGCATGATTATGAACATATGGCCAAATTATTGTGCGAGGAAATATGCATAGATTGAGAGATGCCCAAGTTTAGGCTTACCTTCAAGTCGTGACAGCAAGAGCAGGTGTGATTTTGAGTTGGAGGTGTTACAGACAAGTTGTGATGATCTGGACAGCTTCCCTACACCATATGGAGTGTGTTTGAACACTTGGATTGAATTGAAATGGACTGGATCAGTTTATGGCATCTCAGCTGCAACTTCACTTCAAACTTGTGTGGATGGCAAGTGATTTTGTGAAATTGATGTTTTAGATGTTATGTGAGTGTTTGATCAGCTCATATGTGATGTATGTGAGGTGTGTGAGTGATTGGTTTGTGCAGAATTGCTCTCAAACTCAAAACCCGATAGCTACCTTGCTAAGAAAGGCATTTTTGCCAAGAGAAAGAGATTTTGAGGAAAGCATCTGTTAGATGGCTTTGGTGTACTTAAACTGACCACAATTGAGCTCTATTTATAGTAGAGCAAGTTTGTTTTGCAAGGAATAGTACATGGCAGCTGGTAAGTAGGTTTCCTCAATGTTGGCCAATGGAAATGAAAGTCTCCTCTAGCCATTGACTAGAGGTTAGGGCACAGAGCTTTGGTCCCCTTGGTCTTGGATAAGTCTTGACTGATTTCAGATGAGAATGGCTCAGTCCATGCCACCTTGATGGTTCCATTGAATGCCTCATTCCAAATTTGAAGTCTTGTCCCTATTTTGGCCATTCTAGGTTCAACATGCTATTCTTTGTTCCTTGGACCTTGGAGGCTTGGCTCAGTGATTGTCCCCTTTGGATTCAATCCTCTGAGGTGTCCAAGTGGATTGGATCAATTGCAATTGGCTGATCTTGGCAAATCGAGCCAAAATGCAAATTCTGCCTTGCTTTGACAGATTTCAGCAAGGCAACTTGCCAATGTTGTATCTCATGATGTAGGTTGAATTTGGCAATGTTCTTGGCCATTTTGGAAAGCTCTTACATGATACAACAACTGTTTGAACAAGTTTGGTTTTGATCTCTTTTGATTCCAAGTGAAAAATCCCCCTACATTTGGCAAAAAGTGAAGCAGAATTCTGACTTAGTGAAAATTTCACTAAGTGTTGGAAAAAGTGACATTTTCACTTTTCAGCCACTTTGATCACTCCATAACTCAAAATCCTTAATGAATTGGAATGACTTGTAGTTGAATTTTTTGTAGGTGATAATGAGGGCTACAAATCCATCTTTGGATGAGAAAAAATGGCCTTGTGGTTTAGGAGTTATGGTCCTCCAAAGTTGGTACCTTTGCCACTTTATTTTTAACTTAGAAAATTTTCTAAGTTTCATGGTTACCCCTTTTACAAGTTATCTCACTTTTCTTGATTTTTCTTGATGAATGATGATTCAAATCATACATTAACATCATTTTAGGGTTAAAAATCCATTTTGGTGAAAAATCTCAAAAAGTCAAAGTTGACTTTTGTGCACAGTTGACTTTTTATCAGATGAATTCCAAACTGTGCAATTCTTCAGGAAATCATGTCCTTGACCTAAATCAAACTTGATGGACATGTTCCATGGGTGTCATAGGGTATATTCTATCATGTATTAGGGTTTGGGAGCATGTCCAGGTCAAAAGTCAAAGTTACAGTTGACTTTTCCCTTAAAACCCTAATTGTGGTGCAGATGAAAATGAAACTTGTTGCTCAAGCTTCTTGGATCAATCCATTGTTCCAAATGGATCAATATGGTGTATTAGAGGCCCTCAAATCATCTCTTGAGGTCTTGGCTCATGGTTTGTCCCAAAAGTCAACTTAGGGGTGAATTAGGTCAAGAAACCCTAATTCCTGATTTTTGATGAATGCATCCCCTGAGGCAAAATTGACTTAATGCATGGGTTCATGAGGTTCCATGAAGTATATTAGGTTATGTTTTGGATCATTTCCTTGTGCCCAGATGAAAATTTCCATCTGGAGGCCCTGGACGACCAAAACCCTAATTTGGTGACACTGTCGATCTTGAGACTTGATCCACCTAGAAGGGAGCAGCCTTGTGCTTAATCCTTGAAGTGGGAGTCCTTTTTTATCCATTGTGGATGTTTAAGAGATTAGACAAGTTGAAGATCATGTCATTTCTTGATTAATCCTTTGTCTAAGCACTCAGAGAGGGCTTGAAACCCTAATTTTGATTGTATTGGATGCTCACCCATCTTTGGGGAGACTGATGAAGCATAAAGGTACATCCATATTGTGATGATGATTTTCAAAATGATGGGAAATCTAAGTGGTCAAAATTTGGGGTATTACAATATGATGTCGCTTCAACCCACTTGGTAAAATAGTCAATAGCCACCAATATGAAACGGTGTCCGTTCGAAGCTTTAGGCTCAATCATTCCAATCATATCAATGCCCCACATGGAAAAAGGCCATGGAGAAAAGATGACATTGAGAAGAGTTGGAGGTACATGAATTTTATCAGCATAAACCTGGCACTTATGGCACTTCTTCACAAATTTGCAACAGTCAGATTCCATTGTCAGCCAATAGTAACCTACTCTTAACATCATTTTAGCCATTGCATGCCCATTGGCATGGGTACCAAAAGATCCTTCATGAATTTTTTTCATCAACATGTCTGTTTCGTGTCTATCCACGCATCTGAGCAAGACCATGTCATAATTTCTTTTATACAGCACATCATCATTCAAGAATAAACTACCAGCCAATCTTCTCAAAGTCCTCTTATCTTTCTTCGATGCCCCAAGTGGGTACTCTTGATTCTGAAGAAAGCATTTAATATCATAATACCACGGTTTATCATCAACAACCTCTTCAACCGCAAACACATGAGCTTGTCTATCAAGATGCATAACATTAATTTTTGGCACATCATTCCACTGATTCACCACAATCATAGAGGAAATAGTTGCTAAAGCATCTGCCATTCGATTCTCTGCTCTGGGTATATGGTGAAACTCAACCTTATTGAAGAAAGTTGACAACCTTCTCGCATAATCTCGATAAGGAATCAAATCAGGTTGACGTGTCTCCCATTCCCCTTTAATCTGATTAATCACTAGTCTGAATCTCCATATACATTAAGAATCTTGATTCTTAAATCAATAGCTTCTTCCAAGCCCATAATACACGCTTCATACTCAGCCGCATTATTTGTGCAAGTGAACATCAACCTTGCAGTGAAAGGAATATGAGAACTGTGAGGAGTAACAATTATTGCCCCAATACCATTGCCATACTCATTAACAGCTCCATCAAAAATCAAACCCCAACGGGATCCAGGCTCAGGCCCTTCATCAGGTAATGGTTCTTCACAATCTTTAACCTTTAGATACACCACATCTTCATCAGGAAAATCAAACCTGATAGGTTGGTAATCATCAATTGGCTGGTGTGCCAAATGGTTAGCCAAAACACTTCCTTTTATTGCTTTCTGAGTTTGGTACTCGATATCATATTCTGACAACAACATTTTCCAACGAGCAATCCTCCCAGTTAAAGCAGGCTTTTCAAAGATATACTTGATTGGATCCATTTTGGATATCAACCAAGTTGTATGACTCAACATATACTGGCGGAGGCGCTTGGCAGTCCAAGCTAAAGCACAACATGTATTTTCAAGCATTGAGTACCGAGAGTCACAATCGGTGAACTTCTTGCTCAAATAATAAATGGCAAATTCTTTTCAACCAGATTCATCTTGTTGTCCTAAAACACAACCCATAGACTCTTCTAGTACAGTTAAATACATGATCAAAGGTCTTCCTTCCACGGGAGGAGACAAAATCGGAGGTTCAAGCAGATACTCTTTAATTTTTTCAAAAGCTTTCTGACAATCCTCTGTCCAGACACAACTTTGATCTTTGCGAAGAAGCTTGAAGATCGGCGCACATGTGGTAGTCATATTGGATATAAATCGGGAGATATAATTCAAACGTCCCAAGAATCCTCTTACTTGTTTTTCTGTTTTGGGCGCAGGCATTTCCTGAATAGCTTTAACTTTGCCAGGATCAACTTCAATGCCTTTTTGGCTAACAATAAAGCCCAATAATTTTCCAGAACGGGCACCAAAAGTGCATTTATTAGGATTCAAACGGAGCTTAAACTTTCTCAGACGTTGAAACAGCTTCAATAAGTACTCAATATGATCTTCTTTAGTCTCCGACTTACAAATCATGTCATCCATATAGACCTCAATTTCTTTATGCATCATATCATAGAACAAAGTAGTCATAGCTCTCTGGTACGTTGCACCAGCATTTTTCAAACTGAAGGGCATCACTCTGTAACAGAATGTTCCCCAGGGTGTAATGAATGTTGTTTTTTCCATATCCTCGGGTGCCATCTTTATTTGATTATAACCGAAAAATCCATCCATAAATGAAAAGATGCTGAATTTAGCAGTATTATCTACCAACATATAAATGTGTGGCAGTGGAAAATCATCTTTCGGACTAGCTTTATTCAAATCTCTATAGTCAACGCACATTCGGAATTTTCCGTCTTTCTTTGGAACAGGCACAATATTGGCCACCCATTGAGGATACTCAGAAGTCACAAGAAAACCAGTATCAATCTGCTTTTGAACCTTCTCTTTGATCTCCACAGCCATGTCAGGATGAGTCATTCTCAATTTCTGCTTCACAGGTGGACATTTAGGCTTCAATGGAAAATGGTGCTCCACAATATTAGTATCAAGACCAGGCATGTCTTGATAGGACCAAGCAAACACGTCAACATATTCTCTAAGAAGCTCCACAATCTTCTTCTTAACATCTGACTGAAGCAGTGCCCCAATATTGTTTTCTTTTATATCATCATCTGAACCCAAATTGACTAATTCCACCGACTCTTCATGAGGCTGAATGGCTTTTTCCTCGTGCTCAAGCAACCGAGAAATTTCATCTGAAATCTCCTCAATACCTTCTTCTTCAGCTCCAAACACAGGGAACTCAAAGTTGGGAGAGGGCATAGGGTCATTGTTTTCAATGGGTTTAACAATCAATCTGCACAATGATTTATGGTTGATTTTAGAATATGAACAAGAAGTGCAAGTATTATGCAGATAAAAGTGATTATCACATTATTATCATTTTTTGGTTTTTTATGTTACCATTTTTCAGAAATAAAGCAAAAAGGGAAAATATAATATGGACAAACAAAATAACATTTTATTGATGATGATAAAATTTGAAACAAAGCCCTCATAAATTCCCTTTCACCTTTGGCAGAGTGAAAGGATTTTTGAAAGAAACAAAAACAAATTACTTTGAAATATGAATAACAGTAGGAACATCAACAGCTATCCAATTCTAGCAGATTTGTCCATGTGTCACGAAGTTGGGAAGTTCTTCTTCCTCATCATCTTCAATGATGGCACTGACTTTATATTCAGGTTCCTTAAACTTCTTCCGAGGGGAATAAAAAAGCGCATATGCATCCTCTGGGGACATATACCCGGGGTCTTCCAAATAACGCTCCCAATCTTCAGCAGGAATGACATCATCTTTAGAGCCAAAAGGGATGTAGCCTACAGGGTCATCTTCAAGAATCGCGACTGTAGAATGATCTTTGTTAATGAATCCGGCGCTATGAAAGGCCTCATTAATTCGCTTCAAATCTCTTCAGACCGTACCAGGCGTAAAGCCTAAACCAATTTTGACCAGGTTATCAACCACATCAATAACTCGGCCCCAACCATTAGATCGACCAATCTTTAATACATGCAGAGCATCTTTTAAAGAAGACATGGGCAACTCATTCTTCTTAACAGCTTTATCATCAACAGAAAGAGCTCGGAACAGAGTGCCAACACTTTCATCGGCATCAACATACGAAAAGGATGAAAGATGGCTTACCAGCATCGCTTGCTCACCCCCAACAATTACCAGCTTGTCATTCTGAATAAATTTCAATTTCTGATGAAGACAACTATAAGCAGGACGAATATCCATTACTTGAAAAGTAATCTGGAAGAAACACTATCCTCTTTTGATTGGAAGATCAACATCTCCAATCACAGTCTTTCGAGATCCATCAAAAGCTTTAACAACAACCCCACTATACCTCATGGGAGGACCTTGGTACGAAAGCCTCGACAAAGTAACTTTTGGTAACACATTCAAAGAAGAGCCAGTATCAACCAGCATATTAGAAAGCGCATCTTCTTAACAGTTCATGGAGATATGTAAAGCCAAATTGTGTTTCTCCCCTCCTCGGGTAATTCTTCATCACGGAAGCTCAAATTATTGCATGTTGTGAGGTTGGCAACGATTCCATCAAACTGATTAACAATCACATCATGCTCAACATACGCTTGTTCCAATACCTTCTGCAAAGATCTCCTATGAACTTCAAAATTCATTGTAGCGCGAGTTTTATGTGTGGTTGCGAAGCACTATCGCTTTTGGGTACTACAACTCGATTAATTTTTTATCCTATTGAAGCTGATGAAGGAAGGGAAATAGATGTCTCCAATTAACCCTGCTTGCAAACTGAGTTTAAACAGATAATTGTTGGTTTCAGATGCTACAAAGATTATGGGTCTCTCTTAGGTTATTTTGTTAAGAACACAGGGTTTAGACTATTGGTAGGATGTTAGGACTGATGCTTTTCGATTGATGTATGAAGGTACGGGATTTTGGGTTTTTGATTAGTGCACTCGCTAAGATTTTTCAATCTTATGCCTACGTATTCCCGTTTAACGAAACAGGGAAATCAGAGCGATCGTAGTTCCTCCTATTCTATGGGAGGAAATGATGTTTTGGTGTCTTGTTCAAAGCCCAAGACATGAAGCTAAAGGTGGTTTGTATCTTGTTCAAAGCCCAGGATGTGAAGCTGAAGGGTCTATTTGTATCTTGTTCGAAGCCCAAGATGTGAAGCTAAAAGGGTGTTGACTTTAGAGAGAATTTGTCATCTCTAAAGGGGAATATTTGGTCTGTTTGGCACAACTGTTGGGTGACTGATTATAAAAGAGAATTACTTTAACTGGGATATGCGAATCCAGCAATGCCGTAATTTCCTTTTATAGGGGATTTTCAACCTGAAGGAGAAGACTTTAACTCAGTTTAGAGCAATGTCATCTTTCCTTAGGAATTTCTCATGCTAAAAGAGGGACAGTGGCGTGGATGTAAATAATCCATAGGCTTGCTGCTTACAGCAATTAGACGAGGGAAAAGGAGTTGTCGATGTTTGTATGCTGTGACCAAAGCATGATTTGATGCTAAAAGGTTGATTGAATCAATTGGGGATTTCTTTATACAAAGCCTAAGAGGAGGCTATTGACCCAACAAGAGGATGCTTTTGTGTCTCGTACGAAGCCCGAGATAGAGGCTAAAAGGGTTGACTCAACAAGAGAGTGTTTTTATCTGTGTCTTGTACGAAGCCCAAGACGGAGGCTAAAAGGGTTTGACTCAACAAGAGAGTCTTTTATACTCACCAAGAGAGTGATTTGTATCTCGTACGAAGCCCGAGATAGAGGCTAAAAGAGGACTGACTCAACAAGAGCGTCTTTTATACTCAACAAGAGAGTGTTTTATATCTCATACAAAGCCCGAGATAGAGGCTAAAAATGTTTGACTCAATAAGAGAGTGTTTTGTATCTCGTACGAAGCCTGAGATGGAGGCTGAAGATTAACTCTGCTGGGGAGAATCATTGTACAAAGCCCAAGAGGAGGCTAAGGTTACTGTTTTAGTTAAGTGACAGGTCCAGTATGTTGGTTAAAAGAGAAAATCAGTTCTTATATGGGTAATATTGTACTCATGGATTTAATTTGAGGACTGGGATTATTTCCTGTTCTTTAAGGAAACGGGGAATCCGAAGGGTATTGAGACTGCCCAAGTCTACGGGTGTTTTTTCCTATTTTTGAAAGGAACTTGAGAATGTCTTCGAGACTCAAGGAGATTAGACTGTCCAAGTCTAGAGTTTTATTTTTTGTACTATGCTTAAGAGAGATCAAGGGACAGTAGGTTCGCAGTAGGAAGATCTAGACTCTTTGAAAGACTGTTCTATTAAGATGACTAATTTCTATTCCTATATCTTTAAGAGATCGTCGGGACAATTAGTACGAAGCCCAAGAGGAGGCGAGAAAAACTTTTAAGAAGCCGAAGGGACAATTTGTACGAAGCCTAAGAGGAGGTTGTCTTCCCGGAGGAAGAATCATTATACGAAGCCTAAGAGGAGGCTGTGAAAACTTCTAAGAAGCCGACGGGTCCTTGTACAATGCCCAAGAGGAGGCGGGGATGCTTTTAGGAAGCTTGTGGGTCCCCAAACCCCGAGAAGTTCAAGACATGCCATTCACAGAGAATAGATCAAGCCAGGAAAGTTCGAGAATTTGGAAGAAACTCAAGAGATGCCATTCACAGAGAAAAGATAATCTCTGGGGAGTAAAGTTTCTTTGACAATGTCTAAGGGTGACAGTCTGTGAAAGGGTTCACCGAGAATGCTGCCTTTCACGTCTCCATATTGTTTAACCCCAAGAGGAGGGAAGATTGTGTCTGGTAATCCTACGGCGATCTAGTTTTGTTTGTATTTAAGAGTGACCAACAGAGATTTACCTAGTGCTAGACGTAGTTGTCGGGGAAACTCTAAATATCTATACTAGTATTACACAGTCGATATGAGTTTATGAAAGAAGACTTACAGTGAAACAGCCCCACAATACAGTTATATACATATGAAAGCGGTAAACGAAAGCGGGTAAACACTTACTCGGTTGTAGAGCTTCCATGCTGTTTTGTTAGTTGTTCAACAAAGAAAGCTTTGATAACAACATTATATTATAAATCAAAGGAGAAATTGCTTTGAAAAGATTGTTGGGGCTTACAGCTCAAGGAGAGGCCCAGGGTTTAATCGGTGATCGCACTGTCGTTTTGTACAGGGACTTATACAAGTGACTGAGGCCCAAGAAAGGTTTTATGTACAAGGGGATGGGTCTTACACTCTCTCAAGAGGCCCAAAAATGATTGAAAGTGAACAAATATGGGTCTTATAGCTCAAGGAGAAGCCCAAGGTTTATTTTGAAAAGGGCGACGATCACGCCGAGGTTTTGAAAACGCCGTGGGTCTTATACAATGACTGAGGCCCAAAAGTTTTTGGTTTCAAAAGGAGATTGGGTCTTACACTCTATTAGAGGCCCAAAATGGTTTCGAATAGGTCTTATAGCTCGAGGAGAGGCCCAGATGGTTTGTTTTAAACGGGTGATGATCGCGCCGAACTTTTGGAATACAACAGGACTTATACAACATTTGAGGCCCAAAATAGGTTTGTATTTACAAAGGATTGGGTCTTACACTCTATTAGAGGCCCAATGATTTTTAAATAATGGGGCTTATAACACGAGGGGTAGGCCCAAAGGGTTTGATTTTTTGAACTGGCGATCGCGCCGAGATTTTCTTTTAACGCAGAGGGACTTATACAATATCTGAGGCCCAAAATTGTTTTGGTTAAAAGGGGGATTGGGTCTTACACTCTATTAGAGGCCCAAAATGTTTGAAAAAGTTTGATGAGGATTGAATTAATCAAAACCCTAATTTGTTTTCAAAAATATATTTTAATTGAATAAAAATTCAATTAAAATGATCAAAATTGTTAAACATGTGGAAAAAAAATTGTGATCTTGGATTAATGTTTCCAAAATTTAGGTTTCTATCCATAAAATGATTGGAAATCACTAAGATTTGAAAAATCAAGAAAGAGAAAATATTTTAAATGTCAAAAACAATTAAAATATTAATTCTTTACAAAAATATCAAGTATATGAAATAAATAATATTTTTGGGATTTTCTAGGAAAATAAAATATTTTAACATTTTTGTGAATTATTAAAAAAAGAATCAACTCAAAATCATTAAAACTCAGAGAGAAATTAATTTTTGAATCAATTAAATAAAATCACAAAATTCAAATATTCAAATTTTCAAAAAAGGGTGCCAAGAACAAGGGCAAGAACATGCGCCACTCTATGTTTCTGCAGATTTGCGTTTTCTATCCAATCTCACTGAATACTTGATTATATCATGCAATCTACATATCAATATACTCGTTTCAACCTCACGATCATGTCTATGGTCTTTAATTTCATTTATTTTAAACATGAATAAGAAATCAAAGAGAAACCTCAAGAACCCTAAATTCTGTATGAAGGTTCAGAAATCCCATACATGATTCATACAAAGCAATTGATTGAGGGAAAACACTCTATGCATGATTATGAACATATGGCCAAATTATTGTGCAGCAAAAATTGCATGGATCATAGAGTTAGAAGAGCTCATGCTTACCTCTTGTAGATGGTGATCGTGTTTTGTGCTAGAGGTGTTACAGCTTGGTTCCAAGGTTATGGACAGCTTCCCTAGGTGCTCTAGAGTGTGTCTGGATGCTTGGAGTGGATTGATTTGAGCTGGAACTTGATTTGGCACCTCAACTGCAAATCTGTCAAAGGCTTAAGCAGTTGGCTGGTGATTTTGTGATTTTGGTGTTCCAGATGTTATGTGAGTGTTTGGATCACTTCTATATGATGTTTATGAGGTGTGTGTGTGATTGGTTTGATTGGAATAGCTCTCAAACTCAAAAACCGATGGTGACTTGCCTTAGAAGGCAATTTTGGAGTGAAAGAAGAGATTTTGAGAAAAGCATCTATTAGATGGTTTTGGTGTACTCAAACTGAGCACACATGAGCTCTATTTATAGCGAGTGTTTGTATGATGTGACCAAAGCATGATTTGATGCTAAAAGGTTGATTGAGTCAAACGGGGATTTCTTTATACAAAGCCTAAGAGGAGGCTATTAACCCAACAAGAGGATGCTTTTGTGTCTCGTACGAAGCCCGGGATAGAGGCTAAAAGGGTTGACTCAACAAGAGAGTGTTTTTATATGTGTCTTGTACGAAGCCCAAGATGGAGGCTAAAAGGGTTTGACTCAACAAGAGAGTCTTTTATACTCACCAAGAGAGTGATTTGTATCTCGTGCAAAGCCCGAGGTAGAGGCTAAAGGGATTGACTCAACAAGAGAGTGTTTTTATATGTGTCTTGTACGAAGCCCAAGACGGAGGCTAAAAGGGTTTGACTCAACAAGAGAGTCTTTTATACTCACCAAGAGAGTGATTTGTATCTCGTATGAAGCCCGAGATAGAGGCTAAAGGAGGATCAGCTCAACAAGAGAGTCTTCTTATACTCAACAAGAGAGTGTTTTGGTATCTCGTACGAAGCCCGAGATAAAGGCTAAAAATGTTTGAATCAACAAGAGAGTCTTTTATACTCACCAAGAGAGTGATTTGTATCTCGTACGAAGCCCGAGATAGAGGCTAAAAATGTTAGCTCCGCTGGGGAGAATCATTGTACAAAGCCCAAGAGGAGGCTATCTATGCTGGTGACTGTTTCAGTTTAGTGACAGGTCCAATATGTTGTATAAAAGAGAAAATCAATTTTTATAAAGAGACTGATTCCAGGTGAGGTTGTACTTTGGTACTAATCTGAAGATCGGGGTTATTTCCTGTTCTTTAAGGAAATCGGAAATCCAAAGGGTATTGAGACTGTCCAAGTCTACTGGTGTTTTGGAGAAATCGATTCTCAGATACTGAATGATCTTTGTATAATTCCCAAGAGAAGGCGGGGTTACTGCTGAGGATTAAATCCATAGGCAGGCCAAACGGTAAGGAACTCTCATGAGAGAGGCCGACTTTTGGAGCGATCAGTGTTTTTTTCGATTTGTGAAAGGAACTTGAGAATGCCTTTGAGACTCAAGGGGTTTTTAGACTGTCCAAGTCTAGAGTTTCATCTTTTGTACAATGCCCCAGAGGAGGCACGAGCTTTAAGGGATGAGTATCAACCCTTAAATGGCTGGAGTTTTGACGCTGGAAAGACTGCTCTAGCAAAGGATGATTAAGTTCTGTCTTATACCTTTAAGAGGTTGTCAGGGTCCTTGTATTAAGCCCAAGAGAAGGTATGAGAACTTCTAAGAAGCCGAAGGGTCCTTGTACAACGCCCAAGAGGAGGCGGGGATACTTTTAAGAAGCCTGTGGGTCCCCAAACCCCGAGAAGTTCAAGACATACCATTCACAGAGAATAGATCAAGCCAGGAAAGTCTGAGAATTTGGAAGAAACTCAAGAGATGCCATTCACGGAGAAAAGATCATCTCTGGGGAGTTAGAGTTTCTTTGACAATTTTTAAGGGTGCTTTTAAAAAGCCTGTGGGTCCCCAAACCCCGAGAAGTTCAAGACATGCCATTCACAGAGAATAGATCAAGCCAGGAAAGTCCGAGAATTTGGAAGAAACTCAAGAGATGCCATTCACAGAGAAAATATCATCTCAGGGGAGTAGAGTCTCTTTGACAACTTCTAAGGGTGACAGTCTGAGAAACTGAGAATGCTGCCTTTCACGTCTCCATATTGTTTAACCCCAAGAGGAGGGAAGACTGTGTCTGGTAATCCTATGGGGATCTAATTTTTACTGTATCTAAGAGCGATCAACGGGGCTTTACCTAGTGCTTAGACCTAGTTGCCAGGGAAAACTTTAAATAACTATACTAGTATTACACAGTTGATATTTGACAAGTATATAAAAGTTTGTGAAAGTAGACTTACAGTGAGTAGCCCCACAATACAGTTATATATATATATATATATATATATATGAAAGCGGATAAAGAAAGCGGGTAAACACTTACTCGGTTGTAGAGCTTCCATGCTGTTTTGTTAGTTGTTCAACAAAGAAAGCTTTGATAACAATATTATATTCAAAATAAAAGGAGAAAGTGCTTTGAAAATATTGTTGGGGCTTACAGCTCAAGGAGAGGCCCAAAGTTTTATCAGTGATTGCACTGTTGTTTTGTACATTGTACAGGGACTTATACAAGTGACTGAGGCCCGAAAAGGTTATCTGTACAAAGGGATGGCTCTTACACTCTCTCAAGAGGCCCAAAGGTTTATTTTTATACAAGTGGTGGGGCTTACAGCTCAAGGAGAGGCCCAGATGATTTGTTTTTAAAAACGGCGATCGCGCCGAGGTTTTTGAAAGCACAGTGGGTCATATACAATGACTGAGGCCCAAAAAGTTTTGGTTTCAAAAATGGGTTGGGTCTTACACTCTATTAGAGGCCCAAAAAGTTTTGAATGGGTCTTATAGCTTGAGGAGAGGCCCAAAGTTTAGTTTTAAACGAGCGATGGCGCCGAGATTTTCTTTTAATGCAGAGGGACTTATACAATATCTGAGGCCCAAAATAGTTTTGGTTAAAAGGGTTTGGGTCTTACACTCTACTAGAGGCCCAAAGGTGTTTAAAGAAAAAGAATAGGGCTTATAACACGAGGGTAGGCCCAAGGGTTTGATTTGTTAGAAAGGCGACGACTGCGCCAAATTTTTTTGACGGTATCGGGACTTATACAATACACTGAGGCCCAAATTATTTTGGTTTTTTCTAAAAGGGTTGGGTCTTACACTCTACTAGAGGCCCATGAGTGTTTGAAAAAGTTTGATGAGGGTTGAATTAATCAAAAACCCTAATTTGTTTCCAAAATGTATTTTAATTGAATAAAAATTCAATTAAATGATCAAAATTGTTAAACATGTGGAAAACAAATTGTGATCTTGGATTAATGTTTCAAAAATCAAGTTTTGACCTACAAAATGATTAGAAGTCATTAAAATTTGCAAAATCAAGAAGGAAAAAATATTTTAAATGTCAAAAACAATTAAAATATTAATTCTTTGCAAAAATATCAATTATATGAAATAAATAATATTTTTTGGATTTTTTGGTAAAATAAATTTTTTTAACATTTTTGTGAATTATTAAAAAAAGAATCAACTCAAAAATCATTAAAACTCAGAGAGAAATTAATTTTTGAATCAATTAAATAAAATCACAAAATTCAAATATTCAAATATTTGAAAAAGGGCACCAAGAACACGGCAAGAACACGTGCCATTCCTCTGTTTCTGCAGATTTGCGTTTTCTATCCAATCTCACTGAATACTTGATTGTATCATGTAATCTACATATCAATCTACTCGTTTCAACCTCACGATCATGTATATGGTCTTTAATTTCATTTATTTTAAACATGGAATAAGAAATCAAAGAGAAACCTCAAGAACCCTAAAATTTGCATGAAGGTTCAGAAATTCCATACACGATTCAAACAATGCAATTGATTGAGGGAAAACACTCCATGCATGATTATGAACATATGGCCAAATTATTGTGCAGCAAAAATTGCAAGGATCATAGAGTTAGAAGAGCTCATGCTTACCACTTGCAGCTGGTGATCGTGTTTTGTGTTAGAGGTGTTACAGCTTGGTTCCAAGGTTATGAACAGCTTCCCTAGGTGCTATGGAGTGTGTCTGGATGCTTGGAGTGGATTGATTTGAGCTGGAACTTGATTTGGCACCTCAACTGCAAATTTGTCAAAGGCTTGAGCAGTTGGTTGGTGATTTTGTGATTTTGGTGTTCCAGATGTTATGTGAGTGTTTGGATCACTTCTATATTATGTTTATGAGGTGTGTGTGTGATTGGTTTGATTGGAATTGCTCTCAAACTCAAAACCCGATAGTGACTTGCTTTGGAAGGCAAAATTGGAGTGAAGAATGAGATTTTGAGGAAAACATCTGTTTGATGGCTTTGGTGTACTCAAACTGATCACAAATGAGCTCTATTTATAGTATAGCAAGTTTGTTTTGCAAGTAATAGTGAATGGCAACTGCTGCATAGGTTTGGCCAATGTTGAGCAATGAGAATCCAAGTTTCCTCTAGCCATAGACTAGAGGTTAGGGCACAGGCTGCTGGTTCCCTTGGTCTTGGATAAGTCTTGACTGAATTAAGTTGGCAATGGCTCAGTCCATACCACCTTGGTGTATGCATTGAATGCTCCAATCCAAAATTGGAATCTTGTCCCTCTTTTAGGCAATTCTAGGTTTGGCATGCCACTTCTTGTTCCAAAGACTTTGGAGGCTTGGATCAGTGTTTGTTCCCTTTAGATTTGTTCCTCAGATGTGTCCAAAGTAATGACAAGGCTTGGAATTATCAAATTTTACTAAATTGATCAAAAGTACAAAATTCTGCCTAGCCTTGGCAGTTTTCAGCAAGGCATATTGTCATTGTCATATCTCATGGCTCAAGTTGAATTTGATGGAGTTCTTGGCCATTTTGGAAAGCCCTCACATGATACAATAACTGTTTGATCATAATTGGTTTTGATACTTTTTGGATCCAAGTGAAAAATGCCCTTACATTTGGAAAAAAGTGAAGGCAGATTCTGACTTAGTGAAAATTTCACTAAGTGTTGGAAAAAAGTGACATTTTCACTTTTCTTGATTTTGATCATTCCATAACTTGAAATCCATGGGGAATTGGACTGAGTGGTAGTTGAAGCTTTTGTAGAGGGTAATGAGAGCTACAAATCCAGCTTTGGATGGGAAAAAATGGCCTTGTGGTTTAGGAGTTATGATCCTCCAAAGTTGGTACCTTAGCCACTTTGTTCCATAACTTAGAAAATTTTCTAAATTTTTTATGGTTACCCCTTTTACAAGTTATCCCACTTTTCTTGATTTTTCTTGATTAATGATGATTCCAACCACACATTAACATCATTTTAGGGTTAAGGAACCATAATTGTGAAAAATCTCAAAAAGTCAAAGTTTGACTTTTGTGCACAGTTGACTTTTTGTCAGATGAATTCCAAACTGTGCGATCCTCTATGAAATCAAGTCCTTGACCTAAATCAAACTTGATGGATTGATTTCATAGGTGTTATAGGGTGTATTGAATCATGTCTTAGTGTTTGGGAGCATGTCCTGGTCAAAAGTCAAAGATCAAGTTGACTTTTTCCGCGAAACCCTAATTGTGGTTCTGATGAACTTGAAACTTGTGAACCAAGCTTCTTGGATCAATCCATTGTTGAAAATGGATCAATGTGGTTTATTAGAGACCCTCAAATCATGTCTTGAGGTTTGGCTCATGATTTGTCCCAAAAGTTAATTTAAGGGTGAATTAGGTCAAGAAACCCTAATTCCTGATTTTTGATGTATGCATCCCCTGAGGTTAAATTGACTTGATGATTGGGTCCATGATGTCCCTTGGAGCATCATAGGTTATGCTTTGAAGCATTGGATCATGCCCAGAGGAAAATTTCCATCTGGAGGCGCTGGTCGACTAAACCCTAATTTGGTGACACTGGCGATCTTGAGGCTTAATCCACTTAAAAGGGAGCAGCCTTGTGCTTAATCCTTGAAGTGAGAGTCCTCTTAATCCTTTTAGAAAAGTTGAAGATTGTGTCATTCCTTGATTGATCTTCTGTCTAAGAACTCTGAGAGGGCTTGAAATCCTAAGTTTGATTGTAGTGGATGTTCACCCATCTTTGGGGAGACTAATGAGGCATAATGGTTCGCCCATATTGTGATGATGATTTGCACAATGATGGGGAATCTTAGTGGTCAAAATTTGGGGTATGACAGATGCCCCTATTTAATCTTCTTGGACCCGAAGGTGTGAATGACGAAGGTATTCGGGCATTCGGGGTGCAAGAGGATGAAATATCGGAATGCCCGAAATTTTGATGGTGGTTAAGAATGGCGGTTCACACATACTTCTTCTTTTACTAAGTAATGATGCTTAGAAAAGGTAAACTTCCCCTCGATCATGGTTTCCTACCAAGGAACTGGTCTTAGTTTCTAAAATAAACTTCCCCTCGATCCTGGTTTCCTACCAAGGAACTGGTCTCAATTTCTGATTTAAACTTCCCCTCGATCCTGGTTTCCTACCAAGGAACTGGTCTTAGTTTCTGATTTAAACTTCCCCTCGATCCTGGTTTCCTACCAAGGAACTGGTCTTAGTTTCTTTTGTCAATAAACTTTATCGACAAGGGACGCTATGCGTAGCGGTTTTCCTCAAACTTCTCGCCGAATTTTCCTGGGGAGATGCTATTTGATGGAAAAAAATTTAATGTCAGACTTACTGGGGAACCCATCTGTCTGAATTATAAAGGTGTACAAACTTCTCTGATTGAGACGCCATTTGTCGACTCTACTGGGGAAAGCAGGTCTCTTGAGAGACTGCTGTCGCTTGGAGATATTACATCATACTTTTCTTCGAGATCTTCTCAGAGAAATGCCATATGATGCGATCCAATTTTGAGGTGCTGATGACTTCATTAACATCGACTCTCCGGAGAGAAAAATCAATGTGTTGTTGAAAGTCTTTAGTTGTGAGGCTTTCTCTGGGGATTTTCCTTAATCCGGGAAAGCGAAGACATCATCTTCAATGGCGAAGAATGATGCTGGCTGAGAGTTCTCTGGTTTTTCAAAGGTTTAAGTTATCAAAGTGGTCAAGGGCCGACTTCATCCCAGAAATAAACTGGAGGAGAGAGGTAGTGCAGACGCAACATTTCCTGACGAGGAAAGAATCGACAACTTGATTGTGAAGACTTTTATCCCTAGGGGACAAGACCGACTAGAGTGATAGTGATGCAATATGAATGCGAATGTAAATCAATAATGCTTGATGTATGTATGTGTATGCTAACAAAACTGACACGACATACAGGCTAGTGGATGAACATGACTAGATACTCGGCCACTGCAGGGGACAAAAAGTATCGCTGGTTCAAAATAGCAATTCTGCCTTGCTTAGGAGAAGTAGTCCCTGTGGGGAACAACCGTTGATCGGGCTTAGGAGGTAAGAACTCTGCCGAGGATGTCAGATGGAGTATTTGTATCTGACATAGTCGATCCTTCCTTCAGGCGCACTGGTTTAGAAGGAGTACTTTGATTATGCACTTTGAAGCTCGCTTACTTCTGGCGAAGCGATCAGTGTTCTTTCGATGTTCAACAGTCAAAAGAAATTGCCATCTTCATTTTAAAGCAGAAAAATTTTAACAAGTAAATTAACTTTGATTCGTTTCAAGAATCATTGATCATGTTAAAATGTCGTTCTATAAAGCTAAAACAAATAAGAATTGCAAACAAAAGCACAAGGGCTCAAATTGTATTGATAGGATAGAAACCAGCCAAACGTGTGATTCCATAGAGTATTTACAAAGTTTGAAAATGGTAATTTATGGAAAAAGGGCTACATTGAAACATAACGGCTGTTATCCTTCTACCAACTTTGAATTCTGGACATCCTGAGCTTCCGTCGAAGATGACCGTGACTGGAGTTTTTTGATGGATGGCAGGACTGTCGCTAGGGAATTTGCCCCTGTTGGACGTAGTTACTTGCCATTATCCATAATTTTTGCCTGGATTGTACTGTGATGTTTCCAATCCACCAGGATTATTTTTGATTATGTCTCTAATTTTTGCCTGGACCGCCCTTTCGGGTTTTCAATCCACCGAGACGTTTTTTTTAGTTTAGGCGAAGTATTTCTTGACTACATCAACATTTGTGAGGTAGGAAAATTCCTCTCTGTCCATAGTTGCAAGTCTCAAGGCACCGCCTGAGAAAGCTTTCTTGACCACATAGGGGTCGTCAGAGTTTGGAGTCCATTTGCCCCGAGAATCAGTGAGAAATGATTGTATCTTTTTGAGCACGAGGTCTCATTTCCTGAAGACACGAGGTCGGACCTTTTTGTCGAACGCCTTCTTTATTCTTTGCTGATACAAATGACCGTGGCATAGTGCCGTGATTCGCTTTTCCTCAATCAGATTTAGTTCGTCGTGTCAACTTTGACACCATTCAGCTTCTATAAGCTTAGCTTTCATCAATACCCGGAATGATGGGATCTCTACCTCTATGGGGAGAACTGCCTCCATGCCATAAACTAGAGAGAAAGGGGTTGCCCCTGTTGAAGTGCAGACAAATGTGCGATAACCGTGAAGAACGAAGGGCAACATCTCGTGCCAATCTTTGTAGGTTACAACCATCTTTTGAATGATCCTTTTGATGTTCTTGTTAGCCGCTTCTACCGCTCCGTTCATCTTGGGTCGGTAGGGAGATGAGTCATGGTGTTCGATTTTGAATTCAGCACATAACTCTTTCATCATCTTATTGTTCAAGTTAGATCCATTATCCGTAATGATCTGGCTCGGAACACCATAACGGCAAATGATATTATTTTTGATAAATTGGACCACCACTTGTCGGGTTACATTGGCGTATGACGCTGCTTCGACCCACTTGGTGAAGTAATCAATGGCTACCAGGATGAACCGATGTCCGTTTGAAGCTTTGGGCTCAATCACGCCAATCATGTCGATTCCCCATATGGAAAAAGGCCATGGGGAAGAAAGAACTTTGAGATGAGTTGGCGGTACATGGATTTTGTCGGAGTATATATGACACTTGTTACACCTCCTCATGTACTTGAGGCTGTTGGATTCCATGGTTAACCAATAGTACCCCAACCTTAGAATTTTTCTCGCCATTGTGTGTCCGTTGGCATGAGTGCCAAAGGATCCTTCGTGAATTTCTTTTGTCAGCATGTCTGCTTCTGGTCTGTCTACACATCGGAGCAAGACCATGTCAAAGTTTCTCTTATAGAGTGTATCACCGCTCAGGAAGAAACTGCCAGCCAGCCTTCTGAGGGTCTTTCTGTCTTTCCTTAGTGCCCCAGGTGGGTATTCTTGTTTCTGAAGGAAGCATTTGATATCGTGATACCAAGGTTTGTCGTCTATGATTGCTTCAATCGTGAAGATGTAAGCGGGCCGTTTAAGGCGCATTATGTCGATCTTAGGTAGGTCATTCCATTGACCTACACTAATCATGGAAGAGAGGGTGGCTAATGCATCAGCCATGTGATTCTCATCACGAGGGATGTGATGAAACTCGATTTTGTTGAAGAAGGGTAACAACCTTCTTGCATAGTCTTTGTAAGGAATCAATCCTGATTGGTATATGTTCCAATCTCCTTTGATCTGATTGACGACCAAATTTGAGTCGCCATATACATCCAAGTTCTTGATCCTCAAATCAATTGCTTCCTCGAGACCCATAATACAAGCTTCATATTCGGCCTCGTTGTTTGTGCACTTGAATGTAAGTCTGGTAGTGAAAGGAATGTGGGTACCCTGAGGTGTTATGATGATTGGCTCAATTCCATTTCCGTAATGATTGACAGCTCCGCCAAAAATTAGTCCCCATTGGGAACCTGGTTCTTGCCCTTCACTGGGTAGCGGTTCATCGCAATCTTTCATTTTCAAATACATGACATCTTCGTCCGGGAAGTCAAACCCGATTGATTCCTGGTCGTCAATCGGTTGATGAGCCAAATGATCGGCTAAAATACTCCCTTTAACGACTTTTTGAGCGTGGTATTCGATGTCGTATTCTGACAGCAACATCTGCCAACGGGCAATCCTTCCCGTGAGAGCAGGTTTTTCAAATACATACTTGATTGGATCCATTTTGGAGACCAACCATGTAGTTTGACGAATCATGTACTGGCGAAGACGTTTGGCTGCCCAAGCCAAAGCGCAGCAAGTTTTCTCAAGTATAGTGTACCGAGTCTCGCAGTCGGTGAACTTCTTGCTCAAATAGTAGATGGCATACTCTTTCCTTTTGGTTTCGTCTTTTTGGCCAAGTACACAACCCATGGAGTCCTCTAGGACTGTGAGGTAGATGATCAGTGGTCTTCCTTCCACTAGAGGTGATAGAATCGGCGGGTTCGACAGGTATTCCTTGATACTGTCGAAGGCGGTTTGGCAGTCTTCTGTCCAAACGCAGTCCTGGTTCTTTTTGAGTAATTTGAAAATCAGCGCACATGTCGTGGTCATGAGGAATATGAATTTGGAGATGTAGTTCAAACGTCCCAGGAATCCTCTGACTTTTTTTTCAATTTTCGGAGAAGGCATTTCTTGAATGGGCTTGACCTTGTCGGGATCAACCTCAATTCCTTTCTGGCTGACGATGAACCCTAAGAGTTTCCCTGAACGGACACCGAAGGTGCACTTGTTGGGATTCAAGCAGAGTTTGTACTTTCTCAACCGCTCGAATAGTTTTGATAGGTGTGTCACATGCTCCTCCTCTGTTTTAGATTTTGCAATCATATCATCGACATACACTTCGATTTCTTTATGTATCATGTCATGAAACAGAGTAATCATAGCCCTTTGATAGGTTGCCCCGGCGTTCTTCAAGCCGAACGGCATTACCTTGTGACAAAAAGTACCCCATGGGGTAATGAACGAAATTTTCTCCATGTCCTTCGGCGCCATTTTGATTTGATTATAGCCCGAGAATCCATCCATGAAGGAGAAAACTTTGAACTTTGTTGTACTGACTACCAGCATGTCAATGTGTGGTAAGGGAAAGTCGTCCTTTGGACTAGCCTTGTTTAGATCTCTGTAATCCACACACATTCTGACCTTTCCGTCCTTTTTTAGAACTGGTACGATGTTGGCTAACCATTGAGGATATTCTGACGTAGCGAGGAAACCCGCGTCAATCTGTTTCTGTACCTCCTCTTTGATTTTGATGGCCATGTCCGGGTGAGTCCGTCTCAACCTCTGTTTTACTGGCGGACATTCCGATCTTAACGGTAGATGATGTTCCACGATGCTGGTATCCAACCCTGCCATGTCCTGATAGGACCAAGCAAACACATCGGGAAATTCTCTGAGAAGCTTTGTCAAACTTTCTTTGATAGTCGGACTGAGTAGTGACCCAATCTTTACTTCTTTTCTCTCTTCTTCTGAACCCAAGTTGACCGTTTCCAACGTCTCTTTGTGAGGTTCGATGGACCTTTCCTCTTGTCAGAGTAATCGGGAGATCTATTCTGGAATTTTGTCGTCAACTTCTTCTTCAGCCCCAAATACCGGGAACTCATAGTCGGGAGAAGGCATCAGATCGTATGTTTCAACGGGGTTTAAAACAAGCAATCTGCATGACGTGATGATTTGTGTTTAGAAGAGGTAGAGAAAATACAAGTGTGTGCAGTGTATTTCTTTTACTGCTTGTTTTTATTATTGAGTTGTTTTTTAGGATTACCATTTTCTGAAAAACAAAAAGAGAAAACAGCAATTAATGCAAAAATTACAGAACGACGTTATTTTATTAATGAATAAGTCGATTCTTGAAACTACAGCCCTATAAAACAAAACTTTGTCGCTTTGGGCGAAGTGAAGAGGGAAATTTACAGAAAGTGAGCCCTATCAAAACATCAGTTTCACCTAGGCAGGGCGAAAGGTTAAAGACGGCAATTACTTTGAATTATGAATAATCTTCGGAACATCGACAGCAACCCATTGGCGGCGAACTCCTCGGTGAATCACAAAGTCTGGTACCTTCCTTGATTTGTCTTCAGAAATGACGCTGATTTCTGGCGGAGCAGGATCATTGGAATCTGTCTCCCAGGCAGAGTTATCGTAGAAGGATTCCTCTGCTGTATTTTGCATAGTATTTGTACTCTCATGTATATCTCCCCATCCAGTTGGCTGGATGTCTTCGAGCCTGATACGAGAGCTTTCGGGAGCGGTGTACTTGACCATGAAGTCAAATTTTCCACTTGGTTGTCCCAAGGTGTCCCACACTTCTTTGGAACTTGAGGAGTCATCCCTCTGGATGACGTTGACCTCGGGAAAAGCATAGTTGATGAATTATAGTCCGAAAAGCTTTACCAATTCATCGTCGTATGAGATATTTTCTGAATGACCTGAGTGTTAATCCCATGACATGGTGGGGACACAGGTATTCTGTTCAATGATGCTCAGCTGATTTTCAATGTTTGGCTGATTTTCTTGCCCCGAGTTTCCTGGGTACGGCTGCCAGATAGGCAGGCCATCCATCGGGCCATAATAGTCGTGGTCAAAGTTGTCCTTCATCAGAGTGTCTTCCTCTAATGAGTTTGGTGGAGCACGGCATCCTTCCGGATCACAATCTCCATATATCATTTCGACGTCTGACCTGGGTATAAATCTCGGACTCTGTGCGGGATAGCAAAATGGCGTAGGCACCTCTTCCTGAGACATATAACCGTCCTCGTTGAGATAGGACTTCCATTCCTCATCCGTATTGGAGGGATCCTCCTCGTTGATAGTATGGACTGTTTGAGGCACTGGGTGAAGGAAACCTCCATTGTGGAACAAGTCCTGAATGGGATGAAGACTTTCATCATTAGCAGCTGTTTAGGTGCAGGTTGCAGAAAAACCAAGACCCTTCTTTGTTTTATTATCAGTAGGAATGACAAGTTGTCCCCATCCGTTTGCATTGTTATTCTCGATCACTTCGAGAGCATCTCTGTATGAGGAAATAAAGGTTCCTTTCTCTAATTGATTCTCATTGCTCACCGAAAGTGCTCGGAACTGAGTCCCAACAACCTCCTCGGGTTCTACACAAGTAGATAATGACAAGTTACTCACGAGCAAGGCTTGTTCTCCACAAACTGTGACGATTTGATCGTTTTTTACGAACTTCAGTTTCTGGTGCAGCGCCGAAGTGACTGCCCCAGCCTGGTGTATCCAAGGTCTTCCTAATAAACAACTGTACGCTGCCCGGACGTCCATGACCTGGAAAGTGATTAGGAAAGTGTAAGGACCAATAGTTATGGGAAGGTCGACTTCGCCGATAACTGCTTTCTGAGACCCGTCAAATGCTTTGACGATAACCTCACTGCCCCTTATCGGGGATCCTTTGAATGATAGTCGCATTAAAGTGTACTTCGGCATAACATTGATGGCTGATCCTGTGTCTACCACTACGCTGGCTAAAGCATCATCCTGGAAGTCAACTGTGATATTAAGCGCCATGTTGTGGCTTTTGCCCCCTTCTGGAAAATCCTCATCACTGAATCCTAAGTTGTTGCAGGAAGTGATGTTAGAGATGATGTTGTCGAACTGTCGTATTGACACATCCTGTTCCACAAAGGCCTGCTCTAAGACTTTCTGTAGAGCCTCTCTGTGGGCTTCGGAACTGAGTAAAAGTGATAGCACCGAGATCTTTGAAGGAGTTTGTAATAGTTGGTCAACAATGTTGTATTCACTCCTTTGTATGAGCTTTAGCATCTCATCATTGTTTTTCGAAAGGTCGAATCTACTGGATTGACCGACTGGTGGATCGAGAGCTTCTATCTGAAGTTCCTTTTCTTTGTTAGGTTCTCCCACTCCTCGGTTGAAGATTCGACCGCTCCGTGTTACTCGACTGATGTCTGCAATATTCACGACGGAGGGTAATGGAATTTCCTTTCCGTTTTCAATTATCGTTGCACGTATTTGTAAGGGATCGCCTTAGCTGATTCATACGGTAATGGGTCTGGCAGATAGATAACTACAGGAGCCTTCTGATTTTTCTGACTGTCGTAATTAACCTCAATCATTCCCTTGCTAAGACCTTTTGATTCGTCCAGTAGAGGGATGATGGTACAAACATCCTTGTTCCTCTCAGGGTCAGAGATTACAACCACCTCTCTGATCTGATCAGCGAAGTAGTCCGGCGTCCAGTCAACGGACCCTGAAGCTAGGTTTAGGTGAATCTCTTTGCGATCCAACTGACCTTGGAGAGCTGCTCGCACGAGGTAGCATCCTTGGTTATTCTTCGAGCAGACTCTAGAACGTTCATAGTTGTGTGGTGGCACCTGGCCTCACACGCTTTGAATACAATGTAACCTCACTAGATCTGTTTCCGTAGATTGGACATCCTGACTTTGATGCCGAGTAGGGTTCCCGTCAACCAAACTGATTTGTTGCGTGTCTTTATCCATATAGATTGGAAGCCACCAGTGGTTTAACAAGTGTTGTAAAGTTCTTTGAACGAGAGCGTACCCTTGGTTACTCTCACAACATCCTTTACAGTTCTGATAATTATGCGAAATGAGAAAATCGAGTTGGACCTGCCTGGCATGTAATTCCACCAAGATGGTATTCATCAGACGAATATCAAATATTTGAATCATGTTGATCTGATAGGGATTCCTATCATGGTAGTCCTGGATCCATCCTAGATCTATCTGGCGCTGGAGGGCCTCTTGTACAAAAGAGCATCCCTGTTTGTTTACCGAGCAAGTCAGACAGGAACTATAATCGTGCCATGGCAGATTATGATATTGGATTTGCCTTGAGTGCATTGCCACCAAGTTGACATTCATTGTACGGACGTCCTGGTTCTGAATGATGTTGGAATTCGTATAGGGCATGTTGACTCCACGAACTCGATGCTCTTGAATCCACCCGAGATCCAATTGTTCCTGTAGAGCTGATTGCACCACAGAACATCCCTGATTGTTTTTAGAGTAGATATCACACTGGTGATAATTATGAGGTGGCACATAGCCATATCCACTCTGTCTACAATGCATCTTGACCAAATTGGCCCTTAACAAGAGTACATCACGAATTTGATAGGTGTTGTTAGACTCTCCCTCTATCAAATTGACTGTAGCTTTCTCATGTTGAGGCAGCGGGTTTGTGAGAACATTCGGATTCGTATCTTTGAAAGATAAAACCCCACTCCTAACAAGCTTTTGTACGTCGGATTTGAAACTGAGACAGTTTTCTATGTTATTCCCTAGTCCTCCTTGATGGTAAGGACAAGTCTGATCCGTTTTGAACCAAAAAGGCGGATTTTCCGGTACTGTAAGAGGAGACTTAGTCTGGATGTGCCCCTTGACCAGTTGTAATGGAAATAGTTCTGCGTACAACACAGGTATAGGGTCGAACCCTGGTGGTCGCGTTGCACGGTTGTTGTTGTACGGGGGACGAGCTTGCTGAAGAGACTGTTGTGTCCTTTGCTGAAATTATTGTTGATTCGGTTGGCTCTGCGCAACCTGAGGTTGATACGTAGGAACAGGCGCAGGGTTGATAGCAGGAGTTACAGGTGCTACTGGTTGATATCATCGCCTTTGCTTTCCGAGAGAGATATTCCCAATATCCTGCTATTTTTTCTTAGGGAGAGCACTACCGTATCGTTTTGTACTACTTGATGATCCAGCGTATTTAACTAAACGTCCTTCTCGGACGACCTCCTCAAGACGAACTCCCATTCCCACCATCTCGGTGAAGTCACTGGGCACACTGGCGACCATTCTGTTGTAGTAAAATGATCTTAAGGTCTTTAAGAAGATCTTTGTCATCTCTTTTTCCTAAAGAGGTGGACAAATCTGGGCGGCAATTTCACGCCATCTCTGAGCGTACTCCTTAAAGGTTTCCTTGTCCTTTTGTGACATCGATCTGAGTTGATCTCTATCCGATGCCATGTCCAAATTGTATTTATATTGTTGAACGAAAGCAGCGCCAAGATCTCTGAATGTGCTGATCGTAGCGCGGTTTAAACCCATGTACCATTTTAATGCGGTACCGGTTAAACTATCCTGAAAGTAGTGAATCAGTAGCTCTTGGTTCTCTGTTTGAGCGGACATTCGCCAAGCGTACATCACCATATGACTCTGAGGGCAAGAATTACCCTTGTATTTTTCAAAGTCGGGCACTTGGAACTTATGTGGGACTTTCACATTGGGGACCAAACAAAGGTCTGCGGCGTCCTTTCCAAATAAATCCTTACCACGAAGGGCTTGCAGTTCTTTCTGCATCTCTAGGAATTGTTCCTGGAATTCATTCATTCTGTCGATCATGCTTTCGTTTCCACCTGAAGGTATCTATGGAATTTGTCCTTCTGGGACAGTGTGTACCAAAGGTGGTGGTATAGTCATTATGGCCGAGACTCTCGGTGCCTCCCGAAGTTTGTAACCTTCAGGAGTTGCTGCCATGCCCCTGGCTTCTTCGCTTTCCCGAAGTTTGTAACCTTTAGGCCCAGTGGCTCCTGCTGCAGTTCCTTGATCCTCATTGATCAGCGGAACATATCCTTCTGGGATATAGTTAAGTGGCATGCCCCAGGGGCGATCTTTCGGCATCTTGGACCTAGGATCATACTTCTCCACTATGGAATTTGATGTGATCTCTGAGATCACAGTCCTTTGTTGTTGCATCTAAGCTTCTACTAGAGCTTGCATGTCGTTATGAAGATTTCTCAGATCCTCTTTCAGAGTGTCGATCTATTCTCTTAACTCTCTGTTCTCTTCCTCGAGATCATCCATCTTTTTCTGACGATTGGCCCGAGTATTGTACGAATGAGACAGTTTAACTCTAGAATCGAGACGCAAACGTGAGATTCGTAGGTACGAAGAATACGTTTATGATGAATGCAATGATTATTAATTATTTTTGTTTATTCAAAGTAAACTTTGACAATTGGTTTACAAATATCAAACAATTGGGGAGAACCCTATTTTATTGAATTCAAAGGATTGCGGAAATGGAAATACAGTAGATTACAAAGTGCTGGAAAAGGAAATCTAAACTAATGGATCTTGAGTCCTCTCTGAAGAGAGCTCAGGTGCTGGTTCGGGTGCTTTCCTTTTCTTTGACCAGGGCTCTTGGGCCGTTGTCGGGTTGTCATTCCTTTTCAAGTGAAAGGAGCGAGCAAATTCCTTTGGTCATCCTGATTTTCTACAGCATGTTGCTCTAAAATCTCAATCAGAGCATCCTTTTCTCTTAATAGCTGCTGTATTTTCTTACATTCCACATTGAGAATACGGTACTTGTTCCTCCAAGACCTCTTCTCCTGCTGAACTTTGCTGAGAGTAACCTGAAGTTTTTCCGTCTCAGACATGAAATAAAGGGCAGAATCCCTTAATGGAAGAACTTCCTGGCGAGGGTAAGACATCCTCAGCTTGAGAGCTCTAGTTTGTACCCAATGGAGATAAGGCTCCATCGAGACATAGTCTGGTTTTCCTAGAGACTCTCGTCCTTTTCTATGAACGTGTTTCCAAGCATGCACTATTTCTGTCTTTAGTGCCCTGTCATTTTCTCCTTCCTTGAAGAAAAGACCTTCCAGATGAGCACTGTGCGGGACATGCCTCATCGGGTATCCAAATTGACGCCGAACTAACACCGGATGATAGTTGATCCCCCCCTTAGTTCCTATAAGGGGTACCAATCGATGTCCGAGTTGGTAAGAGACATGACTCTCTACGACCAACGTAAAGTATTCTTTTGATCCCAAAATGCAGCAGATTTGGGAAAATGGGAAGTGAACCATTTGTATAGCAGGGGTATACAGCACGTGATCATCCCTCCGCTGTATAAATTCCTTAAGTGTACCGAATGATACGCATCTGCGAGTAAGGTCGGTACGGGGTTTCCAATCAGGAAAATCTTAATGGCGTTGATATCTACAAAGTTATCGATGTTGGGAAACAAAAATAACCCGTAGGTGAGCAAAACAAAGATGCTCTCGAAAGCGGCCACGTTCCCTATACTGGCAAAGTACAGGGCTTTCTTTGTCAAAAACTGGGCTGGCAAACCTTGGATGCCACCCTTAGTGGTCATGTGAGTCTTGACTTCCGACTCGTCCAAATAAATTGCTCGTGCAATAGTCTGATCCTTTGGAATTTCTTCCAGTCCAGAAAATGGAGCTTGATCATTGATATGTAAATCAGTCAAGTGAGAGTACTCCTCCAGTGTTGGTGCTAGTTGATAATCCAGGAATATGAAACAGTGATAGACCGGATCGTAGAACTGGATTAACGTGGACAGGATTCCTTCAATTACGTGGACCCTCAATAAGGACAGCAGTCCTCCATATTTGGCTCTGAAAGCCTCATGGTTAGTGATCATTCTCGCCAAACCTCTCAAATTTTCTAACTTTGGAACCTTGAAGGTGTACTTATGAGTTTTCCTTCTACCGAAATCCATTAGCGCAATCTCCTTTCTCTGATATTTGCAATCATTGTCTCATTTTAACTTGAAAAAGAGATACTAGAAGAGAAGATTTTCTTTGTTTTAATGTTTTTTAGATGAATGTATGAATGCAACACACAAAAACATAGAAAAAACATGGGGTCAAAGGGTCGGTGTCATGAAGTCAAGGCTCTACCCCCCCCCCCCCCAAGGTTTATACTGGTGATTTTTTGTACCTGTCCGCAAAATCATTGACCCCTCTGGGATAACAACAACAAGCGGATCGCCAATGAGCTAATGTATCCTAGAGTGATCTCAGATGAGGGTAGTATCGCGTGACAACTATTTCCGAGAGCTTCCGCACTACAAAATGGCTTACGTCTGCTAAAAACCTCAGCTTCTCAGATAACCCAGTCGACCACACTACTTTCAACAACTGAAGTCGTATAGGCAATGTATCTGCAAAGGGAGTCTCCACTGAGTTTGATGGTCGATCGGGGGCTCTTAATTGGAATTCACTCCCAGTAAGATTGCCCGCATTGCCATCACCTATCTTAGGTGTTTACTCAATCTTTCCACATGTGGCATCACACGCATTCCCATTAGCAGAAAAATAAACACAGATATCAATTAGGAAAAGCAGTATATATATTTGTCTTAATCATCCTAGACCTCTAATCTTATGATCCTATACAGACAATGACACCCCAGCAAAGCAGTCATTTCTGTGATATGAATGTGAACTCAAGGTCTCTGCCTAAGAGATGGGAACATCTGATAAGGACAAGACACTCCCCAGCAGAGTCACCATTTTTCTGTAGCGCAAGTTTTATGTGTGGTTGTGAAGCACTATCGCTTTTAGGTACTACAGCTCAATTCATTTTTTATCCTATTGAAGCTGATGAAGGAAGGGAAATAGATGTCTCCAATTAACCCTTCTTGCAAACTGAGTTTAAACAGATAACTAATGGTTTACAGATGCTACAAAGATTGTGGGTCTCTCTTAGGTTATTTTGTTAAGAACACAGGGTTTAGACTATTGGTAGGATGTTAGAACTGATGCTTTTCGATTAGTGTGCTCGCTAATATTTTTCAATCTTATGCCTACGTATTCCCGTTTAACGAAACAGGGAAATCAGAGCGATCGTAGTTCCTCCTATTCTATGGGAGGAAATGGTATTTTGGTGTCTTGTTCAAAGCCCACGATATGAAGCTAAAGGTGGTTTGTATCTTGTTCAAAGCCCAAGATGTGAAGCTGAAGGGTCTATTTGTATCTTGTTCGAAGCCCAAGATGTGTAGCTAAAAGGGTGTTGACTTTAGAGAGAATTTGTCATCTCTAAAGGGGAATATTTGGTCTGTTTGGCACAACTGTTAGGTGACTGGTTATAAATGAGAATTACTTTAACTTGGATATGCGAATCCAGCAATGCTGTAATTTCCTTTTATAGGGGATTTTCAACCTGAAGGAGAAGACTTTAACTCAGTTTAGAGCAATGCCATCTTTGCTTAGGAATTTCTCATGCTAAAAGAGGGACAGTGGCGTGGATGTAAATAATCCATAGGCTTGCCGATTACAGCAATTAGACAAGGGAAAAGGAGTTGTCAATGTTTGCATGCTGTGACCAAAGCATGATTTGATGCTAAAAGGTTGATTGAATCAAACGGGGATTTCTTTATACAAAGCCTAAGAGGAGGCTATTGACCCAACAAGAGGATGCTTTTGTGTCTCGTACGAAGCCCGAGATAGAGGCTAAAAGGGTTGACTCAACAAGAGAGTGTTTTTATCTGTGTCTTGTACGAAGCCCAAGACGGAGGCTAAAAGGGTTTGACTCAACAAGAGAGTCTTTTATACTCACCAAGAGAGTGATTTGTATCTCGTATGAAGCCCGAGATAAAGGCTAAAAGAGGATTGACTCAACAAGAGAGTGTTTTTATATGTGTCTTGTACGAAGCCCAAGACGGAGGCTAAAAGGGTTTGACTCAACAAGAGAGTCTTTTATACTCACCAAGAGAGTGATTTGTATCTCGTACGAAGCCCGAGATAGAGGCGAAAGGAGGATTGACTCAACAAGAGAGTCTTCTTATACTCAACAAGAGAGTGTTTTGGTATCTCGTACGAAGCCCGAGATGAAGGCTAAAAATGTTTGACTCAACAAGAGAGTCTTTTATACTCACCAAGAGAGTGATTTTTATCACGTACGAAGCCCGAGATAGAGGCTAAAAAGGTTAGCTCCGCTGGGGAGAATCATTGTACAAAGCCTAAGAGGAGGCTATCTATGCTGGTGACTGTTTCAGTTTAGTGACAGGTCCAGTATGTTGTATAAAAGAGAAAATCAGTTCTTATAAAGAGACTGATTCCAGGTGAGGTTGTACTTTGGTACTGATCAGAAGATCGGGGTTATTTCCTGTTCTTTAAGGAAATGGGAAATCGAAAGGGTATTGAGACTGTCCAAGTCTACTGGTGTTTTGGAGAAATTGATTCTCAGATAGTGAATGATCTTTGTATAATGCCCAAGAGAAGGCGGGGTACTGCTGAGAATTAAATCCATAGGTAGGCCAAAGGGTGAGGAACTCTCATGAGAGAGGCCAGCTTTTGTAGCGATCAGTGTTTTTTTTTATTTGTGAAAGGAACTTGAGAATGCCTTTAAGACTCAAGGGGTTTTTAGACTGTCCAAGTCTAGAGTTTCATCTTTTGTACAATGCCCAAGAGGAGGCACGGGCTTTAAGGGATGAGTATCAACCCTTAAATGGTCAGAGTTTTGACGCTGGAAAGACTGCTCTAGCAAAGGATGATTAAGTATTGTCTTATTCCTTTAAGAGGTTGCCAGGGTCCTTGTATTAAGCCCAAGAGAAGGCATGACAACTTCCAAGATGCCGAAGGATCCCTGTACAACGCCTAAGAGGAGGCGGGGATACTTTTAAGAAGCCCCTGGGTCCCTAAACCCCGAGAAGTTCAAGACATGCCATTCACAGAGAATAGATCAAGCCAGGAAAGTCCGAGAATTTGGAAGAAACTCAAGAGATGCCATTCACGGAGAAAAGATCATCTTTTGGGAGTTAGAGTTTCTTTGACAATTTTTAAGGGTGCTTTTAAGAAGCCTGTGGGTCTTCAAATCCCGAGAAGTTCAAGACATGCCATTCACAGAGAATAGATCAAGCCAGGAAAGTCCGAGAATTTGGAAGAAACTCAAGATATGCCATTCACGGAGAAAAGATCGTCTCTGGGGAGTAAAGTCTCTTTGACAACTTCTAAGGGTGACAGTATGAGAAAGGGTTCACCGAGAATGCTTCCTTTCACGTCTCCATATTGTTTAACCCCAAGAGGAGGGAATACTGTGTCTGGTAATCCTATGGGGAGATAGTTTTGACTGTATCTAAGAGAGATCAACGGGGCTTTACCTAGTGCTTAGACGTAGTTGTCGGGGAAAACTTTAAATAACTATACTAGTATTACACATTTGATATTTGACAAGTACATAAAAGTTTGTGAAAGTAGACTTACAGTGAGCAGCCCCACAATACAGTTATATATATATATATATATATATGAAAGCGGATAAAGACAGCGGGTAAACACTTACTCGGTTGTAGAGCTTCCATGCTGTTTTGTTAGTTGTTCAACAAAGAAAGAATTAATAACAATATTATATTCAAAATCAAAGGAGAAAGTGCTTTGAAAATATTGTTAGGGCTTACAGCTCAAGGAGAGGCCCAAAGTTTTATCAGTGATTGCACTGTTGTTTTGTACATTGTACAGGGACTTATACAAGTGACTGAGGCCCGAAAAGGTTTTCTGTACAAAGGGATGGGTCTTACACTCTCTCAAGAGGCCCAAAGGTTTATTTTTATACAAGTGGTGGGGCTTACAGCTCAAGGAGATGCCCAGATGATTTGTTTTTAAAAACGGCGATCGCATCAAGGTTTTTGAAAGCACAGTGGGTCTTATACAATGAATGAGGCCCAAAAAGTTTTGGTTTCAAAAATGGGTTGGGTCTTACACTCTATTAGAGGCCCAAAAAGTTTTGAATGGGTCTTATAGCTCGATGAGAGGCCCAAAGTTTGGTTTTAAACTGGAGATTTTCTTTTAACGCATAGGGACTTATACAATATCTGAGGCCCAAAATAGTTTTGGTTAAAAGGGTTTGGGTCTTACACTCTACTAGAGGCCCAAAGGTGTTTAAAGAAAAAGAATGGGGCTTATAATAGAGGGTAGGCCCAAGGGTTTGATTTGTTAGAAAGGCGACGACCGCACTGAATTTTTTTGACGGTATCGGGACTTATACAATACACTGAGGCCTAAATTATTTTAGTTTTTTCTAAAATGGTTGGGTCTTACACTCTACTAGAGGCCCATGAGTGTTTGAAAAAGTTTGATGAGAGTTGAATTAATCAAAAACCCTAATTTGTTTCCAAAATGTATTTTAATTGAATAAAAATTTAATTAAAATGATCAAAATTGTTAAACATGTGGAAAATAAATTGTGATCTTGGATTAATGTTTCAAAAATCAAGTTTTGACCTACAAAATGATTAGAAGTCATTAAAATTTGCAAAATCAAGAAGGAAAAAATATTTTAAATGTCAAAAACAATTAAAATATTAATTCTTTGCAAAAATATCAATTATATGAAATAAATAATATTTTTGGGATTTTTTGGCAAAATAAAATATTTTAACATTTTTGTGAATTATTAAAAAAAGAATCAACTCAAAAATCATTAAAACTCAGAGAGAAACTAATTTTTGAATCAATTAAATAAAATCACAAAATTCAAATATTCAAATATTTGAAAAAGGGCGCCAAGAACACGGCAAGAACACGCGCCCTTCCTTTGTTTCTGCAGATTTGTGTTTTCTATTCAATCTCACTGAATACTTGACTGTATCATGTAATCTACATATCAATCTACTCGTTTCAACCTCACTATCAAGTCTATGGTCTTTAATTTCATTTATTTTAAACATGGAATAAGAAATCAAAGAGAAACCTCAAGAACCCTAAAATTTGCATGAAGGTTCAGAAATTCCATACACGATTCAAACAATGCAATTGATTGAGGGAAAACACTCCATGCATGATTATGAACATATGGCCAAATTATTATGCAGCAAAAATTGCATGGATCATAGAGTTAGAAGAGCTCATGCTTATCACTTGCAGCTGGTGATCGTGTTTTGTGTTAGAGGTGTTACAACTTGGTTCCAAGGTTATGGACATCTTCCCTACGTGCTATGAAGTGTGTCTAGATGCTTGGAGTGGATTGATTTGAGCTGGAACTTGATTTGGCACCTCAACTGCAAATCTGTCAAAGGCTTGAGTAGTTGGCTGGTGATTTTGTGATTTTGGTATTCCAGATGTTATGTGAGTGTTTGGATCACTTTTATATGATGTTTATGAGGTGTGTGTGTGTGATTGGTTTGATTGGAATTGCTCTCAAACTCAAAACCCAATAGTGACTTGCTTTGGAAGGCAAAATTAGAGTGAAGAAGGAGATTTTGAGGAAAGCATATGTTTGAGGGCTTTGGTGTACTCAAACGGGTCACAAATGAGCTCTATTTATAGTAGAGCAAGTTTGTTTTGCAAGGAATAGTGAATGGCAACTCCTGCATAGGTTTGGCCAATGTTAAGCAATGAGAATCCAAGTCTCCTCTAGCCATTGACTGGAGGTTAGGGCACAGGCTGCTGGTTCCCTTGGTCTTGGATAAGTCTTGACTGAATTCAGTTGGCAATGGCCCAGTCCATGCCACCTTGGTGTATGCATTGAATGGTCCAATCCAAAATTGGAGTCTTGTCCCTCTTTTAGGCAATTCTAGGTTTGGCATGCTACTTCTTGTTCCAAAGACTTTGGAGGCTTGGATCAGTGTTTTTTCCCTTTAGATTTGATCCTCAGATGTGTCCAAAGTGATGGCAAGGCATATTGTCATTGTCATATCTCATGGCTCAAGTGGAATTTGATGGAGTTCTTGGCCATTTTGGAAAGCCCTCACATGATACAATAACTGTTTGATCATAACTGGTTTTGATACTTTTTGGATCCAAGTGAAAAATGCCCCTACATTTGGAAAAAAGTGAAGGCAGATTCTGACTTAATGAAAATTTCACTAAGTGTTGGAAAAAAGTGACATTTTCACTTTTCTTGATTTTGATCATTCCATAACTTGAAATCCACGGGGAATTGGAATGAGTGGTAGTTGAATCTTTTGTAGAGGGTAATGAGATCCAGCTTTGGATGGGAAAAAATGGCCTTGTGGTTTAGGAGTTATGATCCTCCAAAGTTGGTACCCTAGCCACTTTGTTCCATAACTTAGAAAATTTTCTAAGTTTTTTATGGTTACCCCTTTTACAAGTTATCCCACTTTTCTTGATTTTTCTTGATGAATGATGATTCCAACCACACATTAACATCATTTTAGGGTTAAGGAACCATAATTGTGAAAAATCTCAAAAAGTCAAAGTTTGACTTTTGTGCACAGTTGACTTTTTGTCAGATGAATTCCAAACTGTGCGATCCTCTATGAAATCAAGTCCTTGACCTAAATCAAACTTGATGGATTGATTTCATAGGTGTTATAGGGTGTATTGAATCATGTCTTAGGGTTTGGGAGCATGTCCTGCTCAAAAGTTAAAGATACAGTTGACTTTTTCCCCCTAACTGTGGTTCTGATGAACTTGAAACTTGTGAACCAAGCTTCTTGGATCAATCCATTGTTGCAAATGGATCAATGTGGTTTATTAGAGACCCTCAAATCATGTCTTGAGGTCTTGGCTCATGATTTGTCCCAAAAGTCAATTTAGGGGTGAATTAGGTCAAGAAACCCTAATTCCTGATTTTTTATGTATGCATCCCCTGAGGTTAAATTTACTTGATGATTAGGTCCATGATGTCCCTTGGAGCATCATAGGTTATGCTTTGAAGCATTGGATAATGCCCAGAGGAAAATTTCCATCTGGAGGCCCTGGTCGACCAAACCCTAATTTGGTGACACTGGCGATCTTGAGGCTTAATCCAATTAGAAGGGAGTAGCCTTGTGCTTAATCTTTGAAGTGGGAGTCCTCTTAATCCTTTTATAAAAGTTGAAGATTGTATCATTCCTTGATTGATCCTCTGTCTAAGAACTCTGAGAGGGCTTGAAACCCTAAGTTTGATTGTAGTGGTTGCTCACCCATCTTTGGGGAGACTAATGAGGCATGATGGTTCTCCCATATTGTGATGATGATTTGTATAATGATGGGAAATCTTAGTGGTCAAAATTTGGGGTATGACATTCATCAGTAAGGACAACACTGAAATCTTGGACGGGGTATGCAAGAGTTAATCTACAACACTGTACTCACTCTTCTTGATCAATTTCAATACCTCATCCTCATAAGCCTTCGAACCACTGGACTGGCCGAAAGCATCAACATTATTCTCATCTTGATGTCGTTTACCAGTAACAACATTCACCACAATCTTTGGAGGCTCAGGAGCAAAAACTCGACCACTTCGGGTCACTCTACTCACATCAGCGATACTTACCAGATAAGACAAAGAAGGAATGGGCACTTCCTTACCATCTTCTACCATGGTAGCATTGTACTTATACGGGACATCCTTGTCAGATTCATAGGGTACTGGATCGGGTAACCGAATGACTAGAGGCATAGCAGCGGTCTTCCGACTATCATAAGAGATAACAACTCTTTCAGGAATATTAAAGCATGGTGCAATAACATTCACCTCATTTTGATACTCATCTCTCTTAGCAGTGACTTCAATAAAATTCTCATCCATCATCCTTTGAATATCCCTCTTCACTATCACACAACCACGTGGATTCACTGAACAGATACAACAAGCTGCATAATCATAATCAATATCATGGTATTCACTCAAAAGTGCATGCATTTCCACAAGAGATCTCCGAATCCAACGGATATCAAAAATTTTGAATGTACCAGGACAACCATAAACCATATTGACAGATGCCTTACCATGATTAGGCAGCGAATTTGATTATACATTAGGGTTGGAATCTTCAAAAGACAAAATACCACTCCTAGCCAGCCTTTGTACTTCCATCTTCAATGGATAACAGTTCTCAGTATCATGCCCAGCTCCTCCCTAATGGAAAGCACAATGAGCTTCAGGCTTATACCACCATGGAGAATCTTTTGGAACAGCAGGCGGTGCACGGGTCTGAACAAGATTCTTCTTAATTAAACAAGGAAGCAATTTCGTGTATGTCATCGGAATCAGGTCAAAATCCTTCTTAAAACGGCCCCGTTGATTGTTTTGTTGGTTAGAACGTTGTTGAGAAGGAGCTGCCTGAACAACAGGAGTCGAATTGATAACAGGAGTAACAGATGCAACATGTTGCTGACACTGATTATTCCTACTGTAACTCTTTCTGCGTCCTCCACGGGAAATAGCATTGGTCTCTCCTTCTTTCTTCTTGGCGAGTCCTCCCCCATATTTCTTAGAATTACCAGCAGAACTACCGTCTTTTGACAATCGTCCCTCACGGACACCTTCTTCTAATCTCATCCCCATATTGACCATCTCAGTGAAATCACTCGGGGCACTAGCAATCATACGCTCATAATAGAAAGGACTCAGAGTTTTCAAAAAAATCTTAGTCATCTCTTTTTCTTCCAAAGGAGGATTAATTTGAGCAGCAATCTCACGCCACCTTTGCGCGTATTCTTTGAATGTCTCCTTATCTTTCTGAGCCATTGCTCGAAGCTGGTCACGATCGGGAGCCATGTCCACATTATACTTATACTGCTTTACAAACGCTTCACCCAAATCTTCGAAAGTGCGAATCCGGGTACTATGGAGTCCCATATACCATTTCAAAGCTGCACCAGACAAACTGTCTTGAAAGTAGTGAATGAGAAGCTGATTATTATCGGTCTGAGTCGACATCTTACGAGCATACATAGTCAAATGACTCAACTGACAAGAGTTTCCCTTATACTTTTCAAAGTCAAGGACCTTGAACTTATGTGGGATCTTCACATTAGGAACCAAGCATAACTCATGAGCATTCTTCCCAAATAGTTCTTTACCTCTCAGAGCTTTGATTTCTTTCTGCATTTCAGCAAACTGGTCTTGAATCTCTTCCATTCTATCATAAGCATCAACACTCTCGCTTGGAGCAGTGTGGAAAATATGTTCTTCACCAAAAGGAACGGTATGAACCATAGGCGGTGGCACAGTCATCACAGGCTTAACAGTAGGAACAGCTGGAACTTCAGGAGGTGGTGGTGGTTGATAACCTTCAGGAACAAAGTTAAGAGGCATGCCCCAGGGGAAATCGGGAGGCATGGAGTATTGAGGAACATTAGCAGGCGCCATAGAGATGGGCGTAGAGACAATCTCGGAAACGACTGTCCTTTGCACAGGAGTTGAAAGCGGAAGAGGAGGGGGTGGTGGCTGATTTTGAGCGGCCACCAGAGCTTCCATCATAGCAGTGAGTCTTTCCAAACCATCCTTCAGAGTTGATACTTCTTCACGAAGCTCATGGTTCTCTTGTTGCAACTGATCCATCTTCTTCTTCAAATTAGCCCGAGTATTATACTGGTGCGACAGCTTGGCTGAATGAAAACCAAAGGGAAACATAAGACACCTGGAAAATGCAAGAAACAATGCAAAAGATGATGCTTGATATTCAAGATGCAAATGCAAAGTTTCAAGGAATTATAAGGCATATCACAAACATTGTTATTGGAAATACAAAAAATCTCATTCATTAATGATGGAAAAGATTACACCTTGGAAGTACAAATTCAAGAATCCTAAAACAATAAAGAATAAATAAAACTGGATCCCTAGAGAATCTCATGAGAAGAAGTCCCGGCTCTATCTTCCAGCTTCTTGAGGCGAGCCTGCATCTGAGTCTTCTCAATCAGCAACTGATCAACGATCAACTTCCAAGGAGATTCTGAACTCTTCGGAATATCAGAAACTGGATGAATGCGAGAGGAAAATAAATCCTCATGCGTCTTTCTCTTCTTGTTGGCAACTTCATCTTCATTCTTCTTCTTGAAGTGCTCTTGAAGTCTTGCATTCTCTAACTCAACAATCTGATACTTGTTCTTCCAAGCATCTCTCTCGTTGCATCTCGGCCAAAGCAATCTGAAGCTTCTCTGTGTCTTCTATAAAGTAGAGGATAGGCTTCTTAGCAGTTAGAGACAAAGGTTCCTGACAAACATAAGGAATTTTCAAAGTAATAGCTCTATTTTTAACCCACTGGAGGTAAGGTTCTGAAGAGACAATTCGGATTTCCCAAAATTTCCTTTCCTTTTCTATGAATGTTGCGCCAAGCTTCCACTATTTCTCTCTTGACAGCAACCTGATGTTCATCTTCCTTGAAAAAGAGACCGGCCAAATGAATGTTCTTTGGTACCTCTCGCAAAGGATATCCCAACTGACGACGAGCCAACACCAGATTGTAGCTGATTCCTCCCTTTGTACCAAGAAGAGGCACGTGGAGAAAATCACCACAACTATCAATAATCATCGCTCCAGAAGGAACACGGCTACACCAATCAATATCAGAATGAGTGAGAGACATGATCTTCTGCGACCAATATAAACCATCTTTGAAGTTCTAGAAAGTTGCAGACTTCGGCAAGTGAGAAATAAACCACTTGTAGAGCAAAGGCGCACAACAGATAATCATCACTTCACCATGGAAATTCCTGAGGTGAATAGAATGGTAAGCATTGGCTAGCAAAGTAGGAACTGGATTCCCGATCAAGAAGATCTGAATAGCGTTGATGTCGACAAAGTTCTTAACATTCGGGAAGAGGAACAGTCCATAAATGAGCAAGGCAAGAATAGCTTCAAAAGCAACTGTGTTCTTCACACTAGTAAAGTGATGAGCTCTATCCATCAAGAACTTAGAGGGTAACCCAAGAATCTTTCCTTTGGTATCCATGTTAGCCTTAATCTCAGAAACCTTCAAGTGAGTAGCCTTCGTAATAACATGATGCTCGGGAGCGGGATCCAAACCAGAGAAAATCCGACCATGAACAGGCAAACCAAGCAGGAGAGAATACTCCTCTAGCGTAGGTACCAACTGATAATCAGGAAAGGTGAAACAATGAAACAAAGGGTCATAGAACTGAACCAAAGTAGCAAGCAATCCTTCAACCATATCAACCTTCAAGAGAGATAAAAGCCTTCCATATCTGGACTCGAACTTCTTGGTATCAACAAACAAAGATCCTAGCTCTCTCAAACCCCCTAACTTAGGACTCTTGAAAGTGTACTTCCTTGTACTTCTCCTTCCAAAATCCATAAGAAAAGTACCTACAATGTTTGCAATAACACCTTTAAGTTCCTTGAAACCTTCTAGAAAAATGCTCATGAATGCATGAGTGCATGAATGAAACAAACACAAACAATATCGCACAAAGCACACGGGTCAAGGTTCAAGTCACGAGCATGAAGCCAAGGGTAAGAACCAATCCCACAAAGGTATGTACTAAGGTTTTGTCTTCATTGTACCTGCAGAAAACAGCAATTCTAACAGAGTGCCCAGGGTCCACAACCCACTATCAGACACACCAGCACACCGAGTTGCTCGGAGGTTGGTAGTTATCCTTAAGAGAATCTAACCCGAGTGTAGCATTGCGTGACAGCTAAGTCGGATTTGCATCCTCATAGCTTTCGCGCTATGATCCTAAAAAGGCTAAGATGGGTTAAGGGTTACTACGGTCCTCAGTGTTATAGGGTTCTATGGAAAAAGTAATGCCTTCAACGATTGCCTCCTTTGAAGCCAGCCTTCCAAACAAAGGAACCGTCGAAGAAAGTGCCAAAGAAATCAAAGACCGGCGAGTCGAAGGGACCCGCTTAGTGCATCTAACTCCCAACGAAGAGGGCCAATTACTCAGGTCGGCTTTCCTTAGCTTCATAAAGATGTTTGCCAAACGCCATGAGTTTACTTCAAGCATGGCCCCTTTCGCATGAAGGAAGTATGACCCTGAGTGGTTTACTATGCCTTTCCCTACCTCAGATAGAGCCCAAGAAGAGGAATCAAAGTTGATCTGGGAGGCTTTTCTAATACCAAGACTTTTGACCCTCCGACTCAATCTGGGAAGAGATCAAGTTTTTTTAATTGCTTAATCTGGTTGCTCGCCAGTTTGGTTTGGTTCAAACCCTCCCAAGATGCCTATATGAGAAGAAATGACATCTCCTCCTCCATCACACTAGCTATACTGAAGAGATGCCCTCGACACAGATGGCTCGCCATGCATACAAAGTGTTCCTTTCTCCTGTCAACTTTGAGCCTAGTTGCCTCTGCACTCCATAATTTCACCAGTGGTGGTCGAAGTTTTACACTGAGAAGTTCTTTGATGTTTCTTCCTTCACTCAGTTGATTGATGAAGCTTTTCTCTTTGTGCAGAAGAAAACCAAGAAATGTAATTCTACGCACATCAAGGAAATCCAGTCATTCCAAAAGTTCTTTGAAACTATTTATCGCCCAGATGATCTTAGTCGAACCGTCCGCGAGGCTGCTGTTACTCTGAAGGAAATATTTTTAAAGAAAATAGAGTGTTTGAAACTCCCTTTATGTGTGCCGCCTGAGCGACGCTACTAAATGGCTTTTGAATTATTTCCTCTCAAGTTTCCTCGACTGCCATCTACTGATTTTGGAATGGCCCTTGCCCCTCCATTTCCAGACTGGTTTGTCTGTGGGGATTCTATAAAGATCCTTCGTCAGTAGTCGAAACCAAAGGCTCAACGGGTGGTTCCGACTAAGTACACCCTAGATAGTTTCAAAGGACCACTTCATATCGGTATCGAAGATGTTCGCATCGAATCCGAAATTTATGAAGGTGTGGAATGAAGATTTTCGAATTTTATATTCCCCTTACTTGACTGTTCTTACTGACTTGTAACTATTTTGTTTATTTGTAGCTATCAATCCGAAGAAACCTGCAGCCAAAAGACCAGTCAAAGAAGAGAACGAACCAGCCACAAGGGTAACTTTTGCTTGCTAAATTTTCCTGTGATGTGTATAGTTATGCCTTCTAATACTTTGACTTTTTCTTAGAGTTCTCGACGACCACCTCCTACTCCCCAAAAGAAGAAATCCAAAAGGGCTACTGCCCAAATTGTGCTCGAATCGCACGAAGATGATCACTCTCCACCTGAGGATCAAAAACCTAAGAAGAGGAAGAAACAGCTTAGGATCACTGAGACTTCAAGTCAGCCTAAGGTAAAGGTAGTGTAGCGAGGAAATTTGTGAGTATAAGCTATTGATTAACTTAACTCATAAAGCAAGAGTCGCCACCGCACTTTTATTTATTCCACAAAGGAAAAGGAAAAAAAGAGCGAACAAAACCTAAGGAGTTCTAAAAAAAACAAGAACAAATAGAGAATGGGTAAGGGGGGTTGGTTACGCAATGGGAAAGTATTAGCACCCAAAATGTCTATAGTACTCTATAGGAACCCTTTGAAATATCTACCGCTTTTTGGTTTGAAAATGGTTTGCTTGAAGAGAGATTGGGGGAGATGAGAGGAGAATTATTTTTTTAAGGTTTTTGTGTTTGGAGAGACTTATCGCCTCATGCCTACATACCCACGATGTGTAATGTAGGATCAAAACCTCATAGTTCGTGGTACAAAGAATAAAAATTTGTTTATTTTGGTTGATTTTAAGTGTAAAGACAAGTCGTCATTTCCAAGTGAATAATTCCGCTTAAAGAAATGAATCATGTCTAAACTTATGAAAAAAAAGTTTTAAAGGAAGAAGTGCATAAGGCACAAAAAGAGATTGATGAGTTTGGTGTTTTTTAAAGTCTTTTTGAAATGGTCAAAATATGATTAACATGGATTAACATTTATTAAAGAAAAAAACAAAGTTTAAAAATCGCTTGACCGAAGTCAAGGTTTTATTATGAAAGTGGTTTTAATTTTGAAAACAAGAAAGTTTTGAAAAAGAGAGGAGATTTTGAAAATTGAAGAAGAGGTGGAGAAGAAGTGACTATCCTAGTGCATAAAAATAAGAGCTAAAGTAAGAAGGATCTAACCACATGGAGGCACTCTTCAAAGCATAATAAGAAAAGAATTATGTCCTCTTGAGCCAATAAGAAAGCCAAATAAAGGCTAAGTCCATAATGGTCCAAAGCACAAGGGAGAGAGTCCTAAGTCTAAGTCCATAAGTCCATAATCAAGCCAAGAAGATACTCCAATGCAAGGGATACTGGCCATAGTCCAAGATTAGAAGCACAAGTTTTTTAGTGGTTTAATCCTTTATTAATGTTTTTGAGTCCAAATGGACAAAAGAAAAATAAAAGCACAAGATAATATGGTCCAAGTGGACAAAAGAAAAATGACATAAACATAAACATGATATGATATAATGACATAAAGCATATAAAAATAAAGAGAGATAGGGAGCGAGAAGGAACATAAAAGAAAGGTTAGAAGTTAGTAATTAGTAGCACAAGGGCTCTAGTGCCATAAGCCTTCACCGATTATTCTGTTTCGCGTCTTGAACTATAGTGATTAAACAATGTACTTAGGTCAAGGTTGATGAAGACTTGTTAGAAGATTGATAGAATCAAAGCCTCTACAACAACAAGCTTCAAAGATTTTGAACCTAATACAAAAGATTAACCAACATTGGGTTGAAGCGATCAATCAAGGTCCGGACCATGAAAGTTCAAATTCCGAATTGGATAAAGAGGGACAAATGTAGCGCTATGTTAAGCAATCACCGAGTAATTTACAGATTAATTTCCCTACAATGAGGCCGGTCAATAGATCTTTGTGCTAATGCATGCAAGATGAACGATATGTAGATCGTCATCCGAAAGCAATACCGCACGAAAAGAAAATAGGTAACGATCTAGTCTTGATCAAGAATTCAATAAAGAAATTCTAAGATCCATAAGACTTTCATCGATCAAAATAAAAAAAAAGGAAATAGATGAAGAGAAAACCAAATTGAATTACACTTTTAAGATCCTTTCATCTTCAAGTTCAATCACCTTTAATTGATAGGTTTAAGTGTGAAAACATATCACAAATTCAAAGCACCTCAAATGAATTCAACAATTCATTAAAAGATAGATTTAAACTAATGAATGTTTAATTACTTTAACCATATCCAAAGTCCATTGAAATTGGAGAGAAATTAATCTCAACAATGCATTTCAAGGCTAAAATAAGAAGAAAGGGGAAGAAAAAGGAAGAAAAACCAAAACAGCCCCAAAAACAAGGCAAAATATGCATTCTGTTTCGAAGTAACCGGTTACTCACCAGATGATAACCGGTTTCTTAGTTCAAAATAAGCTCAATTTGTCAAAATTAACACAGAGTAATCGGTTACTCACCAGAGGGTAACCGGTTACTCTACACCAGAATGCAGAAATTTGTGCAAAATTCAGCATGATCCACTTTCAAAACTTTTTACAAACACCTTGTGATCATGGTACTAAAATTGCACGAAATTTAAAGTAAAATAAAAGCAAAAACCAGCAATTAAACACAATTACAAGATCCAAAGGATCAAGTAACAAAGATCTCCAAAGATCTACATTATGGAAGATGAAGACGAAGCTTCAACAATGGTGAAAGATGAATTACCACTTCAAATCTGAAAATTCCCTCAAATTGCTTCAAGATCCAAACACCAAAGCCTTGATCTATGAGAATTGATGAAGAAAACAATCTTGGATGAAGGTTTAGCTCAAATTTGAACAAGATTCAATGTGAATTCTTGTTAACTTTCAAAAGAAGAAAAGTGAGCTTTAGTGAAATTTGTGGTTGGAGAGAGAATTTGCAAGAGGTTTGTTGGCTATTAAAAGCTTCAAGTGAAATTTTAGCAAGGTGAATTTGGCTCTCAAAAGCTTGTGAAATGAATGAAATGAAGCCTCTATTTATAGAATTTAGGCTTGAAAAAATTAGTGGTTTGGAATTTGGTTTGGAAATGAAAATTAGGCTTGGAATTTGAATTTGGAGGAAGATTATCAAAAGAGTGGTGATTAGTGGAGGTGCATGGTGGAAAATGATCAAAGTGATGTAGGGGAATTAAAATGAGGTGGTCTAGAATATTCCACATGTGATCAAAATGATGAAAATTGGTGCCAATTGCTGAATTTGAATTTGCTGCCATTTTTCAAATATTCACGAGGGTAACCGGTTACTCACCACAGGGTAACCGGTTACTCAGTGTAAATTTTGAAAAAATGCCCTTTTTAAGTGTACTGCTATGGTTCGGCTCGATTCTTTTTCTCGTCAAAGAAGACATGGAAATAAACACATGAACCTTGGAGTCTCTTGAATAATAATTAATTAAAACTTGGAAACTCTTGATCAGATAATTTTTTAATTAATTACAGATCAACTTTGACTTTGTTTAGATGAAATTCATTCGAGCTGCGGGACTGTTGTTTTGGTATTTTTAACCTGTTCTTCCCCTGAAAATGTTAGTGAAAGAAAACAAAATATTTTTGGATTTTAATTAATGGTTAGTAAACATAAACAAATTAAGCAATAAAACAACTAACAAACACACACATACTCAAAGATCCCTGCAAGGCACAATCCCACAAAAGAGGGAACCAATGTGTGATCTTGTTTATGGTATGAAATGCAAAAAGACATGTGGGATCTTAGGGGTAAAAATTAGGGTATTACAGGTAGCAAAGGCTTCTCAAGCATCGACGACTCGAAGTAACTTGGAGTCTTCTCCTCAGGGTATGTCGAAGGCAACTCCGGTTCAGCTCGAAAGTGACAACTCCAGCCCTGGAGTCGAAGAATTTAAGGTAATTGTAATTTTCCTTAGACTGTCCACTTTACTAGCCTTCTTTTGTTTCAACCTAATCTTTATTTACTTGTCATTGCAGGATGATGCAGGTACCTCGACTCAACTAATAACCAAATCTCCTTTTCCAACTACTCTCCTTGACCCAATCAACAAACCTATTGTGAAAGAAGTTCCGACTTCGTCTGCACGGACCACCACTCAACAATCTCAGATAAGTGGTTCTGAGCATGAAGAGGATCATGACCAAAGCATTCTTGAAGAGATGAACACAGAAACAGTAGCTATGGACGAAGGCACTACCCTGGTTGAGAAATCTTCTGAAAATGACTCTCCAGTGGTCGAACCCTCAGGCAACAAAGACCCAAATGATATTGATCCGGACGCTGCTGTCCAAGATGATGAAATGGCCGAGGAAGAAGAAGATGACCAATCAATGCTCCATTCTGAAGCTGGTGGAAATGATGATGATGACGATGGAGGTGATGATAATGATGATGATGATGATGAAGATGACAAAGATGATGATGAATAAGATGGTAAGGATGATGATGCTGAAGATGGTAAGGATTACGAAGATAAACTGAAAGTGAATCTGCCAAAGAACAGGTCCAAAGAGAACACACTACTGCTCCCAAGGTTGATGTAACTACTGATAGTACTAAGCCTTCGACCGAGACATCTTTTTCTTTTTATGAAGAAGAACTTAATCGTATCAAGGCAACCAACCCTCGTGAATATCTGAAAATTGTCCTTAGCAAACAAGGTAGTTCTTCCGAGAGTAGCTTAAGTGCCTCGACAGCCTCCGGAGATCAACTTTCGAGCAAACCTCCAAATGAGGCACTTCTGAAGATAAAAGATAAAGTCTTCAAAGGTAACCTCTTCAGACTTTTGGAGTCGGATGCCATCGCCTCTCTTTAATTGAAGACTCTTCTCAAACAGGTTGATCTTCAAACCGTCTCCCCTGATACTGCAACCATCATCTTGGAGCTTGGTACCATGATCGACAAAGTCACCACCGATCTTAAACAGCTGCCTCAGATCAATGATGCACTTGAGACCAAATCTGGCAGCGAGGTTGCTGCATGGACGGCTGCTTCTGAATCAGAAGCTAGGGTGGGAGAATTGGAAAAGATGAAATAGCAGCACAACTTGGAGGTCAAAAGCAACAAAGAAAATATTGCCAACTGTAGGAAACAAATCGAGGAGCTGCAAGCCAAGATCTCTAAGGCTGAGCAACGAAATGTTGAACTGCTAGCCTCTGATGAATCTGAAGTGGTCAGAGAATTAAAACTAGCATTGGAGCTCCTCGACAAAGCTCGAGGGCTAGAAACAGAGGTTGCAACGCTAAAACTGGACAAAATCTCATGTGAGAAACTTCTTGAGCTTCACAAGTCGAAGTATCTCAAGATGAAGAGCAACCTTCCTTTTTAATTTGCATTTTCTTTACCAATTTTGTCATATATTTGTTTTTAGTACAATATTTCTCAGCCCTTCGAGGCTTTTTATGTAATGAATTGAGCCATTCTGGCAGCTATATACCAAGTTGGCTTCGACCAATTTTTCTGCAATTACTCATAAACAATTTTCGATTCTTGAAGTACGGGTTTATATTTTTTCAAATACTTACCATTTACTTTCAAGATTCTTTTATCTTCATCTATCTCCTCAATCTCATAAGCACCATTTGAAAAAACTTGTATGATTTGAAAAGGACCCTTCCACTTAGGAGACCATTTTCCCAAAAACCTATCCTTTCAATCCATAGGCAAAATTACTTTCCAAACCAATTCTCCAGGAGAAAAAGTCTTTACTTTAACCTTCTTATTGTATGACTTTTCTACCCTTTTCTTTTGCCTTTTCAACAACTCCAAGGCATTAAGTCTTTCTTCATCTAAATCTACTAACTCATCTAACATCATATTCCAATAGGATTCAAAAGGGATCTCATGATGCCTTTAGATCCTTGTTGATTGCAAATAGATTTCTACAGGTAAAACTGCATCGTGACCAAAAGTCAAACGAAAAGGAGTAGTGTTAGTTGCGTCTTTGGGAGAAGTTCGACATGCCCAGAGAACTTGGTCTAATGTCTTATGCCAATTCCTCGGCTTATTTCCCACATGTTTCTTGACTAACCCAATCACTACCTTATTCGCTGCTTCCACTTGACCATTAGCCTGAGCATAATAGGGTGTAGAGGTTAACAGCTTGAAACTCATCTCTTTAGCGAATTCCTGTATCTTTTGACCAGTAAAAACAGATTCTTGATCCGTTGTAATAGTTTATGGGATTCCAAATCTGTAGATTATGTTTTTCTTAATGAATTCGATCACATCCTCTTGGTCAACATTTGGTAAAGGTATAGCTTCGATCCACTTCATAAAATAATCAATGCCTACCAAAATGTACCTTTCATTCTTAGATGATACTGGTCGAATCTCACCAACCAAATCCAAAGCCCAACCCCTAAAGGGCCATGGTTTGACTATGGAGTGCAGTTCGCTCGCAGGAACATGTTGTATACCCACATGCACTTGGCACTCTTGACATCCCTTTGCGAGAATGTAACAGTCTTTCAACATAGTAGGCCAGTACATGCCTTGTCGAAACAAGAGCCATTTCATTTTGTGGCCTACTTGATGTGCCCCACATGCCCCACCATAGATAGTCGAAAGGGCTAAGTATGCCTCTGATTCACTAAGGTATTTAAGCAAGACTCCTTCAGGGGTCTTTTTAAATAATTCATTAGCCAAAAGAACGTAGCACAAAGCACGATACCTGATTTTTTGCTCTGTGGATGCTGTTGGATTTCGCAAATATTCTACTATTGGCTTCCTTCAATCTTCGTCTGTCAAACTATCCACGGGAAAAATTTCCTTATCAGCGTACCCTAGCTTTGTAGCTTCCAAATCTGATGGGGATAATCTGGCCGACACAACTCTGTCTTTGACTTTGATTGCGTCTTGCAACTTTTCTTTCAAAATTTTGTACCCAGAAGCAATTTGAGCCAAGTCATTGGCTACATGATTTTCTAGTCGAGGTATGTGTCGAACAATCACCATCTTGAACTTTTTCAGTAATCTATTGACTATTACAAAGTACATGATGAGATTCTCTTTCACACACTTATATTCCCTTGTAATCTGTTTGATGACTAACTCTGAATCTCCCATTATTTTGACTCGAGTTGCTCCCAATTCCAACAAAATTTCAAGTCCGACTATTAAGGCTTCATTTTCAGCCTCATTATTCGAGCAAATACCTTCGACTTTGTATTTGAATTTTGTTGGGATTTTATTAGGTGAAATAATCAAGACTCCTACGCATGTGCCATCTTTATAACTTGAGCCGTCAAAATATAATTTCCATGCTTCAAGCTCAAGATAATTCGACGTGTTCTCGCTTATAGAGTGGTCGACAATAAAGTCTGCTACCACTTGTCCCTTAACGACCTTTAAAGGTCTATATGTTAGGGAGTATTCAGTTAATGCCAATGCCCACTTACCAATTCGACTATGCAAAATAGGTTTAGATAACATATGCTTAATGATGTCGAAATGAGACGAAACATAAACATCAACTGGATTTATATATAGCTTTAATTTTGTACAAGAGAAATACAAGCATAAACATAATTTCTCAACCATGCTATACCTAGTTTATGCATCGTTCAGAACCCTACTAAGGTAATAAATGGCTCTTTCGATGCCATTTTCATCCTCTTAAGCCAACATGCTCCCTAAGGTTTTGTCCGACGCAGATATGTACAATCTCATACTCCTACTTCTACAATGCGGTGCTAGGATTGGAGGATGACTCAAATATTCTTCGATTTTGTCGAAAGCCTCCTGTTATGCTTGAGTCTTTCCGCTAAGATTTGAGATAAATCTTCTCAAGAAATTGATCTTTCCCAACAGCGACTGCAGTTCCTTTTTTCGATGGCGCTTTCACATCCATGATGGCCTTGGTCTTATTTAGATTGATTTTGATTCCCTTTTTGTGGACCACAAAGCCTAAGAAGTCTTCTGCCTGCACACAAAAAACCCATTTGAGAGGGTTCATTTTGAGACCATGTCTTCGCATCCTTTCGAATAAATGTCGAAGATGGTCAATATGAATCTTCCCTGGCCGTTCGAATAAATCTGCAATGAAGAAGCCTTTCAACATTCTCTTTGATCTTCGAGAGGATTGCTGGTGCAAACCGTCTAGGATTTTGCTTGATCGGCTTCTTTCCAGCCTTGATTGGTAGCTTTAGTTCGACCAACTCTCTGCTCAAACCAGGCATCTCATCATAATCTCACGCGAAACAATCTTTAAGCTCTCTCAGCAACTGGATTACTTCGACTCTGAGTTGTGGAGTAATGTTGGCGCTGATGTAAGTAGGCATTTTCATTGCCCCTTCTCCCAAGTTGATTTCTTCAAGTGGATCTTGCGCTAGCATTTTGATATTGGTTGCCAACTGATCCTTCTCGAAACCCAAAGGCTCATCATCATAAATAGCATCAAGCCTTTGTTCGTCATCCCGAACTTGATCAGGTGGTTATGGATCAAAGTCCTTACCAGGACCTCCTTTATGTGAATTTTCATTGGCTTTGTCAGCCATGTTTTTAACTTCAGCCTCTAAGGCCGCTTCCAATTTGTTCTCGGCTATATAAGCCGAAATCTTTCTCATCACTTCGAGTTCAGACATCATCACTGAACTCACTTCCCCAACCTGTCGGGGTTATTCCAGGTACAGGCGCAAGATATGCGAAATCATCCTCTCCTACCACCTCTCTATCCCATCTAAATCCATTAACGGGATGCAAATACAATGAGCAGTATGCTTCATCATCTGGGGTAAAAGCAAAATCAGCCAGATTGCTTAGAGCAATATTGGCTAAATGCTTATCGAACTGGCGCCTGTCGAGGTGGTTGATTAGGGACTTGAAATATCCTTGATCGGACTCAATATTCTCAACGATGTCGTCTGGCCTCCATATTGTGATCCTCTGGTGCATGGAAGATGGTACAACCCCAATTCCATGTATCCATTCTCGCCCCAACAGTAAATTATAGTTTGCCTTTGTTTCGACCACCATAAAAACTGTAGGCCTTATAACAGTTCCAACTGTCAAGTCAACCTGTATGACACCAAGAGTGGTACCAATTTTTCCTTCATAATTCGACAGAACCATGTTATGTGGTTTAATGTCCGTGTCGAATTTTCCAATCTTTCTCAGCAAAAAGTGCGGCATCAAATTCACTATAGCGCTGCAGTCGACCAAGATTTTATTCACTGGAACATTTTCAACTTTCCCAGTGATGAATAGAGGCTTCAGATGGATCTTCATTGCCTTATCTGGCCGTTCAAAGAAGGCGTTCTGCTCTTCGACACAACCATTATTCATTACATAGTAGCACACTGGTTTGTGTGTCGTCATTTCAGCTTCTGAATAGGCATCAACATCTTCGACTTCCGTGATCTGATCAAATTCTCTAGGTAATACAGATACCACATTCACAATGATGTCCAACGAGGCCTCTGAATTTGAATCAAAGTTATCCGTCATCATCTCATCTTCCGCTATAGCTTGATCACGTTTCTCCCTGGCCTCTTCGTCTTGTGTTTTAAACAATTTTTGCCCTGTAGGCAATTTTTCGACAACTTTTGTCTTTCCCTTTCCGTTGCTTTCGGCAGGTATGTTCGTACTTGATTCAGCCTTATCTTTCAATTCAGCCTCCCTTTGGGCTTTCCTCCTTCGCTGCTCCCTCCTCCACTGCGACCTCGACATAGGATTTTTACCTTTGTAGTTCTCAGAAATGTGGGCCAATTTGTTGGAGGATTGAAATTCCTTGCGATAGGTAATTACAATGCCCCTGTTAACATCGAAATCTTTCCACTTCTGCTGGCCTTTCTGCCTATTTTCATTTGGTTTCACCCACTTGCCATTAGAAATTTTAGCAAATGGTTTAAACGTAGCAGGTCTTGCCCCTGGCATTCTAGCCTTTGGTTGTTCCTGGTTCGACGCAGACCTCCTAGGGTCGAAACTCCGCGGGCCATGATGGGTTTTCTCCCACTTTTGCTTAGCCTTTCGTACTCCTTCGAGATTCTGTGCTGCTTTTTTGTCGAATACAGCACTACACCTGGGGTAGAGCATGACTTCAGATCCCTTCCTTTGACACTTGTGCATAAAGTTAATCAAATTTTCTTCCTGTTTTGGGAAAGCCATCTTGTTGTACTCTTCCTGTTGACGTTCATCACCGACTTCCATTGGTGTCTCCTCAGAGATTTCCACCATATTAACTTCCATTTTGACATCCTCAGTGATGTCAAGCTTGCACAGATCCATTTGTAGGCCCTCAGCAGCTTTATCTATCTGAATGAAACCATCAGCGGTATATTTTGTTACCAACATCCACTGGGAATCCTCAGCAATTCCCCTATCGGCGCCTTCAGTGATCTCAACACCATCAGTAGTGTTGTTGGTGAATACTTCGACAATAGCAAAACTCCTTAGGAATTCTTGGTCGAGATTTTCAGTAACCCTGACCATGACTGCCTCATTGTTGAAATCATCAAAGATTTCGACCACATTGACATCATTGTTGATGCCTCCAGCAACCTCGACCATATGAACCTCCGTTGGCTCAGTATAATGAGCATCAGCTACTGGTAGGGGGTCTGAATCGATCTTCATCTGATTTTTGGAATTTTCTTCGAACTTCAACCTTCCTTCTTGGATTGCGTTCTGAACAAGATCTCTGAAAAGAAAACATTGAGAAGTCTTATAGCCCAAGAAATTATGATATTTACAAAACCCTCTTTTTTTCCTTTGTTCTAAAGGAGGCATTTTAGCACCAAGTGGCACTATCATTTTCCCGTCCTTAACTAACAAACCAAAAATTTCTTCACATTTAGTAACGTCGAAAGTATAAGTTTTCTTGGGGAATTTGTCATTTTTCTCAGGTTCGATAGGATTTTTCCCATTCGAAGGGGCCAACAACTTACATGAGTAAGGTGGGCCTTGTCTCAATTCAGCAAGATCTATCTCGCTTTCGTTGAAACTTACTGGCTCATCATAATATTTTTCATCTTCGTCATTAACTTCGACGTAAGTCACCTGTAACACGGTGGTTTGAACTGACTTTTAAAATGTTGCGGTAAGCAAGAGTCGCCACCGACTTTTATTTTATCCAATAAAGAAAGGAATAAAAGAACAGGAAAGACCTTTTTAAAAGATTTTGAGTTCGGGGGGTAAGTTATACAAAAGGAAGGTACGAGCACCTTTAGTATCCATGGTTATCCATGGGCTCTTAATTGCTTAGCTCACTTTACTTTGTTTGAAAAAATAGTGTAGTGTGTGATTAGAAAATATTTTCGTAAAGACTTTAACTTTGTAATGATCCTCGTATGGATTTATACAAAGTGTTTAGCTTTGAAAAAATGTTTGCAAAGATGTGAGGTGTAAAGAGTGTTTTTTGAAAGGAGTGAGTAAGCATTTAAGAGTTACTACCCTACGTTGTAGGTCTTTCTTATTGTTTCTTTCCTTTAGGGGTAAGACTGTCCTTACTATTAGTGAGTAAGTAGTCTTTACCTTGGATGTTAAAGGGACGAGTGTAGGGTCATCGTATGGCCATAGAAGGCAACTCGTAGGGGTATCTTAGCAATTCGAAGGGACTATCATCATTTTTTGTAGGGTCATCGAGGGACTAGATCACTTATTCGTAGGCAACTTCGAAGGGACTGTGATCTTTATATCGAAGGGACTATGATGATGTTTTTATCTCGTAGGCAACTTTGCTAAGATACCTCTACGCTCGAGGGACTTGACCATGTTTTGAAGGCAACCAAGAGGGGAAACCCTAAGAGGTGCTGATGGCGATCATATAATGATTGACTTACGTGTGTGAATAAAGTGTGTTGATTTAGTCATCTTGAATTAATGTTGTCTATCGTTCGATTTTTATTTGCGTACATTCTTTTTCACTCCCTATAATTACTAACCACACAGTTAATATTTACGGAATTTAAAAGCGGAAATAGAAATCCTACGCTATTACATCATGGGGAGGGGATACATCATTAAAAATGGGGGAGTACGGAAAGTAAAACCCTAATTTAAACTATTACATGGCTTCGGGGCAAATACATAATAAGAAAACCTTGTGGAAAAACCCTAAGCTATTACAACTAAGAAACAATTATATCATTGAAAAATATTAAGAAAAGAATTAAATCGGGATAAGGAAATAATATTGAAAAAAAAGTTTTTAGGGTTAGTAGAAAAGATTTTGATGTTAATGTTAATTATATACAAATTAAGCTAATTAATTAAAAAAAAACCTAAATGTCTAATTGATTTTAATTAAAAAAACCTAAAGTCTAAATTAATTATTGTTAAGGAAAACCAACCAAAAAAAAACTCTAAGTGTTGCAAATAATAAAAAATAATTGTAATTTTGTAGTGATTTTAGTCATTAAAATAATTAAAAGTCCTAATTAAATATTTACAAATTGATTAAAAAAAGGTATCAAATTGATTACAAAATTATTAAAAAAAAGAAATAAATTTAGTTTTAAGGAAAAAATATTTTTGATATTTGATATTTTATGAAAATAAAAATTATGATTTTATAAATTTATGATTGGTTTTTAAAAAAAAAAACATTATTAGTTTAGTTATTAAATAATTTAGTTAAAAGAAATTAAAATAAATAATTAAACTAAGAGAAAAAGAGAGAGAATGAGAAAATTGAAAAAAAATATGAGAAAGGGGTCACTAGGTATTGAACCCAGGACCTGATGCTCATCAGACTCGACTCCAACCACTAGGTTGCGCGCCCCTTTTGTGAAACAATCTGGAAAAAAAAATTTATAATAAAAAATATCCAAATTCGCCTGGTACTATTCACCGTCTTCAACCTTTTTCCTGCGAATTCTGCTGCGAATTCTGCTGCGAATTTTTCTGCGAATTTTTCTGCGAATTTCCTGCATTTTTTTGAAACACCATGAAAACACCAAATAAATTAATCAAAAGGCCATGGTTCGACTGGAAACAAGCCCCTGAATCCAATGGTGGCCTTAGTTTTGTCTAAAAACGCATGTACAGTGAGATTCAAAGTGTTTCTTCTTTATGCCCTAAACATGGCACCCATGGAATCGATCATGATTTCGCACATGTAATCATTCAAACCTGTTCTAAATACACTCAGGAACTCATTATCAATGTTAGATGGAAATAAATTGCAATGATAATGAAAATTCAAGAAATAAAAATATGAATAAATATGTGATTATGGTATCATGTTATTTGTGATGTTTTTAACGTGTCCAACTCTTTGAGACTACCTTATACCACCTCAGAACTGGAATGAAAGTATCGAAAAGCTTTGAGAAGGGCTGGAAAAGGAGATATGAATTTTTATTTTTTTGAGAGAATTTTAGAATTTGTGGAGGCTGCCAAGCATGAAGGGTTTCGTGTCTGAAGTTGGTGAGGATCATGAGCTTATATAGGAGAGTATTTCAGGTCAAAAATATTCATGGGCTTGGGTCATATTGATTCACCTTTGAATGATGATAAAAACTTGCTATTTTGGTGCATATTTGGTCATCATATCTTTCCCTTCTCATTGTGCACGAATTTGGACCAAATATATTGACCATAAACTTCATGATCTGATCCCATAATGAAGATCACATCAAATATTTGATTTTCTAATATTTATTTCAATAAAAATTGAATTTAAATGAATTAAATCCAAAATAAATAAAATAAATAAAGAAAATGCAAATATTATGACCATGAGGTCGTGGATCCTCTCAATATTAAGTTTGGATCAGAAGAGAATGGGCTCATTTGTCAAAAAATTAAGTTTTAGTCATTACTTGCTTCATGCACCCCCTCAAATTTTCTCAACTTTGACAATGCGTAACCTCCTCAATTTTTATCTCATGAGTGCAAACTAATACTTTTTGGAAACCTCAAGATGTCCTCTAATCACTCCTTTTGGTCCCATGTCAATTTGATCTTCCATGTTCAAGTTATGAGCTTTTGAAAAAGGTTGACTTTTGTTGACTTTCAAAATGACCTATAATGTCTTGGCTCATACCTCCCGAATGAAGCATTTCTGGCCTTGGCTTGTGAGACACAAAGTTGTAGGGAATTAAATTTCCTTCAAGATGGACTTTGGTTGAGGAATTTTTGATGAAGTATGTGGAAGTTAGGCCTGGTCAAAGTACAGTTGACTTTTCCTACAAAAACCCTAATTTAGTAACTCCCGATTCTTGATGATTCTGAGGTTTCCTTGATGAATCATGATCAACCCTTGATAAAAAGATGAATTTCACCCCATAATCTTGATGTTGACCAAAAATCTTGAGGTTTGACTTTGTGTTGACCACAGTTGACTTTTTGACCAAGTTAACTGATTTTTGACTGTCTGAGCATCTGACTGACCAAACTTGTAAGGAAAGTCTTGAAACTTGTTATGAGGATTCTTTGAAGTGTATGGGACACCATGAAGTCCTTTTGAAGCTTTAGAAGTCCAATCTACTTTGAGATGTACACAACCCTAGTTGGATTTATTGCTTAGGAGGAGGCTTTGTCTGATGAAACTTTTGAGTACTCTTGAGCAACTGAAAATCTTATGAATCACTAGGAGACCTCTTGAGGCATATTGTATTGAATATGTGAGGGCAAATTTTGGGGTACAACAGCTGCCCCTTTTCAATCTTCTTAAACCTGAGGAGTAAGATTGGTATTCGTGCCGATCGGGATCTGAAGGTGGAAGAGGATTGAACAATAAGAACCCAAAAATTTGCACTCGCCGGTGTGCTCTGTTGGTTGATCGTATTGCTTGAATGGGCTTAAAAGATGCCATTCGAAGTGTATGACAGGATGGAGATGGGCTTATAGATGCCATCCAAAGTAACTGTTGATAGGGGTATCAGAATGAGTCTAGGTTTGACTGTATCTGAGGAATATACTAGAATGAGTCTGTGTCTAACTGTATCTAGCAGACGTGCTGGGAAATGCCAGAATGATTCTTATGCCTTGAATATATCTGTATGATGTTCTAGAATGAGTCTACATCTTGACTGTATCTATAAGGAGATCAGAATGAGTCTTTGCCTGACTGTATCTGAGAGTCGTATTAGAATGAGTCTACGCCTGACTGTATCTGAAAAATTAGTATTAGAATGAGTCTTCGACCGACTGTATCTATAAGGAGATCAGAATGAGTCTTTGCCTGACTGTATCTGGGAGTCGTATTAGAATGAGTCTACGCCTGACTGTATCTGAAAAATTAGTATTAGAATGAGTCTTCGACCGACTGTATCTAAAAGATGTAATGGGATAAGTATCAGAATGAATCTGTGTCTTGATTGTATCTGAACTGTGTCTAGAAGATATACTGGAATGAGTATCAGAATGAATCTGTGTCTTGATTGTATCTGAACGGTGTCGAGAAGATGTACTGGAATGAGTATCAGAATGAATCTGTGTCTTGATTGTATCTGAACTGTGTCTAGAAGATGTACTGGAATGAGTATCAAAATGAATCTGTGTCTTGATTGTATCTGAACTGTATCTAGAAGATGTACTGGAATGAGTCTACTCCTGACTGTATCCAAAGGAGTATCAGAATGAATCTTCGACTGATTGTATCTGAAGGATGGTAAATTGTTGACAATATTTGTCCGTTTGAGAACTAACCTGAAAAAACCAAGTTAGTTTTATGCAATGTCATGATATATATAATGCATTGTGTAATGATGCTATTAAAATAAATGAGAATGTTATATGCGTTTTGTATGCATATGCTATGATGTATTGTAAATGATGTATGGGTATGAAATGTCGCTGAAGGTAGCGGTGGCTTTGAATAGTAACGTCTGATTGGGGAAAATAAATCCCTGACTGTTGCTGGGGATGGAGAAAATAAATCTTCAGATCCTGTTTGGAATGACTCTACTGGAGATTCATACTTTCCGTTTGGGAATATTCCGCTGGGGATCTTTGACTTCCGCTTGGGGATAAAAGTATTCTATCAGGAGAGTCGGTAGTTTGTTGTGCTTTTTATTGAAGGATTTGATTCTTATGTACCCTGACTGGGGATAAAAGAGATGGATAATCCTCCGATGCACTATCTGACCAAGTTTCGGACATGGGTGACCACTCTTCTGGGAGTAGCAGCCATGGACGAAATCCTGCTGGAGAAGAGAACTATGTCGGGTAATTTGTAGTGTTGGAGAAGCAAACTCCACTGGGGAATTGAATTCTGTATACTTCCAAGAGGGAATATTATCTGATGGGGATCAAAATTCCATAGGCTATGCTGAGAACATATCTGCAATAGGTTGGGGAATGATCAAATTCCTTTATCTGTTAGGGGATCTATTGGGGAAGATGATCATGTCAGGCCGTCCGTTGGGGAGCTTTCTTTATGTACTCTACTGGGGACGCAATCTCGAATAGACCTGGCTGAAGAGAGAAATTCTGTCGTGAAGGAGATGTTGGGGAAATAAACTCCGTTGGGGAACTCTCTGGAGCGTGTTGAGGAAAGAATCAAACTTCTGTCTTGTTGGGCAATCCTTTGGGGATATGGGAGTGAATTGCTGGAAAGTATCCCAACTGTTGCTTGAGAGTATGTTAATTCTGCTGGCGAGTATATCTCTGTTGAGGATGATCTCCACTGGGGAAGCAACGCTGCTGAGGAATAAACTCTACTGGGGACGAGCTTGTGAAAATAGCTCTGTAGAGATAGTTCCATGGAGATTGCTCTGTGGGGATATTACCATGACACCGGCTCCGTGGGGGTGATTCTGTTAAGATCTGTTGGATACAGGACTTGCTGGGGATTCCAACCTCCAAGAGTCTTTAGTAAATGTTGAATCTGTGACAGCAAACCGGGTGGAAAAGATCACTTCGGGCTTCAACTCTGCTATTGCCCCTATGTCTTCAAGTATTCCATCACTTGCTGTCGGTAGAAAATGATAAGATTGATATACGTTGTTTGAACGGAGTTGGCAACGAAAACTGGTACTGACTCGTAAGTGGATGATCCAACGGGACATAGTCGTACGCTTTAATCCCTAACTTCTGCCTGGACCGCCTTTTCAGGTTTTCAGTCCACTGGGATACCCTTTTTTTTGCCCAAGCCGCCTTTTCAGGTTTTTGACTTGCCGGGTGTATAGTTCTTTTGTATATATATCCCTAATTTTTCCCCGAACCCTTTTGGTTCGCCGGGATGCCCTTATTTTTGCCTAGGCCAGTCAACCTAGCGGGTCTCTTTTTATGCGTAGTATTTTTTTTTTTGACTATGTCCGCGTTCACAGGGTGCGAGAAATCTTCGCTGTTCATGGTAGCAATCCTCGTAGCGTCGTCAGAAAATATCTTCTTGATTACGAATGGGTCTTCGCACGTAAGAGTTCGTTTGCCCCCGAGATCACCTGGATTTATAACTTTCGATAGTCTTGACTTCCCCAAACAATTTCTAGGAATTATCATGACTGGATCCGAAGACGTGATACTGACACCATCTGATACTATTGGCACAGACAAGTAACTCCCACAATGGCTCTTACTGAAACTCGGTATCAATGCCATGTAACAGGAGGAATGTGCTTCCAGACTACGGTGGATCGTGTATTCCCTGGTTAATGGTTGAGGAGCTTGTAACTGAACTTAATCTGATCAGATTTGAAAAGAAAGCGTTGCCCCTAGCGGAGGATGATTTGCCCCAGAATGGAAGTATTTGAAAAGAGCTGCCTCAAGAGAAATACCTGGGATGCCCCATGATAATATGCCCCTTGATTGGAAGATAGTGATCATGCCCCTTGTATGCATTGGCTTTTAACCAACTGAGTCAGCGCAGGAAATATTTCTGCTTTTCGATGCATCTCTGAAGCAACTTTGTCTGTCGGGAGGACTTTTGTTCATTGAATGTTCATCATGTGAACTTCTCTGCTGTCAAACACTTAATTATATGCAAACAATGATATTCAAAATGCAACGCTTATGTCTGTCTTGAAGTTTTGAAAAAGAATTATTTAGCAAAACCAGGTTTATAAAAATTGTGATGTCAACTCAAGATTTATAATAAGCCCTAAAGGAGTCAGGATACCTTTTGGTAACAGTATGCCTTCGAACTAACCATGCTTCAGCTAGGACTTTTAAAGGGTTGTAACGTGGCCTGGTTCACGGTTTAAGAAACAAAGGATAAAGGCTCAAAGTTTATTTGTACCCAACCCATTCTCCGTAATGTTCTTCAGTCCTATACTCAGTTAACTATGCATTCAGATTCCTAGAGATTTTGGAATTTTAACACTGATGTTTGGTGATGGTTAAAAAACCGGAAGTTTATTTGAAAAGGGAGTCATTATTTTTTGTAACATTTTCTTTTGAGGGTTTGTAGTGACCTCTTTTTGACTTTGTTATCCCTAACTTTTGCCTGAACTGTTTATTTTGAGATCACAGTCAGCGGGATGTCTCAATTTTTACTAAGTCTCCTTCATAGGTTTTGACTTAGTGGGATTTTCTTTTGATAGATATGGACTGCCTGACTTAATGATTACAGGGAACCATCACTAATTGTGTACAAAAGATCAACCGGGATAATTGAGTTAACTGAGGAACTACCCTGCCCCAGGTTATGACCAAGGGTTTTAATTTGCATGAGAAGGAAAACTCCTACTTCTTAGGCTCAAAGGGGTTGACTAGGGATTAACTTCCTTATAACTCCACTGTTTAGGATTTGAAACAATGCCTGTACATCGTCAGCACGGTCTGTTCAAAAGCATACCGTATGAAATTATGGTATCATTTTCGTCATCCACCCTCTAAAGGCTTACAGCTTTAACGAGAGTTAAATATCACAAAAGAGAAGTAAGAAGCGTAGTTTAAATATAGTGAAACGAATGGATAAATTCAAGACGAACATACGCAATGCATTAATGTGAAAAACCCAAAGTTTGACATAATAGTAAGTGCTTAAGCCAACAAAAGAAATTACAAATGCAAATTCAAATGATTTCAAAGCTTCCCTTTCTGAACCTGTCATTTCAGACGATGTGTCTTGCAGCTTCGATATTAGATGGGCGATAGAAGAACTCAGTCTGACCATCTGGTGTGAACTCGAGGACTCCTTCGTCAATCAGGTCTTGGATCTTATGTTTCAATGGACCACAGTCTTCAGTATCATGATCAGGATTATTTGAATGATAAGCACATCTTGCATTAGGTTCGTAACCAGGAGCAGGGTTGGCTGGAGCTGAGTAGAAGGCAACAGAGTTATCAAGTTCTGATTGAGCAATTGTTGCAAAGCCTGAGACAGCGGCATGTACAACGGGGTAAGTGGTCGTTTAGGTTTGGATTTTCAAGTACATTGACCACCATGCTGCCTACTCTGATCTTTCTGTTGTTGAACTGGTGGTGCGACAACCCTATAAGACCTTCTCCCTTCAATTGAAAGACTATCAGTAGTAACATGTCTCTTTCCTTCTTTTATCCTCATCTTTTTCTCAACCAAGTCAGCTTGTTTCCTTGGAGGCCGACTGATGATCTGATCCCCGACTCTGTTGTCTTGAAGTTTATTGACGGGGACTCTCAACTCTTCTTGCCGCCGAGCTAAGTTTTGGATAAGAGCCATCTGACCATACATCTGGATTCTCATCTCTGCCATCTCAGCTTGCAGTTGTTCCAATTGATCATCCTTGTTGTCTTCATGATTTTTCTTTTTCATGTCCTTAGTGAGGAGGGCTTTTAACTATTCTTGCCCCTTGAATAGGCTCAGGATCATCTCTTGGAATTGGATGTTCTGAGTCTGGAGATCCTTGACGGTTTGCTCGAGAGCCATTTCTTCTGTAATAAACAGCGAGAAGATAAGAGACCTGTCTTAGAAACCTGCTATGCAATGATTATGAGATGTGGATGCATATGCAATGATTTCAAGGACTTTAGAGTTTATCTTTGCAAACAGAAACAAAAGGAAAACTTTTATTAGTAAACTCGAAATTCATTTTTTTTATGCCTCTTGGGCTACAATGAAAGGAAATTTCAAAAAGCAAATTTAAAAAACGCCTAAGGCCTAGGACTCAAGACTCAAGTCTCCCACGGGCGCTTCCTCTTTGTGCCGATGTAAGCATTGATGCTCTGTTCCTCATGAAGTAATTTCGTCAACTCCAACACCTTCTTCTCACTAGCATAGAACTGAGTCTCAAAAGTGTCTCTTTCTTCTTTCATCTGAACCCAGGATTTCTGCAGCTCTTCAAGATCGGTAGGCATGTCTGGATGGAGAATGACTTGAGGAACATCTCCCTTAAACTCAGGGTCAAGAATCACTGGTCTGACAGCTGGATATGGCATAATAAGATCTCGAGCACGAGTGCGCACCCATCTGAGGTAAGGCTCCAAAGGAATAGAGTTCTTCTGTCCCAAGGTCCTGCTTTCAATCTTATACACATTATTCCATGCGCGTATAAACCTTTGACGGTATCCTTGAGGATCATCTTCATAATCGAACACAATACCCTGAATAAGCATGTCATGAGGACCATTCCTTCGAGCATAACCAAACTGGCGCAAGGCTAGTGAAGGATTATAGGTGATGCCTCCCCTAATGCCAAGGAGTGGTACATTAGGGAATTCCCCACAATGATCAATAAGAGTGAAGTCTTCAAGAGATCGGGCACACCAATAGATATCTGAATGGGAGAGTGACATTATCCTTTGAGACCACTGCAACCTTTGTTCATTCTTCAATACTGACCGGGGAAGGTGCGAAATAAACCACCTGGATAGTAAGGGTACGCAGCACATGAGAGTCCCTCGCTCCTTGATAGTACGAGTGTGAAGCGAGTGCAAAATATCTCCGAGCAAGGTAGGTACTGGGTTATGAGTCAGAAATATTTTGATAGCGTGCACGTCTATGAGTTGGTCTGGATTAGGGAACAACACCAACCCATAGATCAACAAAGCCAATACCTCTTCAAAAGCATGGTAACTCATAGCTCTTAGGAACAATTGAGCCTTCTCAATCAGGAACTTAGCAAGAAACCCCTTGACTCCACTCCTTGTTTCCCAATTAGACACAATGTCTGACCTCTTCAGATGTAAAGCGGCTGCAATGACTTCAGGCTTTGGAACATTTTTTAGACCGGTAAAAGGCATCTGATCGAGGATAGGTATTCCAAGTAACTTAGAGAACTCCTCCATCGTGGGCACCAATTGGTAATCCGGGAAGGTGAAACAGTGGTGCTTAGGATCGAAGAATTGGAATAGGACTCTCATCATGTCTTCTTCAAAACCTGAGGTAACTAAGTCGAGTAGAAAACCATGCCTTTTGGTGAATCGAGAACCCTCGGGAACTTTTGAGACCAATTCTTTAAGCTAGGAAGGAACCCTTACAAAGTTGACTCGGATGAAATTTCTAGGAACGGAAGCCATGACCTGCAATCACGAATAAAGATAAATTCCTTGGTCCTTGAAATGGTTAGTGAAAATGATATGTTATGATGTTATGATGTCATGTACATGTTAATAGTAAATAAGTAGCACACACAAACAAATCATACAAGAGCCTTAGGTTTAAAGGCTTGTATGAAGTCCATAGGTAAGTACCCTTCCCCACTGAGGTTTAGTTGGCTCAACCTGTCCTAGAATAGTAACCGGGTTCTAAAGGACTCATATCACGGATCTTTCTCAAAGGCTTTATTTTAGTGCGACACTCGAGTGGCCGACCAAAACATCCCGAAAGTCTGATCTCAATGAGCGTAGCCTCGAGTATCAACCAACTTCGGTCTACATCCAAAGCCGGCCATCTCACTACCTTCTAATGGCCAAAGATGAGTTAACTAGGGTTCTAAAGACTGTGACCATCATATCAACCATATCGGTACATGCCGTACAGTCTCCATGATCTATTGTCACTTACCTAAGGAATCACTAGGTCCGGGTGTAGGACCTTTCACACAAGTAACCCCAAAACAAAACCCATTAAAAATAAATTACATAAGTCAAACAATTTTAAGCAAGTAGTAAAGTGATCTAACTCTAAGGTAACCCCTCTTTTAAAATTTCCCCAGCAGAGTCGCCAGTTCTGTAACACGGTGGTTTGAACTGACTTTTAAAATGTTGCGGTAAGCAAGAGTCGCCACCGAGTTTTATTTTATCCAATAAAGAAAGGAATAAAAGAACAGGAAAGACCTTTTTAAAATATTTTGAGTTCGGGGGGTAAGTTATACAAAAGGAAGGTACGAGCACCTTTTGTATCCATGGTTATCCATGGGCTCTTAATTGCTTAGCTCACTTTACTTTGTTTGAAAAAATAGTGTAGTGTGTGATTAGAAAATATTTTCGTAAAGACTTTAACTTTGTAATGATCCTCGTATGGATTTATACAAAGTGTTTAGCTTTGAAAAAATGTTTGCAAAGATGTGAGGTATAAAGAGTGTTTTTTGAAAGGAGTGAGTAAGCATTTAAGAGTTACTACCCTACGTTGTAGGCCTTTCTTATTGTTTCTTTCCTTTAGGGGTAAGACTGTCCTTACTATTAGTGAGTAAGTAGTCTTTACCTTGGATGTTAAAGGGACGAGTGTAGGGTCATCGTATGGTCATAGAAGGCAACTCGTAGGGGTATCTTAGCAATTCGAAGGGACTATCATCATTTTTTGTAGGGTCATCGAGGGACTAGATCACTTATTCGTAGGCAACTTCGAAGGGGCTGTGATCTTTATATCTAAGGGACTATGATGATGTTTTTATCTCGTAGGCAACTTTGCTAAGATACCTCTACGCTCGAGGGACTTGACCATGTTTTGAAGGCAACCAAGAGGGGAAACCCTAAGACGTGCTAATGGCGATCATATAATGATCGACTTACGTGTGTGAATAAAGTGTGTTGATTTAGTCATCTTGAATTAATGTTGTCTATCGTTCAATTTTTATTTGCGTACATTCTTTTTCACTCCCTATAATTACTAACCACACAGTTAATATTTACGGAATTTAAAAGCGGAAATAGAAATCCTACGCTATTACATCATGGGGAGGAGATGCATCATTAAAAATGGGGGAGTACGGAAAGTAAAACCCTAATTTAAACTATTACATGGCTTCGGGGCAAATACATAATAAGAAAACCTTGTGGAAAAACCCTAAGCTATTACAACTAAGAAACAATTATATCATTGAAAAATATTAAGAAAAGAATTAAATCGGGATAAGGAAATAATATTGAAAAAAAAGTTTTTAGGGTTAGTAGAAAAGATTTTGATGTTAATGTTAATTATATACAAATTAAGCTAATTAATTAAAAAAAAACCTAAATGTCTAATTGATTTTAATTAATAAAACCTAAAGTCTAAATTAATTATTGTTAAGGAAAACCAACCAAAAAAAAACTCTAAGTGTTGCAAATAATAAAAAATAATTGTAATTTTGTAGTGATTTTAGTCATTAAAATAATTAAAAGTCCTAATTAAATATTTACAAATTGATTAAAAAAAGGTATCAAATTAATTACAAAATTATTAAAAAAAAGAAATAAATTTAGTTTTAAGGAAAAAATATTTTTGATATTTGATATTTTATGAAAATAAAAATTATGATTTTATAAATTTATGATTGGTTTTAAAAAAAAAACATTATTAGTTTAGTTATTAAATAATTTAGTTAAAAGAAATTAAAATAAATAATTAAACTAAGAGAAAAAGAGAGAGAATGAGAAAATTGAAAAAAAAATATGAGGAAGGGGTCACTGGGTATTGAACCCAGGACCTGATGCTCATCAGACTCGACTCCGACCACTAGGCTGCACGCCCCTTTTGTGAAACAATCTGGAAAAAAAAATTTATAATAAAAAATATCCAAATTCGCCTGGTACTGTTCACCGTCTTCAACCTTTTTCCTGCGAATTCTGCTGCGAATTCTGCTGCGAATTTTGCTGCGAATTTCCTGCATTTTTTTGAAACACCATGAAAACACCAAATAAATTAATCAAAAGGCCATGGTTCGACTGGAAACAAGCCCCTGAATCCAATGGTGGCCTTAGTTTTGTCTAAAAACGCATGTACAGTGAGATTCAAAGAGTTTCTTCGTTATGCCCTAAACATGGCACCCATGGAATCGATCATGATTTCGCACATGTAATCATTCAAACCTGTTCTAAATACACTCAGGAACTCATTATCAATGTTAGATGGAAATAAATTGCAATGATAATGAAAATTCAAGAAATAAAAATATGAATAAATATGTGATTATGGTATCATGTTATTTGTGATGTTTTTAACGTGGCCAACTCTTTGAGACTACCTTATACCACCTCAAAACTGGAATGGAAGTATCGAAAAGCTTTGAGAAGGGCTGGAAAAGGAGATATGAATTTTTATTTTTTTGAGAGAATTTTAGAATTTGTGGAGGCTGCCAAGCATGAAGGGTTTCGTGTCTGAAGTTGGTGAGGATCGTGAGCTTATATAGGAGAGTATTTCAGGTCAAAAAGATTCATGGGCTTGGGTCATATTGATTCACCTTTGAATGATGATAAAAACTTGCTATTTTGGTGCATATTTGGTCATCATATCTTTCCCTTCTCATTGTGCACGAATTTGGACCAAATATATTGACCATAAACTTCATGATCTGATCCCATAATGAAGATCACATCAAATATTTGATTTTCTAATATTTATTTCAATAAAAATTGAATTTAAATGAATTAAATCCAAAATAAATAAAATAAATAAAGAAAATGCAAATATTATGACCATGAGGTCGTGGATCCTCTCAATATTAAGTTTGGATCAGAAGAGAATGGGCTCATTTGTCAAAAAATTAAGTTTTAGTCATTACTTGCTTCATGCACCCCCTCAAATTTGCTCAACTTTGACAATGCGTAACCTCCTCAATTTTTATCTCATGAGTACAAACTAATACTTTTTGGAAACCTCAAGATGTCCTCTAATCACTCCTTTTGGTCCCATGTCAATTTTATCTTCCATGTTCAAGTTATGAGCTTTTGAAAAAGGTTGACTTTTGTTGACTTTCAAAATGACCTATAATGTCTTGGCTCATACCTCCCGAATGAAGCATTTCTGGCCTTGGCTTGTGAGACACAAAGTTGTAGGGAATTAAATTTACTTCAAGATGGCCTTTGGTTGAGGAATTTTTGATGAAGTATGTGGAAGTTAGGCCTGGTCAAAGTACAGTTGACTTTTCCTACAAAAACCCTAATTTAGTAACTCCCGATTCTTGATGATTCTGAGGTTTCCTTGATGAATCATGATCAACCCTTGATCAAAAGATGAATTTCACCCCATAATCTTGATGTTGACCAAAAATCTTGAGGTTTGACTTTGTGTTGACCACAGTTGATTTTTTGACCAAGTTAACTGATTTTTGACTGTCTGAGCATCTGACTGACCAAACTTGTAAGGAAAGTCTTGAAACTTGTTATGAGGATTCTTTGAAGTGTATGGGACACCATGAAGTCCTTTTGAAGCTTTATAAGTCCAATCTACTTTGAGAAGTACACAACCCTAGTTGGATTTATTGCTTAGGAGGAGGCTTTGTCTGATGAAACTTTTGAGTACTCTTGAGCAACAGAAAATCTTATGAATCACTAGGAGACCTCTTGAGGCATATTGTCTTGAATATGTGAGGGCAAATTTTGGGGTACAACATCACCCTTTTGTTTTTATTCGCCCTAGCCTTTTCCTCTTTTAAGCGTTCTAGCTGTCAAACTCTATCAGCTAATTGGGCCATATCTCTTAGATATTGCGTATCTAATTTCTTTCTAATAGAATAATCAAGGCCTCCAGCGGCCATTTCGACTAACTCATGCTCTGGTACCTGTGTAAAGCATCTAGCTTTGAGCAGTCGAAATCTATTTAAGTAGTCATCTATTGGCTCAGTGAATTTACGTTTTATACTAGCCAACTTTTTCAGACTAATCTTTGTTTGTCCCATATAGAACTGCTCATGAAACTGCCGTTCTAAATGGGTCCAATTGTGTATTGAATTAGGTGGAAACGTTGTAAACCACGTGAAGCAATTCTTCGTTAGAGAACTTGGGAAATATTTTATCCTAAGGTTCTCATTATTCGCGATTTCTCCAGCCTCTATCACATATCTGGCCACGTGTTCGACAGTGGACTCGGTGGTGTCCCCAGAGAACTTAGTGAACTTAGGGACCTTCGCTCTAGGGGGTAACTCCTACTGAAGAATGTTTTCTGACAATGGAGATGTATAATTTGGCCTTCGCAGGCTAAAGTTTACCCCATTTTGGACCATAATCCTTTCTACTATGGCTGCCAGATTGTTGTCTGCTGCCATATCATTTCGTCAAACTTGTTATACGACAGCATCTTGATTTCTATTTACCAAAACCACTCTTGGGTGTTCTCCTACAGGGATTTGTGGTTGTCCTAAGGGGTTCGACTACTCCCTGATTTGGTACATTCGCCTGAGGTATACTTCCTGGATTTTGTTGGTTTTGGTCAATAGTGGGGTCCTCTTCGAATACCACCCCTTGGTTTCCTATGATATACTCTCTCTGAGGGTGTCGAGGAGGGTTAGGCACACCAAAGAAATCTGTAAGGCACGTCATCTGCGCAACCATTTGGTGATTAGTCTGGGTAGTATTTTGGATTAAAGGCTGAAAGATCTCCCCCATGGTTTGGGACATCATTTGGACCATTTGGTGGTTACTTTCATCCATTTGCTGTCTTAAATAGGCTGTAGTAGCATTTGTCAAGCCTGGCATTTGGGTTGAATATCCTATCCATATAGATTGGTTATTTCGACCCATATTAATCCCAGATCCCGACCCTTATAAAGGTGGTGTCATTACGGGTTCTGAATATACTGGAGAGGCATTTTGCAAATTCACCATCATCAAAGTTAGCATCCCATAAGGTTGTTCTCGACCGTTTAAAGGCATCGAAAAACCAGGTGGTGGAAAATGTCGATAAGCAGACGTTCCTATTGGTGGGGGAGTCACTGGGGGTCCCCTTGGCCCGATATAAGTTAAAACTGGTTCAGTATGGGAAATCGAATGTGTTGGCATCGAACTTGCCATAGATAGCATAGTTTCAGATACAGAAGCAGGAACCGTGGGTCCTCTAGTCGAAGACCCTGAAACTGGTTCTGCATTGACACCTGACATAATTTGAGGATTCGAACTATTTGGCTGATTAGTACTTGCCATTTTCCTCGTATACTTTCTTTTTGGTCTCTCTTCGTTTGTGGTGGCGAATTTTCCACTTCTTAATAACATACAACGAAGTACTCGACACATAAAAGATAATAAAAAACATAGAGTTATACGTTTCGCAAGAAATTCGTTTAGCACTGTCCCACTGGGCGTGCCAATTTGTTTACTGGGAAAAATAGTAAACAACCTCTGGTCTATCAATTTTTTATAAAATTGACTAACTTGCAGGATCGACCACACTAAGTCCTAGGACATGTGCTAAATCGGTTTCTTGTGTAGTTTCTGGAAAATGTTAAGAATACTTCGACAACGTAAGAAAGTGAAAAAGAACTTCTTCAAGGAATATAAAATAACTAAAAGGTAAAAAGCTTTAAAAGGAATTTAAATCGAGAAGGTTGGTAAATTTAAGAAGTTTAACTTGCATGAAATGAAAAGAGACTTTAATGAAAGAAACTTAGTAAATTGCATTGAATTGTAAAAATGGTGTTACAACATACATTTTCACACACTCTTTTCTCTACGCTGGTACTTTGAGCACACTGAGTTTTTTTTGTATACAATTGAACACACCAAATTTGTTCCTAAGACTTGCTATTTATAATGGTTTAAAATAACTACCCACTAACGGGCTACTAATTAGGGCGAAACACACGGCGTCATGCATGTCTTGGCCTCTTGAATGAACGCCACATGTCCCACTTCAGAATCGGATAGAAATAAATGTTCCCTCCTATTTTTGAATTTAAAATCTTTGCGTCGAACGGTACTCCCTCGTCTTCGGTCGAAAAAGCCTTCCAAACTCTTAGAAATATTTCTAAGTCTTTTAAACCTTCTCTTCTCTGCAGAAGGATAGCCTTCGACTAGATTTCCTTATAGCAATATTTCTGTCGAAGCTTCATAGAACTTTGGAAATTCTATCTCTTAGGAAAAACTCTTAACCCAACATCAGGCGTCGAAATTAGGAGCTAACACGATGTTAACAGTGTTCTAAGGAAGCATAACTCTCTTTGAAAAGATAAAAAGAAAATTATATTATTATCTCAAAAACATATCAAATACCGATTGGTTGAGAGTTTAACTTTCCAACCCCTTCCCCACTTGAACCTGGAACTCACCCCCCCCCCCCCCCCCCTCATTTCGTATGAATAGACAATATTGTCCCTCGACAGTTTTTCACTCATTTTTTGAAATTCACCTCTTTGTTGCGCGATTTTTTAATTCTCTGGTGCGATACATGAAATTTCAATTTACCTACTGGAAATTTGAAAAACAATATGTTTTTTAACCAAAAATTATGAAATTTGTGTGATTCTGTATCGTAAATTTTAAAATTTTCGATAATAGTGAACATTTACCCCAAAAATTTCACAATTTGAAGTACAACATGACCGAAAAATTCCCAAAAATTTCAGAATTTCTGGTAGCACCCGACGGGTTAGATCAGTTGAGCAGCCTATAGGTGATGCTGAGGTTGTTCATGTTCAGGATGCTCCTGACCCAGCGGTCGAGACAAATGCGCCACATATTGTTGATGAGATGGTTGTTGATGAGGTGGAAGATGAGGTGGTCCAGCCAGATGTCGTTGTTGTTGATCCGGTCGTCTAGCTAGAAGTCGTTGTTATTGATTCGGTCCCATCTGCTACTACTGACACAGAGGTTTCGGCTCCTTCGACCGAGCCGTCTGTGCACACTGATGAAGGATTCCTGGGAGGACCTATTGATTGGTCGATGTTGATCGAGTATGCTGACCAAGTGGCATACTTACTATGACAGGGGGAGGTATATATATTTTATGTTTAAATTTAATTTATTTATTATTGTACCATGAAAGCTAACTGCTAATATTTTTAAGGCTTAAATAGTGTTTTCGTTCCTGTAAGTTAGCGAGTTTTTGGTTTTCGTCCCTGTAATTTCTTTTTGTTGGTTTTAGTCCCTATATCTTACTTTTTGCTTGTTGTTTAGTCCCTAAAGCCAAAATCCGCAGGAAAATCCGTAGGTTTCCTGCGGATTTTCCTACAGATTTTCCTGCAGATTTTGGTTTTAAGGACTAAAACGAACGCGAATGTGAAATATAGGGACTAAAACAAAACAAAAATTACAGGGACGAAAACTAAAAACACGCTAACTTACAGGGACGAAAATACTATTTAAGCCATTTTTAAAAAGTTGTTTGTTACAGGATCGTCTCCTACTGAAGGTGACATCGCACGAGTCAAAGCTGAAGAGCTTCCCGAAGACTCTGATGCCTGAGTAGGTCATACGTATTGTACGTGATTTTGAGCTCCTAGATTTTGTCCACTGCTCCCTCACCATGCTTCACGCTCCACTACTTACTGCTTTTGTTGAGAGATGGCACAAGGAGACATCTTCATTTCATCTTTTGTTTAGGGAGATGACTATCACTCTAGTGATGTTTCATCATTGTTCAATCTCCCCACCGTCGGCAGATTCTGGATGACTCCTGTTATTAGCTCGTCGCTTGCATGTTTGACTGCTGCACGAGATTTGGGAGTTTTTGAGGAGGTCGTACTGAAGGAATTTGAATTCAACCGGGGCGTTCACCTTCATATTTCTTGGCTTCGAGATATATATGAGGAGTTTGTTGCGGCACAGAGGTATGAGGCTACCGCTAGGGTGTACATGCTATATCTAGTAGCATGTACTCTTTTTGCAGACAAGTTAGGTGTTTATATCGACACCCGATACATGTGGTTGTTCAGTAGCCTTGATGTTACCAGTTGGGCCTGGGGGTGCGCTGCATTAACCATCCTGTAAACAACAGTTGGAGTGGCGACAATATTTGAGACCAGACAACGTGCTGGTTATTTGAGTCTATTACGGATATACTTAAAATTATTATTTATTGTTGATTTCTTATTTAATTATTACGAATAACATTTCTTAATTATTATTTGGTGTGTCAGTGTTCTTTTATAAGCGCTGGATATACAAGCATTTCCCTACCATCTATGATAGGAGGGTGCAACATTCCCTAGTGAGGGCCCCAAGGGCGAGAAGATGGAGGGCCAAGCAGTCATATCCCCATGGTGTTGCTGAGTACAGGAGGAGGCTAGATGTGTTGATCGTAGATGTTTTCATATAGACATCATACACCGATCATAGAGTCCACCGTGAGTTTGATGATTCTTCTTTATAATCAGGTTATATGCGGTGGAAGACCATGGTTGCTAGACACTTTCCTGAGAGGTGTCTGCAACAATATGGTTATGTTCAGAGCATCCCACGACCAGTTCCTGATATACCATCTACAGGCATTGATAGGTGTTTCATGGTATCATCAGCAGTGGTTGTGCCAATCAGTAGTTACGGTTTAGCACACCTTATAGCGTAAGGATGATTACTTAGAGTGGTACCTCACTATATCACATCCTCTCATCATCCACCTGTTGAGCATACATATGATGTTAGGCCTTCTGATGTCGGGGTACCCGTCGATGAAGTGTCACCGCTGATGTCTTCTACACTTGATATCGATGACCAGCAGCGCCTCTAGATGATTGCAGTTATTATGGATAACCTCATGGGTTTGGTAAACCCAGATGGCGAGGTTTATACTAGACTATCTCGTGCTGCAAACTTAGCATGTGGGGGGGACTATTTAGACATTATTGTTATCTTTATGTATTATTTGTATATTACATGTAACATTACTCAGACATCTTCATAAGAACTTTTTATTAGATGATATTTTTGATCTTTCATTTATGCAACATCAATATAAACTAATATTTGACAATGGATTACATAACTTAAAAAAACGGTAATAAATAAGAAAACCTACACATTACCAGATGATTCTGGACGTTTCACCATCTTAATTATGTCGTCGGCAGACCTTGAAATCTCAGCATCTAACTCAATCAGCCCCTTTGTTAACCTACGGTGAAATGATCTCCACATATCCTTCACATTTTCATCGGTTTTCAACTCAATAAGTTTGTATGCCACCCTTCCATCAGTATCAATCCAATCTTCAAGAAACTCGATACTTTTCACCTTTTTGTTTTCGGTATCAGGCAACAATTCATTTAACTTGGACGTCAAAGCGGCGAGAGATGTGGTGCCATTCAGAAGACGGAACTCTACGGGAGGTGAAGCTCCGTTGAAGTACATTTTTACCTTAATCAAATATTGAGGAAGAGGCATTTTTTGAGATGTTTTTTTAAACAACAGATGAGAACCCCCTATTTATACAACTTTGCATTTGTTTTAGACCACACAAAATTGTCGGTGTAATCACAGCCATCCAAAACTGTCGACAAAATCCTAAACGTTTAAAATTTTAAACAAATAACACTACCGAAAATTCCACTTTAGTTGAAATTTCTAGTATAAAATGATAATTTTAGAATTTATGATATTATTTATAAATTCAAAGAAATTTCATAAATTTCGGAATACTAAAAATTTAAAATACACTAAAATTTTAATTTGTACAAGAATTTTTTATTGGCGTACCAAATATTTTGTACAAAAAAATTGATTTAATTTTTTGTCAAAGAGAGTTTTAGAATTTTAAAACTTTGGAAGTGTCAAGTATAAGTGGAGTGACAAGTTAAATTCCTCTAAAAAAATAGAGATCAAAACCCTTACAACATAATGGGATAAAATACCTCTAAAAAAATAGGGATTAAAACTTTTATAACATAATGGGATAAAATACCTCTAAAAAAAATATAGAAAAGCTAACTAAATAAAATAATATTGATCGTGAAGGCTGATCAGAACCTGAAGTGGGCTAAGAGGAACGTCTGTGATGCTGGGCGTGTGAGATGAGGAGGGGGTGTACCTGTAAGGCACTCCGATGCTAAAGTAAGAATCGGGAGAGAGAAAAGCAAGTACAAAAGTATGAGTTTCTTAGGATAATTTTGAATACCTGGCCCTCTCAAATGAGAGGGGTTTTATAATGCCCCCAACGCGTGGCCAACGGTCCCTATTTTCGGGGCGAAATAACCGTTTCCTGAAGAATAGGTAACTGCCAAAAACTAGTCGTTATGACGGGAAGAGATACCCAAAACTAGTCGTTGCCACGGGCAAAGGCGTAGTTCCGGGCAAAGGCGTCATGACTGTTCTCGGATGGTGGAGCTGTGCGTAACGGGCAGGAATGTCGGAGAGGAGCAAATAACCTTGAGGCTCATCTGTCCATATGTGCCCGGTGGAGGGGAATAGAAGTAAATGTTGCCCCACACCTAATGGACTTAGGCAATTAGACCGTTCTGGAAGCAGAAGTAGATTGGGCCATACCTAGTCATTGGTCCAGTCCAGAACAGGAGCCCCCCAAGTCGTTGCTCCCGAGCATGGGAGTGATGACTTAAGGATAGCTCGCAGCCCCGGGGAACTCTGAAGGGGTCGTCGTTTGTCGACGAGACAGAATTATCCTTGGATGCCCGGGGGTTCTAGTGCCCGCGGGATACGTAACGTTGTTCGGGTTGTCCGGCATGTGGGGAGGCCAACGATTGAGGTATTCTGAAGAGACGTGACGCCACGTGTGCCTCGAGTCTTGTGCAGCATTAAATGCGTCATGATGGCTAGGCTAGGGTCATGATGAAGCCCCTAGCCGCGCGTGCTCATGCACGTGCTTTCAGACTGGCTACAAATAGAGGGAGGAGTTACTCAGTTGCGTTTTTCTCTTCTTTCTCCTTCTTCATTCTTCTTTTAGAGCTTTCAGCCCGTCGTTGTCGTCAACCACCGCTTCCGCCTCCGTACGAAGCTCCGAGCAAGTTCTTCGGCTCTTTACCTTTTCTTCGACCACATAAGTCACTTAGTTCCAGCTTTGTTTCTAGTTGTTTCGTTTCTATTTTGTTAGAACGCATGTGGCTAGGTTGAATTTAGGTAGAATCGTAGTGCTTTTCGGCAGTTGTTGGTGGTAGACGGTGGCTTGGCCACTTTCTGCTGCTGCTGTGGCCGCCGAAGCTTTTTAGGAACTATAGATTTAGGTTGTTTTATGGCGCCGTTGTGATGACGACACAAGTGTAGCCGGCGGAGTTCCTGAGTTTTCCTACATTCTGATGAACTTTATGATGAATATATGAGTTTCCCGGTGGAGCTTCAAACGGAAAACTGGGTAGTGGGTCAGGGAGATTTCCCCGCACGCGTAAGAGGGATTGCCTCATGGCATCTCCTCGCGCGATACCCTTGTGTTATTTGAGTTAGGGCTTAGGTCGGGGACATCGTCCTTGGCCCTTTGCACGCCTTTTCACTTGACTAGCGGTGGAAGGGTGGATTTGATTTTGTAGTCGAATTCACTTTTGTCCTCTGCTTTTTAGGTGAACGAGATGGCGCATGAGCCCAAGAGAGAGATTCTCATAAACTCGTCCGAGAAGAGCTCCTCGGAGAGTAGTGATACTGAGGTTTTAACTACCCCTAGCAAAGTCGGGGAGGATCCTGAGCATGCTTCCGCGGAGGAATGGATGGTTGCGGAGCTTGCCGAGCACGCATCCACTTTTGTGTCCTATACCGGGGACGTCTTCACAAACGTAGGGCCAGAAATAGAGTGGAAGGTATACTTCCCCAGTCAAGACAACCGCATATGTACGGACTACGGGGAGAGATTCCCTATGTATGAATATGCTTTCAAGGATATAGTGTTGAGGCTACCCTTCACTGACTTTTAGCAGTCTATCTTCATTCATCTGGACTTAGCCCCGTGGCAGTTGCACCCTATTTCGTTGGCGTTTATCCACGCCTTGAGCTGACCTGCAAGTTTCTGAAGATATGAGCTACCTTGCCCTTGTTCTTTAACATCTTCCACCTCCAACGACAGGTTTCGGGGAAAAGGTACGGCTGGGTTTCTCTGAAGCAAGCGAGAAAACTGTTTAAACCCTTCTCAGAGTCCATCCGGACCTTCAAGGAGAGGTTCTCTATCATTGAACCTATGTCGCAGAAGGCTCAGGACACCACGTATGTCTGAGCAGTGACAACGGACGAGGACGGCAATCATATGCGCGACGAGGAGGGGAAGTTGTTGGCCGACAGGGTGTTTAAGTTTCCCTTCTGTTGGAGCGGGAGCCATTTTACCCGGGGTACCGGCCACTACCTCGCTCAGCTGGAGATGCTGGACGAAAAAGGGAGACCCGATCTATGACGACGATGGTGGGCAAAGAGTGGAGCACCGCTACATTAATACTAAAGCGCTTCTGGAGTGCAAGACCCACGCTGATGTTGTTAAGTTGCTTAGTAGTTTTTACTTTTTTAGCTTGTCCGAATTATAACTTCCTCGGTGGCTAATGCATTTGTAATGTTTTTACAGGTGAAATGCCTTCTGCTCATGAGAGGATGGTGAAGAATGCACTGGCGAGGAGCAAAGCATGCGCAGCTACCTCGAAGTCTCGGTTTACTCAGCGGGCGCCTCCTCCTCAACTGACTGCGGGGAGTTCCTCGCCCGTTCCTTCTCCTGCTCAAGGATCTCCAGTGCTCGGGGCCTTAAGGTTTAAGCGGACCAGAGCGAACGAGCTGGTGGATCTCAGTCGGGCGGTAGAGAAGGGCAAGTTTGAACTTCCCCCTGCCTTCATGACAGGAAGTATTTTGAGGGGACATCCCTGACGGTTCCTCGGGCGGAGTCCCTCAAGCTTGAAGGTATGAATCGCTTGAGCAAGAGGGAAATGTTGGTGCAAGATGCCTCTGCGTTGGTCCGGGTCCTGGAGATGGCGGTGGTCTACGCCGAGGGAGATTCCTCCTCTGAATCTGAACTAAAGAAAGCCCAGGCGGCGATATCTGCTCTGGAGGAAAAAGTGAAGAAGTCCAAGGAGAATGCCAAGGCTGCCAATGACGCGAGGAAGAATTCTGACGAGGAGGCCTCTAGACTGAAAGGGGAGAATGATACCCTGGTTGCTGAGAAGAAGGCTGTTGAGGACCTAGTCGAGCAGATGAGATATGCGGCTGTCCCGGCAGAAGACGAGCCTGAGGAGGTAAAGGTGTTGAAGACTAGGGCCGAGCTCATTCAATAATTCTGTGGCCCAACTCAAGCTGGTGAATCTAGAAGTCTAGATATCTACGGAGGATACTAACTTTCTAGGCCATGTTGAGGATGACAAGATAGTTACTCCAGACTTCTTCAATATCGGTGATGAGCATGCCCGACTCTTGAAAGAGGAGACCCAGCTGCCACAGCCTAATCCTGAGCAGTCCGAGCAAATGGAGGAGTGAAATTTTCTTTTGTTTTTTTGTTGTAATGTATCTGGCCTGCGTGCTATATTTGATGTAATTTTATTGTTGTTTGGTATGAGGCGTGGCCCCTTTGTCTTGTAATATGCACAATTGTGGTCCTTGTGGCCACTTATTTATTTTGATATGTATGTATCCGGTCACCGTGGTCGGCTTTGTATATTCGCGCATGGCTTTCTTTGATGATTATTTTTGCTAAGTTTTATATCTTTGCTTGATACACGTGTGTGCACGTAATAGGGATGACTTTGATTCGTTTGTTGCTTTAGGGAATTGCTCGAGTTAGATGTGTTCGGCAGTGAGGGAGACTGGTCGAACGGCCTGGGGAGTTCCCGGGCATGATAGCGGAGCTTAGACTGCATTTGAGGCCTGAGTTCGCGGCGTGAACCTCCCATCGCGAGCTGGGTGTTCTGCCTATCATGGTACTTTGACGACGGCGGGCTTGGTTGAGGAACCACCGTCGGGCAAAGACCCAGCTCGATTCTGAGCGGGATCCTGCCTTGGCTGGTATGCAATGCTTGTACCTGGGCGCGCATCGTGGTCGAGATGTTATGTTTATTTCAAACTCGAAGCAAACCGACAATTAGGGCCTTAGCTATAGTATTGTTTTAGCTTTTCGGCGTTCCATGGTCGAGCAAGTTCTTCCCTGTTGAGGTGTTCTATATAGTAGGCCTCATTCTCCGTCTTTGCTTGGATGCGATAGGGTCCTTCCCAGTTAGCGGCGAGTTTTCCCTCCCGAGAGTCCTTGTGGTTTCTTCTCAAGACAGGGCTACCCACTTGGAATTCTCGCCGTATCACTTTGGCGTTGTGCCTGATTGTGATTTTCTGTTTTAACGAGGCTTCGCGGAGAGCTGCTCATGACCGGACTTCTTCAACGAGGTCGAGCTCTTCCCTTAGTGCCTCGTTGTTTGTTTCCTCGTCCAGGGGTGATTCAGTCCGCCTGGATGGTACATGTATCTCGATGGGGATCACTGGCTCAGTCCCGTTGGCCAAGCGAAAGGGAGTTTCCCCGGTTGAAGAGTGGGGAGTTGTGCGATACGCCCATAGGACGATGTGCAGCTCTTCGACCCAAGATCTCTTTGTTTTGTCTAGCCTCCGCTTGAGGCCTCGTATGATTACTCCATTTGCTACTTTGGCTTGCCCGTTAGTCTGGGGGTGTTCGACAGATGCGAAGTGTTGTTTCGTGTCCAGTTGAGCGACGAAATCCTGGAACTTCCTGTCTGTGAACTGTGTCCCATTGTCTGGGACTATTGCTTGGAGAATTCCAAAGCGTGCAAGGATGTTTCGCTTGTAGAAACGAAGTATGTTAAGGGTCGTTATTTTGGCCAGAGTCTCAACTTCTATCCACTTCGTGAAGTAGTCAGCGCCTACTATTAAGTACTTGTTCTGGTTTGATCCTACTACGAATGGCCCTAGGATGTCCAGGCCCCACCAGGCGAATGGCCACGGGGAGGACATAGCTTTGAGCTCGTTAGGTGGAGCCAAGTGCATGTCCCCGTGCCGTTGGCATTTGTCGCATTTCTTCACGTGCTCTTTTGCATCCTGCTGCATGGTTGGCCAGTAGTACCCTGCTCGAAGGGCTTTCCGGGCGAGGGATCTTCCCCCGAGATGTTGGACGTTGATTCCTTCATGGATCTCGCGCAAGACGTGGGTGACCATCTCTTCCTCGACGCATTTGAGTAAAGGGATGGAGAACCCTCGCCTGTTGATTTTATCCTCGACCAGGACGTAGGAACAAGCTCTGCGCCTGACTGTGCTGACCTCTTTGGGGTCGGACGAAAGTTTGTCCCTAGCGAGGTAGTTATAAACGGGGGCCATCCAGCAGTTGCTGTCGCCAATGACTTGCACGTCGAGGATCGTGGGTGTCTTCTCGATGTTTGGTCGAGAAAGCACCTCCTGGACGACAGACTTATTTCCGCCTCTTTTCTTTGTGCTCGCCAGTTTGGACAACACGTCTGCTCTGATGTTATGTTCGCGGGGAACATGTTTTACTTCTACTATAGCGAGCTTCGTAAATTTTTCTTTGACCAGGGACAAGTATTCGGACAAGTTGTCTTTTTTGGCCTGGTATTCTCCTCGAACTTGGAGGGCTACGAGTTGCGAATCTGTGCAGATGACGACTTCTTCTACTCCTAGGTCTTCGTCCAGGCGCAGACCGGCGAGGAAAGCTTCGTACTCAGCTTGGTTATTGAAGGTGAGGAAGGATAAAGTGAGTGATACCTCGACGATGATTCCCTCGTCGTTCTCCAAGATGATACCCGCCCTGCTTCCTGCCGAGATGGATGCTCCGTCGACGAAGATGGTCCACCTGCGGGCTCCGCACGTGGGAGAATCCGCGAATGTCATCTCTGCGACGAAATCGGCCAATGCTTGGGCCTTGAGGACCTTTCTGCTCTCATACTGAATGTCGAACTCGGATAGCTCCAAGGGCCATTTGAGCATTCTGCTGGCCATATCTGGTCGTCCTAGCAATTGCTTTACGGGTTGATCTGTCTGAACCACGATCGTGTGGGCCAGAAAGTAGTGCCTCAGTCTTCGTACAACGTTAATAAGGACCAGGGCTACCTTCTCTATCTGCTGGTATCTCAGCTCTGGTCCCTGTAATGCTTTTCTTGTGAAGTATATAGGTTTTTGCCCATCGGCCTCGTTTGCTATGGCGAGATAGAGGTACAGAGTTTCGTCGTTATCTGCCCGAGAGAGGACTGGAGGTTCTGACAGTGCCCGTTTCAGATGGAGGAGAGCCTGGTCGCATTCCTCTGTCCATTCAAACGCTGCCTCATTACGGAGGTGTTTAAAGAAGGGCATGGCATGCTGGGCAGACTTGGCCACGAAACGAGACAGAGAAGCGAGCATCCCGTTGAGGAATTAGATGGATTTCTTCGAGTTAGATGTTGGAAATTCGGAGAATTACCTGCACTTGTCGGGGTTGGCCTCGATTCCTCGCTCTGTCAGATAGAAGTCGAGGAACTAGCCCGCCCGTACCCCGAACGTGCATTTCTCTGGGTTGAAACGCATCCGGTATTTCCTGGCCTGTTCGAAAACTTTTCTTAAATGGGTCTTGTGATCGGTTTCCTCATGGGATTTCACGATCATATCATCCATATAGACTTCGAGCATGTCGCCTATCTCTCCCCGGAAGACCTTGTTCATCATCCTTTAGTAGGTCGCACCGACGTTCTTCAGGCCGAAGGGCATTACATTGAAGTAATAATTGCCCGATTCGGTCATGAATGCCGTGTATTTTTTATCACTTTTTGCCTTTGGTATTTGATTGTAGCCCGAATAGGCGTCCATGAATGATAATAGTTTAAAACCGGCAGAGTTATCAATAAGTTTATCAATATTGGGGAGGGGTAGGCATCTTTTGGGCATGTCTTATTGAGATCAATATAATCAACACACATACGCCACTTTCCATTAGATGTTTTGACGAGTACAACGTTGGACAGCCAAGTGGTGTACTTGGCTTCCGAGATAAAGTTTGCCTCGAGGAGGTCTTTTACAGCTTGTTCTGCAGCCTCCGTTTTCTCCGGAAACTATTTTCTCCTACGTTGTGTTACTGCTTTGACGACGGGGTCAATTGTGAGTTGGTGGCAGGCGACAACGGGATCTAAGTCGGGCATTTCCGCGGCACTCCAGGCGAACAAGTCTGCGTTTTCTCGGAGGCAGGTTTTGATTCGTTTCCTCGCGATGTCGAGGAGGCCGGTCCCTATCTTTACTCCTCGCTGAGGATCATCGCCGAGCAGGACGAGCTCGAAGTCACCATCCAGGATCGAGCGCGTCGGATGGGAGCTGTTACTGGTGTTGGTTGAGGCGGATGAGCTGCTCGGGCAAGCCTGGTCCTCCTTCTAGTCATCTTCGGAGAAGCAGCTGTCGAGGTCGATGGAGTCGACGCGGGGCAGTGGCTTGGCTTCTTCTGAGCTACTGGGCAAGGCTGGCTTGCTGGACGTCTTTGGCTTGGCAGTGATGGTGTTGAGTCCCTTGGTGGCCGCTTTGAGCATCGCCACGCAGCTTCAATATCCCCGTGTAATATGGTGACCATACCTTTCGAAGTGTAGTACTTCATTTTGAGATGGACAGTTGATGATACGGCTACCAACTCGGCCAAAGTTGGCCGCCCGAATATGCACTGGTAGAGAGACGGGCAGTCAATTACCAGGAACTAAACCTTAATAGATTTGGTTGTCTCTGCAGATCCAAAGGCCACGATCAACTTGACGTACCATCAGGGTCTCGTGACCGACCCGTTGAAACCCTGCAGGTCAAAACCCACGTAGGGAGTGAGGTGCGATCCATCCAGCTGGAGGGTTGAGAACAACTGCGAGTACATAATGTCGACCGAGCTGCCTTGGTCGACCAAGATCCTGCAAACATCAAAAATTTCCATCTGGGCTTTTACGGGCAACGGAATACTTGAGTTCGGGGCCCCTCCGAGGAGCTCTTCCCGGTAGAAAGAGATGAGGGCCGATGCCTTCTGGGCCTTATCGAGCGTTGTCACCTTGTTGGAGCTCGTGCTGATAAGGTGCTCGAACTTCCTCTTCATGGAGCCCACGGTGACTTTGTTGAAGCCCCCTCCGGAGATGACCATTGCGGAGGGGAAAGTTTCCCATGGGCTATGGGCTGCGAAATACGCGGGAGCGCTGAGCTCCTCGGGAACATAGAAATCCTTCGGTCGTGATATACTCATAGAAATCCTTCGCGTCTTCTCTCCCCTCGACGGGATGTCGAGGGTTCGTCCCCTTTGGAGGCCCGAGCACTTTCTTGATGGCGTAAGGCCCAAGCGGAGCTGACCGCTTCCTTTTCCTCGTACTGAATGTATGCCTGCGCCTTGAGGAGGAAGGCGTCCAGGCTCCTTGGAGGTGCAAGGCCAACAACTTTAGAAAATTCTGAATGAGGGCGAAGTCCTCGTTCTAGCAGGAATTTCTTCATGTCGTCGGTGGTGGGGACTTGCACAACTTCTTTATTAAACCTCTCAATATATGCCCGGAGAGGCTCATCTTTCCCTTGAATTATGGCCTAAAGGGAGGCTTCGGTCTTTGGATGGTAGCGTGATGCCGTAAAGTGTCTGGAACACATCCTGCCCAGCTGCTTCCACGAGGTGATGGACTCCTCGGGCAGTTGTTTGTACCAGGTCATTGCCCTTTTCCGGAGCGTGGTCAGGAATAGACGACATTTAATGGTGCCCCGGACGCCACGATTGTCTAGCAACGCATCAATATTTTCGATGTGCTCATCTGGGTCTATTGTTCTGTCGTAAGTGCCCAAAGATGGTGGTTTCTCCAAGCCTTTGGGGAGGCGCGTAGCCAGGATCTCCTGAGATAATGGGCCGTGGGGCTCATCGTCGCTGCTGGAACTGGTCCAGGAAGGGGAGCGGATGCTTCGTTCGGGGACATGGCGACGACTTCTACGGGGTGACGGTGTTCGTGCCCGGCCCTTTGATCTGACCGGGGGGAACGTTGATCTCTCCGGGTTCTCTTGTTGCCAGGGGAATGTTTGTTTCGCGAGGAAACATAGTCACGCTTTTGGACGGCATGAGACTCTGGTTCCTGGCGCACCCGACAATCAGCTTCCCGCCGGGGATGTGGACTCTTGGATCATCGTCGGTCTTTCCTCGGCTAAGGGGATCTTGGACGGGCAGACTCTTCCAACGCTCCAATCCTCTCGTTTTGTTGGAGGATCAAGAGCTTGGTCTTGTTGATCGCTTCAAGGAGGGCCACCACGGTCGGGTCGGCGTTGGATGAAGCTGGAACGGGCTGGAGGGCCAGCGTGGGCTGGTCGTCAACACGGTCAGTACGAGTGGGGGAGAGAGACGCAGTAGCCCCGTCTCTCAAACTACGAGCGTCTTCTCCGAGGAAGGATGTAGATCCGTCAGCATTGGTTTTGTTGACGGGGAGAAAGAAAGGATTGCGAGCATCTTGGACGTGATCTTGGCAAACCATAATCATAATTTTGGACATAGAGTTTGTTTTGGTCTTTAAATCTGAGGTGAATGTTAAGACGGGGATAACAAGGTTCCCATAGATAGCGCCACTGATTGTGAAGGCTGATCAGAACCTGAAGTGGACCAAGAGGAACGTCTGTGATGCTTGGCGTGTGAGATGAGGAGGGGGTGTACCTGCAAGGCACTCCGATGCTAAAGTAAGAATCGGGAGAGAGAAAGGCAAGTACAAAAGTATGAGTTTCTTAGGATGATTTTGAATACCTGACCCTCTCAAATGAGAGGGTTTTTATAATGCCCCCAGCGCGCGGCCAACGGTCCCTATTTTCGGGGCGGAATAACCGTTTCCTGAAGAATATGTAACTGCCAAAAACTAGCCGTTATGACGGGCAGAGATGCCCAAAACTAGCCGTTGCCACGGGCAAAGGCGTAGTTCCGGGCACAGGCGTCATGACTGTTCTCGGATGGTGGAGTCATGCGTAACGGGCAGGAATGTCGGGGAGGAGCAAATGACCTTGAGGCTCATCTGTCCATATGTGCCCGGTGGAGGGGCAGAGAAGTAAATCCTGCCCCGCACCTGCTGGACTTAGGCAATTGGACTGTTCTAGAAGCAGAAATGAATTTAGCAATGCCTAACCATTGGTACAGTCCGGAACAAATATCGAACACATTATACAAAAAGATTTGCTCTCATTCAGCTCGTAATACTCAAAATTCTTCTTAATAATAAATTAAATGAAACAACTTCTTTAATTTATAATTGGATTTCATCAATATGCAAACAATCTATTACTTTGTATTTATTAACACCAAAATTTCTCTAACTGCATCGTATTACATCACTAATGTAACCATTATGAATTAAATTAACATCAATAGTAGCTCTCTAAAAATAGAATGAACAATATGATTTTGCTAACATGGACTTCAATAATATCAAATAGAATCACTCATTATTATAATTAAAATATAAAATATAAAATTTTAGAAGTAATTCATATAATCTTGATCATATAATATAACTATAATTTTTTTTCAAATCAACAACTTATTTATACTAATGAATAAGTATAATTAAATATTGCGTTCATACTCTTAATCTAAATTAATATTTCACGCATTTAACTTAGCTAATACATATTAATTATGTGAGAAGCAAAACAATATTTGTGTTAAAATATGATTTTTTTGTTAAATTAAAAGTAATTTTAAAAGAGCACAGATTAAATGATATTAAGTTGTCTATAATAAAATTTATCATTGAATTGAAAATTATTATTATATAGATCATGTGCAAAATTAACATCAATTGAAAATCATTTGAAATGTGAACGAAATGTATAAAAACCAACGTCTTACAAAACTTTATAAAAACTATTAATTTTTATCAATCTCTTTAACATATTAAATGATTTTTTATTGATGTGCAATTTTGTAAGTGCACATTATATGATAATAATTTTCAATTCAACAGTAAATTTTGTTATACGAAAATGAACTGAAGAGTTATCGAATGTATCATATTACTAAGTTTCATATCTTAATTTCATTTGATTCTAATCCATTTTAAGATGGATAAAATATTGAATAGGTGTATCTTTGTAAAAAAATGTCCATGTTTGAATGGAATGAATCAGATTTCAATTCTCTCATTATAATACTAAATTTAATTTAAAATTCACACATGACAAAATAACAAAACCATTGAATATTCATTCCACCTCAAACAAATCAGGTAATGCCTTGCCCGGTGAAGAAAGCGAAAGCCAGACGCAAAAGAACAAACAAACTGTTAGTTTGTAATAGTACCATTACTGTATAAATGGACCCCACTTTGAATTTAAATAAACAGACAAATATTTTTTAACTAAGATATTTTCCATTTTATAATCAAAATTATAACAACCCAACTTACCAAACATAACAACTCATAATAAATAAATAAATATTCAAAATTAAAATTTAATTAAATATTTCGTTTACTTTTTAGAGATAATAACAAAATTTTCTTAGGTAAGTAGTTTCCACGATCTATGGTAGTGACTCAGAATATCCAATCACACACTCTTCTTCTGAAATCCATACGCGATTTTGCAGAACGAGGTGAAACGGTGCGTTTTGGATTGGGGTGTGAAAAAATGAATGGAAATGGGAGTGGAAGTGGAAGGTTTAGTAACATGGAGATGGAATTTATAAGAAGACATCACCGGCACCAGCCTGAAAACAATCAGTGTGGTTCTGCTCTTGTTAAGCATATAAGAGCACCGGTTCCTCAGGTTACCCTTCTTTTATTTTTTTTAATTATTTTCTTTTATTTTTTAAATTATTTTTATGGTTTTGTTGAATTGAATTTGTGTCCGTGTGTAGGACGGTTTTTATTTTCGAATGCATCGTTGTGGTTGTTAGATATTCTGTTAGGGTTGTTAGGTTTACTGTTAGGGTTGTTAGATATTCTGTTATGGTTGTTAGATTTTCGGTTAGGGTTGTTAGATATTCTGTTATGGCTGTTGGAATTGGTTTTCATTTTTTAGGAGTTATAAAAAGGATCTGTCACCCTTAAACTATGACAAAATAGAGTTTTTATTTGATTCGCCACATTTCTAACATGGTTAACCTACACAGAACTTCTGAAAATTTAAGACGGCTTGCTCTGGTGCTACCAGACAATGTTTTTTGGGTAATTCTATGCTTATGCTTTTCTTGAAGGTATTCTCTCTGTGTGATGTTTAGATTCGGTTTATATAGGTATGGTCTTTGGTTAGAAGGTTCGATCAGCCGCAAAAGTATAAACCATTTGTAAGCAGATGTGTTGTAAGGGGAAACCTTGAGATTGGAAGTTTAAGAGAAGTTGATGTTAAGTCGGGGCTTCCGGCTACCACGAGTACAGAAAGATTGGAGCTTCTTGATGACAATGAGCATGTTCTAAGCATCAAGATTATCGGTGGTGATCATAGGCTTACGGTATGAACATATAGATAAGAAAAAACTTACTTTTTAGATTCATTGACTAATTAATGCATCTGGACTGTATCATAGACAAGATGCATTGATTATTCAATGAATCTAGATGGAGTAATATATTTCCTCCGTAACGATTTATAAGTATCTGGATTATTGACAGTGTTATATTTTATCTTTCAGAACTATTCGTCTGTGGTGTCCCTCCACCCGGAAATTATTGATGGAAGGCCGGGGACACTAGTAATTGAATCTTTTGTGGTGGATATACCTGACGGAAACACTAAGGATGAGACCTGCTACTTTGTTGAAGCTGTTATTAAGTGCAATCTTAAATCACTTGCCGATGTCTCAGAGAGGATTGCCTTGCAAGACCGCACTGAACGAATTGATCGGATTTAGGATCTTGTAATAAGTTGTTGCCAAAGACATTGCTGCCACGGATGAAGCTTCAGCAGTTTTCCTTACGGAGGCCTAGGAGACGGACTGGCGATTGAGACGCCTCCATATGGGTGTTTCTTTCCATTTTGCTATGTTGATTATCCTTTGTTATATATATGTTGGTTTCTCTTTTCTGTAGTTAAAGAAACATCAGTATTTTGAGACGCGATTCGATCCTGTGCAGTAACAAGTGATAGATATCAGGTGCTCAGTTTTTCTTTTCGTGGTTATGCTCTTTATTGTATATAAACATGGTATGTAGATTTGTTTTTAATGGTCAGATTGAAGTTTGGAATTGCATAGTTGAAGTTAAATTCTTGTAACAGAATTCTATAGCCACTTAAATTTTTGTGTTTTGTTTACACATACTTGAGTACCTTTTCTATTTTGTTTATAGTTTTCATGGATGAAGTTTCACTATAGTGAGTCCTACAAAAGCTCTAGTGGACCTGGATTCGGTGCAGAGATAATTTCGGTAGCAATTGCAATCAACTGATCTAAGTTGTTGAGTTGAACAAATTAGGAACTCAATCTAAGGAGTGTTTGATCTTCATCAACAGATGAATTTATTGATTGCAGAGGCTGTGGAGATAGGGAATGACTTTATTAGTTCAGCATTTGCACACTATGTACGGTTTGCATATTATATCACAATTTTATTAATTGTGTCAAGGGGATTAAGGGACTTGGTTCCTTCTTTCTCATACTGGTCTATTGTCGAGAAAGTAACTTACAATTATTTTTCTTACATATAAATTAATATTTGTCATATTTATTTTATCTATTGTATTTGTTTGAGTCAGGGCGTGTTTTTTAAAGGTGAATAAATGGATGTCATAGGTTCGAACTTCCGTCTCTCTATGAAATTAATCAAATGTCTATATACCAATTTGTTTGAACAAAGTGCCATTAATTTTGTCTTTCTATCCATACTTCTCCAACTTCAAATTTGATTCGACGGATGAGGATGCAGGATTCGAGTCTTCCATCCTGAATCTCTTGAGTGTCTCTTTAACATACTTTCTTTGAAGTAGCACTGTATCTTGCTTCGACATTTGAAATTTCATGTCTAGGAAGTACGACAATTTTCCCAAATTCAACATATCAAATTCCTTCTCCATGAGTTCTTTGAACTTCAACAAGTTCTCCAAGTTATTTTCAGTTACTATCAAGTCATCGACATATAAGCAGATGATTGTTATATCTTGTGCCACAACCTGAACATAGAATCCATAGTCGGACTTGTATTTGATGAATGCCAATTCGACCAAAGCATGAGTCGATCTTCTTATTCCATGCCCTAGGTGTCTGCTTTAGGCCATGGAGTGCTTTGTGAAGGTTGTATACTTTTCATGTTTCCTCCTGTATCACAAACCCAGAAGGTTGTGAGACATATACCTCTTCATCTATAGGACCATTCAAAAACGTTGATTTCACATCTAAGTGAAATGTCGACCGACCTTGCTTACATGTCAAGGCTACCACCAATCGAATTGTCTCCAATCTTGCTACCGATGCATATACTTCAGAGTAGTCGAGTCCTGCACTCTGAAGAAATTATCGAGCTATTAATATTGCCTTGTGTCTTGCAATCGACTCATCAAGATTGTGCTTCAATTTGAACATCCACTTCACTTCGATAGCTTTTGTATGTGCTAGCAATTCAATTAGCTCATGTGTATTGTTTCTTTCGATCACTTGTAACTCTTCGATCATTGATGACTTCCATTGTTTATTCTTTAAAGTCTCGCTATAGTTGATTGGTTCAACACCTGCAAGTAAAGCGAAATGAACCAAATCTCCATCTGGTGTGACTTCATCATCACCAACCATTTCACAGTCTTGAAGCCTTGCTGGGAGTACTTTGGTTCTTTAAGGTATTTGGCTCGTGTTAGCCACACCCTCTCGATTGTCCGCTTCGATAGTGACTGGAACATTTTCGACTGGAATTTCTTTGTGCTCACTACTTTCTTCATCAAATTCATAGTCCATCAATGGCTTGTTAGTCACATCACCTGAATTCCAATCCCAAGCAGAATTCTCATCAATCACAATGTCTTGACTCATCACGATCTTCCTGTAAGCTCCAGTTTTGTGATATCCTACCAGAATCATAGGTTCACTTTTATCATCAAGCTTCCTTCTCCTTGCATCAGGAACATGTTTGTAGGAAATAGAGCCAAATACATTCAAATGACTCACTGATGGTCGTTTGCCACTCCAAACTTCTGGAACCTTGTTCTTCATCTTCTTGGTAGGGCACTTATTCAGAATATAAACAACAGTGATGACAATTTCACCCTATAAGAACTTTGGCAAGTTCTTCTACTTCAGCATGCATCTCGCCATATCCAATATGGTCATGTTTCTTCTTTCTGTTATTCCATTATATTGAGGTGTGAAAAGAGCAGTTACCTCATGATCAATACCATGTTCTGCCCAGAATTCTTCAAACATCTTTGAGGTATATTCGCCACCTTCATCTATTCACAGAACCTTATCTCCTTATCGTCATTTCGCTTGATCACATAGATCCAAAGCTTTCGACTATACTTATCGACAAATGAGACAAAATACTTGTTTTCACTAATAGTATGATCTTCAAACAGACCACATACATCTGAATGTATTTGTTGCGGTAAGAATCGGATAACAAGCTATTGATTAACTTGCATCACAAAACATTGAAATTCACCGCCGACTTTGATTTATCTAAAGGAAAGGTTCAAGATCGAGAAAACCTAAAGGGGGGAGATCTAAGGTTCGGGGGTTGGTTATACTAAGGGAAGGTATTAGCACCCTAAGCATCCGTAGTACTCTACGGGAACCTCTTGTTTAGTTTGTGTTATGTTATGTTTGCTTGCTAAGGATATCTATACTATAAGTGAAGGTAAATACCTAAGGATATATACACTAAGTTTACTCGCCAAGACGTCGCATCTGGTGCCTACGTATCTGACTAAAGAATCAGAGCAACCGTAGTTCACCTAACTAAGGGTGGCTTTGAGGAACCATTGACTATAGCCAAAGTTCCAAGGGAAATGAGTGTGAGCTCATTTTAGAGTTTGAAGAAACTCTCTAAGTTCTAAGTTATGTGGGGAAAAGTGGATACTTAACAAGGCAAACACCACATAGAGTTTATAAACTCTATCCTATGGCTAAGTTATGACTCAATGGCTTTTATGAAGCCAAGAAAGGAGGAAGACTCTTATGAGGCCAAGGTAGAGGTGATTTGTTTATTGACTTGTGAGTCAGTTGAGGTGAACTTTCCTTTGGAATCGGGAGAATAACAGTTTTAGAAAACAAGCAGGTACATGGATATTTACACAAATAAAATGAGTGTAAGAACTCCAGGGGATGTACAACAATTAAGCATGAATAATGTAACACCCCAATTCCCATCGCGAATAAATAATACATATATAAATCAGAGTAAATAAAAATTTATTTTTCTGACAGAAAACAGGGATGTCACAATTAAAGAAAGAAAACACAATCCCTGCTCATTTATTTGATACATAACACAAAATGGAATAACCTCAAAGGGAAACTTTTTTCATACAAAAGGAAAGGTCAATTATGGAATAAAGCGGAAGATCCATAACTGAATTGTTTTACAAAATGAATTGTTTTATAGCATCAAAATATACATACAAAGGTAATACACAATAAATCTAACAAAGGTATACATATATAACATAATCGTTCCCCGACTCCCGCTACGTATCAGAGCAGACACCAAGACCGACAACAGAACGGAGGGCTAATCTTCACAAAAGCCTCCAAGACTACAAATCTGCAATTGCCTCATAGAGCAAAAAACCACAGCAGAAGGGTGAGAAATAACAACTAAATCAAGATTGCATAATAATATGCAAAACATATAATTAACATACATAGTTATTCTCACCACAAGCATCACATTTAATACACATATCATATACCAATTATACTAACATAATCACATATTCACACATAAGGCACACCATAGTCATAACATATGGAAACACCCCACCACATCACATATCATATGTTTATGCATAAAACATATTATCCACAACCAATGCATTTATCACATATGCACATAAATTCACCAATTCAAACATAAATCTCAACACATACTCAATCAATTCATGATTTTCCACACATAATCAATCCATTCACAATTCTCACACATAATCAATCCATTCATGATTTATGCAAATGCACAAAGACCGATACAACGACTCTATGCAATGCATATGCGGTACCATCCATCCGTCAATCTCAACACTAGTTCACTCAGGAACTATTGGAACCATCGCTTGTTACTTAGTGTAACTCCCCGTCGGGTAAACGATGTTCCCCGTCGCTCACACCTCTTTGTATAAGGCACACGACGTTTATGGATCGCTCACACCTCTTTGTATAAGGCACACGACCCGATCGCTCACACCTCTTTGTATAAGGCACACGATCATCCATAATCATCGCTCACACCTCTTTGTATAAGGCACACGATGTTATAGCGGATTCCCTCTGGAATCAATTCGTCGCTCACACCCAATAGGGCACACGACATCTCAAGAATGCATATCATGATGCTTGGCATACAATGACTCATGACATTCACATGCACACATAATCATGCACATATTTCAACTCATCAATTCCATACATTCACAATTCAACCATATGAATTATCTCATCATCATTATTCATGCATTGGAAATCAATTCAAACAATGCATTTACTTGCCATAAGGCCACCAAATAACACACATTGAATTTCACATACACAATGCATTTCATCATAAACCACAAACCTAAAAAATTAGCATTTTATCATATACATTCATATTAATTCACATCAAGAATTACTCACCATCAACCACAACAATCATACAATGTATTTCGCTACACAACAACATCATTATCACATGCTTCAGCATATACAAATAGCACAAAAGCCCCACATTTATAGGACGATAACATATCACATCGAACACCAACAAACACAACAAAACCTACAAACAACTAATCATCCTCTACCAAATATTCTTGGTTAAATCATGGTCTAACATCACCATTTAATAGCATCTTAAGTTATCTATCTAATGCCTCAAGTCCCACATCAATCGGACTCGCGATTCGGGAGTTATGGTGGAAACATAAACCACACTTTTCACACATACATCACTTTTCCATATTTTCTTATTAACCCAAGGCATAAACATTTGTTTCTATTCCACTATCATAAAGAGCATTGAAATAGCTTTCCAACGCATCCGACCGTGCCTCAATCCGATTTACGGATCAAAAGTTATGAAGAAAACAAAAACTGAAAATCTGTCACGTTCGCAGTGCGAAGCTCCCAGCGAACCGTGGCAGAAGCAAAAAGACCCAAAGTTCGCAATGCGAACAGCTAGCGAACGTTCGCTGTTTCCTTCACTTTGGCTCGCAATGCGAACCTGCGAAACCCAAAATTTCCAGCAGCGATAACATAGGTCATTTGGGATCAAAATCCCTCATTTCTTCCACCCAAACACTTCCAAAACATACTATAACAACCAAAACATGATCCAAACCTAACAACAAGTATTCTACTCAGTTTTTATCGAATTTCATCTGCGAAAACATCGATTTCTATCAATTGCTCCTAATTCCAATCGATACGAAAAATTGCGAAACAACCAAAACAATTACAACAAACAACACATATACATACACAAGCAAGATATAATTAAAACTTCTCACCCTTACCCAATTAATCGCGCTCGAGGCGGAGTTCCCGCGATTTTCCTCTTTCTCCTCTTTTCTCTTTCTTTCTTCTCCTTTTATTTCTCTTCTTTTTCTTTCCTTTTCTTTTCTCTCTTTTTTCTCTCCACTTTCTATTTATATAAATATCTAAACCCCTAAAAGACTATTTTACACCTCAGCTCAAATATCTCGCAAACGCTCTCAAAATGCGATAAAACATAAACAGCGATGAAAAATAATATATTGTCAAATAAAAGTAAAAAATAAAATAATATAAAACAAAAATAATTAAATCGACTCAATTAAATAAATAAGACAAAACCGGGGCGTTACAACTCTCCCCCACTTAGACATTTTCGTCCTCGAAAATATACTAAGACGAACAACTCTGGACACGACTCTCGCCACCGACCAACAAACTAACATGCCAACAAGAGGCACCCCACTAATAACACAAACTGACAAACCACCCTGCTAACAACAACTACTACAACAACACGACACGACACGACGACAACTACAACGACAAGATGCAAAGCCCATACAATGCACTTGACGACCAACTCACAACCCAAGGAATACCCAAGTTACGAACACACACAGGTTCACTCTTGAACCAAAACACAACAAGATCGTTACCCTCCCCCTAGGGAACACTCCCCTAATCCCCCACAAGGAATTAGCCACACGCACTCGAACCATCACGATGGAAACGAGGCCACAACAAGGACAAGAACCTAAAGTTCCACGACCCAACATCGTTTCAACAACCTCTACAAAACCAGAATACCAAACATCCTTGTCACACAACAATATTACAACAATGCTACGATTCCTTAATCGAACATACAACCAAAACCCCCATCTACATAGTAGCCCATGAATAATATTTAAACCTTTCGCCTAACACTTCCATACTTAAACGTCCAATAGTCTTACCATTCCTACATGTTCCCAATGTTCAACTTATGAATTCTTACAAGTCACACCCGCAAATACAAAATGTGCCACATCACGCTTCCGCTGCGCACTCTGATTACTCGGAACCATCAAGCCTACCAATCTCACACTCTCCTGTGTTATCCCACACACCAGACACAAGTCTCTGAACTGCTCAAACAAATTTAATTCTCTGACCATCAAAACAGACATGCATAACAACTTTCGACTTAATTTTTCAGGCACAACATCAGCTTTTCCCCAATAGGATAATTCGAGCCAAAGTCATAACTCATCAGGAATTCCAACCATCCTCGTTGTCTCATACTATATTCCTTCCGACTAAACAGGTACTCAATATTCTTGTGATTTACTACACACTTCGAACCTAGGACCATAAAGATAATACCCCCAAATTTTCCAACACAATACCACCACAACCAATTCCAAATCCATAATAATACAAATCCTTTTATGAATCCTCAATTGTCGTAAAGCATAAGCCACGACTTTACCCTCTTGCATTAACACACTGACTAAACTCATCAAAGACACATCACAATACCTCACAACCGGTTTATCCGGATCACGCAGTATCAACACTGGAGCCGTAGACAACTTCTACTTCAGCTCACCAAAACTTACTCACAACGAACATCTAAAACAAACGACTCACCCTTTGCAAGTCAACTGAGATACCAGAAGTACGAACTTAACAAAGTCTTCCATAACCTGCAATAACAACCAACTGAGCCCAAAAGTTTCTAATCTCCTTAACCAACTTCGGAGCCTCTCATTGTAGAACTACATCTACTTCCAATGGATCCATAACAATACTCTCATCTGAAATAACATATCCAAGAAAACTAACCCTTTTCAACCAAAACTCTCACTCGAATAACTTAGCATAAAACTTCGTCTCTTTTCAACCCTTGCAATTCCAATCTTAAACACTCTACCTGTTCTTCCTCTAAGTTTATAACAGATCCGAATATCCTTAATCAAAACCACTACGAACTTATCCAAATAAATATGGAAGATACGATTCATATACTCCACAAACATCCCAGACGCATCACTTGATGCTTTAACGTGTTAACAGTTTCGTTTTACGTAATTCACGTAGTTCTGACTAATCCCAATGATCGACCAAAAATCCATCCCATAAATAATATTTCCGCTTTCCAAAACATAGAACCCTTTCATAGCTCCACAACAATATAAAGAACGTTTAAATCGGATAAACGAAGCCAAAGTTAAGAAAGAAACAATTTGGAAAGATCTGCCATGTTCGCAATGCGAATCTCCCAGCGAGCATTCACTTTCCTCATTCGCAATGCGAACCCCCAGCGAACCAAGGCAGGAGAAAAAGGGCACAAAGTTCGCATTGCGAACTACTGGCGAGCCTTCGCCTTGACCTTCGCACTGCGAAGCTCCGGCGAATCTTCGCATTCCCATTCAACCGTCCAATTCCACAATTTCCAACATGTATCAACAACCAACCAAAAAGAACTCTTAAATATTACATCCACACCTAAGGGTTTCCTCAAGATTTCCATAGTCTCATACCATCAAGGAATTCCAAATCGTTTGCGATTCGTCACAATTCAAAACTCAAGCTATCCAGAACACAACCGCAAGTTTCCATACTACTCACTGGTTAACATGCAACCTCCTACTATCATCTTTTTCCTTACCAACCATGCTGGACCTCTTTAAGTCGACACACTAACGTTTCATCCAAAACACATCTAAACACCAGGCACAACTGACGACCCATCATTGTGGCTTTCCTGCAAATTTCTAGAACACTAGCCTCAAAACCATAACAAACACCTTAGTCTCAACTCCAAAGAGTGTCCTACTCACTTAGCAGATATAACCTCGACTATTCACCTTCGTCCAATTTAAGTTCACACTCTACTCTCTGAGAACAACCATTAGTAATACCCAATCATTCTCCCTCAGAGACATTCCAACTTGACCAACATACCAAAACCTCTAATCCGTCTCATCTTCAGATATTAGAATCTTCATCGACTCATCAAAACAATCCGTAACCATTTCTAAAATTCCAAACCATTCATTGCACACACTATCAAAGCCAGAAAGACACGTCTATTCCATCCAACATAATTCCCGTCTACTATCAACAAGAGATTAAGGGTGATCAGTTCCTCAATTTGTCAATAGACAGCCGACAGTCATGATGGGGTATAAATCATCTTTACCAAACTATAATAGCATTCCTTACATCTCATGCACAAACTACCTAAGGCACCAACCCTTAGTCGACATAAACCTTACCTCCGCATTCCCTCCGGAATCGGGAACAACACTGTCCAAACAACACTTACAATCTTACAATTCACAACACACTGAGCCAACGCTCCACACCTGAAGCAACTTGGAGAAGTACCACCTTCTCCCCCACTTATCTCAATCTAAATCCTGTAGATAAAAGATTAGAAAACCAGAAAGCACCGACTGTGTTTCACACACATATCACGTACTAAGGAACAAACAACATCGACAGTATTCAACTGTCACACCAACTGACTCAACAAATTGGCCGGCCGGACGGACCTGCTCTGATACCACTAATGTAACACCCTAATTCCCATCGCGAATAAATAATACATATATAAATCAGAGTAAATAAAAATTTATTTTTTCGACAGAAAACATGGATGTCACAATTAAAGAAAGAAAACACAATCCCTGCTCATTTATTTGATACATAACACAAAATGGAATAACCTCAAAGGGAAACTTTTTCCATACAAAAAGAAAGGCCAATTATGGAATAAAGCGGAAGATCCATAACTGAATTGTTTTACAAAATGAATTGTTTTATAACATCAAAATATACATACAAAGGTAATACACAATAAATCTAACAAAGGTATACATATATAACATAATCGTTCCCCGACTCCCGCTACGTATCAGAGCAAACACCAAGACCGACAACAGAACGGAGGGTTAATCTTCACAAAAGCCTCCAAGACTACAAATCTGCAATTGCCTCATAGAGCAACAAACCACAGTAGAAGGGTGAGAAATAACAACTAAATCAAGATTGCATAATAATATGCAAAACATATAATTAACATACATAGTTATTCTCACCACAAGCATCACATTTAATACACGTATCATATACCAATTATACTAACATAATCACATATTCACACATAAGGCACACCATAGTCATAACATATGGAAACACCCCACCACATCACATATCATATGTTTATGCATAAAACATATTATCCACAACCAATGCATTATCACATATGCACATCAATTCACCAATTCAAACATAAATCTCAACACATACTCAATCAATTCATGATTTTCCACACATAATCAATCCATTCACAATTCTCACACATAATCAACCCATTCATGATTTATGCGAATGCACAGAGACCGACACAACGACTCTATACAATGCATATGCGGTACCATCCATCCGCCAATCTCAACACTAGTTCACTCAGGAACTATTGGAACCATCGCTTGTTACTTAGTGTAACTCCCCGCCGGGAAAACGATGTTCCCCGTCGCTCACACCTCTTTGTATAAGGCACACGACGTTTATGGATCGCTCACACCTCTTTGTATAAGGCACACGACCCGATCGCTCACACCTCTTTGTATAAGGCACTCGATCGTCCATAATCATCGCTCACACCTCTTTGTATAAGGCACACGATGTTATAGCGGATTCCCTCTAGAATTGATTCGTCGCTCACACCCACTAGGGCACACGACATCTCAAGAATGCATATCATGATGCTTGGCATACAATGACTCATGACATTCACATGCACACATAATCATGCACATATTTCAACTCATCAATTCCATACATTCACAATTCAACCATATGAATTATCTCATCATCATTATTCATGCATTGGAAATCAATTCAAACAATGCATTTACTTGCCATAAGGCCACCAAATAACACACATTGAATTTCACATACACAATGCATTTCATCATAAACCACAAACCTCAACAATTAGCATTTTATCATATACATTCATATCAATTCACATCAATAATTACTCACCATCAACCACAACAATCATACAATGTATTTCGCCACACAACAACATCATTATCACATGCTTCAGCATATACAAATAGCACAAAAGCCCCACATTTATAGGACGATAACATATCACATCGAACACCAACAAACACAACAAAACCTACAAACCACTAATCATCCTCTACCAAATATTCTTGGTTAAATCATGGTCTAACATCTCCATTTAATAGCATCTTAAGTTATCTATCTAATGCCTCAAGTCCCACATCAATCGGACTCGCGATTCGGGAGTTATGGTGGAAACATAAACCACACTTTTCACACATACACCACTTTTCCATATTTTCTTATTAACCCAAGGCATAAACATTTGTTTCTATTCCACTATCATAAAGAGCATTTAAATAGCTTTCCAATGCATCCGGCCGTGCCTCAATCCGATTTACGGATCAAAAGTTATGAAGAAAACAAAAACTGAAAATCTGTCACGTTCGCAGTGCGAAGCTCCCAGCGAACCGTGGCAGAAGCAAAAAGACCCAAAGTTCGCAATGCGAACAGCTAGAGAACGTTCGATGTTTCCTTCGCTTTGGCTCACAATGTGAACCTGCAAAACCCAGAATTTCCAGCAGCGATAACATATGTCATTTGGGATCAAAATCCCTCATTTCTTCCACCCAAACACTTCCAAAACATACTATAACAACCAAAACATGATCCAAACCTAACAACAAGTATTCTACTCAGTTTTTATCGAATTTCATCCGCGAAAACATCGATTTCTATCAATTGCTCCTAATTCCAATCGATACGAAAAATTGCGAAACAACCAAAACAATTACAACAAACAACACATATACATACACAAGCAAGATATAATTGAAACTTCTCACCCTTACCCGATTAATCGTGCTCGAAGCGGAGTTCCCGCGATTTTCCTCTTTCTCCTCTTTTCTCTTTCTTTCTTCTCCTTTTCTTTCTCTTCTTTTTCTTTCCTTTTCTTTTCTCTCTTTTTTCTCTCCACTTTCTATTTAAGAATGTGCGAAGTGTCATATGAGTGTGGCAAAGATAGTCTTCTCAAAAATTGGGATTTTAAGGTGAGTAACAAAGGTTTTAGGTTTAAGAATCGAGGGTTGAATAATGAACCATAAACCTAGGCAAAAGAACTCATTCAAGGTCACCAGTTGGTTCTCAAATATCCCTCTGATGTGTTCTAAGACACTTTGAAATTTTAGCTCAAGAAATGTAAAGAGCAAAGGGATTTTTCAAAAGAGTTTCAAAAGCTAGGTCCAAATTACTCTTAATTTAAAAAAATAAGAAATAATTATTAGAATTAAATAAAAATGAAAATAAAAATATTAGAAAATTAAATTAAACATTGAAGTGTTAGCATGAATATTTTTGGAATTTTTAATTAACAACAATTATTTTTAATAAAACAAAATTGAAAATGAAAATAAAATTAAAACATTTAAAAAGAAAATAAAAGGGGGTGTATTAGTAAAAGAAAATGAACTGATTATGTTGTGAGGCGCATGGGCCTGATTGGAGGGGGTGTGGATAACAGTCCCACGTTTAGAAATGAGGAGAAAATAAAATGAAACAAACCAAAAGGGAACTGGGGCGAGGGAGATTCGAACCCCAGTCCCTTTGGTTAACGCGCATGGTCTTTACCACTGGGGTGGCTATACATCCGGTGTATAAGCCACCCCTTCAAATATATATTTTGTGAACGAAAACTAAATGATGGCCAGGCGAGACACATGGAAACGTAACACTTAATAACATCATAAGTCGGTCAAGAAAATTAAGTCACTACGCGACAAAACGCGCCCCAGCCAACCACGTACAGACACGCATCCTCCTCCCCCATGCAAACGTGAAACAAAAACCTCACCACCATCGTGAAAAAAATTAGAAAAAAAACCATGGCATAACTCTCTCTTTCCCAGTCCCATTCAACCTTGTTTCTCTATCATTTTTCACAAACCAAAAGCCCAAACTGACCAGAAAAGATCAAGGAGCTCAAATATGACATTTGTTTGCCCTAAGATTACACACACAACTCATGCGAAGGCTAAAACTAGTATCCTACCAACATAACTTCAACCAGAACCAAGTGTAGATAACTAGTATCAGTATGAAGGAAAACAATTTAAACACACAAGCCAAGGCATCAACATACCTATCATAACTCCAAACCACATCTTCTTTATGTCATTAAAACTTAACATAACATAGACACATGAGTTAAGAGAGTGTGAACAAATATTTTGTTATGTCAGACATGATTCCAACCCTCTTCATGCTACTATCTTAGTCCAACATGAAATGGAAAAAAAGAGTAGCTTAAGAGTAGTTCCAAATACATACAAACATGAACATAATGATTTCATCAGGACTCAATACATGTCTTGGTGCTAAAACAAACCTATGTTGAAAATTTAAAGCCTCAATCCAAAGTGTTATGAACATATCAATCACAACCAAATTATTTTTCAGCAAACAAGAAAAACGAATAACTGAACATGTGATTATGGCATTCAAAGTATAAAGTAATACAGTCTCAAGAACAAAACAATGTCATCAACATGATTCATTTTACATCTATTTAAGGCAAACAAAACCTACGAGAAACATTTACACACGTGTGCAATCATAACCACTAACCAATGATAACAATCATAGAACTTCATGGCAATACACGGGTAGCTTTGAGTGTGTAATTTTAACATGCAGGCCAACATGGTACCAATCTTAAATTACATGCTTTTCAAACTAACACAACATTGATGTCTTTAAAACAAATGTACATGTAAACTTATTAGATTACCACATGGTATGTGCACATTGTTATCTCATTCTAAGATGAAGTATATATGATGAAACGTTTCAGCATGAACCTTCTAAATCATAATAATGCAGTTTCAACATACAGAAAGAAATATATTCATGGTACATATGACACAAACATGGTAACAACAAGTCCCTGTTATCTCAGAGCATGGGATTATGAAAGAGAATACCTGATGCATTGCTTCAACAAGCCATGGACAGATAATTAACAGGCAGTCTTCATACATAGGCATGCTGACAGATTCATGTCTTTTTAGAGGCAGGGATTCATAAGTTAGTGAAAAGAACAAGCTTTGTCATGCTAGTGGGAACTCAACTAAATATCTTCATGTTGTTTTCAAAATGAACATTTTTAAATGTTCAAGCATGCTAAACACATACAAATGAGTTCTTGACAGTATAAGGATATGAACATTATGCCATCAAAAGCTGATGGTACATGAGGTATCACGTGTGCATGCATTTGCCAAGTGATCATAAGTTCCAAAAGAACTTTTCATCCTGCTTAAAGTTATATGACATTAAGATATAAAACACACATGACCTTAAGATACTCGGTAAGGCCACAACTTTCAGTATTAATCATATAGTCACTGGACTCAAATGCCAACAAACCAAAGGCATAACCGTATAAGCATAAGATTTATGAGTTACACATTCTACACAACTTACTCCATGACATGAAGATAAAGAATGTGCACCCTAGACAAGACAAATTAGAACAGGCCTTTCATGCAACCTTTATGATACTAAAAATAAAATGTACAACAGCCACATGACAAAGACATCTTCTATGTTATCCTAAGGTGCGATAGTAAAGAATTCCAACACAAATAATGCAGAAGAGAGAATCACTAGTTCTGAATTAATGCCAAGTGAACCAAATGCATGGCAGTAGCAGATATTTATCATGCTAGCGGACTGCTCACAAAACTTCAAGTGATTGGCTCAGATCCATATGGCATAGTTGGTTCAAAGGTGGTTTTCAATACATACAGTTATGAACATAAAATGCTTTAAATCACTGACAGATAATGGTATGTCACACAATATTCACAACAACATGATGGAAATTCATATGAGCATGATCTTTGAAAATGGAGTGAGCCACAAGGAAAAAGAAAACCTGATGAAGCACTGCCCTCCCAAAGTTCCAACAGGACCAAGTTACTTCTCCTTGTAGTAGCCTTGCTCTAACTTCTTAAAAGCCTCTTCACTTGCTAAGTTAACACTTAGACGTTTTTTCTGAGTTTTTTTTAGTGAAAAATGTTGGTGTCTAGTGAATGAGAACCAGCCTCCTATTTATAGCAAAATACTGAAGCTTTGAGGTATGGCCAAAACATGGCATTTTCCCACCTTGCCCTTGTGAACAACATATCGTGTGAGCTGGATGCTTTACTGAACCAAAGAGATCTCCAAGATACTTTATGACTGAGGGTTAGGTCTGAGCAACTGGTGTGATGGGATTGGCTCAATGCTCAAGGAAAGTAGAAAAAGAAATAGCCATACTTTGTGTAAAGTTTATCTCGCATTAAATCCACTTGCACTAAGTTGCATAAAATTATGTTATTTTAATGACACCACTTGAGTGAATTGTGGCAGAGGTCTAAATTGTGTTTAACTAGTATCATAACATCAGAAAAGTGAGGGTCTTGGGGATTAGGAAGAGTTTACACCATTATGCATAGGTTGGTAATTTGAAAATCAAGAAATGAACCCCCAACTTTGAGGTTTCGTATCTCTTATCTCACTCAATGGTTTGAGGAGTTCTAGTACTTTTTGAAAAGCCCTCAATACCCTCTACAACTTTCATGTTGGACCCAAGTTCTGAATCACAAGGGATCTTGGCGAAAAATGAGGTTAAAGTCAGCTAGTTATTAAGGCAAAAAGTGCTGAAATTTCTCTAAGTCCTTGGGCAGTTTAGCTTCTATGTCTCATAACTCACAAACCATGCATTTTTTGGAGAAAAGTCATATTTAACACTTTGAAGATCTTGGAAAAAGCTTCCATTTGGGCTTTGAGTCACTCAAATTAGATGTGTGGTTTGGAAGTTATGATCATTTCAAATTTGCACAAGAGAGGGAAATTTCACATATGAAAAGTTTTATGATAAAAAACTTACTTCCTTTGCAAGAAACCCCTTGAAACTTGATCTTGATACTTTGAATCATCAATGAGGCATGTTATGACGAGTTGAGGCATTGGAGGTTTCATTTGGTTCAAAATCCCAAAGATCATGGCTTCAGACAAAACCCTAATTTTGACTGTGAATGCACTGGGACAAACCTTGGTCATCTTGCTTCTTTCTTCACCTCTAAAGCTCATAGGAGACCTTTAGGGATGTTTACTAACTCATGGAGCCATGGTATAGGGTTTGAAGGCACCTCTTGAGGATTCTGACTTCCACTTTCAATTTTTCCTAGTTCTTCAAAATTTCATTCATTGTTGCCATTTGTCTTGAATAGGTGCTAGGTATCCTTCAGACACAAAGGAAGAGACGCAAGACTGAGAAATGCGAATGTGATGTGAATGCGCATGAAATGCAAATGTAAGCCAAGTGGTTTCAAGGAACTCCAAGGCAAGTTGCAAAAAAAAAATTTTTTTGGGGGAAAATTGAAGAGTTTTGTTTTAAAATCCATGATCTCTATTGATCTTTGCAAAGGAAACAAACACCTGAGCTCCTTGAAACCAAAGGGCTATGTATAAATGTATGCACAAACACACATATCCAGGTATACACAAATATGCACAAGTAAACAATAGATGGTTTGGGTTTGAAGATCACGAGCATGGAGCCATGGTCTACCCATCCCAAAAGGTGTGGACTATAGGTTCATCAACTGTAGAAGGTTCTAAAAGTTCCCAGAGTCTACGTAAATCCTTCGGATATTATCGGCCTGCATGACTACTCACGCAGGTTAATAATATTCTCAAGATAAACTCGTCTGGGTGTAGTATCGTGTAACAACTACTCAGGACTTACTCCCTTGTAGCCACCGCACTACATCCTAAAAGGCCAAGTGGGGTGAAGGTAACTACGGTCCTCAGAATCCCTGGCTCCCAATTGAAAAAGTAATATCAATGCGACTGCTCACATCAGAGATCAACAATCCCAAAGGGCCTCATCTGAGCGTGGTCATCATATTCCATAGATTATTAGGACTACTCCTAACAACCGACTATTGATTACACCACGATCCTATTGTAGTACCCTAAATTTTGACCCGTGATTTTTCATCTTTTTAGAGTCTTTGGTGCTACTAGGGGGTGTCAATTGGGATTTTGGGGTTTGTTAGTACTTTCAGGCCTATTTTGGGTTTGATTTTGTATAAGGGATTTTTATAATTAGTTAGAAATTAAGAAGTTTTTAGTCTAATTTTATTAATTAGTTAATAATTAGAATTTTGTCTTATGGTTAGTTATTGTCAAATGTTAGGAAATTAAATATTCTCTTTAGAGTTAATTAGGATTTTATTTTAGGATTAGCCATTTTAATTTATTTTGGGAATTTGCTTTGATTTATTTTTTGAGGTTTAGTTTATTGTTCTTAAGACTATTAGAATCACTTAATTGGGTTTAAGTTCAAATATATTAGGTTAACCTTTTAGTTAGAAGTTTTTATCAAGTTTAGAGCTTAAGTATGTATTAGTAGTTATTAATTAGGGGCAATTTTTTTTTATTAGAATCTACTAAGACTAACAATTTATTTAGTATTTCATCCATTTTTATTATTTTTTATTTTATTATTGAAGAGATGGACCGACCTGTCCATATGGTGGTCTTTAGTTTTTTATTAGTTTATTTTTATGATCTATTGTTTTTGGATTTTATTTAGGAGTTACTTTTATTTTAATTCTTATTTTTTTTATTTTGTCTTCGGTCAAACCTATTGACCCAATGGGCCTTCTTCTTCCCAATTCACTAACCCTAATTTCGCAAGTAAGAGAAGCAGATTCGGATCGTATCAGGACAAAATTAAAACAAATCAATTCTCATTAGTATTTTCAATCAAATTACAATAGAAATCAGTTACAATCAAAACCTAATTCTAAATACATAATAAATCAAAAATAATCACAAACTAAAATCAAATCGAACCTAAAACTTCCTAAATCAGACTTTAATTTAATTTCTAAAACCTAATTCCTAAGTGCTATAAAAAGAAAAGAAATTCGTAAAAAACGGGGGTTGGACTCGAAGACTGGGGAGAGACGACCGAACACGAACTTTGAATATTCTTGTTCACCTGCAAAAAAACCAGAGAAGGAGATTAGAGAAGGATTAGACGAGGAAAAATAAACAATTTACTACGAGAATCACGGCCAGGAAGGTAAATGCAAAAACAACTTAGCTTTTAGATTGTTGGTTTGTTATCTGTTGAGGGTTTAGGGGTTTCTAGGTTGGTAGTAGGGTTAGGGTTAAGGTTCTTTAGGTTTGGGGGTTAGGGTTCTTCGAACCAAGTTAGGGTTCTTGGGGGTTTGATTGAATTTTGGGTTTAATGAAGGTTTAGGGTTAGGGTTCATCAAAAGGGGTTAGGGTTCGTAGGGTTAGGTTAGGGTTCTTGGGAGGGGGTAGGTTTCTGGGTTGATGTTCATCACCCAGATGAACATGGTTGAAGATCCCGGTTGAACTTTAACCGGAGATCTGGGTTTTGGGGGGATCTGCGGTGGTTGGTGGGTTTTGGGGAGGTGGCGGCGGTCGTTGAGGGGTGGTCGGAGAAGGAAGTTAGAGAGAAGCGAGAGAGGGAGGAGTTAGAGAGAGAGAGGGAGCGAATGAAGAGAGAGAGAGTGGGAGAAGATAAATGAAGGTTGGCTGAAGGAAAGTGGGATTTTATATCCCTCTGGCCGACCGACGGATGAAGGCCAAGTGGCACCCTTAGGATCCATAGATCAGTTGACTTTCCAGTTGACTAGAAAATTCGGTACACGCGTTTCTATCGTGAGCATGCTTTGACTCTTAATCGTGATCGTCCCTTTGGCATGCTTAGGGATCAACGAACGAGTTTGGCTTCAAGGAGGACCATCCGATCTCCATCCAACGTCTAGGAGAGAGTCAAAGTCAGACTCTCTCCATCATGGTTTTTTTTCTGTTAAAAAAAAAAGAATTGGATTGTTGTACAGCGCCCTAATTACTACTCACACCCCTATTCCAAGCCCAGTTGTTAGGTCAATAGAAAGTGCCCCCTGGTTTTCTTTTGCGAATAATTAAAGTAATTAATTAGTTTAATGGTTCAGGACTTAAGTGATTAATTAGGATTAAAAAATATAGGATTTTAGGATATTTTTTTAATTAGGGTCTAAATGGGTTTTTTTTAATAATTAAATTAACCACTTAATTTAATTATTTTAGGATTTTTTTATTAGGGTTTAAATGGGTTTTTTTAATAATTAAATTAATCACTTAATTTAATTATTTTAGGATTTATTTTATTAGGGTTTAAATGGGGTTTTTTTTAATAATTAAATTAATCACCTAATTTAATTATTTGATTAGGATTTTTTTTTATTAAGGCATAAATAGGGTTTTAGGGTTTTGGATAATTAAATTAATAATTTAATTTAATTATTTAATTAAGCATTAATTGGGGTTTTAAATTTAGGGTTTTTGGTATAATTAAGTTAATTCCTTAACTTAATTGGGGTTTTAAATTTAGGGTTTTTTGGTATAATTAAGTTAATTCCTTAACTTAATTGGGGTTTTAAATTTAGGGTTTTTTTTGGTATAATTAAGTTAATTCCTTAACTTAATTGGGGTTTTGAATTTAGGGTTTTTTTTTGTATAATTAAGTTAATTCCTTAACTTAATTGGGGTTTTAAATTTAGAGTTTTGGGATAAGGGTTAAAATATGGGGTTTTGTTTTTCTTTAAATTTATCAAAATTAATTTTCCGCTTTTTTCTAAATAAATTAAGGGAATATGTTAATAATAAAAATAAGGGATCCTTCTTTGGGATATAAAAATCAAGGGATAAAGCTTTTGGTCCGAGAGCCTAAATAAATGATGGGATAAAGGATAGAACTCTTGATATCCGAGAGTATAAATAAAAGGATTAAGGGATAAAACTCTCCATCCGAGAGTATAAACAATGGATAAGGGATAGAACTCCATCCGAGAGTATAAACAATGGATAAGGGATAGAACTCTCCATCCGAGAGTATAAACAATGGATAAGGGATAGAACTCTCCATCCGAGAGTATAAACAATGGATAAGGGATAGAACTCTCCATCCGAGAGTATAAATAATGGATAATGGATAGAACTCCTTATCTAGGAGTATAAATAATAGATTAAGGGATAAAACTCCTTATCTAGGAGTATAAATAATAGATCAAGGGATAAAACTCTTTATCCAAGAGTATAAACAGTGGCTTAGGATTCAGAATAGGATTGAGTTTAGGATTAGGAATGGGAATAGGATTAGGGGGTAGGAATAGGGGAGGTGAACTACGGTTACTCTGATCCTTCAAAATTGAAGGTACGTAGGCATAGGGTTGTAAACCCTAGCGAGTACAATTAATAAAAAAACTTAGGTTTCTTTTGTAAATAAATCATTTAGACAAACAAACAAGCATACCCTAAAATCTAAGGAGGATCCCATTGAGTACAATGGAAGTGAGGGGTGCCTAACACGTTCCCCTCACTTAACCGACTCCCGAACCGTAGGAATCTCTGTCCTTGGGATTAAGGATTTTAGGTTTATCATTTATTTTCCTTAAAAAATATGATGGCAACTCGATATTTTTGCGGGCCGCGACAGCTGGCGACTCTGATGGGGACTCCTTCCTAGAGAGAGTCCATCCTAGCCTTAGGATTTAGGGTTGTGTTTGTCTTGGGTGTTTATTTTTGTTTTTATGTTTTTATTTTATTTTTATTTTATATATTTATTTATTATACTTAACCCTTGTGTTGTTTATTTCTTTTTTGTCATCATGCAAGGGATTGGGGCAAACAAAAAAAAAGTGTGAAGCTAAAGCCCAAAGCTTGGAGGATAATCCTAGAACATAATGTGGAACGAAAATGTTTTTGGTGGGGATGCGACGTCCCCAACAATGCATTGATGCCACACTCAGAATAGATCCTTCCAAAGTTGTCCTCACGAAAGGGCTAGCCCCTGACGTAGTGGATGATTTGGATGTCCTACCCCACACCAATCTATGGAGACCCTATGTATTCAACCCTCAAGGGCTATTACTAGGCTCCTACCCCAAATGAGACTTATCCCGAAGGATTACCGTAGGAAGGCTTGCTCCTTATCATGGTAAAACAAGGGTATAGTCTGAATATGTTGGGGTCGTTATGCTGTCCAAATTTTTATAACCTACATGTGAGGGGATTGGGTAGTCTAAACTTAGATCTAGCCTATTATAGGGAGCCTACATAGTTAAGGTCATGCTTGCATGTCCACCTTACCCTAACCCAAAAAAAAACATTTAACCCAAAAACAAAGTGTCCATGTCATCATGCATTTAAAAACATTTTTTGCATATATGCATTTTTGTGGGGAATTTCAAGATATGTTGTAGGAATATTGGAAAGAGGGATTCACGCGAAAGGGCTACCCTACGCATTAGAGTGCTAAGTGTTGATTTACAAAGTCTCAAAGACCTTTGAGACTTAGTGCCAAATCTGCTCAAAGGATGTTTACACACAAGTATGGAAGGATCCTCGATCTCTTAGGGATCCCTATGAAGGCAGGGGCCAATCTTAGGATCCTCCTCTATGTGACTTCTTCCTCAAGGATTTTGAACTAGCTCTTACGCTGGAACAATTGGGACTACTTGGATTTACAAGGAGAGGAGAAAACTTACAAGGGGCATAGGGGCAAAAAAGGAAAAAACAGAAAAAAATAATAATCAAAAGGAAAAAAGAAGGGTCAAGCCTAAGGACTTAGATGTACCGATTCAAGACCTATTGTCTCGCCACAAGGAGGATAGGGAAATGCAAGGGTACTTGGAGGAGTTTAAGAAGGCATTGGGGGCATCCACTTAGTTTACGCCTTCTTAAGTTCAGGAGCTTCCATCTTGGGTTTATTGTTTTGGGTTGTTCCCGAGGAATTATTGTTATAAGGCATTTTGGATTTGGGGATTAGCTAATGGATTTGGATTTGATATTCTATGTGTATGGGTTTCATCCTTTAGATATATTCATCTATAACTACAATGGATTTTGGAATTCCCCCCAAATAAAAATTTAAAATTATTTAGCATACATCATGTATATTCATACATTCATCACCAACATGCATTCAATATAAGGAAAAAAATCATTTTTTTTAAACTTCGTCTCAGGCATAACAATTTGACTTCCCGACCTCGCACTTGAGTGTACCAAAGGAAAACTATCGATCAGATGGAGAAGGATATGGTTACTCTAAGAGGAGAAATGGATACTGTCAAGGAGAACGTGGAAGAAATGAAAAGCCAGATTGATCAACTGACACTTGCCATCCAGAATTTGATAGCCAGAAGAACCAATTCAAGCCATCAAAGGAAGGTTCCTACTCCTACCTCCCATGTTGAAGACAATAACCCCCTACTAGGGTTTGTCCGTGATCTGGAACGTGAGGAGACTGAAACTGCTAAGCACAAAACTGTTGACCAACCTCTCGAGGGAACCGTCTCTCCACCTATTTCCAATGGGGCACCTCGTACTACTTACAGATCTACTCCACGTGAGAACTACGCACACGAGGATGAAAATCCAAGACAAGCTGCCCTCGAAAAAAAAGGAACCACTGTTAGGGAAAGGAGAGGGACTGATGATAAGTACAAAGCACTTGAGGAAAGGTTAAGGGTCGTGGAGGGACTCAATATTTTTGGAGTGGATGCCCTGGAAATGTGCCTGGTGCCTGACGTGGTCGTGTCTCCTAAGTTTAAGGCACCTAACTTCGAGATGTATAAAGGAGTTAGTTGTCCCAAAAATCACATCCGGATGTTTTCTCGTAAGATGGGGGCTCATGCGAAGAATGAAAAGCTGATGATGCATGTTTTCCAAGACAACCTTAGTGGGGCATCCTTGGAATGGTACATGCAACTGGAAAGGACTCACATCAAGAACTGGGAGGATCTGGCAAGTGCCTTTATAAGACAATACCAATATAATGTAGACATGGCCCCTAATCGCATACAATTACAAAACATGTCTCAAAAAGGGAATGAATTTTTTAAGGAGTATGCCCAGAGATGGAGGGAGCTAGCCTCTCGTGTTCAACCTCCATCGTGGGAAAGCGAGCTAGTGGATACATTCATGGGAACTCTACAAGGACTATACTATGAAAGGATGATTGGGGCAGTCTCAACGGGATTCACTGACTTGGTTATCATTGGAGAGAGGATTGAGAATGGTTTAAAGACAGGAAAGATTGGGCAGTCATCCTCTGACCAACATAACAATAAGGGGTACCCCGAAAACAACTCAAAGGAAAATGATGTCAGTGTTATAGACCCTGAAGATCCAAATCTGGGAGATAATGCATTACTGGGGCACACTAGGGCAACAGTCAACGCCATGGAAGGGATGGGGGATGAATTCCTTATTAGTAAGGAAGACATGACAAACTGGGGCAAACAATGGGAGTCACCTGAGGAGAAGGATTTGTTTGGGCTGGGTTACAAACCGGCTAATGAAGGATTAGAAGACAATTTCCATGGCGTGGGATTTGGAATTCGGGACCATATGGCTGCAATGGAAGGGGAAGAAAGGAATGCCTAATTTCAACAATTGGAGAACCATTGGGATTTCTGAGAGGATTTTTGTTCCGAAGTAATTTACTTTTTCTTAAAATAATAATAAGTCCCTTGCTATGCCCAAGGCAAGTGAACAAAGCTTTGTAGGGCCACCTTTTATTTCATTGGATTATTTCTATCAATCAATTTGCATTTTGTTTTCAATCAAGATCTTTTTCTTTCATTTTCTGTTTATTCAAAATGGCAATATACCTTCTTTCAATATTTTCATTTCTAGCACTTCGTTCCAAAAGGGATAAAAAAAATAGAAGAAAAAAAACTTCTTCCCCATGCAAATTTAAAAATGAACCTATTAAAATTGACACCGCTATAATCTCGAATGACTTTGAATTACCGGTTAACTAAGCGGAAGAGGGTGATGAGGACGAGTGTGAGCTTCCCGAAGAGTTAGCCAGACTGTTGAGGCAAGAGGACGAGGAAATACGACCTCATCAGGAACCAGTGGATGTGATCAATCTGGGAACTGAGGAAGATAGGAAAGAGGTCAAAGTCGTGCTTCTCCGGATAAGGATATAAAGGAAAGACTGGTCGAGCTATTACAAGGATACTCTGACGTGTTTGCATGGTCATACCAAGATACACCAGGACTTGATACAAGCATCGTCAAGCACAAACCACTACTCAAACTAGAATGCACGCCAATCAAGCAAAAGCTGAGGAGGACTAGATCAGATATGATCCTCCAGATCAGGGAAGAAGGCAATAAGTAATTCGACTTTTTGTCACAAGGTAACGCCTGTTGGGTTAAAGAACGTAGGAGTAACTTACCAAAGGACTATGGTAATATGGGGCATAAGGAGATAGAGGTTCATATGGATGATACGATTACCAAGTCACAAAAGGACGAAGATCACATAACTAACTTGTAAGAGTTGTTAGATTAGTTAAGGAAATTCAAGTTACGACTAAAGCCCACAAGGTGTACTCGTGGAATCAGATCTGGAAAATATCAGGGTCCACGGTCAGTCAAAAGGGAGAAAGGACAAAATGAAAGCCACCTATATTGGTGCCACCAGTCCCAAGGAGACCACTCATAATGTACTTAACAAAATTTGAGAATCCCATGGATTGTGAAACTTTGGACTCCTATGAAGGACCTAGACCTGGATCTCAAGGGAAACTTATATTTGCATAAGGACAGGGGCAATCAATAGGAATTTAGAATCACGAAGGAAGCTAATCTGGATAAGGCAGAATGGGTACAAACTAGGCTCGATCAGCTAACCTCGTATAAGGGAAATGTGTGGTTATGGGCAGTTATATCCACATGGAATTAAGAGAGCGTTTGACAAAGAAATTCGTCCTCGCCTGCGCGAAGAGGGAGACTTGGGGTTAAGGAAAATATTACCCATCCATAAAAACTACCACGTCAAATGGACCCCACCCTATGAAGGGCCATATGTCGTGAAGAGTGCCTCCTCTGGCGAAGCACTAATATTAACAACCATGGATGTAGCGGATTTACCACGACCGGTGAACTCCGATTCGGTAAAAAAATGCTATGCCTAGAAAAAGAGGATAAAAGCCCGCTAAGTCGAAAACCCTAAAGGGCGGCTTAGGCAAAAATTAGGGCATCCCGGTGGATTGAAGCCTCGAAAGAGCAATCCAGGAAAAAATTAGGGATTTGGATAAAAATGATACCCGACAAGTCGAAAACCCAAAAGGGCGGCTTAGTTGAAAAAAATGGTATATCATCCCGGTGGACTAAGACTCTAAAAAGAGCGGTCCAGGCAAAATTTAGGGATATCCAAGAGGCATATGACTGGAAACACTTAAGTCACCCCGTAATAGGAATTCAGAAGGGAGCGATCATTCTAGCCGTCATCTTCAAAAGCGAAATGTCGTGATCTTGGAGTCTTAGGGATATTAGCTGGTGTTAAATTTAATAGGAACATGAATAAATTTGTTTTCTCATTGCCATTTTACATTTTTCTGGATTTACGGTAATATCTCCTTATGAGAATTACCCTCCTTACTTGTCATTGCCCATTTTTCGGGTCAATTCTTAATAAATTTGTTTTTTCAAATATATTTCTTCGCCTCTTAAATCATTCCGCTTGATTACAAGGTGTCAATTAATTGTGAAATAATGCATTGAAATATTAGGTAAAAATAAAAGCTTTGAAAAGGGAAAATGGATCTTACTGCGGATTTTGGAATCATCAAAGGGATCATATTCTTCCAAAGCAGGATGTAGGGTCTATACATTGACAGGAATATACGTTACAATCTAACCAACATGGGAGGTTCTTTAATGGCACGTTATAGGAATCAAGGGTATCATGGCTTACAATAATTATCAAGTTTCAAGGGTCAGGGAGTCAGGAAGTTATGAAAAGTTTTTTTCAGACAAACACATGCATTGCATATCATAAAAGAGGCGTTAGCCCAAATCATGCATCAGTCATGTCGCTACGCTCTAGCATCTAACATGCACTCATATACGCAAACATGCATACATGCATAGGGTTCATAATCACCAAAGGGTTTTACCAGGGGGAATTCATTAAGGGATTTTTATTCAAATTTCAAGGGGGTTATTGGGATTTTTCATCAAAAAGGATTTCATCGAGGGATCTACAAAATTCCTATCCAGGGATTTTTCATCAAAGGGGATTTCATTAAGGGATTTATCAGGGGTTCTACAAAATCCCTATCCAGAGATTTTTTTATCTAAAAAGTTTTTCAGGGGATTCAATTGGATATTTTCCTAGGGGTTTATTACCAGGGGCTTTAGGGTATTAGTTTAGCATTTATCGGGTTTTGCGGTCAAAATTAGGGTCCTTATTGTATTTAATCATCTCCTCTTCAAAAGAGTAAGACATGTCGACTTCCTCTTCCTGATTCGAAGAAGATTAAATAGGGGCAGCTGTAGTACCCTAAATTTTGACCAGTGATTTTTCATCTTTTTAGAGTCTTTGGTGCTACTAGGGGGTGTCAATTGGGATTTTGGGGTTTGTTAGTACTTTCAGGCCTATTTTGGGTTTGATTTTGTATAAGGGATTTTTATAATTAGTTAGAAATTAAGAAGTTTTTAGTCTAATTTTACTAATTAGTTAATAATTAGAATTTTGTCTTATGGTTAGTTATTGTCAAATGTTAGGAAATTAAAATTTCTTTTTAGAGTTAATTAGGATTTTATTTTAGGATTAGCCATTTTAATTATTTTGGGAATTTGCTTTGATTTATTTTTTGAGGTTTAGTTTATTGTTCTTAAGACTATTAGAATCACTTAATTGGGTTTAAGTTCAAATATATTAGGTTAACCTTTTAGTTAGAAGTTTTTATCAAGTTTAGAGCTTAAGTATGTATTAGTAGTTATTAATTAGGGACAATTTTTTTTTATTAGAATCTACTAAGACTAACCATTTATTTGGTATTTCATCCATTTTTATTATTTTTTATTTTATTATTGAAGAGATGGACCGACCTGTCCATATGGTGGTCTTTAGTTTTTTATTAGTTTATTTTTATGATCTATTGTTTTTGGATTTTATTTAGGAGTTACTTTTATTTTAATTCTTATTTTTTTTTTATTTTTTCTTCGGTCAAACCTATTGACCCAGTGGGCCTTCTTCTTCCCAATTCACTAACCCTAATTTCGCATGTGAGAGAAGCAGATTCGGATCGTATCAGGACGAAATCAAAACAAATCAATTCTCATTAGTATTTTCAATCAAATTACAATAGAAATCAGTTACAATCAAAACCTAATTCTAAATACATAACAAATCAAAAATAATCACAAACTAAAATCAAATCGGACCTAAAACTTCCTAAATCAGACTTTAATTTAATTTCTAAAACCTAATTCCAAAGTGCTATAAAAAGAAAAGAAATTCGTAAAAAATGGGGGTTGGACTCGAAGACTAGGGAGAGACGACCGAACACGAACTTTGAATATTCTTGTTCACCTGCAAAAAAACCAGAGAAGGAGATTAGAGAAGGATTAGACGAGGAAAAATAAACAATTTACTACGAGAATCACGACCAGGAAGGTAAATGCAAAAACAACTTAGCTTTTAGATTGTTGGTTTGTTATCTGTTGAGGGTTTAGGGGTTTCTGGGTTGGTAGTAGGGTTAGGGTTATTTAGGTTTGGGGTTTAGGGTTCTTCGAACCAAGTTAGGGTTCTTGGGGGTTTGATTGAATTCTGGGTTTTAATGAAGGTTTAGGGTTAGGGTTCATCAAAAGGGGTTAGAGTTCGTAGGGTTAGGTTAGGGTTATTGGGAGGGGGTAGGTTTCTGGGTTTTCTGGGTTGATGTTCATCACCCAGATGAACATGGTTGAAGATCCCGGTTGAACTTCAACCGGAGATCTGGGTTTTGGGGAGATCTGCGGTGGTTGGTGGGTTTTGGGGCAGTGGCGGAGGCCGTTGAGGGGTGGTCGGAGAAGGAAGTTAGAGAGAAGCGAGAGAGGGAGGAGTTAGAGAGAGAGGGAGCGAATAAAGAGAGAGAGTGGTAGAAGAGAAATGAAGGTTGGCTGAAGGAAAGTGGGATTTTATATCCCTCTGGCCGACCCACGGATGAAGGCCAAGTGGCACCCTTAGGATCCATAGATCAGTTGACTTTCCAGTTGACTAGAAAATCCGGTACACGCGTTTCCATCGTGAGCATGCTTTGACTCTTAATCGTGATCGTCCCTTTGGCATGCTTAGGGATCAACGGACGAGTTTGGCTTCAAGGAGGACCATCCGATCTCCATCCAACGTCCAAGAGAGAGTCAAAGTCAGACTCTCTCCATCATGGTTTTTTTTCTGTTAAAAAAAAAAGAATTGGATTGTTGTAATTGGGCCATGCGCCCTAATTACTACTCACACCCCTATTCCAAGCCCAGTTGCTAGGTCAATAGAAAGTACCCCCTGGTTTTCTTTTGCGAATAATTAAAGTAATTAATTAGTTTAATGGTTCAGGACTTAAGTTTTTAAATTAGGGTCTAAATGGGTTTTTTTTAATAATTAAATTAATCACTTAATTTAATTATTTTAGGATTTTTTTATTAGGGTTTAAATGGGTTTTTTTAATAATTAAATTAATCACTTAATTTAATTATTTTAGGATTTTTTTTATTAGGTTTTAAATGGTTTTTTTTTAATAATTAAATTAATCACCTAATTTAATTATTTGATTAGGATATTTTTTTTATTAAGGCATAAATAGGGTTTTAGGGTTTTGGATAATTAAATTAATAATTTAATTTAATTATTTAATTAAGCATTAATTGGGGTTTTAAATTTAGGGTTTTTGGTATAATTAAGTTAATTCCTTAACTTAATTAGGGTTTTTTGGTATAATTAAGTTAATTCCTTAACTTAATTGGGGTTTTAAATTTAGGGTTTTTTTTGGTATAATTAAGTTAATTCCTTAACTTAATTAGGGTTTTGAATTTAGGGTTGTTTTGGTATAATTAAGTTAATTCCTTAACTTAATTGGGGTTTTAAATTTAGAGTTTTGGGATAAGGGTTAAAATATGGGGTTTTGTTTTTCTTTAAATTTATCAAAATTAATTTTCCGCTTTTTTCTAAATAAATTAAGGGAATATGTTAATAATAAAAATAAGGGATCCTTCTTTGGGATATAAAAATCAAGGGATAAAGCTCTTGGTCCGAGAGCCTAAATAAAGGATGGGATAAGGGATAAAACTCTTGATATCCGAGAGTATAAATAAAAGGATTAAGGGATAAAACTCTCCATCTGAGAGTATAAACAATGGATAAGGGATAGAACTCTCCATCCGAGAGTATAAACAATGGATAAGGGATAGAACTCTCCATCCGAGAGTATAAACAATGGATAAGGGATAGAACTCTCCATCCGAGAGTATAAACAATGGATAAGGGATAGAACTCTCTATCCGAGAGTATAAATAATGGATAATGGATAGAACTCCTTATCTAGGAGTATAAATAATAGATTAAGGGATAAAACTCCTTATCTAGGAGTATAAATAATATATCAAGGGATAAAACTCTTTATCCAAGAGTATAAACAGTGGCTTAGGATTCAGAATAGGATTGAGTTTAGGATTAGGAATGGGAATAGGATTAGGGGGTAGGAATAGGGGAGGTGAACTACGGTTACTCTGATCCTTCAAAATTGAAGGTACGTAGGCATAGGGTTGTAAACCCTAGCGAGTACAATTAATAAAAAAACTTAGGTTTCTTTTGTAAATAAATCATTTAGACAAACAAACAAGCATACCCTAAAATCTAAGGAGGATCCCATTGAGTACAATGGAAGTGAGGGGTGCCTAACACGTTCCCCTCACTTAACCGACTCCCGAACCGTAGGAATCTCTGTCCTTGGGATTAAGGATTTTAGGTTTATCATTTATTTTCCTTAAAAAAATATGATGGTGACTCGGTATTTTTTTCGGCCGCGACACCTATCATATATGTGCTCTCAAGTCCGGGTTAGGACTTTATCTCACCACTTAATGGTACCAGCCCTGCTAAACAGAAGATCCAAGTACAAATAGATATATACAGATATGTACAAGTAAACAAGCAAAACATGTAATCACACAAATAAACACAAGGTGGGTTTAAACCTCAAAAATATTTAATTCCCCAGTGAAGTCGCCATTTCTGTTGCGGTGAGAATCGGATAACAAGCTATTGATTAACATGCATCACAAAACATTGAAATTCACCATCTACTTTGATTTATCCAAAGGAAAGGTTCAAGATCGAGAAAACCTAAAGTGGGGAGATCTAAGGTTCGGGGGTTGGTTATACTAAGGGAAGGTATTAGCACCCTAAGCATCCGTAGTACTCTACGGGAACCTCTTGTTTAGTTTGTGTTATTGTCATACCCCAAATTTTGACCACTAAGATTCCCCATCATTATACAAATCATCATCACAATATGGATGAACCATCATACCTCATTAGTCTCCCCAAAGATGGGTGAGCATCCACTACAATCAAAATTAGGATTGCAAGCCCTCTCAGAGTTCTTAGACAAAGGATCAATCAAGGATTGACATGATCTTCAACTTGTATAACCTCTCAAACATCCAAAATGGATCAAGAGGACTCCCACATCAAGAATCAAGCACTAAGTTACAGCAGTCTGAGTGGATCAAGCCTCAAGATCGCCAGTGTCACCAAATTAGGGTTTTGGTCGACCAGGGCCTCCAGATGGAAATTTTACCCTAGGCATGATCCAATGCTTCAAGACATAACCTATGATGCTCCAAGGGACATCATGAACCCAATCATCAAGTCAATTTAGCCTCGGGGGATGCATTCATCAAAAATCAAGAATTAGGGTTTCTTGACCTAATTCACCCCTAAGTTGACTTTTGGGACAAAACATGAGACAAGACCTCAAGACATGATTTGAGGGTCTCAAACACACTACATTGATCCATTTACAACAATGGATTGATCCAAGAAGCTTGATTCCCAAGTTTCAAGTTCATCAGAACCACAGTTAGGGTTTCGCGAAAAAAAAATCAACTGTGCCTTTGACTTTTGACCCAGGCATGCTCCCAAACCTTGGGACATGATTCAATACACCCTATAACACCTATGAAATCAATCCATAAAGTTTGATTTAGATCAAGGACTTGATTTCATAGAGGATCGCACAGTTTGGAATTCATTTGATAAAAAGTCAACTGTGCCCAAAAGTCAAAGTTTGAATTTTTGATTTTTTGATCAATTATGGTTCCCTAACCCTAAAATGATGTTAATGTGTGGTTGGAATCATCATTTATCAAGAAAAATCAAGAAAAGTGGGATAACTTGTAAAAGGGGTAACCATAAAAATTTAGAAATTTTTCTAAGTTATGGAACAAAGTGGCTAGGGTACCAACTTTGGAGGATCATAACTCCTAAACCACATGGCCATTTTCCCCATCCAAAGCTGGATTTATAGCTCTCATGGCACTCTACAAAAGCTTCAAACACAACTCATTCCAATTCCTCATGGATTTTAAGTTATGGAATAATCAAAATCACAAAAAGTGAAAATGTCACTTTTTTCCAACACTTAGTGAAATTTTCACTAAGTCAGAATCTGTCTTACTTTTTTCAAAATGTAGGGGTATTTTTCACTTGGATCCAAAAAGTATCAAAACCAATTATGATCAAACAGTTGTTGTATCATATGAGGGCTTTCCAAAATGGCCAAGAACCCCATCAAATTCCACTTGAGCCATGGGATATGACAATGGCAATATGCCTTGCTGAAAACTGTCAAAGCAAGGCAGATTTGTGCATTTTGCTCGATTTGCCAAATTTGTGCAAATGACAAACACACTTATCCATCTAAACACCTCAGGGGGAGACCAAGGAGGGACAAATACTGATCCATAAGCCTCCCAAGTCCTTGGAACAAAAAATAGCATGCCAAACCTAGAAATGCCTAAAAGAGGGACAAGACTCCAATTTTGGTTTGGAGCATTTAATGGATGCACCAAGGTGGCATGGACTGAGCCATTTCCAACTGAATTCAGTCAAGACTTATCCAAGACCAAGGGAACCGGCAGCCTGTGCCCTAACTTCTAGTCAATGGCTAGAGGAGACTTGGATTCTCATTGATCAACATTGGTCAAACCTATGCAGCAGTTGCCATTCACTATTGATACCAAAACAAACTTTTGCACTATAAATAAACATCATTTGTGATCAGTTTGAGTACACCAAAGTTGCCTTCCAAAGCAAGTCACTATCGGGTTTTGAGTTTGAGAGCTATTCCAACTAAACCAATCACACACACACACACACACACACTTCATAAACATCATATAGAAGTGATCCAAACACTTAAACAACATCTGGAACACTGATTTCACAAAATCACCAGCCAAATGCTCAAGGTTTTAACCAAGTTGCAGTTGGGATACCATCTTCAGTTCCAGCTTGTTTCAAACCATTCCAAGCACTCAGGCACATCACTTAGCACCTAGGGAAGCTATCCACATCATTGGAACCTAGTTGTAACACCTCTAACATAAAACACGGCCACCAACTGTAAGAGGTAAGCATGAGCTCTTCTAACTCTATGATCCACGCATTTTTTGCTGCACAATAATTTGGCCATATGTTCATAATCATGCATGGAGTGTTTTCCCTCAATCAAATGCTTTGTTTGAATCGTGTATGGAATTTCTGAGCCTTCATGCAAATTTTAGGGTTCTTGAGGTTTCTCTTTGATTTCTTATTCCATGCTTAAAATAAATGAAATTAAAGACCATATACATGATCGTGAGGTGAAAATGAGTAGATTGATATGTGGAATGTGTGATTTCATCAAGTATTCAGTGAGATTGATGAGAAAACACAAATCTGGACAAAACAGAGCACGCGGGCAAGGCCAAGATGTTCTTGGCGCCCTTTTTCAAATATTTGAATATTTGAATTTTTGTGATTTTATTTAATTGATTCAAAAATTAATTTCTCTCTGAGTTTTAATGATTTTGAGTTGGTTCTTTTTTTAATAATTCACAAAAATGTTAAAATATTTTATTTTACCAAAATATCTCAAAAATATTACTTATTTCATATATTTGATATTTTTGCAAAGAATTAATGTTTTATTTGTTTTTAACATTTGAAATATTTTTTCTCCCTTGATTTTCCAAACTTAATTGATTTCCAATTATTTTGTGGGTATAAACATGATTTTTCAAACATTAATCCAATACCACAATTTGTTTTTCACACATGTTTAACAATTTTGATCATTTTAATTGAATTTTTATTCAATTAAAATATATTTTGAAAACAAATTAGGGTTTTGATCAAGTCAACCATCACAAATATTTTTCAAACATTTTGGGCCTCTTGGTAGAGTGTAAGACCCAATCCTTTGTAAATACAAATCTTTTTGGGCCTCAGTGTACTGCATAAGTCCCGACACCATCAAAAAGTTCGGCACGATCGTCGCCTTTTTAACGAAAACCCTTGGGCCTCTCCTTGAGCTTTAAGCCCCACCACTTGTACAAAAATAAACCTTTGGGCCTCTAATAGAGTGTAATACCCAACCCCCTTTTAACCAAAACTGTTTTGGGCCTCAGTGCATTGTATAAGACCCAGTACGTAAAAGAATCCTCGGGGCGATCGTCAGTTCAAAAATAAAAATCATCTGGGCCTACCCTCGTGTTATAAGCCCCATTCTATTTCTTTAAACCCTCTGGGCCTCTTGAGAGAGTGTAAGACCCATCTCTTTGTACAGAAAACCTTTTTGGGCCTCAGTCACTTGTATAAGTCCCTGTACAAAACAACAGTGCAATCACTGATAAAACCTTGGGCCTCTCCTTTAGCTGTAAGCCCTAACAATCTTTTCAAAGCACTTTCTCCTTTGATTTAGAATATAATATTGTTATCAAAGCTTTCTTTGTTGAACAACTAACAAAACAGCGTGGAAGCTCTACAACCAAGTAAGTGTTTACCCACTTTCTTTATCCGCTTTCATATATATATATATAACTGTATTGTAGGGCTGCTCACTGTAAGTCTTCTTTCACAAACTTTTATATACTTGCTATATATCCACTGTGTAATACTAGTATAGTTATTTAGAGTTTTCCCCAGCAACTACGTCTAGCACTAGGTAAAGGCCCTGTTGGTCACTCTTAAATCCAGTCAAAACTAGATCCCCATAGGATTACCAGATACAGTCTTCCCTCCTCTTGGGGTTAAACAATATGGAGACGTGAAAGACAGCATTCTCAGTGAACCCTTTCTCAGACTGTCACCCTTAGAAATTGTCAAAGAAATTCTACTCCCCAGAGGTGATCTATTCTCGGTGAATGGCATCTCTTGAGTTTCTTCAAACCACGGACTTTCATGAAATGATCTCTTCTCGGTGAATTTCATTTTTTGAACTTCTCTCAGTTTGGGACCCACAGGCTTCTTAAAAGCATCCCCGCCTCCTCTTGGGCATTGTACAAGGACCCTTCGGCTTCTTAAAAGCTCTCATGCCTTCTCTTGGGCTTAGTACAAGGACCCAGAGACCTCTACAGGTATAGGAACAAAACCTAATCATCAATTTGCTAGAGCTGTCTTTCTGAGTCAAGTGTCAGACCAGTTAATGGGTTGACCTTCATCCCTTAACGTACCAGCCTTCTCTTGGGCATCATACAAAGATCATTCACTATCTGAGAATCAATTTCGTACAACACCAATAGACTTGGACAGTCTCAATACCCTTTGGATTTCCCATTTCCTTAAAGAACAAGAAATAACCCTGATCCTCTGACCAGTGCCAAAGCACAACCTTACCTTTAATCTTTATAAGAACTATTTTTCTCTTTTATCCAACATACTGGACCTGTCACTAAACTAAAACAATCACCAGCATAAATAGCCTCCTCTTGGGCTTTGTACAATGATTCTCCCCAGCGGAGCTGGCCTTTTCACACTCTCTTGTTGAGTATAAAAGACTCTCTTGTTGAGTCAAGTCCTCTTTAGCTCCATCTCGGGCTTCTTACGAGATATAAATCACTCTCTTATTGAGTATAAAAGACTCTCTTGTTGAGTCAACCCCTTTAGCAACCATCTCGGGCTTCGTACGAGATAGAAAAAACACTCTCTTGTTGAGTATAAAAGACTCTCTTATTGAGTCAAACATCTTTAGCCACCATCTCGGGCTTCGTACGAGATAGAAAAACACTCTCTTGTTGTGTATAAAAGACTCTCTTGTTGAGTCAAACCACTTTAGCCTCCATCTCGGGCTTCGTATGAGGTATAAAACACTCTCTTGTTGAGTATAAAAGACTCTCTTGTTGAGTCAATCACCTGGTCAAGACTCTCTTGTTGAGTCAAACCTCTTTAGCGGCCATCTTGGGCTTCGTACAAGACACATGAAAGCACTCTCTTGCTAAGTCAGTCACTTGTTAGCACCCTCTTGTTGGGTCAATAGCCTCCTCTTAGGCTTTGTATAAAGAAAACCCCGGTTGAGTCAATCAACCTTTTAGCATCAAAGTTGTGCCTTTCTCACAGCATACAAACATCAACAACTCCTCTTTAGAGATGACAAATTCTCTCTAAAGTCAAGTAGACCCTTCAGCTTCACATCTTGGGTTTTGAACAAGAGACAAATCACCCCTTTAGCTTCATGTCTTGGGATTTGAACAAGACACCAAAATAACCTCTTTTCCTCCCATAGAATAGGAGGAACTATGATCGCTCTAATTTCCCTGTTTCATCAAACGGGAATACGTAGGCATAAGATTGAAAAATCTTAGCGAGCATCCTAATCAAAAACCCAAAACCCGGTATCTCCACCAAATCAACCCAAAAGAAGCAAATCTAAACACATCATCGAAAACCTCACAAATAATCCAGACACTGTGTTCTCAGCAAAATAACCAAAGATTGGGCCCCACATCCACATAGCATCTGTAACCTAACAGACCGCTGTTCAAACTCAGTATACAAGTAGGGTTAATTGGAGACATCTATTTTCCCTTCCTTAATCAGCTCAATAGGATAAAAAATGAATCGAACTGTAGTACCCAAGAGATAGTGACTCAAGACCACAAAAATCGCGCTACAGAAAAAATGGTGCCCACCGTGGGGCCCGTATTCTCTTTCTTACGATCTTAGGTAGAAAACCCTGAGTTCACAAAATATCACAAAAATGACGACTCTGCTGGGGAGTCATTGTCTGTATAGGATCATAAGACTAGAGGTCTAGGATGATTAAGACAAATATATATACTGGTTTTCCTAATTGATATTTGTGTTTATTTTTCTGCTAATGGGAATGCGTGTGATGCCGCATGTGGAAAGATTGAGTATACACCTAAGATAGGTGATGGAAATGCAGGTAATCTTGCGGGGAGTGAATCCCAGTTAAGAGTCCCCGATCGACCATCAAACTCAGTGGAGACTCCCTTTGCAGATACATTGCCTATACGACTTCGGTTGTTGAAAGTAGTGTGGTCGACTGGGTTATCTGAGAAGCTGAGGTTTTTAGTAGAATTAAGACATTTTGTAGTGAGGAAGCTATCGGAAATAGTTGTCACGCGATACTACCCTCATTTGAGATCACTCTAAGATGCATCAGCTCGCTGGCGATTCGCTTGCTGTTGTTATCCTAAGAGGGATCAATGATTTTGCGGACAGGTACAAAAAATCACCAGTATAAACCTTGGGGGGGGGGGGGCGTAGAGCCTTGACTTCATGATACCGACCCTTTGACCCCATGTTTTTTCTATGTTTTTGTGTGCTGAATTCATACGTTCATTTAAAAAACATTCAAAAAAATAAAATCTTCTCTTCTAGTCACTCTTTTTCAAATTAAACTAAGACAATAATTGCAAATATTAGATAAAGGGATTGCGCTAATGGATTTCGGTAGAAGGAAAACTCATAAGTACACCTTCAAGGTTCCAAAACTAGAGGATTTAAGAGGTCTGGCGAGAATGATCACCAACCACGAGGCTTTCATAGCCAAGTATGGAGGATTGCTGTCCTTGTTAAGGGTTCATGTAATCGAAGGAATCCTGTTCACACTAATCCAGTTCTACAATCCGGTCTATCACTGTTTCACATTCCCAGATTATCAGCTAGCACCAACACCGGAGGAGTACTCTCACCTGACTAGTTTGCATATTACTGATCAAGCTCCCTTTTCTGGACTGGAAGAAATTCCAAAAGATCAAACCATTGCAAGAGCAATTTATCTGGACGAGTCAGAAGTCAGGACCCACATGACCATTAAGGGTGGCATCCAAGGTTTGCCAGCCCAGTTCTTGACAAAGAAAGCTTTATACTTTGCTAGTATAGGGAATGTGGCCGCTTTCGAGAGCATCTTTGTTTTGCTCACCTACGGGTTATTTTTGTTTCCTAACATTGATAACTTCGTAAATGTCAACGCCATTAAGATTTTTCTGATTGGAAACCTTGTACCGGCCTTACTCGCAGATGCGTATCATTCTGTACACTTAAGGAATTTATACAGCAAAGGAATGATCACGTGTTGTGTACCCTTGCTATACAAGTGGTTCACTTCCCATTTGCCCAAGTCTACTGCATTTTGGGATCAAAAGAATACTTTACGTTGTTCGCAGAGAACCATGTCTCTTACCAACTCTGACATCGATTGGTACAATCAAATCTATGATGGGATTAGAATCATTGACCGTTGTGGAAATTTCCCAAATGTACCCCTTATAGGAACTAAGGGGGGAATCAACTATCATCCGGTGTTAGTTCGTCGTCAATTTGGATATCCGATAAGGCATGTCCCGCGTAATGCTCATCTGGAAGGTCTTTTCTTCAAGGAAGGACAAAATGACAGGGCACTAAAGACGGAAATAGTGCATGCCTGGAAACACATTCACAAGAAAGGACGAGAGTCTCTAGGAAAACCAGACTGTGTCTCGGTGGAGCCTTATCTCCATTGGGTACAAACTAGAGCTCTCAAGCTGAGGATGCCTTATCCTTGCTAGGAAGTTCTTCCATTAAGGGACTCTGCTCTTTATTTTATGTCTGAGACGAAAAACTTCAGGTTACTCTCAGCAAAGTTCAGCAGGAGAGGAGGCATATACTGACTAGCTCCTTGAGGCTGCACCTTCCTTTGATGAGTACTATTTTTCTTCTCAACATTTTGTGGCTGAACAACCTTCTTAGGTGTAGGATCCTATCTCTTAGTTTGATGTTGAGACAATGGTTGAGGCATCTCCTTCTTGGTTCCTGAAGTGCTTGCTTCAGCAGATACCTTTTTCTCAGCCACAGATCCTATGCCTGACTTATCTCCAGCAACCTTTTCAGTCTGAAGGATCTTATCCAGTGTGTCTGTACCACAGTTCAGCATCCTAACATATATTGTCATATGATCAAGATGAGCTTTGACTAATAAGACTTCATTTTCCAAATCAGCTTTAGCAGTTTCAAGCTGAACAATCTGTTTCTTCTGTTTTTCACTTTCTTGACAGATTTCTGCACTCTTTAGACAGAGCTCATGATAAGTGGATGCTAACTCCTCAAAAGTCAGTTCCTCATCACTTAAGTCACCATCAAAAACAACTGTACCAGTTAAAGCTTTGACATGTTTGGCTGACTCTCCTTCACTTTCACTTTCCGAGTCTGACCAGGAAACTGTCATTCCTTTCTTCTACTTTTTCAGGAATGTGGGACATTCTTTCTTAACATGTCCATGTCCTTCACACTCAAAGCACTGAACACCCTTGTCTTGAGCAGTCTTCTCTTCATCCTTGCTGATGTCAGAAGCGATGTTCTTGACATTAGGCTTGAAGTTCTTGTTCATTCTTTTGAACACCTTGTTGAACTGCCTACCCAACATAACAATGGCCTGAGATAGATCCTCCTGGGATTTAATACTATTCCCTTTCTCTTCTTGATCATTTGAAACCAAGGCTATACTCTTTGGCTTCTTTTCTGGTTCTTCCTCATTCAACCCAAGCTCAAAAGTTTGAAGAGATCCAATGAGCTCATCAACCCTCATCTTGCTGATGTCTTGAGCTTCTTCAATTACAGTCACCTTTATCTTGTACCTCTTAGGAAGGGACCTAAGGATTTTCCTCACTAGCTTTTCTTTTGACATCTTTTCTCCAAGAGCACTGGATGCATTGGACAGCTCAAGAATACTCATGTGGAAGTCATGGATAGTCTCATCTTCCTTCATCTTTAGACTTTCAAAATTCGATGTTAGAAGCTGAAGTCTTGACATCTTAACTCTAGATGTTCCTTCATGTGTAGCCTTCAAAATATCCCAAGCTTCCTTAGCAACTTCACAGGTATTGATCAACCTGAATATGTTCTTATCCACTCCATTGAAAATTGCATTTAAAGCTTTGGAATTGCCAAGGGCAAGCTCATCTTCTTCCTTGGTCCATTCTTCTTCAGGCTTCGGCTTTGAGGTGCCCTCTTTATCTTTCCCAGCATCATCTTTTTCAAACACAACAGGTGCCTTCCATTCTTTAATTATAGCCTTCCAAGCCCTGCTGTCCAAGGATTTCAAAAAGGTCATCATCCTTGGCTTCCAATAATCATAATTCGAGCCATCCAAAATAGGGGGTCTGTTGACAAATCCTCCAACTTCTTTGTCCATCTTTACACCAGAAAGTAACTTCCCTAGATCTCACCCAGAGACAGACAGGATGCCTGCTCTGATACCAATTGAAATTCTGGTATCAGATGTGTGATGTTAAGTGCGACGTCACAACAACACACTCTGAACAATGAACAATAACACACAACAGATGAACACACAGAATTGTTAACCCAGTTCAGTTCAAACAACTTAATCTGGGGGCTACCAAGCCAGGGATGAAATTCACTACTTGTAGAATTAAATTACAGACTCAACAACCCAATTGACAATCTCCTAATCTTAATTCCTACTAGTGACTTTCTACCTAAGAAACTACTTAGGTATGAGAACACAACTCAATCCCTAAAACCTCTCAAAGAACACCCTCTTTGAGACACCTTGATCCTGCTTCACAACTTTGATCAAGTAACAACTCTCTATCGCTTCACAGCTTCTAAGAGAGGACAGAAAATAACTCACCAATTCAACCTAGAATGGTGTATACAACACTCGTACAAAATACTCAAGACACTCAGCCTATGCTCTTGATCTTCTCTCTGTATTTCTGTAGCTTCTTCCTTTGATCTATGCGCTTTATATAGCCACCTGAATTAGGTTTGGACTACTTGCAATATTTGATCTGATTTGTTATTTAAAACTGAATCTTCAAAACAGATTTTATCCCCCAAAATATTTTTAAATCTTCACCTTTTAAATCTCCTACAAACCTGCATCAAATCTCTATGCAACAGAGAATATCTAACCCAAGATATTCGCATCCAATGAGACTACCTGCTCTCCACAATTCCAGCTAAAACGCAAGCCCTAACAACATCACTAAACCTGATGTTATTAATTCTGCAGACCTGATGTCACAACATCGCATGTGACATCAGACATCCAACTTAAACACTTAACACAACCCAGTGTTAAGACTCAATGTTGTGACATCACCCATATGACATCAAACATTGAACAACCTTTGTTTTGCCAAAATTCCAGCCAATCCAAGAAACTAACAACAATTAATATAATCATTGCATATCATTCATCATTCTCGCGTAAACGCATTCTTCTTACCTGCGAATCTCACGTTTGTGTCTCGGTTCTAGAGTCAAACTGTCTCATTCGTACAATACTCGGGCCAATCGTCAGAAAAAGATGGATGATCTCGAGGAAGAGAACAGAGAGTTGAGGGAAGAGATCGACACTCTGAAAGAGGATCTGAGAAAGCTTCATAACGACATGCAAGCTCTAGCAGAGGCTCACATGCAACAACAAAGAACTGTGATCTCAGAGATCACATCGACGCCCATAGTGGAAAGGTATGATCCTAAGTACAAATTCCAAAAGATCGTCCCTGGGGCATGCCACTTAACTATATCCCGGAAGGATATGTTCCGCCGATCACTGAGGATCAAGGAACCGCAGCAGGAGCCGCTGGGCCGGAAGGTTACAAACTTCGGGAAAGCGAAGATGCCAGGGGCATGACAATAACTCCTGAAGGTTACACACTTCGGGAGACACTGAGAGTCTCGGCCATAATGACTATACCACCGCCCGTGGTACACACTGTCCCGAAAGGACAGATTCCACAGATACCTTCTGGTGGAAACGACAACATGTTCGACAGAATGAATGAGTTCCAAGAACAGTTCCTGGAAATGCAGAAAGAGCTGCAAGCCCTTCACGGTCAGGATTTATTTGGAAAGGACGCCGCAGACCTCTGTTTGGTCCCTAATGTGAAAGTTCCGCACAAGTTCCAAGTACCCGACTTTGAAAAGTACAAGGGTAATTCTTGCCCTCAAAGCCATTTGGTGATGTATCCTCGGCGAATGTCAGCTCAGACAAAGAACCAAGAGCTGCTCATTCACTACTTTCAGGATAGTTTAACCGGTGCCACATTAAAATGGTACATGGGCTTAAATCGCGCTACGATCGGCACGTTCAGAGATCTTGGCGCTGCTTTCGTTCAACAATATAAATACAATTTGGACATGGCACCGGACAGAGTTTAACTCAGATCGATGTCACAAAAGGACAAGGAAACCTTTAAAGAATACGCTCAGAGATGGCGTGAAATTGCCGCCCAAATTTCTCCACCTATAGAGGAAAAAGAGATGACAAAGATCTTCTTAAAGACCTTGAGCTCATTTTACTACGACAGAATGGTCGCCAGTGCGCCCAGTGACTTCACCGAAATGGTGGGCTTGGGAGTTCTTCTTGAGGAAGCGGTCCGGGAAGGACGTTTAGTTAAATATGCTAGATCACCAAGCAATACAAAATGATACGGTAGTGTTCTCCCTAAGAAAAAAGAGCAGGATATTAGGAATATCTGTCTCAGAAAGTAAAGGCGACGATACCAACCAGTAGCAGCTGTAACTCCTGCTATTAACCATGCGTCTGTTCCTACGTATCAACCTCAGGTTGCGCATAGCCAACCTAATCAACAGCAATATCAACAAAGGACATAAAAGCCTCTTCAGCAGGCTCGTCCTCCGTACAATAACAATCTTACAACGCGACCACCATGGTTTGACCCTATACCGATGTTGTATGAAGAACTATTTCCATTGCTACTGGTCAAGGGGCATGTCCAAACCAAGTCTCCTCTTACAATACCGAAAAATCCGCCTTTTTGGTTCAAAGCATATCAGACTTGTCCTTACCATCACGGAGGACCAGGGCATAACATAGAAAACTGTCTCAGTTTCAAATCCGATGTGCAAAAGCTTGTTAGGAGCGAGGTCTTATCTTTCAAAGATACGAATCCGAATGTTCTCACAAACCCGCTGCCTCAACATGAGAAGGCTACAGTCAATTTGATAGAGGGAGAGTCTAACAACATCTATCAAATTCATGATGTACTCTTATTAAGGGCCAACTTGGTCAAGATGCATTATAGACAGAGTGGATACAGCCATGTGCCACCTCATAATTATCACCAGTGTGATATCTGCTCTAAAGATAATCAAGGATGTTTCGTGGTGCAATCAGCCCTACAGGAACAGTTGGATCTTGGATGGATCCAAGAACACCGAGTTCGGGGAGTCAACATGACTTACACAAATTCCAACATCATTCAGAATCACAAAATTCTGGCAATGAATGTCAACTTGGTGGCGATGCACTCAAAGAAAAGCCAGTATCATAGTTTGCCACGGCACAATTACAATTCATGTATGACTTGCTCGGTAAACAAACAGGAATGCTCTTTCGTACAAGAGGCCCTCCAGCGTCAGATGGATCTTGGAAGGATCCAGGACTACCGTGATAGAAATCCATATCAGATCAACATGATTCAAATCTTTGATATTCGTCTGATGAATACCAGCTTGGTGGAGTTACACGCCAAGCAGGTTCAACTCGGTTTTCTCACTTCGCATAATTATCAGAACTGTAAAGGATGTTGTGAGAGTAACCAAGGGTGCGCTCTCGTTCAAAAAAATTTGCAACACTTGTTAAACCACTGGTGGCTTCCAATCTATATGGATGAAGACACGCAACAAATCAGTGTGGTTGACGGGAACCCTACTCGGCATCAAAGTCAGGATGTCCGATCTACGGAAACAGATCTAGTGAGGTTACATTGCATTCAAAGCGGATGTGGCCAGGTGCCACCACACAACTATGAACGTTGTAGAGTCTGCTCGGAGAATAACCACGTATGCTACCTTGTGCGGGCAGCTCTCCAAGGTCAGTTGGACCGAAAAGAGATCCACCCATGTCCGAGCTCCGAGCCAATTGACTGGACACCGGACTATTTTGCCGATCAAATCAAAGACGTTGTCATAATTTCTTATCATCAACGAAACAAGGATGTTTGTACCATCGTCCCTCTACTGGACGAATCAAAAGTTCCTAGCCAGGAACTGATTGAAGTTACTTACGACAGTCAAAAAAATCAGAAGGCTCCTGTAGTTATTTATTTGCCAGGACCATTACCGTATGAATCATCTAAGGCGATCCCTTACAAATATGGTGCAACAGTAATTGAGAATGGAAAGGAACTTCCATTACCCTCCGTCGTGAATATTGCAGACCTCAATCGAGTTACACGGAGCGGTCGAATCTTTAACCGAGGGGTTAGAGAACCTAACAAAGAAAAGGAACTTTAGACAGAAGCTCCTGATCCACCAGTCGGTCAGTCCAGTAATCCCGACCTTTCAAAGAACAATGATGAGATGCTGAAGCTCATCCAAAGGAGTGAATACAACATTATTGATCAACTGTTACAAACTCCTTCAAAGATCTCTGTGCTATCACTTTTACTCTGTTCCGAAGCCCACAGAGAGGATCTACAGAAATCTTAGAGCAGGCCTTTGTGGAACAGGATGTGTCAATACGACAGTTTGATAGCATCGTCTCTAACATCACTTCCTACAACAACTTAGGATTCAGTGATGAGGATTTTCCAGAGGAGGGCAAACGTCACAACATGGCACTCAATATCACAGTCAACTACCAGGATGATGCTTTAGCCAATGTACTGGTAGACACAGGATTGGCCATCAACGTTATACCGAAGTCCACTTTAATGCGACTATCATTCAAAGGGTCCCCGATGAGGGGCAATGAGGTTATCGTCAAAGCCTGTGACGGATCTCGGAAAGCAGTTATCGGCGAAGTCGACCTTCCCATAACTATTAGTCCTCACACTTTCCTAATTAATTTCCAGGTCATGGACGTCCGGGCAGCGTATAGCTGTTTATTAGGAAGACCTTGGATATACCAGGCTGGGGCAGTCACTTCAACGCTGCACCAGAAACTGAAGTTCATCAAGAACGATCAACTCGTCACGGTCTGTGGAGAATAGGTCTTGCTCGTGAGTAACTTGTCATTATCTACTTGTATAGAACTCGAGGAGGTTGTTGGGACTCAGTTCCAAGCACTTTCGGTGAGCAGTAAGAATCAATCAGAGAAAGGAACCTCGATTTCCTCATACAGAGATGCTCTCAGAGTGATCAAAAATAACAATACAAAAGGATGGGGAAGTTTGTCATTCCTACTGATAACAAAACAAAGAAGGGTCTTGGTTTTTCTGCAACCTGCACCCAGACAGCCGCTACCGACGAAAGTCTTCATCCTATTCAGGACTTCTTCCACAGTGGAGGTTTCCTTCACCCAGTGTCTCAAGCAGTCCATACCATCAACGATGGAGATTCATCCGATATAGATGAAGAGTAGAAATCCTATCTTAATAAGGACGGTTATATCTCTCAGGAAGAGGTGCCTACACCATTTTGCTATCCCGCACAGAGTCCGAGATTTATACCCAGGTCAGATGTCAGAATGATATACGGAGAGTGTGATCCGGAAGGATGTCGTGCTCCACCAAATTCATTAGAGGAAGACACTCTGATGAAAGACAACTTTGACCACGACTATTATGGCCCAATGGATGGCCTGCCTATCTGGCTGCCGTACCCCAGAGACTTGGGGCAAGAAAATCAGCCGAACAATGAAAATCAGCTGAGCATCATTGAACAGAATACCTGCGTCCCCACCATATTATGGGATCAACACTCGGGTCATTCACAAAATATCCAGTACGACGATGAATTTGCAAAGTTTACAGGACTTGAATTCATCAACTATGCTTTTCTTGAGGTCAATGTCATCGAAAGAGATGACTCCTCCAGTTCCAAAGAAGTGTGGGACACCTTGGGACAACCGAGTGGAAAATACGACTATATGGTCAAGTACACTGCTCCTGAGAGCTCTCGCATCAGGCTCGAAGACATTCAGCCAACTGGATGGGGAGATCTTCCTGAGAGCACAAACACTATACAAAATACAACAGAGGAATCCTCCTACGACAACTCTGCCTGGGAGACAGATTCCAATGATCCTGCTCCACTAAAAATCAGTGTTATTTCTGAAGACAAATCAAGAAGGAAGGTACCAGACTTTGTGATTCACCGAGGAGTTCGCCGCCAATGGGTTGTTGTCGATGTGCTGAAGATTATTCATAAGTCAAAGTAATTGCCGTCTTTATCTTAACCTTTTACCCTGCCCAGGTGAAACGGATGTTTTGATAGGGCTCACTTTCTATAAATATCCCTCTTCGCTTCGTCCAAAGCGACAGAGTTTTGTTTTATAGGGCTGTAGTTTCAAGAATCGACCGATCATAAATAAAATAACGTCATTCTGTAATTTCCGCATTTATTGCTGTTTTCTCTTTTCGCTTTTTTCAGAAAATGGTAATCCTAAAAAATAAACTCAATAATAAAAACAAGCAGTTTTCAGAAAATACACTTCACACACTCTTGCATTCTCTCTATCTCTTCTAAAAACAATCATCACGTCATGCAGATTGCTTGTTTTAAACCCCATTGAAACATATGATCCAATGCCTTCTCCCGACTTTGAATTCTCGGTATTTGGGGCTGAAGAAGAAGATGATGACAGAATTCCAGAGGAGATCTCTCGATTACTCAGGCAGGAGGAAAGGTCCACTGAACCTCACGAAGAGCCGTTGGAAATAGTAAACTTGGGTTCGGAAAAAGAGAGAAAAAAAGTCAGGATTGGGGCACTACTCAGTTCAACTGTCAAAGAAAGTTTGACAAAGCTTCTCAAAGAATTCCCCGATGTATTCGCTTGGTCCTATCAGGGCATGCCAGGGTTGGATACCAGCATCGTGGAACATCATCTACCGTTAAGGTCAGAATGTCTTCCAGTAAAACAAAGGTTGAGACAGACTCACCCGAACATGGCCATCAAAATCAAGGAGGAGGTACAGAAACAGATTGACGCGGGTTTCCTCGCCACATCAGAATATCCTTAATGGTTAGCCAACATCGTACCCGTTCTGAAAAAGGACGGAAAGGTCAGAATGTGTGTCGATTACAGGGATCTAAACAAGGCTAGTCCAAAGGACGACTTCCCTTTACCATACATTGACATGCTGGTGGACAGTACAACAAAGTTCAAAGTCTTCTCCTTCATGGATGGGTTCTCGGGCTATAATCAGATCAAAATGGTGCCGAAAGACATGGAGAAAACTTCGTTCATTACCCCATGGGGTACCTTTTGTAATACCCCAAATTTTGACCACTAAGATTTCCCATCATTGTGCAAATCATCATCACAATATGGATGTACCTTTATGCTTCATCAGTCTCCCCAAAGATGGGTGAGCATCCAATACAATCAAAATTAGGGTTTCAAGCCCTCTATGAGCTTTAGACAAAGGATCAATCAAGAAATGACATGATCTTGAACTTGTCTAATCTCTCAAATATCCACAATGGATCAAAAAAGGACTCCCACTTCAAGGATTAAGCACAAGGCTGCTCCCTTCTAGGTGGATCAAGTCTCAAGATCGACAGTGTCACCAAATTAGGGTTTTGGTCAACCAGGGCCTCCAGATGGAAATTTTCATCTGGGCACAAGGCAATGATCCTAAACATAACCTAATATACTTCATGGAACCTCATGAACCCATGCATCAAGTCAATTTTGCCTCAGGGGATGCATTCATCAAAAATCAGGAATTAGGGTTTCTTGACCTAATTCACCCCTAAGTTGACTTTTGGGACAAACCATGAGCCAAGACCTCAAGACATGATTTGAGGGTCTCTAATACACCATATTGATCCATTAGGAACAATGTATTGATCCAAGAAGCTTGAGCAACAAGTTTCATTTTCATCTGCACCACAATTAGGGTTTTAAGGGAAAAGTCAACTGTAACTTTGACTTTTGACCAGGGCATGCTCCCAAACCCTAATACATGATTGAATATACCCTATGACACCCATGGAACATGTCCATCAAGTTTGATTTAGGTCAAGGACATGATTTCCTGAAGAATTGCACAGTTTGGAATTCATCTGATAAAAAGTCAACTGTGCACAAAAGTTAACTTTGACTTTTTGAGATTTTTCACCAAAATGGATTTTCAACCCTAAAATGATGTTAATGTATGATTTGAATCATCATTCATCAAGAAAAATCAAGAAAAGTGAGATAACTTGTAAAAGGGGTAACCATAAAACTTAGAAATTTTTCTAAGTTAAAAATAAAGTTGCAAAGGTACCAACTTTGGAGGACCATAACTCCTAAACCACAAGGCCATTTTTTCTCATCCAAAGATGGATTTGTAGCCCTCATTATCACCTAGAAAAACTTCAACTACAAGTCATTCCAATTCATTAAGGATTTTGAGTTATGGAGTGATCAAAGTGGCTGAAAAGTGAAAAGTCACTTTTTCCAACACTTAGTGAAATTTTCACTAAGTCAGATTTGCCTTCACTTTTTGCCAAATGTAGGGGGATTTTTCACTTGGAATCAAAAGAGATCAAAACCAAACTTGTTCAAACAGTTGTTGTATCATGTAAGAGCTTTCCAAAATGGCCAAGAACATTGCCAAATTCAACCTACATCATGAGATACAACATTGGCAAGTTGCCTTGCTGAAATCTGTCAAGGCAAGGCAGAATTTGCATTTTGGCTCGATTTGCCAAAATCATCTAATTGAAATTGCTCCAATCCACTTGGACACCTCAGAGGATTGAATCCAAAGGGGACAATCACTGAGCCAAGCCTCCAAGGTCCAAGGAACAAGGAATAGCATGTTGAACCTAGAGTTTCCAAAATAGGGACAAGACTTCAAATTTGGAATGAGGCATTCAATGGAACCATCAAGGTGGCATGGACTGAGCCATTCTCATCTGAAATTAGTCAAGACTTATCCAAGACCAAGGGGACCAAAGCTCTGTGTCCTAACCTCTAGTCAATGGCTAGAGGAGACTTTCATTTCCATTGGCCAACATTGAGGAAACCTACTTACCAGCTGCCATGCACTATTCCTTGCAAAACAAACTTGCTCTACTATAAATAGAGCTCAATTGTGGTCAGTTTAAGTACACCAAAGCCATCTAACAGATGCTTTCCTCAAAATCTCTTTCTCTTGGCAAAAATGCCTTTCTTAGCAAGGTAGCTATCGGGTTTTGAGTTTGAGAGCAATTCTGCACAAACCAATCACTCACACACCTCACATACATCACATATGAGCTGATCAAACACTCACATAACTTCTGAAACATCAAAATCTCAAAATCACTTGCCATCCACACAAGTTTGAAGTGAAGTTGCAGCTGAGATGCCATAAACTGATCCAGTCCATTTCAATTCAATCCAAGTGTTCAAACACACTCCATATGGTGTAGGGAAGCTGTTCAGATCATCACAACTCATCTGTAACACCTCCAACCCAGAATTTGATTTGCTCTTGCTGTCACGACTTGGAGGTAAGCACATACTTGGTCATCTCTCAATCTATGCATATTTCCTCGCACAATAATTTGGCCATATGTTCATAATCATGCATGGAATGTTTTCCCTCAATTAATTGCATTGTTTGAATCGTGTATCAAAAATCCTAGCCTTCATGCAGAAATTAGGGTTCTTGAGGTCTCTTCGTGATTTCTTGTTTTATGTTTAATTTAAATGAAATTAAAGTACATAGACATGATCGTGAGGTTGAGACGAGCATAATGATATGTGGATTGTATGATATGGTTACGTATTCATGGAGATTGGATAGAAAATGCAAATCTGGGCAAACTGAAAAACGCGCGTGTTCTTGGTGTTGTTCTTGGCGCCATTTTCATATATTTGAATATTTGAATTTTGTGATTTTGTTTAATTGATTCAAAAATTAATTTCTCTCTGAGTTTTAATGATTTTGAGTTGATTCTTTTTTTAATAATTCACAAAAATGTTAAAATATTTTATTTTCACAAAAAATCCCAAAAATACTATTTATTTCATATAATTGATATTTTTGTGGAGAATTAATATTTTGATTGTTTTTGGCATTTTAAATATTTTTTCTACATTGATTTTGCAACTTTTAATGCTTTCTAATTATTTTGGAGGTCAATACTTAATTTTTGAAGCATTAATCCAAGATCACAATTTGTTTTCCATGTGTTAAACAATTTTTGATCATTTTAATTGAATTTTTATTCAATTAAATACATTTTTGAAAACAAATTAGGGTTTTGGATTAATTCAACCCTTATAAATCATTTTCAAAACACTTTGGGCCTCTATTAGAGTGTAAGACCCAATCCTTTTTTTGACCAAATCATTTTTGGGCCTCAGTGTATTGTATAAGTCCCGATACCGTAAAAAACAAACGGCGCGATCGTTGCCTTTTGAAAAATAACCTTTTGGGCCTCTCCTTGAGCTATAAGACCCATTCAAAACTTTTGGGCCTCTAATAGAGTGTAAGACCCAATCTCCCTTTTAACCAAAACATTTTTGGGCCTCACTTATTGTATAAGTCCCTCTGCGTTAAAAGAAAATCTCGGCGCGATCGCCATTTTTAAACGAAAAATCATTTGGGCCTACCCTCGTGTTATAAGCCCCACTCTTTTTCTTTAAACCTTTTTGGGCCTCTTGAGAGAGTGTAAGACCCATCCCTTTGTACAGAAAACCTTTTTGGGCCCCAGTCACTTGTATAAGTCCCTCTGTACAAATTCAAACAGTGCGCTCACTGATAAAACCCTGGGCCTCTCCTTGAGCTGTAAGCCCCAAATCTTTCTTTTTCAAAGCACTTTCTCCTTTGATTTTGAATATACTGTTGTTTTTAATCTTTCTTTGTTGAACAACTAACCAAACAGCATGGAAGCACTACAACCGAGTAAGTGGTTATCGCTTTCATTTACTGCTTTCATATTATAAACTGTATTGTGGGGCTGCTCACTGTAAGTCTCCTTTCATAAACTCATATCTACTGTGTAATAATAGTATAGATATTTAGAGTTTCCCAGGCAATTACGTCTAGAACGAGGTGACGCCGTTTCACTTATTCGTAGAAATAGACGCCTAGATCCCCAATAGGAGCACCAGATACAGTCTTCTCTTCGGCTGTCCTCCTTAGGAATCGTCAAGAAATTCTATTCCCCAGAGATAAATTATTCTCGGTGAAACTTCTCTTGAATTTCTTCAAACCTCCGAACTGTTCAAACTCTCTTGAAAAGATAAAAGTTGCTGGATAGTAAACCTCGCACGTTTACCAGTGGTTTTATCTTTAAAAGAGTTTTCTTGAACTTTTCTTTGGTTTGGGACCCACGGGCTTCTTAAAAGCATCGGCCTCCTCTTGGGCATCGTACAAGGACCCACAGGCTTCCTATAAGCAACCCGGCCTCCTCTTGGGCATTATTCAAGGACCCTACGGCTTCTTAGAAGTATTCATAGCCTCCTTTTAGGCTTCGTATAATGATCTCTTCCTCCGGGAATGATAGCCTCCTCTTGGGCATCGTACAAGGACCCGTCGGCTTCTTAAAAGATTCCAGCCTCCTCTTGGGCTTCGTACAAATTGTCCCGACGACCTCCTAGAGGTATAGGAACAGAACCTAGTCATCCTCATAGAACAGTCCTTTCATAGAGTCTACTACTGTTTCTTGAAGCATAGTACAAAAGATAAAACTCTAGACTTGGACAGTCTAACTTCCTTGAGTCTCAAAGACATTCTCAAGCACCCTTCGTTAAATAGGAAGGAAACCCGCAGACTCGGACAGTCTCAATACCCTTTGGATTTCCCGTTTCCTCAAAGAAAAGGAAATATCCCTGATCCTCAAATTAAATCCCTGTGTACAGTGTTACTCATATAAGAACTGATTTTCTCTTTTAAATCAGTATATTGGATCTGTCACTCAACTGAAACAGTTACAATAGCCTCCATCTCGGGCTTCGTACGAGATACCAAAATTCTCCCCAGTGGAGTCAAAACAACCTTTTAGCCTCTCTCTCAGGCTTTGTATGAGACACAAAAGATTCCCTCGATTGAGTCAATCACCCTTTTTTTTGCCTCCATCTCGGGCCTCGTACGAGATATAAATCCCTTAAGCAAGGGTCGAACTCTTTGCTAGCCTCCACTTAGGCTTTGTATAACGATATGCCCCACTGGGTCAAAAACCTTTAGCCTCTCTCTCGGGCTTTGTACAAGACACAACATAGCCTCCTCTTAGGCTTTGTATAATGATTTTCCTAGCGGAAATTAGCCTCCTCTTAGGCTTTGTATAATGATTTTCCTAGCGGAAATTAGCCTCCTCTTAGGCTTTGTATAATGATTTTCCTTGCGGAAATTAGCCTCCTCTTAGGCTTTTGTATAAGAAAACCACTAGTTGATCCAATCAACCTTTTAGCATCAAAGTTGTGCCTCGTTCACAGTACACAAACATCAACAACTCCTTTCCCTTCATCTAATCGCTGTAAGCGGCAAGCCCCTGGATCATCTATATCCATGCCACTGTCCCTCTTTTAGCATGAGAAATTCCTAAGGAAAGATGGCATTGCTCTACACTGAGTTAAAGTCTTCTCCTTCAGGTTAAAACCCTTTCTTCGGAAATTATGTCATTGCTCGGATCCGCGTATCCCAGTTAAAGTAATTCTCCTTCTCCCCTCTTTAGAGATGATAAATTCTCTCTAAAGTCGAGACCTTTCAGCTTCACGTCTTGGGCTTTGAACAAGACACAAATAGACCTTTCAGCTTCACATCTTGGGCTTTGAACAAGATACAAACTACCTTTCGCTTCACGTCTTGGGCTTTGAACAAGACACCAAAAACCAATTTCCTCCCATAGAATAGGAGGAACTACGAACGCTCTGATTTCCCTGTTTCGGTAAACGGGAATACGTAGGCATAAGATCGAAAGAAAAGATCTTAGCGAGCGCAATCAACAAAAAACCCAAATCCCATATCTCCATCAATTAAAAGCAGTAATTCAAAAGCATCAGTCCTAACATCCTAATCCTTGTTCCCCGCCAGAAACCTTCTGCCTAGATAGAAAGAAAGAAAATCGTATTGGCGAAAATACAAATAACCAGTACAAAGGCCCCCCACATTGATAGCATCTGTAACCTAACAGACCGCTGTTTAAACTCAGTATGCAAAGCAGGGTTAATTGGAGACATCTATTTCCCTTCCTTAGTCAGCTCACAATAGGATAAAAAAAGAATCGACCTGTAGTTTTAAGCTCAACCGCAGAGAGCGACCAGCGCTTAAGAACCGCGTCCAAAATCGCTCGCTACAGAAAAATGGCGCCCACCGTGGGGCCAGTTTTTATTTCTGTCTGTTTTCCTTGTAAAATGGCGACTCTACTGGGGAGTCTCCTTTTCTGCCTTAGGGCATCATCCCCGTTTTCTACGGAAAATGGGAACTCTACCGAAGAGAAAGATTGACCTATGTCGGTCCATCTCTTAGGCAGGGAACCACAGATTGGGGCTTCCGCCGGGGAACCCATTTCTGTCAGGAACTTAAGATTCATAGCTTTATAAGTCTAGGATGATTTGGACAAATATATATACTGCTTTTCCTAATTGCTATACGTGTTTATTTTTCTGCTACTGGGAATGCGTGTGATGCCTCATGTGGTGAGATTGAGTATACACTTAAGAAAAACCAACCTTTTTCGTAGTGCGGAAGCTATCGGAAATAGCTGTTACGCGATACTACCCTCATTTGAGGCTGGTGATCTATTCTCGGTGAATAGCACTTACTCTAAGATTGCACACAACTCGCTGGCGATCCGCTTGTTGTCTGTCTTCCTGGGAGGAGCTGATGATAATGAGTACAGGTACAAAAATCACCCTAGTATAAACCTTTGGGGATGGGTAGAGCCTTGACTTCATGACAACGACCCTCTGACCCCATGTTTTTTCTATGTTTTTGTGTGCTGCATTCATGCATTCATTTAATAAAACATTAAAACATTCAAAAAAATTTCTCTTCTAGTCTCTCTGTTTTTCAAGACTGTGATTGCAAATATCAGAGAAAAAGATTGCATTAATAGATTTCGGTAGAAGGAGAACTCACCAGTATACCTTCAAGGTTCCAAAACTAGGGGATTTGAGAAAGTTAGCGAGGATGATCGTTAACCCAGAGGCTTTCAGAGCCAAGCACGATGGTTTGCTACCACTGTTAAGAACCCATGTGATTAAGGGGATCATGGACGCGCTCATTCAGTTCTACGATCTGGTTTATCATTGTTTCACATTCTCGGATTACCAGCTGGCACCAACGCTGGAGGAGTATTCTCATCTGACTGATTTACATATCACAGATCGAGCTCCATTTTCTGGACTGGAAGAAATTCCAAAGAATCAGACTATTGCAAGAGCAATTCATTTGGACGAGTCTGAGGTCAGGACTCACATGATTACTATGGGTGGCATCCAAGGTTTGCCAGCCCAGTTCTTGACAAAAAAGGCTCTATACTTCGCTAGTATAGGGAACGGGACTGCTTTTGAAAGCATCTTTGTCTTGCTCACCTACGGGTTATTTTTGTTTCCCAACATCAATAACTTCGTCGATATCAACGCTATTAAGGTTTTTCTCATTGGAAACCCTGTGCCGACTTTGCTCGCAGATGCGTATCATTCTGTACACTTAGGAAATTTGTACAGCGGAGGGGAGATCACATGCTGTGTACCTTTGCTTTATAAGTGGTTTATCTCTCACTTGCCCAAGTCTGCCGCTTTTTGGGATTGCAAGAGTGTCTTACGTTGGTCGCAGAAGATCATGTCTCTCACCAATTCCGATATAGATTGGTGTAATAGGATTTATGAGGGAATCAGAATCATGGACCGTTGTGGAAACTTCCCCACCGTACCTCTCATAGGAACTAAAGGAGGAATCAACTATCATCCGATATTAGTTCTTCGTCAATTTGGATACCCGATGAGACACATCCCACTGGGTGTTCATCTGGAAGGTCTTTTCTTCAAAGAAGGAGAAAACGACAGAGCACTAAAGATGGAAATAGTGCAAGCTTGGAAACATGTTCATAAGAAAGGACGAGAGTCTCTGGGAAAACCGGACTGTGTCTCGGTGGAGCCTTATCTCCATTGGGCACAAACTAGAGCTCTCAAGCTAAAGATGCCTTATCCTCGTTACGGAATTCTTCCACCAAGGGAAATTGTCATGTACTTCATGACGGAAACTGAAAGGCTTCAGGTTACTCTCAACAAAGTTCAAAAGGAAAGAAGGTCTTGGAAGAACAAGTACCGCACCCTCGACGTAGAGTGTATCCAAATACAGCAATTACTGAAAGAGAAAGATGCTCTGATTGAAATTTTGGAGCAGCATGCTGTAGAGAATCAAGATGACCAAAGGAATTTGCTCACTCCTTTCACCTGGCAAAGGAATGAAACCCGACAACGGCCCAAGCGCCCCGGTCAAAGAAAAGGAAGATACCAGAGTCAGCACCCGGTTTCTCCTCAGAGAGGACTCGGGACCCATTAGTTTAGGTTTCTGTTTCTGCACTTTGTAATCTACTGTATTTCCATTTCTGTAATCCGTTTGAATTTCAATAAAAAGGGGTTTCCCCACTGTTTGATATTTGCAATCTAATTGTCGAAGTTTATTTTGATTAAACCAAAAAAACAACAATTAATATAATCATTGCATTCATCATTCTCACATCGCGTATTCTTCTTCCCTATGAATCTCACGTTTGTGTCTCGATTCTAGAGTCAAACTGTCTCATTCGTATAATACTCGGGCCAATCGTCAGAAAAAGATGGATGATCTTGAGGAAGAAAACAGAGAGTTGAAAGAAGAGATCGACGCTCTGAGAGAGGATATGAGAAAGCTTCGTAACGACATGCAAGCCATGGCAGAAGCTCAGCTACAAAGAACTGTGATCTCAGAGATCACCTCAACGCCCATCATAGAAAAGTATGATCCTAGGTATCAGATACTGAAAGATCGTCCTTGGGGTATGCCTGTTAACTATATCCCGGAAGGATATGTTCCGCCGATCACTGAAGATCAGGGAATCGCAACAGAAGCCGCTGGGCCTGAAGGTTACAAACTTCGGGAAAGCGAAGATGCCAGGGGCATATTCAAGACTCCTGAAGGTTACAAACTTTGGGAGGCGCCAAGACTTACTGCCGTAGTCACGGTACCACCCCCTGTGGTGCACACTGTCCCAGAAGGACAGATTCCACCAACACCTTCTGGTAAGAAGGAAACTATGTTTGACAGAATGGAGGAATTCCAGGAACAGTTCCTGGAAATGCAGAAAGAGCTGCAAGCCATTCGCGGTTAGGATCTATTTGGGAAGGACGCCGCAGGCCTCTGCTTGGTCCCAAATGTGAAAGTCCCGTACAAGTTCCAAGTGCCCTACTTTGAAAAATACAAGGGTAACTCTTGCCCTCAAAGCCATCTGGTGATGTACGCTCGGCGGATGTCAGCTCAGACGGAGAATCAGGACCTGCTGATTCACTACTTCCAGGATAGTTTAACCGGTGCCGCACTCAAATGGTACATGGGTTTAAACAGTACTACGATCAGTACATTCAGAGATCTTGGTACTGCCTTCGTCCAACAATACAAGTACAATTTGGACATGGCACCCGACAGAGATCAACTCAGATCGATGTCGCAAAAGGACAAGGAAACCTTTAAGGAGTATGCTCAAAGGTGGCGTGAAATTGCCGCTCAAATTTGTCCACCTCTTGAGGAAAAAGAGATGACAAAAATCTTCTTAAAGACCTTAAGCTCATTTTACTATGACTGAATGGTTGCCAGTGCGCCCAGTGATTTCACCGAAATGGTCGGCATGGGTGTACGTCTTGAGGAAGCCGTCCGAGAAGGACGTTTGGTAAAAGACACTGGATCAACGAGCGGTACTAAAAAATACGGTAGTGCTCTCCCTAAGAAAAAAGAGCAAGATATTGGGAATATCTCTCTCGGAAAGCAAAGGCGTCGTTATCAGCCAGTAGCAGCTGTTACTCCTGCTATCGGCCCCGCGCCTGTTCCTAAGAATCAACCTCAGGTTCCGCAAAGCCAACCTGACCAGCAAAGGACACAACAGCCTCTTCAGCAGGCTCGTCCTCCATATAACAACAATCGTACAACACGGCCACCAGGGTTTGATCCTATACCCATGTTGTACGCAGAACTGTTTCCGTTACTGCTAGCCAAGGGGCACATCCAGACTAAGTCTCCCCTTTCAGTTCCGGAAAATCCGTTTTTCTGGTTTAAAGCGGATCAAACATGCCCTTATCATCAAGGAGGTTCAGGGCATAACATTGAGACTTGTCTCAATTTCAAATCCGACGTACAAAATCTTGTTAGGAGCGGGCTCTTATCTTTTAAAGATACGAACCCTAATGTTCTTACGAACCCGCTGCCTCAACACGAGAAAGCTGCAGTCAATCTGATTGAGAAAGAGACTAACAATGTCTATCAAATTCACGATGTACTCTTGTTGAAAACCAATCTGGTCAAGATGCATTGTAGACAGAGTGGATATGGCCATGTGCTACCTCATAACTATCACCAGTGTGATATCTGCTCTAAAGATAACCAAGGATGTTCGGTAGTGCAATCAGCTCTACAGGAACAAATGGATCTCGGATGGATCCAAGAGCACCGAGTTCGTGGAGTTAACATGGTCTCTACGAATTCTAACGTCATTCAGAACCACGACATCCGTGTGATGAATGTCAACTTGGTGGCGATGCACTCAAGGCAAAGCCAGTATCATAATCTGCTGTGGCACGATTACAGTTCCTGTCTGATTTGCTCGGTAAACAAACAGGGATGCTCTTTCATACAAGAGGCCCTCCAGCGTCAGATGGATCCAAGACTACCATGATAGGAACTCCTATCAAATCAACATGGTTCAGATCTTTGACATTCGCGTGATGAATACCAACCTGGTAGAGTTACATGCTGAGCAGGTCCGACTTGGATTCTTAATATCACATGATTACCAAAACTGTAAAGCAGGTTGCGAAAATGATCGAGGTTGTACCCTTGTCCAGGAGGCACTTCAGCACTTGTTAAATCACTGGTGGATGCCAATCTATATGGATGAAGATACTGAGTAGATTAATATCAATCACAGGAATCCTACTCGTCGTCAAAGTCAGGATGTCCGATCAATGGAAGATAACCTAGTGAGGTTGCATTGCATTCAAAGTGGGCGTGGCCAGGTGCCACCACACAACTATGACAGTTGTAGCGTCTGTTCGGAAAGTAACCTAGGGTGTTGCCTTGTGAGAGCAGCTCTTCAGGGTCAGATCGATCATGGAGAAATTCATCCATATCCAGGTTCAGGACCCATCATTTGGTCGCCGAACTACCTTGCCGATCAGGTTGAGGATGTTGTCACGATCTCTGGTCATCACCAGATCAGGGATGTTTTTGCCATCATTCCTCTACTTGACGAATCTAGAGTCCCCAACCGGGAATGGATCGAGGTTACTTATGACGGTCAGAAAAATCAGAAGGTTCCCATAGTCATCTATCTACCGGGGCCACTACCATATGAATCAGCTAAGGCAATCCCTTACAAATACGATGCAACAATAATCGAGAATGGAAAGGAAATTCCATTACCCTCCGTCGTGAATATTGCAGACATCAGTCGTGTAACACGGAGCGGTCGAATCTTCAACCGAGGGGTTGGAGAATCCAACAAAGAAAAGGAACTTCAGGCAGAAATTCCTGATCCACCAGTCGGTCAATCTGGTAATCCCGACTGTTCAAAAGACAAAGATGAGATGCTAAAGCTCATCCAAAGGAGTGAATATAACATTGTTGATCAGCTGTTACAGACTCCTTCAAAGATCTCAGTATTATCACTGTTACTCAGTTCAGAAGCACACAGAGAGGCTCTACAGAAAGTCTTGGAGCAAGCCTTTGTGGAACAGGATGTAACAATCAGACAGTTCGATAGCATTGTCTCTAACATCACTTCCTGCAATAATTTGGGATTTAGTGATGAAGAATTACCTGAAGAGGGTCGCCGTCATAACATGGCGCTCAACATTACGGTGAACTGCCAGGGCGATGCTTTAGCCAACGTACTGGTAGACACAGGGTCAGCCCTGAATGTTATGCCGAAGTCCACTTTGACGCAATTATCATTTAAGGGCCCTCCGATGAGAGTCAGCGAGGTCATCGTCAAAGCATTCGACGGATCCAGAAAAGCAGTTATCGGCGAAGTTGATCTTCCCATAACTATTGGTCCTCAAAATTTCCAAGTCACTTTCCAGGTCATGGACATCCAGGCAACATACAGTTGTTTATTAGGAAGACCTTGGATACATCAGGCTGGAGCGGTCACTTCGACCCTCCACCAAAAGCTAAAGTTCGTCCAGAACGATCAACTTGTCACGGTTTATGGGGAACAAGCCTTGCTCGTGAGTAACTTATCATCATCTACTTGTGTGGAACCCGAGGAGGTTATTGGAACTCAGTTCCAAGCACTATCGATGAGCAAGAATGATCAATCCAAAGAAGGAACTTCAATTTCTTCATACAAAGATGCTATCAAAGCGGTCGAGAGTACCGATACGACAGGATGGGGACGACTTGTCATTCCTATTGACAATAAAACAAAGAAGGGTCTTGGTTTTTCTGCAACCTGTACCCAGACGGCCGCCAACGATGAAAGTCTTCATCCCCTTCAAAACTTCTTCCACGGTGGAGGTTTTCTTCACCCAGTGTCTTAGACAGTTCATGCTATCAATGAGGAAGATCCCTCTGACACAGATGAAGAACGAAAGTCCTACCTTAACAAGGACGGCTATATGTCTCAGGAAGAGGTGCCTATGCCTTTTTGCTTTCCTACAAAAAGTCCGAGATTTATACCAAGAACAGATGTCGAAATGATCTACGGAGATTGTGATCCGAAAGGATGTCGTGCTCCACCAAATTCATTAGAGGAAGACACTCTGATGAAAGAAAACTTTGATCAAAATTACTATAGCCCGATGGATGGTCTGCCAATGTGGCAGCCTTACCCAGGAAACTTGGGGCAAGAAAGTCAGCCGAGTAATGAAACTCAGCTGAGCGTCATTGAACAGAATACCTGTGTCCCCACCATGTCATGGGATCAACATTCAGGTCATTCGGAAACTACTCAACATGAAGATGAATTCGCAACGTTTGCAGAACTAGAATTCATCAACTATGCTTTTCCTGAGATCAACGTCATCGAGAGGGATGACTTCTCCAGTTCCAAAGAAATTTGGGACACTTTGGGACAACCAAGTGGAAAATTCGACTATATGGTCAAGTACACCGCTCCCGAAAGCTCTCGTATCAGGCTCGAAGATATCCAGCCAACTGGATGGGGAGATACAGCTGAGAGCACCAATGCTATGCAAAATGCAACAGAGGAATCCTCCTACGACAATTTTGCCTGGGAGACAGATTCCAATGATCCTACTCCACCAGAAATCAGCGTCATTTCTGAAGACAAATTAAGGAAGGTGCCAGACTTTGTGATTCACCGAGGAGTTCGCCGCCAATGGGTTGCCGTCGAGGTTCCGAAGGTCGTTCGTCAGTCAAAGTAATTGCCATCTTTAACCTTTCACCCTGCCCAGGTGAAACAGATGTTTTGATAGGGCTCGCTTTCTGTAAATTTCCCTCTTCGCTTTGCCCAAAGCGACAGAGTTTTGTTTTATAGGGCTGTAGTTTCAATATTCGACTTGTTCATTAATAAAATAACGTCGTTCTGTAATTTCCGCATTAATTGCTATTTTCTCTTTTTGCTTTTTCAGAAAATGGTAATCCTAAAAAACATTCAATAATAAAAACAAGTAGTAAAATAAATACACTGCACACACTTGCATTTTCTCTATCTCTTCTAAACACGAATCATCACGTCATGCAGATTGCTTGTTTTATACCCCGTTGAAACATACGATCCGATGCCTTCTTCCAACTTTGAGTTCCCGGTATTCGAGGCTGAAGAAGAAAATGACAACGAAATTCCAGAAGAGATCTCCCGACTACTCAGACAAGAGGAAAGGTCCATTGAACCTCACAAAGAGCCGTTGGAAACGGTGAACTTGGGTTCAGAAAAAGAGAGAAAAGAAATCAGGATCGGAGCATTGCTCAGTCCAACTGCCAGAGAGGGTTTGATAAAGCTTCTTAAAGAATTCCCCGATGTGTTCGCTTGGTCCTATCAGGATATGCCAGGGTTAGATACCAGCATCGTGGAACATCACTTACCGTTGAGATCGGAATGTCCGCCAGTAAAGCAAAGGTTGAGACGCACTCACCTGGACATGGCCATCAAAATCAAAGAGGAGGTACAGAAACAGATCGACGCGAGTTTCCTCGCTACATCCGAATATCCTCAATGGTTAGCCAACATCGTACCCGTTCCCAAAAAGGATGGAAAGGTCATAATGTGTGTTGATTACAGATATCTAAACAAGGCAAGTCCAAAGGACGACTTTCCTTTACCACACATTGACATGCTGGTTGACAGCACAGCAAAGTTCAAAGTATTCTCCTTCATGGATGGATTCTCGGGCTATAACCAGATCAAAATGGCGCCGAAAGACATGGAGAAAACTTCGTTCATTACCCCATGGGGTGCCTTTTGTTACAAGGTAATGTCGTTCGGTTTGAAGAACGCCGGGGCAACCTATCAAAGGGCCATGACTACTCTGTTTCATGACATGATACATAAGGAAATCGAGGTATATGTCGATGATTTGATTGCAAAATCAAGAACAGAGGATGAGCACGTTGAACATCTGTCAAAATTGTTCGAACGTCTAAGAAAATTCAAGCTCCGCTTGAATCCCAACAAGTGCACCTTCGGTGTCCGTTCGGGGAAACTACTAGGGTTCATCGTCAGCCAGAAAGGGATTAAGGTTGATCCTGACAAGGTCAAGGCCATTCAAGAAATGCCTTCTCCGAAAACTGAAAAAACAAGTCAGAGGATTCCTGGGACGTTTGAACTACATCTCCAGATTCATATTCCTTATGACCGCGACTTCTGCTGCGATTTTCAAGTTATTGAAAAAGAACCAGGATTGCATTTGGTCAGAAGATTGCCAAACCGCCTTCGACAGTATCAAGGAATATCTGTTGAATCCTCCGATCCTATCACCTCCAGTGGAAGGAAGACCACTAATCATTTACCTCACAGTCCTAGAGGACTCAATGGGATGTGTACTTGGCCAACAAGACGAAACTAAAAGGAAAGAGTCTACCATTTACTATCTAAGCAAGAAATTCACCGACTGCGAGACTCGGTACACAAGGCTTGAGAAAACTTGTTGCGCTTTGGCTTGGGCAGCCAAACGTCTTCGCCAGTACATGATTCGTCATACTACTTGGTTGGTCTCCGAAATGGATCCAATCAAGTACGTTTTCGAAAAACCTGCTCTCACGGGAAGGATTGCCCGTTGGCAGATGTTACTATCAGAATATGACATAGAGTACCATGCTCAGAAAGCCGTTAAGGGAAGTATTTTAGCCGATCATTTGGCTCATCAACCGATTGACAATCAAGAATCAATCGGGTTTGAATTCCTAGACGAAGATGTCATGTATCTAAAAATGAAAGATTGCGATGAACCGCTACCCAGTGAAGGGCCAGAACCAGGTTCCCAGTGGGGACTTATCTTTGACGGAGCAGTCAATCATTATGGAAACAGAATTGGGGCAATCATTGTTACCCCTCAGGGTTCCCACATTCCTTTCACTGCTAGACTTACGTTCAAATGTACGAACAACGAGGCCGAATACGAAGCATGTATCATGGGTCTCGAAGAAGCGATTGATTTAAGGATCAAGAACTTGGACGTATACGGCGATTCATCCTTGGTTATCAATCAGATAAAAGGAGATTGGAACACATACCAATCAGGATTGATTCCTTACAAAGACTATGCAAGAAGGTTGTTACCCTTCTTCAACAGAGTCGACTTTCATCACATCCCTCGTGATGAGAATCACATGGCTGATGCATTAGCCACTCTCTCTTCCATGATTAGTGTAGGTCGATGGAATGACATACCTAAGATCGACATAATGCGCCTTGAACGGCCCGCTTACATCTTCGCGATTGAAGCAGTCATAGACGACAGACCTTGGTATCACGATATCAAATGCTTCCTTCAGAAACAAGAGTACCCATCTGGGGCACTCAGAAAAGACAGGAAAACCCTCAGAAGATTGGCTGGAAACTTCTTCCTGAGCGGTGACACTCTTTATAAGAGAAATTTTGACATGGTTTTGCTCCGATGCGTCGACAGACCAGAAGCAGACATGCTCATGTAAGAAATTCATGAAGGATCCTTTGGCACTCATGCCAACGGACACACAATGGCGAGAAAAATTCTCAGGGGCGGGTATTATTGGTTGACCATGAAATCCAACTGCTACAAGTACATGAGGAGGTGTCACAAGTGTCAGATATACTCCGACAAAATTCATGTACCGCCATCACATCTCAAAGTTCTTTCTTCCCCGTGGCCATTTTCCATATGGGGAATCGATATGATTGGCATGATTGAGCCCAAGGCTTCAAACGGACATCGGTTCATTCTGGTAGCCATTGACTACTTCACCAAGTGGGTCGAAGCAGCGTCATTCGCCAATGTAACCCGACAAGTGGTGGTCCGATTTATCAAAAACAATATCATCTGCCGTTATGGTGTTCCAAGCGAGATCATTACTGATAATGGATCTAACTTGAACAATAAGATGATGAAAGAGTTGTGTGCAGAGTTCAAGATCGAACACCATAACTCATCTCCCTACCGATCCAAGATGAACGGAGCGGTAGAAGCGGCTAACAAGAACATCAAGAAGATTGTTCAAAAGATGGTTGTAACCTATAAAGACTGGCACGAGATGTTACCTTTTGCTCTTCATGGTTATCGTACATCTGTCCGTACTTCAACAGGGGCTACCCCTTTCTCTCTAGTATATGGCATGGAGGCAGTGCTTCCCATAGAAGTAGAGATCCCGTCAATCAGGGTATTGATGGAAGCTCGGCTCACCAAAGCTGAATGGTGTCGAAATCGACACGACAAACTGAACCTGATCGAAGAGAAGAGAATCACGGCACTATGCCACGGTTATTTGTATCAACAGAGAATGAAAAAGGCGTTTGACAAAAAAGTTCGACCTCGTGTCTTCAGAAAAGGAGACCTCGTGCTCAAGAAGATACAATCATTTCTCACTGACTCTCGGGGCAAATGGACCCCGAATTATGATGGCCCCTATGTGGTCACGAAAGCTTTCTCAGGCGGCGCCTTGAGACTTGCAACCATGGACGGAGAGGAATTTGCCTACCCCACGAATGTTGATGTAGTCAAGAAATACTTCGCCTAAACTAAAAAAAAAAAACGTCTCGGTGGATTGAAAACCCGAAAGGGCGGTCCAGGTAAAAGTTAGAGACATGAAAAAAATCATCCCGATGGATTGGAAACCTCATAGTACAATCCAGGCAAAAATTAGGGATAATGGCAAGTAACTATGTTCAACGGAAGCAAGTCCCTCAGCAGTAGTTGCATCATCTATCGAAGGAAATCTCCAGTCAAGGGTCATCTTCGACGGAAGCTCAGGATGCCCCGAATTCAAAGTTGGTAGAAGGATAGTGGTCGTTATGTTTCAACGTAGCCCTTTTACCTGTAAATTACCATTTTCTAACTTTGTATATACTCTTTGGAATCACGCGTTTGGCTGATCTCCATCTTATCAATAAAATTTAAGCCTTTGTGCTTTTGTTTGTAATTCTTAACTTGCTTTAGCTTTATAGAACGACGTTGTTTAAACTTAATCAACGATTCTTGAAATAAAATGAATTTACTTGTTAAAACTTTTTCTGCTTTTAAATTAAAGATGGAATTTCTTTTGACTGTTGAACATCAGAAGAACATTGATTGCTTCTCCCGAAGTAAGCGAATTTCAAAGTGCAGAATCAAAGTACTCCTTCTAAGCCAGTATGCCTGAATGAAGGGATCAACGTTGTCAGAGACCTTGTTTCGTCTGACACGCCTCGGCCGAGTTCTCATCTCCTAAGCCCGATCAACATAGCTCCCCGCGTGGACTATCTCTCCTAAGCAAGGTGGAATTGCTATTTTGAATCAACGGTACTTCTTCGCCCCGCGATGACCGAGTATCCAATTGTGTTCATCCATTAGTCTGTATATCGCGTCTGTTTTGTCAGCATAAACATACATACTTCATGCATTTTATTTGCGTTTGCATTTCGTATTGCATCACTATCACTTGAGTCGGTCTTGTCCCCTAGCGATAAACAGTTTTCTCAATCGAGTTTGTCAGTTCTTTCCTCGTCAGGAAGTGTTGCGTCTGCACAATCTCGCCACCAGTGTATCTTTAGATCAGAGTCGGCACTTGGCCATTTTTATAACTTGAACCTCTGAAAGATCAGAGAACCTTCAACAAATGTCACTCTTCGCCATTGAAGATGATATCCTCGTTTTCCCGGATTAAGGAAAATCCACAGAGAAAGCCTCGTGATCAGAGATTCGGCAGCATGCCAGTTTTGCTCCGAAAGGATCGCTGATGAAAAGGTCATCGGCCCCACAAAATTGGACCCCATCATATGGCGTTTCTCCGGGAAGATCCCGAGAAAAGTATGATGAAAGATCCCAAACGAAAACAGTCTCTCAAGAGACTCGCTTTCCCCAGTAGAATCGGCAGATGGCGTCTCCAACAGAGAAGTTTGTACACCTCTACAAATCAGACGAATGGGTTCCCCAGCAAGTCTGACATCAAAACTTTTTCCACTCAAATGGCATCTCCCCAGGAAAATTCGGCGAGAAGTTTGAGGAAAGCCGCTACGAATAACGTCCCTTGTCAGTAAAGTTTATTGACAAAAGAAACTAAGACCAGTTCTTGGTAAGAAACCAGGATCGAGGGGAAGTTTAAATCAGAAACTAAGACCAGTTCTTGGTAGGAAACCAGGATCGAAGGGAAGTTCAAATCAGAAACTAAGACCAGTTCCTTGGTAGGAAACCAAGAACGAGGGGAGGTTTAATTCAAAAGAAAACTGAGACCAGTTCCTTGGCTGAAAACCAGGATCGAGGGGAAGTTTACCTTTTCTAAGCATCATTGCTTAGCTAAAGAAGATGAATGCGTAAGCTACCATTCATAACCACCATCAAAATTTCGGATATTCCGATATTTAATCCTCTTGCACCCCGAATGCTCGAATACCTTCGTCATTCATACCTTCGGGTCCAAGAAGATTAAATAGGGGCATCTGTAATACCCCAAATTTTGACCACTTAGATTTCCCATCATTGTGAAAATCATCATCACAATGTGGATGAACCATCATGCTTCATCAGTCTCCCCAAAGATGGGTGAGCATCCACTACAATCAAAATTAGGGTTTCAAGCCCTCTCTGAGTGCTTAGACAAAGGATCAATCAAGAAATGACATGATCTTCAACTTGTCTAATATCTTAAACATCCACAATGGATAAAAAAGGACTCCCACTTCAAGGATTAAGCACAAGGCTGCTCCCTTCTAGGTGGATCAAGTCTCAAGATCGACAGTGTCACCAAATTAGGGTTTTGGTCGACCAGGGCCTCCAGATGGAAATTTTCATCTGGGCACAAGGCAATGATCCAAAACATGACCTAATATACTTCATGGAACCTCATGGACCCATGCATCAAGTCAATTTTGCCTCAGGGGATGCATTCATCAAAAATCAGGAATTAGGGTTTCTTGACCTAATTCACCCCTAAGTTGACTTTTGGGACAAACCATGAGCCAAGACCTCAAGAGATGATTTGAGGGTCTCTAATACACCATATTGATCCATTTGGAACAATGTATTGATCCAAGAAGCTTGAGCAACAAGTCTCATTTTCATCTGCACCACAATTAGGGTTTTAAGGGAAAAGTCAACTGTAACTTTGACTTTTGACCAAGGCATGCTCCCAAACCCTAATACATGATTGAATATACCCTATGACACCCATGGAACATGTCCATCAAGTTTGATTTAGGTCAAGGACATGATTTCCTGAAGAATTGCACAGTTTGGAATTCATCTGATAAAAAGTCAACTGTGCACAAAAGTCAACTTTGACTTTTTGAGATTTTTCACCAAAATGGATTTTTAACCCTAAAATGATGTTAATGTATGATTTGAATCATCATTCATCAAGAAAAGTGAGATAACTTGTAAAAGGGGTAACCATAAAACTTAGAAATTTTTCTAAGTTAAAAATAAAGTGGCAAAGGTACCAACTTTGGAGGACCATAACTCCTAAACCACAAGGCCATTTTTTCTCATCCAAAGATGGATTTGTAGCCCTCATTATCACCTACAAAAACTTCAACTACAAGTCATTCCAATTCATTAAGGATTTTGAGTTATGGAGTGATCAAAGTGGCTGAAAAGTGAAAAAGTCACTTTTTCCAACACTTAGTGAAATTTTCACTAAGTCAGATTTGCCTTCACTTTTTGCCAAATGTAGGGGGATTTTTCACTTGGAATCAAAAGAGATCAAAACCAAACTTGTTCAAACAGTTGTTGTATCATGTAAGAGCTTTCCAAAATGGCCAAGAACATTGCCAAATTCAACCTACATCATGAGATACAACATTGGTAAGTTGCCTTGCTGAAATCTGTCAAGGCAAGGCAGAATTTGCATTTTGGTTCGATTTGCCAAAATCAGCCAATTGCAATTGCTCCAATCCACTTGGACACCTCAGAGGATTGAATCCAAAGGGGACAATCACTGAGCCAAGCCTCCAAGGTCCAAGGAACAAGGAATAGCATGTTGAACCTAGAGTTGCCAAAATAGGGACAAGACTTCAAATTTGGAATGAGGCATTCAATGGAACCATCAAGGTGGCATGGATTGAGCCATTCTCATCTGAAATCAGTCAAGACTTATCCAAGACCAAGGGGACCAAAGCTCTGTGCCCTAACCTCTAGTCAATGGCTAGAGGAGACTTTCATTTCCATTGGCCAACATTGAGGAAACCTACTTACCAGCTGCCATGCACTATTCCTTGCAAAACAAACTTGCTCTACTATAAATAGAGCTCAATTGTGGTCAGTTTAAGTACACCAAAGCCATCTAACAGATGCTTTCCTCAAAATCTCTTTCTCTTGGCAAAAATGCCTTTCTTAGCAAGGTAGCTATCGGGTTTTGAGTTTGAGAGCAATTCTGCACAAACCAATCACTCACACACCTCACATACATCACATATGAGCTGATCAAACACTCACATAACTTCTGAAACATCAAAATCTCAAAATCACTTGCCATCCACACAAGTTTGAAGTGAAGTTGCAGCTGAGATGCCATAAACTGATCCAGTCTATTTCAATTCAATCCAAGTGTTCAAACACACTCCATATGGTGTAGGAAAGCTGTTCAGATCATCACAACTCATCTGTAACACCTCCAACCCAGAATTTGATTTGCTCTTGCTGTCACGACTTGGAGGTAAGCACATACTTGGTCATCTCTCAATCTATGCATATTTCCTCGCACAATAATTTGGCCATATGTTCATAATCATGCATGGAATGTTTTCCCTCAATTAATTGCATTGTTTGAATCGTGTGTCAAAAATCCTAGCCTTCATGCAGAAATTAGGGTTCTTGAGGTCTCTTCGTGATTTCTTGTTGTATGTTTAATTTAAATGAAATTAAAGTACATAGACCTGATCGTGAGGTTGAGACGAGCATAATGATATGTGGATTGTATGATATGGTTACGTATTCATGGAGATTGGATAAAAAATGCAAATCTGGGCAAACTGAAAAACGCGCGTGTTCTTGGTGTTGTTCTTGGTGCCATTTTCATATATTTGAATATTTGAATATTTGAATTTTGTGATTTTGTTTAATTGATTCAAAAATTAATTTCTCTCTGAGTTTTAATGATTTTGAGTTGATTCTTTTTTTAATAATTCACAAAAATGTTAAAATATTTTATTTTCACAAAAAATCCCAAAAATATTATTTATTTCATATAATTGATATTTTTGTGGAGAATTAATATTTTGATTGTTTTTGGCATTTTAAATATTTTTTCTACATTGATTTTGCAACTTTTAATGCTTTCTAATTATTTTGGAGGTCAATACTTAATTTTTGAAGCATTAATCCAAGATCACAATTTGTTTTCCATGTGTTAAACAATTTTTGATCATTTTAATTGAATTTTTATTCAATTAAATACATTTTTGAAAACAAATTAGGGTTTTGGATTAATTCAACCCTTATAAATCATTTTCAAAACACTTTGGGCCTCTATTAGAGTGTAAGACCCAATCCTTTTTTTGACCAAATCATTTTTAGGCCTCAGTGATCGTCGCCTTTTGAAAAATAACCTTTTGGGCCTCTCCTTGAGCTATAAGACCCATTCAAAACTTTTGGGCCTCTAATAGAGTGTAAGACCCAATCTCCCTTTTAACCAAAACATTTTTGGGCCTCACTTATTGTATAAGTCCCTCTGCGTTAAAAGAAAATCTCGGCGCGATCGCCATTTGTATAAGCCCCACTCTTTTTCTTTAAACCTTTTTGGGCCTCTTGAGAGAGTGTAAGACCCATCCCTTTGTACAGAAAACCTTTTTGGGCCCCAGTCACTTGTATAAGTCCCTCTGTACAAATTCAAACAGTGCGCTCACTGATAAAACCCTGGGCCTCTCCTTGAGCTGTAAGCCCCAAATCTTTCTTTTTCAAAGCACTTTCTCCTTTGATTTTGAATATACTGTTGTTTTTAATCTTTCTTTGTTGAACAACTAACCAAACAGCATGGAAGCACTACAACCGAGTAAGTGGTTATCGCTTTCATTTACTGCTTTCATATTATAAACTGTATTGTGGGGCTGCTCACTGTAAGTCTCCTTTCATAAACTCATATCTACTGTGTAATAATAGTATAGATATTTAGAGTTTCCCAGGCAATTATGTCTAGAACGAGGTGACGCCGTTTCACTTATTCGTAGAAATAGACGCCTAGATCCCCAATAGGAGCACCAGATACAGTCTTCTCTTCGGTTGTCCTCCTTAGGAATCGTCAAGAAATTCTATTCCCCAGAGATGAATTATTCTCGGTGAAACTTCTCTTGAATTTCTTTAAACCTCCGAACTGTTCAAACTCTCTTGAAAAGATAAAAGTTGCTGGATAGTAAACCTCGCACGTTTACCAGTGGTTTTATCTTTAAAAGAGTTTTCTTGAACTTTTCTTTGGTTTGGGACCCACGGGCTTCTTAAAAGCATCGGCCTCCTCTTGGGCATCGTACAAGGACCCACAGGCTTCCTATAAGCAACCCGGCCTCCTCTTGGGCATTATTCAAGGACCCTACGGCTTCTTAGAAGTATTCACAGCCTCCTCTTAGGCTTCGTATAATGAGCTCTTCCTCCGGGAATGATAGCCTCCTCTTGGGCATCGTACAAGGACCCGTCGGCTTCTTAAAAGATCCCAGCCTCCTCTTGGGCTTCGTACAAATTGTCCCGACGACCTCCTAGAGGTATAGGAACAGAACCTAGTCATCCTCATAGAACAGTCCTTTCATAGAGTCTACTACTGTTTCTTGAAGCATAGTACAAAAGATAAAACTCTAGACTTGGACAGTTTAACTTCCTTGAGTCTCAAAGACATTCTCAAGCACCCTTCGTTAAATAGGAAGGAAACCCGCAGACTCGGACAGTCTCAATACCCTTTGGATTTCCCGTTTCCTCAAAGAAAAGGAAATATCCCTGATCCTCAAATTAAATCCCTGTGTACAGTGTTACTCATATAAGAACTGATTTTCTCTTTTAAATTAGTATATTGGATCTGTCACTCAACTGAAACAGTTACAATAGCCTCCATCTCGGGCTTCGTACGAGATACCAAAATTCTCCCCAATGGAGTCAAAACAACCTTTTAGCCTCTCTCTCAGGCTTTGTATGAGACACAAAAGATTCCCTCGATTGAGTCAATCACCCTTTTTTTTGCCTCCATCTCGGGCCTCGTACGAGATATAAATCCCTTAAGCAAGGGTCGAACTCTTTGCTAGCCTCCTCTTAGGCTTTGTATAACGATATGCCCCACTGGGTCAAAAACCTTTAGCCTCTCTCTCGGGCTTTGTACGAGACACAACATAGCCTCCTCTTAGGCTTTGTATAATGATTTTCCTAGCGGAAATTAGCCTCCTCTTAGGCTTTGTATAATGATTTTCCTAGCGGAAATTCGCCTCCTCTTAGGGTTTGTATAATGATTTTCCTAGCGGAAATTAGCCTCCTCTTAGGCTTTTGTATAAGAAAACCACTGGTTAATCCAATCGACCTTTTAGCATCAAAGATGTGCCTCGTTCACAGTACATAAACATCAACAACTCCTTTCCCTTCATCTAATCGCTGTAAGCGGCAAGCCCCTGGATCATCTATATCCATGCCACTGTCCCTCTTTTAGCATGAGAAATTCCTAAGGAAAGATGGCATTGCTCTACACTGAGTTAAAGTCTTCTCCTTCAGGTTAAAACCCTTTCTTCGGAAATTATGGCATTGCTCGGATCCGCGTATTCCAGTTAAAGTAATTCTCCTTCTCCCCTCTTTAGAGATGACAAATTCTCTCTAAAGTCGAGACCTTTCAGCTTCACGTCTTGGGCTTTGAACAAGACACAAATAGACCTTTCAGCTTCACATCTTGGGCTTTGAACAAGATACAAACTACCTTTCGCTTCACGTCTTGGGCTTTGAACAAGACACCAAAAACCAATTTCCTCCCATAGAATAGGAGGAACTACGAACGCTCTGATTTCCCTGTTTCGGTAAACGGGAATACGTAGGCATAAGATCGAAATAAAAGATCTTAGCGAGCGCAATCAACAAAAAACCCAAATCCCATATCTCCATCAATTAAAAGCAGTAATTCAAAAGCATCAGTCCTAACATCCTAATCCTTGTTCCCCGCCAGAAACCTTCTGCCTAGATAGAAAGAAAGAAAACCGTATTGGCGAAAATACAAATAACCAGTACAAAGGCCCCCCACATTGATAGCATCCGTAACCTAACAGACCGCTGTTTAAACCCAGTATGCAAAGCAGGGTTAATTGAAGACATCTATTTCCCTTCCTTAGTCAGCTCACAATAGGATAAAAAATGAATCGACCTGTAGTTTTAAGCTCAACCGCAGAGAGCGACCAGCGCTTAAGAACCGCATCCAAAATCGCTCACTACACCTTTTGTTACAAGGTAATATCGTTCGGTTGGAAGAATACCGGGGCAACCTATCAAAGGGCCATGACTACTCTATTTCATGACATGATACACAAGGAAATCGAGGTATATGTCGATGATATGATTGCAAAATCTAAAATAGAAGAGGAGCATGTGACCCACCTGTCAAAGCTATTCGAGCGTCTGAGAAAGTACAAACTCCTCTTGAATCCCAATAAATGCACATTCGGTGTCTGTTCATGGAAACTATTAGGGTTCATCGTCAGCCAGAAAGGAATAGAGGTTGATCCGGACAAGGTCAAGGCCATTCAAGAAATTCCATCTCCAAAGGCTGAAAAACAAGTCAGAGGATTCCTGGGACGTTTGAACTACATCTCCAGATTCATATTCCTCATGACCGCGACGTGTGCGCCGATTTTTAGATTACTCAAAAAGAATCAGGATTGCGTTTGGACAGAAGACTGCCAAACCGCCTTCGACAGTATCAAGAAATACCTGTCAAACCCACCGATTCTATCACCTCCAGTGGAAGGAAGACCACTGATCATTTACTTAACAGTCTTGGAAGACTCGATGGGATGTGTACTTGGCCAACAAGACGAAATCAAAAGGAAAGAGTCTGCCATTTACTATCTGAGCAAGAAATTCACTGACTGCGAGACTCGGTACACTATGCTCGAGAAAACTTGCTGTGCTCTGGCTTAGGCAGCCAACTTCTTCGCCAGTATATGATTCGTCACACTACTTGGTTAATCTCCAAAATGGATCCAATCAAGTACGTCTTTGAAAAGCCTGCTCTTACGGGAAGGATTGCCCGTTGGCAGATGTTGTTATCAGAATACGACATCGAGTACCATGCTCAGAAAGCTGTTAAAGGAAGTGTTTTAGCCGATCATTTGGCTCATCAACCGATTGACGATCAGGAATCAGTCGGATTTGACTTCCCAGACGAAGATGTCATGTATTTAAAAATGAAAGATTGCGATGAACCACTACCCAGTAAAGGGCCAGAACCAGGTTCCCAATGGGGACTAATTTTTGACGGAGCTGTCAATCATTACAGAAACAGAATTTGGGCAATTATCATAACACCTCAGGGTACCCACATTCCTTTCACTGCCAGACATACATTCAAGTGTACAAACAACGAGTCTGAATACGAAGCTTGTATTATGGGTCTCGAGGAAGTAATTGATTTGAGGATCAAGAACTTGGATGTGTATGGCGACTCAGCCCTGGTTATTAATCAGATCAAAGGAGATTGGAACACATACCAATCAGGACTGATTCCTTACAAAGATTATGCAAGAAGGTTGTTACCTTTCTTCAACAGAATCGAGTTTCATCATATCCCTCGTGATGAGAATCACATGGCAGATGCATTAGCCACCCTCTCTTCCATGATTAGTGTAGGTCAATGGAATGACTTACCTAAGATCAACATAATGCGCCTTGAACGACCCGCTTACATCTTCACGGTCGAAGCAATCATAGACGACAAACCTTGGTATCACGATATCAAATGCTTCCTTCAGAAACAAGAATACCCACCTGGGGCATCCAGGAAAGACAGAAAAACCCTCAGAAGGTTGGCGGGCAGCTTCTTCCTGAACGGTGATACACTCTATAAGAGAAACTTCGACATGGTCTTGCTTCGATATGTAGACAGACCAGAAGCAAACATGCTGATAAAAGAAATTCACGAAGGATCCTTTGGCACTCATGCCAACGGACACACAATGGCGAGAAAGATTCTAAGAGCAGGGTACTACTGGTTGACAATGGAATCCGACTGCTACAAGTACATGAGGAGATGTCACAAGTGTCAGATATACTCCGATAAAATCCATGTACCGCCAACGCATCTCAAAGTTCTCTCTTCCCCGTGGCCTTTTTCCATATGGGGAATCGACATGATCGGCCTGATTGAGCCCAAGGCTTCGAACAGACATCGGTTCATCCTGGTAGCCATTGACTACTTCACCAAGTGGGTCGAAGCAGTGTCATACACCAATGTAACCCGACAAGTGGTGGTCCGATTCATCAAAAACAATATCATTTGCCGTTATGGTGTTCCGAGCCAGATCATTACCGATAATGGATCTAACTTGAACAATAAGATGATGAAAGAGTTGTGTGGTGAGTTCAAGATCGAACACCATAACTCATCTCCCTACCGACCCAAGATGAATGGAGCGGTAGAAGCGGCTAACAAAAACATCAAGAAGATCGTTCAAAAGATGGTTGTAACCTATAAAGACTGGCACGAAATGCTGCCCTTTGCTCTTCACGGTTATCGTACATCTGTCCGCACTTCAACAGGGGCAGCCCCTTTCTCTCTAGTATATGACATGGAAGCAGTGCTCCCCATCGAAGTAGAGATCTCATCAATCCGGGTATTGATGGAAGCTAAGCTAACAGAGGTTGAATGGTGTCAAAGTAGACACGACGAAATGAATCTGATCGAAGTGAAATTCTGGTACCAGACGTGTGATGTTAAGGTGCGATGTCACAACAACACACTCTGCAATAATGGACAGAATAAGCAACAGGAAAACACAAGGAATTGTTCACCCAGTTCGGTCTAACTACCTACGTCTGGGGGCTACCAAGCCAGGGATGAAATTCACTACTTGTAGATATAATTTACAGACTCAACACACCAGTTGACAATCTCCTAAACTTATACACTACTAGTGACTTTCTACCTAAGAAACCACTTAGATATGAGAACACTACTCAATCCCCTAAAACACTCAAAGAACAACCTCTTTGAGATCCCTTGATCTTGCTTCCTAGCTTCGATCAATCAACAACTCTCTATTGCTTCACAGCTTCTAGAGAGGACAGAAAATTCAACACCTATTCAACCTAGAATAGTGTGATTACAAGTACTCTAAACAAACCCTAGACTCTAAGCCTCCAGCTCTTGATCTTCAATCTGTTTTCTGTACCTTCTTCCTTGGTCTTGTGCGCTTTATATAGCTCCTTGAATTTGGATTGGATTTGTCACAATATTTGATCAGATTTGTTAATTAAAAATTGAATCTTTTAAAACAGATTTTATCCCCAAAATCTTTTTAAATCTTCCACCTTTTAATTCTCCAATAAACCTGCAATCAAATCTCCCATGTAACAGAAAATATCTAGCCCAAGATATTCTCATCCAACGAGTCAACACTCTCCTCAATTCCAGCTAATACGCGACCCTAATGACAACAAGCCCATGATGTCATTAGCTTCAGTTCTGCAGGTCTGATGTTACAACATCACCTATGTGACATCAGGCATCCACTTCAGCAACTAGCAACCTTAACACAACCCAGTGTTAAGTGCAATGTTATGACATCAAGCCCATGACATCAAACATAGTTATCCTTCACAACTTAGTACAGCCCAGTACTAAGACTCAATGCTGCAACATCAACACCATGACATCAGCATTGAACACCTTGTTGTTTTACCAAAATTCCAGCCAATCCAGGAACTTACAATCTCCCCCTTTGGCTAATTTTGGCTAAAACAATCTCTGCATCTTCAGAGACTTCAGCAGCGGAATATCTTCAATATTTTGAAACTTTAACTTGCAGCAGTTTGACAATCTTCATATAGTCTTCATTACTTGATCTGCTGCAGCACCATCTTCATTATTGACAACAGCCAATTGGTGCTCCCCCTCAAAAACTTGAACCAGCATCACAGCTGTTCAGTAGCTCACAATGTGCAGCACATCTCCCCCTTGATGTCTGCTTTGCTGCACTTTGCACTCTTCAATGCTATGAATACTTCACTAGCAGCTCCACAACTATGCTGTCTATACTCCCCCTCCACAGCTGCATCATTACTTTTCACCTTTTATTTTTATTCTTTTAGCAGCAACTACTCTTCTCCTCATGGCAATTTATTAACTCTCCCCCTTTTTAGCCATAATTAGACAACTATCCCAAATCAAATGCCCTACAAGGTGACATAATACTGGTCCCACTGTCAGTAGCAACAAGACCTATGTAGTCTCCAAGCACAATGTTCTGACATTATTAATGACATAGTCAAAAACAACTTCCAACCCCTTGACTGGTCAGGCGATACAACCCAAGCATTTGAACAAACAATTATAAAACCACTCTTTCTCCTATGCTCAGCACACCAATAAAGCATGAGTCAATCAAGCTCCAAAGAACCAACCAAGAACCTCAAGCATGAGGATACACAACCAGACCCTTTGAAGAAGAAGATCAAATCTCAGACGACATCAGGTCCTTCTACAGGAGCAACAAAAACTGGCAGGACTTCAGTGACCACTATGAAGCCTGGTAAGAACCATTCTGCTCAACAACAGCCTTCAGAAGATGAATGGCATGCAGATTGGAAGGCTTTTCTGGATGCAGGAGATTGGCATGAGGATGTAGTTTAACCTTGTATCTTCAAATATCTAATAAATTCTTTACAGTACTTTTCTATTGCTTTGCTGATAATTGTACTGCCTTAATATGAACCAACAGCCTAATGTCATAGCATGCTATCTGACATTATATCCTCATAAGATTCAACCAATCTCCATAATCTTGATCAGCATGCAATCTTCACAATATATGTACCTTTGCTGCAAAATCCATAGACAAATACTTCCCCTGTCAAGATTAACAAATGCTCTATATGGAGATGAACATTTGAGCACATTTACATGCATTTTGGTACCACTGTCCCTTTCACCAAGGGCTATCATACAATTCATCTTCACCATCCAAGACAAACCTTCTACTTCATCATTCTCCCGTATGACTATGTAGATGCTCCTTAGATATAATGTAAGCACTAAGCTTCAGATCCAGAACAAAGACATCCTTCACCAAGGATACTCTTGACACTCTTGACACCAGGGTATTACATATGCTCCACTACTGGATTTACTATCAGCAAAATAATCCAAACTCAACACTGTGTCACAAACTCCACAAATTCTCAGCTTACTTATAAGCTTTACTGAGATCCAGTCTCTTCAAGAGATCACACTTCCTCTTTCCTTACATCCACCAGTAGTTGTTGAAACTGGTGATGTCTTCAAAGACAGTAGTCATGCTTAAACACATGACCATAATCTCCACTTCTTCTGACCAAAATGCTAGAGCATTCAACTCCACATGTCCAATCTTAATCATCTAACCACCAGCAAACATGGATCTACTTCCAGACATATGTTTGGAACACCCACTGTCAAAATACCATGTTCCTTCTTCAAACTCTTTGTCATTCAAGTGATGTTATAACATCTTTTGGGACATCAGCTTCTCATCACCATTCAAAGGACTCATTGCACAGAGAAGTCCTTCAAGAAGCTCCCAATAAAACACAGTCAGAGCAACTTATTCATACACACCTGAATACCATAAGTTCCCACACCCTCTCTGAACCATATCCTAGCAAACTCAACCATATCCAGAGTATTTATACCAAATTATTTTTCTAGAACATACTTCCACCATTTTATGAAAAGCACAGGAATGTTATCTAGTATGCCCTTTTGAATTTTCTCAGAAGTTCTAACAACAACGACTTCCTTCATTTGAGATATATCCTGGACATTATCCTCAGACTTATCTCTGATCTTCCTAGAGATGAACACTTTACTCCTGGATTTTGTAGTACCATCCACATAGATTTTCTGCTTAGCAGTTCTCATCTTTGGAGGTGACTCAATAGCTTTCCTCTTTCTTGATTTCAGTCGTTTAGCAACCCCAGGAACCACTTTTGCAATTAGTTCATCATCAACTCTAACATCTGCATCTTCCAACCTAAGGATTGTCAACTTGTGGAATTTTTCTTCTGAACTATAGGAGTCATTAGTCAGGTTGTCATCTTTCTTGGCCTTGCAAGTATTCAGCTCCCAACACTTCTTAAGGTCACAACTTTTGATCCTTCCATCAGCATTGTTGACTCCTTCATCTTGCTCACATAACTGACTACTCACATCATCCAACTTAGGAGTAACAGCACCATAAGTCATTAACCCAGATTAACTTTTCACCATACTTTCACACTTGATGTCATCATCTGATGTTACAGCATCATCACTAGATAAGCTGTCCACTTAAGGTATCCACTGATAGCAATGATCTTTGGATCTTACTCCCTTCATCACTACCTCATTCTGCTCATCAGCTACCACACATTCATCTTTGGTGTAGCTTATGTTGTAACCTTCATCACAAAGTTGACTTATGCTAATTAAATTAGCACTCAACCCTTGAACAAGGAGCACATTATCAAGAGTAAGGCCATCATGATTCTTCACTCTTCTAACTCCTTCTACTACTCCTTTTTCACCATTGCCAAAAATAACACCATTTGCATGGCAAGGATTGAACTCTACCAAATGCTTCTTGGATCCAGTCATGTGCTTTGAACATCCACTGTCAAAGTACCATGCATCCATAGCAAAATGTTCATCTAATGTGTGAGCCAATAGACACTTCACCTTCTCCTTAGGTACCCATTGTTTAACAACTTTGGGCCTGTACTCTCTCCATCTGTTTTGAGGCTGAGGGTATCCATGCATCTTGTAGCAAGAGTACTGCATATGTCCAAACCTTCCACAATAAAAGCATCTCACCCTTTCATCTCTGAATCTTCTGCCATGATGAGATTGCTTAGGCTGCCATCCATAATGTGGTCTCCTCCTACCATAACTGGTCTACCTTCTATTATGCTGGTATCTTCTTCCATAAGGAGGCTGAGAATGCTGTTTCCTGGATTGTCTCCCATGATGGTGTGGCTTTCTTCTTCCATAGATATGAGGAACAGCATTGGTGTAACCATACCCCTGATGTTGAGACACCTGATAAGGCATGTGCTTTTTGAACTGAGCAGCTTGCATGCTCTTGTGGTGTTGTGGGGGCATATTCTGGCTTGCTCCTTGTGGCTACTTTCTCTTCTGATTATGACCAGTCTTCTTCTCAATCTTCTTAGGTTGTGAAACATCAGCTTCCTTGGGAGTAAGATTCTGCCTCTTTGGCTGATGTTGAGGCACAGTTTGTGACTCTTCCTTCTTTAGACCTGCAGCACTTGCTTCTGAGGTACCTTTGTCTTCGGCCACATATCCTATCCCATCTTTGTCTCCAGTAACTTTTTCTGATTGGAGTATCTTGTCAAGAGTGGCTGTACCACTGTTCAACATTCTAACAGTTTTAGTCATATGCTCAAGATGAGCTTTGACACATAAGACTTCTTTCTCCAATTCAGCTTTATCATCCTCAAGCTGAGCTATCTGTTGCTTGTGGCACTTGTTTTCTTGACAGACTTCAGCACTCTTAAAACACAGCTCTCTGTAGGTTGAAGCTAGCTCATCATAGGTGACTTCTCCATCACTATCATCATCAGATTCAACAATTCCTGTCAAAGTTGTAACATGCTTTGCTGACTCACTTTCATCTTCGCTATCAGTGTCAGACCAGGAAATTGTCAAGCCTTTATTCTGCTTCTTCAAGAATGTGGGACACTCTTTCTTGACATGTCCATACCCTTCACATTCAAAGCACTGAACTCCTTTATCTTGTGCAATCTTCTCTTCATCTTTCTCTTTTGACTTGCTGATGTCAGAAGAGATGTTCTTAACACTAGGTCTATAGTTCATCTTCTTGAACACTTTATTGAACTGTCTTCCTAACATAACTATAGCCTGAGGCAGATCCTCCTGGGACTCATCATCTTTAGCTGCTGCAGGAGTGGAGACTAAGGCTATACTCTTGGGCTTCTTTTCTGGTTCTTCCTCATTCAGCCCAAGTTCAAATGTTTGAAGAGATCCAATAAGCTCATCAACTCTCATCTTGCTGATGTCTTGAGATTCTTCAATGGTTGTTACCTTCATCTTATACTTCTTAGGGAGGGACCTAAGAATCTTTCTTACCAGCTTCTCTTCTGTCATCTTCTCACCAAGAGCACTGGATGCATTTGACAGCTCAAGAACACTCATGTGGAAGTCATAAATAGTTTCCTCTTCCTTCATCTTCAATCTTTCAAACTTAGATGTTAAAAGCTGAAGTCTTGACATCTTCACTCTAGATGTACCTTCATGAGTAGCCTTCAAAATATCCCAAGCAGCCTTAGCAGTTTCACATGAGTTGATCAGCCTGAATATGTTCTTGTCAACCCCATTGAAGATAGCATTTAGGGCTTTTGAATTCCCAAGGGCAAGCTCATCTTCTTCCTTGGACCATTCTTCTTCAGGCTTTCGCTTAGAGGTGCCTTCTTTATCCTTGCCAGCATCATCTTTTTCACACACAACAGGAGCTTCCCACTCTTTAATGACAGCCTTCCAAGCTCTGCTGTCTAATGACTTTAAAAAGGTAGTCATTCTAGGCTTCCAATACTCATAGTTTGAGCCATCCAATATAGGGGGTCTGTTGACAAATCCTCCAACCTCTTTGTCCATCTTTCACCAGAAAGTAACTTCCCTAGATCTCACCCAGAGACAGACAGGATGCCTGCTCTGATACCAATTGAAATTCTGGTACCAGACGTGTGATGTTAAGGTGCGATGTCACAACAACACACTCTGCAATAATGGACAGAATAAGCAACAGGAAAACACAAGGAATTATTCACCCAGTTCGGTCTAACTACCTACGTCTGGGGGCTACCAAGCCAGGGATGAAATTCACTACTTGTAGATATAATTTACAGACTCAACACGCCAGTTGACAATCTCCTAAACTTATACACTACTAGTGACTTTCTACCTAAGAAACCACTTAGATATGAGAACACTACTCAATCCCCTAAAACACTCAAAGAACAACCTCTTTGAGATCCCTTGATCTTGCTTCCTAGCTTCGATCAATCAACAACTCTCTATTGCTTCACAGCTTCTAGAGAGGACAGAAAATTCAACACCTATTCAACCTAGAATAGTGTGATTACAAGTACTCTAAACAAACCCTAGACTCTAAGCCTCCAGCTCTTGATCTTCAATCTGTTTTCTGTACCTTCTTCCTTGGTCCTGTGCGCTTTATATAGCTCCTTGAATTTGGATTGGATTTGTCACAATATTTGATCAGATTTGTTAATTAAAAACTGAATCTTTTAAAACAGATTTTATCCCCAAAATCTTTTTAAATCTTCCACCTTTTAATTCTCCAATAAACCTGCAATCAAATCTCCCATGTAACAGAAAATATCTAGCCCAAGATATTCTCATCCAACGAGTCAACACTCTCCACAATTCCAGCTAATACGCGACCCTAATAACAACAAGCCCATGATGTCATTAGGTTCAGTTCTGCAGGTCTGATGTTACAACATCACCTATGTGACATCAGACATCCACTTCAGCAACTAGCAACCTTAACACAGCCCAGTGTTAAGTGCAATGTTATGACATCAAGCCCATGACATCAAACATAGTTATCCTTCACAACTTAGTACAGCCCAGTACTAAGACTCAATGCTGCAACATCAACACCATGACATCAGCATTGAACACCTTGTTGTTTTACCAAAATTCCAGCCAATCCAAGAACTTACACGAAGAAAAGAGAATAACGGCACTATGCCACGGTCAGTTGTATCAGCAAAAAATGAAGAAGGCATTTGACAAAAAGGCCCGACCTCGCGTCTTCCGGAAAGGAGACCTTGTGCTCAAGAAGATACAATCATTTCTCACTGATTCGCGGGGCAAGTGGACTCCGAATTATGACGGCCCATATGTGGTCAAGAAAGCCTTCTCAGGCAGTGCCTTGAGACTCGCAACCGTGGATGGAGAGGAATTTTCCTACCCCACAAATGTTGACGTAGTCAAGAAATACTTCGCCTAAACTAAAAAAAAGTCTCGGTGGATTGAAAACCCGAAAGGGCGGTCCAGGAAAAAATTAGAGACACAATAAAAAATCATCCCGGTAGATTGGAAATCTCAAAGTACAATCCAAGCAAAAATTAGGGATTAATGGCAAGTAACTACGTCTGATCAGTTCAGCTCCGCATCAATTACACCATCCGAGGAAAACTCTAGTCAAGGTCATCTTCGACAGAAGCTCAGGATGTCCCGAATTCAAAGTTGGTAGAAGGATAGTGGTCGTTATGTTTCAATGTAACCCTTTTCCCTTAAATTACCATTTTCTAAACTTTGTAAATACTCTATGGAATCACGCGCTTGGCTGATTTCCATCCTATCAATAAAATTTGAGCCCTAGTGCTTTTGTTTGCAATTCTTATTTGTTTTAGCTTTATAGAACGACATTTTAACATGATTAACGATTCTTGAAATAAAACAAAAATGAATTTACTTGTTAAATTTTTTCTGCTTTTAAAATAAAGATGGCAATTCCTTTTGACTGTTGAACATCGAAAGAACATCGATCGTTTCTCCAAAAGCAATTGAACTCCAAAGTGCAGAATCAAGGTACTCCTTCTAAACCAGTGCGCCTGAGTGAAGGATCAACTGTGTCAGAGACCATGTCTCATCTGACACCCCTAACAGAGTTCTTATCTCCTAAGCCCGACCAACGGTTATTCCCTGCGAGGACTATTTCTCCTAAGCAAGGCAGAATTGCTATCGTGAACCAGTGATACTTCTCATCTCCCAGTGTGGCCGAGTATCCAGTCATGTTCATCTATTAGTCTGTATGTCGCGTCAGTTTTGTCAGCATATACATACATACATCATGCATTATTGATTTACATTCATGATCATATTGCATCACTATCTCTCTAGTCGGTCGTATCCCCTAGTGATAAAAGTCCTCTCAATCGAGTTGTCAGTTCTTTCCTCGTCAGGAAATGTTGCGTCTGAACAATCTCTCTCCTCCAGTTTATTTATGGATTGAAGTTGGTCCTCGACCACTTTGATAACTTGAACCTTTGAAAGACCAGAGAACCCTCTCCAAACATCACTCTTCACCATTGAAGATGATAGGTTTGCTTTCTCGGATTAAGGAAAATCCCCAGAGAAAGCCTCTTAATCAGAGATTCGGCAATATAGCTGTTATTTTCCGAAAAATCCGCTGACGAAAAGGTCTTCAGCACCTCAAAATTGGATCACATCATATGGCATTTCTCCAAGAAGATCCCGAGAAAAGTATGATGTAACATCCCCAAACGACAGCAGTCTCTCAAGAGACTCATTTTCCCTAGTAGAATCAACAAATGGCGTCTCTGTAACACCCCAAAATTTGCCTTGTTGTTTTTAGCTAACTGGCTTATGTTTCTTTTCATTTCTTGCATTTGTATTGTGCATAGCATTGGTTCTTAGCATGGGATCAAGGTACTTGGTCCATATCCTCAAGTTTCAAGCTTCAAGGTGGCTCATGGGGTTCATCATGTCTTCATAAGGTCAAGCATGGCAGAGGATTTCAAGTGAATCTTTCTCTCCTAACTAGAGGGACCAATTAGGGTTTGTGAGTCAAAAGACTTCCTGAAGGGCTTTGTGGATTCAAGCATGTTCTTATGGTATTCTTTATGCTCACAAGTGTTCATGGATGAGGGTTTGGTTATTGATTTATTGTGGAGGATGTTCAGTGGATCAGTTGCTTGTGAACTAAGCAAAAGTCAACTGTAAAGGAGAAAGTCAACTGTGGAATTTTGAGATTCTTCTCATGGTTTTCAAGGTCTCACATCCTCATATGGTCTTCAATTGTCAAGATTCATGCCATTCATCAAGAATCAGGAGTTTGTGCAAAAGTTACTAAATTTGGAAAATGACCTATAATGAAAACTTTCCATTTTTGGCAATTTTTTCACCACATTCAACTTGACTTTTCATCTTCAAGGAAGCTTCAAATGAATTTTCCTCCAACATGAAAGTTGAAGATCTTTCTCTCCCATTTCCAAAAAGTACTATAACATCTCCATATCATTTGTGGAACTCTAGTTATGGTCAAAAGATGGCAAGGTGTTTTTAAGGGTTCTCACATGTATCATTTTTTCCACCTTTGGCATTTTGGTTCAAAATGAGTTGTAAGGGCTTCTAATGACTCAAGTCAGATTATCACACTTAAGTACACTTCATTTGGCACAAGTTTGGCTTTTGAATCAAGTTATTTCATGCCATATTTCTCATTATTTTCACATTATGCAAAATTGCAAATTGATTCAAATCTTATGAACCAAGTCATTGCAAGGCCCAAATTCAATTCAGAGGTGATCAATAAGTAAATTGGAGGTGAATCATGATGATTAGAAGGCTTTTGCACGTGTGGTTTAGTGGATGCAACCCAAAATGCAAATTTGCAATTTCATCCAAATCTCATTAACCAAGGTTCTAATCACTTGCTAATCCTAATCAGTGAACTAATGGAGAGTATATAAGCTTACTCATACCCTCACAGCTAGGTCAGAGACTCTCATTTGTTCAGTTTTGATTTTTTTCTCTCACACTTCCTCTCTTCGAAACTCACTCTCCTTGGAGTTTCTTTGAGATTTCTCTTCACATTCTTGATCAGTGAAGAGAATAGAGCAAGAATCAATCACTGGTTGGAGCTCATACTAAGGATTTCACCAAGTTCCATTCAAGAGGATTCAAATTCAAATCTCAAGATCTAGCACGATTTCAAGCTCTAGTTGCATTTATTTTGCAACTAGAGGTTCCAAGGAGTAGATCTGCAGTTTTTGGAGGGATTTCTTGGAGGATTTCAAGCTCTTCAAGGTTCAGGTTGGTGTTGATTTCATACTCATAGAACTCAGTTTTATTGTGTGCATTATGATCTGTGGACTTCACTGAGCATGTTGATCTATTTTAAATTGATTTTGGACGTGTATTATGGATGAATTTTGAGTTTGAAGTTTTGGATCCAAACTTTATTTTGCTCGATTTGCATTATATGTTGATTGTTTGATGAAATGGATTTGATATTTGAGTTCCTCATGATTTTCTGGTCAAAATGATGTACTCGTATGCAATTTCTGGACAAGTTTTGGTTACAGCTCACCGGAGAGGGTGATCGGAGCCCTAGCTCCGGCGACTGGTTATTGCTCCGGCCGGTGAAGGGTTTAAGTGGAGAAGACGCAATCTCATTCGTTCGTGTGTTTGATCCAACGGTCATCAGCGTGCCACGTTTTGTTTTTTTTCTGATTTTATTTAAGGATTTCATGTGTGCTTTTCCATGCGTGTTACCATGTGCCACCAGATCATAGCCCTTAATCTTGCTTACTTTGTGAAATGTTTGACTAATTGTGGTGCGTTGGATGAATCATGTGGATATTATTGTGCCAACGAATTAAAAAGTCACATGCTGCTCACGTGGGGTTCCATGGTGTCTGGGTAATTTTATGCGCGCGTGTGTATGTTAATTTTGGTATGCTTGGTGATCTGAGCCCTAGATCTTGATTACTATGGTGGTTTATTGACTTGATGTGGTGCGCAGGATTGATCCTATGATGTGTGTGAGTCCTCTGAGTTGACTGAATTCCATGTAAACCTATTGACTTCGCTTATTGGACTTTGTGGTTTGGACTTGTTTCTTGCACCCCCATCTTTTGGGCCTTTATTTCTTTCAACGTGTTTTCCTGCTGTATGCACCCCCCTCCTAGTTTATTTCCTTTTTCTATTTTTATTAATTGTTTCATTTTGCATTTTAATTGTTAAAATCATTTTTATGCATCCAAAAATCATAAAAAATTTCATGAAGCTTGTTTTGAGTTTTATAAAATTTTACCAAATTTTATTTTCTTATTTTATTTTATTTTTGGCATCTGAATTAATTAATTTCTCAATTTCTTTGTGGTTTGTCTCATTTTTGCACACTTCTACTTGTAGAATTTATTTCTCATCATCTATACATGATCTGCATCTCATTCTTTTTGTATTTGTTAGATGACATGTTGAAGTGCATAAAAACATTTTATTTTCATTTTTAAAACTTTTTCATATTGCATTTTGGTCCCTCTCTTTTGCATATTGAATCATGTTTCCTATGTGATCTTTACCTATTTGTTTGAGGTGCTTAACTTGTGAATTTTTGTGAGATCTTTTGGCATGTGATTGGTATCTGACTTATGTTATTTGTGTTCTGATTTCACAATTTTAGAATGTCATTTGATGCATGTTTGATTATTTGTGCTTAAGTGAATTATGCATGACTATATCTTGACACCTCTTTGCACAAGTTGACTTGCCATGTCCATTTGCTTGAGTTTCTTGCTGGTTCTTTGTATATGCTTTTGATATAATGTCTACCCCTGGTTGAGGTCCTTTGGGACTTAATTTTGCACTTTGTGGATCTTGTTTGGTGTTTCCTAAGTGTTGGAACTTTGAGCTTACTTTTGTGGACTTTCTTTAGTGCATATTGATCCATGTTTTGATCTTCTCTTGCATATGTGGATTGTTGATGATAATATGATCTTGGTTCTGACCTTTCTTCATCTTCATCTTGCTTCTCTCATTTCATTTTGATATGAAATCCATGTGTGTTTAATTGTACATTTAATTCAAGTATGCTTGCAGCCTTTCATGTTTATCTTTGTATGCTTACTTGAATGGTTTTGCATTGATCTTTCAGACTTGTTTGATGATATGAGTTGGACATTTATGATATGACGTGCTTGCTGCCATTTATTGTATCCCTCTTTTCCTTCTCTTTCTTCTTCTTCTCTTTCACTCTCTTCCTCCCATGGATCTCAAGACTTGTTTAAGTCTTGGATTCTCTCCCTTTAGAGCTACCTAGTCCAACTTAATTTTTGATTAAGCTTGGAGTAGGATTAGAATTAGGTTTTAGGTAGTCGTTCCTCCTAAGCCTCACTAACCATAGGACATCCATGCATGATAACATTAGGACTCTTAGTTTCCCTTTAGAGTTTCCTTTGTGTCGTCTCTCTTCTCATCTTAAAACTTCTTCAAAACACGTAGTAAAAGTTAATGTGTATTGCGCTTGAGCCTTCCATGTGGGAAGTGGGGAGTGAGGGGCTTCCCCTCATTCTTCTAGGATACCTAGTGTACGTCCTGTTGGGGACGATGCGCGAAGTATTCGTTCCTATATTTAAGACTTGGGTTCAATGCAAGTTACGAAACAACTTAAAAGACACTTCTGTCTAAAAAACACAAAACCAATTCAAATCTTTTTGTCCTTCGGGATTGTTGGGTTTCAAACTTTTTTTTTTCAGAAAGAGCTCGTCGCTCACGTAAAAAACACTTACCCATCCGTGGTCGTACCCACGAACTACGTCAGCTCTGATTCCTCTATCTCGTCCGATTGAAGATACGTAGGCACAAGACAGCGATTGTCTTGGCGAGCAACCTTTCCCCACGGTTCCCGTCCGAACTACGTTGACTCTGACTTTCCCATTGCACTGAGGGAGTACGTAGGCCTAGGACAACGATACCGTCCTATCGAGTCACTTCTTCTTCTCTTTTCTTCTTCGTTCTTTCCGTTCCCGTTTCTTCTCCGGTCCAGTAGCGGTGGAGCTCCAGACGACGACACCCCTTGATGCAGACAACAAGAGTGGATCCCATCGAGTACGATGGACGTGTTGGGTGCTAACACCTTCCCTTCGCGTAACCGACTCCCGTACCCGTTTCTCTTGGTCGCGTGACCATGCTCTTTCCCTTCTTCCGGGTTTATGCAGTGTTTCCTTTCCCTTTCTTGGGATAAATACACTTTGCTGGAGACTCTGTGTCTTTTGTGCCACTCTCGCGTTTGTACCTTTGAATGCAAATCTTTCGGGAGCAACAGCTGGCGACTCTGCTGGGGACTCTGGTTGACCTACTGCTGGTCTTTCCCCTTTAGCGAGTCGATCCTAGCGCTTGTCTGTTTATTTTCTTTGGGTGCTTGTTTTTGTGGTGCTTTGCTTTGTTGTATATGACTGTATTTGCTATGTTATTTGCTTTTTTGATTTTACAGCTTTTACTGCATTATATCTTCATTTTATTACTGTTATACTGGATATTACTGTGCTGTGCTGGCTGGTTTTCTGTTTGGCGGGTTGGGATGTTCTGAGAGATGAGCCCACTACCCAGGCTCGAGCATGCACACAGGTTTTAGAGTGGATAGTCATGACGCTTGCATGGGGGTGGCCATGTATTGTTGTTCATGAGACCCACAACCAGACGAGGTTCTATCAGGAGCTACCTGCTACTGTGCGTTGGTGTAGGCCAGTAGGTATTCTCTTGAGGGATTGTCGACTCTGGAGACCATTCCCGAGGACTCAGTTGCGGCACTCCTCCCATGATGTGACAGTGGCAGACCACGCTTTGTGGCAAACCCATTGCACATTTTCGACCCGAGGACCCAATGCTGGGAACTTGCTATAGGTTTTCCTTTTGTGAGAGAGAATCAGTGGAGGCACTCCTCGATTGGCAATAGTACTGTACCCCAAGGGATGAATGTACTATTGCTTCTCGACCTCAGTGCCAGAAGCTGAGGACCTTTCATCTTGGAGAATCAGTTGAGGCCTCCTCGATTGATGATGATGCCAAACCAGAAATGGTGAACGTATCATCATTTTTCGACCTGAGAGCCCGGGATACTGAACATCCTAGTACCCACACGTGAGAATGGAGGGTTGTTTACAGGTTTGCAGGTAACCGTGACCTTCCACCTACCCAGTATTTTTGGATTCTTTTTCTCTACAGCCGTATCAGTGTGGTTATTCTGTTATTCTGGTTTGACTCAAGAGTTTGTACAGAGCCTCAGAATTATCCAGCCAGTTCAGCGCAGAGGCTTGGTGCCTTGATCCCATGTTTTGCATTGCATCTCATTTTTTTCTCTAACATTCATATTTTTGCATTTCCAGATTGTATCTGAATCTGTGATTCCAGTCAGAGGGCAGTATTAGGGATGGATGTTCCAAGAGGTAAGAAGGATATTATTATCTACAAGTTTCTCAAGCCAGCAATAGGTCCTCTCATAACCCTGAAGGGAATGGCGAGTCCTGAGGTATTGAATGCTTTTGCAGAGAAGTATGGGTGGATTCTGTCTTTTGTTCACAACATCGACGATTATGAGTTCCGAGGTCTTCATACTCTGATGCAGTTCTATAACCCTCCGCTGAGATGTTTTCTGTTCCTGGATTATTTGTTGGTGCCTACCTTGGAGGAATACTCTAACATGCTAGGGATTTCTATCAAGGAAGTTCCTCCCTTCTTTGGTTCAAAAGGAGAGCTGGATTGTGGGAAATTGGCCGGTGCTCTTTATTTGACCAAATCAGAGTTAGAAGCCAACATCTCCAACAAAGGAAAGATCTGTGGTTTCAAGTTGGGGTATTTAACGAAGAAGGCTCAGAAAGCAGCAGAGGATAAAGATTGGATCGTGTTCAATGCACTGTTAGCTCTTTGTGTTTATGGCATTGTGTTGTTCCCCAATGAGCCTGATTTTGTTGATGAAGATGCTATCAGAATATTCATGATGAGGAATCCTGTACCAACCCTGTTGGGAGATCTCCATTATGCCCTATACAACAGGAATGAAAAGAAGAGATGGAGGATGGTTCATTGTTCCGCTCCATTGTTTTATAAATGGTTCGCAAGTCGTCTACCTCAATCTGGTGCTTTTGTTGATTCTAAGGATTCTCTAGAGTGGAGTCAGCGCCTGATGGGATTGGTCAGTAAAAACATCGTGTCGATAAATCAAGGATTGCTTGGCAAGGATATCATTCACAGCTGTGGTAAGTTCCCTAATGTTTCTTTGATAGGGAGGAAGGGAGGAATTAACTATAACCCTTCCTTGGCCGTAAGACAGTTTGGTTACGCTCTGGTAGGACCGCCTGTTAAGCGAGATGTGGAAGAATCATTGTATTTTCACTCATATGAAGGATTGGAGGAGGCGCAGAGAGCTTCTAAAGCTTGGGGTAGTATACTGAAGAAAGGCAAGGCCGTTCTGGGCAAACCTAACAATCAGGCTTTCCTTCCTTATGTGGATTGGATAAAACAGAGAGTTGAGGAGTGTTACTTGCCTTTTGATCGAGCACCTATGTTGTACCCAGAAAGTGTGGATGAAAGACTTACTGTGCCTATTGAAGAGTTCAACAAGCAACAGAAGTTGGTGCATGAATTGAGAGCAGAGAATTCTGGTATGAGTAGTCAGTTGCAGGGAGTTTTGCAGGACAACTTGGAGCTGAAGTGGCAGGTCAAAGAGTCGACTGAGCGTTTGAAGAAGACAAAAAATGATTTGGATAGCAGAATTCAGCATTTCAAGAAGCTTAGCATGGCAGCAGAGACCTCAAGCAAGACCACCAGGACAACTAAGAAGCTTTTGGCTAAGACTGAAACCGAACTTGATGTTTATCAGGAGATGTGGAGTGAGGTCCAAGTCGAAAATGAGGGATTAAACAAAGAGCTGCAAAAGGCGAAAGAAAAGGGGAAGCATTTCTTCAACAAGTGGAAAGAGTCCCAAAAGGAGATTGAAGAGCTCAAATTACAAGTTGGAATCAAGAAGGTGAGACATGAAGGTAACAACGCTGAAGAGCAGATTGCAACGCTGAACCAAGAGATTGCGAAGAGAAATAGATTAATCAAGGGGCTGATTACGCGACCTGCACATCCTGACACTTTGAATCTTCTGGAAGAAGTGGAGGCTAGCTTGTTTGGGGTAGAATTGTAGTTTGTTGTGTATCTGTTTTTGTGGTTACCATCAGGATTGTTGATGGAATCACCGTTGATTACAATTGACTTTGTTTGTATGAATTCTTCCATCTTGTTAATAGAATGTTTGATTCAGATATTTATGCCTTGGTCGTTTTTATTTGAATTATGATTGGTTTCCGGTGTTAGATCCGATGGTATTTCTGGGTTCGGATTTATTTTCCGATATTGCGTCTAATACCTGGCCCGGTTTCATGGAATGGAATCAAAGCGGATATACCTTGGAAATGTTTAAATATGTTTGTGTGCATTTGCATCTCATAATCATCCCTCATCTTTGCATTGCAGGTTATCTCGGTTTCTCTGGTTTTCTTATGCTCTCTCTTTTTGTCAGGCAGGATTGATCAACCAACTCATCGGTACTCTACCAGGCTCAACCAAAGCAAAGTGATGGACAAAGTTCAGGCAGATATGGCAGCTATGCAAGCTCGCATCGACCAATTTATGGAGATGATGCAGGGTGTGGTGCAGAGTCAGAATGAATTCAGAACTCTAGTTCAGCCTTTGGTATCACAGGTTGATGAAAATGGTATCTTACACGGTGGTCTTCTTAATCGTATTATTCCTCCGGGCGGAGGTGGTGCTGGTATCAACATTCCCATCACTGGTGCTGGTGGACAGGGTGGTATTCCTTCAATGGTTGGAGAGGGAAGTACTGTTCGAGCTATCCATGGTCCTCGTATTGATGTTCAACAGGATGATGTCTTTTCAGTCAGAAGCTTGGATGCTGGCCTACTTGTGGTCAGTGATGAGAGGATTCGCTTAATTGAGGCTCAATTGAAGGGGGTTGTGAAACAAGATGATCTGGGAATAGATTTGGACGACCTAGGGTTGGTCCCTGATATTGTCATTCCGCACAAGATTCAGATTCCTACACTGGAGAAGTATAATGGTTCTACTTGTCCGAGAACTCATATAAAGACTTATACTAGGAAGATGGCTGCTCACGCCAAAGATGAAAAGCTAATGATGCACTTTTTCCAAGATAGCCTGTCTGGCGCGTCTTTGGAATGGTACATGGCGCTGGAGAGTAGAGATGTTCATACTTGGAGAGAGCTAGCTGCAGCTTTTATCAAGCATTACCAGTACAACACAGACATGGCGCCCAACAGAACTCAGCTGTTGAGCATGTCCCAGAAAAATGATGAAAGTTTCAAAGAATACGCGTAAAGGTGGCGTGAATTGGCGGCTAGGGTACAACCACCAATGCTGGAAAAGGAGATGTTGGATATGTTTATGGACACACTGCCTAAGCACTATTATGAGAAGCTTTTGCCTTGTTCTCTAGGCAAGTTTGCATATGTGATTTCTATCGGACAGAAGGTAGAGGTTGGAATTAAGGATGGAAAGATTTCTAGTGGTGACGGATCGTCCTCTGGACATGGCAAGAAGCCGTTTGATGGCTATAAGAAGAAAGGAGAGACTAACGCTGTATCATCTCACAGGGGAAAAGGGAAACAGCGTCAGGGCAATAATCAACAGGTAGCATCAGTAACTATCCCAGCAATGGTACCTCCACCGCGGCAACAGAGAAATATTGCTAATCAGAATAGGCAGCAGGGTCAGTATCAGAATAGACAAAGAAATTCAGAGAGGCATTTTGATCAACCCCCAATGTCGTATGCAGAGTTGTTGCAACATTTGCTGCAGTTGAGTCTAGTTGAGCTCCGTACCCTGACTCCACCAACAGGGGAACTCCCACGAGGCTACGATGCTAACGCACACTGCGATTTTCATTCTGGTGCTCCGGGGCATACTGTGGAAAAGTGTAAAGCATTTCATCACAAGGTGCAAGACCTTGTAGACTCCAAGGCTATCAATTTCTCAAATGTTGGGCCGAACGTTATTCAAAACCCGATGCCTGATCATAGTGGGCCGAAGGTGAATGCGATAATTGAGGAATGCGAAGCTCTAAATTTGATCATGGATGTTGAGGAGTTGAAAACTCCGTTGGCTGTGGTTAAGAACAGGTTATTGAAAGGTGGCGTCTATCCAGGTTGTGGTGAAAACTGCTCAGATTGTTTGACAAAGGTTAATGGTTGTGATTCGTTGAAGATGGGTATTCAGAGTATGATTGATGAGGGTTGTTTACAATTTGACAGAGGTAATCAACAAGAAGAGATTGTTAGTGAGAAGGTTGCTAGTGTCACCATTCTGTTCAAAACAATTACTATTTCTGGTCCGGCAAGGCTACCTCCAGTCATTATCACAAGGGCTGGACCCATACCGTATGAAAGTTCTAAGGCTATTCCGTAGAATTATGGTGCAGAGGTGTTTGTCAATGGACAAAAGCAGGAATTAATGAATACTTCACCAGTGAGTTCTAGTTCAGAGGTCAAAGTTGAGACTGATGCTATAACCAGAAGTGGTAGAGTGCTTACTCCTGTTAATGATCAGCCCAGTACCTCTAGGCAAGATAGGGGAAAACAGGCAATGGATGGTTCTATTCGGACTCCAGTGGTTATTGATTCTACAGTGAAGCCAGTTGATGATGCTTTTTCTGAAAATGTTGAGGAGTTTATGAGACTCATCTAGAAAAGTGATTATAAGATCGTGGACCAGTTAGATCAGACCCCGTCCAAGATCTCTATTCTGTCTTTGCTCTTGTGTTCTGAAGCTCACATGAATGCTCTTCTGAAAGTCTTGAATGTAGCCTACGTTCCTCAAGAGATTTCTGTTAACCAGCTGGAAGGGGTTGTAGCGCACGTGAATGCAGGCAATGGCTTGGGTTTCACAGATCTTGACTTGACTACCGCTGGCAGGAATCATAATAATGCCCTGCATATTTCGATTGAGTGTCGTGGTTCACTGATGTCACATGTATTGGTTGATACCGGATCATCGTTGAATGTATTGCCCAAGAAAGCGTTAATGAAGTTGGATACCAGGGGACTTATTTGTACACCAAGTGACTTGGTGGTGCGAGCTTTTGATGGCTCGAAGAGATCTGTCTTTGGTGAGATCGTGCTTCCGATCAAGGTTGGGCCGGAGGTTTTTGATGCAACATTTTATATAATGGATATTCAGCCAGCATACAGCTGTTTATTGGGTTGTCCTTGGATCCATGGTGCAGGCGCTGTAACCTCCACTTTGCATCAAAAACTGAAATACATGGTTGATGGTCACGTAGTGACAGTGTGCGGAGAAGAAGACATAATGATCAGTCAGTTGTCAACCTTCAAATACGTGGAAGTGGATGGTGAAATCCATGAGACGTTGTGTCAGGGGTTTGAAAAAGTGAAGATTTCTGAAGAGGTTGTCCAGTCTGAAGCTATAGAGCAGTCTGTGGCGGCAAATCAACCTGAGGTTTCTATGTCTTCGTTTAAAGACGCCAAAGCTGTGGTTGAAGCTGGTAGCTCACAGAGGTGGGGCCAGGTGGTTGAAGTCCAGGAGAAGAGGGACACTTATGGATTGGGATACAAGCCATCCAGGAGAGATGGGGATCCTCCCAAATTCTATGGCCCAGTCCGTTTCACTAGCGCCGGTGTTTTCTTCGATAGAGTTAATGCCATTGAGGAAGAAGGGGACAGTGATTGTGACATGGATAGCTGGATCCGTCCTTGCGTCCCAGGAGAAAGTCTGTGCAACTGGTCTTCTGAGAGAGTCATTCAAGTGAAAGGCTTTGAGTAATTGCTTTGTTTTCCTATTATGTTAATCATGCGCTCTACCCAAGGCGTAGTGATTTTATTTGTAGGGCTTTAACTGTTGCATGTTTTGCTTTATCATCAATAAAAGACTTTTCACACTCAAATATTTTGATCTCTGTCTTTCTGTTTTTATTTTTATGCATTAAAAACCCACATCAAAATGGCAATGTGTTTCTTTTGTTGCAGCATAATAAAACATACCTCATCAATCATGCAGGTCTTTTTGTTCAGATGACACCGATCATGACTCAGCTATAGCTCGGTATGACTTTGACAATCCAATCTACCAGGCTGAAGAAGATATTGACGAAGATTGTGAAATGCCCGAAGAGTTTGCCAGATTGTTGAAGCAAGAGGAGAGAGTCATCCTACCTCATCAGGAGGAAATTGAGATTGTGAATATGGGAACCGAGGACGCCAGAAAGGAAGTAAGAGTAGGGGCTGCATTGGAAGACAGTGTCAAGGGAAGATTGATTGAAATGCTCCGTGAGTATGTGGATATCTTCGCCTGGTCTTACCAAGACATGCCTGGGCTCGATACTGATATTGTTGTACACCGGCTACCACTTAAAGAAGGTTGTGCTCCGGTCAAGCAAAAGTTGAGAAGAACTAAACCAGAGATGTCTGTCAAGATCAAGGAAGAGGTTCAGAAACAGCTAGATGCCGGTTTTCTTGCCGTGACAAATTATCCTCCATGGGTCTCTAACATCGTTCCTGTACCTAAGAAGGATGGGAAGGTCAGGATGTGTGTTGATTATAGGGATTTGAACAGAGCAAGCCCAAAGGATGACTTCCCGCTCCCTCACATTGACGTGTTAGTTGACAACACTGCCCAGTATTCTGTGTTTTCCTTCATGGATGGCTTCTCTGGGTATAACCAAATCAAGATGGCCCCAGAAGACATGGAGAAGACAATATTCATAACACCGTGGAGAACTTTATGCTACAAAGTGATGCCCTTTGGATTGAAAAATGCAGGGGCAACATACCAGCGGGCGATGGTGACTCTCTTTCATGATATGGTTCACAAAGAGATTGAAGTCTATGTTGATGACATGATTGCGAAGTCACAGATGGAAGAAGAACATTTGGTAAATCTTCAGAAGTTATTTGAAAGGTTAAGAAAATTCAGGCTGAGGTTGAATCCAAACAAATGCACCTTCGGGGTGAGATCAGGAAAATTGCTGGGGTTTATTGTTAGTGAAAAAGGTATCGAGGTTGATCCTGCAAAGGTAAAAGCCATACAAGAGATGCCTGTGCCGAAAATAGAAAAAGAGGTTCGTGGTTTCTTGGGGAGATTAAACTACATTGCTAGGTTCATCTCGCATCTCACAGCCACGTGTGAACCAATCTTCAAGCTGCTAAGAAAAGATCAAGCGGTCAGGTGGAATGAAAATTGTCAAAAGGCGTTTGAAAAGATTAAAGAATACTTGCAGGAACCTCCGGTCCTTATGCCGCCAGTGCCAGGAAGGCCTTTGATTATGTATCTCACGGTTCTTGAGAATTCAATGGGTTGTGTGCTCGGTCAACAAGACGAGTCAGGTAGAAAAGAGCACGCCATCTACTACCTGAGTAAGAAGTTTACTGATTGCGAGTCAAGGTACTCGATGCTGGAGAAAACATGTTGTGCACTCGCTTGGGCCGCTAAGCGTTTGAGGTAGTATATGTTAAACCATACAACCCTATTGATTTCGAAGATGGATCCGATCAAGTATGTGTTTGAGAAGCAAGCACTTTCTGGTAGAATAGCCCGTTGGCAGATGGTTTTGACAGAATACGATATTCAGTGTGTTTCCCAGAAAGCCATTAAGGGAAGTGTTTTGTCAGAATATCTTGCCGAACAGCCAATTGAGGATTATCAACCGATGAAGTTTGAATTTCTGGATGAGCATATCATGTATCTGAAGATGAAGGATTGTTAAGAGCCTTTGCCTGATGAAGGACCTGAGATTGGATCTCAGTGGAAGATGGTTTTTGATGGAGCCGTTAATTCATATGGTAACGGAATCGGGGCAATCATTACGACTCCACAGGGTTCCCATATACCCTTCACTGCCCGATTAGCGTTCATATGCACCAACAATGAGGCAGAGTATGAGGCATGCATCATGGGGTTAGAAGAAGCAATTGATTTGAGGATCAAGAACCTCGATATTTATGGTGATTCTGCGTTGGTGGTTAATCACATTACAGGTGAATGGGAGACTCGTCAAGCAAATCTTGTTCCATATAACAACTATGCCAGAAGGTTGTTACCTTTCTTTGACAGAGTAGACTTCCATCACATTCCCCGGATAGAGAATTAGATGGCTGATGCGTTGGCAACATTGTCATCGATGTATCGTGTAAATCTTTGGAATGAAGCTCCTTCAATCAGAATCATGCGCTTGGACAGGCCTGCTTTTGTATTCGCAGTTGAAGGGGTATCTGATGGAAAGCCTTGGTATCATGACATCAAGGTCTTCTTGAAGAGTCAGGAATACCCAGCTGGGGCATCTTCCAAGGATAAGAAGACATTGAGGAGGTTATTAGGAAACTACTTTTTGAACAAGAATGATGTGTTGTACAAGAGAAACTTTGACATGGTCTTGCTACGTTGTGTTGATGAACACGAGGCAGGCCTGTTAATGGAAGAGGTTCACGAAGGTTCCTTCGGTACTCATGCCAATGGGCATGCTATGGCAAGAAAATTGTTGAGAGTGGGGTATTATTGGATGACTATGGAGTCTGATTATTTTAAATACGCCCGGAAATGTCATAAATGCCAGATTTATGCTGACAAGGTGCACGTACCGCCTACTCCTCTGAATGTTTTGTCGTCACCTTGGCCTTTTGCCATGTGGGGCATTGACATGATTGGAAAGATCGAGCCGACTGCTTCGAATGGACATCGTTTTATCTTGGTGGCTATTGATTACTTCACGAAGTGGGTGGAAGCTGCATCGTATGCCAACGTCACCAGACAAGTGGTAGCCCGGTTTATTAAGAAGGACATCATCTGCCGGTATGGAGTCCCGGAGAGAATCATTATGGATAATGGTTCGAATTTGAACAATAAGATGTTGAAGGAGATATGCCAGAGCTTTAAAATTGAACATCACAATTCTTCTCCCTATCGTCCGAAGATGAATGGGGCTGTTGAAGCGGCTAATAAGAACATAAAGAAGATTGTGCAGAAGATGGTAGTGACATACAAAGACTAGCAAGAGATGTTGCCTTACGCTTTGCATGGATATCGTACTTCGGTACGCACATCAACTGGGGCAACTCCTTTCTCACTGGTGTATGGTATGGAAGCAGTCCTACCATTAGAAGTTAAGGTTCCTTCTTTGAGAATTCTGACAGATGTGAAGCTTGATGAAGCTGAGTGGGTGCGTTCCCGGCTGAATGAACTGAACCTCATTGAAGAGAAGAGATTGAAAGCCATTGCGTATGGCCGGTTGTATCAGAGCAGGATGAAGAAAGCCTTTGATCAGAAGGTGCGTCCTCGGTGTTTCCAAGCTGGTGAATTAGTTCTAAAAAGGATCACTCCTCCTCAAACAGATCACTGGGGCAAGTGGACTCCAAATTACGAAGGGCCATATGTAGTAAGACAGGTTTTCTCTGGTGGAGCCTTATTACTCTCAACTATGGATGGCGAAGATTTTACGTCCCCTGTGAACACGAATGTAGTCAAAAATTACTTTGCATAAAAGAGACCCGCTGAACATAAAAAGAAGGTTCAGGCAAAAATGGGGCATCCTGGCGAACCATAAAAAGAAAAGGTTCGGGCAAAAATTAGGGATAAAAGAAAAAAATAATAAACCCGCAAGGTTGAAAACCTGAAAAGGCAACTTTGGCAAAAATGGGTATCCTGGTGGATTGAAAACCCGAAAAGGGTGATCCAGGCAAAAGTTAGGGATTCAAAAGCAAAGACTACGATCCGCGTTCGATCTGTGATCACTGTTCACACTTGGAAAATTCAGAGGAAAGGAATCAGTCCAGTTAGTCGTCTTCGAAGGCCAAAGTATCTGCGGATAAACAAGTCATATGGGTTATAGCTGAGTCGAGTCATGGTGGATATCTGTTCCCCACATTGCCGACATTTGTACTTTCTTTTGTTTTTTTGCGCAATTACCTCTTTTCAGGAATTGCTTCCAGATGTAAATGCCTATTTTCAGGCCGATTCATTCAATAAAGTTTGCATTTCAGTCAAAGAGCTTTTATTTTTGTTTTACCTGTTTTGTTTGTGAAAATGTCTGATATTTTTTATAAACATTACATGCTAAAATGTTGAGCGTTATGGAACAAGTTAGAAAACAGTGGCAATTGCTTAGGTAACAGTCACTATGGTGATAATCAAAGTAATCATTTTTGCACATAGACTTTTTTGTTGGTTTGGCAGGATGACAGGTGTACTTCCCCAGTAGAGTTGCTCTCTCCACTTTGAAGTCTGATCGTCCTCAGCAGCTTGTTGTTGTCCCCAGTAGAGTATAGCTCTCCCCAACTTTGAAGTCTGGTCGTCCTAAGCAGTTTATTACTCTTCCCCATCAGAGTATCGAGGGTCGTCTTCCTCAACCAAAGTATAAAGAAGTAATTCCCTACGCGGAGTCGTTAAGGATCGTCCTCCTCAGCAGGATATAAGAGGTTTTTTTCCCCGGCTAGAGTTGTGATTTGGCTCATCTTTCTTCAGCAAGTGATGTTTCCCCACAGAGTATGGGGCATTCATTTTTTCCCAGCTAGGTAGGAAGCATGTGTTATCCCCTAGCAGGGTGGATGTTGACAATTACTTTCTCTCCCAAGCGGAGTCGTTGAGAATCGTCTCTCTCAGCAGAGTATAGAGGATTGTATACCCAGTCGAAGTTGTGTTTGGATTACTATTCCCCATCAAGTATTCAAAGGTTGATTGCTCTAAGTTGAATGTTGTTGTATCTCCAACAGGAAGTTCGCGGACAAAGATGTTATTATCCCCGCAGGGTCCTGGTGTCTACTTTCCTCAGTTGGTCAGAAAGTATAGTCTCGGCGACAATGGTTTGATATAATCCCCAATAGAGTGAGGGTAAAGTTACTTCCCTAGCAGCAGATTAAGCTCATATCCCCAAGCAGAGTCTGGTGGTGATTGGTATCCCCATCAGGTTTTAAGTCCAATCGTTTGGCAGGCGCCGAAGCCAAGTTCTGAAGTGTTTGGTGATCCCCAGCGGAGGAGTTGCCATCTTCAGTATTTATCTCCCTCCCCGGCTGAGTGGGTATTCTCTCGGAGTTTCATCCATCTCCAGCAGAGTTGTTGATCTTGATATTCCCCAACAGAGTGGGTATTCTCGCGGAGTTTCGTGATTGTGATCTTCCCTAGCAGGGTGAATTTTTCCTCAGGTTTCTTTGGTTTGATGACAATTTATTTTGTCATCCCCGGTGGAGTTTGCCTTCGCCTTCAGCATTTATTTTGTTGAGGCGCCTCTTTTGCATTGCATAAGCATTTGTTTTGCATGGCATCCTCCCAAATGCGTAGCATTTCCACTTCGTGTGGAGCATTACGGCAAAATTCAAACATATGCATCTGAAGCATAAGCCAGGTTTGGGGTTTTCCTTCGTCAGGAAAGCCAGATTTCAAGAAGATATCTTTTGACTCTACTCCACGAGTGGTGGGTTTAGTCATTCAAAGTAATATTTGATAGTTCCCCGGCAGAGTGTTTTGCCAGGATTGTGTATCCTTGATTTCATTTTTACCCCTTCGTCCAGGTGGTCCTTTGGCTTATTCCCTCAAGGTTTTTACCGTCAGACACTCGTCCGTGTTTCCTTCGGCACTCGTCCGTGTTTGAACCTTTTTGTTTCAATACCCGTCTATATTGACCATTTGAAGACACTCGTCCGTGTTTCCTTCAGCACTCGTCAGTGTTCGAACCTTTGATTTCAATGCCTGTCCGTATTGACCTTTTGATGACACTCGTCCGTGTTGCCTTCCATACCCCAACGAGATTATTCCCGATAAAGTTGCTTTACACCCTTTTCAATACCCGTCCGTATTGAATCCTTTTTATACCCGTCCGTGTACCTTTTCAGTACCCGTCCGTATTGGAACCTTTTTACACTCGTCCGTGTACGTTTTCAATACTCTTCCGTATTGAATTTTTACACCCGTCCGTGTACCCTTCAGCACCCGTCCGTGTTTGAACTTTTATTTCAATACACGTCCGTATTGACCTTTGACAGCCGTCTGTGTTCTTTCAGCACCCGTCCGTGTTTGAATTTTTGTTTCAATGCCCGTCCGCATTGACATTTGGCACCTGTCCATGTATCTTCTCAATACCCGTCCGTATTTGATATCCTGGATCCCTTGACACCCGTCAGTGTTTATTCTCGGCGTAGCTAACACTCGTTTGTGTTTACTTCATGATATTTCAAAACATTGTTTGTATTGGTTTCCAACACTCGTACGTGTTGTGACAGTGCAACATTTATTGCTTGTTCCCCAGTGGAGTCGTCCCTCCTTTGAGGTTTGCAAATTTCAGGTTTCTTTTGGTATTCAACCTCCGTGTACCTTGAATGCATGATAGCTGTCACTATCATACCTTCAGGACCAAGTTGATTGAAAAGGGGCAGCTGTAACACCCCAAAATTTGCCTTGTTGTTTTTAGCTAACTGGCTTATGTTTCTTTTCATTTCTTGCATTTGCATTGTGCATAGCATTGGTTCTTTGCATGGGATCAAGGTACTTGGTCCATATCCTCAAGTCTCAAGCTTCAAGGTGGCTCATGGGGTTCATCATGTCTTCATAAGGTCAAGCATGGCAGAGGATTTCAAGTGAATCTTTCTCTCCTAACCAGAGGGACCAATTAGGGTTTGTGAGTCAAAAGACTTCCTGAAGGGCTTTGTGGATTCAAGCATGTTCTTATGGTATTCTTTATGCCCACAAGTGTTCATGGATGAGGGTTTGGTTATTGATTTATTGTGGAGGATGTTCAGTGGATCAGTTGCTTGTGAACTAAGCAAAAGTCAACTATAAAGGAGAAAGTCAGCTGTGGAATTTTGAGGTTCTTCTCATGGTTTTCAAGGTCTCACATCCTCATATGGTCTTCAATTGTCAAGATTCATGCCATTCATCAAGAATCAGGAGTTTGTGCAAAAGTTACTAAATTTGGAAAATGACCTATAATGAAAACTTCCCATTTTTGGCAATTTTTTCACCACATTCAACTTGACTTTTCATCTTCAAAGAAGCTTCAAATGAATTTTCCTCCAACATGAAAGTTGAAGATCTTTCTCTCCCATTTCCAAAAAGTACTATAACATCTCCATATCATTTGTGGAACTCTAGTTATGGTCAAAAGATGGCAAGTTGTTTTTAAGGGTTCTCACATGTATCATTTTTTCCACCTTTGGCATTTTGGTTCAAAATGAGTTGTAAGGGCTTCTAATGACTCAAGTCAGATTATCACACTCAAGTACACTTCATTTGGCACAAGTTTGGCTTTTGAATCAAGTTATTTCATGCCATATTTCTCATTATTTTCACATTATGCAAAATTGCAAATTGATTCAAATCTTATGAACCAAGTCATTGCAAGGCCCAAATTCAATTCAAAGGTGATCAATAAGTAAATTGGAGGTGAATCATGCTGATTAGAAGGCTTTTGCAAGTGTGGTTTAGTGGATGCAACCCAAAATGCAAATTTGCAATTTCATCCAAATCTCATTAACCAAGGTTCTAATCACTTGCTAATCCTAATCAGTGAACTAATGGAGAGTATATAAGCTTACTCATACCCTCACAGCTAGGTCAGAGACTCTTATTTGTTCAGTTTTGATTTTTTTCTCTCACACTTCCTCTCTTCGAAACTCACTCTCCTTGGAGTTTCTTTGAGATTTCTCTTCACATTCTTGATCAGTGAAGAGAATAGAGCAAGAATCAATCACTGGTTGGAGCTCATACTAAGGATTTCACCAAGTTCCATTCAAGAGGATTCAAATTCAAATCTCAAGATCTAGGGCAATTTCAAGCTCTAGTTGCATTTATCTTGCAACTAGAGGTTCCAAGGAGTAGATCTGCAGTTTTTGGAGGAATTTCTTGGAGGATTTCAAGCTCTTCAAGGTTCAGGTTGGTGTTGATTTCATACTCATAGAACTCAGTTTTATTGTGTGCATTATGATCTGTGGACTTCACTGAGCATGTTGATCTATTTTAAATTGATTTTGGACGTGTATTATGGATGAATTTTGAGTTTGAAGTTTTGGATCCAAACTTTATTTTGCTCGATTTGCATTATATGTTGATTGTTTGATGAAATGGATTTGATATTTGAGTTCCTCATTATTTTCTGGTCAAAATGATGTACTCATATGCAATTTCTGGACAAGTTTTGGTTACAGCTCACCGGAGAGGGTGACCGGAGCCCTAGCTCCGGCGACTGGTTATTGCTCCGGCCGGTGAAGGGTTTAAGTGGAGAAGACGCAATCTCATCCGTTCGTGTGTTTGATCCAGCGGTCATCAGCGTGCCTTGTTTTGTTTTTTTTTTATTGTATTTAATGATTTCATGTGTGCTTTTCCATGCGTGTTACCATGTGCCACCAGATCATAGCCTTTAATCTTGCTTACTTTGTGAAATGTTTGACTAATTGTGGTGCGTTGGATGAATCATGTGGATATTATTGTGCCAACGAATTAAAAAGTCACATGCTGCTCACGTGGGGTTCCATGGTGTCTGGGTAATTGTATGCGTGCGTGTGTACGTTAATTTTGGTATGCTTGGTGATCTGAGCCCTAGATCTTGATTACTATGGTGGTTTATTGACTTGATGTGGTGCGTAGGATTGATCCTATGATGTGTGTGAGTCCTCTGAGTTGACTGAATTCCATGTAAACCTGTTGACTTCGCTTATTGGACTTTGTGGTTTGGACTTGTTTCTTGCACCCCCATCTTTTGGGCCTTTATTTCTTTCAACGTGTTTTCCTGCTGTATGCACCCCCTCCTAGTTTATTTCCTTTTTCTATTTTTATTAATTGTTTCATTTTGCATTTTAATTGTTAAAATCATTTTTATGCATCCAAAAATTCATGAAGCTTGTTTTGAGTTTTATAAAATTTTGGCAAATTTTATTTTCTTATTTTATTTTATTTTTGGAATCTGAATTAATTAATTGCTCAATTTCTTTGTGGTTTGTCTCATTTTTGCACACTTTTACTTGTAGAATTTATTTCTCATCATCTATACATGATCTGCATCTCATTCTTTTTGTATTTGTTAGATGACATGTTGAAGTACATAAAAAAAATTTTGTTTCATTTTTAAAACTTTTTCATATTGCATTTTGGTCCCTCTCTTTTGCATATTGAATCATGTTTCCTATGTGATCTTTGCCTATTTGTTTGAGGTGCTTAACTTGTGAATTTTTGTGAGATCTTTTGGCATGTGATTGGTATCTGAATTATGTTATTTGTGTTCTGATTTTACAATTTTAAAATGTCATTTGATGCATTTTTTATTATTTGTGCTTAAGTGAATTATGCATGACTATATCTTGACACCTCTTTGCACAAGTTGACTTGCCGTGTCCATTTGCTTGAGTTTCTTGCTGGTTCTTTGTATATGCTTTTGATATAATGTCTAACCCTGGTTGAGGTCCTTTGGGACTTAATTTTGCACTTTGTGGATCTTGTTTGGTGTTGCCTAAGTGTTGGAACTTTGAGCTTACTTTTGTGGACTTTCTTTAGTGCATATTGATCCATGTTTTGATCTTCTCTTGCATATGTGGATTGTTGATGATAATATGATCTTGGTTCTGACCTTCCTTCATCTTCATCTTGATTCTCTCATTTCATTTTGATATGATATCCATGTGTGTTTAATTGTGCATTTAATTCAAGTATGCTTGCATCCTTTCATGTTTATCTTTGTATGCTTACTTGAATGGTTTTGCATTGATCTTTGAGACTTGTTTGATGATATGAGTTGGACATTTATGATATGATGTGCTTGCTGCCATTTATTTTATCCCTCGTTTCCTTCTATTTCTTCTTCTTCTCTTTCACACTCTTCCTCCCATGGATCTCAAGACTTGTTTAAGTCTTGGATTCTCTCCCTTTAGAGCTACCTAGTCCAACTTAATTTTTTATTAAGCTTGGAGTAGGATTAGCATTAGGTTTTAGGTAGTCGTTCCTCCTAAGCCTCACTAACCATAGGAAATCCATGCATGATAACATTAGGACTCTTAGTTTCTCTTTAGAGTTTCCTTTGTGTCGTCTCTCTTCTCATCTCAAAACTTCTTCAAAACACGTAATAAAAGTTAACGTGTATTATGCTTGAGCATTCCATGTGGGAAGTGGGGAGTGAGGGGCTTCCCCTCATTCTTCTAGGATACCTAGTGTACGTCCTGTTGGGGACGATGCGTGAAGTATTCGTTCCTATATTTAAGACTTGGGTTCAATGGAAGTTACGAAACAACTTAAAAGACACTTCTGTCTAAAAAACACAAAACCAATTCAAATCTTTTTGTCCTTCGGGATTGTTGGGTTTCAAACTTCTTTTTTTTCAGAAAGAGCTCTTCGCTCACGTAAAAAACACTTACCCATCCGTGGTCGTACCCACGAACTACGTCAGCTCTGATTCCTCTATCTCGTCCGATTGAGGATACGTAGGCACAAGACAGCGATTGTCTTGGCGAGCAACCTTCCCCCACGGTTCCCGTCCAAACTACGTTAACTCTAACTTTCCCATTGCACTGAGGGAGTACGTAGGCCTAGGACAACGATACCGTCCTATCGAGTCACTTCTTCTTCTCTTTTCTTCTTCGTTCTTTCCGTTCTCGTTTCTTCTCCGGTCCAGTAGCGGCGGAGCTCTAGACGACGACACCCCTTGATGCAGACAACAAGCGTGGATCCCATCGAGTATGATGGACGTGTTGGGTGCTAACACCTTCCCTTCGCGTAACCGACTCCCGTACTCGTTTCTCTTGGCCGCGTGACTATGTTATTTCCCTTCTTCCAGGTTTATGCAGTGTTTCCTTTCCCTTTCTTGGGATAAATACACTTTGCTGGCGACTCTGTGTCTTTTGCGCCACTCTCGCGTTTGTACCGTTGGATGCGAATCTTTCGGGAGCGGCAGTCTCCAACAGAGAAGTTTGTACGCCTCTACAACTCAGACGAATGGGTTTCCCCAGCAAGTCTGACATCAAAAGTTTTTCCCATCAAATGGCATCTCCCCCCGGAAAATTCGGCGAGAAGTTTGAGGAAAACCGCTACGAATAACGTCCCTTGTCAAGAAATTCTATTGACAAATGAAACTGAGACTATTTTCTTGGTAGGAATCCAAGATCAAGGGGAAGTTTATATCAGAAACTGAGATCAGTTCCTTGGTAGGAAACCAGGATCAAGGGGAAGTTTATATCAGAAATTAAGACCAGTTCCTTGGTAGGAAACCAGGATCGAGGGGAAGTATATATCAGAAACTAAGACCAGTTCCTTGGTAGGAAACCATGATCGAGGGGAAGTTTATATCAGAAACTGAGACCAGTTCCTTGGTAGGAAACCAGGATCGATGGGAAGTTTATATCAGAAACTAAGACCAGTTCCTTGGTAGGAAACCAGGATCGAGGGGAAGTTTACCATTTCTAAGCTTCACTGCTTAGAAAAAAGAAGAAGGATGCGTGAACTGCCATTCTTAACCACCATCAAAATTTTGGGTATTCCGATATTTAATCCTCTTGCACCCCGAATGCCCGAATACCTTCGCCATTCACACCTTCAGGTCCAAGAAGATTAAATAGGGGCATCTGTCATACCCCAAATTTTGACCACTAAGATTCCCCATCATTGTGCAAATCATCATCACAATATGGATGAACCATCATACCTCATTAGTCTCACCAAAGATGGGTTAGCATCCACTACAATCAGAATTAGGGTTTCAAGCCCTCTCAGAGTTCTTAGACAAAGGATCAATTAAGGATTGACATGATTTTCAACTTATCTAACCTCTCAAACATCCAAAATGGATCAAGAGGACTCCCACATCAATAATCAAGCACAAGGTTGCAGCAGTCTGAGTGGATCAAGCCTTAAGATCGCCAGTGTCACCAAATTAGGGTTTTGGTCGACCAGGGCCTCTAGATGGAAATTTTCCCCTGGGCATGAGCCAATGCTTCAAGACATAACCTATGATGCTCCAAGCGACATCATGAACCCAATCATCAAGTCAATTTAGCCTCAGGGGATGCATTCATCAAAAATCAGGAATTAGGGTTTCTTGACCTAATTCACCCCTAAGTTGACTTTTGGGACAAAACATGAGCCAAGACCTCAAGACATGATTTGAGGGTCTCCAACACACTACATTGATCCATTTGCAACAATGGATTGATCCAAGAAGCTTGATTCCCAAGTTTCAGAACCACAGTTAGGGTTTCGCGAAAAAAAAGTCAACTGTGCATTTGACTTTTGACCCAGGCATGCTCCCAAACCTTGGGACATGATTCAATACACCCTATAACACCTATAAAATCAATCTATCAAGTTTGATTTAGTTCAAGGACTTGATTTCATAAAGGATCGCATAGTTTGGAATTCATTTGATAAAAAGTCAACTGTGCCCAAAAGTCAAAGTTTGACTTTTTTATTTTTTTTATCAATTATGGTTCCCTAACCCTAAAATGATGTTAATGCGTGGTTGGAATCATTATTCATCAAGAAAAATCAAGAAAATTGGGATAACTTGTAAAAGGGGTAACCATAAAAACTTAGAAATTTTTCTAAGTTATGGAACAAAGTGGCTAGGGTACCAACTTTGGAGGATCATAACTCCTAAACCACAAGGCCATTTTTCCCCATCCAAAGATGGATTTGTAGCTCTTATGCTACTCTACAAAAGCTTCAAACACAACTCATTCCAATTCCTCATGGATTTTAAGTTATGGAATGATCAAAATCACAAAAAGTGAAAATGTCACTTTTTTCCAACACTTAGTGAAATTTTCACTAAGTCAGAATCTGTCTTACTTTTTTCAAAATGTAGGGGCATTTTTCACTTGGATCCAAAAAGTATCAAAACCAATTATGATCAAACAGTTGTTATATCATATGAGGGCTTTCCAAAATGGCCAAGAACCCCATCAAATTCCACTTGAGCCATGAGATATCACAATGGCAATATGCCTTGCTGAAAACTGTCAAAGCAAGGCAGATTTGTGCATTTTGCTCGATTTGCCAAATTTGTGCAAATGTCAAGCACACTTATCCATCTGAACACCTCAGGGGGAGACCAAGGAGGGACAAACACTGATCCATAAGCCTCCCAAGTCATTGGAACAAAAAATAGCATGCCAAACCTAAAAATACCTAAAAGAGGGACAAGACTCCAATTTTGGTTTGGAGCATTTAATGGATGCACCAAGGTGGCATGGACTGAGCCATTTCCAACTGAATTCAGTTAAGACTTATCCAAGACCAAGGGAACCAGCAGCCTGTGCTCTAACCTCTAGTCAATGGCTAGAGGAGACTTGGATTCTCATTGATCAACATTGGCCAAAGCTATGCAGCAGTTGCCATTCACTATTGATGCCAAAACAAACTTGTTACACTATAAATAGACATCATTTATGATCAGTTTGAGTACACCAAAGCCATCAAACAGATGCTTTCCTCAAAATCTCCTTCTTCACTCCAAAATTGCCTTCCAAAGCAAGTCACTATCGGGTTTTGAGTTTGAGAGCTATTCCAACCAAACCAATCACACACACACTTCATAAACATCATATAGAAGTGATCTAAACACTTAAACAACATCTGGAACACTGATTTCACAAAATCACCAGCCAACTGCTCAAGGTTTTAATCAAGTTGCAGTTGGGATATCATCTTCAGTTCCAGCTTGTTTCAAACCATTCCAAGCACTCAGGCACATCACTTGGCACCTAGGGAAGCTATCCATATCATTGGAACCTAGCTGTAACACCTCTAACATAAAACACGGTCACCAGCTGTAAGAGGTAAGCATGAGCTCTTCTAACTCTATGATCCACGCATTTTTTGCTGCACAATAATTTGGCCATATGTTCATAATCATGCATGGAGTTTTTCCCTCAATCAATTGCTTTGTTTGAATCGTGTATGGAATTTATGAGCCTTCATGCAAATTTTAGGGTTCTTGAGGTTTCTCTTTGATTTCTTATTCCATGCTTAAAATAAATGAAATTAAAGACCATAGACATGATCGTGAGGTGAAAACGAGTAGATTGATATGTGGATTGTGTGATTTCATCAAGTATTCAGTGAGATTGATGAGAAAACGTAAATCTGGGTAAAACAGAGCACGCGAGCAGGGCCAAGATGTTCTTGGCGCCCTTTTTCAAATATTTGAATTTTTGAATTTTTGTGATTTTATTTAATTGATTCAAAAATTAATTTCTCTCTGAGTTTTAATGATTTTGAGTTAGTTCTTTTTTTAATAATTCACAAAAATGCTAAAATATTTTATTTTAGCAAAAAATCCCAAAAATATTACTTATTTCATATATTTGATATTTTTGCAAAGAATTAATGTTTTATTTGTTTTTAACATTTGAAATATTTTTTCTCCCTTGATTTTCCAAACTTAATTGATTTCCAATTATTTTGTGGGTATAAACATGATTTTTCAAACATTAATCCAATACCACAATTTGTTTTTCACACATGTTTAACAATTTTGATCATTTTAATTGAATTTTTATTCAATTAAAATATATTTTGAAAACAAATTAGGGTTTTGATCAAGTCAACCATCACAAATATTTTTCAAACATTTTAGGCCTCTTGGTAGAGTTTAAGACCCAATCCTTTGTAAATACAAACCTTTTTGGGCCTCAGTGTATTGTATAAGTCCCGACACCATCAAAAAGTTTGACACGATCGTCGCCTTTTTAACGAAAACATTGGGGCGATCGCCAGTTCAAAAATCAAAATCATCTAGGCCTACCCTCGTGTTATAAGCCCCATTCCTTTTCTTTAAACCCTTTGGGCCTCTTGAGAGAGTGTAAGACCCATCCCTTTGTACAGAAAACCTTTTAGGGCCTCAGTCACTTGTATAAGTCCCTGAACAAAGCAACAGTGCAATCACTGATAAAACCTTGGGCCTCTCCTTGAGCTATAAGCCCCAACAATCTTTTCAAAGCACTTTCTCCTTTGATTTAGAATATAATATTGTTATCAAAGCTTTCTTTGTTGAACAACTAACAAAACAGCATGGAAGCTCTACAACCGAGTAAGTGTTTACCCGTTTTCTTTATCCGCTTTCATATATATATAACTGTATTGTGGGGCTGGTCACTGTAAGTCTTCTTTCACAAACTTTTATATACTTGCTATATATCCACTGTGTAATACTAGTATAGTTATTTAGAGTTTTCCCCGGCAACTACGTCTAGCACTAGGTAAAGCCCTGTTGGTCACTCTTAAATCCAATCAAAACTAGATCCCTATAGGATTACCAGATACAATTTTCCCTCCTCTTAGGGTTAAACAATATGGAGACGTGAAAGGCAGCATTCTCAGTGAACCCTTTCTCATACTGTCACCCTTATAAATTGTCAAAGAAATTCTACTCCCCAGAGGTGATCTATTCTCGGTGAATGGCATCTCTTGAGTTTCTTCAAACGACGGACTTTCATGAAATGATCTCTTCTCGGTGAATTACATTTTTTGAACTTCTCTCAGTTTGGGACCCACAGGCTTCTTAAAAGCATCCTCGCCTCCTCTTGGGCATTGTACAAGGACCCTTCGGCTTCTTAAAAGCTCTCATGCCTTCTCTTGGGCTTAGTACAAGGACCCAGAGACCTCTACAGGTATAGGAACAGAACCTAGTCATCAATTTGCTAGAGTTGTCTTTCTGAGTCAAGTGTCAGACCAGTTAATGGGTTGACCTTCATCCCTTAACGTACCAGCCTTGTCTTGGGCATCATACAAAGATCATTCACTATCTGAGAATCAATTTCGCACAACACCAGTAGACTTGGATAGTCTGAATACCCTTTGGGTTTCCCATTTCCTTAAAGAACAGGAAATAACCTTGATCCTCTAACCAGTGCCAAAGCACAACCTTACCTTTAATCTTTATAAGAACTGATTTTCACTTTTATCCAACATACTGGACCTGTCACTAAACTGAAACAGTCACCAGCATAAATAGCCTCCTCTTGGGCTTTGTACAATGATTCTCCCCAGCGGAGCTGACCTTTTCACACTCTCTTGTTGACTATAAAAGACTCTCTTGTTGAGTCAAGTGATAACACGAAAATGTATCGTATTTTGGCCTTGATTTACATTCAATTATTATATCGTTTTCGTCTAATATCCGATTTTCTCGAGAATATTTAAGTGTTTTTGCAGGTATTTCTATTTCCAAGTTAAAAGTATGCAAAATAGAGAAAAGAAGCAAAACAAGGAAGAAAAGATGCAGAAAAGAGCAGAAAACAGCAGAATCCAAATTCTGCTGGTGTGACGACCGTGGCAGGTCCACCACGACCGTGGCAGACACAAAATTCATCACGAGCGTAACAGAAGCTTCACGATCGTCATGCGTCCAAAACAGGTTTAATACGTTGAGCAGAAACGTGGTCACGAAGTTTTAGAGGATCAACTTTCACACGTTTACATTTTCTCCGAAGACTTCTCCAACCTCCCACTTTCTCCACCACTCACTTATGCTCTATGGAAGTTACAGAACGGAATCTCCCTCTATATATAGGATTTCCCTTGTTATTTTGAGGTATCCAAGTTTTTGTGCGCGAAAGCGCTGTTCATAGTTTTAGGCAGTAAATTACCATTGTAAAAGTGATAGTTATCTCACATTGAGGAACTACCACACCATTAGTATTTAGGCCTTTAATTTGTAACGCTTGGATCAAAGCTTGCCGTCATTATTTAAGTTAATTCAAGTGCTTTATTTTCCACATTCTGCTTCGAGTCTTTACAGGTTCTTTATTGCATTGCTTATTATTATTGTTTATCATTTTCCTACACTAGTTATCGTAATGCTTTCAAATTTAATTACCATGTCTGTGTTGTTTTCATTTAATTCTATGTCCGGCTAAATGTTTAGAGTCCGGTTTGTGAGGATCGTCGTTCCGACGGGACTCGGTAATTAAATTAGCGTTAACTTATAATAAATTCAGTTTTGGTCTTTGTTTCTAAGTTTAATTTAAATAACTTTGTCACGAGAGTGAGAGGTTATTTAACACTGTTTCGTCACGAGAGTGAGAAGCAATAAAGGTTAGAGTCGGCACTGCGAGAGCGTGGGGATCGAACCAGATAGTGGGAACGGGGCATTGATCCTAAAAATAGTGAGAGCGCTTTAGGTATCGATTAGGATCTAATTGATTTTCAAAATACGTTTTCTAATTAAAACGGGCGAGCGAGAGCAAAATCCTGTGGTTAGGAGATGTGGCTTTAGTCAATAACGCGAAAGTGTGAGGCGGAGTCTTTAAACCAATATTTTCTACGGAACATACGTAAATTAGCGCCAACCAATTGTTGAGTGCCTGAGGTACACGGAATTCACATTCCGGTCTCTCTCTTTTCTTTCATATTTTTCTAAGTTTTATTCTAGTTTTAGTCCTAGTTTCCCCTTAATCAATCATTCATTAGCCTTAGCTTTGCAAAGCAACGATAGATAACGATAGGTTGATATTGGTCTCTGTGGGTTCGACAATCTTTTATATTACTTCGATATTTCCGTGCACTTGCGGAGCATCAAGTTTTTGGTGCCGTTGCCGGGGACCAACAGTCAATATTGTTTTTCCGTTGTTGCACCGTATAGACTAAGGCACTCTCATAAAAAAAATTAAAAAAATATGTATCACCCAAATTTTCTCTATAATAACCACTTACAATATCTTGAGGAGTCGCACCCAAATTTTCTCTACAACTACCAACCGCAATACTCCCAATATTTTGAGGAACCGCAACCAAATTTTTCCTACGATTACCATTCCCAAAATTTCGAGGAACCGCAAGAATCACATAATTCTGATCTCAAAACAATAATGGAGGATTTCCACGCGACACTAACTCATTTCCACCCAAATTACCACTCCCAATATTTTGAGGAACCACAAGAATCCGTCAATCCCAACCTTGAAACATTAATGGAGAATTTCATTGAAACAACAACTAATTCTAGGTTAGAATCTATGATGAAGCACTTTGTGGAGACCCAAACTCTCCATAATGAAGAGCTTAGAAGACAACATCTCGATACTCATGAAACCCTTAGGCAGATGAACACTATGGTCGAGTCCCTCGTGACTCACACCGAGGCATTGGAGACCCAAATCTTACTACTTGCACTGACACCTATATAACCCTCCCCTGAGGAGAACGCGTATGTTATGACAACTAGTAGTGAAAAACAACTCGAAAATCCTAAGGAGAGTGATAATGAGGTTGAGGAGAGTGATAATGAGAATTATGAGAGTTCTGGTGAGGAAAGTGTAGAGAAAAATCCACCGACACCATCCGAAAGGGAGGTTGTCATAGAGGTAGAGAATGAAGCAACTATTGTTGTTCTTCCTCCATATACCCCACCAATTCTTTTCCCGCAAAGGTTTATAGAGGCTAAAGTAGAATCCCAATCCAAAACGAATGTTGAGATATTGGAAAATATCCACACTAACACACCTTTGTCTAAGGTCCCGCATAAAAAGAGAAAATTAGAGGACTGCGAAACTAGGGAAAACATTACTGCTAAGAGGGTAAGGATAAACTTTGAGGTGATGGATGAAATAACTAAACCCAAACTTGAAAAGCTAATACTTAGCATAGATCCAGAACCACCACCACAAGTTCAAAAGAATGAACTACCCCACAGAAGGAAGAAAAGAAAAGGTGAGGGATATGTGAGATGGCTTGATAAATGGCCATGGAAACCGAAAATTAACACTTCCATCCGTCGAGCTATCAACATTAAACAAGGCTCTGCGTGGGAGGAAACCCACAAGCTTTTAATTTAAATGTTTTCCTTTCATTATTTGTGTTTGCAGAAAATAAAGAATTGTATCGCTTGTCACGTCTCAGCTACATTTAGGCGAACGATCTCTTGATGACAATCCCTTAAGATGAGTTGGTGCCCACGCACATTCCTACGAATGTCGCTGCTGGTGGTGACACCGATGATGAGTATGATAGGAGAAGGTACTTCCTTCGGAAACAAGCCATATAATGAGCGGCTTCAAGAAAGTGAAGTTTCATCAAATTCAGATATCTCGTAGTACAAGACGCCGGAGTAGAAGTGGCCAGCAAAGACAAGGACAACAAGGGAAGAATCAGAGTGAATTTGGCTATGGTAGCACGCATTAGCAGCCATACAGGTTCTATCTTTCCTTTACCACCTTTTATCAAAACATTGAGGACAATGTTTGGTTTAAGTGTGGGGGAGGAACTCTACCGCTTTCATTTTAATGGATTTTAGTTAGATTTATTGCTTTCTAGCATGATTTTAAAATTTTTTCTATTTTCGTTGCGTCTTTGCATGTGCTGTCAAGTCTTTATATGCGATTTTGTGTTTATCGATTTCCCACTCCCTTAAGCCACACCAAATATTTTGAAAATTTTTACGTTAAAAATAGGATTTCTTTTGAAAATCTTAGGTTACAGACGAAATTAAGGTTAGATTGTGAGTCGTGGGAAAAATTCCGCAAAATCGATATCGTCTTAACACCGTGAGCCTCCCTATTATGGAAATTGATTTGAGTACTTGTTATGTCGTAGCCTTAAGTTCTCACCCCTTTAGTAGTCCCTAATTAGTTTATTTAGCAGTCAACACCATCCTAAGCACGCACTAAGTAGGAAGCCGATGCAAATAAGTGTATGATCTCATGTTTAAATGGTAAATTGAAAAGAAAAAAAAATGAATGAAAAGAAATGCTCCTTCTAAGTTAGGTGATCCTCACCCGATCATTTAGCCCAACGGTGCAAACTTCTTTATTTTATTGATATTTAAGCCAGTGTGCAAAAGAAAAAAAAATTAATAATAATAATGAGATCATAGTCACTAACAGGTTATCCTACCATGAGTGTGAAAGGATAACGGGCTTAATGTGATTGCGCCAGAATGAAAAGGGATGAAAGAAGGATGAGTTAGTTAGGTTTAGGTATAATGACATGATTCGGATTGGTTTGTATAGGAGGGAGGTTGATGACCGCAAAAGCGGAATTGTGTTGTTACGATATCCTTAGTGTGTAAGCTAGTACCTATGACACAAACTCAATCGAAGTAGAGTTGGTAGCCTAGGATGAGTATCCGTATGCACTATTTTTCTTACGAGTCATGGTTTGCTTGAGGACAAGCAAAGGTTCAAGTGTAGGGGTGTTTGATAACGCGAAAGTGTGAGGCGGAGTCTTTAAACCAATATTTTCTACGGAACATACGTAAATTAGCGCCAACCAATTGTTGAGTGCTTGAGGTACACGGAATTCACATTCCGGTCTCTCTCTTTTCTTTCATATTTTTCTAAGTTTTATTCTAGTTTTAGTCCTAGTTTCCCCTTAATCAATCATTCATTAGCCTTAGCTTTGCAAAGCAACGATAGATAACGATAGGTTGATATTGGTCTCTGTGGGTTCGACAATCTTTTATATTACATCGATATTTCCGTGCACTTGCGGAGCATCATCAAGTCCTCTTTAGCCTCCATATCAGGCTTCGTACGAGATATAAATCACTCTCTTGTTGAGTAGAAAAGACTCTCTTGTTGAGTCAACCCCTTTAGCCACCATCTCGGGCTTCGTACGAGATAGAAAAACACTCTCTTGTTGAGTATAAAAGACTCTCTTGTTGAGTCAAACATCTTTAGCCACCATCTCGGGCTTTGTACAAGATAGAAAAACACACTCTTGTTGAGTATAAAAGACTCTCTTGTTGAGTCAAACCGCTTTAGCCTCCATCTCAGGCTTCGTACGAGGAATAAAACACTCTCTTGTTGAGTATAAAAGACTCTCTTGTTGAGTCAATCACCTGGTCAAGACTCTCTTGTTGAGTTAAACCTCTTTAGCATCCGTCTTGGGCTTCGTACAAGACACATGAAAGCACTCTCTTGTTAAGTTAGTCACTTGTTAGCACCCTCTTGTTGGGTCAATAGCCTCCTCTTAGGATTTGTATAAAGAAAACCCCGGTTGAGTCAATCAACCTTTTAGCATCAAAGTTGTGCCTTGCCTACAGCATACAAACATCAACAACTCCTCTTTAGAGATGACAAATTCTCTCTAAAGTCAAGTAGACCCTTTAGCTTCACATTGTGGGCTTTGAACAAGATACGAATCACCCCTTTAGCTTCATGTCTTGGGATTTGAACAAGACACCAAAACAACCTCTTTTCCTCCCATAGAATAGGAGGAACTACGATCGATCTGATTTCCCTGTTTCATCAAACGGGAATACGTAGGCATAAGATTGAAAAATCTTAGCAAGCATCCTAATCAAAAACCCAAAACCCAGTATCTCCACCAAATCAACCCAAAAGCAGCAAATCTAAACACATCATCGAAAACCTCACAAATAATCCAGACACTGTGTTCTCAGCAAAATAACCAAAGATTGGGCCCCACATCCACATAGCATATGTACCCTAAGAGACCGCTGTTCAAACTCAGTATGTAAGCAGGATTAATTGGAGACATCTATTTTCCCTTCCTTAATCAGCTCAATAGGATAAAAAATGAATCGAACTGTAGTACCCAAGCGATAGTGACTCAGGACCACAAAATCGCGCTACAGTTATGTTATGTTTGCTTGATAAGGATATCTATACTACAAGTGAAGGTAAAGACCTAAAGATATATACACTAAGTTTGCTCGCCAAGACGTCGCATCTTGTGCCTACGTATCTGACTAAAGAATCAGAGCAACCGTAGTTCACCTAACTAAGGGTGGCTTTGAGGAACCATTGACTATGGCCAAAGTTCCAAGGGAAATGAGTGTGAGCTCATTTTAGAGTTTGAAGAAACTCTCTAAGTTCTAAGTTATGTGGGGAAAAGTGGATACTTAACAAGGCAAGCACCACATAGAGTTTATAAACTATATCCTATGGCTAAGTTATGACTCAATGGCTCTTATGAGGCTATGAAAGGAGGAAGGCTCTTATGAGGCCAAGGTAGAGGTGATTTGTTTATTGACTTATGAGTCAGTTGAGGAGAACTTTCCTTTGGAATCGGGAGAATAACAGTTTTAGAAAATAAGCAGGTACATGGTGTAGCGAGCAATTTTGGACGCGGTTCTTAAGAGTTGGTCGCTCTCTGCGGTTTGAGCTTTAAACTACAGGTCGGTCATTTTTTATCCTATTGTGAGCTGAATAAGGAAGGGAAATAGATGTCTCCAATTAACCCTGCTTTGCATACTGAGTTTAAACAGCGGTCTGTTAGGTTACGGATGCTATCAATGTGGGGGGGCCTTTGTACTGGTTATTTGTATTTTCGCCAATACTGTTTTCTTTCTTTTTACCTGGGCAGAAGGTTTCTGGCGGGGAATAAGGATTAGGATATTAGGACTGGTGCTTTTGAATTACTGCTTTTGATTGACGAAGATATGGGATTTGGGTTTTTTGTTGATTGCGCTCGCTAAGATCTTTTCTTTCGATCTTATGCCTACGTATTCCCGTTTACCGAAACAGGGAAATCAGAGCGTTCGTAGTTCCTCCTATTCTATGGGAGGAAATTGGTTTTTGGTGTCTTGTTCAAAGCCCAAGACGTGAAGCGAAAGGTGGTTTGTATCTTGTTCAAAGCCCAAAATGTGAAGCTAAAAGGTCTATTTGTGTCTTGTTCAAAGCCCAAGACATGAAGCTGAAAGACCACGGCTTTAGAGATAATTTGTCATCTCTAAAGAGGGGAGAAGGAGAATTACTTTAACTGGGATACGTGGATCCGAGCAATGCCATAATTTCCGAAGAAAGGGTTTTAACCTGAAGGAGAAGACTTTAACTCAGTGTAGAGCAATGCCATCTTTCCTTAGGAATTTCTCATGCTAAAAGAGGGACAGTGGCATGGATGTAGATGATCCAGAGGCTTGCCGCTTACAGCGATTAGATGAAGGGAAAGGAGTTGTTGATGTTTGTGTACTGTGAATGAGGCACAACTTTGATGCTAAAAGGTCGATTGGATCAACCAGTGGTTTTCTTATACAAAGCCTAAGAGGAGGCTAATTTCCGCTAGGAAAATCATTATACAAAGCCTAAGAGGAGGCTATTTTGTGTCTCGTACAAAGCCCGAGAGAGAGGCTAAAAGTTTTTGACCCAGTGGGGCATATCGTTATACAAAGCCTAAGAGGAGGCTAGCAAAGAGTTGACTCAGTTGGAGAATCTTTTATACCCAGTAATAGAGTGTTTTTGTATCTCGTATGAAGCCCGAGAGAGAGGCGAAAAGGTTGTTTTGACTCCACTGGGGAGAATTTTGGTATCTCGTACGAAGCCCGAGATGGAGGCTATTGTAACTGTTTCAGTTGAGTGATAGATCCAATATACTGATTTAAAAGAGAAAATCAGTTCTTATATGAGCAACACTGTACTCAGGGATTTGATTTGAGGATCAGGGATATTTCCTTCTCTTTGAGGAAACGGGAAATCCAAAGGGTATCGAGACTATCCGAGTCTGCGGGTTTCCTTCCTATTTAACGAAGGGTGCTTGAGAATGTCTTTGAGACTCAAGGAAGTTAGACTGTCCGTGTCTAGAGTTTTATCTTTTGTACTATGCTTCGAGAAACAGTAGTAGACTCTATGAAAGGACTGTTCTATGAGGATGACTAGGTTCTGTTCCTATACCTCTAGGAGGTCGTCGGGACAATTTGTACGAAGCCCAAGAGGAGGCTGGGAACTTTTAAGAAGCCTACGGGTCCTTGTACGAAGCCCAAGAGGAGGCTATCATTCCCGAAGGAAGAGATCATTATACGAAGCCTAAGAGGAGGCTGTGAATACTTCTAAGAAGCTGTAGGGTCCTTGAATAATGCCCAAGAGGAGGTCGATGCTTTTAAGAAGCCCGTGGGTCTATCATCTCCTTTCTATTAGGAGAGATAACTCTTTTAAAGATAAAAACCACTGGTAAACGTGCGAGGTTTACTATCCAGCGACTTTTAGCTTTTAAAGAGGGTTCCTTAGTTAAGGTCCCATATTATGACCGTAGTGGGTACCCAAACCCCGAGACATTCAAGGCAAGCTATCCACAAGGAATAGATCAAGTCAGGAAAGTTCGAGAATTGGGAAGAAACTCAAAGATGCCATTCACGGAGAATACATTCATCTTGGGGAGTAGAGCTTCTTGACGATTCCTAAGGAGGACAGCCGAAGAGAAGACTGTATCTGGTGCTCCTATTGGGGATCTAGGCGTCTATTTCTACGAATAAGTGAAACGGCGTCACCTAGTTCTAGACGTAGTAGCCGGGGAAACTCGAAATATCTATACTATTATTACACAGTAGATATGAGTTTATGAAAGGAGACTTACAGTGAGCAGCCCCACAATACAGTTTATAATATGAAAGCAGTAAATGAAAGCGATAACCACTTACTCGGTTGTAGTGCTTCCATGCTGTTTGGTTAGTTGTTCAACAAAGAAAGATTAAAAACAATAGTATATTCAAAATCAAAGGAGAAAGTGCTTTGAAAAAGAAAGATTTGGGGCTTACAGCTCAAGGAGAGGCCCAGGGTTTTATCAGTGAGCGCACTGTTTGAATTTGTACAGAGGGACTTATACAAGTGACTGGGGCCCAAAAAGGTTTTCTGTACAAAGGGATGGGTCTTACACTCTCTCAAGAGGCCCAAAAAAGGGTTTAAAGAAAAGAGTGGGGCTTATAACACGAGGGTAGGCCCAAATGATGTTTCGTTTAAAAATGGCGATCGCGCCGAGGTTTTCTTTTAACGCAGAGGGACTTATACAATAAGTGAGGCCCAAAATGTTTTTGGTTAAAAGGGGGATTGGGTCTTACACTCTATTAGAGGCCCAAAGTGTTTTAAAGAAAAAGAAATGGGTCTTACTACTCGAGGGTAGGCCCAGATGGTTTTTTATTTTTAAACGGGCGACGATCGCGCCGTTTACTTGTACAGAGGGACTTATACAATGAGTGAGGCCCAAAAAGTTTTGTACAAGGGGGGATGGGTCTTACACTCTCTCAAGAGGCCCAAAAAGTTTTGAGATGAATAAATGGGTCTTACTACTCGAGGGTAGGCCCAGATGATTTTTGAAAAGGCGACGATCGCGCCGTTTGTTTTTTGATGGTATCGGGACTTATACAATAAGTGAGGCCCAAAGATGATTTGGTCAAAAAAAGGATTGTGTCTTACACTCTAATAGAGGCCCAAAGTGTTTGGAAATGATTTATGAGGGTTGAATTAATCCAAAACCCTAATTTGTTTTCAAAATGTATTTAATTGAATAAAAATTCAATTAAAATGATCAAAAATTGTTTAACACATGGAAAACAAATTGTGATCTTGGATTAATGCTTCAAAAATTAAGTATTGACCTACAAAATAATTAGAAAGCATTAAAAGTTGCAAAATCAATGTAGAAAAAATATTTAAAATGCAAAAAAAATCAAAATATTAATTCTTTACAAAAATATCAATTATATGAAATAAATAATATTTTTGGGATTTTTTGATAAAATAAAATATTTTAACATTTTTTTGAATTATTAAAAAAAGAATCAACTCAAAATCATTAAAACTCAGAGAGAAATTAATTTTTGAATCAATTAAACAAAATCACAAAATTCAAATATTTGAATTTGAAAAAAAAGGCGCCAAGAACAAGCTGAAGAACATGCGCGTGTTCTTGGTTTCTCAGATTTGCGTTTTCTATCCAATCTCCATGAATACGTAATCATATCATGCAATCCACATATCATTATGCTCGTCTCAACCTCACGATCATGTCTATGTACTTTAATTTCATTTAAATTAAACATACAACAAGAAATCACGAAGAAACCTCAAGAACCCTAATTTCTGCATGAAGGCTAGGATTTTTTATACACGATTCAAACAATGCAATTAATTGAGGGAAAACATTCCATGCATGATTATGAACATATGGCCAAATTATTGTGCGAGGAAATATGCATAGATTGAGAGATGACCAAGTATGTGCTTACCTCCAAGCCGTGACAGCAAGTTCAGAGTGATTTTTGATTTGGAGGTGTTACAGATGAGTGGTGATGATCTGAACAGCTTCCCTACACCCTATGGATTGTGTTTGGATGGTTGGACTTGATTGAAATTGGCTGGATCATTTTGTGGTACCTCAGCTGCACCTTGTTTGAAAATTTGAGCAACCAGCTGGTGATTTCATAAAATTGATGTTTCAGAAGTCATGTGAGTGTTTGATCAGCTCATATGTGATGTATGTGAGGTGTGTGAGTGATTGGTTTGTGCAGAATTGCTCTCAAACTCAAAACTCGATAGCTACCTTGCTAAGAAAGGCATTTTTGCCAAGAGAAAGAGATTTTGAGGAAAGCATCTGTTAGATGGCTTTGGTGTACTTAAACTGACCACAATTGAGCTCTATTTATAGTAGAGCAAGTTTGTTTTGCAAGGAATAGTGCATGGCAGCTGGTAAGTAGGTTTGGCCAATGTTGTCCAATGAAAATCCAAGTCTCCTCTAGCCATTGACTAGAGGTTAGGGCACAGAGCTTTGGTCCCCTTGGTCTTGGATAAGTCTTGACTGATTTCAGATGAGAACGGCTCAGTCCATGCCACCTTGATGGTTTCATTGAATACCTCATTCCAAATTTGAAGTCTTGTCCCTATTTTGGCAACTCTAGGTTCAACATGCTATTCCTTGTTCCTTGGACCTTGGAGGCTTGGCTCAGTGATTGTCCCCTTTAGATTCAATCCTCTGAGGTGTCCAAGTGGATAGGAACTATTGAAATTGGCTGATTTTGGAAAATCGAGCCAAAATGCAAATTCTGCCTTGCCTTGACAGATTTCAGCAAGGCAACTTGGCAATGTTGTATCTCATGGTGTAGGTTGAATTTGGCAATGTTCTTGGCCATTTTGGAAAGCTCTTACATGATACAACAACTGTTTGAACAAGTTTGGTTTTGATCTCTTTTGATTCCAAGTGAAAAATTCCCCTACATTTGGCAAAAAGTGAGGCAGAATCTGACTTAGTGAAAATTTCACTAAGTGTTGGAAAAAGTGACATTTTCACTTTTCAGCCATTTTGATCACTCCATAACTCAAAATCCTTAATGAATTGGAATGACTTGTAGTTGAAGTTTTTGTAGGTGATAATGAGGGCTACAAATCCATCTTTGGATGAGAAAAAATGGCCTTGTGGTTTAGGAGTTATGGTCCTCCAAAGTTGGTACCTTTGCCACTTTATTTTTAACTTAGAAAAATTTCTAAGTTTTATGGTTACCCCTTTTACAAGTTATTTCACTTTTCTTGATTTTTCTTGATGAATGATGATTAAAATCATACATTAACATCATTTTAGGGTTAAAAATCCATTTTGGTGAAAAATCTCAAAAAGTCAAAGTTGACTTTTGTGCACAGTTGACTTTTTATCAGATGAATTCCAAACTGTGCAATTCTTCAGGAAATCATGTCCTTGACCTAAATCAAACTTGATGGACATGTTCCATGGGTGTCATAGAGTATATTCAATCATGTATTAGGGTTTGGGAGCATGTCCAGGTCAAAAGTCAAAGTTACAATTGACTTTTCCCTTAAAACCTTAATTGTGGTGCAGATGAAAATGAGACTTGTTGCTCAAGCTTCTTGGATCAATCCATTGTTCCAAATGGATCAATATGGTGTATTAGAGACCCTCAAATCATCTCTTGAGGTCTTGGCTCATGGTTTGTCCCAAAAGTCAACTTAGGGGTGAATTAGGTCAAGAAACCCTAATTCCTGATTTTTGATGAATGCATCCCCTGAGGCAAAATTGACTTGATGCATGGGTTCATGAGGTTCCATGAAGCATATTAGGTCATGTTTTGGATCATTGCCTTGTGCCCAGATGAAAATTTCCATCTGGAGACCCTGGTCGACCAAAACCCTAATTTGGTGACACTGTCGATCTTGAGACTTGATCCACCTAGAAGGGAGCAGCCTTGTGCTTAATCCTTGAAGTGGGAGTCCTTTTTGATCCATTGTGGATGTTTGATAAATTAGACAAGTTGAAGATTATGTCATTTCTTGATTGATCCTTTGTCTAAGCACTCAGAGAGGGCTTGAAACCCTAATTTTGATTGTATTGGATGCTCACCCATCTTTGGGGAGACTAATGAAGCAAGATGGTTCATCCATATTGTGATGATGATTTTCACAATGATGGGAAATCTAAGTGGTCAAAATTTGGGGTATTACACATGGATATTTACACAAATAAAATGAGTGTAAGAACTCCAGGGGATGTACAACAGTTAAGCATGAATAACATCAAAAGAAATTAAGGTAAAACAAGATCAAAAGCAAGACCTACTTCAAGTTATATCATTTAAGAATGTGTGAAGTGTCATATGAGTGTGGCAAAGATAGTCTTCTCAAAAATTGGGATTTTAAGGTGAGTAACAAAGGTTTTAGGTTTAAGAATCGAGGGTTGAATAATGAACCATAAACCTAGGCAAAAGAACTCATTCAAGGTCACCAGTTAGTTCTCAAATATCCCTCTGATGTGTTCTAAGACACTTGGAAATTTTAGCTCAAGAAATGTAAAGAACAAAGGGATTTTTCAAAAGAGTTTCAAAAGCTAGGTCCAAATTACTCTTAATTTAAAAAAAAAAAGAAATAATTATTAGAATTAGATAAAAATGAAAATAAAAATATTAGAAAATTAAATTAAACATTGAAGTGTTAGTATGAATATTTTTGGAATTTTTAATTAATAACAACTATTTTTAATAAAACAAAATTGAAAATGAAAATAAAATTAAAACATTTGAAAAGAAAATAAAAGGGGTGTATTAGTAAAAGAAAATGAACTGATTATGTTGTGAGGCGCATGGGCCTGATTGGAGGGGGTGTGGATAACAGGCCCACGTTGAGAAATGAGGAGAAAATAAAATGAAACAAACCAAAAGGGATTTGGGGCGAGGGGGATTCGAACCCCAGTCCCTTTGGTTAACGCGCATGGTCTTTACCACTGGGGTGGCTATACATCCGGTGTATAAGCCACCCCTTCAAATATATTTTTTGTGAATGAAAACTAAATGATGGCCAGGCGAGACACATGGAAACGTAACACTTAATAACATCATCAGTCGGTCAAGAAAATTAAGTCACTACGCGACAAAACGCGCCCCAGCCAACCACGTACAGCTACGCATCCTCCTCCCCCATGCAAACGTGAAACAAAAACCTCACCACCATCGTGAAAAAAATCAGAAAAAAAAAAAACCATGGCACAACTCTCTCTTTCCCATCCCCATTCAACCTTGTTTCTCTATCATTTTTCACAAACCAAAAGCCCAAACTGACCAGAAAAGATCAAGGAGCTCAAATATGACATTTGTTAGCCCTAAGATTACACACACAACTTATGCGAAGGCCAAAACCAGTATCCTACCAACATAACTTCAACCAGAACCAAGTGTAGATAACTAGTATCAGTATGAAGGAAAAGAATTTAAACACACAAGCCAAGGCATCAACATACCTATCATAACTCCAAACCACATCTTCTTTATGTCATTAAAACTTAACATAACATAGACACATGAGTTAAGAGAGTGTGAACAAATATTTTGTTATGTCAGGCATGATTCCAACCCTCTTCATGCTACTATCTTAGTCCAACATGAAATGGACAAAAAGAGTAGCTTAAGAGTAGTTCCAAATACATACAAACATGAACATAATGAATCTTAGATAGTGATATATTACACAATATTCAGAAGGATAGCATAATGACAGCAAAGCAAAACATCAACTATAAAAAGAATGTAACCCTCTAATGATTTCATCAGGATTCAATACATGTCTTGGTGCTAAAACAAACCTATGTTGAAAATTTAAAGCCTCAATCCAAAATCTTATGAACATATCAATCATAACCAAATTGTTTTTCAGCAAACAAGAAAAACGAATAAATGAACATGGAAGAGAGCATCATATCAACATACATCCTTTCATGTGATTATGGCATTCAAAGTATAAAATAATACAGTCTCAAGAACAAAACAATGTCATCAACATGATTCATTTTACATCTATTTAAAGCAAACAAAACCTACGAGAAACATTTACACACGTGTGCAATCATAACCACTAACCAATGATAACAATCATAGAACTTCATGGCAACACACGGGTAGCTTCGAGTGTGTAATTTTAACATGCAAGCTAACATGGTACCAATCTTAAATTACATGCTTTTCAAACTAACACAACATTGATGTCTTTAAAACAAATGTACATGTAAACTTATTAGATTACCACATGGTATGGGCACATTGTTATCTCATTCTAAGATGAAGTATATATGATGAAACATTTCAGCATGAACCTTCTAAATCATAATAATGCAGTTTCAACGTACATAAAGAAATATATTCGTGGTCATATGACACAAACATGGTAACAACAAGTCCCTCTTATCTCAGAGCATGGGATTATGAAAGAGAATACCTGATGCATTGCTTCAACAAGCCATGGACAGATAATTAACAGGCAGTCTTCATAAATAGGCATGCTGACAGATTCATGTCTTTTTAGAGGCTGGGATTCATAAGTTAGTGAAAAGAACAAGCTTTGTCACGCTTGTGGGAACTCAACTAAAGATCTTCATGTTGTTTTCAAAATGAACATTTTTAAATGTTCAAGCACGCTAAACACATACAAATGAGTTCTTGACAGTATAAGGATATGAACATTATGCCATCAAAAGCTGATGGTACATGAGGTATCACGTGTGTATGTATTTGCCAAGTGATCATAAGTTCCAAAAGAACTTTTCATCCTGCTTAAAGTTATATGGCATTAAGATACAAAACACACATGACCTTAAGATACTTGGTAGGGCCATAACTGTCATTATTAATCATATAGTCACTGGACTCAAATGCCAACAAACCAAAGGCATAGCCGTATAAGCATAAGATTTATGAGTTACACATTCTACGCAGCTTACTCCATGCATGAAGATAAAGAATGTGCACCCTAGACAAGACAAATTAGAACAGGCCTTTCATGCAACCTTTATGATACTAAAAATAAAATGTACAACAGCCACATGACAAAGACAGCTTCTATGTTATCCTAAGGTGCGATAGTAAAGAATTCCAACACAAAATGCTTCAATACATACAGTTATGAACATAAAATGCTTTAAATCACTGACAGATAATGGTATGTCACACAATATTCACAACAACATGATGGAAATTCATATGAGCATGATCTTTGAAAATGGAGTGAGCCACAAGGAAAAAGAAAACCTGATGAAGCACTGCCCTCCCAAAGTTCCAACAAGACCAAGTTACTTCTCCTTATAGTAGCCTTGCTCTAACTTCTTAAAAGCCTCTTCACTTGCTAAGTTAACACTTAGAAGTTTTTCCTGAGTTTTTTTTCGTGAAAAATGTTGGCGTCTAGTGAATGAGAACCAGCCTCCTATTTATAGCAAAATACTGAAGCTTTGAGGTATGGCCAAAACATGGCATTTTCCCACCTTGCCCTTGTGAACAACATATCGTGTGAGCTAGATGTTTTACTGAACCAAAGAGATATCCAAGATACTTGATGACTGAGGGTTAGGTCTAAGCAACTGGTGTAATGGAATTGGCTCAATGCTCAAGGAAAGTAGGAAAAGAAATAGCCATATTTAGTGTAATGTTTCTCTCACATCAAATCCACTTGCACCAAGTTGCATAAAATTATGTTATTTTAATGACACCACTTGAGTGAATTGTGGCAGAGGTCTAAATGGTGTTTAACTAGTCTCACAACATCAGAAAAGTGAGGGTCTTGGGGATTAGGAAGAGTTTGCACCATTATGCATAGGTTGGTAATTTGAAAATCAAGAAATAAATCCCCAACTTTGAGGCTTCGTATCTCTTAGCTCACTAAATGGTTTGAGGAGTTCTATTACTTTTTGGAAAGCCCTCAATGCCCTCTACAACTTTCATGTTGGACCCAAGTTCTGAATCACAAGGGATCTTGGTGAAAAATGAGGTTAAAGTCAGCTAGTTATTAAGGCAAAAAGTGCTGAAATTTCTCAGTGTCCTTGGGCAGTTTAGCTTCTAAGTCTCATAACTCACAAACCATGCATTTTTTGGAGAAAAGTCATATTTAACACTTTGAAGATCTTGGAAAAAGCTTCCATTTGGGCTTTGAGTCACTCAAATTGGATGTGTGGTTTGGAAGTTATGATCTTTTCAAATTTGCACAAGAGAGGGAAATTTCACATATGAAAAGTTTTATGATAAAAAACTTACTTCCTTTGCAAGAAACCCCTTGAAACTTGATTTTGATACTTTGAATCATCAATGAGGCATGTTATGATGAGTTGAGGCATTGGAGGTTTCATTTGGTTCAAAATCCCAAAGATCAGGGCTTTAGACAAAACCCTAATTTTGACTGTGAATGCACTGCGACAAACCTTGGTGATCTTGCTTCTTTCTTCACCTCTAAAGCTCATAGGAGACCTTTAGGGATGTTTACTAACTCATGGAGCCATGGTTTAGGGTTTGAAGGCACCTCTTGATGAAAATTAAGACCAATGATCCATATGTCCTAATAGAAACCCTAATTTGGAGGCAGGGCGAAACTGTGGCCCAAACTACTCATGATGAGAGCCAGATGACCTTGAATTCTTGTTGAGTGAGACCTCTTGGATGTAGGTGAACTCAAATGGTTGATGAACCAAACAAATCTTGATTTGATAGGGCAAAATTCTTCAGTGATCCCTCAGGTTAAAACCCTAATTCCACACTTTGGCCTGGTGATCCTTTGTTGACTTGACTTGATTCAAAGTCTTGAGATCTTAGTTCCAAACAACTAGTGAACCTCTGTGATGATTGTATGGAGCCAGGGAATACCTTAGGAGGCCTTGAATCTCTCTGTGTAAACCCTAATTTCAAACATAAGTGAAACAAACTTCAAGATATGGGTTAGTTAAATAATGCATATATGATTGATCTTAAATGTCTATGCAAGATGTTATGACATCTAAGAGGTAAATTTAGGGTACAACAGTATTATTTATAGTATGCAAGAGGATCTCATTGGCATAGTCGAAAGAAAACTTTATGGATTACTTCCCTACTAAGCAACCTTCATAGAGTTTGTCGGGTATCTCAAGACTTGGTATACCAATTATTATATCTTGAATAATCAGTTGATTGAGTGACCTAAATCTGTGTTATTTTATATTAATGTTAAGTAGATTAATCAATTTAGAATATAGAAAAATAAGAGTAAATTGACGAGGTAGGACAATGAATGGAGGGAAGGTGACATGTAGATATCAATGATATGTAAATGGATATCCATGGGGACGTGTACTATGATATCCGTATCTGTCCCGTTGGATAAATATGATATCGATATCTGCCCCATATCCACGCGGATATCTGTTAAGCGGGTTATCCGCGGATATTTACAGATATCCATGGATAATATTTTTTTATAAATTTTTTTGAACTTTTTTATTAACTTATTTTAAAGATACAAAAAGTTATTATCATATAACATCCATACAATTCGCTCTTAATTTAACAATAAAATTTCATCATATTAATTTTCTTCTTATTCACCAAAGCATAATTAGATCCAAGCATGATATCCATACATTTAATTTTTAACCAAACAAATAAAAGATATTGTGATTGTGAGTTATGATGGAAGAGCGGACGACAGAGGAGTAGGAAGGTGTTGTGTGCGATTTTTATCGGTGACGCGACCACCTTATCGCAAATGGGTTTCTCCTCATTGCAATGGTAGGAGTGGGGTGCTACTTTCTGATTTCTTATTTATCCCGTGAAGCTGGAAGGGAAAGGGAAGCTATCTAAAACTAACCTTGCACGCGAATGTTTAACTGAACAAACGCTTAAAGAGATTCGGGGAATTCGGGGTCAGGTTATATAATGGGGAGTTATCAATTACCCATCCTATATGTGGTTATCCACAGGTTGTTAGCAATAGGTTCTGCTTTTACACTTGATGATGTTTATCTGTTGTGGGTTGGGAAAGTTTGGGAATGTTGAGAAAGAGAGAGAGAGAGAGAGAGAGAGAGAGTTTTTTGATGATTTTGGTGAGGTACTGGACCTTAGTTTTGATTGGTGTGAAGGTGCTGGACCTAGAGTTTTTGGTTGGTATGCTCATTAAGATTTCGCAATCTTATGCCTACGTATTCCCGTTTAAAGAAACAGGGAAATCAGAGCAATCGCTGTTCCTCCTATTCTATGGTAGGAAAAAGATGTTTTGGTGTCTTGTTCAAAGCCCAAGATTGAAGCTAAAAGATTTATTTGTGTCTTGTTCAAAGCCCAAGATTAAAGCTAAAAGGTTTCACTGAGATAGAATTTGTCATCTCTAAAGGGAGACATCTTGTCTGTTTATCACAATTGTTAGGTGACTGTAAAGGAAAATTACTTTAACTGGGATATGAGAATCCAGCAATGCCATAATTTCTTTTATGAGGGATTTTTCCTGAAGGAGAAAACTTTAACTCGGTTTAGAGCAATGCCATTTTTCCTTAGGAGTCTTCATGCTAAGAGAGGGACAGTGGCGTGGATGTAAATAATCCAGAGGCTTGCCGCTTACAGCAATTAGATGAAAGAGAGGATTTTCTAGGATAAGAGATGGACGACAGCTTGGATTTTTGAATCAACAAGTGTGCCACTTACAGCAGTTATCTGTGATTAGGGTTTGTCTTGAAGTGTTTGTTTTGATGTGTGATAACACAGAGAAAGGTCTTCCTACAGAGAGATTTTGATTTCCTCAGATGGGATGTTGACTTTTCTGTGCCTTGATCAAAGCCCAAGGTTGAAGTTAAGAGATTGATTGATTCCACTAGGGAAATCCTTATACAAAGCCTAAGAGAAGGCTGGAAAAGACTGACTCAACAAGAGAGTGTTTATCTGTCTTGTACAAATCCCAAGATCGAGGCTAAAAAGAGACTGACTCTTTTGGGGATATCATTATACAAAGCCTAAGAGGAGGCTAAAAGTTGAATTTTCCAGGGGAATATTTTGTCTGTCTTGTACAAAGCCCAAGATTGAGGTCAAAAGGGGAAACTAACTCTATGGGTGAGAGGTTTTATCTATCTTGTACAAAGCCCAAAATTGTGGGTAAAAGAAGATTGGCTCTGCTAGAGAGGTTTATACGGTGTCTTGTGCAAAGCCCAAGATTGAGGCTGAAAAGAAACTGACTCTGTGGGAAAGAGATCTTTATCTGTCTTGTACAGAGCCGAAGATTGAGGCTAAAATGCGAATGACTCAATAAGAGAGTGTTTTATTTGGTGTCTTGTACAAAGCCCAAGGTTGAGGCTGAAAGGTAGTTGACTGACTCAGCTGAGGATTTTTAGGTGTCTTGTATAAAACTCAAGATTGAGGTTGGCCTTACTGGGAAAATCATTATACAAAACCTAAGAGGAGGCTGAAAAGCATATTGATTCTGCTTAGGGATATTATCTCTCAAAGCCTAAAAGAAGGTTGGGAGGAGTTGACTTTGCTGGGGAAGATATTTGCCCCAAGCTTAAAAAGGAGTTTATGAAGATTTTAACTTTAATGGAGAAAGTTTATATATGTCTTGTACAAAGCCCAAGATTGAGGCTAAAAAGAATGACTCAACAAGAGAGTGTTTTTGTTTTGTACCACTGACTCAACAAGAGAGCATGGAAAGGTGATTGACTTAACAAGAGAGTCATTTGTTTGTCTTGTACAAAGCCCAAGATTGAGGCTAAAATGGGTTAACTCAACAAGAGAGTATTGAAGAAGAGATGGTCTCAACAAGAGAGTGCTTTTGAGGCTAACTCTGCTGAGGAAAGTTATTATACAAAGCCTAAGAGTAGGCTGGTAAAGTTTGACTCAACAAGAGAGTGCTGAAAGTGATTGACTCGCCAAGAGAGCCTTGAAGGGGTGATTGACTCAACAAGAGAGTCTTTTTGAAGCCAACTCAGTTGGGGAAGATCATTATACAAAGCCTAAGAAGAGGCTGGCTTCTGCTGAGGATTATTGAGATCCAGAGGCAGGTCCAAGTCGGGGAATCAACTCTTGCTGAGGGTTTATAGAAGAGTTGAGGTATCAGATGCCTTGAGGTTCTGATTTGGGATAGTGTTATACTGATGATAAGCTGACCCTTGGCTGGGGAAATTAAGGAGGGAAGACTGAGTTTTAGATCCTGTGAGGATTTTAACTCCACTGGAGATTGGTCAAATGACTAGGGTTTCTCCTGTGTTTTTAGGGAACTTGAGAATGTCTTTGAGATCCCCGAGGGGATTAGACTGTCCAAGTCTACTGGTATGAAAATGTTTATCTTTGTACGATGCCCAAGAGGAGGCTAGTGCTTTAAGGGATGAGAATCAACCCTTAAATTGGTCTGAGGTTTTGAATCTTTGGAAAGACTGCTCTAACAAAGGATGACTAAGTTCTGTCTTATACCTTTAAGAGGTCTTCAGGGTCCTTGTATTAAGCCCAAGAGAAGGCATGTGAACTTCTAAGAAGCCAGAGGGTCCTTGTACAAAGCCCAAGAGGAGACGGGGATGCTTTTAGGAAGCCTGTGGGTCCAAACCTAAGAAGAGTTCAAGAAAATTTTCACCGGGAATAATCTTTTCTTTGATGAACAGTTCTAGGGTTTGAAGAAATTCAAGAGAGGTTTCACCGGGAATTAATCCTCTCTGGGGAAATGAACTTCTTTGACAATTTCTAATAGTGACAGTCTGAGAAAAGTTTCGTCGGGAATAATGTCTTTCTCTTTGTTCCTTATTGTTTAAGCCTAAGAGATGGCAAAACTGTATCTGGAATTCCTATGGGGAACTAGTTTTGATTGTATTGAAAGAGTGACCAACTGGCTTTACCTAGTTCTAGACTTAGTTGTCGGGAAAACTCTAAGCAGATATACAAGTATATATACAGTTGATATATGACAAGTATTTAAAAGGATATGAAAGAAGGACTTACAGGTGAGCAAGCTTCCAGCAATACAGACAAATATATATATATATATATATATATATATATATATATGAAAGCATGTAAAGAAAGCTGATAAAAACTTACAGGTGAGCAAGCTTCCAGCACAAACAATTATATATATATATATATATATGTGTGTAAGTATGTAAAAGAAAGGTGATAAAACTTACAGGCGAGCAAACTTCCATTGTAACAGCTGTAAGGTTAGTTGTTCAAGAAATTAAAGAAAGTTTTAATAACAACTATGAGTTTGAACCTAAATCAAAAGGGAAGTTGTTTGAAAATATTGTTGGGGCTTATACTCAAGGAGAGGCCTAGATGAAAAAACAGTAATCGTACCGTTGTTTTGTAAACTATATTGGGGCTTATACAACGACTGAAGCCCAAAAAGGTTTATATTTACAAAGGGGTGGGACTTACACTCTATCAAGAGGCCCAAAAGTTTGAAAAAGAAAAGAAATGGGACTTATAACTCAAGGGCAGGCCCAGATGAAAATGTTTTGAAATGGCGATCACGCCGAGATTTTCGAAAACACATTGGGACTTATACAATTACTGAGGCCCAAAAAGGTTTTGGTTAAAAAGGGATTGGGTCTTACACTCTAATAGAGGTCCAAAAAGATTTGAAAAGGTTTGTTAGGGTGATAGTGATCAAAACCCTAATTTTCAGTTTTAAAATGTATTTTAATTGAATAAAAATTCAATTAAAATAATCAAACATGTGAAAAAAGGTTGTTATCTTGGATTTATATTTGAGAAATCATGTTTCATTCATGGGATGATTTAAAAATCATTTGAATTTTGCAAAACCAAGAGAAAGAAATATTTTTAATGTTTAAAAACAAATAAAAATATAATTCTTTACAAAAAATATCAAATATATGAAGTAAATAATATTTTTGTAAACTTTTCATGGAATAAAATATTTTAATATTTTTGAGAATTTTTAAAAAAAGAATCAATAAAAAATAATTAAAATTGAGAGAGAAATTAATTTTTGAATTAATTAACAAAAACATGAAAATATTGAAAAGAAAATAGCAAAAATGAGAGAATAGTAAAAAAAAAGTGTGGGTGGGGTTTGAACCCATGACCTTGCAACCAAACACACATGCGCACTACCACTGAGGTGGTGATACATCCATGTATCAAAACCACCCCATGTGCATATATGGGGTGCCAAGTTTTTAGGTCTGGCCAAGGCAAGGCAAGTTTTGGCAATTTACGTGAAGCCTCTAACTTTCTCATTTCTCCATGGATTTGGACAAAATTTAGGTGCATTTGGCCTAGAATTTCACAAAGAATCCAGTGGTGCTTTTGGAATTTTCAGGAAGTGTCCCAATTTTAAAACCCGATAGTGGTTGATCAGTCACCATTTCTACTATGTTTCTGTCACTTATTTGGCATTAATCCATAAAATCGGAAGCACTTTGTTTGTTTTTTCATTGTTTTTCAATTCAATTTTACTTGTCGTATTTTATTCTCGCATATTATGATTTGTTATTTTATTTCAATTACATTGCATTTTATGCTTTGGTTTGGTAGTTTCCAATGGTTTCAGGTCTGAGTGGAAAAGCCCAAAGGACTCGTGTGAAGAAAATGGAAGTTCCGGGGATTTATAAGAGTTTTTGGAATGAAGCAGAGGATGCCTGGACCTAAAATTTAACAAACATGGAAAAATATTGGTCAACCAAGTTCCTTGTCTGTACTATGTTGTATTTTTCTTCACTAGCTTTCCGGCGCTTCGAACGGGGACCAAAACAGACTTACGGATCAAAAGTTATGATCGAAACAATTTCGGTTATAAAATCCAGCAAGCTGACACGGCCCGTGTCAGTTTTGACGTTGATGTTCTGAATTTTTCCATATTTTCTCCCTATATTACGTTGTGGGGGCACTTTGAGTATTTCCTATCGATCTGGGTGAATTGTGACTTTTTAGACTAGTTTTTGGAAGAAGAAGAGACACTTTTGACTTTACGAATAATTGAGAAGAGTTGGAGGCAATCAAGGAGATTGGGAGAAGACGATCGTTCATGAGCGGAAGCGATTGAAGAATCATTTTTCCTCCGATCAAATTGTAATGTCTATCTTTAATTTTCTTTTTGTTTTTGTTCTTAATACTATGAGAGGCTAAACCCCCCAATGTCAGGGGGTGTCCCTGATTTTCCCTGTAATGACAATTTTCAATTTGCAATAGAAATTTCACTGCTTTCTCATAATCATGTTTATCGTATAATGTTCTTAATTCTTGTCCATATTGAAAAATAGGATTTGATTTACGGTTAACCTTAGGTCGGACAAACCACTGTTAACGCTTTTTATACGATAATACTATAGTAGATATCGCCTAGGAATAGGGATACCCTATAGTAATCGTAAAGCTTTTGATAAAAATAAGTGCTTGGTATTCTTTCTATACAGCTAAGGAATTGGGGTATAGGGAGAATACCAAAGGTTTTTCTACTAAGGAATTAGAGAGAAATATTCTTAAGAGCCGGTAATGATTAGTTTAAGCGATGATTTTGAAAAATAAGGATTGTTATTATTATAAGGAATTTCATACACCTTGCCCTGGCATCTTTCTCATATTTGTTTAAGTCATTTTTACTCTTTCTGCTTATTTGCTCAATAGTTATTATAATTTTTATAACAAACAAACCCCCAAAGGCATTTTTGTTTAATTGAAACAACATCTGCACTTACAATTACACGCAGTCCTCGAGAGATCGATTCTGGGGATAACCCCAACTATTACTACATCGGTAAAAATAGTACACTTGCTATTTTTCAGATCAAGTTTTTGGCGCCGTTGCCGGGGACTGCCAAATTTTAAGTAATGATTTTAATTCAATTAGAATTTTTTCACTCTGTGGCTAAAATTGATTCTTGTTATTTCTATTTTTTTTTATAACTTTTGGGATTATTACTATTACTACTAATCTGCGTCTAACCTTTTATGTGAGGAGAATCCTCGGCAAATTTTCTTTTTGACGCAGAAATTGAAAGAACGTTATATGAGAGGCGTAGGCAAGTAAAACTTACAGCGTCTGAAGCTGAACCTTCGGAGCACTCAAACTCAGGTTCAGAAGCAGACAAAGATACAGTGACCATGGCTGCAAAGCAACCAACAGAGAGACTCCTCGGGGATTACGGAGTAGCACATACACCGGCTGGTCGGTTAACAATTGTGAACTTACCAGCGAATGTGACGAATTTTCAGCTGCATCCGAGCACCATCACTCAGCTTGAGAGGAGACCTTTCACCGAAAAGGTCAATGAAGATGCCAAAAAACATTTACAAAGGTTTCTGATTGTGAGCACCACTCTCAAGATTGAGGGACACACCAAGGAAGCAAAAAAGTTGAGAATGTTTCCTTTCGCTCTTTCAGAAGATGCTGAAGAGTGGTTCTACTCGTTACCGGCTGGGAGTATTACCACTTGGGAAGAGATGGAGAAGGCGTTTCTGAATGAGTATTTTCCGGCCTCTGTTTACATCCAAAAAAGATATGATATTGTGAACTTTAAACAGAAAGACGGAGAATCTCTCGGAGACGCATACAAGAGGTTTAAGAAGGTTTTGGTAGCCTGTCCGACTCACAACATGGATCAAACTGAGCAGATGCAGGTATTCGTCAATGGCCTCCAGATAAAGACTAAGCAACTAATTGATACAGCTGCCGGTGGCTCATCTAATTTTACAACAACCACTGGTGTCAAAAAGATCATTGAAGCCATAGCCGCTAATGAACATTTGGAGTTATATGATCGAAGTGTGAGTAAATCTGAGGGTATGATTGACTTGAAGATGAATAATCAGGTTGTGAAGGTGGAAGATCAGATTGCGGCGGAAGTTGAAAGAAGGTTAAAGGCTATGAATGTGGGTACTCAACGTGTGGCACAAGTTCAAACTGGTCAACCCAGTAGTTATGAGATTTGTAGTGGACCCCATTATACTGCACATTGTGTTGCGACCCCGCAAGAAATTAAAGAGATCAAATTCCTAAAGCAAAATAACCCTTACGCTCAGACTTATAATCCAGGGTGGAAGAATCATCCTAACTTCTCCTAGAAGGACCAGAATCAACACCAATATCCACAGCAGCAACAGGCTCCCCAAAAAGCACAAAGGGAGATTGCCATTGAGAAGATGGCATCTCATAACATGCAATTTCAGGAAGAGACCCGAAATAGTTATAGGAATACCACTGCCTCCATAAAGAATTTAGAGGTTCAATTGGGTCAGATAGCTCAACAAGTTGCAAATTCTCAAGCACCAGGCGCCCTCCAAAGCACCACAATCCCCAATCCGAAGAATCATGAGAATTTCAATGTTGTTACCACAGAAAGCCAAGAATTTGCGAAAGAAGAAGCCAGGCCAACCGAAGGGAAAAGAAAAGAAGCGGTAACCTAAGATCAAGTTACCGTACCCCTCAAGAGCGACAAAGAAGGAGACACAAGAAAAAGACTTTGAGAAATTCAGCTCTTTGTTCAAAAAGTTAGAGATTAACATGCCCTTCTTTGAAGCACTTGAACAAATGCCTCTATATAAGAAATTCATGAAGGAGTTCATTGGAAAAAAGAAACCTAGTGGAGAGGAGGTAAAGAGTCTAAGTGAGGAGAGTAGTGAGGAATCACAAGGTAGGAGAATTCCAATCAAACAAAAAGATCCTGGTTCTGTGTCAATCCCATATACCATAAAGGACAGAACGTTTAAGAGAGTCTTGATTGATTCGGGTGCTAGCGTGAGTCTCATGCCCCTCTCAATTTTCACAAAGCTGGGTATAAAGAAAATAAGTGAAACGGGAACAAATCTGAAGTTTGCCGACCTCACAACCAAACGGTCATACGGTTTAGCAGAAGATGTGCTTGTGACTATTGATAACTTCACCTATCTAATAGACTTTGAGGTAATTGATCTACCTGAGGATGAGGAGACGACTATCATACTGGGTCGACCATTCTTGATGACTAGTCGGTGCAGTGTGGATATTGAGGCTGGTACTTTAACCTTGAAATATTTTGAGGAAGAAGTAACCTTGAAAGTGTTGGAACTCGAGAAGCAAGATCAAGAGGAAAGTAATCACCCCGCAGTTGGAATGATCCGAACAGTGGGAAAAAGCAAAAGCTCAAAACCACTTCTTGAAAAAGTCTCTGGAATAATCCATCAGGTTGCACCATCTGAGTCATCTATTGCACCGAGTAAGACTCCAAAATCCAATCAAGAAGTCAATAAGAGGAATAAACATCAAAGAAAGAAGAGAAAAAAACATCAAAGGAAGAATGTGGAAGTTGGACGTGAGTTGAATCACAATGTAGCTCTTATTCCTGAATCTAACTGGTGCTCTGTTGCGGAAAGGTTAAGCAACAAAACGTGTAAGCTGAAGTACCCTTCATAACAATGGGGAGTGACCCGTCGAGCCATGCGACGTTAAACGAAGCGCTTCGTGGGAGGCAACCCACGGGTTGTATTTCTTAGAGTTTCTGTTGTGTTTCAAGTTTAATTAGGTACACTCACAGTCTTCTAATGTAAAAAAAAAATTTACAGTAGGCTGACACGGCCCCCCGTGTCAGCTGACACGGCCCGTGTCAGCCCTACTGTAGCGAAAAAAAATTTACAGTAGGCTGACACGGCCCCCCGTGTCAGCTGATACGGCCCCCCGTGTCAGCTGACACAGCCCGTGTCAGCCCTACTGTAGCGTAAAAAAATTTTTTTAAAAAAAATCTCTTTCTTTGTCCCTCCGCATTGAGGCTCTGTGAGTTCCCCTCTCTAACTTGTTCTAAAACATTGAGGCCAATGTTTAGTTCAAGTGTGGGGGGGTTTTATTGCTTTCAGTATTTTTATTTATGTTATTCCATCTTCGTACCGTTGATTGGTGTGTTTTGTATTTCGTGTGTTACAGATTGAAGGTATTTGTGTCGGATGAATGAGGAGACTTATAGTTAGTGGATGAGAAGGCACAACTCATACTTGCTCTCCAGGAAACCCCCAAAAGTTGGTGTTGCTGAGGTGGATGATTGGACGCCACTTTCCAACACTTGACTGATACGGGAATACTGTGCACCTGAGACAGAAATGAAGCGACATTACACTAGAGGTGCCTTGGAATTTGTCAGTATGCCAAACATGGTGAGGATCATAAAAAGCCAAACACCTTATCATCATGAGAGTTCGTCAGGTATGTCTCTGTCATTCTTAGTTTGCATACTTGTCGTTGGAGTTTCAATGCACACATATACACTCTGAGGCACTTGTTTGTTTTTAACCCTGAGCCTTTCCAGCCTACCTTTTTTTGTTATCCTTCGTTAACCCCCTCGAGCCTTCTACCTTTTGTTTGTTTATTAATCGCATAATTAAATCATGAGCCCAAACACTCCCTCACCCTACTCAGATAAGTGTTGTTGATTTTTGATCTGTGAAAAATTCTAAGTTTGGGGTTGAGATACCTTTAAGAACTAGGTAAGTGCAAAAAGAAAGAAAAAAAAAAGAAAGAAAGAAAATTCAGGAAAAAGAAAAAAAAAAGAGAAAAGAAAGAAAGAAAAAAAAAGAGAAGTAGAATAAAGCACTTACCTAGAGGAGGATTTAGTTTGAAGAAGTCAAAAAGTAAGCTCAAAGAAACAATTGAGTGTAAACTAAAGAATCCTAGTAAAATTGTGTCTGATACCCTTGATTGTGAAACAGAACAAATACCATAGTAATTAGAATGACGACACTGAGTCTGAGCTAAAAACCAATCGTTTTTCCGTTTTGTTTGTTTATCCCTCCTTGTCCCTAAGCCCCATTACAACCATAAAAGCTTTCAAAAAGTGTGTGTTGTGTGCGTTTGAGATGAAAATAGATGTTGTTCAAGCTTATGAGTTGACTTTGCATGCTATGATTATTGAGTGTAAACACTGTAACCCGAGAGATTTCGTGAGAGTGTGATAAGCTGACAGGTAAAGAGGTACTTTGATGTGGAAGTGTAGCGGACCGTCAAAATTCAGGTAAGAAGGAAATGTTGAAAGAAAAGTGGAAAGATAGTCGCGAAAGATCTCAACGGTGTTGTGGTAAGATAATTTTGATTAATTCGGGGGTGACCTTTCTGCTGTCTCGAGCATTACTTGAGGACAAGCAATGAGATAAGTTTGGGGTTGTGATCGGTCACCATTTCTACTATGTTTCTGTCACTTATTCGGCATCAATCCATAAAATCGGTAGCACTTTGTTTGTCTTTTCATTGTTTTTCAATTCAATTTTACTTGTCGTATTTTATTCTCGCATTTTATGATTTGTTGTTTTATTTCAATTACGTTGCATTTTATGCTTTGGTTTGGTAGTTTTCAATGGTTTCAGGTCTGAGTGGAAAAGCCCAAAGGACTCGTGCGAAGAAAATGGAAGTTCCGGGGATTTAGAAGAGTTTTTGGAATGAAGCAGAGGATGCCTGGACCTAAAATTTAACAAACATGGAAAAATATTGGGTAACCAAGTTCCTTGTCTATACTATGTTGTATTTCTCTTCACTAGCTTTCGGGCGCTTCGAACAGGGACCAAAACAGACTTACGGATCAAAAGTTATGATCGAAACAATTTCGGTTATAAAATCCAGCAAGCTGACACGGCCGACAGTGTTTTCTGACACAGCCCGTGTCAGCTTTGACGCTGATGTTATGAATTTTTCCATATTTTCTCCCTATATTAAGTTGTGGGGGCACTTTGGGAATTTCCTATCGATCTGGGTGAATTATGACTTTTTAGACTAGTTTTTGGAAGAAGAAGAGACAATTTTGATTTTACGAATAATTGAGAAGAGTTGGAGGCGATCAAGGAGATTGGGAGAAGACGATCATTCATGAGCGAAAGCGATTGAAGAATCAGTTTTCCTCCGATCAAATTGTAATGTCTATCTTTAATTTTCTTTTGGTTTTTGTTCTTAATACTATGAGAGGCTAAACCCCCCAATGCCAGGGGAGTGTCTTTGATTTTCCCTGTACTGACAATTTTCTCTTTGCAATAGAAATTTCAATGCTTTCTCATAATCATGTTTATCGTATAATGTTCTTAATGCTTGTCCATATTGGAAAATAGGATTTGATTTACGGTTAACCTTAGATCGGACAAACCACTGTTAACGTTTTTTATACGATAATACTATAGTAGATATCACCTAGGAATAGGGATACCCTATAGTAACCGTAAAGCTTTTGATAAAAATAAGTGCTTGGTATTCTTTCTATACAGCTAAGGAATTGGGGTATAGGGAGAATACCAAAGGTTTTTCTACTAAGGAATTAGAGAGAAATATTCTTAAGAGCCGGTAATGATTAGTTTAAGCGATGATTTTGAAAATAAGGATTGTTATTATTATAAGGAATTTCATACACCTTGCCCTGGCATGTTTCTCATATTTGTTTAAGTCATTTTTACTCTTTCTGCTTATTTGCTCAATAGTTATTATAATTTTTAGGGTTAATTGCATTTTACCCCCCTGCCATATCAGCGTACCCCCCCCCCCCCCCACCGTTGCCAAAGGCAGGTTTTGGCAACGGTTTGTTTAAAAAACCGTTGCCAAAAGTCAGGGAGGGGGGAAAAGCAAAATTCGCTAACATTACAGGGGGTTAAAATGCAATTAACCCTAATTTTTATAACAAACAAACCCCCAAAGGCATTTTTGTTTAATTGAAATAACATCTGCACTTACAATTACACGCAGTCCTCGAGAGATCGATTCTGGGGATAACCCCAACTATTACTACATCGGTAAAAATAGTACACTTTCTATTTTTCCGATCAGTGGTTTCAAAATAGGGCTAGATTTGCATGTTCTATGCTATCTCATGGTACAGGTAAGAATTACATGACAAATTGGTTCAAACAGAACATATACAACATGCATGAGATGTTTATGATCAGTGGACATCAAAGTAATGCATAATTCAAAGAGTTCAAGTTGTCATGCACTTACCTCTTGGCGCTTCTTGTGCTAACTGTCAAGTTCCTTGTACCAGAAGTAATCCAATGCTTTGGACCCTCTTGATTGATCCCTTAGAAGCTTTTAGGATGATCAAAACCAGTTGCAATCCTCAGGAACAAGTTTTAGCTCTTTCTTGCAAAAGGGGAAAAAGTGACCAATATGGCACTCTCAATGGTGTTCCAGATGAGGGGAACCAATTGGGACAGTTTAAGGATGATATTTGGAGTATGTTTGAGGCCTGGTTTGGTTTTGGAAGTGATTGAATTAAGGCATGGCTTGGAAAATGCAGAAAATTACAATTTTGAGGTTTTGGAAGTGGATTTTCTAATTTTGGTGTTTCAGGTCACAAGTGAGTGTTTGGACAGCTTAGATATAACATATTGGATGTGTTTTGATCATGAGCTGTGGTGGAATAGCTCTCTAACTCAAAAACTCAGAGATGACTTGCAAAAGAAGGTATTTTAGCCTAAAGAGAGAGAGAGATTTTGAGGAAAGCATCAGTTATAGTGCTTTGGTGTACTCAAACTGATCACAATTGAGCTCTATTTATAGCGTGTCAAGTTTTTTTGCATCAATAGTGAATGGCATCTGCAGCAGGCCTTTGGCCAATGTTGAGCAAAAGGAATCTCAAGTCTCCTCTAGCCATTGACTTGAGGTTAGGGCACAGGCCTATGGTCCTTTGATTCAGAGCTTATTCTTGACTCATTCAGTTAGGAATGTGTCAGTCCATGCCACCTTGGTGTTTCCATTGAATGCTTGGAAACAAAATTGGAGTCTTGGCACCTTTTTAGCCTTTTTAGGTTTGTTATGGCTAAGTGTAGATTCTTGGACTTTGGAGGCTTGGGGATCAGATCATTCTCCTTTTTTTATCCTCAGATGTGTCCAAATGGATGACAAGGCTTGGAGTTGTCCAAATTTGTCAAATCAAGCAAATGCACAAAATCTGCCTTGCCTAGGACACTTGGAAATGGTGATTTTGAGGGATTCATATCTCCATGCTCAGGTTGAGTTATGGGAGGCTCTTGTGCTTTTTAGAAAGCCCTCATATGATACAAAACATGTGTGATCATAGTTTGTTTTGAAACTATTTGTATCCAACCGAAAAATCCTCATGAACATTGATGTTCAAGGGTGGTAACTTCGGCAGATTTTCACTAAGTGTTGGAAAAAAGTGTCATTTTCATGTTTTTGTGATTTTGATCAATCCATAACTTGAAATCCAAGAAGAATTGGAGTCTGAGGTAGTTGAAGCTTTTGTAGAGTGTAGCAAGACCTACAAATCCAGCTTTGTATCACCCAAAATGGTTGTTTGGATCTCAAGTTATGATCCTTGGAAGTTGGTACCAAAATCACTTTTGTTCCATAACTTAGAAAAATTTTGGTTTCTTATGGTTGTCCCTTTTGCAAGAAACCTCATTTTCTTGATTTTTCTTAATTAATGATGATCAATACCATACATTAATATTATTTTTGACTTAGAGGAACCATATTTGTGAAAAATTCCAAAAAGTCAAACTTGATTTTGTGCACAGTTGACTTTTTATCGGATGAAATCCAAACTGTGCGATCCTTTGTGAAATCAAGTCCTTGACCTAAATCAAACCTAATGGATGGATTCCATAGGTGTTATAGGGTGTATTGAATCATGTCCCAAGGTTTGGGAGCATGTCTTGGTCAAAAGTCAAAGGTACAGTTGACTTTTTTCTTTAAAACCCTAATTGTGGTCCAGATAAAATTGAAACTTGTGAATCAGGCTTCTTGGACCAATCTATTGTTGTAAATGGATCAATGTGGTGTATTGGAGGCCCTCAAATCATGTCTTGAGGTTTTGGCTCATGCTTTGTCCCAAAAGTCAACTTAGGGGTGAATTAGGTCAAGAAACCCTAATTCCTGATTTTTGGTAAATGCATCCCCTGATGTTAATTTAACTTGATGATTGGGTCCATGAGGTCCCTTGGAGTATCTTGGGTTGTGCTTTTAAGCATTGGCTCATGCCCAAAAGAAAAAATTCCATCTGGAGGCCTTGGTCGACCAAAACCCTAATTTGGTGATATTGGCGATCTCGAGGCTTGATCCACTTGGAATGTTGCAACTTTGTGCTTAATTCTTGATGTGGGAGTCCTCTTGATCCTTTATAGGTGTTTGAGAGGTTTAGACAAGTTGAAGATCATGTCATTCCTTGATTGATCCTTTGTCTAAGGCTCTAAGAGGGCTTGAAACCCTAATTCTTGGTTATAGTGAAAGCTCAACAATCCTTGAGGAGATTGGTGAGGCATGAAAGTACATCCGTATTGTGATGATGATTTGCACAATGATGGGAAATCTTGGTGGTCAAAATTTGGGATATGACAGAAGAGAGACACTGGTTCGATAGAGGAATGACGACACTAGTTGGTTAGACATGAAATTGTTGAAGTGAGGTATGAAGTATTGAAGAATTTAAATATGAAATGACTAATACAATTTGAATGAAATGTGATAGATTTTCTTCTAAGAAAATTTCAAAAAAAAAAATATAAGAAGACTAATTTTTTTAGAAGATGAAACGATAAGGTATAATAAACTAATGATATTTAAATGATTTTTATAATTTATTAACGGATATGGATATCCGTGGGCACAGATATTTTTAAACCTGTATCCATATCCATTAACAAATGGATATTTAAATATTCATTTATTTTATCCGTGGATATCCATTAAGTTACCTGCCCCATATCTGTGCCAGATTTTATCCGCGAGTACGGATTTTTTTGCCATCCCTATATCATTGAATTAATATTATTTGTCATTTAAATGTTTAAACTATAATTTATCAATTGCAAATCACAATATACTTAGTGTTAGCTCAGTTGTTAGAATTTAGCTTTGTAACTTCAATGTACCAAATTCAAATTATTTGTAGATATTTATAAAATAAATTAGTGTCATTTTAATTAATAATTTGTTTTTATGCTAATTTTTTTTCAATGTTTAAATTTATCTTAAAGCCTTGGTAGTCATCGTTCACTGGTATTTGATTGATAGTGTAATTAACTATGCTTATAGGATGTTTAAATTAAACTACTCCCTCCGTTTTACAATATGTGTCCTCTTTGAGATTTTTACACTTTTTAAGATAATGATTAATTGTGTTGATTTTAATGATAAAACAAGTGTCATTTACTAAAATAACCTTATTAATAATAGATAGTGGAGTAGTTAAATGAATTAAAATATAATAAATAAGGGTAAGTTAGTGGAAAGAAATAATAAATATTACATTAGTATTCTAAAGGGACAAATAATTTGAGACAAATAAAAAAATGAAAGAGGACACCTATTGTGAGACGGAGAGAGTAATAATAATAACAAAAAAAAAAGTAAACTCGTAACATACTTGTTTGGTTAACTCAATTTATATTTTTAATCGTTTGTAGAAAAATTAGAGGGTTTCTTAATGCACCACCCAAGTTTCTTAGGCACCACGTGAAATTATTTTTTTGCTCCCTGATTCCGGATGTGTACATCCGGACGCACCAAATTTTTAAAAAACGCATAGCTGTTCCGGATATGCATATTCGGAAACAATTCTAATGTGCACTTTCGAAAGGATTTCTTATTAATTCGCGCCAGACCTTCTTCCTCCCCCTCATTCTTCAATTTTCCATTTTCCAAACTCTCTCAAACTCTCAAATTTTCAATCCCACAAATCTCGATTTTTTCCACTCGAGTTTGGCGCATAGCAACTTCTACAACGATCAAGACACTCCAAATCCTCTGTATCTCATTTTAATCGGTAAGTTTTCAAATTTTAGAGTTTCGGAGTTATTTTCGAGTAATCGATTTAGAGTAGACATTTAGGTGTAGAAATTGTTAGGTTGTATGAATAACATAGGTTAGAGACAATGTAGGTCTTTTTTACTGCTTCAAACGAACGATCAGGGCATTAAAATTCCTTTTGCATGTTACAGTGGCCATGGCTGCCATTTTTAAACTTCAAAACAGTACCGGATGTGCAGATCCGAAAAGATTTTAACGTTTAGTATTCTGAGTGTTTCCGGATGTGCACATCCGGAAATACCCAACGTTAAAAATTTTGTGTCCTTCCGGATGTGCACATCCGGAAGACTATTTTTTTTGTTTAATTATTTAAAAAAAACTAATTTATTTATTATGCTTTGCAGATTAGATGGCTGGCAGAGACGGTCGTACCATACATGGCCGGACAGCTCAGCATGCATCTGTCCGACGTGAGCGGATGCAGTCCACAGCCGAGGCTTCCGGCGCAGAGGGAGTTAGGGTAGCCCCTACAGCTGAGGGACATCCTACACCACATCCTACACCACAGCCATCCACATCACAGGTTCAGGCCACTTCCACATCACAGGTTCAGGCCACTCCCCTGTCAGCCGCCGATTCTACATCTCGGAGGCATCGGGATTCTACTTCTAGTTCATCAGGGTCCCAGCCCGCACGCAGGCGTCGTCGGGGGACTCCAGCTCCATCAGCTGCTCCTCCTCGTTCCCCTGTTCCTGTTCCTGTTCCAGAGGGTGATCACCCAGCACATGAGGGTGTTGACGCTGATGACGATTTCGATGAGCTGGGCGGTTACCCCGGGGGACCTTCTGATATGTCCCTACTCGTGGGGTACTCTGAGCATACTGTCAGATATGTCTGGCTAGGACAGGTAACCTTTCTCGGTTTATTTATAGAATTGTATTCGTTGAAAATATGTTCATTTGTAACATTGTTTTATTTGAAAATTTTCAGGAGAAGGATTCACAGAAGTTCTATAACCATGGGGGCAACGTTATGGACATGCTTGCGGTGCTGCCAGGGGATGAGTGGTTCACATCTACACTTGCTACCTCTGGTCTTGGAGGTCTGTCTAGGATTAGGTATCCCCAGATCATGTACAGTATGCTGATGGCCTTTGTTGAGAGATGGCACCCTGAGACATCCTCATTCCATCTACCGTACGGCGAGATCACGATCACACTCGACGACATCTCGTGCCTTTTACATCTACTGATCACGGGTACCCTTCTCCGTCACGGTAGGATGTCGAAGGAGGACGCGATGGAGATGCTGATTGAGGAGCTTGGGGCTACCCCAGAGGAGGCACTTGCGGAGGTGACGCAGTTGAGAGGCACACACGTCTGGTTCTCCTTTCTGACACGCAGATTTATTGTGGCGCTTGCAGAGGCAGGACGGGCAGCAGGTGATCCAGCTAAGATGGCAATCCACAGGCAGCGTGCCCTGAGATGCTACTACTTGTTTTTGCTCAGCACACAAGTGTTTGTGGACACCAGTGCCTATTATGTTGATGTCGTCTACCTCAGGTACCTTTCGGATCAGATAGAGATCCACTAGTACAACTGGGGGGGCGGCTGCGCTGGCATACACCTATTCCAGGCTCTCTGATGGTTGTCGTTGGGCAGCAGAGACTGTGGCAGGCAGTTGTACGCTATACGTGGCAACAATCTAATATTCTAAGTGATTTTTTTCATTTCTTTTCTTTCTATATTCATTATAATGTTTGACACCCATGTTATGTTTTTCATTTCAGGCGTGGATTTTATAGCACTTTCCCAACATTACCGGTTGGGGGTGTCGACGGGTACACTGAGGATATGCCACGTGCTGCTGCATTTGTCCTGCTCAGAGGGAACCAGGTGTCGGACCCCTACAGAGTGTATCTTAATCGGATGGCTGCTGAGGACGTTTTGTATGACACCTATGCCGCTCACCGTGTGACACGCCCGTTCGATGAGGTTTGTTTGTTCTTAGGATGGTTGGCATGCAGTTCGACCGTTACTGCCCGATACCTGCCGGAGCGCGTCTTGCGTTAGTTCGGTTACACGCAGACGATCCCCAGGATGCCTCATGAGTCTGCTCCTCTAGGCTTGACCCGCAGGCAGATAGATGACAGATATGCTGACTTCCACTCCCACTTGGTACCGAAAGAGGCTCGGGCGACCTGAGCGAAGAGAGACTGGAGCGTTGATGTCGGGTACATCGTGTGGTTCTACACTGTCTCACACCCATGCATGG